>CM060926.1:335697921-340857921 GCA_030737875.1 Allium sativum
GATCAACGCCAAGTCGGACGACGGAGGTGCGGTGAAGGTGAAAGAGTTTGGAGCGGGGGGAGGGGGGTAGGGCTTTACTGAATGGGGAAGACAATTTTGAATGTAAATTGGAAAATTAAATTATTTAATTAATTCAATTTGGTGATTGATGTACTGTAACGACCCGTATTTCGGCCATCAAATATTTAATTTAATTTATTATTTTAAAATATTATATTTGGAATATTAATGGATTTTTAATGTTGAATTGGTTATTAAAACAAAGTTTTAACGTTAATTTTAATTATAATTATAAATCGAGCTCGAAATGGCGCGGTAGTTCATAATATTTGATTTTGAACTTCAATTGAGAATAGAGAAGCCGATATAAGTCGGATTTTTGTGAAACGAGAAACGTAAGAACCGTATTGATGATAATTTTCATATGAAAGTGAAAAATTTAGATTTTATGTTATAATTTTCTAGTTATGGCCAAATCAAATTTCGAAATAGTCGCTATGGAAAATCGTTATTAAAATATACGCGTTAAAATAGCCATTTTGCAAACGGACTCAGATTTCGATGAAATTAGTTTCATTGGAACTGTATCGTTAAATTATTGTGCGGTGTTGAATGGCGTGGCAAACTGATGTCGTATGTGACCACGGTAGCTGTAAACGCCCAGTTATTTTCTTTAGCGCGTAATTAAATTTATTTAATTTAATACAGGGATATTTGAGTGTAACTTGAGTAGACGATCGAATTAAGCCATGAAACGTTTTCCATTGAGTTCGTATCGTCGATTATAGTCAGGATAGGCATATAGTTTGTTATTTTTGGAGACCATGTAATTTGGTGTTCAAAATGGCATCGCGGTGCGCGTAAAAATAGCCTACAGGGGAAACATTCTGAGAATGCGACGAAACTTATGCCGTTTAGTTCGTATTGAAGAATTATTATAGGATTTCAATGTTTCAAGTTGATTTAATGTATCTGGTGATCATGAAAAATTTAAATGCGTGTTTATTTCTGGTTTTATAAAGGAATTTTTTTAAAACGATGTCGGAATTCGACGAAACTTGTCCCAGTAGCTTCGGAATATTTTTTTTATATTAAGATTAGTTTTTTTATTAGTAGACAGAAGTCAATTGTGGTAAGTTTTATGTGTTACTTCACCATGAAGTTTCATAAAATATTAATTTATTTGACCGTATAAGCCTTCCCCAGTTCCCACTCTTTTCTGTTTACTTGCGCTCCACACCTCCTATTTTCTTCACTGCAAATTTATTTACGCCTTGCCGACCACGTTCAGAGCCACACACCATCAACCATCTATTCTAGTATCACTGCAAACCTATTTACCTAAAGTTTGGCTCCTACGTTAGTCTCTTCTATATAAACACAGCCCATATCAAATTTTCTTTCGCTCCAGAAAAGAGAAAACGCGAGCTTCCTCGAATAAAATCAAAGCAGTATGTGTATATATATAAAAAGAAAATTTTCGATGGATAGTTCAACTCGCATGGAACCTCTAGCCGGCACATGGAGGCGGAGAAAGGTCAGGAGGGAAGAAGCGGTGCGCTGGAATGGAGAGGGGGTCGTGCTTGAGCATGGGTTTCATCGGTGGACTAGATGATGGGTACAGTACGGGTTCAAGAAAAGAGCAAGGAGCAGATGGGTTACTGATGGGGTTTTGTTTTGGGACGTGATGGAGTGTTGTTCATCTCTGGGTTGTCAGGCTTTCTCGAGTTAAGGGGTTCCACATGAAGTACGGTTGAAACTGGGAGATAGAGAGTGTTGCAACGGATGAGCGGATCAATGAAAAGGCGGATTGGATGAGTTAACAGCCGAGGGTAGAGAAGGTCATCAGTAGCCTCAAAGAAGATGTACAGTAAATCTCGTACCTAATTATTTAATCATTTAGCTTAATAACCTTGCTTAGAAAATGTCAAATTTTAATTAAATATACTTAATTATGTTTATCTACCTAGATTAGTATAAAGTATGGTCAGTTTATAGTATAATATATTATATAACGTGACCAATGTCATATAACAGAAGATGAACAGTAATATTCAAGTCGGGAAGAATTAATAACATACATTGCCTAATTATAATCGGTATTATGATAATTATCCTTAAACGGGTAGCCAATTGTTAATTTGATCATTAAACGTGGCCTGCTGGGAACTATGCATGTGCCTAGTGACTTCACGGTATGTCCAAGTAAATGGTAACGCACTTGATTAATATTAAAAACATATAGTAAGTAACTGCCCGGGTATATGTGTATTTGCCTAATCTTAAGTTTAATCAATATACATACATATATTGTGCCTTACGGCCTTGATATTGTAATTCCCAACCTAATTCAATAGTATTCCTGTGCACTAGCTAGACTGTAATTCAACTAGCAATTTCGTTGTTCCACTGGTGCATTATTATGTAGGATTTTTAAAATCAAGATTTGAGCGTGTCTAATGGAAGTTAATTAAAGTTAATGGGAAATTAGGATAATAAGTTTTTTAAAGTTTTAATAACATTATATATAATAACATGTTAAACCCATAACTTGTTCATTTAACAACAGAATGGAACAAGCCAAAGGACATAGGGACCGTATCGACGGACAAAATATTTTGGAGCGGTTGTGAGCTACTGGGATTTTAATCAAGTTAAACGACCATTTAATTTAATTAAAACAAACTATTTCAGTGATGGACGAACCAAGGTGAGTTAAACTCTCTCAATATTTTTCCCCATTTATATTAGGTTTTTATTTTGTTTGCTTTGTTTGCCATGGTTGACTGTTCGTTAGTTATATATCTATTTATTGATTTAACTGATGAAATTAAACCGTCGTTTAATTTCAGTGAAATACCAAATCATTATTTTAACGAATTGGACCCAATGAAGGTAACTTACCTCATTGGTCACGTTTATAAAATAAACGTGTTTTGTTTGAATTGTGTGAACTGATGGAAATCTTTTGTTGGTTGGTTGATGTAAAATAGTTGCAATTTACTATTTTATATCAGTTAAATTAAATGGAAAGATCTTGTTTGTGATAACCGTTTTGAATATAGGGAAGAACAGGTTGGAGGGATCCAATCGGATTCCTCGGATATATTATTTATTTTTATATATGAACTGTCATGATTGGGTAATTGATTGTATTAGTGATCATTGACTGAAAAGTCAACCTGTGTTGTGATTTAACCAATGGGAAATATTGGTTGAGTAATCGGCAGTGAATGGGCCAAAAGTAAATTATTATTTTTATACCGATTCACTGTCAGGTAAATCGATAGAACTGAAGTTATAAAATTTATTTTATAACTAAAGATGTAACAACACGTATTTTGATAACGTATTATAACTATAAATCAAGGCAGAATTAACTTTTAAAATAAGAATCAAGAGCAACGGGTTACGCCATTACGTTCGTCTCGAAATTCTTCTTGGAAACGAGTCCGAGTTTTCGAAAATCGGAGTCCATATGACCAAGTTATGACCCTTCGAAGTTTTCAGAAATTTTCAAGTTCAAAACAGCTCAGAATTCGAATTCAAAATTCGAATTCATACCCCAGAAAGGACTGGGCGGGAAATTTCCCGCCCAGGACCAGGTCGACCTGGGTGTCAACCATAGAGTCGACCTGCGCAGGACCAGGTCGACCATAGAGTCGACCTGGGTGTCGACATGGTTGCCGAGCCCATTTTTGAGTTAGAATTCACTCTGATGTATCTAGTCCGATTTCTGTCTAGATTCGTTGGCCTGACCCTATATAAACAGCCCCTAACTCTAGTCTCTCTACACAAATTCTCTCTGTTCTTATGCTGCAAAAACTCTGGTTGAAAAGTTAGAGAAAAAGGAATTGCTTCTTCTCCAACAAGGCTACGTGTAAAGTATTACTGTTTGGGGGATTTCTGCTAGACTCGAGATTCAACATCGCCTCTTTGTTTTCTAATTCTGAAACCACGATCTGTAAGCCCCAGTTATTTTAGATCTAAACTTTAAACTTAATGTGGACATGCTGTAAATTGAAATTGAAATTGAACCTAAGTATGACAATTATCTTGGACCTATCATTGTATATCTTGGACCTATCATTGTTCATTTTGAAACTAGTATTTTGGATCTACTATTTGTTCACCTTGAATCTATTCATCTTGAATCTTGACTTGTGGTAATATTTATATGAAATTGATTTGGGGCCTAAACATGTTGTAAACCTAAACCCCTCATGTCCATGATGTTAACATGTCTGTGATGTTGAATTAGTTGTTATTCACAAGTTTGGGGTTATTATCTTACGTCAACAGTTACCATGACTATCACCCTATTTTGCTAGGTTAGATATTTGAGACCACTATTCCATATGCCAGTATTGTTGTAGTAGTTTATCTCAAGTTATACCATGCTTGACTTATAATCACTTTTGCCACCTTATGCCTGTTCTTTCTATGTTATTCCCTAATTAGATTTGTTTGTATCAATTCAAATTCAGGTGCGATGGGAATACGATTTGGGTAGCTTAGGCAAACCTGAATTTACTATAAACTTGAAACATGAAAATTGTTATAACTTGAACTTGGACATGGACATAAACTTGACACGATTTGACATGAAACATGACATGAAAACTTGACATGAATTTAGACTCGAAACTTGAATCTGGACATGACACTTAGAAAGAATTTGAAAATGGCCAACTTGAGGTTGGGTTGAGTTTGCAGTGTAAATCTGCCCAGAGCCGCCCGGCGAATCTAGTGACTGCAAACAATAGGATCCTATGTGGGTAGTTGGTCATATCGCACGTAAAAACCCGAGGTTAGACTATGTTGTGGTGTAAATCTGCCCGGAACCGCCCGACAAATCCAGTGACCACAACAACTAGTCTAATGTGAGAGGTTTAGGTGCATTAATGAATTAATGCCACATGATAGGGTTAAGTCATGAACCACTTGAATATACTTAACCAACTTGATACATGATTTGGATAGGGTTAAGTCACGAATTTGAATGACAACACTTAACCCATTTGAAACCCTAGTTATGTGGTCCTTTTCAGCAGTAACCCACTTAGATGTATCATGATACCCTGGGACTAGGCAGGGTGGGGCACGATTACTGGGCTGATTGTAAGCGACCAGAACGACGACTGAGTAGGTGCGCCATTGTAGGTTCAGGCGGACTATGGTCGTGCACGTAGTCTGGAGTTGAAAAAGCAGGCATTGGGCACCCGTAGGTTTACACTGAGCGTGCTTGATTCGTGTCGGTGGTTGGCACTCTAGGGCTTGATACACCCTAGGGTGGACCTAGCACAGGTGACTACATTTCGTGATTGGGCCGTATGACACAGACACTTGACGAGCTACAACTTTTAGGGAGCCGATCAATTAGTAGATCGTACCGTAGGACCCCGTAATGGGTCACTTCATGATATTGGGCCAAGGGATCATTTCATGGATAATACTTGACACGGGTTAGAATACTAGTACAGTTGGTGCAGAAAATCTTGAATATGCGATGCTAGACTTGATTTATCTTGTTATCCTAGTTATCTTGCCAGTCTTATTATCATCCCTATGTTTACTTTCCGTTTACTCATGTCTTGTTAACTTTACTAGTTTTTATACTGAAAGTCACTAGGACTTACCAGTATTTAAGACTGACCCTTTTTCTTTTGTTTCCCCCTCTCCCCAGGTTCTCAGGGAGGAAACACTATCTCTTACTTGGATTTAGCTTGCTTTCTGTCAGCTCATGTACGGTTTGGTCTTAAGCTATGCTATGGCTGCACTTCTGCTATGTTTGGGGAATAATTTACTTTTGTTATCTTAAGTTTATGCTTCTTTATTTGGAACTTGATGTAATGGAATAATTTGTACCTTGGATATATGAGGTTTTGACTCTTTTCTTGAAAGTAATAAAAATTTGGTTTTTAATTTCTACCGCTGCTTTATTCATGTTCTGCCTTATGATATCTCTGTGTATGTTTGCCTAGATAATACTCCACCAAAACTAATGCATTCCCTTTGTGAGTGACCCTAGCGGAGATGGGGTGTTACATTTGGTATCAGAGCAGAAGGTTACCAAACGAGACAAAAGTTTTAAAAATCTTCTAAAACTATTTTCCAAAATTGTTTATAAAGAAGCATTTTTTTAATAAAAGTTTTATGATTAAAAAGGCTATTCCCCAAAAGCCATTATCACTTTCCTTAGTTTCCTCATTTGAATCTTTTTCTTTTCGTTTTTCAACATGTCTAATCTTAACCTTCCTGAGGGAGTGCCCGTACCTGGATGGTTCCGAAGGTACTTAGAAGCTAGGGCCAACGGCGTAGGCCCGGCAGACATCCCTCCTCCTCCTCCCCCAGTGACCGCGGTTCCTCCTCCTCCTGGTACCGCCTTTGCCAAAATATGCAAAGACTTTAAAGCAATGGGTGGCAAGAACTTCGTTGGAACTGAAACCTTTGTTGAGGCCCGAAACTGGCTAAAGGAGACAGAAGACATGTTTATTATCTTTGATGTGGAGGACCAAAGGAAAGTTCAGTTGGCAGCATGGTTGTTGAAAGAGGAAGCTGCATTTTGGTGGGAAGTCACCAAGGCTACCAGGCCAATTGAGACTTGGGCAGACTTTAAAGAGAGGTTTGGGCTTAAATTCTTATCGTCAACAGAAGAGAACCTTCAGATGGAGAGGTTCCTAGCACTCAAGCAAGGGGGCATGTCTGTTAGGGAGTACGTGAATAAGTTTAATCAGCTTGCTCGGTTTGTTTTGGACTTGGTCAACACGGCCCAGAAAAAGGCTGTACGCTTTGCTCGAGGATTGAACGAGCCACTTCACAGTTTGGCCATAACTCATATACCCATGGGGGCGACCTTTGAAAGCTTGGTGGATATGGACCTACTTCTTGAGGAAGACAAGAATAGCAAGAAGGAGGTTAAGCCTAATGAGACTCGGAATAAGAAAGTTGACTTCAAGAAGGGAGGCAACAAGAATAACAAGGGCAACAACAACAATAATAACAAGGCACGTGAGACAAGGAAGTGTAACTTTTGTGGTATTACGGGACATCTAGCTAAAGACTGTAGAAAGAAGAAGAGAAAGTTGGGTGATTGCTTTCATTGTGGAGATACTGGACACATCAGCAAGAATTGCCCTAAGAAGCAAGGACAGGGGCAAGGGCGTACCCAGCGAGCATGACCTTCTAGAGGGCAGTTGCATGCTCTCAACACCACTCCAGCTCTTGACCGAGGTAGTAATATTTCCGTAGAAAGCCTTGTTTACATTTTTGACTTTCCTATTCGAACCTTATTTGACTCTGGCGCATCGCATACTTTTATTTCTTCTGATATTGTTGAAAATCTGCACCTAAGTACTAGTCTAGTTGAGGATCCTGTTAGTGTTTCAAATCCAACTGGGGGCTCCGCTCATTTATCTATGATATGTGTGGATTTGAGGATTTCTATCTTAAGAGTAAAATTCACGTGTAATGCTTATGTTCTCGGATTTATGGGATACGGTTTGATCCTAGGTATGGATTGGCTATCCAATTATGGAGCCATTCTTGATTGTGAACGAAGGGTAGTGAGGCTCATGACTCGCCTTGGTAATACCCTTGAAATTTCTTGTAACCCTAAGTGTCTGGTCATGTTGTGTTATCTTGAATCTCTTGACTCGTCCATCGACAATTTGCAATCTGTAAGAGTGGTCCGAGAATATCCAGATGTCTTTGATGAGGTAAAGGGTTACCCCCTAAACGCGAGATAGATTTCCATATTTATCTTGTTGATAATGCCAAGCCAGTTTCATTGCCTGTTAGGCACATGGCTTCACGAGAAAGAAGAGAGCTCAGTAAACAAGTTAAGGAGTTGCTTGAGAAAAATTTCATAAGACGAAGCATTTCTGAATGGGGTGCTCTGGTGGTATTCGCTACTAAGGAAGGCGGTTCGCTTCGTCTATGCGTAGATTATCGTGAGTTAAACAAGCTAACTAACAAAATAAGGCACCCACTACCAAGAATCGACGATTTGTTTGACCAGCTTGTGGGAGCATATGTTTTCTCTCAACTCGATCTAGCCACAGGATTCCATCAGCTTAGAGTGGCTGAGGATAGCATTGACAAAACTGCGTTTAGGACTCCAGATGGGTTCTTCGAATGGCTCGTCATGCCGTTTGGGTTAACGAGTGCACACGCGTATTTTGTAGATTTGATGAGTAGGGTGTTTCGGGAGTTCCTTAACGAGTTTGTAGTGGTTTTCGTAGACGATATTCTGATCTTCTCAAAGGATGAAGAAGAGCATGCTAGACATCTCAAGGAAGTCATGGATACGCTTAGAGCACACCAGTTAAAGGCTAAGTTCTCCAAATGCCATTTTTGGAGGAAGGAAGTTCGGTTTCTTGGACATGTAGTTTCTAAGTAAGGCATAGCTGTGGACCCCGCAAATGTAGTTGCGGTGCAAGACTGGAAGATTCCTAAGAACGCAACTGAAGTGAGAAGCTTTCTCGGTTTGGCCGGCTACTATAGGAAGTTCATTAAGGAATTCGCTAAGATTTCAGCCCCTCTTACTAGGTTAACGAAGAAAAACCTAGCGTTTGCATGGGACATAGAATGTGAGATTGCTTTTCAGAGACTTAAGAGAGCCCACACCACAACTCCAGTTTTGGCATTACCCGATGGAGGTAAGATGCTTACGGTGTACACAGATGCGTGTGGCACGGGATTAGGCGCAGTCCTAATGCAAGAAGGGAAAGTGATTTGCTACGAGGGTAGACAACTTAAAGTTCATGAGAAGGACTATCCCACACATGACTTGTAGTTGGCGGCGATCATTTTTGCACTTAAATCTTGGCGCCATTATCTTCTTGGGGAGAGGTTCGAGCTGTATACCGACCATAAATCGTTTAAGTACCTCTTCTCACAGAAAGAATTGAATCTAAGACAACAGCGGTGGATGGAATTCCTGGCATCATATGACTTCAATATAGCTTATACCCCTGGAAAGTGAAACGTGGTGGTAGATGCGCAAAGTAGGAATAGGTTGACTTTGAGCCCCTTGTTTGTTGAAAGGAAAAGTCTGGAGTTTGTAGCAACCTTTGATTTTACACCTGCTGTTGAGTCATTGACTGTTACATTAGCATCTCTTGAGTTAAGTCCTACACTTCTAGATCAAGTAGGAACTTCACAGAAGGAAGACCCATAGATAGTCGAAATCATAGACAAGCTGATTAGTGGTGAGACGTCATGTCACCTCGGTAGGTATGCCATAGATGACAAGGGATGGCTAAGGCGTGACGAAAGGCTATGTCTCCCACAAGTGGGAGACTTAGTAAGTAAAGTTCTCAAAGAGGCGCACCACTCGAAGATGACTATACATCCCGGAGGGGATAAGATGTATAGAGATATGAAACGCATATTCTTTTGGGTTGGGATGAAAAAGGACATGGCAGAGTTCGTTTTGAAGTGCATGGTGTGCCAACAAGTAAAGGCCGAGTCGAAGAAGCTTGGTGGGTTATTACATCCTTTGGAGGTTCCGCAATGGAAATGGGAGAGTATCTCGATGGATTTCGTGGATGGACTGCCTAGGTCAAGGAAGGGAAATACTAGCATATGGGTCATAGTTGATAGACTCATGAAAAGTGCTCACTTCATTCCAGTGAAAAGCAAGAGGACCGCATCATGGCTAGCATCTACTTACCTACGAGAGGTAGTACGGTTGCACGGGATTCCTTCTAGTATAGTTAGTGATCGTGACCCGATTTCACTAGCCAGTTTTGGAATAGTCTGCAAGAAGCAATGGGTACACGACTGAGCTTAAGCACGGCCTATCACCCGCAGACGGATGGACAAACCGAAAGGGTAAATAGGGTACTAGAGGATCTTTTGAGGCTATGCATCCTTGGCTTTGGTGGTACTTGGGAAGACCATCTTGCTCTCGTGGAGTTTGCATATAATAATAGTTACCAAGCTAGCATCGGAATGGCACCGTTCGAAGCCCTGTATGGAAGACCGTGTAAGTCGCTAACTTGTTGTTGGGAGACTACAGACAGGCGTATACTTGGGCCCGACATGATAAGGAACACTTCTGAGAAGGTTGAGTTGATACGAAGATGGATGAAAATGGCCCAAGATAGACAGAAATCTTATGCGGACAAGAGAAGGACAGACCTAGAGTTCGAAGTCGGAGACATGGTCTTTATAAAAGTTTCTCCTTTACGCAATGTAGTTCGTTTTGGAGCGGCTGGAAGGCTAGCACCAAGGTTCGTAGGACCGTTCCCTATCACTGAGAGGATTGGGCAGATGGCCTATAATGTAGAATTACCCGAGAGGCTGGCCGGAGTACACAACGTCTTTCATGTCTCGCATCTCCGAAAGTGCTTACATGAATCAGCCGAAGTGGTTGAGCCAAGCATCCTTGAAGGCGTAGAAGTGGAAAAAGAAGCAACATTGAGGTGAGTTCCAATTCGTATCTTAGGAACAGAAATCAAGAAGCTAAGGAATCAAGAAGTCAAGCTAGTTAAAGTTCAGTGGAGTGAAACCCAAGAATATGCAACTTGGGAAACCTAAGAGAAGATATGCATGCTTTACCGATTTCTTTTTGAGGGTACATTCTCGATCTCTTTTCCTATAAACTTGAAAACCTTTCGTATCATGCTTTTACTACCTATATTTGTCTTGTTATCTTCTTGATCTTAGCTTGAGAACCTTAGATAGAACCATATGGATGTAAACATGTGATTGAAACATGTTATGGTTGATGTTTCAAATGGTTGCAAGTGTTTGCAAGTGATTGTAGTGGATGCATGACACACATTAGGCACTAGATCGGCTTAGGCACATTTTCATGTTGCATATGCATGAGTGCTTATAATTGTACATGGATGGAACTTGTTATGCTATCACTTGGATATTGCATATGAATGAATGTTATGTGCACTCATGTAGAGATTATAAATTATGTTAGGAATTTGCATATATGTTGGACTCATTACATTAACACATTTTGCATTAAGGAGGTTTACTGAATCAGTAACCGCCCAATCTTTTGAATTAGATAAGTACATATACACACACTTACTGCATATGTTCATACAACACTAGATTTTTTTAAGGACAATGGTTGCCTGTGGATGATGTTTTGAGTAAATGGATGATTGGATGATAGGATATATTCTTTCTAACTTAAAAATTTCGGGGACGAAATCCTTTAAGGAGGGGAGAATGTAACAACCCGTATTTTGATAACGTATTATAACTATAAATCAAGGCAGAATTAATTTTTAAAATAAGAATCAAGGGCAGCGGGTTACTCCATTATGTTCGTCTCGAAATTTTGCTTGGAAACGAGTCCAAGTTTTCGAAAATCGGAGTTCGTATGACCAAGTTATGACCCTTCGAAGTTTTCAGAAATTTTCAAGTTCAAAACAGCTCAGAATTCGAATTCAAATTTCGAATTCAAACCCCAGAAAGGACTGGGCGGGAAATTTCCCACCCAGGACTAGGTCGACCTAGGGGTCGACCATAGAGTCGACCTGCCCAGGACCAGGTCGACCATAGAGTCGACCTGGGTGTCGACCTGGTTGCCGAGCCCATTTTTGAGTCAGAATTCACTCTGATGTATCTAGTCCGATTTCTGTCTAGATTCGTTGGCCTGACCCTATATAAACAGCCCCTAGCTCTAGTCTCTCTACACAAATTCTCTCTGTAATTATGCTGCTAAAACTCTAGTTGAAAAGTTAGAGAAAAAGGAATTGCTTCTTCTCCAACAAGGCTACGTGTAGAGTATTGCTGTTTGGGGGATTTGTGCTAGACTCGAGATTCAACATCGCCTCTTTGTTTTCTAATTCTCAAACCATGATCTGTAAGCCCCAGTTACTTTTAGATCTAAACTTTAAACTTAATGTGGACATATTGTAAATTGAAATTGAACCTAAGTATGACAATTATCTTGGACCTATCATTGTATATCTTGGACCTATCATTGTTCATTTTGAAACTAGTATTTTGGATCTACTATTTGTTCACCTTGAATCTATTTATCTTGAATCTTGACTTGTGGTAATATTTATATGAAATTGATTTGGGGCCTAAACATGTTGTAAACATAAACCCCTTATGTCCATGATGTTAACATGCCTGTGATGTTGAATTAGTTGTAATTCACAAGTTTAGGGTTATTATCTTATGTCAAAAGTTACCATGACTATCACCCTATTTTGCTAGGTTAGATATTTGAGACCACTATTCCATATGCCAGTATTATTGTAGTAGTTTACCTCAAGTTATACCATGCTTGACTTATAATCTCTTTTTCCACCTTATGCCCATTCTTTCTATGTTATTCCCTAGTTAGATTTGTTTGTATTGATTCGAATTCACGTGCGATGGGAATACGATTTGGATAGTTTAGGCAAACCTGAATTTACTATAAACTTGAAACATGAACATTGTTATAACTTGAACCTGGACATGGACATGAACTTGACACGATTTGACATGAAACATGACATGAAAACTTGACATGAATTTATACTCGAAACTTGAATCTGGACATGACACTTAGAATAAATTTGAAAATGGCCAACTCGAGGTTGGGTTGAATTTGCAGTGTAAATCTGCCCGGAACCGCCCGGCGAATCCAGTGACTGCAAACAATAGGATCCAATGTGGGTAGTTGGTCATATTGCACGTAAAAACCCGAGGTTAGACTAAGTTGTGGTGTAAATCTACCCGGAACCGCCCGACAAATCCAGTGACCACAATAACTAGTCTAGTGTGAGAGGTTGAGGTGCATTAATGAATTAATGTCAAATGATAGGGTTAAGTCATGAACCACTTGAATATACTTAACCAACTTGATACATGATTTGGATAAGGTTAAGTCACGAATTTGAATGACAACACTTAACCCATTAGAAACCCTAGTTACGCGGTCCTTTTCAGCAGTTTCCCACTTAGATGTATCACGATACCTGGGACTAGGCAGGGTGGGGCACGATTACTGGGCTGATTGTAAGCGACCAGAACGACGGCTGAGTAGGTGCGCCATTGTAGGTTCAGGCGGACTATGGTCATGCACGTAGTCCGGAGTAGAAAAAGCAGGCATTGGGCACCCGTAGGTTTACACTGTGCGTGCTTGTTTCGTGTCGGTGGTTGGCACTCTAGGGCTTGATACACCCTAGGGTGGACCTAGCACAGGTGACTACATTTCGTGATTGGGCCGTATGGCACAGACACATGATGAGCTAGAACTTGTAGGGAGTCGATCAATTAGTAGATCGTACCGTAGGACCCCGTAATGGGTCACTTCATGATATTGTGCCAAGGGATCATTTCATGGATAATACTTGACACGGGTTAGAATACTAGTACAGTTGGTGCAGAAAATCTTGAATATGCGATGCTAGACTTGATTTGTCTTGTTATCCTAGTTATCTTGCCAGTCTTATTATCATCCCTATGTTTACTTTCCGTTTACTCATGTCTTGTTAACTTTACTAGTTTTTATACTGAAAGTCACTAGGACTTACCAGTCTTTATGACTGACCCTTTTTCTTTCGTTTCCCCCTCTCCCCATGTTCTCAGGGAGGAAACACTATCTCTTACTTGGATTTAGCTTGCTTTCTGTCAGCTCATGTTCGGTTTGGTCTTGAGCTATGCTATGGCTGCACTTCTGCTATGTTTGGGGAATAATTTACTTTTGTTATCTTAAGTTTATGCTTCTTTATTTGGAACTTGATGTAATGGAATAATTTGTACCTTGGATATATGAGGTTTTGACTCTTTTCTTGAAAGTAATAAAAATTTGGTTTTTAATTTCTACCGCTACTTTATTCATGTTCTACCTTGTGATATCTCTGTGTATGTTTACCTAGATAATACTCCACCAAAAATAGTCCATTCCCTTTGTGAGTGACCCTAGCGGAGGTGGGGTGTTACAAAATATAGATTTAAATAAAAACTTATTGAAAAGGGAATAAATATTTATGTTTTTAGTTAAGTGTAAATTGATTTTATAAAGTAAAATCTGATGTAATCAGATTTGTAAATGTGAGAATAACGAAATTAACCTAACGGTTAGATTTTGATAATTGTGTTGTTGAGAACAATTAAATGAAATTATTTTAAAGTAATTATATTATTAATTAAATTAAAAAGGGAAGAACGAATTGGAATCGGTGATAAGATAAGTGTGTTTTGAGTGAATAAATTGACTCGTTAATTGGATTAATGACTAAATTAGTATGTTTTGAATAGAAAATAGTTTAATGAATATTGTTTAGATTTTAAAAAGGGATTTATTGTTTATTTTAATTAATAAAGAAATTAACTACTAATGTAGTTAATGGCTGAAATAAATTATTATCATAATTAATAATAATTTAGAAAATTACTTTTTAATGGAAACTCATTTAAAAGGTAAGTGAAATGAAATCCAATTGAATGGTGAAAGAAGTTTCTATAAGAATAAGCACGGATTATCGTTTCCAAGAAATGAATAAAAGATATGTCATAACGTTGTTTTATATATAAATAAGTTGAATCGATTTCCCAATATTGGATAATAATGTGGTTAATGTTTTGAAAGTGAAATAGACACTGATTGTGATATAAGATCTTCATAAGTATAAAAAAAATGAATTTGTTAAAGAATAATCTTATGTTAAATAAGAAGTGAGAAAACTATATTTTTAATATCGAGGGATTTAAGAGTTTGAATTTACATTTGTTTATTTAAAAGGCCAAGTGAGGCCGAATATTGAACCAGTGAACTCATTGGATTGTCATGTTTGAAACACTCTCTATTTTGATAGTTAAATCACCGACTATCGAATCTGTCAAGTACGAATGTTGGTATCGAATTTATATTCGAAAACCATTCCGATCAACAAATACGTGGAGATATCAAGAGATGATTGAGATGGAGTATTGAAGACGGTGGATCTTCATTAAACGGAAGAACCGCTAGTAATCTTTGGTTAGGTCCTAGAGATAAGCTGTGATTATGTCGTCGTTGGAATCTACGGGTTGCACGGACTTCTCGTTACTGATCTATGGGGTGAATCCAACATTGGATGCAGTAGGAAAGTACCATAGGTTCATCCTGTTCCTGGATGACTTGTATGGACGAATGTCTAACAGAGTATTTCCTGAAACCACATACGTTGATTTTTACAAATATACCAAGTGGTGGCAAAGAGGGGCACTTCTTTAAATCCCAGAATATATTTATGGACATCAATTAGTGATTTGACGGATCTGACGATGTGGCATTCAAAGTGAATTGTGACCAGATGTTCTAGAAGATAATTCTGACCTCAAGCCTCATCAACCGGAAAATGACAAAAATCGGGCAGGCAGCATAGCTATGCGGGTCGCTCCCATTAGGGTGTATAATCACCTATCTAGAGAAATTCCTTTTGTAGGATCAAAATTAACCCTAGAGGGGGGGGGGGTGAATAGGGTTTTTTGCAGATTTCCACAGAGTAATTAAATAATCACAGCACAGATAATAATCAGAGTAAATGCGGAAAATAAATAACACACAGATTTACCCAGCTTTGGCAAAACCCTGCCTACTGCTGCATTCCCCAAGGTTTCTACTAGGAGTTAAAACAATCTCTACGCTTACAATCCCCTGTAAACTCGCGACACTCGCTCCCAACTGTTCTTAACCCTACGCTCAAAACCCTGCACTGGTTTTTATCCCCAAAACCAGATTTCCCCGAATTACAAACTCTGTAATTCGTCTCCCTAGTTTTAGAGACAAACTAGAAAACTACTGATTTGATTAAAAATTTAAATTAAAAAACAAACAAGAAAAAAACAAATCCAAAATCCTTTAGGTGTTTAAAAAGATGGGTTATCCCCTTTTAAAACCTAAGTTGGTCGGCTCCTTTGTATTGCTTCACTACTTTATTTGACCCGATCTTCTTGTCTTTGTAAAAACATGGTGGCCTAGGGTTTTCTTCTAGCTTCTGGAAACAACTAAGGCGATGTGGATCTAGGGTTCTAGTTCTCTGATTCAGGACAGCCGCTCTCCTCTCTGATGTCCTTCGATTTCCAATTGCAATCTTCTCTGGTTGAATTGAAGAAGCTAGATGCCGATCCAAGTAGATTTGGTTATTTGGTATGATTTTATAACTCGAATTTCTCTTTTATTTTTTCAAACATGGATAGCTTGAAACCAGTGATGAATCGGTGTATTTATAGGATTAAAATCCTAGATATATGCTCTGATTTCGTATGAGACTCGGTCTGATATTTTCGTGAATTTTGGACTTGAAATTTTCTGAAATTCTGGAGGTTTCTTCGAATTTAAACTTGAGTATATTTCATAAATCTTGGGCTTGAGATCTTCGTGGTTTCTATAATTTCTTCTGGATGTTTGATTGAGTCTTTTATTCCATAAAAATTGCGAAATCCTTTTCCTAAAAATATTGCCTTAAATCGTGATTTCTGGAATTTGAAATCTTCAAACTTGCGTGAGAGTTCTGGACTTTTACTCTGTCTTCCTTAAAATAAATCATGATTAAAATAAATCTGTAAGACCAATTTTTCTGGAAATTCATATGGAGTCCCTTTGGGCTTTTTCTTGATTGAATTTGAGTCTGAATATTTCAGCCTTCTAACCAACAAATTTGAACTTTTGATTTCAGGAACTTTTGAACTTATACTTTGATTTATTTAAACACTTTCAATATTTCTCCTTTTGATAGAGCTAGTTATACTTTGACACGAATAGATGCTTTATTTTCATGTCCATTTGTATCTTCCTGTAATGTTCATTTGCACAATGATTTGCCATATACTTGAACTGCTATTTCCTTTGAAATTTTGGTTCTTCGGATCATATTTGTCACTACAAAAAAACTTGACTAGTTCTTGAATTTAATCTGTTGTGCTTCATGACAAGCTGCACACACTACGCACTTGTATGTTGGCTTTGGTCACTTGGTTTTGTGATAATGTCATCTTCACATGTTTATTTTAGCAGCTGTTCTTGAAAGTTTTCTGTACATCTGAGTAGCTTCACTGTGCCATTTTGTTTGCACTCCGGCTTAGCCATGATTATGCTGTGTATGCACCATGTATACATACATTGCTGTAACATTTGAACTCCACACTATAATTACATTTGCCTTGGCTTGTATTTGTTTTGGTATACATGTTCGACACATTTTATGTTGTTGCACCACCAAATTATTCATGTTGATCTACATTTGGGTTGTTCCTCAACCACTTGTTCATATTTGCTATTTTGTTGTCTACTTTAGCATCTTTGAAAACTGCTGAACCATGTCTCGACCATATTCATGCTGAACCCATGCTTATTTTTCTTGTCATACTTATTTTGATGTTGTGCCATCTTATTGCTTTATGTTTGTAAATGCTAGAAAACATTTTGGCAGTACCATCCATGTGATATCCATGATTCACCCTTCTCAAACACTTCCTGTATGTCACCATGTTGTCTCTTTGACTTGCCACTTTCTCCTTGTACATGGCTCGACCAATTTTTCATATAGATACTGCTCATTGTTGTATGTATAATTGCTTGCAGATATGATTGTTGTGAACATGTTGACTTGAAACCAGTTTTGTGAGAGTTCGGCCATGTCAAATAATTTTGTCCTCCACCATGCATGTCTTTGCTTGTTTTGCCATGACCTGAAACTTTTGTTTTAATTTTTCTGACTTTTTTTTTTAATTTGCACTTATGACTCGACTATTTTCATATTGATTTGCACTGAGTCGAGAAGGTCCATGTGGCTACTCCTCAGTTGCACGCTGATTGGCGAGGCAGTGCACACGTGTATACACGTGTGTACATGCAGCCATCAGTGAATTTTCTTGTCCCTGCATATCAGACCAAGTCTAGAAACATTATGAGAAACACACCGTAACTCTGAGGCAAATAAATTTTTATTTGCTTTTATTTAATTTTATTTTTGTTGCAGTCTACTGTGTGTGTTCTTCTGTACGTGACAGGTATGAAGATGGACCGACTGAAAGCTGTGAAAACAGAAGAATGAAGATGAAGACAAGAACTGCGTTAGTGTGTGTATATATGTAAGAAACAGTGTTTGTACAACTGAAAAAATATGTAATGAGGAATTTCTGTATTGATTGTGGACGTGAATAAAAAATTGTACTACTATTTGTAATAAAAAGATTTGATTAAAATATTATTTTTGTTGTTCAATTTAATCTGTCTAATTTTATTTTGTTTGAATCTTTTAATAGTACAATGTCTGTGATGTGTAAAATGTGTCATGACAAAAATATTCAAAAATATTTGAATGTGTAAATAGTGGTGTGTTGTATATGTACTATTTCAAATGTTGAAAATAAAATATTTATTCGAATAAAAACACTGTTTGGATATTCAATTCTGTATAGTAGTGTTTTATTCAATAAATATTTATTTCTGTGTGTAAAATATAGAATAGTACTATTTACAAACACATTTTAAAAAAAAAATACATATATGTTTGTTATCATCAAACAAAAATCACACTTTTATACTCAACAATCTCCCCCTTTTGATGATGACAAACATACACAAGATTTTGAATGTGTTAAATGTGTTTGTACATGAAATATATTACTCCCCCTATTTGTTTGCTCCCCCTACAACTGAACTCCCTCTATATATGTGGAAAAATATAAATGATGAAATCCAATTGATCATTCTCCCTCTAAATATTTAATTTCCAATCTTAAAATATTTTTGAATTATATACCCATCAATCAAAATCTTGACCATTCTCCTCCTTTTGTTATCATCAAAAGGAAAATAGAAATCGAAACAGTGATGAATATAGACTAAAAATATAAATTCAAATCAAGAGAGAGAATATATATTGTAAAACCCATTTAATCAAACAAAAATCATAATAATCTTTAAATCAGAAGCAAATTTCACTTTCAGAATGAATGGATTTACGATGGATTTTATCGAATGAGGAGTGTTCAATAAAAATTGAATATTTGAATATGAATTTTAAAGATTTTAAATATGCTAAAAAAAATGTGTTAAGCACTTTCTAACCACGCATAACCCAAAGGTCTTTTAAATGGGGTTAGTAGTAACTTAACTTTATCCTCTTTAATGAGTTCCATCCATGCACAGCCCAAAGGTCTTTTAAGTGAGAATGGAAGCACATAGAGATTAGGGTAATTCACTCACGCATAACCGCGAGGATTTTTAAATGGGAGTGAATACCAAGGATAATTTATTTATTTATTTATTATTATTATATTATTATTATTTTAAATTTCAAGAATAATTAGAACTCCCCAAATTAAATAAAACCATGATGAATGACAGAAATATGGTAGATATAGAAGATGGTCGTGAAATAAGCTCTAATTCAAAGATATTATAAAATCTGTCCAATCATCATGAGATTTAAAATAACATCTCCTCTAGTTATGAATTATACCGTAGTCATAACCCATCACAAATTCATAAATCTATTAATAATTTTGATGAGTCACAAAATGGTTCAAATTAATCAACAATTTCAATTTTTGAATAAATAATCAAAAAATAATTTTAAAATTGAAAATATCAAATTCAAGAGGAGTTTTTGAAAATATCAATGCAAGTTTGAAAATCAGTTTCAAAAATCAATAAGTAGAATATGAAATTATCTAATTTTTCTAATGCTGATTGTTCCTAGACAATTTTGAAACAACTTATATATTTATTTCAAATTGTCTATGAATTTTAACTAAATCCAGTTACTAATTTTCTAATTTATCATTTAATCACCAACACACTTAAAATGAATCAAATCAATTTCCTTATCAGAGCAGCACAAGATCATTTTCAAAGCAAGAATAACAAGTGATATTCTCTGAGAATTTTTGGACAAACTCAAGAAACAGTCAACTTATCAATTCTGAAGATAATTATTTGAAATCACCCAAAAAAAATCAATTTTTTTTTATAATCCAAGAATTTCAACAATCCATAACGAATGATTTCAAAAACAACCAAGTAAAAAGTTAAAGAGAATAAAAGAAATAAAACTAAAAAAGGAAATAAACTAAAAAGAAATAAAAAAATGAGTATAGAGATCATACCTAACTTACCATAATCGATGTGATCCAATGAATCTCCAACTCAGAATCTATGGCTAAGGAACTCCAAATAATTCGATATATGAATCAACTTGAATTTTATCTCACTTAAGCACAGTTGTTCCTTAGCCTCCTACGACACCTAAATGTTTATATGATCGAGTGGTCTAACAAAAAGTTGTTTTACGACTCTTATCTTCGTTTACACGTTTTGGTACCCAAACCCGTTTATATAACAATCCATTACTATTCACTAGCGTACACTTTGGAACCCAAATTTTTTTAGATTTGCTTAAATTTATTTTGTTAATTTTTGGAATCCAAACAGATTTAAATGAATTGTTTTTAAACGAGTTATTAATTTGTTTATGATTTAAAAACCCTTTGAAATTATTAAATTTCAAAAATTCAATTTGATCGTTTTCAAAGCCAATTAAAGGATTTTTAAAATCATTAAAAAAAAAAATTCAACTTGATCAGATTCAAATCCAAGTCCCTTTTTATTCTGAACAAAAAATTGATTTTTTAACAACATATTCAACGATTTCTCTCCTTTAGAAAATTTAGTCAAAGCTGACTCAAGTCGTTGAATTTTAAATTTAAGATCGTTATTTTCTTTCATTAAATTTGAACAACGATTAATAGCGATTTTCCTCTTTTCAGCATCAGTTTGTTTTAAAATCAAATTATCGTTTTCAAGTGCTTTGGTTCTAGCATTGGACTTGGAAATTTCAATTTCAAATTTTTTTCGCTTTTCAAAATCAAGTTTTTCAGATTCTATAAACTTTTCAATCACCTTTTCAAAATCAAGATTTTCAATTTTCAAATTCATGTTTTCACTTTTAAATAACTCGAGATCAGTTTTTAATTTCAAAAAATCGTTACTCAAAAATTGACATTTTTCACATTCTGAAAACGGTGAATTCTTACCCTTTACAAGTCTTCTTTCTAAACTGTTATTTTCTTGAACTAGTTTTGACCTATCAGATTTTAATTTCTTAACTTTTAGTTCAAGAGAATTAACAGTTTTCGTGAGATCGTGACACATTAAAATTAAATCTTTATAAGTAAAATTCGATACCTCACTAGAATCCTCTTCACTACCTTCTGAATCAGATTGTGCCATAAGACACAAATTAGCTTCTTCTTCATCACTTTCAGAAGCTTCTTCTCCTTCCTCATCATCCCATGTAGCAGCAAAAGCCTTCTTCTTCCTTCTGAACTTCTTCCTCTTTTCGTTTTTAAGCTGTGGGCAATTTGGTTTGATATGACCGGGTTTCTTGCAATTATAGCAAAACACTTCATCGTCTGAACTATCTGAACTTTCGGACTTGTCTGTTTTTGAATTCTTCTTTCGTGGTTTGTATTTTACTTTGGCCCACTTTTTCAAAACCATGGCTAGCTCTTCAGCGGGATCATCATCATTACTTTCAACAGAATTATTTAGAGCGATCGTCTTTTTCTTTGATTCAGAATCCTTTCGTTCTTCTCTTGCTTTTAACTCCATCTCGTAAGTAATCAGATTTCCGATCAACTCTTCCATGCTTACTTTATTCAGATCTTTTGATTCTTGTATCGCCGTCACCTTAGCTTCAAAATTCATCGGTAGCACTCTCAATATTTTTCTGATCAATTCCACTTCAGTATAGGTTTTGCCAAGAGCTTTTGCATTGTAGACTAGTGACGAGAAGCGTCCATACATCTCTTTTATATCTTCATCTCGTTGCACAGAGAAATTTTCATATTCGTTGCTGAGAAGAGCGAGACGAGATTCCTTCACTTGAGATGTACCTTCGTGTGTGACCTCCAACGTATGCCATATTTCCTGCGCAGTCTCACAATGAGAAATTCGATTAAATTCAGTTTTATCAAGAGCACAGATTAAAGCATTCATCACTTTGGCATTAGTTGAAAATAATTTTTTATCATTAGCATCCCATCTGTCTTTTGATTTAGGAATTTCAACACCACTAAAAATTACAGTGGGAGATCTATAACCCGTTTCAATAATATCCCACACATCATAATCGACTGAACTCAAATAAATTTTCATCCTAGCTTTCCAATATGCATAATTAGTTCCATTAAACATTGGTGGCCTAGCTATGGACTGACCCTCAGAAAACGCGTTATTGGATAGATTCATGACTCTAGAGTTAAAATAAAATAAAAAATACCTGCTCTGATACCACTAGTAGGATCAAAATTAACCCTAGAGGGGGGGTGAATAGGGTTTATTGCAGATTTCCACAGAGTAATTAAATAATCACAGCACAGATAATAATCAGAGTAAATGCGGAAAATAAATAACACACAGATTTACCCAGCTTCGGCAAAACCCTGCCTATTGCTGCATTCCCCAAGGTTTCTACTAGGAGTTAAAACAATCTCTACGCTTACAATCCCCTGTAAACTCGCGACACTTGCTCCCAACTGTTCTTAACCCTATGCTCAAAACCCTGCACTGGTTTTTATCCCCAAAACCAGATTTCCCCGAGTTACAAACTCTGTAATTCGTCTCCCTAGTTTAGAGACAAACCAGAAAACTACAGATTTGATTACAAATTATAATTAAAAAACAAACTAGAAAAAAAACAAATCCAAAATCCTTTAGGAGTTTAAAAAGATGGGTTATCCCCTTTTAAAACCAAAGTTGGTCGGCCCCTTTGTATTGCTTCACTACTTTATTTGACCCGATCTTCTTGTCTTTGTAAAAACATGGTGGCCTAGGGTTTTCTTCTAGCTTTTGGAAACAACTAAGGCGATGGCGATCTAGGGTTCTAGTTCTCTGATTCTGGACGGCCGCTCTCCTCTCTGATGTCCTTCGATTTGCAATTGCAATCTTCTCTGGTTGAATTGAAGAAGATAGATGCCGATCCAAGTAGATTTGGTTATTTAGTATGATTTTATAACTCGAATTTCTCTTTTATTTTTTCGAACATGGATAGCTTGAAACCAGTGATGAATCGGTGTATTTATAGGATTAAAATCCTAGATATATGCTCTGATTTCGTATAAGACTCGGTCTGATATTTTCGTGAATTTTGGACTTGAAATTTTCTGAAATTCTGGAGGTTTCTTCGAATTTAAACTTGAGTATATTGCATAAATCCTGGGCTTGAGATCTTCGTGGTTTCTAGAATTGCTTCTGGATGTTTGATTTAGTCTTTTATTCCATAAAAATTGCGAAATCCTTTCCTGAAAATATTGCCTTAAATCGTGATTTCTGGAATTTGAAATCTTCAAACTTGCATGAGAGTTCTGGACTTTTACTCTGTCTTCCTTAAAATAAATCTTGATTAAAATAAATCTGTAAGACCAATTTTTCTGGAAATTCATCTGGAGTCCCTTTGGGATTTTTCTTGATTGAATTTGAGTCTGAATATTTATGCCTTCTAACTACCAAATTTAAACTTTTGATTTCAGGAACTTTTGAACTTATACTTTGATTTATTTAAACACTTTCAATATTTCTCCTTTTGATAGAGCTAGTTATACTTTGACATGAATAGATGCTTTATTTTCATCTCCATTTGTATCTTCCTGTGATGTTCATTTGTGCAATGATTTGCCATATACTTGAACTACTATTTCCTTTGAAATTTTGGTTCTTCGAATCATATTTGTCACAACAAAAAAACTTGACTAGTTCTTGAATTTAATCTGTTGTGCTACATGACAAGTTGCACACACTATGCACTTGTATGTTGGCTTTGGTCACTTGGTTTTGTGATAATGTCATCTTCACATGTTTATTTTAGCAGCTGTTCTTGAAAGTTTTCTGTACATCTGAGTAGCTTCACTGTGCCATTTTGTTTGCACTCCGGCTTAGCCATGATTATGCTGTGTATGCACCATGTATACATACATTGCTGTAACATTTGAACTCCACACTATAATTACATTTGCCTTGGCTTGTATTTGTTTTGGTATACATGTTCGACACATTTTATGTTGTTGCACCACCAAATCATTCATGTTGATCTACATTTGGGTTGTTCCTCAACCACTTGTTCATATTTGTTATTTTGTTGTCTACTTTAGCATCTTTGAAAACTGCTGAACCATGTCTCGACCATATTCATGCTGAACCCAAGCTTATTTTTCTTGTCATACTTATTTTGCTGTTGTGCCATGTTATTGATTTATGTTTGTAAATCCTGGAGAACGTTTTGGCAGTACCATCCATGTGATATCCATGATTCACCCTTCTCAAACACTTCCTGTATGTCACCATGTTGTCTCTTTGACTTGCCACTTTCTCCTTGTACATGGCTCGACCAATTTTTCATATAGATACTGCTCATTGTTGTATGTATAATTGCTTGCAGATATGATTGTTGTGAACATGTTGGCTTGAAACCAGTTTTGTGAGATTTCGGCCATGTCAAATAATTTTGTCCTCCACCATGCATGTCTTTGCTTGTTTTGCCATGACCTGAAACTTTTGTTTTAATTTTTCTGACTTTTTTTTTAATTTGCACTTATGACTGGACTATTTTCATATTGATTTGCACTGATTCGAGAAGGTCCATGTGGCTACACCTCAGTTGCACGCTGATTGGCGAGGCAGCGCACACGTGTATACACGTGTGTACATGCAGCCATCAGTCAATTTTCATGTCCCTGCATATCAGACCAAGTCTAGAAACATGATGAGAAACAAACCGTAATTCTGGGGCAAATAAATTTTTATTTGCTTTTATTTAATTTTATTTTTGTTGCAGTCTACTGTGTGTGTTCTTCTGTATGTGACAGGTATGAAGATGGACCGACTGAAAGCTGTGAAAACAGAAGAATGAAGATGAAGACAAGAACTGCGTTAGTGTGTGTATATATGTAAGAAACAGTGTTTGTACAACTGAAAGAATATGTAATGAGGAATTTATGTATTGATTGTGGACGTGAATAAAAAATTGTACTACTATTTGTAATAAACAGATTTGATTAAAATATTATTTTTGTTGTTCAATTTAATCTGTCTAATTTTATTTTGTTTGAATCTTTTAATAGTACAATGTCTGTGATGTGTAAAATGTGTCATGACAAAAATATTCAAAAATATTTGAATTTGTAAATAGTGGTGTGTTGTATATGTACTATTTCAAATGTTGAAAATAAAATATTTATTCGAATAAAAACACTGTTTGGATATTCAATTATGTATAGTAGTGTTCTATTCAATAAATATTTATTTCTGTGTGTAAAATATAGAATAGTACTATTTACAAACACATTTTAAAAAAAATACATATATGTTTGTTATCATCAAACAAAAATCACCCTGTTATACTCAAAACCTTTTGCTTCTTTAATCTACTTCGATGCTGTCCTTTTTCGGGAAACGGTGGTTTGAGGCCAACTGTTGGTGATATACATTTGATACACTCAAGCGAAATGAGTGGTCGGTCATGTGAGGGCCGGGTTGCAAGACGTTCTTGTTGAACCCAGTGTATTCCCCTCTAGAGATACACTATCGGCAGGTGGTCCCATACCTTGTCATAGTCGGACTCCAATTTCCAATAAGTGCCTGCGGTTTTGATTGTATACTATATATGTGGAACGTGAGATGCAAGCGTTCCAATAGATTGATATTTACTTGTATTTAGACAATATGATAATATCAGAAAAGATATTGATTTCGAAAAAAATTGGGTTACCGTAAGGTAAAAACCGTCCGTATTTATGTGTGGATTTGGTCTTACGATTATCCTTTTCTTTGAAAGATTTTAACTTTAAAAAAAATCAGGTTGTGTGATACCCTTAAACTTAGTGTGTTTATCTCACTCTGGTTCACTAGACTGACCCGGTGTTTTGTAAATGCTCGGGTTAGCCCGGGGTATATAGTTTCAGGTTAACGAATGCTATGAAGTCCAAAGACGAGTTGGAGATGTTCAGACATATGATATTATATAGCTACTATTTCGTTGTGTGTTGTATGTGGGAACAGGTTATTATATCTGTCCCATTGTGTGGTGTACTCTGATATTGTAAGTATGAATAAAGCTCTCAGTAAAGATTTATTTCTGTATTATATTTTGTTCCGCTGCGATGTGAGACTCTGTGTTGTGTTGTTTCTTCTTCTTCTATTCTTATATTTCTTTCTTATCTCACCCTCTAATTTCTTTCTAATAATGTTCCAGTGTTTTCGGTGTTTGGAAGGTCGGCATGAGTTATAGTAAAGGTATTTATGTCGATTTTCGGGGCCGGAAAAATCCCTGGGTCGTTACAGTGGTATCAGAGCTATTGGTTTAGTGATAACCTTGGCTTTGTGGTGTAACTCGATAGAGATGGGGTTAGTAATACCCTAGATTTAATTTATTATATATATGAGGGCGCGTATTTGTAATTTGACATAAAATTATTTTTGCCAAATTTATTTTATAATAAAAGTAATGATTTTCTCAATTTATTATAATACGGGAAATCGATTGATTTGTTAATGTTGATCTGAATGATATGTTTGGATTGTGATGTTGATTGCTTGAATATAAATCTAAAAGTGATAGACTTGGTTTAAAACCAATACGAAATAAATAAGTTGGATAAATCAATCCAGATTAATAAACCTGAATGGATAATTAAAGAAATAAATGAAGTGATTATAAATAATTATAATCTCATGTGGATTAGATTGTGTGCAGAACTAGTTGGATCGTGTGATACGGATATTCAAACTAATTGATGTTGTTTTGGAGACTAACGAAAATTAGTTGAGTTGAGAACAGGTGCAGAAGTGCCAATTCAGCTTTAAAATCCATCCAAGAGAAAATTCTGCAGTTAATTGAATTCAGTTTGAATAGAGCTGCATAATAACTAAGCAAGCTCGAATTTAAAATAATGCTTACCACATAATAACGCTCGCAAACAGGTACGCCTACGCAAAATATGAAATTTTGGTTTTATTTGGGTTTTGAGTTTGGTTTTTGAATTTTTCCGACCCTCTTGTTCGATGTATGTATATTTCTTGAACCTGCGATATTGCAGATGTCCTCCGTACAAGGGAGACTCTGCCAAAAAAATTCCAAAATTTAAAGTGTTAGAATTTTTTTGAAGATTTATGGAAAATTCTTTTATTTGGAATAAATTGGTTTTAAAACTAATTAAATTAGTTTGGAAATAAAATCGAGTTTTAAATTTATTATTTTTATAAAGATAATGGGTTTGTAACGTTCTTTCCTACCTTAGCAATTTCGAGGACGAATTTATTTTAAGCGGGAAAGAATTCAACGACCCGTATTTTGGCCATAAAATATTTAATTTAATTTATTATTTTAAAATATTATATTTGGAATATTAACGGATTTTTAATGTTGAATTCGTTATTAAAACGAAGTTTTAACGTTAATTTTATTTATAATTATAAATCGAGCTCGAAATGGCGCGACAGTTCGTAATATTTAGTTTTGAACTTCAACTGAGAATACAGAAGCCGATATAAATCAAATTTCTGTGAAACGAGAAACGTTAGATGTAACACCCCGAATTTTCTGATAACACTAAGGTTGCTAAAATAATAATAAGTGTGTAAAAGAGGGGATGTATCTAATATGCATATAAAAATAATAATAAGTGTGTAAAAGAGGGGATGTATCTAATATGCATATAAAAATAATAATAAGTGTGCAAAGGGGGGATGTATCTAATGTATACGTATTTATATGAATTAACAAACAATAGTAAATGTTGATAATGTACATTAAGAGAGTAATTATGGCATAAGTAAAATTAGGAATTATTTACATATAGGATTTGTCCTAAATGAGAAATGTGTACATTGTAGAATATATATATATATATATATATATATATATATGCTAAAACATGAAATTACATGTAATTGAAATAGTAATTATGGCATAATTCAAAATGGGAGTAATTTACAGTCCTTAATTGTGAACATAATTGGCCTCTTTTGAAATTGATGGCCTTGATTAACCCTAGCATTATCGGATGGCTCAAATCAAAATGCAACTCTATAAAAAGACCTTAGGTCTCCAACTAAATATTCACATGAAAATAAGAGTTGAAGCCACCATGCTGTCGAATGAGAATTAGAGGGAGCCTCCATTTGAAAGAGATGAACAACAAAGCTAATACAAGTAAAAGATTAAAGCTACAACAAATAAATCAAAACAACATCTACAACAAAGGATAGCATCACCAGATTCAGAATTCAGAATTCAGAATCCTGAATACAAGATTCGTCATACGTTGTAAGTAGAGTGCTATTCCGATATGAATAACAATTGGATCTTGATTTGTATAAAATGTAAATGGAATTGTACATAATTTGTAGTGATGATAATTCTTAATTGTGTGATGCTATGATCCAAATTATAAATGAATTGGAGATGTTGTGGTGTGATAATATTAGATCTATTGGGTATTTGCAAGTACATGATTCATAGTGACACTTATATGCTTGTGGTAGTTTGTTACAACCAAGTTGAGATTCATGCAAGTATGTGATCCACTATTATGTCAACATAACTTAGACCCTTGAACATACATGACTATGATCATTGCAAGTGTAGCTTTGACCCTTTTTGGTAACATGATTCATATAAGTTTAGGTTGGAATAATTCTAGTTGAATCATACTTTTGTATTAGTGACAAAAGTAAACACCTTTGTAAACACCTAATGACTTTATGGACATGACTAGTTTAATGTTTGTCTGTCTTGTAATTTATCTGCATCTTTTACCCATAATGCTCCACAGAAGTTAGTGCATTCCCTTTGTGAGTGACACTAACGGACGTGGGGTGTTACACGTGGTATCAGAGCTGAAGGTTACCGGATCAGATAAAAGATCTGAAAAATTATTATCAAAACGGTTTTTAAAGAAGCATTTTCGAAAGAAAAATTTTGTTTTAAAGGCATATTCCCCAAAGCCATACGCATTGTCTTCTCTTCCTCTGTTTGAATTCTTGTCTCCTTCTTTCTTGAGTCTCTGGGGCTCCTGGCTTTCGGGGAGATAACCTCATCAAAGGGCGAAGTAGTGCCCGACTTCCATCTATAGCCGTAGTTGTTCCACTTACGGCCAGTCTTCTTTCAAGCTTAGTAGGGTCTTCGATATGATGGAAGTAGCTTTCAAGAGATTTGCCAACATAGTTACACGGAAAAAGGATGAGGAGTCTGGCAAAGGGACACAACCCTAGGATGAGGAATTCATGGATGTAGGTTTAGCTTACGAAGGAGGAAGAAATTATAAAAGAGGAAGAATCTTCACTAGGGTAAGATAGGGCATATGATTAAGGACAAGGGCAAGGATGAGGGACAAGATTTTAGAAGGGCAAGTACATGCTAAGCATACCTAAGAGATAGGTGGTAAAAGTTTCTGTTGGAAAGAGCCTAGTTTTTCTGTTCGTACTCTTTCCTTCGGTTTTAGTGCTTCGCATTTGTTCATATTTGCTTCCATAGTTGATCTCTGCACCTTAGTACTTGTATAGCAGAAAGATCCCAATCTGTCTCAAACCCAGTGGGTGGTATGACCCGTTTATTTCTAGTTAGTAGGGGTTTGAGAATAGCTATCGAGTTTATTTATATCATATCACGTAGATCGTCCAAATTCGGAGGAGATATTCCTTGGGTGCTTGTCTGATATTGGTTTAGGCCTTTGGGGCTTGTACTTGAGGAATGTCGAGTTCAACTAGGATGGTTTGCGTGAGAGATGAATAGTTGTGAAAAGCGCGTAGTGACCTTTCAACCCTTATAGTTATGGCATGATGGATAAGATAGGAGGAGAGATCTCTAATCATCCTAGTATATACACTTGGTTGACATCTGTTTATTTTGGAAATGGAGGTTAGGAACTTCACAATCGTGAAGTTAAATTGGTTAAGATATAGTGGAGTAAAGCTCGAGAAGGCTAGATACTAGCATCATACCCTTTTTCTTAAGGGTGCATCCTTGATTTCTCTGTTTAGGAGCTTTACGCATAGTTGTTTCTCTCTTTCCAAAGTATATCCTCTATGTCGCATCTGCGATCTTTAGGAAGAAGCCAATGAATGTAAACATGCATTTGAAACATGTTATGGTTGAATGTTTGCAAGTGGTTGCAAATGGTTGCTCGTGGATGCATATGCATACGTATTAGGCACTAGATCAAGTTCGAACGCTTTCATATTGCATTTACATATATGCATTTGTTTGTAGGTTGAACTTGATATAATATCATATGGACGTTGCATATGGATGAATGGCTGTGCACGCATGTAGTATATACATGACTAGGGATGTTTGCATACATGATTGGACGCATGGCACAGACATGATTTGCATTAAGGAGGTCAACTGAATCAGTAGACCGCCTGATTTTGCATTAGATAAAGACATATACACACACTATGCATATGAACATGAAAGCATTAGAAATCTTTTAAGGACAATGAATGCTTGTGATTGAATGGTTGAGTAGATGGGTGATTGGATGGTAGGACACATTCTTCCTAACTTGAAGATTTCGGGGACGAAATCCTAAAAGGAGGGGAGAATGTAACACCCCGAATTTTCTGATAACACTAAGGTTGCAAAAATAATAATAAGTGTGTAAAAGAGGGGATGTATCTAATATGCATATAAAAATAATAATAAGTGTGTAAAAGAGGGGATGTATCTAATATGCATATAAAAATAATAATAAGTGTGCAAAGGGGGGATGTATCTAATGTATACGTATTTATATGAATTAACAAATAATAGTAAATGTTGATAATGTACATTAAGAGAGTAATTATGGCATAAGTAAAATTAGGAATTATTTACATATAGGATTTGTCCTAAATGAGAAATGTGAACATTGTAGAATATATATATATATATATATATATATATGTGTGCTAAAACATGAAATTACATGTAATTGAAATAGTAATTATGGCATAATTCAAAATGGGAGTAATTTACAGTCCTTAATTGTGAACATAATTGGCCACTTTTGAAATTGATGGCCTTGATTAACCCTAGCATTATCGGACGGCTCAAATCAAAATGCAACTCTATAAAAAGACCTTAGGTCTCCAACTAAATATTCACATGAAAATAAGAGTTGAAGCCGCCATGCTGTCGAATGAGAATTAGAGGGAGCCTCCATTTGAAAGAGATGAACAACAAAGCTAATACAAGTAAAAGATTAAAGCTACAACAAATAAATCAAAACAACATCTACAACAAAGGATAGCATCACCAGATTCAGAATTCAGAATTCAGAATCCTGAATACAAGATTCGTCATACGTTGTAAGTAGAGTGCTATTCCGATATGAATAACAATTGGATCTTGATTTGTATAAAATGTAAATGGAATTGTACATAATTTGTAGTGATGATAATTCTTAATTGTGTGATGCTATGATCCAAATTATAAATGAATTGGAGATGTTGTGGTGTGATAATATTAGATCTATTGGGTATTTGCAAGTACATGATTCATAGTGACACTTATATGCTTGTGGTAGTTTGTTACAACCAAGTTGAGATTCATGCAAGTATGTGATCCACTATTATGTCAACATAACTTAGACCCTTGAACATACATGACTATGATCATTGCAAGTGTAGCTTTGACCCTTTTTGGTAACATGATTCATATAAGTTTAGGTTGGAATAATTCTAGTTGAATCATACTTTTGTATTAGTGACAAAAGTAAACACCTTTGTGAACACCTAATGACTTTATGGACATGACTAGTTTAATGTTTGTCTGTCTTGTAATTTATCTGCATCTTTTACCCATAATGCTCCATAGAAGTTAGTGCATTCCCTTTGTGAGTGACACTAACGGACGTGGGGTGTTACACGTGGTATCAGAGCTGAAGGTTACCGGATCAGATAAAAGATCTGAAAAATTATTTTCAAAACGGTTTTTAAAGAAGCATTTTCGAAAGAAAAGTTTTGTTTTAAAGGCATATTCCCCAAAGCCATACGCATTGTCTTCTCTTCCTCTGTTTGAATTCTTGTCTCCTTTCTTGAGTCTCTGGGGCTCCTGGCTTTCGGGGAGATAACCTCATCAAAGGGCGAAGTAGTGCCCGACTTCCATCTATAGCCGTAGTTGTTCCACTTACGGCCAGTCTTCTTTCAAGCTTAGTAGGGTCTTCGATATGATGGAAGTAGCTTTCAAGAGATTTGCCAACATAGTTACACGGAAAAAGGATGAGGAGTCTGGCAAAGGGACACAACCCTAGGATGAGGAATTCATGGATGTAGGTTTAGCTTACGAAGGAGGAAGAAATTATAAAAGAGGAAGAATCTTCAATAGGGTAAGATAGGGCATATGATTAAGGACAAGGGCAAGGATGAGGGACAAGATTTTAGAAGGGCAAGTACATGCTAAGCATACCTAAGAGATAGGTGGTAAAAGTTTCTGTTGGAAAGAGCCTAGTTTTTCTGTTCGTACTCTTTCCTTCGGTTTTAGTGCTTCGCATTTGTTCATATTTGCTTCCATAGTTGATCTCTGCACCTTAGTACTTGTATAGCAGAAAGATCCCAATCTGTCTCAAACCCAGTGGGTGGTATGACCCGTTTATTTCTAGTTAGTAGGTGTTTGAGAATAGCTATCGAGTTTATTTATATCATATCACGTAGATCGTCCAAATTCGGAGGAGATATTCCTTGGGTGCTTGTCTGATATTGGTTTAGGCCTTTGGGGCTTGTACTTGAGGAATGTCGAGTTCAACTAGGATGGTTTGCGTGAGAGATGAATAGTTGTGAAAAGCGCGTAGTGACCTTTCAACCCTTATAGTTATGGCATGATGGATAAGATAGGAGGAGAGATCTCTAATCATCCTAGTATATACACTTGGTTGACATCTGTTTATTTTGGAAATGGAGGTTAGGAACTTCACAATCGTGAAGTTAAATTGGTTAAGATATAGTGGAGTTAAGCTCGAGAAGGCTAGATACTAGCATCATACCCTTTTTCTTAAGGGTGCATCCTTGATTTCTCTGTTTAGGAGCTTTACGCATAGTTGTTTCTCTCTTTCCAAAGTATATCCTCTATGTCGCATCTGCGATCTTTAGGCAGAAGCCAATGAATGTAAACATGCATTTGAAACATGTTATGGTTGAATGTTTGCAAGTGGTTGCAAATGGTTGCTCGTGGATGCATATGCATACGTATTAGGCACTAGATCAAGTTCGAACGCTTTCATATTGCATTTACATATATGCATTTGTTTGTAGGTTGAACTTGATATAATATCATATGGACGTTGCATATGGATGAATGGCTGTGCACGCATGTAGTATATACATGACTAGGGATGTTTGCATACATGATTGGACGCATGACACAGACATGATTTGCATTAAGGAGGTCAACTGAATCAGTAGACCGCCTGATTTTGCATTAGATAAAGACATATACACACACTATGCATATGAACATGAAAGCATTAGAAATCTTTTAAGGACAATGAATGCTTGTGATTGAATGGTTGAGTAGATGGGTGATTGGATGGTAGGACACATTCTTCCTAACTTGAAGATTTCGGGGACGAAATCCTAAAAGGAGGGGAGAATGTAACACCCCGAATTTTCTGATAACACTAAGGTTGCTAAAATAATAATAAGTGTGTAAAAGAGGGGATGTATCTAATATGCATATAAAAATAATAATAAGTGTGTAAAAGAGGGGATGTATCTAATATGCATATAAAAATAATAATAAGTGTGCAAAGGGGGGATGTATCTAATGTATACGTATTTATATGAATTAACAAATAATAGTAAATGTTGATAATGTACATTAAGAGAGTAATTATGGCATAAGTAAAATTAGGAATTATTTACATATAGGATTTGTCCTAAATGAGAAATGTGAACATTGTAGAATATATATATATATATATATATATATATATATATGTGTGCTAAAACATGAAATTACATGTAATTGAAATAGTAATTATGGCATAATTCAAAATGGGAGTAATTTACAGTCCTTAATTGTGAACATAATTGGCCACTTTTGAAATTGATGGCCTTGATTAACCCTAGCATTATCGGACGGCTCAAATCAAAATGCAACTCTATAAAAAGACCTTAGGTCTCCAACTAAATATTCACATGAAAATAAGAGTTGAAGCCGCCATGCTGTCGAATGAGAATTAGAGGGAGCCTCCATTTGAAAGAGATGAACAACAAAGCTAATACAAGTAAAAGATTAAAGCTACAACAAATAAATCAAAACAACATCTACAACAAAGGATAGCATCACCAGATTCAGAATTCAGAATTCAGAATCCTGAATACAAGATTCGTCATACGTTGTAAGTAGAGTGCTATTCCGATATGAATAACAATTGGATCTTGATTTGTATAAAATGTAAATGGAATTGTACATAATTTGTAGTGATGATAATTCTTAATTGTGTGATGCTATGATCCAAATTATAAATGAATTGGAGATGTTGTGGTGTGATAATATTAGATCTATTGGGTATTTGCAAGTACATGATTCATAGTGACACTTATATGCTTGTGGTAGTTTGTTACAACCAAGTTGAGATTCATGCAAGTATGTGATCCACTATTATGTCAACATAACTTAGACCCTTGAACATACATGACTATGATCATTGCAAGTGTAGCTTTGACCCTTTTTGGTAACATGATTCATATAAGTTTAGGTTGGAATAATTCTAGTTGAATCATACTTTTGTATTAGTGACAAAAGTAAACACCTTTGTGAACACCTAATGACTTTATGGACATGACTACTTTAATGTTTGTCTGTCTTGTAATTTATCTGCATCTTTTACCCATAATGCACCACAGAAGTTAGTGCATTCCCTTTGTGAGTGACACTAACGGACGTGGGGTGTTACACGTGGTATCAGAGCTGAAGGTTACCGGATCAGATAAAAGATCTGAAAAATTATTTTCAAAACGGTTTTTAAAGAAGCATTTTCGAAAGAAAAGTTTTGTTTTAAAGGCATATTCCCCAAAGCCATACGCATTGTCTTCTCTTCCTCTGTTTGAATTCTTGTCTCCTTCTTTCTTGAGTCTCTGGGGCTCCTGGCTTTCGGGGAGATAACCTCATCAAAGGGCGAAGTAGTGCCCGACTTCCATCTATAGCCGTAGTTGTTCCACTTACGGCCAGTCTTCTTTCAAGCTTAGTAGGGTCTTCGATATGATGGAAGTAGCTTTCAAGAGATTTGCCAACATAGTTACACGGAAAAAGGATGAGGAGTCTGGCAAAGGGACACAACCCTAGGATGAGGAATTCATGGATGTAGGTTTAGCTTACGAAGGAGGAAGAAATTATAAAAGAGGAAGAATCTTCACTAGGGTAAGATAGGGCATATGATTAAGGACAAGGGCAAGGATGAGGGACAAGATTTTAGAAGGGCAAGTACATGCTAAGCATACCTAAGAGATAGGTGGTAAAAGTTTCTGTTGGAAAGAGCCTAGTTTTTCTGTTCGTACTCTTTCCTTCGGTTTTAGTGCTTCGCATTTGTTCATATTTGCTTCCATAGTTGATCTCTGCACCTTAGTACTTGTATAGCAGAAAGATCCCAATCTGTCTCAAACCCAGTGGGTGGTATGACCCGTTTATTTCTAGTTAGTAGGGGTTTGAGAATAGCTATCGAGTTTATTTATATCATATCACGTAGATCGTCCAAATTCGGAGGAGATATTCCTTGGGTGCTTGTCTGATATTGGTTTAGGCCTTTGGGGCTTGTACTTGAGGAATGTCGAGTTCAACTAGGATGGTTTGCGTGAGAGATGAATAGTTGTGAAAAGCGCGTAGTGACCTTTCAACCCTTATAGTTATGGCATGATGGATAAGATAGGAGGAGAGATCTCTAATCATCCTAGTATATACACTTGGTTGACATCTGTTTATTTTGGAAATGGAGGTTTGGAACTTCACAATCGTGAAGTTAAATTGGTTAAGATATAGTGGAGTAAAGCTCGAGAAGGCTAGATACTAGCATCATACCCTTTTTCTTAAGGGTGCATCCTTGATTTCTCTGTTTAGGAGCTTTACGCATAGTTGTTTCTCTCTTTCCAAAGTATATCCTCTATGTCGCATCTGCGATCTTTAGGCAGAAGCCAATGAATGTAAACATGCATTTGAAACATGTTATGGTTGAATGTTTGCAAGTGGTTGCAAATGGTTGCTCGTGGATGCATATGCATACGTATTAGGCACTAGATCAAGTTCGAACGCTTTCATATTGCATTTACATATATGCATTTGTTTTTAGGTTGAACTTGATATAATATCATATGGACGTTGCATATGGATGAATGGCTGTGCACGCATGTAGTATATACATGACTAGGGATGTTTGCATACATGATTGGACGCATGACACAGACATGATTTGCATTAAGGAGGTCAACTGAATCAGTAGACCGCCTGATTTTGCATTAGATAAAGACATATACACACACTATGCATATGAACATGAAAGCATTAGAAATCTTTTAAGGACAATGAATGCTTGTGATTGAATGGTTGAGTAGATGGATGATTGGATGGTAGGACACATTCTTCCTAACTTGAAGATTTCGGGGACGAAATCCTAAAAGGAGGGGAGAATGTAACACCCCGAATTTTCTAATAACACTAAGGTTGCTAAAATAATAATAAGTGTGTAAAAGAGGGGATGTATCTAATATGCATATAAAAATAATAATAAGTGTGTAAAAGAGGGGATGTATCTAATATGCATATAAAAATAATAATAAGTGTGCAAAGGGGGGATGTATCTAATGTATACGTATTTATATGAATTAACAAATAATAGTAAATGTTGATAATGTACATTAAGAGAGTAATTATGGCATAAGTAAAATTAGGAATTATGTACATATAGGATTTGTCCTAAATGAGAAATGTGTACATTGTAGAATATATATATATATATATATATATATATATATATGCTAAAACATGAAATTACATGTAATTGAAATAGTAATTATGGCATAATTCAAAATGGGAGTAATTTACAGTCCTTAATTGTGAACATAATTGGCCACTTTTGAAATTGATGGCCTTGATTAACCCTAGCATTATCGGACGGCTCAAATCAAAATGCAACTCTATAAAAAGACCTTAGGTCTCCAACTAAATATTCACATGAAAATAAGAGTTGAAGCCGCCATGCTGTCGAATGAGAATTAGAGGGAGCCTCTATTTGAAAGAGATGAACAACAAAGCTAATACAAGTAAAAGATTAAATCTACAACAAATAAATCAAAACAACATCTACAACAAAGGATAGCATCACCAGATTCAGAATTCAGAATCCTGAATACAAGATTCGTCATACGTTGTAAGTAGAGTGCTATTCCGATATGAATAACAATTGGATCTTGATTTGTATAAAATGTAAATGGAATTGTACATAATTTGTAGTGATGATAATTCTTAATTGTGTGATGCTATGATCCAAATTATAAATGAATTGGAGATGTTGTGGTGTGATAATATTAGATCTATTGGGTATTTGCAAGTACATGATTCATAGTGACACTTATATGCTTGTGGTAGTTTGTTACAACCAAGTTGAGATTCATGCAAGTATGTGATCCACTATTATGTCAACATAACTTAGACCCTTGAACATACATGACTATGATCATTGCAAGTGTAGCTTTGACCCTTTTTGGTAACATGATTCATATAAGTTTAGGTTGGAATAATTCTAGTTGAATCATACTTTTGTATTAGTGACAAAAGTAAACACCTTTGTGAACACCTAATGACTTTATGGACATGACTAGTTTATGTTTAGTGTTATGCCTAAATGAAAATATGTTTTAGGCTTATGTTGTTATCAAAATCATGTGATAATATATGTGACACCTAATTGAGTAGATTCATATTCTAGAATGCAAGTTTACGTGATTTGATTGAAACCCATGATTCATGTTTAGGTTCATGTTTTATGTCAAAAATAGATTATATTACAATGCAAGTACACAAGCCTCTAATTTGTGTTAATTAAATGGCCATATTGCAAGTTCACGCACCTCTAATTTGTGTTAATTAAATGGCCATATTGCAAGTTCATGCACCTCTAATTTGTGTTAATTAAATGGCCATATTGCAAGTTCATGCACCTCTAATTTGTGTTAATTAAATGGCCATATTGCAAGTTCATGCACCTCTAATTTGTGTTAATTAAATCGCCATATTGCAAGTTCACGCACCTCTAATTTGTGTTAATTAAATGGCCATATTGCAAGTTCACGCACCTCTAATTTGTGTTAATTAAATGGCCATATTGCAAGTTCACGCACCTCTAATTTGTGTTAATTAAATGGCCATATTGCAAGTTCATGCGTTCACACACCCCTTTTATGCTGCTTAGAATATATCATGTTCTAGGCTTTCCCTTTTTATGTTTCTAAGTTGGGCTGAAATGTTGAAGCCCAACATATGTCATAATATAGCAAACATATAAAACGGGGGTAATAACGTTGGGGTAAAAATAAAACATATGTGTTGGCATGTTTGACACATGCCAACGACTTGAGAACATTTATGTGGTATAAGTTATTATACCCAATAAGAATGAATTTGAATAATGTGCCGCAAATATTTACATATAAAATGGAAAGAGACAAAATATGTAAACTAAGAAAATATGATGTAGGTAGGCCTAAAATCATGAAATGGGTTAGGGCCATGATTGGTGTAAACCTTTACACCATTAGTTTTAAAATTAAAATATATGACATCCCTTCTAATCACATACACCAAAATGTTCTAGGGTGACAGAGAGGATAGTGTCTAGGCTTGGGTTTGGAAAATACAAGTTTCTTGCCCTCCCTGGCTATCCCTAACTGATCCAATGGACGGGATGGTTATGAATTTAGAAAGATGCCTGATCCGAGGTTAGACTGAGTTGTGGTGTAAACCTGCCCGGAACCGACCGGCACATCCAGTAACCGCAACGATACCTGTCTAATGTGAGTGGTTAGTGCTTTAGTTAATAAATTAAGGCAAAGTCAGGATTGATAGGGTTAAGTCAATTAAATAAATACTTAACCAAATTCAACATATTAACTAAATTGGTGGGTAGGGTTAAGTTAATCTGAACACTTAACCAATTTAATATGTTGACTAGGGGAGTGGGTAAGGTTAAGCAAATGTTTAACCATTATAACATGATCAACTGGACTAGAGAGTGAGGTTAAGTTAATTAGAACACTTAACCATAGAAACACGTTAGTTAGACAAGTGATTGAGGTTAAGAAAAAAATTAGAACTCTTAACCATGATAACAAGTTGATTTGACAAATGGGTTGGGATTAAGTAGTTAGAAATACTTAACCGATATAGCATGAATGATTAGAGTTAAGTAACAAGAACACTTAACCAGTGTAATTTGACTTGTAGTAAAGTTAAACGTGAATGGACAACACTTAACCATTATAACCTGTTAATTAAACAAGTAGTAGGGTTAAGTTAGCTAAGGAGACACTTAACCGTTGTAACAGGTTAGTTAAACAGATGGTGAGGTTAAGTTAACACAAGGAGGCAACACTTAACCAGTATAATCTGAGTTGTGGTAGGGTTAAGTCAACAGGAATAACACTTAACCAGTTTAATATGACAAAAGGGATGGGTTAAGTTAACTTGAATTGACTAATGACACTTAACCAAACCAACTTGACGAGAAAGAAAACTAAGTAGTAAACCTTAGTTAAAAGGGACTAAGTAGAGAACCTTAGTTAAGAAAACAACGGTTCTAGAAACTAAGTGGTAAATCTTAGTTAACAAAACTAAGTAGTAGTTCTTAGTATAACACGAGAAGGAGCGGACGTCCATCTAATTTTAAAAGAAGGCTCCAACGAATTGGGTTACGAAGCCCGAGGCTTCGAGGGGACGTGAGGTTACTCTTGGTATCCCTCTGTGAGGCTGCAGAAGATCCTCCTGGGCCCACAGAGGTTAAGGTCTGCGTTAGAAGAACCAAGGGTATGCCTTGGTTGCAAAATATGGCAACCTAAAGACTAGGATGGACCAGCGTGATTCGGCGAGAAAACAGTAGCCCTGTGATAGCAACTCGTCGTCTACCTACCATCTTCAGTCAAGCGAGACACGTGAAGCGGGGAGGCGGAGAACTCATACGGACCACATACTTGCTATCTAGTTGTGGTTGCGGGGTGTTGTTGGCCATAGATTAGTGGGGCAGATAGGGGCCTTCGTACAGTTCTCATTTTACAAGGGTGCCTTCCATTAGTTGAGGGAGGGGTCGAGTGGGACCATAGCCACTGGAAAAACAGACCTTAGCATCTGCATCAGCAGATATTGAATGCTCCCGACCGAGTTCCGTATTTCTAGAGTAGCCCTGACAACGGAACTCGAGTAGCACATTACAGGACATGTGCATCTAGACAAGCGATAACGATTCGCGATACATGCGTGGGGAAAGTCTAGGAACATATAACACTCTAGGTAGTGTGTCCTAGACTAAAGGGCATCGTTCGATCGGATGCATAATTCCTAGTTAGACCTTGGTGGCATCAAACCCGAATCCAAGAAGCATTCAGTAGATAGCGTAAAACTCTAGTAGAAGCTAGAAAGCACTTGATAAGAAACCCTAGATTAGATCTAGGTAATAAATAATAAACGTATGCATGAAGGCAACCGAAACAACCAGAATTGGGATCACGTTAACATTACTAGTTTAGACACTAGTTAGGTGGTGCAGAGATTAGTATGGGGTACGACAGTAGATTCGGTCCTAGACAACTTAACTTAGTTTATGGTGCTTTCCCATTTCCAGTTTATACTTATCATGCTCTTTTTCTTATCCATAGACTGAATAGTCACTAGACTTACTCAGGCTTTATGTCTGACTCTACTTTTCTTTCGTCTTCTTTCCTTCCGTTCCCCCCCCCCCCCAGGTAGTTGAGGAGGGAATAGTACAGCTCAGGTTAGATTGGACCGCTGCTCTTTCCAAGCTCGAAGATTTATGGAAGTTTTGCTTGGATTCTCTTTTCCATTGCTATGGCTGGGTCATGCTATATTGGGGAATACAAATGTATTTTTTTTATGCTTCTTTATTTTGTAAAGACAGATGATACTCTGATATTGTAAAGCAATCTTGTACAAACTATTTTATAAATAAAGCAAAATTTTATTTTCCGCAGTTTAATGTTTGTCTGTCTTGTAATTTATCTGCATCTTTTACCCATAATGCTCCACAGAAGTTAGTGCATTCCCTTTGTGAGTGACACTAACGGACGTGGGGTGTTACATTAGAACCGTATTGATGATAATTTATATATGAAAGTGAAAAATTCAGATTTCATGGTATAATTTGCTAGTTATGGCCGAATCAAATTTTGAAATAGTCGCTACGGAAAATCATTATTAAAATATACGCGTTAAAATAGCCGTTTTGCAAACGGACTCAGATTTCGGTGAAGTTAGTTTCATTGGAACCGTATCGTTAAATTATTGTGTGGTGTTGAATGGCATGGAAAACCGATGTCGTATGTGCCACAGTAGCTGTAAATGCCTAGTTATTTTCTATAGTGCGTAATTAAATTTATTTAATTTAATAAAGGGATATTTGAGTGTAACTTGAGCAGACGACCGAATTAAGCCACGAAACTAGTTCCATTGAGTTTGTATCGTCGATTAGAGTCAGGATAGGTATATAGTTTGTTATTTTTGGAGACCATGTAATTTGGTGTTCAAAATGGCATCGCGGTGCGCATAGAAATAGCCTACCGGGGAAACAGTCTCAGAATGCGACGAAACTGGTGCCGTTTAGTTCATATTGAAGAATTATTATAGGATTTCAAAGTTTTAAGTTGATTTGATGCATATGGTGATTATGAAAAATTTAAACGTGTGTTTATTTCTGGTTTTATAAAGGAATTTTTTTTCAAACGAAGTCGGAATTTGACGAAACTTGTCCCAGTAGGTTCGGAATATTTTTTTATATTAAGATTAGTTTTTTTACCAGTAAACAGAAGTCAATTGTGGTAAGTTTTACGTGTTACTTCACCATGAAGTTTCATAAAATAATAATTTATTTAACCGTATAAGCCTTCCTCGGTTCCCACTGTTTTCTGTTTACTTCGCTCCACACCTCCTATTTTCTTCACTGCTAATTTATTTACGCCTTGCCGACCACGTTCTGAGCAACACACCATCAACCAGCTATTCTAGTATCACTGCAAACCTATTTACCTAAAGTTTGGCTCCCACGTTAGTCTCTTCTATAAAACAAAGCCCATATCAAATTTTCTTTCGCTCCAGAAAAGAGAAAACGCGAGTTTCCTCAAATTAAATCAAAGCAGTATGCGTACATATATAAAAAGAAAAATTTCGATGGATAGTTCAACTTGCATGGAACCTCTAGCTGGCCCGAGGAGGCAGAGAAAGGTCCGGAGGGAAGAAGCGGTGCGCTGGAATGAGAGGGGGTCGTGCTCGAGCATGGGGTTCGTCGGTGGACTAGAGGATGGGTACAGTACGGGTTCAAGCAAAGAGCAAGGAGCAGATGGGTTGCTGATGGGGTTTTGTTTCGGGACGTGATGGAGTGCTGTTCATCTCTGGTTTTCCAGGCTTTCTCGAGTTGAGGGGTTCCACATGAAGTATGGTTGAAACTGGGAGATGGGAGAGTGTTGCAACGGATGAGGGGAACTATGAAGAGGCAGATCGGATGAGTTAACAACCGAGTGTAGAGAAGGTCATCAGTAGCCGCAAAGAAGATGTACAGTAAATCTCGTGCTTAATTATTTAATCATTTAGCTTAATAACCATGCTTAGAAAATGCCAAATTTTAATTAAATATACTTAATTATGTTTATCTACCTAGATTAGTATAAAGTATGGTCAGTTTATAGTATAATATAATATATAACGCGACCAATGTCATATAACAGAAGACGAACAGTAATATTCAAGTCTGGAAGAATTAATAACGTACATTGCCTAATTATAATCGGTATTATGATAATTATCCTTAAACGGGTAGCCAATTATTAAGTTGATCATTAAACTTGGCCTCCTAGGAACTGTGCATGTGCCTAGTGACTTCACGGTATGTCCAAGAAAATGGTAACGCACTTAATAAGTATTAAAAACATATAGTAAGTAACTTCCCGGGTATATGTGTATTTGCCTAATCTTAAGTTTAATCAATATACATACATATGTTGTGCCTCACGGCCTTGATACTATAATGCCCAACCTAATTCAATAGTATTCCTGTGCATTAGCTAGAGCGTAATTCAACTAGCAATTCTGTTGTACCACTGGTGCATTATTATGTAGGATTTTGAAAATTAAAATTTCAGCACGTCTAATGGAAGTTAATTAAATTTAATGGGAAATAAGGATAACAAATTTTTTTTAACTTTTAATAACATTATATAGAATAAAATATTAAACCCATAACTTGTTCATTTAACAATAGAATGGAACAAGCCAAAGGACATAGGGACCGTATCGGCGGAAGAAATATTTTGGAGCGGCTGTGAGCTACTGGAATTTTAATTAAGTTAAACATCTGTTTAATTTAGTTAAAACAAACTATTTTAGTGATGGACGAACCAAGGTGAGTTAAACTCACTCAGTATTTTTCACCATTTATATTGGGTTTTTATTTTGTATGCTTTCTTTGCTATGGTTGACTGTTCGTTAGTTATATATCTATTTATTGATTTAATTGATGAAATTAAACCGTCGTTTAATTTCAGTGAAATACCAAGTCGTTATTTTAACGAATTGGACCCAATGAAGGTAACTTACCTCATTGGTCACGTTTATAAAATAAACATGTTTTGTTTGAATTGTGTGAACTGACGGAAATGTTTTGTTGGTTGGTTGATATAAAATATTTGATATTTACTATTTTATATCAGTTAAAGTAAATGGAATGATCTGGTTTGTGATAACCGTTTTGAATATAGGGAAGAACAGGTTGGAAGGATCTGACCGGATTCCTCAGATATATTATTTACTTTTATGTATGAACTGTCATGATTGGGTAATTGATTTTAGTAGTGATCATTGACTGAAAAGTCAACCTATGTTGTGATTTAACCAATGGGCAGTATTGGTTGAGTAATCGGTAGAGAATAGCCAAAAAGTAAAAAAAAAAACATATCGATTCACCTCAGGTAAATCGATAGAACTGAAGTTATAAAATTTATTTTATAACTAAAGATAGATTTAAATGAAAACTTATTGAAAAGGGAATAAATATTTATGTTTTTAATTAAGTGTAAATTGGTTTTATAAAGTCAAATCTAATGTAATCAGATTTGTAAATGTGAGAATAAGGAAATGAACCTAACGATTAGATTTGGATAATTGTGTTGTTGAGAGAAATTAAATGGAATTATTTCAAAGTAATTATATTATTAATTAAATTAAAAAGGGAAGAACGAATTAAAATCGGTGATACGATAAGCGTGTTTTGAGTGAATAAATCGACTTGTTAATTGGATTGATGACTAAACTAGTGTGTTTTGAATAGAAAATAGTTTTTTGAATATTGTTTAGATTTTAAAAAGGGATTTACTATTTATTTTAATTAATAAAGAAATTAACTACTAATGCAGTTAATGGTTGAAATAAATTATTATCGTAATTAATAATAATTTAGAAAATTACTTTTTAATGAAAACTCATTTAAAAGGTTATCGAAGTGAAATGAAATCCAATTGAATGGTGAAAGAATTTAGTATAAGAATAAGCATGGATTTTCGTTTCCAAGAAATGAATAAAAGATATGTCATAATATTGTTTTATATATAAATAAGTTGAATTGATTTCCCAATATTGGATAATAATGTGGTTAATGTTTTGAAAGTGAAATAGACACTGGTTGTGATATAGGATCGTCATAAGTATAAAAAATGAATTTGTTAAAGAATAATCTTATGTTAAATAAGAAGTGAGAAAATTATATTTTTAATATCAAGGGATTTAAGAGTTTGAATTTACATTTGTTTAATTAAAAGGCAAGCGAGGCTGAATACTGAACCAGTGAGCTCATTGGATTGTCAAGTTTGAAACACTGTCTATTTTGATAGTTAAATCACTGACTATCAAATCTGTCCAATACGAATGTTGGTATGGAAAGACTGGGATTGAATTTATAATCGAAACCCATTCCGACCAACAAATACGTGGAGATATCAAGAGATGATTAAGATGGAGCGTTGAAGACCGTGGATCTTCATAAAACGGAAGAACCGCTAATAATCTTTTGTTCGCTCCTAGTGATAAGCTGTGGTTCTGTTGTGGTTGGAATCTATGGGTTGCAAGGACTTCTCGATACTGATCCATGGGGTGATTCCTACATTGGATGCAGTAGGAAAGTACATTCGGTTCATCCTATTCCTGGATGACTTGTATGGACGAATATCTGACAGAGTATTTCCTAAAACCACGTACGTTGATTTTTACAAATATACCGAGTGATGGCAAAGAGGGGCACTTCTTTAAAACCCAGAATATATTTGTGGACATCAATTAGTGATTTGATGGATCTGACGATGTGGCTTTCAAAGTGAATTGTGACCAGATGTTCCAGAAGATAATTCTGACCTCAAGCCTCATCAACTGGAAAATGAAAAAAATCGGGTAGGCAGCATGGCTATGTGGGTCGCTCCTATTAGGGTGTATAATCATCTATCTAGAGAATTTCCTTTTGCTTCTTTAATCTATTTCGATGCTGTCCCTTTTCATGAAACGGTGGTTTGAGCCCAACCGCTGGTGATATACATTCGATACACTCAAGCAAAATGAGTGGTCGGTCATGTGAGGGCTGGGTTGCAAGACGTTCTTGTTGAACTCAGTGTATTCACCTCTAGAGATACACTATTGTTAGGTGGTCCCATACCTTGTCATAGTCGGACTCCAATTTCCAATAAGTGCCCGCGGTTTTGATTGTATACTACATATGTAGAGCGTGAGATGCAAGCATTCCACTAGGTTGATATTTACTTGTATTTAGACATTATGATAATATCAGAAAAGATACTGATTTCAAAAAATGTTTTGGGTTATCCTAAGGTAAAAACCGTCCGTATTTATGTGTGGATTTGTTCTTACGATTATCCTTTTCTTTGAAAGATTTTAACTTTTAAAAAAATCAGGTTGTGTGATACCCTTAAACTTAGTGTGTTTATCTCATTCTGGTTCACCAGACTGACCCAGTGTTTTGTAAATGCTTGGGTTAGCCCGGGGTGTACAGGTTCAGGTTATCGAATGCTGTGAAGTCCAGAGACGAGTTAGAGATGTTCATACGTATGATATTATATAGCTACTATTCCGCTATGTGTTATATATGGGAACAGGTTGTTATAACTGTCCCATTGTGTGGTGTACACTGATATTGTAATTATGTTTAAAGCTCTTAGTAAAGATTTATTTCTGTATTATATTTTGTTCTGCTGCGATGTGAGACTCTGTGTTGTGTTGTTTCTTCTTCTTCTATTCTTATATTTATTTCTTTCTTATCTCACCCTCTAACTTCTTTCTAATAACATTACACTTTTTTCGGTGTTTGGAAGGTCGGCATGAGGTACAGTAAAGGCATTTATGTCGATTTTCGGGGCCGAAAAAATCTCTTGGTTGTTACATGTACAAATGATTGTAACTCGTTCTTATGACATCGAAATTTAGCAAACCAGATCCGTTGGAATCGTCTCAACGAGAGCTGCAACATGGAACTGACCAAAACGGAAATGGAGACAGTTGGAATTAAATGTTTGTTTAATTTTGTTAAAAACAATCAGAAATAAAGAATGATGGAGTGGAACCCAAAGTGAGAATTCTCTCACTGAAATTATTGTATAGTTATTTATTTTATAACTGTAAATGTATAGAAATTGGCAGTATTGATTTTTATCTGTTTTATGGAGTTCAACAAACGAATTCGCACAAATCGCATAAATTGGAAGAGATTTATGGATATTACCGACACTCGAATTTCATACTACGCGAATGGCCACTTATGGCGCCGTAAGTGGCATTGGGTAATTGAGTATTTATTTATTTGGATGATTAGGTGATTTGTGTATTGTGATGGTGATTTTGTGATATTTGACATGTTAGGAATGTTAATATTAAACTGATAGATGAAAATGGACAAAATAATCATCTATATATCAAAACCGTGAAAATTGGTTAAGTAGAAAAATAATTCAAACTGAATTTGAATTGGTTAAATTTATTAACCAATGATTTATTTAAATGGGCTGACAGTCTATATTGAGCGTTATTTATTTATTTTAACACTTATACAGTTGTATAATGAACTCTGGATGATGTTTGAATGCGGAATGATTATTTATCACTATTGTTGAATACATGCGATGTATGAAATCCATATAACTGAAATTATATGGTAATTGATTGAGTTGCAATACGATTCAGAAATATCGAATATTTTAAAATAATATCCAGTGAAGAATTAAAATATGATTTTGATGTCCGATTTTGGATGGACACGAAAACATATAAAAATATGAAGACTGGTTAAGTATAGAAACGCCATTTTAACCCGAACAAGTTTATCGATCGATTTCATTCATTTTATAATGAATATCGAAAAGAATTAATTTCAAAATCAGATATTTTGAAAATATTATCATTTTAATATTATAATGACATAGAATATTCAATTTTGATTTAAAATTGAAAATGAATTTGAAATCGTTTTTAAATGAATTTATAAAAGATTTATAAAATCTGTTTTAAATGGATATCGACGATATATATATTATAAATATATAATGGCCTGAATTGAACGGGCCGTGCAGTGATCGTTCGCGAATTTCGACGATTAACTTCAAATGGAAGAACAGGAGACCCGACCGTCGGATTCTCCTAAAACCGGAACCTTTTGGTTCGTATTGAAAAGAGCTTTCCAATAATTATAAGAGATTTGAAATCTAACGTGGGATTTTAAAATATGTCCAAATCAAGTTCAAAAAAGGTCCCTACGGATGTAGTTCGGTGGTCGTTATTGGAAACTGATTGTATCGGCCTTAATAAAATTATTAAATATATGGAAAAATTGTGTAAAATTAATAAATGATTTGGAAATATTTTGGATGAAAAATTCCAAGTTTGAAAAGATAAAAATATATTTTTATCTAAATGAACTAATTATTAACTAGAATAATAATCCAATGTTTTTAAATGAATAAATTGGATGAAAAAAGGGATTTTAAAATAATCAGAATTTTCAATGAGTTGGAATGGATTTGAGGGGAAATAATCTTCGGAATATTTCGTTATTGGATTCCGAGATTATACAGATATTGTTGAGGAACTTGGAAGATACAGATATCGATTTCCTCATACGATATCTGTTAGTTTCAGAATTTGATATTGAATATAAGCCGATATAATTTCTATTTAGAGCCTTGAATTTAATATCAAGTTGGATTTTGGGTTTGTCGTGAACGGTGTCTTTAAAAACACTGTTCTTAAACCCAGTTGAGAAAAGAATAAATCTTTTAAATAAGATTTATAGAAGTTTACCAATTAATTAATATTTAATTGGAGTTGAATTGAAATTGGATATTTGGGTTTATCGTGAATAGTATTTTAAATAACACTTGTTCTTTAACCCAATGAATAGTGGAGAGATGATTCGGAGTTTATAAATCTTTCTATTAAGATTTAATGGAAATTTTCCAAAGTAAAGTTTTCCAATTTGATATATTAAATTAAAACTGTATGGAATTCGATTTGGTAACAATCGAGATGAGCTTCTGTTAAGGAAGACCGTTACTACATAAGAAATTTTAAAGGCTTAACCGTTATTCCATTTATATTGTTAGTCTGATATGGAAATTTATATCCATTATATACTTATCAGATTTCCGTGAAGATTCCATTTTGATGGAAGATGATATTAGGTTTATTGTGAACGATGTTTTAAAGGACATTAGTTCTTTAACCCAGTTAAAGACAAGATTAATTTCTTAAAGTGAATAACCATAGAGTAATAATTTTTGATATTAAAACCAAGGTGGAGTTTTAATGAATCTTTTATTAGATTGAAACGAGAATGGGATAATTAAATTTATTGAATTCGAGAAATGATCGATAATGGAGTACCACCAGTTTTACTCCACGCGATAGTAAAATCTTTAATTAGATTTGGTGCGAGAAATGGTAATTAATTTTACCAATAACACAGTGGGTGTTAGATATGGAGTACTACCAATTTTTCTCCATGGGATGAATAGGTTGGGATTGGAAAAATAAAATAAATTATTACTTCGGTATGGCTCGATAATCTCAACTAGTTTTATAAACCTTAATTTGGTTTAAATTGTGAAAAGAATATTTGAATAAAATAATATTCTGAATTAGAATGAGGCGTATGAGGTTTTTTTATAGCGCTTGATTATAAGATACGCGAGCTATTCGAGAAGACCGGGTTTAACCCATTTTGAGTAACTAATACGGCGACTATATGTCAAGGGTATGAAGACGATACTTGAAGACCGAAGATCTTCACACCGGTTGGATGATTACTGATGACTTGATTGGGGTGTACACCCAAGACAAGGTAAAAAGTGGTGATCACCCAGATGTACTTGAAGATCGACCGGATATGTGAGGGCTTCTCTCCTTTATTGGACATATGGAATGAGGAATAAGGTGCCCCCAGTTTCGTTCAAACCCAGAACAGACTTGCAAATGGATAGTGTATGACAATGTATTCCTTTATACTGTATTCGTGGATCTCTGCTAAATATATATTTGTTTGGTGGTAGAGAATTTATTCTCTTGCTTAACACCCTTCTACGAGACGTACGAGCATAGAGGTTATATATTGGTGGAAATTAGTGATACGGTATGGATTGACAGTGTGGCATGCTGAGATGCAAATGATTAAGGCTTTTGTTGGAAAGTAGAGTCTTGTAGTTGATGATCAAAGCAAAACTTTAATTAGCATAGCTTTGTATCACATTAATTCACAAGCTTCACACACCGGTATGAACCAGAAATGGATGAGAAACCGCAGGGAGAGCATGCGTTTCTTTATAGCTAGGAGTGATGCCATTATATGGAGCCTAGGAAATTTACTTATATGGATGATGGAAAGCGAGGAACCTCGGATTTGAGTCCCTAGTGGCTCTTGATGTAAGAACCCGTAACTTCCCCGGTCTCCGAGGAGAAGAGGGAGAACGGATTGCCTTGAGAACCAGATGGATCAGAACACAAACAGAAGAACATTTCATTGTTTATTACAAAAATTCCATCAGAATACAAGAATATAGAGAGTATGAATAAATATTATACATCAGAAAAATATCAGAGATTAAAATACATTACATAGCAGTGGAAAAATAATACAATACACAACTGAAGGTGATATACGGATATAGAGCTTTCCGGATATCGTTCCAGCTGTAAACCAGGATCCTGTGAATATAAATCTGCAAAACCAAAACTACTAGCTGCCCATGTGGAAAATAGGGGCACCCAGAGTTTAGGTTAAAACAATAAACTCCAGGCCAGTCATGTGACTAGTGTGAGAACTAAAACAGTTATTTAAAACTTTACCTTAAAAGAGAGTAATTCAAGGGACCACGCCGAATAACACAGAACGGGTTTCCTCCCGAGAATACCAGTGCATAGAATAAACAATGCAATGCTTTCTGGAAAAATGAAGCTATTAAAAGACCTATGTATGAACCCGTAATTTCCCCGTGAAGGAAAGAGCGGATACTTTGGGAACAACACACAAAATAAATCGCAGACGGGAGAATATTTCATTGTATATTACAACAATTCCATCAGATACAAGAATATACAGAGCATAAATGAATAAATTACATTCGATAAATATCAGAGATTACAATAAATTACATAGAAGTGGAAAATAATACAAAACACAACTAGAAGTGATACACAGATACAGAGCTTTCCGAGCATCGTTCCAGCTGTAATTGAGGACCCTGTGAATATGAATCTGCAAAACCAAAACTACTAGCTGCCCGTGTCGAAAATAGGGGCACCGAGAGTTTAGGTTAAAAACAATAAACTCTAGGTCAGTCATGTGACTGGTGTGAGAACTAAAACAGTTATTTAAAACTTTATTTTAAAAGAGAGTAATTCAAGGGACGACGCCGCATAACACGGAACGGGTTTCCTCCCAAGAATACTAGTGCATATAACAAAATAGCGCAATGATCTTTGAAAAAATGAAGCTATTATAAGACCCAGGTCCCATCACACAATGCAACACAAGACGGAGGATAGGGTTTTCCCTTATAATAGCAAAATAATGCTTGATACATTTAAAACAAATCATTTGATACTATTATAAGTGTATAGTGTCAAAACAATTTCAATCATAAATATCAATCATAGACGGCATGGGTACCATATATCATGTCGCCATACTAGTTCTACAATTAGAACCGCAATATCATGTATTGGAAATTGGATTCCATCATGAGTCGAGGCAAGGGGCAATCTCATCTCCGCGTTCGAGACACTCTAGCAAATGTCCCAGGACCCCACTTTGATGCTTGGAATCGGCTGGGCCGGTCCTCTCTTACTTTTGAGGATTAGTTATTCCTGAACACACGTTTCCCGGTTCTTACAGACCTATATCTGAGGCGCCTCTCATTCCAACAACCACACAGGCGGAAAGTATATAAATGTCAAGGCTGGTAGGTCAATTACACCACCCTAGCTAGAAAGAAACGTCGTGCTCTCCCAGCGGTCCGTCTCCCGTTTTTGACTCATACCGAATTGTGAGGCTCGCAAATTCACGTTATACACAAAGCTACGCCACACATGCCGTGCTTTGATCGTCAACCACAAGACTTGGCTTTTCAACAAAAGCCTTGATCAATTGCCATTTACGCGTGCCACACTGGCAATTCACTCCATGTGACTGATGTCCATCGGTAAACAACCTCTGAGCTCGTACGTCTCAGAGAAGGGCGTTAATCAAGAGAATAAATTCTCTGCCGCCAAACAGATGTATATTTAATAGAGATCAATCAACACAGAATAAAATCCAATGTCAGACACACAATCCATTTACAAGTTCGTTTTGGGTCTGAACGAAACCGGAGGCACTTTCCTCGCATGTCCATCCATCTCCAAGTATGTCTAGACGATCACCAACTTTTTCCCTCATATTGGGTGTACAGCCCAATCGAGATCATCAGTAATCACCCAAACGATGTGAAGACTTCCGGTCTTCAACCACCGTCTTCATCTTCGACATCTCATCGAATCGGTTATTCAGAATGGGTATAACCCGGCCTTTCTGAATAACCCACGTATATGATAAACCAATGTTACACAAACACAACGAACGCCTCGTTCCAATTCAGAATGTTCTTTTATTCTCAAAATCACATTCTTAGGGAAAGGTTTTCATTAATTTTATCCAAGATAAATTCTTCTAAATTTATTCTTTAATCTTCCATTGGATATCATTTCAAACTAGTCGGGATTAGCGAACCACACCGAAGTAATTATTTATTTTATTTCCCAATCCCAACCTATATATCCTATGGAGCAAAACTGGTAATACTCCATATCTAACACCATGGTGTTATCGGTAAAACTAATTACCATTTCACGTTCAAATCTAATTAAAGATTTAACTATCGCTTTGGAGCAAAACTGGTGGTACTCCATTCTCGATCACCTTTCATATTTGATAATTTAAATTATCAATTCACATTTCAATCTAATTAGAGATTCATTCAAACTCCACTTAGTTTTAATCTTTTCAAAAATCAATATCCTGTCTTTAACTGGGTTAAAGAACCAATGTCATCTAAAACACGATTCACGATAAACCCAAATCATATTTGATATTAAATACAAGGCTCTGAATAGAAAATATATCGGCTTATATTAAATATCAAATTCTGAAACCAACATATATCTTATTGGAAATAACGATATAAAATATATCTTTCAGATTCCCATAACAATATCTGTATAGTCACGAAATCCAACATCGAAATATTCCGAAGATAATTTCGATTCAACTCCAGTCTAATTCACGTATTGGGAATATTGATTAATTTTAAAATCACTTTCAAATTAAATTTATTTATTTCAAAAATAAATTGATTTTTAATTCTAGTTCAAAACTAGTTCATTTCGATAAAAATCTATTTTTATCATTTCAAATGTGGAGTTTTTCATCCCAGTTCTTTCCAATTCACATATTATGATTTACACAAATTATTAATATTTTTAATAATTTTATCAAGGCCCGTACAGTCGATTTCCAACAACGACCATCGAACTGCACTTACGACGACCTTTTCTGAAATTGATTTGGACATAATTCCAAATCCAACCATTAGATTTCAAATTTATAATATTCATTGGAAAGCTCTTTTCGATACGAACCCAACGGTTCCGGTTTTAGGAGAATCCGAAGGTCGGATCTCCCGCAACGTCAATTCGAAGTCAATGGTCGAAATTCGCGAACTGCCGCGGCGCGTCGCATTCTATTCAGGCCATTATATATATAATATATATATATATTATATATTATATATATATTTCATCGATTTCCTTTTAAAACGTATTTTATAAATCGTTTTAAATTCGATTTCAAAACCATTTCAACTCTATATTCAATTTCAAATCAAAATTGAATATTTCGTATCATTACTATATAAATGATAATATTTTCAAAACGTTATATTTTGAAATCACTTCTTTTTCTATATTCATTCTAAAAACGAATATAATCGATATAAATATCGTTCACGTCAAAATAGCGCAACTCTAATCAACACGGCTTTTTTTATATATATTTCAAAAAATTCGTTATTCTATTCAACAAATGAATATGTATTCCATTCAACACATGAATCTATATTTCTTTCAACACACGACTAATCTCAACACATGAATACTGTCGATACACAACTATTTTTGTTATGTAAAATATTTTCTAAAACTATGGTATCTATCGTTTGATTTTTTTAATTAGACTCCACCGTGAAGTAGTTCTAATTGTAAATATGATAAAGATGTAGATTTTATTATTAAAATATTTTACTCAACACATGAATAGTTTCAATACATGAACATCATCAACACATGAATATTTTTATATTCAACACATGAATTTTCTTTTATAATATTCATTATTTTCCCGATTGGAATGAGGCCCAATCAATCACCATATAACGTTAATTATATGGATTCCATACAACACATGTATAAAATAGCAATGATAAACAATCAACCATCATCCAAGGTGCACCACACAACTGCATAAGCATCAAATATAAACAATCGACGCTTACACAGTCTGTCGACCAATCGATCGACATACAATTAAATAATTGGGATTAGTGTACCCAAATATCATCCCAACACTCGTGTGGGGTTTTAAATCAACAAACACAGATTTTTATTTGTGCAGTTGGGCGATGTGTAAAATTTATCATCCCAGTCAATATCAGTCAAATCAGTGTATATAAACAAATCGGCCGATTTGTTTATAATTATTTCCTTATTCACATTCACGTTAAAAATTATATTTTTAACGATAAAATATTTTTAACAATATAAATATTTTATTATTCAATCATTCCACAACACAATCAATTTTCACAACACATCAATCAAACAAACAAGCCATCCATGTTCTGTGGATGACGGGTGTCGGGTGCTGCTAAGCACCGTCTGCATCATAGTATATATATATAACTGGAAAAGAAATTTAGAGTGAGAAGTTCTCACCAATAGCTATCCCAACTCCATGACACTTCATCTATAGAAATCTTCGTCGTTCTCTTCTTTCGTCACTTTCGTCACTTTCGTCACTTTCGTTGCCCGTATTCACTACATATATAAAAATCGAATTTTTACTTCGCTATTATATAGATAAAAATTCTATTTTTATCACGCTATTCTCTAAATAAATATTTCGCCTTTTCAAAAATAAATATTTTTATATCTTCTACAATATAAAGGTCATATTTTTGATTCACTACATATATAAAGATCCAATTTTTAACACTTCTATAATGTAAAAATCATATTTTTATCCTTCTACATTACAAAAGATTATATTTTTATTATCTATATAATATGAAAATTATATTTTCAACCTTTACATACGATAAAAATTATATTTTTAACTTCCTTATCATATAAAAATCATATCTTTAACTTTCCTATTGAATAAAAATTCTAACTCTAATTTTCCTATCGAATAAAATTCAGTTTCAACTAATATAAAAATTCATTTTTAACTAAAATAAAAAGTGGGGAAAACTTACTGTAAAATGGAAGAAGGGGGGGCTGTGCTGCGTCGACGGTGGCCAGAGGAGGGTGAAGCGGAGGCGCAGGGTTTCAGGAGGGATGGGGTGCGGCGGGTTTCAGGAGGGAAAAGGAGAAGAAGAGGGAACAGTGGAAGGGGAGAGGAGCGAGGGAAGAAGAAGGGGAGGTGGGGGAAGAAGCGGCGGCGACGCCAGAGGAGGGGGGGCTCGGCTGGTTTGGGGATCGATTCAAGTGGAAGGAGTTAGAGGAGGAGGGGAGCGAAGGGAGGAAGAGAGGGGGGGGATCGGTGATAGGGCCCGGCGGCGCCACCCATCGGAGGAGCGACGGCTCCTCCGTCTTCTTCTTTTTTTTTATTTTTTTTATTTTTTTTATTTTTTTTATTTCTATTATGAATCGAACGGAAGGGGGGGTTAGAGGGATTTAAGGAGAAGAGAGAGAGGATTTATTTTTTTTATTTTAAATTTCAAAAAGTTGACTTTTTCATACGACCTCTAAATGAGGCCCATCGCCTGTCATCCATAGCTAATTCCCCCATTCTGAACACTATGGGATATGTATCGCAGGATGATTCGATCAGTTTCCGTTAAAATCAACATATAACTCTATATATTGAATTTGAACGCACATTTCAATTTACCGGGGTCACATAAGAGCTCTAAAAATTTCAGAAAAATATTTTCTAGCTTCGTATTGATGATACGGTCCTAACAAAACTAATTTCGTCGAATTCTGAGACCGTTGGAAAAACGGCCATTTTCCAGTCGATTAAAATCAACTGAAACTGGTCAAACGCGTTTTCCTTTGCCACGCTCACATATTGAATCGAAAAATTATGAAATTTGGAATCTAGCAATAATTTGACATCACGGACCCAACAAAAGTGGTTTCGTCGAAATCCGAGGTCGTTTGCAAAATTCCCATTTTTAAGGGCCTGAATTCCATATCGACTATTCAGAATTTTCAACTGGACATATCTTTTGATTCCCGCTATGAAATTTCAATTTTTCGGATTCGTTGGAATGATATTCCCAATTAGATCCTATTGTTTTTGGTTTCACTAAAATCCGGTTTGTTTTGCACCCGGTACATTCAATTGAAGTTTGAAAGCGAATTATCGAACTACTGCGCCATTTTCAATTCTATTTATAATTATATATAATTATTATATATTCTAACGATGACGTATATAATATATACGTTCGAATTCTATTCAAAATAAATTTCTCGTCGATATTATTTAAAATAATTCATTTTAAATGTTCAAAATTCGCTAAAATTGCCAAAATTAAAATTTTAAACCGGCCCGCATTTCCGGGTTGTTACAATCTCCCCCACTTAAAACTTTTCGTCCCCGAAAAGGAACAAAGTCGAGGTTTGATTAATCAACTCTACATTCGATTTGGCTTCCATTCTCCAACTTTTCAGTTTCTGGGAATTTTCAAATTCTTCAAAAATTTGGCTAACACCCTAAATTTTCGAAAAAATTTCGCCACAACCTCCCCTGCACCGGGAGCCACGGGAAAATCCCGAAATTGCCATACAGGCCTTCTGATCTCAAAAAGAAAAATAAAAAGCCAATCGGCTCATAAAATCATCATCACCCAAACAAAACAGTAAAGTATAGTAAATATGTACCTATTTGTCGGGCAAACAAATTTTATTCTTTGCTCTAGCCTCCTTGCTATGACATGTTCATTGTAAGTACATGTATATGCAAGCAAATGCGACCAATTTTCAATACAATTCAATATTTGATTCAATTAGGCTAAATGGTTCAAAATTATCAAACACATAAACAAACAACTCAAACATCAATCAATTAGTGGATTAGAGTTTCAAATTCATAATTTTGATACATATACAAAAAATCATGTTTTTGATGCCAATTCACAATAATGTATTCTAGCTATATTAGTTTTGGTTCTCACACCAGTCTAATGGAAATATATAGGTATCACACCTTCGAAACACGAACATAAATATTGATGATGCCATGGTCATTATCAACATCATCTCCGGGCGACTAGAGTGTGATTCTATATCTATCCAGTATATTAAAACTTCGAATATACGTTCATGACGCGTATACGCGAAATCTTTATATACTAGATTGTCCAAATCAATATAAATAAATATTCAAATACATTTAAAATGATTTAAATATCAAAACAAAATTGTTTTCATTTGAAAAATATACTCTTCACACTCGTTCTAGGATACTACTAATCCTATCTCTAACGAGTCATTCTAATTGGATATTACTAATCCAATATCTGATGAATTCTTTCGTATGGTTCTAATCTGTCTTGTTCTCGAGCTCTGTAAACCAAAGCTCTGATACCAACTGTAAGAACCCGTAACTTCCCTGTGAAGGAAAGAGCGGATACTTTGAGAACAACACACAAAATAAAACGCAGACGGGAGAACATTTCATTGTATATTACAACAATTCCATCAGATACAAGAATATACAGAGCATAAATGAATAAATTACATTCGATAAATATCAGAGATTACAATAAATTAAATAGTAGCGGAAAATAATACAAAACACAACTAGAAGTGATACATGGATACAGAGCTTTCCATCGTTCCAGCTGTAATTCAGGACCCTGTGAATATGAATCTGCAAAACCAAAACTACTAGCTGCCCGTGTCGAAAATAGTGGTACCCAGAGTTTAGGTTAAAAACAATAAACTCCAGGTCACTTATGTGACTAGTGTGAGAACTAAAACAGTTATTTAAAACTTTACTTTAAAAGAGAGTAATTCAAGGGACCACGCCGTATAACACGTAACGGGTTTCTTCCCAAGAATACTAGTGCATATAACAAAACAGCGCAATGCTCTTTGGAAAAATGAAGCTATTATAAGACCCAGGTCCCATCACACAATGCAACGCAAGCCAGAGATAGGGTTTCCCCTTATAATAGCCAAATAATGCTTGACACGTTTAAAACAAATCATTTGGTACTATTATAAGTGTATAGTGTCAAAACAATTTCAATCATAAATATCAATCATAGACGGCATGGGTACCATATATCAAGTCACCATACTAGTTCTACAATTAGAACCGCAATATCACGTATTGGAAATTGGATTCCATCATGAGTCGAGGCTAGGGGCAAGCTCCTCTCCGCGTTCGAGACACTCTAGCAAATGTCCTAGGACCCCACTTTGATCCTTGGAATCGGCTGGGGCGGTCCTCTCTTACTTTTGAGGATTAGTTTTTCCTGAACAAACGTTTCCCGGTCCTTACAGACCTATATCCGAGGCACCTCGCATTCCAACAATCACACAGGTGAAAAGTATATAAATGTCAGGGCTGGTAGGTCACTGACACCACCCTAGCTAGAAAGAAACGTCGTGCTCTCCCAGCGGTCCGTCTCCCGTTTTTGACTCATACCGAGGTGTGAGGCTCGCGAATTCACGTTATACACAAAGCTATGCCACATAGGCCGTGCTTTGATCGTCAACCACAAGACTTTGCTTTTCAATAGAAGCCTTGATCAATTGCCACTTATGCGTGCCACACTGGCAATTCGCTCCAAGCGACTGATGTCCATCGATATACAACCTCTGAGCTCGTACGTCTCCGAGAAGGGCGTTAAGCAAGAGAATAAATTCTCTACCGCCAAACATATGTATATTTAATAGAGATCAATCAACACAGAATAAAATCCAATGTCAGACACACAATCCATTTACAAGTTCGTTCTGGGTCTGAACGAAACCGGAGGCACTTTCCTCGCATGTCCATCCATCTCTAAGTACGTCTAGACGATCACCAACTGTTTCACTCATCTTGGGTGTACAGCCCAATCGAGATCATCAGTAATCACCAAAACGATGTGAAGACTTCCGGTCTTCAACCACCGTCTTCATCTTCGACATCTCGTCGAATCGGTTATTCAGAATGGGTATAACCCGGCCTTTCTGAATAACCCACGTATATGATAAACCAATGTTACACAAACACAACGAACGCCTCGTTCCAATTCAGAATGTTCTTTTATTCTCAAAATCACATTCTTAGGGAAGGGTTCCCATTAATTTTATCCAAGATAAATTCTTCTAAATTTATTCTTTAATCCTCCATTGGATATCATTTCAAACTAGTCGGGATTAGCGAACCACACCGAAGTAATTATTTATTTTATTTCCCAATCCCAACCTATATGTCCTATGGAGCAAAACTGGTAATACTCCATATCTAACACCATGGTGTTATCGGTAAAATTAATTACCATTTCACGTTCAAATCTAATTAAAGATTTAACTATCGCTTTGGAGCAAAACTGGTGGTACTCCATTCTCGATCACCTTTCAGATTTGATAATTTAAATTATCAATTCACATTTCTATCTAATTAGAGATTCATTCAAACTCCACTTAGTTTTAATCTTTTCAAAAATCAATATCCTATCTTTAACTGGGTTAAAGAACCAATGTCATCTAAAACACGATTCACGATAAACCCAAATCATATTTGATATTAAATACGAGGCTCTGAATAGAAAATATATCGACTTATATTCAATATCAAATTCTGAAACCAAAATATATCGTATTGGAAATAACGATATAAAATATATCTTTCAAATTCCCATAACAATATCTGTATAGTCACGAAATCCAACATCGGAATATTCCGAAGATAATATCGATTCAACTCCAGTCCAATTCACGTATTGGGAATATTGATTATTTTTAAAATCACTTTCAAATTCAATTTATTTATTTAAAAAATAAATTGATTTTTAATTCTAGTTTAAAACTAGTTCATTTCGATAAAAATCTATTTTTATCATTTCAAATGTGCATTTTTTCATCCCAGTACTTTCCAATTCACATATTATGATTTTACACAAATTATTTATATTTTTAATAATTTTATCAAGGCCCGTACAGTCAATTTCTAACAACGGCCATCGAACTGCACTTACAGCGACCTTTTCTGAAATTGATTTGGACATAATTCCAAATCCAACCGTTAGATTTCAAATTTCTAATATTCATTGGAAAGCTCTTTTCGATACGAACCCAACGGTTCCGGGTTTAGGAGAATCCGACGGTCGGATCTCCCGCAACATCAATTCGAAGTCAATGTTCGAAATTCGCGAACTAACACGGCGCAGCGCGTTCTATTCAGGCCATTATATATAAAATATATATATATATATATATTATATATATTTCGTCGATTTACTTTTAAAACGTATTTTATAAATCGTTTTAAATTCGATTTCAAAACCATTTCAACTCTATATTCAATTTCAAATCAAAATTGAATATTTCGTATCATTACTATATAAATGATAATATTTTCAAAACGTTATATTTTGAAATCACTTCTTTTTCTATATTCATTCTAAAAACGAACATAATCGATATAAATATCGTTCACGTCAAAATAGCGCAACTATAATCAACACGGCTTTTTATATATATATTTCAATAAATTCGTTATTCTATTCAACAAATGAATATGTATTCCATTCAACACATGAATCTATATTTCTTTCAACACACGACTAATCTCAACACATGAGTACTGTCAATACATAACTATTTTTGTTATGTAAAATATTTTATAAAACTATGGTATCTATCGTTTGATTTTTTTAATTAGACTCCACCGTGAAGTAGTTCTAATTGTAAATATGATAATGATGTAGATTTTATTATTAAAATATTTTACTCAACACATGAATAGTTTCAACACATGAACATCATCAACACATGACTATTTTTATATTCAACACATGAATTTTCTTTTATAATATTCATTATTTTCCCGATTGGAATGAGGCCCAATCAATCACCATATAACGTTAATAATATGGATTCCATACAACACATGTATATAATAGCAATGATAAACAATCAACCATCATCCAAGGTGCACCACACAACTGCATAAGCATCAAATATAAATAATCGACGCTTACACAGTCTGTCGACCAATCGATCGACATACAATTAAATAATTAGGATTAGTGTACCCAAATATCATCCCAACACCCGTGTGGGGTTTCAAATCAACAAACACAGATTTTTATTTGTGCAGTTGGGCGATGTGTAAAATTTATCATCCAAATCAATATCAGTCAAATCAGTGTATATAAATAAATCGGTCGATTTGTTTATAATTATTTCCTTATTCACATTCACGTTAAAAATTATATTTTTAACGATAAAATATTTTTAACGATATAAATATTTTATTATTCAATCATTCCACAACACAATCAATTTTCCCAACACATCAATCAAACAAACAAGCCATCCATGGTGTGTGGATGACGGGTGTCGGGTGCTGTTAAGCACCGTCTGCATCCTAGTATATATATATATATATATATATATATATATATATAACTAGAAAAGAAATTTAGAGTGAGAAGTTCTCACCAATAGCTATCCCAACTCCACGACACTTCATCTATAGAAATCTTTGTCGTTCTCTTCTTTCGTCACTTTCATCACTTTTGTTGCCCGTACTCACTACATATATACAAATCGAATTTTTACTTCGCTATTATATAGATGAAAATTCTATTTTTATCACGCTATTCTCTAATAAATATTTCGCCTTTTCAAAAATAAATATTTTTATATCTTCTACAATATAAAGGTCATATTTTTGATTCACTACATATATAAAGATCCAATTTTTAACACTTCTATAATGTAAAAATCATATTTTTATCCTTCTACAATATAAAGGATTATATTTTTATTATCTATATAATATGAAAATTATATTTTCAACCTTTACATACGGTAAAAATTATATTTTTAACTTCCTTATCATATAAAAATCATATCTTTAACTTTCCTATCGAATAAAAATTCTATCTCTAATTTTCCTATCGAATAAAATTCAATTTCAACTAATATAAAAATTCATTTTTAACTAAAATAAAAAGTGGGGAAAACTTACTGTAAAATGGAAGAAGGGGGGCTGTGCTGCGTCGATGGTGGCCAGAGGAGGGTGAAGCAGAGGCGCTGGGTTTCAGGAGGGAGGGGGTGCGGCGAGTTTCAGGAGGGAAAAGGAGAAGAGGAGGGAGCGATGGAAGGGGAGAGGAGCGAGGGAAGAAGAAGGGGAGGTGGGGGAAGAAGCGGCGGCGGCGCCAGAGGAGGGGGGCTCGGCGGGTTCGGGGATCGATTCAGGTGGAAGGAGGTAGAGGAGGAGGGGAGCGAAGGGAGGAAGAGAGGGGGGATCGGTGATAGGGCGCGGCGGCGCCACCCATCGGAGGAGCGACGGCTCCTCCGTCTTCTTCTTTTTTTTCTGTTATGAATCGAATGGAAGGGGGGGTCCAGAGGGATTTAAGGAGAAGAGAGAGAGGTTTTATTTTTTATTTTTATTTTTTTATTATTTTAAATTTCAAAAAGTTGACTTTTCCGTATGACCTCTAAACGAGGCCCACCGCCTGTCGTCCATAGCTTATTACCCCCATTCCGAACACAATGGGATATGTATCGCAGGATGATTCGATCGTTTCGATCAGTTTCCTTTAAAATCAACATATAGCTCTATATATTGAATTTGAACGCACATTTCAATTTACCGGGGTCACATACGAGCTCTAAAAATTCCAGAAAAATATTTTCTAGCTTCGTATTGATGATACGGTCCTAACAAAACTAATTTCGTCGAATTCTGAGACCGATGGAAAAACAGCCATTTTCCAGTCGATTAAAATCAACTGAAACTGGTTTAACGCGTTTTCCTTTGCCACGCTCACATATTGAATCGAAAAATTATGAAATTTGGAATCTAGCATTAATTTGACATCACGGACCCAACAAATGTGGATTCGTCGAAATCCGAGGTCGTTTGCATAATTCCCATTTTTAAGGGCCTGAATTCCATAGCGACTATTCAGAATTTTCAACTGGACATATCTTTTGATTCCCGCTATGAAATTTCAATTTTTCGGATTCGTTGGAAAGATATTCCCAATTAGATCCTATTGTTTTTTGTTTCACTAAAATCCGGTTTGTTTTGCACCCGGTACATTCAATTGAAGTTTGAAAGCGAATTATCGAACTACCGCGCCATTTTTAATTCCATTTATAATTATATATAATTATTATATATTCTAACGACGATGTATATAATATATACGTTCGAATTATATTCAAAATAAATTTCTCGTCGATATTATTTAAAATAAATCATTTTAAATGTTCAAAATTCGCTAAAATTGCCAAAATAAAAATTTTAAACCGGCCCGCATTTCCGGGTTGTTACACCCTAGGTCCCATCACAAAATGCAACGCAAGCCGAAGGATAGGGTTTTCCCTTATAATAGACAAACATGCTTGATACGTTTAAAACAAATCATTTTGATACTATTATAGCGTAAAGTGTGTGAAAACAACTTCAAAGATAAATATATCAATCATAGGCGACATGGGTACCATATATCATGTCGCCAATACTAGGCTCTACGAATAAAACCGAATATCACGTATTGGTAATTGAATTTCTGTCATGAGCCGAGGCAAGGGGAAAGCTCCTCAGCGGCTTCGAGACACTCTTGCAAATGCCTCAGGATTTCCCGCAGAGAACCCTTGGAATCGACTGGGTCGGTCCGCACTTACGTTAGTGGATTGGCAATTCCTGAACACACGTTTCCCGGTCCTATCGGACCTATCCATCGGCTTCGAAGAGACCGATATATCTGAGGCGCCTCGCATTCCAACATCTACAAAGGTATAATAATCAACGATGTCAGGGCTAGTAAAACGCCGACACCACCCATAGCTAGAAAGAAACATCGTGTTATCCCAGCAGTCCTTATCCCGTTTCTGAATATTCTTTTATTTAAATATTCACATCTTTAGGGATTTGTTCCCATTAATTTTATCAAAGACAAATTCTTTAAAATTTATTCTTTAATCTTCCTTTGGATATCATTTCAAACCATATTACGGTTTTCCGAACTAGTCGTGATTAACGAACCATACCGAATTAATCATTTATTTTATTTCTGAATCCCAACATATTCATCCCATGGAGCAAAACTGTAACGTCCCGTATTTTCTTACCATTTATTTGAAATATTTTATTTATTTAAAATATTGATTTGAGTTTAAATAATGGAATTTAAACATTTTAATTTGAATAATTATTTATTTTGAATTTTTTAATAATAATTTATTTTCATATTTGGGAAAATGTCGAATTTGAAGTATAATGTGAACGGGCAATTTAAAATGGTATAATATTGTTTTTATTGATATTATCGGGGCGATTTCGTTTATAAAATGACGTTATAACGTTAAATTTATAATTTAATTATAAAACGAGCTACAGCAGCGCGGTAGTTCATAAATTGGCGTTTTGAACTTTAAATGGCTATACAGAGCACAAAATGAGTCGGATTTTCTTGAAACAAAAAACGCTATAATCTGTTTGACGGTATTTTTCTAATGAAAGAGAAAATTTGAGTTTTCATGTTGTAGATTTTATTTTATATCCAAATCAAATTTTGAAAAAGACCCTTTGAAATTCCTTTATAAATTATAATGTTATTTATATTAAATAAAGGGTTTTTTTAATTTTTATAATATCGATTTGGCTTGGAATTCAACCGGGGATATTTTATCTTGGTAATATATGATATTCTGGTCGTATATGGCCAATTTTAATATTTTATTAATTTTATTTTGAGATACTTTAAAATTGGTTTATTTTATTTGAATTAGGCAGTTTTAAAAGGGACTTTATTCAAATGACCTTCGTCTTCGACGAAACAAATTTTATTGGGACCACAATAGTAAATTATTACTAGATTTAAAGTGGCGCGTCAATCGAGGTTATTCTGTGAGCATGACAAAATAAAATGCGAATAAAAACAACCATTTGAATGTGAACGAGGGCTATTCGAGCAAACGAACTCGGAATTCGACGAAACAAGTTTCGTTAGGACCGTATCATCAAATTATACTATGTTGTCTATTCACATCTCGAACGGGGTTTGTATGTGAGCACAGGGACAATAAACGACATCCAGAAATTGCGATAGACACGAAGAAAAATATCGTTAGTCAACATCGCTTGTCACGTCGACTTAAAATATTAATATTTACAATTATATATACCCCCAAAATCAGAATTTCAGCCCAAACTACATTCCACCCTCCATACTTTTTCATAATTTGCAAATAAGTCCTCGTTTACAAATTAATTGATATCTCCAAATTTATCATGAATTCGAAGGGGGTTCCAAAGGCAAAGGTGTAGATCGGGTCGATACCTAGCTACTGTAAAAATTCGGGGCGGAACGGTTGACTGAGGTGGCGGGAAATCGCGATAAACGATAGAAAAGGATTTTCGTTTTTCATAGATTACTGGCAATTTGGGTTGTCGTTTGATGATGGATTCAAAGGTGAAGTTGTAGAGGGGAGGAAGGGGGTCATTTTTGTCTTTCGGTCGATGACTTGAAGTTGGCCGTGGAGGTGGGAAAAGGGAGTTGAACGGAGGGGTATTGTTTGGGTGTTTTTTCGAAAGCTGAGATCTGGTTTGCTCAAAATTCCGGCGCTGGAGGCTGAACTAGGTAGGGGGCCTGAAGGGCGATGAAGCAGTGGAGGGTGGCGGTGACATTGACGGTGGTCCGGTCATGCAAAGTGGTCTGTTGCGACATTGGTGATGTTTTGAACGGAATTCGTTCAAGTCTCTATTCCAGGCGAAGGCGGCGGTATGGGGTCACGGCGCTGGGATGGTGGAACTTCTCGGTGGTGCGGGTCTGGCGACGTCGACAGTGGGGTCTCCGGTGGTCCAAGGGATGATCGGTGGTTATGTGAAGGAGGGGCTGTCGTTCGTGTTTTATCAAAGAAAAAGGGTAGCGGGTTTTTAGAAGAAGGGACGTAGAAGATGTGTACACAGTGATGACGTGGAAGGTGTTATAATGGAAGATTAAGGTAATTAATTATTTATTAACTAGTTAATGAATTAATTATATTTATAATTCAATTTAAAAATTATAAACTGCATAACTTTTCCATACCTTAATGAATTTCAGTGAAACTGGATCCGTTGGGATCGCAGGGATGAGACCTAGACGATGGAACTTACTAGGCACTGATCTGATGCCGTTAAAATTTCAGTTAATTATGAACATCCGTTCAAGATTAAAAGGGAAAAACGCGTCAATCGTCAACCGAAACAATCTGGTGAGTTAATTCTCACACCTTCTGGAATTCTGTGATGTGGTAAATACATATTAAAATATAATTTACCTTTAAAAATATAAATTGGTTGATTGGTTGCTATTGGTTGTTTATTGTTTATTTGATTGCAGTCATTTATATTTTGTTGTTTTTAAAAAGTAGATCATTGAAATTTATTTCATATATTATTATAAAATGGATAACGAGCTGTGGTGCAGGGAAGAACAGGTTGGAGGGATTCGACCGAATTCCTCAAATATTATATATATATATATATATTGTTTGTTTGTTTTATATTGTTGATATTTGAACTCATTTAACCCCGTATGGTAGAAAAACCTGTTTGAGCGTGATTGATGAATTAATATTCACCTGCGTTGTGTTTAAAATCAACCGACAGTGTTGATTTGGTAATTGGCAGTAAATGGCCTAAAATGTGTTGTTTTAGACGTCGTTTTACCATTCGGTGAAACGATGCAGTTTTAAAGTTATAAATTATTTTTTAACTGGGCTGAAGCTCTTCAGTCATCTTATATAAATAATTAAACTAGAAATTTAGAAATAAATATTTTAAATCGAGTTTATTACAAAAATTATTTAAATGGTTTATACCAGTTTTAAAAGCAGAAAGCCAGCATGTACCCATGGGTTTGTAGAATAGATTAATTGTTTTTAAGACAATTAAATGGTGTTTTTAAATTAATTAAGTTATTTAATGTAGAAGGGAAAAATGACAAATGATATTCAGTTAATAAGTAACTGATATGCACGGTTGGTAAAATCGTCCATTGTTAATTGAAATTGATAATGGAATTAATTTGATTTAAAATCCTTGGAATATTCGTTAAGTCTAACGAAGGGTGTTAAATGGTAGTTAATCTTCGATTAACTAGAATCCATAGTAGTTATCGATATTGTTTAGTGTTAAAATATTAGTTAATCTTCGATTAACTATAAACTATGGAAATTATCGAATTGTTTAGTGTTAATGGAGTTGATTTTTATTTAATAAGCTTTTAAAAATGGTAAAAATTCTACTTTTTAATTAATATCAAAGTTAACATTTTTAATATTGTTAATATATAAGTTAATTATTATTTTAATTAATAATAATTAAAGCATTGAATTTTAATTGGAAATTTAATTAAGAAATGATTAAGTAGCATTATGGTTTGATCAAAGGGGGCGATAAGAGTTATAAAAAAGAGTTATAATTCAAGTTTCAAACGAGATTGGTAAATTGAATTGTTAAGTATATTTAGGGGTTTAAATAAGGTTTTACTTAATTTCTAAATTAAGTAAAGTAAATTCAGTCGAATGAAATTAATAGGGAGTTAATAGATTAGAATTTGGTAAGGGTAATGGTTTTAAAATTAAATATAAGAAGTTATTTAATTTGGCTTAAGGGAGTATTATAAGTATTTAAGGATAAATCCAAGCGAGCCTTAGGAAAAGGTTTTTAAACTAAAACGAGAACTTTGAAAGGTTAAAGAATTTGTTTAAATGAAATACTATAATTGAAATAAGGGTTTCAAAAGCAAGGAAAAAATATATAGTGATACTGGTTAAAAGTTGGTAAAGGGATTTGGAAATAAAATCCAAGTAAAAGAGTTCTTGTTGTAGGAAGATGGAAAACGGATTTTTATCCAAGATAAACTCTATTATAGAAAGGCCCAGATAGATGAAATCAAATTATTTGACGATGGATTTTCAATAGAACTTAAAATGTATAAGCGAAATAATGCTTTAAGTTAAAAGTTGTGTTTATTGAATATTTACATGATTAAAGGAATTAAGTAAATAGATTTGTTGAACGAGGATTTCAAATATAAGGAACGAGTTACAAAACCAGATTTGAAATCAAAGTGGTAAATGAGAATTTTAATATCAGTGGTTAAGTCAGAAACTGATATTTATTCTAAGATAAAAATGTTGTCGATCAAGGTCTGAGAGGCAAAATAAAATACCCCAACTTGAATGGCTTCACTATTATCGAGGAATGGCATTTTGGGATGAGTGAAATATTTAAAACAGTTTTTGTTATAATTGAGAATAAATATAAAGTTTAATTATATTGAAAGAATTAAAGGTTGATTTACCATTTATTTATATATTTGAAAAAAGGCCAAGTAGTGCCAAGTACTGAATCAACAAACTCATGTTATTCACACATTTGTTATTTGATAGTTAAATCACCGACTATCAAACTTGACCAATCGATTGTTGGTACGGAAAGACCGGGATCGAAATTATATTCGAAAACCATTCCGAACCAACAGATATGTGATGATGGTAATTGAAGATGGAGCAATTGAAGACTGTGGATCTTCCTAAGCGGAAGGACTACTTATCGAATTCCTCTGGCTTGCAACCAGGGTTATTTGGTTTATGATTTTGTTGCGGTTGAAATCTACAGATTTGCAAGGACTTCTCGCTACTGATCCTTGGGGTGATTCCTAAAAGGATGTGGTAGGAGGGAACCTTCAGTTCATCCTGTCCCTGGATGACTTGTATGGACGAATGTCAAATAGAGTATTTCCTTAAAACCATGTACGTTGATTTTTACAAATATACTGAGATGGTGGCGGAGAGGGGCATCTCTTCTATACCCAGAGTATATTTTTGGACATCAATTAGTGATTTGATGGATCTGACGATGTGTTATTCAAAGTGAATGATGACCATATATTTTAAAGAAAATCCTAGCCTCAAGCCTCATCAACCGGGAAATGACAAAAATCGGGCATGCAGCATGGCTATGTGGATCTCTCCCATTAGGGTGTATAATCACCTATCTAGAGAAATTCCATTTGCTTCTTTAATCTATATTCGATGCTGTCCCTTTTCGGGAGGCGGTTGCTGATCCCAACTGTCGGTGATATACATTCAATACACTCAAGCGAAATGAGTGGTTGATCATGTGTGGGCCGAGTTGCAAGACGTTCTTGTTGAACCCAGTGTATTCACCTCTAGAGATACACGATCGGAAGGTGGACCCATACCTTGTTAAAGTCAGAATCCAATATCCAATAAGCGCCCGCAGTTTTGATTGTATACTATATATATGGAGTGTGAGATGTAAGCGTTCCGCTAGATTGTTAATTATTTGTATTAAGATATTATGATAATATCAGAATAAGTTATGATTTCAAAAATGTTTTGGGTTATAGTAAGGTAAAATTTTCCGTGTTTATGTGTGGACTGCTCTTACTATTATCCTTTGATTTCATAAAGGAATTTCCAAAGTTAAACAAGTTGTGTTTTCTGCGAATTTATCACTAAAAGTATTCCAGACTGACCCAGTGAATTTTGCTTTGCTTCAAAAGTGCTCGGGTCAGACCGAGTATGTTCCAGGTTAGGTTTCGCTTGGAATTTCAAGAGATGGAAGCAGGAGGTTTCACCGCTAGTTATATAAAGTTGTTTTCCACTATGATTGATATATGTTGTACTATGATGATTGGTATGTATATATATAGTTATTTGTATAAAAAGATTTGTTATATTATATTTTATTCGTTCCGCTGTGAGATTCTGATGTGTTCTTCTTCTTTCTTCTATTCTAATATTTCTTTCTTTCTATTTCTCACCCTCTAACTTCTTTCTAATAACAATCTGGGGTTCGATACTTGGGATTTTGGCAAGTAGTATGGGTTTATGTATTGTTGTCGTAAATTCAAGCATCGGATTTATCCCCGGGTCGTTACAGTGGTATCAGAGCTATTGATTTAGTGATAACCTTGGCTCTGTGGCGTGACTTGATAGAGATGGGGTTAGTAATACCCTAGATTGATTTTGATTATATATATGAGAGCGCGCATTTGTAATTTGATATAAAATTTCTTTTTGAAATTGTTTTTTCCCAATATATTTTATAAAATAATAAAAGTACTAATTTTCACAAATTATTATGATATGGGCAAATCGATTGATTTGTTAATGTTGATTAAATGATATGCTTGGATTGTGTTGTTGGTTGCTTGAATATGAACCTGAACATGAATCTATTTGGTTAAAACCAATATGAAATAAATAATTCGAATAAATCAATCCAGATCAATAAATTTGAATGGATAATTAAAGAAATAAATGAAGTAATTATAAATAATTATAACCTTGTATGGATTGAATTGTGTGTATAATTGGTTGATATGAATGTTTTGAACATAACTGACATTTGTTTGGGAACTAATGAAATCCATCTGAGTTGAGAATAGGTGCAGAAGTGCCTATTCAGCTTTAAAATCCGTTCAAGAGAGAAAATTCTGAAATTATCTGAACCCAGTTTGAATAAGAGCTGCATAATAATTAGCCAAGCTCAAGTATATATTATTGCATATCGCATAATAGCGCTCGCAAAAAGGTACACCTACGCAAATATGAAATTTTTGGTTTTATTTGGGTTTTGTGTTTGGATTTTGAATTTTTCCGACCATGAAAGTCGACGTATATTTATTGAACCTACGATATTGTAGATGTCCCTCCGTACAGGGGAGACTCTGTCGAATTTTTTCTAAAATTTAAGGTGTTAGAATTTTTTTGAAGATTTTTGGAAAATTCTTTGAAATAAATTGTTTTTAAAACCAACTGGGTCAATTTGAAAATAAATTCGAGTTTTAAAATATATTATTTTAAAGATAATGGGTTGTAGCGTTCTTTCTACCTTAGCAATTTCGAGGACGAAATTATTTTAAGGGGGAAGGAATGTAATATCCCGTATTTTCTGACCATTTATTTGAAATAATTTATTTATTTAAAATATTGATTTGAGTTTAAATAATGGAATTAAACATTTTAATTTGAATAACTTATTTTGAATATTTTAATAATCTTATATTTTCATATTTGGGAAAATGTCGAATTTGAAGTGTAACGTGAACGGGCGATTTAAAATGGTCTAATATTGTTTTTATTGAAATTATCATGGCGATTTCGTTTATAGAATGACGTTATAAAGTTAAATTTATAATTTAATTATAAAACGAGCTGCAGCGGCGCGATAATTCGTAAATTGGCGTTTTGAACTTTAAACGGCTGCACAGAGCCCAAAATTAGTCGGATTTTCTCGAAATAAGAAACGCTAGAATCCGTTTGACGATATTTTTCTAATGAAAGAGAATAATCGAGTTTTCGTGTTGTAGATTTTATTTTGTGCCCAAACCAAATTTTGAAAAAGTCGCTGTGAAATACCTTTATAAATTATAACGTTATTTATATTAAATAAAGGGGTTTTTATATTTTTATAATATCGATTTGGCTTGGAATTCAACCCGGGATATTTTATCTTGGTAATATATGATATTCTGGTCGTATATGGCCAATTTTGATAATTTATTATTTTTATATTGAGATACTTTAAAATTGGTTTTTTTTTTTGAATTGTGCAGTTATAAATGGGACTTTATTCAAACGACCTTCGTTTTCATTGAAACAAATTTTATTGGGACCGCAACAGTAAATTATTGCTAGATTTCAAGTGGCGCGTCAATCGAGGTTATTCTGTGAGCATGACAAAATAAATTGCGAATAAAAACGACCATTAGAACATGAACGAGGGCCATTTGAGCAAACGAACTCAGAATTCGACGAAACAAGTTTCATTAGGACTGTATCGTCAAATTATACTATGTTGTCCATTCGCATCTCGAATGGGATTTGTATGTGAGCACAGGGACGATAAACGACATTCAGAAATTGCGATAGACATGAAGAAAAATATCGTTAGTCAACATCGCTTGTCACGTCGACTTAAAATATTAATATTTACAATTATATATACCCCCAAAATCAGAATTTCAGCCCAAACTACTTTCCATCGTCCATACTTTTTCAGAATTTGCAAATAAGTCCTCGTTTACAAATTAATTTATATCTCCAATTCTATCATGAATTCGAAGGGTGTTCCAAAGGCAAAGATGTAGATCGGGTCGATACCTAACTACTGTAAAAATTCAGGGTAGGACAGTTGACTGAGGTGGCGGGAAATCGCGATGAACGACAGAAAAGGATGTTCGTTTTTCATAGATTTCTGGCAATTTGGGTTGTCGTTTCATGATGGATTCAAAGGTGAAGTTGTAGAGGGGAGGAAAGTGGTCATTTTTGTCTTTGGGTTGATGACCTGAAGTTAGCCGTGGAGGCGGAAAAAGGGAGTTGAACGAAGGGGTACTGTTTGGGTGTTTCTTCGAAAGTTGAGATCTGGTTTGCTCGAAATTCCGGCGCTGGATGGCGAACTGGGTAGGGGACCTGAAGGGCGATGAAGCGGTGGAGGGTGGCGGTGACATTGCCCGTGGTCCGGTCAGGCAAAGTGGTCTGTGGTGACGTAGGTGATGATTTGAACGGAATTTGTTCAAGTCTCGATTCAAGGCGAAGGCGGCGGTATGGGGTCACGACGCTGGGGACGGTGGCACTGCTCGGTGGTGTGGGTCTGGCGACGTCGATAGTGGGGTCTCCAGTGGTCTAAGGGATGATCGGTGGTTGTGTGAAGGAGGGGCGGGCGTTCGTGTTTTATCAAAGAAAAAGGGTTGCAGGTTTTTAGAAGAAGGGAGGTAGAAGATGAGTACACAGGGATGACGTGGCAGGTGTTATAATGGAAGATTAAGGTAATTAATTATTTATTAATTAGTTAATGAATTAAATTATGTTTATAATTCAATTTAAAACTTATAAACCGCATAACTTTTCCATACTTTAACGAATTTCAGTGAAACTGGATCCGTTGGGATCGCAGAGACCAGGCCTAAACGATGGCACTGACTAGGCACTGATCTAACTCCATTGAAATTTCAATTAATTTTGAATGTCCATTCAAAATTTAAAGGAACAAACGCGTCAACCGTCGACCGAAACAATCTGGTGAGTTAATTCTCACACCTTCTGGAATTCTGTGATGTGGTAAATTCATATTAAAATATAATTTACCTTTAAAAATATAAATTGGTTGATTGGTTGCTATTGTTTGTTTATTGTTTGTTTGATTGCTGTCATTTATATTTTACCATTTTTAAAAAGTAGATCATTGAAATCTATTTCATATATTATTACGAAATGGATAACGAGCTATGGTGCAGGGAAGAACAGGTTGGAGGGATCCGACCGGATTCCTCAAATATTATATATATATTGTTTGTTTGTTTTATATTGTTGATATTTGAACTGATTTAACCTCGTATGGTAGAAAAACCTGTTTGAGCGGGATGGATGAATTAATATTCACCTGCGTTGTGTTGAAAATCAACCGACATTGTTGATTTGGTAACTGGCAGTGAATGGCCTAAATTGTGTTGTTTTAGACGTCGGTTTACCATTCGGTGAAACGACGCAGTTTTAAAGTTATAAATTACTTTATAACTCGATTGAAGCTCTTCAGTCATCTTATATAAATAATTAAATTAGAAATTTAGAAATAAATATTTTAAATCGAGTTTATAAGAAAAATTATTTAAATGGTTTGTACCAGTTTTAAAAGCAGAAAGCCAGAATATATACTATGGGTTGGTAGAATAGATTAATTCTTTTTAAAACAATTAAATGGTGTTTTTAAATTAACTAAGTTACTTAATTTAGAAGCGGGAAATGACAAATGATATTCAGTTAATAGTTAACTGATATGCACGGTTGGTAAAATCGACATTGTTAATTGAAATTGATAATGGAATTAATTTGATTTAAAATCCTTGGAATATCCGTTAAGTTTAACGAAGGGTGTTAAATGGCAGTTAATCTTCGATTAACTAGAATCCATAGTAGTTATCGATATTTATTTAGTGTTAAATTATTAGTTAATCTTCGATTATCTATAAACTAAGGAAATTATCGAATTGTTTAGTGTTAATGGAGTCGATTTTTATTTAATAAGCTTTCAAAAATGATAATAATTCTAATTTTAAATTAATATCAAAGTTAACCATTTTAATATAGTTAATATATAAGTTAATTATTATTTTAATTAATAATAATTAAAGCATTGTATTTTAATTGGAAATTCAATTAAGAAATGATTAAGTGGCATTATGGTTTGATCAAAGGGGCGATAAGAGTTATAAAAAAGAGTTATAATTCAAGTTTCAAACGAGATTGGTAAATTGAATTGTTAAGTATATTTAGGGGTTTAAATAAGGTTTTACTTAATTTCTAAATTAAGTAAAGAAAATTCAATCGAATGAAATTATTAGGGAAGATGGTTAATAAATTAGAATTTGGTAAGGGTAATGGTTTTAAAATTAAATATAAGAAGTTGTTTAATTTTTCTTAAGGGAGTATTATAAGTATTTAAGGAGAAATCCAAGCGAGGCTTAGGGAAAGGTTTTTAAACCAAAACGATATCTTTGAAAGGTTAAAGAATTTGTTTGAATGAAACACTATAATTGAAATAAGGGTTTCAAAAGCAAGGGGAAATACATATAGTGATTTTGGTTAAAAGTTGGTAAAGGGATTTGGAAATAAAATCCAAATAAAAGAGTTCTTGTTGTAGGAAGATGGAAAACGGATTTTTATTGAGACGACCCCGAACCCTGTACTGACGGTGGCAAGGGTAATCCTTGGAATATAACACATAAACAAATAACAGCAGAACAAAATTAAATAAATACACCAGATAATGAACAAATAATACACTGCATAAACATAATTATCAGAGTTACACAGTATAAAGGATCATACTTAGTACAAATACAGTTCGGCTATACTTAAATGTCTACAGCGGAAATAAACATAATATGTACAATAGGAGCTGAACAGCGTAAAAAGAGATAAATGATAGAATCCATCTTCAGCTCCTGCTATTCGGATAAAGCCAGCTAAACCTGAAGACAAGGCCGCTCGTGTAGAAAAAGGGCACCCAAGTTTGAAAGTGAAACAAACTACGAGTCAATCATGGGACTGGTATGAGAAATCTACTCAACACATTTAATATATGGCTAATCAGTGGACCACGCCACTTTCGTGGAACGGGTTTACTCCATTGGATTGCCAGTGATTTAAAACAATTAAATCTTTTAAACTTCGCAATGCTTTTTGTAAAAATGAAGCCATTATAAGACTAAGTTCCCATCACACAATGCAACGCAAACCGGAGGATAGAGTTTACCTTATAATGGCCAAAATATGATTGATACGAATAAAACAAAAGCATTTGATATTATTAGTAGTGTTTATATGTTTCAAAAACAATTTCAGTCATAACTATTAATCATAGACGGCATGGGTACCATATATCATGTCGCCATATATATATATATATATATATATATATATATATATATATATATATATATATATATATATACAATCAAAACCGCACAGTCACGTATTTGGAAATTGGATTTCCGTCATGAACCAAGGAAAAAGATAGTCCTTACCGAATTCGAGACGCTCTAGCCCGTGTCTCAGACAAGTACTCAGTCAAGCCTTAGGATCGTCAGAGCCGGTCCACCGATGTGGATTAAAATTCCTGAACACTACGTTTCCCCGCCCTATGGAGCGTCAATGAGACAACGAATGACTCCATCGGTCCCGGATCGACCGATATAACCGAGGCGCCTCGCAATCCATCTTCCACATAAGTAAAATGTCAGGCCGTGTAAAAACATTGACACAACTCCTAGCTAGAAAGAAACGCATGCCCTCCCTGAGGTCCTTCTCCCGTTTCTGGTTCATACAGGGGTGTGAGGCTCGCGAATTCACGTTATACACAAAGCTACGCCACACAGGCGGTGCTTTGATCATCAATCACAAGAATTTGCTTTTCAACAAAAGCCCTGATCAATGCATCTTAGCATGCCACACCGGCAATTCATACCATGCAACTGATGGTTATCAATCGCACAGAATGAATTCCAATGTCAGACACACAGTCCATTTGCAAGTCCGTTCTAGGTCTGAACGAAACCGGAGGCACTAAATACCTCGCATATCCATCGATCTCCACATACGTCTGGACGATCACAACTCATTATCCGTATTTCAGGATGTCTCCCAATCAGGACATCAGTTACCATCCAAACGAGGTGAAGATCGGTCTTCAACCCCCGTCTTCATCTTCGACTTCTTATCGCCGATTCAGTTATTCAGAATGGGATAAACCCGGTCTTTCTGAGCAACTCGCGTATATAATAAACAAGTGCAACACATACATACATACGCATCATTTCAATTCATTAGTCACTAACCGTCAATCAGTAAGAGAACGATTTCCCAAATATTAACCACGAAGGCCGAAACCAACATCAGATCAAAATCCAGGAAACCATTCGACTTAGCAAACCTTCATTTAATTTCAAAATTTCACAACCATATCGTTTATAATATTTTATAACGATTTATCGCTATTTTTATTTATTTTAAAATAGCCATTTCATTCAAAACGACGCTTCGGGCCATAACGCGGTCGTGGCGCTGTTTTTCTTCAGATTTGATTTACACATATCCGAAAATCTAACCGTTGGATCTTCACAAAATTTATTTCATTAGAAAGATCTTTTCAAAACAAATCCAACAGTTCCAGTTTTGAGAAAATCCGACGGTCGGATCTCCCGGTATAATCGTTTGAAATTTCGATTTCAAAATACGAACTACATCGTCGTTATACGATTAAATATATATATATATATATATATATATATATATATATATATATATATAATCGATTCTGGCGCTGTTTTTCTTCAGATTTGAGTTAAACATTCCACACAATCCAACCGTTGGATTTTTACAAAGTTGGTGCCGTTGGAAAGATATTTCCAAAGCGAACCCAACGGTTGCGATTTCGGGAAAATCCAATGGTCGAATCTCCCGCACTAATCGTTTGAAATCATGGTTTCAAAATACGAACTGTAGCTGCGTTATTCGATATATTTCAATTCTATTTATATATATATAAATCGATTCTTCGATTTCAAAACTATATGATTTTCGTACATTTGATAAAAATGATATTTTTATCTAACTGTCTTCTATTTCAATACTTCACTATTTTTTTAACAATTCATGTATATAATAAAAATGTGATTTTTATTGTAAAACAATTCATTTCAAAACAAGATTATTTTATATAGTTCATATAGGTAATAAAAATATGATTTTTATTATAAAACAATTTATTTCAAAACAAGATTATTTTTTATAGTTCATATAGGTAATAAAAATATGATTTTTATTATAAAACAATTTATTTCAAAACAAGATTATTTTATATAGTTCTTATAGGTAATAAAAATAGAATTTTTATTATAAATTAATTTCTTTCAAAATACGAATACCATTCAACACATGAATTTCTATTCAACGAATGAATTTCGACTCAACACATGAAGGTTTTCTATAGTTTATATATATAGATAAAAAGGTGATTTTTATATTTAAAACACGAATACCATTCAATACATGAATTTCTATTCAATGAATGACTTTCGATTCAACACATGAAGGTTTTCTATAGTTTATATATATAGATAAAAAGGTGATTTTTATATTTAAAACACGAATACCATTCAACACATGGATTTCTATTCAACGAATGAATTTCGATTCAATACATGAAGGTTTTCTATAGTTTATATATATAGATAAAAAGGTGATTTTTATTTTTAAAACACGAATACCATTCAACACATGAATTTCTATTCAACGAATGAATTTCGATTCAACACATGAAGGTTTTCTATAGTTTATATATATAGATAAAAAGGAGATTTTTATTGCAAAACAATTTATTTCAAAACATGAATGTCATTCAATACATGAATTTCTATTCAACACATGAATATAGTTTCAACACATGAAAATAATTCTAACACATGAATATTATTCAAAATTTCGGCGGCATAACGACAGGGTAGTTAAAACCGGGACCGTCCCTAGTACGGCTCCTCGCTCTAACTTAAAGCCTCGCAGCTTTTGACAATGGGGAATCATGCATCTAGTTCGCACGCAGGCGGCATATATATTTTTTTCATTTCCACAAACTAATCCTATTTGGTTTCAACCAAATATTTCTCAACCACAAACGGGTATTTTTCAACCACAACCAATCAATTTCAACCACAAACAATTCTGATCAACCATTCGTAATCAACCAATTTTCACACCAATCACAACCAATAAATATCGTCCATGGTTTGTGGACGAGGGGCATATATATATATATATATATATATATATATATATAAGCGTTTCACTTTTATTCAACACATATATAAATTTTTACAACACATATATAACTTATACATCGAACCTACAACTTATACAATGCTTATACATGAGGTGTACAACGGTTATATAACCCATACATCGACTATATAATTTTTACATCGTCGTTTTCCATATCGTTTATAATTTTGAAATCTCACATTGGGTTCCACTCCACCAAAAATAGTAGAAGGCTCAGAAAAATATGCCGCCTCTTCTAAAATGTAGAAGATGTCCACACGGTCCCAGTGTCTCTTGTTTCACTGGATTTCGACAAGAAATGAAGAAGGTATGATTTTTACAAGTTTGCTACACTTAAAAGTGTTATTTTCAAATTAGAAAATTAAAGCCATTTACCTCAGCTTGATGTTCAAAACTAGGTTTCGCATTTACTTCCAATCCGTGGCTCGAGGTGACGATCAGCAGGCGCGATATCGAAGAGCTACGAACGGCGCCCAGATCGCCGGTGGTGGGGCCAGGTGCGACGGTGAATCCAGGTGGTGGCGGCACTGGGAAGTTCGGATGTTCGTGGAGGTGAAACTCGGAGCTGGGGCGACGATAGGGGATGAGGCCGATCTTGATTTGAAGAGGGGAAGTAGCGCTCCAAAAAGTTGAACGGAGGGGAGGGCTAACGATTAACGTGGTGGCCAGAAAGTGGGAGGGAAGCGGTGAAGGCTCAGCCGTCATCAGTCGAGAGAGATGAGGGGTTTTCCGCGTTTTTTTTATTTTTTTTAAATTAATGAATAAAATTTTCTATTGGCCAGAATTTATATAATTTAGAAAATTAGGGTTTCCTTTAACGAACTCCAATTCAAACCCAACGAGTGTCGCCCCTAGCTAAATACCCCAATTCCGAACATAATGGAATATGTTTCGTAGGCCCATTCGACTGTTTCAGTCTGTTTTTCTTCAAATTAAAATATAAGACATTCAATATTTGATTGGAACGTACATTTCAATTTGCCAGGGCCACAAACTGATTCGAAAAATTCCAGGAAAATAAATCTAGCTATGTTTTGACGATACGGTCCCAACAAAACTAGTTTCATTGAATTATGAGATCATTTGAAAAATGGCCCATTTCTGGTCGATCCAATTTAACTATAATTGGCCAAAACACATTTTACTTTGCCGCACTCACATATTAACTTCAAAAATTATGAAATTTGAAACCTAGCAATAATTTCACATCCCGGATCCAACAAAAGTGGTTTCGACGAATTCCGAGGTCATTTGCAAAATGGCCATTTTCACGGGCTATATAAATTCCATAGCGACCTTTATGAAAATTCATTTGGCCATTACTTTTGCTTCCCGCTATGAAACTTCGATTTTTCGGATACTTAGAAAGGTATTCACTAACAGATTTAAATATTTTTGGTTTCACTCAAATCCGTTTTGTTTGGCACCCGGTACAGTCAGTCAAAGTTTGAAATGAAAATTTGAAACTGCCGCGCCATTTCATGCCTTGTTTATAATTAGAATTAATTATATTCATTTCCAATTGTCGAATCAAACTCAGTTTTCATCTATATTATTTAAAATATTTATTTTAAATATTTAAAATCCACTATTTTAGCCAATTTAAAAAATTTAAATTGGTTCAGATTTTCTGGATCGTTACAATCTCCCCCACTTAAAACTTTTCATCCCCGAAAAGGAACAAAGTCGAAAGTGGTTTGATTAATCAACTCTACGTTCAATCCGGCTTCCATTCTCCAACTTTTCAGTTTCTAAGAATTTTCAAATTCTTCAAAAACTTGGCTAACACCCGGAATTTTCGAAAAATTTCACCATAACCTCCTTTGTACGGGGAGAGGTTTGGAAATTTACTGGGCCGTATTAGGTACCCAATAAATCCTATAAAGCATACACATATTTATAGTGATATAGTCTGGTGTTTACAGGGGAGCGTGTATAGATAATAACTCCAGAGAATAAATTCTCGTCACCCTGTCAAAGCCTGAGGGAGTGTGTATTTTAATTTCTCCAGAGCTTAAATCCTCGTCACCTCGTCCCGTGTAGGAAATAAGTAATCCATGTGCCGTATCTAATGACTAGAGAGACTTGATTATTGTCAACTCCAGACCCGTGTGGTGTTTTTATTAATCTGGCAATTTATCATTACCTTTTATATGGTCCGTATAAGTCATCAGTTTAACCTGTAAAATATAGTCATTGCCATACAAGCCTCTCGCTCGTATGGTAAATCTTCCACCTCGTCACACAAGCTCCAAATGCTTATGTGGTATATGATGAAGTATGCCTATCTTCAAGAAGTATGCCATGTAGTTTAGTTCAAAATTAATTGTTACTATCCTATGGCGACATTTTTTTTTTACACACGGAATAACCAGCACTCTGCATCCAATGGCATTCACAGGAGTTGATATAATAATATTTCACATCCAACTCATTAAGGTTTACCTATTTGTTGGGCATGCAAATAAAATCTTTACTCAACAGCTATCCATTTACCTGTTCAAACATATATAATGCACATGTATAAATTTCTATCTATTTTTAAATCATTTCAATGTGTGAGTTAATCGAATAAATGCTACCATTCATTCTCTTATTAATTAAATTAACTATCGTTTCAATAATTTAATTAATCCAATTTACTATCACACAATGCAAACAACAAGCAATTTGTTTTTAACTCTTCAAAAATATACTAATCAATTTCTATATTCTTTTAAAATCATTCAGACCGTAGAATTAAAAGTGCACATCCATGGAAAGAAAATAACAACAGAGTAGAGAACTAATTGATAATGCAAAGTATGGTAAATGTACCTTGCACCTGAGTCAATCAGAGATATCTACTCGACACTTTGGATAGGCTTTCTGAATGCTCTCCTCAGTTTCCTAAGTACAATCTCGCGGATCTCCACTCCATTGCACTTTGACTAAGTGAACCTTCTTGTTCCTCGGCTCTTTGGTTTCTTTGTCGATGATCTTTAGCGGCTCTCTTCTCACAGCCAATTCTAGGGTAATTTCAATATCCTGTTGCGCTGCTTCTTCCACGATCAAGTCTGGATCATGAACGTGCTTTCGAAGTTGAGATATGTGAAATACATCATGCACTCCAGGCAACCAATCAGGTAATTTAATCCTATAAGCGAGAGTTCCGATCCGGTCCAGAATAGGAAACGGACCAATGAATTTGGTCGCCAACTTCCTGGTTTTACCGAACCGGATAACTCCTCTCATCGACGATACTTTCAAATATACATAGTCGCCAACAGCAAATGATATATCTCTTCTTCTCTTATCCGCATAACTCTTTTGTCGGCTTTGAGCGGCGAGCAATCGTTTCTTAATAAAATCGACTTTGTCGGCAGCTTCTCGGATCATATTTGGCCCCAACACAAGTCTATTACCGGGTTCCACCCAACAAGCAGGAGATCGGCACGGTCTACAATAAAATGCTTCGAATGGAGACATTGTCAGGCTCGCCTGGTAGCTGTTGTTATATGAGAATTCAGCCAAATGCAGATGGTCTTCCCATTATCCACCGAAATCTAGAACACAAGCCCGCAATAGATCTTCTAGTATATGATTCACCCTCTCAGTCTGACCATCCGTCTGAGGATGATAAGCGGTGCTTAGATTCAGCTTTGTTCCTAGTTCTACTTGAAACGCCTCCTAGAATTTACTAGTAAATATCGGGTCTCTATCACTGACTATACTGAGCGGCACTCCATGTAGTCTAACAATTTCTTGAAGTATATCTGCGCCAAACTCTGAGCAGCTCTATTTGATCTGACAGGTATGAAATGGGCAGTTTCGTGAAGCAATCTACATCACCCAAATACTTCCATTTCCTTTTCTGCTTCAGGGCAAACCATCAATGAAGTCCATGGAAATATGTTCCCACTTCCAACCTGGAATGTCCAGCGGTTGCAACAATCCAGCAAGTTTCTGTTGGTCGCTTTAGACTAGCTGGCAAGTAGGGCATCGACTAACATATAAAGAAATGTCCCTCTTCATCGACTTCCACCAGAAAGTGCGTTTGATGTCATTATACATTTTGCTTACTCCCGGATGGATACAAAGTTTTGACTTATGGCATTCATCTAGTACTTCCTTTCGGAGCTCAGGAATGTTAGGAACACAAATTCGACCTTTCAGCCTTAGAATCCCCTCATTATCTACTTGGAAACTCGAGGGTTCGCCCTTTTGAATTATCTCTCTGATCTTCAGAATGAAGTGATCATCCTTTTGAAGAGAAGATATTTTATCTATCAATGAAGTCGTGATAATAAAACTGGCGATCATTTCATTCTTCCGGCTTAATGCATCGGCTACGACATTGGCTTTCCCTGGAGTGTATAGAATCTCAAAATCATATGCTGTAAGGAACTCTAGCCAACGTTGCTACCTCAGATTCATGTCTTTCTGGGTGAACAGATACTTTAGCGACTGGTGATTTGTAAACAGTTCAAATCTCTCACCCAGAAGTTAGTGTCTCCATATTTTCAAAGAGAATACGATAGCCAACAACTCAAGATCATGAGTGACGTAGTTTTTCTCGTGCGGCTTCAACTGACGGCTAGCATAAGCGATCACTTGACATCTTTGCATTAGAACTGCTCCTAGGCCTTCTCTAGAGGCATCTGTCCAGACTTTTAAATCTTGATTGCCGTCGATAATAGTTAACACTGGAGCAGTCGTTAATCTTAATTTTAGCTCTTCAAAAGCCTCCTCACATTCTGGAGACCATTTGAATTTCGAGTACTTCTTTGTAAGCTTCGTTAAGTGACCAGATATCTTCGAAATGTTTTTAATGAACTTCCGGTAATAACTAGCCAATCCAAGAAAACTGCGAACCTCTGTAGGATTACTAGGCTGCTTCCAGTTTTGAATGCTGTGATTTTACTTGGATCCACAGCAATTCCTTCCTTCGATACGACGTGGCCTAGAAATTCACTTCATCTTGCCAGAATATTCATGTGGATAGTTTGGCTTTTAATACATTCCTTCTGAGGATTTCTAGAACCTGCTCCAAATGCTTTTCATGTTCGGCCTTTGATTTAGAGAAGATTAGAATATCGTCGATAAAAACCAGAACAAACTTATTCAGGACTCCTCTGAACACTCTATTCGTCAAATCGACGAAGTATGCTGGAGCCTTACATAAGCCGAACGACATTACTAGCCACTCGTAGAATAAGACTGGACCTCTGAGTGCTGTCATTGGAACACATTCTTCGGCAATTCAAAGCTTATGGAAGCCTGTAGCTAGGTCCATCCTTGAAAATACTTGTGCTCCATTCAGACGATCCAATAAATCGTCGATTCGCGGCAATGGATATTTGTTCTTTATTGTCTGCTTGTTCAAATCACGATAATCCACACATAGCCGTAGAGTACCGTCAGATTTTGGGACAAACACCACTGCTGCACCCCAATCAGAGAAACTAGGCCTGATCAGACCCTTCCATATGAGCTGTCGTGTTTGATTGTCTAATTCTTCTTTCTCTATCAAGGACATTCTTCGAATAGCGTGAACTACTGGCCTTGCATTCGGAATCAAAGCGATCTTGAAATCTATTTCTCTCTGCGGAGGAAAGCGAACAACTTCTTCAAACACATCCGCATAATTCTTGATGACAAGAATATCTTTGATGAGGTCGGGAATATTCTCCGTGACTTCAGGGATATTTTCTATTTGAGCAGAAGAAACATCCAACGCTGCCCAGAAATATTTTCTATTTGAATTTTGGCCTTCACAGGGAATGGTTATATAATCACCTGATTTTATCCTTGCCTTAACGACTCTGTCGGCGCATTTAACCTCAGCTTCATACTTGGTCAACTAGTCTAATCTCAAGATAAGATCAAACTCTGTGAAATTCATGACGACCGCGATAGTAGGAAATCGATAATGAGAAAAAGAAACTAGCACTCCACAAACCCAACTAAGATCGATGGAACCCCCGACCGGATTTTGGACAGTCATTGGTTCTTTGAGCTTTTTCAAATTCAAATCTAGTTTCTTAACTGCATTCTTGGCAATGATGCTTTGTGACGCGCCTGTGTCAAACAGTACTTTAACATGAATATCTTTGACAGTAAGCGTGCCTTCTAAAACATCCGACCTTTCCAGAACAGCTGATGGCTCAGAAGCTTCTGCTATTTCATTTATATGTACTGCTTCAGATTCCTTCGAGAGTTGGCACTCCCATGCAATATGACCTGCTTGATGACACTTATGGCATTTCCTTTCCCCATGTGGGTTCTTTAGCTTCTTAATGGGTTCAGATCCACTCTTTATTTGTTTCTTTAAGGGTCTGCAATTTATCGACAAATGCCCTTTCTGATGGCAGTTATTGCATACAGCTGTCGTTACTGGTTCCTTCTCAGATTTAGCCCTTTTCCTTTTGTCCTTGGGCTTCTTGCTCACCTTAGACATCGTACTGGCCTCAAGACGATCAGTTCCAGACTCAAATTTATTACTAGAACTGACTTCCTCTTCGTTGCGCAACATACCTTTCTTATGGAGATCTTCATACTGATAAGCCATATAAATCATTTCAGAAAAAGGAAGCTTCACATGCCCCATTACTTTATTCTGGTACTTCCTTTGAAGCCTGTTAATAAATCTCTGATTTTTTCTCTTCGTATTTTGAATTAGATGGGGAGCAAAGTGAGAAAGTTCATTGAATTTCTTATGATATTCTGGAATGGTCATATCTCCTTGTATCATATAAGAAAATTCATCACATAGTCGCTCAATTGCTTCGGGAGGAGTAAATCTTTCTAAGAAAATCACTTTGAATCTATTCCAGGTGATATCACCTTCTGGATTATCTTTAATAACTGAATCCCACCAAAACAAAGCTTCTTCTTTAAGTGCCCAAGACGCTAGTAATCTTTTCTGATCATCTCTCAGCTTTAAACCCTCAAAGATTTTCTCTGCAGAACGGATCCAAGCTTGTGTTTCCATAATGGGCTCTTTGCCTAAGAATGGCGATCCACCCAGATTTCGAAATCTCTTGAATAGAACTTCTATATCTGATTCTGGCTGTGGGAGCACAACTAGCTCATTAGCTGGTCGAGCCATACGATTATTTCTTCTTTTCCTGTCACTCATTTTCTAGTGCGTCTGCAATTAGCAGACAAAGTGTCAGGTCAACAGAAAAGATATTGCAAAACATAGAGACAATTACTTGAATGTAAATGTGTCTACTGGGGTGTATTTCATTCTGCTTTACTCATACTAGGATATTACTGATCCTATCTGTAATGAGTTACTTATCCTAGAACACTACTGGTTCTATTTCTGACGAGTTCGTTCATATGTTATATTCCAGAACTAAGCTTAACCAATGCTCTGATAACAAATGAGACGACCTCGAACCCCGTACTGATGGTGGTAAGGGTAATCCTTGGAATATAACACATAAACAGATAACAGCAGAACAGAATTAAATAAATACACCAGATAATGAACAAATAATACACTGCATAAACATAATCATCAGAGTTACACAGTATACAGGATCATACTTAGTACAAATATAGTTCAGCTATACATAAATGTCTACAGCGGAAACAAACATAATATGTACAATAGGAGTTGAACAGCATGAAAAGAAATAAATGATAGAATCCATCTTCAGCTACAGCTATCCGGATAAAGCCAGCTAAACCTGAATACAAGGCTGCCCGTGTAGAAAAAGGGGCACCCGAGTTTGAAAGTGAAACAAACTACGAGTCAGTCATGGGACTGGTATGAGAAATCTACTCAATACATTTAAAATATGGCTAATCACAGGATAACGCCACTTTCGTGGAACGGGTTTACTCCATTGGATTGCCAGTGATTTCAAACAATTAAATCTTTTAAACTTCGCAATGCTTTTTGTAAAAATGAAGCCATTATAAGACTCAGTTCCCATCACACAATGCAACGCAAACCGGAGGATAGAGTTTTACCTTATAATGGCCAAAATATGATTGATACGAATAAAACAAAAACATTTGATATTATTACTAGTGTTTATATGTTTCAAAAACAATTTCAATCATAACTATCAATCATAGACCGTGTGGGTACCATATATCATGTCGCCATATATATATATATATATATATACAATCAAAACCGCACAGTCACGTATTTGGAAATTGGATTTCCATCATGAACCAAGGCAAAAGATAGTCCTTACCGAATTCGAGACTCTCTAGCCCGTGTCTCAGGCAAGTACTCAGTCAAGCCTTAGGATCGTCAGGGCCGGTCCACCGATGTGGATTAAAATTCCTGAACACTACGTTACCTCGCCCTATGTGGCGTCAATGAGCCAACGAATGACTCCATCGGTCCCGGATCGACCGATATAACCTAGGCGCCTCGCAATCCATCTTCCACATAAGTAAATGCCCTCCCTGAGGTCCTTCTCCCGTTTCTATTTCATACCGGGGTGTGAGGCTCGCGAATTCACGTTATACACAAAGCTACGCCACACAGGCAGTGCTTTGATCATCAATCACAAGACTTTGCTTTTCAACAAAAGCCCTGATCAATGCATCTTAGCATGCCACACCGGCAATTCACACCATGCAACTGATGGTTATCAATCGCACAGAATGAATTCCAATGTCAGACACACTGTCCATTTGCAAGTCCATTCTGGGTCTGAACGAAACCGGAGGCACTAAATACCTCGCATATCCATCGATCTCCACATACATCTGGACGATCACCACTCATTATCCGTATTTCGGGATGCCTCCCAATCAGGACATCAGTTACCATCCAAACGAGGTGAAGATCGGTCTTCAACCCCTGTCTTCATCTTCGACTTCTTATTGTCGATTTTGTTATTCAGAATGGGATAAACTCGGTCTTTCTGAGCAACTAGCGTATATAATAAACAAGTGCAACACAAACATACATACGCATCATTTCAATTCATTAGTCACTAACTGTCAATCAGTAAGAGAACGATTTCCCAAATATTAAACCCGAAGGCCGAAACCAACATCAGATCAAAATCCAGGAAACCATTCGACTTAGCAAACCTTCGGTTAATTTCTAAATTTCACAACCATATCGTTTATAATATTTTATAACGATTTATCGCTATTTTTATTTATTTTAAAATAGCCAATTTATTCAAAACGACGCTTCGGGCCATAACGCGGTCGTGGCGCTGTTTTTCTTCAGATTTGATTTACACATATCTGAAAATCTAACCGTTGGATCTTCACAAAATTTACTTCATTAGAAAGATCTTTTCAAAATGAATCCAACGGTTCCAGTTTTGGGAAAATCCGACGGTCGGATCACCCGGTATAATCGTTTGAAATTTCGATTTCAAAATACGAACTGCAACGTCGTTATTCGATTAAATATAATTATATTTATATATATATATATATATATATATATATATATATATATACATAAATATAATCGATTCTGGCGCTGTTTTTCTTCAGATTTGAGTTTAACATTCCAGACAATCAACCGTTGGATTTTTACAAAGTTGGTGCCGTTGGAAAGATATTTCCAAAGCGAACCCAGCGGTTGCGATTTCAGGAAAATCCGATGGTCGGATCTCCCGCACTAATCGTTTGAAATCACGGTTTCAAAATATGAACTGCAGCTTTGTTATTCGATATATTTCAATTCTATTTATATATATATATATACATATATATATATATATATCGATTCTTCGATTTCAAAACTGTATGATTTTCGTACATTTGATAAAAATGATATTTTTATCTAACTGTCTTCTATTTCAACACTTCACTATTTTTTTAACAATTCATGTATATAATAAAAATGTGATTTTTATTGAAAAACAATTCAATTCAAAACACGGTTATTTTATATAGTTCATATTGGTAATAAAAATATGATTTTTATTATAAAACAATTTATTTCAAAACAAGATTATTTTATATAGTTCATATTGGTAATAAAAATATGATTTTTGTTATAAAACAATTTATTTCGAAACAAGATTATTTTATATAGTTCATATAGGTAATAAAAATAGGATTTTTATTATAAAACAATTTCTTTCAAAGTACGAATACCATTCAACACATGAATTTCTATTCAATGAATGAATTTCGATTCAACACATGAAGGTTTTCTATAGTTTATATATATAGATAAAAAGGTGATTTTTATATTTAAAACACAAATACCTTTCAACACATGAATTTCTATTCAACGAATGAATTTCGATTCAACACATGAAGGTTTTCTATAGTTTATATATATAGATAAAAAGGTGATTTTTATATTTAAAACACGAATACCATTTAACACATGAATTTCCATTCAACGAATGAATTTCGATTCAACACATGAAGGTTTTCTATAATTTATATATAGATAAAAAGGTGATTTTTTTTTAAAACACGAATACCATTCAACACATGAATTTCTATTCAACGAATGAATTTTGATTCAACACATGAAGGTTTTCTATAGTTTATATATATAGATAAAAAGGTGATTTTTATTGCAAAACAATTTATTTCAAAACATGAATGTCGTTCAATACATGAATTTCTATTCAACACACGAATATAGTTTCAACACATGAAAATAATTCTAACACATGAATATTATTCAAAATTTCGGTAGCATAATGGCACTGTAGTTAAAACCGGGACCGTCCCTAGTACGGCTCCTCGCTCTACCTTAAAGCCTCGCAGCTTTTGACAATGGGGAATCATGCGTCTAGTTCACACGCAGGCGACATGTATATTTTTTTCATTTCCACAAACTAATCCTATGTTGTTTCAACCAAATATTTCTCAACCACAAACGGGTATTTTTCAACCACAATCAATCAATTTCAACCACAAACAATTCTAATCAACCATTCGTAATCAACCAATTTTCACACCAATCACAACCAATAAATATCGTCCATGGTTTGTGGACGAGGGGCGTATATATATATATATATATATATATATATATATATATATATATATATTTATTTATATATAAGCATTTCACTTCTATTTAATATATATATATAAATTTTTACAATGCGTATATAACTTATACATCGAACGTACAACTTATACAACGCTTATACATGAGGTGTACAATGCTTATATAACCCATACATCGACTATATAATTTATACATCGTCGTTTTCCATATCATTTATAATTTTGAAAACTCACATTGGGTTCCACTCCACCAAAAATAGCAGAAGGCTTAGAAAAATATGCGGTCTCTTCTAAAATGTAGAAGATGTCCACACGGTCCCGGTGTCTCTTGTTTCACTGGATTTCGACAAGAAACGAAGAAGGTATGATTTTTACAAGTTTGCTACACTTAAAAGTGCTATTTTCAAATCAGAAAATTAAAGCCATTTACCTCAACTTGATATTCAAAACTAGGTTTCGCATTTACTTCCAATCCGTGGCTCGAGGTGACGATCAACAGGCGCGACGTCGAAGAGCTACGAACGGTGCCCAGATCGCCGGTGGTGGGGCCAGGTGCGACGACGTATCTAGGTGGTGGCGGCGCTGGGAAGTTCGGATGTTCGTGGAGGTGAAACTCGGAGCTGGGGCGACGATAGGGGATGAGGCCGATCTTTATTAGAAGAGGAGAAGTAGCGCTCCAAAAAGTTGAACGGAGGGGAGGGCTAACGATGAACGTGGTGGCCAGAAAGTGGGAGGGATGTGGTGAAGGCTCAGCCGCCGTCGGTCGAGAGAGAAGAGGGGTTTTCCGCTTTTTTTTATTTTTTTTAAATTAATGAATAAATTTATTTATTTGCCGGAATTTATATAATTTAGAAAATTAGGGTTTTCTTTAACGAACTCCAATTCAAACCCAACGAGTGTCGCCCCTAGCTAAATACCCCCATTCCGAACACAATGGAATATGTTTCGTAGGCCCATTCGACTGTTTCAGTCTGTTTTTCTTCAAATTAAAATATAAAACATTTAATATTTAATTGGAACGTACATTTCAATTTGCCAGGACCACAAACTGATTCGAAAAATTCTAGAAAAATAAATCTAGCTATGTTTTGATGATACGGTCCCAACAAAACTAGTTTCATCGAATTCTGAGATCGTTTGAAAAATGGCCCATTTCTGGTCGATCCAATTTAACTTTAATTGGCCAAAACACATTTTCCTTTGCCGCGCTCACATATTAACTTCAAAAATTATGAAATTTTAAACCTAGCAATAATTTCACATCCCGGATCCAACAAAAGTGGTTTTGTCGAATTCCGAGGTCGTTTGCAAAATGGCCATTTTCACGAGCTATATAAATTCCATAGCGACCTTTCTGAAAAGTCATTAGGCCATAACTTTTGCTTCCCGCTATGAAACTTCAATTTTTCAGATTCGTTAGAAAGGGATTCACTAACATATTTAAATGTTTTTGGTTTCACTCAAATCCGTTTTGTTTTGCACCCGGTACAGTCAGTCAAAGTTTGAAATGAAAATTTGAAACTGCTGCACCATTTCAGACCTTGTTTATAATTAGAATTAATTATATTCATTTCCAATTATCGATTCAAACTCAGTTTTCATCTTTATTATTTAAAATATATTTTTTAAATATTTAAAATCCACTATTTTAGCCAATTTAAATTTTTTAAATTGGTTCAGATTTTCCGGATCGTTACAATTATCCAAGATAAACTCTATTTTAGAAAGGCCCAGATAGATGAAATCAAATTATTTGACGAAGGATTTTCAGTAGAACTTAAAATGTATAAACGAAATAATGTTTTAAGTTAAAAGTTGTGTTTATTGAATATTTACATAATTAAAGGAATTAAGTAAAGAGATTTATTGAACGAGGATTTCAAATATAAGGAATGAGTTACAAAACCAGATTTGAAATCAAAGTGGTAAATAAGAATTTTAATATCAGTGGTTAATTTACAAACTGGTATTTATTCTAAGATAAGAACGTTGTCGATCAAGGTCTGAGAGGTAAATAAAATACCACAACTTGAACGGCTTCACTATTATCGAGGAATGGTATTAGTTTGGGATGAGTGAAAGTATTTAAAATAGTTTTTGTTATAATTGAGAATAAATATAAAGTTTAATTATATTGAAACAATTAAAGGTTGATTTACCATTTATTTATTTATTTGTAAAAAGGCCGAGTAGTGCCAAGTACTGAATCAGCAAACTCATGTTATTCACACATTTGTTAATTGATAGTTAAATCACCGACTATCAAACCTGACCAATATGATTGTTGGTACGGAAAGACCGGGATCGAAATTATATTCGAAAACCATTCTGAACCAACAGATACGTGAAGATGGTAACTGAAGATGGAGCAATTGAAGACCGTGGATCTTCCTAAGCAGAAGGACTACTTATCGAATTCCTCTGTCTTGCAACAAGGGTTATTTGGTTTGTGATTCTGTTGTGGTTGAATTCTACGGATTTGCAAGGACTTCTCGCTACTGATCCTTGGGGTGATTCCTATAAGGATGCGGTAAGAGGGAACCTTCGGTTCATCCTGTCCCTGGATGACTTGTATGGACGAACGTCTGATAGAGTATTTCCTTATAACCACGTACGTTGATTTTTACAAATATACCGAGTTGGTGGCGGAGAGGGGCACATCTTCTATACCCAGAGTATATTTTTGACATCAATTAGAGATTTAACGGATCTGACGATGTGGCATTCAAAGTGAATGATGACCAGATGTTTCAAAGAAAATCCTAGCCTCAAGCCTCATCAACCGGGAAATGAAAAAAATCGGGTAGGCAGCAGGGCTATATGGGTCGCTCCCATTAGGGTGTATAATCACCTATCTAGAGAAATTCCATTTACTTCTTTAATCTATATTCGATGTTGTGCCTTTTCGGGAGGCGGTTGCTTATCCCAACCGTCGGTGATATACATTCGATACACTCAAGTGAAATGAGTGGTCGGTCATGTATGGGCCGTGTTGCAAGACGTTCTTGTTGAACCCAGTGTATTCGCCTCTAGAGATACATGATCGGAAGGTGGACCCATACCTTGTTAAAGTCCGAATCCAAAATCCAATAAGCGCCCGCGATTTTGATTGTATACTATATATGTGGAGCGTGAGATGCAAGTGTTCCGCTAGATTGTTAATTATTTGTATTTAGACATTATGATAATATCAGAATAAGTTATGATTTCAAAAATGTTTTGGGTTATAGTAAGGTAAAACCGTCCGTGTTTATGTGTGGGCTGGTCTTAATATTATCCTTTGATTTCATAAAGGATTTTCCAAAGTTAAGCAAGTTGTGTGTTCTGTTAATTTATCACTGAAAATATTCCAGACTGACCCGGTGAATTTTGCTTTGCTTCAAATGTGCTCGGGTCAGACCGAGTATGTTCCAGGTTAGGTTTCGCTTGGAATTTCAAGAGATGGAAGCAGGAGGCTACACCGCTAGTTATATAAATTTGTTTTCCGCTGTGACAGATATATGTTGTACTCTGATGATTGGTATGTATATATATAATTCTTTTGTATACAAAGATTTGTTATATTATATATTATTCGTTCCGTTGTGAGATTCTGATGTGTTCTTCTTCTTTCATCTTTTCTAATATTTCTTTCTTTCTATTTCTCACCATCTAACTTCTTTCTAATAACAATCTGAGGTTCGATACTTGGGTTTTTGGCAAGTAATACGGGTTTATCTATTGTTGTCGTAAATTCGAGCATCGGATTTTTCCCTGGGTCGTTACAAAAACTGTTATTACCCCATAACTAATACCACAGTGCTATCGATAAATTTACTTACCATTTCCCGTTCAAATCTAATTAAAGATTTAACTATCGCTTGGAGCAAAACTGGCGATACTCCACTCTCGATCATTTCCTATATTTAATAATTTAAATTATCAATTCCCATTTTAATCTGATTAAAGATTCATTAAAACTCCAATTAGTTTTAATCTTCCCAAAAATCAATATTAATGATTATTTAACTTTGGAAACCCAAACATGTCGCATCGACAATCTATACTGCACTATTGATTTCTGCCGATATATAACCTCTGAGCTCGTATGTCCCAGAGAAGGGCGTTAAGAAAGAGAATAAATTCTCCGCCGCTAAAAAATATATATTAAGCAGAGGTCAACCATACAGTTCGAAATACAACAATAGACATATAATCATGTCTTTTACCGGGTTAAAAAACTAATGTCATTTAAAACACAGTTCGCGATAAACCCTAATCACATTCCATTATTTATGGAATTTTCACGGAAAAAAAATCAATATATATAATCGATATCAATTTCCGTATCCGACCAATAATATAAATGGAATAACGGCAAAGCCTTCTAAATTCCATATGTATTTACAGTCTTCCTCCACAGAATTTCATTTCGATTATTATCAAATCGAATTCCATTCAATTCCAATTCAATATATTAAATTGGGAAACGTTACTTTGGAAAATCCCATTAAATCTTTATAAAAAGGTTTATAAATTCCAAATCATATTTCATTGTAAATCGGGTTAAAGAACGAATGACGTTAAAAACACAGTTCACGATAAACCCAAAAATCAATTCTAATTCAATTCCAATTCAATTACAAAAAAATATATTAATTAATTTGTATACTTCATTAAATCTAAATAAAAAGATTTAATCTTTTCTCAACTGGGTTTAAGAACTGTGTTAATAAAGACACCATTCACGAAAAACCCAAATCTCATTTGATATTAAATTCAAGGTGCTGAATAGAAAATATAATGGCTTATATTCAATATCAATGCTTAAACCAACAAATATAGCTTTGGGAATAACGATATAAAATATATCTTCCAAATTCACATAACATTATCCGTATAATCCCGAATCCAACATCGAAATATTCCGATGATAATTTCGATTCCAATCCATTCCAATTCATATATTGGAAATTCTGGTTATTTTTAAAACCATTTCAAATCCAATTTATTTATTTTTAAAAATAACTGAATTATAATTCTAGTTCAAAACTAGTTCATTTCGATAAAAATATATTTTTTATCTTTTCAAATATGGAATTTTTCATCCCAATTCTTTCCAAGTCATTTCTTATTATTTTACCCAAATTATTGCTCTTTTTATAATTTTATCAAGGCCAGTACAGTCGATTTTAATAAACGGCCATCGAACTGCACTTACAACGACCTTTTTCAAATTTTATTTGGACATAATTCCAAATCCAACCGTTAGATTTCTAATTTCTCATATTCATTAGAAAGCTATTTTCGATACGAACCAAAGGTTCCGGTTTTAGGAGAATCCGACGGTCGGATCTCCCGTAATGTCCGTTCGATGTCAATGGTCGAAATTCACGAACTGCCACGGTGTGGCGCGTTCTATTCAGGCAAATATATATATATATATATATATATATATATATTTCGTCGATTTCCTTTTTAAATCGTATTTTATAAATCGTTTTAAATTCGTTTTCAAAACGATTTTAACTTCATATTCAATTTCAAATCAGAATTGAATATTCCATATCATCGATATATAAATGATAATATTTTCGAAACATTAGATTTTGAAATCAATTCCTTTTCTATATTCATTATAAAAATGAATAAAATCAATATAAATATCGTTCACGTCAAAATGGCGCCAATCTAATCAACACAGCTTTATATATTTAAATATATTGGTGTCCATCCCAAATCGGACATCAAAATCAGATTTTGATTCTTTTTTGAATATTTTTTTAAAATATTCGTTATTTTAAAATAATCATTATTTTAAAATATTTATTATTTCTGAACTGGAATCAGACACAATCAATTACTATATAATGTGATTATATGGATTTCATACAACACACATACACAACAACAATCATACACAGTCAACCATCATCTAAAGTGCATTCTACACTGCATAAGCATTAAATATAAATATTTAACGCTTACATCAGCCTGTCAATCGATTGATCGACATACAACTAATTATTGGGATTAGTGTATGTCCAATATCATCCCAATACCCGTGTGGGGTTTCAAACAATCAAACATAGGTTTTATTTGTGTAGTTCGGCGATGTGTAGAATTTATCGTCCCAATCAATATCAGTCAAATGTGTGTACATAAACAAATCATCCGATTCGTTTATGAATATTTATTTTATTTAATATACATGTTCAGAATTATATTTTTAACTATAAAATATTTTAATCCATTCCACATCACACAATCAATTTCACAACAAAATCAGTCACACAAACAAGTCGTCCATGGTCTATGGACGACTGGTGTCGGGTGCTGCTAAGCACCGTCTGCATCCTAGTATATATTTTAACTAGAAAATAAAATCAAAGTGAGATGTTCTCACCGAGGGTTCCACTACTCCATTTCTTTATGAACTATATGGATTCCGTTTTGATTTCTATAGATACCATTGCTATCTTTTCCCACTGTTCACATTAAAAATCATATTTTTACAGTGGCATTTCATCTATAAAAATCATATATTTCCATCGCTTCAATCCAATAAATAAAAATCATACTTTTATTTCTACTTCATGTATTTTTACAATGCTTCTTTCTATATAAAAATTATGTTTTTATATTTCTGCTTCTTATATAAAGATCGAATTTTTATTTCGACTCTATAAAAATCACATTTTTATTTTAACATATATATATTAAAAATAAGATTTTTATTTCGCTAAATATATAAAAATTATATTTTTATATACTCTATTATATAAAAATTCTATTTTCAATCCGCTACTCATATAAAAATCGAATTTTTATTTCGCTACAACATATATAAAAATCGTATTTTTATATTCTCTATCTTATAAAAATCATATTTTTATACTCTATACTATATAAAAATCATATTTTTATTATCTCTATACTATAAAAATCATATTTTTATTTCGTTAATCCATACATAAAGATCCAACCTTTCATATATAACAAAAATTATAACTTCATATTTTAAAAATCCTATCTTTATTTCTATAAAAACATTATAAAAATCACGCATTTTCATTTCATGAAACATTGTAAAAATTACTCATTTTTATTTCATGAAAACCTTACATTAAAATCAAATCTTTATTCTGATGATAGAAATATAATCTTTTTTTAATGGTAAAAACAAAACCTTTTTACAACGCTTTTCATACTCCAAAACAAATTTTTACATGCTAAAATTTGCATCTTTACTTTTCTATAATATCAAAACCCTATTTTTATTTCTATAAATTAATTACTTTTAAATAAATAAAAATAGAAAAGTGAATAAAATAAAATAAAACTTACTTTAGCTGTTCAAAGAGGGAGGGGTTCTTCCATGCGCTGGAGGCGGCTGAGGGTGCGCAAGGGGTTGCTGATGTGGCTCGCTGGTGGCGGTGGCCGTACAGGTGAAGGCGGATCTGGTTTGGGGTTGTTAGGGTTCAGACTTGGGGGTTTTCAGAGGAGCAACTGGCGGGAGATCATTAGGGTGGCGGTGCCAGAGCTAGAGGGGGGCCCGGACCCGCGACGGCGGCGCCTGGTGAGGCGATGGCAGTGAACGAGATCGAGGGGAGGGGAGCGCTCATCGGGTTTTTTTTTTCTTTTTTTTCTTTTAATCGTTCTACGCTGAATGATATAAATGAGTTGGTTGACTTTGAAGAGATGAGAGGTGGGGGGTTTTATTTTTAATTTATATATTTTATTATATCTAAACTTCAAAAAAACAACTTTTTATTTCTAACTCGAAATCGAACCCACCGACTATCGCCCTCAGCTAATTACCCCCATTCCAAACACAATGGGATATTTTTCGTAAGCCAATTCGATCATTTCGATCAGTTTTTATCAAAATCAAAATATAAATCTATATATTGAATTCGAATACACATTTCAATTTACCGGGGCCACATATGGACTCTAAAAATTCCTGAAAAATATTTTTTAGCCTTGTATCGATGATACGGTTCTAACAAAACTAATTTCGTCAAATTTGAAGACCGTTTGAAAAATGGCCATTTTCTGGTCGATCCAATTTGACTGAAACTGTCAAAACACGTTTTCCTTCGCCATGCTCACATATTAATTCAGAAAAATATGAATTTTGGAATCCAGCAATAAGTTGACTCCTGGATCCAAAAAAAGTCGTTTCACCGAAAACGGAGGTCGTTTGCAAAATTTCCATTTTTAATGACTCAAAATTCCATAGCGGCTATTCTGAATTTTCAATTGGGCATAACTTTTTATTCCCGTAATGAAATTTCAATTTTTCGGATTCGTTGGAAAGATATTTTCATTTATATTCTAATATTTTTGGTTTCTCCAAAATTCAGTTTATTTTGAATCCTGTATGTTCATTTGAATTTTAAAATCGAACTTTCAAACTACCGCGCCATTTTCAATTCCTTTTATAATTAAAAATAAATATTTATATTCTAATGTCGATTCAAATAAATATATACATTCTAATTCTATTCAAAATATATTTCTCGTTGTTATTATTTAAAATAAATCATTTTAAATATTCAAAATTCACTAAAATTGCCAAAATAAAAATTTTAAATTGGCTCTGATTTTCTGGGTTATTACAATCTCCTCCACTTAAAATATTTTCGTCCTCGAAAAGGAACGGAGCTGAAAGTTGTTTTACAAACCAACTCAACTTTCATTGTTTTCATTATGGTTTATGTTCTTCAACTTTTCAGTTTCTAAGAACATTTCAAATTTTTCAAAAATTTGGCTAATACCCTAAATTTTCGAAAAATTTCGCCATAACCTCCTATGCACGCGAGCACCGAAAAAATCAAAAAATCGCCATACATGCCTCTCCAATCCAAAAAGAAAAGAAACAGCCAATCGGCTCATAAAATCATCAAAAAACGCCAAGAAATACAATAAACATGTACCTATTTGTCGGGCATACAATTTTATTCCTCTTCTCTAGCCTCCTTGCAATGACCTGTTCACACATATATATGTACATGCATGCAATTCCAAACAATTTTCAATACAGTTCAATATTTGGTTCAATTTGGCCTAAATGGTTAAAAATATCAAACCAATAATCAAACAACACAATCATCAATCAATTAGTTGATTAGTTTTTCAAAAAAATAATTTTAACATATATTTTCAAAAATCACATTTTTGATGCCAAATCACAACGATAAGCCCTATCTAGTTTTGGTTCTCACACCAGTCAATTGGAATCATATAGTATTCTCACTTTCGAAACTCGAACACAAATACTGTTGATGGCGCGCCATCATCAAAATCATGTCCGGGCGACTAGAGTGTGATTCTATATCTATCCAGTATATTAAAACTTTGAATATACGTTTGCAAGGCGTATATGCAAAATCTTTATATATTGGATTGTCCAAATTCAATACAAATAAAATAACCAAATACGTATAAAATGGTTTAAATTTTCAATACAATATTTGTTTTCATTTTTATTTTAAAAACACTACTCTTCTCACTCGTTCTAGGATAATACTGATCCTATCTCTAACGAGTCATTCTTATTGGATATTACTAATCCAATCTCTGATGAATTCTTTCGTTCGGTTCTAATGTGTCTTGTTCTCGAGCTCTGTAAACCAAAGCTTTGATACCACTGTAACAATCCGTAACTTCGCCGGTCTCCGAGGAGAAGAGGAAGAACGGATTGCCTTGAGAAACAGACGGATCAGAACACAAACAGAAGAACATTTCATTATTTAGTACAACAATTCCATCAGAATACAAGAATACACAGAGTATGAATAAATATTATACATCAGAAAAATATTAGAGATTACAATACATTACATAGAAGTGGAAAAATAATACAATACACAACTGAAGGTGATATACGGATACAAAGCTTTCCGGATATCGTTCCAGCTGTAAATCAGGAACCTGTGAATATAATCTGCAAAACCAAAACTACTAGCTGCCCATGTGGAAAATAGAGGCACCCAGAGTTTAGGTTAAAACAATAAACTCCAGGTCAGTCATGTGACTGGTGTGAGAACTAAAACAGTTACTTAAAACTATACTTTAAAGGAGAGTAATTCAACTGACCACGCCGTATAACACGGAACGGGTTTCCTTACAAGAATACCAGTGCATAGAATAAATAGCGCAATGCTTTTTGGAAAAATGAAGCTATTATAAGACCTAGGTCCCATCACACAATGCAACGCAAGCCGAAGGATAGGGGTTTACCTTATAATAGCCAAACATGCTTGGTACGTTTAAAACAAATCATTTTAATACTATTATAGTGTAAAGTGTGTGAAAACAACATCAAATATAAATGTATCAATCATAGGCGACATGGGTACCATCTATCATTTCGCCAATACTAGGCTCTACAAATAAAACCGAAATATCACGTATTGGAAATTGGATTTCCGTCATGAGTCGAGGCAAGGGGAAAGCTCCTCACCGGCTTTGAGACACTTTAGAAAATGACTCAGGATTCCCCGCAGAGAACCCTTGGAATCGGCTGGGTCGGTACATACTTACATTAGTGGATTGGCAATTCCCGAACACACTTTTCTCGGTCCTATCGGACCTATCCATCGGCTCCGAAGAGACAGATATATCCGAGGTGCCTCGCGTTCCAACTTCCACAAAGGTATAATAATCAATGATGTCAGGAATAGTAAAATGCTGACACCACCTATAGCTGGAAAGAAGCGTCGTGTTCTCTAGTAAAACGCTGACACCACCTATAGCTAGAAAGACACGTCATGTTCTCCTAGCGAACCTTATCCCGTTTCTGAATATTCTTTTATTTAAATATTCACATCTTTAGGGATTTGTTCCCATTAATTTTATCAAAGATAAATTCTTTAAATTTTATTCTTTATTCTTCCTTTGGATATCATTTCAAACCATATTATGGTTTTCCAAACAAGTCGGGATTAACGAACCATACCGAAGTAATCATTTATTTTATTTCCCAATCCCAACCTATTCATCCCATGGAGAAAAATTGTTATTACCCCATAACTAACACCACGGTGTTATCAGTAAATTTACTTTCCATTTCCCATTCAAATCTAATTAAAGATTTAACTATCGCTAGGAGCAAAACTGGCGATAATCCACTCTCGATCATTTCCTATATTTCATAATTTAAATTATCAATTCCCATTTTCATCCGATTAAAGATTCATTAAAACTCCACTTAGTTTTAATCTTCCAAAAAATCAATATTGATGATTATTTAACTTTGGAAACCCAAACATGTCGCAATGACAATCTATACCGCACTATTGATTTCTGCCAATATATAACCTCTAAGCTCGTACGTCCCACAGAAGGGCGTTAAGCAAGAGAATAAATTCTCCGCCGTCAAACAGATACATATTAAGCAGAGGTCAACCATATAGTTCGAAATACAATGACAGACATCTAATCCTGTCTTTTACTAGGTTAAAGAACTAATGTCATTTAAAACATAGTTCGCGATAAACCCAAATCACATTCCATTATTTATGGAATCTTCACGGAAAACAAATCAACATATATAATCGATATCAATTTCTATATCCGACCAATAATATAAATGGAATAATGGCAAAGCCTTATAAATTCCATATGTATTTATAGTCTTCCTCCATAGAATTTCATTTCAATTATTATCAAATCGAATTCCATTCAATTCCAATTCAATATATTAAATTGGAAAACGTTACTTTGGAAAATCCCATTAAATCTTTATAAAAAGGTTTATAAATTCCAAACCATATTTCATTGTAAATCGGGTTAAAGAATGAATGTCGTTAACAACACAGTTCACGATAAACCCAAAAATCAATTCTAATTCAATTCCAATTAAATATATTTATTAATTGGTATACTTCATTAAATCTAAATAAAAAGATTTAATCTTTTCTCAACTGGGTTTAAGAACAGTGTTAATAATGACACCATTAATGACAAACCCAAATCTCATTTGATATTAAATTCAAGGTGCTGAATAGAAAATATATCGGGTTATATTCAATATCAAATTTTGAAACCAACAAATATCTCTTTGGGAATAATAATATAAAATATATATTCCAAATTTCCATAATAATATCCGTATAATCCCGAATCCAACATCGAAATATTCTGATGATAATTTCGATTCCAATCCATTTCAATTCATATATTGGAAATTCTGGTTATTTTTAAAACCATTTGAAATCCAATTTATTTATTTTTAAAAATAATTGAATTATAATTCTAGTTCAAAATTTGTTCATTTCGATAAAAATATATTTTTATCTTTTCAAATATGTAATTTTTTGTCCCAATTCTTTCCAAATCATTTCTTATGAATTTACACAAATTATTGCTATTTTTAATAATTTTATCAAGGCCCGTACAGTCGATTTCCATAAACGGCCATCGAGCTGCACTTACAACGACCTTTTCCAAATTTGATTTGGACATAATTCCAAATCCACCGTTAGATTTCTAATTTCTCATATTCTTTAGAAAGCTCTTTTCAATACGAACCCAACGGTTCCGGTTTTAGTAGAATTCGACGGTCGGATCTCTCGTAATGTCCATTCGAAGTCAATAGTCGAAATTCACGAACTGTCGCGGCGCGACGCATTCTATTCATGCCACTATATATATAATATGTATATTAGATATATTTCATCGGTTTCCTTTTTAAATCGTATTTTATAAATCGTTTTAAATTCGTTTTCTAAACGATTTTAACTTCATATTCAATTTCAAATCAGAAATGAATATTCCTTATCATCGATATATAAATGATAATATTTTCAAAGCATTAGATTTTGAAATCAATTCCTTTTCTATATTCATTATAAAAATGAATAAAATCGATATAAATATCGTTCACGTTAAAATGGCGCCAATCTAATCAACACGGCTTTATATATTTAAATATATTCCTGTCCATCCCAAATCGGACATTAAAATCAGATTTTGATTCTTTTCTAAATATTATTTTAAAATACTCGTTATTTTAAAATAATCGTTATTTTAAAATATTTATTATTTCTGAACTGGAATCAGACACAGTCAATGTGACGATCCCAAAACCCCGTGACACGGTGCTAAGGATAATCATTGGAATATAACACATTAATCATCATTAGCAGATCACAGATAATAGCATAAACAGAATATAGAATAATTTACACTCATATGACAGCGGAATCATATAGATATCATCAAATCAGAGAAGCACAGTACAGGATACAACTTAGTGCATAATGATACATAATCAGTCACCATCGCCTGAGGCGGAATCATACACAAAGAGTACACAAAATAAATATCAGTGTACATCGCCGATGGCGGAATCATAATATAGATACAATAATGGCGGAGAAAATCCAAGTCAGCACGGTGTAGTCAAGCCTCGCCATGAGCCAAAAGTTGCGTCAGAAACCTGTAACTAGGTTGCCCGTGTGAAAATGAGGGCACCCGAGTTTGCAAGGTGAAACAAACTACGAGTCAGTCATGGGACTAGTATGAGAAATCTACTTAACTTATTAACAACAATAATAAGGCAAATCAAAGGACCACGCCACTTTCGCGGAACGGGTTTACTCCAATGAGTGCTAGTGCATGAAATAAAGTAAATAATTAAATCATCGCAATGCTTTTTATAAAATGAAGCAATTATAAGACTCAGGTCCCATCACACAATGCAACGCAAGCCGGAGGATAGAGTTTTACCTTATAATGGCCAAAAATGCTTCGTACGAGTAAAACAAAAAGTGTTTGGTATTATTACTAGTGTATATATATTTCAAAAGCGATTTCAATCATAAATATCAATCCTAGGCGGCATAGCTACCATCTACTATGTCGCCATACTAGTAATACAATCACGTCCGCATATTTCGTATTGGAAATTTGATTCCTTCATGAGTCGAGGTAAGGGGCAAGCTCCTCTCCGATTCGAGACACTGTAGCAAATGTCCCAGGACCCCGCTATGATCCTTGGATCTTCAGGGCCGGTCCTCTCTTACTTTTGAGGATTAATTATTCCTGAACACACGTTTCCCGGTCCTTACAGACCTATATCGAGGCGCCTCGCATTCCAACAACCACACAGGTGAAAAGTATATATAATGTCAGGGCTGGTAGGTCACAGACACCACCTTAGCTAGAAAGAAACGTCGTGCTCTCCCTGCAGTCACTCTCCCGTTTTTGACGCATATTGAGGTGTGAGGCTCACGAATTCACATTATACATAAAGCTACGTCACACAGACCATGCTTTGATCATCAACCACAAGACTTTGCTTTGCAACAGAAGCCTTGATCATATGCCACTTAGGCGTGCCACACAGGCAATCCACTCCGTGCGACTGATTTCTATCAATACATAACCTTTAAGCTCGTACGTCTCAGAGAAGAGCGTTAAGCAAGAGAATAAATTCTCCGCCGCCAAACAGATATATATTTAACAGAGATCAATCAACACAGAACAAAATCCAATGTCAGACACACAGTCCATTTACAAGTCCGTTCTGGGCCTGAACGAAACCGGTGGCACCAATTCCTCGCATATCCGTACAATCAACAGCATGTCTGGACGGCTACTACTTCAGCTCCTTCATGGTAGCTACTCCAATCACGAGCATCAGTAGCGCCTATCCATCCAATGTGAAGATCGTCGGTCTTCAACCGTCTTCGACTCTTCGACTTCTCAACGTCGATCGATTATTTGAAATGAGATAAACTCGGCCTTTTCAAATAACCCACGTATATTTAGATTTTCAAATCAATTATTAACATGCTTGGACTATTCAACATTCACATTTCAGTCCTTTAGTTATAATTTTCATGTCAAATACATTCAACCATCACATATCAAGCAAACACAACAAAATTGGTCTATTTCCACTCTATATCGTCTATAGTAGTTTATAACGATATACCGCCATTTTTATTTAATTTAAAATGGCCCTATTTAATTAAACGACGTTTCAGGTCGTGTCGATGCACTGGCGCTGTTTTTTTCCTAATTTTGTTTTACACATATCTGAAAATCTAACCGTTGGATCTTCACAAATTTTATATCATTAGGAAGGTCATTTCAAAACGAATCCAACGGTTTCAGTTTTGGGAAAATCCGACGGTCGGATCTTCCACACTAGCCATTTGAAGTTACGATTTCAATTTACGAACTACAGTGTCGTTATTCGATTTAATTTAATTATATGTATATATATATATATATATATATACACATATATATAAATATAATCGTTTCTGGCGCTGTTTTTCTTCAGATTTGAATTAAACATTCCAGACAATCCAACATCGGATCTTCACAAAGTTGGTGCCGTTGGAAAGATATTTCCAAGGCGAACCCAACGGTTGCGGTTTCGGGAAAATCCAACGGTCGGATTTCCCGCACTAGTCGTTTGAAATCACAGTTTCAAAACATGAACTGCACGGCCACGTTTCGTTTTAATTTTATTTATATTTATATAAATATAGTTCGTTCAAAAATTCCTATATCGTTTCCACTTCAATTATTTCACTAACGCCTTTAAATTTTGGAAAATTTCGCCATAACCTCCTTTGTACGGGAGGGGCTGGGAAAATTCCGAAATAGCCACACGGGCGTCTCATGTCAAAAAGAAAAAGAAAAAGCCAAGCGGCTAGCCAACAGGCTCATAAAATCATCACCCAAACAAAACAGTAAACGTGTACCTATTTGTCGGGCACAAAATTTATTCCTCTTCTCTAGCCCCTTTGCTATAACTTGTTCAATAAATATGCATGTACATATATATATATATATACAATTTTTATCACTTATCATTTTCCATTCAACTTCATATTTGATTTACTTTGGTTTAAAAACACCATTCATTCTAATGTTGCATGCATAGGCTAAAATCATATCATTAGCTAATTAATGTATATTTCAACTCATGCACATTTATTTGAACAATTGGCTATTTTTAACACTTCACATTTCAAAGGTGATAATTTTGGCGAACTAAAATAGATTTCAACACATGACTATTTTATTTAGTTCCTATGCATGTTAAAAATAATATTTCTTCGCCAATATTTATTTCAATGTCCGCATATCTCTAGCATATCACATATATGATAAAAATGATATTTTAATCATTTAAAATATTTATTCGACAAATGGATGTTTTCAACACTTCATAGTTTCAATGAAAATATAATTTTTATTGTTCGATCTTTTTATTCAACACATGAACTTTTCCACTACACACACTTCTCAACACATGAGCATTTCCACACATGGATATTTTATTTATGTTGTTCATATTAGAAAGATGGAATTTTTATTGTTGAAACTATTTATATAAGGTGAATATTTTTCATACTTCATATATATTATAAAAATGTGATTTTTATTGTTTAAACACTTCATTCATTCACAAATGAATTTAATTTTCACACAACACTTTTCAACACATGAACATTTCCAAACATGGATATAGTTTCAACATAGGACTTTAATTTCAACGCATGAAAATAATTTCAACATATGAAAATTATTCTATCACATAAAGATTATTCAAAATTTCGGCAGCATAACGGCAGGGTAGTTAAACCGGCACCGTCCCTAGTACGGCTCCTCGCTCTACCTTAAAACCTCGCGGTTTTTGACAATGGGGATTCATGCATCTAATTCGCACGCAGACGACATGTTTTATTTTTATTTCCACAAATATTTCCAATTCATTTCAATCACCAACGGGTATTTTTCAACCACAACCAAACAATATCAACCACAATCAATTATTCAACTATTCGTATTTTTCATCGAATATTTCACACCAATTCACAACAATAAATATCGTCCATGGTTTGTGGACGAGGGGAGTGTGTATATATATATATAATATAATTGCTATATTTCACTTGCATTGCAACACATATATCAATTATTCTATGCATGTAAAATTCATACTTCGCTTATATAGCTTACACTACGTACGTACATGAGGTATACAACACGTATGTAATTTATATTTCGCTAATATAATTTATACACGACATTTTCCATTCAAATTCTTTTAATTTAGATTTCTCACATTGGTTTTCGGAGTGCTAAAAATTGTAGATGACTCAGAAAAATCCGCGGCTTCTTCTATGTGGTAGCGTGCTTCCTTGCGGTCCCGATGTTTCCTGTTTCATCGAATTTCGTCAACACACCAAAAAGATAGGATTTTTCAAAGTGCAAACATCAAAAAGAACTCACCTTTCACGATGGTTCAAAACTAGGTTTGCGGTTTTCGCGAGAACCGAGGTACGAGGGGACGATCGGCGGGTTGGACGTGGAAGAGGGAGGAGAGGGCTATCTGTCGGTGGTGGTTTGGTGGCGCTCGGTGGTCGGGATCGGCGACGGCGGCGGCAGGAAGGTCGGGACTTTCTGGGCTCGATTCAGGCGGAGGAGGGGTCGGTCGGGGTCATGGTGGGGTCGGATTTGAAGAGGAGGCGGAGGCGCGTCGAGGGGTGGTGCCGGCGTTGGCTGGAAGTGGCCGTAGCAGCGGCGGCGGAGGAGAGAAGGGGGGAACGGGTTTCGCCGTTGATTCGAGGGTTTAGGGGTTTTTTTTATTTTTATTTTTAATTATGACAGAAAAAATCCTATTGGCCGATATATATATTATATTTTTAAATAGTGTTTTCTCCAACGAACTCCTTTTTAAACCCAACGACTGTCGTCCCAAGCTAAATACCCCCATCCCGAACACAATGGGATAGGTTTTGTTGGCCAATTCGATTATTACAGTCAGTTATTTTTCAAATTAAAGTATAAAACATTTAATTTTTTACTTTGAACGTACATTTCAATTTGCCAGGGCCACATACTGATTCGAAAAACTCCAGAAAAATAAATCTAGCTATGTTTTGACGCTACGGTCCCAACAAAACTAGTTTCGTCGAATTCTGAGATCGTTTGAAAAATGGCCATTTTCTGGTCGATCCAATTTAACAGAAATTGACCAAACGCGTTTTCTTTTGCCACGCTCACATACTAGCTTCAAAAATTATGAAATTTGAAACCTAGCAATAGTTTGACATCCCGGACCCAACAAAAGTGGTTTCTTCGAATTCTGAGGTCGTATGCAAAATATCAATTTTACAGGGCTATATATTCTATATAGCGACCATTCTGAAAATTCATTCGGCCATAACTTTTGATTCCCGTTATGAAACTTCGATTTTTCAGATTCGTTAGAATGGTATTGATAAACAGATTTAAATATTTTTGGTTTCACTAAAATCCGTTATATTCTCCACCCTGCACAGTCAGTCTAAGTTTGAATTCAAATTTTCAAACTGACTCGCTATTTCTAATTCACTACTTTATTGAAATATTCTATTTCAATTGTTCAAATTCCTTTGAAATCACCAATTTAAAAATTTTAAATTGGCTCATATTTTCCGGGTTATTACAATCTCCCCCACTTAAAACTTTTCGTCCTCGAAAAGGAAACAATAGTAAAGTAGGAAAAAAAATGTAAAAGAAAAGTATTGTAAGGGTACCTTGCACTGGAGTTAGTCAGAGATATCCACTCTGCATTTGGGGTAAGCTTGCTTAATGCTTTCCGCAGTCTCCCAAGTACAATCTTTAGGATCACTGATCCACTGCACTTTAACTAAATGAACCTTTTTGCTTCTGAGTTCTCTAGTTTCTTTGCCAACAATCTTTAATGGCTCTCTTCTGAGTGCTAATTCTGGAGTTATGTCTATATCCTGTTGCGCTGCTTCTTCTACAACAAGATCTAGATCATGCACATGTCTTCTAAGTTGAGATATGTGAAATACATCATGCACTCCAGGCAACCAATCTGGTAATTGAACCCTATAAGCAAGAGTTCCAATTCGTTCGAGTATAGGAAAGGGACCAATAAATCTCGGTGCCAACTTCCCAGTTTTGCCAAATCTGATTACCCCTCTCATCGGAGAAACTTTCAAATAAACATGATCACCAACAGAAAATGTCAAATCTCTTCTTCTAGAATCTGCATAACTTTTCAATCGACTTTGCGCGGTTCTCAATCGCTTTTTGATGAAGTCGACTTTATCAGATGCTTCTCTAATCATATCGGGTCCTAACACAAGTCTGTTGCCAGGTTCTACCCAACATGCTGGAGATCTGCACGGTCTGCCATATAATGCTTCAAATGGCGACATTCCCAAACTTTCTTGATAGCTATTGTTATATGAGAATTCTGCCAAATGCAAGTGATCTTCCCATGACCCACCAAAATCAATTATACAAGCCCGCAATAAATCTTCTAAAATTCTATTCACCCACTCAGTTTGGCCATCTGTTTGAGGGTGATAAGCGGTGCTCATATTTAGTTTCGTTCCCAATTCTGTCTGGAAAGCCTCCCAGAATTTGCTAGCAAATATCGGTTCTCTATCACTGGCTATGCTGATGGGAATTCCATGCAGCTTAACGATTTTTTTGAAATATATCTGTGCTAGACTTTGAGCGGTTCTATTGGATGTGACAGGTATAAAATGGGCAGTCTTCGTGAAGCGATCTATGATTACCCAAATGATGTCATTACCCTTCCTGGTTCGTGGCAAGCCATCTATGAAATCCATGGAAATCTGTTCCCATTTCCAACTTGGGACTTCCAACGGTTGCAACAGTCCAGCAAGCTTCTATTGGTCGCTCTTGACCAATTGACAAGTAGGACATCTGCTAACATACAAAGAAATATACCTTTTCATTGCCTCCACCAGAAAGTGCGTTTGATATCGTTGTACATTTTACTCACACTAGGATGGATGCAAAATTTGGATTTATGGAATTCGTCTAGCACTTCTCTTCGAAGGCCTGGAATATTTGGGATGCAAATCCTATTATTTAACCTGAGAACCCCCTTATTGTCAATGCGGAAACTTGTGGTTTCACCTTCCTTGACCCTTTGACTAATTCTCTGAATGAATTCATCGTCTTTTTGAAGGGCTGAAATTTTATCAATCAACCCAGGCGTAATTATAAGATTGGCAATGATTGCGGTTTTCCTACTAAGCGCATCCGCTACAACGTTAGCCTTTCCCGGCGTATACAGGATATCCAGATCATACGCTGCAAGAAATTCTAGCCAATGCTGCTGTCTCAAATTCAGATCTTTCTGGGTATATAAATACTTCAATGATTGATGATCTGTATACAGTATAAATTTCTCTCCCAATAAATAATGCCTCCAGATTTTCAGTGCAAAAACGATAGCCAAAACTCAAGATCATGAGTCACGTAATTATTCTCATGCGGTTTCAGTTGGCGGCTTGCATAAGCGACTACTTGGCCTCTTTGCATTAACACTGCACTAAGACCTCTAATAGAAGCATCTGTCCAAACCGTTAAATCCTGATTGCCATCAATAATAGTTAACACCGGAGCAGTGGTCAGTTTCGATTTCAATTCCTGGAAAGCTTCCTCACAGTCGGGAGTCCACTTAAACTTCTCATGTTTCTTCGTGAGCTTCGTTAACGGACCGGATATCTTCGAAAAATCCTTAACGTACTTTCGATAATAACTAGCCAACCCCATAAAACTTCTAACCTCTGTGGGAGTAGTGGGTTGTTTCCAGTCTTGAATCACTGTTATTTTGCTTGGGTCAACAAAAATCCCTTTCTCTGACACGACATGGCCCAGAAATTTCACTTCTTCTTGCCAGAAGACACATTTAGAGAATTTGCCTTTGAAGACGTTCTTTATTAGAATCTCCAATACTTGTTCTAAGTGTTTTTCATGCTCGGGTTTTGATTTGGAGTAGATTAAAATATCATCGATGAATACGAGGACAAATTTATTCAGAACTCCCTTGAACACTCTATTCATTAGATCGACAAAGTATGCTGGAGCATTGCATAGGCCAAATGGCATTACTAACCATTCATAAAATATGTCTGGACCTTTGAAAGCTGTCAAAGGAACACACTCTTTTGCTATTCTCAATTGATGAAAACCTGTAGCTAGGTCCATTCGGGAAAATACTTTCGCCCCATTCAATTGGTCTAGCAAATCATCGATGCGAGGTAATGGATATTTATTTTTGAGCGTCTGTTTGTTGAGGTCTCGGTAATCAATGCATAATCGAAGAGTACCGTCTGACTTTGGGACAAACACAACAGCTGCACCCCAATTAGAAAAACTAGGTCTGATTAGACCCTTCCACAACAGTTGACGAGTTTGATCGCCTAATTCTTCTTTTTCCTTCGGAGTCACTCTGCGAATTGGATGTACCACTGGTCTGGCATTGGGAATTAGATCGATTCGGAATTCTATTTCTCTTTGCGGAGGTAAGTTTACAACTTCTTCAAACACATCCGCATAGTTTCTAACAATCGGAATCTTTTCTATGGAAGTGGGGATAAGTTCTAATGCCGACCAAAATTCTTCTCTATTTGGATTCGAACCATGACAGGGTACCGTAATATGTCCAAGCTTCGTTCGAATTTTAACGATTCTTTCTGCACAATTCACTTCGGCTTTGTATTTCGTTAACCATTCCAACCCAAGGATAACGTCGAATTCGGGAAAATCCATAATGATTAAATTAATGGGAAATTTGTAGGAAGAATAAGAGATTGGCACTCTACAACATGATCTGAGAATTAGAGATCCTCCTATCGGGTTATGTACCTCTACCGATTCTTTAAGCTTTCTCTGTTTTAACTTTAATTTGTGCATTGTATTACTAGCAATAAAACTACATGATGCACCTATGTCGAACAATACAGAAACAGGAATATTTTTAATTGTAAGGGTACCTTCCAAAACATCAGGTTTACTTGCTCCATCGGAAGCAGCTGGCGGGCTCGACCCGTCATATACGTGAGCTACTATAGCTTTCTTCAGCAGAGGATAATCTTTGACTAGATGATCGGTCTTGCGGCAATTAAAGCAGGAGCGAGGGTTTTGAGAACCCTGGCTTGAACCTTGTGAATTTGTCTTCTGCCTCTTCGGGGCTATGCACACATTAGAGTAATGGCCCGCTTTGCCACAGTTAAAGCAATTTCCACTCGGCGGCTTGCCAGTCTGAGGGTTTGAAGATGCTGCTTGGCTTGACTCAGCTTGATTTGCAGCAGGTTTGCGTTTGTTCCCGGCTTGGCTTCTAGCGCGATCCTGCTCCAGATGCCTATGGTCAAGGTCTTCGTAGTTGCATGTCATTTCCACCAGTTCGTTGAATTCCAGCTTGACATGGTCCATGGCTCTATCATGATACTGTCGCCTTAGCCCAAGGATAATCCTCTTATTTTTGGACTTTGCAGTTGCGACAAGCTCCGGAGCATAGGGCGACAACAATGTAAATTTATTCAAATAATCCTGCATGGAAAGATCCCCCTGCTGGAGGTTGGCGAAGTCATCATGCATTCGTTCTAGTGCTTGTTCTGGGACATATTTCTCCTTGAAGAGTTCTTTGAATCCATCCCATGTTCTTCCAGCTTCTCTATTCCCGGCGGTGAGAGATTCCCACCATAGTTCAGCTTGTTCCCGCATAAACCAGGCGCCCATAATAGCTTTATCTTCGTCTCCAAGCCTTAGGCCTTTTAGAATTTTCTCGCATGTTTTGAGCCATGCAAGGGCCTCTATTACGGTGCCAGTACCCAAGAAGGTCTTGCCTCCTAAGTTTTTGTATCTCTTTGCTACACGGTCTAGCTCGAAGTATTGAGCGGCCGGAGGTTGTATCAAAGGTCCTTCTTGAACTGGGGCATCCCCCCTTCCTCGGCCTCGGCCGGCACGGCCTCCTCTAGCGGCTGCTGCTCTGGTAGCCATTTGTCAAATTCTGTATAAGCAAGGAAAGAGTCAGCTAACAGCAATGATAGTTTATTGCATGATTAAGCAGAAAATTTACGGAAAGATAACGATGGACTGATCAAATTGTTTTTGTTATTCTGCTCGGCTCATTCTACGACTTTACTTGTCCCATCTCTAATGAGCGACTCGCCTTAGAATACTACTGATTCTATTTTGACGAAGTGTTTAATATGTTAGACTCCAGAACTAAGGTTAACCAAAGCTCTGATACCAGCTGTGACGATCCCAAACACCAGTGACACGGTGTTAAGGATAATCATTAGAATATAACACATTAATCATCATTAGCAGATCACAAATAATAGCATAAACAGAATATAGAATAATTTACACACATATGACAGCGGAATCATATAGATATCATCACATCATAGAAGCACAGTATAGGATACAACTTAGTGCATAATAATACATAATCAGTCACCATCGCCTGAGGCGGAATCATACATAAAGAGTACACAAAATAAATATCAGTCTACATCGCCGATGGCGGAATCATAATATAGATACAATAATGGCGGAGAAAATCCAAGTCAGCACGGTGTAGTCAAGCCTCGCCATGAGCCAAAAGGTGCGTCAGAAACCTGTAACTAGGCTGCCCATGTGAAAATGAAGGCACCCGAGTTTGCAAGGTGAAACAAACTACGAGTCAGTCATGGGACTGGTATGAGAAATCTACTTAACTTATTAACAACAATAATAAGGCAAATCAAAGGACCGCGCCACTTTCGCGGAACGGGTTTACTCCAATGAGTGCTAGTGCATGAAATAAAGTAAATGAGTAAATCATCGCAATGCTTTTTATAAAATGAAGCCATTATAAGACTCAGGTCCCAACACACAGTGCAACGCAAGCCGGAGGATAGAGTTTTACCTTATAATGGCCAAAAATGCTTCATACGAGTAAAACAAAAGTGTTTGGTATTATTACTAGTGTAATATATTTCAAAAGCGATTTCAATCATAAATATCAATCCTAGGCGGCATAGCTACCATCTTCTATGTCGCCATACTAGTAATACAATTACGTCCGCATATTTCGTATTGGAAATTGGATTCCTTCATGAGTCGAGGTAAGGGGAAAGCTCCTCTCCGATTCGAGACACTCTAGCAAATGTCCCAGGACCCCACTATGATCCTTGGATCTTCAGGGCCGGTCCTCTCTTACTTTTGAGGATTAATTATTCCTGAACACACGTTTCCCGGTCTTTACAGACCTATATCGAGGCGCCTCGCATTCCAACAACCACACAGGTCAAAAGTATATATAATGTCAGGGCTGGTAGGTAACTGACACCACCTTAGCTAGAAAGAAACGTCGTGCTCTCCCTGCAGTCACTCTCCCGTTTTTGACTCATACCGAGGTGTGAGGCTCGCGAATTCACGTTATACACAAAGCTACGTCACACAGACCATGCTTTGATCATCAACCACAAGACTTTGCTTTGAAACAGAAGCCTTGATCAAATGCCACTTAGGCGTGCCACACAGGCAATCCACTCTGTGCGACTGTTTTCTATCAATACAGAACCTCTGAGCTCGTACGTCTCAGAGAAGGGCGTTAAGTAAGAGAATAAATTCTCCGCCGCCAAATAGATATATATTTAACAGAGATCAATCAACATAGAACAAAATCCAATGTCAGACACACAGTCCATTTACAAGTCGGTTCTGGGTCTGAACGAAACCGGAGGCACCAATTCCTCGCATATCCGTACAATCAACAACATGTCTGGATGGCTACTACTTCAGCTCCTTCATGGTAGCTACTCCAATCACGAGCATCAGTAGCGCCCATGCATCCAATGTGAAGATCGTCGGTCTTCAACTGTCTTCGACTCTTCGACTTCTCAACGTCGATCGATTATTTGAAATGAGATAAACTCGGCCTTTTCAAATAACCCACGTATATTTAGATTTTCAAATCAATTATTCACATGGTTGGACTATTCAACATTCACATTTCAGTCCTTTAGTTATAATTTTCATGTCAAATACATTCAACCATCACATATCAAGCAAACACAACAAAATTGGTCTATTTCCACTCTGTATCGTCTATAGTATTTTATAACGATATATCGCCATTTTTATTTAATTTAAAACGGCCCTATTTAATTAAACGACGTTTCAGGTCGTGTCGATGCACTGGCGCTGTTTTTTTCCTAATTTTGTTTTACACATATCTGAAAATCTAACCATTGGATCTTCACAAATTTTATATCATTAGGAAGGTCATTTCAAAACGAATCCAACGGTTTCAGTTTTGGGAAAATCCGACGGTCGGATCTTCCACACTAGCCATTTGAAGTTACAATTTCAATTTACGAACTGCAGCGTCGTTATTCGATTTAATTTAATTATATTTTTATATATATATAAATATAATCGTTTCTGGCGGTGTTTTTCTTCAGATTTGAATTAAACATTCCAGACAATCCAACCGTCGGATCTTCACAAAGTTGGTGCCGTTGGTAAGATATTTCCAAGGCGAACCCACGGTTTCGGAAAAATCCAATGGTCGGATTTCCCGCACTAGTCGTTTGAAATCACGGTTTCAAAACACGAACAGCACGGCCACGTTTCGTTTTAATTTTATTTATATTTATATATTTATATAAATATAGTTTATTCAAAAATTCCTATATCGTTTCCACTTCAATTATTTCACTAACGCCTTTAAATTTTGGAAAATTTCGCCATAACCTCCTTTGTGGGGCTGGGAAAATTCCCAAATAGCCACACGGGCATCTCATGTCAAAAAGAAAAAGAAAAAGCCAAGCGGCTAACCAACAGGCTCATAAAATCATCACCCAAACAAAACAGTAAATGTGTACCTATTTGTCGGGCACAAAATTTTATTCCTCTTCTCTAGCCCCTTTGATATAACATGTTTAATAAATATGCATGTACATATATATACAATTTTTATCACTTATCATTTTCCATTCAACTTCATATTTGATTTACTTTGGTTTAAAAACACCGTTCATTCTAATGTTGCATGCATAGGCTAAAATCATATCATTAGCTAATTAATGTATATTTCAAATCATGCACATTTATTTGAACAAGTGGCTATTTTTAACACTTCACATTTCAAAGGTGATAATTTTGGCGAACTAAAATAGATTTCAACACATGACTATTTTATTTAGTTCCTATGCATGTTAAAAATAATATTTCTTCGCCAATATTTATTTCAACGTCCGCATATCTCTAGCATATCACATATATGATAAAAATGATATTTTTATCATTTAAAATATTTGTTCGACAAATGGATATTTTCAACACTTCATAGTTTCAATAAAAATGTAATTTTTATTGTTCAATCTTTTTATTCAACACATGAACTTTTCCACTACACACACTTCTCAACACATGAGCATTTCCACACATGGATATTTTATTTATGTTGTTCATATTAGAAAGATGGAATTTTTATTGTTGAAACTATTTATATAAGGTGAATATTTTTCATACTTCATATATATTATAAAAATGTGATTTTTATTGTTTAAACACTTCATTCATTCACAAATGAATTTAATTTTCACACAACACTTTTCAACACATGAACATTTCCACACATGGATATAGTTTCAACATAGGACTTTAATTTCAACGCATGAAAATAATTTCAACATATGAAAATTATTCTAACACATAAAGATTATTAAAAATTTCGGCGGCATAACGACAGGGTAGTTAAACCGGCACCGTCCCTAGTACGGTTCCTCGCTCTACCTTAAAACCTCGCGTTTTTGACAATGGGGATTCATGCATCTAATTCGCACGCAGGCGGCATGTTTTATTTTTATTTCCACAAATATTTCCAATTCATTTCAATTACCAATGGGTATTTTTCAACCACAACCAAACAATATCAACCACAATCAATTATTCAACTATTCGTATTTTTCATCGAATATTTCACACCAATTCACAACAATAAATATCGTCCATGGTTTGTGGACGAGGGGAGTGTGTGTGTATATATATATATATATATATAATATAATTGCTATATTTCACTTGCATTGCAACACATATATCAATTATTCTATGCATGTAAAATTCATACTTCGCTTATATAGCTTACAATACGCATGTACATGAGGTATACAACACGTATGTAATTTATATTTCGCTAATATAATTTATACACGACATTTTCCATTCAAATTCTTTTAATTTAGATTTCTCACATTGGTTTTCGGAGTGCTAAAAATCGTAGATGACTCAGAAAAATCCGCGGCTTCTTCTATGTGGTAGAGAGCTTTCTTACAGTCCCGTTGTTTCCTGTTTCATCGAATTTCGTCAACACACCAAAAAGAACTCACCTTTCACGATGGTTCAAAACTAGGTTTGCGGTTTTCGCGAGAACCGAGGCACGAGGGGACGATCGGCGGGTTGCACGTGGAAGAGGGAGGAGAGGGCTATCTATCGGTGGTGGTTTGGTGGCGCTCGGTGGTCGGGATCGTCGGCGACGGTGGTAGGAAGGTCAGGACTTTCTGGGATCGATTCAGGCGGAGGAGGGGTCGGTCGGGGTCGTGGTGGGGTCGAATTTGAAGAGGAGGCGGAGGCGCGTCGAGGGGTGGTGGCGGCGTTGGCTGGAAGTGGCCGTAGCGGCGGAGGAGAGAAGGGGGGAACGGGTTTGGCCGTTGATTCGAGGGTTTAGGGGGTTTTTTTATTTTATTTTTAATTATGAAAGAAAAAATCCTGTTGGCCGATATATATATTATATTTTTAAATAGTGTTTTCTCCAACGAACTCCTTTTTAAACCCAACGACTGTCATCCCTAGCTAAATACCCCCATCCCGGACACAATGGGATAGGTTTCGTTGGCCAATTCGGCTGCTACAGTCGGTTATTTTTCAAATTAAAGTATAAAACATTTAATTTTTTACTTTGAACGTACATTTCAATTTGCCAGGGCCACATACTGATTCGAAATATTCCAAAAAAATAAATCTAGCTATGTTTTGATGCTACGGTCCTAACAAAACTAGTTTCGTCGAATTCTGAGATCGTTTGAAAAATGGCCATTTTCTGATCGATCCAATTTTAACAGAAATTGACCAAACGCATTTTCTTTTGCCACGCTCACATACTAGCTTCAAAAATTATGAAATTTGAAGCCTAGCAATAGTTTGACATCCCGGACCCAACAAAAGTGGTTTCGTCGAATTCCGAGGTCGTATGCAAAATATCAATTTTCCAAGGCTATATATTCTATATAGCGACCATTCTGAAAATTCATTCGGCCATAACTTTTGATTCCCGTTATAAAACTTCGATTTTTCAGATTCGTTAGAACGGTATTGATAAACAGATTTAAATATTTTTTGGTTTCACAAAAATACGTTATATTCTCCACCCTGCACAGTCAGTCTAAGTTTGAATTCGAATTTTCAAACTGACTTACTATTTCTAATTCACTATTTTATTGAAATATTCTATTTCAATTGTTCAAATTCCTTTGAAATCACCAATTTAAAATTTTTAAATTGGCTCGTATTTTCCGGGTTATTACCGTCAATTACCATATAATGTGATTATATGGATTTCATACAACACACGTACACAACAACAATCATACATAGTCAAACATCATCCAAAGTGCATTCTACACTGCATAAGCATTAAATATAAATATTTAGCGCTTACAACATCCTGTCAATCGATCGATCGACATACAACTAATTATTGGCATTAGTGTATGTCCCATATCATCCCAATACCCGTGTGGGGTTTCAAACAATCAAACACATGTTTTATTTGTGCATTTGGGCGATGTGTAAAATTTATCGTCCCAATCAATATTAGTCAAATGTGTGTACATAAACAAATCGTCTGATTCGTTTATGAATATTAATTTTATTTCATATACATGTTAAGAATTATATTTTTAACTATAAAATATTTTATTCCATTCCACATCACACAATCAATTTCACAACAAAATCAATCAAACAAACAAGTCGTCCATAGTCTGTGGACGATGGGTGTCGAGTGCTACTGAGCACCGTCTGCATCCTAGTATATATTTTAACTAGAAAATAAAATCAAAGTGAGAAGTTCTCACCGAGGGTTCCACTACTCCATTTCTTTTTGAAATGTATGGATTCCGTTCTGATTTCCGTCGATACCATTGCTATCTTCTCCCGCTGTTCACATTAAAAATCATATTTTTACATTGGCATTTCATATATAAAAATCATTTATTTTCATCGCTTTGTTCCAATAAATAAAAATTGTATTTTTATTTCTATTTCATATATTTTTACAACGCTTCTTTCTATATAAAAATTATATTTTTATATTTCTACTTCTTATATAAAGATCGAATTTTTATTTTGACTCTATAAAAATCACATTTTTGTTTCAACATATATATAATAAAATCAGATTTTTATTTCGCTACATATATAAAAATTATATTTTTATATTCTCTATTATATTAAAATTCTATTTTCAATCTGCTACTCATATAAAAATCGAATTTTTATTTCGCTACATCATATATAAAAATCGTATTTTTATATTCTCTATCTTATAAAAATCATATTTTTATTATCTTTATACTATAAAAATCATATTTTTATTTCGTTAATCAATATATAAAGATCCAACCTTTCATATACGATAAAAATTATAACTTCAAATTTTAAAAATCCTATCTTTATTTTTATAAAAACATTATAAAAATCACGCATTTTCATTTCATGTAACATTGTAAAAATTACTCATTTTTATTTCATGAAAACCTTACTTTAAAATCAAATCTTTATTCTAATGATAAAAATCTAAACTTTTTTTAATGATAAAAATCAAACCTTTTTACAACGCTTTTCATATTCTAAAAAAAAATTACATGCTGAAAATTGCATCTTTACTTTGCTATAATATCAAAACCCTATTTTTATTTCTATAAATTAATTACTTTTAAATAAATAAAAATAAACAAGTGAATAAAATAATATAAAACTTACTTTAGCTGTTCAAAGAGGGAGAGGGGTCTTCCATGCGCTGGAGGCGGTTGAGGGTGCGCAAGGGGGTTGCTGACGTGGCTCGCTGGTGGCGGTGGCCGTACAGGCGGATCTGGTTTGAGGTTGCTAGGGTTCAGACTTAGGGGTTTCCAGAGGAGCAACTGGAGGGAGATCATCAGGGTGGCGGTGCCAGAGCTAGAGGGGGGCCCGGACCCGCGATGGCGGCGCCTGGTGAGCGAGATCAAGGGGAGGGGAGTGCTCATCGGGGTTTTTTTTCTTTTTTTTCTTTTAATCATTCTACGCTGAACGATATAAATGGGAAGGTTGACTTTGAAGAGAGGAGAGGTAGGGGTTTTATTTTTAATTTATAGATTTTATTATATTTAAACTTAAAAAAAAACTTTTTATTTCGAACTCGAAATCGAACCCACCGACTGTCGCCCTTAGCTAATTACCCCCATCCCGAACACAATGGGATATGTTTCGTTAGCCAGTTCCATCATTTCGATCAGTTTTCTTAAAAATCAAAATATAAATCTATATATTGAATTCGAACACACATTTCAATTTACTGGGGCCACATACAGACTCTACAAATTCCAGAAAAATATTTTCTAGCCTCGTATCGATGATAGGGTTCTAACAAAACTAATTTCATCAAATTTGAAGACCGTTTGAAAAATGGCCATTTTCTGGTCGATCTAAATTGACTGAAACTGTCAAAACACTTTTCCTTCACTATGCTCACATATTGATTCAAAAAATTATGAATTTTGGAATCTATCAATAACTTGACATCCCGGATCCAACAAAAGTGGTTTCGCCGAAAACGGAGGTCGTTTGCAAAATTTCCATTTTTAAGGACTCAAAATTCCAGAGCGACTATTCTGAATTTTCAATTGGGCATAACTTTTTATTCCCGCTATGAAATTCCAATTTTTGGATTCTTTTAAAGATGTTTTCATTTAGATTCTAATATTTTTGGTTTCGCCATAATCCGGTTTATTTTGTATCATGTACATTCGTTTGAATTTTGAAATCGAATTTTCAAACTACCCGTAATTTTCAATTCCTTTTATAATTAAAAATAAATATTTATATTCTAATGTCGATTAAAATAAATATATACATTCTAATTCTATTCAAAATAAATTTCTCGTCGTTATTATTTAAAATAAATCATTTTAAATATTCAAAATTCACTAAAATTGCCAAAATAAAATTTTCAAATTGGGTCTGATTTTCCGGGTTATTACAAGTATAGTCGACATACTGACCGAATTTTATGCCTCATAGTGTAGGGAAACGTATTGTTCAAGAATAACTAATCCACTAAAGTAAGTATGGATTGGCCCTGCCAGATTCCAGGTGCAGTTGCGGCTGAATTCTGAGATACAGGCTAGAGTGTCTCGGATATGAAGGAGAGAACCTTTTCCTTGGTTCATGATGGAAATCCAATTTCCAATACGATATTTTTCGGTTTTAGTTGTAAAACTAGTATGGCGACATAATATATGGTACCTCTGCCGTCTATGATCGGAACATTTATATTTGAAGTTGTTTTGGCACTATGCACGTATAGTAATATCAAAATGATTTGTTTTAAAACGTACCAGCATGTTTGGCTATTATAAGGTCAAACTCTATCCTACGGCTTGCGTTGCAATGTGTGATGGGACTTGAGTCTTATAATAGCTTCATTTTTCAAAAAGCATTGCGTTGTATACAAGTTGTTTTATTTCAGAGTATTCATGGGAGTAAACCCGCTCCGTGTTATATGACGTGGTCCCATGATTTCCCAACTTTTACGGTAAAGATTTAATAACTGTTTTAGTTCTCACACCAGTCCCATGACTGACGTGCAGTTTATTGTTTTACCTATACTCTAGGTTCCCCTATTTTCCACACGGGAAGCTAGTAGCTTTGGTTTTCGTAGATGTTTTTTTTTCAGGATCCTGGATTACAGCTGGAGCTATATACGAAAAGCTTTGTATTCGTGTATCTCTTTCAGTTGTGGTTGTAGATGATATCCTCTGTACATTATATTTATGTTTACATTTTCTGCTGTATAATATTGATTCATACTCTAATACTCTGATGTAGTTGTTGTAATGGCAATGAAATGTTCTATTTTTTGTGTTCTAATGAGTCATGTTCTCAAAGCAATCCGGACTTTCCTGTAAGGGGGATTTCGGGTCATCTCTCCCTTTTATAAATCTTATTTATAAACTCAGGTTGAATATAAGTACCTTTTATATCTCGTTTTCTTTTTACTTAATCCCAATGTTAAGTAAACATTTTATTTGAGCCATCGTTTCCACTTAAATCTCTTTATAACTTTATCCAAAAAAACTCTCAGGTCTTAATATAACCCTATCATAAACTCTTTTCACAATTTAACTATATTCCAATACACTCTTGATTACTTACTTAAATCATTTTCCTTTAAAACAAGTCTCTTAAAATAAATAATAAATTTACTTCAGCATTAACTACTGTAAATTTAGTTAACTTCTTTATTAATTAAAACAAATAATAAATTTCTTTTAAAAGTCTTATTAAAATTACACAACTCTTTGTTACTATTCCATTTGATTAATTAAAAGTAATTTTATCAAATAACCAATTCCAAATAAAATATTCGAATTTGTTAAAATCAACTTATGATTATCTCATTAATCAATTCAAATTAATTCCTTCTTTAAATTAATTAATAATATAATTAATTTAAATATCCCTTTTTATTGTTTTTAAGACACAATTATTCCAATTCTTAATTGCTGTATTAATTTCTGCCCATATGCTTTAACATATGAATTTGATTTGTAAAATCACTTAACAATTTCTTATAAATTTAAATATTAAATGTTTATTTCTTGTTTAATAAACTTCATTCCAAAATAATAGATTTAAAAATCTAATTTCACTTATAAAATAAATTTTATAACTTCTTCCCAGTTGATTTACCTGAGGTAAATCCGTATTTATAAAATGATTGATTTTAAGCCACATGATGCCAATTACGCAAAGAATATTGTCCATTGGTTAAAACAAACAACTATTGAATTTCAGTTTGAATAGTCACAAGAAAATTAATCGTCCAATCCATATCGGTGAAATAGTTTATATAATTATAATATAACAATAAATTTGAGAAATCCTGTTGGATCCCTCTAACCGTTTTCCCTACATCCAAATACATTATCTTAAATAATATTATTCGATTCAATAAATAGATATAGTATTAAACAATAAATAATAACAGTAATCAAATCATCTATATTTTAATTTAAAACGTTTATTTTATTATAAACATAACCAACAAGGTAATTACCTAGTTTGGAAACAATCATTAAAAATAACAACTAGACTTCGTTCAAAATAAACAAATGTTAAATCAACCAATTTGTTTATATATAAATAACAATCAGCACAAAACAAACGATTTTCAACATAGCACACAATTTAAAACCCGGCTTATATTAAATATAAGTGCGATAAAAACTGATTGAGTTAAACTCACTTTGATTTTGTTCGTTCACTGTAGAGGTTTGTTTACAATTAAATTAAACCGTTGTTTAATTTAACTGAAATTTCCAGTTATCTCTGTCCTTATCCAAAACAGCCCCATAATGTTCTGTTTTCCGCAATGGTCCCAATATAGCTTGATCTCTTTAATTCTGATAACGTCAAAAAATTATATTGTTATAAGTTATAAGTGTAGGCTATTTTAATTATAATTAATATGTTAAATAATATTATAATATAAACAAATTACATTATCCACCGTTAGCCGACTTTTACTCCATCTACTGGTTTCCTTCTTCGAATAATTTTAGTAACCACGCATACTTTTGTCTTCATTCGAAATGCCCAATTTAACATTAAAACAAACCGACCCTTTTTTCTTCTTTGACCCAATCTTCTTTCTTCACGTCATTCCATGCTTTATCGTCCACCAAAAACTCTTTTACTTCAATAATCATGGTCGATTCTATTTGAAAACAAACCCCAAGCATGCCTCTTCGTTCCCATGTGCGCCAACGAACTACCCTCATTCATATCGTTCAACACCCCATGCACCTGTAAGCTTTACATGTGTGCCAAAAATAACTTCCAAACTATGTCAATCTTTCTTCGTATTGAACAGTTCTTTAACACAAAATTTAGGGATTTTCTTTCATTCTGTTTCAGTAACAAAAGTAATTCAAGTTTTAGTTTACCATTATACTTAATACTATTAACCTTATATTTAAACTAATTACTACTAAATATAATTAAATCACTTTGTATTAACCTTAATTAACTAATTTAAACATTTACTTACATTGTACATATCTAACTCGCTACTTCTTTGTTCATACTCGTACCAATGCCTTCCAGTTTCCAAAGGAATAAGCCCAATTCCAATAGTTTACTGCTGTTGTTCCTAGATATCCACCGCGCCTAGATTACCATGCTACTTTGTCACACTCACCACCGAAGGTCCACTTCTTCTCCTCTACCCTATATTGCTGATTCTTGCACCCAGTTGGTCTCCATTTTTTCCACGTGTAATCCAAGAGAGTCCCATTCTTCCTTCACTTTTTCACATACTGATATGTGCCCCGTTTTGCACTAAGCTTGAACACTGAATGTTGCCCATAATTATCACGTCCTTTCAGTGCCTAGAAACTCATGTCAGCATCTCCAGCAAACAATTCGCCACATGCAAACTCCTTCTCCTCCATACGGCATGTACATCATTTCTGCTTTCTTCACATATTTATTGGCCTTCCAGTTCCCCACGATTCTACTCCCACTACCAAGGAATAGACTCACGCAGTCTTCATTTACTTCATGGCGAACTCTTTTTCTACCCTTTATTATTTCGAATAGAAGAACCTGCTATTAACGTTCCCTATTCCTCTCCAAATGCCCGCTTCATGCCACCATTTGTCTTCATTTCTTCATGCATGAGTCTGCTTCTTCATTCCAGTAGAGGTCACGCTCATCTCATTCCAGTTGAGGTCACGCTATTCTTCATTCTTTCATTTTTTTCACAGAAATGGAGGCGGTGTTTATTTTCATGATAAAAGGGGAAAAATATGTGAGGGTACTAGGTTTTATAATGAAAAAGAGAAGGCTGAAGCTTGGGATGGAAGGAAACGCATTGTACATTGAAACTGATTTTCCATAGGTGTGCAGACATGGTGATAGGCTTTGAATATAAGTTATACCTCTCTTATTTGCTTAAACTTTAAGAAATGATAGGTTTACTTAGACATTAATAAATGGTAGGTGTGCAGAAGAATATGTGAGCTAATGATAGTGTATGTTTTTCATTTGGGTAGGTTTTATTTAGGTAGGCGCTGAACAAAACTTTAGGGTAGCTTAGGGTATCTGCGCATGTACGTTATATTAGTTTTGCTTAGGAATTAAGCTTCATTTATTTATTTTAATACGGTATCTAATTTCTACTGCTAACTGTTTGGTTACCTGTAAGCGTTAAATTCGTACAGTCACATATAAAATCCAAACACCATGGAAATGGGCATACTGCTACGTCTTGACGTTCCGGTCCTAATGAAAACAATTTCGTTGAAAACCGACTCGTCTTCACAATGACATTATTTTAATTCATTGGTTCACCTTTAAATTGTGCGCACCGATAAAACAACTCCGACCGGCTCCAAACTGCAAATCTAGCAATAATTAATTATACGTATTCCATTAAAATTCGTTTCATCGGAAACGGAGATTGTTTGGAAAATAAATAAATTCTGAGGCTTATATAATATCGTTAAAATATATTTAAATCTATAATAATTATATTCAAATAATAATTGACTATTGTTATCGTATATCTCAAAATAAAATATCATACTACTTCAGAATAAACCCACGTATATTTCTAAACCCAATATATATATAGTTTCGGGCTAAATGATATTCATATTATATAAAAACCCTTTATATTTGTTAAATAAACGTTATCGTTCATTAACGAATTCCATAGCGACTATTCAAAAATTTGAATTGGACATAACTCATAATCTATGGTATGAAATCTCCATTTTTCTCTTTTATTATAAAATTATAATCAAATCGATATGGACGATTCTTGTTTCATAGAATTCCAACTTAAATCGGATCCAGTATATTCAAATGAAGTTGAAATCATAAATTACGAACTACCGCACCATTTCGAGCTCGATTTATAATTATATATGAGTTAAACATTCCAACTCCATTATATAAAATAATCATATATTTTATATCCATTTAAAATTCCAAATCAATATTTAAAATAATAAAATATATTAAATATCTCACTACAGAAAATACGGGACGTTACATTCCTTTCCCCTTGTACAAACCCAGTTTATTTTTTTTTCTAAAACCCAATTTAAATCCAAACCAATTAAAAAACTTTTCAAAAATATTCTAACACATTAAATTTTAAGAAAAATTCAGCGGAGTCTCCCTTGTACGGAGTGACTTCTCCGATATTGCAGGATCAACAAATATATATACATCGACCCACCCAGTCGGAAAACAAAATTCAAAAACCAAAATTCATATTTTCGCATAAGCGTACCTTATGCGAGCGCTATTGAGCATCCTTGCTTTACTTATTTCGACATGCTCAACCAATACCAATATCTAAGCCTTCTGGTGCCTGTACTCAACTCAATTTATCATGTAAATAAACAAAACATGAAATTATTAAATAATATTTCAATTATTAACCAACAAAACTATACAAATTCCCCAATCCAAACACATAACGTTCACTCATTTTCAAATTCAGGGTTAACCATTAAGTTCAATTCATATGCGGTTTCATTCCAATTTATTATACAGGAATTCAGTTTCAATTCATTTAACTCTTTTTAAACAGTTGATGAATATATTTAAACCAATCCAACAAACAAAGTACAACTAGCATAACCCAATCATTAAATTGAATCTATATTCAATATTATTATTCACTTGTTTATATTCCCATGCGTTTATCATTTTTAATATCAATCAATTTATACCAAATCGAATTTCATTGAATTACATTTATTAAATTCCCAAATTCTGAATCATTCTAATTTAATTCCAGTATTCATATCCATTCTTGGATTAACTTCACATAACCAAGCGAACTTCTAATTCATATTCAATTTACTAATTGTTCTCCACTCAGTTTACTTTTATTCTAGAATCCAATTGAATTCCATCTAAACAAACAAACAACTCACTATATCAATAATTTTACAAAATTATTTCTTTTATATACAAAATATAATTTGGGCAAAATTATTTCATTTACCCTCTTTATAAAACAATAACGTGTCAATTTGTCAGTTCAAAATTGAACCAGTCAATTAACACAATACAAAACATTTATATATAAAATATACAAATACACTTTCCTACATATACACTCCAACTCAATCTAGGGTATTACTAACCCCGTCTCTATCGAGTTACACCATAGAGCCAAGGTTATTACTATACCTTATGCTCTTATACCAATGTAACGACCCGGGGAATTCAACGCCCGAATTCCAATAATAATACATAAACCCGTATTACTTGTCAGAACTCAATTATCGAAACACCAAAAAGTTAATGAAAGAAAATATAGGGTGAGATAAGAAAGAAATAATAAAATAGAAGAAGAAGAACACGACAACATAAGAGTCTCACATCACAGCGGAATAAAATATAATACAGAAATAAAACTTTGCTGAGAGCTTTGAAATAAAAATTATAATCATTAGAGTACATCAACACATCTGGACAGTTTAATAATATGTCCTCTTGTATAACACACAACGGAATATATACTAATCTGTATCAGACGTCCGGACTCCTCCAGCTTATCTTCGGACTTCACAGTATCCGATAACCTGAACTTGCACAACCCGGTCTAACCCGAGCATTTCAAACACCGGATCAGTCTGGTGAACCTGAGTGAGAAAACTCGGTAAGTTTAAAATATCATCCAAATTGATTTTAAAGTCAAACCATTTCTTTTAGAAATCATATCTTATTTTGATATTACAATAGTGTCTAAACAAAAATAAATATCAATCTAGTGGAACGCTTTCATCTCACGTTCCACATATATAGTATACAATCAAAAACCGCGAGCTATTATTGGAGATTGGATTTCCAACTATTACAAGGTTTGGAACTACCTGCCGATAATGTATCTCTAGAGGAGAATACACTGGGTTCAACAAGAACATCATGCAACCTGGCCATACATAATCGACCACTGAATTCACTTGAGTGTATCAGATGTATATTACCAATGGTTGGGATCAGCAACCATTTCCCGAGATGGGACAAAATCAAATTAGATTAAAGAAGGAAATGAATTTCTCTAAATAGGTGATTATAACCCTACTTGGGAGCGACCCACTTAGCCATGCTGACTGCTCGATTTTTGTCATTTCCCAACTGACGTGGCTTGAGGTTTAACCCTACCTTTAGAATATCATATCACTATTCAATTTAAATGCCACATTGTCATATCCGCCAAATGACTAATTGACGACCCCAAAAATATTTTTGGTGTTAGCTAAGAGAAGGTGTCTACTCCGCCACCAACAGAAATACTTTTGTAGAAATCAACGCACGTTATTTCTAAGAAATACTCTGTAAGACACTCGTCCATACCAATCATCCAGGAACAGGATGAACCGAAGGTACCCTCCTACTACATCCTAATATCACCCTAGAGATCAGTAGCGAGTAGTTCTTGCAAATCCGCAGATTTTAACCATAACAGAACCAGAGTATATCTCCGCGTCGACTCAGAGATTTTAATTGATTATTCCATTTATAAAGATCAACGGTCTTCGATTACTTCGTCTCGATCAACATCTGATGTCTTCTACATTTTTGTATTAGCTGGTCGGAATGGTGTTAGAATATAAATTCGATCCCGGTCTTTTTGTACCAACCATCGTATTGGCCATATTTGATAGTCAGTTATTTAACTATCAAATAAACAACCATTCAATCATAAAATAAAAATATATTTGCTAGCTCAGTACTCAGCATCACTTGGCTTCTTTAATTAAAAATATTCATTTAATAAATCTCAAAAAAATTTTAATAATTCAAATATAGCTTTTCGATTCTTATTTTAATATAAGTGAATCCTCAAAATAATTTTCTCTTAACACTTAGCAAAATCCAAATTCTCCATTTGTTATCGTTTTAACCACATTATTCATTATCTAACATTGGAAAAATAGTTTAACTTATTATTCATAAAAAATCATTACACAAATATATTTTGTTCACTTTGCTTGAAAACGATAATCGTCCCGTATTTATTTAGAATAAACTCATTCTAAAACTTATCTCCTTACTTCGAAAATATTATTTTATTTTCACCGATTTACTTTTATTTCCTTTACATTGGAAATATTATTTTATATTTTCAAATATTTTCCTTTCCATTACTTTGGAAATTCCAATATATATATATTCTTCAACCTTCTATTTCCTTTTTACTTTGAAAATATCTTTTTATTTCTAATCCATGTATTTTGGTATTTCAACCCATATTAGTTCCTGACCGTAAATTGGTAAGAGAATAATTTCTTAAGTATCAACCCCGAAGACCGAAATCAACATGAGATTAACATTCAGAAAATCACTCAACTCAACCAATCTCCAATTAGGTCCCAATTATTATCTTAACTCATTTTCAACTCAATATAACCCACTTATCATCCATTCAACCTTTTCACTTTGAAAACCTCATTTCAATTCCATTCATTTCACTTAATTTCATTATTAAGTATCGCTCGTTCAATATCGACGTTTTAACTCCACGTCCCTTTTATAAATCTTGTTTATAAACTCAGATTGAATATAAATCCCTTTTATATCTCGTTTTCTTTTTACTTAATCCCAATGTTAAGTAAACATTTCATGTAAGCTATCGTTTTCACTTAAATCTCTTTATAACTTCATTCACAAAAACTCTCAGGTTTTAATATAACTCGTTCGTAAACTCTTTTCACAGTTTAACTATATTCCATTACACTCTTGATAACGTACTTAAATCATTTTCCTTTAAAACAAATATCTTAAGCTAAATTGTAAATGTACTTCAGCATTAACTATTGTAAATTTAGTTAACTGCTTTATTAACTAAAACAAATAATAAATTTCCTTTAAAAGTCTTATTAAAATTACACAACTCCTCATTGCTATTCCATTTGATTGATTAAAAGTAATTTAATCAAATAACCAATTCCAAATAAAATATTTGAATTAGTTAAACTCAACCCATGATTATCTCGTTAATCAATTCAAATTAATTTCTCCTTTAAATTAATTAATAATATAATTAATTTATAGATCTCTTTTTGTTGTTTCTTAGACACAATTATTCCAATTCTTAATCGCTGTATTTATTTCTGCTCATATGCTTTAACATATGAATTTGATTTATGAAATCTCTTAACAATTTCTTATAAATCTAAATAATAAATATTTATTTCCTATTTAATAAACTTCCATTCCAAAATAATAGATTTAAAAATCTAATTTCAGTTATAAAATAAATTTTATAACTTCTTCCCAATCGATTTACCTCAGGTAAATCCATATTTATAAAATGATTGATTTTGAGCCACCTGATGCCAATTACCCAACAAATATTGTCCATTGGTTAAAACAAACAACTTTGAATTTCAGTTCAAAAGTCACAACAAAATCAATCGTCCAATCCATATTGGTGAAACAAATCATATAATTATAATAAAACAATAAATTCGAGGAATCCAGTCGGATCCCTCCAACCTGTTTTCCCTTCATCCAAATACGTTATCTGAAAAAACATTATTCGATTCAATAAACAGATATAATATTTAACAATAAATAATAACAGTAATCAAATCATCCAAATTTTAATTTAAAATGCTTATATTACTATAAACGTAACCAACAAGGTAACTACCTCGTTTGGAAACAATCATTAAAAATAACGATTAGATTTCATTTAAAATAAACGAACGTTAAATCAACCAATTTGTTTACTATATAAATAATATTCAACACATAGCAAACGATTTTCAACCATAGCACACAAAATAAAACCCGACTTATATAAAATATAAGTTGGATAAAAACTAAGTGAGTTAAACTCACTTTGATTTTGTTCATTCGTTGTAACGGTTTGGTTACAGTTAAATTAAACTGTCATTTAATTTAACTAAAATTTCAGCTATCTCTATCCCTGTCCAAAACAGTCCTATAATGTTCTATTTTCCGCGATGGTCCCGATATTGCTTGTTCTGTTCAATTCTGATAACGTCAAAATAATTATAATGTTATAATTTATTAGTGTAGGATATTTTAATTATAATTAATATGTTAAGTAATATAATAATATAAACAAATTACTTTATCCACCGTTAGCTGACTTTTATTCCATCTACTGGTTTCCGTCTTCGAATAATTTTTGTAACCATACATACTTTTGCCTCCATTCGAAATGCCCAATTTACCATTAAAACAAACCGACCCCTTTTTCTTCCTTGACTCCATCTTATTTCTTCACATTATTCCATGCTTTATCACCAACCAAAAACTCTTCTGCTTCAATATTTATGGCCCACCCCATTTGAAAACAAACCCCAAGCATGCCTCTTCGTTCCCATGTATGCCAACGAACTACCCTCATTCATATCGTACAACACCCCATGCACCTGTAAGTTTTACATGTGTGCCAACTGTTACATCCAAACTATTTCCATCTTTCTTCGTATTAAACAGTTCTTGAACACAAAATTTACGAATTTGCTTCCACTCTGAGCAACAAAAGTAATTCAATTTTTAGTTTACCATTATACTGAATACTATTATCCTTATATTTAAACGAATTGCTATTAAATATAACTAAATCACTTTGTATTAACATTAATTAACTAATTTAAACATCTACTTACATTGTACATATCGAACTCGCTGCTTCTTTGTTCATCATCGTACCACTGCCTTCTAGTTTCCAAAGGAACAAGCCCAACCCCAATAGTTTACTGCTGTTGTTCCTTGATGTCCACCGCGCCCAGCATACCATGCTACTTTGTCACACTCACCACTGAAGGTCCACTTCTTCTCCTCCACCCTACATAGCTGATTCTCGCACCCAGTTGGTCTCTATTTTCCTTTCTGTCCACGTGTAATCCAAGAGAGCCCCATTCTTCCTTTACTTTTTCACATACTGATATGTGCTCCGTTTTGTATTTAGCTTGAACACTGAATGCTGCCGACAATTATCACGTCCTTTCAGTTCCCAAACCCTTACGTCTGCATCTCCAGTAAACAATCTGCCACATGCAAACTCCTTATCCCCCATATGGCATATACGTCCATTCTGCTTTCTTCACGTATTCATTAGCCTTCCAGTTCCTCATGTTTCTACTCCCAGTACCAAGGAAAAGACTCACGCAATCTTCATTTACTTCATGGCACACTCTTTCTTCTACCCTTTATTATTTCGAATAAAAGAACCTTCTGTTAATGTTCCTTATTCCTCTCCAAATGCCTGCTTCTTGCCCCCACTTGTATTCGTTTCTTCATGCATGAGTTTGCTTCTTCATTCCAGTTGAGGTCACGCTCATCCCATTCCAGTTGAAGTCAAGCTACTCTTCATGTTTTCAGTTGTTCATAGAAATGGAGGCGGTGTCTATTTTCATGAGAGAAGGAGAAAAGTATGTGAGGGTACTAGGTTTTATAATGAACGAGAGAAGGCTGAAGCTTTGGATGGAAGGAAACGCACTATACATTGAAACTGATTTTCCATAGGTGTGCAGACATGGTGACAGGCTTTAAATATAAGTTGTACCTCTCTTATTTACATAAACATTAAGAAACGGTAGGTTTACTTAGACCTTAAGAAATGGTAGGTGTGTAGAAGAATATGTGGGCAAACGATAGTGTATGTTTTCATTTGGGTAGGTTTTATTTACGTAGGCGCTGAACAAAATTTTAGGGTAGCTTAGGGTATATGCGCATGTACATTATATTAGTTTTTCTTAGGAATTATACTTCATTTATTTATTTATTTATTTTAATACAGTATCAAATTTCTACCGCTAACCATTGGTTACCAATAAGCGTTAAATTCGTGTAATCACATACAAATTCCAAACACCATGCAAATGGGAACACCGCCACGTCTTGATGTTCCGGTCCCAATAAAATCAATTTCATCGAAAACCGACTCCATTTGCACGACATTATTTTAATTTATCAGTTCACCTTTAACTTGTGCGCACCGATAAAACAACTTCGACTGGCTCCAAACTGGAAATCTAGCAATAATTAATTATATATATTGCAATAAAATTAGTTTCATCGAAAACGGAGATCGTTTGAAAAATAAATAAATTCTGAGGCTCATATAATAACGATAAAATATATTTAAATCCACAATAATTCTTTTCAAATAATAATATATTATTGTTATCGTATATCTCAAAATAAAATATCACACTACTTCAGAATAAACCCATAAATATTTCTAAACCCAGTATATACAGTTTCAGGCTAAACGATATTCATATTATATGTAAAAACCCTTTATATTTATTAAATAAACATTATCATTTTTGAATCAATTCCAAGGCGACTATTCAAAAATTTGAATTGGACATAACTCGTAATCTATAATGTGAAATCTCCATTTTTATCTTCCATTAGAAAATTATAATCAAATTGATCCGGATGATTCTTGTTCCATAGAATTCTGACTTAAATCGGATTTGGTATATTCAAATGAAGTTCAAATCGTAATTTATGAACTACCGTGTCATTTCGAGCTCGATTTATAATTATATATAAATAAAACATTCTAACTGTGTTATATAAATGAATTATATATTTCAATCCATTTAAAATTCCAAATCAATCTTTAAAATAATAAAATATATTAAATATCTGACTACGGAAAATGCGGGACGTTACGAATATTTTATGGGATGATGTTTAATGTATAGTTTCTTCCTAAATATTTTAATCAAACACGTTTCCATTATTATTTACATATCACATTGCACTAAGAATAATATGTATGCACACACGTGTGACTTCTGAAGTTATATAATTTTTGGACGTTTGCAACTACATGTACAACTACTAAGTAGACCTCACAAAATAGATAAATATTTAGAATCTGAATTAAATCTGTGAAACATGTTAATGCACTTTTCAAAGATTTTGAATAAATATTTCTACTTTAAAATACAAATTAAAGATGAAACACAAAGTTTGATAAATCCATGGAGTAGAAAGATAAGCATTTATTGTGATGACCCGCCCTACTGCTCGGTTTAAACCGATGGTTAAACCGACTTAAATAGGTCAACAACACATATTGCTTGGGGTTACAACTAATGAGAACTAAGCAAAATAACTTTTCATTTTATTGAAATAACTTTTACATCAGAGTACAGCTTATATCAAAGTACAATAATAAATATATGCACTACGGAAATAACAATATCAGAGTATCATGTACACATCGGAAAACAAAAACTCTCAGTGGAAGAAATAAAATGCCATGGATATAGCTCTAGCTTCAATCCAGCACCCACTCTATAAAACATCTTCAAACCAAAATTACTAGGCTACCCATATGGAAAATATGGGCACCCAAATTTTAGGGGAAGAACGATAAACTTCGGGTTAGTCATGGGACTAGAGTGACAACTAAACCGTTATTTACTTTATTTTAAAGTTGGGTAAATCACAATACCACGCCATATAACACGGAACGAGTTTTCTTCACATGAATACCAATCATAAAAACTCGCAATTCTTTTTGAAAATGAAGCTATTATAAGAATCAAGTCCCATCACACAATGCAACACATACCGGAGGAGAAATTTTTATCTTATAATAACCAACATGCTTGACACAAAAAATTTCTTTTATTATTACTAGTGCATGGTGTCAAAATAACCTTTGAAAGTAAATGTATAAATTGTAGCTTGCATAATGCCCAATCCCATTATGTTGGCTATTAGGTTACATTTGAAAACGCAAAGCTCATACTAGAAGTTGGATTCCAACAATGACAAAGGCAAAGGATCTTCCTTAACCCCATTCAAAGGACCTCTAGCGGGATGTCCTAGGAGTCAACAAATGAGTCATTCGGATTGGCGGAGCTAACCCACCTATTCCAGGTGTAGTTCGAGTTACTCCTAAACATAACATCTTCCAGTCGTTGTTGACCTTTATCTGAGGCGCCCTGATCTATCATTCACATAAGTAAACTTGCCAAGGCTCTATACCAAAGCATCACTTTTTAACTAGAAGAAAAAGTATGTCTTTATCTCCGCTGCCCATCATCATGTTTCGTCCATTCACTGGTTGCGAGGCTCTAAAGTCACGTTTCAACACAAAGCTACGCTATGTCAGCCAGTCTTCGATCCTCACCTTCAAAGATCTGCTTTTCAACAAAAAGCTTTGATCGAATCAGCACTTAGCATGCCACATTATCAATTCATAACATATAATTAGTATTTATTAATATATAACCCTCTAAGTACATAAGTCTCAAAGGAGGGTGTTAAGCTAAAAGGATAAATCCTCGGCCACCGAATGATATAACATTAATAGAAACCAATTGGTTATGCCGTGAAATATAATGTCAGACACACATCCATTTAAAAGTTCGTTCTAGGTCTGAACGAACCAAAGGCACCTTATTCCTCGTCCAATAAAGGGGAGAGTCCCTTACAAATCCGGACAATCTCTAAGTACATCTTGACGACTGCCGCTTATAACCTCATCTTGGTTGTACCTCCCAATCAAGATGATAAATATAGAAATATGTTTATTTTTTGCACCTATATTTCATATTTTTGTATATAAATAATATAATATTGGGTATTATTTTTTCACTTTTACAGATATGCCAACTAAGCCACATGCAGTCAGAAAAATAGAAAATAAAGATTAAAATGATGTGTATATACATATGAAGACTTGCAGATGAAGATCTTACATCAATTTTCTTTCTGGACAAGAATATACCTGGTAGAAAGAATATCCATATCACTAATCAAAGAAGAAGTGTCAAGGAAGCAACACGAAAAGAGGAAAGGCCAAGACTTATTAGATTTAACTAAGGCCCATTTGTGATTGTATTAGCGTTTAGGTCGGCTAATCTATCCTATTAATACCCATGTATTCTCATTCTAAACTTCATCTAGGAATTGAGAGTTTTTCTTTTATTTTCTACACTCCTCTTGGTCAAGTAAATTTTTGTCGTCTATTCAATTAGATTTGGCATAGCACAATTTACTATTGTAATTTACTTTTCTCATTAGTGATTGACTGTCTAATTAGGTTTAACGATAATCCTAATTTTTATTTGTGTTTGTTTATTTCTTTTTTGTAGTTTTTATTTCTATATTCTGCTAATTATTTCTGTTATTGAATTTATTATAGATCCGATTAGATTCGAATCTGTAGTGAATTAAATTGCAGTTTCAGTTTGTTTTCATTAATAATTGTAATTTTGTTGTCAGTACAATTAGATTTGTTCTGAACCAATTTTCTATTTCAATTTTTAATTCAATCAAATCCTCCAAATTTGTCTAAGACTCCCACAAAATACATAAATAATAAAATTTAATTTCCTCCCTGTGTTCGACCTGCATACTACACACCTGTGCGCTTGCAGTAATTTATAACAAATTTGCGCTTTTCTAGTTCATAGAAAAGTGTCAAATAAGTTTTTAGTGCCATTGCAGGGGAAGCAAAAATTAAATTTTATTATTTATTTAATTTCGGATTCGTGCTAGTTTTTATTTTATTTTTTTATTTTTATTCTTTTCCTTTTGTTTTCTTTTATATATAGAAAAAAATTGCTTAGTTGATTGGGTATTACATATTGATACTGTAATATCTAAATCAAGAGAAAAAATTCTTACCATTTTTTCTTTCAATATCTTGCTAATTTTTCGATTTCATTCCATTTTTTCATTTTATTTTGTTTCCACTTTCTTTCCTTTTTTTCTAATACATTGCATATTTTTTATAAAATCAAAAAAAATCACCACTTTCTTCTCTCTTCATATTTCTTCTGCCTTCTTTCTTCATATTTCTTATGCCAATTTTTTTCCTTTTCTTTTCTTCTTTCATAAGTCACCACGGAACCATCTCTGCCAACTATCACAAACTACAAACCACGACCGTTATGGTCATCGCGGTCAACAATAACTTCATCCTACACAGATACCAGACCAGCCCCACATCCTTGACCAGAATCCACCACAGTTCCGACGCATACAGCAGACAACAACCTGTCCTCTCCACAATCCCAAACTGCCTCGACAATCCGCATTTTCAATCAAAAGCACTTCGCGTGCAAACTACAATCATCATCGAACACCTTAACCTCACAAGTTCCTACTCCACCTCTAGATTTTCTCATGTCCTCCTCAACCCACACCCGCTCATGCAGACATCCAAGCCGCAACAGTACATCCCCTCCACTACTGTTGCTCATCCACAATCAACCACATATCGGAACCCCAAAACTTAAACATCAAACAACAAAAACCAATTCGATCAACCATCATCCATGCACCACATCTACATTGATTCAAAGAGCCTAGGCAAAATCACAACTTCCTGAACACTACCCATGTCTCCAATTTCATAGCCGATCCCTTATTTGCAACTGAACCCACCATCACTTCATCACCAGTCATGCCCATCTGCAATCCGAAACCACGAGCACAACTTCGAGAACCCTAATCGCACAACCTTAAACCTGACTCAAAATTGAATCTTTGAACATATCGAACAACTGCAAAATTCCCTCAGTAAAACCCTATCGTTGACAAGCCAGGACCCCTTAACCGAAATCCAACTCGAATCGCAAATTGAACCAAAACCCGATCCCAAACCACAATGATTTGATCAATTTCAGACCCATATCAATTTAAGAGAAAAAAGGAGAGAGTTTTGAATTTTTGTTCTTTTGTTTTTCTGCGAGATAGTTGCGTGTTTGTGGTAATTTATAGACCTAGAAAAAAATAGAGAGAAAGAGGGGCGTGAGTTTTCTTCTAGGAATGGTATTTGATTCATGGCTTTAGTTTGAATGGTGGTTTGGCATTTTGAGTGCAAGCATTTAGTTTGAGCCTAGTTATTTTTTTTTTCTTGTTTCTGTGTACACTTGGTCCTTTTTTAAAAAAGTCGAGTTTTGATTTTGTTGAGTCCATTTTGTTTGTTTGTTTTCCTATGTTTATGTTGATTTTTTTTGTTTATTTTGTTTAGTTTTCTTTACTTTTTTTTAGTTTAGTTTAGTTTTTGATTTGGTTTCAAAAAAACTCACAAAAAAATCGAAGAGAAAAAAATCAAATCAATTCAATGGCCAAATCGAACAAGGAATACAGAGGACAAGCAAATGCAAACAGTGGAATTTGGATCGTTAGTATTACACAATCGTTCTGGATGAACTACTTTACCCCCATTGTAAAATTTTCTAAACTCTACAGGTTCAGCAGTTGCTTAAAAAGATGTAGAAATTGCTTGCAAACTTTTTCTACAGGCAGCGGCTTGCTTGTACACTTTTTTTATATCCTGCGATTATTTTTGTTTGATTGTTGTGTGACTGAAATTTTCTGAATCAAATTAAGAAATGAACTTCCATAACTAAAATCATCACTCTCGTCGTTTTCAATTATAAAACTTGACTTGATTTGCAAAATATTTAATTACAAGAGTGTTTTTCATTAAGTGGATTCTCTATAGGGTTTGATCGCGGATATATATTAGTTCAGTTTATTGAACTTTTTGCAAAAGAGGTTGCATACTACTCGTAAAACATTGGTCGTATCCTTTAGTGTCCATACTATACGTAAATGGCCATAAGACTCTCTTCCCCCTTCAAATCGGGATTACCAACTAATATTATATACTTGAGTACGTTATCTATTTTGTAATAAGAGTTACTTGTGTCAACTTTAAGTTTTCGTATTTTCTATATTTGATAATGATGAGCAAGAAAAGTTTAGCTAATATAATTCTCCTATATTAATAGATGTATCCTCTATATCTATTGAAGAACTATTTTAGGATGAGCTCAAATTTTTAAACAATGAATTGGGAGTATACCTCAATGATAACCTTGATTCCATATCAACAAGAGAAATTATGGTTAAATGCTCAAGTGTACGAGATTATGGCAATTTTCTTCTGAATGGCATAAATCACTGTCACGATAAACTTTTCATATGGAAGATTTTGATTTCTGAATTCATTGATATGCCTGTTATACTTCAAAAATCAGATAGGAATTCATCTCGTAGCATTTTCGATAGAGGCAAGTGTGAGGGAAAAAATAAATTTCATTCTTCGCAAAACCATTCATCATCCTCGTAGATTTCATCTTGCATATGATTTTCACATGCATATAGTTGCTAAATTGCATTTTATTTTACCAATCATTTTGCATTTAATCCATCTTTGGGTTCTACTTTCACATTTAGGAAACATGTTAACAGTGTGGACACTGTTTAGATCTAGTGAGGGGAGTCTGCATTGCATTCAATTTTGTTTTTCTTTATTTTTTATCCTTTTCATTTTCATGCATTTATATAGGACCATCACGCATTTTGGGTCATAGTAACATGTCATTTTTTTGGAAATACGACTCATTTTAAATTTGTGCAATGAAGCAAGTTAACAATTTTTTTGGTCAGTTCATAATAAATTTTTTTTCTTAAATAAGTTGAATCAGAAATATAATGAAAAGTTGAATTATGAGCGATAATAGTGTAATGGGTACAAAGGAAGATTCTTAGGTGATGGCCATGAAGTCTGTTTTAAATTGTAGTCTTTGTTTAATGAGTGGAGGACTTAAAGTATGTAAAGACCCGAAAATTCCCGCTCTTTGAATCGACCATAAGTCACACAGGTCTGATCCAAAGGTTAGAAATCCTCGAATACTTTAACTTTAGGAATACAAAACATCAGAACAAACACAGCAGACTTTTATTACATCATGATAATATAACATCAGAGTACAGAATATATTATAGTACATCGAAATGAAGTTACACCGGAAGATAATAATTACATTAAATTTAATACATTGCAGCGGAAGACTTTCCTAAGCTCTGGACACAGCTTTAAGCTTCGATCCAGGATCCTGCTAAAGAGATAAATATCTGCAAAACAAGCTACTCGACTGCCCGTGTGGAAAAAGAGGACACCCGAGTTTGCCAGTGAAACAAACTACAGGTCAGTCATGGGACTGGTATGAGAAATCTAACTTAACTAATCTAATAATAAGGCTAATCACAGGACCACGCCGCTAACGCGGAACGGGTTTACTCCAATGGATTGCCAGTGCATAAAACAAAGTAAATCGTTAAACAACGCAATGCTTTTTAGAAAAAATGAAACCATTATAAGACTCAAGTCTCATCACACAATGCAACGCAAACCGGAGGATAGGGTTTTACCTTATAATGGTCAAAAGATGCTTGATACGATAAAACGGATTTGATATTATTATTAGTGTATATATATTTCAAAAACATTTCAATCATAATGTATCAATCATAGACGGCATAGTACCCCATCCTACTATGTCGTCATACTAGTTCTACAATCAAAACCGCAAGGTGTCATATTGGAAATTGGGTTTCCATCATGAAATCGAGGCTAGGGATCGTCCTCTCTGATTCGAGACACTCTAGCAAATGCCTCAGGATTCCCCGCAGTGAACCCTTAGAGCGGTAGGGCCGGTCCCCACCTAACGGTAGTGGATTGGCAATTCCTGAACACACGTTCCCCGGGTCCTTTGAACCTATAGTATGACCACTTCCGGCCTATAAAACCCGAGGTACTTCAATCCATCATCCACATAAGTAAAATGCCAGCCAGTTTAAGCACCGACACTACTCCTAGCTAGAAAGAAACGTGTGCACTACCTATGGTCCATATACCATTTTTGACTCATATCGGAGTGTGAGGCTCGCGAAGTCATGATATACACAAAGCTATGCCTAAACAGGCTATGCTTTGATCATCAACCACAAGGCTCTGTTTTCAACAAAAAGCCTTGATCCATGCATCTTAGCATGCCACATTGTCAATCCATACCATACCATTGATTCCTACCAATATATAACCTCTAAGCTCGTACGTCTCAGAGAAGGGTATTAAACACCAAACAGATATATATTTAGCAGAGATCAACAGATATCGTATAAAGGAATACAACATTAGAGATACGATCCATTTACAAGTCCGTTCTAGGTCTGAACGAAACCGGAGGCACCTTATTCCTCGCATATCTGAACAATCAACAATACGTTCGGATGGCTACCCCTGACTCCCCTTCAAGGTAGCTACTCCAATCATGGGCCTCAGTAGTAACACATCCATTCGATGTGAAGATCGTCGGTTGTCAATCACCGTCTTCAGCTCTTCAACTTAAATCGTCGTATATTTATTTGAAATGAGTTAAACTCGGTATTTTCAAATAATTCTCGAATAATTATCATTCAAATCATTTCATATCGTTCATATTTATTTGTAATGGTTTATCGCTATTTTATTTATTTAAAATAGCTCAATTATAATTAAACGACGCTTCGGGTAAATGGCGGCCCTAGCGCTGTTTTTATCCAAATTTGATTTACATATTTCTCGAAATCTAACCGTTGGATTTTAGCAAAATTTATATGGTTGGAAAGATCTTCCCAAAGCAGTCCTAACGGTTCCAGTCTTGGGAAAATCCGACGGTTGGATCTTTCGGTATCATCTTTTAAAGTTACGATTTCATATCGCGAACTACAGCAGCACAATTTGTTTATTTAATTTATATATATATATATATATATAAATCGTTTGGCGATTTCAACTATTATAATCTATTCTTTTTATCGCATCTAAAATGACAATAAATATGCTTCTTTTAATTCTAATATTTTTATTGAATAAAATATCAATAAAAATGTCGCTTTACATTTATTCTTTTTGTTTACACTTAAAATGTAAATAAAGATATCACTTTACGTTTATTATTTTCATTTGTATCAAAAGGTAAATAAAAATATAACCTTTTAATTCTAATCTTTTTATTGTCTCTTTTCTGATAATAAAAATATTACATTAAATCCTATCTTCGTCTAAAATGTAAATCTAAAATGTCACTTTTATTTCAATGTTTTTATTTACATCTAAAATGTAAATAAAAATACACATTTTCATTTCATATTTTTATTCCCACCTACAATGTAAATAAAAACGTACTTTTCATATCCATGTTTTTATTTACATCTACAATGTAAATAAAAATGCACTTTTTAATTCAAGTTTTTATTCACATCTAGAATTTGAGTAAAAATGTACTTATTTTCATGTTTTTATTTATATCTAAAATATAAATAAAAATATGTTTTATTTTCCAATTCATGCATTTATTTATATCTAAAATATAAATAAAAAAGTCAACTTTTATTATCATATTTTTATTTACAACTAAATTGCAAATGAAAAATGTACTTTATATCTTCATATATTCATGTTTCTTTTTATTTGCAATAAATTTGCAAATAAAAATGTACTCCCTTTTCTATGGTTTTTATTTGCATATAAAAAGAAAAATAAAAATATTCTTCTTTTAATCTAATCATGTTCACACATACGAAATGCGCTTTTCCCTATTCATGTTTTTATTTGCATATAATTTGCAAATAAAAATATAATCCTCTTCTCGATATTTCCCACATTACATAAAAATGTGTTTTTAATGTAAAATATGATTCAATAATAAAACATGAATCTTTTGTCCATTCTAACATTACATTGAAAATATGATCTTTTTGTTCTCAAAGAAGAATAATGCTAAAATTGTCCCTTTTTCATATTATGTTTTTATTTACATCTAATATGTAAATAAAAATATACTTTTCTATAATCATGAGTTTTATTTACAACAAGAATGTAAATAAATAAAAAAGTGCTTTCTAATTCTAAATTTTTATTCACATCTATAATGTGAATAAAAATGTTAGAGAATATGCTACAGGAAATAACAGGAAACCTATTATGACCTGGAGAATATGCTATGAAGGATATGCTATGGAGATATAACAGGAAACCTATCATGAAGATAAAACAGGAAACCAATTATGGAGATAAAACAAGAAACCTATTAGGATATATTTTATGGGATATCATAAATTCTGCCTTTAATGCTTTCCTTATATTTGATTGTAAAAACTTGTATAAAGGGAGAAGGATTTCTCTTGTAATGAACAACACAAATTAATAAAATGTAGTCTGCAATTGTTCATTGCTTTGTCTCTCTCATCTCTTTGTGTCTGAATTCTAACATGGTATCAGAGAAGGTCAAAGGAAGGAGAGAGATATGTACATATATATTTAAAAAAAAAATTGAGATATGTATATGTATATTAAAAAAAAGGGGTTCTTCATCCACAAACCCATCAATACCCAAATACGTCGTATTCCATCACAAACTGAAGCAGCGTGGATTGTTGAAGCTTGCGTGATGAAGGTATGGAGGGGTCTTAGAGATGTGGATGGCGATGCTTTGAAGCTGTTGCGTGGTATTGAAATTTAAAAAAAAAAAATGAACAATATCTTTTAGGTGACTCAGGTAGAATAGTCATCAATCTAATAAACTGAAAGTGCGGTTTGTTGAATACTTGAACGTGGTTGATGTGTGTACGTTGTTGTAATGGTGTTTGTGTAATTTACAAAAAAAAAAAAAAAAAGAGATGATGAGAGTCTGGATTGATTTTGTTTGAGGTGTATGTGGTTTTTGCGTTTGTAGATGAAGGACTGTGTTTTCTAGTAATAGTTTGGTGATTTATGTGAGAGTTGATGTGATGGACGTAGGGAGATGTGTTTTATTGTTTGTGATGATGATGGAGTATGTTTTGTTATGGAGATGGAAATGGATGGTGATTGAATTGTGTGGGCCGTGTTGAAGGTGAAGCTTGTACTTGTGACATTTTGTTTGGAGGTGATTTGTCTGAAGTTTTGATTGAAGGAGGACTATGTTGAATTTGAAGAACTGAAGTGTTGTGTTTTGGGTATGTAATGACTCTAGTGGTTGGTCCACTTTAAAAACCAATATACTCTAGTGGTTGGTCCACTTTAAAAACCATTGACCTCTATTGAGTGTGGTCCACTTTAAAACCCACTAATATTGAGTGTGGTCCACTTTAAAAACCATTATTGAGTGTGGTCCACTTTAAAAACCATTAATATTGAGTGTGGTCCACTTTAAAAACCATTAATATTGAGTGTGGTCCACTTTAAAAACCATTAATATTGAGTGTGGTCCACTTTAAAAACCATTATTGAGTGTGGTCCACTTTAAAAACCATTAATATTGAGTGTGGTCCACTTTAAAAACCATTTTTGAGTGTGCTCCACTTTAAAAACCATTATTGAGTGTGGTCCACTTTAAAAACCAGTTGAAGGCTTTGATTTGAATGACCAGTGCTTGGAGTTTGGAGCTTCTATTTGGGCCACTCTTCGGTTTGGAGCTTCTATTTGGCAAACTCACGATTTTCAGCATCGTGAGTTTGAGGGGGGATGTTAGAGAATATGCTACAGGATATAACAGGAAACCTATTATGACCTGGAGAATATGCTATGAAGGATATGCTATGGAGATATAACAAGAAACCTATCATGAAGATAAAACAGGAAACCAATTATGGAGATAAAACAGGAAACCTATTAGGATATATTTTATGGGATATCATAAACTCTGCCTTTAATGCTTTCCTTATATTTGATTGTAAAAACTTGTATAAAGGGAGAAGGATTTCTCTTGTAATGAACAACACAAATTAATAAAATGTAGTCTGCAATTGTTCATTGCTTTGTCTCTCTCATCTCTTTGTGTCTGAATTCTAACAAAAAATGTACTTTTTCATGACAACAATGTATATTCTTGTCTTAAACCTTTGATAAACAAAAATGTCTATTTTGGTTTAATCCTTTTTAATGAACAAAAATGTTTATCTTGGTTTAATCCTATTCAACGACAAAAAAATGTGTATTTTTAGTTTCACTTTTTTTTTAATTGACAAAAAGGTATATTTTGTCTCATTCTTTCTAATTGGCCAAAAATGTATATTTTGGTTTCACTAATATAACACATTTATTTCCTTACATTTTCTTATGTATCCTAATAACATATAAAAGTCAATTTTATATATGTTCACATTTTTCTATGAACTCTAATGCCATATAAAAGTATATTATATATTCACATTTTTCTATGAACTCCAATGCCATATAAATGGTCATTTATTGGTAATCAATTTTCTATGTTATTCTAATATCATATAACATAATATCTTATATGTAAAACATTTTCTTTTCTAGTGATTCACATTACAATAAAAATGTAATTCTTATTGTCATCTCTTTTCTAATGTTATAAAAAATGTAATACTTATTGTCTTCACTTTTCTAATGGCAGATAAATAGATATTTTTTTGTAAACAGTTTTCTATATTATACAAATGACAAAAAAATGATTATTTTATTCGCTAACCATATCCTATGAAAAATAAATGGTTATTTATTCGCTGACAAATCCTATGTTATACAAGTGACAAATAAATGATTATTTATTTGCTAACAAAATCCTACGTTATAAAGTGACAAATAAATGATTATTTATTTGCTAACAAAACGGTGTTTTTATTCTTATATCACATTTTACATAAAAATGTAATTTCTATTTTCTTATATTTTCTAATGTTTCATATCACAAGCATAATATTTATTGTCTAATCTCCCTAATGTTTCACACTACAATAAAAATATAATTTTTTATTGTTTATTCTTTTCTAATAGTGAAAATGAAAATTTTATTTTAATTCTAGTTTCACATAAAATAATATTTTATATGTAAAACATTTCTACGAATTCTAATGTCATATAAAAATGATATTTTATATGTTAACAATTTTCCATGAATTCTAATGACATAAAAAAAGGTATTCGCATAATTTGTTCTGTTTATTTACATAAGAGAATGTAAATAAAGATGTTTACATAATTTGGTTCTTCTTACCAAACTTAACATCTTATAACAAAAATGATATTTCCATCTAATTTAACATTCTATAACCAAAATGGTATATTTATCAATTTAACATTCTATAACTAAAATGGTGTTATAATTCTAATGTGACATTTCATATCAAAGTGACATTATAATTCTTTAAGAAGCAATAAAAGAAAATCCTTTTATTTTGATCTTTTATTTATAATCTTTTTATTCTAATCTTTTAATTCTAAACTTTTTGACCCAAATGTTAAATTGGTTTCAATAACTTGTTTTGACAAGGAGGATATTTTATTTCTAATAACATGTTATGATGAAAATGAATATTTTTAGCTCAACAAACATGTTTCTAATGTCAAATAAGAATGTGTTTTTATTAACGTGACAGGTTCTCCAATTCTAATGTCTAAATAATAATAATAATAATAAATTGTTCACATAACATATTTTAATATTTAACATGGCAAATAGAAGAACACTTTATTTGCATACATTATTCTATGTTTGACATAACAAATAAAAAGTAAATTTTTTTATTTGCATACACATTCTAAGTTTCTAATGACAAATGAAAAGTAAATTTCCATTTGTATAACAAATTCTACATTTCTAATGACAAATAAAAAGTGAATTTTTTTGTTAACCTTTTTATTATGTTCTAATAACATATAAAAGAATATCTTAATATTTTATAACTAACATGTTATTTTTCTTTATCTTAACATTTTGTCACTAAAATGTTATATATTTTTTTTTTCAATTAAAATTTAATAAATAAATTGTTATTTTTCTTAATCTTAACAATCATGAAATATTTGTTTTCAACGAAACAAACATAATATATTTTCAACTATTTTATACAAACATGATACAAGGATTTGTTTCACTATTTTCCAAATTAACATAATTGTTAATTTACATCAACAAATCTAATTAACACAAATTGATCATTTGGTTTATTCCCATTCTCTAATTTATACAAATGTTAATTAATTTTATTTTATTTTATTCACACCAATCCAATGATAATGTTATATATTTTAACATAACATAATTCTAATCTAACGAAATGACAATTTTATATCCACATGAATATGATTCAACAAATCACCACAAACACAATCCATCAGTCAAACTACATTTTATACACAGCATATATGTGTATCATGTAGCAAATTTACATCTCAATCACGGTTAACTAAATATAAGATATATATATATATATATATATATATATATATTTATTTAATAGAGAAATCTCACAAACAAATCTATATTAGCACATCCCATACAAATTAATCACTTAGCCAGCATATACTGCGAATCAGTGATTTATTCTAATTATTTTAAAATAAATAATAATAAAAATAAATTAGGATTTCTCACATCGATTTTTACTCCAATCTGGTCTGCTCCAAATCACAGTTCCGTGGGTTCCATGTCGTAGATCAGGAAATTAAGATTTCAATGCATTTCGTTTCATTTGATTTCGTTGCTGTATGAGAGTGATATGGATGTTTAAGGACTTAACTACATTAAAAATAATAATTAAAAATTAATCTCATCCTTAATCTACCTTCCTCTACATCGGTTATCTGTACATATACGAACCCATCGTTCAAATCTGAACATCGCCCACCGCCGTCGATCGGGACTGTTGAATTAGTAGTTCGTGAGAAGTTGTTCGATTATGTATTTGGAGATTTGAATTTTGTTATGTGGATTGGAAGAGAAAAGGGGAGGGAGATCATTGTTCTTCAGCCATTTAAACAAAAGAAGGGGCGACGGCTATCATTTGGGAAATAGGGTTTTAGGATGTTATATAGTAGGAGGAAATAATAATTTTTTTTTATTTGATTATATATATATATATTCCTTACTTGTCTCTCTCTTCATATGCTGTAAGTTACAAAGGAAATAAATTGGCTGAGGTGGCGTATTTATTTCTCATTTATGTTTCCTTACATCCTCTTTTATTACATGCTACAATTACACATTTTCTTTTTCTTTTTTATTATTTGAATTTCAAAAGTAGATAACAATGAAAGGGAGAGAGGATAAAATGGGAAGTATTAATGCTATTTGTTTATCAACATGTAGTCTAAGTTTGGAATTTCTAAAAGCTATATTTGAATTGACAAGGGAAATATTTAAGAGGATAGCCAAAGATATGTACATATATATATATATATATATATATATATATGTATTGCCAAAATTTATTTCATTTATAACCTACACTTTATTTTCAATCAATAAATGTCATTAAATTTCCTATGTGACGTCAGAAGAATAAAGTTCTAATGTAAAACATTTCATGTTTCTACATGACATTAAAAGATTAATTTTTAAATGTTAACCAAATTCATGTTCTTACATGACATTGAAAAGTTAAGTTTTTTTTATTGTAAATTAAATTCATGTTTTACGTGACATTAAAAAAGGGTAGACTTTTAGCACTAATCAAAATATGTACATTCACATTAAAAGAATAACTTTTTAATGTAAATCAATTTTATATTCTTACATTTAAATAAAGACTAACTTTTATTTTAAAACATATTTCACATTTTTTATATTGTTAAATTCTGATGCATTTTCTAACAAAGTTTCCTTAAAATAAAATTTTAAATTGGTTCCAAAATTCCGGGTTGTTACAATCTCCCCCACTTAAAATCTTTTCGTCCTCGAAAAGGAATGAAGCTAAAAGTTTTTTAATTAACCTATCTCAAAATTTAACCTTTATTCGTTTAAATAATTTTATTAGTTGATTAACTCATTAAATATATAACTTTTATATATTCAAAAATCATATTTCTTAAGATCGGATTATACAAATACGATAATTAAAGACTTGTCACTCTCAACTCATTCTAGGGCAATACTAACCCCATCTCTAATGAGTTTTCTCATTCTAGGATGCTGCTGATCCTATCTCTAATGAGTATTTTATTGGATATTACTAATCCAATCTCTGATGAATCTTTTGTTCAGCCCTAACGAGTTGTACCCCAAAGATTTGAGCAAACCAGAGCTCTGATACCAACTGTAAAGACCCGAAAATTCCCGCTCTTTGAATCGACCATAAGCCACACAGGTCTGATCCAAAGGTTAGAAATCCTCGAATACTTTAACTTTGGGAATAAAAAACATCAGAACAAACACAACAGACTTTTATTACATCATGATAATATAACATCAAAGTACAGAATATATCAGAGTACATCGAAATGAAGTTACAACGGAAGATAATAATTACATTAAATTTAATACATTGCAGCGGAAGACTTTCCTAAGCTCTGGACACTGCTTTAAGCTTCGATCCAGGATCCTGCTAAAGAGATAAATATCTGCAAAACAAGCTACTCAACTGCCCGTGTGGAAAAAGAGGGCACCTGAGTTTGCCAGTGAAACAAACTACAGGTCAGTCATGGGATTGGTATGAGAAATCTAACTTAACTAATCTAATAATAAGGCTAATCACAGGACCACGCCGCTAACGCGGAATGGGTTTACTCCAATGGATTGCCAGTGCATAAAACAAAGTAAATCGTTAAACAATGCAATGCTTTTTACAAAAAATGAAACCATTATAAGACCCAAGTCCCATCACACAATGCAACGCAAACCGAAGGATAGGGTTTTACCTTATAATGGTCAAAAGATGCTTGATACGATAAAACGGATTTGATATTATTATTAGTGTATATATGTTTCAAAAACATTTCAATCATAATGTATCAATCATAGACGGCATAGTACCCCATCCTGCTATGTCGCCATACTAGTTCTACAATCAAAACCGCAAGGTGTCGTATTGGAAATTGGGTTTCCATCATGAAATAGAGGCTAGGGATCGTCCTCTCCGATTCGAGACACTCTAGCAAATGCCTCAGGATTCCCCGCAGTGCACCCTTGGAGCGGTAGGGCCGGTCCCCACCTAACGGTAGTGGATTGGCAATTCCTGAACACACGTTCCTCGGTTCCTTTGAACGTATAGTATGACCACTTCCGGCCTATAAAACCCGAGGTACTCCAATCCATCATCCACATAAGTAAAATGCCAGCCAGTTTAAGCACCGACACTCCTCCTAGCTAGAAAGAAACGTGTGCACTCCCTACGGTCCATATCCCGATTTTGACTCATATCAGGGTGTGAGGCTCCCGAAGTCATGATATACACAAAGCTATGCCTAAACAGGCTATGCTTTGATCATCAGCCACAAGGCTCTGCTTTTCAACAAAAGTCTTGATCCATGCATCTTAGCATGCCACATTGTAAATCCATACCATACCATTGATTCCTACCAATATATAACCTCTAAGCTCGTACGTCTCAGAGAAGGGTATTGAACACCAAACAGATATATATTTAGCAGAGATCAACAAATATCGTATAAAGGAATACAACGTCAGACATACGATCTATTTACAGGGCTGTTCAGGGTCTGAACGAAACCGGAGGCACTTTATTCCTCGCATATCTGAACAATCAACAATACGTTCGGATGGCTACCCCTGACTCCCCTTCAAGGTAGCTACTCCAATCATGGGCCTCAGTAGTAACACATCCATTCGATGTGAAGCTCGTCAGTCTTCAATCACCGTCTTCAGCACTTCAACTTAAATTGTCGTATAATTATTTGAAATGAGTTAAACTCGGTCTTTTCAAATAATTCTCGAATAATTATCATTTAAATCATTTCATATCGTTCAAATTTATTTGTAACAGTTTATTGCTATTTTATTTATTTAAAATAGCTCAATTATAATTAAACGACGCTTCGGGTTAATGGCGGCCCTGGCGCTGTTTTTATCCAAATTTGATTTACATATTTCTCGAAATCTAACCGTTGGATTTTAACAAAATTTATATCGTTGGAAAGATCTTCCCAAAGCGGTCCTAACGGTTCCGGTCTTGGGAAAATCCGACGGTTGGATCTTTCGGTATCATCTTCTAAATTACGATTTCATATCGCGAACTGCAGCAGCGCGATTTGTTTATTTAATTTATATATATATATATATATATAATTGTTTGGCGGTTTCAACTATTATAATCTATTCTTTTTATCGCATCTAAAATGACAATAAATATGCTTCTTTTAATTCTAATCTTTTTATTGAATAAAATATCAATAAAAATGTCGCTTTACATTTATTCTTTTTGTTCACACTTAAAATGTAAATAAAGATATCACTTTACATTTATTATTTTCATTTGTATCAAAAAGTAAATAAAAATATAACCTTTTAAATATAATCTTTTTATTGTCTCTATTCTGATAATAAAAATATTACATTAAATCCTATCTTCATCCAAAATGTAAATCTAAAATGTCACTTTTATTTCAATGTTTTTATTTACATCTAAAATGTAAATAAAAATGCACTTTTTCAATTCATATTTTTATTCCCACCTACAATGTAAATAAAAATGTACTTTTCATATCCATGTTTTTATTTACATCTACAGTGTAAATAAAAATGCACTTTTTAATTCAAGTTTTTATTCACATCTAGAATGTAAGTAAAAACGTACTTATTTTCATGTTTTTATTTATATCTAAAATATAAATAAAAATATCTTTTTTTTCAATTCATGCTTTTATTTATATCTAAAATATAAATAAAAATGTCAACTTTTATAATCATGTTTTTATTTACAACTAAGTTGCAAATGAAAAATGTACTTTATATCTTCATATATTCATGTTTCTTTTTATTTGCAATAAATTTGCAAATAAAAATGCCCTCCCTTTTCTATGGTTTTTATTTGCATATAAAAAGGAAAATAAAAATATTCTTCTTTTTCTCTAATCACGTTCACACATACGAAATGTGCTTTTCCCTATTCATTTTTTTATTTGCAAGTAATTTGCAAATAAAAATATAATCCTCTTCTCGATATTTCCCATATTACATAAAAATGTGTTTTTAATGTAAAACATGACTCAATAATAAAACATGAATCTTTTGTCCGTTCTAACATTACATTGAAAATATGGTCTTTTTATTCTCAAAGGAGAATAATGCTAAAATTGTCCCTTTTTCATATTATGTTTTTATTTACATCTAATATGTAAATAAAAATATACTTTTCTATAATCATGGGTGTTATTTACAACAAGAATGTAAATAAATAAAAAAGTGCTTTCTAATTCTAAATTTTTATTCACATCTATAATGTGAATAAAAATGTACTTTTTCATGACAACAATGTATATTCTTGTCTTAAACCTTTGATAAACAAAAATGTCTATTTTGGTTTAATCCTTTTTAATGAACAAAAATGTTTATCTTGGTTTAGTCCTATTCAACGACAAAAAAATGTGTATTTTTAGTTTCACTTTTTTTTTAATTGACAAAAAGGTATATTTTGTCTCATTCTTTCTAATTGGCCAAAAATGTATATTTTGGTTTCACTAATATAACACATTTATTTCCTTACGTTTTCTAATGTATCCTATTAACATATAAAAGTCAATTTTATATATGTTCACATTTTTCTATGAACTCTAATGCCATATAAAAGTATATTATATATTCACATTTTTCTATGAACTCCAATGCCATATAAATGGTCATTTATTGGTAATCAATTTTCTATGTTATTCTAATATCATATAACATAATATCTTATATGTAAAACATTTTCTTTTCTAGTGATTCACATTACAATAAAAATGTAATTCTTATTGTCATCTCTTTTCTAATGTTATAAAAATGTAATACTTATTGTCTTCACTTTTCTAATGGCAGATAAATGAATATTTATTTGTAAACAGTTTTCTATATTATACAAATGACAAATAAATGATTATTTTATTCGCTAACCATATCCTATGACAAATAAATGGTTATTTATTCGCTGCCAAATCCTATGTTATACAAGTAACAAATAAATGATTATTTATTTGCTAACAAAATCCTATGTTATAAAGTGACAAATAAATGATTATTTATTTGCTAACAAAACGATGTTTTTATTCTTATATCACATTTTACATAAAAACGTTATTTCTATTTTCATATCTTTTCTAATGTTTCATATCACAAACGTAATATTTATTGTCTATTCTCCTTAATGTTTCACACTACAATAAAAATATAATTTTTTTATTGTCTATTCTTTTCTAATAGTAAAAATGAAAATTTTATTTTAATTCATGTATCACATAAAATAATATATTATATGTAAAACATTTCTACGAATTCTAATGTCATTTAAAAATGATATTTTATATGTTAACAATTTTCCATAAATTCTAATGACATATAAAAAAGGTATTCGCATAATTTGTTCTTTTTATTTACACAAGAGAATGTAAATAAAGGTGTTTACATAATTTGGTTCTTTTTACCAAATTTACCATCTTATAACAAAAATGATATTTTCATCTAATTTAACATTCTATAACCAAAATGGTATATTTATCAATTTAACATTCTATAACTAAAATGGTGTTATAATTTTAATGTGACATTTCTTATCAAAGTGACATTATAATTCTTTAAGAGGCAATACAAGACAATCCTTTTATTTTGATCTTTTATTTATAATCTTTTTATTCTAATCTTTTAATTCTAAACTTATTGACCCAAATGTTAAATTGGTTTCAATAACATGTTTTGACAAGGAGGTTATTTTATTTCTAATAACATGTTATGATGAAAATGAATATTTTTAGCTCAACAAACATGTTTCTAATGTCAAATAAGAATGTGTTTTTATTAACGTGACAGGTTCTCCAATTCTAATGTCTAAATAATAATAAAAAATATTTTTTCACATAACATATTTTAATGTTTGACATGGCAAATAAAAGAACACTTTATTTGCATACATTATTCTATGTTTAACATAACAAATAAAAAGTAAATTTTTTTATTTGCATACACATTCTAAGTTTCTAATGACAAATGAAAAGTAAATTTCCATTTGTATAACAAATTCTACATTTCTAACGACAAATAAAAAGTGAATTTTTTTGTTAACCTTTTTATTATGTTCTAATAACATATAAAAGAATATCTTAATATTTTATAACTAACATGTTATTTTTATTTATCTTAACATTTTATCACTAAAATGTTATATATATATATTTTTTTCCAATTAACATTTAATAAATAACTTGTTATTTTTCTTAATCTTAACAATCATGAAATATTTGTTTCCAATGAAACAAACATAATATATTTTCAACTATTTTATACAAACATGATACAAGGATTTGTTTCACTATTTTCTTAATTAACATAATTGTTAATTTACATCAACAAATCTAATTAACACAAAATGATCATTTGGTTTAATCTCATTCTCTAATTTACAGAAATGTTAATTAATTTTAATTTTTTTATTCACACCAATCCAATGATAATGTTATATATTTTAACATAACATAATTCTAATCTAACAAAATGACAATTTTATATCCACATGAATATGATTCAACAAATCACCACAAAAACAATCCATCAGTCAAACTAGATTTTATACACAGCATATATGTGTATCATGTAGCAAATTTACATCTCAATCACGGTTAACTAAATATAAGATATATATATATATATATATATATATATATTTAATAGATAAATCTCACAAACAAATCTATATTAGCACATTTCATACAAATTAATCACTTAGCCAGCATATACTGTGAATCAGTGATTTATTCTAATTATTTTAAAATAAATAATAATAAAAATAAATTAGGATTTCTCACATCGATTTTTACTCCAATCTGGTCTGCTCCAAATCACAGTTCCGTGGGTTCCATGTCGTGGATCAGGAAATTAAGATTTCAATGCATTTCATTTCATTTGATTTCGTTGCTGTATGAGAGAGATATGGATGTTTAAGGATTTAATTACATTAAAAATAATAATTAAAAATTAATCTCCTCCTTAATCTACCTTCCTCTACATTGGTTATTTGTACATATACGAACCCATCATTCAAATCTGAACATCGCCCACCGCCGTCGATCGGGACTGTTGAATTAGTAGTTCATGAGAAGCTCTTCGATTCTGTATTTGGAGATTTGAATTTTGTTATATGGATTGGAAGAGAAAAGAGGAGGGAGATCATTGTTCTTCAACCATTGAAACAAAAGAAGGGCGACAGCTATCTTTTGGGAAATAGGGTTTTAGGTTGTTGTATAGTAGGAGGAAATAATAATTTTTTTATTTGATTATATATATATATATATATTTCTTACTTGTCTCTCTCTTCTATGCTGTAAGTTAAAGGAAATAAATTAGCTGAGGTGGCGTATTTATTTCTCATTTGTGTTTCCTTACATCCTCTTTTATTACATGCTACAATTACACATTTTCTTTTTCTTTTTTATTATTTGAATTTCAAAAGTAGATAACAATGAAAGGGGGAGAGAGAGGATAAAATGGAAAGAATTAATGCTATTTGTTTATGAACATGTAATCTAGGTTTGTAATTTCTAAAAGTTATATTTGAATTGACAAGGGAAATATTTAAGAGGACAGCCAAAGATATGTACATATATATATATACATATATACATATATATATATATATATATATGTATTATCAAAATTTATTTCATTTATAACCTACACTTTATTTTCAATCAATAAATGTCATTAAAGTTCCTATGTGACGTTAGAAGAATAAAGTTCTAATGTAAAACATTTCATGTTTCTACATGACGTTAAAAGATTAATTTTTAAATGTTAACCAAATTCATGTTCTTACATGACATTGAAAAGTTAAGTTTTTTTTATTGGAAATTAAATTCATGTTTTACATGACATTAAAAAGGGTAGACTTTTAGCACTAATCAAAATATGTACATTCACATTAAAAGAATAACTTTTTAATGTAAATCATTTTTATATTCTTACATTTAAATAAAGACTAACTTTTATTTTAAAACATATTTCACACTTTTTTTATATTGTTGAATTCTGATGTATTTTCTAACAAAGTTTCCTTAAAATAAAATTTTAATTTGGTTCCAAAATTCCGGGTTGTTACAAAGTACATGTATTGGCTTTTCGAATCTTTAAAACTAAGTTGTGTTAAGCTGAAATCGTGTAACTCTTCCTTCTTCTTATATTCAAAAATAATAGTAATCCAAGGGTATCCAACATTGCTTGTAAATCTAGTACTGGTGAGCAAAACCTCCAAACTCTTTCCCAACTCTCATGTCAGTCGGTAAGGCAGTGCCTGGTTGTTGTCCTTGGTCTCCTTTTATGAGTTAGACACCTAAGGATTACCGTGTTGGCAAAGTTTGTGTCGGTTTTCATAATCCGCCAAGCTTTGTTCCAAAATCTCACATCAGTTCATGAGGCAGTGCATGGGTGGTATATCTTGGACTTTTAAGCTAGCTATATGTAATTAGTTATAAATATTCATTTATATTGAGATATAGAATAATCAATGATGCTCAAGCACTTCTTGACCTTATATATTTGACTAGCCATAGACAAGGAAATGAGAATACTATTTACAAACTATTACACGAAAACTAAGAATTTATTTCATGGTTGTACTACGTTATTAACCGAACCATCTGGTTAAACTAGAATATAACGTTTTAAAACTTGAATTATGTTGAAAATTTGTGACAAGTTGAGATACTAAAATTTTTATAGATTGATTTCAAATTGTATACTGCTACGTTGCAACTTTTCTGAACAAGTCGTGTTTTCATTTTCATTTTCATATGTACGTTGCATTCATGTTGTTGCATTAGAACCATAGCATACAACATTTGAATTTTGTGGGTAGTGTCCGTTGAAAACCCTCATGAGGCACCATTCGGCCTACTAGGGACACCTAGAGCTTTAATGGCTTGTTCGTATGCACAATGCAATCGTGTTTTCTACAAAAGTGTGACATACTTAGTTTAGTTTTTCATTTTTATTTTACTCGATGATAAGTAAAAAATAAGTGTGAGGATATTTGGTAAATATAGAAATATGTTTATTTTATGCACTTATATTTCATATTTTTGTATATAAATAATATTTCATTGGTATTATTTTGTCACATGTTACATAAGGATGGTAAAAATGGGAATGAGGGAGTTTAGGCTAAGGAGCACAACCCAAGGATGAGAAATTTGTTGATATGGCTTTAATCCACGAAGAAGGTAAAGGTGAAAAGAAAAGGGTGAAAGTGGAAGAATCACAGAACAAGAAAGTAGAACCAAAGAAGGGTGGAAAGAATAATAAATCCCAAGACAAAGGAAGTGCCATTTCTATGGTATACCAGGTCATATAGCTAAAGATTGTAGAAAGAAGAAGGAGGAAACTGGTTGCTTCCAATGGGGTGAGGCAGGACATATGATTAAGGACTACCCAAGGAGGCAAGGACAAGGGCAAGGACAGAGGACAGAATCTACTTTTGGATGGCAGATTCATGCTCTCGTGGCAACTACGCAAAAGAGAGGTAGAAACATTTCTGTTGAAAGTTTGATTTTCCTTTTTGATCATCATGTACGTACTTTGTTTGATTCTGGCGCTTCACATTCATTTATATTTGCTTCTGTTGTTGAGTCTCTGCACCTAGATACTAGTATAGTAGTGGATCCCGTCGTTGTCTCAAATCCTGTTGGGGTACGGCTCATCTTTCTATGTTATGTCGGGATTTGAGAATATATGTGTATGGTGTTGAGTTCGAATGCAATGCCTATGTGCTTGGCTTCACGGGCTATGGGTTGATTCTAGGAATGGATTAGCCAGCCACATTGGTGTCATTCCCGACGATGAAAAGAGGGTAGTTAGACCGTTGACTAGTTTGGGTAATTCTCTTGATATCTCATGCGACCCTAAGGTTTCTGTTATGCTTAGCTACCTAGAATCTCTTGACGTGTCTATTGATGATTTGTAATCTGTTTAAGTAATCCATTAGTATGCAGATGTCTTTGAGGAGGTTAGGGGCTTAACTCCAAAACGCGAGATGGATTTCCGTATATACTTGGTAGACAATGCAAAACCAGTTGCATTGCCTATGCGCCTCATGGCTCCAAGAGAAAGGAGGGAGCTTAGTAAACAAGTGAAAGAGTTGCTTGAGAGAGGGTTCATAAGAAGAAGTATCTCAGAGTGGGGTGCTCTAGTTGTTTTTGTTACGAAGGTTGATGGTTCACTTAGATTGTGTGTGGACTATAGGGAGCTGAATAAGCTCACGAAGAAAAACAGACACCCATTGCCGAGGATAGATGATTTGTTCGATCAATTGGTTGGTGCTTCGATTTTCTCACAGTTGGACTTAGCTATAGGATTTCATCAGTTTAGGGTAGCTAAGGATAGTATAGATAAGACTGCTTTTAGGACTCCCGATGGTTTCTTCAACTGGCTCGTCATGCCTTTTGGTTTGACCAATGCACCCGCATATTTCGTAGACTTGATGAGTAGGGTGTTTAGGGAGTTTCTAAACAAGTTTTTGGTAGTCCTTATGGATGATATTTTGATATTTTCTAGAAGCAAGGAAGAACATGCCCTACATCTTTGGGAAGTCTTAGAGACCCTTCGATCACATCAACTCAAAGCTAAGTTCTCCAAATGCCATTTTTGTAGGAAGGAAGTGAGGTTCTTAGGACACGTGGTCACCAAGGAATGGATAACTGCGGATCCCGCGAGGGTGGTAGCAATTCAAGATTGGAAGGTTCCTATGAATGCAATAGAAGTAAGAAGTTTTCTTGGTTTGGCGGTGTGACGGCCCGTCCCGCACCAGCCTGCATTTCCTCCGAAAGTGCGTTGTACACATGGCTGACTAGCACGGGACGGTCGTCAGGAGAAAGGAAAGAAGGGAACGAACTAATCAAGAACCTGTAGAATGTCTCACAGCGCATGGAGTAAAATATAATAATAATAACATACTTGACATAAAACAGGTGAGACAGTGCATAAGCTGATAACTAAAATCAACATCAACATCAGAGCAGCGGAAATCCAAATACAGCTTATTACAACTTTTCAAATTTACTGTCTCTAAACAAAAGAAAGCTAAAGCAGAAGATGCACCACCAACGCCCAAGCAGTGATCTTCAACAACACAGGGAGAATACTATATATATTACGTGGAAGCCTCCTACTCGTCTCCGGATCATCTACCCGTGCATCACCAGCTAACCTGTCTCTAGTCTGCTCGTGTGAGCACCCAGAGTAATAAGAGGAGACATAAAACTCGGGGTCAGACATAAAGCCTGGTATGAGCGATAAGCATCTAAAAAGAACAATAACAGGTATACTAAACCATACCTGAACCTGGACCTGCAACCAAAGAGTCAGTACCACATACCGTACAGTACTCTAAGGTGGCATAATAAATAGTGTAATGGATACGGGGGTTGGGTGTGCATGTCATAATGATAGCAAACAAATCAACCATAACAACCATCCTCACATCTCTCACTCAGTGCGTAAAGCATACGATGTCCACCACTGTCAATCACTAGACCCATTGAAGTAGTGACGGAGTTCGACTTGTACAACTACTGCTACTACCAAGCTTACCATATGGAGTCATAACCAAATCTTTACAAATGACCCCACTTCATTGGTTTATAGCCCTTTAGTCGTACCTAGGCCCTTTCAGCCCTGAATCCGTTCACGTACTTCCCATACATAGTGATCCAAAGTCATAAACATCGACTGCCCCTTGGAACACGTCCCGCAGCAAAGCCCAATCATGAAGTGAACTTATCGGTCCCCAACTGGATCCTGAGCTCTAACTTACCATATTGGACTACCTTTGCATCTCGGGTTATTGGTCAATACTGGGTCGGGTCGGGTTCTCCCTCTAGCCATCGGTTCGGATCGGGTCCTCTACTTCAGGTCGGTTTGTAGTCTTCTCCTGTAGCGGTTTGGTCTGGGTCCATAGTGTCGCATCGGTTCGGGTCGGGTATTCCACTTCGGGTCGGGTCGGGTGTCCTCCTCCGGGTCGGGTCGGGTGCCATCTCCCTTCCAGTTCATGCTTCCGCTCCGATCCGTTCCCTCGTTCCTTCATTTGCTCCGATCCGATTCCTTCGCCTAACTTCAATCCGAGCCCTTCATCCTTCATTCGATCCGATCCGATCCCAGTTCAATTAGCGTGGCCTTCCTTTTTGCCAATTGTCTCAAGTGTCAAGTTCCGATTCGATCATATCCCTTGCCCAGTTCAACTCATCCGATCCGAGCCTCCATATCCAATCCGATCCGGTTCAGAACCTGCACTTTTCTGCAACTCTTCCAGCAAGTATTTTACGCCATTCGACGGCGTTTTTGACAAATCTAACACTTCTAATCAATCGTAAAACACACCATAGAGTCATAGCAACATGTAATAGCAACCACAAACAGCAAAACAACAATTCAAATGAATCAATATTGGATCAAAAGTGGCTAAAACCTCACATTTTCCCGTAATCCCACTTAATCATGCTTAAGCACATACTTAGTAAAACTTAATCAAATCGTCCAAATTTTCTAACAGAGGCATAAAATATTATTTTCAAATTTCTAAACATTTTTCCAGAATTTATTAGTGTAAAAATTCCCTAATCTTCACTAATTACCCTTAATTACCGTAATTAGTGCAAAAACTATGTAAATCACTCACCTTTGCCACAAAATGAAACGCCAAATCTGAAATACTCTCTGTTTGGGTCGAATTCCTGTGTATAGCAGCAGCTCCAACCTTGCTCTATTGCCATTTGGCCTTGCTTTGATGTAGTTTAGACTTAATCTTCACTAAAAATGTGTTTTGGAGTGGTTTTAGAGGATGGAAGCCATTACTAAGGTCTCAAGAAGGTTTGTGGCGGCTCAAAACTGAAATGAAAGTGATTTCCTAACCCTAATCAACCCTCCTATGCCTCTAAACCCGAAATTCCCGTCTGGGCCTAGCTGCTAATCACCCGGTTAAGCCCAATTAAGCTGTTTTTTACCATCTGAAACTTGTTTCAGCCATATCTCCCAAACGGTGAGTCCGTTTGGCTAATGTTACCACTCTACGGAATTGTAAACCATCAACCGAAGCCAATGGAAGTGGTTTCAAGTCAAAATTCCTTTCCAGTCAAAAGTTATGTCCAAAACAGTACCAACTAGGGGTAAAATGGTCATTTAAAAATCGGGAAAAATCATGAACATGGGAAATGACCCCAATAGTCGTCTCCCAAAGTTACATGACCATACGACTTCATATGTGAAAGAAACAAATATTCTACGGTCCTATGGTGCGTAGAATACGGGTCGTTACACTCTCCCCCCCTTAAGAAATTTCGTCCCTGAAATTCCTTAACCCAAAACATACAAAATATCTCGCATGCCTAACAGCCACATACAACAATCAAACATGCAAAACAAGCAAACAGACCTATCCTAGCATGCGGAAAACTAAATCGAAGTCAAAATCTTACCAGGCAAAGAGTTCTGGGTATGTCTTCCTAATGTTCTCCTCTGTCTCCCAAGTGCAATCATTCTCGTCCTCGCTCCACTGAACCTTGACTAGCTTAACCGCCTTCCTTCGAAGTTGCTTCATGTCGTGTTCGACAATACGGGTTGGCTTGCGGTTCCCAACTGCCTTGGGTTCTACTTCGAAGTTCGAAGTCCTCTAATTGATCAGGTGAAATAGTCATATCTGGGTCGTGAACGAACTTCCTTAGTTGGGAAACATGAAATACGTTGTGAACTCCCGCCATCTTCTCTGGTAAGCCAACTCTATATGCCAAATTCCCAACTAGTTCAAGAACAGGGAATGGGCCAACAAATCTTGGTGCCAACTTGTCTCTCCTTCCAAATCGTATTACGCTCTTCAACGGAGAAATCTTGACAAACACCAAGTCGCCAACGGAGAATTTTAAGTCTCTTCTCCTCTTATTAGCATAACTCTTCTGCCTATCTTGGACAGCCTTCATTCGTTGTTGAATGGTCTTGATTTTATTTGAAGTTTCCCTCACCACATCTGGTCCAAACATAAACTTCTCGCCGGTCTCTATCCAACATGATGGTGAGTTGCACGGTCTTCCGTACAAAGCTTCATATGGAGCCATACCGATACTGGATTGGTAGCTATTATTATATGCAAACTCTACTAGATGCAAATGGTCATCCCATGATCCACCAAAATCCAATATACATGCTCTTAAGAGATCTTCCAAAATACGATTCACCCTCTCCGTCTGACCGTCGGTCTGAGGATGATATGCGGTACTGAGATGTAACTCTGACCCTAGAGCCTCTTGTAAGCTCTTCCAAAACCCACTAGTGAACAATGGGTCTCGGTCACTCACATTGCTTTTAGGTACTCCATGAAATCTCACTACCCACTTCATATACAATTCTGCCAACTTAGCTGCTGTTCTGGTCGATTTGACTGGTATAAATCTTGCACTTTTAGTCAATCGGTCCACAATCACCCAAATGCTATCATGTCCCGATCTAGTCCTTGGTAAACCATCGATGAAATCCATTGAGACATGCTCCCATTTCCATTCGAGAATTTCTAATGGTTGCAACATCCCACAAGGATTCTTTTGCTCGGCTTTAACTAGCTGGCAATTTATGCATTTGGATATAAACTTCCCAATGTCTCTTTTCATCCCTTCCCAGTAGTAAGTCTGTCTCATGTCTCTATACATCTTATTACCACCGGGGTGTATAGTCAGTTTTGAGTGATGACATTCTCTAAGCACTTCATCTCTCAATCCATTGACACTGGGTACAACAAGCTTTCCATTCTTTCTAAGCCATCCATCTCGATCAAGCCCATACTTGTTCATCTCCTTATCGATACCCATCTCTAACTTGGAGATGATTTCCAATAGGTTAGGATCGTCCCTCTGACTAGAGCCGATTCGCTCAATCAAAGTGGGTCTGATCGTCAAATTTGCTAACATTTCTGGATTCAATTCGCACTTTGGTCTGAAATCAAACCCCGCGATATACTCCAGTTGCTTCCATTCTAGAAACATAGCCCCTAAACTGGCTTGTCTCCTACTCAATGCATCAGCCACCGCATTGCCCTTTCCCGGTGTATATGCGATGTCAAAATCATAAGAAGTCAAGAATTCTAACCACCTTTGTTGCCGGAGATTTAAATCCTTTTGGGAGAAGAGATACTTCAACGACTTATGATCTGTGAACAACTCAAATCTTTCCCCCAAGAGATAGTGTCTCCACATCTTCAACGCGAACACGATCGCTGCAATTCCAAATCATGGGTAGGGTATCTTTTCTCGTGCGGTTTCAATTGCCGACTTGCATAAGCTACAACCCTACCGCCTTGCATCAATACAGCACCCAGTCCGGTACCACAGGCGTCCGTGTATACCGTCATCTCTTCATTCTCCTTAGGAATGACTAACACCGGTGCGCTTGTCAACTTGTCCTTTAGACTCTTGAATGCATTCTCGCACCTTTCATCCCAGACAAAAGCTTGATTCTTCTTGGTCAACTTGGTCAATGGTGCTGCTATCTTGGAGAAACCTTGGATAAACTTACGATAATATCCAGCTAACCCCAAGAAACTTCTTACATCCGTTGCATTCTTGGGCGTAGGCCAATCCTGTACCGTAGCCACCTTTGTCGGGTCCATGGCAATCCCATTCTCTGATACAACATGGCCCAAGAACCTCACTTCCCTCTTCCAGAAGTGACACTTAGAAAACTTTGCTTTCAATTGGTGTTTTCTCAACACCTCCATCACTATTCTTAAGTGTCCCTTGTGTTCTTCCTCTGTCCTCGAATAGACCAAAGTATCATCAACGAACACAAGGACAAACTTATTCAACTGATCTCTGAATACCCTATTCATAAGATCCACAAAATATGCTGGGGCATTGGTCAGTCCGAATGGCATGACAAACCTCTCATAAAATCCAGACGGCGTCTGAAATGCCGTTTTAGCTATACTCTCAGCTTCCACTCTAAGCTGATGAAAACCTGTCGCGAGATCCAACTGAGAAAATACTCTCGCACCACTCAACTGATCGAACAAATCATCTATCTGCGGTAGAGGATACTTGTTCTTCCTCGTCACTTTATTCAACTCATGGTAGTCTACACACAAACGAAGGGAACCATCCGCCTTGGTAGCAAACACAACTGGTGCTCCCCATTCAGAAACACTCCTTCTGATAAATCCCTTCTTCAAAAGATCGTTGACTTGCACCTCGAGCTCTCGCTGCTCCCTTGGTGCCATACGACGAAGTGGCATCACTATAGGCCTGACATCTTTTACCAAATCAATACGGAACTCAATCTCTCGGTGTGGTGGAAGCCCTGTCACTTCTTCGAAAACATCCGTATACTAGCCAACCACGGGCAAACCTGACAACTCACTATGTGGAATGTCGAGGGAGTTTAGAAAACTAGCCAATACCCCCTCATTGGGTAGACCACCAAACACTATCCTCCGCCAATCATCCGCTCTAGCTGTCACGAAAAAGCCCTCACAGTCTACCACCACCCCATATCTTCGGAGCCAATCTACTCCCAAAATAATGCCAAACCCAGTAAAGCCCAAAACAAAGCAATCACAAACAAACATGCATCCATGAATCGATAAGACCACATTACGACAAATCATGCTAAGGCTAGTCGAACCACCAATCGGGTTCGTCACTACTAAAGGTCTATCGACAATCTCGGGCTCCAATCCCAACCTATCTACCAGGTCACTAGATATGAAAGAACTGGAAGCTCCGGTATCAAACAAAACTCTAACAGGAACATCATAAACAGAAAGCATACCTTGAATGACGACATTCTTTCCCTTCTTCGCCGCAGTTGGGGCATTCGACGAAGAAGGAATAGCATTAAGGGCGTAGGCTTTCACCATTTGCTTTTCTTTAGGGGGTTGCGGACACTTATCCTTGTGATGTCCCATTGGGCCACAGTTGAAGCACTTCCTATCTGCTGGCTTGGCCCGACAATTACTAGCATAATGGCCCTTCTTACCACAGCTGAAGCACTCAACATCTTGCTTATTCCTTTTCTTCTGGCCATCCTTAGTCCGCTTCTGCTTTCTCTTATTCTGGGAACCACCCTTGCCTCCACCACTTGCTTGTGGCTTTGGCTCATCTGCGGATGCAACCTCAGTCTTCGGCTTAGGGTAGATACTTTCTGATCTCAATGCTTTCCCCACAATCGATTCAAACGTCTCATCGATGTGGTTAATAAGACTTTCCCCCAAGTACTGATCCAAACCAGTTACGAATTTCTCATTCTTCTTCTCGGCAGTATCAATGAGAGATAACCCATATTTTGACAAAGTGTCGAATTCAGCAATATACTCCGAGACAGCTCTGCCATTCTGCTTGAGCTCCAAGAATTTCTTAAATAGCACTGACTTCTGAGCAACTGGAATGAACTTCTCGCTAAAGCGAACCTTAAACTGCTCCCAAGTAATCTGATCTTCGGGAGTAGCTGCCTTTATAGCATTCCACCAATTCATTGCCCGCCCTAACAGCTGACGGGACGCTAGCTTTCTCTTCATCGCATCCTAGATACCCAAATCCTCGAAGATACGTTCGCAACTATCCAACCAATCTTGAACATCCGTGGTCGACTCCGTTCCGTGAAACGGCTTCCCATCAAGGCTAGTATAATCCTTATTTAGCTTGGCGAAGTCGACCCTCGGCGCCTGCACTATTGGACCACCATCATTTCCACCATTGGGAGCTGCCCTCTGTACATCTCTAAGAATCTCTCTCATGAGGTCAGTAAACATCGCCCTCATGTCAGCAGCATTCCCATTATTGGCCCCTCTACCGGTACTTCTAACATATCGGCTCATCGTCAAACTGAAAAAGGAAACGATTAACGACCCCATAGTGGTGCTAGTGTAGCACGACTTCATTCTTATACTACTAATAGTATATATATATATAAATATAGCTTTTTAAAACCAAAATAATCACAAATACGCTCTCTCTCGTATACGTATATTATCTCTCCCTAATAACTTCCCTAGGTTAACTACGCAACCTAGAGCTCCGATACCAAGTGTGATGGCCCGTCCCGCACCAGCCTGCATTTCCTCCGAAAGTGCGTTGTACACATGCCCGACTAGCACGGGACGGTCGTCAGGAGAAAGGAAAGAAGGGAACGAACTAATCAAGAACCTGAAGAATGTCTCACAGCGCATGGAGTAAAATATAATAATAATAACATACTTGACATAAAACAGGTGAGACAGTGCATAAGTTGATAACTAAAATCAACATCAACATCAGAGCAGCGGAAATCCAAATACAGCTTATTACAACTTTTCAAATTTACTGTCTCTAAACAAAAGAAAGCTAAAGCAGAAGATGCACCACCAATGCCCAAGAAGTGATCTTCAACAACACAGGGAGAATACTATATATATTACGTGGAAGCCTCCTGCTCGTCTCCGGATCATCTACCCGTGCATCACCAGCTAACCTATCTCTAGTCTGCTAGTGTGAGCACCCAGAGTAATAAGAGGAGACATAAAACTCGGGGTCAGACATAAAGCCTGGTATGAGCGATAAGCATCTAAAAAGAACAATAACAGGTATACTAAACCATACCTGAACCTGGACCTGCAACCAAAGAGTTAGTACCACATGCCGTACAGTACTCTAAGGTGGCATAATAAATAGTGTAATGGATACGGGGGTTGGGTGTGCATGTCAGAATGATAGCAAACAAATCAACCATAACAACCATCCTCACATCTCTCACTCAGTGCGTAATGCATACGATGTCCACCACTGTCAATCACTAGACCCATTGAAGTAGTGACGGAGTTCGACTTGTACAACTACTGCTACTACCAAGCTTACCACATGGAGTCATGACCAAATCTTTACAAATGACCCCACTTCATTGGTTTATAGCCCTTTAGTCGTACCTAGGCCCTTTCAGCCCTGAATCCGTTCACGTACTTCCCATACATAGTGATCCAAAGTCATAAACATCGACTGCCCCTTGGCACACGTCCCGCAGAAAAGCCCAATCATGAAGTGAACTCATCGGTCCCCAACTGGATCCTGAGCTCTAACTTCCCATATTGGACTACCTTTGCATCTCGGGTTATTGGTCAATACTTGGTCGGGTCGGGTTCTCCCTCTAGCCATCGGTTCGGGTCGGGTCCTCTACTTCAGGTCGGTTTGTAGTCTTCTCCGGTAGCGGTTCGGTCCGGGTCCACAACATCGCATCGGTTCGGGTCGGGTATTCCACTTCGGGTCGGGTCGGGTGTCCTCCTCCGGGCCGGGTCGGGTGCTATCTCCCTTCCAGTTCATGCTTCCGCTCCGATCCGCTCCCTCGTTCCTTCATTTTCTCCGATCCGATTCCTTCGCCTTACTTCAATCCGAGCCCTTCATCCTTCAGTCGATCCGATCCGATCCCAGTTCAATTAGCGTGGCCTTCCTATTTGCCAATTGTCTCAAGTGTCAAATTCCGATCCGATCAGATCCCTAGCCCAGTTCAACTCATCCGATCCGAGCCTCCATATCCGATCCGATCCGTTTCAGAACCTGCACTTTTCTGCAACTCTTCCAGCAAGTATTTTACGCCATTCGACGGCGTTTTTGACAAATCTAACACTTCTAATCAATCGTAAAACACACCATAGAGTCATAGAAACATGTAATAGCAACCTCAAACAGCAAAACAACAATTCAAATGAATCAATATTGGATTAAAAGTGGCTAACACCTCACATTTTCCCATAATCTCACTTAATCATGCTTAAGAACATACTTAGTAAAACTTAATCAAATCACCCAAATTTTCTAACAGAGACATAAAATATTATTTTCAAATTTCTAAACATTTTTCCAGAATTTATTAGTGTAAAAATTCGCTAATCTTCACTAATTACCCTTAATTACCGTAATTAGTGCAAAAACTATGCAAATCACTCACCTTTGCCATAAAATAAAACGACAAATCTGAAATACTCTCTGTTTGGGTCGAATTACTATGTATAGCAGCAGCTCCAACCTTGCTTTCTTGCCATTTGGCCTTGTTTTGATGTATTTTAGGCTTAATCTTCACTAAAAATGTGTTTTGGAGTGGTTTTAGAGGATGGAAGCCATTACTAAGGTCTCAAGAAGGTTTGTGGCAGCTCAAAACTGAAATGAGAGTGATTTCCTAACCCTAATCAGCCCTCCTATGCCTCTAAACCTGAAATTCCCCTCTGGGCCTAGCTGCTAATCACCCGGTTAAGCCCAATTAAGCTGTTTTTCACCATCTGAAACTTGTTTCAGCCATATCTCCCAAACGGTGAGTCCGTTTGGCTATTGTGACCACTCTACGGAATTGTAAACCATCAACCGGAGCCAATGGATGTAGTTTCAGGTCAAAATTCCTTTTCAGTCAAAAGTTATGGCCAAAAAAGTACCAACTAGGGGTAAAATGGTCATTTAAAAATCGGGAAAAATCATGAACATGGGAAATGACCCCAATAGTCGTCTCCCAAAGTTACATGACCATACGACTTCGTATGTGAAAGAAACAAATATTCTACGGTCCTATGGTGCGTAGAATACGTGTCGTTACAGGCGTGCTATTACAGAAAGTTCATCAAAGACTTTGCAAGGATATCAGCCCCACTTACACGATTGACAAAAAGAATTTCACCTTTTCTTGGGATGTTGACTATGACAATGCTTTCCGACGTTTGAAGAGGGCATTGATGACAGCTCTAGTTTTAGTTTTGCCAGATGGGAGTAAACCATTCACAGTGCATACTGATGCTTGCGGGACAGAGCTTGGCGCAATTTTGATGCAAGAGGGAAGGGTGATATGCTATGGTGGAAGGTAATTAAAGGCCCATGAGAAGAACTATCCTACCCATGACTTAGAGTTAGCTGCCATAGTTTTTGCACTTAAGTCTTGACGCCACTATTTGCTTGGTGAGAGGTTTGAGTTGTACACAGACCATAAGTCACCAAATTACTTGTTCCCCCAAAAATATTTAAACTTAAGGCAACAGAGGTGGATGGAGTTCTTGGCATCCTAAGATTTCGAGATCGCATATACCCTTGGCAAGGGTAACGTTGTAGCTAACGCCTTGAGTAGAAAGAAGTTAACTTTGATTCCTTTGTTTGTTGAGTGGCAGAGTTTAGAGTATATCTCTACCTTTGACTTTAGACCCTCCACTGATTATGTACTCGGTTTGTTGGCATCATTAGAGGTGTGACCTACACTTTTGGGAGAAATAGGTGCGGCACAACGAGATGACCTATAGTTAATAGATATAGTAGACAAGCTCGTAAGAGGGGAGTCTTCAAGCGATCTTAGTAGGTATACTATCGATGACAAAGGTTGGTTGCGTAGAGATGGGAGATTTTGCATACCTCGAGATGAGAGTTTGAGAAAGACAAACCTTGAAGAAGCACATCATTCTAAGCTGACCATACATCCCGGTGGAGACAAGATGTATAGGGATATGAAGTGAGTTTTCTTTTGGGCCGGAATGAAGAAGGATGTGGCTGAGTTCGTTTCTAGATGCTTAGTGTGCCAGCAAGTCAAGGCTGAGAAAAAGAAGCCTGGTGGTTTGCTTCACCCTTTAAAGGTCCCAAGTGGAAATGGGAAAGTGTTTCCATGGATTTCGTCGACGGGTTGTCGAGGTCAAGGAAGGCTAATACAGGGATTTGGGCATTAGTAGATAGACTTACCAAGAGCGCCCATTTCATTCCCGTTAAGAGTAGAAGAACTGCGGCAAGGTTGGCATCTGTTTATCTCCGAGAGATAGTTCGTCTACAGGGTATACTTTCTAGTATTGTGAGCGATCGAGATCCCATTTTCACTAGTGAGTTTTGGAAGAGCTTGTAAGAGGCGGTAGGAACGCAATTGTGTTTGAGTACCACTTATCACCCTTAGACGGACGGCCAAACAGAAAAAGTGAATCGGATTCTAGAAGATCTTCTGAGGTTATGCATCTTGGACTTTGGAGGGACATGGGAGGAACATCTTCCATACTAGAGTTCGCCTACAACAACAGCTATTAGACTAGTATCGGCATGGCACCTTTTGAAGCTCTATATGGACGACCTTGCCGATCACCTACTTATTGGTGGGAATCTACGGAAAAGATTTTTTTGGCACTACAAAAAAATATGATATTAATAACGCTATTTAATAACACGTTATTCTAAAATGTTATTATTTACGCTTAAGTGGAATTGTATGACCTACTCCGCTCCCCTTATTGAACTTATTCGGCACGGTCTCCCCAATTTGACTACATGTAACACTCCCTCACGAAATTCTCACCATCTCCCTCCAACACCCCCCAAATTGTCGTCTATCTCCCTCCAAAACCTTTTCTCCTCCCTCCAAAATCATTTCTAGGTCGTTTGGCTTCAACCTCCTCACCCGATCGAAGAAAGAGAACTCCTTCCCTCTCCAATATCCTCAACCGATCTGTCGAAGCTAGGGCAGATTCGTGCATTTTTGGTGTAATCTTGGATTTGGATTGTGGTTAGCGAATCCATATTAATTTAACAAATAATAGCTATAAATTCCTAATGTTTTGGGCCGTATTAGAAGGACTTACAAACCTGCTAATGTTGTAATGAAAAATAGAGGTCATGATGTTATGATAATATTCTTAATCGCAATACTGTTTGTGATGAGATGTACAAATTAAACCTAATTTATTTTGTTTGCAACTTTGTAGCTCAAATGGGACGAGGATGTAGGTGGTGTATTCTTGAATGGAACCGAGTATATGATAAAGCAATTGCGTTCGCATTCCCCTACAGAACATTCTATCAGTGGAAAACGGTTGATTTGCAATTCTCTCTTTAATTATTGATACTCAAATTTTATCATGTGAAAAACAATAATGAGTAATCAACTTTTTGATATTTCGGTATGGAGTTCATTGTTGTTGAAGCAAATTGAGTCAGTTGACAAAAGTTAACGTTTGCATGCATTTATAGTCTACATAATTGTAATTTAACTTCTGATTTAATTGGAAGGGCAAGACTAAAGTAGATCAAATCATCTGTCCCTATATCTCCTATTTCATTGTGCCACCTTTAATCTTATTCACTCATCACCCTAATTTCTTTAGCATGTGGAAACCACTGCAATGATTGAATGGTGGATAACTTACTGATTAATGGTTCAGGTCAGGTAGACACGTGGGGACAGTGAAACTGGGGAAAGAGGATGATACAGATATATATCTGAAAAGGTAGAAATGAGCAGCAGCAAGAAGAAATACAGCTTAAGAAGAAGAAGGAGCTGAGTAAGAGGACATTTTTGCAAATACTTTTTCTTCATACCAATTGTTCATTACATCTATGCATATATAGCCGAGCTTACACAACCTTTACAGCTGGCATTTCTATAACAACCACACATGCGATTCATAACAGAATTTCATTAAAGAAAAGAAAATAAAAGCAAAAAGTTGCACGTCCTCATAGCCGAATTCTCCGGATACATTATCTCAATGATTATCTTTATTCCAGGTAACTTTTGGCATGTGAATTTTCCCTTTGGGCCTTGCATTGCCATCCAGGTACTTGATGATATAGTTTGCGTATCTGAGGAATTCATCTGAAATTAAACAACCTTAACAACTAGTCATAATTAAATCATTGTTACATGTACATAACACCACTTTTAAGTGTTTTGGTTATGAAATTTGTGAAGGAAAAAACTGTTTTGATTTATAAGATCAAATCCTTTTGTAACATGTAACATGTACATAACACCACTTTTAAGTGTTTTAGTTATGAAATTTGTGAAGGAAAACACTGTTTTGATTTATAAGATCCAATCCTTTTGTAACATGTAAAAGAATGAAATAAAGGTTAATCAGTTATCTTGAATCTTGATATGTTGAGTCATAAAATATTACTGATCACACTGGAATAATGTACTATAGCTCATATGGTTCAAACTTTGAGTTGAAGTTTTGATTTAAATTGTTGAATTATGTAACGACCTGGATTTTTTTGACCGCCTCAAGTCGGTAATTACACCAACTCAAACCGTTCAAAAATGACAGATTGTTATTGCTTATGAAGCTAAAATACAAATCATCATAGAATCACAACCACAGAACACAGAGTAACTCACAGCGGAAATAAAAATATATACAATATTACAATTCTTTTAAATTTACATGATATCAGAGTACCAAAATAAACATAGATGCAACGGAAGAATAAATATAGAATCATACTAGTATTCGGTAAATCAGCAGAGATGGGCATAACCGAATATGGTAGATGAACGGATGGATCTCCAACGAATCACAAGCTCTAACAGATATATCTACAAGATGAAATACTCGGTCTGACCCGAGCATTTTGCAAAGAATGAAACAAACAAAATACACGAGTCAGGACTAACAGACTCATATAAGTGAATTAAATCAAATGAAGTGTTAACTGAAATGTACAATAACTTAAAGGATGTTTGGGATTCCCATCCTCTAAGGATCCGCCAAACTAATACATATATATAATAGTACGCTATTACTGTAATGTCTATTCAATAAAGTAAATATACTGAAAATAGCATAAGCGGGATTACATTTTTACCCTTACACCGTTTATAATACCGTAGTCTATACAGTACCGTAAACCCACCGTAAACCGATGGCATCAGAGGGCACTCCATAGGTATGATACAAATCAAAATCATAGGGGCTCGATAAGGATAATATGACAAGGCACTCGAGGCAATACCCAAGGTAGGATTCTACCAATTGCACTCCCGGACCGGTGGTAACGCATAGCAGCCACTACCGCCCACCTCAGAACACACTCCCAAAATCAAAAAGGGCGCCCAAATCATCAACATAATCATAGATATGGTATCGAAGAAGTGCGTCCGATCAAAGGTGCTACCTTAATTAGTCACGGTATAGCTCCTGTTTTAGTCATTTCAATTATGACTCGAAGGTCAAGGCCATTTCGTTCTCGTTCGCCTTCTTCAACCCAGTACTCGCCTCCAAGTCATTATGCTTCGTTCTGGATACGTCATCACGTACACAGTTGTTAAAGTGTATCGGCACTGATAGAGAGTATGCCACTTACCGACTCCGGTCTCTTTAACAACCAACGTTTACATTTTTCACACCGAGGCCATTAGTTTTGAAATTATATTTCGAGTACCGCAAATCAATTTATTTCAAATATTGCCCCAAAATCAATTCCTCAAATAGTTGGTTCGATTAAGGGTTGCAAACCTACTATTCAAAATTCCTTTGTCAACCATTGGTTTCAAAGTTTCAACTTCCTCGAAATATCGCTATTGCTCGAATTTCTTTATTTCACCCTTTGGATCACTAGACTGGATTGGACATAGCTTTTATTCAGATTATAAAATAAATAAAAATTTGAAAAAATTTAGTTTTGAAAAATAGTATAGGTATATTAAATTTGAAAATAATGCATATGCATATATATATATATATGTGTGTGTGTGTGTGTGTGTGTGTGTGTGTGTGTAGTAGAAAACTATTATAAAGTGTATATAGTTAAAGTAATCAAATTTATTTTATAAAAGAATACTTACAAAATCAAGTAATGCGGAAAATTGCCTATATAAAATTTATAGTACTATTAAAAATATTAATCCAATCCAACCTAAATCCAAGTTTCACAATTTCTTTTCTCATCAAAATTTCACCTTTAGGTCAAATTCCCTTTTTGCTTAGTTCAAATTCAATGCTTCACGATTAAAGATTTTCCAATCATTGTTTGCCTGGGATTTACATATCCTTTTTTTTATAATAAACCCCAAACAACTTTAACATTTGTTGTAAATCAAAATATGATCCGTTAAATTCTAACTTGTTAACTAAACCCGTATTCACCATGATTTAGATAATCATATTCTTTCATACTTGAAAACACTTTCATTCCGACAAAAATCGTCTTACATTCACGTGGCGAAAATTCATTTAACAAATCATATATTAAAATAAACTTTGAAACATTTATCAAGTCTTTGCAAATCTTTACGTTAAACTATTCAGTTCAAAGTTATCATATTATAAACATGAAATTATGAAAAATTCATCTAGATAGATAAAGTATAGGTGTTAACTTGAAACCCTATTTAAAACTTATTTCCATACAAATTAGATCCCTGAACAAAAAAAAATTCAAGAAAAATTTGCACAAAATTTCTTTTACTTTTCTTTATGATATATAGAAAATTTTCTTAAAATTTCAACTTGCCAAAGTCGATAATTTAGTTAAAATAATTTTATTGACCACGGTATCTGTATAAAATTTTCTATTCTATGGTCAAGTGATACGGATATTTATCATTTAAATCTGTTCTTTCAAATATTCCAATCCCGGGTATGTATCATTTCAACCCGCATCCCAAATCGATTCGAATACACAAGGGGTTTGGGTATGTATCATTTCAACCCGTAGTGTTTTTTTCTAATCTAAAGGGGGACTTGCATGATGATAAAATAACATAGCATGTCAAACATACATCCATATCGTGTCATATGATATAATAGTGTGTGTCGCATATGCACAATCACGAAGCAAACAATTCTAGAGCAACTAACATTTCATTCAACATTTCAATCTTTAATTCACTTAATAAAAATATTAGTCTGTGAGTGAGTAGAAACTCACCTTTCATGGCAATCCGAATAATGCGAAAAGTGAACGAAAAGGACGATGGCACGAAGATGCTAATGGTGACGAATAAAAGAGACCAGCCACCTAAATACAATGGTACGATTTAATAGAAAATGATTTTTCCAAAATAAAACACAAAATGTGTTTTGTCCAAATTTACAAAACTACATCACAAGGACTCAACTAGTGACCTTTAAATTTTGAACCCTATGACAAATCACTCAACTATACAAGTGTTTTTTTTTGGGTTATGACAGAGATGGAAACTACAAACCTAACTTCAGGTTAATGGTATCCCAATTCAAAATTCTAATATAAACCACAAATCTAAATTTCAATATTCAACAATCATTCCCAACAACTCGACCTGCTAAATTCTCAGCAAAGTGACAGAATGAGCAGCCCGCAACATCACAACAGAGCAACCTGACTCAAGGTTACTAAGATACAGCGGCAAAGGAAGCCACTGCCATCTAAATTAACGTATCTATCCTAATTAACATATATAAGCCTGAGTATATATAACCTACACATGCCAAGTATTAATAGGAATATGTATCTAACCAAGACAAACGCTACATGCAAGAGGAGATGAGACGCTAGGCTACAAAGGAATTGCAAATATCCATTCAAATTGCAAGTACCTGCTGCGCTTCCACTTATTCTTTTTTTTCAACAACTTATGCATGCAAGTGAGGAGGAAATGAAGGCTTGCGGGGATAGAAGATGAAGGCTCACGCTGTAACACCAACGATGCTCAGGCAAGCTGGAGGCGACGATCTTTGAGGTGGTTGGGCACACCAGGGTGTTAACTCCGGCGGTGGTACTGCTGCATCTCCCTTTCGGATCTTTCCCCTTTTTTTTATAAAAACCCGGGCATAACTTGGAGAGGGAAGCACACTTGGTTGATCGGAGTTAGGGTGGCCGTAGGTAGACAGATGGGGTGCGAACGGAGTTGATTGCCAGAGCAGCCGGTGGCGGAATGGACGTAGCTGCAGTGGGTGCGAAGGCGTCGGGGTGTAGTGGAACTACAGGTGATGCCCTGTTTCCTTTTTCGTTTGCAAATGAATTTGGATTCTAGGGATTTTAAACTTTTTTTTTATTAGTTGATTTTAATCAGCCGAATGAAGTTGGTTTCAATTCCTTACAATGAAATTTTGTTTCCCTTTTCTCAAGAAGGGGTGATTACATGGTAATGAGGCATGGGAATGCAGCACGTGTAAGAAAATATAGGAGTAATGCGCCATCTGTTGGTACCAGATCAACATATGAACAAGTGTATAAACTCTTGTTTTAAATTCACACGTATACTTGTTTTCTTCTCTTTTTCTTCCAATTGAAACTTAACGGCTTTCTATTCTGATAAAAAAAAACATATACATATATCCTTATGGAAAACAAAGGAGATAAGAACCTTATTTACAAATAATTTGTTGCTCCACCTTTTTACATGTTTCTGGCACAAATTAAAGATTTAAACCAATTGATGATCGAATTTTCGCAAACGAACAATAGCGTTCTGCTCACAATTCTATTTAATATTTTTAAACGAAATTCGCTTGAATTCCGAAGATGTTTCATTTATAACTATTTATTAAATACCCAATTACATGCAATGCAAACCAAACCAACTTGCTTATTTTCTACCAAATTAATTTCTTAGCTATGTCTAGCTAGACGCGTCTCAATTATAATATTTCACTATTTAATTTACGTCTTAAAATTTTAGTATTATTATCGATATATCGGTTACTGCTATTGCAAATCGACCCAAAAAAAACGATTTGAACGGAGCGATCAACTTGAATGATTTCATTATAAAATTATTTAAATTACTTATCAATAATATATACAATTTAAAAATTAATGTTTTTTATAATTTATCAATTTCAGGTTTGCTTCACTATATAAATTCTAAATTAGTCATTGGTTTTAGATTCTATATTTCAACACAACATACATGTTCAAGTTACATTTTAAAAAAAAAAACAAATCCATACCTTTCCACTTATTTCAAGTTTTTCTAATTCAACTTCTAATTAACTTCAAAATTAAAGACGTTGAAATTATCAGTTCATTACAAATTATTTCTTAATCCAATTAAATAGAGTATAAATCCATTTTTCTAATAGTTGAATTTTATGAATAATCTTCAAGTTAAACGATGATATGAGTTTAAACTTGAATGAGAAATTTTTATTAATCTTTCAAAGTATTGAATACAGAAGAATTATGTACAATTGGAGGCAAAGGCTCCTTATATAATTACATTTAGACAAGTATGGGCTTAGCCCATTACCGATGTACATTGGGCTGTAATAATCGGGGAAGTAATGTTAAAATGAACATTCTCGAGAATATCCATTTACTTTTACTCCCCCCCTGAAACCTAACCCTAATCTGGTTTCTACGGAAAAGTAAATGGCGGCTTCAAAATGAAGAAAACACTCCAATCGGTGACGGAATCTTCTTGTCAGGCCTCCACGACAGATGGATGATGAAGTAACTCTAGCTCTCGAGCTTCAGAAGGCTTCAGATCCATTGAGAGAGGTTAAATTGTAGGTTTAAAACAGATTCGATTTCACGTCTGTTTACGAAACCCTAAACAGATTTGATTTTGAGTCTGTTAGGAAACCCTAGCTGAACATTATAGATCCAACACCGATTCGAGTGACAGAAGAAGTTAATCAGGTATGTAGATGATTCTGCTTGACCTTGACTTTGGATCTGAAGAATCAACGTTGAGTTCTTCCTTTAATCTACTGAAATTTGGTCCAGAGAGAGGTTTTGTAAGTATGTCAGCCTTTTGATGAAACGATGGTATATACCCTACTCTCAAATTTCCTTGAATAACTTGTTCTCTGATAAAATACATGTCGAGCTCTATGTGTTTTGTTTTTGAGTGAAGAACAGGATTCGAAGTTAGTGAGATTGCACTAACATTATCACACCAAATCACTGGTTTCTTGTTTAATTTTATTTTAAGTTCTTCCAATAATGATTTAATCCATAGAACTTCTGCTGCAGCACTGGCAACACATCTGAATTCTGCTTCTGTGCTAGATCTAGATACTGTACTTTGTTTTTTTGCACTCCATGATACAGGATTTTTGCCTAGGTATATACAATAACCTGATGTTGATTTTCTATCATCCAAGTCTGTTCCCCAGTCTGCATCAGCATATGCATTGATATTTAGAGAGTTGCTAGCTTTAAATATAAGTCCATGATCAATTGTTCCCTTTAGATATCTTAAAATTCTTTTCACTGCTTTCCAATGTGTATCCAAAGGATTCTGCATATATTGACTTGCCTTGTTCACACTATAGGAGATGTCTGGCCTTGTTATAGTAGCATATTGTAGTGCTCCAATGATACTTCTGTAGAACCTTGCATCTTGTATTGCCTCACCATTATGTTTTGAAAGCTGATTACTTGTAATCATTGGAGTTGAAAGAGAGTTGGCCTTGTCCATTTTTGCCTTTTGGAGAATTTCAGAAATATATTTCCTCTGGCTAAGGTGTATTTCTGACTGAGATGTTCTCTTAACTTCAATGCCAAGGAAATAATTTAGATCCCCTAAATCCTTGATTGAGAATTCTGCATTTAACCTTCCTATGATGAACTCAATTTCTGAACTGCTATTACCTGTAACAATAAGATCATCAACATAAATGAGAATAAAAGTAGTAGCAGTGTTAGTAAATTTTGTAAAAATTGAGTTATCAGATTTTGTAGGCATATAGCCATAGTTGACAAGTGTTGATTTCAACTTATCAAACCAAACTCTAGGTGCCTGCTTCAACCCATAAATTGCTTTGTTGAGCTTGCACACCAATTTTGTGTTACTCTTATCCTGAAATCCTTCAGGTTGTTGCATGAACACTTCTTCCTGCAAAATGCCATTAAGGAATGCATTATTTACATCCAATTGTCTAATGTTCCAATTTCTACTCAAGGCAATGGTTAAAATTATTCTAATAGATGAAGGTTTCACAACAGGTGAAAAGGTCTCAGAAAAATCAAATCCATACTGTTGTGCATACCCTTTTGCAACTAACCTTGCCTTGTATTTAGAAATTGAACCATCAGAATTTCTTTTTAATTTGAAAACCCATTTACACCCAATTATATTTTTATTAACTGGTTTTTCAACCAATGACCAGGTTCCCTTTTTGATTAAAGCATCATATTCTTCTTGCATAGCTTGTTTCCAATTTTCAGATTTAGATGCTTCATAAAAAGTAACTGGTTCATCCTGCACAACAACAGTATTAATATTTTTGGGTTTAAAAATACCACATTTAGCTCTTGTCATCATAGGATGCTTGTTTGCATTTTCATCAACTACTCTGCCTTGGCTTACATTCTCTGATGAATCTGTGGCAGGTGATTGATCACCTCTTGCATCACTAGTAGTTTGTTCTGACTGATTCTGGTTATCAACACTGTCATCAATTCTTTGCTCTTGACCTGGCCTTCTTGAAGGCACTGTGAGTTGAGGGCTAGTGATGGTGTCTTTCACAATTTGTTGAGATGGCACCATCACTTGTATTTCTTCAGGGATATCAGGTATGATAATTCTTGGATTTACTACCTTTTTAGTAGTTTTTATTTTTTCAGAACTGAAAGGAAATACTTTTTCATTGAATTTAACATGCCTGGATATATATATTCTGCCTGAACTATCTAAGCATTTGTACCCTTTTTGACTATTGCAATATCCAAGAAAGGTACATGGACTTGATCTGAAACTCAACTTGTGAGTATTATAAGGTCTTAGACAAGGGAAACATTGACATCCAAACACTTTTAAATGTTCATAGTCTGGTTTGACTTTAAATAAGACTTCCTGTGGACACTTTAAATTTAAAACCTTAGTTGGTAATAAATTTATCAAGTGAACAGCAGTATAGAATGCTTCTGGCCAAAACTTTAAAGGCATAGAAGCTTGAGCAAGTAAAGTCAATCCAGTTTCAACTATATGTCTATGTTTCCTTTCAATTAGACCATTTTGTTCAGAGGTATATGGACAAGTAGTTCTATGACTAATCCCCTTTTTTTCAAAATAAGATTTTAATGGAAAAAATTCTCTTCCACCATCAGTTTGTATAATACTTACATGTTGTCCAGTCATATTTTCAGCCTTATTAATAAACTGAATAACAGTATTACAAGCCTCAGATTTAGACTTTAACATATAAATCCAGGTGAACCTGGAATATGCATCAATGAAAGATATGTAATATTTATACCCATAATCAGAACTGATAGATGCTGGACCCCATAAATCAGTTGCAACAAGTTCAAGTGGTCTAGAATAATTTGTGTGTGAGTCTGGAAATGCAAGTTTATGACTCTTTCCCATTTGACAAGATGAACATATATATGAATCAGGAACTTTATCAATTGAAATATTATTATTGAGCAATACTTCTTTCACAATTTTGCTACTAGGATGTCCTAACTTGCAATGCCACAGATCAAATTTACTAGAATACTCAGAATGATTAACAAATGTCATCATGCAGGTTTTATTATTACAAACTGAATTTTTATGATTCAATTCAAATCTGTACAGTCCATTACATTCTTTACCCTGCAAAACGATTTCATGAGTCAGTATATCTTTGACAATGCAAGTATTTGGATAAAATTCAAAATAAACATTATTATCTTTTGCAAATTGGGAAACACTCATTAAATTCTTCTTAATAGAAGGGACCCTTAGAAGATTTTTTAGAATTAATTCTTTAGGTCCATATAAACTTGCATTTCCAGTGTGTGATATATAAGCAATATTACCATTACCAACAGATAAGTTTTGCATACCTTTGTATTCCTTGTTGCCCAAGTTTAAATTGGCCAAGTTGTTTGTGATATGATTTGTTGCTCCTGAGTCTGGATACCAGCAATCATCATTACCATCATCTGTTGAATTTGGCTCTGTGTTTAACACTTCAGGTTGACTTTTATTTCCATCTTTCTGCATATTGACCATGTTCACATTGGTACTGCTGCCTTGTTGAGAAGGATTGTAATTAGAATTATATCTGAAATAGCATTTATTGGCAGTATGACCAAATTTTTCACAAATCTGACATTTGACTCTATTTGTGTTGTTGCCACTTCTACCACCTCTTCTGCCTCCTCTATTTGTGGATCCACCCCTCTGATTATTATTAAATTGACTTCTTGAACCTTGATTTTGATTTCTTTCTTGCTGTTTCCCTTTGTTGTAAGTGTAGTTCACAGCCATATCAGGATTTAATATTTTGTTGTGTTCTATTCTTCCTTCATGTGAAAGGAGAGTAGAATACACAAACTGTAAAGAGGGAGTAGGATCCATAGTTGATATAATTGCAACAACAGCTTCATATTCATGATCTAGCCCACTGATTATATACAACACATGTTCTGAATCTGAAACTTTATGACCTGCAGAAGCCAACTGATCACACAGATTCTTTACCTTAAGTAAGTATTCATTCATACTCATATCATTCTTTCTCATAGTTTGTAATTGCCTTTTATGATGCATTATCCTAGCAGAAGATTGAGATGTAAAATTCCTCTCAATTGCTGACCAAACTTCTTGAGCAGTTTTGCATCCAATTAATTGAGGTAGAATATTAGAACTTATGGATGACATCATCCAAGCACATACAAGACTATCTTGTCTTTGATGAACTGTATATTCTGGATTTGGAACAAGTTGATTATCTTTATCTCGTATAAACTTTTGTGGAATCATCTTTGTACCATGAATAAAATCTTCCAATCCATATCCTCTGACTGCAGTTTCTATTTGCAGTTTCCAAAGCAAGAAGTTGGTTTCATCAAGCTGAACAGAAACAATCTGACTTTGTGGTTTAATAATGGCCTTCATCAAGTCATTAATGGGATCACTGGATGAAGTACCAGTTGAACTTCTGGTAACAGATCCAACTGGTGTAACATCTCCTTCTCCTGTCATGGTGACCAAAACACAGAGACCCTAAAATTTGAAGAGAGAATTCTATGCAGAAATCCTTGAATTGAGTCTTAAAGAAAACTCAGATGGGAATTATGATGCTATCAAGAAACTCAGGTGATGAAAAATTTGCAAATTTCCTAACAGAGAACAGACACAAGAATCTGATGAGTTTCTTTGACTGCACAATTCTTCAACTGCTGTTTTTCTTGAATTTCTTGATCGGTTTTCTGATTTGATTTTGAATTTTCTCTTCTAAACAGGCTATTCTCTTGTAAACTGATGCAGCCAGAGTGATGTTCTAGGCGTGGCACAGTTTATCAGAGATGGCAACAACTTTCAAAGGAAAAGATCTTCGATCTTGGATGAAAGGAGTCCAAATGATGAAGTTTTCCTGATGGACAAAGCAATCTGATCAATCTTGAATCAGATTCATCAGAATTTCCAGGATCAATGCTGTTAAGCTAATGATCTGCTCCGATACCAAGTTGAATTTTATGAATAATCTTCAAGTTAAACGATGATATGAGTTTAAACTTGAATGAGAAATTTTTATTAATCTTTCAAAGTATTGAATACAGAAGAATTATGTACAATTGGAGGCAAAGGCTCCTTATATAATTACATTTAGACAAGTATGGGCTTAGCCCATTACCGATGTACATTGGGCTGTAATAATCGGGGAAGTAATGTTAAAATGAACATTCTCGAGAATATCCATTTACTTTTACTCTAATATTTTATCAGAAGTGAGGATTTAATTCTCCATATTTTGCAATTTTTAATGATGAATAAACTGAACCGATATATTGAACCAGCATCCAGCATTACTATAACAACATATAGCAACTTAGAATTCAATCATCAAAGTCTTGTCAAGCAAAGAAAGTAAGAAACAAAGCATTGGCCAGTGAAGATCTTTTCAATTCCCCAATAGAAGTACCTATTGCCATCAACCGGACCACCGCTTCTGCCATTACGGAAGCTGTTGATCTTCTGCGCTGCCTCCGGTTCTCCGCCACCTTAGGAAAGCCCTGGCATTCAACACTATCGATCCACAGCATGGATCCATGGGATTCTTCCTCAGGGTATAGTGCTTCTTATAGCTCAACTTTAGGCTATGGTCAGTATTTGGATGGCACTGGAGACCTGCATGCATCAGTTGGTGGGAAAAATGATATGCTTCCTTCATGATATGGAGATTATGGTTTAGCCACCCCAGGTATTAGTGCAAGGGGTCTCACACCATTGGAAGATCGATCTTTGTTATGAAGTGATACTGCACATCATGCAAATCCTAGTGCTTTGTATTATGAATGTCCTGATCTCTTGCAAAAACCAAAAGCTTTATTAGGTGATAAATCCCATATTCTGTTTGTTGACAACTTGCCAAAAGATTATACAAGAAGGGAAGTTCGTCATCTATTCCGACCTTTTATTGATTTCAATGAGATTAGGTTCATTCATAAAGAGGCAAGAAAGTCAGGAGACAAAGCTAATGTACTGTGTTTTGTGGAGTTCAGTGATCCCAAGTTTGCTTTTGACAGCTATGGAAGCTCTTTAAGGGTATAATTTTGACGATAAAAGCCTCGACTTTTTTTTTTTGGTACCTCAATAGGCGGATACCATTGTTAATAATTTAAGTTTTTGAGTTATGAATTATCGTTCTGCCAAATTGTTTTCTGATCATTTATACATTCTTGAAGCAAAAAAAATTATGGGGAAGAAAAAGAATTAGAGGTATTTCTACACTTGATTGCTAAAAGGTATTCAGTTGTTAAAGAAGCTATTTAATGTCATTTGTTTGTATATTCTTGATTGCTAAAGAAGCTATTTAATGTCATTGAACTTTGTTAGATGACAAAAGGTATTCAGATGCTAAAACATGTTTGGACTGGAGTGGGATACTACTCGGTTGTAAATTTATTATGGTCATGAGTACTGCCTGAGTAAGAGCACGTTGGATTTTCCTTTCCTGAGCTTGGCATCTAATATCGGACTTGTAGTTCTTATGACTTCATGCTTTGCTGCACAAGTTATAGCATTGAGTTAATATAATATCCAAAAATATCGGTATGATATAAGCTATGTTTTCTCTGTCTGAAGGGCAATTCATTATCTGCTTGATTTGGATTGTTATTACGTTTATAAATTTCTTTGCCAAAAACGTGTTTATCATTTGTGTTCTAATAATAAAGAAGTTGACTGAAAATTGAGCAGTAATAATATAGCGTTTTGAAACACAGCTAATTTAATCCAGGCTTCTTATGTTGGTTACTGACTACTGCAGAATTACATGGCCCAAGCTGACGCATCAGCAGGGCAAAACACAACGCCTCCAGACTCTGACCCGTACAGTACATCCTATCCTTCATATACATCATCGGGGTGTCAATCAAGTGTACTTATTAATTATGTTCTGAATTTATCAAGCTTTTACATGTGTCGACTAACAAGTTGAATTAGTTATAGTTAGATGATTGTTTTTCACATTCATCTGTGACTTATTAACGACATTTGTTGTGCAGGAAAGCAAGACAGGAGTGCTATTGACCTTACGAAAGTCAGTGACACTGATAGCTTAACTTTTGCGTCAACCGCTTTATCTGATCTAACTTTAGCTCATGAGACTGAAAATGTGAACTCTTTTGATGCCGTAATAGACGGATGCCTTGATTCCATGGAGAAGAAGTACATTCTTATCTCTCTTTTTTTCGGTTTCATTTCCTTTATTGGGAGTTAAATTAGGATAGATGATAACGATTAGCTACAAGAATGTGGGCCACGCCCACACATCAATTGTCACGATGAATTCAACGTTAAATGGACAGAAAATTCTACATACTTTCTCGTCTCAGCAGTCCACATCTTGTTATCTGTGTTTCTTAGGTTCTTCGGATCGTTTCCTCAGGTAATAATCGTGTTCTTTTAAAATACTTATTTTTCGTTAAATATTTTCTCCGTATTTTTTATGATGTGAGCATCGATTCTTAGTAGTTAAGTGTCGTTTTTATGATTGTTCGACGGATAATTTTTAATATAAAGTGATATCATCTTGTATTATAGATACAAAGCTTTGATCCTTTATTTAATTGTTTCTTGTAATTTGTATCGTTGGATTTATAGTGTTAAGAGCTCGATGATACTTTTGTATCTTGTTCTTTTTGAGAATTGGGGACACCTTGCTTGAATCCGCGAGCTTCATGTTTAGGTTTTGATGATTGAGCTGTTAATTTCCAGAACAGTTTACAGTTAATATCGCCAAATATAATTAAACAAAGAGGCATACTTCAAGCAATTGTTGTTTGGAGTTATCTTGTTGGATGGTATATTAGTAACCTTAATTAGCTAGATTCTGGACTACAATTTTCCATCTTGACTTTGATATTTGCATAAAGTTTAGCAGATTCAATTTGATAATACTACTTTTACTGGCACTGTGTAGTTTGATTTCATATGAATGCAATACATGTCCCTGTCTTGGTTGATCTATGTGTTATTAAATTAAATTTTAATGCTAATGATTAGAAGCCTAATTAGGAATTTGTACTATCTAGGTTATTTGGTGTAGTAGCCAAGAGCGTTCATAATTGAGTGAAAAATAATAATTATTATAATCCAATTTTTTGGCAATTTATAAGTGTTAAACACTAAATAGGGATAATTCCTGTGACCGGTTGATTTGATTACATATTATGTTACTGGAGCTGTTGAAATAATAAACTTATGTTTTAATTAAGTGTCTATTTGTTTCTAAAAGGTCATGTTGTTTCACAAATAGTTATGTTGTTTTTCAAGGTGTCTCTTGTAATCTTTAAATATCTATGAAATGAAGAATAAATAACAAGTTCTCCAGCAAATTCTTTCTCCTCTGTAAAACCAAAAACTCCATTTTATCTCCAACAATCTGGTATCAGAGCACACAAATTTCAGAAACATGATGAATGGAATGATCCCCTACAAATATCCACAACTCACTAAGGAAAACTATGACAATTGGTGCATTAGAATGAAGGCTATGCTGGGATCTCAAGATGTATGGGATATGGTAGAAGATGGCTATGATGAGCCAGAAAATGAGGCGGAATTGACAGTTCCTCAAATCCAAAATTTGAAGAAGTTGAAGAAGAAAGACCAGCAAGCACTTTCTCTAATCCATATGTGTTTGGATGACAACATGTTCGTGAAAATTTCTAATGCCGCCACAGCGAAGGAAGCATGGGAGATCCTTAAGAATTCCTTCAAGGGGAAGGATAAGGTGATCAAGGTACGTGTGCAGACCTTGAGAAGTGAGTATGAGAAGCTCAAGATGAAGGAATCAGAGTCGATTGAGGAGTTCTTTACTAGAACTACAGCAATTGTTAATCAGTTGAAGAGATATGGAGAGACAATGGAGGGATTTCATGTGGTAGAAAAAAATTCTTCGATCACTGACTCAAAGTTTTGATTATGTTGTGACGGCAATTGAAGAATCAAAAGATCTAGAGACCATGTCTGTAGATCAACTCTTGGGATCATTACAAACCCATGAGGAAAGGTTGAAGAAACGAGAAGAACCCGTCGCACAAGCTTTGCAAGAAAAGCTGAATTTGAACGATAAAGAAGACAAAAGTCATTTGAAGGAAGATATGGAAGAGGAAGAGGAAGAGCAAGAGGAAAAGGTAGAGGTTGTGATTGGAGTAGTAGAAGTAATGGAAGAGGCAGAAATTACAACAATTTTGAAGCAGCAAATTTCAGGCAATGGAATTCGCGAGGATGAGGAAGAGGAAACAATATGCATGGACGTGACAAAAGTCGTGTGAAGTGCCATAATTGTCAAGGATTCGGCCACTATGCAGCGGAGTGTAGATCCAATTCTTGTAAAGATGAACATACAAACTTTGCCGAGGCTGAAGAAGATGAAGAATCAACTTTGTTGCTGGCATGTAATGGAGATGAAGAAAGAAGCAAGGAGTCTTGGTATCTCGACTCAGGTGCAAGCAATCACATGACTGGAAACAAGGAGATTTTCTATAAACATGATGAATCTAAGAAAGGAAATATTTCCTTTGGTGATAAAACAACAGTTCCAATTATGGGCAGCGGTGACATCCTTATCAGAATGAAGAATGGAGATCATGATTTTATTTCTCATGTTTATTATGTTCCAGCATTGAAGACAAATATTTTAAGTGTTGGACAACTTGTAGAGAAAGGTTATGAAGTGGAGATGAACAAGAATGGGCTGGTCATGAGAGATGAAAAGGGGAGACTAATAGCAAAAGTTCCTTTGACGTTAAACAAGATGTTCAAATTAAAAATCAACAATGATCATCCCATGTGCTTAAAAGCTTCATCATCAGATTCTGCATGGTTGTGGCATCGGAGAATGGGTCACTTGAATTTTGGAGGATTAGAGAAATTGCACAAACAACAATTGGTACAAGGATTACCTTTTATAAAGCATCCTAATCAAATTTGTGAAGGCTGTATGTGTGGAAAGCAATCAAGAAGAAGTTTTCCAAAAGAGTCTTTGTCCAGCACTTCAAAACCACTTGAATCGGTGTATGCTGATATATGTGGCCCTATTAATCCAAGTTCACATGGAGGAAGCAGGTATTTTTTATTATTGATTGATGATTATACTCGCAAAACTTGGGTTTACTTCTTGAAGGCAAAATCCGAGGCATTTGAGGTATTCAAGAAGTTTAAGGCACTAGTTGAGAATGAAAGCGGTTTGAAGATTCAATCCTTAAGGACTGATCGTGGAGGAGAATTCACATCAGAGAAGTTTAATCAGTTCTGTGAGTATCATGGTGTTCGTCGATCACTTAGTATTCCAAGATCGCCTCAACAGAACGGTGTTGTGGAGCGGAAGAATAGAACCATTCTTAACTTAACCCGAAGCATGATGAAGAGCGCGTGCATGCCAAAAGAATTCTGGGCAGAAGCGGTAGATTGTGCAGTTTACTTGAATAACAAAAGTCCAGCAAAGAAAATTGTGCAAAAGACCCCTCATGAAGCATGGAGCGGGAAGAAACCAAATCTTTCTCATTTAAAAGTGTTTGGCTGTATTGGTTATGTTCATATGGCTGATGAACTAAGAATGAAACTGGATGACAAAAGTGAGAAGATGGTGTTTATTGGTTATGCGAAAAATTCCAAAGGTTATAAATTCTATAATCCAAGAAACGGAAAAGTTATCATAAGCAGAGATGCGGAGTTTGAAGAAGAAGGCCACTGGAATTGGGAGGTTTCTCAAAATGAAAATTATAGTTTTCTTCCTATGTTTGATGATGATTTATTTGCAGGTCAGACTGAAGGAGAAATTGCTACACCGCCAAATTCACCTTCCACGGATACAATAAATTTATCTCCAGAAAGCTCTTCTGAAAGGCAACCTCGAATGAGGAGTTTGAACGAGATTTATGAAGAGACCGAAGAAGTAGACAACACTACTTTATTTTGTTTGATGGCTGATTCTGAACCTGTGTAGTTTGAAGATGCATTTCAAGACAAAAATTGGAGACAAGCCATGGATGAAGAGATGGATTCCATCAGAAAGAACAATACTTGGGAACTGACAACACTTCCAAAGGGCAAACAAACAGTAGCAGTGAAGTGGATTTTCAAGATGAAAAAGAATGCTAGAGGAGAAATTGAAAAGTACAAAGCCCGCCTTGTTGCAAAAGGTTTTACTCAAAAGGCTGGAATTGATTATGAAGAAGTGTTTGCGCCCGTGGCCCGGTTGGAGACAATTCGGTTGGTCATTTCCTTAGCAGCTCAACAAGGATGGAAGATTCAACAAATGGACGTCAAATCAGCATTCTTAAACGGAACACTTGAAGAAGAGGTGTATATGAATCACCCACCGGGTTACGTTGTTAAAGGGCAAGAAGACAAAGTGCTGAAGTTAAATAAGGCTTTGTATGGTCTTAAACAAGCTCCAAGAGCATGGTATTCTTGCATTAATGAATACTTTCAGAAGATTGGCTTTACAAGATGTCCTTATGAGCATACTTTATATGTTAAGGAGGGGAAATACGGAAAAATAATGTATGTATGTTTATATGTTGATGATTTGATATTCACAGGTTGTGATCAGAAGATGATTGAAGAATTCAAGAAGTTGATGACAAAGAATTTCGAGATGACAGATTTGGGCCTGATGTCTTACTACTTGGGTATCGAAGTTAAGCAAAGTGATGAAGGAGTCTTCTTATCTCAGAAATCATATGCTGGAGCTATTCTGAAGGAATTCAAGATGGAAAAATGCAACTCAGCTTCTACGCCAGTTGATTGTCGAAACAAGTTGTCGAAAAATGAAGATAAAGTAGATCCAACTTTGTTTAGAAGATTGGTTGGAAAGTTGAGATTCTTGACATGTACAAGACCAGATATCTTATATGGAGTTGGACTTATTAGTCGGTACATGCAAGATCCAACTTCGTCGCATATGGAGGCAGCAAAGAGGTTACTTCATTACATCAAAGGTACAATTGATTATGGCTTATTTTATTCATCTCAAAACAATTTTAGGTTGTTCGCATTTAGCGACAGTGATTGGGGAGGAGATGTTAATGATCGAAAGAGTACATCTGGTTATGTTTTCTTCATGGGAACAACTGTTTTTGCGTGGAGTTCAAAGAAACAAGCAATTGTTGCACTTTCAACATGTGAGGCTGAATATGTAGCAGCAGCATCTTGTGTTTGTCATGCAATATGGTTGAGAAGAATGCTAAAAAGTTTGAAGTTTGTTCAAGATGGCGCAACTGATGTGTTTGTTGATAACAAATCAGCTATTGCATTAGCTAAAAATCCAATTTTTCATGATAAAAGCAAGCACATTGACGTCAGGTATCATTTTATAAGAGAATGCATTGAAAAGAAAGAAATTCAGCTTAAACATGTCCCATCAAAAGACCAGGTTGCTGATATTCTTACTAAGCCTTTGAAGTTTGAAGACTTCAGCAGATTAAGAGCTCTTCTTGGTGTTACTAAAGGATGAAGATCATAAGTTTAAGAAGGGGTGTTGAAATAATAAACTTATGTTTTAATTAAGTGTCTATTTGTTTCTAAAAGGTCATGTTGTTTCACAAATAGTTATGTTGTTTTTAAGGTGTCTCTTGTAATCTTTAAATATCTATGAAATGAAGAATGAATAACAAGTTCTCCAGCAAATTCTTTCTCCTCTGTAAAACCAAAAACTCCATTTTATCTCCAACAGGAGCTCTTATCACTTATTGATAAGCTTATGCTAATCTTACATGTTATGGTTGGTTGTCAACTCTGGAATCATTGTATTTGTATTTGCTATCTTTTAGGCTTTGGGAATTTTCCTTTGTCATGTACGTCCACTTGATATCTTTATAGCACACTTATGCTATACAGTAAATTTACAATAGAGTTTGACTACAACAAGCAATGCATTTGTTTGTTTTAAGAATATTATGTCATTTTATGTGAATATAATTACAAGAGAAGCACAATATATTTGTTATACATTTTTTTCTTCATGTTATATTTTTGATATGTTTCAGCAAATTTAATCAATGGGTGAAGTTGGACCTGCAATTGCAAAAGATGTCACTGAAGTATGATCTTCATCTACTGTTATTCTAAATGTTTTGCTTTTTATTCCTAGAATAATTCCTAATTATTTTCACTATTCTTATAGCTGATTGGTATCCATTGGTATATCTGAACAAAGTTACCGCTGGCTGCAAGGCTCGTATTGCTGCCAAGCTTGAAATGATGGAGGCTTGGAGCCTTGTTCTAGTGTTAAGGACGGGTATTTTTCCATATTGTCAAAGTTTCACCCTTACAAGTTTACAACAATTACATTTGCCTTTCCAAAAAAATTGAAGAATCTCTCTTTCGTAGGATTGGATAAAGCATGATTACTGAGGCAGAGAAAAATGGCCTTATCACCCCTGGAGTGGTTAGAATTTTATCCCTCTCAACTGTGTGTTTAAAATTATTTGTAAGTCCGGTAATAGCGGGTTGCATTCAAATTTGATAGTGAAACTCAATCGAGCGAATCACATTGCATTTTATGGCCACAAATAAATTGTTGAAATTGTACAAAGGTTTCCAATTCTCACCTGTTTGTCCTTGTTGTCGATAAGTTTGGTAAATGACTTGATGCGATTAATAGTTAATAAGAAGAAAGAAAGAGTCTGCTTATTTTTTTGGGAAAGTGGGAGGGGGTTGGTGGTATGCCTACGTGAGTGCATGTGTTTATGAAGCAACATAAGAGAAAATGCTCGGTTAAAGAGTTGGCTCCTTGAGTGATAAATATATGAAAAAGTAGTTGAAGGTCAAGTGCAATTATCAAATGTACTGGTGCATTTGCAAGCTAATGAATTGTATAGAATTAGCTCCTTTGAAGATAAAAATATGAAACTATCAGTAGCTGATATGAGTTTTTTCTCATGTAATTTATTGAAATGTACTCCATTGAGTGGAGAAAGTCTTATTATTCTATCGACAAGGTTGTTACAAAGACTCTTATGAATAATTATATCTATTTTGGATAACATTGAATTCTTAGCTTAGTAAATTTGTTTGGTCTATCATTATCACCATTCACGTGTTTCTATGTGTTTCTGTATACAGACTAGAATATTATGTCATTTTATGTGAATATAATTACAAGAGAAGCACAATTTATCTGTTATACATTTTTTTTCTTCATGTTATATTTTTGATATGTTCCAGCAAAATTTAATCAATGGGTGAAGTTGGACCTGCAATTGCAAAAGACGTCACTGAAGTATGATCTCCATCTACTGTTATTCTACATGTTTTGCTTTTTATTCCTGGAATAATTCCTAATTATTTTCACTAATCTTATAGTTGATTGGTAAAACTCCATTGGTATATCTGAACAAAGTTACAGCTGGCTGCAAGGCTCGTATTGCTGCTAAGCTTGAAATGATGGAGCCTTGCTCTAGTGTTAAGGACAGGTACTTTTCCCATATTGTCATCCCGCAAAAAATATTTAAAAATAATAATTTTCTTTCTTTTTTATATTAGCAGGCACCCTTATATTTAGTTATGCTTATGATTATGTACTGATGACAAATTGTGCTCTTTTGCTGTCTGGTACAATATTTTTCAAAATTTCACCCTAACAAGTTTACTACAATTACATTTGTCTAAATAATTATTTAATATTAGACAAAAGAACATGAGACACAACTGTATTTTAGGTGTAAACTCATGCCTTCTTTGCATTAAAAAATAATAATATTTTAAAATGTGGGATATGGCGGGCATATCATCCTGGTTCCCGCCACTAATTTATGTACTAGCTCATGCTTACGTGCTTTCTCATACCCTTTAAAAAGAAATGACGAAAACATTGCAGATTTTTTTATTTAGATCGGAGAATAAAACTGAAATAATAAAAATGGATATGATGGTTTAAACATAAAATTAAGACCATTGGATCACTTTGCTTATATACAAAGATGGTCCAATGATTACAATTCATTTTGAATGTGTTTATTTTGTGTGTTTAAATACACTTTTCCAAATATAAGTAATGTTGTGCAAAAGAGCATGGTAAAATAAAAGAATATCGGAAGCGGCTATTTAAACACAAATTGATAACACAAGATTTTAATTATTAATTGTAGATAATTGGATATGTTTGCCTTTACATGAAAGGTGGAATTCTAGTGTAGATCTAATGATCCACAACTTATACATCAAATTTTGTGTTATCAATTTGTGTTAAAATAAACTTTCTCTTTAAAAATGATATATATAAATAAGGTAACAAACATGGAACAAAAAAAACTAGGAAAGTTTGAATTAAAAAAGCATGAAGAGAAGAAGCAAGAAAGTAGTCAAAAAAGGTAAATAAACGGTGCATGCAGTATTGAATGAATGCTCGTGCGGTCGTGCCCAGGCTATCATGCGTATCATATGCTTCCCTTTAGTCGTCTCTTTGTTTCTTTCAACTACTGCTGATTATTATTTTCCATTTATGATTTAGCTCGTGCCTGGTTTTGTTCACATGCTTTAACTGTTATTTGTGATAGACAGATGCGTGGGCACTATCAAAGCAACTGAACCTAACTCCCAAGCAAGTCGAAGTCTGATTTCAAAATATAAGAGCAGGTATAAATCTTTTAACATTTGGAGAAGTTGCATAATACAAGTACACTTTCATGTTTAGCAATCTTAACAATAATCATCTAACAACAGGACAAAACCCAATCAAACAGAAGTAAAATGTGAGTACTTGAAGAGATGGTGCTAGAAGTTATTTTTTGTTAGTTGATAATTTATTTTGTTATCATGAATATTGTAACTCATGGATTGAAAACATATGTACTGAATATGGTAACTCATGGATTGAAATTATTTTTTGTTAGTTGATACTTTATTTTGTTATCATGAATATGTGTTATATTTGTTGATTATTATATATTTTTTCGTTCTTACATTGCTCTTTAAATTGTAATGAAGATTTATTTTGATTGTTATTATTAAAATGTAATATATGCATAGCTCTACAAATTTTATAGCGGCATATATGAGCTGTAAAAGGTTGTAGCAATACTATAACATGATAATTTAATAGCGTTATATTGCCGTTATTAAATAAATATGTTATAGCGATTAAAATGTGTTGTAAAAGATTCTCACTTTCATTGAGATTAAGATGTTTAATAGCGGTGAGCATGAGCTATTGTCTTAATATAACAGCAAATTTGTGCTATAAAACCATGCTCTTTTATAGCGGCAAGTAAAGCATTATAAATATTTAGTAGTTTTTTATAACACGTTCATATACAACAGTTATGGAACTGCTATAGTTCTTATTCATAGTGGCTATAGGCCGCTATAAAAGACCAGTTCTGTTGTAGTGTGGGCCCAAGATGATTTGGGAAACTTCAGAGAAGATAGACTTGATTCGAAGACGCATGAAGACAGCACAGGACTGACGAAAGTCATATGCTAATAAGAGAAAGACCGATCTTGAGTTAAATGTTGGAGAAATGGTCTTTATTAAAGTACCACCGTTGAGGAATGTAGTTCGTTTTGGGTCTGTAGGGAAATTGGCACCAAGGTTCGTAGGGTCGTTCCCCATTACAGAGCAAATTAGACAGACGGCCTACATAGTGAAGTTGACCGAGAAGCTCAGTGGTGTTCATGATGTATTTCATGTGTTGCATTTGCGAAAGTGTTTACATGATACCGCGACAGTAGTAGAGCCGAGCATGCTTAGGGAAGTGGAAGTAGAGCAAGATGCCATGGTTAGACGAGTTCCTACATGCATCCTTGGATCGGAGGTCAAGAAATTACGCAACCGAGAGGTCAAGTTGGTTAAAGTCCAATGGGGAGATGATCAAGAAGACGCGACTTGGGAGACTGAAGACAAGATACGCACGTCGTACCCTTTGATTTTTGAGGGTATGTTCTTAACTTCTCCTTTTTCTACCGCTTTGTTTATACTTGTTCTATCGTTTAGTGTATCCTCTCGATTATATCTTCGACCCTTAGGTAGATAATCCTATGGTTGTAAACATGTGTTTGAGACATGTTATGTTTGGTGGATGCAAGTGGAAGTAAGTGTTTGCTAGTGGTTGCTCGTGGATGCATTTACATACACATTAGGCTCTAGATCGGCTCAGTCACTTTCATATTGCATATGAAGGAGTGTGCATATTTAAATAAATGGATATATATTGAATGTGTTATCATGTGGATGCTGCATTTGAACGAATGGTTATCCACTAATATAGAAATGATATGTATCACTAGGATTCTTTTACATACATAATGGATGCATGGCACTATCATGCTTTGCATTAAGGAGGTCAACTGAATCAGTAGACTGCCTGATCTTTGCATTAGATAAGTAACATATACACACACTTTTGCATATGTTCATATAGCATTAGAAATCTTGTAAGGACAATGGATGCTAGTGGGTGATGGATGAGTATATGGATGATTGGATGGTAGGATACATTTTTCTTAACTTGAAAATTTCAGGACGAAATCCTTTAAGAAGGGGAGAATGTAACACCCTGTGATTTTCAAACATGACATAAGAGATAATTAAAGAATAATTAATTTTTGAAAGAGGAATTAGGTGAAACAGGTTATGCCATTGCGTTCGTCTCAGAATTCTGCTTGAGATAGAGTCCAAGTTTGCGTAAAACGTATATGTTATGTAGAAGTAATGGATGATAGAAGCTGGGCAGAAAAATCAGAAAATAGGCTGGGATAACTGGCGCACTTGTGAAGTGCACCAAAACAAAAATGCACTAGCACACTTGGGAAGTACGCCTATGCTGAGGCAAAATCTGCACAGAATTTTGGAGAGTTCTCTGATGACGTGTCCTTCGGGGATTGGCTGGATGACGTGTCTTTTGAGCTGTGTGGTTCTGATGATCTCTAAGCTAATCTAAAGGCCCTAATTCACCTAATACATTTATAAAATTAAAACACACCTAGACCTAACCCTAATTTCATTACACTAATCCATGGCACCTCTATGCTGCCCTAATCTAAATTAAAACTAACCTCTCTTCTCTTCTCTTCTCCAAAGCAAATCAGAACAGGAGTATTCAAATTGGAAGATAAGAATCAAATTCTACAATAATGGTTTAGCTAATCAAATTCAGAATTCAGAACTATTCTCTTCCTAAATCCAATCTCAGTGAGTCCATTGATTATTTTTAGATTTAAATAATACTAAAGCAATTCAGACATGTTGTATACTGGAGTTGGAAATTACTCATGATAATAAGATCTAATCTCATTAGTTCTATCTTAGCCTATATATCAGATTCATGATTCTTATATGCCCTTGTTGATATTATCACCAGTTTTATCAGTTTTATCATATCTTTATGATTAGTTCATCCTTATTCCTATTTTGTTGTTATTATTATGCCCGTTCTGTATCTCTTCCCTACCTCCTTCCCTTTTTATTTTTATAGCCAGGCTACTTTCGAGCCTAGGCCAAATCTCGTAGAGATGAACGTAAGAATGGTAATCTAGGGAACGTTGGGAAATATGACATAATATATGTTGGGTTGATTTGGGCATGATTAATGTTAAATTTTGGGCATGATACGAAATTGGGGATTTTGGGTAATTGGCATAATTAACCTGAAATTGGCATAAAATGCAAATAAATAAATTGGCTAAGATAAGCATGCCAAGACACGAGGTTAGACTCCATTTGCGGTAGAAGCCTGCCCAGAACCAACTAGCCTAACCAGCAACCGTAAACAACCAGTCTAATATGAGAGGTCATAGGCATAATTAAAAGATGCCTAGACACGAGTTTAAATCTTGATTGTAGTAGAAGTTTGCCTGGAACAACCCGGCACATCCAGCAGCCACAAGCCATCGACTTAATGTGAGAGGTCTGTGAATTAATAACTAATTAATGCTGATCAAAGATGAATATGATACCTACACTACAAGAAAAATACCCTATTGCAACTAGCTATTTGCAACAGGCGACAAATTACAGTTGTAGTAAATGATATTTAGCAACAGACCTATTATAGCAGTTGCAATACATGAGATTTAGCAACAGACCTATTTTTTCTGTTGCGAAAAGCTTATTTTTAGCAACTGCTCTCCCCTTCCTGTTGCAAAAACATACTTTTAGCAACTGTGCTTGCATAATAGTTGCAACAAATATATTATTTGCAACTGTGCTTCCAAGCTAGTTGCAAACAAATATCTTTAGCAACTGTTTTCGCCACTTGCAATAATTGTATTTTTTACAACTGGTAAATCCAGTTGCGAAAAACATATTATTAAAAATTAGTATTAGCTTTTAATGATTTATTTTTACTAATTAATTTTAAATTGCTACTATTAGACGATTAACTAGTAATAATTATATAATAATTAAGATTTAATATTTATTAATTAATAATAAAATTTATGTATTATAAATTAATATTTTATAATTGATAATTAAATAATAAAAATTACTAATTAAAAAAATTATATTCAACATTTAAAAAATAATAAAATAACTAAATTATTATTAAATAATAATAAATTAATAATAAAAAACTAATGGATAGTAACTAGTTTGAAATATGAATATGTTTAAATATTAAACAAATAATTAATAAAATCATAATAAATAAATAAACGATAATTGATTAATATTACTGTTAAGGAGTAATTAATAACAATAATTTCTTATATGAATTAATTTATAGTTTGTGTTTGATAGAGGTATTTTTATGAATTAATTAATAATTTCTAGTTATTAGAATTTATAATTTGTGTTTGATTAACAATATTCAGTTATAGTCATAAAATAATAAGTAATCAATAATTTAGTCATGTAAGTTGTAATAGGCATAAGTTTTTGAGACGACCCCAAATCCCGTACTGACGGAGACGAGGGTAATCTTTGGAATATAACACAGAAACAGATAATAACATAACAAAATTAATTAAATACACCAAATAATGAACAATAGAATATACTGGATAAAAGTAGTCATCAGAGTTACAGAGTATACAGGATCATACTTAGTACAAATACAGTTCAGCTATACATAAATGTCTACAGCGGAAACAAACAAAATATGTACAATAGGAGCTGAACAGCATAAAAAGAGATAAATAATAGAATCCATCTTCAACTCCAGCTATCCAGAAAGAGCCAGCTAAACCTGAATACAAGGCAGCTCGTGTAGAAAAAGGGGCACCCGAGTTTGAAAGTGAAACAAACTACGAGTCAGTCATGGGACTGGTATGAGAAATCTACTCAACACATTTATAATATAGCAAATCACAGGACCATGCCACTTTCGTGGAACGGGTTTACTCCATTAGATTGCCAGTACATTAAAACAAATCATTATTTTAAACATCGCAATGCTTTTTATAAAAATGAAGCCATTATAAGACTCGGTTCCCATCACACAATGCAATGCAAACCGGAGGATAGAGTTTTTACCTTATAATGGCCAAGATATGCATTTGATATTACTATAGTGTTTATATGTTTCAAAAACAATTTCAAATCATAACTATCAATCATAGACGACATGAGCGTCCCATGCCACTATGTCGCCAAATATATATACAATCGAAACCGCACAGTCACGTATTTGGAAATTGGATTTCCGTCATGAATCAAGGCAAAAGATAGTCCTTACCGAATTCGAGACAATCTAGCCCATGTCTCAGGGCCCAGACTCAGGTGGGGGTACTGGGCTGTTTCCAATTCTGAATAGCTGTGATTTTGCTTGGATCCATAGCAATTCCTTCTTTCGATACGACGTGGCCTAGAAATTTCACTTCATCTTGCCAGAATATACATTTGGATAGTTTGGCTTTTAATACATTCCTTCTGAGGATTTCCAGAACCTGTTCCAAATGTTTTTCATGTTCGGCCTTTGATTTGAACGTACTAGTTTGATTCTAGATGTTTTTAAAGGGTTTGTGGGTTTGCTTACTTTTGGTCATACCCTTTATTGGAAACGCTGTATTGGAAATTTCAATAGAAGGAAACATGTTGCTGGGTTGAACGGGATTATTAATAGAAGGAAGAAGAGGGCGTATTTATTATGAGGTGGGTGGGTGAAAACGCTGTATTGGAAATTCCATTCATTTTCGTTGGAACCGAAGTGGTTATATACATCCAACATGTTTCCTTTTTTTAATTAGTAGGTAATCGTAATTAATGAGTAGGAAACAGTTTAACATTTTTTTAATGGTGAAAACTATAAACATAAACAACTGAGTTAGGAATACTAAATAATTAGCTAATTTTTTCAGTAATTTAAAATTTGAAATGTTCCTCTTCTTTGCAGAAGCTAATGCTTTAGGAGGTGATTAACATTGACACTTTCTCTTCTTTGCAGATACCAAAACTTTAGCATGATATGTTACATCTATTTCCTTTATCTTCTTTTCAATGCACAGTTGTCACACATCCCATTGCACTCCTGTAAAGGTTACCCAAAATGCTTGAAAATGGTACATCGCCTGCATGTTCTTTTAGACGCACAGTTTAACATGTTCACCTGAAGGAACATGTAGTCTAATTTGTCATAGCCTTGTACACATAACAGTATAATTCTAAATCTGTGTTTTCTCCATAATCAACTGTTCCCAGTAAAACATGTTTCAATTCATATTCATACGAGAAGATTATTTATTTTTTTGCTCTAATTTACTGACGAAAGTGTCAGGAGATTACTCAAAGAGCAGCCTACTCACTAGTAAAATAGTATAATAATGCTACTTATGCTTCACATGTTGCAGGGAAAAATGTCAGGAGATTACTCAAAGAGCAGCCTAAACACTAGTATGGACCTAGCCAGTACGGTAAAGCAAGTTGAGAGCTTTTTGCAATAAGCAATTTAATATGTTTGTAGTATTAAAACTTTTGTTGTAATTGTAGAAATTGTACATGAGTGGTGTATGGTGTATGAGTATAATTGTATGGTAAAGCAGCTTATACATGAGTGGTGTATGAAAATTGTAGAAATTTTTGTTGTAATTGTTTGTAGTATTAAAACTTTGCTAAACTAAAAATTTTATTTGTTTGTTTTATTTTGTGATATGCACTATTACTAAAACGAATACATTTAATATGTAATATCTGTAAGTTGTAACAATTTTTTTTAACAGATTTATGGATCTATTGCAACATGCATATACTATTGCAAAATGGAATGTTGCAACAGGAAAAGCCTGTTGCAAAAAAGGATACCGCAACATCTTATTGCGACAGATAGAAAATGTTGCGGACTTTTTGCAACTTCGGCTATACCAACAGGCGCAGGCCTATTGCAATAGGTCAACTACAACAGATATCTCCTGTTGCGAAAAGCGTTTTTTGTTGTAGTGCTAAAACTTGTTAGGTGGGTGGGGTTAAGTTAACCTGTATGAGATGACAACTTAACCAATATTACATGAATAAAGTGGATAGGGTTAAGGCAATCTTAACCAATAATACGTATTGATTTGATAATTGGATAGGGTTAAGTCAACCGGGCGGATAGACAACACTTAACCAATATAGGTTGGGTTAGGATAAACCCTAGGGAAAAATTCTAGTAGTGGTAGGGACCCTTTTCAGACAGTAACCCACTTAGAGGTATCAGGAACCCTGAGCTCGGCAGGGTTGGGGCACGCTTACTGGGCTGATTATAAGCGGTTAAATAAGAGCGAGGGTGTAGCAGTGCAGGTTCTGACGGGTTTGTTAAGAGTGCCCAAGGTGTTCCAGACATTGGAAGATTTAGCCATTGTACATCAGTAAGTATAAAGCTGTGCAACTACGGGTTGCCACTTAGGGAGTGATACACCCTAAGCTGGGACCTGCAGAAGTACCTACAAGTTAGGGAGCCGATCGATTAGGGGTAGTATAGGGACATATAGTATCTATTATGGGAAAGGAGGCTTTCATGGATTGTATGGGGTGGATATCTCTTACTAGATGTTACGCATGAAGGCTACCAATTGCGGGATTGGGATCATTTTGCTAAGAATTACTAGTGGGTGGTGCAGAGAATTAAATTAAGTAAAAAATCTGGGAAGCGCACTAGGCATTCCTTTATATTCATCTTGTTATCCAGCTTTACCTTATGTCTGGTTATATTTTCCATCCTGTTTATTCCTGTCATATTGCTTTACTTATTTTCATACTAAAAGTAACTAGACACGCCAGGCTTTATGTCTGACCTTTTTGTTTTCTCCTCTTTTTCTTCCGTTTCCCTCCCCCCCTTAAGGATCTCAGGAAGGAAACACTGAAACTTGACTCGGATTTCTTTCTTCCGGAAGCGCTTGGAAGTTTTGAAAGTAATGCTCAGCTTTATCTCTTTTTCATTATGGCTATTTGGACTGGGATTATGGTTCTCATTTTATGTACTCTGATAATAATTGTGTACAAGATGGATATTTGTGTACTTGACTCTAGTATGTGGTTTTAATGTTGTAACCAAACATGTTTTTCTTTTCCACTGCAATGAATAAATTTTGAATTTTCTTAAGTAACATTTTATATATCTATCTTGTGATATTATGTTCTATACCCTTATAATACTCCATGAAAGGTAATGCATTCCCTTAGTGAGTGACATCAATGGACAAGGGGTGTTACACGTGGTATCAGAGCTGAAGGTTACCAGATCAGATAAAAGATTTTGAAAACCATTTTCAAAAGCATTTTTCTAAGAAGTATTTTCAAAAACATGTTTTAAAGAGGATATTTTCAAGAGAAAGGTTTATTATGAAAAACATAATCCCCAAAAGTCATATATCTATCTTTTGATTCTCTGTTCTGAATCTCTTCCTTTTTCCTTTCAGCATATCTGGGGAACCCGATATACCTGAGGGCGTATCGATACCAGGCTGGTTCAGAAGGTATCTAGAGGCTAGGACTTCTGTTGTAAGCTCAGGAAACGTTCCTCCACCCCTTACTGGAGCTCCTCCTCCTCTCCGTGTAGACGCTTTTTCTAAGATATGCAAAGACTTCCGTGCTATGGAGGCAGCTTTCAAGAGACTTGTTAACATATTGTACAAGGATGGTAGGAATGAGAATGAGGTAGTTTAGGCTAAGGACCACAACCCAAGGATGAGAAACTTGTTGATATGGCTTTAATCCATGAAGAAGGTAAAGGTGAAAAGAAAAGGGTGAAAGTGGAAGAATCACAGAACAAGAAGTAGAACCTAAGAAGGGTGGAAAGAATAATAAACCCCGACATAAAAGGAAGTTCCATTTCTGTGGTATACCAGGTCATATAGCTAAAGACTGTAGAAAGAAGAAGGCAAAAAAGACTGGTTGCTTCCAATGTGGTGAGGCAAGACATATGATTAAATACTGCACAAGGAGGCAAGGACAAGGGAAATGACAGAGGACAGGATCAACTTCGGGAAGGCAGGTTCATGCTCTCATGGCAGCTACGCAAGAGAGAGATAGAAACATTTTTGTTGAAAGTTTGATTTTCCTTTTCGATCATGCTGTACATACTTTGTTTGATTCTGGCGCTTCACATTCGTTTATATCTTCTTCTGTTGTTTAGTCTCTGCACCTAGATACTGGTATAGCAGTGGATCCCGTCGTTGCCTAGAATCATATTAGGGGTACGGCTTATCTTTCTATGTTATGTTGGGATTTGAGAATATATGTGTATGGCTTTGAGTTCGAATGCAACGCCTATGTGCCTGACTTCACGGGCTATGGGTTGATTCTAGGAATGGATTGGCTAGCCACATATGGTGCCATTCTCGACTGTGAAAAGTGGGTAGTTAGAATGTTGACTAGTTTGGGTAATACTATCGATATCTCATGCGACCTTAAGGGTTCTGTTATGCTTAGCTACCTAGAATCTCTTGACGTGTCTATTGATGATTTGCAATCTACTCGAGTAGTCCGTGAGTATGCAAATGTCTTTGAGGAGGTTATGGGTTTACCTCCAAAATACGAGATAGATTTCCGTATATACTTGGTAGACAATGCGAAGCCAGATGCATTGCCTGTGCGCCACATGGCTCCAAGAGAAAGGAGGGAGCTTAGTAAACAAGTGAAAGAGTTGGTTGAGAAAGGGTTCATAAGAAGTAGTATCTCAGAGTGGGATGCTCCAGTTGTTTTTTCTACAAAGGCTGATGGTTCACTTAGATTATGTGTGGACTATAGGGAGCTGAGTAAGCTCACGAAGAGATAGATGATGGTTGGTGCTTCGGTTTTCTCGCAGTTGGTCTTAGCTACATGATTTCGTCAGTTGAAAGTAGCTACGGATAGTATAGATAAGACTGCTTTTAGGACCCCCGATGGTTTCCTCAAATGGCTGGTCATGCCTTTTGGTTTGACGAATGCACCCGCATATTTTGTAGACTTGATGAGTGGGGTGCTTAGGGAGTTTCTAAACAAGTTTGTGGTAGTTTTGTGGATGATATTTTGATATTTTCTAAAAGAGAGGAAGAACATGCCCTACATCTTAGGGAAGTCTTAGAGTCCCTTCGAGCACATCAACTCAAAGCTACATTCTCCAAATGTCTTTTTTGGAGGAAGGAAGTGAGGTTCTTAGGACACGTGGTCTCCAAGGAAGGGATAGCTGTGGATTCCACGAAGGTGGTAGCAATCCAAGATTGGAAGGTTCCTAAGAATGCAACAGAAGTAAGAAGTTTTCTTGGTTTGGCGGGCTATTACAGAAAGTTCATCAAAGATTTTGCAAAGATGTCATCCCCACTTACAAGATTGATGAAAAAGAATTTGACCTTTTCTTGGGATGTTGACTGTGACAATGCTTTCCAATGTTTGAAGAGGGTATTGACGACAACTCCAATATTAGTTTTGCCAGATGGGAGTAAACCATGGGAGTAAACCACTCACAGTGTATACCAATGCATACGGGATAGGGCTTGGAGCAGTTTTGATGCAAGAGGGAAGGGTGATATGCTATCGTGGAAGGCAGTTAAAGGACCATAAGAAGAATTACCCTACCCACGACTTAGAGTTAGCTGCCATAGTTTTTGCGCTTAAGTCTTGGCGTCGCTATTTGCTTGGTGAGAGGTTTGAGTTGTACACAGACCATAAGTCACTAAATTACTTGTTCCCCCAAAAATATTAAAACTTAAGGCAATAGAGGTGGATGGAGTTCTTAGCATCCTACTATTTTGAGATTGCATATACCTCTGGCAAGGTAACATTGTAGCTGACACCTTGAGTAGGAAGAAGTTGACTTTGAGTCCTTTGTTTGTCGAGCAGCAGGGTTTACAGTATATCTCTACCTTTGACTTTAGACCCTCTATTGATTATGTAACCGGTTTGTTGGCATCATTAGAGGTGCGACCTACACTTTTGGGACAAATAGGTGCGGCACATCGAGATGACCCACAGTTGATAGAGATAGTAGACAAGCTTGTAAGAGGGGAGTCTTCAAGCCATCTTAGTAGGCATACTATCGATGACAAAGGTTGGTTGCGTAGAGATGGGAGACTTTGCATATCTCGAGACGAGAGTTTGAGAAAGACAATCCTTGAAGAAGAACATCGTTCTAAGCTGACTATACATCCCAGTGGAGACAAGATGTATAGGGATATGATGCGAGTTTTCTTTTGGGCCGGAATGAAGAAGGATGTGGTTGAGTTCGTTTCTAGATGCCTAGTGTGCTAGCAAGTCAAGGTTGAGAAAAAGAAGCCTGGTTGTTTGCTTCACCCTTTAGAGGACCCATAGTGGAAATGGGAAAGTGTTTCCATGGATTTCGTCGATGGGTTGCCAAGGTCAAGGAAGGGTAATACGGGGAATTACGTAGTAGTAGATAGACTTACCAAGAGCGCCCATTTCATTCCCGTTAAGAGCAGAAGAACAGCGGCATGTTTGGCATCTGTTTAACTCCGAGAGATAGTTCGTCTACACGGCAAACCTTCTAGTATTATAAGCGATCGAGATCCCGTTTTCACTAGTGAATTTTGTAAAAGCTTGCAAGAGGCGGTAGGAACGCAACTGTGTTTGAGTACCGCTTATCACCCTTAGACGGAAGGCCAAACAAAAGAGTGAATCGAATTCTAGATGATCTTTGGAGGTTATGCATCTTAAACTTTAGAAGGACATGGGAGGAACATCTTCCGTTAGTAGAGTTCGCCTACAACAACAGCTATCAGATTAGTATCGGCATGGCACCTTTTGAAGCACTATATGGACGACCTTGTCGATCACCTACTTGTTGGTTGGAACCTACGGAAAAGATTTTTCTTGGGCCCGAGATGATTAGGGATACTTTAGAGAAGATAGACTTGATTCGAAGACGCATGAAGACGGCACAGAACCAGCGAAAGTCATATGCTGATAAGAGAAGGACCGATCTTGAGTTCGATATTGGAGAAATGGTGTTTATTAATGTATCACTGTTGAGGAATGTACTTCGTTTTGGGTCTGTAGGGAAATTGGCACCAAGGTTCGTAGGGCCATTCCCCATTACAGAGAGAATTGGAAAGATGGCCTACAAAGTGAAGTTGCCCGAGAAGATCGGTGGTGTTCATGATGTATTTCATGTGTTGCATTTACAGAAGTGTTTACATGATACCGTGAAAGTAGTAGAGCCGAGCATGCTTAGGGAAGTGGTAGTAGAGTGAGATGCCACGGTTAGACGAGTTCGTACATGCATCCTTGGATTGGAGGCCAAGAAATTACGCAACCGAGAGGTCAAGTTGGTTAAAGTCCAATGGGGAGATGATCAAGGAGACGCGACTTGGGAGACTGAAAACAAGATACATGCGTCGTACCCTTTCCTTTTTGAGGGTATGTTCTTAACTTCTTCTTTTTCTACTGCTTTGTTTATACATGTTCTATTGTTTAGTGTATCCTCCCGATTATATCTTCGACCCTTAGGTAGAAAAATCTATAGTTGTAAACATGTGTTTGAGACATGTTATGTTTGGTGGATGCAAGTGGATGAAAGTGTTTGCTAGTGGTTGCTCATGGATGCATTTACACACACATTAGGCACTAGATCGGCTCAGTCACTTTCATATTGCATATGAAGGAGTGTGCATATTTAAATAACCGGATGTATATTGAATGTGTTATCATATAGATGATGCATTTGAATGAATGGTTGCGAATCATGTAGAAATGATATGTATCATTAGGATTCTTTTACATACATAATGACGCATGGCACAATCATGTTTTGCATAAAGGAGGTCAACTGATTAAGTAGTCCGCCTGATCTTTGCATTAGATAAGGAACATATACACACAGTTTTGCATATGTTCATATAGCGTCAGAAATCTTGTAAAGAAAATGTATGCTTGTGGGTGATGGATGATTGATACATTCTTCTTAACTTGAAGATTTCAGGGACGCAATCCTTCAAGGAAGGGAGAATGTAACACCCCGTGATTTTAAAATAAGACATAAGAGATAATTAAAGAATAATTAATTTTTAAAGAAGAATTTGGTGAAAAAGGTTACGCCATTGCATTCGTCTCGAAATTCTACTTGAGATAGAATCCGAGTTTGCATAAAACGGACGCCGTATGAAGAAGTTATGGACGAAAGAAGTTGGGCAGAAAAGTCAGAAAACAGGCTGGGATAACTAGCTGTGACGAAAAGGAATTTCGCTCGACAAATCAGAACGCAGACGGAAGAACATTTCATAGTATATTACAACAATGCATCAGATCACAAGAATATACAGAGTATGAATAAATATTACACAGACATATCAGAGATTTAAATTACATTTAAATACATCGCAGCGGAAAATAATACAATACACAACTAGAAGAGATATACGGATACAAAGCTTTCCGGATATCGTTCCAGCTGTAAACCAGGATGCTGTGAATAAAAATCTGCAAAACCAAAACTACTAGCTGCCGGTGTCAAAATAAGGGCACCCAGAGTTTAGGGTAAAATAATAAACTCCAGGTCAGTCATGTGACTGGTGTGAGAACTAAAACAGTTATTAATCTTTATTTTAAATCAGATATATCAAGGGACCACGCTGCAACGCGAAACGGGTTTCCTCCCAAGAATACCAGTGCATAAAACAAACAGCGCAATGCTAAATAAAGAAAAATGAAGCTGTTATAAGACCCAGGTCCTATCACACAATGCAACGCAAGACGGGGGATAGGGTTTTCCCTTATAACTGCCAAAGAATGCTTGATACGTTTAAAACAAATCATTTGATACTATTATAAGTGCATAGTGTATAAAACAACTTCAAATCATAAGTATCAATCATAGGCGGCATGGGTACCATATATCATATCGCCATACTAGTTCTACAATTAAAACCGCAAATGTCACGTATTTGGAAATTGGATTTCCATCTATGAACCGAGGCTAGGGATCGTCCTCTACCGATTCGTGACTCTCTAGCCCGAGCCACAGGCAAGCGCGCAGGCAAGCCTTTAGATCGTCAGGGCCGGTCCACCGATGTGGATTATTATGTCTGAACACTACGTTTCCTCGCCCATTGGGGCGTAAATGAGCCAACGAATGACTCCATCGGACCCGGATCGTCGGATCAAACCGAGGTGCCTCGCAACAGCAACAACCACATAGGTGAAAAGTATATAAATGTCAGGGTTGGTAGGTCACTGACACCACCCTAGCTAGAAAGAAACGCATGCCCTCCCTGAGGTCCTCTCCCGTTTTTGGTTCACAACCGGCTGGCGAAACTCGCGAAGTAAACGTTACACAAAGCTACGCCACAAGGCCGTGCTTTGATCATCACCACAAGACTTTGCTTTTCAACAGAAGCCTCGATCAATTGCCACTTAGGCATGCCACACAGGCAATTCACTCCATGCGTTTGATATCCATCAATATATAACCCCTGAGCTCGTACATCTCAGAGAAGGGCGTTAAGCAAGAGAATAAATTCTCCGCCGCCAAACAGATATATATTTAATAGAGATCAATCACACGGACTAAAATCCAATGTCAGACACACAGTCCATTTACAAGTCCGTTCTGGGTCTGAACGAAACCGGAGGCACCTAGTACCCCGCATATCCATCGATCTCCAAGTACGTCTAGACGATCACCAACTGTTTCCATCTTCTTGGGTGTACAGCCCAATCAAGATCATCAGTAATCACCCAAACGACGTGAAGACTTCTGGTCTTCGACGACCGTCTTCATCTTCGACTTATCGTCGTATCAGTTATTCAAAATGGGATAAACCCGGTCTTTCCGAATAACTCGCGTATATTTTAAATAATTGTTACATAAACACAACATACGCCTCATTCCAATTTATCAGCCACTAACCGTGAATTAATCAAGAGAATAATTCCCCAAATATTAACCCCGAAGGCCGAAACCAACATCAGATCAATATCCAGAAAACCCTGCTTGGCTAACCGACAGTTAGTTTCTAAATTTCACATTCATAGGGAAAGGTTCCCATTAATTTTATCAAAGATAAATTCTTTATATTTATTCTTTAATCTATCCTTTTGAATTTCGATCCAACTAGTCGGAATTAACGGACCTTACCGAAGTAATCATTTTTTTTAATTTCCCAATCCCAACCTATTCATCCCATGAAGTAAAACTGGTAATACTTCATATCTAACACCACGGTGTTATCGGTAAATTCAATTACCATTTCGCGTTCAAATCTAATTAAAGATTTAACCATCGCCTGGAGCAAAACTGGTGATACTCCATTTTCGATCATTTCAATCTAATTAAAGACTCATTAAAACTCCACTTAGTTTTAATCTTTGACTGGGTTAAAGAATCAGTGTCATTTAAAACACGGTTCACGATAAACCCAAAATCACATTCCATTAATTATCGGGTTAAAGAACGAGTGTTACTTAAAACACTGTCCACGATAAACCCAAAAATCAATATCAATTCAATTCCAATTAAATATCATTTAATTGGCATACTTCATTAAATCTAAATAAAAAAATTTAATCTTTTCTCAGCTGGGTTCAAGAACAGTGTTAGTCAAGACGCCATTCACAACAAACCCAAATCACATTTGATATTAAATACAAGGCTCTGAATAGAAAATATATCGGCTTATATTCAATATCAAATTCTACGACCAACAGATATCATATTGGAAATAACGATATATATATCTATATCTTTCAAATTTCCATAACAACATCTGTATAATCTCGAAATCCAACATCGAAATATTCCGAAGACAATTTCGATTCAAATCCATTCCAATGCAATCATTGGAAATTCTGGTTATTTTCAAAACCATTTCAAATTCAATTTATTTATTTAAAAATAAATAGAATTATAATTCTAGTACAAAACTTGTTCATTTCGATAAAAATCAATTTTTATCTTTTCAAATATGGAGTCTTTCATCCCAATTCTTCCCAAATCATTTCTTATGATTTTACACAAATTATTAATATTTTTAATAATTTTATCAAGGCCCGTACAGTCGATTTCCATCAACGGCCATCGAACTGCACTTACAGCGACCTTTTTCAAATTTGATTTGGACATAATTCCAAATCCAACCGTTAGATTTTTAAATTCTAATAATCGTTAGAAAGCTCTTTTCGATACGAACCCAACGGTTCCGGTTTTAGGAGAATCCGACGGTCGGATCTCCCGCAATATCCGTTTGAAATAAATGGTCGAAATTCACGAACTGCCACGGCGCGGCGCGTTCTATTCAGGCCATTATATTATATATATAATATATATAATATATATTTCGTCGATTTCTATTTAAAACGAATTATATAAATAGTTTTGAATTCGTTTCAAAAACATTTTCAACTTCCATTTCAATTCGAATCAAAATTGAATCTTTCCCTATAAATTCGTTTTAAAATTCATTTGAATTCAATTCAAATTTCAATTAAATTTGAATTCATTTCACTTCATTTTAAATTCAATTCGAATTCGTTTTCAATTCGATTCAAATCAAAGTGGTTTTCTATTCGATTCATTTCAAAATCGTTTTATATTCAATTCATTTCGAAATCGTTTTATATTCAACTCATTTCGAAATCGTTTTATATTCAACTCATTTCGAAATCGTTTTATATTCAATTCATTTCGAAATCGTTTTATATTCAATTCATTTCGAAATCGTTTTTCAATTCATTTCGAAATCGTTTTTCAATATTCATTTTAAAATGAATAAAATCGATATAAATATCGTTCACGTCAAAATGGCGTCAATCTAATCAACACGGCTTCATATATTCCTTCATTCTATTCAACAAATGAATATTTATTTTTGTCAACACACGACTAATCTCAACGAATGAGTACTGTCCACGTGTGACTATTTTTGTTAAATTATTTCGTTCAACACATGACTAATCTCAACGGATGAGTACAGTCAACACATGAACCTTTATTTTATAAATCTTTATTTTTCAAATTGGAATGAGGCCCAATCAATCACCATATAATGTTAATTATATGGATTTCCATACATCACACGTATATAATAGCATTGAAAAATAATCAACCATCAACCAAAGTGCACTACACTGTATAAGCATCAAATATAGATATCTAACGCTTATAACAGCCTGTCAATCAATCGATCGACATATTTATTCAATCAGGATGAGTGAACTTCATATTTCATCCCAACACCCGTGTGGGGTTTCAAACCATCAAACACAGATTTTATTTGTGCAGTTGGGCGATGTGTAAAATTTATCGTCCCAATCAATGTCCTTCAAATAGGGGTACATAAACAAACCGTCCGGTTTGTAAATGAATATTTTATTTTATTCACTTCACGTTAAAAATTATATTTTTAACGATAAAAACATTTTATTTCAACATATGAATTTCTATTCAGTTCATTTATTAAATAAAATGCTATCTTTATTTTTCTAATGTATTTTAGAAAATTTCGGCGGCATAACGACACGATACTAGAAACGGGACGAGGCCTAGCCTTATCCCCGGTCTAGTGAAGGCCCACGCCATTCACACATCAATCAAATCAATTTCAATTCAATTCAAACCAAATACACAACCAAACAATTAAACAAACAAGCCATCCATGGTCTGTGGATGACGGGTGTCGGGTGCTACTAAACACCGTCTGCATCCTAGTATATATATATAACTTAGAAAAAGAATTTTGAGTGAGGAGTTCTCACCGATAGCTATTCCATCTTCACGACACTTCAAAAGTAGAAATCTTCGTCGTTCCCGCCCTTCTTCACTTTCGTTGCCCGTAGCCACTACATATGTAAAAATCGAATTTTTACTTCGTTATTCAATATATAAAAATCGAAATTTTACTTCGCTATTCAATATAGAAAAATCGAATTTTTACTTCGCTATTCAATATATAAAAATCGAATTTTTACTTCGCTACTCAATATAGAAAAATCGAATTTTTACTTCGCTATTCAATATAGAAAAATCGAATTTTTACTTCGCTATTCAATATAGAAAAATCGAATTTTTACTTCGCTATTCAATATATAAAAATCGAATTTTTTACTTCACTATTCAATATATAAAAATCGAATTTTTACTTCGCTACTCAATATAGAAAAATCGATTTTTTACTTAAATTCAATATAGAAAAATCAAATTTTTACTTCGCTATTCAATATAGAAAAATCAAATTTTTACTTCGCTATTCAATATAGAAAAATTGAATTTTTACTTCGCTATTCAATATATAAAAATCGAATTTTTACTTCGCTATTCAATATATAAAAATCGAATTTTTACTTCGCTAATAAATATATAAAAATCATTCCTTTACAATGCTACTTCCATGATAAAAATTATATTTCTATCTTGCTATCATTATAATAAAAATTGTATTTTTATTAATCCACATGAATAAAAATCATATTTTTATACATTCTACATAATAAAGATCGAATTTTTATACTTCTATAATATAAAAATTGTATCTTTAGCTTTCCCATAATATAAAAATTATATTTTTAACACGTTAAAATTCTAATCTTTATATCGTTATACTCTTTATATATAGATCAAATTTTTCCACAATGCTTTTCATATTAAAATAAAACTGATTTAAACTAATTCCATTGAATAAAATTAAATAGAACAATATGAAGACTCACAGTGTTCCTTGATCGAAAAGGAGGGCGAATGGAGCAGAGGGAGGATGGTCGGGGAAGGGGATCGGAGGGTCGGAGGGTGGTGCTCGATTGGGTGGCGGCGGTTTCTGAGGTGGTTCGTCGATCGAAGGGGGGAGGGGGTCTGTCGATGCGGCTGAGGCAAGAGAGGGGGTGCGGTGGTTGGTCAGGGGGTCGACGCGAGCTAGGGCGCGGTGGTGGATTGGGGATTCTGGGTTCACGCGAGGGGGAGGGTTGACGAGAGGAGGGTGGCGGCGGCTTCAAGGGGGGGCGGCGCGGCGAACCTCGACGGTGGCGGCTCCGGCTAGGGCAGGCGCGATTTTCTTTTTCTCTTTTTTTTTATTTCGAACCTGAATTGGTTTGAACGTGGAAAACAGGGGGGCAGAGGGATTTAAGGGGAGGAGAAGGATTTTTAATTTTTTAATTGTTTTATTTTCCCCCCAAAAGTAACTTAAAATTTCGGACTCGAAACGGACCCACCGCCTGTCGTCCATAGCGAATTACCCCCATTCCGAACACAATGGGATATATATCGTAGGCTGATTCGATCGTTTCGATCAGTTTCCGTTAAAATCAACCTATAACTCTATATTTTGAATTTGAACGCGCATTTCAATTTACCGGGGTCACGTACTAACTAGGAAAATTCCCGAAAAATATTTTCTAGCTTCGTATTGACGATACGACCCTAACAAAACTAGTTTCGTCGAATTCTGAGACCGTTTGAAAAATGGCCATTTTCCAGTCGATTAAATTCAACTGAAACTGGTCAAACACGTTTAACTGCGCCACGCTCACATATTAATTCGAAAAATTATGAAAATTGAAACCTAGCAATAACTTTACATCCCGGATCCAACGAAAGTGGTTTCGTCGAAATCCGAGGTCGTTTGCAAAATCTCCATTTTTAAGGGCTCGAATTCCATAACGACTATTCAGGATTTTCAACTGGACATATCTTTTGATCCCCGCTATGAAATTTTGATTTTTCGGATTCGTTGGAAAGATATTCACAATTAGATTCCAATGTTTTTGGTTTCACTAAAATCCGGATTATTTTGCACCCGGTACATTCAATTGAAGTTTGAAATCGAATTATCGAACTACCGTGCCATTTTCAATTCAATTTATAATTATATATAATTATTTATATTCTAACGACGAACTATATAATATATACGTTCGAATTATATTCAAAATAAATTTCTCGTCGATATTATTTAAAATAATTCATTTTAAATAATCAAAATTCGCTAAAATTGCCAAAATAAAAATTTTAAACTGGCCCAGATTTTCGGGTTGTTAAAATCTCCCCCACTTAAAACTTTTCGTCCCCGAAAAGGAACAAAGCCGAAAGTTGTTTAACAATTCAACTCAACTTCCATTGTTTTGATTACGGCTAAATTCTTCAACTTTTCAGTTTCTAAGAACTTTTCAAAAATTTCAAAAATTTGGCTAACACCCTAAATTTTCGAAAAATTTCGCCATAACCTCCCCTGCACCGAGAGCCACGGGAAAATCCCAAAATTGCCATACAGGCCTTCTGATCTCAAAAAGAAAAAGAAAAAGCCAAGCGGCTAGCCAATAGGCTCATAAAATCATCATCACCCAAACAAAATAGTAAATTATGTAGTAAACATGTACCTATTTGTCGGGCAAACAAATTTTATTCTCTGCTCTAGCCTCCTTGCTATGACCTGTTCAATGTAAGTATATGTATATGCAAGCAAATGCGACCAATTTTCAATATAATTCATTATGTGATTCAATTAGGCTAAATGGCTAAAAATTAGCAAACAAATAAACAAACAACACAAACATCAATCAATTAGTGAATTAGAGTTTCAAATTCATAATTTTGATACATATACAAAAATCATGTTTTTGATACCAAATCACAACAATAGGCCCTATCTAATTTTTGGTTCTCACACCAATCAATAGGAAATATATTGATATTACACGTTCGTCACTCGAATATAAATTCTGATGATGATATATCAATCATCAGAATCACCCCCGGGCGACTAGAGTGTAATTCTATATCTATCCAGTATATTAAAACTTCAAATACACGTTTGCAAGGCGTATATGCAAAATCTTTATATACTGGACTGTCCTAATCAATATAAAATAAATATTCAAATACGTATACAACGATTTAAAATTTCAAAACAAAAATTGTTCTCATTTTAAAAATATACTCTTCACACTCGTTCTAGGATACTACTGATCCTATCTCTAACGAGTCATTCCCATTGGATATTACTAATCCAATATCTGATGAATTCTTTCGTATGGTTCTAATGTGTCTTGTTCTCTGAGCTTTGTAAACTAAAGCTCTGATACCAAATGTGACGAAAAGGAATTTCGCTCGGTCCGAATCAGTCGTCAAACCGACCCAGACCGTTCGAAACGCCCTATCGTTTGAGAACACGACAAATCATTTAATACTATTATAAGTGCATAGTGTATAAAACAACTTCAAATCATAAGTATCAATCATAGGCGGCATGGGTACCATATATCATGTCGCCATACTAGTTCTACAATTAAAACCACAAATGTCACGTATTTGGAAATTGGATTTCCATCTATGAACCGAGGCTAGGGATCGTCCTCTACCGATTCGAGACTCTCTAGCCCGAGCCACAGGCAAGCGCGCAGACAAGCCTTTAGATCTTCAGGGCCGGTCCACCGATGTGGATTATTATGCCTGAACACTACGTTTCCCCGCCCTTTGGGGCGTAAATGAGCCAACGAATGACTCTATCGGACCCGGATCGTCCGATCAAACCGAGGCGCCTCGCAACAACAACAACCACATAGGTGAAAAGTATATAAATGTCAGGGCTGGTAGGTCACTGACACCACCCTAGCTAGAAAGAAACGCATGCTCTCCCTGATGTCCTCTCCCGTTTTTGGTTCACAACCGGGGGGCCAAACTCGGGAAGTAAACGTTACACAAAGCTACGCCACAAGGCCGTGCTTTGATCATCACCACAAGACTTTACTTTTCAACAGAAGCCTCGATCAATTGCCACTTAGGCATGCCACATAGGCTATTCACTCCATGCGTTTGATATCCATCAATATATAACCCCTGAGCTCGTACGTCTCAGAGAAGGGCGTTAAGCAAGAGAATAAATTCTCCGCCGCCAAACAGATATATATTTAATAGAGATCAATCACACGGACTAAAATCCAATGTCAGACACACAGTCCATTTACAAGTCCGTTCTCGGTCTGAACGAAACCGGAGGCACCTAGTACCCTGCATATCCATCGATCTCCAAGTACGTCTGGACGATCACCAACTATTTCCATCTTCTTGGGTGTACAGCCCAATCAAGATCATCAGTAATCACCCAAACGACGTGAAGACTTCTGGTCTTCGACCACCGTCTTCATCTTCGACTTATCGTCGTATCAGTTATTCAAAATGGGATAAACCCGGTCTTTCCGAATAACTCGCGTATATTTTAAATAAGTGTTACACAAACACAACATATGCCTCATTCCAATTTATCAGTCACTAACCGTGAATTAATCAAGAGAATAATTCCCCAAATATTAACCCCGAAGGCCGAATCCAACATCAGATCAATATCCAGAAAACCCTGCTTGGCTAACCGACAGTTAGTTTCTAAATTTCACATTCATAGGGAAAGGTTCCCATTAATTTTATCAAAGATAAAATCTTTATATTTATTCTTTAATATATCCTTTTGAATTTCGATCCAACTAGTCGGAATTAACGGACCTTACCGAAGTAATCATTTTTTTTAATTTCCCAATCCTAACCTATTCATCCCATGAAGTAAAACTGGTAATACTTCATATCTAACACCACGGTGTTATCGGTAAATTCAATTACCATTTCGCGTTCAAATCTAATTAAAGATTTAACCATCGCCTGGAGCAAAACTGGTGATACTCCATTTTCGATCATTTCAATCTAATTAAAGACTCATTAAAACTCCACTTAGTTTTAATCTTTGACTGTGTTAAAGAATCAGTGTCATTTAAAACACGGTTCACGATAAACCTAAAATCACATTCCATTAATTATCGAGTTAAAGAACGAGTGTTACTTAAAACACTGTCCACGATAAACCCAAAAATCAATATCAATTCAATTCCAATTAAATATCATTTAATTGGCATACTTTATTAAATCTAAATAAAAAAATTTAATCTTTTCTCAGTTGGGTTCAAGAACAGTGTTAGTCAAGACGCCATTCATGACAAACCCAAATCACATTTGATATTAAATACAAGGCTTTGAATAGAAAATATATCGGCTTATATTCACTATCAAATTCTACGACCAACAGATATCGTATTGGAAATAACGATATATATATCTATATCTTTCAAATTTCCATAACAACATCTGTATAATCTCGAAATCCAACATCGGAATATTCCGAAGACAATTTAGATTCAAATCCATTCCAATGCAATCATTGGAAATTCTGGTTATTTTCAAAACCATTTCAAATTCAATTTATTTATTTAAAAATAAATAGAATTATAATTCTAGTTCAAAACTAGTTCATTTCGATAAAAATCTATTTTTATCTTTTCAAATATGGAGTCTTTCATCCCAATTCTTCCCAAATCATTTCATATGATTTTACACAAATTATTAATATTTTTAATAATTTTATCAAGGCCCGTACAGTCGATTTCCATCAACGGCCATCGATCTTCACTTACAGCGACCTTTTTCAAATTTGATTTGGACATAATTCCAAATCCAACCGTTAGATTTCTAATTTCTAATAATCGTTAGAAAGCTCTTTTCGATACGAACCCAACGGTTCCGGTTTTAGGAGAATCCGACGGTCGGATCTCCTGCAATATCCGTTTGAAATAAATGGTCGAAATTCACGAACTGCCGCGGCGCGGCGCGTTCTATTCAGGCCATTATATTATATATATAATATATATATAATATATATTTCGTCGATTTCTATTTAAAACGAATTATATAAATGGTTTTGAATTCGTTTCAAAAACATTTTCAACTTCCATTTCAACTCGAATCAAAATTGAATCTTTCCCTATAAATTCGTTTTAAAATTCATTTGAATTCAATTCAAATTTCAATTAAATTTGAATTCATTTCACTTCGTTTTAAATTCAATTCAAATTCGTTTTTAATTCGATACAATTCAAAGTGGTTTTCTATTCGATTCATTTCAAAATCGTTTTATATTCAATTCATTTCGAAATCGTTTTATATTCAACTCATTTCGAATTCATTTTATATTCAACTCATTTCGAAATCGTTTTATATTCAACTCATTTCGAACTCGTTTTATATTCAATTCATTTCGAAATCGTTTTATATTCAATTCATTTCGAAATCGTTTTTCAATTCATTTCGAAATCGTTTTTCAATATTCATTTTAAAATGAATAAAATCGATATAAATATCGTTCACGTCAAAATGGAGTCAATCTAATCAACACGGCTTCATATATTCCTTCATTCTATTCAACAAATGAATATTTATTTTTGTCAACACACGACTAATCTCAACGAATGAGTACTGTCCACGTGTGACTATTTTTGTTAAATTATTTCGTTCAACACATGACTAATCTCAACGGATGAGTACAGTCAACACATGAACCTTTATTTTATAAATCTTTATTTTTCAAATTGGAATGAGGCCCAATCAATCACCATATAATGTTAATTATATGGATTTCCATACATCAAACGTATATAATAGCATTGAAAAATAATCAACCATCAACCAAAGTGCACTACACTGTATAAGCATCAAATATAGATATCTAACGCTTATAACAGCCTGTCAATCAATCGATCGACATATTTAATCAATCAGGATGAGTGAACTTCATATTTCATCCCAACACCCGTGTGGGGTTTCAAACCATCAAACACAGATTTTATTTGTGCAGTTGGGCGATGTGTAAAATTTATCGTCCCAATCAATGTCCTTCAAATAGGGGTACATAAACAAACCGTCCGGTTTGTAAATGAATATTTTATTTTATTCACTTCACGTTAAAAATTATATTTTTAACGATAAAAACATTTTATTTCAACATATGAATTTCTATTCAGTTCATTTATTAAATAAAATGCTATCTTTATTTTTCTAATTTATTTTAGAAAATTACAGCGGCACAACGGCACGATACTAGAAATGGGACGAGGCCTAGCCTTATCCCCGGTCTAGTGAAGGCCCACGCCATTCACACATCAATCAAATCAATTTCAATTCAATTCAAACCAAATACACAACCAAACAATTAAACAAACAAGCCATCCATGGTCTGTGGATGACGGGTGTCGGGTGCTACTAAACACCGTCTGCATCCTAGTATATATATATAACTTAGAAAAAGAATTTTGAGTGAGGAGTTCTCACTGATAGCTATTCCATCTTCACAAAACTTCAAAAGTAGAAATCTTCGTCGTTCCCGCCCTTCTTCACTTTCGTTGCCCGTAGCCACTACATATGTAAAAATCGAATTTTTACTTCGTTATTCAATATATAAAAATCGAATTTTTACTTCGCTATTCAATATAGAAAAATCGAATTTTTACTTCCCTATTCAATATATAAAAATCGAATTTTTACTTCGCTACTCAATATAGAAAAATCGAATTTTTACTTCGCTATTCAATATAGAAAAATCGAATTTTTACTTCGCTATTCAATAAAGAAAAATCGAATTTTTACTTCACTATTCAATATATTAAAATCGAATTTTAACTTCGCTATTCAATATATAAAAATCGAATTTTTACTTCGCTACTCAATATAGAAAAATCGAATTTTTACTTCGCTATTCAATATAGAAAAATCGAATTTTTACTTCGCTATTCAATATAGAAAAATCAAAATTTTACTTCGTTATTCAATATAGAAAAATCAAATTTTTACTTCGCTATTCAATATATGAAAATCAAATTTTTACTTCGCTATTCAATATATGAAAATCGAATTTTTACTTTGCTATTCAATATATAAAAATCGAATTTTTACTTCGCTATTCAATATATAAAAATCATTCCTTTACAATGCTACTTCCATGATAAAAATTATATTTCTATCTTGCTATCATTATAATAAAAATTGTATTTTTATTACTCCACATGAATAAAAATCATATTTTTATACCTTCTACATAATAAAGATCGTATTTTTATACTTCTATAATATAAAAATTGTATCTTTAGCTTTCCCATAATATAAAAATTATATTTTTAACACGTTTAAATTCTAATCTTTATATCGTTATACTCTTTATATATAGATCAAATTTTTCCACAATGCTTTTCATATTAAAATAAAACTAATTTAAACTAATTCCATTGAATAAAATTAAATAGAACAATATGAAGACTCACAGTGTTCCTTGATCGAAAAGGAGGGCGAATGGAGCAGAGGTAGGATGGTCGGGGAAGGGGATCGGAGGGTCGGAGGGTGGTGCTCGATTGGGTGGTGGCGGTTTCTGAGGTGGTTCGTCGATCGAAGGGGGGAGGGGGTCTGTCGACGCGGCTGAGGCAAGAGAGGGGGTGCGGTGGTTGGTCAGGGGGTCGGCGCGAGCTAGGGCGCGGTGGTGGATTGGGGTTTCTGGGTTCACGCGAGGGGGAGGGTTGACGAGAGGAGGGTGGCGGCGGCTTCAAGGGGGGGCAGCGCGGCGAACCTCGACGGTGGCGGCTCCGACTAGGGCAGGCGCGATTTTCTTTTTCTCTTTTTTTTTATTTCGAAAATTGAACTGATTTGAACGTGGAAAACAGGGAGGGCCAGAGGGATTTAAGGGGAGGAGAAGGATTTTTAATTTTTTAATTGTTTTATTTTTCCCCCAAAAGCAACTTAAAATTTCGGACTCGAAACGGGACCCACCGCTTGTCGTCCATAGCCAATTACCCCCATTCCGAACACAATGGGATATATATCGTAGGCTGATTCGATTGTTTCGATCAGTTTCCGTTAAAATCAACCTATAACTCTATATTTTGAATTTGAACGCGCATTTCAATTTACCGGGGTCACATACTAACTAGGAAAATTCCCGAAAAATATTTTCTAGCTTCGTATTTACGATACGGTCCTAACAAAACTAGTTTCGTCGAATTCTGAGACCGTTTGAAAAATGGCCATTTTCCAGTCGATTAAATTCAACTGAAACTGGTCAAACACGTTTAACTGCGCCACGCTCAAATATTAATTTGAAAAATTATGAAAATTGAAACCTAGCAATAACTTTACATCCCGGATCCAACAAAAGTGGTTTCGTCGAAATCCGAGGTCGTTTGCAAAATCTCCATTTTTAAGGGCCCGAATTCCATAGCGACTATTCAGGATTTTCAACTGGACATAGCTTTTGATCCCCGCTATGAAATTTTGATTTTTCGGATTCGTTGGAAAGATATTCACAATTGATTCCAATGTTTTTGGTTTCACTAAAATCCGGATTATTTTGCACCTGGTACATTCATTTGAAGTTGGAAATCGAATTATCGAACTACCGCGCCATTTTCAATTCAATTTATAATTATATATAATTATTTATATTCTAACGACGAACTATATAATATATACGTTCGAATTATATTCAAAATAAATTTCTCGTCGATATTATTTAAAATAATTCATTTTAAATAATCAAAATTCGCTAAAATTGCCAAAATAAAAATTTTAAACTGGCCCAGATTTTCGGGTTGTTATACTAGCACACTTGAGAAGTGCGCCAGAAAAAAAATGCACTGGCGCAATTGGGAAGTGCTCCCATGACGAGGCAAAATCTACAAAGAATTCTGGAGAGTTCTCTGATGACATGCCCTTCGGGGATTGGCTGGATGACGTGTCTTTTGAGCTGTGTGGTTCTGATGATCTCTAAGCTAATCTAAAGGCCCTAATTCACCTAATACATCTATAAAAACACACCTAGACCAAAGACTAATTTCATTACATTAATCCATGGTGCCTCCATGCTGCCATAATCTATATTAAAACTAGCCTCTCTTCTCTTCTCCAAAGCAAATCAGAACAGGAGTTTTCATATTGGAAGATAAGAATCAAATTCTACAACAACGGTTTGGCTAATCAAATTCAGAGTTCAGAATTCAGAACTATTATCTTCCTAAATCCAATCTCAGTGAGTCGATTGATTATTTTTAGATTAAAATAATACTAAAGTAATTCTGACATGTTGTAAATTGGAGTTTGTAATTAAACATGATAATAAGATCTAATCTCATCAGTTCTATCTTAACCTATATTTTAGATTCATGATTCTTATATGCCCATGTTGATATTATCATCAGTTTTATCATATCTTTATGATCAGTTAATCCTTATGCCTATTTTGTTGTTATTATTATGCCTGTTCTGTATCTCTTCCCTTCCTCCTTATCTTTTGATTTTTATAGCCAAGCTACTTTCGAGCCTAGGCCGAATCTCGTAGAGATGAACGTACAAATGTTAATCTATGGAACGTTCGGAAATATGGCATAATATATGTTGGGTTGATTTGGGCATGATTACCATTAAATTTTAGCATGATACTAAATTGGGGATTTTGGGTAGTTTGCATAATTAACTTGAAATTGGTATAAACTGCAAATAAATAAATTGGCTAAGATAAGCATGCCGAGACACGAGGTTAGACTCCGTTTGCGGTAAAAGCCTTCCCGAAACCAATCGGCTTAACTATCAACCACAAACGGCCAGTCTAATGTGAGAGGTCGTAGGCATAATTAAAAGATGCCTAGACACGAGGTTAAGTCTGGCTTGTGGTAGAAGTCTTCCCGGGACCGCCCGACACATCCAGCAACCACAAGCCATTGACTTAATGTGAGAGGTCTGTGCATTAATAACTAATTAATGCTGATAAAAGATGAATATGATACCTAAAACTTTTTAGGTGGGTGGGGTTAAGTTAACCTGTGTGAGACGACAACTTAACCAGTATTACATGAACAAAGTGGATAGGGTGAAGGCAAGCTTAACAAATAATACATATTGATTTGATAAATGGATAGGGTTAAGTCAACTGGGCGGATAAACAACACTTAACCAATATAGGTTGGGTTAGGATAAACCCTGGGGGAAAACCTAGTAGCGGTAGGGACCCTTTTCAGATAGTAACCCACTTAGAGGTATTGGGAACATTGAGCTAGGCAGGGTTAGGGCACGCTTACTGGGTTGATTATAAGCGGTCAAATAAGAGCGAGGGTGTAGCAGTGCAGGTTCTGACGGGTTCGTTAAGCGTGCATAAGGTGTTCCCGGTATTTTAAGATTTAGCCACTGTACATCAGTAGGTATAAAGCTGTACAACTACGGGTTACCACTTAGGGAGTGATACACCCTAAGCTGGGACCCGCACAGGTATCTACAAGTTAGGGAGCCGATTGATTAGGGGTAGTGTGGGGACATCTAGTATCTATTATGGGCAAGTAGGCTTTCAAGGATTGTATGGGGTGGATACCTCTTACTAGATGTTACGCTTGAGGGCTACCAATTGCGGGGTTGGGATCATTTCATTAAGAATTACTAGTAGGTGGTGCAGAGAGTTAAATCAAGTAAAAAATCGGGGAAGCGCACTAGACATTACTTCATATTCATCCTGTTATCCAACTTTACCTTATGTTATGTTTATACTTTTCCATCCTGTTTATTCCTGTCATATTGCTTCACTTATTTTCATACTAAAAGTAACTGGACTAGCCAGGCTTTATGTTTGACCTTTTTGTTTTCGCTTCTTTTTCTTCCGGTCCCTCCCCCTCCCCAGGTTCTCAGGGAGGAAACACTGAAACATGATTGAATTTCTTTCTTCTAGAAGCGCTTGGAAGTGTTGAAAGTAATGCTCAGCTTTATCTCTTTTTCATTATGGCTATTTGGAGTGGGATTATGATTCTCATTTTATGTACTCTGATAATAATTATGTACAAGATGGATATTAGTGTACTTGACTCTAGTATGTGGTTTTGATGTTGTAACCAAACATGTTTTACTTTTCTGCTGTAATGAATAAATTTTGAATTTTCTTAAGTACCATTTTATATATCTGTCTTGTGATATTCTATTCGATACTCTTATAATACTCCATGAAAGTTAATGCATTCCCTTAGTGAGTGACATTAATGGACGTGGGGTGTTACATTGGACGATCATCCAAATAAGATAACACAAGCAGAACCTGTCGTATAACTCAAAACGCAGGGATAAAATATAATAGAACATATACAACAGGCAATATTAGTGAAGCATAATTGAGTAGAATCTTAAACCCTTTTCATAACGACATGAAATATCCATACAACCTAGGATTACACTATAAGAGTCTGTATAATAAGCCTCATTACAACACTCAGAGAATACATCAAACGGTGGAAACAAAAAATACTAGATAGAAGAAAATAATATGCCAACCTCATGCTCATCATCGCATGGCAGCATCATCCTCATTAAGATGTATCACCTGTCACCTACTACTATGTCTGCCCATCTGAAACTGGATGAACAGCCAAAGGTAATAAGAGGAAACATAAAACCTTGAGTTAGACAACAATCTTAGCGAGTGATAAAACAACTATATAACATCATCAATAAAGTATATGAGAATAGGCAGATTAATTAACCATTCTACCAACACTCCAGAGAAGAGCCCAAACCTATCTTCCACACATCCGATAGTGATAACCTTTACAAACAAGAGTTTATAAAACAACTGTACATTCATGGAAAATTGTTAACAAGCGTAAACCATTCTAATCGATATCGACATTCGCCAAGCGCAAGCCCCAAAGGCCTAAACTTACATTAGACAAGTACCTAAGAGATATCTCCTTCGACGTCAAATGATCTACACAAGACGATACAAGCAAAACAATCATCATCCATGACTCTAACTATCACCGCCAATCCTGCTTTGAAACCATCCTTAAAGTATGACCGGATCAACAATTTGTCGTCCATCAAGGGTTAATGGTAAACCACGGTTCTGACAAAACTCCATATGTCATACGACAAAACGTATCTAAGCTCATGAAGATGCTTAGGTTACTCGCGCAGTCACTTTTAGTCTTTTAGGCATCCCTATTATACCCTTACTTTGAGTCCGCTAGAACGTATGACAACAATAATGTAATACCCCACGTCTGTTAATGTCACTCACAAAGGGAATGCATTAAGTTTCATATAGCGTTATAAGTAAACAGAACAAAATATTATAAGACAGATACATAAAATAGTACTTGAAAAATTTATAACTTTATTGAAGCGGAAACAAAAATAAGTTTGGTTACATCTTCAAGCCCATCTTACCAAAACCAAATACGTAATATCAGTCTTGTACAAAAGCCATCAGAGTACATAATTTTTAAAACCATAATCCTCAATCCAAAATGCCATATAAAAGAGAAACGAAGCTAAGCATTGCTTCAGCACTTCAACCGGGAAAGTCAGAATTAAGCTTCAACGTGCCCACCCTGAGAACCGGGGACGGGGGGAGGGGGGAGGAAAGAAAAGAGGTGAAACAAAAAGGGTTAGACATAAAGTCCGGCGAGTCCAGTGAATTTAAAAATATAATTAGTAAAGCAACATGATAAGAACATAAACTGGGTATAAGAGATGACTGTAACATAAGCAGATATGATAAGGTAGCAAGACGGGAAGGATGTAATATTGACTGCACTTCTAACCACTATAAGATATTCTCTGCACCGCACCGATACAAGTGTCATACTAAATGACGAACCCTCTTGGCTAAACAGAATGATGATAGTTTCGTGTACTTCTAGCTGCCATCATAGGTAACCTTTGTGCACCGATCACCACTAGATGTACCCACTATCCTCCTTGTTCGATTATGTACTCCTAGCTGCTGTCGTAGGTGTCCCACTTGCTCCCACCACCACTAGTTGTACCCTGCCCACTAATCATAATAATGATGATGATGATGATGATGATGGTAGTTCCGTGTACTCCTAGCCGTTGTCATAGGTGCCTCCTGTTCCTATCTCCACTAGTTGTACCCACATAATAATAATAATTATAATGACGGTAGTTTCATGTACTCTTAACTACTGCCATAGGTGTCGCCTGCTCCTATCTCCACTAGTTGTACCCACTACCTTCCCATTCGATCGGCTCCCTAACCCGTATATACTCGTGTTGGTCCCACAATAGGGTGTATCACTCCCTAAAGTGGCAACCCGATACTACTAAAATGCACGGCTTATATCTACACGATGCAACGTCTAACCAACCAGCCTGGACCCACGCACGTACATGACTCCGTTGGACTTGCGTTGCCACCGCTCTTCACTCTTTTGACCTCTCATAGTCAAACTAGTAAGCGTGTCCTGTCCTCGAAGAGCTCAGATAAATACTAAATGGGTTACCGGTTGAAAAGGGTCCACCCATTTGACACAAGCTTCCCTCTTAAGCTTAGTCCCAACTAGGAATTCCCACCTAACCCCTCTTTATCCCCATGTCTAATCGCATGTCTCATCTTGGTCAAGTGCTTTTATTATGTTTCACATGCTACCCATGTTACCCACTTAACCCTTTATGTCTTACCACATGTCTCATCTTGGTTAAGTGCTTATTATTTATGTTATACATGCTACCTATGCAATACATGCTTCCCATGTCACCTACTTAACCCTTTTACTGTTCCCATGTCTTCCCATATGTCTAATCTTGGTTAAGTGTTTTTAATTGTGTTTCACATGCTATCCATGTCACCCACTTAACCCCTTTTTCTATTCCCATGTCATACTACATGCCTCAGCTTGGTTAAGTGTTCATTAATTCATTATAATCGTAATCTTGCAAGACCTCCCACATTAGATTGCCATTTTGCAGTTGCTAGATATGCCGGGCGATTCCGGGTAGTCTTATACCGCAATCTGAATCTACCCTCGTGTCTTTGCATTATTACGTATCTAATTTCTGCCTTTAACCTCTCACATTAGATTACTAAATTGTCGTTGCTGGATGTGCCGGGTGGTTCCGGGCAGTCTTATACCGCAATTCGAATCTAACCTCGTGTCTTAGGCGTTCATTATCACTTTCTTGATTCAAGTCCCAATTTTAAATTATTGGATTAAAATATACTCCAATTACCCATAATTTCCAACCTAAATTATGTTTATAATTTTAATCCAAATTTGGCCTATAATCTTACGTATACATGTTATGCCAAATCACGCCAATGATCTTATGTATACATGTTATGCCAAATTACGCCTATAATTTTATGTATACATGATATGCCAAATTATGCCCAAATTAATTTGTGTTCATTGTTATTAACAATATATGCCAAACATCATGTATACAAATTACATCCAATTATGCCCAATCCAACTTATGCCAAATCTCATGTATACAATTTATACACAATTATGCCCAAATTGATTTATACAAATAATCTCATTTTATTACATATTTTCCCCAAACTTTTCCCAATCGTTCAAACGTCATTCGTACGCAAATCTCAATGCAATATGTTAGGCTCGAAGTTAGCTTAATCTCATAAAAAAAGGAAAAGAAGAGGAGAAGAGAATCAAGATCAAAATTGGCGTAAACATACGGACGACATATAAAACAAAACATGCATATAACGATAAACTGGATCAGAAAGGCATATGAAATATAAACTGCCATAGAGCAATGAAATAGATCCAATAGGCCTATGATAACAAAACTTTGGGTATCAATCTGAAAGATAAGAACTTACACAACTTGATATGATTCATCTTACACGCATGTTCATAAAATCCAATTTTCAATCTTATCATATTCACTTTTAGTTTAATTATATGTGAAAGTAACATAGACTCACACCGACAGGGTCTAGAAGAGAGAATAGATCTGAATTCTGAATTTGATTAGTTAAACCGTTGTTGTAGAATTTGATTCTTATCTTCCTATTTGAAATACTCCTATTTTGATTTGCTGTGGAGAAGTGAAGAGAGGCTAGTTTTAATATAGATTAGGGCAGCATGGAGGCGCCATGGATTAGTGTAATGAAATTAGGGTTAGGTCTAGTTGTGTTTTTATAGATGTATTAGGTGAATTAGGGCCTTTAGATTAGATTAGAGATCATCTGAACCACAATGCTCAAAAGACACGTCATCCAGCCAATCCCAGAAGGACACATGTAACACCCCGTAATTCTGTGACATTAAGATTCTCAAATTAAAGTATAATTAATTTTTAAAAGAAAAATTAAAAGAAAAAGATCCATGTAGTTGTTTAATTTAAGTATTGTAACTAACATGAAAAAAGAGAAGTAAGGAGTGAACAATAATTATTATTGTTCTAAGACTTATTAACAAAAGCCTCTGTAGCTCAGTTGGTTAAGGCATTGGATTTGTAGCATGGAGGTCGGGGGTTCGAACCCCGGCGGCGGCATAATTTTTTTATCTTTGTTTTAGAGAGAGCCAACTAAACATGCAAATATATGTACGTATACAAATTCAAAATTTGAAAGGATAAGAACGTACATATAAGGAAATAAAGAAAATATATATTTACATATGAGAATATAAATATATATATATATATATATGCAAAAGATAAAATTTAAGATAAGGCTACAGTCAATGAAATATGGCAACATCATTTGAATTTTGAAAATAAAATGAAAGTTGTGCGTATATATATACGCGTAAAATGGTCGTTAGAGGAATTGTATACATATAAGAATATTTCATGTGAATAAAACAGTTAAATAAATTCCAGAAATTCAAATGTTCGAAAATCAAACTTCTACGCCAAAACAATTCATTCGAAATTCAAATTTCTACGCCAAAATAGCTTGTGGGACCCAATGCTGACTCAGCGCTGCGTGTATGATAAGGTTTGGCTAGATTCATCTACGTACCTGGACTATTTTCTTAACTGGGTTCAATGCTGACTCAGCGCTGCGTGTACGATAAGGTCTTGAGCAGCTATATAAACAGCCCTAGTCTCCATTCCTCTTTGCACCTCTCTCTTCTATCCTTATGCTGCTTAGATTCATGGCCTCTTCCGCTCCTCTTTAATTAAATAAATAAATAAAATAAAATATGATTCAAGATGAGGAGATGCTGCTAAAAGACTTTTAAGGAGGGATTCAAATCAAAGTTTCAAGTGAAGAATTCAAAGGCTAGCTCAAACAAGTTTCAAGCAACGACGTACGAATCATAGCCACGCTTTCCTTCTTTTCTAGATCTATTTTCTGTAAGTTGGTTATTTCTAGATCTGAATATTTTGTTTTATTTGTGACATGAAATTAAAGGAATAAAGGAATATGCCAAATCTCTCTCTCTCTCTTCGAATCTGTGTTTATACTCTTGGACTGAATTAAGAACTGTTATGATTCGAGGACAAATAAGACTGTAACCGTGACTATGACTATAGAACTGTGGCCTTTGAAAGCATATGCCTTTGGACTATGACATAAGCCTTTGATTTTGGGACATATAAACATTGCCTATGACAATGACTTATGACTATGGGAATTATTTTCCCTTTTGGACTATGAACATCGCATATGACTATGGACATTTCCTATGACTGTGACTGTGACTACAAGGATTATTTCCTTGACTAGGCCTATACCTTTGATTTGGACATAAATTATTACTTATGACATAATGAGGACAACTGTGATTTTGACACCCATGATTTATGATTAGGAAAATATTGCTTTAGTTTTGTGATTGAGAAGTTGGGTCTAAACCCAATTTTTTATTCTACCTGTTCCTTGGTTTGTCTTTGGTTTTAAGACAGTGGGAATTTACCTATTAAGTTAGGTCTACCCACGTTCTTGAACCTATTTTGCCCATTCTTTGGTTTTAAGACAGTGGGAATTTACCTATTTAGTTAGGTCTACCCATCTTCTTGAACCTGCATTGTTATCCAAACCTTTTTATGCCAATTATTCCTTCTTGTCATTTTGATTCATTCCCTTTTTATCTACGAAACTAGATTTATTTATAATCTAGGTTGAATCACGATTATTCGAACGGTGGGAATGCGATTTGGGGAAAAACATGGAAATGAATATGAACGTAATTGTAAACTTGGAAATTGGCATAATTTGGAATATGTATTATGACATGCATATTAAAATGAAAACGGGGAAATTTGACATGGATTAGGGAATATGTGATTTTGACATATTAAATTTAGCGTTAGTAAGTAAGCTAAATTTTAGGCATAAAATGTAAACTAGAAAAATAATTCTAGTTTTGCCATAAATTGTGAATTAGGATGTTAAACCAAGATTGGGTTAATTAAGGTTGATTTGAATATAAGTATACTAGTAGGCTTGACAAATAAATATAGGCCAAATTTGTCTAAAAAGGGGAAATGGGCTTTTGGAATAAATTGTTAACAATTTATAAACAAAATAAAAGTATTTTGATAACATCCCTTTTTATAACACATAGACCAGAAGGTTCTAGGGTGACAGAGAGGATAGTGTCTAGGCTTGGGTTTGGAAAATACAAGTTTCCTGCCCTCCCTGGCTATCCCTAACTGATCCGAAGGACGTGATGGTTGTTTTCAAAACCAGATTTGGAAATTAATAAAAAACCCTTTGAACTTAGAAAACATAAATATGCCTAACCCGAGGTTAGACTGAGTTGCGGTGTAAACCTGCCCGGAACCGACCGGCACATCCAGTAACCGCAGCAATATCTGTCTAATGTGAGAGGTTGCGGCTTTAATTTATTAATTAAAGCTAGAACAAGAATGGGAGAGTTAATTCCATAGAAACACTTAACCAATTTAACACAGTTAAGCAAGAATGGGTGGGTTAAGTCCATAGGAACACTTAACCGACTTAACAAAGTTAAGCTAGAATGGGAAGGTTAAGTCCATAGGAACACTTAACCAACCTAACACGGTTAAGCTAGAATGGGAAGGTTAAGGAACACTTAACCAACTTAGCACAGTTAAAGCTAGAATGGGAGGGTTAAGTCCATGGGAATACTTAGCCAAATTAACATGTTGACTAGACTAGAAGGTGGGGTTAAGTAAAGTTAATACACTTAGCCAATTTAACATGTTAATTAGACTAGAGGTTAGGGTTAAGTAATACACTTAGCCAAATTAATATGTTAGCTGGACTAGACCATAGGGTTAAGTAAACTTGAACGCTTAACCATCAGAATATGATAAATGAATAGGGTTAAGTAAAAAGCATAAAGGGATAACACTTAACCAGTGTAATAGGATAAGGGAAGAGGGTTAAGATAACTTGAATCGACTAAAGACACTTAACCAACCCAACCTGGCGAGAAAGAAAACTAAGTAGTAAACTTCAGTTGGAAAAGGGACTAAGTAGTAAAACTTAGTTAAGAAAACAAGGAATTTGGAAACTAAGTGGTAAACCTTAGTTAGTAGAACTAAGTAGTAATTCTTAGTATAACACGAAGGAGCGGACAACCATCTGGTTTTAAGAAGGCTCCAACGAATTGGGTTACGAAGCCCGAGGCTTCGAGGGGACGTGAGGGTACTCTTGGTATCCCTCTGTGAGGCTGCAGATGATCATCCTGGGCTCACAGAGGTTAAGGTCTGTGTTAGAAGAACCGAGGGTATGCCTTGGTTGCAATATATATGTGGCAACCTAAAGACTAGGATGGACCAGCGTGATTCGGCGAGAAGGCGGTAGCCCTGTGATAGCAACTCGTCGTCTACCATCCATCTTGAGTCAATCGAGATACGTGAAGCGGAATGGCGGAGAACTCCAAAAGACCATAAACTTGCTATCTAGTTATGGTTGCGGATGGCCATAGGATAGTGGGGGCACCGGGGGCCGGCGTATAGTTCTCATTTTACAAGGTGTGCCTTTCATTAGCTGAGGGAGGGGTCAAGTGGGACCATAGCCACTGGAATAAAAACATACCTTAGCATCTGCATCGGCAGATATCTGAAAGCTCCCGACCGAGTTCTGTATTCCTTGATTTGCCCTATCACAGGACTCGGATCGCACATTACAGGACATGTGCATCTAGACAAGCGATAACGATTCGCGATACATGCGTGGGGAAGCCTAGGAACATATACCACTCTAGGTAGTGTGTCCTAGACTTGGGGGCATTGTTCGACAGGTAGCGTAATCCCTAGTTGGACTAGGTGGCATAAACCCTGAACTCGAAAAGCGTTCAGCAGATAGCGTAAAACTATAGTTAAATCTAGAAAGCACTTGATAGAAAACCCTAGACTAGATCTAGGTAATAAATAATAAATGTATGCCTGAAGGCAATGGAAACTACAGGGGTTGGGATCACGTTATCGTTACTAGTTGAACACTAGTTAGGTGGTGCAGAGATAGAGAAACCAGTATAACAAGGAAATAGCGAAGCTGCGAAAGTATTAGAGCGTATCCAGTCATCTTAGCATATCTTGTGACTACCTTGTCTAATCTTGTTGACCTTATCGTCATGGTGTAATCTTGTATTCAGTTAATTCATGTCGTTTTATTTTTCCATGTTCACATGCTAGAAGTTACTGAACTTACTCAGGCTTTATGTCTGACTCTGTTTTTCTTTCGTCTTCTTTTCTTCCGTTCTCCCCCCCCCCAGGTAGTTGAGGAGGGAATAGTATAACTCAGGATTAGACTGGACCGTTGCTCTTTCCCAGCTTGAAGATCTGACGAAGTTGTCTTTGGATTCTCTTCCAGATGCTATGGCTGGCTCTTGCTACATTGGGAAATATATATATGTATTTTCATGCTTCTTTATTTTATAAAGACAGATGATACTCTGATATTGTAAAAGAATCTTGTACGGACTATTTTATCAATAAAGCAAAGTTCTATTTTCCACTGTTTAATAATTTGTCTGTCTTGTAATTTATCTGCATCTTTTACCCAAAATGCTCCACATTACTTAGTGCATTCCCTTTGTGAGTGACACTAACGGACGTGGGGTGTTACACGTGGTATCAGAGCTGAAGGTTACCGGATCAGATAAAGGATTTGAAAAATTATTTTTCAAAATGGTTTTTAAAGAAGCATTTTCAAAAGAAAAGTTTTGTTTTAAAGGAATATTCCCCAAAGCCATATGCACTGTCTTCTCTTCCTCTGTTTGAATTCTTGTCTCCTTCTTTCTTTAGTCTCTGGGGCTCCTGGCTTTCTGGGAGGTAACCTCATCGAAGGGCAAAGTAGTGCCCGTCCTCCATCTATAGCCGTATTCGTTCCACTTACGGCCAGTCATCTTTCAAGTTTATAAGGTTTTTCTGTATGATGGAAGCAATTTTCGAGAGATTTGCCAACATAGCAATACATGGAAAGGGATGAGGAGTTTGGCAAAAGGGACAAAACCCTAGGATGAGGAATGCATGGAGATAGGTTAGCTCACAAAGGAGGAAGAAATTATAAAAGAGGAAGTATCCTTACTAGAGTATGATAGGGCATATAATTAAAGACAAGGGCAAGGACGAGGGACAAGATTTTTAGAAGGACAAGTACATGCTAAGCATACCTAGGAGATAGGTGGTAAAAGTTTCTGTTGGAAAGAATCTAGTTTTCTGTTCATACTCTTTCCTTCGGTTTTAGCGCTTCGCATCTGTTCATATTTGCTTCCATAGTTAAGTCTCTGCACCTTAGTACTTGTATAGTAAGAAGATCCCAATCAGTCTCAAGCCCAGTGGGTGGTTCGACCCGTTTATTTTTGGATAGTAGGGGTTTGAGAATAGTTATCGAGCTTGTTTATATCATATCACGTAGATCGTCTAAATTCGGAGGAGATATTCCTTGGATGCTTGTCTGATATTGGTTTAGGCCTTTGGGGCTTGTACTTGAGGAATGTCGAGTTCGACTAGGATGGTTTGCGTGAGAGATGAATAGTTGTGACAGGCGCTCTAAAAAGCGCGTAGTGATCTTTCAACCCTTATAGTTATGGCATGGTGGATAAGGGAGAGACCTCTAATCATACACTTGGTACCGTGATTGACATCTGTTTATTTTGGAAATGGAGGTTAGGAACTTCACAATCGTGAAGATAAATTGGTTAAGATACAATGGAGTAAAGCTCAAGAAGGCTAGATACTAGCAACATGCCCTTTTTCCTTAAGGGTGCATCCTTGATTTCTCTGTTTAGGAGCTTTACGCGTAGTTGTTTCTCTCTTTCCAAAGTATATCCTCTAGGTCGTATCTGCGATCCTTAGGTAGAAGCCAATGGATGTAAACATGTATTTGAAACATGTTATGGTTGAATGGTTGCAAGTGGTTGCAAATGGTTGCTCGTGGATGTATATGCATACGTATTAGGCACTAGATCAAGTTCGGACGCTCTCATATTGCATTTACATATATGCATTTGTTTATAAGTTGAACTTGATATGATATCATATGGGCGTTGCATATGGTTGAATGGCTGTGCACGCATGTAGTATTTACATGACTAGGGATGTTTGCATGCATGATTGGACGCATGGCACTAACATGATTTGCATTAAGGAGGTCAACTGAATCAGTAGACCGCCTGATTTTGCATTAGATAGAGACATATACACACACTATGCATATGAACATGAAAGCATTAGAAATCTTTTAAGGACAATGAATGCCTGTGATTGAATGGCTGAGTAGATGGGTGATTGGATGGTCGGACACATTCTTCCTAACTTGAAGATTTCGGGGACGAGATCCTTTTAAGTGGGGGAGAATGTAACACCCCGTAATTCTGTGACATTAAGATTCTCAAATTAAAGTATAATTAATTTTTAAAAGAAAAATTAAAAGAAAAAGATCCATGTAGTTGTTTAATTTAAGTATTGTAACTAACATGAAAAAAGAGAAGTAAGGAGTGAACAATAATTATTATTGTTCTAAGACTTATTAACAAAAGTCTCTGTAGCTCAGTTGGTTAAGGCATTGGATTTGTAGCATGGAGGTCGGGGGTTCGAACCCCGGCGGCGGCATAATTTTTTTATCTTTGTTTTAGAGAGGGCCAACTGAACATGCAAATATATGTACGTATACAAATTCAAAATTTGAAAGGATAAGAACGTACATATAAGGAAATAAAGAAAATATATATATACATATGAGAATATAAATATATATATATATGCAAAAGATAAAATTTAAGATAAGGCTACAGTCAATGAAATATGGCAACATCATTTGAATTTTGAAAATAAAATGAAAGTTGTGCGTATATATATACGCGTAAAATGGTCGTTAGAGGAATTGTATACATATAAGAATATTTCATGTGAATAAAACAGTTAAATAAATTCCAGAAATTCAAAAGTTCGAAAATCAAACTTCTACGCCAAAACGATTCATTCGAAATTCAAATTTCTACGCCAAAATAGCTTGTGGGACCCAATGCTGACTCAGCGCTGCGTGTATGATAAGGTTTGGCTAGATTCATCTACGTACCTGGACTATTTTCTTAACTGGGTTCAATGCTGACTCAGCGCTGCGTGTACGATAAGGTCTTGAGCATCTATATAAACAGCCCTAGTCTCCATTCCTCTTTGCACCTCTCTCTTCTATCCTTATGCTGCTTAGATTCATGGCCTCTTCCTCTCCTCTTTAATTAAATTAATAAATAAAATAAAATATGATTCAAGACGAGGAGATGCTGCTAAAAGACTTTTAAGGAGGGATTCAAATCAAAGTTTCAAGTGAAGAATTCAAAGGCTAGCTCAAACAAGTTTCAAGCAACGACGCACGAATCATAGCCACGCTTTCCTTCTTTTCTAGATCTATTTTCTGTAAGTTGGTTATTTCTAGATCTGAATATTTTGTTTTATTTGTGACATGAAATTAAAGGAATAAAGGAATATGCCAAATCTCTCTCTCTCTCTCTCTCTCTTCGAATCTGTGTTTATACTCTTGGACTGAATTAAGAACTGTTATGATTCGAGGACAAATAAGACTGTAACCGTGACTATGACTATAGAACTGTGGCCTTTGAAAGCATATGCCTTTGGACTATGACATAAGCCTTTGATTTTGGGACATATAAACATTGCCTATGACAATGACTTATGACTATGGGAATTATTTTCCCTTTTGGACTATGAACATCGCATATGACTATGGACATTTCCTATGACTGTGACTACAAGGATTATTTCCTTGACTAGGCCTATACCTTTGATTTGGACATAAATTATTACTTATGACATAATGAGGACAACTGTGATTTTGACACCCATGATTTATGATTAGGAAAATATTGCTTTAGTTTTGTGATTGAGAAGTTGGGTCTAAACCCAATTTTTTATTCTACCTGTTCCTTGGTTTTTCTTTGGTTTTAAGACAGTGGGAATTTACCTATTAAGTTAGGTCTACCCACGTTCTTGAACCTATTTTGCCCATTCTTTGGTTTTAAGACAGTGGGAATTTACCTATTTAGTTAGGTCTACCCATCTTCTTGAACCTGCATTGTTATCCAAACCTTTTTATGCCAATTATTCCTTCTTGTCATTTTGATTCATTCCCTTTTTATCTACGAAACTAGATTTATTTATAATCTAGGTTGAATCACGATTATTCGAACGGTGGGAATGCGATTTGGGGAAAAACATGGAAGTGAATTTGAACGTAATTGTAAACTTGGAAATTGGCATAATTTGGAATATGTATTATGACATGCATATTAAAATGAAAACGGGGAAATTTGACATGGATTAGGGAATATGTGATTTTGACATATTGAATTTAGCGTTAGTAAGTAAGCTAAATTTTAGGCATAAAATGTAAACTAGAAAAATAATTCTAGTTTTGCCATAAATTGTGAATTAGGATGTTAAACCAAGATTGGGTTAATTAAGGTTGATTTGAATATAAGTATACTAGTAGGCTTGACAAATAAATATAGGCCAAATTTGTCTAAAAAGGGGAAATGGGCTTTTGGAATAAATTGTTAACAATTTATAAACAAAAGAAAAGTATTTTGATAACATCCCTTTTTATAACACATAGACCAGAAGGTTCTAGGGTGACAGAGAGGATAGTGTCTAGGCTTGGGTTTGGAAAATACAAGTTTCCTGCCCTCCCTGGCTATCCCTAACTGATCCGAAGGACGTGATGGTTGTTTTCAAAACCAGATTTGGAAATTAATCAAAAACCCTTTGAACTTAGAAAACATGAATATGCCTAACCCGAGGTTAGACTGAGTTGCGGTGTAAACCTGCCCGGAACCGACCGGCAAATCCAGTAACCGCAGCAATATCTGTCTAATGTGAGAGGTTGCGGCTTTAATTTATTAATTAAAGCTAGAACAAGAATGGGAGAGTTAAGTCCATAGAAACACTTAACCAATTTAAAACAGTTAAGCAAGAATGGGTGGGTTAAGTCCATAGGAACACTTAACCGACTTAACAAAGTTAAGCTAGAATGGGAAGGTTAAGTCCATAGGAACACTTAACCAACCTAACAAGGTTAAGCTAGAATGGGAAGGTTAAGGAACACTTAACCAACTTAGCACAGTTAAAGCTAGAATGGGAGGGTTAAGTCCATGGGAATACTTAGCCAAATTAACATGTTGACTAGACTAGAAGGTGGGGTTAAGTAAAGTTAATACACTTAGCCAATTTAACATGTTAATTAGACTAGAGGTTAGGGTTAAGTAATACACTTAGCCAAATTAATATGTTAGCTGGACTAGACCATAGGGTTAAGTAAACTTGAACGCTTAACCATCAGAATATGATAAATGAATTGGGTTAAGTAAAAAGCATAAAGGGATAACACTCAACCAGTGTAATAGGATAAGGGAAGAGGGTTAAGATAACTTGAATCGACTAAAGACACTTAACCAACCCAACCTGGCGAGAAAGAAAACTAAGTAGTAAACTTCAGTTGGAAAAGGGACTAAGTAGTAAAACTTAGTTAAGAAAACAAGGAATTTGGAAACTAAGTGGTAAACCTTAGTTAGTAGAACTAAGTAGTAATTCTTAGTATAACACGAAGGAGCGGACATCCATCTGGTTTTAAGAAGGCTCCAACGAATTGGGTTACGAAGCCCGAGGCTTCGAGGGGACGTGAGGGTACTCTTGGTATCCCTCTGTGAGGCTGCAGATGATCATCCTGGGCTCACAGAGGTTAAGGTCTGCGTTAGAAGAACCGAGGGTATGCCTTGGTTGCAATATATATGTGGCAACCTAAAGACTAGGATGGACCAGCGTGATTCGGCGAGAAGGCGGTAGCCCTGTGATAGCAACTCGTCGTCTACCATCCATCTTGAGTCAATCGAGATACGTGAAGCAGAAAGGCGGAGAACTCCAAAAGACCATAAACTTGCTATCTAGTTATGGTTGCGGATGGCCATAGGATAGTGGGGCACTGGGGGCCGGCGTATAGTTCTCATTTTACAAGGTGTGCCTTTCATTAGCTGAGGGAGGGGTCAAGTGGGACCATACCCACTAGAATAAAAACAGACCTTAGCATCTGCATCGGCAGATATCTGAAAGCTCCCGACCGAGTTCTGTATTCCTTGATTTGCCCTATCACAGGACTCGGATCGCACATTACAGGACATGTGCATCTAGACAAGCGATAATGATTCGCGATACATGCGTGGGGAAGCCTAGGAACATATACCACTCTAGGTAGTGTGTCCTAGACTTGGGGGCATTGTTCGACAGGTAGCGTAATCCCTAGTTGGACTAGGTGGCATAAACCCTGAACTCGAAAAGCGTTCAGCAGATAGCGTAAAACTATAGTTAAATCTAGAAAGCACTTGATAGAAAACCCTAGACTAGATCTAGGTAATAAATAATAAATGTATGCCTGAAGGCAATGGAAACTACAGGGGTTGGGATCACGTTATCGTTACTAGTTGAACACTAGTTAGGTAGTGCAGAGATAGAGAAACCAGTATAACAAGGAAATAGCGAAGCTGCGAAAGTATTAGAGCGTATCCAGTCATCTTAGCATATCTTGTGACTACCTTGTCTAATCTTGTTGACCTTATCGTCACGGTGTAATCTTGTATTCAGTTAATTCATGTCGTTTTATTTTTCCATGTTCACATGCTAGAAGTTATTGAACTTACTCAGGCTTTATGTCTGACTCTGTTTTTCTTTCGTCTTCTTTTCTTCCGTTCTCCCCCCCAGGTAGTTGAGGAGGGAATAGTATAACTCAGGATTAGACTGGACCGTTGCTCTTTCCCAGCTTGAAGATCTGACGAAGTTGTCTTTGGATTCTCTTCCAGATGCTATGGCTGGCTCTTGCTACATTGGGAAATATATATATGTATTTTCATGCTTCTTTATTTTATAAAGACAGATGATACTCTGATATTGTAAAAGAATCTTGTACAGACTATTTTATCAATAAAGCAAAGTTCTATTTTCCACTGTTTAATAATTTGTCTGTCTTGTAATTTATCTGCATCTTTTACCCAAAATGCTCCACATTACTTAGTGCATTCCCTTTGTGAGTGACACTAACGGACGTGGGGTGTTACAACACATCAACATAAGACCTCAAAAATACGTCGGCCAGATCTGGACAGGTAGGGGTCGACACCCTATAGGGGGGTCGACACCTATGTCAACTCCCCTAGGTGGGTTGACACCCTAAAGTGGGAGATTTGCCGCTCACCCAGATAATCTGATTTTGATTTTGAACTTGTTTTTTATTTTTAATTATTATTTTAATTTAAATTCTGCTAATTCTTGAATTCTTCTAAGCTTCATAACTTCTTAATATGATATCCAATTTACGCAAACTCGGATTCTATTCCAAGAAGAATTCCGAGACGAACGCAATGGCGCAACCCGTTTCTCTTAATTCATAGTAAAAAAAATAAATACTCTTTAATTATCCCTTATGTCATGTTTTTAAAATTACGGGATGTTACATTCTCTCCTCCTTAAAGGATTTCGTCCCCGAAATCTTCACCATCCAATCATCCATCTACTCATCCATCATCCACAAGCATCCATTATCCTTAAAAGATTTCTAATGCTATATGAACATATGCAACAGTGTGTGTGTATGTTCCTTATATAATGCAAAGATTAGGCGGCCTACTGATTCAGTTGACTTCTTTAATGTGAAACATGATAGTGCCATGCATCCATTATGTATGCAAAAGAATCCTAATGATACATATCGTTTCTATACGAGTGCACAACCATTCTTTGAAATGCAGCATACATATGATAACACTTTCAATTTCCATCCATAGAATAAAAGTTTGCACATGCATCCATATGCAATATGAGAGTGACTAAGCCGAACTTAGTGCCTAAAGTGTGTGTATATGCGTCCACGAGCAACCACTTGCAAACACTTGCATCCACTTGCAACCATTAATCATAACATGTCTTAATCACATGTTTACATCCATTTGCTTCTACCAAGGGATCGAAGATATAATCGAGAGGATGTACTAAACGACAGAAACAAATATGAACAAAGCTGGTAGGAAAGGAGAAGTTAAGAACATATCCTTAAAAAGGAAAGAGTACTATGCACGTATCTTGTCTTCAGTCTTCCAAGTCGCGTCTTTTCGAGCGTCACTCCACTGTACCTTTACAAACTTGACTTCGTAGTTATGTAGCTTCATAACCTCTGTTTCCAAAGTGTGGGTTGGAACCCGTCTCACCGTAGCCCCTCGTTCCTCTTCGATGTCCTCTAGTATATTCGGCTCTACGACTTCAGCAGTCTCATGTGAACACTTCCGTAGGTGTGAAATGTGAAAAACATCATGAACTCTAGCCAACTTTATCGATGATAGGAAACGACCCTACAAACCTAGGAGCTAACTTCCTACAGATCCAAAGCTAAATACATTCTTTAAAGGAGATACTTTAAAGAAAACCATGTCTCCAACTTCAAACTCAAGATCGGTTCTTCTCTTGTCAGCTTATGACTTGTGTTGTCACCGCTCTTCACACTTTTGACCTCTCACAATCAAACCAGTAAGGGTGTCCCATCCTCAACCTAGTACGAGCTCACATAGATACTAAATGGGTTACTGGTTGAAAAAGGACCACCCATTTGACACAAGCTTCCCTCCTAAGCTTGGTTCCCACTAGGAATTCCCACTTAACCCCTCTTTATCCCCATATCTAATCACACGTCTCGTCTTGGTTAAGTGCTTTTTTTATGTTTCACATGCTACCCATGTTACCCCTTAACCCTTTATGTCTTACCACATGTCTCATCTTGGTTAAGTGCTTACTATTTATGTTATACATGTTACCCATGTAATACATGCTTCCCATGTCACCTACTTTACCCTTTTACTATTCCCATGTCTTCCCACATGTCTTATCTTTGTTAAGTGTTTCTAATTATATTTCACATGCTATTCATGTCACCCACATAACCTCCTTTTCTATTCCCATGTCTTACTGCATGTCTCAGCTTGGTTAAGTGTTCATTAATTCATTATAATTGTAATCTTGCAAGACCTCCCACATTAGATTGTCATTTTGCGGTTGCTGGATATGCCAGACGGTTCCGGGCAATCTTATACCGCAATCTGAATCTAACCTCGTGTCTTTGCATTATTACATATCTAATTTCTGCCTTTGACCACTCACATTAGATTACCAAATTGCGGCTGTTGGATGTGCCGGGAGGTTCCGGGCAGTCTTATACCGCAATTCGAATCTAACCTCGTGTCTTAGACGTTCATTATCACATTCTGATTCAAGTACAAATTTTAAATCTTGGATTAAAATATACTCCAATTACCCATTATTTCCAATCTAAATTATGTTTATAATTTTAATCCAAATTAGGCCTATAATCTTACGTATACATGTTATGCCAAATTACGCCTATAATCTTATGTATACATGTTATGCCAAATTATGCCTATAATCTTATGTACACATGTTATGCCAAATTACGCCCAAATTAATTTATCTTCATTGTTATTAACAATTTATTCCAAACATCATGTATACAAATTACATCCAATTATGCCCAATCCAACATATTCCAAATCTCATATATACAATTTATACACAATTATGCCCAAATTGATTTATACCAATAATCTCATTTTATTACATATTCTCCCCAAATTTTTCCTAATCGTTCAAACATCATTCTTATGCAAATCTCAATGCAATATGTTAGGCTCATTGTTAGCCTAATCTCATAAAAGAAGAGGAGAAGAGAATCAACATCAAAATTGGCGTAAACATACGAATGACATATGAAACATAAACAAGCATATAACGATAAACTGGATCAGAAAGGCATATGAAATATGAACTGGCATAGAACAATGAAATAGATCTAATAGGCATATGATAACAAAACTTTGGGTATGAATCTGAAAGATAAGAATTTACACTACTTGACATGATTCGTCTTATATACATGTTCATAAAATTCAATTTACAATCTTATCATAATCACTTTTAAATTAATTATATGTGAAAGTAACATAGACTTACAGTGACAGGGTCTAGAAGAGAGAATAGATCTGAATTTTGATTTTGATTAGCTAAACCGTTGTTGTAGAATTTGATTCTTATCTTCCAATTTGAATCCTCCTATTCTAATTTTCTTTGGAGAAGAGAAGAGAGGCTGGATTTAATTTAGATTAGGGCAGCATGGAGGTGCCATGGACTAGTGTAATGAAATTAAGGTTAGGTCTAGGTGTGTTTTTATGTATGTATTAGGTGAATTAGGGCCTTTAGACTAGATTAGAGATCATCGGAACCACACAGCTCAAAAGACACGTCGTCCATCCAATCCCAGAAGGACACATCATCCCTAGACCTCAAAAATATGTCGGCCAGATCTGGACAGGTAGGGGTCGGCATCCTATAGAGGGGTCGACACCTATGTCGACACCTCTATAGGGAGGTCGACACATATGTCGACTCCCCTATGGGGTCGGCACCCTAGAGCGGGAGATTTCCCGCTCACCCAGATAATCTGATTTTGACTTTTGAACTCGTTTTTTATTATTATTTTAATTTATATTCTGCTAATTCTTGAATTCTTTTAAGCTTCATAACTTCTTTATATGATATCCGATTTACGCAAACTCGGACTCTATTCCAAGCAGTATCCCGAGATGAACGCAATGGCGCAACCCGTTTCCCTTAATTCTTCTTATAAAAATTAAGTATTCTTTAATTATCCCTTATGTCATGTTTTTAAAATTACGGTTTGTTACATTCTCCTCTCCTTAAAGGATTTCATCCTCGAAATCTTCAAGTTAAGAAGAATGTATCCTACCATCCAATCATCCATCTACTCATCCATCATCCACAAGCATGCATTGTCCTTAAAATATTTCTAATGCTATATGAACATATGCAAAAGTGTGTTTATATGTTCCTTATCTAATGCAAAGATCAGGCAACCTACTGATTCAGTTGACTTCCTTAATGCGAAACATGATAGTGCTATATGTCCATTATGTATGCAAAGGGATCCTAATGATACATATCATTTCTATATGAAAGCACAATCATTCATTCAAATGCAGCATCCATATTATAACACATTCAATTTCCATCCAAAAAATAAAAGTATGCACACACATCCACATGCAATATGAGAGTGACTGAGCCGATCTTAGTGCCTAAAGTATGTGTATAAGCGTCCACGAGCAACCACTTGCAAACACTTGCATCCACTTGCAACCATCAATCGTAACATGTATCAAACATATGTTTACATCCATTGGCTTCTAACAAGGGATCGAAGATATAATCGAGAGGATGTAATAAATGACAGAAACAAATATGAACAAAGCTGGTAGGAAAGGAGAAGTTAAGAACATATCCTCAAAAAGGAAAGAGCAATATTCACATATCTTGTTTCAGTCTTCCAAGCCGCATCTTTTCAAGCGCCACTCCACTATACCTTTACCGACTTGACTTCGCGATTACGTAGCTTCTTAACTTCTGTTTCCAAAATGTGGGTTCGAACTCGTCTCACCGTAGCCCCTCATTCCACTTCGATGTCCTCTAGTATATTCGGCTCTACGACAGTCTCATGTAATGTAACAACCCACCTCCGCTAGGGTCACTCACAAAGGGAGTGCACTAGTTTTGGTGGAGTATTATCTAGGTAAACATGCACAGAGATATCACAAGGCAGAACATAAATAAAGCAGCGGTAGAATTAAAAAACCAACTTTTTATTATTTTCAAGAAAAGAGTCAAAAGCTCATATATCCAAGATACAAATTATTCCATTACATCAAGTTCATAATAAAGAAGCATAAACTTAAAACAAAAGTAAATTATTCCCCATAAATAGCAGAAGCAGCCATAGCATAGCCCAAGACCAAACCGTACATGAGCTGTCAGAAAGCAAGTTGAATCCAAGCAAAGAGCTAGTGTTTCCTCCCTGAGAACCTGGAGGGGAAACGAAAGAAAAATGGGCGAAAGAAAAAGGGTCAGTCATAAAGACTGGTAAGCCCTAGTGACTTTCAGTATGAAAACTAGTAAAGGTAAGATGATATGTGAAAACTGGAATTAAACATAAGGATGATAACAGAACTAGTAAGATCATTAAGATAACAAGATAAGACAAGTCTGGCATCGCATGTTCAAGATTCGCTGCACCCACTGTACTAGTATTCTAACCCATGTCAAGTGTTAACCATGAAATGATCCCTTAGCCCAGTGTCAAGGAGTGACCCATTACGGGGTCCTACGGTACGATCTATTAATCAATCGGCTCCCTACAAGTCCTAGCTCGTCATGTGTCTGTGTCATACGGCCCTATCATGAAATGTATTTACCTGTGCTAGGTCCACCATAGGGTGTATCAAGTCCTATGGTGCCAACCATCGACACGAATCAAGCACGCACAGTGTAAATCTACGGGTGTCCAATGCCTGCTCTTTCATCTCCGAACAACGTGCACGACCATAGCCCGCCTGAACCTACAATGGTTCACCTACTCAGCCGTCGTTCCGGTATCTTACAATCAGCCCAGTAATCGTGCCCCACCCTGCCTAGTCCTAGGATATCGTGATACATCTAAGTGGGTTACTGCTGAAAAGGACCACTGTAACAACCCGTATTTTCAATAACCTGTTATAACATAAATCGAGGCAGAATTTAATTCAAAAATCTGAATCAAGGGAAACGGGCTATGCCATTGCGTTCGTCTTGGAAAAATACGCGAAATAGAGTCCGAGTTTTCGAAAATCGGAGTCCGTATGACCCAGTTAAGGCCCATTGAAGTTTTCAGAAATTTCCATGTTAAAAACAGATTTAAATTTCAAATTAAAAACAAGGATTAGGGCTAATTGGCGTCAGGCGGGAAAACTCCCGCCAGGACCCCCATGTCGACAGGCATGTCGACAGGGGTCTTAGGGTGTCGACTGCCCTGTCGACAGCCCTGTCGACACGGGGTGGCCGGGCAGTTTTGCCTGGCGCACCATTTTGATTTGGGCTTGATCTTGTGGCTTGGTTCTAGAGAATTCCTAAATCTGACCGACCTAAACTAACCTAGGGTTAATCCTAGGGCTAAAAACACTCTAATCTTCTATAAATAAGCCCCTAATCCTACCCTAAAACCTCATTATTCATTCTAGCAACCAAACTATGTCAAATTGAATTCTCAAATGGCCTCCACCTAAAAACCCTAGCCTCCACCCTCTTCAAAAATCATTTCTATGAAGATTTTGATGTTCATACAAGCTTTTCTAAGTTGTATGAATGATCATTAGCTTGCATACATCATCAAGTTGCAAGCTTTATTTGCTAAGCTAGAGTTTTTGGGATTTTTGTTAATTGAAGCTTTGTTTTGGGTTTTTATATGCTTGCATAAAGGGCTTTTCAATCTTTATTAGTGGATTTGTGTCTTCATAATATTTGTAAGCCCTCTTACCTTCATTTTAGAAACTCTAAAGTTAATATGTGATGAAAGTTGGGATTTATGCATGTTTAACAAGTTATGCATGCTTATGCGAGTTCACTATGCTATGTTATGCATGTTTATTAAGTTATGCATGCTTATGCGAGTTCACTATGCTATGTTATGCATGTTTAATAAGTTATGCATGCTTATGCGAGTTCACTATGGTATGTTATGCATGTTTAATAAGTTATGCATGCTTATGCGAGTTCATTATGCTATGTTACACATGTTTGATAAGTTATGCATGCTTATGCAAGTTCACTATGCCATGATTTGCAAGTTTAACAAGTTATGCATGTTTATGCAAGTTCACTAAGTCATGATTTGCAAGTTTAACAAGTTATGCATGTTTATGCAAGTTCACTAAGTCATGATTTGCAAGTTCAACAAGTTATGCATGTTTATGCAAGTTCACTATGCTAAGTTATGCAAGTCCAACATGTTATGCATGCTTATTATGATATGTAAGATTTATCATGTATGTTGTGCCAAGTTCCCTCTTTCTATCCTTTATGCGTTATGACGAATATGTAAGCGATAGAATGACGTTGGGGGTTTTTGGGGGTAAAACTTAAAATACGTGAAAATATAAGATTGGGAATTTACCTATTAAGTTAGGTCTACCCCTTGGTAATTTACCTATTAAGTTAGGTCTACCCAAGTATTTGTTAAACTTGTAATTATGGTTTGAAAATAAAGTGGACATGACACTTAGAAAACATGTGTGGCCAACTCGAGGTTGGGTTGAGTTTGTAGCGTAAACCTACCCGGAACCGACCGGCTTAACTAGTTGCTACAAACAATAGGACCCAATGTGAGAAGTTGGTTATGTGTACCTTGGACCCGAGGTTAGACCAAGTTGTGGTGTAAAGCTACCCGGACCCGCCCGGCTTAACTAGTAACCACAACAAAGTCTAATGTGAGAGGTTAAGGTACAATTAAATTAATGCCTCGTGATTAGGGTTAAGTCATGGCCCACTAATACTTAACCAATTTTGGGGATGCGAGGGATTAAATGGGGTTAAGTGGTGAACTGTTGGTTACACTTAACTAATTTAATCCATGATTAGTGAGGGGTTAAACCACACTTGACCCTCTTAGGAAACCCTAGCAACGTGGTCTGTTCCAGCAGTAATCCCAGTTTGGTATCATTCACAACCCTAGAGGCTAGGCTAGGGCGGGGCACGATTACTGGACTGATGTAAGCGACCAAAGCGACGGCTGAGTGGTACAGCGGTGCGGGTCCAGGCGGGCTACGGACGTGCACGTAGTTCAGTGTTGGACAAACTCGAGGCACGGGTACCAGTAGGTTTAGACTGTGCATTATTGCTTAGGTGTCTGGGGTTGACACCCGAGGGCTTGATACACCCGAAGGTGGACCCAGCACAGTCTGACTACAACCATATGTGGGCCGTATGGACACCAACACTTGACGTGTTAGGTTTATAGGGAGCCGATCGACTAGACCGTTGGGCTGGACCTTGCATTAAGGTCACCTCATGCTATTGGGCCAAGGTTTGGGCTGAAGGATCAATACCTGTTATGTTAGTTGCTAGTACACTGTGGTGCAAAGCTTAATCTTCTTTATGTGATGACACCTTTATCTATTGCCAGTATATTCATCTCAGTTTCCATCATGATGTTAGCTTTATTAGTTTATAGACTGATCGTAGTAGGGCTTACCAGTCTTTTTGACTGACATGTTTTCTTTCGCTTCTTTTCTTCCGTTCCCCCCCCCACAGGTTCTCAGGGAGGGAATAGTGGTGCTTAGCTTGGATCGCTTGCTTGTCCGCTGGATAGCTCATGTATGTCTGGACATTGAGCTCGCTATGGTTTATCACTTTTATTTTTGGGGATAGCACTATGTATTTCAGTATTTCTGTTTATGTTGTACTAGACATATTTATTTTGGCAGATGACTTTATGATGTACTAGACTTGTTTTGAGATGGTTTGAGATATTCCGCTGTTTTATTCTCACTTACTCTGTTTTACATATATATTTATGTTCCTGTTCTGCCTTGATATATCATTATGCATGCTTACCCAGTTCTAACGCCCCCCAGAAGCTAGTGCCCCCGAAAGAGTGACCCTAGCGGAGGTGGGGTGTTAAAATTTGGTATCAGAGCATATGGTTTACGAGAAAGAACAAAAAGTTTCTAAAAATACTTTTGAAAAACTATTTTCAAAACAAGTATAAAGTATTTTCCAAAGAAAAGTCTAGTATTTTAAAAGGCTATTCCCCAAAAAGCCATTAGCGTTATCCTTCGTTCCCTTGACCTAATCTTATCTTATCTTTCGTTTCAGTATGGCTGAGGATCTTGCCATCCCGGATGGAGTAATTGTGCCACTCTGGTTTAGTAGACTTCTAGAAGCTAGGGCGGCAGCCGGCCCAGCAAACCCTACTCCCACTCCTCCTCCTGTAGTTGAGAATCCTCCCCCTAATGTCCCTCCTCCGGTGGTTCCTGTTCCCCCTCCTCCAGCAGTTAATATTCCTCCTCCCGTTGCTAATGTTCCTCCTCCTGTTGCTGAGGCTCCTCTTCCTCCTCCTCCCCCTCAGCATCCTCAGGTTGAGTTCACGAAGGTTTGCAAAGACTTCAAGGCGATGGGAGGCAAGAATTTCCTAGGCACGGAATCTTTTGTTGAAGCTAGGAATTGGCTGAAGGACACTGAGGACTTGTTTGCTATCTTTGGGATTGATGACGAGAGGAAAATCTTATTGACAGTGTGGCTTTTGAAGGACGAAGCAGCCTATTGGTGGGAGGTCACCAATGGGACGAGGCCCGTTGAGACTTGGGCCGATTTGAGGGCTAGATTTGTGGCCAAGTTTCTATCTTCTGCTGAGGCGAATTTACAAATGGAGAAGTTCATTGCATTAAAGCAAGGTGATATGTCTATCAAGGAGTATGTGAACAAGTTTAATCAGCTGGCCCGTTTTGGTTTGGATATGGTGAACACTCCTGAGAAGAAGGCTCTTCGATTTGCTAGAGGATTGAATGAGTCGCTGCAGGGCTTGGCGATGTCACATATTCCGCATGGGGCTACTTTTGAGAGTTTGGTCAATATGGCTCTACTTCAGGGAGATGGAAAGAAAGAGGTCAAGACGAGTGATACTCAAGCAAAGAAGACTGATTCTCAAGGCAAAGGCAATCAAGGTGGTCAAAGCGGCCAGGGGAATCAGAGCAAGAACAAGAAGGGGAACAACAACAAAGGCAAGGGAAAGTGCAATTACTGTGGTGTGCCTGGACACTTTGCTAAGGATTGTAGGAAGAAGAAAAGGAAGCTTAGTGGTGGATGTTTTTCCTGTGGTGAGACTGGACACTTCAGCAAGGAATGCCCAAAGAAGAAAGGACAGGCTGGACCTTCAGGAGGGCAAGTTCATGCTCTCAATACCGCTCCAGTTCCCGACCGAGGTAGTGTTTCTGTTGAGAACCTTGTTTATGTTTCTGATCTTCCAGTTCGTACCTTGTTTGATTCTGGTGCATCACATAGCTTTATTTCATCTGATCTTGTTGATAGCTTGCACCTTAGTACTAGCTTAGTGGATGATCCCGTTTGTGTTTCGAATCCCATTGGGGGTTCTGCTCATCTATCTATGATATGTGAGGATCTGAGGATCTCTATACTCAGTGTAGAGTTCTTGTGTAGTGCATATGTTCTTGGTTTCAGGGGATACGGATTGATATTGGGCATGGATTGGCTGTCCCGATATGGAGCCATTCTTGATTGTGAGCATAGGGTTGTGAGGCTTGTGACTCGCCTTGGCAACACCTTAGAGATTTCATGCAATCCGAAGGACCCCGTCATGTTGTGCTATCTTGAATCTCTCGACTCGTCAGAGGAAACCCTTCAGTCTGTAAGGGTGGTCCGAGATTATCCAGATGTTTTTGAAGAAGTTAAGGGGTTGCCCCCTAAACGAGAGATTGATTTTCGCATTTATCTGGTGGATAATGCTAAGCCTGTTTCTTTGCCCGTTCGGCACATGGCTCCGCGTGAGAGACAGGAGCTCAGCAAGCAAGTAAAAGAGTTACTTGAGAAGAACTTCATCAGACGAAGTATATCCGAATGGGGAGCGCCTGTGGTGTTTGCTACTAAGGCAGATGGTTCTCTTCGACTCTGTGTGGATTATAGAGAATTGAATAAGCTGACTAAGAAGAACAGACACCCGTTACCGAGGATCGATGATCTCTTTGATCAGCTTGTTGGTGCTTCTGTTTTCTCTCAGCTTGATCTTGCTACTGGATTTCATCAGCTCAGAGTGGCTGAAGATAATATAGACAAGACTGCATTCAGAAATCAGATGGATTCTTTGAATGGCTTGTTATGCCGTTCGGCTTGACGAATGCACCCGCGTATTTCGTGGACTTGATGAGTAGGGTGTTTCGGGAGTTCTTGAACAAGTTTGTCGTGGTCTTTGTGGATGATATTCTGGTCTTCTCCAAGGATGAAGAAGAGCATGCGAGGCATCTTGTAGAGGTGATGGATACGCTTAGAGCGCATCAGTTAAAGGCCAAGTTCTCCAAGTGTCACTTTTGGAGAAGGGAAGTTAGATTCCTTGGGCATATTGTATCCAAGCAAGGCTTAGCGGTGGACCCCGCTAAGGTGGTTGCAGTTCAGGATTGGAAGACTCCGAGGAATGCAACCGAGGTGAGAAGTTTTCTAGGTCTTGCGGGTTTTTACCGGAAGTTCATCAAGGACTTCGCGAAGATATCCGCTCCACTTACTAAGTTGACGAAGAAGAACTTAGTTTTTGCTTGGGATATGGACTGAGAGCTTGCTTTTCAGAGACTCAAGAGAGCCCTTACCTCTGCACCAGTTCTAGCTTTACCCGATGGTGGTAAGATATTTACCGTGTACACTGATGCTTGTGGCACGGGATTGGGCGCCGTTCTGATGCAAGAGGGCAGAGTTATATGTTTTGGTGGGAGGCAACTTAAGGTGCATGAGAAGAATTATCCCACTCATGATCTAGAGCTGGCAGCGATAGTATATGCACTCAAGGCTTGGCGTCATTATCTTCTGGGAGAGAGATTTGAGCTGTATACTGATCATAAGTCTTTGAAGTATCTCTTTTCGCAGAAGGATCTGAACTTGAGGCAGCAGAGATGGATGGAATTCTTGGCGTCCTATGATTTTGATATAGCCTATACCCCTGGCAAGGGGAATGTTGTAGCGGATGCGTTGAGTAGAAAAAGGTTGACACTAAGTCCTCTATTTGTTGAGATGAAGAATTTAGAGTTCTTGGCAACCTTTGATTTTTCTTTGACAGTTGAGTCGATGACCGGTTCTTTAGCATCTCTAGAGCTCAGGCCTACCCTTCTGGATCAAGTTGGGGCTTCGCAGAAGGAAGACCCTCAGATAATTGAGATTATGGAGAAGCTGATTTGAGGGGAGACATCTAGTCACCTTGCTCGATATTCTATAGATGATAAGGGTTGGCTGAGGAGAGACGGAAGGCTTTGTGTTCCAATGGTAGAAGACTTGGTGAGGAAAGTTCTTGATGAAGCACATCGCTCCAAGTTGACTATACATCCGGGTGGAGATAAGATGTATAAGGATATGAAGCGCATTTTCTTCTGGCCTGGAATGAAGAAGGATGTGGCAGAGTTTGTCTCTAGATGTGTTGTCTGTCAGAGAGTAAAAGCCGAGTCGAAGAAGCCCGGTGGGCTATTGCATCCTCTAGAGGTCCCGCTATGGAAGTGGGAGAGTATTTCTATGGACTTTATTGATGGGCTTCCAAGGTCAAGGAAAGGGAATACGAGCATATGGGTCATTGTAGATAGACTTACGAAGAGTGCTCATTTTATTCCAGTAAAGAGCAAAAGGACCGCATCTGGACTAGCATCAGTATATCTTCGTGAGATAGTACGACTACATGGAGTCCCTTCCAGCATAGTCAGTGACCGAGACCCCATCTTTACTAGTCAGTTCTGGAACAGTTTGCAGGAAGCTATGGGCACAAGGTTGAACCTGAGTACGGCCTATCACCCACAAACAGACGGCCAAACAGAAAGGGTGAATAGGGTACTTGAGGACTTGTTGAGGCTTTGCATTCTGGATTTTGGTGGTGCTTGGGAAGACCATCTTCCTCTTGTTGAGTTTGCATATAATAACAGTTATCAGGCGAGCATAGGGATGGCACCATTTGAAGCTTTATATGGGAGGTCGTGCAAGTCACCTACATGTTGGTGGGAGACTACAGATAAGCTTATACTTGGACCCGACATGATTAGAGATACATCCGAGAAGGTCGAGTTGATTAGAAGACGGATGAAGGCGGCCCAAGACCGACAGAAATCCTATGCTGATAAGCGAAGATCCGATTTGGAGTTTGATGTTGGGGACATGGTTTTCGTAAAGGTTTCTCCTTTGCGGAATGTGGTCCGATTTGGAGCTGTTGGGAAGTTAGCACCGAGATTTGTTGGACCCTTCCCCATCATAGAGAGAATTGGGAAGATGGCTTATAAAGTGCAGTTGCCCGAGAAGCTGTCCGGAGTGCATAATGTATTTCATGTCTCGCATCTCCGAAAGTGCCAACATGAGTCCGCTGAGGTGGTTGAACCTAGCATTCTTAAAGACGTGGAAGTAGAGAAAGACGCAACTTTGAGGAGAGCTCCGATTCGTATCTTGGGGACAGAGACCAAGAAGCTAAGGAATCGAGAGGTCAAGCTAGTGAAGGTTCAATGGGGTGAAGCCGAAGAAGACGCAACTTGGGAGACCGAGGAGAAGATGCGTGGGCTTTATCCATTCCTTTTTGAGGGTACACTCTCAATCTCTTTCCTTTGTTAGCATCTCTTTCTCTTTGCTATCCATGTTTATCTAGTTATCGTGCTAATCTTGTCATGAGAACCTTAGGTAGAAACCCTTTGGATGAAACATGTGTTTGAGACATGTTATGTTTGATGGTTGCAAGTGGTTGCAAGTGTTTGCAAGTGGTTACTCGTGGATGCATGGTACACATTAGGCACTAGATCGGCTCACACACTCCTCATATGGCATGTGCATGAGTGTTTATGCTTATTCTTGGATGAAATTTGTATGCCATCACATGGATGTTGCATATGGATGTATGATTGAGCACGCATGTAGATATTATACATTATGTTAGGGATTTGCATACATATGGATACATTTCACTAACATATTTTGCATTGATCTTTGCATTAGATAAGTACATATACACACACTTTTTCATATGTACATACAGCATTTAGAATCTTTTAAGGACAATGATTGCTCGTGGATGATGTCTTGAGTAGATGGATGTTGGATGGTAGGATACGTTCTTCCTAACTTGAAGATTTCGGGGACGAAATCCTTTAAGGAGGGGAGAATGTAACAACCCGTATTTTCAATAACCTGTTATAACATAAATCGAGGCAGAATTTAATTCAAAAATCTGAATCAAGGGAAACGGGCTATGCCATTGCATTCGTCTCGGAAAAATACGCGAAATAGAGTCCGAGTTTTCGAAAATCGGAGTCCGTATGACCCAGTTAAGGCCCATTGAAGTTTTCAGAAATTTCCATGTTAAAAACAGATTTAAATTTCAAATTAAAAACAAGGATTAGGGCTAATTGGCGCCAGGCGGGAAAACTCCCGCCAGGACCCCCATGTCGACAGGCATGTCGACAGGGGTCTTAGGGTGTCGACAGCCCTGTCGACACGGGGTGGCCGGGCAGTTTTGCCTGGCGCACCATTTTGATTTGGGCTTGGTCTTGTGGCTTGGTTCTAGAGAATTCCTAAATCTGACAGACCTAAACTAACCTAGGGTTAATCCTAGGGCTAAAAACACTCTAATCTTCTATAAATAAGCCCCTAATCCTACCCTAAAACCTCATTATTCATTCTAGCAACCAAACTATGTCAAATTGAATTCTCAAATGGCCTCCACCTAAAAACCCTAGCCTCCACCCTCTTCAAAAATCATTTCTATGATGATTTTGATGTTCATACAAGCTTTTCTAAGTTGTATGAATGATCATTAGCTTGCATACATCATCAAGTTGCAAGCTTTATTTGCTAAGCTAGAGTTTTTGGGATTTTTGTTAATTGAAGCTTTGTTTTGGGTTTTTATATGCTTGCATAAAGGGCTTTTCAATCTTTATTAGTGGATTTGTGTCTTCATAATATTTGTAAGCCCTCTTACCTTCATTTTAGAAACACTAAAGTTAATATGTGATGAAAGTTGGGATTTATGCATGTTTAACAAGTTATGCATGCTTATGCGAGTTCACTATGCTATGTTATGCATGTTTAATAAGTTATGCATGCTTATGCGAGTTCACTATGCTATGTTATGCATGTTTAATAAGTTATGCATGCTTATGCGAGTTCACTATGGTATGTTATGCATGTTTAATAAGTTATGCATGCTTATGCGAGTTCATTATGCTATGTTACACATGTTTGATAAGTTATGCATGCTTATGCAAGTTCACTATGCCATGATTTGCAAGTTTAACAAGTTATGCATGTTTATGCAAGTTCACTAAGTCATGATTTGCAAGTTTAACAAGTTATGCATGTTTATTCAAGTTCACTAAGTCATGATTTGCAAGTTCAACAAGTTATGCATGTTTATGCAAGTTCACTATGCTAAGTTATGCAAGTCCAACATGTTATGCATGCTTATTATGATATGTAAAATTTATCATGTATGTTGTGCCAAGTTCCCTCTTTCTATCCTTTATGCGTTATGACGAATATGTAAGCGATAGAATGACGTTGGGGGTTTTTGGGGGTAAAACTTAAAATACGTGAAAATATAAGATTGGGAATTTACCTATTAAGTTAGGTCTACCCCTTGGGAATTTACCTATTAAGTTAGGTCTACCCAAGTATTTGTTAAACTTGTAATTATGGTTTGAAAATAAAGTGGACATGACACTTAGAAAACATGTGTGGCCAACTCGAGGTTGGGTTGAGTTTGTAGCGTAAACCTACCCGGAACCGACCGGCTTAACTAGTTGCTACAAACAATAGGACCCAATGTGAGAAGTTGGTTATGTGTACCTTGGACCCGAGGTTAGACCAAGTTGTGGTGTAAAGCTACCCGGACCCGCCCGGCTTAACTAGTAACCACAACAAAGTCTAATGTGAGAGGTTAAGGTACAATTAAATTAATGCCTCGTGATTAGGGTTAAGTCATGGCCCACTAATACTTAACCAATTTTGGGGATGCGAGGGATTAAATGGGGTTAAGTGGTGAACTGTTGGTTACACTTAACTAATTTAATCCATGATTAGTGAGGGGTTAAACCACACTTGACCCTCTTAGGAAACCCTAGCAACGTGGTCTGTTCCAGCAGTAATCCCAGTTTGGTATCATTCACAACCCTAGAGGCTAGGCTAGGGCGGGGCACGATTACTGGACTGATGTAAGCGACCAAAGCGACGACTGAGTGGTACAGCGGTGCGGGTCCAGGCGGGCTACGGACGTGCACGTAGTTCGGTGTTGGACAAACTCGAGGCACGGGTACCAGTAGGTTTAGACTGTGCATTATTGCTTAGGTGTCTGGGGTTGACACCCGAGGGCTTGATACACCCGAAGGTGGACCCAGCACAGTCTGACTACAACCATATGTGGGCCGTATGGACACCAACACTTGACGTGTTAGGTTTATAGGGAGCCGATCGACTAGACCGTTGGGCTGGACCTTGCATTAAGGTCACCTCATGCTATTGGGCCAAGGTTTGGGCTGAAGGATCAATACCTGTTATGTTAGTTGCTAGTACACTGTGGTGCAAAGCTTAATCTTCTTTATGTGATGACACCTTTATCTATTGCCAGTATATTCATCTCAGTTTCCATCATGATGTTAGCTTCATTAGTTTATAGACTGATCGTAGTAGGGCTTACCAGTCTTTTTGACTAACCTGTTTTCTTTCGCTTCTTTTCTTCCGTTCCCCCCCAGGTTCTCAGGGAGGGAACAGTGGTGCTTAGCTTGGATCGCTTGCTTGTCCACTGGACAGCTCATGTATGTCTGGACATTGAGCTCGCTATGGTTTATCACTTTTATTTTTGGGGATAGCACTATGTATTTCAGTATTTCTGTTTATGTTGTACTAGACATATTTATTTTGGCAGATGACTTTATGATGTACTAGACTTGTTTTGAGATGGTTTGAGATATTCCGCTGTTTTATTCTCACTTACTCTGTTTTACATATATATTTATGTTCCTGTTCTGCCTTGATATATCATTATGCATGCTTACCCAGTTCTAACGCCCCCCAGAAGCTAGTGCCCCCGAAAGAGTGACCCTAGCGGAGGTGGGGTGTTATAACCACGTAACTAGTGTTTCTAATGGGTTAAGTGTTGTCATTCAAATTCATGACTTAACCCTATCCAGATCGTGTATCAAGTTGGTTAAGTGTGTTCAAGCAGTTCATCACTTAACCCTATCAAGTCATCGTGTCAAGTTGGATAAGTATATTAAAGTGGTTCATGACTTAACCCTATGATGTGGCATTAATTCATTAGTGCACGCCAACCTCTCACATTAGACTAACTATTGTGGTTACTAGTTTTGCCGGGCGGTTCCGAGCAGATTTACACCACAACATAGTCTAACCTCGGGTTTTTACGTGCGATATGACCAACTACCCACATTGGATCCTATTGTTTGCAGCAATTGGATTTGCCGGTCGGTTCAGGGCAGATTTACACTGCAAACTCAATCCAACCTCGAGTTGGCCATTTTCAAGTTTATCTAATTGTCATGCCCACGTTCAAAATTTCAGGTCTAGATTCATGTCAAGTTTTCAAGTCATGTTTCATGTCAAATCGTGTCAAGTTCATGTCCATATTCAGGTTCAAGTCATAATAACATTCATGTTCAAGTTTAAAGCTAATTTACGTTTTACCTAGTCTACCCAAATCGTATTCCCAACGCACGTAAGTTCGAATCGATACAAATAAATCTATTAGGGAATAACATAAAAAGGAACGGGTATAATGTGGCAAAAGTGATTACTAGCATAGCATGATATGACTTGAAATAAGAGATTAAAATATTACTGGCATATGAAATATTGTCCTCAAACCTAAAGATTCCAAATCTAGCAAGATAAGGTACTAGTCGAGATAATAGTTGTCATAAAGTGATAGTATAGTCATGGTAACGACTGCCATAAGGTGATAGTATAGTCATGGTAACGACTGTCATAAGGTGATAATATAGTCATGGTAACGACTGTCATAAGGTGATAATATAGTCATGGTAACGATTGACATAAGGTGATAGTCATAAACATGTGACTAATAATAGATTCAACATGATAATAAGAGGGGTTTCTTTTGATTTACAACATGAATAGGCCCCAAATAAATGTCAAGTAAAATTCAAGAGTCAAGATCCAAGATGAACGAGAATGAATGTAAACAGTCATCATACATAGGTCCAATTTCGATTTACATCATATTCATAATACATTTACAGTTTAAATCTGAAAATAACTGGGGCTTACAGATCGTGGTTCGAGAATTAGAAAAAGAGAGTCGACGTTGAATCTTTATATTCTTAATCAAGTCCTAATAGAAGTCCCCAAATCAGCAATTCCCTTAACGCAGTCTCAACGTAGTAGAAGCAGTCCCTCTCTCAAACTTTTCAACGAGAATCAGAGCAGCATAAGGTCAGAAAGAAATTTGGTGTAGAGAGATTGGTGTTAGGCGCTGTATTTATGGGGTCAGGTCAACGAATGTGGACAGAAATGAGGCCAAATACATTAGAGTGAATCCAGCTTCAGAAATGGACTCGGGCACCAGGTCGACACCCAGGTCGACACTATGGTCGACCTGGTCCTGGGTAGGTCGACTACATAGTCGACCCCCAGGTCGACCTGGTCCTGGGCGGGAAATTTCCCGCTCAGTCCATCTGGAGTTTGAAATTCGAATTTTGAATTTGAATTGAGTCTGTTTTGAACTTGAAAATTTCTGAAAACTTCGAATGGTCATAACTTGGTCATACGGACTCCGATTTTCGAAAACTTGGACTCGTTTCCAAGCAGAATTTCGACACGAACGCAATGGCGCAACCCGTTTCCCTCGATTCTTATTTTAAAAATTAATTCTGTCCTGATTTATGGTTATTACACATTATAAAAACACGGGTTTTTACATTCTCCCCTCTTAAAGGATTTCGTCCCCGAAATCTCTAAGTTAGGGAGGATGTGTCCTACCATCCAATCATCCATCTACTCAAAGCATCATCCACAGGCAACCATTGTCCTTAAAAGACTTCTAGTGCTGTATGAACATATGCAGAAAGTGTGTGTATATGTACTTATCTAATGCAAAAGATCAGGCGGTTACTGATTCAGTAAACCTCCTTAATGCAAAATATGTTAGTGTCATGAATCCAACATGTATGCAAATTCCTAGCATAGTTCCTAATCTCTACATGAGTGCACAAACATTCATCCATATGCAACATTCATGTGATAGCATAACAAGTTCCATCCATGTACAAGTATTAGCTCTCATGCATATGCAACATGAAAATGTGCCTGAGCCGATCTAGTGCCTAATGTGTGTCATGCATCCACTAGCAACCACTTGCAACCATTTGCAAACATCAGCCATAACATGTTTCAATCACATGTTTACATCCATATGGTTCTACCTAAGGTTCTCAAGATAAGATCGAGAAGATAACAAGACAAACAAAGATATTAGAAGCATGATACGAAAAGGTTTTCAAGTTTATAGGAAAGAGAGATCGAGAATGTACCCTAAAAAAGAAATGGGTAAAGCGCGCGTATCTTTTCTTCGGTTTCCCAAGTTGCCGTCTTCTTGGTTTCACTCCACTGCACTTTCACTAGCTTGACTTCTCGATTCCTTAGCTTCTTAATCTCCGTTCCTAAGATGCGAATCGGAACTCGCCTCAATGTCGCTTCTTTTTCCACCTCTAGGTCTTCAAGGATGCTTGGCTCAACCACTTCGGCTGACTCATGTAAGCACTTCCGAAGATGCGAGACGTGAATGACATTGTGTACTCTAGATAACTTCTCGGGTAAGTCTACCTTATAGGCCATCCGTCCAATCCTCTCAATGATAGGGAACGGTCATACGAACCTTAGTGATAGCTTTCCAACGGCTCCAAAACGAACTACATTGCGTAACGGAGAAACTTTTACAAAGACCATATCTTCGACTTCGAACTCTAGGTCTGTCCTTCTCTTGTCCGCATAAGATTTCTGTCTATCTTGGGCCATTTTCATCCATCTTCGTATCAACTCAATCTTCTCAGAAGTGTCCCTTATCATGTCGGGCCCAAGTATAAGTATGTCTGTCGTCTCCCACCAACACGTTGGCGACTTGCATGGTCTTCCATACAGGGCTTCGAACGGTGCCATTCCGATGCTAGCTTGGTAACTGTTATTATATGCAAACTCCACGAGAGGAAGGTGGTCTTCCCATGTACCAACAAAGTCAAGAATACATAGCCTCAGGAGATCTTCTAGTGCCCTATTTACCCTTTCGGTTTGTCCATCCGTCTGTGGGTGATAGGCCGTACTCAAGTTCGGTCGTGTTCCCATTGCTTCTTGCATACTATTCCAGATCTGGCTAGTGAAAATTGGGTCATGATCACTAACTATACTAGAAGGAACTCCATGCAACCGTACTATCTCTCGAAGGTAAATAGATGCTAGCCCGATGCGGTCCTCTTGCTCTTCACCGGAATGAAGTGAGCACTTTTCGTGAGTCTATCAACTATGACCCATATGCCAGTATTTCCCTTCCTAGACCTAGGCAGTCCATCCACGAAATCCATCGAGATACTCTCCCATTTCCATTATGGAACTTCCAAAGGGTGTAATAATCCACCGGCCTTCTTCGACCCGGCCTTTACTTGTTGGCATACCATGCACTTCGAAATGAACTCTGCCACGTCCTTTTTCATTCCAGCCCAAAAGAAAATGCGTTTCATATCCCTGTACATCTTATCCCCTCCGGGATGTATAGTCATCTTCAAGTATGCGCCTCTTCGAGAACTCTCCTTACTAAGTCTCCCACTTTTGGGACACATAGTCTTCCATCGCGCCTTAGCCATCCCTTGTCATCTATGGCATACCTATTGAGGTGACTTAACGTCTCACCCCTAATCAGCTTGTCCATGATTTCGACTATCTGTGGGTCTTCCTTCTGTGAAGTCCCTACTTGATCTAGAAGCATAGGTCTTTGCTCAAGAGATGCTAACGTAGCAGTCAATGACTCAACAGCAGGTGTAAAATCAAAGGTTGCTATAAACTCAAGGCTTTTCATTTCAACAAACAAGGGGCTCAATGCCAGCCTTTTTCTACTTAGCGCGTCTGCCACCACATTACCCTTGCCAGGAGTATAAGCTATTTCGAAGTCATATGATGCCAAGAACTCCATCCACCGTTGTTGTCTCAGATTCAAGTCTTTCTGTGAGAAGAGGTACTTAAGCGATTTGTGGTCGGTATACAGCTCAAACCTCTCCCCTAGAAGATAATGGCGCCATGCTTTAAGTGCAAAAACATTCACGGCCAACTCCAAGTCATGCGTGGGATAGTTTTTCTCATGAACTTTAAGTTGTCTTCCCCCGTAGCATATTACTCTTCCTTCTTGCATTAGGACAGCGCCTAATCCCGTGACGCACGCATTAGTGTATACGGTAAACATCTTGCCTCTGTCAGGTAATGCCAAAACTGGAGCTGTGGTGAGGGCTCTCTTAAGTCTCTGAAAAGCAACGTCACACTCTATGTCCCATACAAAAGCTAGCTTCTTCTTTGTTAATTTAGTAAGAGGGGCTGAAATCTTAGCGAAGTCCTTAATGAACTTGCTGTAGTAGCCCGCCAAACCGAGAAAGCTCCTCACCTCCATTGCATTCTTAGGAATTTTCCAGTCCTGTACCACAACTACCTTTGCAGGGTCCACGGCTATGCCTTTCTTAGAAACTACATGTCCAAGGAACCGAACTTCCTTCCTCCAAAAATGACATTTGGAGAACTTAGCCTTTAACTGGTGTGCTCTAAGCGTTTCCATGACTTCCTTGAGATGTCTAGCATGCTCTTCTTCATATTTTGAGAAGATCAAAATATCATCCACGAAAACTACCACAAACTTCTTAAGGAACTCCCGAAACACCCTACACATCAAATCTACAAAGTACGCGGGTGCATTCGTTAGCCCAAATGGCATGACGAGCCATTCGTAGAACCCATCTGGAGTCCTAAACGCAGTTTTGTCAATGCTATCCTCAGCCACTCTAAGTTGATGGAATCCTGTGGCTAGATCGAGTTGAGAGAAAACAGATGCTCCCACAAGCTAGTCAAACAAATCGTCGATTTTTGTTAGCGGGTGCCTATTCTTCTTTGTCATCTTGTTTAACTCACGATAATCTACGCACAGACGAAGCGATCCATCAGCCTTAGTAGCGAATACCACCGGAGCACCCCATTCATAAATGCTTCGTCTTATGAAATTTTTCTCAAGCAACTCGTTAATTTTTTTACTGAGCTCTCTTCTTTCTCGCGGGGCCATGTGCCTAACGGGCATTGAAACTGGCTTGGCATTATCAACTTGATAAATTCGGAACTCTATCTCGCGTTTAGGAGGTAATCCCCTCACTTCATCAAAGACATCTGGATATTCTCGGACCACTCTTACATATTTCTAATTATCGTCGGACGAGTCAAGGGATTCAAGATAACACAACATGACCGGACCCTTAGGGTTACAAGAAATTTCAAGGGTATTGCCAAGGCGAGTCATGGGCCTCACTACCCTTCGTTCACAATCAAGAATGGCTCCATAATCGGACAGCCAATCCATACCTAGGATCAAACCGTATCCCATGAATCCGAGAACATAAGCATTACACGTGAATTCTACGCTTAAGACAGAGATCCTCAAATCCACACACATCATAGATAAATGGGCGGATCCCCCAACTGGATTTGAAACTATAACAGGATCCTCAACCTGACTCGTACTTAGGTGCAGATTTTCAACAATATCAGAAGAAATAAAAGTATGCGATGCGCCAGAGTCAAATAAGGTTCGAACAGGAAAGTCAGAAATGTAAACAAGGCTTTCTGCGGAAATATTACTACCTTGGTCAAGAGCTGGAGTGGTGTTGAGAGCATGAAACTGCTCTCCAGAAGGTCCTGCTCGCTGGGTCTGCCCTTGCCCCTGCTCTTGCTTCTTAGGGAAATCCTTGCTAATGTGCCCAGTATCTCCACAATGAAAGCATTCACCCAAATTCCTCTTCTTCCTTCTACAGTCTTTAGCTAGATGTCCAGTAATACCACAGAAGTTGCACTTCCTCGTCTCACGTGATTTGTTGTTGCTCTTGTTATTCTTATTATTCTTGTTGTTCCCCTTCTTGAAGTCTGCTTTCTTATTCTGAGTCTCATTAGGCTTAACCTCCTTCTTGCTATTCTTGTCTTCCTTATGAAGTAGAGCCATATCCACCAAGCTTTCAAAGGTCAGCCTCATGGGTATATGAGTTAGGGCCAAGCTGTGTAGTGGCTCGTTCAACCCTCGAGCAAAGTGTACAGCCTTTTTCTGGTCTATGTTGACCAAATCCAAACTGAACCGAGCAAGCCAATTAAACTTATTCACGTACTCCCTCATAGACATATCCCCTTCCTTAAGTGCTAGGAACCTCTCCATCTGTAGGTTCTCCTCTGCGGACAATAAGAATTTAAGCCCAAACCTCTCTCTAAAGTCTGCCCAAGTCTCAACTGGCCTGGTAGCGTTGGTGACTTCCCACCAAAATGCAACTTCCTCTTTCAGCAACCATGCTGCCAACTGAACTTTCCTATGGTCCTCCATATCAAAGATAATGAACAAGTCTTCTGTCTCCTTTAGCCAGTTTCGTGCCTCAACAAAGGTTTCAGTCCCAACGAAGTTCTTGTCGCCCATCGCTTTAAAGTCTTTGCATATTTTGGCAAAGGCAGTACCAGGAGGAGGAGGAACCGCAGCCACTGGGGGAGAAGGAGGAGGGATGTCTGTCGTTCCCGCGTCGTTGGCCCTGGCTTCTAAGTACCTTCGGAACCATCCTGGCACGGGTATTCCCTCAGAAAGGTTAAGATCGGCCATGCTGAAAAACGAAAAGGAAAGATTCAAACGAGGAAACAAAGGAAAGTGTTAATGGCTTCTAGGGAATAGCCTTTTTAAACATAAAACTTTTCTTGAAAAATGCTTCTTTATAAATGGTTTTGAAAATAGTTTCATAAGGTTTTTTTTTAAAAAAAACTTTTGCCCAGCCTGGTAACCTTTTGCTCTGATACCAAATTGTAACACCCCACCTCCGCTAGGGTCACTCACAAAGGGAATGCACTAGTTTTGATCGAGTATTATCTAGGTAAACATGCACAGAGATATCACAAGGCAGAACATAAATAAAGCAGCGGTAGAAATTAAAAAACCAACTTATTATTATTTTCAAGAAAAGAGTCAAAAGCTCGTATATCCAAGATACAAATTATTCCATTACATCAAGTTCATAATAATGAAGCATAAACTTAAAACAAAAGTAAATTATTCCCCATAAATAGCAGAAGCAGCCATAGCATAGCCCAAGACCAAACCGTACATGAGCTATCAGAAAGCAAGTTGAATCCAAGCTAAGAGCTAGTGTTTCCTCCCTGAGAACATGGGGGGGAAACGAAAGAAAAAGGGGCAAAAGAAAAAGGGTCAGTCATAAAGACTGGTAAGCCCTAGTGACTTTCAATATGAAAACTAGTAAAGGTAACATGATATGTGAAAACTGGAATTAAACATAAGGATGATAACAGAACTAGTAAAGTCATTAAGATAACAAGATAAGTCAAGTCTGGCATCGCATGTTCAAGGTTCGCTGCACCCACTGTACTAGTATTCTAACCCATGTCAAGTGTTAACCATGAAATGATCCCTTAGCCCAGTGTCATGGAGTGACCCATTAAGGGGTCCTACGGTACGATCTATTAATCGATCCGCTCCATACAAGTCCTAGCTCGTCATGTGTCTGTGTCATACGACCCTATCCTGAAATGTAGTTACCTGTGCTAGGTCCACCATAGGGTGTATCAAGTCCTATGGTGCCAACCATCGATACGAATCAAGCTCGCACAGTGTAAATCTACGGGTGCCTAATGCCTGCTTTTTCGACTCCGGACTAAGTGCATGACCATAGCCCGCCTGAACCTACAATGGCGCACCTACTCAGCCGTCGTTCTGGTCGCTTACAATCAGCCCAGTAATCGTGCCCCACCATGCCTAGTCCTAGGGTATCGTGATACATCTAAGTGGGTTACTGCTGAAAAGGACCGCGTAACTAGGGTTTCTAACGGGTTAAGTTTTGTCATTCAAATTCGTGACTTAACCCTATCCAGATCGTGTATCAAGTTGGTTAAGTGCGTTCAAGCAATTCATGACTTAACCCTATCAAGTCATCGTGTCAAGTTGGTTAAGTATATTCAAGTGGTTCATGACTTAACCCTATTATGTGGCATTAATTCATTAGTGCACGCCAACCTCTCACATTAGACTAACTGTTGTGGTTACTGGATTTGCCGGGCAGTTCCGGGCAGATTTACACCACAACATAGTCTAACCTCGGGTTTTTACGTGCGATATGACCAACTACCCAAATTGAATCCTATTGTTTGCAGCCACTGGATTTGCCGGGCGGTTCGGGTAGATTTACACTGCAAACTCAACCCAACCTCCAGTTGGCCATTTTCAAGTTTATCTAATTGTCATGCCCACGTTCAAGTTTTCATGTCTAGATTCATGTCAAGTTTTCAAGTCATGTTTCATGTCAAATCGTGTCAAGTTCATGTCCATATTCAGGTTCAAGTCATAGTAACATTCATGTTCAAGTTTAAAGCTAATTTATGTTTAACCTAGTCTACCCAAATCGTATTCCCATCGCACGAAAGTTCGAATCGATACTAATAAATCTAATAGGGAATAACAAAAAAAGGAACGGGTATAATGTGGCAAAAGTGATTACTAGCATAGCATGATATGACTTGAAATAAGATATTAAAATATAACCGGCATATGAAATATTTGCCTCAAACCTAAAGATTCCAAATCTAGCAAGATAAGGTACTAGTCGAGATAATAATTGTCATAAAGTGATAATATAGTCATGGTAACGACTGTCATAAGGTGATAGTATAGTCATGGTAACGACTGACATAAGGTGATAATATAGTCATGGTAACGACTGTCATAAGGTGATAATATAGTCATGGTAACGATTGACATAAGGTGATAGTCATAAACATGTGACTAATAACAGATTCAACATGATAATAAGAGGGGTTTCTTTTGATTTACAACATGAATAGGCCCCAAATCAATGTCATAGTAATATTGAAGAGTCAAGATCCAAGATGAACAAGAATGAATGTAAACAGTCATCATACATAGGTCCAATTTCAATTTACTTCAGATTCATAATACATTTACAGTTTAAATCTGAAAATAACTGGGGCTTACAGATCGTGGTTCGAGAATTAGAAAAAGAGAGTCGATGTTGAATCTTTATATGCTTAGTCAAGTCCTAATAGAAGTCCCCAAATCAGCAATTCCCTTAACGCAGTCTCAACGTAGTAGAAGCAGTCCCTCTCTCAAACTTTTCAACGAGAATCAGAGCAGCATAAGGTCATAAAGAAATTTGGTGTAGAGAGACTGGTGTTAGGGGCTGTATTTATAGGGTCAGGTCAACGAATGTGGACAGAAATGAGGCCAAATACATCAGAGTGAATCCAGCTTCAGAAATGGACTCGGGCACCAGGTCGACCCCCAGGTCGACACTATGGTCGACCTGGTCCTGGGTAGGTCGACTACATAGTCGACCCCCAGGTCGACCTGGTCCTGGGTGGGAAATTTCCCGCCCAGTCCATCTAGAGGTTTGAAATTCGAATTTTGAATTCGAATTGAGTCTGTTTTGAACTTGAAAATTTCTGAAAACTTCGAATGGGCATAACTTGGTCATACGGACTCCGATTTTCGAAAACTTGGACTCGTTTCCAAGCAGAATTTCGACACGAACGCAATGGCGCAACCCGTTTCCCTCGATTCTTATTTTAAAAATTAATTCTGTCCTTATTTGTGGTTATTACACGTTATAAAAACATGGGTTGTTACATGTCAACACTTCCGTAGGTGTGAAATGTGAAAAAATAATGAACTCTGGCCAACTTTCTCTTTGACAGGAAACGTCCCTACAAACCTAGGCGCCAACTTCCTACAGATCTGAAGCGAACTACATTCTTTAAAGGAGATATTTAAGGAAAACCATGTCTCCAACTTCAAACTCAAGATCGGTTCTTCTCTTATTAGCGGATGACTTTTACCGGTTTTGTGCCGTCTTTATGCGTCATCGAATTAAGTCTATCTTCTCTGATGTTTCCCTAATCACCTCCGGCCCAAGCAAAATTTTATCCGTAAACTCCCACTAACAAGTCAGTGATCGTCAAGGTCATCTATATTGAGCCTCAAAAGGTGCCATGCCTATACTAGTCTGATAGCTGGTGTTGTAGGCGAACTCTACTAATGGAAGGTGTTCCTCCCATGTCCCTCCAAAGTCCAAGGTACATAACCTCAAATGATCTTCTTAGTTCCTATTCACTCTCTCGGTTTGGTCGTCTGTCTGAGGGTGATAAGCGGTGCTCAAACACAATTGCATTCCTACTGCCTCATGCAAGCTTTTCCAAAACTCAATGGTGAAAGTGGGATCTCAGTCGCTTACGATACTAGAAGGTATGTCGTGTAGACAAACTATCTCTCGGAGATAAACAGATGCTAACCATGCAGCAGTTCTTTTACTCATAACGGGAATGAAATGGGCACTCTTGATAAGTTTATCTACCACTACCAAAATCCCCGTATTACCCTTCCTTGACCTCGGCAAACCGTTAACGAAATCCAGGGAAACACTTTCCCATTTCCACTGTGGAACCTCTAAAGGGTGAAGCAAACCACCAGGCTTCTTTTGCTCAGCCTTGACTTGCTGGCTCACTAAGCATCTAGAAACGAAGTCTATTACATCCTTCTTCATTCTAGCCCAAAAGAAAACTTCTTACTTCTATTGCGTTCTTTGGGATCTTCCCATCTTGGATTGCCACCACCTTCGAGGGATCTACTGGTATCCCCTCCTTAGAGACTGCGTGCCTTAAGAACCTTACTCCCTTCCTCCAAAATGGCATTTGGAGCCTTGAGTTGATGTGCTCGAAGGGTCTCCAAGACTTATCTAAGATGTAGGGCATGCTCTTCCCTGCTTCTAGAAAATATCAAGATGTCAACCACAAAGACTACCATTAACTTGTTTAGGAACTCCCTAAACACCCTACTCGTCAATCCAACAAAATATGCGTGTGTATTTGGCAAACCAAAAGGCAATGACGAGCCACTCGAATAAACTGATGGGAGTCCTAAAAGCAGTCTTATCAATACTATCCTTAGCTACCCTCAACTGATGAAATCTTGTAGCTAATCCGACTGCGAGAAAACCGAAGCGAAGAACACTAAAATACTTGATTGAATCTGTGTGAGAGGTTCTTATCACTCGTCAAATCTTCTTATTAACTCAAAATCACTAAATTCCCAATCCGAACAACGAATAACACTCTTCAAAACTCTCAATTTGATGCGATCTCCCTTCACTTGATTTAGATCTAGCCTTGCTTGATGTAGATCTTCAATCTTCAAATATAGATTTAGAATTTAGTGGTGGAAAGTTGTATTTGATTGAGCAAGGAGGATCACGAGCTCAACCAAGTGAGAGAATGAATAAAAGTAACCCCCTCTCCATGCCTCTAACCCCCTATTTATAGCCTCAAACCAGCCCACTAATGGGCCACACCAAATTAGCCCATTATTGGCTTACATAACATGAATAGAAATTTTGCAGCACTAAAATAACGATTCATCCCAAACCGGTGAACCAAATATTATTATGACTGTTTTAAAGAATTGGCTACACCATTTCATTTTCAATGAAATCGATCTCAATACCATATTTGAACCTAGTCAAAAGTTATGCTCTATACAAAAATAACAGCAGAAAAGTGGTCATAAATGAAATTGGTAAAAAATATGAACATGTCTCAGATCCCCATAACCAACATATCAAAATATGAGAATGATCCAACTCTTAGGAAATTAAATAAAAATATTTTATGATCCTCCGATACATAAAATATAGGTTGTTACATTCTCTCCCCTTAGCGATTTAACCACAGATATCCCCAGTAAACACAAGCAACCAAAACAATTCTGCATGCCTATAATCCATGAGCAACCAATTATACCACCCAAATAAGTATCCATCAAGCCATGCATCCATAGCCTTAACATAGCACTTGGATTTCTAACAACGATTGAACAAGTTACAATGATGTAAGGTGACACTGTATCAATGGGTCATACCAACGAAGAGTTTTGGATGGGTCATCTTCATAGTCTCTTCCGTCTCCTACGTACAATCGTCATCATCCTCACCCCATTGCACCTTGACTGGCTTAAATGTCTTCCTTCTAAGCTATTTCATGGCATTCCCCCACCACATGATGTGGCTTAGAAGGTCTCGTAACTTCGGTCTCAACTTCTAGGTCTTAGTACTACTTTTGAGATACCACCACATTCGAATCATGCACGCACTTCCTTAGAATAGACGCATGGAAAACATTATGCACACTCGACATCTTCTCGGGTAAATCTAACCTATATGTAAGCTTTCCAATCTGCTTGACTATTAGAAATGGTCCAACAAACTATGGAGCTAACTTCCCTCTACTTCCGTATCGAACAACATTCTTCAATGGCAAAATCTTCACAAAAACCATGTTGCCAACATCGAATTCCAAATCTTTACGACGCTTATCCGCATAACTTTTCTGATGGTCTTGAGCTACCATCATTCGTTGCCAAATGATCTCGATACAATCTGATGTTTCTCTAATCATATTTGGCCTAAACACCAATTTATCTTCAGTCTCTAACCAACATGCCGTAGAATTACATGATATTTCATACCACGCCTGGTATGGTGCCATCCCAGTGCTCGATTGGTAGTTGTTATCGTAAGTAAACTCAACTAGATGTAGATGATATTCCCACGATCCCCCGATGTCCAATACACAAGCTCTTAGGAGATCTTCCAAAACTCGGTTAACCCATTCAGTTTGACTACCATTTTGGGGATGATAAGCCATACTTAAACATAACTCGGTTCCTAAAGTCTTCTATAATCTCTTCTAAAATCCACTTGTAAATAATGGATCTCGATCACTATGCTCTTCGGGATACCATGGAATCGAACTATCCATTTTATATAAAGCTCAGCCAACTTCGATGTTGTCTTAATCAATCTGACAGGAATAAACTTCGCACTTTTGGTCAAGCGATCCACGATGACCCAAATTCCTTTGTTTCCTTCCCTAGTTCTGGGTAGTCCATTGATATTTGCTTCCACTTCCATGTAGGAACTTCTAATGGCTGAAGTAATCCACTCGGCTTCTTTTGTTCAGCTTTCACTAAATGACAGTTCATGCACTTGGAAGTAAACTTTCCAATATCTCTTTTTATCCTTTCCCAGTCTCGCTTCATGTACTAATACATCTTGTTACCACCAGAATGAATCATCAACTTCGAGTGATGACATTCCCTTAGAACCTCGTCTCTTAGTCCGTCAATATCATGAACAACAGTCGTTCTTTCTTTCGAAGCCAACCCTCTCGATCGACCTCAAACTCTTTATCCTCTGGTTCCAAATTCTAGATAATCTTGACAAGCTTTGAATCACGCTTTTGGCTCTTGCCAATCCTTTCGATGAGAATAGGTCTTATCGATAATCTTGCCAACATTTCAGGTTCCAACTCACATCGTGGTTTGAAACCAAATCCTGTCAAGTACTCAAGGTACTTCCATTTCGGAGATATCGCTCCCAAACTTGAGTATTATACGATGCCAGAAACTCTAACCACCATTGCTGCCGAAATTCAAATCCTTTTGGGAGAAAAGATACTTTAACGACTTGTGATCCCAAAAAAACTCGAATCGAACTCCCAACAGGTAATGTCTCCATATCTTCAAGCAAACATGATCCCTGCCCACTCCGAATTATGAGTTGGATATTTCCTTTCTTGCGGTTTCAGCCATCGACTCGTGTAGGCCACAACTTTACCCTTGTGCATCTGCACTGCCCCAAGTCTAAAGCCGCATGCGTCGGTGTATACCGCCATCTCTTTATTCCCACTTGGAATTGTCAAAACAGGATCACTTGTCAGTCTCTCTTCCAGGATTCCGAAAGCTTGTTCACATTTCACTTTCCATGTGAACACTTTATTTTTCTTTGTTAGTCCTGTTAACTGTGAAGCTATCTTGGAGAAATCCTTTATAAAATGGCGATAATATCCTTCCAACCCAAGGAAACTCCGAACATCCTTCACATTGTTAGGTCTAACCCAGTCCAGGATTGCAGCCACTTTAGCAGGGTCAACCACTATTTTGTTTCCAAAAACAACATGGCCCAACAACCTCACTTAACTCTTTCAAAAGTGACAAAAGTGACACTTCGAAAAATTAGCTCTCAGCTGATGCTTTCGCAAGATTTCCAAAACAACTCGCAAGTGCATCTTATGATTTTCCTCATTCGCATGAACTTGTTCAACTGATCTCTTAAAACCCAATTCATAAGATCCATGAAATATGTTGGTGCATTAGTCAATCCAACTGGCATCACCAACCATTCAAATAAACCAGATGGTATCCTAAAAGCTATCTTCGACACACCATCCTTTGCCACCCTCAATTAGTGGAATCCCGTTGCCAAATCCATTTGAGAAAACACCTTGGCCTCATGAAGCTGATCTAACAAGTCATCGACCCTCGTCAACGGATACTTATTCTTGTTGGTCACCTTGTTCAACTCACGATAGTCCACTCACAATATCAAATATCCATCTGCCTTGGTTGCAAACACAATAGGTGCACCCAATTCGGATACACTTCCCTGAATGAATCCTTTTCCCAAAAGGTCACGTATTTGCACCTCTAACCCTCAATGTTAATTAGGCGCCATCCGCCTAAGAGGCATGATGATAGGTCTAGCACCCTCGATTAATCGATTCTGAACACAATCTCACGACACGGCGGAGACCCTTTGATCTCGTCAAAGACATACTTAAACTCACTTGCAATCTGCACTGATACCAAGTGTTCCCTTGGAATCACAAGCGAATATAAATAGCTCATGAAGATACCATCTTTGGGCTTACACTGAATCACAACCATTCAACCTTCCACATTTCCGACCGTCACCTCCAGCTTCTCGCAGTCTACTTTTGTCGCATACCTCTTGAGCCAGTCCATACCCAAGATAATCCCAAACCCAGCAAAGTTCAAAACAAAGCAATCACACATAAAGGAGCAACCACGACTCGATAACACTAGACCATGACAAATCATAAACAAACTGGTCGAATCTTCAACTGGATTAGTCACAACAAAAGGTCTATCACAAATCTAGGGTTCTAAACCAAAGTGGCACGCAAGCTCATTACAAATGAGTGAACGTGATGCTCCACTATTGGAAAATCCATGAACCGAAACATCTCTGACAAAAAGAATACTTTAAATGATGACACTCTTCCCTTTTATCTCTGTCATAGGAGCCCTTGAAGACGATGGCACAGCTTCCATTGCATATGCCTTCATAACCTGCTTACCCTTAGCTAGTTCAAGACAATCCTTCTTGTCATGCACAGGCTTTCCACACTTAAAACACTTCGTATTAGCTTTTGGATTCTTACAATCCTTAGAATAATGGACCTTATGCCATTAGTTAAAGAAGGTCACTTTGCCCTTCTTCTTTTTCTGACCATCTTTTCCTTTTTTTTGTTGTTGCTTCCTCTTTTTGTTATTACCACCCTGCTATGGTTTCGGTTCTTCCTTAGCTGCAATGGTAATCTCTTCCTTTGGAAACAAACTCTCACGCCTTAAAGCATTCTCGATGATCTTATTATAAGAGTGATCCAGATGATCAACTAGTTGATTCCCAAGATACCTGTCTAAGCCCATGACAAACTTCTCATTCTTCCGATATGGAGTCTCGACATATGAACGAGCATACTTCGATAAGGATTCAAAATCAGAAACATACTCAAGAACTGGTCGACCATCCTGCTTAAGCGCAACAAACCTTTTAAACATAGTAGACTTCTGGACTATAGAAATAAACTTCGTCTCAATCTTGACTTGGAATTGTTCCCATGAAATCTCATCTTTAGGAGTATCTAGAGTAATAGAGTTTCCACCAATCCATTGCTCTTCCTTGTAGCTGTCTTGATGCTAGCTTCCTCTTAGTTCCATCTTCAATTCCCAAGTCTCTAAAGATCTGGATACAAGTATCAAGCTACCCTTGAATATCTTTAATCGTTTTAATTCCTTTAAACTGCTTCCCTCCTGGAGTGGTGAAGTCTTTGCACAGCTTTGCGAACTCCATGGCTCTAGGAACCTGCACTTGAACTACGACATCTATCGCGACTATCTACTGAGCATGTACCCTCCTCATGATTGCTACCATCTTGGCCTCAAACATAGCTGGGTAGACTGGTATACAACCATCACCCCCTACTGGAGTAGTCTCCTCCCTAGTAGCACATCTCAATGGTTGACGACTCATTCTAAATCTGAAAAACAGAATGATTAGTCCATGCACGAGAAAAACTGCAAATTGAGTTCAAACGATATTATAATATATGCTCATATATAGTATACATCCATCAGAAATATACAAATATGTCGCTCATACGTAATTACGTCTTTGAACTTTGGCTAAAATCGATAACTAGAGCTTTGGTACCAAATGTGAAGACCGCCCATAACTTCTGCACTAAATAAGAGGAGTAATGTGCTAATGGTGTGCCAGGTGGCTATGAATGATCATCAAGGTAAGATAACACAAGTGGAACATGTCATATAACTCACAACGCAAGGATAAATTATAATAGAACATATACAATTGGCAATAGTAGTGAAACATAATTGAGTAGAATATTAAATTCTTTTCATAACACCATGAAATAGCCATACAATCTCGGATTACACTATAAGATTCTGTATAATAAGCCTCACTACAACACTCAGAGAGTACATCAAACAGCGGAAACAACAAATACTAGATAGAAAAAAAATATGTCATCCTCCTGCTCGGCATCGCCCAGCAACATCGTCCTTATCAAGATCTATCACCTGTCACCTACTACTCAGTCTACCCATCCAAAACCAGATGAACAGCCCAAGGTAATAAGAGGAAACATAAAACCTTGAGCCAAACAACAGTCTTAATGAGCAATAAAATAGCTATCTAACATCATCAGTAAAGTACATGAGAATAGGCAGATTAATAAACCAATCTACCAACACTTCAGAGAAGAACCCATATCTCTCTTCCCCACATATGACGGTGATAGCCTTTACAAACAAGCATTTAGAAAACAACAGTACAAAAGCTCTGAAGGCCTAAACCAACATCAGGCAAGTACCCAAGAGATATCTCCTTCAACGTCGAATGATCTACACAAGACGATACAAGCAAAGCAATAATCATCCATGACTCTAACTATCATCGCCAATCCTGCTTTGAAACCATCCTTAACGTATGACTGGCTAAACACCTTATCGTCTGTTAAGGGCTAATGGTAAAGCCCGGTTCTAACAAAAGTCCATATGCCATATGACGAAATGTATATAAGCCCATCGAGATGCCCAGGTTACTCGACCAGTCACTTCTAGTCTTTTAGGCGTCCCTGTTACGCCCATGCTTTTATTCCACTAGAACCTATGACAACAATAATTCTTTGGCCTCTGGAATATCTAGCCATCCAACCCGATGATTGTTCATAAGCTCAAGCCCCTTTTCGAGCAACCATTATCCAAGAAATCCCCACCTTGAGTCGTCTTCACATTCGTTGCATTTCAACGATCAACAGACACACCACAACACTTCGAACATTCGTACCTGAATTCACTTCGAAGTCACATTCATTCCCGAACAAGAAATATCATCATTTGGTTCACCATTCACTGGGTCTCTTTTCCCCCTAGGTCATAACCTACCCATAACCAACTACCTGACACATTGGGTCGTCCCACCAAACCAACGACCCATCAAAACCAAGCCTTGGCCGACCGGACTCCAACCGATCTGAAGCCTACTAACGAGCTATCTAATCTCGGCTGACCTATCTAGTGACTTTGAACAACCTAAGACCTTCAAATGACCTAACGAGCCAACGCCCTACCTTGCTTCACATTAGCATGACTCAAAAGACCTGAAGCCAACAAAGCTCCAACGACCTGACGTTCTAACGACCCGCTTCTTCTAAGCACCAACACCCCGAGTCATGCATGAACGACCTGGGTTCCAACGATCCAACTTTCGACCCATCCATTTCTTGAGAAACAAGCCACACGACCCATGCTCCATGTCACGTCATCAACGACCAAGAAAAAATGACCCAACTCGAAATCTGACCAATCTAGCTCCAGTCTTGACCAAATCACCACTAATGATAATATCGATGCAAACAACTCATCTAAGCCATCCAATTCAACCATCAACACTTTATGAAATCATCAATACTAAAATGACATTTATTCACCAACAATCATATAGAATTCACCAAATCATAATAAATCGATGAATAATCAAAAAATGGATCTAAACTTGCGTAAACATATGAATTATCACAAGAATTACCGATTTAAGTAGCTAGATTAGATCCTATGGTGATTCAAATGGAAATATACTTACCATGATGTAGATATTGGTGAAAATAAGCTTAAATGATGAAAATATGATCAAACAACACATATACTTGATTGCATCCGTGCGAGAGATGCTTATCACACAACAAATCTTTGAGTAAACTTGAAATCACTAAATTCCCAATCCGAACAACGAAGAAAACTCCTCAAACCTATCAATTTGATGCGATCTCCCTTTACTTGATGTATATCTAGCTTTGCTTGATGTAGATCTTCAATCTTCACATGTAGATCTAGAATTTAATGGTGGAAAGGTGTATTCGATTGAGCAAGGAGGATCACGAGCTCAACCAAATGAGGGAGTAAAGAAAAGTAACCCTCTCTTCATGCCTCTAACCCTCTATTTATAGCCTCAAACCAGCCTACTAATAGGCTATAACAAATCACCCATTAATGGCTTACAAAACATGAATAGAAATTATACATCACTAAAACAGCGATTCCTCCCAAACCGCTGAAACAAATCTTTAATGTGACCATTCTACGGAATTAGCAACACCATTTCATTTCAAATGAAATCAATCTCAGCACCTGGTTTGATCCTAGTAAAATGTTATTCCCTTTACAAAACTGAAATTGGAAAATTGGTCACAAATAAAATTGTTAAAAATTATGGACATGTGTCCCATCCCCATAACCAACATATCAAAATATTAGGATGATCCAATCCTCAGGGAATTAAATAAAAATATTTTACGATCCTCCGATACGTAAAATGCGGGTAGTTACAAGAAAGGACAAGACTTATTAGATTTACGTTAGGCCCATTTGTAATTGTATTAGGGTTTGGGTTGGCTAACCTATCCTATAAATACCCGTGTATTCTCATTGTAAACATCATCCATGAATTGAGAGTTTTTCTTTTCTATACTCCTCTTGGGTCTAGTAAATTTTTATCGGCTATTCAATTAGATTTGGTAGAGCACAAATTACTTCTCTCATTAGTGATTCACCTTGTGATTAGATTCAACGGCAACCCAAATTTTTATTTATATTTGTTTATTTCTTTTCTGCAGTTTTAATATCAGAATTCTGTTTATTTTTTCTATCATTGAAATTATTATAGATCCGATTAGATTCGAATTTATAGTGAATTCAGTTGTTGTTTTAATGTGTTTTCATTAATAATTGTAATTTGTTTATTGATTCAATTAGATTTTTTATGAACCAATTTGCAATTCCAATTTTTAATTCAATCAAATCCTTAAATTCGTCTAACTCGTCTATGAAATATATAATTAATAAAATTTAATTTTCCTCCCTATACTCAACCGGCATTATAACACCTGGTAACTCTAAGAACATTAAAATGATAAACTAAAGAATACTTAATTAAATATTTGGAATTAAGTAAAGCGAACTACGCATTGCGTTTGTCTTGGAATTCTTCTTAAGATAGACACCAGGTTTGCGTAAAAAGGACACTGTATGAAGAAGTTATTAAGGTTAGAAGTTTGTATACGCAAAAGAGAATTATATATATACAAAACCAATCAAACATTCAAAATATTTCGAAAACTAGAAGCGGGAAGGCGCGGGAACTCATCCCGTTGGGGGTTGCCCTAAGGGTGTCGACCCATGGGTCGACACGACAATTGGGGTGTTAACAACCATGTCGACCCCCCCTTCGACAAATCTGGACTTACTGTATTTCCTGGTTCGCTGGCTGATGTTTATGTAAAGGACCTTAATCCCATTGTTTTATTCATCTATATCAATGACGACAACGAGGTGCTGCCCCAACTCAGTTTGATCTAGCATATTCTTCTTCAACAACAAATTATACGTATTTAGGGATCTATGCTACAACATCTATGATCAATTCTCTATTTTTTAGATCCAATCGTGGTTATTTTATGTTGCTTTTAGATATAAACACCTAAAATGTAATCTTGACATGTTTATAAGTTTGTATCTAAGCCCATGCCTGCTAATAAGTTGAATCATAATAGATCTACCATTACTTGTACACCTGATCTATTGATTAATGCCTATATGCATGTTTATGATATCCCTATTCTGTTAGTTTACCTAATCATGTCACCTTATGCCTATTATGTTATTTTTCCTAATTATGTCATTATATGCCAGTTTTATTTACTATGCCTATTCTAGTTTTCTTCTCTCCCTTTCTTCCCTTTTTGTTTTATAGCCAGGCTACCTTCGAGCCTAGGCGTATCGCTGATATACTTGAACGTACGAAATTGGGAACGATTGGAAATGATTAATTTAGGGCATAATTCATATTCTAAACAAGACTGGGAAATTTGGGCATAATTTACACCTTGAGCCAAAATTTGACATTTGGGGGCATAATCTATATCTTGATCTAAACCTTAATCTGGGGCATAACTTGTATCGTAGATCGTACGGGGATTTGGGGCATAATAAACTTGAAAATTGTTTAGTAATGAAAATGCCAAGATTTACAGTAATTAGAAACTATAACCGCGTTTAGACACGAGGTTAGATTACACTTGTGGTAGATGTCTTCCTAGAACCGCCTGTTAGATCCAGTGTCCACAAGTGGTAAATCTAATGTGAGGGGTCTAAGTGCATAAACGTACACGTGAAGATGCTAAGACATGAAGTTAAGTCCGACTTGTGGAAGGAGTCTGCCCGGACCCCACCGGCATATCTAGCATCCATAAGTGGTAGACTTTATGTGGGAGGTCTAGCGCATTATAACCATAAATGAATGAATGTTGATGAAATTTTAATACTTAACTTGTTTGAATCCATAAGGATTACATAAACATGTTAACTAGAGGAGGGGTTAAGTAGACTTGCTTGAATCAGTGGGAGGGTGAAGTTAATCTTGAAAAATATGTGGGGATGGGTTATACATATGAACCTGACAAACTTAAACTGTTGAGGTTATGCAATCTTGTTAAACTGGTAGGCATAACCTATGGAAATCCTAGTAGTGGGGATCTTGGGGGAAGCTTGTATCATCTAGTGTATGGGACCCGTTTCAGTCAATAACCCATCTTGGAATCAAACGGGGAACCCCGAACTAGGTCGGGTCACGACACGCTTACTGAGCTAAATATAAGAGGTCACTAGGGTAAAGGGTGTTGACAGCGTGTTCCATCGAGATCATTTGCTTGCATGGGTCTGCTTGCTTGGGAAGATAAGACGTTGTGACATCAGTAGATATAGATGTGCATCTTGAAAATAACGGGGTTGCCACTTTAGGAAGTGATACATCCTACTATGGGGCCAGCACAGGTGTCTACAAGTTGGGAAGCAGATCGATTGGGGGTAGTTATTAGGGTACATCTAGTCTCACTTGTTTAGGAGCCCATTATTGTCATTGGGGGTTAACACCTATCAGTTCTATTGGGCTACCTGTTATTGTATAGGTTAAAACTTCTCACTAAAAGTACACCTAAGTGTACCATCTTGTACTTGTTGGGATCATCTTGTTCTTGTTATATTATTATTGGTGCAGAGAAAAGTATTAAAGAAGCGCAATGCTTGTTCTGTTCTTCTTATCTTGTTTACCTTGTTATACCTGCCTTATAACACTGTTATCTCTCTTTCCAACTTATATGCCTGTTATGATGCTTTTACTTATTTATATGAAAAAAGTAACTGGACTCCCCAGACTTTTTGACTGACCTATTTTGTTTCCTCTTCTTTCTCTTCCATTCCCCCCTCCCTCGGGTTCTCAGGGTGGGAATACTCAAGCTTGATTAGGATTCTTCTTTCTTTCTGCTTGGAGCTGCTTAGATGTATTGCTCGATTTCGTATTTGCTCTACTATGGCTATATTTTAGGGATTATGATCTTTTTTTATGTATTAAATTGTACTCTGATGATGATTTTTGTACAAGGCAGAACTTTTATGTTTTAAGTATTCCAGACTTATTAAGTTAATTAGGTTTGAACCATGAAGCTTCTCTATTTAATAAATTTTTAATTCCGCTGTTATTTTATATCTATCTTGTAATTTTTTTTCTGTTTACCTACAATGCTTCACGAAATTTAATGCATTCTGATAAAGAGTGATATTAACCAACATGGGGTGTCACATTTGGTATCATAGCTGAAGATTACCAGATCAGAGAAAAGATTTTGAAAATTGTTTTCAAAAAGGTTTTAAAATAAAGCATTTTCAAAGGAAAAATCTAGTTTGAAAAACATATTCCCCAAAGCCATATGAAATATCTTTCGATTCTCTGTATAAATCCTTTTTCCTTTTCTTTTCAACATGTCTGTGGAATCGAATATTCGTAAGGGCGTACATATACCATCTTGGTTTCATAGGTGCCTGGAGGCTACGGCACCTACAGAGGGCCAAGCAGATGCCCCTTCCCAAGCTTCAGCCAATGTTGCTCCTCCTCCTCCGCACGCTGATAATTTCTCTAAAATATGCAAAGGATTCTGTGCTATTGGTGGGAAGCCATTCCAAGGAACTGAGACTTTCGTAGAGCCAAGGAACTGGCTTAAAGAGACGGAGGATTTGTTTGCAATTTTCGAGGTTGATAATCGTACGAAGATTCAGTTAGCCTCTTGGCAGCTGAAAGTTGAGGCTTCATTCCAGTGGGAAGTAACACAAGCAGGGCATCCAGTGGAGACTTGAGATGATTACCGACAGAGATTCGAAATGAAGTTTCTTTCTCAAACCGAGAAAATTATGCAAATGGAAAGGTTTTTGGCACTTAAGCAAGGAGGCATTTCTGTTAGAGAGTATGTTAATAAGTTTAATCAATTGGCGAGGTTTGATTTGGAACTAGTAGATACCCCACATAAGAAAGCTTTGAGGTTTGCTAGAGGATTGAATGAACCCCTCTATGGGTTGGCAATGTCTCATATTCCGATGGGAGCAACTTTTGAGAAACTCGTTGATATGGCATTAATTCATAAGGAAAATAAAGGTGAAAACAAAGAGGCTAATGTTGAGGAAACACAAAATAAGAAAGTGTTGGCCCAAGAAAGAACAACAACAAAAGAAGGGTGGTACGAACGACAAAGCTTGAGATAAGAGGAAGTGTCATCATTCCGGATGCGAGGGTCATGTGATCAAGGATTGCAAGAAAAGAAAGAATGCTTGTTTTCATTATGGAGAAGTCAGACATCTTGTTAAGGATTGCTTGAAGAAGCAAGGACAGGGTCGAACGGCAGGACCCTCTGGAGGGAAGGTGCATGCTCTCTTGGCCAGTGCACTGGATAGAGGTAGGAAAGTTTCCATTGAAGGTTTGATTTCTCTTTCAAATCATCCTGTTAGGACTCTTTTTGATTCTGGTGCTTCGCATTCTTTTATATATGATTATGTGGTTGAGTCTCTACACCTTTGTACTAGTGTGGTTTTGGATCCAATTTTTGTTTCAAACCCCATTGGGGTTATGGGTCATATGTCTATGATTTGTCGGTGTTTGAGAATATCTGTATTAGGCATCGAGTTTGAATGTGACACATATGTACTTGGTTTCATGGGCTATGGTTTAATTCCAGGGATGGATTGGCTAGCAATGTATGGTGCCATACTGGATTGTGAGAGGAGGTTCATTTGACTTTTGACTTGTCATGAGAGGATCCTCGAGATTTCTTGTGACCCTAAGGTGTCTTTCATGCTTAGTTTCCTAGAGTTTCTTGATGCAACTATCGATGATCTATGATCTATACCAGTAGTCTGTGAGTATCCTGATGTTCTTGAGGAGGTTTGGGGATTACCTCCGAGGTGTGCAGTTAATTTCCGTATATACTTGGTGGACAATGCAAAGCCAGTTGCATTGCCTGTACACCACATGGCTCTAAGAGATAGGAGGGATCTCAACAACAAGTCGGTAAGCTACTTGAGAAAGAGTTTATTAGGCGAAGCATATCTGAATGGGGTACTTCGGTTGTATTCGCCAATAAGGCGTATGGTTTTCTTCGCTTATGTGTGGATTATAGAGAGTTGAATAAACTCACTAAGAAGAATAGGCACCCACTTCCGAGGATAGATGATTGGTTTTAACCAGCTTATTGGCGCATCTATTTTCTCTTAGTTATACTAAGCCATGAGGTTTCATCAGTTGAGGGTGGCCGAGGACAGTATAGACAAAACCGCTTTTAGAACTCCAGATGGTTTCTTTGAGTGGCTCGTCATGCCTTTTGGGTTGACGAATGCACCCGCCTATTTTGTTGATCTAATGAGTAGGGTGTTTCTACAGTTTTTAAATAAGTTCATTGTGGTCTTTGTCGATGACATCTTGATTTTCTCAAAGAACGAGGAAGAGCATGCCCTACATTTGAGGGAGGTTATGAAAACTCTCTGTGCGCACCAATTTAAGGCGAAATTCTCCAAATGTCGTTTTTGGAGAAAAGAAGTGAGATGTTTAGGTCATGTAGTCTCCAAAAAAAGGATAGCAGTAGATACCGCGAAGTTAGTTGTTGTTCAAGATTGGCAGATTCCAAAGAACGCAACGGAGGTGAGGAGTTTTCTTGGGTTAGCGGGCAATTATAGGAAGTTCATTAAGGACTTCACAAAAAATCATCCCCACTCACTAGACTGATGAAGAAGAATCTGACATTTTCTTAGGATATAGATTGTGACGATGCTTTCCAACAATTGAAGAGGGCTCTAACAACATCTGCAGTCTTGACCTTGCCTGATGGGACCAAAGTGTTCACAGTATACACTGATGCATGTGGTACAGTGCTTGGTGCGATTCCGATGCAAGAGGAAGGGGTTGTATGTTATGAAGGTAGACAGCTAAGAGTTCATGAGAAGAACTGTGACACCCCATCTCCATTAATGTCACTCACAAAGGGAATGCATTAGCTTCCATGGAGCGTATTTAGTGTATAGAACAGAATATAACAAGACAGGTATAAATAATGGTACTTGAAAATTTTAAAAACAACTTTTATTGCAGCAGAGAAATATTTTGATTATAACAACTTCATAAACCAAGTATACTTAACATCCATATTGATAAATTGTTTCAGAGTACATATAATAAAAAGCATAAACCCCAACACAAGTAGCCATAAAAGAGATGAGCTGAACTTTACTTTCAGCAATCCAAGCATTTTCAAAAGAGAGAGAAAGAGATTCAAGATCAAGCTCCACTAGTACTAGTCCCACCTTGAGAACCTGGGGGGAAAAGGAAGAAAAGAGGCGAAAACAAGGGGGTCAGACATAAAGTCTGGCTAGTATAATAACTTTAACAATATAATTATTAAAGTAACTAGGATAAGGCATAAACCGGTCACCCTAAAAGTTGATCCAGCCTACAGAACATAATAATGATAATGGTAGTTTCGTGTACCCCTAGCTGTCTTCAAAGGTGCCGTATGCTCCTATCTCCACTACTTGTCCCCACTACCCTCCCCATTCTAGTTACAATGTTTATTTATAATATGGTAGTTATACTCCTAGCTATCTTCATAGGTGCCATCTGCTCCTGTCTCCGCTAGTCGTACCCATTACCTTCCCCATTCGATCAACTCCCTAACTCGTAGATACCCGTGCTGGTCCCACAATGGGGTGTATCACTCCCAAAGTGGCAACTAGATACCACTAAAGATGCACGGATTATATCTACATTACGCAACAACGTCTTACTCACCAGCCCGGGCCCACGCACGCACATGACACCGTTGGACTTGCGCTCCCACCGCTAACCCGTTTTGACCTCTTACAATCAAACCCAGTAAGCGTGTCCCGTCCTCGACTTGGGTCGAGCTTACAAAGATACTAAATGGGTTACTGGTTTGAAAAGGGTCCCCACACAAGCTTTCCGCATATGCTTGGTCCCCACTAAGATTTCCCACTTAACCCCTACTTATTCATGTCTTCTTACATGTTTTCAACTTGGTTAAGTGTTTATAATTATATCCCACATGTCCCCCATCTCATCCACTCAAAAAATCAACATGTGTTATTGGTTAAGCTTGTCTTAACCCTACCCACTTATATATTATTGGTTAAGCTGGTCTTAACCCCATCCACTTATATCTTATTGATTAAGTTGGTCTTAACCTTATCCGCTTATCCGATCAATATACTATTATTGGTTAAGTTTGTCTTAACCCTATCCACTTATCAGATTAATATATATATATATATATATATATATTATTTGTTAAGCTGGTCTTAACCCTTCCCACTTATCAAATTAGTTAAGCTGGTCTTAACCTTGCCACTTATCAAATTTTACTTAGTTTATGATTAGGTACTTCTTAGTTCATAGATACATTGGTTAAGAGAATAACCCCCTAAGTACCCACCCCGAAGACCAAGATCAACATCAGATCGTTACTCAGAGAATCACTCACTCAACCAAACTCTTATTAGTCATTCATATTTGTCTTTAGTCAGCATTAATTAATTAATAAGGCACCTAATCGTATTTCACATGCCACCCAAGGCTCCCATTAATTTCACATGCCACCCAAGGCACCCACTTAACCCCCCACGTCCCACCACATGTTTATTTGGTTAAGTGTTACTTAATTCATTAGAACCGTAACCTTGTAAAGACCTCCCACATTTGATTGGCATTTGCGGTTGCTGGATTTGCCGGGCGGGTCCGGGCAATCTTATACCGCAAACGAGCCTAACCTCGTGTCTTTACAACTGTTATGCATTTAATTCGTGCCTTTGACCTCTCACATTAGACTGGCATTTGTGGCTGCTGGATTTGTCGGGCGGGTCCGGGAAGTCTTATACGACAAAAGAGTCTAACCTCGTGTCTTAGGCGGTTTGTTATTACACATCTTTATTTAACCACAAATTGGATTAATATCCCTATTCTGTCAATAAATTCCAAATTTATTTATGTCCAGAATTATCTCTTAAAATTATGTCCATAAATACCATTTATGTCAATTAATGTCTTAAATTAATTATATGCCTTTTTAAGGCCATTTAGGCTAATTCACAATTTTATGTATATTCAATATAATCCCATCATCCCCACGCTATTCGTAGCTTTCATATGACATATGTTAGACTCGCAAATCGTCTAACTCGTAAAAAGAAAAACAACATCACATAACACATGAGATAGACCTAAGGATCATGACATAAGATTACATAGCCAGTAACTTACATATGAATATCATTCAAACTAGCATATGTTACAAAACTAGCATAGATGATGGACATAAACTTGCATAACTTATGTACTGTTATAGATCCAAACATAAAAGTGTGAACTTGCATATGGATCTAAACATAAAGATGAAATCTTACATATAGATCTAAACATAAAGATACAATCTTGCTTATGGATCTAAACATAAAGGTATGAACTTCCATATGGATCTAAACATATAGATAAATGTCACATAAACAAGCATATGCATATACATGTTTCACATATATTTTAACAACCTAACTTGCATAAGATTCATATGAGAATATATGATCCAATCACCACAAAATTGCATAAGATATATGATTCAACTTGCATAGGATTCACATAAGAACTAACATATGATCCAACTTGCATAAAACTCACATTAGAACTAACATATGATTCAACACCACAAACATACATATAATTTACATCACAGGATTCAAAATCATATTCTTATGATCCCACTTATCTCTTATCATAATTAAATTAACGAATTATCTTGTGAAAGCTATCATACTCACAATTAAAAAGAATAGTCTTGTCTTTCTGGGATCTGTATTCTGAAATTGGATTGCTCGGCTTTGATGTAGACTTAGTTGTTATTTAGATTTGATTTGATTTTTGATTCAAGCCTCTATCTTGCTTTAGGGTTGAAAGTGTATGGCGGCTTCTCTAGGTCCTCCATTGACGGCATGGCGGCTCTTGTTATGAACTTGTGTGATTAGGGTTTGGGGTTCTAGGGTGTTTTTATAGAAGATTAGTTAATTAAGAGCCATTAGATTAACCTAGAATCAATCAAGACCATCCAGTCAAGATAGAATGACAACTCAGCCCTAATGACTCAGCACCGAGTCACAAAATCGTCGTCTTTCAGATCTGCCCCGAGGGGGGCAAGTCGACCCCCAGGTCGACACTAAGGTCGACCTGTATAAGGGGAGGTCGACATTAGGGTCGACCCCCTGGTCTCCCTGGTCCCTTTTTTTTTCTGAACTTGAAGCTGTTTTTAATTTATTTAATTTCTAAAACTTCAGAAGGCCATAACTTCTTCATACGAAGTCCAATTCACACAAACTCGAACTCTATCTCAAGCTGAATTCCGAGACGAACGCAATGGTGCAACCCGTTTACCTTGATTCCCACATTTTAAATTAAGTATTTTTTAATTTGTTAACTTTAATATTTAAAATAACGGGGTGTTACATTATCCCCTCCTTAAAGGATTTCGCTCCCGAAATCTCCAAGTTAAGGAGAATGCATATCGCAACATCCAAACATCCATCTACTCAACCGTCAAACACAGGCATCCATTGTCCTTATAAAATTTCTAATGATGTATGAACATATGCAAGATGCATGTGTATATGTTCCTTATCTAATGCAAAATCAGGCGGTCTACTGATTCAGTTGACCTCCTTAATGCGAATCATGATAGTGACATGCGTCCATTATGTATGCAAAAGAATCCAATCAATACATATTATTTATACATGTGTGCACAACCATTCATCAAAATGCAGCATCCATATGATAACACAACCAATATACATCACATTTATATGCAACATGAAGGTGATTGAGCTGATCTAGTGCTTAAGGTGTGTGTAAATGCATCCACGAGCAACCACTAGCAACCGCTTGCATCCATTTGCATCCATCAAACATAACATGTCTCAAACACATGTTTGAACCATAGGTTTCTTCCTAACTAATGATTGAAGAAGTCATCGCAAAGATAATACTAAAAGATAGTACAAGTATCAACAAAGCGGTAGAAAAAGGAGAAAATAAAACATACCCACAAAAAGGAAAGGGTACAACGTATGCATCTTATCTTCCGTCTCCCAAGTCGCTTCTCTTTTATCATCTCCCTATTGCACTTTGACTAACTTGACCTCTTTGTTGCGAAGCTATTTGACCTCCGATCCGAGAATGCGTGTGGGAGCTCGTCCGATCGTAGCATTAGGCTCTACTTTCATTACTTCGAGCGTGCTCGGCTATACCACTTCTGCTATTTCATGTAAACACTTACGCAAATGCGAAAAGTGAAACACGTCATGAAATCCGCTGAGATTTTCCGGTAACTTTACTCTATACGCCATCTGCCCAATCCTCTTTGTAATTGGAAAGGGTCCTACGAAACTTGGTGCTGACTTCCCTACTGACCCAAAACGGACTACGTTTCTCAATGGTGACACCTTAACGAAGACTATGTCCCCAACATTGAACTCAAGATCGGTTCGTCTCCTATCAGCATATGACTTCTACCGGTCCTGTACCATCTTCATTCGCCGTCGAATCAGGTCTATCTTCTCCGAAGTCTCCCTAATCATGTCGGGTTCAAGAAAAACCTTATCCGTGGATTCCCACAAACATGTAGGTGATTGGCATAGTTGTCCATAAAGAGCCTCAAAAGGTGTCATGCCAACGCTAGCCTGAAAACTATTATTATAGGCGAACTCTACTAGTGGAAGGTGCTCTTCCCATGTTCCTCCAAAGTCTTAGGATGCATAGCCTCAGAAGATCTTCTAGAATCTGATTCACCCTCTCGGTCTGGCCTTCCGTCTAAGGATGATAAGCGGTACTTAAGCATAACTGCGTCCCAACCGCCCCTTGTAAACTTTTCCAAAATTCGCTTGTGAAAATAGGATATCTATCGCTCAAAATGATGGAGGGTATGCCGTGCAAACGAAATATCTCTCGAAAGTAAACATATGCTAACCATGCGGCGGTCCTTCTACTTTTAACGGGAATAAAATGGGCACTTTTCGTAAGTCGGTCTACAATTACTCAAATCCCCATATTACCCTTCCTTGATCTTGGTAACCCATCTACAAAATCCATGGAAACGCTTTCCCATTTCCAAAGCGAAATCTCTAAGGTATACAACAAACATTCGGACTTCTTTTGCTCCGCCTTGACTTGTTGGCACACTAAGCATCTAGTAATGAACTCGACCATGTCCTTCTTCATTCCGACCAAAAAGAAAACTCGCTTCATATCCCTATACATCTTATCACCACCGGGATGTATGGTCATCTTAGAACGATGTGAGTCTTCAAGAATTGCCTTCTTCAAACTTTCGTCTTGTGGTACGCAAAGTCTTCCATCTCTATGTAGCCAACCTCTCTCATCTATAGCATATCTATCAAGATGACTCGAGGGCTCCCCTCCTATAAGCTTGCCTACTATCTCAACCAACTGTAGGTCATTTCGTTGTGCCTCTCCAACTCGGCCCAAAAGTGTAGGTTGCACCTCTAACGATGCCAATAATCCGGGTACAAAATCGATAGAGGGTCTGAAGTCAAAGGAAGATATATATACTCCAAACTCTTCCGTTATACGAAAAAAGGACTTAAAGTTAACTTCTTTCTACTTAAGGCGTCGGCTACAACGTTACCCTTGCCAGGGGTATATGCAATCTCAAAATCGTAGGATGCCAAAAACTCCATCCGTCCCTTTTGCCTCAAGTTTAGGTCCTTCTGAGAGAATAAGTACTTTAGCGACTTATGGTATGTCCTTCTTCGTGAGCTTATTCAGCTCTCTATAGCCGACACAATCTAAGTGAACCATCAGCCTTCGTAGCAAAAACAACTGGAGTACCCCACTCCTAAATACTTCTTATGAACCCCTTCTCAAGCAATTCTTTTACTTGCTTACTGAGTTCTCTTCTCTCTCTCGGAGCCATGTGGCGCACTGGTAATGCAACTGGCTTTGCATTATCTACTAGATGTATTCGAAAGTCTATCTCATGCCTCGGGGGTAAACCTCGAACCTCATCGAAGACGTCACTATATTCACGGACCACAAACAAATTTCAAATCATCATTGGATGCGTCAAGGGAATCTAGGTAGCTAAGCATTATTTTACCTCTATGGTCATAAGAAATATCAAGGGTCTTTCCACAATGAGTCAACAATCTAACTACCCTTCTTTCACAATCTAGGATGGCACCGTATTTATTTAGCCAATCCATATCTAGATTCAAGTCGTAGCCCATGAAGCCAAGAACAAAGGCATTGTATTCAAACCCAGCGCCCAAGATAGACACTCTCAAATCCTGACAAATCATAGAAAGATGAGCCGAACCACCAATAGGATTTGAGACTACTATGGGATCCGTAACTAGACTAGTATTTAGGTGCAGTGTTTCAACTAACGAAGTAGATACAAACGAGTGTGAAGCGCCAGAATTCAAACAAGGTTCGAACAGGATGATCAAAAAGGAAAAACCAGATTTCCAATCAAGATATATTTCTACCTCTATCAGGTATGCTAGGCATGAGGGAACACGTATGCCCTTCAAAAGATCCTGTACCTTGTCCTTACCTTTGCCTTTTGCTTCTTTGGACAATCCAAATAAGATGTCCTGTAACGATAACAACTAGTTTTCTTCTTCTCTCTAACGTCTTTATTTAAGTAGTCAGGTATTTCACAAGTGTGGCCCTTCCTTTTCTCTTGGCCCCTTGTTATCCTTTTCGCCTTTCTTTAGATCTACTTTATCGTGTGTCCTTTCCATGTCTCTCCTGCACATTCTCTGTTCGTGGCCTCCTACCAAATGAAGCTTCGTTCTTCATTAACTAAGCAGCTAATTGAATCTTCCTCCGTCGTCCATCCTAAAGGTACCAACAAGTCATCAACTTCCTCCTAGTTTTAAAAGATGTCCCAGTCCCATGAAGTGGTTCTCCACCCATCGTACAGAAGTTCTTACATATCTTAGCAAAAGCGTCTATATAAGTGGAGGAAGTAATTCAAAAAGGAAAGAGGAATAGATTCAAAACGGAGAATTGAAGGAAAGATATATGGCTTTTAGGGGTTATGTTTGTAAAACAAGCTTTTCTCTTAAAAATACTCTCCTTAGAACATATTTTTGGAAGTATTTCTTTACAAAATGCTTTTGAAAAAAGTTTTTTCAAAATTCATATCTGTTATGGTAAACTTCAACTCTGATACCATGTGTGACACCCCATCTTCATTAATGTCACTCACAAAGGGAATGCATTAACTTCCATGGAGCGTATTTAGTGTATAGAAAAGAATATAACAAGCCAGATATAAATAATGGTACTTGAAAATTTTAAAAACAACTTTTATTTTAGTGGAGAAATAGTTTGATTACAACAACTTCATAAACCGAGTACACTTAATATCCATCTTGATAAATTGTTCCAGAGTACATAAAATAAAAAGCATAAACCCCAACACAAGTAGCCATAAAAGAGATGAGCTGAACTTTAATTTCAGCAATCCAAGCACTTTCAAAAGAGAGAGAAAGAGATCCAAGATCAAGCTCCACTAGTACTAGTCCCACCCTGAGAACCTGAGGGGGAAAAGGAATAAAAGAGGCGAAAACAAGGGGGTTAGACATAAAGTCTGGCGAGTATAATAACTTTAACAATATAATTATTAAAGTAACTAGGATAAGGCATAAACTGGTAAGATATGACCATGAAACAAGTGGGCATGACAAAGCAAATAAGAGGAATATTCTGGCGTTAATCTCGTTCTTAATCACTATAGGATAATTACTATATTGCACCAATGCTAATTTCATCGCACCATTACTTGTCACCCTAAAAGTTGATCCCGCCTACAGAACATAATAATGATAGTGGTAGTTTCGTGTACCCCTAGCTGTCTTCATAGGTGTCGTCTGCCCCTATCTCCACTAGTCGTACCCACTACCCTCCCCATTCTAGTTATAATGTTTATTTATAATATGTTAGTTATACTCCTAGCTGTGTTCAAAGGTGTCGTCTGCTCATATCTCCGCTAGTCGTAGCCACTACTTTCCCCATTTGATCGGCTTCCTAACTCGTAGATACCCGTGCTGGTCCCGTAGTGGAGTGTATCACTCCCTAAAGTGGCAACCCGATACCACTAAAGACGCACGGCTTATATCTACACGATGCAACAACGTCTTACCTACCAGCCTGGGCCCACACACACACATGACCCCATTGGACTTGCGCTGCCACCGCTAACCCGTTTTGACCTCTTACAATCAAACCCAGTAAGCGTGTCCCGTCCTCGACATGGGTCGAGATCACAAAGATACTAAATGGGTTACTGGTTTGAAAAGGGTCCCCATACAAGCTTTCCACCTATGCTTGGTCCCCACTAAGATTCCCTACTTAACCCCTTCTTATTCATGTCTTCTTACATGTTTTCAACTTGGTTAAGTGTTTATAATTATATCCCACATGTCCCCCATGTCATCCACTTAACAAATCAACATGTGTTATTGGTTTAGCTTGTCTTAATCCTACCCACTTATATATTATTGGTTAAGCTGGTCTTAACCCCATCCACTTATATCTTATTGGTTAAGTTGGTCTTAACCCTATCCGCTTATCCGATCAATATATTATTATTGGTCAAGTTTGTCTTAACCCTATCCACTTATCAGATTAATATATATATATATATATATATATATATATATATACACACACACACACACACACATATTACTGGTTAAGCTGACCTTAACCCTTCGCACTTATCAAATTATTGGTTAAGTTGGTATTAACCTTCCCACTTATTAAATTTTACTTAGTTTTTGATTAGGTACTTCTTAGTTCACAGATACATTGGTTAAGAGAATAACTCCCTAAGTGCCAACACCGAAGACCGAGATCAACATCAGATCGTTACTCAGATAATCACTTACTCAACCAAACTCCTGTTTGTCATTCATATTTGTGTTTAATCAGCATTAGTTAATTATTAAGGCACCTAATCGCATTTCACATGCCACCCAAGGCACCCACTTAATTTCACATGCCACCCAAGGCACCCACTTAACCCCCCATGTCCTACCACATGTTTATTTGGTTAAGTGTTACTTAATTCATTAGAACCGTAACCTTGTAAAGACCTCCCACATTAGACTAGCATTTGCGGTTGCTGGATTTGCCAGGCGGGTCCAGGCAGTCTTATACCGCAAACGAGCCAAACCTCGTATCTTTACAACTGTTATGCATTTAATTCGTGCGTTTGATCTCTTACATTAGACTGGCATTTGTGGCTGCTAGATTTGCTGGGGGGTCCAGGCAGTCTTATACCACAAAAGAGTCTAACCTCATGTATTAGGCGGTTTATTATTACACATTTTTATTTAAACCCAAATTGGATTAATATCCCAATTCAAATCTGTAAATAAATTCCAAATTTATTTATGTCCATAACTATCTCTTAAAATTATGTCCATAAATACCAGTTATGTCAACTAATGTCTTAAATTAATTATATGCTTTTTTATGGCCATTTATGCCAATTCACAATTTTATGTATATTCAATATTATCCCATCATCCCCACGCTATTTGTACACTTTCATATGACATATGTTAGACTCGCAAATAGTCTGACTCATAAAAAGAAAAAAAACGTCACATAACACATAAGATAGATCTAAGGATCATGACATACTATTACATAGCCAATAACTTGCATATGAATATCATTCAAACTAGCATATGATACAAAACTAGCATAGGTGATGGACATAAACTTGCAAAACATATGTACTGCTATAGATCCAAATGTAAAGGTGTGACCTTACATATGGATCTAAACATAAAGATGTAGTCTTGCATATAGATCTAAACATAAAGATATAATCTTGCTTATGGATCTAAACATAAAGGTATGAACTTACATTTTGATCTAAACATATAGATAAATATCACATAAACTAGCATATGCATATACATGTTTCACGTATATTTTACCAACCTAACTTGCATAAAATTCATATGAGAATATATGATCCAATCACCCCAAACTTGCATAAGATATATGATTCAACTTGCATAGGATTCACATAAGAACTAACATATGATCCAACTTGCATAAAACTCACATAAGAACTAACATATGATTCAGCACCACAAACATGCATATAATTTACATCACATGATTCAAAATCATATTCTTATGATCCCACTTATATCTTATCATAATTAGATTAACGAATTATCTTGTAAAAGCTATCATACTCACAATTAAAAAGAATAGTCTTGTCTTTCTGGGATCTGTATTCTGAAATTGGATTGCTCGCCTTTGATGTAGACTTAGTTGTTATTTAGATTTGATTTGATTTTTGATTCAAGCTTATATCTTGCTTTAGGGTTGAAAGTTTATGACAGCTACTCTAGGTCCTCCATTGACGGCATGGCGGCTCTTGTTATGAATTTGTGTGATTAGGGTTAGGGGTTCTAGGGTGTTTTTATGGAAGATTAGTAAATAAAGAGCCATCAGATTAACCTAGAGTTAATCAAGACCTTCCAGTCAAGATAGAATGACACCTCAGCCCTAATGACTCAGCACTGAGTCATAAAATTGTCATCTTTTAGATCTTCCCTGAGGGGGAGGGGAAGGTCGACCCCCAGGTTGACATTATGGTCGACCTGTATAGGGGGAGTTCGACACTAGGGTCGACCCCCTAGTCGACCTGGTCCCTGTTTTTTTTCTTCTGAACTTTAAGCAGTTATTAAGTTAATTAATTTATGAAACTTCGGAAGGCCATAACTTCTTCATACCAAGTCCAATCACATAAACTCGGACTCTATCTCAAGCAGAATTCCGAGACGAACGCAATGGTGCAACCCGTTTCCCTTAATTCCTATAATTCAAATTAAGTATTATTTAATTTGTTAACTTTAATATTTAAAATTACGGGGTGTTACAAGAACTACCCTACCCATGACTTAGAGTTAGCTGCCATAGTATTCACGCTTAAGACTTGTTACCATTATCTACTAGGAGAGAAGTTCGAGTAGTACACCAATCGTTAATCTCTCAAGTACTTGTTCTCGTAGAAGGATCTTAATTTAAGGCAACAAAGATGGATGAATTTCCTACTGCCCTATGACTTTGAGATTTCTTATACCCCTGGCAAGGGTAATGTGGTGGCAGATGCATTGAGTAGGCAAAGGATGAACTTGAGGTCTCTGTACATGGAGAGGAAAAGCTTGGAGTTTATATCAACTTTTGATTTTAGACCATCCATCGGAATCATTAGAGGTGCAACATACTTCGTTGGACCAGATAGGGTCGCAGCGAGAGGACCTACAACTAGTAGATATATTGGATAGGCTCAGTAGAGGGGAGACTTCTAGTCACCTCAGTAGTTATTCCATAGACGGTAGAGAGTGGATGTGACGAGATGGAAGGCTTTTTGTTCCTTCGGTTGGGAGTTTGTTGAAGATAGTTCTTGAGGAAGCCCATCATTCTAGGATGATTATTCATCCAGGCGGTGATAAGATGAACAGAGATATGATGAGGTTTTTCTTTTGGGCTGGGATTAAGAAAGATGTGATGGAATTTGTTTCTCGATGTTTGACTTGCCGGTAAGTCAAAGCTGAATAAAAGAAGCCCAGTGGTTTATTTCATCCTTTGGAAGTCCCACAGTGGAAGTGGGAGAGAAAGTCTATATGGATTTCATTGATGATTTGCCTAGATCAAGGAAAGGCAACACCAGTATTTAGGTTATAGTTGACAGGCTTACTAAGAGCGCTCTTTTCATCCCTGTTAAGAATAATAGGACGGCAGCATGGGTGGCAGCAGTTTATCTATGTGAGATAGTCTGTCTGCATGGAGTACCTTTCAGTATTGTGAGTGATCGTGACCCAATTTTCACCAGTGAGTTTTGGAGGATCTTGCAAGGGGCATTAGGTACACAGTTGTGTTTGAGCACCGCTTATCACCTACAGACCGATGGACAGACAGAAAAGATGAATAGAGTTCTTGAGGATCTTCTAAGGCTATGTATCCTAGACTTTGGAGGGACTTGGGAAGATCATCTTCCTTTGGTAGAGTTTGCCTACAACAACAGTTACCAAGCTAGTATTGGCATGGCACCCTTCAAAGCATTGTACGGACGACCCTGTAGATCATGGACTTATTGGTAGGAATCTACAAAAAGGCTTCTCCATAGACCTGAGATGGTTAGAGTAACTTCAGAAAAGATTGATCTTATCCGCTGGTGCATGAAGACAGCTCAGGACAGGAAGAAGTCCTGCGCAGATAGGAGAAGGACAGATATTGAGTTTGAGGTGGGAGACATGGTTTTCATCAAGGTATCAGCTTTGAGGAATGTAGTTCGCTTTGGATCTGTAAAGAAATTGGCACCAAGGTTTATAAGGCCATTTCCAATAACAAAAAGGATTAGCCAAATAGTTGGTAGTTGTAAACTGAGCTCTCCTCCAAGAAACAATAGCAGCCATGGCTGCCTATGGTTCATTCAAGAACCGATTTTCGAGGACAACCCAACGTCTGAAGAGGGTCCTTCTTCCTCTCTTTATTCTTCTAAGTTCTCTCTTAATTCTCCTCATCCTTCTCCGAATCCCTTAGTGGATGAGGATGGCTTTACTAGAGTTGTTAACCGCAAGAAAGGTCCTAAACCTGTCTTCTTTCCTAAAAATTCTGCTCATTCGAGAAAAGCTGATGGATTCTCCAATGTAGTCCCTTCTAAACCTAAGCAGAAGCCTTACCCTTCCTCTAACAGAGCACGATTCCAACCAAGAAATCCAACAAAAGCGGCTCTGGATTCAGTGCAGGCATTAAAAGTTAACTCAGTCAAAGATTTAAAAGCATCTTTATGGGCAGATCTTGTTAAGAAAAAAGTCAAGAATCGAACTTTGATCTGAGTTTCATTGATCCAATAGAAACGATTGGGAATGAAAAAATAGTCGTGGCATCCGAAGAAGTATGCAGCCGCACTGAAAGTAAATGGGCAACTCTCAATTGTAACATACGTTTTCGGGAAAAGACCTCCATATCATTATTTCAGGAATTTTGTAGTAAGAACATGGAATCCGAGTGGTTCTTTTGAAATATTTACTAGAGAAAATGGGTTCTTCATTCTCAGATTCACAAATGCTGATGATAGCGAAAAACTTCTGAACGGAGGACCCTATTTTATAAACGGAAAGCTGATTATATTAAAGAAATGGTCCAAGAAAGTAGTTCTTGACCATGACTTACTGAATACTATGCCAATATGGATCCGATTACCAGAGATGAACTTACATTTATGGGATAAAGAGATTTTTAGTGCAATTGGAAGCATAGTTGGAACTCCATTAAAGATGGATGAACAAACCGCTAAGGAAACTAGGTTGAGTTATGCGAGACTTCTTGTTGAAATTAAGGCAGATGCTGAGCTACCTAATGAGGTTTCTATCTACACGCATGATGGAGAGGTCATCTCACAATCAATCATATATGAGACAATACCAAATAGGTGTATACACTGCAAGTGCTTTGGACATTCTACTAATCTTTGTTCGACCAATAATGATCAGCAAGATCAGCCAAAAGATGATGAAATGCACGACATTAATTCCAATGGTATAGAATCTGAAATCATTTCAAATTCCTTTAACACAGAAATCAATTTAACTGGAATTAACTCAACATCGCTGGCCATTCGCCCTGAACATGAAGTCGCTCACAAGGCAAATAACCAGGATGAGATGAATATTGATGCACCATCGCTTCACTCGACTCAAGGATTTGGCAGTCAAAAAAATAAGGGTAAACCTCTTTCAAAGCCTGCAATTTCCAATCGAAAAATGCAGACATCACATGATTCAGTCCATACAGTGGGAATAAACTATGTAATTCCCACATATACGGTGGATAAATCACTATCAAATAACATAAAGGAAAAAGTATCAGAGCGATCCTACGCTATTTAGACCTCAGAGACCCTCCCCCTCTCGAAAGACTCAAGCATTATTACAAACAATATAAATAACTCAAAATAAAATTGCAAGGAAAACTGCAGTGAGCTACTTGATGCAGACCCCATTTGCACCAATGCCTTGTTGTAGGCTGACGGATTAGCTCCTTCCAAATTTAACATCACCATGGAAAACATCCAAGAGGCTGTAAATCAATCCATTGTTGCAGCTAAGCCTTCAAAGCCTGCTCCTCCTGCAAGCAAAAAGAAGAAAGGCAGAACCAAAAGCCTAATAGACATAGCATTATCAGAAGAAACTGAAGATGATAAAGATCATGACTTCAGAACCAAATACATTAGTAGAAATGCTAAATGGGACATACAGCTCAAGCCTAAGGACAAAAGCAGCTACAAAAAAAGTGGCAAACAGGTGGGAGTTAAAGTGGATAACAAAAGGAAAAGTGGTCCTCCTTAGGTACTCTGTTTCCTTTCTCTTTTACATTCCTTACCCTTTTATTTAATGGATAACATAGCTTGGAATTTAAGGGGTCTAAATTCCCTTGAAAGACAACTTGATTTAGCTAATTTTTTAGGTAAGTACAAACCCAGTATTATAGGTTTAATTGAACATAAACTCAATGATCAAAAGATCAACGAATTGCAGTTTAAAATGTTTTCAAATTGGAGCATTATTAATAATAACTTGATGGGTGGAAATGGTAGGATCATGGTTCTCTATAATCCTACCATTTGGTCACTCATCAGTTATTACATTGATAAGCAATATATTCATTGCATCTTTAACAATAAGGGTGGTTTTACTCTAAAAATCACCTTTATTTATGCTTCCAACTTTGAAAATGACAGAACTATGCTTTGGAAATGTATTGAGCAGTTCAGTAATGTTATAAAAAGTCCTTGGATGCTTATAGGGGATTTCAACACGGTTTTTCACAGGTGAAAAAAAGGAGGCAATCCTATTCCTTTTGTTAAATTAAATAAAATTGCCTGCTTTATGTTGAAAACTGGTCTAATAGAACCCCAAAAGCTGGCAATAAATTTACATGGAGGTCAGGGAAGTTTAGAAATATTCACTACAAGCTAGACAGGGTTCTGTTTAATCAGCCATTCATGGATTTTTATCCTAACATTTACTGTAGTACTCTACCCCATTATACTAGTGATCATACACCTATCCTAGTCACTCTCAGCACAAATAAAGATAAAGTTGGTTTTTCTCCTTTCAGATTTGTTAATGGATGGGTGTATGAAAAGGATTACAAAAATACCGTTTCCAGTTGCTTTAGTAATAATTTCTATGGGACTGCTCAGTTTAAGTTCAATAAAACCTTATAGTTGGTTAAGACTAACCTTAAAAATTGGAATTCTTCCAGAAAAAGAAAGGACATTAATTCTATTAGGGATGAATGTGACAAATTACAGGATGAATTAGATAACAATTACTCAGACTTGAGCAAGGCTGAGGAATTCTTTAATGCTCAAGCTAAACTAATTAATGCTCTTCATATTAGTTCTGTCAATCTTAAACAAAAAGCAAAACTTGACTGGCTTACAACTGGGGATGAAGCTAGTAAATTCTTTTACTCTAAAATGTCCAGTAGGAAAAGTAGGAATAATATTGGTAAGATTATAGATAGTAAAGGAAAAATAGTAAATGAAGCTTCCATCATTGAGAAGGAAGCTATTAATTATTTTTCCTCTTTATACAACTCTGATAATATTACCAATAATTTTCCTGATATTGAGTTTAAATATCTTGCTAACAGCAATAGCACTGAAATTCTGCTTGCTCCTATTAGACAAGAGGAGAACAAATACATTATATTTAATGCTAACAATGATAAAAGTCCAGGTCCTGATGGGTTTGGTGCAAAATTTTACAAAACTCATTGGGAAGAGTTGCGGCATATTCTTAGTGATTCACTTAAAGAATTTTTTAATTCTGGTAAGATATTGAAAAACTCTAACCACACCTTCATCACCTTAATCCCAAAAGTTGAAAATCCATCAGGACTTGATGAGTATAGGCCTATTGCCTGTTGCAACTTTATTTATAAAATCATTTCCTCCCTATTGTGTAATAGGCTAAAATGTTTTTTAAAGTTCATTAAATCTAAAAATCAGAGTGCTTTCATTCCTGGTAGATTAATTTCAAAAAATTCCTTTTTATCTCATGAGCTAATCAGGAATTTTAATATGAAAAACAGAAATCTCATGTGTATAAAAATTGATCTTCACAAAGCTTTTGATAAAATTAACAGAAATTTTATCATTTATGCTATGCAGAAAATGGGCTTTGATAATAAATTTTGTGACTTGATTAAAGAGTGTATATGTAATGTGACTTATTCTATTATGATAAATGGTTCCCCTAAAGGCTTCATCAATAGCAATAGAGGAATAAGGCAGGGTGACCCTTTGTCACCATACTTATTCTCGATTGTTATGGAATATTTCTCCATGCAAATGGAGTTAGAAGTTCTTAAGGGAAACATCAAACCTATTAATAGAATTAAACCTCACATCACTCACCTATTATATGCAGATGATATACTTTTGTTTTTAAAAGCAGATAAAAGCAGTGCTATTGCTGTTCACAAAATTTTAGACAATATAGAAAAATACATTGGTTTAGCTGTTAATCTAGATAAAAGCAAGGTGTATTTCAGCAAAGATGTTCTTATTAAGGATGAGATTCTGAATCTTCAGAAATTTAGAGAGGGTAATTTCCCTGTCAAGTACTTAGGGCTCCCATTAAGTATTAATCAAGTTAATAACAGGGACTGCCTTAGACTATTAGACATGATTCAGAACAAATTTGAGGGGTGGTCTGGCAAGTTACTTTCTTTAGCAGGTAGAATTGAGCGAACACACACAGTCATCTCTGCAATGGTTATCTACTGGGTCCATTTTCACAACATCGCTAATAGTGTTATTAGCAAAATTGAAAAAATGTGGTCCAATTTTATTTGGAAAGGTAATTACCATAAAGTTGCATGGGACATTGTGTGCAAGCCAAAAAAATTTGGTGGACTTGGGCTCAGAAAAATTAAAGATATTGCTGAAGTTAGTAAATTTAAGCTTTTTTGGAAATTCCTGGAGGGTAAATCCCTTTGGTCCAGATGGATGAGAGTTAAACACTTAAAGAACAATAAGAATTTTTGGATTGCTACAAAAGAGATGCACCATTGATATGTTTGGAAAAACATTTTAGATTGTAGAGATATAGGTAGAAAATTTCTGGTTAGAAAATTAAAAGATGGTAGTTAAACCAGTTTATGGTTCGACCCATGGATTAGTGTTAATTCACTAATCAACCTTCTGGGTTGGAATAACCTATATATTCTGGGTATTTAATGATAGGGTGCAGAATATTATATTAAATAATTGTTGGAGCTTTCTTAATAACCCTGCTGCTAGTATTTTAAAAAATTCAATTCTGGGTATTCATATTGATCAGGACTGTTATAAAGATCATTGGGCTTGGAACTTGTGTTTCAAGGATAATTCTCTTTCAAAAAAGTGTGGGAGGTTTTACAAGGGGATGAAGTTGAGGTTAACTGGCACAAAATTATTTGGTGCAGAGCAAATGTCCTAAAATGGCTTACTGTACTTATTTTGCTATTTTAAATAAACTTCCTACCAGAGATAGATGCTGTAAATGGTTTAAGAGTTATGAAAACATTTGTCTTTTGTGTAAAAAAGAGGTTGAAAGCTCCAATCACTTATTTTTCGACTGTTATTTCTCCCAGTACATCTGGATTAATGCCAAATGCACTTTAGGTTTCAGTCATGCATATGATACTTTGAGCATCAGGGACAGTATTGCTTATATTTTAAAAAATACTAAGCCAAAGTCCTACAAATTTAATAGAACGTGTATACTACTTACTGCTTCTGTTTATTACATTTGGAGAGAGAGAAACCAGAGACTTCATACTGTTAAGGAAACAAATTGCATCCAAGTCTGGAACACTATTCTTCATGATAGTGATATTATCATGAAAAAAGTTAACAGATTTGGAAATGATAATATGCATAATCTTAAGTCTCATAAATATAATGCAAATGATAATAAACAAGCTGAAGAATTTTTACTAAATGGCAAGCAGCTCTCCAATAAAAAGTTCCCAAGCCTCCACACTGGTGAAAGAAGTCCTTGCCATATCAATAGCTTTCAACACTGTAAAGGGAGGAACCACAACATTATTGATAGTCATCCTCTTAATTTAAAAAATAGGAACAATAATACTATGTCCTTACCTATTGCAGGAAGCAAAGAAGTTCTTCACACTAGCAAAGATGCTTTGATCAGATCTGACGTCCTCACTGGGGCTTCCACTAACTCTGTAATCAATTATAATGTTAGAAAGGGAAGTAGACAATTTTCTGACTCAAGAGTGCATGGTTCTTTGAGCAATACACATATTAATCAAATGTTTTAACCTGTGGCAGAGCGTGGTTCCTCCAGCAGTGATCCAGATCTCACAAAGCATCTAGATATGAAGAATTCAGATGAAAAGTTCAAATTTTTACATAGAATCGGGGATAATCACTACAAGAGTAAGTTGAACAACCAAAATTATCACATATATCTTTGGACTAAAGGAGAGAGCAGCATTAACAGCTCAAAGAACAACAACAGAGAATTATTTGGACTAAAGAGAAGCTTTGGGAGCATGGAAAGTTCAGATCGTAAAGATATAAACTCAACAACTCACACAGAGCTTCTAGATCTTCCTTCGAGAAAGCATTATATGCATCAGAGTTGTTACGAAGTCGATTGTAAGCTAGATTCGAGCAATCATAGCGGGGAAACCAACGAAGAGATGGTGTGGAAGAGCCGCCATTTTTGAGTGTTTTTGTGAGATAAGAGAGACTTAGATTATGTGGACTAGGGTTTTCTAACCCTATGTTTCTTTTGTTTTGTTTGTAGCTGGGCTTGTTCCCAGTTTTCGTTTGGGCCTTGGGCCAAACTCTGTTTTTAACCTATTTCAAAAAAAAAAAGGATTGGCCAAATGATCTATAGATTAAAGCTACCTGAGAGACTATCCGGCGTTCATGATGTTTTCCACGTCTCTCATTTAAGAAGTGCTTGCATGATACTGCAGAAGTAGTTAAGCCGAGTATGCTTGAGGAAGTAGAGGTGGAACGGGAGGTGACAGTTAGACGAGTTCCTACCTCTATTCTTGGATCAGAGGTTAAGAAGCTACGCAACGTAGAGGTCAAGTTGATAAAAGTTCAGTGGGGAGATGACCATGAGGATGCAACTTAGGAGACTGAAGACCAGATTCGCGCTTTATACCCTTTTCTCTTCAAGGGTATGTTCTTAACTTATTTTTTCTAAAGCTTTTATTCATGCTTGTTTCTATCGTTTAAGTATATCTTGTTGATCAAATCTTCGACCTTTAGGTAGGAATCCCATGGATGTAAACATGTGTTTGAGACATGTTATGGTTGATGGATGCAAGTGTTTGCCAGTGGTTGCTCGTGGATGCATATACACACATTAGGCACTAGATCGGCTCAATCACTCTCATATTACATATGGATGTATGTGCATTTTTCTTCTTTTAATCGGCGAAAGCGGGTATATCATCATATGGATGTTGCATTTGGATGAATAATCGCGCACACATATAGAACTTACATGTTATAATAGGAATGTTTGCATACATATTGGATTCATGGCACTGACATACATTGCATTAAAGAGGTCAACTGAATCAGTAGGCCGCCTGATCTTTCACATTAGTATAGGGACATATACACACACCTTTGCGTATGTTCATATATGCATTAGAAATCTTTTAAGGACAACGGATACCTGTGGTTGATGGATGAGTAGATGGGTGATGGATGTTAGGATATACATTATTCTTAACTTAGAGATTTCGGGGTCAAAATCCTTTAAGTAGGGGAGAATGTAATACCCTGTAACTCTAAGAACATTAAAATTACAAACTAAAGAATATTTAATTAAATATTTGGAATTAAGTAAAATGGACTATACCATTACGTTCATCTCGGAATTCTTCTTAAGATTGACACAAAGTTTGCATAAAACAGACATCGTATGAAGAAGTTATTAAGGTTAGAAGTTTGTATACGCACACGAGTATTATATATATACAAAACTAGTCAAAACGTTTCAAAAACTAGAAGCGGGAAGGCACGGGAACTCGGCCGTTGGGGTCGATCCCATGCCCTAAGGGTGTCGACCCATGAGTCGAGACCACAACAGGGGTGTCAAAACCCATGTCGACCCCTCTTGATGAATCTGGACCTGCTGTGTGTCCTGGTTCGCCGGCTGATGGCTATATAAATAACCTTAATCCCATTGTATTATTCATCAAAAGTAATGGCGACAACGAGATGTTGCCCCAACTTAGTTTGATCTAGCCTATTCTTCTTCAACAACAAATTATACATATTCGGAGATCTGTGCTACAACATCTATGATCAGTTCTCTATTCTTTAGATCCAAACGCAGTGAGTTTATGTTGCTTTTAAATATAAAAACCTAAAATGAAATCTTGACATGTGTATAAGTTTGGATCTAAGCCTATTCCTAATAGTAACTTGAATCATAAAAGATTTGACATTAGTTGTACATCTGATCTATTGATTATTGCCTATTCCTTATATCCCTATTCTGTTAGTTTGCCTAATTATTTCACCTTATGCCTATTACGTTAGGTTGCCTAATTATGTCATCATATGTCAGTTTTATTTACTATGCTTATTCTTGTTTTCTTCTCTCCCTTTCTTTCCTTTTTGTTTTTATAGCCAGACTACCTTCGAGCTTAGGCCTATCGCTGAAGTATGCGAATTACGAATTTGGTAATGATTAATTTAGGGGATTAATTCATATTGTGAGAATGATTGGGAAATTTGGGCATAATTTATACCTTGAAACAAAACTTGAGATTTGGGGGCATAATCTATATCTTGATCTAAACCTTAATCCGGGGCATAACTTGTATCGTAGATTGGACGGGGACTTGGGGTATATTAAACTCGAAAATTGGTTATTAATGAAAATGCCTTGATTTATAGTAATTAGAAATTATATCCATGCTTAGACACGAGGTTAGATTACACTTATGATAAAAGTATGCCCGGAACCGCCCGTCAAATCTAGCGTCCACAAGTGGTGAATCTAATTTGCTTGGTCTAAGTGCATAAACGTACACGTGATGGCGCTAAGACACAAGGTTAAGTCCGACTTGTGGAAGGAGTCTTCCCGGATCCAACCGGCATATCTAGCATCCACAAGTGATAGACTTGTGTGGGAGGTCTAGCACATTATAACCATAAATGAATGAATGGTGATGAACTTATAATACTTAACCGGTTTGAATCCATAAGGATTACATGAACCTGTTAACTTGAGTAGGGGTTAAGTAGACTTGCTTGAATCAATGGGAGGGTTAAGTTAATCTTGTAAAATATGTGGGGACGAGTTGTACATATGAACCTGACAAACTTAAACTGTTGGGGTTATGCAATCTTGTTAAACTGGTAGGCATAACCTATGGAAATCCTAGTAGTGGGGATGCAAGCCTATGGGGAAGCTTCTATCATCTGGTGTATGAGACCCGTTTCAGTTAGTAACCCATCTTGGTATCAAAGGGGTAACCCCAATCTAGGTCGGGGTCAGGGAACGCTTACTAAGTTGATTATAAGAGGTCACTTGGGTAAAGGTTGTCGACGGCGCTTTCCATTGGGCTTATGTGCGTGCATGGGTCCGCTTGCTCGGGAAGATAAGACACTGTGACATCAGTAGATATAACCATGCATCTTGAAAATAATGGGATTTCCACTTTAGGAAGTGATACATCTTATTGTGGGGCCAACATGGGTGTCTACAAGTTAGGGAGCCGATCGATTGGGCGTAGTAATTTGGGTACATCTAGTCTCGCTTTTTTAGGAGCCCGTTATTGTCGTTGGGGGTTAACACCTGTCAGTTCTATTGGGCTACCTGTTATTGTATGGGGGTAAAACCTCTCGCTACAAGTACATCTAAGTCTACCATCTTGTACTTGTTGGGATCATCTTGTTCTTGTTATACCGGTATTGGTGCAGAGAAAAGTATTAAAGAAGCTCAATGCATGTTCTGTTCTGCTTATCCTATTTACCTTGTTATACCTGCCTTATGACACTATTATCTCTCTCTCTCCAACTTATATGCCTTTCATGATGCTTTTACTTATTTATTTGATAAAAGTAAGTGGACTCGCCAGACTTTATGTCTGACCTATTTTGTTTCCTCTTCTTTCTCTTTCGTTCCCCACCCCTCACAGGTTCTTAGGGTGGGAATACTCAAGATTTATCATGATTCTTCTTTCCTTCTTCTTGGAGCTGCTTAGATGTATTGCTCGATTTCGTATTTTCTCTACTATGGTTGTATTTTGGGGATTATGATCTTTTTTTATGTATTATTGTACTCTGATCATGATTTTTGTACAAGACGGAAGTTTTATGTTTTCATTATTCCAGACTTATTATGTAATTGGGTTTGAACCACGAAGCTTTTCTATTTAATAAATTTTTAATTCCGCTGTTATTTTATATCTATCTTGTAATGCTTCTGCTTCTGTTTACCTACAATGCTTCACGAAACTTAGTGCATTCTAATAAATAGTGACATTAACGGACGTGGGGTGTCACATGCATACAACACACCTTAGCGCTTGCAGTAATGTATAACATATTTGTGCTTTTCTAGTTCACAGAGAAGTGTTAAACACGAGACATCAGCAGTAGTCCAAATGATGTGAAGATCCCGGTCTTCAACCACCATCTTCAAATATTCTTGAATATTCGTCGTATAGCAATTCATAATAAATCAAAACCTACTCGTTTCAAAATAACTAGCGCATCTTTAAAACCAAAATTGATATATAAACATATCATGAGTCTCATTCCAGTTCATAATATTCATTTACTTAAATCATTCTTAACATTAGGAATTATTTCCATAAATCTTGACCAAGATTTGCTTTCTTTAAACTCTTGTTTAAATCTCTCAATGTAAATCATTTCAAAAGATTCTAAAATCTCTTTTCACAAACTCAATTCAAATTAAGTTTTTTTGTGCTTTATTGAGATTATTGAATCCCACTAAAAGGGTAATTTCTCAAAAACATTATCCCATTCCCAACGTATTCATCCCAAGGAGCAAAACTGGTGGTACTCCATATCTAATACCCCTCATATTTTGGTAAGTTTAATTACCTTCTTTAATTTCAAATCTAGTTAAAAGTTTCAATTATCTTTTCCCCAAAATCATACTTACGTTTCTTAATCTTATTGCTTGCGTGAAAAACACACTTATCTTCTTTAAGTGATGTTTACACTGGTTCCCATTGTCATTTCTTAGGGAAAACTGTTTCATTCAAATATTTATAATCAAATTAAATAAAAATTTCTTTTCAGCTAATCTAGAGAAATCATCTTCTCCTTTTATTAATTTAAAGAACACTATTATTTAAAACATCATTCACGATAAACCCAAAATCATACTTCCATTAGAAATGGAATCTTCACGGAAATCATGCCAGTTCACAATCGATATAAATTCTTGTATCGGACTAATACTATAAGCGAAATAACAGGAAAGCCTTTTTAAATTCCTTAAATAGTAAAGATCTGTATCCACAGAGGCCCATCTCAGTTATCACTAAATCGATTTCCATTCAATATCAATTTAATTTATTAATTGGAAAACTTCACATTGGAAAAGTTCATTAAATCTTGATTAAAAGATTAATTCCATAGACTTCATCTTTAACTGAGTTAAAGAACAATGTTGTTGAAACACCATTCACGACAAATGCCAAACCAAATGATGTCAAATATAAGATTTAAAAAGAATTTTCATCGACTTATATTCAACACCATTTCTCGTAATCAATGAATAATGTAAGAGGTATAATGATATAAACATCTTCCAAATTCCTCAAATAGTATACATCTACACAACGGTAATCAATACCAAATATCTAAAGATCGTTTCTATCCAAATCCACATCCCAATTAATATTAGTTAAAAGATTTCTCAAAACTCATCTTTCAAATCCAATAAACCAATATTTGGATATCTTTAGTTTATTTAACTTAAATTTCGAAAACATCATTTTATCGTATTCTGGAAGTTAGGCTGAAAACATCAACATTTTAAATATAGTACAAAACTTCATATTTCTTTTCCAAATCTCTTTAAAATCACTTATTATGATTTATCACAATTTTCCCGTATTTTTAATAATTTTTATATAGCCATTTCAAACGATTACTAATTATGGTTATTGAACTGCGTTTATGGCGACCTTTTCAAAAACAGATTTAAACATAACTTGAGATCTATAAATTGAAATTCCAAAATTCTTTTTCATATGAAAGCTATCATTAATAAAAAGCAAAAATTTTTCATTTTGTGCAAATCCAATTCAAATTGCATTAATTATGCTCGTTTAAAGTTTATGGTTGAAATTCGCGAACTATCACTGCGCGACATGTCCTATTCAAGCCTCTTTATAATTTAAAATAAACTCTTCAAGTTCAGTCCAAACGTATTCTATAAACAGTTTATAACTTGTTTTAAAAATGATTCTGACTTCAAATTCAATTATATATCCAAATTGAATATTCTATATTATTATAATATTAAAATAATAATGTTTTTCAAAATATAATATTTTGAAACCCAAACTTTCCTGAAATTCGTTATAAACATAATTATATAAATAAGATCATCAGAACAATTTATTTGAGTTAAAAACGTCATTTGTATATCTAACTCAAATTCACTTTAGAATTTACTACTCAAAATCAATATTAAATTAGAACAAATCATTTTCTAATTCAGAACTCTTTGAAATCCATTTCAACCTTTTCAGTAGTTGTTTGAAATCATTTCAATTTCGTTTCGAAATCTTTTCAGATATGAAAATCCAATTCCCATTTTTACGCCTTATTTTAATTAAATGAATATATTGTTCATTTAATATTCCAATGGAATTCGAGTCAATCAATTCCCATATAATTTCAAATTCGTGGTGTCAATTTGTCTGAACAATAATAATAACAACCACAAAAGTTATCATCCATCAAAAAATGGTCATAAGATAAGCGTCATGATTATTAATGCTTGTATGTGCATAACAATATAAATAAAACTGTAATAAACAACCACCATCCATGAAGCAATAATAGCAACCACAAAAAGTCAATATATAATAAGATAAGATTATTATAACCAAACAAGTTAAATCAATGAGTTCTCATAGTGGTTTTTGATCATTATAATAACAATCGCTTTTGAGTTAAATAAAACGTGGGTTTAATTTAAACCAAAATTTCAACTAGCTCCAATCTCATTCAAATCAGTTTGTACGCATAGCTAGCATCCATACGATCCCAACGGATCCTGTTAACCCCAATTCTGGGTTCATACGAACAATTTATAATTGTTCGAACTATGAAAACATTAATTAAGTTAATTATTTTATTAACCTTTCTTCCTAGATGCTTCAAACTCAAGCTCTACCCCAAAAGTTTATCGTCATCGCCACTTGGATTCTCCAGACCGTCGCCATCCCACACCACCATGACCCCCGATCACGTTGCCCTACGTCAATCGGGCTCCACCCTAGTTCGCCGTCGACAATCTGAAAATCCCCTCCAATCGTGAAACACTTCGAGCGCCATACTAACCACCACATACCCCAAATAGACATGAAATTTGGCCAGAACCTCGGCATCACCACAATGAAGAACTTTCTAGTTGGAGCCATCATCCAATTCTTCCTCCATTCACTGAAAATTGCAACTTTACGTTTGCTACACCAATAAACAACCCATCTCCAGTCGTTTTCATATCACGGCAACCATGGCCACTTTTAGACCGAACTCCCAACTAAAAAGTTGTAACCACTTCCAACCTCCAATCACCACCAACTTTTTATAGTAGGTAGCTCTCATAGAGTACTCCAACTTTCATATTAGTGACTTCCTCCAATTCGTGATGGTTTATGAGATAAAAATTAAAAGAGGAAGAGGGACTTATTTGCAAAATAGAGGCTGAAATTTGGGGGTTAGGTTTAGAGTGGAGGTTGGGATGAATTTATAGGGTAGGGTTTAACTTGTAGGTGAAGCTTCATATATATTATTTAATTGCTACGTGCCTATTGCATCTCCATTCGTCGTTTAAAAATTCGCATGGGCACATACGAACTCCGTTTTTGGTAAAAATTGACATGTAGCTATGGTTTTTTTATAACAATCCTAATGAAATTTGTTTCTCGAAATCCTTGTCCGTTTGCTCATATAGCGCTCATTTTAGCTTAAATTATTGATATATGTGTTTACATTAAACATTTATATCTCGCACGGCCGCATACTAACTCCAATTAGTCCAAAATTTGAAATCTTACAATAACTTAGCGTTACGGAGCCGATAAAATTGATTTCATCGAAATCCGCGATCGTTTGCAAAATGGCTATTTTTTTCATAATCAATTAAATCGAAGTAATATAATTTAATTTCAAAATAATAAAATTTTTTGAAAAACAAATTTTAATTATCGTATTTGTCCAAACAAAACTTCATATAGCTTTTGAATAAACTATATTGGATTTTAAACTCGATACTTCCATTTTCTAGCTAAATCGATGTTCATTTTATATAAAATCCCTTTATTTTATTGGATAAATCATTATGGTTTATAAACGATTCCATAACGACTTTCTAAAAATTTGACTAGGACATAACTCACAATTTATAAGATGAAAACTAGATTTTTCACTTTCATTAGAAAACTATAGTTCAATAGATTCAAACATTTCATGTCTCAACGAATTATGACATATATACACTCATTTAAAGTTCAAAACGCTATAAGCCTTACCAAAAACAAGTTCAAAACGCAATAATATGAACTACCACGCAGTTGCAAGCTCGTTTTTAATTATATTAAAAATTATACGTTCAAGTCTTAAATTAAATAAATTTCAAGTCATTAATTCTTAAAATAAATCATTTTAAATATTTAATATTCATCAAATATTTCTTAATATGGGTCATTACATTTATACAGGGCTTTATTCACTTAAACACCAAAAATCATATAAATAATTATCAAAACTTGCTGAAGGAATCATGGTTTGTTCTACAATCATGAATTTTCAGAAAAATGAAAGTGACAAATGATATTGGATAAACAAAAAATAGCATGTAAACTCATAATAGGTAGAAACATAATCCTTGCTCCAAAGTTCAAACGGGGATACTTTTAAATTCCACAACTATAAACATATTATAATCTGGAAGCAAAAGTGTATTAAACACCAAAAACAATTAAACTGCAAAAGACTCTAAAAAATAATGGCATCCATGACATTAGAGCATTTTAAAGAAGAATAGAAAGTAACATTATTTGATTTTCATTTTAAAAGATCTACCCAAGCACTTAACTATTTTGACAAAGAATAGACTTTTATTTCTTTGATACGATGACAATGAGCTAAATCAAAACAAAGTCCATTTCTTATGGGAACCAAACTATCAACTAGGAATAAAAATTCCAATTATATATCAGCATGCAAAACATAAAGGAACGGATAAAAGACATATAATATATGGGTTAACCGGCAAATAATATAAACACGGAGCTCAAACTACAGGCAACAACAACATAAGTGATGCACGAACTAAAATTAGGTTATTCTTTTACCTCAAGTAGGATAGATGATCAATTATAGATTTAGTATCAGGGTTACTCTTCACCGCAGCACTTAGATTCAGATCTGCAACCATTGTGAAATCTAAAACTCAACAACCCCAAATTAGAGTACATCGCACAATAATACTTATTATCTAGCACCTTAGGCATTGCCAATTCCATATGTGACACTGCCAATCGTGTTCGTATTCAGACACCGCATCTGCAGCAACGCGGCGTATGCCTCGCTTTGTGTTAGATCAGTCATAGCATTTTTCACAAAATCTTGGATGAAAATACATGAAGAGGGAGAAATGAGCAGGGTTTGGAGAGAAAGGAGAGCAACACGATATTTTGAAACAAAAAGGGAGAAATGAAGATAGGAGAAAGAGGAGAACTTAAAAGGGAAATAAAGGACCGTTTAGTTTTCAGAAAATTGGAGGAGTGCTTCTGTGCCATTGAAACTTAACTGAGTAATTAAAACATAGTATTGTTTTTTTAGCAAAGCCAGGGGTGTTAGCTATCCCATACCAGTTTATTGATATACCACAAGAGAAAAACAACTAAAGTCAAGATCTAAAAAAACCATCACGTAATAATTGTATTTTGCATTCCCGAGCTAAATAGATTACAATGTGTTCTATTTATATTAAATCTAATAAAAATAAAATATGAATTCATAAGGCTAACTCATATGATAATTTTATTGGAATAAATTATATATCCTAGATAATAAGAAATTTATTCCAATCTATGTTTGTATATTTGATGTTGATGATCCTTATAAATATTGATAATATGAAATATTGATTTGTAATCAATATTTAGTGTAAATTATATTTTCAATATGAAGTGTTAATTTGTTTTAACATGATACTTAGTAATTTGCAAGTTGTATTTCTTGACTAAATAAAATATGGATTTTGTTCTAAACTGTGTTTGAAAATGGCTAAGTAAATTTTATAATAACAATATGGTGTTGATTTATGTTAAGATGAAATAAACTTCTAGATTTATGGTTAAAAGTTATTTTCAACAATAACAATATAAATGTGGAATATTGTATTATTATGAAAATAAAAAATGAAAAGTATTGGTTTCAAATCAATATTTAAGTGTGCTGAAGCATTTCCAATGAAACTTAAAATTTGTCTTGATAAAAGAGTGAAATTTACGTGAAAGTAAACTTAAAATGTAAGTTTTAATCTATAAGGTAGAAAAATGTGCGTTTTATGTAAGTGCGAAATTCTCCTAAGTGTTGCATTAAAAATGATATTTAAAGTGTTTAAATTACATCATTATATGTTTGTATAATTTTCTTGAGCTTAAGCAATGTTAATGTAACATCCCGCCTTTTTGACCGCTCTAAATCGGTAATTAAACCAACTTAAAATGGTCAAATCGACAGATCATTATTTAGCTTACAGGGTTTAACAATATAATTAAGACAGAAAATACATAATAAATAAATGACATGGTATTAAACAGCAAAATAGAACTTTTATATATAATCAGGGTTTTTAACACAAAATTTTCAATTCACCGGAATTGAAAACAAATTTGAATACAAGAAAATATTTACTGGTTTAAAATCTTCAGAGTGCACAACTTCGAAATCCCCAGGTTTATCAATCTTCGAATCCTAAGATGTGATCTTTAAATCTATATTGCTCAGGTCTGATCCGAGTGTTCCATGCAAAAACATAAAACACTGGAGTCAGGATTAAATCATTATTAAATTAAATTAACTTCAATAAACTGAAATATAACAGTTAATTTTATCACTGATGTCATACGTATAAATAAACAATTGTAGTATTTGTTCATATCTGTTCTATCTCTTTCCAGGGACGAACGGTATCGGGCGTTTGCGAGTCTACATGTGCGTAACGACCCACATTTTTCAGCGATATAATTAATTTATTTAATTATATAAATAATGGTTTGGTTATTTAAAATGACAAGAATTAATAATATTGAATATTTAATTAATATAATAATATAATAATATATTTGATTTCTGAAATAGTCAGAAATAGTGGAATTCACAAAATGGTGTGATTGGATCAACTGTGATATTTAATTCAGTTTATAATTGAATTAGAATAACGAATATATTATTTGAACAGCAGTTTTAACGTATAATTATAATATAATTATAATCGAGTTCAAAATGGCGCGGAAGTTCACTATTTGGCGATTTGAACTTCAACTGAATATACAGGATTCGTTTTAAATCGGATTTCTGTGAAACAAGAAACGCTAGGAGCTGGTGAAGTATATTTTTCTAATGGAAGAGAAAAATCGGGGTTTCGTCGTGTAGATTTTTAGTTATGTCCAAATCAAATTTTAGAAAAGTCGCTATGGAATTCCTTTATAATTTATATCGATTTATTTATATTTTAAAATGGATTTTTAAATATAAATCGAATATCAATGTAACACTAGATTTGAAATATCGAGTTATAAATCCCATTGGAGTTGTATGATATTCTATCGTGAATATATACGATAATATTTATTTTTAAATATTAAATTTTTTTTAAATATATTTATATATTTAAAAGGGATATTTAGAGCTTTAAAAATAGCCAGTTTTTGAAACGACATCAGAATTCGACGAAACTAATTTTGTTGGATCCGCAATATTAAATTATTGCTAGATTTCAATTTCCGTGATTTTTGAAGTCAGTGTGTGGCCGTACGGATTTTTAGAGTGAAAAACAGTCAGTATTTTGACAGTTAAAAATATGTTATATGAGCAAATGGAGTCGGAATTCGACGAAACCAATTTCGTTGGGAACGTAATGTTGAACTGTAGCTTCATGTTAGTTTTCATGATTTTTGGGGATCGTATGTGGTCACAGGAAATTTTAATGACAAATATATTTAGCGATAACTTAAAATCTATTATAAAATTCAATATAAAAATATTATATATCTCCTATAAGTACCCCTTATACATCTCTAACCCTAAATCATTTTCCCACAGTCAACTGAGAATGAGCCGCCACAATCTCTTTTAAAACGCGAAGGAAAATGTTGGAAAATAAATCAAAACAAATCAAACAAAAATCCTAAAATCCCAAGGTTTGTATATTTGAGCTCCTTAGCTTATACGCTTCAACGCCATGTGAGTATTGTGGGGTTCGATCAGGATTTTGGCTTGCTGAAAAGTCACAGGCGATTCTAGGGTTGGGGTTTTCTGAAACTTGGATGGTTATTTTGCAAAATAGAGATCAGTAGCGGGTTTGTGGAGGGGATTGTGATCAGTTTGCAAATTATTGAGGGGTTCGATGCTCAAATTAGATGCTGGAATGACTGAGCAGTGACGTTGAGCGCCTGGTCGAGTTGGGTTTGGGGCAATCGAGTATCAGGTTGTGGTGTTGAGTTAGAAGAGAATTTGATGAGGAGATTTTTGGTGTAAAAGGTTTGTAGAATCGTTGATCATGGAGGAGGAAAATGGATGGAGAGTGATGGCCGTTATGGCCATGAAAAGAGCAGTATATGGACGATTTGAGAAGAGGATGGAGTGGCGGTTTTTGTTTTGGGAGGTGAGCATCAACAACCGTTCAGTAGCAGGCTTTCTGGAATGCAAACCAAATTGAGATGAGTAGAAGCGACCATGGTTTTGGTTAGGAAGAAGACGAGTTCCTGTTGCGGGAGTAAAAGGAGAGGGGATCGAAGTATGGACGGTGTTGTAGGTGTGATGGTCATTTGTGGGTTGGAGGTGCAGAGAAGTGGAGGAAAGCATATTGAGGAGTTAAAGTATGGGAAGAGAAAATGTTGGTGTAGATATTCGAATTTAAGTAGAGTATGAACGTGGTTATGATTTATGCAGTTTGGACATTTTTCCTTTACCTGGAGCCTTGGTTGTTTGGACAAAATGGGTATGTCGGGGAAGAAGGTTAGGGAGGGTGTTAAGTTAATAGGTAATTAGAATTAAACTAATTAAATATGGTTAATGACATCAAGTTGTTCAATCTTGTAAATTTTATAACTTTGGTATATTATGTCAGAATTGAGCGCAGTCTGGAGCGTTGGGATCGTATGGACGGTGGCTACACCATGGAACCGACGGGAAGAGAATCGAATCTCGTTACAATTTATTTCAAAATAAATTATCCGTCTGAATTAAGCGATGGTAATCGTTATTAACGATGATCGCCCAATGTGAGTAAATCTCACTAACTCTGCTCAACTTATATTTTTACAACGTATTTTTAGAATCCATAAATAATGGTTGTTTGCTGTGTGTTGGCTGTTTGGTTGAACTGTTAGTCAGTTGATTGAAAATATAGATAAAAATATATATAGAAATCGTTAAACGAATACTGATTTTGTTCATCAGAATATTTTATATTCATGTTATTTATGTTGACTGACATCTGTGGATGCAGGGAAACAGGTCGGAAGAACCCAACTGGGTTCCTCAACAATTATTTTACTGTTTTTCGTATATCGTGTTATATGATGTGATATGAAATCTGTTGTTGATTTTGTATGTTGGAATGATACTGATCATTGTTATATGATACGTTAAATACCATAAGAATGCTGGAGTGTTAAAAAGAAAATTTTCAATGTTATATTAAAAAATAAATATTTATAAAATCAAAAGATTTTATAAAAAGGAAACTATTTATTTAGAAAATAAATAGATTAAAAAGGGAATATTATTTGTTAATCAAATAGATAAAATTGAAAAGGAATATTTGTAAAACATTTACAAATAGAATTGAAAGGGGATATTTATTTGAAATAAATAGAATAGAAAAGGAACTATTTGTAAAACAAATAGAAAGGGAATAGTTGGATTATCAAAGGAATTACGTATAAAATCAATGGATTTTATATAAAAAGAAAATATTTTATAGAATAAATAGGATTATCAAAAAGGAGATTTATTTTGTAAATAAATTGATTTAAAAAAAACTACTTGAAATGTGACTAGAACTGTATAAAAGGAAAATTTTACATTTGAAAGATTTAAACCCGTGCTTCGCACACGGGTATAACGTTTTATGGATTTATAGCAAAGTTTTTAAATAGTATCTATTCTGACCGATAGATTGAGAAGTTAAATTTATAAATAATATTTTATAAATTAAATGAAACATTTATCATTGGATAAATAGGATATATAAGTCAAGACTTATATAGAGAAGTAAGAATCGATTTCAACATCGATATTTAAATTGAATAAACGTAGAGCGAATCAAAGGAGTTAATCAGTTAGGGTTAATTAGATAGAGCTAATCGGATTAGAAATTTATGAATAGTAGTTATTCAATTAGAGTTGATCGAATATAGTTATTTGAGATAGAGTTAGTCAAACATAGTTATTCAGAATGAGTTGCCATTTCGTACGACTGCTAGCGTAATTCGTCGGGCTGCAGATAGCCTACGGCGGTCGGACGTTTTCCTGAGGGAATCAGGCGTAACCATTGTGATCGCTGCGATCTAGACTCAGGCGAATGGAGTTAAATCGAATATTAACCAATCGAAATTAAGTTAAACAGACATAGTTATTCGAATATAAATTAATCGAAAATTAGTTATTAGATTGGAGTTAGATAAGTTGAGTAATCCAGTAAGTTAATCAAATGAGTTAATCTAAAGGAGTAATTCAAAATATTTTATTCGAATAGTATTAAAGGAGATTAATCGAATGTAAAACATTCGAAGAGATTTAATCGAATGTTAATCATTCGAAGAGATATTATCGAATATAATTATTCGAAGAAAGAGTTATCGAATATAGTTTATTCAAGAAAGGGTTATCAAATAGAGATTATTCGGAAAAGAAGAATTATACGTTGAATTCGATTATATTGAATTCGGGAAAAGTAATATTTACTTTTCGTTTTAATCAAGATTTACTTAATTATCAATAAATTAGTGGTTTAGTTATTTAGTTAAGTTAAGGAATAAAAGTTATATTTTGATGGTAGATATTTAGGAAGAAGGGATTATAACGCTATAGTTATAATCAATGTTTTAAAATAAAGAAGTGGGTTCGTAAATAGAATCTGAGAGTTACGTAAGGAAGTTGTTAAAGGTGTAGAAGGGTGAACTTTGTCTATTTCGAGGTTAGAAAGGTTGTTCAGTTAAGGTCTGAGAGGTAATTATACCCCAACTTGATCGACTTCGTTTTTTAACTAAGAGATGGGTAAGGTTCGATAGTGAAGATTGATTTAGTGAATTTAGTTAATGAGTACAATGTTTAAATTGGCTTAGTGATGTTTATTTTAAACATCTGTTGAAATCAAATGTATAAATTTTGGAAACATTTTCCAAATATAACCAGAGACGATTTCTAATCATAGAAAATGAAATGTTAATGAGAAAGAATACTGGAATGATAGTGATACGCGAAACAAAGATGGAAATGTTTTCCAATGATTGATGATGTATATTTTCTAAATTTAGAAAATAAGAAATTACGAATATATAGAAATGGGGAAATGGATAAATTAAAGATAAATTTAGAGAAAGAGATAAATGTGGATTAATGATTGATCGATAGAATTTTCATTTGGAAATAATAACGTTGTTTGCACACCTGTTTTTCTTTGATAGTTAAATCACCGACTATCAAAGTTTTGACCATTTTTCCGTCATCAATACAGAGAGACCGGGATCAGATTCATTATCTGAAAACCACTCTGTATGGACATTAGCGTTGCGATCAAGTAGTGAAGACGGTGTTATGTAAGGACCATCCTGTTACAGAATAGTGCCTTCGATTTGTCTAGTCCCAGGACAAACGTGAATGGACGAATGTCTGATAGAGTATATCTAACGGATCGCGTAACTTGATCTCTTCAAACGCACTTACGTTTGGTGGCAGAGGAATTCGTTTCTCTTAGCTTTATACCCGTGGTATTTTTGAGGAAATCAATTTGTGATTTGGCGGGTATGACGATGTTGCATTCAAAGTAAATGAATGTATGATCTGTCAAAGATATGTTATGACCTCAAGCCTCATCAACCGGGAAATGACAAAAATCGGGCAGGCAGCATGGTTAAGTGGGTCGCTCCCATTAGGGTGTATATCACCTATCTAGAGAAAATCCATTTCATTCTTTTATCTATGATCGATGCTGTCCCTTTTCGGGAGACGGTGGGTAGCTCCCATCCGTTAGTGATATACATTCGATACACTTAAGAGAAATGAGTGGTCGGTGTAATAACGCGGAAATTCTGAGCCAATTCAAAATTTTATTTTTGGCAATTTTAGCGAATTTTGAATATTTAAAATGATTATTTTAAATAATATCGACGAGAAATTTAATTTGAATAGAAATAGAATGTATATATTTATATAGATCGTCGTTAGAATATAAATATTTATTTTAAATTATAAAAGGAATTGAAAAGGGCGCGGTAGTTCGATAATTCGATTTCAAAGTTCAAATGAATGTACATGATTCAAAATAAATCGGATTTTTGCGAAACAAAAAATATTAGAATCTAATTCAGAATATCTTTCCAACAAATCCGAAAAATTGAAATTTCATAGAGGGAATCAAAAGTTATGTCCAGTTGAAAATTCAGAATAGTCGTTATGGAATTCTGGCCCTTAAAAATAGCCATTTTGCAAATGACCTCGGTTTTCGACGAAACCACTTTTGTTGGATCTGTGATGTCAAGTTATTGCTAGATTTCAAAATTCATAATTTTTCGAGTCAATATGTGAGCGTGGCAAAGGAAAATGCGTTCGGCCAGTTTTATTTGATTTTAATCGACTGGAAAATGGTCATTTTTCAAACGGTCTCAGAATTCGATGAAACTTGTTTCGTTAGGACCGTATCGTCAATACGAAGTTAGAAAATATTTTTCGGGAATTTTTAGAGTTTGTATGTGGCCCCAGTAAATTGAAATGCGCGTTCAAATTCAGTATATAGAGTTATATGTTGATTTTGATGGAAACTGATCGAAACAATCGAACCAACTTACGATACATGTCCCATTGTGTTCGGAATGGGGGTAATTAGCTATGGGTAACAGGCGGTGGGTCTTGTTTCGAGGTCGAAAATAAAAGTTGCTTTTTAAAATTAATTTAATAATAAAATATATTATATATTAATAAGGCCCCTCCTTTATACTCTCTCCTCCCTCTCTTCTATTCAGTAAAACGAAGATAAATATAAAAAAAGCATCGTGGAAAACCGTGACGCCAAGCCTCGGCGCCGCCGATGATGGCGCACCGCCCTTCCCCCTCTCCACCTGTCGTCGCCCTCCTCCCTTCCTCTCTCCCCTCTCCTTCTTCTTCTTCGCGAATCCTCAAACCCATAAACCCGCCAGCATGCCCTATCCCCTCTCCGACGCAAGCCACCGCGATTCCCCCCTTCGATCTGCTTCCCTCCTCCCCCTTCGATCCCTCTTCTCCCCTCCTTCCAGCCATTGCTCACAGAAACTCTCCCCATTCGCTGTAAGATTTTTGCTTATATTTTTTATATTTATTTTATTTATTGTGTTAAACTTTGTTTTTTTAACGCTATAAAAATCTGAAGATTTAGTGAAGATTACAATGGAAAGGTTGAATTTTAAACATAGGGAAGGTTGAATTTTTAACATAGGGAAGGTTGAATTTTTAACATAGGAAAGTATGAATAACGTTATAAAAATATAATCTTTACATATCTAGTAGCGTTAGAAAAATATGACTTTGATTTATAATAAAAATTGAATTTCTATATAGGTGGTAGCAAAGAAAGATTCGATTTTTATTTTGTAAAAGAAGTGAAGATAGAAATTCGATCTTTATATATGAAGTAGAAATATAAAAATATAATTTTTTATAGGAAGGAGCGTTTTAAAAATATGATTTTTATGTAGTTGAAATAATAAAGATATGATTTTTATATAGTAGAAACAAAAATATGATATTTATTATATGAACACCGTTATAAAAATAGAATTTTTATCTACATAATAACGGTATTAAAATAGAATTTTTATATACATAGCAATAATATAAAAAAATGTGATTTTTATATATGTAGTGGCTACGGACGACGATAGTGACAAAAGGCGAGCGCGACGAAGATTTCCACATATGAAGAGTCATGGCATTTGGTTTAGTTAGTCGGTGAGAACTTCTCACTTTAAATTCCCTTTTCTAGTTAAAAATATATACTAGGATGCAGACATTGCTTAGCAGCACCCGACACCCGTCGTTCGCAGACACGGACGGCGTGTTTGTTTAGGTAATTGTTTGGTGATTGATTTATTTGTTTGGTTGATAAATTTGATTGAATTGATTGTGTGATGGAAAATGAAATAAAATATTTATATAGTTAAAAATATTTTATCGTTAAAAATATAATTTTTAACGTGAATGTGAATAAATAAATATTCATTTACAAACAAGACTGTTTGTTTATGTACACCTATTTGAAGGACATTTATTGGGACGATAAATTTTACATATCGCCCAACTGCACAAATAATATTCAGTGTTTGTGGATTGAACCCCACATGGGTGTTGGGATGATATTTGGTGTACACAAATCCTAATTATTTAGTTGTATGTCGATTGATAGGTCGACAGACTGTGTGAGCGTTAATTTTTTATATTTGATGCTTATGCAGTTGGGTGGTGCACTTTGGATGATGGTTGATTATTTATCATTGCTATTATATACATGTGATGTATGGAATCCATATAATTAACATTATATGGTAATTGATTGGGCCTCATTCCAATTGGGAAATAAAGAATATTATAAAATAATGATTCATGTGTTGACAGTACTCATTTATTGAGATTAGTCATGTGTTGAACGAAATATTTTAACAATAAAATTTACATCTTTATCATATATAAAATAGAACTAATTGGAAAATAGATAAGGGGATGGTCTCCTAGATATTGATCTGATGATGGTTTCGGCCTTTGGGGTTAATATTTAGGGAATCGTTCTCCTACTAATTTACGGTTAGAGTTTGATTAAAATTTAAACGATAGAAATCAAAATTTTGTGAAATATATTACATAACAAAATGGTTATGTGTTGACAGTACTCATTGAGATTAGTCATGTGTTCAAAGAAATATAGATTCATGTGTTGAATAGAATAAATATTCATTTGTTGAATAAAACAACGAGGTTATTGAAAAATATAAAGCCATGTTGGTTAGAGATGCGCTATTTTGACGCGAACGGTATTTATATCGATTATATTCGTTTTTATAATGAATATTGAAAAGAGATTTAAAAATTGAATATAAAACGAATTCGAATTGAATATAAAACGAAATTCGAATTGAATTGAATATAAAACGAATTCGAATTGAATTGAATATAAAACGAATTCGAATTGAATTGAATATAAAATTAATTCGAATTGAATTGAATATAAAATGAATTCAAATCGAATTGAAATGAATTCAAATCGAATTGTAACCGAATTGAAATGAATTCAAATCGAATTGTAATCGAATTGAAATCAACTGAAAACGAACTGAAATAGAATTGAAATCGATTTGAATTGAAATCAAATAGAAACGAATGTAAAAAGAATTTATAATGGAAAATTCAATTTTGATTTAAATTTGAAATGAAGGTTGAAATTGTTTTTGAAACAAATTTGAAACGATTTATAAAATTCGTTTTTAAAGGAAATCAACAAAATATATATAATATACATTACACATATAATGGCCTGAATAGAACGCACAACGCCGCGGTAGTTCGTGAATTTCGGCCATTGACTTCGAGCGGACATTACAAGAGATCCGACCGTCGGATTCTCATAAAACCGGAACCGTTGGGTTCATATCGAAAAGAGCTTTCCAATGAATATTAGAAATTTGATATCTAACGGTTGTATTTGGAGATACGTTCAAATCAAATTTGGAAAAGGTCGCTGTAAGTGCAGTTCGATGGCCGTTGATGGAAATCAACTATACGGGCCTTGATAAAATAATTAAAAATAGTAATAATTTGTATAAAATCATAAGAAATGATTTGGAAAAAATTGGGATGAAAAACTCCATATTCGAAAAGATAAAATAGATTTTTATCGAAATGAACTAGTTTTGAACTAAAATTAAAACCCATTTATTTTTAAATAAATAAATTGGATTTGAAATGGGTTTTAAATAACTAGAATTTCTAATATATTTAATTGGAATTGATTTAGAATTGATTTGTGGGTTTATCGTGAATGGTGTTTTAAATAACACTTGTTCTTTAACCCGATAATAAATAAGATGTGATTTGGGTTTATCGTGAACTTTGTTTTAATGAATCTATAATTAGATTGAAATGTGAATTGATAATGAAAATTATCAAATTTGGAAAGTGAGTGAGAATGGAGTATCACTAATTTTGCTCCAAAGCGATAGTTAAATCTTTAATTAGATTTGAACGTGAAATGGTAATTAATTTTACCAATAACACCGTGGTGTAAGATATGGAGTATTACCAGGTTTGCTTCATGGGATGAATAGGTTGGGATTGGGAAATAAAATAAATAATTACTTCAGTGTGGTTCGTTAATCCCGACTAGTTTGGAAAGCCTTGACATGGTTTGAAATGACATCCAAAGGAAGATTAAAGAATAAATTTGAAAGAATTTATCTTTGATAAAATTAATGGGAACCTTTCCCTAAGAATGTGAAATTTAGAAACTAACTGTAGGTTAGCTAAGAAGAAGGGTTTCCTGGGTGTTGATATGATGTTGGTTTCGACCTTCGGGGTTAATATTTGGGGAATTGTTCTCTTGCTAATTTACGGTTAGTGACATATGAACTGGAATGAGGCATATGTTGTGTTTGTGTAACATTTATTTATTATATACGCGGGTTATTCAGAAAGTCCGGGTTTATACCCATTCCGAATAACCGATTCGACGATATGTCGAAGATGAGGACGGTGGTTGAAGACTGGAAGTCTTCACATCGTTTGGGCGATTTCTGATGATCTTGATTGGGATGTACACCTAAGATGAGGGAATCAGTTGGTGGTCGTCCAGACGTACTTAGAGATCGATGGATATGCGAGGAAAGTGCCTTCGGTTTCGTTCATACCTAGGACGAACTTGTAAATGGACTGTGTGTCTGACATTGGATTTTATTCTGTGCTGATTGATCTCTATTAAATATACATCTGTTTGGCGGCAGAGAATTTATTCTCTTGGTTAACGCCCTTCTCTGAGACGTACGAGCTCAGAGGTTGTATAACGATGGACATTAGTCGCATGGTATGAATTTCCCATGTGGCACGCCAAAGTGACAAATGATCAAGGCTTCTGTTGAAAAGCAAAGTCTTGTGGTTAATGATCAAAGCACGACCTACGTGGCATAGCTTTGTGTATAGCGTGGATTCGCGAGCCTCACACCTCGGTATGAGTCAAAAACGGGATAGTGACTGTAGGGAGAGCACGACGTTTCATTCTAGCTAGAGGTAGTGCCAGTGCTTAAACTGGCTGACATTTATATTATTTTTACCTATGTGGTTGTTGGAATGCGAGGCGCCTCGGCTATAGGTCTGCTAGGACTGGGAAACGTGTGTTCAGGAATACTAATCCACTAACGTAAGTGTGGACCGGCCCAGAAGATCCAGGGGTTACCTAGAGTGTGTAGTCCTGAGACATTTGCTAGAGTGTCTCGAAGCGTAGAGGAGCTTGCCCGTTGCCTCGACTCATGACGGAAATCCAATTTCCAATACGAGATATTTCGATTTCATTTGTAGAGCCTAGTACGGCGACATGATTGATATTTATGATTGAAATTGTTTTGACACTATACACTTATAATAGTATCAAATGATTTGTTTTAAACGTACCAAGCATGTTTGGCTATTATAAGGGAAAACCCTATCCTCCGGCTTGCGTTTCATTGTGTGATGGTACCTGGGTCTTATAATAACTTCATTTTTCGAAAAAGCATTGCTTTGTTTATTATATGCACTGGTATTCTTGGGAGGAAACCTGTTCCGTGTTATACGGCGTGGTCCCTTGAATTACTCTCTTTTATAGTTAAAATAGTAATTTTTTTAGTTCTCATACCATTCACATGACTGAGCTGGAGTTTATTGTTTTAACCTAAACTCTGGGTGCCCTTATTTCCGACACGGGCAGCTAGTAGTTTTGGTTTTGAAGATTTTATATTCACAGGATACTGATTTACAGCTGGAACGATGCTCGGAAAGCTCTGTATCCGTGTATTACTTTCAGTTGTGTTTTATATTGTTTTTCCGGTGCTATATAATTTATTGTAATCTTTGATATTTTTTCCTGTTGTATAGTATTTATTCATACTCTGTATATTCTTGTATTCTAATGGAATTGTTGTAATTAAAAATGAAATGTTCTTCTGTTTGGTTCTATTTTGTCGTGTTCTCAAGGTAATCCGGGCTTTCCTTATCGGGAAGTTACGGGTTACTACATTTGGTATCAGAGCTTTGGTTTACGGAGCTCGAGAACAAGACACATTAGAACCATACAAAAGAATTCATCAGATATTGGATTAGTAATATCCAATTAGAATGACCCGTTAGAGATGGGATCTGTAGTATCCTAGAAAGAGTGTGAAGAGTATGTTTTTAAAATTGAAAACAATATTGTTTTGAAAATTTAAACCATTTTATACGTATTTGAATATTTATTTATTTTGAATTTGGACAATCGAATATATAAAGATTTCTCGTATACGCGTCATGAACGTATATTCGAAGTTTTAATATACTAGATAGATATAGAATCACACTGTAGTTGCCCGGGGATGGTTCTGATAATGCTGCAGCGTTATCAGTATTAATTTTCGAGTATCGAAAGTGAGATATCTATATATTTCCATTAGACTGGTGTGAGAACCAAAACTAGATAGATTTATTGTTGTGATTTGGCATCAAAAACATGATTTTCTGTATATATATCAAAGTTATGTGTTTGAAATTCTAATCAACTAATTGATTGATGGTTTTGTTGTTTGATTATTATTCGATTAATTAAATGTTGAACCTTTAGCCAAATTGAATCAAAATGTGAACTGTATTGAAAAATAATTACAAATGTATGCATATACATGCACTTACATTGAACAGGTCATAGCAAGGAGGCTAGAGCAGAAGAATAAAATTGTTTGCCTGACAAATAGGTACATGTTTACCATAATTTACTGTTTTGTTTGGGTGATGATGATTTTATGAGCCGATTGGCTAGCCGCTTGGCTTTTTCTTTTTCTTTGGGATTGAAGAAGGCCATGGGAGGCTACATGAAATATCCCGAAGTCCCCGGTGCAGGGGAGGTTATGGTGAAATTTTTTGAAAATTTACGGTGTTAGCCAAATTTTTGAAAGATTTGAAAAGTTCTTAGAAACTGAAAAGTTGAAGAACTTATGCCTTAATGAAAATAATGAAAGTTGAGTTGGTTTGTAAAACAACTTTCAGCTTCGTTCCTTTTCGGGGACGAAAAGTTTTAAGTGGGGAAGAATGTAATAACCCGGAAATTCTGAGCCAATTTAAAATTTTTATTTTTGGCGATTTTAGCGAATTTTGAATATTTCATATGATTATTTTAAATAATATCGATGAGAAATTTAATTTGAATAGAAATAGAATGTATATATTTATATAGATCGTCGTTACAATATAAATATTTATTTTAAATTATAAAAGGAATTGAAAATGGCGCGGTAGTTCGATAATTCGATTTCAAAGTTCAAATGAATGTACAGGATACAAAATAAATCGGATTTTAGCGAAACCAAAAATATTAGAATCTAATTGAGTATATTATTCCAACGAATCTGAAAAATTGAAATTTCATAGCGGGAATCAAAAGTTACGTCCAGTTGAAAATTCAGAATAGTCGCTATGGAATTCTGGCCCTTAAAAATAGCCATTTTGCAAATGACCTTGGTTTTCGACGAAACCAATTTTGTTGGATCCTTAATGTCAGGTTATTGCTAGATTTCAAAATTCATAATTTTTCGAATCAATATGTGAGCGTGGCAAAGGAAAACGCGTTTGACCAGTTTCAGTTGATTTTAATCGACTGGAAAATGGTCATTTTTCAAACGATCTCCGAACTCGATGAAACTAGTTTTGTTAGGACCGTGTCGTCAATGCGAAGTTAGAAAATATTTTTCGGGAATTTTTAGAGTTCGTATGTGGCCCCAGTAAATTGAAATACGCGTTCAAATTCAATATATAGAGTTATATGTTGATTTTGACGGAAAATGATCGAAACGATCGAACCAGCTTATGATACATGTCCCATTGTGTTCGGAATGGGGGTAATTAGCTAAGGGTGACAGGCGGTGGGTCTTGTTTCGAGGTCAAAAATAAAAGTTGCTTTTTAAAATTAATTTAATAATAAAATATATTATATATTAATAAGACCTCTCCCTTATACTCTCTCCTCCCTCTCTTCTATTCAGTAAAACGAAGATAAAAAAAAGCATCGCGGAAAACCGCGACGCCAAGCCTCGGCGCCGCCGATGATGGCGCACCGCCCCTCCCCCTCTCCGCCTGTCGTCGACCTCCTCTCTTCCCTCTCCTTCTTCTTTTTCGCGAATCCTCGAACCCATAAACCCGCCAGCGTCCCCTAGCCCCTCTCCGACACAAGCCACCGCGATTCTTCCCCCCTTCCCCCCCCCCCCCGCTCCGATCTGCTTCCCTTCTACCCCTCCGATCCCTCTTCTCCCCTCCTTCCAGCCATTGCTCGTAGAAACTTCCACCTCATTCACTATAAGATTTTTGCTTATACTTTTTTATATTTATTTTATTAATTGTGTTAAACTTTGTTTTTTTAACGCTATAAAAATCTGAAGATTTTGTGAAGATTACAATGGAAAGGTTGAATTTTTAACATAGGGAAGGTTGAATTTTTAACATAGGAGTTGAATTTTTAACATAGGAAAGTATGAATAACGTAATAAAAATATAATCTTTACATATGTAGTAGCGTTAGAAAAATATGACTTTGATTTATAATAAAAATTGAATTTCTATATAGGTGGTAGCAAAGAAAGATTCGATTTTTATTTTGTAAAAGAAGTGAAGATAGAAATTCGATCTTTTTATAAGAAGTAGAAATATAAAAATATAATTTTTAATAGGAAGGTGCATTTTAAAAATATGATTTTTATGTAGTAGAAATAATAAAGACATGATTTTTATATAGTAGAAACAAAAATATGATCTTTATTATATGAACACCGTTATAAAAATAGAATTTTTATCTATATAATAACGGTATAAAAATAGAATTTTTATATACATAGCAACAATATAAAAATGTGATTTTTATATATGTAGTGGCTACGGACGATGATAGTGACAAAAGGCGAGCACGACGAAGATTTCTACATATGAAGAGTCGTGGCATTTGGTTTAGATAGTCAGTGAGAACTTCTCACTTTAAATTTCCTTTTCTAGTTAAGAATATATACTAGGATGCAGACGGTGCTTTGCAGCACCCGACACCCGTCGTCCACAAACCATTGACGGCTTGTTTGTTTAGTTAATTGTTTGGTGATTGATTTATTTGTTTGGTTGATAAATTTGATTGAATTGATTGTGTGATGGGAAATGAAATAAAATATTTATATAGTTAAAAATATTTTATCGTTAAAAATATAATTTTTAACGTGAATGTGAATAAATAAATATTCATTTACAAACCGGACGGTTTTTTTATGTACACCTATTTGAAGGACATTGATTGGGACGATAAATTTTACATATCGCCCAAGTGCACAAATAATATTCAGTGTTTGTGGATTGAAACCCCACACGGGTGTTGGGATGATATTTGGCGTACACTAATCCCAATTATTTAGTTGTATGTCGATCGATAGGTCGACAAACTGTGTGAGTGTTAATTATTTATTTTTGATGCTTATGCAGTTGGGTGGTGCACTTTGGATGATGGTTGATTATTCATCGTCGCTATTATATACATGTGATGTATGGAATCCATATAATTAATATTATATGGTAATTGATTGGGCCTCATTCCAATTGGGAAAATAAAGAATATTATAAAATAAAGATTCATGTGTTGACAGTACTCATTTGTTGAGATTAGTCATGTGTTGAATGAAATATTTCAACAATAAAATTTACATCTTTATCACATATAAAATTAGAACTAACTGGAAAATAGATAAGGAGATGGTCTTCTGGATATTGATCTGATGTTGGTTTCGGCCTTCGGGGTTAATATTTAGGGAATCGTTCTCCTACTAATTTACGGTTAGAGTTTGATTAAAATTTAAACGATAGAAATCAAAATTTTATAAAATATATTACATAACAAAATAGTTATGTGTTGATAGTACTCATTTGTTGAGATTAGTCATGTGTTGAAAGAAATATAGATTCATGTGTTGAATAGAATAAATATTCATTTGTTGAATAGAACAATGAGTTTATTGAAAAATATAAAGCCGTGTTGATTAGAGATGCGCTATTTTGACGCGAACGATATTTATATCGATTATATTCGTTTTTATAATGAATATTGAAAAGAGATTTAAAAATTGAATATAAAACGAATTCGAATTGAATTGAATATAAAACGAATTCGAATTGAATTAAATATAAAACAAATTTGAATTGAATTGAATATAAAACGAATTCGAATTGAATTGAATATAAAATGAATTCGAATTGAAATGAATTCAAATCGAATTGTAACCGAATTGAAATGAATTCAAATCGAATTGAAATCAATTGAAAATGAACAGAAATAGAATTGAAATCGATTTGAATTGAAATCAAATAGAAATGAATGTAAAAATAATTTATTATGGAAAATTCAATTTTGATTTAAATTTGAAATGAAGGTTGAAATTGTTTTTGAAACAAATTTGAAACGATTTATAAAATTCGTTTTGAAAGGAAATCGATGATATATATATATATATATATATATATATATATATATATATATTATATATGATGGCCTGAATAGAACGTGTCGCGCGACGGCAGTTCATGAATTTCGACCTTTGACTTCGAACGGACATTACGGGAGATCCGACCGTCGGATTCTCCTAAAACTGGAACTGTTGGGTTCGTATCGAAAAGAGCTTTCAAATGAATTTTAGAAGTTTGAATTCTAACGGTTGGATTTGGAGATACGTCCAAATCAAACTTGGAAAAGGTCGTTGTAAGTGTAGTTCAATGGCTGTTGATGGAAATCGATTGTACGGGCCTTGATAAAATTATAAAAAATAGTAATAATTTGTGTAAAATCATAAGAAAAGATTTGAGAAAAATTGGGATGAAAAACTCCATATTCAAAAAGATAAAAATAGATTTTTATCGAAATGAACTAGTTTTGACCTAAAAATAAAACCCATTTATTTTTAAATAAATAAATTGGATTTGAAATGGGTTTTAAATAACCAAAATTTCTAATATATTTAATTGGAATAGAATTAGAATTGATTTGTGGGTTTATAGTGAATGGTGTTTTAAATAACACTTGTTCTTTAACCCGATAATAAATAGGATGTGATTTGGATTTATCGTGAACTGTTTTTAAAATGACATTAGTTCTTTAACCCAGTAAAAGGAGTTTTAATGAATCTGTAATTAGATTGAAATGTGAATTGATAATGAAAATTTTCAAATTTGTAAAGTGAGCGAGAATGTAGTATCACCAGTTTTGCTCCAAAGCGGTAGTTAAATCTTTAATTAGATTTGAACGTTAAATGGTAATTAATTTTACCGATAACACCATGGTGTTAGATATGGAGTATTACCAGTTTTGCTTTATGGGATGAATAGGTTAGGATTGGGAAATAAAATAAATAATTACTTCGGTATGGTTCGCTAATCCCGACTTGTTTGGAAAGCCTTGACATGGTTTGAAATGACATCCAAAGGAAGATTAAAGAATAAATTTGAAAGAATTTATCTTTGATAAAATTAATGGGAACCTTTCCCTAAGAATGTGAAAGTTAGAATTTAACTGTAGGTTAGCTAAGAAAAATGGTTTCCTGGGTGTTGATCTGATGTTGGTTTCGGCCTTCGGGGTTAATACTTGGGGAATTGTTCTCTTGCTAATTTACGGTTAGTGACCAATGAATTGGAATAAGGCGTATGTTGTGTTTGTGTAACATTTGTTTATTATATACGCGAGTTATTCAGAAAGTCCGGGTTTATACCTATTCTGAATAACCGATTCGACGATATGTCGAAGATGAGGACGGTGGTTGAAGACCGGAAGTGTTCACATCGTTTGGGTGATTTCTGATGATCTTGATTAGGCTGTAAACCCAAGATGAGGGAATCAGTTGGTGGTCGTCCAGATGTACTTGGAGATCGATGGATATGCGAGGAAAGTGCCTCTGGTTTCGTTCTGACCCATGATGAAATTGTAAATGGACTGTGTGTCTGACATTGGATTTTATTCTGTGCTGATTGATCTCTATTAAATATACATCTGTTTGGCGGCGGATAATTTATTCTCTTGCTTAACGCCCTTCTTTGAGACGTATGAGCTTAGAGGTTGTATATCGATGGACATCAGTTGCATGGAATGAATTGCCCATGTGGCACGCCTAAGTGGAAAATGATCAGGCTTCCGTTGAAAAGCAAAGTCTTGTGGTTGATGATCAAAGCACGACCTACGTGGCATAGCTTTGTGTATAGCGTGGATTCGCGAGCCTCACACCTCGGTATGAGTCAAAAACGGGATAGTGACTACAGGGAGAGCACAACATTTCTTTCTAGCTAGAGGTAGTGTAAGAGCTTAAACTGGCTGACATCTATATTATTTTAACCTATGTGGTTGTTGGAATGCGAGGCGCCTCGGATTTAGGTCTGTTAGGACCAGGAAACGTGTGTTCAGGAATACTAATCCACTAATGTAAGTGTGGACCAACCCTGAAGATCCAGGGGTTACCCAGAGTGTGTAGTTCTGAGACATTTGCTAGAGTGTCTCGAAGCGGAGAAGAGCATGCCCTTTGCCTCGACTCATGAAGGAAATCCAATTTCCAATGATATTTCGGTTTTGTTTGTAGAGCCTAGTATGGCGACATGATATATGATGCCCATGCCGCCTAGGATTGATATTTATGATTGAAATTGTTTTGACACTATACACTTATAATAGTATCAATTGATTTGTTTTAAACATACCAAGCATGTTTGGCTATTATAAAGGAAAACCCTATCCTCCGTCTTGCGTTGCATTGTGTGATGGGACCTGGGTCTTATAATAGCTTCATTTTTCGAAAAAGCATTGCATTGTTTATTATATGCACTGGTATTCTTAGGAGGAAACCCGTTCCGTGTTATACAGAGTGGTCCCTTGAATTACTCTCTTTTAAAGTTAAAATAGTAACTGTTTTAGTTCTCACACCAGTCACATGACTGACCTGGAGTTTAATGTTTTAACCTAAACTCTGGGTGCCCTTATTTCCGACACGAGCAGCTGGTAGTTTTGGTTTGGCAGATTTTATATTTATAGGATTCTGATTTACAGCTGGAACGATGCTGGGAAAGCTCTGTATCCGTGTATTACTTTCAGTTATGTTTTATATTGTTTTTCCGCTGCTATTTAATTTATTGTAATCACTGATATATTTTTTCTGTTGTATAATATTTATTCATACTCTGTATATTCTTGTATTCTGATGGAATTGTTGTAATTAACAATGAAATGTTCTTCTGTTCGCATTCTATTTTGTCATGTTCTCAAGGTAATTCGGGCTTTCCATACCGGGAAGTTACGGGTTACTACAGTCAGTCATGTGTGGGCCGGGTTGCAAGACGTTCTTGTTGAACCCAGTGTATTCATCTCTAGAGATACACTATCGGCAGGTGCTCCCATACCTTGTCATAGTTGGAATCCAATCTCCAATAAGCGCCCGTGGTTTTGGTTCTATAATATATGTGGAACGTGAGATGCAAGCGTTCTACTAGATTGTTAATTACTTGTGATTAGACACTATTATAATATCAAAGAAGTATTGATTTCCAAAACTGTTTTGGGTTATCGTAAGGTAAAAACCGTCCGTGTTTATGTGTTGATTGGTCTTACGATTATCTTTTCTTTTGAAAAGGATTCCGAAAAGTTAAACCGATGATTTGAGTTTACTCGCACCAGTCCCATGACTGACCCAGAGTTTATTTTGTTTTGTTTTTCCCTAAACTCTTGGGTGCCCAAATTTGTACGGGCAGTCAAGTAGTTCAGGTCTTTACAGATATACTTGGAGGAGCTTGAAGCAGGAGGCTTCAGGATTATATAGCTATTGTTATTTCCGCTGTGTGTAAGTGTTGTACTCTGATAATGCTATTCTATATATATACACTGTTTTATTACAAAGTTATGTTATGTATTATATTTTATTCGTTCCGCTGTGAGATTCGTGTTTACTCTGATTTTGTTCATCTTCTTCTATTCTAATTTTCTATCTTATCTATTCTCACCCTCTAACTTCTTTCTATTAATGACCTGGAATGTTCGATGTCTGAATGGTCAACAAGGTAGTCTGGTGTTGATTTTCAGGGTCGAAAATCCCAGTTCGTTACAGTGTTATTAGAGCTGAATGTTAAGTGATTACCTTGGCTCTGTGGCGTGACTCAGTAGAGATGGGGTTAGTAATACCCTAGATTGAGTTTAAGTGTATATATACGAGTGAACGTATTTGTAGATTGAATAAAAATAATTTTATATTGTGGAGATTTATTGGTTGAGTTGTTTGTGAATTCTGGTCGATCAGTTTGATCCACTGTATCGGTAGGAATTTCTAAACACTCGAATACGATGAACCGACACAGTATGTTTTGAAAGAGGGTAAATGAAATAATTTTACCTAAATTATATTTGGACATAAAAGAAAATATTTATATTTGAAGTATTATAGTATATGTGATGTGTTGGTTGATTGTTATTGAAATGGTTATGTAAATAACCAATTGGAGTTCGTATATTATGGAAGCAGATGAATTAAATCTGAATTTAAATCAAGATGGAAATTAAAACCTAGGAAATTTGAATAAGTGTTTATAAATGGATGTGTATTAACTATATGAAATTTTAAGATCCTGGGAGATTTTAAATTGTTCAGAAGCATCGTGAATGATATTTGAAAAAAGATTTCAAAATGAAAGTGTTTAATATGGTTTTGAAAGTGATATAGTATTGAACTCACTTCGATAGCTGGGAAATAACTCTGATGAAATTGGCCACATCATTAGTGTTAATTTTCGTGTTGTAAGTGACGGATTACTACCAAAGATTTTGTGTTGAATTGTTTTGAGAAAACAAGCAGTTTTGAATCTTGAAAGGGAAATATTTGATTTTTTGTGAAAAGCAAAGTTATTTATAACTCCTAGGAAAAGATCGTCTGAATTAAAAACAAATTAAAGAAATTAGCAAAAGCAAATTGAAATTGAATTGAAATCAATTAACTGGAAATTTAATTGGAATATAATAAATCAAGTAGAATCAGATTTTGAATTGTGAGATAGGAGTCTGAAATGGTATTGGATCGATCAGTTAGGAGTTGGAATCAAGGATGGAACTTTGGTTTGAAATAGAATTTGGCTTGGATATGTGAATTATTTGGTTTTGAGGGAAAAGTTGGAATTTTATTTGGAAATGCATTTGTATATGCTGACAGGGTAGCAGATGGAAAGGATATAATCATATGCCCAACAAAAGGTACATGTTTAAATTTCCATATGAGGTTTTATGGGCCGATTTGGCAAGCTGCTTGGCTATTTGATTTTCTTTTAGATTGGAGAAGGCCTAGAGAGGCGAGTTTGGGTTTGAACTGATGACCGGTACAAAGGAGGTGCTGGCGAAATTTTTAAAAAATTTCGGATGTTAGGAAATTTTCAGGATTTTAGAAAATTATCGTTGATAAGAATTAATGAATATTTTAATTGAAATTAAATTGGTTCAGTTTAAACTAAAGTTAAGAACTAAACAAATAATTTTTAATCAGTTAGTAGGGTCTGTCTTCTACCTTAGCAATTTCGAGGACGAAATTGTTTTATGGGGGGAAGAATGTAACGACCCACATTTTTCAGTGATATAATTAATTTATTTAATTATATAAATAATGATTTGGTTATTTAAAATGACCAGAATTAAATAATATTGAATATTCAATTAATATAATAATATATTTGATTTCTGAAATAGCCAGAAATCGTGGAATTCACAAAATGGTGTGAATTGGATCAACTGTGATATTTAATTCAGTTTAGAATTGAATTAGAATAACGAATATATTATTTGAACGGCAGTTTTAACGTATAATTATAATATAATTATAATCGAGTTCGAAATGGCGTGGCAGTTCGCTATTTGGCGATTTGAACTTCAACTGAATATATAGGATTCGTTTTAAATTGGATTTCTATGAAACAAGAAACACTAGGAGCTGGTGATGTATATTTTTCTAGTGGAAGAGAAAAATCGGGGTTTCGTTGTGTAGATTTTTAGTTATGTCCAAATCAAATTTTAGAAAAGTCGCTATGGAATTCCTTTATAATTTATATCATTTTATTTATATTTTAAAATGGATTTTTAAATATAAATCGAATAACGATGTAACACTGGAATTGAAATATCGAGTTATAAATCCCATTGGAGTTGTATGATATTCTATTGTGAATATATACGATAATATTTATTTTTAAATATTAAATTTAAATGTTTTTAAATATACTTATATATTTAAAAGGGCTATATAGAGCTTTAAAAATAGCCAGTTTTTCAAACGACCTCAGAATTTGACAAAAGTAATTTTGTTGGATCCGCAATATTAAGTTATTGCAAGATTTCAATTTCCGTGATTTTTGAAGTCAGTGTGTGGCCATACGGATTTTCAGAGTGAAAAACATTCAGTATTTTGACAATTAAAAATACGTTTTGTGAGCAATTGGAGTCGGAATTCGACGAAACCAGTTTCTTTGGGACAGTAATGTTGAACTATAGTTGCATGTCAGTTTTCGTGATTTTTGGGTATCGTATGTGGTCACAGGAAATTTTAAGGACAAATATATTTAGCGATAACTTAAAATCTATTATAAAATTCAATATAAAAATATTATAAATCTCCTATAAGTACCCCTTATACATCTCTAACCCTAAATCATTTTCCCCCAGTCAACTGAGAATGAGCCGCCACAATTTCTTTTAAAACGTGAAGGAAAATGTTGGAAAATAAACTAAAACAAATCAAACAAAAATCCTAAAATCCCAAGGTTTGTATATTTGAGCTCCTTAGCTTATAAGCTTCAACGCCATGTGAGTATTGTGGGGTTCGATCATGATTTTGGCTTGTTGAAAAGTCATAGGCGATTCTAGGGTTGAGGTTTTCTGAAACTTGGATGGTTATTTTGCAAATAGAGGGATTATGACCGGTTTGCACATTATTGAGGGGTTCGATGCTCAAATTAGTCGTTGGAATGACTGAGCAGTGACGTTGAGCGCCAGGTCGAGTTGAGTTTGGGGCAATCGAGTATCAGGTTGTGGTGTTGAGTTAAAAGAGAATTTGATGAGGAGATTTTTGGTGTAAGCGGTTTGTAGAATCGTTGATCATGGAGGAGGAAAATGGATGGAGAGTGATGGCAGTTATGGCCATGAAAGGAGCAGTATACGGACGATTTGAGAAGAGGATGGACTGGCGGTTTTTGTTTTGGGAGGTGGTTTTGAATGGCATCAGCAACCATTCAGCAGCAGGCTTTTTCGAATGGGAAACAAAGGGAGATGAGTAGAAGCGGCCATGGTTTTGGTTAGGAGGATGACGAGTTCCTGTTGCGGGAGTAGAAGGAGAGGGATCGAAGTATGGACGGTGCTGTAGGTGTGATGGACATTTGCGGGTTGGAGGTACAGATAAGTGGAGGAAAGCATATTGAGGAGTTAGAGTATAGGAAGCGGAAATGTTGGTGTAGATATTCGAATTTAAGTAGAGTATGAACGTGGTTATGATTTATGCAGTTTGGACATTTTTCCTTTACCTGGAGCCTTGTTGGTTTGGACAAAATGGGTATGTCGGGGAAGAAGGTTAGGGAGGGAGTTAATTTAATAGGTAATTAGAATTAAACTAATTAAATATGGTTAATGACATCAAGTTGTTCAATCTTGTAAATTTTATAACTTTGGCGTAATGTCAGAATTGAGCGCAGTCTGGAGCGTTGGGATCGTATGGACGGTGGCTACACCATGGAACTGACGGGAAGAGAATTGAAGCTCGTTACAATTTATTTCAAAATAAATTGTCCGTCTCAATCAAGCGATGGTTATTGTTATTAACGATGATTGTCCAATGTGAGTAAATCTCACTAACTCTGCTCAACTTATATTTTTACAACGTATTTTTAAAATCTATAAACAATGGTTGTTTGCTGTGTGTTGGCTGTTTGGTTGAACAGCTAGTCAGTTGATTGAAAATATAGATAACAATATGTATAGAAATCGTTAATCGAATACTGATGAAAATCAGAATATTTTATATTTGTGTTGTTTATGTTGATTGACATCTATGGATGCGGTAAACAGGTCGGAGGAACCCAACTGGGTTCCTCAACAATTATTTTACTGTTTTTCATATATATATATATATATATATATATATATATATATATATATACACGATGTGATATGAAATCTGTTGTTGAATTTGTATGTTGGAATGATACTGATCATTGTTATATGATACGTTAAATACCATAAGGAATGCTGGAATGTTAAAAAGGAAAATTTCAATGTTATATTGAAAAAGAAATATTTATAAAATCAAAAGATTTTCACTACAAGAAAAACCGAGATTAGCGACAGATTTTTAGCAGCGGAAATTTCCGTCGCTAATTCACGGCGTATTTCCGTGGGCTTCGTAAGAGAATATTTTGGATTTTATATGTCATGTTATTATAAATTATTACCGTCGAATACTAATTCTGTCGCTAAATCAATGGAAATTGCAGCTCTTTACCGTCATATAATATTTGACGCTAAATTCCGTTGCTAATAGTGTCGGATTACCGTCGACATAATTTTGAAGCTATTTTCCTGTAGTTTTCCTAGAGATTTGAAGCGAACTTTTGTATTTTTTATTTATTAAATGTTTTAAATTTGTTTTATTACTTAGTAATTAAATAGTAAATTTAAATTTTAAATAATTAATGTTAATAATACATTAGTAATTAATAATAAATAATAACTATTAGAAGTAAATAAAATTCAATAGTTAATGCTGATTTTTTTTTTGAAATTTAATGTTGATTAATTATTAATTACTATATAATATAAATAAGAGGTAATAGTAATTAATAAAATACATTGTTGTTCGATGTTTATTAAATTTGTCTTGATAATCAATGATTATTTAATAGTCTTTAATATGATTAATTAAATTAATATCAAGAATTTATTAATACATATTTGCTTTTAAGAAATTGATTGGTACGTATCATTTGATAAATAATTAGTAATTAATAAAAATAAAATGGTCAAAGTTTAAAAATAAGAAGTTAAATAAATATTAAAGAATTTCGAAATTCAAAAAATTCAAACATTACCATACAAGTTATTATTTTCATACATATTAATGTACTATTAAATAATTAATAATTGATATGTGATAGTTAATATAAGTATATAATAGTTATTATAAATTAATATCTACTATTAATAATTAGTTGTTGGTAATCTATAATTAATAATAAATATTTAATTAGTGATTAATTACAGTTGAGCATAAGATTTAAGTAGTGCACTTATCTCTAATATATTGTGAGACAACACATTTTCAGTTCATAAAGATCAGAATTTAAACTGTAAGATTATATATACATATATAATATCATGTTCTTTTATACTGGTGTATAATGTGATTTCAGTATACATGTTTCCTAAATTCAATAAGTATTGCAATTATCTCTAATATAATATGAGACAACACATCCTCAGTTTATACAATTCAAAGTTGTATATGTATATATATATATAATGTATGTATGTATACACACATACATAATATATATATATATATACATACATTATATATATACATATATGATATTTATGTATATATGTGTGTTTTTTTTCTGAATTTTCAGAATTCTTTTCTTGGTCATATAAGATAATTCTTTACTTGGTCATATAAGATACTTATGAAATGATATATAGCATTCAATAATTAATTTTAAATAATTGTATTTAATAATTACAGTTGATAATTATAGTTGATACATAATATTTTACAATTATAGTTGATAATTATATTTTATATTTCGAAAAATTTAAAAATTTGAAATCATCTTAAATAAATTTGAAATAAATCATAAACATTATAATGGTTATAAAATATTTGTTTTAACTGATGCAAGCTTTACAATGATAATAAAATGTCTGTTGTGCTAAATGGCTGTCATCAATTTTCGATAATCAATAATTAATAATTATTCTTAAAATTAGTATTGATTATTTATTAATATTTAATAATTAATCATTAATATTTTAGATATAATAAATTTTAATTGTAATGGTACGTAAAATATATTTAAGATTTTTAGTGTAAGATTTAACTATGTAACACCACTTAAATTGTAATATAACTATTTAAAATATTTATACTATTAAATTAAATTAATTTTATATTAAACTATTACAATTGGCTTAAGAGTTGTAACATGGGATTAAGGGTTTTAAGGACCAATATAAAACCATAGGGGCAAATTGGGAATTGGCCATCAGAACCCTAGCTGGGTAGATAAAATGAAAAGCCAGCCGACCCTATCATTTTCCCTTTTTTTATCACGTTCAGAATAAATGAAACCAACAATGGCCGAAAACCCTAAAAATCCAATTGGGATGAAATCTATGAAGATCGATCATCAAAGCAAAGATGGATTCGTGAGGGATCTGGTTTCTAGAGGGGAAGCGGCAGCAGATCTGAGGAGTTCGAAAGCCAAAATCGAGATCTGGAATATAAAAATCGAGAGTAAAAATCATGGTGAGTGTATTTCCATTTATTTGGCAAATAAGTCCTTTCATAGGCAGCCGATTCACCTATATGTTTTACTGTATGATTGTTATAAACAAGTATACGTGTTAGATGTGTGATCGTATGTGTTTGTTTGGCTGTTTTGTGAGTGGATGCTATATGAAATCTGAATAACAAGTTGTGACAGTGATGAATGCTTGTATCGTTTGCTTGTTGGGTGGTATGTGGGGAAATGATCAATACAACCTGATTGAAAACCGTATGTAAGAATTAATATGGTTAATGTCATTTGAACACCTGGTGACTTAAGACATATAACCATTACCGTATCTGTCAATACAAGTTTCGACCCCTGGTTTGTCTTTGAGTGATGTGCTATTGAATGATAGTATGCTTTGGCTAATTTATGTATGATTTGCTACATACAATTTTGATTGGCCTCAAATATAAATGTATTTGGCTATTTTATGTATGTTTTACCCGCCGTCCATGCCACCCATGTTTCCCCATACCAATCCGGTAACAAATTTATTTCATACAATTTCAACGTATTCCCACTACCCGTGTGTGATTCTTGCTTATATGAATTTCAAATTTAAGACATGGTTCACTATTTCATCGGTTGTTTTTCACCAGGTTGAAATTTCAACCTAACTAGCACTCCTTGTGCAAAATAAGGGTTTTAAACAATTTATCCTAGTCTTTTCGGCTGCAGTAATTAGATTTCTTAGTACCGTGTTATGTGCGACAGCTTAATAACGAGTGTTTTTTTATTCAAATTGGAAAACTGTTGAAACTCTTAGGTAGCAAGCAAAAACACTTTCCTTAAATTCCAGCGATCATCTGTATAAGTGAAATTTTCAGTTTTAGGTGTTGATTCCAAACGTGAGTGCAGCTGTCATTAAATTATAAAGATTACACTATGCTCTGCTTACCTTTATAACACATAAACAGGAATAGCTTACTTAATTTGCAATATTTTTAAGTTGGTTGTTTCCAAATATGATTGGTTCATTTATACGAATTCTGCATGGTTTTTTTGGTCATGTAAACATTGATGGAAATTTTGTTGTTATTTAGAAATTTGTAACAAGTTAGGTGGTTGGATTGGGAAATAAATAATGTTGGTATATGTTTTTTAAAACATGCCAATTGTTCCACTTTATTATATATAGAAAGTAGCATAAATTACCTCATACTATAATCATGTGTAATTAATTTTGCCACATCAGGTTGCATGTTTTACCGGTAGTATGCATCTATTTATCAATTGAATGTGATTTTTTTGCCAGATTGAATATAGGATTCAACCTAATTTAGGATTAATACAAAGATGTAAGATGCTTATGTTTGTATCCATACACAACAGTTTAATATATATACTTTTCCATTATTATCTATTCCCAGCTGTCGTAAATGGATCAGTGATTTGTGGCTTATAAAGATGGCATGTCGTTATCTTCTACATTAGCTCTATATTAAGCTTCCTACCACCGTAAGAACATATACTTTAGCATTAGGCATTCGCATTATATTGCCATATTTATTTCGAGTAACTTCAAGAGTTAGGTAGAGAAACAAGGTAAAAAAAATAATTTTCTTCCTACCACCGTAAACGGTCCCAAAATGAATAATTTATGCTCACAATTTATCGAATGTCCAATTCTTGAATTTCAACCAAGATGTCGGATAAAGATTTCAGACCATATTCTGCCTTGAGATCAGAATATATAAGTAAGATTTAAAAATCCATATTGCTTAACTGGAAAACAGAGATCTCGAACAAGATGGTTTTTTTATATAATAACACGTGCTCGCGCGCGCGCACATATACACACACACACACACACACATATATATATATGTATATGTATATGTGTGTGTGTGTGTATATATATATGAACACGTGCGTGTGCAGCTTCATTTTGATTAAACACCCACGCTACAAGCCCCATATTTGCTTTAACTCTTTTTTGCATATCATGCTCCAAACAATAATCCTGTAAGTGTACAGGACCACTAAACAATATTTTGAGGAGTAAAACTATAAATATATATATATATATATATATATATGTTTATGACTCTTAATCGCATATACAAAAAAAGCGGTTGTAATAATTTTAAATATTAAAGTTTAATCATGCGTATTTAAATACTGTTATATATCTTTATGCTAATTTTTTTTGTCGAATAGTTATCCAAGTTGTGTTCTGTCACTTTGACATATAAGTTTTATATAGTTCCCAATATTTAGGTATTAAACTTTGTAGTATTCTGTCTTTAGCTCATTTAATTGTTATAATACTTAAATCTAACTTATATTTTTTTTCTTAGGTTAGAGACAACCAATAATCTATTAAAGGAGAGAGCCTTACACTTGCTGACAGATTTGTTGAAGGCATGTTTTTGATTCATGTTCTTTTTAATTTTGTTCTACTTCAGTGTTTCTAAAGTTTCTCATAATGATATAAAATATTTCCTCTTCTCTTTAATTAACTATTGAATGTTTTGGTTTCATTATTGCATTGAAGTGTGGGTAATCATGTTATCCATTAGGGATTACTTATGATTTATTATGACTGATTCAAAGAAATACTCCTTGGTAAGTAAAATTACTGAGAAGAATAATCGTATGGATGACAAATTAGTTTTTTTTAATATAGCCACAAGAATTTGGCAATCACTTATAGATCACAATCAGCAGATGGATAGAGAGCAATCTTTTTTATTTTAGTCTCTAGGCGATAAACCATTTTATAATGTAGCAAAAGGCCATTGATTGGATATGTATGTGATTCCTGCGCAAGCTTTTACTCTAATACATTTAAATTTCTATTATATGTCCATAATTTTGAAATGAAAATCCAACTCCAATGAAGTAAACAATGGGTGACCCTTTATAACTCATTAGTTCAATCTTAAGTTGGAGACTTCTTTATACTAAACCATATTTTTGTGTTTGGGTTCATGGTTGTTCAGTCCATAAAGATAAAAGTGTTCCATGGACTTTTTTATGTTTCATGAAATTTTTTCCAAGGTTACAACAAAATTGAACAGTTCTGATGTCCTGAAAAGGATCATTTTGTGTTACTTTTGTGCTCTGTTACAAATAATGTTCTCCACTGTTTGGGTGATTGCAAAATGATAAGAATTTTTCATTTGATGAAACCGGGCTTAAGTGTTTCCTTTTTCATAGGATTAGTTTAAGCACTTGGGTGGAATACATTTTTTACATTTCCTTTGAAATTTATATGTTTCCTTGGGTTCATGCATGATCTATCATTTTCCAACCGTTGGTTGTTGTAGAACGGCCAATCCATGCTATGCCAAAATTATTTATAGCGTCATAGTGCGCTATTGATACCATTATATTTTTTTATCAGTATGCACAAGTATAGACATAATTCTTTTCTATAATTTGAGTATTGCGGATTTAAACCTTCTTTACTTCTCATTAACTTCAGGATTTAGTTCTGAGAATTTCTACTCATTTTAGGTGCAGGCAGCAAAAAACAACCAATGCACGTTAATCTTGCAATGGAGGTATGAGCTCAAAGAGAGGATAAAAGTATTTGTTTCCTTACTGTTCGATGAAGTTCCGGATGGTTATACATAGTTTATGTTGAAATTTTAGAACTTGAGACTACCAAAGTGAACACTGCATGTTAGATTTAATGGATGATGCTAAAATTGTAATGGATGAACAATATTCTAATAAATCTGTATGAATCATATGATTCGAACAACATAGGACTGAATTTGATCAATCTAACCAAGATATATGACTCATCATCATTTCTTTAGTTTGGCATATTTTATGCATCATACATTTTAGCCATTTTATTATTTCAGTCTTATCTATAATTAATTTTCCAAATATAGATGTATCCTTCAACAAGTTATAGTTCTCCTTCATAGCTGAGTACATCATATTTCTATTAATTGTTGGAATTGATATGTTTATTAGCAAACAAAACACAATGTCAGTTACCCAGTTTTATGCATTGCACAACTTTCTCCCATCATGATGGTTTTTTTATCCTTCATCCCACGTACGTTGGCATAGTGTTGTGCAACAGAAGATTGAATAAACATTAGTTTCTTCTATTTGTATTAATGTTATTCTTTAACTCAAAATGTATAACAAATTTCTCATTATTTCTTTTACTAAATTTTATTTTAATAATTTAAAATAAATTTTATTTTAATAATTAAAAATAATATTTAAGCATCCTACAGGATTTTAAATTTAGCTAAACCCGTGTGTGAAGCACGGGTTCACACTAGTTTACTATATGTGTGTGTTAAAACTGTTGTGCATATTTTGGTCTTATTAATTTGTTGTTATACTTGCGTTAACAGTACAATTCATCAAGTATGAGGATTTGCTGAGTTTATGTTAACCTGAACACCACTATAACACGCATTGTTAATACTCAGCATAAACCGAGTATAGAATTGCTTATCTATAACTGTTGATGATGCATAACCAGTTGTGTGTGCGCATATATATATATATATATATATGTACATTTGTTGACATATTAGTATATATGCCCATTAATGGTAAACACTTGGTCTGTTATGTATATATATTTGCTTACGCAGTAATATATTTGGGTTGTTTGAAGAACACATAACCAACTATGTAATGGTTTGGACAATTTAATATAAATGCACTTTGTTTGAGTAACACCTGACCTTATATTTATATTGAACTGAATACATAACTTAATGGCGTTACGTCAATGCCTAGTGTTCTTTAGAAGAGTGTTTGCCCCAAATCAACTAGGCATTTAGCAGGTGTGTTTATCTTCAATTCTTTTATTGTTGATTTAGATCTTTGTGTAACACCCCGTAATTCTGTAACACTAAGATTCACAAATCAAGGCAGAATTAAATTTTAAAATCAAAATCAAGGGAAATGGGCTACGCAATTGCGTTTGTCTCGGAATTCTTCATGAAAACGAGTCCGAGATTGCGTAAATCAGAGTCCGTATGAGGAAGATATGGCCTCCGGAAGTTTCAGCGAAGTTCAAATTTCAAAACAGACCCAGAAGCGGGCTGGCGGGAAATTTCCCGCCCAGGACCCAGGTCGACCAGGGGGTCGACCTGGGAGTCGACCTGGGAACCCAGGTCGACATGGGGGTCGACCCCCCCTGACCAAGTCGACTGGGTAGTCGACCTGGGGGTCGACTTGCTCCCGAAATCCAAGTTTTGAACCTGGGTTCATTTTGATGTATCCAGACGCCATTCTGACCAGATTCGTCCGCCTAATCCTATATAAACAGCCTTGGTCTCCTTCTCTATTCACAATTCTTTTCTATCCTTATGCTGCCTCGGAGAAAATGTATAAATAAATAAAATAATATGAAAAATAAATCAAGACGAGGAAGTGTTGTTCAAGACTTTCAAGAGGAGATTCAAAACAAGCTAGGATTCAAGTGAAGATTCAAACGACTTCAACGACTGTTTCTCTTCGAATCTAATCTAATCTCTGTAAGTCGGTTACTTTTTAGATTTGAATGTTTTCTCTATTCGTGACATGAAATTAAAGGAATAAAAGAATATGCCAAATCTCTCTATTCGAATCGGTGCTTATATCTTTGGACCTAATTAAGAACTGTTATGATTCGATGACCAATTAGGCACTGCCTATGACTATGAACATTGCCTATGACTATGAACATTGCCTATGACTGTGACTGTGACTATGAGAATTATTTCCTTGACTATGAAAAAAAACCTATGCCTTTGACTAGGAAACATAAACTATTGCCTATGACGTAACAAGGACAACTGTGATTAAACACCTATGATTCATGACTAGGAAAGTGTTGCTTAAGTTTTGTGACTGTGAAATTGGGTCTAAACCCGATTATCTATTCTGTCTATTCTTGGTTTTCTTTGGTTTTAGATCTTGGGAATTTACCTATTAAGTTAGGTCTACCCATGTTCTTGAACCTACGTCGTTATTCAACCCTTTTTATGTTATAAGATTTTCAGACCTATAGGCCTTCGATGTTTTAGATCAATTTCAGTGTAATTCGTTAGGTTTGAAATTAGTAAATTAACATTTTATGCCAGTTATTATGTCTATCTTTTTCATAGCATCTTTGGTTCATTCCCTATTTTCTACGAATCTAGATTTACCTATAATCTAGATTGAATCACGATTATACGAGCGGTGTGTAACACCCAACCTCCGTTAAGGTCACTCACAAAGGGAATGCCTTAACTTTGGTGGAGCATTTTAGTAAACATAACAGAAACTTACAAGACAGATAAAACAGTACTTTAAAAATTTATAACTTTATTACAACAGAAACCGAAATAAGCTTGGTTACATCCTTTCAAATCACAATATCAGAATTCAAGTACAAAATATCAGTCTTGTACAAAAGCCTTAAGAATGCATAGTTTAAAATCATAATCCCCACAGAAGAAGACAAGCCATACTTTGAGCACTTCAAGCGGAAGAAATCTGGATCAAGCTAGAGTATTCCCTTCTACAAAACCTGGGGTGGGGGGTGGGAGGGAACGGAAGAATGGAGGCGAAACAACAAGGGTCATACAAAAGTGTGGCAGGTCTAGTGATTTTCAGTTATGAACAGATAATAATAACATGACATGAAAATAAAACTGGATGAGAGATAACTGTAATAGATGTAGCAGATATAACAGAAGAATAGAATGATATAAGCTATTACTTTACACTTCCCTGCACTAATACTAGTATAACCGAATTAGGTGTCACCCTAATGTCTAAACTGAAACAGAAACGGGTACAGAATAATTTAACAGAAACATAATGCTAATAATGGGCCTTTACTACCCGATCAAAAACACACAGAAGCAGAAACAGATTAATCCCTACGGAAACAGAATGTAGAATTAGGTGTACACTAGTAATGGGCCTTTACCACCCGAATAGACGGTACCATAAAGAAACAGACAGGTGTTACCACCCAACAGAAACAGACGGTACCAATAGAAACAGACAGAACTACGTGTACCTTAAAACCCTACCCCAAGCGATCGGCTCCCTAATACATAAATATCATATGTCGGCCCCACAGTAGGGTGTATCACTCCCTAAAGTGACAACCAATTGGCACAGACCTATTTACAGATGTCACGGCGTCTTACATCCTCAGAGACAGACCGGGATCCATGCTCGCACATGACCTGATTGGAACGCACCATCAACACCCCTCGCCATTATCAGAATGAACCACTTATAATTAGTTCAGTAAGCGTGTCCGGACCCTACCTACTATTGGGTCAAAGTTTTGATACCAGAAAGGGTTACTGACTAATATGGGTCCCAACCAACAGATGACACAAGTAATTCCCCTCCTAACCTTGTGTCCCCAGACTAACAGATTTTAGATTAACTTGTTTACAAGTTCAGACATACAGAATTTAGATCAACAAGTTCACAGACAAGTTTTCAGACTAACGGATCAGATATACAGATTTAACAGACTTACCGATTAACCAGTAACAGATTAACAGACTTACAGATTTGTCTAACTTTGTAATTGGGCCTACAGATTCACGGAACAGATTTATTAAATTCATCAGTCTAGTGGGTTTAATCCTATCCGCCCAACACGTTTTATACATCATATTTATCTCAGATTTTCATTAATTAAATATTAATGCCCAGACCTCTCACATTAGACTAACAGTTTGCGGCTACTGGTTAGGCCGGTTGGTTCCGGGAAGGTTTCAAGCACGTTATCACTAACTTCTCACATTAGAACCTATTGTTTGCAGCCACTGGAATATGCCGGGCGGTTCCGGGCAGAATTACGCCGCAAACTCATTCTAACCTCGAGTTAGCCATGTTTATCTTTGCGGCCAATTAAGTAATGATTTACCATTTATACCCACACCTAATATACATGTCAATTATTCATAGCTAATTCAGATTATGTCAATAACAGACTGAATATATCAACTTAACAGACGTAGCAGATAACAGGTTTAGGCGACTTAACGGATTCAGCAGATTAAGCAACTAGCAGATTTAGCAAATAACAGATTAGGCATCTCAACAGATTTTGGTTGGCATTTTTAACAGAATTAGTAGATGATAGATTTGGCGGATGAACAGATCTAGCAGACTAGGAAGTAGGGCAGAACTAGCAGATTAAGCAATATAACAGAACTAGCAGATTAGGCAAATATAGCAGAACTAGCAAATTAGGCAAATATAACAGATTTAATCATTCCTAAAAGTTTCACAAACATATCTTTCCTAATTATAAATTTGGCCTAAGTTTGCATACCTAAATAGTTGTCATGATTCACACTATGATCATATACCCCACGTTTGCATTGAATTTACATGTCATAGATTTTGGTCATAATTTACATGTCCCAATTTAGTTCAACTTGCCTAGTACAAAAAATTCACATATAAATTATACCAAATATAGCCATTGATTTCAATGCATGTCATATATTCAAAAATCTCCTACTTAGGTGTTATTCACATTTGATAGTTATCAAATCTTAATACAGATCTTATTTTCTACACCTAAGTCACATATCTTCCCCTTCTTAAAATGTGCCACAAATCTAGGTTTTAATCATGTATCATATTCTTAAAATCAGATATTGAATTATGCCCCCAAATCACAAATGATCATACATAGCTTGCTCAGATCCAAATCTAGTTTACAACATGTAATATGTATCTAAACTAATTACATGCCTACAGTCAAATTTATGCCCCAATTCCAAAGTCATATGTCCAATGTAAATTTTATGACTCTACTTCTCAAGTCGTATGTTCAATATACTTTATGCCACAAACTCAAGTCATAGGTTAAATTATATGCCTTAGATTTATGTCCTAAGTTCCAAGTTCAACCTATGTTCTTTCCTCTAATCAGTCACATATCGGTCATGCCCATTTCATGCATTATTCATTTTATTGTCCAAAATATTTTAGCGTACGTTAATCTCTTATGAGATTGGCTCAGGCTCGTGGTAGCCTGGCTATAGAATAGAAAGATGAAGAGATACAGAATAAAATAGATCAGAACAGAACATACACAATCTCAAATTCAGATTTACAATCATGTCACAATTATGATTAAAGTTTATATCGGAAAATAACTGCACTTGCCTTGATTGGATTAAAGAAAGAACTTTAGTTGTTGCAGAATTATTGTAGAAGCTTCAATGTCTAATTTAAATTGAGTTGCTTAGATTGATGTTGATAGCTTCTAGCTTTGATTTCAGCAGAGTAGCGACGCCATTTTTATTTTTATTAGAACAGAGGCAGAGAAGAAGCAGAATGGAATTGTGTGTAGAGAAGGCTAGGTCTTAGGATGTATTTATAGGTGTAGTTAGTTGTTTTAGGCCTTTAGATAAACCCTAGGATAGATTAGAGCCGTCAGATTTCGTCACAGCCCCCAAAACCCAGCCCAAAAACCCATTCAGGTGCACCCATGTCGCCTGGGCTTGACCAGGGAGGTCGACCCCAAGGTCGACCCTAGGGTCGACACCCATGTCGACTTGGTGGGCAGGTCGACCCCCAAGTCGACACCCATGTCGACCTGGTAGGCAGGTCGACCCCCAGGTCGACCTGGTCTGGGCGGGAATTTTTCCTGCCCAGCCTGTTTGGGCTGAATTTTCGAAATTTGAATTTTCTGAATCTGTTTTGAATTTTCTGAAACTTCGGATGGCCATAACTTCTTCATACGAAGTCCAATTCACGCAAACTCGGACTCTATCTCAACCAGAATTCTGAGATGAACACAATGGCGCGACCCTTTTCCCTTAATTCTTACATCTGTAATTAATTATTCTTTAATTTGTGAACATCACTATTATTAGAAATACGGGGTGTTACATTCTCCCCTCCTTAAAGGATTTCGTCCCCGAAATCTTCAAGTTAAGAAGAATGTGTCCTACCATCCAACATCCATCTACTCAATCATCAATCACTGGCGTCCATTGTCTTTAGAAACTTCTAATGTTGTATGAACATATGCAAAGGTGTGTGTATATGTTCCTTATCTAATGGAAAGATCAGGCGGTCCACTGATTCAGCTGACCTCCTTAATGCGAATTATGCCAGTGCCATGAGTCCAACATGTATGCAATTTTCCTACTTGATACATATCATTTCTATATGAGTGCACAACCGTTCAGTCATATGCAACATCCATGTGCTGAGTCGATCATTTTGCATCCACAAAAATTGAAAAATGCTCACACATCCATATGCAGTATGAGAGTGTTTTCGAGCCGATCTAGTGCCTAGTGTGTGTATATGCATCCACGAGCAACCACTAGCAACCACTTGCATCCACTTCCAACCATCAAACATAACATGTCTCAAACACATGTTTACACCCATTAGTTTCTACCTAAAGTTTGAAGATTCGATCGATAGGATACAGTCTAATGATGGAAGCGAGTACAGATAAGACAAAGACTTGGTTCCCATTAGATATTGGTTGAGAAAATAATTCCCCTAAGTATCAACCCCGAAGACCGAAATCAACATCAGATTGACACCCAGAGGATCACCTCCTTTAGCTAATGTCAAAACTGGAAAGCAGAATTATTCAAATATTTACAGACTACTGGTACAGATCAGGTTCCCTAATTATTCTTAGGAAGCTAAGCATGATAAAATCATATCCCACAAAAACTCAGAATGTATACGTCATACTTGACGCCTAACACAGATATTCCTCAAACCCCAATCTATCATAAACAGATGAGTCATAACCCTTATAGGTTTGAGTCTACAACGGAATCAGAAACAATACTAGTATTAAAATGCAGAGTATCAATTACAAAATCAAAATACCAGAATCAGAAAGAGTCTTAACTCCAAAATCAGATAAAGAAATTAAACCTACTATAGGAATTTTCCTATTTCTATCCTAGCCACTAGCCTCAAGAGTGTTTGCCTGCCCTCCTTGTCCTCGTCTCTTCGGGCACTCCCAAGTGAAGTGTCCCATCTCCCCACAGTTGAAGCAAGCGCCCTTCCTTTTTCTGCAATCCTTGTTCAGATGAGTCGAGCTTCCACAAGTAAAGCACTTTTTCCCCTTCTTATCTTCAGACTTCTCATCCTTCCTTTGCGTTTCATTTTTGGGACCTTCTTTCTTATTCTGTGGTTCTGCCTTCTTTGTCTCTTTCGGGCCCTTGTCTTCCTCGTGCAGTAGTGCCATGTCCACCAATCTCTCGTAAGTCGCCCCCATGGGTACATGGCTCATGGCTAGGCTGTGCAGTGACTCATTCAATCCCTTAACAAAGCGGAGAGCCTTTTTATGCTGAGTGTTGACTAAATCCAATCCGAACCTAGCTTGTTTGTTGAACTGGTTGACGTATTTCTTAACCGTCATACTTCCTTGCTTAAGAGATAAGAACTTTTCCAGTTGTAAACTTCGTTCCGCTTGCGAGAGGAATTTTGTCTCAAACCTTGTTCTGAAATCCATCCATGTCTCAACCGGCCTCTCGGCGTTATTGACTTCCCACCAGTAGGAAGCTTCGTCTTTGAGCAACCATACCGCCAACTGTACCTACTGCCTATCGTCCACCTCGAAGATAACGAATAGATCCTCAGTTTCTTTAAGCCAATTCCTCGCTTCTACGAATGATTCAGTTCCTTTGAAATCCTTCCCACCCATGGCCCTAAAATCTCTACAGATCTTTGAAAAAGTAATTGCACGAGGAGGGGGATCATTTGCTGAGACTGCGGCGGCAGTCTTAGCCTCAAGATATTGACGAAACCAACCAGGTACGTGAACACCCTCTGGTATCTCAGATGCTTCAGACATGCTGAAACGAAAAAGGAAAGGTACAATACAAAAAGGACTGAAGGAAAGATATATGGCTCTTGGGGATCATGTTTTTCAAAATAAGCTTTATTTTTGAAAATACTTCCGTTCAAAACCCTTTTGAAAATATTTTTCCAAAAACTTTACCCAATCTGGTAACCTTCAGCTCTGATACCAAGTTTAACACCCCACCTCCGTTAAGGTCACTCACAATGGGAATGCCTTAACTTTGGTGGAGCATTTTAGTAAACAGAACAGAAACTTATAAGACAGATAAAACAGTACTTGAAAAATTTATAACTTTATTACAACAGAAACCGAAATAAGCTTCGTTGCATCCTTTCAAATCACAATATCAGAATTCAAGTACAAAATATCAGTCTTGTACAAAAGCCTTAAGAATGCATAGTTTAAAATCATAATCCCTACAAAAGAAGACAAGCCATACTTTGAGCACTTCAAGCGGAAGAAATCGGGATCAAGCTAGAGTATTCCCTTCTACAAAACCTGGTGGGGAACGGAAGAAAGGAGGCGAAACAACAAGGGTCAGACAAAAGTCTGGCAAGTCCAGTGATTTTCAGTTATGAACAGATAATAATAACATGACATGAAAATAAAACTGGATGAGAGAAAACTATAACAGATGTAGCAGATATAACAGAAGAACAGAATGATATAAGCTATTACTTTACACTTCCCTACACTAATAAAAGTATAACCGAATTAGGTGTCACCCTATTGTCTAAACTAAAACAGAAACGGGTACAGAATAATTTAACAGAAATAGAATGCTAATATTGGGCCTTTACTACCCGATCAGAAACAGATAGAAGCAGAAACAGATTAATCCCTACGGGAACAGAATGTAGAATTAGGTGTACACTAGTAATGGGCCTTTACCACCCGAACAGACGGTACCACGCAGAAACAGACAGGTGTTACCACCCAACAGAAACAGATGGTACCAACAGAAACAGACATAACTAAGTGTACCCTAAAATCCTACCCCAAGCGATCGGTCCCCTAATACGTAAATATCCTGTGTCGGCCCCACAGTAGGGTGTATCACTCCCTAAAGTGACAACCAATTGGCACAGACCTATTTACAGATGTCACGGCGTCTTACATCCTCAAAGACAGACCGGGATCCATGCACGCACATGACCCGGTTGGAACGCACCATCAACACCCCTCGCCATTATAAGAATGAACCACTTATAATTAGTTCAGTAAGCGTGCCCGGACCCTACCTACTGTTGGGTCAATGTTTTGATACCAGAAAGGGTTATTGACTAATATGGGTCCCAAACAACAGATGACACATGTAATTCCCCTCCTAACCTTGTGTCCCCAGACTAACAGATTTCAGATTAACTTGTTTACAAGTTCAGCCATACAGAATTCAGATCAACTAGTTCACAGACAAGTTTTCAGACTAACGGATCAGATATACAGATTTAACAGACTTAACGATTAACCAGTTACAGATTAACAGACTTACAAATTTGTTTAACTTTGTAATTGGGCCTACAGATTCATGGAACAGATTTATTAAATTCATCAGTCTAGTAGGTTTAATCCTATCCGCCCAACACGTTTTAGACATCATATTTATCTCAGATTTTCATTAATTAAATATTAATGCCCAGACCTCTCACATTAGACTGACAGTTTGCGGCTATTGGTTAGGCCGGTTGGTTCCGAGCAGATTTCTGTCGCAAATTGAGTCTAATCTCGGGTTTCAAGTACGTTATGACTAACTTCTCACATTAGAACCTATTGTTTGCGGCCACTGGAATATGCCGGGCGGTTCCGGGCAAAATTACGCCGCAAACTCATTCTAACCTCGAGTTAGCCACGTTTATCTTTGCGGCCAATTAATTAATGATTTACCATTTATACCCACGCCTAATATACATGTCAATTATTCATAGCTAATTCAGATTATGTCAATAACAGACTGAATATATCAACTTAACAGACATAGCAGATAACAGGTTTAGGCGACTTAACGGATTCAGGAGATTAAGTAACTAGCAGATTTAGCAGATAACATATAAGGCATCTCAACATATTTAGGTTGGCATTTTTAACAGAATTAGCAGATGACAGATTTGGCAGATGAACAGATCTAGCAGACTAGGCAGTAGGGCAGAACTAGCAGATTAAGCAATATAACAGAACTAGCAGATTAGGCAAATATAGGAGAACTAGCAAATTAGGCAAATATAACAAATTTAATCATTCCTAAAAGTTTCACAAACATATCTTGCCTAATTATAAATTTGGCCTAAGTTTGCATGCCTAAACAGTTGTCATGATTCACACTATGATCATGTACCCCACGTTTGCATTGAATTTACATGTCACAGATTTTGGTCATAATTTACATGTCCCAATTTAGTTCAACTTGCCTAGTACAAAAGATTCACATATAAATTATACCAAATATAGCCATTGATTTCAATGCATGTCATATATTCAAAAATCTCCTACTTAGGTGTTATTCACATTTGATAGTTATCAAATCTTAATATAGATCTTAATTTCTACACCTAAGTCACATATCTTCCCCTTCTTAAAATGTGCCACAAATCTAGGTTTTAATCATGTATCATATTCTTAAAATCAGATATTGAATTATGTCCCCAAATCACAAATTATCATACATAGCTTGCTCAGATCCAGATCTAGTTTACAACATGTAATATGTATCTAAACTAATTACATGCCTACGGTCAAATTTATGCCCCAATTCCAAAGTCATATGTCCAATGTAAATTTTATGCCTCAACTTCTCAAGTCGTATGTTCAATATTCTTTATGCCAAAAACTCAAGTCATAGGTTCAATTATATGCCTTAGATTTATGTCCTAAGTTCCAAGTTCAACCTATGTTCCTTCCTCAAATCAGTCACATATCGGTCATGCCCATTTCATGCATTATTCATTTTATTGTCCCAAATATTTTAGCGTATGTTAATCTCTTATGAGATTGGCTCAGGCTCGTGGTAGCCTGGCTATAGAACAAAAAGAAGAAGAGATACAGAATAAAATAGATCAGAACAGAACATACACAATCTCAAATTCAGATTTACAATCATGTCACAATTATGATTAAAGTTTATATCGGAAAATAACTGCACTTGCCTTGATTGGATTAAAGAAAGAACTTTATTTGTTGCAGAATTGTTGCAGAAGCTTCAATCTCTAATTTAAATTGAGTTGCTTAGGTTGATGTTGATTAGATTCTAGTTTTGATTTCAGCAGAGTAGCGACGCCATTTTTATTTTTATTAGAACAGAGGCAGAGAAGAAGAAGAATAGAATTGTGTGTAGAGAAGGCTAGGTCTTAGGATTTATTTATAGGTGTAGTTAGTTGTTTTAGGCCTTTAGATAAACCCTAGGATAGATTAGAGCCGTCAGATTTCGTCACAGCCCCCAAAACCCAGCCCAAAAACCCATTCAGGTGCACCTAGGTCGCCTAGGCTCGACCAGGGAGGTCTACCCTAGGGTCGACACCGATGTCGACCTGGTGGGCAGGTCGACCCCCAGGTCGACCCCCAGGTCGACACCAATGTCGACCTGGTGGGCAGGTCGACCCCAAGGTCGACCCCCAGGTCGACACCCAGGTCGACCTGGTCTAGGTGGGAATTTTTCCCGCCCAGCCTGTTTGGGTTGAATTTTCGAAATTTGAATTTTCTGAATCTGTTTTGAATTTTCTGAAACTTCGGATGGCCATAACTTCTTCATACGAAGCCCAATTCACGCAAACTCGGACTCTATCTCAACCAGAATTCTGAGACGAACACAATGGCGTGACCCGTTTCCCTTAATTCTTAAATATATAATTAATTATTCTTTAATTTGTGAACATCACTATTATTAGAAATACGGCGTGTTACACGGTGGGAATACGATTTGGGCAAAATAAGAAATTTACTAAAAACGTAGTTATAAACTTGGAAATTGGCATAAATTGGGAACATGTATTATGGCGTGTTCATAGAAGTGCAAATTGGATAAATTTGACATGAATTATAGGATGTGTAATTTGAATCTAGCATTGACTTGTAAATCTAGCATTTACATGAATTGTGAACTAGAATAATAAGTCTAGTTGGACATGAACTGTAATTAGAATGTTAAATCAGAATTGGATTAGCTAATTTGGCCTAACAATTATATTGGCATAAATTTGAAATTGGCCATAATTGTGAGTAATTGTCATGTTTAGCAAAATAGGGTTAGTGACAATTAATTTGGTATAGTTTACGTACCAAAAAGCCTAAATATGACACAGAGGGGAAAATGAGCCATAAGAATAAGTGTTGACAATTTACATTAAAAGAGCAATTAGGAAATAAGTAAATTAGGAATAATTTACTTATAGAATTTTTTCTAAATGAGAAAATGTAAATTTAGACAAATTAAAGGTTTATTAACGACATCTCTTTTAATAACACACCAGAAAGTTCTAGGGTGACAGAGAGGATAGTGTCTAGGCTTAGGTTTGGAAAATACAAGTTTCGTGCTCTCCCTGGCTATCCCTAACTGATCCGACGAACGGGATGGTTACTTTCAAAACCTGATTTGAAAACTAATCAAAACCCTTTGAACTTAGAAAACACGAATATGCCTAACCCGAGGTTAGACTAAGTTGCGATGTAAACCTGCCCGGAACCTACTGGCACATCCAGTAATCGCACCAATATCTGTCTAATGTGAGTGGTCGCAGCTTTAATTTATTTAGTTAAAGCTAGAACAAGAATGGCAGGGTTAAGTTAACTAAGACACTTAACCAATTCAACATGATAACCAAACCGATGGGTGGAGTTAGGTTCGTACAGACAGTAAACGCGATTAAACTAGAATGGGAGGGTTAAGTCCATAGGAACGCTTAACCAACTTAACACTTAAGCTAGAATGGGAGGGCTAAGTCCACATGGACACTTAACCAAACTTAACATGGTAACAAGACAAGATTTGTAGGGGTTAAGTAACTTAGAAAACACTTAGCCAAATTAACAAGTTAACTAGACGAGAGGTTGGGGTTAAGTAAATTTTAATACACTTAGCAAATTTGATATGTTAGCTGGGCTAGACTGTAGGGTTAAGTAAACTTGAACACTTAACCATCAGATTGTGATAAAGTAATAGGGCTAAGTCTAAAACATGAAGGGATAATACTTAACCATTAATAACATGTTAGTTAAAACAGAAGGGCAAGATTAAGTTAAAAAGGAACACTTAACCAATGCAGGATGAACAGGTAGGGTTAAGTAATAAGAAATACTTAACCAATATAACTTGGTTTGTGGTAGGGGTAAGTCAACATGTATTACTGATGACACTTAACCAGTTTAACAGGATAAATGAAGAGGGTAAAGTTAGCTTGAATTGACTAATGACACTTAACCAATCCGAATTGATGGGAAAGAGAACTAAGTAGTAAACTTAGTTAAGAAAACAACGATTCTGGAAACTAAGTGGTAAACCTTAGTTAGTAGAACTAAGTAGTAATTCTTAGTATAACACGGGAAGGAGACAATGTCCGTCTGATTAAAACGAAGGCACCAACGAATTGGGTTACGAAGCCCGAGGCTTCGAGGGGACGTGAGGGTACTCTTGGTATCCCTCTATGAGGCTGCAGATGATCCTCCTGGGCTCACAGAGGTTAAGGTCTGCGGTAGAAGAACCAAGGGTATGCCTTGGTTGCAAAATATGGCAACCTAAAGACTAGGATGTACCAGCGTGATTCGACGAGAAACCGGTAGCCCTGTGATAGCAACTCGTCGTCTACCATCCATCTTCAGTCAACCGAGATACGTGAAGCGGAAAGGCGGAGAACTCCAAAAGACCATATACTTGCTATCTAGTTATGGTTGCGGATGGCCATAGGACAGTGGGGCATAGGGGGGCCTGCGTATAGTTCTCATTTTTCAAGGTGTGCCTTTCATTAGTTGAGGGAGGGGTCAAGTGGGACCATAGCCACTGGAATAAAAACGGACCTTAGCATCTGCATCGGCAGACATCTGAAAGCTTCCGACCGAGTTCTGTGTTTCTTGATTTGCCCTGCCACAGGACTCGGGCCGCACATTACAGGACATGTGCATCTAGACAAACGATAACGATTCGCGATACATGTGTGGGGAAGTATAGGAACATATACCACTCTAGGTAGTGTGTCCTAGACTTATGGGCATCGTTCAACAGGTAGCATAATCCCTAGTTGGACTAGGTGGCATAAACCCCGAATCCGAGAAGCGTTCAGCAGAAAGCGTAAATTCTAGTTGAATCTAGAAAGCACTTGATAGAAAACCCTAGATTATATCTAGGTAATAAATAATAAATGTATGCTTGAAGGCAACGGAAAATACAGGGATTGGGATCACGTTATCGTTACTAGTTGGGACAAGAGTTAGGTGGTGCAGAGATATAGAAACCAGTATAATAAGGAAATAGCGAAGCGGCGAAAGTATTAGAGCATATCCAGTTTATCTTATCTTAGCTTATCTTGTGATTATCTTGTCTAATCTTGCTGACCCTATCATCATGGTGTTATCTTGTATTCAGTTAATTCATGTCGTTTTGTTTTTCCATGTTCACATGCTAGAAGTTACTGAACTTACTCAGGCTTTATGTCTGACTCTGTTTTTCTTTCGTCTTCTTTTCTTCTGTTCCCCCCCCCCCCAGGTAGTAAAGGAGGGAATAGTATAGCTCAGGTTAAGTTGGACTGACACTTTTTCCCAGCTTGAAGATTTGTCGAAGTTTTGCTTGGATTCTCTTTCAGATGATATGGCTGGCTCTTGCTACATTGGGGAATATAAATGATGTTTTATGCTTCTTTATTTTGTAAGACAGATGATACTTTGATATTGTAAAGAAATCATTGTACAAACTATTTTATCAATAAAGCAAAGTTTTATTTTCCGCTGTTTAAATTTCTGTCTGTCTTGTAATTTATCTGCATCTTTTACCCTAAATGCTCCACAGAACTTAGTGCATTTCCTTTGCGAGTGACACTAACGGATGTGGGGTGTTACACTTTGTATCATTGGTTTAAATTTATTCTCATGATACGAATTTGCTGGCATTTAACAATTACCTACCTGTTTCCTTAATTATGCTCATCTCAATATACAGCAACTGTGCTATTATCCATATTCAGTCTTCTGTAATTCTTCAGATAATTTGAGCTTCAACCACCCTCATCTAAAGGTTTAAATGGGCAGCAGCACGTGTTTATAGTGCAACAAATACAAGAATATTCTTCACTACGAATCAGCTGAAACACAACGGAAGCAAATGATACCTTTTCAGTACGAGTTTCTTTGTCAATTGAGAGTTGAGTTACATGGTCAGTGATTGGAGTGACATTTTGTTTAGTAAGATCTAAAATGTATAATTTAGTTGTTAATAAATCCAGTGTTTTGTAGGAGTTCATGACTATGTTTCATAGATTTGTAATATAGTTGCATTCAAACTGGGCTTAGAGCTGTTTGTTTTTATTTGGATGTTTCACTATATTTTTTAATGTCCGGTGCATGAAATCAGCTGTATAATCACATTTTCTTATGCAGTAGGTATAAGATTGAAAATATTCATAGTTTAACATATTTTCAGTTTTGGTCACATTAATTTATACACGTCCATCGGACGTGTCTTTGTACTGATATATATGTATATATATACATATACATATACATACATATATATATATATATATATATATATATATATATATATATATATATCAGAAGGGGAATAACAGCGGATTACCAACAAAAAAGGGAGGTTAAGTTAATCTTAATTTAATTTTTGTCGCTAATTCCTTGGTAATTAGTAAGGATTTACCAACGTCTTTTATAAATAATATTTTATTATAAATTAATTATCCGTCGGTAAATAGTCGGTATATAAATTAAAATAAAATTAATAAATAAAGTTTTATCTTTATTATAAATTTAGTAAAATGACGGAAAAATGTCGGAAAACTCATGCTAAAATCCGTCGCAAAATCTGATACAAATACCGTCATGGTTTTTACCGACCAAACAGTCATGTGGGAAATCCGTTGCTAATGCCTGTTTAGCGACGGATTAGAAGCGGATTCTGCCGCTGCTATTTGCAGTTTTTCTTGTAGTGTTTATAAAAAGGAAACTATTTATTTTGAAAATAAATAGATTAAAAAGGGAATACTTATTTCTTAATCAAATAGATAAAATTGAAAAGGAATATTTGTAAAACATTTACAAATAGAATTGAAAGGGGATATTTATTTGAAATAAATAGAATAGAAAGAGGAACTGTTTGTAAAACAAATAGAAAGGGAATAGTTGGATTATCAAAGGAATTACGTATAAAATCAATGGATTTTATATAAAAAGAAAATATTTTATAGAATAAATAGGATTATCAAAAAGGAGATTTATTTTGTAAATAAATTGATGTTAAAAGAAACTACTTGAAAGGTTACTAGAACTGTATAAAAGGAAAATTTACATTTGAAAGATTTAAACCCGTGCTTCGCACACAGGTATAACGTGTTATGGATTTATAGCAAAGTTTTTAAATAGAATCTATTCTGACCGATAGATTGAGAAGTTAAATTTATAAATAATATTTTATAAATTAAATGAAACATTTATCATTGGATAAATAGGATATATAAGTCAAGACTTATATAGAGAAGTAAGAATCGATTTCAACATCGATATTTAAACTGAATAAACGTAGAGTGAATCAAAGGAGTTAATCAGTTAGGGTTAATTAGATAGAGTTAATCGGATTAGAAATTTATGAATAGTAGTTATTCAATTATAGTTGATCGAATATAGTTATTTGAGATAGAGTTAGTCAAACATGGTTATTCAGGATGAGTTGCCATTTCGTATGACTGCTAGCGTAATTCGCAAGGCTGTAGATAGCCTATGGCGGTCGGACGTTTTCCTGAGCGAATCAGGTGTAACCGTTGTGATCGCTGTGATCTAGAGTCGGGCAAATGGAGTTAAATCGAATATTAGCCAATTGAAATAAAGTTAAACAAACATAGTTATTCAAGTATAAATTAATCGAATATTAGTTATTAGATAGGAGTTAGATAAGTTGAGTAATCCAGTAAGTTAATAAAATGAGTTAATCAAAAGGAGTTATTCGAAATAGTTTATTCGAATAGAATTAAAGGAGATTAATCGAATATAAAACATTCAAAGAGAGTTAATCGAATGTAAATCATTCGAAGAGAGATTATCGAATATAGTTATTCGAAGAAAGAGTTATCGAATATAGTTTATTCGAGAAAGGGTTATCGAATAGAGATTATTCGGAAAAGAATAATTATACGTTGAATTCGATTATATCGAATTCGGGGTAAAGTAATATTCACTTTTTGTTTTAAACAAGATTTACTTAATTATGAATAAATTAGTGGTTTAGTCAAGTTAAGGAATAAAAGTTATATTTTGAAAGTAGATATTTAGGAAGAAGGGATTATAACGCTATAGTTATAATCAATGTTTTAAAATAAAGAAGTGGGTTTGTAAATAGAATCCGAGAGTTACGTAAGGAAGTTGTTAAAGGTGTAAAAGGGTGAAATTTGTCTATTTCGAGGTTAGAAAGGTTGTTCAGTTAAGGTCTGAGAGGTAATTATACCCCAACTTGATCGACTTCGTTTTTTAACTAAGAGATGGGTAAGGTTCAATAGCGAAGATTGATTTAGTGAATTCAGTTAATGAGTATAATGGTTTAAATTGGCTTAGTGATGTTTATTTTAAACATCTGTTGAAATCAAATGTATAAATTTTGGAAACATTTTCCAAATATAACCAGAGATGATTTCTAATCATAGAAAATGAAATGTTCATGAGAAAGAATACTGGAATGACAGTGATACGTGAAACAGAGATGGAAATGTTTTCCAATGATTGATGATGTATATTTTCTAAATTTAGAAAATAAGAAATTACGAATATATAGAAGTGGGAAAATGGATAAATTAAAGATAATTTTATAGAAAGAGATAAATGTGGATTGATGATTGATCGATAGAATTTCCATTTGGAAATAACATCGTTGTTTGCACACCTGTTTTTCTTCGATAGTTAAATCACCGACTATCGAAGTTTTGACCATTTTTCCGTCGTCAGTACAGAGAGACCGGGATCAGATTCATTATCTGAAAACCACTCTGTATGGACGTTAGCGTTGCGATCAAATAGTGAAGACGGAGTTATGAAATGACTATCCTGTTACAGAATAGTGCCTTCGGTTTGTCCAGTTCCAGGACAAACGTGAATGGACGAATGTCTGACAGAGTATATCTAATGGATCGCGTAAGTTGATTGCTTCAAACGTACTTACGTTTGGTGGCGGAGGAATTCGTTTCTCTAAGCTTTATACCCGTGGTATTTTTGAGGAAATCAATTTGTAATTTGGCGGTTATAACGATGTGGCATTCAAAGTAAATGAATGTATGATCTGTCAAAGATACGTTATGACCTCAAGCCTCATCAACCGGGAAATGACAGAAATCGGGCAGGCAACATGGCTAAGTGGGTCGCTCCCGTTAGGGTGTATATCACCTATATAGAGAAAATCCATTTCATTCTTTTATCTATGATCGATGCTGTCCCTTTTCGGGAGACGGTGGGTAGCTCCAAACCGTTAGTGATATACATTCGATACACTCAAGCGAAATGAGTGTTCGGTCATGTGTAGGCCGGGTTGCAAGACGTTCTTGTTGAACTCAGTGTATTCGTCTCTAGGGATACACTATCGGCAGGTGGTACCATACCTTGTCATAGTTGGAATCCAATCTCCAATAAGCGCCCGTGGTTTTGTTTGTATAATATATGTGGAACGTGAGATGCAAGCGTTCCGCTAGATTGTTAATTACTTGTGATTAGACACTATTATAATATCAGAGAAGTATTTATTTCCAAAACTGTTTTGGGTTATCGTAAGGTAAAAACCGTCCCATGACTGACCCAGAGTTTATTTTGTTTTGTTTTTCCCTTAAATCTTGGGTGCCCAAATTTGTACGGGCAGTCAAGTAGTTCAGGTCTTTACAGATATACTTGGAGGAGCTTGAAGCAGGAGGCTTCAGGATTATATAGCTATTGTTATTTCCGCTATGTGTAAGTGTTGTCCTCTCGTAATGTTATTCTATATAGATATACACTATTTTATTGCAAAGTTATGTTATGTATTATATTTTATTCGTTCCGCTGTGAAATTCGGGTTTACTCTGATTGTGTTCTTCTTCTTTTATTCTAATTTTCTATCTTATCTATTCTCACCCTCTAACTTCTTTCTATTAATGATCTGGAATGTTCGATGTCTGAATCGTCAACATGGTAGTTTGGTGTTGACTTTCGGAGTCGAAAATCCCAGTTCGTTACAATGTGTATATAATAAACATGTGTGCACTGCCTCAATGTCCCGAACCAAATATAGAAATTAACATAGGTGATTCTGGAAGCTTGCATATACACACATGTACATATACCCATGTGCACTGCCCCAGCATCCCAGAAACCAAGAAATATCAAGTGCAAGACGAGATTCTAAGAATAGTGGTGGGATAAAAATATACGCATCGAAATGCCAAAAAAATGCACTGCTTCAACACCGTATGCAACAGCTCAAAGGGTACGGCACATGAGTGAGCAATCAACACCGAAACGAGTAGGTTAAAACCAAACAACAAGCATTGTAAATATTTAACCAAGTATTATTTCAGGTAGCCTTAATTTTAAAATTTCGTGTTTTGCAAGAGACGGGAATAGGTGAACTTCAGTTATGTTTCAACTTCAAATTATATGGTTCGGCTACAGAACATGGTAAATGAAGCATAGTGGTTAAGTACTCCATGTATATGACCACATATATGCGTGTATCAATAAACGTGTATACATACATATAAATATATATGTGCACACGCATTTATGCTAACGCACATATATTTATAGTCCTCATGTCCAAATTCCATTGACAAGGGGGTTCAAGTGTAACATAGTGCAGACACTCAACATGGTACAATCTGTTAAAATAACATAGATAATTTTCTGCAAAAAAAGTGATATAGGATGACAAAGGGAAAATACAAATGGAACGTATGCATAGTAATCATGACATTAGTCCAGTAGAAAACTGCATGTCCTGTATGGCATAATATCCATGGCATAAGACTAATAAACAACTAAATATATACTGCATGTAAAGTATGTCATGCATGTGGACTTTTTCATTTAAAATTTGACATGGATTAACATGCGTTAAAAAAAGCAGCACGGGTTTTACTCAACTGAATAAAAGTGAATAGGTTCCATTAACATGCATGGTACTTAACAATAAGAAACACAAATCATGTCAGTTGTAAAACAAGATATATTATGTATACTTCATTTTACAAACACTACAGGGATGCAACATCTCTTCTTCTTCTTTTTGTACTTTAAAACTAGGCATGTGAACATTAAGGCAGGGAACAAGTTAAATACCCAAATATATATATATATATATATATATATATATATATATGTATGTATGTATGTTCATTTAATGTAAGCATTAACATGTACAGTTCCAAGTGGTTTAAGCATTTAAGCATTGCATGTATGCTCATAACAGGGATATATATTAACTCATTCATTCATGAATATATTAAACAAGGGACTGGACATGAACTTCTCCGATCAAAAGAAAAGTGCAAGTGCCTTATGAGATAAAACCCAGAGAAATGAAGGCAGTAGGTATAAAAATGTAAAATGGGAGCCATAGTAGTTCAAATACTCCAAGCACAACTACAAAAGTCGACAAATTCGGCACTAATTTTAGGTGGCTTTAGGTCGAAAACCATTGCATTAGCCCCTTTTTTTCAAATAGACAACACTAGAGGGGTGTGGCACCTGCGGTCGTTGCCTTACCCCTTTAAGGCTACGCTTTAGCCCATCTACTGCCATGGAAAGAAATTGTTGCATTATGGTCGTAATGTAACACCATTTGCACGTAATGCAACAAAAACACAGCGTTGCCTTAAGCATTAGTTGTCAGGTCACGATAGTGGGGCCACGTCAGCCTTCCATGTAAGTTTCTCACATGTCACACGCCACAACAGCTTTCCACGTCAGTTGCATACTTGTCAGACGCCCCGTCGGTTATCCACGTGTCACACGCCACATCAGCTATGAGGCCCACATGTCGTACCATAATGGAATTAATAATATTTTTTCAACTGCAACACCACTGCATAATGTAATGCAACACCATTATCTTAAAATGAACATCAGAAAAAAAATCAAATGCAACTGTAAAAAAGGCAAATGCTACACAAGAAGAAAGCAAATACAAGCTTTAATTATAAATTCTGTAGTACCACTTTTGTATATAAGAGTGTCTTATTAACAAATAACAACAAATCATATACAACTAATACATCAATAACACAATTTCGGCTGGATACAACAAGAACATAAGAGGTACATGTTTCTATCATAAACCTAAACTGCAATAACAAGCATCGTCTGACAAACAATATCAGAACATCAACTCATCTCATTGCCTCAGCAAATCCGCATCCATCTCCTAAGCTAATAGTATCATCTCACACGATATTATTACAACCAAACCTGCCATAGTAAAGTAGGCCATGATCCAGCCTGGAATTTGATCAGGATATATGTTAAACTTGTTGGTAGCAGCATGAGGGTATTCTTCGGTTTTGTAGCGATATATCTCGTTTCTCTTTTTTAAGTCAGCCAAGTAATACTCTCTTATATGAAAAGACAAAGCAATAGGTCTGTTATTAATAGCATGCATAATATTTTTAGTTCCATCGTTAACGGTAATCATTTCTCGAGAGTAGCATAATGCTGAGTGGAATAAAGCCTGTAGAATAAAACCAATCGACTACTTGACATGGCATCAGCCACGATATGATATATTTGGTTATACATATACAGTGGAATAATAATAATAGGTCTTTAGGTAATCAACATATAACTCAAACCTTTCCCAGTGCATTATATAGTCAATGACCCAAAACAATCTAAAACTGTATGTTAAGTGAATATGTACAATTTGAGCAAATACAAAGATTATTCAGTAGGAATGATTTATTTTGTTGACATGAGAGAGGAAAATTGAACAAGGAAGGATTAACGAGAGGAATTCCATGCCAGAGGCTTGACTTCTACAGTTAATTGGCCAAGTTTAAGTGTTGCCGGTTCATTTGCAGGAACACTCTCCAGATTTTGGGCATGCAAAGGAAGGACCTATGGGTGATTAAACACATGTTTCTACAAGGATCATGGGTACTTACGGTTATGCCGATCCTGAATATGTTAACATGTTATCTTACTGGTAAAAGTGATGTATATGACTTTGGAGTGGTCCTCATGGTCGAAAAAAGAGCGCTTGACAAGCGACGGCGGAACCCCGAATATTATCTAGTGGACTGGGCTCATCCTCTATTAATCCAAACCCGAACATATGTCTGAGAATATACCAAACTGCAAGTTTCTTGAAATTTAAATTCATAAAAGCATGGCTTTTAATATTCAAGTAATCTTATAATGAATCATATATTGAACCCTACAGCTTTGCATTCCCACGACCTGTTGTCTTGTGGCTTTGGCAATCTATACATATCAATAACAGGATTTAAAATGGATTAATCGTGCATATATATTAGAGATGTACATTTGAAACATATACTAATACACATATGAAACAGATGTATATCTAAAATTCAGTCATGACTACAATTTTGAAACCAATGACATATGAAGCCGAGATCATATACGTGTACATCCAGTTGTTAAACCAGTATTTTCTTCTAAAACTTATGTGTATATACTCAAAACTATACCCACTTCTCCAAAACCATATGTACGATGCTTTTCATATTTTCGTAAGGCATTTACCCTCATAAGTAATTTTGTAATGAATATAATTTATGAGGTTATGCAATCTTGTGATATAATTAAAACAAAACATGGGGCATTGATCCACTTCATTTAAAACCTGACTCAGAAGATTTAATGACAAACATTCCTAGGCATCATCTAAAAACTATGAAACCAAGGTTACCAAATCTAATTATTCTTTTTAATTGCAGTTGTATTCAATGGTAGATTATAATAACCTAACACTTATAAGTTAAAGTGAATAAAATGAATCAGTAAAAGGTAGTCAATAAGCTGACGACGTCAATGCAGTACTTGATGTCATACCAAATGCAGCACTGCTTGCAAATAGACCCAGATGATCTGCGGAACATCCAATTGTTTCGGCTGAATGTTGCTGCATGAACTCAAAGCCTATAAAATACACAAAGGAGTAAACAACCTATTCAACTTCTCTCAAAGCTGTTTATTTTCTTTTTACACCCAGAAAGTTATGTAATAAATTCAGAAATAATAGAGCAAAAACATCAGTGAGTTAAAGGAGAATTGCTACCATCCCCAAGCATCGATGATAAATTGGATGATACAATTGAGCTTTTGCAAGCATGCAACAAAGAAATAGTGGTTTGAGAACTAAAAGTTGTTGTTGATACGGAACAAGGCAAAATATCAATTCTTGATGCTGAATCAAATGAACTAATAAATAGTCTTCTTGCTCACAGCTGCTAGTTAATATCTTACCAAATTAATATTGTCCATACATAATTATTAAACAATGCATGAAGTATAAATGAATTGGCAGAAAACCTATAAGAATGGTACTTACTACCAAATGATGGAGTTTTCCCGTCGAAATTTGATGTGCTAAAAGACTATTTGGAAACAGTTGTTGATGTGCCACAAGTCAAGCATGTGGTAGATAGTGAACAAGTTGAGGGTTCAAATTCTGAACTAATAGTCCTTGTACTAATTTGATCCTCACACTCTCTTTTCTTCCGCCTTATCCTCCGCTTAGTGGCTGTTCACATATGAAAACTATAGTTTATATCATTCCCGTACATTTTCCATTAAAATCAAAAGTAACAAATTGTTCATAAAGCAGCAAGACCATGCTTTTACAACACCTAGAATTAACAAAAAAAAAAGTTTGCGACTAACATATTTTTCGTATACCATGTTCCGTAGTAAGTAGCCTAAGATGATTGGTTTCTATAACCACCAGGATAGCTGGCGAGTGTTCAAATTTTAAGAGTTCACTGCAGACTTGTAAGACAACTGACGTCATCAGCATGGTAACTTGCAGCTCAGAATCAGGGATGTAAGATAACTAACATTGTATATCCCGAAAGGATGTCATTAAAATTAGAGCTAAAATTACAGTAACAACTCAAAATCGATAACTTGAGTATCATCTTTGTAATACTCATTTATACCAAATATTACAAGCAATGAGAGTCAAGAGTATTAGCTATCAACATCTAAGCAATTATTCAAAATTCAGCCACCTTGAAACAACAAAATAGAATTATTAGAACGTAAGCTATCATATGAATGAACTGGATAAAAAAGTACAAAATAAAATAAAATTTATGAGTGTTAGTTAATCCATTTCCTTATACCTAGCTACGTAAGCAATGGAACACAAAATCACAAAGGGGAATCAAATTAAGCTATACAGCTTAAACACTAGACAGAAACATCACTTGAGGTATCTAAAATGCAACCCTGTCATGATTTTAGTTATAAACCTTGACGTGCAGAATTAATTCTTTGAATCGGATAGAACTCTAAGACAGAGTTCAAAGAACTTGGAAAATTGCATGTAAGATAAATGCAAACCCCAATAAGGTGCAAATTTGATGCACGGCTTTGTCAAGGTTTTAACATTGAATAGTAGAAATCAAATTTGTGGAAGCGTCGAAAAGGAGATGAAATCGAATTGGGAAAGTGAAAAAGCAGCAGAATTTAGATTTAAATTTTGGTGAATTTAGGTTTAAATTTTGGTCGGTGGTGAAAAGGGGAAAGTACAGAGAAAAAGAACGATTAGTATTTCGTGAAGGGGGAAATATCGCGCCAAAATTTTACATAGCAGAAGAATTGAATGAGGTGATTATCATTAACTGGACGTTTGGGTAATGTTTTAAATAGGAAGAAAAGACTAGTTTGAACCGTTGGATTAATCATGCACCTACGTTTGTGGCATTGTTTATTTTGATAACGCAGATCACTGACTTGGATTGTACTTACGTAAAGCTACGCTTTGAACTGGTGTTTGCACGTCAAAGCACTAGAATTCCAACTGCAACAGCGCATTCATGTCTAATGCAACAACATATGAATATTGTTGCAGAAGACCAAAGAAAGCATAGCTTTCGCCACACTTTTCATGCAATGCACACAAATTAGTGTCGAATATGCCTACTTTTGTAGTAGTGAGGGTACAGTATAGTCCTAATATAACAGTATGATTCCAACTAGTAAGAGGGGTCAAGTAACCAAACTTAAAGGAAGGAATAAGCCAACAACATATATATAGACATGGTCAAGTAGAGTGTATCATGCATACAAGTTCATATTAATCATCCCGTGCAATTCATTTTACAGTTGCAAACACATGAGAGGGTATGGAACATATTTTATCATAAGATTACCATCTGAATCGATTGTTGTGCCAAGGAACGCAAGGAAGGCATGCAAGTGATTTCACTACTTATCCTCATGTTGTAACTTAGAACTTGAATTTATAATTTCCTAATTGCACAGGAAATCATTATGCAACATTAAAATATAGAAAAATCATAGCATTATAAGATTTAGAATTAAGAATACAACAAATCAACCAAGCTATCATATTTCAATTTCTAACGAAGTTAACACTTGAACAAAAAAATCATGAGTATAACTCACCTCTAATAGCGGAAGAAGGCACAAGTGGTTCAAGCTTCAAGGGTGTGGATTAAACTAAGGTAGGTAATATTTGGTTTAAATAAAATAATAAATTTTACGATGAATTATCATGAAACACCCTAAAACGCCCGAAATTTGTGCCATCAATACAACTTCCAAACGCAACAAAAATTATACATACCTTCTTGTCTTCGCATTCTGAATCCAATAAAATTATTCAGTTTTCAATACAGCTCTGTTTATATACAATGATATTTTATTTTCGAAATAGTTATCGGTTCACCGATTAAATTCCGTTCGTCCACTAACAACTCCATTTGAATCCAAATTTAAAATATAAATTTTATTTATATACACAAATGCAAACATATCAAAGCCAATTTTCCATAAATATCAATAAACAAAATTCCAATTTGTTTAACTTTAATAACATTTTATTTTTAAATTCAACAATCTATATTTTTCAATCGAATTCAAATTCCAATTCGAATATTCTACCAAATTTAATCCAAATATCCAACCGTAAATATTTGATTCTCAACTGACCATAATAAATTAAGCATCGAACTCAAATTATGCGTAAAACCATATATTTGATTTTTAATTTCCAACCCCAATACAAATATAAAATTGATTATAAATAATTAAATCTTAACTTAATTTCCCATTCCAGTTGTCGAAATTTCTGGGACATTACAGTTAGAATATGACATGAGTTTATAGTTATATTTAGGGAGTGTTGAACTTGTGTATATGGATCACATAAGCCTAATTAGCATAATTCTGAAACACATGGTGTTTTGTAACACTTTTTGGGATAGGATAATGAGCCTTAAACAAATCCCAAATAGGAACCCCTAGAAATAAAACTTAGTACATTTTTTCTTTTTTTCTTTTTCTTCTTCTTTTTGGAGCTTTTTAATAAAGAAATGGCCTCCACTCTTGAAATCCAACCGCTTAATCCTTTTTTGGAAATTAAGCAATACCAAAATGAATAGGAAGTATAGTCCATTGCAAAGAAAATCCATTCAATCCATTTTCTCTGTTAGTTATAATACTGGATGGAGGATTATCTCTATAATTTCTCTATAGTCTGCATGTCTTTGGTGGGTACTTCTAGGGTTTGCAGAATCTCAAATTTCTTTTCAATAAGCCAAAATCTTTGTATTCTTGCCTGTAGCCAATTTTATGTGAGTTGTTCGGCTAACGCCTTCTAGTTTACATTATATTATCCTTTATCCATGTAGAATAGTTCTCTATTCATAGAAATCAGTATCTTTTATTTCATGTTTCACTCTGTGTGCAAAAGAGCCAAAGGTGTCACTTTGAGCTGTTATAACTTGTTAATCCCTTGATAAAATCATATTGTTCTTTTACATGCAAAATAGCCAAAGGTGTCACATAGCCATTTGAGTTAGTAGCGCATGCATATGTTGTTGGCATGCCTTTTGGCAAGGCTGTCACAACTCGAATTCTATCAAGAGAACTACTCAGGACTTAAGTACAAATTTATGTTGAACGACGTTCATTAGGATGAAGTGATGAAATATTAGAAAGCTTGGATTTTTCATTAATGAAGCAACCATCTGTATCTCGAATCTCGTGTGACGACCCGCAACTTCCCCGTAAAGGAAAGCGTCGGATAGTTCGAGAACAAACCACAACAGAACGCATATAAAAGAACATTTCACTATATATTACAACAGTGCATCAGATTACAAGAATATACAGAGTATAAACGAATATTACACAGAGATATCAGAGATTTAAATTACATTTAAATACATAGCAGCGGAAAATAATACAATACACAACTAGAAGAGATATACGGATACAAAGCTTTCCGGATATCGTTCCAGCTGTAAACCAGGATCCTGTGAATATAAATCTGCAAAACCAAAACTACTAGCTGCCCGTGTCAAAATAAGGGCACCCAGAGTTTAGGTTAAAACAATAAACTCCAGGTCAGTCATGTGACTGGTGTGAGAACTAAAACAGTTATTAATCTTTATTTTAAATCAGGTAAATCAAGGGACCACGCCGTATAACACGGAACGGGTTTCCTCCCAAGAATACCAGTGCATAAAACAAACAGCGCAATGCTAAATAAAGAAAAATGAAGCTGTTATAAGACCCAGGTCCTATCACACAATGCAAACGCAAGCCGGGGGATAGGGTTTTCCCTTATAACAGCCAAAGGATGCTTGATACGTTTAAAAACAAATCATTTGATACTATTATAAGTGCATAGTGTATAAAACAACTTCAAATCATAAGTATCAATCATAGGCGGCATGAGCGTCCCATGCCACTATGTCGCCATATATAGGTTTACAAATAAAACCGCAAATGTCACGTATTTGGAAATTGGAATTCCTTCTATGAACCGAGGCAAAAGATAGTCCTCAAACGATTCGTGACTCTCTAGCCCGAGCCACAGGACCCAGACTCAGGTGAGCCCTTGGAGCGACAGGGCCGGTCCACCGATGTGGATTAAAATGCCTGAACACTACGTTTCCCCACCCTATGGGGTGTAAGTCTGGTCCGTCAGCCGACCAGAAGCATCGGCCGAAACCGATATAACCGAGGCGCCTCGCAACAGCAACAACCACATAAGTCAAACTCGTCAGGGCGTGAAAAACCACTGACGCCACTTCTAGCTAGAAAGAAACGCAAGTCCTCCCTGAGGTCCGTCTCCCGTTTTTGGTTCATACCGGGTGTGAAACACGCGAGGTAAACGTTACACAAAGCTACGCCACAAAGGCCGTGCTTTGATCATCACCACAAGACTTTGCTTTTCAACAGAAGCCTTGATCATTTACATCTTAGCATGCCACACAGGCAAACCATCCTATGCAACCGATATCAGTCACACAGAATGAAATCCGATGTCAGACACACAGTCCATTTACAAGTCCGTCCTGGGTCTGAACGAAACCGGAGGCACCTAGTACCCCGCATATCCATCGATCTCCAAGTACGTCTGGACGATCACTAACTGTTTCCATCTTCTTGGGTGTACAGCCCAATCAAGATCATCAGTTATCACCCAAACGACGTGAAGACCTCCGGTCTTCGACCATCGTCTTCATCTTCGACTTATCGTCGTATCAGTTATTCAGAATGGGATAAACCCGGTCTTTCCGAATAACTCGCGTATATTTAAATAAGTGTTACACAAACACAACATACGCCTCATTCCAATTCATTAGTCACTAACCGTAAATTAATCAAGAGAATAATTCCCCAAATATTAACCCCGAAGGCCGAAACCAACATCAGATCAATATCTAGAAAACCATTCTGTTTGGCTAACCGACAGTTAGTTTCTAAATTTCACGTTCAAATCTAATTAAAGATTTAACTATCGCCTGGAGCAAAACTGGTGATACTCCATTCTCGATCTTTTCAATCTAATTAAAGATTCATTAAAACTCCACTTAGTTTTAATCTGTGACTGGGTTAAAGAATCAGTGTCCTTTAAAACACGGTTCACGATAAACCCAAAGTCACATCCCATTAATTATCGGGTTAAAGAACAAGTGTTATTTAAAACACTGTTCACGATAAACCCAAAAATCAATATCCATTCAATTCCAATTAAATATCATTTAATTGGTACACTTCATTAAATCTAAATAAAAAGATTTAATCTTTTCCCAACTGGGTTCAAGAACGGTGTTAGTGAAGACACCATTCACGACAAACCCAAATCACATTCATTAATTATCGGGTTAAAGAACAAGTGTTATTTAAAAACACTGTTCACGATAGACCCAAAAATCAATATCCATTCAATTCCAATTAAATATCATTTAATTGGTACACTTCATTAAATCTAAATAAAAAGATTTAATCTTTTCTCAACTGGGTTCAAGAACAGTGTTAGTGAAGACACCATTCACGACAAACCCAAATCACATTCGATATTCAATACAAGGCTCTGAATAGAAAATATATCAGCTTATATTCAATATCGAATTCTACGACTAACAAATGTCGTATTGGAAATAACGATATCAATATATATCTTTCAAATTTCCATAACAACACCTGTATAATCACGAATTCCAACATCGAAATATTCCGAAGACAATTTCGATTCAAATCCACTCCAATGCAATCATTGGAAATTTTGGTTATTTTTAAAACCCTTTTCGAATTCAATTTATTTATTTAAAAATAAATAGAATTATAATTCTAGTTCAAAACTAGTTCATTTCGATAAAAATCCATTTTTATCTTTTCAAATATGGAGTTTTTCATCCCAATTCTTTCTAAATCATTTCTTATGATTTTACACAAATTATTACTATTTTTAATAATTTTATCAAGGCCCGTACAGTCGATTTCCAACAATGGCCATCGAACTGCACTTACAGCGACCTTTTTCCAATTTGATTTGGACGTATCTCCAAATCCAACCGTTAGATTTCAAATTTCTAACATTCGTTAGAAAGCTCTTTTCGATACGAACCCAACGGTTCCGGTTTTAGGAGAATCCGACGGTCGGATCTCCCGTAATGTCCGTTTGAAATAAATGGTCGAAATTTACGAACTGCCGCGGCGCGGCGCGTTCTATTCAGGCCATTATATTATATATATAATATATATAATATATATTTCGTCGATTTCTATTTAAAACGAATTATATAAATAGTTTTGAATTCGTTTCAAAATCTATTTCAACTTCCATTTCAATTCAAAGCAAAATTGAATTCTTCTTTATAAATTCGTTTCAAAATTCATTTCTATTCAATTCGAATTTCATTTCAATTTGAATTCATTTCAATTCGCTTTCGATTCCATTTGAATTCATTTTCAATTCAATTCATTTCGAAATCGTTTTTAATTCAATTCATTTCGAAATCGTTTTCAATTCAATTCATTTCGAAATCGTTTTCAATTCATTTTGAATTCGTTTTCAATTCAATTCATTTCGAAATCGTTTTCAATTCAATTCATTTCGAAATCGTTTTCAATTCATTTTGAATTCGTTTTCAATTCAATTCATTTCGAAATCGTTTTCAATTCAATTCATTTCGAAATCGTTTTTAATTCAATTCATTTCGAAATCGTTTTCAATTCAATTCATTTCGAAATCGTTTTCAATTCAATTCATTTCGAAATCGTTTTCAAAATCGATATAAATATCGTTCACGTCAAAATGGCGTCAATCTAATCAACACGGCTTCATATATTCCTTTATTTTCAAATATTCTATTTCAAATATTTTTTTTTCAAATATTTCTTTTTCAAATATTTCTTTTTCAAAACTGGAATGAGGCCCAATCAATTACCATATAAAATTAATTATATGGATTTTCATACAACACATGTATATAATAGCATTGAAAATAATCAACCATCAACCAAAGTGCACTACACTGTATAAGCATCAAATATAGATATTCAACGCTTATAACAGCCTGTCAATCAATCGATCGACATATTTAATCAATCAGGATGAGTGAACTTCAAATTTCATCCTAACTCCCGTGTGGGGTTTCAAACAATCAAACACATATTTTATTGGTGCAGTTAGGCGATGTGTAAAATTTATCGACCCAATCAACGTCATTCAAATAGGTGTACATAAACAAACCGTCTGGTTTGTAAATGAATATTTATTTATTCACATTCACGTTAAAAATTATATTTTAACGATAACACATTTTATTTTAACATATGAATTTCTATTCAGTTCATTCGTTAAATAAAATGCTATTTTTATTTTTCTAACTTATTTTAGAAAATTTCGGCGGCATAACGGCACGATACTAGAAACGGGACAAGGCCTAGCCTTATCCCCGGTCTAGTGAAGGCCCACGCCATTCACACATCAATCATATTCAATTCGTTATGCAAACCACAAGATTTTGGAGTAAGAGTCTAACCTAGCCTTACTCCTTCGCCTTATAACGGCGCACGTCTAATCCTAACCAATTTATCGATTCGATTTTTCACACCACAAACCACATTCAAACCAATATCTCAATCAATCACCAAACAATCCAAACAAACAAGTCCATGGTATGTGGACGGGTGTCGGGTGCTTCTAATAAGCACCGTCTGCATCCTAGTATATATATATATAACTAGAAAAATAAATTGAAAGGTGAGAAATTCTCACTTATAGCTATCCTAGCTCCACGGCTCTTCTTTTGCAGAAGTCTTCGTCGTTTCGCCTTTTTGTCACCTTCGTTGCCCAAGGCCACTATATATAAAAATCGAATTTTTACTTCAAAGTTCAATATATATAAAAATCGAATTTTTATTTCAAAGTTCAATATATAAAAATCGAATTTTTATTTCAAAGTTCAATATATAAAAATCGAATTTTTATTTCAAAGTTCAATATATAAAAATCGAATTTTTAGTTCACCCAAAATAATATCTTTCTATGATAAGCATCATATTTTTTTCATAAGATGAAATCATACATTTCAAATCAAAGAAAACATATTTTTCTTATCACGGAAAACGTATTTCTCGAATCAAGGAAGATGGATTCTTCGAATCAAAGAAAATGGATTCTTTCATTCGCTATGATTTATAAAAACATATTTTTATCTCGAAGTTCTACATTTAAAAATCATATTTTCATTTTAAAAATTCAATCTTTTCCCATTTTAAAAATTCAATCTTTTTCATTTTCAAAATTCAATCTTTTAAAACCTTTCTTAAAAATCAGTTTTATTTTCTTTTTAAAAAAAAAAAAAAAAAAAAAAAAAAAAACAGTTTTAAAATGCTAATTAATTAAAAAAAATCAAAACAGTTTTAAAATGCTAATTAATTAAAAAAAATCAAAACAGTTTTAAAATGCTAATTAATTAAAAAAAATCAAAACAGTTTTAAAATGCTAATTAATTAAAAAAAATCAAAACAGTTTTAAAATGCTAATTAATTAAAAAAAATCAAAACAGTTTTAAAATGCTAATTAATTAAAAAAAATCAAAACAGTTTTAAAATGCTAATTAAAAAAAAAAATCAAAACAGTTTTAAAATTATAAATTAAATTCAGAAGAACTTACCGGGGGGGACTCGTGGCAGAGGCGTCGGAGGTGGGGGGGCTGGCGGCCTTCAATTCGTCGGCGGTCGTCACGGTGGGGGGAGGCTCTGGCGTTTGCGTCTTCGATTCGAAGGGAGGAAGGAGATGAGCGCGAGGGGAGAGGAAGGCGCGAGGTCAGGAGGTCGGAGGGGGTGCGCCTGCCCTAGGCGGCGGCGAGGTCCTCCAGGTGGGGCGACTGGTCATCGAGGGTTCACTCTTTTTTTTTTTTTTTCTTTTTTTTTTCGATTCGATTTAAATGAAAATTAGGGGGGGGGGGGGCCAGAGATAAAGGAAAGGGGATTTCCCTTTTTTTTTTATTTTATTTTATTATTATTTAATTCAACCTAAAGTTGACTTTTTCATAAGACCTCGAAACGAGGCCCACCGCCTGTCGCCCATAGCGTTTCACCCCCATTCCGAACACAATGGGATATGTACCGCAAGCTGAATCGACCGTTTCGATCAGTTTCCTTTTAATTTACATTTAAATCACTATATTGAATTTTAAACGTACATTTCAAATTACCGGGGTCACATACTAACTAGAAAAATTCCAGAAAAATATTTTCTAGCTTCGTATTGACGATACGGTCCTAACAAAACTAGTTTCGTCGAATTCTGAGACCGTTAGAAAAATGGCCAATTTCCAGTCGATTAAAATCAACTGAAATGGTCAAAACACGTTTTCCTATGCCACGCTCACATATTGATTCGAAAAATTATGAAATTTGGAATCTAGCAATAACTTAACATCACGGACCCAACGAAAGTGGTTTCGTCGAAATCCGAGCTCGTTTGCAAAATGTCCATTTTTAAGGGTCTGAATTCCATAGCGACTATTCAGAAATTTCAACTGGACATATCTTTTGATTCCTGATATGAAATCTTGATTTTTCGGATTCGTTAGAAAGATATTCACTATTAGATTCCATTATTTTTGGTTTCACTAAAATCCGGATTGTTTTGCACCCGGTACATTCAATTGAAGTTTGAAATCGAATTATCGAACTACCGCGCCATTTTCAATTCTATTTATAATTATATATAATTATTTATATTCTAACGACGGCGTATATAATATATACGTCGAATTCCATTTGAATTAAATTTTCTCGTCGTTATTATTTAAAATAATTCATTTTAAATAATCAAAACTCGCTAAAATGGCCAAAATAAAAATTTCAAACTGGCTCACATTTTACGGGTTGTTACAATCTCCCCCACTTAAAACTTTTCGTCCCCGAAAAGGAACAAAGTCGAAAGTGGTTTGATTATTCAGCTCTACGATCGATCAGGCTTCCATTCTCCAACTCTTTAGTTTCTGAGAATTTTCAAAATTTCAAAAATTTGGCTAACTCCCTAAATTTTTGAAAAATTTCGCCATAACCTCCCCTGCAATGGGAGCATCGGGAAATTGCAAATAGCGTTCCCGGTCCTTCAGATCTCAAAAAGAAAAAGAAAAAGCCAAGCGGCTAGCCAATAGGCTCACAAAATCATCATCACCCAAACAAAACAGGAAATTATGTAGTAAACATGTACCTATTTGTCGGGCAAACAAATTTTATTCTCTGCTCTAGCCTCCTTGCTATGACCTGTTCAATATAAGTATATGTATATGCAAGCAAACGCGACCAATTTTCAATACAATCAATATTTGGTTAAATTAGGCATAAATGGTTAAAAATTAGCAAACAACTAAACAAACAACACAAACATCAATCAATTAGTGAATTTAACGTTTCAAATTCATAATTTGATATATATACAAAAATCATGTTTTTGATGCCAAATCACAACGATGTATTCTAGCTATATATAAGTTTTGGGTTCTCACACCAGCCTAATGGAAATATATAGAGAATCACACCTTCGAGACACGAACATAAATGCTGATGATGTCATGACAATCATCAGTACCATCTTCGGGCGACTAGAGTGTGATGCTATATCTATCCAATATATTAAAATTTCGAATACACGCGGATCAGACGTATACGCAAAATCTATATATACTGGATTGTCCACATCAATATAAATGGATAATCAAATACGAATAATTGATTTAAATTTTCAAAACAAAAGTTTGTTTTCATTAGAAAAATATACTCTTCACACCCGTTCTAGGATACTACTGATCCTATCTCTAACGAGTCATTCTCATTGGATATTGCTAATCCAATATCTGATGAACTCTTTCGTATGTTTCTAATGTGCCTTGTTCTCTGCTTTGTAAACCAAAGCTCTGATACCAACTGTGACGACCCGCAACTTCCCCGTAAAGGAAAGCGTCGGATAGTTCGAGAACAAACCACAACAGAACGCATATAAAAGAACATTTCACTATATATTACAACAGTGCATCAGATTACAAGAATATACAGAGTATAAACGAATATTACACAGAGATATCAGAGATTTAAATTACATTTAAATACATAGCAGCGGAAAATAATACAATACACAACTAGAAGAGATATACGGATACAAAGCTTTCCGGATATCGTTCCAGCTGTAAACCAGGATCCTGTGAATATAAATCTGCAAAACCAAAACTACTAGCTGCCCGTGTCAAAATAAGGGCACCCAGAGTTTAGGTTAAAACAATAAACTCCAGGTCAGTCATGTGACTGGTGTGAGAACTAAAACAGTTATTAATCTTTATTTTAAATCAGGTAAATCAAGGGACCACGCCGTATAACACGGAACGGGTTTCCTCCCAAGAATACCAGTGCATAAAACAAACAGCGCAATGCTAAATAAAGAAAAATGAAGCTGTTATAAGACCCAGGTCCTATCACACAATGCAAACGCAAGCCGGGGGATAGGGTTTTCCCTTATAACAGCCAAAGGATGCTTGATACGTTTAAAAACAAATCATTTGATACTATTATAAGTGCATAGTGTATAAAACAACTTCAAATCATAAGTATCAATCATAGGCGGCATGAGCGTCCCATGCCACTATGTCGCCATATATAGGTTTACAAATAAAACCGCAAATGTCACGTATTTGGAAATTGGAATTCCTTCTATGAACCGAGGCAAAAGATAGTCCTCAAACGATTCGTGACTCTCTAGCCCGAGCCACAGGACCCAGACTCAGGTGAGCCCTTGGAGCGACAGGGCCGGTCCACCGATGTGGATTAAAATGCCTGAACACTACGTTTCCCCACCCTATGGGGTGTAAGTCTGGTCCGTCAGCCGACCAGAAGCATCGGCCGAAACCGATATAACCGAGGCGCCTCGCAACAGCAACAACCACATAAGTCAAACTCGTCAGGGCGTGAAAAACCACTGACGCCACTTCTAGCTAGAAAGAAACGCAAGTCCTCCCTGAGGTCCGTCTCCCGTTTTTGGTTCATACCGGGTGTGAAACACGCGAGGTAAACGTTACACAAAGCTACGCCACAAAGGCCGTGCTTTGATCATCACCACAAGACTTTGCTTTTCAACAGAAGCCTTGATCATTTACATCTTAGCATGCCACACAGGCAAACCATCCTATGCAACCGATATCAGTCACACAGAATGAAATCCGATGTCAGACACACAGTCCATTTACAAGTCCGTCCTGGGTCTGAACGAAACCGGAGGCACCTAGTACCCCGCATATCCATCGATCTCCAAGTACGTCTGGACGATCACTAACTGTTTCCATCTTCTTGGGTGTACAGCCCAATCAAGATCATCAGTTATCACCCAAACGACGTGAAGACCTCCGGTCTTCGACCATCGTCTTCATCTTCGACTTATCGTCGTATCAGTTATTCAGAATGGGATAAACCCGGTCTTTCCGAATAACTCGCGTATATTTAAATAAGTGTTACACAAACACAACATACGCCTCATTCCAATTCATTAGTCACTAACCGTAAATTAATCAAGAGAATAATTCCCCAAATATTAACCCCGAAGGCCGAAACCAACATCAGATCAATATCTAGAAAACCATTCTGTTTGGCTAACCGACAGTTAGTTTCTAAATTTCACGTTCAAATCTAATTAAAGATTTAACTATCGCCTGGAGCAAAACTGGTGATACTCCATTCTCGATCTTTTCAATCTAATTAAAGATTCATTAAAACTCCACTTAGTTTTAATCTGTGACTGGGTTAAAGAATCAGTGTCCTTTAAAACACGGTTCACGATAAACCCAAAGTCACATCCCATTAATTATCGGGTTAAAGAACAAGTGTTATTTAAAACACTGTTCACGATAAACCCAAAAATCAATATCCATTCAATTCCAATTAAATATCATTTAATTGGTACACTTCATTAAATCTAAATAAAAAGATTTAATCTTTTCCCAACTGGGTTCAAGAACGGTGTTAGTGAAGACACCATTCACGACAAACCCAAATCACATTCATTAATTATCGGGTTAAAGAACAAGTGTTATTTAAAAACACTGTTCACGATAGACCCAAAAATCAATATCCATTCAATTCCAATTAAATATCATTTAATTGGTACACTTCATTAAATCTAAATAAAAAGATTTAATCTTTTCTCAACTGGGTTCAAGAACAGTGTTAGTGAAGACACCATTCACGACAAACCCAAATCACATTCGATATTCAATACAAGGCTCTGAATAGAAAATATATCAGCTTATATTCAATATCGAATTCTACGACTAACAAATGTCGTATTGGAAATAACGATATCAATATATATCTTTCAAATTTCCATAACAACACCTGTATAATCACGAATTCCAACATCGAAATATTCCGAAGACAATTTCGATTCAAATCCACTCCAATGCAATCATTGGAAATTTTGGTTATTTTTAAAACCCTTTTCGAATTCAATTTATTTATTTAAAAATAAATAGAATTATAATTCTAGTTCAAAACTAGTTCATTTCGATAAAAATCCATTTTTATCTTTTCAAATATGGAGTTTTTCATCCCAATTCTTTCTAAATCATTTCTTATGATTTTACACAAATTATTACTATTTTTAATAATTTTATCAAGGCCCGTACAGTCGATTTCCAACAATGGCCATCGAACTGCACTTACAGCGACCTTTTTCCAATTTGATTTGGACGTATCTCCAAATCCAACCGTTAGATTTCAAATTTCTAACATTCGTTAGAAAGCTCTTTTCGATACGAACCCAACGGTTCCGGTTTTAGGAGAATCCGACGGTCGGATCTCCCGTAATGTCCGTTTGAAATAAATGGTCGAAATTTACGAACTGCCGCGGCGCGGCGCGTTCTATTCAGGCCATTATATTATATATATAATATATATAATATATATTTCGTCGATTTCTATTTAAAACGAATTATATAAATAGTTTTGAATTCGTTTCAAAATCTATTTCAACTTCCATTTCAATTCAAAGCAAAATTGAATTCTTCTTTATAAATTCGTTTCAAAATTCATTTCTATTCAATTCGAATTTCATTTCAATTTGAATTCATTTCAATTCGCTTTCGATTCCATTTGAATTCATTTTCAATTCAATTCATTTCGAAATCGTTTTTAATTCAATTCATTTCGAAATCGTTTTCAATTCAATTCATTTCGAAATCGTTTTCAATTCATTTTGAATTCGTTTTCAATTCAATTCATTTCGAAATCGTTTTCAATTCAATTCATTTCGAAATCGTTTTCAATTCATTTTGAATTCGTTTTCAATTCAATTCATTTCGAAATCGTTTTCAATTCAATTCATTTCGAAATCGTTTTTAATTCAATTCATTTCGAAATCGTTTTCAATTCAATTCATTTCGAAATCGTTTTCAATTCAATTCATTTCGAAATCGTTTTCAAAATCGATATAAATATCGTTCACGTCAAAATGGCGTCAATCTAATCAACACGGCTTCATATATTCCTTTATTTTCAAATATTCTATTTCAAATATTTTTTTTTCAAATATTTCTTTTTCAAATATTTCTTTTTCAAAACTGGAATGAGGCCCAATCAATTACCATATAAAATTAATTATATGGATTTTCATACAACACATGTATATAATAGCATTGAAAATAATCAACCATCAACCAAAGTGCACTACACTGTATAAGCATCAAATATAGATATTCAACGCTTATAACAGCCTGTCAATCAATCGATCGACATATTTAATCAATCAGGATGAGTGAACTTCAAATTTCATCCTAACTCCCGTGTGGGGTTTCAAACAATCAAACACATATTTTATTGGTGCAGTTAGGCGATGTGTAAAATTTATCGACCCAATCAACGTCATTCAAATAGGTGTACATAAACAAACCGTCTGGTTTGTAAATGAATATTTATTTATTCACATTCACGTTAAAAATTATATTTTAACGATAACACATTTTATTTTAACATATGAATTTCTATTCAGTTCATTCGTTAAATAAAATGCTATTTTTATTTTTCTAACTTATTTTAGAAAATTTCGGCGGCATAACGGCACGATACTAGAAACGGGACAAGGCCTAGCCTTATCCCCGGTCTAGTGAAGGCCCACGCCATTCACACATCAATCATATTCAATTCGTTATGCAAACCACAAGATTTTGGAGTAAGAGTCTAACCTAGCCTTACTCCTTCGCCTTATAACGGCGCACGTCTAATCCTAACCAATTTATCGATTCGATTTTTCACACCACAAACCACATTCAAACCAATATCTCAATCAATCACCAAACAATCCAAACAAACAAGTCCATGGTATGTGGACGGGTGTCGGGTGCTTCTAATAAGCACCGTCTGCATCCTAGTATATATATATATAACTAGAAAAATAAATTGAAAGGTGAGAAATTCTCACTTATAGCTATCCTAGCTCCACGGCTCTTCTTTTGCAGAAGTCTTCGTCGTTTCGCCTTTTTGTCACCTTCGTTGCCCAAGGCCACTATATATAAAAATCGAATTTTTACTTCAAAGTTCAATATATATAAAAATCGAATTTTTATTTCAAAGTTCAATATATAAAAATCGAATTTTTATTTCAAAGTTCAATATATAAAAATCGAATTTTTATTTCAAAGTTCAATATATAAAAATCGAATTTTTAGTTCACCCAAAATAATATCTTTCTATGATAAGCATCATATTTTTTTCATAAGATGAAATCATACATTTCAAATCAAAGAAAACATATTTTTCTTATCACGGAAAACGTATTTCTCGAATCAAGGAAGATGGATTCTTCGAATCAAAGAAAATGGATTCTTTCATTCGCTATGATTTATAAAAACATATTTTTATCTCGAAGTTCTACATTTAAAAATCATATTTTCATTTTAAAAATTCAATCTTTTCCCATTTTAAAAATTCAATCTTTTTCATTTTCAAAATTCAATCTTTTAAAACCTTTCTTAAAAATCAGTTTTATTTTCTTTTTAAAAAAAAAAAAAAAAAAAAAAAAAAAAAACAGTTTTAAAATGCTAATTAATTAAAAAAAATCAAAACAGTTTTAAAATGCTAATTAATTAAAAAAAATCAAAACAGTTTTAAAATGCTAATTAATTAAAAAAAATCAAAACAGTTTTAAAATGCTAATTAATTAAAAAAAATCAAAACAGTTTTAAAATGCTAATTAATTAAAAAAAATCAAAACAGTTTTAAAATGCTAATTAATTAAAAAAAATCAAAACAGTTTTAAAATGCTAATTAAAAAAAAAAATCAAAACAGTTTTAAAATTATAAATTAAATTCAGAAGAACTTACCGGGGGGGACTCGTGGCAGAGGCGTCGGAGGTGGGGGGGCTGGCGGCCTTCAATTCGTCGGCGGTCGTCACGGTGGGGGGAGGCTCTGGCGTTTGCGTCTTCGATTCGAAGGGAGGAAGGAGATGAGCGCGAGGGGAGAGGAAGGCGCGAGGTCAGGAGGTCGGAGGGGGTGCGCCTGCCCTAGGCGGCGGCGAGGTCCTCCAGGTGGGGCGACTGGTCATCGAGGGTTCACTCTTTTTTTTTTTTTTTCTTTTTTTTTTCGATTCGATTTAAATGAAAATTAGGGGGGGGGGGGCCAGAGATAAAGGAAAGGGGATTTCCCTTTTTTTTTTATTTTATTTTATTATTATTTAATTCAACCTAAAGTTGACTTTTTCATAAGACCTCGAAACGAGGCCCACCGCCTGTCGCCCATAGCGTTTCACCCCCATTCCGAACACAATGGGATATGTACCGCAAGCTGAATCGACCGTTTCGATCAGTTTCCTTTTAATTTACATTTAAATCACTATATTGAATTTTAAACGTACATTTCAAATTACCGGGGTCACATACTAACTAGAAAAATTCCAGAAAAATATTTTCTAGCTTCGTATTGACGATACGGTCCTAACAAAACTAGTTTCGTCGAATTCTGAGACCGTTAGAAAAATGGCCAATTTCCAGTCGATTAAAATCAACTGAAATGGTCAAAACACGTTTTCCTATGCCACGCTCACATATTGATTCGAAAAATTATGAAATTTGGAATCTAGCAATAACTTAACATCACGGACCCAACGAAAGTGGTTTCGTCGAAATCCGAGCTCGTTTGCAAAATGTCCATTTTTAAGGGTCTGAATTCCATAGCGACTATTCAGAAATTTCAACTGGACATATCTTTTGATTCCTGATATGAAATCTTGATTTTTCGGATTCGTTAGAAAGATATTCACTATTAGATTCCATTATTTTTGGTTTCACTAAAATCCGGATTGTTTTGCACCCGGTACATTCAATTGAAGTTTGAAATCGAATTATCGAACTACCGCGCCATTTTCAATTCTATTTATAATTATATATAATTATTTATATTCTAACGACGGCGTATATAATATATACGTCGAATTCCATTTGAATTAAATTTTCTCGTCGTTATTATTTAAAATAATTCATTTTAAATAATCAAAACTCGCTAAAATGGCCAAAATAAAAATTTCAAACTGGCTCACATTTTACGGGTTGTTACATCTCGGGTCTTGGGTCTTGGGTCTCGGATCTCAGGTCTAACATATTCGACCTGCCCCGAGTCTAACATATTCAACCCGACCTACCTGGACAGTCACCTGAATGTGGATTTGAGCCTATCCTGTAAGCTAATAACTCGAATCGAGTTCCACTAGGCAACCCACGTTCTAAAGAAGCATTCTTCACATCTTCCACTAGAACTTCGGGTTCCACCGGATGTGAGCCATGTGTCATTCGACCTAAGCCACCTCAATGGCTAAAGATACATGGAATCATGGCATTTCAAATAGATTCTCGTCCTGGACCCTCATGGCTTCCTCCATTATCAACACACAAGGATATTGCACCATTGTTAAGGTTAGTTCCACCACTTAACATGAGAATTTCGTGTATAAATTCATACATCTAACACAAAGACATTGTGTATAATTAATACTCTTCTTGCTTACAAATGTACTGAATTTTGTAATCTATCAGTATAAAAAAATAAAGGGATGTAGGCTTGGTTTGAGCCGAACCATTATAAAAATATCGTGTGTCCCCTGTAATTTACTATTTTCATTCTATGATCTGTGTTTGTGAGGATTACATACTATATTGTGTGTTAGTACCAACTTTTGGTCTAACATTTTGGCATGCCAGGTAGGGGGACACGCTATTACTTCTTTTAGCTTGAAAGGAAGCATATTGCTTGGTTATTGGATAGATGGTCCAACGAAAGAAACACGGAAACTTCTTCCGCACGGAGAATGTTGGCACAGAAGGTGCTAGGAATAAAGGAAGTTAGAAGGCTTCCACTCGTGGTGATCCATCATTATACATGACTATGGAGGAAATGGATGATATTCTTGCTGAATTGAGAAATCAGATGGCACGGCAAGACGAACTTCTCCAAAAGCAGCAGGAAATGATGGATAATTTCTTTACTTGGATGGATGGAAGGCTAAGCAACAACACTTTACTCGCTCAAACGAGCGCTACAGGAAAGCAAATGGTAGCAAACTTGGCTCAAAAATACTCTGCTCCTCGGCGAACCTAGGATGAGCAGATGGAAACGTCGATTTGAAGGAAGCAAGGGGAAATCATCCACCTTCTGAACATGTGCAAACCACGACAACAATTCACAACATTCTTGACAAGAATTCAAGAATCGTACAAACCCAGGCCTGGCTCGGCCCCACTCTGCTCCAACTTAACTCGCACCAAATGCGACCCAATCAACACATTTTCAGAGTGCAGGCAATCAGGTCGAAAATTTTGGACCCGCTTGGGTTGAACAGACCAAATCATGACCCGAACCACACTTCGACCTAACTTGGACAACTTGACACGAGCTCCTTCACCCATTTGATCTTAACACTAGGGGAAACAACACAGGATTGGGCAACTAGCAATGGTCGCTAGAAAATGGAAATCACATCGTTAATGTGACTCAATGCTTCACAAGAGTTATCATTTCTTATAACGTCGTGGATAATGTCAATCGCAGTCCATTTGCACGAGAAATCAGGAATTCTCGTAATCCTCCATATTTCAGGCTAGGTCTTTTGAGCCATACAACGGCAGGATAAATCCTACCATACATTTAATGCGCTATATGCGCCAAATGGAAGTATTAACGACATCGTATAACATCATGGCCAAATGCTTTCCCCTCTTCTTGATTGATATTGTTGTTATGTGGTTTAGGAAGTTGGAATCTGAATCAATCAACAGTTGGAATGCGTTGGTTACTCGCTTTATTAAACAATTTTTAATACACATCTCTTGACCCAACAACATCATGTTACTCACATCAATCAAAAAGAGGTCCGACGAGAACCTGCGTTCATTTCTAGAAAAATTAAACGTTGCAGTAGTGTTAGATGATCGGCCTGAACTATCTATGGTATTTATGGCCGCTGTATCCGGAATTATGGACAAGTGGAAATTCAAATTTTGTTTGCATCGAGATCCGTTGATAGATCTTGGCGAATTTTATTTTATAGCAGATAAATTTCTATGGGAAGAAGATGCAAATTCTGAGAAGGACATCCTCGATGTTAATTTAGTCAAGGACGGAGGACCGTCTGATTATGGAAATGTCAACGATAAGGGCAAAGAAAAGGTCGTTGCTACGAGGAATCATAATGATCAATCCCGGAGAGGGCCTAGATATGATAAGTACTGGTGAACTCAGTGCTTCACCAGATGACTTCTATTTGGATACTGTAACGACCCAGAAAATCTGAACCAATTTAAAATTTTTTAAATTGGCTATTTTGTTGGATTTTAAATATTTAAAATAAATATTTTAAATAATAACAATGAAAAGTAAGTTTGAATCGACATTGAAAATGAATATAATTCATTCTAATTATATAACGAGCCTAAAATGGCGCGGCAGTTCGAAAATTCGATTTTGAATTTCAAATGAATATACAGGATTCAAAATAAATCAGAACTAAACGAAACAAGTAATATTTGAATCTGTTGAATCATATCTATCTAACGAAGCTAAGAGGCTGAGATGTTGCTTTAAAAGTTGAAAGATATGTCCAGTTTAAAATTCAGAAAAGTCGCTGTGGAATTTATATATATTTTAATATATATAAAGGCCTTAAAAATAGCCATTTTGCAAACGACCTCAGAATTCGACGAAACCACTTTTGTTGGATCCGTGATGTCAAATTATTGCTAGGTTTCAAATTTCATAATTTTTGTAGCTAGTATGTGAGCGTGGCGAAGGAAAATGTGTTTGGTCGATTTCTATTAAATTGGACCGACTAGAAAATGGCCATTTTTCAAACGGTCTCAGAATTTGATGAAACTAGTTTTGTTAGGACCGTATCGTAAATACGAATCTAGAAAATATTTTTCAGGAATTTTTAAAGTCGGTATGTGGCCCCGGTAAATTGAAATGTGCGTTCAAATTCAATATATAGAGTTATATTTTGATTTTGACGAAAACTGATCGAAACAATCGAATCAGCCTGCGATACCTATCCCATTGTGTTTGGAATAGGGGTATTTAGCTAGGGGCAACAGTCGTTGGGTTCGATTTGGTGTTTAAATGTGCAATTCACTTTTAAGAAACAAATGGAATTAAATATTAATTAAATAATTTATATAAAAAGGGCAAAACCCTATTTCTCTTCCTCACTACAGATTCCGCCGCCTCCTATGAAAACCACGGCTGAAATCGTTAAAAATTCATGCCACAATAATTCCTAATCCACTTCGAATTGACTCCCAACTCCAAAGCGAAATTAAAGATCTCTTTGGGAGCTTTAAATTGATACCCCTAAGATCGTATTTCATGTTTTGGTTCGCTCGATTTCTGGGACTGAAGGAGGACCGCTCGCACACGTTTTCTGGCCACGGCGGGCCATCGGGTACTGCGCCATTGCTGGTGGTGGTGTCTCATTGGAAGGGCTTTCCGATGGTGGTTGCTGATCGACGTCAGGGAGGCCGATGGAGGTGCGGTTTTGGGATAAAGAATGGAGCTCATGGGTTTTTACGGTTCAGAACAATACGAAGAGGGAAGACGCTTATCAAATGGATTAAAATTAAACATTGATTAGTGCAAAGAATTAATTAACTAATTAATTGAAGTAATCAATTTATGTGATTAACGTTTTTAATATCGTATCTTATTCAAATGATGTTAGAATTCAGCAAACAAGGGCTCGTTGGAACCATAAATTCGAACTCTACGCGTTGGAGCAGACCAGAAACAAAATAGAGCAAATCAGAATTTAAGGAGAATTCAAATTCAAATAGTTCAGAAATTAAAACCAATGTGAGAATTCTCTCACTTTAAATTCTCTTGTACAGTTATTTATATTATAACTGCATATCTGAACTGCTCCCCGTCGTCCACAGACCATGGACGACTTGTTTGATTGTATTCTGTGTGAAAATTGATCATGATGTGAAATGAATTATATATATATATATATATTATGAGTGTATGAAATATGTATATGATGTGAAATAAATAAATAAATAAATAAATATATATGAAAAGTGAAAATATTATATATAGTGAGAGTGAAAATATCGTATGTATTGAAAGTGAATATATCGTATATATTGAAATTGAATATATCGTATGTATTGAAAGTGAATATATCGTATGTATTGAAAGTGAATATATCATATATAGTGAAAGTTAAAATATTATATATAGTTAAAGTGAAAATATTATATATAGTGAAAGTGAAAATATTATATATAGTGAAAGTGAAAATATCGTATGTATTGAAAGTGAATATATCGTATGTATTGAAAGTGAATATATTGTATGTATTGAAAGTGAATATATCGTATATATTGAAAGTGAAAATATCGTATATATTGAAAGTGAAAATATCGTATATATTGAAAAGTGAAAATATTATATATATGAAAGGTGGAAATAATATATATATATGAAATGAAAACGATATATATAAGAATTGAAACGAACTGAAATAGAAAATGAATTCGAATTGAATTTAATAGAAAATGAATTCGAATTGAATTTAATGGAAAATGAATTCAAATTGAATTGAATAGAAATTTGAATTGAATTGAAATGAATTTAAAACGAATTTATATGGAAAATTCAATTTGGATTCGAATTTGAAATGAAAGTTGAAATTGTTTTTGAAACGAATTTAAAACGATTTATAAAATTCGTTTTAAATAGAAATCGAAAAAATATACATTATATATATTATATAATGGCCTGAATAGAACGCGCCGCACTGTGGCAGTTCGTGAATTTTGACCATTGACTTCGAATTTACGTTACAGGAGATCCGACCATCGGATTCTCCTGAAACTGGAACCGTTGGGTTCGTATCGAAAAGAGCTTTCTAACGAATATTAGAGATTTGAAATCTAACGGTGGATTTGGAATTATGTCCAAATCAAATTTGGAAAAGGTCGCTGTAAGTGCAGTTCGATGACCGTTGATGGAAATCGACTATACGGGCCTTGATAAAATTATAAAAAAAATCGATAATTTGTGTAAAATCATAAGAAATGATTTGTGAAGAATTGGGATGAAAAAAATACACATTTGAAAAGATAAAAATATATTTTTATCGAAACGAACTAGTTATTAACTAGAAAAATAATCAAATGGTTATAAAAAAATAAATTGGATTGGATTTGAATTGAAATTATCTTTGGATATTTATGATATTGGATTTCGTGATTATACAGATATCGTGATGGGAATTTGGAAGGTATTGATATCGTTATTCCCGATATGATATCTGTTGGTTTCGGGATTTGATGTTGAATATAAGTCGGCACTATCTCTATTCAAAACCTTATATTTAATGTCAAATTTGATTGATTGAATGTTTGGATTGTGCTCGACCAGTTTATGAGCAGATTATGCTTTTACATTTAGCATTGGGTTGGGTTGAAAATATCTGTGTGCTAACGCCTTGTGAAACACTTCACGATTTGACGATAAGGTGTTTAGCGTTGTTGTGTTCATTTCAAATTTAATGAATGATTGTGAAATGATATTTTTCTTAAGTGAAAAGAAATGTATTCCCGATTTTGGACAGGGAATGTTTTATAAAAATGTTTTATAAAACAGAAAGGATTTCGAGGCCTAAAACCCGATGATTTCTAAAGTGATTTAGAAATGTATTATATATTACATTGTGGTTCATCGCATATTCGATTAGTTAGTATTGATGATGTATCTGTTTGGTGGCGGAGAATTTGTTCTCTTGCTTAACATCCTTCTTTGAGATGTACAAGCTCAATGGTTATGTGATTAATAGTGACTGATCATATGTGTGAATTACTGATGTGAAGTACTATATTTTGAAAGTACTTGTGATTATTGTGTTGTGAAATGATTTTTCCTACTTCGGGATATGAAATGATTTAGTATGTGGCTAAAGATTCGGGTAACCCTGAGACTAAAAGTATGGGTGAGAGGGCAGTGTATGCTCTCCATGTGTGGGAGGTGCATCGTCGGTGTAGCCTGCTCCTATGTGGGGTAGGTGCACATTTATATATCGAGTTGCGAGGTGCGTACCCTTTGCCTTGTTGATGGGGAGCACAATATTTGGTTGCATACTTGTTTGTATGCACTGTTATGTTTTGGAATTCACATTTCCAAATGATTTGATTTGAGATCCCGAAGTGAAATCTACTTTGATATAGAAAGTTAGATAGGTATTTCAAATGGTTTGAAATAAGAAATCGGGAATATAATCCAAAGAAATAATATCTGTAAATTGAATTGGATTTGGAAAATCTAAGTGTAGTGATTAATCTAAGTGGGTAGATTGAGATATTGCATGTTGATTGACGCATAGTAGATCCATATACCTATATTGATTGTTGTTTATACACTAGCATTCATGGGGGTAAACCTGTTCCGTGTTAGCGACGTGGTCCCGTGATATGCGATATTATTAAATAAGTTAATTATAACTGTTTAGAGTTTCTTACACCAGTCCCATGACTGACCTGTAGTTTGCTTTTCCCTTGCGAACTCGGGTGCCCATATTTTCCATGCGGGCAATCGAGTAGTTTATTTTGCAGATATATGAGCAGGATTCTGGATTGAAGCTTTAAGCTGTGTCCAGTGCGTTTATCGTCTTCCGCTGTGTTATTCATTTATTTCCGCTGTGCACTGTATTACATTTATTGTAAAATCATCTTCCGCTGTATTGATTATATTTCGATATACTCTGATATTCTGTGCTCTGATGTGACATTATTATGATGTTTATAAAAGTCTTCTGTTATTTGTTCTGATGTGTTGTATACCCAGAGTTAGCGTATGCGGGATTCGAACGGTCTTGGTCGGTTTAGCGATCGATTAGGCCCGGGCGAAATCCGTATCGCTACAGATACAAGATAGGTTATCTCCTATCCAAAGCCTACCAGGAGGGAGCGAATGCTAAATGAGTGCGGTTCTAGAAGATACTACATATTTCATGAGATGGACGGTCATAACACAAATGAGTGTAGGAATTTACGAGACTTGATAGAGGAATGGGTTAGACACGGAGAATGACCCGAGTACATCAGGAAATCAACAGCGCCTACACCCGCGCTTCCACCTCCTGCTCCCCGGAGAGGGAATAATCCTAGACCGAGCAAACGCGGGATCATTATTAGTTGATCTGCATTAAACCATCATGAATTTTCTACATTTCTTGGGCTATGAGAATGTTTTTGTTTCTTTTGCTTATCTAGATGGCTAAGTTGACTCACGTGCGTACGAGGATTAGGATTTAATCCTCAAACATACTATCAACAATAGAACCATCTGACGAATAAATGGCTAAGTTGAAGCACACACGTACGTGATTAGGATGTAGTCCCTAGGTGTGCTCTGGATTCAGCGATAAACCAAACATGATTTGTTTTGGATTTGTAATAATTTTTAAATTGAATAAAATGTACATTTCGAGCATAGATTGTATTTGGCAAGCTTAAGTATCTTATCGGGATGTGGCAAGGTTCTCAATCTCAACTTAAAGTATGGCTTTTACTTATCTCGAAACCCTTGGTATGGATTATTCCTAGAGACGGACTATTTTGTCAGGATGTGGCAAGTATAGCCCTACCTTGATATTAGTACCGATTATTCTCAGTTGGATTACCGAATATGGATTATACTCAGGAACGTAGAATTGTCTTGTCAGGATCTGACAAAGGAACTCAATAACACTCGAGTACGTATTATACTCAATTTGATTCTAGGTGTGGATTATGCCTGAAAGATTGGGTTCCCTTGCTAGGATTTGGTAGGATAGTTCGAACGACACTCAAGTACAGTTTATACTAAAATTTGACACCCAAGCACAGTTTTTGCTCGAAAAGGTTAAGCGGGACAGTCATGAATTAACACATCTGTTTGCTTCATTTTTCTTGCAGGTGTGGATTATACTCACTGATGGATGGGCCCGGCAATGCCCTAGTTTTGTTGGTTTTCTTCTGGCCTTAATACGATCCGACATGATCGTGGCATTCTGGACTTCTATTCACTCTGGATTTATATGGATTATGTATTTCTCAGATTATCTAGAACATATCTTCCTTTCTCAAGAAAGATATGTTCTGAGGGGAAAAATGTTGACATGCCTTTTGGCAAGGCCGTCACAAATTGAATTCTATCAAGAGAACTATTCAGGACTTGAGTATAAATTTATTTTGATTGACATTCACTTGGACAAAGTATTGGAAAGCTTAGATTTTTCATTAATGAAGCAACCATCCGGAACTCGGGTCTCGGGTCTTGGATCTTGGGACTAACATATTCGACCCACCCCCTAGTCTAACATATTCGACCCGGACCCGAATCCAACATATTCGACCCGGCCCGCCTAGACAGTTACCTAAACGTGGATTTGGAACTATACTATATGTTAATAACATGGATCTAGTTCCACTTGGCAACCCACGATCTAAAGAAGCTTTCTCTACATCTTTCACTAGAACTTCGGGTTTCACTGGATGCTTGTCATGCGTCATTCGACTCGAGCCACCTCAACGGCTATAAATACATAGAATCATGGCATTTCAAAGGGATATCTTTCTTGACCCTCACGGCTTCCTCCATTATCAATATGCAAGGATATTGCACCATTATTAAGGCTAATTCCATCACTTAATAAGAGGATTTCGTGTATAAATTCATACATTTAACACAAAGACATTGTGTATAATCAATTCTCTTTCTCTTCTTTCTTACAAATGTACTACATTCTATAATCTGTCAGTAGAAACAAGAGATTATAAAGTGGACGTAGGCTTCGTTTGAGCCGAACTACTATAAAAATATCGTGTGTCGCTTGTTATTTTTGTTTTGCATTTTGTGATCTGTGTATGTGAGGATTTCACACCACAATGGGTGTTAGTACCCCTTTTCGGTTTAACATATGTTATATTCTGTTGTTGTAGTTTGACATGATATGTTCTATGATCTATTATTTTGATGTATTGTGTTCTGAATACAATCCATAGCTATATATTAGATGTATTGAGTACATCGATTCACTTGAGGTAAGCAAAGAAAAATTTATACACCCAATCAATGTATTCGATGCTCCTTTAATGTAGAGCTATAAATGGTCACTCCTAACAAGCCCTATTCTCCACTTTAATACATAGTATTACTCGTTAATTCTCTTTAATAAGGTTGGGTCTCGAGTTAGGGCTTTACATTTTGGTATCAGCGCCGTGTTCATAACAAAGTATAAGAATAGTGCATGTGGTACAAAATACAAAGATAACCATTGTGTCTGCGTTTATCACTTTTATTGTTATCCTCATATGTTCCTTATTTGTGAGTCATGTGGAATGTTAGCATAAGGAATATGTCTAGTATTTCGTTTTATAGTGTTCTATGTGTGGTGCCTCATTATCTAAAGTATATCTTGATAGAATTTTCCATCCACTAATTCTTTCGATGCTTAATCTTGGGATCAAAATTTTGAACAAATTATAACCTCATCCTTTTTATGTCTAAGTTGATTGTTGAATTAAGTAGATTCATTAGGATAGGTAAATGAATTAAATCCAAGATTATATATATATGTGAAATTCATTTTCGAATACAGGAGTGTTATTTAGATAATAAATCAGACTTGCAAAGAGGAAATAGGTGAATTGTTTCTAGTGTGCAGAATTTAATAAATCTATAAATGGGATTAATTCTAAAAAATGTTGATGATTAAACAGTTGTAATGGCCCGAATTTTTATACTCTTTGAGTCGACTGATAACACCACATGTCCAACTCAAATTGCACAAAAACATGAATCATTAGTAGAAAGAAGTTAGAGGATGAGAAATAGAAAGAAAGAAATATTAGAATAGAAGAAAACGAAGATCACAAACTCACAGCGGAACGAATAAAATATACTAGATAACATAAACTTTGAAATACAATTCAGTAACATTGTATACATACCATCATCAAAGCACAACAGATATTTGTGGAACAATTATAAATACCAGTTTCCAGATACGAACATAATACACAGCGGAAAATAAGATAGTCTATAGTTAACGGTTGAAGCCTCCTGCTTCAAACACCTACAAGTGAATCTGTAAAATCCTGGCTACTTGACTGCCCGTACAAATTTGGACATCCAAGAGTTTAGGGAAAATAAACAAAATAAACTCTGGGTTAATCGTGGGACCGGTGTGAGTAAACTCTAACCATTTGTTTAACTTTCAAAATCCTTTGGAAAGAAATGATAATCGTAAGACCGATCCACACATAAACACGGACGGGTTTTTACCTTATGATAACCAAAAATATTTTTGATATCAAAATATGGTGATATTATAATGGTGTCTAAATCAAATAAATAACCATCTAGCGGAATGCTTGCATCTCATGCTCCATGTAACGACCCAGGATTTAGCTATTAAATTATTTTTAATGTCGTATTAGAAATATAAATGGAAATTTATATGGAATTTATTTAATACAACAATTGGATTTTTTTAATATAATGAATATCGTTTAACTTGAAAATTTAAATATCGAGTTTAAGATCTAATATAAGATTTATTTTGAAGCTATGTGTATATTCTGTATATATATATATATATATATATATATATATATGATAACAATATTTTATTACTAATAGATTTATTTATTTTGGAATCGATATATTATATTGATTATATTTCCAAACGATGTCGGATTTTAATGAGAGCTAATTTTATATGATCCAAAATAGAAAATACTACTATATACATCAAGTTTAAAAGTAACATGTATACATATGATTAAACTAATTAATTAACCCAAAAGAATATACAACTTGACAAATGAATGGATTAATGCATGCACTATAGGCAAACTTATCGAAATCTATATCATAGCACAAAGGCTAATGCTGCTTTGCAAATGGGATCAACGCGACTTGCACTATAATGGTAGATGGTAAGTGCACCAACATATCGTATAACACCAGTATGGAATAATTACAGGTACAAGACATGCACATAATATATAAAAAGATACTACAATAATTCATTAGGGTAATAATGTCAGGAGTGCAAGGTAAGGGCCTGGCAAAGTAATTCAACATGTAAAGTCGGTATGGGGCTCTAAAAACAACATCACATCCATACTATTCAACCGTGTTCTCTAGTTCCCAGGACTCGTGCTTTCCAAGCAACCATACTACGTGCGTGCCAAGCCACCATACTGCGTGTGTGTCAAGAAAAAATCTCAAACCCTTGCCCTCCAAGCTGCTGCTCCTTTAAATACTGCATATTCTCTTTATTGTTCTCAGATCCGTGAACAAACCCAAACGCAAATAACAAATCAAACACATAACCTTTTTTCCCAAAATGAAACGCAGCCATTTTCACCATTTTGACCAATCATACCTCCTAATCTATCAAGAATTAGCTGAAGGGATGAACCACTAAGTCGGAGAGGTATGTCGAGGCTACTTATCGGTGGTAGGCAGAGGTGGGGCGGTGGCTTGAGGGTAGAGATAACACCGATCGAAGTGGACTATTCATCTTTTGGGTTTATGGCAATTTTCGCCATCCACGTTGGTTACTATTAGTTGAGGTCAGAAGAGAATAGGAGGAAAAGGTCATGGCACACCTGTCGGTAGTGGTGCAAGCCGCTATTACCGTCCATGGTGATCGAAAGGTCAATTTGAATGATTTTCTGTTTGTTTCGGATCTCTGGTCGTAGGCGAAGCCACGTCGGTTGAGTCTCTGGTCGTGAGGGCGGTTCGAAGGTGCGGAGGCGAGGGTAAGTCAGGTGCAGCGCCAGTCGTCCCAGGTGGAGGCAGTGAAGTTTGTGAAAGCGGTGGAAGTTAAATTTGATACTAGTAATGGAAAATTTAGGATTTTCTTTTTTCCTTGAAATGAGTAAAACACGTGATTGGAAGTCACGTTTTGTAGTGATGGGTGGCGTGAAGATGAAGAGAGGGTGTAAGAAGTGGAGAAAGCAAAGTAAAGGAATGGTTTAAATAGGTGCAGTTCGTTCTTTTGAACGAGAAGGAGACTAGCAGGGAACATTATCATGGTGAACAAAAGGACTGAAAAAAAGATTGACAAATACACGATGGAGGCTGTTTGTTTGGGAATGGGTTCGAGCAGTATATATGTATTGAAAACGAGAAGCGATGGTGACACGGCGAGTACTGTTATGAAGTGGTCAGGGCTGACACGACGTGTACTGTTATGAAATGGTCAGGGACGATGATCGCATTCGACATGGCGTGTACTGTTGTGAAGTGGTCAGGGATGATGATCGCATTTGACATAGAGTGTTGTAGGTTCTCGGGTGATGCACAGAAGGGAGAAGTTCGAGATGGTCGTTGGCGAGGATGACGTGGAGTTTTTTTGGAGGTTTGGGTGAAAGCTGGGTCTGTAAAGCGCACAATAATGGCAACATCGGGCTTCAGATATTGTAACGGCAAGGAACTTCGCTCGGTCCGAACCAGTCGCTAAACCGACCCAGACCGTTCGAAACGCCCTATCGTTTGAGAACACGACACAACAGAACGCATACAGAAGAACATTTCATTGTTATTACAACAATGCATCAGATTACAAGAATATACAGAGTATAAACGAATAAATATTACACAGAAATATCAGAGATTTAAATTACATTTAAATACATAGCAGCGGAAAATAATACAATACACAACTAGAATGAGATATACGGATACAAAGCTTTCCGGATATCGTTCCAGCTGTAAACCAGGATCCTGTGAATATAAATCTGCAAAACCAAAACTACTAGCTGCCCGTGTCGAAAATAGGGGCACCCAGAGTTTAGGTTAAAACAATAAACTCCAGGTCAGTCATGTGACTGGTGTGAGAACTAAAACAGTTATTAATCTTTATTTCAAATCATTAGGTAAATCAAGGGACCACGCCGTATAACACGGAACGGGTTTCCTCCCAAGAATACCAGTGCATAAAACCAACAGCGCAATGCTAAATAAAGAAAAATGAAGCTGTTATAAGACCCAGGTCCCATCACACAATGCAACGCAGTCGAGGATAGGGTTTTCCCTTATAACAGCCAAAGAATGCTTGATACGTTTAAAACAAATCATTTGATACTATTATAAGTGCATAGTATATAAAACACTTCAAATCATAAGTATCAATCATAGGCGGCATGAGCGCCCCATCCCACTATGTCGCCATATATAGGATATACAATCAAAACCGCAAAGTCTCGTATTTGGAAATTGGGTTTCCATCTATGAACCGAGGCAAAAGATAGTCCTCAACCGATTCGAGACAATCTAGCCCATGTCTCAGGCAAGCGCGCAGGCAAGCCTTGGATCGTCAGGGCCGGTCCACACGGAGTGGATTATTATGCCTGAACAATACGTCTCCCCACCCTATGGGGTGTAAGTCTGGTCCGTCAGCCGACCAGAATGCATTCGGCCGAAACCGATATAACCGAGGCGCCTCGCAACAGCAACAACCACATAAGTCAAACTCGTCAGGGCGTGTAAAACCACTGACGCCACTTCTAGCTAGAAAGAAACGCAAGTCCTCCCTGAGGTCCGTCTCCCGTTTTTGGTTCATACCTGGTGCGAAACACGCGAGGTAAACGTTACACAAAGCTACGCCACAAAGGCCGTGCTTTGATCATCACCACAAGACTTTGCTTTTCAACAGAAGCCTTGATCATTTGCATCTTAGCATGCCACACAGGCAAACCATCCTATGCAACCGATATCAGTCACACAGAATGAAATCCGATGTCAGACACACAGTCCATTTACAAGTCCGTCCTAGGTCTGAACGAAACCGGAGGCACCTAGTACCCCGCATATCCATCGATCTCCAAGTACGTCTGGACGATCACTAACTGTTTCCATCTTCTTGGGTGTACAGCCCAATCAAGATCATCAGTTATCACCCAAACGACGTGAAGACCTCCGGTCTTCGACCATCGTCTTCATCTTCGACTTATCGTCGTATCAGTTATTCAGAATGGGATAAACCCGGTCTTTCCGAATAACTCGCGTATATATTATAAAAGTGTTACACAAACACAACATACGCCTCATTCCAACTCATTAGTCACTAACCGTAAATTAATCAAGAGAATAATTCCCCAAATATTAACCCCGAAGGCCGAAACCAACATCAGATCAATATCCAGAAAACCATTCTGCTTGGCTAACCGACAGTTAGTTTCTAAATTTCACGTTCAAATCTAATTAAAGATTTAACTATCGCCTGGAGCAAAACTGGTGATACTCCATTCTCGATCTTTTCAATCTAATTAAAGATTCATTAAAACTCCACTTAGTTTTAATCATTATCTGGGTTAAAGAATCAGTGTCATTTAAAAACACGATTCACGATAAACCCAAAATCACATTCCATTAATTATCGGGTTAAAGAACAAGTGTTATTTAAAACACTGCTCACGATAAACCCCAAAAATCAATATCAATTCAATTCCAATTAAATATTATTTAATTGGTACACTTCATTAAATCTAAATAAAAAGATTTAATCTTTTCTCAACTGGGTTCAAGAACAGTGTTAGTGAAGACACCATTCACGACAAACCCAAATCACATTCATTAATTATCGGGTTAAAGAACAAGTGTTATTTAAAACACTGTTCACGATAAACCCAAAAATCAATATCAATTCAATTCCAATTAAATATTATTTAATTGGTACACTTCATTAAATCTAAATAAAAAGATTTAATCTTTTCTCAACTGGGTTCAAGAACAGTGTTAGTGAAGACACCATTCACGACAAACCCAAATCACATTCATTAATTATCGGGTTAAAGAACAAGTGTTATTTAAAACACTGTTCACGATAAACCCAAAAATCAATATCAATTCAATTCCAATTAAATATTATTTAATTGGTACACTTCATTAAATCTAAATAAAAAGATTTAATCTTTTCTCAACTGGGTTCAAGAACAGTGTTAGTGAAGACACCATTCACGACAAACCCAAATCACATTCGATATTCAATACAAGGCTCTGAATAGGAAATATATCGGCTTATATTCAATATCGAATTCTACGACTAACAAATGTCGTATTGGAAATAGCGATATATGTATATATCTTTCAAATTTCCATATCAACATCCGTATAATCACGAATTCCAACATCGAAATATTCCGAAGACAATTTCGATTCAATTCCACTCCAATGCAATCATTGGATATTCTGGTTATTTTTAAAACCATTTCAAATTCAATTTATTTATTTAAAAATAAATAGAATTATAATTCTAGTTCAAAACTAGTTCATTTCGATAAAAATCTATTTTTATCTTTTCAAATATGGAGTTTTTCATCCCAATTCTTTCTAAATCATTTTTTTTTGATTTTACACAAATTATTACTATTTTTAATAATTTTATCAAGGCCCGTACAGTCGATTTCCATCAACGGCCATCGAACTGCACTTACAGCGACCTTTTTCGAATTTGATTTGGACGTATCTCCAAATCCAACCGTTAGATTTCAAATTTCTAACATTCATTAGAAAGCTCTTTTCGATACGAACCCAACGGTTCCGGTTTTAGGAGAATCCGACGGTCGGATCTCCCGTAATGTCCGTTTGAAATAAATGGTCGAAATTCACGAACTGCCGCGGCGCGGCGCGTTCTATTCAGGCCGTTATATTATATATATAATATATATAATATATATATTTCGTCGATTTCTATTTAAAACGAATTACATAAATAGTTTTTAAAATCGTTTCAAAACCTATTTCAAATTCCATTTCAATTCAAAGCAAAATTGAATTCTTCTTTATAAATTCGTTTCAAAATTCATTTCTATTCAATTCAAATTTCAATTCAATTTGAATTCATTTCAATTCGCTTTCAATTCCATTTGAATTCGTTTTCAATTCAATTCATTTCGAAATCGTTTTCAATTCATTTTGAATTCGTTTTCAATTCAATTCATTTCGAAATCGTTTTCAATTCATTTTGAATTCGTTTTCAATTCAATTCATTTTGAATTCGTTTTCAATTCAATTCATTTCGAAATCGTTTTCAATTCAATTCATTTCGAAATCGTTTTCAATTCCATTCATTTCGAAATCGTTTTCAATTCAATTCATTTCAAAATATTCGATTTCGAAATCACTTTTCAATATTCATTTTAAAATGAATAAAATCGATATAAATATCGTTCACGTCAAAATGGCGTCAAACTAATCAACACGGCTTCATAAATTTCTATTTTCAAATATTCTATTTCAAATATTTCCTATTATCAAAATATTCTTTATTTTCACGATTGGAATGAGGCCCAATCAATTACCATATAAAGTTAATTATATGGATTTTCATACAACACATGTATATAATAACATTGAGAATAATCAACCATCAACCAAAGTGCACTACACTGTAAAAGCATCAAATATAGATATTCAACGCTTATAACAGTCTGTCAATCAATCGATCGACATATTTAATCAATCAGGATGAGTGAAATTCATATTTCATCCCAACACCCGTGTGGGGTTTCAAACAAACAAACACATATTTTATTCGTGCAGTTGGGCGATGTGTAAAATTTATCGACCCAATCAATGTCCTTCAAATAGGTGTACATAAACAAACCGTCTGGTTTGTAAATGAATATGTATTTTATTCACTTTCACTATATTCATATTCACGTTAAAAATTATATTTTTAACGATAAAACATTTTATTCTATCATATGAATTTCTATTATTCATTTACACAATAAAATGGTATTTTTATTTTCTAACATATTTTAGAAAATTTTGGCGGCATAACGGCACGATACTAGAAACGGGACGAGGCCTAGCCTTATCCCCGGTCTAGTGAAGGCCCACGCCATTCACACATCAATCAAATTCACTTTCGTTATGCAAACCACAAAATTTGGAGTAAGGGTCTAACCTAGCCTTACTCCTTCGCCTTATAACGGCGCACGTCTAATCCTAACCAATTTATCGATTCGATTTTTCACACCACAAACCACATTCAAACCAATATCACAATCAATCACCAAACAGTCAAACAAACAAGTCCATGGTCTGTGGACGATTTGTGTCGGGTGCTACTAAGCACCGTCTGCATCCTAGTATATATATAACTAGAAAAAAAATAAATTGAAAGGTGAGAAGTTCTCACAGAAAGCTATCCAAGCTCCACGGCACTTCATTTGATAGAAATCTTCATCTTCATCGTCTTCGTTGCCCGTAGTCACTATATATATAAAAATCACATTTTTATATTTCGATGTCTTTAAAATAAAAATCACATTTTTATTTATTCACTTTCAATTTAAAAATCATACTTTTATAATCACTTCATATATTTAAAAATCGAATTTTTACTATGCTATTCAATATATAAAAATCGAAATTTTACTTTGCTATTCATTATAAAAATCGAATTTTTACTTTGCTATTCAATATAAAAATCGAGTTTTTACTTTGCTATTCAATATAAAAATCGAATTTTTACTTTGCTATTCAATATAAAAATCGAATTTTTACTTTGCTATTCAATATAAAAATCGAATTTTTACTTCTATGTTATATAGATAAAAATTATATTTTTATCCCGCTATTTTCCATATAAAGATTTCGCCTTTTTGAATTTAAAGATTTCACCTTTTTAAATTTAAAGATCTCACCTTTTTAAATTTAAAGATTTCACCTTTTTAAATTTAAAGATTTCACCTTTTTAAATTTAAAGATTTCACCTTTTTAAATTTAAAGACATCACTTGATTTCAACGTATATAAAATAAAAATCAGATTTTTATTTTGCTACATATACAAAGATGATATTTTTATATTCTCTATCCTATAAAGATTATATTTTTAATTCTTTAAAAATATAAAAACTATATTTTTATCACTTTAAAAATATAAAGATCGTATTATATTACTTTTTAAAAATCAAATCTTTTCTGTTTTAAAAGCCACGTCTTAAAATAAATAAATAAAATCTGTTTTAAAATAAATAAAATCAGTTTTAAAATAAATAAAATCAGTTTTTAAAATTTAAAAATTCAGATTAATAAGCAAATAAAATTCAGTTAATAAAACAAATAAAATCAGTAAATAAAATAAAATCAGAAAATACTTACAGGGGGGGGGGGGTTCATCATCGGTTTTGGGTCCGGGGGGGCTGTGGCTTCCGTCGCTTTGGGGGTTCGCGAGTAGGAGGGAGCAGCGGAGCTGCGAGGCGAGGTGGAGGGGGTCTGGTTGCGGCGGCTAGGGTTCAGGTGAGCAAGGGGGTGCGGAATTAGGGTTCTTCACGTTGGAGGAGGAGAGTGGAGAGGGAAGAGGAGGGGCGCTGCGCGACGGCTCTGGGGGGGGGGGGCGCGCGAGGTGGTGGTGGCTCTGCCACCGGCGGCGGCGTGGGGGGGGGGCTTCGACGCGATTTCGATCTCCCTTTTTTTTTCTTTTTTTTTTTCTTTTTCGATTCTGAATTATCGGGGGGGGGGGCCTGGAGGTATAGGGAGGGAAGAGGGATTATATATTTTTTTTTATTAATTTAATTATTTTATTTTAATTCAAAAAGTCAACTTTTTCAAACGACCTCTAAACGAGGTCCACCGCCTGTCGTCCATAGCGTTTCACCCCCATTCCGAACACAATGGGATATGTATCGTAAGTTGATTCGGCTGTTACAATCAGTTTTCGTTAAATTTACATTTAAATCACTATATTGAATTTTAAACGCACATTTCAAATTACCGGGGTCACATACTAACTAGAAAAATTCCAGAAAAATATTTTCTAGCTTCGTATTGACGATACGGTCCTAACAAAACTAGTTTCGTCTAATTCTGAGGCCGTTTGAAAAATGGCCAATTTCCATTCGATTAAAATCGACAAAAACTGGTCAAACGCGTTTTCTTTTGCCACGCTCACATATTGATTCGAAAAATTATGAAATTTGAAACCTAGCAATAACTTGACACTGCGGACCCAACAAAAGTGGTTTCGTCGAAATCCGAGGTCATCTGCAAAATTGCTATTTTTAAGGGCCTTATATATATAAAAATATATATAAATTTCACAGCGACTATTTCTAATTTTAAACTGGACATATCTTATCATTGCTAAGATGAAATCTCAGTTTGTTAACTTCGTTACAAAGATATAGTTATACAGATTCAAATATTTCTTGTTTCGTTCAATTCTGACTTATATTGAATTCTGTATATTCATTTGAAATTAGAAATCGAATTTTCGAACTACCGCGCTATTTTCAATTCCTTTTATAATTATATATAATTATTTTTATTCTAACGACGACGCGTATAATATATACGTTCGAATTATATTCAAAATAAATTTATTGTCGATATTATTTAAAATAAATCATTTTAAATAAACAAAACTCGCTATAATTGCCAAAACAAAAATTTCAAACTGGCTCGCATTTTACGGGTTGTTACAATCTCCCCCACTTAAAACTTTTCGTCCCCGAAAAGGAACAAAGTCGAAAATGGTTTGATTAATCAACTCTATGTTCGATCAGGCTTTCATTCTCCAATTCTTTAGTTTCTGAGAATTTTTAAAATTTCAAAAATTTGGCTAACACCCTAAATTTTCGAAAAATTTCGCCATAACCTCCCCTGCACCGGGAGCATCGGGGAATTTCAAATAGCTTCCCCGGTCCTTCAGATCTCAAAAAGAAAAAGAAAAAGCCAAGCGGCTAGCCAATAGGCTCACAAAATCATCATCACCCAAACAAAACAGTAAATTATGTAGTAAACATGTACCTATTTGTCGGGCAAACAAATTTTATTCTCTGGCTCTAGCCTCCTTGCTATGACTTGTTCAATGATATATATGTATATGCAAACAAATGCGACCAATTTTCAATATAATCCAATATTTGATTCAGTTAGGCATAATGGTTCAAAATTAGCAAACAAATAAATCAACAACACAAACATCAATCAATTAGTTGATTTAGAGTTTCAAATTCATAATTTTGATACATATACAAAAATCAGATTTTTGATGTCAAATCACAACAATAAGCCCTATCTAGTTTTGGTTCTCACACCAGTCAATAGGAAATATATAGAAAACCCACTTTCGTCACTCGAACATAAATTCTAATGATGGAGCTCCATCATCAAAATCATCTCCGGGCGATTAGAGTGTGATGCTATATCTATCCAATATATTAAAATTTCAAATACACGTTTGCAAGGCGTATATGCAAAATCTTTATATACTGGACTGTCCAAATCAATATAAAAACTAATCAAATACGAATAATTGATTTAAATTTTCAAAACGAAATTTGTTTTCATTTGAAAAATATACTCTTCACACTCGTTCTAGGATACTACTGATCCTATCTCTAACGAGTCATTCTAATTGGATATTGCTAATCCAATATCTGATGAATTCTTTCGTATGGTTCTAATGTGTCTTGTTCTCTGAGCTTTGTAAACCAAAGCTCTGATACCACGTGTAACGGCAAGGAACTTCGCTCGGTCCGAACCAGTCGCTAAACCGACCCAGACCGTTCGAAACGCCCTATCGTTTGAGAACACGACACAACAGAACGCATACAGAAGAACATTTCATTGTTATTACAACAATGCATCAGATTACAAGAATATACAGAGTATAAACGAATAAATATTACACAGAAATATCAGAGATTTAAATTACATTTAAATACATAGCAGCGGAAAATAATACAATACACAACTAGAATGAGATATACGGATACAAAGCTTTCCGGATATCGTTCCAGCTGTAAACCAGGATCCTGTGAATATAAATCTGCAAAACCAAAACTACTAGCTGCCCGTGTCGAAAATAGGGGCACCCAGAGTTTAGGTTAAAACAATAAACTCCAGGTCAGTCATGTGACTGGTGTGAGAACTAAAACAGTTATTAATCTTTATTTCAAATCATTAGGTAAATCAAGGGACCACGCCGTATAACACGGAACGGGTTTCCTCCCAAGAATACCAGTGCATAAAACCAACAGCGCAATGCTAAATAAAGAAAAATGAAGCTGTTATAAGACCCAGGTCCCATCACACAATGCAACGCAGTCGAGGATAGGGTTTTCCCTTATAACAGCCAAAGAATGCTTGATACGTTTAAAACAAATCATTTGATACTATTATAAGTGCATAGTATATAAAACACTTCAAATCATAAGTATCAATCATAGGCGGCATGAGCGCCCCATCCCACTATGTCGCCATATATAGGATATACAATCAAAACCGCAAAGTCTCGTATTTGGAAATTGGGTTTCCATCTATGAACCGAGGCAAAAGATAGTCCTCAACCGATTCGAGACAATCTAGCCCATGTCTCAGGCAAGCGCGCAGGCAAGCCTTGGATCGTCAGGGCCGGTCCACACGGAGTGGATTATTATGCCTGAACAATACGTCTCCCCACCCTATGGGGTGTAAGTCTGGTCCGTCAGCCGACCAGAATGCATTCGGCCGAAACCGATATAACCGAGGCGCCTCGCAACAGCAACAACCACATAAGTCAAACTCGTCAGGGCGTGTAAAACCACTGACGCCACTTCTAGCTAGAAAGAAACGCAAGTCCTCCCTGAGGTCCGTCTCCCGTTTTTGGTTCATACCTGGTGCGAAACACGCGAGGTAAACGTTACACAAAGCTACGCCACAAAGGCCGTGCTTTGATCATCACCACAAGACTTTGCTTTTCAACAGAAGCCTTGATCATTTGCATCTTAGCATGCCACACAGGCAAACCATCCTATGCAACCGATATCAGTCACACAGAATGAAATCCGATGTCAGACACACAGTCCATTTACAAGTCCGTCCTAGGTCTGAACGAAACCGGAGGCACCTAGTACCCCGCATATCCATCGATCTCCAAGTACGTCTGGACGATCACTAACTGTTTCCATCTTCTTGGGTGTACAGCCCAATCAAGATCATCAGTTATCACCCAAACGACGTGAAGACCTCCGGTCTTCGACCATCGTCTTCATCTTCGACTTATCGTCGTATCAGTTATTCAGAATGGGATAAACCCGGTCTTTCCGAATAACTCGCGTATATATTATAAAAGTGTTACACAAACACAACATACGCCTCATTCCAACTCATTAGTCACTAACCGTAAATTAATCAAGAGAATAATTCCCCAAATATTAACCCCGAAGGCCGAAACCAACATCAGATCAATATCCAGAAAACCATTCTGCTTGGCTAACCGACAGTTAGTTTCTAAATTTCACGTTCAAATCTAATTAAAGATTTAACTATCGCCTGGAGCAAAACTGGTGATACTCCATTCTCGATCTTTTCAATCTAATTAAAGATTCATTAAAACTCCACTTAGTTTTAATCATTATCTGGGTTAAAGAATCAGTGTCATTTAAAAACACGATTCACGATAAACCCAAAATCACATTCCATTAATTATCGGGTTAAAGAACAAGTGTTATTTAAAACACTGCTCACGATAAACCCCAAAAATCAATATCAATTCAATTCCAATTAAATATTATTTAATTGGTACACTTCATTAAATCTAAATAAAAAGATTTAATCTTTTCTCAACTGGGTTCAAGAACAGTGTTAGTGAAGACACCATTCACGACAAACCCAAATCACATTCATTAATTATCGGGTTAAAGAACAAGTGTTATTTAAAACACTGTTCACGATAAACCCAAAAATCAATATCAATTCAATTCCAATTAAATATTATTTAATTGGTACACTTCATTAAATCTAAATAAAAAGATTTAATCTTTTCTCAACTGGGTTCAAGAACAGTGTTAGTGAAGACACCATTCACGACAAACCCAAATCACATTCATTAATTATCGGGTTAAAGAACAAGTGTTATTTAAAACACTGTTCACGATAAACCCAAAAATCAATATCAATTCAATTCCAATTAAATATTATTTAATTGGTACACTTCATTAAATCTAAATAAAAAGATTTAATCTTTTCTCAACTGGGTTCAAGAACAGTGTTAGTGAAGACACCATTCACGACAAACCCAAATCACATTCGATATTCAATACAAGGCTCTGAATAGGAAATATATCGGCTTATATTCAATATCGAATTCTACGACTAACAAATGTCGTATTGGAAATAGCGATATATGTATATATCTTTCAAATTTCCATATCAACATCCGTATAATCACGAATTCCAACATCGAAATATTCCGAAGACAATTTCGATTCAATTCCACTCCAATGCAATCATTGGATATTCTGGTTATTTTTAAAACCATTTCAAATTCAATTTATTTATTTAAAAATAAATAGAATTATAATTCTAGTTCAAAACTAGTTCATTTCGATAAAAATCTATTTTTATCTTTTCAAATATGGAGTTTTTCATCCCAATTCTTTCTAAATCATTTTTTTTTGATTTTACACAAATTATTACTATTTTTAATAATTTTATCAAGGCCCGTACAGTCGATTTCCATCAACGGCCATCGAACTGCACTTACAGCGACCTTTTTCGAATTTGATTTGGACGTATCTCCAAATCCAACCGTTAGATTTCAAATTTCTAACATTCATTAGAAAGCTCTTTTCGATACGAACCCAACGGTTCCGGTTTTAGGAGAATCCGACGGTCGGATCTCCCGTAATGTCCGTTTGAAATAAATGGTCGAAATTCACGAACTGCCGCGGCGCGGCGCGTTCTATTCAGGCCGTTATATTATATATATAATATATATAATATATATATTTCGTCGATTTCTATTTAAAACGAATTACATAAATAGTTTTTAAAATCGTTTCAAAACCTATTTCAAATTCCATTTCAATTCAAAGCAAAATTGAATTCTTCTTTATAAATTCGTTTCAAAATTCATTTCTATTCAATTCAAATTTCAATTCAATTTGAATTCATTTCAATTCGCTTTCAATTCCATTTGAATTCGTTTTCAATTCAATTCATTTCGAAATCGTTTTCAATTCATTTTGAATTCGTTTTCAATTCAATTCATTTCGAAATCGTTTTCAATTCATTTTGAATTCGTTTTCAATTCAATTCATTTTGAATTCGTTTTCAATTCAATTCATTTCGAAATCGTTTTCAATTCAATTCATTTCGAAATCGTTTTCAATTCCATTCATTTCGAAATCGTTTTCAATTCAATTCATTTCAAAATATTCGATTTCGAAATCACTTTTCAATATTCATTTTAAAATGAATAAAATCGATATAAATATCGTTCACGTCAAAATGGCGTCAAACTAATCAACACGGCTTCATAAATTTCTATTTTCAAATATTCTATTTCAAATATTTCCTATTATCAAAATATTCTTTATTTTCACGATTGGAATGAGGCCCAATCAATTACCATATAAAGTTAATTATATGGATTTTCATACAACACATGTATATAATAACATTGAGAATAATCAACCATCAACCAAAGTGCACTACACTGTAAAAGCATCAAATATAGATATTCAACGCTTATAACAGTCTGTCAATCAATCGATCGACATATTTAATCAATCAGGATGAGTGAAATTCATATTTCATCCCAACACCCGTGTGGGGTTTCAAACAAACAAACACATATTTTATTCGTGCAGTTGGGCGATGTGTAAAATTTATCGACCCAATCAATGTCCTTCAAATAGGTGTACATAAACAAACCGTCTGGTTTGTAAATGAATATGTATTTTATTCACTTTCACTATATTCATATTCACGTTAAAAATTATATTTTTAACGATAAAACATTTTATTCTATCATATGAATTTCTATTATTCATTTACACAATAAAATGGTATTTTTATTTTCTAACATATTTTAGAAAATTTTGGCGGCATAACGGCACGATACTAGAAACGGGACGAGGCCTAGCCTTATCCCCGGTCTAGTGAAGGCCCACGCCATTCACACATCAATCAAATTCACTTTCGTTATGCAAACCACAAAATTTGGAGTAAGGGTCTAACCTAGCCTTACTCCTTCGCCTTATAACGGCGCACGTCTAATCCTAACCAATTTATCGATTCGATTTTTCACACCACAAACCACATTCAAACCAATATCACAATCAATCACCAAACAGTCAAACAAACAAGTCCATGGTCTGTGGACGATTTGTGTCGGGTGCTACTAAGCACCGTCTGCATCCTAGTATATATATAACTAGAAAAAAAATAAATTGAAAGGTGAGAAGTTCTCACAGAAAGCTATCCAAGCTCCACGGCACTTCATTTGATAGAAATCTTCATCTTCATCGTCTTCGTTGCCCGTAGTCACTATATATATAAAAATCACATTTTTATATTTCGATGTCTTTAAAATAAAAATCACATTTTTATTTATTCACTTTCAATTTAAAAATCATACTTTTATAATCACTTCATATATTTAAAAATCGAATTTTTACTATGCTATTCAATATATAAAAATCGAAATTTTACTTTGCTATTCATTATAAAAATCGAATTTTTACTTTGCTATTCAATATAAAAATCGAGTTTTTACTTTGCTATTCAATATAAAAATCGAATTTTTACTTTGCTATTCAATATAAAAATCGAATTTTTACTTTGCTATTCAATATAAAAATCGAATTTTTACTTCTATGTTATATAGATAAAAATTATATTTTTATCCCGCTATTTTCCATATAAAGATTTCGCCTTTTTGAATTTAAAGATTTCACCTTTTTAAATTTAAAGATCTCACCTTTTTAAATTTAAAGATTTCACCTTTTTAAATTTAAAGATTTCACCTTTTTAAATTTAAAGATTTCACCTTTTTAAATTTAAAGACATCACTTGATTTCAACGTATATAAAATAAAAATCAGATTTTTATTTTGCTACATATACAAAGATGATATTTTTATATTCTCTATCCTATAAAGATTATATTTTTAATTCTTTAAAAATATAAAAACTATATTTTTATCACTTTAAAAATATAAAGATCGTATTATATTACTTTTTAAAAATCAAATCTTTTCTGTTTTAAAAGCCACGTCTTAAAATAAATAAATAAAATCTGTTTTAAAATAAATAAAATCAGTTTTAAAATAAATAAAATCAGTTTTTAAAATTTAAAAATTCAGATTAATAAGCAAATAAAATTCAGTTAATAAAACAAATAAAATCAGTAAATAAAATAAAATCAGAAAATACTTACAGGGGGGGGGGGTTCATCATCGGTTTTGGGTCCGGGGGGGCTGTGGCTTCCGTCGCTTTGGGGGTTCGCGAGTAGGAGGGAGCAGCGGAGCTGCGAGGCGAGGTGGAGGGGGTCTGGTTGCGGCGGCTAGGGTTCAGGTGAGCAAGGGGGTGCGGAATTAGGGTTCTTCACGTTGGAGGAGGAGAGTGGAGAGGGAAGAGGAGGGGCGCTGCGCGACGGCTCTGGGGGGGGGGGGGCGCGCGAGGTGGTGGTGGCTCTGCCACCGGCGGCGGCGTGGGGGGGGGGCTTCGACGCGATTTCGATCTCCCTTTTTTTTTCTTTTTTTTTTTCTTTTTCGATTCTGAATTATCGGGGGGGGGGGGGGGCTGGAGGTATAGGGAGGGAAGAGGGATTATATATTTTTTTTTATTAATTTAATTATTTTATTTTAATTCAAAAAGTCAACTTTTTCAAACGACCTCTAAACGAGGTCCACCGCCTGTCGTCCATAGCGTTTCACCCCCATTCCGAACACAATGGGATATGTATCGTAAGTTGATTCGGCTGTTACAATCAGTTTTCGTTAAATTTACATTTAAATCACTATATTGAATTTTAAACGCACATTTCAAATTACCGGGGTCACATACTAACTAGAAAAATTCCAGAAAAATATTTTCTAGCTTCGTATTGACGATACGGTCCTAACAAAACTAGTTTCGTCTAATTCTGAGGCCGTTTGAAAAATGGCCAATTTCCATTCGATTAAAATCGACAAAAACTGGTCAAACGCGTTTTCTTTTGCCACGCTCACATATTGATTCGAAAAATTATGAAATTTGAAACCTAGCAATAACTTGACACTGCGGACCCAACAAAAGTGGTTTCGTCGAAATCCGAGGTCATCTGCAAAATTGCTATTTTTAAGGGCCTTATATATATAAAAATATATATAAATTTCACAGCGACTATTTCTAATTTTAAACTGGACATATCTTATCATTGCTAAGATGAAATCTCAGTTTGTTAACTTCGTTACAAAGATATAGTTATACAGATTCAAATATTTCTTGTTTCGTTCAATTCTGACTTATATTGAATTCTGTATATTCATTTGAAATTAGAAATCGAATTTTCGAACTACCGCGCTATTTTCAATTCCTTTTATAATTATATATAATTATTTTTATTCTAACGACGACGCGTATAATATATACGTTCGAATTATATTCAAAATAAATTTATTGTCGATATTATTTAAAATAAATCATTTTAAATAAACAAAACTCGCTATAATTGCCAAAACAAAAATTTCAAACTGGCTCGCATTTTACGGGTTGTTACAGATATGTTTGGGAAGAAGTAATTAATATAAATCGTTAATTAGGGTAATTGATAATGGTATTAAGGGTTAAAATTCGTAATTAATTTAATTAATTTGAATATTTTTTAATCAAAGATTAAAATTAAAATCATTATAACTCGATCGTTCGTTAACAGAATCAGACAAAACTAGTCACATTGGAATCGTGACGACGAGATCTACATCAGGGAACTAATGTGGCTAAGAATTGAGCTATTGGAATTTCGTCGAAATAATCAAACATATGTTTGATTTTAAAATGAAACAAAAGTAGAATCGTCAACTGCGAAGCAAGGTGAGTAAACTCACTAACTTTGACTCATTTATATTTCTATATAACGAGTTTTAAATTTATTAGTAGTAATTTTATACTATGATGATTGGTTGGATGAATGGTTGCTAAAATTTGTTGAAATGGTTGATCTATCGATGATCCATTATTAATTCTGTTACTATGAAATTTTATATTGATGTGAAATTAATATTATTAATGTTGATTAACATCTGTGGATGCAGGGAAATAGGTTGGAGGGATCCAACTGGATTCCTCAAAATTTATATTATTATGTTTGCATTAGTTGTGACCTATACTTTGATATATTAATAGTGATTGATCTTGTTGTGTTTTAAATATCACTGGCCCAAGAATTTGGTATTTAAATACCATAAAAAAAATTCTAATATAGAAAATGAAATTTGAGTTTTGTAACACCCCACCTCCGCTAGGGTCACTCACAAAGGAATGCACTAGCTTTAGAGGGGTATTGTTGGTAAACATGTACAGAAATATTACAAGACAGAACATATAAAATAACGGAAGTAAAACCAACTTTCATATCATTAATAAATAAGGTCTAAAGCCTTTTACATCAGAGAATTTCTTACATGAAAACCTGTCTTGCAATAGTAAAGAAGCATAAAAACCTTTTTATAAATTATTCCCCCAAGTGAAACAGTAAAGTAGCCATAGCCAAGAAAAGTCCAAGCCATACATGATGACCTTCAACCAGAAGAAGTCCGAACTAACAATAGCATTTCCTCCCTGTAACCTGGGGGGAACGGAAGACAAGAGGTGAAAGAAAACGGGATCAGTCATAAAGACTGGTAAGTCCTATCTACTTCTAGTATATAAACTAATAAAGTTAACTGACATGAGAAACTGAGATGAAACATAAGTATGATGACAAGATATATAAGCTAAACCAAAACAACAGGATGAACTACAGTACCCAGATAAACTAAGGTGTCATGATAAATTACGGTGTCAAGATACAACAAAGTATCACATCGTCAGGTTTCTATCAAGTATAATATCCCAAGGTATCTGTCATGTATGACATTCCGAGGTTACTATCAAGTATTTTTCTCATGGTTCTAACACGTATATTTGCTCTGCACCTTCCGTACTAGTATCCCAACCCATGTCATATGTTAACTATGAATGTCCCTTTCCATGTGTCATGTAATGGTCCACGTCAACCTAATATATATAGCACATGTAGGTTTTCCCCACTCTATGTTTCTTTCCATGTATAAGTTTAGTTCTTTGCCGTAGGCCGTATGGGCTTTCCCAAGTAAATCTATACCACCTCAACGTAGTATCATTTTATCCTTGAGGTTATTTCGGACTGCTACCCTTGATCTGGTTATGTTTTCTCATCATGAACTATCGCGTGTTCACCTAGGATTTATGCTACATAGGACCGCTAGGGATGATGCTACCTAATGAACGTTTTCGTATCTCGGTTTGGGTTTTAGCCACCTAGGGCTACTAGGGATTATGCTACCCGTCAACCGCGCCCTTTTATCCCACGTATGAATCGGGAATCGTTTTCCATGTCTAGACGCACATGTATCTCAAATGTGCCATCCGAGTTTCGTGCCAGGGCAAATCAAGAAATACAGAACTCGGTCGGGAGTTTTAAGTCGTCTGCCGATGCAGATATCAAGGTCTATTTTTGTATCCGTGGCTATGGTCCCACGTGACCTCTCCCTCAACTACTGAAAGGCAAAACAAGAAAAGTCATTATGAGAACTACACTAAGGCCATCGATGCCCTCTTTCCGGACGGCCAACCTCACCCATACCTAGATAGCAAGTATGGTCTGTTGGGTGTTCTCTGCCTTTCTGTACGCACACGATTGACTAAAGATGGTAGGTGACATAGAAAGATGACTAGAAGTTCGCATATAGCATTACATGCAAGTTATCATAAGGGATATGATAGCTCTCATGTTGCATAATGCAACATTCAACATAAAGCTTATAGCTTTTAGGCCACAAGATCAAGATAATGCCTTTACAAACATGATGGGATACATAACATGATAGCATGTGTGATACTTAATGTTCAAACCCAACTTGCAACATTCATTTAACTTCATAGTCTAAAAAGAAAGTAGAAAAGGGCTTACAATGCTATGAAGGCAATAAAACGACATATAATACAAAGATTGAGACGAAGCCACTCAAGCAACACCAAAAACCCCAAATGATAAGCTCCAAATGAAACCCTTGAGCAAATATCAATAGAAATCCTTGCCTTGAAGTAGAAAGGTTGCAACTTCGGCTAGAATGCAACTTATGAACTCTCATACAAACTTGAAATCACTCATATGATCATGTAATCTCTCATGTGAGTGAAGATAGAATTTATGACAAGAGGATGGAGGCCATGACTAAACATTTTGGCATAGTTTAGTTGTAGGATCAATTTATGAAGGTTTTAGATTAGGTTAGGGGTCTTTTTATAGAAGATTAGGATAGTTTAGGCCATAGGATTAACCCTAGTTTAGATCCTAGCCACTGAAATTCGTCACAAGCCACCAAACCAGACCAAAAGCATGTCTTGGGGAAGGAGTCAGGTGCACCAGGCCAAACTGGCCGACCACCAAAGTCGACAGGGGTGTCGACTGGGCAGTCGACACAACCTGGGGTGTGTCGACACCCAAGTCGACTCCCCAGTCAACTTGGGGTGGCGGTAATTTTTCCCGCCTGCTCTGCATAGCTGAATTTGAATTTCTGAATTCAAATTTGAACTTGAAGTTTTCTGAAAACTTTGACGGGCCATCACTAGGTCATACGGACTCCGATTTTCGAAAAATCGGACTTTATTTCGCGTATTTGTCCGAGTCGAACGCAATGGTACAGCCCGTTTCTCCTGATTCAGATTTTATATTTTGATTCTTCCTTGATTCTTGTTTTAACACGTTGTTAAATTTCGGGTTGTTACTGTAATGACTCGAGATTTCGACCAACTAATTTTAAATATTTAGAATGGATTTAAATACTTAGTTGATAATATAAATGAATTTTTATATTTATGTTATCGAATTAAATATCGATTTCAATTTAATATCGTATATATTAAATTATCAAAATAAGGAATCAGCGAATAACTGAATTCGAAGTGAAAACTGATTTGAAATCAGTTCAGATAATCAATACATAATTCTATTTGAATTAGAATAATAATATTAAATTATTTATCGAAGAATTTAAATGGTTTGAACTTTAAATTATATCGATTTAAATTAATATCTTCCACAGACGATCGAATTTGACTTCGTGACCTATCCCAGTGTGTCCGGAATAGGGGTATTACACTAGAATGGACTGTTGTTGGGTTCAGAAAGGAGTTCGCAGCCAAGGAGTATTTTGATTTAAGCATAGTGGTTTAATTAAAATAAAATTTAAATAAAAATATCGTTTGTGGTGGACATAAACGAAACATCAAAGCCTAAAATAAAAGGATTTAAAATGGCCACACGGTTCACTGTACAACCACATTCTCCCTTTATAAATCGCAACTCCCCTTTTCTTTACTCAAATTGTTCTTCTGTAAATCATTCTCAAGCTCAATCAAAAAGGGTCGATCCATTCAAGTAAAAATCAAAATCGAACGAAGCCTCAATAAATCAAAACCCGCCCCCACCTCGATCGTTCACGTATTTCACCACCACAGCGCCAAATTTTGTGCGATATGTATCTTTGATGTTCGAACGTTAAGCAGTGTTCAACTAGGGGACAGTTGGGGATCGCGGTTTTCAAATCTGCCGAATAAAGGAGCTGGTGCTTTTGGGAGGGCGATGGAGCTCACGGTTGTGAAGAAGAACAGAAGGAGGGGACTCGCAGTTTTGGGGATTCACGACTAGAGGTTCACGAGTTCAAATCGAAGTGGTGTTGGGAGTTCGTGATGGGCTATACACGGACCTGGAGTGAACAGGAGGGGTGCGTGAGTATTACTGATTTCGAGTTGAGTGGTGCAAATTGCTGATGTCGAGTGAGAAGTTCGCAGTATGATTTTTTTTGGGGAAAACTGAGTTGCGATCCATTCAGCATTTGCGAGATCTAGTCAATGATGTCAGTAGCGCTCGCAAGCCGTAACAGTTCACAGTAAAGGTCTGGACTGAAATGGTGTGGTGTTTATGAATGACGATGTGATTTGGGACATAAGGGAAGTGCCGCACTGGGAAAAAGGGGTATTCAAACTTTCTGATATAAGAGAAGGGACTGTCAAACTTGGTTTAAGGTACGAATTCAGTCGAGATGATTCATAGCCATGCGATGCTGAATTTAAATGGACGTCAACAAACGAAAATTACGGTGAGTAAACCTCACTCCCCATTTATTTAGAAATTATTTTTATATAGTTAAAAATAATTGTCTGTGCTTGTTTGAATGCTGCCTGATTGTTTAAAATATATATTAATTATTTAGGATATATATGTATATATATTGGGTTGATGATTGGTTGGATTCCCGAAGTTTCATTAGCGGATGCCCGCGGTACCATAGCGGATGATTACCCTATACGCCTCACGCTATGATTAGTGGATGACCTTCTATACCGCGATATCCTGCCTCGAAGCAGGATGGGTATTACTATGTTGACTAACGCCTGTGGATGCAGGAAAACAGGTTGGAGGAATCCACTGGATTCCTCAAAAATATATATTATCTGTTGTTTGTTTGATTTCATATATATTCATATATGATGTGTTAAAAATCAAATGATTGAAAATTGGTTGATTTGATTGTTTAAAATATCCCTGGGGCTTGATTATGGATTTATAAAAATATCGAAAAGGGTATTTGATATTTAAAAAGGGAATTCTATTTTTATAAATAGAATTTGAATTTTTAATAAAACTATAGAAAATATTAACTTGTTTTGAAGGTATATAAAACAAGTGATCGAATTTATAAACTGTGTTTATAAATGAAAATATGGGATTTGAATCGAATTTATAAACTTTGTTTATAAATGAAAGGTGGGTTTTGAATCGAATTTATAAACTTTGTTTATAAATGAAAGGTGGGTTTTGAATCGAATTTATAAACTTTGTTTATAAATGAAAATATGGGATTTGAATTGAATTTATAAACATTGTTTATAAATGGAAAGGTGGGATTTGAATTGAAGTTATAAACGTTGTTTATAAATGATGCAGAGAATTCAAATGGACTTTGAATATAAGGAATTGAAATAGAATTTGAATCAAATGGAGTTTAACTATAGAATTTGAATATAGTATTTCAAATGGAATTTGAATATAGAAATTCAAATGGGATTTATAATAAATAGATTTGGATAAATAGAAGTGGATTAGACTAAGAAGTTAATTAACAGATTTAATTAACAAATTGAGTTTAAACGATTGATATAGTTAAAATAGATTGGACAGGTATAGACATACAGGAGACAGGTTTGGAATAAAGTATAGAAGTGAAATAAATAGAATGCCCGACAAATAGGTACGTATTTAATTCATATATGAGATTTTATGCGCCGTATCGGCAAGCCGCTTGGCTTTTTCTTTTTCTTTTTGAGATGAGAAGGACCGGGAAAGCTATTTGAAATTTCCCGATGCTCCCGGTACAAAGGAGGTTATGGCAAATTTTTCCGGGAATTTAAGGAGATAGAGTATTTTTAAGATAATTTGATAGTTAGAAATTAACATATCAAAATATATAGAAGTCGATAAGAAAACGAACTTAGAAATAGAATAGAAAGGGAAAGTGTATACGTGTTTAAAGGTGAAGAAGTAGTTGTATGTTATTGGTTATTCGAGTAAGTAGTCTTATCTGTTTTGACGTTATAAATGTTATTCAGTCAAGGTCTGAGAGGTAGTTATACCCCAACTTGATTGGTTTCATTATTAACAGATAAATAGTAAGATTTCAGGCTCGAAGATCAATGTTAGATAAGAGTTAGTTGAATATAGTATTTGGGTTGTCGTAACGATGTTTTACACTACATCCGTTTTAACCCAAATAAATGTAAGCTGGGAAATAGATGTTAAATATTTCCTAAGTATAGAAATAAACGAGATCGGAAAGAGATAAGTAATTGGAATATTTTCCAATTATAAATAGCATATACTTTCTAAAGTTTAGAAAATAAAGGAAGGCGATATTCGGAAATGTTTTCCAAATAACGTAACAGGTTAATATGGTTATTGAAAATATTTGGTTAACAAATATTGATAAAGAAATAGAGAAGTGATTTAATTAATGAAATATTAATTAAAGGCTCACTGATTGTTGGATGTTTGGATGAACACTTGTTTTATTCGATAGTTAAATCATCGACTATCGAAACACTTGTTTTTATTCGATAGTTAAATCACAGACTATCGAAGTTTTGACCATCGTTGTCAATATGGAGAGACCGGTTGGATTATTATCCGAAGAACCACTCCATATCGGCAGTAGCGTGCAAATCAGATTATATAAAGATAATCGAAGACGGAGTAGAGTGCAAGGACTTTTTCTATTAATAGAAATAGTGCCTTCAGTTCATCCTGTTCCTGGGTGACTCGTATGGATGAATGTCTGACAGAGTATTTCCAGACGTTCATGTATATTGATTTCTCCAACCGTACCAAGAGTGGAGGCGGAGAAGGAAACTTCTTTTAGCTAACACATAATGTATTGTTGTAGACGTCAATCAGTGATTTGGTGGATTTGACGATGTGGCATTCAAAGTGAATCTGGTATGATGATAAAGTGTAGCTTCTAGCCTCATCATCCGGTAAATGACAGAAATCGGGCAGGCAACATGGCTAAGTCGGTCGCACCGAAGTAGGGTGTATAATCACCTGATCTAGAGTTTCATTTACTTCTAAAAAACTATTGTTGATGTTGCCCCATTTGGGAAACGGTTGCTGATCCCAACTGTTGATGATATACATTCGATACACTCAAGCGAAATGAGTGGTCGGTCATGTGTGGCAGGGTTGCAAGATGTTCTTGTTGAACCCAATGTATTCCTCTCTAGAGGTACATTAGCGAAAGGTGGTTCCATACCTTGTCATAGTTGGAAATCCATTACCCAATACGTGCTTGCGGTTTTGATTGTATACTATATATGTAGAACGTGAGATGAAAGCGTTTCTGCTAGATGATTATATATATACTGTGGTTGATAGACATTATTATAATATCAAAAGGTTTTTTGATAGTAAGATATTTTGGATTCTCATAAGGTAAAAACCCGTTCCGTTATGCGACGTGGTCTTATGAGATATCGTTTACTTGTTCGAACTGTTTTTAAACTGTTTTACTCATACCAGTCCCATGACTGACCCGGAGTTTACTTTGTTGTTTTCCTTAAACTCTTGGGTGCCTAAATTTGTACGGGTAGTCAAGTAGTCGGGAATTTACAGATATACTGGAAGAGCTTGGAGTAGGAGGCTTCAGGATCATATACCTATAGTTATTTATGCTGTGTTGTAAGTGATGTACTTTGATATTGATGCATATTCAAGTACAGATGTATATTTCAAGTTATGTTATATATATTATATGTTATTCGTTCCGCTGTGAGATTCGTGTTACTCTGATGTTGTGTTCTTCTTCTTCTTCTATTCTAAGTTTCTATCTTATCTTTCCTCACCCTCTAATTTCTTTCACTAATTACCAGGATTTTTCGATGTTTTGGTTATCGACATCGAGCTTATGTCGATAACCAAAGTCGTTGAAAATCCGGGTCGTTACAGTTGGTATCAGAGCTTAAGTTAAGAATTACTTGGCTCTGTGGCGTGACTCGGTAGAGATAGGGTTAGTAATACCCTAGATTGAGTTTGAGTGTATATATATACGAGAGAGCGTATTTGTTATTTGATATAAAAACCGTTTTATATTGTGTTGACTAGTCTGTTGAGTGGATTATAAATTTTGGTCGAATTGTGGGACGCCACAATGTCGATAGGAGTTTATAAACACTTGAACAGAAGATTGAACACGATATTGTTTTTAAATAGTTAAGTTGATTGTTAGGATTATAATCGAATTAGAATATAAAACAGAAATAGTTATATATATAACCAATGGAATTTGTATATAAAATCAAATATACAAATGTGATAAATTGAAATTGAATTTCAACCAGAATTCAGAATTTAAAATCCTGGGAGTTTGGAAAATAATTTTTTCTAAATGGATTTTGAAAGAAATATAGCACTAGACTCATTCAGTAGCTGGGAAATAATTCTGATGATGGTCGCAACATCATTAGTGTTCATTTTCGAGTTTCTAAGTGATGAATTGCTGCCTTAGAAAAGTTTCGATGGAAATTTGTTTGAAAGAAACAAGTTGTTTGAAAATTCAAATGGTTTGAATTTGAGATAGATATAAATATATGTATATATTTATATTACTTCAGAGGAATTTTGAAATGGGAATTGGAATACAGATTTCAAATAGAAATTCAATATAGAGAATTCAAATAAATTTGAATATAGAATTCAAATAGCAATTGAAATAGACTTTGAATATAGAATTTAAAGGAGTTAAAATGGAATTTGAATTCAAAGGAATTCAAATGGATTTGAATAAAGAATGGTCAAATAGAGATTTGAATATTAGAATTCAAATGGAATTTGGTTAAATAGTATTTAAAAGAGAATATAAAGTGGAGGTTGAATATTAGAATTCAAAGAAAATATAAAGTTTGAAATAGAATTTTAAATAAAAGGAGTTTAAATAGAATTTGAATTCAAAGTGGAAAGATAGAATTTGAATTCAAAAGAGTTAAAATAGAATTTAAATTCAAAGGATTTCAAATAGAAATTTGACAAAGGAATTTAAATAGAAATTGAACAAAGGATTTCAGATGGGTTTTGAATAAAGGATTTCAAATAGAAATTGAAGATAAGAAATTCAAATAGAATTTGAAGATAAGGAAATTGAATTAGATTTGAATCGAAGAAAATTCAAATAGAAATTGAATAGAAGGAAATTCAAATGAGTTGGAATAAAGAAATTCAAATGGAATTTGAATATTGTAAATATATAGAATTTGAATATTAGAAGTGAAATAGATCGGGAATATTATGTTGAAATGGAAAAAAATGGATTTGATATATATTAAAAATATATCAGAATGGAGTTGAGTTTATTATAAACAAAGTTAAAACATTTATATTTATAAATATAATTAAAACGAGCTCGCCGTAACGCGGCAGTTTGTAAATTGGCGATTCGAACTTCAATTTAGTATAAAGAACTCAATTGAAGTCGGAATTCTTTGAAACAAGAATCGTCGGGACCGGTTGAACAATAGTTTTCTAATGAAAGAGAAAAATCTAGATTTCGTCGTATAGATTTTGAGTTATATCAAAATCAATTTTTTAGAAAAGCAGCGCCAGAACCATTATAAAACCATAATGGTTTAATTAAATAAATAAAAGGATTTTTAGGAAATAAAATCCGAATTGGCATTAGAAAAATCCAGATTGGAGATATAAAATAAATATGAACTCCAGTGAAGTAGGTGAAATGATTTTCAAGACAAAAATCATATTTTAAATGGTTAAATAGAATTAACTAAATTGGAGAATAATTAGTTAAAGGAAATTTGAATCGAAACTGGGTTTTTGATAAGTGAAGAGATTGAGAATTTATATTCGAAATCGAATATATAACTCGAGTTGAAAATATAATTAGATTAGTCTATAATTAAATTGACTTTTTATTTGAACAAGTTATATTCAAATAAAAAGGGTGAAATAGGCAAAACGGTTAATTAGCAACTAGTTAATGGGAATTTGAATGATTGAAATTAAATTTAACTTAAGTAAGTTAAATGGATCGAAATGGATAAATTGAGTAAAATCATGTGAATGAAATATGAATTGGGTGTGAATAAAGGAAAAAAAACCAAAAGAGTTAAAACGAAAATATATTTGTATAACAAATATAAAGGAAATATATTTGTAACACAAATACAAAGAGAGTTATGTGCAAACAAATAAAAGGAGAAATATTTGTAAAAACATTTACAAATAGAATTTAGAAGGGAATATTTGTAAAACATTTACAAATAGATTAAATGGAAATATTTATTTATAGAAAATAAATAGAATGTTATAAATGAGATATTTATTTGTTAAATAAATAGAATTTAATCGAAGGAATATATAAAAGATGAATAGAAAATGGAAATCTGTTTTTAACAGATAAATAGAAAAGATTAATTTATAAATAACAGTTTATAAATTAAATTAAATATTTATCATTCGATAAATGGAATATATAAGTCTGAACTTATATAGAGAAGAGATATTGGTTTTTAACACCGATAGTTTTAAATAGAAGGGGTATACAATACTTGTATAAGTGAAGTAACGTTATTAAAGAGAACATTTATAAAGTGAAGAACCGTTACTAAAAGTAAATCTTTATAAATGAATGAACGTTATCCAATAGGAGATATTCGAATTGGAGAAGTCAATTAGAGTTAGAAATAATCGATTAGTGTTAGAATAAATCGATTAGAGTAAGAATTAACCAGTTAGAGTTAATCAGTTAGGGTTAATCTGTAGGGTTAATTGAATATTTGTTATTCAATTAAAATTTATCGAATATTTGTTATTTCAAATTTAGAGTTAACCAGATAGAATTAAATTGAACATAGTTAATCGAACTAGGATTTAATTGAATGTTAGATATCCAATTAAAAGTTGATCGAATATAGTTATTGAGATAGAGTTAGTCAAACATAGTTACTCAAGATAAGTGCCATTTCGTACGACTGCTAGCGTAAGTCGCAGGGCTGCAGATAGCCTAGGGCGGTCGGATGTTTCCTGGGGGAATCAGGCGTAACCATTGTAATCGTTGCGATCTAGAGTCAAGCGAATGAAGTTTCGAATATAGTTTATTCGAAAGAAGTTATCGAATATAGTTATTCGAAAGAAGAAATCGAATATAGTTTATTCGAAAGGAGTTATCAATTATTAGTTAATCGAAGGAGTTATCGATTATTAGTTAATCGAAGGAATTATCGATTATTAGTAAATCAAAGGAGTTATCGATTATAGTTTAATCGAAAAGAGTTATCAATTAGTTGAATCGAAGTGAGTTAAAGAATATTGGTTATTCGAAGGAGTTATCGAATATAGCTTATTCGGAAGGAGTTAAGTGAAAAGAGCTAATCAGATAGAGTTAATTGATAAGAGTAAATTGAATGGAGTAAATCGAATATAGTTTATTCGAAGAAATGTTTTCGAATATAGTTATTCGAAAGAGAGATTTTCGAATATAGTTATTCGAAGGGAGGAGTTATCGAATAGGGATCTATTCGAAAGAGAGTTATGCAAGGAAGTTTGAAATGTTGAGTATGAACATAAATAAGTTTTGAAAAGAAAATGGTTTGGTAGCACTTTTCCTACCTTAGCAATTTCGAGGACGAAATTATTTTAAGTGGGGAAGATTGTAATGACCCGGGATTTCGACCAACTAATTTTAAATATTTAGAATGGATTTAAATATTTAGTTGATAATATAAATGAATTTTTATATTTATGTTATCGATTTAATTATCGATTTCGATTTAATATCGTATATATTAATAAGGAATCAGCGAATAACTAAATTCGAAGTGAAAACTGATTTGAAATCAGTTCAGATAATCAATACATAATTCAGTTTGAATTAGAATAATAATATTAAATTATTTATCGAAGAATTTAAATGGTTTGAACTTTAAATTATATCGATTTAAATTAATATCTTCCACAGACGATCGAATTTGACTTCGTGACCTATCCCAGTGTGTCCGGAATAGGGGTATTACACTAGAATGGACTGTTGTTGGGTTCAGAAAGGAGTTCGCAGTCAAGGAGTAGTTTGATTTAAGCATAGTGGTTTAATTAAAATAAAATTTAAATAAAAATATCATTTGTGGTGGACATAAACGAAACATCAAAGCCTAAAATAAAAGGATTTAAAATGGCCACACGGTTCACTGTACAACCACATTCTCCCTTTATAAATCGCAAATCCCCTTTTCTTTACTCAAATTGTTCTTCTGTAAATCATTCTCAAGCTCAATCAAAAAGGGTCGATCCATTCAAGTAAAAATCAAAATCGAACGAAGCCTCAATAAATCAAAACCCGCCCCCACCTCGATCGTTCACGGATTTCACCACTACATCGCCAAATTTTGTGCGATATGTATCTTTGATGTTCGAACATTAAGCAGTGATCAACTAGGGGACAGTTGGGGATCGCGGTTTTCAAATCTGCCGAATAAAGGAGCTGGTGCTTTTGGGAGGGCGATGGAGCTCACGGTTGTGAAGAAGAACAGAAGGAGGGGACTCACAGTTTTAGGGATTCACGACTAGAGGTTCACGAGTTCAAATCGAAGTGGTGTTGGGAGTTCGTGATGGGCTGTACACGGACCTGGAGTGAACAGGAGGGGTGCATGAGTATTACCGATTCCGAGTTGAGTGGTGCGAATTGCTGATGTCGAGTGAGAAGTTCGCAGTATGATTTTTTTTGGGGAAAACTGAGTTGCGATCCATTCAGCATTTGCGAGATCTGGTCACTGATGTCAGTAGCGCTCGCAAGCCGTAACAGTTCACAGTAATGGTCTGGACTGAAATGGTGTGGTGTTTATGAATGACGATGTGATTTGGGACATAAGGGAAGTGCCGCACTGGGAAAAAGGGGTATTCAAACTTTTTGATATAAGAGAAGGGACTGTCAAACTTGGTTTAAGGTACGAATTCAGTCGAGATGATTCGTAGCCATGCGATGCTGAATTTAAATGGACGTCAATAAACGAAAATTACGGTGAGTAAACCTCACTCACCATTTATTTAGAAATTATTTTTATATAGTTAAAAATAATTGTCTGTGCTTGTTTGAATGCTGCCTGATTGTTTAAAATATATATTAGTTATTTAGGATATATATGTATATATATTGGGTTGATGATTTGAAACACCCCACCTCCGTTAGGGTCACTCTCAAAGGGAATGCCCTAATTTTGGTGGAGGTTTATAAGTACAAGTCACAGATATACAAGACAGATATAAGAACTCATATTTGTAAACAGCGGAAAAACTACAACTTTTATTCCATCAAAGCAAATACGTGTTACAAAACATCACCATGATTGTCTTACATCTTTTTCCAAAAACATAACATAACACTTTCATAATCTGTCTTGAGTACATTATTTTAAGAAGCATAAATAAAACATAGTTGAACTGCAAAAGTCCCCATAGTGGATTGTCCAAAGCCATAGTTCAAAACAGGAAAGTCCAAGCAATACATTTCTCTTCTTCAAGCTGGATGTTAAGGTTGGTCAAGCTGCTGTGTTCCCTCCCTGTGGACCTGGGGGGGGGGGGGGGGGGAGAACGGAAGAAAAGAAGACAAAAGAAAAGTAGAGTCAGACATAAAGCCTGAGTAAGTCTAGTACTATTTTGTCTATGAATAAAGAACTGGGTATGATAAGTATAACAAGAAGTGGGCAAGCACTATAAACTTGGTTAAGTTGTCTAGGGTCGAATATACTGTCGTACCCCATGTTAATCTCTGAACCCATATAAACTAGTTTCCAACTGGCACCCCAAAATCAGGGTGATGTGATCCATTCTATGATGATCGGCTCCTACTCGCATAGTTACATGTGTCTTACGGCCCCCGATGTTGTAGTTACCTATGCTGGTCCCACCATGGGGTGTATCAAGTCCCATAGTGGCAACCCGACACAACCTTAGAGTGCACAGGTATGCTACTGGTGTCCAGTGCCTTATTTTTCTGCGCCGGAGTGTGTGCACGCCCGCACTCCGTTAGAACCTACACTGCTACACCACCGCCGTCGATTTGACCTCTTACAATCAGCCCAGTAATCGTGCCCCACCCTGCCTAGTTTCAGGGTATCCTGATACACCTTTTAGGGTTACTGCTGAAAAGGGTCCCCTGTTACTAGGTTTTCTATCTCCAGCCAACATGCTAAGTTGGTTAAGTGTTTTCTAACCTAACCCCCACCAGTCCGTTTATTTTAGCATGTTCCATTTTGATTAAGTATTTAGTTCACTTAATCCTAACAATCCTGACTCAGCCTTAATTGTCTTATTAAGGCCCTGACCTCTCACATTAGACAGGTATTGTTGTGGCTGCCTGTTGCCGGTTGGTTCCGGGCAGTCTTACGCCACAACTCAGTCTAACCTCGGGTCCTTATTGGGCTCCATGTTTAACCTCCCACATTGGATAGGTATTGTTGTGACTACTGGACAGCCGGGCGGTTCCGGGCAGGTTTACATCACAACTCATTCCAACCTCGGGTTAAACACATCGTATGTTCTACATTTACATATTTTGTCTTTCTTCTTTATTTATATGTAAATATTTGCGGCCCATTATTAAGTTAATGGTGTAAAGGTCACACCAATCATGGGCCCAACCCATACTTGAACTTGGGCCCTTCTATTTTATATTTTCATTCATTAATTAATTTTAACCCAACGTTATTTTCCCCCGTTTTACACGTCCGTTTATATATATTGGGCTTAGCCTTTTAAAGCCCAATTTAGCCATGCGAAAAGGGGAGGCTTAAAGCGTGATTACATACACCAAGAGGGAAAGGTGAGCGCATGAACTTGCAATATGACGTTGGAAATACAAAATAGAAACTGGTGTACTTGCATATATACTTTGGTCATAAAGCGTAGGTGACATGAATCAAAGCATGTGAACTTGTAGTTGAGATAAGAATCTAAATTGGGTATCATTATTGACACATGAACCTATATTTTTATTTAGGCATAATGTCAAACATAAGCATGGCATAAATATCTCTAACATAAGCATGGCATAATGTCAAACATAAGCATGGCATAATATCAAACATAAGCATGGCATAAGTATAGTTAAATTTGTTCACATAACCATGGCATAAATATTTCTAACATGAAATCATGATTTTTACTTTAGTCATGTAAACTTACAAAAAGGGATTTTTGAGCCTAACCTAGCTATGTACCACATATGTCATCATAAAATTCTTGTAAACAAGATAGACTTAATCATGGATTTCAATTATGTCAAATATCATTCATAGCCTAGCCATATTCATAAGTTTGCAAATAGGTTTTCTAGTACAAATGCATGGCTTAATACATGATGCCCAATTTTCAACATAATTTCATATGGATTATGATAACCCAAACCTATTCCAATTACTTCATAAAAATGACGTTTGTATAAAAATACACATTATGATGGCATAGTAGCAAAGCCCCAAACTTGCATGAATTTAAATCAACTACATACATGTAGCTTCAACATGGATTACATAATTTGCGAAATATTCCAAACGTATACTTGCATAGAACTACCGCATGTAGTTCTTTATAATTGAATAACATAAGTCAAAAATATCCAAACGTATACAATATTTCAAATTGATAAGAACGCACAAATATGAATTACTTTATTGCCACAATTCAAGCATACAAACCAACACAATTATTTGTTCATACCAAAGTAATACTCTACTTACAATCGTTGCGGCGAATTCTCTAATTTAGGAATTTAGAGATGCGACTCCTTGTTGATTTGATTTGTTTAGGTTGCTTGAATTGCTTTAGGCTTTAGAACTTTCCTCCTAATCTTCTCTCCAATTTGGTGGCTACTCCTAGACGCTCCTCAGCAACATGGCGGCTTTGTTCTTATTTATGAATGAATAGATTAGGGTTTAGTCTAGGGTCCTTTTTATAGGGTTTATGAATTGATTAGAGCCATCGATGTTGCCTGGATTGATCGTAGCCATTCATTCGCAAGAGAGACCAATGAGAGCCTGCCACCTAGCCCTAATGACAAAGCATACCACAGAAAATCGGCCAAACACAGACCTGGCCAGCCAGGTTGGACTGGGCTCAACCAGGTCGATACCCCTGTCGACAGGGCTGTCGACAGCCCTGTCGACATGGGTAGCCCAGGTCGACAGCCCAGTCGACCTGGGTGGCCTAGGCGGGTGTTTATCCGCCCTGGCCCATTGGGCCCCACTTCGGAATATTTAATTGTTTAATTCTGTTTGAATTCTAAATTTAATTTAAAAACTTCCAAAGGCCATATCTTCCACATACGGACTCCGTTTTTCGAAAACTCGGACTCTATTTCGCGTATTTTTCCGAGACGAACGCAATGGCGTATCCCGTTTCCCTTAGTTCTTTGATCTGAAATTAATTATACTTTAATTTGTTAATTTCACAATTATAGAATTCGCGGGGTGTTACATTCTCCCCCACTTAAAAGGATTTCGTCCCCGAAATCTTCAAGTTAGGAGGAATGTATATCCTAACATCCAATCATCCATCTACTCATCCATCAAACACGAGCATCCATTGTCCTTAAAAGACTTCTAATGCTTCATGATCATATGCGAAGTGTGTGTGTACATGAACTTATCTAATGCAAAATCAGGCGGTCTACTGATTCAGTTGACCTCCTTAATGCGAATTATGTAAGTGCCATGAATCCATTATGTATGCAAATTTTTTCCTATTCTTGATTCTACATGAGTGCACAATCATTCAATACAAATGCAGCATCCACATGACAACACATTAAAGTTCAACCATATACGAGTGCAAACATATATGCATATGCAATATGAAGTGACTGAGCCGATCTAAACCCTAGATTGTGTGTGTGTATGCAACCACGAGCAACCACTAGCAATCACTTGCAACCACTTGCAACCATCATCCATAACATGTTTCAATTACATGTTTCCATCCAAAGAGATTCTACCTAAAAGATAAGGTCGAGGAAATATACCTAAAAAGCGCAACTTAAGGAAAAGGAAAGATCAAAGATGTACCCTCGAACAGAAAAGGGTAGGCAGTGCGGATTCTAGCTTCAGTTTCCCAAGTCGCGTCTCCCTCGGCGTCGCTCCACTGGACTTTGACGAGCTTGACTTCGCGGTTGCGTAGCTTCTTCACTTCCGTTCCTAATATGCGGGTTGGAACTTTTCTTATGGTTGCTTCGCATTCCACTTCGGCTTCTTCGAGGATATTTGGCTCTACCACTTCAGCAGAATCATGTAGACATTTTCGGAGATGTGAAACGTGAAAAACGTTGTGGACTCCAGCCAACTTCTCGGGTAGCTCTAATCTATAGGAAATTTTCCCAATTGTTCCTATCTAAAGGTATAGTCGAAGTAAAAACTTTGTGCCCATTAGGCAATGTCAAAACTGAAAACCTATGCCACATATATATTGATTAGGAGAAGAACTCTCTAAGCATCAGCCCCGAAGACCGAAATCAACATCAGACTGACACCCAAAGAGTTACTCAACCCAACCACCATATATGATTCTAGGCAACTAAGCATGATGGACTCCTTTTAGGTCACAAGGGAGTCCCTTCCTAAGACCAATCTGTATCCTATAAAACCCAAAAACTTTAGTCAAACCAATGAACACCCTTGAGCCCCCAACATGTGTTACTAACAGATGAGTCATACTCCCTATGTGGTTTGCAACAGAAATTGGATTGAGAATGGGACCGAGAGGATATATATATAGAAAAAATACTATGCAAGTAAGCTCTACAGGAAGAGAGGGATCAAGGATATACTCTTAAGAAGAGATATTATGCACGAATCTAGTCTTCAATCTTCTAAGTCGCATTTCTTAAGCTTAACTCCATTATGCTTTGTCCGTTGTTATCTTCACAATTTCCTAGCTTCTTAATTCTTGTTTCCAAAATATGAGTTGGAACCTATTTCTCGTTACTCTTTCACTTATTCTCCTTCTAGTATACTTGGCTCAAGCCTAACTGCGTACTCATGGTTCCATGCAAGCTCTCCAAAATTCACTAGTGAATCTTGGATCTTGTTCACTTACTAGAAGGTATCCCACATAGATGAATTATCTCTTGAAAATAAACAATTGTCAACTTCGTGAGCGGAGCTGAGATTTTCGCAAAATCCCTTATGAATTTTCGATAGAAACCTGCTAGTCGTAGAAAGCTTCGGACCTCAGTTGCATTCCTTGGTGTCTTCCAATCCTGTACCGCCACTACCTTCGCAGGGTCCACTGCTAACCCTTGTTTGGATACTATGTGCCCAAGGAACCTCACCTCTTCTCTCCAAAAGTGGCATTTGGAGAATTTGGCTTTTAGTTGATGGACTCGCAAAGTTTCCATGATTGCCCTTACGTATTGAGCATGTTCCTCTTCACTCTTTGAGAAGATAAGGATATCATCTACGAAGACCACTACGAATTTGTTGAGGGAATCTCTAAATACCCTACTCATTAGGTCCACGAAGTAAGCAGGTGCATTTGTCAAGCCGAAAGGCATGACAAGCCATTCAAAGAAGCCGTTTGGGGTTCTGAACGCCGTTTTATCGATGCTATCTTCAGCCACCCTTAGCTGATGAAAACCGGTTGCTAAATCGAGTTGGGAGAAAACAGACGCTCCTACAAGCTGGTCAAACAAATCGTCAATTCTAGGGAGAGGGTGCCTATTCTTTTTCGTTAGCTTGTTGAGCTCCCTATAGTCAACACATAGACGGAGTGAACCATCCGCCTTCGTAGCGAACACCACCGGAGCGCCCCATTCTGAAATGCTCCTCCTAATGAACCCCTTCTCTAGAAGCTCTTTAATCTGTTTACTGAGCTCTTTCCTTTCTCGTGGAGCCATGTTTCTAACGGGCAACGCAACGGGCTTTGCATTATCTACAAGATATATGCGGAAGTCTATTTCCCGCTTCAGAGGCAAGCCCTTCACCTCTTCGAAGACATCCAGATATTCCCGGACCACTCTAACTGATTGCAAATTTTCAACAGAGGCATCTAGCGATTCAAGATAACTAAGCATAACCGCATACGAGGGATTACAAGAAATTTCCAAAGTATTACCGAGCTGGGTTAGGAGCCTAACAACCCTTTTCTCACAATCAAGGATGGCCCCATTACTGGATAGCCAATCCATACCCAAAATCAAACCATAACCCGAAAAGCCCAAAACAAAGGCACTACATTGAAATTCTACACTTAGAATGGAAATTTTCAATCCCACACAGATCATAGACAAATGAGTTGGGCCCCAATTGGGTTTGAAACAATTAAGGGGTCCTCTACCATACTAGTTTTTAGGTGCAGAGATTCTACTAAAGCAGACGAGATAAAGGAGTGTGATGCGCCAGAATCAAATAAAGTGCGAACGGGGTGATCATAAAGATAAACTACACTTTCTACAGAAGTATTTATACCTCGCTGTTGCAGAGGTGGTGCTTCTAGCACATGAACCTGTGCCCCTGGGGTGGATCCAGCCCTCTGCCCCTGTCCCCGTTTCTTTGGGCAGTCCTTAGCCCTGTGGCCTGTCTCACCGCAAGAAAAGCACCCACCATTCTCCTTGGCCTTCTTTTTCCGGCAGTCCTTAACTAAGTGCCCCACTTTGCCACAGAAATTACACTTCCTCTTCTCTTCGTTGCCTTTCCCGCCCTTCTTAAAGTCTGTCTTCTTAGGCTGCAAACCCTCTTTCTTCCCTTGAGAGCTTTCTGCCTTTGTCTCCTTCTTGCCCTTGTCCTCTTCATTCAGCAATGCCATTTGCACCAATCTTTCATACGTGGCTCCCATGGGTATATGGGTCATGGCCAAACTGTGTAATGGATCATTCAACCCTTTGACGAAACGGAGAGCCTTCTTGTGCGGGGTGTTGACTAGGTCAAGCCCAAACCTAGCCAGCTCATCGAACTGATTCACATACTCTCTGACTGTCTTGTCCCCTTGTTTAAGAAATAAGAATTTTTCCAACTGCAAACTTCTTTCTGCATCTGAGAGAAATTTGGTCTCAAATCTTGCCCTAAAGTCCTCCCATGTCTCCACTGGTCTTTCAGCATTAGTGACTTCCCACCAGTAGGAAGCCTCGCCCTTCAATAGCCACACCGCCAGTTGTACTTTTTGTCTATCCTCTACCTCAAAGATGATGAATAGGTCCTCCGTTTCTTTCAGCCAATTTCTAGCTGCCACGAAGGACTCAGTTCCATGGAAATCCCTTCCTCCCATAGCTTTAAAATCTTTACATATCTTAGCAAACGTGTTTCCCCGAGGAAGAGGTGGAGGAAAAGGTGCCGCTGCGGCTGGATGATTTCCTTCAGCTGGGGGAGGAGGAATGGTAGGACCTGGCTGAGTGGCCCTTGCTTCTAAGAACCGTCTAAACCAACCAGGTATTGGCACCCCTTCCGGCAAGTTAAGTTCTCGGGACATGCTGAAACAAAAAGGATAGATTCAAAACGAAGGATAAGAGATAGTTCCTATGGCTTTGGGGGGTGGACTTTGCCTTTTTAAAATAAAATAATATTTTTCTTTTAAAAATGCTTCCTTAAATTTACTTTTTGAAAATAATTTTTCAAAACTTTTTATCTTATCTGGTAAACCTATGCTCTGATACCAAGTGAAACACCCCACCTCCGTTAGGGTCACTCTCAAAGGGAATGCCCTAATTTTGGTGGAGGTTTATAAGTACAAGTCACAGATATACAAGACAGATATAAGAACACATATTTGTAAACAGCGGAAAAACAACAACTTTTATTCCATCAAAGCAAATACGTGTTACAAAACATCACCATGATTGTCTTACATCTTTTTCCAAAATCATAACATAACACTTTCATAATCTGTCTTGAGTACATTATTTAAAGAAGCATAAATAAAACATAGTTGAACTGCAAAAGTCCCCATAGTGGATTGTCCAAAGCCATAGTTCAAAACAGGAAAGTCCAAGCAATACATTTCTCTTCTTCAAGCTGGATGTTAAGGTTGGTCAAGCTGCTGTGTTCCCTCCCTGTGGACCTGGGGGGGGGAACGGAAGAAAAGAAGACGAAAGAAAAGTAGAGTCAGACATAAAGCCTGAGTAAGTCTAGTACTATTTTGTCTATGAATAAAGAACTGGGTATGATAAGTATAACAAGAAGTGGGCAAGCACTATAAACTTGGTTAAGTTGTCTAGGGTCGAATATACTGTCGTACCCCATGTTAATCTCTGAACCCATATAAACTAGTTTCCAACTGGCACCCCAAAATCAGGGTGATGTGATCCATTCTATGATGATCGGCTCCTACTCGCATAGTTACATGTGTCTTACGGCCCCCGATGTTGTAGTTACCTATGCTGGTCCCACCATGGGGTGTATCAAGTCCCATAGTGGCAACCCGACACAACCTTAGAGTGCACAGGTATGCTACTGGTGTCCAGTGCCTTATTTTTCTGCGCCGGAGTGTGTGCACGCCCGCACTCCGTTAGAACCTACACTGCTACACCACCGCCGTCGATTTGACCTCTTACAATCAGCCCAGTAATCGTGCCCCACCCTGCCTAGTTTCAGGGTATCCTGATACACCTTTTAGGGTTACTGCTGAAAAGGGTCCCCCGTTACTAGGTTTTCTATCTCTAGCCAACATGCTAAGTTGGTTAAGTGTTTTCTAACCTAACCCCCACCAGTCCGTTTATTTTAGCATGTTCCATTTTGATTAAGTCTTTAGTTCACTTAATCCTAACAATCCTGACTCAGCCTTAATTGTCTTATTAAGGCCCTGACCTCTCACATTAGACAGGTATTGTTGTGGCTGCCTGTTGCCGGTTGGTTCTGGGCAGTCTTACGCCACAACTCAGTTTAACCTCGGGTCCTTATTGGGCTCCATGTTTAACCTCCCACATTGGATAGGTATTGTTGTGACTACTGGACAGCCGGGGGGTTCCGGGCAGGTTTACATCACAACTCAATCCAACCTCGGGTTAAACACATCGTATGTTCTACATTTACATATTTTGTCTTTCTTCTTTATTTATATGTAAATATTTGCGGCCCATTATTAAGTTAATGGTGTAAAGGTCACACCAATCATGGGCCCAACCCATACTTGAACTTGGGCCCTTCTATTTTATATTTTCATTCATTAATTAATTTTAACCCAACGTTATTTTCCCCCGTTTTACACGTCCGTTTATATATATTGGGCTTAGCCTTTTAAAGCCCAATTTAGCCATGCGAAAAGGGGAGGCTTAAAGCGTGATTACATACACCAAGAGGGGAAGGTGAGCGCATGAACTTGCAATATGACGTTGGAAATACAAAATAGAAACTGGTGTACTTGCATATATACTTTGGTCATAAAGCGTAGGTGACATGAATCAAAGCATGTGAACTTGTAGTTGAGATAAGAATCTAAATTGGGTATCATTATTGACACATGAACCTATATTTTTATTTAGGCATAATGTCAAACATAAGCATGGCATAAATATCTCTAACATAAGCATGGCATAATGTCAAACATAAGCATGGCATAATATCAAACATAAGCATGGCATAAGTATAGTTAAATTTGTTCACATAACCATGGCATAAATATTTCTAACATGAAATCATGATTTTTACTTTAGTCATGTAAACTTACAAAAAGGGATTTTTGAGCCTAACCTAGCTATGTACCACATATGTCATCATAAAATTCTTGTAAACAAGATAGACTTAATCATGGATTTCAATTATGTCAAATATCATTCATAGCCTAGCCATATTCATAAGTTTACAAATAGGTTTTCTAGTACAAAAGCATGGCTTAATACATGATGCCCAATTTTCAACATAATTTCATATGGATTATGATAACCTAAACCTATTCCAATTACTTCATAAAAATGACGTTTGTATAAAAATACACATTATGATGGCATAGTAGCAAAGCCCCAAACTTGCATGAATTTAAATCAACTACATACATGTAGCTTCAACATGGATTACATAATTTGCGAAATATTCCAAACGTATACTTGCATAGAACTACCGCATGTAGTTCTTTATAATTGAATAACATAAGTCAAAAATATCCAAACGTATACAATATTTCAAATTGATAAGAACGCACAAGTATGAATTACTTTATTGCCACAATTCAAGCATACAAACCAACACAATTATTTGTTCATACCAAAGTAATACTCTACTTACAATCGTTGCGGCGAATTCTCTAATTTAGGAATTTAGAGATGCGACTCCTTGTTGATTTGATTTGTTTAGGTTGCTTGAATTGCTTTAGGCTTTAGAACTTTCCTCCTAATCTTCTCTCCAATTTGGTGGCTACTCTTAGATGCTCCTCAGCAACATGGCGGCTTTGTTCTTATTTATGAATGAATAGATTAGGGTTTAGTCTAGGGTCCTTTTTATAGGGTTTATGAATTGATTAGAGCCATCGATGTTGCCTGGATTGATCGTAGCCATTCATTCGCAAGAGAGACCAATGAGAGCCTGCCACCTAGCCCTAATGACAAAGCATACCACAGAAAATCGGCCAAACACAGACCTGGCCAGCCAGGTTGGACTGGGCTCGACCAGGTCGATACCCCTGTAGACAGGGCTGTCGACAGCCCTGTCGACATGGGTAGCCCAGGTCGACAGCCCAGTCGACCTGGGTGGCCTAGGCGGGTGTTTATCCGCCCTGGCCCATTGGGCCCCACTTCGGAATATTTAATTGTTTAATTCTGTTTGAATTCTAAATTTAATTTAAAAACTTTCCAAGGCCATATCTTCCACATACGGACTCCGTTTTTCGAAAACTCGGACTCTATTTCGCGTATTTTTCCGAGACGAACGCAATGGCTTATCCCGTTTCCCTTAGTTCTTTGATCTGAAATTAATTATACTTTAATTTGTTAATTTCACAATTGTAGAATTCGCGGGGTGTTACATGATTGGTTGGATTCCCGCAGTTTCATTAGCGGATGCCCGCGGTACCATAGCGGATGATTACCCTATACGCCCCACGCTATGATTAGTGGATGACCTTCTATACCGCGATATCCTGCCTCGAAGCAGGATGGGTATTACTATGTTGACTAACGTCTGTGGATGCAGGAAAACAGGTTGGAGGAATCCAACTGGATTCCTCAAAAATATATATTATCTGTTGTTTGTTTGATTTCATATATATTCATATATAATGTGTTAAAAATCAAATGATTGAAAATTGGTTGATTTGATTGTTTAAAATATCCCTGGGGCTTGAATATGTATTTATAAAAATATCGAAAAGGGTACTTGATATTTAAAAAGGGAATTCTATTTTTATAAATAGAATTTGAATTTTTAATAAAACTATAGAAAATATTAACTTGTTTTGAAGGTATATAAAACAAGTGATCGAATTTATAAACTGTGTTTATAAATGAAAATATGGATTTGAATCGAATTTATAAACTTTGTTTATAAATGAAAGGTGGGTTTTGAATCGAATTTATAAACTTTGTTTATAAATGAAAGGTGGGTTTTGAATCGAATTTATAAACTTTGTTTATAAATGAAAATATGGGATTTGAATTGAATTTATAAACGTTGTTTATAAATGGAAAGGTGGGATTTGAATTGAAGTTATAAACGTTGTTTATAAATAATGCAGAGAATTCAAATGGACTTTGAATATAAGGAATTGAAATAGAATTTGAATAATAGAATTCAAATGGAGTTTAACTATAGAATTTGAATATAGTATTTCAAATGGAATTTGAATATAGAAATTCAAATGGGATTTATAATAAATAGATTTGGATAAATAGAAGTGGATTAGACTAAGAAGTTAATTAACAGATTTAATTAACAAATTGAGTTTAAACGATTGATATAGTTAAAATAGATTGGACAGGTATAGACATACAGGAGACAGGTTTGGAATAAAGTATAGAAGTGAAATAAATAGAATGCTCGACAAAAAGGTACGTATTTAATTCATATATGAGATTTTATGCGCCGTATCGGCAAGCCGCTTGGCTTTTTTTCTTTTTGAGATGAGAAGGACCGGGAAAGCTATTTGAAATTTCCCGATGCTCCCGGTACAAAGGAGGTTATGGCGAATTTTTCCGGGAATTTAAGGAGATAGAATATTTTTAAGATAATTTGATAGTTAGAAATTAAAATATCAAAATATATAGAAGTCGATAAGAAAACGAACTTAGAAATAGAATAGAAAGGGAAAGTGTATACGTGTTTAAAGGTGAAGAAGTAGTTGTATGTTATTGGTTATTCGAGTAAGTAGTCTTATCTGTTTTGACGTTATAAATGTTATTCAGTCAAGGTCTGAGAGGTAGTTATACCCCAACTTGATTGGTTTCATTATTAACAGATAAATAGTAAGATTTCAGGCTCGAAGATCAATGTTAGATAAGAGTTAGTTGAATATAGTATTTGGTTTGTCGTAACGATGTTTTACACAACATCCGTTTTAACCCAAATAAATGTAAGCTGGGAAATAGATGTTAAATATTTCCTAAGTATAGAAATAAACGAGATCGGAAAGAGATAAGTAATTGGAATATTTTCCAATTATAAATAGCATATATTTTCTAAAGTTTAGAAAATAAAGGAAGGCGATATTCGGAAATGTTTTCCAAATAACGTAACAGGTCAATATGGTTATTGAAAATATTTGGTTAACAAATATTGATAAAGAAATAGAGAAGTGATTTAATTAATGAAATATTAATTAAAGGCTCACTGATTGTTGGATGTTTGGATGAACACTTGTTTATTCGATAGTTAAATCATCGACTATCGAAACACTTGTTTTTATTCGATAGTTAAATCACAGACTATCGAAGTTTTGACCATCGTTGTCAATATGGAGAGACCGGTTGGATTATTATCCGAAGAACCACTCCATATCGGCAGTAGCGTGCGAATCAGATTATATAAAGATAATAGAAGACGGAGTAGAGTGCAAGGACTTTTTCTATTAAAAGAAATAGTGCCTTCAGTTCATCCTGTTCCTGGGTGACTTGTATGGATGAATGTCTGACAGAGTATTTCCAGACGTTCACGTATATTGATTTCTCCAACCGTACCAAGAGTGGAGGCGGAGAAGGAAACTTCTTTTAGCTAACACATAATGTATTGTTGTAGACGTCAATCGGTGATTTGATGGATTTGACGATGTGGCATTCAAAGTGAATCTAGTATGATGATAAAGCGTAGCTTCTAGCCTCATCATCCGGTAAATGACAGAAATCGGGCTGGCAACATGGCTAAGTCGGTCGCACCGAAGTAGGGTGTATAATCACCTGATCTAGAGTTTCATTTACTTCTAAAAATCTATTGTTGATGCTGTCCCATTCGGGAAACGGTTGCTGATCCCAACTGTTGGTGATATACATTCGATACACTCAAGCGAAATGAGTGGTCGGTCATGTGTGGCCGGGTTGCAAGATGTTCTTGTTGAACCCAATGTATTCCTCTCTAGAGGTACATTAGCGAAAGGTGGTTCCATACCTTGTCATAGTTGGAAATCCATTACCCAATACGTGCTTGCGGTTTTGATTGTATACTATATATGTAGAACGTGAGATGAAAGCGTTTCTGCTAGATGATTATATATATACTGTGGTTGATAGACATTATTATAATATCAAAAGGTTTTTTGATAGTAAGATATTTTGGATTCTCATAAGGGAAAAACCCGTTCCGTTATGCGACGTGGTCTTATGAGATATCGTTTACTTGTTCGAACTGTTTTTAAACTATTTTACTCATACCAGTCCCATGACTGACCCGGAGTTTACTTTGTTGTTTTCCCTAAACTCTTGGGTGCCTAAATTTGTACGGGCAGTCAAGTAGTCGGGAATTTACAGATATACTGGAAGAGCTTGGAGCAGGAGGCTTCAGGATCATATAGCTATAGTTATTTCTGCTGTGTTGTAAGTGATGTACTTTGATATTGATGTATATTCAAGTACAGATGTATATTTCAAGTTATGTTATATATATTATATGTTATTCGTTCCGCTGTGAGATTCGTGTTACTCTGATGTTGTGTTCTTCTTCTTCTTCTATTCTAAGTTTCTATCTTATCTTTCCTCACCCTCTAATTTCTTTCACTAATTACCAGGATTTTTCGATGTTTTGGTTATCGACATCGAGCTTATGTCGATAACCAAAGTCGTTGAAAATCCGGGTCGTTACAGTTACATTCTCCCCTCCTTTAAGGATTTCGTCCTCGAAATCTCCAAGTTAGGAAGAACGTATCCTACCATCCATCATCCATCTACTCAAAACATCATCCACAGGCAACAATTGTCCTTAGAAGATTTCTAATGCCATATGAACATATGCAAAACGTGTGTGTATATGCTCCTTAGCTAATGCTAATGATCAGGCCTGAGTGATCTTTCTAATGCAAAGTATGTTTAGAGCCATGAATCCAACATGTATGCAAATAGTCCTAGTCATATAAACACTATATGCATGCACAAACATTCATTCATATGCAACATCCGCATGACAAAACATTAACTTTCAAACAAGCATAAATACTCGTGCATATGCAATGCAAAATGTGAGTGCATCGATCTAGTATCTAACGTGTATTCGCGCATCCACGAGCAACCACTTGCAACCATTTGCAACCATATCAATCATAACATGTTTCAAATACATGTTTACATCCATAAAGTCCTATCCAAGGTTCCCAAGAAAAGATCGAGGAGATAAACAAGACAAACTCCTTACGGGGTTTGTAACAGAAAAAGGATCGAGAGGATATCCACCAAGCGATAGCATGCAAGCAAGCTCTACAGGTGAACCAAGGATCAAAGATATACTCTTAAAAAGAGACATGATGCGCGCATCTAAGCCGCATTTCCATGATCTTGGTTCCATTGCGCCCTGACTGCCTTTGACTTCATGATTTTGTAGCTCCTTGATTCCTATTTCCAAGGTATGAGTTGGAACTCATTTCACTGTCGCCTCTCGTTCCACTTTCACTTATTCTTTCCCTAGTATATTTGGCTTAACCATGTCTGTGTACTCATGCAAGCTCTCCAAAATTCACTAGTGAATTCTGGATCTCATTTACCGTTGCCAATCCATGTTACCATGTGCACTTACTAGGGTGATTCCTATAACCCATGCTCAAGCGGAATGAACCATCTGTCTTATTGGCGAACGTTACTCGATTGGATTAGAGATTTCCGATTAATGCATCAAGAGATTCTAGGTAACTAACCATGACAGAACCCAAAAGGTTACACAAGACTTCGAGGGTATTACCAAGGCAAGTTAAGAGTTTGACTACCCTCCTTTCAAAACCGAGAATGGCATCCCTTACTGGATCATCATTTCATCCCTAGAATCCATCCATAGCTCAACAATAGAAGCATTCCTTCTAATCTCCACACTTGGCATAGGCGTTCTCAAATCCAAACAAGTCATGAATAAATGGACCGACCATCCAACCAGATTTTGGGACTAAAGTGGGATCTTCTACCATGCTAGTACTAAGGTGCAGAGACTTAACTATCGAGGCAGACTTAAATGATGCGATGATCAATACAGAGTCTGGACGGGATGATAGAAAATAAAGGCTAAGCCTTTAACAGAAACGGTACCATTTCTCTTAGGTACGCTAGAAATGAGAGCATATAATTGCCCTCTCGCTGATCTTGTCCTTATCTTCCTTTGTGGATCAAGCCATATCAGCAAGTTTCTTATCCTTACGTCCGTGTCCTTTATCCTTGCTCTTATTACCCTTCCTATAACTTCGGTAACAGGTCTCTCGAGAACTTCCTCCATCGCATGGGGAAAACACTCACGTAGTTAGACAAGGATTAGTCGCAGTTAAAACTACTGTGACTACAGATGGAGGAAAGAAAGGAAAAGAGGTTCAATCAAGGAAACAAAGGATAGTGCTAATGGCTTTTGGGGAATAGCCTTTAAGAACTTTTCCTGAAAGATGCTTCTTTGTAAACGGTTTCTCAAATAGTTTTCAGAAGGTTTTAAACACTTTTGCCCAGTCTGGTAACCTTCTGCTCTGATAACAAATGTAACACCCCACCTCCGCTAGGGTCACTCACAAAGGAATGCACTAGCTTTAGAGGGGTATTTTTGGTAAACATGTACAAAAATATTACAAGACAGAACATATAAAATAGCGGAAGTAAAACCAACTTTCATATCATTAATAAATAAGGTCTAAAGCCTTTTACATCAGAGAATTTCTTACATGAAAACCTGTCTTGCAATAGTAAAGAAGCATAAAAACCTTTTTATAAATTATTCCCTCAAGTGAAACAGTAAAGTAGCCATAGCCAAGAAAAGTCCAAGCCATACATGATGACCTTCAACCAGAAGAAGTCCGAACTAACAATAGCATTTCCTCCCTGTAACCTGGGGGGAAACGGAAGACAAGAGGCGAAAGAAAATGGGATCAGTCATAAAGACTGGTAAGTCCTATCTACTTCCAGTATATAAACTAATAAAGTTAACTGACATGAGAAACTGAGATGAAACGTAAGTATGATGACAAGATAGATAAGCTAAACCAAAACAACAGGATGAACTACAGTACCCAGATAAACTAAGGTGTCATGATAAATTACGGTGTCAAGATACAACAAAGTATCACATCGTCAGGTTTCTATCAAGTATAATATCCCAAGGTATCTGTCATGTATGAAATTCCGAGGTTACTATCAAGTATTTTTCTCATGGTTCTAACACGTATATTTGCTCTGCACCTTCCGTACTAGTATCCCAACCCACGTCATATGTTAACTATGAATGTCCCTTTCCCCATGTCATGTAATGGTCCATGTCAACCTAATATATATAGCACATGTAGGTTTTCCCCACTCGTATGTTTCTTTCCATGTATAAGTTTAGTTCTTTGCCGTAGGCCGTACGGGCTTTCCCAAGTAAATCTATACCACCTCAACGTAGTACCGTTTTATCCTTGAGGTTATTTCGGAATGCTACCCTTGATCTGGTTATGTTTTCTCATCATGAACTATCGCGTGTTCACCTAGGATTTATGCCACTTAGGACCGCTAGGGATGATGCTACCTAATGAACGTTTTCGTATCTCGGTTTGGGTTTTATCCACCTAGGGCTACTAGGGCTACTAGGGATTATGCTACCCGTCAACCGCGCCCTTTTATCCCACATATGAATCGTGAATCGTTTTCCATGTCTAGACGCACATGTATCTCAAATGTGCCATCCGAGTTTCGTGCCAGGGCAAATCAAGAAATACGGAACTCGGTCGGGAGTTTTAAGTTGTCTGCCGATGCAGATATCAAGGTCTGTTTTTGTATCCGTGGCTATGGTCCCACGTGACCCCTCCCTCAACTACTGAAAGGCAATATAAGAAAAGTCATGTGTGAGGACTACACTAAATCCATCGATGCCCTCTTTCTGGACGGCCAACCTCACCCATACCTAGATAGCAAGTATGGTCTGTTGGGTGTTCTCTGCCTTTCCGTACGCACACGATTGACTAAAGATGGTAGGTGACATAGAAAGATGACTAGAATTTCTCATATAGAATTACATGCAAGTTATCATAAGGGATATGATAGCTCTCATGTTGCATAATGCAACATTCAACATAAAGCTTATAGCTTTTAGCCCACAAGATCAAGATAATGTCTTTACAAACATGATGGGATACATAACATGATAGCATGTATGATACTTAATATTCAAACCCAACTTGCAACATTCATTTAACTTCATAGTCTAAAAAGAAAGTAGAAAAGGGCTTACAATGCTATGAAGGCAATAAAACGACATATAATACAAAGATTGAGACGAAGCCACTCAAGCAACACCAAAAACCCCAAATGATAAGCTCCAAATGAAACCCTTGAGCAAATATCAATAGAAATCCTTGCCTTGAAGTAGAAAGGTTGCAACTCTGGCTAGAATGCAACTTATGAACTATCATACAAACTTGAAATCACTCATATGATCATGTAATCTCTCATGTGAGTGAAGATAGAATTTATGACAAGAGGATGGAGGCCATGACTAAACATTTTGGCATAGTTTAGTTGTAGGATCAATTTAAGAAGGTTTTAGAATAGGTTAGGGTTTTTTTTATAGAAGATTAGGATAGTTTAGGCCATAGGATTAACCCTAGTTTAGATCCTAGCCACTGAAATTTGTCACAAGCTAACAAACCAAACCAAAAACATGTCTTGGGGAAGGAGTCAGGTGCACCAGGCCAAACTGGCCGACCACCCAAGTCGACAGGGGTGTCGACTGGGCAGTCGACACAACCTAGGGTGTGTCGACACCCAAGTCGACTCCCCAGTCGACTTGGGGTGGCGGGAATTTTTCTCACCTGCTCTGCATAGCTGAATTTGAATATCTGAATTCAAATTTGAACTTGAAGTTTTCAGAAAACTTTGACGGGCCATACCTGGGTCATACGGACTCCGATTTTCGAAAACTCGGACTCTATTTCGCGTATTTTTCCGAGACGAACGCAATGGCATAGCCCGTTTCTCCTAATTCAGATTTTATATTTTAATTCTGCCTGGATTCTTGTTTTAACACGTTGTTTTATTTCGGGTTGTTACAAGTTTTAAAAAGGAAATTTATTTCCAAAAATAGAAATGTAATTTCTAATAAATTTGAAATTAAAAAACATGTTAATGGAGAAAAACAAGAAGTTGTTTACAAGTGAAAGTATGAGTTAAGTGAATTATTTATCATTGATAAATTGAAATAGAAATTCAAATTTGAATTTATATGGAAATATGGAAAATGGTTTTGAAACCAATATTTGAAATTAATTTGAATTTAACGAAGGGTGTTAAATATTAGTTAATCTTCGATTAACTATAATTAAAGTAATTATCGAATTGGTTAGTATTAATAAAGTAAATCATTATTTAATAATAATAATAAGCTTTCAAAAGCGATAATTATACTATTTTTAGTTAATAGCAAAGTCAACTATTTTTAATATATTTAATAATAAGGTTAATTGTTATTTTAAATTAATAATAATTAAAACAATGATTTTAATTGGAGATCCAATTAAGAAATGATTTGGTGGCATTATAGTTTGATTAAGGAGATTATAAGAGCTTTATAAAGGGATTTGTAGTTCATGTTTTAAATAAGATTTTTAAATGGGATTTTTCGGTAAATGCAGAGATTTAAATAAGGCTTTTTCTTAATTTTGTAAATTAAGTAAAGAAAATTCAATGGAATGAAACTTTTAAGGCAGATGGTTAATAGGTTAATAATAGACTAAAATGTGTTAATGGTTTTAGAATGAAATCTAAGCTAAGTAGTAAAAGATGGTAAACGGATTAATAGAAGTGATTAATCCAAACAAGGTTTAAATGAGGATTTTAAAACCAAAGTAATGACTTTAATTGAGTTAAGCAAAGCACTGCAATTGAAATAAAGATTTTAAACGCAAAGGAAAACACATAAGACAATTTGTGTTTAACATTGATAAAACGGATTTTTTTGAAATAAAATCCAAGTAAAGAGGTCTTGTTATAAAGAAGGTGGAAAGCGGATCTTTATCCTTATACACCCTTTATCTTATGGGTTTCGACAAACAGAATGGTATATGTATGTACTGTGTAAATCCAGACATTTTGACTATCATTTTAAAATGAGCAACGGAAGCGTGTGCGTCGCACATGGTACTTTATTCGAAATAGCGATTATAACGCTACTGTTATAATAAATATTCTATAAATCTAAATAGCGACTATAATGTTACCATTATAACAAATGTTTATAAATCTAAACAGCGATTTTAGCATTTTCATTGTAATAAATGACCGTAAATCTAAACAGCAACTTTAAGCTGTCATTATGATAAATGTCTTATAAATCAAATAATTGGAAACATTGATTATAAGTTATAACACTACCATTATAATCGATGTTTTTCGTAAAGGAAGTGGGTTTTTAGATTGAATCTGAGAGCCGTGTAAGCGATGATTTGTTTGAAGTTGTGAGCTTTGACTGTTTCAAAGTTAAGAATGTTGTTCAGTTAAGGTCTGAGAGGTAACTATACCCATCTTGATTGACTTCATAATTAACTAAGGAATGGTTAAGGTTAGGTAGTGAAGGTTGGTTAGGGATCCGATTAGTAAATAATTAATTAATGAATTTAGTTATAGCAAAGATGTTTATTATCTAACATGGGTTTAACTAATGGAAAGGTCTTGGAAACATTTTCCAAAGTGAATCAGAGGTGGTTTCTAAGTATAGAATATGAAATGATTTGGGATAACTAGAAGTAAGGAATGATAATTGGAAATGTTTTTTTCAATGTTAATAAAGTACGTTTTCTAAAATATAGAAATAAGAATATATGAATATATAGAAATGTTTTCAAATTGGAATAAGAGATATCTTCTCGAATAAAGAAATGATGATGTTGGAAATGTCTTCCAAGAATCGAGATTGAGATTTGAAAGGAAATGGAAGATTGAAAATGGATTTTAGAATCGATAATATAATAAAGAACTAATATAAAAAGGAGCCAGTGTTGTCTAATGTTTGATCAGTAGAAATTTCCAATTGGGAAATAGGACCGTTGATTGTATGGATGTTTCTTTGATAGTTAAATCACCAACTATAAAAGTTTTGATTTATTTTATACCTCCATTGTCAATACGGAGAGACCGGGATCATATGTATTATCTGAAAACCACTCCATATTGGCATAAGCGTTACGAATTAACTTATGCTGAAGATAACTGAAGACGGAGTATAATGTAAGTGATGTTCTGTTAATCCTAGGTAGAAATTGCCCAAGATGGATTAGTGGAATAGTGCCTTCGATTTGTCCAGTCCCAGGACAACGTGTATGGATGGATCTGACAAAGTGACATTCAAAGTAAATAGTGACAAGATGTTCTAAAAGATAATCGTGACCTCAAGCCTCATCATCCAGCAAATGACAGAATTCGGGTAGGCAGCATGGCCATGTGGGTCATTCCCATTCGGGGTATTATCACCTAATCTAGAGAAAAATTCATTTGTTTCTTATTCTAGTCGTTGCTCTATGTTTTCGGTAACGGTTGATGATCACAACCATTGGTGATGATATGCTCGATACACTCAAGTTAAATGAGTGGTCAGCCATGTGTGGGCAACGTTTGTAACACCCCACATTCGTTAAGGTCACTCAAAAGGGAATGCCTTATCTTCAATAGAGCATTATGGGTATTGGAAAAGAAATAGTACAAGACAAACATATATAAAACAACGAAAAGTAAAGTAGAAGTACTTCAAATCATTTATTAAATATAATTGTTTATGATGTTGGATCTAGATTAACCCTAGAGGGGGGGTGAATAGGGTTTATCACAGTTTTTAACTGAGTATATAATATTAAAAATATCACAGCACAAATAATGATCAGAGTAAATAAATGCTGTAAATAAATAACACACAGATATACCCAGCTTCGGCAACCCTGCCTACTGCTGCATTCCCCAAGGTTTCTATTATAGAATTATACAGACTCCCGCATACACAAACTTACAGACTCGCGACCCTCGCTAACCGCCTACACAGTTTTGTACACTCGCAATACCTGCTGCTGTACTAACCCTATACTAAAAACCCTGACTGATCTTTGTCCCCAAGATCAGATTTTCCCTGCCTACAACCCCGTAGTCAGTAACCCCTAGTTTGACAGACTAGTAAACTGTTCAGATTGGTTTACAAAAGAAATTACAACAAAAATTACAAAACAAAATATGAAACCCTAGTTAATAAATATCAAAAGGAGTAAAATAATTAAAGGGTCATCCCCTTTTCACATATGCTTGGCCGGCCCATTCATTATTTCCTTTTGCCCGATCCCTTTGCTTCTAAAAAATGGCGGCTTGTTGATACGAACTAGGGTTTCTGGAAAGGATCCCAAATCGATTCGATGCTTATAAAAAAATGGATAATCTCTGAAGCTCTAGTCTGATACAATCTCTGGCGCCTTGCTCCTTCAATCAATTGTTCTCTTATTTGAGAAATATGGTCGTCGAGACTTTGTAAGATTTCTGATTTTAAATCTTTGGTTGCTCGGTTAATTTTTCTTGGTTTCGATTGTGCTTGCCTGTGATGAATTGGTGTTAGTTTATAGGATTATGGAATCCTAAAACATAGCTCTGATTTCATTAATGATTTTATCTAATTTTTGTGTTGTTTCCCCTTTTGATAGTCACGGCTTTGAGTGATTTCTTGCGTGTGGATTCCTCTTTTGTTCCCTCGGCTTTGATTGGCCATTCTAGAAAAAATAAAACTTGCCCCTTTTTTTTCTTTTTTTTTGATTTGTTGCGTGATTTTGGCATTTTGTTCCTTGGTTTTGAATGAGATCTAATTTTTTGCCGTATATTTATTTGCACACTTTCTTGAATTGATATTTGATTCAAAACTGGAACTATGTCTTTGCCCAAGAAAAAAAATTGCCCAAAATAATTCTTTTTGCCTGACCATTTGAATTGTTTCTTCCTGTGTCCTGAATTGAAAACACTTGTATGTTGTTGCCAAATATGTGAGCCTCGATTTAAAAACTGTCTTGAATGACATTCTTGGATTGCAATCGAATAATAAATCTTGATATAAAAGCATATATGGTTATTCGAAAGTTTGGCAGAAAATCTTGATTGATAAAACCTTTCCAAGAATAAATACCTTGCCAAGAATATTGACAAATTAAATAAGGTGAAAACCTTCGGCTTGATTGATTAGATCAATTCTGGAAATTTTTGATAGTAGTCCATATGTGTTTCACTGAAAAATGATTCCTTGCCTTTTGCTCACCCTTGACATGTTTGACCATATTGAAGTTGTAGAATTGCCCCTTGAAAACATTGTTGGTCATTTCAATCTTGGATTCTTGACTAAACTCTTCTGCATGTTTTGAACCAAGTTTTGGAAACAAACATTTACTGCCCCTTGTGTATCACCTTGGCCCTTGTGATGTTTTGCCATGCATTCTTGTGTCACCACTGCAATGAATAGATTTCCACCTTGATCATTTGTTTTATAGCTGTTCCACTACAGTGTCATGTATATTTGTGTCGAAACATTTGTGCATACAAATTGTTGTTCAGTGTTTTTGCCAAAAAAATGTTGATTGCATATCTCTGCCCATAGCACACTTGTATATTCATGCTGAGATGTTTCTTTTGATCATGTTGTGTATTTTGAACTGAACCATTTGCTTGCATTTGAAATTTGCATGTTCTAGTGTTTGACCTGTCTTGTATTACCATTGCTGAATCACCTGAGAGTGCTTGATATTGGAACTTGACCATCCATGTTCATGCACTGCCTTGTATGTATTGTTGCCATCATGTATACACTTGATTTTGCTGTGTCATATCACCACTTTGTGCCCATCATTGCTGTCTTGTACATACTTTGCTCGGCCATGCTCGACGTGGCATGCACCACTGTTTTGAACCATCTATTCTGACTTGATTTCACTTGCACATAGTTGCACCACTCATGAATCAACCATGCTATCTTGGTTCATCAGCACTTTGACATGAACATACTACATGTGCCATCTACACTATTTTCTGGACCAAAATTAAATGCCACACCATCTTGAACATGGCTCGACTAAGTTTGAAGCACGTGAGCTCGTTGCATTTTGAGTTTGCTGCATACATGTACTAGAAAGTTGATATTACACTGATGAGCAAACTTGTTGGCTGAACCATTTTGTTGCTTTGAACCTAGCTGCTTGATCTTGACTTTGTTGTTTTCATGTTTGAGTTGTTTTGATCATGGTTCGACCACTCCATGCATATACATATACAATTTTGTATGTGTATATGTGTGTGTGTGGCTCGTGACATTTGTTTTGCTGTTTGAGTGTTGCACTGAGTCGAGATGGTCCACGTGGCTACTCCTCAGTCGCCACACTATTGGCGAGGCAGTGCACACGTGTATATTCATGCACGTGTGTACATGCAGCCATCAGACGAGTTTTCCTGTCCCTGCACTGTAATATGTGTATATACATACACATGTATGTGTATACATGTATTGTGCACGTGCTATATTTATATATCAGATCAAGTCATGAAAAATGATGAGAAACACACCAGAAAACTGAGGCAAATAGAATTTTAAAAATAAAATTTATATTTGCACATATTCTGTTTCATTTCTATTGCAGTATACTGTGTGTGTTTCATATGTGACAGGTAAGCAGGGATGTCTGGACTGACTGTGATGACTGGACTGGACAGAGAGCAGTGAAGACTGAAGATGAAAGCCAGTGAATGAAGCAGTGTCAGTAAAAAAATCTGTATATTGAGGCTGTGAATGTATAAGCGAAAAGTACCGAGTGTTGAGTGATATAGTGAGGAGCTAATTTATATGAAAAAGTGATTGTACTGATTATTTGTAATAAACAAAATCTGTTTGAAATAAAATATTATTTTATTGTTGTCAAACAGACTTGTCTATTCTATTCTGTTTATTTATAAGTACAAAAATTTGAAGTGATTAAATAGTGGAGTTAATATAGATGTACTGTTTGAATGTTAGGAATATAATATTTATATTTTAAATAAAATACAGTAAATATTTGAATTTCTGTACAGATGTATTTTATTTAAATATAAATATTACATTCCTGTCTGTGATGTAAATATAGAACAGTACAGTAACAAACACATTTACAAAATATATTTGGTTGTTATCATCAAACAAAAATCATATAATTGTGTATACAACACCGTTATATACAACAATCTCCCCATTTTGATGATGACAAACAAATAAAAGATTTTGAATCCAACAAATGTATTTTATAGTGAAAATTGAACTCCCCCTATTTATTACCTCCCCCTACAACAGAAAAACACCCCCTATAACTGTGCATGAGTGAATATGAACTGAATAATGAATTTTCAAAATTAGAAGTATTTATAAAAATATTCACTGATAAATCAAAATCTAATCCATTCTCCCCCTTTTGTTATCATCAAAAGGATACAGAATTTAAAATACAGATGAAACACGACTAAAAAAAATATAATTTCAGCATAAGAGGAAGAATAATCATCATAAATCTCAATCGGCCAAACAAAAATCATAATATTCTGAGAACAGGTGGCATATTTCACATTTTAGAGAATGACGGATTTACGATGGATTTCAAACATAATGGAGAGAGTTTTAAAAAAAATCATTTCCAATTATTTTCCAACAAAAATTTATAAAAATGAGACACAAAAACAGTGATGGATTTGGACTATAATTATAATTTCAATTTAAGTGACAATATCGTACAATCTCAAATCCCAATACCTATCAATCAACAAATCATAATACGTCATAAGATTTCAACACATTTCACAGATTAGAAAGATGGATTGATAGGCTAGTTTTTATACACCAAGGAGAATTAATTTCAATTTAGCATATTATCCTTATCTTTTATCTTTTATTTAAGAGCACCCTGACCGCGCATAACCAGAGCTTGGATTTTTAAATGAGGTCAGTCACAACTTAAATTATAAGTTGTCTCTTAACCATGCATGACCAGAGCTTGGATTTTTAAATGAGGTTAGAGACACACTTATGTATTAATTATTTTTATCATTTCATTTTTAAAAGGAAAAGCTCCTCGGTATATACAACCAATATGAATGATAGAAGTGTGGTAGGTACAGAAATGGACTGTGAAATAAATTTCTATATTAATTATATTATGAAATATGACTAACTGTACCGGGATCATTGAAAATTCTCAATTTCACTAATTCTGAATAATAACATAACCACAATTCCATCACAAATATTTTCACTATTTATTCAAGATAATATTAAAACATATTAACTCTCCATATTAATATAAAATTATCACGATGGATGGTAGAAAGATGAAAGATAATGAAGATGGTCATGAAATAATTGCCAGTTCAAAGATATTATAATAAATATTTAACCATCATGAAAAATCTAAATAAAATTTCCTCTTGTTGTGAAATATATCGTAGTCACAATTCATCACAATTTCAAAATCTGTTAATTATTTTGATGAATTATAAATACAGTTCAATATGGATATTGATTTTGAATGAATAACCAATAAATAATCTTAAAATTGAAAATCAATTACAAGAGGAATATGAAGAGCTATACAAAGCACAAAAGGGATAAGAAAAATATATACATTATGAGAATAAGGAAAAAAAATTCAGCACTTCCTAATCTGATACCACTTGTAGTCTCTATTAATGAGGATTTTTTTTTAAAAAAAAAAACTGGTGGCTAAACAATGGTATCTCAGTCAATAGAAAAGACTTAATTACAAAGCAAGCAACTCAAACACACAAATTTCATTTATCTGAGCACGATAAACCTTTGATACCAAATCAAGCAGTCCTCAAAAAAAAAAAATTACAAATCAATTTCTTATAATTAGAGCAACATGATTCCAAACAGACATTTTTCAAAAACAGTATCAGAGCAGCACAGAAAAATCAATATCACAATAGACTTGTTAAACGATTTTTCTGAAGGTCACAAAAACAATATATTCCACGATCCATGATTATAAAATTTAGTTTATTTTAAATCATTTGAAGAAATGTGAATATATCAGGATTTAATGAATCAATCACACAATATTATATTTCAGATTCAAGATATGTGTGCGATTCAATAAATCAATAATTTCAAATGATTTCAAACAAACATATATTAAAATCAAATAACCATGAAATAATAGAGAATTTTAAGACCATATTTTCAAAGAAATTTTCATAGGTATTTCTGACAAACCCATAGAAAAAAAAATCAGATCATTTACATCAGGTTTGATAGATATTCATGATCCAAAATAATTTATTTGAAATCACTTGAATCAATGTCAAATTTTGAAATATAATGAATCAGTCACACAAGGTTGATAATTTCAAATTTAGGAGGTTTGTGATTATTCAAAATATTAATAATTTCAGATGATTTCAAACAAACAAATTCTAACCATGATGATCATGAATAACAATGATTTTCAAGACGTATCACTGAGATTCTAGACAATTTAAAATTTCCAAGCCAATCTGAAAAATAATGGAAATATCACTACTGATAAATAATAGAGTGCTGTAATGAGTGTAATATTTCAAGTTTTTCTAAAATGAATTAGAAGAATCTCAAAATAACAACGATGTGTGAATTTCCATTAAACTTTCAGATCTTCAAAAATTTAGAATTCTAATTAACAATGTTCAAGATTTGACAAGAATACATCAACACTGTTATGAATTCATAAATCAGAAAATAAACTTCAAAACAATTGCAGATATTTACAAGATTAACATCAAGATCTAGAAATAATTAACACATCAGAGTTTGATTCAAATAAAGCAAATTTCCATAAGATTATGAGAACTGCAATTGGAAGTTAAGAAATCCCAAGAAAAAAATAAAATTGCAGCTGTGACAAATCAAAGGAAATAGACAGAAGAGATAGGAGGAAAATAAAAAAAATAAAAAACAAAGAATATACAAAAGAATGAGTGTAGAGATATACCTGAAATCCATGTAAGCAAATGAATCTCTAACTCAAATGATTTGGCTAAGGAACTGTGAATAACCTAATGATATGACGCAGTTTGAATTCTGTTTTTAGCACAGTTGTTCCTCAGCCTCATTTGGTACCTAACTGTTTAGAGGATTGAGTGGTCTAACAAAAACAGTAAAACCACTCACAGTTTTATTTGCTCGTTCTGGTACCCAAACCTGTTTGCAAAGCAATCCATCTGAATTTACCTTTGTTCCCTTTGGAACCCATATCTGTTTGAATTTAACGACGTTTGTTTTATCTCTTTTTGGGATCCAAGATTGCTTAGATGGATTATTACAAAACAAATTCGCATTTTGCTTTCGATTCAAAAATCCTTTTGAATTAAAAAAGTTCATATTATCAAGACGATACTTTTCAAAGAAGATTGAAGGATTTTTAAAATCGTTTGAACTTCTCTTTTCAAAGAACTCAGATTTCCCAAAACCAAGTCCAATTCTATTTTCTGATGAAAATTGACTTTTCAACAACATATTTAAAGATTTTTCACTGTTTGAAAATTTTACCAAGGTTGTTTCAAGTTGTTAAAGTTTTGTTTTGAGATCACGGTTTTCTTTTAATAAATCTGAACAACGAATTTCAATGATCTTATATTTTTCAAAGTCAGACTTCAAAACCAAATTTTCATCTTTAAGCAAATTAATTTTGGTTTGGGACTCAAAAATCTCAGATTCAAAAAGTTTTTGTTTTTCAAACCCAAATTTCTTGGATTTTTCAATCTCGTTTTCCAGTTCTTTCAAAATCAAGTCAGATTTCAACAAATTTTCCTTTTCAGGAATTTCAAATTTGGAATATATATCAGTCTTGAAAATTTCAAATTCCTTTTGTAGAAAATTGTTCAACATTGACAACTCAATCTTGTTTTCTTTCAAGATCAGAATTTCTTTTTCAAACATTTGAATATTTTTACTAAGATGAACAAGATTGGTTTTCAATTTCAAACAAATTTTGCAATCTGAATTTGAAGAATTTTTAAGATGTTCAAGTTGTGATTCCAAATCATCAATTTTGCTGGTCAACCCAAGATTTTTAGATTTCAGAGATTTGTTTTTAGATTTGAGTTTATCAACAGACTTAGTTAAATCAAGACACATGTAAACCAGATCTTCATATGAGAAATTTTTTGTTTCAACATTTGTTGATTCTCCATCATCTGATCCTTCTGAATTTTCATTTGTAAATCCGGTTAAACAGAACTCTGAGTCTGAGTTTACTTTCTCGGGTTTTGCGTTACCGTTGTCAGATCATCCATACTCGTATTGAGAGTATCCCAGATTTCCTATGCAGATAAACAATGACAGGTAAGATTAAACTGTTCAGTATTAAGATAATCAAATATAATTTTCATAGCACGAGTATTGAAAGTATTATCTACACAATCAAAACCATTGATAACAACATCCCAACATTTAAGATTAACAGATTTTAAATAAGATTCCATTTTGGATTTCCAGTTTAAAAAATCTATTCCATCGAAAATAGTTGGAGATGAACTGGACTGACTCTCAGAAGACTGACAACAAGGATTCACCATTACTCTAGATTTAAACACAATTACCTAGCTCTGATACCAGATGTTGGATCTAGATTAACCCTAGAGGTGGGTGAATAGGGTTTATCACAGTTTTTAACTGAGTATATAATATTAAAAATATCACAGCACAAATAATGATCAGAGTAAATAAATGCTGTAAATAAATAACACACAGATATACCCAGCTTCGGCAACCCTGCCTACTGCTGCATTCCCAAGGTTTCTATTATAGAATTATACAGACTCCTGCATACACAAACTTACAGACTCGCGACCCTCGCTAACCGCCTACACAGTTTTGTACACTCGCAATACCTGCTGCTGTACTAACCCTATACTAAAAACCCTGACTGATCTTTGTCCCCAAGATCAGATTTTCCCTGCCTACAACCCCGTAGTCAGTAACCCCTAGTTTGACAGACTAGTAAACTATTCAGATTGGTTTACAAAAGAAATTACAACAAAAATTACAAAACAAAATATGAAACCCTAGTTAATAAATATCAAAAGGAGTTAAATAATTAAAGGGTCATCCCCTTTTCACATATGCTTGGCCGACCCATTCATTATTTCCTTTTGCCCGATCCCTTTGCTTCTGAAAAATGGCGGCTTGTTGATACGAACTAGGGTTTTTGGAAAGGATCCCAAATCGATTCGATGCTTATAAAAAAATGGATAATCTCTAAAGCTCTAGTCTGATACAATCTCTGGCGCCTTGCTCCTTCAATCAATTGTTCTCTGATTTGAGAAATATGGCCGTCGAGACTTTGTAAGATTTCTGATTTTAAATCTTTGGTTGCTCGGTTAATTTTTCTTGGTTTCGATTGTGCTTGCCTGTGATGAATTGGTGTTAGTTTATAGGATTATGGAATCCAAAAACATAGCTCTGATTTCATTAATGATTTGATCTGATTTTTTTGTTGTTTCCCCTTTTGATAGTCACGGCTTTGAGTGATTTCTTGCGTGTGGATTCCTCTTTTGTTCCCTCGGCTTTGATTGGCAATTCTAGAAAAAATAAAACTTGCCCCTTTTTTTTTGAATTGTTGCGTGATTTTGGCATTTTGTTCCTTGGTTTTGAATGAGATCTAATTTGTTGCCGTATATTTATTTGCACACTTTCTTGAATTGATATTTTATTCAAAACTGGAACTATGTCTTTGCCCAAGAAAAAAAATTGCGCAAAATAATTCTTTTTGCCTGACCATTTGAATTGTTTCTTCCTGTGTCCTGAATTGAAAACACTTGTATGCTGTTGCCAAATATGTGAGCCTCGATTTAAAAACTGTCTTGAATGACTTTCTTGGATTGCTATCGAATAATAAATCTTGATATTAAAGCATATATGGTTATTTGAAAGTTTGGCAGAAAATCTTGATTGATAAAACCTTTCCAAGAATAAATACCTTGCCAAGAATATTGACAAATTAAATAAGGTGAAAACCTTCGGCTTGATTGATTAGATCAATTCTGGAAATTTTTGATAGTAGTCCATATGTGTTTCGCTGAAAAATGATTCCTTGCCTTTTGCTCACCCTTGATATGTTTGACCATATTGAAGTTGTAGAATTGCCCCTTGAAAACATTGTTGGTCATTTCAATCTTGGATTTCTGGACTAAACTCTTCTGCATGTTTTGAACCAACTTCTGGAAACAAACATTTACTGCCCCTTATGTATCACCTTGGCCCTTGTGATGTTTTGCCATGCATTCTTGTGTCACCACTGCATTGAATAGATCTCCACGTTGATCATTTGTTTTATAGCTGTTCCACTACAGTGTCATATATATTTGTGTCGAAACATTTGTGCATACAAATTGTTGTTCAGTGTTTTTGCCAAAAAAATGTTGATTGCATATCTCTGCCCATAGCACACTTGTATATTCATGCTGAGATGTTTCTTTTTATCATGTTGTGTATTTTGAACTGAACCATTTGCTTGCACTTGAAACTTGCATGTTCTAGTGTTTGACCTGCCTTGTATTACCATTGCTGAATCACCTGAGAGTGCTTGATATTGGAACTTGACCATCCATGTTCATGCACTGCCTTGTATGTATTGTTGCCATCATGTATACACTTGATTTTGTTGTGTCATATCACCACTTTGTGCCCATCATTGCTGTCTTGTACATACTTTGCTCGGCCATGCTCGACGTGGCATGTACCACTGTTTTGAACCATCTATTCTGACTTGATTTCACTTGCACATAGTCGCACCACTCATGAATCAACCATGCTGTCTTGGTTCATCATCACTTTGACATGAACATACTACATGTGCCATCTACACTATTTTCTGGACCAAAATTAAATGCCACACCATCTTGAACATGGATCGACTAAGTTTGAAGCACATGAGCTCGTTGCATTTTGAGTTTGCTGCATACATGTACCAGAAAGTTGATATTACACTGATGAGAAAACTTGTTGGCTGAACCATTTTGTCGCTTTGAACCTAGCTGCTTGATCTTGACTTTGTTGTTTTCATGTTTGAGCTGTTTTGATCATGGTTCGACCACTCCATGCATATACATATACAATTTTGTATGTGTATATGTGTGTGTGTGGCTCGTGACATTTGTTTTGCTGTTTGAGTGTTGCACTGAGTCGAGATGGTCCACGTGGCTACTCCTCAGTCGCAACACTGATTGGCGAGGCAGTGCACACGTGTATATTCATGCACGTGTGTACATGCAGCCATCAGACGAGTTTTCCTGTCCCTGCACTGTAATATGTGTATATACATACACATGTATGTGTATACATGTATTGTGCGCGTGCTATATTTATATATCAGATCAAGTCATGAAAAATGATGAGAAACACACCAGAAAACTGAGGCAAATAGCATTTTAAAAATAAAATTTATATTTGCACATATTTTGTTTCATTTCTATTGCAGTGTACTCTGTGTGTGTTTCATATGTGACGGGTAAGCAGGGATGTCTGGACTGACTGTGATGACTGGACTGGACAGAGATTAGTGAAGACTGAAGATGAAAGCCAGTGAATGAAGCTGTGTCAGTAAAAAAATCTGAATATTGAGGCTGTGAATGAATAAGTGAAAAAGTACCGAGTGTTGAGTGATATAGTGAGGAGCTAATTTATATGAAAAAGTGATTGTACTGATTATTTGTAATAAACAAAATCTGTTTGAAATAAAATATTATTTCATTGTTGTCAAACAGACTTGTCTATTCTATTCTGTTTATTTATAAGTATAAAAATATGAAGTGATTAAATAGTGGAGTTAATATAGATGTACTGTTTGAATGTTAGGAATATAATATTTATATTTTAAATAAAATACAGTGAATATTTGAATTTCCGTACAGATGTATTTTATTTAAATATAAATATTACATTCCTGTCTGTGATGTAAATATAGAACAGTATAGTAACAAACACATTTATAAAATATATTTGGTTGTTATCATCAAATAAAAATCATATAATTGTGTATACAACACCGTTATATACAACAGTTTACAATAAAAGCCCATCAACCTCCAATACCCAATTACATAGCTAAAATATCTTTCTTGCTCAAAAGCAAATAAGCATAAAAATAAATTCTGATATTACCTAACAAAGCAAGGCAAGCCATAGCCAAGAGAAGTCCAAGCCATACATGAAAGAGCCTTAGAGCTTGGTAAGATCCGAACTAAGTTGTATTCCCACCCTGCAAACCTGGGGGGGGGGGGAGGGGGACGGAAGAAAAAGAGGCGAAACAAAATGGGTCAGTCATAAAGACTGAGTAAGTCCTAGTGACTTTCAAAATAAAAACAGGTAAAGATAACATGGCATGAATAAACTGAAAATAAACACAAGCATGATGACAAGTTAAGCTACAAGCACGATGAATCAAGTATAACATCCCATAATTCTTATCAAGAGTAGCATCACAAGGTTCCTACCAAGTATCACATTGCAAGGTTTCTATCAAGTGTAACATCGCAAGATTTCTAAGCTTCCTCATTAAAATATTTCAGTGATATCTATTTGCTCTGCACCACCTGACTAGTGTAACAACCCGAATTTTTATAACATGTTAAAACAAGAAATCAGGGCATAATTAAATTATAATATAAGAATCAAGAGAAACGGGTTGCACCATTGTGTTCGTCTCAGAATTCTGATTGGAAACAGGTCCGAAATTTCGCAAATCGGAGTCCGTATGACCGAGATATGGCCTCTACAAGTTTCACGAAAAATCATAAAACGAAAATTGATTTTCAAATTTCGAATTTAGCCCCAAACAGACTGGGCGGGAAAATTTCCCGCCCAGCCCCAGGTCGACTGGGGAGTCGACTGGGAAGTCGACCCCCCAGGGACCAGGTCGACTTCCCAGTCGACCTGGGTGTCGACCTACGGGTCGACCTCCCTGGTCAAGCCAGGTTGGCCTGTGTGCACCTGCAGGGTCTTATGGTCTAGTTTGTTGGCCTGTGACGATTTTTGATGGCTCAGATCTAAAATAGGGTTAATCCTATGGCCTAAACTAGTCCTGAATTCTATAAAAATACCCTAAGACCTAGCCTGATCCACTACAATTCATTCTAACAACGAAGTGCTGCCCAAATGTCTCTTGATCATGGCCTCAATCTCCAACTTCAAAGGTTTGAGCATCCCAACTAGATCCAAATCAAAGAGCAACGCTTCTACAACAAATCAAGAGGGTAGATCAACATCGCTACAACGATTCTATGACGATTCTTGCTCCTAATTCACTAGCCACGCTTTGTAAATTCTAGATGCTTTTAGATTGAAACGATAACTTGAATATGACTTGTGATAAAATTGAAATGGGATCTATGCATGATAATCAATCCATGCTCATTCTTGTTCATTTTGGATCTTGATCTTTGGGGATATTGCTATGACATTAATTTGGACCTATGCATGTTGCAAATCACTCTTTCATATCCTTATCATGCATGTAATGATGTTTTTCTCTTGGATCTTGTTTTATGCAAAGTTTCTACCTTCACCTATTTATCTTCTTTTGATGAACCTTGGTCGATTTCGGACCTAGGCCTAAACTACGATTTACATGCGGTTTGTATACGGGGGAATATTTGGATTTCACCTATTTGGACATGGGTGTGTGGTATAATTGATTTCATAACATGAACAAGGGGAATTTGGGGTATTGCCAATGTAATTTGCAAGTTTGGGCATACATGAATTGGCATATGAATTAAATCACGAGTTTTGGGGACTATGTAAGTTAAATCAAGGGATTGGGCTTATGTAAATTAGGCATAAGTGGAATTGGGAACATGAACCATGATGTGGGTTTATTTGGGCATGAACGTGACAACATGTAACTTTGGCTAGAACATGATTTAGGGTAAATTGGCATAAAATTGACATACATGCAAATAGGCGAGAATTGGACATATGTGAAGTGGCTAGAATTGGGTACACATTTTGGTGGACATGTAATTGGGAACTTGGGAATATGCTTAGTAATATGTAAAGTGGGGATCTTGACTTAGATGACACATACGTAATTAACAATCTAACGGATGTCTTCGACACGAGGATAGACTTGAGTTGTGGTGTAATTCTGCCCGGAACCGCCCGGCATATCTAGTGACCACAACAATAATAGTCTAATGTGAGAGGTCATAGGCAAAGATTGGATTGTGGTAATGCTTGAACCCGAGGTTAGAATGGGTTTGCGGTGTAATTCTGCCCGGAACTGCCCGGCGTATCCAGTGACCGCAAATAAGTCCAATGTGAGAGGTTGATGCATTAGTAAATAATAAACGAATATGACATGGACGGGTGGGTTAAGTAACTTGATTTGTCTAATGACACTTAACCAATATGACATGGACGGGTAGGTTAAGTAACTTGATTAGACTAATGGCACTTAACCAATACGACGTGGATGGGTGGGTTAAGTAAAACCGGACTTGATTTCTTGATGACACTTAACCATATAACACGATTTGAGGATGGGTTAGTCTAACCTGAATGGGTCGATAACGCTCGACTGGTATAACGCGATGCATGGTAAGGTTAAGTAAACTCAAAAGGGTAACACTTAACCATTATAATTTGACTAGTGGATGGGGTTAAGTCATGAATCGCTTGAATATACTTAACCAATCTAACATGATAACTTGATGGGGTCAAGTCATGAATCACTTGAATATACTTAACCAATCTAACATGATAACTTGATGGGGTTAAGACATGAATCACTTGAATATACTAAACCAATCTAACATGATAACTTGATGGGGTTAAGTCACGATTCACTTGAATATACTTAACCAATCTAACATGATAACTTGATGGGGTTAAGTCATGAATCACTTGAATATACTTAACCAATCTAACATGATAACTTGATGGGGTTAAGTCATGAATCGCTTGAATATACTTAACCAATCTAACATGGTAACTTGATGAGGATTAAGTCATGAGTCACTTGAATATACTTAACCAACCTGACACGGTAATTTGATGGGGTTAAGATTGAATATACTTAACCAATCTGACACGATAATTTGATGGGGTTAAGCTTGAATATACTTAACCAATCTAACATGGTAATTTGATGGGGTTAAGCTTGAATATACTTAACCAATCTAACACGGTAATTTGATGGGGTTAAGCTTAAATATACTTAACCAATTTGACACGATGATTTGGATAGGGTTAAGTCATGAACCGCTGGAATACGCTTAACCAATTTGACATGTGATTCGTAGGGCTAAGTCATGAACTTGAATGACAACACTTAGCCAACATGACATGACATGTAGACGGGTTAAGTCATGAACTTGAATGACCACACTTAACCAACTTGACATGCTAGACTGATAGGGGTTAAGTCTTGAATTTAGATGACAACACTTAACCTACTAGACGGAAACCCTAGTTAAGCGGTCCTTTCCAGCAGTAACCCTCTTGAAGGTATCACGATACCCTAGGGACTAGGCTAGGGTGGGGCACAATTACTGGGCTGATTGTAAGCGACCAGAATGACGGTTGAGTTGGTGCACCATTGTAGGTTCAGGCGGACTATGGTCGTGCACATGAGTCCGGAGTTGAAAAAGAAGGCATGGGCAACAGTAGTTGTACACTGTGCGTGCTTGGAATGGTGTCAGTTCTCGACACCCTAGGGCTTGATACACCCTAGGGTGGACCTAGCACAGAGTAGCTACATTCGTGATTGGGCCGTATGACACTGACACACGATGAGTTAGGACTTGTAGGGACCCGATCGATTAGATCGCTACGTGGAAAAGGGCGTTGTTCGATAGGTAGCATAATTCCTAGTGGTCCTAGGTGGCATAAACCCTGATCGAATCTAGAAAACGTCCAATAGGTAGCATAATCCCTAGTGGTCCTAGGTGGCGTAAATCCTAGCTGAACACGCGATAATTCACGATAAGGTAATCTGGCCAGAACAAGGATGGAAGTCCGAGCGATTTCAAGGATGGTGGCACTACGTTGTTGTGGTACAAAATAACGTGATGGAACCCGTATGATATATGGAAACGGACTATACATATACATGGAAGGGATGATACGAATTAGGAAGCTTGTACGGTTGGTGCAGAGGACGTTAGACATGCGATGTTATTCCGAGTTTGTCTTGTTATCTTATTACTTTGGTTATCCTGTTACCTTGGTTATCTTGTTACCTTGGTTATCCTGTTACCTTGGTTATCTTGTTACTTGAGTTTATCTTGTTATCTTAGTTTGATCTGTTTATCTTGTCATCATGTTTATGTTTACTTTCAGTTTATACATGTCATGTTACCTTTACCTGTTTTTAGGCTGAAAGTAGCTAGGACTTACCAGTCTTTATGACTGACCCCGTTTTGTTTCGCCTCTTTTTCTTCCCTTCCCCCCTCCCCCCCCCTCCCCCCCCCCCAGGTTTACTGGGAGGAAATGTTGCTACTTAGTGCGGATTTTCTGCTTCAAGATCATCATCTATGGCTTGGATTTTTCTTGGCTATGGCTATTTTACTGTTTTATTTGGGGAATAATTTATGACTATGGTTTTATGCTTCTTTATTATTGCAAGTCAGGTTTCGATGTAAGTAATTTAATGGCACTTTGATGTAAAAGGTTTTAGACCTTACTACTTTTATAAAGTAATGAAATCACGTTTCCTTCCACTGTTTTATATGTTTTGTCTTGTAATATTTCTGTGCATGTTTACCTAGACAACACCCCTCAAAAGCTAGTGCATTCTCTTGTGAGTGACCCTGGCGGAGGTGGGGTGTTACATTTGGTATCAGAGCAGAAGGTTACCAGACTGGGCAAAAGTTTTTAAAACCTTCTGAAACTATTTTCAAAGCCATTTTACAAAGAAGCATTTTCCAAGAAAAGTTTTAAAGAAAAAGGCTATTCCCCAAAAAGCCATTAGCACTATCCTGTGTTCCCTTGATCGAATCTCTTTTCCTTTCTTTCCTCTGCCTGTAGTCACAGTAGTTTTAACTGTGACTAATACTTTTCTAGCTACGTAAATGTTTTACGTGCGATGGAGGAAGTTCTCAAGAGACCAGTTACCGTGTTATACAAGAAAGGATAGGAGTGGTTAAGGCGAATGAGGCTCAGAACAAGAAGGTAGTTAAGTACTATAGGACAAGGACATTAACAAAGAACAAGATCGTCGAGAGGGCAATTGTATACTCTCACCTAAGAGGGATGGTAACGTTTTTGTTAAAGGTTTTCCTTTCTATCATCCTGTCAGGACTTTGTTTTGTACATAGCATCCTTTTTTTTTAAATCTTGCTTCGATAGTTGAGTCTCTGCACCTTAGTACTTGCACAATAGAGGGTCCCGTTTTTGTCTCAAATCCTGTTGGGGGGATCATCCCATTTATTCATGACTTGTTTGGATTTGAGGACATCTATGACTTTTGGGAATAATGCTTATGTTTTTGAGCTATGGGTTGATTCTAGGGATGAAGTGGTCATCCCGTAAGGGTGCCATCCTCGGGTCGAAAAGGAGGGTAGTTAGACTCTTGACTTGCCACGGTAATACCCTCGAAGTCTCGTGTAACCTTTAGGGTTCTGTCATGATTGGTTACCTAGAATCTCTTGATACATTTGTTGGTAATCCATTCTAGTAGTGTTCTCCACTAAGGCGGACGATTCATTTCGCTTGTGCATTCGTTATGGAAATCACTCTAGTAAGTACACTTGGTAACATGGTTGGCATCTGTTTGTTTTCAAGAGATAGTTCTTCTGCGTGGAATGCCGTATAGTGAGTAAACGAGATCCAGAGTTCACTAGTGAATTTTGGAGAGCTTGCATGAAAACCAAGAGTACACGGATATGATTGAGCCAAGTATACTAGAGGGAGAATAAGTAAAAGTGGAACGAGAGGCGACAATGAAGTGAGTTCCAGCTCATATTTGGAAATAGGAGATAAGAGGCCACGAAATCATGAGGTTAAAGATGGTCAAAGCACAATGGAATTAAGCTTAAGGAAATGCGACTTAGAAGATTGAAGACAAGATACACGCATCATATCTCTTTTTAAGAGTATATTCTTGATCCCTGTTTACTTGTAGAGCTTACCCGCATGCTATCCTTTATGCATATCCTCTCGGTCCTATTCTCGATCCTATTTCTGTTGCAAACTCCATATGGGGTATGATTCATCGGTTAATAATACCTGTCAGGGTTTGAAGGTGTCCGTTAGGTTGACTAAACCTTTTGGGCTTTATAGGATATGGGTTGGGTTTAGAAAAGGATTTCTTGTAATCCAAAAAGGAGTTTATCTTGCTTATCTTCTCGATCCTGTCTTGAGAACCTTAGGTAGAATCCTATGAATGTAAACATGTATTTGAAACATGTTATTCTTGATGTTTGCAAATGGTTGCAAGTGATTGCTCGTGGATGCATGAATACACATTAGTCACTAGATCGGCTCAGACACATTTTCATGTTGCATATGCATGAGTGTTTATACTTGTTTATGGATGAAATTGAATGTGTTATCATGTGAATATAGCATATGGATGAATGTTTGTGCACACATATAGTGTTTATGTGACTAGGACAATTTGCATACATGTGGATTCATGGCACTAAACATATTTTGCATTGAGGAGATCAATCAGGCCTGATCATTTGCATTAGATAAGGAACATATACACTCACTTTCTGCATATGTTCATATGGCATTAGAAATCTTTTAAGGACAATGATTGCTTGTGGATGATGTTTTGAGTAGATGGATGATGGATGGTAGGATACGTTCTTCCTAATTTGGAGATTTCGGGGACGAAATCCTTTAAGGTGGGGAGAATGTAACAACCCGAATTTTTATAACATGTTAAAACAAGAAATCAGGACAGAATTAAATTATAAAATAAGAATCAAGAGAAACGGGTTGTGCCGTTGCGTTCGTCTCGAAATTCTGGTTGGAAACGAGTCCGAAATTTTGTAAATCGGAGTCCGTATGACCGAGATATGGCCTCTAGAAGTTTCACGAAAAATCAGAAAACGAAAACAGATTTTCAAAATTCGAATTTAGCCCCAAACAGACTGGGCGGGAAAATTTCCCGCCCTGCCCCAGGTCGACTGGGGAGTCGACCCCCCAGGGACCAGGTTGACTGCCCAGTCGACCTGGGTGTCGACCTGCGGGTCAACCTCCCTGGTCGAGCCAGGTTGGCCTGTGTGCACCTGCAGGGTCTTGTGGTCTGGTTTGTTGGCCTGTGATGATTTTTGATGGCTCAGATCTAAACTAGGGTTAATCCTATGGCCTAAACTAGTCCTAACGCACCGAACTAGGGCATCGTCTTTCGCAATAGATGGAATCGAGGCCAAGTATATTAATCCGGGCCCAGTATATTAATTGGAGGCGACCGAAAGCGTTGATTGGTATCCCCAGGGGCAAGACGCTTTTCTTTTCAGTGGACAACCGAATTAATATACTGGGCCACTTCCTACAAATAGTCATCTTCCGAATCTTCTCTTTGAGAAAATAAAGCGGGATTCGTCTATGCCATCTTATATTACTATGTTAGGTGTTGTACCAACAAAGCCTAAGTTAGCCTGAAATCCCATCTACTTTGTCTCTAGGCAAGCACCTTGGGACCTTGGAAGGGGATGTAGACTTCTGTGAAATACGTCCAAGAACCAGGCGGATCCTACAACAATTTCAAAGGCGACTTCCCTTGCCCGCTTTTGCTCCGATGAAGGCGTTGGAAGTGCTGTTGATTGTGCTCCTCGAAGAAAGAAGGTCAGTATCTGCAGTGGAGTAAGAATCCCCGTGGAACAATGGTCTAAAGATAATTTTGATTTATAATGGGAAGATAGAAAATTTCGAAGAAGAAAGGATTTTTTGGTTAGACGCATGGAATTAGCTAAACATTTTATCCGAATAGCAGGAACGTTTAAACGTTTAAATAAGTTTGATTTTTCATTGGATCATAAAAACCCACCTTTCGAAGATATCTTCCTTCTCGTCGGGCTTGTTATTGCTTCGACTCATATTCCCCAAAAAGTGGATCCCGCTCTAATAGCTCCTACAATTCATTCTAACAACGAAGTGCTGCACAAATGTCTCTTGATCATGGCCTCCATCTCCAACTTCAAAGGCTTGAGCATCCCAACTAGATCCAAATCAAAGAGCAACGCTTCTACAACAAATCAAGAGGGTAGATCAACATCGCTACAACGATTCTATGACGATTCTTGCTCCTAATTCACTAGCCACGCTTTGTAAGTTCTAGATGCTTTTAGATTGAAACGATAACTTGAATATGACATTTGATAAAGTTGAAATGGGATCTATGCATGATAATCAATCCATGCTCATTCTTGTTCATTTTGGATCTTGATCTTTGGGGATGTTGCTATGACATTAATTTGGACCTATACATGTTCTAAATCACTCTTTCATATCCTTATCATGCATGTAATGATGTTTTTCTCTCGGATCTTGTTTTATACAAAGTTTCTACCTTCCCCTATTTATCTTCTTTTGATGAACCTTGGTCGATTTCGGACCTAGGCCTAAACTACGATTTACATGCGGTTTGTATACAGGGGAGTATTGGGATTTCACCTATTTGGACATGGGTGTGTGGTAGAATTGATTTCATAAAATGAACAAGGGGAATTTGGGGTATTGCCAATGTAATTTGCAAGTTTGGCATACGTGAATTGGCATATGAATTAAATCACGAGTTTTGGGGACTATGTAAGTTAAATCAAGGGATTGGGCTTATGTAAATTAGGCAGAAGTGGAATTGGGAACATGAACCATGATGTGGGTTTATTTGGGCATGAACGTGACAACATGTAACTTTGACTAGAACATGATTTAGGGTAAATTGGCATAAACTTGACATACATGCAAATAGGCGAGTATTGGACATATGTGAAGTAGCTAGAATTGGGTACACATTTTGGTGGACATGTAATTGGGAACTTGGGAATATGCTTAGTAATATGTAAAGTGGGGATCTTGACTTAGATGACACATATGTAATTAACAATCTAACGGATGCCTTCGACACGAGGTTAGACTTGAGTTGTGGTGTAATTCTGCCCGGAACCGCCCGGCATATCCAGTGACCACAACAATAATAGTCTAATGTGAGAGGTCGTAGGCAAAGATTAGATTGTGGTAATGCTTGAACCCGAGGTTGGAATGGGTTTGCGGTGTAATTCTGCCCGGAACCGCCCAGCGTATCCAGTGACCGCAAATAAGTCCAATGTGAGAGGTTGATGCATTAGTAAATAATAAATGAATATGACATGGACGGGTGGGTTAAGTAACTTGATTAGACTAATGACACTTAACCAATATGACATGGACGGGTGGGTTAAGTAAATTGAGTAGACTAATGACACTTAACCAATATGACGTGGATGGGTGGGTTAAGTAAAACCGGACTTGATTTCTTGATGACGCTAAACCATATAACACGATTAGAGGATGGGTTAGTCTAACTTGAATGGGTCGATAACGCCCGACTAGTATAACGCGATGCATGGTAAGGTTAAGTAAACTCAAAAGGGTAACACTTAACCGTTATAATTTGACTAGTGGATGGGGATCAGTCATGAATCGCTTGAATATACTTAACCAATCTAACATGATAACTTGATGGGGTTAAGTCATGAATCACTTGAATATACTTAACCAATCTAACATGATAACTTGATGGGGTTAAGTCATGAATCACTTGAATATACTTAACCAATCTAACATGATAATTTGATGGGGTTAAATCATGATTTACTTGAATATACTTAACCAATCTAACATGATAACTTGATGGGGTTAAGTCATGAATCGCTTGAATATACTTAACCAATCTAACACGGTAACTTGATGAGGATTAAGTCATGAGTCACTTGAATATACTTAACCAATCCGACATGGTAATTTGATGGGGTTAAGATTGAATATACTTAACCAATCTGACACGGTAATTTGATGGGGTTAAGCTTGAATATACTTAACCAATCTAACACGGTAATTTGATGGGTTAAGCTTGAATATACTTAACCAATCTAACACGATAATTTGATGGGGTTAAGCTTAAATATACTTAACCAATTTGACACGATGATTTGGATAAGGTTAAGTCATGAACCGCTGGAATACGCTTAACCAATTTGACAAGTGATTCATAGGGCTAAGTCATGAACTTGAATGACAACACTTAGCCAAATTGACATGACATGTAGACGGGTTAAGTCACGAACTTGAATGACCACGCTTAACCAACTTGACATGCTAGACTGATAGGGGTTAAGTCTCGAATTTAGATGACAACACTTAACCTGCTGGACGGAAACCCTATTTACGCGGTCCTTTTCAGCAGTAACCCTCTTGAAGGTATCACGATACCCTAGGGACTAGGCTAGGGTGGGGCACGATTACTAGGCTAATTGTAAGCGACCAGAACGACGACTGAGTTGGTGCGCTATTGTAGGTTCAGGCGGACTATGGTCGTGCACATGAGTCCTAAGTTGAAAAAGCAGGCATAGGCACCAGTAGTTGTACACTGTGCGTGCTTGGAATGGTGTTAGTGCTTGACACCCTAGAGCTTGATACACCCTAGGGTGGAACTAGCACAGAGTAGCTACATTCGTGATTGGGCCGTATGACACCGACACACGATGAGTTAGGACTTGTAGGGAGCCGATCGATTAGATCGTTACGTGGAAAAGGGCGTTGTTCGATAGGTAGCATAATCCCTAGTGGTCCTAGGTGGCATAAACCCTGATCGAATCTAGAAAACGTCTAATAGGTAGCATAATCCCTAGTGGTCCTAGGTAGCGTAAATCCTAGCTAAACACGCGATAATTCACGATAAGGGAATCTGGCCAGAACAAGGGTGGCAGTCCGAGCGATTTCAAGGATGGTGACACTACGTTGTAGTGGTACAGAATAACGTGATGGAATCCGTACGATATACGGCAAGGGACTATACATATACATGGATGGGATGATACGAATTAGGATGCTAGTACGATTGGTGCAGAGGACGTTAGACATGCGATGCTATTCCGAGTTTATCTTGTTACCTTGGTTATAATGTTACCTTGGTTATCTTGTTACTTGAGTTTATCTTGTTACCTTGGTTATCCTGTTACCTTGGTTATCTTGTTACTTGAGTTTATCTTGTTATCTTAGTTTGATCTGTTTATCTTGTCATTATGTTTACTTTCAGTTTATACATGTCATGTTACCTTTACCTGTTTTTAGGCTGAAAATAGCTAGGACTTACCAGTCTTTATGACTGACCCGTTTTGTTTCGCCTCTTTTTCTTCCGTCTCCCCCCCCCCCAGGTTTACAAGGAGGAAATGTTGCTACTTAGTGCGGATTTTCTGCTTCAAGAACATCATCTATGGCTTGGATTTTTCTTGGTTATGGCTATTTTACTATTTTACTTAGGGAATAATTTATGACTATGGTTTTATGCTTCTTTATTATTGCAAGATAGGTTTCGATGTAAGTAATTTAATGGCACTTTGATGTAAAAGGTTTTAGACCTTACTACTTTTATAAAGTAATGAAATCATGTTTTCTTCCGCTGTTTTATATGTTCTGTCTTGTAATATTTCTGTGCATGTTTACCTAGACAACACCCCTCCAAAGCTAGTGCATTCTCTTGTGAGTGACCCTGGCGGAGGTTGGGTGTTACAACTAGTGTCCTAACTAGTGATCTATATAAAATGATCATATGATAACGCGATCCCAATCCCCGAAATTGTGGTTGCTTTCAGGTGTACATCTATTATTTATCACCTAGATCTAATCTAGGGTTTTCTATCGGGTGCTTCCTAGATTAAACCAGGGTTTACGCGACCTAGGTCCAACTAGGGTTTATGCTACCTATTGAACGCTTCACGGATTCAGGATTTATGCGACCAAGGTCCAACTAGGGATTATGCTGCCTGCGTGTGTCATACGGCCCCCAATGATTGTAGATACCTATGCTGGTGCCACCATGGGGTGTATCAAGTCCCATGGTGGCGGCTCGACACAATTCCAGAATGCATAGTGTATACTACTGGTGCCCAATGCCTGCTTTTTCTGCTCCGAAGTGCATGGACGCCCGCACTCCATTAGAACCTACACTGCTGCACCACTCGTCGTCGGTTTGAACGCTTACAATCAGCACAATAATCGTGCCACACCCTGCCTAGTTTCATGGTACCATGACACACCTATGTAGGTTACTGCAGAAATGGGTCCCCGTTACTAGGGTTTCCTGCTGGTTAAGTTTGTGGGCATATATATACAGATATTACCCACCTATCCATGATGTACTTAACCCACTGATTCAAGCATGTTTATTACTGGTTAAGTTTGTGGGCCTATATTTACTAATATTACCCACCAACCCAATATGTACATAACCCTCTCCGTCCATCACGTTAAGTTGGCTAAGTGTTTTCTCTTGTTTTACTTAACCCTACTGCATGTCTTGTTATATCGGTTAAGTGTTTCCTTCACGTGTTTACTTAACCCTACCACACACCATGTCATATTGGTTAGGCCTCCCCAACCCATCCAAGATAACTTAACACACCCGTTCGTCAGATTGTATTGGTTAAGTGTTTTCAAATAATTCGTGACTTAACCCGCCCACGTATCGTGTCAAGTTGGTTAAGTGTTGTCTAGCGATTCATAACTTAACCCCCGCTATTCTAGCATATCAAATTGGTTAAGTGTTTTCAAGCAATTCATGACTTAACCCGTCCACGCGTCGTGTCAAGCTGGTTAAGTGTTATCTATATGTTCAAGTTGACTTAACCCTGCCACGCATCATGTTGTATTGGTTGAGTGTTATCAACCCATTCAAGTTGACTCAACCCATCCACTAGTCATGTTATAACGGTTAAGTGTTCTTAACTTAATCCTACCCACTTGTCTAATTAACATGTTATATTGATTAAGTGTCCTCAGGAAATCAAGTTCAGGTTTACTTAATCCATCCATTCATGTCATATCGGTTAAGTGTCATCATTCTAGTCATATTACTTAACCTTTCCATTCTTAGCATGTCTGTTTATTCTCATTAATTAATTATTAATGCATCAACCACTCACATTAGACCTGTTGTTGCGGTCACTGGATATGCCGGGCGGTTCCGGGCAGAATTACACCACAACTCAGTCTAACCTCGGGTTTTAGCATGATATGACTAACTTCTCACATTGGATCTTATTATTTGCAGTCACTGGATATGCAGGGCGGTTCCGGGCAGAATTACACTGCAAACTCAACCCAAACTCGAGTTATCCATGTTCACGTTCGTGTTCATATTCTTGTTCATGTTCATGTTTCAACCACGTTCATATTTCCAGTTATATGCCAATTACCAAGTTCATAATTCACGTTTTTGCCCCAAAACGTATTCCCAAATTATTATCATAATTCACTATAAAGTTATGCCAAGTTATAGCCTTTTATTTACAATACATGCCAACTACCCAAAACCCAACTTAGGTGCGTTCATATTAAACATCTACCAAGTCATAAATTATCATATATGTTTCAACCCCAAATTTTACATAATTAACATATGCCCAAGTTCTAGATTACATGTCAGGTTTACATATTCCCAATTCGTACCAAATTTACATATGTCCAATTCATGCCGTTTTACATGTATCCCAATTTTAGGCCAATTTACACATATACCAAGTTTCATGCGGTTTTACATATGTCAAGATTCATAATTTACATGTTTACAAAGCTATTGTCAATTTACATAGACCAAGTTTTTTTTAACCAAAATTACATGTATACCACGTTTACACCAATTTACCCATAACAAGTTCTAGCCAAATTACATATATCAAGATCCATATCAAATTACATATGCCAATCCACATTCTTGCAAATACCATTATAACGACAATACCCAAAATTACCTGTTTCATGTTAATTGTAAATTATCCCCAAACATCCAATTTTCATATTATGCCTTCGATTCCACCAAACACATATATTCCACTAGGAAGTATTCCAATATTTCCCCCGTATACCATCTCACGTATATCGTAGTTTAGGCCTAGGTCCGAAATTGACCTAGGTTCATCAAAAGAAAATAAATAGTGGGAGGTAAAAGTTGCAATAAGAAAAAGATCATAGAGAAAACAACATAGATCATCATGATAGACATAAAGATTACAACTTGACGATAACATCATTACGAATCAAGAAAATTGCTGCATAGATCATAAACTTAGCATGAGAATGAAGTTAGAAAAGCCCAAAGATCAAGATTCAAGAAGAAGAAGAAATAGACTTGAGCCAAAAGTCCAATTTCACTTCATCACATGCCCATATTAAATTTAAATATATAGATCTGAAAATAACTAGAACTTACAGATCATGGCTATTGAATAAAGAATTGAATTTGTTGTAGAAATGCTGCAGCGTTGTTGATATATTGTCTTGAATCATTGTAGGAGCCTTAATCTTCGAATTGGATTGTGTATGAAAGCTTAGGAAATCGATTAGAGGCGGCGGCCATGATCAAGAGGGATTTCAGCAGCATTTTGGTGTAATAATGATTTGTTATGAATTAGGTTAGGTCTTATGGTGTATTTATAGGTGTAGGAACTATTTAGGGCCTTTAGATCAACCCTAGAACTGATCTGAACCATCAAAAACATCTTAGGCCCGCAAACAGACCCACCCAGCCCACCAGTCGCACCTAGGCCGACCAGGGAGGTCGACCCTATGGTCGACCTGGTCTGGCCAGGTCGACCCTTAGGTCGACCCCCTAGTCGACCTGGGCTCTGGGCGGGAATCTTCCTGCCCAGCCCGTTTTGGGTCTTGAATTCGAATTTCCAAGCTGTTTTTGATTCTAAAAATTCGTGAAACTTCTAGCGGTCATAACTTGGTCATACAGACTCCGATTTTCAAAAACTCGGACTCAATTCTATGTAGAATTCCGAGACGATCGCAATGGCGCAACCCATTTCCCATGATTCTCTTTTTAAAAATTAATTATACCTTGATTTCTTGTTTCAACATGTTATTAAAATTCGGGTTGTTACATTCTCCCCTCCTTAAAGGATTTCGTCCCCGAAATCTTCAGGTTTAGAAGAATGTGTCCTACCATCCAATCATCCATCTACTTAAAACATCATCCATAAGAAATCATTGTCCTTAAAATATTTCTAATGCTGTATGAACATATGCAGAAGGTGTGTGTATATGTTCCTTATCTACTGCAAATGGTCAGGCCTGATTGATCTTCTTAATACAAAATATGTTTAGTGCCATGAGTCCAACATGTATGCAAATAATCCTTGTTACATAAACACTATATGTGTGCACAGACATCCATCCATATGCAACATCCACATGATAACACATTCAAATTCATCCATAAACAAGTATAAACACTCATGCATATGCAATATGAAAGGTGACTGAGCCGATCTAGTGTCTAATGTGCGTGTATATGCATCCACGAGCAACCACTAGCAACCGCTTGCAACCACTTGCAACCATCAATCATAACATGTCTCAAACACATGTTTACACCCAATTGTTCCTACCTAAAGATATAGTCGAATGGTAGAAGCAAGTAAAAACTTTGTTCCCATTAGGCAATGTCAAAACTGGAAATCTATGTCACATATATACTGATTAGGAGAAGAACTCCCTAAGCACCAGCCCCGAAGACCGAAATCAACATCAGACTGATACTCAAAGAATTTACCACGCCAACCAATATATATGTTTCTAGGAAACTAAGCTTGATGGACTACTTTTAGGTCACAAGAAATCCCTTCCTAAAACTAACCCATATTTTATAAAACCCAAAAGGTTTAGTTAACCCAATGAACACCTTCAAGCCCCAACATGTATTACTAACAGATGAGTCAAACTCCCTATGGGGTTTGCAACAGAAATAGGATTAAGAATAGGACCGAGAGGATATACTTAAAAGATAGCATGCGGGTAAGCTCTACAGGAAAAGAGGAATCAAGGATATACTCTTAAAAAGAGATATGATGCGCGTATCTAGTCTTCAATCTTCTAAGTCGCATTTCCTTGAGCTTAACTCCATTGTGCTTTTACCGTCTTTAACTTCACAATTTCATAGCTTCTTAATTCCTATTTCCAAAATATGAGTTGGAACTCATTTCACTGTCGCCTTTCTTTCCTCTTTCACTTATTCTTTTTCTAGTATACTCAGCTCAAATATAACTGCGTATTCATGGTTTCATGCAAGCTCTCCAAAAATCACTAGTGAATCCTGGATCTTGTTTACTCACTATAAGGTAATTCCACGAAGAAGAACTATCACTTGAAAATAAACAGATGTCAACCATGTTGCCAAATGTACTTACTAAGGTGATTTTCTATAACTCATGCATAAGCGAAATGAACCTTCCGCCTTAGTGGCGAACACTACTCGAGGGGATCAATAAATGTATCAAGAGATTCTAGGTAACTAAGCATGGCAGGACCCTAAGGGTTTCACTACACTTCGAGGGCATTACCAAGGCAAGTCATGAGTCTAACTACCCTCTTTTCATACTCAAGAATGGCATCATTACTGGATAACCACTCCATCCCTAGGATCAACCCGTAGCCCAAAAAAACATAAGCATTACTTCTAAAATCAACACTTAGCATAGACATTCTCAAATCCAAACCAGTCATGAATAAATGAGCTGATTCCCCAACAGGATTTGAAAAAAAAAGTGGGATCCTCTACTGTGCTAGTACTAAGGTGCAGAGACTCAACTATCGAAGCAGAATTAAAAGGATGCGATGTACAAAAAAAAGTTCTAACGAGATGGTAGAAAAGAAAAGCTAAACCTTTTACAGAAACGTTACCGCCTCTCTTAGGTGCGCTAGTAGTGAGAGCATACAATTGCCCTCTCGACGATCTTTTTCTTTGCACTTGTCCTATAATACTTAACTACATGTCCCTTTTTACCATACTAAAGATACTCTCTCTTGTTATGTGTTTTATTATTCTCTCACTTGGCCTCTTTCCTTTCACTTTTTTCCTCTTTCGTGGATTAAGCCATATCAACAAGTTTCTCGTCCTTAGGCTTGTGTTCTTTATCCTCGTTCTTACTATCCTTCTATAGTTTGTTGGCCGGTTTCTCGAAAGCTACCTCCATCACACTACAACCCTACCAATCTTGAAATAAGATTAGTCGCAAATGGAACTACTGCGGCTACAGATGGAGGTTGGGCACTTCTTTGCCCCCCGACTTGTGTCGTACACATACAAAATTATGGCAAAAAAGAAAGAAGAGATTCAAAGAGAGAATGAAAAGATAGTGCATATGGCTTTGGGGAATATGCCTTTGGTAAAATAAAACTTTTCTTTAGAAAAATGCTTCTTTGTAAACGTTTTGAAAATAATTTCAGATGGTTTTTAAAAGCTTTTGCCCAGTCTGGTAACCTTCTTCTCTGATACCAAATGTAGCACCCCACTTCCATTAAGGTCACTCAAAAGGGAATGCCTTAACTTCAATGGAGCATTATGGGTACTGGAACAGAAATAGTATAAGACAGACATATATAAAACAACGGAAAGTAAAGTAGGAGTACTTCAAATCATTTATTAAATATAATTGTTTACAATAAAATCCCATCAACTTCAAATACCCAATTACATAGCTAAAATATCTGTCTTGCTCAAAAACAAAGAAGCATAAAAATAAACTCTGATAATCCCCAATAAAGCAAAGCAAGCCATAGCCAAGAGAAGTCCAAGCCGTACATGAAAGAGCCTTGGAGCTTTGTAAGATCCGAACTAAGCTGTATTCCCACCCTACGAACCTGGGGAGGAACGGAAGAAAAAGAGGCGAAACAAAACGGGTCAGTCATAAAGACTGAGTAAGTCCTAGTGACTTTCAACATAAAAACAGGTAAAGATAACATGGCATGAATAAACTAAAAAAAACATAAGCATGATGACAAGTTAAGCTACATGCACGATGAATCAAGTATAACATCCCATAATTCCTATCAAGAGTAGCATCACACGGTTCCTACCAAGTATCACATCGCAAGGTTTCTATCAAGTGTAACATAGCAAGATTTCTAAGCTTCGTCATTAAAATATTTCATTGATATCTATTTGCTCTGCACCACCTGATAGTGTCCCAACTAGTGATCTATACAAAATGATCATATGATAAAGTGATCCCAATCCCCGAAATTGTGGTTGCTTTCAGGTGTACATCTATTATTTATCACCTAGATCTAATCTAGGGTTTTCTATCGGGAGCTTCCTAGATTCAACCAGGGTATACGCGACCTAGGTCCAACTAGGGTTTATGCTACCTATTGAATGCTTCTCGGATTCAGGGTTTATGCGACCTAGGTCCAACTAGGGATTATGCTACCTGCGTGTGTCATATGGCCCCCAATGATTGTAGATACCTATGCTGGTCCCACCATGGGGCGTATCAAGTCCCATGGTGGCGGCCCGACACAATTATAGAATGCATAGTGTATACTACTGGTGCCCAGTGCCTGCTTTTTCTGCTCCGAAGTGTGTGCACGCCCGCACTCCGTTAGAACCTACACTGCTGCACCACTCGTCGTCGCTTTGACCGCTTACAATCAGTCCAGTAATCGTGCCCCACCCTGCCTAGTTTCAGGGTACCATGATACACCTATGTGGGTTACTGCTGAAATGGGTCCGCGTTACTAGGGTTTCCTACTAGTTAAGTTTGTGGGCCTATATATATAGATATTACCCACCTACCCATGATGCACTTAACCCACATATTCAAGCATATTTATTAATGGTTAAGTTTGTGGGCCTATATTTACTAATATTACCCACCAACCCGATATGTACTTAACCCACTCCGTCCATCACGTTAAGCTGGCTAAGTATTTTCTCTTGTTTTACTTAACCCTACCGCATGTCTTATAATATTGGTTAAGTGTTGCCTTCGCGTGTTTACTTAACCCTACCACACACCATGTCATATTGGTTAGGCATCACCAACCCATCCAAGTTAACTTAACCCATCCATTCGTCAGATTGCACTAGTTAAGTGTTTTCAAGTAATTTGTGACTTAACCCGTCCACGTATCGTGTCGAGTTGGTTAAGCGTTGTCTAGCGATTCATAACTTAACCCCGCTATTCTAGCATATCAAATTGGTTAAGTGTTTTAAAGCAATTCGTGACTTAACCCGCCCACGCGTCATGTCAAGTTGGTTAAGTGTTATCTATATGTTCAAGTTGACTTAACCCTGCCACGTGTCATGTTATATTGGTTGAGTGTTATCAACCCATTCAAGTTGACTCAACCCATCCACTAGTCATGTTATAACAGTTAAGTGTTCTTAACTTAGTCCTACCCACTTGTCTAATTAACAAGTTATATTGGTTAAGTGTCCTCAAGAAATCAAGTTCAGGTTTACTTAACCCATCCATTCATGTCATATCGGTTAAGTGTCATTAGTCTAGTCATATTACTTAACCTTTCCATTCTTAGCATGTCTGTTTATTGGCATTAATTAATTATTAATGCATCAACCACTCACATTAGACCTGTTGTTGCGGTCACTGGATATGCCGAGCGGTTCCGGGCAGAATTACTCCACAACTCAGTCTAACCTCGGGTTTTAGCATGATATGACTAACTTCTAACATTGGATCTTATTATTTGCAGTCAATGGATATGTCGGGCGGTTCCAGGCAGAATTACACTACAAACTCAACCCAACCTCGAGTTAGCCATGTTCACGTTCGTGTTTATATTCATATTCATGTTCATGTTTGAACCACATTCATATTTCCAGTTATATGCCAATTACCAAGTTCATAATTTAAGTTTTTGCCCCCAAAACGTATTCCCAAATTATTATCATAATTCACTATAAAGTTATGCCAAGTTATAGCCTTTTATTTACAATACATGACAACTACCCAAAACCCAACTTAGGCGCGTTCATATTAAACCTCTACCAGGTCATAAATTATCATATACGTTTCAACCCTAAATTTTACATAATTAACATATGCCCAAGTTCTAGATTACATGTCAGTTTTACATATGCCCAATTCATACCAAATTTACATATGTCCAATTCATGTCGTTTTACATATATGCCAATTTTATGCCAATTTACACATATACCAAGTTTCATGCCATTTTACATATGTCAAATTCATAATTTACATGTTTACAAAGCTATGCTCAATTTACATAGACCAAGTTTTTTTTAACCCAAAATTACATGTATACCACGTTTACACAAATTTATCCAACAAGTTCTATCCAAATTACATATATCAAGATCCATATCAAATTACATATGTCAATCCCCATTCTTGCAATTACCATTATAATGATAATACCAAAAATTACCCTGTTTCATGTTAATGATAAATTATCCCCAAACATCCAATTTTCATATTATGCCTTCGATTCCACCAAACACATATTTTCCACTAGGCAGTATTCTAATATTTCCCCCGTATACCATCGCACGTATATCGTAGTTTAGGCCTAGGTCCGAAATTGACCTAGGTTCATCAAAAGAAAATAAATAGGGGGAGGTAGAAGTTGCAATAAGAACAACATCAGAGAGAAAACAACATAAATCATCACAATAGGCATAAAGATTACAACTTGACGATAACATCATTACGAATCAAGAAAACTGCTGCATAGATCATAAACTTGGCATGAGAATGATGGTAGAAAAGCCCAAAGATCAAGATTCAAGAAGAAAAGGAAATAGGCTTGAGCCAAAAGTCCAATTTCACTTCATCACATGTCCATATTAAATTTAAATATTTAGATATGAAAATAACTAGAACTTAAAGATCGTGGCTACTGAATAAAATACTGAATTTGTTGTAGAAATGTTGCGGCATTGTCGATTTATTGTCTTGAATCATTGTAGGAGCCTTAATCTTCGAATTGGAATATGTATGAAAGCTTAGGAAATCGATTAGAGGCGGCGGACATGATCAAGAGGGATTTCAGCAGCATTTTGGTGTAAGAATGTTTTTTATGAATTAGGTTAGGTATTAGGGTGTATTTATAGGTTAGGAACTATTTAGGGCCTTTAGATCAACCCTAGAACTGATCTGAACCATCAAAAACATCTCAGGCCCGCAAACAGACCCAACCAGCCAACCAGTCGCACCCAGGCCGACCAGGGAGGTCGACACCCAGGTCGACCCCCAGGTCGACCCCATGGTCGACCTGGTCTGGCCAGGTCGACCCCCTGGTCGACCTGGGCTTTGGGCGGGAATCTTCCTGCCCAGCCCGCATCTGGGTCTTGAATTCGAATTTCTGAGCTGTTTTTGATTTTGAAAATTCATGAAACTTCTAGAGGTCATAACTTGGTCATACAGACTCCGATTTTCGAAAACTCGGACTCGATTCTATGCAAAATTCCGAGATGAACGAAATGACGCAACCCGTTTCCCATTATTCTCAATTTAAAAATTAATTATACCTTGATTTCTTGTTTCATCATGTTATTAAAATTTGAGTTGTTACAACGTTGCAAGACGTTCTTGATGAACCCAGTGTATTCCCCTGTAGAGATACACTATCGGAAGGTGGTTCCATACCTTGTCATGTTGGAAATCCAATCTCCAATAAGCGCCCTACGGTTTTTGATTTTATATTATATATGGAGAGTGAATGCAAGCTTTCCGCTAGATACTATTTATTTGTTGTAGACACTATTGTAATATCATTGGATTTGATATCAAAAATATTTTTGGTTATCGTAAGGTAAAAACCATCCGTGTTTATGTGTGGATCGGTCTTACGATTATCATTTCTTTCGAAAGGATTTTAAATTTAAACAAACGGTTGGAGTTTACTCGAACCAGTCCCGTGACTGAGCCAGAGTTTATTTTGTTTTGTTTTCCCTAAACTCTTGGGTGCCTAAATTTGTATGGGCAGTCAAGTAGTCAGGATTTTACAGATTCACTTGGAGGAGTTTAAAGCAGGAGGCTCCACCAGTTTGCTATAGACTATTATATTTTCCACAGTGTACTATGTTGTATCTGGAAACAGGTGTTTATAACTGTTCCAGGAATAACCGTTGTGCTCTGATGATGGTATGTATAAACAGTTACTAATTTGTATTTCAAAAATTATGTTATATAATATATTTTATTTGTTCTGTTGTGAGATTTATGTTCTTCGTTTTCTTTTATTCTAATATCTCTTTCTTTCTATCTCTCATCCTCTAACTTCTTTCTACTAATGATTTGTATTTTTGTGCAATTTGGGTTGGACATGTGGTGTTATCAGTCGACTCAAAGAGTATGAAAATTCGAGCCATTACATTTGGTATCAGAGCCGAAGGTTGAGTAGTAACCTTGGCTCTGTGGTGTAACTCAATAGAGATGGGGGCTAGTAATACCCTAGATTGAGTTTGAGTGTGTATATATGAGCGCGTATTTGTAGTTTGGATATAAAATTGTTTTATATTATATTGACTGGTTTGTTTTGTGGTTTAGGAATCCTAGTCGATACAGGATGTACAACTATATCGACAGGTGTTTCTAGACTATCGAACAAAACAATTCGATAAAGTATTGTTTTAAAATGGGTAAATGAAATAATTTTGCCGAAAAATTATTTTGATATAAAAGGGATAATTTCTGAATTATTACATATGAATGTGTTGATTTTTATTACAATCAAATGAAGTAGATTTGGTGACTTATAATTGAATATGATTTGTATATAGATAATATATACAAATGAGAAAATTCGAAATTGGATCCAAACCAGAATATGGAATTTGAATCCCGGAAGTTAGAGAATATTTCTGAAGTGTTTTGAAATTAATCAAGAAATATTTTGAAAGGATTTGAATAAAAAATTATTTTAAATTGATTTTGAAATTTTTAAAGAACTATAATCACTTCAATCACTATAAACTAATTCAGATGATGATGGCCACATCATTTGTATCTATTTTCGAGTTTCTAAGTGATGAGTTGCTACCAAAGGAAGATTTTAAACGAAATTGGGTTGAGAAACAAGTTTCTTTGAAAATTCAAAAGTTTTAAATTACTATGGTTGCACATATGTATAAATATGTATGATTTCAAATTAATTTGAAATAAAACCTAGGAATTTGAATTCTAAAATTAAAATTTAACTTGTGTAAGTTGAATAATTGAAATGGTAAAAATGTATGAAATGAATTGAAATTTAACTTAAGTCAAACAAAACTGGATTGGATTAGAAATAACTCTGAATGAAACTAAATAAAGAAAATGTTGAGATTCGAAATATTAATATGAATTGGACTAATGAACAAGCTAGTTGAATATATACTGGATGTTGTTAATTGAAATTTAATTGTGATAAATTTGAATTCAAGTATAATAAATAGATTGACTAAAATTGAAATTAGATTTGAATTAATAGAATGGAAGTGAACTAATCAGAAGTTGATAAGAGTGTTAAAAACTGGAAGTTGGGTTGATTTGAAAACCAACTGTAAATGGATATATGTATGCTGAGCAGATATTGGATGGAAGCAAATGCAAGAGATAGAATTATGCCCGACAAAAAGGTACATGTTTACAATATTACTTGGGCTTAATGGTTTTATGAGCCTATGGGGCATCCCGATTGGCTTTTTGATTTTCTTTTGGATTGGAGGAGGCCTAGAAAGGCAAGTTATGGTTGTACCAATTGTGCCGCATAAAGGAGATGCAGGCGAAATTTTTCAAAAATTTAAGGAGTTAGAAAATTTTCAAGATATTTTTGATAATTTAAAATCGAGTTGTTAATTGTAATTGAAATAAGAAAACTAGAATTGGTTAATAAAAATTTCAAGCGAAATAATGAAATTGATAAAGGGATTTAAGATCAATTGGAATGGGTGTGGATATGCAGAAGAGCATATCAACTGAAAATAAGAAAGTGATGATGGATTGTCCAAAAATGGTGGACAGATCATTTGGAAAGAATTATGAATGGTCGAGTATTGGTATGAGAATTCAAAGGTCGGGTAAGAAATGGATTATGAAGATATGGAATATAAGATTTCACCTGAGTATTTTTTGAGGAGTTAGAGGTATAGCATTTTTACAACTCAACAATTTCGAGGATGAAATTATTTTAAGGGGAAGGAATGTAACGACCCAGATTTTTAGCCATTAAATTATTTTTGATGCTGTATTAGAAATATAAATGGAAATTTATATAGAATTTATTTAATAAAACAAATGGATTTTTTTATATATTGAATATCGTTTAACGTGAAAATTTAAATATCGAGTTTAAGACTAATATAAGATTTATTTTGAAGCTATGTGTATATTCTGTTTGTATATATATATTTGATAATAATATTTTGTTATTAATAGATTTATTTATTTTGGAATCGATATATTATATTAATTATATTTCCAAATGTTGTCGGCTTTTAACGAGAGCTAATTTTATAAGATCCAAAATAGAAAATACTACTATAAACATCAAGTATAAAAGTAACATGTATACATAAGATTAAACTAATTAATTAACACAAAAGAATATACAAGTTGACTAATGAATGGATTAATGCATGCACTAAAGGAAAACTTATTGAAATTTGTATCATAGCACAAAGGCTATTGCTGCTTTGCAAATGTGATCAACACGACTTGCACTATAACAGTAGATGATAAGTGCTCCAACATATCTATAACACCAATATGGAACAATTATAGGTACAAGACCATAACATAATATATAAAAATATACTGCAGCAATTCATTGGGGTAATAATGTCAGGAGTGCAAGGGCCTGGAAAAGTAATTCAAAATGTAAGGTCGGTATGGGGCTCTAAAAACAGTGTCACATCCGTACTATTTAACCGTGTTCTCCAGTTCGCAAGACCTGTGCTTTCCAAGCCGCCATACTACGTGCGTGTCAAGCCGCCATACTATGTGCGTGCCAAGAAAAAATCTCAAACCCGTACCCTCCAACCTGCTACTTCTTTAAATACGGCATATTCTCTTTGTTGTTCTTAGATCCGTGAACAAACCCAAACGCAAATAACAAATCCAACACATAACCTTTTTTCACAAAACGAAATGCAGCCATTTTCACCATTTTGACCAATCACACCTCCTAGTCTATCAAGAATTAGCTGAAGGGATGAATCACTAAGTTGAAGAGGTATGTTGAGGCTACTTATCGGAGGTAGGCGGAGGTGGAGTGGTAGCCTGAGGGAAGAGATAACACAGATCGAAGTGGACTATTCAAATTTTGGGTTCATGCCAATTTTCGCCATCCACGTTGGTTACTGGTAGTTGAGGTCAAAAGAGAATAGGGGGAAAAGGTCGCGGCACACCTGTTGGCAGTGGTGTGAGCCACTATTGTCATGCGTGGTGATCGGAAGGTCAATTTGAATGATTTTTCGTTCGCTTCGGATCTTTGGCCGTAGGTGAAGCCACGTTGGTTGAGTCTTTGGTCGTAAGGGCGGTTCGAAGGAGCGGAGGCGAAGGTCAGTCAGGTGGGGCGCCAATCGTCCTAGGTGGAGGCAGTGAAGTTTGTGAAAGCGGTGGAGGTTAAATTTGATACTAGTAATAGAAAAATTGGGATTTTCTTTTTCTCTGAAAAGAGTAAAACATGTGATTTGAAGTCACGTTTTGTAGTGATGGTAGCGTGAAGAAGAAGAGAGGGTGAAAGAAGGGGAGAAAGCAAAGTACATGAATGGTTTACATGGGTGCAGTTTGTTCTTTTGAACGAGAAGAAGACTAGCAGGGAACACTATCATCGTGAACAGAAGGACTGAAAAAAGATTAATAAATACATGATGGACGTTGTTTGCCTAGGAAGGGGTTCAAATAGTATATATGTATTGAAAACGAGAAGCGAAGGTGACACGGCGTGTACTATTATGAAATGGTCAGGGCTGACATGGCGTGTACTGTTATGAAGTGGTCAGGGCTGATAATCGCATTCGACACGGAGATGTTGTAGGTTCTCGGGTGATGCACGGAAGGGAGAAGTTTGAGATGGTCGTTGGCGAGGATGACGTGGATTTTTTTTGGAGGTTTGGGTGAAAGCTTGGTTTGTAAAGGGCACGATAATGGCAACATCGGGATTCAGATATGAGTGGGAAGAAGTAATTAACGTAAATCGTTAATTAGGGTAACTGACAATGGTATTAAGGGTTAAAATTGGTAATTAATTTGAATATTTTTTTTAATCAAAGATTAAAATTAAAATCATTATAACTCAATCGTTCTTTAACATAATCGGACAAAACTAGTCACGTTGGAATCGTGACGACGAGATCTACATCATGGAACTAATGTGGCTAAGAATTGAGCTATTGGAATTTCGTGGAAATAATCAAACATCTGTTTCATTTTAAAATGAAACAAAAGAAGAATCGTCAACTGCGAAGCAAGGTGAGTAAACTCACTAACTTTGACTCATTTATATTTCTATTTAAACGAGCTTTAAATTTATTTATAGTAATTTTATACTATGATGGTTGGTTAAATGAATGGTTGCTAAAATTTGTTGAAATGGTTGATCTATCGATGATCGATTATTAGTTCTGTTACTATTACATTTTATATTGATGTGAAATTAATATTATTAATGTTGATTAACATTTGTGGATGTAGGGAAACAGGTTGGAGGGATCCAACTGGATTCCTCAACATTTATATTATTACGTTTGCATTAGTTGTGACCTATGCTTTGATATATTAATTGTGATTGCTCTTGTTTTTGAGGAAGACTGATGTTCAGCATGGGGCTACACAGACTGTTAGCTAGATAATAATAATATATAATATTCTGGTTGACAGGCCCAACCAGTGGCAAAGAGGTTAGGACATACCGTGTCCCAAATAAGGATTACATAGATATATTACATAGAGCAGTCATAAGTAGTACAACCCAAAAGATCATAAGCATGCGAAAATAACAGACTAAGCTAGAGAAAACATATAACATAAGACTTATGAAGCCAAAACAGGTAAGCATCGCAAGCTTTTATCCATGTTGGGCCGAGCTACTGCATTGAGTGCCTAAAGAAGAGGGCGCCGGGAGAGTATGTCTGAAGCGAGCATGTCTCAATGTCCCTGTATATGTTTCAAACTGATGAATGATGAAACTGCAAATACCATAGTAGTGCATCTTTCGCTTATTAAAGGTGTGTGCGTTACGCTCAATCCATACAGCCTAATAAAAGATCGACAAGAAGGAGTCCATTAATTGATCTGGTGGGTTATGTTGCCAATATTCAAAGAAAGACAAGACTACAGGTATGTAACCGAGGAGGAAAGAGATTTTCGTAGCCCAAATTTTGAAGGAAAAGTCACATTCGAAGAAAAGGTGGTCGATTGTTTCATCACTTGCATTGCATAGGGTACATCTGGGATCATTAATGATGTGTAGCTTACAGAGCCTGCTCCTGGTACTAATCCTGTTGTGCACCAAACACCATTGGAGAAAGATCATACGAGGTGATAGCTGACACTTACAGAGATGAGGGAAGGTGAAAGAACGTCCTGGGTGGGATAGAAACTTGTAGCAAGAAGAAACACAGAAGCCTTTGCTACGGTTTAAGGCCCACAAGTACTTATCCAGCCCATTGGAGAGGTTAATTGATGTGGCTGGATTAAGGAGGTGTTGAATATCAGATGGATTATTCAAATCGAAGAGGCCCAGTGGGTAAAGGCTTAATGGGTCGGAGCCCAAAACATTCGAGACAGTGGAGAAAGGTCTGTGGACTAAGGAAAAGAGATTTGGGTAAGGCTTTGAAAGGGGCAGGTGAGTACACCTAGTGTCGTGCCAAAAGAGACAGCATTCTCCATTACCCAAATTATTTTCGAAGAGGGATTTGATTCTAGGGATTATTGTAATAACTCCAGACCAAAAAGGTGATGGTCTGGAAAGCGGTGAATAGTGAAGGATAAGGTTGGGGCTTGAGGCATAGTATCTAGATAAGATCCATTTTTTCCAGACGAAAGAACCAGGAGTAAGGAGGCACCATAACCATTTGGCAAGCAAGGATTGATTAAAGAGAGCAAGGTTGGGGATACCCAGTCCTCTGTGTTCATAGGGCATGCAAACTATTTTCCAATTGATTAGACATTTAATTTTTCCTCTATTCCAGAGAAAGGTGCTTCGAATGGAATCAATTTTCTTTATGACCCAAGATAGGAGCTTGTGGAAAGACATCTAGTAGAAGGGTATTGTGGAGAGGACGGATCGAACTAAGGTGAGACGACTGGCTAATGATAGGGAGTTGGCTTTCCAGGATGCTAATCTGTTTTCAATTTTGGATATGAGAGGGAACCAGTCAGATCTCATGAGCTTGGTGGGGCGAAGTGGGACACCAATGTAGGTTATCGGGAAAGTTTCAAGATTGCAATTGAGGCAGTTGGAGATAGAGTGACCAAGTTCATTGGAGTTCCTAAGCATGATGACTGCGCTTTTGCCACAGTTTATTGATAGGCCGGAGATGAGTTCAAAGGTGCAAAGAAGGACTTTGAGGCAACGAATTTGGGAGCGGGAAATTGAGAAAAAGAGAATGGTGTCATCTGCAAATTGGAGTTTAAGGATGGTTGAGCTATTGTTTGGAAGGTTAATGCCAGAAAGTATATTTTTAGAGATGGCTAGTTTGACCATACGATTAAAGACATCGACTACTAGGACAAAAATGAGGGGCGATGAGGTCTCCTTGTCTGAGTCCACGGTTGGATTTTATGAGGCCTCCAGTTTCACCATTAACACAGATAGTAGATAAGCTTGTGTTTAGAATCTATTTTATCTAGTTGCACCATTTAGGTGGGAAGCCTCGATGAGCCATTAGGTCAAGAATAAAGTTCTAGTTTACTGAATCAAAGGCTTTAGAGAAGTCAAGCTTAAGCAGTACTCCAGGAGTGGAAGTAAAGTGACAGAAAGAGATGGCTGCTTGAGTTGCTGCTACGCAATCCATAATGTTTCGTCCAAGGATGAAGGCCTATTGTTCAGAACCAACAAAGGAGTCAATAAAGGTTTGGAGTCTATTAGCTAGAACTTTGGTAATAATCTTCAAGGTAGTGTTAAGGAGGCTAATGGAGCGGAAGGATAATGAGGAGGCACCAACATTTTTGGGGATGAGGGAAATGTTGTCATAGTTAAGTTTGGCAATGGAGGAGGGGTTTGACTAGAATTCAGAACACATGGCAAAAATATCATGTTTGACGGTAGGCTAGAAGTGTTTGAAGAAATCTAGGCCAAAGCCATTGGGCCCAGGAGCTTTTTCATCCAACATTGAATAAACCGTGGCCTTAATTTCATCTTCGGTAAAGGGAAAGTCAATGTTAATGGGGGAGAGGGAAGGGTATAATATGTTCCAATGAATGGTTGGGAGAGGAGGGGAGGGTTTGACAAGGATATAGTGGAAGAAGTTTGTGAAAAGGAGGCAAATGTCAAAGGGGTTAGTGTAAGTTGAATCAGCGTGGTGAATTTCAGAAATGAAGGAGGATATGCACCGGCTATTTGCTATTCGATGAAAATAGGCAGTATTTTTATCACCTTCGTCATTCCATTTGGATTTGGATCGTTGTTTCCAACCCATTTCTTTTTGTTATATCAATCTTTCTAATTCAACTTCGAGATCTTTGAGCTTTGTTGTTTCTGCTGCGTTGAGAGGGTGTGATTCTTGTGCAATGTTCAAGGCAAGTATTTCGTATTAGATGGAGTTAATTCTGACTTTAATGGATCCCCATACTGTCCTAGCCCAAGGACAAATGATTTTGCGGAGGAAGCGCAGTTTGGTGACGATGGTTGAGACAAGAGATTGAGCAAGGGAAGGTTGAGAAAAAATTTGGTTGACAAAAGGTACAAAAGAAGGTTCGAGGAGCCATAGTTTTCCAAACTTGAAGGGACGCTTAGTGGGAGCATTGGTGCCAAAGTCAAGTAGCAAGGGACAATTGTCTGACACAGTTGTGGCAAGTCCATTGACTAGAGAGATGGGATGTAACACCCCACCTCCGTCATGGTCACTCACAAAGGGAATGCCTTAACTTTGATGGAGCATTTTAGTAGACAGAACAGAAAATTTACAAAACAGATAAAGTAGTACTTGAAAATTTTATAACTTTCTTACAACAGAAACAGAAATAAGTTTGGTTACATCTTTCCAAATCACAATATCAAAATTCAAGTACAAAATATCGGTCTTGTACAAAAGCCATCAGAATGCATAGTTTTTAAAGTCATAATCCCTAATATAAACTACCATAGAAAGATAGAACCAAAGCCAAGCAATTCTTCAAGCAGAGAGAATCTAAATCAAGCTCGTATGTCTCCACCCTAAAAACCTGGGGGGGGGGGGGGGAGGGGGAGGGGAACGGAAAGAAAAGAGGTGAAACAAACTAGGTCAGACATAAGTCTGGTGAGTCCAGTGACTTTCAGCATATAAACAAATAATAGTATCATGACATGTAAATAAAACTGGATGAGAGATAACCGTAGCAGGAATAGCAGGTTAACAGAATGATATAGACTAAGCTAAGCTTCTTACTTAGTTTTCACTTCTCTGCACTAATACTAGTATAACAGGATTAGGTGTTATCCTAATGTCTAAACTGAAACAGAAACGGAAACAGAATAATCTCTACAGAAACAGAATGCTAGTAATGGGCCTTTACCACCCGAATAGACAGAAGGTACAGAAGCAGAATACTAATAGTGGGCCTTTACCACCCAACTAATGGGCCTTTACCACCCCAATAGATAGAAGGTACGGAAACGGAATCAGAAACGGAATTAGAGACGGAAACAGAATCAGAAACCCTAAGTCCTACCCCCAAGCGATCGACTCCCTAATACATAAATACCGTGTGTCGTCCCCACAGAAGAGTGTATCACTCCCTATAGTGAAAACCTATTGGTACATACCTATTTACCAATGTCACGGTGTCTTACATCCTCAGAGCAGACCGGATCCATGCACGCACATGACCTGGTTGGAACGCACCATCAACACCCCTTGCCATTTTCAGAATGAACCGCTTATAATCAGTTCAGTAAGCGTGCCCGGACCCCTACATAGTGTGGGGTCAAAGTTTTGATACCAGAAAGGGTTACTGACTAATATGGGTCCCAAACAACAGATGACACATGTATTTCCCCTCCTAACCTTGTGTCCCCAGACTAACAGATTCCAGATTAACTTGTTTGCAAGTTTCAGACATACAGAGCTCATATTTACTAGTTCATAGATCAGACAATCAAGTTAACAAGTTTTCAGATTAACTGATCAGATGTACGGATTTAACAGACTTACAGATTGTTTTACCTAACTTTGTATTGGGCCTACAGATTTACGAAACGGGTTTATTATATTCATCAGTCCAATTGTTTTAACCCTATCCACCCAACATGTTTTAGGTATCATATTTATCTTAGATTTGCATTAATTAATTATTAATGCACAGACCTCTAATATTAGGTCGGTAGCTTATGGCCGCTGGATATGCCGGGCGGTTCCGGGAAGACTTCTGCCGCAAGCCAGACCTAACCTCGTGTCTAAGCATATTTTAGTTATGCCTACGACCTCTCACATTAGACTGACAGTTTGCGGTCGTTGGTTAAGCCGGTTAGTTTCGGGCTGGCTTCCACCGCAAACGGAGTCTAACCTCGTGTCATAGCCAATTTATTCCAATATAGATTATACAGATATCATACTAATTTATGTCCATTTAACAGATTAAACTTCCTTACAGGTTATAGCAGATTAATCGAATTTCCATGTTTTACTCAATCTTAGATCGAGCCTATGGATTTTCATACCCAAATTACAATTATTTAGCTTTCAACAGATTAGATAATTTAACGGATTTAGCTGATAACAGATTTGGCAGATTTGACAGTACAACAGATTTAGCAGATAACAGATTTGGCAGATTAGGTAATTCAACGAATTTAGCAGATAACAGATTTGGCAGATTAGGCAATTCAACAGATTTAGCAAATAACAGATTTGGCAGATTAGGCAATTCAATAGATTAATCATTTCTAAAATTCTATTCACATATCTTGCCTAAATCATGGTCATAATTCATAATACAACATATGTGCCAAATTTTAATTAAACTTTGCACAATACAAAATATTCTCTAAAAAGTCCCAAACAATATGAATTATGCCAAATTATAGCCTATGATGCCAAATATCCTAAAATCCATATTTAGGCGCATTTACATTAATAGTTAACCTATTTTAATATAGATCATTATGCCTAATTCACATATATCTTTTTTTTTTCTTTTCAAGTCATAGATCGTGATATAAAATATGCCCCCAAAATCTAGATCTTAAATTTTAATCAAGTATTAAGTCCTCAAAATCAGATCTGACATTATAATATGCATTATATTCCAAATCCCAATTCATATGCTATCATATAGTAATTCTTCTTCCAAATCACAATATTTTATACATAGTATGCACTGATTCTAGATCTTAATTTACAACCTATGTTCATTTCTTCAAATCAGTCACAGATCAGTCATGCCCAATTATGAAATATTCATTATTTGTCCCAAAATTAGCATTCATGCATTAATCTCTTATGAGATTTGGCGTAGGCTTGTGGTAGACTGGCTATAAAAAAAAGGAAGAAAAGAGAGAACAGATATAGAACAGTCACAGTTAAGACAAATCCACAGAAAAGTATGCATAACCTCAGATCCAGATTCAGAAAAATGTCAAGATAATTATTAAATTTCATATTTAAAAATAACTGTACTCACAAAAAGGGAACGATTCTTGTATTCTAAACCTGTATTCTGACACTGAATAGCGCTCCTTTGATGTAGACTAGTTGTTCTTTTAATCCTATTCAGTTTGGAAGAAGATGCACTAGATTTATCCTAGGTTTCAGTAGATAGCGACGCCATTATTTTATTTTTAATTAGAATAGAGGCAGAGTATAGGCAGAATGAAATTGTGTGCAGAGAAAGCTGGGTTTGGGGGTGTTTAAATAGGTTAGAGCCCATGAATCCAGTCAGAAAGGCGTCCAGGTGCAGAAAAATGGATCTGTCTACAGATCTAGAAAAGCGGGGAGGTCGACCCTAGTGTCAACCCTAGTGTCGACCTGTTTAGCCAGGTCGACCCCCAGGTCGACACTGGGCGGGAATATTCCCGCCCGGCTCGGGTGTCTGTTTGAATTTCGAATTTTGAATTTTTGAAGTCCGGGCTGATTTTTACTGAAACTTATGAAGGCCATATCTTCTTCATATGGAGTCCGAATTACGCAAACTTGGACTCTAATCCAAGCAGAATTTCGAGACGAACGCAATAGAGGAACCCGTTTCCCTTAATTATTTTGTTACAATTTAATTATTCTCTGATTTGTTACTCTTAAGTTCACAGAAAATTCAAGGTGTTACATTCTCCCTTCCTTAAAGGATTTCGTCCCCGAAATCTTCAAGTTAGGAAGAATGTGTCCTACCATCCAATCACCCATCTACTCAACCATCATCCATAAGCATCCATTGTCTTTAGAAAACTTCTAATGTTGTATGAACATATGCAAAACTGTGTGTGTATGTTCCTTATCTAATGCAAAGATTAGGTGGTCCACTGATTCAGTTGATCTACTTAATGCGAATTATGTCAGTGCCATGAGTCCAACATATATGCAGTTTTCCTATTTGATACATATCATTTCTATATGAGTGCAGAACCGTTCATTCATATGCAACATCCATGTATTGAGTCGACCATTTCGCATCCATAAAAATTAAAAAAAAAATGCACACACATCCATATGCAGTATGAGAGTGTTTTTGAGCCGATCTAGTGCCTAGTGTGTGAGTATGCATCCACGAGCAACCACTAGCAACCACTTGCATCCACTTGAAACCATCAAACATAACATGTCTCAAACACATGTTTACACCCATTAGTTCCTACTTAAAGGTTGAAGACTTGATCGATAGGATAAATTCGAGTGATAGAGGCAAGTACAATAAAAACAAAAGCTAGGTTCCCATTAGACATCAGTTTAAGAGAATAACCCCCTAAGTATCAACCTCGAAGACTGAAATCAACATCAGATTAACACTAATAGAATCACTCCCATTATACAAATGCCCAACTGGAAATCTATTTCACGCTTTGAGTAAAAACTCCTATCCTTTTCAGAAATATTTAGATACCTACAGACTACTGATACAGATCAGATTACCAAATGATTCTTAGGAAACTAAGCATGATAAAAACCCAGAATATATGCATCATAGTCAACTTAATTCCCAACACGGATACCCTCAAACCCCAACTTATCACAAACAGATGAGTCATAACCCTCATGGGGTTTGAGACTGTAGCGGAACCAGAAACAAGACTAGTATTAAAGTGCAGAGTTTCAATTACAGAATCAAAATGCCAGAATCAGAAAGAGTTTTTAACTCCACAATCAGATAACGAGATTAATCCCTCTACAGAAAGTTTTCCTACTTCTATCCTATCCACAAGCCTCGAGGGTATTCGCCTGTCCTCCAGAAGTTGGTCCTGCCCTCTGCCCTTGTCCTCGTTTCTTTGGGCAGTCCCTAGTGAAGTGCCCCATTTCTCTACATTTGAAACAAGTGCCCTTCCTCTTTCTGCAATCCTTGTTCATATGGGTCGAGCTTCCACAAGTAAAGCACTTCTTCTCCTTCTTGTCTTCAGACTTCTCATCCTTCTTTTGTGTTTCCTTTTTGGGCCCCGCCTTCTTGTTCTGTGGTCCTTCAAGCTTTTTTTCTTTCTTCTCACTCTTGGTTTCCTCTTCATGCATCAATGCCTTGTCAACTAATTTCTCGAAGGTAGCCCCCATAGGAATGTGGGACATTGCCAATCCGTGTAGCGGCTCGTTCAAACATTTAGCATACCTTAGTGCCTTCATATGCGGTGTATTTACCAAATCAAAGCCGAATCTTGCCAACTGATTAAACTTGTTGATGTACTCTTTCACTAGTGAATTCCCCTGTTCAATGCCAAGAACCTCTCTACGTATAGACTCTCTTCCGCTCGTGTGAGAAATTTCATCTCGAACCTATTCCTGAAATCCATCCATCTCTCTACCGGGCGCTCTCCATTTGTGACCTCCCACCAAAAAGAAGCTTCGTCCTTAAGCAACCATACCGCCAATTGTATCTTTTGCCTATCGTCCACCTCGAAGATAACGAACAAATCCTCAGTTTCTTTGATCTAGTTCCTTGCCTCCACGAAGGATTCAGTTCCGTTAAAGTTCTTCCCACCCATGGCTCGAAAGTCTCTACATATCTTCATGAAAGCATTCACGCGCGGAGGAGGAGGAGGAGGAGGAACCGCTCCAGCTAGGGGAGGAGAGACGTTTGTTGGGCAAGCATCATTAGACCTAGCTTCCAAGTACCTCCTGAACCAGCCAGGTATCGGTACGCCCTCCGGAAGGTTAAGATCCCCAGACATGCTGAAATGAAAGGAAAGGAAAAATTCAAAACAAAGGATAGAAAGATAGGCTATGGCTTTGGGGATTATGTTTTTCAAAATAAACTCTACGTTTGAAAATACTTCCTTTTTAAACCTTTTTGAAAATATTTTTCAAAACATTTTATCAAATCTAGTAACCTTCAGCTCTGATACCAAGTGTAACACCCCACCTCCGTTAAGGTCACTCACAAAGGGAATGCCTTAACTTTGATGGAGCATTTTAGTAGACAGAAAAGAAAATTTACAAGACAGATAAAGTTGTACTTGAAAATTTTATAACTTTATTACAACAAAAACCGAAATAAGTTTGGTTACATATTTCCAAATCACAATATCAGAATTCAAGTACAAAATATCGGTCTTGTACAAAAGCCTTCAGAATGCATAGTTTTTAAGTCATAATCCCCAATATAAACTGCCATAGAAAGATAGAGCCAAAGCCAAGGAAAACTTCAAACACTTCAAGCAGAGAGAATCTAAATCAAGCTCATATGTCTCCACCCTAAAAACCTGGGGGGAAACAGAAAGAAAAGAGGCGAAACAAACTAGGTCAGACATAAGTCTGGTGAGTCCAGTGACTTTTAGCATATAAAAAGATTATAGTATCATGACATGTAAATAAAACTGGATGAGAGATAACCGTAACAGGAATAGCAGGTTAACAGAATGATATAGACTAAGCTAAGCTTCTTACTTAGTTTTCACTTCTCTACACTAATACTAGTATAACAGGATTAGGTGTTACCCTAATGTCTAAACTGAAAAAGAAATGGAATCAGAATAATCTCTACAGAAACAGAATGCTAGTAATGGGCCTTTACCACCCGAACGGACAGAAGGTACAGAAGCAGAATACTAATAATGGGCCTTTACCACCCAAATAATGGGCCTTTACCACCCTAATAGACAGAAGGTACGGAAACAGAATCAGAAACGGAATTAGAGACAGAAACAGAATGTCAGAATTAGGTGTACACTAGTAATGTGCCTTTACCACCCCAACAGACGGTACCACGCAGAAACAGACAGGTGTTGCCACCCAACGGAAACAGATGGTACCAACAGAAACAGACAGAACTAAGTGTACCCTATGTCTTACCCCCAAGCGATCGACTCCTTAATACATAAATACCCTGTGTCGGCACCATAGTAGGGTGTATCACTCCCTAAAGTGACAACCTATTGGCACAGACCTATTTACAGATGTCATGACGTCTTACATCCTCATAGCAGACTGGATCCATGCATGCACATGACCTGGTTGAAACGCACCATCAACTCCCCTCGCCATTATCAGAATGAACCGCTTATAATTAGTTAAGTAAGCGTGCCCGGACCCCTACATAGTGTGGGGTCAAAGTTTTGATACAAGAAAGGGTTACTAACTAATATGGGTCCCAAACAAAAGATGACACAAGTATTTCCCGTCCTAACCTTGTGTCCCTGGACTAACAGATTTCAGATTAACTTATTTATAAGTTTCAGACATATAGAGCTCATATTTACTAGTTCACGGATCAGACAATCAAGTTAACAAGTTTTCAGATTAACAGGTCAGATGTACGGATTTAACAGACTTACAGATTGTTTTACCTAACTTTGTATTCGGCCTATACATTTACGAAACGGGTTTATTAGATTCATCCATCCAATTGTTTTATCCCTATCCACCCAACACGTTTTAGGTATCATATTTATCTTAGATTTGCATCAATTAATTATTAATGCACAGACCTCTCACATTAGGTCAGTAGGTTGTGGCCGCTGGATATGCCGGGCGGTTTCGGGCCGACTTCTGCCACAAGCCAGACCTAACCTCGTGTCTAAGCATATTTTAGTTATGCCTACGACCTCTCAGATTAGACTGACAGTTTGCAGTCGCTGGTTAAGCCGATTGGTTCCAGGCAGGCTTCCACCGCAAACGGAGTCTAACCTCGTGTCATAGCCAATTTATTCCAATACAGATTATACAGATATCAGACTAATTTATGTTTATTTAATAGATTAAACTTCCTTACAGGTTACAGCAAATTAATCGAATTTCCATGTTTTACTCAATCTTAGATCGAGTCTACGGATTTTCATACCCAAATTACAATTATTTAGCTTTCATCAGAATAGGCAATTTAACGGATTTAGCTGATAACAGATTTGGCAGATTTGACAATTCAAAAGATTTAGCAAATAATAGATTTGGCAGATTAGGTAATTCAACAGATTTAGAAGATAACAAATTTGGCAGATTAGGCAATTCTAACAGATTTGGAAGATTAGGCAATTCAACAGATATATCATTTCTAAAATTCTATTCATATATCTTGCCTAAATCATGGTCATAATTCATAATACAACATATGCCCCAAATTTTAATTAAACTTTGCACAGTACAGAATATTCTCTAAAAAGTCCCAAACAATATGAATTATGCCAAATTACAGCCTATGATGCTGAATATCCTACAATCCATATTTAGGCACATTCACATTAATAATTAACCTATTTTAATATAGATCTTTACGCCTAAGCCACATATATCTTTTTTCCCTCTTTTCAAGTCATAGACCGTGATATAAAATATGCCCCCAAAATCTAGATCTTAAATTTTAATCATGCATTAAGTCCTCAAAATCAGATCTTGCATTATAATATGCATTATATTCCAAATCCCAAGTCATATGCTATCATAAGCAATTCTTCTTCCAACTTACAGTCTTTTATACATAGTATGCAGATTCTATATCTTAGTTTACAACCTATGTTCTTTTCTCAAATCAGTTACAGATCAGTCATGTCCAATTATTCAATATTCATTATTTGTCCCAAAATTAGCGTTCAGACATTAATCTCTTATGAGATTTGGCGTAGGCTCGTGGTAGCTTGGCTATAAACAAAAAGGAAGAAAAGAGAGAACAGATACAGAATAGTCACAGTTAAGATAAATCCACAAAAAAATATGTCTAACCTCAAATCCATATTCACAAAAATGTCAAGATAATTATTAAATTTCATATCTGAAAATAGCTGTACTCACAAAAAGGGAACGATTCTTGTATTCTGGAATCTGTGTTCTGACATTGAATAGCGCTCCTTTGATGAAGACTAGTTGTTCTTTTAATCCTATTGAGTTTGGAAAAAGATGCGCTAGATTTATCCTAGGTTTTAGCAGATAGCAACGCCATTATTTTATTTTTAATTAGAATAGAGGCAGAGTATAGGCAGAATGAAATTGTGTTGAGAGAAAGTTGGGTTTGGGGGTGTTTAAATAGGTTAGAGCTCATGAATCCGGTCAGAAAGGCGTCTAGGTGCAGAAAAATTGATCTGTCTACAGATCTGGAAAAGGGGGGAGGTCGACCCTATGGTCGACCCTAGTGTCGACCTATTTAGCCAGGTCGACCCCCAGGTCGACCCTAGTGTCGACCTGGGCCCTGGGCGGGAATTTTCCCGCCCAGTCCGGGTGTCTGTTTGAATTTCGAAATTTGAATTTTTTGAATTCTAGGCTGATTTTTACTAAAACTTCTGAAGGCCATATCTTCTTCATACGGAGTCCGATTTATGCAAACTTGGACTCTATTCCAAGCAAAATTTCGAGACGAACGCAATGGCGCAACCCGTTTCCATTAATTATCTTGTTACAAATTAATTATTCTCTGATTTGTTACTCTTAAGTTCGCAGAAAATTCGGGATGTTACATGGGATGTGAGTCTTCCCATGGAAGGTTAAAAAGGAATCGGTCGAGTTTGGCTAACGATGGGTCTTCTCGGCGGTTGGACCAGGTAAAAATTCTGTTGCTAATGGGTGGTTCAATGAGTGAGCAGATGAAGGAGTTAAAAGTCTCAGAATCATGAGAGAAGTTGCCAGAGTTTCTTTCAAGGTTGGTTCTGGTTGTGTTGAAATCACCACTGATTAACTAAGCACTGCTAATGTGGGTGGATAAATTTTCACAGAAGGTCCAGATCTGTTCTCTATCAAATGGGTTTTTTGGGCCGTAGACATTGGTGAAGTGGTAAGTGGTATTTGTTTGAGTGTGTTGGAGAGTCACGTGGAGAATAGATGTGTGTGTAACTACGTGTCTTAGGGACCATGTGTTTTCATTCCATGCAGTTATTAGCCCACCACGAGTTTCAATAGCATCTACGTGGGCCAACCCAGATAAAAATGGTCCGCAAATGTTTCTAAAAGTGGAGTTGGACGGGCTAGAGAGTTTGGATTCTTGCAGGAGTAAAATATCAATGTGATGAGGGGACAAAATCAGGTTGACAGTGTATTGTTTTGTGTGGTCCCCAAGTCCTCTGACATTCCAGGATACTATGTTCACTGGGAAAGGTTAATTCTTTATGCTTCTAAAGTTTGCATGGCATAATATTGTTCATCATGTAAACTCATGCACATGAAGTTAGCTAATTTTTTATTTAACAATTTATTAGCTGAAGAAAAAATGACAGTTTCATAAAAACTACCAGAGCCTCCAGGATGAGATTTGACACGGTTGATCTTAGCACTTCGGTAAACGTCAGTTGGGGTGTGTTGTGAGGTGTTGGAATCCAACTGAAACACCCCACCTCCGTTAGGGTAACTCTCAAAGGGAATGTCCTAATTTTGGTGGAGGTTTATAAGTATAAGTCACAGATACACAAGACAGATATAAATACACATATTTTTGAACAGCGGAAAACCACAGCAACTTTTATTTCATCAAAATACGTGTTACACAAACCATGCCTTAAAGAAGCATAAAAACATAAGTAAACTGCATAAGTCCCCATAATTGCTATCCAAAGCCATAGTCCAAAACGAAAGAGATCCAAGCAATACATCCTTTCTCTTCAAGCTGGATGTAAAAACTGGTCATGCTGCGGTATTCCCTCCCTGTGGACCTGGGGGGGGGGGGGGAACGGAAGAAAAGAAGATGAAAGAAAAGTAGAGTCAGACATAAGGTCTGAGTAAGTCCACGACTATTCAGCCTATGAATAAAGAAATGAGCATGATAAGTATAAACTGGAAATGGGGAAGCACCATAAACTAAGTTAAGTTGTCTAGAGTCGAATATACTATCGTACCCCATATTAATCTCTGCACCCCTATTAACTAGTTCCCAACAGGCACCCCAAAATCAGGGTAAAGTGATCCATTTCAAATGATCGGCTCCTACTCGCATAGTTACATGTGTCTTACGGCCCCCAATGTTGTAGCTACCTATGCTGGTCCCACCATGGGGTGTATCAAGTCCAATGGTGGCGGCCCGACACAGTTCTAGAATACACAGTTATACTACGGGTGGCCAGTGCCTAATTTTTCTGCGCTGGAGTGTGTGCACGCCCGCACCCCATTAGAACCTACACTACTGCACCACCGCCGTCGATTTGACCTCTTACAGTCAGCCCAGTAATCGTGCCCCACCCTGCCTAGTTCAGGATATCCTGATACACCTTGTAGGGTTACTACTGAAAAGGGTCCCCTGCTACTAGGTTTTCTATTTCTAGCCAACATGCTAAGTTGGTTAAGTGTTCTGTGAACCTAACCCCCAATCAGTCTGTATAGTTTAGCATGTTCAATTTGATTAAGTATTAATTCAATTTACTTAATCCTATCAATCCTGACTCAGCCTTAATTGTCTTACTAAAGCTTCAACCACTCACATTAGACAGGTATTGTTGTGACTGCCTGTTGCCGGTTGGGTCCGGGCAGTCTTACATCACAACTCAGTCTAACCTCGGGTCTTTATTGGGCTCAATGTTTAACCACCCACATTGGATAGGTATTGTTGTGACTAGTGGACAGCCGGGCGGTTCCGGGCAGGTTTATGTCACAACTCAATCCAACCTCGGGTTAAACACATCATATTTTCTAAGTTTACTTATTTTGTCTCTTTTCTTTTTATATGTAAATATTTGCAGCCCATTATTTAAATTCACCTTTGTTGGGTAAAATTAATTTATACCACTTAAATATTCTCAAGGTCGTTGGCATGCGACAGACATGCCAACACATATGTTTTATATTTTTAACCCAACGTCATTACCCCCGTTTTCTACGTTCGCTATAATATAACATATGTTGGGTTTAACATTTAAGCCCAACTTAGCCACATGAAAAAGGGGAGGCTTAGAACATGGTGTTTATATATTCTAAGTAACACCAAAAGGGGTGTCTGAACGCATGAACTTGCAACATAACGATCTAATTAACATAAATTAGGCACTTGTAAACTTGCATTGTAATAGCATATAATCTTGACATGAAACATACCTAACATGAATCATGGTTTTAATCTAGTCATGTAAACTTGCATTTAAAAATGTGAATCTAACTTAATTATGTGTCACATATATTATCATATGAGTTTGATAACAACATAGGCCTAAAACATATTTTCAATTAGGCATAACACCAAACGTAATCTAGTAATGTTCATAGAATTTACGCAAGTTCACAAAGATGCTTGCTTTTGTCACTAATACAAAAGTATGGTTTTACACTTGAATCATGATGCCAATTCCAACATAAATTCATATGAATCATAATACTCAATTGGATCCAACTACACTAAAAATGATCATAAAAATATACATAGATGGATCTAAAATCATATTGGCATAAATGGTGAATCCTATACTTGCATGAGTCTCAACTTTGTTGTAATAAACTACCACAAACATATAGTTGTTAACTTTAAACATGAATCATATACTTGCAAATATCCAATAGGTCTAACATCGTTATACCACAACATCCCAAATCAATTCATAATTAGAATCATAGCAACATACAATTATGAATTATCATCACCACAATTTAAGTACAATTCCATTTCTTATTTTACACAAATCAAAACTCAATTATTCATTCACATCGGAATAGCACTCTACTTACAACTTATGACGAATCTTCAATTCAGGAATCTGAATTCTGAATTTGGAGATGCTATCCTTTTTTGTAGGCGTTGTTTTGATTTAATTGTCGTTGCTTTAAGCTTTCGAATCAACTCCTAATCGTCTCTCAATTTTGACGGCTACTCCTAGTCTTTCATCAGCAGCATGACGGTCTCACTCTCATTTATATTTGTGTGAATTAGGTGGAGTCTTATGTCCTTTTTATAGAGTTTGTGAATTGATTAGAGCTGTCGATGGAGCTTAGATTAATATTAGCCGTTCGCTTCAAAGAGAAACCAATCAGGAGCTGACACCTAGCTTTAGTGACAAGGCAAAGTCCAGAAATTCGGCCAAGCACAGACCAGGCCAGCCAGGAGGGGCTGGGTTCGACCTAGCTTAGGGGCCAGGTCGACTACCCAGTCGACCCCCAGGTCGACTACATAGTCGACCTGGGTGCCCCAGGTCGACTACCCAGTCGACCTGGGTGCATTGGGTGGGAAAATTCACACCTAGCCTAATCTGGGTCCGATTTTTTTTTTTTATTATTTTGAATTCGTTCTGAACTGTTCCTGTTTGAATTCTGAAACTTCCGGAGGTCATATCTCCCTCATACGGAGTCCGTTTTACGCAAACTCGGACTCTATCTCAAGCAGAATTCTGAGACGAACGCAATGGCATATCCTGTTTCCCTTAATTCTTTGATTTGAAACTAATTATACTTTAATTTATGAATTTCAATATTATAGAATATACGGGGTGTTACATTCTCCCCCACTTAGAAGGATTTCGTCCCCGAAATCTTCAAGTTTAGGAAGAATGCATATCCTAACATCCAAACGTCCATCTACTCATCCATCAAACACGAGCGTCCATTGTCCTTAAAAGACTTCTAAAGCTTCATGATCATATGCAAAGTGTGTGTACATGTACTTATCTAATGCAAGATCAGTCGGTCTATTTATTCAGTTGACCTCCTTAATGAAAATTATGTAAGTGTCATGAATCCATTATGTATGCAAATTTTCCTATTCATGATTCTACATGAGTGCACAATCATTCATATAAATGCAACATCCATATGACAACACATTAAACTCCAACCATATACGAATATAAATACATATATGCATATGCAATATGAAGTGACTGAGCCGATCTAATACCTAGATTGTGTGTATATGCAACCACGAGCAACCACCAGCAATCACTTGCAACCACTTGCAACCATTATCCATAACATGTTTCAATTACATGTTTTCATCCAAAGGGTTTCAACCTAAAAGATAAGGTCGAGGAGATATACCCTAAAAGATAGATAAAAGCACAACTTAAGGAAAAAGAAAGATCAAAGATGTACCCTAAAAAAGAAAAGGGTAGGCTGCGCGTATTCTAGCCTCAGTTTCCCAAGTTGCGTCTTCCTCGGCGTCGCTCCACTGAACTTTGACGAGCTTGACTTCGCGGTTGCGTAGCTTTTTCACTTCAGTTCCTAAGATGCGGGTTGGAACTTTTCTCACGGTTGCTTCGCGTTCCATTTCAGCTTCTTCAAGTATGTTTGGCTCTACTATTTTAGCAGACTCGTGTAAACACTTCCGGAGGTGAGAAACATGGAAGATGTTGTGAACTCCGGCCAGTTTTTTGGGTAGCTCTAATCTATAGGCCATTTTCCCAATTTTCTCGATGATAGGAAATGGTCCTACAAATCTCAGTGCTAGCTTTTCAGTGGATCCAAAACGAACAACGTTCCTTAGAGGAGATATCTTAAGAAAAACTCTGTCCCCAACCTCAAATTCAAGGTCGGTCCTCTTCTTGTCTGCGTAGGATTTTTGTCTGTCTTGGGCCGTCTTCATCCTTCTTTGTATCAAGTCTACTTTCTCTGAAGTTTCTTGGATCATATCTGGTCCAAGTATGAGCTTGTCAGTAGACTCCCACCAACAAGTGGGCGATCGGCACGGTCTTCCATATAAAGCTTCGAAGGGCGCCATTCCGATGGTGGCTTGGTAGCTGTTGTTGTAGGCAAATTCCACCAAAGGAAGATGTTCTTCCCACGTCCCTCCGAAGTCAAGGACGCACAGTCTTAAAAGGTCCTCCAAAACTCTGTTCACTCTTTCTGTTTGGCCGTCGGTTTGGGGGTGATATGCTGTACTCAAGCATAACTGTGTGCCTACCGCCTCTTGCAGACTCCGCCAAAACTCACTTGTGAAGATAGGGTCTCGGTCACTAACAATGCTGGAGGGTATTCCATGGAGTCGAACAATTTCCTTGAGATAAAGAGATGCTAGGGATGAGGCAGTCCTTTTACTCTTGACAGGTAAAAAGTGGGCGCTTTTAGTAAGCCTATCCACTATTACCCAAATGCTAGTGTTGCCTCTTCTAGACCTGGGAAGCCCATCAATGAAGTCCATTGAAATGCTATCCCACTTCCACTGTGGGACCTCTAGAGGATGGAGCAGCCCGCCAGGCTTCTTCTGCTCCGCTTTAACCTGTTGGCAAATCATACACTTAGAAACGAAATCTGCCACGTCCTTCTTCATGCCACTCCAAAAGAAAGTTCTCTTTATGTCCTTGTACATTTTATCTCCGCCTGGATGTATCGTCATCTTGGAGTGATGTGATTCCTCGAGAACCGTCTTTACTAAATCCCTTGTCCATGGGACGCATAGCCTTCCATCTCGCCTTATCCATCCCTTATCATCGATGGAGTATCTGTTGAGGTGACTTGAAGTCTCACCCCTAATTAGCCTATCAATCGTCTCCACAAGCTGAGAGTCTTCGCGTTGTGCTGTCCCTATTGAGTCCAAAAGAGTAGGGCGCTGAGACGACCCGAAATCCCGTTCTGACGGAAACACGGGTTATCTTTGGAATATAACACAGAAACATATAACAGTAGAACAGAATTAAATAAATACACCAGATAATGAACAATAGAATATATTGGATAAAAGTAATCATCAGAGTTACACAGTATACAGGATCTTACTTAGCACAAATACAGTTCAGCTATACATAAATGTCTACAGCGGAAAACAAATAAAATATGTACAATAGGAGCTGAACAGCATAAAAAGAAATAAATGATAGAATCCATCTTCAGCTCCAGCTATCCAGAAAGAACCAGCTAAACCTGAATACAAGGCTGCCCGTGTAGAAAAAGGGGGCACCCGAGTTTGGAAGTGAAACAAACTACAAGTCAGTCATGGGACTGGTATGAGAATCTATTCAACACATATATAATTTGGCCAATCACAGGACCACGCCACTTTCGTGGAACGGGTTTACTCCATTGGATTGCCAGTGCTTTAAAACAAATGTTTCTTTTAAACATCGCTATGCTTTTGTAAAAATGAAGCCGTTATAAGACTCAGTTCCCATCACACAATGCAACGCAAACTGGAGGATAGAGTTTTACCTTATAACGGCCAAAATATGCTTGATAGGAATAAAACAAAGGCATTTGATATTATTGCTAGTGTTTATATGTTCTAAAAACAATTTCAAATCATAACTATCAATCATAGACGGCATGGGTACCATATATCATGTCGCCATATATATATATATATATATATATATATATATATACAATCAAAACAGCACGGTCACGTATTTGGGATTTGGATTTCCGTCATGAACCAAGGCAAAAGATAGTCCTTACCGAATTCGAGACGCTCTAGCCCGTGTCTCAGGCAAGCGCGCAGGCAAGCCTTGGAGCGACAGGGCTGGTCCACTGATGTGGATTATTATGCCTGAACTCTACGTTTCCCCACCCTTTAGGGCGTCAACGAGCCAACGAATGACTCCATCGGACCCGGATCGTCCGATCAAACCGAGGCGCCTCGCAACAACCACATAGGTGAAAAGTATATAAATGTCAGGGCTGTTAGGTCACTGACACCACCCTAGCTAGAAAGAAACGCATGTCCTCCCTGAGGTCCTTCTCCCGTTTCTGGTTCATACCGGGGTGTGAGGCTCGCGATTTCACGTTATACACAAAGCTACGCCACACAGGCGGTGCTTTGATCATCACCACAAGACTTTGCTTTTCAACAGAAGCCCTGATCACTGCATCTTAGCATGCCACACAGGCAATTCATGCCATGCGACTAATGTCCATCGATACACAACCTCTGAGCTCGTGCGTTTCAGAGAAGGGCGTTAAGCAAAAGAATAAATTCTCCGTCGTTAAACAGATGTATATTTAATAGAGATCAATCAACACAGAATAATATCCAATGTCAGACACACAGTCCATTTACAAGTACGTTCTGGGTCTAAACGAAACCGGAGGCACTAAATACCTCGCAAACCCATAGACCACCATGTACGTCTGGACGATCACCACTCATTATCCATATTTCGGGACGCCTCCCAATCAGGACCTCGGTTACCATCCAAACGAGGTGAAGATCTCCGGTCTTCGACCACCGTCTTCATCTTCGACTTTCAATCGTCGGTCAATTATTTGAAATGAGAATCAACTCGGACCTTTCAAACAATTTACGTATATTTAGAATTTTAAATCAATTTATTTCAATGGTTAAATCATTCGACAACACCAATTCTGTTCTTTAATGTAATTTTCACACCAAACACATTCAACCATCAAATACAACATAAATCGAGCAAATTCAGTTTATTTCCATTGCATATTGTTTATGATATTTTATAACAATTTATCGCTATTTTTATTTATTTAAAAATAGCCAATTTATTCAAAACGACGCTTCGGGCCATAGCGCGGCCGTGGCGCTGTTTTTCTTCAGATTTGATTTATACATATCTGAAAATCTAACCGTTGGATCTTCACAAAATTTTCATCAATAAAAAGGTCTTTTCAAAACGAATCCAACGGTTCCAGTTTCGGGAAAATCCGACGGTCGGATCTCCCGGTACAATCGTTTGAAGTTTCGATTTCAAAATACGAACTGCAGCGTCGTTATTCGATTAAATATAATTATATATATATATATAATCGATTCTGGCGCTGTTTTTCTTCAGATTAGAATTAAACATTCCAGACAATCCAGCCGTTGGATTTTTACAAAGTTGGTGCCGTTGGAAAGATGTTTCCAAGGCGAACCCAACGGTTGCGGTTTCAGGAAAATCCGATGGTCGGATCTCCCGCACTAGTTGTTTGAAATCACGGTTTCAAAATACGAACTACACAGCCTCGTTTCGTTTTAATTTTATTTATATTTATATAAATATATTTCATGCAACAATTTCAATATCGTTTTTACTTCAAATATTTCACTAACGCCTTTAAATTTTGGAAAATTTCTCCATAACCTCCTTTGTACGGGAGGGGCTGGGAAAATTCCCAAATAGCCACACGGGCGTCTCATGTCAAAAAGAAAAAGGAAAAGCCAAGCGGCTAGCCAACAGGCTCATAAAATCATCACCCAAACAAAACAGTAAACGTGTACCGATTTGTCGGGCACAAAATTTTATTCCTCTTCTCTAGCCCCTTCGCTATAACCTGTTCAATAAATATGCATGTACATATATATAGTTCTTATCACTTATCATTTTCTTTTGCCACGCTCACATACTAGCTTCAAAAATTATGAAATTTGAATCCTAGCAATAACTTCACATCCCGGATCCAACAAAAGTGGTTTCGTCGAATTCCGAGGTCGTATGCAAAATGGCCAATTTCACGGGCTATATAAAATCCATAGCGACCCTTCTGAAAATTCATTCGGCCATAACTTTTTCTTTCCGCTATGAAAATTCGATTTTTCAGATTCGTTAGAAAGGTATTCACTAACAGATTTAAATATTTTTGGTTTCACTAAAATCCGGATTGTTTTGCACCCGGTATAGTCCGACAAAGTTTGAATTCAATTTTTGAAACTGCAGGGCCTTTTCGGGCCTTGTTTATAATTATAATTAATTATATTCGTTTTCAATTGTCGATTCAAACTCAGTTTCCATCTCTATTATTGAAAATATTTATTTTAAATGTTTAAAATCCATTATTTTAGCCAATTTAAAATTTTTAAATTGGTTCAGATTTTCTGGGTCGTTACAGGCGCACCTCAAGAGATGCTATTAAACCTGGTCAAAATCAGAGGAGGGCCTAAAGTTAAAACTGGCTATATACTCTAGGCTTTGCCTTTCAACAAACAGCGGGCTTAATGTTAGCTTCTTTCGGCTCAAAGCGTCTGCCACTACGTTGCCTTTGCCCGGAGTGTAGGAGATCTCGAAATCGTACGAGGCAAGAAACTATATCCATCTCTGTTGCCTCAAGTTAAGATCTTTCTGCGAGAAAAGATATTTCAATGATTTATGGTCAGTGTAAAGTTCGAACTTCTCACCTAGGAGATAGTGTCGCCAAGACTTGAGTGCAAAGACGATGGCGGCTAACTCAAGATCGTGGGTCGGGTAGTTCTTCTCATGAACCTTCAATTGCCTTCCACCATAAGCTACTACCCTCCCTTCTTGCATCAAGACAACGCCTAGCCCTGTCCTACATACATCTGTATAAACTATGAACATCTTTCTTCCATCTGGCAACGTCAGAACTGGGGCTGTTGTAAGAGCCCTTTTTAGTCGTTGGAAAGCAAACTCGCAATCCAAGTCCCAATTGAACACTAGCTTCTTCTTTGTTAGCCTTGTGAGTGTAGCTGAGATTTTCGCAAAATCCCTTATGAATTTTCGGTAGAAACCTGCTAGTCCTAGAAAACTCCGGACCTCAGTTGCATTCCTTGGTGTCTTCCAATCATGTACCGCTACTACCTTAGCAGGGTCCACAGCTAAACCTTCCTTGGATATTATATGCCCAAGAAACCTTACTTCCTCACTCCAAAAGTGGCACTTGGAGAATTTGGCTTTTAGTTGATGGACTCGCAGAGTTTCCATGATTGCCCTTAGGTGTTGAGCATGTTCTTCTTCACTCTTTGAAAAGATCAAGATATCGTTTACGAAGACCACTACGAACTTGTTGAGGAATTCTCTGAACACCCTACTCATTAGGTCTACGAAGTAAGCGGGTGCGTTTGTCAAGCCGAAAGGCATGACAAGCCATTCAAAGAAGCCGTCTGGGTTTCTGAATGCTGTATTATCGATGCTATCTTCAACCACCCTTAGCTGATGAAAACCGGTCGCCAAATCGAGTTGGGAGAAAACTGACGCTCCTACAAGCTGATCAAACAGATCGTCAATTCTGGGGAGAGGGTGCCTATTCTTTTTCGCTAGCCTGTTGAGCTCCCTATAGTCAACACATAGATGGAGTGAACCATCCGCCTTTGTGGCGAACACCACTGGAGCGCCCCATTCTGAAATGCTCCTTCTAATAAACCCCTTCTCTAGAAGCACTTTAACCTGTTTACTGAGCTCCTTCCTTTCCCGTGGATCCATGTGTCTAACGGGCAACGCAATGGGCTTTGCATTATCTACAAGATATACGCGGAAGTCTATCTCCCGCTTCGGAGGTAAGCCCTTCACCTCTTCGAAGACATCTGGATATTCACGGACCACTTTAATCGATTGCAAACTCTCAACAGAAGCATCTAGAGATTCAAGATAACTAAGCATAACCGCATGCGAGGGATTACAAGTAATTTCAAGAGTGTTACCGAGTTGGGTCAGAAGCCTAACCACCCTTTTCTCACAATCAAGGATGGCACCATTACAGGATAGCCGATCTATGCCCAAAATCAAACCATATCCCGAGAATCCCAAAACAAAGGCACAACATCAAAATTCTACGCTTAGAATAGAAATTTTCAATCCCACACAGATCATAGACAAATGAGCTGGGCCCCCGATTGGATTTGAAACAATTAAGGGGTCCTCTACCATACTAGTTTCTAGGTGCAGAGATTCTACTAAAGCAGATGAAATAAAGGAGTGTGATGCGCCAGAATCAAATAAAGTGCGAACTGGGTGATCATAAAGATAAACTACACTTTCTACGGAAGTATTTATACCTCGTTGTTGCAGAGGTGGCGCTTCTAGCACATGAACCTGTGCCCCTGAGGTGGAACCAGCCCTCTGCCCCTGCCCTCGCTTCTTTGGGCAATCCTTAGCCATGTGGCCTGTCTCACCGCAAGAAAAGCACCCACCATTCAACTTGGCCTTCTTTTTCTGGCAATCTTTCACTAAGTGCCCCACTTTGCCATAGAAATTACACATCCTCTTCTCTTGGGACTTGTTGTCTTTCCCGCCCTTCTTAAAGTCTGTCTTCTTAGGCTGTAAACCCTCTTTCTTCCCTTGAGAGCTTTCTGCCTTTGTGTCCTTCTTGCCCTTATCCTCTTCATTTAGCAATGCCATCTGCACCAAACTTTCATAGGTAGCTCCCATGGGTATATGGGTCATGGCCAAACTGTGTAATGGCTCATTTAATCCTTTGACAAAACGGAGAGCCTTCTTGTGCGGAGTGTTGACTAGGTCCAGTCCGAACCTAGGCAGTTGGTCGAACTGATTAACGTACTCTTTGACTGTCATATTCCCTTGCTTAAGGAATAAGAATTTTTCCAATTGGAGACTCCTTTCAGCTTCTGAGAGAAATTTAGCCTCAAACCTTGCCCTAAAGTCCTCCCATGTTTCCACTGGTCTTTCTGCATTGGTAACTTCCCACCAGTAGGAGGCCTCACCTTTAAGTGGCCATACTGCCAGTTGTACCTTCTGCCTATCTTCTACCTCAAAGATGACGAATAAGTCATCGGTTTCCTCCAGCCAGTTCCTGGATGCCACGAAGGACTCGGTTGCATGAAAGTCCTTCCCACCCATAGCTTTGAAATCTTTACATATCTTAGCAAAAGCATTACCACGCGAAGGAGGTGGAGGAGGAGGTGCTGCTGCAGCTGGATGATTTTCTACAGCTGGATGATTTCCTACAGCTGGGGGAGGAGGAATAGTGGGACTTGGCTGATTGGCCCTTGCTTCTAAGAATCGTCTGAACCAACCAGGTATTGGTACACCCTCAGGCAAGTTATGTTCTTCGGACATGTTGAAACAAAAAAGATAGATTCAAAACGAAGGATAAAAGATAGTACCTATGGCTTTGGGGGACTATGCCTTTTTTAAAATAAAATAACATTTTATCTTTAAAAAATGCTTCTTTAAATTTTCTTCTGAAAATAAATTTTCAAAACTTTGTATCTTATCTGGTAAACCTATGCTCTGATACCAACTGAAACAACCCACCTCCGTTAAGGTCACTCTCAAAGGGAATGTCCTAATTTTGGTGGAGGTTTATAAGTATAAGTCACAGATACACAAGACAGATATAAATACACATATTTTTGAACAGCGGAAAACCACAGCAAATTTTATTTCATCAAAATACGTGTTACACAAACCATGCCATAATTGTCTTACAATACTTCCAAAAACATTACATTTTCTTAACTGTCTTGATTATATAACTTAAAGAAGCATAAAAACATAAGTAAACTGCATAAGTCCCCATAATTGATATCCAAAGCCGTAGTCCAAAACGAAAGAGATCCAAGCAATACATTCTTTCTCTTCAAGCTGGATGTGAAAACTGGTCAAGCTGCGGTATCCCCTCCCCGTGGACCTGGGGGGAAACGGAAGAAAGGAAGACGGAAGAAAAGTAGAGTCAGAAATAAAGCCTGAGTAAGTCCAGGACTATTCAGTCTATGAATAAAGAAATGAGCATGATAAGTATAAACTGGAAATGGGGAAGCACCATAAACTAAGTTAAGTTGTCTAGAGTCGAATATACTATCGTACCCCATATTAATCTCTGCACCCCTATTAACTAGTTCCCAACAGGCACCCCAAAATCAGGGTGAATTGATCCATTTCAAATGATCGGCTCCTACTCGCATAGTTACATGTGTCTTACGGCGTCCGATGTTGTAGCTACCTATGCTGGTCCCACCATGGGGTGTATCAAGTCCCATGGTGGCGGCCCGACACAGTTCTAGAATACACAGGTATACTACTGGTGCCCAGTGCCTAATTTTTCTGCGCCAGAGTGTGTGCACGTCCGCACCCCGTTAGAACCTACACTGCTACACCACTACCGTCGATTTGACCTCTTACAGTCAGCCCAGTAATCTTGCCCCACCCTGCCTAGTTCAGGGTATCCTGATACACCTTGTAGGGTTACTGCTGAAAAGGGTCCCTCGCTACTAGGTTTTCTATTTCTAGCCAACATGCTAAGTTGCTTAAGTGTTCTGTGAACCTAACCCCTAATCAGTCTGTATAGTTTAGCATGTTCAATTTGATTAACTATTAATTCAATTTACTTAATCCTATCAATCCTGACTCACCCTTAATTGTCTTATTAAAGCCTCAACCACTCACATTAGACAGGTATTGTTGTGACTGCCTATTGCCGATTGGGTCCGGGCAGTCTTACGTCACCACTCAGTCTAACCTCGGGTCTTTATTGGGCTCAATGTTTAACCACCCACATTGGATAGGTATTGTTGTGACTACCGGACAGCCAGGCGGTTCCATGCAGGTTTATGTCACAACTCAATCCAACCTCAGGTTAAATACATCGTATTTTCTAAGTTTACATATTTTGTCTCTTTTCTTTTTATATGTAAATATTTGCAGCCCATTATTCAAATTCACCTTTGTTGGGTAAAATTAATTTATACCACTTAAATATTCTCAAGGTCGTTGGCATGCGACAAACATGCCAACACATATGTTTTATATTTTTAACCCAACGTCATTACCCCCGTTTTCTACGTTCGCTATAATATAACATATGTTGGGTTTAACATTTAAGCCCAACTTATCCACATGATAAGGGGAGGCTTAGAACATGGTGTTTATATATTCTAAGTAACATCAAAAGGTGTGTGTGAATGCATGAACTTGCAACATAACGATCTAATTAACATAATTAGGCACTTGTAAACTTGCATTGTAATAGCATATAATCTTGACATGAAACATACCTAACATGAATCATGGTTTTAATCTAGTCATGTAAACTTGCATTTAAAAATGTGAATCTAACTTAATTATGTGTCACATATATTATCATATGAGTTTGATAACAACATAGGCCTAAAACATATTTTCAATTAGGCATAACACCAAACGTAATCTAGTAATGTTCATAGAATTTACGCAAGTTCACAAAGATGCTTGCTTTTGTCACTAATACAAAAGTATGGTTTTACACTTGAATCATGATGCCAATTCCAACATAAATTCATATGAATCATAATACTCAATTGGATCCAACTACACTAAAAATGATCATAAAAATATACATAGATGGATCTAAAATCATATTGGCATAAATGGTGAATCCTATACTTGCATGAGTCTCAACTTTGTTGTAATAAACTACCACAAACATATAGTTGTTAACTTTAAACATGAATCATATACTTGCAAATATCCAATAGGTCTTACATCGTTATACCACAACATCCCAAATCAATTCATAATTAGAATCATAGCAACATACAATTATGAATTATCATCACCACAATTTAAGTACAATTCCATTTCTTATTTTACACAAATCAAAACTCAATTATTCATTCACATCGGAATAGCACTCTACTTACAACTTATGACGAATCTTCAATTCAGGAATCTGAATTCTGAATTTGGAGATGCTATCCTTTTTTGTAGGAGTTGTTTTGATTTAATTGTCGTTGCTTTAAGCTTTCGAATCAACTCCTAATCGTCTCTCAATTTTGACGGCTACTCCTAGTCTTTCATCAGCAGCATGACGGTCTCACTCTCATTTATATTTGTGTGAATTAGGTGGAGTCTTATGTCCTTTTTATAGAGTTTGTGAATTGATTAGAGCTGTCGATGGAGCTTAGATTAATATTAGCCGTTCGCTTCAAAGAGAAACCAATCAGGAGCTGACACCTAGCTTTAGTGACAAGGCAAAGTCCAGAAATTCGGCCAAGCACAGACCAGGCCAGCCAGGAGGGGCTGGGTTCGACCTAGCTTAGGGGCCAGGTCGACTACCCAGTCGACCCCCAGGTCGACTACATAGTCGACCTGGGTGCCCCAGGTCGACTACCCAGTCGACCTGGGTGCCTTGGGCGGGAAAATTCACACCTAGCCTAATCTGGGTCCGATTTTTTTTTTTTTTTTTTAATTTTGAATTCGTTCTGAACTGTTTTTGTCTATTTGAATTTTTAAACTGAATTTTGAAACTTCTGGAGGTCATATCTCCCTCATACGTAGTCCGTTTTACGCAAACTCGGACTCTATCTCAAGCGAAATTCCTGGATGAACGCAATGGCGTATCCCGTTTCCCTTAATTCTTTGATTTGAAAATAATTATACTTTAATTTATGAATTTTATTGTTATAGAATATACGGGGTGTTACACCAACTGCTCAGGTGTTGGTAGGAACTGGATCTGAAGATGAAGAGGAGTGGAGAGGTCAAAGTCTGCCAGGGGGTCCCATCTTGGTGTGAAGTTGTCTCTGGCTACGCTATGAAGAAGCATTAGGGAGGCATCATGTGTAGGCTGTTGGACACTATGGGTATTGATGTTTGCTTCATCGATTATGACATCGTGGCGGTTACCATCTGATGGGCTTGTTGGGGGGTGTTATGTCATGTAAACGGTACCCACCATAGTCATAGTCTATACCCATCAGAAGAGTTTCTGGTTTCTCGCATGGATGGGAAAGTTCCCATTTTTCAACAAAATTTTGACATTTTTCTTATTAAGGCAAACCACATAACGAGAAACAACAGTTATACCTTTGAAAATTGGATCTTTATGTACAGGTAGCGGTGATCAACATACGACCAGTCACAGTTGTCCTCTGTTGTGAAGTATCCCATAGGTGTGAGTGCCTCTTCGATGGCTGCATTATCATAGCGAAGGAATTCATGGAAACCTTTCACTCTTGCCCAAGATTCTGGCTGGAGAACAGGCTGGGGTGGGAAGTCTGGTTCGGGACATGGCTAGAGAAGAAGACTAGCTCCAGAACAGTGTAGTACTTTGAGGTGAGGGCGTGATTGTTCTTGTTGTGTTTAAATATCATTGGCCCTAGAAATTGATATTTTAATACCGTAAAATATTTTTGAATATAGAAAATGAAATTTGAGTTTTAAAAAGGAAATTTATTTCCAAAAATAGAAATGTAATTTCAAATAGAGTTGAAATTAAAAACATGTTAATGGAGAAAAACAAGAAGTTGTTTGTAAACGAGAGTAAAGTGATTTATTTATCATTGAATAAATTGAAATAGAAATTCAATTTTGAATTTATATGGAAAAATGGAAAATGGTTTTGAAACCAATACTTGAATTTAGCGAAGGGTGTTAAATATTAGTTAAACTTCGATTAACTATAATTAAAGTAATTATCGAATTGGTTAGTATTAATAAAGTTAATTATTATTTAATAATAATAAGCTTTTAAAAGCGATAATTATACTATTTTTAGTTAATAGCAAAGTCAACTATTTTAAATATATTTAATAATAAGGTTAATTGTTATTTTAAATTAATAATAATTAAAACAATGATTTTAATTGGAGATCCAATTAAGAAATGATTTGGTGGCATTATAGTTTGATCAAGGAGATGATAAGAGCTTCATAAAGGGATTTGTAATCCAAGTTTTAAATGAGATTTTTAAATGGGATTTTTTCTGAAGTTTTTTAAATTAAGTAAAGAAAATTCAATGGAATGAAACTTTTAAGGCAGATGGTTAATAGGTTAATAATAGACTAAAATGTGTTAATTGTTTTAGAATGAAATCTAAGCTAAGTGGTGAAAGATGGAAAACAGATTAGTATAAGTGATTAATCCAAACATGGTTTAAATGAGGTTTTTAAAACCAAAGTAATGATTTTAATTGAGTTAAGAAAAGCACTGCAATTGAAGTAAAGATTTTAAATGTAGAGGAAAACACATAAGATAGTTAGTGTTAAACATTGATAAAATGGATTTTTTTGAAATAAAATCCAAGTAAAGAGGTCTTGTTGTAAAGAAGGTTGAAAGAGGATTTTTATCCTTATATACCCTTTATCTTATGGGTTTCGAAAAACAGAATGGTATATGTCTACATTGTGTAAATTCGGACATTTTGACTATCATTTTAAAATGAGCAACGGAAGCGTGTGCGTCGCACATGGTACTTTATTCAAAATAGCGATTATAACGCTACTGTTATAATAAATATTTTATAAATCTAAATAGCGACTATAATGCTACCATTATAACAAATGTTTATAAATCTAAACAGCGATTTTAGCATTTTCATTGTAATAAATAACTGTAAATCTAAACAGCGATTTTAAGCTGTCATTATGATAAATGTCTTATAAATCAAATATTTGGAAACATTGATTATAACACTACCATTATAATCAATGTTTTTTGTAAAGGAAGTGGGTTCTTAGATTGAATCTGAGAGCCGCTTAAGAGATGATTTGTTTTAAGTTGCGAGCTTTGACTGTTTCAATGTTGAGAATGTTGTTTAGTTAAGGTTTGAGAGGTAACTATATCCCAACTTGATTGACTTCCTAATTAACTAAGGAATGGTTAAGCTTCGGTAGTGAAGGTTGGTTAGGGATCCGATTAGTAAATAAATAATTAATGAATTTAGTTATAGCAACGATGTTTATTATGGAATCTGGGTTTAACTAAATGGAAAGGTCTTGGAAACATTTTCCAAAGTAAATCAGAGGTGGTTTCTAAGTATAAAAAATGAAATGATTTGGGATAATCAGAAGTAAGGAATGATAATTGGAAATGTTTTTTTTCAATGTTAATAAAGTATATTTTCTAAAATATAGAAATAAGAATATATGAATATATAGAAATGTTTTTAAATTGGAATAAGAGATATCTTCTCGAATAAAGAAATGATGACGTTGGAAATGTCTTCTAAGAATCGAGATTGAGATTTGAAAGGATATGGAAGATTGAAAATGGATTTTAGAACCGATAATATAATAAAGAACTAATATAAAAAGGGGCCAGTGTTGTTTGATGTTTGATCGGTAGAAATTTCTAGTCGGGAAATAGGACCGTTTATTGTATGGATGTTTCTTTGATAGTTAAATCACCGACTATCAAAGTTTTGATTTATTTTATGCCTCCGTTGTCAATATGGAGAGACCGGGATAAGATGTATTATCTTAAAACCACTCCGTATTGGCATAAGTGTTACGAATTAACTTATGTTGAAGATAACCGAAGACGGAGTAAAGTGTAAGGGTTGTTATGTTAATCCTAGGTGGAAATTTCCCAAGATGGATTGATGGAATAGTACCTTCATTTTGTCCAATCCCAGAACAACGTGTATGGATGGATCTGACAAAGTTACATTCAAAGTAAATGGTGACAAGATGTTCTGAAAGATAATCGATACCTCAAGCCTCATCACCAGGGAAATGACAGAAATCGGGTAGGCAGCATAACCATGTGTGTCATTCCCATTAGGGGTATTATCACCCGATCTAAAGAAAAATTCATTTGTTTCTTATTCTATTCGCTGATGTATGCTTTCAGTAACGGTTGCTGATCAGAACTGTTGGTGATGATATGCTCGTACACTCAAGTTAAATAAGTGGTCAGCCATTTGTGGGCTGGGTTGCAAGACGTTCTTGTTTGAACCCAGTGTACTCCCCTCTAGAGATACACTATAGGAAGGTGGTTCCATACCTTGTCATGTTGGAAATCTAATCTCCAATAAGCGCCCTAAGGTTTTTGATTTTATATTATATATGGAGCGTGAGATGCAAGCGTTCCGCTAAATTATATTTATTTGTTGTAGACACTATTGTAATATCATTGGATTTGATATCAAAAATATTTTTAGTTATTGTAAGGTAAAAACCATACGTGTTTATGTGTGGATCGGTCTTACGATTACCATTTCTTTCGAAAGGATTTTAAATTTAAACAAATGGTTGGAGTTTACTCACACTAGTCCCATGACTGAGCCAGAGTTTATTTTGTTTTGTTTTCCCTAAACTCTTGGGTGACTAAATTTGTACGGGCAGTCAAGTTGTCGGGATTTTACAGATTCACTTGGAGGAGTTTGAAGCAGGAGGCTCCACTAGTTAGCTATAGACTATTATATTTTCCGATGTGTACTATCTTGTATCTGGAAACAGGTGTTTATAACTGTTCTAGGAACAACCGTTGCGCTCTGATGATGGTATGTATAAACAGTTACTAATTTGTATTTCAAAAATTATGTTATATAATATATTTCATTCGTTCCACTGTGAGATTTATGTTCTTCGTTTTCTTCTATTCTAATATCTCTTTCTTTCTATTTCTTATCCTCTAACTTCTTTCTACTAATGATTCATATTTTTGTGCAATTTGGGGTGGACATGTGGTGTTATCAGTCGACTCAAAGTATGAAAATTCGGGCCATTACACTCCATATGTAATATAAAATCATAAACCGCAGGGCGCTTATTGGAGATTGGATTTCCAACATGACAAGTATGGAACCACCTTCCGATATTGTAACTCTAGAAGGGAATACACTGGGTTCAACACGAACGTCTCGCAACCCGGCCCACACATGGCTGACAACTCATTTAACTTGAGTGTATCGAGCATATTATCACCAATGGTTGTGATCAGCAACCGTTACCGAAAGCATACAGCAGCGAAATAGAATAAGAAGCAATTGAAGTTTCTCTAGATCAGGTGATAATACCCCTAATAGTGATAATGCTGCCTGCCCGAATTCTATCATTTCCCGAATGATGAGGCTTGAGGTCATGATTATCTTTCAAGAACATCTTGCCACCATTTATTTTTAATTCCACATTGCCAGATCCGTTCATATACGTTATCCTGGGACTGGACACACCGAAGGCACTATTCCATCAATCCATCTTAGGCAATTGCTACCTAGAATAAACAGAGCAGCCCCTGCATTTTACTCCGTCTTCAATCATCTTTAGCATAAGTTGATTCGTAATGCCTATGCCAATACAGAGTGGTTTCCAGATATTAAATCTGATCCGAGTCTCTCCATATTGACAACGGGGTATAAAAGTAAATCAAAAATTTGATAGTCGGTGATTTAACTATCAAAGAAACATCCATACAATCAACGGTCCTATTTCCAATTAGAAATTATACCAATCAATCATCAGACAACATTGGCCCCTTTTTTTATTAGTTCTTTATCATATTATCGATTCTAAAATCCTTTTCAGTTTTCCATATCCTTTCAAATCTCAATCTCGAATCTTGGAAGACATTTCCAACATCAACATTTCTTTATTTGAGAGGATATCTCTTATTCCAATTTGAAAACATTTCTATATATTCATATATTCTTATTTCTATATTTTAGAAAATATACTTTATTAACATTGGAAAAAAAAACATTTCCAATTATCATTCCTTACTTCTAGTTATCCCAAATCATTTCATTTTCTATACTTAGAAACCACATCTGATTTACTTTGGAAAATATTTCCAAGACCTTTTCATTTAGTTAAACCCATGTTACATAATAAACACCATTTCTATAACTCAATTCATTAATTATTCATTTACTAATCAGATCGCTAACCAATCTTCACTACCGAACCTTAACTATTCCTTAGTTAATTATGAAGTCAATTAAGTTGGGGTATAATTACCTCTCAGACCATAACTGAACAACATTCTCAACTTTGAAACAGTCAAAGCTCACAACTTCAAATAAAACATCGCTTATGCGACTCTCGGATTCAATCTAAGAATTCACTTCCTTTATGGAAAAACATTGATTATAACGGTAGCGTTATGATTGGAGTTTCCAAATATTTGACTTATAAGACATTTATTATAACGGCAGCGTTAAAATCACTATTTAGATTAACAAAACATTTATTATAATGACAGCGCTAAAATCGTTGTTTAGATTTACAAAACATTTATTATAATGATAGCACTAAAATCGCTATTTAGATTTACAAAACATTTATTATCACGGCAGCGCAAAAATCGCCGTTTAGATTTATAAACATTTATGATAACAGTAGCATTATAATCGCTGTTTAGATTAATAACGGTAGCATTATAATCGTTGTCCCAAATAATTGGTATATAAAAATGTAACTTGTACTTATTAATTCAATTAATAAGTAAATAAAAAAATGATTAGATTTGATTCAAAATGAAGAGTAAAAATAAGTACTTCCTTAAATTCATTATAATCGAATTCCAATAAACAACTCTCTCTCGAATAATCTATATTCGATTTATATTCCAAACTTCGGAATTAATTTACCATTGCAGGTTAATTCAAAATCAAAATTCACTTTGGAATTTATCCTTTTCAAATCATTATCCAATCTCTCTATAGCCATTTCAGTCTACAAATGTTATCACACTTTATTTATATTTCGAATTTTAAACTAAAACTCATCATTTTCTTTTAAAACGACTGCACAATTCCCTTTTCATTCAAATTCCAGTTTGGATCAATATTTCTAACCGATATTTCTTTTATAGATGCTTTCATTTGCAAAATATCTGCTCTAAACAATTATTCACTTTAATTGTGAACAATATTTTTTTTACATAATCAAATCCATTTGATTTTACCCAATCAAATCCAAATTCCATTATAACTTCTATTTACAATTGTTTATAGAAAATCTCATTATTAATTTCAAATATTTAAAATCTCGTTTATAATTTCCTTTATAATTTGCTAAGTTCAAATATATTTTCAAACATAGGTCTCAAAACCCATTTTCACTTTCACATATAAATTCATATTTGAATTTATATTTCAATTTACCCAACAATTAATGATTCACTTAATTTATATTCTTATTTATAAATAAATTCTTGATTTATCCACTTGAACAGGTTTCTATTTTCACTTCTATTCGAAATTTTATTTCTATTTTGAAAATAAATCCCATTTTTAAATCCCAATTTCCCTTCACATTCGAAAATATTTTACATTATCTAAAATACCAGGTTTCTAGGGCCAGCGTAAATCAAACACGACATATCCAATCATGGATTATTTAACATATCATATATCACAGTCAAATAAAAATAGTAAGATAATTATTGGGGAATCCAGTTGGATTCCTCTAACCTGTTTCCCTACATCCACAGATGTTAATCAACATTAATTTCACATAAAAATGAAATAACATAGTAACATAACTAATAATCGATCAACGTTATAACTATATCAACCATTTAAACAAATTTTATCGACCATTCATCCAAACATCCATCCCACAACATCTAATTATCATTTAAAAATATGATTATAAAATTATAACTGAACAGAGTTAGTGAGTTTACTCACCTTTGTTTGCAGTTGATGGTTCCGCTTTTGTTTCATTTACAAACAAACAGGCGTTGATTTCATTACGAAATTCCAATTGTTCCGTCCTCAACCACTTCAGTTGCATATTGTAGATTTCTTTGTTACGATTCCAACGTGGCTTCTTTTGTCAGATTCTTATTTAATACTTAATCGTTTAACCTTTCAGCAACCACGTTCTAGGCCATTAATTTGGAGATTAAAGAATTGAACTTCATTTCCTCAACACAGTTTGTAAGCTTCTTCTTTTACCCCTTCGAAAAAGTATCACCAATAAATAAACTCCGTTCAAACTACCATCTCCATGCCCGGAATCCCATCGCGGACCACGCACAAGTACAACGTCCTCTCATCTTACTCACAGTGAAACCCGTAACCTGTTGCTCACCATTAACGCGAGTTCAGACTATCAAAATTAATTACCATTACTATTTTAATTAATCATGGCTTTGCTTCCTTCCTATATAGGCAACATAAATCACTCGCTCCTTATTTCTCCTTCTCCGAAAATGACCCAGCGAGCTCCTCCTTGACGCAATAATATGCAGCAGGCTTCATCATTCACATCGCTCCCCAGTCCTTCCCAAACTTCTTACTCCCTTCACGGTTCACACCCAACCATTTATTTGCTTTAAGTTTCTTAATTACTTTCTTACTTTAATAACCTAAGTTAATATCCTTCGTTCCCCTTCATACATTACCACAATCAACATTAAAACCACTATAATAATTCAAATGCTTCACATGTGTCCATGTCAGCCCAGAAGCCTACAACACCAACACCATAAGAAAAGTAACCAAAACTGCTAAAAACCGATCAACTACCACTCCACACCCATAATCCCAAACTTAAATCACCTTCTAACACTTCAACTACTATACACATTCACCCCTAATCCACTTCCTGAACAACCCCATTTAAGTCACTAACCAAGCATCAACAGCCGACCATCCATACATCACCTTTGCGTCTATCAAACTAACCCAATGTGACCCCCTTCGTCTTGTTTTCTTCCCTGTATACTTCTCTTTTCTAGCTATAGAAAGAACTTCGAACCCAACTGTGCTTTCTCATCACCCTTCTTCTCCTTGCCGTTGACAACCCAGGCACCGGACCCCACTGGATCAGTACTACCCCGACTGCCATCGAACTCCCTTCCTCCTCTGATTTATCTGGCCTCCTCCAACCCCTTACAGTGCTCTAACGAGATCAAAACCCGAGCACTAACCCAAAACCAAACAACTTCACCATTCTCCTCCCTCACATCACTTTACGACCACCTATCACCCTCGCTTCAAGGCCATGCTCCCTTTATGATTTCCATGTTGATGATTTCCGCAAAATCATTATGAATTAGAGGATAAATTAGATGGACGATTTGGAATAGAAAAGGGATTTCGAGTTTTCTGATGTTGAAAAGAAGGGAAAGAATTGGACAATAGTTTTGTTTGAAAGTCGGCTTTGTTTTTTAGAATCAGAAGGAAGAAATAGGGTAAGTGAAACAGCGTGTTATATAAGGTAAATTCCTTGGCACTCACGGTAGTAAATTCCTTGGCACTCACGGTAGTAAATTTCCTGGCACTCACGGGTTTCAAAATCACTTGTCAGTAACAGTTTAGAAACTATGGATAGCATGCCTTGTTTTTAGCATTCAGGGTAAGGTAATGTATATTTGTTTTAAAGTTTAAGCGGTCTCCGTCGTATAGAATTTCATTTATTTACAGACTACTATGGAAAAAAAATAAGTATATCCCAATGTAGATTAAGGCGCTACGATCCCAGAAATATAATGAAATAGACAAGATAATATATTTAGTGGAACCCCAAAATGCTAATATGGATGTAAAACACTCCAAACAAAAAGTTCTTTTATTTTTCCCAATTAAAATTACTGAAAACTTTTACAAATTAAATTATAACTATGCCTCAAAAATATTTTTCAAATTCGAAACCAATAATTAATTATATTAAATAAACCGGTATGGCTTATATACGAATCCACAATGACTTTCTGAAAATTTGATTTGGACATAACTTACAATTTATAAGATGGAATCTCAATATTTTCACTTCCATTAAGAAAAACAGTTTAATAGATTCAAACGTTTCTTGTTTCATTGGATTCCGACTTCTATTGAATCCTGTATATTCAATTGAAATCCAAAACGTTAAATTACGAACTACCACGCCGGTACGAGCTCGATTTAAATTATATTATGATTAATACGTTAAATCTCATTTTAATAAATATATTCGTTAAAAAATATGTTTTATAATCCAAATAAAATATTCAAAACCAATTTAAATATTCAGAATTAAATCGCTCGAAAATCCGAGTCGTTACAACAGCTGCTAAGAGATTAATTGTCTTGGAATATAAATCAAGTAGATAATTCGTGTAGTGTGGTATTGGATTGTTTTATTGAAGTATTTGTGAAAAAAAAAATAGATACAACCATATGTTTAACTAAAATTTGGTGATTATCTTTCGTGTTGGGTTGTTCGTTGGGTATATTAAGGGGTTTTGTTCGATATGTCTAAACAACGATATCAATTTGAGTTTGTTAAACACTTGTACGAAACAATCGAGAGAAACATTTTGTGGGATATAATAAGTTTTTGGGAATAATAATTGTTCTTGAGAATGGTATTAACCACTACATTAAACAGAAATAATAAATTTGGATGGTGAGGAGATAGTGATCTTGTGCGGCATCGTTGCCAAATAACATGATAAATTATGATGAATGGGTGGTTTAATATTATTAGAAATGAATTAAGAAAGTATTATGTTAAATTTTGTGCTTTGAAAAATGCAAGGTGAATAAATGTTAGTGTTTTATGAATTAGATGTGTTTTGAAATTTGAAACAGTCTTGAACATAAGCAATATTTTTAGAACACCCACTCTTTTGAATGTGTTAAGGAATCATTATAGCCATTAAGTTGGTAGTATAAAACAATAAATGGCGAGGTTATCTGATATTACAATCAAATTAGCATTCATTGATTGGATAAATTTGTATACGAGTAATGGTGAGGCAACATTTCTATTGACTTAAAATCGGATGGAGATGGATGTGTAAGCTAAATAATCTGCTATACAAAGTAGATATTATAAGTTTTGAATTATTGAGTTATGCTATTTAAATAAGAATTCATGATTCGTGTGAACCAAGTATTCAAAATTTATCAAATTATGATAGGTTAAGTGGTGGTTTAGGGAAAGAGCCCGACATTTCAGGTGGTAGTCAGCTTATAGGCTAAATATTTATATAAGTAAATATTTTAAGTGATCTCTTTGACAATTTTCGATGTAAATATTTTGCTTAAGGAATTTGCGAGGATGAAATTTTTTAAATGGGGGAATCTGCAACAACCGGGATTTTAGGTATCCGAGCTAAACAGATTATAGTGTATTCTTTTTATTTTAAATCTAAGAAAATAAAATACGAGTTCATTATAAGCCTAATTCGTATAATAATTTTGTTAGAATAAATTATCTAACCCAGATAATAAGAAATTTATTCCAATCTGCATTTGTAGATTTGATTTTGATGATCCTAATAAATAATGAAAATATTGAATATTGACTTGTAATTAATATTTAGTGTACATTATATCTTCAATATAAAGTGTTAATTTGTTTGAACATGATATTTAGTGTAACACCCTACACCCTTTAACGTTACCCAAAATAAGGTTCCGTTAAGAAGTATTGTAACGAACGGACAAATTCATGATCCCGATCATTGACACAAATACATATTGACTAACCAAGCATTGGAAATTTACCGGATGATTAATAGGATGAAGTTAGAGGGTGAGAAATAGAAAGAAAGAAAAGTTAGAGTAGAAGAAAATGAAGAACATAAATCACACATCGGAACGAGTAAAATATATTAGATTATATAACTTTGAAATACAAATATGTTCTCTATACAATACCATCATCAAGGTACAACACAACACATCATAGCAGAAATAAATAGTAGCTAACTAATGCTGAAGCCTCCATCTCCAAACTACTCCAAGTGTATTTGAAAATCCTGACTACATGACTTCCCATGCAAATTTGGGCATCTAAGAGTTTATGGTAAAACAAAAACAAAATAAACTCTAGGCCAATCATGGGACAGGTGTGAGCAAACTTGTAATAACCCGGAAATCTGGGCCAATTTAAAATTTTTATTTTGGCAATTTTAATGAATTTTGAATATTTAAAATGAATATTTTAAATAAAAACGACGAGAAAAATTTATTTTGAATGGAATTCGAATGTATATATTTATATTCATCGTCATTAGAATATATATAATTCATTTATATATAAAAGGAATTGAAAATGGCGTGGTAGTTCGATAATTCGATTTCAAAATTCAAATGAATGTACCGGGTGCCAAAATAAACCGGATTTTTGTGAAACCAAAAATAATGGAATCTAATTGTGACTATCTTTCCAACGAATATGAAAAATTGAAATTTCATAACGGGAATCATAAGATATGTCCAGTTGAAATTTCAGAATAGTCACTATGGAATTTTCGCCCTTGAAAATGACCATTTTGCAAACGACCTCGATTTTCGACGAAACCACTTTTGTTGGATCCATGATGTCAAGTTATTGCTAGTTTTCAAATTTCATAATTTTTCGAATCAATATGTGAGCGTGGCGAAGGAAAACGCGTTTGACCAGTTTAAGTTGATTTTAATCGACTGGAAAATGGTCATTTTTCCAACGGTCTCGGAATTTGTTGAAACTAGTTTTGTTAGGACCGTATGGTCAATACGAAGCTAGAAAATATTTCTTTGGAATTATTCTAGTTAGTATGTGGCCCCAGTAAATTGAAATGCGTGTTCAAATTCAATATATAGAGTTATATGTTGATTTTGACGAAAACTGATCGAAACAATCGAATCAGCTTACGATACACATCCCATTGTGTTTGGAATGGGGGTAATACGCTAGGGACGACAGTCGGCGGGTTCGATTTCGACTTCGAATGAAAAGGGTACTTTAGGGAATTTAAAATTTAAAATTCAAAATAAATTAAATAAATATATCATAAACTAACCCCACCACCCTTACTTTTCTCTCCTACGTTGACCAGATCTAAAGAAAGGGAAAAAAAAACCCGCTCCAGTTTCTCGTCTTTCCCTCCTCCACCAGGCCCTCGACCGACCGTCGCTCCTCCGATCAACACCCCCGGGCCCTCCGCCGTTCCCCTCCACCAGGCGTGAGAACGAAACCCTAGCCACCCCTTAAAACCCCCTTCCCAAACCTTTGAGGACTGTGCCATCGCTGCCGACCTGAAGGGGGCGCCACCGCTGCCTTATTGGGGCTTCCTCCGACTGCTGCGCACCAGAGACTCCCCCCCCCCTCTCGACGATGACGCGCCCTCTTCTTCAAAAAAAAACCGTAAATCTTTTATTATTCATATTTATATTTTCAGTTATAATTTTTAATGATAAAGTGTTTGATTTCAAAGCAAAGTAGGATTTTTAAATGTTGGATTTCAAAATCAAAGTAGGATTTTTTATATGTTTGATTTCAAAAGCAAAGTAGGATTTTTATATGTATAGCGAGGAAAAGGTTTGATTTTTAATTAAACAAAGCTATAATTTTTATATATGATTAGCATATAAACAAAGTGATTTTTATTTAGAAGTGATTAGCATGCAAAAGAAATGATTTTGATTCATACGGTTAGCATAAAAAGATTAGATTTTTTAAGCGATTAAAAAGGTGATTTCCTATCTTCTTGTTTGTGTACCGAATGAGGTTGAGATTTTTACTATGAAAAGTATAGATTTTGAGTTGAAGAAAATAAGATTTTAAAGGATAAAAATATAAATTTTATATGTTGAGAAGGATAAAAATATGGTTTTTATATTTTTAAAATAATAGAAATATGATTTTTACAAATTAGAAATAATAAAAATATAATTTTTATATGATGTAGATAATAAAAATATAATTTTTATAAAATAGGGTATATAAAAATGTGATTTTTATAGCAAAGTAAAAATTCGATTTTTATATACTGAATAGCAAAGTGAAAATGTGATATTTATATATGTAGTGAATACGGGCAACGAAAGTGTCAGACGACGAAGATTTCCTACATATGAAGTGTCGTGGAGTTGGGATGGCTTTGGTGAGAATTTCTCACTTTTTAATTATATTTCTAGTTGAAATATATACTAGGATGCAGACGGTGTTTAGTAGCACCCGATACCCGTCGTCCACAGACCATGAACAGCTTTTATGCTTGTTTGTTTGATTTTGATGTGTAGTTGATTGTGTGATGTGATGTGAAATGAAAAAAAATATTTATATAGTTAAAAATATTTTATAGTTAAAAATAGAATATTTAACGTATATATGAAGGGAAAATAAAAATAAACAAATCGGACGATTTGTTTATATACACACATTTGACTGATATTGATTGGGACGATAAATTTTACACATCGCCCAACTGCAGAAATAAAATCTGTGTTTGATTGTTTGAAAACCCCACACGGGTATTGGGATAAAATACGACATACACTAATCCCAATAGTTAGTTGTATGTCGATCGATTGATTGACAGGCTGTTATAAGCGTTAAATATTTATATTCGATGCTTATACAGTGTAGAGTGAACTTTGGATGATGGTTGATTATTCATCGTTGTTATTGTATACATGTGTTGTAGAAAATCCATATAATTAACATTATATGGTAATTGATTGGGCTTCATTCAATATTTGAATAGAAATATTTGAAATAGAAATATCTGAAAAGAAATATTTGAAAAAGAAATATTTGAAATAGAATATTTGAAAATAGAAATATATGAAGCCGTGTTGATTAGATTGACACCATTTTGACGTGAACGATATTTATATCGATTTTATTCATTTTATAATGAATATCGATTTTATTCATTTTATAATGAATATCGAAAGTGATTCCAAAATCTAATATTTTGAAAAGAATTGAAATTCAAACTGAATTCGAATTGAATTGAATCGAAAACGAATTCAAATTGAATTGAATAGAAAACGAATTCGAATTGAATTGAATAGAAAATGAATTGAATTGAATTGAATTGAAAACGAATTTGAATTGAATTTATTATAAAACGAATTCGAATTGAATTGAATAGGAAACGAATTCGAATTGAATTGAATAGAAAACGAATTCGAATTGAATTGAAAACGAATTTGAATTGAATTGAATAGAAAACGAATCTGAATTGAATTGAATTCAATTGAAAACGAATTGAAATAGAATTGAAATCGATTTGAATTGAAATCAAATAGAAGTGAATGGAAAAAGAATTTATAAGGGAAAATTCAATTTTGATTTGAATTTGAAATAAAGGTTGAAATTGTTTTTGAAACAAATTTGAAATGATTTATAAAATTCGTTTTAAAAAGGAAATCGACGAAATATATATAATATATATATATTATATATAATGGCCTGAATAGAACACGCCGCGGTAGTTCATAAATTTCGACCATTGACTTCGAACGAATATTGCGGGAGATCCGACCGTCGGATTCTCCTAAAACTAGAACCGTTGGGTTCGTATCGAAAAGAGCTTTCTAACGAATATTAGAAATTTGAAATCTAACGGTTGGATTTGGAATTATGTCTAAATCAAATTTGGAAAAGGTCGATGTAAGTGCAGTTCGATGGCCGTTGAAGGAAATCAACTGTACAGGCCTTGATAAAATTATTAAAAATAATAATAATTTGTGTAAAATCATAAGAAATGATTTGTGAAGAATTTGGATGAAAAACTCCCTATTTGAAAGGATAAAAATAGATTTTTATCGAAATGAACTAGTTTCGAACTAGAATTAAAATTCTATTTATTTTTAAATAAATAAATTTGATTTGAAAGGGTTTTAAAAGTAACCAGGATTTCCAATAATTGAATTGGGATGGATTTGAATCGAAATTGTCTTTGGATTATTTCGATGTTGGATTTCGTGATTATACAGATATTGTTATGGGAATTTGAAAGATATATTTATATCGTTATTTCCAATACGATATTTGTTGGTCATAAAATTTGATTTTGAATATAAGCCGATATATTTTCTATTCAGAGCCTTGTATTTAATATCAAATGTGATTTGGGTTTGTCGTGAATGGTGTCTTCATTAACACTGTTCTTAAGCCCAGTTGAGAAAAAGATTAAATCTTTTATTTAGATTTAATGAAGTGTACCAATTAAATAATATTTAATTGGAATTGAATTGGTATTGATTTTTGGGTTTATCATGAACAGTGTTTTAAATAACACTTGTTCTTTAACCCGATAATTAATATAATGTGATTTTGGGTTGTCGTGAATGGTATCGGAAATAATACTGTTCTTAGATCCAAAGGAGTTAAGAAAATCAGAAACTAACTGGAGATTAGTTAGGTTGAATGGTTTCTGGGGTATTGATCCGATGTTGGTTTCGGCCTTCGAGGTTAATACTTAGGGAATTGCTCACTTGCTAATTTATGGGTAGGGTCTGATTGAAATGTAATGTGATTTTGGGTTTATAGTGAACCGTGTTTTAAATGACACTGATTCTTTAACCCAGTTAAAGATTAAAACTAAGTGGAGTTTTAATGAATCTTTAATTAGATTGAAAAGATCGAGAATGGAGTATCACCAGTTTTGCTCCGGGCGATAGTTAAATCTTTAATTAGATTTGAATGTGAAATGGTAATTGCATTTACCGATAACACCATGGTGTTAGATATGAAGTATTACCAGTTTTGCTTCATGGGATGAATAGGTTGGGATTGGGACATAAAATAAATAATTACTTCGGTGTGGTTCGCTAACCCCGACTAGTTTGGAAAACCATAATTCAGTTTGAAATGATATCCAAAGGAAGATTAAAGAATAAATTTTAAAGAATTTATCTTTGATAAAATTTATGGGAACCATTCCCTAAGAACGTGAAATTTAGAAACTAACTGTAGGTTAGCTAAGAAGGATGGTTTCCTGGGTATTGATCTGATGTTGGTTTCGGCCTTCGGGGTTAATATTTGGGGAATTGTTCTCTTGCTAATTTACGGTTAGTGACTGCTGAATAGGAATGAGGCGTATGTTGTGTTTGTGTAACATTTGTTTATAATATACGTGGGTTGTTCGGAAAGGCCGGGTTTATACCCATTTTGAATAACCGATTCGACGATAAGTCGAAGATGATGAAAGTGGTCGAAGACCGGAAGTCTTTACATCGTTTGGGTGATTACTGATGATCTTGATTGGGCTGTACACCCAAGATGAGGGAATCAGTTGGTGGCCGTCCTGACGTACTTGTAGATCGACGGATATGCGAGGAAAGTGCCTCCGGTTTCGTTCAGACCTAGAACGGACTTGTAAATGGATGGTGTGTCTGACATTGTATTCCTTTATATTGTATTTGTTGATCTCTGCTAAATATATATCTGTTTGGCGGCGGGGAATTTATTCTTTTGCTTAACGCCCTTCTTTGAGACATACGAGCTCAAAGGTCATATATTGGCAGAAATCAGCGGTACGATATGGATTGATAGTGTGACATGCTGAGATGCAGTGAACCAGACTTTTGTTGAAAAGCAAAGTTTGGTGGATGATGATCAAAGCGCAGCTTTAATATAGCATGACTTTGTGTTTAGCGTTGATTCGCGAGCCTCACACCCCGGTATGGTGGTAAACTGATGGTTTGATCAGTATGCTTTTTAGTGGATGGTCACCTTAGTGGTGTCGTGGATTCGGTCTACCGAGATGAGCTTAGTGCTCAGGGATATATAGAGTAAGCGGTGTTTTCTCTCGCTGGGACGTAAGCCGCGGTGATACTCTGGTCCCAAAAGTACGGATGTGCAGACGGTGTTTTCTCTTGTTGGGACGTAAGCCGTGGGGAATTGCATTACGCGATCGATCTTTCGAAGCAGGAGCCACCATGACGGAAATCCAATTTCCAATACGCGATATTGCGGTTTTAATAGTAGAACTAGTATGGCGACATGATATATGGTACCCATGCCGTCTATGATTGATACTTATGATTTGAAGTTGTTTTACACGCTATGCACTTATAGTAGTATCAAATGATTTGTTTTAAACGTACCAAGCATGTTTGGCTATTATAAGGGAAAACCCTATCCTCCGGCTTGTGTTGCATTGTGTGATGGGACCTGGGTCTTATAATAGCTTCATTTTTCTTTATTTAGCATTGCGCTGTTGTTTTATGCACTGGTGTTCTTGGGAGGAAACTCGTTCCGTGTTATACGGTGTGGTCCCTTGATTTACCTAACTTTGAAAATAAAGATAAATAACTGTTTTAGTTCTCACACCAGTCCCATGACTGACCTGGAGTTTATTATTTTAACCTAAACTCTGGGTGCCCTTATTTTCGACACGGGCAGCTAGTAGTTTTGGTTTTGCAGATTTATATTCACAGGATCCTGGTTTACAGCAGGAACAATACTCGGAAAGCTTTGTATCCGTGTATTACTTCTAGTTGTGTATTGTATTATTTTCCGCTGCGATGTATTTAAATGTAATTTAAATCTCTGATATTTCTGTGTAATATTCATTTATACTCTGTATATTCTTGTATTCTGATGGAATTGTTGTAATAACAATGAAATGTTCTTTCGTCTGCGTTCTGATTTGTCTTGTCCTCACAGTAATTCATTCTTTCGCATCTCTTCGGAGACCGGGGAAGTTCGGGTCGCTTCAGTTGGTATAAGAGCTTTGGTTTACAAAGCTCAGGAACAAGACACATTAGAACCATACGAAAGAATTCATCAGAAACAGGATTAGTAATATCCAACGGGAATGACTCGTTAGAGATGGGATCGGTAGTATCCTAGAACGAGTGTGAAAAGTATATTTTTGAAAGTGAAAACGAAATTTTGTTTTGAAAATTTAAATCAATTATGCGTATTTGATTATTTATTTATGTTGAATTTGGACAATCCAGTATATATAGATTTTGCATATACGTCTGATCCATGTGTATTCGAAGTTTTAATATACTGGATAGATATAAAATCACACTCTATTCGCCCGGAGATGATTCTGTTGATGACTACGTAGCATCAACAGTTTGTGTTCGAGTTTCGAAGGAGTGATGTTTATATATTTCCAATTGACTGGTGTGAGAACCAAAATTAGATAGGGCTTATTGTTGTGATTTGGCATCAAAAATGTGATTTTTGACTATGTATCAAAGTTATGAATTTGAAATGATAATCAACTAATTGATTGATGGTTGTGTTGTTTGATTATTGTTGGATTAATTAAAATTTGAACCATTTAGTCAAATTATACCAAAAAGTGAGTTGTATTGAAAATGTGTCGCATTTGCTTGCATATACATGTACTTACATTGAACAGGTCATAGCAAAGAGGCTAGAGCAGAAGAATAAAATTGTTTGCCCGACAAATAGGTACATGTTTATCATAATTTACTGTTTTGTTTGGGTGATGATGATTTTATGAGCCGACTGGCTAGCCGCTTGGCTTTTTCTTTTTCTTTTTGAGATCAGAGGGCCTGTATGGCAATTTTGGGGTTTTCCCGTGCTCACGGAGCAGGGGAGGTTATGGCGAAATTTTTCGAAAATTTAGGGTGTTAGCCAAATTTTTGAAAAATTTGAAAAGTTCTTAGAAACTGAAAAGTTGAAGAACTTAAGCCATAATCAAAACAATGAAAGTTGAGTTGGTATTTAAAACAACTTTCGGCTTCATTCCTTTTCGGGGACGAAAAGTTTTAAGTGTGGGAGATTGTAATAACCCAGAAATCTGGGTCAGTTTAAAATTTTTATTTTGGCAATTTTAATGAATTTTGAATATTTAAAATGAATATTTTAAATAAAAACAACGAGAAAAATTTATTTTGAATGGAATTCGAACGTATATATTTATATTCGTCGTCGTTAGAATATATATAATTTATTTATATATAAAAGGAATTGAAAATGGCGCGGTAGTTTGATAATTCGATTTCAAAATTCAAATGAATGTACCGGGTGTCAAAATAAACCGGATTTTTGTGAAACAAAAAATAATGGAATCTAATTGTGACTATCTTTCCAACGAATCCGAAAAATCAAAATTTCATAGCAGGAATCAAAAGATATGTCCAGTTGAAATTTCAGAATAGTCGCTATGGAATTCTGGCCCTTAAAAATGACCATTTTGCAAACGACCTCGGTTTTCGACGAAACCACTTTTGTTGGATCAATGATGTCAAGTTATTGCTAGGTTTCAAATTTCATAATTTTTCGAATCAATATGTGAGCGTGACGAACGAAAACACGTTTGACCAGTTTTAGTAGATTTTAATCGACTGGAAAATGGCCATTTTTCCAACGGTCTCGGAATTTGATGAAACTAGTTTTGTTAGGACCGTATGGTCAATACGAAGCTAGAAAATATTTCTCTGGAATTTTTCTAGTTAGTATGTAGCCCCAGTAAACTGAAATGCGTGTTCAAATTCAATATATAGAGTTATATGTTGATTTTGACAAAACCTGATCGAAACAATCGAATCAGCTTACGATGCATATCCCATTGTGTTCGGAATGGGGGTAATACGCTAGGGACGACAGTCGACGGGTTCGATTTCGACTTCGAATGAAAAGGGTACTTTAGGGAATTTAAAATTCAAAATAAATTAAATAAATATATCATAAACTAACCCCACCACCCTTACTTTTCTCTCCTACGTTGACCAGATCTAAAGAAAGGAAAAAAAATCGCTCCAGTTTCTCGTCGCTCCCTCCTCCGCCAGACCCTCGACCGACCGTCGCTCCTCCGATCAACACCCCCGCGCCCTCCGCCGTTCCCCTCCACCAGGCGCGAGAACGAAACCCTAGCCCCCCTTAAAACCCCCTTCCCAAACCGTTGAGGACTGTGCCAGCGCTGCCGACCTGAAGGGGGCGCCGCCGCTGCCTGATTGGGGCTTCCTCCGACTGCTGTGCACCAGAGACCCCCCCCCCCCCCTCTCGACGATGACGCGCCCTCTTCTTCAAAAAAAAACCGTAAGTCTTTTATTATTTATATTTATATTTTCAGTTATAATTTTTAATGATAAAGTGTTTGATTTCAAAGTAAAGTAGGATTTTTAAATGTTGGATTTCAAAATCAAAGTAGGATTTTTATATGTTTGATTTCAAAATCAAAGTAGGATTTTTATATGTATAGCGAGGAAAAGGTTTGATTTTTAATTAAACAAAGCTATAATTTTTATATATGATTAGCTTATAAACGAAGTGATTTTTATTTAGAAGTGGTTAGCATGCAAAAGAAATGATTTTGATTCATACCGTTAGCATAAAAAGATTAGATTTTTTAAGCGATTAAAAATGTGATTTCCTTTCTTCTTGTTTGTATACCGAATGAGGTTGAGATTTTTGCTATGAAAAGTATAGATTTTGATTTGAAGAAAATAAGATTTTAAAGAATAAAAGTATAAATTTTATATGTTGAGAAGGATAAAAATATGGTTTTTATATTTTGAAAATAATAGAAATATGATTTTTACAAATTCGAAATAATAAAAATATAATTTTTATGTGATGTAGATAATAAAAATATAATTTTTATAAGATAGGGTATATAAAAATGTGATTTTTATAGCAAAGTAAAAATTCGATTTTTATATATTGAATAGCAAAGTTAAAATGTGATTTTTATATATGTAGTGAATACGGGCAACGAAAGTGTCAGACGATGAAGATTTCCTACATATGAAGTGTCGTGGAGTTGGGATGGCTTTGGTGAGAATTTCTCACTTTTTAATTTTATTTCTAGTTGAAATATATACTAGGATGCAGACGGTGTTTAGTAGCACCCGACACCCGTCGTCCACAGACCATGGACGGCTTGTATGCTTGTTTGTTTGATTTTGATGTGTAGTTGATTGTGTGATGTGAAATGAAATAAAATATTTATATAGTTAAAACTATTTTATAGTTAAAAATAGAATATTTAACGTATATATGAAGGGAAAATAAAAATAAACAAATCGGACGATTTGTTTATATACACACATTTGACTGATATTGATTGGGACGATAAATTTTACACATCACCAAACTGCAGAAATAAAATCTGTGTTTGATTGTTTGAAAACCCCACACGGGTATTGGGATAAAATACGACATACACTAATCCCAATAGTTAGTTGTATGTCGATTGATTGATTGACAGGCTGTTATAAGCGTTAAATATTTATATTCGATGCTTATACAGTGTTGAGTGCACTTTGGATGATGGTTGATTATTCATCGTTGTTATTGTATACATGTGTTGTAGAAAATCCATATAATTCACATTATATAGTAATTGATTGGGCTTCATTCAATATTTGAATAGAAATATTTGAAATAGAAATATTTGAATAGAAATATTTGAATAGAAATATTTGAAATAGAAATATTTGAATAGAAATATTTGAAAAAGAAATATTTGAAATAGAATATTTGAAAATAGAAATATATGAAGCCGTGTTGATTAGATTGACGCCATTTTGACGTGAACGATATTTATATCGATTTTATTCATTTTATAATGAATATCAATTTTATTCATTTTATAATGAATATCGAAAGTGATTCCAAAATCTAATATTTTGAAAAGAATTGAAATTCAAACTGAATTCGAATTGAATTGAATAGAAAACGAATTCGAATTGAATAGAAAACGAATTCGAATTGAATTGAATAGAAAACGAATTTGAATTGAATTTAATAGAAAACGAATTCGAATTGAATTGAATAGAAAACGAATTCGAATTGAATTGAATAAAAAACGAATTCGAATTGAATTGAATTGAAAACGAATTTGAATTGAATTGAATAGAAAACGAATCTGAATTGAATTCAATTCAATTGAAAATGAATTGAAATAGAATTGAAATCGATATGAATTGAAATCAAATAGAAGTGAATGGAAAAAGAATTTATAAGGGAAAATTCAATTTTGATTTGAATTTGAAATAAAGGTTGAAATTGTTTTTGAAACAAATTTGAAATGATTTATAAAATTCGTTTTAAAAAGGAAATCGACGAAATATATAATATATATATATATATATATATATATATATATATTACATATAATGGCCTGAATAGAACGCGCCGCGCCGCGGTAGTTCGTGAATTTCGACCATTGACTTCGAACGGACATTGCGGGAGATCCGACCGTCGGATTCTCCTAAAACCGGAACCGTTGGGTTCGTATCGAAAAGAGCTTTCTAAAGAATATTTGAAATTGGAAATCTAACGGTTGGATTTGGAATTATGTCCAAATTAAATTTGGAAAAGGTCGCTGTAAGTGCAGTTCGATGGCCGTTGATGGAAATCGACTGTACATGCCTTGATAAAATTATTAAAAATAATAATAATTTGTGTAAAATCAAAAGAAATGATTTGTGAAGAATTGGGATGAAAAACTCCCTATTTGAAAGGATAAAAATAGATTTTTGTCGAAATGAACTAGTTTTGAACTAGAATTAAAATTCTATTTATTTTTAAATAAATAAATTTGATTTGAAAGGGTTTTAAAAGTAACCAGGATTTCAAATAATTGAATTGGGATGGATTTGAATCGAAATTGTCTTTGGATTATTTCGATGTTGGATTTCGTGATTATACAGATATTGTTATGGAAATTTGAAAGATATATTTATATCGTTATTTCCAATACGATATTTGTTGGTCGTAGAATTTGATATTGAATATAAGCCGATATATTTTCTATTCATGGCCTTGTATTTAATATCAAATGTGATTTGGGTTTGTCGTGAATGGTGTCTTCATTAACACTGTTCTTAAGCCCAGTTGAGAAAAAGATTAAATCTTTTATTTAGATATAATGAAGTGTACCAATTAAATAATATTTAATTGGAATTGAATTGGTATTGATTTTTGGGTTTGTCGTGAACAGTGTTTTAAATAACACTTGTTCTTTAACCCGATAATATATAGAATGTGATTTTGGGTTGTCGTGAACAGTATCTGCAATAATACTGTTCTTAGATCCAAAGGAGTTAAGAAAATCAGAAACTAACTGGAGATTAGTTAAGTTGAATGGTTTCTGGGTATTGAAACACCCCACCTCTGTTAGGGTCACTCTCAAAGGGAATGCCCTAATTTTGGTGGAGTTTTATAAGTATAAGTCACAGGTACACAAGACAGATATAGATACACATATTTTTGAATAGCGGAAAACAACAGCAATTTTTATTTTAGCAAAATACGTGTTACACAAACCATGTCATAATAATCTTACAATACTTCCAAAAACCATTACATTTTCATAACTGTCTTGATTTCATAACTTAAAGAAGCATAAAAACGAAAGTAAACTGCGTCAGTCCCCATAGTTGCAATCCAAAGCCATAGTCCAAAACGAAAGAGATCCAAGCAATACATTCTTTCTCTTCAAGCTGGATGTAAAAACTGGTCAAGCTGCGGTATTCCCTCCCTGTGGACCTGGGGGTGGGGGGAATGAAAGAAAAGAAGACGAAATGAAAGTAGAGTCAGACATAAAGCCTGAGTAAGTCTAGGACTATTCAGTCTATGAATAAAGAACTGGGCATGATAAGTTTAAACTGGAAATGGGAAAGCACCATAAATAAGTTAAGTTGTCTAGAGTTGAATATACTTATCGTACCCCATATTAATCTCTGCATCCATATAAACTAGTTCCCAACAGGCATCCCCATAATCAGGGTGAAGTTATCTGTTTCTAATGATCAGCTCTTACTCGCATAGTTGCATGTGTCTTACGGCCCCCGATGTTGTAGTTTCCTATGTTGGCCCCACCATGGGGTGTATCAAGTCCCATGGTGGCGGCCCGACACAATTCTAGAATGCACAGGTATACTACTGGTGCCCAGTGCCTTATTTTTCTGCGTTGGAGTGTGTGCACGCCCGCACCCCGTTAGAACCTACACTGCTGCACCACCGCCGTCGATTTGACCTCTTACAGTCAGCCCAGTAATCGTGCCCCACCCTGCCTAGTTCAGGGTATCCTGATACACCTTGTAGGGTTACTGCTGAAAAGGGTCCCCCGCTACTAGGTTTTCTATTTCTAGCCAACATGCTAAGTTGGTTAAGTGTCTTGCAAACCTAACCCCCAATCAGTCTGTATAGTTTAGAATGTTCCATTTTTGATTAAGTATTAATTCAATTTACTTAATCCTACCAATCCTGACTCAGCCTTAATTGCCTTATTAAAGCCTCGACCTCTCACATTAGACAGATATTGTTGTGGCTGCCTGTTGCAGGTTGGGTCCGGGCAGTCTTACGCCACAACTCAGTCTAACCTCAGGTCCTTATTGGGCTCCGTGTTTAACCACCCACATTGGATAGGTATTGTTGTGACTACTGGACAGCCGGGCGGTTCCGGGCAGGTTTACATCACAACTCAATCCAACCTCGGGTTAAACACATCGTATTTTCTAAATTTACATATTTTGTCTCTTTTCTTTTTATATGTAAATATTTGCGGCCCATTATTCAAATTCATCTTTATTGGGTAAAATTAATTTATACCACTTAATTGTTTTTCAAGGTCGTTGGCATGCGTCAAACATGGCAACACATATGTTTTATATTTTAACCCAAACGTCCTTACCCCCGTTTTATACGTTCGCTACAATATAACATATGTTGGGTTTAACATTTAAACCCAACTTAGCCACATGAAAAAGGGGAGGCTTAGATCATGGTGTTTACATATTCTAAGTAACATAAAATGGGAAATGTGAACGCATGAACTTGCAACATAGCGAACTAACTAACATAAATTTGGCACTTGTGAACTTGCATTGTAATAGCATATATAATCATGGCATAAACATACCTAAACATGAAATCATGGTTTTTGATCTATTCATATAATCATGGCATAAACATAACTAAACATGAAATCATGGTTTTTGATCTATTCATATAATCATGGCATAAACATACCTAAACATGAAATCATGGTTTTTGATCTATTCATACAAACTTGCAATTGGAATGTAAATCTAACTTAGCTATGTGTCACATATAATATCATATGATTTTGATAACAACATAGACCTAAAACATGTTTTTCAATTAGGCATAACACCAAACATAGTTTAGTCATGTTCATAGAGTCAACACAAGTTCACAAAGATGCTTACTTTTGTCTCTAATATAAAAGTATGGTTTTACACTTGAATCATGATGCCAATTACAACATAAGTTCACATAAGTCATAATACCCAAATGGATCCAACTACACTAAAGTGATTATAATATATATTATGTTGGCATAATAGTGAATCATATACTTGCATGAATCTCAAATAAACTACCACAAACATGTAGTTGTTAACTTTCACATGAATCACATACTTGCAAATATCCAATCGTTATTCCACAACATCCCAAATCATATAGAATCAAAGCAACATACAAATATGAATTATTATCACCACAAATCAATTACAATTCTATTTCTCATTTTGCACAAACCAAAACACAATTATTTATTCACATCGGAATAGCACTCTACTTACAACGTATGACGAATCTTCAATTCAGGAATCTGAATTCTGAATTTGGAGATGCTATCCTTTGTTGTAGGCGTTGTTTTGATTTAGTTGTCGTTGCTTTAAGATTTTAAATTGTCTCCTAATCGTCTCTCAATTTTGACGGCTACTCCTTGTCTTTCCTTAACAGCATGACGGTCTCATTCTTATTTTTGTTTGTATGAATTAGGTGGAGTCTTAGGTCCTTTTTATAGAGTTTGTGAATTGATTAGGACCGTCGATGGAGCTTGGATTAATATTAGCCATTCATTTGAAGGAGAGACCAATCATGAGCTGACACCTAGCCCTAGTGACAAGGCAAAGCTCAGGAATTCGGCTAAGCACAGACCAGGCCAGAAAACACAAGCAGGTGCACCAGGCCAAAATGGCCCGACCGGGGAGGTCGACCCCAGGTCGACTCTAGAGTCGACCTGGCCTGGGGCAGGTCGACCCCTAGGTCGACTCGCAGGTCGACCTGGCCTGGCAGGTCGACCCTAGGGTCGACCCCCAGGTCGACTCCCAGGTCGACCTGGCCTGGCAGGTCGAACCTACGGTCGACCCCCAGGTCGACATGGTGGGTTGGGCGGGAACTTTTCCCGCCTACTCTGATTGGGCTGAAATTCAAATCTGTTTTCGAAATTTGAATTATCTGAAACTTCATCGGGCCATAATTGGGTCATACGGAATCCGATTTACAAAATTTCAGACTCTATTTCGCGTATTTTTCCGAGACGGACGCAATTGCACAGCCCATTTCCCCTGATTCAGATTTTAAAACTTATTTCTGCCTTGATTTATGATTATAGCATGTTATTAAAATTCGGGTTGTTACATTCTCCCCACCTTAAAGGATTTCGTCCCTGAAATCTCCAAGTTAGGAAGAACGTATCCTACCATCCATCATCCATCTACTCAAAACATCATCCACAAGTAATCATTGTCCTTAAAAGATTTCTAATGCTATATGAACATATGTAAAAGTGTGTGTATATGCCCCTATCTAATGTGAAGATCAGGCGGTTACTGATTCAGTAAACCTCCTTGATGCAAAATATGTTTGTGTCATGAATCCATTATGTATGCAAATTTTCCTATTCATGATTCCACATGAGTGCACAATCATTCATATATAAATGCAACATCCATATGACAACACATTAAACTTCAACCATGTACGAATATAAATACATATATGCATATGCAGTATGAAGTGACTGAGCTGATCTAAAACCTAGATTGTATGTGTATATGCAACCACGAGCAACCACTAGCAATCACTTGCAACCACTTGCAACCATCATCCATAACATGTTTCAATTACATGTTTTCATCCAAAGGGTTTCTTCCTAAAAGATAAGGTCAAGGAGATATACCTAAAAAGATAGATAAAAGTGCAACTTAAGGAAAAAGAAAGATCAAAGATGTACCCTCGAAAAGAAAAGGGTAGGCTGCGCGTATTCTAGCTTCAGTTTCCCAAGTTGCGTCTCCCTCGGCGTCGCTCCACTGAACTTTGACGAGCTTGACTTCGCGGTTGCGTAGCTTCTTCACTTCCGTTCCTAATATGCGGGTTGGAAATTTCCTCATGGTTGCTTCGCGTTCCACTTAAGCTTCTTCTAGGATATTTGGCTCTACCACTTCAGCAGATTCATGTAGACATTTTCGGAGGTGCGAAACATGGAAAACGTTGTGAACTCCGGCCAGATTTTCGGGTAGCTCTAATCTGTAGGCCATTTTCCCAATTTTCTCGATGATAGGAAATGGCCCTACGAACCTTGGTTCTAGCTTTCCTGTTTCCAAAACGAACAACGTTCCTTAGCGGAGATACCTTAAGAAAAACTCTGTCCCCAACCTCAAATTCCAGGTCGGTCCTCCTCTTGTCGGCGTAGGATTTCTGTCTGTCTTGGGCTTTCTTCATCCTTCTTCGTATCAAGTCTACTTTCTCTGACGTCTCTCGGATCATATCTAGCCCAAGTATGAGTTTATCAGTAGACTCCCACCAACAAGTGGGCGATCGGCACGGTCTTCCATATAAAGCTTCGAAGGGCGCCATTCCGATGGTGGCTTGGTAGCTGTTGTTGTAGGCAAATTCCACCCACGTCCCTCCGAAGTCAAGGACGCACAGTCTTAAAAGGTCCTCCAAAACTCTGTTCACTCTTTCTGTCTGGCCGTCGGTCTGGGGATGATAGGCTGTGCTCAAGCATAACTGTGTGCCTACCGCTTCTTGCAGACTCCGCCAAAACTCACTTGTGAAGATAGGGTCTCGGTCATTAACAATGCTGGATGGTATTCCATGGAGTCAAACAATTTACTTGAGATAAAGAGATGCTAGGGATGAGGCAGTTCTTTTACTCTTGACAGGTAAGAAGTGGGCGCCTTTAGTAAGCCTATCCACTATTACCCAAATGCCAGTGTTGCCTCTTCTAGACCTAGGCAGCCCATCAATGAAGTCCATTGAGACGCTATCCCACTTCCACTGCGGGACCACTAGAGGATGGAGCAGACCACCAGGCTTTTTCTGTTCCGCTTTAACCTGTTGGCACACCATACACTTAGAAACGAAATCTGCCACGTCCTTCTTCATGCCGTTCCAAAAGAAAGTTCTCTTTATGTCCTTGTACATTTTATCTCCGCCTGGGTGTATCGTCATCTTGAAGTGATGTGCTTCCTCGAGAACCTTCTTTACTAAATCCCTTGTCTGTGGGACGCATAGTCTTCCGTCTCGCCTTAGCCAACCCTTATCGTCAATGGAGTATCTGCTGAGGTGACTTGAAGTCTCACCCCTAATTGGCCTATTAATCGTCTCCACAAGCTGAGGGTCTTCGCGTTGTGCTGTTCCTATTGAGTCCACTAAAGTCGGGTATACTTCGAGAGATGCTAGCAAGCCCGGTACAAAATCGGAGGAGGGCCTAAAGTCAAAGCTGGTTATAAACTCTAGGCTTTGTCTTTCCACAAACAGCGGGCTTAGGGTTAGTTTCTTTCGGCTCAACGCGTCTGCCACTACGTTACCTTTGCCCGAAGTGTAGGAGATCTCGAAATCGTACGAGGCAAGAAACTCCATCCTTCTCTGTTGCCTCAAGTTAAGGTCCTTCTGCGAGAAAAGATATTTCAATGATTTATGGTCAGTGTAAAGTTCGAACTTCTCACCTAGGAGATAATGTCACCAAGACTTGAGTGCAAAGACGATGGCAGCTAACTCAAGATCGTGGATCGGGTAGTTCTTTTCGTGCGCTTTCAACTGCCTACCACCATAATCTACTACCCTTCCTTCTTGCATTAAGACAGCGCCTAGCCCTGTCCTACATGCATCTGTATAAACTGTGAACATCTTGCTTCCATCTGGCAACGTCAAAACTGGGGCTGTTGTAAGAGCCCTTTTTAGTCGTTGGAAAGAAAACTCGCAATCCAAGTCCCAATTGAATAGTAGATTCTTCTTGGTCAGCCTTGCGAGCGGAGCTGAGATTTCCGCAAAATCCCTTATGAATTTTCGGTAGAAACCTGCTAGCCCTAGAAAACTTCGGACCTCAGTTGCGTTTCTTGGTGTCTTCCAATCCTGCACCGCTACTACTTTAGCAGGGTCCACAGCTAACCCATTTTTGGATACTATATGCCCAAGAAATCTTACTTCCTCTCTCCAAAAGTGGCATTTGGAGAATTTGGCTTTTAGTTGATGGACTCGTAGAGTTTCCATGATTGCCCTTAAGTGTTGAGCATGCTCTTCTTCACTCTTTGAGAAGATCAAGATATCGTCTACGAAGACCACTACGAACATATTTAGGAAATCTCTGAACACCCTACTCATTAGGTCCACGAAGTAAGCGGGTGTGTTTGTCAAGCCGAAAGGAATGACAAGCCATTCAAAGAAGCCGTCTGGGGTTCTGAATGCCGTTTTATCGATGCTATCATCAGCCACCCTTAGCTGATGAAAACCGGTCGCCAAATCGAGTTGGGAGAAAACAGACACTCCTACAAGCTGATCAAACAAATCTTCAATTCTAGGGAGAGGGTGCCTATTCTTTTTCGTTAGCTTGTTGAGCTCCCTATAGTCAACACATAGATGGAGTGAACCATCCGCCTTTGAAGCGAACACCACTGGAGCGCCCCATTCTGAAATGCTCCTTCTAATGAACCCCTTCTCTAGAAGCTCTTTAATCTGTTTACTGAGCTCCTTCCTTTCCCGTGGAGCCATGTGTCTAACGGGCAACGCAACAGGATTTGCATTATCTACAAGATATATGCGGAAGTCTATCTCCCACTTTGGAGGCAAGCCCTTCACCTCTTTGAAGACATCCGGATCTTCCCGGATCACTCTAACTGATTCCAAATTTTCAACAGAGGCATCTAGCGATTCAAGGTAACTAAGCATAATCGCATACGAGGGATTACAAGTAATTTCCAGAGTGTTACCGAGTTGGGTCAGAAGCCTAACCACCTTTTTCTCACAATCAAGGATGGCACCATTACTAGATAGCCAATCCATGCCCAAAATCAAACCATATCCCGAGAAACCCAAAACAAAGGCACTACATCTAAATTCTACGCTTACAATAGAAATTTTCAATCCCACACAGATCATAGACAGATGAGCTGGGCCTCCAATTGGGTTTGAAACAATTAAGGGGTCCTCTACCATACTAGTTTCTAGGTGCAGATATTCTACTAAAGCAGACGAGATAAAGGAGTGTGATGCACCAGAATCAAATAAAGTGCGAACTGGGTGATCATAAAGATAAACTACACTTTCTACAGAATTATTTATACCTCGTTGTTGCAGAGGTGGCGCTTCTAGCACATGAACCTGTGCCCCTGAGGTGGATCCAGCCCTCTGGCCCTGCCCTCGTTTCTTTGGGCAATCCTTAGCCATATGGCCCGTTTCACCGCAAGAAAAGCACCCACCATTCATCTTGGCCTTCTTTTTCCGGCAATCTTTCACCAAGTGCCCCACTTTGCCACAGAAATTACACTTCCTCTTCTCTTTGTTGTCTTTCCCACCCTTCTTAAAGTCTGTCTTCTTAGGCTGTAAACCCTCTTTGTTCCCTTGAGAGCTTTCTGCCTTTGTCTCCTTCTTGCCCTTATCCTCTTCGTTCAGCAATGCCATCTGCACCAACCTTTCATACGTAGCTCCCATGGGTATATGGGTCATGGCCAAACTGTGTAATGGCTCATTCAATCCTTTGACAACGCGGAGAGCCTTCTTGTGCGGAGTGTTGACTAGGTCCAGTCCGAGCCTAGCCAGCTGATCGAAATGATTAACATACTCTTTGACTGTCATATTCCCTTGCTTAAGAAATAAGAATTTTTCCAACTGAAGACTCCTTTCAGCTTCTGAGAGAAATTTAGCCTCAAACCATGCCCTAAAGTCCTCCCATGTTTCCACTGGCCTTTCTGCATTGGTGACTTCCCACCAGTAGGAAGCCTCGCCGTTAAGTAGCCATACTGCCAGTTGTACCTTCTGCCTATCTTCTACCTCAAAGATGACGAATAAGTCCTCGGTTTCCTTCAGCCAATTCCTGGCTGCTACGAAGGACTCGGTTCCATGAAAGTCCTTTCCTCCCATCGCTTTAAAATCTTTACATATCTTAGCAAAAGTATTACCCCGCGGAGGAGGTGGAGGAAGAGGTGTTGCTGCAGCTGGGGGAGGAGGAACGGTAGGACCTGGCTGATTGGCCCTTGCTTCTAAGAATCGTCTAAACCAACCAGGTATTGGTATACCCTCTGGCAAGTTAAGTTCTTCGGACATGCTGAAACAAAAAGGGTAGATTCAAAACGAAGGATAAAAGATAGTACCTATGGCTTTGGGGGACTTTGCCTTTTTTAAATAAAATAACATTTTATCTTTTAAAATGATTCTTTAAATTTTCTTTTGAAAAAAAAAATTCAAAACTTTTTATCTTATCTGGTAAACCTATGCTCTGATACCAAGTGAAACACCCCACCTCCGTTAGGGTCACTCTCAAAGGGAATGCCCTAATTTTGGTGGAGGTTTATAAGTATAAGTCACAGGTACACAAGACAGATATAGATACACATATTTTTGAACAGTGGAAAACAACAGCAATTTTTATTTCAGCAAAATACGTGTTACACAAACCATGTCGTAATTGTCTTAAATACTTCCAAAAACCATAACATTTTCATAACTGTCTTGATTTCATAACTTAAAGAAGCATAAAAACAAAAGTAAACTGCATCAGTCCCCATAGTTGCAATCCAAAGCCATAGTCCAAAACGAAAGAGATCCAAGCAATACATTCTTTCTCTTCAAGCTGGATGTGTAAACTGGTCAAGCTGCGGTATTCCCTCCCTGTGGACCTGGGGGGGGGAACGAAAGAAAAGTAGAGTCAGACATAAAGCCTGAGTAAGTCTAGGACTATTCAGTCTATGAATAAAGAACTGGGCATGATAAGTATACACTGGAAATGGGAAAGCACTATAAACAAAGTTAAGTTGTCTAGAGTCGAATATACTTATCGTACCCCATATTAATCTCTGCATCCATATAAACTAGTTCCCAACAGGCACCCCATAATCAGGGTGAAGTGATCCGTTTCTAATGATCGGCTCTTACTCGCATAGTTACATGTGTCTTACGGCCCCCGACGTTGTAGTTACCTATGCTGGTCCCACCATGGGGTGTATCAAGTCCCATGGTGGCGGCCCGACACAATTATAGAATGCACAGGTATACTACTGGTGCCCAGTGCCTTATTTTTCTGCGCCGGAGTGTGTGCACGCCCGCACCCCGTTAGAACCTACACTGCTGCACCACCGCCGTCGATTTGACCTTTTACAGTCAGCCCAGTAATCGTCCCCACCCTGCCTAGTTCAGGGTATCCTGATAAACCTTGTAGGGTTACTGCTGAAAAGGGTCCCCCGCTACTAGGTTTTCTATTTCTAGCCAACATGCTAAGTTGGTATAGTGTTTTGCAAACCTAACCCCCAATCAGTCTGTATAGTTTAGCATGCTCCATTTTTGATTAAGTATTAATTCAATTTACTTAATCCTACCAATCCTGACTCAGCCTTAATTGTCTTATTAAAGCCTCGACCTCTCACATTAGACAGATATTGTTGTGGCTGCCTGTTGCCGGTTGGGTCCGGGCAGTCTTACGCCACAACTCATTCTAACCTCGGGTCCTTATTGGTCTCCGTGTTTAACCACCCACATTGGATAGGTATTGTTGTGACTACTGGACAGCCGGGCGATTCCGGGCAGGTTTACATCACAACTCAATCCAACCTCGGGTTAAACACATCGTATTTTCTAAATTTACATATTTTGTCTTTTTCTTTTTATATGTAAATATTTGCGGCCCATTATTCAAATTCATCTTTATTGGGTAAAATTAATTTATACCACTTAATTGTTTTTCAAGGTCGTTGGCATGCGTCAAACATGCCAACACATATGTTTTATATTTTAACCCAAACGTCCTTACCCACGTTTTATACGTTCGCTACAATATAACATATGTTGGGTTTAACATTTAAACCCAACTTAGCCACATGAAAAAGGGGAGGCTTAGATCATGGTGTTTACAAATTCTAAGTAACATAAGAAGGGAAGTGTGAACGCATGAACTTGCAACATAGCGAACTAATTAAAATAAATTTGGCACTTGTGAACTTGCATTGTAATAGCATATAATCATGGCATAAACATACCTAAACATGAAATCATGGTTTTTGATCTATTCTTATAATCTTGGCATAAACATAACTAAACATGAAATCATGGTTTTTGATCTATTCATATAATCATGGCATAAACATACCTAAACATGAAATCATGGTTTTTGATCTATTCATACAAACTTGCAATTGGAATGTAAATCTAACTTAGCTATGTGTCACATATAATATCATATGGTTTTGATAACAACATAGGCCTAAAACATGTTTTTCAATTAGGCATAACACCAAACATAGTTTAGTCATGTTCATAGAGTCAACACAAGTTCACAAAGATGCTTACTTTTGTCTCTAATACAAAAGTATGGTTTTACACTTGAATCATGATGCCAATTCCAACATAAGTTCACATAAGTCATAATACCCAAATGGATCCAACTACACTAAAAGTGATTATAATATATATTATGTTGGCATAATAGTGAATCATATACCTGAATGAATCTCAAATAAACTACCACAAACATGTAGTTGTTAACTTTCACATGAATCACATACTTTCAAATATCCAATCGTTATTCCACAACATCCCAAATCGTTTAGAATCAAAGCAACATACAAATATGAATTATTATCACCACAAATCAATTACAATTCTATTTCTCATTTTACACAAACCAAAACACAATTATTTATTCACATCGGAATAGCACTCTACTTACAACGTATGACGAATCTTCAATTCAGGAATCTGAATTCTGAATTTGGAGATGCTATCCTTTGTTGTAGGCGTTGTTTTGATTTAGTTGTCGTTGCTTTAAGCTTTTAAATTGTCTCCTAATCATCTCTCAATTTTGACGGCTACTCCTTGTCTTTCCTCAACAGCATGACGGTCTCATTCTTATTTTTGTTTGTATGAATTAGGTGGAGTCTTAGGTCCTTTTTATAGAGTTTGTGAATTGATTACGACCGTCGATGGAGCTTGGATTAATATTAGCCATTCATTTGAAGGATAGACCAATCAGGAGCTGATACCTAGCCCTAGTGACAAGGCAAGGCTCAAGAATTCGGCTAAGCACAGGCCAGGCCAGAAAACACAAGCAGGTGCACCAGGCCAAAATGGCCCGACCGGGGAGGTCGACCCCCAGGTCGACTCTAGAGTCGACCTGGCCTGGGGCAGGTCGACCCCTAGGTCGACTCGTAGGTTGACTTGGCCTGGCAGGTCGACCCTAGGGTCGACCTGGCCGGGAAGGTCGACCCTAGGGTCGACCTGGTGGGTTGGGCGGGAACTTTTCCCGCCTACTCTGATTGGGCTGAAATTCAAACCTGTTTTCGAAATTTGGATTTTCTGAAACTTCATCGGGCCATAATTGGGTCATACGGACTCCTGTTTACAAAATTTCAGACTCTATTTCGCGTATTTTTCCGAGACAAATGCAATGGCACAGCCCGTTTCCCCTGATTCATATTTTAAAACTTATTTCTGCCTTGATTTATGATTATAGCATGTTATTAAAATTCGGGTTGTTACAGTTATTGATCTGATGTTGGTTTCGGCCTTTGGGGTTAATACTTAGGGAATTGCTCACTTGCTAATTTATGGTTAGGGTCTGATTTAAATGTAATGTGATTTTGGGTTTATAGTGAACCGTGTTTTAAATGACACTGATTCTTTAACCCAGTTAAAGATTAAAACTAAGTGGAGTTTTAATGAATCTTTAATTAGATTGAAAAGATCGATAATGGAGTATCACCAGTTTTGCTCCGGGCGATAGTTAAATCTTTAATTAGATTTGAACGTGAAATGGTAATTGCATTTACTGATAACACCGTGGTGTTAGATATGAAGTATTACTAGTTTTGCTTCATGGGATGAATAGGTTGGGATTGGGAAATAAAATAAATAATTACCTCGGTGTGGTTCGCTAATCTCGACTAGTTTGGAAAACCATAATTCGGTTTGAAATGATATCCAAAGGAAGATTAAAGAATAAATTTTAAAGAATTTATCTTTGATAAAATTTATGGGTACCTTTCCCTAAGAACGTGAAATTTAGAAACTAACTGTAGGTTAGCTAAGAAGGATGGTTTCCTGAGTATTGATCTGATGTTGGTTTCGGCCTTCGGGGTTAATATTTGGGGAATTGCTCTCTTGCTAATTTACGGTTAGTGACTGTTGAATAGGAATGAGGCATATGTTGTGTTTGTGTAACATTTGTTTATAATATACGCGGGTTGTTCGGAAAGGCCGGGTTTATACCCATTCTGAATAACCGATTCGACGATAAGTCAAAGATGATGACGGTGGTCGAAGACCGGAAGTCTTCACATCGTTTGGGTGATTACTGATGATCTTGATGGGGCTGTACACCCAAGATGAGGGAATCAGTTGGTGGTCGTCCAGACGTACTTGGAGATCGATGGATATGCGAGGAAAGTGCCTCCGGTTTCGTTCAGACCTAGAACGGACTTGTAAATGGATGGTGTGTTTGACATTGTATTCCTTTATATTATATTCGTTGATCTCTGCTAAATATATATCTGTTTAGCGGCGGGGAATTTATTCTCTTTCTTAACGCCCTTCTCTGAGACATACGAGCTCAGAGGTTATATATTGGCAGAAATCAGTGGTACGATATGGATTGATAGTGTGGCATGCTGAGATGCAGTGATCCAGACTTTTGTTGAAAAGCAAAGTTTGGTGGATGATGATCAAAGCGCAACTTTAATATAGCATGGCTTTGTGTTTAGCGTTGATTCGCGAGCCTCACACCCCGGTATGGTGGTAAACTGATGGTTTGATCAGTATGCTTTTTAGTGGATGGGCACCTTAGTTGTGTCGTGGATTCAGTCGACCGAGATGAGCTTAGTGCTCAGGGATATATAGAGTAAGCGGTGTTTTCTCTCGCTGGGACGTAAGCCGTGGTGATACTCTGGTCCCAATAGTGCGGATGTGCAGACGGTGTTTTCTCTTGTTGGGACGTAAGCCGTAGGGAATTGCATTACGCGATCGATCTTTTGAATCAGGAGCCACCATGACGGAAATCCAATTTCCAATACGCGATATTGCGGTTTTAATTGTAGAACTAGTATGGCGACATGATATATGGTACCCATTCCGTATATGATTGATACTTATGATTTGAAGTTGTTTTACACGCTGTGCACTTATAGTAGTATCAAATGATTTGTTTTAAACATACTAAGCATGTTTGGCTATTATAAGGGAAAACCCTATCCTCCGGCTTGCATTGCATTGTGTGATGGGACCTGGGTCTTATAATAGCTTCATTTTTCTTTATTTAGCATTGCGTTGTTGTTTTATGCACTGGTGTTCTTGGGAGGAACCCCGTTCCGTGTTATACGGCGTGGTCCCTTGATTTACCTAACTTTGAAAATAAAGATAAATAACTGTTTTAGTTCTCACACCAGTTCCATGACTGACCTGGAGTTTATTATTTTAACCTAAACTCTGGGTGCCCTTATTTTCGACACGGGTAGCTAGTAGTTTTGGTTTTGCAGATTTATATTCGCAGGATCCTGGTTTACAGCTGGAACAATACTCGGAAAGCTTTGTATCCGTGTATTACTTCTAGTTGTGTATTGTATTATTTTCCGCTGCGATGTATTTAAATGTAATTTAAATCTCTGATATTTCTGTGTAATATTCATTTATACTCTGTATATTCTTGTATTCTGATGGAATTGTTGTAATAACAATGAAATGTTCTTTCGTCTGCGTTTTGATTTGTCTTGTCCTCACAGTAATTCGTTCTTTCTCATCTCTTCGGAGACCGGGGAAGTTCGGGTCGCTTCAAAACTCCAACCACTTGGTTTAACTTCTAAGAATCCTTTTATAAAAGAAAGGATAATTGTAAGACCGATCCATATACTTACGATAACCCATAATAATATTTGTATCAAAACTATTCTGATAATATAATAGTGTTTAAATCAAATTAATATCATTCTAGCGAAATGCTTGCACGTCACGCTCTGCATATACAGTAGAAAATCAAAAACCGCATGGTGCTTATTAGTGAATAAATTTCCAAATATGACAAGAATGTTACACTCCGTATTTTAATATGCCATAATTATATAATAAAGATAATAAAATGGATATTAATTAATAAAATATTCAAAATTAGGTAAAATGGACTTTACCATTGCGTTCGTTACAAAATTTTAGTTTGATATACTCTTAGTTTTCGTAAATCAGATTAAATATGAAGAAGTTATGAGCTAAAGAAGACTAAACTAAAATAGTGAATAGCATATATATATATATATATATATATAAACTTAACGCAGAAAACAATGGTAAGTGGGCGACCCAGCCCCAACTGGTTCGACACAGGGGTCAACCCAGTTCCAAGGCTGATCGACCCACCTGCATGCACGAATGATTCCTGCAGTCGAATCCAGACTCTTTTATTTGCCAAATACGTACGCTAATTCAGCTTGAAGTGTGCTGTTGGATTTATAAACCAAATATCCAGTGGATTAAAATTATCCTAGCTAATCTATAAACAGGTTTGCAGCCACACCATTTTCTTACATACAAACGTTCTTCATTTTTCTTCCCCCAAGCTATTTTCTGAATAAAAATAAGAAAATGTCAAGGTGCTACCAAAACATAGGTTAAAGGGAATAATTCTATTTTTTCTACAACAATTTAGAGAGACATTTTCTAGACCTTAATCAAATCACTATGAGTTCTATTTACTTTTAGATCTGCTACCTAAACAAGTGTTTTGATAGTAAATGATTGGATCTGAAAAGTAACAATGTTTATATGTTATTGTTCTACTGTCAATTATCTATTAAATTTACAGTTATTATATGTTCATATGTACACCTTTCTTCCTTATACTCTTTTCCTATCTTTTATTTGTCTACAGTTTTCTTTATTCCTATTTATCCAATTTGGATCTTTTTTCTCCCGTTTCCTTTTTATTTTACACTGAGCCTAGGCCATTGAGAGTATAGGCCATTTCTGTTAGAATTGCGTATAATTTGGGATAAATTGGAATAACTTGTATTGACAATAAGGAGAATCAGACATATTATAAGTTGAGAATCTTTAATTGTAAATTTGGGCTAATTACAAAGGGAATAATATGCAATCATGTTAATCTAAAAAGATTGGACTTAATTTAATATTAATTAAAACATTTTAGGGAAAAATATTTGGATTAGATGTAATTAAGTAAAATGAGTTGCTGTAATTAATGTACATCTGAGCAGATGTTTGTTTGTTTTGGGGGAGGGTTGTATACAGAATAACATTTATAGGAAATGTCATTTACAACCGTGCTTATTAATGAACTTAAACCTACTAAGTTAAACCTGTTAATTAATAAGCTAAGAGGTCCCACATCTTGCTGTTTATATCCGATTCTGGGAATCTAAAAATCATAGTTACTTAGGGGCACAAGCCTAGGTGGTGGCTTGTGTCCCTCTTGCTATGTGGAACCCATATCTATCAGTATCCCTATTGGTATCATGTAGGGGCCTCGCACTAGGTAGGGGTCATGGCACAGTTTATTGATCTGTATTGTAAGTGGTTCAAAGGTTGGAAGGTGGGTACAGGCGCATTTCGGTGGAGTCATGATCGTGCATGGATTCGATGGGGGAAACTAAGACGTTGTAACACTAGTGAATAGGTCTGTCTCTTACAAGTTGACAGGTTAGGGACAGATATCCCCTACTGCCGTAGCTGGCACAGGATATCTGCGTAGTACGGAGTCGATCACATGGGTAGTAATTAGGGTAAAACCTAATCCTGTTATTATAGTAGTTGGTGCAGAAACTTGTTTTTGGGATATGAATGAGAAGATTGCTTGATCTTTACCTTGCCTTGTTTTCTTGTTTACTTTATACTTGTATATTATACTGTATTTTCATATCCAGTACCATTTATATTTCTTGATACTTCTTATCTTATGCTTATGTTGAAAATCATTGGAACTCCCCAAACTTTACACCTAACTTATTTTGCATTTCCTTCTCTCTCTTCTTTTCCCCATTCAGGTTCTCAGAGTGGTGGTGGGCAGTAGTAGTAACCGTGATTCTATTCTGCTTGGATTTGGATTACTTCTCTTTCCATGTATTACTTCAGTTTTTTTCTATGTTCATTGTTATGGCATGAGAGGGAATATTATTTTATGGTTTTGTACTCTCACAATTTATGAGACATATGTTTATGACTTTATGACATTGATGATTCATTTGAAAATGTAATGTTGAATTTGGTTTGAAATAAAACTTTAAAAAATTTCCGCTGCATTTTTACATTCTTCCTTACTGTAATTAGTCTCTGTGTTATTATTACGCTTCATAGAACTTAATGCATCCTCATATAGGTGACATTAAGAGACGTAGGGTGTCATGTTTGGTATCGGAGCCTTAGGTTACAAGATCAGTGAAAAAAGTTATCGAAAAAGTATTTTTCAAACTAAATATTTTCAAATAAAACCAATTTTTGAAAATATATCCCTAAAGTCATTTACAATTGCTTCGATCTCTTTCTGAATCCTTGTTTCGTCTCTTTTTAGCATGTCTGGGGCTCCTAATTTCCACTAGGACATTCCCATTTCGACATGGTTCCGTAAAAATATTTTTATTTCAAATATTTCTTTTTCGAAACTGGAATGAGGCCCAATCAATTACCATATAATGTTAATTATATGGATTTTCTACAACACATGTATATATCGACAACGATGAATAATCAACCATCATCCAAAGTGCATTCTACACTGTATAAGCATCAAATATAAGTATTCAACACTTATAACAGTCTGTCAATCAATCGATCGACATACAACTAAACAATCGGGATTAGTGTACGTCAAATATCATCCCAATACCCGTGTGGGGTTACAAAACAATCAAATACAGATTTTATTTGTGTAGTTGGGCGATGTGTAAAATTTATCATCCCAATCAATGTCCTTCAAATAGGTGTACATAAACAAACCGTCCGGTTTGTAAATGAATATTTATTTATTCACATTCACGTTAAAAATTATATTTTTAACGATCAAACTATTTTATTCAACCTATGAATATTCTATTCAGTTCATTTATTAAATAAAATATTATCTTTATTTTTCTAACTTATTTTTAGAAAATTTCGGCGGCATAACGGCACGATACTAGAAACAAGACAAGGCCTAGCCTTATCCCCGGTCTAGTGAAGGCCCACGCCATTCACACATCAATCAAATCAATTTCATTTCACCAAACAATTCAATTCAAACCAAATAATCTAACCAACTACACAACCAAACAATTAAACAAACAAGCCATCCATGGTCTGTGGATGACGGGTGTCGGGTGCTGCTAAGCACCTTCTGCATCCTAGTATATATATAACTAGAAAAAGAAATTGAAGAGTGAGAAGTTCTCACAGATTTGCTAATCCAACGCCTCGACTCTTCTTCGCAGAAATCTTCGCCGTTCTCGCCTCATGTCAATTTTCACTGCCCGTATTCTCTACATATATAAAAATCACATTTTTACTTTGCTATTCAATATATAAAAATCGAATTTTTACTTCGTTATTCAATATAGAAAAATCGAATTTTTACTATGCTATTCAATATATAAAAATCGAATTTTTACTTCGCTATTCAATGTATAAAAATCATATTTTTACTACGCTATTCAATATATAAAAATCATATTTTTACTATGCTATTCAATGTATAAAAATCATATTTTTACATAAACTATTATATGTAAAAATTGGGTTTTAAAATTAAAACTGAATTTAAAACTGAAAATAAATCATTTTTATTTACTACCTATTTACAAAATTACATAAACAAAACAATTAAAAATAGACAAAAACAAATAAGCACTTACACATTTTTTTGTGAAATGAGAGGTGTGTTGTACACGCTAATCGAGAAGGAGGGGGATTTCTTTCGTGCCGAGATGAGGAGAGGGAGGTCAGAGGGAGGCGCGGTCTAAGGTGGAGTCGGCAGGGGGTGGTATCTCGGGGTCTGCATGTCGCAATTTGGGAGAGGGAGTTTGTGGGTATGGCGGCGCGATTCAGGAAGGAGGCGGTGGAGAAAGGAATCGGAAAGGAGGAGAAGGGGCGCAGTGGCTTGGGGTGGGGTCCGACAACGTTGGATGGCCGATGGTGGTGGCGTGAGGTCGGGGGGAGAACGGGATCGGGGTTCGAGGTCTGAATGACGGGGGGTTTTATTTTTTTTATTTTTCTTTTTACTAAATGAAAAGGAGGGAGAGAATAAAGAAGGGGGGAGCTTAAAGTAAAGGAATATATTTATTATTTAATTATTTCAAAAAGTAACCTTTACATTCGAACTCGAAATCGAACTCACCGCCTGTCATCCCTAGCTAATTACCCTCATTCCGAACACAATGAGATATGCCATGTAGGCCAATTCGATCGTTTTGTTCAGTTTTCATCAAATTTAAAATATAACACTATATATTGAATTTAAACGCACATTTCGATTTACCTGGCCTACATACTAACTCGAAAAAATCCAGAAAAATATTTTCCAGCTTCGTATTGACGATACGGTCCTAACGAAACTAGTTTCGTTGAATTCTGAGACCATTTGAAAAATGGCCATTTTCCAGTCGATTAAAATCAAGTGAAACTGGTCAAACGCGTTTTCCTTTGCCACGCTCACATATTGATTCGAAAAATTATGAAAATTGGAATCTAGCAATAACTTTACATCACGGACCCAACAAAAGTGGTTTCGTCGAAATCCGAGGTCGTTTGCAAAATTTCCATTTATAAGGGCCTGAATTCTACAGCGACTATTCGGAATTTTCAACTGGACATATCTTTTGATTCCCGCTATGAAATTTCGATTTTTCAGATTCGTTGGAAAGATATTCTCAATTAGATCCTAATGTTTTTGGTTTCACTAAAATTCGGATTATTTTGCACCCGGTATGTTCAGTTGAAGTTTGAAATCGAATTATCGAACTACCGCACCATTTTCAATTCTATTTATAATTATATATAAGTATTTATATTCTAATGATGACGTATATAATATATACGTCGAGTTCTATTCAAAATAAATTTCCCATCGATATTATTTAAAATAATTCATTTTAAATAATCAAAATTTGCTAAAATTGCCAAAATAAAAAATTTAAACTGACCCAGACTTTCGGGTTGTTACAGACGTAGAGGCCGCAACACATACCGAAGTGCAAGGCAATGTTCCACCCTCAACTGCAACTACAGTAGCTCCACCTAATCCTGTAGATAACTTTTCTAAGCTTTGTAAGTACTTCTACATGATGGGCGGCAAGCCGTTTTGTGGTATTGAGATTTTTGTAGAGGCACACAATCGACATAGAGAAATAGAGAATGTATTTGATTTTTTGTAACTCGATGATAGGAGAAAGATTTAGACGGTCGCTTGGCAACTGAAAGAGGAAGCTTCATACTGGTGGGAGGTGATTCAGGTAGGGTAGGAAGTAATCACTTGGTATGAGTTTAGACATAGATTTGAGATGAAATTTTTATCACAAGCTGAGGAAAGAATGCAAATGGAGAAGTTTCTGAATTTGAAACAAGGAGATATGTCAGTAAAGGAATACGTCAATAGTTTCAATTGGCTTGCGAGATTTGGTTTGGATCTAGTAAACATTCCTCATAAGAAGGCTTTGAGGTTCACAAAACGATTGAACTAACTGTAACAACCCGAATTTTTATAACATGTTAAAGTCATAAATCAAGGCAGAATTAAATTTTATAATAAGAATCAGGGGAAACGGGTTACGTCATTTCGTTCGTCTCTAAATTTTACATGAAATAGAGTCCGAGTTTTTTAAAATTGGAGTCCGTATGAGGGAGATATGACCCTCCAAAATTTCAGGAATTTTAAGAATCAAAAACAGCTCGAAATTCAAATTTGAAATTCGAATTCAAACTCCAGAACAGGCTGGGCGGGAAAATTCCCACTAATGGACCAGGTCGACCTGGGGGTCTACTATAGTGTCGACCTCCCAGGGACGAGGTCGACCATAGTGTCGACCTGGGGGTCGACCTGCCTCCCGAACCCACTTCTTGAACCAGATGCATCCTAACGTATTTAGACTCGTTTTCTGACCAGATTCGTCTGCCTAACCCTATATAAACAGCCCCCTAGCCTCATTCTCTCCACACCATTTCTTTCTGTCCTTATGCTGCTTCTAAGATAATCAAAATAATAAGATAAAAAGGAAGAAAAATGACTGCTCCTTCTCCATCAAGACTACGCTTAGGGATTTGCAAATTGGGGGAATTCAATTAGAACACGATCGATCAAATAGAGATTCAACAATCAAATTTTGCTTTCTAATTCTCGATCCACGCACTGTAAGTTCTAGTTACTTTGAGATTGAAACTTGTTAAATTTGATATGGTCATGGAATAAAATGAAATTGGACCTAAGTTTGATTATCTATTTGGATCTGTTCTTGTCTCTTCTTGAATCTGTGATTTTGGGTTATTTCTTATCGACTGAATCATGCCCATTCCTGTTGTTGAACCTAGTTTATTAATCAAACGCTAGATTGTAACATAAATTCTTGGATCTTGACTTGGGGGAATATTTCTATTTGGGGCCTATTCATGTTGTAAATCAAATTCTTTCATGTCGATAAACCTTAACATGCCTATGAGAATGTGGACATACGGTTTTGCCTATGCCTATGACTATGATGATGAACATAAGACTATGCCTATGCCTATGCCTATGACTAATAACATAAGACTGTGCCTATGACTGTGAACATAAGACTATGCATGTGCCTATGACGGTGAACGTAAGACTGTTGCCTATGACTATGACAAGGACAATTGTGGCTAATCAACTATGACTCTTGACTATGAGGATTATTTCCTATGATTATAAACATAAGGCCATTATCTATGACCATGACTTTGAAACTATTACTGTTAGTTGCCTATGACTATTGCCTAGAACTATTTTGGATAATTAACCATGACTATTGTAATTAATCGCTTAGGGTTCTTAATTATGAGATTTTTACCTATGACCATGATTATGACTATTGGGGTTAATTACCTGGGACTATTATACTTTATTGAAACCCATGTTGTATACCGAATTTGCAGTTTGTTGGATCTCATACCGAGGGTGTGACTTGCTTAGTTTATTCGCTATTATGTACACCGAAACCATTGGATCCATATCCTTGTATTTGGCTTGCTTTCGCATACCTAATCTTTTACGTCAGTTTACTACGACTATCGTCTTATCTTGCTACATTTGAAATCCTTTATGCCAGTGATGTTGTAACCAATTATCACAAGTTATGTCATGCTAGTCTTGTAACCCCTTTTATCGCTTTATGCTCATCTCTTTTGCCTATCATAGTTTTGATGTTATTCCCATTATTTTGAGATTTGGATTTATTTGTAGTATAGATCGATTCACGTTCACATGCGATGGGAATACGATTTGGGTAGATTAGGCGAAACATGAATTGGTTATGAACATGAATTATGAACTCGATAAAAGGCAAAACTTGAAACATGAACGCTGTTATAACTTGAACCTAGATATGGACACGAACTTGACATCGACTTGATATGAAACTTGCCTTGAAAACTTGACACGAACTTGACATGAAACTTGAACATGGACATGACATTAGAATAAACATGAAAATGGCCAACTCGAGGTTAGGTCGAGTTTGTAGTGTAAATCTGCTAGGAACCGCACGGCAAATCCAGTTACTACAAACAATAGGATCCAATGTGGGTAGTTGGTCATATCTCACTTGAAACCCGAGGTAAGACTGAGTTATGGTGTAAATCTGCCCGGAACCGGACGGCATATCCAGTGACCACAACAACATGCCTGATGTGAGAGGTTTGGGTGCACTAATGAATTAATGCCACATGATAGGGTTAAGTCATGTATCGCTTGAATATACTTAACCTATTTGACACGATGACTTGATAGTGTTAAGTCCTGAACCGCTTGAATATACTTAACCAATTTGACACGATGACTTGATAGGGTTAAGTCCTGAACCGCTTGAATATACTTAACCAGTTTAACACGATGATTTGATAGGTTTAAGTCATGAACCGCTTGAATATACTTAACCAATTGAACACAATGATTTGGTAGGGTTAAGCCATGAACCGCTTGAATATACTTAACCAACTTGACCCATGATTCGTAGGGCTAAGTCATGAACTTAAACGACAACACTTAGCCAATTTGACATGACACATAGACGGGTTAAGTCACGAACTTGAATGACAACACTTAACCAACTTGACATGCTAGACCGATGGGGTTAAGTCTCGAATTTAAATGACAACACTTAACCTACTAGACGGAAACCCTAGTTACGCGGTCTGTTTCAGCAGTAACCCACTAGATGTATCATGGTACCCTAGAACTAGGCAGGGTGCGGCACGATTACTGGGCTGATTGTAAGCGACCAGAACGACGGCTGTGTGGGTGCGCCAGTGTAGGTTCTAATGGAGTGCGAGCGTGCACACACTTCGGAGCAGAAAAAGCAGGCATTGGGCATCAGTAGGATTATCTGTGCATGCTTGATTCGTGTCAATGGTTAGCACCATAGGGCTTGATACACCCTATGGTGGACCTAGCACAGGTAACTACATTTCGTGATTGGGCTGTATGACACAAACACATGAATGAGCTAGGACTTGTAGGGAGCCGATCGATTAATAGATCATTACGTGGAATTCGTTAGGTAGCATAATCCCTAGTGGTCCTAGGTGGCATAAACCCTAACCGAACCTAGAAAATGTTCAATAGGTAGCATAATCCCTAGTGGTCCTAAGTGGCATAAATGCTAGTTGAACACGCGATAGTTCATGATAAGGAAACCTAGCCAGAACAAGGGTGGCAGTCCAAATGATTTCAAGAACGGTGGCACTACGTTAAAGTAGTATAGAAATACGTGATGAAACCCGTACGATATTCGGCAAGGGACTTTACATACACATGGAAAGGATGATACGGATTGGGGTACTAGTATAGTTGGTGCAGAGAATGTTAAACGTGCGATGCTATACGTAGTTTATCTGGTTTGCATAGTTTATCTTGTTACCATAGTTTATCTTTTTATCTTAGTTTAACTTGCCTATCTTGTCATCATCCTTATGTTTACTTTCAGTTTATACATGTCATGTTACCTTTACTTGTTTCCATGCTGAAAGTCACTAGGACTTAACAGTCTGTATGACTGACCCGTTTTGTTTCGCCTCTTTTTCTTCCGTTCTCCCCCCCCCCCCAGGTGAATGATTTATGACTATGGTTTTATGCTTCTTTACTATTGCAAGACAGATTTTGATGTAATGGATTTAATAGCATTTTGATGTAAAAAGCTTTAGACCTTTCTAGATTTTAAATCAATGAAATTTGATTCTTCTTCCGCTGTTTAATATGTTCTCTCTTGTAATATTTCTGTGTATGTTTACTTAGATAATGCTCAACCGAAGCTAGTGCATTCCCTTTGTGAGTGACCCTAGTGGAGGTGGGGTGTTACACTAACCGTTGCAAGGACTAGCATTGACCCATATCCCAATGGGAGCGACTTTTGAGAGGCTTGTAGATATGGCTTTGATGCATGAGAACGAAAAAGAAGAGAAGAAGGAAGTTAAGACTAATGAGGAAAAACCCAAGGATGAGAAAAAGAAATTGTGGCTCAAGAAAGGAGTGGCAAAGAAGGGAGGAAAACATGACAAGGCCCAAATCAAGATAGACGTTAAGTGTCATGGCTATGGAAATTTGTGGCACATTGTGAAAGAATGTAAGAAAACGAAGAATGCTTATTTTAGTTGTGGTCAAGTTGGACATTTCATTAGACAATGCCCTAACAAGTAAGGTCAGAAGCCAGGATCGTTTGGAGGACAAGTTCATGCTCTAAAGGCTAGTGGACCGGATCGTAGTAGGAAAGTCACCGTTAAAGGTTTGATTTCTCATTTTGACTCTCCTATTAGGACTCTCTTTGATTCTGGTGCTTGTCATTCATTCATATCCAATTATGTGGTAGATGATCTGCACCTAGACACTAGTATTGTTTCTGATCCTGTAATAGTCTCAAACCCCATAGGAGAAATGACTCATTTATCTATGATATGTAGGGGTTTTAGAATTCCTGTTATGGGCATCAAATTTGATGCGATGTATATGTTCTTGGCTTTATTGGTTACGGACTAATTCTAGGAATGGATTGGCTAGCCAAGCATGGTGATATTCTAGATTGTAAGAGGAAAATTGTTAGACTTCTAATGTGCCATGGTAGTACTCTTAAGATTCTTGTGACCCATAAGGGGCAAGTTATGCTCAGTTTCCTAGATCCTCTTGATGCTTCCATTGATGATCTTCGATCATTACCCATAGTTAGTGGTTTTTTGGACGTGCTCGATGAGGTTAGAGGATTACCTCCGAAACGAGAGATAGATTTCCGGGTTTACTTAGTGGAGGATGCCAAATCAGATGCCTTACTGGTGTGCCACATGGCCCCTAGAGAAAGGAGGGATATTTGCAAACAAGTAGGTGAGTTATTGAAGAAAGGTTCATTAGAAGGATCATATCTAAGTGGGGAGCTCCAGTCATGTTTGCATCTAAGGCAGAAGATACTTTTCGTCTATGCGTGGACTATAGAGAGTTAAATAATCTCATCAAGAAGAATAAACACCCACTTCTGAGGATTGATGACTTGTTTGACCAGCTAGAGGCGCTTCAGTTTACCCACAGTTGGAACTAGCCATGGGATTTCATCAGCTGAGGGCAGCAAATGATACTATCAACATGACAACTTTCAGAACTCCAGACGATTTCTTTGAGTGGCTGGTCAAGCTTTTTGGGCTGACCAATGCACTCGCATACTTCGTAGATTTGATGAATGGGGTGTTTAGGGTGTATTTGAACAAGTTCGTGGTAGTTTCCGTGGTTGATATTCTAGTTTTCTTAAGGATTGAGGAAGAGAATGCCAGACACTTAGAGGATGTTCTCAGCACTCTCAGATTTCATCAGATTAAGGCTAAATTTTCTATGTGCCATTTCTAAAGAAAGGAAGTAAGGTTCCTAAGGCATGTAGACTCTAAGGATAGAATAGCGGTGGACCTCGCTAAAGTTGTCGCAATTCAATACTAGACAGCCCCTAAGAATGCTACAGATGTTAGTAGTTTCTTTAGGTAAGTGGGTTATTACAGAAAGTACATTAAGCACTTTGCTCGGATAATAGCTTCGCTCACCCGTCTGACGAAGAAGAACTTGGCTTTCGCTTGGAGCATTGATTGCGAGGATGCATTCCAGCGGTAAAAGAGGGCTCTGACATCAGCCCTTATTCCTACTCTTCCCCTGGTAGCAAGTTGTTTACGGTCTACACTAATGCTTGTGGCATGAGATTAGGTGTTTTTTTGATGTAAAAAGGTAGGGTGGTCTGCTATGGAAGTTGGCAATTGTGAGTTCATGAGAAGAACTATCCTACCGACGACTTGGAGTTGGTTGTAATAGTGTTCACACTTAAGTCTGTGTGACACCATATACTTGGGGAGATATTTAAGATTTACGCGGATTACAAGTCACTAATATTTATTCTCACATAAGGATCTCAATTTAAGGTAGTAGCAATGGATGGAATTCCTTGTGTCCTATGCTTTTGAGATAGCTTATACCCAAGGCAAGGGTAATGTGGTTGCGGACGCGTTTATTAGGCAAGGGTTGACCTTGATTCCTTTGTTCGTAGAGAGGCGGAGCTTGAAGTTTATCTTGACGTTTGATTTTATGATATCTACGGATTTTACGCTTGCTTTGTCGGCATCATTAAAGGTGCGACCTACTCTTATGCAGTGCATTGGATCCAGGCAGCGAGAGGACTAGCAGTTGGTGGACATCTTAGATAGACCCGGTAGAGGAAATGCCTCTAGTCACCTAGCTAGATATTCGATGGACGGGAAAATGTAGCTAAGACGAGATAGGAAAATGTGCATTCCCAAAGTTGGGGATTTGTTGAGATCAGTTTTTGAGGAGGCTCATCACTCTCGAATGACTATCCATCTGGACGGTGACAAGATATACAGAGACATGAAGTGAGTTTTTCATTGGATTGGCATAAAGAATGGTGTTACTGAATTTATGGATCAATGTTTGATTTTCCAATGAGCAAAGGCTGAACAAAGAAAACCTGGTGGATTGCTTCAGCCCTTGGATATATCAAAGTGGAAATGAGATAGCGTCTCCGTGGAATTTAATGACGGATTGCCTAGATCGAGAAAGGGTAATACGAGTATATGAGTGATAGTGGACAGACTTACTAAGAATGCTTGTTTTATCCACATCAAGAGCAAGAGGACAGCAGATTGGCATGCCTCGGTATACCTCAGAGAGATTGTCCGACTTCATGGTGGTAACTTCCAGTATAGTTAGTGACCATGACCCAATCTTCACGAGTGAGTTTTGGATGAGCCTGCAAGAGGCACTGGGTACACAATTACGATTGAAAACAGCTTATCACCCTCAGTTCGATGGATAAAGTAAGAGGGTCAATATGGTTCTCGAGGATTTACTGAGACTGTGTATCCTATACTTCGATGGGAATTAGGAAGAGCATTTCCCATTGGTTGAATTTGCATACAATAATCATTATCGGTCAAGCATAGAGACGACACCCTTCGAGGCACTTTATGGACGACCATTCAGATCGCCGACATGTTGATGGGAGTCAGCTAATAGACTTCTACTTAGGCCTTATATTATTAGGGAGACTTCTAAAAAAGAGAGACCTTATTCGCAAACGGTTGAAAGCAGCTCAAGCTAGGCAGAAGTTATATGCTGATAGGAGGAGGACTGACTTGGAATTTGAGGTTGGAGATATGGTCTTTATCAAGGTATCGCCTCTAAGAAACGTTGTTCGCTTTGGCTCAGTAGCGAAGTTGGCACCAAGGTTTACAAGAGCATTCCCCATAGTTGATAGGATAAGCCAAAAGGCCTATAGAGTTAGGTTACCAGAAAGGCTGGCAAGAGTTCACGATGTCTTCCATGTTTCTTATTTGAGGAAATGTCAACATGATTCAGCAAAGGTAGTTGAGCCAAGTACACTTGAGGATGTTGAAGTTGTGTAACACCCCGTATTTTTGGTAATAATTAAATAATGCATATAAGAAAAAGATTTTTTTTGAAGATCTCCCATAATTTGACCACAGGACTAGCGTCATTGCGTCCATCTCGAAATTCTGGTCAAAATAGATAATTGGTTTGTGCAAAAGGATAAGGTATGAAGAAGTTATGAGCATTAGAAGTTCGTATACATATACAGAACTCATTTGAATATATATCAATAAAATTAGTCCAGAAATCAAAATTATGAGCGAGAAGTCTAGGAGGGAAAATAGACCGCTGGGGGTTGACCTAGGGGTCAACCAACTAATAGGGGGTCGACCCACCTCAATGACCCCGGGGTCGACCCCACCGCAGATCTGGAACCTTCTTTTAACATGCTCGGTTTGGATATTTTTAATTTAAATCTAAGGGACCAGGTTTCTCCGATACACCTATAAATAAGTCTGTAGAGCTAACCCTACACCTCATATTTTTGAGGCTACGCTGAGGCTCTATAATTTCTCTTCCTTAAGTTCTCTTCAGAAATTTAGATTATTATTCAGAAGATTTTAAAATCAAGATCTAACGGAAAGGATTGACGATAATAAAAGGGTGTTCGAATTCATGAAAAGTAAGGTGATTTTCTTGGTTCAAAATATTCAAATTTCTTCCTCTTTCTTTCCTTTCTCTTTTAATAAAAATAATCAATCCATGGTTATTAGGTTTTGAATCCAATTAGGGGGAAAATATGGATGCTAAAACTGGACCAGACCCAGAATTGGAAAAGCGTATGAGGTAAGTGGATTTAAGCTATAGCATTTTAGATAATAATATGTTATCGTTTATCGTTCCCCATTTTGCATAATTGAAATGTGATACATTGAGATGTTTAACATATGTTAATAATGACTAAAGTGATAATACGACATGTAGGAATAATTAATATGCTAAGATATTAATTTGTTGGGACATAAGCTTATCAAATTTTTCATAGCAATTATTATTTTTTCAATTCCATGTTAATTTGTGACAATCGTGATCCCGGGCCATTAACAGTAGAAATTGAGAACGGTACATGTTAATTTATGTGATTTGAATAATTACATGGTTAAACGAATAATAGTTAGAATAGAAAATTTACAGTAAAAGGAAACTTAACCACACTTAGACACGAGGTCAGATTACACTTGTGATAGATGTCTGCTCGGAACCGCCCAGCATATCCAGCATTCACCTGTGGTAAATCTAATGTGAGAGGTCTAAAGTGCAAAGATAAAACATGAAATGGTGTTAAAACACGAGGTTAAGCCAACTTGGGGTAGAAGTCTGCCCGGAACCGCCGGCAAATCCAGCATCCCCAAGTATAGGCTTAATGTGAGAGGTCCGGTACAAAAAAGTATACATATATAAATGTATGTAAGAAGTAGGAATGGTAAATAACATTAATGGGAGTAAACATAATTGATAGAAAGACACAACGGTAAAGAAAAATAAAAAAGATTAGAATGAATGGGGAATGATAATAACCCAGTGCAAATAATTTACATAGGCTTGTCCTAGGGACAAGTGGAAGTTATAACTTACGTTATAATAAGTGAAAAAGGGAACGTAATAACTTATGTAAGAAGATAAGTGATACTTAGTTAAAAATTGAGTTAATTAGAAGAATATGAATCTGAAATCTATGGATAAGGACAACATAATTCATGTTTATGGACAGAAACATAATAATGGACGTTGGTTGAGAACTAATTTAACAAGTAAACAACGTTAAGTTGTAATGACAGCATAAGAGGGGATTATGATTAAATAAGAAAGATCGAGGTAACTCGGGAAATGAGGTAAGTTATATTTAAATGTTAAGTGACATTTAAGTAGAAAACATGTGAATTAAGGTATACTTAATTACATATTAAGTAGAACATGTTATTGTAACCTGGAATCAAACAAGAATATAACAGGATTATGGATTACAGACCTTGGACCATATTCTGGAGAATGACATGTTATGGGCTTATCATTAAACTTAAATGGGTTAAGTTGTACAACTGAAACTAATAAGCAAGAGAGGGCCATTCAGCAGAGATATAAGGGGCTAGGAAGAACTTGGTAACCTGAATAAAAGTTAAGATAACCAACTTAAATGGAAACCTGATAAGATAAAGCAAGTGTGTAAAAGAATGTTTAGACATAGGGTCTAATAACATATTAATGTGAGGCACTTGGACCAGTCCACACGTTTTAGGATGAAAAACCCAACGGGGTAGATTATCGTGTTGTTATAAGGCATGAGCGGAGCGCACATTCATCTGATTATTCTGTCGGCTCCGAAGGACTGGAAACGGAAGCACATGGTTTCGTGAGATACGCAAGGTTCTCCTGGTAGTCCTCTGTGCGGTGGTAGATGTAACAACCCGCTCATTCCATGATAATAGATTTAAATATTTTATTTAAATAAATTATCGTATCTGATGTGTCACTCAAAATGTCGTTTTTCACAAACGATAAAATTTGGACTCGAAACCACTTCCATTGAGTCCGGATCATCTTTTACGACCTTTTTGACTATAAGCTTCGATATGTTTCGAGTTTGTAAAAATTAGGACTTTGGTTGGGCTTGGATGGCTAAACCTAGCCCACCTTATATCCCCCAAGTCATCCCACTCCTTCTCCATTCTCTTTCAGGCCTTCAAAAGAAATAAAAATGGAAAAGGGAATGGGAAATAGAAATTCCTAAGCTGGGTTTTGCAATTTCTAGCTCAAATCAAAGGGGAAATCAATGAGACAACATGAGTAAGCTTCTCCATCTTATCCTACTTGTTTTCTCTTTGATTTCTAAGATTTCCTATGACAAACTCTTAGGAAATTCAATTCTGTGTGTTTAGATTGAAAATTTTCGAGCTATATTGGAGGAGAGCTTGTTCTAGCTTGTCATTGGTTCGATTTATTGCTTCTAGCAAACAAAGGTGAGTTCTTTGACGAACTCACATCTATGACTCAAGCCTTGGTGCTTGTAAAAGTGTAATTTAGTGTTCGTAAGTGTTTGCATGTGCTAGTGAATTGGTTATGTTAGTGTAACTTAGCCGATTCCATATGATTATGTTTTATTGAGTTGAAATTATAAGTAGGATTGTTTACACGATCTTATGCATATATTTTGAGTTGATTTGGTGATGTTATGAAGCTTCGTTGTCCCCCGACAAAGTTATAAGTCTTCACAAGTCGCTTGAATCTCTTTCATATGCTTTGGTTTGGAATTCAATTCAAATTTGAATATATAATCAAAATCCTTTGCATTTACGTGAATGTACATATGTGCGTGTTGTTTTTGTGCTTTAGAGAGTGTATGCAAGCCCTCTAAACATTTGGATTCAGTACGGGAAGTCCGGGGCTTTCCCGAATTTGATTTGGAAGTCATAGGCAAACAAAATAATTATTTGCATCAGGTCAGACGTCTGACCCGACGTAATAGACGTTTGAAAATGCTCTCGGGAAACTTGTTTCCTGCAATTTGCGTCGGTCAGACGTCTGACCAACGGAACAAACATCTGATTTAGCTCTCAGCCAGAAAAATAATTATTTGCATTAGGTCAGACGTCTGAGCCAATGAGACAGACATCTGATTTATCTCTTGGGAAATTTTTTTGCTTTAGTTCAGATGTCCAAATCGACGCAATAGACGTCTGTCAGGGGGCAAAATAGTTGAATTCTTAAAACGATCATAACTTTTTCATACGTTGTCGGAATTCAACGAAATCAGGTGCGTTGGAACCATATCAAGGAGAGCTTTCTAATGAAACTAATTTTAGAGTAATTTACACTATTTGGGACCGATTGTGGCCTATTTATGATTTCATAAACCTTTTTCACGACTCTAAAACTTGAATTATCGACTCGGTACCCTTCGAGTCTATTCCGATATAGTTTAAAACTTTCGGTTGCTAGTTTGGGATTTCAATTCGTTCGTTGATCGAAATTACAACCATTATCACTTTGATTTTCTATATGTTGTTGCAATGTAAGTTTATGTTTCATGATGTTTGTGTTCTATTCGCTACTGTGACGGTTTTCATGAATATTTGAACCACAATGGATAATGGGGTTTTATATTGTCAATTGGCATCGAACCAACGTTTAATCAATTTTTAAATTCAAATCCTTTTAAAATAAATTCGATTTCTAAACTCGGTTCCGATTCTATTGATTTATACATGATTCCTTATCCTATCGATCGGACGAGAAATTTAGTTTATTTACCTTAGTAAAATTGAGGACTATGACCCCTTATATGTTTACTTCGTCGAATAACTCTTGGACCCGTGCGTTCGAGCATATGTGCTGATTTTCTCTGTTTTGAATAGAAACCAATTACGGTTCGTAAACATTCGAGAATAGCATGTGGTTATGCGACATGCCGCTATTTCCTTATATTAACTAGCTCGGATTAATTTCTATTCACCCGGATCGATGTGATCCGTTTTATGATTATTCTTGATGTTTTGAGAATGGACTAACAACGGGTTCGTAAATATTCAAGAATACCGAGCAGTTATGGGGCATTTAGATATTTTCTTATATTAACTGTCTCGGTGTAATTCATACTCACCCGAATCATTGGTATTCTCTTCCCGACATAGTTGTTTGGTTCGCAATCACCCTAGTGGGAATTTACAACTTGTGACCTACATCTATCGGACTTCGGTCCAACTTTTTATGATGTTTCTAGAGACCGTATCTCATCTGGGGAGTAACCAATTTTTATGATGTTTTCTAGAGGTCGTATCTCATTTGGGGTTATGATGTTTTCTAGAGACCATATCTCATCTGGGGAGTAACCACTTTTTATGATGTTTTCTAGAGACCGTATCTCATCTAGGGAGTAACCACTTTTTATGATGTTTTCCGGATTTTATCTTATCTAGGGAGTAACCACTTTTTATGATGTTTCTGGATCGTTTCTCATCTGGGGAGTACCACTTTTTATGATGTTTTCTGGATTTCTAGTTATTTCTGGATTCTTATTATTGTTGTATGCTAAATGTCATGAGAATCATTTCCACTGTCATTCCATGTTGTGTGTTATTATTTGAATGTTTCATTCTACATTAGCTAGGAGATTATGTAGAGATTATTGTGTGCTGACATTCCATTGTCATTTCCCGATTGTGTTGACATGCCATGTTTCATACTTATTTATGATTAAATATTATTACTAGAATCATGTCATCCTGTGTTGTATCTCTTATTATCTCAATCCATTTGATAAGTACAGCTAGACTGATCCGTTTATTGTTTATTTTCTTATAAATAATACTCGGTCTAGGCCGAGTCATTTTAGGTGCTCATTAGGGTCTCGTCGCAGGATTAATCTTCCCCTTTCAGCTTGCTACTCTGCCTCCCCATCTTTATGTACGTTTGTACCTATGACATTATCTATCGTTGCTTACATTATTCTTTTATTTCGATCTTGGTACATGTATTGGTGGATCTTTGTTGACCACTAACTTGTTGTACACATTCTTGGTTTATTCGTATCTATTACGCCGTTGTGATATGATTATTCTATGTCCGGCTTTGAGATATACCATATTTATATTATTGTTGTTGTCTATTTTATACTACTTTCCGGATTGCATATAGTCGTTGTGTAGTTTCCCTATGTGCTGAATAGTCATGTCGAAATTTTAATGGGTATTAGAATTCGATGTGCATTCCTCACACGGAGTAATCATAAAATCGGTCACCCTTCACAAACCTCATTCTCCGTTATGGTCTACAACATTTATCTGAAATGATCTGAATGATAGCTGGTATAGAGGCAGTGCGCAGCAGATGTTTAGGCTATTCTCGCAGAGGTTGGGTCTACGCGTAACTGCTCGGTGGCTTGGCCTTGACTGCAAAAGTAGCTTTGTAGTCATAATGCAGTGACGAGGTGACACTAGGGTGATTCGGCGGTCGCCTCAACGAGGAGGCGGAGGGTCACGACCAATAAGAACAGTAGATCGTTGGATACCCGTCATCGGCAGCCAGTGGGATGCGAAAAGACTAGAGCTAAACCCAATAGATCGTTCACCTTTCACTATCGAGGTATGGTGGTTAAGGGGAGATGCCAACTGGATGTTTAGATTGTTTGTTGTTACGGCCATGTCGCTTAGCTCTTGTAGTCTTTGCTAGTTGAGGGACGGGCAGAGGTGGGGCCATAGCCACCATGGAAAACATACCCTAGGAAAATATGTATTTTGAGGCTCTTAAAAGTGGGCCTGTACAGATATGGAAAAGCTCCCGAATGAGTTCCGTGTTTATTGTATCGCCCTGCCATGGAACTCGGTGCACATTAAAGGAGTGCGGTTGAGGCATCGAGCTACAATAATGGTACGTACGTGGGACAGTGTAGGTAAATGCATGTCTGCTCTGGGTGGTGTATCGTAGACTTAAGGGAATTACTCTGGTATGAAATCTGATTCAAACAAATGTGGAAGTTTGTATGTTTGTGTAACATAGTAATGACAGATATATGTGAAACGTAATATTGTTATATAGAGGTCTATATGTCACTCCGGCGTAGGATAAGGGACTGCGTACATTTCAGTGGTATTATGGCGGAGACCGTGCGAGTGGGGTACCATGGGTATACCTTAATATTAGGGGTAGCTACTTATATACTGTATTAGGTTAATCCACTAGGAAGTAAATAGGTGTGACGTGTGTGTGAGCTCTGAGTGTTGTTAATCCATGTAACCTAATAAATAAGAAAATATGATTCAACGGTATATGTAGTGTTATCCAAAGTGTATAATTTAAAACCAGTCACCAGAACTTCTTTTCTGACCCCCTCCTCATAACATACTCACAGGTTAGATTTGTGGCAGAGACGTGATAGCTTTGGATACTAATTAGGTAGTATTATTGTTACGATAAGGCCATACTTTGAGTATATTATATTTTATCCATTCTGTTGTGAGATATTTTCTAAGCTCTGACTTATTTTATGTCTCTGTCTTTTCTGTAGGATACCAGAGCAAACCAACACAAGTTTCGAAAGATTAGAATTTTGAAAAAAAATCAGTTTGTTGGAATTCGGACTGTTACATCTGGTATCAGAGCTTAGGTTTAGGATTCCTGTATAAATAGTGAGTGATGTACTTGCATTTTTAAAATATAAGTACATTATATATATACCTAGATCCATAGAGGAACCCCCTAAATAGAATGAGTATAATATGGTAAGAAATGGGATTTTTTTTTTGTACACTAAAGGAATAAATATGGAAATCTGAGACCCTTAGGTAATTTGGGTGGAAAGTGTACGATGTATTTTGTAGGGAAGGAAGGTGAATCCCATATGATTAATTTTTTTAGGTTAGTGGGTTTGGCAATAAAACCATATAAATTGGAATAGGTTAAAAGAGAAAGATGGATTAGGAATATATATGGTTGGGAGAATTGACCTTTTAAGAGAGACTAGGGAAGCCTAGGAAAAATTGGAAACCCGCTTTGAGTCTAACCCCATTGTTAAATTTTAAGAACTTGAAATTGTAAAAGTTTTGGGACAATGGTTTTTGGCGTTTCTAGTTTTAATCTTAAAGGTTATAGTTTTAAAATATGTAAAGAAGTACATATTGGGTTTTGAAGTAAAACGGGGTATAGTGATTTCTTGTGAAAATTTTGTCTAAAATAAAATTTTCCATGATAAGATGAAAAAGAAAATATGTAACAAAGAAAAATTACTTATGTGGGTAGTGCTTGGATAGGAAAAATAGGGGAATTTTTATAAATAGTTACATCAAATCCAAGTACGGTTAGAAAAAGGTTGAAAAAGAAAAACGGAAGATGCAAAATTTTCCATTTTCTACCTTTTTGTAAATAAGAAATCGAATTTTGAAAATTAGATTTTTTTCTGAAATTCAAAAAAAATAAAGTTGGTTGGTAGGATTTTGGATGCAACAATTGGATGAACTACTCTCTTACTCAGTGAGAGTATGGGAAAATTTGGATGAAAAAGCATTTTTGATTTTCAAAATATTGCATTCATATAGAATTGCCAGTATATTTAGGATGTGAGCATCATATTTTAAGAGGATTTTTAAAAAATTTGCATACACGTAGGAGGTACCTCTTAGGCATACATGCATTATTATGTTGTATTTCACTTTTCACAAGTGCACAATGTTTGCAAAAATTGGATGCACACATGATGGATGTATATTATGTGAGGGGTTAATTGATTTTTACTCTTACCAAATTTCGAGGACGAAATTTCCTAAGGGTCGGAGAATGTAACACCTCGCATTTTTGGTAACAATTAAATAATTAAATAATTCATATAAGTAAAAGAAAATTTATGAGACTCTAGAATTTGGCCATGGGATTAGCATCATTGCATCCATCTCGAAATTCTGGTCAAAATAGACGCCTGGATTTTGCAAAACGGATAACGTATGAAGAAGTTATGAGCATTAGAAGTTTGTATACATATAAGGAACTCATCTGAAAGCCTTGCAAAAAAAAAGGAACTCATTTTAATATATATATCAATAAAATTAGTCCAGAAATCAAATTTATGAGCGAGAAGTCAAGAAGGGAAAATAGACCGTTGGGGGTCGACCCACCAACAGGTGGGTCGACCCACCCCAAGGGGGGTCGACCCCACCACGGATATGGAACCTTCTTCTGACGTGCTCGGTTCTGATATTTTTAATTTAAATCTGAGTAACCAGTTTTCTCCAATACACCTATAAATAAGTCTGTAGAGCTTACCCTAAACCCCATATTGCTGAGGCTACGCTGAAGCTCTGTCATTCCTCTTCCTTAAGATCTCTTCAGAGATTTAGACTATTATTTATAAGATTGTAAAATCAAGATCTAGAGGAAAGGATTGACGATGATAAAAGCGTGTTCAGAATCATGAAAAGTAAGGTGATTTCTAGATCCAATTTATTCAAATTTCTTCCTCTTTCTTCCCTTTCTCTTTTAATAATAACCACCAATCCATGTTTCTTAGGTTTTGAATCTAATTAGGGGAAAACCATGGATGCTAAAACTGGACCAGATCTAGAATTGAGAAAGTGTATGAGGTGAGTGGATTTAAGCTATAGCATTTTATATAATAATATGTTATCGTTTACCATTCCCCATTTTGTATAACTGAAATGTGATATGTTGGGATGTTTAACATATGTTAATAATGACTAAATTGATTAGTACGACATGTAGGAATAATAAATATGTTATGATATTAATTTGTTGGGATATAAACTTCTCAAAATTTTCATAGCAATTATTGTTGTTTCAATTCCATGTTAATTCATGACAATCATGTACCCGGGCCATTAATGGTAGAAATTGAGAACGGTACATGTTATTTTATGTGATTTGAACAATTACATGGTTAAACGATTACTAGTTAGAATAGAAAATTTACATTAAAAAGGAAACTTAACCATGCTTAGACATGAGGTTAGACTACACTTGTGATAGAAGTCTGCCCGGAACCTCCCGGCATATCCAGCATTCACAAGGGTAAATCTAATGTGAGAGGTCTAAAGTGCAGAGATGAAACTTGAAGTGGTGCAAAGATACGAGGTTAAGCCACTTTAGGGTAGAAATCTGCCTGGAACCGCCTGACAAATCCAGCATCCCCAAGTATAGGCTTAATGTAAGAGGTCTGGTATATAAAAGTATACATATATAAATGTATGTAAGAAGTAGGAAAGGTAAATAGCATTAATGGGAATAAATGGAACTGAAAGAAAGACACAACGGTAAAGAAAAATAAAAGATTAGAATGAATGGGGAATGATAATAACCCACTGCAAATAATTTACATAGGCTTATCTTAAGGACAAGTGGAAGTTATAAATTACGTTATAATAAGTGATAAAAGGGAACAGAATAACTTATGTAAAAGATAAGTTATACTCAATTAAAAATTGGGTTAATTAGAAGAATAAGAATAAGAAATATATGGATAAAGACAACATAAGTCATGTCTACGGAAATAAACTTATTAATGGACCTTGGTTGAGAACTAAGTTAACAAGTAAACATGTTATATCTAATCATAAATATGAAAGAACGAGGTACCTCAGGAAATTAGGTAAGTTATATTCAATCATAAATGTTAAGTGACATGTTAGATAGAAAACATGTGAATTAAGATACACTTAATTACATATGAAGTAGAACACGTTATTGTAACCTGGAATCAAATAAGAGTATAAAAGGATTGTGGATGGCAGACCTTGGATCATAATCTAGAGAATAACATGTAATGGGATTATTTATAAACTTAAATGGGTTAAGTTGTATAACTGAAATTAATAAGCAAGAGAGGCCTATTCCTCAGAGATATAAGGTGCTAGGAAGAACTTGGTAACCTGAATAAAAGTTAAGATAACCAAGTTAAATGGAAACCTAATAAGATAAAGCAAGCGCGTAAAAGAATGTTTAGACATAGGGTCTAATAACATATTAAAGCGAGGCGCTTGGACCAGTCCGCATGTTTGAGGGTGAAAAACCCAATAGGGTAGATCATCATTGTGTTATAAGGAACGAGGGGAGCATACATTCATCTGATTACTCTGTCGGCTACGAAGGACTGGAAGGGGAAGCACGCGGCTTCCTAAGATACGTAAGGTGCTCCTGGTAATCCTCTGTGCGGTGGAAGATATTTAGGCCATCCTCGCATAGGTTGGGTCTGCGCGTAACTACTAGGTGGTTAGGCCTTGACTGCAAAAGTAGTTTTGCAGTCAGAATGTTGTGACGAGGTAACACCAGGGTGATTCGGCGGTCACCTCAATGAGGAGGGGGGAGGGTCACGACCAACAAGGACAGTAGATCGTCAGATACCCGTCATCGACAGCCAGTGGAATGCAAAAAGACTAGAGCTAAACCCAGTAGATCATTCACCTTTCACTGTTGAGCTACGGTGGTTGAGGGGAGACGCCAACTCGATGTTTACATTGTTTGTTATTAGAGCCATGTCGCTTAGCTCTTGTAGTCTTTACTAGTTGAGGGACGGGCCAAGGTAGGGCCATAGCCACCATGGAAAGCATACCCTAGGAATATATGTATTTTGAGGCTCTTAAAGGCGGGTCTGCATAGATATGGAAAAGCTCCCGACCAAGTTCCGTGTTTCTTATATCGCCCTACCATGGAACTTGGTGCATATTAGAGGACTTGCGGTTGAGGCATCGAGATACAATTAATGGTACGTACGTGGGACAGTCTAGGTATATGCTTGTCTGCACTGGGTGGTATATCGTAGACTTGAGGGAATTACTCTGGTATGGAATCTGATTCTAACAAATGTGGCAGTCTGTATGTTTGCGTAACATAGTAATGATATATATATGTGAAATGTAATATTGTTATATAGAGGTCCATACGTCACTCCGGCGTAGGATGAGGGACTGCGTACATTTCAATGGTATTATGGCGGAGACCACTCAAGTGGGGTACCATGGGGTGTACCTTAATATTGGGGGTAGCTACATATATAATGTATTATGTTAATCCACTGGGAAGTAAATGGGTGCGATGTGTGTGTGTAAGCCTTGAGTGCTGTTAACCCAAGTAACCTAATAAATAAGAAAATATAATTGAATGGTATATATAGTGTTATCCAAAGTGTATAATTTAAATTCAGTAACCAGAAATTGTGTTCTAACCCCTCCTCATAACATACTCGTAGGTTAGATTTGTGTCAGAGACATGATAGCTTTGGATACTGGTTAGGAAGTATTATTATTACGGTAAGGCTATACTTTGGGCATATTATATTTTATCCATTCCACTGTGTGATATTTTCTGAGCTCTATCATATTTTATGTCTCTGTCTTTTCCACAGGATACCAGAGCGAATCAACACGAGTTTCGATAGATTAGAATTTTTTAAAAAAGTTGGGTCTGTCAGAATTCGGGTTGTTACAAGTTGAGAAGGAGATGACAATTAATAAATTTCAAACCTATATTCTTGGATCAAAAGTTAAGAGACAACGCAAAAAAGAGATCAAATTATTGAAGGTGAAATGAGGAGAAGATCGGGATGATGCGACATAGGAGCCCAAAGACAATATTCACGCTTCTTATCCTTTTCTCTTTGAGATTATGTCCTTAATTTCCATTCTAAGCTTTTGAATTTGAATCTGGTATTCCTATCATTCAAGTATATTTTTCTACCGTTTGAAACTCGATTCTTAGGTAGAAGCTTATGGTTGGAAACATGTGTTTGAGACATGTTATGTTTGATGGTTGCAAGCGGATGCAAGTGTTTACTAGTGGTTTTAAGTGGATGCATATACACACACATACACAATAGGCACTAGATCGGCTCAAACGCTTACATATTGCATATGGATGTGTGCGCATTTTAATTTTTAATGGATGCAAATGGCTGAATCATCACATGGATGTTGCATTTTTGGTGAATGATTGTGAACGCATATAGAACTTATATGTATCATTAAGATTTTTTGCATTTCATATTGGATACATGGAACATGCATATATGACATTAAGGAGGTCAACTGAATCAGTTGACCGCCTGATTTTCGCGTTAGTGTAGGGACATATACACGCAACTCCTTTGCATGTGTACATAAGAAGCATTAGAAATTTTAAGGATAATGGATGCTAGTGGTTGATATTCTATGTGAATATATACGAAAATGGATGCCAATGGTCGATGTAACATTGGATTTGGAATATCAAGTTATAAATCCTGATTTCGAGCTATGTGATATTCTATGTGAATATATACGATAATATTTATTTATAAATATTTAATTTAATTATTTTTAAATATATTTAATATTTAAAAGGGTTTATTTAGAGCTTTAAAAATAGCCAGTTTTGCAACGAACTCCGTTTTTGACGAAACTAATTCTGTTGGATCCGTAATATTAAATTATTGTCAGATTTCAAGTTTCGTGATTTTTGGGGTCAGTGTGTGGCCGTACGTATTTTTAATGTGAAAAACAATTAGTATTTTGACGGTAAAAAATACGCTATGTAAGCAAACAGAGCCGGAATTCGATGAAAACAGTTTCGTTGGGTCCGGAATGTCAAACTCTAGCAGTATGTCCATTTTCATAATTTTTGGGTGTCGTGTGTGATCATACGAATTTTTAGAGACAATTGCAGGTAACGATTGATTAGAATGAATAAATTAATCAATAAAAAAATATTATAAATGCACTATAAATACACCATATCCTTTTCTAACCCTAAATAAATTTTCTCCTGGTCAAATAACTTCCGCCGTCACACATTCTTCCCTCAGCAAAAATCGCAAGGAAGAATTCCAAAATTAAATCCAAATAAAATATATAAATTATTATATACATATATATAAACTCATATCAATGTTGGCATCAATCAAGTATAGTTTTTGTTGGGTTCGATGAGTGTCTTATTCGCTGGAAAAGAGGCAGCATGTTCTAGGGTTCGATTTATGGTGAGATCTAAGCAGTGATTGATGAAATTGAGTTCTTATTATGATTTAGGAGATCAAATAGCATCTGGTTGCATTTTTTTTTAGGGATTCCATGATGTTTTATGTCGATCGTTCTACTGTGCACGAGGAACGAAACTAAGTGACACGACAGAGAAAAGGAGTTCGAGTTCTTCTTTTTGGGGGCGACCATGTTGTACTCGTGACAAGATGAAGGGTGGTGGGATTCTTCTTGTCTTCGGTGATCTGTAGAAGGAGTACGGTGTTGGTGGAAGATCAGTAATGGCCGAATTGTTTTCCTGAAGTCCGCGACCTGGAGTTTGGGGATGAAGGATAATACGGGTTTGGGTTTCAATAGGGTGGATGGGCCGATCATTTGGGCAAAGCCCAAGTATGAAATTGTTTAAGTTTAATTTAAAATATATGTGTATAGAAACTTGTATAAATCATAACTGTTGCATATGGTATTCGAATTCAGCAAAACAAGATCCGTTGGGATCATATGGACGAGTGCTACGCGCTGGAACGGACTGGGAGTGGATTGGTGCTCGTTACAATTTATAGCGAAATAAATTGTCCAATCTGAATCGATGATCGATTATCGTTAGTTAATGATAACTGTCCAATGTGAGTAAAACTCACCAACTCTACCAGTTCATATTTTTATAACGTATTCTTAGAATAGATAAATGATAATTGATTGCTATGTGTTGACTGTTTGGTTGAACTGCTAATTGATTGGTTGAAAATATCGATATAATTATGTATAAATCTTTAATCAAATATTAATTCTGTTTATCAGAATATTTCACATCGAAATGAAATTGATGTTATTATATTGTTTAACATCTATGGATGCAGGAAAACAGGTTGGAGGGATCCAACTGGATTCCTCAATATTTATCATACTGTTCTTTTCATATATTGTAATATATGATGTGACATATAATCTGTGTTGATTACGTGTGTTGAATGATATCCATCATTGTTATTTGGTATTTTAAATACCGTAAGAAATACTGGAATGAAGAAAAGGGGATTTTCAAAGTGTATTTTGAAAATAAATTATTTATATAAAATCAGTGGATTTTATATATAAAAGGAAAAGGATTTCATAAAAGAAAACAATTATAAAAGGAAATTAAAAAAAAGGAAAATATTAGTGAAACAAATATAAAAGGAAAATATTTGTGAAACAAATAGAAAAGGAAATATCTGTAAAACATTTACAAATAGAATCAAAAAGGGAATATTTGTAAAACATTTACAAATAGAATTGAAAAGGGAATATTTGTAAAAACATTTACAAATAGAATTGAAAAGGGAGTATTTGTAAAACATTTACAAATAGAATGGAAAAGGGAATATTTGTAAAATATTTACAAATAGAATTGAAAAGGAAATATTTATTTGTTAAATAAATAAAATTATAAAAGGAACATTTATTTGGAAAATAAATAGGATAAAAAATGGGAATTAACAAGATATAAAAGAGTAATGAGAGGATTGTTTAAAGTGGATATCAAATAGAGTTATAGATTAGAGTTAATCGAATAGTGTTAATCAATTAGAGTTATTGAATAGAGTTAACTGAATAGAGTTATCGATTAGAGTTAATCGAATAGTGTTAATCAATTAGAGTTATCAAATAGAATATTTGAATAGAGTTATCGATTAAAGTTAATCGAATAGTGTTAATCAATTAGAGTTATTGAATAGAGTTATTGGTTAGAGTTAATCGAATAGTGTTAATCAATCAGAGTTATTGAGTAGAGTTATCGAATATAGTTATCGAATATAGTTAATCGAATAGTGTTAATCAATTAGAGTTATTGAATAGAGTTAATTGAATAGAGTTATCGATTAGAGTTAATCAAATAGCGTTAATCAATTAGAGTTATTGAATAGAGTTAATTGAATAGAGTTAATCGGTTAGAGTTAATCGAATATAGTTATTCAAAGAAAGATTATCGAATATAGTTTATTCGAATAGAGTTAAAGGAGTTAATCGAATATTAGTTATTCGAATACAGTTAAATAGAGTTAAATCGAATATTAGTTAATCGAATATAGTTTATTCGAATGTAGTTGATCGAATATAGTTTATTCGAAAAGGAGTTAATTGAATATAGATTATTCGAAAAGAAGTTAATTAAATAGAGTTAATTGATTAGAGTTAATCCAATAGAATTAATTGATAAGAGTTAATCAATTAGAGTTAATCGAATAGAGTTAATTGAATAGAGTTAATCGAATATAGTTATTCGAAGAAAGATTATCGAATATAGTTTATTTGAAAGAAAAGAGTTATCGAATATAGTTTATCGAAAGAAAGGTTATCAAATATAGTTAATCGAAAGAGAGATTATCGAATATAATTAATTCGAAGGAAAGAGTTATCGAATAGAGATTTTTCGAAAGAGAGATTATCGATCATAGTTTATTCGAAATGGAGTTATCGAATATAGTTTATTCGAGAGAGAATTTTACATTGAGATTCGATTATATTGAATGTAGGAAAGTACTATTTACTTTCCGTTTATAAATCAAGATTTAATTATGTATTAAATAAATTATTAATTATTCAATCTAAGAAATAACAGTGTAATTTGGAGTTAGATAATTTGAAAGTAGAGATTATAACGTTATAGTTATAACCAATGTTTTATAAAAGAAATGGAATCGTAAAAGGTAAATCCGATAATTTGCGTAAGCAATGAGTGTAAAGGTTGGAGTGGTGAACTTTTTTGTTGCAAGGTTAAGAATGTTGTTCAGTTATGGTCTGAGAGATAATTATACCCCAACTTGATTGACTTCGTAATTAAATAAGGAATGGTTGAAGTTCGATGGCAAAGATTGATTAAAGGTACCGTTAAGTGATAACCGATTTATGGATTGAGCAGTAGTAACGATGTTTATACAACGTTCATTTGAAATCCAGATAAATGAGATTTGGAAACGTTTTCCAAATATAATCAGAGATGTTCCTAAGCACAGAAATGAATTTTTTTGTTGATAAGAAATATTGAAATGATAAGTGACGCGTGAATAAGGAATGGAAACGTTTTCAAATGTTAATACGATATATTTTCTAAATTTAGAAAATAAGAATTTACGAATATATGGAAATAGGAATAGGGAAATGATTAAATTAATAATAAATTAATTTAAGAGAAGGATGATTGATGATTGATCGATAGAATTTCCATCTGGAAATAATATCATTGTTTGCACACGTGTTTTCCTTTGATAGTTAACTCACCGACTATCGATGTTTTTGACCATTTTTCCATCGTCAATACGGAGAGACCATGATCAGATTCATTATCTGAAAACCACTTTGTATGGGCATTAGCATTGCGAATCAAATATGATGAACATAATTGAAGACGGAGTTATGCAAGGGCTGTTCTGGCGATCCTAGGTAAAAATTGCCTAAGATGGATTTAAAAAATAGTACCTTCAGTTTTTCAGTCCCAGGACGACCTGTATGGGAGAATGTCTGACATAGTATATTTAATCAATCACGTAAGTTGATCTCTTCAAACGTATGTACGTTTGGTGGCGGAGGAATTCATTTCTCTTAGCTGTATACCCATTATATTTTTTGGGACATCAATTTGTGATTTGGCTGGTATGACGATGTGACATTCAAAGTGAATAAATGTGTGGTCTGTCAAAGATAAGCATGGCCTCTAGCCTCACAACCGGGAAATGACAAAAATCGAGCAGGCAGCATGGCTATGTGGGTTTCTTCCATTAGGGTGTATTATCACCTATCTAGAGATATTCATTTCATTCTTTAATCTGTTCGATGTTGTGCCATTCGGGAAATGGTTGCTGATCCCAACCGTTGGTGATATACATTCGATACACTCAAGAGAAATGAGTGGTCGGTTATGTGTGGCCGGGTTGCAAGATTTTCTTGTTGAACCCAGTGTATTCCTCTCTAGAGGTACACTATCGGAAAGTGGTTCCATACCTTGTCATAGTTGGAAATCCATTATCCAATAAGTGCTCGCGGTTTTGATTGTATACTATGTATGTAGAACGTGAGATGAAAGCGTTTCTGCTAGTTGATTATTATATTGTGGTCGATAGACACTATTATAATATCAAAAGTGTTTTGATATAAAGACTATTTTGGATTCCCATAAGGGAAAACCCCATTCCGTTATACGGTGTGGTCTTAAGAGATATCATTTAATTGCTAAAACTATTTTAAATTGTTTATTGATACCGGTCCCATGACTGACCCAGAGTTTATTTTGTTTTGTTTTCCCTAAACTCTTGGGTGCCCGATTTTGTACGGGCAGTCAAGTAGTTAGGTTTTACTGATATACTTGGAGAGCTTGGAGCAAAAGGCTTCAGGATATATATAGCTATAGTTATTTCTGCTATGTTGTAAGTGTAATACTCTGATAATGTTATTGTATAAATATACTGATTTTATTTCAAAGTTATGTATCTATTATATATTGTTCGTTCCACTATGAGATTCATGTTTACGCTGATGTTATGTTCTTCTTCTTCTTCTATTCTAAGTTTTTATCTTAACTATTCTCACCCTCTAATTTCTTTTATGGACTATCCGGTGTTTCCGATGCTTGAATAGTCGACATTGATTTTATGTCGGTTACTCAGGATCGCGAAAACCCGGGTCGTTACAGTGGTATCAGAGCTGAAGGTTAAGTTATTACCTTGGCTCTGTGGCGTGACTCAGTAGAGATGGGGTTAGTAATGCCCTAGATTGAGTTGAGTGTATATATATGAGTGAACGTATTTGTTATTTGATATAAAAATGGTTTTATATTACGGAGATTTATTAGTTGAGTTGTTTATGAGTTATGGTCGATCAGTTTGATCCACTGTACTGGTAGGAGTTTCTAAACACTCGAATACGATGAACCGACACGATATGTTTTGAATGAAGTGTAAATGAAATAATTTTACCCAAAATTATATTTCGATATAAAAGAAAGTATAGATATGTAACAACCCGAAAATCTGGGCCAGTTTAAAAATTTTATATGTTGGTATAGTTTAAAATAGTATTGTTTTGAAATTAAATATCTTTGTTTTGAAAATATAAAATAGAATTGATTTTAAAAATGTGATTTTTATTTATATTGAAGTAAAAATATGATTTTTATATATTGAACTTCGAAGTAAAAATATGATTTTTATATATTGAACTTCGAAATAAAAATATGATTTTTATATATTGAACTTCGAAATAAAAATATGATTTTTATATATTGAACAACGAAATAAAAATTCATTTTTATATATTGAATAGCGAAGTAAAAATTCGATTTTTATATATGTAGTGGCTACGTTCAACGAAGGTGACAAAAAGGCGAAACGACGAAGACTTCTGCAAATGAAGAGCCGTGGAGCTAGGATAGCTATCGGTGAGAATTTCTCACCTTTCAATTTCTTTTTCTAGTTATATATATACTAGGATGCAGACGGTGCTTAGTAGCACCCGACACAATCGTCCACAGACCATGGACTTGTTTGTTTGATTGCAAAAATTAGTTAGATTATTTGATTGAAATTGAATTGTTTGGTTGTTTGGTGAATTTGATTGATGTGTGAATGACGTGGGCCTTCACTGGACCGGGGATAAGGCTAGGCCTCGTCCCGTTTCTAGTATCGTGCCGTTATGCCGCCGAAATTTTCTAAAATATGTTAGAAAAATAAAAATATCATTTTATTTAAAGAATGAATCGAATAGAAAATTCATAAGTTAAAATAAAATGTTTTGTCGGTAAAAATGTAATTTTTAACGTGAAGTGAATAAAATAAATTATTCATTTACAAACCGGACGGTTTGTTTATGTACACCTATTTGAAGGGCATTGATTGGGTCGATAAATTTTACACATCGCCCAACTGCACAAATAAAAATAAATGTTTGTTGATTTGAAACCCCACACGGGTGTTGGGATGAAATTTGAAGTTCACTCATCCTGATTGATTAAATATGTCGATCGATTGATTGACAGGCTGTTATAAGCGTTAGATATCTATATTTGATGCTTATACAGTGTAGTGCACTTTGGTTGATGGTTGATTATTTTTCAATGCTATTATATGTGTGTAATGTATGAAAATCCATATAATTAACATTATATGGTGATTGATTGGGCCTCACTCCAATTTGGAAAATAAAGAACAATATAAAATAAAGGTTCATGTGTTGACAGTACTCATCCATTGAGATTGGTCATGTGTTGAACGAAATATTTTAGTAATAAGATTTACATCTTTATCGATATAAAATAAAAGTTCATGTGTTGACAGTACTCATCCATTGAGATTGGTCATGTGTTGAACGAAATATTTTGATAATAACAACTATTTTGAAAAAGAAATATTTGAAATAGAATATTTGAAAATAGAAATTTATGAAGCCGTGTTGATTAGATTGACGCCATTTTGACGTGAACGATATTTATATCGATTTTATTCATTTCGAAACAAACTGAATTGAAAACGATTTCGAAATGAATTGAATTGAAAACGATTTTGAAATGAATTGAATTGAAAACGATTTCGAAATGAATTGAATTGAAAACGATTTCGAAATGAATTGAATGGAAAACGATTTCGAAATGAATTGAATTGAAAATGAATTCAAATTGAATTGAAAGTGAATTGAAATGAATTCAAATTGAATTGAAATTTGAATTGAATAGAAATGAATTTTAAAACGAATTTATAAAGAAGAATTCAATTTTGATTTGAATTGAAAAGAAAGTTGAAATTGCTTTTGAAACGATTTTAAAACTAATCATATAATTCGTTTTAAATAGAAATCGATGAAATATATATAATATATATTATATATATTATATAATGGCCTGAATAGAACGCGCCGCGCCGTGGTAGTTCGCGAATTACGACCATTGACTTCGAACGGATATTACGGGAGATCCGACCGTCGGATTCTCCTAAAACCGGAACCGTTGGGTTCGTATCGAAAAGAGCTTTCTAACGAATATTAGAAATTTGAAATCTAATGGTTGGATTTGGAATTATGTCCAAATCAAATTTGAAAAAGGTCGCTGTAAGTGCAGTTCGATAGCCGTTGATGGAAATCGACTGTACGGGCCTTGATAAAATTATTAAAAATAGTAATAATTTGTGTAAAATCATAAGAAATGATTTGTGAAGATTTGGGATGAAAAACTCCATATTTGAAAAGATAAAAATAGATTTTTATCGAAATGAACTAGTTTTGAACTAGAAATATAATTCTATTTATTTTTAATTAAATAAATTGAATTTGAAAAAGGGTTTTAAAAATAACCAGAATTTCCAATGATTGCATTGGAGTGGATTTGAATCGAAATTGTCTTCGGAATATTTCGATGTTGGAATTCGTGATTATACAGATGTTGTTATGGAAATTTGAAAGATATATATCTATATCGTTATTTTCAATACGACATTTGTTAATCGTAGAATTTGATATTGAATATAAGCCGATATATTTTCTATTCAGAGCCTTATATTGAATATCAAATGTGATTTGGGTTTGTCGCGAATGGTGTCTTCACTAACACTGTTCTTGAACCCAGTTGAGGAAAGATTAAATCTTTTTATTTAGATTTAATGAAGTGTACCATTTAAAAATGATATTTAATTGGAATTGAATTGGTATTGATTTTTGGGTTTATCGTGAACAGTGTTTTAAATAACACTTGTTCTTTAACCCGATAATTAATGGAATGTGATTTTGGGTTTATCGTGAACCGTGTTTTAAATGACACTGATTCTTTAACCCAGTCGAAGATTAAAACTAAGTGGAGTTTTAATGAATCTTTAATTAGATTGAAATGATCGAAAATGGAGTATCACCAGTTCTTGTTGCAGTCGTGATGGGGGGTTCTCGCTTCGCGGTTTGGTGGCGAACGGGAGACTCTTACCCCCACATGTCCCTTGTGGTGGGGGTTGGTTAGACAGTGGCCGGGAGACTCGAGAGGGTCGCCGTAAAACAAGTAACTGGGGGACCATGTGAAAGCCACGGTGGGTTTTACCTGCTGCTTGGGGGATGAAGGGATGGTTGCAAAGCCTACCGGATTTCGTTGGCTATTTCACAGTTGGTATCAGAGCTTTGGTTTACAAAGCTAGAGAACAAGGCACATTAGAACCATACGAAAGAATTCATCAGATATTGGATTAGTAATATCCAACGAGAATGACTCGTTAGAGATGGGATCAGTAGTATCCTAGAACGAGTGTGAAGAGTAAATTTTTTTAAAATGAAAAAAAAAATTGTTTTGAAAATTTAAATCAATTATTCGTATTTGGTTATTTATTTATATTGAAGTGGACAATCCAGTATATATAGATTTTGCGTATACGTCTAATCCGCGTGTATTCAAAGTTTTAATATATTGGATAGATATAGCATCACACTCTAGTCGCCCGGAGATGATGTTGATAATGACCATGGCATCATCAACATTTATGTTCGAGTTTCGAAGGTGTGATTTTCTATATATTTCCATTAGACTGGTGTGAGAACCAAAACTAATATAGCTAGAACACATTGTTGTGATTTGGCATCAAAAACATGATTTTTGGTATATGTATCAAAATTATGAATTTGAAACTCTAATTCACTAATTGATTGATGTTTTGGTTGTTTGTTTATTTGTTTGCTAATTTTTAGCCATTTAGCCTAATAGCATCAAATATTGAATTGTATTGAAAATTGGTCGCATTTGCTTGCATATACCTATACTTACATTGAACAGGTTATAGCAAGGAGGCTAGAGCAGAGAATAAAATTTGTTTGCCCGACAAATAGGTACATGTTTAGTACATAATTTACTGTTTTGTTTGGGTGATGATGATTTTATGAGCCTATTGGCTAGCCGCTTGGCTTTTTCTTTTTCTTTTTTGAGATCTGAAGTACCGGGGAAGCTATTTGAAATTCCCCGATGCTCCCATTGCAGGGGAGGTTATGGCGAAATTTTTCGAAAATTTAGGGTGTTAGCCAAATTTTTGAAATTTTAGAAAATTCTCAGAAACTGAAAAGTTGGAGAATGGAAGCCAGATCGAACATAGAGTTGATTAATCAAACCACTTTCGACTTTGTTCCTTTTCGGGGACGAAAAGTTCTAAGTGGGGGAGATTGTAACAACCCGAAAATCTGGGCCAGTTTAAAATTTTTATTTTGGCAATGTTGGCGAGTTTTGATTATTTAAAATGAATTATTTTAAATAATATCGACGAGAAATTTATTTTGAATATAATTCGAACGCATATATTATATACGCCGTCGTTAGAATATAAATATTTATATATAATTATAAGTAGAATTGAAAATGGCGCGGTAGTTCGATAATTCGATTTCAAACTTCAATTGAATGTACCGGGTGCAAAACAATCCGGATTTTAGTGAAACCAAAAACATTAGGATATAATTGATAATATCTTTCCAACGAATCCGGGAAATCGAAGTTTCATAGCGAGAATCAAAAGATATGCCCAGTTGAAAATTCTGAATAGTCGCTATGGAATTCAGGCCCTTAAAAATAGACATTTTGCAAATGACCTCGGATTTCGACGAAACCAGTTTTGTCGGGTCCGTGATGTCAAGTTATTGCTAGATTCCAAATTTCATAATTTTTGGAATCAATATGTGAGCGTGGCAAAAGAAAACGCATTTGACCAGTTTTAGTTGATTTTAATCGACTGGAAAATGGCCATTTTTCCAACGGTCTCAGAATTCGACGAAACTAGTTTTGTTAGGACCGTATCGTCAATACGAAGCTAGAAAATATTTTTCTGGAATTTTTCTAGTTAGTATGTGACCCCGATAATTTGAAATGTACGTTTAAAATTCAATATAGCGATTTAAATGTAAATTCAATGAAAACTAATTCAAAAAGTCGAATTGGCTTGCGATACATATCCCATTGTGTTCGGAATGGGGGTATTTAGCTAGGGGCTGCAGTCGTTGGGTTTGATTTGAAGCTGGTATCAGTAAACAATTATTTTTGGAATTTAAAATATAAAATAATATAAAATTTCTTATAAAGTGGGTCAAAACCCTTGACCGTTCTACAGCCGCCATCGTTTGCAAACCGAGAGCCAGAATCGCTCAAAATTTCGCCCCCAAGTTCTCTTAATCCATGCCACCATGTCCGAAAATAATACATGGAAATCAAAGCCCTCATGGAGCTCAAGAGATTCAATGGTGGAGATTGGATAATACGTTGTGGATTTAGGGAATTTCAAGCTTAAAACTCGATCGTTCGGGGGCAATTTTCTTGGCGCTGGCGTCACCGATTGGGCCGCCACCAATGGCGCAGCTAGGAGGCTCCAAGGCCATCGCCGTGAGATGGTTAGATCTGGTTCCGGCCCTCTTAGAGATGAACGACGGCGGTTTGATTCAGAGGAGCTGAAAAACAACAGTGAAGGTGATTAACTTTATTTAAATTTCAGTTTTAATTTAATTCACTTTATTTAAATTTGCATTGTTTTTTTATTTAAAAATAAAATAGATATGGTTTTAAAAATAAAATAGATATGTTTTTAAAAAGAGAATAGGAAAGTGTTTTGTAAATATACGTGTTTTGAAAATAAAAATAGCAATTAAATATGAAAATAAATAGTTTATAAATCTGAAAATAAATTGTTTTTAAATCTGAAAATAAATTGTTTTTAAAATCTGAAAATCATGGTTTATAAAATCTGAAAATTATATTATAGTTTTAAAATTTGAAATTTATATATGTTGGTATAGTTTAAAATAGTATTGTTTTGAAATTAAATATCTTTGTTTTGAAAATATAAAATAGAATTGATTTTAAAAATATGATTTTTATTTATATCGAAGTAAAAATATGATTTTTATATATTGAACTTCGAAGTAAAAATATGATTTTTATATATTGAACTTCGAAATAAAAATATGATTTTTATATATTGAACTTCGAAATAAAAATATGATTTTTATATATTGAACAACGAAATAAAAATTCATTTTTATATATTGAATAGCGAAGTAAAAATTCGATTTTTATATATGTAGTGGCTACGGTCAACGAAGGTGACAAAAAGGCGAAACGACGAAGACTTCTGCAAATGAAGAGCCGTGGAGCTAGGATAGCTATCGGTGAGAATTTCTCACCTTTCAATTTCTTTTTCTAGTTATATATATAAACTAGGATGCAGACGGTGCTTAGTTGCACCCGACACAATCGTCCACAGACCATGGACTTGTTTGTTTGATTGCAAAAATTAGTTAGATTATTTGATTGAAATTGAATTGTTTGGTTGTTTGGTGAATTTGATTGATGTGTGAATGGCGTGGGCCTTCACTAGACCGGGGATAAGGCTAGGCCTCGTCCCGTTTCTAGTATCGTGCCGTTATGCCGCCGAAATTTTCTAAAATATGTTAGAAAAATAAAAATATCATTTTATTTAAAGAATGAATCGAATAGAAAATTCATAAGTTAAAATAAAATGTTTTGTCGTTAAAAATGTAATTTTTAACGTGAAGTGAATAAAATAAAATATTCATTTACAAACCGGACGGTTTGTTTATGTACACCTATTTGAAGGGCATTGATTGGGTCGATAAATTTTACACATCGCCCAACTGCACAAAAAATAAATAAATGTTTGTTGATTTGAAACCCCACACGGGTGTTGGGATGAAATTTGAAGTTCACTCATCCTGATTGATTAAATATGTCGATCGATTGATTGACAGGCTGTTATAAGCGTTAGATATCTATATTTGATGCTTATACAGTGTAGTGCACTTTGGTTGATGGTTGATTATTTTTCAATGCTATTATATGTGTGTAATGTATGAAAATCAATATAATTCACATTATATGGTGATTGATTGGGCCTCACTCCAATTTAAAAAATATAGAACAATATAAAATAAAGGTTCATGTGTTGACAGTACTCATCCATTGAGATTGGTCATGTGTTGAACGAAATATTTTAGTAATAAGATTTACATCTTTATCGATATAAAATAAAAGTTCATGTGTTGACAGTACTCATCCATTGAGATTGGTCATGTGTTGAACGAAATATTTTGATAATAACAACTATTTTGAAAAAGAAATATTTGAAATAGAATATTTGAAAATAGAAATTTATGAAGCCGTGTTGATTAGATTGACGCCATTTTGACGTGAACGATATTTATATCGATTTTATTCATTTCGAAACAAACTGAATTGAAAACGATTTCGAAATGAATTGAATTGAAAACGATTTCGAAATGAATTGAATTGAAAACGATTTCGAAATGAACTGAATTGAAAACGATTTCGAAATGAATTGAATGGAAAACGATTTCGAAATGAATTGAATTGAAAACGAATTCAAATTGAATTGAAAGTGAATTGAAATGAATTCAAATTGAATTGAAATTTGAATTGAATAGAAGTGAATTTTAAAACGAATTTATAAAGAAGAATTCAATTTTGATTTGAATTGAAAAGAAAGTTGAAATTGCTTTTGAAACGATTTTAAAACTAATCATATAATTCGTTTTAAATAGAAATCGACGAAATATATATTATATGTATTATATATATATTATATAATGGCCTGAATAGAACGCGACGCGCCGCGGCAGTTCGCGAATTTCGACCATTGACTTCGAACGGATATTACGGGAGATCCGACCGTCGGATTCTCCTAAAACCGGAACCGTTGAGTTTGTATCGAAAAGAGCTTTCTAACGAATATTAGAAATTTGAAATCTAACGGTTGGATTTGGAATTTTGTCCAAATCAAATTTGAAAAAGGTCGCTGTAAGTGCAGTTCGATAGCCGTTGATGGAAATCGACTGTACGGGCCTTGATAAAATTATTAAAAATAGTAATAATTTGTGTAAAATCATAAGAAATGATTTGTGAAGATCTGGGATGAAAAACTCCATATTTGAAAAGATAAAAATAGATTTTTATCGAAATGAACTAGTTTTGAACTAGAAATAAAATTCTATTTATTTTTAATTAAATAAATTGAATTTGAAAAAGGGTTTTAAAAATAACCAGAATTTCCAATGATTGCATTGGAGTGGATTTGAATCGAAATTGTCTTCAGAATATTTCGATGTTGGAATTCGTGATTACACATATGTTGTTATGGAAATTTGAAAGATATATATCTATATCGTTATTTTCAATACGACATTTGTTAATCGTAGAATTTGATATTGAATATAAGCCGATATATTTTCTATTCAGAGCCTTATATTGAATATCAAATGTGATTTGGGTTTGTCGCGAATGGTGTCTTCACTAACACTGTTCTTGAACCCAGTTGAGGAAAGATTAAATCTTTTTATTTAGATTTAATGAAGTGTACCAATTAAAAATGATATTTAATTGGAATTGAATTGGTATTGATTTTTGTGTTTATCGTGAACAGTGTTTTAAATAACACTTGTTCTTTAACCCGATAATTAATGGAATGTGATTTTGGGTTTATCGTGAACCGTGTTTTAAATGACACTGATTCTTTAACCCAGTCGAAGATTAAAACTAAGTGGAGTTTTAATGAATCTTTAATTAGATTGAAATGATCGAAAATGGAGTATCACCAGTTTTGCTCCAGGCGATAGTTAAATCTTTAATTAGATTTGAACGTGAAATGGTAATTGAATTTACCGATAACACTGTGGTGTTAGATATGAAGTATTACCAGTTTTACTTCATCGGATGAATAGGTTGGAATGGGGAAGTTAAAATAAATGATTACTTCGGTAAGGTTCGCTAATCCCGACTGGTTTGAATTGAGATTCAAAAATAGAATAAAGAATAAATTCAAGGAATTTATCTTGGATAAAATTAATGGGAACCTTTCCCTATGAATGTAAAATTTAGAAACTAACTGTCGGTTAGCCAAGCAGAATGGTTTTCTGGATATTGATCTGATGTTGGTTTCGGCCTTCGGGGTTAATATTTGGGAAATTATTCTCTTGATTAATTTACGGTTAGTGGCTAATGAATTGGAATGAGGCGTATGTTGTGTTTGTGTAACACTTATTTAAAATATACGCGAGTTATTTGGAAAGACCGGGTCTATCCCATTCTGAATAACTGATACGACGATAAGTCGAAGATGAAGACGGTGGTCGAAGACCAGAAGTCTTCACGTCGTTTGGGTGATTACTGATGATCTTGATTGGGTTGTACACCCAAGAAGATGGAAACAGTTGGTGATCGTCCAGACGTACTTGGAGATCGATGGATATGCGGGGTACTAGGTGCCTCCGGTTTCGTTCAGACCCAGAACGGACTTGTAAATGGACTGTGTGTCTGACATTGGATTTTAGTCCGTGTGATTGATCTCTATTAAATATATATCTGTTTGGCGGCGGAGAATTTATTCTCTAGCTTAACGCCCTTCTCTGAGACGTACGAGCTCAGAGGTTATATATTGATGGATATCAAACACATGGAGTGAATTGCCTGTGTGGCATGCCTAAGTGGCAAATGATCAAGGCTTCTGTTGAAAAGCAAAGTCTTGTGGTTGATGATCGAAGCACGGCCTTTGTGGCGTAGCTTTGTGTAACGTTTACTTCGCGAGTTTCACACCCGGTATGAACCAAAAACGGGAGACGGACCTCAGGGAGGGCATGCGTTTCTTTCTAGTTAGAAGTGGCGTCAGTGGTTTTACACGCCCTGACGAGTTTGACTTATGTGGTTGTTGCTGTTGCGAGGCGCCTCGGTTTGATCGGACGATCCGGGTCCGATGGAGTCATTTAATTGGCTCACCTACGCCCCAAAGAGCGGGGAAACGCAATGTTCAGGCATTTTAATCCACATCGGTGGACCGGCCCTGTCGCTCCAAGGGACGATGCGTTCTGTTCCTGAGACACGGGCTAGAGCGTCTCGAATCGGTTGAGGACTATCTTTTGCCTCGGTTCATAGACGGAAATCCAATTTCCAAATACGTGACATTTGCGGTTTTATTTGTATAGCCTAGTACGGCGACATGATATATGGTACCCATGCCGCCTATGATTGATACTTATGATTTGAAGTTGTTTTATACACTATGCACTTATAATAGTATCAAATGATTTGTTTTAAATGTACTAAGCATGTTTGGCTATTATAAGGGAAAACCCTATCCTCGGCTGCGCTGCATTGTGTGATGGGACCTGGGTCTTATAATAGCTTCATTTTTAGAAAAGCATTGCGCTGTTTACTTATATGCACTGGTGTTCTTGGGAGGAAACCCGTTCCGTGTTATACGGCGTGGTCCCTTGATTTACCTATCGTTAAAATAAAGATTAATAACTGTTTTAGTTCTCACACCAGTCACATGACTGACCTGGAGTTTATTGTTTTAACCTAAACTCTGGGTGCCCCCTATTTTGACACGGGCAGCTAGTAGTTTTGGTTTTGCAGATTTATATTCACAGGATCTTGGTTTACAGCTGGAACGATATCCGGAAAGCTTTGTATCCGTATATCTCATTCTAGTTGTGTATTGTATTATTTTCCGCTGCGATGTATTTAAATGTAATTTAAATCTCTGTTGTTTCTGTGTAATATTCATTTATACTCTGTATATTCTTGTAATCTGATGCATTGTTGTTATATACAATGCAATGTTCTTTTGTATGTGTTCTGTTGTGGCTTGTTCTCGAACTATCCGACACTTTCCTTTACGGGGAAGTTACGGGTTTTCACAAGATATTGGAAATATTATAGTATATTGGATGTGTTGGTTGTTATTATAATCAGATAAGGTTATAATTGAAATGGTTATGTATAACCAATCATAATTCATATAAGTGAAATATATGAAATTGAAATGAATTCAGTCTTAATTTAAAACTAGAATTGGAATTAAAACTCTGAGAATTTGAATAAGTGTTGTAAATGGATTTGAATTAAATATATGTGAATTTTAAAATCCTAGGATATTTTAAATGGTTTACAAGCATTGTGGATAATAGTTTGAAAATATTTAAAAATGAAAATGGTTAGAAATGGTTTTGAAAAGTGATACAGTATTGAACTCACTTCGGTCATTGGAAAATAATTCCGATGATGACTGTGCAGCATTATCGGTGTTCATTTTCGAGTTTCTAAGTGATGAATTACTACCAAGGATTTTGTTTTGAATTAACTTGAGGAAACAAGATTGTTTGAAATCGAAAAAGGGATATTTGGTTTTAGACAAGTAAGGTTGTTTAAAAATCCCTGGAATAGACTATTTGAATTAAAAACAAATTGAATTGAAATTTGTGAAAAAAAATTGAGATTGAGTTAAAGCCAGTTAAGTAGAAATTGAATTGAAATAGAACGATATCAAGAAAAATTGGATTCTTGAATAAATTTGGACCCATGTGAATTGAGTTGATTTTTGAAATAAAAATCAGAATCGAATTATTATGAGATACAGATGACTGATTAGTGAAATTAACCAGTTAATGAAATATGTGGATGGAACTTAACGAGGTTAAGTATATTGGATTAGGGAGTTAAGAATTTGATAAATCAAGTATGGTACTTGAGATTGAGAATGGAATTCGACTTAGATATAAGAAAATAGCTTTGTTGAACAGATATCGATTGGAAATTGGTTGAGATGACATTGGTATATGTTGAATTGATAGCAGGTGAAAGTGATAAAGTTGATATACCCGACAAAAAGGTACAAATTTATATTTGGTATAAGCATGAGATTTATGAGCCGAATTGGCAAGCCGCTTGGCTGTATTATTTTCTTTTGGGTTGGAGAAGGCCTAGAAAGGTGAGTTATAGTTGTACCGATAGACCAATACAAAGGAGGTGCGGGCAAAAAAATTCGAAAATTTCGGGTGTTAGAAATTTTTTAGGATTTTCGAAAATTTTGGTATTAAGAATTAATTGAAATTAATTGGTTCAGTTGAAACTGAAGTTAAGAAGTAAAGAAATATTTTTTACCCAGTCAATAGGGTTTGTTTTCTACCCTAGCAATTTCAAGGACGAAATTTTTTTAAGGGGGAAAGAATGTAATGTCCCGTATTTTTACAGATAATAATTAATTAATTTAATTATTTAAATAGTGATATAGAGATTTAAATAGCTGTTTAATTAAATAATAGTGAAAATTTAATTAAATTAAATAATAGAATATATATATAATTCTGAAATAATCAGAATTAGCTGAGATAGCAATATGGTGTGAATTGGGAAATTCAAAATATATAATTCAGTTTAAAATTTAATTATATTAACTAATATATTTAAATAATTACAGTTTGAACGTATAATTATATTTTAATTATAATCGAGTTCAAAATGGCGCGTCAGTTTGCAATTTGGCGATTCGAACTTTAAAAGAATATACAGAATCCGTTTTAAGCCAGATTTCTGTGAAACAAGAAACGTTCGGAGCTAGTGAAGCATATTTTTCTAGTGGAAGAGAAAAATCGGGATTTCGTCAGGTAGATTTTGAGTTATGTCCAAATCAAATTTTAGAAAAGTCGCTATAGAATTCCCTTATAATTTATATCGATTATTTATATTTTAAATGAATTTTAAATATAAATCGAATATCGACGGAACACTGGATTTGGAATATCGAGTTATAAATCCCAATATGGATCTGTGTGATATTCTATGTGAATATACACGATAATATTTATTTATAAATATTTAAATTAATTATTTTTAAATATATTTAATATTTAAAAGGGTTTATTTAGAGCTTTAAATATAGCCAGTTTCCGTTTTCAACGAAACTAATTTTATTGGATCCATAATATTAAATTATTGTCAGATTTCAAGTTTCGGGATTTTCGGGGTCAGTGTGTGCCGTACGGATTTTTAATGTGAAAAACAGTCAGTATTTTAACAGTTAAAAATACGCTATAAGAGCAAATGGAGTCGGAATTCGATGAAACCAGTTTCGTTGGGTCTGTAATGTCAAACTCTAGGTGTATGTCCATTTTCATGATTTTTGGGTGTCGTGTGTGATCATGTTAATTTTTAGAGATAATTACAAGTAACAATTCATTAGAATTGAATAAATTAATCAATAAAAAATATATTATAAATGCACTATAAATACACCACATCCTTTTCTAACCCTAAATAAAAAATTTCCTGGTCATATAACTTCCGCCGTCACTGATTCTTCCCTCAGCAAAAATCGCAAGGAAGATATCCAAATAAAATCTATAAATTATTATATACATATATATGAACTCGTATCAGTGTTGGCATCAATCTCGTATAGTTTTTGTTGGGTTCGAAGAGTGTCTTATTCGCTGGAAAAGAGGCAGCGTGTTCTAGGGTTCGATTTATGGCGAGATGTAATGTAATAACCAGAATTTTAATAACATGTTGAAACTAGAAACCAGGGTATAATTAAATTTTAAAATGATAATCATGGGAAATAGGTTGCTCCATTGCGTTTATCTCGGAATTCTACATGAAATAGAGTCCGAGTTTTCTAAAATCGGAGTCCGGATGAAGAAGTTATGGCATGTAGAAGATTCAGCAAATTTTAGGCAGCACAGGAACAGGCAGGTCGACCTGGGGGTCGACCAGGGGGCCAGGTCGACCAGGTGGTCAACCTTAGGGTCGAACCTACCCCCCATGTCGAACATATGGTCGACCTCCCCCCCTTACAGGTCGACCTGTTCGGCCTGTTTTGACACAGAACCTATTTTTGAAGCCTGAGACGTGTTTTGATGGTCCGGATTGATTCTATGGTTAACCTAAGGGCCTAAACTAGTTGCTACCCCTATAAATACATCCTAAAACCTAACCTAATTCATATCAAATCATTCTTACACCATTATGCTACTAAAATACCTCTTGAACCATGGTCGCCGTCTCCAAATCAAAGTACAAGCATTCAAACTCAAATCAATCCAAAGAACAAAGATTCAACAACGATTCAAGACAATAAATCAACAACACCGCAACATTTTTACAACAAATTCAGTTCTTAATTCATTAGCCACGATCTGTAAGTTCTAGTTACTTCCTAGATTTAAACTTGTTAATAATAATATGGCCATAGAATAAAGTGGAATTGGATTTAAGTATGCTTATTGATTCAGATCTATTCCTGTTGCTACTTGAATCTTGAGTTTTGGGACTTTTTCTTTTTTCATTCTCATGTCAAGCTTATGATCTATTCAGCTTGTTGTAAATCAATTTTTCTTGATTCATGTTGATGTTATCAAGATCTATCTTTTATGCCTGGGATGATGTTTTTATGCCAGTTTTCTCTCTATACTGATTGTTATATAAATTCTACCTTCCCCTATTTATTTTCTTTCGATGAACCTAGGTCAATTTCGGACCTAGTCCAAAAACGCGATTTGCGTACGATTGCATACGGGGAAATATGGGAATATTGTCTATATTGGATATATGTTTGGTGGAATTGACGAAATAACACGAAATTGGAAATTTGGGTATTATCAACATAATTGAAATTACAAGTTTGGCCATTGGCATAATTAATTTGGCATGAAGCGGGCATACATGAATTGGCTTGTAAATTAAATCATGAGTTCGGGCCTATGTAAATTAAATCAAAAGATTAGGCTTATGATTTTGCATAAGCAGAATTGGGAATTTGAACCTAAAAGCGATTGTAAACTTGATAATTGGCATAAATATGTATTATGAACTTGGGTAATTGGCGTAGGTTGTAATAAAAAGATTATAGTTCGGGGTAACTACACCATAAATCATGATTTGGGTTTATTTGGACATGAAACTTGATACATGTAATCTTGGCTAGAACTTGATATGAGTAAAATGGCCTAAACTGGGCATACATGTAAATAGGCAAGAGTTGGACACATGTAAACTGACTAGAATTAGGTGTGTGTGTGTATATATATATATATATATATATATATATATATATATATATATATTTGCATGTAATTTTGGAACTTGGGCATATGTTTATTAATAAGTAAAGTTGAGGATTTGAAACATGAAAATGACTGTGTATTGGATAATTGAATTGAACACAAACATGAACATTTTTATATGTTAAAAACATGAACTGATATTGGGGTTTTGGGTGAAATACGACCATTAATGAACCTTTGACACGAGGTTAGACTCGGTTTGTGGTGTAAATCTGCCTGGAACTGCCCGGCAAATCCAGTAGCCACAAAGTGTTAGTCTAATTTGAGAGGTCGAAGGTCGAATTGTAGGCGTAATGATTTATGACACGAGGTTAGACTCAGTTTGTGGTGTAAATCTGCCCGGAACAGCCCTGCAAATCCAGTGGCCACAAAATGCACGGTCTAATGTGAGAGGTCATGATTCGTTCGTCATAATGAATGAATTAAGGAACACTAACCATAATAAGACGTGGGTATTGTTAGAGGGTTAGGTGGGATGACATGGAAAATTGACATGTAAATGTGGACCTAACCAGTATGAGTTAAGAACAAGTAAAACTTATAAGTGTAGGCTTAACCAACATAACTGTTAATCAGACCAATGAGTGGGTTAAGTAATATGACTAGACTAATGACACTTAACCGATATGACATGAACAGGTGGGTTAAGTAATATGACTAGACTAATGACACTTAAACAATATAACATGACACGTTGCAGGGTTAAGTCAACTTGAACATATAGATAATACTTAACCAACTTAGCACGATACGTGGGCGGGTTAAGTTATGAACTACTTGAAAACACTTAACCAATTTGATATGCTAAGATAGCGGTGTTAAGTTATGAATCACTAGACAGCACTTAACCAACTTGACATGATACGTGGGCGGGTTAAGCCATGAATTATTTGAAATACTTAACCAATGCAATCTGACGAATGGGAGGGTTAAGTTAAATGGGTTGGTTTAACTTGAATGGGTTGATAACACCCAACCGATATAACCTGATGTGTGGTAGGGTTAAGTAAATACACGAGGGTAACACTTAACCATTATAAAATAGCTAGTGGATGAGGTTGAGTTAACATACACTTAAACAATCTAACGTGATGTGTGGTAAGGGTTAAGTTAACACAGGGGAGAACGCTTAACCGATATAACAAGACATGCGGTAGGGTTAAGTAACACAAGAGAGAACACTTAACCACAGTATCATGATGGCGGGTGGGGTTAAGTTAAATAGATAACACTTAACCAACCTGTGGGGTATTCAAATAGACCTTAGGAAAACCCTAGTAGTGGGACCCGTTTCAGCAGTAACCCACACTAGATATCAATGGTACCCTGAGCTAGGCACGGTGGGGCACGATTACTGGGCTGATTGTAAACGGTCAAAACGGCGGCAGGGGATGCAGCGGTGCAGGTTCCGACGAATTACGGGCGTGCACGTATTCCGGAGTGGAAAATTTAGCCACTGGGCATCAGCAGATATAAAGTTGTGCATCAAAAAGGGTGTCGGGGTTGCCATCCTAGGGATTGATACACCCTAGGGTGGGATCAGCACAGGTATCTACGAGTAGGGGGCCGCAAGAACTAGGTCGAGTAAGAGCCGATCAATTTAGATAGGTGCGGTGGGGACATGAAACTGTCAATATGAGGTAGGACCCTCATCGTGGGATATATACCTATGAAACTATCATGCGGGTTTTGGGGGATCACTTATCTTGTAATTATAACCAAGTAGACTAATTGGAACGCTAGTTAGGTGGTGCAGAGAATATAGAAAATCAAGGAAAATAGGATAATGGTGAAGCTTAGAAATCTTACGATATTATAGAAACCTTTCGATGTGATACTTGGTAAGAATCTTGTGATGCTACTCTTGATAGGAAGTATGGGATGTTATACTTGTTTCATCGTGCTTGTAACTTACCTCGTCATCATGCTTATGTTTACTTTCAGTTTATTCATGCCATATTATTTTTACCTGTTTTTATGCTGGAAGTCACTAGGACTTACTTAGTCTTTATGACTGACCCAGTTTGTTTCGCCTCTTTTTCTTTCATTCCCCCCCCCCAAAGGTTCGCAGGGTGGGAATACAGCTTAGTTTGGATCTTACCAAGCTCCAAGGCTCTTTCATGTACTGCTTGGATTTCTCTTGGCTATGGCTTGCTTTTCTTTATTGGTGAATACTACAATTTATTTTTATGCTTCTTCGTTTTTGAGCAAGACAGATATTTTGGCTATGTAATTGGGTATTGGAAGTTGATGGGCTTTTATTGTAAACAATTATATTTAATAAATGTTTTGAAGTACTTCTACTTTACTTTCCGTTGTTTTATATACGTCTGCCTTGTAATATTTATGTTCCAGTACCCATAATGCTACATTGAAGTTAATGCATTCCCTTTGTGAGTGACCTTAACGGATGTGGGGTGTTACATTTGGTATCAGAGCCGAAGGTTACAAATTAGGCAAAAGCTTTTAAAAACCTTCTGAAACTATTTTCGAAACGTTTACAAAGAAGCATTTTTCTAAGAAAAGTTTTATTTTACGAAAGGCATATTCCCCAAAGCCATATGCACTGTCCTTTGATGCTCTCCTTGAGTTTCTTCTCTCTTTCTTTTTCACCATAGTTTTGTAGGTGTATGACACATGTAGGAGGGCAAAGAAGTTCCCAACTTCCATCTGTAGCCGCAGTAATTCCATCTGCGTCTAATCTTATTTCAAGCTTTGTAGAGTTGCAGTGCGATGGAGGTAGCTTTCGAGAAACTTGTCAACAAGCTATACAAGGATAACAAGAACGAGGATAAAGAACACAAGCCTAAGGATGAAAAACTTATTGATATGGCTTAATCCACGAAGGAGGAAAAGGTGAAAGGAAAGAGGCCAAAGTGAAAAAATAATAAAACCAACGACAAGAGAGAGTATCTTTAGTATGGTAAAAAAAAAGGGACATGTTGTTAAGTATTAGAGGACAAGGACAAGGGAAAAGGACAAGATCATCGAGAGGGCAATTGTATGCTCTCACTACTAGCGTACCTAAGAAGAGGTGGTAACGTTTCGGTTAAAAGTTTAGCTTTTCTTTTCTATCATACCGTGGGAACTCTGTTTTTGAACATCGTGTCCTTTTAATTCTGCTTCGATAGTTGAGTATCTGCACCTTAGTACTACAGTAGTAAAGGATCCCATTTTTGTCTCAAATCCTGTTGGGGAATCAACTCATTTATTCATGACTCGTTTGGATTTAAGAAAATCTATGCTAAGTGTTGAGTTTAGAAGTAAAGCTTACGTTTTTGGGCTATGGGTTGATTCTAGGGATGGAGTGGTTATCCAGAAATGATACCATTCTCGAGTATGAAAAGAGGGTAGTTAGACTCTTGACTTGCCTCAGTAATACCCTCGAAGTCTAGTGTAACCCTTAGGGTTCTACCATGCTTAGCTACCTAGAATCTCTTGATACATTTATCAATCCGCTCGAGTAGTGTTCGCCACTAAGGCGGATGGTTCATTTCGCTTATGCATGAGTTATAGAAAATCACCTTAGTAAGTACACTTGGCAACATGGTTGGCATTTGTTTATTTTCAAGAGATAATTCATATATGTGGAATACCTTCTAGTAAGTGAATGAGATCCAAGATTCACTAGTAAATTTTGGAGAGCTTGCATGAAACCATGAGTACGCAGTTTTGTTTAAGCCAAGTATACTAGAAAAAGAATAAGAGAAAGTGGAACGAGAGGCGACAGTGAAATGAGTTACAACTCATATTTTGGAAATAGGAATTAAGAAGCAACGAAATTGTGAAGCTAAAGGAGGTCAAAGAACAATGGAGTTAAGCTCAAGGAAATACGACTTCGAAGACTGAAGACCAGACACGCGCATCATATCTCTTTTTAAGAGTATATCCTTGATCCCTCTTTTCCAGTAGAGCTTACTTGCATGCTATCTTTTAAGTATAACCTCTCGGTCCTATTCTCAATCCTATTTCTGTTGCAAAACCCCATAGGGATCATCTGTTAGTAATACATGTTGGGGCTTGAGGGTGTCTGTTGGGTTGAGTAATTCTTTGGGTGTCAGCCTGATGTTGATTTCGGTCTTCGAGCTGGTGCTTAGGGAGTTCTTCTCCTAATCAGTACATATGTGATATAGATTTCCAGTTTTGACATTGCCTAATGGGAACAAAGTTTTTACTTGCTTCTACCGTTCTATATCTTTAAGTAGGAACAATTGGGTGTAAACAAGTGTTTGAGACATGTTATGATTGATGGTTGCAAGTGGTTGCTCGTGGATGCATATACACGCACCTTAGGCACTAGATCGGCTCAGACACATTTTCATATTTCATATGCATGAGTGTTTATACTTGTTTATGAATGAAATTGAATATGTTATCATGTGGATGTTGCATATGGATGGATGTTTGTGCACACATATAGTGTTAGTGTGACTAGGACTATTTGCATACATGTTGGATTCATGGCACTAAACATATTTTGCATTAAGAAGATCAATCAGACCTGATCATTTGCATTAGATAAGGAACATATACACACACTTTCTGCATATGTTCATACAACATTAGAAATCTCTTAAGGACAATGGATGCCTGTGATTGATGATTGAGTAGATGGATGATTGGATGGTAGGACACATTCTTCTTAACTTGAAGATTTCGGGGACGAAATCCTTTAAGGAGGGGAGAATGTAACAACCCGAATTTTAATAACATGTTGAAACTAGAAATCAGGGTATAATTAAATTTTAAAATGAGAATCATGGGAAATGGGTTATGCCATTGCGTTTGACTCGGAATTCTACAGGAAATAGAGTTCGAGTTTTCGAAAATCGGAGTCTGGATGAAGAAGTTATGGCCTGTAGAAGATTCAGCAAATTTTAGGCAGCACAGGATCAGGCAGGTCAACCTGGGGGTCGACCTGGAGGCCAGGTCAACCACGTGGTCGACCTTAGGGCAACCTACCCCCCAGGTCGACCATATGGTCGACCTCCCCCCCTTGCAGGTCAACCTGGTCGGCCTGTTTTGACCCAGAACCTATTTTTGAAGCCTGAGACGTGTTTTGATGGTCCGGAGTGATTCTAGGGTTAATCCAAGGGCCTAAACTAGTTGCTACCCCAATAAATACATCCTAAACCTAACCTAATTAATATCAAATCATTTTTACACAATTATGTTGCTAAAATACCTCTTGAATCAGGGCTGCCGTCTCCAACTCAAAGTACAAGCACTCAAATCAATTCAATGAACAAAGCTTCAACAATGATTCAAGACAATAAATTAACAACGCCGGAACATTTTTACAACAAATTCAGTTCTTAATTCATTAGCCACGATCTATAAGTTCTAGTTATTTCCTAGATTTAAACTTGTTAATTACAATATGGCCATGGAATAAAGTGGAATTGGATTTAAGTATGCATATTGATTCAGATCTATTTCTGTTGCTTCTTGAATCTTGAGTTTTGGGACTTTTTCTATTTTCATTCTCATGTCAAGCTTATGATCTACTCAGCTTGTTGTAAATCAGTTTTTCTTGATTCATGTTGATATTATCAAGATCTATCTTTTATGCCTGAGATGATGTTTTTATGCCAGTTTTCTCTCTATACTGATTGTTATATAAATTCTACCTTCCCCTATTTATTTTCTTTCGATGAACCTAGGTCAATTTCGGACCTAGGCCTAAAACGCGATTTGCGTACGATTGCATACGGGGAAATATGGGAATATTGTCTATAATGGATATATGTTTGGTGGAATTGACGACATAACATGAAATTGGAAATTTGGGTATCATCAACATAATTGAAATTGCAAGTTTGGCCATTGGCATAATTAATTTGGCATGAAGTGGGCATACATGAATTGGCTTGTAAATTAAATCAGGAGTTCAGGCCTATGTAAATTAAATCAAAAGATTAGGCTTATGATTTGGCATAAGCAGAATTGGGAATTTGAACCTAAAAGCGATTGTAAACTTGATAATTGGCATAAATATGTATTATGAACTTGGGTAATTGGCGTAGGTTGTAATAAAAAGATTATAGTTCGGGGTAACTACACCATAAATCATGATTTGGGTTTATTTGGACATGAAACTTGATACATGTAATCTGAGCTAGAACTTGATATGTTTAAAATGGCCTAAACTGGGCATACATGTAAATAGGCAAGAGTTGGACATATGTAAACTGACTACAATTAGGTGTGTATATATATATATATATATATATATATATATATTTGCATGTAATTTTGGAACTTGGGCATATGTTTATTAATAAGTAAAGTTGGGGATTTGAAACATGAAAATGACTATGTATTGGATAATTGACCTGAACACGAACATGAACATTTTTATATGTTAAACACATGAACTGATATTGGGGTTTTGGGTGCAATATGACCATTAATGAACCTTTGACACGAGGTTAGACTCGGTTTGTGGTGTAAATCTGCCCGGAACTGCCCGGCAAATCCAGTAGCCACAAAGTATTAGTCTAATGTGAGAGGTCGAAGGTCGAATTGTAGGCGTAACGATTTATGACATGAGGTTAGACTCAGTTTGTGGTGTAAATCTGCCCGGAACCGCCCGGCAAATCCAGTGGCCACAAAATGCACGGTCTAATGTGAGAGGTCATGATTCGTTCGTTATAATGAACGAATAAAGGAATACTAACCATAATAAGACGTGGGTATGGTTAGAGGGTTAGGTGGGATGACATGGAAATTTGACATGTAAATGTGAACCTAACCGGTATGAGTTAAGAACACGTAAAACTTATAAGTGTAGGCTTAACCAACATAACTGTTAATTAGACCAATGGGTGGGTTAAGTAATATGACTAGACTAATGACACTTAACCGATATGACATGAATAGGTGGGTTAACTAATATGACTAGACTATTGACACTTAACCAATATAACGTGACACGTGGCAGGGTTAAGTCAACTTGAACATATAGATAATACTTAACCAACTTAGCATGATACGTGGGTGGGTTAAGTCATGAACTACTTGAAAACACTTAACCAATTTGATATGCTAAGATAGCGGGGTTAAGTTATGAATCACTAGACAACACTTAACCAACTTGACATAATACGTGGGCGGGTTAAGCCGTGAATTATTTGAAATACTTAACCAAGGCAATCTGACGAATGGGAGGGTTAAGTTAAATGGGTTGGTTTAAATTGAATGGATTGATAACACCCAACCGATATAACCTGATGTGTGGTAAGGTTAAGTAAATACACGAGGGTACCACTTAACCATTATAAAATGGCTAGTGGATGAGGTTGAGTTAACATACACTTAACAAATCTAACGTGAGGTGTGGTAAGGGTTAAGTTAATACAGGGGAGAACACTTAACCGATATAACAAGACATGCGGTAGGGTTAAGTAACACAAGAGAGAACACTTAACCACGGTATCATGATGGGGGGTGGGGCTAAGTTAAATAGATAACACTTAACCAACCTATGGGGTATTAGAATAGACCCTAGGAAAACCCTAGTAGTGGGACCTGTTTCAGCAGTAACCCACACTAGGTATCAACGGTACCCTGAGCTAGGCAGGGTGGGGCACGAATACTGGGCTGATTGTTAGCGGTCAAAACGGCGGCAGGGGATGCAGCGGTGCAGGTTCCGACGGATTACGGGCGTGCACGTATTCCGGAGTGGAAAATTTGGCCATTGGGCATCAGTAGATATAAAGTTGTGCATCAAAAAGGGTGTCGGGTTGCCATCCTAAGGATTAATACTGTAACAACCCGTAAAATGCGAGCCAGTTTGAAATTTTTATTTTGGCAATTTTAGCGAATTCTGATTATTTAATATGAATTATTTTAAATAATATCGACGAGAATTTATTTTGAATATAATTCGAACGTATATATTATACGCGTCGTCGTTAGAATATAAATATTTATATATAATTATAAATAGAATTGAAAATGGCGCGGTAGTTCGATAATTCGATTTCAAACTTCAATTGAATGTACCGGGTGCAAAACAATCCGGATTTTAGTGAAACCAAAAATAATGGAATCTAATAGTGAATATCTTTCCAACGAATCCAAAAAATCAAGATTTCATATCGGGAATCGAAAGATATGTCCAGTTGAAAATTCTGAATAGTCGCTATGGAATTCAGGCCCTTAAAAATGGACATTTTGCAAATGACCTCGGATTTCGACGAAACCAGTTTTGTTGGGTCCGTGATGTAAAGTTATTGCTAGGTTTCAAATTTCATAATTTTTCGAATCAATATGTGAGCGTGGCAAGGGAAAACGCGTTTGACCAGTTTCAGTTGATTTTAATCGACTGGAAATTGGCCATTTTTCTAACGGTCTCAGAATTCGACGAAACTAGCTTTGTTATGACCGTATCGTCAATACGAAACTAGAAAATATTTTTCTGGAATTTTTCTAGTTAGTATGTGACCCCGGAAATTTGAAATGCACGTTTAAAATTCAATAAAGTGATTTAAATGTAAATTCAACGGAAACTGATTCAAACAGTCGAATCAGCCTACGATACATATCCCATTGTGTTCGGAATGGGGGTAAAACGCTATGGACGACAGGAGGTGGGCCTCGTTTAGAGGTCGTTTGGGAAAGTCAACCTTTTTCAATTAAAAATAAATAAATAAATTAAATAATATAAATTTCACATAACCCCCCCCCCCCCCTTCTCGTTTTCACTCAGAAAAAAAAAAAAAAAAAGAAAAAAAAAAAATAGAATCGCGATCGCCCCCCCGTTACCTCGACCGCCGCCCAGCTTCCTGGCGCCGCCGCAGGCCAGGCGCCCTCCACCCTCGCCCCGCTCTCGCCATCATCCTCCCTCCTCCAGCGCTGACAAGCGCCGCGCAACCCCCTCCCTCCTTCGATCGACAAGCCATGAACCCTTGCCGCCGACGAAGACTTCGACGCCCCCACCACCCTCGCGACCTCCTCCTCCCAGTGAAGACACCGCCGACATCGAATCATAGCAGCCCCCCCCCCCCAATCGAAGCCTCCACCTCGAACACCGCCTCGCGACGCCCCTGAAGCTCGCCACCGACGAACACCACCGAGCCTGAGGTGAGTGTTTAAATTATTTTGTTTTTGTTTTTATTTTTGTTTTACAGTATAGTTTTAAAACTGTATTTTTAAATAATTTAAAAACTGTTTAACTGTTTTTTTTATTATATAGACTAATTTTTAATAGAATTATAAAAACAGAATTTTAAATGAATTATGAAAACTGAATTTTTAAAAGTATCTTAAAACTGAATTTTTTAAAAAAAAAAAAAGAAACTGAAAAACTGATTTTTAAGATTTAAAAACTGATTTAAAAGGAATTTTAAATTTGATTTTATTTTAAAGGTTTAAACTTTAAAGTAGAAAAGGCGGAATTTTTATTGAGTAGAAGAAGTAAAAATATGATTTTTATATTTTTAAAGTATTAAAAATATAGTCTTTACTATATAGGAATATTAAAAATATGATTTTTATATTTTTAAAGTATTAAAAATATAATCTTTATAGGATAGAGAATATAAAGATATCATCTTTGTGTATGTAAGAAAATAAAAATCTGATTTTTATTTTATATACGTTGAGATAAAGTGGTAATTTTTATAAAGGCGAAAACTTTATTTTTATAAAGGCAAAATCTTTATGTGGAAAATAGCGTGATAAAAATATAATTTTTATCTATTTGACATAGCAATAAAAATTCGATTTTTATATATTGAACTTTGAAATAAAAATTCGATTTTTATATATGTAGTGAAAGCGGACAACGAAGGTGACAAGAAGGCGAAACGACGAAGACTTCTGCAAAAGAAGAGCCGTGGAGCTAGGATAGCTATATGTGAGAACTTCTCACCTTTCAATTTAATTTTTCTAGTTATATATATACTAGGATGCAGACGGTGCTTAGTAGCACCCGACACAATCGTCCACAGACCATGGACTTGTTTGTTTGACTGTTTGGTGATTGATTGCGATATTGGTTTGAATGTGGTTTGTGGTGTGAAAAATCGAATCGATAAATTGATTAGGATTAGACGTGCGCCGTTATAAGGCGAAGGAGTAAGGCTAGGTTAGACCCTTACTCCAAAATTTTGTGGTTTGCATAACGAAAGTGAATTTGACTGATGTGTGAATGGCGTGGGCCTTCACTAGACCGGGGATAAGGCTATGCCTCGTCCCGTTTCTAGTATCGTGCCGTTATGCCGCCGAAATTTTCTAAAATATGTTAGAAAAATAAAAAAAGATCATTTTATTTAAAGAATGAATTGAATAGAAATTCATAGGTTGAAATAAAATGTTTTATCGTTAAAAATATAATTTTTAACGTGAATGTGAATAAATAAATATTCATTTACAAACCAGACGGTTTGTTTATGTACACCTATTTGACTGATATTGATTGGGTCGATAAATTTTACACATCGCCCAACTGCACAAATAAAATATGTGTTGGATTGTTTGAAACCCCACACGGGTGTTGGGATGAAATATGAAGTTCACTCATCCTGACTGATTAAATATGTCGATCGATTGATTGACAGGCTGTTATAAGCGTTAGATATCTATATTTGATGCTTATACAGTGTAGTGCACTTTGGTTGATGGTTGATTATTTTTCAATGCTATTATATACATGTGATGTATGAAAATCCATATAATTAATTTTATATGGTGATTGATTGGGCCTCATTCCATTTTGAAATATAAAGAATTTATAAAATAAAAGTTCATGTGTTGACTGTACTCATCCGTTGAGATTAGTCATGTGTTGAACGAATTATTTTTATAATAAAATTTACATCTTTATCAATATAAAATAAAAGTTCATGTGTTGACAGTACTCATTCATTGAGATTGGTCATGTGTTGAACGAATTATTTTTATAATAAAATTTACATCTTTATCAATATAAAATAAAGGTTCACGTGTTGACTGTACTCATCCGTTGAGATTAGTCATGTGTTGAACGAATTATTTTTATAATAAAATTTACATCTTTATCAATATAAAATAAAGGTTCATGTGTTGACTGTACTCATCCGTTGAGATTAGTCATGTGTTGAACGAAATAATTTAACAAAAATAGTCACACAGGGACGGTACTCATTCGTTGAGATTAGTCGTGTGTTGACAAAAAGAAATATTTGAAATAGAATATATAAAGCCGTGTTGAATAGTGATGCGCCATTTTGACGCGAACGATATTTATATCGATTATAACGATTTCGAAATGAATTGAATATATAACGATTTCGAAATGAATTGAATATATAACGATTTCGAAATGAATTGAATATATAACGATTTCGATTTGAATTGAATATAAAACGATTTCGAATTGAATGGAATAGAAAACCAATTTGATTTCAAATTGAATATATAATGAACTTGATTCAAATAGAAAACGAAACGAATTTAATTTGAATAGAAAATGAATTTGAATCGAATAGAAAATCAATTTGAATTGAATTGAATTGAATTGAGAAACGAATTCGAATTGAATTTAAAATGAAGTGAAATGAATTCAAATTAAATTGAAATTTGAATTGAATAGAAATGAATTTTAAAACGAATTTATAAAGAAGAATTCAATTTTGATTTGAATTGAAATAGAAGTTGACTTTGTTTTTGAAACGAATTCAAAACTAAATATATAATTCGTTTTAAATAGAAATCGACGAAATATATATTATATATATATTATATATATAATATAATGGCCTGAATAGAACGCGCCGCGCCGCGGCAGTTCGTGAATTTCGACCATTTATTTCAAACGGACATTACGGGAGATCCGACCGTCGGATTCTCCTAAAACCGGAACCGTTGGGTTCGTATCGAAAAGGGCTTTCTAAAGAATATTAGAAATTCAAAATCTAACGGTTGGATTTGGAGATACGTCCAAATCAAATTCGAAAAAGGTCGCTGTAAGTGCAGTTCGATGGCCATTGTTGGAAATCGACTGTACGGGCCTTGATAAAATTATTAAAAATATCAATAATTTGTGTAAAATCATAAGAAATGATTTGGGAAAAATTGGGGTGAAAAACTCCATATTTGAAAAGATAAAAATAGATTTTTATCAAAATGAACTAGTTTTGAACTAAATTTAAAACCAATTTATTTTTAAATAAATGAACAAGATTTAAAAAGGGGTTTTAAATAATCGAATTTCTAATATATTTGATTGAGTTTGAAATGGGTTTATCGTGAACTGTGTTTTAAATAACACCTAGTTCTTTAACCCAGTAAAAGGAGTTTTAACGAATTTGCAATTAGATTGAAATTCGAATTGATAATCTAAATTACCAAATTTAGAAATGAGCGAGAATGGAGTATCGCCAGTTTTGCTCCAAAGCGATAGTTAAATCTTTAACTAGATTTGAACGTGAAATGGTAATTAATTTTACCGATAACACCACGGTGTTAGATATGGAGTATTACCAGTTTTGCTTCATGGGATGAATAGGTTGGGATTGGGAAATAAAATAAATAATTACTTCGTTGTGGTTCGCTAATCTCGACTAGGTGGAAAAACCATAATTTGGTTTTAAATGTCATCCAAAGGAAGATTTCAGGATAAATTTTAAAGAATTTATCTTGGATAGAATTAATGGGAATCTTTCCCTAAGAATATGAAATTTAGAAACTAGCTGTAGGTTGGCTAAGAAGAATGGTTTCTTGGGTATTGATCTGATGTTGGTTTCGGCCTTCGGGGTTAATGTTTGGGAAATTATTCTCTTGCTAATTTGCGGTTAGTGACTAACGAATTGGAATGAGGCGTATGTTGTGTTTGTGTAACATTTGTTTTAATATACGCGGGTTGTTCGGAAAGTCCGGGTTTACACCCATTCTGAATAACCGATTCGACGATATGTCGAAGATGAAGACGGTGGTTGAAGACCGGAAGTCTTCACATCGTAGGGATAATTACTGACGATCCTGATTGGGCTGTACACCCAAGAGGATGGAAATAGTTGGTGGTTGTCCAGACGTACTTGGAGATGGATGGATATGCGAGGAAAGTGCCTCCGGTTTCGTTCAGACCCAGAACGGACTTGTAAATGGATTGTGTGTCTGACATTGGATTTTATTCTGTGTTGATTGATTTCTATTAAATATATATCTGCTTGGCGGCGGAGAATTTATTCTCTTGCTTAACGCCCTTCTCTGAGACGTACGAGCTTAGAGGTTATATATCGATAGATATCAATCGCATGGCATGAATTGCCTGTGTGGCATGCTGAGTTGCATGGATCAAGGCTTCTGTTGAAAAGCAAAGTCTTGTGGTTGATGATCAAAGCACAGCCTACGTGGCAGCTTTGTGTATAACGTGTATTCGCGAGCCTCACACCTCGGTATGAGTTAAAAACGGGATACGGACTGCAGGGAGAGCGCACGTTTCTTTCTAGCTTTGGTGGTGTCAGTGACTTACCAGCCCTGACATATATATACTTTTCACCTTTGTGGTTGTTGGATGAGGCGCCTCGATTATAGGTCTGTAAGGACCGGGAAACGTGTGTTCAGGCATAATTAATCCTCTAACGTAAGTGAGGACCGGCCCTGAAGATCCAGGGGTTACCCAGTGTGCGTAATCCCAGGGACATTTGCTAGAGTGTCTCGAACGCGGAGAGGAGCTTGCCCCTTGCCTCGACTCATGACGGAAATCCAATTTCCAATACGTGTATCGCGGTTTTAATTGTAGAACTAGTATGGCGACATGATATATGGTACCCATGCCGTCTATGATTTATACTTATGATTGAAATTGTTTTGACACTATACACTTATTATAGTATCAAATGATTTGTTTAAAACGTACCAAGCATGTTTGGCTATTATAAGGGAAAACCCTATCCCCCGGCTTGCGTTGCATTGTATGATAGGACCTGGGTCTTATAATAGCTTCATTTTTCGAAAAAGCATTGCGTTGTCTATTGATATGCACTGGTATTCTTGGGAGGAAACCCGTTCCGTGTTATACGGCGTGGTCCCTTGAATTACTCTCTTTTAAAGTAAAGTTTTAAATAACTATTTTAGTTCTCACACCAGTCACATGACTGACCTGGAGTTTATTGTTTTAACCTAAACTCTGGGTGCCCCTATTTTCCGCACGGGCAGCTAGTAGTTTTGGTTTTGCAGATTTATATCCACAGGATCCTGGTTTACAGCTGGAATGATATCCGGAAAGCTCTGTATCCGTATATCACCTTCAGTTGTGCTTTATATTATTTTTCCGCTGCTATGTATTTAAATGTAATTTAAATCTCTGATATTTCTGTGTAATATTTATTCATTTATACTCTGTATATTCTTGTAATCTGATGCATTGTTGTAATATACAATGAAATGTTCTTCTGTTTGTGTTCTGATTTGTCATGTTCTCAACGTTCAGGGGTTTCGAACGATTTAGATTGGTTTAACGACTGATTCAGATCGAGCGAAATTCCAGGCCGTCACATTTGGTATCAGAGCTTTGGTTTACAGAGCTCGAGAACAAGACACATTAGAACCATACGAAAGAATTCATCAGATATTGGATTAGTAATATCCAATTAGAATGACTCGTTAGAGATAGGATCAGTAGTATCCTAGAACGAGTGTGAAGAGTATATTTCCAAATAAAAACAATTTTGTTTTGAAAATTTAAACCATTTTAAACGTATTTGATTATTTATTTATTTTGAATATGGACAATCGAGTATATAAAGGTTTTGTATATACGCGTCATGAACGTATATTCGAAGTTTTAATATATTAGATAGATATAGAATCACATTCTAGTCGCCCGGACCTGATTCTGATGATTGACGCGTCATCATTAGTAATTAGTTTCGAGTAACGAAGGTGTGATATCGATATATTTCCATTAGACTGGTGTGAGAACCAAAACTTATATAGTTAGAACACATTGTTGTGAATTGGCATCAAAAACAAGATTTTCAGTATATATATCAAAATTATGAATTTGAAACTCTAATTCACTAATTGATTGATGTTTGTGTTGTTTGTTTATTTGTTTGCTAATTTTGAACCATTTATGCCTAATTGAACCAAATATTGAACTGTATTGAAAATTGGTCGCGTTTGCTTGCATATACATATATATCATTGAACAGGTCATAGCAAGGAGGCTAGAGCCGAGAATAAAATTTGTTTGCCCGACAAATAGGTACATGTTTACTACATAATTTCCTGTTTTGTTTGGGTGATGATGATTTTGTGAGCCTATTGGCTAGCCGCTTGGCTTTTTCTTTTTCTTTTTGAGATCTGAAGGACCGGGAACGCTATTTGCAATTTCCCGATGCTCCCGGTGCAGGGGAGGTTATGGCGAAATTTTTCGAAAATTTAGGGTGTTAGCCAAATTTTGAAAATTCTCAGAAACTGAAAAGTTGGAGAATGGAAGCCAAATCGGATGTAGATCTGAATAATCAAACCACTTTCGACTTTGTTCCTTTTCGGGGACGAAAAGTTTTAAGTGGGGGAGATTGTAACAACCCGTAAAATGCGAGCCAGTTTGAAATTTTTATTTTGGCAATTTTAGCGAATTCTGATTATTTAATATGAATTATTTTAAATAATATCGACGAGAATTTATTTTGAATATAATTCGAACGTATATATTATACGCGTCGTCGTTAGAATATAAATATTTATATATAATTATAAATAGAATTGAAAATGGCGCGGTAGTTCGATAATTCGATTTCAAACTTCAATTGAATGTACCGGGTGCAAAACAATCCGGATTTTAGTGAAACCAAAAATAATGGAATCTAATAGTGAATATCTTTCCAACGAATCCAAAAAATCAAGATTTCATATCGGGAATCGAAAGATATGTCCAGTTGAAAATTCTGAATAGTCGCTATGGAATTCAGGCCCTTAAAAATGGACATTTTGCAAATGACCTCGGATTTCGACGAAACCAGTTTTGTTGGGTCCGTGATGTAAAGTTATTGCTAGGTTTCAAATTTCATAATTTTTCGAATCAATATGTGAGCGTGGCAAGGGAAAACGCGTTTGACCAGTTTCAGTTGATTTTAATCGACTGGAAATTGGCCATTTTTCTAACGGTCTCAGAATTCGACGAAACTAGCTTTGTTATGACCGTATCGTCAATACGAAACTAGAAAATATTTTTCTGGAATTTTTCTAGTTAGTATGTGACCCCGGAAATTTGAAATGCACGTTTAAAATTCAATAAAGTGATTTAAATGTAAATTCAACGGAAACTGATTCAAACAGTCGAATCAGCCTACGATACATATCCCATTGTGTTCGGAATGGGGGTAAAACGCTATGGACGACAGGAGGTGGGCCTCGTTTAGAGGTCGTTTGGGAAAGTCAACCTTTTTCAATTAAAAATAAATAAATAAATTAAATAATATAAATTTCACATAACCCCCCCCCCTTCTCGTTTTCACTCAGAAAAAAAAAAAAAAAAAAAAAAAAAAAAATAGAATCGCGATCGCCCCCCCGTTACCTCGACCGCCGCCCAGCTTCCTGGCGCCGCCGCAGGCCAGGCGCCCTCCACCCTCGCCCCGCTCTCGCCATCATCCTCCCTCCTCCAGCGCTGACAAGCGCCGCGCAACCCCCTCCCTCCTTCGATCGACAAGCCATGAACCCTTGCCGCCGACGAAGACTTCGACGCCCCCACCACCCTCGCGACCTCCTCCTCCCAGTGAAGACACCGCCGACATCGAATCATAGCAGCCCCCCCCCCCCAATCGAAGCCTCCACCTCGAACACCGCCTCGCGACGCCCCTGAAGCTCGCCACCGACGAACACCACCGAGCCTGAGGTGAGTGTTTAAATTATTTTGTTTTTGTTTTTATTTTTGTTTTACAGTATAGTTTTAAAACTGTATTTTTAAATAATTTAAAAACTGTTTAACTGTTTTTTTTATTATATAGACTAATTTTTAATAGAATTATAAAAACAGAATTTTAAATGAATTATGAAAACTGAATTTTTAAAAGTATCTTAAAACTGAATTTTTTAAAAAAAAAAAAAGAAACTGAAAAACTGATTTTTAAGATTTAAAAACTGATTTAAAAGGAATTTTAAATTTGATTTTATTTTAAAGGTTTAAACTTTAAAGTAGAAAAGGCGGAATTTTTATTGAGTAGAAGAAGTAAAAATATGATTTTTATATTTTTAAAGTATTAAAAATATAGTCTTTACTATATAGGAATATTAAAAATATGATTTTTATATTTTTAAAGTATTAAAAATATAATCTTTATAGGATAGAGAATATAAAGATATCATCTTTGTGTATGTAAGAAAATAAAAATCTGATTTTTATTTTATATACGTTGAGATAAAGTGGTAATTTTTATAAAGGCGAAAACTTTATTTTTATAAAGGCAAAATCTTTATGTGGAAAATAGCGTGATAAAAATATAATTTTTATCTATTTGACATAGCAATAAAAATTCGATTTTTATATATTGAACTTTGAAATAAAAATTCGATTTTTATATATGTAGTGAAAGCGGACAACGAAGGTGACAAGAAGGCGAAACGACGAAGACTTCTGCAAAAGAAGAGCCGTGGAGCTAGGATAGCTATATGTGAGAACTTCTCACCTTTCAATTTAATTTTTCTAGTTATATATATACTAGGATGCAGACGGTGCTTAGTAGCACCCGACACAATCGTCCACAGACCATGGACTTGTTTGTTTGACTGTTTGGTGATTGATTGCGATATTGGTTTGAATGTGGTTTGTGGTGTGAAAAATCGAATCGATAAATTGATTAGGATTAGACGTGCGCCGTTATAAGGCGAAGGAGTAAGGCTAGGTTAGACCCTTACTCCAAAATTTTGTGGTTTGCATAACGAAAGTGAATTTGACTGATGTGTGAATGGCGTGGGCCTTCACTAGACCGGGGATAAGGCTATGCCTCGTCCCGTTTCTAGTATCGTGCCGTTATGCCGCCGAAATTTTCTAAAATATGTTAGAAAAATAAAAAAAGATCATTTTATTTAAAGAATGAATTGAATAGAAATTCATAGGTTGAAATAAAATGTTTTATCGTTAAAAATATAATTTTTAACGTGAATGTGAATAAATAAATATTCATTTACAAACCAGACGGTTTGTTTATGTACACCTATTTGACTGATATTGATTGGGTCGATAAATTTTACACATCGCCCAACTGCACAAATAAAATATGTGTTGGATTGTTTGAAACCCCACACGGGTGTTGGGATGAAATATGAAGTTCACTCATCCTGACTGATTAAATATGTCGATCGATTGATTGACAGGCTGTTATAAGCGTTAGATATCTATATTTGATGCTTATACAGTGTAGTGCACTTTGGTTGATGGTTGATTATTTTTCAATGCTATTATATACATGTGATGTATGAAAATCCATATAATTAATTTTATATGGTGATTGATTGGGCCTCATTCCATTTTGAAATATAAAGAATTTATAAAATAAAAGTTCATGTGTTGACTGTACTCATCCGTTGAGATTAGTCATGTGTTGAACGAATTATTTTTATAATAAAATTTACATCTTTATCAATATAAAATAAAAGTTCATGTGTTGACAGTACTCATTCATTGAGATTGGTCATGTGTTGAACGAATTATTTTTATAATAAAATTTACATCTTTATCAATATAAAATAAAGGTTCACGTGCTGACTGTACTCATCCGTTGAGATTAGTCATGTGTTGAACGAATTATTTTTATAATAAAATTTACATCTTTATCAATATAAAATAAAGGTTCATGTGTTGACTGTACTCATCCGTTGAGATTAGTCATGTGTTGAACGAAATAATTTAACAAAAATAGTCACACAGGGACGGTACTCATTCGTTGAGATTAGTCGTGTGTTGACAAAAAGAAATATTTGAAATAGAATATATAAAGCCGTGTTGAATAGTGATGCGCCATTTTGACGCGAACGATATTTATATCGATTATAACGATTTCGAAATGAATTGAATATATAACGATTTCGAAATGAATTGAATATATAACGATTTCGAAATGAATTGAATATATAACGATTTCGATTTGAATTGAATATAAAACGATTTCGAATTGAATGGAATAGAAAACCAATTTGATTTCAAATTGAATATATAATGAACTTGATTCAAATAGAAAACGAAACGAATTTAATTTGAATAGAAAATGAATTTGAATCGAATAGAAAATCAATTTGAATTGAATTGAATTGAATTGAATTGAGAAACGAATTCGAATTGAATTTAAAATGAAGTGAAATGAATTCAAATTAAATTGAAATTTGAATTGAATAGAAATGAATTTTAAAACGAATTTATAAAGAAGAATTCAATTTTGATTTGAATTGAAATAGAAGTTGACTTTGTTTTTGAAACGAATTCAAAACTAAATATATAATTCGTTTTAAATAGAAATCGACGAAATATATATTATATATATATTATATATATAATATAATGGCCTGAATAGAACGCGCCGCGCCGCGGCAGTTCGTGAATTTCGACCATTTATTTCAAACGGACATTACGGGAGATCCGACCGTCGGATTCTCCTAAAACCGGAACCGTTGGGTTCGTATCGAAAAGGGCTTTCTAAAGAATATTAGAAATTCAAAATCTAACGGTTGGATTTGGAGATACGTCCAAATCAAATTCGAAAAAGGTCGCTGTAAGTGCAGTTCGATGGCCATTGTTGGAAATCGACTGTACGGGCCTTGATAAAATTATTAAAAATATCAATAATTTGTGTAAAATCATAAGAAATGATTTGGGAAAAATTGGGGTGAAAAACTCCATATTTGAAAAGATAAAAATAGATTTTTATCAAAATGAACTAGTTTTGAACTAAATTTAAAACCAATTTATTTTTAAATAAATGAACAAGATTTAAAAAGGGGTTTTAAATAATCGAATTTCTAATATATTTGATTGAGTTTGAAATGGGTTTATCGTGAACTGTGTTTTAAATAACACCTAGTTCTTTAACCCAGTAAAAGGAGTTTTAACGAATTTGCAATTAGATTGAAATTCGAATTGATAATCTAAATTACCAAATTTAGAAATGAGCGAGAATGGAGTATCGCCAGTTTTGCTCCAAAGCGATAGTTAAATCTTTAACTAGATTTGAACGTGAAATGGTAATTAATTTTACCGATAACACCACGGTGTTAGATATGGAGTATTACCAGTTTTGCTTCATGGGATGAATAGGTTGGGATTGGGAAATAAAATAAATAATTACTTCGTTGTGGTTCGCTAATCTCGACTAGGTGGAAAAACCATAATTTGGTTTTAAATGTCATCCAAAGGAAGATTTCAGGATAAATTTTAAAGAATTTATCTTGGATAGAATTAATGGGAATCTTTCCCTAAGAATATGAAATTTAGAAACTAGCTGTAGGTTGGCTAAGAAGAATGGTTTCTTGGGTATTGATCTGATGTTGGTTTCGGCCTTCGGGGTTAATGTTTGGGAAATTATTCTCTTGCTAATTTGCGGTTAGTGACTAATGAATTGGAATGAGGCGTATGTTGTGTTTGTGTAACATTTGTTTTAATATACGCGGGTTGTTCGGAAAGTCCGGGTTTACACCCATTCTGAATAACCGATTCGACGATATGTCGAAGATGAAGACGGTGGTTGAAGACCGGAAGTCTTCACATCGTAGGGATAATTACTGACGATCCTGATTGGGCTGTACACCCAAGAGGATGGAAATAGTTGGTGGTTGTCCAGACGTACTTGGAGATGGATGGATATGCGAGGAAAGTGCCTCCGGTTTCGTTCAGACCCAGAACGGACTTGTAAATGGATTGTGTGTCTGACATTGGATTTTATTCTGTGTTGATTGATTTCTATTAAATATATATCTGCTTGGCGGCGGAGAATTTATTCTCTTGCTTAACGCCCTTCTCTGAGACGTACGAGCTTAGAGGTTATATATCGATAGATATCAATCGCATGGCATGAATTGCCTGTGTGGCATGCTGAGTTGCATGGATCAAGGCTTCTGTTGAAAAGCAAAGTCTTGTGGTTGATGATCAAAGCACAGCCTACGTGGCAGCTTTGTGTATAACGTGTATTCGCGAGCCTCACACCTCGGTATGAGTTAAAAACGGGATACGGACTGCAGGGAGAGCGCACGTTTCTTTCTAGCTTTGGTGGTGTCAGTGACTTACCAGCCCTGACATATATATACTTTTCACCTTTGTGGTTGTTGGATGAGGCGCCTCGATTATAGGTCTGTAAGGACCGGGAAACGTGTGTTCAGGCATAATTAATCCTCTAACGTAAGTGAGGACCGGCCCTGAAGATCCAGGGGTTACCCAGTGTGCGTAATCCCAGGGACATTTGCTAGAGTGTCTCGAACGCGGAGAGGAGCTTGCCCCTTGCCTCGACTCATGACGGAAATCCAATTTCCAATACGTGTATCGCGGTTTTAATTGTAGAACTAGTATGGCGACATGATATATGGTACCCATGCCGTCTATGATTTATACTTATGATTGAAATTGTTTTGACACTATACACTTATTATAGTATCAAATGATTTGTTTAAAACGTACCAAGCATGTTTGGCTATTATAAGGGAAAACCCTATCCCCCGGCTTGCGTTGCATTGTATGATAGGACCTGGGTCTTATAATAGCTTCATTTTTCGAAAAAGCATTGCGTTGTCTATTGATATGCACTGGTATTCTTGGGAGGAAACCCGTTCCGTGTTATACGGCGTGGTCCCTTGAATTACTCTCTTTTAAAGTAAAGTTTTAAATAACTATTTTAGTTCTCACACCAGTCACATGACTGACCTGGAGTTTATTGTTTTAACCTAAACTCTGGGTGCCCCTATTTTCCGCACGGGCAGCTAGTAGTTTTGGTTTTGCAGATTTATATCCACAGGATCCTGGTTTACAGCTGGAATGATATCCGGAAAGCTCTGTATCCGTATATCACCTTCAGTTGTGCTTTATATTATTTTTCCGCTGCTATGTATTTAAATGTAATTTAAATCTCTGATATTTCTGTGTAATATTTATTCATTTATACTCTGTATATTCTTGTAATCTGATGCATTGTTGTAATATACAATGAAATGTTCTTCTGTTTGTGTTCTGATTTGTCATGTTCTCAACGTTCAGGGGTTTCGAACGATTTAGATTGGTTTAACGACTGATTCAGATCGAGCGAAATTCCAGGCCGTCACAAATACACCCTAGGGTGGGACCAGCACAAGTATCTATGAGTAGGGGGCCACAAGAACTAGGTCGAGTAAGAGCTGATCAATTAAGATAGGTGCGGTGGGGACATGAAACTGTCAATATAAGGTGGGACCCTCATCGTGGGATATATACCTATGAAACTATCATGCGGGTTTTGGGGGATTACTTATCTTGTAATTATAACCAAGTAAACTAATTGGAACGCTAGTTAGGTGGTGTAGAGAATATAGAAAATCAAGGAAAATAGGATAATGGTGAAGCTTAGAAATCTTGTGATGTTATAGAAACCTTTCGATGTGATACTTGGTAGGAACCTTGTGATGCTACTCTTGATAGGAAGTATGGGATGTTATACTTGTTTCATCGTGCCTGTAACTTACCTCGTCATCATGCTTATGTTTACTTTCAGTTTATTCATGCCATATTATCTTTACCTGTTTTTATGCTGAAAGTCACTAGGACTTACTCAGTCTTTATGACTGACCCAGTTTGTTTCGCCTCTTTTTCTTTTGTTTCCCCCCCCCACCCCCAAGGTTTGTAGGGTGGGAATACAGCTTAGTTCGGATCTTACCAAGCTCCAAGGCTCTTTCATGTACTGCTTGGATTTCTCTTGGCTATGGCTTGCTTTGCTTTATTGGGGAATACTACAACTTATTTTTATGTTTCTTTGTTTTTGAGCAAGACAGATATTTTGGCTATGTAATTGGGTATTGGAAGTTGTTGGGCTTTTATTGTAAACAATTATATTTAATAAATTTTTTGAAGTACTTCTACTTTACTTTCCGCTATTTTATATATGTCTGTCTTGTAAAATTTCTTTTCCAGTACCCATAATGCTCCATTGAAGTTAAGGCATTTCCTTTGTGAGTGACCTTAACGGATGTAGGGTGTTACATGTAAGTAGTGATTGATGAAATTGAGTTCGTATTATGATTCAGGAGATCGAATAGCATCTGGTTGCATTTTTTTTTTAGGGGTTCTGTGATGTTTTATGTCCATCATTCTACTGTGCGTGAGGAACAAAACTGAGCGATGCGACAGAGAACAGGAGTTCGAGTTCTTCTTTTTGGGGGCGACTATGTTGTACTCGTGACGAGGTGAAGGGTGGTGGGATTCTTCTTGTCTTCGGTGATCTATAGAAGGTGTATCGTGTTGGTGGAGATCAGTAATGGTCGAGTTGTTTTCTTGAAGTCCGTGACCTAGAATTTGGGGGAAGAAGGATAATATGGGTCTGGGTTTCAATAGGGTGGATAGAAACTTGTACAAATCATTTAGGTAAAGCCCAATTATGAAATTGTTTAAGTTTAATTTAAAACATATGTGTATAGAAACTTGTACAAATCATAATTTTTGCATACGGTATCCGAATTCAGCAAAACAAGATCCGTTGGGATAATATGGACGAGTGCTATGCACTGGAACTGACTGGGAGTGGATTGGAGCTCGTTACAATTTATAGCGAAATAAATTGTCCAATCTGAATCGACGATCGATTATCGTTAGTTAACGATAATTGTCCAATGCGAGTAAAACTCACCAACTTTACCCGTTCAAATTTTTATAAAGTATTCTTAGAACTGATAAATGATGATTGATTGATGTGTGTTGACTGTTTGGTTGAACTTCTAATTGATTGGTTGAAAATATCGATATAGTTATATATAAGTCGTTAATCAAATATTGATTCTGTTTATCAGAATATTTCATATCAAAATGAAATTGATGTTATTATATTGTTTAACATCTATGGATGCACGAAAACAGGTTGGACGGATCCAACTGGATTCCTCAATATCTATCATACTGTTCTTTTCATATATTGTAATATATGATGTGATATATATTCTGTGTTGATTACGTGTGTTGAATGATATCGATCATTGTTATTTGGTATTTTAAATACCGTAAGAAATACTGGAATGTAGAAAAGGTGATTTTCAAACTGTATTTTGAAAATAAATTATTTATATAAAATCAATGGATTTTATATACAAAAGGAAAAGGATTTTACAAAAGAAAATAATTACAAAATCAAAGGAAATTTAAAAAAAAGGATATTTTGTGAAACAAATATAAAAGGAAAATATTTGTGGAACAAATAGAAAAGGAAATATTTGTAAAACATTTACAAATAGAACTGAAAAGGGAATATTTGTAAAACATTTACAAATAGAATTGAAAAGGGAATATTTGTAAAAACATTTACAAATAGAATTGAAAAGGGAGTATTTGTAAAACATTTACAAATAGAATCGAAAAGGGAATATTTGTAAAACATTTACAAATAGAATTGAAAAGGAAATATTTATTTGTTAAATAAATAAAATTATAAAAGGAATATTTATTTGGAAAATAAATAGGATAAAAAAAAGGGAATCAAGGAGATGTAAAAGAGTTATTAGAAGATTGTTTAAAGTGGATATCAAATAGAGTTAATTGAATAGAGTTATCGATTAGAGTTAATCGAATAGTGTTAATCAATTAGAGTTATTGAATAGAATTAATTGAATAGAGTTATCGATTAGAGTTAATCGAATAGTGTTAATCAATTAGAGTTATCAAATAGAGTTAATTGAATAGAGTTATCGATTAGAGTTAATCGAGTAGTGTTAAACAATTAGAATTATTGAATAGAGTTAATTGAATAGAGTTATGATTAGAGCTAATCGAATAGTATTAATCAATTAGAATTATTGAATAGAGTTATCGATTAGAGTTAATCGAATAGTGTTAATCAATTAGAGTTATTGAATAGAGTTAACTGAATAGAGTTATCGATTAGAGTTAATCGAATAGTGTTAATCAATTAGAGTTATTGAATAGAGTTAATTTGATAGAATTAATCGATTAGAGTTAATCAAATATAGTTTTTCGAAGAAAGATTATCGAATATAGCTTATTCAAATAGAGTTAAAGGAGTTAATCAAATATTAGTAATTTGAATAGAGTTAAATCGAATATTAGTTAATCGAATATAGTTTACTCGAAAGTAGTTAATCGAATATAGTTTATTCGAAAAGGAGTTAATCGAATATAGTTTATTCGAAACTGAGTTAATAAAATAGAGTTAATCGATAGAGTTAATTGATTAGAGTTAATCCAATAGAGTTAATTGATAAGAGTTAATCGATTAGAGTTAATCGAATAGAGTTAATTGAATAGAGTTCATTGAATATAGTTATTCGAAGAAATATTATCGAATATAGTTTATTCGAAAGAAAAGAGTTATCGAATATAGTTTATTTGAAAGAAAGGTTATCGAATATAGTTATTCGAAAGAGAGATTATCGAATATAGTTTATTCGAAGGAAAGTGTTATCGAAAAAAAATTTGAAAGAGAGATTATCGAATATAGTTTATTCGAAATGGAATTATTGATCATAGTTTATTCGAAAGAGAATTTTACATTGAGATTCGATTATATCGAATGTAGGAAAGTACTATTTACTTTTCATTTTTAAATCAAGATTTAATTATGTATTACATAAATTATTAATTATTCAATCTAAGAAATAACGGTGTAATTTGGAGTTAGATAATTCGAAAGTAGATATTATAACGATATAGTTATAATCAATGTTTTATAAAAGAAATGAAATCGTAAAAGGTAAATCCGAGAATTTGCGTAAGCGATGAGTGTAAAAGTTGGAGTAGTGAACTTTATTTGTTGCAAGGTTAAGAATGTTTTTCATTAAGGTCTGAGAGGTAATTATACCACAACTTGATTGACTTCGTAATTAACTAAGGAATAGTTGAAGTTCGATGGCAAAGATTGATTAAAGGTACCGTTAAGTGATAAACGATTTATGGATTGAGCAGTAGTAACGATGTTTATACAACGTTCATTTGAAATCCAGATAAATGAGATTTGGAAATATTTACCAAATATAATCAGAGATATTCCTAAGCATAGAAATGAATTGTTTTGTTGATAAGAAATATTGAAATGATAAGTGATGCGTGAATAAGGAATGGAAATGTTTTCCAATGTTAATACGATATATTTTCTAAATTTAGAAAATAAGAATTTATGAATATATGGAAACAGGAATAGGGAAATGATTAAATCAATAATAAATTAATTTACGAGAAAAAGGATGATTGATGATTGATCGATAGAATTTCCATCCGGAAATAATATCGTTGTTTGCACACGTGTTTTTCTTTGATAGTTAACTCACTGACTATCAAAGTTTTTGACTATTTTTCCGTCGTCAATACGAAGAGACTGGGATCAGATTTATTATCTGAAAACCACTCTGTATGGGCATTAGTGTTGCGAATCAAATATGATTAAGATAATTGAAGACGGAGTTATGCAAGGGATGTTCTGGCAATCCCAGGTAGAAATTTCCTAAGATGGATTATAAGAATAGTGCCTTCGGTTTGTCCAGTCCCAGGACGACCTATATGGGAGAATGTCTGACAGAATATATTTAATAGATCGCGTAAGTTGATCTCTTCAATGTATGTACGTTTGGTGGTGGAGGAATTCGTTTCTCTTAGATGTATACCCATTGTATTTTTGGGGAAATTAATTTGTGATTTGGCGGATATGACGATGTGACATTCAAATTGAATAAATGTGTGATCTGTTAGAGATAAGCGTGGCCTCTAGCCTCACAACCGGGAAAAGACAAAAATCGGGCGGGCAGCATGTCTACGTGGGTTGCTTCCATTAGGGTGTATTATCACCTATCTGGAGATATTCATTTCATTCTTTAATTTATTCAATGTTGTCCCATTCGGGAAACGGTTGCTGATCCCAACCGTTGGTGATATACATTCGATACACTCAAGCGAAATGAGTGGTTGGTTATGTGTGGTCGGGTTGCAAGATGTTCTTGTTGAACCCAGTGTATTCCTCTCTAGAGGTACACTATCGGAAGGTGGTTCCATACCTTGTCATAGTTGGAAGTCCATTATCCAATAAGTGCTCGCGGTTTTGATTGTACACTATGTATGTAGAACATGAGATGAAAGTGTTTCTGATAGTTGATTATTATATTATGGTTGATAGACACTATTATAATATCAAAAAAAATTGATATAAAGACTATTTTGGATTCTCATAAGGGGAAAACCCGTTCCGTTATACGGCGTGGTCTTATGAGATATCGTTTAATTGCTCAAACTGTTTTAAATTGTTTACTGATACCAGTCCCATGACTGACCCGGAGTTTATTTTGTTTTGTTTTCCCTAAACTCTTGGGTGCCCAATTTTGTACGGGAAGTTAAGTAGTCAGGTTTCACAGATATACTTGGAGAGCTTGGAACAGGAGGCTTCAGGATATATATAGCTATTGTTATTTCCGCTGTGTTGTATGTGTTATACTCTGATAATGTTATTGTATATATATACTGATTTTATTTCAAAGTTATGTATCTATTACATATTGTTCGTTCCACTGTGAGACTCATGTTTACTCTGATGTTATATGTTCTTCTTCTTCTATTCTAAGTTTCTATCTTATCTATTCTCACCCTCTAATTTCTTCCATGGACTATCTGGAGTTTCCGATGCTTGAATAGTCGGCATTGAGTTTATGTCGGTTACTCAGGATCATGATAACCCGGGTCATTATATTTTAGATTGGATAGATTTTTAGTTTTTGTCAATCGGATTAAATGTGAAGAAGTTACGTGCTAAAGAAGATTGAACTAAAATAGTGCATAATGTATATATATAAAAACTGAATGCAGAAAACAACATTAAGTGGGTGACCTAGCCCTAATTGGGTCGACACAGGGGTCGACCTGAGTCTTAGGTTAGTCAACCCAGGTAGCAGGTGGGTCGATTCCCCTGCATGCAGGACTGATTCCCGTAGTTGAATCTTGACTCTTTTATTTCCAAATACATATGCTGACTCAACTTGAGGTGTACAGTTGGAAATGCTGCCTCATCATTTATTAGGCTTGCTGCCACACTACTTTCTTACACATAAACATTCTTCATTCTTCTTCCTTCAAGCTATTTTCTGAATAAAATATGAAAATGCCGAGGTGCTGCCAAAACATAGATTAAAGGGGATAATTCTAGTTTTTCTACAACAACAATTTAAAAAGACATTTAATCAAATCACTGTAAATTCTAGTTACTTTTAGATCTGCTATTTAAACAAGTATTTTGATAGTAAATGATTGGATCTGAAAAGTAACAATGTATATGCTATTGTTTTACTAACAATTATCTTTTTTTTTTTGAAAGGCAAGCGGAACTTTATTATTCGCACCAAAAGAATAACATGATATTATTCCATCATAGACTGCATTAAAATGAAAAAAAACATTTACAAATCTAAAATCTTTATCATGCTATGATGAATCTACGGTCATAGTTGATCTGAATTCAAAAAATTAATGCCAAAGACTCGATTATTCCTCTCTCTCCAGACACTATCAATTAGCTATTCAGTTTACAGTTATCATATGTTCATATATACACCTTTCTTCCATGTCCCCTTTTCCTATCTTTTATTTATTTACAATCTTTTCGATGCTTATTTATTCAGTTTGGAACTGTTTTCCCTTTTTCCTTTATATTTTACGCTGAGCCTAGGCCATCGAGAGTCTAGGCCATTTCCATTAGAATTGCATATAATTTAGGATAAATTGGAATAACTTGTATTGACAATAAGTAGAATCAGGCATATTATAACTTAAGAAACTTTGACTGTAAATTTGGGGTAATTGCAAAAGGGAAGAATATGCAAACATGTTAATCTAAAAGACTAAATTAAATTTAATATTAAGTAAAAACATGTTAGGAAAAGATATGTGGATCAGATGTAATTAAGTGAAACGAGTTACTGTAATTTATATACATCTGAGTAGGTGTTTGTCTGCTTTGGCAGAGGGTTTGTACACAGAATAATATTTATTGGAAATGTCATTCACAACGATGCTTATTAATGAACTTAAACCTGTTAAGTTAAACCTGTTAATTAATAAGATAAGAGGTCCCAAGTCTTGTTGTTTATATCCGGTTTTGGGACTCTTAAAATCCTAGTTACTAGGGGGAATAAGCCTAGAGGGTAACTTGTGTCAATCAAGTTGTGTGGAACTTGTATCAGTCAGTATCATGTTGGTATCATAGAGGGGCCTCGCACTAGATAGGGGCCAGGGCACGCTTTACTGATTTGGATTGTAAAAGTTCAAAGGTTGGAAGGTGGGTAAGGTTGCGTTCCGATGGAGTCATGAGCATGCATGGGTCCGATAGGGAAAACTAAGATGCTGTAACAAAAACGTATAGGTCTGTGTCTTATAAGTTGATGGGTTAGGGACTGATATCCCTTATTACCGTAGCAGGCACATGATATTTGCGTAGTAGGGAGCCGATCGCATAGGTAGTAATTAGGGTAAAACCTAATCATGTTATTCTAGTAGTTGGTGCAGAAACTTGTTTTTGGGATATGAATGAGAAGCTTACATGACCTTTACCTTGATTTGTTATCTCATTTACTTCGTACTTGTATATTTTACTATATTTACATATCCAATACCATTTATCTATCTTGATACTTCTTGTCTTATGTTTATGCTAAAAATCACTAGAACTCGCTAGACTTTATGTCTGACCTGTTTTTCTTTTCCTTCTCTCTCTTCCTTCTCTCCCCCCCTAAGTTCTCAGAGTTGTGGTAGGCAGTGACAGTGACCGTGATTCTATTCATCTTGGATTTGGATTACTTCTCTTTCCACGCATTACTTCAGTTTTCTTTTATGTTTATTGTTATGGCATAAGAGGGAATATTATTTTATGGTTTTGTACTCTGATGATTTATGACATAGAAGTTTATGACTTTATGACATCGATGGTTCATTTGAAAATGTAATGTTGAATTTGGTTTGAAATAAAAGTTTAAAAATTTTCCACTGCATTTTTAGATTTTGGCTTATTACAATTAGTCTCTGTATTATTATTATGCTTCATAGAACCTAATGCATCCTCATAGTGGTAACACTGAGGGACGTGGGGTGTCATGATATGGGACCACCTTCCAGTAGTCTATCTCTAGAAAGAATATACTGGGTTCAACAAGAACATCTTGTTACCCGACCACACTTGACTGGACACTCATTCAACTTGAGTGTATTAAATGTATATTACTAACGGATGTGATCAATAACCATGACCTAAAGCATAAAGCAGCAATAGAATAAGAAGCAATTGAATTTTCTCTAGATCAGGTGATAACACATCCTAATGGGTATGACCTATATAGCCATGTTGCCTACCTTATTTTAGTCATTTTCCGGTTGATGAGACCTGAGGCTACATTTACCTTTAGAACACTACAACATCATTCACTTTGAATGGCTCATCATCAGATCCATCCAAATCACTAATTGACATCCCCAAAAATACACCGGGTGTTAAGCTAAGAGAAGGTTCCTTCTCCACCACCAACTCTGGTACGTTTGAAGAAACCAATGTACACGACCATCTAGAAATACTCTGTCAGACATCCGTCCAAATATGTTGCTTACCACCTTCCAGTAGTCTATCTCTAGAAAGAATATACTGGGTTCAAAAAGAACATCTTGTTACCCGACCACTCATTCAACTTGAGTGTATTAAATATATATCACAAACGGTTGTGGTCAACAACCATGACCGAAAGCATACAGCAGCAACAGAATAAGAAGCAATTGAATTTTCTCCAGATCAGGTGATAACACATCCTAATGGGTAGGACCCAGATATCCATGTTGTCTACCTGATTTTTGTCATTTCCCGATTGATGAGGCCTGAGGCTATATCTTACCTTTGGAACACTACCACATCGTTCACATTGAATGGCACATCATCAAATCCATCCAAATCACTAATTGACATCCCCAAAAATACACTGGGTGTTAAGTTAAGAGAAGGTTCCTTCTCCACCATCAACCCTGGTATGTTTGAAGAAATCAATGTACGCGACCATCTAGAAATACTCTGTCAGACATCCGTTCAAATACGTTGCTTACCACCTTCCAGTAGTATATCTCTAGAAAGAATATACTGGGTTCAACAAGAACATCTTGTTATCCGACCACACTTGACCGACCACTCATTCAACTTGAGTGTATTAAATATATATCACAAACGGTTGTGATCAACAACCATGACCGAAAGCATACAGCAGCAACAGAATAAGAAGCAATTGAATTTTCTCCTGATCAGGTGATAACACATCCTAATGAGTAGGACCCATATATCCATGTTGTCTACCTGATTTTTGTCATTTCCCGATTGATGAGGCCTGAGGCTATATCTTACCTTTGGAACACTACAACATCATTCACATTGAATGGCGAATCATCCAATCCATCCAAATCACTAATTGACATCCCCAAAAATACACTGGGTGTTAAGCTAAGAGAAGTTTCCTTCTCCACCACCAACTGTGGTACATTTGAAGAAATCAATGAACGCGACCATCAAGAAATACTCTGTCAGACATCCGTCCAAATACGTTGTCATACGACTGGACAAACCGAAGGCACCATCCCTGTAACACCCCATGTCCATTAATGTCACCCACAAAGGGAATGCATCAATGTCCATGAAGCGTTATTGTAGTATAGAACAGATAAATTACAAGAATAAATAAATAAAACAACACAATGGAAGTTAAAACTTATTTCATATCATCATAACTCAAAACGAGTTTACATAAGTAGTCTCCAAAACCATTATAACAGGATCAATAGTCTTTTCCAAAAACTTCAAAATACATAAAGAAGCAAATACTTAAATAACATAAATGCATAAATCCCCACTGAGCATAAGCAAAGCCATAAAGATGAGAGAGTCTCAAGCGATACATCTACTCTCTTCAAGCAACTAAAAGAAATCGGCACTAAGATGTAGTATTCCCTCCTAGCAAACCTGAGAGGGGGAAAGGAAGAAAAGAGGTGGAAAGAAAAGGGGGTCAGACATAAAGTCTGGCGGGTGCGTTAACTTTAACAATGTAATTATCAAAATAACTAGGATAAGGCATAAGCTGGAAAATAAGGAAATGACTGTGAACAATTGGGTATGACAGAACAAACAAGGAAATAAGACGAAAAAAGATAACGTTAAAGGCGCACCTAGTCACTATAAGATAATTACTACACTGCACCACCACTAGTCACCCTAAAGGTTGATCCCGCCTACAGAACTTAATACTGCTAATGGTAGTTTCGTGTACCACTAGCTACCTCCATAGGTGTCGTCTGCCCCTATCTCCACTAGGTGTACCCACTACTCCCATTGATCGGCTCCCTAACTCGTCGATACCCGTGATGGCCCCACAGTGGGGTGTATCACTCCCCAAAGTGGCAACCCGATACCACCAAAAATGCACAGCTTATATCTACACGATGCAACAATGTCTTACCTACCAGCCCGGGCCCACACACGCATATGAACCCGTTGGACTTGTGTTGCCACCGCTGACCCGTTTTGACCTCTTACAATCAAATCCAGTACGCGTGTCCCGTCCTCGACTTGGTTCGAGCCCACAAAGATACTTAATGGGTTACTGGTTTGAAAAGGGCCCCCATGCATGACACAAGCTTTCCACCAATGCTTGGTCCCCTCTAAGGTTTTTCCCACTTAACCCCATTCTTATTCATGTCTTCTTACATGTTTCAATCTTGGTTAAGTGCATCTAATCGTATTTCAAATGCCACCAAGGCACCCACTAAATTCCACATGCCACCCACGGCACCCACTTAACCCCCTCGTGTCCCACTACATGTTTATCTGGTTAAGTGTTTCTTAATTCATTAAGACCGTAACCTTGTAAATACCTCCCACATTAGACTGGCTTTTGTGGCAGCTGGATTTGTTGGGCGCGTCCGGGCAGTCTTACACCACAAAGGAGCCTAACTTCATGTCTTTATAATTGTTATGCATTTAATTTATGCCTAAGACCTCCCACATTAGACTGGCATTTGTGGCTATTGGATTTGTCGAGCAGGTCCGGGCAGTCTTACACCACAAACGAGTCTAACCTCGTGTCTTAGGCGGTTTACTATTACACATAATTAATTATCCCCAATTTGAATTAATTTCCCTATTCAAATTGTCAATCAATTACAAATTTAACTATGTCCATAATTAACACCTTAATTATGTCTATCTATTTATGGTATATAAAATTATACAAATTAGTCATCACATTTAAGGCATTTATGACAATTCTCAATATTAAATCTTTAATATTACCCCATTGCCCCATGTTGTACGTTCGTTCGTTTAATGTGAAATATATGTTAGACTCGAATAGTCTAACTTATGGAATAAAGAGAAAACATCACAACATGCATATAATAAAAACTAGATCCAAACATAAGGGGTGAACTTGCATGTGTGAATAAGGTCATAGTTCCAATTTACAATATAGATGATAACATCACAGATTTACGACATAGATAATTACATCATAGATTTACAATATAGATAATAACATAACGGTCAATGATTCACAATATAACCATATAATCCAAATCATAACTCAACCTAGTTAAATTGTTAATTATCTTATTAAAGAAATCGAACTCATAACTCAAAGAAGGTCTTGAGTTCTGAAATATGAGTTCTGAAATTGATTTAGCTCACCATTGTAGTAGATTCGTTATTGTTTATATTAGAATTGAATAGAATTGAGTGGATTAGCTTTTCTTCCTCCTAAATGGTGATGGATACTCTAGGTTGCAAGGTGATAGCATGACGTCCATAGTTCCAGTTATTATTTTATTTTAGGTTTTGAGTCTGCCCATGTTTATATATATTTTCAATTTAATTATAGCCGTCGTATGATCTTAGGGTTTATCAAAACAATTCAATCAAGATAGGGTGACACCTCATCCCTAATGACTCAGCAAGGAGTCAGAAAGGACTCAGCAATGAGTCACAGTATGGATCAGGTCACACCAGAAAGCTGTGCAGGCTTTCTGCTCGGCCTGGGCGCACTTGGGAAGTGCACCAGTGTATTTTTGTACCGGCGCACTTCCCAAGTGCGGCTGTGCATTTATATTTATGTTTTTTCTTCTGGTTTTTCGACCTAACTTCATTCGTCCATATGTCCTTCGTACGCTGTCCGTTTTACGCAAACTCGGACTCTATCTCAAGCAGAATTCCGAGACGAACGCAATGGCGCAACCCGTTTCCCTTAATTCCCTCATTTGAAATTAAGTATTCTTTAATTTGTTAATTTTAGTATTAAAATTATGGGGTGTTACATTCTCCCCTCCTTAAAGGATTTCGCCCCCGAAATCTCTAGTTAAGGAGAATGCATATCCTAACATCCAATCATCCATCTACTCAACCATCAAACACAGGCATCCATTGTCCTTACAAAATTTCTAATGTTGTATGAACATATGCAAGAAGTGTGTGTATATGTACCTTATCTAATGCAAAATCAGGCGGTCTACTGATTCAGTTGACCTCCTTGATGCAAATCATGATAGTGCCATGCGTCCATTATGTATGCGAAAGAATCCTATCGATACATATTATTTCTACATGTGTGCACAACCATTCATCAAAATGCAGCATCCATATGATAACACTACCATTATACATCCATTAATTTAAATATGCACACACATTTATATGCAACATGAAGGTGATTGAGACGATCTAGTGCCTAAGGTGTGTGTGTATGCATCCACGAGCAACCACTAGCAACCACTTGCATCCACATGCATCCATCATACATAACATGTCTCAAACACATGTTTCAAGCATAGGGCTACCCTATCTTAAGGTCAAAGATACTAGCGAGAGGACATACTAAAGATAAAACGAGTACAAGGTAAGCGATAAAGGAGAAATTAAAAGACATACCCTCGAAAAGAAAAGGGTACAATGAACGCATCTTCTCTTCCGTATTCCAAGTAGTGTCGCTCTCATCTTCTCCCCATTGCACTTTGACTAACTTGACCTCTTGATTCCTCACCTTCTTAATATCCGACCCAAGAATGCATGTAGGAGCTCGTCGAACCGTCACATCATGCTCTATCTCCACCTCTCCAAGCAAGCTCAGATCTACCACTTCTGCGGTCTCATGCAAGCACTTCCTCAAATGTGATACATGGAATACGTCGTGTACACCACTAAGTCTCTCAGGCAACTCCACTCTATTCGCCATCTGTCGAATCCTCTCCTTAATAGGAAACGGCCCTACGAGCCTTGGTGCTAACTTCCTAACGGACCCAAAGCGAACAATATTCCGTAATGGAGACACCTTGATAAAGATCATGTCCCCAATATCAAACTCAAGATCTGTCCTCCTCTTGTCCGCATAAGATTTCTGTCTGTCTTGCGCGGTCTTCATCCTCCTTCAAATCAAATCGATCTTTTCTGAAGTCTCTCTAATCATATCGGGCGCAAGCAAGATCTTATCCGTAGATTCCCACCATGTAGGCGAATGACATGGTCGTCCATAAAGAGCCTCGAAAGGTGCCATGCCAATGCTAGACTGAAAGCTATTATTATATGCGAACTCCACCAAAGGAAGATGCTCCTCCCATGTACCTCCGAAGTATAAAACACATAGCCTCAAAAGGTCCTCTAGAATACGATTCACCCTCTCAGTTTGGTCGTCCATCTGAGGATGATATGCGGTGCTCAAACATAACTGAGTCCCTACCGCCTCTTGCAAGCTCCTCCAAAACTCGCTAGTAAAGATAGGATCGCGATCGCTCACTATGCTAGAAGCAACACCATGCAAACGAACCATCTCTCGAATGTATATGGAGGCTAACCATGGAGCAGTTATCGTACTCTTCACGGGAATGAAATGGGCGCTCTTAGTAAGTCTGTCTACCACGACCCAAATCCTCGTATTGCCCTTCCTCGATCTCGGTAATCCGTCAACAAAGTCCATCGAGACACTCTTCCACTTCCATTATGGGATCTCCAATGGGTGAAGCAACCCTCCGGGCTTCTTTTGCTCTGCTTTTACTTGTTGGAACACCAAGCATCTAGCGATGAACTCAACCACATCCTTCTTCATACCGGCCCAAAAGTAAACTCATCTCATGTCCATGTACATCTTGTCCTCGCTGGCATGAATGGTCATCTTCGAACGATGTGCATCATCAAGAATGGTCTTTCTCAAATTCTAGTCTCGTGGTACAAAAAGTCTACCATCCCTACGTAACCAACCCTTATCATCTAGGGTATACTTACTGGGATGGCTCGATGACTCCCCCCCTTATGAGCTTCTCTACTAACTCAACCAACTGTGGGTCATCTCGCTGTACCTCACCAATCCATCCCAAAAGCGTAGGTCTGACCTCTAAGGATGCTAGCAAACCGGGTACAAAGTCATTGGAAGGTCTAAAGTCAAACATAGAGATGAACTCTAAGCTTCACCGTTCAACAAACAATGGACTCAAGGACAACCTTTTCCTACTTAAGGCATCTTCCACCACGTTACCCTTGCAAAGGGTATATGCTATCTCGAAATTGTAGGATGCTAAGAATTCCATCCACCTTTGCTGCCTTAAGTTCAAGTCCTTCTGAGAGAACAAGTATTTTAGCTATTTGTGGTCAGTGAACAATTCGAATTTCTCGCTAAAAAGATAATGGCGCCAAGACTTAAGCGCGAAAACAATAGTGGCCAACTCTAGGTCATGCGTAGGGTAATTTCTCTCATGCACTCTCAACTGCCTTCCTCCATAGGCTATTACCCTTCCCTCTTGCATTAAGATTGCGCATAGTCCTGTCCCACAAGCATCGGTATAAACGGTAAATGGCTTACTCCCATCTAGCAACACTAAGACTGGGGTTGTGGTCAAAGCTCTCTTTAAACGTTGGAATGCATCATCACCATCTACGTCCCACGTGAAAACTAGGTTCTTCTTCGTCAAGCATGTCAACGGGGCTGATATCTTTGCGAAGTCCTTGATAAACTTCCTATAGTAGCCGACCAACCTCAAGAAACTCCTCACCTCGGTAGCATTTTTAGGGACTTCCAATCTTGGATGGCCACCACCTTCGCGGGATCCACAGCTATCCCTTCTTTGGAAACCACGTGCCTTAAGAATCGCACTTCCTTCCTCCAAAAGTGACATTTAGAAAATTTCGCTTTAAGGTTATGTGCTCGAAGGGTCTCCAACACTTTCCTAAGATGTAGGGCTTGCTCTTCCTTGCTCTTAGAAAAGACCAAGATGTCATCCACAAAGACCACCACGAATTCATTAAGGTGCTCCCTAAACACCCTACTCATCAAGTCAACAAAGTATACGGAGACGTTTGTCAAATCGAAGGGCATTATAAGCCACTCATAGAAACCGTCCGGAGTCCTAAAAGAAGTCTTGTCTATGCTATCCTCAACCACTATCAACTGATGGAAACCAGTGGCTAAGTCCAACTGCGAAAACACTGAGGCGCCAACTAACTGATCAAAGAGATCATCAATCCTCGGCAGTGGGTGCCTATTCTTCTTAGTAAGTTTATTAAGTTCTCTATAGTCTACACAAAGTCTAAGGGACCCATCCGCCTTCTTGGAAAATACTACTGGAGCACCCCACTCCGATATACTACGTCATATGAACCCTTTCTCAAGCAACTCCCCTATTTGCTTATTGAGCTCCCTCCTCTCACGAGGAGCCATGTGGCATACTGGCAGAGATATTGGTTTTTCATTGTCTACAAGATAAATACGAAAGTCTATCTCACATTATGGGGGTTGTAACGACACGCATTTCACCTGACCTTAATCGATCGCAAAATCGACCAAGACCGTTCAAAATCCACATACGTTAACTTTGGGAATACAACAACATCAGAACAATAACATCAGACTTTTATAACATCAATAATAAATGTTACATCAGAGTACAGAATATCAGAGTACATTGGCTAATAATTACAGCGGAAGATAAACTACAATATTATAATACATTGCAGCGGAAATAAAATAACTAAGGCAGCGGAAGACTTCCAATGTTCTAGACACAGCTTTAAGCTTCAATCCAGGATCCTGCTAAAGAGATAAACCTGTAGACAACTGCTCGACTGCCCGTGTGGAAAGAGGGCACCTGAGTTTGCAAAAAGGTGGAAACAAACAACGGGTCAGTTGTGGGACTGGTGTGAGAATTTTTAACTAATTAATCACTACTAATAGGGCAAATCCAAAGACCACGCCGCTAATGCGGAACGGGTTTACTCTAATGGATTGTCATACATAAACGTGTCATAATAAATGATAAGTAAATCGTACAACAACGCTATGCTTTTTAGAAAAATGAAATCACCATAAGACCCAGGTCCCATCACACAATGCAACGCACACCATAGGATAGGGTTTTACCTTGTAGTGATCAAACATGATAAATATGACAAATACGAGTTAATATTATTATTAGTAAATATCAAAACATTTCAAAGTAAATGTATCAATCCTAGGAAGCATAGGTACCCATATATTATGCCTCCGTACTAGTAATACAATCAAATCTGAATGGGGCGTATTGGAAATTGGTTTCCATCATGATTCAAGGCTAGGGAGGAGCTCCTACCGATTCGAGACACTCTAGCTAATGTCTCAGGATTCCCCGCGGAGAACCCTTGGATAGCTGCAGGGCCGGTCCGCAAATACAGCTTAGCGGATTAGTTATACCTGAACACACGTTTCCCAGTCCTATAGGACCTATCATCCGAGGCGCCTCATTCCATCATCCACATAAGTAAAATGTCAGGGCTGGTAGGTCACTGACACCACTCTAGCTAGAAAGAAACATGTTGCTCTCCCTGCGTTCCCTTCTCCCGTTTTAGACTCCGCCGGTGTGTGAGGCTCGCGAAGTCACGCTATACACAAAGCTATGCCTAAACAGACTATGCTTTGATCGTCCCACAAGGTCTGCTTTTCAACAAAGCCTTGATCATATGCATCTTAGCATGCCACATCATCACTCCATATCCCACTACCAATCCTTTGCCGAAATATATGAACGGGTGTTAAGCAAGAGAATAAATTCTCCGCCACCAAACTTCCATACATTCGACAGAAGATTAATAACATGATATATAATGGAGTACGATGTCAGACACACAATCCATTTATAAGCTTATGCTCTGGATCTGAGCGAAAGCCAAATCCGTACAAATCAACGCTACGTCTGGGCAACTCCTACTATTACCTTATCATGGTAGCGAGCCATTCTAATGCAACAGTCATCATCGTCCATTCGATGTGGAGATTTGACGGTCTTCAATCTTCGTCTTCCAATCTTGGATTTTTAAACGTCGTTTAATTATTTGGAATGAGATAAACGCGGGCTTTCCAAATAATCCTCGTATATATACATATATATATTGAAAATCCTTCTTACACATTAATAATTATTTTTATTGACGATTCATTCCTATTTTATTTATTTAAAATAATTAAATTTTTATATAACGACGCCTTAAGTCCATGGCGACTATGGCGCTGCATTCAACCAATTTTGATTTTTACATTTCTCAGAATCTAACCATTGGGTCTTAATGTAATATATATCGTTGGAAAGATTTTTCCAAGACGGTCCTAACGGTTCCAGTTTCAAGAAAATCCGACTATCGGATCTTCTTGTATAGTCGTTTAAAAGTACGATTTCAAAACGCGAACTACCACGCCCTATTCGTTTAATTTTAATTATATATATATATATATATAATCATTAAATCGTAATAACGTCGTTTGATTAAAACAACACTCCACACAATTACCGATACTTACTAAATTTTAATTCATTTGAAGATAATATTACCGCATCCTAAATTCAATCTTTCCTTACATTGAAAATGTAAATTTTGATACACTCAAAATCTTTAAATTACATATAAAAATATAATTTCTAATGACAATGCAAACTCTACTCTTAATTCACATTGTGAAAACATGATTTGTAATTACAATGCAAACACTATATCTAACTCACATTGTAAAAATATAATTTTTAATTACAATGCAAACACTATATCTAATTCACATTGTAAAAATATAATTTTTAATTACAATGCCACATTTCTACATCTAGATTACATATGAAATAAATCAATTTTATTTCTAATGTTCATTCTCATTTTATGTTACATATATACATAAGAAAAATGCAATTTTGATCATACAATGAAATTGCATCCTTTAATTGCATAGAAAAATGTAGTTTTGTCATACGGTATACTTTCCTATAGACATTACATATATAAATATAATATTTAACACACAATGTAAATTCATGTTTTAATTACATATAAAAATGTAAATTTTATCCTATGGTGTAATTCCCTATATAATTTACATATAAAAATGTAAATTTTAACATACGATGAAATTTCCATGTTAATTACAAAGAAACATGTAATTTTTACATACAACATTAATTCACTATATAATTTACATATAAAAATTTAAATTTTAACATACGATGGAATTCTCATATTAATTACAAAGAAAAATGTAATTTTTAATATACGACATAAATTCACTTTATAATTTACGTATAAAAATGTAAATTTTAACATACGATGGAATTCTCATATTAATTACAAAGAAAAATGTAATTTTTAATATACGACATAAATTCACTTTATAATTTACGTATAAAAATGTAATTTTATTCATATGGTGTGAATTCATTCATAAATACATATAAAAATGTTAATTATTTCATGTGATGAAAATTCATTCATAAATTATGTATAAAAATGTTGTTTATTTCACGCGATGAAAAATCATTCATAAATAACATATAAAAACATGTTTCATTTCATACAATGTAAAAACATTTTCTTTTTATGTACAATGCAAAAATATCATCTTTTTATATTTATAATATATTAACTTTACTATTTTACGACGTAAAAATATGATCTTTTCTATTTTACCATGTAAAAATATTAACTTTCCTATTTTGCAATGTAAAAATATGACCTTTTCTATTTTACAAAGTAAAAATATCAACTTTACTATTTTACAATGTAAAAATATTATCTTTTCTATTTTACAAAGTAAAAATATCAACTTTACTATTTTACAATGTAAAAATATTATCTCTTCTATTTTACAAAGTAAAAATATCAACTTTACTATTTTACAATGTAAAAATGTTATCTTTTCTATTTTACAAAGTAAAAATATCAACTTTACTATTTTACAATGTAAAAATATTATCTTTTCTATTTTACAAAGTAAAAATATCAACTTTATTATTTTACAATGTAAAAATATTATCTTTTCTATTTTACAAAGTAAAAATATCAACTTTACTATTTTACAATGTAAAAATATTATCTTTTCTATTTTACAAAGTAAAAATATCAACTTTACTATTTTACAATGTAAAAATATTATCTTTTTATTAACATCATAAAGTTGTCATCTTCTAATTTTCAATATAAAATGATGATCTTCTTATTAGCCAACATAAAATGGTTGTCTTTTTTTATTTTCAACATAAAAATATCGTCTTTTTTATTTTTCTGTCCAACGTTTTCATATCCAATTCCACCACAAACGATAAATATCACATCATCAATTCAGATCTAGAGCTTCAAACTCAGATCTAATATCGCATCAACTAAACACAAATCGAATTCACAACATAGAATAACATCCATCGTATAACGATTCATTTTCATCATTCAACATTAAACAACAAAAGAATAATAATTAAATTAATTAAATTTAAATTAAAAATAAATTCTCACCTAGGCTGGATCTGAAATGAATTGTCAACTTTGATCAGATCTTGTGTTTGAATTCAAAACGATTTCGGATCTGAAATGATTCCAATTCAAATTCATATGAAGAATCAAAATTCAGCCTTTAACAACTGACACAGTAACGGAAATAAGCGTGACAAAATCTGAAATAATTATACCTTAATTTTCAGAATTGTTCAAATCTTCAAATGCGGATTTCGGGAGCTGTAGTCGACGATTTTACTAACGGTTTGCGGGAGATTGGAGAGTTACGAGAGGGCTATCTTCACCGGGAAGATGGGAGGGTGCGGCTGCAAGGAGGAGGCATGGTTTGGGTGTAAAGGCCGCGGGTTTGCGGTGCTCGTTCTTTGCCTACGGTCGATGAAAAGGGATGAAACTTGTTGGAGATTAAAGAGAGTGAGAAGAGCTTCAAAAGGTTTAACTACGGCCTAAGCTAATTCTTTGTGGATTGGGAAAGAAGGAGGAAAGAAGTTTCGGCCATGATGGGTTGTTTTTGAGCGGCTATGGACGGGTAGAACGACGGGGAAGAAAAGGAGGTTGTACTCTCTCTTATTTATATTATTATTAAATTAGGTTATTATCCAATAAAGTTCCTTTTACCCACTAACTCGAAATTTGGCCTGCTCACTGTCGTTCTTAAGGTTTTGACGCCTTCCGAACGCGATGGGCTATGTCTCGGGTCTAAATTCTGATGCCTGTAGCGTTTTTTATTTAAAATCCTATTAAAAATTAATTAATTAAATATTGACCGTACATGAAAATTTACCGAGGCCACAAATTAACTTCAAAAATTCCCGAAAAATATATTTAGCTATATTTTGACGCTAGGGACTTAGAAAAATTAATTTCGTTCAATTCTGAGCTCGTATGAATTTTTAATGAATTTTTAAATTCAAAAATTGTCCATTTACACTAAAAAATCAATTATAATTATATATTAATTCTAAAAATTACCGAAAAATCATTTTTAGCTTTGTTTTGACGATACGAACCCAACAAAATTATTTTCGTCGAATTCTGAGACTGTTTGAAAAATGGCTATTTTTAAGGCGTTTAAATTTAACTAAAATAGTCAAAACACATTTTCCTCTGCCACGCTCACATATTAATTCGAAAAATTCTGAAAATTGAAATCTAGCAATAATTTGACATTCCGGTTCCAACAAAGTGGTTTCGTCGAAAACAGAGGTCGTTTGAAAAATGACTATTTTTAAGGCCAGTATATTTAATATTAAAAATACATTTTTAAACAAATAATTTTCGAAACTTGAAATATATAAGTGTTTACTGTTTTTCAATGTAGAAACATCATTCCGAACTCAATGGAAGTGATTTCGAGTCGAAATTCCTTCGTATGTGAAATGTAGCATTTTGACCCTTATACATTTCGTAGCGACCGTTCTAGATTTTAAACTGGGCATAACTTCTGATTCTCGTTATGAAATTTTGATTTTTCGGATTCGTTGGAAAGATATTTTTAAATAGATTCTAATATTTTTGGTTTCACTAAAATCCGTTAAATTTTGCGTCCTGTATGGTCAGTCAAAGTTCAAGTTTGACTTTTCAAACTACCACGCTATTTCTAACTCTTTTTATAATTAAAATTAAATTATTCATTCTAACTTCGATTTGAATCAAATTTGTGATCATTATTATTTAAAATAGACTATTTTAAATATCAAAACTCATTAAAATCACTTAAAATAAATTTTAAATTGGCCCCAAAATTCAGGGTTGTTACAGTCTCCCCCACTTAAAAACTTTTCGTCCTCGAAAAGGGACGAAGCTAAAAGTTGATTAATTAACTAACTAATTTATATATATATACTCTCCATTGGTTTAAATAATTTCATTAGTTGATTAACCTTTAAATATATAACTTTTAATATATTCAAAATCATATTTTCCAAAATAGAGTATAATTAATCACAAATACGTATATTATAGGCTTGCTACTCCCAACTCATTCTAGGGCATTACTAACCCTATTTCTAATGAGTTTTCTCATTTTAGGATACTGCTGATCCTATCTCTAATGAGTATTCTTATTGGATATTACTAATCCAATCTCTGATGAGCCTTTTGTTCAGTTCTAATGAGTTGTACCCCAAAGATTTGAGCTAACCAAAGCTCTGATACCAACTGTAACGACACGCATTTCGCCCAACCTTAATCGATCGCAAAATCGACCAAGACCGTTCAAAATCCGCATACGTTAACTTTGGTAATATAACAACATCAGAACAATAACAGCAGACTTTTATAACATCAATAATAAATGTTACATCAGAGTAAAGAATATCAGAGTACATTGGCTAATAATTACAGCGGAAGATAAATTACAATATTATAATACATTGCAGCGGAAATAAAATAACTAAGGCAGCGGAAGACTTCCAATGTTCTGGACACAGCTTTAAGCTTCAATTCAGGATCCTGCTAAAGAGATAAACCTGTAGACAACTGCTCGACTGCCCGTGTGGAAAGAGGGCACCCGAGTTTGCAAAAAGGTGGAAACAAACAACGGGTCAGTCGTGGGACTGGTGTGAGAATTTTTAACTAATTAATCACTATTAATAGGGCAAATCCAAAGACCACGCCGCTAATGCGGAACGGGTTTACTCTAATGGATTGCCGTACATAAACGTGTCATAATAAATGATAAGTAAATCGTACAACAACGCTATGCTTTTTAGAAAAATGAAATCACCCTAAGAACCAGGTCCCATCACACAATGCAACGCACACCAGAGGATAGGGTTTTACCTTATAGTGATCAAACTTGATAAATACGGCAAATACGAGTTAATATTATTATTAGTAAATATCAAACCATTTCAAAGTAAATGTATCAATCCTAGGAAGCATAGGTACCCATATATTATGCCTCCGTACTAGTAATACAATCAAATCTGAATGGGGCGTATTGGAAATTGGTTTCCATCATGAGTCAAGGCTAGGGAGGAGCTCCTACCGATTCGAGACACTCTAGCTAATGTCTCAGGATTCCCCGCGGAGAACCCTTGGATAGGTGCAGGGCCGGTCCACAAATACAACTTAGCGGATTAGTTATACCTGAACACACGTTTCCCAGTCCTATAGGACCTATCATTCGAGGCGCCTCATTCCATCATCCACATAAGTAAAATGTCAGGGCTGGTAGGTCACTGACACCACTCTAGCTAGAAAGAAACGTGTTGCTCTCCCTGCGTTCCCTTCTCCCGTTTTAGACTCCGCCGGTTTGTGAGGCTCGCGAAGTCACGCTATACACAAAGCTATGCCTAAACAGACTGTGCTTTGATCGTCCCACAAGGCCTGCTTTTCAACAAAGCCTTGATCATATGCATCTTAGCATGCCACATCATCACTCCATATCCCACTACCAATCCTTTGCCGAAATATATGAACGGGTGTTAAGCAAGAGAATAAATTCTCCGCCACCAAACTTCCATACATTCGACAGAAGATTAATAACATGATATATAATGGAGTACGATGTCAGACACACAATCCATTTATAAGCTTATGCTCTGGGTCTGAGCGAAAGCCAAATCCGTACAAATCAACACTACGTTTGGGCAACTCCTACTATTACCTTATCATGGTAGCGAGCCATTCTAATGCAACAGTCATCATCGTCCATTCGATGTGGAGATTTTATGGTCTTCAGTCGCCGTCTTCCAATCTTGGATTTTTAAACGTCGTTTAATTATTTGGAATGAGATAAACTCGGGCTTTCCAAATAATCCTCGTATATATACATATATATATATTGAAAATCCATCTTACACATGTGACGAGAAGGAATTTCGCTCGGTCCGAACTAGTCGCTAAACCGACCCAGACCGTTCGAAACGCCCTATCGTTTGAGAACAGGACAAATCAGGACACATACAGAAGAACATTTCACTGTATATTACAACAATGCATCAGATTACAAGAATATACAGAGTATAAAAGAATATTACACAGAAATATCAGAGATTTAAATTACATTTAAATACATCGCAGCGGAAAATAATACAAAACTCAACTAGAAGGAGATATACGGATACAAAGCTTTCCGGATATCGTTCCAGCTGTAAACCAGGATCCTGTGAATATAAATCTGCAAAACCAAAACTACTAGCTGCCCGTGTCAAAATAGGGGCACCCAGAGTTTAGGTTGAAACAATAAACTCCAGGTCAGTCATGGGACTGGTGTGAGAACTAAAACAGTTAATCTTTATTTTCAAAGTTAGGCAAATCAAGGGACCACGCCGTATAACACGGAACGGGTTTCCTCCCAAGAATACCAGTGCATAAAACAAACAGCGCAAGGCTAAATAAAGAAAAATGAAGCTGTTATAAGACCCAGGTCCTATCACACAATGCAACGCAAGCCGGGGGATAGGGTTTTCCCTTATAACATCCAAAGAATGCTTGATACGTTTAAAATAGATTATTTGATACTATTATAAGTGCATAGTGTATAAAACAACTTCAAATCATAAGTATCAATCATAGGCGGCATGGGTACCATATATCATGTCGCCATACTAGTTCTACAATTAAAACCGCAAATGTCACGTATTTGGAAATTGGGTTTCCATCTATGAACCGAGGCAAAAGATAGTCCTCAACCGATTCGAGACTGCCTAGCCCGAGTCTCAGGATCAGAGCTCGAGTGACCCTAGGATCGTCAGGGCCGGTCCACCGATGTGGATTAAAATGCCTGAACACTGCGTTTCCCCGCCCTTTGGGGCGTAAATGATCCAACGAATGACTCCATCGGACCCGGATCGTCCGATCAAACCGAGGCGCCTCGCAACAGCAACAACCACATAAGTCAAACTCGTCAGGGCGTGTAAAAGCACTGACGCCACTTCTAGCTAGGAGGAAACGCAGGCCCTCCCTGAGGTCCGTCTCCCGTTTTTGGTTCATACTGGGTGTGAAACTCGCGAAGTAAACGTTACACAAAGCTACGCCACAAAGGCCGTGCTTTGATCATCACCACAAGACTTTGCTTTTCAACAGAAGCCTCGATCAACTGCCGCTTAGGCATGCCACACAGGCAATTCACTCCATGCGTTTGATATCCATCAATATGTAACCCCTGAGCTCGTACGTCTCAGAGAAGGGCGTTAAGCAAGAGAATAAATTCTCCGCCGCCAAACAGATATATATTTAATAGAAATCAATCACACAGACTAAAATCCAATGTCAGACACACAGTCCATTTACAAGTCCGTTCTGGGGCTGAACGAAACCGGAGGCACCTAGTACCCTGCATATCCATCGATCTCCAAGTACGTCTGGACGATCACTAACTGTTTCCATCTTCTTGGGTGTACAGCCCAATCAAGATCATCAGTAATCACCCAAACGACGTGAAGACTTCTGGTCTTCGACCATCGTCTTCATCTTCGACTTATCGTCGTATCAGTTATTCAGAATGGGATAAACCCGATCTTTCCGAATAACTCGCGTATTATTTTAAATAAGTGTTACACAAACACAACATACGCCTCATTCCAATTCATTAGTCACTAACCGTAAATTAATCAAGAGAATAATTTCCCAAATATTAACCCCGAAGGCCGAAACCAACATCAGATCAATATCCAGAAAACCATTCTGCTTGGCTAACCGACAGTTAGTTTCTAAATTCCACATTCATAGGGAAAGGTTCCCATTAATTTTATCCAAGATAAATTCCTTGAATTTATTCTTTAATCTATTTTTGAATATCAATTCAAACTAGTCGGGATTAGCGAACCTTACCGAAGTAATCATTTATTTTAATTCCCCCATCCCAACCTATTCATCCCATGAAGTAAAACTGGTAATACTTCATATCTAACACCACAGTGTCATCGGTAAATTCAATTACCATTTCACGTTCAAATCTAATTAAAGATTTTACTATCGCCTGGAGCAAAACTGGTGGTACTCCATTTTCGATCTTTTCAATCTAATTAAAGATTCCTTAAAACTCCACTTAGTTTTAATCTTTAACTGGGTTAAAGAATCAGTGTCATTTAAAACATAGTTCACGATAAACCCCAAAATCACATTCCATTAATTATTGGGTTAAATAACGAGTGTTATTTAAAACACTGTTCACGATAAACCCAAAAATCAATATCACTTCAATTCCAATTAAATATTATTCAATTGGTACACTTCATTAAATCTAAATAAAAAGATTTAATCTTTCCACAACTGGGTTCAAGAACAGTGTTATTGAAGACACCATTCACGACAAACCCAAATCACATTTGATATTCAATACAAGGCTCTGAATAGAAAATATATCGGCTTATATTCAATATCAAATTCTACGATTAACAAATGTCGTATTGAAATAACGATATAAATGTATATCTTTCAAATTCCCATAACAACATCTGTATAATCACGAATTCCAACATCGAAATATTCCGAAGACAATTTCGATTCAAATCCACTCCAATGCAATCATTGGAAATTTTGGTTATTTTTAAAACCCTTTTCAAATTCAATTTATTTATTTAAAAATAAATAGAATTATATTTCTAGTTCAAACTAGTTCATTTTGATAAAAATCTATTTTTGTCTTTTCAAATATGGAGTTTTTCATCCCAATTTTTCCCAAATCATTTCTTATGATTTTACACAAATTATTACTATTTTTAATAATTTTATCAAGGCCCGTACAGTCGATTTCCATCAATGGCCATCGAACTGCACTTACAGCGACCTTTTTCAAATTTGATTTGGACATAATTCCAAATCCAACCGTTAGATTTTGAATTTCTAATATTCATTAGAAAGCTCTTTTCGATACGAACCCAACGGTTCCGGTTTTAGGAGAATCCGACGGTTGGATCTCCCGTAATGTCCGTTTGAAATAAATGGTCGAAATTCACGAACTGCCGCGGCGCGGCGCGTTCTATTCAGGCCATTATATTATATATATAATATATATAATATATATTTCGTCGATTTCTATTTAAAACGAATTATATAAATAGTTTTAAATTCGTTTCAAAAGCAATTTCAACTTCCATTTCAATTCAAATCAAAATTGAATTCTTCTTTATAAATTCGTTTTAAAATTCATTTCCATTCAATTCAAATTTCAATCCAATTTGAATTCATTTCAATTTGCTTTCGATTCAATTTGAATTCGTTTTCAATTCAATTCATTTCAAAATCATTTTCAATTCAATTCATTTCGAAATCGTTTTCAATTCAATTCATTTCGAAATCGTTTTCAATTCAATTCATTTCGAAATCGTTTTCAATTCAATTCATTTCGAAATCGTTTTCAATTCAATTCATTTCGAAATCGTTTTCAATTCAATTCATTTCGAAATCGTTTTCAATTCAATTCATTTCGAAATCGTTTTCAATTCAATTCATTTCAAAATGAATAAAATCGATATAAATATCGTTTACGTCAAAATGGCGTCAATCTAATCAACACGGCTTCATAAATTTCTATTTTCAAATATTCTATTTCAAATATTTCTTTTTCAAAATAGTTGTTATTATCAAAATATTTCGTTCAACTCATGACCAATCTCAATGGATGAGTACTGTCAACACATGAACCTTTATTTTATAATATTCTTTATTTTTCAAATTGGAATGAGGCCCAATCAATTACCATATAAAGTTAATTATATGGATTTTCATACATTACACACATATAATAGCATTGAAAAATAATCAACCATCAACCAAAGTGCACTACACTGTATAAGCATCAAATATAGATATCTAACGCTTATAACAGCCTGTCAATCAATCGATCGACATATTTAATTAATCAGGATGAGTGAACTTCAAATTTCATCCCAACACCCGTGTGGGGTTTCAAACAATCAAACACAGATTTTATTTGTGCAGTTGGGCGATGTGTAAAATTTATCGACCCAATCAATGTCCTTCAAATAGGTGTACATAAACAAACCGTTCGGTTTGTAAATGAATATTTTATTTTATTCACTTCACGTTAAAAATCATATTTTTAACGATAAAAACATTTTATTCCAACGTATGAATTTCTACTCAGTTATTTCTTTAAATAAAATGATATTTTTATTTTTCTAACACATTTTAGAAAATTTCGACGGCATAACGGCACTAGAAACGGGACGAGGCCTAGCCTTATCCCCGGTCTAGTGAAGGCCCACGCCATTCACACATCAATCAAATCAATTCATTTCACCAAACAATTCAATTCAAACCAAATCATCTAACTAATTTATGCAACCAAACAAACAAGTCCATGGTCTGTGGACGATTGTGTCGGGTGCTACTAAGCACCGTCTGCATCCTAGTATATATATATATATATATATAACTAGAGAAAGAAATTTTGAGTGAGAAGTTCTCACCGATATGCTAAACCAAACGCCACGACTCTTCATATGTAGGAAATCTTCTTCGTCTTGCCCTTCATCACTTTCGTCGCCCGTATCCACTACATATATAAAATTCACATATTTATATTCTCTCCCTTTCACAATAAAATAAAGTTCACATTTTTTTATTTCACTTCATATATTTACAACGCTTCTTTCTACATAAAAATTATATTTTTATATTTCTACTCCTTATATAAAGATTGAATTTTTATTATCATAACTGTACAAAAATCATATTTTTCTTTAGTGTTATCAATACAAAAACAATACAAAATTTCTATTTTATTTTCATTGTAAACTTTATTCCAAAATCAATGCAAATTTCTATTTAAAATCACTGCTAATTTCTATTTATAAACAATGCTAATGTATTAAATAAAAACTGAATTTGACAATGTATTTTATCCATTAAAAACTGTATTTTTACAAAGCTTTTGATCAAACAAAAACTGAATTTTTATCAATGTATTTAAATTAAAACTAAGTTTAAAAATAAAATAGGAAGAGAAGCTTACTGTCTTTTGTCGGAGGGAGGGTTGCGTGCTTGCTGCGCTGAAGTGGAATGGCGCTGTCGAAGGGGAGGGTGCGTGGTGGTTTTTGAAGGGGGCTTGGGCCAGTGCTTCACGGAAGGGGGAGAGGGCGGTGTAGAGGCAGCGGAGGGGGAGGAGAAGGGGCCGGAGCAGCGCGCGTCGGGGGGATACATCGCGATGACGGCGGCGAAGTCCTGGGTGCTAGGGCTTGGTTTGTCGCGCGTCGAAGAAGGAAGAAGGAGGAGGGAAGAGAAGAGAGGATCGGGAGGGCTGTGGCGAAGGCTTCCCCGCCTGCGACGGCGGCGCTGACCCCCCCTGGAGGCGGCGCGTCTTCGATTAGGCTAGGTCATTTATTTATTTTTCTTTTCTGAAAAACTGTCGGGGGAAGAATGAAAAGGGGAGGAGGGCCCTTTATAAAAATATTTTCTATTTTATTTTAATCTCCATAGTTGACTTTTCTTTCGAAGTCGAAACGAGACCCACCGACTGTCGTCCCTAGCGTTTTACCCCCGTTCCGAACACAATGAGATATGTATCGTACGCCAATTCGATTGTTTGAATCAGTTTTCATCAAAATTAAAACATAAATCAGTATATATTCAATTTGAACGTACATTTTTAATTACTGGGGTCACATACTGACTCAGAAAATTCCAGGAAAATTATTTCTACCTTCGTATTGACGATGCGGTCCTAACAAAACTAATTTCGTCGAATTCTGAGACCGTTGGAAAAATGGCCATTTTCCAGTTGATTAAAATTAACTGAAACTGGTCAAACGCGTTTTCCTTTGCCACGCTCACATATTGATTCGAAAAATTATGAAATTTGGAATCTAGCAATAACTTGACATCACGGACCCAACAAAACTGGTTTCGTCGAAATCTGAGGTCATTTGCAAAATGTCCATTTTTAAGGGCCTGAATTCCATAGCGACTATTCAAAATTTTCAACTGGGCATATCTTTTGATTCCCGCTATGAAATCTTGATCTGTCTGATTCGTTGGGAAGATATTATCGATTAGATCCTAATGTTTTTGGTTTCACTAAAATCCGGATTGTTTTGCACCCGGTGCATTCAATTGAAGTTTGAAATCGAATTATCGAACTACCGCGCCATTTTCAATTCCTTTTATAATTATATATAATTATTTATATTCTAACGACGACGCGTATAATATATACGTTCTAATTCCATTCAAAATAAATTTCTCGTCGATATTATTTAAAATAATTCATTTTAAATAATTAAAATTCGCTAAAATTGTCGAATAAAAATTTTAAACTGGCCCAGATTTTCCGGGTTATTACAACACATTAATAATTCTTTTTATTGACGATTCATTCCTATTTTAATTATTTAAAATAATTAAATTTTTATATAACGACGCCTTAAGTCCATGGCGACTATGGCGCTGCATTCAACCAATTTTGATTTTTACATTTCTCAGAATCTAACCGTTGGATCTTAATGTAATATATATCGTTGGAAAGATTTTTCCAAGAGGGTCCTAACAGTTCCAGTTTCAAGAAAATACGATTGTCGGATCTTCTTGTATAGTCGTTTAAAAGTACGATTTCAAAACGCAAACTACCACGCCCTATTCGTTTAATTCTAATTATATATATATATATATATATATATAATCATTAAATCGTAATAACGTCGTTTGATTAAAACAACACTCCACACAATTACCGATACTTACTAAATTTTAATTCATTTGAAGATAATATTACCGCATCCTAAATTCAATCTTTCCTTACATTGAAAATGTAAATTTTGATACACTCAAAATCTTTAAATTACATATAAAAAATATAATTTCTAATGACAATGCAAACTCTACTCTTAATTCACATTGTGAAAACATGATTTGTAATTACAATGCAAACACTATATCTAATTCACATTGTAAAAATATAATTTTTAATTACAATGCAAACACTATATCTAATTCACATTGTAAAAATATAATTTTTAATTACAATGCCACATTTCTACATCTAGATTACATATGAAATAAATCAATTTTATTTCTAATGTTCATTCTCATTTTATGTTACATATATACATAAGAAAAATGCAATTTTGATCATACAATGAAATTGCATCCTTTAATTGCATAGAAAAATGTAGTTTTGTCATACGGTATACTTTCCTATAGACATTACATATATAAATATAATATTTAACACACAATGTAAATTCATGTTTTAATTACATATAAAAATGTAAATTTTATCCTATGGTGTAATTCCCTATATAATTTACATATAAAAATGTAAATTTTAACATATGATGAAATTTCCATGTTAATTACAAAGGAAAAGTAATTTTTACATACAACATTAATTCACTTTATAATTTACATATAAAAATGTAAATTTTAACATACGATGGAATTCTCATATTAATTACAAAGAAAAATGTAATTTTTAATATACGACATAAATTCACTTTATAATTTACGTATAAAAATGTAAATTTTAGCATACGATGGAATTCTCATATTAATTACAAATAAAAATGTAATTTTTAATATACGACATAAATTCACTTTATAATTTACGTATAAAAATGTATTTTTTTTCATATGGTGTGAATTTATTCATAAATACGTATAAAAATGTTAATTATTTCATGTGATGAAAATTCATTCATAAATTATGTATAAAAATGTTGTTTATTTCACGCGATGAAAAATCATTCATAAATAACATATAAAAACATGTTTCATTTCATACAATGCAAAAACATTTTCTTTTTATGTACAATGCAAAAATATCATCTTTTTATATTTATAATATATTAACTTTACTATTTTACGATGTAAAAATATGATCTTTTCTATTTTACCATGTAAAGATATTAACTTTCCTATTTTGCAATGTAGAAATATGACCTTTTCTATTTTACAAAGTAAAAATATCAACTTTACTATTTTACAATGTAAAAATATTATCTTTTCTATTTCACAAAGTAAAAATATCAACTTTACTATTTTACAATGTAAAAATATTATCTTTTCTAATTTACAAAGTAAAAATATCAACTTTACTATTTTACAATGTAAAAATATTATCTTTTCTATTTTACAAAGTAAAAATATCAACTTTACTATTTTACAATGTAAAAATATTATCTTTTCTATTTTACAAAGTAAAAATATCAACTTTACTATTTTACAATGTAAAAATATTATCTTTTCTATTTTACAAAGTAAAAATATCAACTTTACTATTTTACAATGTAAAAATATTATCTTTTTTATTAACATCATAAAGTTGTCATCTTCTAATTTTCAATATAAAATGATGATCTTCTTATTAGCCAACATAAAATGGTTGTCTTTTTTTATTTTCATCATAAAAATATCGTCTTTTTTATTTTTCTGTCCAACGTTTTCATATCCAATTCCACCACAAACGATAAATATCATATCATCAATTCAGATCAAGAGCTTCAAACTCCGATCTAATATCACATTAACTAAACACAAATCGAATTCACAACATAGAATAACATCCATCACATAACGATTCATTTTCATCATTCAACATTAAACAACAAAAGAATAATACTTAAATTAATTAAATTTAAATTAAAAATAAATTCTCACCTAGGCCGGATCTGAAATGAATTGTCAACTTTGATCAGATCTTGTGTTTGAATTCAAAACGATTTTGGATCTGAAATGATTCCAATTCAAATTCATATGAAAAATCAAAATTCAGCCTTTAACAACTGACATAGTAACGGAAATAAGCGTGACAAAATCTGAATTAATCATACCTTAATTTTTAGAATTGTTCAAATCTTCAAATGCGGATTTCGGGAGCTGTAGTCGACGGTTTTACTAACGGCTTGCGAGAGATTGGAGAGCTACGAGAGGGCTATCTTCACCGGGAAGATGGGAGGGTGCGGCTGCAAGGAGGAGGCGCGGTTTGGGTGTAAAGGCCGCGGGTTTGCCGTGCTCGTTCTTCGCCTACGGTCGATGAAAAGGGATGAAACTTGTTGGAGATTAAAGAGAGTGAGAAGAGCTTCGAAAAGTTTAACTACGGCCTAAGCTAATTCTTTGTGGATTGGGAGAGAAGGAGGAGAGAAGTTTCGGTCATGATGGGTTGTTTTTGAGCGGCTATGGACGGGTAGAACGACGGGGAAGAAAAGGAGGCCGTACTCTCTTATTTATATTATTATTAAATTAGGTTATTATCCAATAAAGGTCCGTTTACCCACTAACTCGAAATTTGGCCTGCTCACTATCGTTCTTAAGGTTTTGACGCCTTCCGAACGCGATGGGCTATGTCTCGAGCCTAAATTTTGATGCCTGTAGCATTTTTTATTTAAAATCCTATTAAAAATTAATTAATTAAATATTGATCGTACATGAAAATTTACCGAGGCCACAAATTAACTTCAAAAATTCCCAAAGAATATATTTAGCTATATTTTGACGCTGCGGACCTAGAAAAACTAATTTCGTTCAATTCTGAGCTCGTATGAATTTTTAATGAATTTTTAAATTCAAAAATTGTCCATTTACACTAAAAAATCAATTATAATTATATATTAATTCTAAAAATTACCGAAAAATCATTTTTAGCTTTGTTTTGACGATACGAACCCAACAAAATTATTTTCGTCGAATTCTGAGACTGTTTGAAAAATGGCTATTTTAAAGGCGTTTAAATTTAACTGAAATAGTCAAAACACATTTTCCTCTGCCACGCTCACATATTAATTCAAAAAATTCTGAAAATTAAAATCTAGCAATAATTTGACATTGTGGTTCCAACAAAAGTGGTTTCGTCGAAAACAGAGGTCGTTTAAAAAATGACTATTTTTAAGGCCGGTATATTTAATATTAAAAATACATTTTTAAACAAATAATTTTCGAAACTCGAAATATGTAAGTGTTTACTGTTTTTCAATGTAGAAACATCATTCTGAACTCAATGGAAGTTGTTTCGAGTCGAAATTCCTTCGTATGTGAAAAGTAGCATTTTGACCCTTATACATTTCGTAGCGACCGTTCTAGATTTTAAACTGGGCATAACTTCTGATTCTCGTTATGAAATTTCGATTTTTCGGATTCGTTGGAAAGATATTTTTAAATAGATTCTAATACTTTTGGTTTCACTAAAATCCGTTAAAATTTTGCGTTTTGTATGGTCAGTCAAAGTTCAAGTTTGACTTTTCAAACTACCGCGTTATTTCTAACTCTTTTTATAATTAAAATTAAATTATTCATTCTAACTTCGATTTGAATTAAATTTGTGATCATTATTATTTAAAATAGACTATTTTAAATATCAAAACTCATTATAATCACTTAAAATAAATTTTAAATTGGCCCCAAAATTCAGGGTTGTTACAGGGGTAGACCCCTCACCTCATCGTAGACATCAACATATTCACGGACTATACGAACAAAATGTAAATCATCATTGGATGCGTCAAGTGAATCAAGATAACTAAGCATCACCGGTCCTCAAGGGTCACAAGAAATATCAAGGGTCTTTCCACTAAGAGTCAACACTTTTACTACCCTTCGTTCACAATCTAGGATGGCGCCATATCGGACTAGCCAATCCATCCCTAGAATCAACCCATAGCCCATGAAACCAAGCACAAAAGCATTACATTCAAAACCAACACCTAAAATAGACAATCTCAAATCCCTACAGATCATGGATAAATGAGCCGACCCACCAATAGGATTTGAGACTACAATGGGATCCACAACAAGACTAGAATTTAAGTGCGGTGTCTTAACTAATGATGTAGAGATAAACGAATGTGATGCGCCAGAATCGAAAAAAGTACGGACAGGATGATCAAATAGAAAAACTAAACTCTCAACGGAAATGTTTCTACCTCGTTGTTGCAGCGGTGGGACCGCGAGAGCCTGGACCTGCTCCTTTGCCTGCTCTGGTGCACGAGAGCCTGAAGCTTCCCTCAAGAAGTTCTTTGCCCGTGTCCCTGTTTCCTTGGGCAGTCCTTAACTAGATGACCTTCCTCTCCACAGTGGAAACAACCAGTCTTCTTCTTTTTTCTATAGTATTTACTCAGATGGCCTGGTGTCCCACAATTAAAGCACTTCTTCTTTCCTTTGCCATTATTGTTCTTCCCGCCTTTCTTGTTTTGTTGTTGCTGCGGTTTCTTTTGATCCCCTTTCTTCTCAGGTGCCTTATTAGCATTGGCGCCCTTCTGTTCTTCATGCATAAGCGCCATATCAACTAGCCTCTCAAAGGTGGCCCCCATAGGGATGTGGGTCATAGCTAACCTATGTAGTGGCTCGTTCAAACCCTTAACAAATCTCAGGGCCTTCTTTTTGGGTGTATTAACCAAGTCCAAGCCAAATCTCGCTAACTGATTTAACTTGTTGACGTATTCTTTCACTGATAGATTCCCTTGCTTTAATGCCAAAAACCTTTCCATGTATGGATTCTCTTCATCCCGTGAGAGAAACTTTGCCTCAAAGCTACGCATGAAATCTGGCCATGTATCAACCGGATGCTCTCCATTAGTGACTCCCTCCAAAACGAAGCTTCGTCCTTCATTAACCAAGCAGCCAATTGGACCTTCTTACAATCGTCCAAATCGAAAATGCCAAAAAGATAAACCATTCTTTCAACCAATTTCTAGCTTCAATGAACGTTTTAGACCCACTAAAAGATTTTCCACCCATCGAACGAAAGTCTTTACATATCTTGGAGAAAGTATCTCCACGCGGAGGAATGACTGGAGCTAGGGGAGGAGGAGGAGGAGGAACGTTAGCCGGACCTGCGGCAGTGGCCCTAGCCTCGAGATATTGACAAAACCAACCAGGTACATGAACACCCTCTGGTATCTCAGATGCTCTAGACATGCTGAAAAGAAAAAGAAAGATTTTTAAAACAAGGGGAGCGAAAGAGAGATGTATGGCTTGCAGGGATTTTGCTCTTTAAAGTAAACTTTCCTTGAAAATAGCTTCTTTAAAACAAGTTTTTGAAAATACTTTCTAGGAAGATAATACTTTTGAAAACACTTTTCAAAACTTTTTATCTGTTCTTGTAACCATAGCACTGATACCACGTGTAACACCCTATGTCCATTAATGTCACTCACAAAGGGAATGCATCAATGTCCATGAAGTGTTATTGTTGTATAGAACAGATAAATTACAAGAATAAATAAATAAAACAACAAAGCAGGATTTAAAAATTATTTCATATCATCACAACTCAAAACGAGTTTACATAAGTAGTCTCCAAAACCATTATAACAGGATCAATAGTCATTTCCAAAAACTTCAAAATACATAAAGAAGCAAATACTTAAATAACATAAATGCATAAATCCCCACTGAGCATAAGCAAAGCCATAAAGATGAGAGAGTCCTTAGCGATACATCTACTCTCTTCAAGAAACTGAAAGAAATCGGCACTAAGCTGTAGTATTCCCTCCTTGCAACCCTGAGGGGGGGGGGGAAAGGAAGAAAAGAGGTGGAAAGAAAACGGGGCCAGACATAAAGTCTGGCGAGTGCGATAACTTTAACAATATAATTATCAAAATAACTAGGATAAGGCATAAGCTGGAAAATAAGTAAATGACTGTGAACAATTGGGTATGACAGAACAAACAAGGAAATAAGACGAACAAAGATAACGTTAAAGGCGCACCTAGTCACTATAAGATAATTACTACACTGCACCACCACTAGTCACCCTAAAGGTTGATCCCGCCTATAGAACTTAATACTGCTAATGGTAGTTTCGTGTACCCCTAGCTACCTCCATAGGTGTCATCTGCCCCTATCTCCACTAGGGGTACCCACTACCCCATTCGATTGGCTCCCTAACTCGTAGATACCCGTGCTAGGCCTACAGTGGGTGTATCACTCCCCAAAGTGGCAACCCGATACCACCAAAAATGCACGGCTTATATCTACACGATGTAACAACCTCTTACCTACCAGCCGAAGCCCACACACGCATATGAACCCGTTGGACTTGCGTTGCCACTACTGACCCGTTTTGACATCTTACAATCAAATCCAGTACGTGTCCCGTCCTCGACTTGGGTCGAGCCCACAAAGATACTTAATGGGTTACTAGTTTGAAAAGGGCCCCCATGCATGTCACAATCTTTCCACCTATGCTTGGTCCCCTCTAAGGTTTTTCCCACTTAACCCCATTCTTATTCATGTCTTCTTACATGTTTCAATCTTGGTTAAGTGCATCTAATCGTATTTCAAATGCCACCAAAGGCACCCATTAAATTCCACATGCCATCCAAGGCACCCACTTAACCCCCTCATGTCCCACTACATGTTTATCTGGTTAAGTGTTTCTTAATTCATTAAGACCGTGACCTTGTAAAGACCTCCCAGATTAGACTGGCATTTGTGGCAGCTGAATTTACTAGGCGGGTTCGGGCAGTCTTTCACCAAAAACGAGCCTAACCTCGCGTCTTTATAATTGTTACGCATTTAATTGATGCCTAATCCCTCCCACATTAGACTGGCATTTGTGGCTGCTGGATTTTCCAGGCGGGTCCGGGCAGTCTTACACCACAAACGAGTCTAACCTCGTGTCTTAGGCAGTTTATTATTACACATAATTAATTATCCCCAATTTGAATTAATTTCCCTATTCAAATTGTCAATCAATTACAAATTTAACTATGTCCATAATTAACACCTTAATTATGTCTATCTATTTATGGTATATAAAATATACCAATTAGTCATCACATTTAAGGCATTTATGACAATTCTCAATATTAAATCTTTTAATATTATCCAATTGCCCCACGTTGTACGTTCGTTCGTTTACCGTGAAATATACGTTAGACTCGAATAGTCTAACTTATGGAATAAAGAGAAAACATCACAACATGCATAGAATAAAAACTAGATCTAAACATAAGGGGTGAACTTGCATGTGTGAATATGGTTTTTCATCTAAAACTTCTATAGGCCAAAATCACAAAGTTGCATAAACTATTAATGTCATAGATCTAATCATAAGGTGTAGACTTGCATAGGCAATAATCACAAACTCACATTACAGGATTCATACTCCAAAATATATATACTTGCATATGTAATTTATGCAACATAAACTATGGTGTAAACTTGCATCTAAAACATGTCAATTAAGATTTACATGTAAACTAGCATATAGAATTTTGTATACTAGTATATAACTCACACATGTCTTAGCCTAAACTTTGGATCTAATTTGCACATAAAATGGATGTCATGTAACATGTAAGGTTGTAAATGATTCTCACTAAGTTGCATATGATTCATATCTAAATTAACATCTAAACTTGCATGTAGAATTATCAAGTTAAACTTACATATGATTTAACATATGAATTAGTTCTAACAACATAACCAAACTAGCATATGAAACATCATTATGAATTGATTGTACATAAGCCAACAATTAACATAGATTTACAACATAGATGATAACATCACAGCTTTACAACATAGATAATAACATCATAGATTTACAACATAGATAATAACATAACGGTCAATGATTCACAACATAACCATATAATCCAAATCATAACTCAACCTAATTAAATTGTTAGTTATCTTATTAAAGAAATCGAACTCACAACTCAAAGAAGGTCTTGAGTTTTGAAATCTGATTTCTGAAATTGATTTAGCTCGCCTTTGTAGTAGATTCATTATTGTTTAGATTATAGTTGAATAGAATTGAGTTGATTAGCTTTTCTTCCTCCTAAATGGTGGCGGCTACTCTAGGTTGCAAGGTGATAGCATGACGGCCATAGTTCCAATTTTTATTTGATTTTAGGGTTTGAGTCTAGCCATGTTTATATAGAATTTCAATTTAATTATAGCCGTCGGATGATCTTAGGGTTAATCAAAACCATTCAATCAGGATAGGGTGACACCTCAGCCCTAATGACTCAGCAAGGAGTCAGAAAGAACTCAGCAATGAGTTACACTATGGATCAGATCACACCAGAAAGCTGTGCAGGCTTTCTGCTCGACCTGAGCGCACTTGGGATGTGCGCCAGTGTATTTTTGTACTAGCGCACTTCCCAAGTGCGCCAGCGCATTTATATATTTTTTTCTTTAGGTTTTTCCGCCTAACTTCGTTCATCCATATCTCCTTCATACGGTGTCCGTTTTACGCAAACTCGGACTCTATCTCAAGCGAAATTCCGAGACAAACGCAATGGCACAACCCATTTCCCTTAATTCCCTCATTTGAAATTAAGTATTCTTTGATTTTTTTAACTTTAATATTAAAATTACGTGGTGTTACAATCCCATCAATCCATCTTAGGTAATCTCTACCTAGGATTAACAGAACATCCCTTGCACTTTACTCTGTCTTCAATTATCCTTGGTATAATTTGATTTGCAATGCTTATGTCTATACAGAGTGGTTTTCAGATAAATCTACCGGATCCCGGCCTCTCCGTATTGACAATGTAAATATAAAATGGGCCAAAACTTTGATAGTCAATTATTTAACTATCAAAGGAAACATCCATTCAATCAACGATCCTATTTCCAAGTGGAAATTCTATTGATCAACCATCAAGCAACAATGGGCCCTTTAAATAAATTACCTGATATATTATCATTTCCCAATTTCTCGTATCTTTCCCCATATATTTCTCAAAACCTGTTTTCCTTTCACGAATCTAGGAAAACATTTCCATATATTATAAACTATTTATTTCCTATATTCCAGAAAATATTTCTTATTAACATCAGAAAACGTCTACAACTATTCACAAATTTTTATTTTCTATATTTAGAAAATATATGTTATTATCATCGGAAACATTTCCACATAGATCCAATTTTCTTAAATTCTCATTAACCTAATCATTCCATTTTCCGATGCTTAGAAAATCTCTTTGATTTTATTTGGAAAACATTTCCAAATCCATTTATTGGATTAAACCGATGTTACATAAAACACCACTACTACAACTCAACCCAATAATCACTCACTAACTAACTATATCTCAAACCAATCTCGCTATTGAAGCTTAACCATTCCTCAGTCAATAATGAAGTCAATCAAGTCGGGGTATAATTATTTCTCAGAACTTAACTGAACAACATTCTTAACCTCGAAATAGACAAAGCTCACAACTCCAAATATCAACAAAACATTGCTTACGCAACTCGCCAATTAAATTTAAGAATCTACTCCTTTTACAGAAAATATTGATTATAACGATAGCGTTATAATCCTTGCTTTCGAAGTATTTAGTTTAAAATTATAACTTTTAATCATTAATTTGAATAATTACTTAAGTAAATCTTGATTAAAACAGAAAGTAAATAGTACTTTCCTTAATTTCATGTAGTCGAATTCCAACGTATCACTCTCTTTTGAACAACCTCTATTCGATTTAGGTTCCGAACTTATTGTAATGTCCCATAAATTTCAACAGCAGGAATGTGAATTTAAATTTAGATTTAATTATTTATAATCAATTTTATATTGATACTTGGGCTAAAAATCAATTATATTGCTTTATGTAGAAATTGAACTCATTATTTAATTTAGAATGGTTGGGTGGAAAAGAAATATTTATTGTTGAATTTTTGAACTGAATTTGGCTGGGTATTTGAATTGGATATTTGAATTTCAATTGAGAAATATGAACGACTGAATTTAAAAAAAAATGTTATTGACATTAAATGAATTGGAGATTTTTTTGTTGAAATGTATAGAAAATTGGCTTAAATACGTGTGTATTCATACACATAAAGAATACTTTTTAACATAACGGTTGTGTAGAGCGAATCTACACAGCCGGTTTATATATCATAGATAGTAGAATAATAAATCGGTTAACAAGCCTGATCGATGGCCAAAAAGGTGTTGATCATGCATGCAGATATGCATGCAAAGGAAGTACGTTGTGCACAGCGCGATTAGATACATACATAGCAAATGAACAGACATACACAACAAAAAACAAAAAAACTTGCATATGAGTTGAAGTAAACAACTCCAAAGCATTACTACTAAAAGAAAACCAAAAAACCAGTCTGAGTATTTCTGGTACATTCATGTCAGCGAAGCAGGTGATTACCATGGGAGGGGGAATTATCATCTTTGCTGATGTCCATTGGCGTCCATGCTGCCAACAGACTCTTTCCAAATGATAGCAGTGTCCAGAGTGGTTAGGATAATCGACAATGGCTGGATACCTGAGGAAGATGCATTCAGCCTGGCGTTGTGGCGGACTGCTGAAGTTGATAAAGCTTGAGGTAGCATCAGGGTTTTGCCATCCAGCGGAGCGAGAGGTGGTGGAGGTGTAACAGCGAGGAAGAGCTCTGATCATCTTGTTGAGAAGACGAGTAGGGCAGGAAATGGGTCGGAGAGGTCAATGTCATAAAGGGGGTCCCATTTTGGTTCAGGCGATGGATATGGATCCCAACCAAGCAGGCCAGTGACTTCAATTGAGCTTTCAGGTAAGGGGAGTGGTACAGGCTCAGCTTGTAGTGGTGTAATGGGTTCAGGGATTGTTGATTGAATCTGCATTGCGTCGAAGCGGAAGTCCGGTTCAGGCTCTAGTAGGAGAAGGGGTTCCATGATGAATCCTCGGTTGTTCTCCCACTGGTTTCCTATAAGGAGATCATTAGGGTTATGGGTTGGTGGAAGTGGTCCCAATCTTGTACTGTGATGATGTAGTGGGCGTTGTTGAGGAAGACAGAGTATGTTAATGGTAGGGTAATCGGCTTTAGAAGCCTAACTCTGGTGAAGGCAAAGCGGAAGTCTCTTTGATCCCAGGCGCAACCATTAGCTCTAATGAGGAGGCCAAAAGGGTAAATGGCGATGGTCAAGCAATCTGGAGGATGTTGGAGGTGGACGGGGTAGCCTCTAATTCTAACCCAAGTAGTGGGCCAGAATACTAAGATGATTATCACTGAATCGGGGTCCAAACATCTAAATCCAGTGAACAACCTGGCTTAGAGAGGAATTGGCAGCTGAGGCTGGCATGGTAAAGGTTAGCGGACGGAAATTTGATAAGGAAGTTGTGGTTAGCAAGGATGTAGATGTTCTAGTCATGATGGCGGAAAAATTCGAAAAGTGTGGAGCGTACTGAGTGAGTGTTCCAATACCCGGTGAAGATGGAGGAGCGAGAAAGATTGGTTGCGTTAACAGGAAGAGTCGTATCTGATAAAGAGGAAAAGGAGATGGAACTATTTGCGGAAATGAGCTTATTGGGACGATTAGCGGAGGATTTATCGGAGAAAGATGATTTGACGAGGAGAGAAGGAGTGGGTTTGACGGTCGACATGGGCATACATAAAGAAATTTAAATTTAACATTTCAGATTCGAAATCAAACGAAGTTATTAGTGAACAAACAAAATAAAATTGATGAACTGATAAATAATTTAAAATTTTAAAAATTTAAAATAACATTGTACACAACTAGAGACGGATTACGAACAAACAGATTTTATTGAATTAAGAACATCAAGATATTGTGGCGTGTCAAATTTCGTTACGTTTGGATCTTGTGCTGGCGATATGAATATTAAGTGTTCAAGGATAATTTACGGTACAGTTTAATATTTAATTTTACCTGAATATTACCTATCCTAGATTTACCTTCCTTAGATAAATATTGCACCAACATATATGTTAAAAATCGCATTACCCTATAAACCCTATTTGATTATACATTTTCCTATCCCCGCAGTCTCTATTCTATTGTAACACCCCGTATTTTCTATGAATATTAAATTTGGCAAAATGAAGAATACTTAATTTTTAGAAGAAGAATTAAGTAAAACAGGCTATACCATTGCGTTCATCTGAAAATTCTGGTCGGACCTAAAGTTTGGGTTAAATGGATAATGTATAAGAAAGTTATGGACCTTGGAAATTTGTATACATATAAGGGGAATGTATGTACATATATATAAATTAATAAAATAAAATCAACCCAAAATTCAAGAAAAAAATTCAAAACAGTGGAAGCGAGAAGGCAAATCGCCGAACCGACCTATTTTTTTGGTCGACCCAAGCCTCGCTGGGTCGACCCGGGGTCGACTCAGGGTGTTTGGAATCGGTCCTATCGGCCTAGAATGGCCTATGCGAATTCTTGTGTTTTAGGGCATATGTGGCGTTCTCTGATTGGCCTGGTGACGCATTTTCTTGGACTAGATGGTTTGGATGGATCTTATGTTGATCTAAAGGCTCTAATTAATCCTACACATCTATAAATACACATCTAACCTAGAGCCTAATCTAAGCTAAATTCATTCATGATCCTATATGTTGCTGCATCCTAAACTGACCTAGTGTCCACGATAACAAATCAAATTCAAGCTAGAAGATAAAAAATCAAAGTCTACATCAAGGGTTAAGCATAACAAATTCAGAAATCAGATCCCAGAATTCAAGATCCATTCTTTTTTTGTGAGTTCTAGTCAATTTTAGGTTTACATAGATAAATGTGAATTGTGGTAGACTACGAATTGAGTATATGCTGTAAATCATGAACTTATGCAAGTATACTATGTCATTTTCCCTAGATCTAAAATATGGACATTCTACTATGTTTCCTATGCAAATCTTGAATTACAATTATATTGTGGTACATGTGAACTTGTTAATACAGATCTAACTTTCAAGATCTGATTATGGTGATTCGATATGATGTTTATATGAACATTGATTTGTAAACATGTTAGGATGATTGTACTTCCATTAATTTGTCATTACTTTGGATCTTGATTTTGGTGTTAATCACCTTTCACTTGCTATATTATGACACCTTGGTATATGTGGTAAACTTGACACGTGAATCTAAACTTGTTATTATTCCACCCTGTTTATGCTAGATTTCGGTAATTGGACACCAAGTATTGAATCTAGATCTCATTATGCTTGCCTAAACACAAGTTATTAATTTGATGTCCACTTTATTATGATAATTATCACATGTCCATTCACTTAGTTACTATGCCAATTATGTTAATATTTATGCCAAAACATGTTGAACTGTCACCCTTATCATGTTCCCTTTTATTGTTATGACGAGGCTACTTTATAGCCTCGATGCCGCCAAACACTACAACAAAATGACCCTATTACAACATTGGAACACCGTTGTAATAGGGTTTTTACAACGGTGGGCAAACCGTCGTGTCTTAAGAAGTTGTAATAGCCTAATATCTTTTACAACTTTTCTGCACTGTTGCAAGACCGTTGTAATATGTATATTTTACAACTTTTTTCCACCGTTGTAATAAGTTTATTACAACAGTTATGCACCGTTGTAATAATATCTACTACAACTGTTATGCACCGTTGTGATTGACAGTTGAGTTTAAAAAAAAATAAACATCATTTGCAGCTGAAATGAACAATACACTAAATATAGCGATACTCCACAAGCAAAACAAATATTACAGTTATTTGCAAAATAATTTATTTAAATACTCAAATACAAAGTTAGAAACACTAATAGCCGACACACCAAGCATATGAGAATACTCGAATTCAAGCAACCGTCACAGTTGACAGACAAATCCTAAGAATATTTCATTGCTTGACTTCCCAATATGCAGTTGCTTTCCGCATTTGATCTTAAAAGACATACACCATTCCGTGCTTTTCCTTCGCACCCTCTTCAAAGTTCAAACATACATAACTACCATCTATCACCACTGTCACTAACATCTATCACCACTGTCTCTTTCCGAACTGCATCTGTACTTGGAATATGCTGAATTACTGTATCTTTGATTTGCTCTCAAATGACCACCTTGCCCTCCTCTGCTGACAGAATTTAAGCTCCAAATATCCCTGCAACTATTTTGATCTTCCAAATTTACTGCAAATACATCAGAGCCAAGCTAGGATACTTCTCCTGCCCTATTGCATCCCATATCTTGAACTTTGCAATTTCATCATTTACTGCAAGTGTTTATGGGAAAGAAATGCAGATTCAGTACTCAATTCATATAGTATTTCATATACGGTAACTGAAAACATAAACCCAAGTAATTGAATAAATAAATAAGTAAACACACAAAATTGGGTTATAATGAATAAGTGGGTGTGACGTATAATTTACGTAAAATATGCATAAGCAGGTTAATCAAATAGAGAAATGTAAAGCACTTCATTAACAGGTCTGTTAATCATTCATATCAACTATATATGTAGGAAACCAAATATAATAAGACATGTAAGCCCCTTAATGCACACAAATTTCAAAAAGAAGAAGAAGATAGTGGTGTTTTCTTACTGATTATATTTTCAAGTACTGACAACAAATATATTATACGAGCACCATTCTTTCATTTGCAAGAAAGAACGAAATTTACAATGGTAATGGAAACTGTATTAACTGAATTTCACCATTTCCTTTATACATACTAAATGTAGACAGAATAATGTTGCTTCAAAGTCACCTAATATAGATAAATTCAATAACTGTGATACCCACATCATCATGTAATACTACTGAACTATTAACAGTATTAGCATCTCCCTAAATTCAATAACCAATTCCACAGTTTCTAAACCTACTTCCAAGCCCTCATTGCCAAAAAAATCAAGGCTTTTACCTGTTTCTTTTGTTGAGATGTTTGTCGCAAAGTCATGGTCAGCAACAGGATCAGACTCGCGTTCGTTAGCTCCAGTAAATAGTGGTGACCTAGTTTCGGCAACTGTCCAGCTTCGAGATATACAAACGCTAGTTGATGAAGTAGCGACACTACCTCCCATGCCATTTATCAAAAACACAGTAGCACAGTTTGCCGAGTAATCAAAAATTAGGGTTACCTTTCTTCCCAATCCCTAGATTAGCGTCTGTTCCTTCTTTTCACAAGTTTGTTTTGCGTGATTTTGTTCGACCTCCGTCCTTTGTCACAGCTCGCCTCCGTCTTCTTTTCCCTGTATCACAGTTCGCGAGATCAATTTCCGCCTCCGTTCTTCGTCAGTTCGTCGTTTTGGATAATTTTATCGGGTCTAGGGTTTGAATGATTCTAGCAGTTCTCGAATTTGGGAAAGGGTTTGGAAGAAAACGTTTGGCGGCTGGAGATTATATTATACGGCAAATGAATTTGGGTAAGGGTTTGGAAGCGGTGCTAGACCCGAAATGTTTGGTTTGGAGCCCAGAAAACTTTTGTTGGAGTCAAACGAAAATTTTTGTTAGAGCCAAACGAAATTTTCGTTGGAGCCAAGAATTCCTTCCGCATGTTACGCCTCAGATCAAAACCTGGCATACAAATTGTCAACTTTTTTGTTCAGATTTAAGACTATAATAACTGGTAAATACTGAATTTTAACTTGTAACTATTTTCACATAATATAATATTATTATATATTAATCACTTGTATTTAATAGTGAATTATGTTTGTTAATTATTAATTAAATTGTATATTCAATATTTGTTTATCAATTATTGATTATTAGTCAAATAATTGCTTATTTAATATTTCAAATTAATTATTATTATTTAGTAGCCAAAATTGTTATTAGTTGCCAAAATTATATTTATTAAAACTGTTGAAACAGTTACTACCAAATCAAATATTACTTATTAATAATAGTTATTATTTATTAAAACTGTTGAAACAATTACTACCAAATCAAATATTACTTATTAATAATAGTTACTTAATTAACGATTGTTGTTAAATTTTGAGTAAGATTCAAATTCAACAGTACACAAAAAGTACCGTTTCAGACGGGGCGCTGCCCCGCACCCCGCCGGGGGCGCTGCCCCGCACCCCGCCGGGGGCGCTGCCCCCTGGACCCCCGCGACCTGACCGGGCAGGTCGAACCCCGTTAGCGGGGGCGTTGCCCCCGCACCCCCACCTAGGGGGGTTGCCACCCCCCCTGGACCCCCCCTCCGTAGGGATCATATTTGACAAAAGATTTTGGAAAAACTTTCAACAACGATTACTTATTAAAAAATATTATATACTAAATATTAATTACTACTAATAATCATGATTAATTATAAATTAAATATTTATTAATTGTTATTTACTTTTTGATTATTAATTAATTGATTATTAACCGCTCATTAGTTATTACTTACTAATTAATTACTAGTACTTAATAATGAAGTAGTTATAAATAATTATTTTTAATTAAATATTTAATATTTATACATTGATTATTATTAAATAATTACTAATTGGTTGTTAATTAGTAATTATTAGTAGGAATTATTTATTTATTGATGTATTTTTAATTAAATATTTAATATGTATTTATTGATTATTAATTAATAATTACTAATTGGTTGTCAATTACTAATTATTAGCATGAATTATTTATTTATTGAAGTATTTTTAATTAAATATTTAATATTAATATATAGGTTATTAATTAATGATTACTAATTAGTTGTTAATATTAGTTATTAAAAATTATTTAATGAAAATAGTTAATATTAAAATATAGTCATATATTACAACAGTCAAAAAATAAAAGTTGTGATAGGCTTTTATTACAACTGTCAAAATAACACAGTTGTTAAAAATAAATTTATTACAACTTTTCTGGAAAAAAGTTGTAAAAAACATTTATTACAACGGTGCTTTAACCACCGTTGTAAAATTGAAGTTGTAATATGGTATTTTTGTTGTAGTTACAACGGTGTTTATACCACCGTTGTAAAAAACCATTTATTACAACGGTGCTTTTACCACCGTTGTAAAAACCCATTTATTACAACGGTGCGTTTACCACCGTTGTAAAATTAAAGTTGTAATATGGTGTTTTTGTTGTAGTGAAAATACGTGTGAATACGTTAGTTTGGAACGGGGATAAAGGGAATTTGTAATTGGCATAGTTTATATAATATTTATATGAAATGAGCATATAATTCAAATGGGGAAACGTAGAATTAATTACCTATAATGACATAGGAAAAGTTGGGTAAAAATGACATAATTTGAATATGACCATTTATGGATATGTAATTCAAATTATTGTTGCAAAATAGTTATTGACACCTATAAAAGGAAAGGATTAATTAAATGGTAAATTAATTATAAATGGAATGTTAATAATTAAAATTAAGAATTTTAATTGTACTTATGACACAAAGGTTAGGTTACATTAGTGGCGGAAGTCTGCCCGGACCCGACCGACATATCCAGCAGCTACTAATGTTGAACCTAATGTGAATGTTAATTATTAAAATTAAGAATTTTAATTGTACTTGTGACACAAAGGTTAGGTTACATTAGTGGCGGAAGTCTGCCCGGACCCGACCGGCATATCCAGCAGCCACTAATGTTGAACCTAATGTGGGAGGTCTAAGTACGCAAATACGAATTAGGTTAAGACACGAGGTTAGGCCCAACTACGGAATAAGACTGCCCGGACCTGACCAGCATATCCAACATCCACACATTGTAGGCCTAATGTAGGAGGTCTAGCACATTATAACCATAATTGGGCATGGTAAAGAAATGGATTACTTAACCTAATTTAATATGAATACGGACTTAAGTTAGGGTTAAGTAAAATTGGATGGGTAGTGAGGAGGGGTTAAGTTAGTTAGAGGGGATGGGTTATATATATATATATATATATATATATATATGCCCACATATTTAACCCAATACATGTTATGTAATTAAAGACACCTAAGTTGTATACATAACGGGTAGATAAAATAATAAAGGCTATGTAATTAAAGATCACCCTTTATGGTATACATAACTAGTATAGGGCTATGTAATTAAAGAAGATCACCCTTTTAGGGTATACGTGGTCTGTGGAAAACTTAGTGGGGATACAAGACAAAGGGGAGAGCTTGTATCATATTATGTGGGACCCATTTCAGTCAGTAACCCGTAGTTGGTATCATAGTAGAGAACTCCGTACTAGGCGGAGAAGGGCCGCGCTTATTGATTGATTATAAGAGATCCAAAACGTGATAGGTGGTGTAGACGGTGCAAACCGACCAGGGACATGTGCGTGCATGGGCCAGGAAGAGGGGAACAAGACGGCCATGACACCAGTAGGTATCCCTTGCATATCTTGGGTTGCCACTTTAGGGAAGTGATACCCCCTATTGTGGGGCCAGCACAGGATATCTACAGAGTAGGGAGCCAATCAACTAGGGTAGTGGTTAGGGTATACTTGGACGTATGACCTAAGCCTACCAGCTTATAGTGGAAGGGATCATTTCATTTTAGTTATACTAGTAATAGTGCATAGTAGTCATTAGTGAAGCATGTATATACCTCACCTTATCTGCCTTGTCACACCAGCCATTTGTATAGCGATCTCTCTTATCCACTTTATGCCTGTCATGTTCACCTTTATTTATTTACTGGCTAAAAGTCACTAGACTTGCCAGACGTTAAGTCTGAACCCTTTTTGTTTTTCCTTCTCTCTTCCATTCCCCCCCCCCCCCCAAGGTTCTCAGGGAGGAAATACACAGGCTTAGCCAGGATTTGGATATCATCTTGTTAGGAGCTACTGTTGAAGTACGGCTCAAGTCTTTGTCTCTGCTATGGCTTACTCTTTTATTGGGGAATAATGTTTTCTGTTAATTCCTATGTACTTTGATTATGCAAGAGAGAAGTATTTTGTTGTAGTGGTTTTATGAATTATGGTATTATAAACCACGGGATTATGATTTATGTCTGAAATAAATTTTTTGAAACTTCCGCTTCTATCTTTATTTATGTCTGTCTTGTAATTATTCTATGTCTGTTTACCTATAATGCTTCACAGAACTTAATGCATTACCTTAGCAAGTGACATTAATGGACGTGGGGTGTTTCACTTGGTATCAGAGCTGAAGGTTACCAGATTAGATAAAAGTTTTGAAAAATATTTTTCAAAAAGGTTTTAAAAGAAAGTATTTTCAAAAAGAAAAGTCTGCTTTGAAAATATTCTCATAAGAAGCCATATGTAGTATCCTTCGGTCCCTTATCTAAATTTCATCCTTTCTCCTTTTTCAACATGTCTGGGGAACAAAACATCCCTAATCTCCCAGAGGGCGTCACTATACTCAGTTGGTTCCGTAGGTATTTGGAAGCCATGGCAACAACCCAAGAACAAAGAGACGTTCCTCCCCCAACTGCACCAATCGTTCCTCCTCTTCCTCCTCCAAAAGCAGATAACTTCGCCAAGATCTGCAAAGACTTCCTTACTATAGGAGGGAAGCCATTCCATGGGAAAGAGACATTCGTAGAAGCCCGGAATTGGCTTTAGGAGACTAAGGACTTATTCGTCATCTTTAAAATGGAGGACCGAAGAAAAATCCAATTAGCTGCTTGGCAAAGCCTCATTTTGGTGGGAAGTCACCCAAGATGGACGTCCGATGGAAACTTGGGGAGATTTTAGACACAGGTTCGAAATGAAATTCCTTTCTTAAGCTGAGAGAAGCATTCAGATGGAGAGGTTCTTAGTTCTCAAACAAGGAAATTTGATGGTGAAGGAATATGTGAACAAGTTCAACCAGCTGGCAAGGTTCGGTTTAGAGTTGGTGGATGCGCAGCACAAAAAGGCTTTATGATTTGCTAAAGGACTGAATGAGCCTCTGCATAGTCTTGTTATGTCCCATATTCCTATGGGGGCCACATTTGAAAGGCTTGTGGATATGGCCCTAATGCATGAGGAGGACAAGGGAGGAAAGAAGGAAGCGAAAGCTGAGGAGTCATCGCAGAATAAGGTGTGGCCCAAGAAGGGGCAACAACAGCAACAACAACAATGGAAGAAAGGAGAGAAAGATGAAAAAGGCAGGGATAAGAGAAAATGTCAATGTTGGAGGAAGGAAGGTCACTTGATCAAAGATTGTAAGAGAAGGAAGGTCAGTTGCTTTAATTGCGGAGAACTTGGACACTATTCTAGAGAGTGTCCAAAGAAACAAGGATCGAAGGGACAAGGTCAAAGAGCTGGAACTTCTGGAGTGCAGGTCAACGCTCTCGCGATCAGTGCTTCTGAAAGAGATAGAAAATTTCCGTAGAAAGTTTAGTTTCTCTTTCAAATCATCCAGTTATAACACATTTTAATTCTGGCGCTTCACATTCATCTATATCTAGTTCTGTTGTTGAATCTCTGCTCTTAGTTACTAGTATGGTAGTGGATCCCGTAGTTGTCTCAAACCCCATAGGTGATTCGGCTCATTTATCTATGATTTGTAAGGGTTTGAGAATATTTGTGTTAGGGGTCAAATTTGAATGTGATGCATATGTACTCGGGTTTATGGGCTATGGGTTGATTCTAGGGATAGGTTGGTTTGCCATTTTGGGTGGTGAGAGGAGGGTCGTTAAGCACCCTCGAAATTTCTTGTGACCCACAAGGGTCTGTCATGCTTAGTTTCCTAGAGTCTCTTAAGGCGTCTATCGATGATCTGCGATCGGCACCAGTAGTCCATGGGTATTATGATGTCTTAGACGAGGTTCGGGGATTACCCCCGAGGCGCGAGATTGATTTCCGTATATAACTGGTGGACAATGCAAGGCCATTTGCTTTACCTGTGCACCATATGGCTCCTAAACGAAAAAAGGGAACTTGATAAGAAAGTGGTGGGGCAACTTTAGAAGAGGTTTGATAGGTGAATCATATCAGGATGGGAAACCTATTGAAGACAGTCCTTGAGGAATCCCATCATTCCAAGATGACTATTCATCCAAGTGGCGATAAAATGTATAGAGTTCGAGATAGTGGGGTCAAACTTGCGAAAGGAAGTGGAAATAAAGAAGGAAGCAATGATTGGATGAGTTCCGACTTGCATACTTGGATCGGAGGTTAAGAAGCTACACAAATGAGAAGTCGAGTTGGTGAAGGTCCAGTGGGGAGACAATCAAGAAGACGCAACTTGAGAGACCGAAGACAATATTTTTACGCTTCGTACAATTTCTTTTTTAAGGTAATGTTCTTAACTTCTCTTTCAAAAGCTTTTATTTGCATTTGCTTCTATCATCTGAGTATATCCTATCAATCGAATCTTCGACCTTTAGGTAGGAAATCCCACGATTATAAACATGTGTTTGAGACATGTTATGTTTGATGGATGCAAGTGGATGCAAGTGTTTGCTAGTGGTTGCCCGTGGACGCATATACACACGTTAGGCACTAAGATCGGCTCAATCACTCTCATACTGCAGATGGATGTGTGTGCATTTTCTTTTCTTTTATGGATGGAAATGGATGAACTAGCGTATGGATTATGCATTTGGACAAATGAGTGTGCACACATGTAGAGCTTATATGTTATAATACGTTTATTTGCATACATGATGGACTCATGGCACTGACATAATTCGCATTAAGGAGGTCAACTGAATTAGTAGACCGCCAGATATTGCATTAGATAAGGACATATACACACTATGCATATAATCATGAAAGCATTAGAAATTTTTTAAGGACAATGGATGCCTGTGATTGATGGTCCAGTAGATGGATGTTGGATGTTAGGATACATTCTTCTTAACTCAGAGATTTCGGGGACGAAATCCTTTAAGGAGGGGAAAATGTAACACCCCATATTTTCTATAAATTAAATTTGATAAAATGAAGAATACCTAATTTTTAGAAGAAGAATTAAGAAAAAAAGAATATACCAATGCGTTCGTCTCAAAATTCTGGTTAAGATGGACCTAAAGTTTGGGTTAAACAGATAATGTATGAGAAAGTTGTGGACCTTGGAAGTTGTTATACATATAAGGGAAATGTATGGATGTGTGTGTGTGTGTATATATATATATAAATAAAATAAAATCAACCTAAAATTCAAGAAAAAAAATTCAAAACAGGGGAAGCGGAAAGGCAAAATGCCGAACCGACCTATTTTTTTGGTCGACCCGAGCTCTACTGGGTCGACCCGGGGTCAACTCAGGATGTATGGAATCAGTCCCATCGGCTCAGAATGACCTGTGCGAATTCTTGTGTTTTAGGGCATACGTGGCTTCCTTTGATTGGCCTGGTGATGCATTTTCTTGGACTAGATGGTTTGGATGGATTGTATGTTGATCTAAAGGCTCTAATTAATCCTATACATTATAAATACACATCTAACCTAAACCCTAATCTAAACTAAATTCATTCATGAGCCTATATGCTGCTGCATCCTAAACTAACCTAGCCTCCACTATAAGAAATCAAATTTAAGCTAGAAGATAAAAATAAAAGTTTACATTAAGGGTTTAGCTTAACAAATTCAGAAATCAGATCCCAGAATTCAAGATCCGTTCTTTTTCTGTGAGTGCTAGTCACTTTTAGGTTTAAATAGATAAATGTGAATTGTGGTAGACTATGAATTGTGTATATGCTGTAAATCATGAACTTATGCAAGCATACTATGTCATTTTCCCTAGATCTAATATATGGACATTCTACTATGTTTCCTATGTGAATCTTGAATTACAATTATATTGTGGCACATGTGAACTTGTTAATACAGGTCTAACTTTCTAGATCTGATTATGGTGATTCGATATGACGTTTATATGAATATTGATTTGAAACCATGTTAGGATGATTGTACATCCATTAATTTGACATTACTTGGATCTAGATTTTGGTGTAAATCGCCTTTTACTTGCTATATTATGACACCTTGGTATATGTGGTAAACTTGACATGTGAATCTAAACTTGTTATTGTGCCACCCTGTCTATGCTAGATTTCGGTAATTGGACACCTAATATTGAATCTAGATCTCACTATGCTTGCCTAAACACAAGTTATTAATTTGATGTCCACTTTATTATGATAATTATCACATGTCTATTCACTTAGTTACTATGCCAGTTATGTTAATATTTGTGCCAAAACATGTTGAACTGTCACACTTACCATGTTCCCTTTTATTGTTATGACAAGGATATTTATAGCCACGATGCCACCAAAATACGTGTGAATACGTTAGTTAGGAACGGGGATAAAGGGAATTTGTAATTGGCATAGTTTATGTAATATTTATATGAAATGAGCATATAATTCAAATGGGGAAACATGGAATTAATTACCTATAATGACATAGGGAAAGTTGGGTAAAAATGACATAATTTGAATATGACCATTTATGGATATGTAATTCAAATTATTGTTGCAAAATAGGTATTGACACCTATAAAAGGAAAAGATTAATTAATTGGTAAATTAACTAAAAATGGAATGTTAATAATTAAAATTAAAAATTTTAATTGTACTTATGACACGAGGTTAGGTTACATTAGTGGCGGAAGTCTGCCCGGACCCGACCGGCATATCCAGCAACCACTAGTGTTGAACCTAATGTGGGAGGTCTAAGTACGCAAGTACGAATTAGGCTAAGACACAAGGTTTGGCCCAACTGTGGAATAAGACTGCTTGGACTCTACCGGCATAGCCACCTTCCAGATGTTGTAGGCCTAATGTGGGAGGTCTAGCCCATTATAACCATAATTGGACATGGTAAAGAAATGGATTACTTAACCTAATTTAATTTGAATATGGACTTAAGTTAGGGTTAAGTAAAATTGGATGGGTAGTGAGGAGGGGTTAAGTAAATTAGAGGGGATGGGTAATATACATATACATATACATACATACATACATACATACATATATATATATATATATATATATTCGCCCACATACTTAACCAATACATGTTATGTATTTAAAGACACCTAAGTGGTATACAAAATGGGTAGATAAAATAATAAAGGCTATGTAATTAAAGATCACCCTTTTAGGGTATACATAGTCATTGGAAAACCTAGTGGGGATACAAGACAAAGGGGAGAGCTTGTATCTTATTGTGTGGGAGTTATGTAATTAAAGATCACCCTTTATGGTATATATAACTAGTATAGGGCTATGTAATTAAAGATCTTCCTTTTAAGGTATACATAGTCAGTGGAAAACCTAGCGGGGATACAAGACAAAGGGGAGAGCTTGTATCATATTGTGTGGGACCCATTTCAGTCAGTAACCCATAGTTGGTATTAGAGTAGAGAACTCCGTACTCGGAGGAGAAGGGGCACACTTACTGATTGATTATAAGAGATCCAAAACATGACGGGTGGTGTAGATTGCGCAAACCGACCAGGGACATGTGCGTGCATGGGTAGGGCAAAGGGGGCAAGATGACTGTGACACCAGTAGGTATCCCAATGCACATCTTGGGTTACCACTTTAGGGAAGTGATACCCCCTACTATGGGGCCAGCACAGGATATCTATAGAGTAGGAGCCGATCGATTAGGGTAGTGGTTAGGGTAGACTTGGACGTATGACCTAAGCCTACCAGCTTATAGTGGAAGGGATCAATTCATTTCAGTTATACTAGTAATAGTGCAGAGTAGTCATTAGTGAAGCACGTATATACCTCACCTTATCTGCCTTGTCACACCTTCCATTTGTATAGCGATCTCTCTTATCCACTTTATGCCTGTCAGGTTCACCTCTATTTATTTACTGGCTGAAAGTTACTAGACTCGCCAGACTTTATGTCTGACCCCTTTTTGTTTTTCCTTCTCTCTTCCATTCCTCCCCCACCCCCCCCCCCACCCCACAGATTCTCAGGGAGGAAACACCCAGGCTTTGCAAGGATTTGGATATCATCTTGCTAGGAGCTACTGTTGAAGTATGGCTCGAGTCTTTGTCTCTGCTATGGCTTACTCTTTTATTGGGGAATAATGTTTTCTTTTAATTCCTATGTACTCTGATTATGCAAGACAGAAGTATTTTGTTGTAATGGCTTTATGAATTATGATATTATAAACCATGGGATTATGATTTATGTCTGAAATAAAAAATTTGAAACTTCTGATGTTATCTTTATTTATATTTGTCTTGTAATTATTCTGTGTCTGTTTACCTACAATGCTTCACAGAACTTAATGCATTCCCTTAGTGAGTGACATTAACGGACATAGGGTGTTTCATCTATAAAAATCATGTTTCCTTGTTTCTATAGTGAACAAAATCATTTACCACTTTTCAATTATTAATGGCCAAAATCGATCTCCCCCAAATCTTGAAAATAGCCTCTGCTAAAACCCTTCACCATCGACAAAACCCTAAATTATTTTTCCCCAAATCGGGAAAATGTCCAATGAAAAATCACCACTCCCAGCACCGCATCGACAAACCCTTGCCTCCATCGCAGCCATAGTCGACGTCGCTGCACCCACCTGAATGCCAGCGCCTTCACCGGCAAATACCACCTTGCAACCATGCCTCAAGCCAACTATCTTTCAGCACGGTTGACTCTGTTTCAACCGAAAGCCGTCGACTTGCTCTGTTTGATCTTCACGAGTGCAAAGGTGAGTGTCAGCTCACGATTGATCTTTGTTTCAAGTAGCTAATTTCAGTATGAATTCGATCTATAACGATATAATTCGCATGTCAGTAAATAAGTTTTATTATTTAGTTTGATTGTCCATTGGTCATAGATTGAATTTTGGAAACAATAAGAATTGTTTTCCCTGCCCCTTGCATGATTGATACTTGGTTAATGAAATTTATTGTGCATCATGTTGATTTCCTAGAAATAGTGTAGTTGTGAATCCCTTGCCTGATTGTGGAAACTGGAAATAAATTGATAAATATTTTAAGTGTCCTGTTTCCTAAGACATAACACTTATGTATCTTTGTTACCAATTGGTCTTTACGTAGTATACACTGCACACGAACATATATTATTACATTAGTGTGTCAGACTTCCTACCTAACCTAATGTAGCATTTGTTCATTTTCATGCATGAGCTTCATTTCAGTATTTATCTGTGATAGTAAATGATGTATTGAGACATGACTTGAACTAACCATGTTACTAATTGCATACACATGGTTTAAATCCATAGCACCTTATTTATAATTTGTACATGAAGCTTGGAGCATTTGGTAACATTGGGCATTTTCCTTCCTCGATACGTTGGTATAACACTTGCAATTTCATTGGGAGTGTTACCATGCATCCCGGGTGAAACATTTGCTAATCTTCCACTATGTACCCATCATAACGGGTCTTGAACTAATGTGTTTGGCCTTATTTTGAGAGAAATATGAGTTCATATTTAACTGTATTGTCTTGTGTACCTTTGCATACATGCTAAGACTGTTTATAGTGTATGAAACTGTTTATATGTGTTTCATAGGTGCATGCACATGAACACACACACACACACACACATATATATATATATATATATATATTTCTATTTTATTTTTCAACATACCTCCTTGTTTATTCACCCTGGGATTTCTTTAGTTTTCCTTGTTTTAGGAAACATGTCACTATGACCAGACTATGTACCATTGCTCACTGTTTATTGTGGCTTCCTTTTAAGTTGCCTATTGATGGAAAGATAAAAATAAAATAGCAACTTAACAATATTTTTTGCAAAAAAAGATTATCGTCTTTTAATATAAAGTACTCATATTGTGTTTTGTACCATTTTAGTCGTTATGTTGATAATAGCTAGCCGTGCATATGTTTAATATGTAAGCAGATCAAAATCCTCCTACCTAGCTTCATCTATATGAATTAAGGTTGGCCTCGTAGAGTCTGTAGGCATTGCATTTTGTCTTGTTTTGCCATACTTGTTTGACGATATGTTTGGGTATATTACATAATATTTTTCATAAAGGATGTTTAACTGAACATTTAATGGTTGTGATTTTTTCCATGACTCTAAGATTATGCTTCATGCATGGAATGGCATACAACATCTTTTAAATTGAAATGTTGCCAGATTTTATAACATGCCATACTTGATATATAATTGATATGAACATATGCCATACTTAGTATAGTCATTGATATATATTTAATATTAACAGATGTCATATTTTATATAGTCATTGATATACAATTGATACGAACAGATGTCATACTTGATATAGTCATTTGTATGAACATATGCCATACTTGATATAGTCATTGATATATAATTGATATGAACAGATGCCACATTTGGTCTCGTCATTAATATAGAACTGATAAGGATAAATACTACATTCATCTTGTGTATAGTTCTAAAGTTAGGATTAACTGTTACATTTTAGTACATATTGAAGTTAATTTACCTGAACTGTGATTTAATCCTGACTCTAGTGTTTTATGTTTTTGCATGGAACGATCGGGTCAGACCCGAGTGTTAGATTTAAATATTACAGCTTAGGATTTGAAGACTGGTGAAGCTGGGGATCCGAAGACGTGCGCACTCTAAAATTTTTGGAACAACAATTTTTTTCTTTTTGCATTTAAATTATTTTTATTTACGCTATATAGAAAATTTTCTTGTTCCAAAAATTCAGAGTAGTATATAAAATTTTATTCCACTATTCAGTACTGTGTTATTTATTTATTCGATACTTCTGTTGATTCTGCTTTTTAACTCTATAAGCTAAATAACGATCCGTCAACTTGGACAATTTAAGTTGATTTATTTACCAATTTGAAGCAGTCAAAAATGCGAGACATTACAAGTGGTATCAGAGCTTTGGTTTATTCAAAGCTTAGCTTATCGGGCTTAAATGAGTGGGATCAACATTAGGAAAAGCGAATCTTGAAAATAAAAAGGGTTTTGAAAGTATAAATAATTTAAAATAAGTTTTGAATGATAAATTATTTTTGGAAATATCATGTATTTTGAAACTAGTATTTTGAAACTAGTACAACGAAAACGAAAAATAATTTTGAGATTTAGTATTCTTTTCAGAATCTCCAGTCTTCGAATCTAGATCTACGAGAGCTATTTTCAATAATATCCCCTTAGATTTAAATCTTGAATTCATTATCAAATGGTATATAAGGAACATAAGTATAAAAGAATCAATTGTGTGTTTTAGCAATCAAAGACGATTGAAATTTACTGCAATAAGAATCTAGATGAGAATTTGAATGAAGAGGGAAAATTTGAGATCGTTTCAAAAATGAAACGATGAATTTTATTTTGATATTCTGAATATCAATATGATCAAAGTGGTTATAATTAGAATTCGATTGTTCCAAATCTTCTTACTAGCTTATTTAAATTATTTATAAATTGGCAAGATAAATTGGTTTCAAACCAATAACATGTAATCAAATATAGGAATTCGATAGTAAGTTATGAACTTGTTAATTAATTAACAATAAGTGAATTGTACATGGGAGTTATAAGCGATGTGGAATATGAATGAAGATTTTAAAGAGATTTGAAACAGTATTAAAATAGAATCAAAATTAACTTGATGTGACAAGTTCAGATTTTGATAAAATGAATATATCTACTTTTTAGAAGTAAAAAACAAGTTTGAAGGAAAAAATGTTGCAACTGAAATTGGGGATAAAGGAAATGGAATAGACCAGTACAGTGAGATTATTCTAAAGTTCTGAATATATTATTGAATGAGAGATTATTCAGAAGAAATTATTCATGGAAGTTAACTATGTCGAATTTCAGGAAAATACTATTTACTTTCTGTTTATATTAAAATTTTAAAATATTATTAATTAATTGTTTATGTATTCAGACTAATGAATAAGGTATACTTTAAAGTTAAATATTTCGATGGCATGAATTATTGTTATAATCAATGATTTTTGTAAAAGAAGTGATTTCTTAACTTGAATTCGAAAGTTACGAGAATGAATATTTTGTTGGTGTTCGAAGTTGTGAATTTTATCTATTTCGAAGTTAATAAAGTTGTTCAGTTAAGGACTGAGAGGTAAATATACCCCAACTTGATTGACTCCATTATTGACTAAGAAATGGTTAAGATTCGTTAACAATATTTGGTTAAGTAAATTAATAAGTTAAGTGGGAATAGCAATGTTTTTTTAACATCTATTTAATCTAAATAACAAATTTAGAGATGTTTCCCATGGGAATAAAGTATATTTTCTATAAAAAATGAAGATTTGTGAATATTTGGAAATCCTTTCCAGTGGTAATAAGAGATTTTCTAGAATTGTAGAAAATAAATAAGATAATTTGAAATGTTTTTCAAAATATCATGAGTGGCCAACATAAATCAGAATGGTAAGAACAGAAGAACAAAGAGTCGCACGTCGAAAAAGAAGAGCGGTAGAACGTAAGAGAAATGGATTTGTAATTTGAATTCGAAAATTTCTTAAGTAATGTTTTGGTAAGAAATTAAGAAGTGGAGTTAAGGAAATTAAAAACTGACTGGAGATTAGTCAAGTTAGATGAATTTCTAAGTGTTGACCTGATGTTGGTTTCAGCCTTCGGGGTTGACGCTTAGGGAGTTGTTCGCTTGCTAAATTATGATCGAAAGACGTGAATATGAAGAATAGTAGTGCGTGAATAAGAAAATTTGTTATGAGAATGAAATTTCTGAAATTTTGAGAGCATAAAGATGTGAATGAAGTGATGAACTTAATGATTGGAAATTGGAAGAAAATTTGGTTTGTAACCAATAGATTCATAAATCTGAGTCGAAAGGATATCAAATATCTGAATTGATTAAGAGATCAAAAATGAAATTGTGAATTGGAATGAAATGTGACAATAGTCGATTTTAGATATTGTATATAGAAATTTTCGGACTTATATAAGAATGTAGTGGATTCGAAAACTACTAGATTGGGAGGTGATCGATTTGAGATAAAATCTTATATAATAAATTTTATATAAGAATGAGATATTTGAAAATATGATTTGGAAAGAAAGTCTTATGTAAGTTGACATAAGTATGATGTATGAAGAGTATGAAATGAAGTACTATATATGTACGTAGTATGTTTTCAAATCAAGATAAGGGAAGTACCTTACTTCTCCTTTAAATTTTGAGCTTAGTTGAGATGTGTTGTTGGTGGTGGTTTGTAATAACCCGGAAATCCGAGTCAATTTAAAAATTTTATTTTGGCAATTTTAGCGAATTTTGATTATTTAAAATGAATTATTTTAAATAATAACGATGTGAAATTTATTTTGAATATAATTCGAACGTATATATTCGTTTGAATCATCGTTAGAATATAAATATTTATGGGGATTATGATTGATACAAGGGTGGATGCGGATTGTAGTGGTGACAAGTTTGATAAGGTTAGTAAAGTGTCGATAGAAGATGATGTAATGGATATGGATGAAGAGTGTCAAGAGGGTGTTTTGGTGAGGGAGTATACTAGTGATACAGTGAAGGTGAAGGGGGCTAAATGGTCAGTGGCAAATGACGTGTTTCTTGCAAACAGTTTTGGTATCCTCTCTGATGATGATGATGGGTTAGATTCGAGGTGTGTGGATATTGATGGCAATGCTCTAGAAGGCAGTCTGAAGTCTGGGTTTTTGTCGAAGAGAGGATGTAGGGTAAAAAAGTTTAATTGCAATATAGTGCATCTTAATAAGGTAGTACAGGATAGAAAGGAGGTGAAAGGGACGAGTAGGGGGGATGATCAGTTGGGATCGGAGGTGGTACCGAAGGATAGTACAGTAAGGAGGTTGTTTGGCATGGCTAACGAGTTAAAGAGTTCATCAGAAGTTGTTTCATTCTCAGATGGGCTCACGTGTACTTTATCATGGATACATAGTGCTTACATGGTGGTTGTCTGCTCAAGTGATTTGAAACTTTGCTATTTGACATTGAGGCCGACCCTTTGCTTATATAGCTGGGTGGATTTTTTACTTCGTTTGGTGGAATTTTCGGGAATTGTTACTAACTCCTTGCCATTGAGTTTGGGAGATTCTCCTGGTTCTAGTCCATCGGTGTCGGTTATTGATGCTGATTTCGGCTTATTGAGTAGGAGAGGCTTGGAGAAGGCTAGTGTGGAGTTTTTTCAGGATGGTGAAGACCCATCTTCTTCAGCTCGAAGGAAGAGGCATCGGAGAGAGGTTCCTAGTTCTGGGGTGATTCGTCGTAGTGCGAGGATCAGTTCTAACTCCTCTCCATTTCGAGGTAGGTCTCAGAGTCCGATTGCTAGTAGTAGCAATTTGGATTTGGGCTCAGGTATGTCTTCTGTTTATGGCAGTATTTACTCTCCTTATGCATTGAATAGTTTATCAACTGGTCAACTGTTTCAGCTAGCCAGTGATACAGCCTTTATTTTTTCTGATATTGAGTTAGATACTGATTTCATTAGGCGTAGGGAATTAGAGAGAGTCTCTTCATTGAGTAGATCAGGATAGTTAGTTGGAATATTAGGGGTTTAAATGATCCAAAAAAATGTGCAAAAGCTAGGACATTCTTTGTTGATTATCATATAGATATTGCTTTACTTCAAGAGACTAAAATTGAAAATCCTGACATTAGTTTTTATACTAGGTTAGGTGGTTCTCATATTCGTAACTGGGCCTCTCTACCGTCTATTGGTAGTGCAGGAGGACTTATGATTGGTTGGAAAGATAGTCAATATAGGATTGTACAGGAATTTGCTAAGACACATTCATTACACATTATATTATTTTCTTTTAGTGATAACTCTTTATTGGGCATTACGAATGTGTATGGTCCTCACTCTAAAATTGAGAGGAGACGTTTGTGGGATGAATGTTCCGAATTTAGGAATATAGGTCCAAATCTTTGGATTGTAGGGGGGATTTTAATGTTACTAGGTTTTTAGGTGAGAGATCTCCTCGTGAAGGAGATTTTTCTGATATGGAAGAATTTAACGATTTCATTCTTGATAATGATTTGATTGAGATTCCGCTTAATAATAGGTCTTTCACTTGGTCTAGGTCTAATATTAGTGAAAGGCCGTCTTTTGCCTTATTAGATAGGTTTTTTATAAGTACAGAGGTGGATGCAAGATTTTCAATATGTAAAGTAAAAGGGCTAACTTTTTTATATTCGGATCATTGTCTTTTAATCCTTTCATGTGAATCGAATATGTTAATTAGTAACAGTTTTAAATTTTAGAAGATGTGGCTATTAGACACTAGTTTTGTTAATCTTGTTAATATTAAGTGGAAATCGTTAATCTATTTTAATAATTTATACAATGGTAATTCAGCTAAGATTTTTGTGGAAAAACTGGGTAAGTTAAGGTTTTTTCTTAAGAGGTGGAATAAATTTGTTTTTGGTAGTGTTAGAATTAAGAAAGATAAGATTTTATGTGAGATGTTAGATTTAAATAAGTTAAGTGAATCTAGGACTCTTAATATATGTGAGAAAGATAGACTTATTAATCTTAGAAATGATTTTAAATTGATTTTGGAAAAAGAAGAAATAATGTGGAAGCAGAGATCACGAATTCAATGGATTAAAGAAGGTGATAATAACACGAAATTTTTTCATAGTATGGCTAATAAGAGGAGACGTGACAATTTGATCCATTCTATTTTCCTAAATAATGAGGAATTGACAGTTCAGCGTGACTTAAATGAAGCCTTCACAAATTATTATAAACAAATCTTTGGGACTAGGATCAAGAGAAGAATTAACATTAATTGGAAGGACATCTACCCTAAGGATGTTAGGGGAGAGTTGGTAGATTTAGATAAACCTTTTTCGGAACAGGAGATTTGGAAGGCTATTTGCGATATGCCAAGTGACAAAGCTCCGGGACTTGATGGTTTTTCTGTTATTTTTTACAAACAATTTTGGGAGGTCCTGAAAACGGATGTCATTAATCTATTTAATGATTTTTATAATGGGAATTTGTGTTTAGGTAACTTTAACTTTGCTAATGTTATCCTTATTAAAAAGAGTGAGGGTGCAAAAATTTTAAAAGATTTTAGACCAATCTTCTTGATAAATGTATCTGTTAAGATTATTTCTAAAGTTCTAGCGAATAGGCTTAGTAGGAAGATGGATGATCTTATAGATCATTCGCAAACTGCCTTTATTAAAGGTAGACAAATAGTAGATGGTGTAGCAGCAGTACAAGAATATATTAATGTATGTGTTAAAAATAATTTTTCATGTTCTATTTTAAAACTAGACTTTGAGAAGGCTTTTGATTCCATAGATTGGGATTATATATGTGATGTCTGTATTGCTAGAGGTTTTAGTGTCAGATGGACTAACTGGATAATGCTTTTACTTAGGTCCGGTAGTTCTAATATTGTTGTCAATGGGGTTATGGGTAAGAAAATCCAATCTAAGAGGGGTCTTAGACAGGGTGATCCTTGTCACATTTATTATTTAATTTAGCAGTGGATGTCTTTACTAGAACAATTAAGAGAGCGGGAAGATTAGGTGTGTTGGGCAACGTTGGTAATGAGGAATTTAACAATGTATTATCTATTCTTCAATTCGCGGATGATACCTTGTTATTTTCTTCCCACCTGCCTAAGCACATTATCGCTCTCAAGTTCATCCTTTATTGCTTTGAAATGTTATCAGGACTTAGGATTAATTTTGAGAAGAGTTCTGTTATGGTCATTAATGATTTTGGTAATGTATAGACTATGGTTGCTAGCACATTAAACTGTTCTGTAATGAGTTTTCCTTTTGATTATTTGGGTTTTAGGATTAGGCCTTCGAAACTAAAGAAGGAAGATTGGATAGTCATAATAGATAAGATTAATAGTAGGCTATCAAATCGGAACAATAAATTTTTGTCTAGGGCTGGTAGATTAGTTATGGTTAATTCGGTACTATCTGCTATCCCTGCTTATTGGATGTCTGTACATAGATTTCCTCAATGGGTTATTGAAAGGATTGATAGAATAAGACGCAATTACCTATGGAGTGGGGGTAGCGATCCAATTTGTAGGGGTTTCAAATGTTTAGTAAACTGGGAGGTGTGTTGTAAGTCTAAGAAAGATGGGGGATTAGGGATTATTAATTTAGCTAATTTTAACTCTTCCTTATTGGAAAAATGGTTGTGGAAATTTAGGTGTCCTTTAGTGTCGTCCACATGGAAGACTATTGTAAATAGATTTTATTATTCAGGAGGTGATTTTATTGTGGGGTCTAGGGTTAGTTGGTATAATAGATTATCTTACTTTTGGAAGTCAGTATTAAAGACTTTTGATATTTTTAACTTAGGTTATAAGGTGAATGTTCATTCGGGTGATGTGACGTACTTTTGGCATGATAAGTGGATTTCACGTTTACCACTTAAGATTGAATTCAAGGAACTCTTTAATGTTTGTAGTTTTAAAAATGCTTTGATTAAAGATGTTTTTAGAAGAGATTTGGAACCCCCATGGGAGTTTTCTTTTGATAATATCTTAGATGGAGAAATGTTAAGACAATTAGCTTTACTATATGTTAAACTATCGTTATATCACATTGATGAGTATAGGGACTCTATTAGTTGGGAGATGAGTAAGAGTCAAGTTTATTCGGTGAACTCTATGTATAACTTTATAAATTTTTCGGGAATCTCATTTCGACCTTTTAAATTTGTTTGGAAATCTAATTCCCCTCCTAAAGCTAAATTTCTAATGTGGTTAATCATTCATAAGAAACTTAATACGATTGAGCTTCTAAAGAAGAAGAGTATTATTATTGATGTTAAATGTTACTTTTGTAATCTTTTGTACGAGGATGTTGATCATTTATTTTTTTCATGCAATATCACAAATTTCATATTTAATATGGTGTTAAGGATATTTGTTTTTGATTGTCCTAATTCGTATAATAGTTGTGTTGAATATTGGGATTCTTATAGATTTGTTTTCAATGGTAGTAAAAGATACATTCTAGATTCTTTAGTCACTATAATAAGTTGGTTTATTTGGTTTGAAAGAAATCAAAGGTGTTTTCAGTCTATTTCGATATCTGCTAATGATTTAATAATTAAAATAGCTTATTTTTGTTTGGAATGGATGTCTAATTCGCATTACAAGCTATACCGGAAATTGGAATTTCAGCTGTTTTTGTTTAAAGTTAGACTTAATTTGTATCTATTCATTAGAATCAGTAGTTTTTTTCATAATATATATCGCATTGATTGTTAATTGCTTTTATTAGTCTTCCATTGTATTCTTTTAATCCACATATATGTATGAGAGATAAGTATGAATTAATATATATATATATATATAATATATATTTATATATATATATATATATATTAACATGTGCATATTTTCATATATATATATGTGAGTGTCTTTTTACTGATAAGTTTGTTGAGTTTTCTGCAGATCCAGGGTGTTGATTATCAGGTAGCTTATTAGCAGTTAGCTGGATGGATTAGTAGAAGTTTTTGCATTTCTCAGGTGCTCATCATGATAGATTTTATTGGGGAGCTTTGAAGATTGTTGTATGGATTGAAGATTCGTTATCCATTCTGATTTTTATTCAAGAGTTTCTATGTGATATTGTATTTCATTACTTTTGTTATTATATAGTGGTTAGGGGTTATTGTATTGGAGTAGATCTACTTCAATATCGGGTGGTGGCCATGCCGGAACTCGATATTTGAGTAGATGGGCAGTGGTTTATCCGGAGCTCATCTATCTATGATCCTTACACCCCTAGACCAGTGTTAGGTTACATCTTGTAATCTTATGTTTTTTTTGTTGGACTATGTAGCTATGTTTTCTTATATATACATTTATATGTGTGCTCTCTTCTTTGCAGAAGATCACACATTTTTGTTTTCAAAAAATAAATATTTATTTATATTTATAAAAGGAATTGAAAATGGCGCGGTAGTTCGATAATTCGATTTCAAACTTCAAATGAATGTACCGGGTGCAAAATAAACCGGATTTTAGTGAAACCAAAAATATTTGAATCTAATTGATAATATCTTCCCAACGAATCTGAAAAATCAAAATTTCATAGCGGGAATCAAAAGATATGCCCAGTTGAAAATTCTGAATAGCCGATATGGAATTAAGGCCCTTAAAAATGGAAATTTTGCAAACGACATCGGATTTCGACGAAACCACTTATGTTGGATCCACGATGTCAAGTTATTGCTAGGTTTCAAATTTCATAATTTTTTGAATCAATATGTGATCGTGGCAAAGGAAAACGCGTTTGACCAATTTCAGTTGATTTTAATCGACTGGAAAATGGCCATTTCTCAAACGATCTCAGAATTCGACGAAACAAGTTTTGTTAGGACCGTATCGTCAATACGAAGCTAGAAAATATTTTTCGGGAATTTTTAGGGTTAGTGTGTGACCCCGGTAAATTGAAATACGCGTTCAAATTCAATATATAGAGTTATATGTTGATTTTAACGAAAACTGATCGAAACGGTCGAATCAGCTTATGGTATATATCCCATTGTGTTCGGAATGGGGGTAAAACGCTGTGGACGACAGGCGGTGGGCCTCGTTTAGAGGTCGAATGAAAAGGTCAACTTTTAGAAGAAAAAAATAAAAATTAAATTAAATTATATATATCTTGCCCCCCCTTTCTCTTCAATTCAGAATCGAATAAAAAAAAAGATGCCGCCGCCCGATCTCGTGCCCTAGACGCCCCATCAACCGCCGCTGTTCAAGCATCACCCCCCCCCCCCCATGCGCCGTCTTCCCCGATCTCGCGGAGCCCCCCCCTCGACCTCCTACCTCGCGAAGCCCACCCCCCTGAAATCGAAGACCGAACCCCAAACCCCCCTGAGCCCCTGAAATCCGTCGCAGCACCTCAGAGCGCCACCGCCGAAGGTCCAGGCGCCCCCATGGGCCACCGCGCCGTAGTGAAGGCCCCTCTTCCCCCTTCTTCTTCGACTGAAAACCCGCCTCCTTCGAATGAGAAAAACAGTAAGCCCATTTTCAATTTTATTTATTCATTCATTTTCTATGTAATTAGTTTTGAAGTTTTAAAATAAATCAGTTTATATATATATATGGCATTATTATTATTTTTAGGATAGAAAAGCTTAGTTTTTATTGTAGGGGAAATATGAAGTTGAAGTCATAAAGAACCAATTTTTTTATATAATCTAGTATATTAAAAATCCAATTTTTATATGATGTATAGAATAAAAATATAATTTTTATATTACAGAAAGGTGAAAAATATGATTTTTATATATTGAATAGCGAAGAAAAAATGTGATTTTTATATATGTAGTGACTACGGGCAAAGAAAGTGACAAGAGGCAAGAACGACGAAGATTTCTACCTAAGAAGAGTCGTGGCGTTGGATTAGCAAATCTGTGAGAACTTCTCACCTTTTTTTATTTTCTAGTTATATAAATATATACTAGGATGCAGACGGTGTTTAGTAACACCCGACACCGGTCGTCCACAGACCATGGACGGCTTGTTTGTTTGATTGCATGTTGTTGTGAAAATTCATTGTGTGATGTGATGTGAAATAAAATAAAATATTTATATAGTCAATAATATTTTATAGTTGGAAATAGAATTTTTAACGTGTATATGAAAGGAAATAAATATAAACAAATCGGACGATTTGTTTATATACACACATTTGACTGATATTGATTGGGACGATAAATTTTACGCATCGCCCAACTGCACAAATAAAATCTGTGTTTGATTGTTTGAAACCCCACACGGGTATTGGGATGATATATGACGTACACTAATCCCAATAATTAGTTGTATGTCGATCGATTGATTGACAGACTGTTATAAGCGTTGAATATTTATATTTGATGCTTATACAGTGTAGAACGCACTTTGGATGATGGTTGATGATTTATCGTTGTTGTTATATACGTGTGGTAGAAAATCCATATAATTGACATTATATGGTAATTGATTGGGCCTCATTCCATATTTGAAAAAGAAATATTTGAAGTAGAAATATTTTAAAGGAAATATTTGAAATAGAAATATTTCAAATAGAAATATTTGAAAAAGAAATATTTGAAATAGAAATATTTGAAATAGAATATTTGAAAATAGGAATATATGAAGCCGTATTGATTAGATTGACGCCATTTTGACGTGAACGATATTTATATCGGTTTTATTCATTTTATAATGAATATCGAAAGTGATTTCAAAATCTAATTTTTCGAAAAGAAATGAATTCGAATTGAAATTGAATATAAGTGAATTCGAATTGAAATTGAATATAAATGAATTCGAATTGAAATTGAATATAAGTGAATTCGAATTGAAATTGAATATAAATGAATTCGAATTGAAATTGAATATAAATGAATTCGAATTGAAATTGAAATTGAGTTGAAAACGAACTGAAATTGAATTAGAAATAAATTTGAATTGAAATCGATTTGAAATGAATTTAAAACGAATTTATATTGGAATATTCAATTTTGAATGGAAATTGAATATGAAGTTGAAACTGTTTTGAAAATGAATTTAAAACGATTTATAAAGCATGTTTTGAATTGAAATCGACGAAGTATATATTATATATATTATATATATATATATATATAATATAATGGCCTGAATAGAACGTGCCGCGCCACGGCAGTTCGTGAATTTCGACCATTGACTTCGAACGAATATTATGGGAGATCCGACAGTCGGATTCTCCTAAAACCGGAACCGTTGGGTTCGTATCGAAAAGAGCTTTCTAATGAATATTAGAAATTTGAAATCTAACGGTTGGATTTGGAATTATGTCCAAATCAAATTTGGAAAAGGTCGTTGTAAGTGCAGTTCAATAGCCGTTGATGGAAATCGACTGTACGGGCCTTGATAAAATTATTAAAAATAGTAATAATTTGTGTAAAATCATAAGAAATGATTTGTGAAGAATTGGGATGAAAAACTCCATATTTGAAAAGATAAAAATAGATTTTTATTGAAATGAACTAGTTTTGAACTAGAATTAAAATTCTATTTATTTTCAAATAAATAAATTGAATTTGAAAAGGGTTTTAAAAATAACCAGAATTTCCAATAATTGAATTGGAATGGATTTGAATCAAAATTGTCTTTGGATTATTTCGATGTTGGATTTCGTGATTACACAGATATTGTTATGGAAATTTGAAAGATATATTTATATCGTTATTTCCAATACGATATTTGTTGGTCGTAGAATTTTATATTGAATATAAGCCGGTATAATTTCTATTCAGAGCCTTGTATTTAATATCAAATGTGATTTGGGTTTGTCGTGAATGGTGTCTTTATTAACACTGTTCTTGAACCCAGTTGAGAAAAGATTAAATCTTTTTATTTAGATTTAATGAAGTGTACCAATTAAATAATATTTAATTGGAATTGAATTGATATTGATTTTTGGGTTTATCATGAACCGTGCTTTAAATGACACTGATTCTTTAACCCAGTCACAGATTAAAACTAAGTGGAGTTTTAATGAATCTTTAATTAGATTGAAATGATCGAGAATGGAGTATCACCAGTTTTGCTCCAGGCGATAGTTAAATCTTTATCTAGATTTGAATGTGAAATGGTAATTGAATTTACCGATAACACCGTGGTGTTAGATATGAAGTATAACCAGTTTTACTTCATGGGATGAATAGGTTGGGATTGGGAAATTAAAACAAATGATTACTTCAGTGAGGTTCGCTAATCCCAACTAGTTCGAATTGATATTCAAAAGTAGATTAAAGAATAAATTTTAATGATTTATCTTTGATAAAATTAATGGGAACCTTTCCCTATGAATGTGGAATTTAGAAACTAACTGTCGGTTAGCTAAGCAGAATGGTTTTCTGGATATTGATCTGATGTTGGTTTCGGCCTTCGGGGTTAATATTTGGGGAATTATTCTCTTGTTAATTTACGGTTAGTGACTGATGAATTGGAATGAGGCGTATGTTGTGTTTGTGTAACACTTGTTTATAAAATACGCGAGTTATTCGGAAAGACCGGGTTTATCCCATTCTGAATAACTGATTCGACGATTAGTCGGAGATGAAGACGATGGTTGAAGACCGGAGGTCTTCACGTCGTTTGGATAATTACTGATGATCTTGATTGGGCTGTACACCCAAGAAGATGGAAACAGTTGGTGATCGTCCAGACGTACTTGGAGATCGATGGATATGCTGGGTACTAGGTGCCTCCGGTTTCGTTCAGACCCAGAATGAACTTGTAAATGGACCGTGTGTCTGACATTGGATTTTAGTCTGTGTGATTGATTTCTATTAAATCTATATCTGTTTGGCGGCGGAGAATTTATTCTCTTTCTTAACGCCCTTCTCTGAGACGTACGAGCTTAGGGGTTATATACTGATGGATATCAAACGCATAGAGTGAATTACCTGTGTGGCATGCCTAAGTGGAAAATGATCAAGGCTTCTGTTGAAAAGCAAAGTCTTGTGGTTGATGATCGAAGCACGGCCTTTGTGGCGTAGATTTGTGTAACGTTTACTTCGCAAGTTTCACACCCGGTATGAACCAAAAACGGGAGACGGACTTCTAGGAGGGCATGCGTTTCTTTCTAGTTAGAAGTGGCGTCAGTGGTTTTACACGCCCTAACGAGTTTGACTTATGTGGTTGTTGCTGTTGCGAGGCGCCTCAGTTTGATCGGACGATCCGGGTCCGATGGAGTCATTCGTTGGCTCACTTACGCCCCATAGGGCGGGGAAACACAGTGTTCAGGCATTTTAATCCACATCGGTGGACCGGCCCTGACGTTCCAAAGGCTTGACTGAGTACTTGTCTAAGGCTCGGGCTAGAGAGTCTCGAATCGGTTGAGGACTATCTTTTGCCTCGGTTCATAGATGGAAATCCAATTTCCAAATACGTGACATTTGCGGTTTTACTTGTAGAGCCTAGTATGGCGACATGATATATGGTACCCATGCCGCCTATGATTGATACTTATGATTTGAAGATTGTTTTATACACTATACCCTGATAATAGTATCAAATGATTTGTTTAAAAACGTATCAAGCATTCTTTGGCTGTTATAAGGGAAAACCCTATCCCTCGGCTTGTGTTGCATTGTGTGATAGGACCTGGGTCTTATAACAACTTCATTTTTCTTTATTTAGCATTGCGCTGGCGTTTTATGCACTGGTGTTCTTGGGAGGAAACCCGTTCCGTGTTATACGGCGTGGTCCCTTGATTTACCTAACTTTGAAAATAAAGATTAATAACTGTTGTAGTTCTCACACCAGTCCCATGACTGACCTGGAGTTTATTGTTTTAACCTAAACTCTGGGTGCCCTTATTTTGACACGGGCAGCTAGTAGTTTTGGTTTTGCAGATTTATATTCATAGGATCCTAGTTTACAGCTAGAATGATATCCGGAAAGCTTTGTATCCGTATATCTCCTTCTAGTTGTGTTTTGTATTATTTCCGCTGCGATGTATTTAAATGTAATTTAAATCTCTGATATTTTTGTGTAATATTCATCTATACTATATATTTTCTTGTAATCTGATGCATTGTTGTAATATACAATGGAATGTTCTCCCGTCTGTGTTCTATTTTGTCGTGTTCTCAAAACAATTCGTTCTTTCTCTTCTCTTCAGAGACCGGGGAAGTTCGGGTCGTTTCAGCGTGGTATAAGAGCTTTGGTTTACAAAGCTCAAAGAACAAGACACATTAGAACCATACGAAAGAATTCATCAGATATTGGATTAGTAATATCCAATGGGAATGACTCGTTAGAGATGGGATCAGTAGTATCCTAGAACGAATGTGAAGAGAATATTTTTAAAATGAAAACCAATTTTGTTTTGAAATTTAAACCATTTCATACGTATTTGAATATTTATTCTATATTGATTTGGACAATCCGATATATAAAGATTTTGCATATGCATCTTGCAAACGTGTATTCGAAGTTTTAATGTATTGGATAGTTATAGGATCAAACTGTAGTGCCCGGGGATAATTCTGGTGATGGGGCACCATCGCCAGTAATTATTTTCGAGTAACGAAAGTGAGATTTCTATATTTCCATTAGACTGGTGTGAGAACTGAAATTAGATAGGGCTTATCGTTGTGAATTAGCATCAAAAACATGATTTTCTGTATATGTATATGTATCAAAATTATGAATTTGAAACGTTAATCCACTAATTGATTGATGTTTGTGTTGTTTGTTTATTTGTTTGATAATTTTGAACCATTACGCCTAATTGTATAAAATAGTGAATTGTATTGAAATTTGGTCGCATTTTTTTGCATATACTTGTACTTACATTGAACAGGTCATAACAAGGAGGCTAGAGCAGAGAATAAATTTTGTTTGCCCGACAAATAGGTACATGTTTACCATAATTTACTATTTTGTTTGGGTGATGATGATTTTATGAGCCGATTGGCTAGCCGCTTGGCTTTTTCTTTTTCTTTTTGAGATCAAAAGGCCTGTATGGCAATTTCGGGATTTTCCCGTGCTCCCGGTGCAGGGGATGTTATGGCGAAATTTTTCGAAAATTTAGGGTGTTAGCCAAATTTTTGAAAAATTTGAAAAGTTCTTAGAAACTGAAAAGTTGAAGAACTTAAGCCGTAGTGAAAACACTGGAAGTTGAGTTGAATTGTTAAACAACTTTCGGCTTCGTTCCTTTTCGGGGACGAAAAGTTTTAAGTGTGGGAGATTGTAATAACCCGGAAATCCGAGCCAATTTAAAATTTTTATTTTGGCAATTTTATCGAATTTTAATTATTTGAAATGAATTATTTTAAATAATAACGACGTGAAATTTATTTTGAATATAATTCAAACATATATATTCGTTTGAATCGTCGTTAGAATATAAATATTTATTTATATTTATAAAAGGAATTGAAAATGGCGTGGTAGTTCGATAATTTGATTTCAAACTTCAAATGAATGTACCGGTGCAAAATAAACCAGATTTTAGTGAAGCCAAAAATGTTTGAATCTAATTGATAATATCTTTCCAACGAATCCGAAAAATTAAAATTTCATAGTGGGAATCAAAAGATATTCCTAGTTGAAAATTCTGGATAGTCCCTATGGAATTCAGGCCCTTAAAAATGGAAATTTTGCAAATGACCTCAGATTTTGACGAAACCACTTTTGTTGGATCCACGATGTCAAGTTATTGCTAGGTTTCAAATTTCATAATTTTTCGAATCAATATGTGGGTGTGGCAAAGGAAAACGCATTTGACCAATTTCAGTTGATTTTAATCGACTAGAAAATGGCCATTTCTCAAACGATCCCAGAATTCGACGAAACTAGGTTTGTTAGGACCGTATCATCAATATGAAGCTAGAAAATATTTTTCGGGAATTTTTAGGGTTAGTGTGTGACCCCGGTAAATTGAAATGCGCGTTCAAATTCAATATATAGAATTATATGTTGATTTTAACGGAAACTGATCGAAACGGTCGAATCAGCTTATGGTACATATCCCATTGTGTTCGGAATGGGGGTAAAACGCTATGGACGACAGGCGGTGGGCCTCATTTAGAGGTCGAATGAAAAGGTCAACTTTTAGAAGAAATAAAAATAAATAATAAATAAAATAAATTATATATATCTTGGCCCCCCTTTCTCTTCAGTTCAGAATCGAATAAAAAAAAAGATGCCGCCGCCCGATCTCGTGCCCTAGACGCCCCATCAACCGCCGCCGTTCAGGCATCACCCCCCCCCCCCCCCCCCCCCCCCGTGCGCCGTCTTCCCCGATCTCGCGGAGCCCCCCCCCTCGACCTCCTACCTCGCGAAGCCCCCCCCCCCCCCCCCCCGAAATCGAAGACCGAACCCCAAACCTTCCTGAGCCCTGAAATCCGTCGCAGCTCCTCAGAGCGCCACCGCCGAAGGTCCAGGCGCCACCGTGGGCCACCGCACCGTAGTGAAACCCCCCTTCCCCCTTCTTCTTCGACTGAAAACCTGCCTCCTTCGAATGAGAAAAACAGTAAGCCCATTTTCAATTTTATTCATTCATTTTCTGTGTAATTAGTTTTGAAGTTTTAAAATAAATCAGTTTATATATATATATGGCATTATTATTATTTTTAGGATAGAAAAGCTTTGTTTTTATCGTAGGGGAAATATGAAGTTGAAGTCATAAAGAACCGATTTTTTTATATAATCTAGTATATTAAAAATCCAATTTTTATATGATGTATAGAATAAAAATATAATTTTTATATTACAGAAAGGTGAAAAATATAATTTTTATATATTGAATAGCGAAGTAAAAATGTGATTTTTATACATGTAGTGACTACGGGCAAAGAAAGTGACAAGAGGCAAGAACGACGAAGATTTCTACCTAAGAAGAGTCGTGGCGTTGGATTAGCAAATCTGTGAGAACTTCTCACGTTTTAATTTTATTTTCTAGTTATATAAATATATACTAGGATGCAGACGGTGTTTAGTAACACCCGACACCCGTCGTCCACAGACCATGGACGGCTTGTTTGTTTGATTGCATGTTGTTGTGAAAATTCGTTGTGTGATGTGATGTGAAATAAAATAAAATATTTATATAGTCAATAATATTTTATAGTTGGAAATAGAATTTTTAACGTGTGTATGAAAGGAAATAAATATAAACAAATCGGACGATTTGTTTATATACACACATTTGACTGATATTGATTGAGACGATAAATTTTACACATCGCCCAACTACACAAATAAAATCTGTGTTTGATTGTTTGAAACCCCACACGGGTATTGGGATGATATATGACGTACACTAATCCCAATAATTAGTTGTATGTCGATCGATTGATTGACAGACTATTATAAGCGTTGAATATTTATATTTGATGCTTATACAGTGTAGAACGCACTTTGGATGATGGTTGATGATTTATCGTTGTTGTTATATACGTGTGGTAGAAAATCCATATAATTAACATTATATGGTAATTGATTGGGCCTCATTCCATATTTGAAAAAGAAATATTTGAAGTAGAAATATTTTAAAGGAAATATTTGAAATAGAAATATTTGAAATAGAAATATTTCAAATAGAAATATTTGAAATAGAAATATTTCAAACAGAAATATTTGAAATAGAAATATTTGAAATAGAATATTTGAAAATAGGAATATATGAAGCCGTATTGATTAGATTGACGCCATTTTGACGTGAACGATATTTATATCGATTTTATTCATTTTATAATGAATATCGAAAGCGATTTCAAAATCTGATTTTTCGAAAAGAAATGAATTCGAATTGAAATTGAATATAAGTGAATTCGAATTGAAATTGAATATAAATGAATTCGAATTGAAATTGAATATAAGTGAATTCGAATTGAAATTGAATATAAATGAATTCGAATTGAAATTGAATATAAATGAATTCGAATTGAAATTGAATATAAATGAATTCGAATTGAAATTGAATATAAATGAATTCGAATTGAAATTGAAATTGAATTGAAAACGAACTGAAATTGAATTAGAAATCAATTTGAATTGAAATCGATTTGAAATGAATTTAAAACGATTTTATATTGGAATATTCAATTTTGATTGGAAATTGAATATGAAGTTGAAACCGTTTTGCAAATGAATTTAAAATGGTTTATAAAGCATGTTTTGAATTGAAATCGACGAAGTATATATTATATATATATAATATAATGGCCTGAATAGAACGCGCCGCGGCAGTTCGCGAATTTCGACCATTGACTTCGAACGGATATTATGGGAGATCCGACCGTCGGATTCTCCTTAAACCGAAACCGTTGGGTTCGTATCGAAAAGAGCTTTCTATTGAATATTAGAAATTTGAAATCTAACGGTTGGATTTGGAATTATGTCCAAATCAAATTTGGAAAAGGTCGCTGTAAGTGCAGTTCGATAGCCGTTGGTGGAAATCGACTGTACGGGCCTTGATAAAATTATTAAAAATAGTAATAATTTGTGTAAAATCATAAGAAATGATTTGTGAAGAATTGGGATGAAAAACTTCATATTTGAAAAGATAAAAATAGATTTTTATCGAAATGAACTAGTTTTGAACTAGAATTAAAATTCTATTTATTTTTAAATAAATAAATTGAATTTGAAAAGGGTTTTAAAAATAACCAGAATTTCCAATAATTGAATTGGAATGGATTTGAATCGAAATTGTCTTTGGATTATTTCGATGTTGGATTTCCTGATTACACAGATATTGTTATGGAAATTTGAAAGATTTATTTATATTGTTATTTCCAATATGATATTTGTTGGTCGTAGAATTTGATATTGAATATAAGCCGGTATAATTTCTATTCAGAGCCTTGTATTTAATATCAAATGTGATTTGGGTTTGTCGTGAATGGTGTCTTCATTAACACAATTCTTGAACCCAGTTGAGAAAAGATTAAATCTTTTTATTTAAATTTAATGAAGTGTACCAATTAAATAATATTTAATTGGAATTGAATTGATATTGATTTTTGGGTATATCGTGAACCGTGTTTTAAATGACACTGATTCTTTAACCCAGTCACAGATTAAAACTAAGTGGAGTTTTAATGAATCTTTAATTAGATTGAAATGATCGAGAATGGAGTATCACCAGTTTTGCTCCAGGCGATAGTTAAATCTTTAATTAGATTTGAACGTGAAATGGTAATTGAATTTACCGATAACACCGTGGTGTTAGATATGAAGTATAACCAGTTTTACTTCGTGGGATGAATAGGTTGGGATTGGGAAATTAAAACAAATGATTACTTCGGTGAGGTTCGCTAATCCCGACTAGTTCGAATTTATATTAAAAAGTAGATTAAAGATTAAATTTTAATGATTTATCTTTGATAAAATTAATGGGAACCTTTCCCTATGAATGTGGAATTTAGAAACTAACTGTCGGTTAGCTAAGCAGAATGGTTTTCTGGATATTGATCTGATGTTGGTTTCGGCCTTCGGGGTTAATATTTGGGGAAATATTCTCTTGTTAATTTACGGTTAGTGACTGATGAATTGGAATGAGGCATATGTTGTGTTTGTGTAACACTTGTTTATAAAATACGCGAGTTATTCGGAAAGACCGGGTTTATCCCATTCTGAATAACTGATTCGACGATTAGTCGGAGATGAAGACGATGGTTGAAGACCGCAGGTCTTCACGTCGTTTGGATAATTACTGATGATCTTGATTGGGCTGTACACCCAAGAAGATGGAAACAGTTGGTGATCGTCCAGACGTACTTGGAGATCGATGGATATGCGGGGTACTAGGTGCCTCCGGTTTCGTTCAGACCTAGAACGAACTTGTAAATGGACCGTTTGTCTGACATTGGATTTTAGTCTGTGTTATTGATTTCTATTAAATATATATCTGTTTGGCGGCGGAGAATTTATTCTCTTGCTTAACGCCCTTCTCTGAGACGTACGAGCTCAGGGGTTATATACTGATGGATATCAAACGCATAGAGTGAATTGCCTGTGTGGCATGCCTAAGTGGCAAATGATCAAGGCTTCTGTTGAAAAGAAAAGTCTTGTGGTTGATGATTGAAGCACGGCCTTTGTGGCATAGCTTTGTGTAACGTTTACTTCGCGAGTTTCACACCCGGTATGAACCAAAAACGGGAGATGGACCTCAGGGAGGGCATGCGTTTCTTTCTAGTTAGAAGTGGTGTCAGTGGTTTTACACGCCCTGACGAGTTTGACTTATGTGGTTGTTGCTATTGCGAGGCGCCTCGGTTTGATCGGACGATCCGGGTCCGATGGAGTCATTCGTTGGCTCACTTACGCCCCATAGGGCGGGAAACGCAGTGTTCAGGCATTTTAATCCACATCGGTGGACCGGCCCTGACGATCCAAAGGCTTGACTGAGTACTTGCCTGAGGCTCGGGCTAGAGAGTCTCGAATCGGTTGAGGACTATCTTTTGCCTCGGTTCATAGATGGAAATCCAATTTCCAAATACGTGACATTTGCGGTTTTACTTGTAGAGCCTAGTATGGCGACATGATATATGGTACCCATGCCGCCTATGATTGATACTTATGATTTGAAGATTGTTTTATACACTATACACTGATAATAGTATCAAATGATTTGTTTAAAAACATATCAAGCATTCTTTGGCTGTTATAAGGGAAAACCCTATCCTGCGGCTTGTGTTGCATTGTGTGATAGGACCTGGGTCTTATAAAAGCTTCATTTTTCTTTATTTAGCATTGCGCTGGCGTTTTATGCACTGGTGTTCTTGGGAGGAAACCCGTTCCGTGTTATACGGCGTGGTCCCTTGATTTACCTAACTTTGAAAATAAAGATTAATAACTGTTGTAGTTCTCACACCAGTCCCATGACTGACCTGGAGTTTATTGTTTTAACCTAAACTCTGGGTGCCCTTATTTTGACACGGGCAGCTAGTAGTTTTGGTTTTGCAGATTTATATTCACAGGATCCTGGTTTACAGCTGGAACGATATCCGGAAATCTTTGTATCTATATATCTCCTTCTAGTTGTGTTTTGTATTATTTCCGCTGCGATGTATTTAAATGTAATTTAAATCTCTGATATTACTGTGTAATATTCATTTATACTCTGTATATTCTTGTAATCTGATGCATTGTTGTAGTATACAATGGAATGTTCTCCCGTCTGTGTTCTATTTTGTCGTGTTCTCAAAACAATTCGTTCTTTCTCTTCTCTTCGGAGACCGAGGAAGTTCGGGTCGTTTCATGGTAGTTTGCCGGACATAAAACTTGAGTTGTCATTGTTTCTAGAAAAACACGACCGTGTAGCGTAATTCGCAGGGCTGTAGATGGCCTACAGTGGATAGATGTTTTTATGGGAATCAACCGTAACCATTGTGTCTGTTGCGATCTATAGTTGTTGTATGATGGCGTAATCCGTAGAGCTGTGAAAGCTTACGGGTATGGATGTTTCCTAGGGGAGCCAGCCGTAACCATTTTATACCTACAGTCCACATGGGATACTACAAGTAAATGAGACGTAACCGCTAGATTTACTAAAGGTAGAATGGATCCATGCGATGTTGAGATATATTAGTGGTATGGAGCCACCTGTTTGATGCAGCATTGTGTCTTCGTGACTTGATTTATCTTTGTGACTTGATTGATCCTCATGCGTGACACTGAGATAGAGCAGTCAACGCTCAATGACCTCTGATTTTCTTTTGCTTCTTAAATATTTTCCGTTGATCTATCCGTAACGAAATTCACAGGGAAGTGATTTCCTACAAATACGAATGTTTCCTATGGGAATCCAGATGAAACATTTGTATATTTGCGATTAATGAATGATCACCATGTCAACATCACATTGGTACATTTTGTATTTTTTTATAAAAGAATTTTTGAAATATTTTCACTGGGAGTTGAAACAAGGATATTTAGTACTTGGAGATTTTAGTCGTGTGCTTGGCTAACGTATGCCTAACATCTGTGAGAACGATAACAGATTTCTCAAACTCTGTGTTGTTTAATTTTTCAAATCAATAATTTGAAACAAAAATATACCTAAGTTAAGAATTAGAATTTCAGAGTAATAATACAAATATTTTATATATAAAAAATTAGAAAGGATTTCAGATTTTGGAAATGTTCAAGTCGACAATTTGTAACTTGAAGAGGAGATATTATTTACGATCTTCAAGAAGTGTTTAGAAAGATTAAATTGATTGAATATAAGGAAATTAGGTTGAATTTGGATTGTAAGGAATAAGTGTAATTATGGATAAGTAAACATCAACAAATGAATTTATAAAGAAATTTGGAGTAATTTGAGATGCATAAATCCAACTTATACAGAAATTGGAATTTTAAAGGAGATTGATTTTGAAAAGGAATTATATGATTTTGAATATCTTAGAAGATTAAATAAAATAAAAAATTGGGAAATATGTCAAAATAATTTGAGATAGAAATGGTCCAAGAAAATTGAGCATAGTTTAAAAAGCATGGAAATAAATAAAACCCGATTCGGAAGATGAAAAAAATTGTGTTTGATCAAAATTGATCTCCAAATATAAGAAAGGAAAATTGATTTTCCGAGTTAATTGAATATAACGGATAAAAAAATAAGGATCGATGTCTTAAATACTGATATTTAAACTAATCGTGCGAAAATTTCACGCAAATACGAAAATTTGAAGTATACATTGGTATAACTCTAACGATCTATCCTTTTCGAGGATGAAAAGTTTATAAGGGGGGAGATTATAACGTCCCGGAAATTCCGACAACTGGAACGTGAAATTAAATAATTATTTATAATCAATTTTATATTAATACTTGGGTTAAAAATCAATTATATTGTTTTGTGTAGAAATTGAACTCATTATTTAATTCAGAATGGTTAGGTGGAAAAAAATTAATGCTGAATTTTTGAATTGAATTTGGCTGGATATTTAAATTGGATATTTGAATTTAAACTGAAAAATATGAACGGTTGAATTTAAAAATAAATTATATTGACATTAAATGAATTGGGATTTTATTTGTTGAAATATATAGAAAATTGGCTTAAATATATGTTTATTCGTATGTATAAAGAAATTTAAATTTAATGTTTCAAATTCGAAATCAAACGAAGTAGCTAGTGGACAAAAAGATTAAAATTGTTGAACCGATAAATAATTTAAAATTTTAAAGCAACGGTGTATACAACTAGAGACGGATTACGACCAAACTGATTTTATTGAATTCAGAACATCAACATCTTGCGGCGCATCAAATTTCATTACATTTGGATCTTGTGCTGACATTACGAATATTAAGTGTTCAAGGATAATTTACGGTACAGTTTAATATTTAATTTTACTAGAATATTACCAATCCCAAATTTTTCCTCAGATAAATATTGCGCCGGTCTATACGTTAAAAATCACGCTACCCTATAAACCATATTTGATTATATGTTGTTCTTATCCATGTAGTCTCTCTTCTATAAAAATCCCTGTTTCCACATTTCTTCAGTGAATAAAATCATTTCCTACTTTTTAATTGTTAATGGCCAAAATCGAACTCCCCAAAATATTGAAAATGGCCTCAGCTAAAACCTTTCACCATCAACAAAGCTCTAAATTATTTTTCCCCAAATCGAGAAAATGGCCGCCGAAGAAATCACCACTCCGAGCACCGCATCAACAAACCCTTGCCTCCATCGCAACCATCGTCGATGTCATCGCACCCACCTGAACGCCAGCACCTTCACTTGCAACCACCACTTGCAGTTGCGCCTCAAGCTAACCATCTTTATGCAAGGTTGACTCGATTTCAACCGAAAGCCAATGACTTTCTCTGTTTGTTCTTCGAGAGTGCAAAGGTGAGTGTTAGCTCACGATTAATCTCTATTTCAAGTAGTTAAGTTCAATATGAATTCAAATTATAATGGTCTAATTTGCATGACAAAAAGTAAGTTTTATTATTTGGTTTGATTGTGCGTTGGTCATATATTGAATTTTAGAAAAAGTAAGAATTGTTTTCCCTACCCTCTTGCATGATTGATACTTACTTGATGAAATTTGTTGTGTGTCATGTTGATTTCCTGGAAACAGTGTAGCCGTGAATCCCTTGCTTAATTGTGGAAACTGAAAATAAATTGATACACAATTTAAGTGTCATGTTTCCTGGAACATAACACTTACATATCTTTGTTTCCGATTGGTCTTTGAATAGTATACACTGCACACGAACATATATTATTACATTAGTGTGTCAGACCTCCTACCTAACCTGATGTAGCATTTGTCCATTTTTATGCATGAACTTCATTTAAGTATTTACATGTGATAGTAAATGTTTTATTGAGACTTGACTTGAACTAACCATGTTAATAACTGCATAAACTTGGTTTAAATCCTTAGCACCTTATTTATACTATATATACATGAAATTTGGATCATTTGGTAACATTGGGCATTTTCCTTCCCTGATACGTTGGCGTAACATTTGCAATTTCATTGGGAGTGTTACCATGCATCCTAGGTGAAACATTTTCTATTATGCCACTATGTACCCATCATAACTGGTCTTAAACTAATGCGTTTGGCCTTGATTTGAGCGCAATATGAGCTCATATTTTATTGTATTGTTTTGTGTACCTTTGCACACATGTTAAGACTGTTTATAGTGTATGGAACTATTTATATGTATTTCATGGGTGCATGAGCATGAATATACATATACATACATATATATATATATATATATATATATATATATATATATATATATCTAGTTTATTTTTCAGCAGACCTCCTTGTTTATTCACCCTGGAATTTCTTTTATTTTGCCTTGTTTTAGGAAACATGTCGCTTTGACCAGACTATGTACCATTGCTCACTGATTATTGTGGCTTCTTTTTCAGTTGCCTATGGATGGAAATATAAAAATAAAATAGCAACTTAATAACATTTTTTTGCAAATAAATATGATTGTCTTTTAATATAAAGTATTCATATTGTATTTTGAACCACTTTAGTCGTTATGTTGATAAAAGCTAGTCATGCATATGTTTAATATGTAAGCCGATCAAAATCTTGCTACCGAGCTTTTCATCTATATGAATTAAGATTGGCCTTGTAGAGTCTGCAGGCATTGCATTTTGTCTTGCTTTGCCATACTTGTTTGACCATATGTTTGGGTATATTACATGATATTTTTCATAAAGTATGATTGATTGACCATTTAGTGGCTCTGACTTTTTCCATGACTCTTAGATCATGTTTCATGCATGGAATGTCGTACAACATCTTTTAAACTGAAATGTTGCCAGATTTTATAACTTGCCATACTTGATATAGTCATTGATATATAATTGATATGAACAGATGCCATACTTGATATAGTCATTGATATATAATAGATATGAACAGATGCCATACTTGATATAGTCATTGATATGAACAGATGCCATACTTGATATAGTCACTGATATGTAATTGATATGAATAGATGCCATACTCAATATAATCATTAATATATAATTGATAAGAACAGATGCCACATTTGATCTCGTCATAAATATAGAATTGATAAAGACAAATACTACATTCATTTTGTGTATAATTCAAAAGTTAGGATTAACTGTTATATTTTAGTTTAGACTAAAGTTAATTTACTTAAACTGATTTAATCATAACTCGAGTGTTTTATGTTTTTTCATCGAACGCTCGGGTCGAACCCGAGTGTTACAAATTTAAAAATTACAGATTAGAATTTGAAGGCTTGTGAAGTTAGGGATCCAAAGACGTGCGCACTCTGAGATTTTTGGAACAGTAAATAAATTCTATTTAAACTGTTTTTAATTTCAATGTGGAGAAAATTTCTTGTATCAAAAATTCTGAGTAATATATAAAATTTAGTTCCGCTTGTCAATACTGTGTTATTTATTTATTCTGTATTTCTGTGTTGATTTTGGTTTTTTAAACTTTGTAAGCTAAATAACGATCCGTCGATTTGGACGTTTTAAGTTGGTTTAATTACCAATATGAAGCTGTCAAAAAGGCAGGACGTTACACTTAGAAATAAATTTATTGTCACAAGCCAACCCAAATTGCCTTATAACTATTCCCATTTGCCAAACATTTGCTTTCAAACCATTACTCATTTTCAAATATGAATATCATTCCATAATAGGAAATTGGACTCATTTTATCAAATCAACTTGATTTTTTATTTGTAAATATCATTACAAGTTCAAATCCCAGTTACTTTACAAACCCACATCATAATTGATTTGATTCTGTTTATAAAGCTGCTAATAACACATATCCGTTTATATAAAACAATTCATTTTTTCTTTTTGAATGTATTTACATGCTATAAACATAATTTCTGAAATCAACTTTATTTGATTTCTGCAAATAATTCTCATTTAGCCATTCTAATTTTAAAATAATATTATATTATTACAAAGCATAGACTTTTATTTTCATATCCATAAATATTGAAATGTTAACTTTTTAACATATTTCTCTAAAATAATAGTTTTATACTAAATAAAGTTCAATTATCTTTTTTGAAAATAAACCATTATAATAAAACTAGACATAGTTGAATTATAATTATAAATCCTTTGGATTTATCTTGATTTATTTTATAGTCCGAACTTTAGAATAAAACTGATCATTTTCTTTCGAAAACGATTTCCCATTTCCCTTCTATTAACCGGCATTTTAGTCTAGTTTCCAAAAGTATACAAGATCCACTCGAATGGACCCGTCATGTGGCACTAAAGCTCGAAGTGTCGCCAAAACATTAAAGATCCAAGTCCAAAAGGAATTGGGGGAGTGATATCCTCTTAACTCCTCAAAATGAACATATCACATCATCCTATACTAGCTCGCATCACTATGTCTCATGACGCATAGCTCCATCACATCACAAACCTCGCCTCCCTCCACGTCGCCTCACACCCACTCACTGCGCATCACGAGGCTCGCATCACTCGTACTGCCATCATTGCATTGCCTCACCTTCAATGCACCGCCTCACAGCACTGCTTCCCTACATCGCACCCTACAGATGCAACGATATCGCATCCCCTGAGATGCGATATCATTGCATCTCTCGGGATGCGATACAACCGCATCTCATATGATGCAATGTATCCGCATCCATCGGGATGCGACGACAACATCGCATCCCTTGGGTGTGATTCCATCACATCCATTGGATGCGATGTCATCGCACTCTCTGATGCAATGTAATCGCATCCATGCGATGCAACCCCATCGCACCCTGATGATGTGATGAGCTCAGGGATGGCGCAAAGTATCCCTCCAGGATGTGAATTTTCACATCTTTTTATGTGAAAATTCGCATCCCACATGACGGATGCGATTTTCTACCTACAGACATTTTGCGATGCGATTTACTGGTATGCGCATTTCTATGATCAATTTTCTGCTGTGTGGTCACCAAAACTCACCTACTCCCACCTAACCCACTAGCTATAAATAATCCCTTGCTCATTTTTCACAAGGGTTGGATTTTTGCTAATTTGACACCTCTCTAAGCTCCTAGAACTCATTAATGGCAGTCTAGTGCTTGAGGAGGAAGAAGCATAAAAAACACTTTTTTCAAGACTTGGCGTATGACAACTATGACTTAAAAATACATGGAAACACTTGTATGAGAATGCTATGATGAAGTTAAATGCTTGTAATTCATATTTATGAATAAAATATCAGCAAACACCTTCATAGTGGACATAGGTCCCTCACAGACTGAATCACTATGAATTCCAGTGTTATTTACTGCTTTCTACATTTAATTTTATCACGCAAAACAATATTCTTAAGTAATTAAGAATCTTTGGGTGTTACGACATTTTTTTGCCATCAACATTCTAGTGCTTTCACTGAGAACTTAGACTCACTTCTTTGTTGTACACTTCCATCTCAACTTCAAAGCGCTACTCAGGTTTCTTCCTACCTACCGGTCGAGTCCGCTTACGTTGGTTAAGCGAGCAAAGAACCCAATGGTCGGAACTTCAGTAGCCGCCGATGTTGTCATTACTCAATAACTTCAATCAATGGGAAACCCGACCGAAATAGACATCCTTGTTCCTACACACCCCGATGCTTCGGCAACTCAAGCTCATATTTACGTGCTCAATAAGAGGTTGGAAAACATATATCTAGAGCTCAACGAGACGCTGAAAAACAACATCGACCTTATGTGTTAACTCCAGGAGAGCCAACGTCTCGTCTCTCAACTCTAGCTTGCTCAGAACAACGCTCAACCATGACACAACTCCTTGGAAAGTACCTCTTTTGAAATTCAGGGCTGAAGCCAAAGAAGAAGGTTCTCTCTCAATAATAATACCGCTGCTCGCACTAATGCCGATACCCATAGCAACAACAATGGGAATAGTAATGGGACCACCATAACCGTCAGCGAAGGAACGCGTTAACACGACTATTCCTGGTTGGTTATCAATAATGAACCAGGTCTGATTGACCGAAGCACTCGACATAACCCAACTGTCGTAGCTCTAAACTTGGGGCATATGCATTCAACAACTCAATAGGCCCAAGTTCTACCTAATCAAAATCTGCATTAACCCGCTCTACCTCATCAGCCCTACCAGAATTAGGTCGACATTGCTGATGACATGGATGAGGATGAGCCCGATGTCCGTCCTTGAAGGCGTCCAAGACCCACGACCCCCGAGGTGAACAATAACCGCTGAATTCCGCTAGCGGATCTTCATCTAGCATATCTTCCCGACATGGTCTGAACAATCACGAGAAATATGCGAGGGAATGTCACGTGGGAAACCCACCTGAGATGTAACCCCTTCACCAGGGTTCTGCACGAAGCCGAATGGCAGCAACGTTCAACATGCCATAACTCATAGCCTACGAGGTAACAACTGACCCCTGTGCTTTTCTAACCCGCTACAAGTAGCACATGGACTCCAGTAGGGTCACTGATGTAATCAAGTGTAAATGATTTCCCGTCCTTTTGGAGGGCACAGCTTTGCTCTGGTTCACCCGTCTTCTGCTCTAATCTATCAGTAACTTTGACCAAATGGAAATCGAAATGGTCAGACAGTTCAGAATGCATGTTCCTATGCTAAAAAATACTCTTACTCTCTCCAACCTCTACGAGGGCCTAACAAAAACCTTCAAAAGCTACCTTGAGTGTTTCAACACCGCCCTCACTGAGGTACATGATCCAAAACCTCGTACAATCCTTGTCGAGCACACCAAAGGTTGCTTTGTTGACTCCGAATTTGGAGCGTGGATAGACAGAAGGCATCCAAAGACTTTAGAAACCTTCTATCGGAAAGCCGGACAATTCCTATGTCAAGAGGAAGCTCGACCCACCAGGGCTACCAAAGGCTGCCACCCTAACAGCCCACACACTGGCACCATCGAAGACAGTCTCAAAGGAAAGCAAGCCGGAGAAGCTTCCGACAAGGGTAAGGGGGTCGCCCCGTACAAGACCAAGCAAAACAATGACAAAGCTGACTGTCACAACAACAATCAAGCTCCCACATATCCCAAGAATCATGACACTATCAAAATTACAAGAACTACACTTCGCTCAGCCGGGATATAAAGACGATCTACTTAGAGACATGGAATACTCTTCATTACAAGAAGCCTATTGATATCAAATTCGATATCAACACCCCAAAAATGCAATCAACAATTTAAAGTATAAACAATTACAAGATCAAGAGTGAAATAGATGGCAAAAAGTAAAGTGCACATAGCTTTTAGTGTGGTTCGGCTTTAAAAGAAGCCTACGTCCACTATGGAGGAAGTTTCGATTAATATAATGGCGGTTACAAAGTACATTGATCTCAATTTCATATACATCTTCTCTCTTTTACAATAGATTCTTTCTCTCTCACACACACGTAGATCTCACTTAGATCCATGCAAATCGATGGAGAAATGGTAAGGTCAGTGTAGAAATGGTGAAATGTATTTGAATGCAAGGAGGATAAAGGTGGATCTTCAATGTCTTAGTCTTTTAGACGATTTCAACGGAAGCCATAGCCGATCAGAGGATCGATCTTCAATGTTTATGGCGGTTCTAGGTCTTGAACCTGATCGATATTGGGGTTGGATTGAGCACTTGTTAATTTAGGGTTTTTGTATCTGAAATAATATGAATTGAAAATAGATTTGGTTGTGATATGTTTGTGATTTTGTATGACGGTTTTGAAATTTGTCATTCCTCTCGAAACTTTGATTTCAACTTATTGCTCACAATGTGTTCGACAAATTGCTTGAGTCATGAATCTCCACTTTGTATGTTTTCTATGCTGCTATTGTGCAATCTTGTATGTTAATTGCTCATATGTGATCGTGTTCGAGTCATGTACACTCCTATTTTGGGTTCACTAGCTTTGCAACAATACCACTTGCGCAAGCCACTCTTGTTACGGCAATTATGCACAAATTTGCTTTTTGATGGATTGCAATTACACTTACATATGTGTCGAACTCAGTCTAGTCATGTTGATTCAGCTTAAACTGGTTGCCTTTGTACTCAACCATGAAAGAAAGTCAGGGAATTAAGCGATCACTCTGTTTGTACCGACCGATCGATACTGAACTTTCAGAAACTAGCTTGTACCGATCGGTACTGAACTTCCCCTTTTTCTAAATAGTTGGTTAGTACCGATCGGTCTCTTGGTGATTGGTTTATACCGGTTAGTCACGGTCCTCTTTTGAAAGACGGTTTGTGCCAATCGGTAATGAACCTTTTGAAAGATAGTCTGTACCGGTCAGTCATGAACCTTTTGAAAGATAGTCTGTACCGACCAGTATAGTGCATTCTTATGCTTTTTCCATTAACTTTCTTTGATTGATTACCTTTCTAGTACTTTGCTAGGTGCAAACCACTTCTTATCCTATAACAAAACATTTGTGTGTTTCGGGGCCATTATACTCTATCGTCGACTGCCCATGTCGACAACAAGTTAGATAATCATTTAGAGAGTTTATACACAACATTTTACGAATTACTCATGAATGATATGTTTGTGTTGTAATGTATCATAGACGGTTGAGTCATACACTTTTCACACAAATTTAATCATTCACATGTTAGTTCGTATTAAAGCTTGGAACTGATTGACCAATTATAGATTTCAAATTCCATTTTTAAGTTGTTGCATACAATATCTCTAATTTTAGGAAACGCATAACTATAGTTTGTATTCAAACATTGTTAATAAGAACCTGTGCCTTCAATTTATAATTTTAGAAGTCGATGCCAAGTTTCCTGAAAGTAATGAATTTGCTGATTCTCCACCCCTTGGATATGTTGCACTTAATCGGCACATGTTAACGGCAGGAGTTGTTACCCCTTTCAACCCATTCCTGGAAATGATCTTAAGGCACTTGGCTATTACCCCCATGCAATTACATCCAAACGGTTATGCTATTTTGAATGGTTTATATGTGCTCTTTATGAGAGTTAAGCAACGGGAGCCTACTTTCTGAGAAATTTATTCTTTACACGCCTTTAAAAGGAGGGAAAAACCATCAATTATTTTTGTGGAAGAGAAACATTCCAAGATTATAATAGACTTGGTGGAGAATGTCAAAGGGTATGTGGATCATTACTACTTTATTCGATGCCCAACTAGCTTTTCCAACCAATGGATGGAAGAGGGTGAGAATTTTATTGCTTAAAAATCATTTATTCTCTTTTTACATTTAAGTTTCAGACTTCTAACTCTTTCCCTATCTTAAAGAAACCCCATCTGCCGACTCTGATACTATTGTGGATCAGGATTTGCTTAACTCTTTAACAATTGTGAATGAGAATAAGAGGAGTAGGAAATTTTTAATCACGGAGAAATTCCTCCGCCAATACCACTTCCTCCATTCTTCTCAAACCCTTGTCTTAGATCCAGCCTTCAAGAAATCCTTTTTGAAAAAGTGCTCGGACCATGGTAGTGGTAGTAAAACACCTGTAGGACCCTCACTACCTTCAACTACCAAGGAAGAAATTCCACATCGAGAGGGAAAACAGTTTGAGAAAAATAAGGCTGCTTTAAGAGATGAAACAATTTTTGAGAAAGTTATCAAGGATTCCATTGCTCCGGTTACTCAGGAAGAGGGTTCTACGGGCACCTTCAGAAGCTTAGGTGATCTGGACACTGCTAAAGATCTTAGTCAAGGTGACACCGTGACTTCTGACCCTGCAATTTCAGCCATGAAGTATAATGCAGAAACAACTTGGGAACTTTCCCAATTACCCGGGAAAACACTTGATTTAGACACTCCTCTTGAAATTGGTTCGTTAATGGGCGTACATTAGAAAACGTAGACGCCATAGGCTCTTTATGTTTTCCATAAATCTTATAGTTTATCTATGTATACATATACATATACATATATATATATATATATATATTTCAACCTAAGTGCTGAAACTTTGCTTTACCCCCATCCCTCCCTTTTTTAAATGCAGGGATGAGGCAATTGTTATCGGACAGCTATTCTTGACAGACTAGTTCTGTTAACCCATAGAGTTTTTTACGGTCTCGCCTTTCCCATCACTCGAAGCATTCTCAACCATCTTCGGATCCTCAGCCTCAGCACACTTCCAAGGTTTCATTGACTAGCCATCGGAGGAAGCGAAAGCACGATTATATAGATGTATCAGACAGAGGTGATAAGGGCCAGGAGCAGTACCAAAAGATGGGAGAGAGGAAGAGAAGTAGAGATGAATGAGGCGAGGATGAGATTCTGAGACATCATAAATCAACCGAGTTCTAAGATCCTGATGCCCCCATTCCTCCTAAATAACCCTTTACCGCTTCTCAATCAATTGTCCCTACTTCTACCCAGATCCAGATGATCCTTAATAGGCCTCCCTATAAAACTCCGCCTGAAAATTTAAAGCTAAGGATCGGTTTGGAGGTTAGGACCTAAGAGGACTGTTTTTCGATTTGGATTTACATCCACATGACAACGGGATACTGTCGAAGAGCTGAACACTATAAAGAGTGCATGCTTACCCAATTCGATACTGCCAAGAGTCAACTTGAACACGGTTAGACATGGCCATAAGCAAAACCGACAAACGACTAGAGTCGTCGCACAAATTTGGCTACAAATTTCAAAGGTTAAACACCCAACACCTTGAGTATATTGAAACTTTGGAAAATGACAAGGCTGGATTGGTCCTCATGATCAAGTCCTAAGAATCTGAAATTGCATCTTTAAAAGATGGAAATACAAGGGTAAGTAGCTTAGAAGCCGAAAATGAGAAACTTAAAAGAGAGCTTGAGGCTACTAGGAAACAAGTTCAAGAAGCTCAATGTGCCCAAGAATTTACTGAATCTCAATTGGCTTTGAGCTTCGTCTTCTTATCAATGGGAAAAGTCAGCTCTTGAAGACAAGATTATTTCCCAGAGCAAAGCTCTTTATGTGCTGCATAACAAGGCAAAAGTTCTGGAAGAAGGTAACCCCAAGCTGACTAGTGTTCTTGAACAGGCCAGGGTTAAAGTTGATGAAACTTTGTTCCAATTTTATGTTTATAGTGTCATGAGTCATGAGTCATGGAAGCTTAAGCTATTTGAAAGACGACTTTCAATGAACTCTGACTCTCGTCTGGGAATAAGTGATTATATACTCTGATGGTGCAGAAGATGATGTCCTTCAGGAGACTCTCTTAGAAGCAGAAGACCGTGAAGCTTTGGCTAAGGGTAGGATGATACAGATAGATGAGCGAGCTCAATATTTCGGGGAGAAAACCCCGGATACTATTGTTGTTCATTCTTCATCCAACTCTGCCAATGTTGAGACTTCAATTTCTCGAACTCTTCCTGTGGACCTTCCTGCTATTCATAATGATAAAAACATTACTGAAGTTTATCCTGTTGAGGAGCATGTTGTTCAGGAAGATACTGTCAAGCAGTGTACAGAGAATGGCGAGGAAAATGACAACACCCCTTTGAATGTAAATGATTATGAAGTTGAGCTCATAAACTCGCAAAACTCAGGTAAAACTGATATTCGACAAACCATACCTAATTTGGATTATCTTATTTCTTCACCCGGGTTTGCCGAATTTCGTGCTCACTATTCATATGTGCCGGGTTTGCCTTCTTAACCTCTTCTTCCTACTAATTCCACCACCGTTCAAGCTACTACAATCGACTTGATCTTAGTGTCAACTAGCACTACCCCTCATATCACTCCACCGGGTGTTACATCATTACTTACCACATCTGACCTGGAAGCTGTTGATTATAATTATAGTAACGATGAGGACGAGGTTTGGGATACTAAGGCTCTATCTATTTTGAAATGCAGGAGGAAGCGTGCTGTGAATAAGCCAAGAATTATTAACCTATCCTCCCTCCAGATTCCATGCGCATACAAAGAAGCGAAAGATGGAAGCTAGGCAGCTGATATACCTTCCCCTTCCTCCATCAAACAGTCTTTAAGGTCTAGCGATGGGAAGAAAAAGAAGTAGTATTTGTGATTTCTGTGCTTTTATTTCATTCTGTTTCCTTTCTTGTGGTACATTTAGACCAGTTGTATATGCGAGTGTCGGTCCTTGCTTACTGCTTTATGCTTATGTTGTTGACTTTGTGACTCTGTGATTGACTTGTGACTCTATGATGAAATTGTGCTTTATTTTGCTGAATGGGATAGTGTTTTTGTTTGTTATACTATAGCCTTTTATTCAGCTTTGTCGTACTTATTATCAGCACACTGCACCCGCATAAGTATCACAATACACTTGGTCGACTATGAGGTTGTAACGAACTTATGTTATGTAAAGTTAGCGTTGTTGGTTTGCTTTTGATGCTATGGTTATGCCCTCATACCGAAGGTCGCTACAATCTCAGTAAGCTGAAAACAGTCAACTTTTCTGAATTCTCTTGGTTACAGCTAAGACGCTGGAAGCTCTTGTTCCATTAATTAAGTTTTTTTTGGCTTTATTATTGGATTTTGAGCTTTTTGGCTTGCTTAGCAGTGAGATTCGGTTCAGTTGGTTGATTCATGCCATTTTTCCCATGCACCTGCTTGAGAGGTCCTATATTCTGGAATGTATCCAACCATTTTACTCACTAACCTAGTAATCTAGGTCCTTCGGAGATTCGGTCAAGTACATACCCCCGGAGTGGTCTTGGGTTTAAGTTTAATCCAACTTTTGTCCTTGTCCGTCCTGATTAACTCAGAATCAGAAAGATTATTGGATACCCCCTTTTTGCTGGGATTTCTGTCAATGCTGGTCCTTCCAGCTTGTTGCTGATCCTTTTGGCCTAGGACTGGTACTTCCAGCCTAGGTTTTGTCGATCCTTATGACATGGTGTTGGTCCATCCGGCCTAGGACTAGTACTTCCAACCTAGGTTTTGTCGGTCCTTTTGACATGGTGCTAGTCTTTCCAGCTTTGGTTGTCGCTCCTTCCGGCCTAGTACTGGTAATTCCAACCTAGGTTTTGTCGATCCTTCCAACATGGTGTCGGTCCTTCCAACTTGGGTTGCATTGTCCCACGAAGCAGATGCCAGTTATTTTATCGAGAATTATCACGATTTATAGAACTGAGGTCCTAAACCTTGCATTTAAGAAGGTGCCTCTACGGTGGAACTTGCAATCCTTTGTTTATTGTCCTGGTTGGGTTGATTCCACCTTTGCATCGTTTTTTGAGTTTGATACCAATCCTTCTGCGGGATATTATCTTGACAGGTGACCGTATTCAGGGATTTGACATCTTAAACCTCATTCTTTAGGAAGTGTTTTATGTGATGAAAGGTGCGGCTTTCTGACTTGGTACCCATTTGCTGCGCTTTTCACCATTTGACTCTAGATAGCTTGTTCCTTTTAGATTTGCAAGGTGGTAGGTTTCATCATCTTTTTTAGTTTGCATGATGCTTTTGGCACTCAACACTTGAGTTGTCCCATTCAGGATATGCTTATGAAGCTTCCAGGTCTGGTTGTGTTGTGAATGAGTTATTGCTCTTATATTGCCTGCATTCAAAAAATCAATTTTAGTAAGAGTTTGCAAATATATCATTCATGCAAGCAAGTAGACTTTCTCATTCATAACTTTTCATATGTACATAGCTCAAATGTAATGCTTGCAAATATTTACAACTTTTACAATAGATTTGAACAATGTATTATAGAAAGTAGAGGCGAAGATGCTCGCTGTTCCAAGCCCTAGTAATCTGGATTCCATCTGTGTTGGACAACTTATAGGTTCCATCTCGAAGTTTCTGGCTTATAACATAAGGTCCTTCCTAATTTTGCCCGAAACCCCAGTTCCAGTCATTACTTTTCTCAGCACAAGGTCTCCAATCTCGAAAGTCCTGTGTCTGACTTTTGAATTGAAATGCCTGGCCACCCATCTTTGATGTGCAACAACCCTGAGTTACGCTTCATTCCACTTTTCTTCCAGCTGATTGAGGGCTTCAAGTTGTAACTTCTCGTTTTCCTCCTGGTTGAAATGAATCCTTTTGTGAGTGGGAACCTCCAACTCTATGGGAATCATAGCTTTAGAACCAAAAGCCAAGGAAAAGGGAGCATGCCCAGTTGCAATTTTATGAGTTGTGTGGTACACCCGTAGTGCAAGTGGAAGCTCATCTACCCAACCACCTTTAAATTTATCTAATCGCTTTTATATGGTTGACTTTATGATTTTTTTAACCATTCTACTAGCCCATTTTCCTGCGGGGGGGCAACTGTTGCGAAGCTTTTTCTGGATTTTATATTTGGCACAGAAGCTTTGGAACTCTTTGCTCTTAAATTGGGTTCCATTATCAATGATTATCTTCTGAGGCACTCCAAACCTGCAATAATGTTTTCAAGACGAAATTAATAACTTTCTTTGAGGTTATGGTTGCCAATTGTTCTGCCTTAGCCCATTTAGTGAAGTAATCAATGGCGACAATGGCATATTTGAATCTAGACTTTGTTGTGGGAACTGCTCCTATAAGATCAATGCCCCAGACGGCAAATGGCCACGGACTGACCATTCGATTTATCGTTGTGGACGGTTCTCTTGAAATCTTCACAAATCGTTGACATCTGTCACATTTTCTAGTGTATGTTACAGAGTCTCGATTTACATCTGACCAGAAATAACCATATCGCAGAATTTTCTTGGCCAATGTTTGACCGCCAATATGGCCTCTGCACTCGCCTTTATGCAATTCCATCATGATTGCTTTTGATTCCTCCTTTGTGATACATCGAAGCAGAGGCATAGAGAATCCTTGTAACACCCCACGTCCATTAATGTCACTCACAAAGGGAATGCATTAACTTCCATGGAGGTTTTAAGTGAATATAGAACAGTAAAATTACAACAAGACAGATATAAAATAGTACTTGGAAATTCAAAAAACTTTATTTCATTGTAGCAGAAGTCAAAACATGTTTGATTACATCATAACACCATATTCAATGTCAAGTACAATATCTATCTTGATAAAACAAGTACATAATCCCATTACATGAATAGCCATTAAAAAGAAAGATAACAAGCTGGACTTTACTTCAGCAGTCCAAGCTTTCCAGAAGATAAGCGATCCAACTAGACTCCACTAGAACTTGGCCCAACCTGCGGACCTGAAGGGAGAAAAAGGATGGAAAAGAGGGGGTCAGACATAAAGTCTGGTGAATATGATAATTCTACAATACTATTACCAAAATAACTGGACTAAGGCATAAGCTGGAAAACAAGAAAATGTCTATGAAGAGCAGATTAAGGACATAGACAATCGCTAAAGGCAACGTTATAGGCGCTCCTAAATACTAAAGGATAAACACTATACTGCACCACACCAGTCACCCTAAAGATTCATCCCACTTAGCTTCACTTAGAAACTTTCCCAATGGCTTTACGTACCCCTAGCTGACTACATAGGTGTCGCCTGCCCCTATCTCCACTAGGTGTACCCTACTTCCCATTATTCGATCGGCTCCCTAACTCGTAGATACCCGTGCTGGCCCCACAGTGGGGTGTATCACTCCCCTAAAGTGGCAACCTGATACAACGGACATGCACGGCTTATACCTACACGATGCAACAACGTCTTACCTACCAGCCCGGGTCCACACACGCATATGAAACCCGTTGGACTTGCGTTGCCACCGCTCCCTGTTTTGGCCTCTTATAGTCAAACCCAGTATGCGTGTCCCGTCCTCGACTTGGGTCGAGCCCACAAAGATACGTTTTGGGATACTGGTTGAAATGGGCCCCCACTATTTACCACAAGCATTCCACCTAAGCTTGTCCCCATTAGTCCATCCCACTTAACCCACTTAGTCATGTTCATTTACATGTGTGTTTGGTTAAGTCTAATCGTATTTCAAATGCCTCTAAAGGCAACCACCAGATTCTTCATGCCACCCAAGGCACCTACTTAACCCCCATGTCCCACCTTACATGATTATCTGGTTAAGTATTTCTTAGTTCATTAAGGCCATAACCTCATAAAGACCTCTCACATCAGACTGGCATTTATGGCAGCTGGATTTGCCGGGCGGGTCCGGGCAGTCTTACACCATAAAAGAGTCTAACCTCGTGTCTTTACAACTGTTATGCTTTAGTTTGGGCCTAGGACCTCTCACATTGGGCCGACATTTGTGACTACTGGATTTGCCGGGCGGGTCCGGGCAGGTTTACATCACAAACGGGTCCAACCTCGTGTCCTAAGCATTGATTATTAATAATAATCCACTTTCCCCCAATTTTAATAATTCCCTACTTGAATTATTAATTACTTCCAATTTTTAACAATGTCCATAATTGACTCAATTATGGACATCCATTCATGGTATGCAAAATCTTACAAAATTGCACCCAATTTATTAATTCCTAATATTACCCCTACCCCACGTTTGAACGTTTATTCGCAAAATATATGTTAGACTCGAATAGCCTAACTCATAGCATAAAAGAGATTATCATAATAACAACATGTATATGTGACCAAATGAATCATAATAAGGGGTGAAACTTGCATATGTCCAACTTGCATAGATTATACATGTCATGGATCTAAAGGTGTCAACTTGTTCAAAATTCACCTAATATGATCTCAATCAATTTTCATAAACTTACATATGAACATGTGTGAATCAACATCATCTAATTTTTTTTAACAACATGGTTTTATATGGGTACACCTAACTCAATAGGCAAATTCCCATAATCAAGTTTTATTTAATTATAGTTTCAAGTTTATGGGTACACCTAACCTAATAGGCAAATTCCCATAAACAAGATCCATTTAAATTAAGAAAAAAAACATAACTTTAAGCATGATCCAACAACATCATGATTTTTCAACATAATATAGCATGATTTATAACATGGCATAGTATGATAGTATAACATAGCTTGACATGATTCTCAACATAGCACGACATAGCATAAGAGAATTTACAACATAGCATGACATAGCATATATAATTTACATCATACGAAAGCATAATAACATAATAAGAGATCCACAATATATAGAATTTACAATTACAAATCACATCACTTTCTTGTGATCCATTCATAACTGAGTCAAATTAGTTTGTAATAGTCTTGTGAGAATCATCATACTCACCAACAAAAGAAAAGAATTAGAGAAAGAGAGATCTTTTGATTTGATTTGTGTAGATTTAGTTGTAGATGATTAGGCTTCCTCTTCTTAGTTTGTGACGGCTATGCTGAACTCCATGGCAGCAGCATGACGGTAGCTTCTCTAATTTTACAAGTGATTTAGGTCTAGGGTCTACCCACTTATTTATAGATTTTAGAATTCATTTAGGCCATTAGATTTAACCTAGAAATAACCGCAGCCATTCAGACAAAATGGGGTTTATCTTGTTGACTCAGCAATGAGTCAGAAGTGACTCAGCAAACACTCAGCATATTAATAAACTTCTATTCATGTCATAAATATATATATATATTTTCTACAATGTACATATTAGATACATCCCCCTTTACTTATTATTGTTTTTATATACATATTAGATACATCCCCTCTCTCACACACTTATTAATATTTTTATATTCATATTAGATACATCCCCTCTCTTACACACTTATTAATATTTTTATATTCATATTAGATACATCCCCTCTCTTACACACTTATTAACATTTTTATATTCATATTAGATACATCCCCTCTCTTACATACTTATTACTATTTTTATATTCATATTAGATACATCCCCTCTTCTACACACTTATTATTATTTTAGCAACTTTAGTGTTAATAGAAAATTCGGGGTGTTACATTCTCCCCTCCTTTTAGGATTTCGTCCCCGAAATCTTCAAGTCTGGAAGAATGTATATCCTACCATCCAAACGTCCATCTACTCATCCATCATACACAGGCATCCATTGTCCTTACAGACTTCTAATGCTTTCATGTTTAAATGCACAGTGTGTGTATATGTCCGTATCTAATGCAAAATCAGGCGGTCCACTGATTCAGTTGACCTCCTTAATGCAACTATGATCGTGCCATGCATCCATTATGTATGCAAAAGATTCTTAATGCTACATAATACTTCTATATGCGTGCACAACCATCATCTGAATGCAGCATCCACATGATAATACAACCATCGTTCATCCATTTTACTAAATACATCCATATATATATGCAATATGCAATATGTAGTGACTGAGCCGATCTAGTGCCTAAAGTGTGTGTATATATGCATCCACGAGCAACCACTAGCAAACACTTGCATCCATTTTGCATCCATCATACATAACATGTCTCAAACACATGTTTCAATCATAGGATTATCCTAACTAAAGGTCAAAGATACTAATGAGAGGAGATACTAAAGATAAGATAAGATAAGCTAAGCGATAAAGGAGAAATTAAAAGACATACCCTCAAAAAGAAAAGGGTACAACGAACGCATCTTCTCTTCTGTCTCCCAAGTTGCGTTGCTCTCATCATCTCCCCATTGCACTTTAACCAGTCTGACCTCTCGATTCCTCAACTTTTTGATCTCCGACCCAAGAATGCATGTAGGAGCTCGTCTAATTGTTGCATCACGCTCTATTTCCACCTCTTTAAGCAAGCTCGGCTCTACCACCTCTGCGGTCTTGTGCAAACACTTCCTCAAATGTGATACATGGAATACGTCGTGTACTCCACTAAGTTTCTCAGGCAACTCCACCCTATATGCCATCTTCCCAATCCTGTCTTTTACAGGAAACGGCCCTACAAACCTTGGTGCTAATTTCCCCACGGACCCAAAGCGAACAACATTCTGTAACGGAGATACTTTGATAAAAACCATGTCCCCAATGTCAAACTCAAGATCTGTCCTCCTCTTATCAGCATACGATTTCTGCCTATCTTGTGCTGCTTTCATCCTCCTTCGAATCAACTCAATCTTCTCCGAGGTTTCCCTAACCATATCGGGCCCAAGTAGGATTTTATCGGTAGATTCCCACCAACATGTAGGCGAACGGCAAGGCCTTCCATAAAGAGCTTCGAAAGGTGCCATGCCAATACTAGACTGAAAGCTATTGTTATATGCGAATTCTACTAACGGAAGGTGCTCTTCCCATGTACCCCCAAAGTCTAGGATACAAAGCCTTAAAAGATCCTCTAGAATGCGATTCACCCTCTCGGTCTGGCCGTCTGTCTGAGGATGATATGCGGTGCTCAAACATAGCTGAGTCCCTACCGCCTCTTGTAAACTCTTCCAAAATTCGCTAGTAAAGATGGGGTCACGGTCGCTTACTATACTAGAAGGAATACCGTGCAAACGAACTATCTCCTTAATGTATACAGAAGCCAAGCACGGAGCAGTCCTCTTACTTTTCACGGGAATAAAATGGGCGCTTTTAGTAAGTCTATCTACTATAACCCAAATCCCCGTGTTACACTTCCTTGATCTTGGTAATCCATCCACAAAATCCATTGAGATGCTTTCCCATTTCCATAGTGGAACTTCTAATGGGTGAAGCAACCCACCGGGTTTCTTTTGTTCTGCTTTAACTCGTTGGCACACCAAGCATCTAGCGACGTACTCGGCCACATCCTTTTTCATACCGGCCCAAAAGAAAACCCGCTTCATATCTTTGTACATCTTATCCCCGCCGGGATGAATGGTCATTTTTGAGCGATGAGCATCATCAAGAATGGCCTTCTTAAGTCTTCGTCTTGTGGTACACAAAGTCTATTATCCCTTCGTAACCAACCCTTATCGTCTAGGGTATACCTACGAAGATGGCTTGACGACTCCCCCCCCCCTTTGAGCTTTTCTACTATCTCAACCAACTGTGGGTCGTCTCGCTGTGCCTCACCAACCCGTCCTAGAAGTGTAGGTCTAACCTCCAAGGATGCTAACAGACCGGGTACTAAGTCAACGGAGGGTCTAAAGTCAAACATAGAGATGAATTCTAAGCTTTGTCGTTCAACAAACAACGGACTCAAGGACAACCTTTTCCTACTTAAGGCGTCTGCCACCACGTTACCCTTGCCCGGGGTATATGCTATTTCAAAATCGTAGGAGGCTAAGAATTCCATCCACCGTTGCTGCCTTAAATTCAAATCCTTCTGAGAGAATAAGTATTTTAATGATTTGTGGTCAGTGAACAGTTCGAATTTCTCACCAAGAAGATAGTGACGCCAAGACTTAAGCGCGAAAACAATTGCGGCTAGCTCTAAGTCATGCGTGGGGTAATTCTTTTCATGAACCCTCAACTGCCTTCCACCATAGGCTATTACTCTTCCCTCTTGCATGAGGACCGCGCCAAGTCCCGTCCCACAAGCATCAGTATAGATGGTAAACGGTTTATTCCCGTCTGGCAGCACTAAGTCTGGGGCTGAAGTTAAGGCTCTCTTTAAACGTTGGAACGCATCATCGCAATCTTTGTCCCACGTAAAAACCAGGTTCTTCTTCGTTAACCGTGTTAATGGAGCTGATATTTTTGCGAAGTCTTTGATAAACTTCCTATAATAGCCAGCCAACCCCAAGAAACTTCTTACTTCGGTTGCATTTTTAGGGACCTTCCAATCTTGGATGGCCACCACCTTTGCGGGATCCACTGCTATCCCTTCTTTGGAAACCACGTGCCCTAAGAACCGTACTTCCTTCCTCCAGAAGTGACACTTAGAAAATTTTGCCTTAAGGTTATGCGCTCGAAGGGTTTCCAACACTTCCCTAAGATGTAGGGAGTGCTCTTCTTTATTCTTAGAAAAGACTAAGATGTCATCCACAAAGACTACCACGAATTTGTTAAGGTATTCCCTAAACACCCTACTCATCAAATCAACAAAATATGCAGGGGTGTTTGTCAAACCAAAGGGCATCACTAGCCATTCATAGAATCCGTCAGGAGTCCTAAAAGCAGTCTTATCTATACTATCCTCAGCCACTCTCAGTTGATGAAAGCCAGTGGCTAAGTCCAACTGCGAAAACACTGAGGCGCCAACTAACTGATCAAAGAGATCGTCAATCCTCGGCAGTGGGTGTCGGTTCTTTTTAGTAAGCTTGTTTAGTTCTCTATAGTCCATACAAAGTCTAAGAGACCCATCCGCCTTTGTGGAAAAAACTACTGGAGCACCCCACTCCGGTATACTACGTCTTATGAACCCCTTCTCAAGCAACTCCTTTACTTGCTTATTGAGTTCCCTCCTTTCACGAGGAGCCATGTGGCGCACTGGCAAAGATACGGGTTTAGCATTATCCACAAGATAAATTCGAAAGTCTATCTCCCGCTTTGGAGGTAAGCCCTTCACCTCCTCAAACACATCCGGATATTCCCGGACCACTTCTACCGATCGCAGGTTCTCTACAGACGCGTCAAGCGATTCAAGATAACTTAGCATAACGGAATTTATGGGATTACAAAAGATGTCGAGAGCATTACCAAGGCGAGTCATAAGCCTAACTACTCTCCTTTCACAATCAAGAATGGCCCTATTTCTAGACAACCAATCCATTCCTAAAATTAGCCCATAGCCCGTGAAGCCCAATACATAAGCATCACATCTAAATTCAACGCTAAGTATAGAGATTTTCAAATCCAAACATATCATGGTCAAATGAGCCGAACCCCCAATTGGATTTGAAACGACCAGGGGATCCTCTACTAAACTGGTGTTCAAGTGCAGTGATTCAACTAATGATGCAGAGATAAACGAATGAGATGCGCCAGAATCGAATAAGGTACGGACAGGATGATCAAACAGAAAAACTAAGCTTTCAACAGAAATTGTTCTACCTCTTTCTTGCAGCGGTGGGTCCGCAATAGCCTGAACTTGCCCCCTTGCCTGCCCTGGTGCCATAAGAGCCTGCACCTGTCCTCCCGAGGTAGACCCTGCCCTCTGCCCCTTCTTTGGACAGTCCTTCACTAAATGTCCCGCATCTCCACAATGAAAACAACCAGTCTTCTTTTTCTTTCTACAATCTTTGCTGAGATGGCCAGGCGTCCCACAATTGAAGCATTTCTTCTTCCCTTTGCCATTATTGTTTTTACCACCCTTCTTATTTTGCTGTTGGGGTTTCTTCTGATCCCCTTTCTTTTCAACTGCCTTATCCTCATGAATAAGTGCCATTTCTACTAGCTTTTCAAAGGTGGCTCCCATAGGGATGTGGGTCATAGCCAACCCTTGCAACGGTTCATTCAAGCCTCTAACGAACCTCAAAGCTTTCTTCTCTGGCGTGTTCACCAACTCCAAGCCAAACCTTGCTAACTGATTAAATTTATTGACATATTCCTTTACTGATGAGCTCCCTTGCTTTAGTGCCAGGAATTTTTCCATATTTAAGTTCTCCTCTGCCCTTGAAAGAAACTTTGCCTCAAACCTTCGTCTGAAATCCGCCCATGAATCAACTGGACGTTCCCCGTTAGTGACCTCCCACCAAAACGAGGCCTCTCCCTTCATTAACCAAGCAGCTAAACGAACTTTCCTCCCATCTTCCACTTCAAAGATATCCAACAATTCCTCAGTCTCCTTAAGCCAATCTCTAGCCTCCACAAACGTCTCAGTCCCTTGAAAAGTTATTCCTCCCATAGCCTTGAATTCCTTGCACGTCTTTGCAAAAGTGTCAACACGAGGAGAGGAGGAGGAGGAATGGGTGCAACTAGGGGTGGAGGAGTATCCGCTGGGCCTGCAGTGGTGGCCCTAGCCTCCAAGTATCTCCTAAACCACCCCGGAATCGTCACACCTTCTGGGAGATTAAGATCTTCAGCCATGCTGAAACGAAAAAGGAAAGATTCAAAATGGAGAATTCGAAAGATAAAGATAAGGATGTGGCTATTTGGGATTATGTTTTTCATAAAAACTCTCTTTAAATAACATGTTTTTTTTTTTTTGAAAGCACTTCTTCCAAAAATACTTTAGAAAAAAAAATATTTTTCTAAAAAAAAATTTATCTGTTCTGGTAACCTTATGCTCTGATACCACGTGTAACACCCCACGTTCATTAATGTCACTCACAAAGGGAATGCATTAACTTCCATGGAGGTTTTAAGTGAATATAGAACAGTAAAATTACAACAAGACAGATATAAAATAGTACTTGGAAATTCAAAAAACTTTATTTCATTGTAGCAGAAGTCAAAACATGTTTGATTACATCATAACACCATATTCAATGTCAAGTACAATATCTATCTTGATAAAACAAGTACATAATCCCATTACATGAATAGCCATTAAAAAGAAAGATAACAAGCTGGACTTTACTTCAGCAGTCCAAGCTTTCCAGAAGATAAGCGATCCAACTAGACTCCACTAGAACTTGGCCCATCCTGCGGACCTGAAGGGAGAAAAAGGATGGAAAAGAGGGGGTCAGACATAAAGTCTAGTGAATATGATAATTCTACAATACTATTACCAAAATAACTGGACTAAGGCATAAGCTGGAAAACAAGAAAATGTCTATGAAGAGCAGATTAAGGACATAGACAATCGCTAAAGGCAACGTTATAGGCGCTCCTAAATACTAAAGGATAAACACTATACTGCACCACACCAGTCACCCTAAAGATTCATCCCACTTAGCTTCACTTAGAAACTTTCCCAATGGCTTTACGTACCCCTAGCTGACTACATAGGTGTCGCCTGCCCCTATCTCCACTAGGTGTACCCTACTTCCCATTATTCGATCGGCTCCCTAACTCGTAGATACCCGTGCTGGCCCCACAGTGGGGTGTATCACTCCCCTAAAGTGGCAACCTGATACAACGGACATGCACGGCTTATACCTACACGATGCAACAACGTCTTACCTACCAGCCCGGGTCCACACACGCATATGAAACCCGTTGGACTTGCGTTGCCACCGCTCCCTGTTTTGGCCTCTTATAGTCAAACCCAGTATGCGTGTCCCGTCCTCGACTTGGGTCGAGCCCACAAAGATACGTTTTGGGATACTGGTTGAAATGGGCCCCCACTATTTACCACAAGCATTCCACGTAAGCTTGTCCCCATTAGTCCATCCCACTTAACCCACTTAGTCATGTTCATTTACATGTGTGTTTGGTTAAGTCTAATCGTATTTCAAATGCCTCTAAAGGCAACCACCAGATTCTTCATGCCACCCAAGGCACCTACTTAACCCCCATGTCCCACCTTACATGATTATCTGGTTAAGTATTTCTTAGTTCATTAAGGCCATAACCTCATAAAGACCTCTCACATTATACTGGCATTTATGGCAGCTGGATTTGCCGGGCGGGTCCGGGCAGTCTTACACCATAAAAGAGTCTAACCTCGTGTCTTTACAACTGTTATGCTTTAGTTTGGGCCTAGGACCTCTCACATTGGGCCGACATTTGTGACTACTGGATTTGCCGGGCGGGTCCGGGCAGGTTTACATCACAAACGGGTCCAACCTCGTGTCCTAAGCATTGATTATTAATAATAATCCACTTTCCCCCAATTTTAATAATTCCCTACTTGAATTATTAATTACTTCCAATTTTTAACAATGTCCATAATTGACTCAATTATGGACATCCATTCATGGTATGCAAAATCTTACAAAATTGCACCCAATTTATTAATTCCTAATATTACCCCTACCCCACGTTTGAACGTTTATTCGCAAAATATATGTTAGACTCGAATAGCCTAACTCATAGCATAAAAGAGATTATCATAATAACAACATGTATATGTGACCAAATGAATCATAATAAGGGGTGAAACTTGCATATGTCCAACTTGCATAGATTATACATGTCATGGATCTAAAGGTGTCAACTTGTTCAAAATTCACCTAATATGATCTCAATCAATTTTCATAAACTTATATATGAACATGTGTGAATCAACATCATCTAATTTTTTTTAACAACATGGTTTTATATGGGTACACCTAACTCAATAGGCAAATTCCCATAATCAAGTTTTATTTAATTATAGTTTCAAGTTTATGGGTACACCTAACCTAATAGGCAAATTCCCATAAACAAGATCCATTTAAATTAAGAAAAAAAAAACATAACTTTAAGCATGATCCAACAACATCATGATTTTTCAACATAATATAGCATGATTTATAACATGGCATAGTATGATAGTATAACATAGCTTGACATGATTCTCAACATAGCACGACATAGCATAAGAGAATTTACAACATAGCATGACATAGCATATATAATTTACATCATACGACAGCATAATAACATAATAAGAGATCCACAATATATAGAATTTACAATTACAAATCACGTCACTTTCTTGTGATCCATTCATAACTGAGTCAAATTAGTTTGTAATAGTCTTGTGAGAATCATCATACTCACCAACAAAAGAAAAGAATTAGAGAAAGAGAGATCTTTTGATTTGATTTGTGTAGATTTAGTTGTAGATGATTAGGCTTCCTCTTCTTAGTTTGTGACGGCTATGCTGAACTCCATGGCAGCAGCATGACGGTAGCTTCTCTAATTTTACAAGTGATTTAGGTCTAGGGTCTACCCACTTATTTATAGATTTTAGAATTCATTTAGGCCATTAGATTTAACCTAGAAATAACCGCAGCCGTTCAGACAAGATGGGGTTTATCTTGTTGACTCAGCAATGAGTCAGAAGTGACTCAGCAAACACTCAGCATATTAATAAACTTCTATTCATGTCATAAATATATATATATATTCTACAATGTACATATTAGATACATCCCCCTTTACTTATTATTGTTTTTATATACATATTAGATACATCCCCTCTCTCACACACTTATTAATATTTTTATATTCATACTAGATACATCCCCTCTCTTACACACTTATTAATATTTTTATATTCATATTAGATACATCCCCTCTCTTACACACTTATTAACATTTTTATATTCATATTAGATACATCCCCTCTCTTACATACTTATTAATATTTTTATATTCATATTAGATACATCCCCTCTTCTACACACTTATTATTATTTTAGCAACTTTAGTGTTAATAGAAAATTTGGGGTGTTACAATCCTCGCCTGTAGAGCCATCCATCTTGAATGAGGTACATAGGAGCCTTCCGTAGGATCTTCCTTTGATTCTTAGCTTCTGTTGGGAGCGCACCAGTGAGAAGATATTCTTTGATTGGTGTCATCAATGAATCTGGCTCATCGGTTGCCTCCATGACCCAGTCCATATCAATCTACTCCATGCTAGGGCTAAAAATCACTGGAACTAATCCCATCATTTGTGCCTTTCCCGTGCTCGCATATTTTGCTAGTGAATCCGACTTGGTGTTCTCTTCCCTAGGAATGTGAGATATTATGTAATGTTCGAAGTTTTCTAGTGGTTCCCAAGTCTTGGACAGATAAGTTGGCAAGTTGTCTACTTTAGCTTGGAATTCTTTCTGAACCTGACATAACACCAATTGCGGATCAATGAAGATCCGTAAAGTCTTTAGTTGCAATTCCCTTGCTAGCCTTATTCCTGCAATGAGGGCCTAATGCTCAGCTTCATTGTTTGTCGATAGAAACTCTAGTCTTAGCGCATAGCAGATAGATATTCCTTTAGGAGTCTCTAGGATTACTCCTGCCCCAAAACAGTAGTAGTTCGATGCTCCATCAACAATAGATTCCATTGAATACTGGCCTCGACAATTGGTCCCTCTTTCTCCTCTCCTCGATCAGTGAACTCTACAATAAAATCCACAAGTGCCTGTCCATTGATTGCTCTCCGGGGGTGGTATGTAACATCATATTGACTGAGCTCGATATTCCGTTTCAGCAACCTCGCACAAGTTTCTAGGCGAAACAAGACTTTCTTCAAAGGTTGATCGGTGAGGACCTTAATAGGATGAATTTGAAAGTAAGGACGAAGCTTCTTTGAGGAAATAAGCAAGCAATAGGCGAGTTTTTAAAGCTTTGGGTAATTCAATTCTACCCCAGTTAACATTTTATTAATGTAATAGACATGCCTCTGGACTTTTGAATCCTCTTTTATCAAGGCTGCACTCAGAGCATGAGCAGATACCACCAAGTATATGAATAAGTCTTCTCCGTCACTGGGCTTGGAAAGCATCGGAGGTGTCGCCATGTGCTGCATCAGTTCCTCAAAAGCTTTTTGGCATTCTGGAGTCCACTGAATATCTTTCTTTCCTTTCCTGAGGGCATCGAAGAAAGGAAGGCACCTGTCCGTTGCCCTTGATATGAAGCAATTCAAAGCCGCAATTTCTCGTTAAGCATTGAAGTTACCTCATGGTCCTTGGAGCATGCATTTCCCTCAAGGCTGATATTTGAGTTGGGTTGGCCCCTATGCCCTGGGCATTGACCATAAATCGTAGGAATATTCCTGAAGCAACTCTGAAAGAGCACTTTAGAGGGTTCAACTTCATACTTTATTGGTGTAGAATATCAAACATATGGGCTTGGTTCTCCAAATGTTCAGCTGCCCTCTTTGACTTTACTAGCATATCATTGACATAGACCTCAATTGCTCTGCCGATTTGTGCTTTAAACCTGGCATTCTTAAGCCACTGGTAAGTTTCTCCTGCATTTTTTTAAGATGAATGGCATCACTTTGCAGCAGTACAGGCCAAGATCGGTGATAAATCTCATGTCTTCTTGATATGGTCCATACATCATGATCTGATTGTAGTCTGAATAAGCGTCTATAAAAGACATCAACTCATGCTCGACTGTTGAATCCACCAGCTGGTCTATACTTGGGAAAGGGAAGTTATCCTTTTAATAGGCTTTGTTACGATCTGAGTAGTCTATGCAGAATCTCCATTTTCCATTTGCTTTCTTCACGAGTACGGGGTTGGAGACCCAGTTTGGATAGGTAGATTCCCTGATGAAATAATTTTCCATTAACCTGTCGACTTCCTTCTTTAGAGCCCTCGATCTTTCCGGCCCCTGGGTTCTTCTTTTCTTGAAAGATGGAAAATGTGGATCAATATTAAGCTTGTGGACCACAACATCCGAAGATATGCCGCATATGTCAGAATGGCTCCATGCGAATACATCTAAGTTAGCTTTCAAAAAGACAATCAACTGACTCTTCAATCCTGGGCGCAACTGAGATCCTATATTCAGCACACGGTTTGGATCTTTCGGATTAACAGCAATAGGAATTGTGGTCTCAGCCGGAGCTACTGTTCCGTCACCTGCACTGGATTTTCTAGGGTCCATCTCTTTTCGCGCTCCAATATGTTCGCCAGTGCAGGGACCCCGCTCTAATTGCTATAAAGGAGGTCGCGACTGTGGAGCGAAGCCTCTGCACTCTTTCCCACCTCCTTTTTCTTGCTTTCACACAGCTCTCTCATGTAACAATCCCTTGTGGTTTCCATATCTCCTTTAATTACACTATCCCTGTTTTCAGTTGGAAACTTCATAGTCAAGAACCTTGGAGCTAGTGCAACTTTAAAGCATATCAGAGTCGGCCTCCCCATGAATGCATTGTAAGTAGAAAATTCATCCACTAGGACGAAAGTCTGCATCATTGATACTTTGCGTTCTTAATCTGCCAATTCTACGAGCAAATCAATTACACCGATAGGCCGTGTAGGTTGTCCAGTGAATCCGTGAATCTTAGTTGGACATGCCTGCACATTCACCATGGATAACTTCATTTTTTGGAAGGCATTTATGAAAATCACATTAATAGAGGCCCCCATATCAACCAGGACTCTTCTCACAATCGCGGGACCAAGGCCGACTGTGATCATCATGGGATCAACAGTTGACGTAAGTAGTCCATCAGAATATCTATCTTTGAACACCACATCTTCAGCGGAAGTTTTAGGCAACTTCATTAGAAGCGTATTGCTCAAGATCAAGCACCTCTCTTCTTTTGAAGTGTCCTTTAACTCATTAGCATATTTCTCTATGTCTCCCCAGCTTTTTCCGACTGGGTGAGGACCTCTAGAAATCGTATTGATTATTGGTCTCAAGTCAGTAGGAGCCTAAGCCTTCCCTCCAGGTCCTAGTTGACCGGTACCATTATTCTGCCACTAGGCCGCTTGAGCACCTTGGAGATTTCTTACATATTGCTGCAGCTTGTTCTTTCTAATGAGCTCCTCAATCAAACTGTTCAAGTGTCTGCATTTGTTGGCATTGTTCCCCGGTTGATTGTGAAAGCGACAGAATTTGCCAGAATTAGCCAGTTGCTCTATAATTTTATATGGCTTTAATTCAGGAAAGATGCCCGAATCCTTCGTAGCGGAGTAGATTTTCTATGGGGTTTCATTCAGGGGAGTCAAATATAGCTTGAAGAACTGCATCTTCTTAAAGGATTTGTTATCTTTCCCCTCGTTTCCCCTTCTCTGCCCAGAGTTATTCTTTGGATCTGCTTGGGCCTCATTACCTTTCCCTTCATCGGTAGCACTACTCTCTGCAGCATTTCGGACAATAGGAGGATCATCTTCAACACTCATGTATTCTTCAGCTTTTTTATAGAAGTTCTTCAAAGTTTTGGGTTTCTTCATCTTAAGCCACCTCCCAAATTCTGACTTCTTATTAATAGCACCCTTCATTGCTGCCAACACGTACCAAGGTTCTAGATCCCTAACTTCGGCTGCAGCAACGTGAAAACTCATAAGAAAAGCCTTGACTATTTCTCCAGGCATTTGCTCTACTTCGCTAAGTGACATCACATCCCTTTGGTAGTTTGTAGTCGGAACTGGTCTTGGAACCTTCTCACCAAATCAGCAAATTCATCGACACATTTAGGTGGTAGTCTTGTGAACCATAGGGAAGCTATCGCTTCCAGGCACATGGGGAAATATAAGCACTGTATCCCGTCAGTGGCCCTGGCTCCGTTCATGTGTTGATCATACTTAAACAAGAAGATGTTTGGATCTTCAGTCCCACCATAGGGAGCTATTGGCGGAGGTGTGAATTTCTTAGGGAACTTGGCTTGACGAATTCTTTCGTTGAACGGATTCTTGCTTGGCGAAAACTCCCATTCCCTCTCATGATCTTAACGAGCCATGTTATCTTTCATTATTCGTTGGATCATGTCCAAGATGTACTCCTCATCACCAGTTCGTTCGACGGAGCAAGCATCAGTTATTTTACCGGAATGATCACGGTTCAAGTTTCGATACCCTGGACCTCCCTTTGGAGGTTCCCCTTTGGTGGGACTAGTGGCGCTTCGAGTTGTACGTTTCTCAACATGTTGTCATGCTTTCAATTTAGAGTCCTCAAAGATGGCCTCCCCTTTTCTTCCACTTCGAAATGGGAGTCCTCTTTTTCGTTAACATTGACCACAACTTTTGGAGGCAGAGGGATTGGCTTGAGCATTAAGTAAAGCATCAAGCTTTTCCAACAGCATTTTGGTCGTGGCATCCATTCTTTCATTTAAGCCAGTTACCACCACGTTCAATTCCTCTCGATTTATAGTTGGTCTCTAGAATTCACCGACCTCTCGGTTCAAAGTCTGTGGTGTGACTACATCATTATCAGCATTTTCATTACTCGTAGTAGCTCTAGCAGATTTGCTGTTTTTCTTTGAAGCAACCATGATTTCTGACAACTTTTTGAACTTCGAAGTAAATTCTTCAACGGGCCCACTTTTTAGGCTTTGGGAGCCTATTGTAACAACTAGGCTTTGGCGCAACACTCTAGCAAAACCCCACCAAGGATCTTAACCTTGTGGTCGTGGGTTCGAGCCCCACGGTGGGCGCCAAATATGTTGATATCAAATTCGGTATCAGCACCCCAAAAATGTAATCAACACTTTAAAGTATGAACAATTACAAGATCAAGAGTGAAATAGACGGGGAAAAGTAAAGCGTACACAGCTTTTAGACTAGTTCGGCTTTAAAAGAAGCCTACGTCCACTTTGGAGGAAGTTTCGATTAATATTATTGTGGTTACAAAGTACATTGTTCTCAGTTTCATATACATCTTCTCTCTTTTACAATAGATTTTCTCTCTCACACGTAGATATTACTTAGATCCATGCAAATCGACAGAGAAATGGTTAGATCAGCGGAGAAATGGTGAAATGTCTTTGAATGCAAAGAGGATGAAGGCGGATCTTCAATCTCTTGGTCTTTTAGACGATTTCAACGGAAGCCATGGCTAATCGGAGGAAAGATCTTTGATTGGGGATGATGAATGGAGATTGAAATGCTTAGGAATGGGGTAGAAAGAATCGGGCAGCACTTCGTGGTCACTCGGAATCGATCGCTTTAATGGTGGAAGCCATGGCCTATTTATAGGTGTGGAGAGAATGAGGTGTTGGCTGAAAATATAGCGTGTAGGGTGACCGATCGGTATATTTTGATATTTGTAGGAATGCCATCGGCCAGCCATCACCAGTTGTCAATGATTGTCAATCATGACCAATCAGTATATACTGGAACCAACCGATCGGCGCCTTTCCTCCTGGCGGTTGAAGCTACTCGGTCCTGACTCCTTAATCATGACCGATCGGTATCTCTTTCCTCCTCTATTCAAACCCAACCGATCGGTGCTTTTATTCTTTGATGAAGTCGTCCGCCCTTTGTCTTCATGCCATGGCCGGTCGGTCTAATGCCTATGCGACCGGCCGGTATCCCTCCTGTTTACTTGATCAACATGTGCCCATATAAACCGACCGACCCATACATTTACACTGACTGGTTCGATGTCTTTGCTTTTGTGGTTGATTCATCAGAATGTTTGCGATTTTAAGTGGATAAACAAAGCCCAACACTAGGGAATCCACCGACTGCGACAAAAACTACGGCAAGTATAGCAGATTCCACGACATGTTTGGGCACAACACCAACGACTATTGCCACCTCAAGATGCGATCGAAAAACTCATTCGCGAGAAATGTTTGGAACAGTACTTTCGAAATCATGCTACTCCCGAAGCAGCTTCGGCCCTTCAGCGCCTGTTTTTCCTTCGCCCAATGCGGCCCAAGGTTTGTCCAATCAAATAATGCATGGCATCGTCTTCGATACTATCTACGGGGGACCTCACACCTCTCATGACAGCTTTCGCAAGATGCAGGAATACACCAACTCCATAAAACATGCCAACTACGAGGCTTGTTCTACTTTGGACGAATCTATCCCCGTCAAGCACCAAAAGACAATGCGGGATGATATCGTTTCTATGAGAGGGAGTTTATGGCAACTGAAATCCCAATCATATACCCTCTCGTCATCTCTGCACAGATTGGCCTAGCTTTCGTTCGAAGGTTTCTCATTGACTTAGGAATCCCAATTGACATAATCTTCAAGGGGGCCTACGACCAAATGAGACTAGAGGCTAAAGACTTGAAGCCCTACTACGCCACAATCCATAGTTTCAACGGCTCCTCCAAACAACCCGTGGGTATGGTCGACCTTTCCATAGAACTCGGAGAAGGGGATCGGAGCCGGGTCAGAATCCTCACCTTTATGGTCATCGATGTCTTCTCTCCATACAACATCTTCTTTGGACGTCCCTTCCTTGCAGAATTCCGAGTCTGCATGTCACCATGGTCCCTTCGGATGAAATTCCCAACAAAAAATGGGATTGACACAGTCAAAGACGCCCAAGCGACCGCGAGAGCTTGGTACCTCACAGAATGGAAGAACGCCCGCAACAAGGTAAAAGGCAAGATAGTGCCTCCACCTTCCTGTGTCAAGACCATCTCCGCATAACATCGGGTCAGCCTCGGTAGTACCAATGGTGAATGTCCTGGTCAGCCTCGACGACCCAACAAAGGTCTTGAAAGTTGGATCGCAACTCCACCTCGCAATAAAGGAAGAACTTGTGGATTTCCTAAGGGCCAACCTGCACGTTTCGCTTGGACCCGCTCCGACATGTATGGCATCGATCCAGGAATGCTTGTCACATGCTTAGCATCGTTCCAAAGCATGTTCCAATCAAATAAAAGCATCGAATCTTGGGATTCGGAAGATCTACCACACTCAAGGAGGAGATGAATAGGCTGCTCGACAATGGCTTCATCCGCGACGCCCTCTACCTCGAATGGGCCTCCAACCCGGTCTTGGTCAAAAAAGAAAACGGGAAGTGGCAAACGTGCGTCAACTACTAAGATTTGAACAAAATATGCCGAAGGATAGCTTCCCACTTCCAAATATTGATCCGTTCATTGATTCAATTGCCGGCTACCAGCTCCTCTCCTTCATTGATGCGTATTCAGGCTAAAATCAGATTTCAGTGTACCTTCCAAATCAGGATCATACTTCTTTCATAACCGATCTGGGGCTTTACTGCTATGTCATTATGCCTTTTGGATTCAAGAATGATGGAGCCACCTATCAACGACTGGTCAATCGCAAGTTCAAGAACCAGATTGGGAGATTGCTTGTAAAAACGAGAATATCGAACAACCACATCAATAAACTCGTTGAAATGTTTGATGCCCTTCGGAAATTTGTCATGAAAATCAATCCCTTGAAATGCTCTTTTGGCATTGCATCGGGAAAATTCCTGGGTTTCATTGTCAATTCACGAGGCATCGAAGCCAGTCCAGATAAGATTAAGGCTATCAGGGATACCCAAGATCCTCGGAGCATCAAAGATGTTCAAAGCTTAAACGGAAAACTGGCCGCCCCAAGTCGATTTTTTGCTAAAGCAAATGGGCAAACGAGTTCCCTTTTTCGCTTAATTTGAAAGGGGAAGCGCAACTTCACATGGACCCCGGAGTGTGTTGACGCATTCTAGGACCTCCTGAATCACTTAGAGCGACCACCTATCTTGTCCAAACCTGTGGATCACGATTTCGTTTGTCATGAAATTTTGAATGCTAACATGAATCGTAATTTCGGATCCGAACGCAACAGGTCTCATCGAATTTGGAGTTCATTTGACCTTCCGTTTTATTCTTTTATTGCATTTTCGCTTAATTTGGCCAACTGATCTAGTACGTGTTTATTTCTTGCACGCTCATATACAAACTCCAAAAAATTTGAAATTTGGAATCCTACCATTTTTGATGTTACGGATCCGATACAATTGGTTTGGTCAAATCCCAAGATCATTTGAAAATGTTCCTTTGTGAGCTATTGAAATAGCGTTATATGATTGATTTTTAAAATCAACCATATATCTTCATGAAATTAATTTAGAAACAAAATTTATATTAGTTTCAAAATTTCAGGTCATTAACAAAAAAAAAACTATGAAATTTTCATAGATGTATGCTTATTTGACTTCCACAAGAAACAAACGCATACTAGAATAGTAGGAAGAACCTTCCTCATGCATAATGCACTATATCTACCAAAATAACATAAGGAAGCAGACAAGAACATATTGAACCATTTCTATGCTACACACATGTCATAAGTAATCATATAGAGCATTTAAATTGAAAGTTGCATTTTATTGAATTAATTAATCAAGCTGCTACCAATACCAGAAATTTATAAAAACACATTTTGAAACAGACTAAAAGTAGTCACACTAGTTGAAATTCTTATTAAGAACAAAGAGAGATGGAATATTTATATTTGAAAGCAACATTGGATTCAGGTTTGCTATTTTCCCATGTACTAATAAATGTGAATGGTAAATTTACCAAATGTGGAAGAAGAAATAAATTCAGCAATCAAATAAAAATATATCATTAAAAGTGTAGAACTTGTCCTTAATGAATTGAGTGAGAAGGCACGAAATGATAGTTATTTCGAGGGTGAAACAAAGAATGTGAGGACATCATGTTTCTCTTCACTGATAACAAGTGTAGCAGCATGCACAAATGTCTAGATAAGGTGATGAAGGCTATCAAGAAAGAATATAGAAATAGCATCTGTGCAGGCAGTGAATCTACAGCTTTCACTATAACGATGTCAAAACATAAATGATTTTACACATTTGTCGAACTCTGGAAACAGCGATGTGTTGTTTTTGCTTGGGTCTCAGATGTAAAGATTAACTCGGATTATTGTTTCTGTGACATATTTTATTATTTCCCACCATTAAGATAAAGTATCATCAGAAATTTCTTAATTATATTATGAGAAGCAACAAATCATGAGAAATATTGCATAAGCATCGAGGCAGGGCCGGCCCTTGGGCTGGGCTGTAAGGGCGACCGCCCAGGGCCCAACAAGCATAAAGAGCCCAATAGCAAGTTGTCTTTTAATATCAAACAACTGTAGTAGTATGGTTAAGCAATTGTTGAGTTGTCTAGAGCGGTAGGATTCTTACTTGCTAAACATATGATGCTGGTTTTGATTCCTTATAGCTACAGTTTCTACATTCAAGTGTTTTGGATTTTAATTTTATCCATATTTTTGCCCAGGGCCCCATTACAGCTTGGACCGGGCCTGCATCAAGGCAAGTTATAACAAAATAACATGGTGAAAATAAGGGAATAATGGTCTCCAGTATTGCTGAACCATTGTTTTGTATTTAGGGTTACAGGGGTAATATTGTCATATACGATGTTACCACGCTGATTATGTCAAACAGTGCATGTATATAAGCCGGTACACATAATCGAATTGTATCATCTTTCCATTGTATTTTTAATTTCTAAAAAAGCAACAAATCACTTTTCAGTTTCTCAATTTGGTATCAGACCGTATCCAGCCTCACGACGAGTGTCACGCCATCAAAGTTCATCAGAAAAGGCATCATCATAAAAAACTTTGTTGGCTGCAAAATTTCTCTTATTCTCAACAAAGTGCTTTAATCATTTGAGAAGGAATGGGACAAAAATCAAGAAAGCATTTGTTAGTGATTAGTTTACTAATCATGATTTGGATTCATCACCGAAGTTTAGCTAGATCATTGTGCGTCATCTGTACCAGCTTCTGTATCACCTAAGATCACTCTTAATTCTGCATTATATCCTGGAACTGTGCCATGCCATCAAATTCATCAAAGAATTTGTGCCTTCATCAACTGCTTTAAGCATCTCAAGGATCAACCAAAGTGAGCAATTCCTGAAATCAAGATTTAGCAATGGCTAGTGATGCTGTTTCTCAAACATCATCACCAAAGCAACATGAATCTACAAAAAATTTGATCAAAACCATAGTAAACTCAACTATTTACTGCAAAATCAAATGAAAGTAACTATTTACTGTGGAGATTTCAGGTTGAAAATGCAGTAAGGGATTGGTCTTCAAGGTTATGTTTTGGGTACATCAAGTATACCCCTAAAGTTCATCGCAGATAATGAAGACTGAATGATAAGCAATAAGGAGTATGTAACCTGTCAAAGGCAGGACCACTTGCTTGTTGTTGGTTACTTTCCTCAATTACAAGGACTTCAAATGAAATACGGACAGCTGTGGAGCAGATTTTGTTAGAAATAAATGAGTTATAGGGTAATAGTCCCATATCTTGTAAGACTAAGGGTTATAGGTCCTTATATATTAGGGTAGTTACCCTATATTAATTACAAGGATATGAGAGAGGTGAAATAGAGGGATGCAAGACCAAGGGGTGGTGCGGTGCACCACCCCGCGCCTGTACACGTGTGCGAATGGGCGTTTGAGGCGTCTTGTAGGCACTTAGCACTTGGGCCGGAACTATATTTTTGCTGCACTGTGCATTAGCGGGCCGAAACTACTAGACTTAACGGTCATGGGTTTTTTTGCGAAGCGGATACGAATTCAAATGGTTGCAACGTTTGAAAACGGGTCGCTACCTTTCCAAACGATGCGTCCATTGATTCAAATCGTCACCCGTTTCAGATATATATAAAGATGGAGTCAGAACAGTTTCCGACACCGAAAAAAAAAAAAAACTCTGACCATCTTCTCCCTCCCGTGCTGTTCTTAATTCTTCTCTTGAGTTCGTCGCCGTTCGCATCGCCAGCGCAGCCTTGCGAACCAGATTCCGTTTCACCTTGGGAAACAGTTGCTCATTTCAACCCAACCGCGCCGTAGGGTAGGGCTGCACACAACCCATATCCAACCCGACCCAACCCACCAACCCGACCCAACCCACATAAACCCAACCCAACCCATCCTAGTTCGGGTTGGATATGGGTTACAATTTGTAACCCATACTATATGCGGGTCGGGTTTGACATTTTGTTCAACCCAACCTCATTTTAACCCAACCCAAACCTATTTAAAAAAAAACTAATTTAATATCCATCCAATTAAAATTAGAATAGTATAATCCTAGAATAATGTTTATGTATTCTATAATAAATGTACAAAATAATATTTCATGTCAATCCAAACTAGATAGAATTTGACAAATATATTTTAAAGAGCATTTTAATGTATTTTAAAATGAAACACTTGCTCAACTATGTAGTAAATTAAGTTCATATGATGTGTTTTACAATGAAATTTTAATTATATGTCTTGTAATGAATCGGTTAATTTAAATGCATTATGCTAGCTAAAATCTGATATATTATGCTGAATATTTTGATATAATTTTTAGAAAAAATCCCTCATATTCTCATTTTTTATTGTATTCAAGTGACCCAACCCAACCTTACTTAACCCGACCCAACCCATACTTCAACCCAACCCATATCCAACCTCATATAGGGTCGGGTACGGGTTGAGCTAACTTAAACCCATACCTATGCGGGTCGGATAAAGTACTTGGTCTAACCCGACCCAACCCATGCTTTGTGCAGCCCTACCGTAGGGGGAGCAAATCTGTTTTAAGGGAACAGCAAAGTGCTGGACTCGGATTTGACAATCAAACCTGTAATCGGAATACAAACCGGTAAACTTTCCTAACCCTATTCTAATTTTCTGTAAACCCAATTTTCGAATTAGGGTTTCCTGTATAACATATTTATCTGTTAACATAATGATTACAAAGGACAGTTATAAAATCTCAAGAAAGTAAACATGTCAATAAGAGAATACTTGAGTAAAATCAAAAATCTATGTGATCTCCTAGAGGCTGCAGGCAAGGGCCGATCCAAGCTTCTTGAGTGGGGGGACAGGACCCCACTCAGCTTTTCTCCAATCAGTCAAACCAGAAGGTCCATCAACCATGTTTCTTTAATTCTACAATTTTCTAAGCCATTTTTGCTGGCTTCTACTGCCTTTTATGACAAGAAATGCGTGCTTCGACCTGTAGTGCAAATCTTTTCTCTATCGCTTCTTACATTGCTCCACTTCTTACTTAATTTTACATTTATATTTACATAAGGATCCCACTGAGAAGTTCTCCTGGATCCTCCATTGGCTGCAGGCCACAAAGTATCAAATAATGATCATCATGAATGGTCTTGATAGTGATTATGAGTCAACAGTGGCAATAATCACTACAAAGGAGGAAACCTTTACACTTTAGTATGTCTTCTCTACTCTAATGGGTCAAGAATGCAGAACTGAACAGAAACAAGAAATAAATCCAGAGTATTCAGTTAATCTCACAACCAACTCAAGAAATAGAAATCAAGAAAAAAGAAGCAATTTAAGAAATGATCAAAATAACAACAAAAATCAATCTGGAAGGATCAAAGGCAGAGGGGGAAGATGGAACAACTCAACAATACCTAAGAGCTTCTCCAACAATTCGGGTGTGGATTTTCGGTTTTCTGCACCCCAAATTTTTAAAACGATAAAATATCCCAACAGTTTTAAATCCAGACGTTTGTTCAATAAACGCCCGAAAATCGCGTGTTTGTTGAACAAACGCCCAAAGATTAGTGGGCCAGCATACTAATTAAAAGTGGGACAGCTTGATTTTTTTTTTAAAAAGGAATAGTTGTTGTAATTGAAACGAAAGTGGGACAGCATGCCTTTTTTACCCAAAAAATAATGGGACAAGATTAGTGGGCCAGCATACATAATAATGTGAAACATTTTTGGGGAGAATTGTAGTGACGCATATGTCCCAGGCGTACATAAAGAATGTGTAGCATACTATTTTTTGGGGACAGGATCAGTGGGCTAGCATACATCAGTAGCCTCGTATGCCCCAGGCGTTTGTTCAACAAACGCCTGGGTTTAGGTGCTTGTTGAACAAACATCTGATTTTAGGCGTTTGTTCAACAAGCAACTCACCAGTTTGCATATTCCGGAATTTTTTCTCCTAAAATCCAAACTGTTGGAAGAATGTACACGCTGTTGGCCTTGCATTTGAATATGGATTTCAAAATTTTGGATATCTATTACTTTGTTGGATTTGCTCTAAATGCCAAATTTGCGAAAAGACGGGTTATACAACAAACATGTGTTACTTCAGATTCAATTCAAGATATAATGTACCACAAAACAATCAAAGAGACCCAGGAATGAACGCAAATCTTGCAAGTGTACAGTAAGATTCAAAAAATACAAAGAATCAAAGAACACATGATCTAAATTCATATGACATTGCAAGGAGTGAAAACTTTTGGAATGAATGTTAGTATCCAAATTATGGAGCAACACGTCATGTAAGAAAAAATGGCAAATATGAATCTGGCGGATACGGAGTCTAAAGGTAACCAAACCATTAGTATGGGTAATAGCATAAACATAAATATTACACATACTGGCCAAGCACAAATTTTTGGCAAAATAATGCTTTATTTATGTAACGTCCCGAATTTTGAACGTTAATTATGAATATTTAAATCTGTTTTAAATATTGATTTAATGGATTTTTATATTGAATTTATTTAATAAAGCTAAGTTTGAAGATATATGTTTATAAATTAATTAAAATGAGCTCGAAACGACGTAGTAGTTCGTATTATTGAGTTTTGAACTTTAATTGAATATATATAGAATCCGATATAAGTCGGATTTCTGTGAAAGAAGAGATGTTTGAATCTGTTAGATAGTGATTTTCTAACGATTTCATCGTACAAATAGTAAGTTATGTTCAAATCAATTTTCAAATAGTCACTATGGAATCATTTTTTTAATTATAACGATTTATTTATAAATATAAAAGGTTTTTTATATAAATAGAATATTGTTTAATCCGAATTTCTGAATGTTGAGTTTTGAATCTAAAATTGGTTTAGTTTGAAGCAATATGTTATCACATTTGAATATATTTTTTAATAATAATTTATTATTATTAAACTGAATTAATTTGGATTTATTTATATTTTATCGATATTGTAATCTTTAGAAATAATCGTTCTTCAAACAATCTCGATTTTCGATAAAACAAGTTTTATTGGAATACATATAAATAATTATTTCTAGATTTCAAATTTGGGGCCAAACGGAATTGTTTTGTCGGTAGACAAATTTAAAAGGGAATCGATGAATAAACTGAGATTTAAATAGCGTCATTTTTGCAAACAAATACGGTTTTCAACGAAATTAATTTCATTGGGACCGGAACGTCGAGACGTAGCAGTGAGTCCAATTTCATTGTATTTGGAATTCGTATGTGTCGGTGTAAATTTAACGGTCAGCGTTAAATAGAACGGTACCGAATAAATTCACTTTATTCTTAAATAAAATAAACCTACACTAGCACGAACCTACCAACCTTTCCCCTCATATTAAAAACATGCAGCCACCCTGTTATTTCAATTCGCATTAAACATTTTGTATAGCCTAAACTTTCTCTCAACCTATGCTAAAGATTGTATATACATGCAAGTGTATCCTACAACACCTACCCTACTGCCAACCCATGCCAACTATCCTATGTTTTGCCTTCCCATTTCCAACACGCAGCAAATATACTTATTTTCGAATTAAATAATAGCACGCAATGTTTTTTTCAAATTAACATTTCCTCATGCCTATATTCTATAAAAGTACATGCAAACTATATCAAAGCATATCTATGCTAAAGGATATAGTTGGATTTAATCTGTACATATTGATCTATTCTTTCATTTTTGCAGCAAGTTAAAAACACAAAACGAAAAGAAAACCAAAGTCACCTTCTAACATTTAATATACATACTTTCTTTTACTTCTGAAAACCCGATATATGAAACAAATTGAACAGCTACCCTATACTATCCACATGGCTATGACATTACATTGTTTTTATCCCCTCACTACTCCACTTGTATATATCGCAACCTCGATCCATTTTTCCATCAAACAAAGAAAAATCGAGAAATAACACACATTATTTCCATTTCAAAACAAAACTAGCTCCCCGTTTTACTTCCAGTAACTAGATTGAGGCCCGTGCTTCGCACACGGGCAGTTTGTGGAGAAAGTGATAGTTAGACATTTGAGTAGTTCTGTCTGTTGAAGAACTCTATAGAAACCATGTGTGATCAGGGTTTCCAGCGTAAAACCAAATGACAGTACGCATGGAGAGTAGCTGATGGTAACATAGGACGGTAAGAAAGACAATGTTAATATGCAGTAATTTCAGTCGTATTATAATTACATCTCTTTAGCACATTAAGTGTCTACATCATGGTTTGAAAATTATTTGGGAACCTTGTTTCCTCAAGTGTTAACCAAAGTGCATTAGAAATTTACCTCATGCAAGAAAATGAAATGCACAGAATTAAACACTGGTAAATGAGCAATCAGCCAGGTCAGAAAACAAAAAAAAGGTGAATTGTTCAACCATTATTTGATGATTTGATCTATGCTTTTAGTCTTTTTTACACTGGTGCTTCGCACATGGGACTTGACGGTATTTAAACACTATTTTTTATAAATTCCTGATAATTAGTGGAAAGTAAATTTTGCTCATATGATGTTTTTTACACCAGCATAATTAGTTTAGGCAGTTACAGTAGAATCAATATAAAAAAATAAAATTTGTTTAATGCATGAAACAAAACCACTACAAAAAAAGGGTCATTTTCCAACTCAGGTTTCCCTACGCAGCGTAGGCGCGGCGTAGGGAAAATGTAAAAATACATAAATGGCGTAGGGACTGTGTAGGGAATTCCCTACCCATTCCCTACGCCTTTTATATAGGTTGGAATTTATTTAATCGGTTCAGAAATTATGGGTCAAATATCTGCAACCCGTGTAAATACACACGTTGCCCTTCATTTCTCTCGTTGGACTAAAACCAACGCGGCTAGTATAATTAAAAAAAAAAATCTGTCAGTTCTCATTTCGTTCTCAATGATTAAACGGAAAAAAAAACCTAGTTCGTCTACGAGCTCGCGCCGCCTACCCAATTTCAGACCGCCGCCACTTTCCTCCTTCGCGCCGTCCCACCCAGTTCTCATTCAGACCGCCTACCCAATTTCAGACCGCCGCCTACCCAATTTCCTCCTTAGCGCTCTTTCTCCCTTCGCGCGGTGGCTGTTCCTCCTTCAGGCCGCATATCTCTCTTCCAGAGCATCAGAAAATCAAAGGTACTTTTCAATAATTACTTAATTGCCTACTTCAGTTGATATTGATTGAATTTGCCTACTCCAGAGCATAAGAAATAGCTCATTTATTATTTCAGCTTAACCTAAAATGGACATGGCTGGTTTATAATCCATGTACAAGTTAAGGATCGAATGCATTTGAAAAAAATGTGACTAAAGAATTTATATTTATATAATATTTATTAATAAATATATTGTAGATTTTCAAAGAAGAAAGCTCGCATATTATAAAACCACTGTACATGTTAGAAGTATTATTATAAGACACCAGAACTATAACTCTCTCGACTGAGCTGCCTAATCTTCACATGTCTCATACTTGCGCCACAGTAAATTCTCAACTTCAACATATGTAAACTGGATATCGTTTAAAAAAAACATGACTTGTACTACTGGTGAAAAATAATCTTTGTTCTTAGTTAATTGGGAATAAAAATTTAAGTTTTTAATAAGAAAATTATTTGTCTACGACATACCCAAAATACAATATTTGACAAGTTTGCCAATCCAAAATATTTCGGAAGTATTTAACGGCTAAAACATACAAGACCTACCATTGGACATGGCTTATAGGTTTATAGGTTTTCAATGAATGAAAAGGAATTTATTATTTCCATTATGATTTATAGTTTTAACCCATTTATTGCAACTTAGTGGAAATTTTTAGCCATATACAAACAAACGGACAAGGGATTAGGATGTTTCTAAGGTTAAGAATATTAAAAAAATTCTATCAAACATACTTGCATGTTCTCATCATTTGTACATATTTTGATAAAGGTGTAGTGTATGTACATAACTGAATATATGTTAGACTTACAAATACGTCTTTACTAAAATTTACCGGAAAGTTAGTTTGTCTAAAATGTAGTCAAGTGAAATAGTAAATTTACAATAGTCGAAATTGACAACGTAGCTGAACATCAAAAAAAATCAAGCAACAACAACAACATATAATTTTATTATCACTACGTTTGGTTTACGTCATCTACTTCACAACTGAAATAGCAACTAAGCAATATGTGGTTGAATAAACATGCAAAAAAAAGTGCAACCCCATAAAATGTTTTCCATCCAGTTCACCGATTTTGATATAAGTAATAAAGATTTTATGTTAGAATTTTTTTGGATTTATTTATTTGAAGATTTCAAGATAAATCCTAGAAATGGAAAATCGAAGAAACTGGAATACGGTATTTAATTTTATTAAATACAGGAAAGATAGATTTAATGGCCGTTTTCAGACTTTCCTTTTCTTATACCAGACTAATATAAATTTGTGGTCATATGTCAAAACTCAAAAGTCTGTCTTTCACTTTTTCCATACTCCTTTATCGTCCCTTTCATTCGAAATGTTTTTTTTTGTTTTAAACTTAGATTGAATGTTTTTTGACTACTTATGTGAACCCCTTAGATGAATTTGGCCCCGTCCGACAAGTGTTGTATATGATCGTTATATGGATATTCGTTTTTACACAAAACGGAAATCTATATTCATCTGATACAATATTTGTTGGATTTGTCCTAGTATTTGACAAGTTACAAATATAATAACGTAAGCATATTTTATAAATCATTTCAGTTTAAACGGTTAACAAAATTTCGATGGCACTTCCTTTTTGTTCCCTGTGTACACGCATTTGTGTACGATACAGGGACCAAAGGGAAGTGCTGCCGAAATTTTGTTGAACCGTTTAATTTGAAATGATTTATAAAATATGCTTATGTTATTATATTTGTAATGGGAAGTAGGTAGATCGGCCGTCAAAGTAAAAAGAAATAAGAATACATCTAATTTGCATACATCTAATTTGCATAAATGGAAGAATTTAAACATTTAAAAGAATAAGAATTTTTAAGTTAAAATAGCATACATCTAATATTGTATTTGTATGTGTACGAATTTGAAATTATATCCATCTAAATAAAATAATACAATAATTAGGTAAGTATTAAGATAATGAAATTACTATAGTTCTATATAATAATAATATAAGTACTCATCTTATAATATAACATGTCTTAATTATGCAGTATAAGATGGAACAATTGAAAGTTCGTCGTGCTTGGATGTACAAAAATGTTGGACATAGACGAACAATTCCATTTCAATTTTTAAGAGGTTTAAATGAGTTCATGCTAGTGGCATCTTCCAATGGAACAAATATGACGGAAATTTGTTGTCCTTGTAAGAAATGCAAAGCTACAAAACATCATCGTCATGAAAATGTTCAGAGACATTTAACTAAGAATGGTTTTATGGATGATTACTATGTGTGGATACATCACGGTGAAGATGCGGTGAACATTATTAATACATCAGTTGATGTTGAGGATGATAACGTAAATTTTGGTGTTGATTTTGATGAATCTAGTGCTACAGAAAATAGAATGACTGAAATGGTTATTGATGCCGCTGGTCCGAGCATGTTTTCTAATTCATTGGATGTAGAGGAAGAGCCAAATCAAAAAGCTAAATCTTTTTTTGATTTGTTAGAAGCATCAAAAAAACCACTTTTTGATGGATGTCATATGACAGAGTTGGCAGCGACTGCTAGGCTAGTTGCAATAAAATCCACAAACAACGGTACCCAAAAATTAATAAATGACGTTCTTAGTTTAATTCGAGATGTGGTTCCATCCGGTTTGCAAACTAGATTGGCTGAAAATTGGTATCAACTAAAAAAACAAGTGTCTGCATTCGGATTGTCGTATGAAAAGATAGATACATGTCGTAGTGGCTATATGCTATATTGGAAAGAAGACACAGACCGTTCACAATGTAAATTTTGTGGCTTAGGAAGATACGAAAATAAAAAAAGCAACGGTAAAGGTGTGCCTTTTACTCGTTTACATTATCTTCCGATTATTCCTAGATTGCAAAGATTGTATTCGTCTTATGCCACTGTGGAGCATATGAGATGGCATAGTGAGCGGGTTCGAGAGGAAGAAGTTTTAAGTCATCCTGCAGATGGAGAAGCATGGAAACATTTCGATGACAAATATCCTGATTTTGTCAATGAATCACGAAATATTAGGCTCGGTTTATGCACTGACGGTTTCCAACCTTTCAGCCAGTATGGTAAAAAATACTCCACTTGGCCAATTATTTTGACACCTTACAATTTACCTCCTTGGATGTGTATGCAAAATCCATACATTTTTTTAACCCTAATTGTCCCTGGACCCAAAAATCCGAAAAACGGAATAGATGTTTATTTGCAACCTTTAATCGAGGACTTGAAGAAAATGTGGGTAGAGGGTGTTGACACATACGACGTATCAAAAAGGAAAAAAATTCAAACTATTTGCTTGTTTGTTATGGACGATAAGCGATTTTCCCGCGTACGGGATGCTTTCGGGCTGGAGTACGGGAGGTAAATTATCTTGTCCTGTGTGCATGGATTCAGCAAAAGCATTTACACTGAAGCATGGTGGTAAACAGTGTTGGTGGGATTTCCACCGTCGATTTTTACATACAAATGACACATTTAGACGTGATAAGAAAATTTTTGAAAGAAATAAAACTGTAAATTTGCAACCACCAACTTTTTTGAATGGAGAAGAGATATTTGATATTGTACAAGATTATGCAAAATTACATGAGACAGGAAACAAAGAGCCCAAAATTCCTGGCAAAGGTGATTATCACAATTGGTGCAAACAGAGTATATTTTGGGAATTGCCATATTGGAAGGATCTAAAAATTCGACACAATTTAGATGTGATGCATATTGAAAAAAATGTATTTTAGAATTTCTTCCATACAATCATGAATGCGAAAGGAAAAACCAAAGATGATTTGAGATCAAGAAAAGATGTCGAATACTATTGCAATCGTCCAAAGCTTAAGATTAATCCTATTCGTCCAAACTTCAAAGTTCTTGCTTGTTATGAGCTGGGTAGGACTCATTGTATAAAATTACTAGAGTGGGTCGATTCTTTGAGACTTCCTGATGGGATTGCTTCTAATACGAAACGATGCGTTGATATGAAGGATCTTATTCTGTCAGGTATGAAGAGTCACGATTGCCATGTATTTTTAGAGACTCTATTTTCGATTGTATTTAAAGAGCTTTTACCACAAAAGGTTTGGATGCCTATAACAGAGCCCAGTTCATTCTTTAAAGATATATGCTCGACAACTCTATCTAAAAGCCATTTGCAGAAGCTTGAAAGAGATATACCCAAATTAATATGTAAATTGGAGAAAATATTTCCTCCTAGAGTTTTTAACTACATGGTACATTTGCCAGTACATTTACCAAATGAAGCATTACTACGGGGACCAGTGGAGTATGGATGGATGTATCTTTTTGAAAGGTATGTAATAATTATATTTATTTACGTAATGTTTAAATATAGAACATGTCATAGTTAATTTCACACGTTTTCCAATTAAGGTATCTGGGCCACCTAAAGAAAAAGGTGAAGCAGAAAGCACGTGTTGAAGGTTCTATTTGTCAAGCGTACATTATTGAAGAAGCATCCATATTTTTTAGTCATTATTTCGATGATCATGTGAATTTAAATTTTAATCGTGGTCATCGCAATGAAAATGATATTGTGGATGATTCAGTCGATAACATTCTCTCGGTATTCAAAAAACAAGGACGTCCATCTGGTAAATGGAAGAATGTTAAAGGCTTCAGTACAACAAAGGATTACAATCTAGCCAATGCAACTGTGCTTCTTAATTGCAATGAATTGGCTGATCTTATAAGGTACTATAATAATTTGATTATTCATTAACTAAATTAATGTCAATCTCTTCAAGCTACACACTTTACTACTTAGATATTAACATGTGTATTTCGTTTAAATAGCAAGTTCGAAAGTGAATATCCCAATGCTGAACTCTGTAAAGAATTCGAGGGATGGTTTAAACAATATGTAAGTATGATAAGTCATGTTTTCTTAACCTTGCACGACCATTTTATATTAACTTGTTTATTTAATTCAAATTGATAGGTTGATACGAACAACATCACTGACATTTGCTATAGGAAACTAGCATTTGGTCCGCATACTAGTTACAGAATATGTCCAATAATGTTTATAAATGGATTTAAGTTCCACACAGAAGAATATGGAAAGAAAAAGACAACTGTTAATAGTGGAGTTTGTATCAAAGGTGGGAACAACGATGATGACATAACAGATTATTATGGTGTACTGGAGGAAATAATCGAGTTAACTTACTCGGTGGTGCCGGAGTTAAAAACGTTTCTATTCAAATGTCGATGGTTTGATAGTAGACCGAATATTGGAGTAAAACGCATACATAAGGACTACCCTCTTATTGAAGTAAACCACACAAAAAAAAAATTTAGGGTATGATCCATTTGTGTTGGCGGCACAAGCTACACAAGTTTATTTCACACCGTATCCTGTTATCGACAACAGTCGTTCAGATTGGTGGGTTGTTATTAAAACAAAACTGAGATGGTCATTTCACTCAAACACGATCATAACCGATAATATGGCATATCAAAATGATCCAGAACATAATGAGCTACTAGAGATTGTACAACAAGTAGAAGATATAGGATCTCTTATTAATGGCGTCAATGATGGGGTTGAAGTAGATGGAGATGACGATGAGCAAATTGAAGTAGAGGAAGATGAGTGTGAGCTTGAAGACGAGAGTGTTGTATATAACGGTGTTGTATACACAATTATATGATTTTTTGTTTGATGATAACAACCAAATAAATATTATTTTAAATGTGTTTGTTACTGTACGGTTCTATATATATACATTCAGACAGGAATATAATATTTAAATTTAAATAAAATACGACTTCACAACGAATTCAAATACTCAACAGTATTTTGTTTAAATTTAAATATTTTATTTCATGCATTCAAACAGTACAACTCTTGTAACTCCACTATTTGTACATCTCACATTTCAATACAGTCTCATATACAGTACTCCTCTTTACAGTTCTCATCTCACTCATATACAATTTATATATACATTTACAGACACATTGATACACTGACACTGCCTTCTGCCTTCTTGTCTTCAGTCTTCACTGTTAGTCCAATCTTCACAGTCTTCAAGTCAGTCCAGTCATCATCACCTGTCACATATGAAACACACGCACAGTACACTGCAATAGAAATGAAACAGAATATGTGCAAATATAAATTTTATTTTTAAAATGTTATTTGCCTCAGATTTCTGGTGTGTTTCTCATCATTTTTCTGACTCGATCTGATTTATAAAATCATCAATCTGTGTCTAGACAGCTTGTGATATTCACAGTGATACACTGTAAATACCACAAGGTAGACAGTATGTATATACAATGCAGGGACAAGGAAAATAATACTGGATGGCTGCATGTACACACATGTATATATATACACATGTGCACTGCCTCGCCAATCCAGTGTGCAACTGAGGAGTAGCCACGTGGACCTGCTCGACTCAGTGCACAAGCAAGAGACAGTCATACATGGATGAGCATCTCAAAAGTCAACATAGTCAACAAAGCCAAGTGGTCGAGCAAGTGGCTCAAGTGGACAATGCTAGCCATGGTCAAGACAGCCAAGTTTCAAGTCAAAAACAATGCAAATACAAGGGGACAACACAAACAAGAATGAAGACACACAGCAACTTCAAAATTTTTTTTTCACTTTTCAGTTCTAAGTGTACACAGCAAGTACTGGTTGAAGAAGTGATACATGCACAAGCAATGGTGAAACAAGAGTGGACATACACTCAGAAATGTAATGGATTGTGTGTATACAGCAAGTCTATAAGTTCAAAGTTGTGAAGCATTTGCAGATCAGCCCAAAATCAAGTGGCCATAACAACATGGTGTTAAACTGGTCGAGCATTCAAGCGTGGGTGCAACTGAAAAATGGTGCAAGCATGGCAGTTTTTTTATGGTGCAAAACTGCAGGAGACACAAGTGTGCAAACTTAAATTCATGGTTCAAATACACAGCATGGTCCAAGTTACATGAAAGAGGAGAGGGCAACTCAACAACAAAGCCATGCGAGAAAAATACAAGGATGCTGTGCAATAAAATGTGTCATGAGACAGGAAAATATGTGACATGCACAGCTACACATTAATGTGCACAAAGCATCTACTTTCATGTTTACAACAAAGGTTTTAAAGTTCAATTGGATGTCCAGAATCAGCACACAAATATACTGAAAATGTTTTAGTGTACACTAGTAAAGTTGGAGCTAATCATGTATCATATATCAAAGCCAGAATTTAAGAAGATTTAGGCCAAGAATTAAATTCCAGAAATGAGCGTCAATCAAGCAAGGGATTATTTTTTTTCAGATTCATCAAAGAACAAAAGCTAATATGGATACAATGCCAACATTCATGCAAGCGAGTTAAATCGAGCCATTCAAAAGAGAAAGATCACTGACTTATTTTTGACAAGTTTTTTTTAAATGCAAAATTTTCCCAAAGTATCAATTCATTTTTGGCAAGGAGAAAAATTAGCAGCCAATTCGAATAACAAGAAATTGCTCAAGACCTGTTTGGCAACAGTTTAAATGAAATCCAAACAAGGAAAGAGGAATCTGTCTCATTCATTCAAGGCCAGGATCATTTCAATCAAAGCCGAAGTTTTTCAATTTAATCAAGGCAAACCAAAAGAGGAAAGGAACTAAAATCAGCCACGCAAATCAGACAAGCCACATGAACGAAATCAGAGACAATAGGGTGTTCGATTCTACCCTATAATTACCACATCATCACAGGCAGTTTCAGATGATCGAAAACAATAAGCATCAAAATTTCAAGCAAAATTTTAAATCAGAAAACTCACAATTCAAACTGGTGTTTCGATCATCTGTATTCCACGCCAAATCAATCGAAGAACAGGAGCAACAACACTCGAGCCTACAGACAAATTCCAGAGAGTTTTTTTTTATCACAGCATCGGTTCGATTTGGGGGAGGATTTCGAAAACCCTAGGAAGCAGCCGCCATATTTTTTTTCTCTTCAGAGCAAAAGGAGATCGGACAAAGAAATTACAAAGGGGCCGGCCTATTTTTTTATGGGCTAAGCTTTAAAAGGGGATGACCTTTTAATTTATCTCCAAAGGTTTTTGATTTTTTATTTTATTTTTATTTACTTTGTATTTTGTTCAAATTTTGTATTGTTTAAAATTGTTCTGCAAACCGTCCAGCAGTTCTAGAGTCTGTAATCTCTAGGGGGAATCAGTCACGGTGTTGACTGTCAGTTTCAGAGTCTGTAAAATTCTGGGTTACGGATTACGGGGTTGTATTTCGGGGAAATATGATCGAGGGGATATCAATCAGTCTACGGTTTTGAGCGTAGGGTTAGAATAGGAGCAGGGTTTGCGAGTGTACACGGTCTTGTATGCAGGATCTGTTCTATCACCTAGTAGAAACCTTAGAAATGCAGCAGTAGGCAGGGTTTTGCCGAAGCTGGGTATATCTGTGTGTGATTTATTTTCTGCATTTCTGTTTCTGCTATATTCTGTGATCTGTTTATTATTTTAATATCCTGTCAGTTTTTCAATTTAGTTTAAAAACTGTGAAAAACCCTATTCACCCCCCCCCCCTCTAGGGTTATTCTAGATCCAACAGTGGTATCAGAGCTGGTATAAGGTTACAACATGATAGGGAGTTCTCGCTCTATGATCTAGTGGCGAAGTAGTGACTCTTATCCCTACATGTCCGTGGGTGGTTGTCCATGTCGAGAGGCAGGACGTGAAATCAGTCTCTGAGGTGCCTTTGTTTGCCACCGGGGTGTTATTTAAATCCTCGAGAAAGCGAGAACAAGTGGTATCAGAGCCAGGTATTTTTGTTTAACTCTAGAGTAATGGGTAATCCTTGTTGTCAGATCGTTGAGAGTCAGTCCAGTCACATTCCAAATATTTTCGATGGTACATATTTTTTAATTTGGAAATCAGAAATGGAATCCTATTTAAAATCTGTTAATTTAGAATATTGGAATATTATTGAAAATTCGGGAGATATGTTAGATAAGAGGAATAAAGCTTTTAATGGTCGTGTTATGCATATTATTTATTCTTTTCTTGGTAATGATCAATTAATATTTATCTATCATTGTTTAACTGCGCAGGATATTTGGAAAACTCTCAGTACTTTGTATGGAAAGTCTGACGACTGCTCTAAACCCCAGAACGACAACTCAGCTTCAGATCTGTGCTTAACAAGCCATGCAGACGAAAATTCAGATGGAACAGATGATGGAGAATCAACAAGTGTTGAAACAGAAAATTTCTCATATGAAGATCTGGTTTACATGTGTCTTGATTTAACAAAATCTGTTGATAAACTCCAACTGAAAAATAAGTCTCTGAAATCTAGGAATTCTGAGTTGATCAGCAAAATTGATTATTTGGAATCACAACTTGAACATTTTAAAAATTCTTCAAATTCAGATTGCAAAAATTGTTTGAAATTGAAAACCAATCTTGTTCATCTCAATAAAAATATCCAAAAGTTTGAAAAGGAAATTCTGATCCTAAAAGAGAACAAGATTGAGTTATCAAGTTTGAATAACGTTTTACAAGAGGAATTTGAAATTTTTAAGACTGATATATATTCCAAATTTGAAATTGCTGAAAATGAAAATTTGGTGAAAAGTGGTTTGATTTTGAAAGAACTTGAAAATGAGATTGAAAAATCCAAGAAGTTTGAGTCGGAAAAGCAAAAACAATTTGAACTTGAAATTTCCGAATCCCAAGCCAAAATTAGATCGTTAGAAAATGAGAATTTGGTTTTGAAACAGACCAATGTTGAAGAGATGATCGCTATAAATAATTGCTCAAATTTATTAAAAGAAAATAGCGATCTGAAATCCAAAATTCAACGATTAGAATCAACATTGGATAAATTTTCTAATGGGGAAAAATCGTTGAATATGCTGTTACAAAACCAAGTTTATCGTGGAAATAAATCTGGACTTGGATTCGGGAAAAATGATGTTTTTAGAAATCAAAATTCTTGTGATTTTAAAAATCCCTCAAATCACTATAGAAATGTTTGTTTTGAAAATTTTAACTCTGAAAACTTCAAAGGATTTGTAAATCACAATCGAGATGAGGATTTGTTTTATAACAAACCATTTAAACCTTCTTGGATCTCAAATGAAAATAAAATGGGTTTTGTTAAATTCAAATCGATTTGGGTTCCTAAGGGTACGAAAGTTAATTCAAATGGTTTGTTATATAAACAGATTTGGGTACCAAAAGATGTGAACAAAACTGTGAGTGGTTTTACTACTTCCGTTAGACCACTCAATTCTCTTAACAGTTAGGTACCAAAGGAGGCTGAGGAACTGCATAGCTAAAGAAAAACTGTATTCAAAACTGCTACATATCACAGAATCATTCACAGTTCCTTAGCCACATCTGTTGAGTTAGAGATTCTGCTTTACATTGGATTCTGGTATGATCTCTAAACTCACCTTTGTATATTCTTTTTGTTTGTTTTTATTTTCTGTTGTTATTCGTTTCTCTATCTCCTTCTGTTTTTTGTTTTTTGATTTGACACTGCCATATTCTTCTTTGTCTGTACTTCTTAAACTTCCAGTTGCAGAATTCATAATCTTTCTGGAAATATGCTTTATTTGTATATAATCATCGTGTGTTAATCATTCTCATATCTTGAATTTAATTTTGTAAATATCTGCAATTGTTTCGAGGTTTATTTTTCTGATTTCTGAATTCATAACAGTGTTGATGAATTCTTGTCATATCTTGAACACTGTTAATTTGAATTCTAAATTTTTGAAGATCTGAAAGTTTAATGGAAATTCACACATCGTTGCTATTTTGAGATTCTTCTAATTCATTTTAGAAAAGCTTGAAATATTACACTCATTACAGCACTCTATTATTTATCAGTAGTGATATTTTCATTATTTTTCAGATTGGCTTGGAAATTTTAAATTGTCTAGAATCTCAGTGATACATCTTGAAAATCATTGTAATTCATGATCATCGTGGTTAAAATTTGTTTGTTTGAAATCATCTGAAATTTTTAATATTTTGAATAATCACACACCTCCTAAATTTGAAATTATCAACCTTGTGTGACTGATTCATTATATTTCAAAACTTGACATTGATTCAAGTGATTTCAAATAAATTATTTTTGGATCATGAATATCTATCAAACCTGATGTAAATGATCTGATTTTTTTTCTATGGGTTTGTCAGAAATACTTGTGAAAATTTCTTTGAAAATATGGTCTTAAAATTCTCTATTATTTCATGGTTATTTGATTTTAATATATGTTTGTTTAAAATCATTTGAAATTATTGATTTATTGAATCACACACATTTCTTGAATCTGAAATATAATATTGTGTGGTTGATTCATTAAATCCTGATATATTCACATTTCTTCAAATGATTTAAAATAAACTAAATTTTATAATCATGGATCATGGAATATATTGTTTTTGTGACCTTTAGAAACATCATCTTGACAAGTATGGTTTGAAACTATGTTCTGTGTTGATCTGATACTGTTTTGAAGAATGTTTGTTCTGGAATCACATGCTTGCTGCTCTGATACATGTGCATAATCTATTATCTCATCTGTTTGGGCTTGGTACTTAATAATTCTTTTGTCTATGACATTCTTGTTCAGTATCATGTTAAAATTCCTCGTAAATAGAGACACCAAGTGGTGTCAGAAGCACTTATTTTTGTCTCATCCATCTGTACTTAGATTCAAATCTTCACCATGTATAAATCCACACTTTTTTTGTCTTGTACACATTTTTCCCTCTTGTCGTGTATAGATCAACATATTTCTCTAGTATTTGATTTTCAATTTTAGAATTATTTATTAATTATTCATTCAGAAATTGAAATCAATATCCAAATTATTCTGTATTTATAATTCATCAAAATATATCAGAATTTGAAATTGTGATGAATTATGACTGCAATATATTTCACAACAAGAGAAGATTTTATCTGGATTTTCATGATGGTTGAATATTAATTATAATATCTTTGAACTGGCAATTATTTCACGACCATCCTCATTATCTATCATCATTCTGCCATCCATAATAATTTTTTTTATAAATGTGGAGAGTTTAATGTTTTTTAAAATCATCTTGAATAAACAGTGAAAATATTTGTGATGGAATTGTGGTTATATTATTTTTCAGAATTAGTGTCAATTGAAAATTTTCAATAATCCCGGTACAGTTGGTCATATTTCATAATATAATTAATTTAGAAATTTATTTCACAGTCCTTTTCTGTACCTATCACATTTCTATCATTCATATTGGTTCTATATACTGGGGAGCAGTTTTTCCTTTAAATGCTGAAAATAATAAATATAATTAATATATAAGTGTGTCTCTAACCTCATTTAAAAATCCAAGCTCTGGTCATGCATGGTTAAGAGACAACTTATAATTTAAGCCGCGACTGACTTCATTTAAAAATCCAAGTTCTGGTTATGCGTGGTCAGTGTGCTCTTAAATAAAAAAAAAGCTATAAATTGAAATTAATATGAAATTCTCCTTGGTGTATAATAACCAGCCTATCAATCCACTTTCTAATCTGTGAAATGTGTTGAAATTTTATGACGTATTATAATTTGTTGATTGATAGGTATTGGGATTTGAGATTATTCGATTTTGTCAATTAAATTGAATTATAATCCAAATTCATCACTGTTTTTTGAGCCTCATTTTTTTTCGTTTGAAAATCAATTGAAATTCATTTTTATAACTCTCCTCGTTTATATAAATTTCATCGTAAATCAGTCATTTTCTGCAATGTGAAATATGCCACTAGTTCTCAGTTTATTATGATTTTTGTTTGACTGATTGAGATATATGATGATTATTCTTCCTCTTATGCTGAAATTATATTTTTAGTCGTGTTTCATCTGTATTTTAAATTCTGTATCCTTTTGATGATAACAAAAGGGGGAGAATGGATTAGATTTTGATTTATGAGTGAATATTTTATAAATATTCTTAATTTTGAAAATTCATTATTTAGTTCATATTCACTCATGCACAGTTATAGGGGGAGTTTTCTGTTGTAGGGGGAGCAAATAAATAGGGGGAGTTCAATTTTCACTGTAAAATACATTTGTTGGATTCAAAATCTTTTATTTGGTTGTCATCATCAAAAGGGGGAAATTGTTGTATATAACGGTGTTGTATACACAATTATATGATTTTTTGTTTGATGATAACAACCAAATAAATATTATTTTAAATGTGTTTGTTACTGTACGGTTCTATATATATACATTCAGACAGGAATATAATATTTAAATTTAAATAAAATACGACTTCACAACGAATTCAAATACTCAACAGTATTTTGTTTAAATTTAAATATTTTATTTCATGCATTCAAACAGTACAACTCTTGTAACTCCACTATTTGTACATCTCACATTTCAATACAGTCTCATATACAGTACTCCTCTTTACAGTTCTCATCTCACTCATATACAATTTATATATACATTTACAGACACATTGATACACTGACACTGCCTTCTGCCTTCTTGTCTTCAGTCTTCACTGTTAGTCCAATCTTCACAGTCTTCAAGTCAGTCCAGTCATCATCACCTGTCACATATGAAACACACGCACAGTACACTGCAATAGAAATGAAACAGAATATGTGCAAATATAAATTTTATTTTTAAAATGTTATTTGCCTCAGATTTCTGGTGTGTTTCTCATCATTTTTCTGACTCGATCTGATTTATAAAATCATCAATCTGTGTCTAGACAGCTTGTGATATTCACAGTGATACACTGTAAATACCACAAGGTAGACAGTATGTATATACAATGCAGGGACAAGGAAAATAATACTGGATGGCTGCATGTACACACATGTATATATATACACATGTGCACTGCCTCGCCAATCCATTGTGCAACTGAGGAGTAGCCACGTGGACCTGCTCGACTCAGTGCACAAGCAAGAGACAGTCATACATGGATGAGCATCTCAAAAGTCAACATAGTCAACAAAGCCAAGTGGTCGAGCAAGTGGCTCAAGTGGACAATGCTAGCCATGGTCAAGACAGCCAAGTTTCAAGTCAAAAACAATGCAAATACAAGGGGACAACACAAACAAGAATGAAGACACACAGCAACTTCAAAATTTTTTTTTCACTTTTCAGTTCTAAGTGTACACAGCAAGTACTGGTTGAAGAAGTGATACATGCACAAGCAATGGTGAAACAAGAGTGGACATACACTCAGAAATGTAATGGATTGTGTGTATACAGCAAGTCTATAAGTTCAAAGTTGTGAAGCATTTGCAGATCAGCCCAAAATCAAGTGGCCATAACAACATGGTGTTAAACTGGTCGAGCATTCAAGCGTGGGTGCAACTGAAAAATGGTGCAAGCATGGCAGTTTTTTTATGGTGCAAAACTGCAGGAGACACAAGTGTGCAAACTTAAATTCATGGTTCAAATACACAGCATGGTCCAAGTTACATGAAAGAGGAGAGGGCAACTCAACAACAAAGCCATGCGAGAAAAATACAAGGATGCTGTGCAATAAAATGTGTCATGAGACAGGAAAATATGTGACATGCACAGCTACACATTAATGTGCACAAAGCATCTACTTTCATGTTTACAACAAAGGTTTTAAAGTTCAATTGGATGTCCAGAATCAGCACACAAATATACTGAAAATGTTTTAGTGTACACTAGTAAAGTTGGAGCTAATCATGTATCATATATCAAAGCCAGAATTTAAGAAGATTTAGGCCAAGAATTAAATTCCAGAAATGAGCGTCAATCAAGCAAGGGATTATTTTTTTTCAGATTCATCAAAGAACAAAAGCTAATATGGATACAATGCCAACATTCATGCAAGCGAGTTAAATCGAGCCATTCAAAAGAGAAAGATCACTGACTTATTTTTGACAAGTTTTTTTTAAATGCAAAATTTTCCCAAAGTATCAATTCATTTTTGGCAAGGAGAAAAATTAGCAGCCAATTCGAATAACAAGAAATTGCTCAAGACCTGTTTGGCAACAGTTTAAATGAAATCCAAACAAGGAAAGAGGAATCTGTCTCATTCATTCAAGGCCAGGATCATTTCAATAAAAGCCGAAGTTTTTCAATTTAATCAAGGCAAACCAAAAGAGGAAAGGAACTAAAATCAGCCACGCAAATCAGACAAGCCACATGAACGAAATCAGAGACAATAGGGTGTTCGATTCTACCCTATAATTACCACATCATCACAGGCAGTTTCAGATGATCGAAAACAATAAGCATCAAAATTTCAAGCAAAATTTTAAATCAGAAAACTCACAATTCAAACTGGTGTTTCGATCATCTGTATTCCACGCCAAATCAATCGAAGAACAGGAGCAACAACACACGAGCCTACAGACAAATTCCAGAGAATTTTTTTTATCACAGCATCGGTTCGATTTGGGGGAGGATTTCGAAAACCCTAGGAAGCAGCCGCCATATTTTTTTTCTCTTCAGAGCAAAAGGAGATCGGACAAAGAAATTACAAAGGGGCCGGCCTATTTTTTATGGGCTAAGCTTTAAAAGGGGATGACCTTTTAATTTATCTCCAAGGGTTTTTGATTTTTTTTTATTTTTATTTACTTTGTATTTTGTTCAAATTTTGTATTGTTTTAAATTGTTCTGCAAACCGTCCAGCAGTTCTAGAGTCTGTAATCTCTAGGGGGAATCAGTCACGGTGTTGACTATCAGTTTCAGAGTCTGTAAAATTCTGGGTTACGGATTACGGGGTTGTATTTCGGGGAAATCTGATCGAGGGGATATCAATAAGTCTACGGTTTTGAGCGTAGGGTTAGAATAGGAGCAGGGTTTGCGAGTGTACATGGTCTTGTATGCGGGATCTGTTCTATCACCTAGTAGAAACCTTAGAAATGCAGCAGTAGGCAGGGTTTTGCCGAAGCTGGGTATATCTGTGTGTGATTTATTTTCTGCATTTCTGTTTCTGCTATATTCTATGATCTGTTTATTATTTTAATATCCTGTCAGTTTTTCAATTCAGTTTAAAAACTGTGAAAAACCCTATTCACCCCCCCCCCCCCCTCTAGGGTTATTCTAGATCCAACAGAGAGTGTTAACATTGAGAGTGACGATGATAATGAAGATTGGTAGCATGTATATTAAATTATGATTGTTTGCATGGGTTTTTAGTTGCTCGGTTGCTTTTATGTTTATGAAGTTGTTTATGTTTAGTTAGCAGTAAAATTTTCAATTGTTGATTTACATTCTATTCTCTTTGATGAATCTTTTCAAACCTTGTCTTAAATAAAGTTCACTACTTTCATGAAATGTTAGATTATCTTATGTATATAGTTGCAAATGTCGTATTCATGTAATAGATATGAGTTCTCGTGGTCGCGGTGGCCGTAGTAGCGGTGGTGGTCGTGGTGGTCATAGTGGTGGTCGTAATGGTAGTGGATGTGGTGGTCATAGTGGTAGTGGTCGTAGTGGTAGTGGACGTGGTTTGGGTTTGATCGAACCAGCACCACCCTCAATCGATCAACAATCCACCCCTTCGGATGAATGTGATCATGATGAAGACACCCCTGGGCTATCTGGACAAGTGTCACAGACTGGCTTGACTTCTTCAGTCGGTACCATGTACATCTATTGTAGGAATAGTGGCGAGTAAGTAAAAAAATTAAATTTTCGAATTATTGTGTATTTCAATAGTGCATTACATAATTTACTCTAATTTCTGCATTAACAGGTGGGAATTCGCGAATAGTGACTCAACATCTCGTACTTTATCTAATATGCTTAAGGCCCGTTTGACGTCATTTTGGCCTTATTTCAGTACGATTCCTGCTAATATTAAGGATCATTGGTTTGACGAGTTTAAGGTAGAATAATTTTGAAATTCTGGTTCTTGCAATATTTAGTTCATTCATGATTAAGTTTTCCAGTTTATTTGATCCTAAAATCTTGTGTAGGCATTGTACACTTGGGATACCAATACTTCTTTTGCTGATGTCAGACTGTTATGGAATCAAAAGTGTTCTTTGAAGTATAGGTGGATTGTTGGAGACATGAAAAGAAATAAAAAGAAAATGCTTGTATAACAGATGAGGTATGGCAACAATTTTTAGCCTATTGGGAGAGGGAGGATGTGAAGGAGCTTTCTAAAAAAAACTCAACTGCTCGCAAAAAAAATCCAAGGCCACATAGATGTGGTTCTAAGTCAATGGCACAATGGATGAACGATATGGTAATTGTTTAAATTATTAACTAATAATAGTACACAATCCAAATAAAGATATGATAAATTGTTTTTAATTTTGAGGAGAAAGAACAAGGCCGAACACCAACATTCATGCATGTTTATATTCGAACACATTATGTTGAGAAACCGGACGGTTCTATAGATGGGGGATGGGTTGATGAGTACTCGGAACAGTTTGTTGTATGTAATCAACAAAAGTTTTAAATTATAGTTTACAATTTTCTAATTCTGTTAAACAATACAATATCTAATTTTTATGTAAATTACAGGCCAAATACAATGAGCGGGTTGCTTAAATGACCGAGAGTCAGGGTGGTGAGCTCTCTCACGACGAGCTAAACAATCTTTGCATGCAGCTTATTGGAGAAGGTGATACGTGTGCTTCTTCAAGAAGCAAATGAAGACCTGGTACCGGCAATATTCTTGGGGTATTGACTGAAAACTTATTTATTTATTTTCTAGTTATGCTCATGCTCTATACTGTAGACTTTTAGTTGATAATGCTTCTACGTAATATAAATTATGTTGAATCAATACCACATAGTTATTCTCAATGTATGTTAGTGAACTCCATGTCAAAATAGATGGGCGCTCTCTTATGGAGTAGACACCCATTATCATGAAGTCTAGCAATTGTCATTTGTAGGGCGATTGTTTCCAAAATTGCCAACATATTTATTTCTCTTACATCCTCTTTCGGACAAATAAATGCTTTTTGTATAAATTATTTCATCCATTCTCCATTTAAAGTTTCTTAAATTAGTTGTACGGTCGTGTTAATTCACTAGCCATATTTTGTAGAACGAGACATCCCGTTTGAGCAATAATTGAACTCTAGCATGATAATTTATTAAAATATTTCATATTTAAATTCTTTTATTTTTTTTGCAATGTTAAAACTTTAAGAAAAATAAATAAATCTCTCTACATTCCCTGTACCATATGTATTTTTATGGCAAAATTTGCCGAAAATGAGCTTAAGGATCACCGAAACTGAGCTTAAGGCTCAGCCGAAACTGAGCTTAAGGCTCAGTTTCGGCTGAGCCGAGTTGCCGTGCAACAGCAACTTGAAGTTGCTGTCGCACAGCAACTTGAAGTTGCTGCGCTAGCAACTTCAAGTTGTTGTGCAACAGCAACTCTAGTTGTTGTGCAACAACAACTCGAGTTGCTGTGAAACGTTGCTGTTTCACAGCAACTCCAGTTGCTGTTTCGCAGCAACTCGAGTTGCTGTTGCACAGCAACTCGAGTTGCTAGCACAGCAACTCGAGTTGCTAGCACAGCAACTCGAGTTGCTAGCACAGCAACTTCAGTTGCTGTGTGCACAGCAACCATGGTTGATGTGCACAGCAACTTCGGTTGTTGTGTGCACAACAACCATGTTTGCTGTGCACAACAACTATGGTTGCTGTGCACCAGCAACTGAAGTTGTTGTGCAATAGCAACTGAAGTTGCTGTGCAACAGCAACTTCGGTTACTGTGTGCACAGCAACCATGGTTGCTGTGCAACAGCAACTCAAGTTGTTGTGCAACAACAACTCAAGTTGTTGTGCACAGCAACATAATTTGCTGTGCAACAGCAACCTCAGTTGCTGTGCACAGCAACCTCAGTTGCTGTTTCACATGAATTCTCTCTTTACGAATTTATTGTACTAATTGAGTTAAAAAATTTATGAACATTTTACTTGATTGTAATATGAAATGTATTTATTGTACTGATTGGGTTATAATTTTTATGTGTAGATATACAAAGACAACACATACACCGTTAGATTTGGAGGTACAGATCATACAGAAAAGCTTGAGAAGAAAGTAGAAGAGTTAAGAGATAAAAATCAAGAATTGAGTGTCACTGTTAGCAAACTAGAAGAACAAATGAGTTCTGTACAAGAGTGTAACGAACCATAATTTCTGTATATTTAAAATTTAAATTTTTATTAAATATATAGTATACTATTGGTTAAATTTATATTTATTTATATTACGAGCCTGAAATGGCGCGGTAGTTTGAAAATTCGATTTTAAACTTTGGAAAAATATATATAATTCATTTTAAATCAGAATTGGGTAAAACTGGAAACGTTAGAATCAAATTAATCATATCTTTCCAGAGAATGTATGAAATTGAAATTTCGCCGGATAAATTGCAAGTTATGACTAAATCAAAATTTCGAAAAGTCACTATGGAATTTATATAAAGAAATTATAAGCGTTTGCGATTAAAATTTGAATTCCGGATTCGTTAAATTTTAAATAATTATATATATGGGAGTATAAAATATATGAATTTGATTTATAAAATTTTATTAAGTTATAAATTGATTTAAATTGGATTTTAAGGATATTTAATTCGGAAGTTAAGTTAAAGTTGGAATTTCATTTGTTTATATTTAATTTGATATTTAAGTTTGAAATTTGAAAATAATTAAATGTGGAATATAAAATATATGTGAAATAAAATTGTAAATCTATCTAATTTGTGATTTGGTTTAAATATGAATTTATAAATATTTAAATTTGAATTTAAAACAGTTAATCGAATAATTGAATATTTATTTAATTAATTAACTGTAGAATTTAACGGTGACGACTGTCTCGGAATTCGACGAAACTGACGCCATCAGAACCGGAACAGTGAATTATGATAAGATTTCAAATTGCGTTGTAACCTGACTTACCGTTTGACCATACGAGAGAAAATGTGAAAGCGATCAACGTGAAAGGATAATTGGGTATTTCTCATATCTGGGCCTTATAATTATATATAAATAAAAACCCACCTAACTCCATCAGCTCATTTTCATTCCACGTATGTTTTCTTCATCAAAACTCTTTCTCTAATGGCTGAACAACATTTTTCAAACCTTAGAAAATAAAAATCCAAGCTTGAAATTCAAATCTCTCCGAACCCTAGCTTATTATATGTCAAAACGAAGGTCTCGACGTCACGAAGCTACTGGTACAAGTTATCTTGACATGCAGCACTCGGTTTTGTGGAAATCTGCGGTCAAAGTATGCTGTTCGTAACCCTAAATCATCAAAATTGGGGCTTTTCGATTTGAGGCTAAATCGACGAAATTGAAATATGGGTTTTGTAGAGATTGTCATGAGGAGTTCGTGGATGGTATTCGTTTGATTTTTAGGTGCATGGTTGGTCGGAATTGGGAGCATTAGGGTTTTAAAACCCGTTCGTTCTTCAGTTCGCTGGCGGCGACTCAGGTCACCGGAGCTCACGGCGGTGGTCCCATCTGAGGCGGCTCTCGACGAAGTTTCGGATGATGGCTGGCTCGAAGGCTGAAATGATCGGAGGAAGGAGTATTCGTTGGTCAAAGGAGGCGCATGAATGGGTTTCACGAGCAGGTACTGTAGCGACGGGAAAAAGAGGGTGAGCGGGAGATTTTCTCTGGTGACGTGGCATTGTTTGATTGGTGAGGGATTTGTTTAATTTATTTATATATTTCGTAAATTCAAATGAGGAAAAACACTGATAACTTCTTCATACGGACTCGGATTGACGAACGGTTTGTTGCGTTGGGATCGCGGCGGAGTTGCGGACGTTTTGACACTAACCTGGCAGCAATTGAAGACTTTCAAATTTTGGGCCTTTTCTGGATGTTCGATTCAAATTGAAACCAAAGGTGAGTGATTCTTCGCTCACGAAATACTGAATTATTCCCATATTTATTGAATTAAATTATGAAATAAGTTTGGTTGCATGGTTGCATTGGATTGTTGATGTGTTGTTTAAATTCGACATGCAAGTGTGTTAACGTGCAATCTAAGTAAATGATTAGTTATTTAATTTAATATAAATCTCTAGTTGAAATTCGAACCCTGTTAATCCTGGAACAGTTAATGCTGATCAGTTGAATGAAATGATGTGATGGATGTTTGGTTGAATTTTATTACTATTGATATTGACACTGCTTATGCCCATATTCAGTATATCGTATTGCATGTTGGTTTTGACGATAAATCCCATTTACCCTTGATGTTACGGGCATCTAATGAACCCGGGATTTATCGATAAAATAAATTAAGAACACGAGGTGAAATGATAAATCTCTGTGACCCTGATTTGGATTGAAATGATAGATCCATCCCTGAAATATCGAGATATTAAATTTAAACTCACTTGGCCATTGGATAGATAATTATATACAGACATCGATTGGTTAAATGATTTTTAAATATTAAAATATTATTGGTCGGGAATTTCATTTTTTAAGGGAGGTGCCGATACTCGATTAATTCATTCCTTAAAAATTTAAATTGGGATGTTATTTAAAATGGGTTAAGGAATTTATCCCAAAACAAGTGGAAACTCTTAAATTTAGATTTGAACATGATTTGGAAATTTTCAAATTTAAGGGTATGGATTTAAAGGTAATAAATTCTTATGGAATTTAGATTCTAGGAAATGGAAATCGAGGGTATTATGAGTTGTTTTAACTCAGTTTTAAATATGGGCGGAATCCTTTATATTGAACGGTTGTTGAACAAGGTTTGAAAATGAGAAATGGAAACTGAATGAACTCCATTGGAAACTGGGATATAGATTCATGTATTGGAAATTCGGAAGGAAGAAAAATTTTGGTTTAAAATTATCTATATATATTTATACCTGGCTTGATTTCAAATTTAACTATTTCTTTCTTTAAAAATTTAGTTATTCAAACTTCTAACCTATAAATTATTTTATTTTAAATAAAGTTTCCTTAATATTTAGTATTCAACCTATCTAGTAAACTTTAATTTATGTATGTACATAATATTTTAATTTACTTATTTAATTTTAATTATTATATTCTATATATATTTATTTTATCTAAAGTTCTTTTCTTATAAGCATTTATTTTCAAAAGTATTTTTTTTTTGAATTGTAAATTTCTTCCAAATGGAAATGTTGGATTTAAACCATTGGTTTGAATGGAGTTGTGATAAGATATATTCTATTTGATTTGAAGGGACTTCGAATGTAAATCGTTTTGAAATAACTGAAATCTTTTAAGATGAAGTACATTCTATGTGAACATAGACCGATTCGAAATATTATACGAGTATAATATAATGACATGGAAATATATTCCAGTTTGGAATAAAAATTGATTTGGGAATGATTTGGGATACTTTGATATGAAAGTATATTCTATTTTGAATATAAAATGGGTTCGAAACAAATTATGATATTTTGATATGAAAGCGAACCTTTGGAATGTAAAAGAACCAACCGATGTGGAAAATGTAAGCGTTGGTTGTTAAAGAGGCCGGAGTCGACATAAGGCATACTCTCTGTCAGTGTCGATACCACTTTGACAACTGTGAACGTTTTGACGTATCCAGAACGAGATATGATGACTTGAAGGCGATTATTAAATCGAAGAAGATGAACAATGACGAAATAGCCCTGACCTTCGGGTCAGAATTGAAATGACTAAAACAGGAGCTATACCGTGACTAATTGAGGTTAGCGCCTTTGATCGGACACACTTCTTCGATGCTAATTATATGACTATGATGATGATGATTTGGGCCCATTTAATTTTATGATTATGGGAGTGTGTTCCGAGGTGGGCGGTAGTGGCTGCTATGCGTTACCACCGGTCCGGGAGTGCAATTGGTAGAATCCTACCCTGGGCATTGCCTCGAGTGCCTTGTCATATATATCCATATCGAGCCCCATACGATTTTGATTCAGCATTTGCCTTCTATGGAGTGCCCTCTGATAACACCAGTACGGTGAATTTACGGTACTGTATAGACTGTTGATGCCTATAAACGGCGTAAGGGTAATATGGTAATCCCGCTTACGCTATTTTCAGTATTTATACTTTACTGGATAGACACTATCATAATAGCGTACTATATTATATATGTATTAGTTTAACGGATCCTTGAGGGATGGAAGAATCCCGTAACATCTCTTGAGTTACTGCACCCATGACACTGATGTTATTTCACATTTTAATTTGACTAATATGAGATGATTTAGTGCTGATCCGAGTGTTTGTTGTGTTTTCTTTTATGCAATATGCTCGGGTCAGCAGACGTTGCAGTTACTGAAGATGACTGTGTTTTGGAGATCGAAGACGAAGATTTGGTATATCTATTATCTATACATATGTATATCCGCTGCATTATTTTTCCGCTGCTTATTATGTACAGCTGTATGTATATGTAACTCTGATAATCATTGAAGGTTATAGTCAATGTATATATATTTCAACTGCTTTTAACTGCTATTTGTTTTATATGTTGTCCTTCCGCTGTGAGATTCTGTTATTGTCTTTTCTCTTCTTTCTTTCTTTTTCTTCTTTTCCCAATAACTACCTGCATTTGAGATTTGTTTGGATCGACATGTGTGGCTTATTGTCGATTTGAATGGTCAAGAATTTGGGTCGTTACAGTTGGTATCAGAGCGATGGTTATCGATAACCCTGGCTCTGTTGGGAATTTACTCATTAGAGATGGGGTTAGAAACGCCCTAGAATGAGTTTGAGTGATATGAGAGAGCGTACTTGTATTCTTGATATAAAATGGTTTTTATTGTGTTGATTGGTTCTGTTGAATATTTATGGGTTCTGGTCGGTATATGGGACGCCATAGAATCGATAAGGATTCCTAAATAATCGAATGGAATGAATTGACATAATAGGGTTCGATTATATTTTTATATATCATATATACTATTAGTTGTTCTAAGTGTATAAGAACTGGTCGTTGGTAGGTAATAATATTAAGTTGTTACCTATTATGGTCAATTTAATAATAGATATAATAAGAAAAATTAGCTGGTTTTATAAAAATATTCGAGAATGATATATCTTAAGCCTAATTGGTTATATAATATGTCTGGGACTTAAATGGAAATGAATTTGAAACTTGATCCTGAGGTATCTTTGAAAATAGTTTGCCAAAGTTTTAAATAATACCATATTTTAGGTATGATCGAAAGAAATGGTTTTAAAGATTATTCAAAGTGTTATAATCCCTCCTTGGACCTTAGAAACGATGTCGGTAATGAGTGCACGCATTATCGATGTTTATTCTGAAGAGTTTAAGTGGGGGAGATCACTCAGTGGTTATTATAACTTGTTTGACAAAGAATTTCGGATTTTATTTCATACGATATAAATTTTTATAGAAAAGTATTGAAATATGTTATTTAAAGTTGAAATATAAATTAAATATATTTTGAAAAGAAATTTCTATGTTTTGGTAGTTAAAGATTTGGATTTAAAATTTTAAACGGGATGGTTTTCTATAAAATAGAATAAGTGCATATATTATTCTAAATCTTATTTTATGAACACGGGATCAGGAATTTAGGTTCATTTTAACTAATAATGTAAAGTCCTATGTTAAAGCGATTCCAGTCGTTTGAAGATATCTTGAGTGGTCATGAAATGGATTTAAGTACTTAAGGGAGAGCAGGGATCGTTGAAATGTTTAAGCAGGGCGATAAGAGGGAACGGAAATTTGCCGAGATATATATAAATATATAATTATATAAATGGTTTAAATGGAACGCGTCGCGCAGCGATAGTTCGCGAATTTCGACCATTGACTTTGAATGGACGTAGCGGGAGATCCGACCGTCGGATTCTCCTAAAACCGGAACCGTTGGGTTCGTATCGAAAAGAGCTTTCCAACGAATATGAGAAATTTGAAATCTAACGGTCAGATTTGGAAATATGTCCAAATCAAATTTGGAAAAGGTCGCTATGGCCGCAGTTCGGTGGCCGTTGTTGGAACCCGACTGAAAAATCGATAATAAAATTATTAAAAATATTAATAATTTGAGGAAAATCATAATAAGTGATTTGGAAAGAATCGGGATGAAAGTATAAAACTCTAGATGGGTTAAAACTCATTTGGACGGTATATCGAATATGAACCTAAGTATGAACAATGAAATGAAATGTAAATCATCTTGTCGAATGGTGTATAACCTAAATTTAGTAGAGGAACCGAGTCAAATGGAGTTTAACTCAGGAAATTGAATAAAATGATTTGAGAACTAATTTTGGAAAAATTTTGAGGGTGAACATTTCCTTAATTCCAATCATGAGAGGGTGAGTTGAGTAAATAAGCAAGTTAATGGAATAATAATTGAGGTAACTCGAATGGGAATAAGCAAGAAAGAAATGTAAATGAATTTGCAAATGAAATGGAAATAAGGTTAAACTTAGTCGAGTCAATAAAATCAAATCGATAAGAGCTAACTTATAAATCGTGTAAAGGTCTATGGAGAAGTATGTGTTAGGAAACTAATAAGTCATGAAATTGGTAGGTTGACCCATATTAATGAATTAAGGGTTTAATGCAACTAAGTTAGTTTGAAATATAAAAAAAAAAAAAAAAAAAAAAAAAATGAATTCAAGTTTATTTGGAATTTGGTGCTGGGAATGGAAACGGGAAAAATATAGAAAATGTATCGGAATTGGGTAAACAAATTCAATTCGAATCCATTTCTCCGAGTAAAGAAATGATAACAACTGAAATGAATAAGTTGGAATGAACTTGAGTAAGATAGATGATGGCATAATATGAATAGATAAAATGAAACTCGCTTAATACAAGTGAAATGAACGGGGTATACTTAAGCGGTAAAGGGTAAACAATACTCGAACATAATGAAATGATAATTCATTAGATGGTTAAACTTGGTTTAAATCTTTGAAACCGGAAAGTTTGGACTTGAAATGGAATAAATCAATATTTATGCGGGAACCTGAAATATTCGATAAGCTGAAACGAAAATGACGATAACTTTTGAATGGATGATCGGAATTTAACGATTCCGGACTTTTTGGAAACCCCGAAAACTGAATTAAAACTTTTGTTAATGGAGCCCTGTCTAATTTTCAGGTTTATTAGGTTGAAATCCAAGTATTAGTTGTAGTTCAGCGCGCAGAAAATAAAAATCTGAAGCGTATACCAACCTTGTTTTGACCATAACTTCCTATCGGAGCGTCGGATTTTAATGTGCGAATACAATTCGGAAAGGCCTGAATGTAAACTAAAACTTTCCACAATATGCTTAGTTAAATCCTAATGTCTAAGGGGTTAAAAACTGGGTTGAACAACTCAGACCTGCATTTCTTAGTGTATGGGCTGAGTGTTCTACTTCACTAAAACTGCCATAACTTTTAAACCGATTATCCGAATTCGATGAGTCCGGACATTTCGGAAAGCCTGAAACGAGAGCAGAAACTTTTGCCTAGTATGCTTTGATCAAATTCCAACTTTTAATGCGTGATAATCAACGATTCGTTCGCTGGCCTGTTACGCATATTTGGTTTTGTAGTTGAAACGATGAAATCTTGATATGTATGTTGCATACATTTGTTATATATTTTATATATGTTAAATTCTTAATGTGTATGTAAGTATTTGGCAGGTGTAAGAAGTCGCATTTTGCTTCGAAGCTCGCTTGCGCTAAAATGCTAAACGCTAAGGTAAATAAAAATGCAATATAACGCTAAAAGAGGTACGTACTTGTGGTATATGGTTTTGGGGGTTTTATATTTTGATTTTCCCCACTTTTGGGATGCCTCATCGTTGGATGAGATGTATATTGAGTCGTATATGTATTGGAATTTTTCCCGGACCTCTCCGTGCAAAGGAGATGCTGCCGAAATTTTTCGTGATTTCGGGAGTTAGAAAATTTGCGGATTTTACAACTATACTTGTTGTGGAAATATTATTTTTAAGTATGGATTTGAAAAAGATATGTGCTTGATATCGTTTCGTTCTCTTTTCGAGGACGAAAAGATTTTAAGTGGGGGAGAATGTAACGAACCATAATTTCTGTATATTTAAAATTTAAATTTTTATTAAATATATAGTATACTATTGGTTAAATTTATATTTATTTATATTACGAGCCTGAAATGGCGCGGTAGTTTGAAAATTCGATTTTAAACTTTGGAAAAATATATATAATTCATTTTAAATCAGAATTGGGTAAAACTGGAAACGTTAGAATCGAATTAATCATATCTTTCCAGAGAATGTATGAAATTGAAATTTCGCCGGATAAATTGCAAGTTATGACTAAATCAAAATTTCGAAAAGTCACTATGGAATTTATATAAAGAAATTATAAGCGTTTGCGATTAAAATTTGAATTCCGGATTCGTTAAATTTTAAATAATTATATATATGGGAGTATAAAATATATGAATTTGATTTATAAAATTTTATTAAGTTATAAATTGATTTAAATTGGATTTTAAGGATATTTAATTCGGAAGTTAAGTTAAAGTTGGAATTTCATTTGTTTATATTTAATTTGATATTTAAGTTTGAAATTTGAAAATAATTAAATGTGGAATATAAAATATATGTGAAATAAAATTGTAAATCTATCTAATTTGTGATTTGGTTTAAATATGAATTTATAAATATTTAAATTTGAATTTAAAACAGTTAATCGAATAATTGAATATTTATTTAATTAATTAACTGTAGAATTTAACGGTTTTGACGACTGTCTCGGAATTCGACGAAACTGACGCCATCAGAACCGGAACAGTGAATTATGATAAGATTTCAAATTGCGTTGTAACCTGACTTACCGTTTGACCATACGAGAGAAAATGTGAAAGCGATCAACGTGAAAGGATAATTGGGTATTTCTCATATCTGGGCCTTATAATTATATATAAATAAAAACCCACCTAACTCCATCAGCTCATTTTCATTCCACGTATGTTTTCTTCATCAAAACTCTTTCTCTAATGGCTGAACAACATTTTTCAAACCTTAGAAAATAAAAATCCAAGCTTGAAATTCAAATCTCTCCGAACCCTAGCTTATTATATGTCAAAACGAAGGTCTCGACGTCACGAAGCTACTGGTACAAGTTATCTTGACATGCAGCACTCGGTTTTGTGGAAATCTGCGGTCAAAGTATGCTGTTCGTAACCCTAAATCATCAAAATTGGGGCTTTTCGATTTGAGGCTAAATCAACGAAATTGAAATATGGGTTTTGTAGAGATTGTCATGAGGAGTTCGTGGATGGTATTCGTTTGATTTTTAGGTGCATGGTTGGTCGGAATTGGGAGCATTAGGGTTTTAAAACCCGTTCGTTCTTCAGTTCGCTGGCGGCGACTCAGGTCACCGGAGCTCACGGCGGTGGTCCCATCTGAGGCGGCTCTCGACGAAGTTTCGGATGATGGCTGGCTCGAAGGCTGAAATGATCGGAGGAAGGAGTATTCGTTGGTCAAAGGAGGCGCATGAATGGGTTTCACGAGCAGGTACTGTAGCGACGGGAAAAAGAGGGTGAGCGGGAGATTTTCTCTGGTGACGTGGCATTGTTTGATTGGTGAGGGATTTGTTTAATTTATTTATATATTTCGTAAATTCAAATGAGGAAAAACACTGATAACTTCTTCATACGGACTCGGATTGACGAACGGTTTGTTGCGTTGGGATCGCGGCGGAGTTGCGGACGTTTTGACACTAACCTGGCAGCAATTGAAGACTGTCAAATTTTGGGCCTTTTCTGGATGTTCGATTCAAATTGAAACCAAAGGTGAGTGATTCTTCGCTCACGAAATACTGAATTATTCCCATATTTATTGAATTAAATTATGAAATAAGTTTGGTTGCATGGTTGCATTGGATTGTTGATGTGTTGTTTAAATTCGACATGCAAGTGTGTTAACGTGCAATCTAAGTAAATGATTAGTTATTTAATTTAATATAAATCTCTAGTTGAAATTCGAACCCTGTTAATCCTGGAACAGTTAATGCTGATCAGTTGAATGAAATGATGTGATGGATGTTTGGTTGAATTTTATTACTATTGATATTGACACTGCTTATGCCCATATTCAGTATATCGTATTGCATGTTGGTTTTGACGATAAATCCCATTTACCCTTGATGTTACGGGCATCTAATGAACCCGGGATTTATCGATAAAATAAATTAAGAACACGGGGTGAAATGATAAATCTCTGTGACCCTGATTTGGATTGAAATGATAGATCCATCCCTGAAATATCGAGATATTAAATTTAAACTCACTTGGCCATTGGATAGATAATTATATACAGACATCGGTTGGTTAAATGATTTTTAAATATTAAAATATTATTGGTCGGGAATTTCATTTTTTAAGGGAGGTGCCGATACTCGATTAATTCATTCCTTAAAAATTTAAATTGGGATGTTATTTAAAATGGGTTAAGGAATTTATCCCAAAACAAGTGGAAACTCTTAAATTTAGATTTGAACATGATTTGGAAATTTTCAAATTTAAGGGTATGGATTTAAAGGTAATAAATTCTTATGGAATTTAGATTCTAGGAAATGGAAATCGAGGGTATTATGAGTTGTTTTAACTCAGTTTTAAATATGGGCGGAATCCTTTATATTGAACGGTTGTTGAACAAGGTTTGAAAATGAGAAATGGAAACTGAATGAACTCCATTGGAAACTGGGATATAGATTCATGTATTGGAAATTCGGAAGGAAGAAAAATTTTGGTTTAAAATTATCTATATATATTTATACCTGGCTTGATTTCAAATTTAACTATTTCTTTCTTTAAAAATTTAGTTATTCAAACTTCTAACCTATAAATTATTTTATTTTAAATAAAGTTTCCTTAATATTTAGTATTCAACCTATCTAGTAAACTTTAATTTATGTATGTACATAATATTTTAATTTACTTATTTAATTTTAATTATTATATTCTATATATATTTATTTTATCTAAAGTTCTTTTCTTATAAGCATTTATTTTCAAAAGTATTTTTTTTTTGAATTGTAAATTTCTTCCGAATGGAAATGTTGGATTTAAACCATTGGTTCGAATGGAGTTGTGATAAGATATATTCTATTTGATTTGAAGGGACTTCGAATGTAAATCGTTTTGAAATAACTTAAATCTTTTAAGATGAAGTACATTCTATGTGAACATAGACCGATTCGAAATATTATACGAGTATAATATAATGACATGGAAATATATTCGAGTTTGGAATAAAAATTGATTTGGGAATGATTTGGGATACTTTGATATGAAAGTATATTCTATTTTGAATATAAAATGGGTTCGAAACAAATTATGATATTTTGATATGAAAGCGAACCTTTGGAATGTAAAAGAACCAACCGATGTGGAAAGTGTAAGCGTTGGTTGTTAAAGAGGCCGGAGTCGACATAAGGCATACTCTCTGTCAGTGTCGATACCACTTTGACAACTGTGAACGTTTTGACGTATCCAGAACGAGATATGATGACTTGAAGGCGATTATTAAATCGAAGAAGATGAACAATGACGAAATAGCCCTGACCTTCGGGTCAGAATTGAAATGACTAAAACAGGAGCTATACCGTGACTAATTGAGGTTAGCGCCTTTGATCGGACACACTTCTTCGATGCTAATTATATGACTATGATGATGATGATTTGGGCCCATTTAATTTTATGATTATGGGAGTGTGTTCCGAGGTGGGCGGTAGTGGCTGCTATGCGTTACCACCGGTCCGGGAGTGCAATTGGTAGAATCCTACCCTGGGCATTGCCTCGAGTGCCTTGTCATATATATCCATATCGAGCCCCATACGATTTTGATTCAGCATTTGCCTTCTATGGAGTGCCCTCTGATAACACCAGTACGGTGAATTTACGGTACTGTATAGACTGTTGATGCCTATAAACGGCGTAAGGGTAATATGGTAATCCCGCTTACGCTATTTTCAGTATTTATACTTTACTGGATAGACACTATCATAATAGCGTACTATATTATATATGTATTAGTTTAACGGATCCTTGAGGGATGGAAGAATCCCGTAACATCTCTTGAGTTACTGCACCCATGACACTGATGTTATTTCACATTTTAATTTGACTAATATGAGATGATTTAGTGCTGATCCGAGTGTTTGTTGTGTTTTCTTTTATGCAATATGCTCGGGTCAGCAGACGTTGCAGTTACTGAAGATGACTGTGTTTTGGAGATCGAAGACGAAGATTTGGTATATCTATTATCTATACATATGTATATCCGCTGCATTATTTTTCCGCTGCTTATTATGTACAGCTGTATGTATATGTAACTCTGATAATCATTGAAGGTTATAGTCAATGTATATATATTTCAACTGCTTTTAACTGCTATTTGTTTTATATGTTGTCCTTCCGCTGTGAGATTCTGTTATTGTCTTTTCTCTTCTTTCTTTCTTTTTCTTCTTTTCCCAATAACTACCTGCATTTGAGATTTGTTTGGATCGACATGTGTGGCTTATTGTCGATTTGAACGGTCAAGAATTTGGGTCGTTACAAAGAGTTTTTACAAGGGTTACGGCGAGAGCAAGAACAACAAATATGACGTACTTTATGAATTAATCTTGTTTTGATAGTGAGTTTGATGTTCTATTTGTGTAAGGTACATTACACGATGTTTGAATTAGATGAAACGATCATGTTTGAGTTATGTAGCAACTTTATTTTATTGTTTGTTGAACATGATTTGTAGCAAGTTTATGGTAATTCGACCATGAAATTCATTTTACATCAATGTTTTTATTGATATATATTGTATATGTTCGGTTTTGTTATGATTTATGGTAGACGAAGATAAATATAAAACTACCATGTTGATTTTTGGTGTACGAATGCGTAGGGAAGGCGTATGGAAGAGGTAAGGAGGCATATGAAACTTCGCGTAGGGATGACGTAGGGACGGTGTAGGGATTTGGCGTAGGGATAGCGTATGGAATTTGGCGTAGGTATGGCGCATGGAACTTGGCGTAGGTATGGCATAAGGAACTTGGCGTAGGTATGGCATAGGGAACTTGGCATAGGTATGGCGTAGGCAAATTGGCGTAGGGATGGCGTAGGGAAATATTTGCGACGAGCTGTTTTCCAACTTCCATTTTGGCGTAGGGATGGCGTAGGGAAATTCAATTCCCTACGCCATACCTACGCCAAATTGGCGTATGGAATTCAGAATTCTTTTGTAGTGAACTGTGCACCATTCCCATGTATAATAGCAGAAATATTAACTTGTTCTAGTGCCACGATAAGTATAACATGATCTGAATACTAACCATATAACTTTTCTAAATTAATACAGCGAGCAAACACATAAAAGATAAGATAGTAGATAATTAATATCCTACTGCACAGCACAAAAAATATCCTGCGATATAGCACCACATGAATTTCACATTGTTGCCAAAACAATGTTGCAGTCTATAATGAACATGGGTCGCGAGCTAATCTTATAAACTTTACAACCTGTATCTATTGAAAGAGGAGGGAATAAAAACACACATAACTTCTTCTGAATAGCAGTAGCACATTGGTAATAATTAAAATCATAGCACAAAGATGAACATTGCGTAGAAACAAACCCATTCAGAGGAACCAAAAAGCTCAGTAGTTCTGAACTGTACAAAGCCATGACAACAATCTAGTTGCTCAGACTACTTATGGTTGATTAGTTTTACAGCAAAAACTGCACTTAATGTGACAAGGCATGATAGTTTATAGACGGATTCTAGTTGTGTATACTGAATTATATATAATAGTCAAGGTTACAATTGAATGGAGTCTAAACAGTACTTAACAATATTCAAAAAGCATGATTATATTTAAGTCAGTCAACAAAATATATAAGATTAGCAATTAATCGACGTAGGTTTAAGTAAGTATCCTATAAATCAATTTGGTATAGCAATGTAACAGAAATGTGTATACTTTATCATGATATCTTGAAGACTTACTGTGGAAGGCATTCAATTTGCCATCATGACGACATTAGCATTTCTCCTAAGAACATCTGTAATATAAACAACTAATCGGCTATAATAAACTGGATAGCCATAGTACATGCAGTAGCTCAAATCATGGAATAAAATAACCAAAGTTTGTTAGAATACTGCTTCAATCAATGCAAAGTAGGTGATGGCATAATTTTCATCCATCTAACACAACAAATTTATGATCTGTATAATTGATTTGTAATCTCACTGCACACATTGTTTGTCACAGTAGACATCTGATACATATATGATGGAATTTGGTATGGTGTCGATAATGGAGCATGATGGAATTTGCTCGGAAAATGTACACAATCAGTACCTTTTAGACTATGCACTTTGGTGCCATCACCAGCTCTGAAACTTTTGATATAGTCTCAAAATGACACAGGCAAGCTCATGTTCATCTCATCTGCACCGAAATGAGCATTATATGGTGAAATGTTTGATAAATCAAAATGAAATGTTGAGCATGACATACTTTTGATTACGAAGGATCAGTTGGTTGTTGGAAATAGCAAAATCCAATCAGTTGAATGTCCTTCAACCTGAGTGCCAGTCAGAAACAATCAGCATAACTTGTATGAACTTAAAATAAGGTGAAGTAATGAAATCATAACGAATCGCCACATTTTTTCCCTTGAAGCAAAGGTTGAAATGACGATTGCTGCTCCTTTTTTCAGAAAACAAAGATCAAGCAACTAAATATCTTACCAGAATTCCAAGTGTAGGATGAAGACTGAACTGTGCTAATTCTTATAGTCAAGAAGTAAGAATAATCTGGAACAAAAAATTAAATAAGTAAATAATTTTGGTACGGGGTCTGTGCTTTGCATACGGGATTACAGTACGTTATGTATGGTATTTTGTAGATGGTTTACTTTATAATATTCTAGGCAAGATATAATGTATTTAGTTAGTGTGTTTAGCACCAGTAACGCAATGTTCAAAACTCAACAATTTAAAATTTTATTTTTTTGCTAGGATATCACAAGTCTGACAGTATCTAAAAAAACTGAAATCCTTCCATAATTGTATTCAAAAGTAAATAGATGTTTAAAATCTAGAAAAACATAAACGAATGCGGAAATAAAGGTATCCAATTTTTTTGGTTAAGATGTAGCCAACATTATGCATATTCGGTATAATAAATGATATGTATTAATTATTTTATCAATAGAATGGTTTGTAACATTTATAAAATGCACGTCGTAATTAAAATTTTCGATGTTATTTTTGTAACTGTATTTAGTATATTTTTGCACTTTTATAATCTTATGTAAAAAAAAAAAAAAAAAAAAAAAAAAAAAAAATCTTAAGATTTGTCGATTATTCATGGATAAAATAATATCATATACTCGGGCATTATCAATGGATGAATACATTATTATCAGAAAATGATTTTGGATAAGGATGTGGATAGGACAACAACTGCGCTTTAAAGTATTCGTTGGCATGCTTATTTGGTTCCTATTCTTTACAATATGAGTAAGTGTTTTTTTCTTCCTTTAAGCAACATCAACTTCATGAGTATTGATGCAAGTATTAATTTACAGTGATAAGCACATTGAATTCAATGTATATATCATTCTCTGAACCCGATTTTTATCTAATTAGTTCCAGATTCAAACACATGGTAACAATACGGTGTTGAACCATAACTAGTAGCCATTTCCTACCAATCAAACAGGACACAAACTTTATCTTTGTTAATTGCTTGATACATAAAATTGAATTTCATAAGCTTGTAGCAATAATGGTATGCAAACAAAAGTTAGAACTCTTGTATACAAAAATCTAGCACAAAGACATTAAATAGCGAATAGTATGTGCCAGTTAATGTTCTCAATGGTTAGAATGTACGGTGGCATAAATCTTCTCAATCTGAATTTGTAGGAAATCTAAAGGTAGAAGCAATAATCAAAACTGATGATTGCATATTCTAAATAGCGTATAAAAATGGCAGGCGATAACCAAGTACGCCTATCACAAGACCCAACAAATAAATAACTAATGGATGGATATTCACATTCCAACCACATTTTTTGTGCTCTATGCTGAAGTTTGCCCACACAATGATGTAATATTTTATACTTGAAACAATACTTTTTTTCTCGTAATGCTGCAGGATTAAGGTGGTAGGCACGCATTAGCTAATATATTTTTAATCCAATTACTCAAAAAGGAAGTGCTCTCCTAATTATTCTAAAATCAAAACATATGTTTGATACTTGAAATAAAAAAGGGTTATACCTGTCAAATAGAATTCCTTGTCTTCAAACCGAAATCATCTCCGCCACCTAGTAAATAGAAATAATAAATTCAAAAAGAAAGATAAAAATATAGGTACTTATGTTTAGCTAAAAAGAAATCGAACAAATATATTAGCTTGTCAATTATATGTGAAAACCATTGGGCTTAGCTATTATGAAATGGTTATAAAATCAGAACTACCGTTAGAAGAACGTCATCATATGTATTCAAGTGTATTGATATTGTACCCATTATAACAGTAGTTGCAGCCGACAACCACATAACTGAAAAGTAAAAATGATTTCAATAATTGTAGATCAAGTAAGATGAAATAGCGAACTGGTACTATGTGATAAATGGAAATTGCAAATGGTACATTACAATTGTATGAGTCTGTTTAGCAGTTTATGACACACAGGAAACAAACAGTAGTCGGATTGAGGAATAAATTCTGGTAGAAGAAATTATGGAAATCATTTTAACCACACAAACATAAGTCAGATGCCGATCTGAATATTTAGCATCAACCAAATAAACCGTTGTTCACGTCATGCCTTGTTGAAGAACTTAATTAGCAAGTTAGCATACATGTTCGTCGTCTGTCAGAAATAGTCAAATTATAGAGCACTGTTTAGGGATCGATCCACAGCAAAACTTTTTCAATCGAAATTCGTTCATACGCAAGCACAACACCACAATGCAAACGCAGTTAAAGTGGGTTATATACAATTGAAAACAGAGTTGAAACTGCATTGATTTGCAGGGGTACGAAATCGGAAATGGGTTACCTTCTCTGACAGTTTGGCTTCACGTCCATACAGGAATGACCGGAGTTGCATGGCGGTTAAAGTACGGTAGGTGGGAGTAAAAATTAGCGGTGAAGAGTGGGCAGATATATAGTTGGCTTGAAGAGTGGATGTAATTGTAGCCTTGTAGGTTATGGAATTTAGATGGTGGAGAAAAAACTGGGGAGATAACAAAATGGGAAGTTGGATTCCATCGGTGGGAAATAAGGGGCAGGAATGGGTAACGGACATGTGTACGCAAACGGCTATTTTATTGGGGAAAATATTGGTGCATTGAAATTGAGGTAACCCATTGTGATGCAAGAAAGGACAGGTTGGAGAAATCCAACTGGATTACTCAAATTTATTGTTTGTTTTCATATTATCATTATATAAACTGTTTGATCAATATGATTGGATGATTGCTTTGGTTGTTGACTGTTTAATGCTTATTATGTTATTAACCAAGGAGAAATATTGGTTGAGAAATTGCAGCAGATGGCGAAGAAAATCCATCGTTTTATGTACATCGATTTACCGTCAGGTAAATTGACTGACTTGAAAGTTATTTTATAAAAATAGATTTCGAAATCTATTTATACAAGCTATTTTAAATAAAAGGTTTTACCAAAAGAAAAGTTAATATTTATTATTTTTAAGTAATAATTTTATAAGGAAATTCTGCAGATGGAGAAGTTTTAAGTCATCCTGCAGATGGAGAAGCATGGAAACATTTCGATGACAAATATCCTGATTTTGCCAATGAATCACGAAATATTAGGCTCGGTTTACGCACTGACGGTTTCCAACCTTTCAGCCAGTATGGTAAAAAATACTCCACTTGGCCAGTTATTTTGACACCTTACAATTTACCTCCTTGGATGTGTATGCAAAATTCATACATGTTTTTAACCCTAATTGTCCCTGGACCCAAATATCCGAAAAACGGAATAGATGTTTATTTGCAACCTTTAATCGAGGACTTGAAGAAAATGTGGGTAGAGGGTGTTGACACATACGACGTATCAAAAAGGAAAAATTTCGAACTATTTGCTTGTTTGTTATGGACGATAAGCGATTTTCCCGCTTACGGGATGCTTTCGGGCTGGAGTACGGGAGGTAAATTATCTTGTCCTGTGTGCATGGATTCAGCAAAAGCATTTACACTGAAGCATGGTGGTAAACAGTGTTGGTGGGATTGCCACCGTCGATTTTTACATACAAATGACACATTTAGACGTGATAAGAAAATTTTTGAAAGAAATAAAACTGTAAATTTGCAACCACCAACTTTTTTGAATGGAGAAGAGATATTTGATATTGTACAAGATTATGCAAAATTACATGAGACAGGAAACAAAGAGCCCAAAATTCCTGGCAAAGGTGATTATCACAATTGGTGCAAACAGAGTATATTTTGGGAATTGCCATATTGGAAGGATCTAAAAATTCGACAAAATTTAGATGTGATGCATATTGAAAAAAATGTATTTGAGAATTTCATCCATACAATCATGAATGCGAAAGGAAAAACCAAAGATGATTTGAGATCAAGAAAAGATGTTGAATACTATTGCAATCGTCCAAAACTTAAGATTAATCCTATTCGTCCAAACTTCAAAGTTCTTGCTTGTTATGAGCAGGGTAGGACTCATTGTATAAAATTACTAGAGTGGGTCGATTCTTTGAGATTTCCTGATGGGATTGCTTCTAATATGAAATGATGCGTTGATATGAATGATCTTATTCTGTCAGGTATGAAGAGTCACGATTGCCATGTATTTTTAGAGACTCTATTTCTGATTGTATTTAAAGAGCTTTTACCACAAAAGGTTTGGATGCCTATAATAGAGCTCAGTTTATTCTTTAAAGATATATGCTCGACAACTCTATCTAAAAGCCATTTGCAGAAGCTTGAAAGAGATATACCCAAATTAATATGTAAATTGGAGAAAATATTTCCTCCTAGAGTTTTTAACTACATGGAACATTTGCAAGTACATTTACCAACTGGAGCATTACTACGGGGACCAGTGCAGTATGGATGGATGTATCCTTTTGAAAGGTATGTAATAATTATATTTATTTACGTAATGTTTAAATATAGAACATGTCATAGTTAATTTCACACGTTTTCCTATTAAGGTATCTGGGCCACCTAAAGAAAAAGGTGAAGCAGAAAGCACGTGTTGAAGGTTCTATTTGTCAAGCGTACATTATTGAAGAAGCATCCATATTTTTTAGTCATTATTTCGATGATCATGTGAATTTAAATTTTAATCGTGGTCATCGCAATGAAAATGATATTGTGGATGATTCAGTCGATAACATTCTCTCGGTATTCAAAAAACAAGGACGTCCATCTGGTAAATGGAAGAATGTTAAAGGCTTCAGTACAACAAAGGATTACAATCTAGCCAATGCAACTATGCTTCTTAATTGCAATGAATTGGCTGATCTTATAAGGTACTATAATAATTTGATTATTCATTAACTAAATTAATGTCAGTCTCTTCAAGCTACACACTTTACTACTTAGATATTAACATGTGTATTTCGTTTAAACAGCAAGTTCGAAAGTGAATATCCCAATGCTGAACTCTGTAAAGAATTCGAGGGATGGTTTAAACAATATGTAAGTATGATAAGTCATGTTTTCTTAACCCTGCACGACCATTTTATATTAACTTGTTTATTTAATTCAAATTGATAGGTTGATACGAACAACATCACCGACATTTGCTATAGGAAACTTGCATTTGGTCCGCATACTAGTTACAGAATATGTCCAATAATGTTTATAAATGGATTTAAGTTCCACACAGAAGAATATGGAAAGAAAAAGAAACTGTTAATAGTGGAGTTTGTATCAAAGGTGGGAACAACGATGATGACATAACAGATTATTATGGTGTACTAGAGGAAATAATCGAGTTAACTTACTCGGTGGTGCCGGAGTTATAAACGTTTCTATTCAAATGTCGATGGTTTGATAGTAGACCGAATATTGGAGTAAAACGCATACATAAGGACTACCCTCTTATTGAAGTAAACCAAAAAAAAAAATTTAGGGTATGATCCATTTGTGTTGGCGGCACAAGCTACACAAGTTTATTTCACACCGTATCCTGCTATCGACAACAGTCGTTCAGATTGGTGGGCTGTTATTAAATCAAAACCGAGATGGTCATTTCACTCAAACACGATCATAACTGATAATATGACATATCAAAATGATCCAGAACATAATGAGCTACTAGAGATTGTACAACAAGTAGAAGATATAGGATCTCTTATTAATGGCGTCAATGATGGGGTCGAAGTAGATGGAGATGACGATGAGCAAATTGAAGTAGAGGAAGATGAGTGTGAGCTTGAAGACGAGAGTGTTAACATTGAGAGTGACGATGATAATGAAGATTGGTAGCATGTATATTAAATTATGATTGTTTGCATGGGTTTTTAGTTGCTCGGTTGCTTTTATGTTTATGAAGTTGTTTATGTTTAGTTAGCAGTAAAATTTTCAATTTTTGATTTACATTCTATTCACTTTGATGAATCTTTTCAAACCTTGTCTTAAATAAAGTTCACTACTTTCATGAAATGTTAGATTATCTTATGTATATAGTTGCAAATGTCGTATTCTTGTAATAGATATGAGTTCTCGTGGTCGCGGTGGTCGTAGTAGCGGTGGTGGTCGTGGTGGTCATAGTGGTGGTCGTAATGGTAGTGGATGTGGTGGTCATAGTGGTAGTGGACGTGGTTTGGGTTTGATCGAACCAGCACCACCCTCAATCGATCAACAATCCACCCCTTCGGATGAATGTGATCATGATGAAGACACCCCTGGGCTATCTGGACAAGTGTCACAGACTGGCTCGACTTCTTCAGTCGGTACCAGGTACATCTATTGTAGGAATAGTGGCGAGTAAGTAAAAATTTTAAAATTTTGAATTATTGTGTATTTCAATGGTCCATTACATAATTTACTCTAATTTCTGCATTAACAGGTGGGAATTCGCGAATAGTGACTCGACATCTCGTACTTTATCTAATATGCTTAAGGCCCATTTGACATCATTTTGGCCTTATTTCAGTACGATTCCTGCTAATATTAAGGATCATTGGTTTGACGAGTTTAAGGTAGAATAATTTTGAAATTCAGGTTCTTGCAATATTTAGTTCATTCATGATAAAGTTTTCCAGTTTATTTGATCCTAAAATCTTGTGTAGGCATTGTACACTGGGATACCAATACTTCTTTTGCTGATGTCAGACTGTTATGGAATCAAAAGTGTTCTTTGAAGTATAGGTGGATTGTTGGAGACATGAAAAGAAATAAAAAGAAAATGCTTGTATAACAGATGATGTATGGCAACAATTTTTAGCCTATTGGGAGAGGAAGGATGTGAAGGAGCTTTCTAAAAAAAACTCAACTGCTCGCAAAAAAATCCAAGGCCACATAGATGTGGTTCTAACTCAATGGCACAATGGATGAACGATATGGTAATTGTTTAAATTATTAACTAATAATAGTATACAATCCAAATAAAGATATGATAAATTGTTTTTATTTTTTAGGAGAAAGAACAAGGCCGAACACCAACATTCATGCAGGTTTATATTCGAACACATTATTTTGAGAAACCGGACGGTTCTATAGATGGGGGATGATTTGATGAGTACTCGGAACAGTTTGTTGTATGTAATCAACAAAAGTTTTAAATTATAGTTTACAATTTTCTAATTCTGTTAAACAATACAATATCTAATTTTTATGTAAATTACAGGCCAAATACAATGAGCGGGTTGCTCAAATGACCGAGAGTCAGGGTGGTGAGCTCTCTCACGACGAGCTAAACAATCTTTACATGCAGCTTATTGGAGATGGTGAGACGTGTGCTTCTTCAAGAAGCAAATGAAGACCTGGTACCGGCAATATTCTTGGGGTATTGACTGAAAACTTAATTTATTTATTTTCTAGTTATGCTCATGCTCTATACTGTAGACTTTTAGTTGATAATGCTTCTACGTAATATAAATTGTGTTGAATCAATACCACATAGTTATTCTCAATGTATGTTAGTGAACTCCATGTCAAAATAGATGGGCGCTCTCTTATGCAGTAGACACCCATTATCATGAAGTCTAGCAATTGTCATTTGTAGGGCGATTGTTTCCAAAATTGCCAACATATTTATTTCTCTTACATTCTCTTTCGGACGAATCAATGCTTTTTGTATAAATTATTTCATCCATTCTCCATTTAAGGTTTCTTAAATTAGTTATACGGTCGTGTTAATTCACTAGCCATATTTTGTAGAACGAGACATCCCATTTGAGCAATAATTGAACTCTAGCATGATAATTTATTAAAATATTTCATATTTAAATTCTTTTATTTTTTGTACAATGTTAAAACTTTAAGAAAAATAAATAAATCTCTCTATATTCCCTGTACCATATGTATTTTTATGGCAAAATTTGCCGAAAATGAGCTTAAGGCTCACCGAAACCGAGCTTAAGGCTCAGTGTCGCTGAGCCTTAAGGCTCAGCCGAAACTGAGCTTAAGGCTCGGTTTCGGCTGAGCCGAGTTGCCGTGCAACAGCAACTTGAAGTTGCTGTCGCACAGCAACTCTAGTTGTTGTGCAACAGCAACTCGAGTTGCTGTGAAACGTTGCTGTTTCGCAGCAACTCGAGTTGTTGTTGCACAGCAACTCGATTTGCTAGCACAGCAACTCGAGTTGCTAGCACAGCAACCATGGTTGATGTGCACAACAACTTCGGTTGTTGTGTGCACAACAACCATGGTTGCTTGTGCACAGCAACATAAATTGCTGTGCAACAGCAACCTCAGTTGCTGTGCAACATCAACCCCAGTTGTTGTGCACAGCAACCTCAGTTGTTGTTGCACACAACAACCTCAGTTGTTGTTTCACATGAATTCTCTCTTTACGAATTTATTGTACTAATTGGGTTAAAAAATTTATGAACATTTTACTTGATTGTAATATGAAATGTATTAATTGAACTGATTGGGTTATAATTTTTATGTGTAGATATACAAAGACTACACATACACCGTTAGATTTGGAGGTACAGATCATACAGAAAAGCTTGAGAAGGAAGTAGAAGAGTTAAGAGATAAAAATCAAGAATTGAGTGTCAATGTTAGCAAACAAGAAGAACAAATGAGTTCTGTACAAGAGTTTTTACAAGGGTTACGGCGAGAGCAAGAACAACAAATATGACGTACTTTATGAAATAATCTTGTTTTGATAGTGAGTTTGATGTTCTATTTGTGTAAGGTACATTACACGATGTTTGAATTAGATGAAACGATCATGTTTGAGTTATGTAGCAACTTTATTTTATTGTTTGTTGAATATGATTTGTAGCAAGTTTATGGTAATTCGACCATGAAATTCATTTTACATCAATGTTTTTATTGATATATATTGTATATGTTCGGTTTTGTTATGATTTGTGGTAGACGAAGATAAATATAAAACTACCATATTGATTTTTGGTGTATGAATGCGTAGGGAAGGCGTAGGGAAGAGGTAAGGAGGCGTATGAAACTTCGCGTAGGGATGACGTAGGGACGGTGTAGGGATTTGGCGTAGGGATAGCGTATGGAATTTGGCGTAGGTATGGCGTATGGAACTTGGCGTAGGTATGGCGTAGGGAACTTGGCGTAGGTATGACGTAGGGAATTTGGCGTAGGTATGGCGTAGGCAAATTGGCGTAGGGATGGCGTAGGGAAATATTTGCGACGAGCTGTTTTCCGACTTCCATTTTGGCGTAGGGATGGCGTTGGGAAATTCAATTCCCTACGCCATACCTACGCCAAATTGGCGTATGGAATTCAAAATTCTTTTGTAGTGAACTGTGCACCATTCCCATGTATAATAGCAGAAATATTAACATGTTCTAGTGCCACGATAAGTATAACATGATCTGAATACTAACCATATAACTTTTCTAAATTAATACAGCGAGCAAACACATAAAAGTTAAGATAGTAGATAATTGATATCCTACTGCACAGCACAAAAAATATCCTGCGATATAGCACCATATGAATTTCACATTGTTGCCAAAACAATGTTGCAGTCTATAATGAACATGGGTCGCGAGCTAATCTTATAAACTTTACAACATGTATCTATTGAAAGAGGAGGGAATAAAAACATACATAACTTCTTCTGAATAGCAGTAGCACATTGGTAATAATTAAAATCATAGCACAAAGATGAACATTGCGTAGAAACAAACCCATTCAGAGGAACCAAAAAGCTCAGTAGTTCTGAACTGTACAAAGCCATGACAACAATCCAGTTGCTCAGACTACTTATGGTTGATTAGTTTTACAGCAAAAACTGCACTTAATGTGACAAGGCATGATAGTTTATAGACGGATTCTAGTTGTGTATACTGAATTATATATAATAGTCAAGGTTACAATTGAATGGAGTCTAAACAATACTTAACAATATTCAAAAAGCATGATTATATTTAAATCAGTCAACAAAATATATAAGATTAGCAATTAATCGACGTAGGTTTAAGTAAGTATCCTCTAAATCAATTTGGTATAGCAATGTAACAGAAATGTGTATACTTTATCATGATATCTTGAAGACTTACTGTGGAAGGCATTCAATTTGCCATCATGACGACATCAGCATTTCTCCTAAGAACATCTGTAATATAAACTAATCGGCTGTAATAAACTGGATAGCCATAGTATATGCAGTAGCTCAAATCATGGAATAAAATAACCAAAGTTTGTTAGAATACTGCTTCAATCAATGCAAAGTAGGTGATGGCATAATTTTCATACATCTAACACAACAAATTTCTGATCTGTATAATTGATTTGTAATCTCACTGCACACGTTGTTTGTTACAGTAGACATTTGATACATATATGATGGAATTTGGTATGGTGTTGATAATAGAGCATGATGGAATTTGCTCGGAAAATGTACACAATCAGTACCTTTTAGACTATGCACTTTGGTGCCATCACCAGCTCTGAAGCTTTTGATATAGTCTCAAAATGACATAGGCAAGCTCATGTTCATCTCATCTGCACCGAAATGAGCATTATATGGTGAAATGTTTGATAAATCAAAATGAAATGTTGAGCATGACATACTTTTGATTACGAAGGATCAGTTGGTTGTTGGAAATAGCAAAATCCAATCAGTTGAATGTCCTTCAACCTGAGTGCCAGTTAGAAACAATCAGCATAACTTGTATGAACATAAAATAAGGTGAAGTAATGAAATCATAACGAATTGCCACATGTTTTCCCTTGAAGCAAAGGTTGAAATGACGATTGCTGCTCCTTTTTTCAGAAAACAAAGATCAAGCAACTGAATATCTTACAAGAAATCCAAGTGTAGGATGAAGACTGAACTGTGCTAATTCTTATAGTCAAGAAGTAAGAATAATCTGGAACAAAAAAAAAAAAAAATAAGTAAATAATTTTGGTATGGGGTTTGTGCTTTGCATACGGGATTACAGTACGTTATGTATGGTATTTTGTAGATGGTTTACTTTATAATATTCTATGCAAGATATAATGTATTTAGTTAGTGTGTTTAGCACCAGTAACGCAATGTTCAAAACTCAACAATTTAAAATTTTATTTTTTTGCTAGGATATCACAAGTCTGACAGTATCTAAAAAAACTGAAATCCTTCCATAATTGTATTCAAAAGTAAATAGATGTTTAAAATCTAGAAAAACATAAACGAATGCGGAAATAAAGGTATCCAATTTTTTTGGTCAAGATGTAGCCAACATTATGCATATTCCATATAATAAATGATATGTATTAATTATTTTATCAATAGAATGGTTTGTAACATTTATAAAATGCACGTCGTAATTAAAATTTTTGATGCTATTTTTGTAACTGTATTTAGTATATTTTTGCACTTTTATAATCTTATGTAAAAAAAAAAAAAAAAATTATATCTTAAGATTTGTCGATTATTCATGGATAAAATAATATCATATACTCAGGCATTATCAATGGATGAATACATTATTATCAAAAAATGATTTTGGATAAGAATGTGGATAGGACAACAACTGCGCTTTAAAGTATTTGTTGGCATGCTTATTTGGTCCTATTCTTTACCATATGAGTAAGTGTTTTTTTCTTCCTTTAAGCAACATCAACTTCATGAGTATTGATGCAAGTATTAATTTACAGTGATAAACACATTGAATTCAATGTATATATCATTCTCTGAACCCGATTTTTATCTAATTAGTTCCAGATTCAAACACATGGTAACAATACGGTGTTGAACCATAACTAGTAGCCATTTCCTACCAATCAAACAGGACACAAACTTTATCTTTGTTAATTACTTGATACATAAAATTGAATTTCATAAGCTTGTAGCAATAATGGTATGCAAACAAAAGTTAGAACTCTTGTATACAAAAATCTAGCACAAAGACATTAAATAGCGAATAATATGTGCCAGTTAATGTTCTCAATGGTTAGAATGTACGGTGGCATAAATCTTCTCAATCTGAATTTGTAGGAAATCTAAAGGTAGAAGCAATAATCAAAACTGATGATTGCATATTCTAAATAGCGTATAAAAATGGCAGGCGATAACCAAGTACGCCTATCACAAGACCCAACAAATAAATAACTAATGGATGGATATTCACATTCCAACCACATTTTTTGTGCTCTATGCTGAAGTTTGCCCACACAATGATGTAATATTTTATACTTGAAACAATACTTTTTTTCTCGTAATGCTGCAGGATTAAGGTGGTAGGCACGCATTAGCTAATATATTTTTAATCCAATTACTCAAAAAGGAAGTGCTCTCCTAATTATTCTAAAATCAAAACATATGTTTGATACTTGAAATAAAAAAGGGTTATACCTGTCAAATAGAATTCCTTGTCTTCAAACCGAAATCATCTCCGCCACCTAGTAAATAGAAATAATAAATTCAAAAAGAAAGATAAAAATATAGGTACTTATGTTTAGCTAAAAAGAAATCGAACAAATATATTAGCTTGTCAATTATATGTGAAAACCATTGGGCTTAGCTATTATGAAATGGTTATAAAATCAGAACTACCGTTAGAAGAACGTCATCATATGTATTCAAGTGTATTGATATTGTACCCATTGTAACAGTAGTTGCAGCCGACAACCACATAACTGAAAAGTAAAAATGATTTCAATATTTGTAGATCAAGTAAGATGAAATAGCGAACTGGTACTATGTGATAAATGGAAATTGCAAATGGTACATTACAATTGTATGAGTCTGTTTAGCAGTTTATGACACACAGGAAACAAACAGTAGTCGGATTGAGGAATAAATTCTGGTAGAAGAAATTATGGAAATCATTTTAACCACACAAACATAAGTCAGATGCCGATCTGAATATTTAGCATCAACCAAATAAACCGTTGTTCACGTCATGCCTTGTTGAAGAACTTAATTAGCAAGTTAGCATACATGTTCGTCGTCTGTCAGAAATAGTCAAATTATAGAGCACTGTTTAGGGATCGATCCACAGCAAAACTTTTTCAATCGAAATTCGTTCATACGCAAGCACAACACCACAATGCAAACGCAGTTAAAGTGGGTTATATACAATTGAAAACAGAGTTGAAACTGCATTGATTTGCAGGGGTACGAAATCGGAAATGGGTTACCTTCTCTGACAGTTTGGCTTCACGTCCATACAGGAATGACCGGAGTTGCATGGCGGTTAAAGTACGGTAGGTGGGAGTAAAAATTAGCGGTGAAGAGTGGGCAGATATATAGTTGGCTTGAAGAGTGGATGTAATTGTAGCCTTGTAGGTTATGGAATTTAGATGGTGGAGAAAAAACTGGGGAGATAACAAAATGGGAAGTTGGATTCCATCGGTGGGAAATAAGGGGCAGGAATGGGTAACGGACATGTGTACGCAAACGGCTATTTTATTGGGGAAAATATTGGTGCATTGAAATTGAGGTAACCCATTGTGATGCAAGAAAGGACAGGTTGGAGAAATCCAACTGGATTACTCAAATTTATTGTTTGTTTTCATATTATCATTATATAAACTGTTTGATCAATATGATTGGATGATTGCTTTGGTTGTTGACTGTTTAATGCTTATTATGTTATTAACCAAGGAGAAATATTGGTTGAGAAATTGCAGCAAATGGCGAAGAAAATCCATCGTTTTATGTACATCGATTTACCGTCAGGTAAATTGACTGACTTGAAAGTTATTTTATAAAAATAAATTTCGAAATCTATTTATATAGGCTATTTTAAATAAAAGGTTTTACCAAAAGAAAAGTTAATATTTATTATTTTTAAGTAATAATTTTATAAGGAAATTCTTGTTGTTGACCAAGTTTTATAAACAAATAAGTTTGGTATTAACAAAAGGGTTAACTGCTGGAATTAATTGTATTAATAAACAATTAAGTGGGTTATTTAAATTAATTGTTAATTAATTCAAATGGGTTAATAATGTAAACGATTTCAAGAATCGAAAGAGATTATAATTCAATTATAAACTTATGGAAACCCATAAATTGAATTTAAAAGTCTAAAGGTGGAAAATATGAAATGGAATTTAAGTAAGAACTTAAATGTATTTGAAATCGGAGATGTAGGCTGAGTTTAATAATTCAATTTAAAGCGAAATATCTTAAAAGGAAGTTTTATCGAGATGAACTCAAAATAAATATAAATAGACTTATAAGAAGTTGTATTTATAAAATTAGGGCTTGTGTATAATATGTGAAAGATGTTTAAAGGTAATAATTATAATTTTAAATTGAGTAAAGTTGTTGAGATCTAGGGTGAGGTTTTTAAAGGAAGAATAGAGTTGTAAGTCTATAGAGATTTTCGTAACATTGTTGAACGTTGGGTTTTCGTTCACAAACTTTCATTATTCTGAAGGTAAGAATGTTATCAATCAAGGTCTGAGAGGTAATTAAAATACCCCAACTTGAATGACTTCAGGATAATGCAAAGGATGATATTGGTTTGGGTAACGAGGGTAGATGAGGGAAATAAAACTAGTATTTCCATTTACTTTCAAGTTTTATAAGTTAAGTAAAATGATTTTGAGAATATTCTTATTTTTAAATAGAAGTAAATGGGGTAATCTAAATATTGGAAGATTTAAGAGTTTTTGATTAAATACTAATCAGTTAAAGAGACCAAGTGATGTTGTGTATTAAACCAGTAGATCCATCTTATTTCATGGATGAATGATTGTTTATTTGATAGTTAAATAACCAACTATCAAATTTGGCCTATACGTTGTTGGTACGGAAAGACCGGGATCGAATTTATATTCAAAAACCATTCCGACTAACAAATACAAAAGATATCAGATGCAGATTGAAGATGAAGCATTGAAGACCGTTGATCTTTATTAGCGGAAGAACTACTTGTTGAATTTCTAAGGGTATCTACAGAAGATATTTTGACTTGTGATTCTATCATGACTGAAATCTACGGATTGCAAGGACTACTCACTAATGATCCTTAGGATGATTCCTAGGATGTGGTAGGAAAATGCCATCGGTTCATCCTGCTCCTGGATGACTTGTATGGACGAATGTCTGATAGAGTATTTCCAAAGGGGTTACGTACATTGATTTCTTCAAATGTACCGAGTTTAATAGCGGAGAAGGCAACTTCTCTCAGCTTAACACCCAAAGTATTTTTGTGGAAATTAATTAGTGATTTCTGGTGGATCTGACGATATGGCATTCAAAGTGATTGGTAATATGCTATTCTAAAATCGATACGCTGAACCTCAAGCCTCAATAACCGGGAAATGGCAAAAATCGGGTAGGTCGCATGGCTAGTTGGGTCATACCCAAGAAGGGTATATCATTATCTGATTTAAAGAAATAAAATGCCTTGGTTGACCCTTATTTTTGTACGCTTTCGTTTTGGTTGACTGGCCCCACCGTGATAATGATATATTCGGTCCCCTTAAGTAGAATGAGTGACCGATCATGTTTAGCCTAGGTTGCAAGATATTCTTATTGAACCCCAGTGTATTCATCTTGAGAGGTACACTGGTCGGGAGGTGATCTCAAACCTTGTCGTAGCTGAAATCCATTCTCCAATAAGAGCCCCGCGGTTTTTGATTTCATATTATGTATGTGGAGCATGAGATGCAAGCGTTTTACTATTTGGTTATTTATTCGATACACTATTATAATATCACCGGATTTTCGTATCAAATTTTTTTTGGGTTGTAGTAAGGTAAAAACCATCCGTGTTTATGTGTGGGATGGTCTTACTATTGTCCTTTTCTTTTAAAAAGGATTTTTTTTTAAAGTTATTAAAGTTAGATGTTACTTAAACTTAGTGTGTTTTACTCATGTTGGTTCACCAGACTGATCTGTTGCGTTTGTAATGCTCGGGTCAGACCGAGTTTTATAGGTTCGGGTTTGGATGCTATGAGTTTCAGAAGACATATTGGAGGGGTCCAGACATATTAATATCTATTCCGATGTATATTGTATATGATGACAGGTTATTACAACTGTCCAGGTTTGTCTGATGTACTCTGATGTATGTAAGTATATTTATTCAAGTTTTTTATAAAGATTTATTTCTATATTATATTTTGTTCCGCTGCAATGTGAGATTGAGACTTTTTGTTGTTGTTTAGTTGGTTCTTCTCCTTATTCTTCTATTCTAATATTTCTTTCTTATCTTTTATCATCCAATAATTTTTTCTTTAGCATTCTGTATGTTCAGTACTCGAGTTTAGAAACGGGATGTTTGTGTCGAAAATTTGAGCATCGAATTTTCCGAGACGCTACAGTTGGTATAAGAGCAATTGGTTAAGTGATAACCTTGGCTCTGTAGGGTAAACTCTATAAAAAAATAAGGTAATTGAATACCTTATTATGAGTTTGAGTGTATATATGTATATATGAGAGAGCGTGTTTGTAGATTTTATATACAAATGTTTTGTATTGTTTTGTTTGATCAGTTCAAGTGTTGAGAAGAATTTGAATTAGAAAATACACAATATTTTTTTGTAAAGAGGGTAAATGAAATAATTTTTCCTAAATTATATTTTTATATAAAAGAAAATGTTTCCTTAAGTTCTAGCAGTATTGGTTATTTGATTGTTTTGATTGGAATTCAAAATGAACTATGAAATAAAAGTGAACTAATGTAACACCCCGCATTTTGGGGATAATAAAAATATGAATACCTAATCAAATATTCATAATTAAGCAGAACTGGCATCGCCGTTGCATTCGTCTCGGAGTTTTGGTTCAGATAGACCCAAAGTTTGCGTAAAACGGATAACGTATGAAGAAGTTGTGAGCCTTGGAAGTTTGCGTACACATAAGTCTCGTTATATATAATTAAAATAAATCCAGAAAATCAGAAAAATCAAAATTCACGAACGCAGAAACAAGGCGGGAAAAAGATCCATTCACAACACCAGAAAAGGGTTTTAATAACAATTATTACCGTTACTAATCAACTTTGTAACAGTTAAAACCGTTACTACGACATACGTGACAAACTGTTGTCACAAATATTGTAACGGTTATAACTGTTATAAAGAGTGTATATTGTAACAGTTATTACCGTTATGAAATTATTATTTTGTCACACTTATAACCGTTATAAAATTTATTTTTATAGCAGTAATTATTGTTACAAATATGAAACTTGTAACAGTTATTACTGTTAGTATATAAAGCTGACTATATCATACAATAAATTTAATAACAGTTATAACTGTTACAAACGCGAATATTATACCAGCCCTATAGTAGGTAATTCCTTCAAACAACTAACAATCATAACATGCTTCATCTACTTTCGTAAAACATATATCAATAAGCATATACAACATATAATAATAATATCTCAAAGCAAACACAACATATCACAATTTGCATCCTAAAGCAAATTCCATTTCGACAAACATCGAACTATCACAATTTAACATACAACCATTCATTATCCAAAACAAATATCAAATAATATATAAATATCATAATTTAACATACAACCATTACACAAAACCAAAACGATAAGTGGGCCAAATTACAAACCCACCATTGACAAGATCAGATAGTGTATGCATACCATTTTGGTGTGCGTCAAAAATTGATGCATCCGGATTCATAACTTTTTGCATTCCTACATATCCCTTCGCTATCTCCTTTAATGTTGACGACAATAATAACACTACCGATTGTTTATCTCTCATAGATGATCCAATGACATCATTAGAAGTACTATTTAAATTGTTATTACACTGACCACCATCGAAAGCAACTTCTTCTGGTCTGGTGATGTCGTATTTCCTCCATATTGATTGATAAGAAGCTTCATAGATTGCTGCAAGTACGCTAACGCTGAACTCATTGATTTGATGTCTTCATGCATTTGATTTTGGTTGTTCTCCAATTTAGCTAACTGTTGTTTAGTTGCATTCTCTTTTGCTATGGTAATTGCTTTTTAAGCTTGTGGTATTTTTACTTGCTTTGCATTGCCCGTAGAGCTAATAGCACGACAATGACTTCTTCTTTTATCATCTCCAAAAACTTCAGCAATGGGATCTTTCTCAAAATTATCTAGACTTAGAGTATCATCGCCACCTTCTAATCTCTGTCTTGCTTCCGCTGCTTCAACCAAAGCCTACGTTGTTCAACAAATATAATGATATGAGTCTATGTTTGATTAAAGAACAAAGAAAGTTTACCGAGCAGGCTGATTAAAAGAAAAAGTGTAAACTGGTTTTGTGGCTCAGTAAACCTATAAGGTTCAGTAAAACTGAGCCTCGGCTCAGGTTTACTGAGCCACTCGTAATAGGGTTGTGTGGTAATTATCATTTTGATAAATAAACTAGTATAGCAACTGCATCAAATTCCAAGCCAATTGAGACAAATGAACTGCAGTAAGATTGAAGGCAAGTTCACCAAAAACATCATTGAAAACTATGGTAGAAATTGTTAGAACATAAAGAGAGAAGAACGATGTTATGCAACGAATAATAAGGTCATGAAATTTAAGTAAAAGGAAATAGTTAACTAGTAGGATGAAGCACTGCAAGACGAGAAACTTGATATAGTGCAGGGATAGACATTATATACTTCATTTTGTCACTTTTGCTCTCACCGTTTGTCTCACTTTCATAGAAATGTAAAATCTATGATAGCACCAGGTCTAATAAAAATAGAAAATAGTTTATGCATCTAAAATAGCACTCTGTAATATCTGGATTGTCACCATGTAAAAATCAAATTTATCAGTCAAGCATGTTCTACAGCTAGCGAAGTTAGCATAAAATATCATTGAGATGCTAACATAAAATAAAAACAAAGGTTTCAGATTTAATTTCGGATTCCTTCAATCAAATCGAGGTTTCAGATCCAAAACAAGCAGAACATTAATTTAGGAAAAGAACCAAAATTTCTTACATCAGAATAAAAAATAGAGGAAGCAAGCAAGGGGGAATAGAAAATAAACCTGAATTAGTTCATGAAATATTAAATAAAAATTGGACAAAAAACTGAACTATGGAGAGAAGAAAAAATATAAATCTAAGGCTAAGAGACCCTGAGCCGAGTGGCTCAGTTTACTAAGCCTGGGCCGAGTTTACTGAGCACAATATATTCACACAAGATATCTTTCACAATCTGCATACATGTTTCTATTTATCTACGTACCGACTGTATTTCACACAATGTGTACCCACCGTGTTAAATATTTTTCACACAATATCTTCTTACTCGCATACATGCTTTTATTTATCTACCATATTTCATTTCACAATCTGCACCATATTTTATAAGACCCATATATTTTACATCAAAGCTATTTGATACTGCATGCGGCAAATAATAAATTAGTATTGCTATGCTTTTGACTATACACATATAGGCTACAGGCCATGCATTATGTTTCATTTTTAATATGTGGTATGTTCATGTCTTGAATTTTTTAAGCCAGTTCATGTCTCTTATAAGCTTTTGACAGGTTTATATCCTGTACCGAGTTTCATAGGAAGATTTACAATAGTCGTATGGCTTGTAGCTATCACGGTTACCAACTATAAGTCAACAAGCAACTAGAGTAATTAAGCGTTGGACATTCATTTAGTCTGCAGCATCATTTGAAATAGCATTATATTTCGAATCTTAAATAAACAGTCAGTAGTTAACAAATAGATCCGATCAATGTCATTGAGTTAACAATATCCTGACCGTTTTAACAATATCAAAAATAAATTTAAAAAATAATAATAATATGGATTCCAGTAGTTAACAAACATATCCATTCAAAGCTACAAACGAATTAACAGAGGCTGCAAACTCCAGAACTCTAATTTCACTTATACTAATTCTGGAAATCCCATTTTATTTATTTTAGTTCATTTGAACTATTCATATGGTTTCTTATGGCTTAAACATACACTGCACAAGTGTAAGTGATAATAAATGGGTCCGATAAGAGGTATATGAACCTGGGAAGGCGTACATCTTTCTCACAGATATGAAAAATGCACATTTAGTCATATAAATTTTCTCCAAATATAAAGTTGACAGCAACACCATGATATAATAAAATGAATATTCTATTTGTTTTTTAAATCTCTATAATTCGTGAGATTAAAACCATCAACATCACAAATGCAGATAGTTGCTAAATTTTCCTAAACATCACAAACTAGAGTTAAGCCAAACTTTCTTTTGTAAACATCTTCTTTCAGGAGATCAAAGTAAAGTAAAAATAAATACATAGTCGGGAATGAAGCAGCTTGTAAATATGTATTGTAAGTTGCGTACTTACATACATACATACTTACATACATACATACATACATACATATATATATATATATATATATATATATATATATATATATATATATATATGTAAGCGTTCGGTTGCACCTCAAAAATTGAGCACCCCAATGCCCTCTGATTTCCACCACCCATTTATATTAAAAAATGTGAGTAGGAAGTGAGAGAGTTAGTGGAAAGAGAGAGAAGGGGAAATACTTGGTGGAGATTGAAGGGCATTTAGGGTTCTGTACTGTTTAGGGTGCTCTCGAACCTGCCTCATATATATATATATATATATATATATATATATATATATATATAACTAAATTGATAAGAAAATACATACATAATTGACAATTAAATCTAAATACTGACCAAGTGCACACAACTGGCCTATCTAATGAATTAAATGTTATCGGTAAAAATCAAAACACATATTGTTGCTACAGATCCTGTGGTCATAGGGCGTTCAGTGGAAACAGGAGCAAGAGTTGGGCTCCAAAGCAGTGATAGGTAGGACGAGGCTCGGGTTTACAAGGCTATGTTCTTGTATCACTTTGCGACTTTTTAACTATGTTCTCCGGTTGATAAATTAATGCAACTCACTTCTGCAAAACGTTGACAACCTACTGAGGAATATCATTCAACTCGCAATAGTTGCAATTTTCATCGTATGCTTACTGTCGATTTTTGAGTAAAAATAGTCTTTTATTTTGACATCTATGCTGACTCAATATGACCCGTATACACGTACTTTCACTTACATTGCAGTCTAGTACATAGTAATTTGTGCGATTATATAATTATCCAGTATCAATACCATATTTAAGCTCTTAGAACAATTATTTTTCCTAACTCTCTTAACTTTATTTCAACTATATGTGCACTGCCGCATGTGCAAGGTGAAAACAGAAGTTGCTTAAATCAGAGTTTAGTTTTACATGTTTTGTGTCGCATAAATTCGTTTAAAAGGTAATATTTGAAACCAAAACCTTATTAGTTCCAATTTTGCTATAAAATTTAATATCCGATGATGCAATGTTATTAAGATATCAAACAAGTATGGCTCGGTTAGTGGACAAAGATATAAACCTGAAGTGGGAGCCATCTAGATTGGACCCAATAGATGATAAAATAGTGGACACGTATTATTCCAAGGTTGATGAAGACTTGAAACTTCCTGAACATTAAGGTTTTGGACATGATGGGCTTAATAAAATTTCTCTAATATAACACTGAACATAAAGGTTTTGGACGTGTATACAAATGCTGTTATGTTGCACTCAGAAACATGCAAGGCTGGTGAAAAAATGGACACTTTGTCACCCAGATTCCAACTAATTTTATGAATGACACTACTGTATATCTCAATTTTTCAGTGAAGATTTGCTAGAAAGAAATTTGAATTAGGATACTTCATGCATTACGGTTGCTGTTGGGGGCTGTGTCACATACCAACTTCATGCATTATATTATTCTAATCAGTATGGTCCTCAAAAAGGGTGAGGAAGAATGCAGAGCATAAGGCGAATTTTTTTTTAATAAAAGGGAAGTTTAAAATATTGCAAAATGTAAAGTGGGGTTTACCTTAAATGAGAAGCTTTTGCGTAGTAGCAGGAAGGCGGAAAGGAATAAAGTGGAGTTTATCAAATTCTGTCTAACAGCTTCATGGTACACAACTCAGTTAAAGGAAAAGCAAAAAAGAGTGCCTGTAAAAAAAATCATTTTCATCATAATGTTAAGGAAAACAAAAGTGTTAGATCAAAATTTGGACCTAACACCCAAATTATTCTGAATCTTATAGAGTTTCAACTGAAGAATGAGGAAAAAGAAAATAACACGCAGAATTTATAGTGGTTCGGCGTTAACGAGCCTACGTGCACTTTATATATTATTGATTATACTTTGAAAGCTAATACAATCAAGGATTTCTCTCAATATTCTAGTAGTCTGACAATAATGGCGGATTCAATACTCAATATTGCCAAAAAGCTCCCAAAAAATGCCAAGCTCCGGGCTATTTATAGCTGATTTTGTCAGGCGGGTCGTGATAACACGTGGAACGAATCCCGAGAACATCGGATCGCATCGCTGCCGTTGAAGAAATAGTCAAATTAGCCGTTGCAGACAGGTGTCGCGATCCCCTGGAAAATCGGATCATGCAGATGGGGAGAATTGGTCAAAATGACGGTTAGGGACACATGTCGCTAGATCCGTGCGTCTCGGATCGCTGAAGACTAGCTCGTGTTTGAATGGGTCAGAGGCTCCGCCATGCATCAGGGGGATCGGATCGGTCAATACTGGGCAATAACACATGCATGGATCGAGTCGCATAGAGGTGTCGTTTCGCTGATGAAATGGGGGCGATCCGTTATGGTGCGATCCGATATGGGGGCGATCCGATCGTGCGATTCGAGGAGGGGCGATCCGATCCTTCATGGTCTTAGGGAATGCAGTTTCATACTTTCTTCTTATGAATGAACCTGGATGGCTTGGTCAAAAAGCTAGCCAACATTTTGCCCCCTCGAAGTATGTTTTATTGATGATGGAACATGCTTCGAATACTTTAGGATCGTCTTTTCACAACGAGTCACCAATCAGTGACCGATTCCTTTTCTGGGACTTTTTAGAGTCTTCATCACTGAATCTGTTGGTGATTTATCGATTCGTATCGCATACTCGAGTCGGGGTCCTTTATCAAGCCATTCGTCTCGTTCTTTGATGAGCGCTTGAACTTCTTTTCGAAACGAAACGAAACGAAATGGGCTTCTCTCCGAGACATGGTGGGCTTTTGGTTCGCGGCCTGCCTATTTTCGCGGATCGAATAAAACAAAAAGGGGAGACAAACGGTCGCCCTTTTGCCTATATAAGCCGTCCCTCCTCTTCACTTTCTTCCTTCTTCTTTCTTCCGTATCGTTTCGCCTGCATCGTTGAGGAAAGAACCCTAGTTTTTCAAACCTTCAAAAATCCGAGTACTTTCCCAATTTTTAGAAAGGTAACTCCACCGAAAACACCCTTATTCGTAATCGCTGTTGTTTATGAATTTTTTCGACTAGCTTGAGGGAAGAAACGATGGAATATCGTGATTTTTGGGGGAACCCTCGAGGCGCCATGGCTGATGGGTTCAGAGGTTGGAGTTCGGAGATGAGAAGGAGAGGAGAAAAACGAAGGAGGAAGAAGAAGAGAGAAGTCAAGTTTGGATCGGGGGCAAGGAGAGGAGAGGAAGAAGATGAAGGCGAGTGGCGAGACGGAGGGTCGTGGTGACGGCAGAGGCACGTACCGTGGGTGGCTGCAACGATTCGGCAAAGACCCCGATCACTTAATTTCACGATCCGTGAGGGGGCGATCCCCCTGCCCTGCGATCCGAAGGAGGGCGATCCCTCTATCCTGCGATCCGAAGAAGGGCGATCCCTCTCCTTGCGATCCGACTCGTAGTTCACGATCCGAACGAATTTCGAACTTTAAACGACGCCTTGTCACCATAAAATTCTGAACAGTTAGGCTAGGGCCTTGATGTCGGACTTTCTGGACTAAATGACCACATAATTTGACTGCATATGACGACTAATATTTTGATGATCTTGATAGCTTTCATGCTTTATCTTTAATGCACACACAAGCACACACACCGACACTTGCATACACGGGGGACGGGTAGTTTTAATCTCATTGTTCATGTTTTCTCATCCTAGCAGTAATGTCGAATAATCAATCTCCTTCAAGATCCGCAACAGAAGCGGAATCCGAGGTTCCTGAGCAATACAACCCCGAGATTCCTCCAATTAATCCAGGAGGTGAAGATTCCGGATCTGAATACGAAGCAACGGAATCAGATCCGTCCGAGAGTACTTCATCTAGCGAAGAGTCTGAGATAGATGGACGAGCTCCCGACGAGATTGCTGGCGCGCTCGGAATAGATAAATTTTCTGATTCTTTAGCATCTAAGCTCGACGATATAAAGCTTAAAAGAATCTGCTTGAGACACGGGATTCCTTGGGATGATGTCTTGACACCCGGTAGCGAAGATAGACCCCACTTAGCTCCGGAAGGATATTTGGCTATCAGTCGAACCATGTGCTTTGTAGGAGCTATTCCTCTGTTTCCTCCGATCGCCCTCGAGACTTTAAAACGACTGGGCATTGCTCCGATGCAGCTTCATCCTAACGCTTACGCATCTATATACACCCTATATGTTGCATACGTGGAGATTCTACATGCCGAACTTAAATTCAGAGATTTGACATTCTTCTTTCTTTTCAAGCACCGTTCTTCGGCAACTCCAAATTTCTCTTTCTTTGAATCGGTGGCGAATAGGAAGGTTCTGTACGATGGATATAGCAATATAGGGGATCCTAAATCTGATTGGTTTTATATAAAGAAACAGGCCGGATGCTCAAGAAGATGGCTCAAATCAAGTAAACTTTAAGCTTTTAATCGAATATCTTGTTCAAGAAGTCTAGGCGTTAACATTCTCCCCCCTTTTTCTTTGTCTTAAACAGATCACGTCTTCCCAAAAACGGAGGGTCCGCTATACAACAATCGATTGTCCATTCTTCTACAAAGTAGATCCGACTTTCTAAGGATCAAAAAATGCATTACTGATGAAAATCTTCATAAGCATCATCTTCTGGATAGAAGATTTGGACTTGGCACTGGCGGCAGACCTTATAAGTACGTGCCCCCAACGGAGGGAGAGGGAACTTCGCAAGTGGTAGAAACAACTAAGTTTCGCAAGAGTCCTTCTCCGATAGTCGTCCTAGACGATGAGGACCTGAACATATACAGAGGGGATGAGGTCCGCGGTGACATGTCCAAGGAAATCCCAATTTCTACTCCAATCGAAACCGCTGCTCCCGATGACTTGACAGAAGAGCAGTTATTTGACGAGCTGAACAAAATTCCTCTACCCGATGATGTATATACAGAGAAGGACTTTGAAGGGGGGCCTTTCTTCCCTGTTTCTGAAGAGACCATCGCTCCAACTAGAGAACAAGAAACTGGTCAGATGAGCCTGTCTTCAGGCCCGGGTCCGTTAGGGGGGATTACATGGGATGCACAAACCACACACACAATCTGGCCTTGCACTCTTATATCGTGAGTATTCAAAGTTTTTAATATGCTCTTCTCTTTTTTGTAGGAATGATGTCCCGCATGAAATCTTACTCTTATCGTTCTCTTCGTGAGGGCACACCCAGCCTTCATCCGGGTACTGAGCGCTCTCGTGGCCCTTCTCACAAGCCGACTTCCTCGCAACCTCGGTCTCCACCAAAATCGACCTCTACCAAGCCTTCCAGTTATCCGGCAGTTCCTGTAGGGGGAAAGAAACTTCCTAAAGAGTTAACTCCTCCAAAGAGTGCACCTTCCCACAGTCGGTCGTCAAAAAGGCATCACGAATCTAAAGATGAGGGCAAGGATCCATCCAAAGAGTCTGAAAAGGAGAGGAGTGACATCATCCCTTCCAGCCAGCCAGAGTTGGCTGCCCCCGGGTCACGGGACTACATGCATGGTCCTGAGATTCAAGGTAGGCTGGAAAAGCTGCGGGAACAATTCCCGGACATATTCTTTGACCGGATGACATTTATTCCAGCCTTGGAACCGGTCCCCAAGAACTGGGATAGCGAAGTTGTCGGGCACATCCGCCATGTAGCCAGGCAATATGAAATGATGAAGAAACATGCAGTTAACCTTTCGGAAGTCATCCGAACACTTGAAATAGAAGCACATAGATCCAAGGCGAAACTTGAAAACAACGAAAGGGCCAGGACCAAAATGGAGAAGGACCTGGAAGATGCTCAATCCCAACTCGCCTTAGCGCGGAGAGATGCCGAAAATTATAAGACCGAGTTGGAGAACGCTAAGAAACGCTTCCATTCTGAACTTGACTCCAATACCCAAGAGAAAATGGCCTTAAAGAAGGAGGTTGAAGATCTCAAAATGGCCAACATCGAGTTGAAAACAGCACAAGGCCATTTTGAAGCTGAGAGAGCTGCTTGGGAGGCAGAAAAAGCAAGTTTAAGAGAAAGTTTGGCTTTGGCTAAAGCAGAAAAGGTGATTTTAAATGATCAGGTCGCGGACGCGGAGAGACGGGCAGCTCTCGCTGAAAAGAATGTTGAAAGTGCCATCGAACTGGCCACTGCTTCTAACAACAAGCTCCTCGAAAGAGAGAAGGATATCGAGGGGTTTGAAGAGATGATTTTCGACTTCCTTGGCCAAGTTCTCAAAACTCGCAACATTTCGTGGATCCCGGATTACCACGTTACTTTAGCCAATTTATGGGATGCCATTGTTGAGGGTGAAAAGCAGAGATTGGGGGTCGAAGAAATTGATGAGGATGAGTTGATGAAGAGCATCTTGAGGGATAATGAGCCTGAGGACCTAGCAGAGGGTCTTCGTCTGATTTTAGCGGAGATGGAAAAGGAGAGGGCCTTGGCTAAGGGTAAAGGCAAAGCTGATGAAGGTTCAAGTTCTGCCGTGGGGCCCAAAACCTCCGGAGTTGAGGAGTACCATCCTGATGATCCGCTAATCCCTTTGGGCCTAACTCCCGTAGTTGTTAGAGCTCCTGCAACTATTCAAGAAGGAGGATCTGCGGAAGGTATCTCTCTCTTTTCCCCACAATTTGTCAAAGCAATTGTGAATTGTCGTCGTCTGGTAGAACAACCAATTGAATTAGTAATGTGTGTTCCTCATGATACAGGTGGTGAGCCCGTCGACAAGGGTGCTGAAAAAGAAAAAGAAGTGGAGAAGGAGGCTGTCTCGCCTGGTGCCGGTGTTGATATACCAAAGCAGGCTGAGGTCACAACAGCAGAAAGAAGCAACCCGGTACCTAGTACTGACGTTCCCAAAGATGCTGAGACCATCGAAACCTTGAAAGACATGGATGGGCGCCATGTAGATGATGAAGAAGAAACTATTGGCGCCAAAGAGACCGGCGACGACGATGACGAAACTTTGGCCAGCCGACGGGCTAGGCAAGAAAAAGAGATGGCTTCGAAGAAGGTGGCAGATGAGGCTTTGGACGTAGTCCCTCTTGCAGAATTTGATCCCAAAACTGGGATGATTGTGAAAATCCAGCCCAAATCCATCAGCCGACAGCTTCATTTTGCAAATCCCGATGACTTCTCGGCTTCCCTTTCTGATAGAAGGAAGAGAAAAGAGGTGGAGGAGGAATCTTCAGAAGAGTCCGATGTCCCTCTCATAGACAAAAGGAAGAGGAAGAAAGGGGATCAGTCCGATGCTGACAAGGCAAAGCTGGAGAGACAGAAGCAGGAGAAGAGGCCAAAGCGTAAATAGGATATTGTTGCTTGTTGATATTTTGTCTTTAAGTTTTCCACTGGCCAGGAAGTGTAATTGTGAGACTGGCCCTCACCTTTGTTTTTTCTAGGTCGTTTTTCACTTAGTAGGTTTGCGGTACATAAATGAAAGTTTATCTCTTTTTGCATCATTGTGTACCTGTATTCAAATAAACTTTCCATGTTTAGTAACAGACGATCTAATTATATCTATAAATCAATCAAACAACAGAAAGAAAATTTTCATGCTATACTGCTGCATTAAAGTTCAGTATATGTATACGAGTATATGTGCCCCCAATCAGTCGTTATCATAGCGGCTGACTGGGTTTTACTAAGGATTGGTTAGTACTGTCGGCAGGTTGCCCCCTATTTCTGAATATGGGGGACTTAGAAGATTTCATGGGATAACTGTTCTTGTGGTACCGAATTTCTGGCACCTTTCTCAGTGCTTAGTCATGGACTTTCTTACACTCTCCTGACGGTCACCGAGGTTAGAGTTTGAATTCAGTAGTTCAGTCGGCCCCTATTCCTTTAGCAGGGAAGAAGTTCTTTCTCAGCGCTCAATTGGAGACGCTTTTATACTCTCTCTCTCTCTGGAGAGTTAGAGTTCGAGCTCAGCAATTCATTCGCTCCCCGATCCTTCAGCGGGGAAGGAGCTCTTTCTCAGCGCTCAATCGGAGACGCTTTTATACTCTCTCTCTCTCTCTCTGGAGAGTTAGAGTTCGAGCTCAGCAATTCATTCGCTCCCCGATCCTTCAGCGGGGAAGGAGCTCTTTCTCAGCGCTCAATCGGAGACGCTTTTATACTCTCTCTCTCTGGAGAGTTAGAGTTCGAGCTTAGCAATTCATTCGCTCCCTGATCCTTCAGCGGGGAAGGAGCTCTTTCTCAGCGCCAAATCATGGACGCTTTTATATTCTCCTGGCGGTCTCCAAGGTTAGACTTTTGCTCAGGCGGCTCCGATCATGGTACACCGTCATGCCTTGTAAACGTCATCTTCGCGTCCTTTATACTCTCTCTACTCTGGAGAGTTAGAGTCACGGATCAAGCAGTTTGCAATCATGCACGCTCATCAAACTCGTCCTAGGTTTACATTTTAATCCAAGCTCCGAGGATTAAAACCAGTCGGACAAGCAGTTGGAGCATTTGCCAAGGCTTTGAGTTCCTCCGAACAGTCTACGGGAGGAACAGTTGGCGCCAGACTTTGGGTACCTGCATTATTCACGCCGATTTCCATAAAAATAAACAGGAAGATAAATAAGGATGCAATAAAGGTAAATGACACACAATATTTTTATAGTGGTTCGATCGAATCATGACCTACGTCCACTTTATAATTTTTTGCTTCAAGGAATCAAACTATTCTAGGCTAATCGTGCCTTATACATAGTTTTCAACAAAGCAAAAGAACAGATTTGAAACTTTTATGCTAAGTATGGCCGTAAATGTTGGGCATTCCACACTCTGGGGATTTCCCTTCCATCTACGGTTGCCAGCTTGAAGGTTCCATTATCAAGCTTGCTCAGAATGGAGTACGGTCCTTCCCACTTCGCTCCCATATGAGTTGGGGGTGGAAAGACACGTTTCAGAACCAAGTCTCCGGGTTCCCAGGTTCGGGCTCGAACCTTTTTGTTGTAATATCGAGCGATCTGTTACTTGCATCTCAAGGCGCATAGGTCCGCCTCATCCCTCTTTTCTTCGATCATATCTAGGGACTCAAGGAGCAATTCATTATTGGTCATTGGATCATAATAAGTCACCCAGTGAGAAGGTACCTTTATCTCAACCGGGATGACTGCTTCCGTTCCAAAAGCAAGGGAGAACGGGGTATGTCCTGTTGCCGATTTATATGTTGTCCTATAGGCCCATAGTGCCAAGGGCAATTCATCAGCCCACATGGCTCTAGCCCGCTTCAGTCTTCTTTTCAAAATGGACTTAATCACTTTATTCGCCGCTTCGACTTGTCCGTTCGATTGCGGGTGCATCACAGAAGTGTACTGATTCTCAATGTGGTATTTTTGGCAGAAATTTCTGAATTCAGCGCTATCGAACTGAGTTCCGTTATCCGTTATCACAATCTTTGGAATCCCAAATCGGCAAATGATGTTTCGAACGATAAAATTGATCACTCGTTTGGTAGTGATTATAGTTAGTGGTTCAGCCTCGACCCACTTAGTGAAATAATCAACGGCCACAATAGCGAACTTTGCTCCGCCCCTTGCTATGGGGAGGCTTCCAATGATATCAATTCCCCACATAGCGAAAGGCCATGGGCTCATCATTGTTTTTAACTGGTTAGGAGGTGCTCTTGGTATCTTTGAAAATCTCTGGCACGCATCACACCGTCGTGCATATCTTGCTGCATCCTTGTTTATGGTAGGCCAGAAATAACCATGCTGCAACACCTTTTTTGCTAAAGTTTGCCCTCCAGTGTGGTCGCCACATTCGCCTTCGTGGACCTCTTGTAGCACACGTTTGATGTCATCGTGGGCTATACACCGAAGGAGGGGCATTGAAAACCCTTGTCTGTAAAGAACTCCGCCTTGCAGGACGTATCGGGCGGCTTTACGAATTACTTTACGCCTCTCGCTTTTCTTGGTCGGAAGCGTTCCATTCATCAGGAAATTCTTTAGAGGGGTCATCCAGGACTCCCTTTCTGGTTCTGTCTCTAGTATTAGGTCGATTTCCATTTGATCTATGCTAGGGGACCGAAGTACTTCAACGGGGGCTAGCCCAGTCACTTCAGGATCGTCGGAACTAGCCATCTTTGCCAACTTATCCGCCTGCTGATTCTCTGACCGCGGAATATGAGATATGCTGTAGTGATCAAAATCGTTCAGCAATTCTTTCACTTTCTTTAAGTATAAAATCAATCTTGCACTTTTAGCTTGGAATTTTCCAGTAACTTGGTTCACAACTAACTTGGAGTCGCAGAAGATGTTCAGCTTTGTGACTTCTAATTCCTTTGCAATCCTTAATCCGGCTATCAGGGCTTCGTATTCGGAATCGTTGTTAGTGGCGTGAATCTCCATCCGGATAGCATAGGATATCAATCAATTCTCTGGAGTTTCAAGCACTATTCCAGCGCTGGATCTTTCGTCATTCCTAGCGCCATCAGTATACAATCCCCAGGCATTGGGATCGAGAAGTAACTTTGAAGGATTATCCTCTTCATTGGCTATATCTTCCTCCGGTACGGTAAACTCTGCTATGAAGTCGGCTATCACTTGCCCCCGAATTGACCGTCTAGGCTGAAAGTTCAGATCAAATTGACTTAGCTCAATATTCCATTTGAGTAATCTTCCAGACGCCTCTGGTCTCTGTAAAACTTGCTTGAGTGGGTGATCGGTGTATACGGTAATGGGATGCGCCTGAAAATAATGTCGGAGCTTTCTAGAGGCGATCAGTAAACTATACGCCAACTTTTCTATCCTTGGATAATTACGCTCTACTGCCGTTAATTTTTTGCTCACATAGTACACAGGTCTTTGGACCTTATCCTCTTCTCTTACCAACGCTGAACTGATCGCATGGGATGACACTGCCAGATACACGAATAAGTCCTCGTGATCCATTGGCTTAGATAATATCGGAGGTTTCTCTAGGTGCCTGAGTAAATTCTGAAACGCTTCTACGCAGTCGGGCGTCCATTTGAAGTGGCGTTTCCCCTGCTTTATTAATTCGAAGAATGGGATGCATTTATCCGTAGCCCTGGAGATAAATCTGCTTAGTGCGGCCACTTTTCCTGCAAGGCTTTGCACATCCCTAATTTGCCTGGGTTCCTGAATGTCTCTGATTGCCGTGATCTGGTCTGGATTAATCTCAATCCCACGGGAACTGACGATGAATCCCAAGAATTTTCCGGAGGCAACACCGAATGAACACTTGGTTGGGTTGAGTTTCATTCCGTACTTTCGAAGAATGCCGAACATCTCTGCCAAGTCAGTAGTGTGTTGAGAAGATTGCTTGGACTTAACCAACATATCGTCGACGTATACTTCCATTGTTTTCCCGATCTGGTTATAAAACATTCTGTTGACTAAACGTTGATATGTAGCGCCCGCATTCTTCAAGCCAAAGGGCATCACCACATAACAATATAATCCCAGGTCCATGATAAAACTAGTGTGTTCTTGATCTGGAACATGCATCGGAATCTGGTTATATCCTGAATAAGCATCCATAAATGAGAGAAGCTCATGACCCGCCGTCAAGTCTACCAACTGGTCAATCCGGGGTAATGGGAAACTATCTTTTGGACAGGCTTTGTTCAAATCTGAGAAGTCGATACACGTTCTCCACTTCCCGTTGGCCTTCTTTACCAGGACTGGATTCGAAATCCAGTCTGGGTAGGTCGAGTCTCTGATAAATCCATTGCTCTTTAGCTTTCAAAGTTCTTCTTTCAAGGCAGCGGACCTCTCTGGGCCCAACATTCGTCTTTTTTGCTTTACCGGAGGATGCTTAGGGTCAATGCTTAATGAATGGCTCATGATTGATGGGGATATCCCACACATGTCCGCGTGGGTCCAAGCAAATACATCCAAGTTGTTTTTTAAGAAATCCGTCAATTCTTTAGCGAGATTCGGATTTAACTGGGATCCAATCTTAAGGACCTTCTCCGGGTCACTGTCATCGATCGGTACATCCACAGTTGTCTCGTTGGGAGTCGCCATTCTGCCCCTGGGTTCTTGATCCTCTCTGGGATCTATATCCTCGGACAACTCTCTGGGCGACTCTCCAACGACTATCCTCTTTAGTTGCTATAAGGTCTCCGCCCCCGTAGGGGGAGAAGCGCCTTTAGTTTCAATGTCCCCTCCATTGCGAAGTAACTTTAGTTCGGCAACATAACATGCTCGCACAGCAACCTGATCTCCTCTGACGATACCAATGCCAGCTTCTGTGGGGAATTTCAATAGCAAGCACCAGGGGGCTATACAGGCTCTAAACTTTGCGAGGGCCGGTCGGCCCAAGAAGGCATTGTAGGGCGATTCAACGTCCAAAACCACGAAGGGAACGATTCTCACTCTCTGGCGTTCTCCTTCCCCAAGCGTAACCGGTAATTCTACATAACCCATTGGAGCGGTAGATGCTCCGTTGAATCCACGGATCCATCCTTGACAGGGCTTCAAGTCTTTTATTTCGAGGTTCATCTGGTCAAATTTCCTTTTGAAAAGAATGTTGACGGAACTCCCGTTGTCCACCAAAACCTTATGAACAGTGGCTGGTCCAATAGGTACTGTAATTACAAATGGATCTTCTGTCGGAGCATGGACTCCAATGCTTTCTCGTTCTCGGAAAACGACATCATCAGTCATCATCTTTTGTTGCTTTACCGGGATATTGTCCTCAGGGTTGCTACACTCCCCTACCTCGAGGTGTTGCTTGGCTGCATTGACATATTGATCTAATGCCTTGGAGCTATGCCCAGCAAGATAAAGTCCTCCGATTACGGTATTGGTAACAATGTTCTTTCCCTTTTGCTGGGCAGTTGGCCTAGCAGCAAGTTGATTCTGGTTCTGATTTGGGGCCTGTACTTCTTGCCCCCTGTCTCTGGGCGTTACTCTGTATTCATCTAACTTTCCTTCTCGAAGCAGCCTTTCAACTACATCTCTTAAGTGACGGCATTCATTTGTCGAATGGCCGTGAATCTGATGAAAGAGACAAAACTTCACCGTTTCACGTTCTTTCTCCGTCGACTCTCTGGGAGGTGGCCTCTTATTCTGGAGGACTTCATACGCATCCATGAAGATATTTTCCAGAGTATCATTTATTGGTGTATAACTTTCAAAGGCCCTAGGACGAGTCCTTCTCTGGGAGTCGTTCCCTCGGTTCCTCTTCCGGTTGTTGCCGTTACCATTATTATTGTTGTTCCCTAACTGACGACCACCCTGATTCCGATTTCCGACATTAACCTCGACTTTCCCCGAGCTGTCTCCTGTCTGCTTAATGGCGACATTGCTCTGGATTTCCTCCTTATCAGCTGTTTTTGCCTTTCGGTTAGCATACACTTCTTCCCGGCGAAAATGTACGTTAGCTTTTTCGTAGAATAACTCTCTAGTATGGGGTGGTTTGCCTGCCAGGTATCTCCCGAATTCAGTGTCTTTATCTACCCCATCAATCAGTGCTGCGATAACGGTTGGTTCATGGGGATCTTTAACTTCAGTAGCGGCCAAGTTGAAACGATCTAGGTACGCCCTCAAACTCTCGCCTGATCGCTGCTTGATGAGGAACAAATCAATCACACTCTTTGTCTTTTGTGCATAGATACGGAATTGTTCTACGAACTTCTCACTCAACTCCCTGAAGCTAGAAATCGATCTTGCTGGCAAGCGAGTAAACCATAACAATGCTACATCCTCCAAGAATATGGGAAATGCTTTGCAATTGACAGCGACAGAAGCTGCGGCAGCGGTCATTGACCAAGAGTATCTCATCAGATGCTGGACAGGATCAGACCTGCCCGCGTATCGATTCATCTGTGGCATGTTGAAACGCCTTGGGAAAGTCGCATCCAAAATATCATCAGTGAAAGGGGTGTGACTGCGGTCGATTCCCCAATCTTCGTTCCGTTGTCCATGGCTATCTGCCAGAATCTGATGGATCATGGCTACAACATTTGCACTGGTCAACGGAGGTTCAGGGTCAGTGCCTCTGGCTTGGCGGGGTTCTCTAATCCCTCTTTCGGGAGCAGTCACAAAATTCGGGGCTCGGATAGGGCTTCGTTGCCTCCTGTTACCATGAGCATGTGCGCGGCGACGGGGCTGAGGTAGTCTGTTATGTACAGGACTGTCTACATCTCGAGTCCTGGGAGTTGCGGCTTGATCGTTCACATTACGGTTTGAGGGCCCCGCCTCCAGTGCTTCTTCTTCCCGTGATGGCAGGGTTCCGAACCGAAGCTGCTCTATGTTTTCGGCTCTCTCATACGGTCGCCGCGGAGGTCTCGGCGATTCCTCAAACGAAGAAGAATATCCTGGAGTGAGTGGACGAACCGGCGGCGTCCTTTGCCTTGTGAGCTCATCAAGCCTTCTATCCATAGCAGTCAAATTTTGTCGCAGGACGGAGCTTTCCTGCCTTTGGGCAGCCAATTCATCAAACAGTCTCTCCCACATTTCGGAAAAGCGAGAGAGATCCCCCTCAGTAACGGGAGCAACAGGATTATATTGGTTATCATCACTTTCTCTTATGCGCAAAGAGCTTGAGCCAGGTCGAGCGGAGGGGCCAGGACGGTAGGAGCGAGCCATAGGCTCCTTTCCAGGTCGAGTTGTAGTCTGATCATCAATTCGAATCGCTGTGGTTCGAGGATGGCGGCTCGCAACGCCCCCCCTGAGATCGATTCGCGGTCGTGGTGCACGGAGGATTCGAGACGTTACCTCGGGATCGAGTAACAACCCCTTCAGCAGTCTGGATCGCCTCGTTCTCGTCGACTCGGAGCGTGATGTCTTCATCGGATCGGTTCGCCCCCTGCGCTCCACGATCCAGAGTCTCCTCATTGCCTAGCTCGTGCACACTTTCTTCAATTGTTTCATTGGTTTGCGAAGCTCATGCTTCCTTAGATCTTTTTCCAGCCATGATATTCGAATCGCTGGAATCTTCAAAGAACTGAATAGTGAAACTTTAGGACTGTTTTCTCAGTGAAAGCACCAAAATGTTAGATCAAAATTTGGACCTAACACCCAAATTATTCTGAATCTTATAGAGTTTCAACTGAAGAATGAGGAAAAAGAAAATAACACGCAGAATTTATAGTGGTTCGGCGTTAACGAGCCTACGTCCACTTTATATATTATTGATTATACTTTGAAAGCTAATACAATCAAGGATTTCTCTCAATATTCTAGTAGTCTGACAATAATGGCGGATTCAGTACTCAATATTGCCAAAAAGCTCCCAAAAAATGCCAAACTCCGGGCTATTTATAGCTGATTTTGTCAGGCGGGTCGTGATAACACGTGGCACGAATCTCGAGAACATCGGATCGCATCGCTGCCGTTGAAGAAATAGTCAAATTAGCCATTGCAGACAGGTGTCGCGATTCCCTGGAAAATCGGATCGTGCAGATGGGGAGAATTGGTCAAAATGACGGTTAGGGACACGTGTCGCTAGATCCGTGCGTCTCGGATCGCTGAAGACTAGCTCGTGTTTGAACGGGTCTGAGGCTCCGCCATGCATCAGGGGGATCAGATCGGTCAATACTGGGCAATAACACATGCATGGATCGAGTCGCATAGAGGTGTCGTTTCGCTGATGAAATGGGGGCGATCCGATATGGTGCGATCCGATATGGGGGCAATCCGATCGTGCGATTTGAGGAGGGGCGATCCGATCCTTCATGCTCTTAGGGAACGCAGTTTCATACTTTCTTCTTATGAATGAACCGGGATGGCTTGGTCAAAAAGCTAGCCAACAAAAAGCATATAGTTTTGCATCATTAAATAAAAATAAATTGTGCTAAAATTTTCATATGGTAGCCGGATTGTGCTTCAGGGTGTGGTAATGCATTAATCCTCATAATCATTACCAATTTGGGTCACTAAAATAACGTATTAAAGTGTAGTGAAAATCAAAGATATAAAATAATTAAATTATTATAGTGAGAACCCATTTTCTGAAATCGTTCCAACTTGTGTCATTCGAACACATTAAATTAGACCAACTTTAGTAATTATGGTCGAAATAAATTAGGCTCACTTATTTTCCTATGAAAACCAAATATAACTGAACTAATTACATTGCACCACTTTCAAAAATGAAGGTTGAATCCCATAGAAAACAGATATTACAGAACGAAATAAGTATGGTGTACAAAAATGTGTAAAAGAGAGATGAAATCTTTAGTCCAACATAAAAGATGGAGACAATTTTTAAACTAGCGGCTCAAACAGGTTAGCATTGAAGGCATAAAGCAATGTAAAGAATTACTTGTTTTAATAAACAACCATTAAAGTAATGGGATGATCATCCATACCATTTGTTGTAGCAAAGTGGTCATGCTGCTAGATTCATGCTGTTGAAATTAATGCACTTTTATATTTATTTATTATAGGTTCATGAACCAAGTAATCAAAGGACTTTTATATTTATTTATTATAGGTTCATGAACCAAGTAATCAAAGGACTTTCATATTTATTTATTGTAGGTTCATGAACCAAGTAATCAAAGGTCATCTATAGAGTTCTCTAGAAAAGGTCGTCTATAGAGTTCTCTAGAATGTTCTGTAGAAGCTATATAAGCATGTTATGGAAAAGTACTATATGTTAGAGAGAGAAAAAAAATAAAAAAAATAAAAAGATTCTTTCATCTTTTTTTTTTTGAGCTCTGCTGTAGCAACTCATTTACATTCCTTCAAATTGGTATCAGAGCGGTTTTTCGATTCTAATCTGGGATTGAAACAAGAAGTGATTTCATGGCGTCAAATTCAGAATCATCTCTAATTCCTGTCTTTGATGGTGAAGATTATGACTACTGGAAGATCAAAATAAAAACTGTTCTAAGGGCAGAAGGCTTGTGGAATATTGTGGAGAAAGGGTTTACAGAACCTGAAGATGAAACAAACTTGCCTGAACAAGAATTAAAGAAAATTGAAACGTCTCGTCACCAAGATGCAAAAGCACTGAGCAAACTTCAGATGGGAGTCACAAAACCAATTTTCACAAGGATATCAATAGCTTCAACAGCAAAAGAGGCATGGGATATTCTAGAAGGTGAATTCCATGGAGATGAAAAGGTATGAAGCATTAATCTCCAATCCCTTAAAAAAGATTTTCAGAATTTAAGAATGAAGGATTCTGAAAATATACAAAGTTATCATGCTCGTGTAATGGAGATTGTGAATCAAATGAAAACCTATGGTGATAATATTTCTGAACAACATGTTGTGGAGAAAATTTTGATCAGTTTAACAGATAAATATGAATATATTGTTGCCGTTATTGAAGAAACAAAAGATCTTACCAAGTTGTCCATAAAAGAATTGATGGGCTCTCTTCAAGCACATGAAAAAAGAAGACTTAAACAGGCTGAACAATCAGAAAATGCTTTTCTATCTGAAGCAAAGGTGAAGCCACAACAATTTGCAAAGAAGGGTGGTTACAACCAGGAGAAAAAGAAGTCAGACTGGAGGAAGAAGAGAGAAGACAATTCCAACACTTACAAAAATAATCAGAATGATAGAGGTACAAGTTCTAACCCAAATTTTTTTTGCAACATCTGCAAAAGAACCAGTCATATAACATCTAAATGTTGGTTCAAGGGTAAGCCTCAATGTAATTATTGTAGAAGGTTTGGCCATATTGAAAAAGACTGCAGATTTAAAATTGTCGAGAAGGCAAATTTTACAGAAGAAAAGGAGGACAGCAAGGAAGAGCAAATATTTTATGCTTGTCATTCCAGCCTTCCTGAAGACAAGAAAGCCTGGTATATAGACAGTGGATGCAGCAATCATATGTGTGAAGATAAAAATATCTTTGTCAGATTGATACAACAATAAACCCAAAGGTAAGGATGGGTAATGGAGCTGTTGCAGAAGCAAAAGGCAAAGGAACAATTGCTATCAACACAAAATATGGAGTCAAATATATACGAGATGTTCTTCTCGTTCCAGATTTAAAGGAAAATTTATTAAGTGTTGGACAGCTTTTTGAACATGACTATTGTCTTGTATTTGAGGATAATATGTGCAGAATCTTTGAGAAAAAAAAACAAGAGACAGGCCATTGCAGAAGTAAAGATGGAGAGGAACAGAAACTTTCCACTAATATTCAACTACAATGCTCTAAAGGCTAAAGTGGAAGATCAATCATGGCTTTGGCATAAAAGATATTGCCATCTAAATTTTCAGGGATTAAAGCTTCTCAAAGAAAAGAACATGGTGGACGGCCTTCCCAAAATACAAAATAAAAAGAACCCGTTTGAAGGATGCATCATGGGAAAGCACCACAAAATGCCATATCCAAGAGGAAAATCATGGAGAGCAAAAGGACACTTGGAACTTATACATACTGACATTTGTGGTCCAATGAAAACACTATCGTTGGGACAACAAAGGTATTTTATAATTTTCATTGATGATTTTTCACGAATGACTTGGATTTATTTTCTAAAGGAAAAATCAGAAGCATTCATTACTTTCAAGAGATTTAAAGCCCTTGTAGAAAAACAAAGTGGCTGTGACATTAAGTGCATACGGAGTGATAGAGGAGGTGAATATACCTCTAAAGAATTTGAAGAATATTGCAAAGATGAAGGCATTTGGAAGCAGATCACAGCAGGGTACAATCCACAACAGAACGGAGTTGCAGAACGCAAAAATAGAACAATTGTTGAAATGGTCAGGTCAATGATGAATGAAAAAGGATTGCCAAAGACATTCTAGGCTGAAGCTACAAACACAGTTGTGTACATCCTCAACAGGTGTCCCATCAAAGCTGTAAGAAACATGACACCTATTGAAGCATGGAGTGGGGAAAAACCATCTGTAAGTAATTTAAGAATATTTGGCTGCATTGGTTATGTTCATATACCTGCTGAGAAACGTTCTAAACTTGATGATAAAAGTACAAAATGTATTTTTACTGGTTATACTCTAGAGACTAAAGGTTATAGGCTTTTTAATGTTGAAACTAACAAATTGGTTGTTAGTAGAGATGTTCTATTTGATGAAAATGCAGCCTGGGATTGGAAAGAAAAACAAGTTGAACATGTCAATCTACCAAGTTCTCTGGAAACAAATGAAGAAACTGAAGAAAGAGAAGAACAAGATCAACGCATAGAAACTGAAGAAAGAGAAGAACAAGATCAACACACTCACACATCTAAATCAGAGGATGAGAATGAAACTCCACCAAGAAAATTCAGAAGAATGAGTGAAATATATCAATCTTGTAATTTTGTGGTTACTGAACCAGAAATTTTTGAAGAAGCTGAGAAACATGAAGTATGGCAGCAAGCAATGGAAGAAGAAATGCACATGATTAAGAAGAACAAAACATGGGAGCTTGTAGACAAACCTGAAGGAAGAGAAATTATTGGGTTAAAATGGATCTACAAGACAAAATTGAATCAAAATGGAGAAGTTCAAAAGCATAAGGCGAGGCTAGTCGATAAAGGCTTTACTCAAAAGCCCGGCGTTGATTTTTCAGAAACATTTTCCCCAGTAGCAAGACTTGAAACCATAAGAACCGTGATTGCTCTTGCTGCACAAAAGAAATGGAAAATTTTCCAGCTCGATGTTAAGTCAGCATTCTTAAACAGAAAGCTAGATGAAGAAATTTACGTTGAGCAACCACAAGGATTATTGGTGGAAGGGGGAGAAAACAAAGTGTACAAACTCATAATGGCCCTTTACGGACTTAAACAATCACCTCGTACATAGTACAAGGAGATTGACACATATTTTCTGAAAAATGGATTTCAAAGAAGCAAGAATGAAGCAACTTTGTATGTGAAGAAACAAGGAAGCAAGATCCTCATTGTATGTCTCTATGTCGATGATCTCATTTTTACAGGAAATGATAAAGTGATGATAGAAAGCTTTAAAGAACACATGATGAAGTCCTATGAGATGAGTGATTTAGGGCTACTTCATTATTTCTTGGGCATTGAAGTATCACAAGGAGCAGATGGGATTTTTGTTTCACAAAAGAGGTATGCAAAAAGTATCCTTGATAAATTTAAAATGTCAAATTGCAAGCCAGTTTCAACACCGCTGGTTGTAAGTGAAAAATTATCAAAAGATGATGGAACATCAAAAGTAGACTGCTCTCATTACAGAAGTTTAGTGGGTAGCTTGTTGTATCTTACAGCAACAAGGCCTGACATAATGTTTGGAGCAACTCTACTGTCAAGATTTATGCAAAACCCAAGTCAAACACATTTTGGAGCAGCAAAAAGAATCCTGAGATGCTTGCAGGGAACAATTGACTATGGGATCTTGTACAAAGATGGAGAAAATCTGAATCTAATTGCTTACTTGGATAGTGATTGGGCTGGAAGCATTGATGACATGAAAAGTACATCTGGCTATGCATTTTTACTTGGAACAAACATTTGTTCCTGGCTGTCAAAGAAGCAGAAAGTTGTTGCACAATCATCAGCTGAAGCTGAATATGTGGCAGCTTCAAAAGCAACATCTCAAGCAATTTGGTTAAGGAGGATACTTGAAGATATTGGAGAAAAACAAAAGGAAGCTACAATTCTACTATGTGACAATAAATCATCCATTTCTATAGCTAAGAATCCAGTGTGTCACGAGAGGACGAAGCACATTGCAATCAAATATCATTTTATCAGGGATTGTAACACCCCACCTCCGCCAGTGCCACTCTTGCAAGGGCACTGACTTTGGAGGGGCGTTTAAACAAGGTAAACATGCATGCAGATATCACAAGACAGAACATATAAGTAAAAACAGTAAATATAGCAGCGGATAAAAACTAGCATATCAAAACCATAAGTTAAGTTACAACACAGTACTTGATCATTATTTTCCATAAACAAAGTCTAGAAACATAAAACTGGAAACTGGAAAGGAAAACATAAAGTAGCTATCCCCAAGGTAGAAAACCATAGCGAGCTCAAGTCCAAAGCATACATGAGCTATCCAGGAAAAGCAGCTAAGATCCAAGCTAAGTACTGGTATTCCCGCCCTGTAAACCTTGGGGGGGGGGGACGAAAGAAAAGAGGCGAAAGAAAATGGGTCAGTCAAAAGACTGGTAAGTCCTACCTACTATTGTACAACAACTAATAAAGTTAACTGTATATGTAAACAAGGATGAGTCATAGGATGATAACTGGCATGGAAAAAGTCAACAAGATAGATCAAGTGTGGCACCGCATATACAAGGTTGAGGTTTGCACCAAGTGTACTAGTATCACAAGTCATGTCAAGTGTAAACAAGAAGTGATCCCCAGGCCCAAGTTTGGCCCAACATCATGAATGACCTAAACCAAGGTCCAACTAGCACGGTCTAGTCGATCGGCTCTCCTAAAGCCTAACTCGTCAAGTGTCGGTGTCATACGGCCCAACTACGAAGTTTAGCTAAACTGTGCTAGGTCCACCCTAGGGTGTATCAAGTCCTAGGGTGTCAACCACTGACACAAACCAAGCACGCACAGTTTAAACCTACTGGTGCCTGTGCCTGCTTTTTCAACTCCGGACCATGTGCACGACCATGGCCCGCCTGAACCTACACCGGCGCACCTACACAGCCGTCGTCTCGGTCGCTTACATGTCATCCCAGTAATCGTGCCCTACCCTAGCCTAGTCCCTAGGGTATCATGATACAACTAAGAGGGTTACTGGTGCAAAGGACCACGTAACTAGGGTTTCCTTAATGGGTTAAACGTGGTTAACCCAACTCATCCAAGTACCAAGTTGGTTAAGTGTACCCAAGGTTCATGACTTAACCCTATCAACCCATCGTGTTTAATTGGTTAAGTAATCAAGCGGTCCATGACTTAACCCTACCATGTGGCATTAATTAATTTAATGCACCCAACCTCTCACATTAGACCTTGTTGTGGTTACTATTTAGGCCGGGCGGGTCCGGGTAGGTTTACACCACAACTTAGTCTAACCTCGGGTTTCACGTGCAACATGACCAACTACTCACATTGGGTCCTATTGCTTGTAGCCACTAGTTAAGCCGGTCGGTTCCGGGTAGGTTTATGCTACAAGCTCAACCCAACCTCGAGTTGGCCATCCTCATGTTTTCTAAGTGTCATGTCCATCATGTTTCCAAAACACATTACAAATTTTCAAGCAATTGGGTAGACCTAACTTAATAGGTAAATTCCCAATGGGTAGACCTAACTTAATAGGTAAATTCCCAAGCTTACGTTTTTATGTCTTTTAAGTTTACCCAACCCCAAACGCAATCCCCTTGCTTACATATCGCAATAGCGCATAAAGGATAGAAAGAGGGAACTTGGCAAAATCATGACATAAAGGTGTTGGAGCCACAAGTTAAACATGGTGGCATATGAGACAAAGATGTGATCACAAACTTGCATATCATGTTATCAACTTGCAAAATATTCCTAAGCATGCATAACATCATTTTAACTTGCATAGTGTTCATATGCATGCATAACATGGTTTCAACTTGCATAAGGTTCATATGCATGCATAACATGGTTTCAACTTGCATAAGGTTCATATGCATGCATAACATCAAACTTGGCAAATAGGCGGAACATGGCCATAGATAGCATGAGATAAGGACTAGTAACATGCATATAACATTATATGCATGTTAATACAAGGTTTATGAGAGTTTCAAAGTTGCATCATGCAACATTTCCAACCAAAGATCACATCTTTCTATGCATAAAGCCAAGGTAATGACTTTACTAACATGCATAGAGTAAGCTTATGCATAAAATCATAAGATCAAAGCACATATCATGATTGACCCCAAACTCAACTTGCAACATAACATATTAACTTCATAGTTAAAATACAAGAGTAGAAATAGGCTTACAATGCTTATGTGGACTCAAATGAGTATAGCAAATGTAAGAAACCCCTTATGCAACAAATTAAAACCCCAAAATGCAAGCAAACTTGATCAAGACTCCTCCTTTATGATGCCAATAGAGAAACAAGACTTTAATGCAAGCTAAAGAGGATCATACAAGCCTAAATACACTTGTATGCATGGAAATCTCTTAGAAATTTGATTTAGGAATTTATGAAGAGAGTGGAGGCCATGAGAGGATTGATTTTGCCATAGTTTAGTTGTAGGATAGATTAATGATGATTTAGGGTAGGTTAGGGTCTTATTTATAGATTAGGCATGTGTTTTAGGCCATAGGATTAACCCTAGGATAGATCCCAGCCCTCAAAAATCGTCACAAGCCTCCAAAACAGGACCAAGGGCCAAAACAGGTGCACCAGGCCATCCAGGGTCAAGCCAGAAGGCTGTGCAGGTTTCTGGCTCGACACGGGCGTACTTCCCAAGTGCGCCAGTGTATTTTTGTGCTGGCGCACTTCCCAAGTGCGCCAGTGCATTCTGGCTTGTTTTCGGTTTTTCTGCCTAACTTCGTTCGTCCATATCTTCTTCATACGGACTCCGATTTTCGAAAACTCGGACTCTATTTCGCGTATTTTTCCGAGACGAACGCAATGGCATAGCCCGTTTCCCTTGATTCAGATTTTAGAATTAAATTCTGCCTCAATTTATGTTATAACAGGTTATTGAAAATACGGGTTGTTACATTCTCCCCTCCTTAACGGATTTCGTCCTCGAAATCTTCAAGTTAGGAAGAACGTATCCTACCATCCAACATCCATCTACTCAAAACATCATCCACGAGCAATCATTGTCCTTACAAGATTCTAAATGTTGTATGAACATATGCAAAGGTGTGTGTATATGTACTTATCTAATGCAAATATCATCAATGCAGATTATGTTGGTGAAATGAATCCATATGTATGCAATTCCTAACATAATATATAACATCTATATGTGTGCACATCACATACATCCATATGCAACATCCATGTGATAACACAAAAATTTTCATCCATGAATAAGCATAAACACTCATGCATATGCAATATGAGAGTGTGTGAGCCGATCTTAGTGCCTAATGTGTATCATGCATCCACGAGTATCCACTTGCAACCACTTGCAACCATCAAGCATAACATGTTTCAAATACATGTTTCATCCAAAGGGTTTCTACCTAAGGTTCTCATGACAAGATTAGCACGATAACTAGATAAACATGGATAGCAAAGAGAAAGATATGCTAACAAAGAAAAGAGATTGAGAGTGTACCCTCAAAAAGGAATGGATAAAGCCCACGCATCTTCTCCTCGGTTTCCCAAGTTGCGTCTTCTTCGGCTTCACCCCATTGAACCTTCACCAACTTGACCTCTCGATTCCTTAGCTTCTTGGTCTCCGTCCCCAAGATACGAATCAGAGCTCTCCTCAAAGTAGCTTCTTTCTCCACTTCCACATCTTCCAGAACACTTGGCTCAACAACCTCTGCTGACTCATGTAAACACTTCCGGAGATGCGAGACATGGAAAACATCGTGTACTCCGGCAAGCTTCTCGGGCAATTTCACTCTATAAGCCATCTGCCCGATCCTCTCTATAATAGGGAAGGGTCCAACAAATCTCGGTGCTAACTTCCCAACGGCTCCAAATCGGACCACATTCCGCAAAGGAGAAACCTTCACGAAAACCATATCTCCAACATCAAACTCCAAATCAGATCTTCGCTTATCAGCATAGGATTTCTGTCGGTCTTGGGCCGCTTTCATCCGTCTTCGAATCAACTCGATCTTCTCGGATGCATCTCTGATCATATCAGGCCCAAGTATAAGCTTATCTGTAGTCTCCCACCAACATGTAGGCGACTTGCACGGCCTCCCATATAAAGCTTCAAATGGTGCCATCCCTATGCTTGCTTGATAACTGTTATTATATGCAAACTCAACAAGAGGAAGATGGTCTTCCCAAGTACCACCAAAATCCAGAATACAAAGCCTTAACAGATCCTCGAGTACCCTATTCACCCTTTCGGTTTGACCGTCCGTCTGTGGGTGATAAGCAGTACTTAGATTCAACCTCGTGCCCATGGCTTCTTGCAAGCTATTCCAGAACTGACTTGTAAAGATTGGGTCACGGTCACTGACTATACTAGAAGGGACTCCATGAAGTCTCACAATCTCACGAAGATAAACAGACGCTAGCCAAGATGCGGTCCTCTTGCTCTTTACCGGAATGAAATGAGCACTCTTCATAAGTCTGTCCACAATTACCCAAATGCTCGTATTCCCTTTCCTTGACCTTGGTAGCCCATCAATAAAATCCATGGAAATACTCTCCCACTTCCAAAGTGGAACGTCTAGAGGATGCAATAGCCCACCGGGCTTCTTCGACTCGGCCTTAACTTGCTGGCAAATGATACATCTAGAAACAAACTCTGCCACATCCTTCTTCATCCCAGGCCAAAAGAAAATACGCTTCATATCTTTATACATCTTATCTCCGCCTGGATGTATAGTCAACTTAGAGCGATGCGCTTCCTCAAGAATTTTTCTTACTAGATCTCCTACCACTGGAACACATAACCTTCCATCTCTCCTCAGCCAACCCTTGTCATCAATAGAATATCGAGCGAGATGACTAGACGTCTCTCCTCGAATCAGCTTATCCATAATCTCAACTATCTGAGGGTCTTCTTTCTACGAAGCCCCAACTTGATCAAGAAGGGTAGGTCTGAGTTCCAGAGATGCTAATGAACCGGTCATCGACTCAATTGCCAAAGAGAAATCAAAGGTTGCCACATACTCTAAATTCTTCATCTCAACGAATAGAGGACTTAGGGTCAACCTCTTTCTGCTTAGTGCATCAGCCACAACATTACCCTTGCCAGGGGTATAAGCTATCTCGAAGTCATATGATGCCAAGAATTCCATCCACCTTTGCTGCCTAAGATTCAGATCTTTCTGCGAGAAGAGATACTTGAGTGATTTGTGATCAGTATACAACTCAAACCTTTCGCCTAAAAGATAGTGGCGCCAGGACTTGAGTGCAAAGACAATCGCCGCTAACTCCAAGTCATGAGTGGGGTAGTTCTTCTCATGAACTTTAAGTTGCCTACCCCAATAACATATCACTCTTCTCTCCTGCATTAGAACAACGCCTAACCCCGTGCCACATGCATCGGTATACACGGTAAACATTTTACCGCCATCGGGTAATGCCAAAATTGGAGCTGTGGTAAGGGCCCTTTTGAGCCTTTGAAAAGCAAGCTCACACTCTAAGTCCCATGCAAAGACTAATTTCTTCTTCGTCAATCTAGTGAGAGGGGCCGAAATCTTAGCGAAGTCTCTAATGAACTTCTTATAGTAGCCTGCCAGACCGAGAAAGCTTCGCACTTCGGTTGCATTCTTAGGAGTCTTCCAGTCTTGAACTGCAACCACTTTCGCGGGATCCACAGCTATACCCTGCTTAGAAACTATATTCCCAAGAAATCGGACTTCCTTTCTCCAAAAGTGGCATTTGGAGAACTTGGCTTTCAACTGATGGCCTCTAAGCATATCAATCACTTCCTTGAGGTGTCTAGCATGTTCTTCCTCGTCTTTTGAAAAGATCAGAATATCATCCACGAAGACAACAACAAACTTGTTAAGGAACTCCCTGAACACCCTACTCATCAAATCTACGAAGTAGGCGGGTGCATTAGTCAAGCCGAATGGCATGACAAGCCATTCAAAAAATCCGTCTGGAGTCCTAAATGCAGTCTTATCAATGCTGTCTTCGGCCACTCTAAGCTGATGAAATCCGGTGGCTAAATCAAGCTGAGAGAAAACAGAAGCACCAACAAGCTGGTCGAAGAGGTCATCTATCCTAGGTAATGGATGCCTATTCTTCTTGGTCAGCTTGTTCAACTCTCGATAATCAACACATAGACGAAGCGAGCCGTCCGCCTTAGTAGCGAACACCACAGGAGAACCCCATTCGGAAATGCTTCGCCTAATAAAATTCTTCTCAAGTAGCTCCTTGATTTGCTTACTGAGCTCTCTCCTTTCACGCGGGGCCATGTGTCTAACTGGTAAGGAGACTGGCTTAGCATTATCAACCAGATAAATGCGGAAATCTATCTCTCGCTTAGGGGGTAACCCCTTAACTTCTTCAAAGACATCAGGGAATTCTCGAACCACCCTTACAGATTGCAGATCATCGATGGACGAGTCAAGAGATTCAAGATAACATAGCATGACGGGATCTAGCGGGTTGCAAGAAATCTCTAGGGTATTGCCAAGGCGAGTCATGAGTCTCACCACCCTATGCTCACAATCGAGAATGGCTCCATAGCGGGACAACCAATCCATGCCCAAGATCAACCCGTATCCCGTGAACCCGAGAACATAAGCATCACACGAGAATTCTACGGTCAAGATAGAAATCCTCAAATCCATACAGATCATAGATAAATGGGCTGAACCCCCAATCGGATTTGAAACACTAACGGGATCCTCAACAAGACTAGTACTTAGGTGCAAACTTCCAACAACATCAGAAGAAATAAAGGTATGCGATGCGCCAGAATCAAACAAAGTGCGAACAGGAAAACCAGAAATATAAACAAGACTTTCCACAGAAATAATACCTCGGTCCTGAACTGGAGCGGTGTTGAGAGCATGCACTTGCCCTCCAGATAAACCTGCGCGTTGAGTTTGTCCATGCCCCTGCTTCTTAGGGCAATCCTTGCTAAAATGTCCCGTCTCTCCACAATGAAAGCATCCACCCAATTTCATTTTCTTCTTCCTACAGTCCTTGGCTACGTGCCCAACAATCCCACAGAAGTGGCACTTTCTTGTGTCCTTTGCCTTGTTCTTGTTGCCCTTGTTGTTCTTGTTGTTCTTGTTGTTCTGATTACTCTGATTCCCTCCCCACTTGGAGTCTGTCTTCTTAGGCTGAGTTTCATTGGGCTTGACTTCCTTCTTCCCATTCTTATCCTCTCCTTGCAGCAATGCCATGTCTACTAGGCTCTCGAAAGTGGCCCCCATGGGTATGTGTGACATGGCTAGACCTTGTAATGGCTCATTTAACCCTCGTGCAAAACGTAGAGCCTTCTTCTCGGGAGTATTGACCATGTCCAAACCGAATCGGGCAAGCTGGTTGAACTTATTCACATATTCTCTCACCGTCATGTCTCCTTGCTTCAAGGCTATGAACTTCTCTAGTTGCAAATTTGCCTCCGCAGACGATAAAAACTTAAGCCCAAACCTTGCCCTAAAGTCGGCCAAGGTTTCTACGGGCCTAGTAGCACTGGTGACCTCCCACCAATAAGAAGCTTCCTCCTTTAGTAGCCAAACCGCCAACAGAACCTTTCTACGGTCCTCTATATCAAAGATGGCAAAGAGATCTTCGGTCTCCTTCAACCAATTTCTTGCTTCCACAAAAGTCTCCGTCCCAATAAAATTTTTGCCACCCATTGCCTTGAAGTCCTTGCAAACCTTGGCGAAATCGGCTTGTGGTTGCTGAGGAGGAGGAGGAGGGGGTGGAACCTCAGTGATAGTGGGAGTGGTTGCTGGACCTGCATTGTTGGCCCTAGCTTCCAAGTACCTCCGGAACCATCCGGGAATGGTGACTCCCTCAGGAAGATTGAGATCGGCCATGCTGAAAAAAAAGGAAAAGATAGATTTAGAACGAGGAAACGAAGGATAGTGCTTATGGCTCTTGGGGGATAGCCTTTCAAAATAAACTAGACTTTTCTTTGGAAAATACTTAATTGGTTTTGAAAATAGCTTTTAAAAGTAACTTTAAAACCCTTTTTGCTCCAATCTTGTAAACCTTATGCTCTGATACCAAATGTAACACCCCACCTTCGCCAGTGCCACCCTTGCAAGGGCACTAACTTTGGAGGGGCGTTTAAACAAGGTAAACATGCATGCAGATATCACAAGACAGAACATATAAGTAAAAACAGAGTAAATATAGCAGCGGATAAAAACTAGCATATCAAAACCATAAGTTAAGTTACAACACAGTACTTGATCATTATTTTCCATAAACAAAGTCTAGAAACATAAAACTGGAAACTGGAAAGGAAAACATAAAGTAGCTATCCCCAAGGTAGAAAACCATAGCGAGCTCAAGTCCAAAGCATACATGAGCTATCCAGGAAAAGCAGCTAAGATCCAAGCTAAGTACTGGTATTCCCGCCCTGTAAACCTGGGGGGGGGGGGGAACGAAAGAAAAGAGGCGAAAGAAAATGGGTCAGTCAAAAGACTGGTAAGTCCTACCTACTATTGTACAACAACTAATAAAGTTAACTGTATATGTAAACAAGGATGAGTCATAGGATGATAACTGGCATGGAAAAAGTCAACAAGATAGATCAAGTGTGGCACCGCATATACAAGGTTGAGGTTTGCACCAAGTGTACTAGTATCACAAGTCATGTTAAGTGTAAACAAGAAGTGATCCCCAGGCCCAAGTTTGGCCCAACATCATGAATGACCTAAACCAAGGTCCAACTAGCACGGTCTAGTCGATCGGCTCTCCTAAAGCCTAACTCGTCAAGTGTCGGTGTCATACGGCCCAACTACGAAGTGTAGCTAAACTGTGCTAGGTCCACCCTAGGGTGTATCAAGTCCTAGGGTGTCAACCACTGACACAAACCAAGCACGCACAGTTTAAACCTACTGGTGCCCATGCCTGCTTTTTCAACTCCGGACCATGTGCACGACCATGGCCCGCCTGAACCTACACCGGCGCACCTACACAACCGTCGTCTTGGTCGCTTACATGTCATCCTAGTAATCGTGCCCCACCCTAGCCTAGTCCCTAGGGTATCATGATACAACTAAGAGGGTTACTAGTGCAAAGGACCACGTAACTAGGGTTTCCTTAATGGGTTAAACGTGGTTAACCCAACTCATCCAAGTACCAAGTTGGTTAAGTGTACCCAAGGTTCATGACTTAACCCTATCAACCCATCGTGTTTAATTGGTTAAGTATTCAAGCGGTCCATGACTTAACCCTACCATGTGGCATTAATTAATTTAATGCACCCAACCTCTCACATTAGACCTTGTTGTGGTTACTAGTTAGGCCGGGCGGGTCTGGGTAGGTTTACACCACAACTTAGTCTAACCTCGGGTTTCACGTGCAACATGACCAACTACTCACATTGGGTCCTATTGCTTGTAGCCACTAGTTAAGTCGGTCGGTTCCGGGTAGGTTTACGCTACAAGCTCAACCCAACCTCGAGTTGGCCATCCTCATGTTTTCTAAGTGTCATGTCCATCATGTTTCCAAAACACATTACAAATTTTCAAGCAATTGGGTAGACCTAACTTAATAGGTAAATTCCCAATGGGTAGACCTAACTTAATAGGTAAATTCCCAAGCTTACGTTTTTATGTCTTTTAAGTTTACCCAACCCCAAATGCAATCCCCTCGCTTACATATCGCAATAGCGCATAAAGGATAGAAAGAGGGAACTTGGCAAAATCATGACATAAAGGTGTTGGAGCCACAAGTTAAACATGGTGGCATATGAGACAAAGATGTGATCAAAAACTTGCATATCATGTTATCAACTTGCAAAATATTCCTAAGCATGCATAACATCATTTTAACTTGCATAGTGTTCATATGCATGCATAACATGGTTTCAACTTGCATAAGGTTCATATGCATGCATAACATGGTTTCAACTTGCATAAGGTTCATATGCATGCATAACATCAAACTTGGCAAATAGGCGGAACATGGCCATAGATAGCATGAGATAAGGACTAGTAACATGCATATAACATTATATGAATGTTAATACAAGGTTTATGAGAGTTTCAAAGTTGCATCATGCAACATTTCCAACCAAAGATCACATCTTTCTATGCATAAAGCCAAGGTAATGACTTTACTAACATGCATAGAGTAAGCTTATGCATAAAATCATAAGATCAAAGCACATATCATGATTAACCCCAAACTCAACTTGCAACATAACATATTAACTTCATAGTTAAAATACAAGAGTAGAAATAGGCTTACAATGCTTATGTGGACTCAAATGAGTATAGCAAATGTAAGAAACCCCTTATGCAACAAATTAAAACCCCAAAATGCAAGCAAACTTGATCAAGACTCCTCCATTATGATGCCAATAGAGAAACAAGACTTTAATGCAAGCTAAAGAGGATCATACAAGCCTAAATACACTTGTATGCATGGAAATCTCTTAGAAATTTGATTTAGGAATTTATGAAGAGAGTGGAGGCCATGAGAGGATTGATTTTGCCATAATTTAGTTGTAGGATAGATTAATGATGATTTAGGGTAGGTTAGGGTCTTATTTATAGATTAGGCAAGTGTTTTAGGCCATAGGATTAACCCTAGGATAGATCCCAGCCCTCAAAAATCGTCACAAGCCTCCAAAACAGGACCAAGGGCCAAAACAGGTGCACCAGGCCAGCCAGGGTCAAGCCAGAAGGTTGTGCAGGGTTCTGGATCGACACGGGCGCACTTCCCAAGTGCGGCAGTGTATTTTTGTGCTGGCGCACTTCCCAAGTGCGCCAGTGCATTCTGGCTTGTTTTCGGTTTTTCTGCCTAACTTCGTTCATCCATATCTTCTTCATACGGACTCCGATTTTCGAAAACTCGGACTCTATTTCGCGTATTTTTCCGACCCTTGATTCAGATTTTAGAATTAAATTCTGCCTCAATTTATGTTATAACAGGTTATTGAAAATACGGGTTGTTACAGGGATGCAGTTGAAGAAGGGGAGATACAGGTACAATATTGTAAGACTCAAGAACAGCTAGCAGACATTTTTACAAAGGCTCTTCCAAAAGAAAAATTCTGCTACTTACGTGAACGCATTGGAGTTGTCAAACAAGTGCATTAAGGGGGAGAGTTGAAATTAATGCACTTTTATATTTATTTATTATAGGTTCATGAACCAAGTAATCAAAGGACTTTTATATTTATTTATTATAGGTTCATGAACCAAGTAATCAAAGGACTTTCATATTTATTTATTGTAGGTTCATGAACCAAGTAATCAAGGGTCATCTATAGAGTTCTCTAGAAAAGGTCATCTATAGAGTTCTCTAGAATGTTCTGTAGAAGCTATATAAGCATGTTATGGAAAAGTACTATATGTGAGAGAGAGAAAAAAATAAAAAAATAAAAAAAGATTCTTTCATCGTTTTTTTTTTTTTGAGCTCTGCTGTAGCAACTCATTTACATTCCTTCACATGCTTGTTTTGACTAGTTTCTTTTGTCAGTTTTGTTTATTGTATCTTTATTTTGGTTATAAATAAATATAGTTTTGCGTGAACAGTTCTATTTTCTTGTCATGTTATAGATCTGCTATTTTTATGAGATCTGCTTCTTTAATTTTTTTTCTTGTTAGATTTTTATCCAAAATTATAGGGTGAACAATTCTATTTTTTTGTCAGTTTTGTTTATTGTATCTTTATTTTGGTTATAAATAAATATAGTATTGCGTGAACAGTTCTATTTTCTTGTCATGTTATAGATCAGCTATTTTAATGAGATCTACTTCTTTAAAAAAAATATCTTGTTAGATTTTTATCCAAAATTAAAGGGTGCTTATGTAGTTTCTACTGGATGCAGTGGAGCTTTCTGATCTTATTTACAGGTTTCCTATTAGATTTCTATATTACCAAAAAAAAAATGTCCACTGTGTTATTTTTGTGTGTATAATATGATATATTATTCTAGTTTTTCCAAGTTATTTACAGGTTTTAGTAAATTAATGATTACACATCCTATATAAGTTGGATATGCATATAGGCCAATTGAACAAACAAGGTTATACAAAACCAGGATGTGGATTTTCATTGGTTTCCCTAGGATTTATGACCACGTCACTTAGGAAGAGAGTGCTATTAAATATTGATTGCTCCATAAGTTTGGAGTTTAGATTAATAATTTCCTGCTGTTAATGCTAGACTGTGAGCATGGTTTGTTGTTGCAGGTGGAATGGGTAATAACTACAGTATGGAATGTTTTAGTGCATATGGGTAAAGCATTAGATAACAATAAAAAAAATAACTAGTTTCGAGTGCTAAATAACCGCACACAGTAGATATGTATTTTTGGCAATTCAATCTATTTTCGGCAAAACTTAGTAGAAATATGTAAGTTTATTTAAGCTTATCAGCAGAAAGCTCTGTTTTCTTGTGGCCAAAGTATCAATAGCATTGTACATGTAAGACGTGTTAGCGTCTAGCTTGTCAGTAGAAAAAGGATATTGCAGAAGCGGAAGTATTTTAAAGTATTACAGTATAAGACTGTCCAACTCAGCAATCCTTTTCTTCTTTAATAATGATAAGTAATACAAATCATTTACACCAAATAGTTAAAATATTTAACTGAATATGTGAAAGAAAATTTTGTTTATTTCAAAAAAAATTTGTGACATTGTGCGGCATTAAAGTTTAAAAAATTAAATAACATAGACAGTACACTAAGCACTTGCATCAATAAGAAAATGGTTTAACCTCCAAAATATTAACCACCCATTCTTGATTAATCTTGTGCAAGCAACTATGTTTCCATATAATTTAACCATGAGACGTGTTAGTGGTAAGCAACTAAGGTCCAATATTATGAAAGAGGACAATCGATAATCAACTGAAAATCATTTGCTCAGCAGTTCCAGTTTGACCAAAAAAGGATATGAGTACCATGAGAAAGATAGAGTATACATAACTTAAAAAAGGAATTTTTGTTAGACTTGTCATCTATGTAATAACAGTGGTGAGCTGAATAAACTATCATAGCATTTGACATATCATGACTTAGTTATACATTTCGAACATAAGCACTTAACCCAAACTAGTCTAGAATAGAAAAATATTTTGGCAAACAGACGAGGGGCCAGTATTTTATGAAATTTGAAGAATATACTTTTTCGGAATTTACAGGTAGAAAAAAAGGACTAGGAAAACAACATGACATCTTCATCCAATGTCAGGTGAAAATGAGCGTAAATAGTCGATTCCTTTATTACATGAAAACAATATATCGTAAAATACATTTATCAAAATTTATATTGTCAAATTTAGTAGCTACATATACCAACAATTATATACTGACGATGATATTTTAAGTAAGACATCCAAAAGGACACAAGTACTCGAAAAATACTATCAAAATGACGGTCTGGTTGTTAAAGAAATACCTGCAAGAAACACTAAACAGTTGACATTGTTGTGCCACTCAAAAAGTTAACACGTCCAGTGCATTCTTTTTCCTTCAAAACAAACGTAATAAATCAGCACTGATCTTGCTCTAATCATTTATTTTTCTATGACTAAAAGCATAACAGTTAAAGTCCGCTGGGTAATTTAAACAAACAAACTACATGAATAAATCCACTAAACTGAGAAATCGTAAGCGATCCAGATATTGAATCGGTAAACATGAAAGGATTTCAAGACATAATCTTTCTTCGAAAACAACAATTTACCATAGCAAGAACCCAAAATAAGATTGACGAAGTAATAATACCTGAAGAGATCAGCATGACAAAAGTCAATTCAATTTCTGAAGAAACGTGGCGTCAGAAGGGAAGGAGGGAGTAAACCTAGGCGGCGGCGATTAAGGATTGTAAGAACGAAAGATTTGGGGAAAGAGGGAGTAAACCTAGGCGGCGACGATGAAAATTTAGGGATTGTTATAACGAAAGATTTGGGGAAGGAGGGAGTAAACCTAAGTGTTAGGTAATAACAAAAACGGAAAGGAAGGGCTGGACACTTCCTGGAGGTAAAATTACCATTTGAACCCTTGCGTTCAAAATTATGGGCTGTTGTAACGGTAATAACTATTATAAATGAATACAACGGTAATAAACGTTATGAATTAGTAACAGATATAACCGTTACTGATAAGAACCGAGAAAATGTTACAAAATGGCCTCTTTGGTGTTGTGATTGGGGGTTGACCCCGAACGTTGGGTGTTGACCCATGTGTCGATACCATAACGGGGGTGTCGAACCCCCTGAGATCCGGAGCGGATTCCTACTGTGAACGTAGACTGATTCTTTTACAAAATTCGTTGTTGAACACCTATAAATAAGCTGGTAGAGCCTAGCCTAAATCTCATATTTCTAAGACGATGCCTATACTCTTCCATTCTTCTTCCTCCTCAAATCTCTTCATAAAAATAACATAATTAGTTTAGAAAAGTTATGAATCAAGATCCGGAGGAAAAGAATGAATACTAATTAGAAGGTGTTCAGAATCATATTCGAAGTGAGAATTTTCTAGATCTTGTTTATTCAATTTTCTTCCTCTTTCTTCCCTTTTTCTTTTAGTAAAAATTATGAATCCATGGTTGTTAGGTTCTGAAACCAAGTAGAGGAAAACAATGGAATGCTAGATCTGGACCAGATCCAGGATTTGGAAAGCAAATGAGGTGAGTGGATTTAAATTATATCATTTTTTATAATGATATACTATCGTTTGACATTACCCGTGGATATGACATGTTGAAATATGATATGTTGAAATGTTTAAACAAATGTTAAAAAGATTATAATGACGAATATGACATGATGGAATATTAATATGCTAAGATATTAATATGTTGGAGAATTCATATTTTGAAATATAGACTTGTCAAAATATGTGTAGCGATTACTGTTGTTTCGATTTCTTGTTAACTTGTGGCATTTATGTACCTGGACCATTAACGGCAGAAATTGAGAAAATTACATGTTAGTTTGTTTGATTTGAACAATTGCATAATTAAACGATTATATGTTAGAATAGAATTTATTGTATGTTAGAAAGAACATGCGACATAAAATGGGTTTAATATGATGACATGTAAAATATAGATTTGAAAGAATGGACATGCCTAAATTATGTACAAAATTTACAGTAAATAGGAAGCTGTAATCGCGCTTAGACACGAGGTTAGATAACACTTATGGTAGAAGTCTGTCCAAAACCGCCCGGCATATCCAGCATCCACAAGTGGTAAATCTAACGTGAGGGGTCTAAGTGCATAAACAAAACATGTAGTGGTACTAAACACGAGGTTAAGTCAACTTGTGGTAGAAGTCTGCCCGGAACCGCCCGGCAAATCCAGCATTCATAAGTATAGGCTTAATGTGAGAGGTCTAGTGCATGAATATATACATATATATAAATAATGTAAATAGCAGGATTGATAAAAAAAGCATTTATTGTAATTAATGGAAACGAATGGAATTGAACGAAAAATAATTACAACAGTAAACAAAAGGGAATGAACGGGGAGTGATAATAACCTATTATAAATAAATTACATTAATGAGAATGTTATACAATAGGTAAGCTTGTCCTAGGGACGGTGGGAATTATAACTTAGGTTATAATAAATGATTAAGAAAAGGGAATAACTTATGTTAAGAGATAAGTTGTACTTAATTGTAAATTAAGTTATCTGTGAGAACGAGAATCTGAAATATAAGGACAACATAAGTAATATTTATGGGAAGGACACTTATTATAAACCTTAGCTAAGAGAATTAAGTTAATAAGTAAACAAAGATAAGTTGTTGTGACAGTATAAGATGGAATTATGATTAAATAAGAAAGAATGAGGCAAACTTATGAAATGAAATAAGTTATACTTAATCATAAATAACGACTATCATGTTAAATAGAAAACATGTGAATTGAGATTACTTAGTTACATATTAAGTAGAACATGTTATAGTAACTGTGAAATCAAATAAGAATATAAATGGATTAAGGATTACAGACCTTGGATCACAATCTAGAGAATAACATGTTGTTGGCTTATTAATAGCTTAAATGGGTTAAGTTGTAAGATTGAAATTAATAAGCAAGAGGAACTTGGTAACTTGAATAAGAAGTCAATATGAATGTGAATAACCAAGTGAAATGGAAACCTGATGAGGTAAAGCAAGCGCATAAAAGAATTTTTAGACATAAGGTCTAATAACATACTAAAATAAAGTGCTTGTCACAAAATTTCAGTATTTTCAGCAACGGTCATTTTAATGGCAGAGCCTCTCTTTTTCCCCAATTCAGTAATTCCTTCCTCAAACCCTCAAATTGATCGAATTCTCGTTCATCCTCCTCAATCTGACCCTCCTCCGGCATCGTCCTTGCTGCCCTCGAGCCAACAGCCGCCTCAACGTGAACCTCCGTCGGATCCTCCGGATCCATTGCAGCCTCCCAGAGCTTCTCTGCCTCTATTTGTCCCTCAAACTGTCCCTCCTCGGCCAATTCAGTCACCTCTGGTCAACGGTATCCTATCCTGCTCCATACCGGCAGCTCCAGTCAACCTGAACTCCTTAGCCCTTCCAGATCCATCTGCTATTTTACGTCCTACCCCTAGTTCTTCTTCAAGCATGCCACTTGTTAACCCTTCTTGCAACATTGCGAGCTCTTTGCAGGTTAATCATCAAGCTAATAGTCAACGCGTTTGGACTTCTTTTTCTCAGCGTCTTCCTCGCAATGCAGGGAAGTACAAACCCATTGACATGACGCAAACTTATGAGAATGGAGCTCTGAAACACATTGACGCTGTAGTTGAAGCTGGAACAGCTATTTGGAAAGACGTATTAGTAGGATTCTTCCTAGACAAACCATTGTCGTACTCAATGGTGGATCAGCGACGCAGATCTGTGTGGAAGCCAAAAGGAGATCTGAAAATTAAATCTAGCGGAGTCCTATTCACGTTTCACTTCGCGTGCGAAGAAGATAAGGAAAAAGCACTCATGGGTGAGCAATTAATAATTCAAAGTAAATTATTTATCATCAAACCATATGATCCTAGTATTAGCAATGTTCGTGGAATGATCAAATCTATACCTGTCTGGGTATATTTCACCAACATACCGCTGTTTTCTTGGTCACACACTGGTATCAATTGGTTAGCATGTCGTCTTGGCAAGTTAATATGCATGGACAAAACAACTGAGAGAACGGAGAGATTACATTATGCCAAATGTCTGATTAAGATTAAACCGGAGAAAGCACTAACTGGTGACTTTCTAACTACTCTTCCTAGTGGAGGAACTCAGAGGGTAAATGGGAACTACTATCGGAGACCGTTAATTTGCACCCAGTGTTGCGCGTTTGGCCACAAATATGAAGACTATGAAGTTAACAACCTAAAGGAAAACAATCAAGGAAACAACATACAAGAACAACAAGATAAGAATGTAGATCAGGAGATGAACAAGGGTAATAACAAGGGTAAAGCTCAAGTTAACGCTATAGTCATACAAACAGATAATGACAAAGGGAAATATCTGGAGAAGAGGACTCAAGCTAGGAAAGAGGATCCATGGAAAAGAGTAGAAAGGAACAGAAGTAAGGTTATGTTCAAAACGCAAAGAGTGAATACCTATGCTAAACCAAATGCAACACATAAGCCCATATATAAGAGGAAAGAAGTCAGTTTAGCATACTACATGCCGGAAGAAGGTGAAATTGTTGTTAGAAAGAACCCTGCAAGTAACACAACGTCTAAGCAGTTGACAGTTCTACCCAAGAATAGCTTCAGCGCCCTCTCTAGAAATGATTTTCATGTAGGCAACATTGCTAACAACATGCATGAGTCCCCGCAACGCAAGAAGCATGACCATGCAACTCTGACTTATCTTCAGATGAATGCAACCCATGAAGAATCTCTGCACACAATCCAATCTAACCGTGACAATGCTGAACCAACTCCAGTAAAAGCTAAAGCTAATCTTGTGGCAAATGAGGATAAACTCATTTGTGTCAATGAGAAGAATGACAATTCAAGTAAAGAAGACAGCGAGCCAAATGCCTCTGATTTCCTGCATGCATCAACAGGTAAAAATAAGACTGACGATATAAACATCTATGCTGATAAGAACTTTGAGCTAGCCATTCTAGCTATATTACCTCATCTGGCAACAATTAATGTTTCCAATACTAGTACAAGAATTCAAAAAGAAGTCGCTGATACTAATATTCATGTATTAAATAAAGAAGCTAGTATTACTGGTAAACAGAAGGGAGACCAGAACAGCAATCCCTGCTTGGAGGTTAAAAACATTTACTATTCAATACAACCACCACCTAGCTTCCTAGAAGCATCAGAATCGAGTTTGTACATAATAGATAAAGGAAGCACTGATAATTCGATCTTAAAGGAAAGCATGATCACCACTCCGGCAGCAAGTGCTATTACAGTTGATGACAACAAGATGAAGACCAGATCCATGACAAGGAGTTCTGAAAAGCATCTCGAGTTTAATCAATGATACACAACTTATGTATTCGGAATATTAGAGGAGCTCACAAGCAGATAAAGTTGGACAAATGTAAAACCATGATCTTGAAATACAACCTATCGGCAATTGCAATCCTGGAAACTAAACTTTCTGAAGATCTGACAATCAAAGTTGCAAGGTATGTGAATCCTAATTGGCACATGTTACACAATTTAGAGCATGCTAGTTATGGCAGAATATTGGTTCTTTATGATCCTTCTATTCACTGTCTAACTAAAATTGGTTCTTCTAGCCAATATATACACTGTTAGAATGTGCACATCCCAACCTTTACTATGTCAACCTGTCGGCAATTGCTATCCTGGAAACTAAACTTTCTGAAGATATGACAATCAAAGTTGCAAGGTATGTGAATCCTAATTGGCACATGTTACACAATTAAGAGCATGCTAGTTACGGCAGAATATTGGTTCTTTATGATCCTTCTATTCACTATCTAACTAAAATTGGTTCTTCTAGCCAATATATACACTGTTAGAATGTGCACATCCCAACCTTTACTATGTACTTTATTACTTTTGTTTATGCACGCAATACTTTAGCTGCTAGGGATAACCTTTTTCAAGTAATGCCAACCCTTAAACAGGATCTTTTTCCTTGGCTGATTTGTGGTGACTTTAATAATCCGCTTAACCTCAATGATAGGGTAGGTTGATCAACTGTTACACTCTCTGAGATCAGTCATATAAATACGGCTGTTATGAATTCTGAACTAATAGAAATAAAATCTAGTAGACCAAAATACACAAGGAACAATTCCAATAGAAATGGCATACGCACATTTTCTAATATCGATAATTCCTTTTGTAATGTTACTACGATGAATGTGTGGCCTAGTTTAGTTAATGAGTTTGCGATGCCCATCCTCTCGGATCATTCACCTCAAATTTTACACTTGAATGAACATCATTTGGTAAGGAAACCTTCTTTTAAATTTTTTAATATATGGACAAAGAAAAGTGACTTTCTAGATATAGTTAAAAAGACTTGGAATGTTAATTGTTTTGGCAATCATATGTTTAAGCTTTACAAAAAGCACAAAGTTGTTAAAAATGATCTGAATGCTTGGTCTGTTTAGAACTTTGGTAATGGAAGTTTGAAGTCACACACCCAAGAGTGACAACTTGGGCAAATCCAATCTGAAATGTTTCGTGATCCGCTCAACTCCTCACTTACTCAAATTGAAAGCGACTTATCCTTCAACACCAACAAGCACTTATAATGGAATACATGATGAGAAAGCAGGAAAGCAGAATCAAATGGTTCGAAGATGGGGACAGAAACTATGCATAGTTCCATGCAATGCTAAAAGCTAAACAGGTTAGAGAAACGATACACACAATTATGGATCAACATGGACAGGTACATACTTCTCTTTTAGACATTCAGTATGCTTTTGTTAACTATTATACGGATCTATTTGGTAATAGCGACAACTTTGTGCCTCAAATTGATGTTATTGACCCGATGTTATTACCTAAGATTAATCAAGACATGAAAACCTTTTTAAGTATGACTATATCTGATGATGAAATAAAACGTGCTATTTTTTCTCTAAACAAACATTCATGTGGTGGTCCGGATGGGCTCAATGTCGTATTTCACACTAAGTGCTGGGACTTAGTTGGTAACAATGTTAGCAATGCTATCAAACAATTTTTTAAAAAGGCTAATATGTTCCATTCTTATAACAATACAGTTATAGCTCTCATTCCTAAAACTAAAATCGAAAACAATGTGACTGCTTTTAGACCTATATCTTGTTGAAATATAATTTACAAAGTGAAAATTAGGGTCACATCCTTATAATTAATCTTAATTAAGCTCACATCCTCCCCTATAAAAAAGTATAAATTACATCCTTCTTTTTAAACTAACCGCTTATATGTGACTAATTTGCCCAAATTCAATATTTCGATCGGCTGGACATACGGATCTCATTACAGTCATTTTTTTTTCTTTAATTATCTGATAATTACGCCTTAATTATCGGCAATTTTAGGGAACTTGCGATTAATTCTGAGGATATTTCGTGATTACGATTTCTTCATCCCAAAATTTACTCTTGGTAATGGCGGCTGCATTTTGTTTTTGAGGTTCTATTTCCGTCCAGTTCATATTCAAATTGGTTGGCAACTTTTCCACTGATTTTTTACATCGAACGATTGTGTTTGAAATGGCTTCATCTTGTCTCATGTAAAATATGTGTTTATTTTTTTAACTTTTTTTTGCTGGTTTTCATTGTTCAATATGTATTGGTTGATTCAATAGATTTAGTTGACGGAATTGTCTAGTGTTATTGATGTGTGATTTCAATAATTTATAAAGTTTCATTTATTTTTTTGATGAATTCACAGTATTATAAATTAGTCTGGCAAATTTTCTGTTCATATGTTGTACGTACATGTATAAAAATATGCATATATATTATATATGAGCATATATAAAAGCAAATATTTGTAGATTAAGTCTGTTTGGATGTACTCAGCAAATTTGTGTGCAAGTATGTAAATTTTATGTTTATAATTATGCAAACTACTGAAATTATTTTTTTTCCTTGGCCTGTCTGTTTATTAGTTCTATCATTCTATTACTTTTGGGTTAATTAATGCATAATGCATGGGTTCAGGTTTTCTTAAAATTCAAAATCTCCTATGTATATATAATTTTTGCAGATATATATGCAGTTATTACTGTTTATTGCATCTTTGTATGCATTTAACTGTATTCCTATGTTTTTTGCTATTGTAATTTTATTTGGTTACTGCTGATGTTACTGATTATTTTTTTATTTTTTTCATTTTTCCTCCAGTGGTCCTTCAAATATTGGTGTGTTGGTGCTGCTCAAGTATAGGAATGATAGTTTTTCTATTCGACTCTATTTTGACAGTACAGTTGATACCATTATAGATGCTGCTTGTGGTAAATGGATTGAATTAAGTCCGTTGTCGTTGTGCTTGTATCACATTAAAGATGGTTTGCAAAGAAATATAGAAAATAATTCTGATCTTCATTCCATTCTTTTATTGGCTGCACATTATCGTGAAGATTACTTGGTTTTTTTGTTGACGTTAATCGAATTAATTCTTCTGTTGCTCCTGATAGCAATTCATCTTTAGTTAGTGATTCATCTTTTGGTAGTAGCAGTGAGTCAAACAACCAGTTTAAGCAATTGTTGAAAACTGATTTGAATCAATCTGTTTTCTCCGGTGTTGGTCAACAATTTAATGGAGGTGTCACTGAGTTTAGACTCTATTTGATGATGTATAGCATGAAAACTGGATATAAGCTTAACTTGCTTAAAAATGATAAAGAAAGAGTTACTGTTGTTTGCTCCAAAAAAAATTGTTCTTTCAGGATTCATGCTTCACTCAATTTTAATCTTCCAGGATTTTTTGTTGTAAAGCGGTTACAACCAAAACATAATTGTGGTGCTGGAATTCATGATATAAACAATCCCGTTATATGTAGTAAATTGATTAAGCTTTTGATTTGTGACCATATTCATGCAAATCCTTTAATGAAAACAAATGACATTATGAACTTGTTTCAAACTGAGTACAATGTCATCTTGAAGTATTATTACGCTTATACTGGAAAGAAATTGGCATTAGATGATTTACATGGTAGCGACGTAATGTCCTACCATCATTTGCAGTCTTTTTGTGATGCAGTTCTTTCTACTAATCCTGGAAGTACAGTTGTGTTGGAGTGCAATGATTCTACCCATCAATTCGAAAGGGTTTTTATTGGATTTGAGGCCTGTGCATTTGGATTTCAATTTTGTCGACCATTAATTTTTGTTGATGCTACCTTCATGAAGGGACGAGCTCAAGGATGTTTAATGGCTGCTACTGGTAAAAATGGAAATGAAGGTATTTTTTTTAGTTTATTTTTCCTTGTTTGACTGTCAATATTCTTATTTTATATCACTTATAAATGATGTTTGTTTGAAACTGTGCATTTACATGTGCCATTATTTAAAATAGTTGCATCCATTTATGATATTATTCTGAAGTTACAAATATAACCATGTTTCTTCAGTTTCGGAATTGCTTAAAATCCTGTAAAATTAATTAACATACGGGTACAATTATTTCAATTTTTGTGACCACTCATAAAATAGTCGAAACTCTTTCACATTCGTATGCAAATTATATAAATATATGCATTCTGTCATGCTATTATTCTGCCTGTATGCCGCTCAAGCAACTGTTTTTTGTATTATCAACTATAAATGAAATTATTTTTAAAACCTACATCAACTTGTGAATCTATTATTACTTATGTACCATTGGAAAACAAATTGCTTGCATTTTTCCCAAGGAAAAAAATACTTACATATAACATCTACTATATTATTCCTAATCAATTTCCCACATTCATCCTTTTTTTCAAAACAAATATTCCTGATCCTTATTCCACTATTAAACAATTTTTTAAAAAAATAGGCTTTTTCCCTATAGCAATTGCAATTGTATCTGGCGAAGATGAAGCTAATTGGATTTGGTTTTGTGAACAACTACGAGAGTTTCTTAAAGAAGATTCTAGAAGCTATGTTTTCATATCTGATCGTCATCCATGTATCCTTGCTGCAATTCCACAAGTGTTTCCAAATTCAATCCATGGATCCTGTTTTTATCATTTGACCAACAATTTAAAAGTTGCTTTAAAATCACAATTTTCTAAAATAAATAAAAGGATGTTGTTGGATTCGTTCTCCAGAATTGCTTATGCATATAATTTGACTGATTTCAATGCTGCTTTGAAGAATTTTAGAGATGTAGGTGGATCGACCGCAACAAACTTTTTGAGTGGAATTCCATTTGAGAAATTTTCTAACGTATTCTTCCCTGGTTGTCGTTACGGTGAACTGTCTTCTAATTGTTCAGAAAGTTTTAATAAGTGGATTTTGGAAGAACGACATTTACCAATCACTGCTTGTTTAGATAAAATAAGAATGAAGTTAATGAAACTCATGTCTGATTGTCGTGAAGTAGCTTCTACTTGGAACAGCGTTTTATGTCCTGCTATTGAAACTCGATTAAGAAGTCTACATTTGGAAGGTTCTTCTTGGTTTGTTATCAAATCAAGTGAATATAATTTTGAAGTTCATTCTCCCATACATCAATTTGTTGATTTATACAATCGAGTTTGTACATGTAATGTGTGGCAAATCAGCGGTTTTCCTTGCGCTCATGCCGTTAGAAGTATTTTAAGCTGTGAAACCTTGTCTGTGTATGACTACATTGAATCATATTTCAAAGTTGGACATTTTCAACTCTCCTATTCACATCCAATCAATCATGTTATAAATTATATGGGTGAAGATGTGGCTTTTGAAGATGCAATTATACTTTCTCCAAAAGGTAGAAGAATGCCTGGTCGTCCATCATCATCTAAAAGGCTGAAATCAGCAGGTGAATTTACGAAGACTACTAGATGTGGATTATGCAATAAGTTGGGTCATAATAAGAGGACATGTTCTTCAATAGCGAAGATTTTTTTTTTTTCATAACAAATAAATGTAAATTTTGTTCGAATTAATAATGTGCTGAACTTTTTACATGCACCTTTGCTTTTAGTTCATTATATTTGTCGTAAATTCTTGTTTATTACCACTTAATTCGGTTCATTACTTTTGTTTCTCCTGTTATTGAAATTATCTGGTTATAAACATGCAATTATTAAATTTTCTTGCATACATAAATGCAATTATATTGCATACTTGTACCTACTTTGTTTCTTATTCACAAATGTGACTGATTTAACATTATTCCAACAAACTAAATATCCGTATGTCATTTTTCAACGCAAATTGATAATGTATTACAGTTTTATTTATATTGGCATACAATTGTTCAACCAGTTTAATTATTCTCAAAAACGTACTCAAAAATTTGGTTTCCTTCGTGCTCTGGTATACCTGTTAGTTATTAATACCTATTTAAACTTGAATTACTTAACTTTAAGATAAAAATAAAAAAAAAATCACTCCGTCTTCACTACACAAATTTTAACCTCCTTAATTTGTAAATTGAACAGCAACTTTTCAACACACATTCCAACAAGTCTATACAAAATTTTACAAATGATAACAGAAATATTTTTACTGAATGCTGCTTCAATATTGATAATATGATCAACATTTTATACTCATATCTACTAACCGTATTATTTCTGAATAAAAGTATCCATTCCCTCTACATATTATATGTAATGCCTCCACAAAAGTAGACAACTATTAACAAATAACTACACAGAAGAATGCTTCAACACATAATTTCACGTCAACCAAACGAAACTTAATTCAGTGCAAAAAAATACGAAGTACTTTAGTTCAAACAAAACATAACCATTTACACGTGGTCCGGCAAACAAAACAACATTCATCATTACCAAATCAAACTAAAATTCCCTGTTCTTCCATTTCAAATAGCATGTTTGTTATATTCTGACTTGAGATATTTCTGCGTTAGCCGCCTCTCCTCAGTCCAGCTATACGGTTTGCAGCTAAGGATTTCATGAGCCAACTCAACACGTTGCTTACTTATTGCTTCAGCGCCAAATATTCCTTTATCTTTTACAATTTCATTCCCCTCGCATCTTCGTTTCATTATGTTGATAACAAACATCCCATAAGCGACACTGCAGAAAATTATTAATCATTAACACTTTGTTCGATATTCGGTTCTTATTCACAAAAAATGCATACGTGTACAAAATTATTCACATTAACTGCATACAAATATGAAGTTACTACCAATTTGTTGACAAAAAAACCAGTTTCACTATGTATAATTTTTCATTTCTTCAGTATAAGCTTATGCCAGCATTTATGAAATATACGAAAATAATTGATACTTGTATAGTTATATGCTAATACATGTATAATTTGTATAGAAACATGCAGATATTCAAAATTTTGTTTTTCTAATACTAAAACAAACTTATCTTATTTTCTTACATGTAGCCTTGTTGTGGGCAATCCGCTATTTTGATTTCTTTTGGTTCCTGAAATTTTTTCTTCTCCAGTTTTTTCATCACCCCACTACCGTAACTTATCTGCATACAACAAAATATAAACAATCAAATACATATTAAATTTTTTATCATGCAAATATATAACTATATATACATATATATGTATATGTATATATATATATATGTATATATGGTATAAATGTAACAACCTCAATTTTTAGAGTATTTTAATTAATGATTTAATTTAAAATTTTGGTTTATTTATTTTATTTGTTTGCATTTTTATGTAAATAATTTTATTTAGATTATTTAAAACTAAATTTGTCTGGATTTTATAAAATAGGTGAATTTTATTTTTGATATGAATACAATTTAATAATTCAAATCAGTATTTGCTATGTTAGAATCTTATTTATGGTAAAGTTTAATTGAGTTATTTATTTGAGTATAAATCCATTCTTGGATTCTATTTAATATTTCAAACTCGTATAATTACACAATCCGTTTCAATATTAATGGAATTATATTTATTTATTTTATCGTATTGAGTATTGTTGATGCAACATTGCCAAATTTATTTGTCAGATTCATTTTCCTTCGATATCATCTATCATTTATTTGATTGGATTTTTTTTTGTTAATATATGTTGCCAAGACCGTTTGTTCCTTTAAATTAAAATTTTATAATGTTTCCTTTTATTTGCAAACATTGATTACCTTTTTAATGTTCAACGTATGTTCCTTAGTATTAATGTTTTCTGATTAATTTCAAAATTTAAACCATTCTTTTCTTTTGCCAAATATTCGCTTAAGCCATTAATGTTTTCCATATATGGCTCTTCATTTATATTTACCACATTCCTTTATTTATTTATTTCCATTAGCAACCATTTATTTCTTTCCCGTCACTTATTTCTTGTAGATTCATGCATGCATTCATTCTTCCATCCTATGCATTTTCTTTATTTTAATAAAAAACTATTCTTGGCATTAATGCATGCACGTTCCTTTAAAAAAATTTCAAAGCATCCAGTCATTTCCTTTATTTTTTCAAAACCATTCATATAACCATACATGTAATGTTACACTTTCATTTCAAAGCATGTAATATCATTCAAAATAAATAAATTATGTTTGCTCCCTTGCCTCTTTCTTCTTTCTTTTTATAATATGTCTGTTTCCATATTTCCATGCATTGAATTCAATTTCATACTGTTTCCTTTTTTGTCATTTATTTATATTCTTCCTATCGCATATATTATTCCCCAATTTCCATTCAAACTTTGATCTCTTCCCAAAACGCGTGGTCCCACGAGAAATAAATGCATCAGCTCATTACTTCTTTCCCCTTCTTGAATATAATATGTTTCCCATACGTTTCTTCCCAAATATATATTTACAACGGCTTATCTTTTTCTCTATCTTATCTCCTATTTAATTATTTCGTGAAACAACTGTTGTTCTTCCCCATTTTCCCCTTCTTATGTTTTGTTCTTCATGCCACATCAGTTTTCATTTTTCTCCACTTCGCCATGCAGGCCTTCCCACTTCCTCACAAAACCATCGCGAGCTCCGCCACCGTGAAGCCCTACTGCCATGCCCAATGCATTTCTCTGCTCCGAATCCGCTTATCTCTTCTGATTTTGTGTGTGAGAGATTTTATTTGTATGAGTTCCTTTTTTTCTTGCGCGTTTAGTTATATGATTTGTTTGCGTACGTTAATGGGTTTGTTTTGTGACTGAGAATGTTTGCGTGAGTTTTGTTCTTCTGTTTGTGTGTGAGTTTTTAATTAGTATGTGGTGTATTTTTCCTGTGTGGTGATGTGTTCGTATGTGAATATGGGCTGAGTAAAGGGGTGCACAAATCTACGTTTATTTTAAAAACAAACATATATCTTGGGTTTTATATTTATGTGTGTTGAAAATTTTATGTACATATGTAAATATTATACTTCCTCCGTTTCTAAATATAAGATGTTTACTTGTTTGCAAAAGAATTAAGGAATCAATTAATGATGTTTTAATTCAAACTTAAGTTAAGTTTCTCTCTTAAATTTGCTAATTTTCATGCATAGCTATTGGTTGAAGCATGAATAAATACATAAAAAAGTCTCATCATTTATTATGAATCATGCATAAAGAGGGTATTAAAACCTTAAACGTCTTATATTTTCCAACACAACAAACTTCTTAAAACATCTTATATGCAGGAAAAGAGGGAGTATATAATTTTATATGCGTGTGTTGAGTTGAGTGCGTTTATGGGTATATTGCGTACCGTTGAGTTTCTTTGGAAATTTATTTGTTTTAAAATATATGTACATATATACAAAATTGTTTAAATGTTTATATATATATATAGTTTTATTTAGGTGTTTTTGCGTTGTATGTAATTTAAACACATATATGGTTTGGAGCTATATAATTTAATATATATTTATATAAGTGATTAGTAATGTGTCGAATTTTAAATATATAGGTATATATAAATTTTACTGTTTTTACGTTTATATTAAATATATATATATACACACTATTTTGAAAAAGGATTTGTTGTGTTTTTATGTATAATTTATAATATATATACTATTATAATTTGTGTTGTGTGTACGGTGTGTGTGTGTGAGTTTATGTGTGTGTATGAGTTTATGTGTGTCTTTCAAATTATATATTATATATAAGTGTATATGATTTAGTATGCATTAGCGTTGTGTTTTATTTAAATGTATAATTTATAAAATATATTTTTGTGCATTGAATTTTAAATATATATATATATATATATTTGTTAGTTAAAAAGTTATATATATATATAAAGCTTTGGGTGTGTTTTATATAATTTATAATATATACGTTACAATTTACGTTGTGTGTTTGCGGTGTGCGTTGAATTTTAAATATATGCATATATATGTTATGATTTTTTTCCTGTATGTACGTGTGTATATATATATATATATATATATATATTTGTGTAAAGAATTATTGTGTTTTTATTTTGATTTAATTAAGCTAGTGTTGTGTTTATTTTTGAGTCGAATGTAGTGTTGAGTTCCAAAACCCATTCCTAAACCCAACAACTGTACCAATCCTTTGAAAACTCCCTAGCATCCTCTTATGAAAATAAAATATATCACCAGCGGTTATCAAGATATAAATATGTTCTGAATTGTGCCTACAAGTTGTCATTTCATTTTGGGTCACGAAAGGTGAGTTTATCTCACACCTGACTCACATTACTTCATAGATGTTAGATCAACTAAATGAACTGTTATGAAATGTATAGGATTGTCAATAGAAATTGTTTGTTTAAAATATACACTTTCATATGTGACACGATATTCATATGACATGTATGTACACTGATTTTATATGACTATGATGTGATTGATGATTTGTGATGATTTGTTATGTTGCAAATACCCCTAGTTTAGGAAAAATCACTAAGGGTTGAAATGATACATACCCGAACGGACACTAGATAGGGAAAAATCGTTATGGGTTGAAATGATAGACCTGAACGATTTTTACTGAATTTGGGATTGCGGGTTGAAATGATAAACCCGTAGAAATTTTATAAATTGCGGGTTGAAATGATAAATATCTGTATCACTTGACCATAGGGTAGAAAACTATATACGGACACCATTGGTCATGTTTTCGAATTAAAATGATTTGGAAAGTTTGATTGTAATAATATTAATTTAAGATTATATATTTTATATTTATATTTTAAAGATTTATACTTAAATTTTGTAAATTATAAATTATATGTTTTAAAATGATTTTAGAAGTTAAAATGTATTTGAATGCTTATTTAAGATTTTACTTATAATTTATTTATTTTAAACTATATAATTTAATCATATATATTTTTAACTTTAAATTAATATATTATAATAAATTATTCTTTTTAAACCTATTTCTAAATTAATTTAAACCTATATATGTTATAAAGATATTTTCTATATAAGTTTATAACTTATAGATAATATTTTTAAGGCTTATTTTATATATATTTTATAAACTTTAATAATAAACTCAATAGGTGGATAAGGTTTGATTTTGCGATTTAAATTCGAGGTTTAAAGATTTAAATTTATATAACGATGCTTGATTCAATGAACTTGACTTTAAATCAACTAAATGCGAATTTTGAATTGACTTAAATATTGAATTGTATAGGAAATGAACGTGAACTACGTGATTATTTGGAATTTGAATTTATATTTGAATTTGATTATAAATTGACTGAGTATGAATTGAAATAATTTTTATATATGGAATTGATTCATAAACTGTTTGGTTTGAATTAAAGAAATTTCTTAAATCAATTTATTTCAACATATGATTTTATTAAAATGGCCATGGTGTGAAAAATGTAAACGTTTGGTTGTTAAAGAGACCGGGATCGGATATTGTCATACTCTCTGCCAATACCGAAAACCACTTTAACAACTGTGTACGCGGTGGAGTTCTAGAATGAAGTAGGATGGTTTGGAGGTGATTACTAGATTGAAGAAAGAGAACGTTGATGGATAGCCTTGACCTTCGGGTCATAATTAAAATGACTAAAACAGGTGTTATACCGTGATTAAGTGAGGTCGCACCTCCATCAGACAGACTTCTTCGAACTATATCTATTACTTTGTGATTTGATTGGTGGCCACCCTTGATTATGGGAGTGTTGTTCGAGGTGGCCGGTAGTTGCGGCTATGCGTTACCACCGGTCCAGGCGTGCATCGGTAGAATCCTACCGTGGGTATTCCTCGTGTGCCTTGTCATATTATCCTGATCGAGCCCCCTACTATTTTGATTTAGCGTTGTCGTATCACGGCGCATCACTATCCGCCGACGTACTGGTGTGTTATATGCAAACTGTACGATAACGTTATAAACGATGTAAGGGTAATAATGGTAATCCCGCTTACACTATTTTCAATAGTATATTTAAACATAGACACTATTATAATAGCATATTATATTATATGATATTAGTTTAACGGATCCTTAGAGGATGGTGATCCCAAACATCCTTTAAGTTACTGATGCATTTCATTGAATATTTCATTTAAGTTGATTTACTTCCATGAGAATGTTAGTCCTGATCCGAGTTATTTTGTTTTGCATTATTGCTCGGGTCAGATCGAGTATTGCAGTGTCGAGATTTCACCTTTTGAAGCTGGAGACTATTGAAGATATCACTCTACCTGTTGATTCTGGCTATTTCTCCTTTGTATTAGAAATTCTTGTATTTAGACTTCCGCTGTATTAAATTTTGTAACTCTGATATTATGTATAAGTTTTGAATTTTTTTTACTAGCTTCATGAACTACTATTGTATAATTTATTTATTCCGCTGCGAGATATTATGTTTTTATGTGTCTATGATTCTGTGATTTATTTTATTTACCTCAGAAGCTAATAACATTCTGTCATTTCGAACGGTTCAAGTTGGTTTAATTACTAGCTTGAAGTGGACGAAAGACGGTATGTTACATTTGGTATCAGAGCTTTGGTTTATCAAAGCTTTAGCCTATGAGGTAAAAGCTCATTAGAGATAGGTTAGTGATACCCTAGAATGAGTGGAATCAGTCGCTGAATCTTCCTTGCGAGAGAGCGTATTTTTAAAGTATAAATGGTTTTTAAATTGGTTTTAAATGTTTTAAACAAATATTTTCGAATATAATTTTTTTTATGTATTTAAATTCTTTTTTTGAAATTTCCTTTCAATTGAATTTATCTTCCTTCGTAGATCCTCTTTGATTTGGTTCTTTCATTCGTTCAGATTTTACCTCAAATTCTATAACTTATCCTTGTCTATAACAAGGTAAGAAGTAGAAGAAGAGTATTCTTATTTAGTATTGTTTTGAAATTTTGATATATATATTCGTTAAAAATATTATATTTTGGTAATACCAATATTTTGAAAGGATTTGATGTTTATATTTTATGACTTTATATTTTATAAAGTATACATTTTGAATAAGAGGTAAAGGTGTAGATTTTGTAAGAAAATGATATTATCTTAGTTGAAATCTATAACGATATAGTTTATAAAGTTATGCATATATCGGAATTTATAAATTTAAATGGATTATAAAGATTTTAATTTGTGATATATATATATATATATATATATATATAGGTATGAATATAAATATGAACCTTTGGTTTAAATATATTAATTATTTAATTACTATTTCCCTTCTTCGTTCCTTTTTGGGGACGAAAAGGTTTGAGTAGGGGAGATTGTAACAACCTCAATTTTTAGAGTATTTTAATTAATGATTTAATTTAAAATGTTGGTTTATTTATTTTATTTGTTTGAATTTTTATGTAAATAATTTTATTTAGATTATTTAAAACTAAATTTGTCTGGATTTTATAAAATAGGTGAATTTTATTTTTGATATGAATACAATTTAATAATTCAAATCAGTATTTGCTATGTTAGAATCTTATTTATGGTAAAGTTTAATTGAGTTATTTATTTGAGTATAAATCCATTCTTGGATTTTATTTAATATTTCAAACTCGTATAATTACACAATCCGTTTCAATATTAATGGAATTATATTTATTTATTTTATCGTATTGAGTATTGTTAATGCAATATTGCCAAATTTATTTGTCAGATTCATTTTCCTTCGATATCATCTATCATTTATTTGATTGGAATTTTTTTTTGTTAATATATGTTGCCAAGACCGTTTGTTCCTTTAAATTAAAATTTTATAATGTTTCCTTTTATTTGCAAACATTGATTACCTTTTTAATGTTCAATGTCCGTTCCTTAGTATTAATGTTTTCTGATTAATTTCAAAATTTAAACCATTCTTTTCTTTTGCCAAATATTCGCTTAAGCCATTCATGTTTTCCATATATGACTCTTCATTTATATTTACCACATTCCTTTATTTATTTATTTCCATTAGCAACCATTTATTTCTTTCCCGTCACTTATTTCTTGTAGATTCATGCATGCATTCATTCTTCCATCCTATGCATTTTCTTTATTTTAATAAAAAACTATTCTTGGCATTAATGCATGCACGTTCCTTTAAATTTTTTTCAAAGCATCCAGTCATTTCCTTTATTTTTTCAAAACCATTCATATAACCATACATGTAACGTTACACTTTCATTTCAAAGCATGTAATATCATTCAAAATAAATAAATTATGTTTGCTCCCTTGCCTCTTTCTTCTTTCTTTTTATAATATGTCTGTTTCCATATTTCCATGCATTGAATTCAATTTCATACCGTTTCCTTTTTGTCATTTATTTATATTCTTCCTATCGCATATATTATTCCCCAATTTCCATTCAAACTTTGATCTCTTCCCAAAACGCGTGGTCCCAAGAGAAATAAATGCATCAGCTCATTACTTCTTTCCCCTTCTTGAATATAATATGTTTCCCATACGTTTCTTCCCAAATATATATTTACAACGGCTTATCTTTTTCTCTATCTTATCTCCTATTTATTTATTTCGTGAAACAACTGTTGTTCTTCCCCATTTTCCCCTTCTTATGTTTTGTTCTTCATGCCACATCAGTTTTCATTTTTCTCCACTTCGCCATGCAGGCCTTCCCACTTCCTCACAAAACCATCGCGAGCTCCACCACCGTGAAGCCCTACTGCCATGCCCAATGCATTTCTCTGCTCCGAATCCGCTTATCTCTTCTGATTTTGTGTGTGAGAGATTTAATTTGTATGAGTTCCTTTTTTTTCTTGCGCGTTTAGTTATATGATTTGTTTGCGTACGTTAATGGGTTTGTTTTGTGACTGAGAATGTTTGCGTGAGTTTTGTTCTTCTGTTTGTGTGTGAGTTTTTAATTAGTATGTGTTGTATTTTTCCTGTGTGGTGATGTGTTCGTGTGTGAATATGGGCTGAGTAAAGGGGTGCACAAATCTACGTTTATTTAAAAAACAAACAGATATCTTGGGTTTTATATTTATGTGTGTTGAAAATTTTATGTACATATGTAAATATTATACTTCCTCCGTTTCTAAATATAAGACGTTTACTTGTTTGCAAAAGAATTAAGGAATCAATTAATGATGTTTTAATTCATACTTAAGTTAAGTTTCTCTCTTAAATTTGCTAATTTTCATGCATAGCTATTGGTTGAAGCATGAATAAATACATAAAAAAGTCTCATCATTTATTATGAATCATGCATAAAGAGGGTATTAATACCTTAAACCTCTTATATTTTCCAACACAACAAACTTCTTAAAACATCTTGTATGCAGGAAAAGAGGGAGTATATAATTTTATATGTGTGTGTTGAGTTGAGTGCGTTTATGGGTGTATTGCGTACCGTTGAGTTTCTTTGGAAATTTATTTGTTTTAAAATATATGTACATATATACAAAATTGTTTAAATGTTTATATATATATATATATATATAGTTTTATTTGGGTGTTTTTGCGTTGTATGTAATTTAAACACATATATGGTTTGGAGCTATATAATTTAATATAAATTTATATAAGTGATTTGTAATGTGTCGAATTTTAAATATATAGGTATACATAAATTTTACTGTGTTTACATTTATATTAAATATATATATATATATATACTATTTTGAAAAAGGATTTGTTGTGTTTTTTGTATAATTTATAATATATATACTGTTATAATTTGTGTTGTATGTACGGTGTGTGTGTGTGTGAGTTTATGTGTGTGTATGAGTTTATGTGTGTCTTTCAAATTATATATTATATATAGTACGGTGTGTGTGTGTGAGTTTATGTGTGTGTATGAGTTTATGTGTGTCTTTCAAATTATATATTATATATAAGTGTATATGATTTAGTATGCATTAGCGTTGTGTTTTATTTAAATGTATAATTTATAAATTATATTTTTGTGCATTGAATTTTAAATATATATATATATATGTTAATTAAAAAGTTATATATATATATATATATATATATAAAGCTTTGGGTGTGTTTTATATAATTTATAATATATACGTTACAATTTACGTTGTGTTTGTGGTGTGCGTTGAATTTTAAATATATACATATATATGTTATGATTTTTTTCCTGTATGTACGTATATATATATATATATATATATATTTGTGTAAAGAATTATTGTGTTTTTATTTTGGTTTAATTGGGCTAGTGTTGTGTTTATTTTTGAGTCGAATGTAGTGTTGAGTTCCAAAACCCATTCCTAAACCCAACAACTGTACCAATCCTTTGAAAACTCCCTAGCATCCTCTTATGAAAATAAAATATATCACCAGCGGTTATCAAGATATAAATATGTTCTGAATCGTGCCTACAAGTCGTCATTTCATTTTGGGCCACGAAAGGTGAGTTTATCTCACACCTGACTCACATTACTTCATAGATGTTAGATCAACTAAATGAACTGCTATGAAATGTATAGGATTGTCAATAGAAATTGTTTGTTTAAAATATACACTTTCATATGTGACACGATATTCATATGACATGTATGTACACTGATTTTATATGACTATAATGTGATTGATGATTTGTGATGATTTGTTATGTTGCAAATACCCCTAGTTTAGGAAAAATCACTAAGGGTTGAAATGATACATACCCGAACGGACATTAGATAGGGAAAAATCGTTATGGGTTGAAATGATAGACCTGAACGATTTTTACTGAATTTGGGATTGCGGGTTGAAATGATAAACCCATAGAAATTTTATAAATTGCGGGTTGAAATGATAAATATCCGTATCACTTGACCATAGGGTAGAAAACTATATACGGACACCATTGGTCATGTTTTCGAATTAAAATGATTTGGAAAGTTTGATTGTAATAATATTAATTTAAGATTATATATTTATATTTTAAAGATTTATACTTAAATTTTGTAAATTATAAATTATATGTTTTAAAATGATTTTAGAAGTAAAAATGTATTTGAATGCTTATTTAAGATTTTACTTATAATTTATTTATTTTAAACTATATAATTTAATCATATATATATTTTTAACTTTAAATTAATATATTATAATAAATTATTCTTTTTAAACCTATTTCTAAATTAATTTACACCTATATATGTTATAAAGCTATTTTCTATATAAGTTTATAACTTATAGATAATATTTTCAAGGCTTATTATATATATATTTTATAAACTTTAATAATAAACTCAATAGGTGGATAAGGTTTGATTTTGCGATTTAAATTCGAGGTTTAAAGATTTAAATTTATATAACGATGCTTGATTCAATGAACTTGACTTTAAATCAACTAAATGCGAATTTTGAATTGACTTAAATATTGAATTGTATAGGAAATGAATGTGAACTACGTGATTAATTGGAATTTGAATTTATATTTGAATTCGATTATAAATTGACTGAGTATGAATTGAAATAATTTTTATATATGGAATTGATTCATAAACTGTTTGGTTTGAATTAAAGAAATTTCTTAAATCAATTTATTTCAACATATGATTTTATTAAAATGGCCACGGTGTGAAAAATGTAAACGTTTGGTTGTTAAAGAGACCGGGATCGGATATTGTCATACTCTCTGCCAGTACCGAAAACCACTTTAACAACTGTGTACGCGGTGGAGTTCTAGAATGAAGTAGGATGGTTTGGAGGCGACTACTAGATTGAAGAAAGAAAACGTTGATGGATAGCCTTGACCTTCGGGTCATAATTAAAATGACTAAAACAGGTGCTATACCGTGATTAAGTGAGGTCGCACCTCCATCGGACACACTTCTTCGAACTATATCTATTACTTTGTGATTTGATTGGTGGCCACCCTTGATTATGGGAGTGTTGTTCGAGGAGGGCGGTAGTTACGGCTATGCATTACCACCGGTCCATGCGTGCATCGGTAGAATCCTACCATGGGTATTCCTCGTGTGCCTTGTCATATTATCCTGATCGAGCCCCCTACGATTTTGATTTAGCATTGTCGTATCACGGCGCATCCCTATCCGCCGACGTACTGGTGTGTTATATGCAAACTGTACGATAACGGTATAAACTGTGTAAGGGTAATAATGGTAATCCCGCTTACACTATTTTCAATAGTATATTTAAACATAGACACTATTATAATAGCGTATTATATTATATGATATTAGTTTAACGGATCCTTAGAGGATGGTGATCCCAAACATCCTTTAATTTACTGATGTATTTCATTGAATATTTCATTTAAGTTGATTTACTTCCATGAGAATGTTGGTCCTGATCCGAGTTGTTTTGTTTTGCATTATTGCTCGGGTCAGATCGAGTATTGCAGTGTCGAGATTTCACCTCTTGAAGTTGGAGACTATTGAAGATATCACTCTACCTGTTGATTCTGGCTATTTCTCCTTTGTAATAGAAATTCTTGTATTTAGACTTCCGCTGTATTAAATTTTGTAACTCTGATATTATGTATAAGTTTTGAATTTTTTTTAGTAACTTCATGAACTACTATTGTATAATTTATTTATTCCGCTGCGAGATATTCTGTTTTTCTATGTCTATGATTCTGTGATTTATTTTATTTACCACAGAAGCTAATAACATTCTGTCATTTCGAACGGTTCAAGTTGGTTTAATTACCAGCTTGAAGTGGACGAAAGACGGTATGTTACAATAAACCACAACTTGAAATCAAAATTTTAACAATTTACATACCATATCTTTCGCAAATTTTATATGTGGTCCTTCACGTCATGGTTTGTTGGAATCATAATGGATCCATCTTCTATCATCTTTAATGTACTCCAAGATAGAAAAATGATTCTTTTGATGAACAGGAATTAACATTTTCCTGCAAGCTTTGAATCACTTTTCAAGCGGTTGATCTATAAAATGCTCCATTTGGTCTATTGAATCCGTATTTACAAATGCCTGTAATTGCAATCTATTCAGTGGACAAATGTAACTACAAAAACGAGTTTACGTACCAAAAAAAAATATAAAACTACTTATAGAAGCTGAAACTCTAATGTATAACAACTCCGGATGGTTTTTCTTCAAATTGTATCCCACATAGTCAATTATCTAGTAAAACAAATAGAAAATTTTAATAAACTAATATTCACAGCAAAAGATTTATAATATACTAATACCTGTCCGTCAATAAATCCTCCGGTTAACAAATCACCCAATGAACTTCCAATAATGCAAATGGAATCTTCACCATTCAAATACGCGCTTTTTCTGAAAATATACATAATAACAAATTATAAACTGATACAAATAAATAAATTTTTCTACTGCATAATTGTCTACAATACGTTAAAATATTTGCCTAAGACAATCATCAACAAATACTTGTTTTATGTTCAGATATTCGGTATTTTTTTCATCTCAAGTCCTTTACAATGATTTACATCAATATATAGGCATGCAATCATTTTCCTGATCTACATCATTAAATCAAACATAAACATTACATCTTCATACATGAATGCATATATTACCAAAATATGCATACAAATCTACACTTATGTTACTTATCTGCATACAATTATGCACATACTGTTCGAACATGTTTACTAGAATGCAAATTTGACAACTGTCTGCATAATTTTATGCAAAATTTTATAAAACGTTGCTTCATTAGAAACAAAACTAAAAGTCAACACAAACGAAAATTAAGTAAATTCTGAAAACATTATACCTCATGTTCGCTTCTGCGAAAAATTCCTCTAATAATTCTATTTGGTTCTCTTCCAACTCCCGCACATTCTTAAACTTCCTTATCCTCAGTTTACCTTTCATAGGCATTTCTTTATCTCATGGTCCTTTTCCATAATCTTCAACTTCAACAATTTCTTCCGCTTTCCTTTTTCCTTTTCCTACAACTACAAATAACATAACATTTATCATCCATGAAACTTTGGAAATTATATTTCATAAATATTACTAAATCAATAAAATGTAGCATACCTTTTCTGCTTCTTAAATTAATATGCCTATTCAATTTTTCCGTATCATCGATCTGGTTGTCCACACTAACTTTTTCTTGCTCTTTTTGGTTTCTTACATTTTTGGATTTTTCTTTCATTCTATTCCATGTTTCAACCATCTCTTTCTGCTTCTCCTTTACACTTCCCAGGTCTGTCTCAATTCTGCTACTAACAATCTGCTTATTTTCCCTTATTTTTTCTTCTTCATTTTTTTCGGTTGTTGTCCTGCCAATCTCTGTCACTTCAAGCTCATCCACTACATTCTTATTTTGATCCTTCTCCACACAATCACCTAAACTGTCATTACCCTGAATACCTTTAACATCTGTTCCTTCATCATGTTTATCATTAATATCGCCCAATATTGTTATTTTTCCCTGCTTCTTCTTCTTCTACGCATCTTTCTTGCTGTGCATCTTATCAATTTTCTCCTTCAGATTATCAATCACCTGCTCAATGTTCTCGTCTTCCACTTCTTTATCACTTCCAGTTTTCTCATCATCTTCATCAATATTCATTTCATCATGACCTTGATTTTCATTTTCATTGCCTTTATGACTATCCTCACTGTCTGTACTAACCTCGCCATCATTTTTTTTACTTACATCTTGATCATCTTCAGCACTTTCTGATGTCGTGCAAGCAGTAAGCTCTTTTATTCGTCTTTTTAACATTGTGTTCTCTTCTAGTAACTGCCTATTCTCTTGTTTTAATTCGGTCATCATATCTTTCAAGTGTTTTTCCCTCTTTTTGAAATATGTGTCATATTGTTCATCTTTATCTACGGCTTGTTTCAGCAACTTCAATTCCTTTTGTTGAACATCCTGCAAACACATCAAACAACTTATATTCAGTACATACTGCATAATCAATATTTAGTATCGTTGTCATCATGTTTATGACAAACCAACTTAAAAAACTACAAGTGTACAAATTACTTGAACTTCAGTTCGTAAATATTAAAATTACTTTTTCTACATTGCTAGTATTACATTTCATAATTTCTCAAAAAATATATGCATAAATACTTATTGTTTGCATTCATTCAAAAAAATATTTCAACTTAAGTTTTGATTTCACGAAACACTTTCTACTACATAAGACTATAATCCATCTTAAAACAAATTATCTACATATATTAATGCAAATATTAATCAATTTTTCACTCAAATATTCATCTTTTAATTTTTCAAATTTTTATAAGTATGTAGTTTTCCTAATTACAACATATTACAAATATGATACAATTGTTAATTTTTGAACATTTACATGCTAATATTGTGATAACATGTGTACAAATTATAAAGTATAGGTAACATCTGTAGAAAATTATGCATTTATTGCAAAAATTTGCAATTAATGATGCAACTATATCTCATATCTGCATACAAGTATGCAGATATACCTTATATTTGCATACACGAATGTACATATTGGCATTATATCCAACTAACTACGCACATAATGTCCAATATCATTACAGTTATTTATAATACTAATTTTACAGATATGAATGTTAACAATTTACACGAAACTTACATGGTTGAATTTTATATCCAATATCATCGCTGGCTTTAGCAATTTAAGGTCCCATTTTCCTGCTCGTGGAAAAACATCTTCATTGTAATCAGGTTTCGATGTTGGCAGAATATGAGTTTTGTCACAAACCCACCACTGCATAAACACAAAATAAACAAAACATTACAAACAACAAGACCAATATTTTTTAAACAACCAGATATAATAAGTATGATATTATTACCAAAAACAATGTCACACAACCAGTAATTTTCCGTGGTGCCTCATAATATTTATCAACTTGACTGATTAGATGGTGATGAACAGTTTTCGGCCAAGATATCGTACTTAACTTTCTCTCGCACACACAATACGGCACCAAAGTCCACGGTAAAGAATAGTTTGGAGTAGATACCAGGAATGTGGCTACTACATAGAGAAGCAAAAGCTTAACAGTATCAAAACATGCCACTTCTGTCTGAACTTTAATTGTTGCAAAAATTTGTCGTTCTAAATTTCTCTTGTTAATCGTAGCTTCTCCACTAAAGTGTCTTTCTATAAAAGCTTTATAATCATCATCCTCTTTGTCATCATTTTTTAAATGTCCACTTGTTTTAATCAATTCACCTTCGACAGGAGCACCCAAAAGATCTCCAACATCTTCTTCTATAAATGTTAGCATCAAATCTCCAAACTGAAAATACTTCAAATCCTTCTTATAACCTTTGAAAATAATATCTAAAGTTGTCGAATTTTTAATGGCTTCTGCAGGAGAGATGACGCCATCAATAATCATGTCTACGAATTTACTCAATGGTATTTTCTCAAGAAAGACAGAATGGTGATGCGTATACAAGTCTTTCTTCTTCAGGTCCTCAATCAGCTCTATGAATGCTTTCAGATTGTTCCTATACACACCTTCTTTCTTTGGTTTCTTTTTTAATTCTTCAACTTTTTTCTGTTTTACCACTCTGTCCACTTTACACGGTTGCTCAGTTACTACTATAGCTCTCTCTTTTTAAACATTGGGAATATGGTCCGCTTCGACCAATGCTCTCTGTTACAAGAAAGTTAAATGTAATCACATATATGCATACATCTATACAATTATTCTGAATAAAGTCATATATGAATGCTTGTATTCTTAAAACATGTAAAAAAAATTTAACTAGTGTAACTTCAGTCACAAATTTGTCCAACAAAACCTAATATGTGTACACAAATGTGAAAAAATTACTACCACTATTGGACAAACAATGAATCTACATTACTATTACAAAGTTGTGCAAATATTTCAAAAAAAATTACGCACGCATGCAATTAATACAAACATTAGCATGCAACTGTCCACTCATTCTATACATTATCACAAAACACTACAAGTAATTATAAAACTTGCAACAAAATCTGAAGTTAACATTCTAATGTATACATTAGTTCCCTTCAATCTTGAATTACTGATAAATTTGTCTACTACTTATACTGTAGCAAGATACATATTTCATATTACACAAGATTAGGTAGTGTTTGGTTTACCATTTTAAGTTTTGTGTTTTCGTCCATACAAAAATGTGCACAACGCATGTAAATCATGGAAAACAACAATTTTAGAAAACAAAGTTAACACACAAAATAAAATACAACTTTTATCCATTTTTCATGTTTTGAGAAATGAGAGAAATATGGAGACCAAATCCTCATTTCATGATTGCTACATCCCCTCCGCGGTCCCCTCCATCTTGCTTTCATTCTACCATTCCTCCTTCTACACTTTTAAAGTTTTGTAATTAATTTTGAAAACTAAAAACCCAAAACTCATTTTTAACCAAACACACCCTTAATAATTGATATTACTTACACAATCCATTTTTATATTTACTCCACTATATCTCCCTTTTATAATAATGCTCAACCATCTACTCATGTTTCTTTCAGAATATTAATTCAAAACTGCGACCAATTCATAAATATGCACACAAGCAAGCAAATCTTTTGAAATTTAACATTTCCGCATGCATCTATTTCGAAAACATGCAGTCAAACCTTTATTACCCAATCTTGGATACAGCCATACACATCATACGCATAAATATCATACATTTATGCTAACATTCCTTACAAATTCATAATCATATTTATTAACCAGGTTATAACTAACTTACACCTCCCCTTGGGTATTTAGATTTTCTACAAAAAAATATGCAATCCCGAAAATTTTCAAATTAACATATATTACGAACACCATACACCCAATTGCAAAGTTTTTTTTACAAATACTACACTTTTTTCACAAGATGATATCATCTGCAGTCGATTACGAACGAAAAAAGTCTGATTTATACCTTTTTCGCCATTTTTTAACTTTGACGACGACGTCTTCAAATTAGAAGCAACGATTGACGATTCTGGAAGAAGCTACAGAACGGCGGCTTTCGCTTCTGAAACTTGAATGATCGTCTTAGGGTTTTCTGGAATTCTTTCTCTAGGGTTTAGGGAGAAATTATAGGAGTGATGACTGATTAATTGTTTAACTCGTTTTTTAATGTTTTGAACGGTCACAAGGGTATTTGTGGAATACTTAGATCGGTGTTTCAAAAATAGGGATGTTTTTTATATACTTTTTATCACCGGGTTTTTTTCCTATTTAGAAAGTTTATAGGGACTTGTAAAAAACGCACCCATTTACAAATGCATATCTAAAGGTATAGCTAGCAGACTTAAGCAAGTTCTCCCACAAGTCATATCGCTCAATCAATCTGCTTTTCTTCCTAATAGGAACATTCTTGATAATGTTCTAATAACTCATGAACTTTTAAAAGGCTACAACACTTGTAATATATCCCCTAGAGCCATGATTAAACTGGACATCAGAAAAGCATTTGATACTATTCAGTGGTCTTCTATTATTAGAATTCTTAGTTACATGAATTTTTCGGCTTGTTTTATGGCTTGGCTTTACTCTTGCATTAGTACAGCTCACTTCTCTATCAACATCAATGGAACTCCGGTTGGATTTTTCGGAAGCAAACTGAAACGACCCGCAAATCCGAGCTATCTGAGTTGACTAAATACACCACACGTCCAACCCAAATAACACAGAAATACGAACCATTTATAGAAAGAAGTTAGAAGATGAGAAATAGAAAGAAAGAAATATTAGAATAGAAGAAAACGAAGATCACAAACTCATAGCGGCACGAATAAAATATATTATATAACATAACTTTTGAAATACAAATCAGTAACTTTATATACATACCATCATCAGAGCATAATAGTCATTTCTGGAACAGTTATAAACACCTGTTTCCAAATACAACGTAGTACACAGCGGAATATATGATAGTCTATATCTAACTGGTGAAGCCTCCTGCTTCCAGCTCTTCCAAGGGAATCTGAAAAATCCTAACTACTTGACTGCCCGTACAAATTTGGGCACCCAAGAGTTTAGGGGAAACAAAACAAAATAAACTCTGGGTCAGTCATGGGACTGGTGTGAGTAAACTCCAACCACTTGTTTAACTTTCAAAATCCTTTCGAAAGAAAAGATAATAGTAAGACCAGCCCACACATAAACACGGACGGTTTTTACCTTACTATAACCCAAACCACTTTGATATGAAAATCTAGTGATATTATAATAATGTCTACATCAAGTAAATAACCAAATAGCAGAACGCTTGCATCTCACGCTCCACATATATATTTAAAATCAAAAACCGCATGGCGCTTATTGGAGATTGGATTTCCAACATGACAAGGTATGGAACCACCTTCCGATGATGTATCTCTAGAGGCGAATACACCTGGGTTCAACAAGAACGTCTTGCAACCCGGCCCACATATGACCGACCACTCATTTCGCTTGAGTGTATCGAATGTATATCACCAACGGTTGGACTCAAACCACCGTTTCCCGAATGGGCAGAATCGATAGATTTAGAAACAAAAGGAATTTCTCTAGATAGGTGATTATACACCCTAATGGGTGCGACCCACATAGCCATGCTGCCTGCCCGATTTTTGTCCTTTCCCGGTTGTTGAGGCCTGAGGCTACGAATACTTACCATTCATTGATAGCACAATCACTTTGAATGCCACATTGCCAGATCCGTTAATCACTAGTTGAATTTGCACAAATATTCTGGATATTATGCTAAGGGATAAATCCGTTGCAACCATATATATTTATACAGACCAACCCATTTGATCATTGGAAATACTCTGTCAGACATTCGTCCATTTACGTTCGTTTTGGGACTGAACGAAACCGAAGGCACTATTTCTATAAATAGAAAAGCCCTTGCACTTTACTCCGTCTTCAATATATTCAGCATACTTGGTTCACAACGCTTATGCCGATACGGAGTGGTTCTTCGGATAATAATCCAACCGGTCTCTCCATATTGACAACGATGGTCAAAACTTCGATAGTCTGTGATTTAACTATCGAATAAAAATAAGTGTTCATCAAAACATATCAAACAAATCACTGGGCTCTTTAATTAATATTTCATTAATTAAATCTCTTCTATATTCTCTTATCAATATTTGTTAACCAAATATTTCAATAATCATCTCGACCTCTTATGCCATTTGGAAAACGTTCCAAATATTAACTTCTTTTACTTTCTATATATTAGAAAATGTCTCTATTTGCAATCGAAAACAATTCCAATCACTTATCTCTATCCCGACTATTTAAATTATACTCAAGAAATATTTACTTATTATATTTCCAAAATTCCATCACTTGGGTTTAAAACGAATGTTGTGTAAAACATTGTTACAACAACCCAAAATATGTTATTCAACTAATTCTTTTTCAAACACTTCTCTTCGAGACTGGATCTTGCTATTTATCCATTAAAAATGAAGTCAATCAAGTTGGGGTAAAATTACCTCTCAGACCTTAACTGAAAACATCCTCAACTTCAAAACGGCAAAACCACTTACCTCGAATAAGCACACTATACAATCCAATTATTCATTTTTAAAACATGTATAAAGTTCTATTTCTATTTCTAATTTATAGATTTCCCTTTTTGTTTACAATATTCGAATTTTGTATTCCTTTACCTATCGAATTCAATACGTCGATACAATGATTTCTAATTATCAAAATATCTTAAAAATATTCTAACTCCTTAAATTTCTGGAAAATTTCGCCATAACCTCCCCTGTATCGGGAGCATCGGGAAATTTCAAATAGCTTCCCCGGTCCTTCTAATCTCAAAAAGAAAAAGAAAAAGCCAAGCGGCTTGCCGATACGGCGCATAAAACTCATATATGAATTTAAACATGTACCTTTTTGTCGGGCACATAAATTAAAATCTTCATATACTCCATCCCATATCTGTTTAATACCTGTTCACCTGTTTCTAATTTATCCCAACTCAAACTGGTCATTTTAACGAAATTTGCTTTTTATATCCTCTTATTGGCTTCTTTGGCATATTTTCCTTTACATTTGAAAATAGCATATTCAAATATCCTTCCTCTTGCTTATAAATTATTTCAATTCTGTTTCCAACTCAAATTCCATATTCGAGTTCGAATATATATATATATATATATATATATATATATATATATTCACCAGTTCAATTTACTTAACCAAAACCCAAATTCAATTCAAAATCTCATTTGACTAAATACACTCCAGATTAGTTGGTTCTATTCAGCAGTTAAAAATCTGATTTTTTTTGTTTCAAAAATCATCTCACTTACTTCACTGGAATTCATATTTACTTTATATCTCCAGTCTGTATTTTTCTAATGGAAATTCGGATTTTTATTTATAAAAACCCTTTTATTTATTTAAATAAACCGTTACGGTTTTAAAGTGGTTTTGGCGCTGTTTTTCTGAAATTTTGATTTTGACATAACTCAAAATCTATACGACGAAATTCATATTTTTATCTTTCATTAGAAAACTATTATCAAACCGGTCCTGACGTTTCTTGTTTCAAAGAATTTCGACTTCAATTGAGTTCTGTATATTCAATTGAAGTTCGAATCGCTATTTTACGAACTGCAGCGCTGCGGCGAGTTCGTTTTAATTATATTTATATATAAAAACCTTTTAACTTCTTTAAAATGAATTCAACTTCATTTAACTCTATTTGAATTCCTTGATTCCAATTCCAATCTCACTTTAATTTGAATTCTATATTCAAATTCCAATTCCTTTTCTATTTGATATTCAGATTCAATACTTGAATTTCTATTTGAATTTCCTATATTCAAATTCTATGTTTGAATTCATTTGAATTCTCTTATTCAACTCTATATTTAAATTCCATTTGAACTTCTATATTCCCATTTCTATATTTGAATTCTATTGAAGTTCAAATATTCAAACTCCTTTTTAAATTCTATATTCAAAAATCCATAGTTTAAAACCCATTTGAATTTCATATTCAAATCCCATAGATTAAATCCTATTTGAATTCAATTTGAATCTCTTATATTCAAATTTCATTTTCCATTTCCATTTGAATTCTAATATTCAAATTCATCTCCAACACCATTTGAATTTCTAATATTCAAACTTATTTTTAACACCATTTGAATTTCTTCACTCAAATCCATTTGAATTCCCTTGAATTCAAACTCCATTTCAAAACCATTTGGATTTCCTATTTTGAAATCCTATTTGAAATTCTATTTCCAATTCTACTTTGAAAATCCTATTGTCAAAGTTTATTTCAAATTCTATTTTGAAATTCTACATTCAAATCTCTATTTGAATTTCTTTATTCAAATTTTATATCAAAGTCTCTATTTGAATTTTCTTTATTTGAATTCCTTCGAATTCAAATTCTATTTTTCATTCTAATTTCGTCTATTCCAATTCTATTTGAATTTCTAATATTCAATCTCCTTTTAAAATTCAAATATTTAAACTTCTTTTCTAATTCTACTATTCAAATGTTATACTCAAATTTCATTTGAGTTATATATTTAAAAATTTCATTTCACATCCTATTTTGAAATTTCATTTCAAATTCCAATTTCACACTTGTATTTCTATTTCTGAATTATCAAATGATAATTCTTTTCACTTCATTTATAACTTCGTTATAAAAGAATTATTTATAAACTTCGTTTATAAAGGAACTACTTGTTTTATTTTTCAAAAACAAGTTTATATTTTTATTTCCATTTAAAATTCAAATTCTATTTAAAATAGAATTTTCCTTTTTAAATCTCAAATATCCTTCCACGATATTTTTAAATATCATTACTTAAGCCCAGCGATATTTAAACACGCAACGCAACGAATTATTTATTTTTCTAACACATCATATATAAAAATATATATGCAAACAAATAAACCAACAGATAATATATTTTTGAGGAATCCAGTTGGATTCCTCCAACCTATTTTCCTGCATCCACAGATGGTAGCACATAAATAATACCCATTCTGCTTCATGGCAGAATATCGCGGTATAGAAGGTCATCCACTAATCATAGCGTGGGACGTATAGGGTAATCATCCGCTATGAAACTGCGGGCATCCGCTAATGAGACTGCGGGAATCCAACCAACCAATCAACCCAATATATATATATAGCCTAAATAACTAATATATATAAAACAACCACAAAATATTCACACAAGCAACAAACAATTATTTTTAACGAAATAAAAAAAAATTCTAAAGGTGAGTGAGATTTACTCACCATGATTTGCAGTTGTCGAATATCCTGTTTATCTTGAAATTACCGGCTACTAATCTTCTCGAATGATATTTGATCCTGGGATAATTTTATTTAATTTTACCGATTAACCATTTATTTTTTTAAATCAAAATAAATAAATAACTTTCCTCTATTTTTCTCTTCTTTTAATGGTTATTAAATTTCTTCTAACTTAATCAATATAATTTATGTTTCATAAAATGATTTACTCAATAATTTCCTTTCGGCTTTTATATTCCAAGCTTAGTAGTCAGTGCCAATTTCCATACTCAACAAACTATTCTATCATTTATATATTTACCAACTAGTTTCTTTTATATAAACTATTTCCTAAAAAATAAATGACCCATTTAAAAACTGATTTCTAAAATAAAATCCTTATTATATTATTTACTAAATAACTAAAATAAATTACCTTAAATCCATCATCACAAATCCTTGCATCTCATCTAATAGCGAACATTAGCAACATCGCACCCATCATCATTTGTCGGGACTTCCATCTCATCGTGGTTTCCAGCGTTGATTTTCCCCAATCGAAAATCGCGAGCACCTCCTAGCACACCAGACTCTGTGCCCTAGCTTGACAGGTACCAGTTCGAGCTTCCCAATGAGCATCGCACTAGAACCCTTCCTCCCAAGCACCCCCATCATCGATCGCTCTTCTCTCAGCATCAGTACAAAAACTATCATCGCCTGGCACCATTTTAGATTATCACGCATCGCACCTTCTGACATCGAGGTGCTCCTCTGAAATCGATGTGCCTTAGATAGTCGCCTCCCCTTGAACTCGCGCCGCACCCTTTTCTTTGAATTTTGCTAAATCAACTTTTGTTTCGAAATGGAGAAAGAGGGGTTACGGTTTCCATTTTGACTGCAAGGAGGAAATGAATCGAATTTTTGGTTTTCGTGGTTTAGAAAAGGAACTAACGAAGGTTTATATAGGCGTGAATTGGGGAACAAATGGTACGAGCCATTAATTTGTTGTTTCGTTGACACTGAAAGAGGGAGACAAGAATTTTTGCTCGAGAAAGGAAATAGGCTGCGAGATTTTCATATGTAGGTCGGCTGATTTAATTCCTTTGATTTGATTTTGTTTAATTAAAAAAAATAAAATATTTCACGGCCCCTTAAAATTCAAATCTCGAACCACTATTAAATCGTAACGAGTAACGTTGCTAATGTTATTCACCATTCTAAGTTCAACGGAATGAGTTCTGAAATTAAATTAAATTGTGAGAAAGATGATAACAATTTGAATTAACGATTTAAATTAAATTCAATTTAAAATATAAATGGTTTCAAACAATTTAAATTATCGATAACTATCGTTACAATTCAATATATAATTTATATTAGCCATTTGAATCTTTTTTTTCTTTTTTTTCAGTTTTAAATTCTGAATCCAATTATTTATCGTTTCCATAGTATGATAATTAAATATATTAGATATTTATTCATATACCGATTATTAAATTGATAAATTCAATATAAGAATCAACTTATTATCCTAATTAAATAATTAAAATAAATATAAATACTTAATATTAACTGGCTAAAAATCCGGGTCGTTACATTCTTTCCCCCTTAAAATAATTTCGTCCTCGAAATTGTTAAGGTAGAAAAATGATACAAACCTATTACTTTTCAAAATCTCACTTATGTTGAAACTCAACTCCTCATATTTCAACAATTTTAGTTCCACCAAAACTTTGGGTTTCATTCATTTAATCTGAATAATTTACAATCAATTCATATTCCCTTTGTATTGGTTCAACACTAATTTATCCAAATTGACTCTATTCAATTTATTCACTTCGACCCACTTAACTTGCTTAAGTTAAATTTAAATTCCGGAATTCAAATCCCCGGATTCTTATTTCAAATAATATAAATATATGCATATATTTACATCCATTTTAAATTCAAAACATTTGAATTTTCAAACAAATTTCCATCAAAAACTTTCTAAGGTAGCAATCCATCACTTAGAAACTCGGAAATGAACACTGATGATGTTGCAATCATCATCAGAATTATTTTCCAGCCACTGAAGTGAGTTCAGTGCTTTATTATTTCAAAATCCATCTAAAATGATTTTCTTTCAAATCCTTTTAAAACAAAGCTATATTGTTCTAATATACTTCCAAAAATATTTCAAACTTCCCAGGATTAAATTTTCAAATTCTGGTTTGAATTTCAATTCTAATTCATCTCACTTGTATATTTAATTCCTATACAAATTCTATTTGGTTATAAATAACCCTTCCAATTTAATAATCTCGTTTGATTATAATCCTAACAATCAACACATCCATATATTATAATAATTTCAGAAAATTATTTATATCAAAATAGAATTTTGGGTAAAATTATTTCATCTACCCATTTTAAAACTATATCGTGTTCAATCTTCTGTTCAAGTATTTATAAACTCTTATCGACGTTGTGGCGTCCCATGATTCGACCAGAATTCATAAATCACTCAACAGACCAGCCAACACAATATAAAACAACTTTTATATCAGTTTACAAATACGCTCTCTCGTATATATACGCTCAACTCATTCTAGGGTACTACTGACCCTATTTCTAATGAGCACAACCCTATTAAGCCTAGGTATTCGCTCAACCTAAGCTCTGATACCAACTGAAACGACCCGCAAATCCGAGCTATCTGAGTTGACTAAATACACCACACGTCCAACCCAAATAACACAGAAATACGAACCATTTATAGAAAGAAGTTAGAAGATGAGAAATAGAAAGAAAGAAATATTAGAATAGAAGAAAACGAAGATCACAAACTCACAGCGGCACGAATAAAATATATTATATAACATAACTTTTGAAATACAAATCAGTAACTTTATATACATACCATCATCAGAGCACAATAGTCATTTCTGGAACAGTTATAAACACCTGTTTCCAAATACAACGTAGTACACAGCGGAATATATGATAGTCTATATCTAACTGGTGAAGCCTCCTGCTTCCAGCTCTTCCAAGGGAATCTGAAAAATCCTAACTACTTGACTGCCCGTACAAATTTGGGCACCCAAGAGTTTAGGGGAAACAAAAAAAAATAAACTCTGGGTCAGTCATGGGACTGGTGTGAGTAAACTCCAACCACTTGTTTAACTTTCAAAATCCTTTCGAAAGAAAAGATAATAGTAAGACCAGCCCACACATAAACACGGACGGTTTTTACCTTACTATAACCCAAACCACTTTGATATGAAAATCTAGTGATATTATAATAATGTCTACATCAAGTAAATAACCAAATAGCAGAACGCTTGCATCTCACGCTCCACATATATATTTAAAATCAAAAACCGCATGGCGCTTATTGGAGATTGGATTTCCAACATGACAAGGTATGGAACCACCTTCCGATGAGGTATCTCTAGAGGCGAATACACCTGGGTTCAACAAGAACGTCTTGCAACCCGGCCCACACATGACCGACCACTCATTTCGCTTGAGTGTATCGAATGTATATCACCAACGGTTGGACTCAAACCACCGTTTCCTGAATGGGCAGAATCGATAGATTTAGAAACAAAAGGAATTTCTCTAGATAGGTGATTATACACCCTAATGGGTGCGACCCACATAGCCATGCTGCCTGCCCGATTTTTGTCCTTTCCCGGTTGTTGAGGCCTGAGGCTACGAATACTTACCATTCATTGATAGCACAATCACTTTGAATGCCACATTGCTAGATCCGTTAATCACTAGTTGAATTTGCACAAATATTCTGGATATTATGCTAAGGGATAAATCCGTTGCAACCATATATATTTATACAGACCAACCCATTTGATCATTGGAAATACTCTGTCAGACATTCGTCCATTTACGTTCGTTCTGGGACTGAACGAAACCGAAGGCACTATTTCTATAAATAGAAAAGCCCTTGCACTTTACTCCGTCTTCAATATATTCAGCATACTTGGTTCACAACGCTTATGCCGATACGGAGTGGTTCTTCGGATAATAATCCAACTGGTCTCTCCATATTGACAACGATGGTCAAAACTTCGATAGTCTGTGATTTAACTATCGAATAAAAACAAGTGTTCATCAAAACATATCAAACAAATCACTGGGCTCTTTAATTAATATTTCATTAATTAAATCTCTTCTATATTCTCTTATCAATATTTGTTAACCAAATATTTCAATAATCATCTCGACCTCTTATGCCATTTGGAAAACGTTCCAAATATTAACTTCTTTTACTTTCTATATATTAGAAAATGTCTCTATTTGCAATCGAAAACAATTCCAATCACTTATCTCTATCCCGACTATTTAAATTATACTCAGGAAATATTTACTTATTATATTTCCAAAATTCCATCACTTGGGTTTAAAACGAATGTTGTGTAAAACATTGTTACAACAACCCAAAATATGTTATTCAACTAATTCTTTTTCAAACACTTCTCTTCGAGACTGGATCTTGCTGTTTATCCATTAAAAATGAAGTCAATCAAGTTGGGGTAAAATTACCTCTCAGACCTTAACTGAAAACATCCTCAACTTCAAAACGGCAAAACCACTTACCCCGAATAAACACACTATACAATCCAATTATTCATTTTTAAAACATGTATAAAGTTCTATTTCTATTTCTAATTTATAGATTTCCCTTTTTGTTTACAATATTCGATTTTTGTATTCCTTTACCTATCGAATTCAATACATCGATACAATGATTTCTAATTATCAAAATATCTTAAAAATATTCTAACTCCTTAAATTTCCGGAAAATTTCGCCATAACCTCCCCTGTATCGGGAGCATCGGGAAATTTCAAATAGCTTCCCCGGTCCTTCTAATCTCAAAAAGAAAAAGAAAAAGAAAAAGCCAAGCGGCTTGCCGATACGGCGCATAAAACTCATATATGAATTTAAACATGTACCTTTTTGTCGGGCACATAAATTAAAATCTTCATATACTCCATCCCATATCTGTTTAACACTTGTTCACCTGTTTCTAATTTATCCCAACTCAAACTGGTCATTTTAACGAAATTTGCTTTTTATATCCTCTTATTGGCTTCTTTGGCATATTTTCCTCTACATTTGAAAATAGCATATTCAAATATCCTTCCTCTTGCTTATAAATTATTTCAATTCTGTTTCCAACTCAAATTCCATATTCGAATTCGAATATATATATATATATATATATATATATATATATATTCACCAGTTCAATTTACTTAACCAAAACCCAAATTCAATTCAAAATCTCATTTGACTAAATACACTCCAGATTAGTTGGTTCTATTCAGCAGTTAAAAATCTGATTTTTTTTGTTTCAAAAATCATCTCACTTACTTCACTGGAATTCATATTTACTTTATATCTCCAGTCTGTATTTTTCTAATGGAAATTCGGATTTTTATTTATAAAAACCCTTTTATTTATTTAAATAAACCGTTACGGTTTTAAAGTGGTTTTGGCGCTGTTTTTCTGAAATTTTGATTTTGACATAACTCAAAATCTATACGACGAAATTCATATTTTTCTCTTTCATTAGAAAACTATTATCAAACCGGTCCTGACGTTTCTTGTTTCAAAGAATTTCGACTTCAATTGAGTTCTGTATATTCAATTGAAGTTCGAATCGCTATTTTACGAACTGCAGCGCTGCGGCGAGTTCGTTTTAATTATATTTATATATATAAACCTTTTAACTTCTTTAAAATGAATTCAACTTCATTTAACTCTATTTGAATTCCTTGATTCCAATTCCAATCTCACTTTTATTTGAATTCTATATTCAAATTCCAATTCCTTTTCTATTTGATATTCAGATTCAATACTTGAATTTCTATTTGAATTTCCTATATTCAAATTCTATGTTTGAATTCATTTGAATTCTCTTATTCAACTCTATATTTAAATTCCATTTGAACTTCTATATTCCCATTTCTATATTTGAATTCTATTGAAGTTCAAATATTCAAACTCCTTTTTAAATTCTATATTCAAAATTCCATAGTTTAAAACCCATTTGAATTTCATATTCAAATCCCATAGATTAAATCCTATTTGAATTCAATTTGAATCTCTTATATTCAAATTTCATTTTCCATTTCCATTTGAATTCTAATATTCAAATTCATCTCCAACACCATTTGAATTTCTAATATTCAAACTTATTTTTAACACCATTTGAATTTCTTCACTCAAATCCATTTGAATTCCCTTGAATTCAAACTCCATTTCAAAACCATTTGGATTTCCTATTTTGAAATCCTATTTGAAATTCTATTTCCAATTCTACTTTGAAAATCCTATTGTCAAAGTTTATTTCAAATTCTATTTTGAAATTCTACATTCAAATCTCTATTTGAATTTCTTTATTCAAATTTTATATCAAAGTCTCTATTTGAATTTTCTTTATTTGAATTCCTTCGAATTCAAATTCTATTTTTCATTCTAATTTCGTCTATTCCAATTCTATTTGAACTTCTATTTGAATTTCTAATATTCAATCTCCTTTTAAAATTCAAATATTTAAACTTCTTTTCTAATTCTACTATTCAAATGTTATACTCAAATTTCATTTGAGTTATATATTTAAAATTTTCATTTCACATCCTATTTTGAAATTTCATTTCAAATTCCAATTTCACACTTGTATTTCTATTTCTGAATTATCAAATGATAATTCTTTTCACTTCATTTATAACTTTGTTATAAAAGAATTATTTATAAACTTCGTTTATAAAGGAACTACTTGTTTTATTTTTCAAAAACAAGTTTATATTTTTATTTCCATTTAAAATTCAAATTCTATTTAAAATAGAATTTTCCTTTTTAAATCTCAAATATCCTTCCACGATATTTTTAAATATCATTACTTAAGCCCAGCGATATTTAAACACGCAACGCAACGAATTATTTATTTTTCTAACACATCATATATAAAAATATATATGCAAACAAATAAACCAACAGATAATATATTTTTGAGGAATCCAGTTGGATTCCTCCAACCTGTTTTCCTGCATCCACAGATGTTAGCACATAAATAATACCCATTCTGCTTCGTGGCAGAATATCGCGGTATAGAAGGTCATCCACTAATCATAGCGTGGGACGTATAGGGTAATCATCCGCTATGAAACTGCGGGCATCCGCTAATGAGACTGCGGGAATCCAACCAACCAATCAACCCAATATATATATATATATATATATATATAGCCTAAATAACTAATATATATAAAACAACCACAAAATATTCACACAAGCAACAAACAATTATTTTTAACGAAATAAAAATAATAATTCTAAAGGTGAGTGAGATTTACTCACCATGATTTGCAGTTGTCGAATATCCTGTTTATCTTGAAATTACCGGCTACTAATCTTCTCGAATGATATTTGATCCTGCGATAATTTTATTTAATTTTACCGATTAACCATTTATTTTTTTTAAATCAAAATAAATAAATAACTTTCCTCTATTTTTCTCTTCTTTTAATGGTTATTAAATTTCTTCTAACTTAATAAATATAATTTATGTTTCATAAAATGATTTACTCAATAATTTCCTTTCAGCTTTTATATTCCAAGCTTAGTAGTCAGTGCCAATTTCCATACTCAACAAACTATTCTATCATTTATATATTTACCAACTAGTTTCTTTTATATAAACTATTTCCTATAAAATAAATGACCCATTTAAAAACTGATTTCTAAAATAAAATCCTTATTATATTATTTACTAAATAACTAAAATAAATTACCTTAAATCCATCATCATAAATCCTTGCATCTCATCTAATAGCGAACATTAGCAACATCGCACCCATCATCATTTGTCGGGACATCCATCTCATCGTGGTTTCCAGCGTTGATTTTCCCCAATCGAAAATCGCGAGCACCTCCTAGCACACCAGACTCTGTGCCCGAGCTTGACAGGTACCAGTTCGAGCTTCCCAATGAGCATCGCACTAGAACCCTTCCTCCCAAGCACCCCCATCATCGATCGCTCTTCTCTCAGCATCGGTACAAAAACTGTCATCGCCTGGCACCATTTTAGATTATCACGCATCGCACCTTCTGACATCGAGGTGCTCCTCTGAAATCGATGTGCCTTAGATAGTCGCCTCCCCTTGAACTCGCGCCGCACCCTTTTCTTTGAATTTTGCTAAATCAACTTTTGTTTCGAAATGGAGAAAGAGGGGTTACGGTTTCCATTTTGACTGCAAGGAGGAAATGAATCGAATTTTTGGTTTTCGTGGTTTAGAAAAGGAACTAACGAAGGTTTATATAGGCGTGAATTGGGGAACAAATGGTACGAGCCATTAATTTGCTGTTTCGTTGACACTGAAAGAGGGAGACAAGAATTTTTGCTCGAGAAAGGAAATAGGCTGCGAGATTTTCATATGTAGGTCGGTTGATTTAATTCCTTTGATTTGATTTTGTTTAATTAAAAAAAAAAAAATATTTCACGGCCCCTTAAAATTCAAATCTCGAACCACTATTAAATCGTAACGAGTAACGTTGCTAATGTTATTCACCATTCTAAATTCAACGGAATGAGTTCTGAAATTAAATTAAATTGTGAGAAAGATGATAACAATTTGAATTAACGATTTAAATTAAATTCAATTTAAAATATAAATGGTTTCAAACAATTTAAATTATCGATAACTATCGTTACAATTCAATATATAATTTATATTAGCCATTTGAATCTTTTTTTTCTTTTTTTTCAGTTTTAAATTCTGAATCCAATTATTTATCGTTTCCATAGTATGATAATTAAATATATTAGATATTTATTCATATACCGATTATTAAATTGATAAATTCAATATAAGAATCAACTTATTATCCTAATTAAATAATTAAAATAAATTTAAATACTTAATATTAACTGGCTAAAAATCCGGGTCGTTACACAAACAGGGAATCAAGCAAGGTACCCTACATCTTCCTATTTATTTATTATCACTATGGAAATGTTAACTAGAATGTTTGATAATTTGGTTGAGACTAATCTTTTTGATTTGCATCCTAAATGTTCTGAACCTCGCATCACCTCCCTTATGTTTGTTGATGGCTTGATTATTTTTTGCAAGTCGAATGATAAAACACTAAGCAATATTATGTTAACTCTCCAAAAAAAATTACATGTTAACTGGCTTGAAAATTAACTATGATAAATCAAACTTTATGATTGCTGGAGTATCACAAACTCGTATAACTGATATCCAAGTCTATACTGGGATAACTTGTAGTGATACGACTTTAACTTATCTCGGTGTGCCAATGGCAACTTCTAGAATCACTACGTTGCATTGCCTACCCCTTTTCTAGAAAATTACTAATAGATTTAATTGTTGGTTTAACTACTTGCTTAGTCAAGCCGGCAGATTAACTTTGATTAAATATATTATTATTTCTATGCAAATTTACTGGTCGTGCACTTATATCCTTCCCAATAAACTTCATAACATGATCCGAACTACATGCATAAGATTTCTTTGGAAAGGAAACATGCATGCAAAGTTTATTGCGCCAATATCTTATGCTAAACTTGCTAGACCAATTGACAAAGGAGGGCTAGGAATAATAAACACCAGCATTTGGAACACTGCTGCTTTAGCTAAGAACATTGATTATATTCTGAACAACACTACAAGTCTTTGGGTTAGATGGTCTGTAAAACATATACTTAAAGAATGTAGTTTTTGGTCTCTTAAAACACTACAAGGTTATAGTTGGACCTGAAAATCCATCAACAGTTTGAAATTTAAGATTCTTCCATACTTCAAATTTGGTCATACTGCTTTTGATAAGATCAAGTTTTGGGAAGACCCATGGCTTGATCATAGGCTAATTTTAAACGACCATATGACGTACCTCGAAAAGCAAAGGTCGGGTGTGCACACTAATGCTTTTGTAGGTGACTTGCTGGTTCAAGATAAGCTCAGGTTGCCCAACATGGTTTTTCATAGCGATCAACGGTTGAGGAACAAAATCGATGACATCAACAATACTTAAGTAACCCAATGCATCACTGCTTGGAATTGGAAAGTTGAGGAATATTAAACAAATGTACTTAGCTTTGTCAGGCTTTACCTCCATTCATGTCTGCAGATGGCATATAAGAATACAGAAAAAAGATAACAATGCCAAAGAAAACATGCTATTCTGGAAGGTGATTAACCAAGCTATCTTAACAAAGGAGCATCTATCGAGCCTGGGAATGGAAGTTCAAATGGAATGCAAACTTTGTGGAGCTGTGTTCCAAAATCTTCAACACCTCTACTTTGAATGTCTCATGGTTCAGCAACTATGTGAGGAGACTCTGCAGAAAATTAGGCAATGCAATTTTCCAACCGCCAGTGCTGGCCAATGGAGCTACTTTAAAACAAGGACTAGAACAAAAGGATCGAGCACGAGGCTGCATAACTATGTTCTCAAGAAACTGTTGCATGCGATTTGGAATCAACGTAATGCATGCTGATTTGACGTTGCGCATGTTTTCATATATGTCCAGTGGAAACAACAGCTTTGGTTGAGCTATTAGAGAGGGTCTGAAGTTCCTTAAATTCTCCTATGACCTAGGGATTTTTGTGTAACTTAAATTTCTTTTTCTGGGTTGTAATTATGTGTATTTGTCTTCTTTAGTTAGTGGTTGGTATGCTTGTTTCCTCTGTATTTATTTTTTGCTTCTTATCTTGCTTTATTACCTTGTAATCGTCTTAGCATATCAATAAAAGTGGTAGGGGTCCACTCAACCCCGTCGGCTTTGCCAAAAAAATATAAGGTGCTTGGAACAGTCCGCACGTTTGAGGGTGAATAACCCAACAGGGTAGATCATCGTGGTGTCATGAGGCACGAAGGGAGCGCACATTCATCTGATTATTCTTTCGACTCCGAAGGACTGGAAGGGGAAGCACGCGGCTTCCTGAGATACGTAAGGTGCTCTTGGTAGTCCTCTGGGCGATGGAAGATGTTTAGGCTGTGCTCGCAAAAGTTGGGTATGCGCATTACTACCAGGTGGGTGGGCCTTGACTGCAAAAATAGCTTTGCAGTCTGAATGCTGTGACGAGGTGACACTAGGGTGACTCGATGATCGCCCCAACTGGAGGCCAGGTCAGGACCAACAAGGATAGTAGATCGTCGGGTACCCGACATCGGCAGCCAGTGGGACACGAGAAGACTAGAGCTAAACCCAATAGACCATTCACTTTTCACTATTGAGGTACGATGGTTGAGGGAAGACGCCAACTGGATGTTTAGATTGTTTGTTAGGGGCAAGTCACTTAGCTCTGATAGTCTTTACTAGTTCAGGGAGGGGCCGAGGTAGGGTCATAACCACCATGAAAAATAGACCCGAGGCATATATGTATTTTGAGGCCCTTAAAGGCGGGCCTATACAGATATGGAAAAGCTCCCGACCTAGTTTCGTGTTTCTTGTACAGCCCTGCCACATAACTCGATGCACATTAAGGGATATGTGCGGATAAGGCATTAGATACGATTGACAATACGTACGTGGGAAAGTCTAGATACATGCATGTCAGCTCCGGGTGGTGTATCGTAGACTCGAGGGCATTACTCTGGGATAGAATCTGATTCGATCGAAGGCGGCAGTCCATAAGGTTACATAGCATAGTAAGGATAGATATATGTGGAACATAACAGAGATCCATATGTCACTCTGGCGTAGGATGAGGGACTGCGTACATTTCTTTGACATCATGGTGGAGACCGTGCGAGTGGGGTACCATGGGGTGTACCTCAATATTGAGGGTAGCTATATATATATTGTATTAGGATAAACCACTAGGAGTAAATGGGTACGACGCGTGTGTAAGCCTTGAGTGTTGTTAACCCAAGTAACCTGATAAATAAGAAATTATGATTGATCGGTATATGTAGGATTATCCAAAGTGTATAATTTAAATCCAGTCACCAGAACTTGTGTTCTGAACCCCTCCTCATAACATACTCGCAGGTTAGATTTTTGGCAAAGATATGATAGCTTTGGATACTGGTTAGGCAGTGTTATTACTATGGTAAGGTTGTACTGTGATATATTATATATCTCTATCTTTTATGCAGGATACCAGAGCAACCAACACGGGTTTCGATGGATTAGAATTTTGAAAGAAAAAAATCGATCTATCGGAATTTGGGTTGTTACATCTGGTATCAGAGCTTAGGTTTAGGATTCATGTATAAATAGTGAGTGAATGTATTTATATTTTTAAAAATATAAATTATATATATATACCTAGATCTATAGAGGAACCCGCTAAGTAGAAAGAATATAATGTGGTAAGGAATCTGTTTTGTACACTAAAGTAATGAATATGGAAGTCTGAGACCCATACGAAATTTGGGTAGTGTACAATACCCTTTGTATGGAAGAAAGGTGAATCTCATATGAGTGTATTTTGGGAAAGTGGGTTCAGTATTGAAACCATATCATGAAAGGTCAAATGGGATAGATATACATAAATATAAGTAGGAAGATTAGACCATGGAGACTTTGGCACTTCATAAGTCAGAAAGGAGGTATTAATCCTAAACAAACCTTTAGAATTTGAAGGGCCTTTAAAGTGACATGATAGCGAAGGTGGGCATTTCAGAATATTTGGACAACTGACCGGCCTCTCTCCTTTTTTAGGGTTCGAGCGAAAAAAAGGTAGGGTCAACCCCAATGTCGACCTAGGGAGGTCAACACACCAGGCAAGGGGTCGACATATGGGTCGACACCCCTTGTAGGGGGTCGACACCCCGACGCTGAATCGAAAAAAATAAAAGGGAAATAAGCCGAAGCTTCGTCCCCATTTCGATCCCACTCAGCAACCGAGACCCCCATTTTCCCCCACTTCCCAAGCCCACCACCACTTCAAATCTCCACTGTTTCGCGCAATTTTGGTGCCAAATCGAAGCTCTTGATGCTTTCTACCCGGATCTACTAGAGTTTGCCTTCAATTTGAAGAAAAAACGCCATGCAACCGCAACCTTCCCTCGTCGTCGCCTTTCCCCAATTTAGCCCTCAAGAAATTTCTTGGTGCGATAATCAAAGAGATATATTGGAGGCATATGTAAGCACCGTATGACACGGTATTCTACTTGGGAGTCCGGTCAAGTTTGAGACTTTGTAGGCACCGATTTGGAGGCATTGTTCAATACAGTGGGGTTGGATGGCATTTTGGACCACAACATTGTTGAGAGAAGGGGCTTTCCAAGGTTAGTACATCTTTTTTATGTGAACTTGGTAATTAGTTAAGAACATGATATGATGGTTTATTTGTCCGAGGTAAAAGGGGTACATATCTGATTTACTCAGGCCCAGTTTGGAGCCATGGTTGGTATAAGGGGATGGGGCCAAAATTTAGAAGATGTGGAAATGTCAAATTTAGCAGTTTTGCGTAGATTTTTTGTAGATGAGGATCATAGGCAATGGGATGTGACACATTTACGCTCATTAGCCAGAGTGGTCATACGCATACTACAGTATAACCTAGTTGCCAGGACAGGTGGTTTTGATAAGATTTCCCCCACGATTAAGGTTGCTAATTATGTAGTCTTTGCAGGACTCGAGGTGAATTGGGCCCGCTTAATCCTAAAGTATTATAGCTCCTCTAGGGAAATGAGACAGACTAACATTCCTTTTGAACATCTTTGGACGATGGTTTTTATATAATCACAGGTTCCCTTGGCAAGGGAGAGTCAGATATCACATCTAGGACATGTTATAGACCTAAGAATGTTAACTAGGATGCAGATTGAGTTTCAAGAGTTACTAACAGTGAACCCACAGCTAATGGAGCATGACCAAGAGGAAGGAGTAGGTGGGGGAGATGAAGAGGAAGAGTATGTTGGGGCAGATGAAGATCAGTTGAACGAGGAAGACCTATAGGAGCTGGGAGTACAACCTTATGGGCATATGATTGGGTATCATCCCATGCCAGAGGTAGATCCTCAGCATTCACCAGTAGTAGAGTTGCAGCAGTATCAGTACTTTTATCCCTCATAGGACTATCAGTATGCAGACATGCAGCAGTAGTGGGGAGGTGCCGGATCCACACAGACCTCTAGATGAGATAATTGGTCATTCAGGGAACACGGGAACTTGAGAGCTAAGGTTAGGACCATCTCAGGTAGATAGTCTCAGCTAGCTAGGGAGCATCAGGACATCTTATGAAGTCAGCAAGAGATGATTCGATCACAGATAGAGGCTGCCCAGACACAACAGCAGAGCTTACAGGAGATATACGTCGCACAATAGCGGATTAATCAGATGCAGGCTGATATACGGGACATGGAACTAGAGGTTAGAGATGGGACTAGACGACATGAGGAGCGTCTAGGTAGAGTGGAGGATACTTTAGGTGGATTAGATTCCATGATCTGCGGTTTCTTTGGGCAGGGCCCTGGTGATCTTCTAGATCACATGTGCCAGATCTTGACTATTTTAGTTTTACCTTATTGTAGTAGAATCTGTGTTTGAGATCTACTTTATGATAGTAGGGCTTGTGTTTTACTTTGTTGTAGAAAACCTATGCTTTAGATTTGCTTTGGTTTAGCAATGTGTTGTTTATTGTGTGTAAAACTCTACTATCTAGTAAGAAAACTTCTGCTAAACCAAATTGTCTCGTAATAACAATAATAAAATCTGTAACAAAGAAAAGTTTTCTTATGTGGGTTGTGCTTGGATAGGAAAATAGGGAATCTTTATAAATAGTGTGACGATCCCAAAACCCCATGACACGGTGTTAAGGATAATCATTGGAATATAACAGACTAATCATCATTAGCAGATCACAGATAATAGCATAAACAGAAATAGAATAATTCACACACATATGACAGCGGAATCATATAGACATCATCACATCAGAGAAGCACAGTACAAGATACAACTTAGTGCATAATGATACATAATCAGTAACCATCGCCTGAGGCGGAATCATACATAAAGAGTACTCAAAATAAATATTAGTCTACATCGCCAATGGAGGAATCATAATATAGATACAATAATGGCGGAGAAAATCCAAGTCAGCACGGTGTAGTCAAGCCTCGCCATGAGCCAAAAGCGCGTCAGAAACCTGTAACTAGGCTGCCCGTGTGAAAATAAGGGCACCCGAGTTTGCAAGGTGAAACAAACTACGAGTCAGTCATGGGATTGGTATGAGAAATCTACTTAACTTATTAACAACAATAATAATAAGGCAGATCAAAGGACCACGCCACTTTCGCGGAACGGGTTTACTCCAATGAGTGCTAGTGCATGAAATAAAGTAAATGATTAAATCATCGCAATGCTTTTTATAAAATGAAGCCATTATAAGACTCAGGTCCCATCACACAATGCAACGCAAGCCGGAGGATAGAGTTTTTACCTTATAATGGCCAAAAATGATTCATACGAATAAAACAAAAGTGTTTGATATTATTACTAGTGCATATATGTAACGAACTGGAATTTTCGACTCCGAAAATCAACATCAAACTACCATGTTGACCATTCAGACATCGAACATTCCAGATCACTAATAGAAAGAAGCTAGAGGGTGAGAATAGATAAGATAGAAATATTAGAATAGAAGAAGAAGAAGAAGAAGAAGAAGAAGAAGAAACACCACACAACAGAGTCTCACGTCGCAGCGGAACAAAATATAATACAGAAATAATCTTTATTGAAAGCTTTAAAATACTTACAGTATCAGAGTACATCATACCATGGGACAGTTATAATAGCCTGTTCCCATATACAACACCCAGCGGAATAGTAGTAATATCATACGTCTGGACTCTTCCAGCTCGTCTCTTCATAGCAGTCGATAACCCAAACCTATACAACCCGGCCTAACCCGAGCATTTACAAAACACCGGGTCAGTCTGGTGAACCAGAGTGAGATAAACTCGCACAGTAATAAGGGTGAACCATCCAATCATGATTTTAAAGTTCAAAATCTTTTCAAAAGAAAAGGATAATCGTAAGACCAAATCCACACATAAATACGGACGGTTTTTACCTTACGATAACCCAAAATAGTTTGAAACCAATATCTTGTCTGATATTATAATAATGTCTAAACACAAGTAAATAGAAATCTAGTGGAACGCTTGCATCTCACGCTCCACATATATAGTATACAATCAAAACCCGCAGGCGCTTATTGGAGATTGGATTCCGACTTGACAAGGTATGGGACCACCTGTAATGGCGCGTTTTGTAAGGTATAATAATTAAGTTATTTAATTATTTAAATAACGAATATATTAAATAAATGATAGTTGAACGTATAATTTATAATATAATTATAATCGAGCTCGAAATGGCGCGGCAGTTCGCTATTTGGCGATTTGAACTTCAACTGAATGTACAGGATTCGTTTTAAGCCGGATTTCTGTGAAACAAGAAACGTGTGGAGCTGGTGGAGTATATCTGTCTAGTGGAAGAGAAAAATCTAGATTTCGTCGTGTAGATTTTGAGTTACGTCCAAATCAAATTCTGGAAAAGTCGCTATGGATTTCCTTTATAATTTGCGATGCTTTATATACGTTACAAATCGATTTTTCAATACGAACTGAATATCGGGATAATCTGGAGTCGGGAAATCAAGTCATAAAATCTGAGGTGATATTCTGGAGCTGCACGATATCGTATGTGAAGATATACGATAATATTAATTTATTAATATTTAATTTAATAATATTTAAATATATTTATATATTTAAATGGGTCAAACAAAGCTTTAAAAATACGCAGTTTGAGCAGACGAAGTCAGAATTCGACGAAACTAATTTTGTTGGATCCGGAATGTCGAATACTTGTTAGAGTACCAGTTTGGTGATTTTTGGATATCATATATGGCCGTACGTGATTTTTGACTGAGAAACAGACGAGAAATCGACCTTTAAAATATGCAGTTTGAACATACGGTGTCGGAATTCGACGAAACCAGTTTCGTTGGGACTGTAATGTCAAACTGAAGGTGCACGTCCAGTTTGGTGATTTTAGGAGATCGTATATGGTCGCAGGGATTTTTAAAGACGAGAGACAAGCATATAATCGAGAAAATAAAATATAAAAATCAAATTAAAAATATCTCCCCCATTTTTCTATGATCCGAGACAGGCCACACGACCTCTCTCCTCAGCCACAAAGCTTACCAACTAAGAACAGCCTATATAACTGCATCACAAACCCATACAGCAAGAGATTTCAGAAAGAAAAAAACCACAAACAATCCAACTAAAATCCTATAAATATTAAGACTACTGTATTTGGATTTCTGAAGCAATTTCCTACGCTTTCGTATGTTTCTGAAGGGTGCGACATCGTTTCTGGTATGGGCGAAAGGAACACAGCAGCACTAGGGTTCCGTTCTTCGTCGAACTAAGGGGCTTGGAGCTCGATTGATGTGCGTTTCTGGGATTAGGATGTAGTGTAGCATCTTGCGCTCGACTTTAGAGTGATTCCGAGTTATTCTTGTTCGATACCTGTACGAGATGGGAGGGCGACGGATTCTCGTCGGAGGGGTCGAAGTCGAAGCGGGTAGGACAGGGAGGTGCGGATTTTGGTGGCAAGTTCTCTGGTGGAGGCGGCGCTCGGAGTAGATGGCCGAAGGAGGAGGTATTGGAGGTCAAAATGGCAGTCAACGGGTGATTATTTTGTTTCTGGAGCCGATAGTTTGGTTTGGGGAAGACAATGAGAAGCGGGTTTATATGGATGGAGTTGGGCTTGGGCCAAAGTTGAAAGTGTGAGGCCCGTTCTTTTGTTAAATAAAGTTTAGTTTTATTTAAATAGTAATCTAACTTGTTAACGAGATATCGTGGTCATATGAAATCAGAATCACGAACCGTAAGTTGCGTTGGGATCGTATTGACAAGCACTACGCAATGAGACTGACTGGAAGTCCATCCGAGCTCGTCACAATTTATAGCAAAATAAATTGTCTGAATCAAGCGATGGTTATCGTCCTTGACGATGATCGTCCAAATGTGAGTAAAACTCACCAACTCTGAACAGTTATATTTTTATATTGTATTCTTAGAACTGTTAATCATCTGTTGATTGCTGTGTGTTGGTTGATTGATTGAACTGCTAGTCAGTTAGTGGAAATTTTATATATATATATATATATATATATATAAATATATATATAAACCGTTAAATATTTATATATCGATTCTGCTATCAGAATAATTTATATTGAACTGAAAGTGATGATAATCATATTGTGTAACATCTGTGGATGCAGGGAGACAGGTTGGAGGAATCCAACTGGATTCCTCAACAGTTATTTTTACTGTGATTTATGTATTGTGATATATAAATGTGATATATATAATCTGCTGTGATTACATGTGATTGGATGATATTCATCGTTGTTAGATGATGTGTTAAAAACCATAAGTTAACCAAAGCAAGTTAGTCGAGTTAAACAAAGAAGTTGGTTAAGTTAACCAAAGCAAAGTTAGTCGAGGTAAACAAAGTAATTGGTTAAGTAAATCAAAGCAAGTTAGTTAAGTTAAACTAAGTGGTTAATCAAAGTAAATTTGTTAAGTTAAAGTGATTAATCGATGTGAATTAGTTAAACTAAAGGATTAATCGATGTGAATTAGTTAAGTTAAACTAAAGGATTAATCGATGTGAATTAGTTAAGTTAAACTAAGTGGTTAATCGAAGTGAATTAGTTAAGTTAACTAAGTGGTTAATCGAAGTAAATTAGTTGAGTTAAACTAAGTGAATCGGTTAGAGTTAATCAACGTGAATTAGCTAAGTTAAACTAAGTGGATTTGTTCAGTTAATCAAGATGAGTTAACTCAGTTAGGTTAAACCAGTAGAGTTAACTAGTTGAGTTAACCAGTTAGAGTTAATCAGTTAGGTTAAACCAGTTAGAGTTAACCAGTTAGGTTAAACCAGTTAGAGTTGACCAGGTAAAGTTGACCAGTTAGAGTTGACTAGTTAAAGTTGACCAGTTAGAGTTGACCAGTTAGAAGTTGACCAGTTAGAGTTGACCAGTTAGAATTGACCAGTTAGAATTGACCAGTTAGAGTTGATCAGTTAGAGTTACCCGAAGTAGAATTATCGAGTATAGTGTATTCGAGAGAAGAGTTATCGAATATAGTTTATTCGAGTGGAGAAATCAAATGTTATTCATTTGAGAAGGATAATCGAATATAGATTATTCGAGTAGAGAAATCAAATGTTATTTATTTGAGAAGGATAATCGAATATAGATTATTCGAGTAGAGAAATCAAATGTTATTTATTTGAGAAGAGTAATCGAATATAGATTATTCGAGTGGAGAAATCAAATGTTATTTATTTGAGAAGAGTTATCGAATATTATTTATTCAAAGAGTAGTTATCGAATATGAGTTATTCGAAGTTAGTTAATCCAAAGGAGTTATTCGAAGTTAGCTAATCCAAAGGAGTTATTCGAAGTTAGCTAATCCAAAGGAGATATTCGAAGTTAGTTTATCCAAAGGAGTTAGTCGAAGAGTTAATCGAATATAGTTATTCGAAAGAAAGAGTTAATCGAATATAGTTATTCGAAAGAAAGTGTAAATCGAATATAGTTATTCGAGTAAAGTTAAAAGAGTTAATCAAATATAATTTATTCAAATAGAGTTAGAGAAGTTAATCGAATATAGTTCATTCGAATAGTGTTGGAGGAGATATCGAATACAGTTTATTCGATAGGATAGAAGTGAATATAATTCATCAATTAAGTTATTCGAATTAGTTATTCGAATAGGGTTAAACACGTAGGAGTAAATTGAATATCAGTTATTCAATTTGAGTTAATCGAATTTAGTTATTCGAGAAGAGTTAAATCGAATTTAGTTATTCGAAAGGAGTTAATCAATTTGAGTTAAGTTAATCGATTTGAATTAAGTTGAATCGAAATGGAGTAAATCGATTAGAATCAGGTTAATCGAGTTAGAGTAAATCGAATATTGGTTATTCGAAGGTAAGTTATTCGAATTAGTTATTCGAAGGAGTTAATCAAATGAGTTGATCCAAAGGAGTTAGTCGAATATTATTTATTCGAATAGAGTTAAAAGAGTTAACGATTTTAGTTTGATCGAAAGGAGTTATCGATTAGTAAATCGAAAGGAGATTTTCGAATATAGCATATTCGAAAGAAAGAGATCGAATATTGTTTATTCGAAAGAGAGAGATTTCGAATATGAGTTATTCGAAGAGAGATAATCGAATATAGGTTATTCGAAGAAGAGTTAACCAAATAGAGATTACTCGAAAGAGAGTTATACGTCGAATTCGATTATAGCAAATTCGGGAAAGTACTATTTACTTTCCAGGGTTGAAATCAAGATTTAGTTATTGATTTAGAAATTAGGTGTCTGTTAAATTGTTCGAGTTAGGAGATAAAGTTATAATTAAGATTAGATATTGCAGAAGTAGGAATTATAACGTTATAGTTAAAATCAAACGCTGTCATATAAGAAGTGGATTCGTAACCTGAATCCGAGAATTTGCGTAAACAGATGATTGGAAAAAGTGAGTGACGAACTTCATCTATTTTACAGTAAAGGACGTTGTTCAATTAAGGTCTGAGAGCTAATTATACCCCAACTTGATTGACTTCAGAATTGACAAAGGAATAGTTGTGGTTCGATAGAAAAGGTTGATTTGAAATATAGTTAAGTAATAAGCGATTAATGGATTAAGCATAACGATGTTTTATACAACGTTCATTGGAAATCCGTAAATGAGTTTTGGAAACGTTTTCCAAATATAGTCAGATATGTTTTCTAAACATAGAAAATGAAATGTTTTCATGATAAGAATTTAAGAATTAGAGTTAAGCAAATTCAGAAACTAACTGGAGAGGGTAAGTTGAACGGTTTTCTAAGTGACGATCTGATGTTGGTTTCGACCTTCCGGATTGATACTTAGAGAATTGTTCTCATACTAGTTACAGTTAGGGACTGATAGTTGCGGAAAAAATAGTGATGTGAAAATAAACTATGGAAATGTTTTCCAATGATTAATAACATATATTTTCTAAATATATGAAATAAGGAAATATGAACATATGATGATTGATCGATCGAATTTCCATTTGGAAATAAGATCGTTGTTTGTACACCGACATGTTTTCATTTGATAGTTGAATCACAGACTATCAAAGTTTTTACCATTTTAACGTTGTTAATATGGAGAGACCGGTTGGATTATTATCCAAAGTACCACTCTGTATTGGCATAAGCGTTGCGAGCAATATATGCCAAAGATAAATTGAAGACGGAGTAAAGTGCAAGGGCTGTTGTATAAGTCTTAGATAACAGTGACTAAGATGGATATACTGAATAGTGCCTTCGGTTTGTCCAGTCCCAGGACAACGTATATGGAAGAAGGTCTGACAGAGTATATCCAATAAATCGCGTAAGTTGATCTGTTCAAACGTATTCACGTTTGGTGGAGGAGGAATTCGTTTCTCTTAGCTGTATACCCGTGTATATTTTGAATAAGTCAAATTGTGATTTGGCGGGTATGACGATGTGGCATTCAAAGTGAATGGTGATCAGATGTTCTGAAGATAGACGTAGCTTCTAGCCTCACACCAGGAAGTAACAAAAGTTGGGCTAGGCAGCATGGCTAGTTGGGTCATTCCCAAGCAGGGTGTATTGTCACCGATCTAGGGAATATCCATATTTATACTTCTTTTTGATTCTGTATCTTCGGATGACGGTTTGATGGCCTACAACCGTGGTGGCAATATATTCGTGACACTCAAGCTAAATGAGTGAGCGGTCATGTGTGGCCGGGTTGCAAGACGTTCTTGTTGAACCCTGAGTGTATCACCTCTAGAGTACACTATTCAGAAGGTGCTCCCATACCTTGTCTGTTGGAATCCATTCTCCGATAAGCGCCCTACGGTTTATGATTTTATACTATGTATGTAGAACGTGAGATGCAAGCGTTTCTGCTAGATTGATACCTATTTGTACTTAGACATTATTATAATATCACAATGATATTGCTTGTCAAAGTTGTTCAGATACTCATAAGGGAAAAACCCGTTCCGTATTCACGGCGTGGTCTTATGAGATATCCTATACCTGTTTTAAACTATTTTACTCATACCAGTCCCATGACTGACCCGGAGTTTACTTTGTTGTTTTCCCTAAACTCTTGGGTGCCTAAATTTGTACGGGCAGTCAAGTAGTCAGGATTTACAGATATGCTTGGAGAGCTTGGAGCAGGAGGCTGCAAGATTCTATAGCTATAGTTATTTCCGCTGCGTTGTAAGTGTTGTACTCTGATAAGTGCTATTGTATATATATAACTGTTTACTTCAAAGTTATGTTATATATGATATGTTATTCGTTCCGCTGTGAGATTCGTGTTACTCTGATGATGCAAGTGCTTCTTCTTCTTCTATTCTATTAGTTCTATCTTTTCTATTCTCATCTTCTAATTTCTTTCACTAACGTCCCGGAATTTCCGACTCTCGAGGAGTCGGAAATTTCCAGCCGTTACACCACCTGCCGATAGTGTATCTCTAGAGACGAATACACTGGGTTCAACAAGAACTTCTTGCAACTCGGCCCTCACATGACCGACCCCTCATTTCGCTTGAGAGTATCGAATGTATATCACCGACGGTTGGGATCAGCAACCGTCTCCCGAAAAGGGACAGCATCGAAACATAGATTTAAGAAACAATAGGATTTTCTCTAGATAGGTGATCATACACCCTAATGGGAGCGACCCACATAGTCATGCTGCCTGCCCAATTTTTGTCATTTCCCGGTTGATGAGGCTTGAGGCCAGAATTTATCTTTGAACATCATACACTTTGAATGCCACATCGTCAAATCCTCCAGATATCACTAATTGATGTCCATAAAAATACTCTAGCAGCAGCTAAGAGTTTGGCAATTCTCCGCCAACAACTATAGTACGTTTGAAGAAATCAACGTACGTGATCCTTTTGGAAATACTCTGTCAGACATTCGTCCATACAAGTCATCCAGGAACAGGATGAACCGAAGGCACTCTCCTACCGCATCCATATAGGAATCACCCCATGGATCAGTAGCGAGAAGTCCTTGCAACCCGTAGATTCCAACCACGACAGAATCACAGCTCATCTCTGCTTGCCAGACAGAGAATATTAGTGGTTCTTCCGTTTATGAAAATCCACGGTCTTCAATGCTCCATCTCGACCATCTTCTGATATCTTCATGTATTTGTTGGTCGGAATGGTTTTCGAATATAAATTCGATCCCGGTCTTTCCATACCAACAATCTTATTGGACAGGTTTGATAGTCGGTGTTTTAACTATCAAAATATACAGTGTTTCAATCATGACACTCCAATGAGTTCACTGGTTAAGTATTCAGCATCACCTGGCGTTTTAACACTTGATTTACTTTGTTAAACCAAAACTTCTAACTCTGTTAATATTTAAAAATACGATATTTGAATAACTCTAATTCGATTTAACTCTAATCGATTAACTCTAATTAATTAACTTTAACCGGTTAATTCTAATTGACCAATTCGACTTAATTAACTCCTATCGATTAACTAATATTCGACTTAACACCATTCGCTTGACTCTAGATCACAGCGATCACAATGGTTACGCCTGATTCCCTCAGGAAACATCCGACCGCCGTAGGCTATCTACAGCCCTGCGAATTACGCTAGCAGTCGTACACAATGGCAACTTACCTTGAATACTATGTTTGCTTAACTCTAGCTCGAGTAACTACATTCTTATATAGTAATGTCCTCAGAACTATTACTTTATAATACTTGGTAAAATAACTTATAACTATATATAATTTCCACTAAATTCCCTTTTCAACATACTTGTCACACCATCCTTTATTGTTTAAATCGGGAAATCCATTAGTTTTAATAAGGGAATTTATAGCACATATGTTATAATGCTGTTTAGATTTTATAGCATGCATGTCATAACCATAGCGTTATAATTACTATTTAGATTTTCAAAACAACAGCGCTATAATCGCTGTTTAGGTTTACAAAACATTTACTATAACAACAATGCTATAGTCGCTATTAGATTTACAACACATATATTATAACAACAGCGCTTAAATTACTATTTAGATTTTCAAAACATATTTGCTAACGTCTCTTACGATTACCAACTAATACTATCTTCAAATAATCCCGATGTTGTTCAAGTTGGGGTATTTTAATTACCTCTCAGACCTTGATCAAACAACGTTCTTATTCTCAGATAAATATCAGCTGTACTCAAACTATTATTTCAAATCTCACAACAATTTCCATCATAGCTTGGATTTTGTTATACACGCTTTAACCCACCTCTTTACCCCTTTTTCACTTTTACCAAACTCCTTTCAATTCTGTTCGACCCTTCCCACTTTTGGAAACCTTATTTCACTTCCTCATTTTCACTTGATCCCATTTACTAGTAACGTTAATTTAGTATTAACGCTTTTACACTTTAAATCCCATTTATATAATCCTGATTTATTATAACCCCTTTTATCTTATTTCCTTTGACCTGACCCAAATACTTAAGTAACCCTTATTTAAATTTAAACAATCTTATTTAACTATTTTAATCAAAACACATTAATTTGATAATAAAATCCAATTCAAAACGGTCGGTTAAATTAACTCAAAACTCGGTTATTCCCCTAACTGATTCCAATTGATTTTCACTTTAAATTAATTAAAAATATAATTAATTCAAATAATTCCATTAATTGTTTTTCTTAATAAAAACAATTATCCAAGTTTAACTATGCGATTTATTTCTTATCCTGTATTTGTAAAGCTGATTTACATCAGAATTTACTTTATAAAACCAATTAATAATAAATCAAAGTCTTAATTAAATAAAATATTTATTTAATTCTCTTAAATAACTTTTATTCAAAATAGTATAATTCAAAATCTAACTTTGGCTATAACATAAATTTTTATAACCTCAATTCTATCGATTCACTTGACGGTGAATCACTATTTATAACCCAATTGGTTTTAAAGGCCATGCTCTGCCAATTACTTATCCAACACCGCCCACTGGTTTAAAACAACCATCAAACCAATCACATTTAACTGATAATAAATAACAACCATTTAACATCAACCACATAACCGAACACTGCAAACAATTAAACACGTTTATAAATAAACGTGACCAACAGGGTGAGTTACCTCCGTTGGATCCAATCGTTAACATAACGATTTGGTATTTCATTGAAATTAAACACGGTTTAATTTCATCGGTTAAATCAACAGATCAATGTATAACTAGCAAAATAGTCAACCATTGGCAAGCAGAGCACACAAAATAAAAACACCCAATTTATATAAAATATAAAAAGAGTAACTGAGTGAGTTTAACTCACCTTTAGTTGATTCCGTTGTTCAGACGGCTGAGTTTAATTAAATTAAACGAGTTGTTTAATTTAATTAAAAATCCAGTTGATTTCAGACTTGTCTCATTCTGTCCCCGTCAGTCCCAAATGTGGTATTCAATCATACGATCACAATGTCTCTAGTTTGGTTCAAATTCTGATAACATGATATAATGTTAAACATGGTTTAATTCATGACTTAATTATAATAATAAATTTCTTAATCAAATGGTTGTTAAAATTTATTACTCTTGTTAAGAAAACCAAGGCCGATAATTCACTCGTTCATTTCCTCCTTCACCGTGTTGTTCAAAGTTGCTTCTTATTTTCAAACAACCTGTTACCTTTCTGTTCAAAACTGATATTAGCACAATTTTTGATAATAATATTCTTAATTAAATTTTAATAAAATATTAAAACTAATTACTTTCACACAGTTAAACAGGCTAACGTTCTCAATTCCTCCTCTCGTTCTCTGCTTTGCCCGACTGCTTTTATCATTCAGCTTGTTTGCATCTGAAATCATAATTCATTTAATTGAATAATTAATCACAGATTAATATGAATTAATCCCCTTTATGTTTAATTATGTTTTGAAACCTCAGTTTGGCCGATGCTCATGAATGCCACAGCCCTTCATTCACGCTTCCTCATTCTCTTCGCATACTGTTCAATCTTGTGCCCGATCTCTTCTTGTCTTTGCTTTCCTCTAAATACATGATACAGCTTGTTCCTTTTGCTGAAAACCCACGCTGACCCTCAAAGATTTCACTGTCGCACCACTAACTGAACGCTGGAATCCCATCCGAGACTTCCAGAAGCTGCGCCTTCACCCACCTGATCCGCGCCCCAGATCCCATCCAACTCGAGCAACTCCGGCGACTCCATCTTGGTTTTGAACGCCACAACTTCGAACAAGAATCCTGGTTGCCAGAAAAATCTCCAGGCGAACATCGCCGTTCAGAATGACGCCCTCACTTAGCTGATCCTCTTCGCGGTTGAGGGCTTTGCCAGAAAATGAAATGGAGGGGGAAAAATCAAGGATGAGTGTTGGAAGATGGTGGCCGTTCAATGAAGTAGTGGCGGCTCCCAAAATGGTTAACCGCGGATGAAAACAAATAGGGTTTTGACCCTTAACGTTGATATATATAGTGAAGTGTGGGATTGATATATTAATATTTTAATTATAACGAAACTTTACGGTAAAGTAACGCGTAAAACTATCCACAATTGACTTCTGTTTACTGATAAAAATGCTAATCTTAATGTAAAAAGGTATTCCGAACCCAATGGAACAAGTTTCGTCGAAATCTGAGGTCGTATGAAAAAAAATTCCTTTATAAAACCAGAAATAAACACACGTTTAATTTTTTCACGATCACCAGCTAAATCGAATCAACTTGAAACCTTGATATCTTGCAATAACTTTTCGATACGAACCCAACGGCACTAGCATTCTGAGACTATTTCCCCGATAGGCTGTTTTTACCTCGAACCGCCCTACCCTTTTTAACGCCAAATTTCTCGATCTCTAAAAATAACAAAATATATACCTATCCTGACTCTAATCGACGATATGAACTCAATGGAACTAGTTTCGCGGCCTAATTCGATCGTCTGCTCAAGTTACACTCAAATATCCCTTTATTATATAAATCACGCGCTATAGAAAATGAACGGGCGTTTACGGCTACCGTGGCCACATACGACATTGGTTTGCCATGCCATCTAACACCGTACAATAATTTAACGATACGGTTCCAATGAAACTGATTTCGTCAAAATCTGAGTCCGTTTGCAAAACGGCCATTTTAAAGGTCGCTATTTCAAATAACGATTTCCACAGCGTTTTTTCCAAATTTTGATTTAGCCATAACTCGCACTCTGTAACACGGAATCTGGATTTTTCTCTTTTATATGAAAACTATCGTCAACACGCTTCCAGCGTTTCTCGTTTCACAGAAATCCGACTTATATCGGACTCTGTATTCTCAGTTGAAGTTCAAAACTCGAATTTACGAACTACACGCCATTTTCGAACTCTATTTATAACTATATAAATATATAACGTTCGAACTTCGTTTAAATAACGAATTAAATATTAAATTCCATTAATATTACCAATATAATATTAAAACTAATTTAAATATTCAGATTCAAATGGTCGAAAAACACGGGTCGTTACAATATATGTTTCAAAAGCAAATTCAATCATAAATATCAATCCTAGGCGGCATAGCTACCATCTACTATGTCGCCATACTAGTAATACAATCACGTCTGCATATTTCATATAGGGAATTGGATTCCTTCATGAGTCGAGGCAAGGGGCAAGCTCCTCTCCAATTCGAGACACTCTAGCAAATGTCCCAGGACCCCACTATGATCCTTGGATCTTCAGGGCCGGTCCTCTCTTACTTTTGAGGATTAATTATTCCTGAACACACGTTTCCCGGTCCTTACAGACCTATATCGAGGCGCCTCCATTCCAACAACCACACAGGTGAAAAGTATATATAATGTCAGGGCTGGTAGGTCACTGACACCATCTTAGCTTGAAAGAAACGTCGTGCTCTCCCTGCAGTCACTCTCCCGTTTTTGACTCATACTGAGGTGTGAGGCTCGTGAATTCACGTTATACACAAAGCTACGTCACACAGACCATGCTTCGATCATCAACCACAAGACTTTGCTTTGCAACAGAAGCCTTGATCATATGCCACTTAGGCGTGCCACACAGGCAATCCACTCCATGCGACTGATTTCCATCAATACATAACCTCTGAGCTCGTACGTCTCAGAGAAAGGCGTTTAGCAAGAGAATAAATTCTCCACCGCCAAACAGATATATATTTAACAGAGATCAATCAGCATAGAACAAAATCCAATGTCAGACACACAGTCCATTTACAAGTCCGTTCTGGGTCTGAACGAAACCGGAGGCACCAATTCCTCGCATATCCGTACAATCAACAGTATGTTTGGACGGCTACTACTTCAGCTCCTTCATGGTAGCTACTCCAATCACGAGCATCAGTAGCGCCCACCCATCCAATGTGAAGATCGTCGGTCTTCAACCATCTTCAACTCTTCGACTTCTCAACGTCGATCGATTATTTGAAATGAGATGAACTCGGCCTTTTCAAATAACCTACGTATATTTAGATTTTCAAATCAATTAATCACATGGTTGGACTATTCAACATCCACATTTCAGTTCTTTAGTTATAATTCTCATGTTAAATACATTCAACCATCACATATCAAGCAAACACAACAAAATGGGATTATTTTCACTCTATATCGTCTATAGTATTTTATAACGATATATCGCCATTTTTATTTAATTTAAAACGGCCAAATTTAATTAAACGACGTTTCAGGTCGTATCGTTGCACTGGCGCTGCTTTTCACTAATTTTGTTTTACACATATCTGAAAATCTAACCGTTGGATCTTCACAAATTTTATATCATTAGGAAGGTCATTTCAAAACGAATCCAACGGTTTCAGTTTTGGGAAAATCCGACGGTCGGATCTTCCACACTAGTCATTTGAAGTTACGATTTCAATTTACGAACTGCAGCGTCGTTATTCGATTTAATTTAATTATATTTATATATATATATATATATATATATATATAAATATAATCGTTTCTGGCGCTGTTTTTCTTCAGATTTGAATTAAACATTCCAGACAATCCAACCGTCGGATCTTCACAAAGTTGTTGCCGTTGGAAAGATATTTCCAAGACGAACCCAACGGTTGCGGTTTCGGGAAAATCCAATGGTCGGATTTCCCGCACTAGTCGTTTGAAATCACGGTTTCAAAACACGAACTGCACGGCCACGTTTCGTTTTAATTTTATTTATATTTATATATTTATATAAATATAGTTCATTCAAAAATTCCTATATCGTTTTCACTTCAATTATTTCACTAACGCCTTTAAATTTTGGAAAATTTCGCCATAACCTCCTTTGTACGGGAGGGGCTGGGAAAATTCCCAAATAGCCACACGGGCGTCTCATGTCAAAAAGAAAAAGAAAATGCCAACAGGCTCATAAAATCATCACCCAAACAAAACAGTAAATATGTACCTATTTGTCGGGCACAAAATTTTATTCCTCTTCTCTAGCCCCTTTGCTATAACCTGTTCAATAGATATGCATGTACATATATACAATTTCTATCACTTATCATTTTCCATTCACTTCATATTTGATTTACTTTGGTTTAAAAACACCATTCATTCTAATGTTGCATGCATAGGCTAAAATCATATCATTAGCTAATTAATGTATATTTCAACTCATGCATATTTTATTTGAACAAGTGGCTATTTTTAACACTTCACATTTCAAAGATGATAATTTTGGCGAACTAAAATAGATTTCAACACATGACTATTTTATTTAGTTCCTATGCATGTTAAAAATAATATTCCTTCACAAATATTTATTTCAACGTCCGCATATCTCTAGCATATCACATATATGATAAAAAATGATATTTTTATCATTTAAAATATTTATTCGACAAATGGATGTTTTCAACACTTCAAAGTTTCAATAAAAATGTAATTTTTATTGTTCGGTCTTTTTATTCAACACATGAACTTTTCCACTACACACACTTCTCAACACGTGAACATTTCCACACATGGATATTTTATTTATGTTGTTCATATAAGAAAGATAGGATTTTTATTGTTAAAACTATTTATATATAAGGCGAATATTTTTCATACTTCATATATATTATAAAAATGTGATTTTTATTGTTTAAACACTTCATTCATTCACAAATGAATTTAATTTTCACACATCACTTTTCAACACATGAATATAGTTTCAACACATGACTTTAATTTCAACGCATGAAGATAATTTCAACATATGAAAATAATTCTAACACACAAAGATTATTCAAAATTTCGGCAGGATAACGGCAGGGTAGTTAAAACCGGCACCGTCCCTAGTACGGCTCCTCGCTCTACCTTAAAACCTCGCGGTTTTTGACAATGGGAATTCATGCATCTAATTCGCACGCAGGCGGCATGTTTATTTTTATTTCCACAAATATTTCCAATTCATTTCAATCACCAATGGGTATTTTTCAACCACAACCAAACAATATCAACCACAAACAATTATTCAACCATTCGTATTTTTCATCCAATATTTCACACCAATTCACAACAATAAATATCGTCCATGATTTGTGGACGAGGGGAGTATATATATATATATATATATATATATATATATATATATAATTGCTATATTTCACTTGCATTTCAACACATATATCAATTATTCTATGCATGTAAATTTCATACTTCACTTATATAGCTTACACTACGCATGTACATGAGGTATACAACACGTGTGTAATTTATATTTCGCTAATATAATTTATACACGACATTTTCCATTCAAATTTATTTAATTTAGATTTCTCACATTGGTTTGTTGCTTCGCTAAAAATAGATACGATGTCAGAAAAATCCGCAGCTTCTTCTAGAGTGTAGAGAGCTTCCTTGCGGTCGTGTTATTTCCTGTTTCATCGAATTTCATTAAAACATCAAAAAGATATGATTTTTCAAAGTGCAAACAGCAAAAAGAACTCACCTTTCACGATGGTTCAAAACAAGGCTTGCGGTTTTCGTGAAAACCGAGGCACGAGGGGATGATCGGCGGGTTGGACGTGGAAGAGGGAAGAGAGGGCTTCCTGTCGGTGGTGGTTTGGTGGCGTTCGGTGGTCGGGATCGTCGGCAGCGGCGCTGGAAAGGTCGGGACTTTCTGGGCTTGATTCGGGCGGAGGAGGGGTCGGTCGGGGACGTGGTGGGGTCGGATTTGAAGGGGAGGCGGAAGCGCATCGAGGGGTGGCGGTGGCTGAGGCGGCGGCGATTGGGCCTGGAAGGTTGGAACGACGGTGATCGTCGAGAGCGAGGGTTTTTTATTATTTTTTTATTTTTAAAATAATGAATGGAGAAATATGATTGGTCGATGGTTTTAATAAATTTTTAAATAGTGTTTTCTCAAACGAACTCCTTTTCAATCCCAACGACTGTCGTCCCTAGCTTAATACCCCCATCCCGGACACAATGGGATATGTTTCGTAGGCCAATTCGACTGTTACAGTCAGTTATTTTTCAAATTAAAGTATAAAACATTCAATTTTTAACTTTGAACGCACATTTCAATTTGCCCGGGCCACAAACTGATTCCAAAAATTCCAGAAAAATAAATCTAGCTATGTTTTGACGCTACGGTCCCAACAAAACTAGTTTCGTCAAATTCTGAGATCGTTTGAAAAATGGCCATTTTCTGGTCGATCCAATTTAACAAAAATTGATCAAACACATTTTCTTTTGCCACGCTCACATACTAGCTTCAAAAATTATGAAATTTGAAACCTAGCAATAGTTTGACATCCCGGACCCAACAAAAGTGGTTTCATCGAATTCCGAGGTCGTATGCAAAATATCAATTTTTCAGGGCTATATATTCTATATAGCGACCATTCTGAAAATTCATTCGGTCATAACTTTTGATTCCCGTTATGAAACTTCGATTTTTCAGATTCGTTAGAAAGGTTTTGACTAACAGATTTAAATATTTTTGGTTTCGCTAAAATCCGTTATATTTTCCACCTTGCACAGTCAGTCAAAGTTTGAATTCAAATTTTCAAACTGACTCACTGTTTCTAATTCACTATTTTATTGAAATATTCTATTTCAATTGTTCAAATTCCTTTGAAATCACCAATTTAAAATTTTTAAATTGGCTCGTATTTTCCGGGTTGTTACAATCTCCCCCACTTAAAACTTTTCGTCCTCGAAAAGGAAACAACGGTAAAGTAGGAAACAAAATGTAAATGCAAAGTATTGTAAAGGTACCTTGCACCGGAGTTAGTCAGAAATGTCCACTCTGCATTTGGGGTAAGCTTGCTTAATGCTTTCCTTGGTCTCCCAAGTACAGTCTCTAGGATCACTGCTCCACTGCACTTTAACTAAATGAACCTTTTTGCTTCTTAGTTCTCTAGTTTCTTTGCCAACAATCTTTAATGGCTCTCTTCTGAGTGCTAATTCTGGAGTTATGTCTATATCCTGTTGCGCTGCTTCTTCTACAACAAGATCCGGATCATGCACATGTCTTCTAAGTTGAGATATGTGAAATACATCATGCACTCCAGGCAACCAATCTGGCAATTGAACCCTATAAGCAAGAGTTCCAATTCGTTCAAGTATAGGAAAGGGACCAATAAATCTCGGTGCCAACTTCCCAGTTTTGCCAAATCTGATTACTCCTCTCATCGGAGAAACCTTCAAATAAACATGATCACCAACAGCAAATGTCAAATCTCTCCTTCTAGAATCTGCATAACTTTTCTGTCGACTTTGGGCGGTTCTCAAACGCTTTTGATGAAGTTGACTTTATCAGATGCTTCTCTAATCATATCGGGTCCTAACACAAGTCTGTTGCCAGGTTCTACCCAACATGCTGGAGATCTGCAGGGTCTGCCATATAATGCTTCAAATGGCGACATTCCCAAACTTGCTTGATAGCTATTGTTATATGAGAATTCTGCCAAATGCAGATGATCTTCCCATGACCCACCAAAATCAATTATACAAGCCCGCAATAAATCTTCTAGAATTCTATTCACCCGCTCAGTTTGGCCATCTGTTTGAGGGTGATAAGCGGTGCTCATATTCAGTTTCGTTCCCAATTCTATCTGGAAAGCTTCCCAGAATTTGCTAGTAAATAGGGGATCTCTATCACTGACTATGCTGATGGGAATTCCATGCAGCTTAACAATTTCTTTGAAATATATCTGTGCTAGACTTTGAGCGGTTCTATTGGATCTGACAGGTATAAAATGGGCAGTCTTCGTGAAGCGATCTACGATTACCCAAATACTGTCATTACCTTTCCTTGTTCGCGGCAAGCCATCTATGAAATCCATGGAAATCTGTTCCCATTTCCAGCCTGGGACTTCCAACGGTTGCAACAATCCAGCTAGCTTCTGTTGGTCACTCTTGACCAATTGACAAGTAGGGCATCTGCTAACATACAAAGAAATATCCCTTTTCATTGCCCTCCACCAGAAAGTGCATTTGATATCGTTGTACATTTTGCTCACACCAGGATGGATGCAAAATTTGGATTTATGGCATTCGTCTAGCACTTCTCTTCGAAGGCCTAGAATATTTGGAATGCAAATCCTATTATTTAACCTGAGAACCCCCTTATCGTCAATACGAAAACTCGTGGTTTCACCTTCCTTGACCCTCTGACTGATTCTCTGAATGAATTCATCGTCTTTTTGAAGGACTGAAATCCTATCAATCAATCTAGGTGTAATTATAAGATTGGCAATGATTGAGGTTTTCCTACTAAGCGCATCCGCTACAACGTTAGCTTTCCCCGGCGTATACAGGATTTCAAGATCATACGCTGCAAGAAATTCTAGCCAACGCTGCTGTCCCAAATTCAGATCTTTCTGGGTGTATAAATACTTCAATGATTGATGATCTGTGTACAGTATAAATTTCTCACCCAATAAATAATGCCTCCTGATTTTCAAAGCAAAAACGATAGCTAGCAACTCAAGATCATGAGTTACATAATTCTTCTCATGCAGTTTCAGTTGGCGGCTTGCATAAGTGACTACTTGGCTTCTTTGCATTAACACTGCACCAAGACCTTAAATAGAAGCATCTGTCCAAACCGTTAAATCCTGATTGCCATCAATAATGGTTAACACTGGAGCAGTGGTCAGTTTTGATTTCAATTCCTGGAAAGCTTCTTCACAGTCGGAAGTCCACTTGAACTTCTCATGTTTCTTTGTGAGCTTCGTTAATGGACCGGATATCTTCGAAAAATCCTTAACGAACTTTCGATAATAACTAGCCAACCCCATAAAACTTCTAACTTCTGTGGGAGTAGTGGGTTGTTTCCAGTCTTGAATCGCTGTTATTTTGCTTGGGTCAACAGAAATCCCTTTCTCTGACACGACATGGCCAAGAAACTTCACTTCTTCTTGCCAGAAGACACATTTAGAGAATTTGGCTTTGAAGACGTTCTTTCTTAGAATCTCCAATACTTGTTCTAAGTGTTTTTCATGCTCGGGTTTTGATTTGGAGTAGATTAAAATATCATCGATGAATATGAGGACAAATTTATTCAGAACTCCCCTGAACACTCTATTCATTAGATCGACAAAGTATGCTGGAGCGTTACACAGGCCAAACGGCATTACTAACCATTCATAAAATATGTCTGGACCTCTGAAAGCTGTCAAAGGAACACACTCTTCTGCTATCCTCAATTGATGAAAACCTGTAGCTAGGTCCATTCGGGAAAATACTTTCGCCCCATTCAATTGGTCTAGCAAATCATCTATGCGGGGTAATGGATACTTGTTTTTGAGCGTCTGTTTGTTGAGGTCTTGGTAATCAACGCATAATTGAAGGGTACCGTCTGACTTTGGGACAAACACAACAGCCGCACCCCAATTAGAAAAACTAGGTCTGATTAGACCCTTCCACAACAGTTGACGAGTTTGATCGCCCAATTCTTCTTTTTCTTTCGGAGTCATTCTGCGAATTGGATGTACTACTGGTCTGGCATTGGGAATTAGATCGATTCGAAATTCTATTTCTCTTTGCGGAGGTAAGTTTTCAACTTCTTCAAACACATCCGCATAGTTTATTACAATAGGAATCTTTTCTATGGAAGTGGGGTTAATTTCTAATGCCGAACAAAATTCTTCTCTATTCGGATTCGAACCATGGCAGGGTACCGTAACATATCCAAGCTTCGTTCGAATTTTGGCGATTCTTTCCGCACACTTCACTTCGGCTTCGTATTTCGTTAACCATTCTAACCCAAGGATAACGTCAAATTCGGGAAAATCCATAACGATTAAATTAATGGGAAATTTGTAGGAAGAATAAGAGATTGGCACTCTACAACATGAACTGATAGAGATAGAACCACCTATCGGGTTATGAACTTCAACCGATTCTTTAAGCTTTCTCTGTTTTAACTTTAATTTGTGCATTGTGTTACTAGCAATAAAACTACGTGATGCACCTGTGTCAAACAATACAGAGACAGGAATATTTTTAATTGTAAGGGTACCTTCCAACACATCGGGTTTACCTGCTCCGTCGGAAGCAGCTGGCGGGCTCGACCCGTCATAGACATGAGCTACTGTGGCCTTCTTCAGCAAAGGACATTCCCTAACAAGATGATCTGTCTTGCGACAGTTGAAGCACGAGCGAGGGTTCTGGGAGCCTTGGCTCGAACCTTGAGAATTGGTTCTCTGCCTTTTCGGAGCGGTGCAGACATTTGAGTAGTGCCCCGGCTTGCCACAGTTAAAGCAGTTTCCTCTTGGCGGCTTACTGGTTTGTGGATTCGAAGATGCCGCTTGGCTTGACTCGCCTTGATTTACAGCAGGCTTGCGCTTATTCCCGGCCTGGCTTTTAGCGCGATCCTGATCCAGATGCCTTTGATCAAGGTCTTCGTAGTTGCATGTCATTTCCACCAGTTCGTTGAATTCCAGCTTGACATGGTCCATGGCTCTATCATGATACTGTCGCCTTAGCCCAAGGATAAACCTCTTATTTATGGACTTTGCAGTAGCGACAAGCTCCGGAGCATAGGGCGACAACAGTGTAAATTTATTCAGATAGTCCTGCACGGAAAGATCCCCCTGCTGGAGGTTGGCGAAGTCATCGTGCATTCGTTCTAAAGCTTGTTCTGGGACATATTTCTCCTTGAAGAGTTCTTTGAATCCATCCCATGTTCTTCCAGCTTCTCTATTCCCGGCGGTGAGAGATTCCTACCATAGTTCAGCTTGTTCCTGCATAAGCCAGGCGCCCATAATAGCTTTATCTTCGTCTCCAAGCCTTAGGCCTTCAAGAATTTTCTCGCATGTTTTGAGCCATGCAAGGGCCTCTATTACGGTGCCAGTTCCCGAGAAGGTCTTGCCTCCTAAGTTCTTATATCTCTTAGCTACACGGTCAAGCTCGAAGTATTGCGCGGCCGGGGGTTGTATCAAAGGTCCTTCTTGAGCTGGGGCTTCTCCCCTTCCTCGGCCTCGGCCGGCACGGCCTCCTCTAGTGGCGGCTGCTCTGGTAGCCATTTGTCAAATTCTATATAAGCAAGGAAAGAGTCAGCTAACAGAAATGATAGTTTATTGCATGATTAAGCAGAAAATTTACGGAAAGATAACGATGGACTGATCAAAATGTTTTTGCTATTCTGCTCGGCTCATTCTAGGACTTTACTAGTCCTATCTCTAATGAGCGACTCGCCTTAGAATAATACTGATTCTATTTTGACGAAGTGTTTAATGTGTTAGACTCCAGAACTAAGGTTAACCAAAGCTCTGATACCAGCAGTGACGATCCCAAAACCCCGTGACACGGTGTTAAGGATAATCATTGGAATATAACACATTAATCATCATTAGCAGATCACAGATAATAGCATAAACAGAAGTAGAATAATTCACACACATATGACAGCGGAATCATATAGACATCATCACATCAGAGAAGCACAGTACAGGATACAACTTAGTGCATAATGATACATAATCAGTCACCATCGCCAGAGGCGGAATCATACATAAAGAGTACTCAAAATAAATATCAGTCTACATCGCCAATGGCGGAATCATAATATAGATACAATAATGGCGGAGAAAATCCAAGTCAGCACGGTGTAGTCAAGCCTCTCCATGAGCCAAAAGCGCGTCAGAAACCTGTAACTAGGCTGCCCATGTGAAAATGAGGGCACCTGAGTTTGCAAGGTGAAACAAACTACGAGTCAGTCATGGGACTGGTATGAGAAATCTACTTAACTTATTAACAACAATAATAAGGCAAATCAAAGGACCACGCCACTTTCGCGGAACGGGTTTACTCCAATGAGTGCTAGTGCATGAAATAAAGTAAATGATTAAATCATCGCAATGCTTTTTATAAAATGAAGCCATTATAAGACTCAGGTCCCATCACACAATGCAACGCAAGCCAGAGGATAGAGTTTTTACCTTATAATGGCCAAAAATGCTTCATACGAATAAAACAAAAGTGCTTGATATTATTACTAGTGCATATATGTTTCAAAAGAAAATTCAATCATAAATATCAATCCTAGGCGGCATAGCTACCATCTACTATGTCGCCATACAAGTAATACAATCACGTCCGCATATTTCGTATTGGGAATTGGATTCCTTCATGAGTCGAGGCAAGGGGCAAGATCCTCTCCGATTCGAGACACTCTAGCAAATGTCCCAGGACCCCACTATGATCCTTGGATCTTCAGGGCCGGTCCTCTCTTACTTTTGAGGATTAATTATTCCTGAACACACGTTTCCGGTCCTTACAGACCTATATCGAGGCGCCTCGCATTCCAACAACCACACAGGTGAAAAGTATATATAATGTCAGGGCTGGTAGGTCACTGACACCACCTTAGCTAGAAAGAAACGTCATGCTCTCCCTGCAGTCACTCTCCCGTTTTTGACTCATACCGAGGTGTGAGGCTCGCGAATTCACGTTATACACAAAGCGACGTCACACAGACCATGCTTCGATCATCAACCACAAGACTTTGCTTTGCAACAGAAGCCTTGATCATATGCCACTTAGGCGTGCCACACAGACAATCCACTCCATGCGACTGATTTCTATCAATACATAACCTCTGAGCTCGTACGTCTCAGAGAAGGGCGTTAAGCAAGAGAATAAATTCTCCGCCGCCAAACAGATATATATTTAACAGAGATCAATCAGCATAGAACAAAATCCAATGTCAGACACACAGTCCATTTACAAGTCCGTTCTGGGTCTGAACGAAACCGGAGGCACCAATTCCTCGCATATCCGTACAATCAACAGTATGTTTGGACGGCTACTACTTCAGCTCCTTCATGGTAGCTACTCCAATCACGAGCATCAGTAGCGCCCACCCATCCAATGTGAAGATCGTCGGTCTTCAACCGTCTTCGACTCTTCGACTTCTCAACGTCGATCGAATATTTGAAATGAGATGAACTCGGCCTTTTCAAATAACCTACGTATATTTAGATTTTCAAATCAATTAATCACATGGTTGGACTATTCAACATCCACATTTCAGTTCTTTAGTTATAATTCTCATGTTAAATACATTCAACCATCACATATCAAGCAAACACAACAAAATGGGATTATTTTCACTCTATATCGTCTATAGTATTTTATAACGATATATCGCCATTTTTATTTAATTTAAAACGGCCAAATTTAATTAAACGACGTTTCAGGTCGTATCGTTGCACTGGCGCTGCTTTTCACTAATTTTGTTTTACACATATCTGAAAATCTGACCGTTGGATCTTCACAAATTTTATATCATTAGGAAGGACATTTCAAAACGAATCCAACGGTTTCAATTTTGGGAAAATCCGACGGTCGGATCTTCCACACTAGTCATTTGAAGTTACGATTTCAATTTACGAACTGCAGCGTCGTTATTCGATTTAATTTAATTATATTTATATATATATAAATATAATCGTTTCTGGCGCTGTTTTTCTTTAGATTTGAATTAAACATTCCAGACAATCCAACCGTCGGATCTTCACAAAGTTGGTGCCGTTGGAAAAATATTTCCAAGGCGAACCCAACGGTTGCGGTTTCGAGAAAATCCAATGGTCGGATTTCCCGTACTAGTCGTTTGAAATCACGGTTTCAAAACACGAACTGCACGGCCACGTTTCGTTTTAATTTTGTTTATATTTATATATTTATATAAATATAGTTCATTCAAAAATTCCTATATCGTTTTCACTTCAATTATTTCACTAACGCCTTTAAATTTTGGAAAATTTCGCCATAACCTCCTTTGTACGGGAGGGGCTGGGAAAATTCCCAAATAGCCACACGGGCGTCTCATGTCAAAAAGAAAAAGAAAAAGCCAAGCGGCTAGCCAACAGGCTCATAAAATCATCACCCAAACAAAACAGTAAATGTGTACCTATTTGTCGGGCACAAAATTTTATTCCTCTTCTCTAGCCCCTTTGCTATAACCTGTTAAATAGATATGCATGTACATATATACAATTTCTATCACTTATCATTTTCCATTCACTTCATATTTGATTTACTTTGGTTTAAAAACACCATTCATTCTAATGTTGCATGCATAGGCTAAAATCATATCATTAGCTAATTAATGTATATTTCAACTCATGCATATTTTATTTGAACAAGTGGCTATTTTTAACACTTCACATTTCAAAGATGATAATTTTGGTGAACTAAAATAGATTTCAACACATGACTATTTTATTTAGTTCCTATGCATGTTAAAAATAATATTCCTTCACAAATATTTATTTCAACGTCCGCATATCTCTAGCATATCACATATATGATAAAAAATGATATTTTTATCATTTAAAATATTTATTCGACAAATGGATGTTTTCAACACTTCATAGTTTCAATAAAAATGTAATTTTTATTGTTCGGTCTTTTTATTCAACACATGAACTTTTCCACTACACACACTTCTCAACACACAAGCATTTCCACACATGGATATTTTATTTATGTTGTTCATATAAAAAAGATAGGATTTTTATTGTTAAAACTATTTATATATAAGGCGAATATTTTTCATACTTCATATATACTATAAAAATGTGATTTTTATTGTTTAAACACTTCATTCATTCATAAATGAATTTAATTTTCACACATCACTTTTCAACACATGAACATTTCCACACATGAATATAGTTTCAGCACATGACTTTAATTTCAATGCATGAAGATAATTTCAACATATGAAAATAATTCTAACACACAAAGATTATTCAAAATTTCGGCAGTATAACGGCAGGGTAGTTAAAACCGGCACCGTCCCTAGTACGGCTCCTCGCTCTACCTTAAAACCTCGCGGTTTTTGACAATGGGGATTCATGCATCTAATTCGCACGCAGGCGGCATGTTTATTTTTATTTCCACAAATATTTCCAATTCATTTCAATCACCAATGGGTATTTTTCAACCACAACCAAACAATATCAACCACAAACAATTATTCAACCATTCGTATTTTTCATCCAATATTTCACACCAATTCACAACAATAAATATCATCCATGGTTTGTGGACGAGGGGAGTATATATATATATATATATATATATATATATAATTGCTATATTTCACTTGCATTTCAACACATATATCAATTATTCTATGCATGTAAAATTCATACTTCGCTTATATAGCTTACACTACGCATGTACATGAGGTATACAACATGTGTGTAATTTATATTTCGCTAATATAATTTATACACGACATTTTCCATTCAAATTTATTTAATTTAGATTTCTCACATTGGTTTGTTGCTTCACTAAAAATAGATACGATGTCAGAAAAATCCGCGGCTTCTTCTAGAGTGTAGAGAGCTTCCTTGCGGTCGTGATGTTTCCTGTTTCATCGAATTTCGTTAACACATCAAAAAGATATGATTTTTCAAAGTGCAAACAGCAAAAAGAACTCACCTTTCACGATGGTTCAAAACTAGGTTTGCGGTTTTCGCGAAAACCGAGGCACGAGGGGATGATCGGCGGGTTGGACGTGGAAGAGGGAAGAGAGGGCTTCATGTCGGTGGTGGTTTGGTGGCGTTCGGTGGTCGGGATCGTAGGCGGCGCTGGGAAGGTCGGGACTTTCTGGGCTCGATTCGGGCGGAGGAGGGGTCGGTCGGGGATGTGGTGGGGTCAGATTTGAAGGAGAGGCGGAGGCGCGTCGAGGGGTGGCGGTGGCGGAGGCTGTAGGTGGCTGAAGCGGCGACGATCGGGCCTGGAAGGTTGGAACGACGGTGATCGTCGAGAGCGAGGGTTTTTTAGTTTTTATTTTATTTTTAAAATAATGAATGGAGAAATATGATTGGTCGATGGTTTTAATAAATTTTTAAATAGTGTTTTCTCAAACGAACTCCTTTTCAATCCCAACGACTGTCGTCCCTAGCTAAATACCCCCATCCCGGACACAATGGGATATGTTTTGTAGGCCAATTCGACTATTACAGTCAGTTATTTTTCAAATTAAAGTATAAAACATTCAATTTTTAACTTTGAACACACATTTCAATTTGCCAGGGCCACAAACTGATTCGAAAAATTCCAGAAAAATAAATCTAGCTATGTTTTGACGCTACGGTCCCAACAAAACTAGTTTCGTCGAATTCTGAGATCGTTTGAAAAATGGCCATTTTCTGGTCGATCCAATTTAACAGAAACTGATCAAACACATTTTCTTTTGCCACGCTCACATACTAGCTTCAAAAATTATGAAATTTGAAACCTAGCAATAGTTTGACATCCCGGACCCAACAAAATTGGTTTCGTCGAATTCTGAGGTCGTATGCAAAATATCAATTTTCCAGGGCTATATATTCTATATAGCGACCATTCTGAAAATTCATTCGGCCATAACTTTTGATTCCCGTTATGAAACTTCGATTTTTCAGATTCGTTAGAAATGTATTGACTAACAGATTTAAATATTTTTGGTTTCGCTAAAATCCGTTATATTTTCCACCTTGCACAGTCAGTCAAAGTTTGAATTCAAATTTTCAAACTGACTCACTGTTTCTAATTCACTATTTTATTGAAATATTCTATTTCAATTGTTCAAATTCCTTTGAAATCACCAATTTAAAATTTTTAAATTGGCTCGTATTTTCCGGGTTATTACAAATAGTTTCATGAAATCCAAGTATAGTTGGAAAAAGGTATGTAAAAGAAAAACGGAAGATGCGAAATTTGTTCGTTTTCCACCTTTTTGCAACATAAGAAATCGAATATAGAAAATTAGATTTCTGAAATTCAAAAAATAAAGTTGGTTGGTAGGGTTTTGGATACAACAATTGAATAAACTGCGCTCTTGCTCTGCAAGAATGTGGGAAAATTTGGATGAAAATGTATTTTTATTTTCAAAATATTGCATTCACATAGAGATGCCAGTATATTTAGGATGTGAGCATCATGTTTTCAAAGAACTTTTGAAAAAATTGCATACATATAGGAGGTACCGCTTAGACATACATGTATTATTATGTTGTATTACACTTTGCACAAGTGCACAATGTTTGCAAAAATTGGATGCATACATGATGGATGGATATTATGCGATGGATTATCTATTTTACCCTTATCAAATTTCGGGGACGAAATTTCCTAATGGCGGGAGAATGTAACACCCCGCATTTTGGGGATAAAAAAAATGTGAATAAACTAATTAAATATTCATAACTAAGCAGAACCGGCATCACCGTTGTGTTTGTCTCGGAATTCTGGTTCAGATATACCCCAAGTTTGCATAAAACGGATAACGTATGAAGAAGTTGTGAGCCTTGGAAGTTTCCGTACACATAAGGCTCATTACATATAATTAAAATAAATCCAGAAAGTCATAAAAATCAAAATTTACGAATGCGGAAACAAGGCGGGAAAAAGATCCATTGGGGGTTGACTCCAACTGTTGGGTGTCGACCCATGTGTCGACACCATAACGGGGGTGTCGACCCATGGGTTGACCCCGGTGTCGACCACCCCGAGATCCGGGGCGGATTCCTGCTGTGAACGTGGATTGTTTCTTTTACAAAATTCGTTGCTAAACACCTATAAATAAGCTGGTAGAGCCTAGCCTAAATATCGTATTTCTGAGACGACGCCTATACTCTTCCATTCTTCTTCCTCCTAAAATCTCTTCAGAAAAAAAAGATAATTAGTTTCGGAAAATTCTAAATCAAGATATGAAGGAATAGAATGAATATTAATTAGAAGGTGTTCGGAATCATATTCGAAGTGAGGTAATTTTCTAGATCGGGTCAATTCAATTTTCTTCCTCTTTCTTCCCTTTTTCTTTTAGTAAAAATTATGAATCCATGGTTGTTAGGTTCTGAATCCAATTAGGGGAAAACCACGGAATGCTAGATCTGGACCAAATCTATGATTTGGAAAGCAAATGAGGTGAGTGGATTTAAGTTATATCATTTTTGATAATGATATATTATCGTTTGACATTCCCCGTTGATATGACATGTTAAAATATGATATGTTGAACTATTTAACCAAAGGTTAAAAAGATTAAAATGACGAATATGACATGATGGAATATTAATATGCTAAGATATTAATATGTTGGAGAATTCATATGTTGAAATATAAACTTGTCAAAATATGTGTAGCGGTTACTGTTGTTTCAGTTTCATGTTAGCTTGTGACATTTATGTATCTGGACCATTAACAGTAGAAATTGAGAAAATTACATGTTAGTTTGTTTGATTTGAACAATTGCATAATTAAACGATTACATGTTAGAATAGAATTTATTGTATGTTAGAAAGAGCATGCGACATAAAATGGGTTTAATATGATGACATGTAAAATATAGATTTGAAAGAATGGGCATGCCTAAATTAAGTAGAAAATTTACAGTAAATAGAAAACTGTAATCGCGCTTAGACACGAGGTTAGATCACACTTGTGGTAGAAGTCTGTCCGGAACCGCCTGGCGTTGTCCAGTAATGGAATTGAGAAATGCGATCACATAGTCTTGAACAACACTCAGAATTTAAATTTCATGATTGCAACTGAGTTTATATACGATCACAATTTTCGGACAATTACACTGATAAATTTGTGGAACACATGAATCATCTTGGAGATATTATTTTGGTTGAAAACTTCGGGTTTTGATGAAACTGGACATTTATCTACTAGACTATAAATCTAGGTATAAAGATGAGATGGTTTTCAAAAACCTTTGCTTATTAGAAAACATGCCTAGACATAGTGGGAATGGGGTTCATCGGGCTAAAACCAAGTGTGGGGGGAAAAAGTTGGTGGCATTCTTTGCATCGCATGCATCACAAACACATATATCATTGTACATATGATCCATTCTTACATATAATTAGACTGCATTTCATTCTACAAATAATTTTGCATTTCATCCATCTTTGGGTGTTATCTTTCACATTTAGAAAATGTGTTTGCAGTTTGGACACTGTTTAGTTCTAGTGTGGGGGAAGTCTGCATTACATCCTTTTATTTTTATTTAATTTTATTTTTCAAATAGGACCAACATGCATTTTAGATCGTAGTAACATGCCATTTTTATTTTTTTTGAAACATGACTCATTTTAGATTGATACAATAAAATAAGTTAATAATTATTAGTCAGTTGATAGTATTTTTTTTCTCTCGACTAAGATCGAATAAGAAACATAATGAAAAGTTGAATTTTGAGGGATATTAGTGTAAATAATATATAGGGAGATTTTTAGGTGATGGCCATGAAGTTTATTCTAAATTGTAGTCTTTGTTTAATGAGTGGAGGACTTAAAAATACTTATATTGGCTTTTTGAATCTTTAAAACTAAGTTGTGTTAAGATGAATTCGCGTAACTCTCTCTTATTCTTATATTTTTAATAATAATAATAATAGTAATCCAAGGGTATCCAACATTGCTTGTAAATCTAGCGTTGGTGTGCAAACCCGCCAAGCTCTATCCGACATGTTGTTGACAAAGTTAGCGTCGATATATCTTGATCTCATTTTATGAGTTGGACACCTAAGGATTACCGACATGTTGTTGACAAAGTCAGCATCGGTCTGCACAATCCGCCAAGTTCTCTCCCAACTCTCTGTCAGTCCGCAAGGCAGTGCATGGGTGGTATATCTTAGTCTTTAATTTAGGTGTATGTACTTAATCATAAATTTTAATTTTTATAGAAATAGAGAATAAGCGATGATGCCCAAGCACATCTTGACCTTATTGATTTGACTAGTCATACACAAGGAATTTAGAATACCACTTTGTGAATGGTGACAAGCAAACTAAGAATTTATTTCATGGCTGCACTATGTTATCGACCGAACCAACGGGCCAAACTGGAATTTAACATTTGAAAACTTGATTTATGTTGAAAATTTGTGACAAGTTGAGGTATCTAAAATGAAATCAACTGATTAGCAATTGTTAATTTAATTTGTTGTACCACTTTTCTGAAACAAGTCATGTTTTCATTTTTTTTTCAATTACATAAGTCCTCTGCATTCATGTAGTTACATTAGAGCCATAGCATACTGCATTTGGATTTTGTGGGTAGTATCCGCTGAAAACCCTCACGAGACACCACTCGTCCTACTAGGGACACCTAGAGGTTTAACGGCTTGTTGCATACGCTCAATGCAATCGTGTTTCCTACAAAAGTGTGACCTATCCAGTTTAGTTTTTTTCAATTTTTTTACTCGAGGACGAGTAAAAGATAAGTGTGGGGGCATTTGATTAGCATAGAAATGTGTTTACTTTATGCTCTTATATCTTATCTTTTATAAATAAATAAATATTCTTGGGTATTTTTTCGTGTGTTTTCACAGGTTCGGTATAAGTCTCCTTTATTCAATCAAAGACCAATTGCTAAGAAAAAAAGATACTTCCTCATATCAACGCTTTCTTAATTGCAAAAGAAGTTGTAGCTCACTGGTAAAGGCATAGAAATTAGTACAAAGAGACCTGTGTTCGATTCCTGACAAGCCCTCTTTTTGTTGAAGAAACAATGGTATGCAAGTTACAGAAGGCAATCTATGGTCTAAAACAAGCCCCTAACTGGAATTATAGGTTTACTGGAGCACAACCTTAATGATCAAAAAATTGCTGATTTGCATAATAGAAGGTTCCCTAACTTGAATTGCATCAATAATAATGTAATGGGGGGTTAAGGTAGGATTATGGTTATGCATGATCCTACTATTTGGTCTCTTACCAATTACTTTATTGATATGCAATATATACATTGTTATTTTAATAACAAGGGTGGTCTTACATTAAAGATTACTTTTATATATGCTTCTAATTTTGAGGAGGACAGAACTAAGCTATGGAATTGTCTTGAGCAATTTAGTTATTCTAATAACAACCCTTGGATTTTAATTGGAGATTTCAACACTATATTTCATAGATTTGAAAAAAGGGGAGGCAACCCAGTCCCCTTTAATAAATTGGAAAGGGTTACCAATTTTATTATAAAATCTGGTTTAATTGAGCCCCTTATCCATGGTAATAAATTTACATGGAAATCAGGTGAATATAGAAATATTCACTGCAAATTAGATAGGGTTCTTTTTAATTAGATGTTTATAAACCTTTTTTCATATGTTAAATGTAGTACTCTTCTTCAAAATTATAGCAATCGTACCCCCATACAGATTTCATTCAATGATAATAAAAGTGGTGCTGTTAGCACACCTTTCAGATTCAAAAATGGTTGGGTTTATGAGGATAACTATAAGGAAATTGTTCATAATGGTTTGTCTAACAATCTATTTGGTACTGCTCAGTTTAAGTTTAACAAAACTTTGCAGATTGTCAAAAAGAATCTTAAAATTTGGAACTATAATAAGAATAAGAGGGATATATCTACTATTAGGAATGAATGTGCTGAGCTCCAAAGAAATTAGATGATGACTGCTCAGACAAGGTCATAGCTGACTCATTTTTTAATGCTCAAGCCAACCTAGTTAATGCTTTACATATTAAATCTGGTAATCTTAAGAAAAAGGCTAAGGTTGATTGGTTAACTCATGGAGATGAGGCTAGAAATTTTTTTTTACACTAGAATGTCAAATAGGAGGAATAGAAATGATATTGGGAAAATAATCAACAATAATGGAAAAATAATTAATGAAGCCTCTTTCATTGAGAAAGAGGCCATTAATTATTTTTGCTCATTATATAACTCTTCAAGTTATTGCGACTCTTTTCCCAATATTGAGTTCAAATATACTATCAACATTAATTGTGCCGATATTTTGATTGCTCCAATTAAAAATGAGGAGGTTAAAAATATTATCTTTAATGCTAATAATGATAAAAGTCCTATGCCAGATGGGTTTGGTGCAAAATTTTATAAAACCCATTGGTCTGAAATTCAATCTCCTTTGTGTGATTCAATAAATGAATTTTTTTTTAATTCTGGGCAGTTGTTAAAAAACACTAATCATACTTTCTTAACTTTGACTCCAAAAGTGGAAACACCTCTAGATCTAAATGACTATAGACCTATTGCGTGTTGCAACTATATTTATAAGATTATTTCCTCTATTCTTTGTAATAGATTGAAATATTTTCTTAAATTCATGATTTCTGATAATCAGAGTGCTTTTATACCAGGGAGATTGATTTCTGAAAATACATTATTAGCTCATGGGCTTATAATTTTATTAAAAAAAAATCGGAAATCTCATGTGCATTAAAATTGACTTGCATAAAGCCTTTGATAAGATTAATAGGAATTTTATCATTTTCAGTATGCTTAAAATGGGTTTTAATGATAAGTTCTGTGGTTTAATTAAAGAATGTATAACAAATGTGACTTATTCTATTATGATTAATGGTTCCCCAAAAGGTTTTATTCATAGCAATAGAGGTATTAGACAGGGAGATCCTTTGTCCCCATATTTATTCTCTATTGTCATGGAATGCTTTTCAACTCAGATGGAAATTGAAATGGCAAAGGGAAACATTAAGCCAATTAATAGAAATAAGCCACATATTACACATTTATTATATGCATATGATATGCTTTTATTTCTGAAAGCTGATAGGATTAATGCTTTATCTATTTGCAAAATTTTAGAGAACATGGAAAATTTTGTTGGCTTTACAGTTAACTCTGATAAAAGCAAAATTTACTTCAGCAAAGATGCTTTGCATAAAGATGATATTTTGAACATTTTAAAATTCGAAGAGGGGAAGTTACCAGTCAAGTACCTTGGCCTACCACTTAGCATTAATCAAATTAAAGATAGGGACTGCTCTAGGTTAGTGACATAATTCAAGGTAAACTAGAAGGTTGATCTAGCAAATTACTGTCCATGGCTGGTAGAATGGAACTTATTCACATAGTTATCACTGCAATTATCATCTATTGGTCTCAAACACATAACTTACTTACCCTCTAGTATAATTCAAAAAATTGATAAGTTGTGTACCAATTTCATTTAGAGGGGCAAACAACATAAAATTGCTTGGGAGAAGGTTTGCAAACCAAAAAGAAATGGTGGTCTAGGGCTTAGAAACATCAAGGATATATCTGAAGTCTGCAAATTTAAATTATTTTGGAAATTTATGGATGGTAAGTCTTTATGGGCTAGGTGGATGAAGGCCAAATATCTAAAAAATAAGAATTTTTGGACTGCTAGAAAGGAAAATCACCATTCCTATGTCTGAAAAAACATCCTTGATTGTAGATACATAGGTAGAAATTTTTTGGTTAGGAAGATTAAAAATGGTAATCAAACCAGCTTGTGGTTTGACCTTTGGATTTGTGGTGATTCCCTTATTAATTTGCTTGGGTGGAACAATTTATATTTATTAGGGGGTGTTAATGATTATGTCCATAATATCATTGATAATAACTGTTGAAGCTTTCATAATTGTACTGCTGCTCTTATATATAAAGAGGCAATCAGTAGTATAAATATTGATCAAAGCTTGTTCAAAGATGATTGAGGGTGTAAGTTATGTTCTAAGGAGAATAAATTTTCTTTCAAAAAAATGTGGGAATTTATTAAAGGTGATGATGTTGATGTTGATTGGCACAAAGTTATACGGTGCAAATCAAATTGCCCTAAGATGGCACATTGTACATATTTTGCTATATTAAATATAATTCCCACAAGGGATAGATGTTGTAAATGGAGCAAAGATCAGGATAATAAGTGTTTGTTATGTAAAAAAGATATAGAAAGCTCCAAACTTTTTTTTTTTTGTGAATATTCCCTGTACATTTGGTATAATGCCAAATGTACTTTGGGATTCAATCATATTTTTCCTTCATTAGACATTAGATGCAGTATTAATTATATCATGAAATTTTTCAAACCCAAGTCTAAATTATTCATTAAGGCTTGTGTTCTTCTCACTGCTGTGGTTTATTACATTTGGAAGGAGAGAAATCTTAGAGTTCATACAAATAAAGTCATGAATTGTTATCAACTTTGGATAGTAATTCAGTCTGATAGTCATATTATTATGAAAAAAGGTTAACAGACAGAAGGTTGATAGCACTACTAATCAAGCTACTTTATGCAGGGATGCAGATTATAATAAGCAAGTAGAAGATTTCTTACTAAATGGAAGCAGAGCTTCCACAAGTTTAACAACTACACCCCAACACCAATTGATAGATATTAGGGCAATAAAAGCAACAAAGACAAGCATATGTACTCTGACTTCCTGTCTGAAGAAAGTTATCTCAATCCTGATAACAGCCATCAATTCTGCAAGGGAAGTGAACAGTTAAATATTGACAATCATAGAAAAAAATCAAGTTTTTTGAATAATAATTAGAGTTTCTCACCTGTCACAGGGAATAGAGATAATCTTTCTTCCAGTAGTGATCCAGAGTGGAATCAAAGGTTTAATGGCAACTCTAACTTCCTAACTGAAGCGAGATTCAATTCTGATTTCAGAGATTCTTTCTGTAAGGGAATTAAACATCTTTCAGATTCATGTCATCCTTATTTTATTAATAATCCAGATAATTATTTAAACTTTATACCTGAATCAGAAAGAAATCACTTCAGAAGTGATTCAAAGCGCATTGAAACCGTGGAGAAAAGGAAAGCTCGTAGCTTTTTCCATGGATCTGACAACAATAAGTTGAAGATTAGAAAAGACAAGCTTTTTACACAAGGTTGGCACAAACTACTATAGAAGCAAGATTAATAACGTAATATATCACTTATCTTGCTGGGAAGATGGAGAAAGTAGCACAAACAAGCAACTTGAAGCGAATTCTAGCTTCAATAGTCACAGAGATCGGCATACGAGCTCATTGAGCAAAGGAATCGATGGATCTGAAGCTTCAGATAGTAGGTTTGAAGATAGGGTTATTCTCGAATTAGATAACCCTAAATCCCATAAAAGGAAAATTAAAGACATCGAAGACAATGTCTCGAAACCACCATGAAGAAGACACTTGGATGAAGAACTTAATGGAAACTCCCTTTCGTCCGCCATTTTTGTGTTTTTGTAGAGAGGGTTTGTAAGTAGATAGTATTGTCGGCTAGGGTTTAGTATTTGGGGTTATATACCCAGTGTTGTAATCGGGTTTGTTTTTCTCCCGAACAGTTGGGCTTTGGGCCTTTTTCTTTTAAACCTCTTTCAAAAAAAAAAAAAAAAAAAAAAAAAAAAAAAAAAAAAAAAAAAAAAAAAATCAGTGCTGTGTATATAAGCCTCTACGCATAATCAAATTGTATCATCTTGTCATTGTATTTTCAGTTTTTACAAGAGCAATATATCAACTTTCCAGTTTCACAATTGTGAAAATTCTGCAATGTTCAGCTGATCATACTATTTGATTACTCAAACCGAATGTGAACAGATGCATTTTTTTAACAATCTATACTTGCTCATACCAAAAGACTAAAATCACAAGCAAAAGCGAATGATTCAACAACGCTGACCTAACAAGCCATAAGTCATACAAATGATAAAAGTATAAGCTTAAAATCAATCAATTACAAGACAGATAACCAAACAGGAACAAGTTCTATAATCACTGCAATCAAGCTCATGATAAAGCTCTATAACAATCATGTCCAATATTTAAAAGACAAAAAAGCAACCCAATCAGCACCAATAGCATCTTAACTTAAAGATAATAAAACAAAGCGATGGATGCACAAAATGCTGGAGCTTCATTGGCATTAAAAGGACGGAAAAGGGAGAAATCCTTCATTCCCAGAAAATCCTGCAAAATCAGCAGCCCCAGGAACTTGATCTCCTTCATTGGCAGTTTCATGGAAACCAGCACCAAAAAAACCGTTGTGGCTAAATTGACCACCAAATTGGTCGGAGAATGCAGCATTAAACACACCATTCATGCTGAAATACCCTCCATTCCAAAACTGTTCAGACATATTTGAAGAACCTTGATTCCGAGCTACATTCAAATGGTTTCCCATTTCCAAGTTCATGCCCCCATTCTGCAACATTAAACCATTATTAACAACATCGGTATTCATAAACTTGTTGTCAGAAATGCCATTCTGATCCATAGCGTAGTTCAGATTTCCCTCACATGCAGTGCCCATTATGGTGTTTGCAGGTATGGCATCAGAGATGCCAGAATCGATCAAGTTCTCAGAACAGACGAAGTTCTCGGAACCAGGTAGAATAGATCCAGTTATAGATGGGTCATACGGTTGTGGCGGTGGTGATAGTCCCATTTGCTGAAACAGCAAATGTGGAGTTCTGTATTTGCTGATGTCGAAATTGGTTACAGCATTTGGTCCACGGTAATATAGTGCAGCCAGGTCGTAGGCTGTTGCTGCTTCATCCTCACTGTCTGAGAATTTAACAAGTTTTATTGCAAAACAGCTTATTATGCAACCATACATTCATATAAGGACAGACTGAATAATAATCTCAGATTGTCATTCAGTGACTTAATTGTAAAAAGATAGAACAAGATGAAAATATATTTATCAAAATAAGTGGCTGTTTAATGAAGTTATCCATTAGGACCACACTATTGGAGCTTAAATGAAATTGTTTAAAGCCAACTTCTCATGGAAAAGAATTCGTTATACAAGGCATAATCTCCCCAATCTCACAACCCCGCTGCTAATTGAAGTGTTCGGCAGATGCCATTCGTATTTACGATAAATAATTATATATCCCAAATTGTTTAAAGTAAAATTATAATAAGTAGATCCATTTTAATTAATTAATAATCGAAAATCATCAATTTCTAATAGCATTTTCACATCATGAAATCCAATTTTACATATTTAAATAAGAAAGTTAATAATATTTAAATAATATGAAGAAGGAGATACGGAAGATGCAATTTCAAATTTGGAAGTACAATTTTAAAGAATTAACTTATTTTCCAAAATGAAGTAAGTTTGGAAATGTTTTCAGGGGAATATTAAAATATAAATGCATATATTTTGTCAATATTATTTATGATTAGGTCAATTTTCACATCATCGTGGATACAACAAATTTTATATGTTTATTCGTAAAATATGGGTATAAAACTGGATCAAGAATTGATGTTTCAAATAAAATGACATACAATTTTTCAAAATAATCTTAGAACACTAGAAAAATTACTCAAACTAATTTGACCAGATGGCTCAGATCAAACTACTATATTCACTTGGGTTATCTAAGATATTATATAACGTGCTCTAGGTTTTCAAAAAAAAACATTTGAACAAACATCCATGTTGCAATCAAATGAGAAAAAGAGCAAAGCTATTTAGTAACTTACTGAAGCTTCCCAAGTAGAGGTACTTTCTGCCACACACATTACCAATCCTTGCCTCCCATCGCCCTTTTTCATGGTGTCTATAATGAATTTTCAATCAGCCAAACGTAAAATTAATTATCGTGTATTTACTGACTTAAATGTTATAATATTTACGCAGTTTGCTTAGCTGTGTGATGTTTTTACATGATATGCTCAATTCAAATTTACAGATAATAAGGCAAAAACTATACTTGGTAACCCCACGGTACTTGCAATTCCCTCTTGCAAATCCACTGCTTTTGCGACGAAGTCTGGCTATGTATTCACTCCTGGAAACATTCTTCATCTCTGCACATTCTTTCATGTATGTATGCAACTGCGTTTGTTCCAGTTGATGAAATAAATAACACTATGGATGAAAATACTTCTGATGTGTGGAATATTCTATTCATTACAAATGTCAAAGGATTTTTTTTACTCTGTATACTCACAGGAAAATTGAGAACACAGTGAGGGCCAAAATATTTGAGTGCTGCAAGATCGTAAGAGTAAGCTGCTTCCTCCTCATTGTCAAAGGAACCTAAAAGGAGTATAAAGTTAGTATTATCATATTAATGAAATGCACCTGCCCATACCAAAAACAAGTATATATAATGACGACATACCTACATAAACTAGGCACAGGCACCCGCACCAAAGTATCAAGCAGTAGGTATCAACAAAGGAAGAAGAAAATATTAGTGCACAAGTAGCAAAAAAGATATGTACACAAAAAATAGAACTAAATTAGTTAGACTTTTTTTCTTGTTCTTAAAAAAACGGAAGAAGTAAACAGTGCTATGTAATATAATACCTTTTATACTAAATTAAATATTATTATCTATACAATGTATCAAAATTCTAAATAACCAATTGAAATGATACATAGTTACAAACATAAATATAGTTTTCTTTTTATACCTTGCCTTCCTCTCCTAGTTTGGTTCAGGTTCCAAGAAAATTTGTCCCATAGATGAACCTCATACCGTCCGGTATGCCTGTGCCTATTAATCCCAACCAAGGACATAGCATGCATCACAAATATATTAGAAGTAATGAAAACATGGTGTGGAATACATAAAGATTCATCTGTATTATACTTTAAAACATGACCAAATTACTCAAATGGTAGATCAAGACTTTGTAATTACAGATAAATCTAATTGCCATACAACAAAAACTATTACAAAAAATCGACAAAGCACAAATGTAGCAAAATACTTACTTTGTGACCCCTCTAAAATGCGAACTTTTTGGTTTCTGGCCAGCATCCTGAGTATCACTTTTCTTGAGAACTTTCCGAGTCCTCAATTTTTTTACCGATGTTACAGCCAAAGGAGGAGGTGGGGGAGGACAATGTGTTGACTTCATCAGAATAACTTTCCCAAGAGCATTATGCTGGTTCTGCAAACTGGAGTTAGAACCAAGAGTACAGTCCATATTTTCTTATGATTGCTTCTGATATATTTTCTTTTTACTGATGTTTGCAGTCACAGAATTGAGAAAATTTATAGGCAGGAAGGATGATAATGAATTAATTGCATTGCAGTAATTTTAAATTTTGAAGTGGACATCTAAATAATGGACAAAATAGAGTGAGTTTGATTTTTTTACATTTGGAAAAATTATAATTTACATCTAAATAATGGACAAAATAGAGTGAGTTTGATTTTTTTTACATTTGGAAAAATTATAATTTTCTCCTTGTGAAATGCATGTTTGCTATAATACAACAGCCACTGGGATGAGTACATGTACATGCACTTAAAAGTCAACATGTTCAAGTTATTGCATAGATATAAGTTGTTAAATTTTGTAATATTGTGCTTTTTCTAGTACCACGTAATTTTATTTTTTTGAAGTTTTGAGCTGGGTTACAGCCTTACTGCCGTGTGCCCAAAAAAAAATTATAGACAGAAAAGAGGATATTAGAATTAGTTGTACTGCTATAATTTTGAAATTTAAAGAGGAATTTTCCCAAACACACGTATAGAGTGATTGTGATTTGTTATTTTGTGGGATGCATGCATGCTTGCTAATATAACTGACATTGGTTGACTACATGACATGTACCTGACAAAACTCAGTACTTTAAGTTTGGAAACTTCATTACTTTCTCCTTGTCAGATAAATGCATGTTAATGTATATAAGCTGTCAAATTTTGAAAATACTATGGTTTTTTTACTTGGTATGCTTTGAAGTTCACAATCACAGCTGTTTTCTTTTTAGAAACTAGCATGCTTGTGTAAATTACAACGTTCGAGTAAGTTTATGGAGACTACGAAGAAAATTGAAAATTGTGCGAATTTATTTGGTAACAAATGCAATATTCTCCGAAAGGTTAAACTATATTCGTTTACCAATTGATGGTAAAACATATATTAAAGTACAAAGAAATGTGAAAAATCTACATAAATGGTCGAGTATTTAAGGATTACTGGTGATGACCAAAAAAAATTTGTTTAACGCCATCTTTACATCTTGCACTCGATACACACTGGATGACAAATTGTTTGATTAGTTTGTATAATTCCATTTAAGAAAAAAAATTCTATTCGTAGAACTAGGCAAATGTAATGATATCATTGATATAGTAATTCTAAACTCAAACGTGTCTGCATGTTACCACTGTTGTGAACTGTGATATAAAATCACATATATCTTAAAAGCGACTATGTGTGCTCTGCAGCGGAGAAGAAAGTACGTGAACCAGTGTCTAAAGGAAGATAGAGCAATAGCTCAAGGGGGCAGAAATGGGAAGTGCTTCGGCTCAGACATCTGAGACCCCTTGCCAGACATCTGAGCTGATGACATATTTTGACCCGAGAGTTTAGTCAGACGTCTGACCATCTCGGTCAAACGTCTGAGCCGGGTTTTTCTGTTTTGACCGGTTATTTTCTGAATATATTTGTGATATATTCTGAGGGGCAAATTACATCTATATACATACAAATAATGTTGGATGGATGAACAAAATTACATCTATATACATACAAATAATGTTAATGTTCAACTCATGAGAAGTGAAAAAGATATTATTATTTTTCTTGCAAGCACAAAAAGATGATGTGTGTGTATGCGCGTGCACAAACACGCATATTTTGGTTCTTCAGCCATTTGGTTCTCACTCTGCTTCTTTCTTCCCAAGCACACATTCAAATCAAATCCTAGTTTTTATCTATCACATACTGTCACAATATTAAATTAATTTTTTTGGTTCTTTGCTGCTTATCTCCGCTACAACACTTCGATGAAATTGTTTCATTTAAGGTATTCATTTTATATTGTTTTATAATTCAAATTAATAACTGGTTAATGGTAATTTTCTGGCAACTCACTCCTAAATGACTATACCAAGTTAAAAATGAGACCAAAAATAAATCAAAAGCAAGCGTACATCCCCTTTATATTCTAATTTACCTTGTACTAACAATAGTTGAGCAAATGTCCGTGCAGTTTTAAAATTGAGATGTTCTAGTGAATGGTAACTTTTGCATTTAGTTTATTTTTGCAGTTGTTGTTGTTGTTGTTGTTGTTGTTGTTGTTGTTATGACATTGACTATGAAAATCTTTCATGAGAGTAGTATAATATGACTACTCTTGCAAAAAAAAAGTTGGAAGAAAAAGACTTATCCGTTTCTGCACAAGCTCATCTAGTCCCGTTGACGTTAGCCTTACCTGTAGAAACTGTGTACTCGTATAAAAGATGATAGGTTCAGCGCTTGTTTGGTTATATGTATTAAAATAGATTGTCTAATGAAATTAATAATGAAGGGATTTTGCTATGTTTTCAGTCCATGAAACCAAGACAGGACATATAATTGAAAATTAGCCCTCAAAATGGAATTTTGTTGTTAAAAAAAAAAAAAAAAAAAACTGAAATATTGGTGTTTGCCGATATAAACTTTTGATACACAATATTTTTTGCTGTTTATTTTACAACCCCTCCCAAATATTATTTTGAATCGCCTCTACACTAATATTTGAAGATGTCAAAGGTCTTATAATTTTAGAAAATTTTTATTGCACATCCTTGTTAAGTTTCAAATACTACAGTACACCATGTTATATGCACATCATCATGCATGTTCTATGCATTAAGCACTAACAGTATTTTTGTAGAAAAGTTTTGTGATTTCATTTTCATACAAATCATAAGTTTATGCTATTTTCAACAAAAATCATAATCATTTGTAAACATAATTAACAAGGTTTACATATTATACTCGCTAATGCAAATAGTTCTATTGCAGTGTTGAATAAACAACGTAAATTAATGCAAACATTTACATATGCTTATTCAAATAATCAACGTAGTAAACTACAGTTTTGTAGTGCAAAAAATTATAATTAAATAGAGAAAAGATGAAGATTTCAATTTTAAATAAAGTACAATGTATTGGGATAACGAATAATACTTGAGAAATTAAAATTCAGATTTTCACTCAAAAGAAGGTAAATTGAAAAGAAACCTTATTCTCATGACAAAGAAACATTCTCCTTTTTTTTCATATGTAACATATGTTATTGTGGACCAAATGTTATTAGTTGTATTTACATAGAAGCGCTATTCTTTTACATCCTTATGTTGAAAGCACAAACATTTGAACTTTAAATTTAAAGTATCATAATAGTTTTTTTAAAAAAGGAAAACATTTGCATCAAATGTGTATGATTTGCATTACTAATATAGAATGCAAGTGTTTCCACCATTTGCTTCAAACTGCAAAAATTTGTGTTGAACAGCTAAAATTACCCATTACCAATTTCAAAGCATAGGTAAAATGCATATGTTTGCACTGAAAGCTAAAATTTCACTGCATACACCTTAAAACACATTTGCATCGTCTGCAAGCAATAGCAAATATTGCAATATGCTTCAAACACAAATATTTGCAACCATATAATTTTACCAAAATATGTAATATAAATCTTGTTAGAAAAACTATAAAATTACCGATTTAATTATGCAAAACTTTCAGTCTGGAGATTTGAATGAGAACCAAAGATTGAAATTCCATTTGGTGTTTAGCTGTGTTTGCTAAGCAGATTTTGTGGAATAACTTTGAGTTCAAGGATACGTTCATATCCTACACACACACACACACAAACACAAGTGCATGGCTAACTTTTAGATGCTAAGATATTTTAATCAAAAGCTGAATGACTAATACAACTAATCATGGCGGATGTATGTCACTTTATAATTTGTATACAAATAATAAATGTAGAACAAAATCATTCATAACAAATATAATACATAGAAAGTTAATTTCTAACAAAAAATTAAAGTAATTAATATAATGTTATGAGACATAATAATAATGAAATTCCTATATTGTGTTGACGGGAAAAATTGTCGCACGCCAACACCCAATGTGTATGTGTGAACAATTATCCAAATAAGCAGTAAATAATGTAAATGCGGGAAGATGCAGCTTTTATAGTGGTTCGGCAATAACTGTTGGAAATGTTTACAAACATTATGTGAATTATTAAAAATGATTGAATAAGTGTATGAATGGCTCCTATGTTTGAGTAGTCCCACATCATGGGATTATAGGGAAGAGGCAAGGATTTATACTTGTTTCTAAGAAGTCATGTTGGGGCCTTGGGCTCCCAATACATGCATTGTTGTGAGGAGGGAGACCATGCATCATGACCACCACACACGCGCGACCGACCGACCGACTCGACTCGACCCGACCCGGTTCGGTTCGGGCTTGGGCTTTGTGGTGTAGGCACTTATATTTTTGGACCATAAAACTTAGTTGTTTTCGAACCGTTTTTTTTATGGAAAAATTATTTTGCGCACCGATATTTATTCTGCAACGGAAAAGTTTTGCAACGGTAAAATAATTAATCCCCCCCGAAATTTTAGCAGATCCGATATTTTCTCCCAAAACCTAATTCTCGCTCTATATATACTGTTTTATCAGAGACGAGAAAAACACCGAATTTTATATTCTCTTCTTCTCAGCCGCCATTAAAACTTCTAAGAAATTTCGAGCAGTATTTTTCCCGAAAGTGCAAATCTGCACTGATTTGTTTGTGCAAGCGAATCAGTTACTATTTTAGAGGCTGTTTTATCCTAGAGGCGGCGGCGAAGGAACGAATTGGTTTGCACCTCTGACCAAATCGCCGAATCGTCTTCAAGAAAGCGACCTAGTCCGCGACTCAGCCATTGTTTTCCAACAATTTGAAGACGAACTGAAACAATGGCCTCCAACTCAACCATGGACGATTCTGCTCCTCCCTCTGCTTTTCACGGCCCTCTGGTGACTGCTGCTCCTTTCAAGTTCGAAGGTCTGCATTTCAAGCGCTGGCGTCAGAAGATGGAGTTCTTCCTCACGATCAGGAAGGTGGTGGCTGCTCTGACTGCTGAAAAACCGCAGCTACCAGACAAGCCTGACGAGACTGATGCAGCAAAGATGGCATCATGGACTGAACAGTCAAAGCAACTGCAGACCTGGACTGAACAGGATTACTTATGCAAGAATTTCATACTGAATGGACTGAGCGATGATCTGTATGATTATTATAACTCAGATGAAAAGACGGCAAAGGAGATCTGGGAAGCACTAAAGAAGAAATATGACACAGAGGAGGCAGGGGCAAAGAAATACGCTGTAAGTCGCTACCTAAAGTACCAGATGACTGATGATAGATCGGTAGAGATGCAGTCTCATGAGATTCAGAAAATAGCTCATGAGATCATCTCCGAAGGTATGGTCTTGGACGAACAATTTCAAATTGCTGTTATCATTGACAAATTGCCCCCTAGCTGGAAAGATTTTAAGAACACTTTACGACATAAGACTAAGGAATTTTCCTTAGAGAGTTTGATTACACGCCTCCGTATTGAGGAGGAAGCACGCAAGCAAGACCAGAAAGAAGAGGTGCTGATTGTGAATAACAGCAGTACTAAGAAGACCACTCCCGCTGTTCTGAAACCAAATCAGAAATCTTTTAAGAATCAGAACAGGCGCAACAAACAGAATGGGAATCCGCAAGGAAACCCAAAAGGACAGCAGAAACCAGCCCAAAAGAATGACTCTGGACAGTTGTTTCTTTGTTACAACTGTGGAAAACCAGGGCATATGGCACGAAAGTGCCGGAACAGGCCAAGCTCTGCACCGCAGGCTAACCTGACTGAGGAGCCTCTTACGGCTATGATTACTGAGATTCACCTTGTTGGTGGATCAGAGGGTTGGTGGGTAGACACTGGTGCTTCTCGCCATGTCTGCTATGATCGTGGCATGTTCTCTACATACACGGCTGCTGAAAATCAGAAAGTGCTGTTGGGAGACTCTCACACCACTACAGTTGCGGGGATTGGAAACGTGGAACTCAAGTTCACCTCTGGAAAAACTGTAATTCTGAAAGATGTTATGCACACTCCAGAGATAAGAAAGAATCTGGTCTCTGGCTTCCTCCTTAATAAGGCTGGTTTCACTCAAGTTATTGGGGCTGATTTGTACACTCTTACTTATAAGGGAACTTTTGTGGGAAAGGGTTATGCTTGTGAGGGTATGTTTAAACTGAATGTTGAATCTAATAAAGTGACTTCTTCTGCTTATATGCTTTGTGATTTTAATATTTGGCATTCTAGATTGTGTCATGTTAATAAACGAATAATTCAAAACATGAGCACCCTAGATATGATACCTAAAATGACAGAATCTGAATCTGATAAATGTGAATTCTGTACACAAGCTAAAATCACAAAGAAACCTCACAAATCTGTTGATAGAGTTTCTGAACCCTTAGACTTGATTCATTCTGACATATGTGAACTTGATGGCACTTTAACTAGACAGGGACATCGTTATTTTATCACTTTTATTGATGACTGCTCTGATTTCACATATGTATATCTTATGAAAAATAAAAGTGATGCTTTTGACATGTTTAAAACATTCAAAACTGAGATTGAGAATCAAGCAAATAGAAAAATTAAGAGATTTCGTAGTGATAGAGGAACAGAATATGAATCTAATTCTATTCTGGATTTCTATAAACAACATGGTATAGTACATGAGAGAACTGCACCCTACTCACCTGAAATGAACGGTAAAGCAGAAAGGAAAAATAGGACCTTTACCGAGCTAGTAGTTGCCATTTTATTAAATTCTGGTGCAGCAAAACATTGGTGGGGGGATATTTTATTGACTGTATGCTACGTTCTGAATAGAATCCCTAAATCTAAGAATAAAATTTCACCTTATGAAATTTTAAAGAATCATAAACCCAATGTCTCATACTTTAGAACTTGGGGTTGTTTAGCATATGTTCGCATTCCAGACCCTAAGAGAATAAAATTGGCAAGTAGAGCATATGAATGTGCATTTATAGGCTATGCTATTAATAGCAAAGCATATAGATTTTATGACCTTAATGCACATAATATAATTGAATCAAATGATGCCGACTTTTATGAAACTAAATTTCCTTTCAAATTAAGGAATAGTGGGGGCACTTCAAATATGCCTATTAGAACAGAACTTAATGAAAATTCTGAAGCTGAACCTAGAAGAAGTAAAAGAGCAAGAACCATAAAAGACTTTGGTTCAGATTTTTGTGCCTTTACTATTGAGGAGGATCCTATAAACCTCCAAGAAGCCTTATCTTCTTTAGATGCCGATTTCTGGCAAGAGGCTATAAACGATGAGATGGATTCTTTAGAATCCAATAAGACTTGGCACTTGGTAGATTTACCCCCTGGTTGTAAGTCTATAGGCTGTAAATGGGTACTTAAAAAGAAATTAAAACCTGATGGCACTATAGATAAATATAAAGCACGACTAGTAGCTAAAGGTTTTAAACAAAAGGAAAATATAGACTTCTTTGACACTTTTTCACCTGTAACTAGAATAACATCCATTCGGGTATTAATCTCACTTGCTTCCATTCATAATTTACTTATACACCAAATGGATGTTAAAACTGCTTTTTTGAACGGTGAATTAGACGAAGAAATTTATATGGACCAGCCTGAAGGATTTGTAGTACATGGTCAAGAACATAAAGTATGTAAATTGGATAAATCATTATATGGTTTAAAACAAGCACCTAAACAATGGCATGAAAAATTTGATAACTTAATCATTTCAAATGGTTTTAAAGTTAATGAAAGTGACAAATGCATTTATTACAAATCTGAGAATGACATTTGCACTATTATATGCCTTTATGTAGATGACCTACTCATTTTTGGATCAAATATTCATGCCATAAACTCAGTCAAATCCTTATTAAGTGTCAATTTTGATATGAAAGATCTAGGTGAAGCGAGTGTAATCCTTGGTATTAAGATTACTAGATCAGAAAAGGGAATTTCTTTGGACCAATCTCATTACATTGAGAAGATACTAAAGAAATATAATTACTTTGACTGTAAACCTGCAAGTACGCCATATGATCACAGTGTAAAGTTATTTAAGAACACTGGTGAAGGTGTAAGACAGTCTGATTATGCGAGCATCATTGGCAGCCTTCGGTATGCCACTGATTGTACTAGACCCGACATTGCCTATGTCGTGGGATTATTGTGCAGGTTTACCAGTAGACCTAGTATAGAGCACTGGCAAGCTATTGAAAGGGTAATGAGATACCTTAAACGAACCATGAACCTTGGATTACATTATGAAAGGTTTCCAGCTGTACTTGAAGGGTATTCTGATGCAGACTGGAATACCTTATCTGATGATTCTAAAGCGACCAGTGGCTACATATTTAGCATCGCTGGAGGAGCTGTTTCTTGGAAATCCAAGAAACAGACTATTTTGGCTCAGTCTACTATGGAGTCTGAGATGATAGCACTAGCTACAGCTAGTGAAGAGGCAGAATATTTGAGAAATCTGCTAGCTGAGATTCCCTTATGGGAAAAACCGATACCAGCAGTGTTGATACATTGCGATAGTACCGCGGCTATTGCAAAAGTTCAGAACCGTTACTATAACGGTAAGAGACGACAAATACGTCGTAAGCACAGCACTGTTAGAGAACTACTTTCCACAGGTACCGTTAGAGTGGATTACGTACGTAGTGAGGAAAATTTGGCAGATCCTTTGACGAAAGGACTGTCCAGAGAGAAAGTCCATAACTCTTCTAAAAGAATGGGACTATTGCCCTTAGATTGTTGAGTCACGCACAATGGTAACCCGACCTAAATGACTGGAGATCCCAAGAACTAGGTTCAATGGGTAATAACAAGTTGTGTAGTGATATGAGTTGAACATGCTATTTAATAAACCAAGAAGCATGTATTCCTGAAGTGATTAGAGGATGAGTTAATAGAAACTCTTAATGAGATCTATACTCTATTTGGAGTGGAGTACCTACCTTCAGGAGTGCTCTTGATAGACTCACCTTTGTGAATGTGGAAATGTGGCCGTTTCCTATGGAGTTTGGGCAAAACTTCTAGAGCATTCACTAAACTGGGATAGACGTGCAGGGCCATAAATGCACGGGCTTATCTGATTGCACTATAAAAAAGGTTGTGTGTGGTTTGATGTCAGGAATAGAGTTCAAGACTACGTGTCACTCTAGTAAAAACTGAATCTTACTCACTATGCAAAGGTTCAAGTCCTTGGACACCTTTGTTTATGCACAATCTTATGTTTTTTTCAAGAAACTGCTCTAAAATATTTTTAAAAATTCAAGTGGGGGATTGTTGGAAATGTTTACAAACATTATGTGAATTATTAAAAATGATTGAATAAGTGTATGAATGGCTCCTATGTTTGAGTAGTCCCACATCATGGGATTATAGGGAAGAGGCAAGGATTTATACTTGTTTCTAAGAAGTCATGTTGGGGCCTTGGGCTCCCAATACATGCATTGTTGTGAGGAGGGAGACCATGCATCATGACCACCACACACGCGCGCGCGACCGACCGACTCGACTCGACCCGACCCGGCCCGGCCCGGTTCGGTTCGGTTCGGGCTTGGGCTTGGGCTTGGGCTTGGGCTTTGTGGTGTAGGCACTTATATTTTTGGACCATAAAACTTAGTTGTTTTCGAACCGTTTTTTTTATGGAAAAATTATTTTGCGCACCGATATTTATTCTGCAACGGAAAAGTTTTGCAACGGTAAAATAATTAATCCCCCCCGAAATTTTAGCAGATCCGATATTTTCTCCCAAAACCTAATTCTCGCTCTATATATACTATTTTATCAGAGACGAGAAAAACACCGAATTTTATATTCTCTTCTTCTCAGCCGCCATTAAAACTTCTAAGAAATTTCGAGCAGTATTTTTCCCGAAAGTGCAAATCTGCACTGATTTGTTTGTGCAAGCGAATCAGTTACTATTTTAGAGGTTGTTTTATCCTAGAGGCGGCGGCGAAGGAACGAATTGGTTTGCACCTCTGACCAAATCGCCGAATCGTCTTCAAGAAAGCGACCTAGTCCGCGACTCAGCCATTGTTTTCCAACAATAACGCCTACGTCCACTTTATAATCATCATTCATCATATGTTTTGTCGATTACAAAGTTGTACAAGTTCAGACAATAGCTAAGTTCAAAGTGTTACAATAGAATAACAAAATATGTTTTTTCTATACTTTGACTAAATTGTCTTTCTTCTTCTTCGTTGAGAAGCATTGACTTGGTCAACAATATCCAGGTTTAATGTTCGTGTCCATGAAGTTCATAAGTAGCATGACAACCCTCGCTAATGTTCAAGTGTTGAGGGAAAACATGCATGTCATGTTTTGATTATCCTGCTTCCTCTTCCTTGAGATGAGTTGACTTGGTCAACTATAAGCAAAACAAGCTTTAATGTCCAAGAGGTCTAGAGACCTTGTGACTATACTTGCTAGTCTCCAACAAGCTATGGAATATGTATAAACCTCCTTTCAATTATCCATGTCATGTCCAATGGCCATGGAGGAGGTGTTGGAAGCCATTAATGAGTGTTTGGAGCTCTTAAGATCCAAAAATTCCAAGGGAAACGGTCACTTTTGAAGGCCAAGGCTTGGGGTATTTATAAGAGGAAGGTTAGGTGGGAGTAGGTGAGCAGCAGGACCCACGGAAGCCATTTTTGCACCCAGAACAAGGCCACATACAGAAAATTCGCACCCCCGGTGCGAGGTTCGAAAGTTCGCACCCCTTCAGCGGGGTCGAAATTTCGAGCCCACTAATGGGATACGAAATTTCGACCCCACCAGGGGGTACGAAATTTCGAACCTCCTGGCGGGCTGCTAAATTTCGACCCTACCAGAGGGCACGAAATTTCGAACCCCCTAGAGGGGTGCGAAATTGATAGAGGATGAGGTTGAAACCATACTGCCGAGAGAGTCGAAATTTCTGAATGCGAAGTAAGGGAATCCGCGGTTTTACTGGTCCGAAGTGAAGGAATCTAAGTTTTCGGCATGAAGAAAATCGTATGAATCGGGCGGTGCCCACTGGTTCAACCTAACCGGCTAGCTCGATCGCCGCCGGGACTGTAGGGCCCCGGACCCCCACCGGCACTGCACCCGGACCCGTTTGGCAGCGCGCCTTCGGCTCGGATGACGGCTTAACCAAGAGTTCATTGGGCCCGACAGAGGCCACCTGATAGAGGTTTCGAGTCTTCTTGCGTTTGCGACGCGACTTTGACCCAACTGCTTTGTGCTTTTTGACACTTGAACGCGTCACTCACCAAATACTTGACGTATGACAGCTTCGACAAAAAAACATGTCAACATATTGCATAAAAGTTACTAGATTATGCTTAGTTGTCAGCTAATAAGATTTCTATAATAATTCCTCTATACGCCGTGAAAACTGACCATTAGTAGTTAGATGACAAATTTCGAAGTCAATTTGAATTTTAACCGATAAATTATGGTTCTAGTACTAACCAATTATTCTATGTAAATGCAAATACTTGCACCAACAAAATTTTACCAAATCATATGGCATACAAATCTTATTGGAAAAATTATACATTTGATATTTAATGGTAAAACAAAATAAAGAGTAAATTTCTAGTTGTTATATAGAAAGGAGAGTTCCTGATTTAAGTTTGATACTAAGGATGTACCCACAGTATATATACACATTAATTTTTACTAGCATGGCTAGCTTTTGAATACTAAAATATTTCATATCAGTAATAATGGTCAAATAAAATTATTCGTAACAAATGTAACACACTGAAATCCGATTTCAAACAAAAATATAAAACAACTGAGAGCAACATCAATATACGTTATGATAATATATTGATAGAAGTTATATATCATACATTAGTTACTATATTGTACTTGGTTATTAGCTAAATAGTATTTCAACAGAGATTCCTGGATATGGTGTAAAAACTGACTGCTAGTTTTCTATATTACAAACTTATGAATCAATTCCATTTATAATCAAATACTTCCAACTCTAGTAATGTCTGTCCCATTTACAAGTTCTACTGCGAATAATAAATTGTAGAATTAAATTGTAACTATATAGTTTGTACTGATCATTTATGTACTGCATGTCATATATAATAAATTATGTTAAAACAAAACAAATAATTTCTTTTTAAGTAACAAATTCTATATCAGTTTCAACTTAATCATTCAAATTTATTTATAATCACAATCGTGCTATACGTGATGAATCTACCATTAGATGTAAATTAAAATAAAATCGTCGTCGTCTATTATGTACCACTCATCAGGATATTTTTGTCTACTATTTGAAAAATCAACCATGATTGCAATCTGAAAACTAAATCATGATTGCATGCTTTTCCCATTTGTACACACCTATCAACCGTGAAAACTTCAGCAGTGGTATTGGCCATCGATCTATACTATGCTTCAGTGCTAGAGCAAGAAATGGTCGGCTGCTTCTTTAAGCACCAGGAAATTGGGTTCGGGGCCATGTAGATACAATAGCCGGAAGTCGATCTTTGATCGTCAGGGTCTGAAGCCCAATCAGCATCACTATAAGCATGTATATTCGATTCTTTGCTAGCTTTTAGTGATATGACATAGTCTTGTGTCTCATTTAAATATCGAAGTATACATTTAACTGCACACCAGTGTTCAGTCGATGGGTTTTGCATAGCTGACACAATTTGTTAACACTTTAGCACAATTCTGGTCTAGGTACAGCTACATACTGCGGAGCCCCCATTATACTTCTATAGTGTTTGATATTAGTGGTAGCTTCACCTTTGTGTTTAGATAGGCGTAAATTGCTTGTCATAGGGGTAGGCAGTGGCTTTGTCTTATCCATTTTAGCACGAACCAATATCTCTTAAATATACTTCTTTTGTGATAAAATGGCCTCTAATTTGGATTTTTGTATGACTTGAATGCCAAGAAAGTAGTTAAGGTTCCAAGTCCTTTAAAGAGAATGCTTGATTTAAGTAGTTAATTATGTCATTAATCTCTCTTGCATCACTTCCTGTAATCAAAATGTCATCAACATACACCAATATGTATGTTATGCTATTTCCTCCTCTTTTAATGTGTACTGAATTGTCAGACTTTGATGTAGCGAACCCAAGATTTGTAAAAATAATTTTGAGTTTCTCGTATCAAACTCTTGATGTCTGCTTTAGCCCATATATAGGTTTATGCAAGTTGCAGACTATATTTTTTTCACCATGTTTACTGTATCCTTTTGCTTGCTGCATAACACTTCTTCTTACAGATCCCCTTTTAAGAAAGCATTGTAGACATCTAGCCATTTAATATTTCATTGGTTGTGAAGAGTAATTGTTATCATAATTTTGATAGTTAGTGGCTTCACAACCAGTGAGAATGTCTCATTAAAGTCGAATCCATATTCTTGAGAGTATCATTTAGCAACCAGCCTTGTCTTATATTTTGATACACTTCCATCTGGGTTTCTTTTCAACTTGCAAGTCAACTGCACCCTATAATATTCTTATGACTAGGTGGTATGACCAAACTTCATGTCTTGTTTTTCCATAAGGGCGTTATTTTCCTTATTCATGGTATTTTCCCACTTTATATTGTTGATAGTTTCTTCATAGCTGGTTTTCACTTTCATTTAGGGTAGTAGTATATAGTTTTGGCTTAAATATGTCATGCTTAGCTCTTGTCATCATGTGATGTATGTTTTTATCTTGATTTTGCACTTGGTTTTGACTGTCACTGCTTGTTTGTTGATCACTATTGTTCCTAGTAGCTTGTTCATCCTGATCATTTAGGTCGTCCCGTGCTTCATCATAGTTGTTAGGGTGTGTCATCACTAACTGAGTTTGTTGAACTATAACTGGATCTGGTACTTGGCACAATATGATTGTCACTTGTAATGTTTTGATTCCCATCATTTGGTTTGTATATAATCCATTCTAAAAAAAAATGGTGATGCCATGGTTATTGGTGTTGGGTTTCCAACTCTTTGAGTAGTTTTGATTCCTTTTTCTACAAAAGAAAAAAAATGTTCATTAAACACAACATATCTAGATATGAATAGTCTGCCACTCTCATTCAAGCATGTGTATCGTTTTTGGTTATTTGCATAACCCAAAAAGGTACATGGTGTAGATCTCATTGTTATTGCGGTGCTCGACTAGTCACAACTAATCGTCGATTAGTCGACACCAGAGCATCGACTAGAAGAGTTGACTTGCCATTGGTCCAGCTCGAACCCTAAATCATGAAGTCGAAGTCGAAATCACGAACTTGAACCCTAACTCTCAAAGTCAAAGTCAAAGTCGAAGTCGAAATCACGAACTTGAACCCTAGATCATGAAGTCGAAGTCGAACTAGATCATTTTGTTAGTCATGTTAGTCATGCTTGTGACATCAGTGTTAGTCATGTTTCTACTATATATTTGTGTTTACTTCCCACTAGATCATTTTGTTCAGAAGTATGACAGCATGAAAATATGTATAATCCCTTTGCTGTCAAAAAAGTTCTTTAGTGGCTTGAATTCTGCACCACCATCAGTTTGAATAGTTTTGACAGTGCAGTTTGTTTGTTTTTCTATTAGAGCAATAAATTGCATTGTTACACTGTGTGCCTCTGACTTTGATTTGAGAAAGTATATCCAAGTATATCTAGTAAAAGCATCAACAAAAAAGAAATAGTACTTGTGGTTGTGATCAGATTTCATTGGTGATGGTCCCCATAAATCTACAACAATTAACTCAAGGGAACTACCATATACGGTGTCAAAATTATAAAATGGTAACTTGTGGCTTCCGTCAACTTGACAGTGTGTGCAAACATAAGGTTCAGGTAAGCATTCAAAAGCAATTTTATTATATTTAACATTTGTTTTTCAGCTTTAACACTAGGATCTCCCAATTTGCAATGTCGCATATCAAACACATTTCTTCTGTTCACAACATTAATTTGAACATTATCTCAACAATTTTCAGTCCCAGTAGCTATTCTTGGCTTCACGTTGCAGAATTTATATATCTCTTTATCCAAGTTACCTTGTAACAGTATATCTTTGTTTAGAAGATCCCTAACTAAACAGAACTTAGGATGACTCAAAGCATACATTGTTATCATTGGCAAATTGCGACGCACTTAATAGGTTGTTAAGATAGAGTTGTCTTTCACCTCTATTATAGCCACTTTCAAAATGTGATGTACTTGTTGTTTCATCATTTCCCATACGAATAGAATGCATACTTGAGTAATTTTTGTTGCCAAGATTAAGATTTTGTAGATTATTTATGACATGATTTGTGGCACCAGAATCAGGGTACCATTCATCTAGGTTGATGTCCTCTACTTTGTGTAAATCATCACTGGTAGTTGTATCCATTCTTCAGTTATTTGCACCACTTCTTGATTGGTATAGTTGTGTCATATTCTCATTTCCCCCTCTTTGGTTGGTTTGACCTTGTTGTGTGACATTAAATCCTGAATTAAACCTGAAATAGCATATGCTGGCTATATGTCCAAATTTCTCACAAATTTGACATTTAACCCTGTTGTTGTTGTTGTTCCATTTATTACCCTTGCCTCTGTCTCTTTGAGTCTGATTCCTGCTTTGAAACTGTCTCTTGCTTGCTAGTTTGATTGAAGTTGCTTTTTTCTTGACTTTTGTTTCTGGAGGCAAATGCATAATTCATTGAATACTCTAATTGAGTTAGTTTCTTTTCCTATTCTTCCTTATGAGCAAGAAGAGTTGAATGAACATATTGGAGGTCGGGCATGGTTCTTTGCTAGGCAATGAACGTCGCCATAGATTCATATTCGTCGTCTAAACCACTGGTTATTGATGATGTTTTCATCCTTGTCTTCAGTCATAATAGGTGGTATTGTGATGGTTCCTTTGATATAATCTTGGAGGTCATACCCTCTGAAGGCTATTTCTGTCTGATACTTTTAAAGCATGTAATTATTTTCGTCTAAAAGAATGCTAATTACATGGCTTTTCGGCATAATAAGGGTGAAATTTGGTGAGGATGTACCATTGTCCTTGTTTCTTGATGTTGCAGAATTGATACCATCTACACTTCCAGTCACAATGGTATGCGTTTGAAATGTGAAGATATGAAAAAGAAATCAAGAACTGTACTGTATGTATTGGTGAGGCGGATAAAAATGCAGTCAAGAAATCTTGTGCACTTCTTGATGTACATAGAGGTGATCCTTGGATGGCAAATGTACTACAAAGTGATTTGCTGCCGGATCGCACGATCAGATGATGACGTTGTCAGATAATCGAGGCAAAACTGCAGTGGATGTTAATGATGACGGTGAAAATTCGATTTGATGTCTGGCGAGGTAGTGAGGAAAAACAAGATGAAGAACGATCGGTGTTGCACAAGAGAAAGTCACCTTCCAATGAGATTTATTTGAGGAGTGAAGAGTTTGATTCCCCTTCTCCGTAACGTGAATACTATATCGTTTTTTATTGTTGTATTGAGAATTTGGATATCTAAAATTGTTGCCGCTAGGCTGTTTTGCTCTAATACCATAAAAGAAATTGAGAAGTATTGTTTCTTTTATTTGATACAAAACTTTGTTGTTACGATTCAATGTCAATACGTGCGCCGAGCACTTGTATTTATACATGTACAAACAGACTAAGAAATGAAAAGAAAACGATAATAGGCCAAGTCCCGATTATACAGCATCAGTATGGCCTCAGCTATTTGCACCCCGTGAATTTCTTTTCTCACCCCCATCATTTTGAAAATATAATTCACATCCCATCTTTTACTTTTCGCACCCGGTCTATTCCAGTTTCATCCTTCTCTCTTTAGATAGTAATACCTAACATTCTTCTTCTTCCTTCCTTTCACTTTTATTTAATTGCTTTCTTCTTTTTCTAAAACTTTTCTAAATCTTAATTCTCAAAATTTGACAACAGTGAAAAGAGGTAAACGTAAAGAAAGACCGGAAGAAAGAAGATCAAAGTAGTATCATGATTCCCAAATTAGGATTATTTTTTTCCTTTCATATTAGGATTATCTTTTTTCTTTAATTTTCTCATCGTCTATTTTCGTTTAGGGATGGTTGTAAGTCCTCAACCTCAGAACGTTCCTAGTCCATTAAATTTTCAGTATTCATTTCACGATTTCACTCAATGAGAAATAGAGACATTAAAAAAAAAAGATTAAGGATAAAACTGGAATTAATAGTTTTATATTACAAATGGGGGGTGAAAAGCAAATGAAGGGGGTGAGAATAGACAGAGCCTCAGTATATATTATGTCATTCTGAACGAATCTTTTACTTTATTAGAATTAACTATGATTGGATTTATTCAAAAATGATGAAGCTTCTTAGCAAGAAAAGTTAGTTCCCAAATTAAAGAACGACAAAAAATTAATCAGTTTTTTTTTTCTGTTCTTATTTGCATCTCTGTGGGAGAAAAACGTTCTCTTCAGTCGGTTTGACAAGTTATCATGGTGTACCTGGTTATCAGCTAAACAAACAACAAATGGAGGAAATGTAGGACCTCCAGGTTAGACAAAACATCTCAAAAGATATGGCTAGTCTTTCTGGACTTGCAAATGTCGTTGCATGATCACAGCCACACTATACATTAATTCTGCTACACCTGTGGGTTTAATAATTCATTTTCTGTTACGTGAAAAGAAAACAGCAAGATGTTAAGTAAATAATCAACCTATATTACGACTTGAAATAAAGATTTCTGTCATGACACTGACAAATAATAATAATAATAATAATAATAATAATAATAATAATAATAATAATAATAATAATAATAATAGTGGATCCTCTACCCCTGAATTCATACCGGACTGCAGAGACGTATGAGTAACAAGACAAAATTAATCCAAATGCTGTCATAATATATAAAGACTGCTCGAAGAGAAGTTGAAGTTAATAATACCCAAAAAAAAAAAGCACCAGTTCAAAGGTATGGTGGAAATTTCCCAAATCACCAGCAGGAGAGAACAAGATGATGAAGCAAGCATTCTTCTATTTTGTGGTGGAGGTATCCGATGAGCTATACCACGTTTGGAGAAAAGAAACGCCTGGTAATTAACCGACTGGATTTTGGTTTTACGAGACATGTTAGCTGATAGACCTTGCCAATGCTTACTATATTATTCACCTTATCTCGAGCTTTCTCGTAATATTATTCCCTGTGTTGCATTTCTAATTTTTGTTTGCACTATATCACATTCATTGCTTCCTATGTTGTTATACCTGATTGCCCGGAATCAAATATTAATGTTGGGTCAAATGCAACAGTTCCTTGAACTAACCCGTGCTTACTGTATACTCTCTTCTTTCCTTCTTTCCTAACTCTGCAACAATAATTCGTCATCTGCTATCTGTATCCTGTTACAGTAAAAGTCAGTTCACAACTTTTGCAAATCGACAAGCGCACTTAATAATATAAAAAAAGAACCAAAAAATTGAACAAATTCTTTTGCCTTGATGTTCTGATAGAATGTGCGCGGTGGGATCTGTCTTTATGTAGCAACAACAAACCTGTGCAGCCATAACTATGAGTTGCGCTCTGGGTTTCTTTTTTATTTCTTTTCTTTTTTCTTTTTTTCTTTTTTGAAAAAGAAATTAAGAAGCGCCTTTAAAAAAAATTAACATGTGTGCAACTCATAGTTGCACCTAAACAATGACTTACAAAAAAAGATTTTAAAATCTTTTATAAGTTTGATTTTCAGTTTACATATGACACGGCCTCTATTTGTTATCTAGTAGTCGTGTTAACTATTAAAAGATTTTAATGGATCTAAGTTGATACTGAATATCTAATGAATTTAATATTATAACCAGCTTAGATGACAAAATCAAAAGTTACTCGTTAGCAAGCTGTCAAGTCATTATTTTGAATTTATTTTTATTTGACAAATTAGATTTATTGAAAGAATAGTAGTATAACTGAGTATAACATTACAAACCCTGGCGACGGTCATAACTAACCAAAATATTATAGTTAGAATAACTCTAAAATTGCATGATAATGGCAGCATCGAAAAATAAGTTAGGGTTTAATTTCTCTACCAGTCACAATCTTCAATTCCCTGAATGATATGTTTCATGAGAAATACATAGCTTGTGATCAGTCTGAATCTATAATTTTTGTTTGGCCAAATCTTCCAGACAGTTTAGGTACCCGCAGTTGAACATCAGATACCAGTCTTAAGCAAATATGATTCCCTATGCATCCAGGCAAAAGATACAAATGAACTTTCTTTATCTATATGCAAAACGGAAAGGATGAACTCAAGTAGTTCAACAGATACCAGTCGTATATCAGATACCGGTCTGCATAAATGCATATTATCCTATATAAGAAAGTGATAGGTAGATACATTTATTTTTCCTTGTGATATTCTAATATATTTTATTTTTTTTAGGTAGTTTTTTATCAACTCAATTATTTTCTTCATTTGTATTATTTTAATCACTTCAAAATTACCCAAATCTATAACTTGGAATGTATGTCAAATTATCCATATGTAAACACATGTAAATTAGGAAGTGTTATTGTATCAGTGTGCGTAAGCACACATAATAAAATCAAATATCAATGTTGGAATGTGCACACATGGCACATACTATATTACAACTTGCTTTGAAAATATTACATAAAAATAATTAGTATTTCAATATCAGTATGTATTTTTCTCCAAGCATATAAGATTTTAAGGAGGAAAGAGAGTGTGTGTGGGGGGGGGGGGGGGTTGGGGGGGAGGAGGGTTCAGATCCTATATTAACAATTTAATTTGCAAACACAAGCATTTAATGAATATATCATGCATTTTTGGATCGTGATAAAAGAATAAAATTTCAAAAAGGACTGTAGAAATATAAAAGGATACACCATTTGCATTGTGTGTCATGCAACATTTAGTGTCCTCTCATATGCACTGCATCATAAGGTAAAAGGCACACTTGTTGCGTCTAACTATGCGCTCGGTGCCATGGCACACTTTACTAAGATTTAAATTAGCACAACCCAAATAATTTCTAGTTCAACAATAAAATACTAGCAGCGGAGACCAAACAAAATAACTGACTAATAAAAGCTAAGGGTGCGATTTGTTTACTGTTTATCTTCAGATTTTCGCTCATACAGAAATGTGCATGACGCATGCATATTGTGGGAAACGACCAATTTAGAAAACAAGTTTAACACACAAAACAGAAAACACCTCCCAACCCCCCAAACAAACCAAAAAAAAGACAACTGTTTTAGACATTTTATCAACTAATAGATATTACCTGTTATGTCGTATCATTAATATATTTATGAACTGGATGCTAAGCCTAGTATAATAAGACAAACAAAAACCAGAAAATCCATATTTTACATGAAAAGGTTCAATTTAAAATAGAAACAAAACTGATTAGCAGCTAAGAGCAAATATGATTACTGACTAATACAACTACTTTTTATCTTATTTATTAATACAGACTACAAAATCTGATGAAGCAAATGAAAACATCTCAACAATAATGACAAGAAACAAAACAAAGAAACCACAGTCAGTTAAGAAAACTAAGAAATCTACGTAGATGTGATCTTATTTGACTTCCACAAGAAAGAATACTAGAACAGAGAAAAAAGGCATACTCGTGCACAACGTAGTATGTGTATTATGAAGTATGAATCGGTCAATAGAACAACAAAAAATGCAAACAGAAACGAACATATTAAACCATTTCTATGCTACATGCATATAAAAAGCAACTGCGTAGACCATTCAACCTACAAATAGAAGGCAGCATATTATATATATATATATATATATATATATATATATATATATATATATATATATATATATATATGTGAGCGTTCAATGGCACCCCAAACAGTGCAGCACTCCTAAATGCCCCCTGATTTCCACCACACATTCCGTTTCTCTCTCCCTCCACTATTTCTTTCTCCTTCCACTAGCTTAATTTATATCAAATATGAGAGGATGAGAGAGGGGGCCAAATGGGGTGCTCACTATTTGAGGTGTCATTGAACGCTCCTCATATATATATATATATATATATATATATATATATATATATATATATATATATATATATATATATATATATATAATACCACAGCAACAACATAAAACACATTTGCAACAAACTAGTAGATACGGTAGTTAAAAATTCTTATGAAGAATAAATAGAGATGGAATATTTACATCTGAAAGCAACATGGGTGTTGGGTTTGTTATTTTCCCAAGTACTGATAAATGTGAATGGTAAATTCACTGATTGCGGAAGAAGAAATACATTCAGCGATCAAAGAAAAAAATCATTAACAGTGTAGAACTTGTTTTAATGAATTGAATGAGAAGGCACCAAGTGATGGTAATTTTGAGCATGAAACAAAAGTGTAGCGGATCCAGGAGTATTTTGTGTGTGTGTGTGGGGGGGGGGGGGGGGCTACTGACAACAAGTGTAGGAACATGCACAAAATGTCTAGATAAGGTGATGAAGGCTGTGAAGAAAGAATATAGAAATAGCATTCTTGCAAGAAGTGGATCTGCAGCTTCTGATGCAGCATTCATTATAACGATGTCAAAACATAAGTCACTTTACACATTTGTGGAACTCCGGAAACAATGATATACTGTGTTTGCCTAGGTCTCAGATGTTAAGACTAACTCAGATTATTGTTTCTACGACACGTTGTATTTGTTCCCACTATTCAGACAAGCATCATTTGAAATTTCCTGATTATATTATGAGAAGCAACAAATAATGAGAAATATTGCATAAGCATGCAAGGCCAGTTGTAACAAAAATAACATGGGCAAAATTCTAAAATGTTCTGCTAATCGCTATTCGACGGTGTGTGTTATAACATATAACCAAGTACCCTTCCTGTTAATATTAGTGGACATAACCATTTTTCATACAGCAAACGCTGCCACCTTAACACCTATTATTTATATTACCCCAGGGAAACCTAAATACCTAATGTAGTCACTGAAGAAATAAAAGTTCCTCAGAAGAGCATGCGTACCTTCAGAAATTATAGGCCATTTCGTCAATTTTTGATCAAAACGAATCATTTTGAACACAATTGGCAATTGCACTACACAATTACATTGGTTGCCAGTTGCTCCAATACAAAGGTACAATAGTTAATTGCTCCAATGCAATTTTATATTGGCGCAGTTGCCTGCGTACATATGATGATGATTTCACAAAATAAAGGGGGAAGAAAGGAGAGAAAGGAGAGGGGTTTTGTTGTGTTGGGTGGTTGGGTTGGGGGCGGAAGGACAGTTGACTGAACTATGTAATCACAGGGAATTGATATTGGCACTAGCTGAAGGACGGTTCTAACACATGTTTCTACAACCACAGGAAAAATGATGATCAAACCGCAACTGGTTTAAAATATTATTATTTTTTCAATTTTCAGCATATGTCAAAAAACTCCTAAAACACCTCGTGGGAGCCCTACGAGATTCTTTAGTACACCTCGTAGGGACCCTACGAGATAACCTAAAGAACCTCGTCGAGTCTCTACGAGGTGCACTAAAGAATCTCGTAGGACCACTACGAGGAGGTGTAAAATTATCTTTTTTTATTATTATGCATGGGTGAATTCAACAAAACGCATGGTTTTATTATGTTTTTCAAAACTTCGTGGGTTTAGTCAGCAAATCAACGGGTCTAAATAGAATTAGTCTTTACCGAATTTAAAGGTGAAACTCAATTACACCTCCGTCGAATTCCATGAATAAATGCGGCAAAGCATTACCAAATTTCATGCATGTTCCCCTTAATCATTTTTGAAGTGTCAATAACAATGCTTTTATTAAAAAGGATTTGATACTTTGGTTTGTGACATATTTTTGCTAATAGTTTTAGAAACCATAAACTGAAGGTGGGTTCTATTTGCATCATTTTCGTTCCCTTTCACACCTCGCTAATTTATTGACTTTTAATATTCCGAAATTGCTTCATCTTCAAATCACAACATATCACGATTAAAATAAACAATTATGAAAACAAATTTGAATGTAACTAGATTTGTATAAAATCATTGCTCGGTCTGAGCAAGGTATGTTTACTAACCTCGCTTCAACCAAACTAGGTTTGTATTATAACCTAACTATAGCAGAACGAGGTTTGTATGACAACCTGATTTTGGAGTAAACGATGTTTACGAATCAACCACGTCATATTTGTACGTGGTTTTAAAAACGTGATGGTATTATTGGTATAAATCCGGAAGGAAAGAGGGTGAATAGGAAAAACTGGATGTGATGAATTTTTAGAGCTGAACGGGATGAAAAAGGCGGAAAGCGAGGTGGAAGTAGAATTAGCCTAACTGAAAATTGATCCAGAAAATGATGGTATTTAAAGAGAAGGAACAATCTCAATTTATCTGAGTATAATGCACGGACATGTTTGTGTGGTGAACCCCTATTATTCTTTTTAGCGGAACATGTGTATTATGGTAGACAATTGCATAAAAAAAATTAGATAATCAAATCTTGAATTTTTAGTAGTTACCAAACTACTTAGGGTTTTCTTGCTAACATGTAAATCTGTTAGTGCGAAATATTTAATGATGTTTATTGAATCATGAATTTTCAACAACTCTGAAACCAATTAAATCTTTCTCGCTAGCATGTAATTTTTTTAGTGAGAAGTACCTAATAATGTTTAATGAATGCTAAAAATGTCAAATATTCTACGAAGAAAGAAACGAGTGATTGATTGTATGAAAAATATAACATGACTAACTTATTGTTAATTTAAAACTAATGAAACATATTAACGTTATAAATTGCATGATCAAACAATCAAATGAAATTGGCTATATCTTATGTTTGGAACTCATTTAGACAGAGTTCATTATTTTATCTTCCTCCACATGTTTACCTATTTTATTGTAACATAAAATGAAGCTAAAAAAAACAAAAAATAAGGGGGAGTTTAATAATACGGGCATACTGTATGTATGTGTGTGTGTGTAGTATACATTAGAACGATAATAATAATTTATTATCGATAAGTTTGACTGTTTTGAATTTAAATATTATTTTATCGATTTGATTTGACACGTAGAAATAGCCAATTTTAAAACGATCTCGGATTTCGACGAAACTGGTTCCATCGGATCCGTAATAGTGTATTATTATCGGACTCCAAATTTTGTAGCATTTAGATTTATCATTTGATCGTATGATCAGAAAACGCCTAGGGATGATTAGATTGAATTTAATATAAATCGTTCAATTTAAATTATTATCTTCTCCATACGATCAAATTAGGCTTCGGACTTGTTACAATGCATTCAGAATAGTGGTATAGCCTTAGAAACGTTGGTTGTTACGCTATAACAAGAGGTATTACCGCGAGATATTTTGAATATAAAATTAATGAATAAGCTCAAAATTAAATCGTAATCAAATCAAAATAAATATACATCGTTTCAGCCACCCTAGCCAATTTAATTCGCAGACCTAAATACGTACCTGAAGCCGACCTCACGCAGACCTACTTTCTTCGTAAGCATGTCTTCCTTTTCCCATTTCATTTTAATAGAGAGAGAAAAAAAATGCCCGACTTCTTCATTCCAACCAAAGTTCGAATATTTCAAAAATCAAAAAGAAATCATACAAGATCCCTAAAATCATGAGATTGATTCATGGAGCTCGTATTCAATCATTCTTCTCGTTGGTGCCATTGTTATAAAGCTCGATCATTTTCTGATGATCGATCCTTTTTGTCAGCGCCTAAGGCAAGCCGGCGTTGGGCGTAGGGGAGGCCGGAGGAAGTTCGGCGATGGGTTTGGGTTCGTTGTGTCGAGACTGTCACTGTAGAAGCCACGAAGAAGTGTTAAGTCGCATGTTTTTCACAAAGACGGAATTCAAAGTCGGGGTTTATTATGTCGAGGAGGAAGCACGAGCGTGATTTCTAGGGGGGTTCGAGTTTCATTCTTCGGTGATGGGGAAGAAGTTGTTGCATAGAAAAATTGTGTGGAATAGTCAGTACGGGTTCTAATGGCTTGTAGAGTGAAGTGGAAGGAAGGCAACTTGCGGTTTGAACTGTGAGCTACGAAAGGGGAATTCGAACAATGTAGCAGTGGGGAAGAAGGATTTGTAATTGATTAATAAGGTGATTAACAAAAATTTATGATGTTATTAGGATTTGTATTTATTTAAATCGAAATCTTAAATAAAGTAACTTCCTCGTATTAGATCCGTTCGAGACATCATCAATTTCAGTGGGACTTATGCCTCACAATAGAATTCGTTTAGAAAATTTTGAAATCGATCAAAATTAGCTTAAGAATTTTACTTTAAATCGAATATCGTTTGATTCAAATTAAAATCGTATCGGATCTGCAATTAAAAATCATGGTGAGTAAACTCACTCTTCGGATTCATTTATAATTTATTATAGATGAATTTTTATTTAAAATAATTTTTATATGTTGTTTGTTGACTGTTTAGATGCATTAAATAGTTATTGATGAATTATGGCTATTATATATATTAGTTATATTTAGTCTTGGTGATTGGATATTTCAAGCGGTACTATTAGCGGATGACACCCTATGCACGCCACAATATATATAGTGGATGACCTTCTATACCGCGATATCCTACCTTGAAGCAGAATGAGTATTATTTATGTTGTCTAACATTTGTGGATGCATGAAGAACAGGTTGGAGGGATCCAACTGGATTCTTCAACAATTTGTTTTTCATATATAATGTTATATGATATGATAAATAACTGTGATGGATTATTGGGTGTTTTGGATGTTTGTATATCGCTAGCCCTATATATATTGATATTTAAAATATCATGAAAGGAATTTTGAGATGTAAAAGGGAAATTTATTTTTTTCTATATAGAATTTAAATTTCGAATGGGTTAGAAAATATTTAATTGTTTTTAATAATAAAAACAAGGAGTTAAATTTATAAACGTTGTTTATAATGAAGATGAAAAATTATCATTGGATTATTTGAAATTTAAACTCAAGTATGAATTTAAAAAGAGAATTGGGAACCATTTTGAAAAGTAAATGATGAAAATTATTCTGATGTTCGGAATGTAAATTACATTGGATAAATCCATATGGATTTATGATTAGAATTCGATATTGTCGACTTTTTTAAAAAAGTAAATTATTTTCAAAAAGGATATTGGAATTGTATTAAAATAGAAACTAAAATTTAAAGTTAAATATAGTAACAAATTCTATGTTTATACATAAATTATAAAAATTAAATATTCCAGAATAGGAGTTGGGTTTCAAATGGATTTGAAATGGAAGCTTGTTTAGTATAAAAAACAAGGAAGTTAGATTTATAAACGATGTTTATAAATTTAGCATAGTAATTACCATTGGATAATTTGGAAGTTTAAATTCAAACGTGAATTTAAAAAGGGAATTAGAAATCGTTCCGAAAAGGGAATGATAGATTTTATTCCGAAATTTTGAATATAAACTGAATTGAGAAAAATCCAAAGGATTTATAATTAGAATTTGATTATATCAAATTTTATAAAATAATTTATTTCCAAGGGAATTGGAGTTTAATATAGAAGATGGTGTTGTAAATAAATCTGTAACTGAGTTATGAAATAATCAATGATTTTGGATAATCGAAAATTTTAAGTTAGATTTGAAAGTTGGTTTAATTTATATTTAATATTTAAGAATGGAGTTGGAATTTATTAAATAAACGAAGTTTAAATGTTTATATTTAAATTTAATTAAAACGAACTCGTCGCGATGCGGTAGTTCGTAGTTTTACATTTCAAACTTTAATATAGTCTGTTGAACTCAATATAAGTCAGAATTCTTTGAAACAAGAATCGTAAGGACTATTAAATGATAGTTTTCTAATATAAGATAAATATCTAGATTTCGTCTTATAGATTTTGAGTTATGTCAAAATCAAATTTTCAGAAAAACAGTGGTATAATCATTTAAAAACCATAATGGTTTATTTAATAAAATAAAATAATTTTAAGCAAATAAAACTTGGATTTCCATTAGAAAAATCCAGATTTGAGTTATAAAATAATCATGAACTCAAGTGGAGTAAATGGATTGATTCTTGAAACAAAAATAAGGTATTTTATTATTGAATAAAATTAACTAATTAGACGATGTAATTGAGTTTTAGATTGAATTTGACTTTGGATAAGTAAATGGGATTTGTGAATTCATATTCGAAATCGAATATGAAACTTAGGTTGAAAATGGAATTCGATTGATTTGTAAGGAAATTAAAATTATATTTGAACATGATATGTTCAAATAAAAGGGGTAAGCCAGAAAAAACTAATTAGAGAACGAATTAGCGAATTGAGTTAAAAATGATTGGATTGAGTTCAAATAAATTGGAAATGGTTGGGTATATATTAGACAGGGATGGAATGAAGTGTATGAAGAGAAATATATTGAATGCTCGTCGAAAAGGTAATATTTAATTCAATATGAGTTTTTATGAGCCTATTTGGCAAGCCACTTGACATTTTGATTTTAATTTTGAATGGAAAGTTCCCAGAGAGACGATTTGTAGTTGTACCGATTGAGACATACAAAGGAGACGCTGGAAAAAATTTCCGGAAATTTAAGAAGATAGAAAAATTTAAGAAAATTTGATAACTAAAATAGGTTTAACAATTTTATATAGAATTTGGAACCAAATAGGTTAATAGAAATTTAACGTATTGTAATAGACGTTTTATTAATAAAATAGAAAAAGCACGGATTATAAAATTATTGTTATAGTAAATGATTTCCAAAAAGAAAACGATTAAGATTTAAAACGAGTTTTAAATATAGTTAGTTAAATACAGTATTTTGGGTGTTGTAATGATGTTTTACACAACATTCGTTTTAACCCAAGTATATCGATAAGGACATTTGCGATGAATGCAGGAAAAGAATTTAATTAATTAAATATTAATAAGAAAAGGTCTTAATGATTGTTTGATGCTAATAATAGTATTTCCCTTTGGGAATAAAATTCTTTGGATGAATGTTTGTTTCTTCGATAGTTAAATAACCGACTATCGAAGTATTAGTCAATTTAATATGGTCGTTGTCAGTACGGAGAGACTGGTTGGATTTATTATCTGAAAACCACTCTCTATAGTCATAAGCGTTGTGAATCAGATTATATTGAAGATAATCGAAGACGGATAAAGAGCAAGGGCTTTTTATGTTAATTCTAGGTAGAAATTTCCTAAGATGGATTAATGGAAATAGTGCCTTCGGTTTGTCTAGTCCCAGGACAACTTGTATGGACGAATGTCTGACAGAGTATGCTTAACAGATCGCCTACGTTGATCTCTTCAAACGTATTTACGTTGGTGGCGGAGGAATTTGTTTCTCTTAGCTTTATGCCCGTAATATTTTTGGGGAAATCAATTAATGATTTGGTGAGTTTGACGATGTGGGATTCAAAGTAAATGATTTTGGGCTATTAAAAAGTTAAGATGCAGCCTTTGGCCTCACAACCGGGAAATGGTATAATATCGGGTTGGTCGCATGACTAAGTGGGTCGCTCCCATTAGGGTGTATTGTCACCTGATCTAAAGAAAATCCATTTGCTTCTTTATTATATCACTGTTGTATGCTTCGATAACGGTTGCTGATCCCAACCATTGGTGATAATACATTCAGAACACTCAAGTGAAATGAGTGGCCAGTCATGTTTAGTCTATGTTGCAAGATGTTCGTGTTGAACCTGGTGTACTCCCCTCTAGAGATGCACTGTCGAAAGGTGGTCTTATCATAGTTGGAATCCATTCTCCAATAAGAGCTCGCTGTTTTAATTATATACTATGTATGTGTAGGGATGGCAATGGGGCGGGGCGGACGCGGGTAGTACCACCCCATCACCCGCCCCGTTGGATGATTTTTTGCCCCATGCCCGCCCCATACCCACACGGGTATCCATTAAACGGGTTTTAAACAGGTTGCGGGTAATTGCGGGTATTCGTGGGTATCCATTATATTTATTCAATTTATTTTTTATCCATTTATTGAAATTATTCAAAAGTATATTTGGTAAAAAAAAAATTTAGACCAATGCTTAAATGCTAACATCAAAATACCAATACATATTTAAACCAATATCCAAAAACCAAGAGACAACAACAGACGTATCCATCAAAATATCAACAACCAGTTATAAATTGTTGAGCAAAATCTTGCACATAAATACCGAACAACCAACAACAATATTTTTTGTATTGACTATTGAAAATAAATCACATTCAATACGGGTACGGGTACCCATGGACATGGATATCTTACTATCCGTCCCCGCCCCATTAATTAACGGATATTAAAAATACCCAATTATTTTACCCACGGATACCCATTTAACTATTTGTTTTATATCCATAACGGATTTTACCCGCGGATAACCATGGGTACGGATTTTTTTGCCATCCCTATGTATGTGGAGCGTGAGATGCAAGCATTCCGCTAGATTGCTATTTATTTGATTTAGATACTATTATAATATCAAAATAGTATGGATTTTAAGAATAATTTGGGTTATCGTAAGGTAAAAACCATCCGTGTTTATGTGTGGATCGGTCTTACGATTATCCTTTCTTTTTAAGAGGATTTTTAAAAGTTAAACCAAGTGGCTAGAGTTTACTCACACCAATCCCATGACTAACCCAGAGTTAATTTTGTTTTGTTTTACCCTAAAGTCTTGGTTACCCAATTTTTTATGAGCAGTCAAGTAGTTCATATGTTTATAGATATTCTTGGAGAAGCTTGGAGTAGGAGGCTTCAAAATTAGATAGCTATGTATTATTTATTCCACTGTGATGAACAATTGTTGTACTCTGATAATGGTATGTATGTATATATATATATATATATACAGTTAAAATTTTGTATTCCAAAAATTTGTTACATATATTATATTTTATTCCACTGCGATGTGAGATTCTATGTTGTTGTTTCTATTCTTCTTCTATCTTTTTCTACTTTATTCATAATGATTCGTATTTCTGTGCAATTTGGGTTAGACGTGTGGTGCATTTAGTCAACTCAGATAGTACGGAAATTCAGGCCATTACAAAAATCTTACAACTTAAACCCCATTTTGGACTAGGATAACGACCCATAAATTTACTGTTAAAAAATAACGAAATTTGATTTTTTTTTAAATGAAAGAAAACATAGAAATCCATATTTGAATTTAAATTCAGGATGTGTGTGGTTTGCTTAAATTAAAGGAATTAAATCGGCAGTTAAAAAAGGAATTTTATTCGATTTTGAAATGTTGATGTGAATTCAATTGATAATACAATGATAAATTATTAGTTAGCACACGAATTTGTTCTACAATATTTCATAATTAAAACATAGGAGTTCATTTCGTCGAATTTTGATTTTGCTAGCTCCGTTTAAAAAGTTATACAATTAGGTAATGGTTAATAGTATCGTATATAACAAAAATAATTAAAAAAAAATCGTGAATAATAAAATATAAGCATTTAGTATCTTATCATACATATATATCGATGTACTGAGCACTGTATTTGGACATTGATTTGGATTGTAGACCAGTCTAACTATGGTGTACCCAGTTAACTAAGCTTGCCTGTAACATACATAACTAGCATAAAATTAATCCTAAAGTAAAATAACGAGTATTGAATTGGTGAACTTACCAAGTCTATAACAACCCGCAATTTTAATAACAGAAAGTAATCAAAATAATTAATAATGAAAATAGACATTTTTCTAATTGTTAGAATTTAGCTACAAAACGTATACCATTGCATTCGTAGTAATTTTTTGATTAATTTACATATATAATATGTTCCGAATGGAGTTTGAATCGAAAAACTTATTAACGTTCGAAGTTCTATATCGGGAAATAATTATTAGTGTACACGTGCGTAAATATTTTTATTTTGAAAACATATGCGCATATTAATTCCAGAAATGACACACGTTTGAATACGAAATTAGCACGTGTAAAAAATGGAAAGAAATCAAATAAATCTGGGAAATAAAAATAAACATAGGAAAGAATTAAGTACACAAAATAAAAGTAGGAACGTAAAGTGGCCCAACGCGTTAACACACATTTGGGTCGGTCCAAAATAGAGATGGGTCGACCCACTTATGGGCTGGGTCGACCCATGTGTCGACTCATGCATAGTATGGGTCGACCCAGGCCACAAAGTAAGAGATGTTTGATTTCATTCGAACGATCTAGATTTAATTTTTTAAAATCGACGGGCGCAGCTAGTTCGGACATCTATAAATAAACCTATAAGGCCAGCCGTCATGCTCATGTTTTTCTAAGTGGATGTGGAAGCCCTACCATTCTCTTTTCTCCTCCAATTCTTCAAAAATAGAAAATATTAAATTTAGACTATCTGATTCAAGTTTTGGAGCTAGATATTGTAGATTTAAGGTTTAGATGCCCAAATTCTCCGTCCATACGAGGTAAGTTCTTCGGATCTAAATTTAAATAATTTCTTTTATTTCTTTTGAATTCAGATTTACAAAACCATGAAAAATATAGTTTGTAGATTCATATAGGAAGGACCATGGATAATAAATCTAAATCCAAATCAGATCCATAACTTTGAGAGCAAATCCAAGGTGAGTGGATTTAAATTATTATTTTTAATACCGGTATGTATCATCGTTTGATTCCTGTTAAATCAATAAGATAATTTTTCAATCCTCTTTCTACATCGGATTTTACAGTTTTATTTTGGTTATGCACAAAATATGCATAGTTATGTAAAATTGGCATAAGCATATGACTTATTTAGACACTGATTTATATGCCTAATTCTATGCGATTGATTAATCCTTTTATTTTACGTGCATTGGAAAATATGATTCAATTAGAATAATGAAAAAGCAGATTTGGTAATTTGGAACTAAAAGAACGTGCAGCGCCAAAACAATAATAAAAGGGAATTTGAACTAAAAATGGGAAAACTTGATAAAACTTGTCAAATAATTATGATATAGGTTGATATGACATAATTAATATTATGTACAATAAATTTTTAGTTGAATGATAAATCTAAGAATTCCCATATTTAGTTGTTAAAATGACCATTCAGATATAAAATGGAATGAATGTAGAAATTGTGAGAATTCATAGAACAAGGGGCATAAGCCCAACTTTGTCCAAATTTACTATAGTAATTGTAACACCCCACCTCCGCCAGGGTGTCTCTTGCAAGCACTCTGACTTTGGAGGGGCGTTTGAATCGGGTAAACATGCATAATGATATATCAAGGCAGAACAAGAACATATGTATATTTGTAAACAGAGTAAATAACATAGATAAAACAACGGAAGATTTCAAACCATTTCAAAACAAGTCTGGTACAACATAATGTCAACTTTCCAAATAAACAAGTCTAGATAAAAACAACATCAACTGAAAAAAAACTGAAATACATAAGTACTATCCCCAAAATAAGTGATAACCATAGCTAGCTTCATGTCAAACCGTACATGAGCTAAATCCCACAAGCAAGCAATCAGAAATCCAAGCTAAGCTCCAATATTCCCACCCTGAGAACCTGGGGGGGGGGGGGGTACGGAAGATAAGAGGCGAAAGAAAACAGGTCAGTCAAAAAGACTGAGTAAGCCCTACTACAATCAATGTAAACTGATAAAGTTAACTGACATGAGAAGCAGGGATGAACATAAGGATAACAACATACTAGCATGATGATTAACTAACAAGGTAGATAAAGGTGTCATCGCATAATCAGGTTTAAGGTTTTGCACCACAGGTGTACTAGCAAACTAACATGACTTGAATAAACACGTATTGATCCCTTGGCCCAAGCTTTGACCCAATAACATGAAATGACCCTAATACGAGGTCCAATAACATGAAGTGACCCTAATACGAGGTCCAACCAAACGGTCTAATCGATCGGCTCCCTAAGCCTAACTCGTCACGTGTTGGTGTCAATACGGCCCAAACATAATTGTAGTCGGACTGTGCCGGGTCCACCCTTCGGGTGTATCAAGCCCTAGGGTGTAAACCCCTGGACACCATAAACATAAGTGCACAGTCTCGATCTACTGGTACCCGTGCATGTTTTCTCCGGCTACGGACTATGTGCACGACCATAGTCCGTCCGGAACTACACCGGCGTACCACTCTGCCGTCGTTTTTGGTCACTTACCTCAAGTCCAGTAATCGTGCTCCCTCCCTAGCCTAGTCCCTAGGGTCTTAATGATACAAACTTGGGATTACTTCTGGAGTGGACCCCCATTGCTAGGATTTTCTAGTGGGTTAAGTACAGTTTAACCCTCTTGCTAATCATGGATTAACTTGGTTAAGTGTAACGATGAGTTCACGACTTAACCCTGATTAATCTACCAAGCCCGCATTGATTAAGTATTATGTGGACCATGACTTAAACCCTAATCATGAGGCATTAATTAATTAATGTGCTTTAACCTCTCACATTAGACTTCGTTGCGGTTACTAGTTAAGCCGGTCGGTTCCGGGTAGCTTTACACCACAACTTGGTCTAACCTCGGGTTCAAGGTACAACATGACCAACTTCTCACATTGGGTCCTATTGTTTGTAGCAACTAGTTAAGCCGGTCGGTTCCGGATAGGTTTACGCTACAAACTCAACCCAACTTCGAGTTGGTCACACTTATATTTTCTAAGTGTCATGTCCATCATGTTTCCAAAACATGTTACAAGTTTTCAAGAATTTGGGTAGACCTAACTTAATAGGTAAATTCCCAATGGGTAGACCTAACTTAATAGGTAAATTCCCAATCTTATGTTTTTATGTCTTTTAAGTTTACCCAACCCCAAACGCAATCCCATCGCTTACATATCGCAATAGCACATAAAGGATAGAAAGAGGGAACTTGGCATAATCATGACATAAAGGTGTTGAAGCCACAAGTTTAACATGGTGGCATATGAAATGTACATATGTTCATATACTTGCATATTACATTTTTAGGCCTCAAAAGCATGCATAAAACCAAACTTAGCATATTGGTGATACATGGTGATAAATGACATGTAGAAATGGCCATAAGTTCGCATTTAGCCTCACATGCAAGTTATCATAAGAGATATGATAACTTACATGTTGCCAAAATGCAACCTTTAACATAAAGCTTGAAGCTTTAAGCTCATAAACCCAAGATAAGCTTGCATACCATGATAACATGAGTAAGATGATCAACCCAAACTTGCATACATAACATGGCAACTTGCATATCATAACATAGCAAACTTGCATAACATAACATGGCAACTTGCATATCATAACATAGCAAACTTGCATACATAACATGATAGACTTGCATAACACATCATAGTAAACTTGCATATCATAATGATCAAACACAACTTGCATCATTCATTAACTTTAGAGTTTAAATATGAAAGTAGAAAAGGGCTTACAATGCTTATGAAGACTCAAATGAGTATAAGCAAATATAAGATTGAGACAAAGCCCTTATGCAATCAAATAAACCCAAAATGCAAGCTCCAATAGAAAAACCCTTGAGCAAAAATGATCAAAACCCTTGCTTTATAATGTAAATATGGAAACTTGACTTGAATGCAAGCTAATGACACTCATACAAGCTTGAAAACACTTGTATGCATGGAAAATCTTTCATAGAAATAACTTAGGAATTTTATGAAGAGAGTGGAGGCCATGAGAGGAATGATTTTGCCATAGTTTAGTTGTAGGGTTGAATAATGATGATTTAGGGTTAGGTTAGGGGTTTATTTATAGAGATTAGGATTAGTTTCAACCTTAGGATTAAACCCTAATTCCAATCTCAGCCCTTAAAACCGAATCTGGCCCCCAAACTCAACACAACTCCAAAATGGTGCACCAGGCAAAACTGCCCGGCTGAACCAAGTCGACAGCCAAGTCGACAGGGCTGTCGACTTGGGTCTAACCAAGTCGACTCCCAAGTCGACAGGGCTGTCGACTTAGGTGCTCTGGCGGGAATTTTCCCGCCTGGCCCAATCTGACCTTAATTTCCAAATTCAAACTTGAATTTGAAATCTGTTTTGAACTTGAAATTTTCTGAAAACTTCATTGGGCCTTAATCGGGTCATACGGACTCCGATTTTCGAAAATTCGGACTCTATTTCTCGTATTTTTCCAAGACGAACGCAATGGCATAGCCCGTTTCCCTTGATTCATAATGTTATAACAAGTTATTGAAAATACGGGTTGTTACATTCTCCCCTCCTTAAAGGATTTCGTCCCCGAAATCTTCAAGTTAGGAAGAACGTATCCTACCATCCAACATCCATCTACTCAAAACATCATCCACGAGCAATCATTGTCCTTACAAGATTCTAAATGTTGCATGAACATATGCAAAGGTGTGTGTATATGTACTTATCTAATGCAAATATCATCAATGCAAATTATATTAGTGAAATGAATCCATATGTATGCAATTCCTAACATAATATATAACATCTACGTGTGTGCACATAACATACATCCATATGCAACATCCATGTGATAACACAAAAAGTTTCATCCATGAATAAGCATAAACACTCATGCATATGCAATATGAGGAGTGTGTGAGCCGATCTAGTGCCTAACGTGTATAATGCATCCACGAGTAACCACTTGCAAACACTTGCAACCACTTGCAAACATCAAGCATTACATGTTTCAAACACATGTTTCATCCAAAGGGTTTCTACCTAAGGTTCTCATGACAAGATTAACGCGATAAACTAGATAAACATGGATAGCAAAGAGAAAGATATGCTAACAAAGAAAAGAGATTGAGAGTGTACCCTCAAAAAGGAATGGATAAAGCCCACGCATCTTCTCCTCGGTTTCCCAAGTTGCGTCTTCTTCGTCTTCACCCCATTGAACCTTCACCAACTTGACCTCTCGATTCCTTAGCTTCTTGGTCTCCGTCCCCAAGATACGAATCGGAGCTCTCCTCAAGGTAGCCTCTTTCTCCACTTCCACATCTTTCAGAACACTTGGCTCAACAACCTCTGCTGATTCATGTAAACACTTCCGGAGATGCAAGACATGAAAAACATCGTGTACTCCGGCAAGCTTCTCGGGCAACTCCACTCTATAAGCCATCTGCCCGATCCTCTCTATAATAGGGAATGGTCCAACAAACCTCGGTGCTAACTTCCCAACGGCTCCAAATCGGACCACATTCCGCAAAGGAGAAATCTTCACGAAAACCATATCCCCAACATCAAACTCCAAATCAGTTCTTCGCTTATCAGCATAGGATTTCTGTCGGTCTTGGGCCGCTTTCATCCGTCTCCGAATCAACTCGACCTTCTCGGATGTATCTCTGATCATATCAGGCCCAAGTATAAGCTCATCTGTAGTCTCCCACCAACATGTAGGCGACTTGCACGGTCTCCCATATAAAGCTTCAAATGGTGCCATCCCTATGCTTGCCTGATAACTATTATTATATGCAAACTCAACAAGAGGAAGATGGTCTTCCCAAGTACCACCAAAATCCAGAATACAAAGCCTCAACAGATCCTCGAGTACCCTATTCACCCTTTCGGTTTGACCGTCTGTCTGTGGGTGATAAGCCGTACTTAGATTCAACCTCGTGCCCATAGCTTCTTGCAAGCTATTCCAGAATTGACTTGTAAAGATTGGGTCACGGTCACTGACTATACTAGAAGGGACTCCATGTAGTCTCACAATCTCATGAAGATATACAGATGCTAGCCAAGATGCGGTCCTCTTGTTCTTCACCGGAATGAAATGAGCACTCTTCGTAAGTCTATCCACAATAACCCAAATGCTCGTATTCCCTTTCCTTGACCTTGGTAGCCCATCGATAAAATCCATGGAAATACTCTCCCACTTCCATAGTGGAACGTCTAGAGGATGCAATAGCCCACCGGGCTTCTTCGACTCGGCCTTAACTTGCTGGCAAATGATACATCTAGAGACAAACTCTGCCACATCCTTCTTCATCCCAGGCCAAAAGAAAATGTGCTTCATATCTTTATACATCTTATCTCCGCCCGGATGTATAGTCAACTTAGTGCGATGCGCTTCCTCAAGAACTTTTCTTACTAAATCTTCTACCATTGGAACACATAACCTTCCGTCTCTCCTCAGCCAACCCTTGTCATCAATAGAATATCGAGCGAGATGACTAGACGCCTCTCCTCGAATCAGCTTATCCATAATCTCAACTATCTGAGGGTCTCCTCTCTGCGAAGCCCCAACTTGATCAAGAAGGGTAGGTCTGAGTTCCAGAGATGCTAAAGAACCGGTCATCGACTCAATCGCCAAAGAAAAATCAAAGGTTGCCACATACTCTAAATTCTTCATCTCAACGAATAGAGGACTCAGAGTCAACCTTTTTCTACTCAATGCATCTGCTACCACATTCCCCTTGCCAGGGGTATAAGCTATCTCAAAATCGTAGGACGCCAAGAATTCCATCCATCTTTGTTGCCTCAGATTCAGATCCTTCTTAGAAAAGAGATACTTCAATGACTTGTGATCGGTATAAAGCTCAAATCTTTCTCCCAGAAGATAATGGCGCCAAGCCTTGAGTGCATATACTATTGCTGCCAACTCTAAGTCATGAGTGGGATAATTCTTCTCATGCACTTTGAGTTGTCTACCGCCAAAGCATATCACTCTTCCTTCTTGGATCAGAACAGCTCCTAACCCCGTGCCACATGCATCGGTGTATACTGTAAATAACTTCCCTCCATCGGGCAAAGCTAGAACAGGTGCTGATGTGAGAGCTCTCTTGAGCTTCTGAAAAGCAAGCTCGCATTCTATGCTCCAAGCAAAAACTAAATTCTTCTTCGTCAATTTAGTGAGAGGAGCGGAAATCTTCGCGAAGTCCTTGATGAACTTCCGGTAAAATCCTGCAAGACCTAGAAAACTTCTCACTTCGGTTGCATTCCTTGGAGTCTTCCAATCCTGAACTGCAACTACCTTAGCGGGATCCACCGCTAAGCCTTGCTTAGATAATATATGCCCGAGGAATCTAACTTCCCTTCTCCAAATGTGACACTTGGAGAACTTGGCCTTCAACTGATGCGCTCTAAGCGTATCCATCACCTCCACGAGATGCCTTGCATGCTCTTCCTCATCCTTAGAGAAGATCAGAATATCATCTACGAAGACCACGACAAACTTGTTCAAGAACTCCCTGAACACCCTACTCATCAAGTCCACGAAATATGCGGGTGCATTAGTCAAGCCGAACGGCATGACAAGCCATTCGAAGAATCCATCTGGAGTTCTGAACGCAGTCTTGTCTATACTATCTTCAGCTACCCTGAGCTGATGGAATCCAGTAGCAAGATCAAGCTGAGAGAAAACAGAAGCACCGATAAGCTGGTCAAAGAGATCATCAATCCTCGGTAACGGGTGTCTGTTCTTCTTAGTCAGCTTATTCAACTCTCGATAGTCAACACAAAGTCGGAGAGAACCATCTGCCTTGGTAGCAAATACCACAGGCGCTCCCCATTCAGATATACTTCGTCTAATGAAGTTCTTCTCAAACAACTCCTTCACTTGCTTACTTAGCTCCCGCCTTTCACGCGGAGCCATGTGCCGAACGGGCAAAGAAACCGGCTTTGCATTATCCACCAGATAAATGCGGAAATCAATCTCTTGCTTAGGGGGTAACCCCCTAACTTCATCGAAAACATCCGGATACTCTCGAACCACCCTCACAGACTGAAGAGTTTCCATTGACGAGTCGAGTGATTCAAGATAGCACAACATGACGGGACCTCTCGGATTACAAGAAATTTCTAGGGTGTTTCCGAGGCGAGTCACGAGCCTCACAACCCTATGCTCACAATCAAGGATGGCTCCATATCTGGACAACCAATCCATGCCCAATATCAATCTGTATCCCCTAAAACCAAGAACATAAGCACTACACAAGAACTCTACACTCAGTATAGAGATCCTCAAATCCACACATATCATAGACAGATGGGCGGAACCCCCAATAGGATTTGAGACACAGACGGGATCATCTACCAAGCTAGTACTAAGGTGCAAACTATCGACAAGATCAGATGAGATAAAGCTATGCGATGCACCAGAATCAAACAAGGTACGAACTGGAAAATCATAAATATATACAAGGCTCTCAACAGAAACACTACCTCGATCGGGAACTGGAGCGGCATTGAGAGCATGAACTTGCCCTCCTGAAGGTCCAGCACGCTGAGTCTGACCCTGGCCTTGCCCTTGCTTCTTCGGGCAATCCTTACTGAAATGTCCAGTCTCACCGCAGAAAAAGCATTCACCATTCTTCCTTTTCCTCTTCTTACAATCCTAAATAAGATGCCCAACTGAACCGCAATAATGGCACTTCCCCTTGTTGTTCTTGCCCTAGTTGTTGTTCCCCTTGTTGCCTTGACTCTTGTTCTTGTTCTTGTTCTGATTGCCTTGACTGTTCCGACCACTTGGATTACCCTGATTTCCTTTCCACTGGGAATCAGTCTTCTTGGCTTGAGTATCATTCATCTTGATCTCTTTCTTGACATCTCCCTGAAGTAACGCCATATCAACCAAGCTCTCAAACGTGGCCCCATGGGGAAAACTTGATAAAACTTGTCAAATAATTATGATATAGGTTGACATGACATAATTAATATTATGTACAATAAATTTTTAGTTGAATGATAAATCTAAGAATTCCCATATTTAGTTGTTAAAATGACCATTCAGATATAAAATGGAATGAATGTAGAAATTGTGAGAATTCATAGAACAAGGGGCATAAGCCCAACTTTGTCCAAATTTACTATAGTAATTGTAACACCCCACCTCCGCCAGGGTGTCTCTTGCAAGCACTCTGACTTTGGAGGGGCGTTTGAATCGGGTAAACATGCATAATGATATATCAAGGCAGAACAAGAACATATGTATATATGTAAACAGAGTAAATAACATAGATAAAACAGCGGAAGATTTCAAACCATTTCAAAACAAGTCTGGTACAACATAATGTCAACTTTCCAAATAAACAAGTCTAGATAAAAACAACATCAACTGAAAAAAAACTGAAATACATAAGTACTATCCCCAAAATAAGTGATAACCATAGCTAGCTTCATGTCAAACCGTACATGAGCTAAATCCCACAAGCAAGCGATCAGAAATCCAAGCTAAGCTCCAATATTCCCACCCTGAGAACCGGGGGTGGGGGGGGGGGGGGGGAACGGAAGAAAAGAGGCGAAAGAAAACAGGTCAGTCAAAAAGACTGAGTAAGCCCTACTACAATCAATGTAAACTGATAAAGTTAACTGACATGAGAAGCAGGGATGAACATAAGGATAACAACATACTAGCATGATGATTAACTAACAAGGTAGATAAAGGTGTCATCGCATAATCAGGTTTAAGGTTTTGCACCACAGGTGTACTAGCAAACTAACATGACTTGAATAAACACGTATTGATCCCTTGGCCCAAGCTTTGACCCAATAACATGAAATAACCCTAATACGAGGTCCAATAACATGAAGTGACCCTAATATGAGGTCCAACCAAACGGTCTAATCGATCGGCTCCCTAAGCCTAACTCGTCACGTGTTGGTGTCAATACGGCCCAAACATAATTGTAGTCGGACTGTGCCGGGTCCACCCTTCGGGTGTATCAAGCCCTAGGGTGTAAACCCCTGGACACCATAAACATAAGTGCACAGTCTCGATCTACTGGTACCCGTGCATGTTTTCTCCGGCTACGGACTATGTGCACGACCATAGTCCGTCCGGAACTACACCGGCGTACCAATCTGCCGTCGTTTTTGGTCACTTACCTCAAGTCCAGTAATCGTGCTCCCACCCTAGCCTAGTCCCTAGGGTCTTAATGATACAAACTTGGGATTACTGCTGGAGTGGACCCCCATTGCTAGGATTTTCTAGTGGGTTAAGTATGGTTTAACCCTCTTGCTAATCATGGATTAACTTGGTTAAGTGTAACGATGAGTTCACGACTTAACCCTGATTAATCTACCAAGCCCGCATTGATTAAGTATTAAGTGGACCATGACTTAAACCCTAATCATGAGGCATTAATTAATTAATGTGCCTTAACCTCTCACATTAGACTTCGTTGCGGTTACTAGTTAAGCCGGTCGGTTCCGGGTAGCTTTACACCACAACTTGGTCTAACCTCGGGTTCAAGGTACAACATGACCAACTTCTCACATTGGGTCCTATTGTTTGTAGCAACTAGTTAAGCCGGTCGGTTCCGGGTAGGTTTACGCTACAAACTCAACCCAACCTCGAGTTGGTCACACTTATATTTTCTAAGTGTCATGTCCATCATGTTTCCAAAACATGTTACAAGTTTTCAAGAATTTGGGTAGACCTAACTTAATAGGTAAATTCCCAATGGGTAGACCTAACTTAATAGGTAAATTCCCAATCTTATGTTTTTATGTCTTTTAAGTTTACCCAACCCCAAACGCAATCCCATCGCTTACATATCGCAATAGCACATAAAGGATAGAAAGAGGGAACTTGGCATAATCATGACATAAAGGTGTTGAAGCCACAAGTTTAACATGGTGGCATATGAAATGTACATATGTTCATATACTTGCATATTACATTTTTAGGCCTCAAAAGCATGCATAAAACCAAACTTAGCATATTGGTGATACATGGTGATAAATGACATGTAAAAATGGCCATAAGTTCGCATTTAGCCTCACATGCAAGTTATCATAAGAGATATGATAACTTACATGTTGCCAAAATGCAACCTTTAGCATAAAGCTTGATGCTTTAAGCTCATAAACCCAAGATAAGCTTGCATAACATGATAACATGAGTAAGATGATCAACCCAAACTTGCATACATAACATGGCAACTTGCATATCATAACATAGCAAACTTGCATAACATAACATGGCAACTTGCATATCATAACATAGCAAACTTGCATACATAACATGATAGACTTGCATAACACATCATAGTAAACTTGCATATCATAATGATCAAACACAACTTGCATCATTCATTAACTTTAGAGTTTAAATATGAAAGTAGAAAAGGGCTTACAATGCTTATGAAGACTCAAATGAGTATAAGCAAATATAAGATTGAGACAAAGCCCTTATGCAATCAAATAAACCCAAAATGCAAGCTCCAATAGAAAAACCCTTGAGCAAAAATGATCAAAACCCTTGCTTTATGATGTAAATATGGAAACCTGACTTGAATGCAAGCTAATGACACTCATACAAGCTTGAAAACACTTGTATGCATGGAAAATCTCTCATAGAAATAACTTAGGAATTTTATGAAGAGAGTGGAGGCCATGAGAGGAATGATTTTGCCATAGTTTAGTTGTAGGGTTGAATAATGATGATTTAGGGTTAGGTTAGGGGCTTATTTATAGAGATTAGGATTAGTTTCAACCTTAGGATTAAACCCTAATTCCAATCTCAGCCCTTAAAACCGAATCTGGCCCCTAAACTCAACACAACTCCAAAATGGTGCACCAGGCAAAACTGCCCGGCTGAACCAAGTCGACAGCCAAGTCGACAGGGCTGTCGACTTGGGTCCAACCAAGTCGACTCCCAAGTCGACAGGGCTGTCGACTTGGGTGCTCTGGCAGGAATTTTCCCGCCTGGCCCAATCTGACCCTAATTTCCAAATTCAAACTTGAATTTGAAATCTGTTTTGAACTTGAAATTTTCTGAAAACTTCATTGGGCCTTAATCGGGTCATACGGACTCCGATTTTCGAAAACTCGGACTCTATTTCGCGTATTTTTCTGAGACGAACGCAATGGAATAGCTCGTTTCCCTTGATTCAGATTTATAAATTAAATTCTGCCTCGATTTATGTTATAACAGGTTATTGAAAATACGGGTTGTTACAGTAATGCCAAATTGGAAATATAAATTAACAAAATAAATTTATGTATAATGATTAAATTATGAAGTTAGAAATAGCTTGGACTGATTGGTTAGGAAAAAAAAGGAATATATTTACATAATTTGGTTTGTAAAAAAATAAAAAAACATAATTGTAAGTATAAAAAGAAATAAATGTAACACCCCAAATTTTAATGAACAATAATTATATGAAGAAGATTAATAAAATGAATATTAATTAATATAATGTTCAGAACTAGATAAAATGGACTTCACCGTTGCATTCGTTATGAAATTCTAATTCAGATAGACTTTTGGTTTGCGTAAATCGAACTAAGTACGAACAAGATATGATCAATCGAAGTTCAAATTAAATTAAATAGTTAATTCAAAATGGTGCAATGGTCAATGAGCGACCCAGGCCCTATACGGGTCGAACCCTGTGTCGTCCGTTGGGTCGACACATGTGTCGACCAACATAGGCGGTGGTCGACGACCCACTTTGGGACCTGTGTTTGGCCAGACTAGCCTGCTTCTGGATAATTCTTTTGATGACTCATGCTGATGTGCTTTCTATGATTTAGATTGAAACCCTAATATCCTATGGCCTAGACTATCCTATCACACCTATAAATAAACTAGCAACCCTCACTCTTTTCCTACACAAATATTTCTTTGTCTTCTTCCTCCACACTATAATGTTCTGGAAATAAAATTAAGGGGAAAGTTTGGGTGCTGTCATAATATAGATCTGAAAGGATATTCTGCTTCTACTTCTTTTTCAAAGGCCTTTTCTGGATCTATAATAAATATTTGTGAGTTCTTATAACGTCCCAGATTTTTTAATCATTTGATTTCGAATATTTAAATTTATTTTGAGTATTTTATTTGGAATATTAATGGATTATTAATATTGAATTCATTTATTAAATGACGATTGAACGTTTAAATTTATATTTATATTAAAACGAACTCGTAACGTCGCATTAGTTCGTAATATTGAGTTTTTTTTTACTTCAGTTGAATATAGAAAATCCATTTTAAGTTGAAACAAGAAACGTTGGAATCTATTTGATAATAATTTTCTAACGAAAGAGAAAAATTGAGATTTCAGGTTATATATTGTAAGTTATGTCTAAATAAATTTTTTAAAATAGTCGCTATGGAAATCGTTAATAAATTATAACGTTTATTTAATTTATTTAAAAGGATTTTTTTATTTGGATATCGTTTAACTGAAATGTATTATTGTTGAGTTATAATTCCATATCGATTATATTGGAGTGATATATTATTTTTATTTTGATATATTTGATAATAATAATTCATTATTATTAAATTTAATTGTTTTGGAATTTATTTAATGTTATATCGATATTATATAAGCCTTAAAAATAGTCGTTTTCAAACGACCTCTGTTTTCGACGAAACGAGTTTTATTAAAATAGTATTTTTGTAAGATTTCAAATTTGCGGTCAATTGGAGTTGTTTTGTGAGCGTGCGGTATTTAAATGTGAACTGCTGAATAAACTAAAATCAAAATAAAGCTATTTTCCAAACGGAGTCGGAATTCGACCAAACAAATTTCATTGGGAACGTATCGTCAAGATGTAACAACACGTCCATTTTCATCGCGTTTGAAGATCGTATGTGGCAGTGCGAGCATGAAAAGTTTAGTGTATATAGCAATAATGCAACTATTTAAATAATAATATAATAAAAGGAATAAACAGGTCAAAAACTTTTACTTTCCAACCACACTAACCTTCCTTGGCAGCCAAACAAATTCTCACCGTAATCCCCAAGTAACTATACCTCTCACGGTATCTTCTCCTATAGAAACACCTTCCCGTTTGTTATTTTTCCTGTTTGCAAAAATAAAACTTTCATCAAACAAAAATTTATATCTCCCAACCTAGGAAGAATTAAGCCAAGGTCGGAACTAAAAAAATGTTGGTGAGGGTCATGGGGACAACTCCTGAAATTTGGTAGGGTGCGATGGCGTATGGCGGTGGTGGTGTACAGTTTTAGATCTGGTGTTAAAACCCAAATTAGATCTCAACACCAATGGTACGTGAACCGTATTCACCAATATGGTTAGAAATCAAAAGAAGCCACAATCACAAAATAAACGGGAACAAGTAAGTGAAAACACAAGGCTTTTTATAGTGGATCGATCTAGGAGAGATCTACGTCCACTTTTTGAAGTGTTTATCATTATCACGAGGAAAATTACATAAAGCGTCATCTCATACATTTCATTTATCACACTTGTTCACTCTTTATGATGATTCTCCACTTTTTACTCTCTTTCCGCTTTAGATCTCACTTGAATTTGAGAAGGAACGAATTAGATCTTATGATGAGATAACTTTCCTTGATTTCATCATGAAAATGATGTTAGATCCATGCTTTAAAGAGGAGCAATGGCGGTTGGAGATCATTTAGATTGAATTGGAGTGAGAATTAATGGTGTTTGGAGAAGATGAGACCCACTTGATGTTGGAGAAAGCTTAGGAAGCCATTAATGGAGCTTGAGAAGCTTTAGAATGGTGGAGAGATGATTTGGGCAGCCCTTCGGGGTCGAAGAATCGGTCCCCTCAAGTGTGGTGAAATGGGGTATTTATAGGAGAAACTTGGACCAAGTGGGAATTCTGTAATTAGGGTGTACATGGTATGGGTCGAGTGTACACGTATTTACGAAAATGCCACTGGACAGCTGGAGCCAACTGTGTATAGCTGTCACGCCCGACCCAAATATTACGACTTTACCACTGACCTTGTTCGACCCAAAAGGAGTGAACGACCCAAATTATAACGTTGTGTCCGACCCTGCATAATTCTTGACCGACCAGATGTCTAATGCTTCAAGACCGACCACGTTAATATGCTTCAGGACTGATCAGATGTTATAACTTTTGGAGCAGACCCACTACATTATATTTCATGGTTTTGCCACCTCCTTTGTATATTTAGGACCGACTGTAGTCGCATACTTTGAACACCATGTCTTCACATGAGCTGCCACGTGGCCGTATACTGTAATTAACGAGTCAACCCGTATAAAATAAAGAGAGACCGACCCTGCTTGAAGAGAATGTTGAAGGACCAGCTAGAATGCATAACTACGGTGTTCGACAGCTCAGGCAATGGAAGTGCTCGACCGGTGGGGATGTGGTACTACTCGAGCATGGTGACTATTTAACTAGCCTGATGATGCTTCCTCACGTGTTATTGTTTCAGTCCATCATGAGTTGTCATCACATAGTTATGGTTCCAAGCTCTACATGTGTCATGCTATATTATTCTCGTATTACATTGATACCACGTGGCATCTTCACATCAATCTGCTTGTGTGTTACCGTATAACCGATTTATCCCTGAGAATAGTTAATTTACATTAGCTCAAGTCATAGCATTTCACGGCCTGCATAAACCTTGTTTATGTACATGTGAACTTGATCCATACAATGTTACCTGTCCACATGTAACACCCCGTATTTTCTATGAACATTAAAGTAACAAATTAAAGTACACTTAACTTTTAAGTGAAGAATTAAGGGAAACGGGTTATGCCATTGCGTTCGTCTCGAAATTCTGCTTGAGATAGAGTCCGAGTTTGCGTAAATCGGACTCCGTATGAAGAAGTTATGACACTTAGAAGTTTCAGGAATTCAAAATAAAAACCAACCCGAATTCAAATTTAAAGTTTCGAAATTCAAATCACATCTGGGCTGGGCGGGAAATTTCCCGCCCAAGACCCAGGTCGACCAGGGGGTCGACCTCCCCCCTTTTCCAGATTCGTCTTTCTGCATTTAGATGCCCGTTCTGACCAGATTCATTGCTCCTAAGCTATTTAAACACCCCAAACCTCACTTTCTCTCCACACAACTTCGTTTCGCCTATACTCTACCCTAATTCATATCAAAATAAATCAAAGACGGGGTTATGCTGCTCAAGTCCTTCGTAGAAATCAAATTTAGAATTCTAGTAGAGATTCAAAAGCTAATTCTACGACTTCAACAACTATTTCAAAGAATCAAATCTAAATTAGAAGAACAAATAGTCTACTTCAAGGGAGAGCTATTCAGTTTCAGAATACAGATCCCAGAATTCAAGACCCTTCTGTAATTTGTAAGTTCACGTTACTTTCAGAAATAAAAGTTAATTGTGATTCTAACATTGTAATAAATCTGGATCTGAGATTATGCCTGTCTTTCTGTATCCTTTGGATCTATCTCATTGATAATATTATGTTCGTTCTTTGTCTCTTCTTCCCTTTTTGTTTTATAGCCAGGCTACTGCGAACCTGAGCCAGATCTCATAAGAGATGAACGTACGTTGGAAATAAAATTGGGCATAAATTATGATTGGGACATGACCAGCGCTAAAATTTGGGAAAAGTATTAAATTGTGTATAATTGGGCATAATTGAGTTGTAACTGATTTGAGGACATAACACATTCAAAACATAAAGTATTGGACATATGACTTGAGATTTGAGGCATAAAGTATTGGACATTTAACTTGAGATTTGAAGCATAAAGTATTGGACATATGACTTGGGATTTAGGGCATAAATTGGACTGTAGATATAAGGCATAGTACATGTTGTGGTCTAAGATCTAAAATTGGGGCATATATATATATACACATATGATAGTTTATGATTTGGAAGAAGAAGATTAGGGCGTATAGTGATGTATGGCTTAGGCATGAAAACAAGATTTGCCTTGTTTTGTAAGTCAGTTACTTTTTAGAATTGAACACCTACATCTAATTGTGACATGTAATAAAATGGATATGAGAATATGCCTGATGTAAGCTATCCTTTCATTGAAATCTATGCTTAAGTATATATGTATCTTTGGGAATCATTTTTGACTATGAAACTGGTCCAACCATATGTATCCTTGTTGTATATCGGAATTGTAATCCTTTTTAAATTCATGATATAATTCTTATCTATATGCCTGCGATGTATTCCTTGCAAAACTTGTCTTTTTAGAACATCAAGTTTATTGGACCAGTTCTAATCATCATACGACTATGCCTATTCTTACGATGTTCCATCTTACTTCTCCCCTTATATTATGAATCTTGAGTTGAATCTTGAAATACGTACATTATGAATGCGGAGGAAATTGGGTATAACATGAAATTGACGTTATTTGGCATAATTTGGAACATGTAATATGGCATAACTGTTAAGATACAATTTGGGGGTAATTTGACACGAATTGTGGAATATGTAATTTGACATATTGAACCTAGAATTTGCATGAACGACAAAGTATGAAGTTGGCATATAAATCAAGTTTTGGGCAAAATTGTTATTATTGTGAATTTGGGGTAACTTAAGCATTAAATCTAGATTGGGTGTAAAATGTAACATGACTAGTTTTGGTGAATTTGGTAATTAGCATATAAAATATAGATTTGGGTGTATAGGGTAAATGTGTAGATTAAAGATGGACATGCCTAACCTGAGGTTAGATTGAGTTGTGGTGTAAAACTGCTCGGAACCGCCTGGCACATCCAGTAACCACAACAACACCTATCTAATGTGAGAGGTTAGTGCATCATGCCTAAGAAAAACCCGAGGTTAGATTGAGTTGTGGTGTAAAACTACCCGGAACCGTCCGGCACATCCAGTAACCGCAACAACACATATCTAATGTGAGAGGTTGGTGCATTAATAAATCAGTTAATGCTAATGAACAAGATGAATGAGTAGGGTTAAGTTCATAGGAACACTTAACCAATATAACATGGATGACTAGGGTTAAGTAATGAGAAACACTTAACCAATATGATAAGATTGATGACTAGGGTTAAGTTAATAGGAAACACTTAACCGGTATAGCATGATAAATGGAAAGGGTTAATTTAACACTTAACCAATATAACTTGATTTGTGGTAGGGTTAAGTTAATACAAGAAGGAAACACTTAACCAAAGTAACATGACAAGTAAGTGGGTTAAATTAACTTGAATTGATTGATGACACTTAACTAATATAAATGATGAACACGTGGGGTTAAGTTAACAAGAAAACACTTAACCAATATAACTTGATGAACGAACGGAGTTAAGTTAATAAGAAACACTTAACCAACATAACACGACGAATGGGTGGGTTAAGTTAACATGGATGGACAACACTTAACCAATATGACATAATGTGCGGGAGTGTTAAGTACATGTCGGGTTGGTGGGTAATATTAGTAAATATAGGCCCACAAAACTTAACCGTTTAATAAACATGCTTGAATCGATAGGAGGGTTAAGTACATCTCGTGTAGGTGGGTAATATTAGAACATATAGGCCCAAAAACTTAACCGTTAAATAAACATGCTTGAATCAGTGGAAGGGTTAAGTACATATCGGGTTGGTGGGTACTATTAGTAAGCAGTCAAAGCAGTAGCAGGGGGTATGTCAGTGTAGATTCCGACGGTTTACGGGCATGCACGTACTTCGGAGTGGGAAAAAGTAGGCACTGGGTACCAGTAGTTATACACTGTGCATCTTGAATCTTGTCTGGTCGCTATCATAAGGATTGATACACCTTATGGTTGGACCAGCACAGGGTATCTACACACAAGAGAGGGCCGATTGACACAGACACAAGAGAAATGAATACAAGTAGGGAGCCGATCGATAGGGTAGTAAGGGTGCATCTAGCATGTTCATGACAATTAGGCAGATTGAGGTGGAATCTTCACGATATATTTACACCTGAAGGCTACCACAATTACGGGGATTGGGATCACGCTATCATTTTATACAGATTACTAGTTGGGACACAACTTAGGTGGTGCAGAAATAGGTATAGAAATCAGAATAACAAAGAAGTAGCTAAGCAGAGAAAGAGTAGAAGCGAATTCAGTTTATCTTTCCTTATCATACCTTATGCTTATCCTCTGTTATCATGTTATCTCTGTTTTCACGATATTGTCTTATATTCAGTTTATTCATGTCATGATGCTTTTGCCTGTTTATATGCTGAATGTCACTGAACTTACCAGACTTATGTCTGACCTAGTTTTGTTTCGCCTCTTTTCTTCTGTTCCCCCCCAAGGTTCACAGGGAGGAAATGTTACCACCTAGCTCAGTTTTCTTTCCAAGATCGAAGATAGTTGATGTATTTCTTTGGACTCTCTCTTCCACTGCTATGGCTGGTTCATGATTTATTGGGGAATATCATTGTTGTTTTTATGCTTCTTTTATATTTCGAAGTTTTTAGATCAAGACAGAATTTCTATGTATTACATTTAAGTATGATTGAGAAAATTGTTATAAAAGCTTGACTGAATTAAGTTGTTTATAAAATGACTTTATTTTTTGCTACTTTATTTGTCTGTCTTGTAATTTATCTGCATCTTTTACCTATAATGCTCCATCGAAGTTAAGGCATTCCCTTTGTGAGTGACCTTAACGGAGGCGGGGTGTTTCACTTGGTATCGGAGCAGAAGATTACCGGATCAGATAAAAGATTTGAAAATTTATTTTCAAAATGATTTTAAAAGAAGCGTTTTTAAAAGAAAAGTTTTCTTGTAAAGGCATATTGCCCAAAGCCATATGCACTATATTTTTTATCCTCTGTTTGAATCCTTGTTTCCTTCTTTCCTGAGTCTCCGGGGGCTCCTGGCTTTCTGGGAGGTAACCTCATCGCAACATGGTTCCATAGGCTTGATGAGACTACAACACTGGTCAAAGGGCAAATAAGCGCCCAACTTCCATCTATAGCCGCAGTTATAACAACCCGTATTTTAAATAAACTGTTATGACATAAATCGAGGCAGAATTTAATTCAAAAATCAGAATCAGGGGAAACGGGCTATGCCATTGCGTTCGTCTCGGAAAAATACGCGAAATAGAGTCCGAGTTTTCGAAAATCGGAGTCCGTATGACCCGGTTAAGGCCCATTGAAGTTTTCAGGAACTTCTATGCTAAAAACAGATTTAAATTTCAAATTAAAAACAGGGATTAGGGCTAATCTGGGTTAGGCGGGAAAATTCCCGCCAGGGGGCCCATGTCGACAGGCCTGTCGACAGGGCACCCAGGGTGTCGACTGCCCTGTCGACAGCCCTGTCGACAGGGGGTGCCCAGGCAGTCTAGCCTGGTGCACCATTCCTGATTTGGGTTGGGTCAAGTGGCTTGGTTCTGGAGAATTCTAAGATCTGACGGGCCAAACCTAATCTAGGGTTAATCCTAGGGTCTAAAACACTCTAATTCTCTATAAATATACCCCTAATCCTACCCTAAAGCCTCATTAATCAATCTTGCAACTAAACTATGCCAAATTAAATCCTCAAATGGCTTCCATCTAAAATCCCTAGCCTCCACCTTCCTCAAAGTTTAATCCTATGATGATATGATGATCATACAACCTTTTTTATGTTGTATGAATGCTTAATAACTTGCATACTTCATTAAGATGCAAGTTTGATTTGCTAAAGTTTGTGTTTTTGGGGATTTTGCAAAAGGGTTTTCTTGTTTGAGGCTTTGTTTTGGTTTTTAAAAGGGCTTCTTCATCTTATTTGGTGGATTTGTGGCTTGTTTATATTTGTAAGCCCTCTTACCTTCACTTTACAAACTTTAAAGTTAATGTTTGGTGAAAGTGAGATTTATTGAGTTTAGTTGATTATGCATGCTTATGCGAACTCACTATGACATGTTTTATATGATTCATAAGTTATGCATGCATATGCGAGATTTCTATGTCACGTTTTACATGTTTCACAAGTTATGCATGCACATGTGAGCTTATTATGTCATGTTCTACATGTTTAAGGAATTATGCATGTTTATGCAAGCTCATCTTACCATGTTATGCAAGTTTAATGGATTATGCAAGTTCACCTTACCATGTTATGCAAGTTTAATGGATTATGCATGCTTATGCAAGCTCATCTTACCATGCTATGCAAGTTTAATGGATTATGCAAGTTTAATGGATTATGCAAGTTCACCTTACCATGTTATGCATATTTAATAAGCTATGCATGTTTATGCGAATTCACCATGACATGATTTGCAAGTTTAACATGTATGCATGTTTATTATGACATGTGAAGTTCACCATGTGTGTTAGGCCAAGTTACCTTTTATACCCTTATACGTTATGACGAATATGTAAGCGAGATAATGACGTTGGGAGGGCTTGGGTAAACTTAAAAATACATGAAACTAAAAGATTGGGAATTTACCTATTAAGTTAGGTCTACCCCTTGGGAATTTACCTATTAAGTTAGGTCTACCCAAGTATATGTTAACTTGTAAATATGTCTTGAAGTGGACATGACATTAGATAACATGATATGGCCAACTCGAGGTTAGACCTAGTTGTGGTGTAAATCTTCCCAGGTAACCACAACGTGGGGTCTAATGTGGGTAGTTGGTCATGTTGCACCATAAGACCCGAGGTTAGACCTAGACGTGGTGTAAATCTTCCCAGGTAACCACGGATGTCTAATGTGAGAGGTTGGGTGCGTTAAGTAATTACTGCCTCATGATTAGGGTTAAGTCATGGCCCACTAATACTTAACCAATAATGGGGATGCGAGGATTAGATGGGGATAAGTGGTCACACTTAGCTAATCTAATCCAGGATTAGTGAGGGGTTAAAACCACACTTAACCCTCTTAGAAACCCTAGCAACGTGGTCTGTTCCAGCAGTAATCCCAGTTTGGTATCACTACAACCCTATAGCTAGGTTAGGGCGGGGCACGATTACTGGACTGATGTAAGCGACCAAAGCGACGGCTGAGTGGTACAGCGGTGCGGGTCCGGCGGGCTACGGACGTGCACGTAGTCCGATGTTGGACAAACTCGAGGCACGGGTACCAGTAGGCTTAGACTGTGCATTATTGCTTAGGTGTCTGGGGTTGACACCTTAGGGCTTGATACACCCGAAGGTGGACCCAGCACAGTCTGACTACATCCATGTGGGCCGTATGGACACCAACACTTGACGTGTTAAGTTTATAGGGAGCCGATCGACTAGACCGTTGGGCTGGGCCTTATACTAAGGTCACTTCATGTTATTGGGCCAAAGTTTGGGCTAAGGGATCAAGATCTGTTTTGTGGGTTTGCTAGTACACTGTGGTGCAAAGTTTAATCTCGTCTATGTGATGTCACCTTATCTGTTGCCAGAATGTTCCTCTCAGTTTCCATCATACTGTTAACTTTATTAGTTTATAGATTGATCGTAGTAGGGCTTACCAGTCTTTTTGACTGACCTGTTTTCTTTCGCTTCTTTTCTTCCGTTTCCCCCCCCCCCCCACAGGTTCTCAGGGAGGGACTACATCTGCTTAGTGGATCTTTGACTTGCTTGTTGGATAGCTCATGTATGGATCTGAGCTAGCTGTGGCTTATCTTTTATTTCTGGGGATTAGTACCGATGTTTACTATGTATTTTGGTATCACGTATCTAGACTGGAGTTGTATTTTGGATCATGACATTTTGATATTATGTACTTGACTATGTGGGTTTTTCTGAGATGATGATGATGGGTTTTTATCTGCTACCGCTGCTTTACTTATATTTATTTTTATATACTCTGTCTTGCTATATCTCTGTGCATGTTTACCTTCACAATAACGCCCCTCAAAAGCTAGTACATTCTAACGAGTGATCCTAGTGGAGGTGGGGTGTTACATTTGGTATCAGAGCACAAGGTTAACAAGATTGAACAAAAAACTTTTGAAAAAAAAAACCCTTTTCGAAAAACTATTTTCAAAAACCTACTAAGTATTTTCCAAAATAAAGTCTAGAGTATTTTAAGGCTAATCCCCAAAAAGCCATCAGCGTTATCCTTCGTTCCCTTGACCTAATCTTGTCTTATCTCTTGTTTCAGTATGGCTGAGAATCTTGACATCCCAGATGGAGTGAACGTACCACTCTGGTATAGGAGACTCCTAGAAGCTAGGGCGGCTGCTGGTCCCGCCAACCCTACTCCCACTCCCCCTCCTGTGGTTGAGAATCCTACCCCTAATATCCCTCCTCCGGTGGTCCCTGCTCCCCCTCCTCCAGCAGCTAATATTCCCCCTCCCGTTGCTAATGTTCCTCCCCCTCCCGTTGCTGAGGCTCCTCTTCCTCCTCCTCCCCCTCAGCACCCTCAGATTGAGTTTACAAAGGTGTGTAAAGACTTCAAAGCAATGGGGGGCAAGAATTTTCTAGGCACAGAATCTTTCGTTGAAGCTAGGAATTGGCTGAAGGACACGGAGGACTTGTTTGCCATTTTTGGAATAGATGACGAGAGGAAGATCTTATTGACCGTATGGCTTCTGAAGGATGAGGCGGCCTATTGGTGGGAGGTCACCAATGGGACGAGGCCCGTTGAGACTTGGGCCGATTTGAGGGCTAGATTTGTGACCAAGTTTCTATCTTCAGCTGAAGCAAATTTACAAATGGAGAAGTTCATTGCACTAAAGCAAGGTGATATGTCGGTCAAGGAGTATGTGAACAAGTTCAATCAGCTGGCCCGCTTTGGTTTGGATCTAGTAAACACCCCGGAGAAGAAGGCTCTTCGATTTGCCAGAGGATTGAATGAGCCGCTACAGGGCTTGGCAATGTCACATATTCCGCATGGAGCCACTTTCGAGAGTTTGGTCAATATGGCTCTGCTCCAGGGAGAGGGAAAGAAGGAAGTCAAGTCGGGCGATACTCAAGCAAAGAAGGCGGATTCTCAAGGCAAAGGCAACCAAGGTCAAAGCAGCCAAGGAAATCAGAATAAGAACAAGAAGGGCAACAACAAAGGCAAGGGGAAGTGCAATTACTGTGGCATAGCTGGGCATTTTGCTAAAGATTGCAGGAAGAAGAAGAGGAAGCTAAATGGTGGATGCTTTTCTTGTGGAGAGGCTGGGCACTTCAGCAAAGACTGCCCAAAGAAGAAAGGACAGGCTGGATCTTCAGGAGGGCAAGTTCATGCTCTCAATGCCGCTTCAGTTCCCGAGAGAGGTAGTGTTTCTGTTGAGAACCTTGTTTATATCTCTGACCTTCCGGTACGTAACTTGTTTGATTCCGGTGCATCACATAGCTTTATTTCATCTGATCTTGTTGATAGCTTGCACCTCAGTACTATCTTAGTGGATGATCCCGTTTGTGTCTCGAATCCCATTGGGGGTTCTGCTCATCTATCCACGATATGTGAGGATCTAAGGATCTCTATACTCAGCGTTGAGTTCTTGTGTAATGCATATGTTCTAGGTTTCAGGGGATACGGATTGATCTTGGGCATGGATTGGCTGTCTAGATATGGAGCCATTCTGGATTGTGAGCATAGGGTTGTAAGGCTTATGACTCGCCTGGGCAACACCTTAGAGATTTCATGCAATCCGAAGAATCCCGTCATGTTATGCTATCTAGAATCTCTCGACGCATCAGAGGAGGCCCTTCAGTCTGTAAGGGTGGTCCGAGATTATCCAGACGTTTTTGAAGAAGTTAAGGGGTTACCCCCTAAACGAGAGATTGACTTTCGCATCTATCTGGTAGATAATGCTAAACCTGTTTCTTTGCCCGTTCGGCATATGGCTCCGCGTGAGAGACGGGAGCTGAGCAAACAAGTGAAAGAATTGCTTGAGAAGGGCTTCATCAGAAGGAGTATATCCGAATGGGGAGCGCCTGTGGTATTTGCAACTAAGGCAGATGGCTCTCTCCGACTCTGTGTGGATTATAGAGAGTTGAATAAGCTAACTAAGAAGAACCGACACCCGTTACCAAGAATCGATGATCTCTTTGATCAACTTGTTGGTGCTTCTGTTTTCTCTCAGCTTGACCTAGCTACGGGTTTCCATCAGCTCAGAGTGGCTGAAGACAGTATAGACAAGACTGCATTCAGAACTCCAGACGGATTCTTTGAATGGCTTGTTATGCCGTTCGGGTTGACGAATGCACCCGCATATTTTGTGGATTTGATGAGTAGGGTGTTCCGGAAGTTTTTGAATAAGTTTGTCGTGGTCTTTGTTGATGATATTCTGGTCTTCTCCAAGGATGAGGAAGAGCATGCGAGGCACCTAGTAGAGGTGATGGATACACTCAGAGCACACCAGTTAAAAGCTAAGTTCTCCAAGTGCCACTTTTGGAGAAGGGAAGTCAGATTTCTTGGGCATATCGTATCCGAGCAAGGCTTAGCGGTGGATCCCGCTAAGGTGGTTGCAGTTCAGGATTGGAAGACTCCAAGGAACGCAACCGAGGTGAGAAGCTTTCTGGGTCTTGCGGGTTTCTATCGGAAGTTCATTAAAGACTTCGCAAAGATATCCGCTCCTCTTACTAAGTTGACGAAGAAGAACTTAGTCTTTGCTTGGGATATGGATTGTGAGCTTGCTTTTCAGAGACTCAAAAGAGCCCTTACCTCTGCACCAGTTCTAGCCTTAACCGATGGTGGTAAGATATTTACCGTGTACACTGACGCTTGTGGCACGGGATTAGGTGCCGTTCTGATGCAAGAGGGCAGAGTTATATGCTTTGGTGGGAGGCAACTGAAGGTGCATGAGAGGAATTATCCCACTCATGATCTAGAGCTAGCAGCGATTGTATATGCGCTCAAAGCATGGCGTCACTATCTTCTGGGAGAGAGATTCGAGCTATATACCGATCATAAGTCTTTAAAGTATCTCTTTTCGCAGAAAGATCTGAACTTAAGACAGCAGAGATGGATGGAATTTTTGGCTTCCTATGATTTTGAGATATCCTATACCCCTGGCAAGGGGAATGTTGTAGCGGATGCGTTGAGTAGGAAAAGGTTGACACTAAGTCCTCTGTTTGTTGAGATGAAGAATTTAGAGTTCTTAGCGACCTTTGATTTCTCTTTGGCAATGGGGTCGGTGACCGGTTCCTTGGCATCTTTAGAGCTCAGGCCTACCCTCCTAGATCAAGTTGGGGCTTCGCAAAAGGAAGACCCTCAGATAATTGAGATCTTGGATAAGCTGGTTCGAGGGGAGACATCTAGTCACCTTGCTCGATATTCTATAGACGATAGGGGTTGGCTGAGGAGAGAAGGAAGGCTTTGTGTCCCGATGGTAGAAGGCTTGGTGAGGAAAGTTCTCGAGGAAGCACATCGCTCCAAGATGACCATACATCCAGGGGGTGATAAGATGTATAAGGACATGAAGCGCGTTTTCTTCTGGCCCGGAATGAAAAAGGATGTGGCGGAGTTTGTCTCGAGATGTGTTATTTGTCAGAGAGTAAAAGCTGAGTCAAAGAGGCCCGGTGGGCTGTTACATCCGCTAGAAGTCCCGCTATGGAAGTGGGAGAGCATTTCTATGGACTTTATTGATGGGCTTCCAAGGTCCAGGAAGGGGAACACGAGCATATGGGTCATTGTGGATAGGCTCACGAAGAGTGCTCACTTTATTCCAGTAAAGAGCAAAAGGACCGCATCTGGACTAGCATCAGTATATCTTCGTGAGATAGTACGACTACATGGAGTCCCTTCCAGCATAGTCAGTGACCGAGACCCCATCTTTACCAGTCAATTCTGGAACAGTTTGCAGGAGGCTATGGGCACAAGGTTGAATCTGAGTACAGCTTATCACCCACAGACGGATGGCCAGACCGAAAGGGTGAATCGAGTGCTTGAGGACTTGTTGAGACTTTGCATCTTGGATTTTGGTGGTACTTGGGAAGACCACCTTCCTCTTGTAGAATTTGCTTACAATAACAGCCATCAGGCGAGCATTGGTATGGCACCCTTTGAGGCTTTATATGGGAGGCCGTGCAAGTCACCTACATGTTGGTGGGAATCCACAGATAAGCTTATACTTGGACCCGACATGATTAGGGATACATCCGAGAAGGTTGAGTTGATTAGAAGACGGATGAAAGCGGCCCAAGACCGGCAGAAATCCTATGCTGACAGGCGAAGGTCCGAATTGGAGTTTGAGGTTGGGGACAAGGTTTTCGTGAAGGTTTCTCCTTTGCGGAATGTGGTCCGATTTGGAGCTGTTGGGAAGCTAGCACCGAGATTTGTTGGACCCTTCCCCATCATTGAGAGGATTGGGAAGATGGCTTACAAAGTGCAATTGCCCGAGAAGTTGTCCGGAGTGCATAATGTCTTTCATGTCTCGCATCTCCGAAAGTGCCTGCATGAGTCCGCTGAGGTGGTTGAGCCTAGCATGCTTGAAGACGTGGAGGTAGAGAAAGAAGCAACTTTAAGGAAAGCTCCGATTCGTATCCTGGGGACAGAGACCAAGAAGCTAAGGAATCGTGAGGTCAGATTGGTGAAGGTGCAATGGGGTGAAGCCGAAGAGGACGCGACTTGGGAAACCGAGGAGAAGATGCGTGGGCTTTACCCATTCCTTTTTGAGGGTACACTCTCAATCTCTTCCCTTTGTTAGTATATCTTTCTCTTTGCAATCCATATTTATCTAGTTATCGTGCTAAGCTTGTCATAAGAACCTTAGGTAGAAACCCTTTGGATGAAACATGTGTTTGAAGCATGTTATGGTTGATGATTGCAAGTGGTTGCAAGTGTTTGCAGGAGGTTACTCGTGGATGCATGATACACATTAGGCACTAGATCGGCTCACACACTCCTCATATTGCATATGCATGAGTGTTTATGCTTATTCTTGGATGAAATTTGTATGCGATCACATGGATGTTGCATATGGATGTATGATTGAGCACGCATGTAGATATTATACATTATGTTAGGGATTTGCATACATATGGATACATTTCACCAACATACTTTGCATTGATCATTGCATTAGATAAGTACATATACACACACTTTTGCATACGTTCATACAGCATTTAGAATCCTTTAAGTACAATGGTTGCTCGTGGATGATGTTTTGAGTAGATGGATGTTGGATGGTAGGATATGTTCTTCCTAACTTGAAGATTTCGGGGACGAAATCCTTTAAGGAGGGGAGAATATAACAACCCGTATTTTCAGTAAACTGTTATGACATAAATCGAGGCAGAATTTAATTCAAAAATCAGAATCAGGGGAAACGGGCTATGCCATTGCGTTCGTCTCGGAAAAATACGCGAAATAGAGTCCGAGTTTTCGAAAATCGGAGTCCGTATGACCCGGTTAAGGCCCATTGAAGTTTTCAGGAACTTCTATGCTAAAAACAGATTTAAATTTCAAATTAAAAACAGGGATTAGGGCTAATCTGGGTTAGGCGGGAAAATTCCCGCCAGGGGGCCCATGTCGACAGGCCTGTCGACAGGGCACCCAGGGTGTCGACTGCCCTGTCGACAGCCCTGTCGACAGGGGGTGCCCAGGCAGTCTAGCCTGGTGCACCATTCCTGATTTGGGTTGGGTCAAGTGGCTTGGTTCTGGAGAATTCTAAGATCTGACGGGCCAAACCTAATCTAGGGTTAATCCTAGGGTCTAAAACACTCTAATTCTCTATAAATATACCCCTAATCCTACCCTAAAGCCTCATTAATCAATCTTGCAACTAAACTATGCCAAATTAAATCCTCAAATGGCCTCCATCTAAAATCCCTAGCCTCCACCTTCCTCAAAGTTTAATCCTATGATGATATGATGATCATACAACCTTTTTTATGTTGTATGAATGCTTAATAACTTGCATACTTCATTAAGATGCAAGTTTGATTTGCTAAAGTTTGTGTTTTTGGGGATTTTGCAAAAGGGTTTTCTTGTTTGAGGCTTTGTTTTGGTTTTTAAAAGGGCTTCTTCATCTTATTTGGTGGATTTGTGGCTTGTTTATATTTGTAAGCCCTCTTACCTTCACTTTACAAACTTTAAAGTTAATGTTTGGTGAAAGTGAGATTTATTGAGTTTAGTTGATTATGCATGCTTATGCGAACTCACTATGACATGTTTTATATGATTCATAAGTTATGCATGCATATGCGAGATTTCTATGTCACGTTTTACATGTTTCACAAGTTATGCATGCACATGTGAGCTTATTATGTCATGTTCTACATGTTTAAGGAATTATGCATGTTTATGCAAGCTCATCTTACCATGTTATGCAAGTTTAATGGATTATGCAAGTTCACCTTACCATGTTATGCAAGTTTAATGGATTATGCATGCTTATGCAAGCTCATCTTACCATGCTATGCAAGTTTAATGGATTATGCAAGTTTAATGGATTATGCAAGTTCACCTTACCATGTTATGCATATTTAATAAGCTATGCATGTTTATGCGAATTCACCATGACATGATTTGCAAGTTTAACATGTATGCATGTTTATTATGACATGTGAAGTTCACCATGTATGTTAGGCCAAGTTACCTTTTATACCCTTATACGTTATGACGAATATGTAAGCGAGATAATGACGTTGGGAGGGCTTGGGTAAACTTAAAAATACATGAAACTAAAAGATTGGGAATTTACCTATTAAGTTAGGTCTACCCCTTGGGAATTTACCTATTAAGTTAGGTCTACCCAAGTATATGTTAACTTGTAAATATGTCTTGAAGTGGACATGACATTAGATAACATGATATGGCCAACTCGAGGTTAGACCTAGTTGTGGTGTAAATCTTCCCAGGTAACCACAACGTGGGGTCTAATGTGGGTAGTTGGTCATGTTGCACCATAAGACCCGAGGTTAGACCTAGACGTGGTGTAAATCTTCCCAGGTAACCACGGATGTCTAATGTGAGAGGTTGGGTGCGTTAAGTAATTACTGCCTCATGATTAGGGTTAAGTCATGGCCCACTAATACTTAACCAATAATGGGGATGCGAGGATTAGATGGGGATAAGTGGTCACACTTAGCTAATCTAATCCAGGATTAGTGAGGGGTTAAAACCACACTTAACCCTCTTAGAAACCCTAGCAACGTGGTCTGTTCCAGCAGTAATCCCAGTTTGGTATCACTACAACCCTATAGCTAGGTTAGGGCGGGGCACGATTACTGGACTGATGTAAGCGACCAAAGCGACGGCTGAGTGGTACAGCGGTGCGGGTCCGGCGGGCTACGGACGTGCACGTAGTCCGATGTTGGACAAACTCGAGGCACGGGTACCAGTAGGCTTAGACTGTGCATTATTGCTTAGGTGTCTGGGGTTGACACCTTAGGGCTTGATACACCCGAAGGTGGACCCAGCACAGTCTGACTACATCCATGTGGGCCGTATGGACACCAACACTTGACGTGTTAAGTTTATAGGGAGCCGATCGACTAGACCGTTGGGCTGGGCCTTATACTAAGGTCACTTCATGTTATTGGGCCAAAGTTTGGGCTAAGGGATCAAGATCTGTTTTGTGGGTTTGCTAGTACACTGTGGTGCAAAGTTTAATCTCGTCTATGTGATGTCACCTTATCTGTTGCCAGAATGTTCCTCTCAGTTTCCATCATACTGTTAACTTTATTAGTTTATAGATTGATCGTAGTAGGGCTTACCAGTCTTTTTGACTGACCTGTTTTCTTTCGCTTCTTTTCTTCCGTTTCCCCCCCCCCCCCCCACAGGTTCTCAGGGAGGGACTACATCTGCTTAGTGGATCTTTGACTTGCTTGTTGGATAGCTCATGTATGGATCTGAGCTAGCTGTGGCTTATCTTTTATTTCTGGGGATTAGTACTGATGTTTACTATGTATTTTGGTATCACGTATCTAGACTGGAGTTGTATTTTGGATCATGACATTTTGATATTATGTACTTGACTATGTGGGTTTTTCTGAGATGATGATGATGGGTTTTTATCTGCTACCGCTGCTTTACTTATATTTATTTTTATATACTCTGTCTTGCTATATCTCTGTGCATGTTTACCTTCACAATAACGCCCCTCCAAAGCTAGTACATTCTAACGAGTGATCCTAGTGGAGGTGGGGTGTTACAGCAGTAGTTTCACCTACGACTAATTCTCTTCCAAGCTTTGTAGGGTTTCCCGTGCGATGGAGGTAACGTTCGAAAGACTTGTCAACATGGTTCACAAAGGAGGCAAAAAGAAAGAGGTGCAAGTGGAAAAATCATAGGACAAGAAGGAGGAAAGAATAGTAAAACCTAAGACAAGAGGAAGTATCTTTACTATGGTATAATGGGTCATATAATTAAGGACAAGGGCAAGAACAAAGAACAGGATTTTCAGGAGGGCAAGTGCCTGCTCTCACTGCCAGCGTACCTGAGAGAGAGGTAGTAAGGTTTTTGTTGAAGGAGTTTAGTTTTTACTCTTTGATCATCCTGTTAGTACTCTTTTTGATTTTAGCGCTTCATGTTCGTTTATATCTGCTTTCATAGTTGAGTCTTTGCACCCTATAACTTGTATAGTAGAGGATCCCATTATTGTCTCAAATCCAATAGCTGGTTCAGCTCATTTATCTTTGGTTTGTGAGGATTTGAGAATAGCTATATTAATGTTTTTGGTTCCATGGGCTATGTGTTGATTCTAGGCATGGGATGGTTAGCTAGTAGTTGTGAAAGGAGGGTAGTTAGACTTTTGAGTTGCCTCGGGAATACCCTTGAAATTTCGTGCAATCGTAAGGGATCAGTTTGTCTTAGCTACCTAAAATCACTTTATGTATTTATCGACGATTTTCGATCCATTGGAGTAGTCCATGAGTACGCAGATGTTTTTGATTAAGGTTAGGGGTTTGTCCCCTAAAACGTGAGGTAGACTCCCACATATATCTAGATGACAATGCAAAGCCAGTTATGCGATCAACGATAGTTTTGGAGCAAGATTGGCGAGGATAGCCAGAGTCGGTTAAGTGCTCAATTGTTTGGTTGTTTTGTTAGTATCATCTCACATAAATTGTCCAAATTCGGAGGAGGTATTCCTTGGGGTGCTTGTCTGATATTGGTTTAGGCCTTTGGGGCTTGTAGGGATGTCAAGTACGACTGGGATGGTTTGCGTGAGAGATATCGACCCTCAAATTTGTGACATGATGGATAAGCTAAGTAGAAGAAAGATCTCTAATCATCTTAGTATATACGCTTGGTATCATGGTTAATATCTGTTTATCTTGGAAAGATAGTTCGACTACATTGGATACCCTCTAACATAGTAAGTGATCGAGGTCCTATCTTTACTAGTGGGTTTTGGAAATGGAGGTCAAGAAGCTTCGCAATCGTGAAGTTAAATTAGTTAAGGTACAGTGGAGTGAAGCTCAAGAAGATGCAACTTAGAAGACTGAAGACTAGATACGCGCATCATACCTTTTTTGAGGGTATATCCTTGATTCCACTTTTTATGTTATATTTATTTTGCATGCTAGTATTTATCTTCTAGGTATATCCTCTCGGTCCTATCCTCGATCCTTAGGTAGAAGCCAATGAATGTAAACATGTGTTTGATACATGGTATGTTTGGTGGATGCAAGTGGTTGCAAGTGTTTGCTGGTGGTTGCTCGTGGATGCATATACACACATTAGGCACTAGATCGGCTCAGTCACTTTCATATTGCATATGCATATAAATGTATTTGTATATGGATTGAAACTTGATGTGTTATCATATGGATGTTGCATATGGATGAGTGAATATGCACACATATAGTATTTACATGATTAGGGATATTTGCATACATGTTGGACGCATGACACTCTCATGATTCGCATTAAGGAGGTCAACTAGATCAGTAGATCGCCTGATTTTGCATTAGATAAGAGACATACACACACACTCTGCATATATTCATACGACATTAGAAACCTTTTAAGGACAATGGATTCCTATGATTGAATGGTTGAGTAGATGGATGTTGGATGTTAGGATATACGTTCTTCCTAACTTGAAGATTTCGGGGACGAAATCCTTTAAGGAGGGTAGAATGTAACACCCCGTATTTTCTGTGAACATTAAAGTAACAAATTAAAGTTACTTAATTTTTAAGAGAATAATTAAGGGAAAAGGGTTACGCCATTGCGTTCGTCTCGTAATTCTGCTTGAGATAGAGTCCGATTTTGTGTAAATCGGACTCCGCATGAAGAAGTTATGACACTTAGAAGTTTCAGGAATTTAAAATAAAAACTAGCCCAAATTCAAATTTAAAGTTTCGAAATTCAAATCACACATCTGGGCTGGGCGAGAAATTTCCAGCCCAGGACCCAGGTCGACCAGGGGGTCGACCTGGGTAGAACAGGTCGACCATGGGGTCGACCTCCCCCCTTTTCCAGATCCATGGACAGATTCGTTTTTCTGCATTTAGACGCCCGTTCTGACCAGATTCCTTGCTCCTAAGCTATTTAAGCACCCCCAAACCTCACTTTCTCTCCACACAACTTCATTTCACCTGTACTCTACCCTAATTCATATCAAAATAAATCAAAGACGGGGTTATGCTGCTCAAGTCCTTCGTAGAAATCAAATTTAGAATTCTAGTAGAGATTCAAAAGCAAATTCTACGACTTCAAAAACTATTTCTAAGAATCAAATCAAACCTAAATTAGAAGAACAAATAGTCTACTTCAAGGGAGAGCTATTCAGTTTCAAAATACAGATCCCAAAATTCAAGACCCTTCTGTAATTTGTAAGTTCACGTTACTTTCAGAAATAAAAGTTAATTGTGATTCTGACATTGTAATAAATCTGGATCTGAGATTATGCCTGTCTTTCTATATCCTTTGGATCTATCTCATTGATAATATTATGTCTGTTCTTTGTCTCTTCTTTCCTTCTTCCCTTTTTATTTTATAGCCAGGCTACTGCGAGCCTGAGCCAGATCTCATAAGAGATGAATGTACGTTGGAAATAAAATTGGGCATAAATTATGATTTGGACATGACCAGCGCTAAAATTTGGGAAAAGTATTAAATTGTGTATGATTGGGAATAATTGAGTTGTAACTAATTTGAGGACATAACACATTCAAAACATAAAGTATTTGACATATGACTTGAGATTTGAGGCATAAAGTAATGGACATATGACTTGAGATTTGAAGCATAAAGTATTGGACATATGACCTGGGATTTGGGGCGTAAATTGGACTGTAGATATAAGGCATAGTACATGTTGTGGTCTAAGATCTAAAATTGGGGCATATATATATATATATATATATATATATATATATATATATATGATAGTTTATGATTTGGAAGAAGAAGATTAGGGCGTACAGTGATGTATGACTTAGGCATGAAAACAAGATTTGCCTTTTTTTTGCAAGTCAGTTACTTTTTAGATCTGAACACCTAAATCTAATTGTGAAATGTAATAAAATGGATATGAGAATATGCCTAATGTAAGCTATCCTTTCATTGAAATCTGTGCTTGAGTATATATATCTTTGGGAATCATTTTTGACTATGAAACTGGTCCAATCATATCTATCCTTGTTGTATATCGGAATTTTAATCCTTTTTTAAGTTCATGATATAATTCTTATCTATATGCCTGCGATGTATTCCTTGCAAAACTTGTCTTTTTATAACATCAAGTTTATTGGACCAGTAGTTCTTATCATCATATGACTATGCCTATTCTTACGATGTTTCATCTTGCTTCTCCCCTTATATTATGAATCTTGAGTTGAATCTTGAAATACGCATGTTATGAATGCGGAGGAAATTGGGTATAACATGAAATTGACGTTATTTGGCATAATTTGGAACATGTAATATGGCATAACTGTTAAGATACAATTTGGGGGTAATTTGACATGAATCGTGGAATATGTAATTTGACATATTGAACCTAGAATTTGCATGAACGACAAAGTATGAAGTTGGCGTATAAATCAAGTTTTGGGCAAAATTGTTATTCTTGAGAATTTGGGGTAACTTAAGCATTAAATCTAGATTGGGTGTAAATTGTAACATGACTAGTTTTGGTGAATTTGGTAATTAGCATGTAAAATATAGATTTAGGTATATAGGGTAAATGTGTAGATTAAAGATGGACATGCGTAACCCGAGGTTAGATTGAGTTGTGGTGTAAAACTGCCCGGAACCGCCTGACACATCCAGTAATCACAACAACACATATCTAATGTGAGAGGTTAGTGCATCATGCCCAAGAAAAATCCGATGTTAGATTGAGTTATGGTGTAAACTGCCTAAAACCGCCCGGCACATCCAGTAACCGCAATAACACATATCTAATGTGAGAGGTTGGTGCATTAACAAATCAATTAATGCTAATGAACAAGATGAATGAGTTGGGTTAAGTTCAAAGGAACACTAAACCAATATAACATGGATGACTAGGGTTAAGTAATGAGAAACACTTAACCAATATGACAAGATGGATGACTAGGGTTAAGTTAATAGGAAACACTTAATCGGTATAGCATGATAAATGGAAAGGGTTAAGTTAACACTTAACCAATATAACTTGATTTGTGGTAGGGTTAAATTAATACAAGAAGGCAACACTTAACCAAAGTAACATGACAAGTAGGTGGGTTAAGTTAACTTGAATTGATTGATGACACTTGTAACGACCCGCATTCTACGCATCATAGGATCGTAAAATATTTATTTCTGTCACATACAAAGTCGTATGGTCATGTAACTTTAGGAGGCGACGATTGGGGTCATTTCCCATGTTCATGATTTTTCCCGATTTTTAAATGACCATTTTACCCCTAGTTGGTACTGTTTTGGCCATAACTTCTGACTGGAAAGGAATTTTGACCTGAAACCACTTCCATTGGCTTCGGATGATGGTTTCTCTTTCCGTAGAGTGGTCACATTAGCCAAACGGACTCACCGTTTGGGAGATATGGCTGAAACAAGTTTCAGATGGTGAAAAATAGCTTAATTGGGCTTAACCGGGTGATTAGCAGCTAGGCCCAGAGTGGAATTTCGGGTTTAGAGGTATAGGAGGACTGATTAGGGTTAGGAAATCACTTTCATTTCAGTTTTGAGCCGCCACAAACCTTCTTGAGACCCTAGTAATGGCTTCCATCCTCTAAAACCACTCCTAAACACATTTTTAGTGAAGATTAAGCCTAGACTACATCAAAACAAGGCCAAATAGCAACAAAGCAAGGTTGGAGCTGCTGCTATACATAGGAATTCGACCCAAACAGAGAGTATTTCAGATTTGGTGTTTTATTTTGTGGCCAAGGTGAGTGATAGCATCGTTTTGACACTAATTACAGTTAATTAAGGGTAATTAGTGAAGATTAGCGAATTTATACACCAATAAATTCTGGAAAAATGTTTAGAAATTCTTAAATAATATTTTATGCCTCTGTTAGAAATTTGGTTCGATTTAGTTAAGTTTTATTAATTCTATGATTAGTCTTATTTAATCATGCTTAAGGGAAAAATAGGATTTTGGGCATCTTTGATCCATTTTGACATGTAAATTCATGGTTTTGGTGTTTGTGGTTGCTCTTACATGTTGCTATGACTCTATGGTATGTTTTATGATTGATTAGAATAGTTAAATTGGTCGAAAACGTCGTCGAATGGCGTAGAAAGCTCGCTGGAAAGTTGCAGAAATGTGCAGGTTCCGAACCGGTTCGGATCGGAGCAGGGGTCGGATCGGATTAGTGAACTGACCAAGGAAATCCGAACTGGATTGGGACTTGTCACTGGAGGAGGATTGGCGAGAAGGAAGGCTGTTTACTTAGAGTTGGAGTGGACAAAGGGATCAGATCGGAAGAATAATGGAGACCAGATCGGATCGACTCAAGAATGGAAGGCTACGACTGGAGCAAGGCGAAGGGAGCGGATCGGATCGGAGTAGATGGAGAACGGGAGCGGACCGGATCGGAGTAGATGGAAAACGAGGGAGCTGATCGGAGAAAACTGGAAGGAAGACAGTAACCCGACCCGACCCAGAGGAGGACATCGACCCGACCCGAAGCGTAGTACCCGACCCGAACCGACGAGGGTGATGACTACCGAACCGAACCGAATTCTAGGACTGTTACTGCGCGACAACTCTTCTGAAGACCCACTCCAATTCAACCAAACCCGAGATGCAAAGGAAGTCCAAATGAGAAGTTAGAGCTCAAGATCCAGATGGGAATCAACGAGTTCGCTTTATGATTGGGCTTTGCTGCGGGACGCATGCTAAGGGGTTTACGATGTCTATAGCTTTGGACCACTATGGTAGGAGGTACGGAGGCGGATTCAGGGCCATTATGGCATCGGTAGAACCAAGGGCTACGACCAATGAAGTGGGTCATTGAAATGTTTGGTCATGACTCCATGTGTTTAGCTTGGTCACAGCAGGGTTTCTACAAGTCGGAATTCGTCGTTACCTCAAGTCGTCTAATGTCCCAAAATGGTAGATATCGTACGCTTTACGCACTGAGTGAGAGATGTGAGGATGGTTGCTATGGATGATTTGTTTGCTATCATTGTGACATGCACACCCCACCCCCGTATTCTTACACTATTTATTATGGCACCTTAGAGTATTGTACGGTATGTGGTATTAACTCTTTGGTTGCAGGTCCAGGTTCAGGTATGGTTTAGTATACCTGTAATTATTCTGTTTAGATGCTTATCGCTCATACCAGGCTTTATGTCTGACCCAGAGTTTTATGTCTCCTCTTATTACTCTGGGTGCTCACACGAGCAGACTAGAGACAGGTTAGCTGGTGATGCACGGGTAGATGATCCGGAGACGAGCAGGAGGCTTCCACTTGCTATATACATAATATTCTCCCTGTGTTGTTGAAGATCACTGCTTGGGCATTGGTGGTGTATCTTCTACTTTAGCTTTCTTTTGTTTAGAGACAGTAAATTTGGAAAATTGTAATAAGCTGTAGTTGAATTTCCGCTGCTCTGATGGTTGATGTTGATTTTAGTTATCAGCTTATGCACCGTCTCACCTGTTTTATGTCAAGTATGTTATTATTATATTTTATTCCATGCGCTGTGAGATATTCTACAGGTTCCTTGATTAGTTCATTCCCTTCTTTCCTTTCTTTGGTGACCGTTCCGTGCTAGTCGGGACATGTGTACAGCGCATTTCCGGAGGAAATGCAGACTGGTGCGGAGCGGGCCGTCACATTTGGTATTAGAGCTCTAGGTTGCGTAGTTAACCTATGGAAGTTATCAGGGAGAGATAATATACGTATACGAGAGAGCGTATTTGTGATTACTTTGGTTTTTAAAAGCTATATATATATACTACTACTAGTATAAGGATGAAGTCGTACTGCACTAGCACCACTATGGAGTCGTTAATCGTTTCCTTTTTCAGATTGACGATGAGCCGATATACTAGAGGTGCTGGTAGGGGAGCCAATAATGGGAATGCTGCTGACATGAGGACGATGTTTACTGACCTCATGAGAGAGATGCTTAGAGATGTACAGAGGGCAGCTCCCAATGGTGGAAATGGTGGTGGTCCAATAGTGCAGGCGCCAAGAGTCGACTTTGCCAAGCTGAATAAGGATTATACTAGTCTTGGTGGGAAGTCATTCCACGGAACGGAGTCGGCTACGGATGTTCAGGATTGGTTGGATAGTTGCGAACGTATCTTCGAGGATTTGGGTATCGAGGATGCGATGAAGAGAAAGCTAGCGTCCCGTCAGTTGCAAGGGCGGGCAATTAATTGGTGGAATGCTATAAAGGCAGCTACTCCCGAAGATCAGATTACTTGGGAGCAGTTTAAGGATCGCTTTAGCGAGAAGTTCATTCCAGCTGCTCAGAAGTCAGTGCTGTTTAAGAAGTTCTTGGAGCTCAAGCAGAATGGCAGAGCTGTCTCGGAGTATATTGCTGAATTTGACACTTTGTCAAAATATGGGTTATCTCTTATTGATACTGCCGAGAAAAAGAATGAGAAATTCATAACTGGTTTGGATCAGTACTTGGGGGAAAAACTTATTAACCACATCGATGAGACGTTTGAATCGATTGTGGGGAAAGCATTAAGATCAGAAAGTCTCTACCCTAAGCCGAAGACTGAGGTTGCATCCGTAGATGAGCCAAAGCCACAAGCAAGTGGTGGAGGCAAGGGTGGTTCCCAGAATAAGAGAAAGCAGAATCAGACTAAGGATGGCCAGAAGAAAAAGAATAAGCAAGATGTGGAGTGCTTCAGCTGTGGTAAGAAGGGCCATTATGCTAGTAATTGTCGGGCCAAGCCAGCAGATAGGAAGTGCTTCAACTGTGGCCAAATGGGACATCACAAGGACAAGTGTCCGCAGCCCCCTAAAGAAAAGCAAATAGTGAAAGCCTACGCCCTCAATGCTATTCCTTCTTCGTCGAATGCCCCAACAGTGGCGGAGAAGGGAAAGAATGTCGTCATTCAAGGTATGCTTTCTGTTTATGATGTTCCTGTTAGAGTTTTGTTTGATACCGGAGCTTCCAGTTCTTTCATATCTAGTGACCTGGTAGATAGGTTGGGATTGGAGCCCGAGATTGTCGATAGACCTTTAGTAGTGACGAACCCGATTGGTGGTTCGACTAGCCTTAGCATGATTTGTCGTAATGTGGTCTTATCGAGTCATGGATGCATGTTTGTTTGTGATTGCTTTGTTTTGGGCTTTACTGGGTTTGGCATTATTTTGGGAGTAGATTGGCTCCAAAGATACAGGGTGGTGGTAGACTGTGAGGGCTTTTTAGTGACAGCTAGAGCGGATGATGGGCGGAGATAGTGTTTGGTGGTCTACCCAGTAAGGGGGTATTGGCTAGTTTTCTAAACTCCCTCGACATTCCGTATAGTGAGTTGTCAGGTTTGCCCGTGGTTGGCCAGTATCCGGATGTTTTCGAAGAAGTGACCGAACTTCCACCACACCGAGAGATTGAGTTTCGTATTGATTTGGTAAAGGATGCCAGGCCTATAGTGATGCCACTTCGTCGTATGGCACCAAGGGAGCAGCAAGAGCTCGAGGTGCAAGTCAGCGATCTTTTGAGGAAGGGATTTATCAGAAGGAGTGTTTCTGAATGGGGAGCACCAGTTGTATTTGCTACCAAGGCGGATGGTTCCCTTCGGTTGTGTGTAGACTACCGCGAGTTGAATAAAGTGACGAGGAAGAACAAGTATCCTCTACCGCGGATAGATGATTTGTTCGATCAGTTGAGTGGCGCGAGAGTATTTTCTCAGTTGGATCTCGCGACAGGTTTTCAACAGCTTAGAGTGGAAGCTGAGAGTATAGCTAAAACGACATTTCGAACGCCGTCCGGATTTTATGAGTGGTTGGTCATGCCATTCGGGCTGACCAATGCCCCAGCATATTTTGTGGATCTTATGAATAGGGTATTCAGAGATCAATTGAATAAGTTTGTCCTTGTGTTCGTTGATGATATTTTGGTCTATTCGAGGACAGAGGAGGAACACAAGGGACATTTAAGAGTAGCGATGGAGGTGTTGAGAAAACACCAATTGAAAGCAAAGTTTTCTAAGTGTCACTTCTGGAAGAGGGAAGTGAGGTTCTTGGGCCATGTTGTATCAGAGAATGGTATTGCCGTGGACCCGGCGAAGGTGGCTACAGTACAAGATTGGCCTACGCCCAAGAACGCAACAGATGTAAGAAGTTTCTTGGGATTAGCCGGATATTATCGTAAGTTTATCCAAGGTTTCTCCAAGATAGCAGCACCATTGACCCAGTTGACCAAGAAGAATCAAGCTTTTGTCTGGGATGAAAGGTGAGAGAATGCATTCAAGAGTCTAAAGGACAAGTTGACGAGCGCACCAGTGTTAGTCATTCCTAAAGGGGATGAAGAGATGACGGTATACACGGATGCCTGTGGTACCGGACTGGGTGCTGTATTGATGCAAGGCGGTAGGGTTGTAGCTTATGCAAGTCGGCAATTGAAACCGCACGAGAGAAGATACCCTACCCATGATTTAGAATTGGCAGCGATCGTGTTCGCGTTAAAGATGTGGAGACACTATCTCTTGGGAGAAAGATTTGGGCGGTTTACAGATCATAAGTCGTTAAAGTATCTCTTCTCTCAGAAAGATCTGAATCTCCGTCAGCAGAGATGGTTAGAGTTCTTAGCTTCCTATGATTTCGACATCGCATACACACCGGGAAAGGGCAATGCAGTGGCTGATGCATTGAGTAGAAGACATGCCAGTTTAGGGGCTATGTTCCTTGAATGGAAGCAACTGGAGTATATCGCGGGGTTTGATTTCAGACCAAAGTGCGAATTGGATCCAGAAATGTTAGCAAGTTTGACGATCAGACCCACTTTAATTGAGCGGGTCGGTTCTAGTCAGAGGGACGATCCTAACCTATTGGAAATCATCTCCAAGTTAGAGATGTGTGTCGATGAGGGGATGAACAAGTATGGGCTTGATCGAGATGGATGGCTTAGAAAGAATGGAAAGCTTGTTGTACCCAATGTCAATGGATTGAGAGATGAAGTGCTTAGAGAATGTCATCACTCAAAACTGACTATACACCTCGGTGGTAGTAAGATGTATCTAGACATGAAGCAAACCTACTACTGGGAAGGGATGAAAAGAGACATTGGGAAGTTTATATCCAAATGCATGAATTGCCAGCTAGTTAAAGCCGAGCAAAAGAAGCCTAGTGGGTTGTTACAGCCCTTAGAAATTCCCGAATGGAAATGGGAGCAAGTCTCGATGGATTTCATCGATGGTTTACCAAGGACTAGATCGGGACATGATAGCATATGGGTAATTGTGGATCGGTTGACAAAGAGTGCAAGATTCATACCAGTCAAATCGACCAGAACGGCAGCTAAGTTAACGGAATTATATATGAAGTGGGTAGTGAGATTTCATGGAGTACCTAAAAGCATTGTGAGCGACCGGGACCCGTTGTTCACTAGTGGGTTTTGGAAGAGCTTACAAGAGGCTCTAGGGTCAGAGTTACATCTCAATACCGCATATCATCCTCATACCGACGGTCAGACGGAGAGGGTGAATCGTATTTTGGAAGATCTCTTGAGAGCATGTATATTGGATTTTGGTGGATCTTGGGATGACCATTTGCATCTAGTAGAATTTGCATATAATAATAGCTACCAATCCAGTATCGGTATGACTCCGTTTGAAGCTTTGTACGGAAGACCGTGCAACTCACCATCATGTTGGATAGAGACTGGCGAGAAGTTTATGCTTGGACCAGATGTGGTGAGGGAAACTTCAGATAAGATCAAGATCATTCAACAACGAATGAAGGCTGCCCAAGATAGGCAGAAGATTTATGCTGATAAGAGGAGAAGAGACCTAAAATTCTCCGTTGGTGACTTGGTGTTTGTCAAGATTTCTCCGTTGAAGAGCGTAATACGATTTGGAATGAGAGGCAAGTTGGCACCAAGATTTGTTGGCCCATTCCCTGTTCTTGAACTAGTCGGGAATTTGGCATATAGAATTGACTTACCAGAGAAGATGGCGGGAGTTCACAACGTATTTCATGTTTCCCAACTAAGGAAATTCGTTCACGACTCAGATATGACTATTTCACCTGATCAGTTAGAGGACTTCGAAGTAGAACCCGAGGCGGTTGGGAACCCAAAGCCGGCCCGTATTGTCGAGCACGACATGAAGCACCTTCGAAGGAAGGCGGTGAAGCTAGTCAAGGTACAATGGAGCGAGGACGAGAATGTTGTACTTGGGAGACAGAGGAGGACATTAGGAAGACACACCCAGAACTCTTTGCCTGGTAATATTTTGACTTCGATTTAGTTTTCCGCATGCTAGGATAGTCTTGTTTGCTTGTTTTGCATGTTTGATTGTTGTATGTGGTTGTTAGGCATGTGGGATCCTTTGTATGTTTTGGGTTAAGGAATTTCGGGGACGAAATTTCTTAAGGGGGGAGGGGGGAGAGTGTAACGACCCGCATTCTACGCATCATAGGATCGTAGAATATTTATTTTTGTTACATACAAAGTCGTATGGTCATGTAACTTTGGAAGGCGACGATTGGGTCATTTCCCATGTTCATGATTTTTCCCGATTTTTAAATGACCATTTTACCCCTAAATGGTACTGTTTTGGCCATAACTTCTGACTGGAAAGGAATTTTGACCTGAAACCACTTCCATTGGCTCCGGATGATGGTTTCTCTTTCCGTATAGTGGTCACATTAGCCAAACGGACTCACCGTTTGGGAGATATGGCTGAAACAAGTTTCAGATGGTGAAAAACAGCTTAATTGGGCTTAACCGGGTGATTAGCAGCTAGGCCCAGAGGGGAATTTCGGGTTTAGAGGTATAGGAGGACTGATTAGGGTTAGGAAATTACTTTCATTTCAGTTTTGAGCCGCCACAAACCTTCTTGAGACCCTAGTAATGGCTTCCATCCTCTAAAACCACTCCTAAACACATTTTTAGTGAAGATTAAGCCTAGACTACATCAAAACAAGGCCAAATAGCAACAAAGCAAGGTTGGAGCTGCTGCTATACACAGGAATTCGACCCAAACAGAGAGTATTTCAGATTTGGTGTTTTATTTTGTGGCCAAGGTGAGTGATAGCATCGTTTTGACACTAATTACAGTTAATTAAGGGTAATTAGTGAAGATTAGCGAATTTATACACCAATAAATTCTGGAAAAATGTTCAGAAATTCTTAAATAATATTTTATGCCTCTGTTAGAAATTTGGTTCGATTTAGTTAAGTTTTATTAATTCTATGATTAGTCTTATTTAATCATGCTTAAGGGAAAAATAGGATTTTGAGCATCTTTGATCCATTTTGACATGTAAATTCATGGTTTTGGTGTTTGTGGTTGCTCTTACATGTTGCTATGACTCTATGGTATGCTTTATGATTGATTAGAAGTTAAATTGGTCGAAAACGTCGTCGAATGGCGTAGAAAGCTCGCTGGAAAGTTGCAGAAATGTGCAGGTTCCGAACCGGTTCGGATCGGAGCAGGGGTCGGATCGGATTAGTGAACTGACCAAGGAAATCCGAACTGGATTGGGACTTGTCACTGGAGGAGGATTGGCGAGAAGGAACGCTGTTTACTTAGAGTTGGAATGGACAAAGGGATCGGATCGGAAGAATAATGGAGACCAGATCGGATCGACTCAAGAATGGAAGGCTACGACTAGAGCAAGGCGAAGGGAGCGGATCAGATCGGAGTAGATGGAGAACGGGAGCGGACCGGATCGGAGTAGATGGAAAACGAGGGAGCTGATCGGAGAAAACTGGAAGGAAGACAGTAACCCGACCCGACCCGAAGCGTAGTACCCGACCCGAACCGACGAGGGTGATGACTACCGAACCGAACCGAACCAATGAGGGTAATGACTACCGAACCGAACCGAATTCTAGGACTGTTACTGTGCGACAACTCTTCTGAAGACCCACTCCAATTCGACCAAACCCGAGATGCAAAGGAAGTCCAAATGAGAAGTTTGAGCTCAAGATCCAGATGGGAATCAACGAGTTCGCTTTATGATTGGGCTTTGCTGCGGGACGCGTGCTAAGGGGTTTACGATGTCTATAGCTTTGGACCACTATGGTAGGAGGTACGGATGCGGATTCAGGGCCATTATGGCATCGGTAGAACCAAGGGCTACGACCAATGAAGTGGGTCATTGAAATGTTTGGTCATGACTCCATGTGTTTAGCTTGGTCACAGCAGGGTTTCTACAAGTCGGAATTCGTCGTTACCTCAAGTCGTCTAGTGTCCCAAAATGGTAGATATCGTACGCTTTACGCACTGAGTGAGAGATGTGAGGATGGTTGCTATGGATGATTTGTTTGCTATCATTGTGACATGCACACCCCACCCCCGTATTCTTACACTATTTATTATGGCACCTTAGATTATTGTACGGTATGTGGTATCAACTCTTTGGTTGCAGGTCCAGGTTCATGTATGGTTTAGTATACCTGTTATTATTCTGTTTAGATGCTTATCGCTCATACCAGGCTTTATGTCTGACCCAGAGTTTTATGTCTCCTCTTATTACTCTGGGTGCTCACACGAGCAGACTAGAGACAGGTTAGCTGGTGATGCACGGGTAGATGATCCGGAGACGAGCAGGAGGCTTCCACGTACTATATACATAATATTCTCCCTGTGTTGTTGAAGATCACTGCTTGGGCATTGGTGGTGTATCTTCTACTTTAGCTTTCTTTTGTTTAGAGACAGTAAATTTGGAAAATTGTAATAAGCTGTAGTTGAATTTCCGCTGCTCTGATGGTTGATGTTGATTTTAGTTATCAGCTTAAGCACCGTCTCACCTGTTTTATGTCAAGTATGTTATTATTATATTTTATTCCATGCGCTGTGAGATATTCTACAGGTTCCTTGATTAGTTCATTCCCTTCTTTCCTTTCTTTGGTGACCGTTCCGTGCTAGTCGGGACATGTGTACAGCGCACTTCAGGAGGAAATGCAGGCTGGTGCGGAGCGGGCCGTCACAACACTTAACCAATACAACATAATGAACATGTGGGGTTAAGTTAACAAGAAAACACTTAACCAATATAACTTGATGAACGAACGGGGTTAAGTTAATAATAAACACTTAACCAACATGACACGACGAATGGGTGGGTTAAGTTAACATGGATGGACAACACTTAACCAATATGACAAATGTGCGGGAGGGTTAAGTACATATCGGGTTGGTGGGTAATATTAGTAAATATAGGCCTACAAAACTTAACCGTTTAATAAACATGCTTGAATCGATAGGAGGGTTAAGTACATCTCGTGTAGGTGGGTAATATTAGAACATATAGGCCCACAAACTTAACCGTTAAATAAACATGCTTGAATCAGTGGAAGGGTTAAGTACATATCAGGTTGATGGGTAATATTAGTAAACATAGGCCACAAACTTAACCAATAGGAAACCCTAGTAACGGGGACCCATTTAAGCAGTAACCCACATAGATGTATCACGGTACCCTGAAATAGGCAGGGTGGGGCACGACTACTGGGCTGATTGTAGGCCATCAAAGCAGCGGCAGGGGGTACGTCTGTGTAGGTTCCGATGGTTTACGGGCGTGCACATACTCCGGAGTGGGAAAAAGCAGGCACTGGGTACCAATAGTTATACACTGTGCATCTTGAATCGTGTTGGGTCGCTATCATAAGGATTGATACACCTTATGGTGGGACCAGCATAGGGTATCTACACGTAAGAGAGGGCCGATTGACACAGACACAAGAGAAATGAATACAAGTATGGAGCCGATCGATAGGGTTGTAAGGGTACATCTAGCATGTTCATGGCAATTAGGCAGACTGAGGTGGAATCCTCACGATTGATGTACACCTGAAGGCTACCACAATTACGGAGATTGGGATCACGTTATCATTTTATACAGATTACTAGTTGGGACACCACTTAGGTGGTGCAGAGATAGGTATAGAAATCAGAATAACAAAGAAGTAGCAAAGCAGGGAAAGAGTAGAAGCGAATTCAGTTTATCTTGCCTTATCATACCTTATGCTTATACTCTATTATCGTGTTATCCCTGTTATCACGGTATTGTCTTATATTCAGTTTATTCATGTCATGATGCTTTTTCCTGTTTATATGCTGAAAGTCACTGAACTTACCAGACTTATGTCTGACCTAGTTTTGTTTCGCCTCTTTTCTTTCGTCCCCCCCACCCCCAAGTTCACAGGGAGGAAATGTTACCACCTAGCTCAGTTTTCTTTCCAAGCTCGAAGATAGTCGATGTATTTGTTTGGACTCTCTCTTCCACTGCTATGGCTGGTTCATTCTTTATTGGGGAATATCATTGTTGTTTTTATGCTTCTTTTATATTTCGAAGTTTTTAGATCAAGACAGAATTTCTATGTATTACATTTAAGTATGATTGAGAAAATTGTTGTAAAAGCTTGACTGAATTAAGTTGTTTAGAAAATGACTTTATTTTCTTCTGCTTTATTTGTCTGTCTTGTAATTTATCTGCATCTTTTACCTATAATGCTCCACCGAAGTTAAGGCATTCCCTTTGTGAGCGACCTTAACGGAGGCGGAGTGTTTCACCACACATGTAAGCAAATCTTTCGTATGTATTAATTAACTTGTATATACTTTATAGATCCACGAGAGTGCCATTGCTTTGCATTATAAGTTTGTTCCAACCACACTACAATTCATCCTGCTCGACTGTTCTTGACATTGATGATGCTTGACCGGATTTGTTGTGCATGTTGGTTATGCACGAACGACCCGTGTTGGAGCGGTCGAGCCATGCTTCTCGAATGTGGACGACTGATTTGCTATGTGTGCGACCGAGATGCAATGCACGACCATATAGAGCTTGTCCAACCACTTGTGATCAAGCGGATGATGCACGATCGAACCCTTATGCTGCTTGACTATCATGTGATCGATCAGGTTGGAGCTTGTATGTTTTTTATATGTGTTCAAACCATTGCTTTCTGAACCGCGTTGAACATGGGTTAACATTTGCCCCTCGAAGTTTGTATTTTTGCATGTGAATAATGCGGGATTCGAAATTAACATTACTATTGGAATATTTTGCCTGCCTGATTCCATATGGGATTTGACTGGTTGTGCGGTTTTAGGTGTTGGTTGAACATGAATTGGTTGTAATGCTTATATCTCATTGGTGACTACTTGTTTCGACGGTCAGTACTTTTTATCGTGTTAAACAATCTTTGGCAATTTGCTGTTGATATAAACTGTCGTAGGTTTAATGATTTCGACGTCTTGCATTTGAAGTTGGATTTCAATTATATCCATCAACTTGGACATCAGATTCGAGCCAAATATGTTGTAGATCTCTTGTGTAGACCTATAATTTGTTTTTGCCATTTCCATCTGTAGTTACTGATCGGATGTTTATATACTTTTATGAGCTTTCAGCCAAAACTCGATTGTAACTTTTGTGCTGATGTGCACTCTATTAACAAATGAAGCTTATTTTAAAGTTCATCGTATCTGACCATCTTGGGCTTTGAATAATTCAAATCCATGTCTTGAGGATTGAACATCTTTATGCCATGTTTCCTGTCTTATAACAACAATAAACACTTGTGTGTTTTGAACTTATACTTCACCATCGATCGTCCATATCAATAACGGATCAGTCGAGCCGTGAAAATTGAATCGTAAAGAATCTCGTGACTTAGACTAAATAGCGTGCCTATACAAGGTTATTTTGTTTAACTGTTTAAAGTTCGTCAAACATTATCTGCATAGGTGCGATATTCTAATCCAAATTCGCAACGACACTTGAAATCTGGTAATCGGTATATATACCAATTACATACTTTAGGGCCTTGCCAGTTTATTGACTTATATAATTTTAAATGACGGACCATATTGTATGAAATGCGTACCTGTACTCTATTGAAAAATAAAGTTCCATGAGCAGAGTGAGTACCGGACAAAAGACTGGTTATTTTTATGAAAAGTAGATCCTTTCAGCTTAGCCTAGAGCTTTAATTTGAGTTTCCAAGGCTAGGTCAGCTGTAGCTTATGGATTGTAAATGAATCAGATTTTGATTATCCATCATCCTTTTGACAATTTGTTGGGGGGATGCCATTCTGTGCTAGCTTGATATGTTTTCTATCAAGCATGCATTCAGTTTGACATCCCCGAACCTGATGCAAAACTAATAGGAAAGTGGAATTTACTGATTGTTCGACTTTGTCGCAGTAACTTGGTTGAGCTTTGAATTTGCACATGGCTCTTGAACTAATCTGTGACGCATACTGAACTAATTTGGACTTTTTTCCTTATTTTGATGAGCAGTGACGCAATATCGACCCAGCTTCCCTGGAGAGCTTCCGTTGGCATATGTGCTTAGCCAAAGAACCTGTAATAAGGAGCTTTTGCGCGCATTTGGCGGCGAGTTCATTGTCAGTTGCTCAAGACGACAATGGATTAGTCCAGTAAATGGAAATAAATCATGAGAACCATTCACAGATTTGACTGTGTTATCAATGTGAAGCTGCTTTTACCTAGGAATTTATGACTTGGCATATATTGTTCACACTGGTAATACACTTAATTTGCCTATCGACAACGCTCGAGATTCGTCTGTCCTGGTTTTGGACTGATAACTTATCTGATGGAACTTTGAGTTTGGTTTTCCCTATACAATAATTGGTGATGCCCCAGTCAGCTTGACTTATGTTTTCCACTAATCCTTTTGGTGTTCATGACCACAAGATTTTGGTAAACTGAGCATCTTGTATGCATCACTTAATAAGTTGTTATTGGGTCATTGTTTTATATGCTACTTCTGCAATATCCATCCTGAGGACCTCGAACCTTGGAACTAGGTCTTGGAATTTGAATGTTGTACAGTAATGAATCACTTCTTGCATTATTCCTGTATTTGCTCATATTGGCTCTTACTGTATTTTGAGATGCTCTTTTTGTATATTGCTACCCCGCATAATTGTCATCCCTTGCAACGGTGTTTATTACCATGGAATATCCCAGGCTATAACTTTGAATCTTTACTTAACAATTGCTTGCCCTTGTACATGATTATTGCTCAACCTTTTCTTTTATAACTCATGTTGACGTCATTGATGGATAGTAGCTTCAATTCCTATAAAAATGTTACCGCTCTATAGGATTCGAGCTACACCATATTAGCATAGTCGACTTTTGAGCATCATTTACCTTCGGGTTTGAAGTAAGGTACCTTCAGGTTCTTTGAGTCATATATGATTGGATTCTTATAGATGAGGAAGCTTTTGTGTTGAAAGACTCTTGATTTTCTTAGCGAAGGGATTTTTTTAGAAGCGGTTGCTTTTGATCCGACTTGACCAATATACCTACTTTTTTCTTAATTAAGAGGCCCAGAACCTGCCGATAATTAACTAATCGAGCCTTCAATATTGATCTTTATTGAGATTTATTGTCGCATCAAGTCATATTAATTTTTTCAAAATTTTCATATGTCCCTATATTTTTTAGAAAGCAAAGTCTTCTGACCGAACTTCCAAGGATAAATGTCCCGTTGTTTGCACACTTTGGCTTATGTATTTCTGAGTATATTTGCCTTTCGGTTGAGTGCAAATTGGGTTTTTGTTTATCGTGATGTCATGATGAACCCGTGATATGTTTTTCGAACATTGACCAATTCTTAATGTGGTCAATTGCTCTTTTGTCATGGGTCATCACGAATTGCGTGAGATGAATGTGATCAATTTTGCTGAATTTCCTTGATCTACATTGTCGCAGTAGAAGCTTCTAATTTATTGGCAAGTCCTTTGCTTTTATCGGCTTACTTAGAGCTTCTGGCCATGCCAGTATATTTAGGAAACTCGGCTTTAGTAGTCTACTATATGCTTCCCTCTTGGTAAGAAAGATAGGACTAAGTAGTTTCTTACCACAGAAGGGTTTCTTTGTGAATTTGGACTATCTGCACCTACGTGATCCTTTTCCCTTTCGAGGAATTTCTTCTGCTTCTCGCTGTATGGCTAAAGCATCGGATGCCCTGGCCTCTGACGGAGATGTTGCATTGGAAAATTCCACCTAAGAGTTTGCATTAAAAAAGTGTTTAGATCCTACTAAGCTCTTGGCTTAGTCCAGGAGTCAAAGATGGAAACCAATTAGATGATACGTTCCCTCCTTCCAAGGTTACCAAACCATGCTTGAGATCTGGTGATTCCAAAAATAGAAAGAAGAAGTAGTGCCCGGGGCCAACTTTATTTGGTTCTTGTCGTTTCCTTTTAAGCCTTGCATTTAGACCGATTGTATATGCGAGCTCCGATCTTCGCTCATCACTATTATGCACATTTATTTCTGCAACTCTTGTACTTGATTTGTGATTTTGTGATATGGCTCTGTGTCGTTGCATTGAAACTATGTTCTGCTTATTGTACTTAAGCTTTTACTTTAGCTTTGTTGTACTTACTTGTTTTTCTTCCACACCTGTTTTCTTTTCATGCTTACAACACAAATTCCCTATTATAAGTCATTCGTTATTGCAATGTTTGGTATTATAATAACCTTGCAGTATGTTTTTTGTGAATATTTTTTAGTCGTAGCCACGGATCATTATTAACCGGATTTACTTGATCAATTTTACTGAATTTTCTTGATTTTGACTTAGGCAGTATTTGAGATTTCTTTTCCGTAAGTAACAACTTTTTGTGTTTACCACTGTATTGAGGTTCTCGCCTTTGCCTTAGCCATTTCAAGAGATTCAACTTTGTTGGTCGAAGTAATCCTTGTAAGGGCCAAGCCTTTAGTATAAAGTTGCGACGAGCTTACGGTATGTTTAAGTGAGCATTACTGAATTTTCTTAATGCGGTGGTAATGCCCCCGTACCAAAAATCATCACAGACTTTAAAGATCAGGCATGACATTTGTGATTGACTATATTTGGAATCCCCTGGTCATGTGCTTATGCCGTCACATTTGGGACTTCTTGGCTTACTCATGATCCAATGATTTCTACTTTAGTCAATCAGGCTCATACCTTTTAACGGAGAGGAATTTTTATTTCTGTGCCTCTGCTTGAGAGGTCTTATATTTTAGTATATTCAATCATGTTTCTTGCTAACCTGGCAGTCCAAGCGCTTCGGAGATTAGATTTGAATGTATGCCCCTAGGGAGGTCTTGGTTTTCGTGCATCCGAAGAGGTCTTTGTAAATCCGTTAATTCATTGTGACTGAAGAATTCAACCACTTGTAGAAATTGTCGGACGCCTTCGAGAAGGTCTTTTAATTCCGTCAGTAAATGGATTTGGAGGACCCAACATCTGATCGGATGCCCATGAAGAGGTCTTTGATCCGTTGTTCGGTGAGTCTGAATAATTCAGACGCTTATTGAACTTATCGGATGCCCCCAAAGAGGTCTTTAATCTGTTGTTCGGTGAGTCTAAATAATTCAGACACTTGTCGTGTTGTATATAACGGTGTTGTATACACAATTATATGATTTTTGTTTGATGATAACAACCATATATATATATATTATAAATGTGTTTGGTACTATACTGTTCTATATATCTCAGACCTGAATATAATAATATATGTATTGTACAGACATTCATATGTTCATACAATATTTAAATATAATATTATATTTAACAGTACAACTATTTATAACTCCACTATTTAAACATTCACTTCATATTGTACTTGTATATAAACAGAATAAAATAGACAAGTTCGTTTGACAACAATAAAATAATATTTTATTCCAATCAAATTTGTTTATTACATATATCAGTACAATTCTCTCACAGCTCCATCAGTACAGTTCTTTCATTGTCACTCAGTTATACATACACAACAGATACACAGTTACATTATATAGATATATATATATTCACTTTGACTCATATACAGTTTCAGTCTCATACATTTATTTGACACTACACACTGTCTTCAGTCTTCTGTTCTCACAGCATCTTCAAAGTCAGTCCAGTCATCACCTGTTTACCTGTCACATGAAACACACACAGTACATTGCAATAGAAATAAAACTATATACGCGCAACAAAAGATTGGCAACAATTTAATGTTTTCAACACTGTGGAAATCAATTCAAATCTGGAAATCAATTCAAATTTGGAAATCAATTCAAATCTGGAAATCAATTCAATTCAATTTAATGCTTTTCAACACTGTGGAAATCAATTCAAATCTGGAAACAAAAGATTGGCAACAATTTAATGTTTTCCAAGATTAACATAGTCTGTTACAAAGCCAAGGAATCAATTTCAGTCGAAGCTATCAAGGCGATTTCAAAAAGGGAATCACGCAATTTCAGATCAAATCATTTATTTAAAATCAGAGCGTAGGGTTCCAATTTTTTTTACCCTATACATACACAACCAATTTCATCACTGGCATTATAATCGAAAAACCCACAAAATCAATTCAAGTATTTTCAAAGCAGAAAATTCAGAAAGCTCACAGTTTCGATCGAACCAGAGAGCAATCCCAAATCGGACGAGCAAAGCCACAAAGAATCGAGCATCAGAGAAGCCATTCAATCAATTCCAGAAAGCCATCGAAGTTGCAATCGATTTGGGGACGATTATGGAGAAAAACCCTAGAAATATTTCCAGAGCAGCCGCCATATTTTTTCTCAACAAAGTAAAAGATCGGGTCAAAGAAAATAACAAAGGAGTGGAACCAATTTTATGTGGCCGGCCAAGATTACAAAGGGGATGACCCATTTCTTTTAAACTCCTCTTTTGTACTAGGTTTTCTTTTGTCATTTGTTTTTATTTGTTGTATTTTCCTTTTTCTTTTGCAAACCGACAAATCAGTTTTCTAGTCTGTAAAACTAGGGGTTACGAATTAAGGGGTTGTAATTCGGGAAAATCTGGCCTAGGGGATATAGGTCAGTCTAGGGTTTTGAGCGTAGGGTTAGGACAGGAGCAGGCGCTGCGAGTGTACATGGTCTTGTATGCGGGATCTGTTTATAACACCTAGTAGAAACCTTAGGAATGCAGCAGTAGGCAGGGTTTTGCCGAAGCTGGGTATATCTGTGTGTGATTTATTTTCTGCACTTTTATTTCTACTGCATTCTATGATCTGTTTATTATTTTAATATCCTATCAGTTTTTCAATTCAGTTAAAAACTGTGATAAACCGTATTCACCCCCCTCTAGGGTTAATCTAGATCCAACAATTGGTATCAGAGCAGGTATTTTCATTAACTCTAGAGTCATGGGTAACCCTAGTTGTCAGTCTAGTGAGAGTCAGTCTAGTTCATCTCCAACTACTTTCACTAGAATAGATTTTTTAAACTGGAAATCCAAAATGGAATTTTATTTAAAATTTGTTAATATTAAATGTTGGGATGTTGTTATCAATGGTTATGATATGATAGATAAAGTTTTCAATTCTCGCGCTACACATATTCTATATTCTTATCTTAATGATGATCAATATAGTCTGATCTCTCATTGTTTAACTGCGCAGGAAATCTGGACAACTCTAAATGCAAAATATGGACGAAATGAAGACAACTGCTCAAAACCCACAAATGTCAACTCAAGTTCAGATCTATGCTTGAAAGGAGAAACAGACGAAAATTCAAGTAGATCAGATAATGGAGTTTCAACAGACAATGAGACTGAAAGTTTCTCATATGAAGATTTAGTTTTTATTTGTGCTGATTTAACTAAATCTGTTGACAAACTCCAATGGAAAAATAAAACCTTGAAATCAAACAATCTTGAGTTGACCAGCAAAAATCATGTTTTGGAATTAAAGCTTGAAAACGTCAGAAAATTGGAAAATTCTAATTGTAAAAATTGTTTGAAATTAAAAATAAATCTCGTTCATCTCAATAAAAATATTCAAAAGCTTGAGAATGAAGTTCTGATCTTAAAAGAGAACAAGAATGATTTATTAAGTTCGAACAATATTTTGCAAAAGGAATTTGAAAATTTTAAGACGGTTGAAATTTCCAAACATGATCTTGCTGAAAAACAAAATTTGCTGAAAACAGATTTGATTCTGAATGAAATTGATAATTTCAAGAACTCTGAGATTGAAAAACAAAAACAATTTGATTTTGAGATTTCTGATAGTAAAACCAAAACTGAGAAACTTCTAAACGAGAATAATTTTCTGAGGTCAAAAATCCACAATCTCGAGTTGAGTTTGAAGCGTTTCTCAACCAGTGAAAAATCTTTGAATATGTTACTGAAAAATCAATTCTCTTCTGAAAATAGAAATGGTCTCGGTTTTGGGAAAACTAATGATATGAATTCTTGTGATCTTAAAAATCCCTCAAGTTGTTTTGAAAATGATTATTTTGGAAATTCAAATTCTGGAAATTTAAAAGGATTTTTGAATCACAACCGAGATGAGAACTTGTTTTATAACCAATCATTTAAACAATCTTGGATCCCAAATAATAGTAAAATGACTTTGACTAAATTCAAACAGATCTGGGTTCCAAAAGGTACAAAGGTGAATTCGAATGGTTGGTTATACAAACAGGTTTGGGTACCGAAGGTTCGACATACAACTGTGAGTGGTTTTTCAAATTTTGTTAGACCACTCGATCCCCTAAACTGTTAGGTACCAAAGGAGGCTGAGGAACTATTGTGCAAAAAGAAATTTGAAATAAAGCTGTTTTATACTTCTGTATCATTCACAGTTCCTCCAGCCAAGATTGATGAGTCAGAGATTCTGGTTTACACTAATTTCAGGTATGATTTCTGAACTTTTCCTTGTAAATATTCTCTATTTTTATTTTCTTGTTTATTTCTTCTTCTATCTCCTTCTGTTTTTTGTTTTGTTTTTGATTTGACACTACCATATTGTTTTTTGTTTCTTTATGGGCTTCATTAACTTCCAATTGCAGAATTCATATTTTCTGGAAATTCACTTCATTTGTATGAAACTCTAATGTTTTAATCATTTCCATATCTTGAATTTAAATTTGTAAATATCTGCAATTGTTTTTGAAGTTTATTTTCTGATTGCTGAATTCATAACAGTGTTGATGTATTCTTGTCATATCTTGAACACTGTTAATATGAATTCTAAATTTTTTTGAAGACCTAAAAAACAAATTGAAATTTCACACATCTCTGCTGTTCTGAGGTTCCTCCAATTCATTTTAGAAAGGCTTGAAAATTTATACTCATTACAGCACATTATTATTTCACAGTTGTGATAATTTCATTGGTTTTTAGATTGGCTTGGATATTTTTTTTATCTGTCTTGAATCTCAGTGATACATCTTGAAATTCTTTTTATATTCATGATCAGTATGGTTGAAATTTGTTTATTTGAAATCATATGAAATTCTTGATACTTTGAATTTCACACACCTCCTAAACTTGAAATTATCAACCTTGTGTGAATAATTTATTGTATCTCAAAACTTGACACTGATTCAAGTGATTTCAAATAAATTATTTATTAATTTTTGGATCATACTTGATGTAAATGATCTGAGATATCTCTTGGACTTGATAGAAACATTTTGAAAATTCTGTCTTAAATCTCTCTGTTATTCCATGGCTAATTAATTTAAATATTTGTTTGTTTAAACTCTTTTGAAATTATTGATTTACTGAATCACACACATATCTTGAATGTGAAATTAATAATCTGGTGTGATCGATTCATTGAATCCTGATATCTTCATATTCATCAAATGATTTAAACAAACGGTATTTTTAATCATTGGATCATGAATCATCTTGTGTGATCAACATCTTAACAAGTCTGACTTGAAACTGTTTCTGTTGTGCTGCTCTGATACTGTTTTCAAATAACTGCCTGCTTTAATCTGCCTGCTGCTCTAATAATTGTGCCAAATTTGTAATCTTGTCTGTTTGGGCTTTGTGTTTGAAATTTCATTAATCTGAGATATCTAGGGTGTGAATAATTTCCTCGATAAAGGAGACTACAATTGGAATCAGCTTTTTCATCCATCTGGTTTTGAATTTTCACCTTGTATAGACACCATACACATTTATTTCTTTGTATAAATCTGTTTAATTTCCTCTTGTAATTGATTTTCAATTTTAAAATTATTTATTAACTGTTCATTCAGAAATTGAAATCAATATCCAAATTGAACTGTGTTTATAATTCATCAAAATTGTTATTAGATTTTGAAATTGTGATGAATTATGACTGTAGTATATTTCACAACAAGAGGAGATCTTATCTGGATTTTCATGATGGTTAAATATTTATTATAATATCTTTGAACTGGCAATTATTTCACGACCATCTTCATTATCTATCATCCTTCTACCATTCATTATGATTTTATATAAATATGGAGAGTTAATATTTTAAAAATCTTTTTGAATAAACAGTGAAAATATTTGTGATAGAAATTGGGCTATATTTTTATTCAGAATTAGTGATAATTGAAAATTTTCAATGATACCGGTACAGTCGAGCATATTTCATAATATAAATAATTTAGAAATTTATTTCACAGTCCATTTCTGTGCCTACCACATTTCTATCATTCATATTGGTTTTATATATCGAGGAGTTTTTCTTTTGAAGCTGAAAACGATAAATATATAATTAATACATAAGTGTGTTAATTATTTTAATATCCTGTCAGTTTTTCAATTCAGTTAAAAACTGTGATAAACCCTATTCACCCCCCCTCTAGGGTTAATCTAGATCCAACATGTCGAACTTGTCGGACACCCCCTAAGAGGTCTTTAGAAGCCCAGGGTTTATCGTAAACGGCCCATGTATAAATGGCATTGACGATCGACTGGGTGCCCCTCGGGGAGGTCTTTGGTTTGAAATCCCAGTGTTTCTTGTAATCGGACGATGTATAAATGGCGCTGATGAACAACTGGGTGCCCCTCGGGGAGGTCTTTGGTTTGAAAGCCCAGTGTTTGTCATAATCGGGCCATGTATAAATGGCACTAACAAACAACTAGGTACCCCTCGTGGAGGTCTTTGATTTAAAAGCCCAGTGTTTTTTTGATCGAGCAATGTATAAATGGCTCTGACGAACAACCGGGTGCCCCTCGGGGAGGTCTTTGCCTTGAAAGCCCAGTGTTTGTCGTAATCGGGTCATGTATAAATGGCGCTGACGAACAACTCAGTGCCCCCTCGGGGAGGTCTTTGGTTCGAAATCCCAGTGTTTGTCGTAATTGGGCCATGTATAAATGACCCTGACGAACAACTGGGTGCCCCCTCAGGGAGGTCTTTGGTTTGAAAGTCCAGTATTTGTCGTAATCGGGCCATGTATAAATGGCGCTGACGAACATCTAGGTTCCCCTCGGGGTCTTTGGTTTGAAAGCCCAGTGTTTGTCGTAATAGGACCATGTATAAATGGCGCTGATGAACAACTAGGTGCCCCTCGGGGAGGTCTTTGGTTTGAAAGCCCAGTGTTTTTCGTAATCGGGCCATGTATAAATGGCGCTGACAAACAACTGGGTGCACTTCGGGGAGGTCTTCGGTTTGAAAGCCCAGTGTTTATCGTAATCGGACCATGTATAAATGGCGCTGACGAACAACTAGGTGCCCCTCGGGGAGGTCTTTGGTTCAGGGTTGCATCATTCCACGAGGCGGACGCTAGTCCATTTATCAGATTTTGCCACGTTTTGTTAGAACTAGGGTCCTGGACCTTGTAAACAAGAAGGTACCCCTATTGTGAAACTTACAACTTTGTCTTTAGTCTGAACGTTGCATCATTTGACCATTTGGATCTTGGTGTCCTTTACTTGCAAGGATGTGCTTCACCCCTTCGTACTTGTTGCGAATGATGTTTAGGGCGCTTGAGCTGCCCCAATGTGGACGTGTCATAATGGTCACCAGGCTTGACTAGGTTTTAGATGTGTCAACGTTCTTTCAGGGGCAAGCAATTAGAGTTTCATACTCGGTTTCATTGTTAATTGATGGGAATTCCAATCTTAAAGCATAACATAGAGGATGGCTTTCAGGAGTTTCTAAATCACTCTTGCCCCTGAGCTGCAATCATTCTTGGACCCATCAATGAACAACTTCCACCTCATGGTTGCTTTAACTGGTTCCTCTTTCTCTTCCCCTCTATCAATGAATTCAACGATGAAATCAGCTAAAGCCTGCCCATTTATAGCACCTTGAGGATGGTAAGTGATGTTATACTGGCTAAGCTCAATATTTTATTTCAACGATCTTTCTGAAGTCCCTGCCGGAAGAGAAATTGCTTTAGCGGCTGATCAGTAAGAACTTTGATAGAGTGGGCTTGGAAGTATGGCCTTAGCTTCCTTGAGGCGATGAGTAGACAATATGCAAGCTTCTCCACTTAGGATAGTTCAGTTCCACCCCCAACAAGCCTTTTGCGGATGTAGTATACTGGTCATTGAACACTCCTTCGAAAGATGATTCAATGTTGCTTAACGCTGATTTGCCTAGACCTGCTAACTGCCATTAGAACAATCCTCCCTCGTTTAAACAGCCTTGTTCAGTAGTTATTGTACTTGAGCTCGGACATGCTTTCATATCTTGAACACCAAAACTAAGTATATTTCGATCGGTTGAATTTAGCAGATAGAATCGCTGCGTAATACCAGCAGATCAAAGCGTCAGTGCTTGTTAGGAATGATTCGTACCATTGTGAACTGACAGCATTAGACTGTATTATTGCTAAAATTCATGTTGCAACTGACAACTCAAGTTTGCAGGAATTCTCGTTGATCGACTGCCACACCATTGAGAAACCATTTCTAGACTTTGCATTGAGGAGAGATCAGTTGGTTTGGTTGTAGCCAGATTTGGTAGAAATCTGATGATCTCGGCTGATTTGCAAGCCGTAATAGAAGCATGGATCCCAAACAAACTTGCCTCTGGCCAAAACGAGCTGAATTAATGTGGTGCGACGGTAGTAAGTATTGCATTCTTGTTCATAGTTTAAAGTAACTGAAGTTTTTCAAAAGATGATATGGAATTGATCAATTTCTGAGAGCCAATTCCCATGCAAGCGCAATTGCTTCTTGGTAAAACTTTTTACTCATATACATTCATCACTGCCTCAATTTAGCATCATAAACATGAGAACAGTAGGGAACGGTTAATAGTTGTGTTGACAGTTTTTACTTATCTGATTTGCTCAACAATTCCATTCAGAACGAAATCGATTTTGGACGGTGCCGAGTTGCTAGTGCATGGAGGTGACAATGCATTACCAAGCATAATCGAAGGATGCTAGCGATGACGATGCAGGACAAAGAGGTTGATTAGTCAAGGTAAATCCCGTTCAGCTTCAAATCAGACTCGAACCATGATGCTATGATACGAGGACCTAGTTTCAGGTTATGCTTGACGGTATAAATGATATTGGAATAGATTGCAAAACAATATATTTTTCATTCCCGCGCTAGGCGATAGTGATTTAGCTTACAATTTCATTTTCGGGATGTTGCTGCAAGACAATCACGTAGCGGGTTAGAGAAAGAAATGCAATTTAGGTGTTCGAGTGGCACTCTTGTAATTAAATGAGCGCTCGGTCTTCACTTGGATGGCTACATGCTTTTATGCATGATCTGAATTTTACTCCTGCGACATGGTGATGACAGCTGGCATTCCAAACTTTCCAGCTAGTCCCCGCTTTTAGACATTGCGACATGGAGTATGAAATGAAAGCGACCCGGTTTCCTCTTCATGACGTGCGACTTGCTTTTATACATGTGTAAATGACTCAATGTCTTCAACACGTGCAAAAGTATCGTGCAAATGAATTATGCCCGACACCATACTCCATGTTCTCACCACGTGGCTAACAATTATGGATCACCTCACCTTATTTTAACGTCCATTGGTTTCTATAGATAATAATTTAATGACCCGATACTGTTATATGTTGTACACCATTCACATGATATGAAACACCCAAACCAAGACGTCATGCAGCATGAAAGCTCACGGCGTGACTATCTAAATCCTTAACGACATGAATATTTATAGCTGGATAGTGAACCCATATTCGTGACATACGACATAAAATGCACATAGTTGCATACAAGTCATTGCATGTATGAAGAACTAACATATCTGAGTCACGTTTGAGGGCATCTGACGGTTTTTAACATTTCATTCGTAGCTAACAATTATATGTGTGATTCCCCATTCAACGACTTGGCATGTGTTTACTAAGGTTATTGCCTTTTCAATATCAATGGTCTGAATCCTTTATGACAACCACGTGTTCTCCTTGAACGATATACTCTATGGCCAGAGACTTGCCATGTTGCTTTACGCATTAACTCGTCATTCACGATAGAAACAACTTGGTAAATGAACTATGAATTCCCAGAACCATGAGGATGCTTAATCTGATGGTCTTATGTATGTTGGTGATAACTATACTTGTCCATGCGATTTAAAGTTTGACGACATGGATGATTTAACCGACATAAGATATGAATGGGCTTAACGAACAGATATGCTCCAATTTGCCATAATTTCTGAGAAGAAGGTGTCTTATAACTTCAATGCAAGACGTTTAGGCTTGAGAGAAGTGTGAGAGAAGGAAGTGCGAATGTGGCCCCTCGGTGGGCGCCAAATGTTAAAACCTAAATTGGATCTCAACACCAATGGCACGTGAACTGTACTTCACCAATATGGTTAGAAATCAAAAGGATCCACAATCGCAAAATAAACGGGAAAAAGTAGGTAAAAACACAAGGGTTTTTATAGTGGTTCGATCTTGGAGAGATCTTCTGTAACGACCCGCATTCTACACATTGGAGGATCGTAGAATATTTATTTCATTTTCATACAAAGTCGTATGGTCGTGTAACTAGGGGGAACGACTATTGGGATCATTTCCCATGTTCACGATTTTTGCCGATTTTTAAATGACCGTTTTGCCCCTGGCGAATCTTGTTTCGCCTATAACTTTTGATTGGTAAGGAGTTTTGACCTGAAACCACTTCCATTGGATTTGAATGATGGTTTACCTTAGAGTGATGACAATGATCAAACAGACTTACCTTTTGGGAGATATGGCTGAAACAAGGTTTGGAAGGTGAAAAACAGCTTAACCGGGCTTACTAGGGTAATTAGTGAATGGGCCCATAATCCATTTCGGGATTAGGGTTATGGGGAGGCTGAAATGAGTTAGGAAACCATTTTATTTCATTTTTCTAGCCGCCACTTACATCTCTTGAAACCTAGCAATGGCCTCCAACGCCCAAATCACCTTCTAATCTCATTCTAATCACATATTGGCCTAATCAACACCAAATTAAAGCGGATTAGCATAGAGATCGAGGCAGAGATGATGTGTTGCATAGTGATACAACTCAAATCAGAGATATTTTCAGATATGAGATTTTATTTGTGGCTAAGGTGAGTGATTAGCATGTTTTTACACTAATTATGGCTAATTAAGAGTGATTAGTGTTAATTAGGAGTGATTAGTGTTAATTAACGAAATTATGCATTATAAAAACCTAGAAAAATATGTAGAAATTATACAATGTCATTTTATGCCTCTGTTAGAAATTTGGGTTAATTTGGACATGTTTTTCTAATCGTATGGTTAAATTATGATTAAGGGAATTAAGGGGAAAACATGAGTTTTGGGTATGCTTGATCCATATTGACATGTTAAATTGTCGTTTTAGCATTTATGGTTGATTCTACATGTTTATATGACTATTTGGAATTATTTGTGACCATATTGACATGTTAAATTATTGTTTTAGCGTTTAGGTCGATTCTACATGTTTCTATGACTATTTGTAATGATTTGTGATTGCGTAGAAAAGTTAGAATGGTCGACAACGCCGTCGTGTGGCGTAAATTGCTCGTTGGAAAAGTTGTAGGAAATTGGTCATGCCCCGTTCGTGAGGCACCCCTGCGAGCCGAAGCATCATCACGAGCCGCATACCCCGATTGTGGAGCACCTCTCACGAGCCGAGCACCCTTCCACGAGCTGGTCCCACCGGCATATCAAGAGCTGCCCCAGTACCCCCAGCACGAACCAACCACGAACCGGAGCTTGGGATCACGAATCACGAGTCGTGTGGACCACGAACCAGAAGACCACGACCAGGATGGGATCACGAGTGGGTCCTACGACCCGTATGTGGACCACGAGCCGAGCTAAAAAGTCACGAACCTGGATGATGACCAAAACCCGAGATTCAAAGGTAGTCTCAATAGGAAGAGGACTTAGGATCCAAATGGGAGCCAACGAGTTAACTTCATGGGTTGGACTTTGTTGCGGGACGTGTGCAAAGGGGTTATCGATGTCTATAGCTTTGATTCACCACTGAGAGATGGATTTGGCTATGGATCAGTGCAGTGGAGTCGTCATGACTTCATGGGGCAAAGTGATCGTAGCCTTGCTATAAGCCAGTGTAGTGGAGTCGCCATGACTCCAAAGGGCAAAGTGGACATAGCAAAGGATTAGTGGCTATGGATCAGTGCAATGGGGTCATTATGACGCCCAAGGGTGAAGTGATCGCAGCAAAGTATTGGGTGATCAAAGTGGTGGATATCATATGCTTTATGCACTAAGTGAGAGATGTGAGGTTGATTGCTATGTTTTATGTTTGCTATCACCTTGACACGCACACTCCCATTTTTCACACTTTATGTTAGTGTTACCTTAGAGCACTGTACATCCTGTTGTGCTAACTCTTTGGTTGCAGGTCCAGGTTCAGGTATGATTCTTATACCTGTTATTTGTTCATCTTAGAGATGTATACTTGCTACCACTCATACCAGACTGTGGTTTGACCCAGAGTTTTATGTTTCTTCTTATTACTCTGGGTGCTCACATGAGCAGACTAGAGACAGGTTAGGTGGTTGCATGAGTAGCTGTACCGAAGACGAGCAGGAGGTTTCCATGTATGATATATATATGTATGTATGTATTCTCCCTGTGATGTTGTTGGTCACTACTTTGGGCATTAGTAGTGTACCTTTCCTATTTTGCCTTAGAGACAGTATTTTGAGGTTGTAATAATGGTTTTGGATTATAAGCTGTATTTTGGATTTTCGTTACTATGATGGTTTAGGTTTTCAGCTTATGCACTGTCTCACCTGTTTTATGTCAAGTTATGTTATTATTATATTTTATTCCATAAGCAGTGAGATATACTACAGGTTCTTTGGTGATTCATAGTTTCTAATCCTTTTCCTTTGACGACTGTCCCGTGCTAGTTGGGCATTGGCACAACACATTTTAAGGGAAATGTCGACAGGTTTGGGGCGGGTCATCACATTTGGTATCAGAATAAGAGGAAGCAGAGTCAGACCAAGGATGGTCAGAAAAAGAAAGATAAGAAGGATGTCGAGTGCTATAGATGTGGCAAGAAGGGCCATTATGCTAAAGATTGTAGGGCCAAGCAAGCGGAAAGGAAGTGCTTCAATTATGACCAAGTGGGACATCTAAAGGATAAATGTTCGCAACCTCATAAAGAGAAGAAGATTGTGAGAGCATATGCTATCAATGTTGTTCCTTCTTCGTCAAATGCCCCAACTGTGGCGGAGAAAGGAAAGAATGTCGTCATTCAAGGTATGCTTTCTGTTTATGATGTTCCTGTTCGAGTGTTGTTTGATACTGGGGCTTCCCATTCCTTCATATCTAGTGACCTGGTAGATAGGTTGGAATTGGAACCCGAGATAGTCGATAGACTTGTAGTTGTGACAAACCCGATTGGTGGTTCGACTAGCCTTAGTGTGATTTGTCGTAATGTGGTCTTATCGAGTCATGGATATATGTTTGCTTGTGATTTCTTTGTTTTGGGCTTGACTGGGTTTGGCATTATATTGGGAGTCGATTGGCTCCAAATGTATGGGGTGGTGGTGGACTGTGAGGGGTCTTCGGTGACCGTTAGGGCGGATGATGGGCGGAGGGTACTGTTTGGTAGCCTACCTAGTGATGGGTTAATGGCTAGGTTTCTAAATTCCCTCGACATCCCGCATGATGAGTTGTTAGATGTGCCTATTGCTAGCGAGTATCCGGACATCTTTGGGGAAGTGACCAGACTTCCACTACACCAAGAGATCGAGTTTCGTATTGATTTAGTGAAAGATGCCAGGCTTATAGTGATGCCTCTTCATCGTATGGCGCCAAAGGAGCAACGAGAGCTCGGCGTGCAAGTAAGCGATCTTTTGAAAAAGGGATTTATCAGAAGAAGTGTTTCCGAGTGGGGAGCACCAGTTGTATTTGCTACCAATGTCGATGATTCCCTTCGATTGTGTGTGGACTACCACGAGTTGAATAAGGTGACGAGGAAGAATAACTACCCTCTTCTGCGGATAGACGATTTGTTTGATCAGTTGAAAGGAGTGAGAGTGTTCTCCCATTTAGATCTCGCGACAGGTTTTCATCAGCTCCGAGTTGTGGCTGAGAGTATACCTACAACGACATTTCGGACGCCGTCTGGATTCTACGAGTGGTTGGTCATGCCATTCGGGTTGACCAATGCACCATCATATTTTTGTGGATCTTATGAATATGGTATTCAGGGATCAATTTAATAAGTTTGTCCTTGTATTCATGGAAGATATCTTGGTTTATTCGAGGACAGAAGAGGAACCCAAGGAACATTTGAGGATAGTGATGGAGGTGTTGAGAAAACACCAGTTGAAAGCAAAATTTTCTAAGTGTCACTTCTGGAGGAGGGAAGTGAGATTCTTGGTCCATGTTGTTTCAAAGAATGGCATTGCAGTAGATCCTGCGAAGGTGGCTATAGTGCAAGATTGGTCTACGCCCAAGAATGCAACGGACGTGAGAAGTTTCTTGGGATTAGCTGGATATTATCGAAAGTTTATCCAAGACTTCTCCAAGATAGTGACACCATTAACTCAGTTGACCAAGAAGAACCGAGCCTTTGTCTAGGACAAAAGGTATGAGAATGCAGTTAAGAGTCTAAAGCAGAAGTTGATGTGTGCACCAGTGTTAGTTATTCCTAAGGGGAACGAAGAGATGACAGTATACACGGATGCCTATGGTACAGGACGAGGTGCTGTATTGATGCAAGGAGGTAGGGTTGTAGCTTATGCTAGTCGGCAACTGAAACCACATGAGAAAAGATACCCTACCCATGATTTGGAACTGGCAGCGATCGTGTTCGCATTAAAGATGTGGAGACACTATCTCTTGGATCATAAGTCGTTAAAGTACCTTTTCTCTCAGAAGGATCTGAATCTCCGTCAGCAGAGATTGTTAGAGTTTTTTGCTTCATATGACCTGGAAAGGGCAATAAGGTAGCTGATGCATTGAGTAGGAGACATGCCAATTTGGGGGCTATGTTTCTTGAATGGAAGCAACTAGAGTATATCACAGGATATGATTTCAGACCTAGATACGAATTAGCTCCAGAGATGTTAGCAAGTTTGACGATCATACCCACCATGATTGAGCGAATTGGTTCCAGCCAGAGGGACGATCGTACTCTATTGGAAATCATCTCCAAGTTAGAGATGGGTATCGACGAGGAGATGAACAAGTATGGGCTTGATAGAGAAGGATGGCTTCGAAAGAATGGTAGATTGGTTGTACCCAACGTAAATGGATTGAGAGATGAAGTGCTTAGAGAATGTCATCACTCGAAACTGACTATACATCCCGGTGGTAACAAAATGTACAAAGACATAAAGTAGACCAACTACTGGGAAGGGACGAAGAGAGACATTGGAAACTTTATATCCAAGTGCATGAATTGCCAGTTAGTTAAAGCTGAGCAAAAGAAGCCTAGTGGTTTGTTACAACCATTGGAAACTCCAAAATGGAAAAAAGTTTCAATGGATTTCGTCGATGGGTTGTCGAGGACGAGATCGGGTCATGACAATATTTGGGTGATTGTGGACCGATTGACCAAAAGTGCAAGGTTTATACTGGTCAAGTCAAATAGGGCGGCAGCTAAGTTAGCAGAACTGTATATGAAGTGGATACAGAGATTTCATGGAGTACCTAAAAGTATTGTGAGTGACTGAGATCCGTTATTTACTAGTGGGTTTTGGAAGAGCTTACAAGAGGCTTTAGGGTCAGAATTATATCTCAGTACCGCATACCATCCTCAAACCGACTGCCAAAATAAGAGGATGTAACGATTCAGATTTTGCCCGGACCTAATCGATCGCAAAATCGACTAAGGCCATTCAGAAACCCAAAATACGCTAACTTTGGGCATACAACACATCATAACAAATAACAGAAGACTTTTATTACATCATAATAATACAACATCAGAGTACAGAATATCAGAGTACATTGAATAAATAATAATACAGCAGAAGATTAATTTACAATAATTGTAATACAATGCAGCGGAAGGCTGTCAATGCTTTGGACACAGCTTTAAGCTTCAATCCAGAATCCTGCTCAAAAGATAAATATCTGCAAAACAAGCCACTCGACTGCCCATGTGTAAAAGAGGGCACCTGAGTTTGCAAAGTGAAACAAACCACGAGTCAGTCATGGGACTAGTACGAGAAATCTATTTAACCTATTTAATAATAATAATAAGGCTAATCATAGGACTACGCCGCTAACGCGGAACGGGTTACTCCATTGGATTGCCAGTGCATAATTAAAGTAAATCGCTTAAACAACGCAATGCTTTTTAGAAAAATGAAACCATTATAAGACTCAAGTCCCATCACACAATACATCGTAAACCAGAGGATAGAGTTTTACCTTATAATGGTCAAAAGTGCTTGATACGATAAAATGGATTTGATATTATTATTTGTGTGTATATGTTTCAAAAACATTTCAATCATAATGTCTTAATCATAGACGGCATAACTACCATATACTATGTCGCCATACTAGTTATACAATCAAAACCGCATGGTGTCATATTGGAAGTTGGATTTCCATCATGAACCAAGGCAAGGGATCGTCCTTACCGAATTCGAGACTCTCTAGCCCGAGCCTCAGGACTCAGTCGCAACTACATCCGAAGCGCTAGGGCCGGTCCACAAATATGTTACTGGATTGGTAATGCCTGAACAATACGTCTCCCCAACCTACAGGGCGTAATGGAGCCACTATGGACTCAAATCCGGGGTACCTCGCTTTCCATCATCCACATAAGTAAAAATATCTGGGCTTGTAAAACCCAGACACCACTTCTAGCTAGAAAGAAATGCATGCTCTCCCTGGGGTCCTTCTCCCGTTTATGGTTCATAGAGGGGTGTGAGGCTCGCGAAGTATCGCTACACAAAGCTATGCTAAATAAAGTTGTGCTTTGATCATCAACCACAAGGCTCTGCTTTTCAACAATAAGCCTTGATCATTTGCATCTTAGCATACCACACTGTCAATCCATACCATACCATTGATTTCTGCCAATATATAACCTCTAAGCTCGTACGTCTCAGAGAAGGGTGTTAAGCAAGAGAATAAATTCTCCGCCACCAAACAGATATATATATATATTTAGTAGAGATCTATGAATACAACATAAAGGAATACAACATCAGACATACCATCCATTTACAAGTTCGTTCTGGGTCTGAACAAAACCGGAGGCACCTTATTCCTCGTCCCATATGTCCAATACAGGAGAGAGGTCCTCGCATATCCGGTCGATCTCCAAGTACGTTTGGACGATCACCACTTATTACCTTGTCTTGGGATGCCTCCCAATCAAGACATCAGTTATCATCCAAACGATGTGAAGACCTCTGGTCTTCAACCACTGTTTTCATCTTCGACTTTTAATCGTTGTATTAATTATTCAGAATGGGTTAAACTCGGTCTTTCCGAATAACTTGTGTATTTTATAATCAATAATTAAGTGCTATAGAAACACATCATACGCCTCATTCCAATTCAGAATATTCTTTTAAATGAATATTCACATTATTAGGGAAAGGTCCCATTAATTTTATCAAAGATAGATTCTTTTAAATTTATTCTTTGATCTTCTTTTTAAAGATTCATTAAAACTCCAATTTTGTTTTAATATCAAAAATCATAACTTTATGATTATTCAACTTTAAGAAATTAATCTTGTCTTTAACTGGGTTAAAGAACCAATGTCATTTAAAACACCGTCCACGATAAGCCTAAAATCATCTTCCATTAAATATGGATTTTTCACAGAAATCAAATCAATATATAATCGATATAAATTTCCGTATCAGACTAATAGTATAAATGGAATAACGGCAAAGCCTTTTAAATTCCGTATACAATAACGGTCTTCTTTTATGGAAGCTCATCTTGATTATTATTCAATCGAATTCCATTCAATTCCAATTTAATATATTAAATTGGAAAACTTTACTTTGGAAAATTCCCATTTAAATCTTGATAAAAGATTTATAAATTCCAAATTATATTTTCACTGTAAATTGGGTTAAAGAACGAATGCCATTAAAAACACGGTTCATAATAAACCCAATTCACATTTCAATTTATTCCAATTACTAAATATAATTGGAAACTCTAATAATCTTAATTAAAAGATTTATAACTTCCAAAATCATATTCTATTTAATTCCAATAAAATATTAATTGGAAAACTTCACTAAATCTTATTTAAAAGATTTATTCTTTTCTAATCGGGGTTTAAGAACAATGCTACTAAAGACATCGTTCACGACAACCCAAAATCCAATTTGACATTAAATATAAGGTTCTGAATAGAAATTATATTGACTTATATTCAATATCAAATTCTGAAATCAACAAATATTGTATTGGGAATAATGATATATATATCTTCCGAATTCCTCCCAATATTCGTATAATAACGGATTCCATTATCGAAATATTCCGAAGAAAATTCCCATTCAAATCCATTCTAATATATATAAATATATATTAGAAAATTCAGGTTATTTTAAAACCATTTTCAAATCTAATTTATTTATTCCAAGAAATAATTAAATTATTATTCTAGTTAATAACTAGTTCATTAAATAGTTCAATTCAATAAAAATATATTTTATCTTTACAAAATTGGAATTTTTCATCCAAATTCTTTCCAAATCATTTATTATGATTTTACATAATTTTTCCATATTTTTAAAGATTTTATTATCGCCCGTACAGTTGGTTCCCAATAACGGCCAGCGAACTACATTCATAACGACCTTTTTCAAATTTGATTTGGACATAATTCCAAGTCCAACCGTTAGATTTCAAACTTCTTATATTAATTGGAAATCTCTTTTTCGATACGAACCCAACGGTTCCGGTTTTAGAAGAATCCGATGGTCGGATCTCTCATTACATCTATTTGAAGTTAATGGTCGAAATTCGCGAAATGATCGTTGCGCGGCGCGTTCTATTCAGGCCGTTATATATATATATACATTATATCGTTGATTTCCTTTTAAAACGTATTTTATAAAATATTTATGAATTCATTTAAAAATGATTTTTAATTTCATTTTCAATTTTAAATCAAAATTGAATATTCTATATTTGTATCATATTAAAATATTAATATTTCAAAATATTATATTTTAAAATCACTACTTTTTGATAATCATTATAAACTGAATAAAATCGATTGATAAACCCTATTTGGGTAAAAATGGCATTTGCTACTTAACTCGACTTCATATTTTTATATTTTTGTGCCCATTCTAGGACGGACATAAAAATCATAACTTTATTCTTCACTAAATTTATTTTAAAATATTCTTTATATTAAAATATTCTTTATTTTAAAATACTCTTTATGTTAAAATATCCTTTTAAAAATGTTCTTTATTCTGAATCAGAATGTGACTCAATTAATTACCATATAATTTCAGTTATATGGATTTCATACATTGCATATATTTAACGATAATGATAAGCAATCATCAAACTATACATTCACATCCAAAATGAAGTTTATAACTATGTGAGCATTAAAATAAATAAATAACGCTCATCACAGACTGTTAATCCATCGATTGACAATTAATTAAATATTGGGACTAGTGTGTCAAATATCATCCCAATTCCCGTGTGGGGTTTTCAAACAACAACAATTTACATAAATAAATCATTGGTTAATAGATTTAACCAATTCTAATTCAATTTGAATTATTTTCTATTTAACCAATTTTCACTGATTAAATTATAAATAAATATTTATAATTTAATTTCAACAAACATATATTTTTAACAAGTAGTTATTTAATTCCTTGTCTAGCATGACAAAGGTGATACTTTGTCTAACGAAAAATATAATTTAACTAAATGTCATTTCCATTTTAACATAACATTTTTGAAATGACATATTTGTTTACAAAATATGTCTTCTAATATCAAATAAAAAGGGGTTTTATTTGCATAACTTATTTACATGTTTCCTAATGTCAAATAAAAAGAATTTTTATTCGCATACATTTTCTATTCTTCTAATGACAAAATTAAAAAGGAAATTTTGTCTACGCACTTGTTTTCTAATGTCTTGCGACAAGATAAAAAGGCAATTTTGTCTACATGTATGTTTTAAATTCTAATGACCAAATAAAAATGACTGTTCTTAATCGTACACAAATTCAATGTTTAACTCAACAAATAAAATGAATATCTTTATTTGTTTACAAATTAAATGTTTAATTTGACAAATAAAAATGGCTACTTTAATTTGTCTACAAATTCAATGTTTAATTTAACAAATAAAATGAATATTTTAATTTGTCGACAAATCCAATTCAACATAACTAAATAAAATGATACTTTTGTTTGTCGACAGTTCTAATTACGCATAAAAATGATATTTTTATGTTAACGATTCTAACTCAACATAACAAATAAAAATGATGATTTTATTTGTTTACAATTTCTATTTAACAAAAATGATATTTTTGGTTTTAACTATTTCATTTCAACAAAACATGATATTTTAGTTTCAACTATTTTATTTCAACCAAAATGTAAATTTTATATCAATTCTAATTTCGATAAAAATGAAAAATTTTATATTGTCAATTCTAATTTCAACAAAAATGACAATTTTATATTGTCAATTCTAAATTTAACAAAAGTGACCATTTTAATCCTAACATGACATTTTTTTAAATGACATTTTATTTCTAATGCAACATTTTACAATAAAAATGTTATTTTATTTCTAATGCAACACTTTATACAACAAAAATGGTATTTTTATAATGCTAACATTTTATACAACAAAAATGGTATTTTTATATTGACCATAATCTAATTCAACAAAATTGACATTTTATTCTAATGTAACATCTTATAACAAAAATGTTATTTTTATTCTTATGCAACATTTTATAACAAAAATGTTATTTTTATCTAACATGACATTTTCCAATAAAAAATGTTATTTTTATCTAACATGTTTTCTTTTCTTTTCTATTTTTGCATGTTAAAAGTGTTTTCAACATTTTTATATTATATGTTTTCTAATGAATCGTTTTTACATTAAAAATGGAATTTTTAATGTTTCAACACTTTTTTTTTTAACATGAACAATTTTCTAATAAATCAGTTTTTTCATTAAAAGTAAGATTTTAATGTTAACATGTTTTTAATTTAAAACATGAACATTTTACTAATTTCAGTCATGACATTAAAAATGAGATTTTTCTTTAAGACATGTTTTTATATTCGAGACATGCACATTTTCTATTTTCTTATATTACATTAAAAATGTGAATTTTAATGTAAACATGTTTTTATTCTTAAACATGAACAATTTTATAACTCCATACATTATATTAAAAATATGGTTTTTAATGTAAACATGTTTTTATTCCTAAAACATGAATATTTTTCTAGTTTCATGTATTACATTAAAAATGAGAGTTTAAATGCAAACATGTCTTATTTCTAAGACATGAATACTTTCACATATTCTATACTTTCATTAAAAATGAAATTGCTAATGTTAACATGTTTTATTTTTAGAACATGAACAATTTTATTTTTCACTACTAATTGATTTTACCACAATCACAATTCATTATAGTTGCAACCACAATCAAACTAATTTCAGTCCAATTCATACCTCAATACAAACAAAATCAATTCAAGTATATATATTTATTTTAAAAAAATCGAGAAATCTCACCTATATGTGTTTTATATAACATATATTTTTAACATCAAAATCAAAAGCAATTTAAATATATATATTTTAATTTAAATCAAGAAATCTCACAGTGATAATTATTCCTTCTGAATTTGTAGATAGCACCAAACCAGTTTCAGACTGCTCCATAATGCAGGTCTTGAATTTATGGTCGCAACGCTTTCAGTTTCATCAAATTCTGATTGGATTTGAATAAGTTAAGATGAATTTAAACTTTAACAATTTAAATTTATAATTAACTAAATTAATTAATTAATTACTTTTAGTATAACAGGTCGTTCCTTTCTCCCTTCTCCCATCGCATCTGAGCCCAAAACCCAATGCTCCTTCCTACAAAACGCAACATGATTGAGGCCACTTGCATCAGATCGGACCATGCCACTTCGAAGAGCATCGCGCCACCGCCTACCACCCTGAAGGGCGCCGCATTCGGTGCTTCAGATCACCTCGAAAACACCCCAACAACCGACGACTTCCAGCCTAGAAATCGAATGATTTATGCTATGAATTTTCATTATCACCGTATGGAATGAAAGAGTGTAAAGTGCTCCTTAATTTTTGTTTAATCATCATAAAATAATTCACAATGTTTTGAGAAGGATTAAGGAAGAGAACTGGGAGGTTCGTGGCCATTCATGTTAGGGTTGGCGGCTATGAAATGAAGTGGACTAGGGTTTAGAGTGAATTAGTTAGTGTATATTTATAATTATAATATTATTAGATTCATTCATTAACAAAAAGGCCTGTTAATTTTTAGTAGCTCCAAATCTGACCCAAAGAATGTTGCCTGTAGCCAAATACCCCTGTTCCGGACCCAATGGACTAGGTCCCATCAGCCCGTTTGATCATCTCAGCCCACTTTTCTTTATTTTAAAGTATAAAATATTTAATTATTTAATTTGATCATACATTTTAATTTACCGGGGCCATATACTAACTCTAAAAATTCCAAAAAATATATTTCTGGTTATGTTTTGACAATACGGTCCTAACAAAATTAATTTCGTCGAATTTGGAGACTATTTGAAAAATGGTCATTTTCTGGTCGATCCAAACTGACTGAAATTGACAAAACACATTTTCTTTTGCCACGCTTACATATTGATTCCACAAAGTATGAAAATTAGAATCTAGCAATAATTTGACATTCCGGATCCAACAAAACTGGTTTCGTCGGAAACGGAGGTCGTTTGAAAAATGACTATTGTAAATTTTAAACTGGGCATAACTTTTGATTCCCGCTATGAAATTTCAATTTTTCAGATTCTTTGGAAATATATTCTTAAGTAGATTCTAATATTTTTGGATTCACTAAAATCCGATTTATTTTGCATCCTGTACATTCATTCAAAGTTCAAATTTAAATTTTCAAACTATTGTGCTATTTCTAACTCCTTTTCAAAATTAAAATAAATATATTCGTTCTAACTTCGATTTAAATAAATCTGTTTAGTCATTATTATTTAAAATAAATTATTTTAAATATTTAAAATCCATTAAAATTGCTAAAATAAAAAATTTAAATTGGTTCCAAAATTCCGGGTTGTTACAATGGTGGGCCCATAACCCACAGGTCCCACGATCGAAACTGGGCTCTGATACCAACTGTAACGATTCAGATTTTGCCCGGACCTAATCGATTGCAAAATCAACTAAGATCGTTCAGAAACCAAAATACGCTAACTTTGGGCATACAACACATCAGAACAAATAACATAAGACTTTTATTACATCATAATAATGCAACATCAGAGTACATAATATCAGAGTACATCGAATATATAATAATACAGCGGAAGATTAATTTACAATAATTGTAATACAACGCAGTGGAAGATTGTCAATGCTCTGGACACAGCTTTAAGCTTCAATCCAAAATCCTGCTCAAAAGATAAATATCTGCAAAACAAGGCACTTGACTGCGCATGTGGAAAAGAGGGCACCCGAGTTTGCAAAGCGAAACAAACTACGAGTCAGTCATGGGACTGGTATGAGAAATCTACTTAACCTATTTAATAATAATAAGGCTAATCACAGGACCACGCTGCTAACGCGGAACAGGTTTACTCCATCGGATTGCTAGTGCATAACTAAAGTAAATCGTTTGAACAACGCAATGTAGAAAAATGAAACCATCATAAGACTCAAGTCCCATCACACAATGCAACACAAACCAGAGGACAAAGTTTTACCTTATAATGGTCAAAAATGCCTGATACGATAAAACGGATTTGATATTATTATTTGTGTGTATATGTTTCAAAAACATTTCAATCATAATGTATTAACCATAGACGGCATAGCTACCATGTACTATGTCGCCATACTAGTTATACAATCAAAACCATATGGTGTCGTAGTGGAAGTTGGATTTACATCATGAACCAAGGCAAGGGATCGTCCTTACCGAATTCGAGACTCTCTAGCCCGAGCCTCAGGTCTCAGTTGCAACTGCACCCGGAGCGCCAGGGCCGGTCCACAAATATGTTAGTGGATTGGTAATGCCTGAACAATACGTCTCCCCGCCCTATGGGGCGTAAATAGAGCCACTAGGGACTCAAATCCGAGGTACCTCGCTTTCCATCATCCACATAAGTAAAAGTATCTGGGCTTTAAAACCCAGACACCACTTCTAGCTAGAAAGAAACTAATGTTGTCCCTGGGGTCCTTCTCTCCTATTTCTGGTTCATGCCGGGGTATGAGGCTCGCGAAGTATCACTAAACAAAGCTATGCTAAATAAAGTTGTGCTTTGATCATCAACCACAAGGCTCTGCTTTTCAACAATAAGCCTTGATCATTTGCATCTTAGCATACGACATTGTCAATCCATACCATACCATTGATTTCTACCAATATATAACCTCTAAGCTCGTACGTCTCAGAGAAGGGCGTTAAGCAAGAGAATTAATTCTCCGCCACCAAACAGATATATATTTAGCAGAGATCAATGAATACAGCATAAAGGAATACAACGTCAGATATACCATCCATTTACAAGTTCGTTCTGGGTCTGAACGAAACCGGAGGCACCTTATTCCTCGTCCCATATGTCCAATACATGAGAGAGGTCCTCGCATATCCGGTCGATCTCCAAGTACGTTTGGACGATCACCACTTATTACCTTGTCTTGGGATGCCTCCCAATCAAGACATCAGTAACCATCCAAACGATGTGAAGACCTCTGGTCTTCAACTACCGTCTTCATCTTCGACTTTTAATCGTCGTAGTAATTATTCAAAATGGGTTAAACCAAGTCTTTCCGAATAACTTGCGTATTTTATAACCAATAATTAAGTGCTACAGAAACACATCATATGCCTCATTCCAATTCAGAATATTCTTTTAAATGAATATTCACATTATTAGTGAAAGGTTCCCATCAACTTTATCAAATACAAATTCTTTTAAATTTATTCTTTGGTCTTCTTTTTAAAGATTCATTAAAACTCCAATTTGGTTTTAATATCAAAAATCATAACTTTATGATTATTCAACTTTAAGAAATTAATCTTGTTTTTAACTGGGTTAAAGAACCAATGTCATTTAAAACACCGTCCACGATAAATCCAAAATCAACTTCCATTAAATATGGAATTTTCACAGAATTCAAATCAATATATAATCAATACAAATTTCCGTATCAGACTAATAGTATAAATGGAATAACGGTAAAGCCTTTCAAATTCCATATATAATAACGGTCTTCTTTTACAGAAGCTCATCTCGATTATTATTCAATCGAATTCCATTCAATTCCAATTTAATATATTAAATTGGAAAACCTTACTTTGGAAAATTCCCATTTAAATCTTAATAAAAGATTTATAAATTCCAAATTATATTTTCCCTATAAATTGGGTTAAAGAACGAATGTCGTTAAAAACACAGTTCACAATAAACCCAATTCACATTTTAATTTATTCCAATTACTAAATATAACTGGAAACTCTAATAATCTTAATTAAAAGATTTATCACTTCCAAAATCATATTCTTTTTAATTCCAATTAAATATTTAATTCCAATAAATATTAATTGGAAAGATTCATTAAATCTTATTTAAAAGATTTATTCTTTTCTGATTGGGGTTTAAGAACAATGTTATTAAATACACCGTTCACGACAACCCAAAATCCATTTTGACATTAAATATAAGGTTCTGAATAGAAATTATATCGGTTTATATTCAATTTCAAATTCTGAAACCAACAAATATTGTATTGGGAATAACGATATATATATATATATATATATATCTTCCAAATTCCTCCCAATATTCGTATAATAATGGAATCCAATATCGAAATATTCCGAAGATAATTCCCATTCAAATCCATTCCAATATATAAATATTTATTAGAAAATTCTGGTTATTTTAAAACCATTTTCAAATCTAATTTATTTATTCCTGAAAATAATTAAATTATTATTCTAGTTAATAACTAGTTCATTAAATAGTTCATTTCAATAAAAACATATTTTATCTTTACAAAATTGGAATTTTTCATTCAAATTCTTTCCAAATCATTTATTATGATTTTACATAATTTTTCCATATTTTTAAAGATTTTATTATCGCCCGTACAGTCGGTTTCTAATAACGGCCACCGAACTGGATCCATAGCGACATTTTTCAAATTTTATTTGGACATAATTCCAAATCCAACCGTTAGATTTCAAACTTCTTATATTCATTGGAAATCTCTTTTCGATACGAACCCAGTGGTTCCGGTTTTAGGAGAATCCGACGGTCAGATATCCCGTTACATCTATTTGAAGTTAATGGTCGAAATTCGTGAAACGGTCGCTGCGCGGCGCATTCTATTCAGGCCATTATATATATATATATCCTCGATTTCCTTTTAAAACGTATTTTATAAAATATTTATGAATTCATTTAAAAATGATTTTTAATTTCAATTTCAGTTTTAAATCAAAATTGAATATTCTATGTTTATATCATATTAAAATATTAATATTTTTAAAATATTATATTTTAAAATCACTACTTTTTGATAATCATTATAAAATGAATAAAATCGATCGATAAACCCTATTTGGGTAAAAATGGCGTTTGCTACTTAAGTCGGCTTCATATTTTTATATTTTTGTGCCCATTCTAGGACGGACGTAGAAATCATAACTTTATTCTTCACTAAATTTATTTTAAAATATTCTTTATATTAAAATATTCATTATTTTAAAATACTCTTTATGTTATAATATTCTTTTGAAAATGTTCTTTATTCTGAATCGGAATGTGACTCAATTAATTACCATATAATTTCAGTTATATGGATTTCATACATTGCATATATTTAACGATAATGATAAGCAATCATCAAACTATACATTCACATCCAAAGTGAAGTTTATAACTATGTGAGCATTAAAATAAATAAATAACGCTCATCACAAACTGTCAATCCATCGATTGATAATTAATTAAATATTGGGACTAGTGTGTCAAATATCATCCCAATACCCGTGTGGGGTTTTCAAACAACAACAATTTACATAAATAAATCATTGGTTAATAGATTTAACCAATTCTAATTCAATTTGAATTATTTTCTATTTAACCAATTTTCACTGATTAAATTATAAATAAATATTTATAATTTAATTTCAACAAACATATATTTTTAACAAGTAATTATTTAATTCCTTGTCTAACATGATAGAGGTGATACTTCGTCTAACGAAACATATAATTTAACTAAATGACATTTCCATTTTAACATAACATTTTTGAAATGACATATTTGTTTACAAAATATGTCTTCTAATATCAAATAAAAAGGGGTTTTATTTGCATAACTTATTTACATGTTTCCTAGTGTCAAATAAAATGTAATGTCCCGCATTTTTATCGGTTTGTATTTGAATACTTAAATCATTTTAAATATTGAATTAATAATATAAGTGGATTTATATGTTAATTAAAACGAAGTTGAACGTATAAAAATATATATAAAATATAATCGAGCTCATAACGATGCTGCAGTTCGTAATTTAACGTTTTGAACTTCAACTGAGCATACAGGATCCGTTACAAGTCGGATTTCCTCGAAACAAGAAACGTTCGAATCTGTTGAACTGTATCTTTCTAATGGAAGTGAAAAACCAAGATTTCGCGTTATAGATTGCGAGTTATATCCAAATCAAATATTCAGAAAGTCGCTATGAAATCATATATGGATCATAACGGTTTATTGGATATAACTAGGTATCGGTCTCGAATTTTGACAAGGTTCTTTTGAGGCGTAGTGATAATTTAATTTTTAGAATTTTACTGTAATTTTTAATTAATTAAATATGCAACTTTTTATTTGGAGTATTCTGCACCCTAAATCAACATTTTGGGGTTTCAAAATATGAGTTAATCTACCGGTATTATTATATTTTTGGGATCGTGACACCTCGCTGGGTACGACTGTATTCTTATTTTTGTCCGTAGCCACTCAGACATGAACGAAATCTTTACACAGCAGGATACCATTATTTCCTAACATTTACAATATCTTCAATACCGATACCATTTTAACACACCCACATTCTTTTTCAAATACAAATGTAGACTGTATTCCTAAAAAAACATACTCCCCTTTTTACGCAAGAAGACAAGGCTTGTTTAGCCATTTATTTAAAACATGACATGCACCTACTGTGCAAAGATTGCACGCAATGCCTACTCAGCGTGATCAAACGCCTCCTTATTTTTTTATATCACGGACCTTCCACTTCATGAATTTATTTGAAGTACATCCATAAGCATGTTTTCTGGAATCATGTATGGTGGAAGTTCGTCATTCTCCAAAAACTCCCAACGTCCATGTAAATGTGTACAAAAAAAAAAGATAAGGTTTATAAAGGGAAAGTTGAATGTGAGGTAGCCTTACTAAGTTACTACATAGGGTACATACGTTATAGATTTTCTGTATTACTTTAACCCTATGTTTTTTACGTGTATATGTATTAATAAAGTATATAAACAACACTATAAAAAAAAATACTCAGATCGTTCCTCGGCATCCAAGGAGTGTAGTACCGCTTTCTTTTCAGAACACATCAAAGTCTGCATACGAGTACATATAGAAAATGAAAGAAGGAAACTGTAGTTGTCCTTAAAGCCAACCTATACTCTATACCCTAGTTACTCTATTCCTTGGCACACAAGTGTTGAGATCTATAAATATATACCAAGCTTTCGCTCATGTTCTTCTTCAGCAAACTACACGCCAGAACGTTTTAATGGCTTCAACAAAATTAAAATCAAATCCACTCTCCACTTAAAAAAAATAAAATCAATATGTATATATATTATAACGAATGGTGTACTCTTAAGTGAGAAGTGGCATGGAAAACGGACGTGAATGGAGTATAAAGGGAGTGGGTTTGGATGGCAACTTTTTGGTGAAGAACAGTTCACAAACATGGAGAAGGGGCATGCGCTTGTACACGTACTGTGTATTTGCGGGTTGGTGTATGAAAGATAATATAGGAGGTGCTGAGATGTATGAAGTTATTGTAAGAAAATGGAGGGACTGAGTGGGTTGAGTTGCATGAGGAACCGTTGGTGTGGCTACAGAGGAATAAAGACATATTTTAAGTGAGTAAACTCTCTATTTATTTCAATACCATTACTGATTTGGAATGCAAATATATATGCCTTAATGTATTTAATTAGTTGTTTAGTCATGGTAAAAGGGATCTGAAATTGGTATGGGATAGAAATTAACAGATATTGAAATTAAGGAAATAGTACAGAACAGTGAAGAGTAGAAAACAGTGAGTAAAACTTCCCTTATATATCCAGTTAAATCTATAATGTCATGCTTGTTCAATTCTTACTTGGACTGAAACTTGGAATTTAATTAGTGAATGCAAGAAAACACTAAAACTCTTCACTATTTTATATCCTTAAATATGGGCTTCTATGTTCATTGTATCAAACCCTGACTGGAAGTAAACTAAACTGAAAACCCGAGATTTTACTCAAACCAGAGGAAAGAAAAAAAAAAGATAACCTGGGGTTGAAACCAAACGGACAAAGTACAACAAGATTCTTAAATCTTGTTCTGTGCGTGAATACCAGTAGACACATGAACTAAATAGAAGTTCTTATATCTGCTCATGTGTTATTTATCCAACTAATGGGGGTCTTTAAGCATACATGTCATTGATCATGAGATTAAGCATTGTTTTTAAGTGAAAGTTGTGGTGGAGATTAGTTGGCAGTATCTAGAGTCTTGAATCTTATTTGTGTTAAACATTTTGTGTGTTTCCACAATCTTAATGGAGAAAGAGAAAAAAAAACCAACTAAGGACGGAAGTCAGCAAGAGGAAATAAGAAAGGGGGATGGTTTGGCACTTGTTTGAATGGGATGGAAAATCAGAAGGGAGTGAGCCGTGGGAATAAAAGTATAAGGAAAAGAAAAAGAGAAGAGACAGTAGGGGAGTGGCAACAAAGAACGAATTGGAAACAGGGTAGAAAGAAAGAAATAAAAGTATAAGGCAAAGAAAGAATGGGCATTTTGGTTTGCCTGTTTGTTGCGTTAGTTTTAGTGAATGACATTGGACTTTGGGCTTGGCCCATAATAATAACAATAATAATAAGAGTTTAAATTTTAAGGTTAAGTTTAAATCATATTATATGATAAATACAAATACATGATACATGATGTGTATGGGCTGTTTTAATTAGACACGGCCCATTTTAATTAAAAAGGAAAGAAATATTCTAAGACAATACAAATAGAATATAGTTGTTTTAGCGTATATAGATACAAGTCAGATCAAGGAAAAATGGTTGAATAAATTTTGGTTCATGTATGTGTAGTCGAGTGGAACAATAATATATAACTCAACATAGTTATCGAATTCTAAATAATCCTATTTGAAATAAATTGATTTGTTAAAATTAATCAGATGTAGATTTAATCGTGAACTAAATTAACACGTAAACTATTACGAATTGATCTGTAATAAATACCGAATTGTTATTCAATTATTTAAGTTGTGTTTGATTATGTTGACCGGAATTATATATTTGTATTGGTATCTGTGAGTGGAAATAAGCATTGTTCCACTATAAGCTATATCGATTTAAATAGTTTAAACACCCTGCTAGCAGAAATAAGCACCGTTCCGCCATTATATTAGGCTGACACATTTTTATCAGTAAATATATGTTGTTGAGTTATTATATTGATATTATTGAACTGTATTGTTGTTTGTGTAAATTAGTTTAACAACGTGAATGTCATTTGTTAAAGAACTGTATTACTGTTGGAACTGCTAAGCTAAAATTCCTGTAAAGTAAATCAGAAATCAACTTAAGTTGTTAGTCATTTGAATAATCGTTTTAAAATAAACAAATGAGAGTGATTATTTTAATTAATTATTTTTATAAAAAAAAGGGGAAAGATAATGGAAATTAGTTAATCAGAGTGTTTAGGTTGATTAAATCAACTGTTTAAATGGGATTGGATTATCAAATTTATTTGTTTCCATTTAATTAAATAGAAATAGTTTAACAAGAAATTGATAAGCGTAGAAATGTTTTAATGAACAGCTTTTAGTTAAGCAAATTGTGTAGTTAAATAAAGAAGTTGGAATTTGATAAATTACCCAAGATAATGTTTTTTTAACTTAATTATTCACATAATTAAGTGAGTTTAAAGAAAATTTTATTATCAAAAGGAAAGGGAATTCAGTCGATCCACTCGATTAAATTCCTTGGTTGATCAAGTTAACTGGATAAATGTTTCAAAACAACAACGTTGTTTTGAAAGGATTTGGAAATCAATTGGATTTATAAATTCTAGTTTTGTCGAATATTTTTGTATATCGAACTTCTACCAATCTTAACGATAAAAATGATTTCGACTCAAGGTCTGAGAGGTAATTAAAATACCCCAACTTGAACGGCTTCACTATTATCAAGGAATGGTGTCAGCTTGTAACGGAAAGAGATGTCAAGATATTTGTAACGAAAAGAGGTGTTGAGGTTAGTATAAAGTGGAATATGGCAGCGTATTGCAAGCCTTAGAACTATAGCGATAAAATAACACTGTTGACTAGGCTTAAGCGTGACTGTTATGTCAAAATTAGTTAAAAGGGAATATTACAGCGTATGATAAGTTTTTAAACTATAACGATACATTAGCGCTGTTAACCAAACTTAAGCGTGATTGTATGATGTTTAGATATACATTTGAATGGATGTTTGTTTTTACTTCGATAGTTAAATAACCGACTATCGAAGTGTTTTGACCCTCGTTGTCAATACGGAGAGACCAGTTGGATATATTATCTGAAACCACTCCGTATAGGCATAAGCACTGCGAATTAGATTATGCTGAAGATAATTGAAGACGGAGTGAAATGCAAGTGTCGTCCTGTTCCAGAATGGTGTTTTCTGTTTGTCCAGTCCCAGGACAACTTGTATGGACGAATGTCTGACGGAGTATTCCTAACGGTCACATAAGATGATCTTTTCAAGGTATTACGTCTGGTGGCGGAGAAATTCGTTTCTATTAGCTTTTATACCCGTAATATTTTTGGGAAGATCAACTAGTGATTTGATGGGTTTGACGATGTGACATTCAAAGTGTATGGTGGCCAGATGTTCTAAAAGATAGACGTAGCCTCAAGCTTCACAACCGGGAAATAACAAAAATCGGGCAGGCAGCATGGCTATGTGGGTCGCTCCCATTAGGGTGTATAATCACCTATCTAGAGAAATTCCTTTTGTTCTTACTCTATCGATTCTGCCCATTCGGGAAACGGTGGTTTGAGTCCAACCGTTGGTGATATACATTCGATACACTCAAGCGAAATGAGTGGTCGGTCATGTGTGGGCCAGGTTGCAAGACGTTCTTGTTGAACCCAGGTGTATTCGCCTCTAGAGATACATCATCGGAAGGTGGTCCCATACCTTGTCATAGTTGGAATCCAATCTCCAATAAGCGCCCTGCGGTTTTTGATTTTATACTATGTATGTGGAGCGTGAGATGCAAGCGTTCTACTATTTGGTTATTTACTTGATTAGACATTATTATAATATCACTGGATTTTGATATCAAAATATTTTGGGTTATAGTAAGGTAAAAACCGTCCATGTTTATGTGTGGGTTGGTCTTACTATTATCCTTTTGTTTCAAAAAGGATTTTCAAAGTTAAACCGTATGGTTGGAATTTACTCACACCAGTCCCATGACTGACCTAGAGTTTATTTTGTTTGTTTTTCCCTAAACTCTTGGGTGCCTAAATTTGTACGGGCAGTCAAGTGTTTCAGGCTTTACAGATACGCTTGGAGGAGCTTGAAGCAGGAGTCTTCACTGATGGTTATTTAGAGTTATTTCCGCTGTATTAAATGTTATGTTGTACTCTGATATGGTATGTATACAAAAACAGATTTGTATTTCAAAGTTATGTTATATAATATATTTTATTCGTTCCGCTGTGAGATTCGTGTTTACTCTGATTCTGTTCAGTTGTGTTCATCTTCTTCTTCTTCTATTCTATTAGTTCTATCTTATCTTTCTCACCCTCTAACTTCTTTCTATTAATGATCTGGTATTTTCGATGTCTGAACAGTCGACACTGAGTTTTGTGTCGATTTTCGGAGTCGAAAACCCCGGGTCGTTACAGTTGGTATCAGAGCATAAGGTTAAGTGACTACCTTGGCTCTGTGGCGTGACTCAATAGAGATAGGTTTAGGAATACCCTAGATTGAGTTTGAGTGTACACATATATGAGCGCGTATTTGTAAATTGGTATAAAACCGTTTTATATTGTGTTGATTGGTTTGGCGAGTGGTTTATGAATTTTGGTCGATACTGGATTGCAGACTGTATCGATAGGTGTTTCTAAAACTCTTGAACAGAGTAATTCGACACAGTATGTTTTGAAAAGCTAGGTAAATAAAATAATTTTACCCAAAATATATTTTGATATAAAAAGAACTATATATCTTGAGATCATTATAGTATACTGAGTGTGTTGATTATTACTATAATCGAATAAGATTATATGTGAGTTGGTTACGTAAATAACCAATCGAAATTCATATGAGTATAAGGTATAAAATCAGATGAATTAAATATGAAATTTAAAACAGGACTGGAATTAAAATTCTGAAACATGAAAATGTTTGTAAATGAAATTTGAATTAAATATATCGAATTTTAAGATCCTGGGGAAATTTTGAAAAATTATCCGAGTTTCGAAAAGATATTTTTGAAGAAAATTTCAAGTCAAAGTATTTGAATATGAGTTTTGAAAGTGATATTGTATTGAACTCACTTTGATAGCTGGGAAATAAATTCCGATGATGAAGTCGACCATTATCGGTGTTCATTTTCGAGTTCTAAGTGACGGATTACTACTAAAAGGTTTTGTTTTTGAAGTGTTTTGAGAAAACACGTTGTCAGAAATTCAAATGTTTTGAATAATATATGATTTCAAACTGATTTGAATTTGAACACAGGAATTTGAATTCTGAAATTTAAAATTTGACTTATGGATTTAAAAGGGATTGGAATGGTTAGAGCGGATAAATTGGAATTTAAGATGGCAAGGAAATTGAATATGTGAAATAAGATTTTGGATTAGAAACAAGCTGGATTATGGAATTGGATTATCGAGTCAGGAATTGGAAGTGAGATTGAAACTGGAGTCTAGGAAGAAATTTGGCTTGTTAAAAGAGAATAATTGAATAAGCTGGTTAGAGATAAATGTTTGGAATGCATGGATATATGCTAAAGGAATAGCAAATGGAAGGGAAGGATTTGAATACCGACAAAAAGGTACATGCTTAAATTATATTGAGTATGAAGTTTATGAACCAGTTTGGCAAGCCACGTGTGATTTGTTTGATTTTCTGTTAAACAAGAAAAAGCCCAGAGAGGCAAGCTATAGTAGTAACGGTTGAGCCGTGCGAAGAAGATGCTGGCAAAATCTATCGGAAATTTAAGACGTAATGAAATTTTCAGAATTTCTGAAAGTATTCGTTCATAAGAAGAAATTAATATTTTAATTAAAGATAGTCTATTCAGTTGAAATTGAAGATAGAAAGTAAACAAACGATTTTTAACCAAATCAATTTGGATTGTAGCATTTTCCCCATCTTAGCAATTTCTAGGACGAAATTATTTTAAGGGGGAAGGAATGTAACGTCCCGCATTTTTATCGGTTTGTATTTGAATATTTAAATCATTTTAAATATTGAATTAATAATATAAGTGGATTTATATGTTAATTAAAACGAAGTTGAACGTATAAAAATATATATAAAATACAATCGAGCTCATAACGATGCTGCAGTTCGTAATTTAACTTTTTGAACTTCAACTGAGCATACAGGATCCGTTACAAGTCGGATTTCCTCGAAACAAGAAACGTTCGAATCTGTTGAACTGTATCTTTCTAATGGAAGTGAAAAACCAAGATTTTGCGTTATAGATTGCGAGTTATATCCAAATCAAATATTCAGAAAGTCGCTATGAAATCGTATATGGACCATAACGGTTTATTGGATATAACTAGATATCGGTCTCGAATTTTGACAAGGTTCTTTTGAGGCGTAGTGATAATTTAATTTTTAGAATTTTACTGTAATTTTTAATTAATTAAATATCCAACTTTTTATTTGGAGTATTCTACACCCTAAATCAACATTTTGGGGTTTCAAAATATGAGTTAATCTACCGGTATTATTATATTTTTGGGATCGTGACACCTCGCTGGGTACGACTGTATTCTTATTTTTGTCCGTAGCCACTCAGACATGAACGAAATCTTTACACAGCAGGATACCATTATTTCCTAACATTTACAATATCTTTAATACCGATACCATTTTAATACACCCACATTCTTTTTCAAATATAAATGTAGACTGTATTCCTAAAAAAACATACTCCCCTTTTTACGCAAGAAGACAAGGCTTGTTTAGCCATTTATTTAAAAATGACATGCACCCTACTGTGCAAAGATTGCACGCAATGCCTACTCAACGTGATCAAACGCCTCCTTATTTTTTTATATCACGGACCTTCCACGTCATGGATTTATTTGAAGTACATCCATAAGCATGTTTTCTGGAATCATGTATGGTGGAAGTTCATCATTCTACAAAAACTCCCAACGTCCATGTACATGTGTACAAAAAAAAAGATAAGGTTTATAAAGGGAAAGTTGAATGTGAGGTAGCCTTACTAAGTTACTACATAGGGTACATACGTTATAGATTTTCTGTATTACTTTAACCCTATGTTTTTTACGTGTATATGTATTAATAAAGTATATAAACAACACAATAAAAAAAATACTCAGATCTTTTCAGAACACATCAAAGTCTGCATATGAGTACATATAGAAAATGAAAGAAGGAAACTGTAGCTGTCCTTAAAGCCAACCTATACTCTATACCCTAGTTACTCTATTCCTTGGCACGCAAGTGTTGAGATCTATAAATATATACCAAGCTTTCGCTCATGTTCTTCTTCAGCAAACTACACGCCAGAACGTTTTAACGGCTTCAACAAAATTAAAATCAAATCCACTCTCCACTTAAAAAAAAATCAATATGTATATATATTATAACGAATGGTGTACTCTTAAGTGAGAAGTGGCATGGAAAACGGATGTGAATGGAGTATAAAGGGAGTGGGTTTGTGTAACAACCCGTATTTTTAAATAACATGTTACAACATAAACCAAGGCAGAATTAAATGATAAAATCCGAATCAAGGGAAACGGGCTGTGACATTGCGTTCGTCTCGGAAAAATACGCGAAATGGAGTCCGAGTTTTCGAAAATCGGAGTCCGTATGACCAAGTTATGGCCCGTCAAAGTTTTCAGAAAAATTCAAATTTGAATTCAGAAATTCAAATTCAGCTGGACAGGGCAGGCGGGAAAAATTCCCGCCACCCCAAGTCGACTGGGGAGTCGACTTGGGAGTCGACACACCCCAGGTTGTGTCGACTGCCCAGTCGACACCCCTGTCGACTTGGGTGGTCGGCCAGTCTAGCCTGGTGCACCTGTTTTGGCTCCTGGGTCATGTTTTGTTGGCTAGAGACGTGAATTGATGGCTCAGATCTAAACTAGGGTTAATCCTATGGCCTAAACTAACCTAATCTTCTATAAAAAGACCCTAAGACCTAGCCTAAACCCTCATTAATCATTCCTACAACTAAACTATGCCAAAATGTTTCTTGATCATGGCCTCCATCTTCATATCATGGCCTCCATCCTCTTCATGAAAATTTGAGTGTCCTAAGCTAGTAAAAGAGCCATCTTTCTTCATCAAAACAAGGATCTTTCTTCATACAAATCAAAGGGAGCTTCTTGTTTCTCAAGACAACTTGGAGCTTGTACCCATTTGGGGTTTTTAGAGTTGCTAGTGGCTTCGTCTCAATCTTATTTTATTTCATAGGTCTTCATAGCATTGTAAGCCCTATTCTACTCTTAGATTCTAACTATGAAGTTAAATATGACATGTTGCAAGTTTGAGTTTGGGCCTAAGTATGATTTGTGCTTTGATTCTATCATGTTATGCATAGATTTATTCTATGCATGTTTGTAAAGCTATCACCTTGACTTTGTGCATAAAAACTATGAGCTTTGATTCTATCATGTTATGCATAGATTTATTCTATGCATGTTTGTAAAGCTATCACCTTGACTTTGTGCATAGAAAACTATGAGCTTTGATTCTATCATGTTATGCATAGATTTATTCTATGCATGTTTGTAAAGCTATCACCTTGACTTTGTGCATATAAAACTATGAGCTTTGATTCTATCATGTTATGCATAGATTTATTCTATGCATGTTTGTAAAGCTATCACCTTGACTTTGTGCATAGAAAGCTATGAACTTTGATTTGAAATGTTGCATAAAGCAACATAGAAACTCTCATAAACCTTATGTTAACTTGCATATGATGTTATATGCAAATCACTTGCTATCATCCCATGTTATTTATGGCCATGTTTCACCTATTATGCTAAAGTTGATATCATGCATGTTTTGAGGCTTATAATGTAATATGCAAGTTTATGAACACATTTGCCTCATATGCCACCATGTTTAACTTGTGGCAAAACCTTAACCCTTCATGTTCCTTAGTATGCTAATGGCCAAATCACCCTAATGATATTATGCATACTTGTGGCCAAATCACCCTTATGCTATTATGCATGCTAGTGGCCAAATCACCCTTATGCTATTTGACATGTTTGAGGCCAAGTCACCTTTTGTGCTATCATACATGTTGAGGCCATATGCTATTATGTTGAACCCCTTTTGGCCTCAAATATCACCATGTTTGACTTGTGATAGACTTTGCCACCTTATGCCCACCTTGTCATATAGTTATGTTCCCTCTTTGATCTATTTGCGTTGATGCGAATTTACGTGCGATGGGAATACGTTATGGGTAGTTGGGCAAACTTAAATAACATGAGAACATGACTTGAAAATATGGCATGAAAGTTTGACATGTGTTTATGCTTGAAAACATGGACTTGGACATGACTTCTAGAAAACATGAGAATGGCCAACTCGAGGTTGGGTTGAGTTTGTAGCATAAATCTACCCGGAACCGACCGGCTTAACTAGTGGCTACAAGCAATAGGACCCAATGTGAGTAGTTGGTCATGTCGCACTTAAAACCCGAGGTTAGACTAGGTTGTGGTGTAAAGCTACCCGGACCTGCCCGGCTTAACTAGTAACCACAACCAAGTCTAATGTGAGAGGTTGGGGTGCATTAAGTTAATTAATGCCACATGGTAGGGTTAAGTCATGGACTACTTGAATACTTAACCAATTAAACACGATGGATTGGTAGGGTTAAGTCATGGACTACTTAAATATACTTAACCAATTAAACCCGATGTATTGATAGGGTTAAGTCATGAACTGCTTGAATACACTTAACCAAATCAATACATGGTTAGGATAGGGTTAACCACACTTAACCCACTTGAAATCCTAGTTACGTGGTCCTTTTCAGCAGTAAACCACTTGGAAGTATCATGGGTACCCTGGACTAGGCTAGGGTGGGGCACGATTACTGGACTGATTGTAAGAGACCAAAAGAGACGGCTGAAGGGTGCACCGGTTGTTCAGGCGGACCATGGCCGTGCACATTAAGTCCGGAGTTGAACATGGGCAGCAGTAGGTTTAGACTGTGCGTGCTTGAAATGTGTATGTGGTTTACACCTTACGGCTGGATACACCCTGGGGTGGACCTTGCACAGTTAACTACAATCCACGATTAAGCCGTATGACACCGATACACGAGTTAGGCTTATAGGGAGCCGATCGACTAGACCGAGTAGTTGGACCTTGATTTAGGTCATCTCATGATATTGGCCCAGCTTTGGGCCAAGGGATCATTTCTTGTCTATACTTGACATGGATTGGAATACTAGTACACACCTGGTGCAACTTAACCTTGTATATGCGATGCCACACTTGATCTATCTTGTTAACTTTTTACCATGCCAGTTATCACCCTATGTCTCATCTCTGTTTTACATGTCCAGTTAACTTTATTAGTTTTTATACTAATAGTAGGTAGGGCTTACCAGTCTTTTTTTCTGACCCGTTTTCTTTCGCCTCTTTTCTTCCGTTTCCCCCCAGGTTTACAGGGTGGGAACACTGGTACCTAGCTCGGATTTTTAGCTGCTTTTCTGGATAGCTCATGTACGGTTTGGACTTGAGCATGCTATGGCTTTATTCTGCTTTGGGGATAGTTACTTTATGTTGTTTCCAGTTTTCAGTTTATGTTTTCTAGACTTTGTTTTGTTGGGAAAATAATGACTCAGTACTTTGATGTAACTTGACTATGGTTTTGAAATGTTAGTTTTATCCGCTGCTTTATTTACTCTGTTTTACTTATATGTTCTGTCTTGTGATATCTGCATGCATGTTTACCTCGTTTAACGCCCCTCCAAAGCTAGTGCCCTTGCAAGAGTGGCATTGGTGGAGGTGGGGTGTTACATTTGGTATCAGAGCATAAGGTTTACAAGATCTGAGCAAAAGGTTTTTAAACTTACCTTTTGAGAAACGATTTTCAAAACCAATTAAGTATTTTCCAAGAAAAGACTAGTTTATTTTAAAAGGCTATTCCCCAAAAGCCATTAGCATTATCCTTTGTTTCCTCGTTCTCAATCTATCTTTTTCTTCGTTTCAGTATGGCCAATAATTTTGCCATTTTGGAGGGCGTACCAGTACCTATTTGGTTTAGAAGGTACATGGAGGCAAGGGCGAATGAAGCCGGCCCCGCGGACATTCCTCCTCCTTCCCCCGTGGCTAACCTTCCTCCCCCTCTCGTAGCTGAGGTTCCTCCTCCTCCTCAGTATCCACAAGCGGATTTCGCGAAGATTTGCAAGGACTTTACGGCGATGGGTGGAAAGAATTTTGTTGGGACGAAGACTTTTGTTGAGGTAAGAAACTGGTTGAAGGAAACTGAAGACCTCTTTGCTATCTTTGATATAGAAGACCGTAGGAAAGTTCTGTTAGCGGTATGGTTATTGAAAGAGGAAGCTGCATATTGGTGGGTAGTCACCTCCATTACTAGACCAATTCAGACTTGGGATGACTTTAGGAGAAGGTTCAGATTGAGGTTTCTATCATCGACAGAAGAGAACCTTCGGATGGAGAGGTTCCTATCTCTAAAGCAAGGGGACATGACAGCTAGGGAATATGTGGATGCATTTAATCAACTTGCTTGGTTTGGTCTAGACTTGGTTAACACAGCTCAGAAGAAGGCCCTACGCTTTGCTCTAGGATTGAATGAGCCATTGCGCGGTTTGGCCATGTCTCATATACCCATGGGGGCGACCTTCGAGAGTTTGGTGAATATGGCCCTGCTTCAAGAAGAAGATAAGTGTGGCAAGAAGGAGGTCAAGGCAAATGAGTCTCAAGGCGAGAAGGTAGATTCCGGAAAAGGAGGCAAGAACAACAACAGCAAGGACAACAAGTCAAGAAAAAGGAGGAAGTGCAACTTCTGTGGGATTACTGGGCACATAGCCAAAGACCGTAGGAAGAAGAAAAGGAAGTTGGGAGAATGTTTTCATTGTGGAGAGTCTGGACACTATAGTAAGGATTGCCGAAAAAGCGAGGACAAGGGAAAAGGCAAATTCAGCAAGCAGGACCCTCTGGAGGGCAGTTGCAGGCTCCCCTCGCTCTTCCAGCTTTTGATTCGAGGTAGTGTTTCTTAGAAAGTCATGTTTACATTTCTGATTTCCCTGTTCATACCTTATTTGATTCTGGCGCATCGCATAGTTTTATTTCTGATCTTGTTGAAAGTTTGCACCTAAGTACTAGTCTAGTTGAAAATCCCGTTAGTATTTCAAATCCGATTGGGGGGTTCCGCCCATCTATCTGCGATTTGTATGGACTTGAAAATCTCTATCCTGAGCGTAGAATTCGTGTGTGATGCTTATGTTCTCGGGTTTATGGGATACGGGTTGATTTTGGGCATGGGTTGGTTGTCCAGTTATGGAGCCATTCTTGACTTCGAACATAGGGTTGCGAGGCTCATGACTCGCCTCGGTAATACCCTCGAAATCTCGTGTGACCTTTAGGGTTCCGTCCTGATTAGTTATCTAGAGTCCCTTGGCACTTTTTGGAAATTTGTAATCCAATTGAGTAGTGTTCGCCACTAAGGCGGATAGTCCATTCCGCTTAAGCATGGGTTATAGAAATCACCCTAGTAAGAACATTTGGCAACGTAGAGTGGCATTTGTTTTCAAGAGATAGTTCTTCTGCGTGGAATACCGTATGGTATGTAAACGAGATCCAGGATTCACTAACGAATTTTGGAAAGCTTGCATGAAACCATGAGCACGCAGTTATGTTTAAGCCAAGTATTTTAGGAAAAGAATAAGTGGAAGTGGAACGAGAGGCAACGGTGAAATGAGTTCTAACTCATATTTTGGAAATAAGAATTAAGAACTACGAAATTGAAAGACGGTCAAGGAACGATGGGATTAAGCACAAGAAAATGCGGCTTAGAAGATTGAAGACTAGATACGCGCATTATATCTCTTTCTAAGAGTATATTCTTGATCCCTATTATTCTGTAGAGCTTACTCACAGGCTATCTTTTAAGTATATCCTCTCGGTCCTATTCTCAATCTTAGTTCTGTTGCAAACCCCATAAGGAGTATGACTCGCCTGTTTGTGATTTATAGTTGGGGTGAAGATATCCATTAAGATGACCAAACTATTTGGGCTTTATGGGATATGGGTCATAGTTGATAGACTTACGAAGAGCACCCATTTCATTCCAGTAAAGAACAAGAGGACTGTATCAGGTTTAGCATCTGTTTATCTTCAAGAGATAGTGCGATTGCATGGAGTTCCTTCCAGTATAGTTAGCGGTCGTGACCCAATCTTCACCATCCAGTTCTAGAATAGTTTGCAAGAAGCGATGGGTACACGATTGAATCTAAGTACAACCTATCACCCCCAGACGGATGGCCAAACCGAGAGGGTGAATAGAGTACTAGAAGATCTGTTGAGGCTATGCATTTTTGACTTTGGTGGTACTTGGGAAGACCACCTTCCTCTTGTAGAGTTTGCTTATAATAACAGCTACCAAGCAAGCATAGGAATGACACCATTCGAAGCTTTGTATGGGAGGCCGTGCAAGCCACCAACATGTTGGTGGGAGACGACAGATAAGCTTATAATTGGGCCCGACATGATAAGGGACACATCCGAGAAAGTTGAATTGGTGAGAGGACGGATGAAAGCGGCCCAAGGCAGACAGAAATCCTATGCTGACAAGCGAATGACAGATTTGGAATTCGAAATTGGGGATATGGTTTTCGTGAAGGTTTCTCCTTTGCGTAATGTGGTACGTTTTGGAGTAGCTGGGAAGCTGGCACCAAGGTTCGTAGGACCCTTCCCTATCATAGAGAGAATTGGAAAGATGGCTTATAAGGTGGAGTTGCCCGAGAAGCTGGCCGGAGTTCACAATGTTTTCATCTCTTGCATCTCCGAAAGTGCCTACATGAGTCAGCCAAGGTAGTTGAACCAAGTATTCTTGAAGACACGGAGGAATAGGAAGAGGCGACCTTGAGGCGAGCTCTGATTCGCGTCTTGGGAACGGAGATCAAGAAGCTGAGGAATCGGGAAGTCAAGTTAGTAAAAGTTCAGTGGAGTGAAGCCGAAGAGGATGCAACTTGGGAAACCGGGGAGAAGATGCGCGCGCTTTACCCATTTCTTTTTGAGGGTACATTCTCGATCTCTTTTCCTAGCCAGCATATCTTTCTTTCACTATCCATGTTTATCTGGTTATCTCGTTAACCTTTTCATGAGAACCTTTGGTAGAAACCCTTTGGATGAAACATGTATTTGAAACATGTTATGCTTGATGTTTGCAAGTGGTTGCAAGTGTTTGCAAGTGGATACTCGTGGATGCATGATACACCTTAGGCACTAAGATCGGCTCACACACTTTCATATTGCATATGCATGAGTGCTTATACTTATTCATGGATGAAACTTGTTATGCTATCACGTGGATGTTGCATATGGATGAATGTTATGTGCACTCATATAGAGATTATGAATTATGTTAGGAATTTGCATACATATGGACTCATTTCACTAACATGTTTTGATTAAGGAGGTTTACTGAATCAGTAACCACCTGATTTTCGCATTAGATAAGTACATATACACACACCTTTGCATATGATCATACAGCATTTAGAATCTTTTAAGGACAATGTTTACTTGTGGTTGATGTTTTGAGTAGATGGATGATGGATGGTAGGATATGTTCTTCCTAACTTGAAGATTTCAGGGACGAAATCCTTTGAGGGGAGAATGTAACAACCCGTATTTTTAAATAACATGTTACAACATAAACCAAGGCAGAATTAAATGATATAATCCGAATCAAGGGAAACGGGCTGTGCCATTGCGTTCGTCTCGGAAAAATACGTGAAATAGAGTCCGAGTTTTCGAAAATCGGAGTCCGTATGACCAACCGTCAAAGTTTTCAGAAAAATTCAAATTTGAATTCAGAAATTCAAATTCAGCTGGACAGGGCAGGCGGGAAAAATTCCCGCCACCACAAGTCGACTGGGGAGTCGACTTGGGAGTCGACACACCCCAGGTTGTGTCGACTGCCCAGTCGATACCCCTGTCGACTTGGGTGGTCGGCCAGTCTAGCCTGGTGCACCTATTTTGGCTCCTGGGTCATGTTTTGTTGGCTAGTGACGTGAATTGATGGCTCAGATCTAAACTAGGGTTAATCCTATGGCCTAAACTAACCTAATCTTCTATAAAAAGACCCTAAGACCTAACCTAAACCCTCATTAATCATTCCTACAACTAAACTATGCCAAAATGTTTCTTGATCATGGCCTCCATCTTCATATCATGGCCTCCATCCTCTTCATGAAAATTTGAGTGTCCTAAGCTAGTAAAAGAGCCACCTTTCTTCATCAAAACAAGGATCTTTCTTCATACAAATCAAAGGGAGCTTCTTGTTTCTCAAGACAACTTGGAGCTTGTGCCCATTTGGGGTTTTTAGAGTTGCTAGTGGCTTCGTCTCAATCTTATTTTATTTCATAGGTCTTCATAGCATTGTAAGCCCTATTCTACTCTTAGATTCTAACTATGAAGTTAAATATGACATGTTGCAAGTTTGAGTTTGGGCCTAAGTATGATTTGTGCTTTGATTCTATCATGTTATGCATAGATTTATTCTATGCATGTTTGTAAAGCTATCACCTTGACTTTGTGCATAGAAAACTATGAGCTTTGATTCTATCATGTTATGCATAGATTTATTCTATGCATGTTTGTAAAGCTATCACCTTGACTTTGTGCATAGAAAACTATGAGCTTTGATTCTATCATGTTATGCATAGATTTATTCTATGCATGTTTGTAAAGCTATCACCTTGACTTTGTGCATATAAAACTATGAGCTTTGATTCTATCATGTTATGCATAGATTTATTCTATGCATGTTTGTAAAGCTATCACCTTGACTTTGTGCATAGAAAGCTATGAACTTTGATTTGAAATGTTGCATAAAGCAACATAGAAACTCTCATAAACCTTATGTTAACTTGCATATGATGTTATATGCAATCACTTGCTATCATCCCATGTTATTTATGGCCATGTTTCACCTATTATGCTAAAGTTGATATCATGCATGTTTTGAGGCTTATAATGTAATATGCAAGTTTATGAACACATTTGCCTCATATGCCACCATGTTTAACTTGTGGCAAAACCTTAACCCTTCATGTTCCTTAGTATGCTTGTGGCCAAATCACCCTAATGATATTATGCATACTTGTGGCCAAATCACCCTTATGCTATTATGCATGCTAGTGGCCAAATCACCCTTATGCTATTTGATATGTTTGAGGCCAAGTCACCTTTTGTGCTATCATACATGTTGAGGCCATATGCTAGTATGTTGAACCCCTTTTGGCCTCAAATATCACCATGTTTGACTTGTGATAGACTTTGCCACCTTATGCCCACCTTGTCATATAGTTATGTTCCTTCTTTGATCTATTTGCGTTGATGCGAATTTACGTGCGATGGGAATACGTTATGGGTAGTTGGGCAAACTTAAATAACATGAGAACATGACTTGAAAATATGGCATGAAAGTTTGACATGTGTTTATGCTTGAAAACATGGACTTGGATATGACTTCTAGAAAACATGAGAATGGCCAACTCGAGGTTGGGTTGAGTTTGTAGCATAAATCTACCCGGAACCGACCGGCTTAACTAGTGGCTACAAGCAATAGGACCCAATGTGAGTAGTTGGTCATGTCGCACTTAAAACCCAAGGTTAGACTAGGTTGTGGTGTAAAGCTACCCGGACCCGCCTGGCTTAACTAGTAACCACAACAAAGTCTAATGTGAGAGGTTGGGGTGCATTAAGTTAATTAATGCCACATGGTAGGGTTAAGTCATGGACTACTTGAATACTTAACCAATTAAACATGATCGATTGGTAGGGTTAAGTCATGGACTACTTGAATATACTTAACCAATTAAACCCGATGTATTGATAGGGTTAAGTCATGAGCTGCTTGAATACACTTAACCAACTCAATACATGGTTAGGATAGGGTTAACCGCACTTAACCCACTTGAAATCCTAGTTACGTGGTCCTTTTCAGCAGTAAACCACTTGGAAGTATCATGGGTACCCTGGACTAGGCTAGGGTGGGGCACGATTACTGGACCGATTGTAAGAGACCAAAAGAGACAGCTGAAGGGTGCACCGGTTGTTCAGGCGGACCATAGTCGTGCACATTAAGTCCGGAGTTGAACATGGGCACCAGTAGGTTTAGACTGTGCGTGCTTGAAATGTGTCTGTGGTTTACACCTTAGGGCTGGATACACCCTGGGGTGGACCTTGCACAGTTAACTACAATCCACGATTAAGCCGTATGACACCGATACACAACGAGTTAGGCTTATAGGGAGCCGATCGACTAGACCGAGTAGTTGGACCTTGATTTAGGTCATCTCATGATATTGGGCCAGCTTTGGGCCAAGGGATCATTTCTTGTTTATACTTGACATGGATTGGAATACTAGTACACACCTGGTGCAACTTAACCTTGTATATGCGATGCCACACTTGATCTATCTTGTTAACTTTTTACCATGCCAGTTATCACCCTATGTCTCATCTCTGTTTTACATGTCCAGTTAACTTTATTAGTTTTTATACTAATAGTAGGTAGGGCTTACCAGTCTTTTTGACTGACCCGTTTTATTTCGCCTCTTTTCTTCCGTCCCCCCCCCCCCAGGTTTACAGGGTGGGAACACTGGTACCTAGCTCGGATTTTTAGCTTCTTTTCTGGATAGCTCATGTATGGTTTGGACTTGAGCATGCTATGGCTTTATTCTGCTTTGGGGATAGTTACTTTATGTTGTTTCCAGTTTTCAGTTTATGTTTTCTAGACTTTGTTTTGTTGGGAAAATAATGACTCAGTACTTTGATGTAACTTGACTATGGTTTTGAAATGTTAATTTTATCCGCTGCTTTATTTACTCTGTTTTACTTATATGTTCTGTCTTGTGATATCTGCATGCATGTTTACCTCGTTTAGCGCCCCTCCAAAGCTGGTGCCCTTGCAAGAGTGGCATTGGTGGAGGTGGGGTGTTACAGTTTGGATGGCAACTTTTTGGTGAAGAACAGTTCACAAACATGGAGAAGGGGCATGCGCTTGTACACGTACTGTGTATGTGCGGGTTGGTGTATGAAAGATAATATAGGAGTTGCTGAGATGAATGAAGTTATTGTAAGAAAATGGAGGGACTGAGTGGGTTGAGTTGCATGAGGAACCGTTGGTGTGGCTACAGAGGAATAAAGACATATTTTAAGTGAGTAAACTCTCTATTTATTTCAATACCATTACTGATTTGGAATGCAAATATATATGCCTTAATGTATTTAATTAGTTGTTTAGTCATGGTAAAAGGGATCTGAAATTGGTATGGGATAGAAATTAACAGATATTGAAATTAAGGAAATAGTACAGAACAGTGAAGAGTAGAAAACAGTGAGTAAAACTTCCCTTATATATCCAGTTAAATCTATAATGTCATGCTTGTTCAATTCTTACTTGGACTGAAACTTGGAATTTAATTAGTGAATGCAAGAAAACACTAAAACTCTTCACTATTTTATATCCTTAAATATGGGCTTCTATGTTCATTGTATCAAACCCTGACTGGAAATAAACTAAACTGAAAACCCGAGATTTTACTTAAACCAGAGGAAAGAAAAAAAAAGATGGTAGGACAACCTGGGGCTGAAACCAAACGGACAAAGTACAACAAGATTCTTAAATCTTGTTCTGTGCATGAATACCAGTAGACACATGAACTAAATAGAAGTTCTTATATCTTCTCATGTGTTATTTATCCAACTAATGGGGGTCTTTAAGCATACATGTCATTGATCATGAGATTAAGCATTGTTTTTAAGTGAAAGTTGTGGTGGAGATTAGTTGGCAGTATCTAGAGTCTTGAATCTTATTTGTGTTAAACATTTTGTGTGTTTCCACAATCTGAATGGAGAAAGAAAAAAAAACCAACTAAAGACGGAAGTTAGCAAGAGGAAATAAGAAAGGGGGATGGTTTGGAACTTGTTTGAATGGGATGGAAAATCAGAAGGGAGTGAGTCGTGGGAATAAAAGTATAAGGAAAAGAAAAAGAGAAGAGGCAGTAGGGGAGTAGCAACAAAGAACGAATTGGAAACAGGGTAGAAAGAAAGAAATGAAAGTATAAGGCAAAGAAAGAATGGGCATTTTGGTTTGCCTGTTTGTTGCGTTAGTTTTAGTGAATGACATTGGACTTTGGGCTTGGCCCATAATAATAACAATAATAATAAGAGTTTAAATTTTAAGGTTATGATTAAATCATATTATATGATAAATACAAATACATGACACATGATGTGTATGGGCTGTTTTAATTAGACACGACCCATTTTAATTAAATAGGAAAGAAATATTCTAAGACAATACAAATAGAATATAGATGTTTTAGCGTATATAGATACAAGTCAGATCAAGGAAAAATGGTTGAAAAAATTTTGGTTCATGTATGTGCAGTCGAGTCGAACAATAATATATAACTCAACATAGTTATCGAATTCTAAATAATCCTATTTGAAATAAATTGATTTGTTAAAATTAATCAGACGTAGATTTAATCGTGAACTAAATTAACACGTAAACTATTACGAATTGATCTGTAATAAATACCGAATTGTTATTCAATTATTTAAGTTGTGTTTGATTACGTTGACCGGAATTATATATTTGTATTGGTATCTGTGAGTGGAAATAAGCACCGTTCCACTATAAGCTATATCGATTTAAATTGTTTAAACACCCTGCTAGCAGAAATAAGCACCGTTCCGCCATTATATTAGTCTGACACATTTTTATCAGTAAATATATGTTGTTGAGTTATTATATTGATATTATTGAACTGTATTGTTGTTTGTGTAAATTAGTTTAACAACGTGAATGTCATTTGTTAAAGAACTGTATTACTGTTGGAACTGCTAAGCTAAAATTCCTGTAAAGTAAATCAGAAATCAACTTAAGTTGTTAGTCATTTGAATAATCGTTTTAAAATAAGCAAATGAGAGTGATTATTTTAATTAATTATTTTTATAAAAAAAAGGGGAAAGATAATGGAAATTAGTTAATCAGAGTGTTTAGGTTGATTAAATCAACTGTTTAAATGGGATTGGATTATCAAATTTATTTGTTTCCATTTAATTTAATAGAAATAGTTTAACAAGAAATTGATAAGCGTAGAAATGTTTTAATGAACAGCTTTTAGTTAAGCAAATTGTGTAGTTAAATAAAGAAGTTGGAATTCGATAAATTACCCAAGATAATGTTTTTTTAACTTAATTATTCACTTAATTAAGTAAGTTTAAAGAAAATTTTATTATCAAAAGGAAAGGGAATTCAGTCGATCCACTCGATTAAATTCCTTGGTTGATCAAGTTAACTGGATAAATATTTCAAAACAACAACGTTGTTTTGAAAGGATTTGGAAATCAATTGGATTTATAAATTCTAGTTTTGTCGAATATTTTTGTATATCGCACTTCTACCAATCTTAACGATAAAAATGATTTCGACTCAAGGTCTGAGAGGTAATTAAAATACCCCAACTTGAACGGCTTCACTATTATCAAGGAATGGTGTCAGCTTGTAACGGAAAGAGATGTCAAGATATTTGTAACGAAAAGAGGTGTTGAGGTTAGTATAAAGTGGAATATGGCAGCGTATTGCAAGCCTTAGATCTATAGCGATAAAATAACGCTGTTGACTAGGCTTAAGCGTGACTGTTATGTCAAAATTAGTTAAAAGGGAATATTACAGCGTATGATAAGTTTTTAAACTATAACGACACATTAGCGCTGTTAACCAAACTTAAGCGTGATTGTATGATGTTTAGATATACATTTGAATGGATGTTTGTTTTTACTTCGATAGTTAAATAACCGACTATCGAAGTGTTTTGACCCTCGTTGTCAATACGGAGAGACCGGTTGGATATATTATCTGAAACCACTCCGTATAGGCATAAGCACTTTGAATTAGATTATGCTGAAGATAATTGAATAAGGAGTGAAATGCAAGTGCCGTCCTGTTCTAGAATGGTGTTTTCTGTTTGTCCAGTCCCAGGACAACTTGTATGGACGAATGTATGACAGAGTATTCCTAACGGTCACATAAGATGATCTTTTCAAGGTATTACGTCTGGTGGTGGAGAAATTCGTTTCTCTTAGCTTTTATACCCGTAATATTTTTGGGAAGATCAACTAGTGATTTGATGGGTTTGACGATGTGACATTCAAAGTGTATGGTGGCCAGATGTTCTAAAAGATAGACGTAGCCTCAAGCTTCACAATCGGGAAATGACAAAAATTGGGCAGGCAGCATGGCTATGTGGGTCGCTCCCATTAGGGTGTATAATCACCTATCTAGAGAAATTCCTTTTGTTCTTACTCTATCGATTCTGCCCATTCGGGAAACGGTGGTTTGAGTCCAACCGTTGGTGATATACATTCGATACACTCAAGCGAAATGAGTGGTCGGTCATGTGTGGGCCGGGTTGCAAGACGTTCTTGTTGAACCCAGGTGTATTCGCCTCTAGAGATACATCATCGGAAGGTGGTCCCATACCTTGTCATAGTTGGAATCCAATCTCCAATAAGCGCCCTGCAGTTTTTGATTTTATACTATGTATGTGGAGCGTGAGATGCAAGCGTTCTACTATTTGGTTATCTACTTGATTAGACATTATTATAATATCACTGGATTTTGATATCAAAATATTTTGGGTTATAGTAAGGTAAAAACCGTCCATGTTTATGTGTGGGTTGGTCTTACTATTATCCTTTTGTTTCAAAAAGGATTTTCAAAGTTAAACCGTATGGTTGGAATTTACTCACACCAGTTCCATGACTGACCCAGAGTTTATTTTGTTTGTTTTCCCTAAACTCTTGGGTGCCTAAATTTGTACGGGCAGTCAAGTGTTTCAGGCTTTACATATACGCTTGGAGGAGCTTGAAGCAAGAGTCTTCACTGATGGTTATTTAGAGTTATTTCCGCTGTATTAAATGTTATGTTGTACTCTGATATGGTATGTATACACAAACAGATTTGTATTTCAAAGTTATGTGATATAATATATCTTATTCATTTCGCTGTGAGATTCGTGTTTACTCTGATTCTGTTCAGTTGTGTTCTTCTTCTTCTTCTTCTATTCTATTAGTTCTATCTTATCTTTCTCACCCTCTAACTTCTTTCTATTAATGATCTGGTATTTTCGATGTCTGAACAGTCGACGCTGAGTTTTGTGTCGATTTTCGGAGTCGAAAACCCCGGGTCGTTACATAAAAAGAATTTTTATTCGCATAAATTTTCTATTCTTCTAATGACAAAATTAAAAAGGAAATTTTGTCTACACACATGTTTTCTAATGTCTTGCGACAAGATAAAAAGACAATTTTGTCTATATGTATGTTTTAAATTCTAATGACCAAATAAAAATGACTATTCCTAATCGTACACAAATTCAATGTTTAACTCAACAAATAAAATGAATATCTTTATTTGTTTACAAATTAAATGTTTAATTTGACAAATAAAAATGACTATTTAATTTGTCTACAAATTCAATGTTTAATTTGACAAATAAAATGAATATTTTAATTTGTCGACAAATCTAATTCAACATAACTAAATAAAATGATACTTTTGTTTGTCAACAGTTCTAATTATGCATGAAAACGATATTTTTATGTTGATGAGTCTAACTCAACATAACAAATAAAAATGATGATTTTATTAGTTTACAATTTCTATTTAACAAAAATGATATTTTTGGTTTTAACTATTTCATTTCAACAAAACATGATATTTTGGTTTTAACCGTTTTATTTCAACCAAAATGTAAATTTTATATCAATTCTAATTTCAACAAAAATGACGAATTTTATATTGTCAATTCTAGATTCAGCAAAAATGACAATTTTATATTGTCAATTCTAAATTTAACAAAAGTGACCATTTTAATCCTAACATGACATTTTTTTAATGACATTTTATTTCTAATGCAACATTTTACAACAAAAATGTTATTTTATTTCTAATGCAACACTTTATACAACAAAAATGGTATTTTTACAATGCTAACATTTTATACAACAAAAATGGTATTTTTATATTAACCATAATCTAATTCAAAAAAATTGACATTTTATTCTAATGTGACATCTTATAACAAAAGTGTTATTTTTATTCTCATGCAACATTTTATAACAAAAATGTTATTTTTATCTAACATGACATTTTCTAACAAAAATGTTATTTTTATCTAACATGTTTTCTTTTCTATTCTATTCTAGCATGTTAAAAATGTTTTCAACATTTTTATATTATATGCTTTCTAATGAATCGTTTTTACATTAAAAATGGAATTTTTAGTGTTTCAACACTTTTATTTTAACATGGACAATTTTCTAATAAATCATTTTTTCATTAAAAATAAGATTTGTAATGTTAACATGTTTTTAACTTAAAACATGAACATTTTACTAATTTCAGTCGTGACATTAAATCGTGACATTAAAAATGAGATTTTTCTTTAAGACATGTTTTTATATTCAAAAAATGTACATTTTCTATTTTCTTATATTACATTAAAAATGTGAATTTTAATGTAAACATGTTTTTATTCTTAAACATGAACATTTTTATAATTACATTCATTATATTGAAAATACGATTTTTAATGTAAACATGTTTTTATTCCTAAAACATGAATATTTTCCTAGTTTCATTTATTACATTAAAAATGAGAGTTTAAATGCATACATGTTTTTATTTATAAAACATGAATACTTTTACATATTCTATATTTTAATAAAAATAAAATTGCTAATGTTAACATGTTTTATTTTTAAAACGTGAACAATTTTCTTTTTCACTACTAATTGATTTTACCACAATCACAATTCATTATAGTTGCAACCACAATCAAACACTCAAAATTTCAGTCCAATTCATACCACAATACAAACAAAATCAATTCAAGTATATATATTTATTTTAAAAAAAATCGAGAAATCTCACCTATATGTGTTGTATATAACATATATTTTTAACATCACAATCAAAAGCAATTTAAATATATATGTTTTATTTTAAATCAAGAAATCTCACAGTGATAATTATTCCTTCTGAATTTGTCGATAACTCCAAACCAGTTTTAGACTGCTCTATCATGTAGATATTGAATTTACGGTCGCAACGCTTTCAGTTTCATCAAATTCTGATTGGATTAGAATAAGTTATAATGAATTTAAACTTTAACAATTTAAATTTATAATTAACTAAATAATTTAATTAATTACTTTTAGTATAACACGACCATTCCTTTCTTCCTTCTCCCATCGCATCTGAACCCAAAACCCAACGCTCCTTCCTCCAAAACGCAACATTATTGAGGCCACCAGCACCAGATCGAACCATGCCACTTTGAAGAGCATCGCGCCACCGCCTACCACCCTGAAGGGCGCATCACTTGGTGCTTCAGATCACCTCAAAAACACCCCAACAGCCGACGACTTCCATCCTAGAAATCGAGTGATTTATGCTATGAATTTTCATCATCACCGTATGGAATAAAAGAGTGTAAAGTGCTCTTTGATTTTTGTTTAGTCAGCATAAGATAATTCGCAATGTTTTGAGAAGGATTAAGGAAGAGAACTGGGAGGTTCGTGGCCATTCACGTTAGGGTTGGCGGCTATGAAATGAAGTGGGCTTGGGTTTAGGGTGAATTAGTTAGTGTATATTTATAATTATAATATTATTAGATTCAGTTATTAACAAAAAGGCCCGTTAATTTTTAGTAACTCCAAATCTGACCCAAAGAATGTTGCCCTCAGCCAAATACCCTGTTCCGGACCCAATGGACTAGGTCTCGTCAGCCCGTTTGATCGTCTCAGCCCACTTTTCTTTATTTTAAAATATAAAATATTTAATTATTTAATTTGATCGTACATTTTAATTTATCGAGGCCACATACTAACTCTAAAAATTCCAGAAAAAATATTTCTAGTTATGTTTTGACAATACGGTCCTAACAAAATTAATTTCGTCGAATTTGGAGACCGTTTTAAAAATGGCCATTTTCTAGTCGATCTAAACTGACTGAAATTGACAAAACACGTTTTCTTTTGCCATGCTCACATATTGATTCCAAAAATTATGAAAATTGGAATCTAGTAATAATTTGATATTCCGGATCCAACAAAAGTGGTTTCGTCAGAAATGGAGGTCATTTGGAAAAAATGGCTATTTTTAATATTAAAATATATAATAAAATTCTATAGCGACTATTCTGAATTTTAAACTGGGCATAACTTTTGATTCCCGCCATGAAGTTTCAAAATTTTAGATTTGTTGGAAAGATATTCTTAAATAGATTCTAATATTTTTGGTTTCACTAAAATCCGATTTATTTTGCATCCTGTACATTCAGTCAAAGTTCAAATTCAAATTTTCAAACTACCGTGCTATTTCTAACTCCTTTTAAAAATTAAAATAAATATATTCGTTCTAACTTCGATTTAAGTAAATTGTTTAGTCTTTATTATTTAAAATATATTATTTAAAATATTTAAAATCCATTAAAATTGCTAAAATAAAAATTTTAAATTGGTTCCAAAATTCCGGGTTGTTACAGAGGATGAATTGTATATTGGAGGATCTCTTGAGGGCTTGTATATTGGATTTTAATGGATCATGGGATGACCATTTGCATCTGGTTGAATTTGCGTATAATAGTAGTTACCAATCCAGCATCGGTATGGCTCCATTTGAAACTTTGTATGGAAAACTGTGCAACTCACCGTCATGTTGGTTGGAAACAGGTAAGAAATTTGTGCTTGGGCTAGATGTAATAAAAGAAACTTCAGGTAAGATCAAGGCCATTCAACAGTGGATGAAAGCTGCCCAAGATAGGCAGAAGAGTTATGCTGATAAAAGGCGAAGAGACTTGAGATTCTCCGTTGGCAACTTGGTATTTGTCAGGATTTCTCCGTTAAAGAACGTGATTCGATTTGGTAGAAGAGGCAAGTTAGCACCAAGATTTGTTAGTCCATTCCCAGTTCTCGAGCAAGTTGGGAATCTAGTATATAAAGTTGAGTTACATGAGAAGATGGCGGGAGTTCACGACGTATTTCATGTTTCCCAGTTAAGGAAGTTTGTGCACGACCTTGATATGGCTATTTCACCGGGTCAGTTAGATGATATCGATGTGGAACCCGAGGCGGTTGGGAACCGCAGGCCGATTCGTATTGTCGAGTACGATACGAAACAACTGCGAAGGAAGATAGTGAAACTGGTCAAGGTCCAGTGGGGTGATAACGAGAATGACTGTACTTGGGAAACAGAGGAAAACATAAGGAAAACTTACCCAGAACTCTTTTCCTGGAAAGACTTTGGTCGTTATTTAGTTATTCCCTTGTTAGTAAACCGCATGCTAGGTTGGGCTTATTGTGCTATTATGTATGTTTGATTATTTCTAAATGGCTGATAGGCATGTGGGACACCTTTGTATGTTTTGGGTTAAGGAATTTCGGGGGCGAAATTCCTTAAGGGGGGAGAATGTAACGACCTGCATTCTACGCATCGGAGGATCGTATAATATTTATTTCATTTTCATACGAAGTCGTATGGTCGTGTAACTATGGGGAATGACTATTGGGGTCATTTCCCATGTTCACGATTTTTGCTGATTTTTAAATGACTATTTTGCCCCTGGCGAATCTTGTTTCACCTATAACTTTTGATTGATAAGGAGTTTTGACCTGCAGCCACTTCCATTGGATTTGAATGATGGTTTACCTTTCCATAGAGTGGTCACATTGATCAAACGGAGCTACCGTTTGGGAGATATGGCTAGAACAAGGTTTGGAAGGTGAAAAACAGCTTAACCGGGCTTAATAGGGTAACCAGTAAATGGGCCCATAACCCATTTCGGGATTAGGGTTATGGGGAGGCTGAAATGAGTTAGGAAACCATTTTATTTCGTTTTTCTAGCCGCCACTTACGTCTCTTGAAACCTAGCAATGGCCTCCAACCCCCAAATCACCCTCTAATCTCATTCTAATCACATATTGGCCTAATCAACACCTAATAAAGTGGATTAGCATAAAGATCGAGGTAGAGCTGTTGTGTTGCATAGAGGTTCAACCCAAATCAGAGATATTTTTAGATCTGAGATTTTACTTGTGGCTAAGGTGAGTGATTAACATGTTTTTACACTAATTACGGCTAATTAGGAGTGAATAGTGTTAATTAACGAAATTATGCATTATAAAAATTTAGAAAAATATGTAGAAATTCTAGAATGTCATTTTATGCCTCTGTTAGAAATTTGGGTTAATTTGGACATGTTTTGCTAATTGTATGATTAAATTATAATTAAGGGGATTAAGGGGAAAACATGGGTTTTAGGTATGTTTGATCCATATTGACATGTTAAATTGTCGTTTTAGCGTTTATGGTCGATTCTACATTTTGCTACGACTATTTGGAATGATTTGTGATTGCATAGAAAAGTTAGAATGGTCGAAAACGCCGTCGTATGGCGTAAATTGCTCGCTGGAAAAGTTGCAGGAAATTGGTCATACCCCGTTCATGAGGCACCCCTGCGAGCCGAAGCATCATCACGAGCCGCATACCCTGATCGCGGAGCACCTCTCATGAGCCGAGCAACCTTCCACGAGCCGGTCCCACCTGCATGTCACGAGCTGCCCCAGTACCCCTAGCACCAACCGACCACGAATCAGAGCTTGGAATCACGAATCACGAGTCATGTGGACCACGAACCAGAAGACCACGACCAGGCTAGGATCACGAGTGGGTCCTACGACCAGAATGTGGACCATGAGCCGAGCTAAAGAGTCACGAACTGGGATGATGACCAAAACCCAAGATGCAAAGGTAGTCACAATAGGAAATGAGGACTCAGGATCCAGATGGGAACCAACGAGTTAACTTCATGGGTTGGACTTTGTTGCGGGACGTGTGCAAAGGGGTTATCGATGTCTATAACTTTGATTCACCACTGGGAGATGGATTTGGCTATGGATCAGTGCAGTGGATTCGTCATGACTTCATGGGGCAAACTAATCGTAGCAAGGCTATGAGCCAGTGCAGTGGAGTCGCCAGACTCCAAAGGGGCAAAGTGGATATAGCAAAGGATTAGTGGCTGTGGATCAGTGCAATATGGTCATTATGACGCCCAAGGGCAAAGTGATCGCAACAAAGTATTGGGTGATCAAAGTGGTGGATATCGTATGCTTTATGCACTGAGTGAGAGATGTGAGGTTGATTGCTATGTTTGATGTTTGCTATCACCTTGACATGCACACTCCTATTTTTTACACTTTATGTTAGTGTTACCTTAGAGTACTGTACATCCTGTTGTGCTAACTCTTTGGTTGCAGGTCCAGGTTCAGGTATGATTCTTATACCTGTTATTTGTTCATCTTGGAGATGTATACTTGCTATTACTCATACCAGACTGTTGTCTGACCCAGAGTTTTATGTTTCTTCTTATTACTCTGGGTGCTCACACGAGCGGACTAGAGACAGGTTAGGTGGTTGCACGAGTAGCTGTACCGGAGATGAGGAGGAGGCTTCCACGTATGATATATATATATTCTCCCTGTGATGTTGCTGGTCACTACTTTGAGCAATAGTAGTGTACCTTTCCTATTTTGCCTTAGAGACAGTATTTTGAGGTTGTAATAATGGTTTTGGATCATAAGCTATATTTGGGATTTCCGCTGCTATGATGGTTTAGTTTTTCAGCTTATGCATTGTCTCGCCTATTTTATGTCAAGTTATGTTATTTCTATACTTTATTCCATATGCTGTGAGATATACTATAGGTTCTTTGGTGATTCATAGTTTCAAATCCTTTTCCTTTGACGACCGTCCCGTGCTAGTCGGGATTGGCACAACGCATTTTAAGGGAAATGTCGACTGGTTCGGGGCAGGTAGTCACATCTACGTCCACTTTTTGAAGTGTTTATCATTATCGCGGAGAAAAATAAATAAAGCGTCATCTCATACATTTCATTTATCACACTTGTTCACTCTTTACAATGATTCTCCACTTTTTACTCTCTTTCCTCTTTAGATCTCACTTGAATTTGAGAAGGAACGGATTAGATCTTGTGATGAGATAACTTTCCTTGGTTCCATCATGAAAATGATGTTAGATCCGTGCTTCAAAGAGGAGCGATGGCGGTTGAAAATCATTTTGATTGAATTAGAGTGAGAATTAATGGTGTTTGGAGAAGATGAGATCCAATTGATGTTGGAAGAAGAAGGAGAAAGCTTAGGGAGCCATGGAGCTTCAGAAGCTTTAGAATGGTGGAGAGATGATTTGGACAGCCCTTCGGAGTTGAAGAATCGGTCCCCTCAAGGGTGGTGAAATGGGGTATTTATAGGAGGAACTTGGACCAAGTGGCAATTCTGTAATTATGGTGTACATGGTATGGGTCGAGCGTACACGTATTTACGAAACTGCCACTGGACAGTTGGAGCCAACTGTGTACAGCTGTCACGCTCGACCCAAATATTACGACTTTGCCACTTACCTTGTTCGACCCAAATTGAGTGAACGACCCAAATTATGAAGCTGTGTCCGACCCTACATAATTCTTGATCGACCAGATGTCTAATGCTTTAAGACCGACCACGTTAATATGCTTCAGTACCGATCAGATGTTATATCTTTTGTAGCGGACCCACTACATTATATTTCATGGTTTTGCCACCGCCTTTGTATATTTAGGACTGACCGTAGCCGCATACTTTAAACACCATGTCTTCACATGAGCTGCCACGTGGCCGTATACTGTAATTAATGAGCCGACCCATATAAAATAAAGAGAGACCGACCCTGCTTGAAGAAAATGTTTAACGACCAGCTAGAATGTATAATTACGGTGCTCGACCACTCAGACAATAGAAGTGCTCGACCGGTGGGGATATGGTACTTCTCGAGCATGGTGACTGTTCAACTAGCTTGATGGTGCTACCTCACATGTTATTGTTTCAGTCCATCAGGTGTTGTCATCACATAGTTATGGTTCCAGGCTCTACATGTTTCATGCTATATTATTCTTGTATTACATTGATACCATGTGGCATCTTCACATCAATCTGCTTGTGTGTTACCGTATAACCGATTTATCTCTGAGAATAGTTGATTTACGTTGGCTCAAGTCATAGCATTTCACGGCATGCATGAACCTTGTTTATGTACATGTGAACTTTATCCATACAATGTTACCTGTCCACACATGTAATAAAACCTTTCGTCTGTAATAATTAACATGTATATACTTTATAGATCCACAAGAGTGCCATTGCTTTGCATTATAACTTTGTTCCAACCATACTGCAATTCAGCCTGCTTGACCGTGCTTGACATTGGTGATGCTTGACCGGACTTGTTGTGCATGTTAGTTATGCGCGAACGACCCGTGTTGGAGCGGTCGAGCAATGCTTCTCAAATGTGGATGATTGATCTGCTAAGTGTACGACCGAGATACAGTGCACGACCGTAAAGAGCTTGTCCGACCACTTGTGATCGAGCGGATGATGCACGATCGAACCCTTATGCTGCTCGACTGTCCTGTTCTCGATCAGGTTGGAGCTCGTATGTTTTTTAGATGTGTTCAAACCATTGCTTTCTGAACTGCATTGAACACGGGGTTAATATTCGGTTTGTGTTTTCTAAAGGGTGGTTGGATTTTGATTTTTTGACGGAGATAGGGGCACTTTCAGGGCTTGACTCCTGAAGGTCGAAGGTGGAGGACGGTGAGGCAGTAGCAAAATTTGGTGGGACTCGGTGCTTTGTGGTGATCAGGATTGAGCTAGAAGTGTGCGGGTTTGCTGGGTTCTCATGCATCTGGGTTTGGGAAAATTCAATGGTGTTAGGGTGGTCGAGGGGCAGTGGTGCCTGAAGGGCGAATGTAGAGGGGGTCATGACGGTCACAACGGCCGTGGTGGTGAGGCGTGCGGTGGAGGGATGGCAGTGCAATCCTGTTGCGATTGGAAAACAGTAGCATACGTGTTGTGGTTGACTGTTGGCCCTACAAGGCGGTGGAGGCGATGAGACTAGGTCAAGGTGAAAGGGGGAGGTGGGCGCTCCTTGCAGTGATGTTCGCCAAAGGTACGGCGCTGGCAATGGTCCGCGACGGTGGGTTTTTCGAGGAGCAATGTCCATTGTTGGAGAGATGGGGGTCACGGTTTTTTTCATAGAGAGGGATCGCGAGTTTGGCCCAAGTGAATTATTTTTAGATCGGGTTGAAGTGGATACTAGGTTGGGCTATATGAGTAAGGCCGAAAAATAAATTAATTTTAGTTTTATTTAATTTAAATATTAGATACAAGTCTATAATTATCATAACTTGATCATAAAGTGTTAGAATTTAACAAACCAAGAAGCATTGGAATCGTGTTAACGAGCACTGCAATATGGAGTTGGTTTGTTCAACATTAGAAGCTACCAAAAAAATTTATACAAGTAAAAACGCGTTCAAATTTTTTAAAATGACTTGTTTTAATCGACGAATTAAACCAAGGTGAGTTAAACTCACTCAATTGTCCCACTTATATTTATATAGGTCGGGTTTAAATATCTGTGTGCTAAGTTTGCTAGTTGTTGAATGGTTTGATGATTGTTTGAATATATGCTGAATATTTTATATAACTGATTTAAAATAAACATTTATTTAATTTAATCGAACCAAATCGTTATTTTTTAATGATTTCTTCCAATAGAGGTAACTTACCATGTTAGTTACGTTTATATTAATATAAACATACTAAATTTAATTGGATGCTTGAGTTGTTGTTATTTATTGACCGTTATTAGTTGAATGGATTGTTCATGTTTATTTTATGTTGTCATATTGAATGGATTGTTTTATTTGAAGTAACCTATTTGGGTGAGGGAAAAACAGGTTGGACGGATCCAACTGGATTCCTCAAATTTATTGTTTATTTTCATATTATCATTATATGAATTGTTACTGAATATGATTGGATGATTGATTGTTGAATCCAAATTGAATGGTTATTTTGATATTAACCAATGGACAATATTGGTTGAGAAATTGGCAGTAGATGGCCTAAACTATACAACGTTTTATAAAGATTGATTTATCGTTAGGAGAATCGACAGAAATGAAGTTATTAAATTTAATTTGTAACTGAATATAGTTTTTGAAATGTATTACTTTGAATGAAGTTTATAAAAGGAAATAATATTTATTATTTATTATTTAGGTTCATAAGTAATTATTTAATGATTTATAATGCTAATTCTTAAATTACTAAGATTGATAAGCAAGTGAGCAGGGATTTATGTAACGATTAATAAATGAGATTAGTTGTTTTCAGAAATAATTAAAATGGGATTATATTGAATCAATTATTATTTATTTAATAATAATCAAAGCAAATAGGATTATTTAAATTATTTATATTATTAATTAATTTAAATGAGAAGACTAAATAGAATTGATCAACGAGTTAATCATGTTTTAGAGTTGACCAAGTTAACTGTTTTAACTGAAATTGATTAATAAATTAAATTAGTTTGTGCATATTAGTCTAATGAAATAATTTAACGAATAGTTGTTTAACTTAATAAGAATTAAAAAGGAAATTTAATATTAATTTCGGTTAATGGTGAAGTGAATTATAATTTTAAATTAATAATAACATAAGGGATTACTTCTTAAATGAAGTTCATTTAAGTAAGTAATCGAAGTTAGTAATGAAATATAATTAGATTTTACAGTGAGTTTATGAACGGGTTTACAATTAAACCGAGTTTGGTAAATTAAGTTATGAAAGAGATTTTAAGTGGATACGATAAGCTAAAAATAAATGTTACTTAATATTTGAATTAAGTAAAGGAAATCGAGATGAAAAAGGGTTTAATATTAAACCAAAGTTAAATAAACGGGTTTATAAAAAGAGATGTGAAGTTAAAGCGCTAATTTTAAATTAACATTACATAATAATGGCATTAAGTGAAATGGATGAGATTGAAATAGGATTCCCAGAGGGAATGATTGAAAGGTTTAGAAAAAGGATTCTTGTAATTAAATTTGGTAAAAGTTTTAGTAATACGATTTGGAATGAAAATCTGGATAATTAAACAAATAGTTTAAAGAAGTTAAGGTTTAAAAGTTGATGTTTTATTAATCATTTACTAAATCAACGAATTTAGTAATAATAGTGTTTAAAAAGGAGATTTCAAAAGTAAGAAGGTTTTATAAAACCATATTTTAAATAAAATAGCTAAGTGGAATTTGTTGGTATTAGAATGAATATGGGTTTTTTAATTACCACTCATATCTATCTTAAGATAAGAAAATTGTTGATCAAGGTCTGAGAGGTAATTAAAATACTTCAACTTGAACGACTTCAAGATTATCAGAGGATGATGTTAGTTGTAATGGTAAGGATGTTGGAAGCGATTTATTATGAGAAATAATAATGCAATATTTTGAAGAATTTAAGGATAGATACAATGAGATTTCAAAATAAAGAAAATAGAAGAATCTGAGGAAATATATATTGACATTTCCAAAGTAACGAAAATAAAAAGCGCTTAAGAATGTGAAATGATATTTCCATAGTAAAAGACCTAAAAGGAGATTTTGGGAAAATATAACGATATTATCGAAGTAAGAGACGAGTTTTAGAATGAGTTTATTCTAAAAAGATAAGCGACAATTATTGTTTTCAACATAACGAAACAAAGGAGATTTCATATCGATTGTTTTTCGAATGATAAGTTGAATCGATTTCCCAATTTTACATAATAAGCAATGTTGTAGTAAATGACTTAAAATGATGATTAAATGGAAAATTGGATATGATTATAAGATATTTTTCTAAGTATTAAAAAGAGATGGTTTGAGAATATTTGTATATTAAAATAAGAAGTGAATACTTTGTTGAAAGATTAGAAGTTTTAATTAACCATTCATTAATTATTTTTAATTAAAAAGGCCAAGTGACGTTGTGTACTCAACCAGTAGAACCATTTCATTTTTGTTTATTTGATAGTTAAATAACCGACTATCAAATCATGGACATACGATTGTTGGTATGGAAATATCGAGATCGAATTTATTCGAAAACCATTTCGGCCAATAAATATGAATACGGGGAAGATGCTGATCAAGAAGGAGCAATCGAAGACCGTGGATCTTCATAAAATGGTGGTATTTCAATATCTGGCTGATCCCTAGGGATATACTGTTATTCTGTCTTGGTTGAAATATATGGATTACAAAGATTACTCGCTACTGATCTATAGTGTGATTCCTATGATGCGGTAGGAGGGTGCCTTCGGTTCATCCTGTTCCTGGATGACTTGTATGGACGAATGTCTGACAAGGCATTTCCAAAGGATCACGTACACTGATTCCTACAAACGTACTTCTGTTGGTGGTGGAGGAATTCGTCCTTTTTGTTTAAACACCCAGAGTATTTTTGTGGACATCAATTAGTGATATCTGGCGGATCCGACGATGTGACATTCAAAGTGGATGGAGATGTGTTGTTTTAAAGGATACGTTTAACCTCAAGCCTCATCAACTGGGAAATGGTATAAAATCGGGTATGACGCTTGGCTATGTGGGTCTCTCGCATCAAAAGGGTGTTTTGTCATTATCTAGAGAAATTTCTATTTGTTCTTCTTTGGATTCTGTATCTCCCGGGAATGGTTATGTTGGCGTCAACAGTAGGGTGACAATACATTCGGTACTCTCAAGCGAAGTAAGAGGCGGGTCATGTTTAGCCAGGGTTGCAAGACGTTCTTGTAGAATCCTGGTATATTTTCTCTAGAGGTACACTGTCAGAAGGTGGTCCCATACCTTGCCATAGTTGGACATCCATTCTCCAATAAAAACCCGCAGTTTTGCTTGTGTACTATGTATGTAGAATGTGAGATGCAAGCGTTCTACTAGATTGTAATTTATTTATATTTAGACATTATTATAATATCAGAAAATATATGATTTAAAAATGTTTTGGGTTGTCGTAAGGTAAAAACCGTCCGTATTTATGTGTGGATTTGGTCTTACAATTATTCTTTTCTTTAAAAGAATTTTCTAAATTGAGCAAGTTGGTCGTTGTATGAGTTTTGCCACTGAAACTCTTCTAAACTGACAATCTGTGTGATTTGCGTGTTGCAAATGGGCTCGGTCAGACCGAGTTTACATGTTTAGGTTATCAGATGTTGTGAAGTCCGAAGATGAGTTGGAGAAGCCCAGACGTGTGATTCATATTCTATATTCCGCTGTGTGCGTGTATATGAGGACATATTATTATAACTGTCCAAATGTATTGATGTACACTGATGTCTGTAATTATTAATTTAAGCACTCGATAAAGATTATTTCTATATTGTATTTTGTTCGCTGTGATATGAGATTTTGAATCTGTGTTGTTTCTTCTTCTCATTCTTCTATTCTTAACTTTATTTCTTATCTCACCTTCTTATTTCTTTCTTCTAGCTTCCTGGGTTTTTGATACTTGAGTTTGGACACGGGATGTATTAGTGTCTATATTCGAGCATCGAATTTTTCGGGACGCTACAGTTGGTATCAGAGCAATGGTTTAGTAATAACCTTTCCTCCGTGGTATTACTCGATAGAGATTGGGTTAGTAATACCCTAGATTGAGTTTGAGTGTGTGTGTGTGTGTGTGTGTGTGTATATGAGTGTGCATATTTGAGAATTTTATATACAAATATTTTGTATTGTGTTGTTTGATTGGTTCAAATATTGAGAAGCATTTGAATTAGCAATTGATGCAATATTGCTTTGTGAAGAGGGTAAATGAAATAATTTTACCCAAATTATATTTTCATATAAAGGAAATGATTTTATCAAATTATTGATTTGTTGATTGATTTGAATAGGAATTCAAATGAGATTATAAATTTAAATGGTTTAATATAACCAGAAGAAAAATGTCACATATAAAATATGCGAATAAGAACTTTAAATTGGAATTAAATAAATCATAAATTTAAGATAAGTTAAATAAAATATAATGAGTTGGTTACATTGATTGTGGATTGGTTGTTTATTGGATGATGAATTGGTTGGATAATAAGAGTTCATCAACAGTTGAATGAATTGAAAACTAGGAAATAAATTTCCGTATAATTAATTTGAATTAAATCACTCATGAAATAAAATTGAAATTCTTTAACCCTGTATTAGTTATCTGCATTGTATATTGGGTTAAGTGCAAGTTGGGAAGGGAAGACTATTAGTTAATTTCCTCGGTGATTAGAGTGTTGGTTTTCCAACAAATAGGTAAACCTTTATTATATTGATTTGGGTGATTTATTTTATACCCCTGAGTTTGGCACTCGCTTGGCTTTTATTTTCTTTGATTGATATGAGAGGCCCGGAGTGGCATTTGTAGTTGTTCTGATCAAGTCGTGCAGCGGAGGTGCTGGCAAATTTTTCATAAAAAGTTTAAAACTTAGAAAATGTTTGATAATAACTTTTAAAACATGAAATTGTATATCATGGTGTGAAAATAACTATTTTGAAATTAATTGGGTTTGGAGCATTTTTCTTACTTGGTAATTTCGGGGACGAAATTCTATTAAGGGGGGAAGAATGTAATGACCTGGATTTTTCGATCATTTGAATTATAATATTTAAATTTATTTTGAATATTTTATTTGGAATATTAATGGATTATTTTTTAGGAAGAAATATTAATGGATTATTAATATTGAATTCGTTTATTAAATGATGATTGAACGTTTAAATTTATATTTTAAAACAAACTCTTAACGTTGTGGTAGTTCTTAATATTGAGTTTTTAACTTCAATTAATATGCAGAATCGGTTTTAAGTCAGAATTTTGTGAAACAAGAAACGTTGGAATCTATTGATAATAACTTTCTAATGAAAGAGAAAAATTGAGATTTCAGCTTAAATATTGTAAGTTATATCCAAATCAAAATTTTAAAATAGTCGCTATGGAAATCGTTAACAAATTATAATATTTATTTTATTTATTTAAGAGGAATTTTTTTTACATTTGGATACCATTTAACTCAAATATATTATTGTTGAGTTATAATTCTGTATCGATTATATTGGAGTGATAGATTATTTTTATTTTAATATATTTGATAATAATAATACTTCATTATTATTATATTTAATTATCTTTGAATTTATTTAATATCATATCGATATTATATAATCCTTAATTATATAGCTGTTTTCAAATGACCTCCATTTTCGACGAAACGAGTTTTTATTAAAATCATGATAACAAATTTTGGTAAATTTTCAAATTTAGGGTCAATTGGAGTTGTGTAGTGAGCATGCAGTATTTAAATGTGAACCGTTGAATAAACTGAAATCAAAATAAAGCCATTTTTCAAATGGAGTCGGAATTCGACCAAACAAATTTCATTGGAACCGTGTCGTGAAGATGTATAGCACGTCCATTTTCATCGCGTTTGAAGATCGTGTATGGCTGATGTATATACCAGTAATGCAACTATTTAAGTAATAATAAAATAAAAGGAATAAACAAATCAAAAAAATTTACTTGCTAACCATACTACCCTTCCTTAGCAGCCAAACAAATTCTCACTGTAATCCCCAAGTAACCATGCCTCTCATGGTATCTTCTACTATAAAAACACCTTCCTGTTTGTTATTTTTCCCATTTGCAAAAAATAAGACCTCCATCAAACAAAAATTTCTATCTCTCAATCTAGGAAGAATTAAGCCAAGGTCCGAACTAAAGAAATGTATGTGAGGGTCATGGGGACCAATGCCTGAGATTTGGTAGGGTGCGATGGCGTATGGCGGTGGTGATGCACAGTTTTAGATCTGGTTTGTGTTTTCTGAAGGGTGGTAGGATTTTGATTTTTGGACGAAGATAAGGGAACTTTCAGGGTTTGATTCCTGAAGGTCGAAGGTGGAGGACGATGAGGCGGAGGCTTTGGCCAAATTTGGTGGGACTAGGTGCTTTATGGTGATCGAAGATGAGCCAGGAGTGTGCCGGTTTTCTGGGTTCGCATGCGCTCGGGTTTGAGCAAATTTGATGGTGTTAGGGTGGCCAAATTATCACAACTTGATCATATAATGTCAGAATTTAACAAACCAAGAAGCATTGGAATCATGTTAACGAGCACTACAATATGGAGTAGGTTTGGTCAGCATTGGAAGCTACCAGAATTTTTGATAAAATTAAACACGCGTTTAATTTTTTTGAAACGACTCGTTTTAATCAATGAATTAAACCAAGGTGAGTTAACACACTCAATTGTCCAGCTTATATTTATATAAGTCGGGTTTAAATATTTGTGTGCTATGTTTGCTAGTTGTTGAATGATTTGATGATTGTTTGAATATATGCTGAATATTTTATATAACTAATTTAAATTAAACATTCGTTTAATTTAATTGAATCGAATCGTTATTTTTAACGATTATTTCTAATAAAGGTAACTTACCTTGTTGGTTACGTTTATAATAATATAAACGTATTAATTTTAATCAAATGCTTGAATTGTTGTTATTTATTGATTGTTATCAGTTGAATGGATTATTCATGTTTATGTTATATTGTCATATTAAATGGATTGTTTTATTTGAAGTAACCTACTTGGGTCTAGGGAAAAACAGGTTGGAGGGATCCAACTGGATTCCTCAAATTTATTGTTTATTTTCATAATATCATTATATGAATTTTTACTTATTATGATTGAATGACTGATTATTAAATCCAAATTCAATGGTTATTTTGATATTAACCAATGAACAATATTGGTTGAGAAATTGGTAGTAGATGACCTAAACTATACATGTTTTTATAAGGATTGATTTATTGTTAGGTGAATCGATAGAAATGAAGTTATGAAATTTATTTTATAACTGAGTATAGTTTTTGAAATATATTATTTTGAATGAAGTTTATAAAAGGAAATAAATATTTATTATTTATTATTTAGGTTTATGAGTAATTATTAAATGATATATAAAGCTAATTCTTAAATTACTAAGATTGATAAGCAAGTGAGCAGGGATTTATGTAATGATTAATAACTGAGATTAACTATTTTTCAAAAATAATTAAAATAGGATTATATTGAATCAATTATTATTTATTTAATAATAATCGAAGTAAATGAGATTATTTAAATTAATTATATTATTAAATTATTTAAATGAGAAGACTAATTAGAATTGATCAACGAGTTAATCATGTTTTAGAGTTGACCAAGTCAACTGTTTTAAATGAAATTAATTAATAAATTAAATTAGTTTGTGCATATTAATCTAATGAAATAATTTAATGAATTGTTGTTTAAATTAATAAGAATTAAAAGGAAATTTGAAATTAATTCCAGTTAATGGTGAAGTAAGTTATAATTTTAAATTAATAATAATTTAAAGGAATATTTCTTAAATGAAGTTCATATAAGTAAGTAATCGAAGTTAGTAATGAAATATAATTGGATTTTAAAGTGAGTTTATGAATGGGTTTACAATTAAACCGAGTTTGGTAAATTAAGTTATAAAAGAGATTTTAAGTGAATCTGATAAGCTAAAAATAAATGTTACTTAATGTTTGAACTAAGTACATTAAGTAAAGGAAACAGAGATGAAAAAGAGTTTTATATTAAACCATAGTTGTATAAAAGGGTTTATAAAAGGAGATGTGAAGTTAAAGCATTAATTTTAAATTAACGTTACTAAATAACGACATTAAGTGAAATTGATGAGATCGAAATAGGATTCCCAGAGGGAATGATTGAAAAGTTTAGAAAAAAGGATTCTTGTAATTAAATTTGGTAAAAGTTTTAGTAATTGGATTTGGAATGAAAACCCGGATAATGAAACAAATAGTTTAAAGAAGTTAAGGTTTAAAAGTTGATGTTTTATTAATCATTTACTAAATCAACGAATTTAGTAATAATAGTATATTTAAAAAGAAGATTTCAAAAGTAAGAAGGTTTTATAAAATCATATTTTAAATATAATAATTAAGTGGAATTTGTTGGTATTAGAATGAATATGGGTTTTTGAATTACAATTCACATCTATCTTAAGATAAGAAAATTGTTGATCAAGGTCTGAAGGGTAATTAAAATACTCCAGCTTTAACGACTTCAAGATCATCGGAGGATGATATTAGTTGTAATGGTAAAGATTTTATAAGCGATTTATAATGAGAAATAATAATGCAACGTTATTTGAATAATTTTAGGATAGATATAATGAGATTTCAAAATAAAGAAAATATAAGAATTTGAGGAAATATATATTGATATTTCCAAAGTTACGGAAATAAAAAGGGCTTGAGAATGTGAAATGATATTTCCATAGTAAAAGAAATAAAAGGAAATTTTTGGAAAATATAACGATATTTCCGGAGTAAGGAGATGAGTTTTAGAATGAGTTTATTCTAAAAAGATAAGTGATGATTATTGTTCTCAATATAACGAAACAATGGAGATTTGATAACGATTGTTTTACGAATGATAAGTTGAATCTATTTCCAAATTTTACATATTAAGTAATGTTGTAGCAAATGATTTGAAATGATAATTAAATGGAAAATTAGATATGAATATATATTATTTTTCTAAGTATTAAAAAGAGATCGTTTGAGAATATTTTTATATTAAAATAAGAAGTGAATACTGTGTTGAAAGATTAGAAGTATTAATTAACCATTCATTAATTATTTTTAATTAAAAAGGCTAAGTGATGTTATATACTCAACTAGGAGATCCATTTCATTTTTGTTTATTTGATAGTTAAATAACCGACTATCAAAACTTGGCCATATGATTGTTGGAACGGAAAGACCAGGGTTGAATTTATTCAAAAACCATTCCGACCAGTAAATACGAATACGTGGAAGATGCTGATCGAGATGGAGCAAGTAAAGGCCGTGGATGTTCATAAAATGGTAGTATTACTTACAATCTCTGGCTGATCCCTAGGGATATATTGTAATTCTGTCGTGGTTGAAATCTGTAGGTTACAAGGACTACTCGCTACTGATCTATGGGGTAATTCCTATGATGTGGTAGGAGGGTGCCTTCGGCTCATCCTATTCCTGGATGACTTGTATGGACGAATGTCTGACAAAGTATTTCCAAAGGATCACGTACATTGATTTCTACAAATGTACTTCTGTTGGTGGCGTAGGAATTCATTCTTTTTGCTTAAAAACCCAAAGTATTTTTGTGGACGTCAATTAGTGATACCTGGCGGATTTGACGATGTGACATTTATAGTGGATGGAGATGTGTCATTCCGAAGGATACGTTTAACCTATGCCTCATTAACCAGGAAATGGTATAAAATCGGGTAGGTCGCATGGCTATGTGGTTCGCTCCCATCAAAAGGGTGTATTGTCACCATCTAGAGAAATTTCTAGTTGTTCTTCTTTCGCTTCTGTATCTCCCGGGAACGGTTGTGTTGGCGTCAACAGTAGGGTGACAACACATTAGGTACTCTCAAGCGAAGTGAGGGGCGGGTCATGTTTAGCTAGGGTTGCAAGATGTTCTTGTTGAATCCTAGTGTATTTTCTCTAGAGGTACATGGTCGGAAGGTGGTCCCATACCTTGCCATAGTTGGAAATCCATTCTCTAATATGATCCCGCGGTTTTGCTTGCATAATATATATGTAGAGCGTGAGATGCAAGCGTTCTGCTAGATTGTTATTTATTTGTATTTAGACATTATTATAATATCAGAAAATATAAGATTTAAAAATGTTTTGGATTATCGTAAGGTAAAAACCATCCATATTTATATGTGGATTTGGTCTTAAGATTATTCTTTTCTTTTAAAGAATTTTCTAAAGTTGAGCAAGTTGGTCGTTGTATGAGTTTTGCCACTGAAAGTCTTCCAGATTGACAATCCGTGTGATTTGCGTGTTGCAAATAGGCTCGGTCAGACTGAGTTTAATGGTTCAGGTTACCAGATGTTGTAAAGTCTGAAGACGAATTAGAGAAGCCCAGACGTGTGATTCATATTCTGTATTCCGTTGCATGTGTATATGAGGACAGATTATTATAACTATCTAGATGTATTGATGTACTCTGATGTTTGTAAGTATTATTTTAAGCTCTCGATAAAGAGTATTTCTATATTACATTTTGTTCGTTGCGATCTGAGATTCTGAATCTTTGTTATTTCTTCTTCTCATTCATCCATTCTTGACTTTCTTTCTTATCTCACCTTCTTATTTTTTCTTCTAGCTTCCTGGGTTTTCGATACTTGATTTTGGAAACGGGATGTATTAGTGTCTATATTCGAGTGTCGAGTTTTCAAGGATGCTACAGTTGGTATCAGAGCAATGGTTTAGTACTAACCTTGGCTCTGTGGTATAACTCGATAGAGATTAGGTTAGTAATACCCTAGATTGAGTTTGAGTGTGTGTGTATATATGTGTATATATATATATTTGACAGTGCATATTTGTAAATTATATACAAATGTTTTGTATTGTGTTGTTTGATTGGTTCAAATGTTGAGAAGCATTTGAATTAGCAATTGATGCAATATTGTTTTGTAAAGAGGGTAAATGAAATAATTTACCCAAATTATATTTTCATATAAAGGAAATAATTTCATTAAATTATTGATTTGTTGATTAATTTAAATAGGAATTTAAATGAGATTATAAATTTAAATGGTTTAATATAACCAAAAGAAAAATGTCACATGTAAAATATGTGAAAAAGAACTTTAAATTGGAACTAAATAAATCATAAATTTAAGATAAGTTAAATAAAATATAACGAGTTTGTTATATTGATTGTGGATTGGTTGTTTATTGGATGATGAATTAGTTGGATAATAAGAGTTCATCAACATTTGAATGAACTGAAAACTAGAAAATAAATTTCCGTATAATTAATTTGAATTAAATCACTCATGAAATAATACTGAAATGATGTAACCCTGTATTAGTTATCTGCGTTGTATATTGGGTTAAGTGCAGGTTGGGAAGGGAAGACTGTTAGTTGATTTGCTCCATGATTAGAGTAGTGGTTGCCCGACAAATAGGTAAACCTTAATCATATTGATTTGGGTGATTGATTTTATACCCCTGAGATGTGTAGCTGCTTGGCTTTTATCTACTTTGATCGATATGAGAGGCCTGGAGTGGCGCTTGTAGTTGTTCTGATCAAGTCGGGCAACGGAGGTGCTGGCAAATTTTTCGTAAAAATTTTAAAACTTAGAAAATGTTTGACAATAACTTTTAAAACATGAAATTGTATACTATGGCCTGAAAATAATTATTTTGGAATTAATTGGGTTTGGAGCATTCTTCTTACTTGGTAATTTCAGGGACAAAACTCTATTAAGAGGGAAGAATGTAACGACCCGGATTTTTCAATCATTTGAATTCGAATATTTAAATTTATTTTGAATATTAATGGATTATTTATATTGAATTCGTTTATTAAACGACGATTGAACGTTTAAATTTATATTTATATTAAAATGAACTTGTAACGTCGCGGTAGTTCGTAATACTGAGTTTTTAAATTCAATTTGAATATACTGAATCCGTTTTAAGTCGTAATTATGAAATAAGAAACTTTGTAATCTATTTGATAATAATTTTCTAACGAAAGAGAAAAATATGATATTTCAGCTTATATATTGTAAGTTGTCCAAATCAAAATTTTAAAATAGTCTCTATGGAAATCGTTAATAAATTATAACATTTATTTAATTTGTTTGAAAGGAATTTTTTTACATTTGGATATTGTGTAACTCAAACATACGATTGTTGGTACGGAAAGACCGGGATCGAATTCATTCAAAAACCATTCTGAACAATAAATGTGAATACGTGGAAGATGTTGATCAAGATGGAGCAATCAAAGACAGTGGATCTTCATAAAACGGTGGTATTACTTACAATCTCTGGTTGATCTCTAGGGATATACTGTAATTCTGTCGTGGTTAAAATCTATGGATTACAAGGACTGCTCGTTACTGATCTATAGGATGATTCCTATGATGTGTAGGAGGGAGCCTTCGGTTCATCCTATTCCTGGATGACTTGTATGGACGAATGTCTGACAAAGTATTTCCAGAGGATCACGTACATTTATTTGTACCAACGTACTTCTATTGGTGGCGTAGGAATTTGTTCTTTTTGCTTAAACACCCAGAGTATTTTTGTGGACGTCAATTAGTGATATCTGACGGATCTGATGATGTGACATTCAAAGTGGATGGAGATGTGTTGTTTTGAAGGATATGTTTAACCCCAAGCCTCATCAACCGGAAATTGGTATAAAATCGAGTAGTTTGCATGGCTATGTGGGTCACTCCCAACAAAAGAGTGTATTGTCACCATCTAGATAAATTTCTATTTGTTCTTCTTTCGCTTTTGTATCTCCCGAGAACGGTTATGTTGGCGTCAACCGTAGGGTGACAATACATTCGGTGCTCTCAAGCGAAGTGAGGGACGGGTCATGTATGGATTTGGTCTTACGGTTATCCTTTTATTTCAAATAATTTTCTAAAGTTAAGCAAGTTGGTTGTTGTATGAGTTTCGCCACTGAAAATCTTCAAGACTGACAATTCGTGTGATTTACGTGTTGCAAATGGGCTTGGTCAGACCGAGTTCACATGTTCAGGTTATCAAATGCTGTGAAGTCCGAAGATGAGTTGGAGATGCCCAGACGTGTGATTCATATTCTGAATTCCGCTTTATGTGTATATGAGGACAGATTTTTATAACTGTCCAGATGTATTGATGTACTCTGATGTTTGTAAGTATTATTTTAAGATCTCGATAAAGATTGTTTCTATGTTATATTTTGTTCCGTTGCGATGTCAGATTCTAAATCTATGTTGTTTCTTCTTCTCATTCTTCATTTCTTAACTTTCTTTCTTATCTCATCTTGTTATTTATTTCTTCTAGGTTCCTGGGTTTTCGATACTTTAGTTTGGACACGGGATGTATTAGTGTCTAAATTTTAGGTTCGAATTTTCCGGGATGCTATAGTTCTATGTCATTTTTTGATTAGCAATCTAAAGAAAAAGGGATTTTTGACAGTAAGTTGCATTGGATCTGAAAGTTACAGTCTTTAAAAGTACTTCTTTTACATGTTCTTATTCATTTTAATTACTGTTAATTACGTGTTCCTTTTTCAGTTATTATTTGTTTATATGTACATTCTTCCTCCTTATCCCCTTTCTGTCATTGTTTTATTTACATTCTTGTTATGCCTATTCATAACGTTAAAAAGAGGAGCTGGGCATATTGGAATTTGTGGATCATAAACTGTAAATTGGAGTAAAATATAAAGGAAGAATATGCAAACATGTGAAATGCAGTAGGTTGTACTTAATTATATATTAAGTATACATGCCATTGGAAAACATGTGGATTTGGGTAAGATATACTTAATTATACATTAAGTAAAACATGTTATTATAATTCGTAGATTGTAATTGGACGAATAATATGTTATGTCACTAGGCTTATTAATGAACTTAAAAATGTTAAGTTAAACCTGTATGATTAATAAGCTGGATAAAAAGGGGTTGTACACTACTTTTGTTAATTACAATCCTGGGGTAACAGGTTATGTCACTGAGATTATTAATGAACTTAAATCATGTTAAGTTAAATCTATATGATTAATAAGTGGGATAAAAAGGGGTTGTAGGTTACTTTCGTTAATTACAATCCGGGAAAAACATGTTATGTCACTGGGATTATTAATGAACTTAAATCATGTTAAGTTACACTGGTATTATTAATAAGCGAGGAGGAGTCCTTTCCTTTGAGATATAAGAGGCTCGTAGAAATCCTTGTTAACTTAGGGACCAAGTCTCGGGATGACTTATGTCACAGGAATTTTGTGTGGGACTCGAACTAGCTAGTATTCTTTTGTTATCAACGGGCCTCGCACTAGGTAGGGGTTAACACATGCTTATACTTAACTAGGTAGTAAGATGTAACACCTCGAATTTTTAACGACACTAAAAGAGAATAAATTAAATAATAACTAATTTAATATCTAGAATTAAGGGAAACGAACTACGCCATTGCATCCGTCTCGAAATTTTGGTCAAGATAGACATTTGGTTTGCGTAAAACAGACACCGTATGAAGAAGTTATGAGGATTTTAAGGTTGTATACGCGTAAAAGAAATATATATATATACACATATGAGTCATATAAGAGTCAGATATGAGTCGGCACCTTATCCAGGATCCTTCGAAAGTCAAAATGGCAGAAGGCGGCATAATTCCCGCTCTAGGGGGTCGACCCGCTAGGGGTGTCGACACAAGGGATGACCCACCCAAAGGGGTGTCAACACCCCTAAGGATGACGTGGTAGTCGGTTTCAGAGGGTCTGGCAGCTATATATACGCGGTCATTTCTCTTGTTTTCTTCATTGAGAATTCATGGTGGCCCAACTCTGCCGGTGTTTGAACTGAACTAGATCTGTTATCTTCTACAACTATCAGCTTTGCAAATCAAATCTAGAGATTCAAGGTCCATTCTTTCTCTACTTTCTAATCCTAACACTGTGAGTTCCTAGTTGCTTTTAGATTTGAATATTTAAAGTGAATATGACACGATTATGACTTGGATTTGTTCATATGCCTAATTTGTATCAGATCCATTGTAAATCATGAACATATGACATTCTGAATTGCTTAGGATTTGGATCTAAAATATCTATCTTGTTGGATCTATTTTAACCTTTGTGGCATTCTATGATTTGTGCTAAATCTATTTTAACTATTGATCTAAATCTCTATCTTGTTAGATCTATTGTAACTTCTATGACATTCTATGATGTGGATCTTGACCCTAATTGTGTTAGATCTATTTTTAACCATTAGATCTGAATTATGTGATCTGGTTTATCACCTTGTGCCTATCATATTAGATCTAAACCAGTTGGACATCTAAATTGTTAATTTAGATCTTATTATGCTTGCTGTGACTTCATAGTTATGTTAGAATCAATTGACTGCCACAAGTTCATCAGTTTTATGCTTATATGTCCACATCATCACCATTCTAGTTTATGTTTATGTCAAGTTATGTTAAAACAATAACTTTTGTCATATTCCTATCATTTTTCCCTTTTATCGTTTACGACTAGGCTATTATCTAGCCTAGGCATGCCGCCAATTTTGTGAATGCGCTAATTAGGGAATGAGGAAAAAAAGTTAATATTGGCATAATTTGAATATAAACATCATTGGACATATAATTCAAATTAATGGTTAAAATGGGCTTTAACACCTATAAGGCATAGAATTAATTAATTTATTAATTAATGAATGCCTAGGATTACAATTAGAAATTGTAACTGCACTTATGGCATGAGGTCAGGTTGCATTAGTAGTAGAAGTCTGCCCGGACCCAACCGGCATATCCAACAGCCACTAATGTCGAACCTAATGTAAGAGGCCTAAGTGGGCAAATACGAGACGGGCTATGACATGAGTTTAGGCCCAACTTGTGGAAGAAGTCTTCCTGGACCCGACCGACATATCCAGCATCCACAAGTTGTAGGCCTAATTTGGAAGGTCTAGCCCATTATAAACCATAAATGGACATGATAATGAATTGGACTACTTAACCTAATTTAATCCATAGGGATTATATGATTATGAACGTAAGTTAGGGTTAAGTAAAATTGGTTGGATGGTGGATAGGTTAAGTAAATCTAAGGGGGTGGATAATATTTACATATAGGCCCACGAACTTAACCCGATAAGGGTATGTAATTAAAGACACCAAGTGGTATACATAACCGGTGGAAAGTAATAAAGTTATGTAATTAAAGACACCTTTTAGGGTAAGCATAAATGGTAGAAATGAAAAGGGCTATGTAATTAAAGATACCTAGTGGTATACATAGTCAGTGAAAACCTAGTGGGGGAAACAAGACAAGGGGGAGAGCTTGTATCATATTGTGTGGGACCCGTTTCAGCCAGTAACCCGGAGTTGGTATCAAATATATACTTTGAACTAGGTCGGAGAAAGGGCACGCTTACTGGACTGATTGTAAGAGATCCAAACATGGAGGACGGTGTGGGCGGCGCAAACCGACCGGGCCATGTGCGTGTATGAGCCGGGCAGAGGGGGATAAGACAACCGTGACACCAGTAGATATGGTTGTGCACATTATTACGACGAGGGGTTGCCACTTTAGGATGTGATAATTCCTACTGTGGGGCCAGCACAAGGTATCTGCGCGGATTAGGTAGCCGATTGATTAGGGTAGTAGTTAGGATACATTTGGACGTATGCCTAAGTCTACCACTTAGTGGAAGGGATCATCTCATCCTGATTATACTAGTGATAGTGCAGAGTAATCATTAGGAACGTGTATATACCTTATCTGGTCTACCTTGTCACACCTTCCATTTATGTAGTGATCTCTCTCTTATCCACTTTATATGCCTGTCATGCTACTTTTATTTACTTGCTAAAAGTAACTAGACTCACCAGATTTTATGTCTGACCCTTTTTGTTTCCTCTTTTTTCTTCCGTTTCCCTACCCCCTAGGTTTGCAGGAAGAGAATTCTCAGGCTTGGACAAGACTCAATTATTATCTTGCTAGGAGTTGCTTTCAAAGTATGGCTCAAGTTCTTAACTCTACTATGACTTAACTCTTTTATTTGGGGATTATGATTTTTATATACTTATGTACTCTGATGGTGAAAGACAGAAGTTATTTTATTGTAATGGTTTTTGTGACTTATGGTATTGTGGACGATGACATTATGATTTATATTTGAAATAAAAATTTGAATTTCCACTGATATCTTGTTTATATCTGTCTTGTAATGTTCTATGTCTATTACCTATAACGCTTCACGAAACTTAACGCATTCCCTTAGTGAGTGACAATAATGGACGTCGGGTGTCACACTTGGTATCAAAGTTGAAGGTTACCAGATTGGATAAAGTTTTTGAAAATTATTTTCAAAAAGGTTTTAAAAGAAAGCATTTTCAAAAAGAAAAGTCTGTTTTGAAAAACATTCCCCAAAAAGCCATATGTAATATTCTTCGGTCCTTTGTCTAAATCTCTTCCTTTTATCTTTTCAGCATGTCTGGAAAACAAAACATTCCTAATATCCCAGAGGGCGTTACAATACCTGAATGATTTCAAAGGTATCTAGAGGCCACAGCGCCTGCCGAAGACCAAGGAAACGTTCCTCCCCCAACTGCACCAGTCATTCCTCCTCCTCCCCCTCCAAGAGCAGATAACTTCTCCAAGATCTGCAAAGACTTCCGTGCTATGGGAGGGAAGCCATTCCATGGGAACGAGACATTCGTAGAAGAGCGAATTGGCTCAAGGAGACCAAGGACTTGTTCATAATCTTTGGAGTAGAGGATAGAAGGAAGATTCAGTTAGCTACTTGGCTACTGAAAGACGAAGCCTCATTTGGGTGGGAAGTCATCCAAGCTAGATGTCCGATGGAAACTTAGGAAGATATTAGATAGAGGTTCGAAATGATTTTTCTTTCCCAAGCCGAGATAAGCATGCAGATGGAGAGGTTCTTAACACTCAAGCAAGGGAACTTGACGGTGAAAGAATATATGGCAACCAGCTAGCAAGGTTCGGGTTAGAGTTGGTGGATACGCCTCACAAAAGGGCTTTATAGTTTGCTAAAGGGTTGAATGAACCCCTTCATGGGTTAGCCATATCCCATATTCCAATGGAGGCCACTTTTGAAAAGCTTATCGATATGGCCCTAATGCATGAGGAAGAAAATGGAGAGAAGAAGGAAGTAAAGGCTGAGGAAACATCGCAAAATAAGAAAATATGGCCCAAGAAGGGGCAACGGCAGCAACAACAACAGCAGAAGAAAGGTGGGAAGAATGGTAAGGCCAAGGACAAGAGGAAATGTCACAGTTATGGGAAAGAATAACACTTGATCAAAGAGTGTAAGAGAAGGAAGGACACTTGCTTTAATTGCGGAGGGGTCGAACACTTCGCCAGAGAGTGCTCGAAGAAACAGGGATCACAGGGACAAGGTCAAAGGACAGGGACTTCTGGAGGGAAGGTGCATGCTCTCGCGATCAGTGGTCCCGATAGAGGTAGAAAGATTTCCGTGAAAGGTTTAATTTCTCTTTCTTATCAGCCTATTAGAACACTTTTTGATTCTGGCGCTTCACATTCATTTATATCTAATTCTATGGTTAAATCTCTGCACTTAATTACTAGTATGGTAGTGGATCCCGTAGTTGTTTCAAACCCCATTGGTGGTTCGGCTCATTTATCTATGATTTGCCGGGGTTTGAAAATATCTATGTTAGGCGTTGAGTTTGAATGCGACGCGTATGTGCTCGGGTTTATGGGCTATGGGTTGATTCGAAGAATGGATTGGCGTACCACGAATGGTGCCATTTTGGATTGTGAGTGGGTCGTTAGACTTCTGACTTATCATGGGAGGACACTCGAAATTTCGTGTGACCCACAAGTGTCGGTTATGCTTAGTTTCCTAGAGTCTCTTGATGCATCTGTCAATGACTTGCAATCTGTTCCAGTAGGACGAGATTATTCCGATGTTTTTGATGAGGTACGGGGTTTATCTCCGAGGCACGAGATCGACTTTCGTATATATTTGGTGGACAATGCAAAGCCAGTTGCATCACCAGTGCGTCATATGGCTCCGAGGGAATGGAGGGGGCAAAGTAAGCAAGTAGGGGAACTACTTGAGAAAGGGTTTATCAGACGAAGCATATTTGAATGGGGTGCTCCAGTAGTATTCGCGACTAAGGCGAATGGTTCGCTTCGTTTGTTTGTTGACTATAGAGAGTTGAATAAACTCACTAAGAAGAATAGGCACCCACTCCTGAGGATTGATGATTTGTTTGATCAGCTTGTTGGTGCCACGGTATTTTCTCAGTAAGACTTGGCCATGGGGTTTCATCAGTTGAGGGTGGCTGAGGATAGCATAGATAAACCGCTTTTAGGACCCCGGATGGTTCCTTTGAATGGCTAGTTATGCCTTTTGGGTTGACGAATGCACCTGCCTATTTTGTTTATCTAATGAGTAGGGTGTTTCAGGAGTTTCTAAACAAATTTGTCATGGTCTTTGTTGATGATATTTTGATCTTCTCCAAAAGCGAAGAAGAGCATGCCCAACACTTGAGAGAAGTTTTGAAGACTCTCCGCGCGCATCAGCTCAAGGAAAAGTTCTCCAAATGCCATTTTTGGAGAAAAGAGGTGAGATTCTTAGGGCATGTAGTCTCCAAAGAAGGGATAGCTGTAGATCCGGCAAAGGTGGTTGCAGTGCAAGATTGACATGTTCCTAAAAATGCAACCGAAGTGAGAAGCTTCCTTGGGTTGGAAGGTTATTATAGGAAGTTCATTAAGGACTTCATAAAGATATCAGCCCCACTCATCTGGTTGACAAAGAAGAATTTGGCGTTTTCATGGGACATAGATTATGATGTTGCTTTCCAACGACTGAAGAGGGCTCTGGCAACAGCCCCAGTCTTGACCTTGCCTGATGGAAGTAAGGTGTTTATCGTTTACACTGATGCATGTGGTATAGGGCTTGGTGCAGTTCTGATGCAAGATGGGAAAGTAGTGTGTTTGGGGGTAGACAGTTGAGATTCCATAAGAAGAACTACCCCCACCCATGATCTAGAGCTAGCTTCCATAGTATTGACGTTAAAGATGTGGCGTCATTATTTACTTGGAGAGAAGTTCGAGTTATATACCGATCATAAATCTCTCAAGTATCTGTTCTAGAAGAAGGATCTCAATCTAAGGCAACAATGGTGGATGGAGTTCTTAGCTTCTTATGATTTCGAGATTGCTTATACCCCTGGCAAGGGTAATGTGGTGGCATACGCACTAAGTTGGCAGAGGATGGCCTTATGTCCTCTGTTTGTGGAGAGGAAGAGATTGGAGTTCATATCAGCTTTTGATTTTAGACCCTCCATCAATATTTTGCCTGATTTGTTTGCATCCTTGGAGATACGACCAACTCTTATGTATCAGTAGGAGCTTCGCAGCAAGGTGACCCACAAATTTTAAACATCATAGATATGCTCAAAAAAGGGGAGATTTCTGGTTACCTCAGTAGATATGCCATAGATGAAAAGGGATGGTTGCGACGAGATGGAAGGCTTTATTTTCCTCAAACTGGAAGCTTGATAAAGGCAGTCCTAGAAGAAGCCCACCATTCTAAGATGACCATTCATCCAGGCGGTGATAAGATGTACTGAGACATGAAGAGGGTTTTCTTTTGGGCCGGGATGAAGAAAGATATGGCCGAATTTTTTTTCCAATGTCTGGTTTGCAAGCAAGTTAAAGCAGAGCAAAAGAAGCCCGGTGGTTTACTTCATCCTTTGGAGGTTCCTCAGTGGAAATGGGAGAGCGTCCTATAGATTTCATAAATGGTTTGCCTAGATCAAGGAAAGGCAACACCAGTATCTGGGTTTTGGTAGATAGACTCACTAAGAGCGCTCACTTTATTCCAGTTAAGAGTAAGAGGACGGTACCATGGTTGGCAGCAATTTATGTTCGTGAGATAGTTTGTCTTCATGGAGTAACTTCCAGCATCGTAAGCGATCGCGACCCCATCTTTACCAGTGAATTTTCGAAGAGCTTGCAAGAAGCATTATGTACACAGTTCTGTTTGAGCATCGCTTATCATCCTCAGACCGATGGACAGACGGAGAGGGTGAACAGAATTCTTGAAGTTCTTTTAAGGTTGTGTATCCTAAACTTCAGAGGGACTTGGGAAGAGCACCTTCCTTTAGTAGAGTTTGCCTATAACAACAGCTACCAATCCAGCATCGGCATGGCACCCTTCGAAGCATTGTACGGGCGACCTTGTAGATCACCAACTTGTTGGTGGGAATCTACAAAAAGATTATTACTTGGACCAGATATGGTGAGAGAAACGTCCAAAAAGATTGACCTTATTCGACGGCGGATGAAGACAGCTCAAGATAGGCAGAAGTCCTATGTAGACAAGAGAAGGACTGACATCGATTTTGAAGAGGGAAACTTAGTTTTTATCAAAGTATCACCTCTGAGGAATGTGGTTCGCTTCGAATCGGTGGGGAAGTTGGCACCTAGGTTTGTGGGACCATTTCCCATAACCGAGAGGATTGGCTAAATGGCCTATAAAGTAAAGTTCTTAGAAAATTTATTGGCGTTCATGATGTTTTCCAAGTTTTTCGTCTGCGGAAGTGCATGCATGATGCCGCAGAAGTTGTTGAGCCAAGTGTGTTGGAATAAGTAGAAGTGGAACGGAGGCGACAGTCAAGCGAGTTCCTTCCTGTATTCTTGGATTAGAAGTTAAGAAGCTATACAATAAAGAGATCAAGTTGCTAAAGGTTCAATCGGGAGATAACCTAGAGGATGCGACTTGGGAGACCGAAGACAAGATTCATGCTTCGTACCCTTTCCTTTTCAAGGGTATGTTATTAACTCCTTTTTTTTCCTAAGCTTTATCAGTACTTGTTTCTATCATTTGAGTATATCATATCCATAGTATTTTCGACCTTTAGATAGGAATCCTATGAGTGTAAATATGTGTTTTAGACATGTTATGTTTGATGGATGCAAGTGGATGCCAGTGGTTGCCTATGGATGCATATACACACAAATTAGGCACTAGATCGACACAATCACTATCATACTGCATATGGATGTGTGTGTGCATTTTCTTTTATGGATGGAAATGGATGTATTGGCATATGGATGTTGCACTTCGATGAATGAGTGTGCACACATATAGAACTCACATGTTATAATAGGATTATTTGCATATATATTGGATTCATGGCACTAACATACATTGCATTAAGGAGGTCAACTGAATTAGTAGACCGCTTGATTTTTGCATTAGTGTTGGGACATATACACACACCTTTGCATATATTCATATAAGCATTACAAATCTTTAAGGACAATGGATGCCAGTGATTGATGGATGAGTAGATGGATGATGGATGGTAGGATATGCATTTTTCTCAACTTAGAGATTTCGGGGACGAAATCCTTTGAGTATGGAGAATGTAACACCCCGAATTTTTAACAACACTAAAAGAGGATAAATGAGATAATAACTAATTTAATATCCAGAATTAAGGGAAACGGACTGCGCCATTGCGTCTGTCTCGAATTTCTAGTCAAGATAGACATTTGGTTTGCATAAAACGGACACTGTACGAAGAAGTTATGAGGATTTTAAGTTTGTATACGTGCAGAAGAAATATATATATACATATGAGTCATATAGGAGTCAGATATGAGTCAGCACCTTATCCGGGATCATTCAAAAATCAAAATGGAAGAAGGCAGCAAAATTCCCGCTCTAGGGGGTTGACCCCCCTATAAGGGTGTCGACACCTGGGTCGACCCCCCTTAAGGAGTGTCGACACCAGGGTCAACCACCCACAAGGGTGTCGACACCACTAGGGCTGACGTGGCAGTCAGTTTCAGAGGGTCTGGCAGCTATATATACGTGGTCATTTATCTTGTTTTCTTCATTGAGGATTCATGTTGGACAAACTCTTCTGGTGTTTGAACTGAACCGGATCCGTTATCTTCTATAACTATCAGCTTTGCAAATCAAATCTAGAGATTCAAGATCCAATCTTTCTCTACTTTCTAATCTTGACACTGTGAGTTCCAAATTGCTTTTAGATTTGAATATTTAAAAGTGAATATGACACGACTATGACTTGGATCCTAAATTATATCCGATCCATTGTAAATCATGAACATATGACATTCTGAATTTGTTAGGATTTGGATCTAAAATCTCTATCATGTTGGATCTATTTTAACCTTTGTGACATTCTATGATTTGCGCTAGATCTATTTTAACTATTGATCTATATCTCTATCTTTTAGATCTATTGTAACTTCTATGATATTCTATGATGTGGATCTTGACCCTAATTGTGTTAGATCTATTTTTAACCATTGGATCTGAATTATGTGATCTACACCTTGTGCCTATAATATTAGATCTAAACTAGTTGGACACCTAAATTATTAATTAAATTTTATTATGCTTGCTGTGACATCATAGTTATGTTAGAATCAATTGACTGCCACAAGTTCATCAGTTTTATGTTTATATGTCCACACTATCATTATAGTTTATGTTTATGCCAAGTTATGTTAAAACATTCACTTTTTTCATATTCCTGTCATTTTTCCCTTTTATCGTTTATGACTAGGTTATTAGCCTAGGCATGCCGCCAATTTTGTGAACGCGCTAGTTAGGGAACAGGGGAAAAAAGGTTAATATTGGCATAATTTGAATATAAACATCATTGGACATATAATTCAAATTATTGGGTAAAATGGGCATTAACACCTATAAGGCATATGATTAATTAATTGATTAGTTAATGAATTCCTAGGACTACAATTAGAAATTGTAACTGCACTTATAGCACAAGGTTAGGTTGCATTAGTGGGGGAAGTCTGCCTGGACCCAACCATCATATCCAGTAGCCACTAATGTTGAACCTAATGTGAGAGGCCTAAGTGCGCAAATACGAGATGGGCTATGACACGAGGTTAGGCCCAACTTGTGGAAGAAGTCTGCCCGGACCCGACCGACATATCCAGCATCCACAAGTTGTAGGCCTAATGCAGGAGGTCTTGCCTATTATAAACCATAAATGGACATGGTAATGAATTGGACTACTTAACCTAATTTAATCCATAGGGATTGTATGATTATGAACGTAAGTTAGGGTTAAGTAAAATTGGTTGGATAGTGGATAGGTTAAGTAAATCTGAGGGAGTGGGTAATATTTACATATAGACCCACGAACTTAACCCGTTAATGTTATGTAATTAAAGACACCTAGTGGTATGCATAACCGGTGGAAAATAATAAAGTTATGTAAATGAAGACACCTTTTAGGGTAAGCATAACTGGTAGAAATGAAAAGGCCTATGTAATTAAAGATACCTAGTGGTATACATAGTCAGTGAAAACCTAGTGGGGGATACAAGACAAAGGGGAGAGCTTGTATCATATTGTGTGGGACCCGTTTCAGCCAGTAACCTGGAGTTGGTATCAAGTATACACTCCGAACTAGGTTGGAAAAGGGGGATGCTTACTGGACTGATTGTAAGAGATCCAAACGTAGAGGACGGTGTTGGCGGCGCAAACCGACCGGGCCTTGTGCATGTATGAGCCAAGAAGAGGGGGATAAGACGACCGTGACACCAGTAGATATGGTTGTGCACATTATTACGACGAGGGGTTGCCACATTAGGAAGTGATACCTCCTACCGTGGGGCCAGCACAAGGTATCTATGCGGATTAGGAAGCCGATCGATTAGGGTAGTAGTTAGGATACATTTGGACGTATGCCTAAGTATACCACTTAGCGGAAGGGATCATCTCATCCTGGTTATACTAGTAATAGTGCAGAGTAATCATTAGAAAAGTGTATACACCTTATCCTGTCTACCTTGTCACACCTGCCATTTGTGTAGTGATTTCTCTATTATCCACTTTTTATGCCTGTCATGCTACTTTTATTTATTTACTTGCTAAAAGTAACTAGACTCGCCAGACTTTATGTCTGACCTTTTTTGTTTCCTCTTCTTTCTTCCATCCCCACCCCCAAGGTTCGCAGGGAGGGAATTCTCAGGCTTAGACATGACTCAGTTATTATCTTGCTAGGAGCTGCTTTCGAAGTATGGCTCATGTTCTTAATTTTACTATGGCTTAACTCTTTTATTTGAGGAATTATGCTTTTTATATACTTATGTACTCTGATGGTGCAAGACAGAAGTTATTTTGTTGTAATGGTTTTTTTGACTTATGGTATTTTGGATCACGACATTATGATTTATATTTCAAATAAAAATTTGAATTTCTGCTGCTATCTTATTTATATCTGTCTTGTAATGTTCTGTGTCTGTTTACTTATAACGCTTCACGAAACTTAATGCATTCCCTTAGTGAGTGACATTAACGGACATGGGGTGTCACATAAGAGGTCCAAATGAGAGGTGGGTACGGGAGCGTTCTGGTAGAGTCATGAGCTTGCATGAGTCCAAAATTGGAAGATAATACGTTGCAACATCTATGATTGAGGTTGTGTCTTTCTTAGTTGATGGGTTCGGGACTGATAACCCCGAATGCCATAACTGCACAGATTATTCACATCTTGTTTAAGAAGCCGATCGATCATTGGGTAGAAATTAGGTAAACATAATCTTTATGTTATGATAGTTAGTGCAGAAATTATGGGATATAAATAAGAAGCTTATCTTATCTTGTTTCTGTAATATCTTGTTTACATTATTTTCATGTCCAGTATTGTTCATCTGTCTGAATACTTCTTTATCTTATGCTTATGCTAAAATCATTGGAACTCGCTAGACTTATTGTCTGACCTAGTTTCTCTCTCTCTATTCCTATACCCCATGTCCTCATGGTGTTGGATCGCTGCAGTGACCGAGATCTTCTGATTCAGCTTGGACTTGGACCATTTCTTATTTCATGTATTGCTTTGGTACTTGTTCTATGACCATTGTTATGACTCATGAGGGATATGATTTTCATGGTTTTGTATTTGTGCTCTGATGTCTTACTTTTCACGAGACAGATGCTTTATGATTATGGTTTTATGGTATTTCAAATTGTAAGGTTATGACTGATTCAATAATTATAAATATTTTAAATTTTACGCTGTATATTGTATTTTGTCTTGTTAATTTTAGTCTCTGTTGTTAATATTTTATACCTATTGTGCTTCACAAAACTTAATGCATCTCATATGGGCGACATTAAGGGATGTAGGACATCACATTTGGTATCAGAGCCTAAGGTTACAAGATCAGGGAAAAGTTTTTGAAAAAGTGCTTTCAAAACAAAAAAAATTCAAGTAGAACCTACATTTGATAAATATATCGCCTCATGTCAATTACAATATTCATTCGATCTCCTTTTAAAGCTTTGTCTCTTTTCTTTTAGCAGGTCTGGAGCTCCTAATTTTTCGAAGGCCATTCCCATTCTGACGTGGTTCTATAGATATGTTGAAGCTACGACACCTGCCAAAGTGCAAGGAAATGTCCCACCCCTAGCTACAACCGTAATAGTTCCACCCAATCCAATAGTTAACTTCTCTAAGATCTGTAAGGATTTATGTGCGATGGATGACAAGCCATTTCGTGGAAGAGGGAGTTACGTGGAGGCTCACAATTGGCAGCTGAAGGAGGAAGCATCATATTAGTGGGAGATAACTCAGGCAGGGCAAATAATAGCAACATGGGATGAGTTCAAGGAAAGATTTGAAACAAAGTTCTTATCTGTCGCGACCCAGATTTTTTGTCGTTAAGTTTGAGCTTTTTTTTTTTAAATATTGTATCAGAAATATAAATGTAAATATATAAGGAATTTATTAATTAAAACGAAGTTTGAACGTATAATTTATAATTTAATTATAAACGAGCCAACAACATCGTGGTAGTTCATAATATTACGTTTGAACTTTAATTGGATGTACCGGGTCGAATATACATCGGAATTCTTTGAAAACAAGAATCTTCCGGATCTATTGGGTTATAATTTTCGAATGAAAGTGAAAAATCGATATTTCATGTTATAGATTGTGAGTAATGCCCAAATCAAAATTTCAGAAAGTCGCTATGGAATCGTTTATAAATTATAATGATTTATTATATAAATAAATCGATATTAAATAATCCGAACGTCGTTTTAAAATATCAAGTTCAAAAATCCAAATATGTTTATTTTGAGGCTATATGATATTCAATTCGGATAGGTACGATAATAATAATTTATTATTATCAAATTGAGTTGTGTTAATTTAATAACATTTTATCAGTTTATTTAAGACTTAAAAATAGCCTTTTTGCAAATGACCTATGTTTTCGACGAAGTTAGTTTCATTGGATCTGTAATAATAAATTATTGTATGAAAATAAATTTTGTGGAGGTTCGATATAATATATGACCATGGTAGCCATAAACGCATAGCTAGTTTGCATAACCTTTAATTAAATAAATTTAATTTGATTAGAAGGAATTGGTGTATAACTTGAGCTAACAATCGAATTAAGATGCGAGATCTACTCCATTGAACTCCTATGAACATCTAGAGTCAGGATATATATATATATAGTTCATTACTTTTGGAGATTTGGTAATTTGGTGTCCAAAATAGCGTCGTTTTACATATAAAATATCATTTCGGGAGAACAGTCTCGGAATACGGCAAAACCTGTGTCATTGGATCTGTATAAGTAAGTTACTATAGAATTTCGATTTTTTTACCGATTGAACTTACCGTTTGGTAGTGGGAATAGTAAATGCATAGATTTTTATTTAATCGTTTATTCGATTTAATATGGAGCTTAAGAATAGTCAATTTTCAAACGACCTTTTATTTTAACTAAATCAATTTTATTAAACCAATAATGATTAATTATGGTAAGAATTCCAGTTTGGAGTCAATAGGAGTTGTTTTGATAATCGTGCGAGATGTAAACGCAAATCAATCTACATTGTTAATTAAAACGGGAGTTTACACAAACGATCTTGGAATTTGAGTAAACCAGTTCCATCGTATCCAGAATATTTAGTTATTGTAAGATTTTAAGTTTCAAGCCAATCAGAGTTATTATGTGAGCATGAGAAAATTTAATGTGAATCAATTTAAGATTTTAATATTTCAAATTTTGCTATTTTTCCAAACAGACTCGGATTTCAACAAAACAAGTTTCGTTATGACCGAAATATCAAATTACAGCTATGTGTCCCTTTTCATCGCCAACGGATTTTGCACGTAAACATACGAATTTATAAATGACGAATGAAATTGGTGATAGGCACAGATTAATATAATAATCTAATACAAAATTATTATTTCACCTATATAAGCAGACTATTCCCGGCTTCTAATCCCTAATTTTCCAGTCCCGACTTTATTTCTCTACTCAACAAAACAAATCGGCTTCTTTTTTGAAATTCAAAAGCCTAAAATAAATTGATTTATTCAATGAAATCCTTATTTCTTGATTCGATTAACCCTTTTTCCAACGAAAATCCCTAATTCTATTTTCCCAATATAACTTCAGACAAAACGAATGAACCCATTCGTGATAAATTCTTCAGCGATTTTTATAAAATCATAATCACCAACGAAATCCAAACATTCTCGATTCACGGGGATGCTGCAAAGAAGGGCTTCAGGCTCGTATGATTTTTATAATATTCGATGAAATGTAGGTTCGACCTTTTTCTTCCACAACACCGACTTTGGGTGGAGTTTTTCGGAGATGGGTGATGACGAGGGTCGTTTCAAGATTAGCGTGGGGGTTTAGGCCATCAAGGCGCGTACTTTGGTACAATTTGAAGGGGTCTGGTTCATTTTAGGGCTGCGAATATTTACTGTGCGTGGTGAAAATTATCCATGTCGTGATTTAAGGGTAAGTCATGGGCCTTATGTGGAGGTGACAAGGACCGAGAGGAGGCAAAGGGAAAGAATGAGGAGCTGTCGGTTCGAGAAATGGTAATTATGGAGGGAGATAGAGGAGGTAGAAGGTGCGTTATTAGTGAACTACTGGAAGTCGGTATTTCGAATAATAGAGGAAGAAAGATTAAATCGATTACTAAACATGGTTAAGGAATGATTAAACGATACAAAAAAGTTGGGTAGTTACATTATCACAAGCTGGGGAAGGAATGCAACTAGAGAAGTCTTAAGTCTGAAGTAAGGAAGTTTGACGATGAAGGAGTATGTGAATAACTTTAATAAGTTGGCAAGGTATGGCTTGGATTTAGTAAACACTCCTCATAAGAAGGCTTTGAGATTTGCGAGAGAGTTGAACCAACCTCTCAAAGGATCGGCTATGATGCATATCCCTATGGCAGCTACATTGGGACGCTAGTGGATATGGCTTTGATGCATGAGGATGGGAAAGTGGACAAGCAAGAAGTTAAGACCGAAGTGGCTAATCCCAAGACTGAAAAGAAAAGGTGGTGGACCAAGAAGAGTGCAACGAAGAAAGGAGAGAAAGCACAAATCAAGACAGAGGTTAAGTGTCATAGCTGTGGAAGGGCGGGGCACTTTATCATAGACTGTAAGAAGACTAAGACTGCTTGTTTCAATTGCGGACAGAAGGGACACTTTAGCAAGCAATGCCCTCAGAAACAAGGTCAGGAGGCAGGATCATCTGGAGCACAAATTCTAGCGCTTAAGACGACTCAGACTGGTAGTTAGGATCAAGGTACGAAAGTCACCATAGAAGGTTTAATTTATTTTTTATTTGACTCTCCTATTAGGACTTTGTTCGATTCCAGTGCTTCTCATTCTTTCAAATCCAATTCTGTTGTTGATAGTCAGCACCTAGATACTAGTATAGTTTTTGATCTAGTAGTGGAATCAAAACCCCATAGGAGGTATGTCTCACATGTATATGATATGTAGTTGTTTGAGAATTTTTGTTATGGGCATCGAATTTGAGTGCGACGCATATGTTTTGGGTTTCATGAGTTCCGGGATTATTCTAGTGATGGACTAGCTAGCCATGTATACCGCCATCCTCGATAGTGAGAAGAGAGTTGTTAGGATTTTGACATGCCACGGTAGAACTCTCTAGATTTCTTGTGACCCACGGAGGTTGGTCGGTTATGCTTAGCTTCGTAGATTCCCTAGACGCTTCTGTTAACGATCTCAGTTTGGTACCCATAGTCAGAGACATTCTAGACGTGTTCGATGAGGTGAGAGGATTACGTCCCCGACGAGAGATATATTTTTGGATATACTTGGTGGAGAATGCAAAGCCTGCTGTTTTACCAACGCTCCACATGGTTCCTAGAGAGAGGAGGGATCTAAGTAAGCAAGTGGGTGAGTTATTTGAGAAGTGATACATTAGACAGAGCATTTCTGAATGGGGACCAGTCGTCTTTGCGACCAAGGCAGACGACTCTCTCCGTCAATGAGTGGACTATAGGGAGTTAAATAAGCTCACCAAGAAGAATAAACACCCAATCCCACAGATAGATGACTTGTTTGACCAGTTAGTGGACACTTCGGTTTTCCCACAATCGTATCTAGCCATGATTTTTCATCAGCTTAGGGTAGCAGATGAAGCATAGACAAGACTTCTTTCAGGACTCCTGACGGATTCTTTGAGTGGCTGGTTATGCATTTTAGGCTGACCAATGCACTGAGTGCTTCATGGATTTGATGAGTTGGGTATTTAAGGAGTACCTAAATAAGTTCGCGGTGGTTTTTGTTGATGATATCCTAGTTTTCTCGAGGAACAAGGAAGAGCATGTCATACACTTAGGAGAGGTTCTCTGCACTCTCCGAGCACCTCAGTTGAAGGCTAAGTTTTCTAAGTGTCATTTCTGGCGGAAGGAAGTAAGGTTCCTAGGGCATGTTGTTTCCAAGGATGGAATAGCGGTGGACCCGCTATGGTTGTCGCATTTCAAGATTGGAAAGCCCCTAAGAGTGAGACAGAATTTAGAAGTTTCATGAGGTTAGCGGGTTATTATAGGAAGTTCATTAAGGACATCGCATGGATCTCAGCTCCGCTTACCAATCTGACGAAGAAGAACCTAGTTTTTTCTTGGGATATAAACTGCGAGGATGCATTCTTGATATTAAAGAAGGCTCTTACATAAGCTCCAGTTTTGACTCTTCTTGATGGTATGAAATGTTTGTCGTCTACACGGATGCTTGCAGCACAGGTCTGGATGCAGTGTTGATGCAAGAAGGTAGGGTTGTCTGCTACGGAAGTAGGCAGTTGAGAGTATGTGAAAGGAACTACCTCTACCTACGATTTGGAGTTAGCACAATTGTGTTTGCACTTAATTCTTGGAGACACTATTTACTAGGATATAGGTTCGAGCTTTATACAGATCATAAGTCGTTCAAGTACTTGTTCTCGTAGAAAGATCTCTCTTTGCGATAGTAGCATTGGATGGAGTTCCTTAGGCCCTATGACTTTGAGATAACGTATACCCTAGGGAAGGGCAATGTGGTTACAGACGCATTGAGTAGACAAAGGATGACCTTGAGTCCATTAATCGTAGAGTGGAACATCTTGGAGTTTATCTCGTCATTCGATTTTAGACTATCTACGGATTTTGCACCTAGATTGTTGGCATCGTTGGAGGTGCGATCTACTTTTTTGGTGCGCATTGGATCCACTCAGCGCGAGGATCAACAATTAGTGGATATCATGGATCGACTTAGCGGAGGAGAGACCTCTAGCCACCTTGGTAGATATCCTGTGGATGAGACAGAGTGGCTACGTTGAGACGAAAGGTTATGTATTCCTAGAGTTGATGATTTATTGAGATCAATTCTAGGGGTCATCACTCTCGGATGACTATCCATCCGGACGGTGATAAGATGTACAGAGATATGAAGAGAGTTTTTTTATTAGACTAGAATGAAAAAGGACATGGCAGAATTTGTAGCCCGATGTTTGACTTTCCAACAAGTGAAGGCTGAATAGAGGAAACCTGGTGGATTGCTTCAGCCCCTAGACATACCGCAGTGGAAGTGGGAGAGTGTCTCTATGGATTTTATAGATGGTTTGCCCAGATCGAGGAAGAAAAACACCAGTATTTGGGTTATAGTTGACAGATTGACTAAGATCTCTCATTTTATCCCAGTTAAGAGAAAGAGGATGGTAGCTTGGTTAGCATCGGTATATCTTAGAGAGATCGTCCGACCTCATGGGGTACTACCCTCTAGTATTGTTAATGACCGTGACCCCATCTTTACGAGTGAGTTTTGGAGGAGTTTGCAGGAAGCACTAGGGACACAGTTACGACTTAGCACCGCCTATCACCCTCAGACAAATAGTTAGACAGAGAGGGTCAATAGGGTTCTTGGGGATTTACTGAGACTATGTATCCTAGACTTCAGAGGAACTTGGGAGGAGCATCTCTCATTGGTAGAATTTGCCTACAATAATAATTATCAGACAAGTATTGGTACGGCACCCTTCGAGGCACTTTATGGACGACCCTGAAGATCACCTACATGTTGGTGGGAGTCCACGGACAGACTTCTACATGGACCTGAGATGGTTAGTGAAACTTCAGAGAAGACAGACCTGATTCGGAGACGAATGAAAGCAGCTCAGGACAGGAAAAAGTCGTATATCGATTGGAGGAGGACTGACGTAGAGTTCGAGGTAGGAGATATGGTCTTTATCAAGGTGTCACCTTTGAGGAGCGTTGTTCGCTTTGGCTTGGTAGGGAAATTGGCGTCAAGATTTGTAGGGACACTCCCCATATTAGAGAGGATAAGTCAGATGGCCTACAGAGTTAGACAACCAGAGAGACTAGCAGGAGTTCACGATGTGTTCCATATCTAACATTTGAGGAAATTTCTACATGGTTTCGCAGAGATAGTAGAGCATAGTACCCTTGAGGATGTAGAGATAGAGAAAAAGGCATCAGTCAGAAAATTTCCAACCCGAATACTTGGATCAAAAGTTAAGAACCTACGAAACTAGAAGATCAAGCTGATTAAGGTACAATGAGGAGAAGATCGTGACGATGCGACATGGGAACCTAACGACAAGATTTGCGCTTCTTTTCCGTTTCTCTTGAGAGTATGTTCTTAATTCCTTTCTAAGCTTTTGAGTTTGAATCTATTTTTCCTATCGTTTGAACCTCGACTCTTAGGTAGAAGCCTATTGATGATAGAAATGGTTGAAAACATGTGCTTGAGACATGTTATGTTTGATGGTTGCAAGTGAATGCAAGTGTTTGCTAGTGGATGCACACACACACACACGGTACTAGATTAGGGATCGGTTTAACTAGAGCACTTACATATTGCATATGGATGCGTGTGCATTTTAATTTACTTTAAAATATGGATGGAAATGGTTAAATCATTACTTGGATGTTGCATTTTGATGAATGGTTGTTGCACACATATAGAATTTATATGTATTATTAGTACTCTTTTGCATACATATTGGATACATGGCACAAACATGAATTACATTAAGGAAGTCAACTCAATCAGTAGACCGCTTGATTTCTGCTTAGACATATACATAACATCTTTGCATATGTTCATATAAGCATTATAAATTTCAAGGACAATGTATGCCAGTGGTTGATGGATGAGTAGATGGGTGTAGGTAATGGTTGATAACATTAAGAACCTTCTAGCCTTGGAGATTTCAGATGAAATCCTATAAAGAGAGGAGAATGTAACACCCTAAATTTTAATAAACAATAATTATATAATGATGATTAATAAAACAGATATAATTAATATATTATTCATAACTGGATAAAATTGACTTCACTGTCGTGTTCGTTATGAAATTCTTATTCAGATAGACTTTTGGCTTGCATAGGACTAAGTATGAATAAGATATGATCAATCGAAGTTTGAATTAAATTAAATAATTAATTCAGAATGTTGCAATAGTCATTGGGCGGCGTAGGTGCTATATGGGTCGACCCCTGTGTCGACCCACTTTGGGACCAAGCACAACCTGTGCCTGGCTAAACTAGCCTGCTTCTGCATAATTCTTTTGTTGACTCATGCTGATGTATTTTTTATACTTTGGATTGAAACCCTAATATCCTATGGCCTATATTATCCTATCGCACCTATAAATAGTCTAGAAACCCTCACTCTTTTCCTACACAAATATTTCTTCATCTTCTTCCTCCACTCTATAATGTTTTAGAAATAAAATTAGGGGAAAAGTTTGGGTGTTGTCAAAATACAGATCTGAAAGGATACTTTGCTTCTACTTCCCTTTTCAAAGGTCTTTTCTGGATCTATAACAAATATTTGTGAGTTCTATGTTATTTTAAGATTAGCAATCTAAATAAAAATGGATATTTGACAGTAAACTGTATTGGATCTGAAAGTTATAGTGTTTATAAGTACATATTTTACATGTTCTTATTCATTTTAGTTACTGTCAATTACGCGTCCCTTTTTCAGTTATTGTTTGTTTATATGTACATTCTTCTTCCTTATCCCTTTTCTATCATTGTTTTATTTACAATCTTATTATGCCTATTTATTCATTTTGTTCTTTTCTGGGCATAGATCTATTTCTCCTTTTTCTTTGTTTTGCGCTAAGCCTAGACCAACGAGAGCCTAGGCCTTTAGCGTTTGAGTTACTAAAATTGGAATAATCTGTAATAATGTTAAAAAGGGGAATTGGGCATATTGGAATTAGTGAATCATGGACTGTAAATTAAGGTAAAATATAAAGGAAAATATGCAAACATGTGAATTGGAGTAGGTTGTACTTAATTATATATATTAAGTAGAAATGTCATTAAAAAACATGTGGATTTGGGTAAGATATACTTAATTATACATTGTTATTATAATTCGTAACATGTTATGTCACTAGGCTTATTAATGAACTTAAATCATGTTATGTTAAACCTGTATGATTAATAAGCGAGATAAAAAGGGGTTGTAGATTTCTTTCATTAATTACAATCCGTGGGTAATAAATTATTTCATTGGGCTTATTAATGAACTTAAATCATGTTAAGTTAAACATGTATGATTAATGGGATAAAAGGGGTTATAGATTACTTTCATTAATTACAATCTAGGGGGTAACAAGTTATGTCACTGGGCTTATTAATGAACTTAAATCATGTTAAGCTACATCAGTATGATTAATAAGCGGGGAGGGGTCCATTCCTTTGAGATTTAAGAGACTCGTAGAAATCCTAGTTAACTTGGGGACCAAGTCTCGGGGCGACTTGTGTCATATGCATTTTGTGTGGGACCCATATCAGTCAGTATTCCTTGGTTATCAACGGGGCCTCGCATTAGGTAGGGGTCAAGGCACGCTTATACTAAACTAGGTAGTAAGAGGTCCAAACGAAAGGTGGGTATAGACGTGTTCCGGTGGAGTCATGAGCATGCATGAGTCCGAAAGTGGAAGATAAGATGCTGTAACACCTATGGTTAAGGTTGGGTCTTTCTTGGTTGATGGTTTTGGGACTGATAACCCCGAATGTCATAGTTGGCACAGATTATTCACATCCAGTTTAAGAAGTTGATCACTAAGTAGAAATTAGGTAAACCTAATCTTTACGTTATGATAGTTGGTGCAGAAATTTCGAGATATGGATGAGAAGCTTATCTTATCTTGTTTACTGTATTTTCATGTTCAGTACTATTCATCTGTTTGAATACCTCTTTATCTTATGCTTAAGCTAAAAATCACTGGAACTTGCCAGACTTATTGTCTGACCTAGTTTTTTTCTTTCTCTCTCTTCCTTTCCCCCGGGTTCTCATGGTGGTGGTTCGCAGCAGTGGCCGTGATCTTTTTATTTAGCTTGGACTTGGACCAATTCTTATTCCATGTATTGCTTTGATACTTGTTCTATGACTATTGTTATGACTCATGAGGGATATGATTTTTATGGTTTTGTATTTATACTCTGATGTCTTACTTTCCACGAGACAGATGCTTTATGATTATGGTTTTATGGTATTTCAAATTGTAAGTTTGTGTTTGATTCAATGATATTAAATGTCTTAAAAGTTTCTGCTGTATTTTATATTCTGTCTTGTTAATTTTAGACTTTATTGTTGATACTTTATACCTATTGCGCTTCACAAAACTTAATGCATCCTCATATGGATGACATTAAGGGATGTGGTGTGTCACAATAAATGTATGGATTAGTGGGAAACATGGATTTAGCCGTACTGCGCGCTTTCCAATAGCCTAAAACTGATTTAAAAGAATATCTTGTAATTATGGGTTTATATTGCTACAATTACCTTAAATTATGAAAATTTATTTTGTACGGTTTTAATAACCAACCAATTAGGAACATGCCGAAATTCCTAAAGAATAAATTGCAAAGATGGAAAAAAAGGTAACATAACCAAAAGATGTTTTATAGAGAAAAAATAATAAGAAAAAGGTTTATTGTCAACTTACAATCGTAAATTAGTTTAATAAGCGCAATTGTATGACAATGTGCGTAATTCGATGGCAATGGTTCTACGGTGAAAGTAAGATTGTAACATAAAAGTTATAATGTAAAAGGTGAAATGAAATAAGGATTGTTTATTATGAATAAACTTAAGAATATGAATTAAGTTTAATAAGCAAGATTCTATGGTGACCTTGTGATTATGCAATTCTACGATTTTACGGTGGCCTTGTGATTAGGCAATTCTATGGTTCTATGGTGGCCTTATGACTAGGAAATTCTATGGTCCTATGGTGGCCTTGTGATTAAGAAATTCTATGGTATTATATGATTATATGGTAGCCTCATAAATAGACATTTTATGGTTATTCGATGGTTCTATGTTAATTAATTAAGTTGATAAAATAATAATTAAATTTTAGATTAAATAGACTGAATGATATTGTAAATCAACGAAAAGAAAAGTATGTAAAATGCATAATGGTAAATTATACATAGGGTCTAATAAAATAATGAATGTTATGCGATTGGACTAGTCCGAAGGAATGAAGAGCCCAACGAGGCAAATCATCATAAATGTCTGGAGCCACGATGGGAGCACGTCGAACTTATTATTTGACGGGACTGGAAAGAAGTTTGAGACTTCTACGGAGTACGGACGTAAGGATACTTTAAGATGGCCCTCTGGCGTAAGCCTAACGAAGTTGTACCCCAAATGCAAATTTGTACGGTTCCATTCATAGAGTATGCCTTGGCTGCATTTATGTTGAGGGAAGATAGAGGACTGATGGGATGATTTTTAGGATTTGACAGCTGCCTCGGCTCTGAGAGCAGGATTCATGGTCAGGACCCAATGAGGATGGTAAGTCGTTGAACAACATTCATTGTCAGTCAGAGCGAGTACGAGAAAGACTGAAGCTAAACAATAGGCCAATGATCTTTCACTACTGAGACACTGGATGAGGGACAACGCCACACTATGCCATAGATTGCCTACTGCAACGAAAATACAAGGTGTTGCCAGCTAAAATGTTGCCATAGCTATGCTGATTTTTGTGTATTGCAACACAATGTTCAATGTGTTACCATAGATATCAAAGTGTATTGTAGTAGTTATAGTTATAAACTTATAAGTTTAATTTTCCGCATCATCAATCTGCATCTATAAAAACATGCATATTTATTAGTCAATTTAACTTTTAAAAACAACATCTGAAGTTGACACCTCACCAATCCGTTAAAATACATCACCACCAATAGGAAATCAACTTACGTTACTCATTGGATTCCTCTTTCTCAACTTCTCAGATCTGTTCATTCTCACCCCCAAATTTCCGATTCAAGTCCTTAATTTTCATTCACCTACTTCGTCCAATCCAACCCTCTCTGTGTCCTCCACTTCTTCCATCGAGTCCTCGACTCCAAACTCAACCACTTCTCCCCTTTCTGTCATCAAACGGTAGTCAATCCAAGAAGAAAGGTGCTAGCTTTTTATCCTGTGCTTCTCATGTACGTTTCTGTTGGTTTTTTTATCATCGCTATTCATTAGTCTACCGAGAAACGGAAATTATTATCACCATGAGTATAATTTTGTTTGGTTAGTGGTGTTTTTTGTGGTTCTGTTGTATGTTGATTCACTATTGATTCACTGAAATGTTCTTTGAGTAGCTATTGGGTTGCTAATCAATTTAATAACACAGAACTTTAGTTCCTAGTGAACGGCTCGGGTTGGTGGCGTTCTTTGAACTGCTCGGGTTTCTTAGGTTGCTGTTGCCTGTGATGATTGAGACATGATACACTGGTTTATGAAAATGGTTTCATAAGTATTCTTACATATACATGACAGTTATCATTTCTTAAGTATTATCATGATCTGTATGCATAAGATTGTCTAATAAGTATACGCATGATTTCTTAAGAGTGTGTATGTGTGTGTGTAAGACTAGCTAATAAATATACGCATGTTTTGTTTTGGTTATGCACATAAATATTGAATATATGAAATACATGCCTGAAAGCCTACTGAATGATTTGCAGTTTGTGATATCACTACAATTCTTCCTTCAATTCGAGTTCAATGACCGCTCAATCAATTTCTACTTCAAATTCGTCAACATCGGCTGCGAGAAAGAACTGCCACCACAAAATCCCAGCGAAGATGAGGACTGTGAAGATAGGGTCGAATGCAGGGAAGAAGGTTTTTGGTTGCTCCATGTGGCCGGTAAGTATAAATTAGGTTTTTTTGGTTGCTTTGTCGATTATCATATCTTTCATTGATGTTTTAGTTGAGAATTTAAGATATGTGCAGAATGGCGATTGCGGGTATTTTATTTGGCATGACGAAGTGTATGAAATCAACAGCAATGCTGAATTGGATGATACTACTGTTAAATTAATGGAAAAAGAAAAGACTATATCGCAATTTCTCGTGGAAAGAAAATAATTGAAGAAAAACTGCTGAAGCAAAAGCAAAAGAGGGCAAAGGCCGATGAATTTGTGACAGATATGAAGGAAGAGTTGGCCCTAATGCGCATTAAATGTGGAAAACACAAGAAAGGAGAAAAATTCTTTGCAAAAGCTTTAGCTATGTCCTGGATCATGTTTGGATCATGAAATAGCATGCATGGGCAGTTTTTCAGGTATAATTTTAAGTTTTGTCACATTGTAGATTAGTGATAATTTTTTCCACATAGCAAATTAGTGATAATTTTTTCCATATTGCCCATTAAACCTAAATTGCTAATTACTGATAATTTTATCCACATTGTAACTGTCTAATTGTTTACTAAGTATACACTTGTATACACACTATGCCTCTGTTATACTATGTATACACATTGTTTAGATCAGTATACACTTGTATCCACGTTGTAACTCAATTATGTAAATGAAACGCAAATGCAAATGAAACTCAGTTATGTTTAGATCAGTATACACTTGTATACACATTGTTTAAATTAGTTTTGTAACTCAGTTATATCTAGATCAGTACATTTGTATCCACATTGTGCCTCTGTTATGTAACTCAGTTATGTAAATGAAACGCAAATGCAAATGAAACTCAGTTATGTTTAGATCAGTATACGCTTGTATACACATTGCTTAGATTAGTTATATAACTCGGTTATGTTTAGATTAGTACACTTGTATACACATTGTTTAGATCAGTATGCTATGTTATACTGAAATGCAAATGGAATTCAGTTATGAAACTCAGTTTGTACTGAAAGGAAACTCAGTAATATTATGACCATAGTTTGTGTTGAAATGCAATTGAGGCATGCATACCTCTTATTTTGTGATGAAATGCAACTGATGTATGCAGGTGAAGGAGGCAGTGATGAGGTTGTTCAAGAACGTGTTACTCAAGGCACTAGAGGTACTCGATGCAGTAGAGGCATTGAACGCATTGGAGGCTTATGCTATATTTTGAAACTGTTTTAGTTTTATGTAAACATGAATTTTTACTGGCTTTATTTGTAACTGAAATGTCTGTAAAATTGAATTTAGTGGCTATGTTTTGTTATTTTGTAGTTGATTAAGTACTACTTGTGTTTGCTGGTTAATTTGAAATAAAAAGTTCTTTGTTAATTCCAGTGTGATGTTACGTTATGTAAAGTTTCCATATATATGATATAATGTTGCAATATGTGATGTTAAATGTTGTCATAGCTATGATATAGTGTTGCCATTGGGTGGTAAAATTGTTGCCATAGATTTATGCATGTGGGCCCCACAAAAGGATTCCATGAACCTGGGCTATAGATTTTAGTGGCGATGCTGTGAACCCGGGCTACAGATTTTAGTAGGTCCAACATTATTGTAAATTTAGCACCTGCGGCAACACCAGTACAGATGTTGCCTTAGGGTCGCAAAGATATTGCCTTTGACTCTAAGGGAACGCAGCAAAATGCATCACCAAGAAAGTGTTGCCACGGATCATTTTTTGTCTATAGCAACACTTTTTGGCACTTTCTGCATCATTTCTTCTGTGTTGTAGTATGAAATCTATGGCGCAGTGCCAACTGGATGTTTAGATTGTTTATTAGAGGCACAACCACTTAGCTCTTGAAATGGTCTTTCATTAGTTGGGGGGCCGAGTGGGGACATAGCCACCGAAAAAAGAGACAGACCAAATCTATGGACAACTGTATTGTAGGCCTAACGAAGATGTTCCTCTACAAATGTAGGAATCCCCTGACCGAGTTCTATAGCGGAACTCAGATAGTAGATAATACGCTTTTGTACCGTAACGATGAAGGCTTGGCACGCTTTCGTAGCATGGCCTAATACGCTTTCGTAGCGTGGTGATAGAACTTAATGCACCTTCATAGCGTGGTCTAGTACTGTAACACCCCATAAAATATACCCTAAACAGACATAAAAAATTATATTAAAAATAAATAATAATAAATTTATAAAATATTAATGGGATGAAAATAAGAATTTAGGTCAATTAAGAATTTTACCATGAGAACATTTCCATTGTATTCGCGGAGAGACTCTGATCTGTTTTCATATTTTGTATCGAAAACGAAGTCCGTATGAAGAAATTGTTAATAAAACAGTTTATACGATAATTGTATACACATAGATTTGAAATTCAAACTAAATAAATATAAACTAGGAATAAAATTATATACCAATTGGCATAACGGAGTATTCCCCGAATATTAGAATTTGTGTGTAAATATTTATATATAAGAATAATTAGGAAAGAATTAATTATAATTAATATAAAGTAACGTTAAGTGAAAACGAATCTCCATACGCTCAACCCAAAAGGGGGTCGACCGCCCTCCCGATTGAGGGTAGGAGAGAGACTTTTGTTTCGGGTTTTTATGAAGTTTTTCTTAAAACAGTTTGTCCATATTTAATATAACTAATCATACAGTCCACATACATACAAACAACTATAAAAAGGCCTCTAGCCTCTCCCATAAACCTTATATTCATTCTCTTTTATGCCTGCATTTTGTCTCTCCGCCAGTTTCTTAATTCTAGAAACAGGTTAGGTTTCTTCTCTTCTTCAAATCTATATTCTCTCTTCTAAATCTGATTCTTACATATTAATTCTGGAATTAAGTATTATATATATAAGATTATAAATTCGATTCTTATATATATAGGAGAATTTGGAGTATGTTGATTCAAAAGGCTCAATCCAGATTTGTTAGATTCTACACTAAATTTAGCATTATTCTCTTCATATCTCTATGAGTGGAAATTACATTAGTTTTCTATTTTCAATATCATGTAGTGCAGATTTGGATTGTTATACCTAAAGGGATTTTGATTTTCACGAAAACAAAATATAAACAAATCCTCCATATCCCTTATAGTTTGCGGAAATGGTCACTCAATTGGTGTAAATTGGGTTTTGATAATTGTTGTAATAAAAGATAGGCTTTTGGGTGTTGTACATTTTTTGATAATGGTCCGATTCACTTTTTTATAAAATTTTAAAGTATGTATGTGTGTGCAAAGGCATAAGATTAGAGTATTGTATATTAATCTATTTAAATTTGGTTAAGACGATCATTTTAATTATAGCCACACAAGTTTTTACATTTTAGGAATTAGAATACAGTTTACTTGTACCAGCACCAACATAAGAAACAACAAAATCCTTTGACATTGGGTCACTTTTTGAATCAGCGCTGTGCACAAGTAATTTTATAGAATTATTAATGATGGTGCAATGTTTTCTTTTATTTTTCCCTATATCAATAATTTATAACCGTCTACTTTTTGACAAGTACAAATATATTTTTTCAAAGATATTCTAAAGCACATAGAGTCTAGGCACTATTTCTAGTGAGAGTATCACTTGTTTTTGAAAGTTTTCTTTTAGTGGAAACTGCATTTTGTAATTACGACACTATTTTCATCTTCTTGAACCTGTGATTTTGTTAATAAATTAGAACTCTTATTTTTTTATTTGGTTCTTTCTTGTAAATTGTTGATGCATGTCGTTTTGTACTACTACTATGCTAGATGTTATATTTTTTGTATAAAAATCGGGTCACTAACACTATTGATGAATTATATTGTTTCCTATTTTTTTTATTAATTTTATAAAAATTAACTAGGATTTAGAATATTTTCAGGGATGGGTTTAAATCGGTGAATGAGGACTTCGATGCAGCGTCTGGACTTGATTTTAGTGCTGCATTGGAGGTCATTGTAGGTGGTCTTGTTCAAAAGGTTTGCTTTGTATTTAGAAGTTGTTGCATGTTAGAACGCTAATTAAATGTAATCCCTTGTGTAAGTGTATCACATTTTATGTCCTAGTTATATTTTTTATTCTCCTTTAGGTTTCTTTTACTTAGAGAATATGTGAAATAACAATTAAAAATATCTTCTCTGTTTATTAACATTAACAGGATCACTATATTTGTTGTTAAGGAGAAAATATTATAAGCAAAGCAAGATTAGATCTACCGTTTAGCTGCTTTGTGTGTAACTTTCTAATGGAAAATTTGTATGATATATTAACACGGAAAAATTGGTAGAACAATATGTATGAAATATTAAGCTTGAATATGTTAAGAGTTGTTTGAATGATGTGCCCCAAGTACTATGTTTTGGTATATGTGTGACACCCCACCTCCGTTAACGTCACTCACCAAGGGAATGCATTAAGTTTCGTGAAGTGTTGTAGGTAAAACAGACACAGAATAATTACAAACAAATATAAATAAGATAGCAGCGGAAATTTCAAATTTTTATTTCAATATAAAACATAATACCGTAGTTCACAATACCATAAGTCATAAAACCATTACAACAAAATACTTCTGTCTTGCATCATCATTAAAGAAAAGCATTATTCCCCAATAAAAAGAGTAAGCCATAGTAGAGACAAAGACTTGAGCCATACTCTAGAAGTAGCTTCCGGCAAGATAATATCCAAGTCCTGACTAAGCCGGGAGTTTCCTCCCTGAGAACCTGGAGGGGAACGGAAGAGAGAGGGAAAAACAAAGGGGTCAGACATAAAGTCTGGTGAGTCTAGTTACTTTTAGCCAGTAAATAAATGAAGGTGAACATGATAGGCGCAAAGTGGGTAAGAGAGGTCACTATATAAATGGCAGGTGTGACAAGGCAGATAAGGTAAGGTGTACACATACTTCACTAATGACTACTCTGCACTATTACTAGCATAACTAAAGTTAGATGATCCCTTCCACAATAAGTTGGTAGACTTAGGGTATACATCTGAGTGTACCCTAACCACTACCCTAATCGATCGGCTCCCTATTCCGTAGATACCATGTGCTGGTCCCACAGTTGGAGGTATCACTTCCTAAAGTGGCAACCAAAGAAGTGCATAACCATATCTACTGGTGTCACGGTCGTCTTAGCCCCCTATGCCCGGCCCATGCATGCACATGTTCCCGGTCGGTTTGCACTGTACACACCGTTCGTCCCGTTTGGATCTCTTACAATCAATCAGTAAGCGTGCCCTTATCTCCACCTAGTACGGAGTTCTTTACTCGATAACTACTCCGGGTTACTGATTGAAATGGGTCTCACACAATATGATACAAGCTCTCCCCTTTGTCTTGTGTCCCCACCAGGTTTTTCACTGACTATGTATACCCCTATGTGTCTTTAATTACATAGTCCTATACCAGTTATGCTTACCCTAAAGGGTGTCTTTAATTACATAACTTTATTCTATTTTTCATTGGCTATGTATACCATCAGGTGTCTTTAATTACATAATCTTATTGGGTTAAGTTTGTGGGCCTATATATCTATATGTTACCCACCCCTTCTAATATACTTAACCCACCCACTACTCATCCAGTTTTACTTAACCCTAACTTAAGTTCATAGTTATATAATCTTTATGAATTAAATTAGGTTAAGTAGTCCAATTCTATTACCATGTCCAATTATGGTTTCATACTGGGTTAGACCTCCCACATTAGGCCTGCAACATGTGGATGCTAGATATGCCAGTCGGGTCCGGGCAGTCTTAGTCCACAGTTGGACCTAACCTCTTGTCTTAGCCCGATTCGTATTTACATACTTAGAACCCCCCCTACATTAGGTTCAATATTAGTGGCTGCTGGATATGCCGGTCGGGTCCGGGCAGACTTCCACCACTAACATAACCTAACCTTGTGTCATAAGTACAATTACAATTCCTAATTGTAATTACTAACATTCCATTTTTAATTAATTTACCAATTAATCAATCCTTTCCTTTTATATGTGTCAATACCTATTTTGCAACAATAATTTGAATTACATATCCATAAATGGTAATATTCAAATTATGCCATTTTTACCCAAAATTACCTATGTCATTATAGGAGATTATTTCTATGTTTCCCTATTTGAATTATATGTCCAACTTATATAAACATTATATAAATTATGCCAATTATAATTACCCTTTTTCCCGTTTCCTGACTAACGTGATCGCATGTATTTTAGTGTCATCGAGGCTACAAAGTAGCCTCGCCATAACAATAAAAAGGGAGTGACAAAGGTGACAGTTTCAGCACAGTTTTGGTATAAGCATGACAATAAGGTGAATGGACATGTAATCATCATAACAGGGTGAACACAGAGCTGATGAACTTGTGGCAACTACAATGTCAAAGTCAACATAACATGGTTTAAACTTGTCATTTAGATGTCTAACAAAATTAGGGTGACATAGTAGCATGATTAGATCTAAAAGGGTGGCATCACATGTCAAGTTTACAACATATCATGATTACTACAACATAACATGTGAAAGGTGATTAGCATAAAGGATTAGATCTAAATTAACAGGTTTGCATTTCCGACAATATAGTTGCAAGTCAAGATCTACATAGTCAACATAGTAGAATGTCCATTATCATATTGAATCCAGGGATAATGACATAATAAACTTGCATAAGTTCATGATTCACAACATATACCCAATTCATACTCTATCATAATTCACATTTATTCATTTAAACCTAAAAGTGACTAGAAACTCACAGCGTTAGGTTTAGAAAATTTAGGGAGAGAGAGAGAGAGATCTGAATAGCTAAACAAATTGTAGTAGACTTTGATTCTGTTTCAATTTGCAACCCGACAGCATATGGCCTCTATGATCTCCAATGGAGAAAATAAGAAATAGGGGACCATATTTATAGCCTAGAACCAATGAACCAGACCCAGACCCAGAATCAAGTCCAGGTATGTAAAACGAATTCTGCCTAGATCTGTCAGTGGGGGGGGGGGGGGTCGACACCCCTATAGGGGGGTCGACACCCCTAGGGGGGTCGACACCCACGAGCGAGAATTTTCCCGCTCAGCCCGCTTTGCCCCAATTTTGAAAGGTTCTGGAATTTATTATATATATATATTTATTTATTTATCTTGTGCGTAAACAAATTTCGAACCCTCATAACTTTTTCATACGGTATCCGTTTTACACAAACCAAATGTCCATTCTGACCAGAATTTCGAGACGGATGTAATGGCATAGTCCGTTCCCTCTAATTCCAAATGTTAGATTAATTATTATTTAATTTATCCTCTTTTAACGTCGTTAAAATTTGGGGTTTTACATTCTCCCCTACTCAAAGGATTTCGTCCCCGAAATCTATAAGTTGGGAAGAATGCAAATCCTACCATCCATCATCCATCTACTCATCCAATATCCATTGGCATCCATTGTCCTTAAAAGCCTCTAATGCTTATATGAATATATGCAGAAGTGTGTGTATATGAAATGACCCGAACTTCCCCGGTAAGGAAATCCCGGATTGAATTGAGAACAAGCCACATCGGACGCAAATAGAAGAACATTTCATTGCTTATTACAACAATTCCATCAAAATACAAGAATATACAGAGTATAAACAAATAAAATACACATCATAAATTATCAGAGATTACAATACATTACATAGCAGCAGAAAATTAATACAATACACAACTGAAAGGGATATACGGATACAGAACTTTTCGAATATCATTCCAGCTGTTAACCAGGTTCCTATGAATATAAATCTGCAAAACCAAAACTACTAGCTGCCCATAGCGAAAAATAGGGGCACCGAGAGTTTAGGTTAAAACAATAAACTCCAGGTCAGTCATGTGACTGGTGTGAGAACTAAAACAATTATCAATCTTTATTTTAAAGTTAGGTAAATCAAGGGACCACGCCGTTTAACAACGGAACGGGTTTCCTCCCTAGAATACCAGTGCATAAAACAACAACGCAATGCTAAATAAAGAAAAATGAAGCTATTATAAGGCCCAGGTCCCATCACACAATGCAACGCAAACCGTAGGATAGGGTTTTACCTATAATAGCCAAAGAATGCTTGATACGCTAAATTTCATCTTTTATTATTACTATAAAGGAATAAAACAATTTCAATCACAAGTATCAAACATAGATGGAATAAGTACCCCATACCACTATGTTGCCATATATAGGTATACAATCAAAACCGCAAAGTCGTGTATTGGAAGTTGAATTTCCATCTGTGAACCGAGGCAAAAGATAGTCCTCACCGATTCGAGACAATCTAGCCTACCATGTCTCAGGATCAGAGCTCGAGTGACCCTTGGATCGTCAGGGCTGGTCCACCGATGTGGATTAAAATGCCTGAACACTGCGTTCCCCCGCCCTTTGGGGCGAAAATGAGTCTTATGACTCCATCGGCTCCACATATTCACCGGATGTATCCGAGGCGCCTCGCAACAGCAACAACCACACAGGTGAAAATAATATAAATGTCAGGGCTGGTAGGTCACTGACACCACCCTAGCTAGAAGGAAACGCATGCCCCTCCCTGATGTCCTCTCCCGTTTCTGGTTCACAACCGAGGTGTGAGGCTTGCGAATCAACGTTACACAAAGCTATGCCACACAGGCGGTGCTTTGATCATCAACCACAAGACTTTGCTTTTCAACAGAAGCCTCGATCAATTACCACTTAGGCATGCCACACAGGCAATTCACTCCATGCGATTGATATCCATCAATATATAACCCCTGAGCTCGTACGTCTCAGAGAAGGGCGTTAAGCAAGGGAATAAATTCTCCGCCGCCAAACATATATATATTTAATAGAAATCAATCACATAGAATAAAATCCAATGTCAGACACACAGTCCATTTACAAGTTCGTTCTGGGTCTGAACGAAACCGGAGGCAACTTGTACCTCACATATCCATCGATCTCCAAGTACGTCTGGATGATCACCAACTGATTCCCTCCTCTTGGGTGTACAACCCAATCAAGATCATCAGTAATCACCCAAACGATGTGAAGACCTCTGGTCTTCAACCACCGTCTTCATCCTCGACACTACGTCAAATCAGTTATTCAAAATGGGATAAACCCGGTCTTTCTGAATAGCTCGCGTATATAATAAACAAGTGTTACACAAACACAACATACGCCTCATTCCAATTCAAAATATTCTTTTATTCAAATATTCTTATACTTTGGGAAGGTTCCATTAATTTTATCAAAGATAAATTCTTTAAATTTATTCTTTAATCTTCCTTTGAATATCAATTCAAATTAGTCGGGATTAGCGAACCACACCAAAGTAATCATTTATTTTATTTCCCAATCCCAACCTATTCATCCCATGAAGTAAAACGGGTCATACTTCATATCTAACACCATGGTGTTATCGGTAAATTCAATTACCATCTCACGTTCAAATCTAATTAAAGATTTAACTATCGCCTGGAGCAAAACTGATGATACTCCATTCTCGATTATTTCAATCTAATTAAAAATTCATTAAAATTCCACTTGGTTTTAATCTTCCCAATAATCACTATCAATGATTATTTAACTTGGGAAATCACATCCTGTCTTAACTGGGTTAAAGAACCAATGTCATTTAAAACACGGTTCACGATAAACCCAAAATTAATTCAAATTCAATTCAATTCCAATTAAATAACATTTAATTGGTATACTTCATTAAATCTAAATAAAAAGATTTAATATTTTTCTCAACTGGGTTTAAGAACAGTGTTAATGAAGACACCATTCACAACAAACCCAAATCACATTTGATATTAAATACAAGGCTCTGAATAAGAAAATATATCTTCTTATATTCAATATCAAATTCTACAACCAACAAATATCGTATTGGAAATAACGATATAAATATATCTTTCAAATTTCCATAACAATATATGTATAATCACGAAATCCAACATCGAAATATTCCAAAGACAATTTCGATTCAATTCCATTCCAATTTATATATTGGAAATTCTAGTCATTTTCAAAACCATTTCAAATCCACTTTATTTATTTTAAAATAAATGGATTCTAATTCTAGTTCAAAACTAGTTCATTTCGATAAAAATCTATTTTTATCTTTTCAAATTTGGAATTTTTCGTCCCAATTCTTCCCAAATCATTTCTTATGATTTTACACAAATTATTACTATTTTTAATAATTTTATCAAGGTCCGTACAGTCGATTTCCATCAACGGCCATCGAACTGCACTTACAGCGACCTTTTCCAAATTTGATTTGGACATAATTCCAAATCCAACCATTAGATTTCTAATTTCTAATATTCGTTAGAAAGCTCTTTTCGATACAAACCCAATGGTTCCGGTTTTAGGAGAATCTGAGGTCGGATCTCCCGTAATATCCATTCGAATTCATGGTCGAAATTCGCGAACTGCGGCGGCGTGGCGCGTTCTATTCAGGCCATTATATATAAATATATATATTAATATATTTCATCCGATTTCCTTTCAAAACGTATTTTATAAATTGTTTTAAATTCGTTTTCGAAACGATTTCAACTTCATATTCAATTTCTAATCAAAATTGAATATTCCACATCATCGATATACAAATGATAATATTTTCAAAACGTTATATTTTGAAATCAATTCCTTTTCTATATTCATTATAAAAATGAATAAAATCGATATAAATATCGTTCACGTCAAAATGGCATCAATCTAATCAATATGGCTTTTATTCAACACATGAATGTTTATTCTATTCAACACATGAAGGTTTATTCTATTCAACTCATGAATTTATTTTCTATTCAACACATGAATTTATTTTCAATTCAACACATGAATTTATTTTCAATTCAACACATGAATTTATTTTATAAATTAGAATGAGGTCCAATCAATTACCATATAATGTTAATTATATGGATTTTCTACAACACATGTATATAATAGCAATGATAAATAATCGACCATCATCCAAAGTCCACCACACAACTGCATAAGCATTAAATATAATTAATTAACGCTTACACAGTCTGTCAACCTATCGATTGACATAGAACTAAACAATCGGATTAGTGTACGTGAAATATCATCCTAATACCCGTATGGGGTTTCAAATCAACAAACACAGATTTTATTTGTGTAGTTGGGCGATGTGTAAAATTTATCATCCCAATCAATATCAGTCAATTCAGTGTATATAAACAAATCGTCCGATTGTTCATTACTATTTATTTTATATACACGTAAAAAAAATCATTATTTTTTTAATTATAAAATATTTTCAATATAAAATATTTTATTTCATTCCACATCACACAATCAAATTTCACAACGCAGCAATTAAACAAACAAGTCATCCATGGTCTGTGGACGACGGGTGTCGGGTGCTACTAAGCACTGTCTGCATCCTAGTATATATTTCAACTAGAAATTATAATAAAAGTGAGGAGTTCTCACCTTGGGGATCCACTCCACCAATTCATTATTTCTGAATTTCAGAACAGTGCTAACTTGCCTGAAATCCCAACTTAATTTTCACGCTGTTCATATTAAAATCACATTTTTAATATGATGTTCTATACATTAAAAAATCATATTTTTAAATACTCTACCAATATAAAAATCATATTTTTATTCTTTCTATAATATAAAAATCATATTTTTATTCTTTCTATAATATAAAAATCATATTTTTATTTCTTCATATATTTTTACAACGCTTCTTCCTATATAAAAATTATATTTTTATATTTCTATTTCATATATAAAGGTCGAATTTTTATTTTATAAACATAAAAATCGTATTTTTATATTCTCTATTATATAGAAATTCTATTTTTTAATACTCTCCTTATATAAAAATAATATTTTTATATCTTCTGTTATATAAAGATCATATTTTTATTTGTTACAAGTATAAAAATCATATTTTTATACCTTTAGAAATATTTTCAACTTGCCAACAATATTTTCTTTCAACGATAAACATCATAGCTTTATGCTATTAAAAATCCTATCTTTAACTTTAGAAATCAAAATTTTCATTACTAAAAATATACTCTTTTCAAAGTTAAAAATATAATCTTTTCAAAGATAAAAATATAATCTTTTTATATCACTTTAAAAATCTAAGTTGTTCATAGAAAAACCAAAACTTTGTTCACTTTAAAAATCAGAAAATAATCGATGTGAATCTATAATTTTAACTAAACAAAGACTATATTTTTAACTAAATAAAATATCTCATTTTTACTAAACAACATTATATTTTTAAAGCTCAATGCTATTTTATTTTCAACAACAATGTTTTTTTTCTATTTTTCTTTTCAAAAACAATTTATACTTATATTTTAAAACAATGATATATATAAATAAAAAATTCAGTTTTTAAAATTAGGTTCTTTCCTTTCAAAAATTTAACTAAACTAATTAAAATAAAAGGAAGAAGAGTCTCACTGTTTTTATCATCGTTCCAGGCTATGAAGAAAACCCATCAGCCTCACTACTTAGGGTTGCCGCCGCACTTCAAAGGGGAGCGTCGGAATTTGATTTGGATGTGGCACGCCATCGGCCAACATGGAGCTTCCACCGCCAGCGGTCTCCTCGATTTTGGGAGGCGGTTTGGGGTTCTCGTGCGTCAGCGGGAGGGAGAAGGAAAGAGGTTTGACGGAGGGGAAAAGGTGACGAGGTGGGGCGATGGGGAGGCGCTCGACACTGGGGATGTCGGAGGGCACTTGGCGGCGATAGATATTGAGGGAGCGACGGGTTTTTTCCTTTTTTTTTATTTCGATTTAGATTTGAGAAATTGAACAGGGGGGGCTGAGATATTATAAAGGGGAGGAGTTTATTTTATTTTATTTTAATTTATTTTCAATTCAATAATGTTGACTTTTCAACCAACCACCAAACGAGATCCAACAACTGCCACCCCTAGCTAATTACCCCCATTCCGAACACAATGGGATATGTATCGTAAGCTAATTTGATCGTTTCGATCAGTTTTCATCAGACTAAATATAAATCTATATATTCAATTTTAGAGGTACATTTCAATTTACCGGGGCCACATACAGACTCTAAAAATTCCAGAAAAATTATTTCTAGCTTCGTATTGACGATACAGTCCTAACAAAACTAATTTGTCAAATTCTGAGACCGTTTGAAAAATGGCCATTTTCTGGTCGATCGAAATTGACTGAAACTGCCAAAACACGTTTCTTTCGCCATGCTCACATATTGATTCGAAAAATTACGAATTTTGGAATCTAGCAATAGCTTGACATCCCGGATCCAACAAAAGTGGTTTTGTCGAAAACCGAGGTCGTTTGCAAAATTTTCATTTTTAAGGGCCAGAATTCCATAGCGACTATTCTGAATTTTCAACTGGACATAACTTTTGATTCCCGCTATGAAATTTCAATTTTTTGGATTCGTTGGAAAGATATTCTCAATTAAATTCAAATATTTTTGGTTTCGCTAAAATCCGGTTTATTTTAAATCTTGTACATTCATTTGAACTTTGAAATCAAATTTTCAAACTACCGCGCCATTTTCAATTCCTTTTATAATTAAAATAAAATATTAATATTCTAACGTCGAGCTATATAAATATATACGTTCTATTATATTCAAAATAAATTTCTCGTCGTTATTATTAAAAACAATTCATTTAAATATTCAAAATTCGCTAAAATTGCCAAAATAAAAATTTTAAATTGGCTCAGATTTCCGGGTTATTACAATCTCCCCCACTTAAAACTTTTCGTCTCCGAAAAGGAACGAAGCCGAAAGTTGTTTCACAAATCAACTCAAGTTTCATTATTTTCTTTACGGCTTAAGTTCTTCAACTTTTAAGTTTCTAAGAACTTTTCAATTTTTCAAAAATTTGGCTAACACCCTAAATTTACGAAAAATTTCGCCATAACCTCCCCTACACCGGAGACTTCGGGATATTTCAAATCTCCCCATGGCCCTCATCAATCCAAAAAGAAAAAGAAACAGCCAATCGGCTAGCCAATCGGCTCATAAAATCATCAAAAACCCAAGAAATACAATAAACATGTACCTATTTGTCAGGCAAACAATTTTATTCCTCTTCTCTAGCCTCCTTGCTATGACCTGTTCAATGTAAGTACATGTACATGCATGCAAATGCGATAAATTTTCAATACAATTCACTATTTGGTTCAATTTGGCTAAATGGCCCAAATTTTAATTAATCAACCAATAATCAAACAAAACAATCAACAATCAATTTGTTGATTATCATTTCAAACTCATAACTTTGATATGTAGTCAAAAAATCACGTTTTTGATGCCAAGTCACAACAATATATTCTAACTATATTTTGGTTCTCACACCAGTCTAATGGAAATATATAGATATCCCACTTTCAGCACTCGAATATAAACACTGATGATGGTGTGCCATCATCAGAATCAGACCCGGGCGACTAGAGTGTGATTCTATATCTATCCAGTATATTAAAACTTCAAATACACGCGGATCAGACATATACGCAAAATCTTTATATACTGCATTGTGCAAATTCAATATAAAATAAATAATCAAATACGAATAGTTGATTTAAATTTTCAAAACAAAATTTGTTTTCATTTTAAAGATATACTCTTCACACTCATTCTAGGATACTACCGATCCCATCTCTAATGAGTCATTCTCGTTGGATAGTACTAATCCAATCTCTGATGAATTCTTTCGTTTGGTTCTAATGTGTCTTGTTCTTCGAGCTTTGTAAACCAAAGCTCTGATACCAAAATGAAACGACCCGAACTTCCCCGGTAAGGAAAGCCCGGATTGAATTGAGAACAAGCCACATTGGGACGCAAACAGAAGAACATTTTATTGCTTATTACAACAATTCCGTCAGAATACAAGAATATACAGAGTATAAAAAATAAAATACACATCATAAATTATCAGAGATTACAATACATTACATAGCAGCGGAAAATTAATACAATACACAACTGAAAGGGATATACAGATACAGAGCTTTCTGAATATCATTCCAGCTGTAAACCAAGTTCCTGTGAATATAAATCTGCAAAACCAAAACTACTAGCTGCCCGTGCGGAAAATAGGGGCACCCAGAGTTTAGGTTAAAACAATAAACTCCAGGTCAGTCATGTGACTGGTGTGAGAAATAAAACAATTATTAATCTTTATTTTAAAGTTTGGTAAATCAAGGGACCACGCCGTATAACACGGAACGAGTTTCCTCCCAAGAATACCAGTGCATAAAACAACAGCGCAATGGTAAATAAAGAAAAATGAAGCTATTATAAGGCCTAGGTCCCATCACACAATGCAACGCGAGCCGGAGGATAGGGTTTTTACCTTATAATAGCCAAAGAATGCTTGATACGCTAAATTTCATCTTTTATTATTACTATAAGTGAAGAAAACAATTTCAATCATAAGTATCAATCATAGACGGCATAAGTGCCCCATACCACTATGTCGCCATATATAGGTATACAATCAAAACCGCAAAGTCACGTATTGGAAGTTGGATTTCCATCTGTGAACCGAGGCAAAAGATAGTCCTCACCGATTCGAGACAATCTAGCCTACCATGTCTCAGGATCAGAGCTCGAGTGACCCTTGGATCGTCAGGGCCGGTCCACCGATGTGGATTAAAATGCCTGAACACTGCGTTCCCCCACCCTTTGGGGCGAAAATGAGTCCTATGACTCCATCGGCTCCACATAGTCACCGATATATCTGAGGCGCCTCGCAACAGCAACAACCACACAGGTGAAAATAATATAAATGTCAGGGTTGGTAGGTCACTGACAACAACCTAGCTAGAAGGAAATGCATGCTCTCCCAGATGTCCTCTCCCGTTTCTGGTTCACAACCGGGGTGTGAGGCTCGCGAATCAACGTTACAAAAAGCTATGCCACACAGACGGTGCTTTGATCATCAACCACAAGACTTTGCTTTTCAACAGAAGCCTCGATCAATTGCCACTTAGGCATGCCACACAGGCAATTCACTCCATGCGATTGATATACATCAATATATAACCCCTGAGCTCGTACGTCTCAAAGAAGGGCGTTAAGCAAGAGAATAAATTCTCCGCCGCCAAACAGATATATATTTAATAGAAATCAATCACACAGAATAAAATCAAATGTCAGACACACAATCCATTTACAAGTTCGTTCTGGGTCTGAACGAAACCGGAGGCACCTTGTAACTCGCATATCCATCGATCTCCCAAGTACATCTGGATGATCGCCAACTGATTCCCTCCTCTTGGGTGTACAGCCCAATCAAGATCATCAGTAATCACCCAAACGATGTGAAGACCTCTGGTCTTCAACCACCGTCTTCATCCTCGACACCACGTCGAATCAGTTATTCAAAATGGGATAAACCCGGTCTTTCTGAATACCTCGCGTATATAATAAACAAGTGTTACACAAACACAACATACGCCTCATTCCAATTTAGAATATTACTTTATTCAAATATTCTTATACTTTGGGAAAGATTCCCATTAATTTTATCAAAGATAAATTCTTTAAATTTATTCTTTAATCTTCCTTCAAATATCAATTCAAATTAGTCGGGATTAGCGAACCACACCGAAGTAATCATTTATTTTATTTCCCAATCCTAACCTATTCATCCCATGAAGTAAAACTGGTCATTGTAACGACCCAGATTTTTGGTCAGTTTATTTTAAATATTTTATATCTTTTTAAATATCGAGTTGATAATATAAATGAATTTTTATATTTAGTTATCGATTTAAAAATCAATTTCGACTTAATATCGAATATATTAAATTATCATAATACGAAATCAAAATATAACTGAATTTGAAGTTAAAGACTGAATCGAAACGGCAATCAATATAAATTGTATATTGAATTACAACTCAATAAATGTAGATATTGGAAGTCGACTTATATGTTAAATCGAATTTAATTTAATCATTTATTTAAGTTGTTATCTCGTCTACATAGTCAAACTAAATTCCAGAATTTGTTCCGTGGAGTTCAGAACAGCAGTATAATTTAGAAATGTCGGTCGTTAAGTAAAAATAACAGTTCGGGATTGTGAATTAGGGACCAAAGGATATTCTATATAATTAGTTAAATATAAAATCAAAATAATAATAATATAAATATTACATCATCTTAGCTACTTATATCGGCCGACCTACTCTTGTTTTATTTTCCCTACCTCGAGCAGTGAAAATTGTCTCTCTGTTCAAAATATAGGAAACAAGCTTTTAATGGCTGGTACGTTTTGCTTCCTCGTTGCGTCTATAAAATGAGCCATATACCCTTCGTTATTTCCATTCTCACAAGCCAACTAAAAGCATTTCATCCCTTCTTCCTCTATCTCATTTTCCAGTCATTCTTGAAATCGAAATCGAAGGTGGAAGCTTGTCTCGATCTGGCGCTCGCAAATCGGTGCGACTAGGTGGCTCGCGCTCGAGTTTAGGGAAGGAACGGAGTGCGATGTTTGTATTGGATTCTAATTATGGTCTCGAGCGTGACTGATGGTGGTTGTTCTACAGTAAGCCAAAGAGGGTTGTCGCGACTAATTTGAGGAAGTAGTGGGGAGTTCGGTCTGTGGATTTGAAGGATGATGGGGATCAAATTGGAAGTCGCGATGGGCACTAGGAGATCGATGATGTGGTAGAACGTGCTCGCGTTAGTGGTGTGTGAGTATTTCAGGAACTGTCGCTACCAGTAATGGGAAAATCAAAGTCGCGATAGTCTAGTATGGGGTCATCGATGTGGAGCTACTGTGCGGGTGGATGTTGAAGTGCTCGAACAAGATGAACTAGGGTTCAGCATTGATAAATTGGGGAGGTGCTGTTTGTTTTGAGTTTTGAGGAGGAGTCGGCGGTGTTTAAAGGAGCGCGAGTTTCAAAATCTACGGCAAAGGGAGGAGTGTAGTAACAGGCGAGTACTGTAAGGGGGACTGGTTATAGAAGTTGTGATGACGAAGAGTAGCAGTGAGTCAGTGTACATGATGCAGCAGTTGTAGAATAAATGGTACTGATGATAGAAAAGGGAAGGAGGATCGACCGTAAGTTGTTCGACGAAATATCGATGTAGGATTGATTTTAGTTTTGGGACTATCCAGAGATTGGTTCATCAATTGGTTGAGTAAAGCGCGGTAATAGTAAGGTGTACTTCTTTTACTAATTTAAATATACGTAGAGTAATTTATTTAATTGTGCAAATGGTTAATTTAAACGGATAGTCATTTAATCGTTAAGTAAAATCAAATTATTATAGCAGCAAATAGATTCGGCTGAAGACAATTCAAGTTGATTCGTTAGCCGCATAATGCTAAATTTAATTGGATATTCGACAAACAGAAATTCAGGTGAGTAAATCTCACTCACCTTTTATTTATAATTATTTTTACTTTGTAAAAATAATTGTTGTTGCTTTTTTGGACTTTTCTGCTTGTTTTATATATATTAGTTATTTAGGCTATTATATATATATTGGGTTGATTGATTGGTTGGATTCCCGCAGTTTCATAGCGGATGATTACCCTATACGCCCCACGCTATGATTAGTGGATGACCTTCTATACCACGATATTCTGCCACGAAGTAGAATGGGTATTATTTATGTGCTAACATCTGTGGATGCAGGAAAACAGGTTGGAGGAATCCAACTGGATTCCTCAAAAATATATTATCTGTTTGTTTATTTGTTTGCATATATATTGTTATATATGATGTGTTAGAAAAATAAATAATTAGTTGCTTTGTGTGTTTAAATATCACTGGGCTTAAGTAATGATATTTAAAAATATCAAGAAAAAAAGATATTTGAGAATTAGAAAGGAAATTCTATTTTTTCTAAAATAGAATTGAAATTTGAAATTTGAATATAGAAGATTCAAATAGAACTGAATTTGAAATTTGAATATAGAAAATTCAAATAGATCCAAACAGAATTGAAAATGAAATTGAATAATGAAATTCCAATATAGAATTTGAATAAAGAAAATTCAAAGAGGAATTCAAAAGGGATTGGAATAAAAGAATTTGAAATAGAATTTTGAATATAGAAATTCAAATGGAAAATTAATAAAGGAATTTGAATATAGAGAATTCAAACAGAATTGAATATAGAATTTGAATCGAGAATTCAAAAAGAATTGAATATGGAATTTGAATATAGAAATTCATAAAGGAATGTGAATAGAGGAATAAAGGAATTTGAATAAATGAATTTGAAATATTGAATTTCAAAGAAGAATTGAATTGAATTGAATTTGAAATATAGAATTTCAAAGAAGAATTGAAATAGAAATTGAATAATAGAATTCAAATGGAATTTCAAGAATAGAAATTGAATAATAGAATTCAAATGGAATTTCAAGAATAGAAATTGAATAATAGAATTCAAATGGAATTTCAAGTACAGAAATTGAATAATAGAATTCAAATGGAATTTCAAGTATTGAATTTGAATATGGAATTGAAATAGAAATTCAAGTATTGAATTTGAATATAAAATAGAAAAGGAAATTCAACTATGGAATTTGAATATAGGAATTTAAATATAGAATTTGAATAATAGAAAAGGAAATAGAATTTGAACATAGAATTCAAATAGAAAAGGAAATAGAATTTGAACATAGAATTCAAATAGAAAAGGAATTGGAATTTGAATATAGAATTCAAATAAAAGCGAGATTGGAATTTGAATCAAGAAATTCAAATAGAGTTAAAATGGAGTTGGATTCATTTTAACGAAGTTTAAAAGTTTATATATATATATATATAAATATAATTAAAACGAACTCGCCGCAGCGCTGTACTTCGTAAATTGAGGACTCGAACTTCAATTGAGTATACAGGACTCAATTGAAGTCGGAATTCTTTGAAACAAGAATCGTCAGGACCGGTTGAATAATAGTTTTATGATGGAAGAGAAAAATCTGGATTTCGTCGAATAGATTTTGAGTATGTCTAAATCAAAATTTTAAAAGTGCAGCGCCAGAAACCATTAAAACCATAACGGATTTTATATAATAAATATAGGAATTTTTAAGCAAATAAAAATCCGAATTTCCATTTAAAAACCTGGTCTTGAGTCAGAACATAAAGGTGAACTCAAGTGAAGTAAGAAAAATGATTTTTGAAACAATAATCATATTTTTGTTTATTGAATAGAATTAACTAAGTCAAAGAAGAATTAGTTAATCGAGTGGTGAATTGAAGTCGAACTTTGAAAATTGAATTTTTGAATTGTAAACATATATTTGAAATCAAATATAGAACTTAAATTAAAATTTGAATTCAATTAGTTGATAAGTAAGTTGAAATATATTTGAAACGTGTTATATTCATATATACAAGCGAAATGGGCAAAGAGCTAGTTAAAGAGTTACTTTAACGAATTGAGTCAAAACGAGTGTATGAAGTTGAAATGAATTGTACAGGTATAGATATACCGGAGACAGTTATGGGATAAAGTGATGAAGGTATATAATTAGTGTGCTCGACAATAAGGTACATGTTTAATTCATATATGAGATTTTATGCGCCGTATCGGCAAGCCGCTTGGCTTTTTCTTTTTCTTTTTGAGATGAGAAGTTACCGGGAAGCTATTTGAAATTTCCCGATGCTCCCGATACAGGGGAGGTTATGGCGAATTTTTCCGAAAATTTAAGGAGTTAGAATATTTTTAAGAAAATTTGATAACTAGAAATCCATATATCGATATATATAGAGAATTAGATAATGAAACAAATTTAAATAGGATATTTGAAACAAGAAGGAAAACTATAACTTAGATTTGTTAAAAAATAACAAAGGAAATGTATACGTGTTTTAAAAATAGATAATTTGTTTTAAAAAATAACAAAGGAAATGTAATCGAAAATATTTTCTAACTATAGAAAATAAAAGGAGGCGATACTTGTAAATATTTGGTTAACAAATATTGATAAGGAAATGGAGAAGAGATTTAATTAATGAAATATTAATTAAAGAGCCCAGTGATTTGTTTGATATGTTTGGATGAACACTTGTTTTTATTCGATAGTTAAATCACAGACTATCGAAGTTTTTGACCATCGTTGTCAATATGGAGAGACCGGTTGGATTATTATCCGAAGAACCACTCTGTATCGGCATTAGCATTGCGAACAAAGTATGTTGAATATATTGAAGACGGAGTAAAGTGCAAGGACTCTTTCTATTAAATAGAAATAGTGCCTTCGGTTTCGTTCAATTCCAGAACGAACGTAAATGGACGAATGTCTGACAGAGTATTTCCAATGATCAAATGGGTTGGTCTGTATAAATATATATGGTTGCAACGGATTTATTCCATTAGCATAACATCCAGAATATTTGTGCAAACTTAACTAGTGATTAACGGATCTAACAATGTGGCATTCAAAGTGATTGTGCTATCAATGAATGGTAAGTATTCGTAGCCGCAGGCCTTAACAACCGGGAAAGGACAAAAATCGGGCAGGCAGCATGACTATGTGGGTCGCACCCATTAGGATGTATAATCACCTATCTAGAGGTTCATTTAATTTCTTATTCTATTCGATGTTGTCCCAGTCGGGAGACGGTTGCTGATCCCAACCGTTGGTGATATACATTCGATACACTCAAGCGAAATGAGTGGTCGGTCATGTGTGGGCCGGGTTACAAGATGTTCTTGTTGAACCCAGTGTATTCCTCTCTAGAGATACACTAGCGGAAGGTGGTTCCATACCTTGTCATGTTGGAAATCCAATCTCCAATAAGCGCCATGCGGTTTTTGATTTTATACTATATATGTGGAGCGTGAGATGCAAGCGTTCTGCTATTTGGTTATTTACTTGTTGTAAACATTATTATAATATCACTGAATTTTCGTATCAAAGTGTTTTGGGTTATAGTAAGGTAAAAACCGTCCATATTTATGTGTGGGCTGGTCTTACTATTATCTTTTCTTTTGAAAGGATTTTAAAGGTTAAACCAATGATTTGAGTTTACTCACACCAGTCCCATGACTGACCCAGAGTTTATTTTGTTTTGTTTTCCCTAAACTCTTGGGTGCCCAAATTTGTACGGGCAGTCAAGTAGTCGGGATTTCACAGATTCAATTGGAGGAGCTGGAAGCAGGAGGCTTCACCAGTTAGCGGTAGATTATCATATTTCCGCTGTGTACTATGTTGTATCTGAAAACAAGTGTTTATAACTGTCCCAGAAATGACTGTTGTGCTCTGATGATGGTATGTATATAAAGTTACTGATTTGTATTTCAAAAGTTATGTTATATAATATATTTTATTCATTCCGCTGTGAGTTTGTGATCTTCGTTTTTCTTCTATTCTAATATTTCTTTCTTTCTATTTCTCATCCTCTAACTTCTTTCTAAAAATGATTCGTATTTCTGTGCAATTTGGGTTGGACGTGTGGTGTTTTTAGTCAACTCAGATAGCACGGATTTGCGGGCCTTTACAGTTGGTATCAGAGCTTAGGTTGAGCGAATACCTAGGCTTTGGTGGGATTGTGCTCATTAGAGATAGGGTCAGTAGTACCCTAGAATGAGTTGAGTGTATATATACGAGAGCGTGTATTTGTAAATTGATATAAAATTGTTTTATATTGTGTTGGCTAGTCTGTTGAACCGTTTATGAATTCTGATCGAATTGTGGGACGCCACGACGTTGATAAGAGTTTGTAAATACTTGAACAGAAGATTGAACACGATATTGTTTTAAAGTGGGTGAATGAAATAATTTTACCCAAAATTCTATTTTGGTGTAGAAAGAATAATTTTATTATAATATATGGATGTGTTGGTTGTTATTATAATCAAATTAGATTATAAAAATTGAAATGGTTATTTATAACCAAACAAAATTTGTATATAAATGAAATATACAAGTGAAAAAAAAAAGAAAAAAAAATTGAACTCAAAGCAGAATTAGAATTTAAATCCCGGAAGGTTGGAAAATATTTTCAAAGTATATTAGAAGAATATAGCATTATTTTGGGAAGGATTTTGAACAAAAATCATTTTTGAGTGTATTTTTGAAATAATAAAGCACTGAACTCACTTCAGTGGCTGGAAAATAATTCTGATGATGACTGCAGCACCATCAGTGTTCATTTTCAAGTTTCTAAGGTTTCCATTAAAAAGGTATTTCAAAAGACGAGTTGTTTGGAAAATTCAAATGTTTTGGATATTGGTATGGAAATAAATATATGTTTATATATATTTATATGATTTCAAGGGGATTTGAAATAAAAATCCGGTTATTTGAATTCTAGAATTTGAATTTAACTTAAACAAGTTAAATGGGTCGAAGTGAACAAATTGAATAGAATCAATTTGGATAAATTGGTGTTGAACCAATATGAATGGAATATGAATTGAATGTGAACATATTGACTGAAAATCATTCAGATTTAATGAATGGAACCCAAAGTTTTGGTAGAACTAAAATTTGTAGAAATTGAAATGTTGAGTTTTAACATAGATGAATTTTGAAATTTAAATGGGTTAGTAGCATTTTTCCTACCTTAGTAATTTCGGGGACGAAATTCTTTTAAGGGCGGAAGAATGTAACGACCCGGATTTTTGGTCAGTTTATTTTAAATATTTTATATCTTTTTAAATATCGACTTGATAATATAAATGAATTTTTATATTTAGTTATCGATTTAAAAATCAATTTCGACTTAATATCGAATATATTAAGTTATCATAATACGAAATCAAAATATAATTGAATTTGAAGTTAAAGACTGAATCGAAACGACGATCAATATAAATTGTATATTGAATTACAACTCGATAAATGTAGTTATTGGAAGTCGACTTATATGTTAAATCGAATTTAATTTAATCATTTATTTAAGTTGTTATCTCGTCTACATAGTCAAACTAAATTCCAGAATTTGTTCCATGGAGTTCAGAATAGCAGTATAATTTAGAAATGTCGGTCGTTAAGTAAAAAATAACAGTTCGGGATTGTGAATTAGGGACCAAAGGATATTCTATAAAATTAGTTAAATATAAAATCAAAATAATAATAATATAAATATTACATCATCTCAGCTACTTATATCGGCCAACCTACTCTTGTTTTATTTTCCCTACCTCGAGCAGTGAAAATTGTCTCTCTGTTCAAAATCTAGGAAACAAGCTTTTAATGGCTGGTACGTTTTGCTTCCTCGTTGCGTCTATAAAATGAGCCATATACCCTTCGTTATTTCCATTCTCACAAGCCAACTAAAAGCATTTCATCCCTTCTTCCTCTATCTCATTTTCCAGTCATTCTTGAAATCGAAATCGAAGGTGGAAGCTTGTCTCGATCTGGCACTCGCAAATCGGTGCGACTAGGTGGCTCGCGCTCGAGTTTGGGGAAGGAACGGAGTGCGATGTTTGTATTGGATTCTAATTATGGTCTCGAGCGTGACTGATGGTGGTTGTTCTACAGTAAGCCAAAGAGGGTTGTCGCGACTAATTTGAGGAAGTAGTGGGGAGTTCGGTCTGTGGATTTGAAGGATGATGGGGATCAAATTGGAAGTCGCGATGGGCACTAGGAGATCGATGATGTGGTAGAACGTGCTCGCGTTAGTGGTGTGTGAGTATTTCAGGAACTGTCGCTACCAGTAATGGGAAAATCAAAGTCGCGATAGTCTAGTATGGGGTCATCGATGTGGAGCTACTGTGCGGGTGGATGTTGAAGTGCTCGAACAAGATGAACTAGGGTTCAGCATTGATAAATTGGGGAGGTGCTGTTTGTTATGAGTTTTGAGGAGGAGTCGGCTGTGTTTAAAGGAGCGTGAGTTTCAAAATCTACGGCAAAGGGAGGAGTGTAGTAACAGGCGAGTACTGTAAGGGGGACTGGTTATAGAAGTTGTGATGACGAAGAGTAGTAGTGAGTCAGTGTACATGATGCAGCAGTTGTAGAATAAATGGTACTGATGATAGAAAAGGGAAGGAGGATCGACCGTAAGTTGTTCGACGAAATATCGATGTAGGATTGATTTTAGTTTTGGGACTATCCAGAGATTGGTTCATCAATTGGTTGAGTAAAGCGCGGTAATAGTAAGGTATACTTCTTTTACAAATTTAAATATACGTAGAGTAATTTATTTAATTGTGCAAATGGTTAATTTAAACGGATAGTCATTTAATCGTTAAATAAAATCAAATTATTATAGCAGCAAATAGATTCGGCTGAAGACAATTCAAGTTGATTCGTTAGCCGCATAATGCTAAATTTAATTGGATATTCGACAAACAGAAATTCAGGTGAGTAAATCGCACTCACCTTTTATTTATAATTATTTTTACATTATTGTTGCTTGTTTGGATTTTTCTGCTTGTTTTATATATATTAGTTATTTAGGCTATTATATATATATTGGGTTGATTGATTGGTTGGATTCCCGCAGTCTCATTAGCGGATGCCCGCAGTTTCATAGCGGATGATTACCCTATACGCCCCACGCTATGATTAGTGGATGACCTTCTATACCACGATATTCTGCCACGAAGTAGAATGGGTATTATTTATGTGCTAACATCTGTGGATGCAGGAAAACAGGTTGGAGGAATCCAACTGGATTCCTCAAAAATATATTATCTGTTTGTTTATTTGTTTGCATATATATTGTTATATATGATGTGTTAGAAAAATAAATAATTGGTTGCTTTGTGTGTTTAAATATCACTGGGCTTAAGTAATGATATTTAAAAATATCATGGAAAAAAGATATTTGAGAATTAGAAAGGAAATTCTATTTTTTCTAAAATAGAATTGAAATTTGAAATTTGAATATAGAAGATTCAAATAGAACTGAATTTGAAATTTGAATATAGAAAATTCAAATAGATCCAAACAGAATTGAAAATGAAATTGAATAATGAAATTCCAATATAGAATTTGAATAAAGAAAATTCAAAGAGGAATTCAAAAGGGATTGGAATAAAAGAATTTGAAATAGAATTTTGAATATAGAAATTCAAATGGAAACTTAATAAAGGAATTTGAATATAGAGAATTCAAACAGAATTGAATATAGAATTTGAATCGAGAATTCAAAAAGAATTGAATATGGAATTTGAATACAGAAATTCATAAAGGAATGTGAATAGAGGAATAAAGGAATATGAATAAATGAATTTGAAATATTGAATTTCAAAGAAGAATTGAATTGAATTTGAAATATAGAATTTCAAAGAAGAATTGAAATAGAAATTGAATAATAGAATTCAAATGGAATTTCAAGAATAGAAATTGAATAATAGAATTCAAATGGAATTTCAAGTATAGAAATTGAATAATAGAATTCAAATGGAATTTCAAGTATTGAATTTGAATATGGAATTTAAATAGAAATTCAAGTATTGAATTTGAATATGGAATTGAAATAGAAATTCAAGTATTGAATTTGAATATAAAATAGAAAAGGAAATTCAACTATGGAATTTGAATATAGGAATTTAAATGGGAGTTGAATAAAGGAAATTTAAATATAGAATTTGAATAATAGAAAAGGAAATAGAATTTGAACATAGAATTCAAATAGAAAAGGAAATAGAATTTGAACATAGAATTCAAATAGAAAAGGAATTGGAATTTGAATATAGAATTCAAATAAAAGCGAGATTGGAATTTGAATCAAGAAATTCAAATAGAGTTAAAATGGAGTTGGATTCATTTTAACGAAGTTTAAAAGTTTATATATATATATATATATATAAATATAATTAAAACGAACTCGCCGCAGCGCTGCAGTTCGTAAATTGACGACTCGAACTTCAATTGAGTATACAGGACTCAATTGAAGTCGGAATTCTTTGAAACAAGAATCGTCAGGACCGGTTGAATAATAGTTTTCTGATGGAAGAGAAAAATCTGGATTTCGTCGAATAGATTTTGAGTTATGTCTAAATCAATTTTTTTAAAGTGCAACGCCAGAAACCATTAAAACCATAATGGATTTTATATAATAAACATAGGAATTTTTAAGCAAATAAAAATCCGAATTTCCATTTAAAAACCTGGTCTTGAGTTAGAACATAAAGGTGAACTCAAGTGAAGTAAGAAAAGTGATTTTTGAAACAATAATCATATTTTTGATTATTGAATAGAATTAACTAAGTCAAAGAAGAATTAGTTAATCGAGTGGTGAATTGAAGTCGAACTTTGAAAATTGAATTTTTGAATTGTAAACATATATTTGAAATCAAATATAGAACTTAAATTAAAATTTGAATTCAATTAGGTCATAAGTAAGTTGAAATATATTTGAAACGTGTTATATTCATATATACAAGCGAAATGGGCAAAGAGTTAGTTAAAGAGTTACTTTAACGAATTGAGTCAAAACGAGTGTATGAAGTTGAAATGAATTGTACAGGTATAGATATACCGGAGACAGTTATGGGATAAAGTGATGAAGGTATATAATTAGTGTGCTCGACAATAAGGTACATGTTTAATTCATATATGAGATTTTATGCGCCGTATCGGCAAGCCGCTTGGCTTTTTCTTTTTCTTTTTGAGATGAGAAGTTACCGGGAAGCTATTTGAAATTTCCCGATGCTCCCGATAAAGGGGAGGTTATGGCGAATTTTTCCGAAAATTTAAGGAGTTAGAATATTTTTAAGAAAATTTGATAACTAGAAATCCATATATCGATATATATAGAGAATTAGATAATGAAACAAATTTAAATAGGATATTTGAAACAAGAAGGAAAACTATAACTTAGATTTGTTAAAAATAACAAGGGAAATGTATACGTGTTTTAAAAATAGATAATTGGTTTGTATAGTATTGATTATTCGAGTAAGTAGTCTTGTCTGTTTTGACATTATGAATGTTATTCAGTCAAGGTCTGAGAGGTAATTATACCCCAATTTGATTGGTTTCATTAACAACCGATAAATAGCAAAACTCAGTCTCGAAGATCAACGTTTAAAGAGATTTAGTTGAATGCATATATTTGGGTTGTCGTAACGATGTTTTACACAACATCCGTTTTAACCCAAATAAATGTAAACTTGGAAATAAAATAACATATGTTTCTAAATATAGAACTAAATGGGTTCGTGGAAGAGATAAGTGATTGGAATGTTTTCCAATAAAAATCGAAAATATTTTCTAACTATAGAAAATAAAAGGAGGCGATACTTGTAAATATTTGGTTAACAAATATTGATAAGGAAATGGAGAAGAGATTTAATTAATGAAATATTAATTAAAGAGCCCAGTGATTTGTTTGATATGTTTGGATGAACACTTGTTTTTATTCGATAGTTAAATCACGGACTATCGAAGTTTTTGACCATCGTTGTCAATATGGAGAGACCGGTTGGATTATTATCCGAAGAACCACTCCGTATCGGCATTAGCGTTGCGAACCAAGTATGCTGAATATATTGAAGACCGAGTAAAGTGCAAGGACTCTTTCTATTAAATAGAAATAGTGCCTTCGGTTTCGTTCAATTCCAGAACGAACGTAAATGGACGAATGTCTGACAGAGTATTTCCAATGATCAAATGGGTTGGTCTGTATAAATATATATGGTTGCAACGGATTTATTCCATTAGCATAACATCCAGAATATTTGTGCAAACTTAACTAGTGATTAACGGATCTGACAATGTGGCATTCAAAGTGATTGTGCTATCAATGAATGGTAAGTATTCGTAGCCTCAGGCCTTAACAACCGGGAAAGGACAAAAATCGGGCAGGCAGCATGACTATGTGGGTCGCAACCATTAGGATGTATAATCACCTATCTAGAGGTTCATTTAATTTCTTATTCTATTCGATGTTGTCCCAGTCGGGAGACGGTTGCTGATCCCAACCGTTGGTGATATACATTCGATACACTCAAGCGAAATGAGTGGTCGGTCATGTATGGGCCGGGTTACAAGATGTTCTTGTTGAACCCAGTGTATTCCTCTCTAGATATACACTAGCGGAAGGTGGTTCCATACCTTGTCATGTTGGAAATCCAATCTCCAATAAGCGCCATGCGGTTTTTGATTTTATACTATATATGTGGAGCGTGAGATGCAAGCGTTCTGCTATTTGGTTATTTATTTGTTGTAAAGATTATTATAATATCACTGGATTTTCGTATCAAAGTGTTTTGGGTTATAGTAAGGTAAAAACCGTCCATGTTTATGTGTGGGCTGGTCTTACTATTATCTTTTCTTTTGAAAGGATTTTAAAGGTTAAACCAATGATTTGAGTTTACTCACACCAGTCCCATGACTGACCCAGAGTTTATTTTGTTTTGTTTTCCCTAAACTCTTAGGTGCCCAAATTTGTACGGGCAGTCAAGTAGTCGGGATTTCACAGATTTAATTGGAGGAGCTGGAAGCAGGAGGCTTCACCAGTTAGCTGTAGATTATCATATTTCCGTTGTGTACTATGTTGTATCTGGAAACAGGTGTTTATAACTGTCCCAGAAATGACTGTTGTGCTCTGATGATGGTATGTATATAAAGTTACTGACTTGTATTTCAAAAGTTATGTTATATAATATATTTTATTCGTTCCACTGTGAGTTTGTGATCTTCGTTTTTCTTCTATTCTAATATTTCTTTCTTTCTATTTCTCATCCTCTAACTTCTTTCTAAAAATGATTCGTATTTCTGTGCAATTTGGGTTGGACGTGTGGTGTTTTTAGTCAACTCAGATAGCACGGATTTGCGGGCCTTTACAGTTGGTATCAGAGCTTAGGTTGAGCGAATACCTAGGCTTTGGTGGGATTGTGCTCGTTAGAGATAGGGTCAGTAGTACCCTAGAATGAGTTGAGTGTATATATACGAGAGCGCGTATTTGTAAATTGATATAAAATTGTTTTATATTGTGTTGGCTAGTCTGTTGAACCGTTTATGAATTCTGATCGAATTGTGGGACGCCACGACGTCGATAAGAGTTTGTAAATACTTGAACAGAAGATTGAACACGATATTGTTTTAAAGTGGGTGAATGAAATAATTTTACCCAAAATTCTATTTTGGTGTAGAAAGAATAATTTTATTATAATATATGGATGTGTTGGTTGTTATTATAATCAAATTAGATTATAAAAATTGAAATGGTTATTTATAACCAAACAAAATTTGTATATAAATGAAATATACAAGTGAAAAAAAAAGAAAAAAAATTAAACTCAAAGAAGAATTAGAATTTAAATCCCGGAAGGTTGGAAAATATTTTCAAAGTATATTAGAAGAATATAGCATTATTTTGGGAAGGATTTTGAACAAAAATCATTTTTGAGTGTATTTTTGAAATAATAAAGCACTGAACTCACTTCAGTGGCTGGAAAATAATTCTGATGATGACTGCAGCACCATCAGTGTTTGTAATAACCCGGAAAATCTGGGCCAGTTTAAAATTTTTATTTTGGCTATTTTAGCGAATTTTGATTATTTAAAATGAATTATTTTAAATAATAACGACGAGAAATTTATTTTGAATAGAATTCGAACGTATATATTATACGCGTCGTCGTTAGAATATAAATATTTATATATAATTATAAATAGAATTGAAAATGGCGCGGTAGTTCGATAATTCGATTTCAAACTTTAATTGAAGGTACCGGGTGCAAAACAATCCGGATTTTAGTGAAACCAAAAATAATGGAATCTAATAGTGAGTATCTTTCCAACGAATCCGAAAAATCAAAAGTTCGTAGCGGGAATCAAAAGATATGTCCAGTTGAAAATTCTGAATAGTCGTTATGGAATTCAGGCCCTTAAAAATGGACATTTTGCAAATGACCTCGGATTTCGGCGAAACCACTTTTGTTAGATCCGCAGTGTCAAGTTATTGCTAGGTTTCAAATTTCATAATTTTTCGAATCAATATGTGAGCGTGGCAAAGGAAAACGCGTTTGACCAGTTTTAGTTGATTTTAATCGACTGGAAATTGGCCATTTTTCTAACGGTCTCAGAATTCGACGAAACTAGTTTTGTTAGGACCGTATCGTTAATACGAAGCTAGAAAATATTTTTATTGAATTTTTAGAGACAGTATGTGACCCCGGTAATTTGAAATGTATGTTTAAAATTCAATATATAATGATTTAAACGTAAATTCAACGGAAACTGATTCAAACGATCGAATCAACCTACGATACATATCCCATTGTGTTCGGAATAGGGGTGAAACGCTATGGACGACAGGCGGTGGGCCTCGTTTAGATGACATATGTGAAAGTCAACTTTTAAAAATAATAAAATAATAAATATATATATATATATATATATATTTATTTATATAACCCCCCCTTCAAAATCGACTAAACAGAAAAGAAAAAAAAAGAAAAAAAAATCGAGGAGGGCGACGGAGCTCAAATCCGCCGATGCCGCCGTCGCACGCCCCCTCGAATCGCCTCCCGCCCCGCCTGGCCTCGCCGCTCTTCCCTCCTCCTTCCCTTCTCTCTCTCCTCCGCCTGGAGTTCAAACCCGCCACGCCCTAGACCCCTAAACCCTACCGCAGCCCTCAAACCCACCGCACCACCCACCTCGAAGTCGCGACGCCCGCCCCAGGCGAAGCCTCGAAGCCGCCGACGCCATCTTCTTCCCCCCCCCCCCCCCTCTGTAAGTTCCCTGTTTTTTTTTTATTTAATTTAAAAACTGATTTTCTTGTTTTACTTTAAAAACTGATTTTCTTGTTTTAATTTAAAAACTGATTTTCTTGTTTTACTTTAAAAACTGATTTTCTTGTTTTACTTTAAAAACTGATTTTCTTGTTTTAATTTAAAAACTGATTTTCTTGTTTTAATTTAAAAACTGATTTTCTTGTTTTAATTTAAAAACTGATTTTCTTGTTTAACTTTAAAAACTGATTTTCTTGTTTTAATTTAAAAACTGATTTTCTTGTTTTAATTTAAAAACTGATTTTCTTGTTTTAATTTAAAAACTGATTTTCTTGTTTTACTTTAAAAACTGATTTTCTTGTTTTACTTTAAAAACTGATTTTCTTGTTTTAATTTAAAAACTGATTTTCTTGTTTTACTTTAAAAACTGATTTTCTTGTTTTAATTTAAAAACTGATTTTAATTAGAAGTAAAAACGGATTTTTATTTTTAGATTTTAAAAGGAAAAAGATTTAGATTTTAAAAGGAAAAGATTTAGATTTTAAAATAGAAAAGAGTTAAACTTTAAAAAGTAAAAGAAAAGATTTGATCTTTAAAATGGAAAAGGCGAAATCTTTAAATTTAAAAAGGCGAAATCTTTAAATTTAAAAAGGCGAAATCTTTAAATTTAAAAAGGCGAAATCTTTAAATTTAAAAAAGGCGAAATCTTTAAAAAAAAGGCGAAATCTTCATATAGAAAATAGCGTGATAAAAATATAATTTTTATCTATATAACATAGTAGAAAAAACTTCGATTTTTATATATTGAATAGCAAAGAAAAACTTCGATTTTTATATATTGAATAGCAAAGTAAAACTTCGATTTTTATATATTGAATAGCGAAGTAAAAATTCGATTTTTACATATGTAGTGGCTACGACAACGAAGCTGACAAAAAGGGCGAGAACGACGAAGATCTCTACAATAGGAGTGTCGTGAAGTTGGATAGCTTTCGGTGAGAACTTCTCACCTTTCAATTTAATTTTTCTAGTTATATATATATATACTAGGATGCAGACGGTGCTTAGTAGCACCCGACACAATCGTCCACAGACCATGGACTTGTTTGTTTGGTTGCATAGATTAGTTATATGATTTGATTTGAATTTAAATTGTTTGGTGAAATTGAATGGTTTGATTGATGTGTGAATGGCGTGGGCCTTCACTAGACCGGGGATAAGGCTAGGCCTCGTCCCGTTTCTAGTATCGTGCCGTTATGCCGCCGAAATTTTCCAAAATATGTTAGAAAAATAAAAATATCATTTTATTGAATAAATGAATTGAATAGAAATTCATAGGTTGAAATAAAATGTTTTATCGTTAAAAATATAATTTTTAACGTGAATATGAAAATAGTGAAGTGAACAAAATAAAATATTCATTTACAAACCGGACGGTTTGTTTATGTACACTGATTTGACTGACATTGATTGGGACGATAAATTTTACACATCGCCCAACTGCACAACTAAAATCTGTGTTTGATTGTTTGAAAACCCCACACGGGTGTTGGGATGAAATTTGAAGTTCACTCATCCTAATTGATTAAATATGTCGATCGATCGATTGATAGGCTGTTATAAGCGTTAGATATCTATATTTGATGCTTATACAGTGTAGTGCACTTTGGTTGATGGTTGATCATTTTTCAATGCTATTATATACATGTGTTGTGTGAAAATCCATATAATTAATTTTATATGGTAATTGATTGGGCCTCATTCCAGTTTAGAAATGGAAATATTTGAAATAGAAATATTTGAAATAGAATATTTGAAAATAGAAATTTATGAAGTCGTGTTGATTAGTTTGACGCCATTTTGACGTGAACGATATTTATATCGATTTTAATCGATTTCGAAATGAATTGAATTGAAAACGATTTCGAAATGAAGTGAATTGAAAACGATTTCGAAATGAATTGAATTGAAAACGATTTCGAAATGAATTGAATTGAAAACGATTTCGAAATGAAGTGAATTGAAAACGATTTCGAAATGAATTGAATTGAAAACGATTTCGAAATGAATTGAATTGAAAACGATTTCGAAATGAATTGAATTGAAAACGATTTCGAAATGAAGTGAATTGAAAACGAATTCAAATTGAATTTGAAATTTGAATTGAATAGAAATGAATTTTAAAACGAATCTATAAAGAAGAATTCAATTGTGATTTGAATTGAAAAGGAAGTTGAAATGGCTTTTGGAACGAATTTAAAACTATTTATATAATTCGTTTTAAATAGAAATCGACGAAATATATTATATATATATTATATATATAATATAATGGCCTGAATAGAACGCGCCGCGCCGCGGCAGTTCGCGAATTTCGACCATTGATTTCAAACAGACATTACGGGAGATCCGACCGTCGGATTCTCCTAAAACCGGAACCGTTGGGTTCGTATCGAAGAGAGCTTTCTAACGAATGTGAGAAATTAGAAATCTAATGGTTGGATTTGGAGATACGTCCAAATCAAATTTGAAAAAGGTCGCTGTAAGTGCAGTTCGATGGCCGTTGTTGGAAATCGACTGTACGGGCCTTGATAAAATTATTAAAAATAGTAATAATTTGTGTAAAATCATAAAAAGTGATTTGAGAAGAATTGGGATGAAAAACTCCATATTTGAAAAGATAAAAATAGATTTTTATCGAAATGAACTAGTTTTGAACTAGAATTATAATTCTATTTATTTTTAAATAAATAAATTGAATTTGAAATGGTTTTGAAAATAACCAAAATTTCCAATGATTGCATTGGAGTGGATTTGAATCGAAATTGTCTTCGGAATATTTCGATGTTGGAATTCGTGATATTACAGGTGTTGTTATGGAAATTTGAAAGATATATATTTGTATCGTTATTTCCAATACGACATTTGTTAGTCGTAGAATTCGATATTGAATATAAGCCGATATATTTTCTATTCAGAGCCTTGTATTGAATATCGAATGTGATTTGGGTTTGTCGTGAATGGTGTCTTCACTAACACTGTTCTTGAACCCAGTTGAGAAAAGATTAAATCTTTTTATTTAGATTTAATGAAGTGTACCAATTAAATAATATTTAATTGGAATTGAATTGATATTGATTTTTGGGTTTATCGTGAACTGTGTTTTAAAAGACACTGATTCTTTAACCCAGTTAACGATTAAAACTAAGTGGAGTTTTAATGAATCTTTAAATAGATTGAAAAGATCGAGAATGGAGTATCACCAGTTTTACTCCAGGCGATAGTTAAATCTTTAATTAGATTTGAACGTGAAATGGTAATTGAATTACCGATAACACTGTGGTGTTAGATATGAAGTACTACCAGTTTTACTTCATGGGATGAATAGGTTGGGATTGGGAAATAAAATAAATGATTACTTCGGTGTGGTTCGCTAATCCCAACTAGTTTGAATTGATATTCAAAGGTGATTAAAGAATAAATTTAAAGAATTTATCTTGGATAAAATTAATGGGAACTTTTCCCAAAGTATAGGAATATTTGAATAAAGGAATATTCTGAATTGGAATGAGGCGTATGTTGTGTTTGTGTAACACTTTTATAATATATACGCGAGTTATTCAGAAAGACCGGGTTTATCCCATTATGAATAACTGATTCGACGCGGTGTCGAAGATGAAGACGGTGGTCGAAGACCAGAAGTCTTCACGTCGTTTGGGTGCTTACTGATGATCTTGATTGGGCTGTACACCCAAGAAGATGGAAACAGTTAGTGATCGTCCAGACGTACTTGGAGATCGATGGATATGCGAGGTACTAGGTGCCTCCGGTTTCGTTCAGACCCAGAACGGACTTGTAAATGGACTGTGTGTCTGACATTGGATTTTAGTCCGTGTGATTGATCTCTATTAAATATATATATCTGTTTGGCGGCGGAGAATTTATTCTCTTGCTTAACGCCCTTCTCTAAGACGTACGAGCTCAGGGGTTATATATTGATGGATATCAAACGCATGGAGTGAATTGCCTGTGTGGCATGCCTAAGTGGCAATTGATCGAGGCTTCTGTTGAAAAGCAAAGTCTTGTGGTGATGATCAAAGCACAGCCTGTGTGGCACAGCTTTGTGTAACGTGAATTCGCGAGCCTCGCACCCCGGTTGTGAACCAAAAACGGGAGAGGACGTCAGGGAGGGCATGCGTTTCTTTCTAGCTAGAAGTGGCGTCAGTGGTTTTACACGCCCTGACGAGTTTGACTTATGTGGTTGTTGCTGTTGCGAGGCGCCTCAGTTATATCGGTTTTGGCCGATGCATTCTGGTCGGCAGACGGATCAGACTTACACCCCATAGGGTGGGTAGACGTAGTGTTCAGGCATAATAATCCACATCGGTGGACCGGCCCTGAGGATCCAGGGGCAGTTGCGGCTGTTCCTGAGACACGGGCTAGAGCGTCTCGAATCGGTTGAGGACTATCTTTTGCCTCGGTTCATAGATGGAAACCCAATTTCCAAATACGTGATTCTGCGGTTTTATTTGTAGAGCCTAGTATGGCGACATAGTGGGATGGGGCATTCATGCCGCCTATGATTGATACTTATGATTTGAAGTTGTTTTATACACTATGCACTTATGATAGTATCAAATGATTTGTTTTAAACGTATCAAGCATCCTTGGCTATTATAAGGTAAAAACCCTATCCTCCTGCTTGCGTTGCATTGTGTGATGGGAACTGGGTCTTATAATAGCTTCATTCTTCTTTATTTAGCATTGCGCTGTTGTTTTATGCACTGGTATTCTTGGGAGGAAACCCGTTCCGTGTTATACGGCGTGGTCCCTTGATTTACCGAACTTTAAAATAAAGGATTATAACTGTTTTAGTTCTCACACCATTCACATGACTGACCTGGAGTTTATTGTTTTAACCTAAACTCTGGGTGCCCCTATTTTGACACGGGTAGCTAGTAGTTTTGGTTTTGCAGATTTATATTCACAGGATCCTGGTTTACAGCTGGAACGATATCCGGAAAGCTTTGTATCCGTATATCTCTTTCTAGTTGTGTATTGTATTATTTTCCGCTGCGATGTATTTAAATATAATTTAAATCTCTGATATTTCTGTGTAATATTCAATTATACTCTGTATATTCTTGTAATTTGATGCATTGTTGTAATATACAGTGAAACGTTCTTCTGTATGCATTCTGTTTTGTCCTGTTCTCAAACGATAGGGCATTTCGAACGGTCTGGGTCGGTTTAACGACTGGTTCGGACCGAGCGAAATTCCTTGCCGTCACAGTTGGTATCAGAGCTTTGGTTTACAAAGCTCAGAGAACAAGACACATTAGAACCATACGAAAGAATGCATCAGATATTGGATTAGTAATATCCATTTAGAATGACTCGTTAGAGATGGGATCAGTAGTATCCTAGAACGAGTGTGAAGAGTATATTTTTAAAAATGAAAACAATTTTTGTTTTGAAAATTTAATTCAATTATTCGTATTTGATTATCTATTTATATTGAGTTGGACAGTCCAGTATATAAAGATTTTGCGTATACGTCTGATCCACGTGTATTTGAAATTTTAATATACTGGATAGATATAGAGTCACATTCTAGACACCCGGGGATAATTCTGATGATGTGGCCACATCATCAGTATTTATGTTCGAGTTTCGAAGGTGTGATTTTCTATATATTTCCATTAGGCTGGTGTGAGAACCAAAACTTATATATAGCTAGAATACATTGTTGTGATTTGGCATCAAAACATGATTTTTTTATATATATCAAATTATGAATTTGAAACTCTAATTCACTAATTGATTGATATTTGTGCTGTTTGTTTAGTTGTTTGATAATTTTTAACCATTTAGCCTAATTGAATCAAATATTGAATTGTATTGAAAATTGGTCGCATCTGCTTGCATATACATGTATATCATTGAACAGGTCATAGCAAGGAGGCTAGAGCAGAGAATAAAATTTGTTTGCCCGACAAATAGGTACATGTTTACTACATAATTTCCTGTTTTGTTTGGGTGATGATGATTTTATGAGCCTATTGGCTAGCCGCTTGGCTTTTTCTTTTTCTTTTTGAGATCTGAAGGACCGGGGAAGCTATTTGAAATTCCCCGATGCTCCCGGTGCAGGGGAGGTTATGGCGAAATTTTTCGAAAATTTAGGGTGTTAGCCAAATTTTTGAAATTTTGAAAATTCTCAGAAACTGAAAAGTTGGAGAATGGAAGCCAGATCGAATGTAGAGCTGAATAATCAAACCACTTTCGACTTTGTTCCTTTTCGGGGACGAAAAGTTTTAAGTGGGGGAGATTGTAATAACCCGGAAAATCTGGGCCAGTTTAAAATTTTTATTTTGGCTATTTTAGCGAATTTTGATTATTTAAAATGAATTATTTTAAATAATAACGACGAGAAATTTATTTTGAATAGAATTCGAACGTATATATTATACACGTCGTCGTTAGAATATAAATATTTATATATAATTATAAATAGAATTGAAAATGGCGCGGTAGTTCGATAATTCGATTTCAAACTTCAATTGAAGGTACCGGGTGCAAAACAATCCGGATTTTAGTGAAACCAAAAATAATGGAATCTAATAGTGAATATCTTTCCAACGAATCCGAAAAATCAAAAGTTTGTAGCGGGAATCAAAAGATATGTCCAGTTGAAAATTCTGAATAGTCGCTATGGAATTCAGGCCCTTAAAAATGGACATTTTGCAAATGACCTCGGATTTCGGCGAAACCACTTTTGTTAGATCCGCAGTGTCAAGTTATTGCTAGGTTTCAAATTTCATAATTTTTCGAATCAATATGTGAGCATGGCAAAGGAAAACGAGTTTGACCAGTTTCAGTTGATTTTAATCGACTGGAAATTGGCCATTTTTCTAACGGTCTCAGAATTCGACGAAACTAGTTTTGTTAGGACCGTATCGTTAATACGAAGCTAGAAAATATTTTTATTGAATTTTTAGAGACAGTATGTGACCCCGGTAATTTGAAATGTATGTTTAAAATTCAATATATAATGATTTAAATGTAAATTCAACGGAAACTGATTCAAACGATCGAATCAACCTACGATACATATCCCATTGTGTTCGGAATGGGGGTGAAACGCTATGGACGACAGGCGGTGGGCCTCGTTTAGATGACATATGTGAAAGTCAACTTTTAAAAATAATAAAATAATAAATATATTTTTTTTTATATAACCCCCCCCCCCCCGTTCAAAATCGACTAAACAGAAAAGAAAAAAAAGAAAAAAATCGAGGAGGGCGACGGAGCTCAAATCCGCCGATGCCGCCGTCGCACGCCCCCTCGAATCGCCTCCCGCCCCGCCTGGCCTCGCCGCTCTTCCCTCCTCCTTCCCTTCTCTCTCTCCTCCGCCTGGAGTTCAAACCCGCCACGCCCTAGACCCCTAAACCCTACCGCAGCCCTCAAACCCACCGCACCACCCACCTCGAAGTCGCGACGCCCGCCCCAGGCGAAGCCTCGAAGCCGCCGACGCCATCTTCTTCCCCCCCCCCCCCCTCTGTAAGTTCCCTGTTTTTTTTTTTTTTTATTTAATTTAAAAACTGATTTTCTTGTTTTACTTTAAAAACTGATTTTCTTGTTTTAATTTAAAAACTGATTTTCTTGTTTTACTTTAAAAACTGATTTTCTTGTTTTACTTTAAAAACTGATTTTCTTGTTTTAATTTAAAAACTGATTTTCTTGTTTTAATTTAAAAACTGATTTTCTTGTTTTAATTTAAAAACTGATTTTCTTGTTTAACTTTAAAAATTGATTTTCTTGTTTTAATTTAAAAACTGATTTTCTTGTTTTAATTTAAAAACTGATTTTCTTGTTTTAATTTAAAAACTGATTTTCTTGTTTTACTTTAAAAACTGATTTTCTTGTTTTACTTTAAAAAATGATTTTCTTGTTTTACTTTAAAAACTGATTTTCTTGTTTTAATTTAAAAACTGATTTTCTTGTTTAACTTTAAAAACTGATTTTCTTGTTTTAATTTAAAAACTGATTTTCTTGTTTTACTTTAAAAACTGATTTTCTTGTTTTAATTTAAAAACTGATTTTAATTAGAAGTAAAAACTGATTTTTATTTTTAGATTTTAAAAGGAAAAAGATTTAGATTTTAAAAGGAAAAGATTTAGATTTTAAAATAGAAAAGAGTTAAACTTTAAAAAGTAAAAGAAAAGATTTGATCTTTAAAATGGAAAAGGCGAAATCTTTAAATTTAAAAAGGCGAAATCTTTAAATTTAAAAAGGCGAAATCTTTAAATTTAAAAAGGCGAAATCTTTAAATTTAAAAAAGGCGAAATCTTTAAAAAAGGCGAAATCTTCATATAGAAAATAGCGTGATAAAAATATAATTTTTATCTATATAACATAGTAGAAAAAACTTCGATTTTTATATATTGAATAGCAAAGAAAAACTTCGATTTTTATATATTGAATAGCAAAGTAAAACTTCGATTTTTATATATTGAATAGAGAAGTAAAAATTCGATTTTTACATATGTAGTGGCTACGACAACGAAGCTGACAAAAAGGGCGAGAACGACGAAGATCTCTACAATAGGAGTGTCGTGAAGTTGGATAGCTTTCGGTGAGAACTTCTCACCTTTCAATTTAATTTTCCTAGTTATATATATATATATACTAGGATGCAGACGGTGCTTAGTAGCACCCGACACAATCGTCCACAGACCATGGACTTGTTTGTTTGGTAGCATAGATTAGTTATATGATTTGATTTGAATTTGAATTGTTTGGTGAAATTGAATGGTTTGATTGATGTGTGAATGGCGTGGGCCTTCACTAGACCGGGGATAAGGCTAGGCCTCGTCCCGTTTCTAGTATCGTGCCGTTATGCCGCCGAAATTTTCCAAAATATGTTAGAAAAATAAAAATATCATTTTATTGAATAAATGAATTGAATAGAAATTCATAGGTTGAAATAAAATGTTTTATCGTTAAAAATATAATTTTTAACGTGAATATGAAAATAGTGAAGTGAACAAAATAAAATATTCATTTACAAACCGAACGGTTTGTTTATGTACACTGATTTGACTGACATTGATTGGGACGATAAATTTTACACATCGCCCAACTGCACAACTAAAATCTGTGTTTGATTGTTTGAAAACCCCACACGGGTGTTGGGATGAAATTTGAAGTTCACTCATCCTAATTGATTAAATATGTCGATCGATCGATTGACAGGCTGTTATAAGCATTAGATATCTATATTTGATGCTTATACAGTGTAGTGCACTTTGGTTGATGGTTGATCATTTTTCAATGCTATTATATACATGTGTTGTGTGAAAATCCATATAATTAATTTTATATGGTAATTGATTGGGCCTCATTCCAGTTTAGAAATGGAAATATTTGAAATAGAAATATTTGAAATAGAATATTTGAAAATAGAAATTTATGAAGTCGTGTTGATTAGTTTGACGCCATTTTGACGTGAACGATATTTATATCGATTTTAATCGATTTCGAAATGAATTGAATTGAAAACGATTTCGAAATGAATTGAATTGAAAACGATTTCGAAATGAAGTGAATTGAAAACGATTTCGAAATGAATTGAATTGAAAACGATTTCGAAATGAATTGAATTGAAAACGATTTCGAAATGAAGTGAATTGAAAACGATTTCGAAATGAATTGAATTGAAAACGATTTCGAAATGAATTGAATTGAAAACGATTTCGAAATGAATTGAATTTAAAACGATTTCGAAATGAAGTGAATTGAAAATGAATTCAAATTGAATTTGAAATTTGAATTGAATAGAAATGAATTTTAAAACGAATCTATAAAGAAGAATTCAATTGTGATTTGAATTGAAAAGGAAGTTGAAATGGCTTTTGGAACGAATTTAAAACTATTTATATAATTCGTTTTAAATAGAAATCGACGAAATATATTATATATATATATTATATATATAATATAATGGCCTGAATAGAACGCGCCGCGCCGCGGCAGTTCGCGAATTTCGACCATTGATTTCAAACGGACATTACGGGAGATCCGACCGTCGGATTCTCCTAAAACCGGAACCGTTGGGTTCGTATCGAAGAGAGATTTCTAACGAATGTGAGAAATTAGAAATCTAACGGTTGGATTTGGAGATACGTCCAAATCAAATTTGAAAAAAGGTCGCTGTAAGTGCAGTTCGATGGCCGTTGTTGGAAATCGACTGTACGGGCCTTGATAAAATTATTAAAAATAGTAATAATTTGTGTAAAATCATAAAAAGTGATTTGAGAAGAATTGGGATGAAAAACTCCATATTTGAAAAGATAAAAATAGATTTTTATCGAAATGAACTAGTTTTGAACAAGAATTATAATTCTATTTATTTTTAAATAAATAAATTGAATTTGAAATGGTTTTGAAAATAACCAAAATTTCCAATGATTGCATTGGAGTGGATTTGAATCGAAATTGTCTTCAGAATATTTCGATGTTGGAATTCGTGATATTACAGGTGTTGTTATGGAAATTTGAAAGATATATATTTGTATCGTTATTTCCAATACGACATTTGTTAGTCGTAGAATTCGATATTGAATATAAGCCGATATATTTTCTATTCAGAGCCTTGTATTGAATATCGAATGTGATTTGGGTTTGTCGTGAATGGTGTCTTCACTAACACTGTTCTTGAACCCAGTTGAGAAAAGATTAAATCTTTTTATTTAGATTTAATGAAGTGTACCAATTAAATAATATTTAATTGGAATTGAATTGATATTGATTTTTGGGTTTATCGTGAACTGTGTTTTAAAAGACACTGATTCTTTAACCCAGTTAACGATTAAAACTAAGTGGAGTTTTAATGAATCTTTAAATAGATTGAAAAGATCGAGAATGGAGTATCACCAGTTTTACTCCAGGCGATAGTTAAATCTTTAATTAGATTTGAACGTGAAATGGTAATTGAATTACCGATAACACTGTGGTGTTAGATATGAAGTACTACCAGTTTTACTTCATGGGATGAATAGGTTGGGATTGGGAAATAAAATAAATGATTACTTCGGTGTGGTTCGCTAATCCCGACTAGTTTGAATTGATATTCAAAGGTGATTAAAGAATAAATTTAAAGAATTTATCTTGGATAAAATTAATGGGAACTTTTCCCAAAGTATAGGAATATTTGAATAAAGGAATATTCTGAATTGGAATGAGGCGTATGTTGTGTTTGTGTAACACTTTTATAATATATACGCGAGTTATTCAGAAAGACCGGGTTTATCCCATTCTGAATAACTGATTCGACGCGGTGTCGAAGATGAAGACGGTGGTCGAAGACCAGAAGTCTTCACGTCGTTTGGGTGCTTACTGATGATCTTGATTGGGCTGTACACCCAAGAAGATGGAAACAGTTAGTGATCGTCCAGACGTACTTGGAGATCGATGGATATGCGAGGTACTAGGTGCCTCCGGTTTCGTTCAGACCCAGAACGGACTTGTAAATGGACTGTGTGTCTGACATTGGATTTTAGTCCGTGTGATTGATCTCTATTAAATATATATCTGTTTGGCGGCGGAGAATTTATTCTCTTGCTTAACGCCCTTCTCTGAGACGTACGAGCTCAGGGGTTATATATTGATGGATATCAAACGCATGGAGTGAATTGCCTGTGTGGCATGCCTAAGTGGTAATTGATCGAGGCTTCTGTTGAAAAGTAAAGTCTTGTGGTGATGATCAAAGCACAGCCTGTGTGGCACAACTTTGTGTAACGTGAATTCGCGAGCCTCGCACCCCGGTTGTGAACCAAAAACGGGAGAGGACGTCAGGGAGGGCATGCGTTTCTTTCTAGCTAGAAGTGGCGTCAGTGGTTTTACACGCCCTGACGAGTTTGACTTATGTGGTTGTTGCTGTTGCGAGGCGCCTCGGTTATATCGGTTTTGGCCGATGCATTCTGGTCGGCAGACGGACCAGACTTACACCCCATAGGGTGGGGAGACGTAGTGTTCAGGCATAATAATCCACATCGGTGGACCGGCCCTGAGGATCCAGGGGGCAGTTGCGGCTGTTCCTGAGACACGGGCTAGAGCGTCTCGAATCGGTTGAGGACTATCTTTTGCCTCGGTTCATAGATGGAAACCCAATTTCCAAATACGTGATTCTGCGGTTTTATTTGTAGAGCCTAGTATGGCGACATAGTGGGATGGGGCATTCATGCCGCCTATGATTGATACTTATGATTTGAAGTTGTTTTATACACTATGCACTTATGATAGTATCAAATGATTTGTTTTAAACGTATCAAGCATCCTTGGCTATTATAAGGTAAAAACTAGGGCTGTCAATGGGTCGTGTCGGGTCGGGTTTGGGTCGGGTCATGTCAGGTTCGGGTTGATTTATAAACGGGTCGGGTCAACCCGTTTATTAAACGGGTCATATTTTCCCAACCCTAACCCGACCCGTTTATAAATGGGTTGACCCGACCCGACCCGCGTAACCCGTTTAACTAAATGGCTCGTGTCAGGTCATGTTGGGTCGGGTTTACCTGTTTGACCCATTGATAGATATTGCCTACTAATATAAGCAACAAAAGAACCAAATCATCAACATGCACACTGTTATATAATCACCGACATGCAACAAGTTACAAAGTCACCAACAGACAACACATATATAAAGAATGAAATCCCCATATTCAAAAATCATTTTCTATACATAAGCATATATTCCCATACTGCATAAATTAAAGACTGGAAGAGATATAGTTGTTATAAGTAAAATATAACTAACAACATATAAGAATAAATTAGTGAAATATAATAGCTTACATATACGAGCATACTGATTACTGCATATATAAAAGACTAATGCTAATAGTATACATAAAAAACTAACAGTATGGAAGAGATACAGCATTTAATCGGGTTTGGCGGGTCAAAATCGGGTTAGCGGGTCAACCCTAAACCCACCCGTTTATAAACGGGTCAAATTCGGGTTGACCCGAAAATGACCTGCTAACTAAATGGGTCGGGTTAACCTGCTAATTTCCGTGCGGGTTTCGGGTCGGGTCACGGGTCGGGTAGGAAATTGACAGCCCTAGTAAAAACCCTATCATCCGGCTTGCGTTGCATTATGTGATGGGAACTGGGTCTTATAATAGCTTCATTCTTCTTTATTTAGCATTGCGCTGTTGTTTTATGCACTGGTATTCTTGGGAGGAAACCCGTTCCGTGTTATACGGCGTGGTCCCTTGATTTACCGAACTTTAAAATAAAGGATAATAACTGTTTTAGTTCTCACACCAGTCACATGACTGACCTGGAGTTTATTGTTTTAACCTAAACTCTGGGTGCCCTTATTTTGACACGGGCAGCTAGTAGTTTTGGTTTTGCAGATTTATATTCACAGGATCCTGGTTTACAACTGGAACGATATCCGGAAAGCTTTGTATCCGTATATCTCTTTCTAGTTGTGTATTGTATTATTTTCCGCTGCGATGTATTTAAATATAATTTAAATCTCTGATATTTCTGTGTAATATTCAATTATACTCTGTATATTCTTGTAATCTGATGCATTGTTGTAATATACAGTGAAACGTTCTTCTGTATGCGTTCTGTTTTGTCCTGTTCTCAAACGATAGGGCGTTTCGAACGGTCTGGGTCGGTTTAGCGACTGGTTCGGACCGAGCGAAATTCCTTGCCGTCACAATGTTCATTTTCAAGTTTCTAAGTGATGGATTGCTACCATAAGTGAGGTTTCCATTAAAAAGGTATTTCAAAAGACAAGTTGTTTGGAAAATTCAAATGTTTTGGATATTGGTATGGAAATAAATATATGTTTATATATATTTATATGATTTCAAGGGGATTTGAAATAAAAATCCGGTTATTTGAATTCTAGAATTTGAATTTAACTTAAACAAGTTAAATGGGTCGAAGTGAACAAATTAAATAGAATCAATTTGGATAAATTGGTGTTGAACCAACATGAATGGAATATGAATTGAATGTGAACATATTGATTGAAAATCATTCATATTTAATGAATGGAACCCAAAGTTTTGGTAGAACTAAAATTTGTAGAAATTGAAATGTTGAGTTTTAACATAGATGAATTTTGAAATGTAAATGGGTTAGTAGCATCTTTCCTACCTTAGTAATTTCGGGGACGAAATTCTTTTAAGGGGGGAAGAATGTAACGACCCGGATTTTTGGTCAGTTTATTTTAAATATTTTATATCTTTTTAAATATCGAGTTGATAATATAAATGAATTTTTATATTTAGTTATCGATTTAAAAATCAATTTCGACTAAATATCGAATATATTAAGTTATCATAATACGAAATCAAAATATAATTGAATTTGAAGTTAAAGACTGAATCGAAACGGCGATCAATATAAATTGTATATTGAATTACAACTCGATAAATGTAGTTATTGGAAGTCGACTTATATGTTAAATCGAATTTAATTTAATCATTTATTTAAGTTGTTATCTCGTCTACATAGTCAAACTAAATTCCAGAATTTGTTCCGTGGAGTTCAGAATAGCAGTATAATTTAGAAATGTCGGTCGTTAAGTAAAAAATCACAGTTCAGGATTGTGAATTAGGGACCAAAGGATATTCTATAAAATTAGTTAAATATAAAATCAAAATAATAATAATATAAATATTACATCATCTCAGCTACTTATATCGGCCAACCTACTCTTGTTTTATTTTCCCTACCTCGAGCAGTGAAAATTGTCTCTCTGTTCAAAATCTAGGAAACAAGCTTCTAATGGTTGGTATGTTTTGCTTCCTCGTTGCGTCTATAAAATGAGCCATATACCCTTCGTTATTTCCATTCTCACAAGCCAACTAAAAGCATTTCATCCCTTCTTCCTCTATCTCATTTTCCAGTCATTCTTGAAATCGAAATCGAAGGTGGAAGCTTGTCTCGATCTGGCGCTTGCAAATCGGTGCGACTAGGTGGCTCGCGCTCGAGTTTGGGGAAGGAATGGAGTGCGATGTTTGTATAGGATTCTAATTATGGTCTCGAGCGTGACTGATGGTGGTTGTTCTACAGTAAGCCAAAGAGGGTTGCCGCGACTAATTTGAGGAAGTAGTGGGGAGTTCGGTCTGTGGATTTGAAGGATGATGGGGATCAAATTGGAAGTCGCGATGGGCACTAGGAGATCGATGATGTGGTAGAACGTGCTCGCGTTAGTGGTGTGTGAGTATTTCAGAAACTGTCGCTACCAGTAATGGGAAAATCAAAGTCGCGATAGTCTAGTATGGGGTCATCGATGTGGAGCTACTGTGCGGGTGGATGTTGAAGTGCTCGAACAAGATGAACTAGGGTTCAGCATTGATAAATTGGGGAGGTGCTGTTTGTTATGAGTTTTGAGGAGGAGTCAGCTGTGTTTAAAGGAGCGTGAGTTTCAAAATCTACGGCAAAGGGAGGAGTGTAGTAACAGGCGAGTACTGTAAGGGGGACTGGTTATAGAAGTTGTGATGACGAAGAGTAGTAGTGAGTCAGTGTACATGATGCAGCAGTTGTAGAATAAATGGTACTGATGATAGAAAAGGGAAGGAGGATCGACCGTAAGTTGTTCGACGAAATATCGATGTAGGATTGATTTTAGTTTTGGGACTATCCAGAGATTGGTTCATCAATTGGTTGAGTAAAGCGCGGTAATAGTAAGGTATACTTCTTTTACAAATTTAAATATACGTAGAGTAATTTATTTAATTATGCAAATGGTTAATTTAAACGGATAGTCATTTAATCGTTAAGTAAAATCAAATTATTATAGCAGCAAATAGATTCGGCTGAAGACAATTCAAGTTAATTCGTTAGCCGCATAATGCTAAATTTAATTGGATATTCGACAAACAGAAATTCAGGTGAGTAAATCTCACTCACCTTTTATTTATAATTATTTTTACTTCGTAAAAATAATTGTTGTTGCTTGTTTGGATTTTTCTGATTGTTTTATATATATTAGTTATTTAGGCTATTATATATATATATTGGGTTGATTGATTGGTTGGATTCCCGCAGTCTCATTAGCGGATGCCCGCGGTTTCATAGCGGATGATTACCCTATACGTCCCCACGCTATGATTAGTGGATGACCTTCTATACCACGATATTCTGCCATGAAGTAGAATGGGTATTATTTATGTGCTAACATCTGTGGATGCAGGAAAACAGGTTGGAGGAATCCAACTGGATTCCTCAAAAATATATTATCTGTTTGTTTATTTGTTTGCATATATATTGTTATATATGATGTGTTAGAAAAATAAATAATTGGTTGCTTTGTGTGTTTAAATATCACTGGGCTTAAGTAATGATATTTAAAAATATCATGAAAAAAAGATATTTGAGAATTAGAAAGGAAATTCTATTTTTTCTAAAATAGAATTGAAATTTGAAATTTGAATATAGAAGATTCAAATAGAACTGAATTTGAAATTTGAATATAGAAAATTCAAATAGATCCAAACAGAATTGAAAATGAAATTGAATAATGAAATTCCAATATAGAATTTGAATAAAGAAAATTCAAAGAGGAATTCAAAAGGGATTGGAATAAAAGAATTTGAAATAGAATTTTGAATATAGAAATTCAAATGGAAACTTAATAAAGGAATTTGAATATAGAGAATTCAAACAGAATTGAATATAGAATTTGAATCGAGAATTCAAAAAGAATTGAATATGGAATTTGAATACAGAAATTCATAAAGGAATGTGAATAAAGGAATGTGAATAGAGGAATAAAGGAATTTGAATAAATGAATTTGAAATATTGAATTTCAAAGAAGAATTGAATTGAATTTGAAATATAGAATTTCAAAGAAGAATTGAAATAGAAATTGAATAATAGAATTCAAATGGAATTTCAAGAAAAGAAATTGAATAATAGAATTCAAATGGAATTTCAAGTATAGAAATTGAATAATAGAATTCAAATGGAATTTCAAGTATTGAATTTGAATATGGAATTTAAATAGAAATTCAAGTATTGAATTTGAATATAAAATAGAAAAGGAAATTCAACTATGGAATTTGAATATAGGAATTTAAATAGGAGTTGAATAAAGGAAATTTAAATATAGAATTTGAATAATAGAAAAGGAAATAGAATTTGAACATAGAATTCAAATAGAAAAGGAAATAGAATTTGAACATAGAATTCAAATAGAAAAGGAAATAGAATTTGAACATAGAATTCAAATAGAAAAGGAATTGGAATTTGAATATAGAATTCAAATAAAAGCGAGATTGGAATTTGAATCAAGAAATTAAAATAGAGTTAAAATGGAGTTGGATTCATTTTAATGAAGTTTAAAAGTTTTTATATATATATATATATATATATATAATTAAAACGAACTCGCCGCAGCGCTGCAGTTCGTAAATTGACGACTCGAACTTCAATTGAGTATACAGGACTCAATTGAAGTCGGAATTCTTTGAAACAAGAATCGTCAGGACCGGTTGAATAATAGTTTTCTGATGGAAGAGAAAAATCTGGATTTCGTCGAATAGATTTTGAGTTATGTCTAAATCAAATTTTTAAAAGTGCAGCGCCAGAAACCATTAAAACCATAATGGATTTTATATAATAAATATAGGAATTTTTAAGCAAATAAAAATCCGAATTTCCATTTAAAAACCTGGTCTTGAGTTAGAACATAAAGGTGAACTCAAGTGAAGTAAGAAAAGTGATTTTTGAAACAATAATCATATTTTTGATTATTGAATAGAATTAACTAAGTCAAAGAAGAATTAGTTAATCGAGTGGTGAATTGAAGTCGAACTTTGAAAATTGAATTTTTGAATTGTAAACATATATTTGAAATCAAATATAGAACTTAAGTTAAAATTTGAATTCAATTAGTTGATAAGTAAGTTGAAATATATTTGAAACGTGTTATATTCATATATACAAGCGAAATGGGCAAAGAGTTAGTTAAAGAGTTACTTTAACGAATTGAGTCAAAACGAGTGTACGAAGTTGAAATGAATTGTACAGGTATAGATATACCGGAGACAGTTATGGGATAAAGTGATGAAGGTATATAATTAGTGTGCTCGACAATAAGGTACATGTTTAATTCATATATGAGATTTTATGCGCCGTATCGGCAAGCCGCTTGGGTTTTTCTTTTTCTTTTTGAGATGAGAAGTTACCGGGAAGCTATTTGAAATTTCCCGATGCTCCCGATACATGGGAGGTTATGGCGAATTTTTCCGAAAATTTAAGGAGTTAGAATATTTTTAAGAAAATTTGATAACTAGAAATCCATATATCGATATATATAGAGAATTAGATAATGAAACAAATTTAAATAGGATATTTGAAACAAGAAGGAAAACTATAACTTAGATTTGTTAAAAATAACAAGGGAAATGTATACGTGTTTTAAAAATAGATAATTGGTTTGAATAGTATTGATTATTCGAGTAAGTAGTCTTGTCTGTTTTGACATTATGAATGTTATTCAGTCAAGTCTGAGAGGTAATTATACCCTAATTTGATTGGTTTCATTAACAACCGATAAATAGCAAAACTCAGTCTCGAAGATCAACGTTTAAAGAGATTTAGTTGAATGTATATATTTGGGTTGTCGTAACGATGTTTTACACAACATCCGTTTTAACCCAAATAAATGTAAACTTGGAAATAAAATAACAAATGTTTCGAAGTATAGAACTAAATGGGTTCGTGGAAGAGATAAGTGATTGGAATGTTTTCCAATAAAAATCGAAAATATTTTCTAACTATAGAAATAAAAGGAGGCGATACGTGTAAATATTTGGTTAACAAATATTGATAAGGAAATGGAGAAAAGATTTAACTAATGAAATATTAATTAAAGAGCCCAGTGATTTGTTTGATATGTTTGGATGAACACTTGTTTTTATTCGAAAGTTAAATCACAGACTATCGAAGTTTTTGACCATCGTTGTCAATATGGAGAGACCGGTTGGATTATTATCCGAAGAACCACTCCGTATCGGCATTAGCGTTGCGAACCAAGTATGCTGAATATATTGAAGACGGAGTAAAGTGCAAGGACTCTTTCTATTAAATAGAAATAGTGCCTTCGGTTTCGTTCAATTCCAGAACGAACGTAAATGGACGAATGTCTGACAGAGTATTTCCAATGATCAAATGGGTTGGTCTGTATAAATATATATGGTTGCAACGGATTTATTCCATTAGCATAACATCCAGAATATTTGTGCAAACTTAACTAGTGATTAATGGATCTGACAATGTGGCATTCAAAGTGATTGTGCTATCAATGAATGGTAAGTATTCGTAGCCTCAGGCCTTAACAACTGGGAAAGGACAAAAATCGGGCAGGCAGCATGGCTATGTGGGTCGCACCCATTAGGATGTATAATCACCTATCTAGAGGTTCATTTAATTTCTTATTCTATTCGATGTTGTCCCAGTCGGGAGACGGTTGCTGATCCCAACCGTTGGTGATATACATTCGATACAATCAAGCGAAATGAGTGGTCGGTCATGTGTGGGTCGGGTTACAAGATGTTCTTGTTGAACCCAGTGTATTCCTCTCTAGAGATACACTAGCGGAAGGTGGTTCCATACCTTGTCATGTTGGAAATCCAATCTCCAATAAGCGCTATGCGGTTTTTGATTTTATACTATATATGTGGAGCGTGAGATGCAAGCGTTCTGCTATTTGGTTATTTACTTGTTGTAAACATTATTATAATATCACTGGATTTTCGTATCAAAGTGTTTTGGGTTATAGTAAGGTAAAAACCGTCCATGTTTATGTGTGGGCTGGTCTTACTATTATCTTTTCTTTTGAAAGGATTTTAAAGGTTAAACCAATGATTTGAGTTTACTCACACCAGTCCCATGACTGACTTAGAGTTTATTTTGTTTTGTTTTCCCTAAACTCTAGGGTGCCCAAATTTGTACGGGCAGTCAAGTAGTCGGGATTTCACAGATTCAATTGGAGGAGCTGGAAGCAGGAGGCTTCACCAGTTAGCTGTAGATTATCATATTTCCGTTGTGTACTATGTTGTATCTGGAAACAGGTGTTTATAACTGTCCCAGAAATGACTGTTGTGCTCTGATGATGGTATGTATATAAACTTACTGATTTGTATTTCAAAAGTTATGTTATATAATATATTTTATTCGTTCCGCTGTGAGTTTGTGATCTTCGTTTTTCTTCTATTCTAATATTTCTTTCTTTCTATTTCTCATCCTCTAACTTCTTTCTAAAAATGATTCGTATTTCTGTGCAATTTGGGTTGGACGTGTGGTGTTTTTAGTCAACTCAGATAGCACGAATTGGCGGGCCTTTACAGTTGGTATCAGAGCTTAGGTTGAGCGAATACCTAGGCTTTGGTGGGATTGTGCTCATTAGAGATAGGGTCAGTACTACCCTAGAATGAGTTGAGTGTATATATACGAGAGCGCGTATTTGTAAATTGATATAAAATTATTTTATATTGTGTTATCTAGTCTGTTGAACCGTTTATGAATTCTGATCGAATTGTAGGACGCCACGACGTCGATAAGAGTTTGTAAATACTTGAACAAAAGATTGAACACGATATTGTTTTAAAGTGGGTGAATGAAATAATTTTACCCAAAATTCTATTTTGGTGTAGAAAGAATAATTTTATTATAATATATGGATGTGTTGGTTGTTATTATAATCAAATTAGATTATAAAAATTCAAATGGTTATTTATAACCAAACAAAATTTGTATATAAATGAAATATACAAGTGAAAAAAAAAGAAAAAAAAAATTGAACTCAAAGCAGAATTAGAATTTAAATCCCGAAAGGTTGGAAAATATTTTCAAAGTATATTAGAGGAATATAGCATTATTTTGGGAATGATTTTGAACAAAAATCATTTTAGAGTGTATTTTTTAAATAATAAAGCACTAAACTCACTTCAGTGGCTGGAAAATAATTCTGATGATGACTGCAGCACCATCAGTGTTCATTTTCAAGTTTCTAAGGTTTCCATTAAAAAGGTATTTCAAAAGACGAGTTGTTTGGAAAATTCAAATGTTTTGGATATTGGTATGGAAATAAATATATGTTTATATATATTTATATGATTTCAAGGGGATTTGAAATAAAAATCCGGTTATTTGAATTCTAGAATTTGAATTTAACTTAAACAAGTTAAATGGGTCGAAGTGAACAAATTGAATAGAATCAATTTGGATAAATTGGTGTTGAACCAATATGAATGGAATATGAATTGAATGTGAACATATTGATTGAAAATCATTCAGATTTAATGAATGGAACCCAAAGTTTTGGTAGAACTAAAATTTGTAGAAATTGAAATGTTGAGTTTTAACATAGATGAATTTTGAAATGTAAATGGGTTAGTAGCATTTTTCCTACCTTAGTAATTTCGGGGACGAAATTCTTTTAAGGGGGGAAGAATGTAACGACCCGGATTTTTGGTCAGTTTATTTTAAATATTTTATATCTTTTTAAATATCGAGTTGATAATATAAATGAATTTTTATATTTAGTTATCGATTTAAAAATCAATTTCGACTTAATATCAAATGTAGTAAATTATCATAATACGAAATCAAAATATAATTGAATTTGAAGTTAAAGACTGAATCGAAACGGCGATCAATATAAATTGTATATTGAATTACAACTCGATAAATGTAGTTATTGGAAGTCGACTTATATGTTAAATCGAATTTAATTTAATCATTTATTTAAGTTGTTATCTCGTCTACATAGTCAAACTAAATTCCAGAATTTGTTCAGTGGAGTTCAGAATAGCAGTATAATTTAGAAATGTCGGTCCTTAAGTAAAAAAAACAGTTCGGGATTGTGAATTAGGGACCAAAGGATATTCTATATAATTAGTTAAATATAAAATCAAAATAATAATAATATAAATATTACATCATCTCAGCTACTTATATCGGCCGACCTACTCTTGTTTTATTTTCCCTACCTCGAGCAGTGAAAATTGTCTCTCTGTTCAAAATCTAGGAAACAAGCTTCTAATGGTTGGTACGTTTTGCTTCCTCGTTGCGTCTATAAAATGAGCCATATACCCTTCGTTATTTCCATTCTCACAAGCCAACTAAAAGCATTTCATCCCTTCTTCCTCTATCTCATTTTCCAGTCATTCTTGAAATCGAAATCGAAGGTGGAAGCTTGTCTCGATCTGGCGCTCGCAAATCGGTGCGACTAGGTGGCTCGCGCTCGAGTTTGGGGAAGGAACGGAGTGCGATGTTTGTATTGGATTCTAATTATGGTCTCGAGTGTGACTGATGGTGGTTGTTCTACAGTAAGCCAAAGAGGGTTGCCGCGACTAATTTGAGGAAGTAGTGGGGAGTTCGGTCTGTGGATTTGAAGGATGATGGGGATCAAATTGGAAGTCGCGATGGGCACTAGGAGATCGATGATGTGGTAGAACGTGCTTGCGTTAGTGGTGTGTGAGTATTTCAGGAACTGTCGCTACCAGTAATGGGAAAATCAAAGTCGCGATAGTCTAGTATGGGGTCATCGATGTGGAGCTACCGTGCGGGTGGATGTTGAAGTGCTCGAACAAGATGAACTAGGGTTCAGCATTGATAAATTGGGGAGGTGCTGTTTGTTATGAGTTTTGAGGAGGAGTCGGCTGTGTTTAAAGGAGCGTGAGTTTCAAAATCTACGGCAAAGGGAGGAGTGTAGTAACAGGCGAGTACTGTAAGGGGGACTGGTTATAGAAGTTGTGATGACGAAGAGTAGTAGTGAGTCAGTGTACATGATGCAGCAGTTGTAGAATAAATGGTACTGATGATAGAAAAGGGAAGGAGGATCGACCGTAAGTTGTTCGACGAAATATCGATGTAGGATTGATTTTAGTTTTGGGACTATCCAGAGATTGGTTCATCAATTGGTTGAGTAAAGCGCGGTAATAGTAAGGTATACTTCTTTTACAAATTTAAATATACGTAGAGTAATTTATTTAATTATGCAAATGGTTAATTTAAACGGATAGTCATTTAATCGTTAAGTAAAATCAAATTATTATAGCAGCAAATAGATTCGGCTGAAGTCAATTCAAGTTGATTCGTTAGCTGCATAATGCTAAATTTAATTGGATATTCGACAAACAGAAATTCAGGTGAGTAAATCGCACTCACCTTTTATTTATAATTATTTTTACTTCGTAAAAATAATTGTTGTTGCTTGTTTGGATTTTTCTGCTTGTTTTATATATATTAGTTATTTAGGCTATTATATATATATTGGGTTGATTGATTGGTTGGATTCCCGCAGTCTCATTAGCGGATGCCCGCAGTTTCATAGCGGATGATTACCCTATACACCCCACGCTATGATTAGTGGATGACCTTCTATACCACGATATTATGCCACGAAGTAGAATGGGTATTATTTATGTGCTAACATCTGTGGATGCAGGAAAACAGGTTGGAGGAATCCAACTGGATTCCTCAAAAATATATTATCTGTTTGTTTATTTGTTTGCATATATATTGTTATATATGATGTGTTAGAAAAATAAATAATTGGTTGCTTTGTGTGTTTAAATATCACTGGGCTTAAGTAATGATATTTAAAAATATCATGAAAAAAAGATATTTGAGAATTAGAAAGGAAATTCTATTTTTTCTAAAATAGAATTGAAATTTGAAATTTGAATATAGAAGATTCAAATAGAACTGAATTTGAAATTTGAATATAGAAAATTCAAATAGATCCAAACAGAATTGAAAATGAAATTGAATAATGAAATTCCAATATAGAATTTGAATAAAGAAAATTCAAAGAGGAATTCAAAAGGGATTGGAATAAAAGATTTTGAAATAGAATTTTGAATATAGAAATTCAAATGGAAACTTAATAAAGGAATTTGAATATAGAGAATTCAAACAGAATTGAATATAGAATTTGAATCGAGAATTCAAAAAGAATTGAATATGGAATTTGAATATAGAAATTCATAAAGGAATGTGAATAAAGGAATGTGAATAGAGGAATAAAGGAATTTGAATAAATGAATTTGAAATATTGAATTTCAAAGAAGAATTGAATTGAATTTGAAATATAGAATTTCAAAGAAGAATTGAAATAGAAATTGAATAATAGAATTCAAATGGAATTTCAAGAATAGAAATTGAATAATAGAATTCAAATGGAATTTCAAGAATAGAAATTGAATAATAGAATTCAAATGGAATTTCAAGTATAGAAATTGAATAATAGAATTCAAATGGAATTTCAAGTATTGAATTTGAATATGGAATTGAAATAGTAATTCAAGTATTGAATTTGAATATAAAATAGAAAAGGAAATTCAACTATGGAATTTGAATATAGGAATTTAAATGGGAGTTGAATAAAGGAAATTTACATATAGAATTTGAATAATAGAAAAGGAAATATAATTTGAACATAGAATTCAAATAGAAAAGGAAACAGAATTTGAACATAGAATTCAAATAGAAAAGGAATTGGAATTTGAATATAGAATTCAAATAAAAGCGAGATTGGAATTTGAATCAAGAAATTCAAATAGAGTTAAAATGGAGTTGGATTCATTTTAACGAAGTTTAAAAGTTTATATATATATATATATATATATATATATATATATATATATATATAATTAAAACGAACTCGCCGCAGTGCTGCAGTTCGTAAATTGACGACTCGAACTTCAATTGAGTATACAGGACTCAATTGAAGTCGGAATTCTTCGAAACAAGAATCGTCAGGACCGGTTGAATAATAGTTTTCTGATGGAAGAGAAAAATCTGGATTTCGTCGAATAGATTTTGAGTTATGTCTAAATCAAAATTTTAAAAGTGCAGCGCCAGAAACCATTAAAACCATAATGGATTTTATATAATAAATATAGGAATTTTTAAGCAAATAAAAATCCGAATTTCCATTTATAAACCTGGTCTTGAGTTAGAACATAAAGGTGAACTCAAGTGAAGTAAGAAAAGTGATTTTTGAAACAATAATCATATTTTTGATTATTGAATAGAATTAACTAAGTCAAAGAAGAATTAGTTAATCGAGTGGTGAATTGAAGTCGAACTTTGAAAATTGAATTTTTGAATTGTAAACATATATTTGAAATCAAATATAGAACTTAAATTAAATTTTGAATTCAATTAGTTGATAAGTAAGTTGAAATATATTTGAAACGTGTTATATTCATATATACAAGCGAAATGGGCAAAGAGTTAGTTAAAGAGTTACTTTAACGAATTGAGTCAAAACGAGTGTATGAAGTTGAAATGAATTGTACAGGTATAGATATACCGGAGACAGTTATGGGATAAAGTGATGAAGGTATATAATTAGTGTGCTCGACAATAAGGTACATGTTTAATTCATATATGAGATTTTATGCGCCGTATCAGCAAGCCGCTTGGCTTTTTCTTTTTCTTTTTGAGATGAGAAGTTACCGGGAAGCAATTTGAAATTTCCCGATGCTCCCGATACAGGGGAGGTTATGGCGAATTTTTCCGAAAATTTAAGGAGTTAGAATATTTTTAAGAAAATTTGATAACTAGAAATCCATATATCGATATATATAGAGAATTAGATAATGAAACAAATTTAAATAGGATATTAGAAATAAGAAGGAAAACTATAACTTAGATTTGTTAAAAATAACAAGGGAAATGTATACGTGTTTTAAAAATAGATAATTGGTTTGTATAGTATTGATTATTCGAGTAAGTAGTCTTGTCTGTTTTGACATTATGAATGTTATTCAGTCAAGGTCTGAGAGGTAATTATACCCCAATTTGATTGGTTTCATTAACAACCGATAAATAGCAAAACTCAGTCTCGAAGATCAACGTTTAAAGAGATTTAGTTGAATGTATATATTTGGGTTGTCGTAACGATGTTTTACACAACATCCGTTTTAACCCAAATAAATGTAAACTTGGAAATAAAATAACAAATGTTTCTAAGTATAGAACTAAATAGGTTCGTGGAAGAGATAAGTGATTGGAATGTTTTCCAATAAAAATCGAAAATATTTTCTAACTATAGAAAATAAAAGGAGGCGATACTTGTAAATATTTGGTTAACAAATATTGATAAGGAAACGGAGAAGAGATTTAATTAATGAAATATTAATTAAAGAGCCCAGTGATTTGTTTGATATGTTTGGATGAACACTTGTTTTTATTCGATAGTTAAATCACAGACTATCGAAGTTTTTGACCATCGTTGTCAATATGGAGAGACCGGTTGGATTATTATCCGAAGAACCACTCCGTATCGGCATTAGCGTTGCGAACCAAGTATGCTGAATATATTGAAGACGGAGTAAAGTGCAAGGACTCTTTCTATTAAATAGAAATAGTGCCTTCGGTTTCGTTCAATTCCAGAACGAACGTAAATGGACGAATGTCTGACAGAGTATTTCCAATGATCAAATGGGTTGGTCAGTATAAATATATATGGTTGCAACGGATTTATTCCATTAGCATAACATCCAGAATATTTGTGCAAACTTAACTAGTGATTAACGGATCTGACAATGTGGCATTCAAAGTGATTGTGCTATCAATGAATGGTAAGTATTCGTAGCCTCAGGCCTTAACAACTGGGAAAGGACAAAAATCGGGCAGGCAGCATGACTATGTGGGTCGCACCCATTAGGATGTATAATCACCTATCTAGAGGTTCATTTAATTTCTTATTCTATTCGATGCTGTCCCAGTCGGGAGACGGTTGCTGATCCCAACCGTTGGTGATATACATTCGATACACTCAAGCGAAATGAGTGGTCGGTCATGTGTGGGCCGGGTTACAAGATGTTCTAGTTGAACCCAGTGTATTCCTCTCTTGATATACACTAGCGGAAGGTGGTTCCATACCTTGTCATGTTGGAAATCCAATCTCCAATAAGCGCCATGCGGTTTTTGTTTTTATACTATATATGTGGAGCGTGAGATGCAAGCGTTCTGCTATTTGGTTATTTACTTGTTGTAAACATTATTATAATATCACTGGATTTTCGTATCAAAGTGTTTTGGGTTATAGTAAGGTAAAAACCGTCCATGTTTATGTGTGGGCTGGTCTTACTATTATCTTTTCTTTTGAAAGGATTTTAAAGGTTAAACCAATGATTTGAGTTTACTCACACCAGTCCCATGACTGACTTAGAGTTTATTTTGTTTTGTTTTCCCTAAACTCTAGGGTGCCCAAATTTGTACGGGCAGTCAAGTAGTCGGGATTTCACAGATTCAATTAGAGGAGCTGGAAGCAGGAGGCTTCACCAGTTAGCTATAGATTATCGTATTTCCGTTGTGTACTATGTTGTATCTGGAAACAGGTGTTTATAACTGTCCCAGAAATGACTGTTGTGCTCTGATGATGGTATGTATATAAACTTACTGATTTGTATTTCAAAAGTTATGTTATATAATATATTTTATTCGTTCCGCTGTGAATTTGTGATCTTCGTTTTTCTTCTATTCTAATATTTCTTTCTTTCTATTTCTCATCCTCTAACTTCTTTCTAAAAATGATTCGTATTTCTATGCAATTTGGGTTGGACGTGTGGTGTTTTTAGTCAACTCAGATAGCACGGATTTGCGGGCCTTTACAGTTGGTATCAGAGCTTAGGTTGAGCGAATACCTAGGCTTTGGTGGGATTGTGCTCATTAGAGATAGGGTCAGTAGTACCCTAGAATGAGTTGAGTGTATATATACGAGAGCGCGTATTTGTAAATTGATATAAAATTGTTTTATATTGTGTTGGCTAGTCTGTTGAACCGTTTATGAATTCAGATCGAATTGTGGGACGCCACGACGTCGATAAGAGTTTGTAAATACTTGAACAGAAGATTGAACACGATATTGTTTTAAAGTGGGTGAATGAAATAATTTTACCCAAAATTCTATTTTGGTGTAGAAAGAATAATTTTATTATAATATATGGATGTGTTGGTTGTTATTATAATCAAATTAGATTATAAAAATTGAAATGGTTATTTATAACCAAACAAAATTGTATATAAATGAAATATACAAGTGAAAAAAAAAAGAAAAAAAAATTAAACTCAAAGAAGAATTAGAATTTAAATCCCGGAAGGTTGGAAAATATTTTCAAAGTATATTAGAAGAATATAGCATTATTTTGGGAAGGATTTTGAACAAAAATCATTTTTGAGCATATTTTTGAAATAATAAAGCACTGAACTCACTTCAGTTGCTGGAAAATAATTCTGATGATGACTGCAGCACCATCAGTGTTCATTTTCAAGTTTCTAAGTGATGGATTGCTACCATAAGTGAGGTTTCCATTAAAAAGGTATTTCAAAAGACGAGTTGTTTGGAAAATTCAAATGTTTTGGATATTGGTATGGAAATAAATATATGTTTATATATATTTATATGATTTCAAGGGGATTTGAAATAAAAATCCGGTTATTTGAATTCTAGAATTTGAATTTAACTTAAACAAGTTAAATGGGTCGAAGTGAACAAATTGAATAGAATCAATTTGGATAAATTGGTGTTGAACCAATATGAATGGAATATGAATTGAATGTGAACATATTGATTGAAAATCATTCAGATTTAATGAATGGAACCCAAAGTTTTGGTAGAACTAAAATTTGTAGAAATTGAAATGTTGAGTTTTAACATAGATGAATTTTGAAATGTAAATGGGTTAGTAGCATTTTTCCTACCTTAGTAATTTCGGGGACGAAATTCTTTTAAGGGGGGAAGAATGTAACGACCCGGATTTTTGGTCAGTTTATTTTAAATATTTTATATCTTTTTAAATATCGAGTTGATAATATAAATGAATTTTTATATTTAGTTATCGATTTAAAAATCAATTTCGACTTAATATCGAATATATTAAATTATCATAATACGAAATCAAAATATAATTGAATTTGAAGTTAAAGACTGAATCGAAACGGCGATCAATATAAATTGTATACTAAATTACAACTCGATAAATGTAGTTATTGGAAGTCGACTTATATGTTAAATCGAATTTAATTTAATAATTTATTTAAGTTGTTATCTCGTCTACATAGTCAAACTAAATTCCAGAATTTGTTCCGTGGTGTTCAGAATAACAGTATAATTTAGAAATGTCGGTCGTTAAGTAAAAATAACAGTTCGGGATTGTGAATTAGGGACCAAAGGATATTCTATATAATTAGTTAAATATAAAATCAAAATAATAATAATATAAATATTACATCATCTCAGCTACTTATATCGGCCGACCTACTCTTGTTTTACTTTCCCTACCTCGAGCAGTGAAAATTGTCTCTCTGTTCAAAATCTAGGAAACAAGCTTTTAATGGCTGGTACGTTTTGCTTCCTTGTTGCGTCTATAAAATGAGCCATATACCCTTCGTTATTTCCATTCTCACAAGCCAACTAAAAGCATTTCATCCCTTCTTCCTCTATCTCATTTTCCAGTCATTCTTGAAATCGAAATCGAAGGTGGAAGCTTGTCTCGATCTGGCGCTCGCAAATCGGTGCGACTAGGTGGCTCGCGCTCGAGTTTGGGGAAGGAACGGAGTGTGATGTTTGTATTGGATTCTAATTATGGTCTCGAGCGTGACTGATGGTGGTTGTTCTACAGTAAGCCAAAGAGGGTTGTCGCGACTAATTTGAGGAAGTAGTGGGGAGTTCGGTCTGTGGATTTGAAGGATGATGGGGATCAAATTGGAAGTTGCGATGGGCAATATGAGATCGATGATGTGGTAGAACGTGCTCGCGTTAGTGGTGTGTGAGTATTTCAGGAACTGTCGCTACCAGTAATGGGAAAATCAAAGTCGCGATAGTCTAGTATGGGGTCATCGATGTGGAGCTACTGTGCAGGTGGATGTTGAAGTGCTCGAACAAGATGAACTAGGGTTCAACATTGATAAATTGGGGAGGTGCTGTTTGTTATGAGTTTTGAGGAGGAGTCAGCTGTGTTTAAAGGAGCGTGAGTTTCAAAATCTACGGCAAAGGGAGGAGTGTAGTAACAGGCGAGTACTATAAGGGGGACTGGTTATAGAAGTTGTGATGACGAAGAGTAGTAGTGAGTCAGTGTACATGATGCAGCAGTTGTAGAATAAATGGTACTGATGATAGAAAAGGGAAGGAGGATCGACCGTAAGTTGTTCGACGAAATATCGATGTAGGATTGATTTTAGTTTTGGGACTATCCAGAGATTGGTTCATCAATTGGTTGAGTAAAGCGCGGTAATAGTAAGGTATACTTCTTTTACAAATTTAAATATACGTAGAGTAATTTATATGCAAATGGTTAATTTAAACGGATAGTCATTTAATCGTTAAGTAAAATCAAATTATTATAGCAGCAAATAGATTCGGCTGAAGACAATTCAAGTTGATTCGTTAGCCGCATAATGCTAAATTTAATTGGATATTCGACAAACAGAAATTCAGGTGAGTAAATCTCACTCACCTTTTATTTATAATTATTTTTACTTCGTAAAAATAATTTTTGTTGCTTGTTTGGATTTTTCTGCTTGTTTTATATATATTAGTTATTTAGGCTATTATATTTATATTGGGTTGATTGATTGGTTGGATTCCCGCAGTCTCATTAGCGGATGCCCGCAGTTTAATAGCGGATGATTACCCTATACGCCCCACGCTATGATTAGTGGATGACCTTCTATACCACGATATTCTGCCACGAAGTAGAATGGGTATTATTTATGTGTTAACATCTGTGGATGCAGGAAAACATTTTGGAGGAATCCAACTGGATTCCTCAAAAATATATTATCTGTTTGTTTATTTGTTTGCATATATATTGTTATATATGATGTGTTAGAAAAATAAATAATTGGTTGCTTTGTGTGTTTAAATATCACTGGGCTTAAGTAATGATATTTAAAAATATCATGAAAAAAAGATATTTGAGAATTAGAAAGGAAATTCTATTTTTTCTAAAATAGAATTGAAATTTGAAATTTGAATATAGAAGATTCAAATAGAACTGAATTTGAAATTTGAATATAGAAAATTCAAATAGATCCAAACAGAATTGAAAATGAAATTGAATAATGAAATTCCAATATAGAATTTGAATAAAGAAAATTCAAAGAGGAATTCAAAAGGGATTGGAATAAAAGAATTTGAAATAGAATTTTGAATATAGAAATTCAAATGGAAACTTAATAAAGGAATTTGAATATAGAGAATTCAAACAGAATTGAATATCGAATTTGAATCGAGAATTCAAAAAGAATTGAATATGGAATTTGAATATAGAAATTCAAAAAGGAATGTGAATAAAGGAATGTGATTAGAGGAATAAAGGAATTTGAATAAATGAATTTGAAATATTGAATTTCAAAGAAGAATTGAATTGAATTTGAAATATAGAATTTCAAAGAAGAATTGAAATAGAAATTGAATAATAGAATTCAAATGGAATTTTAAGAATAGAAATTGAATAATAGAATTCAAATGGAATTTCAAGAATAGAAATTGAATAATAGAATTCAAATGGAATTTCAAGTATAGAAATTGAATAATAGAATTCAAATGGAATTTCAAGTATTGAATTTGAATATGGAATTGAAATAGAAATTCAAGTATTGAATTTGAATATAAAATAGAAAAGGAAATTCAACTATGGAATTTGAATATAGGAATTTAAATGGGAGTTGAATAAAGGAAATTTAAATATAGAATTTGAATAATAGAAAAGGAAATAGAATTTGAACATAGAATTCAAATAGAAAAGGAAACAGAATTTGAACATAGAATTCAAATAGAAAAGGAATTGGAATTTGAATATAGAATTCAAATAAAAGCGAGATTGGAATTTGAATCAAGAAATTCAAATAGAGTTAAAATGGAGTTGGATTCATTTTAACGAAGTTTAAAAGTTTATATATATATATATATATATATAATTAAAACGAACTCGCCGCAGTGCTGCAGTTCGTAAATTGACGACTCGAACTTCAATTGAGTATACAGGACTCAATTGAAGTCGGAATTCTTTGAAACAAGAATCGTCAGGACCGGTTGAATAATAGTTTTCTGATGGAAGAGAAAAATCTGGATTTCGTCGAATAGATTTTGAGTTATGTCTAAATCAAATTTTTAAAAGTGCAGCGCCAGAAACCATTAAAACCATAATGGATTTTATATAATAAATATAGGAATTTTTAAGCAAATAAAAATCCGAATTTCCATTTAAAAACCTGGTCTTGAGTTAGAACATAAAGGTGAACTCAAGTGAAGTAAGAAAAGTGATTTTTGAAACAATAATCATATTTTTGATTATTGAATAGAATTAACTAAGTCAAAGAAGAATTAGTTAATCGAGTGGTAAATTGAAGTCGAACTTTGAAAATTGAATTTTTGAATTGTAAACATATATTTGAAATCAAATATAGAACTTAAATTAAAATTTGAATTCAATTAGTTGATAAGTAAGTTGAAATATATTTGAAACGTGTTATATTCATATATACAAGCGAAATGGGCAAAGAGTTAGTTAAAGAGTTACTTTAACGAATTGAGTCAAAACGAGTGTATGAAGTTGAAATGAATTGTACAGGTATAGATATACCGGAGACAGTTATGGGATAAAGTGATGAAGGTATATAATTAGTGTGCTCGATAATAAGGTACATGTTTAATTCATATATGAGATTTTATGCGCCGTATCGGCAAGCCGCTTGGCTTTTTCTTTTTCTTTTTGAGATGAGAAGTTACCGGGAAGCTATTTGAAATTTCCCGATGCTCCCAATACAGGGGAGGTTATGGCGAATTTTTCCGAAAATTTAAGGAGTTAGAATATTTTTAAGAAAATTTGATAACTAGAAATCCATATATCGATATATATAGAGAATTAGATAATGAAACAAATTTAAATAGGATATTTGAAACAAGAAGGAAAACTATAACTTAGATTTGTTAAAAATAACAAGGGAAATGTATACGTGTTTTAAAAATAGATAATTGGTTTGTATAGTATTGATTATTCGAGTAAGTAGTCTTGTCTGTTTTGACATTATGAATGTTATTCAGTCAAGGTCTGAGAGGTAATTATACCCCAATTTGATTGGTTTCATTAACAACCGATAAATAGCAAAACTCAGTCTCGAAGATCAACGTTTAAAGAGATTTAGTTGAATGTATATATTTGGGTTGTCGTAACGATGTTTTACACAACATCCGTTTTAACCCAAATAAATGTAAACTTGGAAATAAAATAACAAATGTTTCTAAGTATAGAACTAAATGGGTTCGTGGAAGAGATAAGTGATTGGAATGTTTTCCAATAAAAATCGAAAATATTTTCTAACTATAGAAAATAAAAGGAGGCGATACTTGTAAATATTTGGTTAACAAATATTGATAAGGAAATGGAGAAGAGATTTAATTAATGAAATATTAATTAAAGAGCCCAGTGATTTGTTTGATATGTTTGGATGAACACTTGTTTTTATTCGATAGTTAAATCACAGACTATCGAAGTTTTTGACCATCGTTGTCAATATGAAGAGACCGGTTGGATTATTATCCGAAGAACCACTCCGTATCGGCATTAGCGTTGCGAACCAAGTATGCTGAATATATTGAAGACGGAGTAAAGTGCAAGGACTCTTTCTATTAAATAGAAATAGTGCCTTCGGTTTCGTTCAATTCCAGAACGAACGTAAATGGACGAATGTCTGACAGAGTATTTCCAATGATCAAATGGGTTGGTCTGTATAAATATATATGGTTGCAACGGATTTATTCCATTAGCATAACGTCCAGAATATTTGTGCAAACTTAACTAGTGATTAACGGATCTGACAATGTGGCATTCAAAGTGATTGTGCTATCAATGAATGGTAAGTACTCGTAGCCTCAGGCCTCAACAACCGGGAAAGGACAAAAATCGGGCAGGCAGCATGGCTATGTGGGTCGCACCCATTAGGATGTATAATCACCTATCTAGAGGTTCATTTAATTTCTTATTCTATTCGATGTTGTCCCAGTCGGGAGACGGTTGATGATCCCAACCGTTGGTGATATACATTCGATACTCTCAAGCGAAATGAGTGGTCGGTCATGTGTGGGCCGGGTTACAAGATGTTCTTGTTGAATCCAGTGTATTCCTCTCTAGAGATACACTAGCGGAAGGTGGTTCCATACCTTGTCATGTTGGAAATCCAATCTCCAATAAGCGCCATGCGGTTTTTGATTTTATACTATATATGTGGAGCGTGAGATGCAAGCGTTCTGCTATTTGGTTATTTACTTGTTGTAAACATTATTATAATATCACTGGATTTTCGTATCAAAGTGTTTTGGGTTATAGTAAGGTAAAAACCGTCCATGTTTATGTGTGGGCTGGTCTTACTATTATCTTTTCTTTTGAAAGGATTTTAAAGGTTAAACCAATGATTTGAGTTTACTCACACCAGTCCCATGACTGACCCAGAGTTTATTTTGTTTTGTTTTCCCTAAACTCTTGGGTGCCCAAATTTGTACGGGTAGTCAAGTAGTCGGGATTTCACAGATTCAATTGGAGGAGCTGGAAGCAGGAGGCTTCACCAGTTAGCTGTAGATTATCGTATTTCCGTTGTGTACTATGTTGTATCTGGAAACAGGTGTTTATAACTGTCCCAGAAATGACTGTTGTGCTCTGATGATGGTATGTATATAAACTTACTGATTTGTATTTCAAAAGTTATGTTATATAATATATTTTATTCGTTCCGCTGTGAGTTTGTGATCTTCGTTTTTCTTCTATTCTAATATTTCTTTCTTTCTATTTCTCATCCTCTAACTTCTTTCTAAAAATGATTCGTATTTCTGTGCAATTTGGGTTGGACGTGTGGTGTTTTTAGTCAACTCAGATAGCACGGATTTGCGGGCCTTTACAGTCATACTTCATATCTAACACCATGGTGTTATCGGTAAATTCAATTACCATCTCACGTTCAAATCTAATTAAAGATTTAATTATCGCCTAGAGCAAAACTGATGATACTCCATTCTCGATTATTTCAATCTGATTAAAAATTCATTAAAACTCCACTTGGTTTTAACCTTCCCAATAATCACTATCAATGATTATTTAACTTGGGAAATCACGTCCTGTCTTTAACTGGGTTGAAGAACCAATGTCATTTAAAACACGGTTCACGATAAACCCAAAATTAATTCAATTCAATTCCAATTAAATACCATTTAATTGGTATACTTCATTAAATCTAAATAAAAAGATTTAATCTTTTTCTCAACTGGGTTTAAGAACAGTGTTAATGAAGACACCATTCACGACAAACCCAAATCGCATTTGATATTAAATACAAGGCTCTGAATAGAAAATATATCGGCTTATATTCAATATCAAATTCTACAACCAACAAATATCGTATTGGAAATAACGATATAAATATATCTTTCAAATTTCCATAACAATATCTGTATAATCACGAAATCCAACATCAAAATATTCCAAATACAATTTCGATTCAATTCCATTCCAATTTATATATTGGAAATTCTGGTTATTTTCAAAACCATTTCAAATCCACTTTATTTATTTTAAAAATAAATGGATTCTAATTCTAGTTCAAAACTAGTTCATTTCGATAAAAATCTATTTTTATTTTTTCAAATTTGGAATTTTTCATCCCAGTTCTTTCCAAATCATTTCTTATGATTTTACACAAATTATCACTATTTTTAATAATTTTATCAAGGCCCGTACAGTCGATTTCCATCAACAGCCATCGAACTGTACTTACAGCGACCTTTTCCAAATTTGATTTGGACATAATTCCAAATCCAACTGTTAGATTTCTAATTTATAATATTCGTTAGAAAGATCTTTTCGATACGAACCCAACGGTTCTGGTTTTAGGAGAATCCGACGGTCGGATCTCCCGCAATATCCATTCGAAGTCAATGGTCGAAATTCGCGAACTGCCACGGCGCGTTCTACTCGGGCCATTATATATATAATATATATATTATATATATTTCATTGATTTTCCTTTCAAAACGTATTTTATAAATCGTTTTAAATTCATTTTCAAAACGATTTCAACTTCATATTCAATTTCTAATCAAAATTGAATATTCCAAATCATCGATATACAAATGATAATATTTTCAAAACGTTATATTTTGAAATCAATTCCTTTTCTATATTCATTATAAAAATGAATAAAATCGATATAAATATCGTTCATGTCAAAATGGCGTCAATCTAATCAACACGGCTTTCATTCAACACATGAATGTTTATTCTATTCAACACATGAAGGTTTATTCTATTCAACACATGAATTTATTTTCTATTCAACACATGAATTTATTTTCAATTCAACACATGAATTTATTTTCAATTCAACACATGAATTTATTTTATAAATTGGAATGAGGCCCAATCAATTATCATATAATGTTAATTATATGGATTTTCTACAACACATGTATATAATAGCAATGATAAATAATCGACCATCATCCAAAGTGCACCACACAACTGCATAAGCATTAAATATAAATAATTAACGCTTACACAGTCTGTCAACCCATCGATTGACATACAACTAAACAATCGGGATTAGTGTACATCAAATATCATCCCAATACCCGTGTGGGGTTTCAAATCAACAAACACAGATTTTATTTGTGCAGTTGGACGATGTGTAAAATTTATCGTCCCAATCAATATCAGTCAATTCAGTGTATATAAACAAATCGTCCGATTTGTTCATTACTATTTATTTTATATACACGTAAAAAAAATCATATTTTTTTAACTATAAAATATTTTCCACATCACACAATCAAATTTCACAACGCAGCAATCAAACAAACAAGTCATCCATGGTCTGTGGACGACGGGTGTCGGGTGCTACTAAGCACCGTCTGCATCCTAGTATATATTTCAACTAGAAATTATAATAAAAGTGAGGAGTTCTCACCATGGGGATCCACTCCACCAATTCATTATTTCTGAATTTCAGAACAGTGCTGACTTGCCTGAAATCCCAACTTCATTTTCACGCTGTTCATATTAAAATCACATTTTTAATATGATGTTCTATACATTAAAAATCATATTTTTAATACTCTACCAATATAATAATCATATTTTTATTCTTTCTATAATATAAAAATCATATTTTTATTCTTTCTATAATATAAAAATCATATTTTTATTCTTTCTATAATATAAAAATCATATTTTTATTTCTTCATATATTTTTACAACGCTTCTTCCTATATAAAAATTATATTTCTATATTTCTATTTCATATAAAAGGTAGAATTTTTATTTTATATACATAAAAATTGTATTTTTATATTCTCTATTATATAGAAATTCAATTTTTAATACTCTCCTTATATAAAAATGATATTTTTATATCTTCTATTATATAAAGATCATATTTTAAATTTGTTACAAGTATAAAAATCATATTTTATACCTTTAGAAATATTTTCAACTTGCCAACAATATTTTCTTTCAACTATAAAACTCGTAGCTTTATGCTATTAAAAATTCGATCTTTAACTATAGAAATCAAATTTTTCATTATTAAAAATATACTCTTTTCAAAGTTAAAAATATAATCTTTTCAAAGTTAAAAATATAATCTTTTTATATCACTTTAAAAATCTAAGTTGTTCATAGAAAAACCAAAACTTTGTTCACTTTAAAAATCAGAAAATGATCGATGCGAATCTATAATTTTAACTAAACAAAGACTATATTTTTAACTAAACAAAATATCGCATTTTTAACTAAACAACATTATATTTTTAACTAAACAACATTATATTTTTAAAGCTCAATGCTATTTTATTTTCAACAACAATGTTTTTTTTCTATTTTTCTTTTCAAAAACAATTTATACTTATATTTTAAAACAATGATATATATAAATAAAAATTCATTTTTAAAACTAGGTTCTTTTCTATCAAAAATTTAATTAAACTAATTAAAATAAAAAGAAGAAGAGTCTCACTGTTTTTATCATCGTTCCAGCCTATGAAGAAAACCCATCAGCCTCACTACTTAGGGTTGTCGCCGCACTTCAAAGGGAAGCGCCGGAATCTGATTTGGATGTGGCACGCCATCGGCCAACATGGGAGCTTCCACCGCCGGCGTTCTCCTCGATTTTGGGGAGGCGGTTTGGGGTTCTCATGCGTCAGCGGGAGGGAGAAGGAGAGAGGTTCGACGGAGGGGAAAAGGTGACGTGGTGGCGCGATGGGGAGGCGCTCGACGCTGCGGATGTCGGAGGGCAGTCAGCGGCGATAGATATGAGGGAGCAACGGGTTTTTTCCTTTATTTTTTTTATCGATTTAGGTTTGAGAAATTGAACAGGGGGGCTGACATATTATAAAGGGGAGGGAGTTTATTTTATTTTATTTTAATTTATTTTCAATTCAATAATGTTGACTTTTCAACCAACCACCAAACGAGATCCAACAACTGCCACCCCTAGCTAATTACCCCCATTCCGAACACAATGGGATATGTATCGTAAGCTGATTCGATCGTTTTGATTAGTTTTCGGTTAGACTAAAATATAAATCTATATATTCAATTTTAGTCGTACATTTCAATTTACCGGGGCCACATACAGACTCTAAAAATTCCAGAAAAATTATTTCTAGCTTCGTATTGACAATACGGTCCTAACAAAACTAATTTCGTCAAATTTTGAGACCGTTTTAAAAATGGCCATTTTCTGGTCGATCGAAATTGACTGAAACTGTCAAAACACGTTTTCTTTCGCCACGCTCACATATTGATTCGAAAAAATACGAATTTTGGAATCCAGCAATAACTTGACATCCGGGATCCAACAAAAGTGGTTTCGTCGAAAACTGAGGTCGTTTGCAAAATTTCCATTTTTAAGGGCCAGAATTCCATAGCGACTATTCTGAATTTTCAACTGGACATAACTTTTGATTCCCGCTATGAAATTTCAATTTTTCGGATTCGTTGGAAAGATATTCTCAATTAAATTCAAATATTTTTGGTTTCGCTAAAATTCGGTTTATTTTGAATCCTGTACATTCATTTGAACTTTGAAATCGAATTTTCAAACTACCGCGCCATTTTCAATTCCTTTTATAATTAAAATAAAATATTTATATTCTAACGTCGAGCTATATAAATATATACGTTCTAATTCTATTCAAAATAAATTTCTCGTCGTTATTATTTAAAACAATTCATTTTAAATATTCAAAATTCGCTAAAATTGCCAAAATAAATTTTTTAAATTGGCTCAGATTTCCGGGTTATTACAGTATATGTCCCAACACTAATGCGAAAATCAGGCGGTCTACTGATTCAGTTGACATCCTTAATATAATGTATGTTAGTGCCCTATTACATCATATAAGTTCTATATGTGTTCACATACATTTGTACAAATGCAACATCTATATACTAACTTATCCATTTCTATCCATAAAAGAAAATGCACACACATTCATATGCAGTATGAAAGTGATTGAGCCGATCTAGTGCCTAATGTGTGTGTACATGAGTCCAAAGGAAACCACTAGCAAACACTTGCATCCACTAGCATCCATCAAACATAACATGTTTCAAACACATGTTTTCATCCATAGGACTCCTATCTGAAGGTCGAAAATACTATGAATAAGATATACTCAAATTATAGAAACAAGTACCGATAAAGTTTTTTTTAAAAGGAGTTAAGAACATACCCTCGAAGAGAAAAGGGTACGAAGCACGAATCTTATCTTCGGTTTCCCAAGTTACATTCTCTGGGTTATCTCCCCATTGAACCTTTAGCAACTTGATCTCTTTATTGCGTAGCTTCTTAACCTCTGATCCCAGAATACGGGAAGGAACTCACCTGATTGTTGCCTCCCGTTTCATCTCTACCTCTTCCAATATACTCGGCTCAACAACTTCCGCGGTGTCATGCAAGAACTTCCGTAGATGATAAACATGGAAAACATCATGAACGCTAGATAGATTTTCAGGAAGCTTTACTCTATAGGCCATTTGGCCAATCCTTTCGGTTATGGGAAATGGTCCCACAAACCTAGGTGCCAACTTCCCTACTGTTCCAAAGCGGGCCACATTCCTCAGAGGTGATACTTTGAGAAAAACCAAGTCTCCCACTTCGAATTCGATGTCAGTCCTTCTCTTATCTGCATATGATTTCTGCCTGTCTTGAGCTGCCTTCATCCGTCGTCGAATAAGGTCAATCTTTTCGGACGTTTCTCTAACCGTATCTGGTCCAAGTAATAATCTTTCTGTAGATTCCCATCAACAAGTCGATGATCTACAGGGGCGCCCGTACAATGCTTCGAAGGGTGTCATGCCAATGATGGCCTGATAGCTGTTATTATAGGCAAACTCCACCAAAGCAAGATGCTCTTCCCAAGTCCCTTCGAAGTCAAGGATACACAGTCTCAAAAGATCTTCAAGACTGCTGTTCACCCTCTTCGTCTGCCCATTGGTCTGAGGATGATAAGCGGTGCTTAAGCGCAACTATGTTCCTAATGCCTCTTGCAAACTTCTCCAAAACTCGCTAGTAAAGATGGGGTCACAATCGCTTACTATGCTGGAAGGCACTCCATGGAGGCGAACTATCTCACGAACATAAATCGCTGCCAACCACGATGTCGTCCTTTTGCTCTTGACTGGAATAAAGTGAGCGCTCTTAGTGAGTCTATCTACTACCACCCAAACACTGGTATTGCCTTTCTTCGATCTAGGCAACCCATCTATGAAATACATCGAGGCGCTCTCCCATTTCCACTACGGCACTTCCAACAAATGAAGCAATCCGCCAGGCTTCTTTTGCTCAGCCTTGACTTGCTGACAAACCAAACATTGAGAAACAAATTCAACCACCTCCTTCTCCATCCCATCCCAAAAGAAAACCTTTTTCATGTCTATATACATCTTGTCACCGCCTGGATGAATAGTCATCTTAGAATGGTGGGCTTCTTCTAGGACTGCCTTTATCAAGCTTCCGGTCTGAGGAACACAAAGCCTTCCATCTCGTCGCAACCACCCCTTTTCATTTATGGCATATCTACTGAGGTGACTAGAAGTCTCCCCTCTTCTGAGCTTATCCATAATGTCTAGAATCTGTTGGTCACCTTGTTGTAAAGCTCCTATCTGCTCCACAAGAGTCGGTCATATCTCCAAGGATGCAAATAAATCAGGCAAAACTTTGATGGAGGGTCTAAAATCAAAAGCTGATATGAACTCCAAGTTCTCTCTTTCCACAAACAAAGGACTCAAAGCCATCCTCTGCTTACTTCCTGCGTCTGTAACCACATTACCCTTGCCAGGGGTATAAGAAATCTCAAAATCGTATGAAGCTAAGAAATCCACCCACAGTTGTTGCCTTAATTTGAGATCCTTCTGAGAGAATAGGTACTTGTAAAATTTTTGATCGGTGTACAACTCGAATCTTTCTCCCAATAAATAATGACGCCATGTTTTCAATGCAAATACTATGGCAACTAGTTCTAGATCGTGGGTAGGGTAGTTCTTTTCATGAACTCTCAACTGCCTATGTGACGGCCTGCCCCGCACCAACCGACATTTACTCCAAAGGTATGCTGTACACATGTCCAGTCAGCACGGGACGGATCGTCGGAAGAAAAGGGAAGAAGGAAATGAACTAACAAGGAACCTATAGAATGTCTCACAGCGCATAGAACAAAGTATAATAATAACATACTTGACACAAAATAGGTGAGACAGTGCATAAGCTGAAACAACTAACATAGCAGCGGAAAATCCAAGTACAGCTTATGATCCAAAGTTAAACATTATTACAACTTTTCAAATTGTCTCAAAAGCAAAAGCAAGATAAAGGAGGTAAACTACTAATGCCCAAGTAGCGACCACCAACGACACAGGGAGAATATCTATATATCATACGTGGAAGCCTCCTGCTCGCCTCCGAATCAGCTACTCGCGCACCACCAGCTAACCTGTCACTAGTCTGCTCGTGTGAGCACCCAGAGTAATAAGAGGAGACATAAAACTCTGGGTCAGACATAAAGCCTGGTATGAGCGATAAGCATCTAAACAGAACAATAACAGGTAGACTAAAACATACCTGGACCTGCAACCAAAGAGTTAGCACTACATACTGTACAACACTCTAAGGTGCCATTTCAAATAGTGTAAGGATAACGGGGGTGGGGGTGTGCATGTCATAGTGATGGGAAACAATCAAACATAGCATCCATCCTCACTTCTCTCACTCAGTGCATAAAGCATACGATATTCACCACTTCGATCACCCAACATACCTTGCTACGATCACTTTTCCCCGTGAAGTCATAAATGGCTTCACTGCACTGATAACGTAGCCACTAATCCTTCGCTATGTCCACTTGCCCCATGGAGTTATTCACCCCATCTGCGCTGGCTCATAGCCTTACCAATCTTTTACTATGTCCACTTGCCCCATGGAGTTATTCACCCCATCTGTGTTGGCTCATAGTCCTACTATGCATCACTTTGCCCCTTGAGTCATAATGACTATACTGCACTGATAACGTAGTCTTGCTACCATCACCTTGCCCCTCGAGTCATAGTGACTCTACTGCACTGATAAGTAGCCCATCATTCATTGTCAATGGTGAATCGAAGTTATGAACGTCGACAACTCCTTAGCACACGTCCCGCAGCAAAGCCCAATCATGAAGTGAACTCATCGGTTCCCAACTGGATCCTGAGCTCTAACTTCCCATATTGGACTACCTTTGCATCTCGGGTTATTGGTCAATACTGGATCGGGTCGGGTTACCCTTCTAGCCGTCGGTTCGGGTCGGGTCCTCTACTTTGAATTGGTTCGGTTCGTGATCTTCCTCTGGTAACGGTTCGGTTCGGTTCGGGTTCACAACGTTGCATTGGTTCGGGTCGGGTGTCCCACTTCGGGTCGGGTCGGGTTGCCATCTCCCATCCAGTTCGTGCTCTCGCTCCGATCAGCTCCCTCGTTCTTCATTTACTCCGATCTGATTCCCCTCCTTTAGCCGATCCGATCCCAGTTCCATTAGCATGGCCTTCCTTTTTGCCAGGTTTCTCAAGTGCCAAGTTCCGATCCGATCGAATCCCTTGCCCAGTTCACTTATCCGATCCGAGCCCATTTCTCCGATCCGATCCGAAAACCTGCACTGTTTCCTGAAACCTTTCCAGCTGGTGTTTTACGCCATTCGACGACGTTTTCGACCATTCCAACTATTCTAATCAATCACGAAGCATACCATTCAGTCATAGCAACATGTATAATCAACTACAAACATCAAAACAACGAAATGATAGGTTAAAATGGATCAAACCTAGCCAAAACCCCATGTTTCCCCTTAAGCATGTTTAGGTGGAACTAATGATATGATTAGCAAAACTTAACCAAATTAACCCAAATTCATATCGGAGGTCTAAAACATCATTCCGAATTTTATAAATATTTTTCCAGAATTTTATCATATTTAAATTCGCTGATTAGCACTAATTACCCTTAATTAGCCATAATTAGTTAGGAACTATGCAAATCACTCACCTTAGCCACAAATAAACTAAGATCTGAAATAAATCTCTGATTTGGTGCGAATCCCGGTGCTAAACAGCAGCTCCAATGTTGATTTGGTGTAGATCTCCCTTGATTTGATGTTGTTAAGCTTAATCCTTGATTAGAAGATGATTTGGAGGTGATTTAGAGGTTGGAGGCCATTTTTAGGGTTTCTTGGAAGTAAGTGATGGCTAGGAAACTTAAATGGAATGATTCTCTAACTCCTTTCAGCCTCCCCATAACCCTAATCCCGAAATGGGTTATGGGCTCATTCACTAATCACCCTATTTGGCCCGGTTAAGCAGTTTTTCACCTTCCAAACCTTATTTCAGCCATATCTCCCAAATGGTTAGTCCGTTTTTCACATATGACCACTCTACGGAAAGGTAAACCATCAAACAAATCTAGTGGAAGTGGATTCAGGTCAAAATTCCTTTCCAATCAAAAGTTATGGCCAAAACAAGATCAGCTAGGGGCAAACGGTCATTTAAAAATCGACAAAAATCATGAACATGGGAAATGAGTCTAATGGTTGTTTCCCAAAGTTACATGACCATACGACTTCATATGGGAAAGAGATAAATATTCTACGATCCTTCGATGCGTAGAATGCGGGTTGTTACACTCTCCCCCCCTTAAGAAATTTCGCCCCCGAAATTCTCTAATCAAAACACACAAAGGGTGCCGCATGCCTATCAACCATAAAACAACAATCAAACAAGCAAGATAAGTCTATCCTAGCATGCGGAATAACTAAATTACAAGGTAAATCTTACCAGGCAAAGAGTTCTGGATACGTCTTCCTAATGCTCTCCTCTGTCTCCCAAGTGCAATCATTCTCGTCCTCGCCCCACTGAACTTTGACTAGCCTCACCGCCTTCCTTCGAAGTTGCTTCGTATCGTGCTCGACAATACGGATTGGCTTGCGGTTCCCAACTGCCTCAGGTTCTACTTCGAAGTCCTCTAACTGATCAGGTGAAATAGTCATATCTGGGTCGTGAACGAACTTTCTTACTTGGGAAACATGAAATACGTTGTGAACTCCCGCCATCTTCTCTGGTAAGCCAACTCTATATGCCAAATTCCCGACTAATTCAAGAACAAGGAATGGGCCAACAAATCTTGGTGCCAACTTGCCTCTCCTGCCAAATCGTATCACGCTCTTCAACGGAGAAATCTTGACAAACACCAAGTCACCAACGGAAAATTTTAAGTCTCTTCTCCTCTTATCAGCATAACTCTTCTGCCTATCTTGGGCAGCCTTCATTCATTGTTGAATGGTCTTAATCTTATCTGAAGTTTCCCTCACCACATCTGGTCCAAGCATAAACTTCTCGCCGGTCTCTATCCAACATGATGGTGAGTTGCACGGTCTTCCGTACAAAGCTTCATATGGAGCCATACCGATACTGGATTGGTAGCTATTATTATATGCAAACTCTACTAGATGCAAATGGTCATCCCATGATCCACCAAAATCCAATATACATGCTCTCAAGAGATCTTCCAATATACGATTCACCCTCTCCGTCTGACCGTCGGTCTGAGGATGATATGCAGTACTGAGATGTAATTCTGACCCTAGAGCCTCTTGTAAGCTCTTCCAAAACCCACTAGTGAACAACGGGTCTTGGTCACTCACAATGCTTTTAGGTACTCCATGAAATCTCACTACCCACTTCACATACAATTCTGCTAACTTAGCTGCCGTTCTGGTCGATTTGACTGGTATAAATCTTGCGCTCTTAGTCAATCGATCCACAATTACCCAAATGCTATCATTTCCCGATCTAGTCCTTGGTAAACCATCGATGAAATCCATCGAGACTTGCTCCCATTTCCATTCGGGAATTTCTAATGGTTGCAACAACCCACTAGGCTTCTTTTGCTCGGCTTTAACTAGCTGGAAATTCATGCATTTGGATATAAACTTCCCAACGTCTCTTTTCATCCCATCCCAGTAGTAAGTCTGCTTCATGTCTCGATACATCTTATTACCACCGGGATGTATAGTCAATTTTGAGTGATGACATTCTCTAAGCACTTCATCTCTCAAACCATTCACGTTGGGTACAACTAGTTTTCCATTCTTTCTAAGCCATCCGTCTCGATCAAGCCCATACAAATTCATCTCCTCACCATCGATGTCCATCGCTAACTTGGAGATGATTTCCAATAGATTAGGATCGTCCCTCTGGCTGGAACCAATCCGCTCTATCAAAGTGGGTCTGATCACCAAACTAGCTAGCATGTTTGGATCCAATTCGCACTTTGGTCCGAAATCAAACCCCGCGATATACTCTAGTTGCTTCCATTCAAGAAACATAGCCCCTAAACTGGCATGTTTCCTACTCAAGGCATCGGCTACCGCATTACCTTTTCCAAGTGTGTATGCGATATCAAAATCATACGAAGCCAAGAACTCTAGCCATCTCTGCTGACGGAGATTCAGATCTTTTTGAGAGAAGAGATACTTTAACGATTTATGATCGGTAAACAACTCAAATCTTTCTCCCAAAAGATAGTGTCTCCACATCTTTAATGCGAACACGATCGCTGCCAATTCCAAATCATGGGTAGGATACTTCTTCTCATGCGGCTTTAGCTGCCGACTAGCATAAGCTACAACCCTACCTCCTTGCATCAATACAACACCTAGTCCGGTACCACAAGCATCCGTGTATACCGTCATCTCTTCATTCCCTCTAGGAATGACTAATATTGGCGCATGCGTCAACTTTTCATTTAGACTCTTGAATGCCTTCTCACACACTCCGTCCCAGACGAAGGACTGATTCTTCTTAGTCAACTGAGTCAACGGTGCTGCTATCTTGGAGAAGTCCTGGATAAATTTACGATAATATCCAGCTAACCCCAAGAAACTTCTCACATCTGTTGCATTCTTGGGCGTAGGCCAATCCTGGACTGTAGCCACCTTCGTAGGGTCCACGGAAATACCATTCTCTTAAACAACATTGCCCAAGAATCTCACTTCCCTTCTCCAAAAGTGACAATTAGAGAATTTCGCTTTCAATTGGTGTTTCTTCAACACCTCCATCACTATCCTCAAGTGTCCCTTGTGTTCCTCCTCTATCCTCGTGTAAACAAGGATATCGTCTACGAACACAAGAACAAACTTATTTAACTGATCTCTGAATACTCGATTCATAAGATCCACAAAATAGGCTGGTGCATTGGTCAACCCAAATGGCATAACCAACCACTCATAGAATCCAGACGGCGTCCTAAATGCCGTTTTCGGAACACTCTCATCCGCTACTCGGAGCTGATGAAATCCTGTCGCGAGGTCCAACTAGGAGAACACTCTTGCTCTTTCCAGTTGATCAAACAAATCATCTATACGCGGTAGAGGATACTTATTCTTCCTCGTCACCTTATTCAACTCGCGATAGTCCACACACAAACGAAGGGAACCATCTGCCTTAGTGGCAAACACAACTGGTGCTCCCCACTCGGAGACACTTCTTCTAATAAATCCCTTCTTCAAAAGATTGCTGACTTGCACCTCGAGCTCTCGCTGCTCCCTTGGTGCCATACGACGAAGTGGCATCACTATAGGTCTGGCATCTTTCACTAAATCAATACGGAACTCAATCTCTCGGTGTGGTGGAAGCACGGTCACCTCCTCGAAGACGTCCGGATACTGGCCAACCGCGGGCACATCTGATAGCTCATCCTGCGGGATGTCGAGGGAATTTACAAAACTAGCCATTACCCCATCACTAGGTAGACTACCAAACACTACCCTCCGCCCATCATCCGCCCTAACTGTCACCAAAAAGCCCTCACAGTCTACCACCACCCCGTATCTTTGGAGCCAATCGACTCCCAATATAATGCCATACCCAGTAAAGCCCAAAACAAAGCAATCACAAACAAACATACATCCATGACTCGATAAGACCACATTTCGGCAAATCATACCAAGGCTAGTCGAACCACCAATCGGGTTCGTCACAACCAATGGTCTATCGACTGTCTCGGGTTCCAGTCCCAACCTATCTACCAGGTCACTAGATATGAAGGAACGGGAAGCCCTGGTATCATACAAAACTCGAACTGGTACATCATAAATAGAAAGCATACCTTGAATAACAACATTCTTTCCTTTCTCCGCCGCAGTTGGGGCATTCGACGAAGAAGGAACAGCATCAATAGCATATGCTTTCACAATCTGCTTCTCCTTAAGAGGTTGCGGACACTTGTCCTTGAAATGTCCCACTTGACCACAGTTGAAGCACTTCTTATCCGCTGTCTTTGCCCGACAATCTTTGGCATAATGGCCCTTCTTACCACAGCTGAAGCACTCAACATCCTTCTTGCTCTTTTTCTGGCCATCCTTAGCTTGGCACTGCTTCCTCTTATTCTGGAACTATTCTTGCCTCCACCGCCTGCTTGCGGCTTCAGCCCATCTGTAGATGCAGCCTCAGTCTTTGACTTAGGGTAAAGACTCTCTGATCTCAAAGCTTTCCCCATAATCGATTCAAAAGTCTCGTCGATGTGGTTGATAAGCCTTTCCCCCAAGTATCCATCCAAACCAGTAATGAACTTCTCATTCTTCTTCTCATGAGTGTCGATAAGAGATAGTCCATACTTCGAAAAAGTGTCGAATTCAGCAATATAGTCAGAGACTGCCCTACCATTCTGCTTGAGTCCCAAGAATCTCTTAAACAACACTGACTTTTGGGCGGCTGGAATAAACTTCTCGCTAAAGCGAGCCTTGAACTGATCCCAAGTAACCTGATCTTCTGGAGTAGCTATTTTAATGGCATTCCACCAATTCATCGCTCGCCCTTGCAGCTGACGAGACGCTAGCCTTCTCTTCATCGCATCCTCAAGACCCAAGTCGTCGAAGATATGATCACAGCTATCCATCCAATCCTGAACATCTGTGGCCGACTCCATTCCGTGGAACGGCTTCCCACCAAGGTTAGTGTAATCCTTGCACAACTTGGCGAAATCGACCCTAGGCGCCTGCACTACTGGGCCAACACCAATTTCGGGATTGGGAACTACCCCTTGCACTTCTCTAAGCATGTCCCTCATGAGGTCAGTAAACATCGCCCTCATGTCAGCAGCATTCCCATTATTGGCTCCTCTAACAGCACCTCTAGCATATCGGCTCATCGTGAATCTGTAAAAGGAAACGATTAACGACCCCATAGTGGTGCTAGTGCAGTACGACTTCATTCTTATACTACTAATAGTATATATATATATATAGCTTTTGAAAACCAAAGTAATCACAAATACGCGCTCTCATATACGTACTATCTCTCCCTAGTGTCTTTCCCTAGGTTAACTACGCAACCTAGAGATCTGATACCAAATGTGACGGCCCGCCCCGCACCAACCGACATTTACTCCAAAGGTATGTTGTACACATGTCCAGTCAGCACGGGACGGATCGTCGGAAGAAAAGGGAAGAAGGAAATGAACTAACAAGGAACCTGTAGAATGTCTCACAGCGCATAGAACAAAATATAATAATAACATACTTGACATAAAACAGGTGAGACAGTGCATAAGCTGAAACAACTAACATAGCAGCGGAAAATCCAAGTACAACTTATGATCCAAAGTTAAACATTATTAAGACTTTTCAAACTGTCTCAAAAGCAAAAGCAAGATAAAGGAGGTACACTACTAATGCCCAAGTAGCGACCACCAACGACACAGGGAGAATATCTATATATCATACGTGGAAGCCTCCTGCTCGCCTCCGAATCAGCTACTCGCGCACCACCAGCTAACCTGTCTCTAGTCTGCTCGTGTGAGCACCCAGAGTAATAAGAGGAGACATAAAACTCTGGGTCAGACATAAAGCTTGGTATGAGCGATAAGCATCTAAACAGAACAATAACAGGTAGACTAAAACATACCTGAACCTGGACCTGCAACCAAAGAGTTAGCACTACATACTGTACAACACTCTAAGGTGCCATTTCAAATAGTGTAAGGATAACGGGGGTGGGGGTGTGCATGTCATAGTGATGGGAAACAATCAAACATAACATCCATCCTCACTTCTCTCACTCAGTGCATAAAGCATACGATATTCACCACTTCGATCACCCAACAAACCTTGCTATGATCACTTTGCCCCATGAAGTCATAAATGGCTTCACTGCACTGATAACGTAGCCACTAATCCTTCACTATGTCCACTTGCCCCATGGAGTTATTCACCCCATCTGCGCTGGCTCACAGCCTTACCAATCTTTTACTATGTCCACTTGCCCCATGGAGTTATTCACCCCATCTGCGCTGGCTCATAGTCCTACTACGCATCACTTTGCCCCTCGAGTCGTAATGACTCTACTGCACTTATAACGTAGTCTTGCTACCATCACCTTACCCCTCGAGTCATAGTGACTCTACTGCACTGATAAGTAGCCCATCATTCATTGTCAATGGTGAATCGAAGTTATGAACGTCGACAACTCCTTAGCACACGTCCCGCAGCAAAGCCCAATCATGAAGTGAACTCATCAGTTCCCAACTGGATCCTGAGCTCTAACTTCCCATATTGGACTACCTTTGCATCTCGGGTTATTGGTCAATACTGGATCGGGTCGGGTTCCCCTTCTAGCCGTCGATTCGGGTCGGGTCCTCTACTTTGAATTGGTTCGGTTCGTGATCTTCCTCTGGTAACAATTCGGTTCGGGTTCACAACGTTGCATTGGTTCGGGTCAGGTATCCATCTCCCATCCAGTTCGTGCTCCCGCTCCGATCAGCTCCCTCGTTCTTCATTTACTCCAATCCGATTCCCCTCCTTTAGCCGATCCGATCCCAGTTCCATTAGCATAGCCTTCCTTTTTGCCAGGTTTCTCAAGTGCCAAGTTCCGATCCGATCGAATCCCTTGCCCAGTTCACTTATCCGATCCGAGCCCATTTCTCCGATCCGATCCGAAAACCTGCACTGTTTCCTGAAACCTTTCCAGCGGGTGTTTTACGCCATTCGACGACGTTTTTGACCATTCCAACTATTCTAATCAATCACAAAGCATACCATACAGTCATAGCAACATGTATAATCAACTACAAACATCAAAACAACGAAATGATAGGTTAAAATGGATCAAACCTAGCCAAAACCCCATGTTTCCCCTTAAGCATGTTTAGGTGGAACTAATGATATGATTAGCAAAACTTAACCAAATTAACCCAAATTTATATCCGAGGTCTAAAACATCATTCCGAATTTTATAAATATTTTTCCATAATTTTATCATATTTAAATTCGCTGATTAGCACTTATTACCCTTAATTAGCCAAAATTAGTGAGGAACTATGCAAATCACTCACCTTAGCCACAAATAAACTAAGATTTGAAATAAATATCTGATTTGGTGCGAATCCCGGTGCTAAACAGCAGCTCCAATGTTGATTTGGTGTAGATCTCCCTTGATTTGATGTTATTAAGCTTAATCCTTGATTAGAAGATGATTTGGAGGTGATTTAGAGGTTGGAGGCCATTTTTAGGGTTTCTTGGAAGTAAGTGGAGGTTACGAAACTGAAATGGAATGATTCTCTAACTCCTTTCAGCCTCCCCATAACCCTAATCCCGAAATGGGTTATGGGCCCATTCACTAATAACCCTATTTGGCCCGGTTAAGTAGTTTTTCACCTTCCAAACCTTATTTCAGCCATATCTCCCAAACGGTTAGTCCGTTTTTCACATATGACCACTCTACGGAAAGGTAAACTATCAAACGAATCTAGTGGAAGTGGTTTCAGGTCAAAATTCCTTTCCAATCAAAAGTTATGGCCAAAACAAGATCAGCTAGGGGCAAAAGGTCATTTAAAAATCGACAAAAATCATGAACATGGGAAATGAGTCTAATGGTTGTTTCCCAAAGTTACATGACCATACGACTTCATATGGGAAAGAGATAAATATTCTACGATCCTTCGATGTGTAGAATGCGGGTTGTTACAGCCTACCCCCATAACATATTACTTTCCCTTCTTGCATCAGCACTGCACCAAGCCCTGTACCGCACGCATCAGTGTAAAAATTAAACACTTTACTTCCATTGGGCAAGGTCAAGACTACGGCTGTTGTTCAAACCTTTTTCAGTCATTGGAAAGCAACATCACAGTCTATATCTCATGAAAACACCAAATTCTTCTTTGTCAGGCTAGTGAGAGGGGTTGATATCCTCGCGAAGTCCTTAATGAACTTCCTATAGTAACCTGCCAACCCAAGAAAGCTTCTCACCTCGGTTGCGTATTTAGGAATCTGCCAATCTTGCACTGCAACCACCTTCGCGGGATCTACAGCTATCCCTTCTTTGGAGACTACATGCCCCAAGAATCTTACCTCCTTTCTCCAAAAATGGCATTTGGAGAACTGTAACACCCTGTGAATTCTATAACATTAAGCTTCACAAATTAAAGTGTAATTAATTCTAAATGAAATAATTAAGGGAAACGGGTTACGCCATTGCGTTCGTCTCGGAATTCTGCTTGAGATAGAGTCCGAGTTTGCGCGAATTGGACTCCGTATGAAGGAGTTATGACCTTCGGACGTTTCAGAATAAAATTTAAATTCAAACAGCTCAGTTTTAAATTCGAAATTCGAAAACAGGTTCAAACTGGGCTGGGCGGGAAAATTCCCGCCCAAAGACCAGGTCGACCATAGGGTCGACCGTGGTGTCGACCTGGCCGACCTGGCCACCCCAGGTCGACCATAGTGTCGACTTGGGTGTCGACTTGCCAGTCGACCTGCCTGGTCGACTTGGCTGGCTAGGTATGGCTCTGGCTCGAATTTCTATGGCTCGGTGTGTCACTAGGGCTGACATGTCACCTCTTGATTGGCTCTTTGAACTCTGTATGGTCTAGATTCCTCCTGTCTCCATCTGACGGCTCAAAACAATTTAAAAATCTTTAAATACACCCTAAGTCTATACTGAAAATTCACATAAAAAAATAAGATGGGAGTCGTCATGCTGCCAGGAAGGAATTGAGCATAGCCGTCAAGAGAGAAAAGCTTAGAGATGAATCTAATTAAGAAGAAGATTAAAGTTTAATCAAATTAATCAACGCAAAGTTAGTCTACCCAAAGGAGCGCATCTCAATTTCAGAATTCAGAATCCAGAATTCAAGATTCTGCATTCGTTGTAAGTATAGTGACCTTTCAGAATATGAATAAAAACTGTGATGTGATTCGATGTAAATGAAAATAGAATTGTGTTATTGTATAAATTCTGTGTATTGTAATGGTTCAATCATGACTTGTGTATTGATGTTTGTGGCATAAATTTGATTGATGCAAGCCTATTGAACAATTGTATATGAAAACAATGGCACTTGCAAGTTTGTGGCAAAAACTAGAATTTGATCCCTTTATGTTTATACCTATGGCATGGGCTATATACATTCACTAAGTCTAAATTAAGGCTTATGTAAACATGTTCTAGATTTGAAACCTTTTATGCCTACTTGACCCAAATACTATGATATCATTCTCATGTTTATTTGCAAGTATAATTGGATCTATGTTAAGTATCGTTTGGGTTTCATAAACTATGCAAGTTCATGTTTATTTGCAAGTATAATTGGATCTATGTTAAGTATCGTTTGGGTTTCATAACCTATGCAAGTTCATGTTGAAATAGGCTATGTGATTAGATGTTATAATTGGACATTTTGGTGAATATACAACATGCTAGTTTTGTGGTTGACATTATGCCAAGTTAAACATGTTTAAACACAAGTTTGTATTAGCCTAAACTATGCCATTTCATATGTTACCTACTTAGTTATACTTTGATTTGAATGCAAGTTCACACGACCCATCATTTATATTAGTATCGCTAAATTGCAAGTTCATGCGCCACACACCTTTATGTATTACATGTTCTTGATTTCCCCTTTTTCTCACGTTTATAAAGTTGGGCTGAATTGTGACAGGCCCAACACATGTTGCGAACAAACGGGGGTAATAACGTTGGGTGTAAAACATGAAAATATATGTTGGCATGGTTGGCACATGCCAACGACAATGACATTTAAGCGGTATGAATTGATATAACCAAGAATAAAAGATATGACATTTACATATATAATTGTGAAATAATAAAATATGTAAATTTAGAAAACACGATATGCTTAACCCGAGGTTGGATTGAGTTGTGATGTAAACCTGCCCGGACCCGCCCGGCTGTCCAGTAGTCACAACGATACCTATCCAATGTGGGTGGTTAAGCATTGAGCCCAATAATGACCCGAGGTTAGACTGAGCTACGGTGTAAACCTGCCCAGAACCGACCGATACATCCAGTAACCGTAGCAATATCTGTCTAATGTGAGTGGTCAGGTGCTCTAAGAGGCTAAGGACAGATGGTAGGATTAAGTCAACTATAACACTTAACCAAATTCAACATGTTAACAAGAATTGATGGGTGGGGTTAGGTAAATACAGACACTTAACCACTTAACATGTTTGACTAGAAAATCCTGGTAACGAGGGACCCGTTTCAGCAGTAACCCAAGTTAGGTATCAAGGTACCCTTAAACTAGGCAGGGTGGGGCACGATTACTGGGCTGATTGTAAGCGGTCAAACGACGGCGGTGGGTGCACAGTGTAGGTCTAACGGGGTGCGGGCGTGCACACACTCCGGAGCAGACAACCAGGGCACTGGGGACACCAGTAGTATAACCTATGCCTTCTAGAATTTGTGTCGGGGCTGCCACCATGGGCCTTGATACACCCCACGGTGGGACCAGCTTAGTTATCTACAATTCTTGGGGGGCCGTATGACACAGGTTAACGCGAGTAAGAGACGATCTTTAAGTAAAAATGGGGATCACTTCACCCTCAGCATGGGGTGCCAGTTAGAATAAACTCAAGTAGGTGCAGAGATATAGTATGGGTGCGATAGTACATTCGACACTTCCTTAGCTTGTGACACTTTCCTATTTTCAGTTTATGTCTATCATGCCCTTTTTCTTATTCACATACTGAAGAGTTACTAGATTTACTCAGGCTTTATGTCTGACTCTATTTTCTTTTCGTCTTCTTTTCTTTCGTCTCCCCCCCCCCCCCAGGTCCACAGGGAGGGAACAACACAGCTCAGTCAGACTCTTTACAAGCTCCAAGAACGTAGATGTATGATTTAGATCTCTTTTGCTCGGATTATGGCTTTGGATATCACTATGGGGATTTTTTCACTTTATTTATGTTTTATGCTTCTTTAATAATCAAGACAGTAATAAGGTTGTAATGTTGGAAGTATTTTGAGACAATTATGGAATGTTTTGTTTGAACACGTATTGATGAAATAAAAGTCTGTTTGGTTTCCGCTGTTTAAAATATGTGTATTTATATCTGTCTTGAGTTTATCTGTGGCTTTTACTTATAAACCTCCACCAAAGTTAAGGCATTCCCTTTGTGAGTGACCTTAACGGAGGTGGGGTGTTTCACTTGGTATCAGAGCATAGGTTTACCAGACAAGATAAAAGTTTTTGAAATTGTTTTCAAAAAGAAAGTTTAAAGAAGCATTTTTCAAGAAAAAGTGTTATATTTTCAAAGACATAATCCCCCAAAGCCATATGCACTATCTCTCTTTATCCTTTGTTCTGAATCTTTCCTTTCTGTTTCAGTATGTCTGGAGACCTTAACCTTCCTGAAGGAGTACCGATACCCGACTGGTTTAGGCGGTATTTAGAAGCAAGGGCCAATGGCGCGGGCCCAGCAGACATCCCTCCTCCAGTGGTCGCGGTTCCTCCTCCTCCTCATGGAAATGCCTTCGCAAAAACATGCAGAGACTTCAAGGCAATGGGTGGAAAAGACTTTTATGGGACAGAATCCTTTGTAGGAGCAAGAAACTAGCTAAAGGAGACTGAGGATCTGTTTGTCATCTTCGGAGTTGATGACAGGCAAAAGATACAATTAGCGGTATGGTTGATTAAGGATGAAGCTTCCTATTAGTGGGAAATTACCAATGCTCAGAGGGCGGTGGAAACATGGGAAGACTTCAGGATAAGGTTTGAGATGAAATTCCTCTCCCAAGCTGAAAGAAGCCTGCAAATGGAGAAATTCCTAACTTTGAAACAGGGAAGTATGACAATCAGGGAGTGTGTTAATCAGTTTAATCAGCTGGCTAGATTTGGGCTAGACTTAGTAAACACCCAACACAAGAAGGCACTTTGCTTCGTCAAAGGTTTGAATGAGCCTCTACACAGCCTTGCCATGACCCATGTATCCACGGGAGCGACTTATGAAAGCTTGGTGGACATGGCGTTGCTACACGAGGAAGACCACGACAAGAAAGAAACTAAGGTGGAAGAGAAGAAAGAGGGTCTACAAACAAAGAAAACAGACTTCAAGAAAGGAGGGAAGAACAATAAGCCCCGTGAGAAGAGAAGGTGTAATTTCTGTGGCATTGTGGGACATATATCAAAAACTGCCGAAAAAGGAAGGCAAAGATGGGTGGTTGCTTCCATTGTGGAGAAACTGGACACCAAGCTAAGGACTGCCCAAAGAAGAAAGGGCAGGGACGGAAAGCTGGATCCACTTCACGGGGTCAGGTTCATGCGCTAGTGGCACCTCAGCAGGAACGAGGTAGTAATATTTCTGTAGAAAGTGTAGTTTATCTTTATGATCATCCATTTCGCACACTTTTTGACTCTGGCGCATCACACTCTTTTATTTCATCTGCCTTAGTAGAATCTCTGCATCTAGACACTAGTATGGTAGAAGATCCCTTAGTAGTTTCAAATCCAATTGGGGGCTCCGCTTACTTGTCAATGGTTTGTTTGGGTTTGAAAATCTCTATACTCAGCGTTGAGTTTAGTTGTAATGCCTAAGTTTTGGGTTTCTCGGGATATGGTTTGATCTTAGGCATGGACTGGTTATCCAGTAATGGGGCCATCCTTGATTGTGAGAAAAGAGTAGTTAGACTCTTGACTCGGCTTGGTAACACTCTAGAAATTTCTTGTAATCCCTTGAATGTTGTTATGCTTAGTTATCTAGAGTCGCTTGATGCTTCTGATGAGAATTTGCAATTAGTTATAGTAGTCCGGGAATATCCGGATGTCTTTGAGGAGGTGAAAGGCTTACCTCCGAGGCAGGAAATAGACTTCCGCATATATCTTGTGGATAATGCAAAGCCTGTAGCTTTACCTGTCAGACACATGGCTCCAAAGGAGAGAAAGGAGCTCAGCAAGCAGGTTAAAGAACTTCTCGAAAAGGGGTTCATTAGACAGAGCATTTTGGAATGGGGTGCTCCAGTGGTGTTCGCAACCAAAGCGGACGGTTCACTTCGCCTTTGCGTCGACTATAGGGAGTTAAACAAATCGACCAAGAAAAATAGGCACCCTCTTCCCCGAATCGACAATTTGTTTGATCAGCTTGTAGGAGCGTCGGTCTTCTCCCAACTTGATCTGGCAACTGGGTTCCATCAGCTAAGAGTAGCTGAAGATAGCATTGATAAGACGGCGTTAAGAACCCCAGATGGTTTCTTCGAGTGGCTTGTCATGCCTTTCGGCTTGACAAATGCACCCGCTTATTTTGTAAACCTAATGAGCAGGGTGTTCAGAGAATTCCTCAACAAATTCGTGGTTGTCTTCGTAGATGATATCTTAATCTTTTCAAAGAATGAGGAAGAGCATGCTCGGCATCTGAAAGAAATCATGGAAACTCTCTGTTCACATCAGCTAAAAGCCAAATTCTCCAAGTGCCACTTTTGGAGAAAGGAGGTAAGATTTCTGGGGCATATAGTGTCCAAAGAGGGGTTGGCTGTGGACCCCGCGAAAGTGGTGGCAGTACAAGATTGGAAGACACCAAGAAATGCAACCGAAGTTCGAAGCTTTCTTGGGCTAGCCGGTTTTTACCGAAAGTTTATTAGGGATTTCGCGAAAATCTTAGCCCCACTCACAAGGCTAACAAAGAAGAATCTGGCGTTCACTTGGGATTTGGACTGCGAGTTTGCTTTCCAACGATTAAAAAGGGCTCTCACAACAGCCCCAGTTCTGACCTTGCCAGATGGAAGCAAAATGTTCACAGTATACACGGATGCATGTGGAACGGGACTAGGCGCTGTTCTAATGCAAGAAGGAAGGGTAGTAGCTTATTGCGGAAGACAATTGAAAGTTCATGAAAAGAACTACCCAACACACGATCTTGAGTTAGCAGCCATCGTCTTTGCGCTTAAGTCTTGGCGCCATTATCTCCTAGGTGAGAAGTTTGAATTATACACTGACCATAAATCGTTGAAATATCTCTTCTCGCAGAAGGATATTAACTTGAGGCAGCAAAGATGGATGGAGTTTCTTGCCTCGTATGACTTTGAAATTTCCTATACTCCCGGAAAAGGCAACGTGGTAGCAGACGCATTGAGCCGAAAGAAACTGACCTTAAGTCCGCTCTTTGTGGAAAGGCAAAGCTTGGAGTATGTAGCCAGTTTTAACTTTAGGCCCTCCTCGGATTTTGTACCGGGTTTACTAGCATCTCTCGAAGTACGCCCTACTCTCTTGGACTCAATAGGGGCTGCACAACGTGAAGACCCTCAGCTTGTTGATGTGATTGATAAACTTATTTGGGGTGAGACTTCTAGTCACCTCAGTAGATACACCATCGATGATAAGGGTTGGCTGAGGCGAGATGGAAGATTATGCGTCCCACAAGCAAGGGAGTTGACAAAGAAGGTTCTCGAGGAAGCGCATCATTCCAAGATGACTATACACCCTGGCGGTGATAAGATGTACAAGGATATAAAAAGGACTTTCTTTTGGAGCGGCATGAAGCAAGACGTGGCAGATTTCGTTTCTAAGTGCATGACCTGCCAACAGGTCAAGGTGGAACAGAAGAAGCCTAGAGGACTACTTCATCCTTTAGAGGTCCTACAGTGGAAGTGGGATAGCATTTAAATGGACTTCATTGATGGACTGCCTAGGTCGAGAAGAGGCAACAATAGCATTTGGGTAATAGTGGATAGGCTTACTAAAAGCGCCCACTTTATACCTATCAAGAGTAGAAGGACTGCCGCATCTCTAGCATCTCTTTATCTCAAGGAAATAGTTCGACTCCATGGGATACCCTCCAGCATTGTTAGTGATCGAGACCCTATCTTCACAAGTGAGTTTTGGCGGAGTCTGCAAGAAGCTGTAGGCACACAGTTATGTTTGAGCATGGCCTATCACCCCCAAACCGATGGCCAGACGAAAAGGGTGAATAGAGTTTTGGAGGATCTTTTAAGACTTTGCGTTCTTGACTTTGGAGGGACGTGGGAGGATCACCTTCCTTTAGTAGAATTTTCCTATAACAATAGCTACCTAGCTACCATAGGCATGGCACCCTTTGAAGCATTGTATGGAAGACCGTGCAAATCACCAACTTGTTGGTGGGAGTCTACAGATAAGCTTATACTTGGGCCAGACATGATTCGAGAGACTTCGGAGAAAGTGGACTTGATACGTAGGAGAAGGAAGACTGCCCAAGACAGACATAATTCCAACGCCGACAAAAGAAGGACCGACCTTGAGTTTGAGGTTGGGGACAGGGTTTTCCTTAAGGTGTCTCCTTTAAGGAACGTCGTTCTCTTTGTATCCGCAGGAAAGCCAGCACCAAGATTTGTAGGACCGTTTACTATCATCGAGAAGGTTGGGAAGATGGCCTATAGATTAGAGCTACCCGAGAGACTGGCCGGAGTTCACAACGTCTTTCATGTTTCTCACCTCCGGAAGTGTTTGCATGAGTCTGCGGAAGTGGTGGAACCTAGCATTCTAGAAGAAGCTGAAGTGGAACGTGAAGCAACTGTGAGGGAAGTTCCAACCCGCATCTTAGGAACTGAAGAGAAAAAGCTACGCAACCGTGAAGTCAAACTCGTTAAAGTTCAGTGGAGCGACGCCGAGGAAGACGCGACTTGGGAAACTGAGGACAGAATACGTGCTGGCTACCCTCTTCTTTTTGAGGGTACATCTTTGATCTCTCTTTTTCCTTAAGTTATGCTTTATCTATCTTTTTAGGTATATCTCCTCGGTCCTTTTCCTAACTCCTTAGGTAGAAAACAAATGGATGCAAACATGTATTTGAAAACATGTTATGGATGATGGCTGCAAATGGTTGCTAGTGGTTGCTCATGGATGCATATACACACACCCTAGGTTATAGATCGGCTCAGTCACTTCATATTGCATATGCATATATGTATTCTCATCTGTATAAGGTTGAAACTTGATATGTTGTCATATGGTCATCGCATTTGTATGAATAGTTGTGCACTCATGTAGAATTATGAGTAGGAAAAATTTGCATACATAATGGATTCATGACACTTACATGATTCGCATTAAGGAGGTCAACTGAATCAGTAGACCGCCTGATTTCTGCATTAGATAGGGACATGTACACACACTATGCATATGATCACGAAGCATTAGAAGTCTTTTAAGGACAGTGGACGCCTGTGTTTGTTGTTTGAGTAGATGGATTGTTGGATGGTAGGATATACATTCTTCCTAACTTGAAGATTTCGGGGATGAAATCCTTTTAAGGGGGGGAGAATGTAACACCCCGTGAATTCTATAACATTAAGCTTCACAAATTAAAGTGTAATTCATTCTAAATGAAAGAATTAAGAGAAATGGGTTACGCCATTGCGTTCGTCTCGGAATTCTGCTTGAGATAAAGTCCGAGTTTGCGCGAATCGGACTCCGTATGAAGGAGTTATGACCTTCGGAAGTTTCAGAATAAAATTTAAATTCAAACAGCTCAGTTTTAAATTCGAAATTCGAAAACAGGTTCAAACTGGGCTAGGCGGGAAAATTCCCGCCCAGAGATCAGGTCGACCATAGGGTCGACCATGGTGTCGACCTGGCCACCCCAGGTCGACCATGGTGTCGACCTGGGTGTCGACCTGCCAGTCGACCTGCCTGGTCGACCTGGCTGGCTAGGTATGGCTCTGGCTCGAATGGCTCGGTGTGTCACTAGGGCTGACATGTCACCTCTTGATTGGCTCTTTGAACTCTGTATGGTCTAGATTCCTCCTGTCTCCATCTGACGGCTCAAAACAATTTAAAAATCTATAAATACACCCTATGTCTCAACTGAAAATTCACATAAAAAAATAAGGTGGGAGTCGTCATGCTGCCAGGAAGGAATTAAGCATAGCCGTCAACAGAGAAAAGCTTAGAGACGAATCAAATTAAGAAGAAGATTAAAGTTTAATCAAATTAATCAACGCAATGTTAGTCTACCCAAAGGAGCACATCTCAATTTCAGAATTCAGAATCCAGAATTCAAGATTCTGCATTCCTTGTAAGTATAGTGACCTTTCAGAATATAAATAAAAACTGTGATGTGATTCGATGTAAATGAAAATAGAATTGTGTTATTGTATAAATTTTGTGTATTGTAATGGTTCTATCATGACTTGTGTACTGATGTTTGTGGCATAAATTTGATTGATGCAAGCCTATTGAACAATTGTATATGAAAACAATGGCACTTGCAAGTTTGTGGTAAAAACTAGAATTTGATCCCTTTATGTTTATACCTATGGCATGGGCTATAAACATTCACTAAGTCTAAATTAAGGCTTATGTAAACATGTTCTAGATTTGAAACCTTTTATGCCTACTTGACCCAAAAACTATGATATCATTCTCATGTTTATTTGCAAGTATAATTGGATCTATGTTAAGTATCGTTTCGGTTTCATAAACTATGCAAGTTCATGTTTATTTGCAAGTATAATTGGATCTATGTTAAGTATCGTTTGGGTTTCATAACCTATGCAAGTTCATGTTGAAATAGGCTATGTGATTAGATGTTATAATTGGACATTTTGGTGAATATACAACATGCTAGTTTTGTGGTTGGCATGCCAAGTTAAACATGTTTAAACACAAGTTTGTATTAGCCTAAACTATGCCATTTCATATGTTACCTACTTAGTTATACTTTGATTTGAATGCAAGTTCACACGACCCATCATTTATATTAGTATTGCTAAATTTCAAGTTCATGCGCCACACACCTTTATGTATTACATGTTCTTGATTTCCCCTTTTTCTCACGTTTATAAAGTTGGGCAGAATTGTGACAAGCCCAACACATGTTGCGAACAAACGGGGGTAATAACGTTGGGTGTAAAACATGAAAATATATGTTGGCATGGTTGGCACATGCCAACGACAATGACATTTAAGCGGTATGAATTGATATACCCAAGAATAAAAGATATGACATTTATATATATAATTGTGAAATAATAAAATATGTAAATTTAGAAAACACGATATGCTTAACCCGAGGTTGGATTGAGTTGTGATGTAAACCTGCCCGGACCCGCCCGGCTGTCCAGTAGTCACAACGATACCTATCCAATGTGGGTGGTTAAGCATTGAGCCCAATAATGAACCGAGGTTAGACTGAGCTACGGTGTAAACCTGCCCGGAACCGACCGACACATCCAGTAATCGTAGCAATATCTGTCTAATGTGAGTGGTCAGGTGCTCTAAGAGGCTAAGGACAGATGGTAGGGTTAAGTCAACTATAACACTTAACCAAATTCAACATGTTAACAAGAATTGATGGGTGGGGTTAGGTAAATACAGACACTTAACATGTTTGACTAGAAAATCCTGGTAACGAGGGACCCGTTTCAGCAGTAACCCAAGTTAGGTATCATGGTACCCTGAAACTAGGCAGGGTGGGGCACGATTACTGGGCTGATTGTAAGCGGTCAAACGACGGCGGTGGGTGCACAGTGTAGGTCTAACGGGGTGCGGGCGTGCACACACTCCGGAGCAGACAACCAGGGCACTGGGGACACCAGTAGTATAACCTATGCCTTCTAGAATTTGTGTCAGGGCCGCCACCATGGGCCTTGATACACCCCATGGTGGGACCAGCATAGGTATCTACAATTCTTGGGGGGGCGTATGACATTGGTTTAACGCGAGTAGGAGACGATCTTTAAATAAAAATGGGGATCACTTCAACCTTAGCATGGGGTGCCAGTTAGAATAAACTCAAGTAGGTGCAGAGAAATAGTATGGGTGCGATAGTATATTCGAAACTTCCTTAGCTTGTGACACTTTCCTATTTTCAGTTTATGTCTGTCATGCCCTTTTTCTTATTCACATACTGAAGAGTTACTAGATTTACTCAGGCTTTATGTCTGACTCTATTTTCTTTTCGTCTTCTTTTCTTTCGTTCCCCCCTCCCCCCCAGGTCCACAGGGAGGAAACAACTCAGCTCAGTCAGACTCTTTACAAGCTCCAAGAACGTAGATGTATGATTTGGATCTCTTTTGCTCGGATTATGGCTTTGGATATCACTATGGGGATTTTTGTCACTTTATTTATGTTTTATGCTTCTTTAATAATTAAGACAGTAATAAGGTTGTAATGTTGAAAGTATTTTGAGACAATTATGGAATGTTTTATTTGAACACGTATTGATGAAATAAAAGTCTGTTTGGTTTCCGCTGTTTAAAATATGTGTATTTATATCTGTCTTGAGTTTATCTGTGGCTTTTACTTATAAACCTCCACCAAAGTTAAGGCATTCCCTTTGTGAGTGACCTTAACGGAGGTGGGGTGTTTCAAGAACTTTGCTTTTAGCTGGTGGTCACGGAGAGTTTTCAAAACTTCCCTCAGATGTTGGGCATGCTCTTCTTCGTTCTTGGAGAAGATCAAAATATCATCAACGAAGACTACGACGAATTTGTTTAGGAATTCCCGAAACACCCTACTCATCAAATCAACAAAATAGGCGGTTGCATTTGTTAACCCAAAAGGCATAACTAGCCATTCAAAGAAACTGTTCGGAGTTCTGAAAGAAGTCTTATCTATGTTATCCTCAACCACTCTCAATTGATGGAACCTTGTAGCCAAGTCCAACTGAGAAAATACTGAGACACCAACGAGATGATCAAATAAATCATCAATTCTTGGAAGAGGGTGCCTATTTTTTTGGTGAGCTTATTTAATTCTCCAAGTGATCCATCTACTTTAGTTGCGAATACTACTGGAGCATCCCATTCAGATATGCTTCGTCTAATGAACCCTTTCCCAAGTAGCTCCCCTACTTGCTTACTCAGCTCCCTCCTTTCCCTTGGAGCCATGTGGTGTACTGGTAATGCAACTGGCTTTGCATTGTCCACCAGATATATGCGGAAGTCGATCTCGCGCTTTGGAGGTAAACCCTGTACCGCATCAAAAACATCGGAGTAATCCCGAACCACTGGAATAGATTGCGAAGTACTCTATGGATGCATCTAAAGACTCTAGGAAGCTAAGCATAACAGACCCTTGGGGGTCACAAGAAACTTCGAGGGTCCTCCCATAACAAGTTGGGAGCCTGACAACCCTCCTTTCACAATCTAAAACGGCTCCATATATGGTAAGCCAATCCATTCCTAGAATCAACCCATAGCCGATAAACCCGAGCACATACGCGTCGCATTCAAACTCGACGCCTAACACAGATAATTTCAAATCCCTACAAATCATCGACAAATGAGGCGAACCACCAATGGGGTTTGAAACAGCCACGGGATCTACTACAACACTAGTAACTAAGTGCAGAGATTCAACCATAGAACTAGATATAAACGAGTGTGAAGCACTAGAATCAAAAAGTGTTCTAACTGGATGGTTTAAAGAGAAACTAAACTTTCTACAGAAATTTTTCTACCTCTTTCAGGAGCACTGACGACGAAAGCATGCACCTGCCCTCCAGAAGTTCCTGCCCTCTGACCCTGTCCCTGTTTCTTTGGGCACTCCTAAGAGAAGTGTCTGACCTCTCCACAATTAAAACAATTGCCCTTCCTTCTCTTACAGTCCTTGATCAAGTGACCTTCCTTCCCACAATTGTGACATTTCCTCTTATCCTTGCCTTTGACATCTTTCCCTTCTTTCTTTTGTTGTTGCTGTGGATGCTGTTGCTGTTGCCCTTTCTTGGATCACACCTTCATGTTCTGCGATGTCCCCTCAGTCTTTGCTTCCTTCTTCTCTCCCTTGTCCTCTTCATGCATTAGGGCCATATCCACAAGCCTTTCAAAGGTGGCCCCCAAAGGAATATAGGACATAACAAGACCATGCAGAGGCTCATTTAGTCCTTTAGCAAATCATAAAGCCTTTTAGTGCGGTGTATCCACCAACTCTAGTCCGAACCTTGCCAGCTGGTTGAACTTTTTCACATACTCCACCGTCAAGTTCCCTTGCTTGAGTGCTAAGAACCTCTCCATCTGTATGCTTCGCTTAGCTTGGGAAAGAAATTTCATCTCGAACCTCTGTCTGAAATCTTCCTAGGTTTCCACTGGACTTCCAGCCTGGGTGACTTCCCACCAAAATGAGGCTTCGTCTTTTAACAGCCAAGAAGCTAACTGAATCTTTCTTCGGTGCTCCACTTCAAAGATTATGGATAAGTCCTCGGTCTCCTTAAGCCAATTCCGAGCTTCCACAAATGTCTCATTCCCATGGAATGACTTCCCTCCCATAGCACGGAATTCCTTACAAATTTTGGCGAAGTTGTCTGCTTTTGGAGGGGGAGGAGGAGGAGGAATGACTAGGGAAACAGGAGGAGGAGCGTCTCTCTGATCTTCAGCAGGCGTTGTGGCCTCCAAATATCTCCGGAACCATCCGGGTATCGTAACAACCTCTGGGATATTAGGAATGTTTTGATCCCCAGACATGTTGAAAAAGGGAAAGGAAGAATTTTAGATAAAGGACCGAAGGATATTACATATGGTTCTTGGGGAATATTTTCAAAACAGACTTTTCTTTTTGAAAATACTTTCTTTTAAAACATTGTAGAAAAATATTTTTCAAAACTTTTTCCTAATCTGGTAACCTTCAGCTCTGATACCAAGTGTGACACCCCATGTGACGGCCGGCGAATTTCGCTCGATCTGAATCAGTCGTTAAACCGATCTAGACCGTTCGAAACCCCTGATCATTGAGAACAGGACAAAATAGAACGCAGACGGAAGAATATTTCATTGTTATTACAACAATTCCATCAGATACAAGAATATACAGAGTATAAATGAATAAATTACATAGCAGCGGAAAATAATACAAAGCACAATTGAAGGTAATATACGGATACAGAGCTTTCCGGATATCATTCCAGCTGTAAACCAGGATCCTGTGAATATAAATCTGCAAAACCAAAACTACTAGCTGCCCGTGCGGAAAATAGGGGCACCTAGAGTTTAGGTTAAAACAATAAACTCCAAGTCAGTCATGTGACTGGTGTGAGAACTAAAACAGTTATTAATATTGGTTTTAAAGTTAGGTAAATCAAGGGACCACGCCGTATAACACGGAACGGGTTTCCTCCCAAGAATACCAGTGCATATATTAAACAGCGCAATGCTTTTTCGAAAAATGAAGCTGTTATAAGACCCAGGTCCCATCACACAATGCAACGCAAGCCGGAGGATAGGGTTTTCCCTTATAATAGCCAAACATGCTTGGTACGTTTAAAACAAATCATTTGATACTATAATAAGTGTATAGTGTCAAAACAATTTCAATCATAAATATAAATCATAGGCGGCATGGGTACCATCTATCATGTCGCCATACTAGTTCTACAATTAAAACCGCGATACACGTATTGGAAATTGGATTTCCGTCATGAGTCGAGGCAAGGGGCAAGCTCCTCTCCGCGTTCGAGACACTCTAGCAAATGTCCCAGGGCTACGCACTCTGGGCAACCCTTGGATGCTTCAGGGCCGGTCCTCACTTACGTTAGAGGATTGGCAATTCCTGAACACACGTTTCCCGGTCCTTACAGACCTATAATCGAGGCGCCTCATCCAACAACCACATAGGTGAAAAGTATATAAATGTCAGGGCTGGTAAGTCACTGACACCACCAAAGCTAGAAAGAAACGTCGTGCTATCCCTGCAGTCCGTATCCCGTTTTTGACTCATACCGAGGTGTGAGACTCGCGAATTCATGTTATACACAAAGCTACGCCACAGAGGCCATGCTTTGATCATCAACCACAAGACTTTGCTTTTCAACAGAAGCCTTGATCATTGCATCTTAACGTGCCACACAGGCAATTCATGCCATGTGACTAATGTCCATCGATATACAACCTCTGAGCTCGTACGTCTCAGAGAAGGGCGTTAAGCAAAAGAATAAATTCTCCGCCGCCAAACAGATGTATATTTAATAGAAATCAATCAACACAGAATAAAATCCAGTGTCAGACACACAATCCATTTACAAGTCCGTTCTAGGTCTGAACGAAACCGGAGGCACTTTCCTCGCATATCCATCCATCTCCAAGTACGTCTGGACGACCACCAACTACTTCCATCCTCTTGGATGTACTGCCCAATCAGGATCGTCAGTAATTATCCAAACGATGTGAAGACTTCCGGTCTTCAACCACCGTCTTCATCTTCGACATATCGTCGAATCGATTATTCAGAATGGGTATAAACCCGGACTTTCCGAACAACCCGCGTATATTAAAAATAAATGTTACACAAACTCAACATACGCCTCATTCCAATTCATATTCTCAGGGAAAGGTTCCCATTAATTTTATCCAAGATAAATTCTGTAAAATTTATCCTTTAATCTTCCTTTGGATGCCGTTTCAAACCGAATTATGGTTTTCTAAATTAGTCGAGATTAGCGAACCACACCGAAGTAATTATTTATTTTATTTCCCAATCCCAACTTATTCATCCCATGAAGCAAAACTGGTAATACTCCATATCTAACACCTCAGTGTTGTTGGTAAAATTAATTACCATTTCACGTTCAAATCTAATTAAAGATTTAACTATCGCTTTGGAGCAAAACTGGCAATACTCCATTCTCGCTCATTTCTAAATTTGATAATTTAAATTATAGATTTACATTTCAATCTAATTGCAGATTCGTTAAAATTCCTTTTACTGGGTTAAAGAACTAGGTGTTATTTAAAACACAGTTCACGACAAACCCAAATCACATTCTATTTATTATCGGGTTAAAGGACTAGTGTTATTTAAAACACCGTTCACGATAAACCCATTTCAAATCCAATCAAATATATTAGAAATTCCGATTATTTAAAACCCCTTTTTAAATCTAATTTATTTGTTTAAAATAATTGGGTTTTAAATTTAGTTCAAAACTAGTTCATTTCGATAAAAATCTATTTCTATCTTTTCAAATATGGAGTTTTTCATCCCCAATTTTCCCAAATCATTTATTATGATTTTACACAAATTATTGATATTTTTAATAATTTTATCAAGGCCCGTACAGTCGATTTCCATCAACGGCCATCGAACTGCACTTACAGCGACCTTTTTCAAATTTGATTTGGACGTATCTCCAAATCCAACCGTTAGATTTCAAATTTCTAATATTCGTTAGAAAGCTCTTTTCGATACGAACCCAACGGTTCCGGTTTTAGGAGAATCCGACGGTCGGATCTCCCGTAATTTCCGTTTGAAATAAATGGTCGAAATTCACGAACAGCCGCGGCGCGGCGCGTTCTATTAAGGCCATTATATTATATATATAATATATATTTCGTCGATTTCTATTTAAAACGAATTATATAAATATTTTTAAATTCGTTTCAAAAGCAATTTCAACTTCCATTTCAATTCAAATCAAAATTGGATTCTTCTTTATAAATTCGTTTTAAAATTCATTTCTATTCAATTCAAATTTCAATTCAATTTGAATTCATTTCAATTCACTTTCAATTCAATTTGAATTCATTTTCAATTCAATTCATTTCGAAATCGTTTTCAATTCAATTCATTTCGAAATCGTTTTATATTCAATTCATATTTGTTTTCTATTCGATTCAATTTCAAATTGGTTATATATTCTATTCATTTCGAAATCGTTTTCAATTCAATTCATTTCGAAATCGTTTTCTAATCAATTTAATTCAAATTTCATTTCAAAATATTCGATTTCGAAATCACTTTTCAATCTTCATTTTAAACTGAATAAAATCGATATAAATATCGTTCACATCAAAATTGCGTCAATCTAATCAACACGGCTTAATGTATTTCTATTTTCAAATATTCTATTTCAAAAATTTCCTATTATCAAAATATTTGTTATTATCAAAATATTTCTTTCAACACATGACTAATCTCAATGGATGAGTACAGTCAACACATGAACCTTTATTTTATATTGATAAAGATGTAAATTTTATTATTAAAATATTTCGTTCAACACATGACTAATCTCAACGGATGAGTACAGTCAACACATGAACCTTTACTTTATATTGATAAAGATGTAAATTTTATAGTTAAAATATTTCATTCAACACATGACTAATCTCACGAATGAGTACAGTCAACACATGAACCTTTACTTTATATTATTCTTTTCTTCTAAACTGGAATGAGGCCCAATCAATCACCATATAAAATTAATTATATGGATTCCATATCACACATGCATATAATAGCATTGAAAAATAACCAACCATCAACCAAAGTGCACTACACTGTATAAGCATCAAATATAGACATCTAACGCTTATAACAACCTGTCAATCAATCGATCGACATATTCAATCAATCAGGATGAGTGAACTTCAAATTTCATCCCAACACCCGTGTGGGGTTTCAAACAATCAAACACAGATTTTAGTTGTGCAGTTGAGTGATGTGTAAAATTTATCGACCCAATCAGTGTCCTTCAAATAGGTGTGCATAAACAAACCGTCCGGTTTGTAAATGAATATTTTATTTTATTCACTTCCACGTTAAAAATTATATTTTTAACGATAAAATATTTTATTTCAATATATGAATTTCTATTCAGTTCATTTACACAATAAAAATAATATTTTTATTTTTCTAACATATTTTAGAAAATTTTGACGGCATAACGGCACGATACTAGAAACGGGACGAGGTCTAGCCTTATCCCCGGTCTAGTGAAGGCCCACGCCATTCACACATTAATCAAATTCACCACAACCAAATTCAAATCAAATCATCTAACTAATTTTTGCAATCAAACAAACAAGTCCATGGTCTGTGGACGATTGTGTCGGGTGCTACTAAACACCGTCTGCATCCTAGTATATATATATAACTAGAAAAAGAAATTGAAAGGTGAGAAATTCTCACAGATAGCTATCCAATCATCTTGGCTCTCCTTTCATAGAAATCTTCATCGTTCTTGCCTTTTGTCCCCTTCGTTGCCCGTATTCTCTACATATGTAAAAATCGAATTTTTACTTCGCTATTCAATATATAAAAATCGAATTTTTACTATGCTGTTCAATATATAAAAATCGAATTTTTACCTTGCTGTTCAATATATAAAAATCGAATTTTTACCTTGCTGTTCAATATATAAAAATCGAATTTTTACCTTGCTGTTCATTATATAAAAATCGAATTTTTACCTTGCTGTTCAATATATAAAAATCGAATTTTTACTTTCACGCTATATGGATAAAAATTCTATTTTTACATTGCTACTATATAGATAAAAATTATATTTTTACCTCGCTATTCTCTATATAAAGATTTCGCCTTTTCAAATATATCATTATAAAAATCACATTTTGCCTTTATAAAAATTACATTTCGCCTTTATAAAAATTACATTTCGCCTTTATAAAAATTACATTTTTATTTTGCTACACATATAAAGATGATCTTTCTAATATTCCTATCATGTAAAAATTATATTTTTACTCCTCTACATAAACAAAAATCATATTTTTGCATCTTCTATATAGTAAAGATTATATTTTTAACACTTTAAAAATATAAAAATCATATTTTTATTACTTTAAAAATATAAAAATCATATCTTTTTATCGTGAAAAATCCAGTCTTCCTTTACAAAAACTATATATTTTCATTAACAAAAATATAATCTATTTCTATAATAAAATTATAAACTTTCATAAGTTAAAAATATAAACTTTACCATTATAAAAACCAAGTCTTTTATAATAAAGAAAAAAAATCAGTTCATCCTATAGTTAAAAATTCGGATTTATTATAATTAAAATTAATTAAATATTCACTGATTTCGATCGGAGGGGGGGTTTGAGGTGCGGCAGAACCAGGAGGAGGCGGCGGCTCTTCTGGATGGTGGAGGGTTTCGAATCGGAGGGGGGGTCTTGCGTCGCGCGGCGCCTGGGGGCTTTCGTCGATCGGCAAAAGGAGGAGGAGGGGGCTAGAGGGGCGCGCCACCATTGAAGGTCGGAGGGGGGGTGGGATCGCCGCCAGGCGCGGTGGACGGAGGGGGTTGGAGCAGCGCGTTCGATCGTTTTTCTTTTTTTTTTCTTTTTTTTTTTTTGTTTTGATCTGATTTACAGGGGGGCCAGAAGATAATAAAGGGGAAGAGAGGAATTTTTTTATATTATTTTATTATTTTTAATTCAAAGAAGTTGACTTTTACATACGACCTCTAAACGAGGCCCACCGCCTGTCGACCATAGCGTTTTACCCCCATTTCGAACACAATGGGATATGTATCGTGAGCTGATTCAATCGTTACAATCAGTTTCCGTTAAATTTAACATATAACTATATATATTGAATTTAAACACGCATTTCAATTTACTGGGGTCACATACTAACTCTATAAATTGCAGAAAAATATTTTCTAGCTTCCTATTGACGATACGGTCCTAACAAAACTAGTTTCGTCGAATTCTGAGACCGTTTGAAAAATGGCCAATTTCCAGTCGATTAAAATCAACTGAAAATGGTCAAACGCGTTTTCCTTTTCCACGCTCACATATTGATTCGAAAAATTATGAAATTTGGAATTTAGCAATTATTTGACACTGCGGATCCAACAAAAGTGATTTCATCGAAATCCAAGGTCATTTGCAAAATTCCCATTTTTAAGGGCCTGAATTCCATAGCGACTATTCTGAATTTTCAACTGGACATATCTTTTGATTCCCGCTATGAAATTTCGATTGGTCGGATTCGTTGGAAAGATATCCACAAATAGATCCTAATGTTTTTGGTTTCACTAAAATCCGGATTGTTTTGCACCCGGTACATTCAATTGAAGTTTGAAATCGAATTATCGAACTACCGTGCCATTTTCAATTCCTATTTATAATCATATATAATTATTTATATTCTATCGACGACGTATATAATATATACGTCGAATTCTATTCAAAATAAATTTCTCGTCGATATTATTTAAAATAATTCAATTTAAATCTTCAAAATTCGCCGAATTTTCCAAAACAAAAAATTTTAAACTGGCTCAGAATTTTCGGGTTATTACAATCTCCCCCACTTAATACTTTTCGTCCCCGAAAAGGAACAAAGTCGAAAGTGGTTTGATTAATTAACCCTATGTTCAATCTGGCTTCCATTCTCCAACTTTTCAGTTTCTGAGAATTTTCAAATTTTCAAAAATTTGGCTAACACCCTAAATTTTTGAAAAATTTCGCCATAACCTCCCCTACACCGGGAGCCACGGGAAAATCCCGAAATTACCATATAGGCCTTCTGATCTCAAAAAGAAAAAGAAAAAGCCAAGCGGCTAGCCAATAGGCTCATAAAATCATCATCACCCAAACAAAACAGTAAATTATGTAGTAAACATGTACCTATTTGTCGGGCAAACAAATTTTATTCTTCGGCTCTAGCCTCCTTGCTATGACCTGTTCAATGTAAGTATATGTATATGCAAGCAAATGCAACCAATTTTCAATACAGTTCAATATTTGGTTCAATTAGGCATAAATGGTTCAAAATTATCAAACCACTAAACAAACAACGCAATCATCAATCAATTAGTGAATTAGAGTTTCAAATTCATAAAATTTGATACATATACAGAAAATCATGTTTTGATGCCAATTCACAACAAAGTGTTCTAGCTATATTAGTTTTGGTTCTCACACCAGTCTAATGGAAATATATAGAAAATCACACCTTCGAAACTCGAACACACACTACTGATGCTATATAGTCATCAGTAGAATCATCTCCGGGCGACTAGAGTGTGACTCTTTATCTATCTAATATATTAAAACTTCGAATATACGTTCATGACGCGTATATGCAAAACCTTTATATACTAGATTGTCCAAATTCAAAATAAATAAATATTCAAATACGTATAAAATGATTTAAATTTTCAAAACAAAATTGTTTTCATTTGAAAAATATACTCTTCACACTCGTTCTAGGATACTACTGATTCTATCTCTAACGAGTCATTCTAATTGGATATTACTAATCCAATATCTGATGAATTCTTTCGTACGGTTCTAATGTGTCTTGTTCTCGAGCTCTGTAAACCAAAGCTCTGATACCAAATGTAACGGCCGGCGAATTTCGCTCGATCTGAATCAGTCGTTAAACCGATCTAGACCGTTCGAAACCCCTGATCGTTGAGAACAGGACAAAATAGAACGCAGACGGAAGAACATTTCATTGTTATTACAACAATTCCATCAGATACAAGAATATACAGAGTATAAATGAATAAATTACATAGCAGCGGAAAATAATACAAAGCACAATTGAAGGTGATATACGGATACAGAGCTTTCCGGATATCATTCCAGCTGTAAACCAGGATCCTGTGAATATAAATCTGCAAAACCAAAACTACTAGCTGCCCGTGCGGAAAATAAGGGCACCCAGAGTTTAGGTTAAAACAATAAACTAAAGGTCAGTCATGTTACTCGTGTGAGAACTAAAACAGTTATTAATATTGGTTTTAAAGTTAAGTAAATCAAGGGACCACGCCGTATAACACGGAACGGGTTTCCTACCAAGAATACCAGTGCATATATTAAACAGCGCAATGCTTTTTCGAAAAATGAAGCTGTTATAAGACCCAGGTCCCATCACACAATGCAACGCAAGCCGGAGGATAGGGTTTTCCCTTATAATTGCCAAACATGCTTGGTACGTTTAAAACAAATCATTTGATACTATAATAAGTGTATAGTGTCAAAACAATTTCAATCATAAATATAAATCATAGGCGGCATGGGTACCATCTATCATGTCGCCATACTAGTTCTACAATTAAAACCGCGATACACGTATTGGAAATTGGATTTCCGTCATGAGTCGAGGCAAGGGACAAGCTCCTCTCCGCGTTCGAGACACTCTAGCAAATGTCCCAGGGCTACGCACTCTGGGTAACCCTTGGATGCTTCAGGGCCGGTCCTCACTTACGTTAGAGGGTTGGCAATTCCTGAACACACGTTTCCCGGTCCTTACAGACCTATAATCGAGGCGCCTCATCCAACAACCACATAGGTGAAAAGTATATAAATGTCAGGGCTGGTAAGTCACTGACACCACCAAAGCTAGAAAGAAACGTTGTGCTCTCCCTGCAGTCCGTATCCCGTTTTTGACTCATACCGAGGTGTGAGGCTCGCGAATTCACGTTATACACAAAGCTACGCCACAGAGGCCGTGCTTTGATCATCAACCACAAGACTTTGCTTTTCAACAGAAGCCTTGATCATTGCATCTTAGCGTGCCACACAGGCAATTCATGTCATGCGACTGATGTCCATCGATATACAACCTCTGAGCTCGTACGTCTTAGTGAAGGGCGTTAAGCAAAAGAATAAATTCTCCACCGCCAAACAGATGTATATTTAATAGAAATCAATCAACACAGAATAAAATCCAGTGTCAGACACACAATCCATTTACAAGTCCGTTCTGGGTCTGAACGAAACCGGAGGCACTTTCCTCGCATATCCATCCATCTCCAAGTACGTTTAGACGACCACCAACTATTTCCATCCTCTTGGGTGTACTGCCCAATCAGGATCGTCGGTAATTATCCAAACGATGTGAAGACTTCCGGTCTTCAACCACCGTCTTCATCTTCGACATATCGTCGAATCGATTATTCAGAATGGGTATAAACCCGGACTTTTCGAACAACCCGCGTATATTAAAAATAAATGTTACACAAACTCAACATACGCCTCATTCCAATTCATATTCTCAGGGAAAGGTTCCCATTAATTTTATCCAAGATAAATTCTTTAAAATTTATCCTTTAATCTTCCTTTGAATGCCGTTTCAAACCGAATTATGGTTTTCTAAATTAGTCGAGATTAGCGAACCACACCGAAGTAATTATTTGTTTTATTTCCCAATCCCAACTTATTCATCCCATGAAGCAAAACTGGTAATACTCCATATCTAACACCTCAGTGTTGTTGGTAAAATTAATTACCATTTGACGTTCAAATCTAATTAAAGATTTAACTATCGCTTTGGAGCAAAACTGGCAATACTCCATTCTCGCTCATTTCTAAATTTGATAATTTAACTTATAGATTTACATTTCAATCTAATTGCAGATTCGTTAAAACTCCTTTTACTGGGTTAAAGAACTAGGTGTTATTTAAAACACAGTTCACGACAAACCCAAATCACATTCTATTTATTATCGGGTTAAAGAACCAGTGTTATTTAAAACACCGTTCACGATAAACCCATTTCAAATCCAATCAAATATATTAGAAATTCCGATTATTCAAAACCCCTTTTTAAATCTAATTTATTTATTTAAAAATAATTGGGTTTTAAATTTAGTTCAAAACTAGTTCATTTCGATAAAAATCTATTTCTATCTTTTCAAATATGGAGTTTTTCATCCCCAATTTTCCCAAATCATTTATTATGATTTTACACAAATTATTGATATTTTTAATAATTTTATCAAGGCCCATACAGTCGATTTCCATCAACGGCCATCGAACTGCACTTACAGCGACCTTTTTCAAATTTGATTTGGACGTATCTCCAAATCCAACCGTTAGATTTCAAATTTCTAATATTCTTTAGAAAGCTCTTTTCGATACGAACCCAACGGTTCCGGTTTTAGGAGAATCCGACGGTCGGATCTCCCGTAATGTCCGTTTGAGATAAATGGTCGAAATTCACGAACTGCCGCGGCGCGGCGCGTTCTATTCAGGCCATTATATTATATATATAATATATATTTCGTCGATTTCTATTTAAAACGAATTATATAAATAGTTTTAAATTCGTTTCAAAAGCAATTTCAACTTCCATTTCAATTCAAATCAAAATTGAATTCTTCTTTATAAATTCGTTTTAAAATTCATTTCTATTCAATTCAAATTTCAATTCAATTTGAATTCATTTCAATTCGCTTTCAATTCAATTTGAATTCGTTTTCAATTCAATTCATTTCGAAATCGTTTTCAATTTAATTCATTTCGAAATCGTTTTATATTTAATTCATATTTGTTTTCTATTCGATTCAATTTCAAATTGGTTATATATTCTATTCATTTTGAAATCATTTTCAATTCAATTCATTTCGAAATCGTTTTCTAATCAATTTAATTCAAATTTCATTTCAAAATATTCGATTTCGAAATCACTTTGCAATCTTCATTTTAAACTGAATAAAATCGATATAAATATTGTTCACGTTAAAATGGCGTCAATCTAATCAACATGGCTTAATGTATTTCTATTTTCAAATATTCTATTTCAAATATTTCCTATTATTAAAATATTTGTTATTATCAAAATATTTCATTCAACACATGACTAATCTCAACGGATGAGTACAGTCAACACATGAACCTTTATTTTATATTGATAAAGATGTTAATTTTATTATTAAAATATTTCGTTCAACACATGACTAATCTCAACGGATGAGTACAGTCAACACATGAACCTTTACTTTATATTGATAAAGATGTAAATTTTATTGTTAAAATATTTCGTTCAACACATGACTAATCTCACGAATGAGTACAGTCAACACATGAACCTTTACTTTATATTATTCTTTATCTTCTAAACTGGAATGAGGCCCAATCAATCACCATATAAAATTAATTATATGGATTCCATATCACACATCCATATAATAGCATTGAAAAATAACCAACCATCAACCAAAGTGCACTACACTATATAAGCATCAAATATAGACATCTAACGCTTATAACAGCCTGTCAATCAATCGATCGACATATTTAATCAATCAGGATGAGTGAACTTCAAATTTCATCCCAACACCCATGTGGGGTTTCAAACAATCAAACACAGATTTTAGTTATGCAGTTGGGTGATGTGTAAAATTTATTGACCCAATCAATGTCCTTCAAATAGGTGTGCATAAACAAACCGTCCGGTTTGTAATTGAATATTTTATTTTATTCACTTCCACGTTAAAAAATATATTTTTAACGATAAAATATTTTATTTCAACATATGAATTTCTATTCAATTCATTTACACAATAAAAATGATATTTTTATTTTTCTAACATATTTTAGAAAATTTCGGCGGCATAACGGCACGATACTAGAAACGGGACGAGGTCTAGCCTTATCCCCGGTCTAGTGAAGGCCCACGCCATTCACACATCAATCAAATTCACCAACAACCAAATTCAAATCAAATCATCTAACTAATTTTTGCAATCAAACAAACAAGTCCATGGTCTGTGGACGATTGTGTCGGGTGCTACTAAACACCGTCTGCATCCTAGTATATATATATATAACTAGAAAAAGAAATTGAAAGGTGAGAAATTCTCACAGATAGCTATCCAATCATCTTGGCTCTCCTTTGATAGAAATCTTCATCGTTCTTGCCTTTTGTCCCCTTCGTTGCCCGTATTCTCTACATATGTAAAAATCGAATTTTTACTTCGCTATTCAATATATAAAAATCGAATTTTTACTATGTTGTTCAATATATAAAAATCGAATTTTTACCTTGTTGTTCAATATATAAAAATCGAATTTTTACCTTGCTGTTCAATATATAAAAATCGAATTTTTACCTTGCTGTTCAATATATAAAAATCGAATTTTTACTTTCACGCTATATGGATAAAAATTCTATTTTTACATTGCTACTATATAGATAAAAATTATATTTTTACCTCGCTATTCTCTATATAAAGATTTCGCCTTTTCAAATATATCATTAAAAAAATCACATTTCGCCTTTATAAAAATTACATTTCGCCTTTATAAAAATTACATTTCGCCTTTATAAAAATTACATTTCGCCTTTATAAAAATTACATTTTTATTTTGCTACACATATAAAGATGATCTTTCTAATATTCCTATCATGTAAAAATTATATTTTTACTCCTCTACATAAACAAAAATCATATTTTTGCATCTTCTATATAGTAAAGATTATATTTTTAACACTTTAAAAATATAAAAATCATATTTTTATTACTTTAAAAATATAAAAATCATATCTTTTTATCGTGAAAAATCCAGTCTTCCTTTACAAAAACTATATGTTTTCATTAACAAAAATATAATCTATTTCTATAATAAAATTATAAACTTTCATAAGTTAAAAATATAAACTTTACCATTATAAAAACCAAGTCTTTTATAATAAAGAAAAAAAATCAGTTCTTCCTATAGTTAAAAATTCGGATTTATTATAATTAAAATTAATTAAATACTCACTGATTTCGATCGGAGGGGGGTTTTGAGGTGCGGCAGAACCAAGAGGAGGCGGCGGCTCTTCTGGATGGTGGCGGGTTTCGAATCGGAAGGGGGGCGTCTTACGTCGCGCGGCGCCTGGGGGCTTTCGTCGATCGGCAAAAGGAGGAGGAGGGGGCTAGAGGGGCGCGCCACCATTGAAGGTCGGAGGGGGGGTGGGATCGCCGCCAGGCGCGGTGGACGGAGGGGGTTGCAGCAGCGCGTTCGATCGTTTTTCTTTTTTTTTTCTTTATTTTGTTTCGATCTGATTTATAGGGGGGGCCAGAAGATAATAAAGGGGAAGAGAGGAATTTTTTTATTATTTTTAATTCAAAGAAGTTGACTTTTACATACGACCTCTAAACGAGGCCCACCGCCTGTCGACCATAGCGTTTTACCCCCATTTCGAACACAATGAGATATGTATCGTGAGCTGATTCAATCGTTACAATCAGTTTCCGTTAAATTTAACATATAACTATATATATTGAATTTAAACGCGCATTTCAATTTACTGGGGTCACATACTAACTCTATAAATTGCAGAAAAATATTTTCTAGCTTCCTATTGACGATACGGTCCTAACAAAACTAGTTTCGTCGAATTCTGAGACCGTTTGAAAAATGGCCAATTTCCAGTCGATTGAAATCAACTAAAAATGGTCAAACGCGTTTTCCTTTGCCACGCTCACATATTGATTCGAAAAATTATGAAATTTGGAATCTAGCAATTATTTTACACTGCGGATCCAACAAAAGTGATTTCGTCGAAATCCGAGGTCATTTGCAAAATTCCCATTTTTAAGCGCCTGAATTCCATAGCTACTATTCTGAATTTTCAACTGGACATATCTTTTGATTCCCGCTATGAAATTTCGATTGGTCGGATTCGTTGGAAAGATATCCACAAATAGATCCTAATGTTTTTGGTTTCACTAAAATCCGGATTGTTTTGCACCCGGTACATTCAATTGAAGTTTGAAATCGAATTATCGAACTACCGCGCCATTTTCAATTCCTATTTATAATTATATATAATTATTTATATTCTATCGACGACGTATATAATATATACGTCGAATTCTATTCAAAATAAATTTCTCGTCGATATTATTTAAAATAATTCAATTTAAATCTTCAAAATTCGCCGAATTTGCCAAAACAAAAAAATTTAAACTGGCTCAGAATTTTCGGGTTATTACACCCCACGTCCGTTAATGTCACTCACTAAGGGAATGCATTAAGTTTCATGAAGCGTTGTAGGTAAACAGACACATAATAATTACAAGACAGATATAAATAAGATAGCAGCGAAAATTTCAAATTTTTATTTCAACATAAAACATAATACCATAGTTCACAATATCACAAGTCATAAAACCATTACAACAAAATACTTCTGTCTTGCATCATCAGAGTACATAGGTATTAAAGAAAAACATTATTCCCCAATAAAAAGAGTAAGCCATAGTAGAGACAAAGACTTGAGCCATACTCCAGAAGTAGCTTCCAGCAAGATAATATCCAAGTCCTGACTAAGCCTGGGTGTTTCCTCCCTGAGAACCTGGGGGGGGGGGGGACGGAAGAGAGAGGGAAAAACAAACGGGTCAGACATAAAGTCTGGAGAGTCTAGTTACTTTTAGCCAGTAAATAAATAAAGGTGAACATGATAGGCGTAAAGTGGGTAAGAGAGGTCACTATATAAATGGCAGGTGTGACAAGGCAGATAAGGTAAGGTGTACACATACTTCACTAATGACTACTCTGCACTATTACTAGCATAACTAAAGTTGGATGATCCCTTCTAGAATAACTTGGTAGACTTAGGGTATACATCCGAGTGTACCCTAACCACTACCCTAATCGATCGCCTCCCTATTCCGTAGATACCATGTGCTGGTCCCACAGTAGGAGGTATCACTTCCTAAAGTGGCAACTGAAGAAGTGCACAACCATATCTGCTGGTGTCACAGTTGTCTTAACCCCCTCTGCCCGGCCCATGCACGCACATGTCCCCGGTCGGTTTGCGCTGTCCACACCGTCCGTCCCGTTTGGATCTCTTACAATCAATCAGTAGGTGTGCCCTTATCTCTACCTAGTATGGAGTTCTTTATTTGATACCTACTCCGGGTTACTGATTGAAATGGGTCTCACACAATATGATACAAGCTCTCCCCTTTGTCTTGTATCCCCACTAGGTTTTTCACTGACTATGTATACCCCTAGGTGTCTTTAATTACATAGTCCTATACCAGTTATGCTTACCCTAAAGGGTGTCTTTAATTACATAACTTTATTCTATTTTCCACTGGCTATGTATACCATCAGGTGTCTTTAATTACATAACCTTATTGGGTTAAGTTTGTGGACCTATATATCTATATATTACCCACCCCTTCTAATTTACTTAACCCACCCACTACTCATCCAGTTTTACTTAACCCTAACTTAAGTTCATAGTTATACAATCTTTATGAATTAAATTAGGTTAAGTAGTCCAAATCTATTACCATGTCCAATTATGGTTTCATACTGGGTTAGACCTCCCACATTAGGCCTGCAACATGTGGATGCTAGATATGCCAGTCGTGTCTGGGCAGTCTTAGTCCACAGTTGGACCTAACCTCTTGTCTTAGCCCGGTTCGTATTTACATACTTAGACCCCCCTACATTATGTTCACTATTAGTGGCTGTTGGATATGCCGGTCGGGTCCGGGCAGACTTCCACCACTAACATAACCTAACCACGTGTCATAAGTACAATTACAATTCCTAATTGTAATTACTAACATTCCATTTTTAATTAATTTACCAATTAATCAATCCTTACCTTTTATATGTGTCAATACCTATTTTGCAACAATAATTTGAATTACATATCCATAAATGGTCATATTCAAATTATGCCATTTTTACCCAAATTTACCTATGTCATTATAGGTGATTATTCCTATGTTTCCCTATTTGAATTATATGTCCAACTTATATAAACATTATATAATTATGCCAATTATAATTCCCCTTTTTCACCGTTTCCTAACTAACGTGATCGCATGTATTTTGGCGTCATCGAGGCTACAAAATAGCCTCGCCGTAACAATAAAAAGGGAGTGACAAAGGTGATAGTTTCAGCACAGTTTTGGTATAAGCATGACAACAAGGTGAATGGACATGTAATCATCATAACAGGGTGAACACAAAGCTGATGAACTTGTGGCAACTACAATGTCAAAGTCAACATAACATGGTCTAAACTTGTCATTTAGATGTCTAACAAAATTAGGGTGACAAAATAGTATGATTAGATCTAAAAGGGTGGCATCACATGTCAAGTTTACAACATATCATGATTACTACAACTTAACAGGTGAAAGGTGATTAGCATAAAGGATTAGATCTAAATTAACAAGTTCGCATTTCCCACAATATAGTTGCAAGTCAAGATCTACGTAGTCAACATAGTAGAATGTCCATTATCATATTGGATCCAGGGATAATGACATAATAAACTTGCATAAGTTCATGATTCACAACATATACCCAATTCGTACTCTATCATAATTCACATTTATTCATTTAAACCTAAAAGTGACTAGAATCTCACAACGTTAGGTTTAGAAAATTTAGAGAGAGAGAGAGAGAGAGAGATCTAAATAGCTAAACTGATTATAGTAGACTTTGATTCTGTTTCAATTTGCAACCTGACAGCATATGGCCTCTATGATCTCCAATGGAGAAAATAAGAGAATAGGGGACCATATTTATAGCTTAGAACCAATGAACCAGAGCCAGAATCAAGTCCAGGCACGTAAAATGAGTTCTGCCCAGATCTGTCCGGGAGGGGGGGGGGGGGTCGACACCCCTATAAGGGGGTCGACACCCATGTCGACACCCCTATAGGGGGTCGACACCCACGAGCGGGAATTTTCCCGCTCAGCCCGCTTTGGCCCGATTTTGATTTTTGAATTGTTTTTTAAGGTTCTGGAATTTATTATATATATATTTATCTTGTGCATAAACAAACTTCGAACCCTCATAACTTTTTCATACGGTGTCCGTTTTACGCAAACCAAATGTCCATTGACCAGAATTTCTGAGACGGACGCAATGGCATAGTCTGTTCCCTCTAATTCCGAATGTTAAATTAATTATTATTTAATTTATCCTCTTTTAATGTTGTTAAAATTTAGGGTGTTACAATATGAAAAGTTATTTGAATGATATGTATGAAATATTATGTTGCACTTTATATATTTATTGCTTTTGAAAATATGTTTGTGCACATATGTACATGTAATAAGCTAAAACGATAATAAATAAAACCTATAACTTAATATTATAGACAATAGCGTTTCGTAAACGTTATAGAAACACACATTGGAAATGTTATACTATAACAAAACAAACGCTACAGAAATACAAATAAAAAGCTATAGAAAGTAAGTATCTATGATATATTCTATAGCGTTTTTGTTCGATAGCAAACGTAAAACACTATAGAAAAATCACTTTTCGTGGCGTTTCTTTTTTTTGTTTAAAGCAGAAGGTCTAACATAGCATGTCGTTACATGGCGTTCTCTGAAACACTATGTTTGGATACAATAGCGTTTTTTAATTGCTATGAAAAGCCTGTATTGTTGTGTGATTTGTGAATTGAAACAGATTTTACATCAAGCTTTTACTATTAAATATTTGGGTCAGCTCAAATATTTTCTTGGTATTGGAGTATCTAGATCGAATGATGAAATTTAATTAAACCAAAGAAAGTATATCCTTGATTTATTGAGAGATACAAATCTGGAGAATAGTAATGTTGCTGGATTTCCTCTTCCTAAGGGTCTGAAACTAAGCAAAGATGATGGTCAAGTGACGTCTGATCCTGAAGTATTTAGAAACATCGTTGGTAAACTTCTTTATTTAAATATGACGAGGCCTGATATTTTCTAGGCTGTACAACAACTTAGTCGGTTTCTATCTTGTCTGAGAGCTCCTCGTTTTTCAGCAGCAATTCATGTGTTGAAGTATTTGAAAGGCACTGTCAACTATGATTTGTTTTATTCTGCAAATAATCAACTGAAGTTGGGTGCATATTGTGATGCTGATTGGGAAAATTACATGTTTACAACAAGATCTTTATCGGCTTATTGAATGCTCCTTTGTGATTCTCTTATTTCTTGGAAAACCAAGAAACGGAAAATAGTTTCAAAGAGTTCCTGTGAAGCGGAGTGTAGAAGCATGAGTTATAGTGCTAGTGAAGTCGTGTGGTTAGATGGTTTATTGGATGATTTGCAGGTTCATATTCCTAAACCAATACCAATCTATCGTGATAACAAAGCAACAATGCACATTGTAGAAAAACTAATTTATCATGAAAGAACAAAACATCTTAAATCAGATTGTCATTACATTAGAGAAAGAGTTGAAGAAGGCCTCATTGATTTGTACCATGTTAGATCAGGTTTGCAGCTAGCAGATATAATGATGAAGCCGCTTAATACTGATCAACGCCATTTTCTTGCTTCCAAGATTGGACTTATGTGTTCTCATTCGAGTTCATCTTGAGGGTTTATTTTAGAATGTAGAGTATTGTATTTTACTTTGACTGTATTTTCTGTTTTGTTTGACCGTGTATATATGCTCTTCTTTGTTGTATTGTAAGACAGCTGTACAAAATGAAATAATTCATTTTTCTTTGAGTATCCATTTTATCGGCAATAAACTAAAAGTAGATATTATTGATTTTTTTAATCAAAAGTTGTCTCCTATGGAGGAGGTTCCCGTGGGTGGCAACCCCCAATGTGTTGCCCCCGCTAGCGAAGTTTGAATTTTGGTGGTTGTTGAATTTGAATTCAAAAACCAAAAAAATATCTATTAGAAAACAGTCACAACCATTCGATCCAAAAGAAATCTGTTGGCCAACACATATTTCACTACCCTCTATTAATACACATTCCATCAATAGGATATTCAATTTTCATTTTTATTTTCGAATACTTTTCTGATTTGGGCAAAGTAATCAGAAGTTGCATAAATAATATTCAGTGTGTCCTAAAAGAAAGTTTTCAATCAGTCAAAAAGGTCGGCCAATTCATTTCGGCTAATTCTATTTCAACCGAAAAAATTGGTGAGTATCCCCCCATTTTATCAAAAAAATCAAGGATGAAAATACCCTTTTTCTATTATATTTTTTTTCCAGTTTTTTGCATATCTCGTAGTTGCTCTACGTGGTTTTATTGTGTACCTCGTAATAGCCCTACGTGGTTTCTTAGTGTACCCCGTAGAAGTAAGAAACCACGTAGGGCTACTACAAGGTACACAGTAAAATTACGCAGTCACCTTAAAGGGTATTTTTTTTTAAATTAGCGGGGGCTACTCAGCAAAATTGCGAGTATATCGGTTTTTTCAACTTTTGGGGGCTACTCAGCACCTTGTTCGTTTGGTTGAAATAGAATTTGCCGTTCATTTCATGGCGACTGACCCTCGCATCCTTTTCTCCCTCTTTCTTCTCTAAACGATTCGTCCTCTCATCTTCTAACTTCCATTTCGATCTAGCTTTTCTCCACCTCTCTATCTCCGGTCTGCTTTTGTTGGCATGGTGGATTTGATCCCCTTTTTGCCAAATCCTAGATCTCCAGTTCTGCCTTTTTTCTTTTTTTTTCTTTCCTGTTTTTCGATCGCCAACTTATATACTTCCTCGGTTTTGATCCAACTCGCGGTGGCTCGTACCCTCGGCTTATCTGATTATGGTAATAGTATAAACTCAATTAGCGTCCCCTTGATTTTAATTCCTCGCTGTTCTATATTTTAGCTACACCGAAAGGCTGGCTTACGGGTCTGGATCGCCTTGGCGACGAGCTGGTGTCCTGCTGACTTCTACTATTGTGTTGGTTTCTAGATCTCGTTGGATGGTTTGACTTTTTTCCCTTTGCTGGTTTTGAGCATTGCTTTCGCTCTACGAGTTCAACTTGTGTCGTGGTAGAGTTGGGGTGCGGTGTGATAAGGATTGACATATTTTATGTCAATCCCTGCATATGATACGCCATAATTTGAGGAATAAATATCATTAATGATATGCCATAATAAGAGAGAATAAGATAAATATCATTAATGATATTAATTCCATATTTGCAGTAATACTTATAAATGGTATGCTATGATATGAGGAATAAATATCATTAATGATATTAATTCCATAATTATATGAATGTATGTATCTTGTAATTATAAATTTGTGATTGCTGAATGGAAAAGAACAATTCCTCTCTTCAACTGTTTATTATGGTATCAGAGCTCTGATCCAAATTAGTTCAACTTCCTCTTCTAAAATGTCTCTCATTAACCAAACTTTATCATATCAAATTCTTAATGGCAGTGATCTCACAAAGCGAAATCAATTCACATCAAAACCTCAAGCAAACATCGCAAGTCCCTCTGCCTCTTCATCCTCTTCAACATGGCTTGTCGACAGTGGTGCTTCCCACCATGTCACGACAGATTTGAACAATCTATCCCTCCATTCTCCTTTTTATGGAACCAAAGAATTGATCGTCGGTGATGGCAAAGGCCTAATAACCACTCATGTCGGTTCTTGTTCTTTATCATCACTCAAACTAAATAATGTCTTGGTTGTTCCTGCCATGTCAAAAAATATAATTTCCATTTCTCAACTTTGTCATGATAACAATATCTCAATTCTTTTCTTTCACCTCTTTTCAAATAAATGATCTCAAAACGGGGGAATCTCTATTCCAAGGGCTGGTTACAGCAGGCATTTATCAGCTCAAATCCACAACCCCTACAGTATATGCAAGCACAACTAGCTCACTTGATTGGCATCATCGTTTGGGGCATCCATCCCGTAATGTATTTAGGCAAATTGTTTCCAAAAATAAATTTCATGTTCCTAGTATCTCCACTTTAGATTGCAATTCATGTGCTTGCAATAAAAGTCATAAGCTTCCTTTTTCTACTTCCTCAATTGTGTCCACTGCCCCACTTGAGTATGTCCATTCTGATCTTTGGACATCACCAATTTACTCTCATGATGGCTTTAAATATTATCTTATTTTCGTTGATCATTTTTCTAAATACATTTGGTTGTATAATTTGAAACGAAAATCAGATGCAAAACATGTATTCATTCGCTATAAAGCTCTAACTGAAAAATACTTTCAACTACCTCTCAGAACTCTCTACTCGGACAACGGTGGTGAATATGAAAGCCTACCTAACTACCTGTCCATTGATGGAATTTCGCATCTCACAACTCCACCCCACACCCCTCAACACAATGGTTGTTCAGAGCGACGACATCGACACATTGTTGAGACATTTCTATCACTCTTAACTCATGCTAAAATGCCCCTTGAATATTGGATAAATGCTTGCTCAACAGCTGTTTACTTGATTAATCGACTTCCCACACCAACTCTAAACAATGTGTCACCCTACTTTAAATTATTTGGCCAACATCCTAATTATTCCAAGCTTCGAAGTTTTGGTTGTCTTTGCTACCCATGGCTTAAACCCTACAATTTTCACAAACTTGAACTCAAATCTCAGCTATGTATTTTTGTTGGTTATTCACCTACTCAAAGTGCATATTATTGTCTCGAATTAAACACTAATCGTGTTTATGTTTCTCGTCATGTTCATTTCAAAGAAAACATTTTTCCTTTTTCTAAACTTAATAATTCAACTACCTCCTTATCTGACCTAGTGGAACAATGGGCACCTCTCACATTATCTATATTATCAAATACTCAATCTTCCTCTTCCCATCCATTGCAAACTAACTCACCTTCCAACACACCTCCTACTTTATTCCCCACTTCAACCCTTTCATCTCCTATATCCACAACAAACTCATATCAACCTCCTAATACTACTGTTGAGCTTTCTTCTACTTCATCTCAATCAAACCTTGATATATCTACATCTACAAATTCAACACCCAACAATCCTGTACATTATCCTCAAATGACCACAAGACTACAACATGGCATTAGGAAACCAATCAGTAAACTGAATTTAAATGCGGAGATCCATGAAATGGAGATCCCAAAAAATCTCACTCCAAGCATTAAAAAGTTCTGTTTGGCATAAAGCTATGGATGAAGAGATCAATGCATTGGTGAAAAATAGAACTTGGGATCTTGTACCTTCATCTTTGTCATAAAATGTAGTGGGATGCAAATGGATTTTCCAAATTAAAAGAAATAAGGATGGTAACATTATTCAGTACAAGGCTCGCTATGTGGCAAGAGGTTTTAATCAGAGAGCTGACATAGACTACGGTGAAACTTTTAGCCCCGTAGTTAAATCCGCCACGGTTCGACTTGTGCTCTCACTTGCGGTTAGTCAAGGTTGGTCATTGCGCCAACTTGACATAAACAATGTTTTTCTACAGGGCACACTCACTGATGATGTATATACCATACAACCCCCTGGCTACACAAATCCTATACGTCCAACACATGTATGCAAATTAAACAAGGCACTATATGGGTTAAAACAAGCTCCTAGAGCTTGGTATAAAGAATTACGACAATATTTAATTGAGTTGGGCTTCAAGAATACGGTCTCTGATTCATCTTTGTTCACATTGCACAAAAATGGTGACATCATTTATCTGCTAGTTTATGTGGATGATATTATTGTTACAAGTAATGCAACTCATGCTTTGGAAGCTTTTATAAAAAAAATGGCAGCACGTTTCTCACTCAAAGACTTTGGAGAATTATCTTACTTTCTGGGGGTGGAAGTAGTGCCTCATCCAAAAGGTATTTTCTTGAGTTAAAAGAGGTATATTGCTGATATTTTGTGCAAAGCTAATATGGATGATGCAAAACTAATTGCAACACCATTAGCAACACATCCTCCGTTAACTATACATGGAAATCTTCTCAAGGATCCTACTGAGTATCGTACTCTGATAGATAATTTACAATATTTAAGTCTCACAAGGCCTGATGTGGCATTCGCAATGAACAAGTTAGCTCAATACATGCAGCGTCCAACTGAGGACCACATGCAATCTCTACATCATCTTCTTCGATATCTAAGTGGAAGATCTAATATGGGTTTAATTATACACAAGGATTCACCTCTTACTCTCCATGCTTACTCTGATGCGGATTGGGCTCGTGACAAAGATGACTACATTTCTACAACAACATATATAGTCCATGTGGGAAAGAATCCTATCTCTTGGACGTCAAAGAAACAGCGTACAAAAGCTAGATCATCTACCGAGGCCAAGTGCAGGGCAGTGGAAAATGCTACTGATGAAATTCTTTGGGTAGGAAATTTATTCAAGGAGCTTGGCCATAACCTCACTCTCGCGCCAGTCATCTATTGTGATAATGCTGGAGCTACATATGTGAGTGCTAATCCGGTTTTTCATTCTAAAATGAAGCATCTGGGATTGGATTACCATTTTATCAAAGAGAATGTGCAAAATGGAAACTTGAGGGTCTCTTACATATCCACTAATGACCAGCTTGCGGATGCCCTCACCAAACCACTACCAAGTACCTCCTTCACAACATTGGTTAGCAAAATCGGTCTCTCCTCTTGGTTGTCCGTTTTGAGGGGGCGTGATAATGATTGACATATTTTATGTCAATCCCTGCATATGATACGCCATAATTTGAGGAATAAATACCATTAATGATATGCCATAATAAGAGAGAATAAGATAAATATCATTTATGATATTAATTCCATACTTGCAGCAATACTTATAAATGGTATGCTATAATATGAGGAATAAATATCATTAATGATATTGATTCCATAATTATATGAATGTATGTATCTTGTAATTATAAATTTGTGATTGCTGAATGGAAAAGAACAATTCCTCTCTTCAACTCTTTATCACGGTGTAACTAGTTTGGTTCGTATCATTTATGGCAGTGCAACTTACATGGATCTAGGGATCTGAGTTAGGATGCGGTACCGCAAGGCTCTGCTTGGCAACTCTGTTGTTCTTCAGCGTGGAAATCTTCAGGTGAGTTTGTAGGTCATTAGCTTGAGCTACAGTGTGGATCCTTGGATCAGTATTTGGATATTTGCTCGGTTTGAGCATGTAATTGTTTCATCACCTTGTTTGCTGCTCTGTCGGTGACCCTGCTATTTGGTTGATAAGTTGTGTATTGGTGATACTCTGGTGAAGTTTTGGTAGGCAGCAGCTGAAGCTTCAAGAGATTATGAGAATTTTTTTCTTGCTACTTTGTGTGTAATTGTTGTTTGGGGACTGCTTATAGGCAGGGGCGGAGCCAGAAAAAATGGTCAGTGGGGGCAAAAAAATCGGGAGAGAGGGGGGGGGGGGGGGGGAGAAGGAGGGAGAGGGGCAAATTAATGGAAGCAAAATTGGAATAAAGAAGAAATGAAAGTAGAGGCTGGAGACGGGTTATAGACACTGGCCTTGGAAATACCTTTATGTACAAGAAGAAGCTACATAATCATAAAACAGTGCCACAATTATTGCCTATGTTTATGTCGTACTTAGTAGTTTAATAGCTTGAAATACCATAAAGTAAGTATGGTGTAAGTACTCAAGTATCAACACAGTAGTCATACAAAAGACGTGTATGCAAACAACAAGGCTGATAAGAAACAAAGCATGCATGCAACCTAAGAGGAATGGAAACAAGACGGATTATAGTATACAAAAAAAAAAATCTCAGTGGGGGCAGCAGCCCCCGCTGGCCCCCACGTAGCTCCGCCAGTGCTTATAGGCAGCCTGTTGTGTAATTGATCTTGTTTCTTGCATTTTATTTTTGCTAAGTCGCATCCTGCATGGTGATGTATCTAGTTGTCTAGATTTTTACTGTAGTGGCTTAGCTTGTAAAAGGTTTGTAGCAGATACGCAACATGTCTATCTTCTGTATTATGTAGATTTCATTAGCTGGTTTAGTGGAAAAAGTGTTACGGATCACTATAGAAACTGAATTATCTTACAAACAAAAAAAAAAAAAAAAAAAAAAAAAAGGTCAACCTATCGTGATAAAGGGGAAGAAAAACATTTTTGAAAGACAGTGGTTTACTATCTAATCTATGAAAATAGATACGCTAGTTAAAAATTCTTATGAAGAATAAACAGAGATGGAATATTTATGTCTGATAGCAACCTAGGTGTTGGGTTTGTTATTTGCCCAAGTGCTGATAAATGTGAATGGTAAATTCTCTGAATGTGGAAGAAGAAATAAATTCAACAAATCAAAGAAAAAAAATATCATTAGCAGTGTAGAGAATTTGTTCTTAATGAATTGAATGAGAAGGCACCAAGTGATGGTAATTTTGAGCATGAAACAAAGAGTGTATCAGGTCCAGGAGTAATTGTGAGGGCAACCTGTTTCTCTTCACAGCCAAAAAGTGTAGGAACATGCACAAAATGTCCAGATAAGGTGATAAAGGCTATCAAGAAAGAAAATAAAAATAGCATTCATGCAAGCAGAGGATCTGCAGCTTCTGATGCAGCATTCATTATAACCATGTCAAAACATAAATCACTTCACACATTTGTGGAACTCTGGAAACAGTGATATGCTGTGTTGGCTTCAGTCTCAGATGTTAAGATTAACTCAGTATTGCCTGCACGACACATTATTTGTTCCCACCATTCAGATAAGCATCATTGGATATTTCTTAATTATATTATGAGAAGCAACAAATCGTGAGAAATATCACATAAGCATGCAAGGCCAGTTGTGACAGAAATTACATGGTAAAATTTCTGAAATGTTCCGGCTAATCGCGCTATTTGATTGCTCAAGTTGAATTCATTTTCTTAACAAACCATACTTGCTCATCCCGAAAGACTAAAATCACAAGCAAAAGTGAATGATTCAACGTCGCTGACCTAACAAACCATAAGTCATACAAATGATAAAAACATAAGCTTAAAATCAATCAATTACAAGACAGATAACCAAACAGAAACAAATTATATAATCACTAAAATCAGGCTCATAAAGCACTACTATAACAATCATGTTCAACGTTTTTCAATATTTAAAAGACGATATAAACAATCCATCAGCGCACCATTAGCATCTTAACTCAAAGATAATTAAACAAAGCGATGGATGCACAAAAAGCTGGAGTTCCATTGGCATTAGAAGGACGGAAAAGGGAGAAATCCTGCACTACCAGAAAAACCTGCAAAATCAGCAGCCCGGAGAACTTGATCTCCTTCATTGGCAGTTCCATGGAAACCAGCACCAAAAAAACTGTTGTGGCTAAATTCACCAGCAAATGGGTTGGAGAATGCAGCATTAAACACGCCATTCATGCTGAAATACCCACCATCCCTAAACTGTTCAGACATATTCGAAGAACCTTGATTTCGAGCTACATTCAAATGGTTTCCCATTTCCAGGTTCAAGCCCCCATTCAGCAACATTAAACCATTATTAACAACACCGGTATTCATAAACATGTTGTCAGAAACGCCATTCTGATCCATAGCGTAGTTCAGATTTCCCTCACACGCAGTGCCCATTGTGGTGTTTGCAGGTATGGCATCAGAGATGCCATAATCGATCAAGTTCTTAGAACAGATGAAGTTCTCGGAATCAGGTAGAGCAGATCCGGTTATAGATGGTTCGCACGATTGTGGCAGTGGTGGTAGTCCCATTTGCTGAAACAGAAAATGTGGAGTTTTGTATTTGCTGATGTCGAAATTGGTTACAGCATTTGGTCCACGGTAGTATAGTGCAGCCAGGTCGTAGGCTGTTGCTGCTTCATCCTCGCTGTCTGAGAATTTAACAAGTTTTATTACAAAACAGCTTATTATGCAACCATACATTCTTTCAAAATTTGATTCCCTACCAGTGGTGAGTTTTTCTTTTCTTTTTTTTTTTTTTTCCTTTTTTGAGGGGGAGGGGTTAAATCACACTAAACTTTAACTGTAAGAAGAAAAAGGACAGACTGAATAATAGTCTCAGATTGTCATTTAGCGACTTAACTGTAAAAAGATATGAACAAAATGAAAATATATTTATAAACATAACTGGCTGTTTAGTGAAGTTTTCCATTAGGACCACACTATTGGAGCTTAAATGTAACCATCTAAAGCCAACTTCTCATGGAAAAGAATTGATTATGTAAGGCATAATCTCCCCAATCTCACAACCCCGCTGCTAATTGAAGTGTTCGGCAGATGCCATTCCTACTTACAATAAATAGTTATATACCCAAATTGTTTAAAGTAAAATTATAATAAGTAGGTTCATTTTAATCAATTATTAAATACAAAAATCATCAATTTCTAATAACATTTTCACATCATAAAATCCAATTTTACATATTTTCGGTTTTTTGTACAAAGTTAATTGTATTTTCTTCAAAATTTAATAATAAATTTAAATAACATGAAGAAGGAGATACGGAAGATGCAATTTCAAATTTGGAAGTGCAATTTTAAAGAATTATCTTACTTTCCAAAATGAAATAAGTTTGGAAATGTTTTCAGGGGAATATTAAAATAGAAATGCATATATTTTATCAACATTATTTATGATTAAGTCAGTTTTCACATCATCGTGGATACAACTAATTTTATATGTTTATACGCAAAATATGGATATAAAACTGGATCAAGAATTGATGCTTCAAATAAAATATCATACAATTTTTCAAAATAATCATAGAACACTAGAAAAATTACTCAAACTCATTAGACCTGATGGCTCAGATCAAACTACTATATTCAATTGGGTTATCTAAAATATTATGATTATATAATGAGCTCTAAGTTAAAAATAAATAAAATAAATAAATAAATAAATCATTTGAAAAAACATCCATGTTGCAATCAAATGAGAAAGAGAGCAAAGCTATTTAGTAACTTACTGAAGCTTCCCAAGTAGAGGTACTTTCTGCCACACACGTTCCCGATCCTTGCCTCCCATCGCCCTTTTTCATGGTGCCTATAATGAATTTTCAATCATCCAAATGTAAGATTAATTATCATGCATTTACTGACTTAAATGTTAAAACATTTACGCAGTCTGCTTAGCTATGTGATTTTTTACATGATGATATGCTCAATTCAAATTTACAGATAAAAAGGCAAAAACTATACTTGGTAACCCCACGGTACTTGCAGTGCCCTCTTGCAAATCCACTGCTTTTGCGACGAAGTTTGGCTATGTATTCACTCCTGGAAAGATTCTTCATCTCTACACATTCTTTCATGTATGTATGCAACTGCGTTTGTTACAGTTGATGAAATAAATAACAATATGGATGAAAATAGCTCTGATGTGCGGTCATTACAATCTCAAAGGATTTTATTTTACTTTATTTATTTATTTTATTTTTATTTTATTTTTATTTTACTCTGTATACTCACAGGAAAATTGAGAACACAGCGAGGGCCAAAATATTTGAGTGCTGCAAGATCATAAGAGTAAGCTGCTTCCTCCTCATCGTCAAAGGAACCTAACAGGAGTATAAAGTTAACAATATCATGTTAATGAAATGCACCTACCCATACCAAAAACAAGTATATATAATGACGACTTACCTACATAAACTAAGCACCCCCACAAAAGTATCAAGAAGTAGGCATCAACAAAGGCAGAAGAAAGTATTAGTGCACAAGTAGCAAAAAAGATATGTACACAAAAAATAGAACTAAATTAGTAAGACTTTTCTTGTTCTTTAAAGGAAAAAAGAAAAAAGAAAAGAAAAAAAAAAACAGTGAGAAGAAGTAAACAGTGCTATGTAATATAACATATACCTTTTATACTAAATTAAATATTATTATCTATACAATGTATCAAAATTCTAAATAACCATAGTTACAAACATAAATATAGTTTTCTTTTTATACCTTGCTTTCCTCTCCTATTTTGGTTCAGGTTCCAAGAAAATCTGTCCCATAAATGAACCTCGTACCGTCCGGTATGCCTGTGCCTATTAATCCCAACCAAAGACATAGCATGCATCGCAACTATATTAAAAGTAACAAAAACATGGCGTGGAATACATAAAGATTCATCTGTATTATACTTTAAAACATGACCAAATAACTCAAATGGTAGATCAAGGCTTTGTAATTACAGATAAATCTAATTGTCATACAACAAAAACTATCACAAAAAATGGGCAAAGCACAAATGTAGCAAAATACTTACTTTGTGACCCCTCTAAAATGCGAACTTTTTGGTTTCTGGCCAGCATCCTGACTATCACTTTTCTTGACAACTTTTCGAGTTCTCAATTTTTTTACCGATGTTGCAGCCAAAGGAGGAGATGGGTAAGGACAATGTGTTGACTTCATCGGAGTAACTTTCCCAAGAGCATTATGCTGGTTCTGCAAACTGGAGTTAGAACCAAGAGTACAGTCCATATTTTCTTATGATTGTTTCTGATATATTTTCTTTTTACTGATGTTTGCAGTCACAGAATTGAGAAAATTTATAGGCAGGAAGGATGATAATGAATTAATTGTATTGCAGTAATTTTAAAATTTGAAGTGGACATCTAAATGATGGACAAAATAGAGTGAGTTTGATTTTTTACATTTGGAAAAATCATATTTTTCTCCTTGTGAAATGCATGTTTGCTAATACAACAGCATTGGGATGAGTAATGTACATGCACTTAAAAGTCAACATGTTCAAGTTATTGCATGGATATAAGTTATTAAATTTTGTAATATTGTGCTTTTTCTAGTACCACGTAATTTTATTTTTTTGAAGTTTTGAGCTTGGGTTACAGCCTTACTACCGTGTGCCGGAAAAAAAAATATAAACAGAAAAGAGGATACTAGAATTAGTTGTACTGCTATAATTTTGAAATTTAAAGAAGACTTTTCCCAAACACACGTATAGAGTGATTGTGATTTGTTATTTTGTGGGATGCATGCTTGCTGATATAACCAACATTGGATGAGTACATGACATGTACTTGACAAAACTCAGTACTTTAAGTTTGGAAACTTCATTACTTTCTCCTTGTCAAATTAATGCATGTTAATATATATTAGCTGTCAATTTTTGAAAATACTACGGGTTTTTTACTTAGTATGCTTTGAAGTTCACAATCACAGCTGTTTTCTTTTTACTTTTTTAGAAATGATTATATTGTTAACATTGGTAAGTTTGTGTAAATTACAACATTGGAGCAAGTTTATGGAGACTATGAAGAAAAATGAAAATTGCGCGTATTTATTTGGTAACAAATGCAACATTCTCCGAAAGGTTAAATTATATTTGTTTACCGACTGATGGTAAAACATATATTAGAGTACAAAGAAATGTGAAAAATCTAGATAAATGGTCGAGTATTTAAAGCATTACCGGTGATGATTTTTTTTTTTTTAAAAAAAACAATTGTTGAACGCCATCTTTACATCTTGCACTCGATACAAACACTGGATAACAAGTTGTTTGATTAATTTGTGTAATTCCATTTAGAATTTCTATTCGTAGAACTAGGCAAATGTAATAATATATTAATTCTAACTCAAACGTATCTCCACATCACTACTGTTGTGATTTGTAATATAAAATCACATATATGTTGAAGGTGACGATGTGTACTTTGCAGCGGAGAAGACGGTACGTGAACCAGAGTCCAGAGGAAGACAAAGCACTAGCTCAAGGGGGCAAAACTGAGCAGTGCTTTAGCTTAGACGTATGAGTCCCCTTGCCAGACATCTGAGTTGATGACAGATTTTGACCCGAGAGTTTAGTCAGACGTCTGACCATCTCGGTCAGACGTCTGAGCCGGATTTTTCTTTTTTGATCAGTTATTTTCTGAATATATTTATGATATATTCTGAGGGACAAACTGAATATTTTGTCCAGGTCTTATATTCTTCTGTATAAGCAGCTTGTTGGATTGGATTAAGGTGATGGTCTTGTGACCAAAATTTGTTGATTCAAGGGTTTGTCGTCGTACTTCATTACTCTTCTTCTTCAACAATATTTAAATAATCTAGATATTCTTTCTCTTTTCTTTATTAGGTTATTGATTCTTTTGAAATTTGTTTATTTTGGGTTTATTCCATAGGTGTAAACAAAATTCATTTTTGTGAATCAATAAAGAGGGTGGATTGAGTGGAATATCTTGTGTTTGCGTGTAATTTCATATCGGTGTTGTTTTCCAATAAAAACATCTTTAAGTAATTGAGTGAATAAAATCTGGGCAAACCGCTTCCACATAAGGCGCATACTCCACAATAATTGATATCAGAGTTAGATCATCACAAAGCTTAGAGTAATTTTGGATTGTAAAAAAATCGGTTTGTAATGTCGGATATGACGACGTTTTCGAAAATAACTATTTTTCATGGAATAAATTGGAGGATTTGAAAGCCTAAGGTGGATGATGTTTTTACCTCAACTATCTTCATGATCCGATTGATAGAGATGGGAAGAAACATTCTGGTATGGAAAAGTGAAAAAGGAAGAAGATGGATAAAAAGGTGATTGCCTTGATTCGACAATACCTTGATGATTCGGTATTCCATCATGTGGCTCGTGGTGAATTTGCGAATGATTTGTGGAAAAATTAGTATCTTTACATGAGTCAAGAAGTGCTACAAGTAAGGTTTTTCTTCGAAAGCTAGTACAACTGAGATTAGACGAAGAAAAGTCTGTTGCAGAGCATTTGAATAAGTTTCAAGATGTAATCAATTAATTGTCTAATCTGAAGGTCAATTTTGATGATGAGTTGTAGGCTCTTTTGTTGATGAGTTCACTTTCAAAAAGCTGAGATTCTTTGGTCGTTTCATTTAGTAATATCAATGTAATGAAGCTATCTCTTTGAAAACTATACGAAACAACCTTTTGAATGAAGAGTTAAGAAGGAAAGTGTCGGGTCTGAAATCAGTTCAAAATGAGGCTATGGTAGTAAGAGACTCGAGGAAAGATACAATGTGGATGAAGAAGGAAACTAATGGTGTTATCATTTGTCATTATTGTGGAAAGGAAGGTCACATACACACAAAATGTCATGCCTATAAAAGGGATTAGAAGAAGGCTGAGCATGGTGATGATAATGATAATGCATAGACTGGTTTTGCTGAAGGTACCAATAGTGATGCTTCTTGTGATATCCTATTTAGTGAAGCTAAGCCTTGGAAGATGAATTCTAGAGCTAGTTTCCACATCTGTAGTGATGTGATGTGTTTTTCCTCTTATGACAAAAATGTCGACATGATTAGAACGATCAATCGAGTAGACCTACCGGTTTGCAGAATTAGATCTATCCAGTTTCGTATGGATGATGGTGTAATTGGGAAAGTCTCAAGAGTTAGACATATCTCTACTTGTTCGCATAATCTTATTTCTCTCGGTCAGTTGGATCGTCGTAGTTGCACTTATGTTACTCGAGGTGGAGTTTTGAGAATGAATATGGATGATCATGTTATGATAAGAGGAGTCTTGGAGGATAGAAAAATGTATAGATTGGTTGGTTCTATGGTCGACTGTGGAAGGTGAGTGACGGTTGAATAGTCCGCAACAAGGTGGAGAGGTTAATGTGGTCGTTGCTGATGATCTTAAAATTGAGGATTATAATTTAGATATGGGTCTTCATGTTAATGATGCTCGAGGAATCGACAAAGATCGAGGAAAGAGCTCAGGTCAAGTGATACACGGATGTCGACTTGAAAAACTCACAAGACAAGACGAAGATTTTTGTGGTGTTACAAACATTTTTAGAACGTTGGTTTTGCGTGGTGCATCTCATGTGGAAAATGTATTTTTTGCAGGCGATGAATGAGGTTTGTAATGTGGTTTTAATTGAGATTTGGTGGTGTTGAAAGAGCTAGGTTGACTTATTTACTGATTGTTCGGAGCTTATTGTTTGATGATATGTGTAACACCCTGAATTTCAGTTAACACTGATATTCATTAATTACAGAATTAATAATCTCAGATGTGAGAATCAGGGGAAACGGGTTACGTCATTATGTTCGTCTCGGAAAATACGCGAAATAGAGTCCGAAATTTTGTAAATCGGAGTCCGTAAACGGTTAAGGCCCAAAGAAGTTTTCGGGAAATTTGAATTTCGAAACATGCAGAAATGAGGGCCAGGCGGGAAAACTCCCGCCCAGCCAAGTCGACTTGGCTGTCGACAGGGCTGTCGACTTGCCTGTCGACATGCCTGTCGACTTGGCAGTCGACAGGGCTGTCGACTTGCCCTGTCGGCTGATTCTGGCCTGGGTGCACCTGGTTGAGTTTTGAGCGGGGTTGAAGGGCTTGGGACGAAATCTGACGGACGTAAACTAACCTAGGGTTAATGTAAGGGTCTAAAACACAACCTAATCCTATAAATACACCCTAAGACTACCCTAATCCATACTAAAAATAGAATCTATGCCATCATGCCGCCAAAATGCAACTTAGAAGGAGCCTCCACTAATTAGAGAAGATGATTGCAAGCTAATCAACTACTAATCCACCTCTACTTCAACTCTAGCAACTATCTAAGGAGCTAATCTTGGAGTTTGTGAGTTTCTATCACTTTAATAACCAATTGCTAAACTAAGTAGATGAGATGTGATGAGATCATATGGTTTTGCTTGCAGATCAATGGGTTTTAGGTCATATGTTATGATGCTAGTTTGTTAATCACTATGTTTAACACTTATTCATGATGACACTATGTTTATGCAAGTTAAGTGTTTGGGTTTATGCATGTTAAGTGGTGGGTTTTATGCATGCTAAGTGTTTGGTTTTATGCATGCTAAGTGTTTGGTTTTATGCAAGTTAAATGCTTGGTTTTATGCTAGAATCATGTGTGAAATAAGTGACATGACATGCAAGTTTAACCTATGAGTTTGGATCTATAATATGCATAATCTATGCAAGTTGTTTGGATTAGTGATATGCATAACATATGCGAGTTTACCTTTGTATGTCATACATACATATGCAAGTTCATATGTAACATGTTATGCAAGTTTGGTGGTTGATTATATGCAAGTTCATATGTAACATGTTATGCAAGTTTGGTGTTTGATTATATGCAAGTCCATATATGACATGTTATGCAAGTTTGGTGGTTGATTATATGCAAGTAACATGTGCAAGTTTACATCTTTGTATGTCATACATACATATGCAAGTTTACCCCTTTGTATGACATAAGTACATGTGCAAGTTCATCCCTTTTTAGACCTATGACATGTATGCAAGTTGACACCTTTATGATAGATCTATGACATGAACATTTATGCAAGTTACCATCTTTATGACATATGTGATTCATGCAAGTTTGGGTTGGTTATTTATGCAAGTTGGGTTTATGGTCATATATGCAAGTTGACACCTTTTAAACCCATGATAATGCTAATGATATGCTAAGTTGAACCCATTGTGTGTATGATGAATCTTCTCTTTTAAAGTATGTCATGTTAACGTATTTACGTGGGGACGATGGGGTAAAAATTAATGAACACATAAAATTGTGTGAAGTGGGTATGATTAAACATACCATAAAGTGGATGGACATAATTGGGAATTTACCTATTAAGTTAGGTCTACCCATATTATGGAATTGGGAATTTACCTATTGAGTTAGGTCTACTCATATTCTTAAATATTTGTAATTAATTAGGGATAATTAATACAAATTATGGGGGTGATTAATTAGGTGTAATTAATCGACTAAGACACGAGGTTGGACCCTTTTTGTAGCATAAGACTGCCCGGAACCGACCGGCAAATCCAGCGGCTACAAATGATTGGCCCAATGTGAGAGGTCTTAGTCATAAACTAAATACGTGACAAGTGTAAAGACACGAGGTTGGACTCTGTTATGGTGTAAGGCTGCCCGGAACCAACCGGCATATCCAGCTGCCATAAAAGACAGTCTAATGTGAGAGGTCTTTACAAAGGTTACGATCTTAATTAATTAAGAAACACTTAACCAAATTAGCATGTAGTGGGGCATGAGGGGTTAAGTGGGTGCCTTGGGTGGCATGTAGTAACTAGTGGGGGTGCCTTGGGTGACATGAGGAAACTAGTGGGTTGCCTTGGGTGGCAATAGAAAATACGATTAGAATACTTAACCAAAGTGGAACATGTAATTAAACATGATTAAAGGGTTAAGTAAGTGCCTTGGGTGGCATGTGGGAATCAAGTAAGTGCCTTGGGTGGCATGTGGAAATCTAGTGGGTGCCTTGAGTGGCAATTAAAATATGATTAAAAGACTTAACCAAAATTTATAACATGTAAGTGGACATGGTTAAAGGGTTAAGTGGGATTCACTAGAAATGACAAGCTTAGGTCGGTAGCTTGTGGGGGCCCATTTCAACCAATATCCCAAACGTATCTTTGTGGGCTCGACCCAAGTCGAGGACGGGACACGCATATTGGGCTTGACTGTAAGAGGCCAAAACGGGTTAGCGGTGGCAACGCAAGTCCAACGGGTTTCATATGCGTGTGTGGACCCGGGCTGGTAAGTAAGACGTTGTTGCATCGTGTAGGTATAAGCCGTGCACCGTTGATATTATCAGGTTGCCACTTTGGGGGATGATACACCCCACTGTGGGGCCAGCACGGGTATCTACGTTAGGGAGCCGATCGAATGGGGGGTAGTGGGTACACCTAGTGGAAATAGGGGCAGACGGCACCTATGTAGTCAGCTATGGGTACACGAAACTACTAATTATAGATTACTAAGTATACTTAGTGGGATCAACCTTTAAATTAGGAAAGACTGGTGTGGTGCAGTGTAGTAATTATCATTGGGTGGGTAGATGCGTCTTTACGGTTATCTTAGTTCATCCTAAGTCTAGTTGGCTGCTTAATGTAGCCATTTATCCCCAGTCGTTACCGTATATCAAGCTTATGTCTTACTCTGGTTACTTTAATGATTGTATTGTTAAAGTTATAGGACTCGCTCAGACTTATGTCTGACCCCGTTGTTTTTATCTTTTTCCCAACCCTCAGGTTATCAGAGTGGGTCTAACACTAGTGGGCTTTGATCAGACTGCTTTATCTATCTTTTGGAGCTTGGACCGTGGATGTAAAGCTCAGTTTATCTTTTCTATTATGGCTATTAAGTTATGTAGTGGGATTATGTACTTTTGTTTTATCGGGATGGATATTATGTACTTGACTCTTGTTTATGGTTTTGGTGTAACCAAACATGTTTTACTTTCCGCTGCAATGAAATGATGTTTTAAATTCTCAAGTATTACTTATATCTGTCTTGTTGTAATTTTTCTGTTCTATATTCACTTAAAATACTCCACCGATGTTATGACATTCCCTTAGTGAGTGACCGTAGCGGGTGTGGGGTGTTACAATATGATTTCATATCAAGGTGGAATGTTGTGATTTGTGATATAAAATAATATACATGTTGAAGGCGACGATGTGTGCTTTGTAGCGAAGAAGATGGTATGTGAACTGGAACCCAGAGAAAGATGGAGCAACGACTCAAGAAGGAAGAATTGGAAGTGCTTCAGCTCAGGCGTCTGAGGTCCCTTGCCAGACGTCTGAGCTGATGTCAGATTTTGACCTGAGAGTTTAGTCGGACTCCTGACCATCCCGGTCAGTCGTCTGCCGGATTTACCTGTTTTGGCCGGTTATTTTCTAAATATATTTGTAATATATTATAAGGGGCAAATTGGATATTTTGCCTAGACCTTAAATTCTCCTGTATAAGCAACCTCTAGGATTGGGTTATGGTGATGGGCTTGTGACTGAAATTTGTTGATTCAAGGGTTTGCCAACGTTCTTCATTGTCCTTCTTCAATAATATTTTAGTCATCTAAATATTATTTTTCTTTTCTCAATTAGGTTATTGATTCTTTTGGAATTTGTTTAGTTTGGATTTATTCCATAGGTGTAAACAAAATTCATTTTTGTAAATCAATAAAGAGGATGGTTAGGTGAAATATCTTGTGTTTGCATGTAATTTCATAACGGTGTTGTTTTCTATTAAAATTATCTTTAAGTAATTGAAAGAATAAAATCCTGGTGGGTAAACTGCTTCCGTATAAGGCGCATACTCCACAACAACAACTTTCTATGAGCTTCCCTATAAATGGCTAAATTCTGATAAAATGGATTGAAGAGATGTGAAAAAATGGAAGTTCGATGTATTTATTTTGTTAAAATATAACGATGAATCAAAAGCCAGGTTAACACAATAATGATAATTCTAATTAGCAAACCGTTACCAAACCATTGGTGACCAATACACACAAAGAAAAACATTAATAATTGTGAGTTCATCTATATCGTTGGTAGAGTAGCAGCATTAAAATATTAAATTTGGCAGTAAAGGCAGACATATCAATTGTTCTGCATTTTTATATTACTCACCTTGAACTTAAAACATATTTTAGGCTGTTAATTGACCCGTTCTATGATTTTATATCTTTGTTGATTTTCAGTCTAATTTTTTTAATGAAATTTAGATATTAAGCTACAAATGTTGAATTAATCTAAAATCTAACAGCTGTTACAACACACGCATAAACACACATATCGATATAATTGAAATATGAGTATTCTGTTTGTTAGTGTATTAATATACATGCAAATTTCTATTAGCTCTTACATAACAATAGATTTACCAATATTGGTCAACATAATCAATGTATCATGTACAATCCTTAGTATACAAAAGTACTGGTAAAGATAATAGTTTTAGTTCCATTTGCCGTTATAATTGCTATGGTAATGGTTTCCCCTTTTCGACGGTGGCAATTGTTACCATAACAACCTTGGTCAAAAGGATGAATTATATAAGTTTATTCGTTGAGGGTAAAAATAAAATTTGTATTAGAGTACAAAAAGATGTGAAAAATCGATACATAAATATTGATGGTTAACGATCTATGTTTAACGCCTTTAAAACTTGCATTAGACACCAACATTAGATAACTAGCCAAACATAATTATTTTAACCCTAAACCCAAACATGTCTGTTTTAAACAAAAAAACATACATATCACGCTACTTTCAGCCGGCTCCCCCATATGTAGGCTAAAATCTCGAAAATATGCACGAGTTAACGAAAATATCAAATCATTATTATTTAAAAAAAATCAATTATTATTAATATTATTTCATTTTCTTTGTTCTTCCACAAAACCAAAAGGTGGTTTTGGGACATTCATGCCAAATTTGATGGATGGTTTGCATTATATTAGACTGATTAAGATATTTCATTTTAATAGGTTGCATATATAATGTAGGGGTTGGGTTCTAAATTTAGGATAAAGGAAAATCAAGTAAAGGGTTTTGGTGTTTCGATGATTGTGGGTACTATAAGTAATTTAGACAAACAAATATCAAATTATTTCTAAAAAATTAAATGTTCAGTTATTCTTCCTTTTTCAGCTTTTTTCCTGCTTTTTCCCCCTTGCTTGCAAAAACATAGTGGTTTTGGTATATTTAGACCAAATTTTGGAGGGTGGTTTGAATTAAACTAGATTGGTCACGATGCCCCCATTTTAAGTGGTTGCTAATATAAAAGGTGGGGTTAGGGTTAGCATTAAGGAAAGAATTTTCGAGTTTTGAATATTATGGACCGTTTATTATAATTAATTTAGACAAATTAACAGTGAATGAAGGTCAATGAATACTGCATATATTTTTAGTGTGATGCAAAGGGCACTCCAATTTTCTCTTCCTATTACCACAACTGAAAGATACCACAAAAATTACACTTCCACTCTTATTAATACTTCACATTAAAAAATAGGAGCTAGCACCGTTTACACATATTTCTCCCTCTCATCTTCAATTCGTCTGTAGATTTAACTCCGATCATTGTGAAATCGTTCGATGTCGTTAATGCCGAGGAAGAAGAACGCTGCAGATGCATTGTCGTCCCAACCTCAATCAACTCAATTAAGCAAGTTATTAACCATAATTTCGGTTTGGTTGAAGATTGCACTGAGTGTTATTTGACATGAATGGAATTGATTGAATGACGTTTTCTTGCCGCGAACTGTATTTTCGAATGGTAGTTAATCGTCGAACGTATATTGTTTCGGCGATGGTTGATCATCCTACATTCGGTTGACTTTATTTGTTCTAAGATCAATGTGGTACTAGGAAGCATAGAGAATTTAATGTGTTTTAATTTTTTAATTACGGTAATAGGAAGAGGAAATTGGGGTGCCCTTAGCACCATGCTATTTTTATTCTTCTTAACCTAAGCATGTAGTGATTTCGGAAAAAACAAAAACAAAAACATGAACAATCAAAAAGCTACGGTTGAAAACTTTGTAGTACCAAATACTACAAACTTAAAATAAAAAAAGATTTCAGTGCTCACAAACTCATAAAAAAGCTGTAACTGAACAAAATTACATCTATATACATACAAATAATGTTGGATGGATGAACAAAATTACATCTATATACATACAGATAATGTTCAATTCATGAGAAGTGAAAAAGAAATTATTATTTTTCTTGCAAGCACAAAAAGATGATGTGTGTATATGTGCGTACGCACACAACATATTTTGGTTCTTCAGCCATTTGGTTCTCACTCTACTTCTTTCTTCCCAAGCACACATTAAAACAAATCCTAGTATTTATCTATCGCACACTGTCTCAATTGATGTGAAGTTATTAGATTAATTTGTTTGGTTCTTTACTGCTTTTCTCCGTACAACACTTCGATGAAATTGTTTCGTTTAAGGTATTCATTTTATATTGTTTTATAACTCAAATTAAAACTGGTTAATGGTTGTTAGCTAGCTTTTCAACCATGCCACCTAAGACTCAGGCATAGATAAACTATAATATATACACACAAACTTAAGGCAAATGCACCCTGGCTCGTGAAGCTCAGACATCGGTTCGTGGCTCCCTTTGCAGGCCTGCTCGTGACCAACCTCACAGACCGCTCTGACCCTCACTCGCGATCCGACTCGTGATACAAGACCACGACCCGACGGTGCCATCAGGGGAGAATGGCCAGGACTTGGTCAAACCCCATGTCTCCCACGGACCGTCAAACAAGGATCAAGTGACACGTGTCTATAACGGTCATGCTGACCATTTCTCACCCACTCACGAACCGCCTGTAGAATTCACCTATAAATAGTACAATACTTGGCATTTTCAAGGATCTTTTGGCGATTAAGAGTTCTGACTCCACCATTATCAAGCTTCTACCATTTCTAGTCAGAATTGTCTCTAATTTACTGAGTGAATCATTATTGTAAAAGTGAGATTGAGAGAATATCGTAATTGTACTTGTGTTCAAACGTATAATCAAAGTCATATAAAGTGGATGTAGGCTCTTTAATGTCGAACCACTATAAATTTGGTGTGTTCGTTGCATTTTCTTTCATTTTTTAGTTTTAACTCTCTACGAATCAATATAATTTGGGTGTTAGAACCACTTTTTGGTCTAACAATGATAATTTTCTGGTAATTCACTCCTAAATGACTGTACCCAAGTTAAAAATGAGACCAAAAATAAATCACAAGCAAGCTTACATCCCCTTTATATTCTAATTTAGCTTGTACTAATAATAGCTGAGCAAATGTCCGTGCAGTTTTAAAAATGAGATGTTCTAGTGAATGGTAACTTTTTCATTTAGGTCTCGTTCGCAGTCAAAAGGTGTCACGTTGGCGATGACGTTCACGTTGGATGTATGACACATTTTGATCGTCCAGAAACAACGATTGTCGAACGTTGGAAATTGTATCGTTGGCGTCAGACGCCAACGGTTCATTTCCAACATTCAATTTTGCATTCTATAAGTCATCCCCCCTCCTCCTTTCATTTTTACCATTCCAACAGCAAACCCACCAACCTCTTCCACGTTTTTAAATTATTTGGCGACCAGCGAAGCTACAAAACTGGTTTATTTTGTATACCGTTGTGTTTAATTTTCTTAATTCTATAATATATGTTTTTTTTGGAATTTTTCTGAATTTGCAGTATGTCTTCAGATTCTGCCTCTGCTATTTCACAGCCTTTCGCTAATTGGACAGACGAATAGGAGGCTGCTTTTATTGATGTGTGTAGTGTTTCTGAAAGAGTGAACAAGTGGCGCAAACAACTTTTACGGGACAGTCGCAGCGGCTCTGAACGACCGCTTCATTCTGGGTTACACAGAAACCCAGATTAAAGATAAGTAGGATAATCTGAAACGGTTGTTTTGAGATTTGGATAGACTGTTATGAACCCTGGCGGGGAATGAGATCCGGTGCACGATAGGCTGGACGGTCCTGACGAGTGGTGGGGTAGCGGCGCTGGCAGACCATTTAGGCGATTCAAAAGAAACTCGTCGATGAAGTTCCGAGAGCAGGACATATTATCTACCAGTTGTTTGGGTACGCCTCATTGCATGTATTTAATCCTTGCTACTGCACCTCCACCTCCAGCCGCACCTGCACCAGCTGCTTCTTTCATCGCTGCCGACGCCGATTACTATTCTGATTGGATGATTACTGATAACCCGCCTTCTAGTCAGTCCTCTAGGCGTCGACACATCGAGTGTGGCAGTTCGAGACGCTTTTTTGTGACCCCCTATGTATCAGAAGTTGCTACCCGTTGCTACAACATTGTTTGAGCAATAGCAGGTCGAGCGATGAGAGATTATGGTGATTTTCCGTAATGATCCGTGGAATTTGGAGATTGTCGACGATTTTACTGACGATGATGTACGGAGGTTTATTTTAGCAGAGTTGAGGCGATTGGAGCATCGTCAACATTTATAGTTTTATTTTCAATGTACTACTTGCATTCATGTTTGTATTTTCAGTCATTTAATCAAATGTAGTCATTTTCTTTTGTGCAACTAGTATTTAATTAACTCAAAACAAATAAATTAACAATTAAACACGCCGCTCAAATACCCTGTTCGTAGCAAAAAACGCATTCTCCGTTTACAACAGTACCACGCTTAAATACCCCGTTATCATTCGCTAAAACGCACCCTTAAGTTTATTTCTGCAGTTGTTGTTGTTGTTATCATTATTGTTATGACATTGACTATGGAAATCTTCATAAGAGTAAATATGAGTATAATATGACTACTCATGCAAAAAAAAGTTGGAAGAAAAGACTTATCCGTTTATGCACAAGCTCATCTAGTCCCGTTGACGTTAGCTTTACCTGTAGAAACTACGAACTCGTATAAAAGATGATAGGTTCAGTGCTTGTTTGGTTCTATATATTGAAAAATATTGTTTAATGAAATGAATAGTGAAGGCATTTTGCTATGTTTTCAGTCCATGAAATCAAAACAGGAAGTATAATTGAAAATTAGCGGTCAAAATGGAATTTTGTTGTTAAAAAACCCCTGAAATATTGGTGTATGTCGACATAAACTTTTGATACACAATAATTTTTGCTGTTTATTTTACAACCCCTCCCAAACATTATTTTGGAATCGTCTCTACACTAATACATGAAGATGTCAAAGGTCTTATTATTTTAGAAAACTTTTATTGCACATCCTTGTTAAGTTTCAGATACTACAGTACACCATCACACATGTTTTATGCATTAAGTACTAACAGTATTTTTGTAGAAAAGTTTTGTGATTTCATTTTCATATAAATCATAAGTTTATGCTATTTTCAACAAAAATCAAAATCATTTGTAAAAATAATTAACAAGGTTTACATATAATACTAATGCAAATATTTCTATTGCAGTGTTGAATAAACAGCGTTAAATTAATGCAAACATTTACATATGCACATTCAAATAATCAACTTAGTAAACTACAGTATTGTAGTGCAAATAATTATAATTAAATAGAGAAAAGGTGAAGATTTCAATTTTAAATAAAGTAAGTACAATGTATTGGGATCACGAATAACATGTGAGAAACTAAAGTTCAGATTTCCCCTAAAAAAAAGGGTAATTGAAAAGAAACCTTATTCTCATGACACAGAAATATTCTCCTTTTTTTTCCATATGTAACATACGTTATTGTGGACCAAATGTTATTAGTTGTAGTTACATAGAAATGCTATTCTTTTACATCCTTACGTTGAAAGTACAAACATTTGAACTTTAAATTCAAAGTATCATGATAGTTTGAAAAAAAAGACAAACATTTGCATCAAATGTATATGATTTGCATTACTAATATAGAATGCAAGTGTTTCCATCATTTGCTTCAGACTGCAAAAATTTGTGTTGAATGGCTAAAATCACCCATTACCAATTTCAAAGCATAGGTAAAATGCATATGTTTGCATTGAAAGCTAAAATTTCACAGCATACACCTTAAAACACAGGTAAGAGCACACGTTTGCATCATCTGCAAGTAATAGCTAATATTGCAATATGCTTCAATCACAAATATTTGCAACCATATAATTTTACCAAAATATGTAATATAAATCTTGTTAGAAAAACTATAAAATTTCCGATTTAATAATGCAAAACCTTCAGTCCGGAGATTTGAATGAGAACCAAAGATTGAAATTGCATTGGTGTTTAGTTGTGTTACGAAGCAGATTTTGTGGAATAACTTTTAAGTTCAAGGAGATGTTCATAATACCCATATTATCACTCACACATACACACACACAAGTACATAGCTAATAATCAAAAACTGAATGACCAAGAGGATTAATCATGGCGGACGTATGTTACTTTATAATTTGTATACAAATAATGTAGAACAAAATCGTACATAACAAATATAATACGTAGAAAGTTAATTTCTAACAAAAAATTAAAGCAATTAATATAACATTAGGAGACATAATAATAATGAAATTCCTATATTGTATAAAACTTACTAGATTGTGCTTAGTTGTCGGCTAATAAGATTTCTATAGCAATTCCTCTATACGCCGTGAAAACTGACCAATAGTAGTTAGATGACAAATTTCGAAGTCAATTTGAATTTTAAGTTCAACGATCAATTATGGTTCTAGTACTGACCAATTTTTCTGTGTAAATGCAAATATTTGCACCAACGAAATTTTAACAAATCATATGGCATACAAATTTTATTGGAAAAACTATACATTTGATATCTAATGGCAAAAAAAAAAAAAAAAAAAAAAAAAAAAAAGAGTAAATTTCTAGTTGTTATATAGAAAGGAGAGTTCCTGATTTAAGTTCGATACTAAGGATGTACCCACAGTATATACATTAATTTTTACTAGCATGGCTAGCTTTTGTATACTAAAATATTTCATATCGGTAATAATGGTCAAATAAAGTTATTCATAACAAATCTAACACGCTGAAATCAGATTTCAAACAAAAATATAAAACAACTGAGAGAAACATACATATACATTATGATAGTATATTGATAAAATTTATATATCATACATTAGTTACTATATTGTACTTGGTTATTAGCTAAATAGGATTTCTACAGAGATTCCTGGATATGGTGCAAAAACTGACTGGTAGTTTTCTATATTACAAACTTATGAATCAATTCCATTTTTAATCAAATACTTCCAATTCTAGTACTGTCCATACCTTTTAGAAGTTCTATTGCGAATAATAAATTGTAGAATTAAATTTTAACTGTATAGTTTGTACTGATCATTTATGTATTGCATGTCATACATAATATATTTTGTTAAAACAAATTAAATAATTTCTTTTTAAGTTACAAATTTTATATCAATTTCAACTTAATCATTCAATTTTATTTTAATCAAAATCGTGTTATACGTGATGGATCCACCATTAGATGTAAATTATAATAAAATCGTGGTCATCTATTATGTACCACTTATCGGTATATTTTTGTCTACTATCTGAAAAATCAACCATGATTATAATCTCAAAATTAAATCCACTACAACAAAACTAGTCTTTAACGACGCAAAATGGTGTATCTTTTACGACGTTTATGCGACACTATTTTTAATAGCGTTGCATAAACGTCGTAAAATACATACCATTTTGCGTCGTTAAAAAATAATTTTGTTGTAGTGATCATGATTGCATGCTTTTCCCCATTTGTACACACACGTCAACCGTGAAAACTTCAACGGTGGTATTGGTCATCGATCTATACTATGCTTCAGTGCTAGAGCGAGAAATGGTCGGTTGTTTCTTTGAGCACCAGGAAATTGGGTTCGGACCCATGTAGGTACAAATGTCGGAGGTCGATCTTTGATCATCAGGGTCCGAAGCCCAATCAGCATCACCGTAAGCATGTATATTCAATTATTTGCTAGCTTTTAGTGATATGACTAGTCTTGTGTCCCATTTAAATATTGAAGTATACATTTAACTGCACACCAGTGTTCAGTCAATGGGTTTTGCATAAACTAGTACACTTTGTTAACACTGTAGCACAATTCTGGTCTAGTTACAGTTACATACTGCAGAGTCTCCACTATACTTTTGTAGTGTTTGTTATTACTGGTAGCTTTACTTCTGTGTTTAGATAGGCGTAAATTGCTTGTCATAGGGGTCGGCAATGGCTTTTTGTCTTATCCATTTTAGCACAAACCAATATCTCTGAAATATACTTCTTTTGTGATAGAATGATCTCTAATTTGGATTTTTGTATGACTTGAATGCCAAGAAAGTAATTATGATTCCAAGTCCTTTTATAGAGAATGTTTGATTTAAGTAGTTAATTATGTCATAAATCTCTGTTGCATCACTTCCTGTAATCAAAATGTTATCAGCATACACCGATATGTATGTTATGTTATTTCCTCCTCTTTTAATGTGTAGTGAATTTCCAGACTTTGATGAAGTGAACCCAAGATTTGTAAAAGTAAATTTGAGTTTCTCATATCAAACTCTTGATGTCTGCTTTAGCCTATATATAGGTTTATGCAAGTTGCAAACTATATTCTTTTTACCATGTTTATTGTATTCTTTTGGTTGTTGCATGTACACTTCTTCTTGTATATCTCCTTTTAAGAAAGCATTGTAGACATCTAGCCGTCTAATATTCCATTGGTTGAGAAGAGCAATTGTAATGATAATTTTGATGGTTGTTTGCTTCACAACCGGTGAGAATGTCTCACTAAAGTCGAATCCATATTCTTGAGAGTATTCGGTAGCAGCTAGCCTTGCTTTATTTTTTGATACACTTCCATTTAGGTTTCTTTTCAACTTGTAAGTCACTTGCACCCTATGATATTCTTGTGACTAGGTGGTATGACCAATCTCTGTGTCTTGTTTTTCATAAGGGCATTGTTTCCTTGTTCATGGTATTTTTCCACTTTATATTATTGATAATTTCTTCATAGCTGGTTCGTTCATTGTCATTTAGGGTAGTGGAGTTTTGGCTTGAATATGCCACGATTAGCTCTTTTCACCATGTGATGCATGTTTTTATCTTGATTTTGCACTTGGTCTTGACTGTCACTGCTTGTTTGTTGATCACTATTGTTCCCAGTAGCTTGTTCATCCTGATCATTTAGGTCGTCTCCTGCTTCATCATAGTTGTTAGGTTGTGTGTCATCACTAACTTAGTTTGTTGAACTATAACTAGATCTAGTGCTTGGCACAATATGATTGTCACTTGTACTGTTTTGTTTTCCTTTATTTGGTTTGTATACAATCCATTCTGAAAGAATTGGTGATGCCATGGTTATTTGTGTTGGGTTTCCAACTCTTTGAGTAGTTTTGATTCTTTTTTCTGCAAAAGAAAAAAAATATGTTCATTAAACAGAACATGTCTAGATATGAACAGTCTGCCACTCTCATCCAAGCATGTGTATCCTTTTTGTTTATTTGCATAACTCAAAAAGGTACATGGTGCGGATCTTAGACTTAATTTGCGCCTATTATATGGTCTAAGGCAAGGTAAATACAAACATCCAAAAAGTTTTTAATTCATGATAGTTTGGTTTAGACCCAAACAACATTACATGTGGACATTTGTCTTTTAAAACTTTAGTTAGGGGACTATTTATTAAGCTGATGTTGCTTAGGTCTCTTTCTGAAAATTTAAAGACAGAAATGCTTGTGACATCAGTGTTAGTCATGTTTCTACTATATACATGTGTTTACTTCCCACTAGACCGTTCTGTTCAGAAGTACGACGACATGTAAATCTGTGTATAATGCCTTTATTGTCAAAAAAATTCTTTAGTGGCTTGAATTCTGTACCATCGTCAGTTTGAATGGTTTTGACAGTTCAGTTTGTTTGTTTTTTCTATTAGAGCAATATATTGCATTGTTACACTGTGTGCCTCTGACTTTGGTTTGAGAAAGTATATCTACTAAAAGCATCAACAAAGAAGAGATAGTATCTGCGGTTGTGATCAGATTTCATTGGTGATGGTCCCCATAAATATGTAGCAATTAACTCAAGAAGACTACTATATACGGTGCCAGAATTATAAAATGGTAACTTGTGGTTTCTGTCAATTTGACCGTATGTGCAAACATAAGGTTCAGGTAAGCAATAAAAAGCAATTTTATTATATTTAATATTTGTTTTACAGCTTTAACACTAGGATCTCCTAATTTGCAATGCCGCATATCAAACACATTTCTTTTGTTCACAACATTAATTTCAACTTTATTGCAACAATTTCCAGTCCCAGTAGCTATTCTTGGCTTCATATTGCAGAATTTATATATCACTTTATCCATGTTACCCTATAACAATATATCTTTGTTTAGAAGATCCTTAACTAAACAAAACTTACGATGAAACTCGAAGTATACATTGTTATTGTTGGCAAATTGCGACATACTTATTAGATTCTTTTTTATTTTAGGCACTCTTAATGGGTTGTTAAGATAGAGTTGCATTTCACCTCTAATATAGTCACTTTCAAAATGTGATATACATGTTTCATCATTTCCATATGACTATAATGCGTACCTGAGTAATTTTTGTTGCCAAGATTAAAATTTTATAGATTATTTATGACATAATGTGTGGCACCAGAATCAGAGTACCATTCATCTAAGTTGATGTCCTCTGCTTTGTTTGAATCATCACTGCTAGATGTATGTCTCCTTGAATTATCTGTACCACTTTTTGGTTGGTTTAGTTGTGCCATATTCACATTTCCCCCTCTTTGGTTGGTTTGACCTTATGTGACATTAAATCCTGAACTAAACCTGAAATAGCACTTGTTGGCTATATATCCAAATTTCTCACAAATCTGACATTTAACCTTGTTATTGTTGTTCCATTTATTATCCTTACCTCTGCCTCTTTGAGCCCGATTCCTGCTTGGAAACTGTCTCTTGCTTGCTGGATTGATTGAAATTTCCTTTTTGTTGACCTTTGTTTCTGGAGGCAGATGCACAATTCACTGAATACTCTGATTGAGTTAGTTTCTTTTGTTCAACTCTTCCTCCATAAGCAAGAAGAGTTGAACGAACATATTGGAGGTTGGGTATGGTTCTTTGCGAGGCAATGAACGTCACCATAGATTCATATTCGTCGTCTATGTTGGAGAATGGTGTTTTGATGACAACAACCTTATTTCAATTATCATTATTCATTGATTATAAAATATATACTAACATCTCTATCTAGAATATATATACATATATATATATATATGCAGGGCTTGTATGCAGGACTTAAATACTGAAGACCGTACAGTTTTAGAGTTTCAAGAGATTCAGGATTCAGAAGAGATTCAAGACTCATGAGTTATGAAGTTATCAAGATATCCAGAGTTCAAGAAAAATATAGTAATAGTGTAACACCCCGTATTTTCGGTAAACATTAAAGTTACGAATTAAAGAATAATTAATTTTAAGTGCAAGAATTAATGGAAATGGGTTACGCCATTGCGTTCGTCTCGGAATTCGGCTTGAGATAGAGTCCGAGTTTGCGTAAATCGGATTCCGTATGAAGAAGTTATGACCTTCAGAAGATTCAAGAATTTAAATAAACAGTTCATAATATAGTTCAGAAATTCAAAATTCAAAATCTGACGTAGAAGCGGGCTGGGCGGGAATTTCCCGCCCAAGGCCAGGTCGACCAAGAGGTCGACCACCCCCCATATAGGCCGACCTGGGGGTCGACCTAGGGGTCGACCTCCCCCTCGGGTCAGATCTAAAATCTAACGTGTTTTCTCCTATGACGAATTTCTATGTCATTAGGGCTTGCGCGGCACGTTCTGGTTGGTTCTCTTAGCTTTAAATGGCTTTGATTTGCTCTAGATTAATCTGACGGCTTCTATTAAATCGAACTTCTATATAAGCAACCTAAATCTAAACCCTAAAGGCACACAAAAATATTCCTAAGACCGTCATGTTGTCAACACTCAACCTAGAGTAGCCGCCATTCTCATTCAACTAGAAAGCAAGTAGGAATTGCAAATCAAATCTAATTCAACTAAGAGAATTCAACGTCAACAACAAAGGAGAGCTATTCAAATTCAAAATACAGATCCCAGAACTCAAGACTAGCCTCCTTTTTGTAAGTCCAGCTATCATTTAGACTTAAACGATGTTAGAATTGTGACTAAATAACTGGATATAGAACATCGCCTAATGTAAATCTATGCCTATCCTTTTTGTTAAAACTGAATTGATTGAGACTATGATTCTTTCTATGCTAAGTTGTGAATCTTGTTGTATGTAATTTGATGATCAAAGTTAAATGCTTTGGACCCATGTGTTGTATAATTTGCCAACGACATGTATGTTGTGTAGTTTACCGATGACATATTATACTTTGGCAATGACATATCACGTTGAATAAATTGAAGATGACATATTATGTTGTATACTTGGTGATGACATAAATTGGCGATGACATATTATAATTTGGCGATGGCATATCATATTGTGTAATTTGGCAATGACAAACCATATTGTATAATTTGGCGATGAATATCACATTGTGTAAATTTTGGCAATGACATTTCATGTCGCATGATTTGATAATAATACCTATATGTTATATGACAATTTGGTAATTTTGTTATGGTTATGCAAGTTCAACCATGTTCACATATATGACCAAAACTACATGCTAATATGATTAGGTTCATGTTAGATTAGATCCAACTAATTTGCGAAGTTCACAATTACATGCCTAATGTTAAGTTTATGTAATTCTATGTAAAACCCTTATTTCATGATCCAGTTAAGTAGATCTAAATTTGCAAGTTCATAATCGAATGTATATTGTTCTATGCCAAGTTCATATGATACATACGTAGTTAGATCCATATTTTTATGATGTTGGAATTATTACATGTTCCTCTTTTTCCCCTTTTGTGTATAAGTTAGGCTATGTATCGAGCCTAACATTTTATGTGATTCATGCGAATGTTTAACGGGGGTAACGTTGGGGGGGAAATATGAAATTATATATATTTGGCATATTTGGCTCATGAACATGAAAATGTTTTATGGCATAAAGTGGTATAAATTTTTATACCTAAAAATTATGAACTTGATTTAAAAAGGAAAGTGGGGCTTGACTTGAATGACAATAATTTACATATAAATATAAAGAAGTAAATATGTAAATTTAGAAAAGACAAATATGCCTAACCCGAGGTTAGATTGAGTTACGGTGTAATACTGTCCGGAACCGCTCGGCACATCCAGCAACCGTAACAACATATATCTAATGTGGAAGGTTAGTGCATCAGGCCCAAAGAAACCCGAGGTTAGACTGAGTTGCGGTGTAAAACTGTCCGCACCCGACCGGCACATCCAGTAACCGCAACAATACATGTCTAATATGAGTGGTTGGTGTTTTAATAAATGAATTAAAGCTAAGTCAGGAATGGTAGGGTTAAGTTAATTAAGGCAACACTTAACCAGTGCAACATGTTAACTAAACTGATGGGTGGGGTTAGGTTAACTTGGACACTTAACCAATTTAACATGTTGGCTAGGAAACCCTAGTAACAGGGACCCATTTCAGCAGTAACCCACATAGATGTATCATGGTACCCTGAACTAGGCAGGGTGGGGCACGATTACTGGGCTGATTATAAGCGGTCAAAAAGACGGCGGTTGGTGCGTCAGTGTAGGTTCCGACGAAGTACGGACGTGCACGTACTCCGGAGTGGAAAAAGCAGGCACTGGGCATCAGTAGTTATACACTGTGCATCTTGAATCGTGTCGGGTTGCCACCATAGGATTTGATACACCCCATGGTGGGACCAGCACAGGTATCTACAATCGAGCGGGGTCGTATGACACAAGTGGTAAACGCGTGCGAGTAGGAGCCGATCAATGAAAAAGGGATCACTGGGTTGTGAACTCATGATAATGGTTAAATATCTAGTAGGTGCAGAGAATATGGACATGAGTGCGATAGTATGATTAGTTTATCTTGCCTTGTTTATCTTGCCCTGTTTAGCTTACCTTATCCTATGTTACCTTATTTCCTTATTATTGTCATCTGTCCAGGTTATTCAAATCATGGTTCTCTTATCAGTTTACATGTTGAATAATCACTGGACTTACCAGACTTATGTCTGACCCATTTTTTTCTTCTCTTTTCTTCCCTCCCCCCCCCCCCCCAAGGTACCCAGGGAGGGAATAGCTCAGCCTAATTTGAACCGTTTATCTTTCCAAGCTTGAAGACTCTGTGATGTATAGCTTGGAACTTCTTATCTTCGGCTATGGCTTTGGACACACTACTACTTGGGGATTTATGCAGTTTTATGCTTCTTTATGTAATAATCAAGACAGATATTTTGTAGTGATTTGGAAATTGATTTGAAACAGTTTGCTTTAATGTTTTGTTATGAACCACATTTGAAATAAAGTTTGTTTTTCCGCTGCTTATATACATATCTGTCTTGTAAATTATCTGTGTCTTTTACCTATAATGCTCCACCAAAGTTAAGGCATTCCCTTTGTGAGTGACCTTAACGAAGGTAGGGTGTTTCACTTGGTATCAGAGCAAAGGTTACCAGATCAGATAAAATTCAAAAAAAAACTGTTTTTCAAAAAAGTTCAAAGAAGCAATTTTCGAGAAAAAAATGTTTTATTTTAAAAAGGCATAATCCCCCAAAGCCATATGCACTATCTTTTTTATCCTTTGTTTTGAATCTCTCTTTTTCCGTTTCAGCATGTCTGGGGATCTTAACCTTCCAGAGGGCGTGCCGGTACCTGGCTGGTTCAGAAGGTACCTAAAGGCTAGGGCTAATGCCGCAGGCCCAGCAGACGTTCCTCCTCCCCTAGCTGCTGCGGTTCCTCCTCCTCGTGCAAATGTTTTCTCAAAAATATGTAGGGACTTTCGAGCCATGGGTGGAAAGAACTTCAATGGAAATGAATCCTTCGTGGAAGCAAGAAACTGGCTCAAAGAAACTGAGGATTTGTTCGATATCTTCGAAGTGGATGATAGGCAGAAATACAGTTGGCGGTATGGTTGCTCAAAGACGAAGCCTCCTATTGGTGGGAAGTCACTAACGCTAAAAGACCAATTGAAACTTGGATGGATTTTAGAATGAGGTTCGAAATGAAATTCCTCTCACAAGCTGAACGAAGCCTACAGATGGAGAAATTCTTAGCTCTCAAACAGGGAAGTATGTCGGTCAAGGAATACGTTAACCAATTCAATCAGCTGGCTAGGTTCGGATTGGAGTTAGTGAACACTCCACATAAGAAGGCTCTCCGCTTTGTTAAAGGATTGAATGAGCCACTGCACAGTGGTAGCTATATCCCATATACCTATGGGTGCGACTTATGAGAGAGTGGTGGACATGGCACTGTTACAAAGAAGATAAGGTTGGCAAGAAGGAGACAAAGGTGGAAGCATCCTACGATAAGAAAGGGGAAGGATCACAGAGTAAGAAGACAGATTACAAGAAGGGCGTGAAGAACAACAAAACCCGTGACAAGAGGAAGTGTAATTTTTGTGGCATTCCTGGACATCTGGTTAAGGACTGCAGGAAGAAGAAAAGGAAGATGGGTGGCTGTTTCCATTGCGGCGAGGCAGGACACATGGCTAGGGACTGCCCATGAAAGTAAGGGAAAGGACAGAGAGTTGGATCTACTTTTGGAGGGCAGGTTCACGCTCTCATGACACCACCGCAAGAACGAGGTAAAAATGTTTCTGTTGAGAGTTTAGTTTATCTTTTTGATCATCATGTTCGTACACTCTTTGATTCTGGCACATCGCACTCTTTTATATCTACTGCTTTAGTTGAATCTCTACACCTAGACACCAGTTTAGTAGAGGATCCCTTGGTTGTTTCAAATCCAATTGGGGGCTCAACTTATTTGTCGATGATTTGTTTGGATTTGTAAATTTCTATACTAAGTATGGGGTTTAGATGCAATGCCTACGTTTTGGGCTTCACGGGCTATGGGTTGATTCTAGGCATGGATTGGCTATCCAGTAATGGTGTCATCCTCGATTGTGAAAGGAGAGTGGTTAGACTCGTGACTCGCCTCGGTAACACTCTCGAAATTTCTTGTAATCCCATGAACTCTGTTATGCTTAGCTATCTAGAATCTCTTGATGCATCTATTGAGAATTTGCAGTCTGTTAGAGTAGTCCGTGAATACTCGGATGTCTTTGAAGAGGTTAAAGGGTTACCTCCGAAGCGGGAGATAGACTTCCGCATATACCTCGTTGATAATGCAAAACCTGTCGTTTTACCCGTTAGACACATGGCTCCAAGGGAGAGGAAAGAACTCAGCAAGTTAAAGAGTTGCTTGAGAAAGGGTTTATAAGGCGGAGTATTTCAGAATGGGGTGCTCCAGTAGTGTTCGCAACTAAAGCGAACGGTTCGCTTCGCCTATGCGTTGACTATAGGGAGCTAAACTAGCTGACCAAGAAGAATAGGCACCCACTTCCAAGAATAGATGACTTATTCGATCAGCATGTAGGTGCATCGGTTTTCTCCCAACTAGATTTAGCTATCGGGTTTCATCAACTGAGAGTGGTTGAAGACAGCATTGATAAGACCGCGTCCAGAACTCCAAATGGTTTCTTCGAGTGGCTTGTCAGCACCCGCTTACTTCGTGGATTTGATGAGCAAGGTGTTCAGGGAGTTCCTCAATAAATTTGTGGTGGTCATCGTAGATGATATTTTGATTTTCTCAAAGAGTGGAGAAGAGCATGTTCAGCATTTAAAAGAAGTCATGGATACTCTTCGAGCACATCAGTTGAAAGCCAAATTCTACAAATGCCACTTCTGGAGAGAGGAAGTAAGATTTCTTGGATACGTGGTATCCAAGTAAGGGTTAGCCGTGGACCCTGCAAAAGTAGTTGTAGTACAAGATTGGAAGGTTCCACGGAATGCGACCGAGGTCCGGAGCTTTCTCGGGCTAGCGGGCTTTTACCGAAAATTCATCAAAGACTTTGCGAAAATCTCAGCTCCGCTTACAAAGTTGACGAAGAAGAACCTAACTTTCAATTAGGATTTGGATTGCGATATTGCTTTCCAACGATTAAAGAGAGCTCTAACAACAGCCCTCAGTTTTGACATTGCCGGATGGGAGCAGGATGTTTACCGTATACACAGATGAATGTGGTACGCGACTAGGTGCTGTCTTGATGCAAGAGGGGAAGGTAGTAGCTTGTGGATGCAGGCAGTTGAAAGTACATGAGAAAAACTACCCAACCCACGATCTAGAGTTGGCTGTCATCGTCTTTGCGCTTAAGTCTTGGCGCCATTATCTCCTAGGTGAGAAATTTGAATTGTATACTGACCATAAATCGTTGAAGTACCTTTTCTCGCAGAAAGATCTTAACTTGAGGCAAAGGCGGATAGAATTCTTGGTATTCTACGATTTCGAGATTTCCTATACCCCTGGCAAGGGCAATGTAGTAGCAGACGCCTTGAGTAGAAAGAAGCTGACCTTAAGCCTTCTCTTCGTTGAAAGGCAGAGCTTGGAGTACATAGCTAATTTTGACTTTAGACCCTCCAGCGATCATGTGACTGGGTTGTTAGCATCGCTAGAGGTGCGGCCTACTCTTTTGGACTCCATAGGAACCGCGCAACGTGAAGACCATTAGCTAGTTGATGTGATGGACAAGCTAATTAGGGGTGAGACTTCTAGTCACCTCAATAGATACTCTATCGATGATAAGGGATGGTTGAGGCGGGATGGAAGGGTATGCGTCCCACAAGCAAGGGATTTGGTGAAGAAGGTTCTCGAAGAGGCGCACCATTCCAAGTTGACCATACACCCCGGTGGAGACAAGATGTATAGAGACGTAAAAAGGGTTTTCTTTTGGGATGGCATGAAGAGGGATGTAGCTGAATTCGTCTCGAGGTGCTTAGTATGCCAGCAAGTCAAGACGGAGCAAAAGAAGCCTGGTGGTTTGCTTCATCCTCTAGAGGTCCCACAGTGGAAATGGGATAGCGTTTCAATGGACTTTATTGATGGGCTGCCTAGATCAAGAAGGGGCAATACCAGTATTTGGGTAATATTGGACAGGCTCACAAAAAACGCTCACTTTATACCCGTTAAGAGTAGGAGGACTGCCTCATCTTTAGCATCCATTTACCTTAAAGTAATAGTTTGACTCCATGGGATACCCTTCAGCAATGTTAGCGACCGAGATCCTATCTTTACGAGCGAGTTTTGGAAGAGCTTGCAAGAGGCTGTAGGCACACAGCTATGCTTAAGCACGGCCTATCACCCCCAAACCGATGATCAGACGGAAAGGGTGAACAAGGTATTAGAAGATCTCTTGAGATTATGCATTCTTGACTTCGGAGGAACATGGGAGGATCATCTTCCTTTGGTGGATTTTGCCTACAACAATAGCTACCAAGCCACCATAGGCATGACACCCTTCGAAGCTTTATATGGAAGACCGTGCCGATCACCAACTTGTTGGTGAGAGTCTACAGATACACTCATACTTGGACCAGATGTGATTAGAGAAACTTCAGAGAAAGTGGACTTGATACGAAAAAGAATGAAGATTGTCCAAGATTGACAGAAGTCCTACGCAGATAAGAGAAGGACCGACCTTGAGTTTAAGGTTGGGGACAGGGTTTTTCTTAAAGTATCTCCTTTGAGGAACGTCGTTCGCTTCGGATCCGCAGGAAGTTGGCACCAAGGTTTGTAGGGTCGTTTCCTATCATTGAAAGGATTGGGAAGATGGCTTATAGAGTAGAGCTGCCTAAAAGATTGGTTGGAGTTCATAATGTCTTTCACGTTTCTCACTTACGAAAGTGCTTACATGAGTCTGCGGAAGTGGTGGAACCAAGCATATTAGAGGAAGTAGAAGTAGAACGAGAGGCGACTGTGAGAAGAGCTCCAACTCGTATCTTGGGTACAAAAATCAAAAAGCTACGCAACCGTGAAGTCAAACTTGTAAAAGTTCAATGGAGTGACGCTGAGGAAGACGCGACTTGGGAGACTGAGGCCAAGATACGCGCAACCTACCCTTTTCATTTTGAGGATACATCTTTGATATCTTTTTCCTTAAATTTGTTCATGCTAGTATCTATCTTTTTAGTATTTTTCCTCAGTGTTGTTCTCGATCCTTAGGTAGAAACCAATGGATGTAAACATGTATTTGAAACATGTTATGGTTGATGGTTGCAAATAGTTGCAAGTGATTGCTAGTGGTTGCTCGTGGATGCATATACACACACATTAGGTATTAGATCGGCTCAGTCACTTCCATATTGCATATGCATATATGTACATGTATATGATTGAAGCTTGATGTGTTATCATGTGGATGTTGCATTTGTATGAATGAGTGTGCACTCATGTAGAAAGTATGATTAGAGAAGATTGCATACATTATGGATGCATGACACCGACATGACTAACATTAAGGAGGTCAACTGAATCAGTGGACCGCCTGATTTTGCATTAGATAAGGACATGTACACACACTATGCATATGATCATGAAGCATTAGAAGTCTTTTAAGGACAATGGACGCATGTATTTGATGGTTGAGTAGATGGACGATTGGATGGTAGGATATACGTTCTTCTTGACTTGAAGATTTCGGGGACGAAATCCTTTAAGGAGAGGAGAATGTAACACCCCGTATTTTCAGTAAACATTAAAGTTACGAATTAAAGAATAATTAATTTCAAATGTAAGAAATAAGGGAAACGGGTTACGCCATTGCGTTCGTCTCGGAATTCTGCTTGAAATAGAGTCCGAGTTTGCATAAACCAGATTCCATATGAAGGAGTTATGACCTTCAGAAGATTCAAGAATTTAAATAAACAGTTCAGAATATAGTTCAGAAATTCAAAATTCAAAATCTGAAGGAGAAGCGGGTTGGGCGGGAAATTTCGCGCTCAAGGCCAGGTCGACCAGGAGGTCGACTAGGGGGTCGACCTCCCACCATACAGGTCGACCTAGGGGTCGAACTCCCCCTCGGGTCAGATCTAAAATCTAACGTATTTTCTCCTGTGACGAATTTCTGTGTCATTAGGGCTTGCATGACACGTTCTGGTTGGTTCTATTAGTTTCGAATGGCTTTGATTTGCTCTAGATTAATCTGACGGCTCCTATTAAATCAAACTTCTATATAAGCAACTTAAATCTAAACCCTAAAGCCACACAAAAATATTCCTAAGACCGTCATGCTGTCAACACTCAACCTTGAATAGCCGCCATTCTCATTCAACTAGAAAGCAAATAGGAATTGCAAATCAAATCTAATTCAACTAAGAGAATTCAACGTCTACAACAAAGGAGAGCTATTCAAATTCAGAATACAGATCCCAGAACTCAAGACTAGCCTCCTTTTTGTAAATCCAGTTATCATTTAGACCTAAACGATGTTAGAATTGTGACTAAATAACTGGATATAGAACATCGCCTAACGTAAATCTATGTCTATCCTTTTTGTTAAAACTGAATTGATTGAGACTATGATTCTTTCTATGCTAAGTTGTGAATCTTGTTATATGTAATTTGATGATCAAAGGTAAATGCTTTGGACCCATGTGTTGTATATTTTTCCAACGACATGTATGTTGTGTAGTTTAGCGATGACATATTATACTTTGGCAATGACATATCACGTTGAATAAATTGAAGATGACATATTATGTTGTATACTTGGTGATGACATAAATTGGCGATGACATATTATAATTTGGCGATGGCATATCATATTGCGTAGTTTGGCAATGACAAACCATATTGTATAATTTGGCAATGAATATCACATTGTGTAAATTTTGACAATGACATTTCATGTTGCATGATTTGATAATAATACCTATATGTTATATGACAATTTGGTAATTTTGTTATGCTTATGCAAGTTCAACCATGTTCACATATATGACCAAAATTACATGCTAATATGATTAGGTTCATGTTAGATTAGATCCAACTAATTTGCGAAGTTCACAATTACATGTCTATTGTTAAGTTTATGTAATTCTATGTAAAACCTCTATTCCATGATCCATGTTAAGTAGATCTAAATTTGCAAGTTCATAATCGAATGTATATTGTTCTATGCCAAGTTCATATGATACATGCGTAGTTAGATCCATACTTTTATGATGTTGGAATTATTACATGTTCCTCTTTTTCCCCTTTTGTGTATAAGTTAGGCTATGTATCGAGCTTAACATTTTATGTGATTCATGCGAACGTTTAACGGGGGCAACGTTGGGGGGAAAATATGAAATTATATATAGTTGGCATATTTGGCTCATGAACATGAAAATGTTTTATGGCATAAAGTGGTATAAATTTTTATACCTAAAAATTATGAAATTGATTTAAAAAGGAAAGTGGGGCTTGACTTAAATGACAATAATTTACATATAAATATAAAGAAGTAAATATGTAAATTTAGAAAAGACAAATATGCCTAACCCGAGGTTAGATTGAGTTACGGTGTAAGTCTGCCCGGAACCGCCCGACACATCCAGCAACTGTAACAATATATATCTAATGTGGGAGGTTAGTGCATCAGGTCCAAAGGAACCCGAGGTTAGACTGAGTTGCGGTGTAAACCTGCCCGCACCCGACCGGCACATCCAATAACCGCAACAATACATGTCTAATATGAGTGGTTGGTGCTTTAATAAATGAATTAAAGCTAAGTCAGGAATGGTAGGGTAAGTTAATTAAGGCAACACTTAACCAGTACAACATGTTAACTAAACTAATGGGTGAGGTTAGGTTAACTTGGACACTTAACCAATTTAACATGTTGGCTAGGAAACCCTAGTAATAGGGACCCATTTCAGCAGTAACCCACATAGATGTATCATGGTACCCTGAACTAGGCAGGGTGGGGCACGATTACTGGGCTGATTATAAGCGGTCAAAAAGACGGCGGTTGGTGCGTCAGTGTAGGTTCCGACGGAGTACGGACGTGCACGTACTCCGGAGTGGAAAAAGCAGGCACTGGGCATCAGTAGTTATACACTGTGCATCTTGAATCGTGTCGGGTTGCCACCACTGGATTTGATACACCCCATGGTGGGACCAGCACAGGTATCTACAATCGAGCACGGCCATATGACACAAGTGGTAAACGCGTGCGAGTAGGAGCCGATCAATAAAAAAGGGATCACTGGGTTGTGAACTCACGATAATGGTTAAATATCTAGTAGGTGCAGAGAATATGGACATGAATGCGATAGTATGATTAGTTTATCTTGCCTTGTTTATCTTGCCCTGTTTAGCTTACCTTATCCTATGTTATTTTATTTTCTTATTATTGTCCTGTGTCCAACTTATTTAAGTCATGGCTCTCTTATCAGTTTACATGCTGAATAATCACTGGACTTACCAGACTTATGTCTGACCCATTTTCTTTCGCTCTCTTTTCTTCCGTCCCCTCCCTCTCCCCCCTCTCCCCCCCCCCCCCAAAGGTACCCAGGGAGGGAATAGCTCAGCCTAATTTGGACCGTTTATCTTTCCAAACTTGAAGACTCTGTGATGTATAGCTTGGAACTTCTTATCTTCGGCTATGGCTTTGGACACACTACTACTTGGGGATTTATGCAGTTTTATTGTGTTTTATGCTTCTTTATGTAATAATCAAGACAGAGATTTTGTAGTGATTTGGAAGTTGGTTTGAAACAGTTTGCTGTAATGTTTTGTTATGAACCACGTTTGAAATAAAGTTTGTTTTTCCGCTGCTTATATACATATCTGTCTTGTAAATTATCTGTGTCTTTTACGTATAATGTTCCACCAAAGTTAAGGCAATCCCTTTGTGAGTGACTTTAAATGAGGTGAGGTGTTTCAAATAGAGTCTAGTTTATATGTAAGACTCTAAATAGCACTCCAGACACAAATTCAAATTCTGTTTTTCAAATTCTGAATTTTAAATTTTAAATTTCAAAATCTATTTTCAATTATTTTCAAATTATTCTATCTTACTTATGATTTCAAATAAATTTAAAGTTCTAAATATATATATATGTATAAGTTTATATATATATATATATATATATAATTTTATAATCTTATGGTTTTGTAGCTTTAAACCTTATAATTTTATAAATATGTTTATATAATATATAATTATGTTTTCATGTAATTTCACTTTTGAACATTCATTTATATCATTAAGTTTTAATTCAAGAATTTCCGGAATAATATATATATGATCAAACACTTGAAAAATAGGTTTTAAAAATAAAAAATATGTATATATGTCGACATACATATATGGGTATGTCAACATACAACTATCAGAAATTCAATTTTCAAAGGAAATGTCTTTTCACCATTTATAACGTTCCAGAAATGTTGCAACCTTTCAAATCTTATAAATAGGCGCTGATTTCGAATTTTTTCATATATCTTCTTCACTATCTTCACCCCTCTTCATCCCACCATTATTCTTTATTATTTTATTGATTTCTACACTTCTACTTTGCCGATTTCTATTCTAATTACATAAAACTTCTTTTCTCACTCTCTATCCACTACTCTCTGCTCTCTGAATTGAAGTGCTATTGAAGAGTTATATGACTGTTGTAATCATTTGGTAAGTGTTTGGAAAATGGTGTGTTCCTTGTATCCCTGAAATCAAGGAAATGGAGCGATGTTAACCTTGTAGCCCCGAAATCAAGGAAAGAGAGCGGTGTTAACCTTGTAGCCATAGAATCAATGGTGTTTGGAGCGGTGTTAAACTTGTAGCCATGAAATCAAGGGGGTTGTATTTGAATATTGATAATAATAAAACTCTGCGCAATCCAGCGTTGCGCGGGACTGAACGTAGGAGTAATCCAAACCAGTATAAAATCTGGTGTGTTCTTTCCTTTTTCTGCATTTTATATTTGTTTTTGTTTTTGTGTTTGATTATGTGTTTGTGATCATCTTTGGTGTGTGTGTGATTCAAATAGTAGATCATTTAAGTTTAAGATTTTTGTAAATTTCTTATAAACACTATTCACCCCCCCTCTAGTGTTAGTCTTGCCTTAAGATCCGCATTCCGCAATCCCTAACAATTGGAATTAGAGCATAGGTTTTCAAAAAGTTCATAATCTGAATTTTGAAAATATTAAATGGCAACCAACATTGGTAATAATAATTCTTTTGTACAGGGTCAGTTCACTGTTAGACCACCACTGTTTAATGGCAGTAATTATTCATACTGGGCATGTAGAATGAAAATATATTTACAATCAGTAGGATTAGACACATGGAATAGTACACAGACTGAATATGTCGAACCACTACTAATTTTGCACAATGGACTAATTAACAAAAGGCTGCTATACAAAGCAGTTCTAAAGCCATGAATATGTTATTTTGTTCTTCAGATATAAATAAATTTAATAGAGTGTCAGTTTGTAAATCTGCTTATGAAATATGGAGAACATTACAAGTTACCCATGAAGGAACTAATAAAGTTAAACAGACAAAAATATCAATGCTAATTAATCAAATTGAGTTATTTAAATGAATGAAAATGAATCTATCTCCGATATGTATTGCAGATTCTAGAAGATTGTGCATTCATTAATTGCATTGGGAAAAACTTATTCTGAAGAAGACTAAGTCAGAAAAATACTTAGTTCATTGACTCCAGAATGGGATCAGAGAACATTGATAATAGAAGAAGCCAATAATGTCAGTGAAATGAATATTGAGGAGTTAATCAGGAATTTGATGTCTTTTGAAGTTCAATTACAGAAAAGAAAAGAAAATAAGCCAACTGAAAGAAATCAATAGCATTTAAAGCAACAACGAATGGTTCATATTCAAGCAGCGAAGACGATGAAGAAATTGCTTTAATGACTAGAAATTTTAGAAAATTCCTGAGATATAAAAGAAGAAATAATTTTCGGAGAAATAATCAAGAGAGTTCAGGAAGAAACGATGATCGATGTTATAACTGCAACAAACCAGGCCATATAAAGAGAATGTGTCCATATCCAGATAAAACAAATCAACAGACAGACAATAGTAATTCAGAAAAGAAACGAAAGAAAGCATACGCGGCAACTTTAGATGATTCGGATTCATCATCAAGTGATGAATAGGCAGAAACCGGAAATTCAAATATGTGTTTCACAGCGATTCAAAATTTGGAGAATATCAAAGAAATGGATCTAAAAATCAGGTACACCTTAATTAACTTTTAATCTTTTGGTTGATTTGGATGATTGGATGTTTTGTTTGCTTTGTTTAAATTTGAAATTTAAAATTCAAACTTAAACTTTAAAATTCAAATTTGAATTTTGAATTTTGAAATCCAAAATAATAATATAATAATAAATAATAAATATTATAATAAAATAAATTTTAGATGTTTGATAGGATTAATATTATTTCAGGAAATAGTAAAGCCTGAAATATAAATCAATAATATAATAAAACCAAAAGTCAAAACCATATGTCATTTGAATTTCAACATGTATGTCGACATACATTTATCCATATGTCGACATAAAGTCTGTAAATGAAATTCAAATTTTGAATTTTAAAAGTTTAAACTTTCAAACTTCCTCTAACTTTTCACCAACTCCCAAGGTCTGAAAAGGTCTCATTGATTTCAGAAAAGTTATGCTCATTCGATCTCTATTTATATATTTATTCAATCTTATTCTCTCTACCTCTCATTCAAAATCCAAACAGATCTCTTCATATCTATACCCTTCAAAAACAAATCTTTAATGGCTTCCTCTAGCACTCCTCAAACAATGAGATTATCCAAAAACATCAAAGGATATCTCTACAAGGATAGAGAAGCAAAAAATGCCTATGTTGACCACCTAGCAAATGGAAAAATCCACATGTGAGTCTTCACCATCTTTGAAGATTTTCTTACAATCTTCGTTCTCTCTTTGAAGAAAATGGAATTTTGAGTCTAATCGGTTCAGGGGATAACAACGAAGTATGTTATCCTAATCTTGTCAAAATGTTCTATGCAAATCTAAACTGTAGCTTTTACGAAGGAAATGAAGATCAAATATGAAGTAGCGTAAAAGGCACTCGAATTGTTTTAGATTGTGAAATCTTATAATATCTTGAATTGTAATAAGTACGGGCATGGAATTTTCAGATTTTGAAATGATGAAATGGATTTGAAAACCTTTCATCACTAATTTGAAAGCGATGCTCATTTGGAATTCAAAAATCGTTTTTTCCGCCCAAAAGCAAGAATTGTCAACCTCCTCCTTCAACATATCATCACTCCTCGTTCCGAAAACTTCAACAACCCTACCATCAAAGTCCAAAAAGCTCTTTGCTATCATTGGTGTTTATGACATCAGTTGAGCCGATATGATTCTAAAAGAACTTAAACCCAAAGAAATGTCCACAAGAGAAAACACTCTTTATTATGGAGTTTACCTTACTATAAATTTTCAAATATTCCGAAGTTGATTTCAAAGGTAAAGAATTTGTATCAAGAAAAGTGTTCGACTCCACAAATATACATCTTATGCAAATTCCACTCACCTTCAAGCCTTATGAGACATTCAAAGATAAACAAGCTCGAATGCAACAAGAACAATATCCTATGGATATCGAAGAAGAAGAAAAAACTTCTTTAGAAAGTGTAGAGTGTCCATCAAACTCTAGAACCATTTCCAAAGAAACGTTTGTCCAAAATCAAGCAAAACTAGCCAAGAACCAAAAGAAGCTCAAAAAGACTCTTACTCATATGTCCAAGTTCATTGGCAAAATAGGAAGAAAACTTAGAATATCATCTTCCTTCTCATCATCCGCTAAAATATAAGCTTATCTAATTTATATTATCTTTCGTATTTGCTTTCGAATCTCGTACTTAGTGCCTCATATTAGTTGAATGCATTTGCTTTCAAGTTGAAATGAATGGTGTTTTATTTATGTCAAAACTATCGTTAAGTTACTATAAAAAAACATTGGAATTAAATAAATTAAAATAATATAATAAGAATTAACTAAAATTTGAAAATTTCCAAAAAATCACTAATATATGTCAACATACATCTATCCCTATGTCGGCATATAACCGTCAGGTTTTCAAATTTGTTCAAAATTTAAAATTTAAATAACTAACTAATGTATATTCAATTTCAACAAATTCCAGACCCTATAGATACCTATTTCTCCCAGATAAATTTATTTTATCATTTCTCCTTCCTCTCTAATCAATTCTTATCTAAAACTATCAAACTATGGCAAATCCAATACATAATTTAAGTGAAAACCTTGAAGAAACTTTGAATTCATTCAAGAATATCATATCAAAAATACTACGAAATCAGCTTTATCTCGAGTTAAGTCAAATAAAGATGGTAGAACAACAAGAGAAGCATTTTGATGTCATCTGTTGCCTAATATCTTCTCTTTTCAGAAACGAAAACAACAAAGCATCACTCACCAAGGAAGAAGACTGTAAGGACATCACCAATCTTTGGAAAAGATGAATGGGTAGAAGTTCCAAGAGACGTTTGATTTGAAATTGTTTGGTATGATTTGTTTGATTTGAATTTGTTTGAACATTGTTTGTAAATATTGCTTGGTTTAGATTACTTGGATTTAAAACTTGTATGAATATGGATTTATACACTTGTAAATATTAACACTTGAATTAATTATTTTGTTTCTGCTTTTTATAGTCATGAATTTAGGAGGAGTAATTTACTTTAGTATATAATCAAATATTATAATCATAAAATATGTATAGATAGATATAGGATTTAGAGGTAGTATGTTTAGAATTTCTTTTTGTTGATGACAAAGGGGGAGAAGTTATAAAATAAGTATTAGTTAGGCTTAGTTTGAGGGGAAATATGTAGAATTCATGATGACAGAGGGAGTACTAGAAGGATGGGAATCAACATGTATGAATATTTTATAAACTAAGGTTGTCATCATCAAAAGAGGGGAGATTGTTGGAGAATGGAGTTTTGATGACAACAATCTTATTTCAATTATCATTATTCATTGATTATAAAATATATAGTAATATCTCTATCTAGAATACATATGTGTGTGTGTGTGTGTTGGGTTTGTATACAGGACTTAAATACTGAAAACTGTACAGTTTTAGAGTTTCAAGAGATTCAGGATTCAGAAGAGATTCAAGATTCATGGGTTATGAAGCTATCAAGATAACAAGAGTTCAAGAAAAATATAATAGTAGAGTCTAGTTTATATGTAAGACTCTGAATAACACTCCAGGTTCAAATTCGAATTCTGTTTTTCAAATTCTGATTTTTAAATTTCAAATTCTGTTTTCAAAATTCAAATTCTGTTTCCAAATTATTCTATCTTACTTATGATTTCAAATAAATTTAAAGTTTTAAATATATGTAAGTTTATATATAGGGAAAGTCTATTTAGACACAAAATTTAAACACAATTGGTGACACGACTAATTTTCACCATTGGATCACCCCATGAATTACACATTTCCACATAACGACAAAAAGATCCAACGATTGAGACTTTGTGTCTCTAGGTTTGTGTCTAATTTTGTGTTCAAATAGTCGTCCCCTTATATATATAATATTTTATAAAATTATGGTTTTGTAGCTTTAAACCTAATAATTTTATAAATATGTTTATATAATATATAATTATGTTTTCATATGATTTTAAACTTTAGAATATTCATTTATATCATTAAGTTTTAATTCAAGAATTTCCAGAATAATGTATATGATCAAACACTTGAGAAATAGGTTTAAAAAAAATATACATATGTCGACATACATATATGGGTATGTCGACATACATATATGGGTATGTCGACATACAACTGTCAGAAATTCAATTTTTAAAGAAAGTGTCTTTTCACTATTTGTAACATTCCAGAAACGTTGCAATCTTTCAAATCTTATAAATAGGGGATGATTTCGAATTTTTTTCATATATCTTCTTCTCTATCTTCACCCCTCTTCATCCCACCATTAATCTTTATATTTTATTGATTTCTACACTTCTACTTTGCCGATTTCTATTCTAATTACATAAAACTTCTTCTTTACTCACTCTCTATCCACTACTCTTTGAATTGAAATGCTATTGAAGAGTTATAGGGTTCTTGTAGCCCTGAAATCAAGGAAAGGTAGTGGCGTTAACCTTATAGCCGTAGAATCAAGGGTGTTTGGAGCGGTGTTAATCTTATAGCCATGAAATCAAGGGGATTGTACTTGGATATTGATAATAATAAAACTATGCGCAATCCCGCGTTGCGTGGGACTGGACATAGAAGTAATCCGAACCAGTATAAAATCCGGTGTATTCTTTCCTTTTTCTGCATTTTATATTTATCTGTTTCTGTGTTTGTGTTTGATTATGTGTCTGTGATCATCTCTGTGTGTGTGATTCAAATAATAGATCATTTAAATTTAAGATTTTCGTAAATTTCTTATAAACACTATTCCTCCCCCTTTAGTGTTAGTCTTGCCTAAGATCCTCAATCCCTAACAGTCTAAACCATTGGTTATACATAGAACTTGATCACTTTCAGAAATTTTGTAGTTGGTTGTCCCTAATCGATCACAATGTTTTGATTTTGGTGAGATACTCATTCATAGACATGTTTTCCTTCTTAAGCTTTGTAGTTGTCTTCAGTAGTGCATGATTCTTGTTGTTGGTCGTGAATTGAATATTTGTTCGATGGCAGTCCATATTTCGAATGATGTGTTGCACTCAATGATTTGAGATAGCAAACTTGTATTTATTGATATTATCAACCAAGAAGCAAGTAGACTGTCATGTTTTTGATATATAACATATCCTGGATTATTGATGATGTTTTCATCCTTGTCTTCAGTCATAACATGTGGTATTGTGATGGTTCCATTGATGTAATCTCGGAGGTCATACCCTCTGAAGGCTATTTCAATCGATACTTTCAAAGCATGTAATTATCTTTGTCTAAGAGGATGCTAATTACATGGCTTTTCGGCTTAATGAGGGTAAAATTTGGTAAGGATGTACCACTGTCCTTGTTTCTTGATGTTGCGGAATTGATACCATCTATACTTCCAGTCATGATGGTAAACATTTGAAATGTGCATATACAAAAAAGAAATCAAGAACCGTACTGTATGTATTGGCGAGGCAGATAAAAATGCAGCCAAGAAATCTGTGCATTCCTTGATGTACACGAAGGTGATCCTTGATGGCAAATGTACTGCAGAGTGATTTGCAGCCGGATCGCAGGATCAGATGATGACGCTATGTCAGATGATCGAGGCAAAACTACAGCGGATGTTGAAGATGACGGTGAAAATTCGATTTGATGTCTGGCGAGGCAATCAGGAACAACAAGATGAAGAGCGATCAGTGTTGCACATGAGAAAGGCACCCTTCAATGAGATTTATCTGAGGAGCGAAGAGTTTGATTCCCCTTCTCTGTAACGTAATTACTATTTCGTTTTTTATTGTTGTATTGAGAATTTTGATATCTAAAATTGTTGCCGCTGGGCTGTTTTGCTCTGATACCATAAAAGAAATTGAGAAGTATTATTTCTTTTATTTGATACAAAACTTTGTTGTTACAATTCCATGTCAATACGTGAGCCGAGAACTTGTATTTATACATGTACAAACAGGCTAAGAAATGAAAAGAAAATGATAATGGGCCAAGGCCTGATTATACGGCATCGGTGTATATTATCTCATTATGAACGATCTTTCAGTTTATTAGAATTAACTATGATTGAATTTATTTAAAAATGATAGAACTTCTTAGCAAGAAAAGTTAGTTCCCCAATTAAAGAACGACAAAAAATTAATCAGTCCCCCCCCCCCCCCCCCCCCCCAATTTGCATCTCCGTGGGAGAAAATTGTTCTCTTCAGTCGGTTTGACAAGTTATCATGGTGCATTTGGTTATCAGCTAAACAAACAACAAATGGAAGAAATTTAGGACCTCCAGGTTAGACAAAACATCTAGAAAGATATGGCTAGTCTTTCTGGACTTGCAAATGTCGCTGCATGATCATAGCCACACTATACATTATAACGCTGCTAGACCTATAGGTTTAATAATTCATTTTCTGGTTATGCGAAAAGAAAATAGCAAGATGTTAAGTAAATAATCAACCTATGTTCTGACTTCAAATAAAGATCTCTGCCATGACACTGCCAAATAATAACAATAATAGTGGATCCTCTACCCCTGAATTCATACCGGACTGCAGAGACGTATTTTCGGGGTAACAAGACAAAATTACTCCAAATGCTGTCATAATATATAGACTACTCGAAACTTATAAGTCAAGCTCACTCTGCAGAAAAAGAGAATTTGAAGTTAATAATACTAAAAAAAAGTACCAGTTCAAATGTATGGTGGGAACTTCCCAAATCACCAGCAGAAGTGAACAAGATAATGAAGCAAGCATTCTTCTATTTTGTGGTGGAGGTATCCGATGAGCTATACCTCGTTTGGAGAAGAAACGCCTGGTAACTAACCAACTGGATTTTGGTTTTAGGAGACATGTTACCTTGCCAATGCTTACTATATTATTCAACTTATCTCAAGCTTTCTCGTAATACTATTCCCTGTGTTGCATTTCCAATTTTCATTTGCACTATATCATTGCTTCCTAAGTTGTTATACCCGACTGCCCGGAATCAAAGATTTATGTTGGGTCAAATGTTACAGTTCCTCGAAGTAACTCTTGCATACTGTATACTCTTTTCTTTCCTCCTCCTATCTACTCTGCAACAATAATTCATCATCTGCTATCCGTATCCTGTTACAGTAAAAGTCAGTTCACAACTTTTGCAAACTGACAAGCACACTTAATAATATAAAAAATGAACAAATTCTTTTGCTTTGATGTTCTGATAGAAAGTGTGGGGGTGGGATTTGTCTTTATGTAGCAACAACAAACCTGTGCAGCCATAACTATGAGTTGCACCCTGATTTTTTTTCCAAAAATTAAAAGCGCAACTATGAGTTGGGCCTTTAATTTTTCTTAACATGGGCGCAAATCATAGTTGCGCCTAAACAATAACTATTACAAAAAAAGATTTTAAAAAATTTTAGAAGTTCGATTTTCAGTTTACATATAACTCGGCCTCCACAATAATTAAGGAATCAATTAATGGTGCTTTAATCCATACTCAAATTAAGTCTCTCTCTTAAATTAGCTTCTTTTCATGCATAGCCAATGGTTAAAATTTGAAACATGAATAAATACATAAAAAGTCTCATCATTTATTATGAATCACAGATAAAGAGGATACTGAATATCTAATCAATTTAATATTATAACATTATTTATTAAAATATTTTAATGGATCTAAGTTCATACTGAAAATCTAATCAATTTAATATTATAACCAGCTTAGATGACTTTATATCAAAAGTTAATAGTTAGCAAGCTGTCACATCATTATTTTGATTTTATTTTTATTAGACAAATTAGATTTATTGAAAGAATATTAGTATAACTGAGTATAACATTACAAACCCTGGCGACGGTTATAACTAACCAAAGTATTATAGTTAGAATAACTCTAAAATTGCATGATAATGGCAGCATTGAAAAATAAGTTCAGGGCTTAATTGCTCTACCAGTCACAATCTTCAGTTCCCTGAATGGTATGTTTCATGAGAAATACATAGATTGTGATCAGTCTGAATCTATAATTTCTGTTTGGCCAAATGTTCCAGATAGTTTGGGTACCCTGCAGTTGAACATCAGATACCAGTCTTAAGCAAATATGATTCCCTTTGCATCCAGGCAAAAATACAAATGACCTTTCTTTATCTATCTGCAAAACGGAAAGAAGGATGAACTCAAGTAGTTCAACAGATACCAGTCGTATATCAGATACCGGTCTGCATAAATGCATATTATCCTATATTAGAAAGTGATAGGTAAATATATTTATTTTTCTTTGAGATATTCTAATATTTTTATTTTAGGTAATCTTTTATCAACTCAATTATTTTCTTCATTTGTATTATTTTAATCACATCAAAATTACCCAAATCTATAACTTGGAATGTATGTCAACTTATCCATATGTAAACACGTGTAAATTAGAAGTATTATTGTATCAGCATGAGTAAGTACACATAATGAAATCAAATATCAATATTGGTTTGTGCACACATGGCAAATACTATATTACAACTTGCTTTGAAAATATTACATATAAATTATTAGTATTTCAATATCAAAATTAACAGTTTAATTTGCAAACACAAGCATCTAATGAAAATTACTTTTCCATGCATTTTTGGATTGTGATAAAAGAATAAAAGCAAAATTTCAAAAAGGACTGTAAAAAGTTAAAAAGATACACCATTTGCACGGTGTGTCGTGCACCATTTAGTGTCCTGTCATATGCACTGCATCATGGGGTAAAAGGCACAATTGTTGCGTCTAACCATGCGTTCGGTGCCATGGCACACCTTATTAAGATTTAAATTAGCATGACCCAAAAAAATTCTTGTTCAACAATAAAATACTAGCAGCTGAGACCAAACAAAATAACCGACTAATGGAAGCTAAGAGTGCGATTTGTTTACCGTTTTATCTTTTGGATATTCGCCCATACAAAAGTGTGCATGACACATGCATATAGTAGAAAACGACCAATTTAGAAAACGAGTTTGACACACAAAACATAAAACACCCCAAACCACCCAAACCAAAAAAATAGGACAACTGTTTGACATTTTATCAACTAATAGATATTACCTGGTACGCTGTATCATTAATATATTTATGAATTGGATGCTAAGCGCGGTATAATACTTAACAAACAAAAACCAGAAAATCCATATTTCACATGAAAAGGTTCAATTTAAAACAGAAACAAAAACTGATTAACAGCTAAGAGAAAATATGATTACTGACGAATACAACTACTTTTTATATTATTTACTAATACAAACTACAGAATATGATGAAGCAAATGAAAACATCTCAACATTAATGACAAGAAACAAAATGAAGAAACCACAGTCAGTTAAGAAAACTAAGAAATTTACGTAGATGTAATCTTATTTGACTTCCACAAGAAAGAAACGCATACTAGAACAGCAGAAAAAGCCTTACTCATGCACAATGCAGTATGTGTATTATGAAATATGAATTGGTCAATAGAACATCAAAAAATGCAAACAGAAAAGAACAAATTAAACTATTTTTATGCTACACGCATATCATAAGCAACCGCATAGAGCATTCAGACGTAGAACCTATAACCAGAGGGCAGCATTTTATATATAAGATACCACAGCATAAAACACATTTGCAACAAACTAGTTGATATGCTAGTTAAAAAAATTATGAAGAATAAACAGAGACGGAATATTTATATCTGAAAGCAACATTGGTGTTTGGGTTTGTTATTTGCCCAAGTACTGATAAATGTGAATGGTAAATTCACTGATTGCAGAAGAAGAAATACATTCAGCGATCAAAGAAAAAAAATCATTAACAGTGTAGAACTTGTTCTTAATGAATTGAATGAGAAGGCACCAAGTGATGGTAATTTTGAGCATGGAACAAAAGAGTGTATCAGATCCACGAGTATTTGGGAGGGCCACTGATAATAAGTGTAGGAACATGCACAAAATGACTAGATAAGGTGATAAAGGCTATCAAGTGAGAGTATAGAAATAGCATTCTTGCAGCCAGTGGATCTGCAGCTTCTGATGCAGCATTCATCATAACGATGTCAAAACATAAATCACTTTACACATTTGTGGAACTCCGGAAACAATGATATGATGTGTTTGCTTGGGTCTCAGATGTTAAGACTAACTCAGATTACTGTTTCTATGACACATTGTATTATTTCCCCACCATTAAGATGAGCATCATCAGAAATTTCTTAATTATATTACTAGAAGCAACAAATTATGAGAAATATTGCATAAGCATGCAAGGCCAGTTGTAACAAAAATAACATGGTCAAAATTCTAAAATGTTTGACTAATTGCTATTCGATGGTGGGTGTTTTAACTTATAACCAAGTACCCTTCCTGTTAATATTAGTGGACATAAATCCAATTTTCATACAGCAAACGCTGCCATCTTAGCACCTATTATTTATATTACCCAAGGAAACTTAAATGTCACCTAATGCAGTCACTGAAGAAATAAAAACTCCTCAGAAGAGCATGCGTACCTACAGAAATTATAGGCCATTTCGTCAATTTTTGATCAAAACGAATCAATTTGAACACAATTGGCAATTGCACTATTACACAATTACACTGGATGCCAGTTGCCCCAATACAAAAATACAAAGGTACAGTAGTTAATTGCTCCAATGTAATTTTGCATTGGCGCAGTTGCCTGCGTACATATGATGATGATTTCACAAAATAAAGGGGGAAGAAAAGAGAAAGGAGAGGGCTTTTGTTGTGGGGGGTGGTTGGGTTGGGGGCGGAAGGACGGTTGACTGAACCAACAAGAGGGCATGGTATTGGCACTCCGAGGAAGGTTAAGGGGGACCAAGTGGAAAACAAATTTCGGTATTTGTCCACCATTTCTCGTTATTATTACACTTTTTGCTACCACACTTAAAAAATAGGGGCTACCACGCTGTTTTACCTTATTTCTGCTTCGCTCTATATTCGTTCGTCCTCGTTTCTAAAACCAATCAACGAGTTAAACCCTAAATTTATAACCGATCAACGAACTCGACGCTGCAATACCGGATAATATACAAAAGTCGTGAATAAGGTTTGAATTAAGCAAACTAGACGAGAAAATGAGAGATTAGGGTTTTCAGATCACCAAACAATTGGGAGATTACAGTATGAATTTGAATTTTCCCGCGAAAGATGCGAAGAAGACAGCTATTACGAGAGATTGGGGTTTTTAGATTAGCTTAGTACGTGATTAGTTCGGCAAATAATGATTGAGTGAGAGATTAGAACGAAGAGGCACTGTGATATTAGGAAGCATACAAAATTTATTAAGTTTTATTTTTTTAATTGCGGTATTAGAAAGAACATATTGGGTTCCCTTAGCACCACACCTTTTTTTTTTTCATTTTTAGTGGTCTTTTTTATCGAACTTAAGGGTGAAATTCAACCACACTTCCATCGAATTCTGTGAATAAATGCGGTAAAATATTGCCGAATTTCGCCTATGTTCCCCCTTTAATCATTTTTGAAGTGTCAGTAACAATGCTCTTATTAAGGGTTTGGTACTTTAATATGTGACATATTTTTGCTAATAGTTTTAGAAACCATAAATTGAAGGCTGGTTCTATTTGCATCATTTTTGTTCCCTTTCGCATCTCGCTAATCTATTGACCTTTAATATTTCGAAATTGATGCATCTTCAAATCACAACATATCACATTTAAAATAAACAATTGTGAAAACAAACTTGAATGTAACTAGATTTGTATAAATTTATCGCTCGGTCTGAGCAAGGTTTGTTTACTAACCTCGCTTCAACCAAACTAGGTTTGTATTATAACCTAACTATAGTCGAACGAGATTTGTATGATAACTTGATTTGGAGTAAACGATGTTTGTGAATCAACCACGTCATATTTGTACGGGGTTTAAAAACCATGATGGCATTTTTGGTATAAATTCAGGAGGGAGGAGGATGAAAAGGGAAAACTAGATGTGATGAATTTTTAGAGTTGAATGGGATAAGAAAGAAGGAAAGCAGGGTGGAAATATAATTAACCTAAATTGAAAATTGGTCCAGAAAACGATGGTATTCGAAGAGAATGAACAATCTCAATTTATCTGAGTATAATGCACGAACATTGTTTATGTGATGAACCCCTCCTATTATTTTTAGCGGAACATGTGTATTATAGTAGACAATTGCATAAAAAAATTAAATAAACATTAAAAATCGAATCATGAATTTTTAGCATTTACAAAACTACTTAAATTTTTCTTGTTGGCATGTAAATTTTGTAGTGTGAAATATCCAATAATGTTTGATGAATCATGGTTTTCAGCAACTCCAAAACCAATTAAACCTTTCTCGCTAGCATGTGAATTATTTAGTGAAAAGTAACTAGTAATGTTTAATGAATTTTAAAATTGTCAAATATTCTACGAAGAAAGAAATGAGTGATTCATTGTATGAAAAATATAAAATGACTAACTTATTGTCAATTTAAAACTAATGAAACATGTTGACTTTATAAATTACACGATCAAACAATCAAATGAAATTGGCAATATCTTATGTATGGAACTCATTTAGTTAGAGTTCATTATTTTATCTTCCTCCATATGTTTACCTATTTTATTGTAACATAATCAATGAAGCTGAAAAATAAAGGGGGGAGGGGAATTAATAATACAAGCATACCGTATGTATGTATGTGTACGCATACACACACACACACACACATGTGTATCTATGTTAGTGCACGCGCGTATATGTATGTTTGTGTGTGCATTTACAATCACTGTTATCAAAATTCTTACCACTTTACCCCGTTTTGGACTGGGAATACGACCCATAAATTTACTGTTTAAAAATAACGAAAATTGATTTTGTTTTAAATGAAAAAAAAAACATAAAAAATTGAATTAATTTAGGGTGCGTGTGGTTAGCTTAAATTAAAGGATTAAATCGGTAGTTAAAAACGGAAATTTGTTCGATTTTGAAATGTTGATATGAATTCAGTTGGTAATACAATGGCAAATTAATTGTTAGTACAAGAGCATGTTCTAGAATATTTTATAATTAAAACGCCGGCGTTCATTTCGTCGAATTTTGATATTGATAGCTCTGTTTAAATCAACTAATATAATTAGTTACTGGTTAATGGTAATAAAATTTAAGTTTTTAGTGTGTTATCATGTATTTATCGACGTACTGAGCACAACGATATTTCATTTTGTGTATTTGGACACTGATTTGGACTGCAGAGCAGTCTAACTGTGGTGTACCCAATTAACTAAGCTTGCCCGTAGCATACACAACCAGCGTAAAAATAAGGGTAATTAATTTACAAGGACAATTAGCATTAAAAATTTAACCATAAGGACAACCGCCTAATATTTTGTTCAAAAGGACAGCCGCCATCTAATATTTTATTCAAAAGGACACACACTTAAAATTTTCCGTCGTTTATCACTGTCGTTCGATCGTACAAACAACAAAAATCACGAAATTGTGAAATCAAAAATCACGAATTCATCTTCAGTGGAAACCGAATCATAATCTGTGCCGCTTCATAGAATCAAACCAATAAAACCATATGAACAATAAAAATCGGCACCAAATCAGCCGTAGATGAACCATCAAACACAACCTCGAATGAAAACCCTAATTGAATATGATAAAAATCTTCAATAGTCGCTGGAAACCCTAGTTGAAGAAAACCTTAGTGTTTTTTTTTTAGCTACTAAGTAGTAGTTTTGTATCACTGTAGGTATCAGTTTTGTGTTATTTTATTACAGCAGTTTTTTATATCAGTTTCAGGCCTCTGTAGGTATCAGTTTTAGTCTTATTATTGTTTTCGGTTTATGGGTATCAATTTTGCACTACTGTAGGTATCAATTTTGTGTTACTTTCTTACTTGCAGCTTTTAGATATAAGTTTCATGCCTCTGTAGGTATCAGTTTTATTTTTTATTTATTTACTTCAGTGACTGGGTATCAGTTCTGTATCATTGTAGGTATCATATGATACAAGTGATTAAATTATAGCAACATTCTATACAAGTGATGAATTAATATCAGTGGGTATTATTGAGAATAAATATCATTTTTGAGAGAACTGAATTGAGTTGATTGGTATTATTATTTTTAATCATTGGGTATCAATTAGAATTAATATTGGTATCAAAAAAATCAGTAAATACATATGAACAAAAAAGTAACAGAGTAAATACAGTAAAACTGATACATAAAAAAATTATAAAACCTAAAACCTGTTGTACTTTTAAAAAAAACTAGGTGGATACCCCATGCCAAAGGCTCCCGGACTCAAGCGCGAGAGGACTTCTGTAACAACCCAGAAAATCAGAACCATTTAAAATTTTTATTTTGGCAATTTTAATGAATTTTGAATATTTAAAATGAATTATTTTAAATAATAACGACTAGAAATTTATTTTGAATAGAATTAGAACGTATAAATTTATTTAAATCGAAGTTAGAATATAAATATTTATTTTAATTATAGAAGTAAATGAAAATGGCGCGGTAGTTTGAAAATTCGATTTCAAATTTCAAATGAATGTACAGGATTCAAAATAAACCGGATTTTAGCGAAACCAGAAATATTTGAATCTGTTCGAAAATATCTTTCCAACGAATCTGAAAAATCCAAATTTCATAGCGGGAATAAAAAGTTATGTCCAGTTGAAAATTCAGAATAATCGCTATGGAATTATAGCCCTTAAAAATAGCGGTTTTGCAAACGGCCTCCGTTTTCGACGAGACCACTTTGGTTGAATTCGGAATGTCAAATTATTGCTAGATTCCAAAATTTATAATTTTTGGAATTAATAGGTGAGCGTGGCGGAGTTAAACGTGTTTTGACAATTTTAGTCAATTTGGATCGACCAGAAAATGGCCATTTTTTAAATGGTCTCCAAATTCTATGAAATTAGTTTTGTTAGGACCGTGCCATCAAAACATACCTAGATTTATTTTTCTGGAATTTTCAGAGTCAGTATGTGGCCCCGGTAAATTAAAAATGTACGTTCAAATTAAACATATATTGATTTATATTTTAATTTTTACGAAAACTGATCGTAACAGCCGAATTGGGTTACAAAACATATCCCATTATGTTCGGAATGGGGGTAATTAAGTAGAGGCGACAATTGTTGGGATTCATTTGGAGTTCGTTACGATGTTGAGTTTTGAAGAAAATTAAATGTTAAAATAATATAAATATAATATATATATATTCAGCCCCCTTCTCTCCTTCTCCAAACGGTCAATGCAGACCAAAAAAAAATATCCATCGCGCCCTCGTGCGACAGCCACCTGCGCGCCACCGCGATCCCCCTTCCCCTCCAAAACGACGGCGCCTACCCCAAACCCCCCTCCGATTTCCCTTCTCTTCCCTCTCCCTCCCTCTTTCTTCAACAAACCCCCAATCCCCGAGCCCTAGCCCCCCTGAACCACCTCCACCACAACTACCTGGGTCCGCCACGCCTGAGCTTTCCCCCCTCCCCCTCCGACCCCACGTCGACCTCTCCCCCACCTCGTCAGCCCAAAGGTGAGTTTTTTAATTATATAATAAATTGTTTAAGAAATAATTCGGTTTTTAATTTCTACAAAATATTGTTTTAGATCAGATTTTAATAGAAAAGCATTGTAAATAAAAATGCTATTTTTATATGTATGGAGCAACAAAAAAAATATGATTTTTAAGCAACATAAAGAATAGGTTTTTAATACGATAAAAATTAGATCTTTAAAGTAGAAAAAAAATTCGATCTTTAAAGTAGAAAAAAATTAGATCTTTAAAAATAAAAAGATTGTATTTTTATCATGAACAAGATTTGATTTTTCAATAGAAGAAAGATTTGATTTTTATTCGTATAAAAAATTGATTTTCATGTAAGTAGCGTTGTAAAAATTTGATTGCTATAATGTAAATGAATTTATAAAGTTATGATTTTTACTTCATAATAAAAATATGATTTTTATTATGTATGTAGCATTATAAAAATACAATTTTTATATATATAGTGACGGTATAAAAACACGCTTTTTATACATGTAATGGCGTTGTAAAGATATGATTTTTAACACTATAAAAATATGATTTTTATTTACTTAGCGAAGTAAAAATATATTTTTTAACGAAGTAAAAATATAATTTTTAGCGAAGTAAAAATATAATTTCTAGCGAAGAAAAAAATATAATTTTTAGCGAAGTAAAAATATAATTTTTAGAATTGAAATAAAAATGTGATTTTTACTATGAACAGCGTGAAGAAGATTGCGTTGGAATTTCTGGCAAGTCAGGACTGTTCTGAAATTCAGAAATAAAAATGGCGGAGTGGAAACCCAAGGTGAGAACTCCTCACTATAATTTTCTTTGTACGGTTATTTATTTTATAACTGCATATATGAACTGTTCCCCGTCGTCCACAAACCATGGACGACTTGTTTGATTGTTTGATTTATTTGTTTGGATTGGTTTGGGATGTGAAATGAATTGATATGATTTGGTTTGTTTATGGCGCGAGCCATTATTAGGCGAGGGATAAGGCTAGACCTTATCTGTAACACCCCACACCCGCTAAGGTCACTCACTAAGGGAATGCCTTAGTTTTGGTGGAGTATTTTTAGTGAGTATAGAACAGAAAAATCACAACAGGACAGATATAAGTAATACTTGAAAATTTAAAACATCATTTCATTAACAAAACATGTTTGGTTACATCACAAAACCATAACAAGAGTCAAGTACATAATATCCATCCTGATAAAATAGAAGTACATAATCCCATTACATAGATAATAGCCAAAATGGAAAAGATAAACCGAGCTTTACTTCTACGGTCCAAGCCCCAAAAGAGAGATATAGCGGTCTGGTCCAAGCCCACTAGTGCTAGGCCCACTCTGATAACTTGAGGGTTGGGAAAAAGATAAACAACAACGGGGTCAGACATAAGTCTGAGTGGGTCCTATAACCCTAACAATACAATCATTAAAGTAATTAGGGTATGATATAAACAAGGTACGGTACCTCTGGGGATAATGACTACACTAAGTAGCCAACAAAACACAGGATGTACTACGATAACCGAAAAGACGCATTTATCCACCCAAGGATAATTACTAGCTTACACCATCCCAGATCTACCCACCCAAGGGTAATTCCTACACTGCCCCACACCAGTTCTACCCACCAAGAGTAATTCCTACTTAAAGGTTGATCCCACCTAAAGATTTAGCAAATATAACTAGTAGTTTCTGGTACTTCTAGCTGACCACGTAGGTGCCGTCTGCCCCTACCTCCACTAGGTGTACCCCACTACTCCCAAGCGATCGGCTCCCTAACGTAGATACCCGTGCTGGCCCCACAGTGGGGTGTATCACTCCCCTAAAGTGGCAACCAATTCTATCAACGGTGCACGGCTTATATCTACACGATGCAACAACGGCTTATCTACCAGCCCGGGCCCACACACGCATATGAAGCCCGTTGGACTTGCGTTGCCACCGCTACCCCGTTTTGGCCTCTTATAGTCAAGCCCAATATGCGTGTCCCGTCCTCGACTTGGGTCGAGCCCACAAAGATACGTTTGGGATATTGGTTGAAATGGGCCCCCACAAGCTACTACTTAAGCTTGTCATTTTATCTAGTGCATCCCACTTAACCCCTTTTTATAATCATGCCCCCTTACATGTTAAGGTTTGGTTAAGTCATCTAATTATATTTCAATTGCCACTTAAGGCACCCACTAGATTTCCGCATGCCACCCAAGGCACTTACTTGATTCCCACATGCCACCCAAGGCACTTACTTAACCCTTTAATCATGTTTAATTACATGTTCCACTTTGGTTAAGTATTCTAATCGTATTTTCTATTGCCACCCAAGGCAACCCACTAGTTTCCTCATGCCACCCAAGGCACCCCCACTAGTTACTACATGCCACCCAAGGCACCCACTTAACCCCTCATGCCCCTCTACATGCTAATATGGTTAAGTGTTTCTTAATTCATTAATTAAGATCATGACCTCATAAAGACCTCTCACATTAGACCGTCTTTTATGACTGCTGGATATGCCGGTTGGTTCCGGGCAGACTTTTGTCATCAAAAGGGTCTAACCTCGTGTCTTTACTTTAATCATGTATTTAATTTATGACTAAGACCTCTCACATTGGGCCAATCATTTGTAGCCGCTGGATGGCCGGTCGGTTCCGGGCAGACTTCCGCTACAAAAGGGTCCAACCTCGTGTCTTAGTTGATTAATTACACCTAATTAATCACCCCCATATTAATTATCCCTAATTAATATCAAGTTTTTCATAACATGGGTAGACCTAACTCAATAGGTAAATTCCCATGTGGTAGACCTAACTCAATAGGTAAATTCCCACTTATGCTTATTCATTTTATGGTGTGCTTAATCATACCCAATCATACTTTTATTAACATATTTACCAACCCCATCGTTCCCCACGTAAATCATTCTCATTTCATGACATAATAAAGGGGAAGATCCATCACAAATATCATGGGTTTAGCATATAACTTTGTCATGGGTTAAGAGGATGTCAACTTGCATTTATGAGCATATATTAACCCAACTACATTTAACCCAAACTTGCATATTATCATACACATGATTTGCATAACATGTTGCATATGAGCTTGCATATTATCATATACATATCTTGCATAACATGTTGAACTTGCATATAAGCATTCTCATAACTTGCATAACATGTTAAACATGCATTTAAGCATACACATAACTTGCATATGCATTCACATACTTGCATAAGCATTCACATACTTGCATAAGCATTCACGTACTTGCATAAGCATGCATAACTTGCATATCACATTAAACTTGCATTTAAGCATATACATAACTTGCATAACATCATGCACATAACTTGCATAATCTCATAAACATAACTTGCATAACATCATGCCCATAACTTGCATACCCTCATACACATAACTTGCATATGAACTTGCATAACAATATGCACATAACTTACATAACATCATGCACATAACTTGCATAACATATTGAGCTTGCATATAAGCATACACATAACTTGCATAACATGTTGAACTTGCATATATAACTTGCATCTTAAAGGAGGGTAAACATGCATAGCATATAAAGGTGTCATCTTGCATATGTATGCATCACATTTAAAAGGGTAAACTTGCATGTCATGATTTATGCATAATACCAAACACTTAGCATGCATAAAACCACCTACTTAGCATACATAAAATCAATTATTTATTATGCATGAACCCACCACTTAACTTGCATAAACCCAAACTCTTAGCATGCATAAAACCCAATACTTAGCATGCATACAATCAAATACTTAGCATGCATAACTTGCATATCATGTTACATATAACTTGCATATACTCTCACATATAGTTTGCATAACATGTTACATATGCATAAATGTTCAACATAGTGTTTTGCATCATAAAACATGGCATTAAACTTGCATATAGCATAAAACTTGCAAATCACATATCATACAAACTTGCATAAACACATTTATCCACAAACATAGCCATGTCTTATCACATCCTACCATAATCAATTTAACAATTGATTATTAAAGCCATAGGAACTCACCAAAACCAAGATTAGCAAACTTATGTAGTAGAACTAGTAGCTTTAGTTGAAGAAGATGTTGATTAGAGGTTGATTAGCTTGCAACTCTCTTCATTGATTTGTGGAGGCCATGATCAAGTTTCATTTTGCCATAGTTTAGTTACAAGATCTAATTATGAATGAATTAGGGTAGGGTTAGGGTCTTATTTATAGGATTAGGTAGTGTTTTAGGCCCTTAGATTAACCCTAGATTAGTTTAGGTCCGTCAGATTTAGGAAATCTCTAGAACCCAGCCCTCCAAGCCAGCCTAAAATCCAACCTGGTGCACCCAGGTTCTCTGGACGCCGCGCCCCTGTCGACAGGCAAGTCGACATGCAAGTCGACACCCTTGTCGACAGGCCTGTCGACAGCCCTGTCGACATGGTTAGGGCGGGAACTTTCCCGCCTGACCCCGCTGGCTCTATTTTCAAATCTGAATTTGAATTTTTAAATATGTTTTTAGCTTAAATTTTCCTGCAAACTTCTTTGGGCCATAACCGGGCCATACGGACTCCGATTCTCGAAAACTCGGACTCTATTTCGCGTATTTTTCCGAGACGAACGCAATGACGCTGCCCGTTACCCCCAATTCCCACATCTGAGATTATTTATCCTGTAATTAGTGAATTTTAGTATTAACTAAAATTCGGGGTGTTACATTCTCCCCTCCTTAAAGGATTTCGTCCCTGAAATCTTCAAGCTAAGGAGAATGCATATCCTACCATTCAAACAACCATCTACTCAATCCATCAAACACGGGCATCCATTGTCCTTAAACAGTTTCTAACGATGTATGAGCATATGCAAAAAGTGTGTGTACATGTTCCCTATCTACTGTATGAACATATGCAAACCATGATAGTGCCATGCATCCATTATGTATGCGAGAGAACCCTATCGACACATACACTATCTACATGAGTGCACAATCATTCACCAAAATGCATCATCCATATGATAACACAATCATTATACATCCACAGATATAGCTTCCTACACACAATTTTATGCAATATGCAATATGAAGTGATTGAGCCGATCTAGTGCCTAGAGTGTGTGTATATGCATCCACGAGCAACCACTAGCAAACACTCGCATCCACTTGCATCCATCAACCATAACATGTCTCAACCACATGTTTCAACCATAGGTTTACCCTATCTAAAGGTCAAAGGTACTAACGAGAGGACATACTAAGGATAAGATAAGCACAAGATATGCGATGAAGGAGAAGCAAAAGGACATACCCTCCGAAAGAAAAGGGTACCTCGAACGCATCTTCGCTTCCGTCCCCCAGGTAGCGTCGCTCTCTTCATCTCCCCTTTGTACTTTGACTAGTTGAACCTCTCTGTTTCTCATCTTCCAAATCTCTGACCCAAGGATGCAAGTAGGAGCTCGTCGAATCGTCGCATCACGCTCTACTTCCACTTCTCTAAGCAAACTCGGCCCTACCACCTCTGCAGTCTCATGTAGGCACTTCCTCCCAAGGAATACATCATGTACACCACTAAGTCTGTCGGGCAACTCCACCAATGGAAGATGCTCCTCCCATGTACCTCCAAAATCCAAGATACATAGCCTCAAAAGGTCTTCTAAAACATGATTCACCCTTTCGGTCTGGCCGTCCGTCTGAGGATGATATGCGGTACTCAAACACAACTGAGTCCCTACCGCCTCTTGCAAACTCTTCCAAAACTCTCTAGTGAAGATAGGATCTCGATCACTCACTATGCTAGAGGGTACCCCATGCAATCGAACTATCTCTCGAAGATATACAGAAGCTAGCCATGGAGCAGTCCTCTTACTCTCCACAGGTATGAAATGGGCGCTCTTAGTAAGTCTGTCTACCACCACCCAAATTCCTGTATTACTCTTTCTCGATCTGGGTAACCCGTCAATAAAATCCATCGAGACGCTATCCCACTTCCATTGCGGAACCTCCAATGGGTGAAGCAACCCACCTGGTTTCTTTTGCTCCGCCTTCACTTGTTGGCACACCAAGCATCGAGCGACATACTCGGCCACATCTTTCTTCATACCGGCCCAGAAGAAAACCCTCTTCATGTCTTGGTACATCTTGTCCCCACCGGGATGAATGGTCATCCTAGAACGGTGTGCATCATCAAGAATAACCTTCCTCAAACCCTCGTCTTGCGGTACACAAAGTCTACCGTCTCTACGCAAGCACCCCCTATCGTCTAGGGTGTACCTACTCAAATGGCTGGACGACTCCCCCCTTATGAGCTTCTCTACCAACTCAACCAACTGTGGGTCGTCCCTCTGTGCTTCTCCAATCTGCCCCAAAAGAGTAGGACTAACCTCCAAGGAGGCTAGCAAACCGGGTACAAAGTCAACGGAAGGTCTAAAGTCAAACATAGAAATAAACTCTAAGCTCCGTCGTTCAACGAACCACAAACTCGAGGACAACCTTTTTCCTACTTAAGGCGTCCGCTACCATGTTACCCTTACCGTGGGTGTACGCTATCTCAAACTCATAGGACGCTAAGAATCCTATTCACTTTTGTTGTCTTATGACTATGCGCCTGGAGAATCTCCAATACTTCCCTAAGATGTAGGGCAGGTTTTTCTCCACTCCTAGAGAAAATCAGGATATTCTCCCATGCAAAATCGTCACAACTATCCATCCCTCACGCAGACCACCCTGGTCGAACTCGACATCCCCCAAATGCAAGCCCCAAAGGCCTAAACCAATATCAGACAAACACCCAAGAGATGCCTCCTTCGAGCCTAGACGTCCTACGTGAGATGATACTAGTAAAAACGGCTAAATAATTAAGCCCTTGTCCAGCTCTGGATGTCCTCGCCAGTCTCGCTCCAAAACCACCGTTTATCCCATACTGGCTTTGCTCAGCCTATTGAGCACATACGAAAACTTATTTCGCTCCTAGAAAAGACCAAGATGTCATCCACAAAGACCATCACAACTTATTTAGGTACTCCTTGAACACCCTTCTCATCAAATCAACAAAATATGCGGGGGTGTACATCAAACCAAATGGCATCACCAGCCACTCATAAAAACCATCCGGAGTCCTAAAGGTAGTCTTCTCTATACTATCCTCAGCCACTCTTAACTGATGAAACTCCGTGGCTGAGTCCACTACGAAAACACTGAGGCGCCAACCAACTGATCAAAGAGATCATCAATCCTCGACAATGGGTGTCTATTCTCCTTTGTGAGTTTATTTAGCTCTCTTTAGCCTACACAAAGTCTGAGGGACTCATCCGCCTTCATGGCAAAAACTACTGGAGCACCTCACTCCGATATACTTCGTCTTATGAACCCCTTCTCAAGCAAATCGCCTACTTACTTATGGAGTTCCCTCCTCTCACGAGGAGCCATGTGGCACACTGGCCAAGATACTGGTTTAGCATTATCCGCCAGATATATTCGGAAGTCAATCTCCCGCTTCGGAGGTAAGCCCTTCACCTCCTCACACACATCCGAGTATTCCCGGACCGCTCTAACAGATCGCAAACTCTAGACCGACGTGTCAAGCGATTCTAGGTAACTTAGCATAACAGATTCTATGGGATTACTAGAGATCTCGAGAGTGTTGCCCAAGCGGGTCATAAGCCTAACAACTCTCCTTCCACAATAAGAACGACACCCCTACTGGATAACCAGTCCATGCCCAAAACTAACCCATAGCCCGTGAAGCCCAACAAGCATCACATCTAAACTCAACGCTAAGTATAGAAACTTTCAAACCCAAACACATCATAGAGCCCCAATTGGGTTTGAAACAACTAAGGGATCATCTACCAAACTGGTGTCTAAGTGCAGTGACTCAACTAACAATGATGAGACAAACGAACTCGATATATCAGAATCAAATAAAGTTTGAATCGGATAATAAAGAAATCCAAATTCCAACCTAGACGGTCTTATCCCCATCTGGTACCCTAGTCGTGAGGGAATACAACCACCCTCCAGGAGATTCCATACCTTGCCCTTGCTTCTTTGGAAAATCCTAATAAGGTGTCCTATTCCTCCCAAAAGGATAACTACTAGCCTTCTTCTTCCCCATTCCCCACTCGTAACCTCCCACTACTGAGGTTTCGTCCTTCATTAAACATCAACTATTTGAGCCTTCCTCCCATCGTCTATCCAATAGGTACCTACAAGTCCTCCTCCTTCTTGAACCAACTTCTAATCCGACTAACGTCTAAGTCCCTTGAAGTGGTTTTCCATTCTTATCTATCTTAGAAAGATCATCTACACACGGAGGGGAAACTCAAAACGAGAGAGGAAGTAATTCAAACGGAGAATTCGAAAGATATGGCTATCGGGGATTATGCTTTTCTTTCTAAAACTTTTCTCTTAAAAGACATGTTTTTGAAAATACTCCTTTCAAAAATATTCTTAGAAAATAGTTTTTCTAAAAAATTTATCTGTTCTGGTAACCTTAAGCTCTGATACCACGTGTAACACCCCACACCCGCTAAGGTCACTCACTAAGGGAATGCCTTAGTTTTGGTGGAGTATTTTTAGTGAGTATAGAACAGAAAAATCACAACAGGACAGATATAAGTAATACTTGAAAATTTAAAACATCATTTCATTAACAAAACATGTTTGGTTACATCACAAAACCATAACAAGAGTCAAGTACATAATATCCATCCTGATAAAATAGAAGTACATAATCCCATTACATAGATAATAGCCAAAATGGAAAAGATAAACCGAGCTTTACTTCTACGGTCCAAGCCCCAAAAGAGAGATATAGCGGTCTGGTCCAAGCCCACTAGTGCTAGGCCCACTCTGATAACCTGAGGGTTGGGAAAAAGATAAACAACAACGGGGTCAGACATAAGTCTGAGTGAGTCCTATAACCCTAACAATACAATCATTAAAGTAATTAGGGTATGATATAAACAAGGTACGGTACCTCTGGGGATAATGACTACACTAAGTAGCCAACAAAACACAGGATGTACTACGATAACCGAAAAGACGCATTTATCCACCCAAGGATAATTACTAGCTTACACCACCCCAGATCTACCCACCCAAGGGTAATTCCTACACTGCCCCACAGTGGGGTGTATCACTCCCCTAAAGTGGCAACCAATTCTATCAACGGTGCACGGCTTATATCTACACGATGCAACAACGGCTTATCTACCAGCCCGGGCCCACACACGCATATGAAGCCCGTTGGACTTGCGTTGCCACCGCTACCCCGTTTTGGCCTCTTATAGTCAAGCCCAATATGCGTGTCCCGTCCTCGACTTGGGTCGAGCCCACAAAGATACGTTTGGGATATTGGTTGAAATGGGCCCCCACAAGCTACTACTTAAGCTTGTCATTTTATCTAGTGCATCCCACTTAACCCCTTTTTATAATCATGCCCCCTTACATGTTAAGGTTTGGTTAAGTCATCTAATTATATTTCAATTGCCACTTAAGGCACCCACTAGATTTCCGCATGCCACCCAAGGCACTTACTTGATTCCCACATGCCACCCAAGGCACTTACTTAACCCTTTAATCATGTTTAATTACATGTTCCACTTTGGTTAAGTATTCTAATCGTATTTTCTATTGCCACCCAAGGCAACCCACTAGTTTCCTCATGCCACCCAAGGCACCCCCACTAGTTACTACATGCCACCCAAGGCACCCACTTAACCCCTCATGCCCCTCTACATGCTAATATGGTTAAGTGTTTCTTAATTCATTAATTAAGATCATGACCTCATAAAGACCTCTCACATTAGACCGTCTTTTATGACTGCTGGATATGCCGGTTGGTTCCGGGCAGACTTCTGTCATCAAAAGGGTCTAACCTCGTGTCTTTACTTTAATCATGTATTTAATTTATGACTAAGACCTCTCACATTGGGCCAATCATTTGTAGCTGCTGGATGGCCGGTCGGTTCCGGGCAGACTTCCGCTACAAAAGGGTCCAACCTCGTGTCTTAGTTGATTAATTACACCTAATTAATCACCCCCATATTAATTATCCCTAATTAATATCAAGTTTTTCATAACATGGGTAGACCTAACTCAATAGGTAAATTCCCATGGGGTAGACCTAACTCAATAGGTAAATTCCCACTTATGCTTATTCATTTTATGGTGTGCTTAATCATACCCAATCATACTTTTATTAACATATTTACCAACCCCATCGTTCCCCACGTAAATCGTTCTCATTTCATGACATAATAAAGGGGAAGATCCATCACAAATATCATGGGTTTAGCATATAACTTTGTCATGGGTTAAGAGGATGTCAACTTGCATTTATGAGCATATATTAACCCAACTACATTTAACCCAAACTTGCATATTATCATACACATGATTTGCATAACATGTTGCATATGAGCTTGCATATTATCATACACATATCTTGCATAACATGTTGAACTTGCATATAAGCATTCTCATAACTTGCATAACATGTTAAACATGCATTTAAGCATACACATAACTTGCATATGCATTCACATACTTGCATAAGCATTCACATACTTGCATAAGCATTCACATACTTGCATAAGCATGCATAACTTGCATATCACATTAAACTTGCATTTAAGCATATACATAACTTGCATAACATCATGCACATAACTTGCATAATCTCATAAACATAACTTGCATAACATCATGCCCATAACTTGCATACCCTCATACACATAACTTGCATAACAATATGCACATAACTTACATAACATCATGCACATAACTTGCATAACATATTGAGCTTGCATATAAGTATACACATAACTTGCATAACATGTTGAACTTGCATATATGACTTGCATCTTAAAGGAGGGTAAACATGCATAGCATATAAAGGTGTCATCTTGCATATGTATGCATCACATTTAAAAGGGTAAACTTGCATGTCATGATTTATGCATAATACCAAACACTTAGCATGCATAAAACCACCTACTTAGCATACATAAAATCAATTATTTATTATGCATGAATCCACCACTTAACTTGCATAAACCCAAACTCTTAGCATGCATAAAACCCAATACTTAGCATGCATACAATCAAATACTTAGCATGCATAAACTCACATGCATAACTTGCATATCATGTTACATATAACTTGCATATACTCTCACATATAGTTTGCATAACATGTTACATATGCATAAATGTTCAACATAGTGTTTTGCATCATAAAACATGGCATTAAACTTGCATATAGCATAAAACTTGCAAATCACATATCATACAAACTTGCATAAACACATTTATTCACAAACATAGCCATGTCTTATCACATCCTACCATAATCAATTTAACAATTGATTATTAAAGCCATAGGAACTCACCAAAACCAAGATTAGCAAACTTATGTAGTAGAACTAGTAGCTTTAGTTGAAGAAGATGTTGATTAGAGGTTGATTAGCTTGCAACTCTCTTCATTGATTTGTGGAGGCCATGATCAAGTTTCATTTTGCCATAGTTTAGTTACAAGATCTAATTATGAATGAATTAGGGTAGGGTTAGGGTCTTATTTATAGGATTAGGTAGTGTTTTAGGCCCTTAGATTAACCCTAGATTAGTTTAGGTCCGTCAGATTTAGGAAATCTCTAGAACCCAGCCCTCCAAGCCAGCCTAAAACCCAACCTGGTGCACCCAGGTTCTCTGGACGCCGCGCCCCTGTCGACAGGCAAGTCGACAGGCAAGTCGACACCCCTGTCGACAGGCCTGTCGACAGCCCTGTCGACATGGTTAAGGCGGGAACTTTCCCGCCTGACCCCGCTGGCTCTATTTTCAAATCTAAATTTGAATTTTTAAATATATTTTTAGCTTAAATTTTCCTGCAAATTTCTTTGGGCCATAACTGGGCCATACGGACTCCGATTCTCGAAAACTCGGACTCTATTTCGCGTATTTTTCCGAGACGAACGCAATGACGCAGCCCGTTACCCCCAATTCCCACATCTGAGATTATTTATCCTGTAATTAGTGAATTTTAGTATTAACTAAAATTCGGGGTGTTACATTATCCCGGTTCTAGTATCGCGCTTTTATGCCGCCAAAATTTTCTAAAATATATTAGAACAATAAAAATACCATTTTTATTGATAAATGAACTGAATAAAATATTCATGTGTTGAAATAAATATTTTATCATTAAAAAATACAATTTTAACGTGTATATGAATGGAAATAAATATTCATTTACAAATCAGACGATTTATTTATGTACACCCATTTGACTGATATGGATTGGGACGATAAATTTTTCACATCGCCCAACTGCACAAATAATATTCAGTATTTGTTGGCTGAAACCTCACACGGGTATTGGGATGACATTTGACGTACACTAATCCCAAATATTTAGTTGTATGTCGATCGATTGGTTGACAGACTGTTGTAAGCATTAATATTTATATTTAATGCTTATACAGTGTAGAATGCACTCTGGATGATAGTTGATTGTTTATTAGTATTGTTATGTACATGTATTGTATGAAATCCATATAAATAACATTATATGGTAATTGACTGTGTCTGATTCCAGTTCAGAAAGAATGAATATGTTAAAATAACGAATATTTTAGAATAATGAATATTTTGAAATAATATTCAGTAAAAGATCAAAATCTGATTTTGATGTCCGATTTTGGAAGGACACGACAATATGTTGAAATATACAAAGCCGTGTAGATTAGTTATACGCCATTTTGACATGAATGATATTTATATCGATATTATTCATTTTTATAATGAATATCGAAAAGGAAGTGATTTCATAATCAAATGTTTTGAAAATATCATCATTTATATATTAATGATACGGAATATTCAATTTTGGTTTTAAATTGAATATGAAGTTGAAATCGTTTTGAAAACGAATTTAAAACGATTTATAAAATACGTTTTAAATGGAAATCGACGAAATATATATAATATATATTATATATATTAAATGGTCTGAATAGAACGTGTCGCGCCGCGGTAGTTCGCGAATTTCGACCATTGACTTCGAATGGACATTACGGGAGATCCGACCGTCGGATTCTCCTAAAACAACCGTTGGGTTCATATCAAAAAGAGATTTCTAACGAATACAAGAAATTAGAAATCTAACAACTGGATTTGGAATTATGTCCAAAGCTAATTTCGAAAAGGTCGTTGTAAGTGCAGTTCGATGGCCGTTTATGGAAATCGACTGTACGGGCCTTGATAAAATTATTAAAAATATCAATAATTCAAATAAAATCATAATAAATGATTTGAAAAGAATTGGGATGAAAAATTCCATACGTGAAAGGATAAAAAAATATTTTTATCAAAATGAACTAGTTATTAACTAGATTTGAAATCCAATAATTTTTAAATAAAATAAATTGGATTTTTGAAATGGTTTTAAAATTAACCAGGACTTCCAATATATGAATTGGAATGGATTTGAATCGAAATTGTCTTCGGAATATTTCGATGTTGGATTTCGTAATTATACAGATATTGTTATGTAATTTGAAAGATATATTTATATCGTTATTTCCAATACGATATTTGTTGGTTTCAGAATTTGATATTGAATATAAGCCGATATATTTTCTATTCAGAGCTTTGTATTTAATGTCAAATTGGTTTTTGGGTTTATCGTGAACGGTGTTTTCAATAACACTTGTTCTTTAACCCGATTAACAATGGAATGAGATTTTGGGTTTGTCGTGAATGGTATCTTTAATAATACTATTCTTAAACCCAATGGATTTAAGAAAATTAGAAACAAACTGGAGATTAGCTAAGTTGAATGGTTTCTTGGGTATTGATCTGATGTTGGTTTCGGCCTTCGGGATTAATACTCAGGGAATTGTTCTCTTACTAATTTACGGTTAGAGACTGATAGGATGGGGTCTTCAGTAACACTATTCTTAAACCCCGTGTGAAAAGAATAAATCTTTTAATTAAGATGCAGAGAAGAATTACCAATTAATTAACATTTAATTGGATTGGAAATGGAATGTGAATTAGGTTTATTGTGAACTGTGTTTTAACGACATTCGTTCTTTAACCCGATTCACAATGAAATATGATTTGGAATTTATAAATCTTTTAATTAAGATTTAATGGAAATTTCCAAATAAAAGTTTTTCAGTTTAATAAAATAAACTGGAATGGAATGGAATTTGATTCGATAATAATCGAAGTGAACTTCTGTGGAGGAAGACTGTTACTATATATGGAATTAAAGAGGCTTTGCCGTTATTTCATTTGTATTATTGGTTGTATATGGAAGTTTATATCGATTATATATATATGTTGATTTGTTTTCCGTGAAGATTCCATTGTTAATGGAATGTGATTTTGGGTTTATTGTGAGTTGTGTTTTAAATGACATTAGCTCTTTAACCCAATTAAAGATAAGATTAATTTCTTAACTTTGAATAATCATTAAGTAATGATTTTTGGAAATTAAAATGTATTTTTCGGGAATCTCATTTCGGCCTTTTAAGTTTATTTGGATTTCTAATTCTCCTCCTAAAGCTAAATTTCTAATGTGGTTAATCACTCATAAGAAACTTAATACGGTTGAGTTTCTTAAGAGGAAAAATATCATTTTTGACGTTAAGTGTTTTTTTTTTGTAATATTATGAATGAGGATGTTAATCATTTATTTTTCTCTTGCAATATCACAAACTACATACTTAGTATGGTTTTAAGGATATTTGTTTTTGATTGTCATTATTCTTTCAATTGTTGTGCTAATTATTAGGATTCTTATAGATTTGTTTATAATGCTAGTAAAAGATACATTTTAGATTCTTTAGTCACTATCGTATGTTGGTTCATTTGGTCTGAGAGAAATCAGAGATCTTGCCATTCTAATTCTGTTTCTACGGATAATTTAATCATTAAAATAGTTTATTTTTGTTTGAATTGGATGTCTAATTCACATTACAAGCTATTTGGGAAATCGGGCTTTGAGAATTTATTGATTAAGGTTAGATTGAATTTGTATCTATTTATTAGAATCAACAGTTTTTTTCGTAATAGATATCACATTGGTTGTTAAGTTCTTTTATTAGTTTTTCAGTGTATTTTCTTCTACACATATATGTATGGTAAATAAATATGTATGAATATATATATATATATATATGATTATATAATATATATATTTAGACACATATATTTCCATATATATATATATATATGTGTGTGTGTGTGTGTGTGTGACAAATTACTAATAGTTTGTTGAGCTATTCGCAGATTCAGGTTGTTGATTTAGAGGCGGTGCTTAGTGAATAGCTAGATGGATTGGTAATAGTTATGTATCTTTGAGAATTGCTGCTTGGATTGATGTTTCGTATTTCATTTGGGCTTATTGTTAGTGAGTTTTTTGATGTTGTATCTCATTATTTTTGATATTACATAGTGAGTATGGGTTATTGTATTGGAGTAGATATACTTCAATATCGGGTGGTGGCCTTGCCAGAACTCGATATTGGAGTAGATGGGCGGTGGTTTATCCGGAGCTCATCAATCTACGATTCTTACATTCCTAGAGCGTTGTTAGGTTTTATCTTGTATTCTTATGTTCTATAGTCGGACTCTGTACCTTTGTTTTATATATATATGTGTATGTGCTCTCTTCTCTTCAGAAGATCACACATTTTTGTTTCAAAAAAAATTGAATCTTTAAATAGATTGAAAGGTGAATTTGATAAGTAAAATTATCAAATTCCAGAAACGATCGAGAATGGAGTATCACCAGTTTTGGCTCCAAGCGATAGTTGAATCTTTAATTAGACTTGAATGTGAAATGGTAATTAATTTTACCGATGACAACATGGGGTTAGATATGGAGTATTACCAGTTTCGCTCCATGGGGTGAATAGGTTGGGATTGGGAAATTAAACAAATGATTACTTCGGTAAGGTTCGCTATTCCCGACTAGTTTGGATAAACCATAATTTAGTTTGGATTGATATCCAAAGGAAGATTAAAGAATAAATTTAAAGGATTTATCTTTGATAAAATTTATGGGAACCTTTCCCAAAGGACATGAATATTTAAATAAAAGAATATTCAGAATTGGAATAAGGCGTATGTTGTGTTTGTGTAACACTTGTTTACAAAATACGCGAGTTATTCGAAAGACCGGGTTTATCCCATAATGAATAACTGATACGACGATTAGTCGACGATGAAGACGGTGGTTGAAGACCGTAGGTCTTCACATCGTTTGGATGATTACTGATGTCTTGATTGGGCTGTACACCCAAGACGAGGTAATAAGTGGTGATCGTCCAGACGTACTTAGAGATTGACCGGATATGCGAGCCCTCTCTCCTGTATTGGACATACGGGACGAGGAATAAGGTGCCTCCGGTTTCATTCAGACCCAGAATGAACTTGTAAAGGGATGTGTGTCTGACATTAGATTTCATTCTATGTGATTGATAGACATCAGTTGCATAGCGTGAATTGCCTGTGTGGCATGCTGAGATGCAAAGGATCAAGGCTTCTGTTGAAAACCAGAGTTTCATGGTTGATGATCAAAGCACGGCTTTGATATAGCATAGCTTTGTGTACAGCATTAATTTGCGAGCCTCACACCCCAGTGTGAACCAGAAACGGGAGAGGACATCGGGGAGGACATGCGTTTCCCTCTAGCCAGGAGTGGTGTCTGGGTTTTGCATGCCCAGACGTTTTACTTATGTGGATGATGGATAGCGAGGCATCTCGGATATATCGGCACTGCAGGGTCGATGGATGGTATGGTCTTTATACAGACCAGATTGACGCCCCATAGGGCGAGGAAACGTAGTGTTCAGGCATTTTAATCCACATCGAGTGGACCGGCCCTGACGATCCAAGGGTCGATGCATTCTGATCCTGAGACACGGGCTAGAGCGTCTCGAAGCGGTAAGGACGATCCCTTGCCTTGGTTCACAGATGGAAAACCAACTTCCAATACGTGGCATTTCGGTTTTGATTGTAGAGCCTAGTATGGCGACATAGTGGGATGGGGCACTATGCCATCTATGATTGATACATTTATATTTGAAGTTGTTTTCATACAGTTTACACTATAATAGTATCAAAATGATTTGTTTTAAACGTACCAAGCATGTTTGGCTATTATAAGGTAAAGCTCTATCCTTCGGCTTGCGTTGCATTGTGTGATGGGACTTGAGTCTTTTAATAGCTTCATTTTTTTCAAAAAGCATTGCGCTGTGTAACACCCCGAATTTTAGTTAATACTAAAATTCACTAATCATAGGATAAATAATCTCAGATGTGGGAATTGGGGGTAACGGGCTGCGTCGTTGCGTTCGTCTCGGAAAAATACGCGAAATAGAGTCCGAGTTTTCGAGAATCGGAGTCCGTATGGCCCGGTTATGGCCCAAAGAAGTTTGCATAAAATTTATAACTTAAAAACAGTTTTAGAAATTTTATTTTAGATTTGAAATTAGAACCAGCGGGGCCAGGCGGGAAGATTCCCGCCCTGACCATGTCGACAGGGCTGTCGACAGGCCTGTCGACAGGGGTGTCGACTTGCCTGTCGACTTGCCTGTCGACACGGCGTGTCAAACCAGGGTGCTTGGGTGCACCAGATCTGGTTTTCTGGCTAGGGCTGGGCTTGGTTCTAGAGGTTTCCTAAATCTGACGGACCTAAATTAATTTAGGGTTAATCTAAGGGCCTAAAACACTACCTAATCCTATAAATAAGGCCCTAATCCTACCCTAATTCATTCATAATTAAATCTTGTAACTAAACTATGGCAAAATGAAACTTGGTCATGGCCTCCACAAATCAATGAAGAGAGTTGCAAGCTAATCAACCCCTAATCATCTTCTTCTTCATATTTGGCAACTAGTTTTACTTCATAAGTTTGCTAATCTTGGTTTTGGTGAGTTCCTATGGCTTTAATAATCAATTATTAAATTGATTATGGTAGGATGTGATAAGACATGGCTATGTTTGTGGATAAATGTGTTTATGCAAGTTTGTATGATATGTGATTTGCAAGTTTTATGTTAAATGCAAGTTTAAGGCCATGTTTTATGATGCAAAACACTATGTTAAACATTTATGCATATGTAACATGTTATGCAAACTATATGTGAGAATATATGCAAGTTATATGTAACATGATATGCAAGTTATGCATGTGATTTTATGCATGCTAAGTATTTGATGTTATGCATGCTAAGTATTTGATGTTATGCATGCTAAGTATTTGATGTTATGCATGCTAAGTATTTGATGTTATGCATGCTAAGTATTTGATGTTATGCATGCTAAGTATTTGATTGTATGCATACTAAGTATTGGGTTTTATGCATGTTAAGTGTTTGGGTTTATGCAAGTTAAGTGGTGGGTTTATGCATAATAAGTATTTGATTTTATGCATAATAAGTATTTGATTCTATGCATGATAAGTAAGTGGTTTTATGCATAAATCATGACATGCAAGTTTACCCTTTTAAAAATGGTATATACATATGCAAGATGGCACCTTTATATGCTATGCATGTTTACCCTCCTTTAAGATGCAAGTCATATATGCAAGTTCGACATATTATGCAAGTTATGCTTACATGCAAGCTCAACATGTTATGCAAGTTATGTGCATGATGTTATGTAGGTTATGTGCATGTTGTTATGCAAGTTCATATGCAAGTTATGTGTATGAGGGTATGCAAGTTATGTGCATGGTGTTATGCAAGTTAAGTTTATGAGATTATGCAAGTTATGTGCATGATGTTATGCAAGTTATGTATATGCTTAAATGCGAGCTTAATGTGATATGCAAGTATGTGAATGTTTATGCAAGTATATGAATGCCCATGCAAGTATGTGAATGCTTATGCAAGTTATGTGTAGGCTTAAATGCATGTCTAACATGTTATGCAAGTTATGAGAATGCTTATATGCAAGTTCAACATGTTGTGCAAGACATGTGTATGATAATGTGCAAGTTTGGAGTTAAATGTGGTTGGGTTAATATATGCTCATATATGCAAGTTGACATCCTCTTAACCCATGACAAAGTTGTATGCTAAACCCATGATATTTGTGATGATCTTCCCCTTTGTTATGTCATGAAATGAGAACGATTTACGTGGGGAAACGATGGGGTTGGTAAATATGTTAATTAAAGCATGGTTGGGTATGATTAAACATACCATAAAAATAAATTACCATAAGTGGGAATTTACCTATTGAGTTAGGTCTACCCCATGGGAATTTACCTATTGAGTTAGGTCTACCCATGTTATGGAAAACTTGATATTAATTAGGGATAATTAATATGGGGGTGATTAATTAGGTGTAATTAATCGACTAAGACACGAGGTTGGACTCATTTGTAGTGTAAAACTGCCCGGACCCGACCGGCTTAACCAGTTGCTACAAATGTCAGCCCAATGTGAGAGGTCTTAGCCACAAATTAAATACGTGATTAAGGTAAAGACACGAGGTTAGACTCTGTTATGACGTAAGACTGCCCGGACTCTACTGGCTTAACCAGGCAGTCATAACAGCCAGTCTAATGTGGGAGGTCTTTATGGGAGATCACGGTCTTAATTAATTAAGAAACACTTAACCATATTAGCATGTAGTGGGACATGAGGGGTTAAGTGGGTGCCTTGGGTGGCATGTAGTAACTAGTGGGGGTGCCTTGGGTGGCATGAGGAAACTAGTGGGTTGCCTTAGGTGGCAATAGAAAATACGATTAGAATACTTAACCAAAGTGGAACATGTAAATAAACATGATTAAAGGGTTAAGTAAGTGCCTTGGATGGCATGTGGGAATTAAGTAAGTGCCTTGGGTGGCATGTGGGAATCAAGTAAGTGCCTTGGGTGGCATGTGGGAATCAAGTAAGTGCCTTGGGTGGCATGCGGAAATCTAGTGGGTGCCTTAAGTGGCAATTGTAATATAATTGGATGACTTAACCAAACCTTAACATGTAAGGGGGCATGATTATAAAAAGGGGTTAAGTGGGATGCACTAGATAAAATGACAAGCTTAAGTAGTGGCTTGTGGGGGCCCATTTCAACCAATATCCCAAACGTATCTTTTTGGGCTCGACCCATGTCGAGTGACGGGACACGCATATTGGGCTTGATTATAAGAGGCCAAAACGGGGTAGCGGTGGCAACGCAAGTCCAACGGGTTTCATATGCGTGTGTGGGCCCGGGCTGGTAGATAAGCCGTTGTTGCATCGTGTAGATATAAAGCCGTGCACCGTTGATAGTATTGGGTAGCCACTTTAGGGGAGTGATACACCCCACCGTGGGACCAGCACGGGTATCTACGTTAGGGAGCCGATCGCTTGGGGGTAGTGGGTACACCTAGTAAAGATAGGGGCAGACGGCACCTATGTAGGGGTACACGAAACTACTGGGTAAGATAACTAGGTACACCTAGTGGAGGTAGGGGCAGACGACACCTACGTGGTCAGCTAGAAGTACCAGAAGCTATTAGTTATATTTTCTAAGTCTTTAAGTGGGATCAACCTTTAAGTAGGAATTACTCTTGGTGGGTAGAACTGGTGTGGTGCAGTGTAGGAATTACCCTTGGGTGGGTAGGTCTGGGGTGATGTAAGCTAGTAATTATCCTTGGGTGGATAAATACGTCGTTTCGATTATCGTGGTACATCCTGTGTTTTGTGGGCTACTTAGTGTAGTCATTATCCCCAGAGGTACCGTATCTTGTTTATATCATACCCTAATTACTTTAATGGTTGTATTGTTAGGGTTATAGGACTCACTCAGACTTATGTCTGACCCCGTTGTTGTTTATCTTTTTCCCCACCCTCAGGTTATCAGAGTGGACTTAGCACTAGTGGGCTTGGACCAGACCGCTATATCTATCTTTTGGGGCTTGGACGGTAGAAGTAAAGCTCGGTTTATCTTTTGGCTATTGTCTATGTAATGGGATTATGTACTTCTATTTTATCAGGATGGATATTATGTACTTGACTCTTGTTATGGTTTTGTGATGTAACCAAACATGTTTTGTTAATGAAATGATGTTTTAAATTTTCAAGTATTACTTATATCTGTCCTGTTGTAATTTTTCTGTTCTATACTCACTAAAAATACTCCACCAAAACTAAGGCATTCCCTTTGTGAGTGACCTTAGCGGGTGTGGGGTGTTACACGTGGTATCAGAGCCAGGTTACCAGAACAGATAATTTTTTTAGAAAAACTATTTTCTAAGAATATTTTTGAAAGGAGTATTTTCGAAAACATGTCTTTTAAGAGAAAAGTTTTTGAAAGAAAAGCATAATCCCCAATAGCCATATCTATATCTTTCGAATTCTCCATTTTGAATCTCTTCCTCTCTCTCATTTTGAGTTTCCCCTCCGCGTATAGATGATCTTTCTAAGATGGATAAGGATGGAAAACCACTTCAAGGGACTTAGACGTAAATCTGGTTAGAAGTTGGTTCAAGAAGAGAGGAAGGCTCAAATAGTTGTTTGGTTAATGAAGGGTGAAACCTCATGGGTGGGAGGTTGTGAGTGGAGAATAGGGAAGAGGAAGGCTAGTAGTTATCCTTTTGAGAGGAATAGGACACATTATTAGGATTGTCCAAAGAAGCAAGGGCAAGGTATGGAATCTTCTGGAGGGTAATTGTATTCCCTCACGACTAGGGTACCAGATGGGGATAAGACCGTCTAGGTTGGAATTTGGATTTCTTTATTATCCGATTCAAACTTTATTTGATCCTGATATATCGAGTTCGTTTATCTCACCATTGATAGTTGAGTCACTGCACTTAGACACCAGTTTGGTTGATGATCCCTTAGTTGTTTCAAACCCAATTGGGCTCCATGATGTGTTTGGGTTTGAAAGTCTCTATACTTAGCATTGAGTTTAGAGGTGATGCTTGTTGGGCTTCACGGGCTATGGGTTAGTTTTGGGGCATGGACTGGTTATCCAGTAGAGGTGCCGTTTTTGATTTTGAAGAGAGAGTTGTTAGGCTTATGACCCGCATGGGTAACACTCTCGAGATCTCTTGTAATCCCATAGAATCTGTTATGCTAAGTTATCTAGAATCGCTTGACATGTTGGTCTAGAGTTTGTGATCTATTAGAGCGGTCCGGGAATACCCGGATGTGTATAAGGAGGTGAAGGGCTTACCTCCGGAGCTGGAAATTGACTCCCAAATATATCTGGTGGGTAAGGCTAAACTAGTGTCTTGGCCAGTGTGCCACGTGGCTCCTCGTGAGAGGAGGGAACTCCATAAGTAAGTAGGCGATTTGCTTGAGAAGGGGTTCATAAGACGAAGTATATCGGAGTGGGGCGCTCCAGTAGTTTTTGCCACGAAGGCGGATGGGTCCCTCAGACTTTGTGTAAGCTAAAAAGAGCTAAATAAACCCACAAAGAAGAATAGACACCCATTGTCGAGGATTGATGATCTCTTTGATCAGTTAGTGGGCGCCTCAGTATTTTCGCAGTTGGACTTAGCCATGGGATTTCATCAGTTGAGAGTGGCTGAGGATAGTACAGAGAAGACTGCCTTTAGGACTCCGGATGGTTTTTTTTATGAGTGGCTGGTGATGCCATTGGGTTTGATGAACGGCCCCGTATACTTTGATGATTTGATAAGAAGGGTGTTCAAGGAGTACCTAAATAAGTTGTGATGGTCTTTGTGGATGACATCTTGGTCTTTTCTAGGAGCAAAGCCAGTTGGGGAAAAACGGTGGTTTTGGAGTAAGACTGGCGAGGACATCCAGGGTTGGACAAGGGGCTTAATTATTTAGCCGTTTTTACTAGTATCATCTCACGAAGGTCGTCTGAATTCGAAGGAGGTGTCCCTTGGGTGTTTGTCTGATATTGGTTTAGGCCTTTGGGGCTTGCACTTGGGGGAATGCCGAGTTCGATTAGGGTGGTCTGCGTGAGGGATGGATAGCTGTGATGATTTTGGATGATATCCTGGTGGAGAAGAGCATGCCCTACATCTTAGGGAAGTGCTGGAGGCTCTTCAAGCGCACAATCTTAGGACAGTAAAAGTGGATGGGATTTTTAACATCCTATGGGTTTGAGATAGCGTATACCCCTGGCAAGGGTAACATGGTAGCGGACACCTTAAGTAGAAAAAGGGTTGTCCTCGAGTTTGTGGTTCGTTGAACGAAGGAGCCTAGAGTTTATTTCTATTTCAGACCTTCCGTTAATTGTGTACCCGGTTTGCTAGCTTCCTTGGAAGTTAGACCTACTCTTTTGGGGCAAATTGTAGAAGCACAGAGGGACGACCCACAGTTGGTTGAGTTAAGTAGAAAAGCTCATAAGTGGGGAGTCGTCCAGCCATTTGAGTAGGTACACCCTAGATGATAGGGGGTGCTTGTGTAGAGATGGTAGACTTTGTGTACCGCAAGACGAGGGTTTGAGGAAGGTTATTCCTGATAATGCACACCGTTCTAGGATGACCATTCATCCCGGTGGGGACGAGATGTACCAAGACATGAAAAGGACTTTCTTCTGGGCCGGTATGAAGAAAGATGTGGCCGAGCATGTCGCTCGATGTTTGGTGTGCCAACGAGTGAAGACGGAGCGAAAGAAACCAGGTGGGTTGCTTCACCCATTGGAGGTTCCACAATGAAAGTGGGACAGCATCTCGATGGATTTTATTGACGGGTTACCCAGATCGAGAAAGAGTAATACAGGAAGTTGGGTGGTGGTAGACAGACTTACTAAGAACACCCATTTCATACCTGTGAAGAGTAAGTGGACTGCTCCATGGCTAGCTTCTGTATATCTTCGAGAGATAGTTCGATTGCATGGGGTACCCTCTAGCATAGTGAGTGATCGAGATCCTATCTTCACTTGAGAGTTTTGGAAGAGTTTGCAAGAGGCGGTAGGGACTCAGTTGTGTTTGAGTACTGCATATCATCCTCAGACGGACGACCAGACCGAGAGGGTGAATCATATTTTAGAAGACCTTTTGAGGCTATGTATCTTGGATCTTGGAGGTACATGGGAGGAGCATCTTCCATTGGTGGAGTTGCCCGACAGATTTAGTGGTGTACATGATGTATCCCATGGGAGGAAGTGCCTACATAAGACCGCAGAGGTGGTAGGGCCAAGTTTGCTTAGAGAGATGGAAGTAGAGCGTGATGCGACGATTCGACGAGCTCCTACTTGCATCCTTGGGTCAGAGATTTGGAAGATGAGAAACAGAGAGGTTCAACTAGTCAAAGTACAAAGGGAAGATGAAGAGAGCGACGCTACCTGGGAGACGGAAACGAAGATGCGTTCGAGGTACCCTTTCTTTCGGAGGGTATGTCCTTTTGCTTCTCCTTCATCGCATATCTTGTGCTTATCCTATTCTTAGTATGTCCTCTCGTTAGTACCTTTGACCTTTAGATAGGATAGTCCTATGGTTGAAACATGTGTTTGAGACATGTTATGTATGATGGATGCAAGTGGATGCAAGTGTTTGCTAGTGGTTGCTCGTGGATGCATATACACACACTCTAGGCACTAGATCGGCTCAGTCACTTCATATTGCATATTGCATAAAATTGTGTGTAGGAAGCTATATCTATGGATGTATAATGATTGTGTTATCATATGGATGATGCATTTTGGGTGAATGATTGTGCACTCATGTAGATATTGTATGTGTCGATAGGGTTCTCTCGCATACATAATGGATGCATGGCACTATCATGGTTTGCATATGTTCATACATTAGATAGGGAACATATACACACACTTTTTGCATATGCTCATACATCATTAGAAACTGTTTAAGGACAATGGATGCCCGTGGTTGATGGTTTGAGTAGATGGTTGTTTGGATGGTAGGATATGCGTTCTCCTTAGCTTAGAGATTTCGGGGACGAAATCCTTTAAGGAGGGGAGAATGTAACACCCCGAATTTTAGTTAATACTAAAATTCACTAATCATAGGATAAATAATCTCAGATGTGGGAATTGGGGGTAACGGGCTGCGTCGTTGCGTTCGTCTCGGAAAAATACGCGAAATAGAGTCCGAGTTTTCGAGAATCGGAGTCCGTATGGCCCGGTTATGGCCCAAAGAAGTTTGCATAAAATTTATAACTTAAAAACAGATTTAGAAATTTTATTTTAGATTTGAAATTAGAACCAGCGGGGCCAGGCGGGAAGATTCCCGCCCTGACCATGTCGACAGGGCTGTCGACAGGCCTGTCGACAGGGGTGTCGACTTGCCTGTCGACACGGCGTGTCATACCAGGGTGCTTGGGTGCACCAGATCTGGTTTTCTGGCTAGGGCTGGGCTTGGTTCTAGAGGTTTCCTAAATCTGACGGACCTAAATTAATTTAGGGTTAATCTAAGGGCCTAAAACACTACCTAATCCTATAAATAAGACCCTAATCCTACCCTAATTCATTCATAATTAAATCTTGTAACTAAACTATGGCAAAATGAAACTTGATCATGGCCTCCACAAATCAATGAAGAGAGTTGCAAGCTAATCAACCCCTAATCATCTTCTTCTTCATATTTGGCAACTAGTTTTACTTCATAAGTTTGCTAATCTTGGTTTTGGTGAGTTCCTATGGCTTTAATAATCAATTATTAAATTGATTATGGTAGGATGTGATAAGACATGGCTATGTTTGTGGATAAATGTGTTTATGCAAGTTTGTATGATATGTGATTTGCAAGTTTTATGTTAAATGCAAGTTTAAGGCCATGTTTTATGATGCAAAACACTATGTTAAACATTTATGCATATGTAACATGTTATGCAAACTATATGTGAGAATATATGCAAGTTATATGTAACATGATATGCAAGTTATGCATGTGATTTTATGCATGCTAAGTATTTGATGTTATGCATGCTAAGTATTTGATGTTATGCATGCTAAGTATTTGATGTTATGCATGCTAAGTATTTGATGTTATGCATGCTAAGTATTTGATGTTATGCATGCTAAGTATTTGATTGTATGCATACTAAGTATTGGGTTTTATGCATGTTAAGTGTTTGGGTTTATGCAAGTTAAGTGGTGGGTTTATGCATAATAAGTATTTGATTTTATGCATAATAAGTATTTGATTCTATGCATGATAAGTAAGTGGTTTTATGCATGCTAAGTGTTTGGTATTATGCATAAATCATGACATGCAAGTTTACCCTTTTAAAAATGGTATATACATATGCAAGATGACACCTTTATATGCTATGCATGTTTACCCTCCTTTAAGATGCAAGTCATATATGCAAGTTCGACATATTATGCAAGTTATGCTTACATGCAAGCTCAACATGTTATGCAAGTTATGTGCATGATGTTATGTAGGTTATGTGCATGTTGTTATGCAAGTTCATATGCAAGTTATGTGTATGAGGGTATGCAAGTTATGTGCATGGTGTTATGCAAGTTAAGTTTATGAGATTATGCAAGTTATGTGCATGATGTTATGCAAGTTATGTATATGCTTAAATGCGAGCTTAATGTGATATGCAAGTATGTGAATGTTTATGCAAGTATATGAATGCCCATGCAAGTATGTGAATGCTTATGCAAGTTATGTGTAGGCTTAAATGCATGTCTAACATGTTATGCAAGTTATGAGAATGCTTATATGCAAGTTCAACATGTTGTGCAAGACATGTGTATGATAATGTGCAAGTTTGGGGTTAAATGTGGTTGGGTTAATATATGCTCATATATGCAAGTTGACATCCTCTTAACCCATGACAAAGTTGTATGCTAAACCCATGATATTTGTGATGATCTTCCCCTTTGTTATGTCATGAAATGAGAACGATTTACGTGGGGAAACGATGGGGTTGGTAAATATGTTAATTAAAGCATGGTTGGGTATGATTAAACATACCATAAAAATAAATTACCATAAGTGGGAATTTACCTATTGAGTTAGGTCTACCCCATGGGAATTTACCTATTGAGTTAGGTCTACCCATGTTATGGAAAACTTGATATTAATTAGGGATAATTAATATGGGGGTGATTAATTAGGTGTAATTAATCGACTAAGACACGAGGTTGGACTCATTTGTAGTGTAAAACTGCCCGGACCCGACCGGCTTAACCAGTTGCTACAAATGTCAGCCCAATGTGAGAGGTCTTAGCCACAAATTAAATACGTGATTAAGGTAAAGACACGAGGTTAGACTCTGTTATGACGTAAGACTGCCCGGACTCTACTGGCTTAACCAGGTAGTCATAACAGCCAGTCTAATGTGGGAGGTCTTTATGGGAGATCACGGTCTTAATTAATTAAGAAACACTTAACCATATTAGCATGTAGTGGGACATGAGGGGTTAAGTGGGTGCCTTGGGTGGCATGTAGTAACTAGTGGGGGTGCCTTGGGTGGCATGAGGAAACTAGTGGGTTGCCTTAGGTGGCAATAGAAAATACGATTAGAATACTTAACCAAAGTGGAACATGTAAATAAACATGATTAAAGGGTTAAGTAAGTGCCTTGGGTGGCATGTGGGAATTAAGTAAGTGCCTTGGGTGGCATGTGGGAATCAAGTAAGTGCCTTGGGTGGCATGTGGGAATCAAGTAAGTGCCTTGGGTGGCATGCGGAAATCTAGTGGGTGCCTTAAGTGGCAATTGTAATATAATTGGATGACTTAACCAAACCTTAACATGTAAGGGGGCATGATTATAAAAAGGGGTTAAGTGGGATGCACTAGATAAAATGACAAGCTTAAGTAGTGGCTTGTGGCGGCCCATTTCAACCAATATCCCAAACGTATCTTTGTGGGCTCGACCCATGTCGAGTGACGGGACACGCATATTGGGCTTGATTATAAGAGGCCAAAACGGGGTAGCGGTGGCAACGCAAGTCCAACGGGTTTCATATGCGTGTGTGGGCCCGGGCTGGTAGATAAGCCGTTGTTGCATCGTGTAGATATAAAGCCGTGCACCGTTGATAGTATTGGGTAGCCACTTTAGGGGAGTGATACACCCCACCGTGGGACCAGCACGGGTATCTACGTTAGGGAGCCGATCGCTTGGGGGTAGTGGGTACACCTAGTAAAGATAGGGGCAGACGGCACCTATGTAGGGGTACACGAAACTACTGGGTAAGATAACTAGGTACACCTAGTGGAGGTAGGGGCAGACGACACCTACGTGGTCAGCTAGAAGTACCAGAAGCTATTAGTTATATTTTCTAAGTCTTTAAGTGGGATCAACCTTTAAGTAGGAATTACTCTTGGTGGGTAGAACTGGTGTGGTGCAGTGTAGGAATTACCCTTGGGTGGGTAGGTCTGGGGTGATGTAAGCTAGTAATTATCCTTGGGTGGATAAATACGTCGTTTCGATTATCGTGGTACATCCTGTGTTTTGTGGGCTACTTAGTGTAGTCATTATCCCCAGAGGTACCGTATCTTGTTTATATCATACCCTAATTACTTTAATGGTTGTATTGTTAGGGTTATAGGACTCACTCAGACTTATGTCTGACCCCGTTGTTGTTTATCTTTTTCCCCACCCTCAGGTTATCAGAGTGGACTTAGCACTAGTGGGCTTGGACCAGACCGCTATATCTATCTTTTGGGGCTTGGACGGTAGAAGTAAAGCTCGGTTTATCTTTTGGCTATTGTCTATGTAATGGGATTATGTACTTCTATTTTATCAGGATGGATATTATGTACTTGACTCTTGTTATGGTTTTGTGATGTAACCAAACATGTTTTGTTAATGAAATGATGTTTTAAATTTTCAAGTATTACTTATATCTGTCCTGTTGTAATTTTTCTGTTCTATACTCACTAAAAATACTCCACCAAAACTAAGGCATTCCCTTTGTGAGTGACCTTAGCGGGTGTGGGGTGTTACACGCTGCTTATTTTATGCACTGGTATTCCTGGGAGGAAACCCGTTCCGTGTTATACGGCGTGGTCCATGGATTTACTTTATTTTAAAGTAAAGGTTTAAATAACTGTTTTAGTTCTCACACCAGTCCTATGACTGACCTGGAGTTTATTGTTTAACCTAAACTCTAGGTGTCCCTATTTTCCACACGGGCAGCTGGTAGTCTTGGTTTTGCAGATATTATATTCACAGGATCCTGGTTTACAGCTGGAGTGATATTCAGAAAGCTCTGTATCTGTATATTCCTTTCAGTTGTGTTTTGTATTATTTTCTGCTGCATTGTAAATTGTAAATCTCTTATATTTATCAAATGTATATTATTTGTTCATACTCTGTATATTCTTGTACTCTGATGTAAATTGTTGTAATAAGCAATGAAATGTTCTTTTGTTTGTGTTATGATTCGTTTTGTCCTCAAAGCAATCCGTGCTTTCCTTCACGGGGAAGTTTCAGGTCGTTACAACTTCCCAGACAGTCTCCTGTCCTAGTACTCTTCTCACGGCTTGATTAATTAAAGCAAAACAAGTTCAATTGTATTACACATTTAATGCAACAATAAAACTACACAATAAAGACAACATCAAAAACATATGAACAAAAACATAACACAGTTAATACAGTAAAAATAATACCTAAAAAGAGTTAAAACTGATACCTAAAAACAACTATAATGTTTTTTTAAAAAAAAAACTAATACAAAAAATATTTACATCACAGTTTGATTAACTAAAGCAAAACAAGTTCGATTGTAATACAGATTTAATGCAACAATACAATTGCGCAATAAGCACAACATCAAAAACATATGAAAAAATCATAACATAGTAAATATAGTAAAATTGATACATAAAATAATATAAAACTGATACCTAAAACTATTATAATGTTTTTTTTAAAAACTAATATAAAGAATATTTGCATCATAGTTCAATTGATTAAAGCAAAAGAAGTTCGATTGTAATACACATTTAATGCAACAATACAACTACAAATTAAATATCAAAAACTAAACAAACGAATATAAAACAGACTTAATTAAACAAAAATGATACCTAAAAAAATACAAAACTGATACCCAACTGTTGAATAGCCGAACATTAAAATGATCGTAACACTAAATTAAAACGATTATAACAGTAAACAAAAATTAAATTGATGCAAATAGATAACAACAAACAAAAATTAAATCAATGCAAACACAAAATATAATAATCTCGATATGTGCTGTCAAAGATCAAAATATGCAGGAAAAAAACGTGTTGGAGATGAATGACGAGATCGAGATATGCGCGAGATCGAATTGATGAAGAAGGAAAGAACGCGCGTGATTTAGGATATTAAAAAAACAGTGTAATGTCCTTCTGATTAAATTATTAACAGGTTTGCCCTTAGGATTAAAATTTTAATGGGCTTTCCTTATGGTTAAAAAAGCCTTAAATTTTGTCCTTGTGATCATTTTCCTGTAAAAATAATTCCCAAATAAAATAGCGAGTATTGAATTGGTGAACTATTTACCAAGTCTGTAACACCCTGCAATCATAATAAAAAGTGGTAATCAAAATAATTAATAATTAATAATGAAAAGTGGACATTTTTAGAATTTTTGGAACTTGGCGATTAAACGTATTTTATTGCGTTCGTAACAATTTTTTGATTAGTTTATATATATAATGTGTTCTGACCGGAGTTCGAACGGAAAATTTATTAACGTTCGAAGTTCTGTGTTGGTAAATAATTATAGGTGCAAATGTGCGTAAATATATTTATCTTGAAAATATATGCACGTATTAATTCCAGAAATAACACGCGTTTGAATTTAAAATCTAGCACGTGTCAAAAATGGAAATAAATCAATAAATATTAAATTGATAATTAAGTTAAAAATTATCATCTAAATTGGTAATTTGACTTAGTTGACTTATTTTGTATTTTAATGTATGAGTTTTGGGATTTATTTGTGGAAAAAGGGGAATTTAACCAGTTTAATGATTAAATAAGAGGGTTGGTGGTGATTAATTTAGAGTTGTGATTAAACGATAGAAAATATGACTTTAATGGAAAATGGCATGTGTAACAACCCGTATTTTCAATAGACTGTTATAACATAAATCGAGGTAGAATTTAATTCAAAAATCTGAATCAAGGGAAACGGGCTATGCCATTGCGTTTGTCTCGGAAAAATACGCGAAATAGAGTCCGAGTTTTCGAAAATCGGAGTCCGTATGACCCAGTTAAGGCCCATTGAAGTTTTCAGAAATTTCCATGTTAAAAACAGATTTAAATTTCAAATTAAAAACAAGGATTAGGGCTAATTGGCGTCAGGCGGGAAAACTCCCGCCAGGGCCCTCATGTCGACAGGCATGTCGACAGGGGTCTTAGGGTGTCGACTGCCCTATCGACAGCCCTGTCGACACGGGGTGGCCAGGCAGTTTTGCCTGGCGCACCATTTTGATTTGGGCTTGGTCTTGTGGCTTGGTTCTAGAGAATTCCTAAATCTGACGGGCCTAAACTAACCTAGGGTTAATCCTAGGGCTAAAAACACTCTAATCTTCTATAAATAAGCCCCTAATCCTAACCTAAAGCCTCATTATTCACTCTAGCAACCAAACTATGTCAAATTGAAATCTCAAATGGCCTCCACCTAAGAACCCTAGCCTCCACCCTCTTCAAAAATCATTTCTATTAAGATTTTGATGTTCATACAAGCTTCTCTAAGTTGTATGAATGATCATTAGCTTGCATACATCATCAAGTTGCAAGCTTTAATTGCTAAGCTAGAGTTTTTGGGATTTTTGTTAATTGGAGCTTTGTTTTGGGGTTTTATATGCTTGCATAAAAGGGCTTTTCAATCTTTATTAGTAGATTTGTGTCTTCATAATATTTGTAAGCCCTCTTACCTTCATTTTAGAAACTCTAAAGTTAATATGTGATGAAAGTTGGGATTTATGCATTTTTAATAAGTTATGCATGCTTATGCGAGTTCACTATGCTATGTTATGCATGTTTAATGAGTTATGCATGCTTATGTGAGTTCACTATCACATGTTATGCATGTTTAATGAGTTATGCATGCTTATGTGAGTTCACTATGCTATGTTACACATGTTTGATAAGTTATGCATGTTTATGCAAGTTCACTAAGTCATGATTTGCAAGTTTAACAAGTTATGCATGTTTATGCAAGTTCACTATGCCATGATTTGCAAGTTTAACAAGTTATGCATGTTTATGCAAGTTCACTATGCCATGATTTGCAAGTTTAACAAGTTATGCATGTTTATGCATGTTCACTATGCCATGATTCGCAAGTTTAACAAGCTATGCATGTTTATGCAAGTTCACTATGCCAAGTTATGCGAGTCCAACATGTTATGCATGCTTATTATGATATGTAAGATTTATCATGTATGTTGTGCCAAGTTCCCCCTTTCTATCCTTTATGCGTTATGACGAATATGTAAGCGATAGAATGACGTTGGGAGGGTTTTTGGGTAAAACTTAAAATACATGAAAATATAAGATTGGGAATTTACCTATTAAGTTAGGTCTACCCCTTGGGAATTTACCTATTAAGTTAGGTCTACCCAAGTATTTGTTAAACTTGTAATTATGGTTTGAAATAAAGTGGACATGACACTTAGAAAACATGTGTGGCCAACTCGAGGTTGGGTTGAGTTTGTAGCGTAAACCTACCCGAAACCGACCGGCTTAACTAGTTGCTACAAACAATAGGACCCAATGTGAGAAGTTGGTCATGTGTACCTGGGACCCGAGGTTAGACCAAGTTGTGGTGTAAAGCTACCCGGACCCGCCCGGCTTAACTAGTAACCGCAACAAAGTCTAATGTGAGAGGTTAAGGTACAATTAAATTAATGCCTCATGATTAGGGTTAAGTCATGGCCCACTAATACTTAACCAATTTTGGGGATACGAGGGATTAAATGGGGTTAACTGGTGAACTGTTGGTTACACTTAGCTAATTTAATCCATGATTAGTGAGGGGTTAAACCACACTTAACCCTCTTAGAAAACCCTAGCAACGTGGTCTGTTCCAGCAGTAATCCCAGTTTGGTATCATTCACAACCCTAGAGGCTAGGCTAGGGCGGGGCACGATTACTGGACTGATGTAAGCGACCAAAGCGACGACTGAGTAGTACAGCGGTGCGGGTCCAGGCGGGCTACGGACGTGCACGTAGTTCGGTGTTGGACAAACTCGAGGCACGGGTACTAGTAGGTTTAGACTGTGCATTATTTCTTAGGTGTCTGGGGTTGACACCCGAGGGCTTGATACACCCGAGGGTGGACCCAGCACAGTCTGACTACAACCATATGTGGGCCGTATGGACACCAACACTTGACGTGTTAGGTTTATAGGGAGCCGATCGACTAGACCGTTGGGCTGGACCTTGTATTAAGGTCACCTCATGTTAATGGGCCAAAGTTTGGGCTGAGGGATCAATGCCTGTTATGTTAGTTTGCTAGTACACTGTGGTGCAAAGCTTAATCTTCTTTATGTGATGACACCTTTATCTATTGCCAGTATATTCATCTCAGTTTCCATCATGATGTTAGCTTTATTAGTTTATAGACTGATCGTAGTAGGGCTTACCAGTCTTTTTGACTGACCTGTTTTCTTTCGCTTCTTTTCTTCCGTTTCCCCCCCAGGTTCTCAGGGAGGGAACAGTGGTGCTTAGCTTGGATCGCTTGCTTGTTCGCTGGATAGCTCATGTATGTCTGGATATTGAGCTCGCTATGGCTTATCACTTTTATTTTTGGGGATAGCACTATGTATTTCAGTATTTCTGTTTATGTTGTACTAGACATATTTATTTTGGCAGATGACTTTATGATGTACTAGACTTGTTTTGAGATGGTTTGAGATATTCCGCTGTTTTATTCTCACTTACTCTGTTTTACATATATATATTTATGTTCCTGTTCTGCCTTGATATATCATTATGCATGCTTACCCAGTTCTAACGCCCCCCAGAAGCTAGTGCCCCCGAAAGAGTGACCCTAGCGGAGGTGGGGTGTTACAAATTTGGTATCAGAGCATATGGTTTGCAAGAAAGGACAAAAAGTTTTTAAAAGACTTTTGAAAAACTATTTTCAAAACAAGTATAAAGTATTTTCCAAAGAAAAGTCTAGTATTTTAAAAAGGGCTATTCCCCAAAAAGCCATTAGCGTTATCCTTCGTTCCCTTGACCTAATCTTATCTTATCCTTCGTTTCAGTATGGCTGAGGATCTTGCCATCCCGGATGGAGTGAATGTGCCACTCTGGTATAGGAGGCTTCTAGAAGCTAAGGCAGCAGCCGGGCCCGCAAACCCTACTCCCACTCCTCCTCCTGTAGTTGAGAATCCTCCCCCTAATGTTAATATTCCTCCTCCCGTTGCTAATGTCCCTCCTCCGGTGGTCCCTCCAGCAGTTAATATTCCTCCTCCCGTTGCTAATGTTCCTCCCCCTCCTGTTGCTGAGGCTCCTCTTCCTCCTCCTCCCCCTCAGCATCTTCAGGTTGAGTTCACGAAGGTTTGTAAAGACTTCAAGGCGATGGGAGGCAAGAATTTCCTAGGCACGGAATCTTTTGTTGAAGCTAGGAATTGGCTGAAAGACACTGAGGACCTGTTCGCTATCTTTGGGATTGATGACGAGAGGAAGATCTTATTGACAGTGTGGCTTTTGAAGGATGAAGCAGCCTATTGGTGGGAGGTCACCAATGGGACGAGGCCCGTTGAGACTTGGGCCGATTTGAGGGCTAGATTTGTGACCAAGTTTCTATCTTCTGCTGAGGCGAATTTACAGATGGAGAAGTTCATTGCATTAAAGCAAGGTGATATGTCTGTTAAGGAGTATGTGAACAAGTTTAATCAGCTGGCCCGTTTTGGTTTGGATATGGTGAACACTCCGGAGAAGAAGGCTCTTCGATTTGCTAGAGGGTTGAATGAGCCGCTGCAGGGCTTGGCAATGTCACATATTCCGCATGGGGCTACTTTTGAGAGTTTTGTCAATATGGCTCTACTTCAGGGAGATGGAAAGAAAGAGGTCAAGACGAGTGATACTCAAGCAAAGAAGACTGATTCTCAAGGCAAAGGCAATCAAGGTGGTCAAAGCAGTCAGGGGAATCAGGGCAAGAACAAGAAGGGGAACAACAACAAAGGCAAGGGAAAGTGCAATTACTGTGGTGTGCCTGGACACTTTGCTAAGGATTGTAGGAAGAAGAAAAGGAAGCTTAGTGGTGGATGTTTTTCCTGTGGTGAGGCTGGACACTTCAGCAAGGAGTGCCCGAAGAAGAAAGGACAGGCTGGACCTTCAGGAGGGCAAGTTCATGCTCTCAATACCGCTCCAGTTCCCGATCGAGGTAGTGTTTCTGTTGAGAACCTTGTTTATGTTTCTGATCTTCCAGTTCGTACCTTGTTTGATTCTGGTGCATCACATAGCTTTATTTCGTCTGATCTTGTTGATAGCTTGCACCTTAGTACTAGCTTAGTGGATGATCCCGTTTGTGTTTCGAATCCCATTGGGGGTTCTGCTCATCTATCTATGATATGTGAGGATCTGAGGATGTCTATACTCAGTGTAGAGTTCTTGTGTAGTGCATATGTTCTTGGTTTCAGGGGATACGGATTGATATTAGGCATGGATTGGCTGTCCCGATATGGAGCCATTCTTGATTGTGAGCATAGGGTTGTGAGGCTTGTGACTCGCCTTGGCAACACCCTAGAGATTTCATGCAATCCGAAGAATCCCATCATGTTGTGCTATCTTGAATCTCTCGACTCGTCAGAGGAAGCCCTTCAGTCTGTAAGGGTGGTCCAAGATTATCCAGATGTTTTTGAAGAAGTTAAGGGGTTGCCCCCTAAACGAGAGATTGATTTTCGCATTTATCTGGTGGATAATGCTAAGCCTGTTTCTTTGCCCGTTCGGCATATGGCTCCGCGTGAGAGACGGGAGCTGAGTAAGCAAGTGAAAGAATTGCTTGAGAAGAACTTCATCAGAAGAAGTATATCCGAATGGGGAGCGCCTGTGGTGTTCGCTACTAAGGCAGATGGTTCTCTTCGACTCTGTGTGGATTATACAGAATTGAATAAGCTGACTAAGAAGAACAGACACCCGTTACCGAGGATCGATGATCTCTTTGACCAGCTTGTTGGTGCTTCTGTTTTCTCTCAGCTTGATCTTGCTACCGGATTTCATCAGCTCAGAGTGGCTGAAGATAGTATAGACAAGACTGCATTCAGAACTCCAGATGGATTCTTTGAATGGCTTGTTATGCCGTTCGGTTTGACGAATGCACCCGCGTATTTTGTGGACTTGATGAGTAGGGTGTTTCGGGAGTTCTTGAACAAGTTTGTCGTGGTCTTTGTGGATGATATTCTGGTCTTCTCCAAGGATGAAGAAGAGCACGCGAGGCATCTGGTAGAGGTGATGGATACGCTCAGAGCACACCAGTTAAAGGCCAAGTTCTCCAAGTGCCACTTTTGGAGAAGGGAAGTTAGATTCCTTGGGCATATCGTATCCAAGCAAGGCTTAGCGGTGGATCCCGCTAAGGTGGTTGCAGTTCAGGATTGGAAGACTCCAAGGAATGCAACCGAGGTGAGAAGCTTTCTGGGTCTTGCGGGTTTTTACCGGAAGTTCATCAAGGACTTCGCAAAGATATCCGCTCCTCTTACTAAGTTGACGAAGAAGAACTTAGTTTTTGCTTGGGATATGGACTGTGAGCTTGCTTTTCAAAGACTCAAGAGAGCCCTTACCTCAGCACCAGTTCTAGCCTTACCCGATGGTGGTAAGATATTTACCGTGTACACTGATGCTTGTGGCACGGGATTGGGCGCCGTTCTGATGCAAGAGGGCAGAGTTATATGTTTTGGTGGGAGGCAACTTAAGGTGCATGAGAAGAATTATCCCACCCATGATCTAGAGCTGGCAGCGATAGTGTATGCACTCAAGGCTTGGCGTCATTATCTTCTGGGAGAGAGATTTGAGCTGTATACTGATCATAAGTCTTTGAAGTATCTCTTTTCGCAGAAGGATCTGAACTTGAGGCAGCAGAGATGGATGGAATTCTTGGCTTCCTATGATTTTGATATAGCCTATACCCCTGGCAAGGGGAATGTTGTAGCGGATGCGTTGAGTAGAAAAAGGTTGACACTAAGTCCTCTATTTGTTGAGATGAAGAATTTAGAGTTCTTGGCAACCTTTGATTTTTCTCTGACAGTTGAGTCGATGACCGGTTCTTTGGCATCTCTTGAGCTCAGGCCTACCCTTCTGGATCAAGTTGGGGCTTCGCAGAAGGAAGACCCTCAGATAATTGAGATCATGGATAAGCTGATTCGAGGGGAGACATCTAGTCACCTTGCTCGATATTCAATAGATGATAAGGGTTGGCTGAGGAGAGACGGAAGGCTTTGTGTTCCGATGGTAGAAGATTTGGTGAGGAAAGTTCTTGATGAAGCACATCGCTCCAAGTTGACTATACATCCAGGCGGTGATAAGATGTATAGAGATATGAAGCGCATTTTCTTCTGGCCTGGAATGAAGAAGGATGTGGCCGAGTTTGTCTCTAGATGTGTTGTTTGTCAGAGAGTAAAAACCGAGTCGAAGAAGCCCGGTGGGCTATTACATCCTCTAGAGGTCCCGCTATGGAAGTGGGAGAGTATTTCTATGGACTTTATTGATGGGCTTCCAAGGTCAAGGAGAGGGAATACGAGCATATGGGTCATTGTAGATAGACTTACGAAGAGCGCTCATTTTATTCCAGTAAAGAGCAAAAGGACCGCATCTGGACTAGCATGAGTATATCTTCGTGAGATAGTACGACTACATGGAGTCCCTTCCAGCATAGTCAGTGACCGAGACCCCATCTTTACTAGTCAGCTCTGGAACAGTTTGCAGGAAGCTATGGGCACAAGGTTGAACCTGAGTACGGCCCATCACCCACAAACAGACGGCCAAACAGAAAGGGTGAATAGGGTACTTGAGGACTTGTTGAGGCTTTGCATTCTGGATTTTGGTGGTGCTTGGGAAGACCATCTTCCTCTTGTTGAGTTTGCATATAATAACAGTTATCAAGCAAGCATAGGGATGGCACCATTTGAAGCTTTATATGGGAGGCCGTGCAAGTCACCTACATGTTGGTGGGAGACTACAAATAAGCTTATACTTGGACCTGACATGATTAGGGATACATCCGAGAAGGTCGAGTTGATTAGAAGACGGATGAAGGCGGCCCAAGACCGACAGAAATCCTATGCTGATAAGCGGAGATCCGATTTGGAGTTTGATGTTGGGGACATGGTTTTCGTAAAGGTTTCTCCTTTGCGGAATGTGGTCCGATTTGGAGCTGTTGGGAAGTTGGCACCGAGATTTGTTGGACCCTTCCCTATCATAGAGAGAATTGGGAAGATGGCTTATAAAGTGCAATTGCCCGAGAAGTTGTCCGGAGTGCATAATGTCTTTCATGTCTCGCATCTCCGAAAGTGCCTACATGAGTCCGCTGAGGTGGTTGATCCTAGCATTCTTGAAGACGTGGAAGTAGAGAAAGAAGCAACTTTGAGGAGAGCTCCGATTCGTATCTTGGGGACGGAGACCAAGAAGCTAAGGAATCAAGAGGTTAGGCTGGTAAAGGTCCAATGGGGTGAAGCCGAAGAAGACGCAACTTGGGAAACCGAGGAGAAGATGCGTGGGCTTTATCCATTCCTTTTTGAGGGTACACTCTCAATCTCTTTCCTTTGTTAGCATGTCTTTCTCTTTGCTATCCATGTTTATCTAGTTATCGTGCTAAGCTTGTCATGAGAACCTTAGGTAGAAACCCTTTGGATGAAACATGTGTTTGAAACATGTTATGCTTGATGGTTGCAAGTGGTTGCAAGTGTTTGCAAGTGGTTACTCGTGGATGCATGATACACATTAGGCACTAGATCGGCTCACACACTCCTCATATTGCATGTGCATGAGTGTTTATGCTTATTCTTGGATGAAATTTGTATGCAATCACATGGATGTTGCATATGGATGTATGATTGAGCACGCATGTAGATATTATACATTATGTTAGGGATTTGCATACATATGGATACATTTCACTAACATATTTTGCATTGATCTTTGCATTAGATAGGTACATATACACACACTTTTGCATATGTTCATACATCATTTAGAATCTTTTAAGGACAATGGTTGCTCGTGGATGATGTTTTGAGTAGATGGATGTTGGATGGTAGGATATGTTCTTCCTAACTTGAAGATTTCGGGGACGAAATCCTTTAAGGAGGGGAGAATGTAACAACCCGTATTTTCAATAGACTGTTATAACATAAATCGAGGCAGAATTTAATTCAAAAATCTGAATCAAGGGAAACGGGCTATGCCATTGCGTTCGTCTCGGAAAAATACGCGAAATAGAGTCCGAGTTTTCGAAAATCGGAGTCCGTATGACCCAGTTAAGGCCCATTGAAGTTTTCAGAAATTTCCATGTTAAAAACAGATTTAAATTTCAAATTAAAAACAAGGATTAGGGCTAATTGGCGTCAGGCGGGAAAACTCCCGCCAGGGCCCTCATGTCGACGGGCATGTCGACAGGGGTCTTAAGGTGTCGACTGCCCTATCGACAGCCCTGTCGACACGGGGTGGCCAGGCAGTTTTGCCTGGCGCACCATTTTGATTTGGGCTTGGTCTTGTGGCTTGGTTCTAGAGAATTCCTAAATCTGACGGGCCTAAACTAACCTAGGGTTAATCCTAGCGCTAAAAACACTCTAATCTTCTATAAATAAGCCCTTAATCCTACCCTAAAGCCTCATTATTCACTCTAGCAACCAAACTATGTCAAATTGAAATCTAAAATGGCCTCCACCTAAGAACCCTAGCCTCCACCCTCTTCAAAAATCATTTCTATTAAGATTTTGATGTTCATACAAGCTTCTCTAAGTTGTATGAATGATCATTAGCTTGCATACATCATCAAGTTGCAAGCTTTAATTGCTAAGCTAGAGTTTTTGGGATTTTTGTTAATTGGAGCTTTGTTTTGGGGTTTTATATGCTTGCATAAAAGGGCTTTTCAATCTTTATTAGTAGATTTGTGTCTTCATAATATTTGTAAGCCCTCTTACCTTCATTTTAGAAACTCTAAAGTTAATATGTGATGAAAGTTGGGATTTATGCATGTTTAATAAGTTATGCATGCTTATGCGAGTTCACTATGCTATGTTATGCATGTTTAATGAGTTATGCATGCTTATGTGAGTTCACTATCACATGTTATGCATGTTTAATGAGTTATGCATGCTTATGTGAGTTCACTATGCTATGTTACACATGTTTGATAAGTTATGCATGTTTATGCAAGTTCACTAAGTCATGATTTGCAAGTTTAACAAGTTATGCATGTTTATGCAAGTTCACTATGCCATGATTTGCAAGTTTAACAAGTTATGCATGTTTATGCAAGTTCACTATGCCATGATTTGCAAGTTTAACAAGTTATGCATGTTTATGCAAGTTCACTATGCCATGATTTGCATGTTTAACAAGTTATGCATGTTTATGCAAGTTAACTATGCCATGATTCGCAAGTTTAACAAGCTATGCATGTTTATGCAAGTTCACTATGCCAAGTTATGCAAGTCCAACATGTTATGCATGCTTATTATGATATGTAAGATTTATCATGTATGTTGTGCCAAGTTCCCCCTTTCTATCCTTTATGCGTTATGACGAATATGTAAGCGATAGAATGACGTTGGGAGGGTTTTTGGGTAAAACTTAAAATACATGAAAATATAAGATTGGGAATTTACCTATTAAGCTAGGTCTACCCCTTGGGAATTTACCTATTAAGTTAGGTCTACCCAAGTATTTGTTAAACTTGTAATTATGGTTTGAAATAAAGTGGACATGACACTTAGAAAACATGTGTGGCCAACTCGAGGTTGGGTTGAGTTTGTAGCGTAAACCTACCCGGAACCGACCGGCTTAACTAGTTGCTACAAACAATAGGACCCAATGTGAGAAGTTGGTCATGTGTACCTGGGACCCGAGGTTAGACCAAGTTGTGGTGTAAAGCTACCCGGACCCGCCCGGCTTAACTAGTAACTGCAACAAAGTCTAATGTGAGAGGTTAAGGTACAATTAAATTAATGCCTCATGATTAGGGTTAAGTCATGGCCCACTAATACTTAACCAATTTTGGGGATACGAGGGATTAAATGGGGTTAAGTGGTGAACTGTTGGTTACACTTAGCTAATTTAATCCATGATTAGTGAGGGGTTAAACCACACTTAACCCTCTTAGAAAACCCTAGCAACGTGGTCTGTTCCAGCAGTAATCCCAGTTTGGTATCATTCACAACCCTAGAGGCTAGGCTAGGGCGGGGCACGATTACTGGACTGATGTAAGCGACCAAAGCGACGGCTGAGTGGTACAGCGGTGCGGGTCCAGGCGGGCTATGGACGTGCACGTAGTTCGGTGTTGGACAAACTCGAGGCACGGGTACCAGTAGGTTTAGACTGTGCATTATTGCTTAGGTGTCTGGGGTTGACACCCGAGGGCTTGATACACCCGAGGGTGGACCCAGCACAGTCTGACTACAACCATATGTGGGCCGTATGGACACCAACACTTGACGTGTTAGGTTTATAGGGAGCCGATCGACTAGACCGTTGGGCTGGACCTTGTATTAAGGTCACCTCATGCTATTGGGCCAAAGTTTGGGCTGAGGGATCAATGCCTGTTATGTTAGTTTGCTAGTACACTGTGGTGCAAAGCTTAATCTTCTTTATGTGATGACACCTTTATCTATTGCCAGTATATTCATCTCAGTTTCCATCATGATGTTAGCTTTATTAGTTTATAGACTGATCGTAGTAGGGCTTACCAGTCTTTTTGACTGACCTGTTTTCTTTCGCTTCTTTTCTTCCGTTCCCCCCCCCCAGGTACTCAGGGAGGGAACAGTGGTGCTTAGCTTGGATCGCTTGCTTGTTCGCTGGATAGCTCATGTATGTCTGGATATTGAGCTCGCTATGGCTTATCACTTTTATTTTTGGGGATAACACTATGTATTTCAGTATTTCTGTTTATGTTGTACTAGACATATTTACTTTGGCAGATGACTTTATGATGTACTAGACTTGTTTTGAGATGGTTTGAGATATTCCGCTGTTTTATTCTCACTTACTCTGTTTTACATATATATATTTATGTTCCTGTTCTGCCTTGATATATCATTATGCATGCTTACCCAGTTCTAACGCCCCCCAGAAGCTAGTGCCCCCGAAAGAGTGACCCTAGCGGAGGTGGGGTGTTACAGCATGAATTGGTGAATATTAAGTAATTGCAATATTGGGTTTGAAGTAAATAAAATTATTTGAAGCTAAAAATTTGTTCCTAATAATATATGTTGGGAATAAATCTTGATTTCACAAATTAATATAATAAAGGATAACAAACTTATGTCATAGGAAACCAGGCTTAAAAGTATAATATAATATATAAATCTTTATTTTAAGATGTTTGTAGTCGTAGTCTATGCTCAATTAAATATGGTTTGTGGACTTTAAATGTAATCATTATTGTTTTGTTGGCACAAGTAGGAATTTGGAGAAAATTATATGGAAAATAAATATATAAAATGAAATTTTGATTGTAAAAATATTAATAAGTATAGAAATTAATAATTTTGTGTGCATTTGGATGATTTGTGTATTAAAATAGAGTATTTGAAATCATTAATCCACTTGTTATGTAACATTTACACTAGCTTATAATAAAATGTTCATATTTGTGTATAATGTAAATTTTTTGCATAATTGTGAATATTAGTGATTTAAGCTTTAAAATGTTTTACAAATAATGATTATAATTTTATTTTATGTTGTAGGTTGTCAAAATGCAATTTATTGTGCGAAGTAGTGGTTTCAACATGACATAACTATGTTAAAATAGGGTTAAATATGTGTAAAATGGCTTTAGCAATCACTAATTAGCTTAATTAGTCAATCTTGGACTTAATTACCTTAGTTTAGTCCCCTAATTGGTTATTACTAGAAGAAAAGTCCATAGAAATGTTCCAGTACGTACTCTTCTCTGGAACACTCTCTTCTTCCTATTGCCTAATGCTGAAACTAAAGGAAACCAAGAAAGCTTCACTGTAAATCAAAATCAAAGCCTCCAAATCACTTTGAATTGCTAATTTCAATTGCTAACAATCTCTAACATCAGGTAAACTATACAAAAACTTGAATCGAATCCATGTTCCCTTAACCTGACACACCTAGCTCAGTTGGTTAGAGGTGGGCAAATTGGAATGAAACATAGGTCTCAGGTTCGAGGGTCACCTCTGCCAATTTCTAGGGGTGACTACCTAGGTAGTGTGAAGACAATGAAAAATCGGGTATATCACTACCCGTGGGGTTTACTTAGACGACAAGCAATGGCTTGAGTGAAGTCTTAGGTTCCAAACGTAAATAAAAAAAAATCCATATTCCCTTATGTCATATTGAGTAATTTATTGTATGTTGAATATATGGGTTGCATGTTGTTGTAGCTTCCTTTTCAGGTGAGAGAAAGCTACTTCTTTCAAGCGTTAGAACCTCTATTGCCTTAAATTTCTCCTGAACTCACTGTAGCTTGCATCTAAGGCGAATGTTCACTCACAATTTTTAGTAACATTAGAGTTTTTGTTATATGTGTTGAATTTGTACGAAGTTTTGTCAAAATATGTAGCTTTCTATTGATATAATTCTTTCTTGATTAAAGTAAACACATCCAAAGTTCTACTTTGAGTTGCTGTAGCTTTGTCATACCTTGATGAAATTGCATCATTTTGGTTTCTACTCATTGTTGAGTTTGTTATTTATGTGCTTGCAAATTTTCAGGTCATTCTAATCACTAAGCATGTCAAAACGATCATCAAAGTTGATGTAACGACCCGCATTCTACGCATCAGAGGATCATAGAATATTTATTTCATTCTCATACGAAGTCGTATGGTCGTGTAACTTTGGGGAACAACTATTGGGATCATTTTCCATGTTCACGATTTTTGCCTAATTTTAAATAACGGTTTTGCCCCTAGCGAATCTTTTTTTGCCTATAACTTTTGATTGTTAAGGGGTTTTGACCTAAAACAACTTCTATTGGATTTGGATGATGGTTTAGCTTTCCCTAGAGTGGTCACATTAATCAAACGGACTCACCGTTTGGGAGATATGGCTGAAATAAGTTTTGAAGGTGGAAAAATAGCTTAAACGAGCCTAATAGGATAATTAGCAGCTAGGCCCATTAGGGGTTAGGGTTATATAAGGGCTGGAAGGGGTTAGAGAAACCCTTCTTTGTCATTTTTACAGCCGCCACTTACCTCTCTTCAACCCTAACAATGGCTTTCACCTTCTAAATTCAACCGTAATCACTTTCTAATCACATAATAAGCAAATCTACATCAAATCAAGGTGGATTAGCATCAAAATCGAGATAGAGCTGCTGGAACACATAGGAATTCAACTCAAATCAGTGGATTTTTCAGATCTATAATTTATTTGTGGCTAAGGTGAGTGATTTGCACTTTTGTTCAATGATTATGACTAATTAGTGGTGATTAGTGATAATTAGCGAAATTATGACTCAGAAAAATATGGAAAAATATGCATAAATTCTGAAATATTATTTTATGTCATTGGTAAAAATTTGGGTTAATTTGGATTAAGTTTGCTAATCTTATTGTTAAAACATGGTTAAGGGATTAAGGGGAAAGTCATGGTTTTGGGTACGTTTGATCCAAAATAATTCATGTAATTGATGTTTTAATGCTTTTGATTGATTACACATATTATTACCACTGTTTTGTATGCTTTGTTGATGTATAGTAAAGTTAGAATGGTCGAAAACGACGTCGTATGGCGTAAAAAGCTCGTTGGAAAAGTTGCAGGAAATTGGTCAGACCCCCGATCGTGAAGCACGTTCACGACCCGACCCCCACTTGTGTAGCTTGATCATGACCCGATTGTGAAGCTTGAACAAGAGCCCAAACCGTTGGAGTACATTTCACGACCCGAACCAGATGTGCCATGAATGGATGCCACGAACGAAGCACCACTACCCAGACCCACGAACTAAGCAGGGTGCTTGACCACGAATGGAGACCACGTCCAGGAGCAGGTTTCACGAATTGGAGAAGGCACCACAAGCATGTCACGAACCGATTGCTTTACCACGACCCGAAACGCTCGTACCCTATGATCACGAACCGAATAGGAAGTTGAGTGGAGGACTGAACCGCGAGCGTACAAGGAGGCGAGCCATGGGCCTTGAGGCGACCCGGAGTTGGAGTCATGAGTCGAGCGTACTTCGAACCGCGAGTTGAATGGAAACTGAGCCATGAACTGAAGAAGACCAAAACCCGAGATGCAAAGTGAGTCTAAATAGGAAGTTAGAACTCAGAATCCAAATGGGAGTCAACTGTTTAACTTCTAAAGTTGGACTTTGCTGTGGGACGTGTGCAAAAGGGTTATCGATATCTATAACTCGAATTCACCATTGTGGGAAGGGATAAAGTTATTGACTATGGACCAAGCCCCAAAGGGCAAAGTGGTCATGACAATAGTTATACGGAGTTGTCGTCATGGCCCCGATGGTCTGGTGATCAAAGCGGTAGATATCGTATGCTTTACGCACTGAGTGAGTGATGTGAGGATGATTGCTATGTTTGATGTTTGATATCACCATGACACGCACACTCCCATTTTTTACACTTTATGTTAGTGTTACCTTAGAGTACTGTACATCTTGTTGTGCTAACTCTTTGGTTGCAGGTCCAGGTTCAGGTATGATTTATTTATACCTGTTATTGCTTTATGTTGTTGCTATCTCTCATACCAGACTTTTGTCTGACCTAGAGTTTTATGTCTCTTCTTATTACTCTGGGTGCTCTCAAACGAGCAGACTAGAGACAGGTTAGGTGGTATGCACGAGCGGCTATCCGGAGACGAGCAGAAGGCTTCCACATACTATTTACATATATTCTCCTTATGTTATTGCTGGTTGCTACTTTGGGCATTAGTAGTTTACCTTTTCTATTTTGTTTTAGAGATAGTATTTTGAAGTTGTAATAATGGTTTGGATCATAAGCTGTATTTTGGATTCCGCTGCTATGATGGTTTAGTTTTCAGCTTATGCACTGTCTCGCCTGTTTTATATCAAGTTATGTTATTATTGTATTTTATTCTATGCGCTGTGAGATATACTACAGGTTCTTGATGATTCATAGTTCCAAATCCCTTTCTTCTGACGACCGTCCCGTGCTAGTTGGACATTGGCATAACGCATTTCGAGGGAAATGTCGGAAGGTATGGGGCAGGCCGTCACACTTGATATCAGAATCTAGGTTGCGTAATTAACGTAGGGGAAGACATCAGGGAGAGATAGTAACATATAGGAGAGCGTGTATTTGTGATATTTTGGTTTTCAAAAACTATATATATATACACTATTATTATATCTAAGGATGAAGTCGCACTGCACTGGTACCACTAAGGAGATGGTTAATCGTTTTCTCTGTACAGATTGAATGATGAGCCAAAATACGGGGAGTATGGTGAGGAACACCGCATCGGGAGTTGAAGAGCGAGCTTGTTCAGGGGATAACAATGGGAATGTCCCTGATATAAGGATGATGTTTACTTCCTTCATGCCAAAGATGCTTAGGGATGCTCTGGGAGTAGTTCCTAATGCTACTAATGGTGGTGGTGCGGTAGTGCAGGCGCCTAAGGCCGATCTCGCCAAGCTTAACAAGGAGTTCCAAAAAAAAAGAAAGCAGAACCAAGATAAGGCTGGCTAAGAAAAAGAGAAATAAGAAGGATATCCAGTGTTTTAGCTGCGACAAGAAGGGCCACTATGTCACGGACTGTCGAGCGAAGCCAAGGGAAAGGAAGTATTCAATTGTGGCCAAGTGGGACATCTCAAGAAAGAATGTCCACAACCCCCTAAGAAGAAGAAGATTGTGGAAGCATATGCTATCAACGTTGTTCCTTCTTCTTCGAATGCCCCAACTGCGGCGGAGAAGGGGAAGGGTGTCATTATTCAAGGTATGCTTTCCATTTAATAGGTTTCTGGTCCAGTTTTGTTTGGTACCGGGCTTCCCATTCCTTTGTATCTAGTGACCTAGTAGATAGGTTGGGATTGGAACTCGAGATAGTCAACAAACCTTTAGTTGTGACGAACCCGACCGGTGGTTCAACTAGCCTTAGTATGATTTGTCATAAAGTAGTCATGTCGAGTCATGGATGTATGTTTGCTTGTGATTGCTTTGTTTTGGGCTTTACTGGGTATGGCATTATTTTGGGAGTCGATTGGCTCCAAAGGCAAGGGATGGTAGTGGACTGCGGGGGGTCTTCGGTGACCATTAGAGTGGATGATGGGAGGAGGGTACTGTTTGGTAGCCTACCTAGTGATGGGGTGATGGTTAGTTTTCTAAATTCCCTCGACATCTTGCATGATGAGTTGTCGGATATGCCTATTGCTGGCGAGCATCCGGACATCTTCAGGGAAGTGACCGGACTTCCACCACACCGAGAGATTGAGTTTCGGATTGATTTAGTAAAAGATGCCTGACCTATAGTGTTGCCTCTTCTTCGTATGGCGCCAAGGGAGCAACGAGAGCTCGGAGTGCAAGTAAGCAATCTTTTGAAGAAGGGATTTACCCAAAGAAGTGTTTCTGAGTGGGGAGCACCAGTTGTATTTGCCATTAAGGCCGATGGTTCCCTTCGCTTATGTGTGGACTCGAGTTGAAGATGGAGTTGTGGATTGCTCTTTTGATGAGAGTGCCAAGGAATCGTCGATAGTTCGGAGTGTTCTAAACGGACTCAAAGTAGGGGTATCTAGGGACGCCCATTTACCTTGGATCCGTTGGACGTGATCTAGTTATTCTTGGAGGGTAAATGTACGTTGGACATGCGGTAGTCCGTTTGGAGCCGTGGTTTCTATTGGCCCTTGATATTGGTTAGACCAGTCATACGGGCATCAATGTATTCGTGGCTTTAGCAGGTGATAGATAAGACTTGTTCGGTGAACGATATGGATTGTTTAAGACCCCATGTTGATGTTCTCTTTAGTTCAAGAATAGTAAAAACTTCAAAGTGTTAATATGGGTTCGTTGATCGTGGAGATGCAACGAAGCTTAGGATGATTCAAGTTGGACTTGAACTCGTAAAAGAAAAATGGTTGTTCGTTGATCTTAGAGATGCAACGAGTAGGGAGACGACTCATGTTGGACTTGAGTTTGTGGGTAATGGTCCAATGGATACTCGAGACTAGGTCTGAGTTTGTGGATAGTCGCTGGTGATACCGACTAGAGTTATGAAGGGATTATCGTTGTCGTAAGTTCTAACGGGCTCAAAGCAAGGGTATAATAGGGGCACCTAAAAGGCTAGTTGGACTAGTCGAATACCCTGGACCAATTGGATGGGCCTAGTTATCTCTGGGAGGCAAATGTACGTTGGATGTGCAGTAGCTTGATTAGAACTGGGGTTATCATTAGCCCTTGACGGATGGCATGGTGACATAGCCAGTCATACGATTAACGATGGTTTCAAAGCAGGATTAGTAGTGATAGCCAAAGTCAGTTATGAGTGATTGGTTACTTTGTTGAACTATCTCATGTAGATTGTCCAATGTCGAAGGAGACGTTTCTTAGGTGCTTGTCTGATATTGGTTTAGGCCTCTAGGGCTTGTACTTGAGGGATGTTGGATTCGGTTAGGATGGTTCACGTGAGATGTATAAACTTGATGTTATGAGTGCTATTGTTTGATTGCTTTTGATTGCTAGGATTGAATGGGTCATTCAGGTTTCATCCTAATATATGGTTGAAAGGTTTTGTTATAATGGCTATCACTTTCGAATGTTGGGAGTTGGGCTTGGAGTTCTTCCGTAGTAATGCGATTGGTAGATTGATGGTTGATTTGCCTATTCTCATATACTTTATTGATGACATTAGTTGGTTGTTTTATCTCTCACTAAGACTAGTTGTACCCAGTGTTAATGGATTGAGAGATGAAGTGCTTAGAGAGTGTCATCACTCGAAGCTGACTATACATCCCGATGGTAACAAAATGTATCGAGACATGAATCAGACCTACTACTGGGAAGGTTGAGAAGTTTATATCCAAGTGCGTGAACTGCCAGTTGGTTAAAGCCGAACAAAATAAGCCTAGTGGTTTGTTACAACCGCTGGAAATTCCTGAATGGAAATGGGAACAAGTCTCAATGGGTTTCATTGATGGTTTATGAAGGACTAGATCGGGCCATGATAGCATTTCAGTGATTGTGGATCGATTAACCAAAAGTTCAAGGTTTATACCGGTCAAGTCGAATAGAACGGTAGCTAAGTTAGTAGAACTGTATATGAAGTGGGTAGTGATATTTCATGGAGTACCCAAAGGTATCGTGAGTGACCGGGATACATTATTTACTAATGGGTTCTGAAAGAGCTTACAAGAGGCTTTAAGGTCGGAATTACATCTCAGTACCGCATACCATCCTCAAACCGACAGTCAAACAGAGATGGTGAATCATGTATTAGAGGATCTCTTGAGAGCTTCTATATTGGATTTTGGAGGTTCATGGGATGACCATTTGCATTTGGTTGAGTTTGTGTATAATAATAGTTATTAGTCTAGTATTGGTGTGGCTCCACTTGAAGCTTTGTACGGAAGACCGTGCAACTCACCATCATGTTGGTTGGAGATCGGTGATAAATTTATGCTTGGGCCAGATGTAATAAGAGAAACGTCAGATAAGATAAAGGTTATTCAACAACGAATGAAGACTGCCGAAGATAGGCAGAAGAGTTATGCTGATAAAAGGCGAAGAAATTTGAAATTCTTCGTTAGCGACTTGGTATTTTTCAAGATCTCTCTATTGAAGAGTGTGATTCGGTTTGGTAAGAAAGGTAAGTTAGCACCAAAGGTTTGTTGGTCCGTTCCCAGTTCTCTAACAAGTTGGGAATTTAATGTATAAAGTTGTACTGTCTGACAAGATGGTGGGAGTGCACGACGTATTTCATGTTTCTTAGTTAAGGAAGATCGTGCACGATTCTGATATGACTATCTTACCTGATCAGATGGATGATATCGAGGTGGAACCCGAGGCAGTTGAAAGCCGCAGACCGATTCGTATTGTCGGACACGATACGAATTAACTTCGGAGGAAGATGGTGAAACTGGTTAAGGTCCAATGGGGTGATAACGAGAGTGACTGCACTTGGGAATCCGAGGAGAACATAAGGAAGTCATGTCCAGAGCTCTTTACGTGGTAAAGTTTTAATCGCAATGTAGTTATTCTGCATGCTAGGATAGGCTTGTTGTGTTTATTATGTATGTTTGATTGTTGCAAAGGGTTGAAAGGCATGCGGAACCTTTTGGCAGTTTTCTTAGTTAAGAAATTTCGAGGGCGAAATTTCTTAAGCGGGGGAGAGTGTAATGACCCGCATTCTATGCATCGGAGGATCGTAGAATATTTATTTCATTCTCATACAAAGTCGTATGGTCGTGTAACTTTGGGAAACACTATTGGGGTCATTTTCCATGTTCACAATTTTTGCCGAATTTTAAATGACCGTTTTTCCCCTGGCGAATCTTGTTTCGTCTATAACTTTTGATTGGTAAGCAGTTTTGACCTAAAACTACTTCCACTGGATTCGGATGATGGTTTAGCTTTCCATAGAGTGGTCACATTAATCAAATGGACTTACCGTTTGGGAAATATAAGGGCTGGATAGGGTTAGAGAAACCCTTCTTTGTCATTTTTACAGTCGCCACTTACCTCTCTTCAACCCTAACAATGGCTTTCACCTTCTAAATTCAGCCATAATCACTTTCTAATCACATAATAAGCAAATCTACATCAAATAAAGGCGGATTAACATCAAAATCGAGATAGAGCTGCTGGAACACATAGGAATTCGACCCAAATCAGTGGAGTTTTCAGATCTATAACTTATTTGTGGCTAAGGTGAGTGATTTGCACTTTTGTTCACTAATTACGGCTAATTAGTGGTGATTAGTGATAATTAGCGAAATTATGACTTAGAAAAATACGGAAAAATATGCATAAATTCTGAAATATTATTTTATGTAATTGGTAAAAATTTGGGTTAATTTGGATTAAGTTTTTTAATCCTATTGTTAAAACATGGTTAAGGGATTAAGGGGAAAGTCATGGTTTTGGGTACGTTTGATCCAAAATAATTCATGTAATTGATGTTTTAATGCTTTCGATTGATTACACATATTGTTACCACTGTTTGGTATGCTTTGTGGATGTATAGTAAAGTTAGAATGGTCGAAAACAGCGTCGTATGGTGTAAAAAGCTCGCTGGAAAAGTTGCAGGAAATTGGTTACACCCCCGATCGCTAAGCATGTTCACGACCCGACCCCCACTCGTGAAGCTCGATCACGACCCGATTGTGAAGCTTGACCACGAGCCCTAACCGTTGGAGTACATGTCATGACCCAAACTAGATGTTCCCTGAATGGATGCCACGAAGAAGCACCACGACCCAGACCCAAGAACCAAGCAGCGTGCTTGACCACGAATGGAGACCACGTCCAGGAGCAGGTGTCACGAATCGAAGAAGGCGCCACAAGCATGTCACAAACTGATTTCTTTACCACGATCCGAATAGGAAGTGGAGAGGAGGACTGAACCACGAGTGTACAAGGAGGCAAGCCACGAGCCATGGGCCACGAGCTGACCCGGAGTTGGAGTCACGAGCCGAGCGTACTTCGAACCACAGGCTATTGGGTATCGCGAGCTGAATGGAAATTGAGCCGTGAACTGAAGTAGACCAAAACTCAAGATCCAAAGGGAGTCCAAATAGGAAGTTAAAACTCAGGATCCAGATGGGAATCAACGGGTTAACTTCTAAAGTTGGAATTTGCTGCGGACGTGTGCAGAAGGGTTATCAATATTTATAAATCGAATCACCATTATGGGAAAGGATAAAGTTATTGACTATGGACTGGGCCCCAAAGGGCAAAGTGGTCATAGCAATAGTTATACGGAGTTGTCGTCATGGCCCCAATGGTCTGGTGATCAAAGCGGTAGATATCGTGTGCTTTACGCACTGAGTGAGTGATGTGAGGATGATTGCTATGTTTGATGTTTGCTATCACCATGACACGCACACTCCCATTTTTTACACTTTATGTTAGTGTTATCTTAGAGTACTGTACATCTTGTTGTGCTAACTCTTTGGTTGCAGGTCCAGGTTCAGGTATGATTTACTTGTACATGTTATTGCTTTATGTTGTTGCTATCGCTCATACCAGACTTTTGTCTGACCCAGAGTTTTATGTCTCTTCTTATTACTCTGGGTGCTCCTAAACGAGCAGACTAGAGACAGGTTAGGTGGTATGCACGTGCGGCTATCTGGAGACGAGCACAAGGCTTCCACGTACTATTTACATATATTCTCCCTGTTTTATTGCTGGTCGCTACTTTGGGCATTAGTAGTTTACATTTTCTATTTTGTTTTAGAGACAGTATTTTGAAGTTGTAATAATGGTTTGGATCATAAGCTGTATTTTGGATTCCGCTGCTATGATGGTTTAGTTTTCAGCTTATGCACTGTCTCGTCTGTTTTATATCAAGTTATGTTACTATTGTATTTTATTCTATGCGCTGTGAGGTACACTACAGGTTCTTGATGATTCATAGTTCCAAATCCATTTCTTTTGACGATCATCCCGTGCTAGTTGGACATTGGCACAACGCATTTCGAGGGAAATGTCAGTAGGTGCGGGGCGGGCCGTTACAGTTGAATACCAATGTTGTTGTCGACCTGTAGATTTTTCGTAGGATGGGTCGACTCATGCCTTTGATATGTCCGCCCATGGGTCGCACACAAAAAAAGTGGATCGAAACAGGGTTCGACCCACTTAATATATATAGCGCATGTATGTTTTCTTGCTTGTTGTGCTATTTCCTGAAGTACCTAGCTTACTTAAACTTGCTTTCCTTGTTGAATTTCTGGAGTTATTCACCACGGTTTGTTGCAACCTTAGCTTATCAAAGTAAATGCATGCCTTGGCCAATCCGTCCTCTTGGTTCATATAAAATTTGAGTGTTTATTTTTTGTTTATGATGAATTTCGATGGTATTTTCATGATGAATTCGATGGCTTCTCACAAAATGCACAGTTTCAGAAATAGTTTTCTATGTTATTATGTATATCGATTTCTTTATAGATTTGGGATAAAATGATTTTATTGTTTTGGTTTTCAATTATAAATATTCTCTAAGCAATAGTATAAATCCATTTTGAAAGTATAAAAGGATTGATAGAAATAAATTAAGTGTTTATAAATCATTTTATAATTCTGTTTTCGCAGAACTAAGTGTTTACTATATATTAAAATACACATTTCTGCCTGCTTCGAGAAGGCGTGTTTGTAATTAAATGGTATAGTAAACCTCGTGGTACGAGACATGAAGTTTTATTTTATGGGTTAATTATAGATCCGTCTAATTAAAGAAAATGATTCGATGTTTTTGATGACTTGATGTTTCTTATAATTTTCGGTGTGGAATTGACTAGTGAATAGTAAACCAATAGCGAGAACGTGTGATATGGGACATATAGTTACCACTGCGTGGGTTACTATCTGTAATTTTATGACATATCCTATTGTTAATGCTAGTACCAGGGGATGGTGGGTACCGTATGCATGTAGATATACGTACAAATTTGTTTGGCGTTTGTTGTTTGTTGAGGGCTGGTGCGCTAGAATAAGGATTGATGGGTCACTTATTCGATTATCAATTTGGTGGGCTCGATATATCGATATGATGGGTTCAATAGAGAGATGTTAAATCTTTCAATTTATAATGTGGTCGGGGCTGACGAGTCATGACTAGAGGTTGACGAGTCTCAATATATGGTACTTGGCAAAGCACGGGGAGAGCTTACATGCACATGCGATATCTTGATGTTTTAGATCCGAATTTTTTTCATTGTCGAACTTTGTTGTTTGGGTCGATACTGGTCCTTTGATGACTTAGCTCTTATGATCACATCTAAATTTGCTGTTTAGGACCCAAATACTGATGTTTTGATGAATTTGATCTTATGATCCTACGTGGATGATTTGTTATGATAATATCTGGAGTTTGATGTTGGTGTTCTCAATAAATCTTTCTAAACTCATTCCAGTTTACATAGGTTGTCTTTGATTAAATTTGCCCTTTGAGATTTGATGTTATTTGGTGATTGATGCTTGTACTAGCTCCTAGCGTAGTGCATAACCTAGATGGAAGTTCCTTATTGTTGTTAAATTAAACTTATGTCATTTCTGCCCCCATGGAATTAATTTACTAACTCTCCTAGATGGAGACTTACTCTTAGAATCTTATGATATTATTAAATATTTGTACTCATTGTTAACTAGAATGGCCTCTGTGTGTTAACGCTCGGTTCAGACTAGGGATAGGAAAAAAATTCGTACCCGTGGTTACCTATGGATAAAATCCATCATGGGCATGAAACGGGTAACTTAATAGGTAACCATGGGTAAAATAAATGGGTTTTTTTAATATTCGTTGATTAATGGGATACGTACAGATATTATGATATCCATGTCTATGGGTAACCATGCGAGTATGATTTATTCTATTTATTCTCAATGCAAAAATCATTGTTGTTGGTTGTTGGGTATTAGTGTGCATACACTACACCATATCAGCCAATTTGGCACACCAGGATGCGGGCGTAAAATTGGGCTATAAGCCATATCAAATTTGACAGTGCTCAAATCCGTATCAAACTAAGTTCTGCGAACCGCACCACCCCAAACACCCTTAATCCGTCCGTCCATCAACGAAGTCCCGGATTAGTTCATTTGATACAGCTTTGGACCATATTAAATTCGTGTCAAATTCCCTCACCCCGTACTTGTACATAAGCACAATCGAGTTTTGCCTTATCAAAAATTTCGGTCGAATAATCCCTCCTTTTATTTTGCAATGGCGACCACTAAATACCCAAATTAGGGTTTTGGTACTCGACTGACTTCCTTTGTCAATAATTGATCCACCGTAGTCCATGAGTTATCGTTATCTCGCGATGTCTTCAGCTGACCGGCGAAGCCTCAGTCCACCGCTGTCCATCCTTCTCGTCGCCTCTGGAGGTGAGTACTAGATCACCATTAAATTTAAATATGAATTAGGTTTAAATTAGGTTTAATATGCTGCTATTGTGTTTAAATTGGGTATTATCCCCAGTATTATATTGCGGCAGTGTACTTGCTATCATTTACTTGTGCTGTATTTGTCTACCTTGAATTCAAACACTTTTACTTGTGCTGCCCTGCTCATTTGTGTGTATTATTGCACCATGTACACTGATCCTGATAACTGATCTGAAGTGCATGTGTATGATTTGATTAGAGAACTAAAGCATACTAGTTCTGTTGACTGAGCTGCATGTATCTGGTAATTGATATTGGAAAATTTGTGTGATTGAGTAGAAATGCCGGTGATGGATGCATGAATGAAAATAAAATGGCATTTATAGGTTGAGATTTAGTCAATTTGTTTGGTGTGTCATGTGTGTCACACTGCGTGTGAGTAAAGGCGTAAAACTGCTTTTCCATTTATGACTTGCTGCATTGAACCAAGTTGCTTTGTTCTCATGTAACAAATCATTTTTGTTAGTCAACTTACGTGCAAAAATAGAAGCTGACTATTAATATAACATGTGTGTGCAGCATGCCGCCTCCGTCATTTGGATGAAGCTAATAAGCATGGATTTGAGTGTGTTGATCTAAACTTCAGGTAATATCTCGCTTTTTTCCATGAAAATTTATGTGTTATGGTATAGATACATGAAAATTTATGTGCAAAAATACTTCATTTGATATCTATAACCTTTGCGGCGAGATCAGTTCGGCCACAAGATTTTGCAAGTGCACGTTTTGTTGCTGCAAACATGGCCTGAGTCCATTTTTGAGTGTCCATAACTCTTTCATATCAAGTCGGAATTCATTACTAGGTCAGGTCAAAACTAAAGTATGAGTCCATGTTTGAAGTTCTGATATCATTTTGTAACGCCCCACCCCGAGACCCACCCTAATAAAGAGCATTACTAGGTTATGCTGTCTATTAGAGCGGAGAATAGGGATGGTTAAGGGCGACCACTCGTAGAACTTGATAATGCAGTTCTACGAGTGGTCGCCCTTAACCAGCCCTATTCTCCGCTCAAATAGACAGCATAACCTAGTAATGCTCTTTATTAGGGTGGGTCTCGGGGTGGGGCGTTACAAAAATAAGGGTGATAGAATAGAAAGGGAAAGGCTATAACAATGTTTTATCTACATTGCAGCTAAGTGACAATAATGAGAATTATAATAAAGCGGACATATCCGCTATATTACTCTTTAATTAGGCTATAACAATTGTCTTTAATCGAGATTCAGTCTCGACTGAACAAGTAAAAATGTTGTAGACTTGCAATATTCAGCTACTAATGAAAATAATAATGTGGACATATCCTATCCTGAATTATGCGGTTTGCACTTTTTTATAGGTCTTTGTAGTGTACATGCTATATGCTATCCAAGCTAACTTATTACCAGGCCTTGGATAGAATAGCGTGTTGATCTTTCTGAAGGGTTCCTTTATGTCTTGGATAGAATGCAATGTTGCTTGGCTGGTTTATGTTCTTTTGTCTGTTTTGGAGGATGTTCATCTTGAAGGAAGCATTGACTCAATAGGTGGCTGCACTTTAGCTCACGACGCCGGTTGGGGTATTTATCCCAGCTCATTGTAATGTAACATTATGTATCTTCTTTAGTGTAATGAAACAGCGTGTATCTTATTTATTGTAATGTAATCAAATAGCATGTATCATTATATATTGTAATGTAATGAAATATTTCATACAAATGTTTCATTTACTGTTACAATTGTGAATTAGTGTATCCTGTGTTATATATGCTTTGTGTTACAAATAATATATGTTGTAGTTTCTGCTTATATATATATATATATATACGATACGGTTTTTAGCCATATCTACATACACTTTAGATACGGCCAATAGCCGTATGTTACTCCATTGAGATACGGGTTAAAGCCGTATCTAATAATTTAACACACCACTTTTTGATACGGCTATTTACCGTGCCCAATAGCTTTAGATACGGCTAAAAACACAGCCTAATCAGCATATATGGTATAGTGATGCTTTTATTTAACAATTTATAAGCGGCTGTTCATATTTGTAATAAGTGTACATGCTGCTAATTAAAACCCTATATATAGCTACTTAGAAATTTCCAAATGTCTTATTAATTGTTTCAAATTCCAATCCAGCAAGCAACGCGCCTTTTCTTCTCTCTAAACCTTTTCCCTTTTTAGTAAATTCAACACATCTTGCCAAAGTTCTTGCTTCACTCCTCCTCACTGGTTTATATCAATACATTACCAAAAGCAACACGTTGCCAAAGTTCACGCCTGAGCTAATTTATTTTTTTAACCAAATGTATGTATTTTTAAACAATTTCAATAGGTGGTTAAAATAAATTGAATAAAATATCATAGATACCCGCGAATACCTGCAACTTGTTTAAAATATGTTTAATGGGTACCCGTGCGGTTATGGGAGAACGGGGTAAGAAATTACCTAACTGGGTGGGTGATGGGGGGTTACTACCCGTGCCCGCCCCCGCCCCCATTGACATGCCTAGTTCAGATCGAGTTATTTCAGATAGTAGCTTGCTGATGATTCAAGGTTAGGTGATTCCTTTGAGATCTTATCCTTTGGAGCTTGTATTTATGTATCTGAATCATTGTATGTTATATTTCTATAGATGTTGTATTCTTATATGGGTGTGCGTTGTCATTCAGATTAGTAGTACATGTATATGTTGTATTTCTATGATTGTATCTACAAGTATCTGCTTTATGATCAGTTAACAGTGATGAGTTTTATATTTTTCTAAATACAACCCTCAACCATCGCAATTTTATATTAGAAGTATTGTATATGTTGATCCATTTGAAATAAGAAAAGAAAATTTAATACACTCAACTGACGTATTCCATACTCGTATAATACAAAATTACGGATGGTCGCCCCTAACCAGCCTTATTTTCCTCTCTAATAGACAACATTACTCATTAATGCTCTTTATTAGGGTGGGTCTCGTGGTGGGGTGTTACACTTTTGGTATCAAAGTCTAAGGCTATAAGATTCCTAGAAACCAGTTTTGAAAGTAAAGTATTTTTCAAAGAAATGAATTTTCAAAAGGAAAATTACTTTGAAAAATAAACAAAAGTTTTACAAAATTCCCTTCAAGTCCAGTTAAATTTATTTTTATTATTTAAATCTAAATATCTTTGTTGTTGACACGCTTTAGGTAAATCTGTCACATGTCAAGATTTTGGTTAGCGACGCGCTCAAGCATCGAGAACGCCATCGGAAAACACAAATCGATTTGGTCGAAGTCGCGATGTGTTTGGAAAAAGATTGGAATAGGCGTTGATTCGTAAAATCATCGTCGATGGACTTGGAAAAACTGGCATGGTGAAAATACGTGATCGATTCGGTCCGATCAGCTCAAAAATCTTGAGCGTATCGGTGTGATCACGAGGCAAAACTCATAATGGATAAATATATGGATTTCGGCCAAATCATGTTTCTCGTACTCAAAAACAGTTGATTGGCATGGTACAATCACGAAAAATTGCTTGCGTGACTCACGACACTCAAATTTGGCAAGTTGACAAAAATCCGATTTGGCAAGTTAAAACAGCTTGATCAACACGATGGATCAGCTCAAAAGCATGCGTTCATATCGCCCCGATCATGCTTGAAAACTTGAATTGGCAGATAGCAAATTTTACATCCTCATATTTCGAACCTCCCAGGGATTCAAAATCTCAATGTTACAACACGGCCCCAATAGAGTTTTTTCCGCATCCACCACGTCAATTAAGGGATGAGAATTATTGGGAGATCAGGGGATGCGATATTTTGCAATGCGAAAATATGGTGATCGACACGGTGGGATACAAGATTTCCACGGGTCTATAATGCAGTTTTTCAGATGCGAGGAAATCGGCTTGGCAAGCGATTTGGATTTTTGGCATTTGATAAGCCACTTTTGGCAAAGACAGAAACACGGGAGGATGCGATTTTCCATGGATGCGATACTGAGAAATGGGATACGAAATTTGGTAATCTGCCATCAGATGCAAAAATTTGGATTGTCAAAGAATTTTGGTCCGGCTGATGTAACCTGCGGATCACCTATTTCTACTTGATCCGCATGTGTTTTTCACTCAATTCTGGGATGCGAGTTTTTTATGGTGAGCGATGCAATTTTTTCACTTTGGCACAGTTTTTTAGGCTAATTTTTGGGATATGAAATTCCTACAGCTACCCCCGAAACTCACCTATAAATAGCCCCTTGCTTGGAATTCCAAGGAGTTGGTTCTGATTTGGTATTTTGGACTTCTTGGAGATCTCAAGCATCATTAATAGCTGTCATCTTCTTCCCCATGACTATTGGATATAGCTTTGATTTCAAAACATTGCATAAACACATTCCTTCAAGTTTTGGACATTCAATTGGATATTTGGCATGTTTTTGGACATATTTTGGCCTTTTGTACATTAGAGCTATTTCTTGAACATTGAAGTTACTTTTTGGATATTGCTCCATATTTTTGATCAACAAAGAATAAGAAGGGCATTTTGGTCAAAGCTTAGAATTAACAAATAATTGTTGTTCTATTGTAACAATTTGTACACAAATATTTTCTGAACTTGTAAAACCCTTGTAAAACAGATAATTTTTAATCAGTTTGTAGGGTTTGTTTTCTACCTTAGCAATTTCGAGGACGAAATTATTTTAAGTGGGGAAGAATGTAATGACCCGAATTTTTACGGGTAATAATTAATTTATTTAATTATTTAAAATAGTGATTTATGGAATTAAATCGTTGTTTAATTAAATAAAGTGAATATTTAATTAATATAAATAATAAAATAATATATTTAATTTCTGAAATAATCAGAAATAGTAAATTGACAATATAATGGGAACTGGACAATTCAAAATATATAATTCAGTTTGGAATTGAATTAGAATGACGAATATATTATATAAACGACAGCTGAACGTAGAAATTATAATATAATTATAATCGAGCTCGGAATAGCGTGGTAGTTCGCTATTTGGCGATTCGAACTTCAACTGAATGTACAGGGCCCGTTTTAAATCGGATTTCTGTGAAACAAGAAACGTATGGAGCTGGTGAAGTATATTTTTCTAGTAGAAGAGAAAAATCGGGATTTCATTCTGTATATTTTGATTCATGTCCAAATCCAATTTTAGAAAAGTCGCTATGGAATTCCTTTATAATTTATAACGACATATAAAAGGGATTTCATTATAAATCGAATTTCGATTTTATCGGGATTTGAAATATCGAGTTAGAAATTCATATAGGAATATTCTAGAGTTGTATTATAATCTGTTTGAACATATACGATAATATTTATTTTTAAATATTAAATTTAATTATATTTATATATTTAAATGGGTCATTTAGAGCTTTAAAAATAGCCAGTTTTGCAAACGACCTCAGAATTCGACGAAACCAATTTTGTTGGATCCGCAATATTAAATTATTGTTAGATTTCAATTTCCGTGATTTTTGAAGTCAGCATGTGGCTGTACGGTATTTTAATGTGAAAAACAGTCGATAAATTGACCTTTAAAAATACGTTGTGTGAGCAAACGGAGTCGGAATTCTACGAAACCAGTTTCATTGGGTCCGTGATGTGGAGCTGTAGCTGCATTTCCATTTCCATGATTTTTAAATATCGTGTGTAATCACACGGATTTTTAAAAGAGCAGAAACAAATATAAAATAACAAGTAAAATATCTAAAATCCTTTCTAAGGCCTAGAAACATGCCACATCCTCACCTCTCCAACCACACGAAAATCAAAAATGAGCCGCCAGAAAAATTCTCCTTCTCAAACACAAAACGAAAGTTTGGAAATCAAAATCTAATCAGCAGAAAATCTAAAAATCAAGTTATATATGGATTCACGTTCCCATTGCAAATCTCCATAACCTAATATACAATTTGAAGGGTTCGATCAGTTTTCGTGTTGCTGAAAACATCACCGCGCAACTAGGGTTTCGGTTACTGGGACTTTGGGTGCATCGAATCAAGTTTGAGGGTCATATTTGGATTTAGAAAGAGGTTTAACACCTCGTGAAGGAGTTGGGTGAATTCCGGTGTTCGTTTTGGTCGTGGGTTCATCTACAGAGTAGTTCGATACTGTTCGTCGCATCAAAGGAGGGTTCATCGAACTGGGCCGTTAGGGTATGAGTGGGTAGAGGCCATAGAGAGGAGTGTAATGGTGGTAGTTGGTGATGGTCTCGTGATAGATGGAAGGTGCGGTTGGGTTTTTAGATTTAGGAATCGTGTATTGTAAGGAGCGAAATTGATTCGGGGATGAAGGTATACTGGAGCGACGGGTTTTTGTGGTGTTGGGGGAAGACGGGTTGAAATCCAAAACGGGTTTGGGCTTTAAGGTATTTTTGATGGGCTGAAGGAAAAGGTTAAGGCCCAGTTTAAAATTTAAATCCAAGTTTTTATTTAATTTAAATTTTGTATTAACTTGTGAATGTTATTCTTGATCATACGATGTCAGAATCACGAACAGTCAGATCCATTGGAATCGTATGGACGGACACTACACGATGACACTGACTGGAAGTCCATCGGAGCTCGTTACAATTTATTGCAAAATAAATTGTCCGTCTCAATCAACAGACGCAAATCGTTATTTAACGGTTAACGTGAAATACGAGTAAAGCTCACCAACTCTGAACAGTTATATTTTTATAACATATTTTTAGAACTGTTAATTATCTGTTGATTGATGTGTGTTAACTGTTTGGTTGAATTGCTTATGTATTGGTTGAAAGTATAGATAACGATATATATATAAATCGTTAATCAAATATTGATTCTGTTTATCAGAATATTTTATATTCGTGTTATTTAACATATGTGATGTAGGGAAACAGGTTGGAGGAATCCAACTGGATTCCTCAACATTTATTTTACTGTTTTTCATATATTGAAATATATGATGTGATATATAATCTATTGTTGATTATGTGTGTTTGAATGATATCGATCATGGTTGTTCGGTTTTAAATACCGTAAGAAAACCCTGGGATGAAAAAGGAAAATTTCAATAACTATATAGAAATAAAAATTTATATAAAATTGAAAGATTTTATATAGAAGGAAGACTTCAAACTGTATATTGAAATAGAATATTTATAAAATCAAAGGATTTTATATAAAGGAATATTTATAAAATCAAGGGATTCTATAAAGGAAATTATTTGTAAAACAAATATAAAGGAGATATTTGTAAAACATTTACAAATAGATTTGGAAAGGGTATATTTGTAAACCGTTTACAAATAGAAATAAAAAGGATATATTTGTAAACCATTTACAAATAGATTTGGAAAGGGAATATTTGTAAAACATTTACAAATAGAGTTGGAAAGAAAATATTTATTTGTTAAACAAATAGAATTGGAAAAGAATATTTATTTGTTAAATAAATAGAGTTAAAAAAGGAGATATTTATGTAGAAAATAAATAGAGTTAAAAAAAGGATTTATTGGGAAATGAAAAGAATGTCATATAAGGAAATATTTGGCAAATGAATAGAATTTTACATCTGGAAAGTTTAGACCCGTGCTTCGCACACAGGTATAACATGATATGGATTTAAAGCAAATTTTTTAAATAGAATCTGTTATAACCAATAGATTGAGAAGATTAATTTATAAATAATATTTTATAAATAAAATAAAATATTTATCATTGGATAAATAGAATATATAAGTCAGGACTTATATAGATGAGTAAGAATTGATTTCCAAATCGATATTTGAAACTGAATATAGACGTAGAGTTAATCAAAGGAGTTAATCAAAATGAGTTAGAGGAGTTAATCGATTAGAGTTAGAGTTAACCAGTTAGAGTTAACCAGTTAGAGTTAACCAGTAAGAGTTAATCAGTTAGAGTTAATCAGTTAGAGTTAATCAGTTAGAGTTAATCAGTTAGAGTTAACCAGTTAGAGTTAACCAGTTAGAGTTAACCAGTTAGAGTTCATTAGTTAGAGTTAATTAGTTAGAGTTAACTAGTTAGAGTTATTCAAATGGAGTAAATCGAGTAGAGATATCGAATATCGCTTATTCGAAGTAGAGTTATCGAATATCACTTATTCAGAGTAGAGTTATCGAATATAGTGTATTCAAGAGAAGAGTTATCGAATATCGCATATTTGAAGTAGAGTTATCGAATATAGTGTATTCGAGAGAAGAGTTATCGAATATCGCTTATTCGAAGTAGAGTTATCGAATATCACTTATTCGAAGTAGAGTTATCAAATATAGTGTATTCGAGAGAAGAGTTATCAAATATCGCTTATTCGAAGTAGAGTTATCGAATATCACTTATTCGAAGTAGAGTTATCGAATATAGTGTATTCGAGAGAAGAGTTATCGAATATTGGTTATTCGAAGTGAGTTAATCGAATATTGGTTATTCAAAGTGAGATAATCGAATATTGGTTATTTGAAAGGAGTTATCGAATATTGGTTATTCGAAGTGAGTTAATCGAATATTGGTTATTCGAAATGGGTAAATCGAATATAGTTTATTCGAATAGAATTAAAGGAGTTAATCGAATATAGTTTATTCGAATAGAATTAAAGGAGTTATCAAATATAGTTTATTCAAAAGGAGTTAAGTGAAAAGAGTTAATCAGATAGAGTTAATCAAATAGATTCAATCGATTAGAGTTAAATCAAAAAGAGTTAATCTAATAGAGTTAATTAATAAGAGTTAGTTGAATAGAGTTAATCGAATATAGTTTATTCGAAGAAAGGTTTTCGAATCTAGTTATTTGAAAGAGAGATTATCGAATATAGTTATTCGAAGGGAGGAGTTATCGAATAGAGATTATTCGAAAGAGGGTTACGTAAGGAAGTTTGTTAAAGGTTTAAAATATAAACTTTGTCTATTCTGAAGTTAAAATGTTGTGCAGTTAAGGTCTGAGAGGTAATCATACCCCAACTTGATTGACTTCCTTCTTAACTAAGGAAAGGGCTAAGGCTTGATAGTAAAGGATGGTTAAGTAAATTTAGTTAATAAGTGTAAAGGTTTGAGTTGGCATAGCGATGGTTTTTTTAAACATCTGTCTAAGTCCAATGTAAGAGTTTTGGAAATTTTTTCTGTTAGACCAAAAAGTGGTTCTAACACCCAAATTGATTAAAAGAAAAATGAAATGAGATAAAAATGAAAATGGACACACAGGATTTATAGTGGTTCGGTGAAGAAATGCCTACGTCCACTTGTTTTTCACTATTTTCAATGATTCAGTTGCAAATACAATGAAATACTCACTTGATCTCTCTCACAACTCACTCACAATCACTCAATTGTTTGAAAACAAATAATGAAAGAAGATTTGGATTTTCCGGGATTGCTGGAATTCGGGTTATGAAGGCGGTTGAACTCTCCAAGTGCCAGAAAAAAGGTCCCCTTCTTTGTCTCCAGACGGGGTATTTATAGGTGTGAATTTGCTCAGAACCCGATCCGGATCGGAGCCACGTGTCACTCATCCCATCAGCATCGGATTCGGATTGATTTCTTCGTTGACAACGCATCATACTAGTGGACGTTATGGGCAGGAACTGGTCATAGCCGATCCGGATATCCAGGCGCTTATGCTGGAGAATAATATGGAAGATGGGTTCGGGTCGGAGAGACACGTGCAAGGGGTTCGGGTCGGGATATCCGATCCGACCCGGATTGGCTTGGACACAACGCTTTCTCCTCTTTAGTCTGTTCCGCTCCGCTCCGACTTATCTCTGCAACAACCAAATGGATTTCCGATCCAATTGAGACTATATTGCCCTCCGATCCGAACAGCTGTGCCTTTCTAATTTCCTCAGCAATAGCTCACCGATCCGAACAGGAGATTTTATCCGACCCGAACCGATACGTTGCTCTGACCCGACCCGAACGATTGCAGCTGTCCAACCTAGGCTGTAGTGTCTTCTCCGATCTGAGTAGTGATGGTCTCTCCGATCCGAACCGAAGTCTTCTAAAAAATGCTCTTCAATGTTTGACATCTTGACTTTGTGTTGCCTAGTTCACAAAGTAGGCTAACACTTTGCCTCCTCAAAGGATGCTTCTGTTGGAAATGGAGCATGCTTTGACTGCCATGGCACAATACCTTCGTCCTTCCTTTTAAATTCACATGTCAAGTTGTTGTTCATTATCCTGTTCGGTTCGGGTTCTGACCCGAACGGATTTTTGGTTCGGGTTCCGACCCGGACGGATCTTCTTCTTCCTATACTCTGCAATGGATTAGTGGGCCAAGCTGCGTCATTGGGCTTTTTGAGCCGGTCTGAGCGGGAATACGAATAGTCAGCTTGTTTTTTATATAAATTTACTTCACTTTTCTTCTTTTCTTTCATTCGCTGTTCTTGCCCAACCGAACCGATTCCACATCGAAACCCTAGTCTTTCCAAGAAATTTCAAAATTCTCGCTTCAATCTTTGAATCAAATACATAGGTAGTCTTGTAATCTTGAATCTCGTTGCCATAATTGTTTTTAATTTACATTCGCAGTTAAGTTGAACGATTCTAGCAAGGTATTTGACTAATTCCATCGTCATGGCTTCCTTCATCCTCCGCCTTCGTCGCTGATGGCATCGGCGCCATTTCGAGGCGTTGGTGGAGGGTGTTGAAACTCATCGTTGAATAATTGAGTGCTTAAGCACTTGATTTTAATTAAGGCTTTGGATATTGAGTTGGGTTCGCTACTTAAGAGGAGGAAGAGGAAGGAAATTGAAGGAGATCGGTTCGGGTGGGGGAGCAGTAGGAGATAAAGGGAAAGAGAGAAATTCACAGAACCGGACCGGGTCGGAGCAATAAGGCAAAGAAATGGAGGTCAAGACTTATGCGCCCGGGTCGGACTGGGTTATGAAACAAAAGAGAGAATAGTGGTATGGTTATTCAGGTTAATCCGACCCTCCCCGAAAGTCAATCCCCGAACCGATCCGGATATATCTCTCTGAGTGTGAGCCTTTGCTTTAAGCTGACATGTGACCTTGCCTATCCGATCTGAACCTGGTGTATACATCCGAACCGAAAACTACTCAATCCAAAACACAAACTTTCGTCCAACTATTTAAAAGATATTACTTCCAACTTCATGAACAGTTAGGATAGTGCCTTGCGGACATAAATGAACATTAAGAACTACTCTGACTATCACTTTCTCTTCAAAGTTTCATCTTAAATTGTTGCACTTTTACTTTGCATTTCTCACATTCGCTGCACACATTTTAGTTTACACACATACACAGGGGGGTACGGGCTAATTTACTCTAATCCATGCTATTGCTTCTTCAATAGTTCTATGACAATGAGACCCAGACGCTCTTCCAGACTAGCTGAGAGGAAAGAAGCCCCGGAAACCTCTAACAAAATCACTCTCGAGGATATATCTTCTCCTTCGGATCCAGAATGGGACAGTGAGGGTCTAGACTACGGGGTTGAAAATCGAGAAAGCAACGAGGTGTCTTCAGAGAATGAAGTTTCTCTTGGTTTTGAGGAGGAAGGAGGGATTGGTGACGATCGAGCCCCTGATGAATTTGAATCGGCCATTATATTGGAATCACCTCCAGACTCCATTGAATCAACAATCGACAATGATCGACTTATCCAAATTTGCTTAAAGTACGGGATAATGAAAAGGGACACTCTAGTGCCTTCACGCTCTGACCGTCCCCACAACCCTCCAGAAGGATATATGGCGATCACTCGATTGATGTGCATGGTCGGCGCCATTCCTCCATTCTCTCCCTTCATCGTTGACTTTTTAAGACAAATGCGGATTGCCCCCATGCAGTTGCATCCCAATTCATATGCCTATTTGCACACCTTGTACATAACATATCGTGAAATCTTAGGCATAGAGCTCACGTTCGATGACGTTCACTTCTTCTATAATTTCAAGCATCGGACTCGAGAGACTCCATCTTTCTGCTACTTTGAGTCAGTTCCAAAAAGGAAGATAATCTCTGCACCATTCAGCAGTAATGCTGGAGATTCCAGACTAGAATGGTTCTACGTGAAGCGACAGCCTGGATGCGCCAGGAGGTGGACAAAATCAAGTAAAGCACTGATTTTCTAAATCCGGGCTCTATACACTTGAATCATCACCTTGACTTGTTTTCCTTTTTGTTTGCAGTCGACAATCCCAAACAGATATCAGATCAGGTGTTCTTTGACCGGATGCACCGACTTCTTAATGGCGATCAGAAATTCTTGACTATCGACGAAGCCCTTAAAGACGAATACCTTCACTTTCATGGGCTGTTATCCGTTTTTCGTAGCATTGGTCATGGGACGGTTCCATACGCATACATTCCTCCAGTGGAGGTAGTCCCAGAGACATGAGAAGGCTCAGGAGTTCCTACAGCGCCTCTTCAAACTTCACCTTCTCCATCTTCTACACAAGATGACGAATTGGCTAATCTGGCCGAAAAGCATCGTGAAGGATATATTGCCCCCGAGGAGACTACTTCTCTGGAAAAGTCAAAATCCTCCCCAGAGTCGCCACTTCATGCTTCCGAGGGGTATGTCCCTAGTACTGATGAGCAGATATTTCAGGGTTTGGGGGATCTCCCCTTACCTGAGACTATATACACTTCAGAGGATTTCAGGAAGGATCCTTTAGTCTTCACCTCTTCTGAAGAGACCACTCCCGCAAAGGCCAAAGAGCCTGCCCGTGCTAGTCTAGCTTCAGACTCGGGTTGGTTGGGGGGAAACACACCACTTAGGATACACTTTATATAACGGCATTAGCATTCATTGTGCCTCTTTCTTCGTGAATCCATTAATTCTAAATTTCGTTTGTTTTATCGTGCAGGTACGATGTCTCGATCCTACTACGATATCAGGAAGCTTCGCCGCAGCATGTCCAATCCACCTCAGGATATCGAGTATGATCGCCGAGATGATCGTGGTAGGGAGGAGAGAAGGCCTTATGATCCCTATCGTTCTCGACCCTCACGTTCTCGCTTACCAGTTCGGCCGGAACAAGAGAAATACAAGGGTTATCAAAGCCGTAGGGAAGAGGACAGACCACAATCTAAAGACTCCACTTCTTCCCATGAAAAGCGTAGTAGAGAGAGAACTCCTCCAAAAGAGACTGGGTCTCGAAGCAAGCACATGGTCCCTGCTACTAAACGACCTAGGACAGAAAAAGAATCTACCGAATCCTCCTCACACAGGGACACCGAATTGACAATCCCCGCTCCTCCCCCACTAGATGCGGAAACTGCAGTAAAGCGAGCATATTTGAAGGAGCAATTTCCCGAACACTACTTCGAGACTTTGACTTTTTTACCTGCCCTTGAACCTGTTTCTTCTAAATGGGCAGACGAGGCCAAAGCAAAGATAGATGCGGTGGAAAAACAGTATACTGAGATGTTTAAATATTCACGCAATCTTTCCAGAATCATCCGCACTCTAATCACAAATACCGACTCAATGCAAAAGACCGCGGAGGAGGATGCCAAGGCTTTAAAAGCCCTAGGAAAAGATTTGGAAGACACTCAAGCTCAGTTAGCTGTCGCTCAAAGGGACGCTTCTAATTTCAAACAACAATTTGAGGACATGCAAAAACGTTATCACGACTTGCTTGAATCTCACACTCAAGAGCGTTCTGAGTTAAAAAAGCAAGCTGATGAGGCCAAGTCAGAAGCTGCTAAGACACGCCTTGCTTATGCTGAGCTCGAATGGAAAAACGCCGAGTTAGCAAAGAAGAGCGCTGAACTAGAAAAGAAGAACGCTGACTTGGCTTCAAAGCTGTTGGAGGCAGAGAACAGAGCTGCCCTGGCCGAGGGCAATGTGGAGTGTGCCATCAAATCTGCGGAGGAAGCCCGCAAGCAATTATCAGAGGCGGAGGCTGATATTCAGGGTTTTGGCGAACCAATGATTGAATTCTTCGCACATATTATTCGTCGCCGAAACATTTCTTGGATCGAGGACTATCCATCCACTCTAGTTCAAGTGTGGAATCAGATCATCGAGTGGGAAAAAGAGGAACTTAAGGTCGATTCCATTGACGAAGATAAGCTAATGGAGAAATACTTGAGGGATGATGAACCGGAGCGCCTAGCTGAAGGGCGCCGCCTTATTGCTGAGGCCATGGAAGAAGAGAGACGGAAATCTAAACAAAAAACTATTCTCGAAGCTGGTTCCTCTTCTTCTGCCCCTGCAACTTCTGAAGTAGAGGGGTATGATCCTGAAAATCCGGGAATTCCCCGAACAACTCTGCTATCCCCTATTCCTGAAACAACACCAGAGGTAGTAGTCACCCTTGCCGAGAGGTCTTCGGAAGGTATCCCTACCTTTTCTCCTCAATTTGCCAAGGCTATTTGTACCTTTCGCCACGTGATTGAACAATCTATGAAAGACCCATTGTTTTTGCCTGAGTTGATAACTGTTGCTTCTCATTCTGTAGGTATTGAGTCATCCGAAAAGACAGATGTGACTCAAGGAGCCACCGCCGGGACAAAGCCCGCAGAAAAGGCCAAAAGAGGGGAAGACAAGGCTGCTTCTATAGACTTGGGAGAAGGAAGTGAGCCGACTAAGACCGCCACTCCCCATGATGAAGAAATGATAGCGGCTTTAAGGGATGATGGTGGTGACGGGGGTCAGGAAGAGGAACCAGAAGTTGCAATAATCGAGGAGTCAAAAAGTGTTGATGACGTTACCTTGGCTGCAATGAAGGCTGATCAAGACAAGCGCTTGCAATTAAAAGCCGAAGAACTAGACCCTGAGGCTCTAAAGCCCCTCGCAGTTGTGGATGCGGGATCAAGGTTAGTTGTTAAGCTCTCAACTAGATCTATTACAGAGGAACTCGCTAAAAAATCTTCTCTTGATTCCAGCGCCCCGCCCTCCGGGAAGAAGTCTACTGGCTCCAGCACCGCATCTTCAGGAAAAAAGAAGTCAAAACGAATCTTGACGGAGGCTGAGAAAGAAGCAAAGGACGCGGAGAAAGCCGCCAAGAAATCCAAGGCTCATTCAAAATCTAAATAGTGGATTGCCTTGTATCGTTTTAGCATTTAGTGAACCAATAATTGCCGCTACAAGAGTGGCTCCTGCACTTTCTTTTTTAGCTATTTTCCTGTACAAATTCATTCATTTGTAAATAAAAATAATTCATTTTCTGCAATGTTTGTTTGTTAGTAGTTCTGCACTTATGTAAAAATGCATATCTATAGTTATGAAACGAAGTTGTGGACGGGGGAAATATGCGTATACATACGTGTCCCCAGTCAATTCCCACAAATTATTTAATGCTTAATCAAGCAATCTGAATGCTCCCGATTCTCTGACGGGATAGAACTTCCTGTGTCGTCAGTACCTGTCGTTTTTTCTGGCATTTCTTTTATACTCTCTCTCCTTCTCTTGAGAGTTAGAGTTCGAGCTCAGTAATCTATTCATTCCCCGGTTTTTCAGCGGGGAAAGATTTCTTTCTCAGCGCTCAGTCGGAGACGCCTTTATACTCTCTTTCTCTCTGGAAAGTTAGAGTTAGGAGAAGAATTTCTTTTTCAGCGCTCAGTCGGAGACGCTTTTATACTCTCTCTCTCTCTCTGGAGAGTTAGAGTTAAGAGAAGAATTTCATTTTCAGCGCTCAATCGGAGATGCTTTTATACTCTCTCTCTCTCTGGAGAGTTAGAGTTAAGAATGTCGTTTTCTCATTCTTTTATGTCTTATCGCACAAATAGTCGTTGTGCTTCTTTTTATGTCTAAACTGTTTTCAACCTTTTTAGGTTCTGAGTCATCCTGTATTTTATAATTACAATAGAATAACTGATGAATGTATATATGTAATGCATAAAAGTAAATAACACACAATATTTTTATAGTCGTTCAGCTAAGTCGTAGCCTACATCCACTTTATAGTTCTTCATTCATATCGTCAGATTTTCCCAAGGCAAGTCGTGCCTTATTACAGAGTTCATAAGAAAAATAACACAAAGTACAGCATTTCTAATCCAAATATCGCATTAAGTGTTGGGCATTCCATGCTCTGGGGACTTCTTCGCCATCTACGGTCGTTAACTTGAAGGTTCCTTTTTCAAGTTTCCGTTGGATGACAAAGGGTCCTTCCCATTTTGGACCGAGGTGAGGAAGGGATGGAAAGACTCTCTTTAGCACCAAATCTCCTGGTTCAAAAGTCCTGAGGCGAACTTTTTTGTCGTAATAGCGTGCCATCTGACGTCGATGTCTTGCCGCACGGAAATCTGCTTCGTCCCTTTTTTCTTCGACTTCATCAAGAGACTCAAGTAAGAGTGCCCGATTCGTCATTGGGTCATAATATGTCACCCTATGGGAAGGAACTTCCAATTCAACTGGAATTACAGCTTCTGAGCCAAAGGAGAGAGTGAAAGGGGTATGACCGGTAGCCGTTTTAAATGTTGTTCGATATGCCCACAAAGCTAGGGGCAATTCGTCAACCCATTTTGCCTTTGCACGCTCTAACCGTTTCTTGAGGATGGATTTTATTACTTTATTTATTGCCTCTACTTGCCCATTCGATTGCGGATAGGCAACTGCAGTATATCGTTTGTCTATCTTATACTTCTGGCAGAAATTTCTGAATTCAGTACTATCAAATTGGGTTCCGTTGTCAGTTATAATCGTCCTTGGGATCCCGAACCGGCATATAATATTTCTGACCATAAAACTTATCACATTTCTTGCTATGATCTTGGTCAAGGGCTCAACTTCCACCCACTTCGTAAAATAGTCCACGGCCACTATTGCATACTTAGCTCCTCCTTTAGCAATTGGTAGAACTCCAATGATATCAATTCCCCACGTGGAAAATGGCCAAGGACTCACCATTGATTTAAGTTGGGTCGACGGTGCCCTGGGGATTTTGGCGAATCTCTGGCACTTACCGCGGCGTCGTGAATAATCAGCTGCATCTTTATTAATCGTAGGCCAGAAGTATCCGTATCGCAATATCTTCTTTGCTAAAGTTTGACCTCCTGTATGATCTCCACACTCACCTTCGTGTACTTCTCTTAGTACACGCTTGATGTCGTCGTGTGCTATACATCGTAACAGGGGCATAGAAAATCCTTGCCTATAAAGAGTATCATCTTGTATGACATATCTGGTAGCTTTGCGAACTACAGCTCTTTTCTCACTCTTCTTTGATGGGAGTGTCCCATTCTTAAGGAAATTCTTAATTGGAGTCATCCACGACTCCTTCTCTGGTTCCGCTTCAAAAGCGAATTCAATTTCTATTGACTCAAAGCTTGGTGATTCCAACGTTTCAATTGGAATTATTTCAGTCTCTTCTGGATTGTCGGAACTAGCCAGCTTTGCCAGCCTATCCGCTTTCTGGTTTTCAACTTTGGGAATGTGTGTTATGTTGTACCGCTCTAAGCTATTCAATAGCTCTCTCACTTTCCTGAGGTAGGCGAATCGGGGTCCTCGAGCCACAAATTCCCCTCGCACTTGGATATTCAGCCCGGCAATCAGGGCTTCATATTCAGAGTCATTGTTAGTCGCCGAAAATTCTAATCGCAGGGCGTAATATAACGACCGTCCTTCGGGAGTGACTAAGATGATTCCAGCTCCGGACCTTCGGTCGTTCTTGGCTCCATCTGTATATAGTTTCCACGGATCTATCTTTAACTCATCCTTGGACTTAACCACTCTGTCATCGACTACTTCCTCCTCTGGAATGGTGAACTTCGCAATAAATTCTGCTAGAGCTTGCCCCTTGATTGACTTTCGTGGTTGAAAATTCAAATCAAACTGACTTAGTTCTATGTTCCATTTGATCAACCTTCCTGATGCTTCGGATCTCTGCAACACCTGCCTTAAGGGCTGGTCGGTGTATATGGTTATTGGATGAGCTTGGAAATAGTGACGAAGTTTTCGGGATGCGATCAAGAGGCTGTAAGCGAGCTTCTCAATTTTTGGGTAGTTGCGCTCTGCCGCTGCTAATTTCTTGCTTACATAATACACTGGCCTTTGTACTTTGTCTTCTTCTCGAACCAGGGCTGTGCTGACGGCGTGGGCCGAGACTGCCAAGTAAACAAACAATTCTTCGTGATCTACGGGCTTTGATAAAATCGGCGGTTTCTCTAGCAGTTTCAATAAATTTCGAAAGGCCTCAACACAGTCCGGAGTCCACTCGAAGTTCTTCTTTCCTCTTTTAATCAAATCAAAAAACGGAACACATTTGTCTGTGGCTTTGGAGATGAATCTACTCAGCGCCGCTACTTTCCCTGCAAGACTTTGGACGTCTTTAATTCTCCTCGGCTCTTCGATATTTCTAATCGCTGCTACCTGGCTAGGGTTGATTTCAATTCCTCGGGAGCTTACAATGAAGCCAAGGAACTTTCCCGATGCCACTCCAAATGAGCATTTCAGAGGATTCAATTTCATCCGATACTTTCGCAGGATACCAAACATTTCCGCCAAGTCTTGCGTATGGCTGGAGGACTGTTTCGATTTGACAAGCATATCATCCACAAAAACTTCCATAGTCTTTCCTATTTGATTATAAAACATTCTGTTCACCAAGCGCTGATAAGTAGCTCCGGCGTTTTTCAATCCAAATGGCATTACAACATAACAATATAATCCCAAATTCGTAATGAAGCTCGTATGTTCTTGGTCTGGCACGTGCATAGGAATTTGGTTGTATCCAGAATACGCGTCCATGAAAGAGAGAAGTTCATGACCTGCTGTCGAATCTACAAGCTGGTCAATCCTGGGAAGTGGGAAACTATCTTTTGGGCAAGCTTTGTTTAAATCTGAAAAGTCAATGCAAGTCCGCCACTTTCCGTTTGGCTTCTTTACCAAGACGGGATTCGATATCCAGTCAAGATATGTCGAATCTCGAATAAATCCATTCTGCTTCAACTTCTCTACTTCCTCTTTGAGAGCAGCCGACCTCTCTGGGCCCAGCATGCGTCTCTTTTGCTTCATAGGCGGATGTTTCGGGTTTACATTCAATTTTTGACTTATAATGGATGGCGATATCCCACACATGTCAGCATGGGTCCAGGCAAACACGTCTAAGTTTGCCTTCAAGAAGTCCGTTAGTTCTTTAGCTCGACGTGGATCCAATTGAGAACCAATTTTCAAAACTTTTGTCGGATCAGCTTCATCAATTGGAATTTCCACTGTCGCTTCATTAGGAGTTGCATTCCTAGCCTCTGGTTCCTCGTCTTTTCTGGGATCCAGGTCTTCAGGCGTTCCTTTGGGAAGTCCTTTGGGGTCAATCTCTCTAATTGCTATGCCGAGCCCCCCTTTGAGGGAGACGAGGCATCTTTACTTTCAACGTTAAGTCCTTTCATCAACATCTTTAATTCGGCCACATAGCAGGCCCGTCCGTAAACTTGATCCCCTCTCATTACTCCAGTTCCGGCTTCGGTTGGGAACTTAAGTAACAAACACCAAGGGGCAATACAAACTCTGAATTCAGCAAGGGCAGGCCTCCCCAAAAATGCATCATAAGGCGAATCTACGTCCAATACTACGAATTGAAGCATCCGCACTCTTCTACGTTCTCCTTGCCCCAGGGTCACGGGCAACTCTATGTATCCCATGGGAGCTGTCGACGCCTCGTTGAAGCCTCTGATCCATCCTTCACATGGTTTCAAATCTTCAGATTCAATCTTCATCTGATCGAATGACTTTTTAAATAAAATATTGACAGAACTTCCGTTGTCTACTAATACCTTATGGACCAAGGCCGGCCCAATAGTGGTAGTAATAACCAACGGATCATCCGTGGGTGATTGGATCCCAGTATTGTCTCGGCTGCGGAATACCACGTCGTCAAACATGGTCTTCTGTTGTTTTATGGGGGTGATATCTTCCAAATCATCACCTTCATTCACATCTAGGTGCTTGGCAGCATTTACATATTGATCCATTGATCTGAAACTTCGGATTGCCGGGTGAGGTCCGCCTACTATGGAGTTGATAACAATTCCTTTACCTTTCTGCTGCGCTGTAGGCTTGGGAGCAGGTAGAATCTGTTTTGGAGCCTGCTCTCCTTGCCCCCTGTCCCTCGGGGCAACCTTGTATTCATCCAACTTCCCTTCACGCAGCAGCTTCTCAATCAAATCCCTCAAATGCCGACATTCATTGGTTGAATGCCCATGAGTTCCATGAAACAAACAAAATTTCCCTGTCGCCATTTCTTTCTCAGTCGAATCACGAGGTGGCAGTCTTTTGTACTGTAACACATTGTACGTATCCAGGTAAATATTTTCCAGGGTGTCGTTCAATGGTGTATAATTCTCGTAGGTCTGGAATCGGGGTCTTTTGTTAGGATCGCTTCCCCTATTTCTGTTTCTTCTGCTACCGTTCGGATTACGGTTATTGTTGTTGTTACCCCCGCTTCCAGCATTGTTGTTTCCACCCTTGTTTCCCACATTTACTTCAACCTTGCCAGAACTTTCCCCAGACTGCTTCACGGCGATATTACTCTGCACATTTTCTTTTGAAGCCGTCTCAGACTTTCTCTTTCGGTTTGCCCTGGCCTCCTCTTGCCTTGGATAAATATCGGCTTTTTCGTAGAATATCTCTCTTGTGGAGGGTGTTTTCCCAGAAAGGTAATCTCCGAACTTGGATTCAGGATCAACTCCTTCCTTCAATGCCATCAGAATAGCGGGCTCATGCGGGTCACTGACCTCAGTCACAGCTTGGTTAAAACGGTCAAGATATGCCCTCAAAGACTCTCCTGGTGCCTGCTTGATTCTCGATAATTCAATAACACTTTTGGACTTTTGGGCATGGAGTCGGAACTGGTTCATGAAACGCTCGCTTAGTTCCTTGTAATTCGAAATCGAACGAGGAGGAAGTCGGGTAAACCAGAACAGCGCCACATCTTCTAAGTAGATTGGGAATGCTTTACACTTCACTTCATCAGGGGCAGCACAGCATTCATGAGCCATGAGTATCGCATCAAATGCTGTCCCGGATCTGTCCTTCCGTTATACTTGTCCATCTGTGGCAAGTTAAAGCGCCGGGGAAATTGGAAGTCGAGGATATCGTCGGTGAAAGGAGTATGGCTTCGCTCAATGCCATAATCTTCATTTGTATAGTTCCGGCTCTCGGACATGATCTGGCGAACCATTGCCTGCACATCTGCATTAGTTAGGGGCCGCTCAGGTTCCCTGGCCCTAGTATCCGAGTTCCTTCTGGGCTCTTGTTCAGGAGATACCCTTCTTCTTCGAGCTGCTTCTGCTCGATTTCGTTCCCTGCGCTCCCGGTCGATCTCGGGAGGAGGGGACTGAAGTCTTTGCCCCCGTGTGGGGTCATTGTTTCCTAGCGCTCGTGCAATATCCTCACGAGATCCCAAAGATCCAAATGTCAGCTGCTCCACATTCTGAGGTCGTTCGAGCGGCCTTCGTTCACGGGGCCGCTCTTCCTCGGAAGATGAAGATTGATCCACTGGTGTGTGACGAACCGGTGATGGAGTTCTCTGTCGACGGAGTTCACTAATCTCCTGACTCATGAGCCTCATATTTTCCTGCATCATGAGATTAGTGCGCTCGTGGACTTTCATAGCCTCCCTTGTGCTCTCAAGCATGTCAAGTAAGCGCGAGAAATCTCCTTGTGTGGTAGGCGCAGATGGATTAACCTGATCACTAACCCTGGTGGCTGGAATCGGAGCATTCGTAGGGACTCGAGTGGAGGTTCCAGCTTCACCAAGCGTCGGATCGGATCGGAGATAGGAGGTCGGGTCGGTTCGGAGCTGGGGAGCCTGATCGGATCGGTACGTGGAAAGCTGCTCGGGTCGGTTCAGATTGGGGGAATGCACTGCTTCAGAATCTCTTACCCGGATCGGATCGGAGCTCTCCCCCTGTTGGCGGCTCGGATTTCCTGCATTGATTCTTCCTGCTGCTGAACTCTGCCCCCGAGACCTTGTTACAACTGCATTTTGCTGATCTTCGCCAGCTCCATTTCCTCGACTAGATTGAACTTCTTTGCCTTTTCCTTTGTCCATGATTCTTTGACAATCACTTCAACAAATATAAAAGAGTGGAGAAACTTAAGGATTAACTTCTTTGAACTCAACGGTCCAAAAAGTAGAAAGAAATCCCGGAAAATAAAGAATTCAGATGAGGTTTCTCAGTGAAAGCACCAAAATGTTAGACCAAAAAGTGGTTCTAACACCCAAATTGATTAAAAGCAAAATGAAATGAGATAAAAATGAAAATGAACACACAGGATTTATAGTGGTTCGACGAAGAAATGCCTACGTCCACTTGTTTTTCACTATTTTCAATGATTCAGTTGCAAATACAATGAAATACTCACTTGATCTCTCTCACAACTCACTCACAATCACTCAATTGTTTGAAAACAAATAATGAAAGAAGATTTGGATTTTCCGGGATTGCTGGAATTCGGGTTATGAAGGCGGTTGAACTCTCCAAGTGCCAGAAAAAAGGTCCCCTTCTTTGTCTCCAGACGGGGTATTTATAGGTGTGAATTTGCTCAGAACCCGATCCGGATCGGAGCCACGTGTCACTCATCCCATCAGCATCGGATTCGGATTGATTTCTTCGTTGACAACGCATCAGACTAGTGAACGTTATGGGCAGGAACTGGTCATAGCCGATCCGGATATCCAGGCGCTTATGCTGGAGAATAATATGGAAGATGGGTTCGGGTCGGAGAGACACGTGCAAGGGGTTCGGGTCGGGATATCCGATCCGACCCGGATCGGCTTGGACACAACGCTTTCTCCTCTTTAGTCTGTTCCGCTCCGCTCCGACTTATCTCTGCAACAACCAAATGGATTTCCGATCCAATTGAGACTATATTGCCCTCCGATCCGAACAGCTGTGCCTTTCTAATTTCCTCAGCAATAGCTCACCGATCCGAACAGGAGATTTTATCCGACCCGAACCGATACGTTGCTCTGACCCGACCCGAACGATTGCAGCTGTCCAACCTAGGCTGTAGTGTCTTCTCCGATCTGAGTAGTGATGGTCTCTCCGATCCGAACCGAAGTCTTCTAAAAAATGCTCTTCAATGTTTGACATCTTGACTTTGTGTTGCCTAGTTCACAAAGTAGGCTAACATTTTCCAAATAAGAATCAGAAATGTTTTCTAATATAGAAAAAAAGAAATGGAAATGTTTTCCAGTGTTAATAACATATATTTTCTAAATTTAGAAAATAAGAAATGTTGAATATATGGAAACAGGAAATGACAAATGAAATAAATTAATGAACTAAAGAGATAAATGTTCAATGATGATTGATCGATATAATTTCCATTTGGAAATAATATCGTTGTTTGCACACGTATTTTTCTTTGATAGTTAAATCATAGACTATCAAAGTGTTGACCATTTTAACGTTGTTAATATGGAGAGACCGGTTGGATTATTATCCGAAGAACCACTATGTATTGGCATAAGCGTTGCGAATTATATATGCCAAAAAATATTGAAGACGAAGTAAAGTGCAAGGGTTGACGTATAAATCTTAGATAACAATTGCCTAAGATGGATGCACTAAATAGTGCCTTCGGTTTGTCCAGTCCCAGGACAACTTGTATGAAAGAAGATCTGACAGAGTATATCTAATAGATCGCGTAAGTTGATCTCTTCAAACGTATTCACGTTTGGTGGCGGAGGAATTCGTTTCTCTTAGCTGTATACCCGTGTTATTTTTAGATAAATCAATTTGTGATTTGGCAGGTATGACGATGTGACATTCTAAGTGAATGAAGATGTGGCATGTAAAAGATAAGCCTAGCTTCTAGCCTCACATCCGGAAATGACAAAAATCGGGCAGGCAGCATGGCTATGTAGGTCGCACCTATTAGGGTGTATAATCACCTGATCTAGAGTTTCATTTACTTCTAAAAATCTATTGTCGATGCTGTCCCATTCGGGAAACGGTTGCTGATCCCAACCGTTAGTGTTATACATTCGATACACTCAAGCGAAATGAGTGGTCGGTCATGTGTGGCTGGGTTGCAAGATGCTCTTGTTGAACCCAGTGTATTCCTCTCTAGAGGTACACTAGCGAAAGGTGGTTCCATACCTTGTCATAGTTGGAAATCCATTACCCAATACGTGCTTGTGGTTTTGATTGTATACAATATATGTATAACGTGAGATGAAAGCGTTCTGCTGGATGATTTTTATATTGTGGTTGATAGACATTATTATAATATCAAAAGGTTTTTGATATAAAGATTTATCGTTACTTTCAAAATGATTTGGAAGTTGTATCAAACTGATTTGGATTCTCATAAGGGAAAAACTCGTTCCGTTATATGGCGTGGTCTTATGAGATATCGTTTACTTGTTCAAATTGTTTTAAACTGTTTTACTCATACCAATCCCATGACTGACCCGGAGTTTATTTTGTTTGTTTTCCCTAAAATCTTGGGTGTCCAATTTTACACGGGCAGTCAAATAGTCAGGATTTTACAGATACTTGGAGAGCTTGGAGCAGGAGGCTTCAGGATTATATAGATATAGTTATTTTCCTCTGTGTTGTAAGTGCTGTACTTTGGAAATGATATGTATATTCAAGTACAGATTTATATTTCAAAGTTATGTTATATATTATATGTTACTCGTTCCACTGTGAGGTTCATGTTACTCTGATGTTGTGTTGTTCTTCTTCTTCTAGTCTAAGTTTCTATCTTATCTATTCTCACCCTCTAATTTCTTTCATTAACTACCGGTATTTTTCGATGTTTGGTTAGTCGTCATTGATTTTATGTTGATAACCAAAGTTGCTTAATTTCCGGGTCGTTACAGTTCGTCTTGAAATTCTGCTTGGAATAGAGTCCAAGTTTTCAAAAATCAGACTTCGTATGAAGAAGTTATGGCCATCAGAACTTTCAGAAATTTGTATAAAACAATTTAGAATATTAAATACCAAGGCAGGTCGACCTGGGAGTCGACCTACCCCACGCCAGGTCGACCAGGGGGTCGACCTCCCTATATGCAGGTCGACCTGGGGGTCGACCTACCCCCCGAGCAGATCTGAAATATGACGATGTTTTGACTCACTGCTGAGTCATTAGGGCTGAGGTGTTATTCTATCTTGTCTGGATGGTCTTGATTGCTTCTAGGTTAATCTGACGGCTCTTAATTAATTAAAATTCTATATAAGCAACCTAACTCTCAACCTAAAATCACACTAATTCATACTAAGAGCCGCCATGCCGTCAATGGTGAACCTAGAGTAGCCGCCGTTCTCTTTCAACTCTAAAGCAAGATAGAAGCAAGGATCAAAATCAAATCTAATCTGAATTAGAATAACAATTAGTCTACATCGAAGGCGAGCAATTCAGTTTCAGAATACAGATCCCAGAAAAAAAAACCGTTCTTTTGTTTGCGAGTATAGTATCTTTCACAAATTAATTAATTAATTTAATTGTGATAAGTTATAATTAGGATTATGAGAATATGATTTTGAATCATGTGATGTTATCGTTGATGTTTGGTTATTGTGGATATGTTTCATATGTTAAATTGTACATGATTAACTTGATTAATCTTATGCTAGTTTGGATGTTAAAACATATGTATATGAATCATATGCAAGTTTGGGATGTTAAATCGTATGCTAGTTTATGAATTTTATGCAAGTTTGGGATGTTAGAACATATGTGAATCTTATGCAAGTCTGTAGGTAGATTATACACAAGTTCATATGTGAATCATGTAGGTACATATGCTAGTTTATATGTAAACATGTGACATTTATTTACATGTTTAGATTCATATGCAAGTTCACATCTTTATGTTTAGATCCATATGCAAGTTCACATCTTTATGTTTAGATCTATATTTAGATCCATGGCAGTACATAGTTATGCAAATTAATGACCATTGCCTATGCTAGTTTTGTATGTGAATCATGTGCTAGTTTGAATGAAATTCATATGCAATTTATAGGAAAACCATATCCATATATGCAAGTTATTGGCTATGTAAACTTATGTCATGATTCTTAGATCTATTTTATGTGTTATGCAAGTTGTGATGTTGCTTTTCTTTTTATAAGTTAGACTATTTGTGAGTCTAACATATGTCATATTAAAATGTATGAATAACGTGGGGACAATGGGAAAATATTGAATATACATAATTGTGAATTGGAATAAAATGGCCTTAAAAGGCATATAATTAATTTGAGACATTACTTGGTATAATTTTTATACCTGGAATTTATAGACATAATTTAGGTGACAATTATGGACATAAATTAATTTGTAATTTATAGAAAAATTTGAATAGGGATATTAATCCAATTTGGGGTTAAATAATTATGTGTAAATAAATGCCTAAGACACGAGGTTAGACTCGTTTGTGGTATAAGACTGCCCGGACCCGCCCGGCAAATCCAGCAACCACAAACGGTAGTCCAATGTGAGAGGTCAAAGACACAAATTAAATGCGTAACAATTGTCAAGACATGAGGTTAGGCTCGTTTGCGGTATAAGACTGCTCGGACCCGCTCGGCAAATCCAGCAACTGCAAATGGCAGTCTAATGTGGGAGGTCTTTACAAGGTTACGGTCCTAATGAATTAAGTAACACTTAACCAGATAAACATGTGGTGGGACATGGGGGTTAAGTGGGTGGCCTGGGTGGCATGTGAAATATGATTAGAAACACTTAACCAAGTTGAAAACATGTAAGAATACATGAATAAGAAGGGGTTAAGTGGGAAATTCTAGTGGGGACCAAGCATAGGTGGAAAGCTTGTGTCAAGCATGGGGACCCTTTTCGAACCAGTAACCCATTAAGTATCTTTGTGAGCTCGAGCTAGATCGAGGACGGGACACGCTTACGGGGTTTGATTGTAAAAGGTCAAAATGGGTTAGCGGTGGTAACGCAAGTCCAACGCGGTCATGTGCGTGCGTGGGCCCGGGCTGGTAGGTAAGACGTTGTTGCATCGTGTAGATATAAGCCGTGCATCTTTAGTGGTTTCGGGTTGCCACTTTGGGGAGTGATACACCCCACTGTGGGACCAGCACGGGTATCTACGAGTTAGGGAGCCGATCGCATGGGGATAGTGGGTACAACTAGTGGAGATAGGGGCAGGCGGCACCTATGAAGGCAACTAGGGGTACACGAAACTACCATTATCATTATTAAGTTCTGTAGGCGGGATCAACTTTTAGGGTGACTAGTAATGGTGCAGCATAGTAATTATCCTATAGTGATTAGGAACGAGATTAATGCCATAATATTCCTCTTGGTTGCTTTGTCATGCCCACTTGTTTCACAGTCATACCTTGTTTTACCAGTTTACGCTTTATCCTAATTACTTTAATAATTATATTGTTAAATTTATTATACTCGCCAAACTTTATGTCTGGCCCCCTTGTTTTCGGCTCTTTTCTTCCTTTCCCCTCCAGGTTCTCAGGGTGGGACTAGTACTAGTGGAGCTTGATCTTGGATCTCTTTCTCTCTCTTTTGGAAGTGCTTGGATTACTGAAAGTAAAGTTCAGCTCATCTCTTTTATGGCTACTTGTGTTGGGGTTATGCTTTTTTACTTGATGTAATCAGAAAACAATTTGTCAAGATGGATATTAAGTGTACTTGGTTTTACTGTTGGTTTATGAAGTTGTTGTAATCAAACTATTTCTATGCTGCAATAAAAGTTGTTTTAAAATTTTCAAGTACCAATATATGTATCTGTCTTGTTATATTCTGTTCTATACACTAATAATGCTCCATTAAAGTTAATGCATTCCCTTTGTGAGTGACATTAATGGACATGGGGTGTTACACGTGGTATCAGAGCTGAAGGTTACCAGAACAAATATGAGGTTTTGAAAAACTGTTTTTCAAAAGCATTTTATAAAGAAATACTTTCAAAATATGTTTTAAGGAGAGTATTTTCAAGAGAAAAGTTTGTTTTAAAAACATTACCCCAAACAGCTATATATCTTTCCTTCGATTCTCCATTTTGAATCTCTTCTTCTTTCCTTTTTGAATTTCATCCTCCACGTATAGGTGCTATTCCTATGATATGTAAGAACTTCTGTACGATGGGCGGAAAAACCACTTCATGGGATTGGGACGTTTGTCAAAGCCAGAAGGAAGTGGAGGACTTGTTGGTACCCTGAAGATAGACGATGGGAGGAAGGTTCAATTAGCTGCTTGGTTAATAAAGGACGAAGCCTCATTTTGGTGGGAGGTCACGAATGGAGGATATAGAGGAGAGACATGGATAGGACACACGATAAGAAAATAGATCCAAAGAAAGGTGGTAAGGATAACACGAGGCCAAGAGAAAGGGAAGGGCCACACTTGTGAAATATCTGACTACTTAAATAAAGACATTAGAAAGAAAAGGAAGACTAGTTGTTATCGTTACGGAGAAACAGGACATCTTATTAGGACCGTCCAAAGAAGCAAAAGGCAAAGGTAAGGACAAAGTACAGGATCTTCTGGAGGGCATACGCGTTCCATCACGGCTGGCATACCTGATAGAGGTAGAAACATTTCCGTTGAAAGTTTGGTTTTTTCTGTTTGATCATCCTGTTCGTACTTTGTTTGATTCTGGCACTTCACACTCATTTGTATTTGCTTCGTTAGTTGCAACACTGCACCTATATACTAGTCTAGTTACGGATCCCATAGTAGTCTCAAATCCTATTGGTGGTTCGCTCATCTTTCAATGATTTATTGGGATTTGAGAGTGTCTATCTTGGGCGTTGGGTTTGAATGCAACGCCTTCGTTCTCGGCTTCATGGGCTACGACTTGATTCTAGGCATGGATTGGCTAGCTAGATACAGTGCCATCCTAGATTGTGAAAGAAGGGTAGTTAGATTGTTGACTCATTGTGGAAAGACCCTCAATATTTCTTGTGACCCTAGAGGTCCGGTAATGCTTAGCTACCTAGAATCCCTTGACGCATCCAATGATGATTTGGAATCTGTTCGTATGGTCCGTGAATGTAGTGACGTCTTCGATGAGGTTCGAGGTTTACCCCCGAAGCGCGAGATAGACTTTCGAATATACCTAGTAGATAATGCAAAGCCAGTTGCATTACTAGTGCGCCACATGGCTCCGAGTGAGAGAAGAGAACTCAGTAAGCAAGTGAAAGAGTTGCTTGAGAAGGGGTTCATAAGAAGAAGTATTTCGAAGTGGGGTGCTCCAGTCGTTTTTGCTATGAAAGATGATGGTTCACTTAGATTGTGCGTGGACTATAGAGAGCTGAATAAGCTAACAAAGAAGAACAAACACCCATTGCCGAGGATAGATGATTTATTCGATCAGTTGGTGGGTGCTTCGGTTTTCTCGCAACTGGATTTGGCTACAGATTTCATCAGCTAAGCGTGGCTGAAGACAGCATAGATAAGACTGCATTTAGAACTCCTGACGGTTTCTTCGAGTGGCTCGTCATGCCTTTTGGTTTGACTAATGCACCTGCATACTTTGTTGACTTAATGAGTAGGGTGTTTAGGGAGTTTCTAAACAAGTTTGTGGTAGTCTTTGTGGACGATATCCTGATTTTCTCTAAAAATGAAGAAAAGCATGCCCTACATCTTAGGGAAGTCTTAGAGACCCTACGAGCGCATCACCTTAAAGCTAAGTTCTCCAAGTGCCATTTTTGGAGAAAAGAAGTGAGGTTCTTAGGACACGTGGTCTCTAAGGAAGGGATAGCCGTGGATCCCGCAAAGGTAGTGACAATCCAAGATTGGAAAATTCCTAAGAACGCAACAGAAGTAAGAAGCTTTTTAGGGCTGGCTGGTTATTATAAGAAGTTCATTAAGAACTCCGCGAAGATATCAGCTCCACTCACTCGGTTAACGAAGAAGAATTTGACTTTTTCTTGGGATGTTCACTGTGATGATGCTTTCCAACGTCTAAAGAGGGCTTTGACGACAGCTCCAGTTTTAGTTTTGCCAGACGGGAGTAAGCCATTCACAGTATATACCGATGCTTGCGGAACAGGGCTTGGCGCAGTTTTAATGCAAGAGGGAAGGGTGATATGCTATGGTGGAAGGCAGTTGAAAGCCCACGAGAAAAATTACCCTACACACGATTTAGAGTTGGCTTCCATAGTTTTTGCGCTTAAATCATGGCGTCATTATTTGCTTGGTGATAGGTTTGAGTTGTATACAGACCATAAGTCGCTAAAGTACTTATTCTCGCAGAAGGACCTAAACTTGAGGCAACAGAGATGGATGGAGTTTTTGGCATCCTACAATTTTGAGATCGCATACACCCTGGAAAGGGTAACGTTGTAGCTGACGCCTTAAGTAGAAAGAAGTTGACTTTAAGTCCTTTGTTCGTAGAGCGACAAAGTTTGGAGTATATATCTACCTTTGACTTCAGACCCTCTATCGATTATGTACCCGGATTATTGGCATCGTTAGAAGTGTAACCTACACTTTTGGGTCAAGTTGGAGAGGCACAACTAGATGACCCACAATTGGTTGAGATAGTAGGCAAGCTTATAGGAGGGAATTCTTCGAGTCATCTTAATAGATATGCTATAGATGAGGGAGGCTGGTTGCGTAGAGATGGGAGACTTTTCGTACCACAGGACGAGAGTTTGAAGAAGGCAATTCTTGAAGACTCACATCGCACTAAGACGACCATACATCCTGGTGATGAAAAGATGTATAGGGATATGAAGCGGGTTTTCTTTTGGGCCGGAATGAAGAAGGACGTGGCTGAGTTCGTTTTTAGATGCTTAGTGTGCCAGCAATTCAAGGCGGAGCAAAAAAAGCCCGGAGGTTTGCTCCACCCTTTAGAGGTTCCGCTATGGAAATGGGAAAGTGTTTCCATGGATTTTGTAGATGGGTTGCCAAGATCAAGGAAGGGTAATACGGGGATTTGGGTAATTGTAGACAGACCTACTAAAAGTGCTCATTTTATTCCAGTTAAAAGTAGGAGGACCTCCGCATGGTTAGCATCCGTTTACCTTCGAGAGATAGTTAGTCTGCGCGGCATACCCTCTAGCATTGTGAGCGATAGGGATCCTATTTTCACAAGCGAATTTTGGAAAAGCTTACAAGAGGTGGTTGGAACACAATTGTGCTTAAGTACCGCTTATCACCCTCAGACGGATGGCCAGACCGAGAGAGTAAATCGGATTCTAGAAGACCTTATGAGGTTATGCATCTTAGACTTTGGAGGAACATGGGAAGAACATCTTCCATTAGTGGAGTTCGCCTATAATAATAGCTTTCAGGCTAGCATTGGCATGACACCTTTTGAGGCTCTTTATGGACGACCATGCCGATCACCTACTTGTTAGTGGGAATCCACGGACAAGGTTTTGCTTGGACCCGACATGATTAGGGAGACTTCGGAGAAGATAGACCTGATTCGACGGCGAATGAAGACGGCGCAGGATCGACATAAGTCATATGCTGATAAGAGACGAACCGATATTGAGTTCAATGTTGGGGACATGGTTTTTATTAAGGTGTCACTGTTGAGAAACGTAGTCCGTTTTGGATCAGTAGGGAAGTTAGCACCGAGGTTCGTAGGACCCTTTCCAATTACAAAGAGGATTGGACAGATGGCGTACAGGGTAAAGTTACCAGAAAAGCTCAGTGGTGTTCATGACATGTTTCACGTTTCGCATTTGCGTAAGTGTTTACACGATACGGAGGAAGTGGTGGAGCCGAGCACGCTCGAAGAAGTGGAAGTAGAGCGCTATGCCATGGTTAGACGAGCTCCTACACGCATCCTTTGATCGGAGGTCAAAAAGCTACGCAACAAAGAGGTCAAGTTGGTCAAAGTGCAATGGGGAGATGATCAAAGGGTCGCGACTTGGGAGACGGAAGACAAGATGCGTACGCTGTACCCTTTCCTTTTTGAGGGTATGTTTTATTTTCTCCTTTTTCTACCACTTTGTTAATACTTATCCTATCATTTAGTATTATCTTTACGATGACATCTTCGATCTTTAGTTAGGAAGAACCCTATGGTTGCAAACATGTGTTTGAGACATGTTATGTTTGATGGATGCAAATGGGTGCAAGTGGTTGCTCGTGGATGCATGTACACACACATTAGGCACTAGATCGGCTCAATCTCCTTCATGTTGCATATAAATGGGTGTGCATATTTAAATTAATGGATGTATAATGGTTGTGTTATCATATGGATGCTGCATTTTGATGAATGGTTGTGCACACATATAGTAGTAATATGTATCGATAGGATTCTTTCGCATACATAATGGATGCATGGCACTATCATGATTTGCAATAAGGTGGTCAACTGAATCAGTAGACCGCCTGATTTTGCATTAGATAAGGAATATACACACACACTTTTTGCATATGTTCATACAGCATTAGAAATTTTGTAAGGACAATGGTTGCCTGTGTTTGATGATTGAGTAGATGGATGATTGGATGTTAGGATATACATTCTCCTGAACTTGGAGATTTTGGGGGCGAAATCCTTTAAGGAGGGGAGAATGTAACACCCTGTGATTTTAAATATTTAAATTAACAAATTTGAGGATACTTAATTGTTAAATTGAGAATTAAGGGAAACGGGTTGCGCCATTGCGTTCGTCTCGAAATTCTTCTTGGAATAGAGTCCAAGTTTTCAAAAATCGGATTTCGTATGAAGAAGTTATGGCTATCAGAACTTTCCGAAATTTATATAAAACAATTCAGAAAATTAAATACTAAGGCAGGTCGACCTGGGGGTCGACCTGCCCCAGGCCAGGTCGACCAAGGGGTCGACCTCACTATATGCAGGTCGACCTGGGGGTCGACCTACCCCCGGAGCAGATCTGAAACATGACGATGTTTTGACTCACTGCTGAGTCATTAGGGTTGAGGTGTTATTCTATCTTGTATGGATGGTCTTGATTGCTTCTAGGTTAATCTGACGACTCTTAATTAATTAAAATTCTATATAAGCAACCTAACTCTTAACCTAAAATCACACTAATTCATACCAAGAGCCGCCATGTCGTCAATGGTGAACCTAGAGTAGTCGCTGTTCTCTTTCAACTCTAAAGCAAGATAGAAGCAAGGATCAAAATCAAATCTAATCTAAATTAGAATAACAATTAGTCTACATCAAAGGCGAGCAATTTAGTTTCAGAATACAGATCCTAGAAAAACAAGACTGTTCTTTTGTTTGTGAGTATAGTATCTTTCACAAATTAATTAATTAATTTAATTGTGATAAGTTATAATTGGGATTATGAGAATATGATTTTGAATCATGTGATGTTATCGTTGATGTTTGGTTATTGTGGATTTGTTTCATATGTTAAATTGTAAATGATGAACTTGATTCATCTTATGCAAGTTTGGATGTTAAAAGATATGTATATGAATCATATGCAAGTTTGGGATGTTAAATCGTATGCTAGTTTATGAATTTTATGCAAGTTTGGGATGTTAAAACATATGTGAATCTTATGCAAGTCTGTAGGTGGATTATACACAAGTTCATATGTGAATCATGTAGATACATATGCTAGTTTATATGTAAACATGTGACATTAATTTACATGTTTAGATTCATATGCAAGTTCACATCTTTATGTTTAGATCCATATGCAAGTTCACATCTTTATGTTTAGATCCATATGCAAGTTCACATCTTTATGTTTAGATCTATATTTAGATCCATGGCAGTACATAGTTATGCAAATTTATTCCCATTGCCTATTCTAGTTTTGTATGTGAATCATATGCTAGTTTGAATGAAATTCATATACAAGTTATAGGAAAACCATATCCATATATGCAAGTTATTGGCTATGTAAACTTATGTCATGATTCTTAGATCTATTTTATGTGTTATGCAAGTTGTGATGTTGCTTTTCTTTTTATAAGTTAGACTATTTGCGAGTCTAACATATGTCAAATTAAAACGTACGAATAGCGTAGGGACAATGGGAAAATATTGAATATACATAATTGTGAATTGGCATAAAATGGCCTTAAAAGGCATATAATTAATTTGAGACATTACTTGGTATAATTTGTATACCTGGAATTTATGGACATAATTTGGGTGACAATTATGGACATAAATTAATTTGGAATTTATTGACAAATTTGAATAGGGATATTAATCCAATTTGGGGTCAAATAATTATGTGTAATAAATGCCTAAGACACGAGGTTAGACTCGTTTGTGGTATAAGACTGCCCGGACCCGCCCGGCAAATCCAGCAACCACAAACGGTAGTCTAATGTGAGAGGTCAAAGGCAAGAATTAAATGCGTAACAATTGTCAAGACACGAGGTTAGGCTCGTTTGCGGTATAAGACAGCCCGGACTCGCCCGGCAAATCCAGCAACCACAAACGGTAGTCTAGTGTGGGAGGTCTTTACAAGGTTACAGTCCTAATGAATTAAGTAACACTTAACCAGATAAACATGTGGTGGGACATGGGGTTAAGTGGGTGGCCTGGGTGGCATGTGAAATACGATTAGAAACACTTAACCAAGTTGAAAACATGTTAGAAGACATGAATAAGACGGGGTTAAGTGGGAAATTCTAGTGGGGACCAAGCATAGGTGGAAAGCTTGTGTCAAGCATGGGGACCCTTTTCAAACCAGTAACCCATTAAGTATCTTTGTGAGGTCGAGTTAGATCGAGGACGGGACACGCTTACTGGGTTTGATTGTAAGAGGTCAAAACGGGTTAGCGGTGGCAACGCAAGTCCAATGGGGTCATGTGTGTGCGTGGGCCCGGGCTAGTAGGTAAGACGTTGTTGCATCGTGTAGATATAAGCCATGCATCTTTAGTGGCATCGGGTTGCCACTTTGGGGAGTGATACACCCCACTATAGGACCAACACGGGTATCTACGAGTTAGGGAGCCTATCGCATGGGGGTAGTGGGTATAACTAGTGGAGATAGGGGCAGGCGACACCAATGAAGGCAACTAGGGGTACACGAAACTACCATTATCATTATTAAGCTCTGTAGGCGGGATCAACTTTTAAGGTGACTAGTAATGGTGCAGTATAATAATTATCCTATAGTGATTAGGAACGAGATTAACGCCAGAATATTCCTCTTAGTTTCTTTGTCATGCCCACTTGTTTCACAGTCGTACCTTGTTTTACCAGTTTATGCCTTAACCTAATTACTTTAATAATTATATTGTTATTATACTCGCCAAATTTTATGTCTGACCCCCTTGTTTTCGCCTCTTTTCTTCCTCCCCTCCCCCCCCCCCCCCAGGTTCTCAGGGTGGGACTAATACTAGTGGAGCTTGTATATTGGATCTCTTTCTCTCTCTTTTGGAAGTGCTTGGATTGCTGAAAGTAAAGTTCAGCTCATCTCTTTTATGGCTACTTGTGTTGGGATTATGCTTTTTACTTTATGTACTCAGAAAACTATTTGTCAAGATGGATATTAAGTGTACTTGGTTTTACTGTTGGTTTATGAAGTTGTTGTAATCAAACTATTTCTCCACTGCAATAAAAGTTGTTTTAAAATTTTCAAGTACCAGTATATGTATCTGTCTTGTTATATTCTGTTCTATACACTACTAATGCTCCATGAAAGTTAATGCATTCCCTTTGTGAGTGACATTAATGGACGTGGGGTGTTACAGTGGATGTTATTCATCAATTCACTCGAGGCGGTGCCTCTTCTTTGGACTTGGATTGTGTTACTTGCAGTCTGTTCTCTTTGGATATAAGGAATTCCCATAACCAACCAGACTTTAAACTACCAGTGTTGGAAGTTTATGTTTGTTGGAAGAATCTGACCGCTCACTTGATGCGGTATATTCATAATATGGAAGTTATCTCCGCTTCGGAAAGTGTCATGGCAAAGTGTTTCCTGCTTCACTTAACAGATATTGTTGTCATGTGGTTCAAGCAGCTGGAGATGGACTCTATCACTTCTTGGAATTCTTTGGTTGGTAGGTTTATGGAACAATTCAGAGTCAACATCGCTCATCCAAAATGCGTTATATCTTTAAATGGCATTAAGCCGAAGTTGAACGAGACTCTATGCAAATTCTTGAAACAGTTTAATGCTGTGGTGGCTTTGGTCGATAAACCCGACCCATCTATGGTTTCGATGGCCACAGTGTCTGCTCTTTTGGAAAAATCTGACTTCGAGACTTCTTTGCATCAGGACCCTCCAAGGGGTCTTGGCAAGTTATATTTTGAAGTTGAAAGATTCCTCCAGGAATAGAATGTGAGGGCCGATGAAAAGGTTCTCGAGGCTAATTTGGTTAAGGGCAGGAAACCGTCTGACTTTGGTAAAGCTAAGGATTCTAGTGCTAGTAATCCTACCTTAGGGAACGATCGTAACATGGCTTGGAAGCAACCTAAGTTCTTGACTTACTCGAAGCTTACTCACACCATCAAGGAGATTTACCGGGAAGTTCATCCCACTACTCCCTTCAAAAAACCTCCCATCAGGGATCCCACTCAAATGGAAAGGGATTCTGGCCGACATTGCCTTGTTTCATGATCTCGACAGTCATAATACGGAAGAGTGTCGGCATCTTAAGGATATAGTTGAGGAGCGTGTTGGACACGGAGAGCTGGCATGGTTTGTTTGGATTCGGGATGTGGTACTAGGACAGGCACAACCCCCTTAAGGAAATTAGGATAGGCCTGGGACCAGCACTCATCCTAATAAGATTGTTATCAATTAAGCCCCTTATTGGCTCTGGTGTCTCGGATGATAGTCTCTCGAGCATTAGTATCTTGTGACTTGTAGATTATGTTCTTATGGCTTCATGGATATTTTGAATTCTTGGTTCTGATCTTCCTAGATTTCTTGGATTTTGGTCTTCTTGCCTTCGGTTCTTAGGCTTTGGATTTGGCTTTCTTTTGTTTTTGGCTTATGGGTTAATGGCTCTTGGATAATGGGCTTCCCACTCATGGCTTTCTCATATCTGGCTTTCCAGCTTTTGGATATCATGGATTTCTTAAGCCTATGGCATTGGCTCTCTTGGTTTTCTAAGGATTTGGATACTCGGGCCTCGGCCTATGGATTTGACTTTATAGGCTTCAGCCCTCTGGCTTTATCTTTTGGCTTTCTGAACTGTAGACGGTTGAGTCGACCTACCAATGTATGGGAGATGTTGTAATCCCTAGGCATGCTCTTTACTCGATGACACATCATTACACTAAAGTAGATATGTTTTGGCTTATCTTGGTTGTCTTACTTTGGTAAGGCCGCTTTGAACACTTTGGCTTATCTTGGTCGTCTTGCATCGGTAGGATCGCTTGAACCCTTTTGACAACTCTTGGCCATCTTGCTTCAACAAGATTGCCTTGAGAAAATTCTGGATTTGGAACTGGGATGGCTAAGCTCGCTTACTCATGTACGGAACAAACATCCCTAGGAATGCTCTTTGAGAATGATAAACCGCCCAGTTTCCTTCACAAATGAACTTGAAATCAGAAACGACTAAGTCTACATACCCATGTATGGGAACAGGAATCCCTAGGCATGCTCTATGCGGATGACAAACCGTTAAGTTTTCTTTTTGGTTTTACTAAAAATTCCAAGGTTTTATAATTTTAATAAGATTACCTCACAAAGTAAGGACGCTTGCTTGTGGAGTATGGAATCTAAAATCAGATTGCAAACTTTAAGTTAAGATACGGCAATTCTGGGTCATTTTGCTTTATCAAGATCGCCTTGGAAAACAATGGAAACCTTTGGTCGTCTTGTTTCGGCAGGATCGCCCTGAGAAAAGACATGGCAATCCTCGGTCGTTTTTCTTCGGCAATATCGCCTTGGAAAACAATGGCAACCTTTAGTCATCTTATTTCGATAAGATCCCCTTGGAAAAGGATATAACAATCCTTGGTCATCTTGCTTCGGCAATATCGCCTTGGAAAACTGAGCCTACCCTTGGTCGTCCTTCTTCGGTAAGATCGCCTTGGAAAACTCTGGTTACCCTTGGTCGTCCTGCTTCGGTAGGATCGCCTCGAAAAACTCTGTCTACCCTGGTAGTATCGTCGGTGACACGACAAGATCACTCACTTCTGGATATTAGATATCTAGCTATATGGTTATTTTAGATTCACAGATTTCAGGATTTCCCGATTTCCAGGCTATGGATTCTCTAGTAACACAGGTTATTAGACTCCTGCAGTCCTCCGGCTATTCTGGTTATTCTGGTTATCAGTAAGCGATCCAAAGCGACCATTGGCTTTCATTGGATTTTAGGCTTTCTGGTTTTCGAGTTCATGGATAATACGATCCAGAGCGATCGTGGATTTCTGGTTTATTGGATTTTGAATTCTGGCTAATACGATCGGACACGATCGTGGTTCTTCGGTTTTCTAGTTATAGAAGTTCGTTTCGTACTTCCCCTGGCTTTGGTTTCTAGATTTCTGGATTTTTGGTTTTCTCACAAAACACATCTTCCCTCAATCAAGCAAGACATGTTTTGGGGGCAAAGTGTTGATACGCTTTCTGGTAATGCTGTCACACGTCAAGATTTTGGTTAGCGATGTGCTCAAGCGTCCAGAACACCGTCAGAAAACACAAAGCGATTTGGTTAAGTCTCGACGTGTTCAGAAAAGGATTGGAAATAGGCGTCGATTCATAAAATCATTGTCAATAGACTTGGAAAAACCGATGTAGTGAAAATACGTGATCGACTAGGTTTGATCAGCTCAATATTCTTGAGCGTGTCGGTCCGAGCATGTGGCAAAACTAGTCATGGAAAAATATATGGATTTCGGCAAAATCATGTTTCATGCACTCAAAAACAGCTAAACGACATGGTACTGTCATGAAAAATAGCTTGCACGACTCACGACACTTAAATTTGGCAACTTGGCAAAAATTTGATTTGGCATGTCAGAACAACTTGATCAACACGGTGGATCAACTCAAAATCATGTACTCACATCTCCCCGATCACGCTTGAAAACTTGACTTGGCAAACAACAAATTTCGCATACCCATATTTTGAACCCCTCAGGGATTAGAAATCCCAGTGTTATAACACGGCCCTGACACAGTTTTTTATGCATCTGCCTCATCAACTGAGGGATGCGAAGTATTGGCAGATTAATAGATGCGATATTTTGCAATGCGAAAATATGGTTATCAGCACGGTGCGATACAAGATTTCCATGGCTCCATGATGTGGTTTTTCGAATGCAAGGAAATAGGCTTGGCAAGGGATTCAGATTTTGGCATTTGCTAAGCTGCTTTTAGCAAAGGAAGAAACACGGGGCGGATGCGATTTTCCATTGATGCGATACGAAGAAATGGGATACGAAATTTGGTTGTCTGGCATCTGATGCGAAAATCTGAATTGTACAAGAATTTTGGCACAACGGATGTAACGTGCGGATCACCTATCTCTACCTGATCCGCACGTGGTTTCCACTCAATTTTGGGATGCGATTTTTTTATGGTGAGGGATGCGACGTTTTCACTTTGGCACAGTTTTTTAGGCTAATTTTTAGGATGCGAATATCGCATCCCATCAGGGTACGAAATTCCTACAGCTACCCCCAAAACTCACCTATAAATAGCCCATTGCTAGGCATTCAAAGGGGTTGGTTCTCATTTTGTATGTCGGACTTTTTAGGGCTATCAAGCATCATTAATGGTTGTCATCTTCTTCCCCATGACTATTGGACATAACTTGGACATTTAAACGTTTAACGCCCCGAATTTTCAGTCAATTCAAAATACGGTTTTAAATACATGTAAAGGGATTTTAAAATGTTTAAATATAAAATCAGGACCTAAAAGTTATTGGAACTGAATTCTAAATGTATTTTATATTATAAGATAGTTAAAATAAGGTTATTGGATTTTTAAAACGATAGTTAAAAAGAATATTTTGAAAATCGATAATTCGGTACTATTTTAAAAGCAAAGAATGAGACCATTTTTCAAACGGTCTTGGAATTCGACAAAACCAGGTTCATTGGAACCTAGACTATGAAATATAGTGGGGTTTCAAATTTCGTACCAATCGGGATTAGTATGTGATCAACATTTCAATAGTACATATTTTCTAACTCCATTAATGTACATCTCAGTGATTTAATAGATTCATCTCTTATTGCAACACTCTGTGTTCACTCAGTTACATATATTTCTTCACTCATTGACACACTAGTCTTCAACCTGCTTCACAGTCGGTCTAGTCGCCTGCATACATGTCATAGAAACACACAGTAAACTGAAATAATTTTAAATTCTAGCAGATATAATTTTATTTTAAAATTTATTTGCCTCAGAATTTTGGTGTGTTTCTCATCATATTTCTTGACTTGGTCTGATATGTATATACATCCATTTGTGCCTAGACTGCTTGTGATATTCACAGTGATTCACTATAAATACCTTCAAAGTCTCTAGTGCTCACACACACACACGCGCGTGCGCGTGCACACACACACATATATATATTATATATTTTGTGTAGGGGCAATATGGTTAAACATTAAAATAGCAAGGGACAAATATTTCAAGTATGATGTGTTCAGGTGAAGCTTGATAACACATGCATGCTACAAGTATCCATGAACACACAAGTGCAACAAAACAGGAATGACAACACACAAAATGCAAACACACACACACACATCTGTGTATATATACATATGTATGTATATGGGTGCATGCACATGACAAGTCTTTCAAATGAATCAAACAAAGAAAATGACATAAGTGAGCATGACGTCTCACCAACAATGGATGGTCAAAAGCACAAGTTTATGGCACAATTGAAACAGCTCCACAAACACAAACATGTCATATATCATTGAAAGGAGGCATAGCAACTCGAACTCCAACATGGCAGCTATATACATCCATTTACATATATGCAAGCATGGATGGTCAAAACTCAACACCCAAAGCATGAATCGAGATGGACAGAAACAACAAGGTAGTATGCATTCAAGTAACATGGCATAAAACACAAATCTGAGAGCACATGTACTACTACACATGTATGTGCATACATGAAGAAAGGGAGAACATGAACATGTACAGGCAATGTAACATCCCGAGATTTTGCGATAATTTAAAATATTAAATAGAAAGTGATTTTGAACAAAACTTTTTTAAATATTAAAATTAATATTTTATGTCATAGATTGTTGAAATCTGAACTTAACCTGATTATCTGAGAATTTATTTTCAATGGCTATGTACGATAATGACAGTATTTGATGATCCATTTATAATGGAATTTGAAATTTATGTTGTATTATTTGGATTTAATTAAGACAATAAGTTTATAATTTAACTTTAATTATTGAAATTGCATAAATGTATGAGGGAAACTTAAATAAATTGTTTAAGTAATTAAGTTTAACTTATTTTGATAATATTAACGTGTATTGGTTGTAGATAATTTGTGATTTTGTTTATATCGATTAACAGTGAAAGACAGAATTTGATATTAATATATTGAATAAAATTGATTTAGGTAATTTATAATTGAAATAAAATTTGAATTTGTAGATATTGAAATTTGTTCACAATAAATAATAATTGATTTATAAATTTATCTAAATTTTACTTTGACTTGAATATAAGTTATAAACCTTTGAATTTAATTTAAAGGTGAATAAATGAAAAATGAATATTTTTATTATGTTAATGAACTAGTTAAAATTGTCATTTTGCAAATGATCTCAGAATTCGATGAAATTAATTTTATTGGACCCGGAATTGAAAATTATTATATGATCTAAAATTTCGTGGCCAACGGAGTTATCGTTTGATCATAAGAATTTAAATCGTGTAGAACTTGTGTGTATAATTTAATTAAATAATCGAGTTTCAAAAAACTGCTAGAGACTTTGGAATTAGGCTTTGAAACCTATTCCATTATGTTCATAAGGCGTCAAAACCTATTGTTAGGCTGTAAGCAAGCCTGATTTAGGCACAAACCTGTTTTGGCTTTAAATACATGCAAAACGATGAAAATAATATTATTTTATTCTTTTCAAAACCCTAATTTCTGAGCCGTCTCTTCTTATATTTTGATGGCCATAAACTTCCAAACTTACTTCCCAAAAATCTTACAATTCGTTGAATGAAATCAGAAATTTCCAAAACAAAATCTGTATATCGTTGCTAGAGCTTCAAATCTAACGGTTATGATCTCGATCAGTGTTGTGGTTGAGGATAATTTGACCCACGTTCATGGCAGCATTGGACTCGGTTTTCGAAGTAAAGGTGCAGCCGAGTTTGGAGTTCTTCAGGCCGGTGATGGAGTTTGGATAGGCGCACATAGTGGTGACATTGGATCGTGGTTCAAAGGCTTATGGGATGGTGCGTGTATTAGCGTGTAATCAAATTTTGGGTTACAGGCATTCGTTTCTGGAGTGTACGTCGTGAATGAAGAAGATGCAGTGATGGGCGGGTAATGTTAGGCCAACGTGGTGCCTAGTTATAGCGTGAGACTTTATTTTATATAATTTAAATTCATAATGGTAAAACACGTATAACTTATTCATACGAGCTCCAACTGACACGCGGTTTGTTGCGTTAGAATCGTATCGACGAGCTCTTCGCGATGGCACTGATTTGGACAGATTCTGAGATAGTTAAAATTTGGGGCTTATTTTGGATTTCAAATGCGTTCAGAACCAAAGGTGAGTGATTAAACCCACTCACACCTAACTAAAATATTTGATTGCTAGTTAAATTAAATTTATGTTATGTTATGATTGTATTGTTTGATGTTTGACTATTTAAATTGATTATTTATTTTTATCTCCATAGACAGTATAATTTAATTTAACTGTTATAATAATTTGTACGGTTAGAATTTAATTTCTGGTTTAAAACCTCATACCTGATGACTAGTAGACTGATATTATATTGAACTATTTAGATGTATTGGTTTTGATGGATGCCTTGGATTTATATATTTAATGTATCGATGTGTAATTCATCTTGTTATTGATATTGCTTAGATATGCTCATTGATTTTGTTGATTTATCCCAACCATTGCCCTAAATGTTACGGGCATCAAATAAACCCGGGATTTATCACTAAAATGAATTAATAACGTAGGTTGAAATGATAAATACCTATGACCCTGACTTGGATTGAAATGATATATATCCTTTCCCAAAATACTAAAATTAAATTTTAAGTATTACTTGGCCATAAGATAGAAAATTTTATACGAACACTGGTTGGTTAAATAAAAATTGTTTTTAACCTTGAATTTTGGAATATTATTTTAAAGACAAAATAAATGATATTATTAATCGATTTTCTTTAAATTTGAACTTTGATCTTTGAAATTTAAAAATTTAATTTTAAAGAATTCGTAAATGTGGATAACTGAAGTTAAAAACTGAATTGAATATGAAATAAACTTATCGAAATTGAACTGTTTATCCATCTCTGATATTTACTTTAAATTAACTTGATTTAATTGTGAACTCGTTATTTTTATAAGTTAATAATTCAAAGTGAGAATTATAATTGAAATTCAATTGATTGAATCGAATTGTTTGAAATCGAACTGTTGAATCAAATTGAAATATCAATGGGAAGTCAAACCCTTTTAAATTAAGATATCGAAATTAGTCGAATTAATTTGAAACTGGAATATGATTTCCAATTTGGTTAAATTTTGAAGAAACGATTCTAATTCCAACTATAGTATTTTAAACCATTTTATAAACAATTTTTATAATAATTATTTTCTTTATAAACTATTTAACTTACAACTAATTTATTTTATTACTTATTTTAAATAAACCATTTTAATAATTAACTATTTAATTTATGAACTATTTTAATATTTTAACTATAGATTTTACTAAATCTGACATTTCTATTTTAAATACAAATTATTTATTTTCAAACTATTTTAATTATATATCTAAACTATTTTAAATATATTTTAACTATTTTAATGTTCAAGTTATTTTAAAGTTGAAATTGTTTCAAGATTTTAAGTTTAGTTTTAGATGGAGATTTTATTATGATATGTTCTATCTTGACTATTGAAATGAGTTTAAAGCAAAATCTAATATTTTGATATGAATTATGAATCTCTTTGAAATGTAAAAGGATTGACCGGTGTGGAAAATGTAAACGTTTAGTTGTTAAAGAGATGGGGATCAGATATTGTCATACTCTCTACCAATACTGAAAACCACCTTAACAAGTATGTACGCGGTGGACATCCAGAATGAAGTAGGTTGGTTTGGCGAACACTACTGGAATGAAGTAAGAGAACAATGATGGATGTCCTTGACCTTTGGGTCATAATTAAAATGACTAAAACAGGGTTATACCGGACCAAGTGGGGTTAGCTACCTCCATCGACAACACTTCTTCCTTTATTACTACAGTCCATTGGTTTGATTGATTTGATTTGATGTGCATCCGTGATTTGGGAGTGTTTGTCGAGGTGGGTTGTAGCCGCGGCTATGCGTTACCACCAGTCCGGACGTGCAACTAGTGTATTCCTACTTTGGGCATTCCTCGTGTGCCTTGTTATATTATCTTGATCGATCCCCTATGATTTTGATTTAACGTTGTCGTATCATTGCGCTTCCCTATCCACCGACGTATTGGTGCGTTACATGCAAACTGTATGACAACGGTATAAACGGTGTAAGGGTAATAATGGTAATCCCGCTTACGCTATTTTAATATTTTATATTTAACCATAGACACTATTATAATAATGTATCATATTATATAGTATATAGTTTAACGGATCTTAGGAAATAGAAATTCCCGTAACATCTCTTAAGTTATTGCACTCATATTATCGCATGAATTTGATTTAACTAATATAAGAATATTTTAGTTCTGATCCGAGTATTTTTGTCTTTCCATTTGTGCTCGGGTCAGCCTGAGTTTCAGTTATCGAAGACACTGTTTTGAAGATGAAGACGGAGCTTGCTAGAAGTATTATTATTTATTTCCGCTGCATATATTAGTTTATTGTATGTTAAATAACTCCGATAATCTTTGCAAATGTAAAATCAAATGTATGTTTTAACAGCTTCATGAACTGTTATTTAATTGTTATATTTTGTCCTTACGCTGTGAGATTCTGTGTTTGTTTTTCTTCTTTGTTCTTTCTTCTTATATAAATCCCAACAACTATCTGTATTTTTTATTTGTTTAAGTTGACATTGAGGATCATTGTCGATTTGAATGGTCAAAAATACAGGATGTTACATTTGGTATTAGAGCTTCGGTTTAGTGAAAACCTTGGCTCTATTTGGGATTAACACATTAGAGGTAGGGTAGTAATACCCGAGAATGAGTTTGAGTGTATATGAGAGAGTGTGCATGTAATTTCAATATAAATATGGTTTTGTATTGTGTTGATTTGTTATGTTGAGTATTTATAAATTCTGATCGGTACTTGGGACGCCAATGCATCGATAGGGATTTTTAAACACTTGAATAGTACTTATTGACATAATATTGTTTTGAATTATATATATATAAATTGTTATTTGAAAATCTATGAATTTTGATTTTTGTTGATTATCATAATTTATTATTCGATTAATCAATAATTAAAACTATTGGTTATTGAATGGTTTAAGAAAAATGAAATGTTGAAATCTAATTGGTAATGAAATAAGAAAATATTGAAAACTAAATTAAGGGTTTGAATTCGGTTGCTTTTGAAGTATTGATTTGCAAATGGTTTAAAATAATCAGTATATTTTAAAAGTTGTTTCATATATAAATGGTTTTCAAATGAAATTTTGAACTAAGTGCATACTCCCCTTGTATCTTCAGGAAATGATTTCGGTGATGAGTACATGCATCATCGACGTTTATTTTCGAGAATTTGAGTGTGGTGACCACTTAGAAACTTTTTTATTTTGTTTGAAATTTGGATTTCATTTGAATCTTTTAAATTATGGTTTGATATAAAGGTATTGTATGTATTATTTTGAAGTTGTTTTGGAAATAAACCTGGAGTTTGAATTCTTAAATTCTTGAATAATTAATAATTTTCAAATTAATGAAATGAACTAAAACTTGAAATTTAGAAGCTTCTGAACTTTATAATAAAAAAATGAACCTAAGAGAGTTATAATTAAACAAAACTCTTAAGAGTTTGAAATAATGAATTGAAACGAATTGTAACCATTGAACTTGTAAAATAATCAGTTGTTTTCTATAGCATATATAACTTGCCAAAATATATAAGAAGTTGAAGTGTTCAGATAATTAGAGATAACTTAAATTGGGGAAATAAAATGTATAAACTATTCATTATTATTGTATAGGTGAAATATGATTTAAGCTATATAATTGTTATAGATGATAAGGAATACTTAAGTAATGGAAATATTTAATGTATATAACTTGTTGTTCTTTGGTTGAATTAAATGAATAAAGTGACATGCGAAATATTAAGTTTTGTTCAAAACACTAATATAACTTAATTAATAAAACTTAGTGTATAAGAATGAGAGACAAGATATTGCATATGTGAAAAAAATGCTCATTTGGTTATGAAAAAAGGTAGGCACTTTAAATGAGTAGTTATGTAACAATATAGATCTAATTACTATAGTGGTAATAATTAATAACCATAATTGTTGAAAATATAAATGAATGACTTAAAATGAATGTAAAGAATATGTGAATTATACATAAATGGAACTAAAAAATAAAATTTGGATAAATAATATACAATTATTTGCAAATTGGTTACTTATGTTTTGTGATTGTTGGATGTCCTATTTTTGTTTACTGAATAATGTTATTGTTGTGTCTTGCATGGTTGGAATTGTTATGTCATGTGTGAACTAATTTATGTCATGTATGTTTGTTGCTTATATATTGGATTATTCCCTATATATATTTGTGTGTTATTATTTGTTGTTGAGTTTTGTAGCAGGCACCGATGGAATCCACTCGCTTAGAGGATGCTTACGCTTTGTGCTTTGCTTTTGCTCGCTTAAATTAAGGCGAGATGCTAAGAAAAAAAAAACACTGAAATAATGAAAGGTACGTATAATGTTTTTTATATTATGTTTGGATATTATATATTATTCCCCATGTTTTGGGATGCCTCATCACTGAGATGGGATGTATATTTGTGATATTATAAATATTATTATTTTCCGGACCCCTTCGTACATAGGATATTCTTCCGAATTTTTTCGTGAAATCTAGACATAGAAAATTTTGTGACATTTATTTTTCAAACTCATGTTTTCTATATATTTAAGTAAATGATTTCTTAGTTTAGTAGAAATTTTATACTATTTTAATTTTATTTTGTCACTTCATTACTACGTTCCTTTCGGGGACAAAAAGTTTTAAGTGGGGGAGAGTGTAACGTCCCGAGTTTTGCGATAATTTAAAATATTAAGTTTAATGTGATTTTGAACAAAATTGTTTTAAATATTAAAATTAATGTTTTATGCCATACATTGTTGAAATATGAACTTAACCTGCTTATTTGAGAATTTATTTCCAATGGCTATGTGTGATAATTATAGTGTTTGATAATCCATTCATAATGGAATTTGAAATTTATATCGAATTATTTGGAATTAGTTAAGTCAATAAGTTTATAATTTAAATTTAATTATTGAAATTGCATAAATGTATGAGGGAAACACAAATGGATTGTTTAAGTAATTAAGTTTAACTTATTTTGATAATATTAACATGTATTGGTTGTAGATAAGTTTGTGATTTTGTTTATATCGATTAACAGTGAAAGGCGAAATTTGATATTAATATGTTGAATAAAATTAATTTGTGTAATTTATAATTGAAATAAAATTTGAATTTGTAAATATTGAAATTTGTTCACAATAAACAATAATTGATTTATAAATTTATCTATATTTTATTTTTATTTGAATAGAAGTTATAAACCTTTGAATTTAATTTAAAGGTGAATAAACGAAAAATGAATATTTTATTATGTTAATGAACTGGTTAAAATTGTCATTTTGCAAACGATAAATGAATATTTTATTATGTTAATGAACTGGTTAAAATTGTCATTTTGCAAACGATCTCAGAATTCGAAGAAATTAATTTTATTGGATCTGGAATTGTAAATTATATATGATCTAAAATTGCGTAGCCAACGGAGTTATCTTTTGATCGTAAGAATTTAAATTATGTAGAACTTGTGTGTATAATTTAATTAGATAATAGAGTTTAGAAGAAACTGTGAGAGACTTTGGAATTAGGCTTTGAAACCTATTCCATTATGTTCACTAGGCGTTAAAACTTATTATTAGGCTGTAAGCAAGCCTGATTTGGACACAGGCCTGTTTCGGCTTTAAATACACGAAAAACGATGAAGATAATATTATTTTATTCTTTTCGGAACCCTAATTTCTGAGCCGCCTCTTCTTATATTTCGATGGCCATAAACTTCCAAACTTCCTTCCCAAAAATCTTACAATCCGTTCAATGAAATCAGAAATTTCCAAAAAAAAACTTGTAGATCGTTGCAAGATCTTCAAATCTAACGGTTATGATCTCGATCAGTGTTGTGGTTGAGGAGAATTTGACCCACGTTCATGGCAATGTTGGACTCGGTTTTTGAAGTAAAAGGGCAACCGAGTTTGGAGTTCTTCAGGCTGGTGATGGAGTTTGGATAGGCGCACGTTGTGGTGACATTGGATCGTGGTTCGGAGGCTTGTGGGATGGTGTGTGTATTAGGGTTCAATCTAATTTTGGGTTACAGATGTTCGTTTCTGGAGTGTACGTCGTGAATGAAGAAGATGCAGTGATGGGCGGGTAATGCTATGCTGACATGGCGCCTAGTTATAGGGTGAGACTTTATTTTATATAATTTAAATTTTAATGGTAAAACATGTATAACTTCTTCATACGAGCTTCAGTTGACACGTGGTTTGTTGCGTTAGGATCGTATCGACGAGGTCTTCGTGATGGCACTAATTTGGACAGATTCTGAGACAGTTAAATTTTAGGGCTTATTTTGGATTTTAAACGCGTTCAGAACCAAAGGTGAGTGATTAAACCCACTCACACCTAACTAAAATATTTGATTGTTAGTTAAATTAAATTTATGATATGATTGTATTGTTTGTTATTTGACTGTTTAAATTGATTATTTATGTTAATCTGCATAGACGATATAGTTTATAACTGTTATTGTAATTTTTACGGTTAGAATTTAATTTCTAGTTTAAAACCTTATATCTGATGACTAGAAGACAGTTATTATATTGAACTGTTTAGATGTATTGATTTTGATGGTTGCCTTGGATTTATATATTTAATGTATCGATGTGTAATTCATCTTGTTATTGATATTGCTTAGATATGCTCATTGGTTTTGTTGATTTATCCCAACCATTACCCTAGATGTTACGGGCATCAAATAAACCCGAGATTAATCATTAAAATGAATTAATAACGTAGGTTGAAATGATAAATACCTATGACCTTGATTTGGATTGAAATGATATATATCCTTTCCTAAAATACTAAAATTATAAATTTTTAGTATTACTTGGCCATAGAATAGAAAATTTTATACGGACACCAGTTTGTTAACTAAAAATTGTTTATAACCTTGATTTTTGGAATATTATTTTAAAGACAAAATAAATTATATTATTAATTGATTTTCTTTAAATTCGAACTCTGAGCTTTGAAATTTAAAATTTTAATTTTAAAGAATTCGTAAATGTGGATAACTGAAGTTGAAAACTGAATTGGATATGAACTAAATTTATCGAAATTGAATTGTTTATCCATCTTTGATAATTACTTTAAATTAACTTGATTTAATTGTGAACTCGAGATTTTTATAAGTGAACAATTCAAAGTGAGAATTATAATTGAAATCCAATTATTTGAATCGAATTATTAAATCGAATTGTTTGAAATTGAACTGTTGAATCGAATTGAAATATCAATGGGAAGTCAAATACTTTTGAATTTAGATATCGAAATTTAGTCAAATTAATTTGAAACTAGAATATGATTTCAGGTTTGGTTAAATTTTAAAGAAATGATTCTAATTCCAACTATAGTACTTTAAACCATTTTATAAACAATTTTTATAATAATTATTTTCTTTATAAAATATTTACCTTATAACTATTTTATTTTATTACTTATTTAAATAAACCGTTGTAACGACCCGGTAGGGATTCGACGCCCGAATTCGAACAATAATACATAATCCTGTATTAACTGCCAAAACTCAAGTATCGAAAACCACCAGATAGTTATTAGAAAGAATTTAGAGGGTGAGATAAGAAAGAAAGAAATATTAGAATAGAAGAAGAAGAAGATCCGACACGACACAGAGTCTCACATCACAGCGGAATAAAATATAATATAGAAATAAATCTTTATTGAGAGCTTGAAAATATACTTACAATCATCAGAGTACATCACACATCTGGACAGTTATAACAACCTGTCCTCATATACAGCAAACAGCGGAATATACTAGATAAAATTATACGTCTGAACTCCTCCTCCTGCACATCTTCTCAACTTCGTATTATCCAGTGACCTGAACCTGTACAACACGGTCTAACCCGAGCATTACAAATACTTGGTCAGTCTGGTGAACCAGAGTGAGAAAATCACGCAAAGTTTATATATTAGCCATCCTGATTTTAAAGTTCAAAAATCCTTTTGAATGAAAAGGATAATAGTAAGACCAGCCCACACATAAACACGGACGGTTTTTACCTTACTGTTACGCAAAGCAGTTTTGAAATCATATCTTGTCTGATATTATAATAGTGTCTAAATACAAGTAAATAGAATCTAGTAGAACACTTGCATCTCACGCTCCACATATATAGTATACAAACAAAACCGCAGGCGCTTATTGGAGATTTGATTCCGACTATGACAAGTTATGGAACCACCTGCCGATAGTGTATCTCTAGAGGCGAATACACTGGGTTCAACAAGAACGTCTTGCAACCCGGCCCACACATGACCGACCACTGATTTCGCTTGAGTGTATCAAATGTATATCACCAACGGTTGGGAGCTACCCACCGTTTCCCGAAAAGGGACAGCATCAAAATAGATTAAAGAAGCAAAAAGAATTTCCCTAGATAGGTGATTATACACCCTAATGGGAGTGACCCACATGGCCATGCTGCCTGCCCGATTTTTGTCATTTCCCGGTTGATGAGGCTTGAGGTTTGAATTTCTTTTTTTTAGAACATCTGGCCACCATTCACTTTGAATGCCACATCGTCAGATCCATCAGATATCACTAATTGACGACCACAAAAATACTCTAGTAGTTAAGCTAAGAGAAGTGCCCCTCTCTGCCACCAACTATAGTATGTTTGAAGAAATCAACGTACGTAATCCCTTTGGAAATACTCTGTCAGACATCCTGTAACACCCCGGATTTTTCCGTTAACAGTAAATTAACAAATTAAAGTATAATTAAATTGTAACAGAAAAATTAAGGGAAACGGACATCACCATTGCGTTCGTCTCGGAATTCTGCTTGAGATAGAGTCCGAGTTTGCGCAAAACGGATAACGTATGAAGAAGATATCTTTAATTTAAATATTACAGCAAAACATGAAAAAAGAGAAGTAAGGAGAGGACAATAATTATTATTATTCTAAGACTTATTAACAAAAGCCTCTGTAGCTCAGTTGGTTAAGGCATTGGATTTGTAGCATGGAGGTCGGGGGTTCGAACCCCGGCGGCGACATAATTTTTATCTCTGTTTTAGAGAGGGCCAACTGAGCATGCAAATACATGTACGTATACAAATTCAAATTTTGAAAGGATAAGAACGTACATATAAGGAAATAAAGAAAATATATGTATATATATGAGAATATATATATATGCAAAAATATATGTATACAATAGATAAAATTCAAATAGACTAAAACAGCTCAATTTAAAGTTTAATTTTTGAAAATCGAACCCAGTCCCTCCTGGCTGGCCTGGTCTGTGTTTGGTCGAATTTCTGTGGGTTGCTTTGTCATTAGGGCTAGGTGGCAAGTTTTAATTGGTCTCTCTATCTAATGAATGGCTACGATCTAACCTAGCAACATCAAGGGTCCTAATCAATTCCTAACCTCTATATAAACAACCCTAGACTAAACCCTAATCTATTCATTCAAAATAAGATTATAGCCGCCATGTTGCTGAGGAACGACAAAGAATAGCCGCCAACTAAAGAGAGGATTAGGGAGAAAGTTCTAAGGCCTAAAGCAATTCAAGCAACATAAAGCTAATCAATTCAACAAAGGAATCATATCTCTTAATTAGAGAATTCGCCGCAACCATTGTAAGTAGAGTATTACTTTGGTATGAACAAATGATTGTGTAGATATGTATGCTTGAATTGTGGCAATGAAATTCGTATTTGTGCGATTTATATACTTTTGGATATTCTGAATTATGTCATTCAATTATAAAGAACTACATGCGGTAGTTCTATGCAAATATACGTTTGGAATATTGCGCAAATTATGCAGTCTATGTTGAAGCTACATGTATGTAGTTGATTGAAATTCATGCAAGTTTGGGGCTTTGTTATTATGCCATCATGATATCTATTTTGTGCATAAATCATTTTGCAAGTAATTGAGACAAGTTTGGTTGTTATAGTTCATATGAAACTATGTTGGAATTTTGACACCATAATCCATGTATTAAGTCATGCTTTTGCAAAACTTATGAATATGGCTAGGCTATGAATGATATTGGGCATAATTGAAATTCATGATTAAGTCTATCTTGTTTAAAAGAATTATATGATGACATATGTGAGACATGGCTAAGTTAGACACAAAAATCCCTTTTTTGCAAGTTAAAAGCAAACACCATGATTAGGAATATTTATGCATAAGTATACCATCGTTATATGATTAAATTTAATTAAGTTGAACTATGCTTTTGTGTTAGTAACAAAGTATCCTCTTTGTAAACATGTAGAAATCTTATGAACATGACTTGTTTATATTTATGCCATGAACAAATTTAACTATACCTATGCCATGTTTATGCTAGAAGTATTTATGCCATGCTTATGTTTGACATTATGCCATGTTTATGCTAGAAGTATTTATGCCATGCTTATGTTTGACATTATGCCATGTTTATGCTAGAAGTATTTATGCCATGCTTATGTTTGACATTATGCCATGTTTATGCTAGAAGTATTTATGCCATGCTTATGTTTGACATTATGCCATGTTTATGCTAGAAGTATTTATGCCATGCTTATGTTTGACATTATGCCATGTTTATGCTAGAAGTATTTATGCCATGCTTATGTTTGACAATATGTCATGCCTATGCTAGAAGTATTTTATGCCATGCTTATGTTTGACATTATGCCATGTTTATGCTAGAAGTATTTATGCCATGCTTATGTTTGACATTATGCCATGCTTATGCTAGAAGTATTTGTGCCATGCCTATGTTTGACATTATGCCTAAATAAGAATATAGGTTCATGTTGTAGTTAAACTTATGCAAGTTTACATGCCTTGATTTATGTCACCTATGTTTTATGACCAAAATACATGTCACCACTATGCAAGTACACCAATTTCTATTATGTATTTTCCAACGTCATATGCAAGTTCATGCGCTCACTTTCCCCTCTTCGTGTATACGCCATAAGCCTCCCCTTTTCGCATGGCTAAATTGGGCTTTAAAAGGCTAAGCCCAATATATATGAACGGACTTGTAAAACGGGGGAAGATAACGTTGGGTTAAAAATTAATTAATGAATGAAAATATAAAATAGAAGGGCCCAAGTTCAAGTATGGGTTGGGCCCATGATTGGTGTAACCTTTACACCATTAACTTAATAATGGGCCGCAAATATTTACGTATAAGAAATAAAGAGGAATGACAAAATATGTAAATGTAGAACATACGATGTGTTTAACCCGAGGTTGGATTGAGTTGTGATGTAAACCTGCCCGGAACCGCCCGGCTGTCCAGTAGTCACAACAATACCTATCCAATGTGGGAGGTTAAACATGGAGCCCAGCAAGGACCCGAGGTTAGACTGAGTTGTGGCGTAAGACTGCCCGGAACCAACCGGCAACAGGCAGCCACAACAATACCTGTCTAATGTGAGAGGTCCGGGCCTTAATAAGACAATTAAGGCTGAGTCAGGATTGATAGGATTAAGTGAACTAAAGACTTAATCAAAATGGAACATGCTAAACTAAACGGACTGGTGGGGTTAGGTTAGGAAACACTTAACCAACTTAGCATGTTGGCTAGAGATAGAAAACCTAGTAACGGGGGACCCTTTTCAGCAGTAACCCTAGAAGGTGTATCAGGATACCCTGAAACTAGGCAGGGTAGGGCACGATTACTGGGCTGATTGTAAGAGGTCAAAGCGACGGCGGTGGTGTAGCAGTCTAGGTTCTAACGGTGAGCGGGCGTGCACGCACTCCGGCGCAGAAAAATAAAGCACTGGGCACCAGTAGCATACCTGTGCACTCTAAGGTTGTGTCGGGTTGCCACTATGGGACTTGATACACCCCATGGTGGGACCAGCATAGGTAACTACAGACATCGGGGGCCGTAAGACACATGTAACTACGCGAGTAGGAGCCGATCATCATAGAATGGATCACATCACCCTGACTATGGGGTGCCAGTTGGAAACTAGTTTATATTGGTTCGGAGATTAACATGGGGTACGATAGTATATTCGACCCTAGACAACTTAACCAAGTTATAGTGTTTGCCCACTTCTTGTTATTACTTATCATACCCAGTTCTTTATTCATAGACAAAGTAGTACTAGACTTACTCAGGCTTATGTCTGACTCTACTTTTCTTTCGTCTTCTTTCTTCCGTTTCCCCCCCCCCCAGGTCCTCAGGGAGGGAACACAGCAGCTTGATCAGCTTTGACATCCAGCTTGAAGAAGGGAAATGTATTGCTTGGACTTTCCTGTTTTGAACTATGGCTTTGGACACACTCTATGGGGCTTTTGCAGTTTACTCATGTTTTATTTATGCTTCTTTAAATAATGTACTCAAGACAGATTATGAAAGTATTATGTTATGTTTTTGGAAAGGTTGTTGTTGTAACACATATTTGACTTTATGAAATAAAAATTTGTTGTTCTTCCGCTGTTTGCAAAATATGTGTTCTTATATCTGTCTTGTATATCTGTGACTTGTACTTATAAACCTCCACCAAAATTAGGGCATTCCCTTTGAGAGTGACCCTAACGGAGGTGGGGTGTTTCACTTGGTATCAGAGCATAGGTTTACCAGATAAGATAAAAAGTTTTGAAAAATTATTTTCAAAAAAGAAATTTAAAGAAGCATTTTTAAAAGAAAAATATTATTTTATTTTTAAAAGGCAAAGTCCACTCCCCAAAGCCATAGGAACTATCTCTTATCCTTCGTCTTGAATCTATCCTTTTTGTTTCAGCATGTCCCAAGAACTTAACTTGCCAAAAGGGGTGCCAATACCTGGTTGGTTTAGACGGTTCTTAGAAGCAAGGGCCACTCAGCCAGGTCCTACCGTTCCTCCTCCCCCAGCGGAAGGAAATCATCCAGCTGCAGCAGCACCTTTTCCTCCACCTCCTCCTCGGGGAAACGCGTTTGCTAAGATATGTAAAGATTTTAAAGCCATGGGAGGAAGGGATTTCCATGGAACTGAGTCCTTCGTAGCAGCTAGAAATTGGCTGAAAGAAACGGAGGACCTATTCATCATCTTTGAGGTAGAAGATAGGCAAAAAGTACAGTTGGCAGTGTGGCTATTGAAGGGCGAGGCTTCCTACTGGTGGGAAGTCACTAATGCTAAAAGACCGGTGGAGACATGGGAGGACTTTAGGGCAAGGTTTGAGACTAAATTTCTCTCAGATGCAGAAAGAAGTTTGCAGTTGGAAAAATTCTTATTTCTTAAGCAAGGAGACAAGACTGTCAGAGAATATGTGAATCAGTTTGATGAGCTGGCTAGGTTTGGACTTGACCTAGTCAACACCCCGCACAAGAAGGCTCTCCGTTTCGTCAAAGGGTTAAATGAGCCATTACACAGCTTGGCCATGACCCATATACCCATGGGAGCCACGTATGAAAGACTGGTACAAATGGCATTGCTGAATGAAGAGGATAAGGGCAAGAAGGAGACGAAGGCAGAAAGCTCTCAAGGGAAGAAAGAGGGTTTGCAGCCCAAGAAGACAGACTTTAAGAAGGGCGGAAAAGGCAACAAAGAGAAGAGGAAGTGCAATTTCTGTGGTAAAGTGGGGCACTTAGTAAAGGACTGCCGGAAAAAGAAGGCCAAGGAGAATGGTGGGTGCTTTTCATGCGGTCAGACAGGCCACAGGGCTAAGGACTGCCCAAGGAAACGAGGACAGGGGCAGGGCGCTGGATCCACCCCAGGGGCACAGGTTCATGTGCTAGAAGCGCCACCATTGCAACAGCGAGGTACAAACACTTCTGTAGAAAGTGTAGTTTATCTTTATGATCACCCCGTTCGCACTTTATTTGATTCCGGCGCATCACACTCCTTTATCTCGTCTGCTTTAGTAGAATCTCTGCATCTAAAAACTAGTATGGTAGAGGACCCCTTAATTGTTTCAAACCCAATTGGGGGCCCAGCTCATTTGTCTATGATCTATGTGGGATTTGAAAATTTCTATTCTAAGTGTAGAATTTGAATGTAGTGCCTTTGTTTTGGGCTTTGCGGGGTATGGTTTGATTTTGGGTATGGATTGGCTATCCAGTAATGGGGCCATCCTTGATTGTGAGAAAAGGGTTGTTAGGCTCCTAACCCAGCTCAGTAATACTTTGGAAATTTCTTGTAATCCCTCGTATGCGGTTATGCTTAGTTATCTTGAGTCGCTAGATGCCTCTGTTGAAAATTTGCAATCAGTTAGAGTGGTCCGGGAATATCCGGATGTCTTCGAAGAGGTGAAGGGCTTGCCTCCAAAGCGGGAAATAGACTTCCGCATATATCTTGTAGATAATGCAAAGCCCGTTGCGTTGCCCGTTAGACACATGGCTCCACGAGAAAGAAAAGAGCTCAGTAAACAGATTAAAGAGCTTCTAGAGAAGGGGTTCATTAGGTGGAGCATTTCAGAATAGGGCACTCCAGGAGTGTTCGCCACTAAGGCTGAAGGTTCATTTCACTTATGCATGAGTTGTAAAGAATCACCTTAGTAAGTACATTTGGCAACATAGTTGGACTTAGGAAGGGACTCCCTTGTGACCTAAAAGGAGTCCATCATGCTTAGTTTCCTAGAATCATATGTGGTGGTTGGGTTGATTAATTCTTTGGGTGTCAGTCTGATGTTGATTTCGGTCTTCGGGGCTGATGCTTAGAGAGTTCTTCTCCTAATCAATATATATGTGGCATAGATTTCCAGTTTTGACATTGCCTAATGGGCACAAAATTTTTACTTGCTTCTATCATTCGACTATACCTTTAGGTAGGACCATTTCCTATCATTGAGAAAATTTGGAAAATGACCTATAGATTAGAGCTACCCGAGAAATTGGCCGGAGTCCACAACGTTTTTCACGTTTCACATCTCCGAAAATGTCTACATGAGTCTGCTGAAGTGGTAGAGCCAAATATCCTCGAAGAGGCCGAAGTGGAACGCGAAGCAACCATAAGAAAAGTTCCAACCCGCATACTAGGAACGGAAGTGAAGAAGCTACGCAACCGCGAAGTCAAACTCGTCAAAGTTTAGTGGTGCGACGCCGAGGGAGACGCGACTTGGGAAACTGAAGCTAGAATACGCACTGCTTACCCTTTTCTTTTCGAGGGTACGTCCTTGATCTTTCTTTTTCCTTAAGTTGCGCTTTTATCTATCTTTTTAGGAATATCTCCTCGGCCTTATCTTTTAGATAGAAACCTTTTGGATGAAAACATGTAATTGAAACATGTTATGTATGATGGTTGCAAGTGGTTGCAAGTGATTACTAGTAGTTGCTCGTGGCTGCATATACACACACAATCTAGGTTTTAGATCGGCTCAGTCACTTCATATTGCATATGCATATATGTTTGCACTCGTATATGGTTGAATTGTAATGTGTTGTCATATGGATGTTGCATTTGTATGAAAGATTGTGCACCCATGTAGAATCATGAATAGGAAAAATCTGCATACATAATGGATACATGGCACTTACATGATTCGCATTAAGGAGGTCAACTGAATCAGTAGACCGCCTGATTTTGCATTAGATAAGTTCATGAACACACACACTTCGCATATGATCATGAAGCATTAGAAGTCTTTTAAGGACAATGGATGCTCGTGTTTGATGGATGAGTAGATGGATGATTGAATGTTAGGATTTACATTCTTCCTAAACTTGAAGATTTCGGGACGAAATCCTTTTAAGTGGGGGAGAATGTAACACCCCGGATTTTTCCGTTAACAGTAAATTAACAAATTAAAGTATAATTAAATTGTAACAGAAAAATTAAGGGAAACGGACATCACCATTGCGTTCGTCTCGGAATTCTGCTTGAGATAGAGTCCGAGTTTGCGCAAAACGGATAACGTATGAAGAAGATATCTTTAATTTAAATATTACAGCAAAACATGAAAAAAGAGAAGTAAGGAGAGGACAATAATTATTATTATTCTAAGACTTATTAACAAAAGCCTCTGTAGCTCAGTTGGTTAAGGCATTGGATTTGTAGCATGGAGGTCGGGGGTTCGAACCCCGGCGGCGACATAATTTTTATCTCTGTTTTAGAGAGGGCCAACTGAGCATGCAAATACATGTACGTATACAAATTCAAATTTTGAAAGGATAAGAACGTACATATAAGGAAATAAAGAAAATATATGTATATATATGAGAATATATATATATATATGCAAAAATATATGTATACAATAGATAAAATTCAAATAGACTAAAACAGCTCAATTTAAAGTTTAATTTTTGAAAATCGAACCCAGTCCCTCCTGGCTGGCCTGGTCTGTGTTTGGTCGAATTTCTGTGGGTTGCTTTGTCATTAGGGCTAGGTGGCAAGTTTTAATTGGTCTCTCTATCTAATGAATGGCTACGATCTAACCTAGCAACATCAAGGGTCCTAATCAATTCCTAACCTCTATATAAACAACCCTAGACTAAACCCTAATCTATTCATTCAAAATAAGATTATAGCCGCCATGTTGCTGAGGAACGACAAAGAATAGCCGCCAACTAAAGAGAGGATTAGGGAGAAAGTTCTAAGGCCTAAAGCAATTCAAGCAACCTAAAGCTAATCAATTCAACAAAGGAATCATATCTCTTAATTAGAGAATTCGCCGCAACCATTGTAAGTAGAGTATTACTTTGGTATGAACAAATGATTGTGTAGATATGTATGCTTGAATTGTGGCAATGAAATTCGTATTTGTGCGATTTATATACTTTTGGATATTCTGAATTATGTCATTCAATTATAAAGAACTACATGCGGTAGTTCTATGCAAATATACGTTTGGAATATTGCGCAAATTATGTAGTCTATGTTGAAGCTACATGTATGTAGTTGATTGAAATTCATGCAAGTTTGGGGCTTTGTTATTATGCCATCATGATATATATTTTGTGCATAAATCATTTTGCAAGTAATTGAGACAAGTTTGGTTGTTATAGTTCATATGAAACTATGTTGGAATTTTGACACCATAATCCATGTATTAAGTCATGCTTTTGCAAAACTTATGAATATGGCTAGGCTATGAATGATATTGGGCATAATTGAAATTCATGATTAAGTCTATCTTGTTTAAAAGAATTATATGATGACATATGTGAGACATGGCTAAGTTAGACACAAAAATCCCTTTTTTGCAAGTTAAAAGCAAACACCATGATTAGGAATATTTATGCATAAGTATACCATCGTTATGTGATTAAATTTAATTAAGTTGAACTATGCTTTTGTGTTAGTAACAAAGTATCCTCTTTGTAAACATGTAGAAACCTTATGAACATGACTTGTTTATATTTATGCCATGAACAAATTTAACTATACCTATGCCATGTTTATGCTAGAAGTATTTATGCCATGCTTATGTTTGACATTATGCCATGTTTATGCTAGAAGTATTTATGCCATGCTTATGTTTGACATTATGCCATGTTTATGCTAGAAGTATTTATGCCATGCTTATGTTTGACATTATGCCATGTTTATGCTAGAAGTATTTATGCCATGCTTATGTTTGACATTATGCCATGTTTATGCTAGAAGTATTTATGCCATGCTTATGTTTGACAATATGTCATGCCTATGCTAGAAGTATTTTATGCCATGCTTATGTTTGACATTATGCCATGTTTATGCTAGAAGTATTTATGCCATGCTTATGTTTGACATTATGCCATGCTTATGCTAGAAGTATTTGTGCCATGCCTATGTTTGACATTATGCCTAAATAAGAATATAGGTTCATGTTGTAGTTAAACCTATGCAAGTTTACATGCCTTGATTTATGTCACCTATGTTTTATGACCAAAATACATGTCATCACTATGCAAGTACACCAATTTCTATTATGTATTTTCCAACGTCATATGCAAGTTCATGCGCTCACTTTCCCCTCTTCGTGTATACGCCATAAGCCTCCCCTTTTCGCATGGCTAAATTGGGCTTTAAAAGGCTAAGCCCAATATATATGAACGGACTTGTAAAACGGGGGAAGATAACGTTGGGTTAAAAATTAATTAATGAATGAAAATATAAAATAGAAGGGCCCAAGTTCAAGTATGGGTTGGGCCCATGATTGGTGTAACCTTTACACCATTAACTTAATAATGGGCCGCAAATATTTACGTATAAGAAATAAAGAGGAATGACAAAATATGTAAATGTAGAACATACGATGTGTTTAACCCGAGGTTGGATTGAGTTGTGATGTAAACCTGCCCGGAACCGCCCGGCTGTCCAGTAGTCACAACAATACCTATCCAATGTGGGAGGTTAAACATGGAGCCCAGCAAGGACCCGAGGTTAGACTGAGTTGTGGCGTAAGAGTGCCCGGAACCAACCGGCAACAGGCAGCCACAACAATACCTGTCTAATGTGAGAGGTCCGGGCCTTAATAAGACAATTAAGGCTGAGTCAGGATTGATAGGATTAAGTGAACTAAAGACTTAATCAAAATGGAACATGCTAAACTAAACGGACTGGTGGGGTTAGGTTAGGAAACACTTAACCAACTTAGCATGTTGGCTAGAGATAGAAAACCTAATAACGGGGGACCCTTTTCAGCAGTAACCCTAGAAGGTGTATCAGGATACCCTGAAACTAGGCAGGTTGGGGCACGATTACTGGGCTGATTGTAAGAGGTCAAAGCGACGGCGGTGGTGTAGCAGTGTAGGTTCTAACGGTGTGCGGGCGTGCACGCACTCCGGCGCAGAAAAATAAAGCACTGGGCACCAGTAGCATACCTGTGCACTCTAAGGTTGTGTCGGGTTGCCACTATGGGACTTGATACACCCCATGGTGGGACCAGCATAGGTAACTACAGACATCGGGGGCCGTAAGACACATGTAACTACGCGAGTAGGAGCCGATCATCATAGAATGGATCACATCACCCTGACTATGGGGTGCCAGTTGGAAACTAGTTTATATGGGTTCAGAGATTAACATGGGGTACGATAGTATATTCGACCCTAGACAACTTAACCAAGTTATAGTGTTTGCCCACTTCTTGTTATTACTTATCATACCCAGTTCTTTATTCATAGACAAAGTAGTACTAGACTTACTCAGGCTTATGTCTGACTCTACTTTTCTTTCGTCTTCTTTCTTCCGTTTCCCCCCCCCCCAGGTCCTCAGGGAGGGAACACAGCAGCTTGATCAGCTTTGACATCCAGCTTGAAGAAGGGAAATGTATTGCTTGGACTTTCCTGTTTTGAACTATGGCTTTGGACACACTCTATGGGGCTTTTGCAGTTACTCATGTTTTATTTATGCTTCTTTAAATAATGTACTCAAGACAGATTATGAAAGTATTATGTTATGTTTTTGGAAAGGTTGTTGTTGTAACACATATTTGACTTTATGAAATAAAAATTTGTTGTTCTTCCGCTGTTTGCAAAATATGTGTTCTTATATCTGTCTTGTATATCTGTGACTTGTACTTATAAACCTCCACCAAAATTAGGGCATTCCCTTTGAGAGTGACCCTAACGGAGGTGGGGTGTTTCACTTGGTATCAGAGCATAGGTTTACCAGATAAGATAAAAAGTTTTGAAAAATTATTTTCAAAAAAGAAATTTAAAGAAGCATTTTTAAAAGAAAAATATTATTTTATTTTTAAAAGGCAAAGTCCACTCCCCAAAGCCATAGGAACTATCTCTTATCCTTCGTTTTGAATCTATCCTTTTTGTTTCATCATGTCCCAAGAACTTAACTTGCCAGAAGGGGTGCCAATACCTGGTTGGTTTAGACGGTTCTTAGAAGCAAGGGCCACTCAGCCAGGTCCTACCGTTCCTCCTCCCCCAGCGGAAGGAAATCATCCAGCTGCAGCAGCACCTTTTCCTCCACCTCCTCCTCGGGGAAACGCGTTTGCTAAGATATGTAAAGATTTTAAAGCCATGGGAGGAAGGGATTTCCATGGAACTGAGTCCTTCGTAGCAGCTAGAAATTGGCTGAAAGAAACGGAGGACCTATTCATCATCTTTGAGGTAGAAGATAGGCAAAAAGTACAGTTGGCAGTGTGGCTATTGAAGGGCGAGGCTTCCTAATGGTGGGAAGTCACTAATGCTGAAAGACCGGTGGAGACATGGGAGGACTTTAGGGCAAGGTTTGAGACTAAATTTCTCTCAGATGCAGAAAGAAGTTTGCAGTTGGAAAAATTCTTATTTCTTAAGCAAGGAGACAAGACTGTCAGAGAATATGTGAATCAGTTTGATGAGCTGGCTAGGTTTGGACTTGACATAGTCAACACCCCGCACAAGAAGGCTCTCCGTTTCGTCAAAGGGTTAAATGAGCCATTACACAGCTTGGCCATGACCCATATACCCATGGGAGCCACGTATGAAAGACTGGTACAAATGGCATTGCTGAATGAAGAGGATAAGGGCAAGAAGGAGACGAAGGCAGAAAGCTCTCAAGGGAAGAAAGAGGGTTTGCAGCCCAAGAAGACAGACTTTAAGAAGGGCGGAAAAGGCAACAAAGAGAAGAGGAAGTGCAATTTCTGTGGCAAAGTGGGGCACTTAGTAAAGGACTGCCGGAAAAAGAAGGCCAAGGAGAATGGTGGGTGCTTTTCATGCGGTCAGACAGGCCACAGGGCTAAGGACTGCCCAAGGAAACGAGGACAGGGGCAGGGCGCTGGATCCACCCCAGGGGCACAGGTTCATGTGCTAGAAGCGCCACCATTGCAACAGCGAGGTACAAACACTTCTGTAGAAAGTGTAGTTTATCTTTATGATCACCCCGTTCGCACTTTATTTGATTCCGGCGCATCACACTCCTTTATCTCGTCTGCTTTAGTAGAATCTCTGCACCTAAAAACTAGTATGGTAGAGGACCCCTTAATTGTTTCAAACCCAATTGGGGGCCCAGCTCATTTGTCTATGATCTGTGTGGGATTTGAAAATTTCTATTCTAAGTGTAGAATTTGAATGTAGTGCCTTTGTTTTGGGCTTTGCGGGGTATGGTTTGATTTTGGGTATGGATTGGCTATCCAGTAATGGGGCCATCCTTGATTGTGAGAAAAGGGTTGTTAGGCTCCTAACCCAGCTCAGTAATACTTTGGAAATTTCTTGTAATCCCTCGTATGCGGTTATGCTTAGTTATCTTGAGTCGCTAGATGCCTCTGTTGAAAATTTGCAATCAGTTAGAGTGGTCCGGGAATATCCGGATGTCTTCGAAGAGGTGAAGGGCTTGCCTCCGAAGCGGGAAATAGACTTCCGCATATATCTTGTAGATAATGCAAAGCCCGTTGCGTTGCCCGTTAGACACATGGCTCCACGAGAAAGAAAAGAGCTCAGTAAACAGATTAAAGAGCTTCTAGAGAAGGGGTTCATTAGGTGGAGCATTTCAGAATAGGGCACTCCAGGAGTGTTCGCCACTAAGGCTGAAGGTTCATTTCACTTATGCATGAGTTGTAAAGAATCACCTTGGTAAGTACATTTGGCAACATAGTTGGACTTAGGTAGGGACTCCCTTGTGACCTAAAAGGAGTCCATCATGCTTAGTTTCCTAGAATCATATGTGGTGGTTGGGTTGATTAATTCTTTGGGTGTCAGTCTGATGTTGATTTCGGTCTTCGGGGCTGATGCTTAGAGAGTTCTTCTCCTAATCAATATATATGTGGCATAGATTTCCAGTTTTGACATTGCCTAATGGGCACAAAATTTTTACTTGCTTCTATCATTCGACTATACCTTTAGGTAGGACCATTTCCTATCATTGAGAAAATTTGGAAAATGACCTATAGATTAGAGCTACCCGAGAAATTGGCCGGAGTCCACAACGTTTTTCACGTTTCACATCTCCGAAAATGTCTACATGAGTCTGCTGAAGTGGTAGAGCCAAATATCCTCGAAGAGGCCGAAGTGGAACGCGAAGCAACAATAAGAAAAGTTCCAACCCGCATACTAGGAACGGAAGTGAAGAAGCTACGCAACCGCGAAGTCAAACTCGTCAAAGTTCAGTGGTGCGACGCCGAGGGAGACGCGACTTGGGAAACTGAAGCTAGAATACGCACTGCTTACCCTTTTCTTTTCGAGGGTACGTCCTTGATCTTTCTTTTTCCTTAAGTTGCGCTTTTATCTATCTTTTTAGGAATATCTCCTCGGCCTTATCTTTTAGATAGAAACCTTTTGGATGAAAACATGTAATTGAAACATGTTATGTATGATGGTTGCAAGTGGTTGCAAGTGATTGCTAGTAGTTGCTCGTGGCTGCATATACACACACAATCTAGGTTTTAGATCGGCTCAGTCACTTCATATTGCATATGCATATATGTTTGCACTCGTATATGGTTGAATTGTAATGTGTTGTCATATGGATGTTGCATTTGTATGAAAGATTGTGCACCCATGTAGAATCATGAATAGGAAAAATCTGCATACATAATGGATACATGGCACTTACATGATTCGCATTAAGGAGGTCAACTGAATCAGTAGACCGCCTGATTTTGCATTAGATAAGTTCATGAACACACACACTTCGCATATGATCATGAAGCATTAGAAGTCTTTTAAGGACAATGGATGCTCGTGTTTGATGGATGAGTAGATGGATGATTGAATGTTAGGATTTACATTCTTCCTAAACTTGAAGATTTCGGGACGAAATCCTTTTAAGTGGGGGAGAATGTAACACCCCGGATTTTTCCGTTAACAGTAAATTAACAAATTAAAGTATAATTAAATTGTAACAAAAAATTAAGGGAAACGGACATCACCATTGCGTTCGTCTCGGAATTCTGCTTGAGATAGAGTCCGAGTTTTCGCAAAACGGATAACGTATGAAGAAGATATCTTTAATTTAAATATTACAGCAAAACATGAAAAAAGAGAAGTAAGGAGAGGACAATAATTATTATTATTCTAAGACTTATTAACAAAAGCCTCTGTAGCTCAGTTGGTTAAGGCATTGGATTTGTAGCATGGAGGTCGGGGGTTCGAACCCCGGCGGCGACATAATTTTTATCTCTGTTTTAGAGAGGGCCAACTGAGCATGCAAATACATGTACGTATACAAATTCAAATTTTGAAAGGATAAGAACGTACATATAAGGAAATAAAGAAAATATATGTATATATATGAGAATATATATATATATATGCAAAAATATATGTATACAATAGATAAAATTCAAATAGACTAAAACAGCTCAATTTAAAGTTTAATTTTTGAAAATCGAACCCAGTCCCTCCTGGCTGGCCTGGTCTGTGTTTGGTCGAATTTCTGTGGGTTGCTTTGTCATTAGGGCTAGGTGGCAAGTTTTAATTGGTCTCTCTATCTAATGAATGGCTACGATCTAACCTAGCAACATCAAGGGTCCTAATCAATTCCTAACCTCTATATAAACAACCCTAGACTAAACCCTAATCTATTCATTCAAAATAAGATTATAGCCGCCATGTTGCTGAGGAACGACAAAGAATAGCCGCCAACTAAAGAGAGGATTAGGGAGAAAGTTCTAAGGCCTAAAGCAATTCAAGCAACCTAAAGCTAATCAATTCAACAAAGGAATCATATCTCTTAATTAGAGAATTCGCCGCAACCATTGTAAGTAGAGTATTACTTTGGTATGAACAAATGATTGTGTAGATATGTATGCTTGAATTGTGGCAATGAAATTCGTATTTGTGCGATTTATATACTTTTGGATATTCTGAATTATGTCATTCAATTATAAAGAACTACATGCGGTAGTTCTATGCAAATATACGTTTGGAATATTGCGCAAATTATGTAGTCTATGTTGAAGCTACATGTATGTAGTTGATTGAAATTCATGCAAGTTTGGGGCTTTGTTATTATGCCATCATGATATCTATTTTGTGCATAAATCATTTTGCAAGTAATTGAGACAAGTTTGGTTGTTATAGTTCATATGAAACTATGTTGGAATTTTGACACCATAATCCATGTATTAAGTCATGCTTTTGCAAAACTTATGAATATGGCTAGGCTATGAATGATATTGGGCATAATTGAAATTCATGATTAAGTCTATCTTGTTTAAAAGAATTATATGATGACATATGTGAGACATGGCTAAGTTAGACACAAAAATCCCTTTTTTGCAAGTTAAAAGCAAACACCATGATTAGGAATATTTATGCATAAGTATACCATCGTTATGTGATTAAATTTAATTAAGTTGAACTATGCTTTTGTGTTAGTAACAAAGTATCCTCTTTGTAAACATGTAGAAACCTTATGAACATGACTTGTTTATATTTATGCCATGAACAAATTTAACTATACCTATGCCATGTTTATGCTAGAAGTATTTATGCCATGCTTATGTTTGACATTATGCCATGTTTATGCTAGAAGTATTTATGCCATGCTTATGTTTGACATTATGCCATGTTTATGCTAGAAGTATTTATGCCATGCTTATGTTTGACATTATGCCATGTTTATGCTAGAAGTATTTATGCCATGCTTATGTTTGACATTATGCCATGTTTATGCTAGAAGTATTTATGCCATGCTTATGTTTGACATTATGCCATGTTTATGCTAGAAGTATTTATGCCATGCTTATGTTTGACAATATGTCATGCCTATGCTAGAAGTATTTTATGCCATGCTTATGTTTGACATTATGCCATGTTTATGCTAGAAGTATTTATGCCATGCTTATGTTTGACATTATGCCATGCTTATGCTAGAAGTATTTGTGCCATGCCTATGTTTGACATTATGCCTAAATAAGAATATAGGTTCATGTTGTAGTTAAACCTATGCAAGTTTACATGCCTTGATTTATGTCACCTATGTTTTATGACCAAAATACATGTCACCACTATGCAAGTACACCAATTTCTATTATGTATTTTCCAACGTCATATGCAAGTTCATGCGCTTACTTTCCCCTCTTCGTGTATACGCCATAAGCCTCCCCTTTTCGCATGGCTAAATTGGGCTTTAAAAGGCTAAGCCCAATATATATGAACAGACTTGTAAAACGGGGGAAGATAACGTTGGGTTAAAAATTAATTAATGAATGAAAATATAAAATAGAAGGGCCCAAGTTCAAGTATGGGTTGGGCCCATGATTGGTGTAACCTTTACACCATTAACTTAATAATGGGCCGCAAATATTTACGTATAAGAAATAAAGAGGAATGACAAAATATGTAAATGTAGAACATACGATGTGTTTAACCCGAGGTTGGATTGAGTTGTGATGTAAACCTGCCCGGAACCGCCCGGCTGTCCAGTAGTCACAACAATACCTATCCAATGTGGGAGGTTAAACATGGAGCCCAGCAAGGACCCGAGGTTAGACTGAGTTGTGGCGTAAGACTGCCCGGAACCAACCGGCAACAGGCAGCCACAACAATACCTGTCTAATGTGAGAGGTCCGGGCCTTAATAAGACAATTAAGGCTGAGTCAGGATTGATAGGATTAAGTGAACTAAAGACTTAATCAAAATGGAACATGATAAACTAAACGGACTGGTGGGGTTAGGTTAGGAAACACTTAACCAACTTAGCATGTTGGCTAGAGATAGAAAACCTAGTAACGGGGGACCCTTTTCAGCAGTAACCCTAGAAGGTGTATCAGGATACCCTGAAACTAGGCAGGGTGGGGCACGATTACTGGGCTGATTGTAAGAGGTCAAAGCGACGACGGTGGTGTAGCAGTGTAGGTTCTAACGGTGTGCGGGCGTGCACGCACTCCGACGCAGAAAAATAAAGCACTGGGCACCAGTAGCATACCTGTGCACTCTAAGGTTGTGTCGGGTTGCCACTATGGGACTTGATACACCCCATGCTGGGACCAGCATAGGTAACTACAGACATCGGGGGCCGTAAGACACATGTAACTATGCGAGTAGGAGCCGATCATCATAGAATGGATCACATCACCCTGACTATGGGGTGCCAGTTGGAAACTAGTTTATATGGGTTCAGAGATTAACATGGGGTACGATAGTATATTCGACCCTAGACAACTTAACCAAGTTATAGTGTTTGCCCACTTCTTGTTATTACTTATCATACCCAGTTCTTTATTCATAGACAAAGTAGTACTAGACTTACTCAGGCTTATGTCTGACTCTACTTTTCTTTCGTCTTCTTTCTTCCGTTCCCCCCCCCCCCCCCAGGTCCTCAGGGAGGGAACACAGCAGCTTGATCAGCTTTGACATCCAGCTTGAAGAAGGGAAATGTATTGCTTGGACTTTCCTGTTTTGAACTATGGCTTTGGACACACTCTATGGGGCTTTTGCAGTTTACTCATGTTTTATTTATGCTTCTTTAAATAATGTACTCAAGACAGATTATGAAAGTATTATGTTATGTTTTTGGAAAGGTTGTTGTTGTAACACATATTTGACTTTATGAAATAAAAATTTGTTGTTCTTCCGCTGTTTGCAAAATATGTGTTCTTATATCTGTCTTGTATATCTGTGACTTGTACTTATAAACCTCCACCAAAATTAGGGCATTCCCTTTGAGAGTGACCCTAACGGAGGTGGGGTGTTTCACATCCGTCCATACAAGTTGTCCTGGGATTGGACAAACCGAAGGCACCCTCCTACTGCATCATAGGAATCACCCTAAGGATCAATAGCGAGTAGTCCCTGCAATCCATAGATTTCAACCACGATCGAACTACTATTAAAATATCTCTGGTTGCAACATCAGAGAAATTTATCAAGTAGCCCTTCCGCTTATGAAGACCCCCGGTCTTCAATTTCTCCGTCTTCAATTGGCATCTTTTATGTATTTGCTGGTTCGGAATGGTTTTCGAATATAAATTCGATCCCGGTCTTTCCGTACCAACAACGCATTGGGCATGATTTTGATAGTCGGTTATTTAACTATCAAAATAAACAATCATAAAAATAAAATAAATCCGTTGGTTTATTACACAACATCACTTGGCCACTAAAATAATATATCAGTTATAATACCCAAGATAATATATTAGTTTATATATATTTATATATTCTCAATTTATTTTATTAAATTACTTAAAAGAAATATTGTAGAATCCTATCCAATTTCCCGTTATTATCCTTCAAAACACATTTGCCATCACATTACTTATCATCTATAATTACGAGATTGATTCACTTACCCTCATAAAACAATCATTACAAAATTTCCTTCCATTCCGTTATTATGGAAATATTATTTCATATTCTCATGTCCCTCTTTATTTCGGAATCCCATCATATATATATATATATATATATATATATATATATATATATATATACTGTAACAACCCGGAAAATACGAGCCAATTTAAAAATTTTAAATTGGTTATTTTAAAGGAATTTGAACAATTGAAATAGAATATTTCAATAAAATAGTGAATTAGAAATAGTGAGTCAGTTTGAAAATTTGAATTCAAACTTTGACTAACTGTGCAGGGTGGAAAATATAACGGATTTTAGTGAAACCAAAAATATTTAAATCTGTTTATCAATACCTTTCTAACGAATCTGAAAAATCGAAGTTTCATAACGGGAATCAAAAGTTATGGCCGAATGAATTTTCAGAAAGGTCGCTATATAGAATATATTGCCCTGGAAAATAGATATTTTGCAAACGACCTCGGAATTCGATGAAACCACTTTTGTTGGGTCCGGGATGACAAACTATTGCTAGGTTTCAAATTTCATAATTTTTGAAGCTAGTATGTGAGCGTGGCAAAAGAAAATGTGTTTGGTCAATTTCTGTTAAATTGGATCTACCAGAAAATGGCCATTTTTCAAACGATCTCAGAATTCGACGAAACTAGTTTTGTTGGGACCGTAGCATCAAAACATAGCTAGATTTACTTTTCTGGAATTTTTCGAATCAGTTTGTGGCCCTGGCAAATTGAAATGTACGTTCAAAGTTAAAAATTAAATGTTTTATACTTTAATTTGAAAAATAACTGACTGTACCAGTCGAATTGGCCAATGAAACATATCCCATTGTGTCCGGGATGGGGGTATTTAGCTAAGGACGATAGTCGTTGGGTTTGAATTGGTGTCCGTGTAGAGAAACACTATTTAAAAATTTATTAAAACCATTGGCCAATCAGAAATTTTCTTTCCTTATTTTTAAAAATAAAAACATCAGAAACCCTTGTTTTCCTTCTCCACCGACGATCTACGTCGTTCGCCACTTCTCCTCCAAATCGCCGCCGCCACAGGCGATTCCAGCCTCCGCCACCACCACCAGTCGAAGCGCCTCCCTCTCCTCTTTAAATCCGACCCCACCTCAATGCTTCCCATCACCGCATCGACGAGATCCACGGCCACGAACGTCGTGACTTCCCATCGCCGCCACGAGCAGGTCCGACCACCGAACCACCTCAAACCACCCTGCGCCGACTCCCCTCTCCTCCCTCTTCCACGTCATCACCTCCGATCGTCCCAATACGCAGCGGATTTCGAGAAAATCCGAAACCCTTGTTTGAACCAACAATAAAGGTGAGTCCTTTTTGATGTTTGAACTTTGAAAAATCATATCTTTATGGTGTGTTGATGGAATTCGATGAAACAGGAAACATCGGGACCGCAAGGAAGCTCTCTACCACATAGAAGAGACCGCGGATTTTTCTGAGTCATCTACAATTTTTAGCACTCTGAAAACCAATGTGAGAAATCTAAATCTAATGAATTTGAGTGGAAAATGTCGTGTATAAATTATATAAGCGAAATCTAAATTACACACGTGTCGTATACCTCATGTACATGCGTTGTGTAAGCTATATAAACGAAGTGTGAATTATACATGCATAGAATAATTGATATATGTGTTGAAATTCAAGTGAAATATAGAAATTATAATTATATATATATGTATATATATATATACTTCCCTCGTCCACAAACCATGGACGATATTTATTGTTGTGTATTGGTGTGAAATATTGGATGAAAAATGCGAATGGTTGAATAATTGTTTGTGGTTGATATTGATTGGTTATGGTTGAAAAATACCCATTGGTGATTGAAATGAATTGGAAATAATTGTGGAAATAAAAATAAAACATGCCGCCTGCGTGCGAATTAGATGCATGAATCCCCATTGTAAAAAACCATGAGGTTTTAAGGTAGAGCGAGGAGCCGTACTAGGGACGGTGCCGGTTATAACTACCCTGCCGTTATGCTGCCGAAATTTTGAATAATATTCATGTGTTAGAATTATTTTCATATGGTGAATATCTTCATGCGTTGAAATTAAAGTCATGTGTTGAAACTATATCCATGTGTGGAAATGCTCATGTGTTGAGAAGTGATGTGTGAAAATTAAATTCATGTGTGAATGAATGAAGTGTTTAAACAATAAAAATCACATTTTTATAATATATATGAAGTATGTAAAATATTCGCCTTATATATAAATAGTTTCAACAATAAAAATTTCATCTTTCTTATATAAACAACATATATAAAATATCCATGTGTGGAAATGCTCATGTGTTGAGAAGTGTGTGTTGGAAAAGTTCATGTGTTGAATAAAAAGATTGAACAATAAAAATTACATTTTTATTGAAACTATGAAGTGTTAAAAACATTCATTGGTTGAATAAATATTTTAAATGATAAAAATATCATTTTTATCATATATGTGATATGCTAAAGATATGCGAGCGTTGAAATAAATATTTGTGAAAGAAATATTATTTTTAACATGCATAGGAACTAAATAAAATAGTCATGTGTTGAAATATATTTTTTAGTTCGCCAAAATTATCATATTTGAACTTTTAAGTGTTAAAAATGACCACTTGTTCAAATAAATATGCATGAGTTGAAGTATTCATTAATTAGCTAATGATATGATTTTGCCTATGCATGCAACATTAGAATGAATGGTGTTTTTAAACCAAAGTAAATCAAATATGAAGTTGAATGGAAAATGAGAAGTGATAAGAATTGTATATATGTACATGCATGTTTATTGAACAGGTTATAGCAAAGAGGCTAGAGAAGAGGAATAAAATTTTGTGCCCGACAAATAGGTACACGTTTACTGTTTTGTTTGGGTGATGATTTTATGAGCATATTGGCTAGCCGCTTGGCCTTTTCTTTTTCTTTTTGACGTGAGACGCCCGTGTGGCTATTTGGGAATTTTCCCAGCCCCTCCCGTACAAAGGAGGTTATGGCGAAATTTTCCAAAATTTAAAGGCGTTAGTGAAATATTTGAAGTGAAAACGATATAGGAATTTTTTAATGAACTATATTTATATAAATATATAAATATAAATAAAATTAAAACGAAACGTGACCGTGCAATTCGTGTTTTGAAACCGTGATTTCGAACGACTAGTGCGGGTAATCCGACCATTGGATTCTCCCCAAACCGCAACCGTTGGGTTCGCCTTGGAAATATCTTTCCAACGGCACCAACTTTGTGAAGATCCGACGGTTGGATTGTCTGGAATGTTTAATTCAAATCTGAAGAAAAACAACACCAGAAACGATTATATTTATATATATATATAAATATAATTAAATTAAATCGAATAACGACGCTGCAGTTCGTAATTTGAAATCGTAACTTCAAATGACTAGTGTGGAAAATCCGACCGTCGGATTTTCCCAAAACTGAAACCGTTGGATTCGTTTTGAAATGATCTTTCTGATGATATAAAATTTGTGAAGATCCAACGGTTAGATCTTCATATATGTGTAAAACAAATTTAGTGAAAAACAGCGCCAGTGCTTCGGCATGACCTTAAACGTCGTTTAATTAAATATGGCCATTTTAAATAAATAAAAATGGCGATATATCGTTATAAAATACTATAGATGATATAGGGTGGAAATAAACCAATTTTGTTGTGTTTGCTTGATATGTGATGGTTGAATGTATTTAACATGAAAATTATTACTAAAGAACTGAAACGTGAATGTTGAATAGTCTAACCATGTGATAAATTGATTTGAAAATATAAATATATGTGGGTTATTTGAAAAGGCCGAGTTCATCTCATTTCAAATAATAGATCGACGTTGAGAAGTCGAAGAGTCGAAGACGGTTGAAGACCGACGATCTTCACATTGGATGGATGGGCGCTACTGATGCTCGTGATTGGAGTAGCTACCGTGAAGGAGCTGAAGTAGTAGCCGTCCAGACATACTTTTGATTGTACGGATATGCGAGGATTTGGTGCCTCCGGTTTCGTTCAAACTCAGAACGAATTTGTAAATGGACTGTGTGTCTGACATTGGATTTTGTTCTGTGCTGATTGATCTCTGTTAAATATATATGAGACGAACCGATTTCCCGTTCTCACGGAAACAAGGTTATCTTTGGAATATAACACAGAAACATATAATAGCAGAACAGAATTAAATAAATACACCAGAATGAACAACAAAATATACTGGATAAAAGTAATCATCAGAGTTACACAGTATACAGGATCTTACTTAGTACAAATACAGTTCAGCTATACATAAATGTCTACAGCGGAAATAAACAAAATATGTACAATAGGAGCTGAACAACATAAAAAGAAATAAATGATAGAATCCCTCTTCAGCTCCAGCTATCCAGAAAGAACCAGCTAAACCTGAATACAAGGCTGCCCATGTAGAAAAAGGGGCACCCGAGTTTGAGAGTGAAACAAACTACGAGTCAGTCATGGGACTGGTATGAGAAATCTACTCAACACATATATAATATGGCTAATCACAGGACCACGCCACTTTCGTGGAACGGGTTTACTCCATTGGATTGCCAGTGCTTTTAAAACAAATCTTTCTTTTAAACATCGCTATGCTTTTTATAAAAATGAAGCCATTATAAGACTCAGTTCCCATCACACAATGCAACGCAAACCGGAGGATAGAGTTTTACCTTATAATGGCCAAAATATGATTGATACGAACAAAACAAAGGCATTTGATATTATTGCTAGTGTCTATATGTTTTGAAAACAATTTCAAATCATAAGTATCAATCATAGACGGCATGGGTACCATATATCATGTCGCCATATATATATACAAGCAAAATCGCACGATGTCGTATTTGGAAATTGGATTTCCGTCATGAACCAAGGCAAAAGATAGTCCTTACCGAATTCGAGACTGCCTAGCCCGAGCCTCAGGAACAGCCGCAACTGCCCCTTGGATCGTCAGGGCCGGTCCACCGATGTGGATTATTATGCCTGAACAATACGTTTCCCCGCCCTTTGGGGCGTAAACGAGCCAACGAATGACTCCATCGGACCCGGATCGTCCGATCAAACCGAGGCGCCTCGCAACAGCAACAACCACATAGGTGAAAAGTATATAAATGTCAGGGCTGGTAGGTCACTGACACCACCCTAGCTAGGAAGAAACGCATGCCCTCCCTGATGTCCTTCTCCCGTTTTAGGTTCGTACCGGGGTGTGAGGCTCGCGAATTCACGTTATACACAAAGCTACGCCTCACAGGCGATGCTTTGATCATCACCACAAGACTTTGCTTTTCAACAGAAGCCCTGATCACTGCGTCTTAGCATGCCACACAGGCAATTCATACCGTGCAACTGATGGCTATCAATCACACAGAACAAATTCCAATGTCGGACACACAGTCCATTTACAAGTCCGTTCTGGGTCTGAACGAAACCGGAGGCACTAAATACCTTGCAAACCCTTCGATCAACACGTACGTCTGGACGATCACCACTCATTATCCATATTTCGGGATGCCTCCCAATCAGGACCTCGGTTACCATCCAAACGAGGTGAAGATCTCCGGTCTTCGACCACCGTCTTTATCTTCGACTTTCAATCGTCGGTCAATTATTTGAAATGAGAATTAACTCGGCCTTCTCAAATAATTCACGTATATTAAGAATTTCAATTCAATTTATTTCAATGGTTAAATTATTCGACAACACCAATTTTGTCCTTTATGTAATTTTCACACCAAACACATTCAACCATCAAACATCACCTAAATCTAGCAAATTCAGTTTATTTCCATTCCATATCGCTTACGATATTTTATAACTATTTATCGCTATTTTTATTTATTTTAAAATAGCCATTTTATTCAAAACGACGCTTCGGGCCATAAGGCGGCCGTGGCGCTGTTTTTCTTCAGATTTGATTTACACATATCTGAAAATCTAACCGTTGGATCTTTACAAAATTTACATCATTAGAAAGGTCTTTTCAAAACGAATCCAACGGTTCTAGTTTCGGGAAAATCCGACGGTCGGATCTCCCGGTACAATCGTTTGAATTTTCGATTTCAAAATACGAACTGCAGCATCGTTATTCGATTAAATATAATTCTATTTATATTTATATATAAATAAAATCGATTCTGGCGCTGTTTTTCTTCAGATTTGAATTAAACATTCCAGACAATCCAACCGTTGGATTTTCACAAGGTTGGTGCCGTTGGAAAGATTATTCCAAGGCGAACCCAACGGCTGAGGTTTCGGGAAAATCCAATGGTCGGATTTCCCGCACTAGTCGTTTGAAATCACGGTTTCAAAATACGAACTGCACGGCCTCGTTTCGTTTTAATTTTATTTATATTTATATATTTATATAAATATAGTTCATTCAACAATTTCAATATCGTTTTCACTTCAAATATTTTTCTAACACCTTAAATTTTGGAAAAATTTCGCCATAACCTCCCCTGCACCGGGAGCATCGGGAAATCGCAAATAGCGTTCCCGGTCCTTCTAATCTCAAAAAGAAAAAGAAGAAGCCAAGCGGCTAGCCAACAGGCTCAAAATCATCACCCAAACAAATCAGTAAATGTGTACCTATTTGTCGGGCACAAAATTTTATTCCTCTTCTCTAGCCCCTTTGCTATAACCTGTTCAATGAATATGCATATACATATATATACAGTTCTTATCATTTATCCTTTTCTATTCAACTTCATATTTGATTTCTTTTTGGTTTAAAGACACCATTTATTCTAATGTTACATACATAGGTGCAAATCATTTCATTAGCTAATTAATGAATATTTCATCTCATATATGTTTATTTTGAACAAGTGGCTATTATTAACACTTCACATTTCAACGATTTATGCATACAATAAAAATGCGATTTTTATTGTAAAACGATTCATTTCAAAACACTATTTTTCTATATAGTTCATATAGTCGATAAAAGGTGATTTTTTTTATTATCAAACAATTTATTTCAAAATATGAATACCATTCAACACATGAATTTCTAATCAACGAATGAATATCAATTCAACACATGAATGTTTTCAATAGTTTTTATATATAGATAAAAATGTGATTTTTATTATCGAACAATTTATTTCAAAATATGAATACCATTCAACACATGAATTTCTAAACAACGAATGAATATCAATTCAACACATGAATGTTTTCTATAGTTTCTATATATAGATAAAAATGTGATTTTTATTATCGAACAATTTATTTCAAAATATGAATAACATTCAACACATGAATTTCTAAACAACGAATGAATATCAATTCAACACACGAATGTTTTCAATAGTTTTTATATATAGATAAAAATGTGATTTTTATTATCGAACAATTTATTTCAAAATATGAATACCATTCAACACATGAATTTCTAAACAACGAATGAATATCAACTCAACACATGAATGTTTTCTATAGTTTCTATATATAGATAAAAATGTGATTTTTATTATCGAACAATTTATTTCAAAATATGAATACCATTCAACACATGAATTTCTAAACAACGAATGAATATCAATTCAACACATGAATGTTTTCAATAGTTTTTATATATAGATAAAAATGTGATTTTTATTATCGAACAATTTATTTCAAAATATGAATACCATTCAATACATGAATTTCTAAACAACGAATGAATATCAATTCAACACATGAATGTTTTCTATAGTTTCTATATATAGATAAAAATGTGATTTTTATTATCGAACAATTTATTTCAAAATATGAATACCATTCAACACATGAATTTCTAAACAACGAATGAATATCAATTCAACACATGAATGTTTTCTATACAATGAATAAATATAGTTTAAGCATATGAAAATAATTCAAACACACAAATATTATTCAAAATTTCGGCGGCATAACGGCAGGGTAGTTACACCGGCACCGTCCCTAGTACGGCTCCTCGCTCTACCTTAAAACCTCGCGGTTTTTGACAATGGGAATCATGCATCTAGTTCGCACGCAGGCGGCATGTATATATTTATTTCATTTCCACAAACTAATCCTAAGTGGTTTCAACCAAATATTTCACAACCACAAACGGGTATTTTTCAACCACAATCAACCAATATCCATCACAAACAATCCCAAACAATCATTCAATTTTCACAACAATTTCAACCAATAAATATCGTCCATGGTTTGTGGACGAGGGGGCGTATATATATATATTTATATATAGCAATTTATATATAGCTATTCACTTTCATTTCACACATATATAATATATTTTAAATCAGAAATCTCACCAATAGCTATCCAACTGCACGACACTTCACTTATAGAAATCTTCGCCTTTTGTCGCTTTCGCCCGTATTCCCTACACATGTAAAAATCGAATTTTTACTATGGCATTCAATATATAAAAATCGAATTTTGACTTCGCTATTCAATATATAAAAATATGATTTTTACTTCGACTTTCAACATATAAAAATATGATTTTTACTTCGACTTTCAACATATAAAAATATGATTTTTACTTCGACTTTCAACATATAAAAATATGATTTTTCTTTCGACTTTCGATATATAAAAATATGATTTTTACTTTTTAAAGTTCAAATCCTTTTTCGAAAAATCAGTTTTAACCTTTCTTTAAAAACAGTTTTAACTTTTCTAAAAAAAACAGTTTTAATCTTTTAAAATCAGTTTATATCTTGCTTTTAAAATCAGTTTTTTATCTTTTCTAAAAATCAGTTTTTCTTATTTTTTTCTTTAAAAACAAAATTAGTTTTTATTTTAAAAACAAAATCCTGTTTTTTTATACTTTTTAAAATTCAGTTTTGAACTTTTTTTAAAAACCAAATCAGTTTCTATTTTTTTAAAAATAAAATTAGTTTTTAATTCTTACATAAAATCAGTTTTATTCTTTTCAAGAAAACCAGTTTTTACAGAAATAAAAAAAACAAAATTTACAGTATTAAAATAAAAATAAAAATAAGATGGAATCCTTACTGTATTCTGTGAAGGGGGGGGGGGGGAACGACTCGTCTTCGTCGGCGGCAGAAGGAGTTGGCGAAGCGGAGGGTGGAGCGATGGCTTCGAGGGCTTGGGTCTTGGCGTCTCGCTGCTCCAGGGGCTCGCGATGGCTGCTGGAGGACGGGGTCTTCAATCGATGGAGGGGGAGGCGAGGTCTACGTCGGCGTCGAGACGAGGGGGGCGCGGGTCTCGATTTGTTTAGGTTTTTTTTTTTTTCGTTTTCTGATTTTATTAATCGGGGGGGGGGGGGGGGGAGGGCCAATGAAGATAAAGGGGGCGGGGAGAAATTAATTTTTTTTTTATTTAAATTTGCAAAAGGGTTGACTTTTACAAACGACCTTGAAACGAGGCCCACCGCCTGTCGTCCATAGCGTTTTACCCCCATTCCGAACACAATGGGATATGTATCGCAAGCTGATTTGATCGTTACAATCAGTTTCCTTTTGAATTTTCATTTAAATCACTATATTGAATTTTAAACGCACATTTCAAATTATCGGGGTCACATATTAACTAGAAAAATTCTAGAAAAATATTTTCTAGCTTCGTATTGACGATACGGTCCTAACAAAACTAGTTTCGTCGAATTCTGAGACCGTTTGAAAAATGGCCAATTTCCAGTCGATTAAAATCAACGAAAACTGGTCAAACGCGTTTTCTTTTGCCACGCTCACATATTGATTCGAAAAATTATGAAATTTGGAATCTAGCAATTACTTGACACTGCGGGTCCAACAAAAGTGGTTTCGTCGAAATCCGAGGTCATTTGCAAAATGTCCATTTTTAAGGGCCTGAATTCCATAACGACTATTCAGAATTTTCAACTGGACATATCTTTTGATTCCCGCTATCAAATTTCGATTGGTTAGATTCGTTAGAAAGATATTACCATTTAGATCCAAATGTTTTTGGTTTCACTAAAATCCGGATTGTTTTGCACCCGGTATATTCAATTGAAGTTGGAAATCGAGTTATCGAACTACCGCACTATTTTCAATTCTATATATAATTATAATTAATTATATTCGTTTTCAAATGTCGATTTCAACTCAGTTTTCATCGCCATTATCTAAAATATTTATTTTAAATATTTAAAATCCATTATTTTAGCCAATTTAAAAATTTTAAATTGGTTCAGATTTTCTGGGTCGTTACAATCTCCCCCACTTAAAACTTTTCGTCCCCGAAAAGGAATAAGGTCGAAAGTGGTTTGATAAATCTACGATCTCACAATACAACAACCAATTTGTTTCTAATATTCAGAGTATAGAATAAACAATGCACATCCATGGGAAGAAAATAGCAACAGAATAGAGAATTAAATGGTAATGCAAGGTAGGGTAAATGTACCTTGCACCAGAGTCAATCAGAGATATCTACTCGGCATCTAGGATAAGCTTTCTGAATGCTCTCCTCAGTTTCCCAAGTACAATCTCGCGGATCTCCACTCCATTGCACTTTGACTAAGTGAACCTTCTTGTTCCTCAGCTCTTTGGTTTCTTTGCCGATGATCTTCAGCGGCTCTCTTCTCACAGCTAGTTCTGGAGTAATTTCAATATCTTGCTGAGCTGCTTCTTCCACGATCAAGTCTGGATCATGAACGTGCTTTCGAAGTTGAGATATATGAAATACATCATGAACTCCAGGCAACCAGTCAGGCAGTTTAACTTTATATGCGAGAGTTCCAATCCGTTCCAGAATAGGAAACGGACCAATGAATTTGGGTGCCAACTTTCCAGTTTTACCGAACCGGATTACTCCTCTCATCGGCGATACTTTCAAATATACATAGTCGCCAACTTCAAAGGATATATCTCTTCTTCTTCTATCGGCATAGCTCTTCTGTCGGCTTTGAGCGGCGAGTAATCGCTTCTTAATAAAATCAACTTGGTCGGCAGCTTCTCGAATCATATCAGGACCCAACACAAGTCTATTTCCAGGCTCGACCCAACAAGCAGGAGATCGGCACGGTCTACCATACAATGCTTCGAATGGCGACATTGTCAGACTCGCCTGGTAGCTGTTGTTATAAGAGAACTCAGCCAAATGTAGATTGTCTTCCCATGATCCACCGAAATCTATAACACAAGCCCGCAATAGATCTTCTAGAATGCGATTCACCCTCTCAGTCTGACCGTCTGTCTGAGGATGATAAGCGGTGCTCAAGTTTAACTTCGTTCCGAGCTCGACTTGAAATGCTTCCCAGAATTTACTAGTGAATATTGTATCTCTATCACTGACTATACTGAGCGACACTCCATGTAGTCTAACTATTTCCCTGAAGTAAATCTACGCCAGACTCTGAGCAGTTCTGTTTGATTTGACAGGTATAAAATGGGCGGTCTTCGTGAAGCGATCTACGATCACCCAAATACTGTCATTTCCTTTCCTGGTTCTGGGCAAACCATCGATGAAATCCACAGAAATATGTTCCCACTTCCAACCAGGAACTTCTAGTGGTTGTAACAATCCAGCCAATTTCTGTTGGTCACTTTTGACTAGCTGGAAAGTAGGGCATCGGCTGACATATAAAGAAATGTCCCTTTTCATCGACTTCCACCAGAAAGTGCGTTTGATGTCATTATACATTTTGCTTACTCCCAGATGGATACTGAGTTTCGACTTGTAGCATTCATCCAGTACTTCCTTTCGAAGTTCAGGAATGTTAGGAACGCATATTCGACCTTTGAGCCTTAGAATCTCCTCATTGTCTACTTGAAAACTCGAGGGCTCGCCTTGTTGAATTATCCCTCTGATCTTCTGAATGAAGCGATCATCCTCCTGAAGAGCAGATATCTTATCTAGTAATGAAGTCGTGATAATAAAACTGGCGATCATTACATTCTTGCTGCTTAATGCATCGGCCACGACATTGGCTTTTCCTGGAGTATATATAATTTCAAAGTCATATGCTGCAAGAAACTCCAGCCAACGTTGCTGTCTCAGATTTAAGTCCTTCTGAGTGAACAGATACTTTAACGACTGGTGATCTGTAAACAGTTCAAATCTCTCGCCCAGAAGATAGTGTCTCCAGATTTTCAAAGAGAATATGATAGCCAATAACTCAAGATCATGAGTTACATAGTTTTTCTCGTGCGGTTTCAGTTGACGGCTAGCATAAGCAATCACTTGACCTCTTTGCATTAACACTGCGCCAAGGCCCTCTCTAGACGCATCAGTCCAGACTTTTAAATCTTGGTTGCCATCGATAATGGTTAACACTGGAGCTGTCGTTAATCTTAACTTTAGCTCTTCGAAAGCCTCCTCACTTTCTTGAGTCCATTTGAACTTAGAATGCTTCTTTGTAAGCTTCGTTAAGTGACCAGATATCTTCGAAAAGTCTTTAATGAATTTCCGGTAATAGCTAGCCAATCCGAGAAAACTGCGGACTTCAGTGGGAGTACTGGGCTGTTTCCAATTCTGAATAGCTGTGATTTTGCTTGGATCCACAGCGATTCCATCTTTCGATACGACATGGCCTAGAAATTTTACTTCATCTTGCCAGAATATACATTTGGAAAACTTGGCTTTCAATACATTCCTTCTGAGGATTTCTAACACTTGTTCCAGATGCTTTTCATGTTCGGCCTTTGATTTAGAGAAGATTAGAATATCGTCAATAAAAACCAGAACAAATTTATTCAATACTCCTCTGAATACTCTGTTCATTAGATCGACGAAATAAGCTGGAGCGTTACATAAGCCGAATGGCATTACTAACCACTCGTAGAATAAGTCGGGGCCTCTGAACGCTGTCATTGGAACACACTCTTCGGCAATTCGAAGTTGATGGAAACCTGTAGCTAGGTCCATTCTTGAGAATACTTGTGCTCCATTTAATCGATCCAACAAATCATCTATTCGCGGCAATGGATATTTGTTCTTTATTGTCTGTTTGTTCAAATCACGATAATCCACACATAGCCGTAGAGTACCATCAGATTTTGGGACAAACACCACTGCTGCACCCCAATCAGAGAAACTAGGCCTGATCAGACCTTTCCATACTTGCTGTCGTGTTTGATTGTCTAATTCCTCCTTCTCTTTCAAGGACATTCTTCGAATAGCGTGAACTACCGGCCTTGCATTGGGAATTAAAGCAATCTTGAAATCTATTTCTCTCTGCGGAGGTAAGCGAACAACTTCCTCGAACACATCCGCATAGTTTTTGACGACAGGAATATCTTTGATGAGGTCGGGAATATTCTCTGCGACTTCAGGAACATTTTCTATTTGGGCTGGAGAAACATTCAAAGCTGCCCAGAAGTCTTTTCTATTAGCATTCTGACCTTCACAGGGAATGGTTATGTAATCACCTGATTTAATCTTTGCCTTTACGATTCTGTCGGCGCATTTGACTTCAGCTTCATATTTGGTCAACCAGTCTAACCCCAAGATAAGATCGAACTCTTTAAAATTCATGACGACTGCGATGGTAGGAAACCGATAACGAGAGAAAGAAACCGGCACTCCACAAACCCAATTGAGATCAATAGAACCCCCAACCGGATTCTGGACAGTCATTGGTTCCTTAAGCTTTTTCAAATTCAAATCCAGTTTCTTAGCTGCATCTTTGGCAATGAAGCTTCTTGATGCGCCTGTGTCAAACAGTACTTTAACTGGGATGTCTTTGACAGTTAGCGTGCCTTCTAAAACATCTGGCCTTTCCTGAATAGCTGAGGGCTCAGAAATTTCTGCCACTTCATTCACTTGAACTATTTCAGTCTTTTTCAACTGCCAGCAATCTTGCTTTACGTGACCAGCCTGATGGCAGAGATTGCATTTACTATTTCCTTTAACCTTGCTCTTTGATTTAGATCCCTCCTTCTTTTGCAATTTCATGGACTTACATTTCCGGGACAAATGACCTTTTCGATTGCAGTTTAAGCACATAGCGGTCATTGCTGATTCTTTCTCAGGTCTGGCCCTTTTCCGACTTACTTTGGGCTTCTTACTGACCTCAGACACTGTACTTGCCTCAGGATGATCAGTTTCTGACTCTGTTTTGTCACTAGAATAGACTTCTTCTTCGTCACGCAACATTCCTTTCTTATGGAGGTCTTCATACTGATAAGCCATGTAAATCATTTCTGGAAAAGGAAGCTTCACATGCCCCAATACCCTATTATGGTATTTCCTTTGAAGTCCATGAATAAATCTCATATTTTTACTCTTCGGATTTTGAATTAGATGAGGAGCAAAGTGAGAAAGTTCGTTGAATCTCTTATGATATTCGGGAATGGTCATGTCACCTTGTATTAGATAAGAAAATTCATCACATAATCTCTCGGTTGCTTCGGGAGGAGTAAATCTTTCTAAGAAAATCACTTTGAATCTGTCCCAGGTGATATCACCTTCTGGATTATCTTTGATGATTGATTCCCACCAGATTAAAGCTTCTTCTTTAAGCGCCCAAGATGCTACTAACCGTTTCTGGTCATCTCTCAGCTGGATATGCTCAAAGATTCTTTCGACAGAACTCAACCAAGCTTGAGTTTGAATAATAGATTCATTGCCCAAGAATTGCGCTCCGTTCAGATTTCGATATTTCTTTAATAGAGCCTCTAGATCGGGTTCTGTATTCCTTCTGTTTCTGGCACTCATTTTTCTAGTACTTCTGCAATTAGCAGATCAAGTGTCAGGTCACAGAAAAGGTATTTTAAAACATAGAAACATATACTTCAAGTGTAAATGTGTCTACCCAGGTGTAATTTATTCTGCTTTACTCATACTAGGATATTGCTGATCCTATCTGTATAGAGTTACCCGTCCTAGAACACTACTGGTTCTATTTCTGACGAGTTCGTTCAAATGTTATATTCCAGAACTAAGCTTAACCAAATCTCTGATACCACGATGAGACGACCCGATTTCCCGTTCTCACGGAAACAAGGTTATCTTTGGAATATAACACAGAAACATATAATAGCAGAACAGAATTAAATAAATACACCAGAATGAACAACAAAATATACTGGATAAAAGTAATCATCAGAGTTACACAGTATACAGGATCTTACTTAGTACAAATACAGTTCAGCTATACATAAATGTCTACAGCGGAAATAAACAAAATATGTACAATAGGAGCTGAACAGCATAAAAAGAAACAAATGATAGAATCCCTCTTCAGCTCCAGCTATCCAGAAAGAACCAGCTAAACCTGAATACAAGGCTGCCCGTGTAGAAAAAGGGGCACCCGAGTTTGAGAGTGAAACAAACTACGAGTCAGTCATGGGACTGGTATGAGAAATCTACTCAACACATATATAATATGGCTAATCACAGGACCATGCCACTTTCGTGGAACGGGTTTACTCCATTGGATTGCCAGTGCTTTTAAAACAAATCTTTCTTTTAAACATCGCTATGCTTTTTATAAAAATGAAGCCATTATAAGACTCAGTTCCCATCACACAATGCAACGCAAACCGGAGGATAGAGTTTTACCTTATAATGGCCAAAATATGATTGATACGAACAAAACAAAGGCATTTGATATTATTGCTAGTGTCTATATGTTTTGAAAACAATTTCAAATCATAACTATCAATCATAGACGGCATGGGTACCATATATCATGTCGCCATATATATATATATACAAGCAAAATCGCACGATGTCGTATTTGGAAATTGGATTTCCGTCATGAACCAAGGCAAAAGATAGTCCTTACCGAATTCGAGACTGCCTAGCCCGAGCCTCAGGAACAGCCGCAACTGCCCCTTGGATCGTCAGGGCCGGTCCACCGATGTGGATTATTATGCCTGAACAATATGTTTCCCCACCCTTTGGGGCGTAAACGAGCCAATGAATGACTCCATCGGACCCGGATCGTCCGATCAAACCGAGGCGCCTCGCAACAGCAACAACCACATAGGTGAAAAGTATATAAATGTCAGGGCTGGTAGGTCACTGACACCACCCTAGCTAGGAAGAAACGCATGCCCTCCCTGAGGTCCTTCTCCCGTTTTAGGTTCATACCGGGGTGTGAGGCTCGCGAATTCACGTTATACACAAAGCTACGCCTCACAGGCGATGCTTTGATCATCACCACAAGACTTTGCTTTTCAACAGAAGCCCTGATCACTGCGTCTTAGCATGCCACAGAGGCAATTCATACCGTGCAACTGATGGCTATCAATCGCACAGAACAAATTCCAATGTCGGACACACAGTCCATTTACAAGTCCGTTCTGGGTCTGAACGAAACCGGAGGCACTAAATACCTCGCAAACCCTTCGATCAACACGTACGTCTGGACGATCACCACTCATTATCCATATTTCGGGATGCCTCCCAATCAGGACCTCGGTTACCATCCAAACGAGGTGAAGATCTCCGGTCTTCGACCACCGTCTTTATCTTTGACTTTCAATCGTCGGTCAATTATTTGAAATGAGAATTAACTCGGCCTTCTCAAATAATTCACGTATATTTAGAATTTCAATTCAATTTATTTCAATGGTTAAATTATTCGACAACACCAATTTTGTCCTTTATGTAATTTTCACACCAAACACATTCAACCATCAAACATCACCTAAATCTAGCAAATTCAGTTTATTTCCATTCCATATCGCTTACGATATTTTATAACTATTTATCGCTATTTTTATTTATTTTAAAATAGCCATTTTATTCAAAAAGACGCTTCGGGCCATAAGGCGGCCGTGGTGCTGTTTTTCTTCAGATTTGATTTACACATATCTGAAAATCTAACCGTTGGATCTTTACAAAATTTACATCATTAGAAAGGTCTTTTCAAAACGAATCCAACGGTTCCAGTTTTGGGAAAATCCGACGGTCGGATCTCCCGGTACAATCGTTTGAATTTTCGATTTCAAAATACGAACTGCAGCGTCGTTATTCGATTAAATATAATTCTATTTATATTTATATATAAATAAAATCGATTCTGGCGCTGTTTTTCTTCAGATTTGAATTAAACATTCCAGACAATCCAACCGTTGGATTTTCACAAGGTTGGTGCCGTTGGAAAGATTATTCCAAGGCGAACCCAACGGTTGAGGTTTCGGGAAAATCCAATGGTCGGATTTCCCGCACTAGTCGTTTGAAATCACGGTTTCAAAATACGAACTGCACGGCCTCGTTTCGTTTTAAATTTATTTATATTTATATATTTATATAAATATAGTTCATTCAACAATTTCAATATCGTTTTCACTTCAAATATTTTTCTAACACCTTAAATTTTGGAAAAATTTCGCCATAACCTCCCCTGCACCGGGAGCATCGGGAAATCGCAAATAGCGTTCCCGGTCCTTCTAATCTCAAAAAGAAAAAGAAAAAGCCAAGCGGCTAGCCAACAGGCTCAAAATCATCACCCAAACAAATCAGTAAATGTGTACCTATTTGTCGGGCACAAAATTTTATTCCTCTTCTCTAGCCCCTTTGCTATAACCTGTTCAATGAATATGCATATACATATATATACAGTTCTTATCATTTATCCTTTTCTATTCAACTTCATATTTGATTTCTTTTTGGTTTAAAGACACCATTTATTCTAATGTTACATACATAGGTGCAAATCATTTCATTAGCTAATTAATGAATATTTCATCTCATATATGTTTATTTTGAACAAGTGGCTATTTTTAACACTTCACATTTCAACGATTTATGCATACAATAAAAATGCGATTTTTATTGTAAAACGATTCATTTCAAAACACTATTTTTCTATATAGTTCATATAGTCGATAAAAGGTGATTTTTTTTATTATCAAACAATTTATTTCAAAATATGAATACCATTCAACACATGAATTTCTAATCAACGAATGAATATCAATTCAACACATGAATGTTTTCAATAGTTTTTATATATAGATAAAAATGTGATTTTTATTATCGAACAATTTATTTCAAAATATGAATACCATTCAACACATGAATTTCTAAACAACGAATGAATATCAATTCAACACATGAATGTTTTCTATAGTTTCTATATATAGATAAAAATGTGATTTTTATTATCGAACAATTTATTTCAAAATATGAATACCATTCAACACATGAATTTCTAAACAACGAATGAATATCAATTCAACACATGAATGTTTTCAATAGTTTTTATATATAGATAAAAATGTGATTTTTATTATCGAACAATTTATTTCAAAATATGAATACCATTCAACACATGAATTTCTAAACAACGAATGAATATCAATTCAACACATGAATGTTTTCTATAGTTTCTATATATAGATAAAAATGTGATTTTTATTATCGAACAATTTATTTCAAAATATGAATACCATTCAACACATGAATTTCTAAACAACGAATGAATATCAATTCAACACATGAATGTTTTCTATACAATGAATAAATATAGTTTAAGCATATGAAAATAATTCAAACACACAAATATTATTCAAAATTTCGGCGGCATAACGGCAGGGTAGTTACACCGGCACCGTCCCTAGTACTGCTCCTCGCTCTACCTTAAAACCTCGCGGTTTTTGACAATGGGAATCATGCATCTAGTTCGCACGCAGGCGGCATGTATATATTTATTTCATTTCCACAAACTAATCCTAAGTGGTTTCAACCAAATATTTCACAACCACAAACGGGTATTTTTCAACCACAATCAACCAATATCCATCACAAACAATCCCAAACAATCATTCAATTTTCACAACAATTTCAACCAATAAATATCGTCCATGGTTTGTGGACGAGGGGGCGTATATATATATATATATATATATATATTTATATATAGCAATTTATATATAGCTATTCACTTTCATTTCACACATATATAATATATTTTAAATCAGAAATCTCACCAATAGCTATCCAACTGCACGACACTTCACTTATAGAAATCTTCGCCTTTTGTCGCTTTCGCCCGTATTCCCTACACATGTAAAAATCGAATTTTTACTATGCTATTCAATATATAAAAATCGAATTTTGACTTCGCTATTCAATATATAAAAATATGATTTTTACTTCGACTTTCAACATATAAAAATATGATTTTTACTTCGACTTTCAACATATAAAAATATGATTTTTACTTCGACTTTCAACATATAAAAATATGATTTTTCTTTCGACTTTCGATATATAAAAATATGATATTTACTTTTTAAAGTTCAAATCCTTTTTCGAAAAATCAGTTTTAACCTTTCTTAAAAAACAGTTTTAACTTTTCTAAAAAAAAACAGTTTTAATCTTTTAAAATCAGTTTATATCTTGCTTTTAAAATCAGTTTTTTATCTTTTCTAAAAATCAGTTTTTCTTATTTTTTTTCTTTAAAAACAAAATTAGTTTTTATTTTAAAAACAAAATCCTGTTTTTTTATACTTTTTAAAATTCAGTTTTGAACTTTTTTTAAAAACCAAATCAGTTTCTAATTTTTTAAAAATAAAATCAGTTTTTAATTCTTACATAAAATCAGTTTTATTCTTTTCAAGAAAACCAGTTTTTACAGAAATAAAAAAAACGAAATTTACAGTATTAAAATAAAAATAAAAATAAGATGGAATCCTTACTGTATTCTGTGAAGGGGGGGGGACGACTCGTCTTCGTCGGCGGCAGAAGGAGTTGGCGAAGCGGAGGGTGGAGCGATGGCTTCGAGGGCTTGGGTCTTGGCGTCTCGCTGCTCCAGGGGCTCGCGATGGCTGTTGGAGGACGGGGTCTTCAATCGATGGAGGGGGAGGCGAGGTCTACGTCGGCGTCGAGACGAGGGGGGGCGCGGGTCTCGATTTGTTTAGGTTTTTTTTTATTTCGTTTTCTGATTTTATTAATCGGGGGGGGGGGGGGCAATGAAGATAAAGGGGGGGGGGGGAGAAATTAATTTTTTTTTTAATTTTATTATTTAAATTTGCAAAAGGGTTGACTTTTACAAACGACCTCGAAACGAGGCCCACCGCCTGTCGTCCATAACGTTTTACCCCCATTCCGAACACAATGGGATATGTATCGCAAGCTGATTTGATCGTTACAATCAGTTTCCTTTTGAATTTTCATTTAAATCACTATATTGAATTTTAAACGCACATTTCAAATTATCGGGGTCACATACTAACTAGAAAAATTCTAGAAAAATATTTTCTAGCTTCGTATTGACTATACGGTCCTAACAAAACTAGTTTCGTCGAATTCTGAGACCGTTTGAAAAATGGCCAATTTCCAGTCGATTAAAATCAACGAAAACTGGTCAAACGCGTTTTCTTTTGCCACGCTCACATATTGATTCGAAAAATTATGAAATTTGGAATCTAGCAATTACTTGACACTGCGGGTCCAACAAAAGTGGTTTCGTCGAAATCCGAGGTCATTTGCAAAATGTCCATTTTTAAGGGCCTGAATTCCATAGCGATTATTCAGAATTTTCAACTGGACATATCTTTTGATTCCCGCTATCAAATTTCGATTGGTTAGATTCGTTAGAAAGATATTACCATTTAGATCCAAATGTTTTTGGTTTCACTAAAATCCGGATTGTTTTGCACCCGGTATATTCAATTGAAGTTGGAAATCGAGTTATCGAACTACCGCACTATTTTCAATTCTATATATAATTATAATTAATTATATTCGTTTTCAAATGTCGATTTCAACTCAGTTTTCATCGCCATTATCTAAAATATTTATTTTAAATATTTAAAATCCATTATTTTAGCCAATTTAAAAATTTTAAATTGGTTCAGATTTTCTGGGTCGTTACAATATATCTGTTTGGCGGCGGAGAATTTAATTTCTTTCTTAACGCCCTTCTCTGAGACGTACGAGCTCAGAGGTTATGTATTGATAGAAATCAGTCGCATGGAGTGGATTGCCTGTGTGGCACGCCTAAGTGGCATATGATCAAGGCTTCTGTTGCAAAGCAAAGTCTTGTGGTTGATGATCAAAGCATGGTCTGTGTGACGTAGCTTTGTGTATAACGTGAATTTGCGAGCCTCACACCCCGGTATGAGTCAAAAACGGGATAGTGACTGCAGGGAGTGTACGACGTTTCTTTCTAGCTAAGGTGGTGTTAGTGACCTACCAGCCCTGACATTATATAAACTTTTCACCTGTGTGGTTGTTAGAATACGAGGCGCCTCGATATAGGTCTGTAAGGACCGGGAAACGTGTGCTCAGGAATTGCCAATCCTCAAAAGTAAGAGAGGACTAGCCCTGAAGATCCAAGGATCATAGTGGGGTCCTAAGACATTTGCTAGAGTGTCTCGAATCAGAGAGGAGCTTGCCCCTTTCCTCGACTCATGAAGGAATCCAATTTCCAATACGAAATATGTGGATGTGATGTATTACTAGTATGGCGACATAGTAGATGGTAGCTATGCCGCCTAGGATTGATATTTATGATTGAATTCGCTTTTGAAACATATATGCACTAGTAATAATATCAAACACTTTTGTTTTATTCGTATGAAGCATTTTTGACCATTATAAGGTAAAACTCTATCCTCCGGCTTGCGTTGCATTGTGTGATGGGACCTGAGTCTTATAATGGCTTCATTTTATAAAAAGCATTGCGATGATTTAATCATTTACTTTATTTCATGCACTAGCACTCATTGGAGTAAACCCGTTCCGTGAAAGTGGCGTGGTCCTTCGATTTGCCTTATTATTGTTGTTAATAAGTTAAGTAGATTTCTCATACCAGTCCCATGACTGACTCGTAGTTTGTTTCACCTTGCAAACTCGGGTGCCCTCATTTTCACACGGGCAGCCTAGTTACAGGTATCTGGTGCACCTTTTGGCTCATGGCGAGGCTTGACTACACCATGCTAACTTTGACTATTTCCGCCATTATAGTATATGTATTATGATTCCGCCATTGGCGATGTAGACTGATATTTATTTTGTGTACTCTTTATATATGATTCCGCCTCTGGCAATGGTGACTGATTATGTATTATTATGCACTAAGTTGTATCCTGCACTGTGCTCTCTGATGTGGTGATATCTATATGATTCCGCTGTCATATGTGTGTAAATTATTCTATTTTATGTTTATGCTATTATCTGTGATCTGCTAATGATGATTGATGTGTTATATTCCAATGATTGTCCTTAACATCGTGTAACGGGGTTTTGGGATCGTCACATAAACATCCGAATTCTTCCTATAACGTTTCACTACTATTTTCCCAAAATAATATGCTTTGACATCTCCACTATCACGACTCATATCATCCTTCGACAATCCTGAAGTCGTTCAAGTTGGGGTATTTTAATTACCTCTCAGACTTTGATCAACAACGTTCACATCTTGAGATAAATATGAATCATAATTCAAAAACACATATTCATTTTGATATCACTTCACTATTGTATTAAAACACGGTTTTATAAACCTTCTTGCTTTTGAAATCTCCTCTTTTAAATATATGGTTATTACTAAATTCATTGATTCAGTAAATGATTTACGTGTTAACTTTTAAACTTTAACCCTTATAAAACTATTTGTCCCATTATCTGGATTTTTATTTCAAATCCTATTACTAAACATTTTAGAAAATACCATTATAGAATCCATTTTATAATTCTTTAAATCGTTTCCTTTGGTAAAACTTACTTCAATCTCATCATTTACATTTTTTTTGTCATTACTATGTAACGTTAATTTACAATTTAGCACTTTAACTCTTCATCTACTTATTTACAACTCGTTTACACATCTTTGGTCAATATAAGACCTCTTTCCATCTCTGTTTCCCTTACTTAAAACATTAAGTAACATTTACTTTAAGCTTACCATCTTCGCTTAAAATCACTTTATAACTTCATTCACCAAATTCGGTTTAAATATAAACCCGTTCATAAACTTCCTTTGAAACTCAATCATATTTTATTCCGAACTTCTATTTGTTTCTTAAATGAACTTCCTTTAAGAAATGGTTCCTTAAATTAAATAAAACTTTAATTTACTTTATCATTAACTATAATTAAATCTCCTTTTTTAAAATCTCATTTAGTTAAACAACAATTCACTAAATTATTTCATTTAATTAATCGGCATATTCTAATTTAATTTAATAACCAATTACTGATAAAACCGTTGGCTTGGTAAATCTTAAAACATGATTGACCCATTAATCAACTTTAACTCGTCTTTTCAATTTGAATTAATGAATAACGTTTATTAATCCAAATAACCTCCTTTACTTCGATAAGTATTAAATAAACCATAATCTATTTCTAAATAAAGTTCTTAAAACAATAAATTCTGGTTATTAATCGTCGCTAATTCCCGCCTACTTTCTCATCAATCTTATTAATATAAAAATTAGTTTTATAAGATTATTCCGTAATTACGATGAAGCACGTGCTTCGCACACGGTAGATTTTTGTATAAAAATAGCGTTTGAAAACAAACTATATATATATATATATATATGGTTGGTTTATTTTCTTTTTATAAACTTCTTTAAAAACATATTTAAAAATCTATATTTAGTTATAAACTAAATATCATAACTTCATTTTCTTTCGCTTTATCTGACGGTAAATCGAACTTTATTAAACAGTTTGTATTTTGGCCATCTGCTATAAATTCCTCAACCAATATCACTATTGGTTAATAACCAATAAATATTGAATTTAGGTTTAACAATCGATAACCAATTCAATAATCCAGTCATATGGGCTCAACAGTTCATAAAATGATCATATACAGATAAATAATCAATTCAACTTATAACGGTCAACCAATCATAATTCAAGCATCCAATTTAATTTAAATACGTTTATATTATTATAAATGTAACCAACAAGGTAAGTTACCTTGTTTGGAATCATCATTAAAAATAACGATGTTATTTTATTTAAATTAAACAACCGTTTAATTTGAATGATTGATAAAAATATGTAACACGCATTCAAACAATCATCAACAGTCAATACTTAGCAGCCATAACATTCAAATGATAAACCCGACTTATAATCATTATAAGTGGAAAACTGAGTGAGGTTAACTCACCTTGATCTGCGTTGTAAACACAGCTCGTTCCAGATGAATTCCAACTCGTTCTATTCAACTCCGTTCTGTAACGTCCTGCTTATGAATACGGTACCAGTCTATTTTTGAATCGTCCAATTCTGATCAAAATACGAATACGTTGTTAATATTTAAATTTTATTTTAATAACTAATTAATTATAAATTAAGTAGATTAACGACTAATTACTTTGGTTTAAAATAATACCGCTCGACTTTCTTTGTTCACCACTTCGTCCGTGCCTTCTTTGTTCTAACTCGTGATTGGAGTTCCCGGACCCTAGCCAACTTGCTATAAATCCTGTCGTGTTTTAAATATAAAAAAAAATCATTAACAATTTAAAGTATAAATTAGTTTACCTTTGATGTCAGTTAGGTTGAACAAATTAATTATCAAACCCTTAGCAGGCCATGTAATTCCATATAGTTTGTACTAAATTACTAGTTGATACCTTAGTAGGCAATGTTTTCATTCATTGAAATTTGGTCTTTCAAGTATTACAAGCCCAATGATTCTTGGAAAAACCTCCTATTAGTTACAAATCAAACCCGGATCACTTTAAACCCTCTTCAACTCAAAAGAACGGATCGTCCTTCCTTTTATTCTTCATTTTATTTCGCTCGTCCCAAAATAAAGAAAACCCACTCTGTCACAAACCATCGCAGGGCCTTCCTCCATCCTCCGTTGACTGAAGTCCAAGTGGATACCCCCAAATCCCACACCATAGATCGCTCCTCCTTCGGCTTGATCCTCTCCCTTCTAGCCCTACCATCCAGCTACAGCTCGTCCACAAAGTCAACGCCTTTCCGGCGAGATCTGATCCCCAACGTCGCTTCGAGTAATTCCACATCAGGTCAGCGCACCGATCTCGAGCCCTATAATTAATTCTTGTTTGCTGTGATTTTTTTTCCTGAAACTATAAATGAGAAAAAGGGGACCTCGAATTTGTTTTCCTCACTATAGTTACTTTTGTAGGTGTTGAAATGAGCTGAAGTTATCAGATTCGCTCCTGTATTTATATCCGCAATGCCTTGGACCTCAAGGAAAATTTTAGCATAGGGTAGACGACAGAATAGCTGCCCTGTTCTTTCCTTTCCATTAGTGGTGATTTCCACTGTCACTTTGATTGGTTTGCTGTGTATATGTTCAGCCGTTAGTTCAGTATGAGAAGGATGGATAACTAGCCTGTATTTTCGTTTTCAACCTTCCTATGTGACAGGGACATTGCATAGAGGGAGGGTAGGTATCAGGGTAGGTAGGCATGGGAACAAGTATGCAGTGGGCTTCCTTTTTCAATTTGTACGAGATAGCCTCATATTTGCACAACATACTATCATGGTGTTTTGAAAAGATTTGGCAAGGAGTACATACACGTGAAGAATCTGTTCCTACCTTTCTTTATATTCTACTGTATCGTCCTTGTTTTCATTTCTTTATTTACCTATTATGATACTTTGTTTCGTAATGCTTTGCTAATGAATGTGTTTGGTTGGAAATTCCTTTGTATCATAGCTGTGAGGCTATCTGTAAGCTATTGGATTGTAATATCCAAATGTGCAGATTTTATTTTAATACTGGCAGACAATAGTTGTAAATTTTGTACAGAAAATTTTGAAATAAAATGTGTTTGCTATTTCCCTGAGTGATTTGTACAAATTGGCCCTTGTTGCCAAGTGTTCTCATTCAATATTGATGTAGACTTTGTATATATTTAATTCATGAAGTCTGATAGATTTCAGGTTGGCACAAGATTTGTAGTCTCTTCCTTGTTGTACTTTTCTATTTCTACTGTATTTGATTTGGGTGGTATCTCTTCCTTGTTCTCCTTTATTTATTTGAATTGGTACTTTGCTTTGTAATCTTCCCGTCATATTTTAAATTGGCTCGGCAAAAATCTTGTACCTGAATATATTGTTTTTCTTTGTGTTCGCGTTCGTTCGGACAATATATATGTGTATGTTGTCCACAAGCTCTAAGTTGGATTATTATTTTAAAACTCATATAATCTCAACATATTATAAATTAAATTCGAACAGCTAAATTAACGAAAATAAATTAATATCATCGTCAGATATGTCCGAACGGAATATCAATTCAGATTTAATCAAATATCGAATTATAACTCAATATCAAAAATTCCAAGTTAACCGAAATCTAAAATATATAGAAAACGTTATTAAATTTATTAAATTTATTAAATAAATGTTATCGTTTATTAACGATTTCCATAGCGACTATTTGAAAATTTAATTTGAACATATCTTACAATTTTTACAACGAAATTTCAAATTTTCTCTTTTATTAGAAAACTATCATCAAACAGATTCAAACGTTTTTCGTTTCACGAAATTCTGACTTATATCGGATCCTATATATTCAGTTGAAGTTCAAATCGAAAATTACGAACTACCGCGTCGTTTCGAGCTCGTTTTAATTATATTATAAATATATATATGTATATATATATATATATTCGAACTCCATTTTAGAAAATAAATTCAATATGATATCCATTAATATTGCAAAATCGATATTTAAAACTGATTTAAATATTCCAAATAAATGTTCAAAATTCTGGGACGTTACAACCATTTTAATAACTAACTATTTAATTTATAAACTATTTTAATATTTTAACCATAGATTTTACTAAATCTAAAATTTCTATTTTAAATACAAATTATTTATTTTCTAACTATTTCAATTATATATCTAAACTATTTTAAATATATTTTAACTATTTTAATATTCAAAATATTTTAAAATTGGAATTGTTTCAAAATTTTAAGTTTGGTTTTAAATGGAGATTTTATTATGAAATATTCTATCTTGACTATTGAAACGAGTTTAAAGCAAAATCTGATATTTTGATATGAAGTATGAATCTGTTTGAAATGTAAAAGAACTGACCGGTGTGAAAAATGTAAACGTTTGGTTGTTGAAGAGACCGAGATTGGATATTGTCATTCTCTCTGCCAATATTGAAAACCACTTTAACAACTTTGTACGTGGTGGAGTTCCAGAATGAAGTAGGTCGGTTTGGCGAACGCTACTGGAATGAAGTAAGAGAACGATGATGGATGTCCTTGACCTTCGGGTCATAATTAAAATGACTAAAACAGGGCTATACCGGACCAAGTGGGGTTAGCTACCTCCACCGGCAACACTTCTTCCTTTATTACTATATTCCCTCAATTTGATTGATTTGATTTGATTTGATGCGCATCCTTGATTTGGGAGTGTTGTTCGAGGTGGACGGTAGCCGCGGCTATGCATTACCACCAGTCTGGGCGTGCAACTAGTATATTCGTACTTTGGGCATTCCTTGTGTGCCTTGTCATATTATCCTAGTCGAGCCCCTACGATTTTGATTTAACGTTGTCGTATTACCGTGCATCCCTATCCACCGCCGTACTGGTGTGTTATATGCAAACTGTACAGCAACAATATAAACGGTGTAAGGGTAATAATGGTAATCCCTCCTACGCTATTTTATTATTTTATATTTAACCATAGACACTATTATAATAGTGTATTATATTATATAGTATCAATTTTAACGGATACTTAGGAGATGGAAATTCACGTAACATCTCTTAAGTTATTGTACTCATATTATCGCTTGAATTTGATTTAACTAATATGAGAATATTTTAGTTCTGATCCGAGTATATTTGTCTTTCCATTTGTGCTCGGGTCGGCCTAAGTTTCAGTTATTGAAGACATTGTTTTGAAGATGAAGATGGAGCTTGCTAGAAGTATTATTATTTATTTCCGCTGCATATATTGGTATGTTGTATGTTAATTTAGTCTGATAATCTTTGCAAATGTAAAATCAAAAATATGTTTTAAAAGCTTCATGAACTGTTGTTTAATTATTATATTTTGTCCTTCCGTTGTAAGATTCCGTGTTTGTTTTTCTTCTTTTTATTTTATAAATCCCAATAACTATCTGTATTATTTTGGTTTAAATCGACAGTGAGGATCATTGTCGATTTGAATGGTCAAAAATCCAGGTTGTTGCAAGCAATTAACAAAAAGGAAGCAAATATAGCGCAGCAACAAAAGAGGACTGTTTTTCAAGTGACTTGGTGCAAAAATGGACAACATAGAGCTGCAGCAACAAGTATGTACTAGTGCAATATGTATGTGTGCACTTCCATATACAAGAGTGACAAAAAACACAAGTACACAGGATTTCATGCATACAGCAAATTGCATGAACAAGTCATGGCAAATGCACATGAATGCAAATCAATCAAGATAAAAAACAATGGTGATCACTGCAAGAAAAAGTAGAATAGACATCACAGTTTTAACATCGGTCGCAAATTCAGCCGATGTCAAAATGTTTTTTAACATCGTTAATTTGTAAAGTGATGTTGTTAGTTTCTCAGACAACTATTTATTGAAGGACCGATGTCTTAAATACACTTTAAAAAAAAAGAAAAATCGCACCGCTCGAATATTTTCCCCTTTACCAATTTGTTTTCCTCCCTTAACCAAATTATTTCACCCCAGCCCCTTAGTCAATTTTTTCACCAAACAAAACACAAAAACTCAGCTCTCTCACTTTCCCCCCAGCCAATCTCTCAAACCATAATTTCTGAAGCTGCTCTCTTCACTCGCACTCAAAGCCCTAATTTTAAAGCTTCTTTGTGAAGCTTGAAGCTCTGTTTAAAGCAGAAATCGATTAGCTGGAAGCCCTAATTTGTGAAGCTCGAAGCTCAAATCTTCGTTTGTATGTGGTAAGCTACTCAAATCTATGTTCGTATAGCATTTTCTGTTCATATTGCTTTTGGTTTGTAAGTGGTTAAACTTGGTTTGATATTTCTAATTTATATTTGTTCTAAGGCTTCGTTTGTTTTCTTTAATTTGGGTCTGAGCGCTTAAAACTTTCAGTGATCAGAAGAAGAAACGTGTTTGTCTTGAAACAGTAAGAATCAGTGATACCTTGTTTTCAGCGATAATTAATCACTTATTACATATTCAGATCTTCACCTTATACATCTAATTAGCGTATTCCTCTTTCCATCAGCAACAAAAAGCTTTTCTACCTGCTCATCAATTCAAGATCTGAAAATTTGCAATAAGTTTTCCAGTTTTGTGAGCTAATTTCTATTTAAAGTCGGTTTACTAAATATGTCTGTAATTTGATGCTGAAAAGATTAGTTATATTGTGGTTAAACAGAGAACATCTATGAATTATTGCGTTTTGCTTATATAAGTGAAAGTTCTTTTATATGCAAGTGTTTGATAAACTATGTTGTCAAATGAAATATCATATAGGATGAAAAAAATAAAGTAGCGTGTACAAATTGAACCATAGAATATGTAAGCAGTAAACATACGTTTTAAGTAATTTTTGGTATTTTGTTTAACTACAAGGACAAATATCCTAAGTTCTTTTATATGTGTTTTTTATACTCGTGTAGAAATACATATGCTGACTACAGATAATATTTCTTCACTCATAATTGAGCATATGGTTGTTACTACGCATAATATTTCTTTACTTGTATACAAATACACCTTTTCTTATGAACGAATTGTTGTAGAGTGTTTGTTTTATATAATCAAACTAGTTTAGTATACTGGCACCAGGACATGTGCGAATCACTGGACTCATTGATATATCATTTTCATTTTCTTGTACGATTTTATTTTTAGGTGATGCAGTGGTTTGGAGTGGCCAGAGGCAGTAGTGCGAGGCAAAATGTCATAGCATTATATTTATTCAACTCTGGGATAAGAATTTTCAAAGTTGTGATGACTCACAACTCATCATACGCCAGGTGCATGGAAAATATCAAGCCAAGTCCATTTTTTGTTGTATGAAATTTAAAGTCCAATCTTTTTTTTGAAAGAAAAATAGGATTGTTATAGGTAATATCAAGGATTAAGCATGTTAAGTGTTCCTAAAAATTTGGAAAAGCTCAGCATTTTAGTCTAGAATATATTGGTAAAAAAAATAGTAGGTGTTGATAAGTTTCTATGATTGATTTAACAATGTATTGGACTGATCATATTTGCACACTTATAGTTGTAGTAATGCTATGTTTTTTGCTCAACATTGCTAAAAAGAATTATTAACCATCAAAATTATTTTGATGCAGAAGTCAAGGACCTTAATGTTTCAAGGGTTATCATCTTTTCAAATTACAAAGAACATATCAAGTAAGCATCTAGTTTCAAGCTTAACATTTATTCATTTAGTGCACGACTTGCTTTCATTTCCAATATCTACATCTATGTTTAGTGAATGACCTACTTGTTTATCAAATTTTTAGATACACTTCCCTTCAACAAAATTAAGTTCTATTTCTGTAATATTCCTGCACGCTAATCCTCATTGATTATTTTTCATGTTTTTCTAAGTTTATAATTTCTTAAAGCTCTTTCAATTGTCATTCATTAAAAAGTAAGATCGCAAATGATTTCCCAATTAAAGGATTATGATCTTACTATAAAGTCATGTTATGATAGCAACGATTATTCATGTTTACTAATAAAAAAACAAAGATTATTCTCCATGTTCCTAACTTAAAATAATTAATTATTCAACTGTCGCTTATATTATTTCAACCCTAGCTCTGTTATTGGTTACCATAATGATACTATAATCAATCTCATATACGTGATGTGTTCATTGGCAACAATGGAAGGCATAATTAAAGCTGTTGAGTTTATTAGGCATAGCTCAGGCTTGTTTTTGTTTATATTTGTTAAAAAAAATTATACTATGTATGTGGCGCAGATTACTTTACAACATATATCACACTGTTAGCTTGTACTGCAATTCATATTATACTATGATCATTAACATGAATGGGTGTATGTTCCTAATCTTTATATTATTTTGAGGATCCATGTTTTGGATTGCAAAAGAGACTTGGTTGTTGTTAGCGTGTCATATCAACTATCGTGTGTATTCTACACACTTGTGCGCGCGCACACACACACACACACACACATCTATCACTTGTAGTCATGGATTAATAAGGAGACACAAGCCTATGTTATGTTAAAGAATCAGACTTGTTGAATCTTATACTTCTGCTATCACATGTATACTTTTTTGTACATCATTTCATTCACTGATCTAATTAGTTTGTTCCTCATATATATATATATATATATATATATATATATATATGTCATCATATCCATGCTTTATCTATACATCTGGCTTGGTATTGATACAAAGATACTTACTATAGGTCCTAAGCTGGTTATTGTTTTAGTACTATACCATTCGAAGTGTTTGCTGTTGTGCAGTTTTCTATCCAATGGGTGATTTTAGAGTTGAGATGGCTGAGTTAAGAGAGGTGGAGACAATCTTTAGATAAAAAGTACATCCCCTATTAGGATGGACTTAAACTACAGCTCGTTAGTGTAACACCCCATATTTCCTGTGAATATTAAAGTAACGAATTAAAGAATACTTAATTTTAAAGGTGGGAATTAAGGGAAATGGATTACGCTATTGCGTTCGTCTCGGAATTCTGCTTGAGATAGAGTCCGAGTTTGCGTAAATCGGACACCGTATGAAGAAGTTACAAGCCTTAGAAGTTTGTATACGCCCAAGGAAGTATATATATACATATAAAATAATTCCAGAAGTCAAAACAGGGTTCAAATCTCGAATTTGGGTCAAAGTAGGCTGAGTGGGAAATTTCCCGCTTAGAGGTGTCGACCCCTGTCGGCTCAGATCTGGCCGATGACTTGTTTCGCCATGTGTCGCTTTCTGATTCGCTGTGTGATGTGGTATTCTGCTCTGGACGATTCTGATGACTTCTAGACTGATCTAAAGGCTCTAAATCTCCCTATACACCTATGAAAAGACCCCTAAACCTATTGTTTTCTCCACACGAATTCATAGGCGTCTATATGCTGTTAAACTTGAAGTGACCTAGCCTCCACCTTAATCAAATCAAAACTAGAGAACCAGTGGTCTACATCAAAGGATAGCTTTTCAGTTACAGAAAAAAGATCCCAGTAAACAAGATTTGTTCTTTTGTTTGTAAGTTCAAGTTACTTTCAGATGTGAATTCTTAATTGAAATTCTTGGCATGTAATAATCTGAATCCAAGCTATACCTGATTATGAGATAATCCTTTCAGATTTATCAAATCTATTTTATCAGATTTGTTCCTGCGATGTTATTCAAATCTATTTTATCATATTTGTGCCTGCGATGTTATTCAAATCTATTTTATCAGATTTGTGCCTGCGATGTTATCCAAATCTAATCTATTAGATTTATGCCTGCGATGTAATTTTATACAGATCTATACTTCTTTTATGTTCCTGATATTGATATTATCAAATCTACCGTCATATGGCTATTTTATGCCTAATCTTTTATGTTTCCTCTTCTTCCCCTTTTATTATGGATCTAGGTTGTCTCGAACCTAGACAAAATCTTGTTATATATACGATTGGAATACGGGGGAATTGAGCCTAATCTATTTTATGTACTATTAGGCGTAACATGTAACTGAGATTTGGGCATAACTTGTAATTGAGATTTGGGCATGACTTGTAATTGATATTGGGGCATTATTTTCATTATAACTGCAAGTTTGGGTTAATTGGCCTATAAATCAAGTTTTGGGCCATAATTGTTATTGTTTCGAACTTGGGGTAAATTGAAATATTAAATCTAGATTGGGCGTAAACTGTAAATTGGAATATTAATCTAGATTGAGCATAACTATTGGTTAGGACGCCAAGCATAATGTATATTGTGGTTTTGGGGCATGACTATAATTGCAAATTTGGGAAATTGGGTGTAACCTATTTTGAGTAATAACTTGAATTTGAATTTGTGGGGCATAACTTGCAATTAGCTTTGTTGGGGTATAACTTGAGAATTGGAACATGACTAGTTTTGTGAATTTGGGATAATTAGCATATAAAATCTAGACTTGGACATGTATGGTAAATATACTAAAAGATAAACATGCCTAACCCGAGGTTAGATTGAGTTGCGGTGTAAAACTGCCCAGAACTGCTTGGCACATCCATTAACCGCAACAACACAGATCTAATGTGAGAGGTTAGTGCATTTAGCCTAACCTGAGGTTAGAATGAGTTTGTGGTAGAAGTCTGCCCGGAACCGCCCGGCACATCCAGCAACTGCATACAACAGTTCTAATGTGAGAGGTTGGGGCACTAATACATTAATTAATGCCAATAAACATACATGCTAAGAATGGTAAGGTTAAGTAACATATGAATAGGCGACACTGAACCGTTATAACATGTTATTTAGACAAGAAGGTGGATTAAGTAAATTTAGAACACTTAACCATTATAACATGTTAATTAGACAAGTGAGCTGGGTTAAGTTAACCAATATAACATGATGTGTGGACTTAACCAACGTAACATGACAAGTGACTAGGTTAAGATAACTTGAATTGATTGATGACACTTAATTAATACAACAAGATGAACACGTGGGGTTAAGTTAATAAGAAATACTTAACCAATATAACTTGGTGAACGAATGGGGTTAAGTTAACGGGGAAGACATAACCAATATGACATGATGAATGAACGGGATTGAGTTAATAGTAAACACTTAAAAAATGCAACATGATGTGTGGGTGGGTTAAGTTAATATGAATGGACAACACTTAACCAATAATACATGAATGAAGCAGATAGGGTTAAGGCAAGCTTAACCGATAATACGTATTGACTTGATCAGTGGGAGGGTTAAGTACTTCTCGTGTAGGTGGGTAATGTTAGTATATATAGGTCCACAAACTTAACCGTTAAATAAACATGCTTGAATCGGTGGGAGGGTTAAGTACATCTCGTGTAGGTGGGTAATATTTGTATATATAGGCCCACAAACTTAACCAGTAGGAAACCCTAGTAATGGGGACTCATTTCAGTAGTAACCCACATAGATGTATTATGGTACCCTTAACTAGGCAGGGTGGGGCACGACTACTGGGCTGATTATAAGTGGTCAAAATAGCGACAGGGGGTACGCCAGTGTAGGTTCCGATGGATTACGGGCGTGCACGTACTCCGAAGTGGAAAAAGCAGGCACTGGGTACCAGTTGTATGCACTGTGCATCTTGAATCGTGTTGGGTTGCTATCATTGGGACTGATACACCTTATGGTGGGACCAACACATGGTATCTACACGCAAGAGAGGGTCGATTGACACAGACACAAGGAAAATTAATATGAGTAAGGAGCCGATCGATAGGGTAGTAAGGGTACATCTGACATATTCATGGCAATTAGGCAGATTGAGGTGGAATCCTCACGATAGATGTACACCTGAAGGATACCACAATTACGGGGATTGGAATCACATTATCATATGATCATTTTATACAGATTACTGGTTGGGACACTATTTAGGTGGTGCAGAGATATAGAAATCAGAATAACAGGATAGTAGCGAAGCAGAGAAAGAGTAGAAGTGCATTCAGTTTATCTTGCCTTATCATATCTATGCTAATAGTAGGTTGTCTTGTTATCCTTGTTATCACGGTATTGTCTTATATTCAGTTTATTCATGTCATGATGCTTTTGCATATTTACATGTTGAAAGTCACTGGACTTACCAGACTTATGTCTGACCTAGTTTGTTTCATCTATTTTCTTCCATCCCCTCCCCCCCAGGTTCATAGGGAGGAAATGTAGCCACTTAGCTTAGTTTTCTTTCCAAGCTCGAAGATAGTCAATGTATTGCTTTGGACTCGCTCTTCCACTGCTATGGCTGGTTCATGCTTTACTAGGGAATATCATTGTTATTTTTATGCTTCTTTTATACTTGGAAGTTTTTGAATCAAGACAGAAGTTCTATGTATTACTTTTAAGATAATTGTTGTAAAAGCTTGACTGAACCACATTGTTTATAAAATGACTTTATTTTCTGCTGCTTTATTTGTCTGTCTTGTAATTTTTCTGCATCTTTTACCTAAAACTCTCCACCGAAGTTAAGGCATTCCCTTAGTGAGTGACCTTAACGGAGATGGGGTATTACACGTGGTATCAGAGCTGAAGGTTACCGGATCAGATAAAAGATTTGAAAAATTATTTTCAAGATGGTTTTAAAAGAAGCATTTTATAAAGTAAAGTTTTGTTTTAAAGGTATATTCCCCAAAGCCATATGCACTATCTATTTATTTTCTGTTTGAATCCTTGTTTTCCTTCTTTACTGAGTCTCTAGAGCTTCTGGCTTTCTGGGAGGTAACCTCATCGCGGCATGGTTCCGTAGGCTTGATGAGACGATGACACCTGTCAAAGGGCGAAGAAGTGCCTAACTTCCATCTATAGCCGTAGTAGTTTCACCTACGACTAATTTTCTTTCAAGCTTTGTAAGGTTTTCCGTGCGATGGAGGCAGCTTTCAAGAGACTTGTCAACAAGTAACAAAAAGATGGAAAAGATGAGAATAAGGGAGTTTGGCTAAGGAACACAATCCAATGATGAGAAACTCATGGATATGGACTTGGTTCACGAAGGAGGAAAGAATAGAAAAATCAAAACAAGAGGAAGTGTCGTTATTATGGTATAACAGGTCATATAATTAAGGACAAGGGAAAGAACAAAGGACAGGATTTTCATGAGAGCAAGTGCATGCTCTCACCGCCAGCATACCTGAGGGTGAGGTAGTAGAGTTTCTGTTGAAAAAGTCTAGTTTTTCTTTTTGATCATCCTGTTAGTACTCTTTTTGATTTTAGCGCTTCACATTCGTTTATATCTACTTCCATAGTTGAGTCTCTGGACCTTAGTGCTTGTATAGTAGAAGATCCCATTATTGTCTCAAATCCAATTGGTGGTTCGGCTCATTTATCTTTGGTTTGTAAGGATTTGAGAATAGCTATATTAAGTATTGAGTCTAAGTGTAATGCTTTTGTTTTTGGTTTCATGGGCTATGGGTAGATTCTAGGCATGGATTGGTTAGCTAGTAATTGTGAAAGGAGGGTAGTTAGACTTTTGACTTGCCTCGGGAATACCCTCGAGATTTCGTGCGATCCTAAGTGATCAATTTTTCTTAGCTACCTAGAATAACTTGATGCATCTATTGACGATTTGCGATCCATTGGAGTAGCCCATGAGTACGCAGATGTTTTTGATTTGGTTATGGGTTTGTCCCCTAAAACGCGAGGTAGACTTCCGCATATATCTAGTTGATAATGCAATGCCTGTACGACACATGGCTCCAAGGGAAAGGAAAGAGCTCAGCAAACAAGTAAAAGAGTTACTTGAAAAAGGGTTCATAAGGCAAAGTATTTCTGAATGGGTGCTCCAGTCGTTCTCGCTACAAAGGCGGATGGTTCACTTCGCTTGTGCATATATGATATTTTGGTTTTCTCTAAGAATGAGGAAGAACACACTTTGCATCTAAGGGAAGTCTCGGATACCCTCCAAGTGCATCAACTTAAGGCGAAGTTCTATAAAAATGTCATTTTTGGAGAGAAGAAGTAAGGTTTCTAGGACATGTGGCGTCCAAAGAAGGCATAGCAGTAGATCCTGCAAAAGTAATTGCGGTGAAAGACTGGAAAGTCCCAAGGAATGCAACAGAAATAAGAAGCTTTCTTGGACTAGCGGGCTAATATAGGAAGTTCATTAAGGACTTTGCGAAGGTATTAGCACCACTTATCATATTGATGAAGAAGGATCTAACCTTTGCTCGGGATATTGATTGTGATGTCGCTTTCCAACGATCGAAGAGGGCTCTTACAACGGCCCCAGTTTTGACTTTTACCTTACGGTAGTAAAAGGTTTACGGTATACAAGAATGCATGTGGCACGGGACTAGGAGCCATTTTGATATAAGAAGGAAGGGTAAGGTCATAGCGGAAGCCTTAAGAAGAAAAAGGTTGACTTTAAGTCCTCTTTATGTGAAAAGGAAAAGTTCTGAATACCTATCAACCTTTGATTTTAAAACCTTCAGTTAGGTTAGTAGTTGGCATCTCTAGAAGTAAGACCTACGCTTTTGGATCAAATAGGGACTTCACAAAGAAAAGACTCTCAGATAGTTGATGCAATGGATAAGTTAAAACAGTCAGAGCACAATGGAGTGAAGCTCACGAAGATGCGACTTAGAAGACTGAAGACTAGATACGCGCATCATACCCTTTTTGAGGGTATATCCTTGATCTCTCTTTTTTTGTAAAGTTTATTTGCATGCTAGCCTTTATCTTTTAAGTATATCCCCTCAGTCCTATCCTCGATCCTTAGGTAGAAGCCAATGGATGTAAACATGTATTTGAAACATGTTATGATTGATGGTTGCAAGTGGTTGCAAGTGTTTGCTAGTGGTTGCTCTTGGATGCATATACACACGTTTGGCACTAGATCGGCTCAGTCAATTTCATGTTGCATATGCATATATGTATTTGTATATGGATTGAAACTTGATGTGTTATCATATGGATGTTGCATTTGTATGAATGATTGAGCACTCATATAGAAGTTATAAGGTACGATTAGGAATAATTGCATACATGATGGACTCATGGCACTGACATAATTCACATTAAGGAGGTCAACTGAATCAGTAGACCGCCTGATTTTGCATTAGATAAGGACATGTACACACACTATGCATATGATCATGAAAGCATTATAAATCTTTTTAAGGACAATGGACGCCTGTGATTGAATGGTTGAGTAGATGGATGCTGGATGTTCGGATACATTCTCCTTGACTTGGAGATTTCGGGGACGAAATCCTTTAAAGGAGGGGAGAATGTAACACCCCATATTTCCTATGAATATTAAAGTAATGAATTAAAGAATACTTAATTTTAAAAGTGGGAATTAAGGGAAACAGGTTACGTCATTGCGTTCATCTCGGAATTCTGCTTGAGATAGAGTCCGAGTTTGTGTAAATCGGACACAGAATGAAGTAGTTATAAGCCTTAGAAGTTTGTATACACCCAAGGAAGTATATATATACATATAAAATAATTCCAGAAGTCAAAAGAGGGTTCAAGTCTCGAATTTGGGTCAAAGCAGGCTGAGCGGGAAATTTCCCGCTCAGAGGTGTCGACCCCCCCATGGGGAGTCGACATAGGTGTCGAACCCCCTATAGGGGAGTCGACATAGGTGTCGACCCCCCTATAGGGGAGTCGACCCATGTCGGCCCAGATCTGGCCGATGACGTGTTTCGCCACGTGTCGCTTTCTGATTCGCTGTGTGACATGGTATTCTGCTTTGGACGATTCTGATGACTTCTAGACTGATCTAAAGGCTCTAAATCTCCCTATACACCTATAAAAAGACCCCTAAACCTATTGTTTTCTCCACACGAGTTCATAGGCGTCTATATGCTGCTAAAACCTGAAGTGACCTAGCCTCCACTTCAATCAAATCAAAACTAGAGATTCAGTAGTCTACATCAAAGGATAGCTTTTCAGTTTCAGAAAACAGATCCCAAAAAACAAGATTTGTTCTTTTGTTTGTAAGTTCAAGTTACTTTCAGATGAGAATTATTAATTGAAATTCTTGGCATTTAATAATCTGAATCCAAGTTATAACTGATTATGAGATAATCCTTTCAGATTTAACAAATCTATTTTATCAGATTTTTTTCCTATGATGTTATTCAAATCTATTTTATCAGATTTGTGCCTGTGATGTTATTAAAATCTATTTTATCAGATTTGTGTCTACGATGTTATTCAAATCTAATATATCAGATTTATGCCTGCGATGTAATTTTATACAGATCTACACTTCTTTTATGTTCCTGATATTGCTATTATCAAATCTAGCGTCATATGGCTATTTTATGCCTAATCCTTTATGTTTCCTCTTCTTCCCTTTTTATTATGGATATAGGTTGTCTCGAACCTAGACAAAATCTTGTTATATATACGATTGGAATACGGGGGAATTGGGCCTAATCTATTTTATGTATTATTGGGCGTAACTTGTAATTGAGATTTGGGCGTAACTTGTATTTGAGATTTGGGTGTAACTTGTAATTGAGATTTGGGCGTGACTTGTAATTGATATTGGGGCATTATTTTCATTATGACTGCAAGTTTGGGTTAATTGGCTTATTAGTCAAGTTTTGGGGCATAATTGTTATTGTTGCGAACTTGGGGTAAATTGAAATATTAAATCTAGATTGGGCATAAACTGTAAATTGGAATATTAATCTAGATTTGGCATAACTATTGGTTGGGACGCCAAGCATAATGTATATTGTGGTTTTGGGGCATGACTATAATTGCAAATTTGGGAAATTGGGTGTAACCTATTTTGAGTAATAACTTGAATTTGTGGGGAATAACTTGCAATTAGCTTTGTTGGGGTATAACTTGAGAATTGGAACATGGCTAGTTTTGTGAATTTGGAATGATTAGCATATAAAATCTAGACTTGGAAATGTATGGTAAATATGTTAAAAGATAAACATGCCTAACCCGAGGTTAGATTGAGTTGCGGTGTAAAACTGCCCGGAACCGCCCGGCACATCCAGTAACCGCAAAAACACATATATAATGTGATAGGTTAGTGCATTTAGCCCAAAACCCGAGGTTAGAATGAGTTTGTGGTAGAAGTCTGCCCGGAACTGCCCGGCACATCCAGCAACCGCAAACAACAGTTCTAATGTGAGAGGTTGGGGCATTAATACATTACTTAACGCCAATAAACAGACATGCGAAGAACGGTAAGCTTAAGTAACATATGAATAGGCGACACTTAACCGTTATAACATGTTAATTAGACAAGAAGGTGGTGTTAAGTAAATTTAGAACACTTAACCATTATAACATGTTAATTAGACAAGTGAGCAAGGTTAAGTTAACCAATATAACATGATGTGTGATAGGGTTAAGTAACACAAGAATGCAACACTTAACCAATGTAACATGATAAATGACTAGGTTAAGTTAACTTGAATTGATTGATGACATTTAACTAATACAACATGATGAATGCATGGGGTTAAGTTAATAAGAAGCACTTAACCAATATAACTTGATGAACGAATGGGGTTAAGTTAATGGGAAAGACTTTACCAATATGACATGATGAATGAATGGGGTTGAGTTAATAGGAAACACTTAACCAATACAACATGATGTGTGGGTGGGTTAAGTTAACATGAATGGACAACACTTAACCAATATTACATGAACGAAGCAGATAGGGTTAAGGCAAGCTTAACCAATAATACGTATTGACTTGATCAGTGGGAGGGTTAAGTACTTCTTGTGTAGGTGGGTAATATTAGTATATATAGGTCCACAAACTTAACCGTTAAATAAACATGCTTGAATCAGTGGGAGGGTTAAGTACATCTCGTGTAAGTGGGTAATATTTGTACATATAGGCCCACAAACTTAACCAGTAGGAAACCCTAGTAACGGGGACCCATTTCAGCAGTAACCCACATAGATGTATCATGGTACCCTGAACTAGGCAGAGTGGGGCACGACTACTGGGCTGATTATAAGCTGTCAAAATAGCAATAGGGGGTACGTCAGTGTAGGTTCCGATGGATTACGGGCGTGCACGTACTCCAGAGTGGAAAAAGCAGGCACTGGGTACCAGTAGTATACATTGTGCACCTTGAATCGTGCCGGGTTGCTATCATAGGGACTGATACACCTTATGGTGGGACCGGCACAGGGTATCTACATGCAAGAGAGGGCCGATTGACACAGACACAAGGAAAATTAATACGAGTAAGGAGTCGATCGATAGGGTAGTAAGGGTACATCTGACATATTCATGGCAATTAGGCAGATTGAGGTTGAATCCTCACAATAGATGTACGCTTGAAGGCTGCCACAATTGCGAGGATTGGGATCACATTATCATATGTTCATTTTATACAGATTACTGGTTGGGACACTAGTTAGGTGGTGTAGAGATATAGAAATCAGAATAACAGGGTAGTAGCAAAGCAGAGAAAGAGTAGAAGTGCATTCAGTTTATCTTGCCTTATTATATCTATGCTAATAGTAGGTTACCTTGTTATCCTTGTTATCACGGTATTGTCTTATATTCAATTTATTCATGTCATGATGCTTTTGCCTATTTACATGCTGAAAGTCGCTGGACTTACCAGACTTATGTATGACCTAGTTTGTTTCGCCTCTTTTCTTCCGTCCCCCCAGGTTCACAGGGAGGAAATGTTACCACTTAGCTCAGTTTTCTTTCCAAGCTCGAAGATAGTCAATGTATTGCTTTGGACTCTCTCTTCCACTGCTATGGCTGGTTCGTGTTTTATTGTGGAATATCATTGTCATTTTTATGCTTCTTTTTACTTGAAAGTTTTTGAATCAAGACAGAAGTTCTATGTATTACTTTTAAGACAATTGTTGTAAAATCTTGACTGAACCACGTTGTTTATAAAATGACTTTATCTTCCGCTGCTTTATTTGTCTATCTTGTAATTTATCTGCATCTTTTACCTAAAATGCTCCACCGAAGTTAAGGCATTCCCTTAGTGAGTGACCTTAATGGAGGTGGGGTGCTACAGTTAGTTTCTCTGACTTCTTGGTTTGATGTATTGCAGTGTTTGTGTTACAAGCTTTCTATACATGTGTATTACTAAACATAAATATGAAACTGATGTTGTTAAAACATGGAGTCATACCATTAGTATTAACTTTGTTGCTGATGTTGATTGAACTTGAATTGTAGTACAATTCCTTGTATTTTTTATTATATATATAACATAATTTTTAGAATAACTAAACATGTTCATTATTGTTTTGCAGATTCAAATAATGCGAGAAACAAAGAAACCTGGAGTCGTCAGCCATGGCTCAACATCGGGTTTTTATCCAATGCCCACTGATCCAGTCTACTCCACCACTAAAGGTACCCATAAATGAAGTTATTTTCAGGATAATTGTAGTAAGTAAAGTCTATGAAAATCCAAATTACATTAAAAACTTTAGAACATTAAATTCTTTATTTTTTTGACCGTAGGTGGTGTGGTTTTATTTAGAAGGTCTTATGGTTCATTAGTCAGTGAAGGTATTACAATGTCCTATGTCCTGAGGAATTGCTTTGTTAAACTAATATATTACTTACATATAATTATAAAGTTCTAGTTATGTACCATTTATACAAAGATATAAAAACATGCATTGAGTTTTCTATGAAGTGTAACTAGCTTGTTTATCCATAGTTTGTTGATCTGACATAATATCTAATGGTAACCTTAGAGATGTTAAACTAGTAGGCACTTATTTTTCTATGGAGACAGTAGTAAGAGGTATATCAAATTATTATAGAAATACTGCTTTTTGTAGATTAAATGAACGAGTTACTTAATTTTTATAAATCTTATATACGTGTACATTTCAAAGCCATTCAGCAATTGCCATAATAATAACTAAAAAGCTTTAATCCACCTAGTTTGGAATTATAACAATCAAGATGTACTATTTATTTTGTGTTTACAAAGTTTATATTTCAAATTTTGGTATGCTTTCTAGACCATATTTTTGTGGCTTTCCCAGTGGTGTATGTGTGTGTCAGACTGATATTTCATATATTCAAAGAATATTTTGCAAACAGAAAGTTGAGAATTAATATAAATTGTTTAAAACCATCTTAACCAAACACTGCTATTTTGTTCTAAAGTAAAACATTATGATCTTTCTAACCTTTGAACTATAGGTTCTGTTGTATTTGTTTCTTTTTTGCCAATGTTGTTCAAGCTAATAGATTTTGTTTATGTTTTTCAAGTAAGCTATTTTAATTTGTTTCTTTTTAACCAAACGCTTGCATTTCAGCTGGATTTACTTTGCAGAACCAAGCCAACCAAAATGCCATCAATTAGATTTTGTAACTACTGACATTCCAATTAAAAACTAATCTTACATTACTGGATTATTAACTTTGAAGTGGAGCATGAAGAATCGAAAGTGTTACACTGTGGACTAGTTGGAGGAGGTGCGTAATGAGGCGCTCGGTTATATTGAAGAACACTTGTAAATCTTATTTAATGTTTCTCTGACTGGAATGTAATATACATGTGTTTGTTGATGTTAGATGAATTATTGGTGTTTGTTGTTTTGCTTTTGCGTATGTTGGGATAGTATCAATGACAAGTTTAATTTCAGTTATTTTTTTGGTGTTAGCAAGAAACTTTTGGTTTTGTCTTTGATATTGCATGTTTGTGGTGGATGATTTATAATAGGAAACTTTTGTTTTTGGTATTGATATTGCATTTTTGTGGTATGACATATATATCAGGAAAAATATTGATGTCTAAAATCATAAGTGACACTAGTTATATAGAATAAAACAATGTATAAACAGAACAAAGACATCACCTCCTTTAAAGGGAAATGATGTCTAAACGCCACACGGACATCATTTCAATGAAAATGAATTGTTGTCTGTTTAGTGTATAGACATCACTTCTTTTAGAAACAAATGATATGGTGAAACACTTATTACAACAGTTATTCACACCAAAAACGATGTATTAGTCACTTTGTACTACTTGCATGATATGTTTATAGTAATTCAAGACTGATAATAAGCCATTATCAACATTCAGTTGATGCAAATAAACAAAAAAGATTAATACATTGGTTTTTAATCAATTTATAATGTCTTATGTTGCTTCGACATCGTTTTTTCACTGATGTAAAAAGGTGGTACTTTAGACATCACCGACAAAGACATCACTCCAGAAAAATGAGGGCATCATTTTTTAGCCGATGTCTAAGTGAAGTTTTCTTATAGTGGATGCACTAGTCGAAGTATAGAGAAGTATGAACACAAAACATGGTGCAATAGCTCAAAAGTAAACAAGGCAGAAGAAAGTCACAAGACGGTAAATTGGTGCACATACATAGTTCAGTGCACAATGATGCAACAACAGCCAGAGGTCACAAGAACAACCCAACAATGTCTCGAAGGCACACAGGTGAACATAGCAGCATAGGCCATGGAACAAATGGTTATATACAAGGCAAGCGCATATATACACAAGCAGTTTTCAGATGTGTACACATATGTAAACAGTGTACAGGCAGCAGATTCAGTGTGCAATGATATGTGCATGTACATACATGACGTGCCAAACACATACACACACACACACACACATATATATATATATATGCTTGTTTATATACACATGGTTTAGCATGACATGGACATGAATCAGAAAATATGAAGCAAAGAACAAAACTGGAGTGGAGCATTACATACAATGGCAGAGCATACAATCATGAGGCAAATATTTGGAGATTTGCTATTGCAAGTTTTGGCTCTAATATACACAGTGAAGTATACTCAATAAAAGGATTGCATGTAAATTTTTGGCAAGTTTTTTAATGGTTCGAATTCGAATTCAGCATGTAAAAATATATAGGAAAGAATTTAATCAACATGAGTCAAATCTGGTAACAAGTTTTATTTCTAGAAATCACTGAAGTATGGAAAGAAACATTTTTGCAATCTTGGCAAATACATTTTTGGGATTAAAATCATTCGAGGGTTTCTAGAAATATAAAGCAATCAATTATGGGCAAAAAAATCAGTTGTACTATTTGTACAAATCAACATGGATTCACGGCAAGTATTCATGGAATAGATAATGGGAAATTACAAGATATACATCAAGCAGTTCAATACTGTGAACAATCACGCAAAGCTCATTTAAAATATTCAATGCCATGGAAACAAAGGGGGTAAGTCACGCAACAACCAAACCAAGTAAATATGTTGAAATCACAGTGTTTGAGGGTTTTAAAATCCTATTTAAACACCTATTCATCATCTGGCAGAAAAGGATCGAAAACCAAGCAACAAATATTGAAAGCAAATCAAAAAATACAATCAGAGAACTCACGGTTTTTGATCGAAATCCCTAAATCATTGACGAGCAAGCAACGACACTCAAGCCATCAAAGAATATTTTTCCAGATTAGTAGACGCGATTCGATTTGGGTAGCAAATCCCCAAAACCCCATTCGGACACCATTACAGAGAAAAGAACAGCCGATATTTTGGTTAAGGGACAAAGCAAAGACGACCGACCATTTTTATCAAGTGTTAGAAAGGGAGGGTTTTTATTTTTATCTTAGTGTTTGTTTTTTATATTTCTTTTGTAGCTGATTCGTCTGTTTATTTAGTTTTTCCATAAAACTAGGGGTTTCTAGTTATAGGATTTATAGCTTGGGTTTACGAATTACAGGATTGTAATTCGTCGAAAATCTGATCTTAGGTGTAAAGATTAGTACATGGTTTTGAGCATAGGATTAGAATAGCTGGTAGCGTAGGGCAAAATATGTGTCATTTACTTTATGCATTTATTTTCTCTGTTGCAATTTGTGTTATGATATTTTTAATATCATGTAAAACTCAAATAACCCTATTCACGCCCCTCCCCTTTAAGGTGAATCTTGATCAAACAAGTGGTATCAGAGCCTGGTATTTTCATTAACTCTAGAGTAATGGATACTCGTAGTTGTCAAGCCAGTGAGACTCAGTCCAGTCCAAATATTTTTGATAGAACAGATTTTTCAAATTAGAAATCAGAAATGGAATCTTATTTAAAACCTGTTAATATTAAATATTGGGAAATCGTTATCAGTGGATATGATATGGTAGATAGGAATGATATTGGGTTTAATTCTCGTGCTACACATATTTTATATTCTCATGTTAATGATGATTAATATAGCCTTATCTCCCATTGTTTAACTTCATAGGAAATTTGGAATGCTCTCAATACGAGGTATGGAAGAAGTGACAATAGCAGCTCAAAACTTTAGAATGTCAACTCAGATTCATATTCGTTCTTAACAGGTTGTATAGATGAAAATTAAGATGGATCAGATGACGTAGACTCAAATGACAATAAGACGGGAAAATTCTCATATAAAGATTTAGTTTATGTGTACTGATTTAACCAAATCTTTTGATAATCTCTATCGAAAAAACAAACTTCTAAAATCGTGAGTTAATTCACTAATATAATATGTTGGAATTAAAAGTTAAAAACACTAATTGCAAAAATTGTATAAATTTGAAAACTGATTTAGCACATCTCAGTGGAAATTTTTAAAACCTTGAAAAAGAAATTATGAGTTTTAAACAAAAGGAGGATGAGATAATTCGTAAAAACGATGCTTTGCAAAAGGAGTTGGATAAGATTAATTCCAAACATAAATTTTTTGAAAAACAAAGTTTGCTGAAAACAGAATCAATTCTAAATGAACTTGAAAATGAAATTAAGAATTTCAAGACTTTTAAGAATAAAAAGAAAATAATATTAATCTGATATTTATGAATCCAATGCTAAAATAAAACTTCTTGAAAAGAAAATACGGTCTTGAAACGAAATGATTCTAAGAAAAGAAAATTTGAGATCGACCGTTGCTATAAATTGATAAACGAGAATGATTTTTTGAAATCCAAAATCAACAATCTTGAGTTGAGTTTTAAATGCTTTTCACCCAGAGAAATTTTTTTGAATATGTTGTTGAAAAATCAATTTTTTTCTGGAAATAAGAATGGTCTCGGTTTTGAGAAAACTGATAATTTTGAAAAGCTAAATTTAAGCGATTTTAAAAATTCTTCAAATTACTTTGAAAAAGATCGAATAGGAAATTTGGACTCTAATCATTTCAAAGGATTCTTAAATCACAAACGATATGAGAACTTGTTTTGTAACAATCCAATTAAATGCCTTTAGACCCCAAAAAGATGTAAACTGAGCTTGTTTAAATTCAAATAGATTTGGGTCCCTAAAGGCACAATGGTAAACTTTGATGGATTGTTATATAAGCAAGTTTGGATACCAAAAGTCGTAAATAAAGTTATGAGTGGTTTTACTAATTTGTTAGACCACTTGATCCCCTAAATACTAAGGTACTGGAGGTTGGCTGGGGAATGACTTTCTAGATGAATCAAAGTTTCTCCATATCAATGTCGAAGCTTATTAACATATGTTCCTTAGCCATTATAGTTGAGTTGGAGAATTAACATCATCTACGGAAAATCAGGTATGATCTCTAGACTCGCATTGTTTGTTTAGATTCTTCTTCTTATTTCTACTTCTGCCCCTTCTATTTTTTCTTGATTATGCTTATCTGTTTTGTCACTGTCATGTTTTTTCACTTCTCAAGCTTGTTAACTTCAAATTGTAGAATTCTTGGTTTTCTGGAAATTTGCTTCATTTGTATAAAACTCTCATGTTTTAATAATTTCCAGATCTTGAATTTAAATTTGTAAATATTTGCAATTGTGTTGAAGTTTAATTTTTCTTCTGATTCCAGAATTTCTAACAGTGCTAAAGCATTCTTATCATATCTTAAATACTGTTATATAGAATTCTATTTTTTTTATGATCTGAAAGCGAATGAAGTTTCACGCAATTTTTCTGTTTTGAATTTCTGCTAATTCATTTTGGAAACACTTGAAAATTTACACTCATTACAGCACACTACTATTTTTTCAGTTGTGATAATTTCATTCGACTTTTTATGAGCTTGTCTATTCTATTTTGAAAATTATTTGGCGTCATTCATTGTGTTGAATCTTGAAACTCATTTTTTTAATCATGATCATTTAGCTTGGATATTTGATTTTGTTTGAAATCATTTGAAATTATCGATATCTTGAATCTCACACACTTCTTGGATTTGAAATTATAATCTTATGTGATTGATTTATTGAATATTGAAACTTACACATATCTTCAAGTGATTTCAAATAAACTGGTTTTAATCTTGGATCATGAATCATCTCTTAGGCTGGTTGTAATTACTTTGAAATTTTTTCTTGTAAATCTTGTTCTGAAAATGATTGTTTTGTTTCACTGATAAACGAAACTGAATTGTTTGATTTGTCTAATTAGGCTTAGATACATTGTAATTATGGGCTTTAGGACCTTCAAGTGGTATCAGCCATAGAAGCTTAAAAATTTGTCAATCAACTGTTTGAATTTTAAAATCTGAGTCTCATATTGTATGTATCTTTCGAATCCCTCTTGTAATTGGTATTTTCAATTTTAAAATCCTTTTTGGTTATTCATTCAGAAATTGAAATCATTGACCAAATTGAACTATATTTGGAACTCATCAAAATTATTATCGTATTTTTGAAATTGTGATTAGTTGTGACTACAGTATATTTCACAACAAGAGGAGATTCTATTTAAATTCTCATGATGTTTGAACAATTTTATAATATTTTTGAATGATGCTTATTTCACGAACACCTTCTTTTCCTATCATTCTTCTATCATCCATCATGATTTATATTAATGTGGAGAGTTTATTTTTCAAATCATCTTAAATTTACAGTTTCAAAATTTGTGATGGAAATGTGATTATATTATTTTTCAAAATAAGAGATAATTGAAAAAATTTCAAAAATCCTGGTACAGTTGAGCATATTTCACAATATGTTTAATTTAAAATTTTATTTCATAACCATCTTTGTACCTTCCATATTTGTATCATCCACTTTGGTATTATATACCGAGGAGATTTTGTATTTAATAATGTTTCTCTAACCTCATTTAAAAATCCAAGATTTGGTCATGTATGGTTAGAGAATACTTATAATTTATGTTGTGATTGATCCCATTTAAAAATCCAAGATCTGGTTATGCGTGGTTAGTGTTCTTTTGAAACAAAATAAAGGAAAAGAAGGGAAACTATATATATATATATATATATATATATATATATATATATATATATATATATATATATATGAAATCCTCCTGTGTTATGTAAAAACTAGCCTATCAATCCATTTTCTAATTTGTGAAATGTGTTAATATTTTATGGTATATTATGATTTTTTTTATTGATAGTCATTAGGACATGAGATTACTTTATTGTCACTCAATTTGAATTTATAATCATAGTCCAAATCATTCTCTATTTGTGCTCATTTTTAAAATTTTATTTGAAAATAATTGGAAATCATATGTTTTTAAATCTCTCTCCATTTTATCAAATTCATCGTAAATCCATCATTCTAAAATGTGAAATTTGCCACTAGTTTAAGGAATATTATGATTTTTGTTTGATTGAATGAGATTTATGATGAACATTCTCTCTCTTATCTAATTTTATATTTATAGTCAACTTTTCATCACTACTTTAATTTATGTATCCTTTTGATTATAACAAAAGGGGGAGAATCATTAAGATTTTGATTGATGAGTGAATATTTTATAAATATTTTAATATTAGGAATCCAATTCATTAATTCTTTTCACTCATATACACATATTTAGGGGAGTTTTATTGTAAGGGAAGCATACATATAGGGGTAGTTCTATGATTCACTATCAAACACGTTTATTGTATTCAAAATTTTATTATATGTTTGTCATCATCAAAAGGGGGAAACTGTTATATATACAGTTATTTGATTTTTTTTTATGATAACAAACATATATGTATTATTATAAATGTGTTTGTAATTGTACTATTCTACTACATCACATACAAAAATAAATATTTATATTTAAATAGAATACTACTGCACAAGAATTTAAATTTTTAAATAGTATTTTATTTAAATATAATATTTTATTTCAACATTTCAATAGTATATATTTTATAACTCCACTATTGTACATCTCAGTGATTTATTACACTCATCTCTCACTACAATACTCAATGTTCGCTCAGTTACATATATTCTTTCACTCACTGACACACTAGTATTCAATATGCTTCACAATCGGTTTAGTCACCTGCATACCTGTCACAAAAACACACAGAGTAAATTGGAACCAAAATAATTTTAAATTCTAGCAAATATACTTTTATTTTGAAATTTATTTACCTCAGAATTTTAATGTATTTCTCATCATATTTCTTGACTTGGTCTGATATGCATATGCATCCATCTGTGTTTAGACTGCTTGTGCTATCCACAGTGATTCACTGTAAATACATACAATGTCTCTAGTGCTCATATTATATGTATATATATATTTTGCACATACACAACACGTGTATGTATAAACACATATATTTTGTGCAGGGGTAATATGATCAAACATTGAAACATCGAGGGACAAATATATCAAGTATGATGTGTTTAGGTGAAGCTTGACAACACATGCATGCTGCAAGTATCCATGAACTCACAAGTACAACAAAACAGGAATGGCAACACACAAAATGCAGACACATATATATACAGATGCATCTGTGTATATATACATATGTATGTGTATGAGTGTATGCACATGACAAGACTTTCAAATGAATCAGCCAAAGCAAATGACATAAATGAGCATGATGTCTCACCAGCCATGGATGGTCAAAAGCATACGTGCACGACACAATTGAAATAGCTCAACAAACACAAACATGTCATATATCATGGAAAGGAGGCACAAAAACTTGAACTTCAACATGGAAGCTATATACATCCATTTACATATGTGCAAGCATGGACGGTCAAAACTCAGCACCCAAAGCATGAATCAAGATATACAAAAACAACAAGGCAACATGCATTCAAGTAACATGTCATAAAACACAAATCTGAGAGCATACGTACTACTGCACATGTATGTGCATACCTGAAGCAAGGGACAACATGAACATGTACTAACAATTACAAAAAGGAAGCAAATATAGTGCAACAACAAAATAGGACAGTTTTTTCAAGTGGCATAGTGCAAAAACTGGACAACAAAGAGCAAGTATGTATTGGTGCAACATGTATGTGTGCACTTTCATATACAAGAGTGCCAAAAACACAAGTACATAGGATCTCATGCACATGGCAAATTGCATGAACAGGTCATGGAAAATGCACACAAATGTTAATCAATCAAGATAGAAAACAAGAGTGATGCACCGGTTCAAGTATAGAGCAGTATGAACACAAAACATGGTGCAATAGGTCAAAAGTAAACAAGGCTCAATAAAGTCACAAGATGGTAAATTGGTAGACATACACAGTTCAGTGCACAATGATGCAACAACAAGCCAGAGGTCACAAGAACAACCCAACAATGTCTCGAATGCGCACATGTGAACATAGTAGCATAGGCCATGGAACAAATGAACATGTACAAGGAAAGTGTATACATATATACACAAGTAGTTTTCAGATGTGTATACATATGTAAACAGTGTACATGCAGCGGGTTCAGTGTGTAATGATATGTACATGTACATACATGACATGCCAACACATACGCACACACGCACACACACACACATACACACACACACACACACACACACATATATATATATATATATATGTGTGTGTGTGTGTGTGTGTGTTTCTATATATGTATATATGCTTGTATATATATATATATACACATGGTTTAGCATGACATGGACGTGCATCATGAATCAGAAAATATGAAGCAAAGAACAAAACTGGAGTGGAGCATTACACACAACGGCAGGGCATACAATCATGAGGCAAATATTTGGAGATCTGCTATTGCAAGTTTTAGCTCCAATATACATAGTAAATTATAATCAATAAAAGGATTGCATGTAAATTTTTGGCAAGTGTTTTATGGTTCGAAATCGAATTCAGCATGCAAAAATATATGGGAAAGAATTTAATCTTCATGAGTCAAATACGGTAATTCCTGAAATCACTGAAGTATGGAAAACAATATTTTTGCAATCTTGGAAAATACATTTTTGGGATTAAAATCATTCGAGGGTTTCTAGAAATTTCAAGCAACCAATTATGGGGGAAAAAATCAATCTTACTGTTTGTAGAAATCAAAAGGGATTCATAGCAAGTATTCATGGAGTAGACAATGGGAAATTACTAGATATACATCAAGAAATTCAATACTGTGAACAATCAAAAAAATATTATTTCCAAATATTCAGTGTCGTTGACACAAAGGGGGTAAATCACGCAATAATCAAACGAAGTAAATGTGTTGAAATCAGAGTGTTTAAGTGAAAGGACCCGTAACTTCCCCGTGAAGGAAAGAGCGGATACTTTGAGAATAACACACAAATGAACGCAGATGGAAGAACATTTTATTGCTATTACCACAATTCCATCAGATACAAGAATATACAGAGTATAAATGAATATTATACATTTGACAAATATCAGAGATTACAATAAATTACATAGCAGCAGAAAAATAATACAAAGCACAACTGAAGGTGATATACGGATACAGAGCTTTCCGGATATCATTCCAGCTGTAAACCAGGATCCTGTGAATATAAATCTGCAAAACCAAAACTACTAGCTGCCCGTGCGGAAAATAGGGGCACCCAGAGTTTAGGTTAAAACAATAAACTCCAGGTCAGTCATGTGACTGGTGTGGGAACTAAAACAGTTATTTAAAACTTTACTTTAAAAGAGAGTAATTCAAGGGACCAAGCCTTATAACACGGAACGGGTTTCCTCCCAAGAATACTAGTGCATATAACAAAACAGCGCAATGCTTTTTCGAAAAATGAAGCTATTATAAGACCCAGGTCCCATCACATAATGCAACGCAAGCCGGAGGATAGGGTTTTCCCTTATAATAGCCAAACATGCTTGGTACGTTTAAAAAAAATCATTTGATACTATAATAAGTATATAGTGTCAAAACAATTTCAATCATAAATATCAATCCTAGGTGGCATGGGTACCATCTATCATGTCGCCATACTAGGCTCTACAAATAAAACCGAAATATCTCGTATTGGAAATTGGATTTCCGTCATGAGTCGAGGAAAGGGGCAAGATCCTCTCCGCTTCGATACACTCTAGCAAATGCCTCGGGACTACACACTCTGGGCAACCCCGGATGCGGCTGGGCCGGTCCTCACTTACATTAGAGGATTAGTTATGTCTGAACACACGTTTCCCGGTCCTTAAAGACCTATAATCGAGGTGCCTCGCATCCAACAACCACATAGGTGAAAAGTATATAAATGTTAGGGCTGGTAAGTCACTGACACCACCAAAGCTAGAAAGAAACGTCGTGCTCTCCCAGCGGTCCGTATCTCGTTTTTAACTCATACCGAGATGTGAGGCTCGCGAATTCACGTTATACACAAAGCTTCCACGTAGGCCGTGCTTTGATCATCAACCACAAGACTTTGCTTTTCAACAGAAGCCTTGATCCATGCAACTTAGCATGCCATACAGGCAATTCATGCTATGCGATTGATATCTATCGATATATAACCTCTAAGCTCGTACGTCTCAGAGAAGGGCGTTAAGCATGAGAATAAATTCTCCGCCGCCAAACAGATATATATTTAACAAAAATCAATCAACACAGAATAAAATCCAATGTCAGACACACAATCCATTTACAAGTTCGTTCTAGGTCTGAACGAAACCGGAGGCACTTTCCTCGCATATCCATCGATCTCCAAGTACGTCTGGACGACCACCAACTATTTCCATCCTCTTGGGTGTACAGCCCAATCAGGATCATCAGTAATTATCCAAACGATGTGAAGACTTCCGGTCTTCAACCACCGTCTTCATCTTCGACATATCGTCGAATCGGTTATTCAGAATGGGTATAAACCCGGACTTTCCGAACAACCCGTGTATATTAAAAACAAATGTTACACAAACACAACATACGCCTCATTCCAACTCAGAATATTCTTTTATGCATAAAATCACATTTTTAGGGAAAGGTTCCCATTAATTTTATCCAAGATAAATTCTTTAAAATTTATCCTTTAATCTTCCTTTGGATGACATTTCAAACCAAATTATGGTTTTCTAAACTAGTCGAGATTAGCAAACCACACCGAAGTAATTATTTATTTTATTTCCCAATCCCAACCTATTCATCCCATGAAGCAAAACTGGTAATACTCCATATCTAATACCACGGTGTTATCGGTAAAATTAATTACCATTTCACGTTCAAATCTAATTAAAGATTTAACTATTGCTTTGGAGCAAAACTGGTAATACTCCATTCTCGCTCATTTTCTAAATTTGATAATTTAGATTACAAATTCACATTTCAATCTAATTGCAGATTCATTAAAACTCCTTTTGTTGGGTTAAAGAACTAATGTCATTTAAAACACAATTCACGACAAACCCAAATCACATTCTATTTATCATCGGGTTAAAGAACAAGTGTCCTTGAAAACACCGTTCACGATAAACCCTCAAATCAATTCTGTTTAAAACCCATTTCAAATCCAGTTTATTTATTTAAAAATAAACGGGTTTAATTTTAGTTCAAAACTAGTTTATTTTGATAAAAATCTATTTTTACCTTTTCAAATATGGAGTTTTTCATCCCAATTTTTCCCAAATCATTTCTTATGATTTTACACAAATTATTACTATTTTTAATAATTTTATCAAGGCCCGTACAGTCGATTTTCGTCAACGGCCATCGAACTGCACTTACAGCGACCTTTTCCAAATTTGATTTGGACGTATCTCCAAATCCAACCATTAGATTTCAAATTTCTAATATTCATTGGAAAGCTCTTTTTGATACGAACCCAACGGTTCTGGTTTTTAGAGAATCCGACGGTCGGATCTCCCGTAATGTCCGTTTGAAGTTAATGGTCGAAATTCATGAACTGCGGCGGCGCGGCGCGTTCTATTCAGGCCATTATATAATATATATAATATATATAATATATATTTCGTCGATTTCTATTTAAAACGAATTTTATAAATAGTTTTAAATTCGTTTCAAAAACAACGTCAACTTTCATTTCCAATTCAAATCAAAATTGAATTTTCTATTATAAATTCTTTTTACTTTCATTTCTATTGGATTTCAATTCAAATCGATTTTTAATTCGATTCGAATTCATTTTTCTTTTCAATTCAATTCGAATTCGTTTTCTATTCAATTCAAATCAAATTCATTATATATATATATATATTCAAATCAAATTCGTTATATATTCAATTCAAATCAAATTCGTTATATATTCAATTCAATTCAAATTCGATTTCTATTCAATTCAATTCAAATTCGATTTCTATTCTATTCAATTCAAATTCGATTTCTATTCAACTAAATTCAAATTCGATTTCTATTCAATTCAATTCAAATTCGATTTCTATTCAATTCAATTCAAATTCGATTTCTATTCAATTCATTTCAAATTGATTCAATAAAATTTCAATTTGAATTTTTGTCTAATTTATTTTGAATTTTATTTCAAAATATTAAATTTTGAAATCACTTTTCAATATTGATTGTATAACGAATAAAATCGATATAAATATCGTTCATGTCAAAATGGCGTCAATCTAATCAACACGGCTTCATATATTTCTATTTTCAAATATTCTATTCAACAAATGAATATTTATTTTTGTCAGCACACGACTAATCTCAACGAATGAGTACTGTCCATGTGTGACTATTTTTGTTATTTAATATATTTTATAAAAATTAGGGTATCTATCGTTTGATATCAAATCAGACTCCAACCGTAAATTAGTAAGAGAACGATTCCCTAGATATTAACCCCGAAGGCCGAAACCAACATCAGATCAATATCCTGGAGACCACTCATCTTATCTATCTTCCAGCTAAATTCTGATTTCATATATGATAAAGATGTAAATTTTATTGTTAAAATATTTCGTTCAACACATGACTAATCTCAACGGATGAGTACAGTCAACACATGAACCTTTATTTTATATTATTCTTTATTTTCTAAATTGGAATGAGGCTCAATCAATCACCATATAATGTTAATTATATGGATTTTCATACATCACACGTATATAATAGCATTGAAAAATAATCAACCATCAACCAAAGTGCACTACACTGTATAAGCATCAAATATAGACATCTAACGCTTATAACAGCTTGTCAATCAATCGATCAACATATTTAATCAAGTGAATATTAGGCTCACGTCCCTATTTTGAAACTTAATTAGGCTCACATCCGGTCATAAACTTGATATAAATTAGGTCCCTATTTTCAAAACTTATAAAATAATAATTAAAAAAAATTAAAAAAATTCGTAAATTAGTAATAAAATAAATTATGCATTATACAAAAAATTCAGTTCAAAAAACAACAAAAATAATGTCAGAAAGAAGAAAACAGAAAAAACTGCAGTTAAATGCATAATATTATGCACCTTTTTGACTTTTTTGCATGCATATATGCAATTAACTGCAGTTCTTCAAGCGGATAGATTTAACTTATTATTTCAGTTCATTTTTATTTGCATCCAAATGTGCAAATTTCTCAAAAAAATGCACACATGTGTGCAACATTTTTATAGGATAAAAGTAGGGACCTAATTTATATATAAAAAAAAAAGATTTGAAAAATTTAAACCCACCCCTTATTTTATTACTTCCGCCTTTTTTTATTTTTTATTTTAAAAAAAGTACGTTCCTTCATAAAATAAAATAAAATCTAAAATATGGAAATAATTTCAGGATTCTACGGAAATTAAAAAAATAGTTGCATACATTTATGCAATTATTACTGATAATTGCATATATGTATGCAACTTTTCCGTAAGCTGTGTTCGGTTTGAAAATTTGAAACTAAACCTGCATAAATGTGTGCAAATATTGGGTATATTTGCACACATGTAAGCATGTTTTTGTATAAATAAAAATCAACGAAGATGTATGTAGTTAAAAATATGCACGGATGTATCCAGGAAAATGATATATGTGCATACTATTATGCATTTAACTGGAAATTTCGTTTTTTTTCTGTTTTTTTGATTTTTGACGCCTTATTTGATGGTTTTTTGTTTTGAATTTTTTAGTCTTTACATGTTTTATTTAAATACGAATTTACGTGATTTTTTTATATTTTTTTATATTTTTTTTATGACTTTTCAAAACATAGGGACCTAATTTACAATAAGTTTATGACCGGGATTTTTTTATATTTTGAAACTTAATAGGGACCTCTAAAAAACGCACCCTTTAATCAATCAGGATGAGTGAACTTCAAATTTCATCCCAACACCCGTGTGGGGTTTCAAACAATCAAACACAGATTTTAGTTGTGCAGTTGGGCGATGTGTAAAATTTATCGACCCAATCAGTGTCCTTCAAATAGGTGTACATAAATAAACCGTCCGGTTTGTAAATGAATATTTTATTTTATTCACTTCCACGTTAAAAATTATATTTTTAACGATAAAATATTTTATTTCAACACATTATTTTCTATTCAGTTCGTTTACACAATAAAAATGATATTTTTATTTTTCTAACATATTTTAGGAAATTTCGGCGGCATAACAGCACGATACTAGAAACGGGACGAGGCCTAGCCTTATCCCCGGTCTAGTGAAGGCCCACGCCATTCACACATCAATTAAATCCATTCCATCTCACCAAACAACCAAGTTTCAATCAAATAATCAAACTAATTTTTGCAATCAAACAAACAAGTCCATGGTCTGTTGACGATTGCGTCAGGTGCTACTAAACACTGTCTGCATCCTAGTATATATATATATATAACTAGAAAAAGAATTTTAGAGTGAGAAATTCTCACCAATAGCTATCCAATCATCTTGACTCTTCTTATGTAGAAAATCTTGTCGTTCTCGCCTTTCGTCACTTTCGTCGCCCGTAGTCACTATATATATAAAAATCGAATTTTTACTTTGCTATTCAATATATAAAAATCGAATTTTTACTTCGCTATTATATAGATAAAAATTCCATTTTCTATTATGAAGATTTCGCCTTTTCTATTATGAAGATTTCGCCTTTTCAAAAATAAATCTTTTTATTTCGCTATATCTATAAAGATGATATTTTTACTATCTATATAATATAAAAATTATTTTTTCTTCGCTTCATATAAAAATATCGTCTTTTCTATTTTAAAAATATCGTCTTTTCTATTTAATTTACTACCTATATAAAAATAGTATTTTTACATCTTCTACTATATAAAGGCCATATTTTTAATACTCTACTTATGTAAAAATAATATTTTTACATCTTCTATTATATAAAGATCAAATTTTTAACCTCACTCTTCATATAAATAAGAGTCCCATATTTATAAACTAATTCATATAGCAAAAATCAAATTTTTATTACACAAAAATCCTACCTTTTTAAATCACAATTCCAATAAAATATTATATATAAAAAAAATGGACAATTTCCAGTCGATTAAAATCAACTGAAACTGGTCAAACATGTTTTCCTTTGCCACGCTCACATATTAATTCGAAAAATTATGAAAATTGGAATCTAGCAATAACTTTACATACCGGATCCAACAAAAGTGGTTTCGTCGAAATCCGAGGTCGTTTGCAAAATGGCTATTTTTAAGGGCCGAAATTCCATAGCGACTATTCAGAATTTTCAACTGGACATATCTTTTGTTTCCCGCTATGAAATCTTGATTTTTCGGATTCGTTAGAAATATATCATCAATTAGATCCTATTATTTTTGGTTTCACTAAAATCCGGATTGTTTTGCACCCGGTACATTCAATTGAAGTTTGCAATCGAATTATCGAACTACCGCGCCATTTTCAATTCCTTTTATAACTATATATAATTATTTATATTCTAACGATGACGCGTATAATATATATGTTCTAATTATATTCAAAATAAATTTCTCGTCGGTATTATTTAAAATAATTCATTTTAAATATTCAAAATTCGCTAAAATAGCCAAAATAAAATTTTAAACTGGCTCAGAATTTCGGGTTATTACATTAAGGGTTTAAAAATCCTATTTAAACTCCTATTCATCATTTATAGAAAAGGATCGAAAACCAAGCAACAAATACTGAAAGAAAATCAAAAATTCAAATCAGAGAACTCATCGTTTTCAATTGAAATACACAAATCACTGACAAGCAAGCAACGACATTCAAGCCATCAAAGAGTATTTTTCCAGATTAAAAGACGTGTGTAACAACCCGGATTCCGACGGACCGATTTTCTTTTCAAAAATCCAATCCACCGAAACCCGAGTTGGTTGATCTGATATCCTGCAAAAAAAAGACAGAGAAAAGAGATATGTCAGAGTTCGGAAAACACCTCACAGCGCAAGGAGTAAAACATAATATATTTAAAACATAGCTTTACCTTAACCACAGTACTGCTAAATCAGTATTCCCAAAGCTATAAGTCTCTGTCTAACCTGCGAATGTTACGATGAGGGGGTCAGAACATAAGTTCTGTGTGAATGAATTTAAACTACACTTCTTGAATAATCCTACATATACCGTTCAATTACACTTTCTTATTTATTAGGTTATACGTGTTATTAGCACTCAAAGCTTACACATACGTCGCACCCATCTACCCCCTAGTAGATTAACCTAATATAGTGTATATGTAGCTACCCCCAAACTGAGGTACACCCCGTGATACCCCACTCGCATGGTCTCCTCCGTATCGCTACAGTAATATGCGCTGTCCCTCATCCTATGCCATAGTAACATACAACGCTACATCTGCATAGAACCACTATCGCTGTGCTACGTAAGCGTACTGACTGCTATCCTCGAACTATTCGATCGAGTTTGGTTCCATCATCGAATAATGCCCTCTAGTCTATGATACACCACCCAGAGCAGCCATGGTTGTACCTAGACTTCCCCACATACGTATCATCAATCGTACTCGATATTTCTACTGCACATAACCTTTACTTGTGCCCCCAAGTTCCGTGGCAGGGCTACACTAGAAAACACGGAACTCAGTCGAGAGCTTTTCTATATCTGTACGGGCCCGCCTCTAAGATTGTCCAATGTACAGATATCCCGTTGACCTCTCACATTAGACGTCCGCTTGTGGTTGCTGGATTTGCCGGGCGGTTCCGGGCAGTCTTACACCACAAACGCGCCTAACCTCGTGTCATAGGCGTTCATTAACAATCGTCTTTCACCAAACCCCAAATTCATGTCATGTGTTCTAAATTCAGCTTAATTACATTTCATTTTTATGCCTATTTCCAATTTGTCATTCACTACACCAATTACATAATAGTTAGACAAATTTCATACTACCCAAATTATCCAATTATAGCCAAATTCACCAATTCCATGTTATTCATACCCAAACATGCCAATTTCCAATATCCAGTTATACCCAATTTCATATAATCAATATTTTTCAAATATATGTACCCCAACATTCCCACGTTCATACATATAATCTAATTCACCCTCTAGGCTTACTTTTCAAGTCACAAATAAATTCCACCAATCCGTGTTATCCAATTACATGTTCTTAATATTGAATTATACCAATTCCATATCCAATTAAAATTATGTCAAACTTACATAAATTCAACATTACAGTATAACTATGTCCATAATTCTATACAAAACCTTCCAATCCCCATATTATGCCCAATCCAACCCTTCTTCCCTTTTTTAATTTCATGTTCCCATTAAAACGCATAAATCCATGATAGACTTAGGCTCAAGATAACCTAGCTATAAAAATAAAAAGGGGAAAGATTAAAAAGGAGAGAACTCAAACGTAGGCATAAATAAAATAACTGATCTTATTAAATTATCATCATATTCATTATATGGAATGGTAAAATCTAGAAGCAATTTTATACAACAAATATAGTTCAAATACACACACTTTGACTGGATTGGAGAAATAAGCGATTTGTCGTTGATGTAGAATGCTGATTTAATCTTCTTAATTGATTATTGGTGAAGAACATGAATTGTTGATGCAGAACTTTGCTACTTGATTTGATTAAAACTCCAAAGTTGATGAAGAACTTGCAATTTAATTTAGAGTTTTGGGGCGGCGACTATGTTTGGTTGAAGTTTGGCAGCATGGAGGCGTCTTAAGGAATTGTTATGAATTAGGGTTAGGTCTTGCTATGTATTTATAGGCGTAGAGAGTGTTTTAGAGCCCTTAGATTGACCTAGAAGCCATCTGACCCGTACAGCACATCAAAACATGTCACAGGAACTGAAATCGCCCAGATCTGGGGATAGGTCGACCCTCAGGTCGACCTCCCTAGGGGTAGGTCGACCCCAGGTCGACCTGACCTCTAGGTCGACCACCAGGTCGACCTGCCTAGTTTTGGCAGGAAATTTCCCACCCAGCTGCATGGGTCGAATTTCGAACTGTTTTGAATTTTTGTTGAATCTTCTAAAGGCCATAAATCCTTCATACGGAGTCTAATTTACGCAAACTTGGACTCTATTCCAAGCAGAATTCCGAGATGAATGCAATGGTTATGTCCGTTTTACTTAGTTCCTGATATTTAAATTAAGTATCTTTTTTTTCTCATCTCTTCCATTACACACACTGTTATTGAATTAATTTTTCCTTCGCTTCCATGTATTAATTAATTCTCATTGTACATCACCATTATTTACCTATCTATGAATATACACATATTTTTAATTATATTAAAAATGCGGGGTGTTACATTCTCGCACCCTTAAAGAATTTCATCCCCGAAATTCGATAAGAGTAAAATAGATAACCTCTCGCAATATCCATCCAAAAAGTGTGCATCCAATTGTTACAAACATTGTGCACATGTGCAAAGTGAAATACATAATATTAAAGTATGTATTCCTAATTTGGATCCACCTGTATGTATGCAAATTTTAAAAACTCTTTCAAAACATGATGCTCACATCCTAAGTATACTTGCAGTTCTATATAAATGCAATATTCTTGAAAAATCAAAATATTTTTCATCTAAGTTTTCCCATACTGTTATAGAATAAGAGCATAGTTCACCCAATTGTCGCATCCAAAACCCTACCATCCATCATTAAATTCGAAATTTAGAAAAATCTAGTTTTCCAAATTCGATTTCTTATGTTACGAAATGGTATAAAACGGAAAAATTCACATCCTCTGTTTTTTCTTTTCTAATTGTACTTGGATTTTTTTATATGACTATTCTATGAAGATTTCCTATTTTCCTATCCAAGCACAACCACATAAGAAAGTTTCTTCTCTTTTTCCACTTATCTTGGAAAAATTTCATATTTATTCATCTTTTTCTTAAGATTTCCATTTTCTTTTCCCGTCACATTTGTTGCCTTACTGAATTTATTGTTCCTTGTTAGCTAGGCTTATCTCTTTCTTAGCTTATTTACTTAATCCAATTACTTAAGTTTATTATTTCAAATAAGCTTTTTCTGTTTTCAACTCAAACAACATCCTACACAGCTACTACTACGGGCCAAAAATCTTAGGACTTTGTCATCTCAGACAATTGCGAGTCCACACAACAGGATCTACCCACTTACTTGCCATTTACTACTTAGTAGTCACTACTAGTCCTTGCTGTGTATTACTAGCCTATCCTTTTTTTCCTTTTTCTCTAGCAACAAATCTAGATTTCTCAATGTTTATGTAATCTACAGGAATTTTCTATTAGTTTAATATTAGCTAATTTTTAACCGGAAATTGGTAAGAGAATAATTCCCTAAGCATCAACCTCGAAGACCAAAATCAACATCAGATTGATACTCAGAGAATCACTCAACTCTACCAATCTCCAGTTAGGTTATAGTTCTTTAATTCATAGCCTTAACTTTATCTCGTTCTTTCTAGGCCTTAATCCTTACCTACCCTATTCTTTTAAAAGTATGGTTTGTCCTCTTTCTTTACATCGCATATTTCTTCCAAAAACTAAAAGTGGTAAAACTTTTATCTTTTTCTCAAAAACTTGCCTTTGCCAAACCATAAAAACATGTTACTAAATAAAAATGCAAAACATATTTTTTCAAATCACAAAACTGGAGTAGACAAGGACAACTAATGGGTTACACTGTTTATACCTACGATGTTAATCTAACTACTTGCTACAAGGTGCAAACATCTACTCTATTCTTAATTCCTACAACTTATTTCGTCTACCCAACAAAATTCTTTTCTAAAACAATAAATAAATTTTTATTGTCAACTGAATAGAGAATTTTTTTCAAAAAAACTTTCTTTTACAAAATGCAACATTTTGTATGCTTTACTTTTTAATCCTTTCATATATTATAATATGAAAACTAGCGAGCTATACATGCTCTATAATATGCATCTTTTTATGAGAGAATTCTTTTAAAACAAGAAAAAATTGTTTTACACAATATACCCTACTTTACCATAAAACCCAACATGCATTTCTCAAACATCAAAATACTTTTAAGATCAAAACTTGGAAAATAACACAAACTCTTTTACAAACTCAAGTTCTTAAAAGTTTATTATTGGGTTAGACACCAAGTGGGTCTCCAATCTTAACTAGGCTTTCCTAAACATTTTTCCAAAGCCAATTCTCTCAACTATATATATATATATATATATATATATATATATTCCTAACCCATCTTCCACTTTTTAACCTTTTTCCAATTTTTAAGGTTTCACTTCTAAACCCACTAATCTGAAGTACTAACATTTCAATTTCTATTATATGGGATACATCTTTCTCTAATACCAAATCATATTGTATACTTTCCAACCAAACCACCTAAGGGTCTCAAAAATTTCTATGTTTATTACTTTAGTTTAAAAACTAAATATCCCAACTCTTTCCATACCTAGTGGGCTACTATATGGATTCAGGTTATTATATATAATATATTTATATTTTAGAAAATACAAATACGTTCACTCATTATCTCCCTAGGAACACTAAACCGAAGCTCTGATACTAGATGTAACAACCCGGATTTCGACGGACCGATTTTCTTTTCAAAAATCCAATCATCGAAACCCGAGTTGGTTGATCCGGTATCCTGCAAAAAAAAAATACAGAGAAAAGAGATATGTCAGAGTTCGGAAAACACCTCACAGCGGAAGGAGTAAAATGTAATATATTTAAAACATAGCTTTACCTTAATCACAATACTGCTAAATCAGTATTCCCAAAGCTATAAGTCTCTGTCTAACCTGCGAATGTTATGAGGAGGGGGCATAAGTTCTGTGTGAATGAATATAAACTACACTTCTTGAATAATCCTACATATACCGTTCAATTAAACTTTCTTATTTATTAGGTTATACGTGTTATTAGCACTCAAAGCTTACACACACGTCGCACCCATCTACCCCCTAGTAGATTAACGTAATATAGTGTATATGTGGCTACCCCCAAACTGAGGTACACCCCGTGATACCCCACTCGCACGGTCTCCTCCGTATCGCCACAGTAATATGCGCAGTCCCTCATCCTATGCCATAGTAACGTACAATGCTACATCCGCATATAACTACTATCGCTGTGCAATGTAAGCGTACTGACTGCTATCCTCGAACTATTCGATCGAGTTTGTGTGACAACCCGCCCCGCACCAACCGACATTTACTCCAAAGTTGCGCTGTACACATGTCCAGTTGGCACGGAACGGTCGTCAGAAGAAAAGGGAAGAAGGAAATGAACTAACAAAGAACCTGTAGAATGTCTCACAGCGCATAGGATAAAATATAATAATAACATACTTGGCATAAAATAGGTGAGACAGTGCATAAGATGAAACAACTAACATAGCAGCGGAAAATGTAAGTACAACTTATTATCCAAAGTTAAACATTATTACAATTATCTCAAAGCAAAAGCAAGAAAAAGGAGGCACACTACTAATGCCCAACTAGCGACCACCAACGACACAGGGAGAATATCTATATATCATACGTGGAAGCCTCCTGCCCGCCTCCAAATCAGCTACTCGCACATCACCAGCTAACCTGTCTCTAGTCTGCTTGTGAGAGTACCCAGAGTAATAAGAGGAGACATAAAACTCTGGGTCAGACATAAAGCCTGGTATGAGCGATAAGCATCTAAGCAGAACAATAAAAGGTAGACTAAAACATACCTGAACCTGGACCTGCAACCAAAGAGTTAGCACTACATATTGTACAACACTCTAAGCTGCCATATCAAATGGTGTAAAGATACAGAGGTGGGGGTGTGCATGTCATAGTGATGGCAAACAATCAAACATAGCATCCATCCTCACATCTCTCACTCAGTGCGTAAAGCATACAATATTCACCACTTCGATCACCCAACATACCTTGCTACGATCACTTTGCCCCATGAAGTCATAAATGGCTTCACTGCACTGATAACGTAGCCACTAATCCTTCGCTATGTCCACTTGCCCTATGGAGTTATTCATCCCATCTGCGCTGGCTCATAGTCTTACTACGCATCACTTTGCCCCTCAAGTCATAACGACTCTACTGCATTGATAACGTAGTTTTGCTACCATCATCTTGCCCCTCGAGTCATAATGACTCTACTGCACTGATAAGTATCCCATCATCCATTTTCAGTGGAGAATCGAAGTTATGAACGTGGACAACTCCTTAGCACACGTCCCGCAGCAAAGTCCAACCATGAAGTGAACTCATCGGTTCCCAACTGGATCCTGAGCTCTAACTTCCCATATTGGACTACCTTTGCATCTCGGGTTATTGATCAATACTGGGTCGGGTCGGATTCCCTTCAAGCCATCGGTTCGGGTCGGGTCCACTACATTGCGTCGGTTCATGATCTTCCTCTGGTGATGGTTCGGTTCGGGTTCACAGCGTTACATTGGTTCGGGTCGGGTCGGGTTGCCATATCTCATCCAGTTCGTGCTCCCGCTCCGATCAGCTCCCTCGTTCTTCATATGCTCCGATCTGATCCCCCTCTTTCAGCCGATCCGATCCCAGTTCAATTAGCATGACCTTCCTTTTTTCTAGGTTTCTCAAGTGTCAAGTTCCGATCTGATCGAATCCCTTGCCCAGTTCAACTTATCCGATCCGAGCCCCCATATCCGATCCGATCTGGTCCAGAACCTGCACTTTTCCGGCAACTTTTCCAGCAAGTGTTTTACGCCATTCGACGACGTTTTCGACCATTCTAACTATTGAAATCAATCACAAAGCATATCATACAGTCATAGTAACATACATAATCAACCACAAAATTCAAAACATCAATATGATAAGTTAAAATGGATCAAACATAACAAAAACCCCATATTTCCCCTTAAGCATGTTTAGGTGAAACTAATGATAGGATTAGCAAAACTTAACCAAATTAACCCAAATTCATATCAGAGGTCTAAAACATCATTTCGGATTTTATAAATATTTTTCCGGAATTTTATCATGTTTAAATTCGCTAATTAACACTAATCACCCTTAATTAGCCATAATTAGTGAGGAACTATGCAAATCACTCACCTTAGCCATAAATAAACTAAGATCTGAAATAAATCTCTGATTTGATGCGAATCCCGATGCTAAACAGCATTTCCAATGTTGATTTAGTGTAGATCTCCCTTGATTTGATGTTGCTAAGCTTAATCCTTGATTAAAAGACGATTTTGGGGTGATTTAGAGGTTGGAGGCCTTTTTAGGGTTTCTTGGAGATAAGTGGAGGCTAGAAAACTGAAATGGAATGATTCTCTAACTCATTTCAGCCTCCCCATAACCCTAATCCCGAAATGGGTTATGGGCCTAGCTGTTATTCACCCGGTTAAGCCCAATTAAGCTGTTTTTTACTATCTGAAACTTGTTTCAGCCATATCTCCCAAACGGTAAGTCCGTTTGACTATTATGACCACTCTACGGAAAGGTAAACCATCAAACGAATCTAATGGAAGTGGTTTCAGGTCAAAATTCCTTTCCAGTCAAAAGTTATGGCCAAAACAGTACCAACTAGGGGTAAAATGGTCATTTAAAAATCGGGAAAAATCATGAACATGGGTAATGACCCCAACAGTCGTCTCCCAAAGTTACTTGACCATACGACTTCATATGTGAAAGAAATAAATATTCTACGATCCTATGATGCGTAGAATGCGGGTCGTTTCACTCTCCCCCCTTAAGAAATTTCGCCCCCGAAATTCCTTAACCAAAATACATAAAAGGGTCCCGCATGCCTATCAATCATAAAACAACAATCAAACATGCAAAACAAGCAAAACAAGTCTATCCTAGCATGCGGAATAACTAAATTACGAAGTAAATCTTACCAGGCAAAGAGTTCTGGATACGTCTTTCTAATGCTCTCCTCTGTCTCCCAAGTACAATCATTCTCGTCCTCACCCCACTGAACCTTGACTAGCCTCACCGCCTTCCTTCGAAGTTGCTTCGTATCATGCTCGACAATACGGATCGGCTTGCGGTTCCCAACCGCCTCAGGTTCTACTTTGAAGTCCTCTAACTGATCAGGTGAAATAGTCATATCTGGGTCGTGAACGAACTTCCTTAGTTGGGAAACATGAAATACGTCTTGAACTCCCGCCATCTTCTCTGGTAAGTCAACTCTATATGCCAAATTCCCGACTAGTTCAAGAACAGGGAATGGGCCAACAAATCTTGGTGCCAACTTGCCTCTCCTGCCAAATCGTATCACACTCTTCAACGGAGAAATCTTGACAAACACCAACTCACCAACGGAGAATTTTATGTCTCTTCTCCTTTTATCAGCATAGCTTTTCTGCCTATCCTGGGCAGCCTTCATTCGTTGCTGAATGATCTTAATCTTATCCGAAGTTTCCCTCACCACATCTGGTCCAAGCATAAACTTCTCGCCGGTCTCTATCCAACATGATGGTGAGTTGCACGGTCTTCCATACAAAGCTTCATATGGAGCCATACCGATACTGGATTGGTAGCTATTATTATATGCAAACTCTACTAGATGCAAATGGTCATCCCATATCCACCAAAATCCAATATACAAGCTCTCAAGAGATCTTCCAATATACGATTCACCCTCTCCGTCTGACCGTCGGTCTGAGGATGATATGCGGTACTGAGATGTAATTCTGACCTTAGAGCCTCTTGTAAGCTCTTCCAAAACCTACTAGTGAACAACGGGTCTCGGTCACTCACAATGCTTTTAGGTACTCCATGAAATCTCACTACCCACTTCATATACAATTCTGCCAACTTGGCTGCCGTTCTGGTCGATTTGACTGGTATAAATCTTGCGCTCTTAGTCAATCGATCCACAATTACCCAAATGCTATCATATCCCGATCTAGTCCTTGGTAAACCATCGATGAAATCCATCGAGACTTGCTCCCATTTCCATTCGGGAATTTCTAATGGTTGCAATAAACCACTATGCTTCTTTTGCTCGGCTTTAACTAGCTGGCAATTCATGCATTTGGATATAAACTTCCCAACGTCTCTTTTCATCCCTTCCCAGTAGTAAGTCTGTCTCATGTCTCGATACATCTTATTACCACCGGGGTGTATAGTCAGTTTTGAGTGATGACACTCTCTTAGCACTTCATCTCTCAAACCATTCACGTTGGGTACAACTAGTCTTCCATTCTTTCTAAGCCATCCGTCACGATCAAGCCCATACAAATTCATCTCCTTACCATCGATGTTCATCTCTAACTTGGAGATGATTTCTAATAGATTAGGATCGTCCCTCTGGCTGGAACCATTCCGCTCTATCAAAGTGGGTCTGATCGCCAAACTAGCTAGCATGACTGGTTCCAATTCGCACTTTGGTCTGAAATCAAACCCCGCGATATACTCCAGTTGCTTCCATTCAAGAAACATTGTCCCTAAACTGGCATGTCTCCTACTCAAGGCATCGGCTACCGCCTTACCTTTCCCAGGTGTATATGCGATATCAAAATCATACGAAGCCAAGAACTCTAGCCACCTTTGCTGACGAAGATTCAGATCTTTCTGAGAGAAGAGAAACTTTAACGATTTATGATCGGTGAACAACTCAAATCTTTCTCCCAAGAGATAGTGTCTCCACATCTTCAGCGCAAACACGATCGCTGCTAATTCCAAATCATGGGTAGGATACTTCTTCTCATGCGGCTTCAGCTGCTGAATAGCATAAGCTACAACCCTACTTCCTTGCATCAATACAGCACCTAGTCCGGTACCACAAGCATGCGTGTATACCGTCATCTCTTCATTCCCCTTAGGAATGACTAATACCGGCGCACGCGTCAACTTCTCTTTTAGACTCTTGAATGCATTCTCACACACTCCGTCCCAGATGAAGGACTGATTCTTCTTAGTCAATTGATTCAACGATGCTGCTATCTTGGAGAAGTCCTGGATAAACTTACGATAATATCTAGCTAACCCCAAGAAACTTCTTACATCTGTTGCATTCTTGGGCGTAGGCCAATCCTGTACCGTAGCCACCGTCGCAGGGTCCACGGCAATACCACTCTCTAAAACAACATGACCCAAGAATCTCACTTCCCTTCTCCAAAAATGACACTTAGAGAATTTCGCTTTCAATTGGTGTTTCCTCAACACCTCCATCACTATCCTCAAGTGTCCCTTGAGTTCCTCTTCTGTCCTTGAGTAAACAAGGATATCGTCTACGAACACAAGAACAAACTTATTCAACTGATCTCTGAATACTCGATTCATAAGATCCACAAAGTAGGCTGGTGCATTGGTCAACCCAAATGGCATGACCAACCACTCATAAAATCCAGACGGTATCCTAAATGCCATTTTCGGAACACTCTCATCCGCTACTCGTAGCTGATGAAATCCTGTCGCGAGGTCCAACTGGGAGAACACTCTTGCTCCTTCCAGTTGATCAAACAAATCATCTATCCACGGTAGAGGATACTTATTCTTCCTCATTACCTTATTCAACTCGCGATAGTCCACACACAAACGAAGGGAACCATCTGCCTTAGTGGCAAACAAAACTGGTGCTCCCCACTCGGAGACACTTCTTCTAATAAATCCCTTCTTCAAAAGATTGCTGACTTGCACCCCGAGCTCTCGCTGCTCCCTTGGTGCCATACGACGAAGTTGCATCACTATAGGTCTGGCATCTTTCACTAAATCAATACGGAACTCAATCTCTCGGTGTGGTGGAAGCCCGATCACCTCCTCGAAGATGTCCGGATGCTGGCCAACCACGGGCACATCTGACAACTCATCCTGCGGGATGTCGAGGGAATTTACAAAACTAGCCATTACCCCATCACTAGGTAGACAACCAAACACTACCCTCCGCCCATCATCCTCCATAACTGTCACCAAAAAGCCCTCACAGTCTACCACCACCCCGTATCTTTGGAACCAATCGACTCCCAATATAATGCCATACCCAGTAAAGCCCAAAACAAAGCAATCACAAACAAACATACATCCATGACTCGATAAGACCAAATTTCTGCAAATCATACTAAGGCTAGTCGAACCACCAATCGGGTTCATCACAACCAACGGTCTATCGACTATCTCGGGTTCCAGTCCCAACCTATCTACCAGGTCACTAGATATGAACGAACGGGAAGCCCCAGTATCAAACAAAACTCGAACTGGTATATCATAAATAGAAAGCATACCTTGAATAACAATATTCTTTCCTTTCTCCGCCGCAGTTGGGGCATTCGACGAAGAAGGAACAACATCAATAGCATATGCTTTCACAATCTGCTTCTCCTTAAGAGGTTGCGGACACTTATCCTTGAAATGTCCCACTTGACCACAGTTGAAGCACTTCTTATCCGATGTCTTGGCCCGACAATCTTTAGCATAATGGCCCTTCTTACCACAATTGAAGCACTCAACACCTTTCTTGTTCTTTTTCTGGCCACCCTTATATTGGTCCTGCTTCCTCTTATTCTGAGAGTTATTCTTGCCTCCACCGCCTGCTTGCGGCTTTGGCCCTTCTGCAGATGCAGTCTCAGTCTTTGACTTAGGGTAAAGACTCTCTGATCTCAAAGCTTTCCCCACAATCGATTCAAAAGTCTCATCGATGTGGTTGATAAGCCTTTCCCCCAGGTATCCATCCAAACCAGTAATGAACTTCTCATTCTTCTTCTCAGGAGTATCGATAAGAGATAGTCCATACTTTGACAAAGTGTCGAACTCAGTAATATAGTCAGAGACTGCCCTACCACTCTGCTTGAGTTCCAAGAATCTCTTAAACAACACTGACTTCTGGGCAGCTGGAATAAACTTCTCGCTAAAGCGAGCCTTGAACTGATCCCAAGTAACCTGATCTTCTGGAGTAGCTGTTCTAATGGCATTCCACCAATTCATCGCTCGCCCCTTGCAGCTGACGAGACGCTAGCCTTCTCTTCATCGCATCCTCAAGACCCAAGTCGTCGAAGATACGATCACAGCTATCCATCCAATCTTGAACATCTGTGGCTGATTCCGTCCCGTGGAACGACTTCCCACCAAGGTTAGTGTAATTCTTGCACAACTTGGCGAAATCGACCCTAGGCGCCTGCACTACTGGGCCAACACCAATTCCGGGATTGGGAACTGCCCCTTGCACTTCTCTAAGCATGTCTCTCATGAGGTCAGTAAACATCGCCCTCATGTCAGCAGCATTCCCATGGTTGGTCCCTCTACCAGCACCCCTCGTGTCTCGACTCATCGTCAATCTGTAAAAGGGAAACGATTAACGACCCATCGTGGTGCTAGTGTAGTACGACTTCATTCTTATACTACTAATAGTATATATATATAGCTTTGAAAACCAAACTAATCACAAATACGCGCTCTCATATACATACTATCTCTCCCTAGTGTCTTTCCCTAGGTTAACTACGCAACCTAGAGCTCTGATACCAAATGTGACGGCCCGCCCCGCACCAACCGACATTTACTCCAAAGGTGCGCTATACACAAGTCCAGTTGGCACGGAACGGGTCGTCAGAAGAAAAGGGAAGAAGGAAATAAACTAACAAAGAACCTGTAGAATGTCTCACAGCGCATACGATAAATTATAATAATAACATACTTGACATAAAACAGGTGAGACAGTGCATAAGCTGAAACAACTAACATAGCAGCGGAAAATGTAAGTACAGCTTATGATCCAAAGTTAAACATTATTACAACTTTTCAAACTGTCTCAAAGCAAAGGCAAGATAAAGGAGGCACACTACTAATGCCCAAGTAGCGACCACCAACGACACAGGGAGAATATCTATATATCATACGTGGAAGCCTCCTGCCCGCCTCCAAATCAGCTACTCGCGCATCACCAGCTAACCTGTCTCTAGTCTGCTCGTGTGAGCACCCAGAGTAATAAGAGGAGACATAAAACTCTGGGTTAGACATAAAGCCTGGTATGAGCGATAAGCATCTAAACAGAACAATAACAGGTAGACTAAAACATACCTGAACCTGGACCTACAACCAAAGAGTTAGCACTACATACTGTACAACACTCTAAGGTGCCATATCAAATGGTGTAAAGATACGGAGGTGGGGGTATGCATGTCATAGTGATGGCAAACAATCAAACATAGCATCCATCCTCACATCTCTCACTCAGTGCGTAAAGCATACGATATTCACCACTTCGATCACCCAACATACCTTGCTACGATCACTTTGCCCCATGAAGTCATAAATGGCTTCACTGCACTGATAACGTAGCCACTAATCCTTCGCTATGTCCACTTGCCCCATGCAGTTATTCACCCCATCTGCGCTGGCTCATAGTCTTACTATGCATCACTTTGCCCCTCAAGTCATAACGACTCTACTGCATTGATAACGTAGTCTTGCTACCATCACCTTGCCCCTCGAGTCATAATGACTCTACTGCACTGATAAGTAGCCCATCATCCATTTTCAGTGGTGAATCGAAGTTATGAACGTTGACAACTCCTTAGCACACGTCCCGCAGCAAAGTCCAACCATGAAGTGAACTCATCGGTTCCCAACTGGATCCTGAGCTCTAACTTCCCATATTGGACTACCTTTGCATCTCGGGTTATTGATCAATACTGGGTCGGGTCGGATTCCCTTCAAGCCATCGGTTCGGGTCGGGTCCACTACATTGCGTCGGTTCATGATCTTCCTCTGGTGATGGTTCGGTTCGGGTTCACAGCGTTACATTGGTTCGGGTCGGGTGTCCCACTTTGGGTCGGATCGGGTTGCCATTTCCCATCCAGTTCGTGCTCCCGCTCCGATCAGCTCCCTCGTTCTTCATATGCTCCGATCCGATCCCCCTCTTTCAGCCGATCCGATCCCAGTTCAATTAGCATGGCCTTCCTTTTTGCCAGGTTTCTCAAGTGTCAAGTTCCGATCCGATCGAATCCCTTGCCCAGTTCAACTTATCCGATCCGAGCGCCCATATCCGATCCGATCTGATCCAGAACCTGCACTTTTCCGGCAACTTTTCCAATAAGTGTTTTACACCATTCGACGACGTTTTCGACCATTATAACTATTGAAATCAATCACAAAGCATATCATACAGTCATAACAACATACATAATCAACCACAAACATCAAAACATCAATATGATAAGTTAAAATGGATCAAACATACGCAAAACCCCATATTTCCCCTTAAGCATGTTTAGGTGAAACTAATGATAGGATTAGCAAAACTTAACCAAATTAACCCAAATTCATATCAAAGGTCTAAAACATCATTTCGGATTTTATAAATATATTTCCGGAATTTTATCATGTTTAAATTCGCTAATTAACACTAATCACCCTTAATTAGCCATAATTAGTGAGGAACTATGCAAATCACTCACCTTAGCCATAAATAAACTAAGATCTGAAATAAATATCTGATTTGATGCGAATCCCGATGCTAAACAGCAGTTCCAATGTTGATTTAGTGTAGATCTCCCTTGATTTGATGTTGCTAAGCTTAATCCTTGATTAAAAGACGATTTGGGGGTGATTTAGAGGTTGGAGGCTTTTTTAGGGTTTCTTGGAGATAAGTGGAGGCTAGAAAACTGAAATGGAATGATTCTCTAACTCATTCCAGCCTCCCCATAACTCTAATCCCGAAATGGGTTATGGGCTTAGCTGTTAATCACCCGGTTAAGCCCAATTAAGCTGTTTTTCACTATCTGAAACTTGTTTCAGCCATATCTCCCAAACGGTAAGTCCGTTTGACTATTATGACCACTCTACGGAAAGGTAAACCATCAAACGAATCTAATGGAAGTGGTTTCAGGTCAAAATTCCTTTCCAGTCAAAAGTTATGGCCAAAACAGTACTAACTAAGGGTAAAATCGTCATTTAAAAATCGGGAAAAATCATGAACATGGGTAATGACCCCAACAGTCGTCTCCCAAAGTTACATACTATACGACTTCATATGTGAAAGAAATAAATATTCTACGATCCTATGATGCGTAGAATGCGGGTCGTTACAGTTTGGTTCCATCACCGAATAATGCCCTATTGTCTACGATACACCACCCAGAGCAGCCACGGTTGTACCTAGACTTTCCCACGTACGTATCATCAATCGTACTCGATGTTTCTATTACACATAACGTCTACTTATGCACCCAAGTTTCGTGGCAGGGCTACACCAGAAAACACGGAACTCGGTCAAGAGCTTTTCTATATCTGTACGGGCCCGCCTCTAAGAGTGTCCAATGTACAGATATCCCTCAGGTTTGGTTTTTCTATGGTGGCCATGGCCCCACCTCAGCCCCTCCCTCAACTAGTAAAGACCACACGAGCTAAGCGACCACCCATAACAAGCAAACAATCTAAACATCTGTGTGGGGTCTCCCCGCACCCGTCCCTTGATAGCAAAGGTTAACGATCTCTAGGGGTTAGCTCTTGTCTTTTCAAATTCCTTAGGCTGCTAGTGATAGGCGTCCGATGATCTTGCTATCGTTTGGTCTTGACCCTCCACCTCCTCCTGAGGCAATCGTCGAACCACCCTTAATGCCACCACGTACAACATTCTCACTGCCCCCTACTTGTGCAGTCAAGGCCCACCCACCTGGTAGTTCCACGCAGACCCAACCTCTGTAATCCTAGCCCGAAGCTAAACCACCCCAGAGGACTACCAGGAGCACCTTTAAAGTCTCAGTAAGCCGCGTGCTTCCCCTTCCAGTCCGTTGGAGCCGCCAAAATAGCGAACGTGCGCTCTCCTGGAGGCTTATGACACCGTCGTGATCTACCTCGTTGGGTTATTCATCCTACAATGTACAGACTGCTTCAAGCACCTTAGTTTTATATGTCATTAGACCCTAAGTCTAACCATTTATTTCATGCTTGTGCCACCTCGTCAACTTTCTCATTTAACTTTATTCACATTAGCTTCCTTTTTTCGTATTCACCAGGTTACCCTTGCTTATTAATTCAATTTATATTTAACCCACTTAAGTCCATTAGTAAGCCCACAACATGTTATTTTTCAATTTCATAAATTATTCCCTTTTAGGGTTACGACAACATGTTATACTTAATTCATAGTTAAGTATGCCTTATCCCACATGTATACTGATTAGGAGAATAACCCTCTAAACACCAGCCCCGAAGACCGAAATCAACATCAGACTGACACCTAGAGAATTACTCAACCCAACCAACATATATGATTCTAATTTACTTCTTTTCCATTCATATAACTTATATCATTTTTAATTTCACATTTCTCCTTCCCAAACCACTTAATTTAAGTATTAAGTTATCCCATCTTCCTTATCGTTTTTTATAACTTATCTTGTCCCATAAGTTATAATTTCCACCTATCAACCTTTCTTGCCTTATTCAAGTTTATTCATAATAGGTTATTTATCATTCCCCATTTCTTGTCATTAATTTTAGATTTGACTTAACCCTTCCATTTACTTAACCCGTTACTTAAACTTTACCCAATTCAATTAATTTATGATACCGTCACGGGTCCCATTTGGTTAAGCATATCTAAATTTTGTTTCACATGTCACCCGTGTCCCACTTAACCCCCTTTATTATAGTTTCCATATCTTACACATGTCTTACTATGGTGAAGTCTACCTTAGTCATGTTTTACATCACATGTCTTACAACGGTTAAGTCCACATTAGTCACGCTTTACATGTCATTTATATCACCCACTTAACCCTCTAACCATACCCATGTGACCCACATGTCTTATTATGGTTAGTATTTCTTAATTTATTTATTATGCCGTAACGATGTATGACCTCTCACATTAGACGTCCGTTCGTGGCTGCTGGATTTGTCGGGCGGTTCCGGGCAGACTTATACCACAACGCGCCTAACCTCATGTCATAAACCGTTACGCCTCTAGTTCTTGTCGTTGACCTCTCACATTAGACGTCCGCTTGTGGTTGTTGAATTTGCCGGGCGGTTCCGGGCAGTCTTACACCACAAACGCGCCTAACCTCGTGTCATAGGCGTTCATTAACAGTCGTCTTTCACCTAAACCCCAAATTCATGTCATGTGTTCCAAATTCAACTTAATTACATTCCATTTTTATGCCTAGTTCCAATTTGTCATTCAGTACACCAATTACATAATAGTTAGCCAAATTTCATATTACCTCAATTATCCAATTATAGCCAAATTCACCAGTTCCATGTTATTCATATCCAAACATGCCAACTTCCAATATCCAATTATACCCAATTTCATATAATCAATATTTTCCCAGTATATATACCCCAACATTACCACGTTCATACATATAATCTAATTCACCCTCTAGGCTTACTTTTCAAGTCACAAATAAATTTCACCAATCCATGTTATCCAATTACATGTTGTTAATATTGAATTATACCAATTCTATATCCAATTACAATTATGTCAAACTTACATAAATTCAACATTACAGTATAATTATGTCCATAATTCTATACAAAACCTTCCAATCCCCATATTATGCCCAATCCAACCCTTCTTCCCTTTTTTAATTTCACGTTCCCATTAAAACGCATAAATCCATGATAGACGTAGGCTTGAGATAACCTAGCTATAAAAATAAAAAGGGGAAAAAATAAAAAGGAGAGAACTCAAACATAGGCATAAATAAAATAACTGATCTTATTAAATAATCATCATATTCATTATGGGGAATGGTAGACGGTAGAAGCAATATTATACAACAAATATAGTTCAAATCCACACACTTTGACTGGATTGGAGAAATAAGCGATTTGTCGTTGATGTAGAACGCTAATTTAATCTTCTTAATTGATTATTGGTGAAGAGCATGAATTGTTGATGCAGAAGTTTGCTACTTGATTTGATTAAACTCCAAAGTTGATGAAGAACTTGCAATTTAATTTAGAGTTTTGGGGCGATGGCTATGTTTGGTTGAAGTTTGGCAGCATGGAGGCGTCTTAAGGAATTGTTATGAATTAGGGTTAGGTCTTGCTATGTATTTATAGGTGTAGAGAGTGTTTTAGAGCCCTTAGATGGACCTAGAAGCCATCCGACCCGTACAGCACATCAAAACATGTCATAGGAACTAAAATCGCCCAGATCTGGGGATTGGTCGACCCCCAGGTCGACCTCCCTAGGGGTAGGTCAACCCCCAGGTCGACCCCTGGTCAACCTGACCCCCAGGTTGACCTACCTGGTTTTGGCGAGAAATTTCCCGCCTAGCTGCCTGGGTTGAATTTCGAATTGTTTTGAATTTTTGTTGAATCTTCTAAAGGCCATAACTCCTTCATATGGAGTCCAATTTACGCAAAATTGGACTCTATTTCAATCAGAATTCCGAGACGAACGCAATGGTGATGTCCGTTTTACTTAATTCCTGATATTTAAATTAAGTATCTTTATTTTCTCATCTCTTCCGTTACACACACTGTTATTGAATTAATTTTTCCTTCTCTTCCATGTATTAATTAATTCTCATTGTACATCACCATTATTTACCTATCTATGCATATACACATATTTTTACATATTTTTAATTATATTAAAAATGCGGGGTGTTACAACGTGATTCGATTTGGGTAGCAAAATCCTAAAGCCCCTTTCGGTCATCATTACAGAGAAAAGAAAAGCCGATATTTTGGTTAAGGGACAAAGCAAAGACGATCGACCATTTTTATTAAGTGTTAAAAAGAGAGGATTTTGTTTTTAATTTTAATGTTTGTTATTTTATATTTCTTTTGTAACCGATTCATTTGTTTTTCTAGTTTTTTTGTAAAACTAGGGGTTTCTAGTTATAGAATTTATAGCTAGGTTTTACGATTTACAGGATTGTAATTCGAGGAAAGTCTGATCTTCGGTATAAAGATTAGTACAGGATTTTAGTGTAGGATTAGAACAGCTAGTAGCGGGAGTCGTGAGTTTATGAAGATTTTGTAAGTGTAAAGATTGTTTTAATTCTAGTAGAAACCTTGGGAATGCAGTAATTGGCAGGGTTCGCCGAGGCTGGGTAAAATCTGTGTCATTTACTTTCTGCATTTATTTTCTGTATTGCAATCTGTGTTGTGATATTTTTAATATCTTGTAAACTCCAATAAACCCTATTCACCCCCTTCTAGGTTTAATCTAGATCCAACACACATCACCACCGTAGGTCCTACCTAGGCTGTGAGCCACCCCATGCCTAAAAACCCCACCTCTTTTCCTTAAAACCCTTATAGATCCAATCTTCCTTCTTCTAAACACTAGTATACCTATATATGTTGAGTTAGTATCATAAAGGTGTTAGCTTTGGATGTAAAAAGTATTTGTTTGGTTGCTATCAAGGTTGCGGAGAAGTAAAAAGTCTTTCTTTGAAGTTAGACTGAGTGGAATAGCTATGGTGAGCAATTATAGCTCACGTCTAGATTATTATGCTTACATAATTGGTTATTAATGTTGTATGTTGAAATTGCAAGTGAATATGTGTTTATGTGATTAATGTGTAAGTGGTAGAGTATGAATATTAATTCATTAAATGGTTTAGTAATTGCCATGTTTATTTAAGTGGATATTAAGTGGAAATCCAAAGTAAAAAAGGTTGGATAATTACGACGAAAACTTGGTTGCAATGTTGCATGTACATTAGTTGGAAATAAATATTATCATGTTAATATTTGGGTTGCTAAGTGATTTAATAGTTAATAACAGGGTTTGGAAAATTACAGTATCCAAAATGATATATACGTGGTGAAAAAGGTAGTTGAAATAATTACTTAAATAACAAGTATATGGAATGAATAGTAACATCCATTTATATTGGCGCGACTTTTGTCAATATAAACAGGACTTGGGTAGACAATTTTGTGTGTTGTATATTGGTTTATTTTGATATGGATTGGCTAGAAAATGATAATTGATCAGTTATTAACGATAGTTAATAATTTGGTTGAAAAATGGTTTGGGACGGTGTTTAAGTGTTGATAACCTTGACACTTAGGCCGATGATACCATATTATGATGTCTAATGGTTGATAAATGTTAAATGGATATTAATGACATGTTAAATCCATATAAGTTGAATTATATGGTAGTTGATTGAGTTTTATTCCAAATTGCGCTTAAGTTGAATATTTTATTAATAAAATATTAAGTGAAAAATAAAAGTTCAAACTTTAAATCCGAAACGATTTGGAAAGCTAGTTTATACAATTACAAATAGTCTTCGTAAAGGTTGGAAATTTATTTGAAGAAGTTTTTAGACAATTAAGGCATGTTTTAAATTTAAAAGTGAATAGCAACTTTGAAAAGTGAAGTTCAGTTTGGATATCCAGAAAATTTTTTAACTTGATTTTATTATCCAAACCTTCTTATTTATTTTTATAATGAACTTCAGGAAAATTTGGGCTTCAAAAGACGAAGCTTGAAAAATAATATTATTTTAATGATTTAAATAATACTATAATATTTGAATTTTAAGTTGAATACTGAAAATATAGTTTTAAAAAATTATTATATATGTTTTATATAAAAAATGAACTATTTTAGAGGTAATTCGGTTCAACTTTTAATTATAATCAAAGTTGGTTTGAATAGGACTAGTCGTGCAGCAGTAGTTCCTGAATTTTGACTATTGACTTCAAACAGACGTACTGGGAGACCCGACCATCGGATTTTCCCGAATCGAAAAACGTTTGGTACAAAATGATAAGAGCTTTCAAATGAAACGAGAATTTTTAAAATCAAATGGTTAGATCTTGAAATATGTTCAAATAAAATTTAAATAGAAATAACGCTAGTGCAATTATTAGCACGAAAACGGATTTTAAAGAAATGTGTTATTTTTAAATTATTAAAAATAATAATAAATTATGATAAACAATAATAAATTATTTTAAAGAGAGTTGAATTGAATATACCAAGTTTGGTAAGTTAAAAAGCTATTTTATGAAAATGAATTGTTTTAATGATGCTATCTGCGACGGTTTTTGGAATGACTTAAAATTAAAAGGTTTTGAGATAACTGATGATATTCAAATGATTTGAAAACATATCTAAAGGATTAGAGTGAATTTTTAAGATAAATTTGGGATTTGAAAGGTTTAAACCAAAGTTAAGTTTTCCAAATAAAACAGGAATTGAATGGAAATCGATTTAGTGATAGTAGAGATGGGTCTCTATGGATGAAGACCTTTACTGTTTGAGGAATTTAAAAGGATTTGGCGTATTCTGTTTATAGTACTATTCCGGTATGAGAATTTATATCAATTATAAACTGATATTATCTCCTTGAAGATTTCATTTGAAATGAAAGAATGATTTTGGGTTTATCGCGAACGATGTTTTAAATAACATTTTCTCTTTAACCCATGTAAAGGAAAGGATAATCTTCTAAGATAAGTTGAAGTTAAATCTTTATTTAATTTGTTTATAAATATTCAATGAAAGAATTTTCCCTAGTAAATGATAATGGGAATGAGTTTAAGAATGGCTTAAAAGAAGATAAGTGTGTTTTTCGCTTAAGCGATAAGATTAAGAAATTATAAGTACTATTTTGGGATAGAGATATGATAAAGTGAAGATAAAAGTAACTGACCCTAATCAATGACCAATAAATGGGTTGGGTTTGGATAAATATGTTTTCCCGAAAAGGATAAGAATGAATAATCATTAAAGATCGTTTTGGAAGATTCAACCCTAGATTCAAGTTAATCAATCACTAAAGAATGATTTGAGTAAAAGAATATTCCCAAAATGGAATAAGACTTATGATATCTTATATACCATTATTGATTTTAAAGATGTGCTAGATATTTAGAATGATCGGGTTTTTACATTGGGAATAACTATATGACGTAATGAAAACTACGTTGACTGTGATTGAAGACCGAAATCCTTCACATCAGAAGGATTGTTCATTGATGCCTCGGGTGGCCACCCAATTCACCCAATTATGGTGTTATATTGTGATGGTGAAGTAATCGTACTTGGAGCGTTTCGGATGCAAGGGCTTTCGCACTTAGGTCGTGGAATAAAGCACCTTCGGTTTCGTTCACAACCCAGAATGAACTTGTAAATGGATGCGTGTCTGACGTTGTATTTTACAACGTAACCAATTGGTTTATATTGATGTTGTATCAGTTGGTGATGGAGAATTATTCTCTTATCTTAACATCCTCCTTTGAGATTTATGTACTTAAAGGGTTATATATTAATAGACACTGATGATATGTTGTGAACTGACAATGTGGCACGCTAAGTGCTGAGATGATCAAAGCTTTTTGTTGAAAAGCAGAGCTTTATGGGTGATGATCAAAGCATGGCTGATATAGCATAGCTTTGAGCTAAAATGTGACTTTAGATCTTCACAACACGTGAATGGCTGAAAACATGATGATGGACAGCAGGGATAAGGACATACGTTTCCTTCTAGTTAAAAAGTGATGCTATGGTATGGATCCCTGGCAAGTTTACTTATGTGGATGATAGATCGAGAAGCCTTGGATAATGGTCAGTCATGACCGGGGGACGTTATGTTCAGGTAAGATCCTAACCAGCTTAAGGCTGGTCGGCCCTGACACTTCGAAGGATCATTTGTTGAGTCTTGCGACATCGTGCTAGAGGTGTTCCGAATGGTTAAGGAAGATCCTTTGCCTTAGTCATTTTTGGAATCCAACTTCCAATACGAGCTTTGTGTTTTCAGATGTAACCTAATAGCCAACATAATGGGATGGGGCATTATGTGAGCTAAGATTTATACATTTACTTTTGAAAATGATTTATATACTTAGACATTAATAATAATATCAGAGATATTTGTTTAAGAATATCAAGCGTGTTTGGTTATTATAAGGTAAAACTCTATACTCCGGTATGCGTTGCATTATGTGATGGGACTTGAGTCTTATAATAGCTTCATTTTTCAAAAGCATGAATTTTGACAATTTTTTAATGATTGTATATTATGGGTTATGGTTTGTTATCTAGTTCTTATGCTGGTTAACCCAAGTGTGACGCGAGTGTTTGTCGCTCGGGTAAGATCTGAATGTGTTTCAGGTTTAAACAGGTGGATGAGGAGTTTCCAGTTGGTTCAGAAAAGCTCAAGTTCTTTGTTATATGGTTGGGCGTATTCTACTACTTATACTTAGATGATATGGATGCATAATGTGAGGATGGTGTTTATATCTGTCCGTGGTATGTTTAACTCTGACAATATAAATGTTTTTTGTTGTAAAAGTTTCCGCTATAAAGATATTTATATATATATATTGAATATTATATTTTGTATATTCCATTGTGTTTGCTCTGATAAAACCCCGATGAATTGAGTTTGCGATATTTGATTTTTTGGTACTTGAACACCGCGAATGTGTTAAATATCTACTGTCAAAGGTCAGAAATTTGATTTATCGCAGGACCTTCCAACGTAGCTTATTTTTTGGACTGTACTTGTGCGTTTTATAGTCGGTTCAGAAGGCGGGAAGATATGGGTCATCACAAAATGTTGCATAAATGTTTTTCTTTAACTTTTGGACATTCAATTGGACATTTGGCATGCTTTGGACATATTTTCACCTTTTGAACATTGGTGCTATTTCTTGGACGTTGAAGTTACTTTTTGGAATTCCTCCATATTTTTGCTTAACGAAGAAGAAGAAGGACATTTTGATCAAAGCTTAGAATTAACAAATATTTTGTTGTTCTATTGTAACACTTTGTACACAAATATTGTCCGAACTTGTACACTCCTTATAATCAGCTATTATATGATAAATGATTACTATAAAGTGGACGTAGGCGTTGGTGCCGAACCACTATAAAAAGTTGTGTTCTCCCTACATTTCGTTACTTTGGATTTGGATTATCATCTTTCTGCAAAACGTACCCTCAGGCGTTGGCATGCGCGAATAACGACAATTCCCTACATCAACATCTGTCTTTCCCTTGCTCATAATGGTGAAACCCTTAATCTTTCCAAGGGATTCCAAATCTCATCTTGGTTCCATAGGTACCTTTGAGCTATGCACCAAAATAGGCACAAAAAATTGCATAAGATCGAATGCTCATAGTTGGAGTTCTGGCTAATCCACTAATAATAACTGGCTTTTTTTAGACTTTTCAAACACTTCTTCAATATTGGCAGTAGATCTTTCTTGAGCACGGAGACTTTTATTGAGGCGCATAATTGGCTGAGGAGTACAGAGAGAATATTTGGGCTTATGAGATCGGGGGACCGCGAGAGAGTTCAGCTTGCCTCTTGGCAGTTGAAGGATGAGACTTCATACTGGTGGGAGATAGTGGAAATTGGGGCGGGAGAGCTATGTTGGATTGGTTTCTAAGAAAGAACTGAGAGTGGATTCCTATCATAGGCCCGGGAGAGTTTTCAACAGGAAAAATTCATTAAGTTAAAGCAAGGATACCATTTGATAAAGAAGTACGTAAATCAAATTGAATTATCGAGGTTAGGGATGAATTTAGTTAATTCACAGCGTACGAAAGCTTTAAAGTTTGCAAAGTGATTGAACCAACTTCTACAAGGGTTAGCGTTGACACACATATCTATGGGAGCGTCATTTTAAGTCCCTAGTGGAAATGAATCTTACGTCCGAGGTCACTAAAGAAGAGGTCAAGGAGGCTCCAAAAGCTTCATATTTGAAGAAGCAATGGTGGAAGAATAAGAAGAAGAATAACCATAAGAATTAGGAGGACCCCAAAAGGACCAGGTTAAGAAATATATAAGGTGCCATAACACCAAATTATCGGGTCATTATATCATGGACTACAAATAGGATTCGATGATGGGGAAATGTTATATTTGTAGGCAGCTTGGACATCTCAGTAGAACCTTCCCCTAAAGGGTTAGGGGAGTGCAAAGGACTTATAGGCAGGTGACTTAGGTTCAGGTGTTGGATGCATCTCCATCTAGTGGCAAACCCAACAAAGGTAAGAAGGTTACCGTTGATTTTTTGATTTTCCTGTCAATGCTCTTTTTGACTCAGTAGCATCACACCCTATAATTTCTAGCTCACTTGTATATTGTTTATAGTTAGATATCTCCTTAGTTAAAGATCCTACATTTATTTCAATCCCTGTAATAGGATTGACACATTTAATGAAGATTTGTCAGGGTTTGAAAATCATAATACTACGGGTAGAATTTGATTGCGACGCTTATGTAATGGGATTTTCGGTGGGATGGTCTTAAGAATGGATTGGTTAACTGCGATAGGAGGGTTGTCTGGCTGGGGACATGCATTAGACGAACCTTTGAGATTTCTAGTGGCCCAAGAAGGTTAGTCATGTTGAGTTTCCTATATTAGGTTGATGTATATCTAGGTGATGTTGATCGATTCCATTGTTAGAGATTTCCCAGACGTATCTAAGGGGATGAAAGGATTGCCTCCCAAGAGAGAGGTTGACTTTTAAATTTATCTTTATGACAATGCCAAGCGTGTTGTTTTACCTATGCAGCTAGATCTAAACGAATGGAAAGAGTTGAGTAAGAAAATTAGTGAGCTCTTGGAGAAACATTGTATTTTGCGAAGTATCTCTAAGTGGGTGCACCAGTCATCTTCGCTACGAAGGTGGATGGTTCTCTCGACTTTTCGGACTATTGAGAGTTGAATAAGCTCACTAGGGAGAATGTTACCCAACCCTTCGAATAGATGATCTTTATGATCAGTTAGTAAGATCTTTGGTATTTTCACTATTGGATTTGGTCACTGGTTTTCATCAGCACCAGGTAGTGGATGACAACATCGATAAGACACCATTTCAGGCGCCAGATAGATTCTTCGTGTGCTATGTTATTCCCTTCGCATTGAGCAATTCCCCATCGTACTTTGTGGATTTGATGAGTCAAGATCTCCGAGATGATCTTAATAAGTTAATTGTGGCATTTATTAATGACATTCTTGTGTTCTCGAGGAGTGAGGACGAGTATGTTATACATCTAGAGGAGGTTCTTCGCACTCTACGAGTGCATAGGCTTAAGGCAAAGTTCCCAAAGAGTCATTTTTGACGTGAGGAGGTATGTTTCTTGGGTGGTTTCTAAAGAGAGTCTAGTGGTGGATCCCATCAAAGTAGTGGTTGTGCAAGATTGGAATACCCTAAAAACCTTTACCTATGTGAGGATCTTTTTCGGCTTGGCAAGTATTATATGAAATTTATTACGGATTATACAAGGATTTCAGCGCCTCTTTCTAATCTAGCTAATAAAAATTCACTATTCCTATAAGATAGTGATTTTGAGGAATCCTTCATGAGACTTAATTAAGAGGGGTCTTACTAATGAACCTATATTAGTACTTCCAGATTATACTAAGCCTTTTACATTCTATGCTGATGCATGTGGTACTAGCCTAGGGATGGTTTTGATGCAGGAAGGGAGGGTAGTGGTATGGGAGCCAACTATTAAAAACCCACGAGAAGAACTACCTGACCTATGACCTAGAACTGGCGGACATCATATCTACACTCAAGTCATGGAGGCATTACCTAATTGGTGAGAGGTTAGAGTTGCCCACATACCATAAATCATTGAAATATCTATTTTCTCATAAAGAATTGAGCTTGAAGCAACATTATTGGATGAAGTTTGTAGCGTCTTATGATTTTGAAATCTCCTATAGCCCTAGCTAGGGGAATGTGGTTGTAGACACACTTAGTATGGAAAGATCAACCCTCACTCCTTTGTTCATAGAGTGGAAGATTTTCGGATTCATTGTTATTTTCAATTTTAAGCCCTATATGGATTTCACTCCCAGATTATTGGCGTCTTTAGATATTTATCCTATCATTAAGAATCAGATTGGCTAGAGACAAAGGGAGAATTTGGAGCTTATGGATATCATGGATAGGATTGGCAAATGAGAGACCACTGTTCCTCTCCAATGCTATTATATAGATAATAAGAAGTGTATGTGTGACAATCTACATCCCATAATGTCATCAATATAAGGATGCATTGGTTCTGTGAAGTGCAATAGGCATAAATAATAACAGCAACGACTAAATTTCACAAGACATGATATAAAATGCAGCGGAAAAACTTTTTCAAACTTTTATTATTCAAACTAAGTGCAACATTTTAGTTTCAAATACCATAAAGACATACCAACTAAAATATCTGTCTCATGGAAACATAAACCGTCAGAGTACATAAAAATCATATCCCTTATGAGTCATAACAACAAACACAGAACAAAAACTTTAACAATATATCAAGTGAGAAATAATCTAAGTCCAAGCTAAATCAAAGAATCATGGTAAATGATGCAATCTGCCACCCTGAGAAACTTGGGGGAAAGGAAGAGAGAGAAGGAAAAACAAAATAGGCCAGACATAAAGTCTGGCGAGTTCCAGTGATTTTTAGCATAAACAATAGGTAAAGAAGCATCAAGATAGATCAATAATACTGGACATGAAAATACAGTAAAATATGCACGTACGAAATAAACGAGATGAGATAAGATCGAATAAGCTTCTAATTCATATCCTAGAACAGAATTTCTGCACCAACTATTAGAATAATAGGATTAGGTTTTACCCTAATTACTATGAAGTGATTGGCTACCTACAGACGCAAATAACCTGTGCCAGCTACGACAGATAGGGATATCAGTCTTGAACCTGTCAATTTAAAAGACACAGCCCTATTTGCTGATGTTACATCTTCTTATCTTCCCCCCATCGGACCCATGCACGCTCATGACTCCGCCGGAATGCTCTCGTACCCACCTCCAAGATTTGAAACTCTTACGATCATCCATCAGTAAAGTGTTCCTTAGTCCCTACCTAGTGCGAAATTTGTTTGGTAACATGAGGGAACTGATTAATATGGATTCCAAGCATGCTCAGATTGACGCGAGCACCCTAGGCTTATACCCCCAAGTAATCCAGGATTTTAAGCGTTCCCCTCAAAATATATTAACAGCAGACGTGTAACCTCTTGGCTTAATAATCAAACATGTTTAACTTAGCATGTTTAAGTTTATTAATATGCTTCATATAATACTATGTTACATTTCCTGATTGTAAATGACATTTATTAAATGTAACAACCCTTCCCCGAATCATACAGGCACCTGCTCAGATTTATAGGGATTATAGCAACATGTTTTACTTAATTTACATTCGATTCACGTACTTTCCCATCACATGTTTACTTAATATAAAATTAAGTTCAACCTATTCAGATTAACATGTTTACAATTGTCCTTTTATAATTATCTCAATTATACAGTCAACGGTTCTCATATTCCAATATGCCAAAATCTCCTTTTTATTGTTATTACATATTATTCCAATTTAACCCGATTTCACGCAATTTTAACCAAAAAGCCTAGGCTCTCGATGGCCCAGGCTCAACGCAAAATAAAAAGGAAAAGGAGAAATATAACCAAACTCGGATATGAGCAAAAATAGGCATAATAAGACTGTAAATAAAACAATAACAGAAAGTGGATAAGGAAGATAGATGTACATATAATAGGTTACAACTGAAAATGAATATGTAAGTGATAGTAATAAAAGGATAATAACATATAAGAATAAAATTTATAAACACTGTTACTTTTCAGATCCAATATGTATTTACAGTCAAAAAACTTTTTAAATTACAGATCTAAAAATAATGTGAAACTCACAGTGACTTGTATTAGATCGAGAAAAGGTCTTTGAAATATTGCAGAAGAAAAACAAGAATTATCCCTTCAACCTAAGTTCTGGTAGCACCTCGACATTTTCTTAATTTTATTTAGAACATAACTTAGAGGAGGAAGAAGATGAAGAAATGTTTATGTGTAATAAAATGGTGAGGCTGTGAGCCTATTTATAAATAAGTTAGGATTATCTAAACTATAGGATATTAGGTTATAAAATCAAACCGTTAAAGACACATCACCCCTGGGTTAGCAAGGAATAAAACATACAAAACAGTCCAGGTTCAGGCTTCTGGTTGCTCGAAGGTGGGTTGATCCACCTACTACTTGGGTCGACACTACTGTCGACCCTAGGGTCGGCACATGGGTCGACCCATGTAGGGTTGTGTCAACCCTTGACCGTTGTATTTTGAGTTTATTTATTTTTAAATAATTTAATTTTAATTCAGACTACTTTCATTTATAACTTCTTTACTTATTCCGATTTACGAAAACCAAGAGTTTGGGGCAGAATTTCGTAAACGCAACGGTAAAGTCTATTTTAGCCAATTTTGAATATATTACTAATTAATATTCATTTTGTTATCTTCTTCATGTAATTTTAGTGTATTAAATTATTGGGTGTTACATTCCCCCCTCCTTAAAGGATTTCGTCCCTAAAATCTTCAAGTCAAGAAGAATGTTATTAATGTTAAGAATTTACACCCATATATACTCATCCATCAACCACTAGCATCCATTGTCCTTAAAAAAATTAATGCTTTGTTCGAGCATATGCAAAGGTATTGTGTGTATGTCCTCATACTAGTGCGAAACTCAGGCGGTCTACTGATTTAGTTGACCTCCTTAATGCAATATATGTTTGTGCCTTGTATCTAATATCTATGCAAAGGAATCCCAAAAGTACATACTATATATGTGCACAACCATTCATAAAAATGCAACATCCATGTGATACCTCAACCATTTTCATCCATTGAAAATTAAAATGCGCACACATCCATATGCAATATGTAAGTGTTTGAGACGGTCTAGTGCCTATTGTGTGTGCATATGCATCTACTGGATCCAGTAGAAAACACTTGCATCCACTTGCAACCATTAAACATAACATGTCTCAAATACATGTTTTCAACTATAGGCTTTTACCTAAGGATCAAGATTCAAATGAAAGGAGAAACAAACTCGAATTCCAAAATTTTAAAAAGAAATTAAGAATAGACTCTCAAAGAGAAAAGGGTAAGAAGTGTGAATCTTGTCTTCGGGTTCCCATGTCGCATCATCACGATCTTCTCTCTATCGTACCTTCACTAACTTTATCTCCTTGTTGCGTAGCTTCTTAACTTCTGATCCAAGAATACAGGTAGGAATGTTTCTAACTGATACCTCCTTTCCAATTTCAATATCCTCAAGCATACTTGGCTCTACTACCTCTGCTGATTCATGTAGACATTTCCTTAAGTAGGAAACATAGAACACATCATGAACTCCGGCCAGCCTCTCTAGTAGTCTAACTCCGTAGGCCATCTAGCATATCCTCTCAACTATGGGAAATGACCCTACGAACCTTGGCACCAACTTTCTTACCGAGCCAAAGCGAACAAAGTTCCTCAAAAGTGACACCTTGATAAAGACCATATCTCCTATCTCAAACTCTAAGTCAGTCCTCCTCTGATCAACATATGAATTTTGTCTGTCCTGACATGCTTTCATCCATTTGCGAATAAGGTCTATCTTCTCAGAAGTCTCTCTAACCACCTCAGTACCAAGTAGAAGTCTATCCGTAGACTCCCACCAGCATGTACGTGATCTGAAGGGTCGTCCATAAAGTGCCTCGAAGGGAGCCATACCGATACTCGACTGATAACTATTATTGTAGGCAAACTCAACCAAGTCCCTCTGAAATTTAGGATACATAGTCTCAATAAATCCTCGAGAACTCTATTGACCCTCTCGGTATGTCCATCAATCTATGGGTGATAGGCGGTGATAAGTCGTAACTATGTACCTAGTGCCTCTTGCAAGCTCCTCCAAAACTCACTCGTAAAGATGGGGTCATGGTCACTAACTATACTAGAAGGTACCCCTTGAATTTGGACAATCTCTCTAAGGTATACCGATGCTAGCCAAGATGTTGTCCTCTTGGTCTTAACGAGGATAAAGTGAGAGCTCTTAGTCAATCTATCTACTATAACCCATATATTGGTCATGCCCTTCCTCTATCTAGGAAAACCATCAAAAAAATCCATAGCGACGCTCTCCCCCTTCCACTGCGGGATATCTAAGGGCTGAAGCAATCCACTAGGTTTCCTTTGTTTAGCCTTCACTCGCTGGCAAGTCAAACATCGGGCCACAAACTCTGCAACATCCTTCTTCATGCCATTCCAATGAAAAACTCTATATAGTCCTTAACTAGACGGAGAGGTCCATTTGCCTTTGTTGCAAAGATGACTGGAGCTTCCCACTCAGAAGTGCTCCGTCTAATGAATCCCTTCTCAAATAACTCACTTGCTTGCTTGTTGAGTTCCCTCCTCTCCGTAGGATCCATGTGGCGCGCTGGTAAAGTGACAAGTTTCGCATTCTCCACCAAGTAAATCCGGAAATCTATCTCTTGTCTGGGAGGTAATCCTTTAACCTTGTCGAATATGTCTGGAAAATCTCTGATTATGGGTACTGATCTAAGATCGTCACTAGAAGCATCAAGGGAATCTAGGAAACTGAGCATAATTAACCCCATGGGTCACAAGAAATCTACAGAGTTTTACTGTGGCACATCAGAAGCCTAACAACTCTCCTTTCACAATCTAGAATGGCATCATACACTGCTAGCCAATCCATTCCTAGAATAAGCCTATGACCCATAAAGTTAAGATAATGTGCATCACACCGAAACTCGACGCTTATATTAGAAATTTTCAAACCCTTACATATCGTAGACAAGTGAGTCATCCCTCCTATGAGGTTTGCGAGCACTAAAGGATCAGAAACCAAACAAGTGTCCAGGTATAAGCTATCTACCATAGAATTGGATATGAATGAATGAGAAGCATCAGAATCGAACAGAGTCCTAATAGGAGAACAAAAAAGAGAAATCAAATCTTCTACGATGACTTTCCTACTTCGATCCGGTCCGCCAGACTGAGCTACCTCTAGCGCATGAACTTGCCCTCCAGATGATCCCGCTTTCTGACTTTTCTTGTTAGGGAACTGCTTGGTAAAATGTCCACCTTGACCACAACTGAAGCAGGCATTCTTGGTCTTTGTACAGTCTCTAACAAGTGCCCTGTATTTCAACAGCCATGGTACTTAACCTCTATCTTGATTTGTGCCTTATCAGGTTTTCCTCCCTTCTTTGTTATGCCCTTCTTGGGCCACCACTTCTTCTTCTCAGTCTTAGGCTTGTCTTCTTTATCCTTAACATCGTTCTTCTCCTCTTTCCCAACCTCATACACCAAAGCCAATCCACTAATCTCTCAAAAGTCTCTCCTATAGGGATATGCAGCATTGCCAGTCTTTGGAGAGGTTAATTCAACCCTCTTGCAAATATTAAAGCCTTCTTGTGAGGAGTGTTTACCAAATCCAAGCCAAATCATGCCAATTGATTAAAACTATTGACATATTCCTTCACCGTCATACTTCTTTGCTTCAAACTTAAGAACTTCTCCATTTCCACTCCTTCCTCAGCTTGTGACAAGAACTTCAACTCAAATATATTCTTAAATTCATCCCAAGTGGCCATTACATGCCCTGCCCGAGTCACCTCCCACCAAGAGGATGCTTTCTCTTTCAGTTGCCAAGCGGCCAACTGAATCTTCCTTCTATCGTCTAGCTCCAATAAATTGAACTCATTCCCTATCTCCCTAAGCCAATTGCGCACCTCAACAAAATTCTCAGTACCATGAAACGTCTTGCCTCCCATTGCACAGAAGTCCTTACAAAGCTTAGAGAAGTTGACTACAGGATTGGGTGGAACTATTGTGGCTGCAACTTGGGGAGGGACATTTCCTTGCACTTCGGAAGGTGCCATAGCTTCTACGTATCAACGAAACCATGCCGGAATGGGAATGCCCTCGGGGAAGTTAGGAGCCCCAGACGTGTTAAAAGGAGAAGAAACAAGGATTCAAAAATAGATCGAAGGAATATTATAAATGACTTGAGCGGATGTATTTTTCAAAAATAAGTTTTTCTTGAAAATACTTTGCTTTGAAAACACTTTTTTCAAAAACTTTTCCTCTAATCTTGTAACCTTAGGCTCTGATACCAAATGTGACACCCCACATCCCCTAATGTCACCCATATGAGGATGCATTTGGTTCCGTTAAGCGCAATAGGTATAAAGTAATAACAACAAAGGATAATTTCACAAAATAGAATATAAAATGCAGCGGAAAAAATTTTAAAACTTTTATTATTCAAACCAAATACAACATTTTAGTTTTCAAGTACCATAAAGTCATTACAACTAAAGTATCTGTCTCATGGAAACATAAACCATAAGAGTACATAAAAATCATATCCCTTATGAGTCATAACGATAAACATAGAACATAAACTGAAACATCACATCAAGTGAGTAATAATCTAAGTCCAAGTTGAATCAAAGAATCATGGTCAATGCTGCAATCCACTAACCTGAGAACCTGAGGAAGGAAAGGAAGAGATAAAAGGAAAAACAAAATAAGTTAGACATAAAGTATGGCGAGTTCTAGTGATTTTGAGCATAAGCAATAAGTACTAAAGTATCAAGACATATCAATAATACTAGACATGAAAATACAGTAAAATCTGCAAGTACGAAATAAACGAGATAAGGTAAGATCGAATAAACTTCTCATTCATATCCAAGAACAAAATTTATGCACCTACTATAATAATAACAGGATCAAGTTTTACCCTAATTACTACCTAGTATTCGACACCCTACAGAGGCAAATAACCTGTGCCAACCACAACAGTCGGGGATATCAGTCTCGAACTCATCAACTATAAAAGACACAACCCTATGTGTTAGTGTTACAACATCTTATCTTCCCACATCGGAACCATGCACGCTCATGACTCCACTGGAATGCGCCTGTACCCACCTCTAAGATTTGAACCTCTTACAATCATCCATCAGTAAAGCATGCCCTAATCCCTACCTAGTGCGGAACTCATTTGATAACAAGAGGGTACTGATTGATATGGATTCCAAGTAAACAACAGATTGGCACAAGCCACCCTTAGGCTTGTGCCTTCATGTATTCTAGAATTTTAAGAGTTCCCCCAAGATATATTAACAGCAAACGTAGAACCTCTTAGCCTATTAATCAAACACGTTTAACTTAGCAGGTTTAAGTTTATTAATAAGCAACATATACCTATGTTATATTTCCCGATTGTAAATGGAATTTTTTAGATATAACAACCCTTCCCTGAATCATACAGGAACCTGCTCAGATGTATATAGATTATAGTAAAATATTTTACTTAATTTACGTTTGATTCACGTACTTTCCCATGACATGTTCTACTTAATATAAAATTAAGTTTAACCTATTCAGATTAACATGTTTACAGTTCTTCTTTTATAATTATCCCGGTTATACAGTCAATGATACTCATATTCCAATATTCCCAAATCTCCTTCTTATTTTTATTCTATATTATTCCAATTTAATCCAATTTCATGCGATTCTAACGAAAAAGGCCTAGACTCTCTATGGCCCAGGCTCAGTGCAAAATAAAAAGGAAAAGGAGAAATATAACCAAACTCGGATACGAAAAAAATAGGCATAATAAGACTGTAGATAAAACAGTAACAGAAAGGGGATAAGGAAGATAGATGTACATATAAACAGGTTATAATTGAAAATGAACATGTAACTGACAGTAATAAAAGAACAATGACATATAAGAATAAAACTTATTAACATTGTTATTTTTCAGATCCAGTATGTTTTTACTATCGAAATTCTTTTTAAATTGCAGATCTAGAAATAACGTGAAACTCACAGTGATTTGTATTAGATCCAGAAAGGCCTTTGAAATAGTTGTAGAAGAAAAACAAGAATTATCCCTTCTGTCTAATTTCTGGCAACAACTCGAAATTTTCTTAATTTTATTTAGAACTTAACTTAGAGGAGGAAGAAGATAAAGAAATGTTTATGTGTAAGAAAATGGTGAGGCTGCTAGCCTATTTAAAGATAAGTTTAGATAATCTAAACCATAGAATACTAGGTTATAAAATCAAACCATTAAAGACACATCACCATTGAGTTGGCAAGGAATAAAACACAAAAAACAATCCTGGTTCAGGCTTCTGCCTGCTCGAAGGTAGGTCGACCCACCTACCCTGGGTAGACAATAATGTCGACACATGGGTCGACCCATGTAGGGTCGGGTCGACTCCTGACCATTGCATTTTGAGTCTGTTTATTTTTAAATGTTTTAATTTGAATTCAAACTTCTTTTATTCATAATTTCTTTATACTTAGTTCGATTTACGAAAATCAAGAGTCTATCTGAACTAGAATTTTGTAACAAACGCAAGGTAAATTCTATTTTAGCCAATTCTGAATATTTTGTTCATTAATATTCATTTTATTATCTTCTTCTTGTAATTATGGTTTATTAAATTATGGGGTATTACAGTTCGAGGAGAGATAAGGGGCTAAATGTTCCTCGCACTGGTGATTTGGTGAGTGCGGTGTTTTCAGAGGCACACCATTCAAGGACAACCATCCATCTTTGTGGTGCAAGATGTATGAGGATATGAGGTTATTTTTATTGAAATGGCATGAAGAAGGACCTAACCGACTATATAACCAAGTATTTTATTTGTCAAAGGGTCAAGGCAAAGCAATAAAAACGCGGTGGGTCGCTCCTACCTTTGGAAGTACCGCAATGGAAGTGGGAATGTATATTCATGGATTTAATAGATAGTTTACCCTGATTTAGAATGTGCAATACAAATATCTAAGTGATTATAGATAGACTGACGAAGAGCGCACACTTTATACCTATTAAGAGCAAGAGTATTGCAGCTTCTTAGGCATCTTTTTATATTCGAGAGATTGTTCGACTACATGGAATCCACTCTAGTACTGCAAAAGGAATTGAGCACACATTTGGGGATGAATATAGCCTATCACCCTCACATGGATAGTCAAATTGAGAGGTTGAAGAGGGTCATAGAGGATCTTTTGAGATTATGCATACTTGATTTCTAAGGGGCTTGGGAGGAGAACCTACCTTTAGTAGAGGTCGCCTATAACAATAGCTTCCAAGATAGTATCAAAATGGCTTCTCTTGAGGCTCTCCACGGAATACCTTGTAGCTCACCCTCCGATTGGCAGGAGACTATGAATCGACTTCTACTTGGGCCCAGTATGGCTAGAGAAACTTCAAAAAAAATTGACTTGATCAGAAAGGGAATGAAGACGGTCCAAGATAGGTAGAAATCCTATGCCAATAAGAGGAGGACATACATTGTAACGACCTGGAGAATTCGATGCTCGAATTTCGACCCTTATACATTATTTGTATTCACTTGTCAAAACTCAAGTATCAAAAACCCAGATAGTTAAAAGAAAGAAGTTAGAGGGTGAGAAGAAGAAGAAATGTTAGAATAGAAGAAGTACACCAACACTACAGGATTAAAGCAGAATAAAATCTCACAATAAAATGAATAAAATATAATATATCATTTAACGACCCGGCTTTTTTTCTGGTTTTCGCCGGTAATTAAACCAACTTAGACCGTTCATAAAGACGGATTGTTAGGGGCACTTACACATTTGCACAAAATAAAAGGAACTTTTCCATTATCATTAAAATAATATTACATCAGAGTTACGAAAGGTACATCAGAGTACAATAGTTAAACAGCGAAAAAGATACTAAACTCAGTGGAAAAATGCGAATGCTCCAAGACATAATAGCTCCAGCTAAATCCAGAATCCTGCTCCAACTAACTCCAAGACTGAATTTGCGAATCAAACTGCTAGGTTTCCCATGTAAAAATTATGGGCACCCAAAGTTTAGGTGTGGGAACAATAAACTCCAGGTCAGTCATGGGACTGGTATGAGAAGACAAAACAGTTGTTTTTAGGGTTTATTTTAAAGTTAGGTAATTCACCGGACCACGCCGCTAATGCGGAACGGTTTTACTCCATGTGAATGCCAATGCATAAAAATCCGCAATGTCTTTTTGAAAAATGAAGTTATCATAAGCTCGTCCCACATCACACAATGCAAGCGCACACCAGATGCACGAGTTTTGTCTTATGATAACCAAAATTGCTTTCATACGTGAAAATCCTCTTTTACTACTATATATAGTGTGAAAAACCTTTTCGCAAATAAATGTATTAATCCTAGCCCGCATAATTCCCCATCCCATTACTCGTAGTGGAGATTGGGTTTCCAACATGATGGTTCCTGATACGAAAGATCATTCGTCGGATCACAAACTTTCAAGCGCACATCATCCCAGTACTCGCGGATAACATCTAGACTAGGACTCCGTTATACTAACCAACCATACATGAATCAGAGTACCCAACAAATAGTGTCCCAGACTGGGGACTTCGTAGTACCCTTTCATCATCACATCCTGGCGCACCGAAGATACGAAACAAACATAAAAATCTAACCACCAGTTTACCATCAATCCGGGGTGTGAGGTTCGTCGAGGTCACGATATACACAAAGCTATGCTTAAATAAGCCATGCTTTGATCATCCATAGCTCATCACATAACTTAAGTATGCCATGTTGTCCATTCACTACGCATCACTTATTTCCATCAATATATAACCTTTAAGATCATACGTCTTAGAGAAGGGTGTTAAGCAAAAGAATAAATTCTCCGCCACCAAACAGATATATATTATAAAGATCAGTGCTACACAGTCAATTACAACGTCAGACACACAATCCATACATATCCGTTCTGGGTCTGAACGAAACAACAATCTAGAAATCCTTCACATACGTTCGGGCTTTTTGCCACTTAACTGATATATAAAATCCATCTACGAATGGGAGCCAGCCATTCGAGACATTCAACAAGTCGCCCTTACGACATGAAGGGTCTCGGTCTTCATGCCGTCTCCAATGTCTTTAATTGCTCCACAACGTCGTATTATTACTTGGAATGGTTTTCGGACATACATCTGATCCCGGTCTTTCCAAATAATAAGCGCAATCTAAAAAATACAATTACGGAACACATAGGCTTTCAACCAAATCTCCTTCCATCTTGGATTTTGTTAAATTAAACTTCTTTAAATCCATTCTTAATTATAACAAAATCCATATTTAGCCTTTCTCTTTTAAAACACATCCCTTAAAGCAAAGATAATTTAGCCTCAAAGCCTTAACTAATTTTCTGTTTAATAACTCGTTATCGAAATCCAATTTCCTTTGAAAATCCTTACCCCACATCTCAAACATAGTTTCCAATTAAACCGGTTTCCCAACATTCAATTATGTAATCTTAACTAAAAGATTATACTTCCTTCCCAATTCCTTAAATATAATTTCCACAAATCAAAGATTTGATTAAATCCCTAAATAACGATATGATTTTCTATAACTCAATCTCATTGGGTTTCAAGAATGATATTATTGAAGATATAATTCATGACAAAACCCAAATCAATCGATATTGAACATAAGTTACACAGAAATTGTATCTACTTATATTCAATATCAATTCTCATAATCAACGAATACTACAAGTTGAATAACGATATAATAATAATATCTTCCAAATTCCTCAAGTAGTATACGTTTACACCAAAGAATTTCATATCAAATATCCGAAGATTATTTCTATCCAACTTATCCCAATAAAATTGGGAAACCCATATCTTAATTAAAAAATTTATCCAACTCTTTGACATTAGATCTGGATAGAAATATCATCCACTCATACTTAATATTAATCTCTGTATCCAACTCACACTATAAGCGGAATAACGGTGAACTACCTTTTAAACTCCTCAAATAGTAAGAGTCATTATCTACAGATTAATATCAAACATCCGAAGATTTATCTCCAACCATATCCAATTATTTAAAATTGAAAACCCCGTTTTAGTATCAATTTAAATTCCATATAAAATATTTACAATACTTTTGAACCTTTGAAAACATTCCAAAATTCATTTAAAAATGATTACTTATAGTTCGGAAAATAGTTTGCGGGTTGAAAACTTCAAAATAGATTGTTTCCGAAGAAAGCGTTACAAAAGCGTTAGAAAACAGTTATCTTAATTACGTCGATCAAAATATCATTTATCTTAGTCAAAACTTAAATTTTACAATTTAAAACATAATTTATAATGATTTTTCCATTTTTTCCATATTTTTAGAAACATTAAAAATGGCTGCTTATGGTTATGGTCAATAACTTCTCTTACGACGACCTTTTCCCGAAACGGGTTTAAACATAACTTGAAAATTATAACCCGAAATTAAAATCCGCTTTCACTCATTTGAAAGCTCTTGTTAATATAAATCAAACGTTTTTCATTGCTTGGAAAACCGATTTAGATTGCAAAAGTTATAAGCATTTAAAGTTTGTAACTAAAATGTGCAAATTGTCATTGTGCGACAAGCTCTATTTTGACTGCAATAAAAATTATTCTTTTGTACTTCAAAATACCTTAGAAAACCATTATATACTCATGTAAAACAGTTAAAGTAATTTACATTGACTTTCCAAATTTATTTTGGGTTCAAAATTCAACTTTTATTTTTTTTTACTTAATAATTCAAATTCCATTTCATTTCTAAATTCAAATAATTTCAAATTAACCATCTCATTCGTCGGATCAGTTAGGGATAGCCAAGGAGAGCAGGAAACTATATTTTCCAAACCCAAGCCTAGACACTATCCACTCTGTCATCTTAGAATGTTCCAATATTATTTATTCATTTAAAGAACCTTATCAATATATATGAATTCATACATATGGTTTTTCCTAATTATTGACCTTCAATTTCAATAATGATATTTCTTCTAATTACGAAGGAGATTTGTTGATCACCAATGTGATACCATACTTGTTGTGTCATAGTGTGTGCAAAACAACACCAACAACCATTATATACATCTATAGCAACCATCGTCAACATTATTAAATAAATCATAACTGTGCACAAGCGTTATAACACTAATGCTTAATAGTGTGTGTGTGTGTTCTAAACTACGCATCCGTCATCCATCACAACAAATATCAATCATCATTAACCACTAGTTTTTCATCACTATATTTAAATTAGTCTAATCACTAAATAAATATATAAACCATGGTTAAAGAGTTCTCACCTAACAGCTTTCCAAATCTTCACGGTAGGCGAGCCTAGCTGAGCGACCGTCAGACAGTATTTCGGCGCAACGTCTTCTTCACCAATATATATATATATATATATATATATATATATATATATATATATCTTCATAAAGGAAGGAAGGAGGAGGATGATGACGACGAACTTTGGCAAGGTGGTGGCGGAAAAGAGGAAGACTTATGCCATGGAAACCATGGCCATAAGCTTTAAGAAGAAGGTGGAAAGGAGAAAATGGAATGGAATGGTAAGAAAATAGAGAAAAGGCATCCTTATATAGGAATGGAGAGTTAAGGAGGTAATGACACCTAAGGGGGCAAGTGGAAGGCATGCACGGAAGGAGGCATGCAAAAATACAAGTGCAAGGACACTTGTCTTAAGGAGAGAATATGAAATTTTGGTAGCATTTTCCCTTAAATACTATGAAAACTAAGGGCAACACTTAATTCTAATGCTACTAATTCATGTTATGGTTTGACAAATCCAATTGAACAACAAATAGTATTGATAAATCCAAACTTATTAATAATCATTCTCATTTATAATTCAAATAAAATCTATCATATAACTTATCAAAATTATTAAATATTGTTAACCATATATATTTATGTCAAATTTAAATTCAAATTAAGTAATAAAAATTACAATTTTAATTTGGTTAAAAATTCTGGATCGTTGCATATCAATACTCCTTACACAAATAGAAAACTGCATATACATGATACACAATCAGAGTACACATCTAGATCAACCTATATAATCTGATAAATACAACACACACAGCGAAAATAAACTAATGCCAGAAAACACGTCTCGACTCCGGCTCCTCTCCTGAAGCTCCAAGCACACCTAATGAAACTTGAAAAATGTACTCAATCTAATCGAGCCTATTTTTGAGGAAAATAAAATCACCAAGTTCGATCAGTCTGAAGTACTTTAGGTGAGAAAACTCATAATAAAAACAACTTGCTTAATTTTTAGAAATCCTTTAAAATAATGGAACTCTCGTAAGACATAACCACATATAAATATGACACGCAAAAAAAATAGGAATATAGCCAAAAATCTTGAATCTTACTTTTCGACATAGTTGGTTTACATCTAAAACTGTGCGGATTGTATTGGGGTTTAGATTTCCACACATGACTAGATTAAGGAATACCTCCCGAATAGTGTTCCTCTAGATATAGGGTTCAATAAAAACATCGTGCAACCCGACCATGCATGATCCGCCACTCATTCAACTTGAGTATACCGAATATATCACCACCACGGTTCTCAACCGTACTCATTCTGAAGCATACAAAAAAGGGACAGCTGATTTCTCTAGATCGGGTGATGATATACCCTAATGGGAATGACCCATATAACCCTGCTGCCTGCCTAATTTTAGTCATTTTCCGATTGATGGGGCTTGAGGCCACGATTACCTTTTCGATACATCACACTCAACTTTGAATGTCATATTGTCAGATCTGTCAATCACTAATTTATTTGCACAATGATACTTTGGGTGTTAAGCTAAGGAAGTTGTAACGAGCTGCATTTTTGACCGCTTCAAGTTGGTAGTTAAACCAACTTGAACAATTCAAAAGGACAGATTGTTGTTTAGCTTACAGGGTTAGAATGAAATAACCGAATCCCAACCCAAAATAAACAATAATATCTGAAAACAGAAGCATTTTATTACAGAATATTAGAGTTTATACTATATTTTTACAGTGGAAAATTTACTACATACTTTTCTAAATTAAATAAAATTACATATAGACGAACCCAAGGAGAGGGACTTTATCACTCTCTAACTTTATCGTCTGGAATCTTTAAATCTACAACACTCAGATCCGTCCCAAGCGTTTCAGTCAAAAAACAATACACTCGATCAAGATTAACTTTATTCAAGTAATCAACTTCAATAAATACTGAATATAATAGTTAACCCTAGCATTTTTTTAATTAAACATGATTTCAAGCCATATGGTTTTATACGATTTGTAATAAGTGAATGGCATATCAAATTAGTCAGCATACCAGTTTATAGTGAATGGCATACATGTTTTAGCATACAGGTTTAATACATGTTCTAGCATACATGACATATATCACTAATATTTTAATTTCAAAATCAAAATATCAAAGGCGGACCAACAAATGAATTTAGGGGTTTTGGCCTAGTAAACAAGGAAATTTCTCAATACATTGAAATATGAGGGTGCATGCATTTCTTTCGAGCAAGACATAGTGAGAAATAACATATTATAACTGACCAAACCAAGCGTGATGATAGATAAATGTCATTTACCTTGTCTAACGTAGCAAAGATACTAATGTCATATTTTAAATTAAGTGGCGCAACATGAGCAAAGTTGCAAACATTCATTTCATACTTTGTCGTATGATTTAAAATAGTTTGTCAAGTTTCCTGAATATATTAATATGCCAACATATTTAAAAGGAGTTTGCTTAACTAAAAATTTATCAACCATATGTATAAGACAAATAACATGTAATCCCATCAATGTTCACATAAATTTTAGAGGATTCGTGCCACATATATTAATAGTCGAAGAGGTGCTGCATGCGTATATTTCCCTACTCATATTTTTAATCAAATGATAGAAAGTTCTAGTTCATGAAAGTAACATATAAGTTCAGATATAGAGACAAATCATCTCAGATGCATATTGTCCAAGCATTCACGATTAAATATAGTTGGGCAATCAACTAGGATATACACATTCAGGAAACAAGCAAGAACAGATATAGATATACACTCTATTTTCTGAAAGTATACAACAAGCGGGGAAAGAGATAGTGACAAGATTCACATATTGTAAGTCAGGCTACAAAGTGTGACATGCCTGGAGTAAAGGTGCCAATAATGTTCGAACATGCATCAAGTAGCATCAAAACAACACATAATTTAACAATGTTCAAACAGTCAACTTCGAGCATAAAGAACCCGAAGACAGAAAGGAATCTGGTAAGGTGAATATGCTAATCACCTCATGCATTATAGGTTCGGGTTTTTAAGCTAGACAGGGCATGCTTAAGTTTTTCTAGTAAGACAAGTACCCAATTATACATAGTCTAATATAAGCAAGCAAGCATGGTAACTTACAGTTAATCAATTTTGTATAAATATGTAGTTTCAAAGTATATGTATGTGTTAAAATGTCCTAGTTGCTACATACCCATGAATTCAAAAGGCAACAGGGCAGGCACAACAGTACCTAAGCCAAGAGTGTGAGGTAGACAAGCACATACATATATAGTTAATCCCCAGTGCAACAATATTCCAGCAAGTAAGGGTGGCAATTAGAGATACGCAACAAGAAGCATGTGTTCTTCAGTTTTTTTTCAAAATAGGATACGCTATAATCAAGGCAGCATGTACACATATGCCAATTATGTGTATACATACATGCGTACATACACACACACATACATACTATGGCCACCACGTATACATACTTTCCAACCCCTAAACAGTTAAATGACCAGTGTAAATTTCCAATGTCCCAAGCATATAAGCAACACACAACTATACAAAAACATAGCAATACAAAGTTTTAGAGTCAATATAATATGGTGAAATAAAAAACATATGCCCGCGTTTCCCGATTTACAAAATAAGGTAATTAAGTGAACCTACAGCATTTTTTACAACAATGTGTATACGAGATATAGGACTGGATACAAAACATGTTACTACTAGATGTTTCTAGTTCGGGTTTAAACAAAATAGGGGCTGCAACAACTAAATAATGGTCAACAGAAAGCGACAATGGCTAGCAGCATAGGTATGGTTAGGCAAAACAAGGGCATAGAGATGTAATGCTAAGATTTATAGGTCAAATACTTGATGCTCAATATGAACCAGAGTGAATATCATTTTTACAGGTAATGTACCAAGAACACAACAAATGTTTACAGGTCGGGTACACAAGTAAACCAGGAATGGCAGTGATAAAACATCCAAGGTACTCAAACTATTTCAGGTGAACAACTACGTACATATACAGGGGTGTCACATAAGTGTGCATATATACATATATGAAAATACGTATATACATATGTGCGTTGTCCACCCATATATACATACAGATTATGAAATCATAGGTTAAGTGATTCATATCAAGTAAAATATACGCGCCTGACATTCACAGCCATATATATACATATATGGGTAGTTATACACATATGTTTTAAGGGTGAAAAAGTGTCAAATTTTCTGTGATACACAGGGATACCAATGAATGAGACCAAGGAAATACAACTATAGAAAATGAGTAACATGGAAAAGTAATCAAGATAGGGACAATGAGTAAAAGGCAACAAGATGATGGTCACCAGTACAAGCCAAATCCACAAAATAATAACACATCAACAACGAGCGAAGACAAACACTATTATACTTGGTTTATTAACATTGAGCACTTGAATTAAAGTTAATCATGAGGTAACACTCACCTTTACTATCGTGTATACTCTGATTTGGTGAAGGAGGCCTGGAACAGAGGTGAAGGTTAAAAGCGCTGGCTAAATCAGGTTGTGTGCTGGTGGAGGAAGACGTGGGTCTCGCTGTGCCACAACGAGAGAGACTGAGGCGATCCAATTGCTGGGGAGAAGGATAACCGGTTATTTTTGCCAAATTGGTTTCAATTTGAGGAGGGGTAAGAAGTTCGACGAATTTTGATTTTTTTCAAGGAGGAGGACATGCAAATTGTAGGGAAGAGGGTTTCTTCTTTTGGCCGAAGTGGAGGATGAGGAGGAGCCGATTTTGATCTTGGGAAAGAGGGGGGAAAGCGATTGTTTTCGCTGCCATTTTAATTTCAGGATAAGGATTCAGCTGCAGTGAGAAATAGTGAGGAGATGGGTTTTTGATTGGAAAAAAAATGACAACCAAAGACACATGGCAAGCCAAAACAAGATATTTTATACAAGTGTTAATTTGAAATGGGAAGAGTTTACAAGTGTACAAATTTTTCTATGCTTTGTTTTTATGTGTATTTTATTTTATTTTCTCTAATTTTATTGCTTGATTATTGTCAATTCTAGATATATATATATATATATATATATATATATGTATGTATGTATGTACAATTTATATGTCTACAACTTGATTTTCATGCTTATTTAAATTCACAAGCTTAAGTAACATATCAAATTAATTTGTTGTATTAAAACCAATACACTTCTCTAAAGTTTATTCAAACCCAATTCAAAATAATTTATCTTTTAATTCTTGAGTTAAATTTCAAATTCAAATTTTGAAATCAAATTCAAACATTCAACAAATTAGATTTCAATTAGTTATATTTGATTTAACTAAACCATTCAGATTTAAATATCATAATTAAATTCATTCTTAAAGGATTTTAATAAAACAAAATTCAAATAAACTACATTTAAATTTTTAAATGAATCGCAAATATATATATTCATTTCAACACTAGATTTTAAATTAAATTCATACTTAAACTCTAAAATTATTGGGTCATTGCAGAAGTTGCCTTCTACGCCACCATTCTCGGTATATTTGTAAAAATCAATGTACGTGATTTTAGAAAATACACTATCAAACATTCATTCATACAAGTTGTCCAGAATCAGGACGAACCGAATGTACTCTTTTACTACATCTTGTCGGGATAATCCCTAGGATTAATAACAAGATCCCTTGCATCAAGCAGAATTCAGAACGTAGGGATTACTGGTACAAGTATAATCCTGGTAGTTAACTAGAGACATCAACAACACACTTTTCGCTCTGAAGGTCTACGCCTTCAAATCATCTTGACTTGCATATGCATCCTTGCAAATTCAGTTTTCAAACGTAAAATCAGTTACGTTCGAAGTGGTTTTGGGTCCAGTTCCCATCCCGATTTCCTCGAACTAACACATCATAAGTTAAAAGAGAATTTATTGATGGTCGGTTCTTTAACTATCAAATCAACAGTACAGTTAAGTACATCAGTAGCACTAGACCCTTTTAAATTTAACCATTCATTAAAATCATTTCATCGATTCTTAAAAATCGATTCAATATACTTATCTCAATGGAATAAGTACATTTACAAATCTTTTGTTTTCGTTCCTTTGAAAACCATAACCATACACTTATCTCTTCATAATAAGTGTATTTACAAAATCCCCTCTTTATTTCCTTCATTTCGAAAAAATTGCTATATTATTCTTAACCAAATGGTATAAGTCTAATCACCAAATTTTATATGGGCCAAAATAATGTCATGCGACACATTGTTTATTATATAAAACCCAAACTGTTTTATTTATTCAAAACTTTGCCGATTAAAGTTCACAGTATCGGTTATGGAAATAATAATTAAATTTCCAACATCCCCTTCCGTTTTTGAACAAGTATAACCTCTCGTTTACATTACTCCGAAAACCGTAGTTATACACTTATTTCTTGGAATAAGTGCATTCATAAAACCATACTATTTTTGTTACTAAGAAAATAGTGACATATACTTAACCAGATGGTATAACTATAGTCATATTTCATACTTGGGCCAAACAATGCCAAGTGATACATTGTTTACTGTAAAATCCAACATTTTTATTAAATTGCTAAACTTTGCAAAATAACGTTGCAATATTTCTTATGGAAATAATAAATTATTTCCAACCTTGCTACCATTTCAAAGTAGTATCATCCTTTGGATAACAACGAAGTCGTTCAAGTTAGGGTATTTTATTTACCTCTGAGACCTTGATTCGACAACGTTCTTATCGTAAGATAAATAAAAGTGTATAATCAAAAGCTGATATTAACTATAATATCACAAATCTCATTTACTATTCCATTTAAATATGGTTTTTAAAATATCATTCCTTGCATTTGAAATTCTACTTCCAATTTCAATCACCTTTACTTAATTTGTTTATTAAGAAAATACTTACTAAAACCCAAACCCATAGCTTTAAAACTCTTTTCTACAATTCGTTTACAACTTGGATATATAACAAAATTCCATTTACCAAATTATTTACATAAATCCATTAAGCATCTTATTATATAACTTAGTTTGGATTTATTGTTTGGGAATGCAAAATAAGCATTTTAAGGCAAACTAAACACTAGAGGGGATGAGTAGTGTTTTATGGATTTCTTAAAAAAAATAGTTTTATCAGAATGTTATGCAAATCATAGGTTTGAATAATCACATAATCAAACACAGATGCAAATAATAATTAAAAAAAAGCTGTATAAGGAAGGAACACGACAGGATTTTATACTGGTTCGGAGTTACCCCATATCTAGTCCCATACAATGCTGGGTTGATGTGCATTTCTTTTCAAATAATATCTAAATTAAAATCCTTGATTTATGGGCTACAATGGTATACCCCAACTGTTTGTGAAGTACATCGAGACTCGGTTGATTTCCAGGGCACATCTTACACTCAATTAATTTTAGGACACTATCACACCCAGTTGATTTATATCGGATATGACCATACCTTTTCAACATCGTTTTTGGAAGATAGACACAGTAGGACTTGATCTTACGCTCTTTGATAACAGAAAGCCTATAACTCTTGAGTAACACCTTAATCTTTAAGAAAGTTTGACATAGAATTGAAGTAGAAAGAGATTGATATAATTCTATATGAAAATCGGCAGAGTATAAGCATATAATTTGAGAATTTAAGAGTATTAACGGAAAGAGAATAAAAGAAGAAGATGACGATGAAAGATTTTCTAAAAAGTTGAATTTTAAAGCCTATTTAAGAGTAGCACCTATGAGGGAGTTACCTACTCTTGTGTGTCGTCTTGGAGTATCTGGTTGTGTTGTGTAGTAGTTTGGATTAGCTTGGCTTGCTTTTTATTTGTGGTTTCCGGATCTGATATGGAAGTTAAAAATGATGAATGCCATTGAAGCTTTTCTGTTGCTTCTTATTCTGGCTGATTGTTTTATGTGGTTTTGAGCCTTGTATACTAGTTGCTGATTTACTAAGTATTCTTTATTCTGCATCTAGCTTCCTTCATTGCACCTGTATTCAACTTCTACCACCATTTCTATCTTCTGCTTATGTTCTTGTGCTTGTAGTGATAACTACTTCTTTAGTTCTTTACCTGTGCTGTTTCAAAGTTCTGCTTTGCTCCTTACTTTGCTTGGTATTTCACCAGTCCGTTCTGTTTTTTGTTGGTGTTTGTGTTTGCTATTGTTTCAGCTATTGGCTTAGAGTATTTATATTGATCTGCTTCCACTTGCCCTGCTTGTCGTATTTGGCAAGAATATGAAGAGTTAAACTATCTGCCCTGAGAGTAATATAATAGTCATTGCGATCTATTTGGTTTAAATGTATCTGACGGTATATACATTGTGACTAATCGCACCCTGCGTGGTGTTTTGATTACAGATCTCTATTGTTAGTAGAGTCGGCATGTCTATAGTAGATAAGCGATTAACTTATCTCATGTTATATTTCGTACTCATTATTTTCTATAATGAAAAAGTGGTACGGTCCACTCTAAAAATCGGCTGGCTTTGCTAGAAAAAACTTAATAAATATGAGTTGGGAAATTTGAACTTAAGTAACTATAATAAAAATAAATATAAAAAATACTATTAAATATATAAATAAGAAATATTTGAATCAGATATTAAAATGTATTTAGGAAATAAAATATATTTAAAAAACAGGAGTTAAAATAAACTTAAGAACCAAGAAATATATTTTAAAATAAGGAAGTAATTTTGAAATCATTTTGAAATTAAGATAGGAATGTTAAAAAAGTAGTGAGAAAAGATTGAAATAAGGGTTCGGTGCTAATCAGAGTTTAATAAGAAATCTAGACTCCAATACTTTTGTTTCTTAAACTCTTATTACCCATGAGTCTTGTTTCTTTAACTCTTCTTCTTTGAAATATTGGTTCTCTAAATTGTACAGTCTTCAATTATCAATACCTGCATACATTTTATGTACATACATACATACATACATATATATATATATATATATATATATATATATTAGATAGTAATGTTAGTATATATTTTATAACAATAATAATTATCATAAGCTTGTTGTCGTCAAAATCATCATTACAACCATCTCAATCCCTAACAAACTTCTTTTTTTTATGATGACAACCTTGGTTTATAAAATATTCATACGTAATGTCTTGATTCTCCAGTTACTCCCTATTACTCCGTTAATTCCATCTGAAACTACTAACTCCCCTTAATTTAAGCCTTATTTTATAATTCTCCCCCTTTGTCATCAACAAAAACTATATATACTCTTAACTAGACTGTGATACTCCCCTAAAACTAAGACATAGTTCTAATAACTAAAACTAATATGGTTCTAATACCTTAAATTAAACAAAATTAGGACAAGATCTAATATTAAGTAATTACTTGAGTGAGAATAAACTAGATTGATGTTATGCAAACAAACCAATACATACAATCAACCAATTCAAACCAATCTTAAATTTAGTTATTTACAAATTATTGGTTCAAATTTAAGTTTAAAAACAATCCAAGAAAAATACACCAAATTTAGATACAAATTCATACGTTTCTTGGAACTTCTACCCATTCATAACCATCAAAGATTGGATTAGCCTTTGTAGCATCCCATTCTTCGTCGTCTTCGATAAGAGTTGCTGCTGCAACTCTGTGATGTTGTTGTCTTCGTCTTTGGTAAGGGAGGAAATCATCCACCGAATTGCATTAAAATGGTTCTCTTGTTGCTTTATCATCTGTGTTTGACTTAATTCTAAGTGATAGTGGTTATGAAGGATGATAGACAGAATATTCTTGAATGAATTGAGTGTTTCTTCAAGATTTTCACTCAAATTATGAAGCAGGGAAGCCATGGATTTGATGATATTAAAGAATAATGAAAGCAAACAAAGGCAGATTGAAGAAATGAGTTTTTATAGAAGAGATAAATGTATATAGGCTTTGGAATTCGTTTAAAATGAATGGATACTAGTTAGTTAAGGCAGATTTTCAAATTTGAATAAATTTGAAAAAGTTACTATTATATGTTGACATATATAAATGGGTATGTTAACATGCCTTCTGCAATTTGTATTTTTGATGAATTTGTTTACTTATGATTTGTTTTGACTTATATATAATTGTTTCGTTACTTTAATTCTTATTCCAGAGGCATTTAAGAAAGAATTAACAGAAATATAAAACTTCATTGAATAATAATGATAACGATACATAGGATTAATACATAGCATGAAATGAAAACACAGCAATTGAAATAGAAACAAATACAAAAAGATAATAAATCTACAATTCAAAGGACGAGGATGAGGATGAAGACAAGCCAAGTTTTCTACTAATTTTCCCAAAGAACATGTTCATTTTAGTGGACATCTTTCCCATAATGCCTTTTCATTCTTGGCTAGAATCTTTGGATTATCAAGGAAGATTTTCTTTGAAGAGATTTTGGTGTTAGTGGGATACTCTATACTTTCTAAGGAAGTGTTTTCATCTTCTTCCTCTTCTTTGATTTCCATTTGTCCACCATCTTCTTCTTGATCCATTATTGCTTATTTTTCCGCAAGTTTTTCATCTGGTTGAAACAAAAGTGGAATCTTTATAAGAGCTACATTTGCGGAGTTGAAAACTTCTCTAGATACGAACTCTTCGCCTTTGAAATCCACACTAAAATATTTGAAAATATAGGTAAGATAAACTTCGTTATTTAACGTATTTTCATTTGATGATAAATCTTTTGGAACAAATTCATTCAACATCACTTGAGCCTAATTTATGTCGTGATTTATAAAAAAAGCAAAAAGAGCCTTACAAACTTTTATTGTTGGGTTTTTGAAATTTCCGGAACGTGGTGTAATGCTATGTTGAAGAAGTAAGTTAACAATCCTTGCCTTAGGATGAAAATAACGATGTTTGAAATCCAAATATTCATTACTCTCAAAAAACATGGTGAAAGATCTCTTGATCATTTTCATTGATCTTAAAATCCGAGAGATTCATTACCGTATTTTTGCAATTCAAAAATAGTACCCAAAACATCACAATTCCAAACAATTCAAGTTCCTTTTACTCTACTTCAAGTTCCACTTTCATGTCCTTATAAAAACCATGTTTCAAATTTTCATAAAACATTTTGACAACATTCGGGTAGCAAACTTCATCATTCTCATGAGAGTCAACTATATTAAGAACACCATTTTGATGAAAAAGAGTTTGAAGATCATAAGAAGAGAAATCACTAAAAATAGCAAAATTTCCCGTATCGACTTTACCAAAGTTTACATAGATTATGTAATCTTTGATAGCATCTGTGTTGTTGCAGAGAAATCTTTTGGTGGTGTTGGTCAGCTTCATTGTGCTTCGTGTGCTTAAGGAAGCCATTAGAGAGTTTTTGTGAAGAGTATCGGATATTGATGATAAATTTGAATTTTGAATAAAAGGTGGAAAGAGATGATACGAATAGATAGATAAATAGAGAACCTAAGTACATGTTCTCTGGTCAAGAGACACCTTTTTAGACCATTGGGTTTGGTGAAAAGGTGGAGGGAAATTCAAAAGTTCGAAATTCAAATTTTGAATTTTGAATTTCTGTATTTATATCTCGACATGCCTTCTGAAATTTTCAAAATACATTTTATTTTGACTTTTTGATTTATTTATATCTTTATTTAATTATTTCCTAGAATAATATTTATTATAATCATACTTTTATATTATTATTTTATTATTAAATAATTATTTTTTAAAATAATAAATTCAAATTTTGGATTTAAAATTCAAATTTTGAAACAAAGCAATCAAACAAGCAACCATTCAAACAATTAAACCAAAAAATAATTATTATAAAGGCGTATCTATTTTTAGATCCGTTCTTCAATTTCTTCTTATTCGAGAATTGTCGTGAAGCATATATTCGAACTGTTCATTTCTTGCTATTCATCACTAGAAGATGAATCAAAATAATCTAGAGTTACTGCATAAGCTTCTTTTGATGTATTATCATTTGAAAGTTGATTTTGTTTCTCCAGACATAGAAAAAATCTTTTCAAATGGCATGTTTCATTGTAGTTAAAACATATGATATTCTTCAGAACCTCGTTATTTTTCATAGAATTTATTTGCTCATTGCTCTTGAAATTATTCGTTTTCCTATATCTCGGGATTTTTTCTAAATTTCCTCGTAATTAATGCTATCTCCTTGTCGTCATCATTATTTGAGTCAGAATCTTAGGTTGTTACATTAAATGCTATTGTTTTTTTTGGTTACTTATTTTTTTTCCTTCCTTGCATATGAACTTCAAACAACATTGGATTTTTGAATAGTTCATCAATTTTCATTGCATTGATATCATTGGCCTCTTCAATTGCAAGAGTCTTTTGATCCCAATCTGAAGTTACTGAATTCCGGATTTTTCTACCTTGATCTTACTCAAAATACATTTTCCCAAAGCCATTAGTGAATGCACGATCTCTTGAAACCTATAGTACACATCAGAGATAGATTCATTCTGATTCATTTTAAATAATTCAAACTGATTTGTTAACTTAGATATTTTGGCCTGTTTAACTTTGTTTGTTCCTTCATGAGTCACTTGCAAAGTTTTCAAGATTTCATATGCAGATTACAAATAGATACCCTATTAAATTCATTTCTATCTAGTGAACAGAATAAAATATTCATGGCATTTGAATTATTTTGTGTAGTGGCTTTTTGATTATTGGTCCATTATGCAAAATTGACAGTGGTTTCAACATATTCAGTTTATGTGATATTCCAAGTGTCTAATCCTACAGATTGTAAATAAATTTTCATTTTACAAGCCTAATATGCATAATTACTACCATCAAATAGTGGTGGTCTAATAGTGGACTGGCCCTTTATAAATGAACTATTAGTGTTGACTACCAGCGTTGGCTGCCATTTAAACTTTTCAAAAAATCAGATTATGAAAACTTTGAAAACCAATGCTTTGATACCAATTGTTGGGGAATGCACATTAAGGATTTTAAGGCAAACTAAACAAAAAAGGGGGATGAATAGTGTTTTATGGATTTTATAGATTTCTTGAAATATTTTAAGTTTTATCAATATGTTATGCAAATCACTGATATGAATAACCATAGAATCAAACACAAATGCAAATAATAATAAAAAGCAATAAAAGGAACACCTAGATTTTATATTGTTCGAAGTTACCCTACATCCAGTCCCACGCAATGCTGGGTTGATGTGGATTTCTTTTCAAATAATATCCAAATTACATCCTTGATTTCCGAGCTACAGGGGCACACCACAACTTTTTTCGGAGTACAATGAGACTCGGTTGATTTTCAGGCCGTAGCCAACACCTAATTAATTTCCGAGACACAGTCACACCCAATCGATTTATATAGGACATGATCACACCTTTTTATTATCAATTTATGGAAGATAGACTCAATAGGACTTGATCTTGTAATATTTGATTATAGAAAGTCTATAACTCTTGAGTAACACTTAAATATTTGAGAGATTTTGACGTAGAGATTGCAACAACAAATCAAATTATAAACGAAACCGTGATACTTCAATTTTTGTTGATCGAGATGATGTTGGAACTTGACACAGCTATAACAAACAAAAATTACAAGCCGATTACAAATCCGAATTGATCTCAATTTCCGTTGATCGAGATGATACCGAAATGGAATGTCAAATTCATTGATCACAATGATTTTCGAGATGAATTTGAGATAACACCAATTTTCCGTTGATAGAGATGATGCAGGAAAGCTTGGTCATCCAAATCGTTGATTCACAATAAAATACTGAAATGGGGGAACAAATAGTTGGAATTTCCAACAATGGCAGATGCCAAATTTGATTACAATATTATTCCTTGTTTCATGATTACAACTGCCTATTTATAGTGTTCTGAAACCGATACCGGTACACCGAAACCAACACTAACATACATGATACACGAAATCGAAACAAAAGTAAAATATACATCGAAACCGACACAATATACAAGATACACCGAACCGAAACGACAATATAAATAAATCACCAACGAAGTATCAGTAATGCCGATACCGATATCACATAAGCCGAAACTGGAAGCAAACTCACTTGAGTCGAAATGGAACTAACGAAACAGATTAACACCCACTGATATAACGATACCGATACCGAGTGATCCAAAATAGAATCTAACACAATAGCGTATTAAAGATATTGAAACCAATTAACCCTGTGCGGCATCATTCTTGGTATCCGCATATGCTGCATCATCTCTTAAGTGACAAAGCAAAATAAAAAAGGGTTGACTTATGTCTTGTTTTCTAATCTAGGGTTTTGTGTTCAATTTATTTTCAATTGTTTAAATTTTTTGTAATCGATTTATAATTTTCTAGTTTTCTGTAAACTAGAGTTCTAGCCATAGGGTTTATAGTTAGGGAAAATCTGATCTTAGGGATAGAGTGCAGGGTTTTAAGTGTAGGATTAGAATAGTAGGAGCGGGTGCTACGAGTTTACAGGGAATTATAAGCATAGAGATTGTTTTAATTCCTATGCAGAAACCTTGGAGAATGTACCAGTAGGCAGGATTTTGCCGAAGCTAGGTAAAATCTATGTCATTTATTTTCTGCATTTATTTATTCTGCTATGATCTGAGCTGTGATATTTTTTATATCCCTTAAAACTACAATAAACCCTATTTGCCCCCTTCTAGGGTTAATTTAGATCTTACAAATTCAAACCATAGCACGATAATTGTAACAACCCGAATTTTTAACGACACTAAAAGAGGATAAATTAAATAGTAATTAATTTATAGTTCAGAAATAGAGGAAATGGACTTCACCATTGCGTCTGTCTCGAAATTCTGGTAAAGATAGACATTTGGTTTGCGTAGAACGGACATCATATGAGGAAGTTATGAGGGTTTTAAGTTTCTATATGCGTAGAAATATTATGTATACAGATATGAGTCAGAGATGAGTCAGAATTTTATCCAGAACAGTTCAAATTCGAAAATTGAAAAATAGCGACAGAATTCCCGCTCTAGGGGGTCGACCCCCCTTAAGGGGTGTTAACCTAGGGGTCGACCCACCCAAAGGGGTGTTGAAACCCCTAGGGATAATGTGGCACTAGGTTTTAGGGGGTCTGGCAACTATATATACGTGTCCTATTCTCCTATTTTCTTCATTAGAAATCATGGAGGCCATATGCTGTCGGGGTACGAACTAAGACGGAACCGTTTTCTACAACAACATACTTTGTAAATCAAATTCAGAAATTCAAGATACGTTCTTTCTTAATTCTCTAAACCTAACGCTGTGAGTTTCTAGTTGCTTTTAGGTTTAGATAAATAAAAGTAAATTATGAAAGACTGTGAATTGGATATGTTGTAAACTGTGATTCTATGCTAGTGTTAAACCCTATACTATGACATGATAGATTTATTTTCCTAGATCTAATACAACTGTTGTTATTCTATTATGTTGCCTATGCGGATCTTGACTTATAACTATATTGTGGTGAATGTACATCTATTAAATTGGACAGTTGTAACATTGGCTAGATCTAGTTCTTTATGTAAATCCCCTTTCACATGTCATATTGTGATCAATCTAGATATGTTGTAAACTTGACATGTGAAGCCATCTTTAGATCTAAACATGTTACTACGTTACCCTAATTATGCTAGACCTAAATATTTGGACACCCAAAAGTTATTCAGTTTTATGACGTTAATTACATGTCCATTCAACTTATTATCATGCTAGTTTATGTTTATGTCAAGATATGTTGAAACTATCACCTTTGTCACATTCCCTTTTCATTGTTATAGCTAGGCTACTTTATAGCCTAGATGCCGCAAAAATACGTGCGAATACGTTATTTAGGAAACGGGGAAAAAGGATTTATAATTGGCATAATTTCTGTAATATTTATATGAATTGGACATATAATTCAAATGGGAAAATAGAAATAATCACCTATAATGACATAGGTAGATTTGGATAAAAATGGAATGTCTAGTAATTGCAATTAGGAATTGTAATTGCACTTACGACACGAGGTTAGGTCGCATTAGTGGTGGAATTCTGCCCGGACCCGACCGACATATCCAACAACCACTAATGTTGAACCTAATATGAGAGATCTAAGTGTGTAAATACGAATCGGGCTAAGACACGAGGTTAGACCCAACTGTGGAATAAGACTGCCCGGACCCGACCGGCATATCCAGCATCCACACGTTGTAGGCCTAATGTGGGAGGTCTAGCCCATTATAACCATAATTGGACATGGTAATAAATTGGACTGCTTAACCTAATTTAAACCATAAGGATTGTATGATTATGAACTTAAGTTAGGGTTAAGTAAAATTGGATGGGTAGTGGGTGGGAATAGTAAATTAGAGGGGGTGGGCAATATTTACATATAGGCCCACGAACTTAACCCAATAAGGTTATGTAATTAAAGACACCTAGTGGTATACATAACCGGTGGAAAAATATAATAAAGTTATGTAATTAAAGACACCCTTTAGGGTAAGCATAACTGATATAGGGCTATGTAAATAAAGACACCTAAGGGTATACATAGTCAGCGAAAAATCTAGTGGGGATACAAGACAAAGGGGAGAGCTTGTATCATATTATGTGGGACCCATTTCAGTCAGTAACCCGGAGTAGGTATCAAATAAAGAACTCTTTAATAGGCAGAGAAGGGGCACGCTTACTGATTGATTATAAGTGATCCAAACGAGACGGACGGTGTGGGCGGCGCAAACCGACCGAGCCATGTGCATGCATGAGCCGGGCAGAGGGGGATAAGACGACTGTGACACCAGTAGGTATGGTTGTGCACATCTTGGGAAATGAAGGGTTGCCACTTTGGGAAGTGATAACTCCTATTGTGGGGCCAACACAGGATATCTACAGAATAGGGGGCCGATCAATCAGGGTAGTGGTTAGGGTACACTCAGACGTATGCCCTAAGTCTACCTACTTATAGTGGAAGGGATCATCTCATTTTAGCTACACTAGTAATAGTGTAGAGTAATCATTAGTGAGGCACATACACCTTGTAACACCCCACCTCCGCCAGGGAACTCTTGCAAGTACACTGGCTTTGGAGGGGCGTTAAACAAGGTAAACATGCATGCAGATATCACAAGACAGAACATATAATTAAAACAGATTAGTAAAGCAGCGGATTAAACTAGCATTTCAAAACCATAGTCAAGTTACATCAAAATACTCGGTCATTATTTTCCCATAAAACAAAAGTCTAGAACATAAACTGAAAACTGAAAAAAAGAAACATAAAGTAACTATCCCCAAAGTAGAATAAAGCCATAGCGAGCTCAAGTCCAAACCGTACATGAGCTATCTAGAAAAGCAGCTAAAGATCCAAGCTAGGTTCCAGTGTTCCCACCCTATAAACCGGGGGAGGGGGGGGGGGGACGGAAGAAAAGAGGCGAAAGGAAAACGGGTCAGTCATAAAGACTGAGTAAGTCCTACCTACTATTAGTCTAAAAAATAATGAAGTTAACTTAACATGAGAAACTGAGATGAACATGATGATGGTGATTAACTAGAATGGTAAACAAGATAACAGAACATGATCAAAGGTGACATCGCATATACAAGGTTAAGTGTTGCACCAATATAGTACTAGTATCTTAATCCATGTCAAGTAAAATCAAGAATTGATCCCATGGCCCAAGTCATGAGGTGACCTAAGTCAAGGTCCAACTACTCGTTCTAGTCGATCGGCTCCCTATAAGCCTAACTCGTCAAGTGTCGGTGTCATACGGCCTAAAACCGGAATGTAGTCAAACTGTGCTAGGTCCACCATAGGGTGTATCCGGGCCCTAGGGTGCCAACCACTAACACAGAAACAAGCACACACAGTCCAAACCTACTGGTGCCCATGTCTGTCTTTCATCCCTGGACCATGGTCCGCCGGAATCTACGAATGGCGCACCTACTTTCGCCGTCTTTTTGGTCACTTACAATCCAGCCCAGTAATCGTGCCCCACCCTAGCCTAGTCCCTAGGGTATCCCGATACTCTCTAGTGGGTTACTGCTGAAAAGGACCGCGTAACTAGGATTTCTAACGGGTTAAGTGTGGTTAACCCTATCCAAACATGTATCAAGTTGGTTAAGTGCACCCAAGTGGTTCATGACTTAACCCTACCAACCAATCGTGTTCAAGTGGTTAAGTATATTCAAGTAATCTATGACTTAACCCTATCGATATTATCTTGCTAAATTGGTTAAGTGAAGGTTGACTTAACCCCATTAAATTATCAAGTCAAATTGGTTAAGTGTAGGTTGACTTAACCCCATTAAATTATCGAGTCAAATTGGTTAAGTAACCACGTTAAATTAACTTAACCCTATCATGTGGCATTAATTAACTTAATGCACCCCAACCTCTCACATTAGACCTTGTTGTGGTTACTAGTTAAGCCGGGCGGGTCCGGGTAGGTTTATACCACAACCTAGTCTAACCTCGGGTTTTAGGTGCAGCATGACCAACTACTCACATTGGGTCCTATTGTTTGCAACTACTAGTTAAGCCGGGCGGTTCCGGGTAGTCTTACGTTGCAAACTCAACCCAACCTCGAGTTGGTCAATTTCATGTTTTCTAAGTGTCATGACCATATTTATGTTTATCATAAAACTATGGTTTTCAAGCATAATCATATGTCATGTTTTAAAGTCATGCTTCATGTCATATTTCACGTTCATGTTTCATGTATTTAAGTTTACCCATAACGTAACCCCAACGCTCCTATGTTCGCATCAACACAAGATAGATGAAAAAAGGGAAAACATAATGATATGACAAGGTGGGCATAAGGTGATATTTGGCCACAAGTTAAACATGGTGGCTCATGAGACATAGGTGTTCATCTAAAAACTTGCATATATCATATTTGGCCTCAAAATATGCATATTTGTTACTTAGCAAATAGGTGAAAGCACAAAGATCTAAACTAGCATATAGATCCTATCATGACAAGTTAACATTAAGGTCAAGTGAGAGTCTTTATGTTGCTACATGCAACATTTCTAAACAAAGGTAAGAGCTTTCAACCCAAGAAGACAAGGTGATGATTTCACAATCATACATAGGATAGATCTAAGCCTCACATGATAGATTCAAAGCACAAAATGATATTTAAGCCCAAACTCAACTTGCAACATGTCATGTTTAAATTCATAGTTTACATCTAGTAGTAGAAGAGGGCTTACAATGCTATGAAGACTAGAATTAATATATATAAAGATTGAGACGAAGCCACTAGCAAATCCGCAAATAAAATAAGATCCAATCCAAGATTTGAGAGAATAAGATGCTTCTTTGATTTGCTATGAAGAAATATGGATTCTTTAAGGAAGAAAGAGGGCTCTTTTACTTGATTTGAAAACTCAAACTCTCATATGAATGAAGGTAGAAACTTTAGCAAGAGAGTGGAGGCCATGAGAGAACATTTTGGCATAGTTTAGTTGTAGGAATGATTAATGAGTGATTAGGTTAGGTCTAGGGGTCTTTTTATAGAAGATTAGGGTGTTATTAGCCATAGGATTAACCTAACACATCGGGTCCGTCAAATCCCGTCAGAAACTTCTAGAGCAAGACTCACAGGTCACAAATGGTGCACCAGAAAAACTGGTCCGACCAGGGGGGTCGACCCCTGGGTCGACATGGGTGTCGACCCATTGGGGGGAGGTCGACACTGGTGTCGACCCCTGTGTCGACCCTGCCTGGGGAGGGAAAATTCCCGCCCATCCTGTTTGGCTGAAATTCGAATCTGAATTCGAATTTGAACTGTTTTCGGGCTTAGAATTTTCTGAAAACTTCATTGGGCCATAACTTGGTCATACGGACTCCGTTTTTCGAAAACTCGGACTCTATTTCGCGTATTTTTCCGAGACGAACGCAATGGCACAGCCCGTTTCCCTTGATTCAGATTTTAGAATTTAATTCTGCCTTGATTTACATTATAACATGTTATTAAAAATACGGGTTGTTACATTCTCCCCTCCTTAAAGTATTTCGTCCCCGAAATCTCCAAGTTAGGAAGAACATATCCTACCATCCATCATCCATCTACTCAAAACATCATCCACGTGCAGTCATTGTCCTTAAAGGATTCTACATGCTTTATGATCATATGCAAAGGTGTGTGTATATGTACTTATCTAATGCGAAAATCAGGAGGTTACTAATTCAGTAAACCCCCTTAATGCAAAACATGTTAGTGAAATGAGTCCATATGTATGCAAATTCCTAACATAATTTATAATCTCTACATGAGTGCACATAACATCCATCCATATGCAACATCCATGTGATAGCATACAAGTTTCATCCATGAATAAGTATAAGCACTCATGCATATGCAACATGAAAGTGTGTGAGCCGATCTTAGTGCCTAATGTGTATCATGCATCCACGAGTATCCACGTGCAAACACTTGCAACCACTTGCAACCATCAAGCATAACATGTTTCAAATTCATGTTTCATCCAAAGGGTTTCTACCTAAGGTTCTTATGACAAGGTTAACGAGATAACAAGATAAACAGGATAAACACGGATAGCAAAAAGAAAGATATGCTACTTAGGAGAGGAAATTGAGAATGTACCCTCAAAAAGGAATGGACAAAGCCCACACATCTTCTCCTCGGTTTCCCAAGTTGCGTCTTCATCGGCTTCACTCCACTGAACTTTCACCAACTTGACTTCTCGATTCCTTAACTTCTTGATCTCTGTTCCCAAAATACGAATCGGAGCTCTTCTCAAGGTTGCCTCTTTCTCTACCTCAATGTCTTCAAGAATTCTTGGTTCAACCACCTCAGCGGACTCATGTAGGCACTTTCGGAGATGCGAGACATGAAAGACATTGTGCACTCCGGCTAGCTTTTCGGGCAATTCCACCTTATAGGCCATCTTTCCAATTCTCTCTATGATAAGGAAGGGTCCTACGAACCTTGGTGCCAGCTTCCCCACTGCTCCAAAGCGTAACACATTACGCAAAGGAGAAACCTTCACGAAAACCCTGTCTCCCACTTCGAATTCCAAATCTGCCCTTCGCTTGTCAGCATAGGATTTCTGTCTATCTTGGGCTGCTTTCATCCGTCTTCTCACCAATTCAACTTTTTTGGATGTGTCCCGTATCATATCGGCCCCAAGTATAAGCCTATCTGTTGTTTCCCACCAACATGTTGGTGACTTGCACGGCCTCCCATATAAAGCTTCGAATGGTGCCATCCCTATGCTTGCTTGATAGCTGTTATTATAAGCAAACACTACAAGAGGAAGGTGGTCTTCCCAAGTACCACTAAAGTCAAGAACACAAAGCCTCAAAAGCACTCTATTCACCCTTTCGGTTTGGCCATCCGTCTGGGGGTGATAGGCTGTACACAGTTTCAATCGCGTACCCATCTCTTCTTGCAAACTATTCCAGAACCGGCTAGTGAAAATTGGGTCACTATCGCTAACTATGCTAGAAGGAACTCCATGCAACCGCACTGTCTCTCGAAGATAAACAGATGCTATCCATGATACGATCCTCTTGCTTTTCACCGGAATAAAATGGGTTCTCTTCGTTAGTCTATCAATTATTACCCATATCCCATAAAGCCCAAATAGTTTGGTGACGAACTTCTTCACCACAACTATATATGACAAACAGGCGAGTCATACTCCTTATGAGGTTTGCAACAGAACTAAGATTGAGGATAGGACCGAGAGGATATACTTAAAAGATAGCATGCGAGTAAGCTATACGGAATAGTAGGGATCAAGGATATACTATTAGAAAGAGATTTAATGCGCGTATCTAGTCTTCAATCTTCTAAGCCGCCTTTTCTTGTGCTTAATCCCATCGTGCCTTGACCGCCTTTTAACTTCACAATTCCGTAGTTCTTATTTCCAAAATATGAGTTAGAACTCATTTCACCGTTGCCTCTCGTCCCACTTCCACTTATTCTTTGCCTAAAATACTTGGCTTCCACCCAACTGCATACTCATGGTTTCATGCAAGCTTTCAAAATTCGTTAGTGAATCTTGGATCTCGTTTATATACTATACGGTATCCCACGCAGAAAACTATCTCTTGAAAACAAGTGCCAATCCACGTTGCCAAATGTACTTACTAGGGTGATTTCTCTAACCCATGCTTAAGTGAAATGGACTATCCGCCTTAGTAGCGAATACCACCGGAGCATCCTATTCTGAAATGCTTCACCTCATGAAATTTTTCAAGCACTCCTTGATTTGCTTGCCAAGCTCTCTTCTTTCTTGCGGGGCCATGTGCCTAATGGGCAATGATACTGGCTTGGCATTATCGACTAGATAAATGCGGAAATCTATCTCTCGTTCAGGGGGTAACCCTTGACTTCTTCAAAGACATCAGGATAGTCTCGGACCACCCTTACAGATTGCGGATCATCGATGGACGAGTCAAGAGATTCAAGATAACATAACATGACGGGACCTTTAGGGTTACAAGAAATTTCTACGGTATTACCGAGGCGAGTCATGAGCCTCACCACCCTATGCTCACAATCGTGAATGGCTCCATAACTGGACAACCAATCCATGCCCAAAATCAACCCGTATCCCGTGAACCCGAGAACATAAGCATTACATGCGAATTCTACGGTCAAGATAGACATCTTCAAATCCACACAGATCATAGACAGATGGGTGGAACCCCCAATTGGATTTGAAACACAAACGGGATCCTCAACTAGACTAGTACTTAGGTGCAAACTTTCAACAATGTCAGAAGAAATAAAACTATGCGATGCGCCAGAATCAAATAAGGTACGAACAGGGTAATCAGAAATATAAACAAGACTCTCTACAGAAATACTACCTCGGTCCTGAACTGGAGCAGGATTGAGAGCATGCACTTTCCCTCCAGAAGGTCCTGCATGCAGATTCTGCCCTTGCCCTTGTCCTTGCTTCTTGGGGCAATCCTTGCTAAAGTGTCCAGTCTCTCCATAATGAAAGCATTCGCCCAACTTCCTCTTCTTCTTCCTACAGTCCTTAGCTATGTGTCCAACAATCCCACAGAAGTTGCATTTTCTTGGGTCCTTTGCCTTGGCCTTGTTGCCCTTGTTGTTCTTGTTGTTCTGATTGCTCTGATTTCCTCCCCACTTGGAGTCTGTCTTCTTGGCTTGAGTCTCATTAGTCTTGACTTCCTTCTTGCCATTCTTATCGTCTCCTTGAAGCAATGCCATGTCTACTAGTCCTTCAAAAGTGGCCCCCATGGGTATATGAGATAGGGCTAAACCTTGTAATGGCTCATTCAACCCTCGTGCAAAGCATAAAGCCTTCTTCTGGGGGCTATTAACCATGTCCAAACCGAATCGAGCGAGCTGGTTAAACTGATTCACATACTCCCTCACTGTCATGTCCCCTTGCTTCAAAGATATAAACTTCTCCAATTGCAGATTCGCCTCAGCAGATGATAGAAACTTAAGCCCAAACCTCGTCCTAAAGTCGGCCCAAGTCTCTATAGGCCTCGTAGCATTGGTGACCTCCCACCAATAAGCAGCTTCTTCTTTTAATAGCCATGCCGCCAATAAAACCTTTCTATGGTCTACCACATCAAAGATAGCGAACAGATCCTCAGTTTCTTTCAACCAATTTTGTGCCTCTACAAAAGTCTCTGTCCCAATGAAATTCTTGCCACCCATCGCCTTAAAGTCTTTGCAAATCTTAGCAAAATCTGCTTGTGGATTCTGAGGAGGAGGAGGAGGAGGAGGAACCTCAGTTACGGTGGGGGTGGTTGCTGGGCCCACATTGTTGGCCCTAGCTTCCAAGTACTTCCGGAACCATCCGGGAATGGTCACTCCCTCGGGAAGGTTAAGATCGGCCATACTGAAAAAGGAAAAGATAGATTTAGAACAAGGAAATGAAGGATAGTGCTAATGGCTCTTGGGGAATAGCCTTTTAAAATAAACTAGACTTTTCTTGGAAAATACTTAATTGGTTTTGAAAAATAGTTTTTCAAAAGGTAAGTTTTAAAAACCTTTTGCTCAAATCTTGTAAACCTTATGCTCTGATACCAAATGTAACACCCCACCTCCGCCAGGGTAACTCTTGCAAGTACACTGGCTTTGGAGGGGCGTTAAACAAGGTAAACATGCATGCAGATATCACAAGACAGAACATATAATTAAAACAGAGTAGTAAAGCAGCGGATAAAACTAGCATTTCAAAACCATAGTCAAGTTACATCAAAATACTCGGTCATTATTTTCCCATAAAACAAAAGTCTAGAACATAAACTGAAAACTGAAAAAAAGAAACATAAAGTAACTATCCCCAAAGTAGAATAAAGCCATAGCGAGCTCAAGTCAAAACCGTACATGAGCTATCCAGAAAAGCAGCTAAAGATCCAAGCTAGGTTCCAGTGTTCCCACCCTGTAAACCTGGGGGGGGGGGGGTGGAAACGGAAGAAAAGAGGCGAAAGGAAAACGGGTCAGTCATAAAGACTGAGTAAGTCCTACCTACTATTAGTCTAAAAACTAATGAAGTTAACTTAACATGAGAAACTGAGATGAACATGATGATGGTGATTAACTAGCATGGTAAGCAAGATAACAGAACATGATCAAAGGTGACATCGCATATACAAGGTTAAGTGTTGCACCAATATAGTACTAGTATCTTAATCCATGTCAAGTAAAATCAAGAATTGATCCCATGGCCCAATAGGCCCAAGTCATGAGGTGACCTAAGTCAAGGTCCAACTACTCGTTCTAGTCGATCGACTCCCTATAAGCCTAACTCGTTAAGTGTCGGTGTCATACGGCCTAAAACCGGAATGTAGTCAAACTGTGCTAGGTCCACCCTAGGGTGTATCCGGGCCCTAGGGTGCCAACCACTGACACAGAAACAAGCACGCACAGTCCAAACCTACTGGTGCCCATGTCTGTCTTTCATCCCCGGACCATGTGCACGACCATGGTCCACCGGAATCTACGAATGGCGCACCTACTTTCGCCGTCTTTTTGGTCACTTACAATCCAGCCCAGTAATCGTGCCCCACCCTAGCCTAGTCCCTAGGGTATCCCAATACTCTCTAGTGGGTTACTGCTGAAAAGGACTGCGTAACTAGGATTTCTAACGGGTTAAGTGTGGTTAACCCTATCCAAACATGTATCAAGTTGGTTAAGTGTACCCAAGTGGTTCATGACTTAACCCTACCAACCAATCGTGTTCAAGTGGTTAAGTATATTCAAGTAATCTATGACTTAACCCTATCGATATTATCTTGCTAAATTGGTTAAGTGAAGGTTGACTTAACCCCATTAAATTATCAAGTCAAATTGGTTAAGTGTAGGTTGACTTAACCCCATTAAATTATTGAGTCAAATTGGTTAAGTAACCACGTCAAATTAACTTAACCCTATCATGTGGCATTAATTAACTTAATGCACCCCAACCTCTCACATTAGACCTTGTTGTGGTTACTAGTTAAGTCGGGCGGGTCCGGGTAGGTTTATACCACAACCTAGTCTAACCTCGGGTTTTAGGTGCGGCATGACCAACTACTCACATTGGGTCCTATTGTTTGCAACTACTAGTTAAGCCGGGTGGTTCCGGGTAGTCTTACGTTGCAAACTCAACCCAACCTCGAGTTGGTCAATTTCATGTTTTCTAAGTGTCATGACCATATTTATGTTTATCATAAAACTATGGTTTTCAAGCATAATCATATGTCATGTTTTAAAGTCATGCTTCATGTCATATTTCACGTTCATGTTTCATGTATTTAAGTTTACCCATAACGTAACCCCAACGCTCCTATGTTCGCATCAACACAAGATAGATGAAAAAAGGGAAAACATAATGATATGACAAGGTGGGCATAAGGTGATATTTGGCCACAAGTTAAACATGGTGGCTCATGAGACATAGGTGTTCATCTAAAAACTTGCATATATCATATTTGGCCTCAAAATATGCATATTTGTTACTTAGCAAATAGGTGAAAGCACAAAGATCTAAACTAGCATATAGATCCTATCATGATAAGTTAACATTAAGGTCAAGTGAGAGTCTTTATGTTGCTACATGCAACATTTCTAAACAAAGGTAAGAGCTTTCAACCCAAGAAGACATGGTGATGATTTCACAATCATACATAGGATAGATCTAAGCCTCACATGATAGATTCAAAGAACAAAATGATATTTAAGCCCAAACTCAACTTGCAACATGTCATGTTTAAATTCATAGTTTATATCTAGTAGTAGAAGAGGACTTACAATGCTATGAAGACTAGAATTAATATATATAAAGATTGAGACGAAGCCACTAGCAAATCCGCAAATAAAATAAGATTCAATTTAAGCTTTGAGAGAATAAGATGCTTCTTTGATTTTCTATGAAGAAATATGGATTCTTTAAGGAAGAAAGAGGGCTCTTTTACTTGATTTGAACATTCAAACTCTCATATGAATGAAGGTAGAAACTTTAGCAAGAGAGTGGAGGCCATGAGAGAACATTTTGGCATAGTTTAGTTGTAGGAATGATTAATGAGTGATTAGGTTAGGTCTAGGGGTCTTTTTATAGAAGATTAGGGTGTTATTAGCCATAGGATTAACCCTAAAACACATCAAGTCCGTCAAATCCCGTCAGAAACTTCTAGAGCAAGACTCATAGGTCACAAATGGTGCACCAGAAAAACTGGTCCGACCAGGGGGGTCGACCCCTGGGTCGACATGGGTGTCGACCCCTGGGTCGACATGGGTGTCGACCCATGGGTCGACATGGGTGTCGACCCATTGGGGGGGTCGACACTAGTGTCGACCCCTGTGTCGACCCTGCCTGGGGCGGGAAAATTCCCGCCCATCCTGTTTGGCTGAAATTCGAATCTGAATTCGAATTTGAACTGTTTTTGGGCTTAGAATTTTCTGAAAACTTCATTGGGCCATAACTTGGTCATACGGACTCCGTTTTTCGAAAACTCGGACTCTATTTCGCGTATTTTTCCGAGACGAACGCAATGGCACAGCCCGTTTCCCTTGATTTAGATTTAGAATTTAATTCTGCCTTGATTTAAATTATAACATGTTATTAAAAATACGGGTTGTTACACACCTTATCTTGCTTACCTTGTCACACCTGCCATTTATGTAGTGATCTCTCCCTCTTATCCACTTTATGTGCCTATCATGTTACTTTTATTTATTTACTGGCTAAAAGTAACTAGACTCGCCAGACTTTATGTCTGACCCTTTTGTTTCTCCTTCTTTCTTCCGTTTCCCCCCAGGTTCTCAGGGAGGAAACACTCAGGCCTAGTCAGGACTCAGATATCATCTTGCTATGAGCTACTTCTGAAGTATGGCTCAAGTTCTTGATTCTACTATGGATTAACTCTTTAATTGGGGAATTATGCTTTTTATATACTTATATACTATGATGGTGTAAGACAGAAGTTATTCTATTGTAATGGTTTTTGTGACTTATGGTATTGTGAACCATGGTATTATGATTTATGTCTGAAATAAAAAATTAAATTTCCACTACTATCTTATTTATATCTGTCTTGTAATCATTATGTGTCTACTTACCTATAACGCTTCATGAAACTTAATGCATTCCCTTAGTGAGTGACATTAACGGATGTGGGGTGTCCAATAATTAGCTGTATAAACACCTTAACTTGATGGAGACAATACACTCGTATAGCAATGCACAGAAATCAAGTAAAAGTCATGGACCAAGGGACCAACCAATCACATCCGTAGATATTGAGTGAAGACTATCACATGACGGGATTGTTAGTTCGACCAACTGGAAGATTCTCCGACCAACTCATCAAAAGCCAATGGGATCAAAGAGGCAGACCGGTCAAAACTAAACAAAATTTCCCAATGGAATAACAAGGCTAATTACCTAAGGCAGCACTAACAAAGGAGAATGTTCCAAAGTAAACTTTCCACTGACATTTGCGAGCCTTAGCTTCACTATGGTGTCAGGGAAAAGACCAAAGCAGTAGGAACACACTCCGAAGCACAAGAACATAATATACTAAACTCCAAAAAGTTACAAATCAAAACCAGTGACCAACACCATATAACCAAACTCACACGCGAAAGCGACATCATCGGCAACCATAAGATGACATACATTGAATATCCAAAAAACATAAGCCCCATCACGACTATAGGGGTGAGACGTGAGACTTACAATGTGCTAGAAGTTAATGTAAGCTATGCATGGCTACCAAATCCTACATAGGCAAGCTAAAACTTTTTACGAGATAAACGAAACAGAACCAACAAATACCCCATACAAATCAACCTAACATCACCCAAACTGACCGCAAAGCTCCTGACAAGGTCAGACAAACAACGGACAGATACACCAAGCAATGTATAAACTCGAATTCATGAGGTTACCTGGTGCTGCGCATTACAGGTTATCATTCAATAGACTGACGCGACAAAACCCATTAAGGAAGAAGTCCGTGAAGCTGGGAAAACTCAAGGATGCCGCCACACATTGGAAATAGGGGAAACTTGGATGGAGTAAGGGATATAGTGTAGCCGGGGTTCGATTTGAGTAAATGGGGAAATTTGGCGATAGGGTTCAGATTCGAAGAAAATAGCAGAGAGCTGAGGAAAGCCCACGCATGTTGAAAACAGATGCTTAAAAGAGCAGGAAGGAAACGAGAGTTAAAGAAGAGAAATGAAATTGAAGAATTAGAGAGGCTAAGAGGGTAGAAGAAGGAAGAATGCATTTGTCGCCATTTACGAGTTTCGCAAAGCTCTCGAACCCCATTCGTAGAAAGTCCAAACCATAACTAACTTATTAACTGATTTCAACTAATCCTTCCCCTTAAATTAATTAATAATATAATTAATTTAATATAATACCACTTAATTGTTATCTTTAAAACAATTATTTCAGACTATTAACCCTTAGGTTAATTTCTGACTTACATGCTTATAAAAACTTATTTAGAACATGGGAATTTGCTATATAAATCATTTTAAAAATTTCTATGTAAAATCCGACAATAAATATTGATTTACGTATAAAACCTATAATTTTCATAACTTATATAAAATAAAATTTGAAAACTTGACTTCATTTATAAAAATAATTTTTATAACTTCAACTTAGTCAATTAGCCTAACAGTGAATCAATGTCTTAAAAATATGATTTTTACGAATCTGCTGTCAGACAATACTAATTATTGATTAATAACATATCAGTGACAAATTCAATTCAACAATCAACATCTAAACCTATTTAACATTACTTGGGTTAAATAATTCATATATGAATAATATAAAAACAATTAACATCCAAAATATTTAAGGAATCATGTAGGCATATGAAATAGAAATTATATTCTAATTCATTTAAGATGACGGAAATATAAATATCGACAATCAAAGCAATAATCATCCAAAGCATCCAAACACAAAATTATTCTAACAACATAAATATTATTGTACGAAATAATAATATTCAGAAGTATTCCAGATTGAGCGAGAGTTAACTAACCATTCAATTCAATCAACGATTACGTCGTTTTATCTAATTTCAAATGTGCGTTTAAAATTAGAAAATGTTCCTGTGAGATCCAAATCACTCATTCCATTTCATACGCGTAGTATTCATCAATGCGATTCCAATGCAATTTGTTTCTCCCGATCTGATCACATATGAACGAGTTATGATTTTTACAAGTTTGAATACACTTTATATAAATCAAACGGTCATTAACCAAGTTAATTAGTAATTGATTAAGCTAACCCACCCAATAAACTTCTTCCCCTTTCAGATATTTCCAGGCCGCTCTTTCCTATAACATTCTACAACTAAGTCGCCACATTTTCTCCTCAATCACTCCTCCATCTCTTCATAGAAACCAACGAAACCAGCACCATCTTCCTTATCTTCACTTCCTCTCCTCCCCGAGCACCACCACGTTGAACTCACGATCCCCCTTAAACTCGCGACCTAGAAACCCTCGAGTGCTGCTACAGTGTGGGGTGTGACTCCTTCTAGCTCCAAACTCACCCAAAAATCCATCGCATGTGCCAAACTCCTCCACCAACTCAAATCCAATATCCGATTGCTAAATTGATCACTCTGTTCTCGCTTAGATCAAGCCCTGGCTAGTTATGCTAAAAATCGATCTTGCCAACACAACATCGCACCCAAAACCAATGGCTATAGACTTGAAGCCCCTGTCCACACGAGTCAAACGGATCCAACCTCATTTGATTTCATTGAGCTTTCAATTTTATATAAATTATTGAAGAATTAACATGGTGGCAGCTATTTTTTCATTGACCAGAAGATAGAAGGAGGTATGGAGAAAACTAGGTTTTAAAGGGGTATTTATAGGAAAGAATTTATTATGAAATATTCACGTGTTATCATCATTTGACGTTTATAGCTCACATGAACACATGCTAACCCCGATTGCTATGAAATTTGAAAGCCAACGGTAATTTGATATTCTGGATCAAGTGAAACTCCAAGACTGTTTGCAAGAAAAACACTACTTTATATTCCAAACCTTTAATGTAACGACCATCCTTTTTGCCCTGTTTTAACTGGCAAATAAACTAACTCAGATCATTCATAAAGATAAATTATAAGGGATACTTACAAGAACAGAAACAAAAGAACTTTTCATTATCATAACAATAATTTTTACATTAGAGTTACAATATTCATCAGAGTACAATGAAAACATATCGGAAAGAAATATACATAAGTTCTCAGTGAAGAAGAATAATCCAGAATAAAGCTCCAACTTGAATCTTGAATCTAACTCCGACTAATGCCCAAAACAAAATTTGAAAACCAAACTACTAGCTGCCCGTGTGGAAAAATAATGTGCACCCAGAGTTTAGGTAAAGGAACAATAAACTTCAGGTCAGTCACGAGACTGATGTTAGAACTAAAACAATTGTCTTTTAGGTTTAATTTAAAGTGAAGTAAATCACAGGATCACGTCGTATAAAATGGAACGGGTTTACACCTTATAAATGCCAGTGCTTAAAAATTCGTAATGACTTTTTAGAAAATGAAGCTATCATAAGCCTCGTCTCACATCACATAATACAAGCGCACACCAACAGGCGAGTTTTGTCCTTATTAAAATGCTTGACACATGGAAAATCCTCTGATATTATTATTAGTGCATAGTACGAAAAACCATTTGCAAGTAAAAGTATCAATCTTAGCGAACATAATACCCCATCCTATTATGTTAACATATAAGTATACAATCAAAACCGTAATGGCTCATAGTGGGAAGTTGGATTCCAACAATGACTAAGGCAAAGGCTCTTCTCTATCCGAGCCGAATTTGAACATATCTAGAGTGATGTTCAAGGATCGATAGACGCTCCTCATCCCAACACAAGGCGGACCATCTGTATATGCTGACTCTTCCTAAATGGCAACATAAATATGACATTTCCCGATCGTTACCAACCTTATCCGAACTCGCTCCAACATCCACACAAAGTAGAGCTTTTGTGACACCCCATCCCTCAATTGCACTCATATGAGGATGCATTAAGTTTTGTGAAGCGCAATAGGTATAAAGTAACAACACAGAGACTAAAATTCACAAGACAGAATGTAAAACACAACGGAAACTTTTTAAAACATTTGTTATTAAAGCAATCACAGCTTTACAATTCAAAATACCATGGAATCATTATCATAAAACAAACTGTCTCGTGGAAAGAAAATTATCAGAGTACAAGAATAAAACCACAAAAGTCATATCCCTTATGTAACAACCCAGATTTTTGGAGAGGGATTGTAATAGCTCAGATAAATTTGGCGTTTAAAAATAAATTGAATTAAGATTTAATGTTAAAATAAATTTGGATTTAGAATTTGGAATTTTATCTATTTTGATCCTGGTACGAATTTATTTTTAATGGAATTCTTTTAGTAAACTTGTATGAATGGTTTTGTCAGAACGAATATTTTATAATAGATTTGGATATTTGAATTTGACTTGAAATATAAAAAATTACAACCTAATTTATATGCAACTTTGGAATATAAATAGTGAAATTTTAATCTAGAAGGAGTATAAAGTATTATTGTGAGAATTTATCCAAGCTATCAAGTATAAATTGCATAATAATACACGGTTAATGTTAATTTAATTATTTTGAACTTGAATTTGAAATTAAAACTTTAATACTAATTTAATTTATTGTTTAGTAATTTGAAATTTAATTCATTAATAACAAACAGCATTGTACTTCGTCTACCGTTGATAAATCATTGAGATTTAATCAAGCAACATTGTTGTTGTTTGCTTATGTCCTTGCCTAACATTTTGACGTTCAAAATCAAACAATATATGAGGATGTAGCTCTTAAGATCTAGTCTGAATATCTAATGTTTTGTTGTTGTAATTCATTTGCCACTTGGGTTTGTTTTGCTGAAATTTTATGTAACGATCAAGAAAATTTAACATTAAAAAAAATGAAAAGAATTATTGAGTAAAATAATAATGCATTAATAATTTTGAAAGAAGGAAAAAATGAAATTAATAGATTTTATATTCGAAACAAAATTTTATTTTTGAATTTCTAAAATATAACACAAGTTTCCATATTTTTCGTTATATAAATTTCCACGTTATGTGTTCGCAGTGCACGTTCACTAAATTATTAGAATTTGTCCGTACAACAGTTTAGCGTTCGTTGTCGCATTCACTGCATTGTCCGTTCATAAATAAATAATAATAATAAAAAGAAATAAATAAATAAATAAAAGAAATTTTTTAATTTTAATTTCCTAGACCATATTAACAAATAGGGGAGAAAACAAACGTTCAACGCAACGGTGTAGTAACAGTAGAAATGTTCAACCGATTTTAACATTCATTACCATTAAATAATGTCCATCTTTCCTTAAAAATAGCCTCACATGTTACTTTTCAGATAAAAATTTAAAATCTCGTTAATTTGTGGCAAACATCAATATCTTACCATGTCAGAGAAAATATTTCCAAATGTTGTTCAAGATTTGAAAACCTCTCTCCCTCTGAAACAAATATTCATCTATCGGTAGAGAATATCTGAGTACTGTTCATGAACACAGACACCACTATTGCACTCATAATAAAATAATGAAGACCGCACAGATAAAAGGGCTCTCTTCTTCCTCGCGTGACCATACTTTTCTCCTACCCAAATTTCTACGCTACTGATTTCCTTTTCACGCAAGCCCTCTCACCTTTCAGTTTCGGAAAAAAAATCAAATGGAAACCGTTCCAGTTGCCTGAAGTAAATGGCTTTCTTCACTGACTTCAATCCCGCCTTCTCCACGCACATTCTCTACTACCATTTTTTTTCTTGTCTTCTACTTTTTAACAGTACTCAGTGTCTAAACTATTCCTTCTCATATTTGCCACTTGCACGTTCCAGTTAACTACCATTCCTTTTCCCATGCTCACTACCCAATTGCTTTTCACATTGTTTCCCACGTGAGCACCATAAGCCTTGGATCCATCTTGTTCTCCGCGCACAGTACACTTACTCTTTCCCAAAGCGGCAGCAACACACGAGCTACCAGTCAACCTACCGCCGTCACCCCGGACCCCTTCGCCGTGTCGCCTTCGCCAAGTTCCAGTAGTCGCAGCTCTCTCTTCCACCGCACCGAGTTCCAAAGCCGCAAGCAGCTCCGCCTCGTCGGACCTTAACGGCAACTGCTCCGTCCAGGCCACCAACGTTCTGTCCAAGCTTTAGCTCCCTTCCCGCAAGCCAAACTAGCACCGTAAGTCTTGTTTCCCTCATCCCTTTGTTCGCATGCATGCATATCATTTAACTAATATGTATGTGGTATGCTATGCTTTATCTGGCAGAATTTCATACATGTGTGTGTTAATTATGTATTACTTCACTTTGGAACCTTTCCAACATGCATTTTGTTATATACTTGTTGTAGCAAGTATGCATGCATGCAAAGTGTACATGCATGCTTGTTTGGCACTATTCTAGTCAAGTTAAAGTTGTGTGGCTTCTTTGTTCCCTAACTGTTATGGTAGCCATCCGAAAAAAGAAAAAAGAAAAAAACCCATACCAGTTGTTGATTTATCTTTACACACCGTCTGTCGTAACATGGCTCTGTACAGCAAAGTACACAAGCGGGTCTCGACAAATGGTGTTATGTAATTTCCCCTCAACCGTTTCGCCAGTACATGCATAGTCACTCTCTTATGTTTTGAACAAAGGTTGTGTATAGTTGAGTGGTTTGGCGTGTGGCCTATAATTGTGAGGTCACTAGTTCAAACCCAGCCGTAGCACCTTGGTTTGGACAATTATTTTTGACTGAAACCAGTTGCGTAAATTTTACGCATAAATTATAATCCGCATTTCTAAATAAAATCATACCTTTGTTCTAGGTAGCGGAAATTCCTCTTTGTAGCCGTTAGCATCGTTCGACTCATATCGTGCCTTCTCGCTTTGCCACGGAGTTTTTCTCACTCACAGACTAACTGATTATTAAGTGAATTAAAAAATGAGATATTAAATGAAATGTTAGGGTGCTTTAGTTTTGGTTGCTTTGCGATTGTGCAAGTGCGAAGCACACGGTTATTTTATATGACACAATATGTATGTATGTTTGATATGTATGTATATTTTCTCATCATGCAAGTCCCCCCTAGATTAGAAACATGACGGGTTGAAATGGTACGTACCCGAACCCCTTGTATATTCGAATCGATTTGGGATGCGGGTTGAAATGATATATACCCAGGATTCGAATATTTTAAAGAACGGATTGAAATGATAAATATCCGTACCACTTGACCATAGGGTAGAAAATTATATACGGACATCGTGGTCAATAAAAATAAATTATTTTAAAATAATTATATCGGCTTTCTAAAAAGAAATGTTTATGAAATTTCCATATAACGTAAACAAGTGTTTTTGAATTTATAAGAAATCAAGTTTGCATATAAATTAGTTTTAAAGGTTATTTTTTTAGTCAAACTTTAAGTTAAAATTTATTTCCAAATGAATTTCCCCTTAAATGTTGTGTTTCATATAATAAATATAATAACATGAAGTTTAGAAGTTTGGCGATTCAATATAGAGGGTTTTAAACTTGTTATACGCTTTAGAACTTATTTTGATACATATATTTTATCAAAGGATTTCTTACCGTTTTAATGAAGAAAAAAGGGATTCTCAAAATATAAGTTTGTTAATTTCAAGTATAAGAGAAATGCGCGTGTTCAAGCTATAGTGTAATGACCCGAAAATCTGGTCCAATTTGAGCTGACTAAATAACACAAGTCCAACCCCAAATTGCACTGGAAACCAGGAAATTAATAGAAAGAAGACAGAGGGTGAGGAAAGATAAGATAGAAACTTAGAATAGAAGAAGTAGAAGAACACAACATTAGAGTAACACGAATCTCACAGCGGAACGAATAACATATAATAGATAACATATCTTTGAAATAAAAGATTGTACTTGAATATACATATCATCATCAAGTACAACACTTACAACACAGCGGAAATAAATTATAGTTATATGATCCTGAAGCCTCCTGCTCCAGCTCTTCAAATATCTATAAATTCGTTATTACTTGACTGTCCGTACAAAATTGGGCACCCAAGAGTTTAGGGAAAATAAAACAAAAAAAACTCCGGGTCGGTCATGGGACTGGTGTGAGTAAAACAGTTTAAAACAGTTCAAGCAGGTAAATGATGTCTTATAAGACCACGCCGTATAATGGAACAGGTTTTTCCCTTATGAGAATCCAAATTATCCTTATATCAAAAACCTTTTGATATTATAATAATGTCTATCAACCACAATATAATAATCATCTAGCAGAAACGCTTTCATCTCACGTTCTACATATATAGTATACAATCAAAACCGCAAGCAGTATTGGGTAATGGATTTCCAACTATGACAAGGTATGGAACCAGCTTTCGCTAGTGTACCTTTAGAAAGGAATACACTGGGTTCAACAAGAACATCTTGCAACCCGGCCACACATTACCGACCAATCATTTCGCTTGAGTGTATCAAATGTATATCACCAACGATTGGGATCAACATCCGTTTCCCGAATGGGACAGCATCAACAATAGATTTTTAGAAATAAATGAAACTCTAGATCAGGTGATTATACACCCTAATAGGTGCGACCTACATAGCCATGCTACCTGCCCGATTTCTGTCATTTACCGGTTAATGAGGCTTGAGGTTATGCTTTATCATCACATCAGATTCACTTCGAATGCCACATTGTCAAACCCATCGAAAAATCACTAATTGGCGTCTACAACAGTACATTACGTGTTAGCTAAAGAAGTTTCCTTCTCCACTTCCACTCTTGGTACGGTTGAAGAAATCAATGTACGTGACCTTTCTGGAAATATTCTGTCAGACATTCATCCATACAAGTCATCCAGGAACAAGATGAACCGAAGGCACTATTCAGTACATCCATCTTAGGCACTATTATCTAAGACTTATACAATAGCCCTTGCACTTTACTCCGTCTTCAATTATCTTTGGCATATATGATTCGCAACGCTTATGCCAATACAGAGTAGTTCTTTGGATAATAATCCAACCGGTCTCTTCATATTAACAATGTTAAAATGGTTAAAACTTTGATAGTCGGTGAGTTAACTATCAAATGAAAACACGTGTGCAAACAACGATATTATTTCCAAATGGAAATACTATCAATCAATCATCAATCATATATATATCTATATATATATTCATATTCCTTATTTTCTATGTTTAGAAGATATACGTTATTAACACTGGAAAACATTTCCATTGTTATTTACATATCACTATCATTTCACAACTATTAGTCCCTGACTTTAAACTAGTAGGAGAACAATTCTCTAAGTATAAACCCCGAAGGCCGAAACCAACATCAGATTGATACTCAGAAAACTATTCAACTTAACTAATCTCTAGTCAGTTTCTAATCTTGTTTAACTCTATTTGATTTACTCTGCTCGATTTACTCGATTCGATTAACTCTTCTATTTATTTTCAAAATAGAAAATGCTTTATTCCATTTATTTTTCTTAACATCTATTTTATAACTTATTCAATTTCTAAGTCAATATCCCTTTATCATAACTTATTCATTTCCTAAATAAATAATCCGTTTAATATCCTATTTATTTATTCTAAATGTTTCCTTTAATAACCCTATTTATTTAACAAATAAATGTGTCCTTTCCTTATTCTATTTATTTAACAAATAAATAAATCCATTATCTTATCCTATTTATTTAACAAATAAATATCTCACTTATTATCTCCTATTTATTTTCTAAGTAAATAGTCCATTTTATAACATCTTATTTATTAATCCTAAATAAATAACTCACTTTATAATTATTCCAATTTATAAATATTTCTTATTTATAAATATTCCAATTTATACATATTTTGTTTTCAATATCACTTTGAAAATCCCCTTTTCCCATTCCGATATTTTATGGTACTTAACACATCATATCACGATCACCAATATCGTCCAAACACATATAATCAACCACAGATTATAAACCACATCATATATCACAATATATGAAAAACAATAAAATAATTGTTGAGGAATCCAGTCGGATTCCTCCAACCTGTTTCCCTGCATCCACAGGTGTTACACAATAAAATCAACATTACTTTCAGTTCCATATGATATATTCTGTTGAACAGAATCAATACAGAAATTCAACTAACTGACTAGTAGTTCAATCAAATAGTCAACACACAGTCAATCAGCCAATATTTAACAGTTCTAAAAATACAACATGAAATTATAAACTGTTCAGAGTTAGTGAGATTTACTCACATTTCGCATTAACCGTTAAATAACGATTTGCGTTAGTTGATTCTGATCAGACAATTTATTTCGCCGTAAATTGTAATAAGCTCCAATTCATTCCCCGTCAATCCCATGTAGTATTGTTTGTTCCTACAATCCTGTCGGATCTAATTTTGTACATTTCTTTATACTCAGCCCATTCCCTTTTGTGAAGACCCAAGCCCAACATCAAATCCATCCGCTTCCACAATTTCACATCTTCCCCAAACAAGATTTTGCACTTCAGAAATTTGAAGCCCACCATTAACAGATCTTCACCTCAACACCCCTCCATTATATTTTCTTTTAAGAATATAACTGCCTGTAGCATTCATTGCCACCAAAACACACAATGCCTTAACCTAAGCAAGCACCAACTCGTTGAAGACTGTCACCACCCTTCGCAAGCAACACCACTCTACACTTGCCATCCATACCATGAAAGGAACCATACTACTCCTCCCATTTCAAACAGTGGGTACCCATCTCCAGTAAATCAGTTACTTCCAACAATATTTCAGCCTTCCTCATCCATCTATTACTTCTTCACAGTAGTTTCGTGGTTGAGTTTCCCCTCCAAAGTCTGATGTCCACCGTCCTCTCCTGCCTTAATATGTCCTTTACGCCCACGAGCTCTTCTCTCTCCACAACTTATCAGCGAACTCAGCCCCAACGTGGATCTCATCTACTCAGTGTCTAAACAACGAACTCACGGACACCCTCTTCCATGCGTACACTCCACACAGCTACTCCATCTCACCACCGTCCTGAGCTGACCCAACTCCAGCAGTTACAACTCCCATCCACAAGCCTACTCGCCGGAATACTCATGTGAACGAACTCCGTTCATGCTCTGATTTTCGCACCCACAAGCCAAAATAAAACCTCCGAACCTAGTCTTCGTTGGTGTAATTCCAGAGCGCGGAAATGATGTCGAGCGTCTTGCGATTTCTAAGGATTTATTTGAATTATTCTGATTTTATATAGATGGCGATTTTTTTGTTGAGAGGTAGAACTGATTTTTCACCGCCGGTTCTCAGCGGATGGAAAAAGAGTTAGGTCTTAAGGGTGGAGCGGTTTAAGGGTATTTATAATGGTATTTTTTTAAATATTGTTTTTTTTTCTTTGATCGATTATTGCGGCCGAGGGATCCAAAACGTGGCCTTGTTTTGTTCACAAATGAATTTAGATATTTTAGTTTTATCCGTTTTTGAATATAGGTCCGAGACCATGTGCGTTTGTACATAGTTGATCAGTTACAAAACTTAGGCACGTTCCATCATTTGAAATATATGTATATATATATATATGAGGACTCACCGCGTTTGTTTTAGAGTTTAAAAGGTTATGTACCTCAATATATAAAACTCTGTTTTTCACGGACTGATATGAAAATATCATTAAATCGAGTAATGTGCCGTGATCCCAAAAATGTAATAATATCGGTAGGTTAACTCATATTGTGAAACCTCAAAATCGCCGATTAAGGGTGCAAAATACTCCAAATAAAAAGTTGCTTATTTAATTAATTAAAAATTGCAGTAAAATTCTAAAAATTAAATTATCGCTACGTCTCAAAAGAACCTTGTCTAAATTCAAACCCGATATTCAAATATATTGAAAACCCTTTTATAACGTAAATAAAGCGTTACTAATTATAAAGGAATTCCACAACGACTTTCCTGAAATTTGATTTGGACATAAATCAAAATCTACATGACGAAATCCCGATTTTTCTCTTCCACTAGAAAGATATACTTCACCAGCTCCTAACGTTTCTTGTTTCACAGAAATCCGATTTGAAACGGCTTCTGTATATTCGTTTGAAGTTCGAATCGCCAAACTACGAACTGCAGTGCCATTTCAAGCTCGATTTTAATTATAATATAATTATACGTTCAAACTTCGTTCAAATAATATATTCTAATTCAAATTCTGAACTGAATTATATATTTTGAATTTCCCAATTCACACCATATCGCCATTTCGGCCCAATCCGATTATTTCGGAATTAAATATATTATTTAATTATTATTTTAATTAAATATTCACTATTATTTTATTCAACGACCATTAAATCCTTTTAATCACCTTTTAAATAATTAAATAAATAAATTATTATACCGCTGAAGATGCGGGTCATTACATATGGCGAATTTGAGTTTTGATAGCTAATTTGGAATTTGACAAACCGTCCTTTGTTTAATAATTTAAGTTGGAAATTGTTTGGAATTATATTAAAAGGGAATTCAAATGATTATGAAATTTAGTCGGAAAAGGGAATGGCAAGAAATGGATCTAAGATTGGATTGGATTAATATTTTTGAATAAAACTACAATTTCATAAAAGCAATTTTCCGCATCACTTGATTTTATAAACATTCTTTTATAAAATATTTTTGATCACTTTAACTATACAAATTTTATAAAAATTTCAACTATATATATACATTGTATATGCATTACTTTAATTTAATACACACACACTAATTTCAAAGCTTACCTTTTCTAAATATATTTTATAAATTTAAATAAATTCTAATGTCCAGTTCAGTCTAGAGAATCCAAATGATGAAACAAAGGATTTCAAGTAATAATGTTATTTCATGGAAGTTGAAATTGAAAATCCAACAATTGATAAAGAAATGGCGAATATTGGTTTTTATAATCTTAATCGAACCAATGCTAATGAATTGAGTCATTCATTTTTGGGAAATGTTTGAAAATAAACCGATTTGCGATATTTGAAATATGATTTCAAATATAATGGCCATGGTGTGAAAAATGTAAACGTTTGGTTGTTAAAAAGATTGGAGTCGGTAAGTGGCATACTCTCTGTCAGTACCAATACCACTTTAACAACTGTGTATGTAACACCCCACCTCCGCTAGGGTCACTCACAAAGGGAATGCACTAGGTTTGGTGAAGCATTATCGAGGTAAACATGCACAGAAATATTACAAGACAGAACATATATAAAACAGCGGAAGTAAAACAAATTTCATTACCTTATAAAATAAGGTCTAAAGCCTTTTACATCAGAATACATCAAAACCTGTCTTGCAATAATAAAGAAGCATAAAACCATTTCTTGAATTATTCCCCAAGTAAAACAGTAAAGTAGCCATAGCCAAGAAAAGTCCAAGCCATGCGTGATGACCTTCAAACAGAAGAAATCCGAACTAGATAACATTGTTTCCTCCCTGAAACCTGGGGGGGAAACGAAAGACAAAGAGGCGAAACAAAACGGGGTCAGTCATAAAGACTGGTAAGTCCTATCTACTTCCTGTATAAAAACAGGTAAAGGTAACATGACATGCATAAACTGAAAGTAAACATAAGGATGACTACAAGATAGATAAACTAAACCAGGGTAACAGGCTGGACTACTGTAGCAAGGTAAACTAAGATATCATGATAAACTACGGTGTCATGATAAATCGAGGTATCACATCGTCAGGTTTCTATCAAGTATACTATCCCAAGGTATCTATCCTGTATAACATCCCACGGTATCTATCATGTATATTTCTCCTAGTTCTAACATGTATATTTGCTCTGCACCTCTCGTACTAGTATCCCAACCTGTGTCATGTGTTAACTATGAATGTCCCTTGCCCAATGTCATGTAATGGTCCATGTCGACCTAATATATAGCATATGTAGGTTTTCCCAACTCGTATGTTTCTTTCCATGTATAAGTTCAGTCCTTTGCTGTAGGCCATACGGGCTTTCCCATGTAAACGTTTTATCCTTGAGGTTATTTTGGACTGCTAGCCTTGATCTAGTTATGTTTCCTTACCATGAACTATCGCGCGTTCACTTAGGATTTATGCCACCTAGGACCACTAGGGATTATGCTACCTAATGAATGTTTTCGTGTCTCGATTTGGGTTCAGCCACCTAGGGCCACTAGGGATTATGCCACCCGTCAACCGCGCCCTTTATCCCGCGTATGTATCGTGAACTGTTTTCCATGTCTAGACGCACATGTTCCTCAATGTGCCATCCGAGTTCCGTGCCAGGGCAAATCAAGAAATACGGAACTCGGTCGGGAGCTTTAAGTCGTCTGCTGATGCAGATATCAAGGTCTGTTTTTGTACCCATAGCTATTGTCCCACATGACCCCTCCCTCAACTACTGAAAGGCAATCCAAGAAAAATCATGTATGAGAACTACACTAAGGCCCATTGATGCCCACTTCCAGATAGCCAACCTCACCCATAACTCGATAGCTAGTATATGGTCTTTTGGGAGTTCCCTGCCTTTCCGTACGTACACGATTGACTAAAGATGGTAGGTAGTCGGCGACATGCTATCCCGGGGCAAAATCAAGTATCGTCGACTCCACGCTAATCCGTCCCAGTCTTTGGGTCGCTCGCATAGCAACCAAGGCATACTCTTGGCTCTTCTACCGCAGACCTTAACCCCTGTGAAGCCGGGTTTTATGGACCACTAGCCACCTCACAGAGGGATACCAAGAGTACCCTCACGTTCCCCGAAGCTTCCGCTTCGTCACCCAGTTCGCTGGAGCTTTTATCCAAGTCAGATAACTTGCTCCTCCTCGAATACTAAGCGATGACCTACCGTACCAGGTTACTCATCTCTTTATGAACTAGTCTCATGTCCTTAGCTAAGAATTATTACTTAGTTACCCTTAACTAAGGTTTACCACTTAGCTCCTCTTTCCGCTATCCTTGTTAACTACAATTTCCAACCTAGTCCCCTGAGCTAGGGTTTTGTCAAATGGGTTAAGTGTTGTTATCCAAGTTCATGACTTAACCTTATCAAGTCAAACTGGTTAAGTATTTATTTTTCTTAACCCTATCAGGTTATCATGTTAGATTGATTAAGCATAGAATATCTTAATCCCATCAGATTATCGAGTCGGATTGGTTAAGTGTAGGTTAACTTAACCCCATCCACTAATCGTATTACAATGGTTAAGCCTAATTTGAAAGGTCTTGTGACTTAACCCTACCAGACCCACGTATTAGATTGGTTAAGTGTAGGTTGCTTAACCTCATCAAATCATCACGTATAATTGGTTAAGTATAAGTTACTTAACCCCATTAAAGTATCATGTTAAATTAGTTAAGTATTGGCTACTTAACCCCATTGAATTACCAAGTTTAGATTGGTTAAGTGGTTAACTTAACCCCAGGGAATTACCGTGTTTAGATTGGTTAAGTGTAAGTTACTTAACCACATCTAATTACCATGTTTAGACTAGTTAAGTGTAGGTTACTTAACCCCATCTAATTACCGTGTTTAGATTAGTTAAGTCTAGGTTACTTAACCCCATCTAATTACCATGTTTAGATTAGTTAAGTCTAAGTTACTTAACCCAATATAATTACCAAGTCGGATTAATTAAGTGTAAATTACTTAACCCCATCCCCTAATTGTCTTGTATGGTTAAGTGTCATTCAGAAATCAAGCCCGGTCCCACTTAACCTACCCATTCATGTCATATCGGTTAAGTGTCATTAGTCAAATTTACTTAACCTTATCATGTGGCATTAATTCAATTAATGCACTCTCAACCTCTCACATTAGACCTTGTTGTGGTTACTAGTTAAGCCGGGCGGGTCCGGGTAGTTTTACACCACAACCTAGTCTAACCTTGGATCTTAAGCGCGACATGACCAACTTCTCACATTGGATCCTATTGTTTGTAGCCACTAGTTAAGCCGGGCGGGTCCGGGTAGATTTATGCTACAAACTCAACCCAACCTCGAGTTGGCCACTTTCATGTTTGGTCTAGTGTCTTTTTACACTTACAACCCACCCATGTCTAGTTCAAGTTCCATGTTTTTCCCCATGTCATGATCATACTTAAATGCATCATGAATGTCATGTTCTCATGTAAGCCCCATGTCAAGTTTTTCATGTCATACCCACGTTTTTTCCTAAGCTACCCAAACGTATTTCCAACCCAAGTGGAAGCGAGTCACATAGTAGGGTATTATGCCAACATATTGGCCACAAACATGCATAGTATCTTAAGGGAATTTGGCCACAAACATGCATAGTATCATAAGGAAATTTGGCCACAAACATACATAGTATCATAAGGGAATTCGGCCACAAGCATGCATAAGTTCATAAGAGGATTTGGCCACAAACATGCATAGTGTCATAAGTGAATTTGGCCACAAACATGCATGATACATAAGGGGTTTGGGTTCATTTACATGCATAAGCCCCAAAGTCAAATCTTTGCCAATGTTTCACAAGTCAAATGGTTCCCAAAGGTTCATGCTAGAATTCCATAGATAAAGATTCAAACTTGCAAGATATACTAGGTTATACATAACATGAGTGGCATGATTAAGTCGCTAAAACATAACCCAAAGTCATATGTTCATGCTAAAGGGGCCAACTAGGTTTACATGGGTTAACATACTCATGTTACATCTCATTTTATCCCATGTCACATTAGAACCACCGTTAGAATCTACAAGTAGCTAGAACTTACATAGCGAGGCTTAGGAAAGGATCATGCATCATCTTGACGAAGAAAGGTGGCTCCTTTGATGAAGAACCAAATCGCCATAGCAACGTTGATTTGGCCTCGATTTGGTGTAGCAAGCTTGCACCTTTCAATTCGGATCCGATTTGCATGCATAGTCTCTTGGAGTTGGAGATGGAGGCCATGATCACTCGGCATTTGGGCAGCACTTCGTGGCATGAGTGAATTATGAGGGGTTTAGGGTAGGCTTAGGGTCTTTTTATAGAGATTAGGAGTAGTTTAGGCCGTTAGATTAACCCTAGGATAGATCCCAGCCCTCAAAAATCGTCACAAGCCTCCAAAACCGAGCCAAACAGCAAAACAGGTGCACCAGGCTGCCTGGATCCGACCAGGCAGGTCGACCCCCAGGTCGACCCTGGGGTCGACTCCCCAGTCGACCTGGTTGGCAGGGGGTCGACTCCCCAGTCGACCTCCCCTGGTCTGGCGGGAAATTTTCCCTCCTCTTCTGAATTCTGAAATTTGAATCTGTTTTCGTTTTCGAATTTTTCGTGAAACTTTGCGAGGTCATATCTTGGTCATACGGACTCCGATTTACGAAATTTCGGACTCTATTTCGCGTATTTTTCCGAGACGAACGCAATGGCGCAACCCGTTTTCCCTGATTCAGATTTTATAATTAAATTCTGCCTTGATTCTTGTCTTAGCATGTTGTAAAAATCCGGGTTGTTACATTCTCCCCAACTTAAAGGATTTCGTCCCCGAAATCTCCAAGTTAGGAAGAACGTATCCTACCATCCATCATCCATCTACTCAAAACATCATCCACAGGCAACCATGGGCCTTAGACGATTTCTAATGCCGTATGAACATATGCAAAACGTGTGTGTATATGCGCCTTAGCTAATGCTAATGATCAGGCCTGAATGATCTTTCTAATGCAAAATATGTTTAGTGCCATGAATCCAACATGTATGCAAATAGTCCTAGTCATATAAGTACTATATGCGTGCACAAACATTCATTCATATGCAACATCCGCATGATAACACATTCAATTTCATCCATAAACAAGTATAAATACTCGTGCATATGCAACATGAAATGTGACCGCGTCAACCTAGTATCTAATGTGTATTCGCGCATCCACGAGCAACCACTTGCAACCATTTGCAACCATACCAATCATAACATGTTTCAAATACATGTTTACATCCATAGAGTTCTACCTAAGGTTTCCAAGATAAGATCGAGGAGATAAACAAGACAAACTCCTTACGGGGTTTGTAACAGAAACAAGACTGAGAGGATATCCACCCAGCGATAGCATGCAAGTGAGCTCTACAGGTGAACCAAGGATCAAAGATATACTCTTAAAAAGAGACCTGATGCGCGCGTCTAAACCGCATTTCCATGAGCTTAATTCCATTGTGCCTTGACCGCCTTTGACTTCATGATTTCGTAGCTCCTTGATTCCTATTTCCAAGGTATGAGTTGGAACTCATTTCATTGTCGCCTCTCGTTCCACTTTCACTTATTCTTTCCCTAGTATGCTCGGTTCAAACATATCTGCGTTCTCATGCAAGCTCTCCAAAATTCACTAGTGAATTCTGGATCTCATTTACCAATGCCAATCCATGTTGCCAAGAGTACTTACTAGGGTGATTCCCATAACTCATGATTAAGCGGAATGAACCATCCGTCTTATTGGCGGACGTTACTCGATTGGATCAGAGATTTCCGATAAATGCATCAAGAGATTCTAGGTAACTAACCATGACAGAACCCAAAAGGCTACACGAGACTTCGAGGGTATTACCAAGGCAAGCTAAGAGTTTAACTACCCTCCTTTCAAAACTGAGAATGGCATCCCTTACTGGATAACCACTTCATCCCTAGAATCCATCCATAGCTCAACAATAGAAGTATTGCTTCTAATCTCAACACTTGGCCTAGACGTTCTCAAATCCAACAAGTCATGAATAAATGGACCGACTCTCCAACCAGATTTCGGGACAAAACTGGGATCCTTTGTCATGCTAGTACTAAGGTGCAGAGACTCAACTATCCAAGCAGACTTAAATGATACGATGATCAAGACAAAGTCTGGACGGGATGATAGAAAAGAACGACTAAACCTTTACCAGAACCGGTACCATCTCTTTTAGGTACCCTAGAAATGGGAGCGTACAATTGTCCTCTCCGATGATCTTGCCCTTGTCCTCCTTGATGGACTAAGCCATACCAACAAGTTGCTTATCCTTAAGCTCGCTTCCTTTATCCTTACTCTTATTATCCTCCCTTGTACCACAGCAACAGGTCTCTCGAGAACCACCTCCATCGTACGGAAAACACCTACGTGGCTAGACAAAGACTAGTCACAGTAAGAACTACTGTGACTACAGATGGAGGAAAGAAAGGAAAAGAGATTCAATCAAGGAATCAAAGGATAGTGCTAATCGCCTTTGGGGAATAGCCTTTTAAAACAAAACTTTTCTCGAAAAATGCTTCTTTGTAAACGGTTTTTCAAATAGTTTTCAGAAGGTTATAAATTTTTTTTCCCAGTCTGGTAACCTTCTGCTCTGATACCAAATGTAACACCCCACCTCCGCTAGGGTCACTCACAAAGGGAATGCACTAGGTTTGGTGAAGCATTATCGAGGTAAACATGCACAGAAATATTACAAGATAGAACATATATAAAACAGCGGAAGTAAAACAAATTTCATTACCTTATAAAATAAGGTCTAAAGCCTTTTACATCAGAATACATCAAAACCTGTCTTGCAATAATAAAGAAGCATAAAACCATTTCTTGAATTATTCCCCAAGTAAAACAGTAAAGTAGCCATAGCCAAGAAAAGTCCAAGCCATGCATGATGACCTTCAAGCAGAAGAAATCTGAACTAGATAACATTGTTTCCTCCTGAAACCTGGGGGGGAAACGGAAGACAAAGAGGCAAAACAAAACGGGGTCAGTCATAAAGACTGGTAAGTCCTATCTACTTCCAGTATAAAAACAGGTAAAGGTAACATGACATGCATAAACTGAAAGTAAACATAAGGATGAATACAAGATAGATAAACTAAACCAGGGTAACAGGCTGGACTACTGTAGCAAGGTAAACTAAGATATCATGATAAACTACGGTGTCATGATAAATCGAGGTATCACATCGTCAGGTTTCTATCAAGTATACTATCCCAAGGTATCTATCCTGTATAACATCCCACGGTATCTATCATGTATATTTCTCCTAGTTCTAACATGTATATTTGCTCTGCACCTCTCGTACTAGTATCCCAACCCGCGTCATGTGTTAACTATGAATGTCCCTTGCCCAATGTCATGTAATGGTCCATGTCGACCTAATATATAGCATATGTAGGTTTTCCCAACTCGTATGTTTCTTTCCATGTATAAGTTCAGTCCTTTGCCGTAGGCTATACGGGCTTTCCCATGTAAACGTTTTATCCTTGAGGTTATTTTGGACTGCTAGCCTTGATCTAGTTATGTTTCCTTACCATGAACTATCGCGCGTTCACTTAGGATTTATGCCACCTAGGACCACTAGGGATTATGCTACCTAATGAATGTTTTCGTGTCTCGGTTTGGGTTCAGCCACCTAGGGCCACTAGGGATTATGCCACCCTTCAACCACGCCCTTTATCCCGCGTATGTATCGTGAACCGTTTTCCATGTCTAGACGCACATGTTCCTCAATGTGCCATCCGAGTTCCGTGCCAGGGCAAATCAAGAAATACGGAACTCGGTCGGGAGCTTTAAGTCGTCTGCTGATGCAGATATCAAGGTCTGTTTTTGTACCCGTGGCTATGGTCCCACGTGACCCCTCCCTCAACTACTGAAAGGCAATCCAAGAAAAATCATGTATGAGAACTACACTAAGGCCCATCGATGCCCACTTCCAGATAGCCAACCTCACCCATAACTCGATAGCTAGTATATGGTCTTTTGGGAGTTCCCTGCCTTTCCGTACGTACACGATTGACTAAAGATGGTAGGTAGTCGGCGACATGCTATCCCGGGGCAAAATCAAGTATCGTCGACTCCACGCTAATCCATCCCAGTCTTTAGGTCGCTCGCATAGCAACCAAGGCATACTCTTGGCTCTTCTACCGCAGACCTTAACCCCTGTGAAGCCGGGTTTCATGGACCACTAACCACCTCACAGAGAGATACCAAGAGTACCCTCACGTTCCCCGAAGCTTCCGCTTCGTCACCCAGTTCGCTGGAGCTTTTATCCAAGTCAGATAACTTGCTCCTCCTCGAATACTAAGCGATGACCTACAGTACCAGGTTACTCATCTCTTTATGAACTAGTCTCATGTCCTTAGCTAAGAATTATTACTTAGTTACCCTTAACTAAGGTTTACCACTTAGCTCCTCTTTCCTCTATCCTTGTTAACTACAATTTCCAACCTAGTCCCCTGAGCTAGGGTTTTGTCAAATGGGTTAAGTGTTGTTATCCAAGTTCATGACTTAACCTTATCAAGTCAAACTGGTTAAGTATTTATTTGTCTTAACCCTATCAGGTTATCATGTTAGATTGATTAAGCATAGATTATCTTAATCCCATCAGATTATCGAGTCGGATTGGTTAAGTGTAGGTTAACTTAACCCCATCCACTAATCGTATTACAATGGTTAAGCCTAATTTGAAAGGTCTTGTGATTTAACCCTACCAGACCCACGTATTATATTGGTTAAGTGTAGGTTGCTTAACCTCATCAAATCATCACGTATAATTGGTTAAGTATAAGTTACTTAACCCCATTAAAGTATCATGTTAAATTAGTTAAGTATTGGCTACTTAACCCCATTGAATTACCAAGTTTAGATTGGTTAAGTGGTTAACTTAACCCCATCGAATTACCGTGTTTAGATTGGTTAAGTGTAAGTTACTTAACCACATCTAATTACCATGTTTAGATTAGTTAAGTGTAAATTACTTAACCCCATCTAATTACCGTGTTTTGATTAGTTAAGTCTAGGTTACTTAACCCCATCTAATTACCATGTTTAGATTAGTTAAGTCTAAGTTACTTAACCTCATCTAACTACCAAGTCGAGTTAATTAAGTGTAAATTACTTAACCCCATCCCCTAATTGTCTTGTATGGTTAAGTGTCATTCAGAAATCAAGCCCGGTCCCACTTAACCTACCCATTCATGTCATATCGGTTAAGTGTCATTAGTCAAATTTACTTAACCTTATCATGTGGCATTAATTCAATTAATGCACTCTCAACCTCTCACATTAGACCTTGTTGTGGTTACTAGTTAAGCCGGGCGGGTCCGGGTAGTTTTACACCACAACCTAGTCTAACCTCGGGTCATAAGCGCGACATGACCAACTTCTCACATTGGATCCTATTGTTTGTAGCCACTAGTTAAGCCGGGCGGGTCTGGGTAGATTTATGCTACAAACTCAACCCAACCTCGAGTTGGCCACTTTCATGTTTGGTCTAGTGTCTTTTTACACTTACAACCCACCCATGTCTAGTTCAAGTTCCATGTTTTTCCCCGTGTCATGATCATACTTAAATGCATCATGAATGTCATGTTCTCATGTAAGCCCCATGTCAAGTTTTTCATGTCATACCCACGTTTTTTCATAAGCTACCCAAACGTATTTCCAACCCAAGTGGAAGCGAGTCACATAGTAGGGTATTATGCCAACATATTGGCCACAAACATGCATAGTATCTTAAGGGAATTTGTCCACAAACATGCATAGTATCATAAGGGAATTTGGCCACAAACATGCATAGTATCATAAGGGAATTCGGCCACAAGCATGCATAAGTTCATAAGAGGATTTGGCCACAAACATGCATAGTGTCATAAGTGAATTTGGCCACAAACATGCATGATACATAAGGGGTTTGGGTTCATTTACATGCATAAGCCCCAAAGTCAAATCTTTGCCAATGTTTCACAAGTCAAATGGTTCCCAAAGGTTCATGCTAGCATTCCATAGATAAAGATTCAAACTTGCAAGATATACTAGGTTATACATAACATGAGTGGCATGATTAAGTCGCTAAAACATAACCCAAAGTCATATGTTCATGCTAAAGGGGCCAACTAGGTTTACATGGGTTAACATACTCATGTTACATCTCATTTTATCCCATGTCACATTAGAACCACCGTTAGAATCTACAAGTAGCTAGAACTTACATAGCGAGGCTTAGGAAAGGATCATGCATCATCTTGACGAAGAAAGGTGGCTCCTTTAATGAAGAGCCGTCATGAAATCGCCATAGCAACGTTGATTTGGCCTCGATTCGGTGTAGCAAGCTTGCACCTTTCAATTCGGATCCGATTTGCATGCATAGTCTCTTGGAGTTGGAGATGGAGGCCATGATCACTCGGCATTTGGGCAGCACTTCGTGGCATGAGTGAATTATGAGGGGTTTAGGGTAGGCTTAGGGTCTTTTTATAGAGATTAGGAGTAGTTTAGGCCGTTAGATTAACCCTAGGATAGATCCCAGCCCTCAAAAATCGTCACAAGCCTCCAAAACCGAGCCAAACAGCAAAACAGGTGCACCAAGCTGCCTGGGTCCGACCAGGCAGGTCGACCCCCAGGTCGACCCTGGGGTCGACTCCCCAGTCGACCTGGTTGGCAGGGGGTCGACTCCCCAGTCGAACTCCCCTGGTCTGGAGGGAAATTCTCCCGCCTCTTCTGAATTCTGAAATTTGAATCTGTTTTCGTTTTTGAATTTTTCATGAAACTTCACGAGGTCATATCTTGGTCATACGGACTCCGATTTACGAAATTTCGGACTCTATTTCGCTTATTTTTCCGAGACGAACGCAATGGCGCAACCCATTTTCCCTGATTCAGATTTTATAATTAAATTCTGCCTTGATTCTTGTCTTAGCATGTTGTAAAAATCCGGGTTGTTACAGTGTACGCGGTGGAGTTCCAGAACCGAAGTAGGATGGTATTGAGGCGATTACTGGATTCGAAGAAAGAGAACGCTGATGGATTAGCCTTGACATTCGGGTCATAATTAAAATGACTAAAACAGGAGCCATGCCCGGGTTAAGTGAGGTAGCACCTCTGATCGAACACACTTCTTCGATACCATCTCTATTACTATGTGATTGATTTGGGGTACCCCTTTTTATTATGCGAGTGTTGTTCGAGGTGGGTGGTAGTGGCTGCTATGCTTACCACTGGCCCGGAGCCGCAATCCGGTAGAATCCTACCGTGGGTATTCCCCACGTGCCTTGTCGTATTATCCATATTGAGCCACCTACGATTTTAATTTGTATCGTACCTATGGAGTGCCCTCTGATGCCATCCGTGTTAGGTTGGGTTTACGGTACTGTATAGACTACTGCATTATAAACGGTGTAAGGGTAAAAATGTTATCCCGCTTACGCTATTTTCATTATGTTTACTTTATTGAATAGACATTATAATAATAGCGTATTATTATATAGATATTAGTTTCATGGATCCTTAGAGGATGGGAATCCCAAACATCCTTTAAGTTACTGTACATTTCAGTGAACACTTCATTTGAGTTAATTCACTTATATGAGACTGTTAGTCCTGACCCTTATATATTGTTTCTTTGACTGTATGCCTGGGTCAGCTTGAGCACCATAGCCATCCGTAACGCACTTTGGGAGGTTGGCATCTCATTTGGATCCTCCAGTTATCAACTATCTAGTTATCTATTATCCAGTCTTATTATCAGTATTTCTATGCACTCTATCTATTGTATGAGCTTATGACTCACTTAGTACTATTATGTGTCATGTATTATGTAAGAACCTATGTACTATTATGTTTCTGCTGCGAGTTACTTTGCTTATGTATCTGTGATTCTGTGTTCTGATTTGCATTTACCTCATTAGTTAAAATAACAATTAACTGTTTTAAGCAATTCAAGTCCGATATGTATGGTTTATTGTCGATTTGAATGGTTTGAAATAGTGGGTCGTTACATTTTAAAATACTTGTCCTTAACCATCTGGAATTGTCTACACGTTGTTTTCTAGAGGTGTCTGGATCCTCGTTGGTTTATAAAATAGTGCATCATTCACTTGTGGGAAGGGGGAACTATTCTCTCCTCCTCATAGCCGAATACTTTACTCCCCAAATCAAAATTCTTTTTCCCCAAATCTATGAAAAACATGGGACATCGTTGTAATCGCTCCACCCTCCTCAATTGGCCACTGGCTTTCTCCGTCCTCTCCCATTTTCTCTCACCTACTTCGTAGCATTGCAAGCCACACCCCTACGTTAACACCTTCGAAGCTGAAACTGTCTTGCCTCAAAAAGATGCAGTCAACCTGAAGCAGTCGCCTTGTCGGCGAAGTGTAGCCACCGCGGATGCTGCAACAGCCGGTGGCAATGCAAATCAATGTTGTGCTTCTTTCCAGTGCCTCATGTCCCATGCGTCGATCCACCATGACCCTTGGCATCCCTCCGAGTTGCAGCGCCTCTTTCAAGTATAATTGTCGCTTCCACTCTGCGCCCCCTTGGACTGTAGGGGTGAGTTAAACTCACGGTTGAATTTATTTCCAGTCTATTACTTCATCTAGCACGGAATGCCTTAGTGTATTTAATTGCTTCCCTCTTTGCATAAATTAGTTGATACTTATTAAGAAATGCTACTTGACAATTCAATGTGGCCTAGACATTTTGAATGTTTCTGTCCCTTGGCTTGTGTACATTGCCAGATTTTATTTGAGATTATTTGCATCTGCATATTCTTGAGACCTTTGCATGTTTCATCCCTAAGGTGTTTTGGCATTGGATTTGCACTTGAATTTGTTTATCCTTCTATTTCTTGCTTGCCTTGTCCCCACTTAGCACTATCAGGTTCATTATGACTGCTTTGTGATGCATAGCTAGGTTTAGCCTTGTTGAATCTGTCAATTCTTCGAAATAGAACCTGCAAAATATAAGTTCTTGACATGTTGAACTCTTCGAACCTATCTTGATTATACTTTGCCTAAATGAACCTTTTTATTTTGTTGTTGGTTTGAATAAATGGACTATCTCAAAAGAGTTAAAACGAATTTATCTTATGACGTGACGACCAAGTAATTTCTTTTGCTATATTATTTCACACATTCAAGCATTGCATACATATTTGTTTGTATACCCATTCCATTTTTACAACACTTCATCTGTGTTTGTCAGCATGGCCATTCCAGTTGTGCTGCATATAATCTTTGTCTTACCAGGCCTTGTGCCAAACATGTGTTTGTTCGGCTTCTTGGCATATTCCGGTAGTAGGCGTGGACTTGTTACTGGTGCAGTACACCGGAATTTTGCTTGATCCTTTCTCATTTTGGTCTCTAGGCCAAAAGTTGAGTGCTCTTCACTTTTTCCATTTGTTTTGGAACTGCTGAATATGTATATACATTTGCATAAATTTTATGTTGTTTGTGTTAAAAACAAACCTGCAGCTTTTCATACAATGGCAGCATATTTACTCTCCATTAAATCGTGTATATATATTTTTAATAGCTTAGTCCACTTTTTGTTTGTATGGGTACAACACATTATGTTTGGCCTAAGCTACATATTTATCAATATGAGCCATGTACAAATAAAGAGCACAAACATTTCATTGTGTTGTAGTAATAAAATTTTGAGGTTCATGGTTCCCAAACTAAATTAATTTCGAATTTAACTTGTTTATAGTCTTCATAAGAAAATGAAAATAATTTATTTCATTCTAGAAACAAATTTAGCAAATTTAAATTTTAACTTCATTTAACTGTTTGTAGGTGTATGAATTGCATAACTAAAGGGGAAATTGCACCGTACAACTATGATCATGTTATTTATAGCAGGTTATGTGATACTATTTCTGAATTATGAAACTTTCATTGGTTTATGCTACAAGAGGATGTATTTGATTAAATACCCACTAATTTTTTTCGAAATATCTTAGGTACAAGTAATATACTATAGCCATATCATTACCCAAATATAGAGCTGAGTTTGTTCTTTAAAGCAGGCAACAACCACCTTTACCCTATTAGCAACAAAGAAATAACTACACTGCATTTTTTACTATTAACTAAGCTAGAAATGATGCTTTTTATTTCTAGTATGGTTATTAGCGCAGTCATGAGTGTTATGCTTGAGTTACTAGTTAATAATTTGTTGAGTATAACAATCATATTTCTGTGTTTATTAAAGTAATTGACTAGAAATAAGTATAATTCTGACTCGAATGTTCTGAGTTTTTGCATGGAACGCTCGGCTCAGGTCCCAAGTGTTACAGGTGTAAAGGTCTGGCTCTTATAAAGGAGAGGAGCGAGCAGACGTAGGTGCGCACGCGAGGCCCGACAAAAATTGTAAACTTTTATTCTTTAAAAAAACATTAATTCTTCTACTGGATAAATATTTTTTGAAACTCTGATGTGTATTTGAAAATTTTATTCCATAGAAATCATTGTATACTGTGATTCTGTGTTAATTCCATTTAAACCCCGTAAGCCAATAACAATCCGTCATTTTGAACGTTTCAAGTTGGTTCATTTACCATCTTGGGGCGGTCAAAATGGCGGGTTATTACACCTTATAAATCATTACAATAGTCATAAAGCAAGTACAGAAGCAATACATGAAGTAAGAAATGGTATGAATCCAAGCTGAATCAAAAGATCAAAATTCACTGCTGCGATTCTCCGCCCTGAAAACCCGAGGAGGAAAAGGAAGAGAGAGAGAGAGAGAAAATAAGATAGGTCAGACATAAGTCTGGCGAGTTCCAGTCATTTTAGTATGAGTATAAGATATAGAAGTATTTAAATACATGAATAGTAATGGACATGAAAATACAGTAAAGTAGATCTCACGGAACAAGATAGGCTTCTCATTCATATCCCAAGAATTTATGCACCAACTATCAGAATATCATAATTGGGCTTTGCTTAATTTCTACCCAGTGATCGGCTTCTTTATAAGATGTGAATAACTTGTGCCAGCTATGGAATTCAGGGTTATCGGTCCCGAACCCATCAACTAAAAAGACACAACCATAATCATAGTTGTTACAGCGTCTTATCTTCCTTAATAATGCACACGCATGGTTCTGTTGTAACGCGCCCGTGCCGACCTCGTTTTGAACCTCTTACTATCCAGATCAGTAAAATGTGCCCTTGCCTCTACCTAGTGCGAGACTCTCATGATAATAACAGAGATACTGATTGATATGGGTTCCGCACAAGCCAACATTTTGCACAAGTCACCCTTAGACTTGGTCCCCAAGTTATAACTAGGATTTCTACGAGCCCCTTATATCTCACTAGAGTGGACCTCTTAGCTATTAATCACAAATTTTAACTTAACAGGTTTAATTTCATTAATAAGTCCAATATAACCTCGTGTTATATTCCTAGTTGTAATTAACATTTGTAATTAAATGTAATCTTTTTACACAACCCTTCCCTAAGTCACTTACTGTTCAAATAAGTCTAATACATCACTGTCAGATGTTTTACAGTTACAAGTTACTTAATGTACAATTAAGTGTATTTTATTCTAATTCACATGTTTTCTAATAACATGTTACTTAATGTATAATTAAGTATAACATATTCTAATTCATAAGTTTGCATATTCTTTCATTATATTTTATCCCAAGTTATAGTCCATAAATTAAATGTAATATTCACTAATTCTCAATATGCCCAAAATTCTCTTCTTGACATTCTTTCGTATTATTCCAATTTCTTCGCAAATTAATCGGTAAAGGCCTAGGCTTTCGTTAGTCTAGGCTCTCATTGGCTAGGCTCAGTGTAAAGACAATAAAATATGAGAAATTGGTCTAGGTTACTCGTAAGGCCTAAACTCAGAAATGAACAAAATAAATAAATAGGCATTGCAAGACTGTAAATAAAATAATAATAGAGAAGGAGATAAAGAAGAAGAATTTACTTATAAATAAATAACAACTAAAAAGGAATAAACAATAGATAGTAAATAAAATGAAAAATAACTTGTAAAAGACAAACTTATAAACCATGTAATTTTCAAACTTTCAGATCCAATCTATTTTACTATCTTAATCCTTTTTATTTAGGTTGTTGATCTAAAAATAGTATAAAACTCACAGAGAAATGTGGTAGATCCAAAAAAAAAACCTTTGAAAGAGAAGTAGAAGAAGAATATCCTTTCAGAACTACAATTTGGCAGCACTCTAACTTGATCCTCGATTTTATTTCATTTTAAAGCATAATGGAGTGGAGGCTAAGAAGATGAAGAAGAATATGTGTGGGGAAATAGTGAAGAGTTGCAACCTATTTATTGGTGTGAAAGGATAATTTAGGCCTTAAAATATTAGGTTTTTAATCTCAGCCTTAGAAGACACCTCAGCAACACATCAACAAGAATAATCTAGAAGCAAGCGACATCGGCTAGGCACAAGCTCGTGCATGGCTCGCACTGGGTCGACCTACCTTATATGTTGGACAATACACGTGTCAACCCATGGGTCGACCCATATATGGGTTAGGTCATCCATTTATTGTTGCTATATTTTATATTTATTAATTAAATTCTCTAATTTAATTTCAAACTTTGATTGATTATAACTTATTCATTTCTCGTCTGATTTACGCAAACTAATAGTCTATCTGAATCAGAATTTCGTAGCAGATGCAACGATGAAATCCATTTTACCCAATTCTGAATATTGTTTCAATTAGTATTTGGTTTATTAACCTTCTTTGTATAATTATTGTTCATTAAAATTTGGGGTTTTACATTCTCCCCTTTAAAGGATTTCATCCCTGAAATCTCCAAGTTTAGAGGAATGTTATGATTATTATCAACCATTATCTACACCCATCTACTTAGCCATCAACCCTTGGCATAATTTTCCTTCAAATTTCTAGTGCTTTGTATGAACATATGCAAAGGTGTTGTGTATATGTTCTTAAGCTAATGCGAAAATCAAGCGGTCTACTAATTCAGTTGACCTCCTTAATGAAATTCATGTATATGCCATGCATCCAATATATATGCAAAAGAATCCTAATGATACATACAAATTCTACATGTGTGCATCAACCATTCACCAAAATGCAACATCCAAGTGATGATTCAACCACTTTTTCATCCACAAATTAAAATTCACATGCATCCATGTGCAATATGTAAGTCTCCTAGTTCAGTCGATCCCTAGTCTAGTGCCTAGTGTATGTATATGCATCCACTACATCCACAAGAAACCACTTACATCCATGTGAATCCATTCAATCATAAAATGTTTTATCAACATGTTTTAAACCATTCCTATCGTCCATAGGCTTCTACCTAAGAATCAAAATTCAAATGATAGGAAAATAGATTCAAAGTCAAAAAATTAGAAAGGAATTAAGAACATACTCTCAAAGAGAAACAGAAAAGAAGCGTGAATCCTATCTTCCGGGTCCCAAGTTGAGTCGTCGCTACCTTCTCCTCACTGTACCTTAACTACTTTATCTCCTTATTTCGTAGCTTCTTAACTTCTGATCCTAGTATCCAAGTAAGAACTTTTCTGACTAATGCCTCCTTCTCTACCTTAATATCCTCAAGGGTACTCGGCTCTACTAACATCGTGAAATCATGTAGACACTTCCTCAAGTGGGAAACATGGAAGAAATCATGAACTCCTGCAAATCTCTTCGGTAGTCTAACTGTGTAGGCCATCAGACCTATCCTATCTACTATAGGGAATGACCCTACAAACCTGGGCGCCAACTTCCCTATCGAGCCGAACCGAACAACACTCCTCAAAGGTGATACCTTACTAAAGACCGTATCTATTACCTTGAACTCTAGGTCTATCTCTGATCGGCATGACTTCTGCCTATCCTGTGCTGCTTTCATCCACCTCCAAATCAAGATTATCTTCTCTGAGGTTTCTCTAACCATCTCAAGTCTTAGTAGAAGTCTGTCCGTAGACTTCCGCCAACATGCAAGTGATCTGCAGGGTCGTCCATAAAGTGCCTCGAAGGGAGACATACCAATATTCAACTGATAACTGTTATTATATGCGAACTCTACCAACGGAAGATGCTCCTCCCAAATCCCTCTAAAGTCTAGGATACATAGCCTCAATAAATCCTCAAGAATAGTATTGACCCTCTCTGTCTGTCCATCCATTTGAGGGTGATAGGTGGTGCTAAGTCGTAGTTGTGTTTCCAATGCTTCCTGCAAGCTCCTCCAAGACTCACTCGAAAATATGGGGTCACGGTCACTAATAATACTAGAGGGTACCCCATGAAGTCGGGTGATCTCTCTAAGACAAACCAATGCCGACCAAGTTGCCATCCTCTTGCTCTTGACTGGGATAAGTGGGCGCTCTTAGTCAGTCTTTCAACTGTGACATCCCACGTCCGTTGATGTCACTCACTAAGGGAATGCATTAAGTTTCGTGAAGCGTTATAGGTAAACAGACATAGAATAATTACAAGACAGATATAAAAAAGATAGCAGCGCAAATTTAAATTTTTATTTCAAACATAAATCATAATAACGTGGTCCACAATACCATAAGTCACAAAAAACATTACAATAAAATAACTTCTGTCTTCCATCATCAGAGTACGTAAGAATATAAAAAACATAACTCCCCAATTGAAAGAGTTAAGCCATAGTGGAGATAAGAATTTGAGCCATACTTCAGAAGTTGCTCCTAGCAAGATGATATCTGAGTCCTGACTAAGCGTGGGTGTTTCCTCCCTGACAACCTAGGGGGAACGGAAGAAAGAAGGAGAAATAAAAGGGTCAGACATAAAGTCTAGCGAGTCTAGTTACTTTTAGCCAGTAAATAAATAAAAGTAACATGGTAGCCATATAAAGTAGATAAAAGAGATCACAACATAAATGGCAGGTGTGACAAGGTAGACAGGGTAAGGTGTATACACTTCTCTAATGATTACTCTGCACTATTACTAGTATAACCAGAATGAGATGATCCCTTCCACTATAAGGTGGTAGACTTAGGGCATATGTCCAAATATACCCTAACCACTACCCTAAATGATCGGCTCCCTACTCCGTAGATACTCTGTGTCGGCCCCACGGTAGGATGTATCACGTCCTATAGTGGCAACCCCTAACTGATATGCATAGCCCCATATCTACTGGTGTCACGGTCGTCTTATCCCCCTCTGCCCGGCTCATGCACGCACATGGCCCGGTCGATTTGCGCCGCCCACACCGTCCTCCACATTCATATCTCTTACAATCAGTCAGTAAGCGTGTCCCCTCTCCGCCTAGTACGGAGTATTTTATTTGATACTTACTCCGGGTTACTGACTGAAATGTGTCCCACACAATATGATACAAGCTCTCCCCTTTGTCTTGTATCCCCCACTAGGTTTTTCACTGACTATGTATACCACTAGGTGTCTTTAATTACATAGCCCTATACTAGTTATGCTTACCCTAAAAGGTGTCTTTAATTACATAACTTTTATACTTTCCTCCGGTTATGTATACCACTAGGTGTCTTTAATTACATAACCTTATCGGGTTAAGTTTGTGGGCCTATATGTAAATATTACCCACCCCCTCCAAATTTTCTTAACTCATCCACTATTCCAATCAATTTACTTTACCCTAACCTTATTTCATAATCATACAATCCCTATGGATTAGATTTTTTAAGTAGTTCAATTCATTACCATGTCCATTTATGGTTTATAATGGGCTAGACCTTACACATTAGGCCTACAACGTGTGGATGCTGAATATGCCGGTCGGATTCGGGCAGTCTTATTCCACAGTTGGGCCTAACCTCATGTCTTTGCCTGATTCGTATTTGCGTACTTAGATCTCCCACATTAGGTTCAACATTAGTGGTTGCTGGATATGCCAGTAGGGTCCAGGAAGACTTCCACCACTAATGCAACCTAACCTCGTGTCATACGTACAATTACAATTCCTAATTGTGATTACTAGACATTCCATTATTAATTAATTAATCAATTAATTAATCCTTTCCCTTTATAGGTGTTAATGCCCATTTTACCCAATAATTTGAATTGTATGTCCAAAAATGTTCATATTCAAATTATGCCAATATTAACCCTTTCCCCCCGTTTCCTAACTAGCGTACTCATAAACTGGTGGCATGGCTAGGCTAGTCAATAGCCTAGTTATAAACGATAATAGGGAAAATAATGGGAATATAACCAAAGTGATCATCTTGACATAAACATAAACTAGCATGATGATAAGGTGAACGTACATACTGGCATGGACATGTAATTAACATCATAACAAGGTGGACATAAAGCTGATGAACTGGTGGCAGTCAATTGATTCTAACATAACTACGATGCCACAATAAGCATAGTAAGATCTAAATTAGTAGTTTAGATGTCCAATTGGTTTAGATCTAACATGATAACACAAGGTGATAAATTATATCACATAATTCAGATCTAGAGGTTAAAATAGATCTAACACCATTAGAATGACATAATAGCATGTTTAGATCTAAATATGGGTTCACATATCCAACTTACAACTTATCTAAGTTGATCGCAACATGACAGGTGAAAGTTGATTTATATAAAGAGTTAGATCTAACCAATGTTACATCTTTCCAAATTAACAGATTTACATTCACCACAACATAGTTACAAGTCAAGATCCACATAGGTAACATAATAGAATAACCACAATTGCATTGGGTCTAAAGGTGTAGATCCATCATGGCATAGTATAAGATTTAACAATAGCATAGATTCATAGTGTATAACATATCCAATTCACAGTCTTTCACAATTTACTTTTATTTATTTAAACCTAAAAGCAACTAGAAACTCACTGCGTTAGGTTTAGAGAATAGAGAGAATGGATCTTGAATTTCTGGATTTGATTTGCACAGTTGAATGTTGTATGTTGTTGAAGAAACGAATCTGTCTCAGTTCGCACACCGGCAACATTTGGCTCACATGATTTCCAATGAAGAAATAGGAGAATTGGGCACATATATATATAGCTGCAAAATCCTCTGAAACTGACTAGCACCTCAGCCCTAGGGGAGTCGACAACCCTGTGGGTGGGTCGACCCATAGGTCGACACCCCTTAAGTGGGGTCGACCTCGGTGTCAATACCCCTCTAGGGGGTCGACCCCCTAGAGCAGGAAATTTACCACCTTGACGAATTTTTGATGTTCGAACTGTTCTGGATGGGTCAGACTCATATCTGACTCATACGTGTGTATATGTTCTTTCTGCGCGTATACAAACTTAAAACCCTCATAACTTCTTCATACGGTGTTCGTTTTACGCAAACCAAATGTCTATCTTGACCATAATTTCAAGACGGACGTGATAGCGCTGTCCGTTTTCCATAATTCTGAATATTAAATTAATTATTATTTAATTTATTCTCTTTTAGTGTCATTAAAAATTTGAGGTATTACATTCTCCCCTACTCAAAGGATTTCGTTCCCGAAATCTCTAAGTTGAGAAGAATGCATATCCTACCATCCATCATCCATCTACTCATCCAACAACCACTGGCATCCATTTTCCCTAAAGACTTCTAATACTTATATGAATATATGCAACGGTGTGTGTATATGCCCCAACACTAATGCGAAATATCAGATGGTCTACTGATTCAATTGACCTCCTTAATGCAATGTATGTTAGTGCCATGAATCCAAAATGTATGCAAATAAACCTATTATATAATATAATTCTATATGTCTGCACACTCATTCGTCCAAATGCAACGTCCATATGCTAGTTCATCCATTTCCATCCATAAAAGAAAAGAAAATGCACACACATTCATATGCAATATGAAAGTGATTGAGCCGATCTTAGTGCCTAATGTGTGTGTATATGCGTCCACATGCAACCACTAGCAAACACTTGCATCCACTTGCATCTATCAAACATAACATGTCTCAAACACATGTTTACATCCATAGATTCCTATCTAAAGGTCGAAAAAAACTATGGATAACATATGCTCAAATGATAGAAACAAGCACTGATAAAACTTGAAAAAAGGATTTAAGAGCATACCCTTGAAAAGGAAAGGGTACGAAACATGAATCTTGTCTTTGGTTTCCCAGGTCGCATCCTCTGGGTTATCCCCCCATTGAACCTTTAGCAACCTGATCTCTTTAATGCGTAGCTTCTTAACTTCTGATCCCAGAATACGGGTAGGGGATCGCCTGGCTGTCGCCTCCCGTTCCACTTCCACTTTTTCCAACACACTCGGCTCAATGATTACTGCAGTGTCATGCAGGCACTTCCGCAGATGAGAAACATGGAAAACATCATGAACACCAGATAGATTGTTTGGGAGTTTTACTCTATAAGCCATTTGGCCAATCCTCTCGGTTATGGGAAATGGTCCCACAAACCTAGGTGCCAACTTCCCTACCGACCCGAAGCGAACCACATTCCTCAGGGGTGACGCTTTGATAAAACTAAATCTCCTACTTCAAATTCGAGGTTAGTGCTTCTCTTGTCTGCATAGGATTTCTGCCTATCTTGAGTTGTCTTCATCCGCCGTCGAATAAGGTCAATCTTTTCGGACGTTTCCCTAACCATATCGGGTCTAAGTAATAATCTTTCTGTAGATTACCACCAACAAGTTAGTGATCTACAGGGTCATCCGTACATTGCTTCGAAGGGTGCCATGCCTATGCTGGATTGATAGTTGTTGTTATAGGAAAACTCCACTAAAGGAAGGTGCTCTTCCCAAGTCCCTCCGAAGTCTAGGATACATAGCCTCAAAAGATCTTCAAGAATCCTGTTCACCCTCTCCGTCTGTCCATCGGTCTGAGAATGATAAGCGGTGCTCAAACATAACTATGTACCTAATGCTACTTGCAAGCTCCTCAAAAATTCGCTGGTAAAGATGGGGTCCCGATCGCTCACGATGCTGGAAGGTACTCCATGAAGACGGACTATCTGACGGACATAAATTGCTGCCAACCATGATGCCGTCCTCTTACTCTTAACTGGAATAAACTGAGCGCTCTTAGTGATTCTATCTACCACAATCTTGATAATGGTGGTGACTTTCTTCGATCTAGGCAAACCATCTACGAAATCCATAGAGACGCTATCCCATTTCCACTGCGGAACCTCCAACGGATGAAGTAATCCACCGGACTTCTTTTGCCCAGCTTTGACTTGCTGGCAAACTAAATATTGAGAAACAAATTCGGCCACATCTTTCTTCATCCCAGCCCAAAAGAAAACACTCTTCATGTCCCTGTACATCTTATCACCGCCTGGATGAATGGTCATCTTAGAATGGTGGGTTTCTTCTAGGACTGCCTTTATCAAGCTTCCAGTTTGAGGAACACAAAGCCTTCCATCTCGTCGCAACCACCCATTTTCATCTATGGCATATCTACTGCGGTAACTAGAAGTCTGCCCTCTTCTGAGCTTATCCATGATGTCTAGAATCTATGGGTCACCTTGTTGCAAAGCTCCTATCTAGTCCATAAGAGTCGGTTGTATCTCCAAGGATGCAAACAAATCAGGCAAAATCTTGATGGAGGGTCTAAAATCAAAAGCTGACATGAACTCCAAGTTCTTTCTTTCCATAAACAGAGGACTCAGGGTCACCCTCTGCCTACTTAGTGCATCTGCCACCACATTACCCTTGCCAGGGGTATAAAAATCTCAAAATCATAAGAAGCTAGATACTCTATCCACCGTTGTTGCCTTAAATTGAGATCCTTCTGCGAGAACAGATACTTGAGAGATTTATGATCGGTGTATAACTCAAACTTCTCTCTAAGTAAATAATGACGCCACGACTTTAACGCAAACACTATGGTAGCTAGCTCTAGATCATGGGTGGGGTAGTTCTTTTCATGAACTCTCAACTGTCTACCCCTATAACACACTACTTTCCCTTCTTGCATTACCACACGCATCAGTGTAAACAGTAAACACCTTACTCCCGTCAGGCAAAGTCAAGACTGAGGCTGTTGTCAAAGCCCTCTTCAGTTGTTGGAAAGCAATGTCACAGTCTATATACCATGAAAATGCCAAGTTCTTCTTCGTCAGCCTGGTGAGTAGGGCTGATATATTTGTGAAGTCCTTAATGAACTTCCTATAATAACCTACTAGCCCAAGAAAGCTTCTCACCTCAACTGCATTTTTAGGAACCTGCCAATCTTGCACTGCAACCACCTTCGTGGGATCAACAGCTATCCCTTCTTTGGAGACCACATGCCCTAAGAATCTTACATCTTTTCTCCAAAAAATGGCATTTGGAGAGTTTTGCTTTAAGCTGATGGTCACAGAGAGTTTTCAAAACTTCTCTCAAATGTTGGGCATGTTCTTCCTCGCTTTTGGAGAAGATCAAAATATCATCGACAAAGACTACAACAAATTTATTTAGGAACTCCCGAAACACCCTATTCATCAGATCGACAAAATAGGCTGATGCATTTGTCAGCCCAAAAGGCATAACTAGCCATTCAAAGAAACCGTCTGGAGTCCTAAAGGTAGTTTTATCTATGTTATCCTCAGCCACCCTCAACTTATGAAACCCCGTGGCTAAGTCTAACTGGGAAAATACCGAGGCACCAACAAGTTGATCAAATAAATCATCAATCCTCGAAAGCGGGTGCCTGTTCTTCTTAGTGAGTTTATTCAGCTCTCTATAATCCACACACAAACGAAGCGAACCATCCTCCTTAGTTGCGAACACTACTGGAGCACCCCATTCAGATATGCTTCGTCTGATAAACCCTTTCTCAAGTAGCTTCCCTACTTGCTTACTCAGCTCCCTCCTTTCCCTCGGAGCCATGTGGCGCATTGGCAATGCAACTGGCTTTGCATTGTCCACCAAATATATACGAAAATCGATCTCGCGCCTCAGAGGTAAACCCCAAACCTCATCAAAAACCTCGGAAAGTCTCGGACTATAGGAACAGATTGTAGATCGTCGATAGATGCATCAAGAGACTCTAGGAAACTAAGCATAATCGACCCTTATGGGTCACACGAAATCTCGAGGGTTCTCCCATGACAAGTCAAAAGCCCAACAACCCTCTTCTCGCAATCCAGAATGACACCATATGTGCTAAGCCAATCCATTACTAGAATCAACCCATAGCCCATAAACCCGAGCACATACACGTCGCATTCAAACTCGACGCCTAACACAGATATTTTCAAACCCCGACAAATCATAGGTAAATGAGCCGAACCACCAAAGGGGTTTGAAACAACTACGGGATCCACTACCATACTAGTAATTAGTGCAGAGTTCAACTACAGAACTTGATATAAATGAATGTGAGGCACCAGAATCAAAAAGTGTCCTAATAGAATGGTTTGAAAGAGAAATCAAACCTTCCATAAAAAAATTCTACCTCTATCAGGAGCACTGATTGCGTGAGCATGCACCTGCCCTGTGATCCCTGTTTCTTCAGGCACTCTCTAGCAAAGTGTCTGGCATCTCCACAGTGGTAACAAGAGTTCTTCCTTCGCTTACAGTCTTTAACCAGATGACCTTCCTTCTTACAATGGTAACATTTTCTCTTATCCTTGCCTTTATCATTTTTCCCTCCTTTCTTCTGCTGTTGCTACTGCCCCTTATTGGGCCACACCTTCCTATTTTGTGATGTCTCCTCGGCCTTCTTTTCTCCCTTGTCTTCCTCATGCATTAGGGACATATTGAAAAGCTTTTCAAAAGTGGCCCCCATTGGAATATGGGACATGGCTAAACCATGCAGAAGCTCATTCAGCCCTTTAGCAAACTGCAAGCCCTTTTGTGCGGCGTATCGACCAACTCTAAACCGAACCTTGCTAGCTGGTTGAATTTATTTATATACTCTTTTATCGTCAAGTGGCCTTGTTTGAGTGCTAAGAATCTCTCCATATGCATGCTGCTTTCGGCTTGGGAAAGAAATTTCATTTTGAACCTCAGTCTAAATCTTCCCAAGTATCCACCGGACGTCCAGCTTGATTGACTTCCCACCAAAATGAGGCTTCGTCCTTCAGTAGCCAAGCGGCTAACTGAACCTTCCTTCTATCCTATACTTCAAAGATTACGAATAAGTCCTCAGTATCCTTGAGCCGATTCCGGGCTTCTACGAATGTCTCGTTCCCATGGAATGGCTTCCCTCCTATAGCACGGAAATCCTTGCAGATCTTGGCGAAGTTATCTGCTCTTGGAGGGGGAGGAGGAGGGATGACTGGTGCAGCTGGGGTAGGAATATTTCCTTGTCCTTCGACAGGCGTCGTGGCCTGCAAATATCTATGGAACCATCTAGGTATTATGACACCCTCTGGGATATTAGGAATGTTTTGTTCCCCAGACATGCTGAAAAAAGGAAAAAGAAAGAAATTTAGATAAAGGACCGAAGGATACTACATATGGCTTTTGGGGAATGTTTTTCAAAATAGACTTTTCTTTTTTGAAAATGCTTTCTTTTAAAACCTTTTTGAAAATAATTTTCAATTTTTTTTATCTAATCTGGTAACCTTCAGCTCTGATACCAAGTGTGACACCCCACGTCCGTTAATGTCACTCACTAAGGGAATGCATTAAGTTTCGTGAAGCGTTATAGGTAAACAGACACAGAATAATTACAAGACAGATATAAATAAGATAGCAGCGGAAATTTAAATAAGTGTGACACTGCATGTCCGTTAATGTCACTCACTAAGTGAATGCATTAAGTTTCGTGAAGCATTATAGGTAAACATACACAGAATAATTACAAGATAGATATAAATAAGATAGCAGCGGAAATTTAATTTTTTATTTCAAACGTAAATCATAATACCGTGGTCCACAATACCATAAGTGTAACAACCCGTATTTTCAATAACCTGTAATAACATAAATCGAGGCAGAATTTAATTCTAAAATGGGAATCAAGGGAAACGGGCTATGCCATTGTGTTCGTCTCGGAAAAATACGCGAAATAGAGTCCGAGTTTTCGAAAATCGGAGTCCGTATGACCAAGATATGGCCTCGCGAAGTTTCACGAAAATTCCCAAATTAAAGTATACTTAATTAAGTGAAATGGGTTGTGTAGATATATATATATATATATATATATATATATATATTGATATATATATATATATATATATAATTGAAAATTTAATAAATAAATATGCAAAAATGCTCAAAACAGCGAATTGGGAGAGGGGAATAACCGAACCGGCCGATTTTTGAAGTCGACCCGAGCCCGCTGGGTCGACTAGGGGTTAATCCAGGGTGTTTGGCTGTCAACCCGTGGGCCGATTCGCTCAAGTGCAGATTTTGCATTTGAATGGTTCTCATGGTCCATCTTTAATCTAAAGGCCCTAGATGGTTCCTACACTTGACTTCTTCCCCAAGACATGCTTTGATGGCTTGGATTGAATCTAGGGTTAATCCTATGGCCTAAAACACTTGCCTAATCTATAAATAAGACCCTAACCTACCCTAATTCATTCATAATTAAACCTAGTGACTAAACTATGGCAAAATGCTAGCTCTCATGGCCTCCACTAATTTTATGAAGAGGGTTGCATACTAATCACTCTCTAATCAACTTCTAATCCCTTCTTAGCATCTTAATCTTCTTCATTTGGTGTTCAAAGTTGCTAGTTGTGAGTTTCTATCACTTTGATGATCTTTTGGTAAACTAATTAGATGAGATGTGATGAGATTTATGGTTTTGTATGTGGGTTAATGAGCTTTGAATCATATGATATGATGTTAGCATTAATCTTATGTTTATGCATGTTGAGTATGTAAGCTTATGCAAGTTTAATATGATGTATGTTATGTTTGCATGATGCTAAATATGCAAGTTGTGGGCTATGTAATCATATGCATGTTATGCAAGTTCATGGTAATATGCTATGCAAGTTACATGTTTGTTAATATGCAAGTTACATGTTTGTTAATATGCAAGTTACATGTATGTAAATATGCAAGTTACATGTTTGTTAATATGCAAGTTACATGTTTGTTAATATGCAAGTTACATGTATGTAAATATGCAAGTTACATGTTTGTTAATATGCAAGTTACATGTTTGTTAATATGCAAGTTACATGTATGTAAATATGCAAGTTACATGTTTCTTTATATGCAAGTTACATGTTTGTTAATATGCGAGTTACATGTATGTAAATATGCAAGTTACATGTTTATTAATATGCAAGTTCATGATGACACATTATGCAAGTCTATAAGCTAATATGCAAGTTTGTTATGCAAAATGAATATGTAAGTTATGTGACATATTATATGCAAGTTATGTGACATGTTATGCAAGTTCATATGCAAGTTATGTGTTTGTTAATATGCAAGATGGCACCTTTGAAACATGTTCATTCATATGCAAGTTGACACCTTTTATATGTGTTATATCATGAACGAAATTACGTGGGAACGATGGGGTAATTAAATGCATAAGTTAATAAGATTGTGTGAAATTAATATAATTATGCATAACACAAAATAAATAAACATAGTATGGGAATTTGCCTATTTGGTTAGGTGTACCCATACTATGTGTTGGGAATTTACCTATTGAGTTAGGTCTACCCCATGGGAATTTACCTATTAAGTTAGGTCTACCCATGTTATGAAAAGCTTGACATTAATTAGGGATAATTAATATGGGGGTGATTAATTAGGTGTAATTAATCGACTAAGACACGAGGTTGGACTCATTTGTAGTGTAAAACTGCCCGGACCCGACCGGCTTAACCAGTTGCTACAAATGTCAGCCCAATGTGAGAGGTCTTGGCCATAAATTAAATACGTGATTAAGGTAAAGACACGAGGTTAGACTCTGTTATGACGTAAGACTGCCCGGATTCTACCGGCTTAACCAGGCGGTCATAACAGTCAGTCTAATGTGGGAGGTCTTTACGGGAGATCACGGTCTTAATTAATTAAGAAACACTTAACCATTATAGCATGTAGTGGGACATGAGGGGTTAAGTGGGTGCCTTGGGTGGCATGTGGAATCTTAAGTGGGTTGTCTTGGGTGGCAATAGAAAATACGATTAGAATACTTAACCAAGAGAAACATGTAATTAAACATGATTAAAGGGTTAAGTGGGATACACTAGATATTTGACAAGCTTAAGTGGGTAGCTTGTGGGGGCCCATTTCAACCAATATCCCAAACGTATCTTTGTGGGCTCGACCCATGTCGAGTGACGGGACACGCATATTGGGCTTGATTATAAGAGGCCAAAACGGGTTAGCGGTGGCAACGCAAGTCCAACGGGCTTCATATGCGTGAGGGGGCCCGGGCTGGTAGATAAGCCGTTGTTGCATCGTGTAGATATAAGCCGTGCATCGTTAATTATATCGGGTTGCCACGTTGGGGAATGGTACACCCCATGGTGGGGCCAGCACGGGTATCTACGTTAGGGAGCCGATCGAATGGGGAGTAGTGTGTACACCTAGTGGATTGTAGGGCCCCGTGGCGCCTACTTGGTCACCTAGGGGTACGCAAGTACTATTAAGTAAATTTTATAAGTCCTTGGGTGGGATCAACCTTTAAGTTAGGAACGACTGGTGTGGTGCAGTTTAGTAATTTACCTTAGGGAGGGTAGATGCGTCTTTATCCTTTATCTTCGTTTAGTTGACTGCTTAGGGTAGCCATTCATCCCTATATGTTACCGTATATCAGTTTATGTCTTCTCTGGTTACTTTAACGATTGTATTGTTAAAGTTATAGGACTCGCTCAGACTTATGTCTGACCCTGTTGTTTTTATCTTTTTCCCAACCCTCAGGTCCTACGGTGGATCCTAGCAGTAGTGGAGCTTGATCGGATTGCTGTTCCAGTCTTTAGGAGCTTGGATAGATGTAAAGCTCCAGTTATCCAGTTGTCTTTTCTTTTGTTTGGCTATTGTATGAGAGTGGGATTATGTACTTCTTTATTTTGATGGATATTGTACTTGACCTTTATTGTGGTTTTATGATGTAACCAGACATGTTTTACTTCCGCTGTTATGAGATGATGTTTTAAAATTTCAAGTACTATTTATATCTGTCTTGTTGTAATTTTTCTGTTCTATATTCACTAAAATACTCCACCGATGCTATGGCATTCCCTTAGTGAGTGATCATAGCGGGAGTGGGGTGTTACAAGTGGTATCAGAGCTTAAGGTTACCAGAACAGATAAAATTTTTGAGAAAAACTACTTTCTAAGAGTATTTTCGAAGAAAGTATTTTTAAAAGCATGTCTTCTAAGAGAAAAAGTTTTTGAAAAAGAAAAGCATAATCCCCAATAGCCATATCTTTATCTTTCAGAATCTCCTTTTTGAATCTTTCCTCTTTCGTTTCAGCATGGCTGAAGATCTTAACATCCCGGAGGGTTTAGTTATACCACTATGGTATAGGAGGTTGCAAGAGGCTAGGGCCGCGGCTGCGGGTCCGGCCAATGCTACTACACCAGAGACAACCGCTCCTCCTCCTCAGCCTAGAGTGGATAATTTTGCTAAGGTTTGCAAGGAGTTCAAGGCTATAGGAGGAAAACCTTTTCTTGGTTCAGAGACTTTCGTAGAGGCTAGAGATTGGCTTAAGGAAGTGGAAGAGTTGCTAGATATCTTTGAAGTGGAAGAGGGAAAGAAAGTCAAGTTGGCGGCTTGGTTAATGAAGGGAGAGGCCTCATTCTGGTGGGAGGTCACTAATGGAGAACGCCCTGTTGACTCTTAGGCAGATTTTAAGCAAAGATTTGGGGCTAAGTTTCTCTCAAGGGCGGAAGAGAATCTGTTTATGGAGAAGTTCTTGAATTTGAAGCAAGGGAATCTCACGGTGAAAGAATATGTCAACAAATTCAATCAATTAGCAAGATTTGGCATAGAGTTGGTGAATACACCGGAGAAGAAGGCTTTGAGGTTCGTTAGAGGCTTGAACGAACCATTGCAAGGAATAGCTATGACTCACATTCCTATGGGGGCCACTTTTGAGAAGCTTGTCTACATGGCACTTATGCATGAGGATGATAAGAATTCTAAGGCACCAGAGAAAAAGGGGGATCAGAAGAAACCGCAACAGCAACAACAAGGCAAGGGCGGAAAAGGCAATGGTGACAAAAAGAAGACGAAGAAGAAGTGCTTCAATTGTGGAACACCAGGACACCTCAGTAAGGATTGTCGCAAAAAGAAGAAGACCGGTTGCTTTCATTGTGGTGAAGCAGGGCATCTTGTGAAAAACTGCCCAAAGAAGGGGCAGAAGACGGGGTCTACCTCAGGAGGCCAGGTGCAAGCTCTTATAGCACCACCTCAGTCAGGGGGGCAAGTTCAGGTTCTCTCAGTTCCACCGATTCAGCAGAGAGGTAGAACTATTTCCGTTGAAAGTCTGGTTTTTCTGTTTGATCATCCAGTTCGTACTTTGTTTGACTCTGGCGCATCGCATTCTTTTATCTCATCATCGTTAGTTGAGTCACTGCACTTAGACACCAGTCTAGTTGATGATCCCTTGGTTGTCTCAAACCCAATTGGGGGCTCCATATATCTGTCTATGATATGTTTGGGTTTGAAGATTTCTATACTTAGCGTTGAGTTTAGATGTGATGCTTTTGTATTGGGCTTCACGGGCTATGGGTTGATCTTGGGCATGGACTGGTTATCCAGTAATGGTGCCGTTCTTGATTGCGAAAGGAGAGTTGTCAGGCTCATGACCCGCTTGGGTAACACTCTCGAGATCTCTTGCAATCCCATGGAATCTGTTTTGCTAAGTTATCTTGAATCGCTCGATGCTTCGGTCGAAAGTTTGTGTTCTGTCAGAGTAGTCCGGGAATATCCGGATGTGTTTGAAGAAGTAAAGGGTTTGCCTCCGAAGCGGGAGATAGATTTCCGAATTTATTTGGTGGATAATGCCAAACCAGTGTCTTTGCCAGTGCGCCACATGGCTCCTCGTGAGAGAAGAGAACTTCATAAGCAAGTAGGGGAGTTGCTTGAAAAGGGGTTTATAAGGCGGAGTATATCGGAGTGGGGAGCTCCAGTAGTATTTGCCACAAAGGCGGATGGGTCCCTCAGACTTTGTGTGGATTATAGAGAACTTAATAAGCTCACAAAGAAGAATAGACACCCATTACCGAGGATAGATGATCTCTTTGATCAGTTGGTTGGCGCGTCAGTATTTTCGCAGATGGACTTAGCTACAGGGTTTCATCGGTTAAGAGTGGCGGAGGACAGTATAGAGAAGACTGCTTTCCGGACTCCGGATGGTTTTTATGAGTGGCTAGTGATGCCATTTGGGTTGACAAACGCCCCCGCATACTTTGTTGATCTCATGAGTAGAGTGTTCAGAGAGTATCTGAATAAGTTTGTAGTAGTTTTTGTGGATGACATCTTGGTCTTTTCCAAGAATGAAGAAGAGCATGCCTTACATCTCAAGGAAGTGTTGGAGACTCTTCGAGCGCATAGTCTTAAAGCTAAATTCTCTAAATGCCATTTTTGGAGAAGAGAAGTGCGATTCTTAGGGCATGTGGTCTCTAAGGAAGGGATAGCTGTGGATCCCGCAAAGATAGTATCTATCCAGGATTGGAAAGTTCCTAGAAATGCTACCGAGGTAAGAAGTTTCTTGGGGTTGGCAGGATATTATAGGAAGTTCATCAAAGACTTCGCGAAGATATCAGCCCCATTAACCCGCTTGACGAAGAAGAATCTGGTTTTCTCATGGGATGTAGATTGTGATGATGCTTTCCGACGGTTAAAGAGAGCTTTGACCACCGCTCCAGTTTTAGTGCTTCCAGATGGGAGTAAGCCGTTTGTTGTTTATACCGATGCTTGTGGAACAGGATTAGGCGCAGTCTTGATGCAGGAGGGAAGGGTAATAGCCTATGGAGGGAGACAATTGAGAGTGCATGAGAAGAATTACCCTACCCATGATCTAGAGTTGGCCGCGATTGTTTTCGCACTTAAGTCTTGGCGCCATTATCTTCTTAGTGAGAGATTCGAGTTGTTCACCGACCATAAATCATTGAAGTACTTATTCTCTCAGAAGGATTTAAACTTAAGACAGCAAAGGTGGATGGAGTTCTTAGCATCCTATGATTTCGAGATAGCGTATACCCCTGGTAAGGGTAACGTGGTGGCAGACGCCTTAAGTAGAAAAAGGCTATCTTTGAGTCCATTGTTCGTGGAACGACGAAGCTTGGAGTTTCTTTCTTTGTTTGACTTCAGACCTTCTGTTGATTTTGTACCTGGTTTGTTGGCATCCTTGGAGGTTAGACCTACTCTTTTGAGACGGATTGGCGAGGCTCAGCGAGACGACCCACAGTTGGTTGTGTTGGTAGAGAAGCTTATAAGAGGGGAGTCGTCCAGCCATTTGGGTAGATACACCATAGATGATAAGGGATGGTTGCATAGAGACGGTAGACTTTGTGTACCGCAAGATGAGGGTTTGAAGAAGGCTATTTTGGATGATGCACATCGTTCAAGAATGACTATTCATCCCGGTGGAGACAAAATGTACCAAGACATGAAGAGAGTTTTCTTCTGGGCCGGTATGAAGAAAGATGTGGCCGAGTATGTGGCTAGATGCTTAGTGTGCCAACAAGTTAAAGTGGAGCAAAGGAAACCCGGTGGGTTGCTACACCCATTGGAAGTTCCACAGTGGAAGTGGGATAGTGTCTCGATGGATTTCATCGACGGGTTACCGAGATCGAGGAAGGGCAATACGGGAATTTGGGGTGTGGTAGACAGACTTACAAAGAGTGCCCATTTTATACCCGTAAAGAGTAAGAGGACCGCTCCATGGCTTGCTTCAGTCTATGTTAGAGAGATTGTTAGATTGCATGGCGTACCATCCAGCATTGTGAGTGATCGAGATCCTATTTTCACTAGTGAGTTTTGGAGAAGTTTGCAAGAGGCGGTAGGGACTCAGTTGTGTTTGAGCACCGCATATCATCCTCAGACGGACGGTCAGACCGAGAGGGTGAACCGTATCTTAGAAGATCTTTTGAGGCTTTGTATCTTGGATTTTGGAGGTACATGGGAAGAACATCTTCCTTTGGTGGAGTTCGCATATAATAACAGCTTTCAGTCCAGTATTGGTATGGCTCCTTTCGAAGCTCTTTATGGAAGGCCTTGTCGATCTCCTACATGTTGGTGGGAATCTACGGATAGGATCTTGCTTGGGCCGGATATGGTTAGAGAGACTTCAGAGAAGATTGATTTAATTCGAAAAAGGATGAAAGCAGCGCAAGATAGACAGAAATCTTATGCGGATCGGAGAAGGACGGATCTTGAGTTTGAAGTTGGGGACATGGTTTTTGTCAAAGTATCTCCTTTGAGAAATGTTGTTCGCTTTGGGTTCGTAGGGAAGTTAGCACCGAGATTTGTTGGGCCGTTTCCTATTAAGGAAAGGATTGGACGGATGGCATATAGGGTGGAGTTGCCCGACAGACTTAGTGGTGTTCATGATGTATTCCATGTATCACATTTGGGGAAGTGCTTACATGAGACCGCGGAGGTGGTAGAGCCGAGCTTGCTTAGAGATGTAGAGGTAGAGCGTGATGCGACGATTCGACGAGCTCCTACTCGCATCCTTGGGTCAGAAACTAGGAAGTTGAGGAACAGAGAAGTTCAGCTAGTTAAAGTGCAATGGGGAGATGACGAAAGCAATGCTACTTGGGAGACGGAAGCAAAGATGCGTTCTTTGTATCCATTTCTTTTTGAGAGTATGTCTTTTAACTTCTCCTTTATTGTTTGTCTAGTACTTATCTTATCTTTAGTATATCCTCTCGCTAATACCTATGACCTTTAGATAGGGTAAAACCTATGGTTGAAACATGTGTTTGAAACATGTTATGGTTGATGGATGCATATGGATGCAATTGTTTGCTAGTGGTTGCTCGTGGATGCATATACACACACATTAGGCACTAGATCGGCTCAGTCACTTCATGTTGCATATTGCATAAATGGATGTGGTAGTTAGATTGATGGATGTATCATGGCTGTGTTATCATATGGATGATGCATTTTTGTGTATGGTTGTGCACGCATGTAGAAATTTGTATGTGTCAATAGGGTTTCGCATACATATTGGATGCATGGCACTATCATGGTTTGCATTAAGGAGGTTTACTGTATCAGTAACCGCCTGATTTTCGCATTAGGTAAGTACATATACACACACTTTTGCATATATCCATCCAGCATTTAGAATCTTGTAAGGACAATGATTGCTCGTGGATGATGCTTTGAGTAGATGGATGATTGGATGGTAGGATACGTTCTTCCTAACTTGAAGATTTCGGGGACGAAATCCTTTAAGGAGGGGAGAATGTAACAACCCGTATTTTCAATAACCTGTAATAACATAAATCGAGGCAGAATTTAATTCTAAAATGGGAATCAAGGGAAACGGGCTATGCCATTGTGTTCGTCTCGGAAAAATACGCGAAATAGAGTCCGAGTTTTCGAAAATCGGAGTCCGTATGACCAAGATATGGCCTCGCGAAGTTTCACGAAAATTCCCAAATTAAAGTATACTTAATTAAGTGAAATGGGTTGTGTAGATATATATATATATATATATATATTGATATATATATATATATATAATTGAAAATTTAATAAATAAATATGCAAAAATGCTCAAAACAGCGAATTGGGAGAGGGGAATAACCGAACCGGCCGATTTTTGAAGTCGACCCGAGCCCGCTGGGTCGACTAGGGGTTAATCCAGGGTGTTTGGCTGTCAACCCGTGGGCCAATTCGCTCAAGTGCAGATTTTGCATTTGAATGGTTCTCATGGTCCATCTTTAATCTAAAGGCCCTAGATGGTTCCTACACTTGACTTCTTCCCCAAGACATGCTTTGATGGCTTGGATTGAATCTAGGGTTAATCCTATGGCCTAAAACACTTGCCTAATCTATAAATAAGACCCTAACCTACCCTAATTCATTCATAATTAAACCTAGTGACTAAACTATGGCAAAATGCTAGCTCTCATGGCCTCCACTAATTTTATGAAGAGGGTTGCATACTAATCACTCTCTAATCAACTTCTAATCCCTTCTTAGCATCTTAATCTTCTTCATTTGGTGTTCAAAGTTGCTAGTTGTGAGTTTCTATCACTTTGATGATCTTTTGGTAAACTAATTAGATGAGATGTGATGAGATTTATGGTTTTGTATGTGGGTTAATGAGCTTTGAATCATATGATATGATGTTAGCATTAATCTTATGTTTATGCATGTTGAGTATGTAAGCTTATGCAAGTTTAATATGATGTATGTTATGTTTGCATGATGCTAAATATGCAAGTTGTGGGCTATGTAATCATATGCATGTTATGCAAGTTCATGGTAATATGCTATGCAAGTTACATGTTTGTTAATATGCAAGTTACATGTTTGTTAATATGCAAGTTACATGTATGTAAATATGCAAGTTACATGTTTGTTAATATGCAAGTTACATGTTTGTTAATATGCAAGTTACATGTATGTAAATATGCAAGTTACATGTTTGTTAATATGCAAGTTACATGTTTGTTAATATGCAAGTTACATGTATGTAAATATGCAAGTTACATGTTTCTTTATATGCAAGTTACATGTTTGTTAATATGCGAGTTACATGTATGTAAATATGCAAGTTACATGTTTATTAATATGCAAGTTCATGATGACACATTATGCAAGTCTATAAGCTAATATGCAAGTTTGTTATGCAAAATGAATATGTAAGTTATGTGACATATTATATGCAAGTTATGTGACATGTTATGCAAGTTCATATGCAAGTTATGTGTTTGTTAATATGCAAGATGGCACCTTTGAAACATGTTCATTCATATGCAAGTTGACACCTTTTATATGTGTTATATCATGAACGAAATTACGTGGGAACGATGGGGTAATTAAATGCATAAGTTAATAAGATTGTGTGAAATTAATATAATTATGCATAACACAAAATAAATAAACATAGTATGGGAATTTGCCTATTTGGTTAGGTGTACCCATACTATGTGTTGGGAATTTACCTATTGAGTTAGGTCTACCCCATGGGAATTTACCTATTAAGTTAGGTCTACCCATGTTATGAAAAGCTTGACATTAATTAGGGATAATTAATATGGGGGTGATTAATTAGGTGTAATTAATCGACTAAGACACGAGGTTGGACTCATTTGTAGTGTAAAACTGCCCGGACCCGACCGGCTTAACCAGTTGCTACAAATGTCAGCCCAATGTGAGAGGTCTTGGCCATAAATTAAATACGTGATTAAGGTAAAGACACGAGGTTAGACTCTGTTATGACGTAAGACTGCCCGGATTCTACCGGCTTAACCAGGCGGTCATAACAGTCAGTCTAATGTGGGAGGTCTTTACGGGAGATCACGGTCTTAATTAATTAAGAAACACTTAACCATTATAGCATGTAGTGGGACATGAGGGGTTAAGTGGGTGCCTTGGGTGGCATGTGGAATCTTAAGTGGGTTGTCTTGGGTGGCAATAGAAAATACGATTAGAATACTTAACCAAGAGAAACATGTAATTAAACATGATTAAAGGGTTAAGTGGGATACACTAGATATTTGACAAGCTTAAGTGGGTAGCTTGTGGGGGCCCATTTCAACCAATATCCCAAACGTATCTTTGTGGGCTCGACCCATGTCGAGTGACGGGACACGCATATTGGGCTTGATTATAAGAGGCCAAAACGGGTTAGCGGTGGCAACGCAAGTCCAACGGGCTTCATATGCGTGAGGGGGCCCGGGCTGGTAGATAAGCCGTTGTTGCATCGTGTAGATATAAGCCGTGCATCGTTAATTATATCGGGTTGCCACGTTGGGGAATGGTACACCCCATGGTGGGGCCAGCACGGGTATCTACGTTAGGGAGCCGATCGAATGGGGAGTAGTGTGTACACCTAGTGGATTGTAGGGCCCCGTGGCGCCTACTTGGTCACCTAGGGGTACGCAAGTACTATTAAGTAAATTTTATAAGTCCTTGGGTGGGATCAACCTTTAAGTTAGGAACGACTGGTGTGGTGCAGTTTAGTAATTTACCTTAGGGAGGGTAGATGCGTCTTTATCCTTTATCTTCGTTTAGTTGACTGCTTAGGGTAGCCATTCATCCCTATATGTTACCGTATATCAGTTTATGTCTTCTCTGGTTACTTTAACGATTGTATTGTTAAAGTTATAGGACTCGCTCAGACTTATGTCTGACCCTGTTGTTTTTATCTTTTTCCCAACCCTCAGGTCCTACGGTGGATCCTAGCAGTAGTGGAGCTTGATCGGATTGCTGTTCCAGTCTTTAGGAGCTTGGATAGATGTAAAGCTCCAGTTATCCAGTTGTCTTTTCTTTTGTTTGGCTATTGTATGAGAGTGGGATTATGTACTTCTTTATTTTGATGGATATTGTACTTGACCTTTATTGTGGTTTTATGATGTAACCAGACATGTTTTACTTCCGCTGTTATGAGATGATGTTTTAAAATTTCAAGTACTATTTATATCTGTCTTGTTGTAATTTTTCTGTTCTATATTCACTAAAATACTCCACCGATGCTATGGCATTCCCTTAGTGAGTGATCATAGCGGGAGTGGGGTGTTACAATAAGTCAAAAAAAACCATTACAATAAAATAACCTTTGTCTTGCATCATCAGAGTAGATAAGAATATAACAAACATAATTCCCCAATTGAAAGAGTTAAGCCATAGTAGAGACAAGAACTTGAGCCATACTTCAGAAGTAGCTCCTAGCAAGATGATATCCGACTTCTGACTAAGCCTGGGTGTTTCCTCCCTGAGAACATGGGGGGAAACGGAAGAAAGAAGGAGAAATAAAAGGGTCGGACATAAAGTCTGGCGAGTCTAATTACTTTTAGCCAGTAAATAAATAAAAGTAACATGATAGACATATAAAGTGGATAAGAGAGAACACTACATAAATGGAAGGTGTGACAAGTTAGACAAGGTAAGGTGTATATACTTCTCTAATGATTACTCTGCACTGTTACTAGTATAACCAGAATGAGATGATCCCTTCGACTATAAGGTGGTAGACTTAGAGCATATGTTCAAATATACCCTAACCACTACCATAATCGATCGGCTCCCTACTCCGTAGATACTCTGTGCCGGCCCCATGGAAGGATGTATCACATCCTACAGTGGCAACCCCTCACTTATATGCACAGCTCCGTATTTACTGGTGTCACAGTCGTCTTATCCTCCTCTGCCCGGCTCATGCATGCACATGGCCCGGTCGGTTTGCGCCGCCCACACCATCCTCCATGTTCGGATCTCTTACAATCAGCCAGTAAGCGTGTCCCCTCTCCGCCTAGTACGAAATATTTTATTTGATACTTACTCCGGGTTACTGACTGAAATGGGTCCCACACAATATGATATAAGCTCTCCCCTTTGTCTTGTATCCCCCACTAGGTTTTTCACTGACTATGTATACCACTAGGTGTCTTTAATTACATAGCCCTATACCAGTTATGCTTACCCAAAAAGGTGTTTTTAATTACATAACTTTTATACTTTCCTCCGGTTATGTATACCACTAGGTGTCTTTAATTACATTACCTTATCGGGTTAAGTTTGTGGGCCTATATGTAAATATTACACAACCCCTCCAAATTTGCTTAATCCATCCACTATTCCAATCAATTTACTTAACCCTAACCTTATTTCATAACCATACAATCCCTATGGATTAGATTTGGTTAAGTAATCCAATTCATTACCATGTCCATTTATGGTTTATAATGGGCTAGACCTCCCACATTAAGCCTACAACGTGTTGATGCTGGATATGCCGGTCGAGTCCGGGCAGTCTTATTCCACAGTTGGGCCTAACCTCGTGTCTTTGCCCGATTCGTATTTGCGTACTTAGACCTCCCACATTAGGTTCAACATTAGTGGTTGCTGGATATGCTGGTTGGGTACGGGCAAACTTCCAGCACTAATGCAACCTAACCTCATGTCATAAGTACAATTACAATTCCTAACTGTAATTACATGACATTCCATTATTAATTAATCAATTAATTAATCCTTCCCTTTATAGTTGTTAATGCCCATTTTACCCAATAATTTGAATTATATGTCCAAAAATGTTCATATTCAAATTATGCCCATATTAACCCTTTTTCCCCGTTTCCTAACTAGCGCACTCATAAACTGGTGGCATGGCTAGGCTTGTCAATAGCCTAGTCATAAACGATAATAGAAAATTAATCGGAATATAACCAAAGTGATCATCTTGGCATAAACATAAACTAGCATGATGATAAAGTGAACGTACATACTAGCATGGACATGTAATTAACATCATAACAAGGTGGACATAAAACTGATGAATTGGTGGCAGTCAATTGATTCTAACATAACTACGATGTCACAATAAGCACAGTAAGATCTAAATTAGCAGTTTAGATGTCCATTGGTTTAGATCTAACATGATAACACAAGGTGATTGTAACACCCCACGTCCATTAATGTCACTCACAAAGGGAATGCATTAACGTCTATGGAGCGTTTTAAGTGTGTATAGAACAGAAACTTAACAACAAGACATATATAAACAGTACTTAAAACTTTAAAATTTTATTCATTGCAGCGGTAAACACATAGGTTTGATTACATCATCAAAAACCAGAGTCAAAGTAAATAATATCCATCTTGATTAAATCAGAGTACATAAATTGAAAGACATAACCCCAACACAAAATAGCCATAAATAAGATAGGCTGAACATTTACTTCAGCGATCCAAGCAACTTCTAAAAGAAAGAGAGACAGCTATCCAAAATCAAGCTCCACTGGTGCTAGTTCCACCTTGAGCACCTGGGGGGGAAAGGAAGAAAAGAGGTGGAAACAAAGGGGGTCAGACATAAAGTCTGGCGAGTGCGATAACTTTAACAATATAATTACCAAAATAACTAGGCTAAGGCATAAGTTGGAAAATAAGGAAATGACTGTGAACAATTGGGTATGACAGAGTAAACAAGGAAATAAGATGAACAAAGATAACGTTAAAGGCGCACCTAAACCACTATAAGATAATTACTATACTGCACCACCACTAGTCACCTTAAGGTTGATCCCGCCTACAGAACTTAATAATGATAATGGTAGTTTCGTGTACCCCTAGTTGCCTTCATAGGTGCCGCCTACCCCTATCTCCGCTAGGTGTACTGTAACGACACAGGTTTCGCCCGGCCTTAACCGATCGCAAAATCGACCAAGACCGTTCAAAATCCGCATACGTTAACTTTGGGAATACAATACATCAAAAAAACAACAGCAGACTTTTATAACATCAATAATAAATGTTACATCAGAGTACATAATATCAGAGTATATTGACTAATAATACAGCAGAAGATAATTTTACATGATTTTAATACATTGCAGCGGAAACAAAATAACTAAGGCAGCGGAAGACTTCCAATGTTCTGGGCACAGCTTTAAGCTTCAATCCAGGATCCTGCTAAAGAGATAAACCTGTAGACAAACTGCTCGACTGCCCGTGTGGAGAAGAGGGCACCCGAGTTTGTAAAGGTGGAAACAAACAATGGGTCAGTCATGGGATTGGTGTGAGAATTCTTAACTAATTTAACTAATAGTAACAAGGCAAATCCATGGACCACGCCGCTAATGCGGGACAGGTTTTATTCCAATGGATTGCCGTGCATAACTTAAAGTAAATCGCCAAAACAACACAATGCTTTTTAGAAAAATGAAACCATCATAAGACCCAGTTCCCATCACACAATGCAACGCAAACCGGAGGATAGGGTTTTACCTTATAATGGTCAAAAGATGCTTGATACGATAAAAACGATATTATTATTAGTGTATATATATTTCAAAACATTTCAAAGTAAATGTATCAATCCTAGGAAGCATAGGTACCATATGCTATGCCTCCATACTAGTAATACAATCAAAACTGCATGGGGCGTATTGGATTTTGGTTTCCATCATGAGTCAAGGCTAGGGAGGAGCTCCTTACCGATTCGAGACACTCTAGCTAATGTCTCAGGGTTCCCCGTAGTTAACCCTTGTATCCTGCAGGGCCGGTCCACACATACAGCTTCGTGGATAGGTAATTCCTGAACACACGTTTCCCGGTCCTATAGGACCTATCCGAGGCGCCTCATTCCATCATCCACATAAGTAAAATGTCAGGGCTGGTAGGTCACTGACACCACTCTAGCTAGAAAGAAACGTGTTGCTCTCCCTGCGTTCCCTTCTCCCATTTTAGACTCCGCCGGTGTGTGAGGCTCGCGAAGTCACGCTATACACAAAGCTATGCCTAAACAGACTATGCTTTGATTGTCCCACAAGGCCTGCTTTTCAACAAAACCTTGATCATATGCATCTTAGCATGCCACATCATCACTCCATATCACACTACCAATCCTTTGCCGAAATATATGAACGGGTGTTAAGCAAGAGAATAAATTCTCCGCCACCAAACATCCATACATTCGACAGAAGATTAATAACATGATATATAATGGAGTACGATGTCAGACACACAATCCATTTATAAGCTTATGCTCTGGGTCTGAGCGAAAGCCAAATCCGTACAAATCAACACTACGTCTGGGCAACTCCTACTATTACCTTATCATGGTAGCGAGCCATTCTAAGGCAACAGTCATCATCGTCCATTCGATGTGGAGATTTGACGGTCTTCAATCGCCGTCTTCCAATCTTGGATTTTTAAACGTCGTTTAATTATTTGGAATGAGATAAACTCGGACTTTCCAAATAATCCTCGTATATATATATATTGAAAATCCTTCTTACACATTAATAATTATTTTTATTAACGATTCATTCCCATTTTAATTATTTAAAATAATTAAATTTTTATATAACGACGCCTTAAGTCCATGGGCGACAATGGCGCTGCATTCAACCAATTTTGATTTTTACATTTTTCAGAATCTAACCGCTGGATCTTAACGTAATATATATCATTGGAAAGATTTTTCCAAGACGGTCCTAACGGTTTCAGTTTCAAGAGAATCCGACGGTCGGATCTTCTTATATAGTCATTTAAAAGTACGATTTCAAAACGCGAGCTACCACGCCCTATTCGTTCAATTTTGATTATATATATACAATCATTGAATCGTAATAACGTCGTTTGATTAAAACAACACTCCACACAATTACCGATACTTACTAAATTTTAATTCATTTGAAAATGAAGATAATATTACCGCATCCTAAATTCATTCTTTCCTTACATTGAAAATGTAAATTTTGATACACTCAAAATCTTTAAATTACATATAAAAATATAATTTCTAATGACAATGCAAACTCTACTCTTAATTCTCATTGTGAAAACATGATTTGTAATTACAATGCAAACACTATATCTAATTCACATTGTAAAAATATAATTTTTAATTACAATGCAAACACTACATCTAATTCACATTGTAAAAATATAATTTTTAATTACAATGCAAACACTACATCTAATTCACATTGTAAAAATATAATTTTTAATTACAATGCAAACACTACATCTAATTCACATTGTAAAAATATAATTTTTAATTACAATGCAAACACTATATCTAATTCACATTGTAAAAATACAATTTTTAATTACAATGCAAACACTACATCTAATTCACATTGTAAAAATATAATTTTTAATTACATCTAATTCACATTGTAAAAATATAATTTTTAATTACAATGCAAACACTACATCTAATTCACATTGTAAAAATATAATTTTTAATTACAATGCAAACAAATATAATTTTTAATTACAATGCAAACACTACATCTAATTCACATTGTAAAAATATAATTTTTAATTACAATGCAAACACTACATCTAATTCACATTGTAAAAATATAATTTTAAATTACAATGCAAACACTACATCTACTTCACATTGTAAAAATATAATTTTTAATTACAATGCAAACACTACATCTACTTCACATTGTAAAAATATAATTTTTAATTACAATGCAAACACTACATCTAATTCACATTGTAAAAATATAATTTTTAATTATAATGCAAACACTACATCTAATTCACATTGTAAAAATATAATTTTTAATTACAATGCAAACACTACATCTAATTCACATTGTAAAAATATGAATTTTTAATTACAATGTCACATTTCTACATCTAAATTACATATGAAATAAATCAATTTTATTTCTAATGTTCATTCTCATTTTATGTTACATATATACATAAGAAAAATGCAATTTCAATCATACAATGAAATTGCATCCTTTAATTGCATAGAAAAATGTAGTTTTGTCATACGGTATACTTTCCTATAGGCATTACATATAAAAATGTAATATTTAACACACAATGTAAATTCATGTTTTAATTACATATAAAAAATGTAAATTTTATCCTACGTTGTAATTCCCTATATGATGTACATATAAAAATGTAGATTTTAACATATGATGAAATTTCCATGTTAATTACGAAGAAAAATGTAATTTTTTACATACGGCATAAATTCACTTTATAATTTACATATAAAAATGTAAATTTTAACATACGATGAAATTCACTTTTTAATCACAAAGAAAAATGTAACTTTCAACATACGACATTAATTCACTTTATAATTTACATATAAAAATGTAAATTCTGACATACGATGAAATTCACTTTTTAATTACAAAGAAAAATGTAATTTTCAACATACGACATTAATTCACTTTATAATTTACATGTAAAAATGTAAATTTTGACAAACAGTGGAATTTACATGTTAATTACAGAGAAAAATGTAATTTTTTACAATACGGTGTATATTCCTATATATTTACATTAATAAAAATGTTAACCTTTCATACGGTGAATATTCTATATATTCACTTTAATAAAAATGTAAACTTTTTATATGGTGAATATTCTCATTATAATCACATCTAAAAATGTCATTTATACTTGATTGTTCTAATTTACATTAAATTAACATATAAAAATGTCATCTTTAATTCATCGTTCAATTTCACATTAAAATAACATATAAAAATGTCATCTTTAATTCATCGTTCAATTTCACATTAAAATAACATATAAAAATGTCATCTTTAATTCATCATTCAATTTCACATTAAAATAACATATAAAAATGTCATCTTTTTTTTTCAATGCAAAAATGTCATCTTTTTATTTTCAATGCAAAAATGTCATCTTTTATTTTCAGTGCAAAAATGTCATCTTTTTATTTTCAATGCAAAAATATCATCTTTTTATTTTCAATGCAAAAATGTCATCTTTTTATTTTCAATGCAAAAATATTAACTTTTCTATTTTACAATGTAAAAATATTATCTTTTCTATTTTCAAAACAAAGATGTGATCCTTTTATTTTCAAAACAAAGATGTGATCTTTTTATTTACAATAAAAATATTGTCTTTTTGTTCTCAATATAAAAAGATCGTCTTTCTATTTACATCGTCAAATTCTCATCTTTTAATTTTCAATATAAAAAGATGATCTTTTTATTTTCATCCTCAAATTTTCATCTTTTCATTTTCAATATAAAAAGATGATCTTTTTATTTTCATCGTCAAATTTTCATCTTTTCATTTTCAATATAAAAAGATGATCTTTTTATTTTCATCGTCAAATTTTCATTACCAATCCAACCACAACGATAAAAGGTAATCATATGATCTATTACCAACTCAAATCTAGCACTTCAATTTCAGATCTAATGTCACATCATACAAAAACAATTCGAATTCACAACATAGAACAACATCCATCGCATATCGATTTATTTTCACCATTCAACATTAAGCACCAAAAGAATAATAATTAAATTAATTAATATTAAATTAAAAATAAATTCTCACCTTGCTTGTTTCTGAAATGAAGGTGATTTCGATCAGATCTCGTGTTCGGAGTCACGGCAGTTTCGGATCTGAAAGATCTAAATTTCAAATTCATGTGTAAATTAGAATTCTGACTTTTAACAACTGGCACTGCGACATTTAAAAGCGTCACAAAATCTGAAATAAATTTTTACCTAATGTTCAAAACTTTGAATCGAGATAACTCGAGCTACGGTTGACGGTTTTACGAACGGTTTGTTGGAGGTCGAAGAGCTAGGAGAGGTGCATCCACGCCGGGAAGTATGGGGGGTGCGGCGGCGCTATGTGGTGGTGGCAGAGGCACAAAGGCCGCGGGTTTGGGCATGGAATTCGAGAGCTACAGGCGACGGGAGGTGGTGATTCTTGTCGGAGAAGGAAGAGCTCTAAAATCTCTTCGAAACGAGTATTTATACGAAGGTTTTCGTTGAGAATTGAGGGAGAAATCGGAGAATAAAAATTTGAGTGGTTATGGGTTCATGCGGCTGAAAATGATGGGAGGAGGAAGAAGAACCCGTGCGTGGCTTTTATAATATTATATTAGGGTTATTTAATTATTATTTTATTAGCTCGTTTAAGCCCGTTTTGGTCCGAACTCAGAATTAGGCCTGCTTACTGTCGTTCTTAATGTTTTGACGTCTTCTGAGCGCAATGGGCTATGTCTCGGGCCCCAATTCTGATGTCTGTAGCGTTTTTTTATTTAAAATCCTATTAAAAATTAATTAATTAAATATTGATCGTACATGAAAATTCACCGGGGCCACAAATTAACTTCAAAAATTCCCAAAAAATATATTTAGCTATGTTTTGACGCTGCGGACCTAGAAAAATTAATTTCATTCAATTCTGAGCTCGTATGAATTTTTAAAGTCAAAAATTGTTCGTTTACACTAAAAAAATCAATTATAATTATATGTTAATTCTAAAAATTACCGAAAAATCATTTTTAGCTTTTTTTTGACGATACGAACCCAACAAATTTATTTTCGTCGAATTCTAAGACTATTTGAAAAATGGCTATTTTTAAGGCCGGTATATTTAATATTAAAAATACATTTTTAAACAAATAATTTCCGAAACTCTAAATATATAAGTGTTTACTGTTTTTCAATGCAGAAACGTCATTCCGAACTCAATGGAAGTGGTTTCGAGTCGAAATTCCTTCGTATGTGAAAAGTAGCATTTCGGGCCATATATAATATATATATAAATTCTACACCGACCTTTCTAAAAATTGAATTGGCCATAAATTTTGATTTCCGCTATGAAATTTCGATTTTATGGATTCGTTGGAAAGATATATTTAAATAGATTCTAATATTTTTGGTTTCACTAAAATCCGTTAGATTTTGCATCCTGTATGGTCAGTTAAAGTTCAAGTTTGACTTTTCAAACTACCGCGCTATTTCTAACCCTTTTTATAATTAAAATTAAATTATTCATTCTAACTTCGATTTGAATAAAATTTGTGATCATTATTATTTAAAATAGATTATTTTAAATATCAAAACTCATTAAAATCACTTAAAATAAATTTTAAATTGGGCCCAAAATTCAGGGTTGTTACATGTACCCACTACCCCCATGCGATCGGCTCCCTAACTCGTAGATACCCGTGCTGGCCCTACAGTGAGGTGTATCACTCCCCAAAGTGGCAACTCGATACCACCAACAATGCACGTCTTATACCTACACGATGCACCAACGTCTTACCTACCAGTCCGGGCCCACACACGCACATGAACCCGTTGGACTTGCGTTGCCACCGCTAACCCGTTTTGACCTATTATAGTCAATCCCAATATGCGTGTCCCGTCCTCGACTTGGGTCGAGCCCACAGAGATACTTATGGGTTACTAGTTGAAACGGGACCCCATTACTTGACACAAGCTATCCTCTTAAGCTTGGTCCCCTCTAGTACATCCCACTTAACCCTCTTCTTATTCATGTTCACTTACTTGTTTCAAATTTTGGTTAAGTGTTTCTAATCGTATTTCACAAGCCACCCAGGCACCCACTTAACCTCCATGTCCCACCACATGTTAATCTGGTTAAGTGTTTCTTAATTCATTAACACTGTAACCTTGTAAAGACCTCCCACATTAGACTGACATTTGTGGCAGCTGGATTTGCCGGGCGGGTCCGGGCAGTCTTACACCACAAACGAGCCTAACCTCGTGTCTTTACAACTGTTACGCATTTAATTTATGCCTAAGACCTCCCACATTAGACAAGCATTTGTGGCAGCTGGATTTGCCGGGCGGGTCTGTGCAGTCTTACACCACAAAAGAGCCTAACCTCGTGTCTTCGACGATTAATTACACATAATTAATTATCCCCCAATTTGAATTAATTTCCCTATTCAAATTATCAATCAATTCCAAATTTAACTATGTCCATAATTGACTCAATTATGTCCATCTATTTATGGTATGCAAAATTATACCAATTATCATCACAAATTTATTTTATGCCATTTACGGCATTTATACCAATTCTCAATATTAAATCTTTTAATAATATCCCATTGCCTACATTATACGTTTGTTCGTTTAATGTAAAATATACGTTAGACTCCAATAGTCTAACTTATGGAATAAAGAGAAAACATCACAACATACATAGAAATAAAACTAGATCTAAACATAAGGGGTGAACTTGCATGTGTGAATGAGGTTCTTCATCTAAAACTTGCATAGGCCAAAGTCACAAACTAGCATAAAACTACATATGTCATAGATCTAAATCTAAAGGTGTAAACTTGTTTAGGTAATGGTCACAAATTTGTATAAATCATGTATGCCATAGATCTAATCATAAGGTGTAAACTTGCATAGGCAATAACCACAAACTTACATTACATGATTCATACTCCAAACATATATATATATACTTGCATATGTGATTTATGCAACATAACGATGGTGTAAACTTACATCTAAACATGTAAACTCGCATGTGGAATTTTGTATACAACATATAAGACACACATGTTATAGCCTAACTTTAGATCCAATTTACACATAAAATAGATGTCATGAAACATGTAAGATTGTATATAATTTTCACTAACTTGCATATGATTCATATCTAAATTAACATCTAAACTTGCATACATACATATGATTTATCATATGAATTAGTTCCAACAACATAACCAAACTAGCATATGAAACATCATAATGAATTGATTATACATAAGCCAATCATAGTATTACAACATAGATGATAACATCACAACTTTACAACATAGATGATAACATCATAGAACTTACAATATAGATAATAACATGTGGTCAATAATTCACAACATAACCATATAATCCACATCATATCTCAATCCAATTAAATTGTTAATTATTTTATTAAAGAAATCGAACTCACAACTCAAAGAAGGTCTTGAGTTCTGAAATCTGAGTTCTGAAATTGATTTAGCTCGCCTTTGTAGTAGATTCGTTGTTGTTTAGATTAGAGTGGAATAGAATTGAATTTGATTAGCTTTTCTTCCTCTCTAATTGGTGGCGGCTATTCTAGGTTGTAAGGTGACGGCATGGAGACCATGATTCTAATTTTTATTTGATTTTAGGGTTTGAGTCTACATGTGTTTTTATAAAGTTTAGGATTAATTTAGGTCGTCCGATCAACCCAGAATTAACCCCAGCCATTCAGACCAGATCAAAAACCTTAATGACTCAGCATATAGTCATAAATAGGTCATCAAACAAATCTGCCTTGGGGGGGGGGGGGCAGGTCGACCCCCTGGTCGACCTGGCCCTGGCGGAAAATTTCCCACCTAGCCCAATCTGACTCTGAAATTCGAATTTTTGAAATCTGTTTAAATTTTTCTGAAACTTCCGATGGCCATAACTTCTTCATACGAAGTCCAATTCACGCAAACTCAGACTCTATCTCAACCAGAATTCCGTGACGAACACAATGGCACAACCCGTTTCCCTTAATTCTCACATCCAAGATTAGTTATTCTTTAATTTGTGAACATTAATATTGAAAATTACGGGGTGTTACATTCTCCTCTCCTTAAAGGATTTCGCCCTCGAAATCTCCAAGTTAAGGATAATGCATATCCTAACATCTACTCAACCATCAAACACAGGCATCCATTGTCCTTATAAAATTCCTAATGTTGTATGAACATATGCAAGAAGTGTGTGTATATGTTCTTTATCTAATGCAAAATCAGGCGGTCTACTGATTCAGTTGACCTCCTTAATGCAAACCATGATGTGCCATGCGTCCATTATGTATGCGAAAGAATCCTATCAATACCTATTATTTCTACATGTGTGCACAACCATTCACCAAAATGCAACATCCATATGATAGTACAACCATTATACATCCATTATCTTAAACATGTACACACATTTATATGCAATATGCAATATGAAGTGACTGAGCCGATCTAGTGCCTAAAGTGTGTGTATATGTATCCACGAGCAACCACTAGCAACCACTTGCATCCACATTCATCCATCATACATAACATGTCTCAAACACATGTTTCAACAATAGGACTACCCTATCTAAATTTCAAAGATACTAGCGAGAGGACATACTAAAGATAAAATAAGTACAAGCTAAGCGATAAAGGGGAAATTAAAAGACATACCCTCGAAAAGAAAAGGGTACAATGAACACATCTTCTCTTCCGTCTCCCAAGTAGTGTTTCTCTCATCATCTCCACATTGCACTTTGACTAGCCTGACCTCTCGATTCCTCAACTTCTTAATCTCCGACCTAAGAATGCACATAGGAGCTCGTCGAATCGTCGCATCACGCTCTATCTCCACCTCTCTAAGCAAGCTCGGCTCTACCACTTCCGCAGTCTCATGCAAGCACTTCCTCAAATGTGATACATGGAATACATCGTGCACACCAATAAGTCTCTCGGGCAACTCCACTCTATACGCCATCTGTCCAATCCTCTCCTTAATAGGAAACGGCCCTACGAACCTTGGTGCTAACTTCCCAACGGACCCAAAGTGAACAACATTCCGTAATGGAGACACCTTGACAAAGACCATGTCCCCGATATCAAACTCAAGATCTGTCCTCCTCTTGTCCGCATAAGATTTCTGCCTATCTTGCGCCGTCTTCATCCTCCTTCGAATCAAAACGACCTTTTTCGAAGTCTCTCTAATCATATAGGGCCCAAGCAAGATCTTATCTGTAGATTCCCACCAACATGTAGGCGAACGACACGGCCGTCCATAAAGTGCCTCGAACGGTGCCATGCCAATGCTAGACTGAAAGATATTATTATATGCGAACTCCACCAAAGGAAGATGTTCCTCCCATGTACCTCCGAAGTCTAAGACACACAACCTCAAAAGGTCCTCTAGAATACGATTCACCCTCTCGGTCTGGCCGTCCGTCTGAGGATAATATGCGGTGCTCAAACATAACTGAGTACCTACCGCCTCTTGCAAGCTCTTCCAAAACTCGCTAGTAAAGATAGGAACGCGGTCGCTCACTATGCTAGAAGGAACAGCGTGCAAACGAACTATCTCTCGAATGTATACGGAGGCTAACCGCGGAGAAGTCCTCTTACTCTTCACGGGAATGAAATGGGCGCTCTTAGTAAGTCTGTCTACCACGACCCAAATCCCCGTATTACCCTTCCTCGATCTCGGTAACCCATCAATAAAGTCCATCGAGACACTTTCCCACTTCCATTGTGGGACCTCCAATGGGTGAAGCAACCTACCGGGCTTCTTTTGCTCTGCTTTTACTTGTTAGCATACCAAGCATCTTGCGACAAACTCGGCCACATCCCTCTTCATACCGGCCCAAAAGTAAACTTGTCTCATGTCCATGTACATCTTGTCCTCGCCAGGATGGATGGTCATCTTCGAACAATGTGCCTCATCAAGAATGGTCTTCCTCAAATTCTCGTCCCATGGTACACAAAGTCCACCGTCCCTACGTAACCACCCTTATCGTCTATGGTATACCTACTGAGATGGCTTGATGACTCCCCCTTTTGAGCTTCTCAACTAACTCGACCAACTGTAGATCATCTCGCTGTGCCTCACTGATCCATCCCAAAAGCGTAGGTTTGACCTCTAAGGATGCTAGCAAACCGGTTACAAAGTCAATGGAAGGTCTAAAGTCAAACGTAGAGATGAACTCTAAGCTTCATCGCTAAACAAACAACGGACTCATGGACAACCTTTTCCTACTTAAGGCGTTTGCCACCACGTTACCCTTGCCAGGGGTATATGTTATCTCGAAATTGTAGGACGCTAAGAATTCCATCCACCTTTGCTGCCTTAAGTTCAAGTCCTTCTGAGAGAACAAGTATTTTAGCGATTTGTGGTCAGTAAACAATTCGAATTTCTCGCCAAGAAGATAATGGCGCCAAGACTTAAGCGCGAAAACAATAGCGGCCAATTCTAGGGTAATTTTTCTCATGCACTCTCAATTGCCTTCCTCCATAGGCTGTTACCCTTCTCTCTTGCATTAAGACTGCGCCTAGTCCTGTCCCACAAGCATCGGTATAAACGGTAAATGTCTTACTCCCATCTGGAAACACTAAGACTGGGGCTGTGGTCAAAGCTCTCTTTAAACGTTGGAACGCATCATCACAATCTACGTCCCATGTGAAAACTAGGTTCTTCTTCGTCAAGCGTGTTAATGGGGCTGATACTTTTATGAAGTCTTTGATAAACTTCCTATAGTAGCCAGCCAACCCTAAGAAACTCCTCACCTCGGTAGCATTTATAGGGACCTTCTAATCTTGGATGGCCACTACCTTTGCGGGATCCACAGCTATCCCTTCTTTGGAAACCACGTGCCCTAAGAATCGCACTTCCTTCCTCCAAAAGTAACATTTAGAAAATTTAGCTTTAAGGCTATGCGCTCGAAGGGTCTCCAACACTTCCCTAAGATGTTGGGCATGTTTTTCCTCGCTTTTAGAAAAGATCAAGATGTCGTCCATAAAGACTACCACGAATTTATTAAGGTACTCCATAAACACCCTACTCATCAAGTCAACAAAGTATACGGGGGCGTTTGTCAAACCGAAGGGCATCACAAGCCACTCAAAGAAGCCGTCTGGAGTCCTAAAGGCAGTCTTGTTTACGTTATCCTCAGCCACTCTCAACTGATGGAAATCCGTGGCTAAGTCCAACTGCGAAAACACTGAGGTGCCAACTAACTGATCGAAGAGATCGTCAATCCTCGGCAGTGGGTGCCTATTCATCTTAGTAAGCTTATTAAGTTCTCTATAGTCCACACAAAGTCTAAGGGACCCATCTGCCTTCGTGGCAAATACTACTGGACCACCCCACTCCGATATACTACGTCTGATGAACCCCTTCTCAAGCAATTCTTTCACTTGCTTTCTGAGTTCTCTTCTCTCTCTTGGATCCATGTAGCGCACTGGCAATGCAACTGGGTTTGCATCATATACTAGATATATTCGAAATTCTATCTCACGTTTTGGGGGTAAACCCCTCACCTCATCAAAGACATCAACATATTCACTGACTATACGAACAGAATGTAAATCATCATCGGATGCGTCAAGGGATTCTAGGTAGTTAAGCATTACTGGACCTCTAGGGTCACAAGAAATATCAAGGGTCTTTCCACAACGAGTCAAAAATCTAACTACCCTTCTTTCACAATCTAGGATGGCCCCGTATCTAGTTAGCCAATCCATACCTAGAATCAAGTCGTAGCCCACGAAGCCAAGAACAAAGGCGTTGCATTCAAACCCAATGCCCAAGATAGACACTCTCAAATCCCGACAGATCATAGAAAGATGAGCCGAACCACCAATAGGATTTGAGACTACTAAGGGATCTGTAACTAAACTAGTATTTAGGTGTAGTGTTTCAACTAATGATGTAGAGATAAACGAATGTGATGCGCCAGAATCGAATAAAGTACGAACAGGATGATCAAACAGAAAAACTAAACTTTCAACGAAAATTGCTCTACCTCGTTCTTGCAGCGGTGGGCCACGAGAGCCTGAACTTGCCCCCTTGCCTGCCCTGGTGCCATAAGAGCCTGCACCTGTCCTCCCGAGGTAGACCCTGCTCTCTGCCCTTTCCTTGGGCAGTCCTTAATCAGATGTCCCGCTTCGCCACAATGGAAACAACCAGTCTTCTTTTTCTTCCTACAATCTTTGCTTAGATAGCCTGGTGTCCCACAGTTAAAGCATCTTTTCTTTCCCTTACCATTGTTGCCTTTACCACCTTTCTTGTTCTGTTGTTGCTGTTGCGGTTTCTTTTGATCCCCTTTCTTCTCGAGTACCTTATTAGCATTGGCGCCCTTCTCTTCTTCATGCATAAGCACCTTGTCAACTAGTCTCTCAAAGGTAGCCCCCATGGGTATGTGGGTTATAGCTAACCCATGAAGTGGCTCGTTCAAACCCTTAACAAATTTCAGGGCCTTCTTTTCTGGTGTATTCACCAAGTCCAAGCCAAATCTCGCCAACTGATTGAATTTGTTGACGTATTCTTTCAATGATAGATTCCCTTGCTTCAACGCCAAAAACCTCTCCATATATAGATTCTCTTCAGCTCGTGAGAGAAACTATGCCTGAAACCTACGCCTGAAATCTGGCCATGTATCGACTGGACGCTCTCCATTAGTGACCTCCCCCCAAAACGAGGCCTCATTATTCATTAGCCAGGCAGCTAACTGGACCTTTCTCCCATCTTCCACTTCAAAGATCCCAAACAATTCTTCCACCTCCTTTAGCCAATTTCGAGCTTCAACAAATGTCTCCATCCTGTGAAAAGGTTTTCCACCCATTGCCCAAAAGTCCTTACATATCTTTGCAAAAGTATCGACACGAGGAGGAGGAGGAGGAGAATTTATTGGACCTGCGGTGGTGGCCCTAGTCTCCAAATACCTCCTAAACCATCTTGGTATTGGTATCCCCTGGGGTAACTCGGGAATTCCAGACGTGCTGAAACGAAAAAGGAAAGATTCAATACAAAAGAACCAAAGGAAAGATATATGGCTCTTGGGGTTATGCTTTATAAAATAAGCTTTTCTCTTGAAAACACTTTCCTTAAAACATACTTTTGAAGGTACTTCTTTATAAAAGTGTTTTTGAAAAACAGTTTTTCAAAATTCACATCTGTTCTGGTAACCTTCGACTTTGATACCACGTGTAACACCCCACGTCCATTAATGTCACTCATAGAGGGAATGCATTAACTTCTATGGAGCGTTTTAATTGTGTATAGAACAGAAACTTAACAACAACACAGATATAAACAGTACTTAAAACTTTAAAATTTTATTCATTGCAGCGGTAAACACATAGGTTTGATTACGTCATCAAAAACCATAGTCAAAGTACATAATATCCATCTTGATTAAATCAGAGTACATAAATTGAAAGACATAACCCCAACACAAAATAGCCATAAATAAGATAGGCTGAACTTTTACTTCAGCGATCCAAGCAACTTCTAAAAGCAAGAGATACAGCTGTCCAAAATCAAGCTCCACTGGTGCTAGTTCCATCCTGAGCACCTGGGGGGAAAGGAAGAAAAGAGGTGGAAACAAAGGGGGTCAGACATAAAGTCTGGCGAGTGCGATAACTTTAACAATATAATTACCAAAATAACTAGGCTAAGGCATAAGTTGGAAAATAAAGAAATGACTGTGAACAATTAGGTATGACAGATTAAACAAGGAAATAAGATGAACAAAGATAACGTTAAAGGCGAACCTAAACCACTATAAGATAATTACTATACTGCACCACCACTAGTCACCCAAAGGTTGATCCCGCCTACAGAACTTAATAATGATAATGGTAGTTTCGTGTACCCTTAGTTGCCTTCATAGGTGCCGCCTTTCCCTATCTCCGCTAGGTGTACCCACTACCCCCATGCAATCGGCTCCCTAACACGTATATACCCGTGTTGGCCCCACAGTGGGGTGTTTCACTCCCCAAAGTGGCAACCCAATACCACCAACAATGCACGGCTTATACCTACACGATGCAACAATGTCTTACCTACCAGCCTGGGCCCACACACGCACATGAACCCGTTGGACTTGCGTTGCCACCGCTAACCCGTTTTGGCCTCTTACAGTCAAGCCCAGTATGCATGTCCCGTCCTCGACTTGGGTCGATCCCACAGAGATACTTATGGGTTACTGGTTGAAACGGGCCCCCATTACTTGACACAAGCTATCCTCCTAAGCTTGGTCCCCTCCAGTACATCCCACTTAACCCTCTTCTTATTCTTGTTCACTTACATGTTTAAAATTTTGGTTAAGTGTTTCTAATCGTATTTCACAAGCCACCCAAGGCACCCACTTAACCCCCATGTCCCACCACATGTTTATCTGGTTAAGTGTTTCTTAATTCATTAACACCGTAACCTTGTAAAGACCTCCCACATTAGACTGACATTTGTGGCAGCTGGATTTGCCGGGCGGGTCCGGGCAGTCTTACGCCACAAACGAGCCAAACCTCGTGTCTTTACAACTATTATGCATTTAATTTATGCCTAAGACCTCCCACATTAGACTAGCATTTCTGGCAACTGGATTTGCCGGGCGGGATGGACAATCTTACACCACAAAAGAGCCTAACCTCGTGTCTTGGACGATTAATTACACATAATTAATTATCCCCCAATTTGAATTAATTTCCCTATTCAAATTATCAATCAATTCCAAATTTAACTATGTCCATAATTAACTCAATTATGTCCATCTATTTATGGTATGCAAAATTATACCATTTATCATAAAAAAATTATTTTATGCTAATTATGGCATTTATACCAATTCTCAATATTAAATCTTTTAATATTATCCCATTGCCCACGTTATACATTTGTTTGTTTAACGTAAAAAATACATTAGACTCGAATAGTCTAACTTATGTAATAAAGAGAAAACATCACAACATACATAGAAATACTACTAGATCTAAACATAAGGGGTGAACTTGCATGTGTGAATGAGGTTCTTCATCTAAAACTTGCATAGGACAAAGTCACAAACTTGCATAAAACTACATGTGTCAGAGATCTAAATCTAAAGGTGTAAACTTGTTTAGGTAATAGTCACAAACTTGCATAAACCATGTATGTCATAGATCTAATCATAAGGTGTAAACTTGCATAGGCAATAACCACAAACTTACATTACATGATTCATACTCCAAACATATATATATACACACATACTTGCATATGTGATTTATGCAACATAACGATGGTGTAAACTTACATCTAAACATGTAAACTAGCATGTAGAATTTTGTGTACTAGCATATAACTCACACATGTCATAGCCTAACTTTAGATCCAATTTACACATAAAATAGATGTCATGAAACATTAAAGACTGTATATAATTTTCACTAACTTGCATATGATTCATATCTAAATTAACATCTAAACTTGCATACATACATATGATTTATCATATGAATTAGTTCCAACAACATAACCAAACTAGCATATGAAACATCATAATGAATTGATTATACATAAGCCAATCATAGAATTACAACATAGATGATAACATCACAACTTTACAACATAGATGATAACATCATAGAACTTACAACATAGATAATAACATGTGGTCAATAATTCACAACATAACCATATAATCCACATCATATCTCAATCCAATTAAATTGTTAATTATTTTATTAAAGAAATCGAACTCACAACTCAAAGAAGGTCTTGAGTTCTGAAATCTAAGTTCGGAAGTTGATTTAGCTCGCTTTTTTAGTAGATTCATTGTTGTTTAGATTAGAGTTGAATAGAATTGAATTTGATTAGCTTTTCTTCCTCTCTAATTGGTGGCGGCTATTCTAGGTTGCAAGGCGACGGCATGGAGACCATGATTCTAATTTTTATTTGATTTTAGGGTTTGAGTATACATGTATTTTTATAGAGTTTAGGATTAATTTAGGCCGTCCGATCAACCCAGAATTGACCCCGGCAATTTAGACCAGATCAGAAACCCTAATGACTTAGCATGCAGTCATAAATAGGTCATCAAACAAATCTGCCCGGGGGGGGGGGGGGGGGGCAGGTCGACCCCCTGGTCGACCAGGTCCTAGCGGGAAATTTCCCGCCTAGCCCAATCTGACTCTGAAATTTGAAATTTTGAAATCTGTTTAAATTTTTCTAAAACTTCCGATGGCCATAACTTCTTCATACGAAGTCCAATTCACGCAAACTCGGACTCTATCTCAACCAGAATTCCGAGACGAACACAATGGCGCAACCCGTTTCCCTTAATTCTCACATCCGAGATTAGTTATTCTTTAATTTGTGAACATTAATATTGAAAATTACGGGGTGTTACAGTGATAAATTAGATCATATAACTCAGATCCAGAGGTTAAAATAGTTCTAACACCATTAGAATGACATAATAGCATGTTTAGATCTAAATATGGGTTCACATGTCCAACTTACAACATATCTAAATTGATCGCAATATGACAGGTGAAAGGTGATTTATATAAAGAGTTAGATAAAACCAATGTTGCACCTGTCCAAATTAACAGATTTACATTCACCACAACATAGTTACAAGTCAAGATCCACAAGTAACATAATAGAATAACCACAATTGCATTGAATCTAAAGGTGCAGATCCATTATGACATAGTATAAGATTTAACAATAGCATAGATTCATAGTTTTCTACATATACAATTCACAGTCTTTCACAATTTACTTTTACTTATTTAAACCTAAAAGCAACTAGAAACTCTCTGCGTTAGGTTTAGAGAATAGAGAGAATGGATCTTGAACTTCTGGATTTGATTTGCACAGTTGAATGTTTATGTTGTTGAAGAAAACGAATCCGTCTCAGTTCGCACACCGGTAGCATTTGGCTCCTATAATTTCTATTGAATAAATAGGAGAATTGGGCACATATATATAGCTATAGAACCCTCTGAAACCGACTGCCACCTCAGCCCTAGGGTTGTTGACACACTTGTAGGTGGGTCGACCCATAGGTCGACACCCCTCTAGAGGGGTCGACCCCCTAGAGCGGGAAATTTACCGCCTTGATGAATTTTTGATTTACGAACTATTCTGGATAGGGTCTGACTCATATCTGACTCATACGTGTATATATGTTCCTTCTTCGCGTGCACAAACTTAAAACCCTCATAACTTCTTCATACGGTGTAACACCCCGAATTTTTAACGACATTAAAGAGAATAAATTAAATAATAAATAATTTAATATTCGGAATTAGAGGAAAGGACTGCACCATTGCATCCATCTCGAAATTCTGGTCAAGATAGACATTTGGTTTGCGTAAAACGGACTCCGTATGAAGAAGTAACAAGGATTTAAAGTTTATATACGCACAAAAATATTCTATATATACGCATGAGTCAGAGTTGAGTTAGAATTATATCCAGAGGATTCAAATTTGAAAAATCCTCTAAGTGGCAAAATTCCAGCTCTAGGGGATCGACCCCCCTAGAGGGGTGTCGACCTAGGGGTCGACCACCCTGAAGGGGTGTCGACCTAGGCGTCGACCCACCCACAGAGGTGTCGACACCCCTACGGCTGAGGTGGAAGTCAGTTTCATAGGGCTCTACAGCTACAATATGTGGCTATTTCTCGTAGTTTCTTCATTGGAAGTCATGGAGGCCATATGCTGCTGGAGTGCGAACTGAACCGTTTTCTACAAACTTTGCAAATCAAATTCAGAATTTTAGATTCATTCTTTCTCAATTCTCTAAACCTAACGCTGTGAGTTTCTAGATTACTTTTAGGTTTAGATAAATGAAAGTAAATTGTGAAAGACTATGACTTGGACATGTTGTAAAATATGATTCTATGCAAGTGTTAAATCATATACTATGTCATGATAGATCTAATTCCCTAGATCTAATATAGTTGTGAATTATTCTATTATGTTGTCTATGTGGATCTGAACTTGTAACTGTATTATGGTGGATGTACATCTATTAATTTGGACAGTTGTAACATTGGTTAGATCTAGTTCTTTATGTTAATCACCTTTCATCTGTCATATTGTGATCCATTTAGATATGTTTTAAACTTGACATATGAATCCATCCTTAGATCTAAACATGTTACTATGTCACCCAAATTATGCTAGATCGAAATAATTGGACACCTAATGTTTAATCCAGATCTCATTATGCTTGCTTGAATATCATAGTAATTGCCACAAGTTACCAGTTTGATGTCCACCTTATTATGATGTTAATCACATGTCCATTTACCTTGTTATTGTACCAGTTTATGCCAAGATATGTTGAAACGATCACCTTTGTCATATTCCCTTTTCATTGTTGTAGCTAGTCTAATTTATAGCCTAGATGCCGCCAAAATACGTACAAATACGTTAGAGAGGAAACGGGGAAAAAGAGATTATAATTGGCATAATTTATGTAATATCTATATGAATTGGACTTGTAATTCAAATGGGGAAAACATAGAAATAGTTACCTATAATGACATAGGTAGATTTGGATTAATTTGGAATGTTTAGTAAATTACAATTAGGAATTGTAAATTGTACTTATGACACGAGGTTAGGTTACGTTAGTGGTGGAAGTCTGCCCGGACCCGACCGGCATATCCAGCAGCCGCTAATGTTAAACCTAATATGGGAGGTTTAAGTACGCAAATAAGAATCGGGCTAAGACACAAGGTTGGGCCCAACTGCGAAATAAAAATGCCCGGACCCGACCGACATATCCAACATCCACATTTTGTAGGCCTAATGTGGGTGGTCTAGCCCATTATAAAACCATAAATGGACATGGCAAAGAATTGGACTACTTAACTTAATTTAATCCATAAAGATTGTATGCCTATGAACTTAAGTTAGGGTTAAGTAAAATTGGATGGGTAGTGGTGGGTTAAGTAAATTAGAGAGATTGGGTAATATTTACATATAGGCCTACGAACTTAACATAATAGGGTTATGTAATTAAAGTCGCCTAATGGTATACATAACCAGTGTAAAATATAGTAAAGTTATGTAATTAAAGACACCCTTTAGGTTAATCATAACTTACATAGGGCCATGTAATTAAAGACATCTAAGGGTATACATAGTCAGTGGAAAACCTAGTGGAGGATACAAGACAAAGGGGGGAGCTTGTATCATATTGTGTGGGACCCATTTCAGTTAGTAACCAGGAGTAGGTATCAAATAAAGAACTCCGTATTAGGCGGAGAAAGGGGCACGCTTATTGATTGATTGTAAGATATCCAAACGAGACGGATGGTATGGGCGGCGCAAACCGACTAGGGACATGTGCGTGCATGGGCCGGGCAGAGGGGGCTAAGACGACCGTGACACCAGTAGATATGGTTGCGCACACTTTAGGTTGCTACTTTAGGAAGTGATACCTCCTACCGTGGGGCCAGCACAGGATATCTACAGGGTAGGGAGCCGATCGATTAGGGTAGTGGTTAGGGTACACTCGGGTGTATGCCCTAAGTCTACCAACTTATAGTGGAATGGATCATCTCATTTTAGTTATACTAGTAATAATGCAGAGTAATCATTAGTGAAGCATTCACACCTTATTTTTCTTACGTTGTCACATCTGCCATTTATGTAGTGATCTCTCTTATCCACTTTATATGCCTATCATGTTTCTTTTATTTATCTACGGGCTAAAAGTAACTAGACTCGCCAGACTTTATGTCTGACCCTTTTGTTTCTCCTTCTTTCTTTCGTTTCACTCTCCCCTCCCCCTCCCAGGTTCTCTGGGAGGAAACACTCAGACTTAATCAGGAATCAGACATCATCTTGCTAGGAGCTACTTCTGAATTATGGCTCAAGTTCTTGTCTCTACTATGGCTTCACTCATTTACTTAGGAATGATGCTTTTTATTTACTTATGTACTCTGATGAAGCAAGACAGAAGTTATTTTATTGTATTGGTTTTTGTTACTTATGAAATTGTGGACCACGGTATTATGTTTTATAGTTGAAATTTAAATTTAAATTTTCCGCTGCTTCCTTATTTATATTTGTCTTGTAATTATTATGTGTTCGTTTACCTATAGTGCTTCACGAAACTTAATGCATTCCCTTAGTGAGTGACATTAATGGACGTAGGGTGTCTCACTTGGTATTAGAGCTGAAGGTTACCATATTAGATAAAAAAAATTGGAAACCATTTTCAAAAAGGTTTTAAAAGAAAGCATTTTCAAAAAAAAAAGTCTGTTTTGAAAAACATTTCCCAAAAAGCCACATGTAGTATCCTTTGGTCCTTTATCTAAATTTCTTCCTTTTTCCCTTTTTCAGCATGTCTGGGGAGCAATACCGAAGTGCGTCACAATACCCAGATGGTTCCGTTGGTATTTGGAGGCCACGACGCTACCGAAGGCCAAGAAAACGTTCCTCCCCCAGCTGCACCGGTCATTCCTCCTCCTCACCCCCCTCCAAGAGCTGATAACTTTGCCAAGATCTGCAAAGACCTCCGGGCTATGGGAGGAAGGCCATTCCATGGGAACGATACATTCGTAGAAGCTCAGAATTGGCTTAAGGAGACAGAGGACTTATTCGTAATCTTTGAAGTGGAGGACCGATGAAAAACTCAATTAGCTGCTTGGTTGTTAAAGGACGAAGCCTCATTTTGATGGGAAGTCACCCAAGCTGGACGTCCGGTAGAAACTTGGGAAGACTTTAGATAGAGCTTCGAAATGAAATTTCTTTCCCAGGCGGAGAGAAGCATACAGATGGAGAGGTTCTTAACACTCAAACAAGAAAATTTGACGTTAATGGAGTATGTGAACAAGTTCAACCAGCTGGCAAGTTTCGAGTTAGAGTTGGTGGATACACCGCAAAAAAGGGCTTTGCAGTTTGCTAAAGGGCTGAATGAGCCTCTGCATGGTTTAGCCATGTCCCATATTACAATGGAGGCCACTTTTAAGAAGCTTGTAGATATGGCCCTAATGCATGAGGAGAACAAGGGAGAGAATAAGGAAGCAAAGACTGAGGGGACATCTCAGAATAAGAAGGTGTGGCCCAAGAAGGGGCAGCAATAGCAGAAGAAAGGAGGGAAAGATGACAAAGGCAGGGATAAGAGAAAGTGTCACAATTGTGGAACAATTGCTTTAATTGCGGAGAGGTCGGACACTTCTCTAAAGAGTGCTCGAAGAAACAGGGATCACAGGGACAAGGGCAAAGAGCAGGGACTTCTGGAGGGCAGGTGCATGCTCTCGCAATCAGTTCTCCTGAAAGAGGTAGAAAAATTTCCGTAGAAAGTTTAGTTTCTCTTTAAAACCATCCAGTTAGAACACTTTTTTATTATGGTGCTTCTCACTCATTTATATCTAGTTCTGTGGTTAAATCTCTGCACTTAATTACTAGTATGGTAGTAGATCCCGTAGTTGTTTCAAACCTCATTGGTGGTTCGGCTCATTTATCGATGATTTGTCGGGGTTTGAAAATATTTGTGTTATGCGTCAAGTTTGAATGTGACGCGTATGTGCTCGGTTTTATGGGCTATGGATTGATTCTAGGAAGGAATGGCTTACCATGTATGAGGCCATTCTAGATTGTGAGAGGAGAGTTGTTAGACTCCTGACTTGTCATGAGAAGACCCACGAAGTTTCTTATGACCCTCAAGGGTCTGTTATGCTTAGCTTCCTAGAGTCTCTAGATGCATCCATAGATGATTTGCAATCTGTTCCGGTGGTTCAAGATTATTCCGATGTTTTTGATGAGGTACGAGGTTTACCTCTAAGGCGCGAGATCACTTTCGCATATATCTAGTGGACAATCCAAAGCCAGTTGCATTTCCAGTGCGCCACATGGCTCCAAGAGAAAGGAGGGAGCTGAGTAAGCAAGTAGGGGAGCTACTTGAAAAAGGATTTATCAGACGAAGCATATCAGAATGGGGTGCTCTAGTAGTATTCGCAAATAAAGCGGATGGTTTGCTTCGTTCGTATGTTGACTATAGAGAGTTAAACAAGCTCACCAAAAAGAATAGGCACTCGCTTTCGAGGATTGATGATTTATTTGATCAGCTTATTGGTACCTCGGTATTTTCTCGGTTGGACTTGGCTACGAGGTTCCATAAGTTGAAGGTGGATGAGGACAGCATAGTTAAGACTACTTTCAGAACTCTAGAGGGTTTCTTTGAATGGCTAGTTATGCCTTTTGGGTTGACAAATGCACTTGCCTATTTTGTTGATTCAATGAGTAGGGTGTTGAGGGATAAATAAATTTGTCGTAGGCTTCGTTGATGACATTTTGATCTTCTCCAAGAGTGAAGAAGAACATGCCCAGCGTTTGGGAGAAGTTTTGAAAACTCTCTGTGACCATCAGCTAAAAGCAAAGTTCTCCAAATGCCATTTTTGTAGAAAGGAGGTGAGATTCTTGCGGTATGTAGTCTCCAAAGAAGGGATAGTTGTAGATCCCATGAAGGTGGTTGCAGTACAAGATTGGCATATTCCTAAAAATGCAACCGAGGTAAGAAGCTTTGTTGGGTTGGTAGGTTATTATAGGAAGTTCATTAAGGACTTCGCGAAGATATATGCCCATCTCACCAGGCTGACAAAGAAGAATTTGGCATTTTCATGGGACATAGACTGTGAAGTTGCTTTCCAATGACTGAAAAGGACTCTGACAACAGCCCCAGTCTTGACCTTGCCCGATGGGAGTAAAGTGTTTACTGTTTACTTAGATGTGTGCGGTACAGGGCTTGGTGCGGTTCTGATGCAAGAAGGGAAAGTAATATGTTATGGGGGTAGACAGTTGAGAGTTCATGAGAAGAACTAACCCACCCACGATCTAGAGCTAGCTGCCATAGTATTCACGTTAAAGACGTGGCATCATTATTTACTTGGAGAAAAGTTCGAGTTATACACCGACCATAAATCTCTCAAGTATCTATTCTCACAGAAGGATCTCAACTTAAGGAAACAACGGTGGATGGAGTTCTTAGCTTCATATGATTTTGAGATGCTTATACCCCTGGCAAAGGTAATGTGGTGGCAGATGCACTAAGTAGATAGAGGGTGGCCCTAAGTCCACTGTTTGTGGAGAGAAAGAACTTGGAGTTCGTATCAGCTTTTCGTTTTAGACCCTCCATCGAGATTTTGCCTGATTTGTTTGCATCCTTAGAGATATGACCGACTCTTGTGGATCAGATAGGAGCTACTCAACAAAGTGACCCACAGATTCTAGACATCATGGATAAGCTCAGAAGAAGGGAGACTTCTAGTCACCTCAGTAGGTATGCCATAGATGAAAAGGGGTGGTTGCGACGAGAGGGAAGGCTTTGTGTTCCTCAAACTGGAAGCTTGATAAAGACAGTCCTAGAAGAAGCCCACCATTCTAAGATGAACCTTCATCCAGGCGGTGATAAAATGTACAGGGACATGAAGAGGGTATTCTTTTGGGCTGGGATGAAGAAGGATGTTGCTGAATTTGTTTCTCAATGTTTAATTTGCCAGCAAGTCAAAGCTAAGCAAAATAAGCCCGGTGGATTACTTCACCCGTTGGAAGTTCCGTAGTGGAAATGGGCTAGAGTCTCTATGGATTTCATAGATGGTTTGCCTAGATCGAAGAAAGGTAATACCAGTATTTGGGTGATAGTGGATTGACTCACTAAGAGCACTCACTTTATTCCAGTTAAGAGTAAGAGAATGGCATCACGGTTGGCAGCAATTTATGTCCGATAGATAGTTCGTCTTTACGGAGTACCTTCCAGCATCATGGGCGATCGTGATCCCGTCTTTACCAGTGAATTTTGGAGGAACTTGCAAGAAGCATTAGGTACACAGTTGTGTTTGAGCACCGCTTATCATCCTAAGACCGCCGGACAGACAGAGTGGGTGAATAGGATTCTAGAAGATCTTTTAAGGCTGTGTATCCTAGACTTCAGAGGGACTTGGGAAGAGCATCTTCCTTTAGTAGAGTTTGCCTATAATAACAGTTTTTAAGCTAGCATCGGCATGGAACCCTTCGAAGCATTGTACGGACGACCCTGTAAATCGCTAACTTGTTGGTGGGAGTCTACATAAAGATTATTGCTTGGACCAGATATGGTTAGGGAAATGTCCAAAAAGATTGACCTTATTCGATGGCGGATGAATACAGCTCAAGATAGGCAGAAGTCCTATGAAGACAAGAGAAGGAATGACATCGAATTCGAAGTGGGAGACTTAGCTTTTATCAAAGTATCACCTCTGAGGAATGTGCTTCCCTTCGGATCAGTAGGGAAGTTGGCACCTAGGTTTGTGGGACCATTCCCCATAACTGAGAGGATTGGCCAAATGGCCTACAGAGTAAAGCTCCTAGAAAATCTATCTGGTGTTCATGACGTTTTCCATGTCTCTCATCTACGGAAGTGCTTGCATAACACCGCAGAAGTTGTTGAGCCGAGCATGTTGGAAGAAGTCGAAGTGGAACGGAAGGAGACAGTCTGACGAGTCCCTACCTGGATTCTTGGGTCAGAAGTTAAGAAGTTGCACAATAAGAGATCAAGTTGATAAAGGTGCAATGGGGAGATAACCCAGAAGATGCGATTGGGAGATCAAAGACAAGATTCGTGCTTCATACCCTTTTCTTTTCGAGGGTATGTTCTTAGCTCCATTTCCTAAGTTTTATTAGTGCTTTCTTTTGTCAATAGAGTACATCTTATCCATAGTATTTTCAACCTTTAGATAGGAATCCTATGGGTGTAAACTGTGTTCGAAACATGTTATGATTGATGGATGCAAGTAGATGCAAGTGTTTACTAGTGGTTACCTGTGGATGCATACACACACACATTAGGCACTAAGATCGGCTCAATCACTTTCATATTGCATATGAATGCATGTGCATTTTCTTTTCTTTTATGAAAGGAAATGGATGAGTTAACATATGGATGTTGCAATTGGATGAATGAATGTGCACACATATAGAACTTATATGATATGATAGGTTTATTTGCATACAGATTAAATTCATGGCACTAACATACATTACATTAAGGAGGTCAACTGAATCAGTAAACCGCCTGATCTTCGCATTGGTGTTAGGACATATACACACACCTTTGCATATATTCATATAAGCATTAGAAATCTTTAAGGACAATGGATGCCACTGATTGGTGGATGAGTAGATGGATGATGGATGGTAGGATATGCCTTCTTTTCGACTTAGAGATCTCGGGACGAAATCCTTTGAGTAGGGGAGAATGTAACACCCCGAATTTTTAACGATATTAAAGAGAATAAATTAAATAATAATTAGTTTAATATTCAGAATTAGAGGAAATGGACTGCACCATTGCGTCCATCTTGAAATTCTGGTCAAGATAAACATTTGGTTTGCTTAAAACAGACACCGTATGAAGAAGTTACAAGGATTTAAAGTTTATATATGCATAGAAATATTCTATATATACGCATGAGTCAGAGGTGAGTCAGAATTGAGTTAGAATTCTATCCAGAGGATTCAAATTTGAAAAATTCCTCTAAGTGGAAAAATTCCCGCTCTGGGGGATCGACCTCCCTAGAGGGGTGTCGACCTAGGAGTCGACCCACCCACAGGGGTGTCGACACCCCTACGGCTGAGGTGGCAGTCGGTTTCATAGGGCTCTACAGCTACAAATATGTGGCTATTTCTCGTATTTTCTTCATTGGAAGTCATGGAGGCCATACGCTGCTGGAGTGCGAACTGAACTGTTTTCTACAAACTTTGCAAATCAAATTCAGAATTTTAGATTCGTTCTTTCTCAATTCTCTAAACCTAACGCTGTGAGTTTCTAGATTGCTTTTAGGCTTAGATAAATAAAAGTAAATTGTGAAAGACTATGACTTGGATATGTTGTAAAGTATGATTCTATGCAAGTGTTAAATCATATACTATGTCATGATAGATCTAATTCCCTAGATCTAATACAGTTGTGAATTATTCTATAATGTTGTCTATGCGGATCTGAACTTGTAAATGTATTATGGTGGATGTACATCTATTAATTTGGACAATTGTAACATTGGTTAGATCTAGTTCTTTATGTTAATCACCTTTCATCTGTCATATTATGATCCATTGAGATATGTTGTAAACTTGACATGTGAATCCATCCTTAGATCTAAACATGTTACTATGTCACCGAAACTATGCTAGATCTAAATAATTGGACACTTAATGTTTAATATAGATCTCATTTGCTTGCTTAAATGTCATAATAATTACCACAGGTTACCAGTTTGATATCCATCTGATTATGATGTTAATCACATGTCCATTCACCTTGTCATCATACCAGTTAATGTTTATGTTTATGTTTATGCCAATATATGTTGAAACTATCACCTTTGTTATATTCCCTTTTCATTGTTGTAGCTAGGCTACATTATAGTCTAGATGCTGCCAAAATACGTATGAATACATTAGAGAGGAAATGGGGAAAAAGCGATTATAATTGGCATAATTTATGTAATATCTATATGAAATGGACATGTAATTCAAATTGGGAAAACATAGAAATAGTTACCTATAATGACATAGGTAGATTTAGATTAATTTGGAATGTTTAGTAATTTACAATTAGGAAATGTAAATTGTACTTATGACATGAGGTTAGGTTACGTTAGTGGTGGAAGTCTGCCTGGACCCGACCGGCATATCAAGCAGCCACTAATGTTGAACCTAATGTGGGAGGTCTAAGTACGCAAATACGAAACAGGCTAAGACACGAGGTTAGGCCCAACTGTGGAATAAGACTGCCCGGACCCGATCAGCATATCCAGCATCCATATGTTGTAGGCCTAATGTGGGAGGTCTAGCCCATTATAAAACCATAAATGGACATGGCAAAGAATTGGACTACTTAACCTAATTTAATCCATAAAGATTGTATAACAATGAACTTAAGTTAGGGTTAAGTAAAATTGGATGGGTAGTGGGTGGGTTATATAAATTAGAGGGAGTGGGTAATATTTACATATAGGCCCACGAACTTAACCCAATAGGGTTATGTAATTAAAGATAGCTAATGGTATACATAACCGGTGGAAAATATAGTAAAGTTATGTAATTAAAGACACCCTTTAGGGTAAGCATAATTGACATAGGGCTATGTAATTAAAGACACCTAAGGGTATACATAGTCAGTGGAAAACCTAGTGGGGGATACAAGACAAAGGGGAGATCTTGTATCATATTGTGTGGGACCCATTTCAGTCAGTAACCCGAAGTAGGTATCAAATAAAGAACTCCTTACTAGGTGGAGAAAGGGGCATGCTTACTGGTTGATTCTAAGAGATCCAAACGAGACAGATGGTGTGGGCAGTGCAAACCGACCGGGGACATGTGCGTGCATGGGCCGGGCAGGCGGGGCTAAGACAGCCGTGACACTAGTAGATATGGTTGTGCGCACTTTGGGTTGCCACTTTAGGAAGTGATACCTCCTATCGTGGGGCCAGCACAAGATATCTTCAGGGTAGGTAGCCGATCGATTAGGGTAGTGGTTAGGGTACACTCGGATGTATGCCCTAAGTCTACCAACTTATAGCGGAAGGGATCATCTCATTTTAGTTACACTAGTAATAATGCAGAGTAATCATTAGTGAAGTATTCACACCTTATCTTGCTTACCTTGTCACACCTGCCATTTATGTAGTGATCTCTCTTATCCACGTTACATGCCTATCATGTTGCTTTTATTTATCTACTTGCTAAAAGTAACTAGACTCACCAGACTTTATGTCTGACCATGTTGTTTCTCCTTCTTTCTTCCGTTTCCCCCTCCCAAGGTTCTCAGGGAGGAAACACTCAGACTTATTCAGGAATCAGACATCATCTTGCTAGGAGGTACTTCTGAAGTATGGCTCAAGTTTTTGTCTCTTCTATGGCTTAACTCTTTTAATTTGGGAATAATGCTTTTTATTTACTTACGTACTCTAATGAAGCAAGACATACGTTATTTTATTGTAATGGTTTTTGTGACTTATGAAATTGTGGACCATGGTATTATGTTTTATGGTTGAAATAAAAATTTAAATTTTCCGATGTTGCCTTATTTATATCTGTCTTGTAATTATTCTGTGTCTGTTTACCTATAGCGCTTCACGAAACTTAATGCATTCCCTTAGTGAGTGACATTAACGGACGTGGGGTGTCTCATACGGTGTCCGTTTTACACAAACCAAATGCCTATCTTGACCAGAATTTCGAGATGGACGCGATTGCGCAGCCCATTTTCCTTATTTCTGAATATTAAATTGATTATTATTTGATATATCCTCTTTTAGTGTCGTTAAAAATTAGGATGTTTCATCAACTATAACTGAAATATTGGTGTTGCCCTCTCCTCGATCTGGGTAAACCATCTATAAAATCCATAGAGACACTCTCCCACTTCCACTGTGGTATGTCTAGAGGCTGAAGAAATCCGTCGGGATTCCTCTGTTCAGCCTCCACTTGCTGCCAAGTCATACATCGGGCTACATACTCTGCCATATCCTTCTTCATTCTGATCCAACGAAAAACCTCCTCATATCTCTGTACATCTTGTCACCGTCCAGATGGATAGTCATCCGAGAATTGTGAGCATTCTCTAAAACCGATCTCAACAAATCACCAACTCTAGGAATACACAGTATCCCATCTCGACATAGCCACCCTCTCTTGTCCACAGAATACCTAGCAAGATGGATAGAGGTCTCTCCTCTACTGAGTTTATCCATAATGTCCACTATCTACATATCTTTGCGCTAACTGGATCCAATGCGCCTTAAAAGAGTAGGTCGCACCTCCAACGATGCCAATAATCTAGATGTAAAATCCATAGATAGTCTAAAATCGAACGATGAGATAAAGTCCAAGCTCTACCACTTTATGAATAATGGACGCAAGTCCATTCTCTGCCTATCAACACACTTGCAATCACATTCCCCTCCCCCGTATTACACGCTATCTCGAAGTCGTAAGACGCAAGGAACAACATCTAACACTATTTTCATAAATTGAGATCTTTCTACGACAACGAGTACTTGAGCGACTTATATCTACATAAAGCTTGAACCTCTCACCTAGTAGATGGTATCTCCGAGAATTGAGCTCAAACACTATCACCGCCAACTCTAAATCGTGGGTAAGGTAGTTCTTCTTGTGTACCCTCAACTGCCTACTCCCGTAGCAGACAACCCTACCTTCCTACATCAACACTACACCTAAACCTGTGCCTTCTTCAATCTCGAGAATGCATCCTCGCAATCTACATCCCAAGCAAAAACTAGGTTCTTCTTCGTTAGATCGGTAAGCGGAGCTGAGATCCGAGAAAAGTCCTTAATGAACTTTTTGTAGTAACCTGACAATCCCAAGAAACTCCTAAACTCTATCGCATTCTTAGGGATTTCCGATCCCAAACTGCGACAACCTTAGCGTGGTCCACCGCTATACCATCTCTAGAGACAACATGCCCTAGGAACCTTACTTCCTTCAGCCAGAAATGACACCTAGAAAACTTAGCCTTCAACTGATGTGCTCGGAAGGTACGGAGAACTTCTACTAAGTCCATGGCGTGTCCGTCCTTACTCCACGAGAAGACCAAGATATCATCAATAAAAACCACTACAAACTTATTAAGATATAAATATCCGTCTCATTAGATCCACAAAATACGTCAGTGCATTAGTCAGCCCAAAGGCATAACCAACTACTCAAAGAATCCATCGGGAGTCCTAAAAGCAGTTTTGTCTATGCTGTCATCTGCTACCCTAAGCTGATGAAAACATGTAATTAGATTCCACTGTGAGAAAACCAAAGCGTCCACTAACTAGTCAAACAAGTCATCTATCCGTGGGAGTGGGTGCCAATTCTTTTTGGTGAGCGTAGTCAATTCCCTATAGTCCACACATAAACGGAGAGATCCGTTTGCCTTGGTCGCAAAGACAACTAGTGCTCCCCACTCAGACATGCTTCGTCTAATAAATCCCTTTTCGAACAACTCACCCACTTGCTTATTAAGCTCCCTCCTCTCTCTAGGAGATACGTGGCCACTGGTAAAGCAATAGGCTTAGCATTCTCCACTAAGTATATCCTGAAATCTATCTCATGTCTGGGAGGTAGCCCCTTCACCTCATTGAATACGTTCAGAATGTCTCTAACTATAGGTACCAAATTGAGATCGTCAATAAAAGCATCTAAGGAATTTAAGAAACTGAGCATAACTGACCCTCGTACATCATAAGAAATCTCGAGAGTCCTACCGTGGCATGTCAAAAGCCTAACAACTCTGCTCTCACAATCAAGGATGGTACCATACATGGCTAGTCAATCCATCCCTAGAATAAGCCAGCAACCCATAAAACCCAATACATATGCGTTATACACAAACTCAACGCCAAGAACAGAAATCCTCATACCCCTACACATCATAAACAGGTGAGCCGTACCTCCTATGGTGTTTGAGGCAACTACCGAATAAGAAACTATAGAAGTATCTAGGTGCAAATTGTCAACAACATAATTGGATATAAAAGAGTGAGAAGCACTAGAATCAATCAAAGTCTTAATAAGGTAGTCTAAAAGAGAAATCAAACCTTTTACGGTGACTTTCCTACCTCGGTCCTGACAACCAGTCTGAGTCACCCCAAGCACATGAACTTGTGCTCTAGGTGATCCTTCCCCTTGACCCTGCTTCTGTGGGCATTGCCTGGTGTAATGTCTAATCTGTCTGCAATTGAAACAAGCATTCTTAGTCTTCCTACCATCTTTGGCAAAGTGTCCCATCTTTCCATAGCCACGACACTTTACATCCGTCTTGATTTGCGCCTTCTTAGGTTTCTCTCCCTTCTGCGCTACACCCTTCTTGGGCTACCACCTTTTATTTTTAGTATTGGGCTTGGCCACTTCATCCTTATTCTCTTGCTTCTCTATTTTTCCATCTTCATGCATTAGAGCCATATCTGCTAGCCTCTCAAATGTAGCTGTCACAGGGATATGTGTCATTGTCAGTCCTTGGAGGGGTTGGTTCAGCCCTCTCGCAAATCTCAAAGCCTTCTTGTGAGCGGTGTTAACTAGATCCAAGATAAACCTTGCCAATTCATTAAAGTTATTCACACACTCTTTCACCATTACACTTCATTGCTTTAGACTTAAGAACTTTTCCAAATGCATTCCTTCTTCTGCTCATGATAAGAACTTCATCTCGAATCTATCCTTGAACTCATCCCATTTCTCCACCATTTGCCCTGCCTGAGATACCTCCCACCGATATGATGCTTCCCTTTTCAGTTGCCAAGTGGCCGACTGAATCCTCCTTCTGTCATCTAGCTCCAACAATCCAAACACACATTCTGTCTCCCTAAGCCAAATGAGAGCATCCACGTTGCTCTCTGTTCCAAGAAATGGCTTGCTACCCATTGCACAAACTAAGCTTAGAGAAGTTAACTACTAGATTAGGTGGAACTACCACGACTGCAGTTGGGGGTGGGGAATTTGCTTGCGCTTCAGCAGGTGTCGTAGCTTCTACATATCTACGGAAGCATGTCGAAATGGGAATGCTCTCTGGGAAATTGGGAGCCCTAGACATGCTGAAAAGAGAAGAGACAAGGATTCAAAAAGAGATGAAAGGAATATTGTAATTGACTTAAGGGGATACATTTTTTTCAAAAATATGTTTTACTTGGAAATTCTTAATTTGAAAACACTTTTTCAAAAACTTTTCTTTGATCTTGTAGCCTTAGGCTCAGGTACCAAATGTGACACCCCACGTTGCTTAGTGTCACTCATACGGGGATGCATTAAGTTTTGTGAAGCGCAATAGGTATAAAGTAACAACACAAAGACTAAAATTCACAAGATAGAATGTAAAAGACAGCGGAGACTTTTTAAAACATTTATTATTAAATCAGTCATAACATCACAATCCAAAATACTATGGAATCAATAACATAAAATAAATTGTCTCATAGAAAGAAAATCATCAGAGTACAAGAATAAAACCATAAAAGTCATCTCCTTCATAAGTCATTACAATAGTCATAAAGCAAGTTCTGAAGCAACACATAAAGTAAGAAATGGTCTGAATCCAAGCTGAATCAAAAGTCACTGCTGCGATCCTTTGCCCTAAAGACTCGGAGGGAAATGAAGAGAGAGAGAGAGAGAGAGAGAGAAAACAAACTAGGTCGGACATAAGTCTAGCAAGTTCCAATAATTTTTAGCACGAGCATAAGATAGAGAAGTATTTGGACAAATGAATAGTAATGGACATGACAATATAGTAAAGTAGAGAACAAGGAACAAGATAAGCTTCTCATTCATATCCCAAGAATTTCTACACCAACTATCAAAATATCATAATATGGCATTACCTAATTTCTACCCATTGATCGGCTTCTTTACAAGATGTGAATAACCTATGCCAGTGAGGTTATCAGTCCCAAACCCATCAACTAAAAAGACACAGCCTTAATCACAGGTATTACAACATCTTATCTTCCATGTTCGAAACAATGCGCACTCATGGTTACGCTGGAACACACCCATACCCACCTCGTTTAGAACCTCTTACTATCCAGATCAGTAAAGCGTGCCCTAGCCTCTACCTAATGTGAGACTCCGATGATAATAATAGGGATACTAATTGATACAGGTTCCACACAAGCAAGCATTTGACATAAGTCATCCATAGACTTGGTCCCCAAGTTATAACTAGGATTTCTACGATCCCCTATATCTCACCAGAATGGACCCCTTAGCTTATTTATCACAGGATTTTAACTTAACAGATTTAAGTTCATTAATAAGTCCAATATAACCTCGTGTTATATTCCTAGGTTGTAATAAACATTTCTAATTAAATGTAATCTTTTAATACAACCCTTCCTGAAGTCAATTATTGTCCAATAAGTCTAATACATCGTTGTTGGGATGTTTTACATTTACAAGTTATTTAGTGTACAATTAAGTGTATATTATTCCAATTCACATGTTTTATAATAACATGTTACTTAATGTATAATTAAGTATAACTTATTTTAATTCATAAGTTTGCATATTCTTCCATTAGATTTTATCCCAATTTACAGTCCATAAATTAAATGTAATATTCACCAATTCTCAATATGGCCAAAATCCTCTTTTGACATTCTTTCATATTATTCCAATTTTTATGCAAATTAAATGGTAAAAACCTAGGCTCTCGTAGGCCTAGGCTCAGCGTAAAAACAAAGAAAAATGAGAATTTGGTCTAAGTTAATCGTAAGGTCCAAGCTCAAAAATGAACAAAACAAATAAAGAGGCATTGCAAGACTGTAAATAAAGTAATATTAAAGAAGGGGATAAAGAAGAATAATTTACTTACGAATAAATAATAAATGAAAAAGAATAAACAATAGACGGTAAATAAAATGAGTAATAACTTGTAAAAGAAAAACTTATAGACACCGTAATTATCAAACTTTCAGATCCAGTCTATTCTTAATCCTTTTTATTTAGGTTGTTTATCTAAAAATAACATAGAACTCATAGAGAAATGTGGTAGATCCATAAAAAGGCCTTTGAAAGAGAAGCAGATGAAGAATATCCTTTCAGATCTACAATTTAACAGCACTCTAACTTGTTCCCCAATTTTATTTCATTCTAGATCATATAAGAGTGGAAGCTAAGAAGATGAAGAAGAACATGTGTACGGAAATAGTGAAGAGTAGCGGCCTATTTATAGGTGTGGAAGGGTAATTTAGGCCTTAGGGTATTAGGTTTTTAATCTCAGCCTTAGAAGACACCTTAGCAACACATCAGTAAGAATAATCTAGAAGCAGGCGATATCAGTCAGGCACAGGCTCGTGTCTGGCTCGCAATGGGTCAACCCACCTTATATATGCGTCAACCCATATATGGGCTAGGTCACCCATTTACTGTTGCTTTATTTTATGTTTATTAATTAGTTCTCTAATTTAATTTCAAACTTTAATTGAGCATAACTTATTCATTTCTCGTCCAATTTATGCAAACTAAAGTCTATATGAATCGGAATTTCGTAACTAACGCAACATTGTAATCCATTTTACCTAATTCTGAATATTATTTTAATTAGTATTTGATTTATTAATCTTCTTCGTATAATAATTGTTTATTAAAATTTGGGATGCTATAGTTCTCCACATAAGTAAATACCTAAGCTCCAGACCATGGTACTACTCTTCATCTAGAAGGGAATGACCATACCCTAATAGGAATAACCTATATAACCTTGCGGCATTCATCTTGTTATAGGACATTACCCGGATGTGAGGCTCGACGAAGTCTCCTTACACAAATCCACACTTTACCATAAACCCATGCTTTGTTTATCTACGGCTCAATCACTTGGCATGCCATACTATCATTTCATAACATATAATTGATAATCACTAACCATATAACCTTTGACCTCGTACATCTCAAAGAAGGGTGTTAATCTAAGAAAATAATTTCTCCGCCACCAAGATAAATATGTTTAGTAAAGATAAATCACACATTACAAAATATAATGTCAAACATGCATCCATACAAGTCCGTTCTGGGTCAGAACGAGACCGAAACCACCTTATTCCTTATCTAATAGTGGAGAGAGGCCCTTGCAAATCTGAAAATTCTCCAAGTACCTTCGGACCACTTCCACAATATAAATCTCAAGATTGAAGCTACCCACTTGAGACCATCAGCGAGCACTTGATGTGAAGGTTTTCGGTCTTCATCACCGTCTTTAAAACCTTCATTCTTCATCACGTTGTATTTTATTTGGAATGGTTCTCGGATACAGACTAGACCTCGGTCTTTTCAAATAATAAGCGCATTTTAAAAACACAATTATGGATTACACAGGATTTCAAATAAATTTCCTTTCACTTAGTTTTGGTTACTTAAAACTTCATTAGACCCATTCTCAAGTTATCCTTTAACAAAATCCATATTCGTTGAATGTATAAATCAACAGTCACTCCTTTAAATCTTTTTACCAAGATTTTTGTTGACCTTGATCAAGGCTTCCTTCATTCATAATCTTTAAGAAAGATCTTGGATTCTCTTTCAAAATTATTTCTTAATCAAAGATTAATTAATATCATCTTCATTGGCCCTTCATCATAACCCTTTCCAAATTTTCAAACATATAATCCACTTAAATAACGATTTTAATTAATCATAACCCAAAATTCGCATTCCAAGAAGTCCTTTCATAACTTTCTCTTTAAAACAAATCTTTTTAAATCAAAGATAATTTAGCCTCATACAATCTTAATAATTATTCATTAACCTTTCACCCAGATTCATTAACTCTTTATTCCATTACCTCTTAAAACCCATCTTCAAATGAAGGTCATTAAGTATCATTTCAAATAGCCTTTACAAAATCTTAGTCCTCTTTAAATTCCAAATCAAGACTTAATCTTTAGCGGATTAAAGAATAATGTTATCTAAGACACTGAAACACCCCACCCTCCATTAAGGTCACTCACAAGGGATTTCCTTAACTTTGGTGGAGGTTTGTAAGTAAAAGTCATAGATAAACACAAGATAGATACATAAACACACATATATATGCAGCGGAAAACAAACGGAATTTATTTCATAAAATGTGTTCATACAAAAAGATTTCCATAACTGTCACAAAACATCTTCCAAACATTACAACATCACTTCTGTCATGGTTATTAAATAAAGAAGCATAAAACATAATTAAAACTGCATAAATCCCCATGATTGTGTCCAACAGCCATAGCTAAAGCAAGAGAGTCCAAACCGTACATCTACTATCTTGAAGCTTGCAAAGAGTCTGACTAAGCTGAGTTGTTTCCTCCCTGTGGACCTTGGGGGGAACGGAAGAAAAGAAGACGAAAGAAAATTAGGGTCAGACATAAAGCCTGGTAAGTCTAGTGACTCTTCAGTATGAGAATAAGAATAAGAGCATGATAAGTATAAACTGGAAAAGGAAAGTGTCATAAACTAAGATAAGGCAGTTCGAATCGAATATACTATCGCACCCCATACTATATATATATCTTTGCACCTACATGCATTAGTTCTAAACTGGCACCCCATGCTGAGGGTGAAGTGATCCCCTTTTTCTAAAGATCGGCTCCTGCTCGCATAATCATCTGTGTCTTACGGCCCCCGAAGATTTTGTAGATACCTATGCTGGCCCCACCATGGGGTGTATCAAGTCCCATGGTGGAAACCCGACACAAAAACTGGAAATACATAGGTTATACTACTAGTGCCCCCAGTGCCCTGTTTGTCTGCTCCGAAGTGTATGCACGCCCACACTTCGTTAGAACCCACACTGTTGCACCCACTGCCGTCGCTTTTGACCGCTTACAATCAGCCCAGTAATCGTGCCCCACCCTGCCTAGTTTCAGGGTACCATGACACCTAATTGGGTTACTGCTGAAATGGCTCCCCGTTACTAGGGTTTTCTAGTCAAACATGTTAAATGGTTAAGTGCATGTATTTACGTAACCCCACCCATCAATTTCATTAACATGTTGAATTGGTTAAGTGTTTTAGTTAACTTAACCCTACCATCCTGACAATCTGTCCTTAGCTTTTTAAAGCACCAACCACTCACATTAAACGGATATTGTTATGGTTACTGGATGTGTCGGTCAGTTCCGGGCAGATTTACACTGTAACTCAGTCTAACCTCGGGTCCTTATTGGGCTCCATGCTTAACCACCCACATTGGGTAGGTATTGTTGTGACTATTGGACAGCCGGGCGGGTCCGGGCAGGTTTACATCACAACTCAATCCAACCTCGTGTTAAGCATATTCGTATTTTCTAAATTTACATATTTATCTTTATTACTTAATATATGTAAATTTGTCAACAATTAAATGTTGTGGCCCACTTTCCAAACTTAACATTTTTGGTATAGAGAATTTATATCATTTAAATGCTACCAATTTTGGCATGTGACAAACACGCCAATTTCATATATTTTTATGACAAGTTTTCTAACATTCCCAACGTTACCCCGTTTAAATATTAGGCTAACAGTCTTAGCCAAATTTTCGTTCGCACATTTTTTAACATATAACATTAGGCTAAAAACTTAGCCTAATTTAGCGCACATAAAATTGACATAAGGGAATTCATAAACATGGACATGACTTAGGTGTAAACTTGGCATTTTTGGTACAGTCAATATGAACATCATAGGTGTGAACTTGCAAAATAGTCGTCATGAATATGAACTTGCAACATAACCTAAATCAACGTATATGTGAACTTGCATTGAAATAGGTGTCTAACCAAATAGGTGTCACATAAATTAGCATATGATTTTGATAACATAAGCCTAACTTGTTTTTGGATCTATGCATAACATCGGGCATAACTAGCATATGACAAGGATATGATAATTTCATAATTTTATGACAAGGGTGTGAACTAGGTCCATTCATATGTCTAATTCAATCATGAAACACATATTAAGGTGGATCTTGACATGGATCCACTTAACTTGCAACTTTCTTACAAACATACTAGCATGTATGTGAACGTAATCGTTTAGGCATAAAATGTTCTAGCATATATATATATATATATATATATATATATATATGAAATATTAATCACATACAACCTATATAATCACATAAACATATAGGTGTTGATTACAACATGAACTATACAACTTGCATGTGATTCTACATATACAATAGGATCAACATAAATTCAATTATACCACACACATCACAATACCACAATCATTACATCGCATATGAATCAATATCGTTATTATACAACAACACAATTTCACTTCCAATTTACATCAAATCAAGACTTAATTTTATTCACATCGGAAGGATCACTATACTTACAACGAGCGCAGAACTTGAATATTGGATTCTGAGTTCTGAATTTGATATGCTTTCATCTGGGTAGACTAAAGTTGATTTGATTCATGTTTTAATTCTAATTTGGCTCGTCACTAAGCTTTTCTACAGGTGGAGGCTCGTCTCAGTTTTCTCCCGACAGCATGGCGGCTCCGTCTCTAATTTCTTATGTGAATTTAGGTTGGAGTCTTAGGTTGTTTATATAGAATTTCAGATTGATTTGAGTCGTTAAATGATAATAGACGAATCTAGACAATTCATTTCGAAAGGAGCCAACCAAAATGTGACATGTCAGCCCTAGTGATACAGCCAAGCCTCATAAATCGACCAGAACCCGACCAGGGCCAAACCAGGTCGACCCTATGGTCGACCTGGTCACCTAGGCCGACCCCCAGGTCGACCTGGTGCCTGGGCAGGAATTTTCCCTCCCAGCCCAGTTTGGGTCTGAATTCGAAATTTTGAACTATGTTTGAACTATAATTGAATTTTGAAACTTCCGGAGGTCATAACTCCTTCATACGAAGTCCGATTCCTACAAACTCGGACTCTATCTCAAGCAAAATTCTGAAACGAACGCAATAGCGTAACCTATTTCCCTTAATTCTTTCATTAATGATTAATTATATTTTAATATGTTAATTTACAGTTAACAGAAAATACGGGGTGTTACATTCTCCCCTCCTTAAAGGATTTCGTCCCCGAAATCTTCAAGTCTAGAAGAACGTAAGTCCTAACATCCAATCGTCCATCTACTCAATCATTAAACACAAGCGTCCATTGTCCTTAAAAGACTTCTAATGCTTCATGATCATATGCACAGTGTGTGTATATGTTCTTATCTAATGCAGAATCAGGCGGTCTACTAATTCAGTTGACCTCCTTAATGCAAATCATGTAAGTGCCATGAATCCACTATGTATGCAAAAAATTTCCTTATTCATAATTCTACATGAGTGTGCAACCATTCATACAAATGCGACATCCATATGACAACATATCAATTTTTCAACCACATACAAATATGAATACACATATATGCATATGCAATATGAAGTGACTGAGCCAATCTAAAACCTAGGTTGTGTGTGTATATGCATCCACGAGCAACCACTTGCAGCCATCAACCATAACATGTTTCAAATACATGTTTACATCCAAAGGGGTTCCTACCTAAGGATAAAGGATACTATCGAGGAAATATACCTAAAATGATAGATTCAAGCACAACTTAAGGAAAAAGAGAGATCAAAGATGTACCCTCGAAAAGGAAAGGTTAAGCCGTGTGTATTCTGTCCTCAGTTTCTCAAGTTGCGTCTTCCTCGGCGTCGCTCCACTGAACCTTGATGAGCTTTACTTCGCGGTTGCGTAGCTTTTTTATTTCAGTTCCTATGATTCGAGTTGGAACTCTTGTTACAGTTGCTTCGCGTTCCACTTCGGCTTCTTCTAGAATGCTTGGCTCCACCACTTTCGCAGATTCATGTAGACATTTCCGGAGATGAGAAACGTAAAAGACATTGTGAATTCCGACCAACTTTTCGGGCATATCTACTCTATAAGCCATTTTCCTAATCTTCTTGACGATAGGGAACGGTCCTACAAATCTCGGTGCTAGTTTTCCTGCAGATCCAAAGTGAACGACGTTCCTTAAAGGGATACCTTAAGGAAAACCCTGTGCCTAACCTCAAACTCAAGGTCGGTCCTTCTTTTGTCGGCGTAGGATTTTTGTCTGTCTTGGGTTGTCTTCATTCTCCTCCGTATCAAGTCCACTTTTTCTGAAGTCTCTCGAATCATGTCCGGCCCAAGTATAATTTTGTCAGTAGACTCCCACCAATAAGTTGGTGATCGGCACGGTCTTCCATATAGAGCTTCGAAGGGCGCCATACCGATAGTGGCTTGGTAGCTGTTGTTGTAGGCGAATTCCACTAGAGGAAGATGATCCTCCCAGGTCCCTCCAAAGTCAAGAACGCATAGCCTCAAAAGATCTTCCAATACTCTATTCACCCTTTCTGTCTGGCCATCAGTTTGGGGGTGATAGGTCGTGCTCAAGCATAACTGTGTGCCTACAACTTCTTGCAGACTCTGCCAAAATTCGCTTGTAAAGATGGGGTCTCTGTCACTCACGATGCTGGAGGGTATTCCATGGAGTCGAACTATTTCCTTGAGATAAAGAGAAGCTAGAGACGAAGCAGTCCTTCTACTCTTGATAGGTACAAAGTGGACGCTTTTAGTAAGCCTGTCCACTATTACCCATATGCTAGTATTGCCTCTTCTTGACCTAGGCAACCCGTCAATGAAGTCCATTGAAATGCTATCCCACTTCCATTGCGGGACTTCTAGAGGATGAAGCAGTCCTCCAGGTTTCTTTTGTTCCGCCTTGACCTGTTGGCATGTCACGCACTTAGAAACGAAATCCGCCAAGTCCTTCTTCATGCCGCTCCAATAGAAAACTCTCTTTACATCCTTGTACATCTTGTCCCCGCCTGGGTGTATTGTCATCTTGGAATGATGTGCTTCCTCGAGAACCTTCTTTACTAATTCCCTTGCTTGTGGGACGCATAGTCTCCCATCTCGCCTCAGCCAACCCTTATCATCGATGGAGTACCTATTGAGGTGACTAGAAGTTTTACCCCTAATTAGCTTATCTATTACGTCCACAAGCTGAAGGTCTTCACGTTGGGCGGCCCCTATTGAGTCTAAAAGAGTGGTCCATACTTCTAGGGATGCCAATAAACCAGGTATAAAATCTGAAGACGGCCTAAAGTCGAAATTGGCTATATATCCAAGCTTTGCCTTTCTACAAAGAGAGGGCTTAGGGTCAGTTTCTTTCGGCTCAACGCGTCTGCTACTACGTTGCCTTTGCCATGAGTATAGGAATTTAAAAATCATACGAGGCAAGGAATTCCATCCATCTTTAATGCCTTAAGTTAAGATCTTTCTGCGAGAAGAGATATTTCAACGATTTATGGTCAGTATATAATTCAAATTTCTCACCTAGAAGATAATGGCGCCAAGACTTAAGCGCAAAGACGATGGCGGCCTACTCAAGATCGTGGGTTCGGTAGTTCCTTTCATGAACTTTCAATTGTCTTCCACCATAAGCTACTACCCTCCCTTCTTGCATTAGAACAGCGCCTAGCCCCGTACCACAAGAATCAGTATATACGGTGAACATCTTGCTTCCATCTGGCAAGGTCAGAGCTGGGGTTGTTGTGAGAGCCCTTTTTAATCATTGGAAAACGAACTCGCAATCCAAATCCCAAGCGAACGCCAGATTCTTCTTTGTTAGTCTTGTGAGTGGAGCTGAGAATTTTGCAAAATCCCTAATAAACTTGCGGTAAAAACCGTCTAGCCCAAGAAAGCTTCGGACTTCGGTTGCATTTCTTAGCGTCTTCCAATCTTTCACAGCCACTACTTTCGCGGGGTCTACAGCTAACCCCTCTTTGGACACTATATGCCCAATAAATCTGACCTCTTCTCTCCAAAAGTGGCATTTGGAGAATTTGGCTTTTAGCTGATGTGCACGGAGAGTTTCCATGATTTCTTTTAGATGTCGGGCATGTTCTTCCTCATTCTTTGAGAAGATCAAAATATCGTCTACGAAAACCACCACGAATTTATTGAGGAATTCTCTGAACACCCTGCTCATTAGGTTTACGAAATAAGCGGGTGCGTTTGTCAAGCCGAAAGACATGACAAGCCACTCATAGAAACCGTCTGGGGTTCTAAACGTCGTTTTATCAATACTATCTTAAGCTACCCCTAGCTGATGGAACCCAGTAGCTAGATCAAGTTAGGAGAAGACCGACGCACCTACAAGCTGATCAAACAAATCGTCTATTCTGGGAAGCGGGTGTCTATTCTTTTTAGTCAGCTTGTTTAGCTCCCTATAGTCCACACAAAGGCGTAGTGAACCATCTGCTTTGGTGGCGAACACCACTGGAGCACCCCATTCCGAGATACTTCTCCTTATAAACCCCTTCTCAAGAAGCTCCTTAACTTCTTACTGAGCTCTTTCCTCTCCTTTGGAGCCATGTGTCTAACAGGCAGAGCTACGGGCTTTGCATTATCAACACGATATATGCGGAAGTCTATTTCCCGCTTCGGGGGTAAGCCTTTCACCTCTTTAAAGACATCCGGATATTCCCGGACCACTCTAACCGATTGCAAATTCTCAACAGAAGCGTCAAGCGACTCTAGATAACTAAGCATAACAGCATTCAAGGGATTACAAGAAATTTCTAGAGTGTTACCGAGCCGAGTCAAGAGCCTAACCACTCTTTTCTCACAATCAAGAAGGGCACCGTTACTGGATAACCAGTCCATGCCTAAGATCAGTCCATATCCTGAGAAGCCCAAAACAAAGGCATTACATCTAAATTCAACACTTAGAATAGAGATTTTCAAATCCAAGCAAACCATCGACAAATAAGCCGAGCCCCCAATTGGATTTGAAACAACCAAGGGATCTTCTACCATACTAGTGTCTAGGTGCAGAGATTCTACTAAAGCAGATGAAATAAAGGAGTGTGATGCACCAGAATCAAAGAGAGTGTGAACTGGATGATCATAGAGATAAACTAAGCTTTCTACAGAAATATTTCTACCTCGTTCTTGTGGAGGTGCCGTCAGCGCATGAACTTGCCCCCCTGAGGTGGATCCAGTCCTCTGTCCCTGCCCCCCGCTTCTTTGGGCAGTCCTTAGCCAAGTGTCCAGTCTCTCCACAATGGAAACAACCCCCATTCATCTTTGCCTTCTTCTTCCTGCAGTCCTTTGCTATATGTCCAACAATGTCACAGAAATTGTACTTTATCTTTTCACGGGATTTGTTGTTCTTCCTGCCTTTCTTGAAGTCTGTTTTCTTAGCCTGTAAACCTTCTTTCTTTTCTTGAGATGCTTTCGCCTTTGTCTCTTTCTTGCCTTTATCTTCCTCATGTAGCAGCGCCATGTCCACCAAGCTTTCATAGGTCGCCCCCATAGGTATATGGGTCATAGCAAGGCTATGTAGAGGCTCATTCAGACCTTTGACGAAGCGAAGAGCCTTCTTGTGTTGGGTGTTTACTAAATCCAGCCCAAATCTGGCCAGCTGATTAAACTGATTTACATACTCCTTGATTGTCATACTTCCCTGTTTAAGGGTTAGGAAATTCTCCATTTGCAGGCTTCTTTCAGCTTGGGAGAGGAATTTCATTTCGAATCTCATCCTAAAATCTTCCCAAGTCTCTACTGGCCTTTCAGCATGGGTAACTTCCCACCAATAGGAAGCTTCATCTTTAAGCAACCACACTGCTAGCTGTATCTTTTGCCTGTCGTCAACTTCGAAGATGATGAACAAATCTTCGGCCTCCTTCAGCCAGTTCCTTGCTACTACAAAGGATTCAGTTCCATAAAAGTCCTTTCCACCCATAGCTTTGAAGTCTCTACATATCTTAGCGAAAGTATTTCCCCGAGGAGGAGGAGGAGGTGGAGGAACTGCTGCTACGGAGGGAGGAGGAATGTCTGCTGGACCCGCACCATTGGCCCTAGCCTCTAGGTACCTTCGGAACCAGCCGGGTATCGGTACTCCTTCCGGAAGGTTAAGGTCTCTAGACATGCTGGAACAAAAAGGAAAGTATTTAGGACAAAGGATAGAGAGATAGTGCATATGGCTTTGGGGTAATTATGCCTTTTAAAACAAGACTTTTTCTTGAAAACAATGCTTCTTTAAATTTCTTTTGAAAATAGTTTCAAAATTTTTTATCTGGTCCGGTAAATCTGTGCTCTGATACCAAGTGAAACACCCCACCCTCCATTAAGGTCACTCACAAGGGACTGCCTTGACTTTGGTGGAGGTTTGTAAGTAAAAGTCACAGATAAACACAAGACAGATACATAAACACATATATATAAGCAGCGGAAAACAAACAGAATTTATTTCATAAAATGTGTTCATACAAAAAGATTTCCATTACTGTCACAAAACATCTTCCAAAACATTACAACATCACTTATGTCTTGGTTATTAAATAAAGAAGCATAAAACATAATTAAAACTGCATAATTCCCCATGATTATGTCCAACAGCCATAGCTAAAGCAAGAGAGTCCAAACCGTACATCTACTATCTTGAAGCTTGCAAAGATTCTGACTAAGCTGAGTTGTTTCCTCCCTGTGGACCTTGGGAGGAACGGAAGAAAAGAAGACGAAAGAAAAATAGGGTCAGACATAAAGCCTGGTAAGTCTAGTGACTCCTCGGTATGAGAATAAGAATAAGGGCATGATAAGTATAAACTGGAACAGGAAAGTGTCATAAACTAAGATAAGGCAGTTCGAATCGAATATACTATCGCACCCCATACTATATATATATATATCTCTGCACCTACATGCATTAGTTCTAAACTGGCATCCCATGTTGAGGGTGAAGTGATCCCCTTTTTCTAAAGATCGGCTCCTACTCGCACAATCATCTGTGTCTTACGGCCCCCAAAGATTTTGTAGATACCTATGCTGGCCCCACCATGGGGTGTATCAAGTCCCATGGTGGCAACCCGACACAAAAACTGGAAATACATAGGTTATACTACTAGTGCCCCCAGTGCCCTGTTTGTCTGCTCCGAAGTGTGTGCACGCCCACACTCCATTATAACCCACATTGTTTCACCCACTGCCGTCGCTTTTGACCGCTTACAATCAATTCAGTAATTGTGCCCCACCCTGCCTAGTTTTAGGGTACCATGATACCTAATTGGGTTACTGCTGAAATGGGTCCCCGTTACTAGGGTTTTCAAGTCAAACATGTTAAGTGGTTAAGTGTATGTATTTACCTAACCCCACCCATCAATTTCATTAATATGTTGAATTGGTTAAGTGTTTTAGTTAACTTAACCCTACCATCTTGATAATCTGTCCTTAGTTTTTAAAGCACCGACCACTCACATTAGACGGATATTGTTACGGTTACTGGATGTACCGGTCGGTTCCGGGAAGATTTACACCGTAACTCAGTCTAACCTCCGGTCCTTATTGGGCTCCATGCTTAACCACCCACATTGGACAGGTATTGTTGTGACTACTGGACAGCCGGGTGGGTCCGGGCAGGTTTACATCACAACTCAATCCAATTTCATGTTAAGCTTATTCGTATTTTTTAAATTTACATATTTGTCTTTATTACTTAATATACGTAAATTTGTCAACAATTAAATGTTGTGGCCCACTTTCCAAACTTAACATTTTTGGTATAACGAATTTATATCATTTAAATGCCATCAATTTTGGCATGTGACAAACACGCCAATTTCATATATTTTTATGACAAGTTTTCTAACACTCCCAACGTTACCCCGTTTAAATATTAGGCTAACAGTCTTAGCCTAATTTTCGTTTGCACAGTTTTTAACATATAATATTAGGCTAAAAACTTAGCCTAATTTAGCGCACATAAAATTGACATAAGGGAATTCATAAACATGGACATGACTTAGGTGTAAACTTGGCATTTTTGGCACAATCAATATGAACATCATAGGTGTGAACTTGCAAAATAGTCGTCATGAATATGAACTTGCAACATAGCCTAAATCAACGTATATGTGAACTTGCATTGAAATAGGTGTCTAACCAAATAGGTGTCACATAAATTAGCATATGATTTTGATAACATAAGCCTAACTTGTTTTTGGATCTATGCATAACATCGGGCATAACTAGCATATGACAAGGATATGATAATTTCATAATTTTATGACAAGGGTGTGAACTAGGTCCATTCATATGTCTAATTCAATCATGAAACACATATTAAGGTGGATCTTGACATGGATCCACTTAACTTGCAACTTTCTTACAAACATACTAGCATGTATGTGAACGTAATAGTTTAGGCATAAAATGTTCTAGCATATATATATATATATATATATATATATATATATATATATATATATATATTAATCACATACAACCTATATAATCACATAAACATATAGGTGTTGATTACAACATGAACTATGCAACTTTCATGTGGTTCTACATATACAATAGGATCAACATAAATTCAACTATACCACAAACATCACAATACCACAATCATTACATCACATATGAATCAATATCGTTATTATACAACAACACAATTTCATTTCCAATTTACATCAAATCAAGACTTAATTTTATTCACATCGGAAGGATCACTATACTTACAACGAGCGCAGAACTTGAATTTTGGTTTCTGAGTTCTGAATTTGATATGCTTTCCTCTGGGTAGACTAAAGTTGATTTGATTCATGTTTTAATTCTAATTTGGCTCGTCACTAAGCTTTTCTACAAGTGGAGGCTCGTCTCAGTTTTCTCCCGACAGCATGGCGGCTCCGTCTCTAATTTCTTATGTGAATTTAGGTTGGAGTCTTAGGCTGTTTATATAGAATTTCAGATTGATTTGAGTCGTCAGATGATCATAGACGAATCTAGACAATTCGTTTCGAAAGGAGCCAACCAAAATGTGACATGTCAGCCCTAGTGACACAGCCAAGCCTTATAAATCGACCAAAACCCGACCAGGCCAGCCAGGGCCAAACCAGGTCGACCCTATGGTCGACCTGGTCACCCAGGCCGACCCCCAGGTCGACCAGGTGCCTGGGCTGGAATTTTCCCGCCCAGCCCAGTTTGGGTCTGAATTCGAAATTTTGAACTACGTTAGAACTGTAATTGAATTCTGAAACTTCCAGAGGTCATAACTCCTTCATACGAAGTCTGATTCCTGCAAACTCGGACTCTATCTCAAGCAAAATTCTGAGACGAACGCAATAGTGTAACCTGTTTCCCTTAATTCTTTCATTAAGGATTAATTATATTTTAATATGTTAATTTACAGTTAACAGAAAATACGAGGTGTTACATTCTCCCCTCCTTAAAGGATTTCGTCCCTGAAATCTTCAAGTCTAGAAGAACGTAAGTCCTAACATCCAATCGTCCATCCACTCAACCATTAAATACAGGAGTCCATTGTCCTTTAAAGACTTGCTTCATGATCATATGCACAGTGTGTGTGTATGTTCTTATCTAATGCAGAATCAGGCGGTCTACTAATTCAGTTGACCGCCTTAATGCAAATCATGTAAGTGCCATGAATCCACTATGTATGCAAAAAAATTCCTTATTCATAATTCTACATGAGTGTGCAACCACTCATACAAACGCGACATCCATATGACAACATATCAATTTTTCAACCACATACAAATATGAATACACATATATGCATATGCAATATGAAGTGACTGAGCCGATGTAAAACCTAGGTTGTGTGTGTATATGCATCCACGAGCAACCACTTGCAGCCATCAACCATAACATGTTTCAAATACATGTTTACATCCAAAGGGGTTCCAACCTAAGGATAAAGGATACTATCGAGGAAATATACCTAAAAATATAGATTCAAGCACAACTTAAGGAAAAAGGGAGATCAAAGATGTACCCTCGAAAAGAAAAGGTTAAGCCGTGCGTATTCTGTCCTCAGTTTCCCAAGTTGCGTCTTCCTCGGCGTCGCTCCACTGAACTTTGACGGGCTTTACTTCGCGGTTGCGAAGCTTTTTGATTTCAGTTCCTATGATTAGAGTTGGAACTCTTGTTACAGTTGCTTCGCATTCAACTTCGGCTTCTTCTAGAATGCTTGGCTCCACCACTTTCGCAGATTCATGTAGACATTTCCGGAGATGAGAAACGTAAAAGACGTTGTGAATTCCGACCAACTTTTCGGGCAGATCTACTCTATAAGCCATTTACCTAATCTTCTCGACGATAGGGAACGGTCCTACAAATATCGGTGCTAGTTTTCCTGCGCATCCAAAGTGAATGACGTTCCTTAAAGGGATACCTTAAGGAAAACCCTGTCCCTAACCTCAAACTCAAGGTCGGTCCTTCTTTTGTCGGCGTAGGATTTTTGTCTGTCTTAGGCTGTCTTCATTCTCCTCCGTATCAAGTCCACTTTTTCTGAAGTCTTTCGAATCATGTCCGGCCCAAGTATAATTTTGTCAGTAGACTCCCACCAATAAGTTGGTGATCGGCACGGTCTTCCATATAGAGCTTCGAAGGGTGCCATACCGATAGTGGCTTGGTATCTTTTGTTGTAGGCGAATTCCACTAGAGGAAGATGATCCTCCCAGGTCCCTCCAAAGTCAAGAACGCATATCCTCAAAAGATCTTCCAATACTCTATTCACCCTTTCTGTCTGGCCATCAGTTTGGGGGTGATAGGCCGTGCTCAAGCATAACTGTGTGCCTACAACTTCTTGCTGACTCCGCCAAAATTCGCTTGTAAAGATGGGATCTCTGTCACTCACGATGCTGGAGGGCATTCCATGGAGTCGAACTATTTCCTTGAGATAAAGAGAAGCTAGAGACGAAGCAGTCCTTCTACTCTTGATAGGTATAAAGTGGACGCTTTTAGTAAGCCTATCCACTATTACCCATATGCTAGTATTGCCTCTTCTTGACCTAGGCAACCCGTCAATGAAGTCCATTGAAATGCTATCCCACTTCCATTACGGGACTTCTAGAGGATGAAGCAGTCCTCCAGGTTTCTTTTGTTCCGCCTTGACCTGTTGGCATGTCACGCACTTAGAAACGAAATCCACCACGTCCTTGCTTGTGGGACGCACAGTCTCCCATCTCGCCTCAGCCAACCCTTATCATCGATGTAGTACCTATTGAGGTGACTAGAAGTTTCACCCCTAATTAGCTTATCTATTACGTCCACAAGCTGAGGGTCTTCACGTTGGGCGGCCCCTATTGAGTCTAAAAGAGTGGGCCATACTTCTAGGGATGCCAATAAACCAGGTATAAAATCTGAGGATGGCCTAAAGTCGAAATTGGCTATATACTCCAAGCTTTGCCTATCTACAAAGAGACGGCTTAGGGTCAGTTTCTTTCGGCTCAACGCGTCTGCTACTACGTTGCCTTTGCCGGGAGTATACGAATTTCAAAATCATACGAGGCAAGGAATTCCATCCATCTTTGCTGCCTTAAGTTAAGATCTTTCTGTGAGAAGAGATATTTCAATGATTTATGGTCAGTATATAATTCAAACTTCTCACCTAGAAGATAATGGCGCCAAGACTTAAGCGCAAAGACGATGGCGGCCAACTCAAGATCGTGGGTTGGGTAGTTCCTTTCATGAACTTTCAATTGTCTTCCACCATAAGCTACTACCCTCCCTTCTTGCATTAGAACAGCGCCTAGCCCCGTACCACAAGAATCAGTATATACGGTGAACATCTTGCTTCCATCTGGCAAGGTCAGAGCTGGGGTTGTTGTGAGAGCCCTTTTTAATCATTGGAAAACGAACTCGCAATCCAAATCCCAAGCGAACGCCAGATTCTTCTTTGTTAGTCTTGTGAGTGGAGCTGAGAATTTTGCAAAATCCCCAATAAACTTGCGGTAAAAACCGTCTAGCCCAAGAAAGCTTCGGACTTCGGTTGCATTTCTTAGCGTCTTCCAATCTTGCACTGCCACTACTTTCGCGGGGTCTACAGCTAACCCCTCTTTGGACACTATATGCCCAAGAAATCTGACCTCTTCTCTCCAAAAGTGGCATTTGGAGAATTTGGCTTTTAGCTGATGTGCACGGAGAGTTTCCATGATTTCTTTTAGATCCCGTGCATGTTCTTCCTCATTCTTTGAGAAGATCAAAATATCGTCTACGAAAACCACCACGAATTTATTGAGGAATTCTCTGAACACCCTGCTCATTAGGTCTACGAAATAAGCGGGTGCGTTTGTCAAGCCGAAAGGCATGACAAGCCACTCATAGAAACCGTATGGGGTTCTGAACGTTGTTTTATCAATACTATCTTCAGCTACCCCTAGCTGATGGAACCCAGTAGCTAGATCAAGTTAGGAGAAGACCGACGCACCGACAAGCTGATCAAACAAATCGTCTATTCTGGGAAGCGGATGTCTATTCTTTTTAGTCAGCTTGTTTAGCTCCCTATAGTCCACACAAAGGCGTAGTGAACCATCTGCTTTGGTGGCGAACACCACTGGAGCACCCCATTCCAAGATACTTCTCCTTATAAACCACTTCTCAAGAAGCTCCTTAACTTCTTACTGAGCTCTTTCCTCTCCTTTGGAGTCATGTGTCTAATAGGCAGAGCTACGGGCTTTGCATTATCAACACAATATATGCGGAAGTCTATTTCCCGCTTCGGAGGTAAGCCTTTCACCTCTTCAAAGACATCCGGATATTCCCGGACCACTCTAACCGATTGCAAATTCTCAACAGAAGCATCAAGCGACTCTAGATAACTAAGCATAACAGCATTCAAGGGATTACAAGAAATTTCTAGAGTGTTACCGAGCCGAGTTAAGAGCCTAACCACTCTTTTCTCACAATCAAGAAGGGCACCGTTACTGGATAACCAGTCCATGCCTAAGATCAGTCCATATCCTGAGAAGCCCAAAACAAAGGCACTACATCTAAATTCAACACTTAGAATAGAGATTTTCAAATCCAAGCAAACCATCGACAAATAATCCGAGCCCCCGATTGGATTTGAAACAACCAAGGGTTCTTCTACCATACTAGTGTCTAGGTGCAGAGATTCTACTAAAGCAGATGAAATAAAGGAGTGTGATGCACCAGAATCAAAGAGAGTGCGAACTGGATGATCATATAGATAAACTAAGCTTTCTACAGAAATATTTCTACCTCGTTCCTGTGGAGGTGCCGTCAGCGCATGAACTTGCCCCCCTGAGGTGGATCCAGTCCTCTGTCCCTGCCCCCGCTACTTTGGGCAGTCCTTAGCCAAGTGTCCAGTCTCTCTACAATGGAAACAGCCCCCATTCATCTTTGCCTTATTCTTCCTGCAGTCCTTTGCTATATGTCCCACAATGTCACAGAAATTGCACTTTATCTTTTCACGGGATTTGTTGTTCTTCCTGCCTTTCTTGAAGTCTGTTTTCTTAGCCTGTAAACCTTCTTTCTTTTCTTGAGATGCTTCCGCCTTTGTCTCTTTCTTGCCTTTATCTTCCTCATGTAGCAGCGCCATGTCCACCAAGCTTTCATAGGTCGCCCCCATAGGTATATGGGTCATAGCAAGGCTGTGTAGAGGCTCATTCAGACCTTTGACGAAGCGAAGAGCCTTCTTGTGTTGGGTGTTTACTAAATCCAGCCCAAATCTGGCCAGCTGATTAAACTGATTTACATACTCCTTGATTGTCATACTTCCATGTTTAAGGGTTAGGAACTTCTCCATTTGCAGGCTTCTTTCAGCTTGGGAGAGGAATTTCATTTCGAATCTCATCCTAAAGTCTTCCCAAGTCTCTACTGGCCTTTCAGCATGGGTAACTTCCCACCAATACGAAGCTTCATCTTTAAGCAACCACACTGCTAGCTGTATCTTTTGCATGTCGTCAACTTCGAAGATTATGAACAAATCTTCGGCCTCCTTCAGCCAGTTCCTTGCTACTACAAAGGATTCAGTTCCATAAAAGTCCTTTCCACCCATAGCTTTGAAGTCTCTACATATCTTAGCGAAAGTATTTCCCCGAGGAGGAGGAGGAGGTGGAGGAACTGCTGCTACGGTAGGAGGAGGAATGTCTGCTGGACCCGCACCATTGGCCCTAGCCTCTAGGTACCTTCGGAACCAGCCGGGTATCGGTACTCCTTCTGGAAGGTTAAGGTCTTTAGACATGCTGGAACAAAAAGGAAAGTATTTAGGACAAAGGATAGAGAGATAGTGCATATGGCTTTGGGGGAATTATTCCTTTTAAAACAAGACTTTTTCTTGAAAACAATCTTTAAATTTCTTTTGAAAATAGTTTCAAATTTTTTTATCTGCTCTGGTAAATCTGTGCTCTGATACCAAGTGAAACACCCCACCTTCCATTAAGGTCACTCACAAGGGACTGCCTTAACTTTGGTGGAGGTTTGTAAGTAAAAGTCACAGATAAACACAAGACAGATACATAAACACATATATAAGCAGCGGAAAACAAACGGAATTCATTTCATAAAATGTGTTCATACAAAAAGATTTCCATTACTGTCACAAAACATCTTCCAAAACATTACAACATCACTTATGTCTTGGTTATTAAATAAAGAAGCATAAAACAAAATTAAAACTGCATAAATCCCCATGATTGTGTCCAACAGCCATAGCTAAACCAAGAGAGTCCAAACCGTACATCTACTATCTTGAAGCTTGCAAAGAGTCTGACTAAGCTGAGTTGTTTCCTCCCTGTGGACCTTGGGGGGGAACGGAAGAAAAGAAGGCAAAAGAAAAATAGGGTCAAACATAAAGCCTGATAAGTCTAGTGACTCCTCGGTATGAGAATAAGAATAAGGGCATGATAAGTATCAACTGGAACAGGAAAGTGTCATAAACTAAGATAAGGCAGTTCGAATCGAATATACTATCGCACCCCATACTATATATATATCACTGCACCTACATGCATTAGTTCTAAACTGGCATCCCATGTTGAGGGTGAAGTGATCCCCTTTTTCTAAAGATCGGCTCCTACTCGCACAATCATCTGTGTCTTACGGCCCCCAAAGATTTTGTAGATACCTATACTGGCCCCACCATGGGGTGTATCAAGTCCCATGGTGGCAACCCGACACAAAAACTGGAAATACATAGGTTATATTACTAGTGCCCCCAGTGCCCTGTTTGTCTGCTCCGAAGTGTGTGCACGCCCACACTCCTTTAGAACCCACACTGTTTCACCCACTGCCGTCGCTTTTGACCGCTTACAATCAGCCCAGTAATCGTTCCCTACCCTGCCTAGTTTTAGGGTACCATGATACCTAATTGGGTTACTGCTGAAATGGGTCCCCGTTACTAGGGTTTTCAAGTCAAACATGTTAAGTGGTTAAGTGTCTGTATTTACCTAACCCCACCCATCAATTTCATTAACATGTTGAATTGGTTAAGTGTTTTAGTTAACTTAACCCTACCATCCTGACAATCTGTCCTTAGTTTTTAATGCACCGACCACTCACATTAGACGGATATTGTTACGGTTACTGGATGTGCCGGTCGGTTCCGGGCAGATTTACACCGTAACTCAGTCTAACCTCGGGTCCTTATTGGGCTCCATGCTTAACCACCCACATTGGACAGGTATTGTTGTGACTACTAGACAGCCGGGTGGGTCCAGGCAGGTTTACATCACAACTCAATCCAACCTCGTGTTAAGCATATTTGTATTTTATAAATTTACATATTTGTCTTTATTACTTAATATATGTAAATTTGTCAACAATAAAATGTTGTGGCCCACTTTCCAAACTTAACATTTTTGGTATAAAGAATTTATATCATTTAAATGCCACCAATTTTGGCATGTGACAAACAAGCCAATTTCATATATTTTTATGACAAGTTTTCTAACATTCCCAACGTTACCCCATTTAAATATTAGGCTAACAGTCTTGGCCTAATTTTCGTTCGCACAGTTTTTAACATATAATATTAGGCTAAAAACTTAGCCTAATTTAGCGCACATAAAATTGACATAAGGGAATTCATAAACATGGACATGACTTAGGGGTAAACTTGGAATTTTTGGCACAGTCAATATGAACATCATAGGTGTGAACTTGCAAAATAGTCGTCATGAATACGAACTTGCAACATAGCCTAAATCAACGTATATGTGAACTTGCATTGAAATAGGTGTCTAACCAAATAGGTGTCACATAAATTAGCATATTATTTTGATAACATAAGCCTAACTTGTTTTTGGATCTATGCATAACATCGGGCATAACTAGAATATGACAAGGATATGATAATTTCATAATTTTATGACAAGGGTGTGAACTAGGTCCATTCATATGTCTAATTCAATCATGAAACACATATTAAGGTGGATCTTGACATGGATCCACTTAACTTGCAACTTTCTTACAAACATACTAGCATGTATTTGAACGTAATCGTTTAGGCATAAAATGTTCTAGCATATATATATATATATATATATATATATATATATATATATATATGAAATATTAACCACGTACAACCTATATAATCACATAAACATATAGGTGTTGATTACAACATGAACTATACAACTTGCATGTGATTCTACATTTACAATAGGATCAACATAAATTCAATTATACCACAAACATCACAATACCACAATTATTACATCGCATATGAATCAATATCGTTATTATACAACAACACAATTTCACTTCCAATTTACATCAAATCAAGATTTAATTTTATTCACATCGGAAGGATCACTATACTTACAACGAGCGCAGAACTTGAATTTTGGATTCTGAGTTCTGAATTTGATATGCTTTCCTCTTGGTAGACTAAAGTTGATTTGATTCATGTTTTAATTCTAATTTGGCTCGTCACTAAGCTTTTCTACAAGTGGAGGCTCGTCTCAGTTTTCTACTGACAGCATGGCGGCTCCATCTCTAATTTCTTATGTGAATTTAGGTTGGAGTCTTAGGCTGTTTATTTAGAATTTGAGATTGATTTGAGCCATCAGATGATCATAGACGAATCTAGACCATTCACTTCGAAAGGAGCCAACCAAAATGTGACATGTCAGCCCTAGTGACACAGCCAAGCCTCAGAAATCGACCAGAACCCGACGAGGCCAGCCAGAGCCAAACCAGGTCGACTGGGCAGATCGACCCCCAGGTCGACCTGGTACCTGGGCGGGAATTTTCCCGCCCAGCCCAGTTTGGGTCTGAATTCAAAATTTTGAACTACGTTTGAACCGTTTGAACTGTAATTTGAATTCTGAAACTTCCGGAGGTCATAACTCCTTCATACAGAATTCGATTCCCGTAAACTCGGACTCTATCTCAAGCGGAATTCCGAGACGAACGCAATAGCGTAACCCGTTTCCCTTAATTCTTTCATTAAGGATTAATTATATTTTAATTTGTTAATTTACAGTTAACAGAAAATACGGGGTGTTACAGACACCATTCACAACAAACCCAAAACCAATTTATATTGGATATAAGATCTAAACAAAAATTATCAACTCATATTCGATACCAATTCTCATAATCAGCGAATACTATAAGCGAAATAACAATATAAATATCTTTCAAATTCCCCAGATGGTATGCGTCCAACAACGGAATTCTATACTAAATATTTGAAGATTATTTCTATCCAAACCCATTTTATTTAAACTTGAAAACCTTTATCCTAAAGGTTAAATTCATTTCATATAGGAACTGGATATAAGTTACATCACTTATGTTTGAAATCAATTTTCATATTCGACTAATACTATAAGCGGAATAATGGTAATTCTACCTTTTAAATTCCTCAAATAGTACAAGCTTACTTATGGACTTAATAACGACATCTGAAGATCACTTTCCACCATTTCCAATTTTAATAAATATGGAAAACCACCTTATCTCGAGATAAATCAAATGTTACTTAACACCAATATGTTTTAAGTACTATATACTTCTAAAAATATTTCAGTAATCATTACAAAATGATCTTTCAATTTTTGGATAATGATTCATAGGTTTAAGACTTCAAAATATACTATTTTTATATAAACGTTGAAAAAGTGTACCAAAATCATTACAAAACAGTTTATATTAATCAATTTGATCGAAATAACCTTTGTATTGTCCAAAACTATAATTTGCCAATTCAAATCACTTTTAAATTATTTATATTGATTTTAATAAAAATCCATATCTTTAATAATTATGATATAAGACTATTCCAAATTTACGATTTCAAATTGATTTCAAAATTGAAAAGCCATTTATAATCAAAGTTGTTTTCAAAATTGTTTCATTGTCTCAAAAGTTGTTTGTATATACATCACATTCATTTCCAAAATATTTTGGATTTTAAATTCAAAACTTTATTTTCATGACTAATTCTCAATATATAAAACTGTTTATATTTTCAGTTGAGGAGGAGACCCAACCAATTACCTATATAATTCCATTACAAGGTGTTATAAGTGTGTAAAAATATACAAACAATACTTAACAACATAAAAACATCCACAAAATGCATCAGCAATATCATTAATAATGTTGTTACGTGCAAGCGTTACGATACTTAATGCTTACCAGTGTATATGTGTTATTAACTATGCATCCATTCATCCAATCATTACACACACACGCACATACAAACACACACACACACACACACACACACATATATATATATATATATATATATATGTATATGTATATATTTGAAATCCATAATTAAATATAAACAAACAAGTGTGAAGAGTCATCACCGACATATCCACTTCGCCAAACGGACATTATAACCGCGTACGGTGCTCTAACTTTCATGACTCCAAAAATAGGCCTACTTTCCTTGAGTTTTTGGACAAGCTACTCTGTGAATTTGGAAAAGTTCCCAACTACAAAGTTGTAGGAAATTATTTTATCTTCATATTTAAAAAATAATTTCTCGATTATAATTATTTTTGAGGGAGATATAGCCGGAATAGTGGAGGTGTTTTTCAGGTTCAATAAAAACAGCCAGAAAATATAGCCTTCAAAGATTTGAATTTTTGGGATAGCTGGCTCAGAATTAGTAAAAGTGCTCAACTAAAAATATGTAGACACTGTAACAACACACAATATGAGAAAAATATTTGCATGATTTGGATCATTTTTGGAGGAGTTGCAGGTAGGGCAAGTTGCTGGCCTGGGCTGAGGTGGAGGCCGGGAAAAAAAATGGGGTGGTGGTGCATGGAGATGGTGGTGTGGGGTGCTTAGCCAGACATGGGTGGAGGAGGTGGGGTTGAGGCTGGTGTAGGAGGAGATGGGGGAGTTGTTGGACAAGGGTGGTAGTGGAAATAGGGTGTAGGCCGAGCTTGGAGGACGAAAGTAAGAGAGGGAAGGAGGTAGAAAGAGGAGGAGGAGAGTGGAAAGGGAGGAAAGGAAGGAGGAAGGAGATGGGAGAAGTCATGGATGAAATAGGAAGGAGAAGCAAGGGAGTGAGTGGAGAGGAAAATGAAGGGAGTAGTAAGTGAAAGGAAGGGGTCATGGCCTCATTATGTAGCTATGTACCAATGGCTATTTGGTTATTGTTTAAGTGGACATATATCCACTTAAGAGGCTAGGCATTCATGCATGTAGACAAAAAATGCCATCTTATCTTTAGGGAAAACCGTGGCCTCATGTGGAAGGTTTAGGGTAGAAACACATTTGCTACACTTACGGGATATTGCAAAATTCGTTATGCCTATATATGTTGCAAAACCTGAGTTTTAGGCTTCGTTTAATCGTTTAAACATCCAACAACTTATATTATCTACTTTAAACAATATTGACAACATATTAACATTTCAAAAAATTTATTTTTATTTTTATTTTCTATATTTAATATATATTTATTTGACAAAAGCTTATGTTGATAAAATAGTTTTATAAATACGTTTTTGACACATTTGTTGTAACAAAACCTGATAATTTTTACCATTAGATTTTGATAAAATAGACATCTATTTTATTATCTAAACATATTAATATTATATTTATAACTAATTTCAAATTAATATTTAAATCATATTAAATCCATTATATATCTAGAAAATTCAATTAAATATTCAAAAATTTAGTTTTAAACTGATTAAAATTCTGGATCATTACATTCATCCCTCGTTAAAAACTTTTCATCCTCGAAAAGGAAATGGGGTTAGATAAGGTTTACTCTCTTTCACTAATTTATGAATTTCCAAACTCAAAATTTAAAATTCTTTATACCAAAACTCTCGTCCTCATAATGGAAATGCCGGAGAGAATACTCTAAAACACATAAGTTCAGACAACCATATCTACAATGTTCCCAAACGATGGCCTCCAATTATCTAATCAACCGTTTTATCGGACTCATCATTTACTGGGCCAAATACTGCCTAACACTTAACAGCTTATCGTCCCATAATTAATAAGGAAATTTAGAAATCATTTTCTTAGGTCTTAATATTAACTTGATAATTATTCTGAATAAAAAAGTTTGTGAAAACCCATTCCCTTACCTAAATTTACTGGCTTATCTCCTAATAATCAGTTTACCTTATGTAGTTCTCATAGTTTTTACCAAAATTTCAGGATCTCGCTTATCCTTATATCATTAAATACCTTATAGTCAATTTGTGAAATTGAATTCACAAGTTATTCAAACTACTTTTATCTTTTACAGAACTTAGCAAATATAAAAAATCATTGATAATCCCGATTCTTTATTTACTTAAATGTCTTTATTTAAGTTCTTCCTAAATTTCTTAAGTTTAAGCATGTTTTTCTCTTATCCTTTTTCCTAAATACTTTACAAATAAACCAAGTTTTAAATATTCCTTTGAGTTATTCAAACCACTCTAACTTTTCACTAATATTTATTCTAATTATAACTCCCAATGAATACTTAGGATTTCATAGTTTGACCAAGGATGCTCATATTCAAATTCCAAATACCTTAACTAATTTGTTTAGGGGAGATCACAAATACCTTAGCAGTTTTGGTCCTAGTTTATGTAACAACCCGAATTTTAATAACGTGTTAAGACAAGAATCGAGGCAGAATTAAATTTTAAATTAAGAATCAAGAGAAACGGGTTGCGCCGTTGCGTTCGTCATGGAATTCTGGTTGGAAACGAGTCCGAAATTTCGTAAATCGGAGTCCGTATGACCGAGATATAGCCTTTAGAAGTTTCACGAAAAATCAGAAAACGAAAACAGATTTTCAAATTTCGAATTTAGCACCAAACAGACTGGGTGGGAAAATTTCCCGTCCAGCCCCAGGTCGACTGGGGAGTCAACCCCCCAGGACCAGGTCGACTGGGGAGTCGACCTGGGGGTCGGGCCAGGTTGGCCTGGTGCACCTGCTTGCTCCTTTGGGTCTGTTTTGTTGCCCTGTGACGAGACTAGATGGTTCAGATCTAAACTAGGGTTAATCTAAGGGCCTAAACTAATCCTAACTTCTATAAAAACACCCTAAGACCTAGCCTAATTCACTACAAACCATCCTAACAACGAAGTGCTGCCCAAATGTCTCTTGATCATGGCCTCCATCTTCAACTTCAAAGGCTTAAGCATGCAAACTAGATTCAAGTCAAAGGAGCAAGCTTTCTACATCAAATCAAGGAAGTAGAGCATCATCTTAACACCGTTCTAAGACAAATGCTTGCTCATAAATCTCTAGCCACGCTTTGTAAATTCTAGCTACTTTTAGATCTAAACGGTAGTTCTAATGTTGACATGGAATAAAATGAGATGAAACCTAAGTATGTTAGTCTATGTGAATCTAGTCTTGCCCCTCTCTTGAACCTATGACTTTGGGCTATTTCTAAGTGATTAAATCGTGCCACTCATGTTGTGTTTGACCTAGTTTATCATGCAAGATTGAATCTTGACTTGTGGAATGTTGGCATGAACCCTTAGAACAATTTGACTTGTGGAACATTCATATGAACTTGACTTGGGGCTTATGCATGTAAAAGAACCTAAACCCCTCATGACCATTTACATGCCTAGGATGATGAACCTAGTGTTATGTTATCATACATGTTTGAGGCCAATCCCTTTATGCTATCATACATGTTTGAGGCCAATCCCTTTATGCTATCATACATGTTTGAGGCCAATATGTTGTCATATTATTCCTACTATGTTGACTCGCTTTCACTTGCGTTGGGAATACGCCTTGGGTAGTTTAGGCAAACTTGAGATGGGCTATGAAACTTAACATGAATTAAGTAATGGGACAATGGGCATAAGTGGAAAACGTGGACTTTGTCGTGGCCTAAATTTGACGTGAACATGACAAGTAGGAAAACATGAAAGTGGCCAACTCGAGGTTGGGTTGAATTTGTAGCATAAGTCTGCCCAGAATCGCCCGGCAAATCCAGTAGCTACAGACAATAAGACCCAATGTGAGTAGTTGGTCATATCGCGCTTAAAACCCGAGGTTAGACTAGGTTGTGGTGTAAAGCTGCCCGGGCCCGCCCGGCGTAACCAGTAACCACAACAAAGTCTAATGTGAGAGGTTGGGGTGCATTAATTTACTTAATGCCACATGATAAGGTTAAGTTAGTTTGACTAATGGCACTTAACCGATATGACATGAATGGGTAGGTTAAGTAAGACCGGACTTGATTACTTAAAGACACTTAACCATATAACATGATTAGCAGATGGTTTAGTTTAACCTAAATGGGTTGATAACACCCGACTGGGATAACGTGATGCGTGGTAGGGTTAAGTAAACCCACAACAACGATACTTAACCATTATAAATACGACTAGTGGATGGGGTTAAGTTAACCTACACTTAACCAATCCGACTCGATAATTTAATGGGGTTAAGTTAACCTATACTTAACCAATCCGACTCGATAATTTAATGGGGTTAAGTTAACCTACACTTAACCAATTTTACTCGATGATTTGATGAGGTTAAGACAACCTATACTTCACCAATCTGACGCGGTAGCTTGATGAGGTTAAGATAACCTATACTTAACCAATCTGACACGGTAATTTGATAGGGTTAAGTTAACCTACACTTAACCAATCTGACACGATAATCTAGTGTTAAGTCACGAACTTCTTGATATACTTAACCAACTTGATACATGGTTTGTAGGGCTAAGTCTTGAACTTGAATACTTAGCCAATTTTGACATGATTCGTAGGCGGGGTAAGTCATGAACTTGAATGACAACACTTAACCCATTAGACAAAACCCTAGTTCAAGGGACTAAGTGGAAAATCGTAGTTAATAAGGATAACGGGAAGGGAAACTAAGTGATAAACCTTAGTTAAGGATAACTAAGTAATAATTCTTAGTCAAGAGAATTGGACCAGTTCACAAATAGATGAGTAACCTGATACGGTAGGTCATCATTTAAACAAACACACGAGGAGGAGCGAATGTTTATCTGACTTAGATAAAGGCTCCAGCGAACTGGGTGACGAAGCGGTAGCTTCGGGGGATGTGAGGGTACTCTTGGTATCCCTCTGTGAGGTTGCAGATGATCCGCCTGGGCTCACAGAGGTTAAGGTCTGCGGTAGAAGAACCAAGGGTATGCCTTGGTTGTTGTGCGAGCAACCTAAAGACTGGGGTGGATTAGCGTGGAGTCGGCGATACTTAGTTTAGCCCTGTGATAGCACGTCGTCGACTACCTACCATTTTTAGTCAATCGTGTACGTATGCGGAAAGGCAGAGAACTCCCAACAGACCATAAACTTGCTATCTAATGATGGGTGAGGTTGGCCAATAGGAAAGTGTGGCATGGATGGCCAGAGTATAGTTCTCGTACATGATTTTCTTGGATTTCCTTTTAGTAGTTGAGGGAGGGGTCACGTGGGACCATAACCAGCGGTAGAAAAATAGACCTTGATATCTGCATCGGTAGATAACCTAAAGCTTCCGACCAAGTCCTGTATTTCTTGATTAGCCCTGTCACGGGACTCGGATGGCAAATTGAGATACATGTGCATCTAGACATGGAAAAACGATTCACAATACATACATGGGAAAAAGGGCATGGTTGACGGGTAGCGTAATCCCTAGCGGTCCTAGGTGGCTTAAACCCAAACCGAGTTATGAAAACGTTTAGTAGGTAGCGTAATCCCTAGTGGTCCTAGGTGGCATAAATTCTAGCCGAACATTCGAGAATTCATGGTAAGAAAATACAACTAGATCAAGGGTGACAGTCCAAACGAATTCAAGGATAATGGAACTACGTTGAAGTAGTATAGAACTACGTGAGGAAGCCCGTAGAATTTACGGCAAAGGACTAAACATATACATGGAAAGAAACACACGAGTTGGGTAAACCTACATTAGGTTGACATGGACCATTTCATGACATTGGGCAAGGGACATTTTGTAGCTAACACATGACACGGGTTGGGAAACTAGTACGGAAGGTGCAGGGCAAATATACTTGTTAGAACCTTGGGATGTTATACTCGATAGAACCTTAGGATGTTATACTCGATAGAACCTTGGGATGTTATACTTGATTCATAGTGACAGTAGTTTATCTTGATACAGTAGTTCATCTTGTTACCTTGGTTTAGCATGTCTATCTTGTCATCATCCTTATGTTTACTTTCAGTTTATGCATGTCATATTACCTTTACCTGTTTTTATGCTGGAGGTAGATAGGATTTACCAGTCTTTATGACTGACCCCATTTTCTTTCGCCTCTTTGTCTTCCGTTCCCCCCCCCCCCCCCCAGGTTTTCAGGGAGGAAATATTGTTATTTAGCTTGGACTTCTTCTGCTTCAAGGTCATTATGTATGGCTTGGATTTTTCTTGGCTATGGCTGCTTTACCGTTTTACTTGGGGAATATTGTATGACTGTGGTTTTATGCTTCTTTAACTATTGCAAGACAGGTTTTCAATGTAATGGCTTTTAAAGGCATTTTGATGTAAAAAGCTTTAGACCTTATAATTTTATGAGGTAATGAAATTTGGTTTTTCTTCCTCTGTTTTATATGTTATGTCTTGTAATACCTCTGTGCATGTTTACCTAGACAACGCCCCTCCAAAGCTAGTGCATTCTCTTGTGAGTGACCCTGGTGGAGGTGGGGTGTTACAGTTTATATTTCAAACAATTTCCTTTATATTCAAAACGTATTGCTTTTCAAAACCAAAACCATTTTTATGTGAGAATACGCTCTCTCGTATATAGTACTCCCAAAACTCATTTTAGGGTATTACTAACCCTACGATATTACGAATTCTATCTTTGATGAGTCCTTTCCTTTTATTCAAATGAGTTGTACCCCAAAACTTTGTATAAACCAAAATTCATATACCACTTTGTAACAACCCGCCTTTTTGCCCATTTTTAACCGGTAGTTAAATCTACTTAAATCATTCATAAGGACAGATTGTTAGGGGTACATACACATTTGGACAGAAACAAAAGAACTTTTCATTATCGTAACAATAATTTTTACATAAGAGTTACAATAATCATCAGACTACAATGGAATCATAGCGGAAAGAAATATACATAAGTTCTTAACGGAAGAAGAATGATCTAGAATAAAGATCTAGCTCCAATCATGAATCCAGCTCTAACTAATGCCCAAAACAAAATATGCAAACCAAACAACTAACTCCCCGTGTAAAAAAAAAAGTGAGCATCCAGAGTTTAGTTGAAGGAATAATAAATTCCAGATTAACCATGGGACTAGTGTAAGAACTAAGACAGTTGTCTTTTAGGTTCATTTTAAAGTAAGGTAAATCACAGGACCACGCCATATAACACGGAACGGGTTTACTTCTTATGAATACCAGTGTATAGAAATTAGCAATGACTTTTTAGAAAATAAAGCTACCATAAGGCTCATCCCACATCACGTAATGCAAGCACACTTCAATGTGCGAGTTTTGTCCTTATGATAACCAAAAATGCTTAATATGCAGAAAATCCTATGATATTATTATTAGTGCATATTATGGAAAACCATTTCGCAAGAAAATGTATCAATCTTAGCCAACATAATACCCCATCCTATTATATTGACATATAGGTATACAATCAAAACCGTAAAGGCTCATAGTGGAAAGTTGGATTCCAACAATGAATAAGGCAAAGGATCTTCCTTATCGAAACCGAATATGAACACCTTTAGAGGGATGTTCGAGGATCGACTGGCGCTCCTCATGCCAGCACAAGGTCGGACTATCTCTGTATGCTAACTCTACTAGATGGCAACACAAATATGACATTCCCCAATTATTACCAACCTTATCCAAGTGCGCTCCAAAATCTACATAAAGTAGAGTTTTCCACATAGGTAAATATCTGGTCTCAATACCATGGTACTATTTTCATCTAAAAGGGAATGACATACCTTAATGGGAATGACCCACATAACCTTGCCGCGTTCATCCTGTTTTAGGCCATTACTGGGGTGTGAGGCTTGACGAAGTCTTGTTACACAAAGTTACGCTTTACTCTAAAGTCATGTTTTGCTCATCTACAGCTCAATCACTTGGCATGCCACACTGTCTTTTCATAACATATAATTGATAATCACTAACCATATAACCTTTGAGCTTGTACATCTCAAAGAAGGATGTTAAGCTAAGAGAATAAATTCTCCACCACCCAACAGAAATATGTTTAGTAAAGATCAATCACACGTTACAAAATACAATGTCAAACATGCATCCATATAAGTTCGTTCTGGGTCTGAACGAAACCGAAGGCACATTATTCCTTGTCTAATAAAGGAGAGAGGCGCTTGCAAATCCGAAAATACTCTAAGTACGTTTAGACCACAGCCATAATATAAATATCAAGATGGAAGCTACCCTCTTCAGATCATCAGCGAGCAGTCCACCTGATGTGAAGGTTTCCAGTCTTCAACACTGTCTTCAAAAGCTCCATTCTTCATTACGTCGTATTACTATTAGGAATGGTTTCCATATACAGACCGGACCCCAGTCGTTCCAAATAATAAGCGCATTTTAAAAACACAATTATGGATTACACAGGATTTCAACTAAATCTCCTTCCACCTTAGATTTGGTTGATTAAAACTTCTTTAAACCCATTCTCAAGTTATCCTTTAACAAAATCCATATTCGTTGAACTTATAAATCAACATTCGTTCCTTTAAAACTTTTCACCGAGATTTTTGTTAACCTTAATCAAGGCTTCCTTCAAAATAAAACCCTTATCGTTTTTTCATAATCTTTAAGAAATATCTTGGCTTCTCTTTCAAAATTATCTCTTAATAAAAGATTATTTAATATCATCTTCATTATCCCTTCATCATAACCCTTTCCAGATTCTCAAACATTTAATCCACTTAAATAAAGATTTTAATTAATCATAACCAAAAATCCACATTCCAAAAATTCATTTCATAACTTCCTCTTTAATTCGTATCTTTTTAAATTAAAGATAACTTAGCTTTATACAATCTTAATAATCATTCATTAACCTTTCATCCAGATTCATTAACACTTTATTCCTTTGTTTTCCTCTTAAAATCCATCTCCAAACCAATATCATTAAGTATTGTTTTAAACGGCGTTTACCAAATCTAGTCCTCTTTAAATTCCAAATCAAGACTTAATCTTTAGCGGGTTAAAGAATGATGTTATTTAAGTCACCATTGACAACAAACCCAAGAACAATTGATATTGAATATAAGATCTAAACATAAATGATCAACTCATATTCGATACCAATTCTCACAATCAGCAAATCCTATAAGCGGAATAATTATAAAAATCTTTCAAATTCCCCAGATAGTATATGTCCAGCAACATAATTCCATACCAAATATCAGAAGATTATTTCTATCCAAACCCATCTTATTTATACTTGAAAACCTTTATCCTAAATATTATATTTATTTCATATAGGAAATGGATTGAAATTACATCACTTATGTTCAAAATCAATTTCCATATTCGACAAATACTATAACCGAAAGAACGACAATTATACCTTGTAAATTCCTTTAATAGTACAAGTTTACCTATGTACTTAGTAACGACACCTGAAGATCACTTTCCACTACTTCCAATTTCATTAATAATTGGAAAACCATCTTATCTCAAAGATAAATTAAATCTAACTTAAAATCAATATGTTAAAAGTATTATAGACTTCTAAAAATATTTCATTAATCATTACAAAATGATCATTTAAGTTTCAAATAATTATTCATAAGTTTAAGACTTCAAAATATACTATTTTCAGGAAAACATTGCAAAAATGTTTCAAAAACATTACAAAAGCATCACACAACAGTTTATATTAACCAATTTGATCAAAATAACATTTATATTATCCAAAATTATACCTTTCTAATTCAAATCACTTTTAAATAATTTATAATGATTTTACAAAAAAAAATCTGTATCTTTAATAATTATAATATAAGACCATTCCAAATTTATGATTTCAAAATTGAACAAACCATTTATAATCAAAATCATTATCATCTTTTCAAAAGTTTTTCATATATACATCAATTTCATCTCCAAACTGTTTGGGATTTTAAATTCAAAACTTTATTTTCATGCCTAATTCTCAATATATAGAACCGTTTATATTTACAACTGAGAAAGAGACCCAACCAGTCACCTATATAATTCCATATTTGGGTGATATTGGTGTGTAACAATATACAAACAATACTTAACATCATACAAACATCCACAACATTCATCAGCATATCATTAACAATGTCAGTTCCTACGTGCAAGCGTTACGATACTTAACGCTTATTTGTGTATATGTGTTATTAACTATGCATCCATTCATTCAATCATCACACATATATATTTAACATCCATAATTAAATATATAAACAAACAAGTGTGAAGAGTTATCACCGACATATCCACTCCGCCAAACGGACATCGTAACCGCGTACCATGCTCTAACTTTTCTGACTCCAAAATAAGCCAAGTTGAGTTTTTAATCAGGCTACTCTCTGAATTCTGAAAAGTACCTAACTACAAAGTTGTAGGAAATTATTTTCACTTCAGTTTTAAAAAAGGAATTCCTTAATTATAATTTTTTTGAGGGAGATATGGTCGTAATGATTGAGGTTTTTTCTAGGTTTAATAAAAAAAGCGAAAAAATATAGCTTTCAAAGATTTAGATTTTTAGGATAGCTAGGATCAGAATTAGGAAAAGTGCTCAACTACAAAGTTGTAAACACTGAAAAAATATACCATTTGCAAAAAATAATTGCATGATTTGGATCATTTTTGGAGGAGTTATAGTCCCTGCAAATTGCTGGCCTAGGCTGAGGTGGAGGTTGAGAAAAAATGCGGTAGTGGCGCATGGAGATGGTAGTGTGAGGTGCTGGGGTAGAGGTGGGGCTATAGCTGGTGGAGGAGGAGGTGGGGCAGTGGTTGGCCAAGGTTGGTGGTGGAAATAGGGTGTAGACCAAGCTTGGGGGAGGAAAGGGAAGGAGGAATGTGAAAACCCGTAACTTCCCCGTAAAGGAAAGCGTCGGATAGTTCGAGAACAAACCACAACAGAACACATACAGAAGAACATTTCACTATATATTACAACAGTACATCAGATTACAAGAATATACAGAGTATAAATGAATGAATATTACACAGAAATATCAGAGATTTAAATTACATTTAAATACATCGCAGCGGAAAATAATACAATACACAACTAGAAAGAGATATACGGATACAAAGCTTTCCGGATATCGTTCCAGCTGTAAACCAGGATCCTGTGAATATAAATCTGCAAAACCAAAACTACTAGCTGCCCGTGTCAAAATAAGGGCACCCAGAGTTTAGGTTAAAACAATAAACTCCAGGTCAGTCATGTGACTGGTGTGAGAACTAAAACAGTTATTATTATTTATTTTAAAAGTTAGGTAAATCAAGGGACCACGCCGTATAACACGGAACGGGTTTCCTCCCAAGAATACCAGTGCATAAAACAAACAGCGCAATGCTAAATAAAGAAAAATGAAGCTGTTATAAGACCCAGGTCCTATCACACAATGCAACGCAAGCCGGGGGATAGGGTTTTCCCTTATAACAGCCAAAGAATGCTTGATACGTTTAAAACAAATCATTTGATACTATAATAAGTGCATAGTGTATAAAACAACTTCAAATCATAAGTATCAATCATAGGCGGCATGGGTACCATATATCATGTCGCCATATATAGGTTTACAAATAAAACCACAAAGTCACGTAATTGGAAATTGGATTTCCAACTATGAACCGAGGCAAAAGATAGTCCTCAACCGATTCGAGACTGCCTAGCCCGAGTCTCAGGCAAGCGCGCAGGCAAGCCTTGGATCGTCAGGGCCGGTCCACACGGAGTGGATTAAAATGCCTGAGCACTACGTTTCGCCGCCCTTTGGGGCGTAAGCGAGCCAACGAATGACTCCATCGGACCCGGATCGTCCGATCTAACCGAGGCGCCTCGCAACAGCAACAACCACATAAGTCAAACTCGTCAGGGCGTGTAAAACCACTGATGCCACTTTTAGCTAGGAGGAAACGTAGGCCCTCCCTGAGGTCCGTCTCCCGTTTTTGGTTCATACCGGGTGTGAAACTCGCGAAGTAAACGTTACACAAAGCTACGCCACAAAGACCGTGCTTTGATCATCACCACAAGACTTTGCTTTTCAACAGAAGCCTCGATCAATTGCCACTTAGGCATGCCACACAAGCAATTCACTCCATGCGTTTGATATCCATCAATATATAACCCCTGAGCTCGTACGTCTCAGAGAAGGGCGTTAAGCAAGAGAATAAATTCTCCGCCGCCAAACAGATATATATTTAATAGAGATCAATCACACGGACTAAAATCCAATGTCAGACACACAGTCCATTTAAAAGTCCGTTCTGGGGCTGAACGAAACCGGAGGCACCTAGTACCCCGCATATCCATCGATCTCCAATTACGTCTGGACGATCACCAACTGTTTCCATCTTCTTGGGTGTACAGCCCAATCAAGATCATCAGCAATCACCCAAACGACGTGAAGACTTCTGGTCTTCGACCACCGTCTTCATCTTCGACTTATCGTCGTATCAGTTATTCAGAATGGGATAAACCCGGTCTTTCCGAATAACTCGCGTATATTTTAAATAAGTGTTACATAAACACAACATACACCTCATTCCAATTCATTAGTCACTAACCGTAAATTAATCAAGAGAATAATTCCCCAAATATCAACCCCGAAGGCCGGAACCAACATCAGATCAATATTCAGAAAACCATTCTGCTTGGCTAATCGACAGTTAGTTTCTAAATTTCACATTCATAGGGAAAGGTTCCCATTAATTTTATCCAAGATAAATTCCTTGAATTTATTCTTTATTCTATTTTTGAATCTCAATTTAAACTAGTCGGGATTAGCAAACCTTACCGAAGTAATTATTTATTTTAATTTCCCCATCCCAACCTATTCATCCCATGAAGTAAAACTGGTAATACTTCATATCTAACACCTCAGCGTTATCGGTAAACTCAGTTACCATTTCACGTTCAAATCTAATTAAAGATTTAACTATCGCCTGGAGCAAAACTGGTGATACTCCATTCTCGACCATTTCAATCTAATTAAAGATTTATTAAAACTCTACTTAGTTTTAATCGTTAACTGGGTTAAAGAATCCGTGTCATTTAAAACACGGTTCACGATAAACCCAAAGTCACATTCATTAATTATCGGGTTAAAGAACGAGTGTTATTTAAAACACTGTCCACGATAAACCCAAAAATCAATATCAATTCAATTCCAATTAAATATTATTTAATTGGTACACTTCATTAAATCTAAATAAAAAGATTTAATCTTTTCTCAACTGGGTTCAAGAACAGTGTTAGTGAAGACACCATTCACGACAAACCCAAATCACATTTGATATTCAATACAAGGCTCTGGATAGAAAATATCCCGTCTTATATTCAATATCAAATTCTACGACTAACAAATATCGCATTGGAAATAACGATATATATATATATATCTTTCAAATTTCCATAACAACATTTGTATAATCACGAAATCCAACATCGAAATATTCCGAAGACAATTTCGATTCAAATCCATTCCAATGCAACCATTGGAAATTTTGGTTATTTTCAAAACCATTTCAAATTCAATTTATTTATTTAAAAATAAATAGAATTATAATTCTAGTTCAAAACTAGTTCATTTCGATAAAAATCTATTTTTATCTTTTCAAATATGGAGTTTTTCACCCCAATTCTTTCTAAATCATTTCTTATGATTTTACACAAATTATTACTATTTTTAATAATTTTATCAAGGCCCGTACAGTCGATTTCCATCAATGGCCATCGAACTGCACTTACAGCGACCTTTTTCAAATTTGATTTGGACATAATCCCAAATCCAACCGTTAGATTTTGAATTTCTAATATTCGTTAGAAAGCTCTTTTCGATACGAACCCAACGGTTCCGGTTTTAGGAGAATCCGACGGTCGGATCTCCCGTAATGTCCGTTTGAAATAAATGGTCGAAATTCACGAACTGCCGCGGCGCGGCGCGTTCTATTCAGGCCATTATATTATATATATAATATATATTTCGTCGATTTCCATTTAAAACGAATTATATAAATAGTTTTAAAATTCGTTTCAAAAGCAATTTAAACTTCCTTTTCAATTCAAATCAAAATTGAATTCATCTTTATAAATTCGTTTTAAAATTCATTTCTATTCTATTCAAATTTCAATTCAATTTGAATTCATTTCAATTCGCTTTCAATTCCATTTGAATTTGTTTTCAATTCAATTCATTTCGAAATCGTTTTCGATTCATTTCATTTCGAAATCGTTTTCAATTCATTTCATTTCGAAATCGTTTTCAATTCATTTCATTTCGAAATCGTTTTCAATTCATTTTGAATTCGTTTTCAATTTGATTCATTTCGAAATCGTTTTCAATTCAATTCATTTCGAAATCGTTTTCAATTCATTTCATTTCGAAATCGTTTTCAATTCATTTCATTTCGAAATCGTTTTCAATTCATTTCATTTCGAAATCAATAAAATCGATATAAATATCGTTCACGTCAAAATGGCGTCAATCTAATCAACACGGCTTCATAAATTTCTATTTTCAAATGTTCTATTTCAAATATTTCTTTTTCAAAATAGTTGTTATTATCAAAATATTTCGTTCAACATATGACCAATCTCAATGGATGAGTACTGTCAACACATGAACTGTTATTTTATATTGATAAAGATGTAAATTTTATTACTAAAATATTTCGTTCAACACATGACCAATCTCAATGGATGAGTACTGTCAACACATGAACCATTATTTTATATCGATAAAGATGTAAATTTTATTACTAAAATATTTCGTTCAACACATGACCAATCTCAATGGATGAGTACTGTCAACACATGAACTTTTATTTTATAATATTCTTTATTTTTCAAATTGGAATGAGGCCCAATCAATTACCATATAAAGTTAATTATATGGATTTTCATACAACACATGTATATAATAGCATTGAAAAATAATCAACCATCAACCAAAGTGCACTACACTGTATAAGCATCAAATATAGATATCTAACGCTTATAACAGCATGTCAATCAATCGATCGACATATTTAATCAATCAGGATGAGTGAACTTCAAATTTCATCCCAACACCCGTGTAGGGTTTCAAACAATCAAACACAGATTTTATTTGTGCAGTTGGGCGATGTGTAAAATTTATCGTCCCAATCAATGTCATTCAAATAGGTGTACATAAACAAACCGTCCGGTTTGTAAATGAATATTTATTTATTCACATTCACGTTAAAAATTATATTTTTAACGATAAAACATTTTATTTCAACATATGAATTTCTATTCAGTTCATTCTTTAAATAAAATGATATTTTTATTTTTCTAACATATTTTAGAAAATTTCGACGGCATAACGGCACGATACTAGAAACGGGACGAGGCCTAGCCTTATCCCCGGTCTAATAATGGCCACCGCCATACCCATATCAATCAAATCACTTTCGTTATGCAAACCACAAAATTTGGAGTAAGAGTCTAACCTAGCCTTACTCCTTCGCCTTATAACGGCGCACGTCTAATCCTAACCAATTTATTGATTCGATTTTTCACACCACAAACCATATTCAAACCAATATCTCAATCAATCACCAAACAGCCAAACAAACAAGTCCATGGTCTGTGGACGATTGTGTCGGGTGCTACTAAACACCGTCTGCATCCTAGTATATATATAACTAGAAAAGAAATTGAAAGGTGAGAAATTCTCACCGATAGCTATCCAAACATCTTGACTCTTCTTTGATATAAATCTTCACCGTTATCGCATCCTTGTCATCTTCATTGCCCGGTTCCTCTACATATGTAAAAATCGAATTTTTACTTCGCTATTCAATATATAAAAATCGAATTTTTACTTTGTTATTCAATATATAAAAATCGAATTTTTAATTCGAAGTTCAATATATAAAAATCATATTTTTATTTCAAAGTTCAGTATATAAAAATCCCATTTTTATTTCAAAGTTCAATATATAAAAATCCCATTTTTATTTCAAAGTTCAATATATAAAAATCCCATTTTTATTTCAAAGTTCAATATATAAAAATCGCATTTTTATTTCAAAGTTCAATATATAAAAATCCCATTTTTATTTCAAAGTTCAATATATAAAAATCCCATTTTTATTTCAAAGTTCAATATATAAAAATCCCATTTTTATTTCAAAGTTCAATATATAAAAATCCCATTTTTATTTCAAAGTTCAATATATAAAAATCGCATTTTTATTTCAAAGTTCAATATATAAAAATCGCATTTTTATTTCAAAGTTCAATATATAAAAATCGCATTTTTATTATGCTATATAGATAAAAATTATATTTTTATCACGCTATTTTCTATATAAAGTTTCCGCCTTTTCAAAAATAGATCTTTCACCTTTATAAAAATATGGATTTTGCCTTTTCAAATTTAAAGATTTCGCCTTTATAAAAATATCGCCTTATCATGTTTTAACATCTATATCTCATAAAGATTATATTTTTATAATTCCTACTATGCAAAGATCATATTTTTATCTTTCTGCAATATAAAAGATTATATTTTTACTACTTTAAAAATATAAAAATCATATTCTTCTAATCTTCTATATAGTAAAGATTTTTTTTTTATTATTTTTTTTAATACTTTAGAAATATAAAAATCATATTTTTAATACTTCAAAAATATAAAAATCCTATTTTTATCAATGTATTTATTTTAAATAAAAACTCAGTTTTAAACAATGCTATTTCATTGCAAAATTTAATTACTAAATTAATTTAAAAATCATAAAAGAAAATATATAGAATAAATAGAAACCGCACCTTTGCTGGTTTGAACGTTGACTGGACGGGAGGGGGAAAAGGGGTGCGCGGTTGTTGCTGGGTGGCGGATGGTCGAGGGGGGGGCGAGCTCAGGTGGCGGTGGCGATTTCCGGGGGGGGGGGGGGGGGTCTGCGACGTATCGAAGGGGGGGGGGAGAAAGGGGTGCGCGGTTGTCGAGGTCTTCGAGGGGGGGGACTGATCGGAGCCGCGTCCGCTCCGGTGGCGCGGTGGCCAGCGCCTGGCGGCGCGTTTCCTCTCCGCCCTTTTTTTTTTTTTCCTAAATGATTTCTAATTTCAGTTTTTAACGGGGGGCTGATATAAGGAAGAGAAAAGGGTTTTTTTTATTTTAATTATTTAATTAATTTAATTTTCCACCCAAAAAGCAACTTTTATTTTCGACCTCAAAACGGGGCCCACCGCCTGTCGTCCCTAGCTAATTACCCCCATTCCGAACACAATGGGATATGTATCATAAGCTGATTCGATTGTTTTGATCAGTTTCCGTTGAATTTACTTTTAAATCACTATATTGAATTTTAAACGTACATTTCAATTTACCGAGGTCACATACTAACTCGAAAAATTCTATAAAAATATTTTCTAGCTTCGTATTGACGATACGGTCCTAACAAAACTAGTTTCGTTGAATTCTGAGACCGTTGGAAAAATAGCCAATTTCCAGTCGATTAAAATCAACTGAAAATGGTCAAACGCGTTTTCCTTTGCCACGCTCACATATTGATTCGAAAAATTATGAAATTTGAAACCTAGCAATAACTTAACATTACGGACCCAACAAAACTGGTTTCGTCGAAAACCGAGGTCGTTTGCAAAATGTCCATTTTTAAGGGCCTGAATTCCATAGCGACTATTCAGAATTTTCAACTGGACATATCTTTTGATCCCTGCTATGAAATTTTGATTTTTTGGATTCGTTGGAAAGATATTATCAATTAGATCCTATCATTTTTGGTTTCGCTAAAATCCGGATTGTTCTGCACCTGGTACATTCGTTTGAAGTTTGAAATCAAATTATCGAACTACCGCGCCATTTTCAATTCTATTTATAATTATATATAAATATTTATATTCTAACGACGACGTGTATAATATATACGTTCGAATTATATTCAAAATAAATTTCTCGTCGATATTATTTAAAATAATTCCTTTTAAATAATCAAAATTCGCTAAAATTGCCAAAATAAAAATTTTAAACTGGCCCAGAATTTGCGGGTTATTACAATCTCCCCCACTTAAAACTTTTCGTCCCCGAAAAGGAACAAAGTCGAAAGTGGTTTGACTAATCAACTCTACGCTAGATCTAGCTTCCATTCTCCAACCTTTCAGTTTCTGAGAATTTTCAAAATTTCAAAAATTTGGCTAACACCCTAAATTTTCGAAAAATTTCGCCATAACCTCCCCTGCACCGGGAGCATCGGGGAATTTCAAATAGCTTCCCCGGTCCTTCAGATCTCAAAAAGAAAAAGAAAAAGCCAAGCGGCTAGCCAATAGGCTCATAAAATCATCATCACCCAAACAAAACAGTAAATCATGTAGTAAACATGTACCTATTTGTCGGGCAAACAAATTTTATTCTTCGGCTTTAGCCTCCTTGCTATGACCTGTTCAATGATATACATGTATATGCAAGCAGATGCGACCAATTTTCAATACAATTCAATATTTGATTCAATTAGGCTAAATGGCTAAAAATTAGCAAACAAATAAACAAACAACACAAACATCAATCAATTAGTGAATTAGAGTTTCAAATTCATTATCTTTGATACATATACAGAAAATCATGTTTTTGATGCCAAATCACAATAATAGGCCCTATCTAATTTTTGGTTCTCACACCAGTCAATAGGAAATATATAGAAATCTCACTTTCGTCGCTTGAATATAAACACTGATGATGATGCCTCATCATCTGAATCATCTCCGGGCGACTAGAGTGTGATTCTATATCTATCCAGTATATTAAAATTTCGAATACACGTGGATCAGACGTATACGCAAAATCTATATATACTGGATTGTCCACATCAATATAAATAGATAATCAAATACGAATAATTGATTTAAATTTTCAAAACAAAAATTTGTTTTCACTTTCAGAATTATACTCTTCACACTCGTTCTAGGATACTACTGATCCTATCTCTAACGAGTCATTCTCGTTGGATATTACTAATCCAATATCTGATGAATTCTTTCGTACGGTTCTAATGTGTCTTGTTCTCGAGCTCTGTAAACCAAAGCTCTGATACCAACTGTGAAAACCCGTAACTTCCCCGTAAAGGAAAGCGTCGGATAGTTCGAGAACAAACCACAACAGAACACATACAGAAGAACATTTCACTATATATTACAACAGTACATCAGATTACAAGAATATACAGAGTATAAATGAATGAATATTACACAGAAATATCAGAAATTTAAATTACATTTAAATACATCGCAGCGGAAAATAATACAATACACAACTAGAAAGAGATATACGGATACAAAGCTTTCCGGATATCGTTCCAGCTGTAAACCAGGATCCTGTGAATATAAATCTGCAAAACCAAAACTACTAGCTGCCCGTGTCAAAATAAGGGCACCCAGAGTTTAGGTTAAAACAATAAACTCCAGGTCAGTCATGTGACTGGTGTGAGAACTAAAACAGTTATTATTCTTTATTTTAAAAGTTAGGTAAATCAAGGGACCACGCCGTATAACACGGAACGGGTTTCCTCCCAAGAATACCAGTGCATAAAACAAACAGCGCAATGCTAAATAAAGAAAAATGAAGCTGTTATAAGACCCAGGTCCTATCACACAATGCAACGCAAGCCGGGGGATAGGGTTTTCCCTTATAACAGCCAAAGAATGCTTGATACATTTAAAACAAATCATTTGATACTATAATAAGTGCATAGTGTATAAAACAACTTCAAATCATAAGTATCAATCATAGGCGGCATGGGTACCATATATCATGTCGCCATATACAGGTTTACAAATAAAACCGCAAAGTCACGTATTTGGAAATTGGATTTCCAACTATGAACCGAGGCAAAAGATAGTCCTCAACCGATTCGAGACTGCCTAGCCCGAGTCTCAGGCAAGCGCGCAGGCAAGCCTTGGATCGTCAGGGCCGGTCCACACGGAGTGGATTAAAATGCCTGAGCACTACGTTTCGCCGCCCTTTGGGGCGTAAGCGAGCCAACGAATGACTCCATCGGACCCGGATCGTCCGATCTAACCGAGGCGCCTCGCAACAGCAACAACCACATAAGTCAAACTCGTCAAGGCGTGTAAAACCACTGACGCCACTTTTAGCTAGGAGGAAACGTAGGCCCTCCCTGAGGTCCGTCTCCCGTTTTTGGTTCATACCGGTTGTGAAACTCGCGAAGTAAACGTTACGCAAAGCTACGCCACAAAGACCGTGCTTTGATCATCACCACAAGACTTTGCTTTTCAACAGAAGCCTCGATCAATTGCCACTTAGGCATGCCACACAAGCAATTCACTCCATGCGTTTGATATCCATCAATATATAACCCCTGAGCTCGTACGTCTCAAAGAAGGGCGTTAAGCAAGAGAATAAATTCTCCGCCGCCAAACAGATATATATTTAATAGAGATCAATCACACGGACTAAAATCCAATGTCAGACACACAGTCCATTTAAAAGTCCGTTCTGGGGCTGAACGAAACCGGAGGCACCTAGTACCCCGCATATCCATCGATTTCCAAGTACGTCTGGACGATCACCAACTGTTTCCATCTTCTTGGGTGTACAGCCCAATCAAGATCATCAGCAATCACCCAAACGACGTGAAGACTTCTGGTCTTCGACTACCGTCTTCATCTTCGACTTATCGTCGTATCAGTTATTCAGAATGGGATAAACCCGGTCTTTCCGAATAACTCGCGTATATTTTAAATAAGTGTTACACAAACACAACATACGCCTCATTCCAATTCATTAGTCACTAACCGTAAATTAATCAAGAGAATAATTCCACAAATATCAACCCCGAAGGCCGGAACCAACATCAGATCAATATTCAGAAAACCATTCTGCTTGGCTAATCGACAGTTAGTTTCTAAATTTCACATTCATAGGGAAAGGTTCCCATTAATTTTATCCAAGATAAATTCCTTGAATTTATTCTTTATTCTATTTTTGAATCTCAATTCAAACTAGTCGGGATTAGCAAACCTTACCGAAGTAATTATTTATTTTAATTTCCCCATCCCAACCTATTCATCCCATGAAGTAAAACTGGTAATACTTCATATCTAACACCTCAGCGTTATCGGTAAACTCAATTACCATTTCACGTTCAAATCTAATTAAAGATTTAACTATCGCCTGGAGCAAAACTGGTGATACTCCATTTTCGACCATTTCAATCTAATTAAAGATTTATTAAAACTCTACTTAGTTTTAATCGTTAACTGGGTTAAAGAATCCGTGTCATTTAAAACACGGTTCACGATAAACCCAAAGTCACATTCATTAATTATCGGGTTAAAGAACGAGTGTTATTTAAAACACTGTCCACGATAAACCCAAAAATCAATATCAATTCAATTCCAATTAAATATTATTTAATTGGTACACTTCATTAAATCTAAATAAAAAGATTTAATTTTTCTCAACTGGGTTCAAGAACAGTGTTAGTGAAGACACCATTCACGACAAACCCAAATCACATTTGATATTCAATACAAGGCTCTGGATAGAAAATATTCCGGCTTATATTCAATATCAAATTCTACGACTAACAAATATCGCATTGGAAATAACGATATATATATATATCTTTCAAATTTCCATAACAACATTTGTATAATCACGAAATCCAACATCGAAATATTCCGAAGACAATTTCGATTCAAATCCATTCCAATGCAACCATTGGAAATTTTGGTTATTTTCAAAACCATTTCAAATTCAATTTATTTATTTAAAAATAAATAGAATTATAATTCTAGTTCAAAACTAGTTCATTTCGATAAAAATCTATTTTTATCTTTTCAAATATGGAGTTTTTCACCCCAATTCTTTCTAAATCATTTCTTATGATTTTACACAAATTATTACTATTTTTAATAATTTTATCAAGGCCCGTACAGTCGATTTCCATCAATGGCCATCGAACTGCACTTACAGCGACCTTTTTCAAATTTGATTTGGACATAATCCCAAATCCAACCGTTAGATTTTGAATTTCTAATATTCGTTAGAAAGCTCTTGTGACGGCAAGGAATTTCGCTCGGTCCGAACCAGTCGCTAAACCGATCCAGGCCGTTCGAAACGCCCTATCGTTTGAGAATAGGACAAAACAGAACACATATAGAAGAACATTTCACTGTATATTACAACAATGCATCAGATTACAAGAATATACAGAGTAAAAATGAATATTACACAGAAATATCAGAGATTTAAATTACATTTAAATACATAGCAGCGGAAAATAATACAATACACAACTAGAAGAGATATACGGATACAAAGCTTTCCGGATATCATTCCAGCTGTAAACCAGGATCCTGTGAATATAAATCTGCAAAACCAAAACTACTAGCTGCCCGTGTCGAAAATAAGGGCACCCAGAGTTTAGGTTAAAACAATAAACCCCAGGTCAGTCATGTGACTGGTGTGAGAACTAAAACAGTTATTAATCTTTATTTTAAATCATTAGGTAAATCAAGGGACCACGCCGTATAACACGGAACGGGTTTCCTCCCAAGAATACCAGTGCATGAGACAAACAGCGCAATGCTAAATAAAGAAAAATGAAGTTGTTATAAGACCCAGGTCCTATCACACAATGCAACGCAAGCCGGGGGATAGGGTTTTCCCTTATAACAGCCAAGAATGCTTGATACATTTAAAACAAATCATTTGATACTATTATAAGTGCATAGTGTATAAAACAACTTCAAATCATAAGTATCAATCATAGGCGGCATGAATGGCCCATAACACTATGTCGCCATATATAAGTTTACAGTCAAAACCGCAAATGTCGTATTGGAAGTTGGGTTATCATTTATGGTATGAACCGAGGCTAGGGGCAAGATCCTCACTGATTCGAGACTGCCTAGCCCGAGTCTCAGGAACAGCCGCAACTGCCCCATGGATCCTCAGGGCCGGTCCACCGACGTGGATTATTATACCTGAGCACTACGTTTCGCCGCCTTTTGGGGCGTAAGCGAGCCAACTAAATGACTCCATCGGTTCGAGAACGACCGATCAATCCGAGGCGCCTCGCAACAGCAACAACAACATAAGTTAAACTCGTCAGGGCATGTAAAACCACTGACGCCACTTTTAGCTAGGAGGAAACGTAGGCCCTCCCTGAGGTCCGTCTCCCGTTTTTGGTTCATACCGGGTGTGAAACTCGCGAAGTAAGCGTTACACAAAGCTACGCCACAAAGGTCGTGCTTCGATCATCACCACAAGACTTTGCTTTTCAACAGAAGCCTTGATCATTTGCCACTTAGGCATGCCACACAGGCAATTCACTCCATGCGATTGATATCCATCAATATATAACCCCTGAGCTCGTACGTCTCAGAGAAGGGCGTTAAGCAAGAGAATAAATTCTCCGCCGCCAAACAGATATATATTTAATAGAGATCAATCACACGGACTAAAATCCAATGTCAGACACACAGTCCATTTACAAGTCCGTTCTGGGCCCGAACGAAACCAGAGGCACCTAGTACCCCGCATATCCATCGATCTCCAAGTACGTCTGGACGATCACTAACTGTTTCCATCTTCTTGGGTGTACAGCCCAATCAAGATCATCAGTTATCACCCAAACGACGTGAAGACCTCCGGTCTTCGACCACCGTCTTCATCTTCGACTTATCGTCGTATCAGCTATTCAGAATGGGATAAACCCGGTCTTTCCGAATAACTCGCGTATATTTTATAAAAGTGCTACACAAACACAACATACGCCTCATTCCAATTCATCAGTCACTAACCGCAAATTAATCAAGAGAATAGTTCCCCAAATATTAACCCCGAAGGCCGAAACCAACATCAGATCAATATCCAGAAAACCATTCTGCTTGGCTAACCGACAGTTAGTTTCTAAATTTCACATTCATAGGGAAAGATTCCCATTAATTTTATCAAAGATAAATTCCTTGAATTTATTCTTTAATCTACTTTTGAATTTCGATTCAACTAGTCGAGATTTACGAAACTTACTGAAGTAATCATTTGTTTTAATTTCCCAATCCCAACCTATTCATCCCATAAAGTAAAACTGGTAATACTTCATACCTAACACCACGGTGTTATCGGTAAATTCAATTACCATTTCACATTCAAATCTAATTAAAGATTTGACTATCGCCTGGAGCAAAACTGGTGATACTCAATTCTCGACCATTTCAATCTAATTAAAGATTCATTAAAACTCAACTTAGTTTTAATCGTTAACTGGGTTAAAGAATCCGTGTCATTTAAAAACACAGTTCACAATAAACCCAATATCACCTTCATTAATTATCGGGTTAAAGAATGAGTGTTATTTAAAACACTGCCCACGATAAACCCAAAAATCAATATCAATTCAATTCCAAATAAATATTATTTAATTGGTACACTTCATTAAATCTAAATAAAAAGATTTAATCTTTTCTCAACTGGGTTCAAGAACAGTGTTAGTGAAGACACCATTCACGACAAACCCCAAATCACATTTGATATTCAATACAAGGCTCTGAATAGAAAATATATCGGCTTATATTCAATATCAAATTCTACGACTAACAAATGTCGTATTGGAAATAACGATATAAATATATATCTTTCAAATTTCCATAACAACACCTGTATAATCACGAATTCCAACATCGAAATATTCCGAAGACAATTTCGATTCAATTCCACTCCAATGCAATCATTGGATATTCTGGTTATTTTCAAAACCATTTCAAATCCAATTTATTTATTTAAAAATAAATAGAATTATATTTCTAGTTCAAAACTAGTTCATTTCGATAAAAAACTATTTTTATCTTTTCAAATATGGAGTTTTTCATCCCAATTCTTTCTAAATCATTTCTTATGATTTTACATAAATTATTACTATTTTTAATAATTTTATCAAGGCCCGTACAGTCGATTTCCATCAATGGCCATCGAACTGCACTTATAGCGACCTTTTTCGAATTTGATTTGGACATAATTCCAAATCCAACCCTTAGATTTCTATTTTCTAGTATTCGTTAGAAAGCTCTTTTCGATACGAACCCAACGGTTCCGGTTTTAGGAGAATCCGACGGTCGGATCTCCCGTAATGTCCGTTTGAAATAAAAGGTCGAAATTCGCGAACTGCCGCGGCGCGGCGCGTTCTATTCAGGCCATTATAATATATATAAAATATATATAATATATATTTCGTCGATTTCTATTTAAAACGAATTATATAAATAGTTTTAAATTCGTTTCAAAAGCAATTTCAACTTCCTTTTCAATTCAAATCAAAATTGAATTCTTCTTTATAAATTCGTTTTAAAATTCATTTCTATTTGGTTCAAATTTCAATTCAATTTGAATTCATTTCAATTCGCTTTCAATTCAATTTGAATTCGTTTTCAATTCAATTCATTTCGAAATCGTTTTCAATTCAATTCATTTTGAAATCATTTTCAATTCAATTTATTTCGAAATCGTTTTCAATTCAATTCATTTCGAAATCGTTTTCAATTCAATTCATTTTGAAATTGTTTTCAATTCAATTCATTTCGAAATCGTTTTCAATTCAATTCATTTCGAAATCGTTTTCAATTCAATTCATTTCGAAATCGTTTTCAATTCAATTCATTTCGAAATCGTTTTCAATTCAATTCATTTCGAAATCGTTTTCAATTCAATTCATTTCGAAATCGTTTTCAATTCAATTTATTTCGAAATCGTTTTCAATTCAATTTATTTCGAAATCGTTTTCAATTCAATTTATTTCGAAATCGTTTTCAATTCAATTCATTTTGAAATCGTTTTCAATTCAATTCATTTCGAAATCGTTTTCAATTCAATTCATTTCGAAATCGTTTTCAATTCAATTCATTTCGAAATCGTTTTCAATTCAATTCATTTCGAAATCGTTTTCAATTCAATTCAATTCATTTCGAAATCGTTTTCAATTCAATTCATTTTGAAATCGTTTTCAATTCAATTCATTTCGAAATCGTTTTCAATTCAATTCATTTCGAAATCGTTTTCAATTCAATTCATTTCGAAATCGTTTTCAATTCAATTCATTTCGAAATCGTTTTCAATTCAATTCATTTCGAAATGAATAAAATCGATATAAATATCGTTTACGTCAAAATGGCGTCAATCTAATCAACACGGCTTCATAAATTTCTATTTTCAAATATTCTATTTCAAATATTTCTTTTTCAAAATAGTTGTTATTATCAAAATATTTCGTTCAACACATGACCAATCTCAATGGAGGAGTACTGTCAACACATGAACTTTTATTTTATAGTCTTCTTTATTTTTCAAATTGGAATGAGGCCCAATCAATTACCATATAAAGTTAATCATATGGATTTCATACAACACATGTATATAATAGCATTGAAAAATAATCAACCATCAACCAAAGTGCACTACACTGTATAAGCATCAAATATAGATATCTAACGCTTATAACAGCCTGTCAATCGATCGATCGACATATTTAATCAATCAGGATGAGTGAACTTCAAATTTCATCCCAACACCCGTGTGGGGTTTCAAGCAATCAAACACAGATTTTTATTCGTGCAGTTGGACGATGTGTAAAATTTATCGTCCCAATCAATGTCCTTCAAATAGGTGTACATAAACAAACCGTCTGGTTTGTAAATGAATATTTATTTATTCACATTCACGTTAAAAATTATATTTTTAACGATAAAACATTTTATTTCAACATATGAATTTCTATTCAATTCATTTATTCGATAAAAAGGATATTTTTATTTTTCTAACTTATTTTAGAAAATTTCGGCGGCATAACGGCACGATACTAGAAACGGGACGAGGCCTAGCCTTATCCCCGGTCTAGTGAAGGCCCATGCCATTCACACATCAATCATATTCACCAAACAACCAAATTCAAATCAAATCATCAAACTAATCTATGCAACCAAACAAACAAGTCCATGGTCTGTGGACGATTGTGTCGGGTGCTACTAAGCACCGTCTGCATCCTAGTATATATATATAACTAGAAGAAGAAATTGAAAGGTGAGAAATTCTCACCGATAGCTATCCTAGCTCCATGGCAATTCTAATGCAGGAAATCTTCGCCAACTCGCCTTTTGTTACCTTCATTGCCCGCTTTCACTACCTATGTAAGAATCGAATTTTTACTTCGCTATTCAATATATAAAAATCATATTTTTATTTCGAAGTTCAACATATATAAACCATATTATTTTTATTTTTTATTTTATTTCATAAAAATCCTATCTTTTTTTATTTCATAAAAATCCTATCTTTTCAGTGTTTTTAAAAAAAACTAATCTTTTCAGTTTTAAAAACAGTGTATATTTATTTTTCAAAAACCATATATGTTTACTCTTCTTTGATATATTTTTTCTAATTTAAAAACAAAGTATATTCTTCTACTTTAAAAACAAAGTATATATTTCTACTTTAAAAACAAAGTATATATTTCTACTTTAAAAACAAAGTATATATTTCTACTTTAAAAACAAAGTATATATTTCTACTTTAAAAACAAAGTATATATTTCTACTTAAAAAACAAAGTATATATTTCTACTTTAAAAACAAAGTATATATTTCTACTTAAAAAACAAAGTATATATTTCTACTTAAAAAACAAAGTATATATTTCTACTTAAAAAACAAAGTATATATTTCTACTTTAAAAACAAAGTATATATTTCTACTTTAAAAACAAAGTATATATTTCTACTTAAAAAACAAAGTATATATTTCTACTTAAAAAAAATTCACATTTTTGATAACATAATATATATATATATAAATCAGATTACTTTCAAATTCAAAGTATATTTTTATTTTCATAATCAAAGTATTTTATTTAAAAAAACTGAAATCAAACAAAATGCAGTTTATATTTAAAATTGATTTTTAAACAAGGCTATCATATTTAAATAAATAAAGAAAAAGAAATCACCTTCTTACATGCGTTCGAACCTCACTGGAAAGCTGCGACTTCGAGCAACCCAAAACCCTCGCCTGCGCACCACCAGTCGGACCACCTGCTGATGATCCAAGACCCCCACTCAAAGCCGCGCCATGAGCTCAACCTCCACCAGGCCCCAACTTGAAGTTCGACCCCCCCCCCCCTATTGGACGAAAACTGAACCCAAACGCTCAAGCTTGGAGCATGAAATTTGAGAGTTCCAGTTTACTACGAACGATCATAGCCGTTGATTTCATTGAGCTTGAGGTGCTCATCAAATTCGCTTTTGAAAGATCTTGGATTGTTGCGTGGATTTCAAATTAGGGGAGGAAGAGGTTTTGAAGGATAATCGCCGTTCGTTTCACCTTTGGCGGCTGCGTTTCTCGTTTGGGAAAAAGCCAAGGGTTTTGACCCTTTAAACATGAATAAATATATAATTAAATATTATTTTAATTCTAATTTTTCTTGTTTATCAATCTGTATTTCAATTTAATTCCAACGACTGTCGTCCCTAGCGTTTTACCCCCATTCCGAGCACAATGGGATATGCCCCGTTAGCCAATTCGACCGTTTCGATCAGTTTCTGTTTAAATTAAAATATAAATCTTTATATATTCAATTCAACCACACATTTCAATTTACCGGGACTACATACGGATCCCAAAAATTACAGAAAAATTATTTCTAGCTTCGTATTGACGATACGGTCCTAACAAAACTAATTTCGTCGAATTCTGAGACCGTTAGAAAAATGGCCATTTTCCAGTCGATTAAAATCAACTGAAACTGGTCAAACGCGTTTTCCTTCGCCACGCTCACATATTGATTCGAAAAATTATGAAATTTGGAATCTAGCAATAACTTAACATCACGGACCCAACAAAACTGGTTTCGTCGAAATCCGAGGTCGTTTGCAAAATTGCTATTTTTAAGGGCCTTATATATATAAAAATATATATAAATTCCACAGCGACTATTTCTAATTTTAAACTGGACATATCTTATCATTTCTAAAATGAAATCCCAGTTTGTTAACTTCGTTACAAAGATATAGTTATACAGATTCAAATATTTCTTGTTTCGTTCAATTCTGACTTATATTGAATTCTGTATATTCATTTGAAATTAGAAATCGAATTTTCGAACTACCGCGCCATTTTCAATTCCTTTTATAATTATATATAATTATTATATATTCTAACGACGACGTATATAATATATACGTTCAAATTATATTCAAAATAAATTTCTCGTCGATATTATTTAAAATAATCTATTTTAAATATTCAAAATTCGCTAAAATCGCCAAAATAAAAATTTCAAACTGGCTCGCATTTTACGGGTTGTTACAATCTCCCCCACTTAAAACTTTTCATCCCCGAAAAGGAACAAAGTCGAAAGTGGTTTGATAATTCAACTCTACGTTCGATCCGGCTTCCATTCTCCAACTTTTCAGTTTCTGAGAATTTTCAAAATTTCAAAAATTTGGCTAACACCCTAAATTTTCGAAAAATTTCGCCATAACCTCCCCTGCACCGGGAGCATCGGGGAATTTCAAATAGCTTCCCCGGTCCTTCAGATCTCAAAAAGAAAAAGAAAAAGCCAAGCGCCTAGCCAATAGGCTCACAAAATCATCATCACCCAAACAAAACAGTAAATTATGTAGTAAACATGTACCTATTTGTCGGGCAAACAAATTTTATTCTTCGGCTCTAGCCTCCTTGCTATGACCTGTTCAATGATATACATGTATATGCAAGAAAATGCGACCAATTTTCAATATAGTTCAATATTTGATTCAGTTAGGCATAATGGTTCAAAATTATCAAACAATTAAACAAACAACACAAACATCAATCAATTAGTTGATTAGCTTTTCAAATGCATAACTTTGATATATATAGTCAAAAATCAGATTTTTGATGCCAAATCACAACAATAGGCCCTATCTAATTTTGGTTCTCACACCAGTCAATAGGAAATATATAGAAATCTCACTTTCGTCACTCGAATATAAATACTGATAATGTGATCACAATTATCGGCATCATCCCCGGGCGACTAGAGTGTGATTCTATATCTATCCAGTATATTAAAATTTCGAATACACGCGGATCAGACGTATACGCAAAATCTATATATACTGGATTGTCCACATCTATATAAATAAATAATCAAATACGAATAATTGATTTAAATCTTCAAAACAAAAATTTGCTTTCACTTTTATTTATCAAAAACACTACTCTTCACACTCGTTCTAGGATACTACTGATCCCATCTCTAACGAGTCATTCCATTGGATATTACTAATCCAATATCTGATGAATTCTTTCGTATGGTTCTAATGTGCCTTGTTCTCTGAGCTTTGTAAACCAAAGCTCTGATACCAACTGTGACGGCAAGGAATTTCGCTCGGTCCGAACCAGTCGCTAAACCGATCCAGGCCGTTCGAAACGCCCTATCGTTTGAGAATAGGACAAAACAGAACACATATAGAAGAACATTTCACTGTATATTACAACAATGCATCAGATTACAAGAATATACAGAGTAAAAATGAATATTACACAGAAATATCAGAGATTTAAATTACATTTAAATACATAGCAGCGGAAAATAATACAATACTGTAACAACCCGTAAATTCTGGGCCAGTTTAAAATTTTTATTTTGGCAATTTTAGTGAATTTTGATTATTTAAAATGAATTATTTTAAATAATATCGACGAGAAATTTATTTAGAATATAAATCGAACGTATATATTATACGCGTCGTCGTTAGAATATAAATATTTATATATAATTATAAAAGGAATTGAAAATGGCGCGGTAGTTCGAAAATTCGATTTCTAATTTCAAATGAATATACAGAATTCAATATAAGTCAGAATTGAACGAAACAAGAAATATTTGAATCTGTATAACTATATCTTTGTAACGAAGTTAACAAACTGAGATTTCATCTTAGAAATGATAAGATATGTCCAGTTGAAAATTAGAAATAGTCGCTGTGGAATTTATATATATTTTAATATAATATATGGCCCTTAAAAATAGCCATTTTGCAAACGACCTCGGATTTCGACGAAACCAGTTTTGTTGGATTCGCAGTGTAAAGTTATTGCTAGATTCCAAATTTCATAATTTTTCGAATCAATATGTGAGCGTGGCAAAGGAAAACGCGTTTGACCAGTTTCAGTTGATTTTAATCGACTGGAAATTGGCCATTTTTCAAACAGTCTCAGAATTCGACGAAACTAGTTTTGTTAGGACCGTATCGTCAATACGAAGCTAGAAAATATTTTTCTGCAATTTATAGAGTTATTATGTGACCCCGGTAATTTGAAATGTACGTTTAAAATTCAATATAGTGATTTAAATGTAAATTTAACGGAAACTGATTCAAACGGTCGAATCAGCTTACGATACATATCCCATTGTGTTCGGAATGGGGGTAATTCGCTATGGACGACAGGCGGTGGGCCTCGTTTCGAGGTCTTAGGTAAAAGTCAACTTTATGCAATTAAATTAATAAAAAAAAAAAAAAATATCTTTCTCTTTTATCCTCCAGGCCCCCCCCCGTTCAAAAAATTAAATTTCAGAATAAAAAAAAAAAGAGGGCGGAGCCCTAAAACCGCTCGACGGAGCCACATCGCGCGAGGCGCTGCTCCCCCCATCTCCGACAACTCCTCCGCCGCCCTCTCAGGTGAACCCCCCCTCGTGAAAACAACCGAGCGCCTCCCCTTGAAGCCCTCGACGCCGACGAAGAAGCCGCGCCACCCCCCCCCCCCCCTCGAAGCAGCCCCTCCTGCCACCACCGATCGAAGACCCAAGCCGCCGACGAACTGCGAAGACCTCCCCCCCCCTCTCAGTAAGAATTTCTGTTTATTTTATTATTATTATTTTTTTTTTATTTTTTTTAAAAACCGATTTTAATAATGATTTTGTTTTAAAAATAAAAACTGAAAATGTTTAAAAGTAAAAAACTAAATATTTTTAAAGGTATAAAACTGAATATTTTTAAAAGGAATTTTTAAAAGTAATAAAACAGGAATTTTTAAAAAGTATTAAAAACTGGAATTTTTAAAAGCATTTTAAAAACCTGAATTTTAAAACATAGAAAAAAAAACTGATTTATTTATAAAGTATTAAAAACTGAAATTTTTATAAAGTATAAAACTGGATTTTTTTTATAAAGTATTAAAACTGAATTTTTTTTAGAAATAAAAACTGGTTTTTGAAATAAAGGATAAAAACTGAATTTTATAAAAAAAAAAATAAAAACTGATTTAGTTTTAAAGGTAAAAGCTTTAACATGGGAAGAAAGGTTTGAACTTTCAAGCAAAGTAAAAATCATATTTTTATATGGTGAAAGCAAAAGTAAAAATCATATTTTTATGTGTTGAAAGTCGAAATAAAAATCATATTTTTATATGTTGAAAGTCAAAGTAAAAATCATATTTTTATATATTGAATAGCGAAGTCAAAATTCGATTTTTACATATTGAGTAGCATAGTAAAAATTCTATTTTTACATATGTAGAGGATACGGGCGAAAGCGACAATAGGCGAAGATTTCTATTAAGAAGAGTCTTGAAGTTGGATAGCTATTGGTGAGAATTTCTCACCTTTCAATTTATTTTTCTAGTTATATATATACTAGGATGCAGACGGTGCTTAGTAGCACCCGACACCCGTCCACAGACCATGGACTTGTTTGTTTGACTGTTTGGTGATTGATTGTGATATTGGTTTGAATGTGGTTTGTGGTGTGAAAAATCGAATCGATAAATTGGTTAGGATTAGACGTGCGCCGTTATAAGGCGAAGGAGTAAGGCTAGGTTAGACCCTTACTCCAAAGTTTGTGGTTTGCATAACGAATTGATTTGATTGATGTGTGAATGGCGTGGGCCTTCACTAGACCGGGGATAAGGCTAGGCCTTGTCCCGTTTCTAGTATCGTGCCGTTATGCCGCCGAAATTTTCTAAAATAAGTTAGAAAAATAAAATTAGCATTTTATTTAACGAATGAACTGAATATAAATTCATATGTTAAAATAAAATGTGTTATCGTTAAAAATATAATTTTTAACGTGAATGTGAATAAATAAATATTCATTTACAAACCAGACGGTTTGTTTATGTACACCTATTTGAATGACGTTGATTGGGTCGATAAATTTTACACATCGCCTAACTGCACAAATAAAATATGTGTTTGATTGTTTGAAACCCCACACGGGTGTTAGGATGAAATTTGAAGTTCACTCATCCTGATTTATTAAATATGTCGATCGATTGATTGACAAGCTGCTATAAGCGTTAAATGTCTATATTTGATGCTTATACAGTGTAGTGCACTTTGGTTGATGGTTGATTATTCATCGTTGTTGATATATACATGTGTTGTAGAAAATCCATATAATTAACATTATATGGTAATTGATTGGGCCTCATTCCAGTTTCGAGAAAAATAGAAATATTTGAAATAGAAATATTTGAAATAGAAATATTTGAAATAGAAATATTTGAAATAGAAATATTTGAAATAGAAATATTTGAAATAGAAATATTTGAAATAGAAATATTTGAAATAGAATATTTGAAAATAGAAATATGTGAAGCCGTGAGGATTAGATTGACGCCATTTTGACGTGAACGATATTTATATCGATTTTATTCATTTTAAAATGAATATTGAAACGTGATTTCGAAATCGAATATTTTGAAATGAATTGAATTGAAAACGATTTCGAAATGAATTGAATTGAAAACGATTTCGAAATGAATTGAATTGAAAACGATTTCGAAATGAATTGAATTGAAAACGATTTCGAAATGAATTGAATTGAAAACGATTTCGAAATGAATTGAATTGAAAACGATTTCGAAATAAATTGAATTGAAAACGATTTCGAAATGAATTGAATTGAAAACGATTTCGAAATGAATTGAATTGAAAACGATTTCGAAATGAATTGAATTGAAAACGATTTCGAAATGAATTGAATTTTAAAACGATTTCGAAATGAATTGAATTGAAAACGAATTCAAATGGAATTGAAAGCGAATTGAAATGAATTCAAATTGAATTGAAATTTGAATTGAATAGAAATGAATTTTGAAACGAATTTATAAAGAAGAATTCAATTTTGATTTGAATTGAAAAGGAAGTTGAAATTGCTTTTGAAACGAATTTAAAACCATTTATATAATTCGTTTTAAATAGTAATCGACGAAATATATATTATATATATTATATATATAATATAATGGCCTGAATAGAACGCGCCGCGCTGCGGCAGTTCGCGAATTTCGATCATTTGTTTCAAACGGACATTACGGGAGATCCGACCGTCGGATTCTCCTAAAACCGGAACCGTTGGGTTCGTATCGAAAAGAGCTTTCTAATGAATGTTAGAAATTTGAAATCTAACGGTTGGATTTGGAGATACGTCCAAATCAAATTCGAAAAAGGTCGCTGTAAGTGCAGTTCGATGGCCGTTAATGGAAATCGACCGTACGGGCCTTGATAAAATTATTAAAAATAGTAATAATTTGTGTAAAATCATAAGAAATGATTTGTGAAAGTTTGGGATGAAAAACTCCATATTTGAAAAGATAAAAATAGATTTTTATCGAAATGAACTAGTTTTGAACTAGAATTATAATTCTATTTATTTTTAAATAAATAAATTGAATTTGAAATGGTTTTGAAAATAACCAAAATTTCCAATGATTGCATTGGAGTGGATTTGAATCGAAATTGTCTTCGGAATATTTCGATGTTGGAATTCGTGATATTACAGGTGTTGTTATGGAAATTTGAAAGATATATATGTATATCGTTATTTCCAATACGACATTTGTTAATCGTAGAATTTGATATTGAATATAGGCCGATATAGTTTCTATTCAGAGCCTTGTATTGAATATCGAATGTGATTTGGGTTTGTCGTGAATGGTGTCTTCACTAACACTGTTCTTGAACCCAGTTGAGAAAAGATTAAATCTTTTTATTTAGATTTAATGAAGTGTACCAATTAAATGATATTTAATTGGAATTGAATTGATATTGATTTTTGGGTTTATCGTGAACAGTGTTTTAAATAACACTTGTTCTTTAACCCGATAATTAATGGGATGTGACTTTGGGTTTATCGTGAACCGTGTTTTAAATGACACTGATTCTTTAACCCAGTCACAGATTAAAACTAAGTGGAGTTTTAATGAATCTTTAATTAGATTGAAAAGATCGAGAATGGAGTATCACCAGTTTTGCTCCAGGCGATAGTTAAATCTTTAATTAGATTTGAATGTGAAATTTAGAAACTAACTGGCGGTTAGCCAAGCAGAATGGTTTTCTGGATATTGATCTGATGTTGGTTTCGGCCTTCGGGGTTAATATTTGGGGAATTATTCTCTTGATTAATTTACGGTTAGTGACTAATGAATTGGAATGAGGCGTATGTTGTGTTTGTGTAACACTTTTATAATATATACGCGAGTTATTCGGAAAGACCGGGTTTATCCCATTCTGAATAACTGATACGACGATAAGTCGAAGATGAAGACGATGGTCGAAGACCGGAAGTCTTCACGTCGTTTGGGTGATAACTGATGATCTTGATTGGGCTGTACACCCAAGAAGATGGAAACAGTTAGTGATCGTCCAGACGTACTTGGAGATCGATGGATATGCGGGGTACTAGGTGCCTCCGGTTTCGTTCAGACCCAGAACGGACTTGTAAATGGACTGTGTGTCTGACATCGGATTTCATTCTGTGTGACTGATATCGGTTGCATAGGATGGCTTGCCTGTGTGGCATGCTAAGATGCAAATGATCGAGGCTTCTGTTGAAAAGCAAAGTCTTGTGGTGATGATCAAAGCACGGCCTTTGTGGCGTAGCTTTGTGTAACGTTTACCTCGCGTGTTTCACACCCGGTATGAACCAAAAACGGGAGACGGACCTCAGGGAGGGCATGCGTTTCTTTCTAGCTAGAAGTGGCGTCAGTGGTTTTACACGCCCTGACGAGTTTGACTTATGTGGTTGTTGCTGTTGCGAGGCGCCTCGGTTATATCGGTTTCGGCCGAATGCATTCTGGTCGGCTGACGGACCAGACTTACACCCCATAGGGTGGGGAGACGTATTGTTCAGGCATAATAATCCACTCCGTGTGGACCGGCCCTGACGATCCAAGGCTTGCCTGCGCGCTTGCCTGAGACATGGGCTAGATTGTCTCGAATCGGTTGAGGACTATCTTTTGCCTCGGTTCATAGATGGAAACCCAATTTCCAAATACGAGACTTTGCGGTTTTGATTGTATATCCTATATATGGCGACATAGTGGGATGGGGCGCTCATGCCGCCTATGATTGATACTTATGATTTGAAGTGTTTTATATACTATGCACTTATAATAGTATCAAATGATTTGTTTTAAACGTATCAAGCATTCTTTGGCTGTTATAAGGGAAAACCCTATCCTCGACTGCGTTGCATTGTGTGATGGGACCTGGGTCTTATAACAGCTTCATTTTTCTTTATTTAGCATTGCGCTGTTGGTTTTATGCACTGGTATTCTTGGGAGGAAACCCGTTCCGTGTTATACGGCGTGGTCCCTTGATTTACCTAATGATTTGAAATAAAGATTAATAACTGTTTTAGTTCTCACACCAGTCACATGACTGACCTGGAGTTTATTGTTTTAACCTAAACTCTGGGTGCCCCTATTTTCGACACGGGCAGCTAGTAGTTTTGGTTTTGCAGATTTATATTCACAGGATCCTGGTTTACAGCTGGAACGATATCCGGAAAGCTTTGTATCCGTATATCTCATTCTAGTTGTGTATTGTATTATTTTCCGCTGCTATGTATTTAAATGTAATTTAAATCTCTGATATTTCTGTGTAATATTCATTTATACTCTGTATATTCTTGTAATCTGATGCATTGTTGTAATATACAATGAAACGTTCTTCTGTATGCGTTCTGCTGTGGTTTGTTCTCGAACTATCCGACGCTTTCCTTTACGGGGAGGTTCCGGGCCGTCACATTTGGTATCAGAGCTTTGGTTTACAAAGCTAGAGAACAAGACACATTAGAACCATACGGAAGAATTCATCAGATATTGGATTAGTAATATCCAATGAGAATGACTCGTTAGAGATGGGATCAGTAGTGTCCTAGAACGAGTGTGAAGAGTAAATTTTTAAAGTGAAAACAAATTTTGTTTTGAAAATTTAAATCAATTATTCGTATTGGATTATTTATTTATATTGATGTGGACAATCCAGTATATATAGATTTTGCATATACGTCTGATCCGCGTGTATTCGAAGTTTTAATATACTGGATAGATATAGAATCACACTCTAGTCGCCCGGAGAAGGTACTGATGATAGCACGTGCATCATCAGTATTTATGTTCGTGTTTCGAAGGTGTGATATCTATATATTTCCATTAGACTGGTGTGAGAACCAAAACTTATATAGTTAGGAACACATTGTTGTGAATTGGTATCAAAAACATGATTTTTTGTATATGTATCAAAATTATGAATTTGAAATTCTAATTCACTAATTGATTGATGTTTGTGTTGTTTGTTTAGTTGTTTGCTAATTTTGAACCATTAGCCTAATTGAACCCAATATTGAATTGTATTGAGAATTAGTTGCATTTGCTTGCATATACATATATATCATTGAACAGGTCATAGCAAGGAGGCTAGAGCAGAGAATAAAATTTGTTTGCCTGACAAATAGGTACATGTTTACTACATAATTTCCTGTTTTGTTTGGGTGATGATGATTTTGTGGGCCTATTGGCTAGCCGCTTGGCTTTTTCTTTTTCTTTTTGAGATCTGAAGGACCGGGGAAGCTATTTGAAATTCCCCGATGCTCCCGGTGCAGGGGAGGTTATGGCGAAATTTTTCGAAAATTTAGGGTGTTAGCCAAATTTTTGAAATTTTGAAAATTCTCAGAAACTGAAGAGTTAGAGAATGGAAGCCAGATCGAGCGTAGAGTTGAATTATCAAACCACTTTCGACTTTGTTCCTTTTCGGGGACGAAAAGTTTTAAGTGGGGGAGATTGTAACAACCCGTAAATTCTGGGCCAGTTTAAAATTTTTATTTTGGCAATTTTAGTGAATTTTGATTATTTAAAATGAATTATTTTAAATAATATCGACGAGAAATTTATTTAGAATATAAATCGAACGTATATATTATACGCGTCGTCGTTAGAATATAAATATTTATATATAATTATAAAAGGAATTGAAAATGGCGCGGTAGTTCGAAAATTCGATTTCTAATTTCAAATGAATATACAGAATTCAATATAAGTCAGAATTGAACGAAACAAGAAATATTTGAATCTGTATAACTATATCTTTGTAACGAAGTTAACAAACTGAGATTTCATCTTAGAAATGATAAGATATGTCCAGTTGAAAATTAGAAATAGTCGCTGTGGAATTTATATATATTTTAATATAATATATGGCCCTTAAAAATAGCCATTTTGCAAACGACCTCGGATTTCGACGAAACCAGTTTTGTTGGATTCGCAGTGTAAAGTTATTGCTAGATTCCAAATTTCATAATTTTTCGAATCAATATGTGAGCGTGGCAAAGGAAAACGCGTTTGACCAGTTTCAGTTGATTTTAATCGACTGGAAATTGGCCATTTTTCAAACAGTCTCAGAATTCGACGAAACTAGTTTTGTTAGGACCGTATCGTCAATACGAAGCTAGAAAATATTTTTCTGCAATTTATAGAGTTATTATGTGACCCCGGTAATTTGAAATGTACGTTTAAAATTCAATATAGTGATTTAAATGTAAATTTAACGGAAACTGATTCAAACGGTCGAATCAGCTTACGATACATATCCCATTGTGTTCGGAATGGGGGTAATTCGCTATGGACGACAGGCGGTGGGCCTCGTTTCGAGGTCTTAGGTAAAAGTCAACTTTATGCAATTAAATTAATAAAAAAAAAAAAAAATATCTTTCTCTTTTATCCTCCAGGCCCCCCCCCCGTTCAAAAAATTAAATTTCAGAATAAAAAAAAAAAGAGGGCGGAGCCCTAAAACCGCTCGACGGAGCCACATCGCGCGAGGCGCTGCTCCCCCCATCTCCGACAACTCCTCCGCCGCCCTCTCAGGTGAACCCCCCCTCGTGAAAACAACCGAGCGCCTCCCCTTGAAGCCCTCGACGCCGACGAAGAAGCCGCGCCACCCCCCCCCCCCCCTCGAAGCAGCCCCTCCTGCCACCACCGATCGAAGACCCAAGCCGCCGACGAACTGCGAAGACCTCCCCCCCCCTCTCAGTAAGAATTTCTGTTTATTTTATTATTATTATTTTTTTTTTATTTTTTTTAAAAACCGATTTTAATAATGATTTTGTTTTAAAAATAAAAACTGAAAATGTTTAAAAGTAAAAAACTAAATATTTTTAAAGGTATAAAACTGAATATTTTTAAAAGGAATTTTTAAAAGTAATAAAACAGGAATTTTTAAAAAGTATTAAAAACTGGAATTTTTAAAAGCATTTTAAAAACCTGAATTTTAAAACATAGAAAAAAAAACTGATTTATTTATAAAGTATTAAAAACTGAAATTTTTATAAAGTATAAAACTGGATTTTTTTTATAAAGTATTAAAACTGAATTTTTTTTAGAAATAAAAACTGGTTTTTGAAATAAAGGATAAAAACTGAATTTTATAAAAAAAAAAATAAAAACTGATTTAGTTTTAAAGGTAAAAGCTTTAACATGGGAAGAAAGGTTTGAACTTTCAAGCAAAGTAAAAATCATATTTTTATATGGTGAAAGCAAAAGTAAAAATCATATTTTTATGTGTTGAAAGTCGAAATAAAAATCATATTTTTATATGTTGAAAGTCAAAGTAAAAATCATATTTTTATATATTGAATAGCGAAGTCAAAATTCGATTTTTACATATTGAGTAGCATAGTAAAAATTCTATTTTTACATATGTAGAGGATACGGGCGAAAGCGACAATAGGCGAAGATTTCTATTAAGAAGAGTCTTGAAGTTGGATAGCTATTGGTGAGAATTTCTCACCTTTCAATTTATTTTTCTAGTTATATATATACTAGGATGCAGACGGTGCTTAGTAGCACCCGACACCCGTCCACAGACCATGGACTTGTTTGTTTGACTGTTTGGTGATTGATTGTGATATTGGTTTGAATGTGGTTTGTGGTGTGAAAAATCGAATCGATAAATTGGTTAGGATTAGACGTGCGCCGTTATAAGGCGAAGGAGTAAGGCTAGGTTAGACCCTTACTCCAAAGTTTGTGGTTTGCATAACGAATTGATTTGATTGATGTGTGAATGGCGTGGGCCTTCACTAGACCGGGGATAAGGCTAGGCCTTGTCCCGTTTCTAGTATCGTGCCGTTATGCCGCCGAAATTTTCTAAAATAAGTTAGAAAAATAAAATTAGCATTTTATTTAACGAATGAACTGAATATAAATTCATATGTTAAAATAAAATGTGTTATCGTTAAAAATATAATTTTTAACGTGAATGTGAATAAATAAATATTCATTTACAAACCAGACGGTTTGTTTATGTACACCTATTTGAATGACGTTGATTGGGTCGATAAATTTTACACATCGCCTAACTGCACAAATAAAATATGTGTTTGATTGTTTGAAACCCCACACGGGTGTTAGGATGAAATTTGAAGTTCACTCATCCTGATTTATTAAATATGTCGATCGATTGATTGACAAGCTGCTATAAGCGTTAAATGTCTATATTTGATGCTTATACAGTGTAGTGCACTTTGGTTGATGGTTGATTATTCATCGTTGTTGATATATACATGTGTTGTAGAAAATCCATATAATTAACATTATATGGTAATTGATTGGGCCTCATTCCAGTTTCGAGAAAAATAGAAATATTTGAAATAGAAATATTTGAAATAGAAATATTTGAAATAGAAATATTTGAAATAGAAATATTTGAAATAGAAATATTTGAAATAGAAATATTTGAAATAGAAATATTTGAAATAGAATATTTGAAAATAGAAATATGTGAAGCCGTGAGGATTAGATTGACGCCATTTTGACGTGAACGATATTTATATCGATTTTATTCATTTTAAAATGAATATTGAAACGTGATTTCGAAATCGAATATTTTGAAATGAATTGAATTGAAAACGATTTCGAAATGAATTGAATTGAAAACGATTTCGAAATGAATTGAATTGAAAACGATTTCGAAATGAATTGAATTGAAAACGATTTCGAAATGAATTGAATTGAAAACGATTTCGAAATGAATTGAATTGAAAACGATTTCGAAATAAATTGAATTGAAAACGATTTCGAAATGAATTGAATTGAAAACGATTTCGAAATGAATTGAATTGAAAACGATTTCGAAATGAATTGAATTGAAAACGATTTCGAAATGAATTGAATTTTAAAACGATTTCGAAATGAATTGAATTGAAAACGAATTCAAATGGAATTGAAAGCGAATTGAAATGAATTCAAATTGAATTGAAATTTGAATTGAATAGAAATGAATTTTGAAACGAATTTATAAAGAAGAATTCAATTTTGATTTGAATTGAAAAGGAAGTTGAAATTGCTTTTGAAACGAATTTAAAACCATTTATATAATTCGTTTTAAATAGTAATCGACGAAATATATATTATATATATTATATATATAATATAATGGCCTGAATAGAACGCGCCGCGCTGCGGCAGTTCGCGAATTTCGATCATTTGTTTCAAACGGACATTACGGGAGATCCGACCGTCGGATTCTCCTAAAACCGGAACCGTTGGGTTCGTATCGAAAAGAGCTTTCTAATGAATGTTAGAAATTTGAAATCTAACGGTTGGATTTGGAGATACGTCCAAATCAAATTCGAAAAAGGTCGCTGTAAGTGCAGTTCGATGGCCGTTAATGGAAATCGACCGTACGGGCCTTGATAAAATTATTAAAAATAGTAATAATTTGTGTAAAATCATAAGAAATGATTTGTGAAAGTTTGGGATGAAAAACTCCATATTTGAAAAGATAAAAATAGATTTTTATCGAAATGAACTAGTTTTGAACTAGAATTATAATTCTATTTATTTTTAAATAAATAAATTGAATTTGAAATGGTTTTGAAAATAACCAAAATTTCCAATGATTGCATTGGAGTGGATTTGAATCGAAATTGTCTTCGGAATATTTCGATGTTGGAATTCGTGATATTACAGGTGTTGTTATGGAAATTTGAAAGATATATATGTATATCGTTATTTCCAATACGACATTTGTTAATCGTAGAATTTGATATTGAATATAGGCCGATATAGTTTCTATTCAGAGCCTTGTATTGAATATCGAATGTGATTTGGGTTTGTCGTGAATGGTGTCTTCACTAACACTGTTCTTGAACCCAGTTGAGAAAAGATTAAATCTTTTTATTTAGATTTAATGAAGTGTACCAATTAAATGATATTTAATTGGAATTGAATTGATATTGATTTTTGGGTTTATCGTGAACAGTGTTTTAAATAACACTTGTTCTTTAACCCGATAATTAATGGGATGTGACTTTGGGTTTATCGTGAACCGTGTTTTAAATGACACTGATTCTTTAACCCAGTCACAGATTAAAACTAAGTGGAGTTTTAATGAATCTTTAATTAGATTGAAAAGATCGAGAATGGAGTATCACCAGTTTTGCTCCAGGCGATAGTTAAATCTTTAATTAGATTTGAATGTGAAATTTAGAAACTAACTGGCGGTTAGCCAAGCAGAATGGTTTTCTGGATATTGATCTGATGTTGGTTTCGGCCTTCGGGGTTAATATTTGGGGAATTATTCTCTTGATTAATTTACGGTTAGTGACTAATGAATTGGAATGAGGCGTATGTTGTGTTTGTGTAACACTTTTATAATATATACGCGAGTTATTCGGAAAGACCGGGTTTATCCCATTCTGAATAACTGATACGACGATAAGTCGAAGATGAAGACGATGGTCGAAGACCGGAAGTCTTCACGTCGTTTGGGTGATAACTGATGATCTTGATTGGGCTGTACACCCAAGAAGATGGAAACAGTTAGTGATCGTCCAGACGTACTTGGAGATCGATGGATATGCGGGGTACTAGGTGCCTCCGGTTTCGTTCAGACCCAGAACGGACTTGTAAATGGACTGTGTGTCTGACATCGGATTTCATTCTGTGTGACTGATATCGGTTGCATAGGATGGCTTGCCTGTGTGGCATGCTAAGATGCAAATGATCGAGGCTTCTGTTGAAAAGCAAAGTCTTGTGGTGATGATCAAAGCACGGCCTTTGTGGCGTAGCTTTGTGTAACGTTTACCTCGCGTGTTTCACACCCGGTATGAACCAAAAACGGGAGACGGACCTCAGGGAGGGCATGCGTTTCTTTCTAGCTAGAAGTGGCGTCAGTGGTTTTACACGCCCTGACGAGTTTGACTTATGTGGTTGTTGCTGTTGCGAGGCGCCTCGGTTATATCGGTTTCGGCCGAATGCATTCTGGTCGGCTGACGGACCAGACTTACACCCCATAGGGTGGGGAGACGTATTGTTCAGGCATAATAATCCACTCCGTGTGGACCGGCCCTGACGATCCAAGGCTTGCCTGCGCGCTTGCCTGAGACATGGGCTAGATTGTCTCGAATCGGTTGAGGACTATCTTTTGCCTCGGTTCATAGATGGAAACCCAATTTCCAAATACGAGACTTTGCGGTTTTGATTGTATATCCTATATATGGCGACATAGTGGGATGGGGCGCTCATGCCGCCTATGATTGATACTTATGATTTGAAGTGTTTTATATACTATGCACTTATAATAGTATCAAATGATTTGTTTTAAACGTATCAAGCATTCTTTGGCTGTTATAAGGGAAAACCCTATCCTCGACTGCGTTGCATTGTGTGATGGGACCTGGGTCTTATAACAGCTTCATTTTTCTTTATTTAGCATTGCGCTGTTGGTTTTATGCACTGGTATTCTTGGGAGGAAACCCGTTCCGTGTTATACGGCGTGGTCCCTTGATTTACCTAATGATTTGAAATAAAGATTAATAACTGTTTTAGTTCTCACACCAGTCACATGACTGACCTGGAGTTTATTGTTTTAACCTAAACTCTGGGTGCCCCTATTTTCGACACGGGCAGCTAGTAGTTTTGGTTTTGCAGATTTATATTCACAGGATCCTGGTTTACAGCTGGAACGATATCCGGAAAGCTTTGTATCCGTATATCTCATTCTAGTTGTGTATTGTATTATTTTCCGCTGCTATGTATTTAAATGTAATTTAAATCTCTGATATTTCTGTGTAATATTCATTTATACTCTGTATATTCTTGTAATCTGATGCATTGTTGTAATATACAATGAAACGTTCTTCTGTATGCGTTCTGCTGTGGTTTGTTCTCGAACTATCCGACGCTTTCCTTTACGGGGAGGTTGCGGGTCGTCACAAATACACAACTAGAAGAGATATACGGATACAAACTTTCCGGATATCATTCCAGCTGTAAACCAGGATCCTGTGAATATAAATCTGCAAAACCAAAACTACTAGCTGCCCGTGTCGAAAATAAGGGCACCCAGAGTTTAGGTTAAAACAATAAACCCCAGGTCAGTCATGTGACTGGTGTGAGAACTAAAACAGTTATTAATCTTTATTTTAAATCATTAGGTAAATCAAGGGACCACGCCGTATAACACGGAACGGGTTTCCTCCCAAGAATACCAGTGCATGAGACAAACAACGCAATGCTAAATAAAGAAAAATGAAGCTGTTATAAGACCCAGGTCCTATCACACAATGCAACGCAAGCCGGGGGATAGGGTTTTCCCTTATAACAGCCAAAGAATGCTTGATACGTTTAAAACAAATCATTTGATACTATTATAAGTGCATAGTGTATAAAACAACTTCAAATCATAAGTATCAATCATAGGCGGCATGAATGGCCCATAACACTATGTCTCCATATATAAGTTTACAATCAAAACCGCAAATGTCGTATTGGAAGTTGGGTTATCATTTATGGTATGAACCGAGGCTAGGGGCAAGATCCTCACTGATTCGAGACTGCCTAGCCCGAGTCTTAGGAACAGCCGCAACTGCCCCATGGATCCTCAGGGCCGGTCCACCGACGTGGATTATTATACCTGAGCACTACGTTTCGCCGCCCTTTGGGGCGTAAGCGAGCCAACTAAATGACTCCATCGGTTCGAGAACGACCGATCAATCCGAGGCGCCTCGCAACAGCAACAACAACATAAGTCAAACTCGTCAGGGCGTGTAAAACCACTGACGCCACTTTTAGCTAGGAGGAAACGTAGGCCCTCCCTGAGGTCCGTCTCCCGTTTTTGGTTCATACCGGGTGTGAAACTCGCGAAGTAAGCGTTACACAAAGCTACGCCACAAAGGCCGTGCTTCGATCATCACCACAAGACTTTGCTTTTCAACAGAAGCCTTGATCATTTGCCACTTAGGCATGCCACACAGGCAATTCACTCCATGCGATTGATATCCATCAATATATAACCCCTGAGCTCGTACATCTCAGAGAAGGGCGTTAAGCAAGAGAATAAATTCTCCGCCGCCAAACAGATATATATTTAATAGAGATCAATCACACGGACTAAAATCCAATGTCAGACACACAGTCCATTTACAAGTCCGTTCTGGGTCCGAACGAAACCGGAGGCACCTAGTACCCCGCATATCCATCGATCTCCAAGTACGTCTGGACGATCACTAACTGTTTCCATCTTCTTGGGTGTAAAGCCCAATCAAGATCATCAGTTATCACCCAAACGACATGAAGACCTCCGGTCTTCGACCACCGTCTTCATCTTCGACTTATCGTCGTATCAGCTATTCAGAATGGGATAAACCCGTTCTTTCCGAATAACTCGCGTATATTTTATAAAAGTGCTACATAAACACAACATACGCCTCATTCCAATTCATCAGTCACTAACCGCAAATTAATCAAGAGAATAGTTCCCCAAATATTAACCCCGAAGGCCGAAACCAACATCAGATCAATATCCAGAAAACCATTCTGCTTGGCTAACCGACAGTTAGTTTCTAAATTTCACATTCATAGGGAAAGATTCCCATTAATTTTATCAAAGATAAATTCCTTGAATTTATTCTTTAATCTACTTTTGAATTTCGATTCAACTAGTCGGGATTTACGAAACTTACTGAAGTAATCATTTGTTTTAATTTCCCAGTCCCAACCTATTCATCCCATGAAGTAAAACTGGTAATACTTCATACCTAACACCACGGTGTTATCGGTAAATTCAATTACCATTTCACGTTCAAATCTAATTAAAGATTTGACTATCGCCTGGAGCAAAACTGGTGATACTCCATTCTCGACCATTTCAATCTAATTAATGATTCATTAAAACTCAACTTAGTTTTAATCGTTAACTGGGTTAAAGAATCCGTGTCATTTAAAAACACAGTTCACAATAAACCCAAAATCACCTTCATTAATTATCGGGTTAAAGAACGAGTGTTATTTAAAACACTGCCCACGATAAACCCAAAAATCAATATCAATTCAATTCCAATTAAATATTATTTAATTGGTACGCTTCATTAAATCTAAATAAAAAGATTTAATCTTTTCTCAACTGGGTTCAAGAACAGTGTTAGTGAAGACACCATTCACGACAAACCCCAAATCACATTTGATATTCAATACAAGGCTCTGAATAGAAAATATATCGGCTTATATTCAATATCAAATTCTATGACTAACAAATGTCGTATTGGAAATAACGATATAAATATATATCTTTCAAATTTCCATAACAACACCTGTATAATCACGAATTCCAACATCGAAATATTCCGAAGACAATTTCGATTCAATTCCACTCCAATGCAATCATTGGATATTCTGGTTATTTTCAAAACCATTTCAAATCCAATTTATTTATTTAAAAATAAATAGAATTATATTTCTAGTTCAAAACTAGTTCATTTCGATAAAAATCTATTTTTATCTTTTCAAATATGGAGTTTTTCATCCCAATTCTTTCTAAATCATTTCTTATGATTTTACATAAATTATTACTATTTTTAATAATTTTATCAAGGCCCGTACAGTCGATTTCCATCAATGGCCATCGAACTGCACTTACAGCGACCTTTTTCGAATTTGATTTGGACATAATTCCAAATCCAACCGTTAGATTTCTAATTTCTAGTATTCGTTAGAAAGCTCTTTTCGATACGAACCCAACGGTTCCGGTTTTAGGAGAATCCGACGGTCGGATCTCCCGTAATGTCCGTTTGAAATAAAAGGTCGAAATTCGCGAACTGCCGCGGCGCGGCGCGTTCTATTCAGGCCATTATATTATATACAAAATATATATAATATATATTTCGCCCATTTCTATTTAAAACGAATTATATAAATAGTTTTAAATTCGTTTCAAAAGCAATTTCAACTTCCTTTTCAATTCAAATCAAAATTGAATTCTTCTTTATAAATTCGTTTTAAAATTCATTTCTATTTGATTCAAATTTCAATTCAATTTGAATTCATTTCAATTCGCTTTCAATTCAATTTGAATTCGTTTTCAATTCAATTCATTTCGAAATCGTTTTCAATTCAATTCATTTTGAAATCATTTTCAATTCAATTTATTTCGAAATCGTTTTCAATTCAATTCATTTCGAAATCGTTTTCAATTCAATTCATTTCGAAATCGTTTTCAATTCAATTCATTTTGAAATTGTTTTCAATTCAATTCATTTCGAAATCGTTTTCAATTCAATTCATTTCGAAATCGTTTTCAATTCAATTCATTTCGAAATCGTTTTCAATTCAATTCATTTCGAAATCGTTTTCAATTCAATTCATTTCGAAATCGTTTTCAATTCAATTCATTTCGAAATCGTTTTCAATTCAATTCATTTCGAAATCGTTTTCAATTCAATTTATTTCGAAATCGTTTTCAATTCAATTCATTTTGAAATCGTTTTCAATTCAATTCATTTCGAAATCGTTTTCAATTCAATTCATTTCGAAATCGTTTTCAATTCAATTCATTTCGAAATCGTTTTCAATTCAATTCATTTCGAAATCGTTTTCAATTCAATTCAATTCAATTCGAAATCGTTTTCAATTCAATTCATTTCGAAATCGTTTTCAATTCAATTCATTTCGAAATCGTTTTCAATTCAATTCATTTCGAAATCGTTTTCAATTCAATTCATTTCGAAATCGTTTTCAATTCAATTCATTTCGAAATGAATAAAATCGATATAAATATCGTTTACGTCAAAATGGCGTCAATCTAATCAACACGGCTTCATAAATTTCTATTTTCAAATATTCTATTTCAAATATTTCTTTTTCAAAATAGTTGTTATTATCAAAATATTTCGTTCAACACATGACCAATCTCAATGGAGGAGTACTGTCAACACATGAACTTTTATTTTATAGTCTTCTTTATTTTTCAAATTGGAATGAGGCCCAATCAATTACCATATAAAGTTAATCATATGGATTTCATACAACACATGTATATAATAGCATTGAAAAATAATCAACCATCAACCAAAGTGCACTACACTGTATAAGCATCAAATATAGATATCTAACGCTTATAACAGCCTGTCAATCGATCGATCGACATATTTAATCAATCAGGATGAGTGAACTTCAAATTTCATCCCAACACCCGTGTGGGGTTTCAAGCAATCAAACACAGATTTTTATTCGTGCAGTTGGGCGATGTGTAAAATTTATCGTCCCAATCAATGTCCTTCAAATAGGTGTACATAAACAAACCGTCTGGTTTGTAAATGAATATTTATTTATTCACATTCACGTTAAAAATTATATTTTTAACGATAAAACATTTTATTTCAACATATGAATTTCTATTCAATTCATTTATTCGATAAAAAGGATATTTTTATTTTTCTAACTTATTTTAGAAAATTTCGGCGGCATAACGGCACGATACTAGAAACGGGACGAGGCCTAGCCTTATCCCCGGTCTAGTGAAGGCCCACGCCATTCACACATCAATCATATTCACCAAACAACCAAATTCAAATCAAATCATCAAACTAATCAATGCAACCAAACAAACAAGTCCATGGTCTGTGGACGATTGTGTCGGGTGCTACTAAGCACCGTCTGCATCCTAGTATATATATATAACTAGAAGAAGAAATTGAAAGGTGAGAAATTCTCACCGATAGCTATCCTAGCTCCACGGCACTTCTAATGCAGGAAATCTTCGCCAACTCGCCTTTTGTTACCTTCGTTGCCCGCTTTCACTACCTATGTAAGAATCGAATTTTTACTTCGCTATTCAATATATAAAAATCATATTTTTATTTCGAAGTTCAACATATAAAAACCATATTATTTTTATTTTTTATTTTATTTCATAAAAATCCTATCTTTTTTTATTTCATAAAAATCCTATCTTTTCAGTGTTTTAAAAAAAAAACTAATCTTTTCAGTTTTAAAAACACTGTATATTTATTTTTCAAAAACCATATATGTTTACTCTTCTTTGATATATTTTTTCTAATTTAAAAACAAAGTATATTCTTCTACTTTAAAAACAAAGTATATATTTCTACTTTAAAAACAAAGTATATATTTCTACTTTAAAAACAAAGTATATATTTCTACTTTAAAAACAAAGTATATATTTCTACTTTAAAAACAAAGTATATATTTCTACTTAAAAAACAAAGTATATATTTCTACTTTAAAAACAAAGTATATATTTCTACTTAAAAAACAAAGTATATATTTCTACTTAAAAAACAAAGTATATATTTCTACTTAAAAAACAAAGTATATATTTCTACTTTAAAAACCAAGTATATATTTCTACTTAAAAAACAAAGTATATATTTCTACTTAAAAAAAAATTCACATTTTTGATAACATAATATATATATATATATATATATAAATCAGATTACTTTCAAATTCAAAGTATATTTTTATTTTCATAATCAAAGTATTTTATTTAAAAAAACTGAAATCAAACAAAATGCAGTTTATATTTAAAATTGATTTTTAAACAAGGCTATCATATTTAAATAAATAAAGAAAAAGAAATCACCTTCTTACATGCGTTCGAACCTCACTGGAAAGCTGCGACTTCGAGCAACCCAAAACCCTCGCCTGCGCACCACCAGTCGGACCACCTGCTGATGATCCAAGACCCCCACTCAAAGCCGCACCATGAGCTCAACCTCCACCAGGCCCCAACTTGAAGTTCGAACCCCCCCTGTCGGACGAAAACTGAACCCAAACGCTCAAGCTTGGAGCATGAAATTTGAGAGTTCCAGTTTACTACGAACGATCATAGCCGTTGATTTCATTGAGCTTGAGGTGCTCATCAAATTCGCTTTTGAAAGATCTTGGATTGTTGCGTGGATTTCAAATTAGGGGAGGAAGAGGTTTTGAAGGATAATCGCCGTTCGTTTCACCTTTGGCGGCTGCGTTTCTCGTTTGGGAAAAAGCCAAGGGTTTTGACCCTTTAAACATGAATAAATATATAATTAAATATTATTTTAATTCTAATTTTTCTTGTTTATCAATCTGTATTTCAATTTAATTCCAACGACTGTCGTCCCTAGCGTTTTACCCCCATTCCGAGCACAATGGGATATGCCCCGTTAGCCAATTCGACCGTTTCGATCAGTTTCTGTTTAAATTAAAATATAAATCTTTATATATTCAATTCAACCACACATTTCAATTTACCGGGACTACATACGGATCCCAAAAATTACAGAAAAATTATTTCTAGCTTCGTATTGACGATACGGTCCTAACAAAACTAATTTCGTCGAATTCTGAGACCGTTAGAAAAATGGCCATTTTCCAGTCGATTAAAATCAACTGAAACTGGTCAAACGCGTTTTCCTTCGCCACGCTCACATATTGATTCGAAAAATTATGAAATTTGGAATCTAGTAATAACATAACATCACGGACCCAACAAAACGTGTTTCGTCGAAATCCGAGGTCGTTTGCAAAATTGCTATTTTTAAGGGCCTTATATATATAAAAATATATATAAATTCCACGGCGACTATTTCTAATTTTAAACTGGACATATCTTATCATTTCTAAAATGAAATCTCAGTTTGTTAACTTCGTTACAAAGATATAGTTATACAGATTCAAATATTTCTTGTTTCGTTCAATTCTGACTTATATTGAATTCTGTATATTCATTTGAAATTAGAAATCGAATTTTCGAACTACCGCGCCATTTTCAATTCCTTTTATAATTATATATAATTATTATATATTCTAACGACGACGTATATAATATATACGTTCAAATTATATTCAAAATAAATTTCTCGTCGATATTATTTAAAATAATCTATTTTAAATATTCAAAATTCGCTAAAATCGCCAAAATAAAAATTTCAAACTGGCTCGCATTTTACGGGTTGTTACAGCTCTTTTCGATACGAACCCAACGGTTCCGGTTTTAGGAGAATCCGACGGTCGGATCTCCCGTAATGTCCGTTTGAAATAAATGGTCAAAATTCACGAACTGCCGCGGCGCGGCGCGTTTTATTCAGGTCATTATATTATATATATAATATATATAATATATATTTCGTCGATTTCCATTTAAAACGAATTATATAAATAGTTTTAAAATTCGTTTCAAAAGCAATTTCAACTTCCATTTCAATTCAAATCAAAATTGAATTCATCTTTATAAATTCGTTTTAAAATTCATTTCTATTCAATTCAATTTGAATTCATTTCAATTCGCTTTCAATTCCATTTGAATTTGTTTTCAATTCAATTCATTTCGAAATCGTTTTCGATTCATTACATTTCGAAATCGTTTTCAATTCATTTCATTTCGAAATCGTTTTCAATTCATTTCATTTCGAAATCGTTTTCAATTCATTTTGAATTCGTTTTCAATTTGATTCATTTCGAAATCGTTTTCAATTCAATTCATTTCGAAATCGTTTTCAATTCATTTCATTTCGAAATCGTTTTCAATTCATTTCATTTCGAAATCGTTTTCAATTCATTTCATTTCGAAATCGTTTTCAATTCATTTCATTTCGAAATCGTTTTCAATTCATTTCATTTCGAAATCAATAAAATCGATATAAATATCGTTCACGTCAAAATGGCGTCAATCTAATCAACACGGCTTCATAAATTTCTATTTTCAAATATTCTATTTCAAATATTTCTTTTTCAAAATAGTTGTTATTATCAAAATATTTCGTTCAACACATGACCAATCTCAATGGATGAGTACTGTCAACACATGAACTGTTATTTTATATTGATAAAGATGTAAATTTTATTACTAAAATATTTCGTTCAACACATGACCAATCTCAATAGATGAGTACTGTCAACACATGAACCTTTATTTTATATCGATAAAGATGTAAATTTTATTACTAAAATATTTCGTTCAACACATGACCAATCTCAATGGATGAGTACTATCAACACATGAACTTTTATTTTATAATATTCTTTATTTTTCAAATTGGAATGAGGCCCAATCAATTACCATATAAAGTTAATTATATGGATTTTCATACAACACATGTATATAATAGCATTGAAAAATAATCAACCATCAACCAAAGTGCACTACACTGTATAAGCATCAAATATAGATATCTAACGCTTATAACAGCATGTCAATCAATCGATCGACATATTTAATCAATCAGGATGAGTGAACTTCAAATTTCATCCCAACACCCGTGTAGGGTTTCAAATAATCAAACACATATTTTATTTGTGCAGTTGGGCGATGTGTAAAATTTATCGTCCCAATCAATGTCATTCAAATAGGTGTACATAAACAAACCGTCCGGTTTGTAAATGAATATTTATTTATTCACATTCACGTTAAAAATTATATTTTTAACGATAAAACATTTTATTTCAACATATGAATTTCTATTCAGTTCATTCTTTAAATAAAATGATATTTTTATTTTTCTAACATATTTTAGAAAATTTCGACGGCATAACGGCACGATACTAGAAACGGGACGAGGCCTAGCCTTATCCCCGGTCTAATAATGGCCACCGCCATACCCATATCAATCAAATCACTTTCGTTATGCAAACCACAAAATTTGGAGTAAGAGTCTAACCTGGCCTTACTCCTTCGCCTTATAACGGCGCACGTCTAATCCTAACCAATTTATCGATTCGATTTTTCACACCACAAACCACATTCAAACCAATATCTCAATCAATCACCAAACAACCAAACAAACAAGTCCATGGTCTATGGACGATTGTGTCGGGTGCTACTAAACACCGTCTGCATCCTAGTATATATATAACTAGAAAAGAAATTGAAAGGTGAGAAATTCTCACCGATAGCTATCCAAACATCTTGACTCTTCTTTGATATAAATCTTCACCGTTATCGCATCCTTGTCATCTTCATTGCCCGGTTCCTCTACATATGTAAAAATCGAATTTTTACTTCGCTATTCAATATATAAAAATCGAATTTTTACTTTGTTATTCAATATACAAAAATCGAATTTTTAATTCGAAGTTCAATATATAAAAATCATATTTTTATTTCAAAGTTCTATATATAAAAATCCCATTTTTATTTCAAAGTTCAATATATAAAAATCCCATTTTTATTTCAAAGTTCAATATATAAAAATCCCATTTTTATTTCAAAGTTCAATATATAAAAATCGCATTTTTATTTCAAAGTTCAATATATAAAAATCGCATTTTTATTTCAAAGTTCGATATATAAAAATCCCATTTTTATTTCAAAGTTCAATATATAAAAATCCCATTTTTATTTCAAAGTTCAATATATAAAAATCCCATTTTTATTTCAAAGTTCAATATATAAAAATCCCATTTTTATTTCAAAGTTCAATATACAAAAATCGCATTTTTATTTCAAAGTTCAATATATAAAAATCGCATTTTTATTTCAAAGTTCAATATATAAAAATCGCATTTTTATTTCAAAGTTCAATATATAAAAATCGCATTTTTATTATGCTATATAGATAAAAATTATATTTTTATCACGCTATTTTCTATATAAAGTTTCCGCCTTTTCAAAAATAGATCTTTCACCTTTATAAAAATATGGATTTTGCCTTTTCAAATTTAAAGATTTCGCCTTTTTAAAAATATCGCCTTATCATGTTTTAACATCTATATCTCATAAAGATTATATTTTTATCATTCCTACTATGAAAAGATCATATTTTTATCTTTCTGCAATATAAAAGATTATATTTTTACTACTTTAAAAATATAAAAATCATATTCTTCTAATCTTCTATATAGTAAAGTTTTTTTTTTTTTAATACTTTAGAAATATAAAAATCATATTTTTAATACTTCAAAAATATAAAAATCCTATTTTTATCAATGTATTTATTTTAAATAAAAACTCAGTTTTAAACAATGCTATTTCATTGCAAAATTTAATTACTAAATTAATTTAAAAATCATAAAAGAAAATATATAGAATAAATAGAAACCGCACCTTTGCTGGTTTGAACGTTGACTGGACGGGAGGGGGAAAAGGGGTGCGCGGTTGTTGCTGGGTGGCGGATGGTCGAGGGGGGGCGAGCTCAGGTGGCGGTGGCAATTTCCGGGGGGGGAGGGGGGGTCTGCGACGTATCGAAGGGGGGGGAGAAAGGGGTGCGCGGTTGTCGAGGTCTTCGAGGGGGGGGACTGATCGGAGCCGCGTCCGCTCCGGTGGCGCGATGGCCAGCGCCTGGCGGCGCGTTTCCTCTCCGCCCTTTTCTTCTTCTTTTTTTTATTTTCCTGAATGATTTCTAATTTCAGTTTTTAACGGGGGGCTGATATAAGGAAGAGAAAAGGGTTTTTTTTATTTTAATTATTTAATTAATTTAATTTTCCACCCAAAAAGCAACTTTTATTTTCGACCTCAAAACGGGGCCCACCGCCTGTCGTCCCTAGCTAATTACCCCCATTCCGAACACAATGGGATATGTATCGTAAGCTGATTCGATTGTTTTGATCAGTTTCCGTTGAATTTACTTTTAAATCACTATATTGAATTTTAAACGTACATTTCAATTTACCGAGGTCACATACTAACTCGAAAAATTCTATAAAAATATTTTCCAGCTTCGTATTGACGATACAGTCCTAACAAAACTAGTTTCGTTGAATTCTGAGACCGTTGGAAAAATAGCCAATTTCCAGTCGATTAAAATCAACTGAAACTGGTCAAACGCGTTTTCCTTTGCCACGCTCACATATTGATTCGAAAAATTATGAAATTTGAAACCTAGCAATAACTTAACATCACGGACCCAACAAAATTGGTTTCGTCGAAAACCGAGGTCGTTTGCAAAATGTCCATTTTTAAGGGCCTGAATTCCATAGCAACTATTCAGAATTTTCAACTGGACATATCTTTTGATCCCTGCTATGAAATTTTGATTTTTCGGATTCGTTGGAAAGATATTATCAATTTGATCCTATCATTTTTGGTTTCGCTAAAATCCGGATTGTTCTACACCTGGTACATTCGTTTGAAGTTTGAAATCAAATTATCGAACTACCGCGCCATTTTCAATTCTATTTATAATTATATATAAATATTTATATTCTAATGACGACGCGTATAATATATACGTTCGAATTATATTCAAAATAAATTTCTCGTCGATATTATTTAAAATAATTCATTTTAAATAATCAAAATTCGCTAAAATTGCCAAAATAAAAATTTTAAACTGGCCCAGAATTTGCGGGTTATTACAAGGAAGAAAGAGCAGGAGGAGAGTGGAAAGGTAGGAAAGGAAGGAGGAAGGAGAGGGGAGAAGCTGTAATAACCCACATTTTACATACCAGAAGATCGTAAAATATTTTTATTTAATTCCCTGAGGGTTGGACCATTCTCATATTTTAATATGTTGCTTATGGGGATGTGAGAGATGTCCATAATTTTTACCAATTTTGTTTATGACCATTTTGCCCTTGTCAGTCTTGTACAGGGAATAACTTTTGACTCGGATCGAATAAGGTGTTGAGACCTATGCCATTGGAAAGGAAATGATGTTTTCGTTTTCGTAGAGTGGTCACGATAAAGATTTGGTTCAGCGGTTTGGGAGGAATCGATGTTTTAAGGTTTAACTCTTGGTTGTTTAGGTTTTAAAGCCATAATGGACTGATTTGGAGAAGCCCATTAGTGGCTGGTGGGAGGCTATAAATAGGGGGTAGAGGCTTGGAGAATAGTTTACATTCTCCATTCCTTCATTTGGAAGAGTTAGGGGTCCTCCATTCCTCCATCTTCTACACCTTTCCACCATTAGAGCATAGAGAATCGAATATCAACATTGCTTGAAGCTAGATCTACGCCATTCAAAGAGAGAGATCATCGAAACGAAGAGTTTAGAGAAAATTCTTCGCTGTTCGAATCATAATTCATTGCTTTTGACTTGTTTGGGGGATTTGGTGAGTGATATACATATCTCACGCGAATTCAATCAAGTATATGAGTTCTATGATCTTAACTTGATAATTTTAAAGTCTTTTTCCTTAGACCTACATCATGGTAAGTCTATTTTCATGTGAATCACCATAGCATCTAGTCTAACAATTTTAAATCGGCAATTTCTATGTCATTTCATATGTTTATGCAAGTTAGTTCCATCATTTTTGGTTTAATTATCGAATTATCATAATTTATAACATTTTCTTTAATTTAATGATGATAAATGGTCATTTTGATGTTGTTGAGGATTTGTTGAAGTGTTTATGATTGATTTGGGTGTGTGGGATGAGTGGATTTCATCACCATTATCGAAGATTTGGTCAAATTTGGAGTTATTTTGGTCAGATCTGGAGTCATGTAGTTTTTCTTGAGTCGGGTCATTTCTTCCTTCCCAACCAAGTCGTAGGGAGTCAAGTCGCGAGATGGAGGAGGCCGACATGGTGGTGCGACATGGGGTGACCGACATGGTGAAAGCTGATATGGTGGAGACCGACATGGTTGAGGTAACGGTCTGGAGAGTCATGTCGTGGCTGACATAGGGAGTCATGTCGAGTCTGGGATGAGGAATTATGGCGTGATCGATATGAGGAGTCATGTCGTGTTAGACATAAGGTCATTTCTGAAAAGAAAAAAAATCGGGTACGACATGGATTAGAACAAAAGGACTTGAAAAAGAAAAACATTCGGGACGATTCCCCCGAACCCGTGCCGTAGCGCAGTGTGTCTAAATGTTGTGGTCGGTGGCTTGAACGTTGTGGTTTATTTCATAGCAAATGGATATGATGCTATGAATTGTGTTGAATCATATATCGGTATTATTTGGTTCAGTGATGTTGTGACTTCGAGGGGAATTCAAGTGGGAATATTCGAAGTGTTGAATGTGTTTGTTGATCGGTGTGGAGCAATGGATGAGATGGCAACTCGAAGGTCATGAGTTGGTGGATAATGGTTGCTTGAGGAGGTTGCCTAAGCTATGAAAAGTCATTGAGTTGGATGACTAGAGATGCAAAGGCCGAGAAGTTATCGTTGTCGTAAGTTCTAGCAGGCTCGAAGTAGGGTTATAATAGGGGCACCTAAAAGCCCGGAAGGTTGCTGATCGAGTACCCCGGGTATCGTTGAAAGGCCTAGTTGTCAAGGTTGGACAAACGTACATATCATTGAAAGGCGTATGGAGTTTATGCTAAAACTGGGGTTACCATCAGCCCTTGACATATGGCAAGGTTAGTCGTCATACGATTAACGATGGTTTCGAAGCAGGATTGGTGGTGATAGCCAGAGTCTGTCATGGTTAATTAGTTGCCTTGTTTGTATCGTCCTACGTAAATTGTCTAACGTCGAAGGATATATTCCTTGGGTGCTTGTCTGATATTGGTTTAGGCCTCTGGGGCTTGTGCTTAGGGATGTTGAATTGGATTAGGATGGTTTACGTGAGATACATATAATATGATGCTATGAGTGCTAGTGGTGTTTGCTTCTGATTGCCATGAATGAATGGTTGTTCTGGTTTCCATGAATGAATGGTTGAAGTGTTTAAATTAAAGGCTATCACTATCCGATGTGGGGAAGACGGGAGTTGAGTTCTGCTCTGGTATTAGATTAGTTCGTTTATTTGCCCATTCTCATATACTTTATTGATGATGTTCGATAGTTGTTTTATCGCTCACTAAGACTGTTGTCTGACCCAAGGTTTTATGTTTCCCTCTTATTACCTTAGGTTGTTCATCCGGTTGTGGATGGGCAGACTAAGTAGCAGGTGACAGTTGGTAGTTTGGTTAGACGACGATGTTGATCGATGGCGAGCTGCAGGCTTACGTTCTAGTTTTATTACTATCTTGTATTTGTTTTTGCTATTTGTTGTTTCTACTCTGAGTGTTGTAGTGAGGAAATTTGTACAGACTTATGCTGAAATCCTGTTGTTGGATATACGTTCTAGTTGTTATGAAAGTTTGGTATTTTATGTTCAAATATGCTTCACTAATATTACCTATTGTATATGTTCTATTATATTTTATCCATGCACTATGAGTTATACGACAGGTTCCGCTTGTGTTATAATACCTTGATGATCGTCCACAGCTGTCTAGCACGCCTTTCAGTGCATTATTCCTTTTGTTAAGTGCAGGGGATGTGGGTGGTCGTCATAGAAGCCATGGCTGAAATAGGAAGGAGAAGCAAGGTGGAGAGTGGAGAGAAAAATGGAGGGAGTAGTGAGTGAAAGGAAGGGGTCTTAGCCTCATTATATAGCTATGTACCAAGGGTTATTTGGTTATGGTTTTAGTGGACATATGTCCATTTAATGGGCTAGGCATTCATGTATGTAGACAACAAAAGTGCCACCTTAGCTTTTAGGAAAACCATGGCTTCACATGGAAGGTTTCGGGTAAAAACACATTTGCTATACTTATATATGTTGCAAAATTCACTATGCTTATATATGTTGCAAAACTTGAGTTCTACGCTTCGTTTGATCGTTTAAACATCCAACAACTTATGTTTTCAACTTTAAACAATACTAACAACATATTAACATTTCAAAAGTAATTATTTTTATTTATATTACCTATATTTAATATATATATTTATTTATTTGACAAAATTTTATGTTGACAAAATAGTTTTGCAAATACGTTTTTGACACATCTGTTGTAGCAAAACGTGATAAATTCTTACCATAATATTTTGACAAAATCAACATTTATTTTATTATTTAATCATATTTATATTAATATTATATTTTTAGTTAATTCCAAATTAATATTTAAATCATATTAAATCCATTATATATCCAAAAAATCCATTTATATATATAATTTTTTTTATTTTAAACTGGTTAAAATAGTGGATCATTACAGTTAACGATACACATTTATATCACGCATGATCACATAATAACTCCAATTGACTTGAAACTTGAAATATTAAAATAACCGACCATTACGAATTTTATAAAATTAGTTTCGTTGAAATACGAGGTTGTTTGAAAATTGGTCATTCTTATTTGTTAAATCAAATCGATAAAATATAAATTGATTTAGGAACAATAAAATCCATTTATAATAAATTATTATTATCGTATATAATAAAATAGAATTTTTATATAGTTTCAAACTAACTTAATTCGATTTTAAATTCAGGATTTTCATTTTTAAGTTAATTTAACGTTCAATTCCTTATTTAAATAAATTTCTAGTCATTAAATCTTAAAATTAATCATTTAAAATATTTAAACTAATTAAATATTTCTACATTCGGGTTATTACATACATTGAGTTTGAGATAGAACATTTGGTCTTTATTAAAGTATCATCTCTAAGGAATGTAATGGGATTTGGATAGTTGGGAAGCTCGCCTTTAGATTCTTTGGATCCTACTCCATTATTAGATGAGTAGGTACGATGACTTATAGAAAAAGACTACTGAAGACGCTTGCGGGAGTTCATGATGTTTCCATGTTTCGCACTTGGGGAAGTGCTTACATGACTCAATAGAGGTTATGGAGCCAAGTCAGCTCGAAAAAGTTAAAGTCGAGTAAGAGGCATCAGTTCGTTACATTTCTACTTGGATCTTAGGACATGAGATTAAGCGGCTAAGGAATAAAAAAGTTCGACTAGTAAAAGTTCTAAGGGAGACAACGCAGAGGATGTAACTTGGGAGACTGAGGATAAAATTTATACCTTCTATCCTTTTCTTTTTTATTGCATGCATTTTTCCATCTTTAGTTTAGGTTCTCATCTATAGTTCCTTGTGAAGGGAAGTTCTTAAGATTAAGCTTATGGATGGTATGATTGATTGTAAACATATTAATATAACATGCTAGTATGATGGATGCAAGTGTTTGCTAGTGGATGCATGTACACACATTAGGCGCTATTTAGATATTGGAGAATTAGGTCATAAGCATATGCATATGGATGTGTGCTTCATTTTTATTTTTTTTATTCTATGGTTGCTATATATGGATGATTATCATATGGTTGTTGAATATGGATGATGATCGTAGCATGCATATAGAACTATTAAAATCATTAGGATTTTTGCATATATTTGGATTCATGGCACGAACATATTTGCATAAAAAGGAGGTCGATTGAATCAGCAGACCACTTCATTTTTGCACTAGTTAGGGACATTTACGTTACACTATTGCCCATTAACATAAACTACATTAGAAATTTTAAGGATAATGGATGTGGTGGATGATGTTTTAGTAGATGAGTGTAGGCTTTGGTTGTGACTATTTATTACAATTTTCTATCTTCGGAGATTTTGGGGATGAAATCTTTTAAAAATAGGAGAATGTAACAGTCCAAAATTTTAACTCATAATAATTAATTAAGAATTTAATTAAATAATAAAATAGTTTTGTAAAATTGTCTGAATTTGGTTATGAGAGTTACATCATCGAGTCTGTGATAATTTTTTAGACAATTTCCATATATAAGTTGTCGAAATCCGAGTTCATATGAAGAAGTTATTAAAAGATTAATAACTCAGAAATATCAGTTTAGAATTAAGAAAAAGAAAAAATAAGTAACATGGTGGGTCAAGCCGACCTGTCATAGTTCGACCCATAGGTCAACTCCGACCAAGTACGAGTCGACCAGCATTTTTACCTGGATGTAAAAATGTCCAGGTACAAGCCGAAGAATTTAAAAATTAGGTTACTTGAAATCCGGGCGTTGGTTTTGTGATCGTATGGTTGAAACTGAGTCTATGACCTGGTTGAAACGGATTTAATCAGCTAATCCTATGCTTTGAGGATCCCTGAGTCCACCATAAATAAGACCGTAGACGTAGTCATTCACTCACACACAAATCTTCTCCTATCTGGGTTCTTTTAGCTTGAGGTAGAATGTTAAACCTAAGTATTTTCTAGCAGAGGATTTCAAAACAAAAATTAAATAGTTTAGGATCGGGATCCCGGAAGACTATTGACTATAGATAAGAACGATAGGTAAGTGTTAGTGGTTCTTTTAGATTTTTAAGCAATTAAAATAATAGGATTTATAATAGTTGTAGTTTTACAGTATTTCTTCATATTTTAAGTTATTTTTCTATTAATTCATTTTCGGTATTTTTATTTACAATTCTTCTATTTTCTATAGTTATTTTTATTCTTTTTATAGTTCATTTACATTGATTTTAAGTGTTAATAGATTTTTAAATGTTGGTATTAGAAAGTGAATTTAATCCTCGTTTGGATGTGAAAAATTATAAAAAGAGTGCAAATTCCATGGACACGGATTAAATAGTGAAGTACTAATTTACAGAAAGCTATTGTAAAACAAATAGATCTATAATAAAAAGAAATTAGACTGAAAGAGGTAGATCTTGGGCATTTGTAAGTAAATTACGACACATATTATAATCGAAAAGATTAAAAGATGAAAAGGCTTATTAGGATATTAAAAACTGCTATAACAACATAATAAAATGAATGGAAAGGAAAGATTTAAATCTGTTATGATATTTAGACTTACACTGATATAAATAGGATATAATAAAGGGTCAGATCAAGGACTAAGGCAACAGATTATAGACTCGGATCAGGTCAACAAATAAAACTTAGATCATGGCTTAAGTTAATAAATAAAACTTAGGACAGGACTGGGTATGGAGTGCAATTAGAATATTGTTAGAACCAAAAATGCATTCCCATTCAGATCAAGGACTGATGATCTCAGATCCGAGATTGACATCGGGAGACAACATGTTGTAGATTGGTCAAATGTTAAGGGGGCAACTAAGGCACTCGATGATGATCGTGCATGCAGAATTGATTGTGAACTACAACATCGATGTGCTAATTTATGTCTTTGTTGATGGATCGATAGACGGTGATTTGTGTTGATACAGTTTCACGACGGGCGAATTCACAGTGATATTCTACCATGCTAATAGGTGGCAAGTAGAAAAATTCGGTCAATGGATAGAACTAGGAAATTTACCCTAATAATAACATCACTATAGTAGTAGAATCAGTGAAAACAATCGAACAATCAATTTGAACAATATCTTATTATCTCGAAAATGATTTCTAGGTTGTGCACAGACACATCTCCTTGTAACACTAGAACTATCACTAAGTCTATTATCTCTAATTTGCTTAAACATGTTAGTAATTATTTCAACTCATTAGACTTTATGTCTGATCCATTCCTCTTTCTTTATTCCCCCCTCCCCTCATTAGGCTTGCAGGGTTGAGGTTGAATAGTTCAGACAGCTTGGAGGTGTTAGAACCTCCACTTTTGGACTTGATTTTGATTAAGACAACTATATATCGAAGATATTGCTCGCTGACGTCTTTTACAGGAAAAAGGAGAAGAATATAATCTAATACTCGAAGATTCGATAACGCAATATGATGATATATTTAGTAAAGAATCGAGTCAATGTTTAGATGGTAATTTATGTTAAAATATCTCCTTAAGTATATATATATATAATTTATAGTATTTTCTATAAAATATGAATAGGCATGTGCATGATATGTGCACCAAATGTCTGGTTTGAAAAATTCAGACGTTTGAATGTTGGATATTCAATAATTCGAGGTTGAATATTCAGAAGTTTGAATTTTCAGATCAGACGTCTGAATAGGATTTTTGTGCATATGTCCATTCACTTTTAAATTATAGCCTTTTTTCAGAAGTCTGAATCAACAATTTAGAAGGCTGAATTGAAAGATTATGACTTTTTAAAGAGTCTTACCTCTTTAATTCAATAATTACGACTATTTCTTTTAATCAAACCTTTTTATGAATGATTACAACCTTTTATTTGTTATAAATACACTTCAGAATCAATTTTTTTATCACCAATTCTTTTGTAGCTTTCTTGAACTATCTAATCTCTGATTCTGAACTATTTTCTATCCAAATTCACTTATGCTCTCAAATATTCAATAATGCTTGATTGTAAATCACTTTCCTTTCTATTCTTCACTTGATTTCAAATATATATACAAAGGAGAAGATTATAGGAAGGGTATACTCAAACTATGAGTTATCAGTGTTATTCAGAACACATACTCAGTCAAAACAATTTGTTGTATTTGTTGAAGTCCCATTCTACTACTCAGGCAAGAAGTCCTCTTCGGTTGCAGAGGCGAAATCCTGTTATGCTGCTCTGGTCCTATTTGGCTACTCAGGGGTTGTAATACCTATTCCTCCGGGTTAAGTGAGGGTGTTGATTAGTGAAATACTAGAAGGAGTCTGGGACTGGACGTAGGATGATGCTCTGAACCAATATAAAAATCCCTCGTGTCGTTTACTTTTATTTACTGCGTTTACTCTGCTTATCTGTGATATTAATTTATGTAGTTTAATTTCTCATTAAATTTTTACTTGCATAACTATATCAAGTAAAGTATATCACGCTATCAAGAGTTCCACTTATACACCTAGTTTCATATTACTCGATCCTACTCTTGTAGTCCTTTTCACTTAGTATCAGAGCAGGACATCTTATAACCGTAAAACAGTTATTAGATAACTCGATAATATGGAAAATAACACTAGCACCAGCATGAACACAAGTTTCATAGAAGGTTAATCCACTACACGACCTCCACTTTTTAATGGTATGAACTATAATTACTAGGCTACACGAATGAGAATGTACATGCAAGCCAATGGATTTGACACTTGGAGTATCACTCAAAAAGAATATATTATTCCCACTACCAACTATTATAGTTGTCAAATTCACAAAAAACAGATGCTACTTCAAGTGCTAAAGCTATGAATATGTTGCATTGCGCTTTGGATAGAAATGAATTTAACCATATGTGTGTGTGTGTGTGCAATACTACATATGATATATGGCGTACATACAAGGTAACTCACGAAGGAACTAATAAAGTAAAGTAGAGCAAGATATCCATGCTTAAAAGTCAATTTCAGAATTTTAGAATGAATGAAAATGAACCTATTAATGATATGTACTCTAGATTTCAAGACATTTATCATTCATTTCGTGCTTAAGAGAGAAAAATACTCTGATTTTGATATAGCATCGAATATCCTAAAATCTTTAAGGAAGATTGGGAAAGAAAGGTCTTGCAATTAAAGAAGCTAATGATCTTTGAGCCCACGAAACCAGAAGACTTAATAGGGAATCTAATGTCGCAGGCAAAAAGAGTTCATGCACAGGATAAGAAGAACTTAGCTTTTCATGCAAAAAAAGATGAATCATACTTTGATGAAGAAGACCTAGCTTTCATTACCAAAAAAATTTAGAAAGTTTTTAAATTATAAGAAGGGAATCAGAAACAATGGAAAGAAAAATCTCAACAACAAAAAAGCCTCTTCATTAGCAATTGAATGCTTTGGTTGGCACAAGAAAAGACATTTTCATAAAGATTGTCCAGAACAGAAGGAGTATCGCAACAAAAATAAGGAGAAATCCAAAAACGAGCATTTTCAATAACATGGGATGACTCGGATTCTTCGTCTTCTGAATGCAATAGTGCAAGTGATAACGAACAAGCTAACGTGTGCTTCATGGCTAAAGAAAACGAGGTTAGTAATTTTACTTTCAAAGATATGGTAGAAATAAATACAGAGTTATTAGAATCTTGAAATAATTTCAAAAGAAAATATAAACAAGCTAATGAGGATCAGAAAAGGGTAGAATTTGAAAGTGATATGTTGAAAGATGAAAAAGAGAAATTAGAAGAAGAAATTAGAAAACTTCAAGAATCTTTTGCTAATGCAAATTCTCAACTTTCCTTATCGAATCAAGAAATTGAAACTCAAAAAGAAAAGAATAACCTGCTAATTTTTGAAAATCATGAGTTGAAAACTAAGATTAAAATAGAAGAATTAGAAAATTCTAGTCTCAAAATTAAATTGGATGATATCATTAAAAATATCACTAATTCTAATAGAGGTAGAGAGAATTTATCTAAAATTATAGAAAATTCTCAACCTGCATCCAGCAAGAAAGGATTAGGATATAAACCAAAGGCTGGTATTTCAAAGAAATCAAATAAAAAGAAACCTAGTAAGTTTAAACCTAGCAATTCATCAATATCTCCCAAAAAGAAAAATGTTTCTAAAACTGTTTAATATATGGGTTCCTAAAAAGAACAATTACTTGATTATGAAAAAAAAACATTCTTAGAAACTGTACATAAAAAGAAGAATTATATTTATAAAAGGGATACTAAACCCTCTTGGGTTTGGTTTCCTAAGACCTAACTCTTAGAATCCTAACGGAGGAAGTGGGTACCAATATCATTACATATTTTTTGCAGGTCCCACTCGAGAAAAGAGGAAAATGGATACTCGATAGTGGTTGCGTAAAGCATATGACAGGGTAAAAAGAGATGCTAACAAATATTATCTACTCAAAAGGAGGAACTGTCACATTTGGTGATAATTCCAAAGGTAATATCATCGACAAAGGCGATGTGAGCAATCACGGTACATCTAATTTACCTCTTATTACTGATGTTTTTTTAGTTAAAAATCTTAAACATATTCTGCTTAGTACTAGTTAATTATGCTATAAAGGTTTTAAGATGTTATTCGCTGAAAATAAGTGCAGTATTTCTGATAAAAATCAAAATCTAATTTTTAAAGGAAATAGAGATAAAAAATATTTATATTTTAAATATGAAAATAAATAATAATCCAAATATGTGTCTATTAGCCAAAGAAAATGATCGTTATGGCAAAATAGATTCTGTCACATTAATTTTAAAATAATACATAAGATTTTGAAAAACGAATTAGTAAAAGGGTTGCCAAAAATGAAATTTAAAGTAGATAATTTATGTGGCGTTTGTCGATTAGGTTATTAACAAAAACTTCTTTTAAATCTAATAAGGTTATTTCAACATTACAACCAGTAAAACTACTACATGTGGATTTATTCGGACAACCCAAATTCAATCCATTAACCATAATAGATATGTGTTCATAATTGTTGATGATTTTTCGAGATTTACTTGGACCATTTTTATGAAAATAAAAGTGATACTTCTGAACATTTTAAAATGTTTGTCAAACGAATTCAAAATTTAAAAGGCTTTAAAATTAAAAACATTAGAAGTAATCATGGAGGATAATTTAAAAATGAACTATTTGACCAATATTGTAGAAAGAAAGGAACTTTTCATAGTTTTCGTTTCCTAGAACTCCATAACAAGATGGAATTGTAGAATGGAAAAACAAAACGTTACAAGAATGTGCTAGAACATTATTAAATGGAAGTACATTATCAAAACATTTTTGGGCTGAAGCTGTTGCAACAGGCTGTTATGGTTTGAATCGTGTTACTATTCCTTACGAAAAATACCCCTTACGAACTTTTCAATGGTAGAAAACCAAATATTTCATACTTTAAAGTCTTCAGGTCAAAATGTTTTATTTTAAGTATTAAAGATCAGCTTGGAAAATTCGATTCGAAATCCAATAAAGAGATATTTCTTGGATATTCAGAACGACTAGAAGAAAAATAAAATTGAAGAAACACATCATGTTTCTTTCGATGGAAATTTTATTCAAAATTCATATAATAATGAGATTTTGAAAAACAAAAATTCTCAGGATAATGATAATGTTAATTATAATTTTAGGGAAAATGAAAACGTTATTCATAACAATAATGAAAATATCACTGAAAATCAAGATATTGTCGAAAATAATGATCAAAATGAAAATACTTATACAAAAAATAAAAACAATATTGATAATTCTAAAGAAGATAAAAACATTGTTCATAATTCTAGAGAAGATGAAAACATTGTTCATATAATAACGAGTTAAGATCTCCACCTAGAATATTACGAGACCGTCTATCTCAAAATTTTATTGGAGAAATAAATTCGAATGTAAGAACTATAAATCAATTGAATTTAGTAAGTCACGTAACATTTTTATCCAATATAGGACCCAAAAATCTAAAAGAAACTTCTACTGATGAAAATTGGATTATCGCCATGCAAGAAGAAATTAATCAGTTTGAACGCAATGAAGTTTGGGAATTAGTTCCTAGGCCAAGTGATCAAGCTATTATATGACCAAAATGGGTTTATAAAAATAAAGATGACGAATTGGAAATATAATTAGAAATAAAGCTAGATTAGTCGCTCAAGAATATAATCAAGAAAAAGGAATAGACTATGAAGAAACATTTGCTCTGCTCGCTCGACTAGATGCAATTTGTATCTTATTAGCTTGTTCTTGTTTTCACAACTTTAAATTATATCAAAGGAATGTAAAAAGTGCATTTTTAAATGGATGTATAAAAGAAAACATTTACATTGAACAACCACCTTTATTCATACATGGAAAATACCCGGATTACGTGTACAAATTGAAAAGGCATTATATGGTACAAAACAAGCACCCCGTGCTTGGTATGTACGCCTTAAGAATTATTTAATAAGTTCAGGATTTCAAATTGGAAAGGTTGATCGAACATTACTTATAAACCAATATAAAAAGGATATTTTAATAATTCAAATTTATGTGGATGATATTATATTTGGTTCTACTAACGAAAAACTATGTCAATAATTTTCTGAAATTATGACTAATGAATTCTAAATGTCACATATGGGAGAATTATCATATTTTGTGGTCTACAAATTAAACAATTATCAAACGGTATTTTTATAAATAAAGAAAAATATCGTAATAATTTAATAAAACGATTTGGAATGGAAAACACTTCTGTTAAACCAACTCCTATGTATACAACAACACATCTTGCTAGAGATAAAAACGGTAAAGTATTGAATTGAAATTATATCATAGTATGATAGGATTAATATTATATTTAACGGCAAGTAGACCAGATATTATGATGAGTGTTTGTTTATGTGCACGATTTCGAGCCAGTCCAAAAGAATCAAGCATACGAGCAGTTAATCGTTATCTAAGAAATACCAAAGATTTGGACTTTTCTATTCGAAAGATTGTTCCTTTGAATTAGTATCTTACAGCGATGTTGATTTTGGAGGATCACAGACGGATCGAAAAAGTACAAGTGGTACTTGTCACTTTATTGGCAAATACCGGTATCTTGGTTTAGCAAGAAATGTAATTGTGTTTCACTATATACCTGTGAAGCTGAATATATATATATATATATATATATATATATAAGCCGCTTTGGCTTGTGCTCAAGTTATATCCATGCAACAAACACTTAAAGATTTTAATATATATTTATCAAAATCAACTATTTATTGTGACATCATGAGTGTGATAAACTTATCTAAAAGTCCAGTTAATCATTCTCGAACTAATTATATAGATATTAGACATCATTTCTTACGTGATAATATAGAAAAAGAAATAATTAACTTAGAATTCGTGTCGTCTAAAAATCAGATAGCTGATATTTTCACTAAACTATTACTCGAAAACACGTTTGTTAAATTACGAAGAGAACTAGGCATTGTTTCATTTAGATTTATAAAAATTAAGTGCAAAAATAAATTTTTTAGAAAATAAAATTTTTGTGCATCAACCATGACTCGAACCATAATGCTTTGTATGATAGTTGCTTAGCCTTTCCATTGGGATACTAGTGTTTCTCGTCCAGCTATAATACTATAACTATGTGTCTGATAATTCTATTTTAAAACTACAAACAACCTATTATTTATATACATGGTTTATATTTTATCTTACATAAGAACCATAGATTAATTTCCTGACATTAAGGCAGGTTATATTATAAAAAGCCTTGTTAATAATAAAAATATATTTGTTAAAAGAAACAACTAATTTCTTAAAGATACTATTCATTTCAACATGTCTACTCACTCTAACTCAAGTTCACCAAAGAATTCGAGCTTACCAAATAAACCACCCTCTGTAATTCAAATCATTTCATCGAAACAAGAACCGATATATAAGTGGTCTTCGTATCATTTGGTATATACACCAGATTCTAAGAAATAGAAACCAGCTATGGCTATATCACCTTCTACCAAAAAGAAAATAGACGATATTCATTATTTCTAACAACAACAGCTTGATTTACAACATGAGTTATATTTTGAACAAAAAGTTGCCGCATGAAAATTAACTCTCTTGGAACAAGTAGCTTTACGAGTATGTGGATCTGCTAAGACGGACGTTCACGAACCATCTTCTTCTTGGACACCATGGAATCAAAGTCCAAAACGATCACTGTATACTCCGAATTCATGGGATAAAAATTATGCAGCTAAAGAAGAAGCTAAGAAGACACCATCTCCAGAGAAATCATCATTTTAAAACTCCAAATGAGCTGTTAAATTTTCATATTTATTCCAGAATAATGTTAAATTTTTGAAATAAGTTTTACTTGTTTTTCATTCGTGAATAAAACAGAAATTGTTTTAAGTTTTTTATATAACTCATATGAAAAATTAAAACATGTTTATATATACATTTAAATAGTTTAAATATACATATGATAACTCTCAACAAAATTTGAAGTGTAAAACTAAAGGTTATAAAACTTAAAAAACAACCAAAGACTTACTTATATCTGGAAAACACCAGATTCGGCCGTTTATGTGACAGCCGCACCGTATCTCTTACACCGAACTAGTAAATGGTGTGACGTATGACGTGCCAGGTCGATACGGGATGATCATCAGGGTAGAGTAATTCAAAAACAAAACCTGTCGTATAACTCACAGCGCATGGATAATATAAAATAATAAAGTATACAACAGGATATAGTAATGAAGCACAACTGAACAAAGAATCAAATTTCCATAAAACCATAGAATCTTGGGTAGAATGCTTCTCGATACAAGAATCGTTGATTACAATATGCCTCACTACATCCCTCAGAGTCTCACTAACATCAACTTACAACAAAAATAAAAAAGAAATAGTTAAACAGTAGGTAGTAATATTATGCCAACCTCCTACTCGTCACCGCACAACAACACCAGCACCAAACCTGCTCCCTGCTACCAGCTACTCAATCTGCTCATCAACAACATTGATGAATAGCCCAAGGTAATAAGAGGGAAACATAAAAAATTTAGTCCGAAAATAGTCTTAGTGAGCGATAAAATAGTTAACAATAGTTACACAGGATAATATGAGATTATCGGATTCGCTTTTAGCGATCAAAAGGGCTAATGGAGAACCCTGGTTCTAGCCAAACTACCATACGCCATCGTGACTCGTATGTTTTCTTTTCCATTCTCGACAACTAGGCCCATCGTGACTGTTTAGGTTGCACAATCTCTCGAATTTGTTCCTAACGGGTGTCCCCACGATACCCCCTGCTTTGAGTCCGCTAGAACACTTTGATAACCAACGGTTCCTTGGAAAATCAAACCTGTCATGCCTTTCATCTCGGCGACTCAATTCATTCTCGAACCATTCCATTTTCATTCATGATTGACTCCCATCATGTCAATCCCTCATCATACTAGATCGTATATCGAATCACAACCAATGTCACATCAATCCGGTTTTGAACACTCCGACGTGAGTTCACAATTAAAGCACCATCCACAAATGAGTTGCACATCGATCATCTGAAGTCCATTCATCACCAATCTTCACCAGCAACCCCCCACGAGCCATGAGAATCATACCCACAAAATTTAAGCCTCCCATTTGCCAACCTCATGGGCCAGTGCCGAACCATCTACTTAGCCAATTTTGGCTAAGTAGCATGCCTCGATCCATCCAATATTTGAGAACTTCTTGCTAGTCCATTCTCCCATTGACTCGATGCTTCTACAGAAACTTAAGTCGATCTGTTAATCTCCCGAGCGATCAGTCTTTTACCCATCCAAAACACATCCGATTGACTTGGAAATCAATCAGTAGCTTCGACTCACCACCACGATGCCACACACCAAGGTCAAAGCCCGTACGACCCTTCCCCATGGGCCATGGGTCGGTGCTGACATATCATAGGTCGGAGCTGACCCATGCACCTAGCATATAATTGCACCAAAAATTTTTTGCCTTCTTCCTTTATCTTCCAGAGCGACTTGGCCAAGTTTCGTCTGAATCGATCATCTGAACCTCCAATTTGCTCTGTTCTTCAATCCTATATTCCTATGGCAACCAATCTAACATACAACTCATGCAACACAATCAATTCAAACAAAACAAACGTCGATCCATATAGCACCAAACATGCATACATGAACAAATCACAATTATAGCATAACATGAGATCTAGCATGATTTGGATACAAACATATGTATAAACAGGATTAATCTAGCAATTATCTGGTTAATATGACCAAATTAGGTTTATCTATGACATCTAAATATGAGATTAGCATATATGATCAGATCTAGGGTGAATTTAGCATATAACATATGAATTTAATCCTAATTTACCCATACAATCCGTAGCTTATGTGTGGGAGATATCTATCACTCACTAATTTCTAGATCTGATGCAAACTTAATGAATTCAGATCTGGACAACAATGAAATCCCTCAAATATGATGAAACTTGATGTGATCTAATTCCCTTGATGATGATCTATTCTTCCTTGATGACGATCTATCTTCTAGATGCAATCTACGATGAATTCATATGAAAAGAATGGAGAAATAAGGCTTCAGATTGAACCCGAGAATCACAATTGCCCAACCAAAAGTTTACAAAGAAGAGAGTAACCCTAGTTCTATCCCTTAGTCCCCCTATTTATATCTGCTAGTCATAGGTCTAATGGGTTTGGCTAACCATCCCATTAGCTGCTGACCAGTGTGCCTAAATAACAGCTGAAACTTAAAACAGTGATTCCTCCCAAACTGTTGAACCAAATCCTTCATGTGACCACTCTACGGACTTGTAAACCACCATTCTGATCCAATAGAATTGATCTCAACACCCGCTTCGATCCCTATCAAAAGTTATGGCCTAAACAGTAAACTAAAGGGTAAAATGGTCATACTTGAATTCGGTAAAAATCATGGACACGTCTCACAACCCCATGAATGACATACTAAAATCTGAGAATAATCTGACCACTAACATATAAAATATAATTATTTTACGATCGGTCGATACGTAAAACACGGGCCGTTACATTCTCCCACTTTTGGAATTTCTCCCTTGAAATTCCAAGCAAACATGAGCAAACACAATATCCCGCTTGCCTACCATCCATGAGTAGCCAATATATCATCTAATCTAGCATCCAACCATCCATGCAATCAAAAATCCTACCCTAGCATGCAGAATTCTAATAACACAAGACATAATGGCACAAGTAAGATACGATATACGTGAACATACCACCTAAAGAGTTATAAATGGGTCGACTTCATTCTCTCTTCTATTTCCCACGTGCAATCGTCACTGTTCTCGCTCCATTGTACCTTGACTAGCTTAACAACCTTCCTCCTAAGTTGTTTCGTGTTATTCCCCATGATGCGAAACGGCTTATAAGGCCTAGAAATTTTGGGTTGAACTTCAAAATCTTCAAGTTAATTTGGAGATACCACAACATTCGAGTCGTGCACGAACTTCCGGAGAAACGGTAAATGAAATACGTTATGCACACTTGCCATCTTCTCTGGTATGTCCAATCTATTAGTGATCTTCCCAATACGCTCGACAATCGAAAACGGCCCACCAAACCATGGCGCTAATTTTCCTTTCTTTCCAAAACAAATCACATTCTATAGTAGTGAAATCTTAACGAATACCAAATCACCAATAGGGAATTCCAAATACTTATGTCACCTATCGGCATAACTTTTCTGACGATCTTGGGCTGCATTCATTCGTTGCCGAATGACTTCAATATTATATGTAGTTTCTCTTATCATCTCAGGCCCAAGTACCAACTTTTCGCCAGTTTCTAACCAACAAGATGGAGAACTGCACGGACTATCGTACAACGCTTCATACGGTGAAATTCAAACTATCGATTAGTAACTATTATTATAAGCAAACTCAACTAAATGTGAATGGTCTTCCCATGATCCTCCAAAATCCAATACACCAGCTTTAAGGAGATCTTTCAATATTCGATTAACTCTTTCAGTCTGACCATCTGTTTGGGGATGATAAGCCGTACTCATACATAGCTCAGTTCCTAATGTCTCTTGTAAACTATTCGAAAATCCATTGATAAATAATGGATCTCGATCACTGACAATAATCTTCGAAATTCCATAAAATTGAACTATCCACTTAAGATATAATTCAGCCAATTTCTATGCAGTCCTAGTCGATCTGATAGGAATAAACTTTGCGCTTTTAGTCAAGTGATCCAGTACTACCAAATTACTATTGCTTCCTTCCTTTATCCTAGGTAATCTATCAATAAAATTCATCGATGCTTGCTCCCATTTCTATGTAGGAACTTCAAATAGTTGTAGTAATCCACTCGGGTTCTTCTAGTTGACTTTAACTAGCTGACAGTTCATGCACTTCGAGATAAATTTGCCAACATCCCTCTTCATACCTTCCCAGTAGTAGACTCGTTTCATATCTCGATACATCTTATTACCTCATAGATTTTTCGTCAATCTAGAGTGATGACATTCTCTCAAAACATCATCTCTCAATCCATTTATGTCAGGAACAACCAGTCATCCATTCTTACGAAGCCAACCATCTCATTTGACTTCGAAATCCTTAATCTCCTTTGGTTCTACTCTTATCTCTATCCCTTGAATGATTTCTATAGGCTTACCATCTCACTTTTGGCTTTCGCTAATCCTTTCGATGAGAGTCGGTCTAATCGATAAGCTAGCTAGCATCTCGGGTTCTAACTCACAATGAGGTATAAATTCAAATCCGGCCAAATACTCGAGATGTTTCCATTCGGTGAACATGGCTCCCAAAATTGCATGTCTCCGACATAACGCATCGGCTAGTGCGTTACCCTTTCCTGGAGTATAGGCTATTCCGAAATCGTACGATGCCAAAAACCCTAATTGTCGTTACTATAGAAGATTCAAATCATTTTGGAAGAAAAGGTACTTCAACGACTTATGATCGATAAACAACTTGAACCTAACTCCCAACAAATAATGTCTCCAAATCTTCAGAGCAAACACTGTCGCCGCTAACTCTAAATCGTGAGCCCGATAATTCCTTTCGAGCGGCTTTAGTTGTTGACTCGCATAAGCCACAACCCTATCTTTATGCATTAGCACCGCTCTAAGTTTAGTGCCACATGCATAGGTATATACTACCATATTTTCATTCTCATTTGGAATAGTTAACACAAGAGCACTTGTTGATCTTTCTTTCAAAATTCCAAAATCCTACTCACACTTTGCATTCCACGCGAAGACTTGATTCTTCTTTGTCAATCTGGTTAATGGTGCAGTTATCTTATAGACATCTTTGATAAATCGTCGAAAATATCAAGCTAAACCAAGGAAACTCCTCACATTCGTTGCATTCTTGGGTCGATCCCAATCTTGGATTGCTGCTACCTTAGCGGCATCTACCGTTATTCCTTGTCCCGATACAACATGACTCAAGAACCTCACCTCTTCCTTCAAGAAGTGACATTTCAAAAACTTAGCTCTCAACTGATGTTTTCATAAGACTTCCAAAACAATTCTCAAGTGTGTCTTATGTTCCTCCTTAGTCTTAGAGTAAACTAATATATCATCCATGAACACAAGTACGAACTTGTTCAGCCGATCCCTGAAAACTCGATTCATAAGATCTACAAAGTACGCTAGCGTGTTAGTTAATCCAAATGACAACACTAGCCATTCATGAAACCCGAACGGTGTCCTAAAAGCAGTCTTCGGCATACTATCTCTGGCCACTCTCAATTGGTGAAACCCCATTGCCAAATCCATTTGGGAAAATACCTTGGCTCCGTGAAGATGATAAAACAACATCTATTCTTGACAATGGGTACTGTTTTTCTTAGTCATTTTTATCAGCTCATGATAATTTACACATAATCGCAATGATCTATCAGCCTTGGTCACAAACAGCTGGTGTACCCCATTCGGATATGCTTCTCCGAATGAATCCTTTACTCAGAAGATCGCTCACTTGCACCTCTAACTCACGATGTTCCTTGGGCATTATCCGCCTAAGAGGCATAACACTAGGTTTGGCCTCATCCACTAAATCAATCTGAAACTCGATCTCTCACTGCAGCGGTAATCCTATGACTTCATCAAACACATTAGAAAACTCTCATACGTTTGGCATAGATGACAACCAATCCCATGGAATCACAAGCGAATATAAAAAGCTAACCAGAACTCCATCCTCTGGTAGACAACGTATCACAATAGTTCGCCCTTCCACATTCCCAAGTGTCACCTCAAGCCTCTTGCAATCAATAATATCTGCATACTTCTTAGTCCAGTCCATACCCAAAATAATTCCAAACCCAGCGAAATTCAAAACAAAACAATCATACATAAAAGAGCAACCATGACTCGATAAAATAGATCACGACAAAACATACAAAGACTAGACAGACCCCCTACTGGATTAGTCACAACTAATGGTCTATCAACGATTTTAGGTTCTAAACCTAACTTGCAAACAAGCTCATTAAAAATAAAAGAATGCAATAATGCTCCAGTATCAAACGAAACTCAAACTGTAACACCTTGAATAGAAAGCATACCTTTCACAGCAACATTCTTTAGTCAGGCCCCTCGAGGAAGATGGAAAAACATCCAAAGCATACGCTCTCACAACCTGCTTATCCTTCGGTGGTTCTAGATAATTCTTCTTCATATGCCTATGCTTATCATAGTTAAAACACTTTTTTCCCCTCTTCGCATTCTTACAGTCTGTAACACCCCGCATTTTTAAATTAAAAATTTACAAATATGTATATATGCATAGATAGATAAATAATGGTAATGTATGATGAAAATTAATTAATGTATGGAAGAGAAGGAAAAATTAATTCGATAACAGTGTGCGTAACGGAAAAGATAATAAAATACGGATACTTAATTTAAATATCAGGAATTAACTAAAACGGACATCACCATTGCGTTCGTCTTGGAATTCTGCTTGGAATAGAGTCCATGTTTTCGAAAACCGGACTCCATATGAAAGAATTATGGCCTTCGGAAGATTCAAGAGAAATTCAGAAATTATATAGTAAAATAACCCAGACAGGTCAACCTATACCAAGGCAGGTCGACCTGGAGGTCGACCTACCCAAGGCAGGTCGACCTGGAGTTTGACATCCCCTAAAACAGGTCGACCTGGGGGTCGACCTCCCCCCCCCCCCCCCAAATCTGGGCAGAATTCATTTTCAGCACCTGGACACGATTTCTGACCTGATACGTTGACTAAACAGCTATATAATGACCCTTAACCCATTCTTTTTCTTCACCCAAGCCTATGGCGACGCCATGGCTCTGTTCTAACTCAAATTCTTCTTCTCCAAGAGATTTCTAGATCCACTTTCCTCCTCTTTTCTCTTCAAAACATCTATTCTTAAAATTAAAAAGTTTAGAATCAAGACAACCTCCAAATTAAAGAGAAAAAGGGATTCAGATCCGCAATTTACACTACGCAAGGAGGAGAAATTCAGATTCACAACTTACGCTGCACAAAGAAATCAAAGATAGATTATATCTATGGATTGGGGCATAAAATCAACCAAAGTTAAATCAAATCCATGAATTGAAGATGAAAAGAAAGGTGAGTGGAATTACAACAAACTTGTTGCATAATAGTATTATTATCGTTCGTCATTCCCCATTTATAAATTCAATTCAAGATTCATGTTATAATAATTGTCCTTTTATTCTCCTTCCCCATTTTATTTTTGGATATAGGTTATCTCGAACCTAGATGAGATCTTATTATACATACGTACGATTGAAATATGGGAATATTGGGGCATAATTTATTTTATGCAATCGAGGAATATAATATGTAATTTGGGGATTGTGGCATAACAATTATTATTGCAAATATTGGGACAATTGGCGAATTGAAAATTGGGATTATTCAATGAAATAAAGTTTGAATTGGGAATTTTGGAGTGTATTTCAATAATGAACCTTTGGGTATGTTTTGGAAACATGAATCTATGCTAAATAGTGCGCAACTATGAATTCCGATTTATAATGTTAACATGAAATTGTGTAAATTTAATTGGAATTGTCGAATATGGAATGGGATTGGGAAGAAGTGATTTATTTCAAATCTAATATTGCGGGATTGAGGTTTTAAACTATAAGTTTAAATATTGGGTTTGGGAAAAACGAATCTAAAGGTAAGAATCCTAAGTTGATAAAGGAACGGATAAAACATAGCTTATGCGATTATGAGACCTCTTATGTGATTATGAAACCTAACTCATAACCTGAAATTGATGCGTAACATTCTCATAAAAATTGTTAATTATCCAAAGATGAAACATGACTAACTCGAGGTTAGAATGAGGTTGTGGTGTAATTCTACCCGGAACCGTCCGGCATATCCAGTGGCCGCAAACAATAGGGTCTAATGTGAGAAGTAAGTCATAATGCGCTTAAACCCGAGGTTAGATTGAGTTGTGGTGTAAGACTGCCCGCAACCGCCCAGCACATCCAGCAACCGCAACAATAGGTCAAATGTGAGAGGTCGGTGCATTAGTAATCAATTAATGCTAATGACACATGCTAGTATGGTAAGGTTAGGTTAACAACACTTAACTAATTTGACATGATGCGTGGGTGGGTTAAGTCAATATGAACTAATAGACAACACTTAACCAAATTTGTGGAATATACGAGTAATGCATGAGCGGGATGGTAGGGTTAAGTAAAACTTGACATATGGACAAACTTAACCAACACAGTAATGGGGAATGATAACTACCTATTATAAACTAGAGTTGCGGTAATGTAAAATTAAATAATAGGTAAACTTATCCTAGGGACAAGGGAAGATTATGACTTAAGATGTAATACAAGACTTAAAGGGTGGGACGACTTATACTATAAAATAAGTTAATCTAAGCTGAAAATGTGGGAAAGCACTCATACGCTATCATTTGATAAAGAAAACTTAAGTCATGTTTGAGTTCATTGGAAAACCTTAGTCAGTGAACTAAGTAAATAACGATAAAGGTAACCAAGTGTTGAACCTTAGTTAGAGAACTAAGTAAATAAAGATGAAGTTAACCAAGTATTGAACCATAGTTAGAGAACTAAGTAAATAATGATGATGTCAACTGGGTAATGAACCTTAGTTAGAAAACTAAGTAAAATGGCAACCGAAGTAACGAACCTTAGTTAGAGAACTAAGTAAGCAACGGTAAAGATAACTAAGTAAACCTTAGTTGAAGAGGACTAAGTAATAAACCTTAGTTGAAGAGGACTAAGTAATAAACCTTAGTTAAAGAGAAACTTGGTAATTAGAATTGAAGGGCAACATAAAAGAGGATAACCAAGTTAATAAGACAAAGCAAGCGCGTAATCAGAAGTTTAGGCATAAGGTCTAATAGTACGGAGGGATAAGGCGCTTGGACCAGTCCATACGATAGGGGATGAATAACCAAACTCGGTAGATCATCACGGTGTCGTAGGGCGCTAGGGGGAGCGTACTTCCATCTGATCATATAGAAGGCTCCAACGGACTGGTTTACGAAGCATGCGGCTTCGAGGAGACGTGAGGTTACTCTTGGTATCCCTCTATGAGAATGCATATGATCCGCCTGGGCTCACAGAGGTTAAGGTCTGCGTAAGAAGAACCAAGAGTATGCCTTGGTTGCAAAAATAAGGCAACCTAAAGACTAGGATGGACCAGCATGAGTCGGCGATAACCAGTTGGCCCTGTGATAGCACGTCATCGGCTACCTACCATATTGACTCAGTCGAGCACGAAAAGTGGAAAGGCGGAGAACTCCAAAAGACCATATACTTGCTATTTAGTTATGGGTGAGGTTGGCCAATAGGTTTGTGAGGCATAGAGGGCCTGCGTACAGTTCTCATTCTTGATATTCTTGGGTGCCTTTCATTAGTTGAGGGAGGGGTCAAGTGTGACCATAGCCACAGTAAAAACAGACCTTAGCATCTGCATCGGCAGATAACTTAAAGCTCCCGACCGAGTTCCCTGTTTCTTGATTTGCCCTGCCACGGGACTCGGGTCGCACATATAGAGGACATGTGCAACTAGATATCTAGAACGTTTAACGATACGGTTGGGACGTAAAGTCCAGAAACGAATATCGCTCGGGGTAGTGTGTCCTAGACTAGAGGGCAATGTTCGATAGGTAGCATAAACCTTGGTTGAACCTAGGAAGCGTTCGATAAAGTAAACCCTAGTTGGACCTAGGTAACACTCGATCGTAAACCCTAGTTGGATCTAGGTAGTATTTGATAACAGAACCTAGTAAGACCTAGGTTGGCAGTCTAAATGCTTACGCAACATAAGAATGGTGGTTTTACGCAGACGTAATGAGAATATATATATATATATATATATATACACACACACACACACACACATGAAAGCCCGTACGACGTACGACATTGGATAAGGAACTGCGTACATATGACAAGATGACACGAATTGGATAAGGGACTGCATACACATGACAAGAGGACACGAGTGGGGGGTAACTACATATACATTGTATTAGGTTAATCTACTAGTGAATGGATAAGTAAAGCTTAAAGAGCTAACATTGTTAACAACCTGTAGCTTAAAGAGCTAACATTGTTAACAACCTAATAACCAAGAAAATGTAACTGAACGGTATATGTAGGATTATACAGAAGTTTATTCTAAGTCCAGTCACACAGAATTTATGTTCTGACCCCCTCCTCATTACATACTTCCAGGTTAGGTTCATGACAGAGATGGTATAGTTTTGGATACTGGTTTAGCAGTATTGTTAATAAGGTAAGGCTATATTTGAATATATTATACTTTATTGCCTTCCGTTATGAGATGCTTTACGAGTTCTGACATGTTCCTTTATCTTTGTCTTTTTCTGCAGGATACCAGAGCACACAACTCGGGTTTCGATAGATTGGATTTTTGAAAAAAAAATTGGTCTATTGGAATCCGGGTTGTTACATCTGGTATCAGAGCTTCGGTTTAGTGTTCCTAGGGAGATAATGAGTGAACGTATTTGTATTTTCTAAAATTTAAATATATTATATATATAAACCTAAATCCATAAAGTAGCCCACTAGGTATGGAAAGAGTTGGGATAGCTATTTTGTACACTAAAGGAACGAACCTAGAAATTTTAAGACCCTTAGGTGGTTTGGTTAGAAAGTGTACAATATGATTTGGTATTGGAGAAAGGAAGTATCCCATAAGAATTAAAACTAAAATGTTATTATTTCAGAGTAGTGGGTTTAGAAGTGAAACCTTATAAATTAGAAAAAGGTTAAAATGTGGAAAATGGATTAGGAATATATAGTTGAGAGAGTCAGTTTGGAAAGTGCCTAGGAAAGCCTAGTTGAGTTGAAAGACCCACTTTGAGTCTAGCCCAATGATTAACTTTTAAGAACTTGAATTTGTAAAAGTTTTGGTAGAATGATATTGTAGTATTTTCAAGTTTTGATCCTAAAAGGTAATTTTGGATGTTTGAGAAATTATTTAGTGCATGTTGGGTTTTAAAAGTAAAGTGGGGTATATTTTGTAAAACAATGATTATTTGTTTAAAAAAAATTCTCTCATTAAAAGGTGCATAATATAGACCATATATAGCTCGCTAGTTTTCATATTATAATATATAAAAGGATTGAAAAGAAAGTGTTGCGTTTTGTAAAAGAAGTTTTAAAATCTCTATTCTGTTAACAATAAATTTTGATTATTGATTTACAAAGAAATTTTGTTGGGTGGACCAAAATAAGTTGTAGGAATAGAATAGATGTCTGCACCTTATAGCGAGTAGTTAAATTAACATTGTAATTTGAAACAATGTAAGCCTGACAGTTGTCCTTGTCTACTCCAGTTTTATGATTTGAAAAAAAAATGTTTTGCATTTTATTTTGTAACATGTTTTTATGGTTTAGCGAAAACAAGTTTTGGAGAAGAAAAATAAAGTTTTAACACTTTTAATTTTTGAAAGAAAAATGTAATGAAAAGAAAGGAGGCCAAACCATGTTTTAAAAGAATGGAGTAGGTAAGGATTAATGCCTAGAAAAGAACGAGAGAAAGTTAAAGCTATGAATTAAACAATTGGAACCAACTAGAGAATGGTTGAGTTGAGTGATTCTCTGAGTGTCAATATGATGTTGATTTCGGTCTTCGGGGTTGATATTTAGGGAGTTACTCTCTTGCTAATTTACAGTTAGGGATTAGCTAATATTAAACTAATGGAAAATTTCCCGTAGAATGCATAAGCATTGAGAAACCTAGGTTTGTTGCTTGAGAAAAAGAAAAGGAAAAAGGATAAGGCTAGTAATACACAGCAAGGACTAGTAGTGACTACTAAGTAGTAAAGGGCAAGTAAGTGGGTAGATCCTGTTGTGTGGACTCGCAATTGTCTGAGATTACAAAGTCCTAAGATTCTTGGCCCATAGTAGTAGCTGTATAGGATGTTGTTTGAGTTGAAAATGAAAAGGCTTATTTGAAAATAATAAACTTAAGTAATTTGATTAAGTCAAATAAGCTAAGAAAGAAACTAGCCTAACTAAAAAAGAAAACAACAAATCCAGTAAGACAACAAATGTGACGGGAAAAGAAAATGAAAATCTTAAGAAAAAGATGAATAAATATGAAATTTTTCCAAGATAAGTTGAAAAAGAGAAGAAATTTTCTTATGTGGTTATGCTTGGATAGGAAGATAGGAAATTTTCGTAGAATAGTCATATAAAAATCCAAGAACGATTAGAAAAGAAAAACGGAGGATGTGAATTTTTCCGTTTTATACCTTTTCGTAACATAAGGAAATCGAATTTGGAAAATTAGATTTTTCTAAATTTCGAATTTAATGATGGGTGGTAGGGTTTTGGATGCGATAATTGGGTGAACTATGCACTTATTCTATAAGAGTATGGGAAAACTTGGATGGAAAATATTTTGATTTTTCAAGAATATTGCATTCATATAAAACTGCAAGTATATTTAGGATGTGAGCATCATGTTTTGAAAGAGTTTTTAAAATTTGCATACATATAGGTGGATCCAAATTAGGCATACATACTTTACTATGATGTATCTCATTTTGCACATGTGCACAATGTTTGCAACAATTGGATGCACACTTGATGGATGGATATTGCGAGGGATTATCTATTTTACTCTTATCGAATTTCGGGGACGAAATTCTTTAAGGGTGGGAGAATGTAACACCCCGCATTTTTAAATTAAAAATGTACAAATATGTATATATGCATAGATAGATAAATAATGGTAATGTATAATGAAAATTAATTAATAAATGGAAGAGAAGGAAAAATTAATTCGATAACAGTGTGCGTAACAAAAAAGATAATAAAATAAGGATACTTAATTTAAATATCAAGAATTAAGTAAAACGGACATCACCATTGCATTTGTCTCGGAATTCTGCTTGGAATAGAGTCCAAGTTTTCGAAAATCGGACTCCGTATGAAAGAATTATGGCCTTCGGAAGATTCAAGAGAAATTCAGAATATAAATAGTAAAACAACCCAGACAGGTCGACCTAGAGGTCGACCTATACCAAGGCAGGTCGACCTACCCCAGGCAGGTCGACCTGTAGTTCGACCTCCCCTAAAACAGGTCGACTTGGGGGTCGACCTCCCTACCAAATCTGGGCAGAATTCATTTTCTGCACCTGGACGCGATTTCTGACCTGATACGTTGACTAAACAGCTATATAATGACCCTTAACCCATTCTTTTTCTTCACCCAAGCCTATAGCGATGCCATGGCTCTATTCTAACTCAAATTCTTCTTCTCCAAGAGATTTCTAGATCCACATTCTTCCCCTTTTCTCTTCAAAACATCTATTCTTAAAATTAAAAAGTTTAGAATCAAGACAACCTCCAAATTAAAGAGAAAAAGGGATTCAGATCCGCAATTTACACTACGCAAGGAGGAGAAATCCGGATTCACAACTTGTGCTGCACAAAGAAATCAAAGATAGATCAGATCTATGGATTGGGGCATAAAATCAATCAAAGTTAAATCAAATCCATGAATTGAAGATGAAAAGCAAGGTGAGTGGAATTACAATAAACTTGTTGCATAATAGTATTATTATTGTTCGTCATTCCCCAGTTATAAATTCAATTCAAGATTCATGTTATAATAATTGTCCTTTTATTCTCCTTCCCCTTTTTATTTTTGGATCTAGGTTATCTCGAACCTAAATGAAATCTTATTATACATATGTACGATTGAAATATGGGAATATTGGGGCATAATTTATTTTATGCAATCGAGGAATATAACCTGTAATTTGGAGATTGAGGCATAATAATTATTATTGCAAATATTGGGACAATTGGCGAATTGTATATTGGGATTATTCAATGAAATAAAGTTTGAATTGGGAATTTTGGAGCGTATTTCAATAATGAATCTTTGGGTATGTTTTGGAAACATGAATCTATGCTGAATAGTGCGCAACTATGAATTCCGATTTATAATGTTAACCAGAAATTGTGTAAATTTAATTGGAATTATTGAATATGGAATGGGATTGGGAAGAAGTGATTTATTTCAAACCTAATATTGCGAGATTGAGGTTTTAAACTATAAGTTTAAATTTTGGGCTTTAGGAAAAACGAATCTAAAGGTAAGAATCCTAAGTTGATAAAGGAATGGATAAAACTTAGTTTATGCGATTATGAGACCTCTTATGTGATTATGTAACCTAACTCATTACCTGAAATTGATGCTTAACGTTCTCATAAAAATTGTTAATTGGCCAAGGATGAAACATGACTAACTCGAGGTTAGAATGAGGTTGCGGTGTAATTCTGCCCGGAACCGCCCGGCATATCCAGTGGCCGCAAACAATAGGGTCTAATGTGAGAAGTTAGTCATAACGCGCTTAAACCCAAGGTTAGATTGAGTTGTGGTGTAAGACTGCCCGGAACCGACCGGCACATCCAGCAACTGCAACAATAGGTCTAATGTGAGAGGTTGGTGTATTAATAATCAATTAATGCTAATGACACATGCTAGGATGGTAAGGTTAGGTTAACAACACTTAACCAATTTGACATGATGCGTGGGTGGGTTAAGTCAATATGAACTGATAGACAACACTTAACCAAATTTGTGGAATATACGAGTAATGCATGAGCGGGAAGGTAGAGTTAAGTTAAACTTGACATATGGACAAACTTAACCAACACAGTAATAGGGAATGATAACTACCTATTATAAACTAGAGTTGCGGTAATGTAAAATTAAATAATAGGTAAACTTGTCCTAGGGACAAGGGAAGATTATGACTTAAGATGTAATACAAGACTTGAAGGATGGGGCGACTTATACTATGAAATAAGTTAATCTAGCTGAAAATGTGGGAAAGCACCCGTACACTATCGTTTGATAAAGAAAACTTAAGTCATGTTTGAGTTCATTGGTAAACCTTAGTTAGTGAACTAAGTAAATAACGATAAAGGCAACCAAGTGTTGAACCTTAGTTAGAGAATTAAGTAAATAAAGATGAAGTTAACCAAGTGTTGAACCTTAGTTAGAGAACTAAGTAAATAATGATGATGGCAACAGTGTAATGAACCTTAGTTAGAAAACTAAGTAAAATGGCAACCGAAGTAACGAACCTTAGTTAGAGAACTAAGTAAGCAACGGTAAAGATAACTAAGTAAGTAAACCTTAGTTGAAGAGGACTAAGTAATAAGCCTTAGTTAAAGAGAAACTTGGTAATTAGAATTGAAGGACAACATAAACGAGGATAACCAAGTTAATAAGACAAAGCAAGCGCATAATCAGAAGTTTAGACATAAGGTCTAATAGTACGAAAGGATAAGGCACTTGGACCAGTCCATACGATAGAGGATGAATAACCAAACTTGGTAGATCATCACGGTGCCGTAGTGCGCGAGGGGGAGCGTACGTCCATCTGATCATATAGAAGGCTCCAACGGACTGGGTTACGAAGCACGCGGCTTCGAGGGGATGTGAGGATACTCTTGGTATCCCTCTATGAAAATGCAGATGATCCGCCTGGGCTCACAGAGGTTAAGGTCTGCGTAAGAAGAACCAAGAGTGTAACACCCCACGTCCATTAATGTCACTCACAAAGGGAATGCATTAACTTCTATGGAGCGTTTTGAGTATAGAACAGAAACTTAACAACAAGACAGTATAACAGTACTAAAACTTCAAAACTTTATTCATTGCAGCGGTAAACACATAAGTTTGATTACATCCTCAAAACCAGAGTCAAAGTACATAATATCCATCTTGACTAAATCCAAGTACATAAATTGAAAGACATAATCCCCAATACAAAATAGCCATAAATTAGAGAGGCTGAACTTTACTTCAGCGATCCAAGCAATCTTCTAAAAGCGGAGAAACAGTAGTCCAAAATCAAGCTCCACTGGTGCTAGTTCCAACCCGAGCACCTGGGGGAGGGGGGAAGGAAGAAAAGAGGAGGAAACAAAGGGGGGTCAGACATAAAGTCTGGCGAGTGTGATAACTTTAACAATATAATTACCAAAATAACTAGGCTAAGGCATAAGTTGGAAAATAAGGAAATGACTGTGAACAATTGAGTATGGCAGAGTAAACAAGGAAACAAGATGAACAACGATATCGTTAAAGGCGCTCCTAAACCACTATAAGATAATTACTATACTGCACTACCACTATAAGATATTTGCTATACTGCACCACCACTAGTCACCCTAAGGATGATCCCGCCTACAGAACTTAATAATGATAATGGTAGTTCCGAGCACCCCTAGCTGCCTTCATAGGTGCCGCCTGCCCACCCACTACCCCCAAGCGATCGGCTCCCTAACTCGTAGATACTCGTGTTGGCCCCACAGTGGGGTGTATCACTCCCCAAAGTGGCAACGCGATACAACCAACAATGCACGGCTTATACCTACACGATGCAACAATGTCTTACCTACCAGCCCGGGTACACACACGCATATGAACCCGTTGGACTTGCGTTGCCACCGCTAACCCGTTTTGGCCTCTTACAATCAAGCCCAGTACGCGTGTCCCGTCCACGACTTGGGTCGAGCCCACTAAGATACTTATGGGTTACTGGTTGAAACGGACCCATATTACCTGACACAAGCTATCCACCTAAGCTTGGTCCCCTCTAGTACATCCCACTTAACCCACTTCTTATTCATGTTCATTTACATGTTTCAAATTTTGGTTAAGTGTTTTTAATCGTATTTCAGATGCCACCCAATGCACCCACTAGATTCCACATGCCACCCAACGCACCTACTTTGGAACTAGCACCAGTGGAGCTTGATTTTGGACTGCTTTTTCTCTGCTTTTAGAAGATTGCTTGGATCGCTGAATTAAAGTTTAGCCTCTCTTATTTATGGCTATTTTGTATTGGGGATTATGTCTTTCATTTTATGTAATATGATTTAGTCAAGATGGATATTATGTACTTGACTCTAGTCTTTGGTTTTTGATGATGTAATCAAACTTATGTATTTACCGCTGCAATGAAATGAACTTTTAAATTTTCAAGTACTGTTTTATATCTGTCTTGTTGTTAAGTTTATGCTCTGATACCACATGTTTTTATAGAGTAATTAGATTAATATAGGTGATGGCTCCTGTGAGATCCAATGGCCAATATTAATCTAATTACTCTATAAAAACACCACGTCCATTAATGTCACTCACAAAGGGAATGCATTAGCTTCTATGGAGCATTTTAAGTGAGTATAAAACAGAAACTTAACAACAAGACAGATATATAACAGTACTAAAACTTCAAAACTTTATTCATTGCAGTGGTAAACACAAAAGTTTGATTACATCCTCAAAACCAGAGTCAAAGTACATAATATCCATCTTGACTAAATCCAAGTACATAAATTGAAAGACATAATCCCCAATACAAAATAGCCATAAATAAGAGAGCTGAATTTTACTTCAGCGATCCAAGCAATCTTCTAAAAGCAGAGAAACAACAGTCCAAAATCAAGCTCCACTGGTGCTAGTTCCAACCTGAGCACCTGGGGTGGTGGGGGGAAGGAAGAAAAGAGGAGGAAACAAAGGGGATCAGACATAAAGTCTGACGAGTGCGATAACTTTAACAATATAATTACCAAAATAACTAGGCTAAGGCATAAGTTGGAAAATAAGGAAATGACTGTCAACAATTGAGTATGGCAGAGTAAACAAGGAAACAAGATGAACAACGATATCGTTAAAGGCGCTCCTAAACAACTATAAGATAATTACTATACTGCACTACCACTATAAGATATTTGCTATACTGCACCACCACTAGTCACCCTAAGGTTGATCCCGCCTACAGAACTTAATAATGATAATGGTAGTTCCGAGCACCCCTAGCTGCCTTCATAAGTGTCGCCTTCCCCTACCTCCACTAAGTGCACCCACTACTCCCAAGCGATCGGCTCCCTAACTCGTAGATACCCGTGCTGGCCACATAGTGGGGCGTATCACACCCCAAAGTGGCAACCCGATACAACCAACAATGCACGGCTTATACCTACACGATGCAACAACGTCTTACCTACCAGCCCGGGTCCACACACGCATATGAACCCGTTGGACTTGCGTTGCCACCGCTAACCCGGTTTGGCCTCTTACAGTCAAGCCCAGTACGCGAGTCTCGTCCTCGAGTTGGATCGATCCCACTAAGATACTTATGGGTTACTGGTTGAAACGGGCCCCTATTACCTGACACAAGCTATCCACCTAAGCTTGGTCCACTCTAGTACATCCCACTTAACCCACTTCTTATTCATATTCACTTACATGTTTCGAATTTTGGATAAGTGTTTTTAATCATATTTCAAATGCCACCCAAGGCACCCACTAGATTCCTGTAACGAACTGGGATTTTCGACCCAGAAAATCAACATAAAACCCATGTTAATTATTCAGGTATCGAACATTCCAGATCATTAATAGAAAGAAGTTAGAGGGTGAGAATAGATAAGATAGAAAATTAGAATAGAAGAAGAAGAAGAACACAATCAAAGTAAACACGAATCTCACAGTGGAATGAATAAAATATATTATAACATAACTTTGAACTAAAACAATATATGTATACAATAACATTATCAGAGTACAACACTTACACACAGCGGAACTATATAGTCCTGAAGCCTCCTGCTTCAAGCTCCTCCAAGCATATCTATAAAGACCTAAACTACTTGACTACCCATACAAATTTGGGCACCCAAGAGTTTAGGGAAAACAAAACAAAATAAAACTCTGGGTCAGTTATGGGACTGGTGTGAGTAAACTCAAATTATTTGGTTTAACTTTTCAAAAATCCTTTTTAAAAGAAAAGGTAATCGTAAGACCGGTCCACACATAAACATGGACGGTTTTTACCTTACGATAACCCAAAACAGTTTTTGAAAATCAATACTTCTCTGATATTATAATAATGTCTAATCACAAGTAATTAGAATCTAGCAGAACGCTTGCATCTCATGTTCCACATATATAGTACACAAACAAAACCGCGGGTTCTTATTGGAGATTGGATTCCAACTATGACAAGGTTTGGGACCACCTGCCGATAGTGTATCTCTAGAGGAAAATACACTGGGTTCAACAATAACGTCTTGCAACCCGGCCAACACATGACCGACCACTCATTTCACTTGAGTGTATCGAATGTATATCACCAACGGTTGGGAGCTTCCCACCGTCTTCCCGAAAAGGGACAGCATCGATAACAGATAAAAGAATGAAATGGATTTTCTCTAGATAGGTGATATACACCGTAACGGGAGCGACCCACTTAGCCATGCTGCATTCCCGATTTCTGTCATTTCCCAGTTGATGAGGCTTGAGGTCATTACGTATCTCTTGAAACACTTGACCATCATTCACTTTGGATGCCACATCGTCATACCCGTCAAATCACAAATTGATTTCCTCAAAAATACCAAGGGTATAAAGCTAAGAGAAGCGAATTCCTCCGCCACCAAACGTAAGTACGTTTGAAGAGATCAACTTACGCGATCCGTTAGATATACTCTGTCATACATTCGTCCATTCACGTTTGTCCTGGGACTGGACAAACCGAAGGCACTATTCTGTAAACAGGATAGTCCTTGCATAACTCCGTCTTCAATATTTGATCGCAACGCTAACGTCCATACAGAGTGGTTTTCAGATAATATATCTGATCCCGGTCTCTCCGTATTGACGACAGAAAAATGGTATAAAAAAAACTTCGATAGTCGGTGATTTAACTATCAAAGAAAAACAGGTGTGCAACCAACGATATTATTTCCAGATGGAAATTCTATCGATCAATCATCATTCAACATTTATCCCTTTATATTAAATTATCTTTAATTAATCCTTTTCCCCATTTCTATATATTTGTAAATTCTTATTTTCTAAATTTAGAAAATATACATCATCAATCATTGGAAAACATTCCCGTCTCTATTTCCCGTATCACTGTCATTCCAGTATTCTTTCTTATCAACATTTCATTTTCTATAATTAGGAAATATCTCTGATTTTATTTGGAAAATGTTTCCAACATTTATTCATTTGATTTAAACAGATGTTTAAATAAAACATCACTAAGCCTATTTAAACCATTACGGTCAATAATTAAATTCACTTAATCCACTTTCACTATCGAACCTTACCCATCCCTTAGTTAAAAACGAAGTCAGTCAAGTTGGGGTATAATTACCTCTCAGACCTTAATTGAACAACATTTCTAACCTCGAAATAGACAAAGTTCACCTTTCAAATCTTTAACAAACTTTCTTACTAAACTCTTGAGTTCTATTTATGAATCCACTTCTTTATTTTAAGACATTGTTTATAACTATAGCGTTATAATCCATTTTTCTTAAATATCTACTTTCAAAATATAACTTTTATTCCTTAATTCAACTAAATAACTAAACCACTAATTTATTAATAAATAAGTAAATCTTGATCAAACAGGAAAGTAAATATTACTTTACCGAATTCAATATAATTTCAATGTATAGTTCTCCTTTTCGAATACTCTCTATTCGATAACTCCTTTTCGAACATTATATTCGATAACCCTTTCTTCGAATAACTATATTCGATCATCTCTCTTCGAATGATTTACATTCGATTAATCTCCTTTCGAATAAACTATATTCGATTCACTCCTTTAACTCTATTCGAATAAACTATTTCGAATAACTGTTTTAATTCTATTCGAATAAACTATTTCGAATAACTCTTTTAATTCTATTCGAATAAACTATTTCGAATAACTCTTTTAATTCTATTCGAATAAACTATTTCGAATAACTCTTTTGGATTAACTCATTTGATTTAACTTGGTTTGATTAACTCATCTTGGCTAACTCAACTCGATTAACTCAACTTGATTAACTTACTTGATTAACTCAACTTATCTAACTCAACTTATTTAACTCTTGTCTAATTACTAATATTGGATTAATTTATATTTGAATAACTATGTCTGTTTAACTTTATTTCGAATGGATAATATTCGATTTAACTCCATTTGTTTGGCTCTAGATCGCAGCGATCACAATGGTTACGCCTGATTCCCTCAGGAAACATCCGACGTCTGCAGCCCTGCGAATTACGCTAGCAGTCGCACGAAATGGCAATTCATCCTAAATACTATGTTTGACTAACCCTATCTCAAGTAACTATATTCGATAACTCTAATTGAATAACTAATATTCATAAATTTCTAACTCGATTAACTCTATCTAATTAACCCTAACTGATTAACTCCTTTGATTCACTCTACGTTTATTCAGTTTAAATATAGATATTGAAATCGATTCTCACTTCTCTATATAAGTCATGACTTATATATTCTATTTATCCAATGATAAACATTTCATTTAATTTATAAAATATTATTTATAAAATTATCTTCTCCATCTATCTATTAGAATAGATCCTATTTAAAATCTTTACTTTAAATCCATAGCATGTTATACCCGTGTGCGAAGCACAGGTTTAAATCTGTCAAATGTAAAATTCTCCTTTTATACCATTCAAGTCACCTTTCAAATATTCCCTTTTACAATCTATTTATTTACAAAATAAATCCCTTTTTGATGATTCTATTTATTCTATAATATATTTTCTTTCTATATAAAATCTATTGATTTTATGAGTAATTCCTTTGATAATCTAACTATTTTCTTTTTCTATTTACTTTACACGCATTTCCCCTTTCTATTCTATTTATTTTTTTCAAATAAATATCCCTTTTCAATTCTATTTGTAAATAGTTACAAATATTTCTTTTTTTTCTTTTCAATTCTATTTATTTGATTAACAAATAAATATTCCTTTTCAATCTATTTATTTTCTAAATAAATAGTTTCTTTTTTTTTAATCTTTGATTTTATAAATACTTCTTTTTCAGTGTAACATTGAAAAATTCCTTTTTAACATTCCAGTATTCCTTATGGTATTTAACACACCATATAACAATGATCGGTGTCATTCAACCATACAAAATCAACAACAGATTTCATATCACATCATATAACACAATATATGAAAAACAGTAAAATAAATATTGAGGAACCCAGTTGGGTCCCTCCAACCTGTTTCCCTGCATCCACAGATGTTAATTCACATAAATAACACGAGTATGAAATATTCTGATAAAAAGAATCAATATTCGATTAACAATTTATATATATATCGTTATCTATATTTTCAATCAACCGACTAGTAGTTCAACCAAACAGCCAACACACATCAAACAACTATTATTTATCAGTTATAAAAATACGTTATAAAAATATAACTGAGAAGAGTTAGTGAGATTACTCACCTTTCGCGTTAACCGTTAAATAACGATTTGCGTTAGTTGATTCTGATCAGACAAATTATTTTGCTATAAGTTGTAACGAGCTTCGATTCACTCCCCGTCAGCTCCATTGTGTTGCTCCCGTCCATACGATCCTAACGGATCTTGTTTCACTGAATTTCGATAACGTATGAATTAGTTATTCATTTTACAAGTTATATAAACATTAAATAGCCAAGTGATTTTAATTTAAACCGTAATGGGCCTTACCCCTTTTCCATCGGCCCACACTCCAACCCGTTTCCCCCTTCATCTTCCTCGATTGAAATTACATGCTCCAGAAAACAAAACTCCTCCATTGCCACGTGTTTAAGCTCCCACCGCACCTTCATTACTCCACCGATCAACGAACCATCACCACCATTGAACTCTCCACTTAAATCTCCATCACCCCATACCGCTCTTCCCAGACTCAGCCTCCTCCTGCTGATCGCGTCGATCAGCTCCTCCGTGCCAGGTGCGACATCAATTTCGACCGAATACCCCGAAAATCCCCGCGCAAGTGCTATTTCCCAATCCGAACTCAGATATCCACTGTATTTTTCAAATCGATTGCTTAATCAAGAGCAAACCGCAACCCTAGCCTTCACGGTGAACATTAGGACGTAGAAAAACCCATCGCAACCGATGATACTTAACTAGGATTGTAGAGAAACCTCTCAGCATCACAAATACCTAAGTATTATTATTTATAGATTTGATTTTGATTTCCATGTCACGATTTTGTGAAATGAAGAAAGAAGAGAGCGGCGCATCCCATTGACCAAAAGGAAAATTTCTTTAGGGTTAGGAGAATGTTAAGATTATTTAGAGGGTAGTTATATTTTTTTTATTTGCTTATTTTATTTATATTCGAGTTATCGCTGTTTTCATATGTGTTTAAAAATCCATGTGATCACATTCAATACCCAAAAATCACGAAACAGGACATGCACCTACAGTTCGACATTGCGGACCCAACGAAACTAGTTTCGTCGAATTCCGACTCCGTATGCTCACACAACGTATTTTTAACCGCTAGAATATCGATTGTTTTTCACTCTAAAAATCCATACGGCCACCCAGTGACTCTAAAAATCACGAAACTTGGAATCTAGCAATAATTTAACATTGCGGATCCAACAAAATAAGTTTCGTTGAATTCCGAGGTTGTTTGCAAAACTGGCTATTTTTAAAGCTCTAAATAACCCATTTAAATATATAAATATATTTAAATATAATTAAATTTAATATTTAAAAATAAATATTATCGTATATATTCACAACAGAATATCATACTGCTACACTGGGATTTATAACTCGATATTTCAAATCCAGTGTTACATCGAAATTCGATTTACATTTAAAAATCCATTTTAAAATATAAATAAATCGATATAAATTATAAAGGAACTCCATATCGACTTTTCTAAATTTCGATTTGGACATAACTAAAAATCTACACGATGAAATCTCGATTTTTCTCTTCCACTAGAAAAATATACTTCACCAGCTCCTAACGTTTCTTGTTTCACAGAAATCCGATTTAAAACGAATCATGTACATTCAGTTGAAGTTCAAATTGCCAAATTACAAACTGCAGCGCCATTTCGAGCTCGATTATAATTATATTATAATTATACGTTCAAACTGCTGTTCAAATAATATATTCGTCATTCTAATTCAATTTTAAATTGAATTAAATATCACAGATGATCCAGTTCACACCATTTTGTGAATTCCACTATTTCTGACTATTTCAGAAATTAAATATATTATTATATTATTTATTTTAAATAAATATTCAATATTATTTAATTTTGGTCATTTTAAATAACCAAACCATTATTTAAATAATTAAATAAATTATTTATATCGTTGAAAAATGCGGGTCGTTACATTCTTCTCCCCTTAAAATAATTTCATCCTCGAAATTGCTAAGGTAGATAACAACCCTACTAACTGATTAAAAATTATTCGTTCACTTTTAACTTCAGTTTCAACTGAACCAATTTAATTTCAAATAAAATATTAATTAATTCTTATCAACGAAAATTTCCAAAAATCCTGAAAATTTTCTAACACCCGAAATTTTCGAAAAAATTCGCCAGCACCTCCTTCTTACCGGTCAATAGTTCAAACCCCATCTTGCCTCTCTAGGCCTTTTCCAATCAAAAGAAAATCAAATAGCCAAGCGGCTTGCCAAATCGGCCCATAAATCACCAAATCCATAAAAATAAACGTGTACCTTTTTGTCGGGCATATCATTATATCCTTACATTCTGCTGCCAATTCAGCATATACCAAAGTCATCCCAATCAATCTCTAATCGTCTATTCACAAATCCAATCATCCTATTTTCAAACCAAATCTCATTCTCAATCTCAAATTCCATTACCAATTTCAATTCTTCTTTACCCGTCCAATATATTTACACAAATTCATAACTCTCAAATCCAACTTTATTCGATATCATTCTATTTCAATTAAATTTTCCCTTACTGGTTTTTAATTCAATTCCACTTTGCTTTCGCCAAATTTCTTTAAATTTGTTTTTAATTCAAACAATTTTCTTGGGAATTTTTAAACAGCTTAGCTCTTTCAAAAATCGAATATCCCTTTTTAGGATTCAAAACAACCTCTTTTTCTCAAAACAATTCAAAAACAAATCTTTGGTAGTAATTCGTCACTTACAACTCGAAAATGAACACTGATGATGTGGCCAGCATAATCAGAATTATTTTCCAGCTATCGAAGTGTGTTCAATACCATATCACTTCAAAACTCAAATTTTAAACAATTCCATTTTGAAATCTTTTCAAAATATCATTCACGATGCTTGTAAACAAATTATAATCTCCCAAGATCTTAAAATTTCCTTATATTTAACTCAAATCCATTTACAAACACCTTTTTCCCCAGTTTCAAAATTTTAGGTTTAATTCTGATTTAATTCAGATTTAATTAATCTGCTTTTCAACTATACGAAGTCAAATCGGTTATTTATATAACCATTTCAATTATAATCAACCAACACATCCAATATATGATAATAATTCCAAGATATACTTTCCTTTTATATCAAAATATACTTTGGGTAAAATTATTTCATTTACCCTTTTTCAAAACATACTGTGTCGGTTCATCGTATTCAAGTGTTTGGTTGCCCCTATCGATACAGTGGATCAAACTGATCGACTAGAATTCACAAACAACTCTACCAATAAATCTCCACAATATAAAACAATTTTCATAAAATCTACAAATACGTTCACTCGTATATATACACTCAAACTCAATCTAGGGTATTACTATCCCCATCTCTACCGAGTCACGCCACAGAGCCAAGGTAATCACTTAACCTTCAGCTTTGATACCACTGTAACGAACTGGGATTTTCGACCCAGAAAATCAACATAAAACCCATGTTAATTATTCAGGTATCGAACATTCCAGATCATTAATAGAAAGAAGTTAGAGGGTGAGAATAGATAAGATAGAAAATTAGAATAGAAGAAGAAGAAGAACACAATCAAAGTAAACACGAATCTCATAGCGGAACGAATAAAATATATTATAACAAAACTTTGAAATAAAACAGTATATGTATACAATAACATTATCAGAGTACAACACTTACACACAGCGGAAATAACAATAGCTATATAGTCCTGAAGCCTCCTGCTTCAAGCTCCACCAAGTATATCTGTAAAGACCTAAACTACTTGACTGCCCGTACAAATTTGGGCACCCAAGAGTTTAGGGAAAACAAAACAAAATAAAACTCTGGGTCAGTCATGGGACTGGTGTGAGTAAACTCAAATTATTTGGTTTAACTTTTCAAAAATCCTTTTCAAAAGAAAAGGTAATCGTAAGATCGGTCCACACATAAACATGGACGGTTTTTACCTTACGATAACCCAAAACAGTTTTTGAAAATCAATACTTCTCTGATATTATAATAATGTCTAATCACAAGTAATTAGAATCTAGCAGAACGCTTGCATCTCACGTTCCACATATATAGTATACAAACAAAACCGCGGGTGCTTATTGGAGATTGGATTCCAACTATGACAAGGTATGGGACCACCTGCCGATAGTGTATCTCTAGAGGCAAATACACTGGGTTCAACAAGAACGTCTTGCAACCCGGCCCACACATGACCGACCACTCATTTCACTTGAGTGTATCGAATGTATATCACCAACGGTTGGGAGCTACCCACCGTCTTCCCGAAAAGGGACATCATCGATAATAGATAAAAGAATGAAATGGATTTTCTCTAGATAGGTGATATACACACTAATGGGAGAGACCCACTTAGCCATGCTGCCTGCCCGATTTCTGTCATTTCCCGGTTGATGAGGCTTGAGATCATTACGTATCTCTTGAAACACTTGACCATCATTCACTTTGGATGCCACATCGTCATACCCGTCAAATCACAAATTGATTTCCTCAAAAATACCAAGGGTATAAAGCTAAGAGAAGCGAATTCCTCCGCCACCAAACGTAAGTACGTTTGAAGAGATCAACTTACGTGATCCGTTAGATATACTCTGTCAGACATTCGTCCATTCACGTTTGTCCTGGGACTAGAAAAACCGAAGGCACTATTCTGTAAATAGGATAGTCCTTGCATAACTCCGTCTTCAATATTTGATCGCAACGCTAACGTCCATACAGTGTGGTTTTCCGATAATATATCTGATCCCGGTCTCTCCGTAATGACGACGGAAAAATGGTCAAAAAAACTTCGATAGTCGGTGATTTAACATTCAAAGAAAAACAGGTATACAACCAACGATATTATTTCCAAATGGAAATTCTATCGATCAATCATCATTCAATATTTATCCCTTTATATTGAATTATCTTTAATTCATCCATTTCCCCATTTCTATATATTTGTAAATTCTTATTTTCTAAATTTAGAAAATATACATCATCAATCATTGGAAAACATTCCCATCTCTGTTTCCCATATCACTGTCATTCCAGTATTCTTTCTCATCAACATTTCATTTTCTATAATTAGAAAATATCTCTGATTTTATTTGGAAAATGTTTCCAAAATTTATTCATTTGATTTAAACAGATGTTTAAATAAAACATCAGTAAGCCAATTTAAACCATTACTCTCAATAATTAAATTCACTTAATCCACCTTCACTACCGAACCTTACCCATCCCTTAGTTAAAAACGAAATCAGTCAAGTTGGGGTATAATTACTTCTCAGACCTTAACTGAACAACATTTCTAACCTCGAAATAGACAAAGTTCACCTTTCAAATCTTTAACAAACTTTCTTATTAAACTCTCGAGTTCTATTTATGAATCCACTTCTTTATTTTAAGACATTTGTTATAACTATAGCGTTATAATCCCTTTTTCTTAAATATCTACTTTCAAAATATAACTTTTATTCCTTAATTTAACTAAATAACTAAACCACTAATTTATTAATGAATAATTAAATCTTGATTAAATCGGAAAGTAAATATGTAACGACCCAGAAAATCTGAACCAATTTAAAAATTTTAAATTGGCTAAAATAATGGATTTTAAATATTTAAAATAAATATTTTAAATAATAGCAATGAAAACTAAGTTTGAATCGACAATTGAAAACGAATATAATTAATTATAATTATAAACAAGGCCTGAAATGGCGCTGCAGTTTCAAAAATTGAATTCAAACTTTGTCGGACTGTACCGGGTGCAAAACAAAACGGATTTTAGCGAAACCAAAAATATTTAAATCTGTTAGTGAATACCTTTCTAACGAATCTGAAAAATCGAATTTTCATAGCGGAAAGCAAAAGTTATGGCCGAATGAATTTCCAGAAAGGTCGCTATGGAATTTATATAGCCCGTGAAATTGGCCATTTTGCATACGACCTCGGAATTCGACGAAACCACTTTTGTTGGATCCGGGATGAGAAGTTATTGCTAGGTTTCAAATTTCATAACTTTTGAAGCTAGTATGTGAGCGTGGCAAAGGAAAATATGTTTTGGTCAATTATAGTTAAATTGGATCAACCAGAAATGGGCCTTTTTGCAAACAGGCTCAGAATTCGAGGAAACTAGTTTTGTTGGGACCGTATCGTCAAAACATAGCTAGATTTATTTTTTTGGAATTTTTCGAATCAGTTTGTGGCCCTGGCAAATCGAAATGCACGTTCAAATTAAATATTGAATGTTTTATATTTTAATTTGAAGGAAAACTGGCTGAAACAGTCGAATGGGCCTATGAAACATATCCCATTGTGTTCGGAATGTGGGTAAAATGCTAGGGACGACAGTCGTTGGGTTTGAATTGGCGTTCGTCTGTGACAAGGGGTATTTTAGAGATTTTAAAAATTATAAAATAAAATAAAAAAATCCTATTGGCCCATTATCTTTCTCTCTCCCCGTATGATATCGAGCGACGGCGGAAACCCTTCGTGAGCTTCCCGTCCATTTTCTGATCAATCCACTCACTAATATCAAGAGCTCCGGTTGAAGATTTTGTAGAGCTCAGAGAGATCTTCAAATCCATATATAGTTTGGATTTTTTTGTTCAGCATTTGGGGAGTTTCGATGCTGGGAAAATCCGCCATTTCGAGCCAGATCGTGCCTCCACCGCCGCGCCGAGTTGAGCGCCACCACCCTCGTTCTGAGCGCCTCTCCAAGCTCTTCGCCGCTGCGAAGGCCGATCGTCATATCACGCATCGATTCGCGCGAAATCTGGAGACCTAGTTTCGAACAAACCAAGAGAGGTTTGGTTTTTATTTTCTGAAATGATTTCAACAATTTAAAACCGTTACAAACTTCGAAAAATCATATCTTTTTGTTGTGTTAACGAAATTCGATGAAACAGGAAACATCGTGTCCATGTGGACGTCTTCTACATTTTAGAAGAGACCGCATATTTTTCTGAGCCTTCTGCTATTTTTGGTGGAGTGGAACCCAAGGTGAGATTTCAAATTTATAAACGATATGGAAAACGACGATGTATAAATTATATAGTCGATGTATGAGTTATATAAGCGTTGTACACCTCTTGTGTAAGCGTTGTATAAGTCGTACGTTCGATGTATAAGTTATATATGCGTTGTAAAAATTATATATGTGTTGAAATAGAAGTGAATTGCTATATATATATATATATATATATATATATATACACGCCCCTCGTCCACAAACCATGGACGATATTTATTGATTGTGATTGGTGTGAAAATTGATTGATAGCGAATGGTTGTTTGAGATTGTTTGTGGTTGATATTGATTGATTGTGGTTGAAAAATACCCGTTTGTGGTTGAGAAATATTTGGTTGAAACCACATAGGATTAGTTTGTGGAAAGGAAATAAATATATACATGCCGCCTGCATGCGAACTAGATGCATGGTCCCCATTGTCAAAAACCGCGAGGTTTTAAGGTAGAGCGAGGAGCCGTACTAGGGACGGTCCCGGTTTTAACTACCCTGCCGTTATGTTGTCAAAATTTTGAATAATATTCATGTGTTTGAATTATTTTCATTTGCTGAAACTATATTTATTCGTTGAATAGAAAACCTTCATGTGTTGAATCGATATTCATTCGTTGATTAGAAATTCATGTGTTGAATGGTATTCGTGTTTTAAATATAAAAATCACATTTTTATCTATATATAGAAACTATAGAAAACCTTCATGTGTTGAATCGATATTCATTCGTTGATTAGAAATTCATGTGTTGAATGGTATTCATATTTTGAAATGAATTGTTTCATAATAAAAATCAACTTTTATCAACTATATGGACTTTGTAAAATAATCTCGTTTTAGAAGAAATTGTTTTATAAGAAAAATCCTATTTTTATCACCTATATAAACTATATAAAATAATAGTGTTTTGAAATGAATTGTTTTACAATAAAAATCACATTTATATTATATACATGAATTGTTGAAATGTGGAGTGTTAAAAATAACAACTCGTTCAAATAAATATGCATGAGTCGAAATATTCATTAATTAGCTAATGATATGAATTTTACCTATGCATGCAACATTAGAATGAATGGTGTTTTTAAACCAAATGGAATCAAATATGAAGTTGAATGGAAAATGATGAGTGATAAGAACTGCATATCTGTACATGCATATCTATTTGAACAGGTTATAGCAAAGGGGCTAGAGAAGAGGAATAAAATTTTTGTGCCCGACAAATAGGTACACATTTATTGTTTTGTTTGGGTGATGATTTTATGAGCCTGTTGGCTAGCCGCTTGGCTTTTTCTTTTTCTTTTTGACATGAGACGCCCGTGTGGCTATTTGGGAATTTTCCCAGCCCCTCCCGTACAAAGGAGGTTATGGAGAAATTTTCCAAAATCTAAAGGCGTTAGTGAAATATTTGAAGTGAAAACGATATTGAAATTGTTGAATGAACTATATTTATATAAATATATAAATATAAATAAAATTAAAACGAAACGTGGTCGTGCAGTTCGTGTTTTGAAACCGTGATTTCAAACAACTAGTGCGGGAGATATGACCATTGGATTTTCCCGAAACCGCAACCGTTGGATTCGCCTTGGAAATATCTTTTCAACGGCACCAACTTTGTAAAGATCCAACGGTTGGATTGTCTAGAATGTTTAATTCAAATCTGAAGAAAAACAGCGCCAGAAACGATTATATTTATATATATATATATAATTAATTAATCGAATAACGACGCTATAGTTCGTATTTTGGAAATCGAAACTTCAAACGATTGTACCGGGAGATCCGACCGTCGGATTTTCCCAAAACTGGAACCGTTGGATTCGTTTTGAAAAGACCTTTCTAATGATGTAAATTTTGTGAAGATCCAACGGTTAGATTTTTCAGATATGTGTAAATCAAATCTGAAGTAAAGCAGCGCCACGGCCGCGTAATGGCTCGAAGCGTCGTTTTGAATAAATTGGCTATTTTAAAATAAATAAAAATAGCAATAAATCGTTATAAAATACCATAAACAATATGGAATGGAAATAAACTGAATTTGCTCGATTTATGTGGTATTTGATGGTTGAATGCGTTTGGTGTGAAAAATACATTAAAGAACAAAATTGGTGTTGTCGAATGATTTAACCATTGAAACGAATTGATTTGAAATTCTAAATATACGTGAATTATTTGAAAAGGCCGAGTTAATTCTCATTTCAAATAATTGACCGAAGATTGAAAGTCGAAGATGAAGACGGTGGTCGAAGACCAGAGATCTTCACCTCATTTGGATGGTAACCGAGGTCCTGATTGGGAGGCATCCCGAAATATGGATAATGAATGGTGATCGTCCAGACGTACGTGGTGATCGATGGGTTTGCGAGGTATTTAGTGCCTCCGGTTTCGTTCAGACCCAGAACGGACTTGTAAATGGACTGTATGTCTGACATTGGATTTTATTCTGTGTTGATTGATCTTTGTTAAATATACATCTGTTTGGCGGCGGAGAATTTATTCTTTTGCTTAACGCCCTTCTCTAAAACGCACGAGCTCAGAGGTTGTATATCGATGGACATCAGTCGCATGACATGAATTGCCTGTGTGACATGCTAAGATGCAGTGATCAGGGCTTCTGTTGAAAAGCAAAGTCTTGTGGTGATGATCAAAGCACCGCCTGTGTGGCGTAGCTTTGTGTATAACGTGAATTCGAGAGCCTCACACCCCGGTATGAACCAGAAACGGGAGAAGGACCTCAGGGAGGGCATGCGTTTCTTTCTAGCTAGGGTGGTGTCAGTGACCTACCAGCCCTGACATTTATATACTTTTCACCTGTGTGGTTGTTGCTGTTGCGAGGCGCCTCGGTTAGATCGGACGATTCGGGTCCGATGGAGTCATTCGTTGGCTCGTTTACGCCCCAAAGGGCGGGAAATGTATTGTTCATGCATTTTAATCCACATCGGTGGACCGGCCCTGACGATCCAAAGGCTTGACTGAGTACTTGCCTGTGGCTCGGGCTAGAGAGTTACGAATTCGGTAAGGACTATCTTTTGCCTTAGTTCATGACGACAATCCAGTTTCCAAATACGTGACTGTGCGGTTTTGATTGTATACCTATATATGATGACATAGTGGTATGGGGCATTAATGTCGTCTATGATTGATAGTTATGATTTGAAATTGTTTTTGAAACATATAAACACTAGCAATAATATCAAATGTCTTTGTTTTATTCGTATCAATCATATTTTGGCCATTATAAGGTAAAACTCTATCCTCCGGTCTACGTTGCATTGTGTGATGGGAACTGAGTCTTATAATGGCTTCATTTTTATAAAATGCATTGTGTTGTTTAAAAGAAAGACTTGTTTTAAAGCACTGGAAATCCAATGGAGTAAACCCGTTCCACGAAAGTGGCGTGGTCCTGTGATTAGCCAAATTATATATGTGTTGAGTAGATTTCTCATACCAGTCCCATGACTGACTCGTAGTTTGTTTCACTTTCAAACTCGGGTGCCCCTTTTTCTTCACGGGCAGCCTTGTATTCAGGTTTAGCTGGTTCTTTATGGATAGCTGGAGCTGAAGATGGATTCTATCATTTATCTCTTTTTATGTTGTTCAGCTCCTATTGTACATATTTTGTTTGTTTCCGCTGTAGACATTTATGTATAGCTGAACTGTATTTTTACTAAGTAAGATCCTGTATATTGTGTAACTCTGATGATTACTTTTATCCAGTATATTCTATTGTTCATTATCTGGTGTATTTATTTAATTCTGTTCTGCTATTATCTGTTTCTGTGTTATATTCCAAGGATTACCCTTGCCGCCGTTAGTACGGGGTTTGGGGTCGTCTCAATTTGGTATCAGAGCTTTGTTTAAGCTTAGTTCTGGAATATAACATTTGAACGAACTCGTCAAAAATAGAACCAGTAGTGTTCTAGGACGGGTAACTCTATACAGATAGGATCAGCAATATCCTAGTATAAGTAAAGCAGAATGAAATTACACCTCGATAGACACTTTTACATTTGAAGTATGTGTTTCTATATTTTAAAAATACCTTTTCTGTGACCTGACACTTGATCTGCTAATTGCATAAGTACTAGAAAAATGAGTGTCAGAAACAGGAGAAATGCAGAACCCGGTCTAGAGGCTCTATTAAAGAGATATCGAAATCTGAACGGAGCACAGTTCTCGGGCAATGAATCTATAATTCAGACTCAGGTTTGGGTGAGTTCTATCGAAAGAATATTTGAGCGCATCCAGTTGAGAGATGATCAGAAAAGATTAGTAGCCTCTTGGGCGCTCAAAGAAGAAGCTTTAATCTAGTGGGAAGCAATCATCAAAGATAATCCAGAAGGTGATATTACCTGAGACAGATTCAAAGTGATTTTCCTGGAAAGATTTACTCCTCCCGAATCGACGGAGCGATTATGTGATGAATTTTCTTATCTGATACAAGGGGATATGACCATCCCAGAATATCATAAGAAATTCAACGAACTTTCTCACTTTGCTCCTCATCTGATTCAAGATCCAAAGCGGAAGAATCTGAGATTTATCCATGGCCTGCAAAGGAGATATCAGAATAGCGTGATGAGGAATGTGAAGCTTCCTTTTTCAAAAATGATATACATGGCTTATCAGTATGAAGATCTCCATAAGCAAGGAATGTTACTGACGAAGAAGAAGTCAGTTCTAGTGACAAGGCAGTGTCGGAAACTGATATTGCTGGAGCCAGTACGAGGTCTGAGGTCAATAAGAAGCCCAGTGCCAAGAGAAAAAGGTCTGAATCTGGGAAAGAACCCGTAACGACCTCCGTATGCAATAACTGCAATAGGCGAGGACATCTCTCGATAAGTTGCCGATCTTTAGAGAAACAGATCAGGAGTGGATATAAGCGCACTATGAAACAAAAGAACCCACATTGGGAAAGGAGATGCCATAAGTGCCGCCGAGCAGGTCATATTGCACGGGAGTGCCCACTCACAAAGAAATCTGAAGCCGTAAATATAAAGGAAGTAGCAGAAACTTCTGAGCCCTCAGCTAGTCAAGAAAGGGCTGATGTTTTAGAAGGAATGCTTACTGTCAAAAACATTCCAGTCAAAGTACTGTTTGACACAGGCGCGTCACGAAGTTTCATTGCCAAAGATGCAGCTAAGAAACTGGACTTGAATTTGAAAAGGCTGAAGGAACCAATGACTGTCCAGAATCCGGTTGGGGGTTCCATTGATCTCAGTTGGATTTGTGGAGTGCCAGTTTCCTTTTCTCGTTATCGGTTTCCTACCATCGCAGTCGTTATGAATTTTAAAGAGTTTGATCTTATCTTGGGATTAGACTGGTTGACCAAATATGAAGCTAAAGTTAAATGCGCCAACAGAGTCGTAAAGGCGAAGATTAAATCAGGTGATTATATAACCATTCCCTGTGAAGGTCAGGATGCTAATAGAAAAGATTTCTGGGCAGCTTTGAATGTCTCTCCAGCCCAAATAGAAAATATCCCAGAAATCACAGAGAATAGTCCCAACCTAGTGAAAGATATTCCTATCATCAAGAACTATGCGGATGTGTTCGAAGAAGTTGTTCGCTTACCTCCGCAGAGAGAAATAGATTTCAAGATTGCTTTGATTCCCAATGCAAGGCCGGTAGTTCATGCTATTCGAAGAATGTCCTTGAAAGAGAAAGAAGAACTTGACAATCAAACATGACAGCTAGTATGGAAGGGTCTGATCAGGCCTAGTTTCTCTGATTGGGGTGCAGCAGTGGTCTTTGTCCCGAAATCTGACGGTACTCTACGTCTATGTGTGGATTATCGAGATCTGAACAAACAGACAATAAAGAACAAATATCCATTGCCGCGGATTGATGATTTGTTGGATCGATTAAATGGCGCATAAGTATTTTCACGAATGGACCTAGCTACAGGTTTCCATCAACTTCGAATTGCCGAAGAGTGTGTTCCAATGACAACATTCAGAGGTTCCGACTTATTCTACGAGTGGTTAGTAATGCCGTTCGGCTTATGTAACGCTCCCGCTTACTTCGTCAATCTGATGAATAGAGTGTTCAGAGGAGTTTTGAATAAATTTGTTCTGGTTTTTATTGATGATATTCTAATCTTCTCTAAATCAAAAGCCAAACATGAAAAGCATCTAGAACAGGTTCTAGAAATTCTGAGACGGAATGTATTAAAAGCCAAATTTTCCAAGTGTATCTTCTGGCAAGATGAAGTAAAATTTCTGGGCCACGTAGTATCGAAGGAAGGAATTGCGGTGGATCCAAGCAAAATCACAGCTATTCAGAATTGGAAACAGCCCAGTACCCCCACTGAAGTCCGCAGTTTTCTCGGATTGGCTAGATATTATCGGAAGTTCGTTAAAAACTTTTCGAAGATATCTGGCCACTTAACGAAGCTTACAAAGAAGCACTCTAAATTCAAATGGACTCCAGAAAGTGAGGAGGCTTTTGAAGAGCTAAAGTTAAGATTGACGATAGCTCCAGTGTTAACCATCATCGATGGCAACCAGGATTTGAAAGTCTGGATTGATGCTTCTAGAGAAGGCCTTGGCGCAGTGTTAATGCAAAGAGGCCAAGTGATCGCTTATGCTAGCCGCCAGCTGAAGCCACACGAGAAAAACTACGTCACTCATGATCTTGAGTTATTGGCGATAGTATATGCTTTGAAAATCTGGAGGCACTATCCACTGGGTGAGAGATTTGAACTGTTTACAGATCACCAGTCAGTAAAGTATCTGTTCACCCAGAAGGACTTGAATCTGAGGCAGCAACGTTGGCTAGAGTTCCTCGCAGCAGACGATTTTGAAATTATATACACTCCAGGGAAAGCCAATGTCGTGGCCGATGCGTTAAGCCGAAAGAATGAAATGATCGCCAGTTTTATTATCACGACTTCATTGCTAGATAAAATATCTGCTCTTCAGGAGGATGATCACTTCATTCAGAAGATCAGAGAGATAATTCAACAAGGCGAACCCTCGAGTTTTCAAGTTGATAATGATGTGATTCTAAGGCTCAAAGGTCGAATCTGTGTCCCTAACATTCCTGAGCTTCGAAAGGAAGTACTGGATGAATGCCACAAGTCAAAACTCAGTATCCATCCAGGAGTAAGAAAAATGTATAATGACATGAAACGCACTTTCTGGTGGAAGTCGATGAAAAGGGACATTTCTTTATATGTCAGTCGATGCCCTACTTGCCAGCTAGTCAAGAGCGACCAACAGAAACTAGCTGGATGATTACAACCGCTAGACGTTCCAGGTTGGAAGTGGGAACATATTTCCATGGATTTCATTGATGGTTTGCCCAGAACCAGAAAAGGAAATGACAGTATTTGGGTGATCGTAGATCGCTTCACGAAGACCACCCATTTCATACCTGTCAGATCAAACAGAACTGCTCAGAGTCTGGCGCAGATATACTTCAGGGAAATAGTTATACTGCATGGAGTGCCGCTCAGTATAGTCAGTGATAGAGATATAATATTCACTAGCAAATTCTGGGAAGCATTTCAAGTCGAACTGGGAACGAAGTTGAACTTGAGCACCGCTTATCATCCTCAGACAGACGGTCAGACTGAGAGGGTGAATCGTATTTTAGAAGATCTATTACGGACTTGTGTTATAGATTTCGGTGGGTCATGGGAAGACCATCTGCATTTGGCTGAATTCTCTTATAACAACAGCTACCAGGCGAGTCTGACAATGTCGCCATTCGAAGCATTGTATGGTAAACCGTGCCGATCTCCTGCTTGTTGGGTCGAGCCCGGAAATAGAATTGTGTTGGGTCATGATATGATTCGAGAAGCCGCCGACAAAGTCGATTTTATTAAGAAGCGATTACTTGCCGCTCAAAGCCGACAAAAGAGCTATGCCGATAGAAGAAGAAGAGATATATCCTTTGCTGTTGGCGACTACATATATTTGAAAGTATTGCCGATGAGAGGAGTTATCCGGTTCGGTAAAACTGGAAAGTTGGCGCCCAAATTCATTGGTCCGTTTCCTATTCTGGAACGGATCGGGACTCTCGCTTACAGGGTCAAATTGCCTGACTGGTTGCTTCGAGTTCATGATTTATTTCACATATCTCAACTTCGAAAGCACGTTCATGATCCAGACTTGATCGTCGAAGAAGCAGCTCAGCAGGATATTGAAATTACTCCAGAGTTAGCTGTGAGAAGAGAGCCGCTAAAGATTATCGGTAAAGAAACCAAAGAGCTGAGGAACAAGAAGGTTCACTTAATCAAAGTGCAATGGAGTGGAGATCCGCGAGATTGTACTTGGGAAACTGAGGAGAGCATTCAGAAAGCTTATCCTAGATGCCGAGTGGATATCTCTGATTGACTCTGGTGCAAGGTACATTTACCCTACTTTTCATTACCATTTAATTCTCTACTATGTTGTTATTTTCTTTCCATGGATGTGCACTTTTAAATTCTATAGTCTGAATGATTTTAAAAAAGAGTATAGAAATTGATTAGTATATTTTTGAAAGGTTGAAAACAATTGGATTGGTTGTTGTGTTGTGTGATAGTAGATTTATCAAACCACTTTCGACTTTGTTCCTTTTCGGGGACGAAAAGTTTTAAGTGGGGGAGATTGTAACGACCCAGAAAATCTGAACCAATTTAAAAAATTTAAATTGGCTAAAATAATGGATTTTAAATATTTAAAATAAATATTTTAAATAATAGCAATGAAAACTGAGTTTGAATCGACAATTGAAAATGAATATAATTAATTATAATTATAAACAAGGCCTGAAATGGCGCTGTAGTTTCAAAAATTGAATTCAAACTTTGTCGGGCTGTACCGGGTGCAAAACAAAACGGATTTTAGCGAAACCAAAAATATTTAAATCTGTTAGTGAATACCTTTCTAACGAATCTAAAAAATTGAATTTTCATAGCGGAAAGTAAAAGTTATGGCCGAATGAATTTCCAGAAAGGTCGCTATAGAATTTATATAGCCCGTGAAATTGGCCATTTTGCATACGACCTCGGAATTCGACGAAACCACTTTTGTTGGATCCGGGATGAGAAGTTATTGCTAGGTTTCAAATTTCATAATTTTTGAAGCTAGTATGTGAGCGTGGCAAAGGAAAATATGTTTTGGTCAATTACAGTTAAATTGGATCGACCAGAAATGGGCCTTTTTGCAAACGGGCTCAGAATTCGACGAAACTAGTTTTGTTGGGACCGTATCGTCAAAACATAGCTAGATTTATTTTTTGGAATTTTTCGAATCTGTTTGTGGCCCTGGCAAATTGGAATGCACATTCAAATTAAATATTGAATGTTTTATATTTTAATTTGAAGGAAAACTGGCTGAAACAGTCGAATGGGCCTACGAAACATATCCCATTGTGTTCGAAATGGGGGTAAAACGCTAGGGACGACAGTCGTTGGGTTTGAATTGGCGTTCGTCTGTGACAAGGGGTATTTCAGAGATTTTAAAAATTATAAAATAAAATAAAAAAAATCCTATTGGCCCATTATCTTTCTCTCTCCCCGTATGATATCGAGCGACGGCGGAAACCCTTCGTGAGCTTCCCGTCCATTTTCTGATCAATCCACTCACTAATATCAAGAGCTCCAGTTGAAGATTTTGTAGAGCTCGGAGAGATCTTCAAATCCATATATAGTTTGGATTTTTTTCATTCAGCGTTTGGGGAGTTTCGACGCTGGGAAGATCCGCCGTTTCGAGCCAGATCGCGCCTCCACCACCGCGCCGAGTTGAGCGCCACCACCCTCGTTCTGAGTGCCTCTCCAAGCTCTTCGCCGCTGCGAAGGCCGATCGTCATATCGCGCATCGATTCGCGCGAATTCTGGTGACCTAGTTTCGAACAAACCAAGAGAGGTTCGGTTTTTATTTTCTGAAATGATTTCAACAGTTTAAAACCATTACAAACTTCGAAAAATCATATCTTTTTGCTGTGTTAACGAAATTCGATGAAACAGGAAACATCGTGTCCGTGTGGACGTCTTCTACATTTTAGAAGAGACCGCATATTTTTCTAAGCCTTCTGCTATTTTTGGTCGAGTGGAACCCAAGATGAGATTTCAAATTTATAAACGATATGGAAAACGACGATGTATAAATTATATAGTCGATGTATGAGTTATATAAGCGTTGTACACCTCTTGTATAAGCGTTTTATAAGTCGTACGTTCGATGTATAAGTTATATATGCGTTGTAAAAATTATATGTGTTGAAATAGAAGTGAACTGCTATATATATATATATATATATATATATATATACACGCCCCTCGTCCACAAACCATGGACGATATTTATTGATTGTGATTGGTGTGAAAATTGATTGATAGCGAATGGTTGTTTGGGATTGTTTGTGGTTGATATTGATTGATTGTGGTTGAAAAATACCCATTTGTGGTTGAGAAATATTTGGTTGAAACCACATAGGATTAGTTTGTGGAAAGGAAATAAATATATACATGCCGCCTGCGTGCGAACTAGATGCATGATCCCCATTGTCAAAAACCGCGAGGTTTTAAGGTAGAGCGAGGAGCCGTACTAGGGACGGTCCCGGTTTTAACTACCCTGCCGTTATGCTGCCGAAATTTTGAATAATATTCATGTGTTTGAATTATTTTCATTTGCTGAAACTATATTTATTCGTTGAATAGAAAACCTTCATGTGTTGAATCGATATTCATTCGTTGATTAGAAATTCATGTGTTGAATGGTATTCGTGTTTTAAATATAAAAATCACATTTTTATTTATATATAGAAACTATAGAAAACCTTCATGTGTTGAATCGATATTCATTCGTTGATTAGAAATTCATGTGTTGAATGGTATTCATATTTTGAAATGAATTGTTTCATAATAAAAATCACCTTTTATCAACTGTATGGACTTTGTAAAATAATCTCGTTTTAGAAGAAATTGTTTTATAAGAAAAATCCTATTTTTATCACCTATATAAACTATATAAAATAATAGTGTTTTGAAATGAATTGTTTTACAATAAAAATCACATTTATATTATATACATGAATTGTTGAAATGTGGAGTGTTAAAAATAACAACTCGTTCAAATAAATATGCATGAGTCGAAATATTCATTAATTAGCTAATGATATGAATTTTACCTATGCATGCAACATTAGAATGAATGGTGTTTTTAAACCAAATGGAATCAAATATGAAGTTGAATGGAAAATGATGAGTGATAAGAACTGCATATCTGTACATGCATATCTATTTGAACAGGTTATAGCAAAGGGGCTAGAGAAGAGGAATAAAATTTTTGTGCCCGACAAATAGGTACACATTTACTGTTTTGTTTGGGTGATGATTTTATGAGCCTGTTGGCTAGCCGCTTGGCTTTTTCTTTTTCTTTTTGACATGAGACGCCCGTGTGGTTATTTGGGAGTTTTCCCAGCCCCTCCCGTACAAAGGAGGTTATGGCGAAATTTTCCAAAATCTAAAGGCGTTAGTGAAATATTTGAAGTGAAAACGATATTGAAATTGTTAAATGAACTATATTTATATAAATATATAAATATAAATAAAATTAAAACGAAACGTGGCCGTGCAGTTCGTGTTTTGAAACCGTGATTTCAAACAACTAGTGCGGGAGATCCGACCATTGGATTTTCCCGAAACCGCAACCGTTGGATTCGCCTTGGAAATATCTTTCCAACGGCACCAACTTTGTAAAGATCCAACGGTTGGATTGTCTGGAATGTTTAATTCAAATCTGAAGAAAAACAGCGCCAGTAACGATTATATGTATATATATATATATATATATAATTATAATTAATCGAATAACGACACTGCAGTTCGTATTTTGGAAATCGAAACTTCAAACGATTGTACCGGGAGATCCGACCGTCGGATTTTCCCGAAACTGGAACCATTGGATTCGTTTTGAAAAGACCTTTCTAATGATGTAAATTTTGTGAAGATCCAACGGTTAGATTTTCAGATATGTGTAAATCAAATCTGAAGAAAAACAGCGCCACGGCCGCGTTATGGCCCGAAGCGTCGTTTTGAATAAATTGGCTATTTTAAAATAAATAAAAATAGCAATAAATCGTTATAAATTACCATAAACAATATGGAATGGAAATAAACTGAATTTGCTCGATTTATGTGGTATTTGATGGTTGAATGCGTTTGGTGTGAAAATTACATTAAAGAACAAAATTGGTGTTGTCGAATGATTTAACCATTGAAATGAATTGATTTGAAATTCTAAATATACGTGAATTAATTGAAAAGGCCGAGTTAATTCTCATTTCAAATAATTGACCGAAGATTGAAAGTCGAAGATGAAGACGGTGGTCGAAGACCGGCGATCTTCACCTCATTTGGATGGTAACCGAGGTCCTGATTGGGAGGCATCCCGAAATATGGATAATGAGTGGTGATCGTCCAAACGTACGTGGTGATCGATGGGTTTGCGAGGTATTTAGTGCCTCCGGTTTCGTTCAGACCCAGAACGGACTTGTAAATGGACTGTGTGTCTGACATTGGATTTTATTCTGTGTTGATTGATCTCTGATAAATATACATATGTTTGGCGGCGGAGAATTTATTCTTTTGCTTAACGCCCTTCTCTGAAACGCACGAGCTCAGAGGTTGTATATCGATGGACATCAGTCGCATGGCATGAATTGCTTGTGTGGCATGCTAAGATGCAGTGATCAGGGCTTCTGTTGAAAAGCAAAGTCTTGTGGTGATGATCAAAGCACAGCCTGTGTGGCATAGCTTTGTGTATAACGTGAATTCGCGAGCCTCACACCCCGGTATGAACCAGAAACGGGAGAAGGACCTCAGGGAGGGCATGCGTTTCTTTCTAGCTAGGGTGGTGTCAGTGACCTACCAGCCCTGACATTTATATACTTTTCACCTGCGTGGTTGTTGCTGTTGCGAGGCGCCTCGGTTAGATCGGACAATTCGGGTCCGATGGAGTCATTCGTTGGCTCGTTTACGCCCCAAAGGGCGGGGAAATGTATTGTTCAGGCATTTTAATCCACATCGGTGGACTGGCCCTGACGATCCAAAGGCTTGACTGAGTACTTGCCTATGGCTCGGGCTAGAGAGTCACGAATTCGGTAAGGACTATCTTTTGCCTTGGTTCATGACGGTAATCCAGTTTCCAAATACGTGACCGTGCGGTTTTGATTGTATACCTATATATGACGACATAGTGGTATGGGGCATTAATGCCATCTATGATTGATAGTTATGATTTGAAATTGTTTTTGAAACATATAAACACTAGCAATAATATCAAATGTCTTTGTTTTATTTGTATCAATCATATTTTGGCCATTATAAGGTAAAACTCTATCCTCCGGTCTGCGTTGCATTGTGTGATGGGAACTAAGTCTTATAATGGCTTCATTTTTATAAAATGCATTGCGTTGTTTAAAAGAAAGACTTGTTTTAAAGTACTGGCAATCCAATGGAGTAAACCCGTTCCACGAAAGTGGCGTGGTCTGTGATTAGCCAAATTATATATGTGTTGAGTAGATTTCTCATACCAGTCCCATGACTGACTCGTAGTTTGTTTCACTTTCAAACTCGGGTGCCCCTTTTTCTTCACGGGCAGCCTTGTATTCAGGTTTAGCTGGTTCTTTCTGGATAGCTGGAGCTGAAGATGGATTCTATCATTTATCTCTTTTTATGCTGTTCAGCTCCTATTGTACATATTTTGTTTGTTTCCGCTGTAGACATTTATGTATAGCTGAACTGTATTTTTACTAAGTAAGATCCTGTATACTGTGTAACTCTGATGATTACTTTTATCCAGTATATTCTATTGTTCATTATCTGGTGTATTTATTTAATTCTGTTCTGCTATTATCTGTTTCTGTGTTATATTCCAAGGATTACCCTTGCCGCCGTCAGTACGGGGTTTGGGGTCGTCTCAAAATATTACTTTACCGAATTCGATATAATCGAATTCAATGTATAGTTCTCCTTTTCTAATACTCTCTATTCTATAACTCCTTTTCGAATACTATATTCGATAACCCTTTCTTCGAATAACTATATTCGATCATCTCTCTTCGAATGATTTACATTCGATTAATCTCCTTTCGAATAAACTATTTTCGATTCACTCTTTTAACTCTATTCGAATAAACTATTTCGAATAACTCTTTTAATTCTATTCGAATAAACTATTTCGAATAACTCTTTTAATTCTATTCGAATAAACTATTTCGAATAACTCTTTTAATTCTATTCGAATAAACTATTTCAAATAACTCTTTTAGATTAACTCATTTGGATTAACTTGGTTTGATTAACTCATCTTGGCTAACTCAACTTGATTAACTTACTTGATTAACTTACTTAATTAACTCAACTTATCTAACTTAACTTATTTAACTCTTGTCTAATAACTAATATTCGATTAATTTATATTCGAATAACTATGTTTGTTTAACTTTATTTCGAATGGCTAATATTCGATTTAACTCCATTCGTTTGGCTCTAGATCGCAGCGATCACAATGGTTACGCCTGATTCCCTCAGAAAACATCCGGCCGCTGTAGGCAATCTGCAGCCCTGCGAATTACGCTAACAGTCGTACGAAATGGCAATTCATCCTAAATACTATGTTTGACTAACCCTATCTCAAGTAACTATATTCGATAACTGTAATTGAATAACTAATATTCATAAATTTCTAACTCGATTAACTCTATCTAATTAACCCTAACTGATTAACTCCTTTGATTCACTCTACGTTTATTCAGTTTAAATATCGATATTGAAATCGATTCCCACTTCTCTATATAAATCCTGACTTATATATTCTATTTATCCAATGATAAACATTTCATTTAATTTATAAAATATTATTTATAAATTTATCTTCTCCATGTATCTGTTAGAATAGATCCTATTTAAAATCTTTACTTTAAATCCATAGCATGTTATACCCGTGTGCGAAGAACGGGTTTAAATCTGTCAAATGTAAAATTCTCCTTTAATACCATTCTAGTCACCTTTCAATTATTCCTTTTTATAATCTATTTATTTACAAAATAAATCCATTTTTGATGATTCTATTTATTTTATAAAATATTTTCTTTCTATATAAAATCTATTGATTTTATAAGTAATTCCTTTGATAATCTAACTATTTTCTTTTTCTATTTACTTTACACGCATTTCCCCTTTTTATTCTATTTATTTTTTTCAAATAAATATCCCTTTTCAATTCTATTTGTAAATAGTTACAAATATTTCTTTTTTTTTCTTTTCAATTCTATTTATTTGATTAACAAATAAATATTCCTTTTCAATCTATTTATTTTCTAAATAAATAATTTCAATTTTTTTTTTTAATCTTTGATTTTATAAATATTTCTTTTTCAATATAACATTGAAAATTTCCTTTTTAACATTCCAGTATTCCTTATGGTATTTAACACACCATATAACAATGATCGGTATCATTCAACCATACAAAATCAACAACAGATTTCATATCACATCATATAACACATTATATGAAAAACGGTAAAATAAATGTTGAGGAACACAGTTGGGTCCCTCCAACCTGTTTCCCTGCATCCACAGATGTTAATTCACATAAATAACACGAGTATGAAATATTCTGATAAACAGAATCAGTATTCGATTAACGATTTATATATATATCATTATCTATATTTTCAATCAACTGACTAGCAGTTCAACCAAACAGCCAACACACAGCAAACAATCATTATTTATCAGTTATAAAAATACGTTATAAAAATATAACTGAGAAGAGTTAGTGAGATTACTCACCTTTCGCGTTAACCTTTAAATAACAATTTACGTTAGTTGATTCTGATCAGACAATTTATTTTGCTATAAGTTGTAACGAGCTTCGATTCACTCCCCGTCAGCTCCATTGTGTTGCTCCCGTCCATACGATCCTAACGGATCCTGTTTCACTGAATTTCGATAACATATGAATTAGTTGTTCATTTTACAAGTTATATAAACATTAAATAGCCAAATGATTTTAATTTAAACCTTAATGGGCCTTACCCCTTTTCCATCGGTCCACACTCCAACCCGTTTCCCCCTTCTTCTTCCTCGATTGAAATTACATGCTCCAGAAAACAAAACTCCTCTATTGCCGCGTGTTTAAGCTCCCACCGCACCTTCATTACTCCACCAATCAACGAACCATCACCACCATTGAACTCTCCACTTAAATCTCCATCACCCCATACTGCTCTTCCCAGACTCAGCCTCCTCCCGCTGATCGTGTCGATCAGCTCCTCCGTGCCAGGTGCGACATCAATTTCGACCGAATACCCCGAAAATCCCTGGCAAGTGCTATTTCCCAATCCAAACTCAGATATCCACTCTATTTTTCAAATCGATTGCTTAATCAAGAGCAAACCGCAACCCCAGCCTTCACGGTGAACAGTAGGACGTTGAAAAACCCATCGCAACCAATGATACTTAACTAGGATTATAGAGAAACCTCTAAGCATCACAAATACCTAAGTATTATAATTTATAGCATTTGATTTTGATTTCCATGAATTTTTCCATGTCACGATTTTGTGAAATGAAGAAAGAAGAGAGCGGCGCATCCCATTGACCAGAAGAAAATTTTCTTTAGGGTTAGGAGAATGTTAAGATTATTTATAGGGTAGTTATATTATTATTTTATTCGCTTATTTTATTTATATTCGAGCTATCGCTGTTTTCATATGTGTTTAAAAATCCCTATGATCACATTCAATACCCAAAAATCATGAAACTGGAAATGCAGCTACAGTTCGACATTGCGGACCCAATGAAACTAGTTTCATCGAATTCCGACTCTGTATGCTCACACAGCGTATTTTTAACCATCAGAATATCGACTATTTTTCACCCTAAAAATCCGTACGGCCACCCACTGACTCTAAAAATCATGAAACTTGGAATCTAGCAATAATTTAACATTGCAGATCCAACAAAATTAGTTTCATCGAATTCCAAGGTCGTTTGCAAAACTGGCTATTTTTAAAGCTCTAAATAACCCATTTAAATAAATAAATATAATTAAATTTAATATTTAAAAATAAATATTATCGTATATATTCACAACAGAGTATCATACTGTTACACTGGGATTTATAACTCGATATTTCAAATCCAGTGTTACATCGATATTCGATTTACATTTAAAAATCCATTTTAAAATATAAATAAATCGATATAAATTATAAAGGAATTCCATAACGACTTTTCTAAATTTCGATTTGGACATAACTAAAAATCTACATGATGAAATCTCGATTTTTCTCTTCCACTAGAAAAATATACTTCACCAGCTCCTAACGTTTCTTATTTCACAGAAATCCGATTTAAAACGAATCATGTACATTCAGTTGAAGTTCAAATCGCCAAATTACGAACTACAACGCCATTTCGAGCTCGATTATAAATATACGTTCAAACTGCCGTTCAAATAATATATTCGTCATTCTAATTCAATTCTAAAATGAATTAAATATCACAGATGATCCAGTTCGCACCATTTTGTGAATTCCACTATTTCTGACTATTTCAGAAATTAAATATATTATTATATTATTTATTTTAATTAAATATTCAATATTATTTAATTTTGGTCATTTTAAATAACCAAACCATTATTTAAATAATTAAATAAATAAATTATATCGTTGAAAAATGCGGGTCGTTACAATTCCACATGCCACCCAAGGCACCCACTTAATCCCCTCGTGTCCCACTACATGTTTATCTGGTTAAGTGTTCCTTAATTCATTAAGACCGTAACCTTATAAAGACCTCACACATTAGACTTGCATTTGTGGCAGCTGGATTTGTCGGGCGGGTCCGGGCAGTCTTACACCACAAACGAGCCTAACCTCGTGTCTTTACAATTGTTACGTATTTAATTTATGCCTAAGACCTCTCACATTAGACTGGCATTTGTGGCAGCTGGATTTGCCGGGCGGGTCCGGGCAGTCTCACACCACAAAAGAGCCTAACCTCGTGTCTTAGACGATTAATTACACCTAATTAATCATTCCCCAATTTGAAGTACTTTCCCTATTTGAATTATCAATTAATTCCAAATTTACTATGGCCATAATTGACTCAATTATGTCCATCTATTTATGGTATGTAAAATCATACCAATTTTCATCACAATTTTGTTTTATGCCTTTTAAGGCATTTATGCCAATTAAATCTTTTAATATTATCCTCTTTTTCCCCACGTTGTACGTTCATTCGTTTAACGTAAAATATACGTTAGACTCGAATAGTCTAACTCATGGAATAAAGAGAAAACATCGCAACATACACATAATTAGAACTTAGATCTAAACATAGGGGTGAACTTGCATGTGTGAATGATGTTCTACATCTAAAACTTGCATAGGACAAAGTTACAACTTGCCTAAAACTACATAGTTCATAGACCCAAATCTAAAGGTGTGAACTTGTTGAGATAATGGTCACAAACTTGCATAAATCATGTATGTCATAGATCTACATCTAAAGGTGTAAACTTGCATAGGCAGTAACCACAAACTTGCATAACATGATTCATATTCAAACACATGTATTCATACAAACTTGCATATGTGATTTATGCAACATAACAATGGTATAAACTTACATCTAAACATGTAAACTAGCATGTAGAATTTGGCATATAACTAACACATGTCATAGCCTAACTTTAGATCTAAAATAGATGTCATGAAACATGTAAGGTTATGCATAAAATTTCACTAACTTGCATATGATTCATGTCTAAATCAAAATCTAAACTTGCATACATACTTATGATTTATCATATGAATCAACATAACCAACTAGCATATGAACAACATGATGATTTGATTATACATAAAATTACAACATAGATGATAGCATCATAACTTTACAACATGGATGATAACATCACAACATAACATTATAGAATTTACAACATGTATGATAACATCACAATTTTACAACATAATTATAACATGCGGTCAATAATCCACATCATAACTTAATCCAATTAAATTGCTAATTATTTTATTAAAGAAATCGAACTCACAACTCAAAGAAGGTCTTGAGTTTTGAATTCTGAGTTCTGAAGTTGTAATAGCTTTCCTTTGAAGAAGATTCATTGTTAAAGTTGAAAAGGATTGATTTAGACTAGCTTTCTTCCTCTCTAATTGGTGGCGGCTATGCTGAGTTGCTAGGTGACGGCATGGAGGCCATGAATCTAATTTTTTTTAGGGTTTGAGTCTAGAGGTATTTTTATAGAGTTTAGGATTATTTTAAGCCGTCCGATCAACCCAGAATTAGTCCCAGCCAATCAGAGCAGTTCAGAAACCCTAATGAGTCAGCAGACAGCCACAAACCGGTCATCAAACAAATCTGCCCGGGGGGCAGGTCGACCCCCAGGTCGACCCTATGGTCGACCTAGTTAGGGCAGGTCGACCCCGGGGTCAACCCTATGGTCGACCTGGCCCTGGCGGGAATTTTCCAGCCTAGCCTGTCTGACTCCAAAATTTTGAATTTTGAAATCTGTTTTGAATTTTCTAAAACTTCCGATGGCCATAACTTCTTCATACAAAGTCCAATTCACGCAAACTCGGACTCTATCTCAACCAGAATTCCGAGACGAACACAATGGCACAACCCGTTTCCCTTATTTCTCACATCTGAGATTAGTCATTCTTTAATTTGTGAGCACTAGTGTTAACAGAAATACGGGGTGTTACATTCTCCCTTCCTTAAAGGATTTCGCCCCCGAAATCCCCAAATTAAGGAGAATGCATATCCTACCATCCAAACAACCATCTACTCAACCATTAAACACAGGCATCCATTGTCCTTATAAAATTCCTAATGTCGTATGAACATATGCAAGAAGTGTGTATATGTTCCTTATCTAATGCGAAATCAGGCGGTCTACTGATTCAGTTGACCTCCTTAATGCAAACCATGATAGTGCCATGCGTCCATTATGTATGTGAAGAACCCTATCGATACATATTATTTCTACATGTGTGCACAATCATTCACCAAAATGCAACATCCATATGATGCTACAACCATTATACATCCATAACTTAAATATGTACACACATTTATATGCAATATGCAATATGAAGTGACTGAGCCGATCTAGTGCCTAAAGTATGTGTATATGCATCCATGAGCAACCACTAGCAAACACTTGCATCCACGTGCATCCATCATACATAACATGTCTCAAACACATGTTTCAACCATAGGACTATCCTATCTAAAGGTCAAAGATACTAGCGAGAGGACATACTAAAGATAAGATAAGTACAAGGTAAGTTATAAAGGAGAAATTTAAAAGACATACCCTCGAAAAGAAAAGGGTATAATGAACGCATCTTCACTTCTGTCTCCCAAGTAGCGTCGCTCTCATCATATCCCCATTGCACTTTGACTAGCTTGACCTCTCGATTCCTTAACTTCCTAATCTCCGACCCAAGAATGCGCGTAGGAGCTCGTCGAATCGTCGCATCACGCTCGATCTCCACCTCTCTAAGCAAGCTCGGCTCTACCACCTCCGCGGTTTCGTGCAAGCACTTCCTCAAGTGTGATACATGGAATACGTCGTGTACACCACTAAGTCTCTCGGGCAACTCCACTCTATACGCCATCTGCCTAATCCTTTCCTTAATAGGAAACGGCCCTACGAACCTTGGTGCTAACTTCCCAACGGACCCAAAGCGAACGACGTTCCGTAATGGAGACACCTTGACAAAAGCCATGTCCCCAACATCAAACTCAAGATCTGACCTCCTCTTGTACGCATAAGATTTCTGCCTATCTTGCGCCGTCTTCATCCTCCTTCGAATCAAATCGATTTTTTCCAAAGTCTCTCTAATCATATCGGGCCCAAGCAAGATCGTATCTGTAGATTCCCACCAACATATAGGCGAACGACACGGCTGTCCATAAAGAGCCTCGAACGGTGCCATGCCAATGCTAGACTGAAAGCTATTGTTATATGCGAACTCTACCAATGGAAGATGTTCCTCCCATGTACCTCCGAAGTCTAAGACACACAACCTCAATAGGTCCTCTAGAATACGATTCACCCTCTCGGTCTGGCCGTCCGTCTGAGGATGATATGCGGTGCTCAAACATAACTGAGTCCCTACCGCCTCTTGTAAGCTCTTGCGAAATTCGCTAGTAAAAATAGGATCGCAGTCGCTCACTATGCTAGAAGGAACACCGTGCAAACAAACTATCTCTCGAATATATACGGAGGCTAACCATGGAGCAATCCTCTTACTCTTCACGGGAATGAAATGGGCGCTCTTAGTAAGTCTGTCTACCACGACCCAAATCCTCGTATTACCCTTCCTCGATCTCGGTAACCCGTCAACAAAATCCATCGAGACGCTTTCCCACTTCCATTGTGGGACCTCCAATGGGTGAAGCAATCCACCGGGCATCTTTTGCTCTGCTTTTACTTTTTGGCACACCAAGCATCTAGCGACATACTCGGCCACATCCTTCTTCATGCCGGCCCAAAAGTAAACTCGTTTCATGTCCATGTACATCTTGTCCCCGCTGGGATGGATGGTCATCTTCGAATGATGTGCATCATCAAGAATGGTCTTTCTTAGGTCCTCGTCTTTTGGTACACAAAGTCTACCGTCCCTACGTAACCAACTCTTATCATCTAGGGTATACCTACGGAGATGGCTCGATGACTCCCCTCTTTTGAGCTTTTCTACTAACTCAACCAACTGTGGCTCATCTCGCTGTGCCTCACCAATCCGTCCCAAAAGCGTAGGTCTGACCTCTAAGGATGCTAGCAAACCGGGTACAAAGTCAATGGAAGGTCTAAAGTCAAACGTAGAGATGAACTCTAAGCTTCGTCGCTCAACAAACAACGGACTCAAGGATAACCTTTTTCTACTTAAGGCGTCTGCCACCACGTTACCCTTGCCAGGGGTATATGCTATCTCGAAATCGTAGGATGCTAAGAATTCCATCCACCTTTGCTGCCTTAAGTTCAAGTCCTTCTCAGAGAATAAGTATTTTAGAGATTTGTGGTTAGTGAACAATTCGAATTTCTCGCCAAGACTTAAGTGCGAAGACAATAGCGGCCAACTATCGGTCATGTGTAGGGTAATTTCTCTCATGCACTCTCAACTTCCTTCCACCATAGGTTGTTACCCTTCCCTCTTGCATTAAGACTGCGCCTAGTCCTGTCCCACAAGCATCGGTATAACCGGTAAATGGCTTACTCCCATCTGGCAACACTAAGACTGGGGATGTGGTCAAAGCTCTCTTTAAACGTTGGAACGCGTCATCACAATCTACATCCCATGTGAAAACTAAGTTCTTCTTCATCAAGCGTGTTAATGGAGCCGATATTTTTGCAAAGTCCTTGATAAACTTCGTATAGTAGCCAGCCAACCCTAAGAAACTTCTCAACTCGGTAGCATTTTTAGGGACCTTCCAATCTTGGATGACCACTACCTTCGTGGGATCCACGGCTATCCCTTCTTTGGAGACCACGTGCCCTAAGAATCTCACTTCCTTTCAGTGACATTTAGAAAATTTAGCTTTAAGGCTATGCGCTCAAAGAGTCTCCAACACTTCCCTAAGATGTAGGGCATGCTCTTCCTCGCTCTTAGAAAAGATCAAGATGTCGTCCACAAAGACTACCACGAATTAATTAAGGTACTCCCTAAACACCCTATTCATCAAATCAACAAAGTATGCGGGGGCGTTTGTCAAACCGAAGGGATTACAAGCCACTCGAAGAAGCCGTCTGGAGTCCTAAAGGCAGTCTTCTCTATGATATCCTCAGCCACTCTCAACTGATGGAAAACCGTGGCTAAGTCCAATTGCGAAAACACTGAGGCGCCAACTAACTGATCGAAGAGATCATCAATGCTCGGCAGTGGGTGTCTATTCTTCTTAGTAAGCTTATTGAGTTCTCTATAGTCCACACAAAGTCTAAGGGACCCATCTGCCTTCGTGGCAAAAACTATTGGAGCACCCCACTCTGATATACTACGTCTGATGAATCCCTTCTCAAGAAATTCCTTCACTTGCTTACTGAGTTCTCTTCTCTCTCTTGGAGCCATGTGGCACACTGGCAATGCAACTGGCTTTGCATTATCTACTAGATATATTCGAAAGTCTATCTCACGTTTTGGGGGTAAACCCCCTAACCTCATCAAAGACATCAACAAATTCACGGACTATGGAAACAGAATGTAAGTCATCATCGGATGCGTCAAGGGATTCTAGGTAGCTAAGCATGACTGGACCTCTAGGGTCATAAGAAATATCAAGGGCCTTTCCACAACGAGTCAACAATCTAACTACCCTTCTTTCACAATCTAGGATGGCCCCATATTTAGTTAGTCAATCCATACCTAGAATCAAACCGTAGCCCATGAAGCCAAGAACAAAGGCGTTGCACTCAAACTCAACGCCCAAGATAAACACTCTCAAATCCCGACAAATCATAGAAAGATGAGACGAAGCACCAATAGGATTTGAGGCTACTAAGGGATATGTTACTAGACTAGTATCTAGGTGCAGTGTTTCAACTAATGATGTAGAGATAAACGAATGTGATGCTCCAGAATTGAATAAAGTACGGACAGGATGATCAAACAAAAAAACTAAACTTTCAACAGAAATTGCTCTACCTCGTTCTTGCAGCGATGGGACCACGAGAGCCAGAACTTGTCCCCTTGCATGTCCTGGTGCCATAAGAGCCTGCACCTGTCCTCCCGAGGTAGACCCTGCCCTCTGCACTTTCTTTGGGCAGTCCTTAATAAGATGTCCCGCCTCGCCACAGTGGAAACAACCAGTAGTCTTCTTTTTCTTCCTATAATCTTTGCTTAGATGGCCGGGTGTCCCACAGTTAAAGCATCTTTTCTTTCCCTTAGCATTGTTGCCTTTCCCACCTTTCTTGTTCTGTTGTTGCTGTTGCGGCTTCTTTTGATCCCCTTTCTTCTCGGGTGCCTTATTAGCTTTGGCGCCCTTTTCCTCTTCATGCATAAGCGCCATGTCAACTAGTCTCTCAAAGGTAGCCCCCATGGGAATGTGGGTCATAGCTAACTCATGAAGCGGCTCGTTTAAACCCTTAACAAATCTCAAGGCCTTTTTTTCTGGTGTATTCACCAAGTCCAAGCCAAATCTTGCCAACTGATTGAACTTGTTGACGTACTCTTTCTTGCTTCAGCGCTAAGAACCTTTCCATGTATAGATTCTCTTCATCCCGTGAGAGAAACATCGCCTCAAACCTCCGCCTAAAATCTGGCCATGTATCGAGTGGACGTTCTCCATTAGTGACCTCCAACCAAAACGAAGCCTCATCCTTCATTAGCCAGGCAACTAGCTGGACTTTTCTTCCATCGTCCACTTCAAAGATCCCAAACAATTCTTCCACCTCCTTTAGCCAATTACGAGCTTCAACAAATGTCTCCGTCCCGTGAAAAGGTTTTCCACCCATTGCTCGAAAGTCCTTACATATCTTCGCGAAAGTATCGATACGAGGAGGAGGAGGAGGAGCATTTGCTGGACCTGCAGTGGTGGCCCTAGTCTCCAAATACCACCTAAACCATCCCGGTATCGTTATCCCCTCGGGTATCTCGGGAATTCCAGACATATTGAAATGAAAAAGGAAAGATTCAATACAAAAGAACCGAAGGAAAGATATATGTCTCTTGGGGTTATGCTTTCTAAAATAAGCTTTTCTCTTGAAAATACTTTCCTTAAAACATACTTTTGAAGGTACTTCTTTATAAAAATGGTTTTGAAAAACACTTTTCAAAATTCATATCTGTTCTGGAAACCTTCAGTTCTGATACCACGTGTAACACCCCACGTCCATTAATGTCACTCACAAAGGGAATGCATTAACTTCTATGGAGCGTTTTAAGTGAGTATTGAATAGAAACTTAATAACAAGACAGATATATAACGGTAAAAAACTTCAAAACTTTATTCATTGCAGCGGTAAACACATAAGTTTGATTACGTCCTCAAAACCAGAGTCAAAGTACATAATATCCATCTTGACTAAATCCAAGTACATAAATTGAAAGACATAATCCCCAATACAAAATAGCCATAAATAAGAGAGGTTGAACTTTTGTAACAACCCGAATTTTAATAACATGTTAAAACTAGAAATCAGGGTATAATTAACTTTTAAAGTGAGAATCATGGAAAACAGGGTGCGCCATTACGTTCGTCTCGGAATTCTGCATGAAATCGAGTCCAAGTTTTCGAAAATCGGAGTCCGTATGACCGAATTATGACCTCTAGAAGTTTCACGAATTTTCAGAATCAAAAACAGCTCAGAAATTCGAATTCAAATTCGAATTCAAGACACAGAAGCAGGCTGGGTGGGAAAATTCCCGCCCAGAGCCCAGGTCGACCATAGGGCTGACCTGGGGGTCGACCTGGCCTCCCTGGTCGGGCCAGGGTAGCCTGGTTGGGTGCATCGGTTGAGTCAGTGGGCTGGGACGATTTCTGAAGGCCAGGATTGATTCTAGGGTTAATCTAAGGACCTAAACTAGTTGCTACACCTATAAAAATGCCCTTAGACCTAACCTAATTCACAACAAATCATTCTTACACCAGAATGCTGCTGAAGTCCCTCTTGATCATGGTCGTCGTCTCTAATCAATTTCCTAAGCTTTCATACACAATCCAATTCGAAGATTAAGGCTTCTACAATGATTCAAGACAATAAATCAACAATTTCACTGCAACATTCTACGATAATTTCAGTTCTTAAATTCCTTGTCCACAATCTGTAAGTTCTAGTTATTTTTAGATTTAAACATTTAATTATAATATGGCCATGGAATAAAGTGGAATTGGATTTTGAGTATGTTTATCGATTCAGACCCACTCCTGTTGCTTCTTGAATCTTGGGTTTTTGAGACTTGTCTATCTTTATTCTCATGTCAAGTTCATGATCTATTCAGCCTACTGTAAATCAGTTTTCTTGATTCATGTTGAATTTATTATCAAGTTGTAATCTTCATGCCTATGATGATGTTTTTTTGTCTCTGATCTTATTTTTATGCAAAATTCTACCTTTCCCTATTTATTTTCTTTTGATGAACCTTGGTCAATTTCGGACCTATGCCTAAACCGCGATTTGCATATGATTGAATACGGGGAAATGTTTGGGATATTACCTATTTAGATATACGTGTTTGGCATAACATGAAATTGGAAACTTGGGTATTGTCAACATAATTGAAATTGCAAGTTTGGCCATTGACATAATTAATTTGGCATAAAGTGGTCATATATGAATTGGCTTGTATATTAAATCACGAGTTCGGGCCTATGTAAATTAAATCAAAAGATCAGGCTTATGATTGGGCATAAGTAGAATTGGGAACTTGAACCTAAAAGCGATTGTAAACTTGATAATTGGCATAAATATGTATTATGAACTTGGGTAATTGGTGTGTATTGTAACAAAAAGATTATAGTCTGGGATAACTGCATCATGAATCATGATTTGGGTTTATTTGGACATGAAACTTGGTACATGTAATTTTGTCTAGAACTTGATATGGGTAAAATGGCACAAACTTGGCATACATGTAAATAGGCAAGAATTGGACATATGTAAACTTACTAGAATTGGTTATATATATAAGTGGCATGTAATTTGGAACTTGAGTATATGTTTATTAACATGTAAAGTTGGGAATTTGAAACATGGAAATGACTGTGTATTGGATAGTTGACTTGAAACACAAACATGAACATTTTTATATGTTAAACACATGAACTGATATTGGGGTTTTGGGTGGAATACGACCATTAATGAACCTTTGACATGAGGTTAGACTCAGTTTGTGGTGTAAATTTGCCCGGAATCGCCCAGCAAATCCAGTAGCCACAAAGTGTCAGTCTAATGTGAGAGGTCGAAGGTCGAATTGTAGGCATAACGATTTATGACACGAGGTTAGACTCAGTTTGTGGTGTAAATCTGCCAGGAACCGCCCGGCAAATTCAGTGGCCACAAAATGCACGGTTTAATGTGAGAGGTCATGATTCGTTCGTCATAATGAATGAATTAAGGAATACTAACCATAATAATACGTGGGTATGATTAGAGGGTTAGGTGGGATGACATGAAAATTTGACATGTAAATGTGGACCTAACCGGTATGAGTTAAGAACACGTAAAACTTATTAATGTGGGCTTAACCAACATAACTGTTAATCAGACCAATGGGTGGGTTAAGTAATATGACTAGACTAATGACACTTAACCAATATAATATGACACATGGCAGGGTTAAGTCAACTTGAACATATAGATAATACTTAACCAACTTAGCATGATACGTGGGCGGGTTAAGTCATGAACTACATGAAAACACTTAACCAATTTGATATGCTAAGATAGCGGAGTTAAGTTATGAATCACTAGACAGCACTTAATCAACTTGACATGATACGTGGGCGGGTTAAGCCATGAATTACTTGAAATACTTCTACTTTACTTTCCGCTGTTTTATATATGTCTGTCTTGTAATATTTCTGTTTCAGTACCCATAATGCTCCATTGAAGTTAAGGCATTCCCTTTGTGAGTGACCTTGACGGATGTGGGGTGTTACATTTGGTATTAAAGAAGAAGGTTACCAGACTGGGCAAAAGCTTTTAAAAACCTTCTGAAATTATTTTCGAAACATTTACAAAGAAGCATTTTTCTAAGAAAAGTTTTGTTTTACGAAAGGCATATTCCCCAAAGTCATATGCACTATCTTTTGATTCTCTCTTCGAATCTCTTCTTTCTTTCTCTTTTACCATAATTTTGTAAGTGTACTACACATGTCGGAGGGCAAAGGAGTGCCTAACCTCCATCTGTAGCCGCAGTAGTTCCATTCGCGACTAATCTTGTTTCAAGCTTTGTTGGGTTGTCGTGCGATGGAGATAGCTTTCGAGAGACTTGTCAACAAACTATACAAGGATAGCAAGAACGAGGATAAAAGAATACAAGCCTAAGGATGAGAAACTTGTTGATATGGCTTAATCCACGAAGAAAAAAGGTGAAAGGAAAGAGGCCAAAGTGAAGGAATAATAAAACCCATGACAAGAGAGAGTATCTTTAGTATGGTAAAAAGGTACATGTAGTTAAGACAAGGACAAGGACAAAGGACAAGATCGTCGAGAGGGCAATTGTATGCTCTCACTACTAGCGTACCTAAGAAAGGTGGAACGTTTCTGTTAAAGGTTTAGCTTTCTTTTCTATCATCCCGTTAGAACTTTGTTTTTGTACATCGCATCCTTTTAATTCTGCTTCGATAGTTGAGTCTCTACACCTTAGTACTAGCGTAGTAGAGGATCCCGTTTTTGTCTCAAATCCTGTTGGGGAATTGGCTCATTTATTCATGACTCGTTTGGATTTGAGAATGTCTATGTTAAGTGTTGAGTTTAGAAGTAATGCTTATGTCTTTGGGCTATGGGTTGATTCTAGGGATGGAGTGGTTATCCTGAAATGGTACCATTCTCGAGTATGAAAAGAGGGTAGTTAGGCTCTTGACTCGCCTCGGTAATGCCCTCGAAGCCTAGTGTAACCCTTAGGGTTCTGCTATGCTTAGTTACCTAGAATCTCTTGATACATTTATTGATCCGCTCAAGTAGTGTTCGCCACTAAGGCGGATGGTTCATCTCGCTTATGCATGAGTCATAGAAAATCACCTTAGTAAGTACACTTGGAAACACGGTTGGCATTTGTTTATTTTCAAGAGATAATTCATTTATGTGGAATACCTTCTAGTAAGTGAACAAGATCCGAGATTCACTAGTGAATTTTGGAGAGCTTGCAGGAAACCATGAGTACGCAGTTATGTTTGAATCAGGTAAACCAGAAAGAGAATAAGTGAAAGTGGAACGAGAGGCGACAGTGAAATGAGTTCCAACTCATATTTTGGAAATAGGAATTAAGAAGATACGAAATTATGAAGTTAAAGACGGTCAAAGCATAATGGAGTTAAGCTCAAGGGAATGCGACTTAGAAGATTGAAGACTAGATACGCACACCATATCTCTTTTTAATAATATATCCTTGATCCCTCTTTTCCTGTAAAGCTTACTTTCGTGCTATCTTCTAAGTATATCCTCTCGGTCCCATTCTCAATCCTATTTCTGTTACAAACCCCATAGAGGGTATGACTCATCTATTGGTAATACATGTTGGGGCTTGAGGATGTCCGTTGGGTTGACTAAACTTTTTGGGTTCTATAGGATACAGGTTGGTTTTAGGAAGGGATTTCCTGTGACCAAAAAGGAGTCCATCATGCTTAGTTCCTTAGAATATATATATATATATATATATATATATATATATATTGGTTAGGTTAAGTAATTCTTTGAGTACCATTCTGATGTTGATTTAGGTCTTTGGGGCTGGTGCTTAGGGAGTTCTTCTCCTAATCAGTATATATGTGACATAGATTTCCAGTTTTGACATTGCCTAATGGGCACAAAGTTTTCACTTGCTTCTATCGTTCGACTATATCTTTGGGTAGGAACAATTGGGTGTAAACATGTGTTTGAGACATGTTATGATTGATGGTTGCAAGTGGTTGCAAGTGGTTGCAAGTGATTGCTAATTATTGCTCGTGGATGCATATACACGCACATTAGACACTAGATCGGCTCCGTCACCTTTCATACCGCATATGAATGAGTGTTTATACTTGTTTATGGATGAAATTAAATGTGTTATCATGTGGATGTTGCATATGGATGGATGTTTGTGCACACATATAGTGTTTATGTGATTAGGGCTATTTGCATACATGTTGGACTCATGGCACTAAACATATTTTGCATTAAGAAGATCAATCAGACCTGATCATTTGCATTAGATAAGGAACATATACACACACTTTCTGCATATGTTCATACAGCATTAGAAATCTCTTAAGGACAATGAATGCATGTGACTGATGATTGAGTAGATGGACTTTTAAAGTGAGAATCATGGGAAACGGGTTGCGCCACTGCGTTCGTCTCGGAATTCTACATGAAATCGAGTCCGAGTTTTCGAAAATCGGAGTCCGTATGACCGAGTTATGACCTCTAGATGTTTCACGAATTTTCAGAATAAAAAACAGCTTAGAAATTCGAATTCAAATTCGAATTCAAGACCCAGAAGTAGGCTGGGTGGGAAAATTCCCACCCAAAGCCTAGGTCGACAATAGGGTTGACCTGGGGGTCGACCTGACCAGACCTGGTCGACCATAGGGTCGACCATAAGGTCGACCTGGCCTCCCTGGTCGGGCCAGGGTGGCCTGGTTAGGTGCATCGGTTGAGTCAGTGGGCTGGGAAGATTTCTGAAGGCCAGGATTGATTCTAGGGTTAATGTAAGGGCCTAAACTAGTTGCTACACCTATAAAAACAACCTTAGACCTAACCTAATTCACAACAAATCATTCTTACACCAAAATGCTACTGAAGTCCCTCTTGATCATGGTCGCCGTCTCTAATCAATTTCCTAAGCTTTCATACACAATCCAATTCAAAGATTAAGGCTTCTACAATGATTCATGACAATAAATCAACAACGTCACTGCAACATTCTACGACAATTTCAGTTCTTAAATTCCTTTTCCACGATCTGTAAGTTCTAGTTATTTTTAGATTTAAACATTTAATTATAATATGGCCATGGAATAAAGTGGAATTGGATTTTAAGTATGTTTATCGATTCAGACCCACTCCTGTTGCTTCTTGAATCTTGGGTTTTTGAGACTTGTCTATCTTTATTCTCATGTCAAGTTCATGATCTATTCAACCTGTTGTAAATCAGATTTCTTGATTCATGTTGAATTTATTATCAAGTTGTAATCTTCATGCCTGTGATGATGTTTTTTCTCTCTGATCTTATTTTTATGCAAAATTCTACCTTTCCCTATTTATTTTCATTTGATGAACCTTGGTCAATTTCGGACCTAGGCCTAAACCACGATTTGCTTACGATTGAATACGGGGAAATGTTTGGGATATTACCTATTTGGATATACGTGTTTGGCATAACATGAAATTGGGAACTTGGGTATTGTCAACATAATTGAAATTGCAAGTTTGGCCATTGACATAATTAATTTGGCATAAAGTGGGCATATACGAATTGGCTTATATATTAAATCACGAGTTCGGGCCTATGTAAATTAAATCAAAAGATTAGGCTTATGATTGGGCATAAGTAGAATTGGGAACTTGAACCTAAAAGCGATTGTAAACTTGATAATTGGCATAAATATGTATTATGAACTTGGGTAATTGGCGTGTATTGTAACAAAAAGATTATAGTCTGGGATAACTACATCATGAATCATGATTTGGGTTTATTTGGACATGAAACTTGGTACATGTAATCTTGGCTAGAACTTTATATGGGTAAAATGGCATAAACTTGGCATACATGTAAATAGGCAAGAATTGGACATATGTAAACTGACTAGAATTGGGTATATATATAAGTGGCATGTAATTTGGAACTTGAGTATATGTTTATTAACATGTAAAGTTGGGAATTTGAAACATGGAAATGACTGTGTATTAGATAGTTGACTTGAAACACGAACATGAACATTTTTATATGTTAAACACATGAACTGATATTGGGGTTTTGGGTGGAACACGGCCATTAATGAACCTTTGACATGAGGTTAGACTCAGTTTGTGGTGTAAATCTGCCCGGAATCGCCCGACAAATCCAGTAGCCACAAAGTGTCAGTCTAATGTGAGAGGTCGAAGGTCGAATTGTAGGTGTAACGATTTATGACACGAGGTTAGACTCAGTTTGTGGTGTAAATCTTCCCGGAACCGCACGGCAAATCCAGTGGCCAAAAAATGCATGGTCTAATGTGAGAGGTCATGATTCGTTCATCATAATGAATGAATTAAGGAATACTAACCATAATAAGACGTGGGTATGGTTAGAGGGTTAGGTGGGATGACGTGGAAGTTTGACATGTAAATGTTGACCTAGCCGGTATGAGTTAAGAACACGTAAAACTTATTAATGTGGGCTTAACCAACATAACTGTTAATCAGACCAATGGGTAGGTTAAGTAATATGACTAGACTAATGACACTTAACCAATATAACATGACACGTGGCAGGGTTAAGTCAACTTGAACATATAGATAATACTTAACCAACTTAGCATGATACGTGGGCGGGTTAAGTCATGAACTACATGAAAACACTTAACCAATTTGATATGCTAAGATAGCGGGGTTAAATTATGAATCACTAGACAACACTTAATCAACTTGACATGATACATGGGCGGGTTAAGCCATGAATTACTTGAAATACTTAACCAATGCAATCTGACAAATGGGAGGGTTAAGTTAAATGGGTTGGTTTAACTTGAATGGGTTGATAACACCCAACCGATATAACCTGATGTGTGGTAGGGTTAAGTAAATACACGAGGGTAACATTTAACCATTATAAAATGGCTAGTGGCTAGTGGATGAGGTTGAGTTAACATACACTTAACCAATCTAATGTGAGGTGTTGTAAGGTTAAGTTAACACAGGGGAGAACGCTTAACCGATATAACAAGACATGCGGTAGGGTTAAGTAACACAAGAGAGAACACTTAACCACGGTATCATGATGGGGGTGGGGTTAAGTTAAATGGATAACACTTAACCAAACTGTAGGGTATACGAATAGACCCTAGGAAAACCCTAGTAGTGGGACCCGTTTCAGCAGTAACCCACATTAGGTATCAACGATACCCTGAGCTAGGCAGGGTGGGGCATGATTACTGGGCTGATTGTAAGCGATCGAAACGGCGGCAGGGGATGTAGCAGTGCAAGTTTCGATAGGGTACGGGCGTGCACGTATTCCGGAGTGAAAAATTTAGACACTGGGCATCAGTAGATATAAAGTTGTGCATCAAAAAGGGTGTCGGGGTTGCCATCCTAGGGATTGATACACCCTATGGTGGGACCAGCACAGGTATCTACAAGTAGGGGCCGCAAGAACTAGGTCGAGTAGGAGCCAATTGATTAGGGTAGTAAGGATACATCTAACACATTAATGGTAATTGGGCTGGTTGAGGAAAAATCCTCATATTAGATGTAGTCCTGAAGGTTACCACAACTACGGGGTTGGGATAACCTTAGTATATAACACATGTGAAACATGGTAAGTAAGAGCCGATCAATCAAGGTAGGTACGGTGGGGACATGAAACTGTCAATATGAGGGGGGGACCCTCATCGTGGGATATGTACCTATAAAACTATCATTTGGGGTATGGGAGATCGCTTATCTTGTAATTGCAACTAAGTAAACTAATTGGAACGCTAGTTAGGTGGTGCAGAGAATATAGGAAGTCAAGGAAAACCGTGAAATGGTGAAGCTTAGAAATCTTGCAATGTTATACTTGATTCATCATGCCTGTAGCTTACCTTGTCATCATGCTTATGTTTACTTTCAGTTTATTCATGCCATATTATCTTCACCTGTTTTTATGCTGAAAGTCACTAGGACTTATTTAGTCTTTATGACTGACCCGGTTTGTTTTCGCCTCTTTTTCTTCCGTTCCCCCCTAGGTTCGCAGGGTGGAATACAGCTTAGTTCGGATCTTGCCAAGCCCCAAGGCTCTTTCATGTACGGCTTGGATTCGTCTTGGCTATGGCTTGTTTTGCTTTATTGGGTAATACTACAGTTTATTTTTATGCTTCTTTGATTTTGAACAAGACGGATATTTTATCTAAGTAATTGAGTATTGGAAATTGATGGGCTTTTATTGTAAACAATTATATTTAATAAATGATTTGAAATACTTCTACTTTACTTTCCGCTGTTTTATATATGTCTGTCTTGTAATATTTCTGTTCCAGTACCCATAATGCTCCATTGAAGTTAAGGCATTCCCTTTGTGAGTGACCTTAACGGATGTGGGGTGTTACAACTTTACTTCAGCGATCCAAGCAATCTTCTAAAAGCAGAGAAACAACAGTACAAAATCAAGCTCCACTGGTGCTAGTTCCAACCTGAGCACCTGGGGGGAGGGGGGAAGGAAGAAAAGAGGAGGAAACAAAGGGGGGTTAGACATAAAGTCTGGCGAGTGCGATAACTTTAAAAATATAATTACCAAAATAACTAGGCTAAGGAATAAGTTGGAAAATAAGGAAATTACTGTGAACAATTGTGTATGGCAGAGTAAACAAGGAAATAAGATGAACAACGATATCGTTAAAGGCGCTCCTAAACCACTATAAGATAATTACTATACTGCACTACCACTATAAGATATTTGCTATACTGCACCACCACTAGTCACCCCAAGGTTGATCCCGCCTACAGAACTTAATAATGATAATGGTAGTTCCGAGCATCCCTAGCTGCCTTCATGGGTGCCACCTGCCCCTACCTCCAGTAGGTATACCCACTACCCCCAAGCGATCGGCTCCCTAACTCGTAGATACCCGTGCTGGCCCCACAATGGGGTGTATCACTCCCCAAAGTGGTAACCCGATACAACCAACAATGCACGGCTTATACCTACACGATGCAACAGCGTCTTACCTACCAGCCCGGGTCCACACACGCATATGAACCCGTTGGACTTGTGTTGCCACCGCTAACCCTGTTTGGCCTCTTATAGTCAAGCCCAGTACGCGTGTCCCGTCCTCGACTTGGGTCGAGCCCACTAAGATACTTATGTGTTACTGGTTGAAACAGCAACCTATTACCTGACACAAGCTATCCACCTAAGCTTGGTCCTCTCTAGTACATCCCACTTAACCCACTTCTTATTCATGTTCACTTACATGTTTCAAATTTTGGTTAAGTGTTTTTAATCGTATTTCAAATGCCACCCAAGGCACCCACTAGATTCCACATGCTACCTAAGGCACCCACTTAACCCCCTCATTTCCCACTACATGTTTATTTGGTTAAGTGTTTCTTAATTCATTAAGACCGTACCTCATAAAGACCTCTCACATTAGACTGGCATTTGTGGCAGCTAGATTTGTCGGGCGGGTCCGGGCAGTCTTACACCACAAACGAGCCTAACCTCGTGTCTTTACAATTTTTACGTATTTAATTTATGCCTAAGACCTCTCACATTAGACTGGCGTTTGTGGCAGCTAGATTTGTCGGGCGGGTCCGGGCAGTCTTACACTACAAAAGAGCCTAACCTCGTGTCATAGACGATTAATTACACCTAATTAATCATTCCCCAATTTGAATTACTTTCCCTATTCAAATTATCAATTAATTCCAAATTTACTATGGCCATAATTGACTCAATTATGTCCATCTATTTATGGTATGTAAAATCATACCAATTTTCATCACAATTTTATTTTATGCCTTTTAAGGCATTTATGCCAATTAAATCTTTTAATATTATCCCCTTTTTCCCCACGTTGTACGTTCGTTCGTTTAACGTAAAATATACGTTAGACTCGAATAGTCTAACTCATGGAATAAAGAGAAAACATCGCAACATACACATAATTAGAACTTAGATCTAAACATAGGGGTGAACTTGCATGTGTGAATGATATTCTACATCTAAAACTTGCATAGGCCAAAGTTACAACTTGCCTAAAACTACATAGTTCATAGACCCAAATCTAAAGGTGTGAACTTGTTGAGATAATGGTCACAAACTTGCATAAATCATGTATGTCATAGATCTACATCTAAAGGTGTAAACTTGCATAGGCAGTAACCACAAACTTGCATAACATGATTCATATTCAAACACATGTATTCATATAAACTTGCATATGTGATTTATGCAACATAACAATGGTACAAACTTACATCTAAACATGTAAACTAGCATGTAGAATTTGGCATATAACTAACACATGTCATAGCCTAACTTTAGATCTAAAATAGATGTCATGAAACATGTAAGGTTATGCATAAAATTTCATTAACTTGCATATGATTCATGTCTAAATCAAAATCTAAACTTGCATGCATACTTATGATTTATCATATGAATCAACATAACCAACTAGCATATGAACAACATGATGATTTGATTATACATAAAATTACAACATAGATGATAGCATCATAACTTTACAACATGGATGATAACATCACAACATAACATCATAGAATTTACAACATGTATGATAACATCACAATTTTACAACATAATTATAACATGCGGTCAATAATTCACATCACATCCAAATAATCCACATCATAACTTAATCCAATTAAATTGCTAATTATTTTATTAAAGAAATCGAACTCACAACTCAAAGAAGGTCTTGAGTTTTGAATTCTGAGTTCTGAAGTTGTAATAGCTTTCCTTTGAAGAAGATTCGTTGTTAAAGTTGAAAAGGATTGATTTAGACTAGCTTTCTTCCTCTCTAATTGGTGGCGGCTATGCTGAGTTGCTAGGTGACGGCATGGAGGCCATGAATCTATTTTTTTATTTTAGGGTTTGAGTCTAGAGGTGTTTTTATAGAGTTTAGGATTAGTTTAAGCCGTCCGATCAACCCAGAATTAATCCCAGCCAATCAGAGCAGTTCAGGAACCCTAATGAGTCAGCACACAGTCACAAACAGGTCATCAAACAAATCTGCCGGGGGGGCAGGTCGACCCTATGGTCGACCTGGTTAGGGCAGGTCGACCCTATGGTCGGCCTGGCCCTGGCGGGAATTTTCCCGCCTAGCCTGTCTGACTCCGAAATTTTGAATTTTCTAAAACTTCCGATGGCCATAACTTCTTCATACGAAGTCCAATTTACGCAAACTTGGACTCTATCTCAACCAGAATTCCGTGACGAACACAATGGCATAACCCGTTTCCCTTAATTCTCACATCTGAGATTAGTTATTCTTTAATTTGTGAACATTGGTGTTAACAGAAATACGGGGTGTTACAAAGAGTATGCCTTCGTTGAAATAATAAGGCAACCTAAAGACTAGGATGGACCAGCGTGAGTCGACGATAACTAGTTGGCCCTATGATAGCATGTCATCGGCTACCTACCATCTTGAGTCAGTCGAGCACGAAAAGCGGAAAGGCGGAGAACTCCGAAAGACCATATACTTGCTATCTAGTTATGGGTAAGGCTGGCCAATAGGTTTGTGGGGGCATAGAGGGCCTGTGTACAGTTCTCATTCTTGATATTCTTGTGTGCCTTTCATTAGTTGAGGGAGGGGTCAAGTGGGACCATAGCCACAGTAAAAACAGACCTTAGCATCTGCATCGACAGATAACTTAAAGCTCCCGACCAACTTCCGTGTTTCTTGATTTTCCCTGCCACGGGACTCGGGTCGCACATATAGAGGACATGTGAAACTAGATATCTAGCACGTTTAATGATACGGTTGGGACGTAAAGTCTAGGAACGCATATCGCTCGAAGTAGTGTGTCCTAGACTAGAGGGCATTGTTCGATAGGTAGCATAAAACCTAGTTGGACCTAGGTAGCGTAAACCCTGGTTGAACCTAGGAAGCGTTCGATAAAGTAAATCCTAGTTGGACCTAGGTAACACTCGATGGTAAACCCTAGTTGGATCTAGGTAGTATTCGATAACAGAACCTAATAAGACCTAGGTTGGCGGTCCAAACGCTTACGCAACACAGGAATGGTGTTTTTACGCAGACGTAGTGAGAATATATATATATGAAAGCCTGTACGACGTACGACATTGGATAAGGAACTGCGTACATATGACAAGATGACACGAGTTGGATAAGGGACTGCGTACACATGAAAAGTGGACACGAGTAGGGGGTAACTACATATACATTGTATTAGGTTAATCTACTAGTGAGTGGATAACTATAGCTTAAAGTGCTAACATTGTTAACCACCTAATAACCAAGAAAATGTAACTGAACGGTATATGTAGGATTATACAAAGTTTATTCTAAGTCACGGAACTTATGTTCTGACTCCCCTCCTCATTACATACTTCCAAGTTAGGTTCATGACAGAGATGGTATAGCTTTGGATACTAGTTTAACAGTATTGTTAATAAGGTAAGGCTATATTTGAATATATTATACTTTATTTCCTTCCGCTGTGAGATGCTTTACGAGTTCTGACATGTTTCTTTATCTCTGTCTTTTTCTGCAGGATACCAGAGCACCCAACTTGGGTTTCGATAAATTGGATTTTTGAAAAAAAAATGGTCTGTCGGAATCTGGGTTGTTACACAGTCCTTGGAAGATGGCCCTTCTGTTGGTAGTTATGACAAGTAATCTCGCCTTTCGGCTTCTTTTGGCCATTCTTTTCTTGTTGTTGTTGTTTCCTTTTTCCATTCCACTTTTTCTTATTATCACCACCTTGTTGTGGTTTTGAATTCTCCTTTTATTCTCAACAACAGCCTCAATCTTTTGCTAAAATAAGCTTTCCTTCCTCAAAGCTTTCTCAACTAACTTCTCAAAAGAGTCATTAATATGGCTAATCAGTTTCTTTCCAATATTCCCGTCTAATCCTGAGATAAATTTATCGTTCTTTCGATGAGGATTCTTAGTATATGAATGAGCATACTTGGATAAAGCTTCAAATTCAGCCACATACTCAAACACTAGTCGACCATCTTGCTTAAGCTCAACAAACTTCTTAAACAACATCGATTCCTGGACCGTAGAAATGAAGGTCCTTCAGAGTCTCCAAAGTAATAGAATTCCACCAATCCATTGCTCAACCTTGCACCTGCCTCGATGCAAATTTCCTCCTAGTTGCATCGTCGATTCCTAAGTCTCCAAAAATTCGAACACATGTATCCAACCAATTCTGAACCTCAATAACTAGTTTCGTCCCAATAGACGGCTTGCCACCTAGGGAAATATAATCCTTGCACAACTTGGTGAAATCCACTGCCTTAGGTGCCTACACAGGAACACCACCATCTAGTGCCACTCTAGGGGTGGGCATCCTCCTCATGATCGCTGTCATCATGGCCTCGAGCATAGTAGGATAATCAGGAATAGAAGTTGTAGCTCCCGACTGACTATCATCGCCTACCCCTCCAGTCGTAGGATCATTCCTAGCAGCGTGTCTCGAAGTTCGTCGACTCATTTTTACTCTGAAACTAGAGTCAATTCACATTAGAGAAAGTCACATTGGTGTTCATGTGCTTACTAACCTACTGTACTATACTATTTACGTATATAATATAGTAATCATCCAAATAAAATTACAAATACGTCTCTCATACGTTAATACGCTTGCTAACTTTCGATAAAATCGATTAACCAAAGCTCTGATACCAAATGTGATGACTGCCCGTACCTCCTGCACCAAACTAGGAAATGGTGCATTGTATGACGTGCTAGACCGATACAAGACAATCATCAGGGTAGAATAATTCGAAAACAAAACCTATCGTATAAATCACAATGCGTGGATAATATATAATAATAAAGTATATATCATGATATAGTAATGAAGCACAACTAAACAAAGAATCAAATTTCCGTAAAACCATAGAATCTTAGGTATAATGCTTCGCGATATAAGAATCTCTAATTACAATATGCCTCACTACATCCCTCAAAGTCTCAATAACATCAACATACAATGGAAATAGAAGAGAAACAGCTAAATAGTAAGTAGTAATAATATGCCAGCCTCCTACTCGTCACCACACAACAACACCGACACCAAACCTGCTACCTGCTACTTAGTCTACTCATTAACAACATTGATGAACAACCTAAGGTAATAAGAGGGAAACGTAAAACCTTGACTCAGACAACAGTCTTAATGAGTGATAAAATAGCTAACAACGGTTACACAGGGTAATATGAGTATAGGCAGATCATCCAACCGATCTGCCAGCCAACCAACAAGTCAACACGTAAAAATCATCCATCACATGTCACATCGGAAATAGAAAAGGACAACCCCCAATCCCGCTTCTCTTCGACAACCTACGGTGATAGCCTACCCAGTGAAAACATAGAAGAAAGCACACAATCAACCATAGTATCCATAACATCCAATATCATAGCTATCACCATCTACAGTCGTGAATCCATTTATTATCAAATTTGCTTCCCAACAATCAAAAGGGATAACGGAGAACTCCCGTTCTAGACAAACTACCATACACCATCGTGACTCATATGTTTGTCTTTTCTATTCTCGACAACTAGGCCCATCATGGCTGCCCAGGGTACGCGATCTCTTGAATTTAATCCTAGTGGGCGTCCCCATGATACCTCTGCTTTGAGTCTGCTAGAACACTTCGATAACCAACAATTCCTGGGAAAATCAAATCTATCAAGCCTTTCATCTTGACAACTCAATTCATTCTCGAACCATTCAATTATAATCCATGATTGACTCCCATCCTGACAATCTATCACCATACTGGATCGTATATTGAATCACGACCAGTGTCACATCAATCTGGCTTTAACCACTCCGACGTGAGTTCACAATCAAAGTACCATCCACAACTGAGTTGCACATTGATCATCTAAAGTCCATTCATCACCAAACTTCACGAGCAACCCCCACGAGCCATGATAATCATACCCACAAAATATAAGCCTCCTATTTGCCAACCTCATGGGTCAGTGCCAACCTATCTACTTAGCTACTTTTGGCTAAGTAGCTTGCCCTAATCCATCCAAGCTACGAGAAATTCCTGCCAGTCCATTCTCCCATCAATTCGACGCTTCTACAAAAACTTATGCTGGTCTGTTCATCTCTGGAGCAATCAGTCTTCAACCCCTCCAAAACACATCTGATTGACTTGGAAATTCACCAGTAGCTTCGAATCACCACCACGATGCCACACACCAAGTTCCAAGCCCATACGACCCTTCCCCATGGGTCGGTGCTGACCCATGCACTTAGCATATATTTGTACCAAAATTTTTGTGCTGGCTTCCTTTATCTTCCAGAGCGCCTCGGCCAAGTTTTGTCTAAATCTGATCATCTATACCTCCCATTTGCTCTGTTCTCCAATCCTATATTCCTCGGGCAACCAATCTAACATACAACTCAAGCACTGCAATCAATTCAAACAAAAAAACATCGATCCATACAACATAGAACATACAAACACGAACAAATCACAATTATAACATAAATATATCATAAACATGAGATCTAGTATGATTTAGATCTAAACATAGGTATAAACATGATTAATCTTGCAATTATCCAGTTAATATGACCAAATCAGGTTTTCCTATGGCGTCTAAATCTGAGATTAACATATATGATAATATCTAATATGAATTTAGCATATAACATAGGAATTTAATCCTAATTTACCCATACAATCCGTAGCTTCTGTGTGAGAGATATTTATCACTCACCATTTTATAAATCTGATGCAAACTTGATGAATTAATATTTGGATAGCAATGAAATCCCCCAAATATAATGCAACCTGATGTGATCTAATCCCCTCTGATGATAATCTATTCTTCCTTGATGATGATATTTCTTCCAGATGCAATCTACGATGAATTCGTATGAAAAAGTGTAACAACCCGAATTCCGACGGACCGATTTTTTTTCAAAAACCCAATCCATCAAAACCCGAATTGGTTGCTCTGGTATCCTGCAGAAAAGACAGAGACAAGAAATATGTTAGAGTTCGGAAAACACCTCACAGCGGAAGGAATAAAGTATAATATATATAAACATAGCTTTACCTTATTACAATATTGCTAAATCAGTATCTCTAAAGCTATAAGTCTCTATCATGAATCTAACCTGCGAATGTTACGAGGAGGGGGTCAGAACATAAGTTCTGTGTGAATGAGTTTAAACTACACTTCTTGAATAATCCTACATATACCGTTCAATTACATTTTATTGTTTATTAGGTTATTTGTGTCATTAGCGCTCAAGGCTTACACACACGTCGCACCCATCTACTCCCAGTAGATTAACCTAATATAATGTATATGTAGCTACCCCCAAACTGAGGTACACCCCGTGCTACCCCACTCGCATGGTCCCCACCGTATCATCGTAGTGATATACGTAGTCCCCCATCCTATGTCCTAGTAACGTATATTCCTCTTATATATATAATACAACACTACGCCCACATAGGATCACTCTAATTTGACTGCCGTTATTGAATAATGCCCACCAGTCTACGATACACCACCCAGAGCAGACATGGTTATTGACTCTTCCACATACATATTCTCTATTGTATTCGATATCTAACCCGCATACCCATCGTGTGTGCGTGCCCGAGTTCCGTGGCAGGGTTACACAAGAAACACGGAACTCGTTCGGGAGCTTTCCTTATATTTGTGCAAGGCCCGCCTTTAAGAGCCTCCCACACAAATATCCCTAGGGTACGTTTCTATGGTGGCTATGGCCACACCTCGGCCCCTCCCATAACTAATAAGACTACGAGAGCTAAGCGACAAGCCCCTAAGCAACCAATCTAAACATCCATGTAGCGTCTCCCCTCAACCACCGTCCAACGATAGTGAATGGTTAATGGTATATTGGGTCTAGCTCTAGTCTTTCCACATCCTACTGGCTGTGGTAACAGGCACTCGACGACCTACTATCCTTGTTGGTCCTGACCCTCCACCTCCGTTGAGGCAGCCGTCGAATCACCTTTTCCGTCACCGCGAACAGTGTTCTGACTGCCCAGCTATTCTTGCAGTCAAGGCCCACCCACCTAGTAGTTACGCGCAGACCCAACCTCTGCGGGCACAGCCTGAAACATCTGCCACCACACAGAGGACTACTAGGAGCACCTTTAACGTCTCAGGAAGCCGCGTGCTTCCCCTTCCAGTCCGTTGGAGCTGCCAAAATAACGAATGTGCGCTCCCCTCATGTCTTATGACACCGTGATGATTTACCTTGTTGGGTTATTCATCCTACAACGTACGGATTGCCCCAAGCACCTTGATTTTATATGTCATTAGACCCTATGTCTAATCAATTCTTACGCGCTTGTGTTACCTCGTCAGTTTTTCTTATTTAACTTGGTTATTCTTATTCATATTGACTTCCTTTTCAAGTTTACCAAGTTACCCTCGCTTATTAATTCAATTTATACTTAACCCATTTAAGTCCATTAATAAGACCACAACATGTTGTTTTCCAACTTCATAAATTATTCCCTTTTAGGGTTAAACAACATGTTATACATAATTCATAGTTAAGTATGTCTTATCCACATATATACTGATTAGGAGAATAATCCCCTAAACACCAGCCACGAAGACCGAAATCAACATCAGACTGGCATCCAGAGAATTACTCAACCCAACCAACATATATGATTCTAATTTACTTCTTTTCCATTCATATAACTTATATCATCTTAAATTTCACACTTCTCCTTTCCAAACTACTTAATTTATAATTAAGTATATCTTCACATATAAGTTGACTAGAAAATCGCCACTATATCTTCACATATTTAATTTAAAGATATTTTCTTCATTTTAAATCAATTTTCTACAAACTATAGGTCTAAATTGACTAGAAAATCGCCACGAACGCAATGATGCTAATTTCATGACCAAATTCTGGAGGCTCTCCAAATTCTCTTTTTTATTTCTTTTTTAAATGTTCGCATGCATTTCTTTGCATTTCATGTATTGCATGTAATTTATTTTATTTATCTTTTTCTTCATTTCACTGCATTAACTTATTACATGCAATTTTATTGTCATTATTTAATTTCTCTCTCAAGTAAATCTATGCATACAATATATATACATATTTCCACATTTTTAATTTCATTTAAAATGCGGGGTGTTACAACAATGGAAAATAAATGTTGCCAAGAAGACCGACCAACCGTCCGAGCCCAAGGCATCAAAGAAAACATCTTCTTCTTTAAATATTGATGATGAGGATGAAATTCAAATTGTTAGCCCAGAAGAAAATTCGAAGAAGGCGCTTGCCGTTATCTCAAATAACCAATTAAATTTGCAAAAATAAATGAATAAATTTCAAGACAAGACGAAGCATTGTTTCAACTCAATCAAGGGTTTTCTTTCTAAGATTCGGGCGAAGTTAGCTTAAACCGGATCGAGTTCTTCTGAGGTTCATGACCTCATCATCTTTGATTGGTCAACCGAGGAAGAAGAAGTTGGTGATGACGACGAAAAAGAAAACTATGGCGATAACGAGGGGGTGGCATTGATGGTGAAGGTGACGAGTGATCGTGTTTTTAACTTTAATCTTTTGGTATTGTAATAATAATTTCCTTTAAAACAATTTGTGCTTGCTTTTGGTGCTTTGTACTTGATGGATTATGTATTTTGATGATATGATACAATCTTTGATGGTGTGTATAATTATATTTGTTATGGTGATGCAATGATATTTTATGCACCAATCATACTCATCATGTTATGTTATACCATTATTCTAGGAAATTGTTTAATTTTGATACATAATATTATGTTAATGTTATCATACGATATTAATGCTTGTTGAAATAGATTACTATATGTCATGATTGTGTTGATATTGAACCCATGATGAATTTCATCATGATACTTATCATTTACTAAACTTTATCGCAAGTCATACATATACATTTTTTTTTAGTTCATGCATATTCAAATTCTTTTATGTGATCCATGAACTATACATATATTTGTTTCCCGATAGTTCCTACTCCTTTTTGTCAATGAAAAAAGGGGAGAAAATTATATATAACACATATACAGGGTGAGAAATATATTCAAGGGGAGCACAATAATATTTACATAATATTTATTTTTCAAATTATATATATATCATAAGTCCTATATAGTTGTCATCATCAAAAAAGAGGGAGATTGTTAGAACCACCATTTTTGGACTTGATTTTGATTACGACAACTATATATCGAAGATATTGCTCACTAACGTATTTTATAGGAAAAATGAGAAGAATATAATCTAAATTGTAACACCTCATGTCCGTTAATGTCACTCACAGAGGGAATGCATTAACTTCCATGAAGCATTATAAGTAAAAGAACAGAATATTACAAGACAGATACGTAAAGTAGTACTTGAAAAATTTATAACTTTATTACAGCAGAAACAGAAATAAATTTGGTTACATCTTTTCAAAATCACAATGCCAAAACCCAAGTACACCGGTATCAGTCTTATACAAAATCCTTCAGAATGCATAATTTTAAAACCATAATCCCAAACGTAAACTGCCATAAAAAAGGTAGAGTCAAAGCCAAGCAATACTTCAAACACTCCAAGCAGAGAGGATCTAAATCAAGATCCTGCGTTTCCATCTTGAGCACTTAGGGGGGTAAACGGAAAGAAAAGGGGCGAAAACAAATGAGGTCAGACATAAAGTCTGGAGAGTCCAGTGACTTTCAACATATAAACAGATAATAGTATCATGACATGTAAGTAAAGCTGGATTAGAGATAACAGCAACAGGAGTAGCAGGTATACTTAAGTTAAACAGAAGAAACAGAATGATGTAGTCCAAGTTATGCTTCTTACTTATATCTTACCTCTCTGCACTAATACTAGTATAACAGGATTAGGTGTTACCCTAATATCTAAACTGAAACAGAATAATCTCTACAGAAACAGAATGCTAGTAATGGACCTTTATCACCCCAACAGAGACAGAAGGTACAAAAATAGACTGCTAATAATGGGCCTTTACCACCCCAACTAATGGCCCTTTACCACCCCCAACAGAGACAGACGGTACACCAACAGAAACAGACAGAACTAGGTGTACCCTAAATTCTACCCCAAGCGATCGGCTCCCTAATACATAAATATCATGTGTCGGCCCCGCAGTAGGGTGTATCACTCCCTAAAGTAGCAACCTACAGAGAGACACAAACCTATTTACAGATGGCATGGCGTCTTAACTTCCCCAGAGCAGACCGGATCCATGCACGCACATGACCCGGTTGGAAAGCGCCATCAACACCCCTCGCCATTATCAGATTGAACCTCTTATAATTAGTTAAGTAAGCGTGCCCAGACCCCTCCTAGTGTTGGGTCATAGTTTTGATACCAGAAAAGGGTTACTGACTAATATGGGTCCCACACAACAGATGACACAATTAATTACCCCTCCCAACCTTGTGTCCCAGACTAATAGATTTCAGATTTACTTGTTTACAGGTTTCAGATGTACAGAGTTCAGATTAACTAGTTCACAGATCAGACATACAGGTTAACAAGTTTTTAGACTAACAGATCAGATGTACGGATTAACAGACTAACAGATTGTTTCACCTAACCTTGTATTGGGCCTACAGATTCATGAAACGGGTTTATTAGATTCACCAGTCCAGTTGATTTAACCCTATCCACCCAACACGTTTTAGGTATCATATTTATCTTAGGTTTGCATTAATTAAATATTTATGCTTAGACCTCTCACATTAGGTTGGTAGCTTGTGGCCGCTGGATGTGTCGGGCGGTTCCGGGAAGATTTCTGCCATAAGTCAGACCTAACCCGGTGTCTAAGCATCTTTTAGTTATGCCTACAAACTCTCACATTAGACTGACAGTTTGCGGTTGCTGGTTAAGCCGGTTGGGTCCGAGCAGGCTTCTACCGCAAACAGAGTCTAACCTCGTGTCTCAACATTCTTATTTTAACTAAAGTATTCATTCACAGATTATGCCAATATCAGACTAATTATGCCAATTCAAAAAATTAACTCTTTTACAAGTTACAGCAGATTATTCAAAGTTATATTAAAATGTTTTGCTTAATTTTAGATTGAGCCTATAGATATTCATACCCCAAATTACCGTATTCAGTTTCAACAGATTTATCAGATTAGGCAATTTAACAGATTTAATCATACCTTAAAGTTCCATTGACATACCTCGCCTAATCATAAAATTAAGCCTAATTTTACATGCCCAAATTATGGTTATAATTCACCATATAACATATGCCCCAAATTTTAGTTAAACTTACAAAGTACAGAATATTCTCCAAAAACCACCAAATCATGATATACAATACGAATTATGCCAAATTATAGCCTTTGATTTTAGCATATGCCAAATATCCAAAAATCCTCATTTAGGTGTATTCACATTTAATAGTTACCCTATTTTAATATAGATCTTCACGCCTAAGTCATATACACAATAATTCTCTTTCTTCCAAATCACAGACTATCATATATAGTATGCCCAGATCTAGATCTTAAATTATAACATATGTTCTTTTCTCAAATCAGTCACAAATCAGTCATGTCCAATTATGCATCATTCATTGTTTTACCCAAATTTAGCATTCGTGCGTCAATCTCTTATGAGATTTGGCTCAGGCTCGTGGTAGCCTGGCTATAGAACATAAGGAAGGAAGAGATACAAAATAGTTATTATAATATTAATAAGATAGATCTACATAGAAAAACATATCTGATAAACAAGAATATGCATAATCTCAGATTCACATTTATTACCATGTCAAGATCATAATTAAATTTCATATCTGAAAATAACTATACTCACCTTGGTTGGATTCTAAAAGAAAAAGGGGTTGTAGTTGTTCTCTTTTAATCCTATTCAGATTGGAAGAAGAAGGAGCACTAGTTCTAGCTTAGGTTTCAGCAGAGTAGCAACGCAATTGATTTATTTTAATTAGAATTGAGGCAGCATAGCGTTACAATGGTTTTTTGTGGAGAGAAAGTGAGGTTTGGGGGTGTTTAATAGCTTAGGAGAAACGAATCTAGTCAGAACGGGCGTCCAAATGCAGAAAAATGAACCTGTCCTCGGATCTGGCAATAGGGGGGAGGTCGACCCCCTGGTCGACCTATATGACCCAGGTCGACCCCCAGGTCGACCTGGTCCTAGGCGGGAAATTTCCCGCCCAGCTCGGGTGTGTGTTTTGAATTTCGAATTTTAAATCGGAGCTATTTTAATTTATTTAAATCCTTAAACTTCTAAAGGCCATAACTTCTTCATACGGAGTCCAATTTACGCAAACTCGGACTCTATCTCAAGAAGAATTATGAGACGAACGCAATGGCATAACCCGTTTCCCTTAATTATTCTTTTAAAAATTAAGTATACTTTGTTTTGTCACTTTTATGTTCATAGAAAATACGGGGTATTACATTCTCCCCTCCTTAAAGGATTTCGTCCCCGAAATCTTCAATTTAAGAAGAATGTGTCCTACCATCCAATCACCCATCTACTCAACCATCATCCACAAGCATCCATTGTCCTTAGAAAACTTCTAATGTTGTATGAACATATGCAAAAGTGTGTGTATATGTCTCTTATCTAATGCAAAGATCAGGCGGTCTACTGATTCAGTTGACCTCCTCAATGTGAATTATGTTAGTGCCATGAGTCCAATTATGTATGCAAGAAATCATATTTGATACACCTCATTTCTATATGAGTGCATAACCATTCATCCAAATGCAACATCCATGTGATGAGTCAATCATTTTGCATCCACAAAAATTGAAAAATGCACACACATCCATATGCAGTATGAGAGTATTTTTGAGCCGATCTAGTGCCTAGTGTGTGTATATGCATCCACGAGGAACCACTTGCATCCACTTGTATCCATCAAACATAACATGTCTCAAACACATGTTTACACCCATTAGTTTCTACCTATAGGTCGAAGACTCAATCGATAGGATACAGCCGAGTGATAGAAGCAAGTACAATTAAAACAAAAGTTTTGTTCCCATTAGACATTGGTTTAGAGAATAAATCCCTAAGTATCAACCCCGAAGACCGAAATCAACATCAGATTGACACTTAGAGAATTACTCCCATTAAACAATGCCAAAACTGGAAATCTATTTCACGCTTCGAGTAAAAACCCCTATCCTTTTCAGAAATATTCAGATACCTACAGACTACTGGTATAGATCAGATTATCAAATGATTCTTAGGAAACTAAGCATGATAAAACCCCACCATATTCCACAACACCCAGAATGTATGCGTCATAGTCAACTTAACGCCCAACACAGATACCCTCATATCCCAACCTATCACAAACAGATGAATTGTAACCCTTATGGAGTTTGAGACTATAGCGGGATTAGAAACAAGACTAGTATTAAAGTGTAGAGTCTCAATTACAAAATCAAAATGCCAGAATCAAAAAGAGTTTTGACTCCATAATCAGATAAGGAAATTAAACCTTCTACAGAAATTTTCCTATCTATATCCTATCCATCAGCCACGAGAGCATTCGCCTGCCCTCCAGAAGTAGGTCCTGTCCTTTACCCTTGCCCTCGTTTCTTCGGGCAGTCCTGAGTGAAGCGTCCCATTTCACCACATTTGAAACAAGTGCCCTTCCTCTTTCTGCAATCCTTGTTCAGATGAGTCAAGCTTCCACAAGTAAAGCACTTTTTCTCCTTCTTGTCTTCAGACTTTTCATCCTTCTTTTGTGTTTCCTTTTTGGGCCAAGCTTTCTTGTTCTGCGATCCTTCGAGCTTTTCTTCTTTCTTCTCAGTTTTGGCTTCCTCTTCATGCATTAACGCCATGTCAACCAATTTCTCGAAGGTAGCCCCCATAGGAATGTGGGTCATAGCCAACCCATGTAGCGTCTCATTCAAACCTTTAACGAATCTCAGGGCCTTATTCTCAGGTGTGTTCACCGAGTCTAAGCCAAATCTCGCCAACTGATTGAACTTGTTGACGTGCTCCTTCGCTGATAAATTCCCTTGCTTCAACGCCAAGAACCTCTCCATGTATAAATTCTTTTCTACTCGTGAGAGAAATTTCATCTCGAACCTACGCCTGAAATCCATCCATGTCTCCACCACTCGTTCTCCATTCGTGACCTCCCACCAAAATGAGGCTTCATCCTTAAGTAACCATACAGCCAACTATATCTTCTGCCTATCGTCCACTTCGAAGATAACGAACAAATCTTCTGTTTCCTTGAGCCAGTTTCTTGCTTCCACGAATGATTCAGTCCCATTAAAGTTCTTTCCGCCCATAGCTCGAAAGTCTCTACATGTCTTCGGGAAAGTTTTCACGCGCGGAGGAGGAGGAGGAGGGGCGATGGGTACAGCTGGAGGAACGTTTCCTTAGCCTTCGGTGGGTGTCGTGGCCTCCAAATATCTACGGAACCATCCAGGTATGTTGACTCCCTCTGGGATATAAGGGTTGTTTTATTCTCCAGACATGCTGAAACGAAAGAAAAGAGATTCAAAACGGAGAATCGAAAGATAGATATATGGCTTTTGGGGATTATGTTTTTCAAAATAAACTTTACTTTCGAAACTACTTCCTTTTTAAAACCTTTTTGAAAATAGTTTTCAATTTTTTTATCAAATCTGGTAACCTTCAGCTCTGATACCAAGTGTAACACCTCATGTCCGTTAATGTCACTCACAGAGGGAATGCATTAACTTCCACGAAGCATTATAAGTCAACAGAACATAATATTACAAGATAGATACGTAAAGTAGTACTTGAAAATTTTATAACTTTATTACAGCAGAAACAGAAATAAATTTGGTTACATCTTTTCAAAATCACAATACCAAAACCCAAGTACACCAGTATCAGTCTTATACAAAATCCTTTAGAATGCATAATTTTAAAACCATAATCCCCAACATAAACTGCCATAAAAAAGGTAGAGTCAAAGCCAAGCAATACTTCAAGCACTCCAAGCAGAGAAGATCTGAATCAAGCTCCTATGTTTCCACCCTGAGCACCTGGGGGGACAGAAAGAAAAGGGGTGGAAACAAACGAGGTCAGACATAAAGTCTAGCGAGTCCAGTGACTTTCAGCATATAAATAGATAATAGTATCATGACATGTAAGTAAAGCTGGATGAGAGATAACAGCAACGTGAGTAGCAGGTATACTTAAGTTAAACAGAAGAAACAGAATGATATAGTCCAAGTTATGCTTCTTACTTATATCTTACCTCTCTGCACTAATACTAGTATAACAGGATTAGGTGTTACCCTAATATCTAAACTGAAACAGAAACGGAAACAAAATAATCTCTACATAAACAGAATGCTAGTAATGAGCCTTTACCACCCCAACAGAGACAGAAGGTATAGAAATAGAGTGCTAATAATGGGCCTTTACCACCCCCAACTAATGGGCCTTTACCACCCCAACAGAGACAGACGGTACACCAACAGAAACAGACAGAACTAGGTGTACCCTAAATTCTACCCCAAGCGATCGGCTCCCTAATACATAAATATCCTGTGTCGGCCCCACAGTAGGGTGTATCACTCCCTAAAGTGGTAACCTACAGAGAGACACATACCTATTTACAGATGTCACGGAGTCTTAACTTCCCCAGAGCAGGCCGGATCCATGCACGCGCATGACCCGGTTGGAATGCGCCATAAACACCCCTCGCCATTATCAGTATGAACCTCTTACAATTAGTTCAGTAAGCGTGCCCGGACCCCTCCTAGTGTTAGGTCATAGTTTTGATACCAGAAAAGGGTTACTGACTAATATGGGTCCCACACAACAGACGACACAAGTAATTACCCCTCCCAACCTTGTGTCCCCAGACTAACAGATTTCAAATTTACTTGTTTACAGGTTTCAGATGTACAGAGTTCAGATTAACTAGTTCTCAGATCAGACATACAGGTTAACAAGTTTTTAGACTAACGGATCAGAAGTACGGATTAACAGACTTACAGATTGTTTCACCAAACCTTGTATTGGGCCTACAAATTCACGAAACGGGTTTATTAGATTCACCAGTCCAGTTGATTTAACCCTATCCACCCAACACATTTAAGGTATCATATTTATCTTAGGTTTGCATTAATTAAATATTAATGCACAGACCTCTCACATTAGGTCGGTAGCTTGTGGTCACTGGATGTGTCGGGCGGTTCCGGGCAGACTTCTGCCACAAGCCAGACCTAACCTGGTGTCTAAGCATCTTTTAGTTATGCCTATAACCTCTCACATTAGACTGACAGTTTGCGGTTGCTGGTTAAGCCGGTTGGGTCCGGGCAGGCTTCTACCGCAAACAGAGTCTAACCTCGTGTCTCAGCATTCTTATTTTAACTAAAGTATTCATTCGCAGATTATGCCAATATCAGACTAATTATGCCAATTCAACAAATTAACTCCTTTACAAGTTACAACAGATTATTCGAAGTTCTATTAACATGTTTTGCTCAATTTTAGATCGAGCCTACAGATTTTCATAACCCAAATTACCGTATTTAGTTTCAACAGACTTAGCAGATTAGGCAATTTAACAGATTTAATCATCCCTTAAAGTTTCATTGACATACCTCGCCTAATCATAAAATTAAGCCTAATTTTACACGCCTAAATTATGGTCATAATTCACCATATAACATATGCCCCAAATTTTAGTTAAACTTACAAAGTACAGAATATTCTCTAAAAACCCCAAATCATGATATACAATACGAATTATGCCAAATTATAGCCTTTGATTTTAGCGTATGCCAAATATCCAAAAATCCCCATTTAGGTGTATTCACATTAATAGTTATCCTATTTTAATATAGATCTTTATGCCTAAATCATATACACAATAATTCTCCTTCTTCCAAATCATAGACTATCATGTATAGTATTCCTAGATCTAGATCTTAAATTACAACATATGTTCTTTTCTTAAATCAGTCACAAATCAGTCATGTCCAATTATGCATCATTCACTATTTTCCCCAAATTTAGCATTCGTGCGTCAATCTCTTATGAGATTTGGCTCAGGCTCGTGGTAGCCTGGCTATAGAACATAAGGAAGGAAGAGATACAGAATAGTTACTATAATATTAATAAGATAGATCTACACAAAAAAACATATCTGATAAATAAGAATATGCATAATCTCAGATTCAGATTTATAACCATGTCAAGATCATAATTAAATTTCATATCTGAAAATAACTTTACTCACCTTGGTTGGATTCTAAAAGAAAAAGGGGTTGTAGTTGTTCTCTTTTAATCCTATTCAGATTGGAAGAAGAAGGAGCACTAGTTCTAGCTTAGGTTTCAACAGAGTAGCGACGCTATTGATTTATTTTAATTAGAATTGAGGCAGCATAGCGTTACAATGGTTTTGTGTGGAGAGGAAGTGAGGTTTGGGGGTGTTTAAATAGCTTAGGAGCAACGAATCTAGTCAGAACGGGCGTCCAAATGCAGAAAATGAACCAGTCCTTGGATTTGGAAATAGGGGGGAGGTCGACCCCCTGGTCGACCTATGGGACCCAGGTCGACCCCCTGGTCGACTTGGGTCCCGGGCGGGAAATTTCCCGCCCATCCCGGATGTGTGTTTTGAATTTCGAATTTTGAATTTTAAATCCGGGCTGTTTTAATTTATTTAAATCCTGAAACTTCTGAAGGCCATAACTTCTTCATACGGAGTCCGATTTACGCAAACTCGGACTTTATCTCAAGCAGAATTCCGAGACGAACGCAATGGAGTAACTCATTCCCCTTAATTCTTCATTTAAAAATTAAGTATACTTTGTTTTATCACTTTTATGTTCACAGAAAATACGAGGTGTTACATAAATACTTGAACATTCAACAAGACGATATGATGATATATTTAGTAAAGAATCGAGTCAGTGTTTAGATGGTAATTTATGTTAAAATCTCTCCTTAAGTGTATATATATGATTTATAAATTCTATTTTCCATAAAATCTGAATAGGCATGTGTAGGATATGTGCATCAGACATCTGGTCTGAAAATTCCAGACATATAAATGGTGGATATTCAATAGTTCGAGGTCGAATATCCAAACGTTTGAGTTTTCAGATCAGACATCCGAGTAGGCTTTTTGTGACCATGTCCATTCACTTTTAAATTATAGCCATTTTTCAGAAGTTTGAATTAAAAATTCAGAAGGCTAAATTAAAAGATTGCGACTAATTAAAGAGTCATAACTCTTTAATTCATGAGTTATGACTATATCTTTTAATCAAATTGTTTACGAATGATTGCAACATTTTATTTATTAAAAATACACTTCAGAATCATCTATTTAAATCACCAATTCTTTCTGAACTTTCTTGAACTATCTAATATCTGATTCTGAAATATTTTCTGTTCAAATCCACTTGTTCTCTGAAATATTTAATACTACGTGATTATAAATCACTTTCCTTTCTATTCTTCACTTGCTTTCAAATATTTATACAAAGGATAAGATTGTAGGAAGAATGTACTCAATCTGTGACTTATCACTGTTATTTATAACACATACTCAGTCAAAAGAATTTGTTGTATTTGTTAAAGTCTTGTTCTACTACTTAGGCGAGCATCCTCTTTTGTTGCTGAGGCGAAATCATGTTTTGCTGCTCAGATCCCGTTTGGCTACTCAGGTGTTATAATACCTATTCCTCCGGGTTAAGTGAGGGTGTTGATTAATGAAATTCCATTAGGAGTGGAACTGGACGTAGGACGGTGCTCCGAACTAGTATAAAAATCCCTTATGTCATTTACTTTTATTTACTGCATTTACTCTGCTTATCCGTGATATTAGTTTATATGGTTTTCTCATTAAATTTACTTGCATAACTATATAAAGTAAAGTATATCACATTATCAAGACTTCAATTTACACACTCAGTTCCATATTTCTCGATCCTACTCTCTTAGTCCTTTTAAGGAGGATCATTCCCAGGGTTCGTATTTCATTTCCAATGTTTGTTTCTACTTTATTGATGTTTTCATTTATTACGGTTGTATTGGTGGTTGTGCAGGGGATTACTTTTGTATTATAGTTTATAATATGAGACTAGAGTTTTGTAAGACATGTGTTTTTTGTTTTCTATGATGACTTATTAAAAGTTTGGTTTTGAAATAAAAAGTCATGTTTTAAATGTTTTCGCTATATATACCTTTATATCTTGCGTATATTAGCCTCAGTGATTGTTTCTTTATACCTAGGAACTCCATATTTCTTAGCATGACCCATTTGGGGGAATACTAAAGGGTGTAAGATATCATAGTTATAATGGGTATGTTGTACCTTCATAGTCATCTAACATTCAAAATATTAGTGGTAAAAAGATAGCAGCTTGGGCTAGGTCCCCATTTGTCGTCCACGTACCCTTGGGTTGTCCTCATTATCTTCCTAACCATAGCTGTGAGATTTGGAGTCTAGATCTTCGTCGTCTAGTGACGGCCATGATCCAACTCTTCAGCTTAACATATTCATGTCTGTAACGACCCGGATTTTGAGCGACTTTGGTTATCGACATAAACTCGATGTCGATATCCAAAACCTCAAAAAATCCCGGTAATTAATGAAAGAAATTAGAGGGTGAGAATAGATAAGATAGAAACTTAGAATAGAAGAAGAAGAAGAACACAACATCAGAGTAACATGAACCTCACAGCGGAACGAATAACATATAATAGATAACATAACTTTGAAATATAATAGTTATGTATACAATAACACTTATCAGAGTATAGCACTTACAACACAGCGGAACAAAACTCTATATAACTAACGTTGAAGCATCCTGCTCCAAGCTCCTTTAGATAGATCTGAAAAATCCTGAACTACTTGACTGCCCGTACAAATTTAGGCACCCAAGAGTTTAGGTAGAACAAAACAAAATAAACTCCGGGTCAGTCATGGGACTGGTATGAGTAAAACAGTTTAAACAGTTTGAACAAGTAAACGATATCTCATAAGACCACGCCGTATAACGGAACGGGTTTTTCCCTTATGAGAATCCAAAATATCTTTATATCAAAATCCTTTTGATATTATAATAATGTATATCAACCACAATATAATAACCATCTAGCAGAAACGCTTTCATCTCACATTCTACATATAGTATACAATCAAAACCGCAAGCACGTATTGGGTAATGGGTTTCCAACTATGACAAGGTATGGAACCACCTTCCGATCAGTGTACTCTAGGAACGATACACTGGAGTTCAACAAGAACATCTTGTAACTCAGCCACACATGACCGATCACTCATTTTGCTTGAGTGTATCGAATGTATATCACCAACGGTTGGGATCAGCAACCGTTCCCGTATATATATGAGACAGCATTGATAGATTAAAGAAGCAAATGAATATTCTCTAGATAGGTGATTATACACCCTACTTCGGTGCGACCGACTTAGCCATGCTGCCTGCCCGATTTCTGTCATTTACCGGATGATGAGGCTAGAAGTTACGCATTATCATCACATCAGATTCACTTCAAACGTCACATCGTCAGATCCATTAAAATCACTAACTTGACGTCTACAACCATACATTACATGTCAGCTAAAAGAAGTTTCCTCCTTCGCTTCCACTCTTGGTACGGGTGAAGAAATCAATGTACGTGACCTTTCCGGAAATACTCTGTCAGACATTCATCCATATAAGTCATCCAGGAACAGGATGAACCGAAGGCACTATTCAGTACATCCATCTTAGGCACTGTTATCTAAGACCTATACAATAGCCCTTGCACTTTACTCCGTCTTCAATTATCTTTAGCATATATGATTCGCAACGCTTATGCCAATACAGAGTGGTTCTTTGGATAATAATCCAACCGGTTTCTCCATAGTAACAACGTTAAAATGGTCAAAACTTTGATAGTCTGTGATTTAACTATCAAAGAAAAACACGTGTGCAAACAACGATATTATTTCCAAATGGAAATTCTATCAATCAATCATCAGTCATATATATATATATATATATATATATATTCATATTTCCTTATTTTCTATGTTTAGAAAATATACGTTAACACTGGAAAACATTTCCATTTCTAATCCGTATTTCCAATTTCAATATTAGATTACGTTTCTGATTCTATTTGGAAAACATTTCCAAATCTTCTTACTTGGATTTAAACAGATGTTTAAATCAACATCGCGACGACATCTTAACCCACTATACTAAATTACTAAATCCACTTAACCACTTTCACTCTCGAACCTTAACCATTTCTAAATTAAAAACGAAGTCAATCAAGTTGGGGTATAACTACCTCTCAGACCTTAACTGAACAACATTTCAAATCTCGAAATAGGTTAAGTTCATCTTTTAACCTTTTAACACTTCCTTACGTAACTCCTTTCGAATAAACTATATTCGAAAATCCTTTAAACTCTATTTGTTTAACTCTAATCGATTTCTCTTATAATTCTATTTGAATAAACTAAAATCGATCAACTCATTTTAACTCGATTTGAATAACTAAATATTCGATAACTCCCTTTAATTTTATTCGAATAAACTATATTTGATTTACTCATTTTAACTCGATTTGAATAACTAATATTCGATAACTCCCTTTAATTCTATTCGAATAAACTATATTCGTTTTACTCAATTGATTTAACTAATATTGATTAACCCCATCGAATAACTAAATTCGATAACTCCTTCGAATAAACTATATTCGATAACCCCTTCGATTAAACTGATAATCGATAATTCCTTCGATTAACTAATAATCGATAACTCCTTCGAATAAACTATATTCAATAACTCCTTCGAATAAACCATATTCGATAATCTCCTCTCGAATAAATGATATTCGAAAATCTTCTCTTTCGAATAAACTGAATTCGATAATCCCTTTTCGAATAACTAAATATTCGATAACCCCTTTTCGACTAACTCTAATCGATTAACTCAAATCAATTAACTCTAATTCGATTAACCCTATTTAATTTCTCTATTTGTTTAACTCTAACTCTAACTGGTTAACTCTAACAGATTTACTCTGACTGGTCAACCGTAACTGATTGACTCTAACTGGTTAACTCTAACTGGTCAACCCTAACTGATTAACTCTAACTGGTTAACTCTAACTGGTCAACCCTAACTGATTAACTTGACTTATTCAGCTTAACTTGATTTAACTCCTATCGAATAACAAATATTCGATTTACTCCATTTGAATAATTCTATTTGATTAACTCTAGTTGGTTAATTCTAATTGGTTAACTCTAACTCTAATCGATTTCTCTTATTCGAGTAACCCTATTTGATAACGTTTATTCATTTATAAAGATTTACTTTTAGTAATGGTTCTGCACTTTATAAATGTTCTCTTTAATGATGTTACTTCACTTATACAAGTGTTGTGTATCCATTCTATTTAAACCCTGTCGGTGTTAAAACCAATATCTCTCCTCTATATAAGTTCAGACTTATATATTCCATTTATCGAATGATAAATATTTAATTTAATTTATAAACTATTATTTATAAATAAATCTTTTCTATTTATCTGTTAAAACAGATTTCCATTTCTATTCATTTCCTAAGTATTCCTTTGGTTTAATTCTATTTATTTATCAAATAAATATTCCTTTGATTTAATCCTATTTATTTAACAAATAAATATCTCCTTTTTCCTTTATTTATTCCCTAAATAAATAAATCCTTTTTCTTTTATTTATTCCCTAAATAAATAAATCCTTTTTCTTTTATTTATTCCCTAAATAAATAAATAATCCCATTTAATCTATTTGTAACTGTTTTACAAATTTCTCCTTTTAAATCCTATTTGTAAATGGTTTTACAAATATTTTCTTTTCAATTTCATTTGTAAATGTTTTACAAATGTTTTTCCCTTTTTATTTGTTTACAAATAATTTCCTTTATACTTGTTTAACAAATATTGCCATTTATATTTGATTTCACAAATATATCTCCTCTATGTTGTTTTACAAATATATTTCCTTTATATTCGATTTCACAAATATATTTCCTTTTATATTTGTTTTACAAATATATTTCCCTTATATTTGATTTACAAATATATTCTAACTCTTTAAACTCCCGGAAAAATTCGCCATAACCTCCTTTGTAACGGAAGCATCGGGAAAATCCCCAAACTGCCACACAGGCCTTTCCATTCAAAGAGAAAATTGTTTGAAATTATTTCCCTTCTAAATATCTCCTATTTATAAATATTCCAATTTATAAATATTTCTTATTTATAAATATTCCATTTATAAATATTTTTATTTCACTATCACTTTGAAAATCCCCTTATCAACGTTCCGGTATGTTATGGTATTTTAACATATCAAATTACGATGTCTAATCTCGTCCATACACACACAATCAACAACAGGTTATAATTCACATCATATATTAAAATATATGAAAAACAATAAAAATAACTGTTGAGGAATCCAGTCGGATTCCTCCAACCTGTTTCCCTGCATCCACAGATGTTACACAATATAATCAACATCATTTTCAGTTCCATATGATATGTTTTGATAGCAGAATCAATATTTAAATATTTAACGGTTTATATATATATATATATATATATATTAAATTTCAACTAACTGACTAGCCGTTCAATCAATCAGTCAACACACAGTCAATCAGACAATTTCTAACAGTTCTAAAAATACAACATGAAATTATAAACTGTTCAAAGTTAGTGAGATTTACTCACTTTGGACTGTTATCGTTAAAAGGATTAACTGTCTTTGATTTGATTCAGACGGACAATTTATTTTAATATAAATTGTAGCGAGCTCGGATTCACTCCCAGCCAGTCTCATTGTGTTGCTCCCGTCCATACGATCCTGTTGGATCTTGTTTCGTTGTATTCTGATAACGTATGGAATTGTTATGAATTTACGAAGTTCAAACACATTTAAATTAAAAATAAAACATAAAGGATTTTATATTTGCGCTTTACCCATTTCATAACCAGTCCAATAACCCTTCACTTAGCAAACCCGACTCGTCATTCATCTTCCCCAAACCACGAAGTAACGCTGCTCCTCAAACACATTGGCCATTTCCAACTTCCATCCTTCGATTTCGCCCTCATTACAACATGAATCCACAAACAAACACTATCGGTAAACTCCTTATCACACCCTCTTCAATCCTATACCTCTTTTGCTGAACTCGAGCTCGGCTTTTGTATCCCGTCGTTCACCTTATCCTCGTCGGCTACAGGTAGGAGCGACACAATTTGTCACCGAGAACCACCGTACTTCTCAGGGAGGCGCGGTTTACTCCCATGAACCCAAAAACCATATCAGTTCGATCCATTACAACCCCAAATTCATGGATCCACCAACCCTAGTTCATCGCTAGAAAACTGTAGAGACCCCAAACACTTACCGCACGCAAAACTGAAGACATCTGTGGAAAGCTTCTTGCTTCCACGAGCTCAAACAACTTATTTCACCATTTTAGGATTTTTATTTCATTTTACTTTGATTTAATTCCTCTCAACATTTTTGCTGTACAAAGAAATGAGACGGCGGAAAAACTGTTGACTAAGGAGGGAATGCAATTAGGTCTTAGGAATTGTAAGGGGGGTATATATAGTGTTTCAAAATATCTAGATATTTTCTAGGAGGAATATTCTTGGTATATACTTTTGTAAATTCGTGTTTAAAAATCCCTGCGATCACACATGATACCTAAAAATCACGAAACTGGGCATGCAGCTAGAGTTCGACATTACAGACCCAACGAAACTGGTTTCGTCGAATTCCGACTTCGTATGCTCATACAGCGTATTTTTAACTGTCAAAATACTAACAGTTTTTCACTCTAAAAATCCGTACGGCCACACAGTGACTCTAAAAATCAAGAAATTGAAATTCTAACATCTATTTGACATTGCGGATCCAACAAAATTAGTTTCGTTGAATTCTGAGGTCGTTTGCAAAACTAGCTATTTTTAAAGCTCTGGATGACCCATTTAAATATATAACTATATTTAAATATAATTAAATTTAATATTTAAAAATAAATATTATCGTCTATATTCACAGTGGAATACCATACGGCTTCAGAATATTCCTATGTGAATTTCTAACTTGATATTTCAAATCTGGGTCAACCCAATATTCGATTTATATTGAATTTCCTTTTTAAATATAAATAATTCCTTTATAAATTATAAAGGAATTTCACAGCGACTTTTCTGAAATTTGATTTGGACGTAAATCAAAATCTACACAACGAAATCTCGATTTTTCTCTTCCACTAGAAAGATGTAATCCACCAGCTCCCAAAGTTTCTTGTTTCACAGAAATCCGGCTTAAAACAAGTCCTGTACATTCAGTTGAAGTTCAAATCGCCAAATCGCGAACTGCAGCGCCATTTCAAGCTCGATTTTAATTATAATATAATTATACGTTCAAACTGACGTTGTAACACCCCACCTCCGCTAGGGTCACTCGCAAAGGAATGCACTAGCTTTAGAGGGGTATTATTGGTAAACATGTACAGAAATATTACAAGGCAGAACATATATATATAAAACAGCGGAAGTAAAACCAACTTTCACATCATTAATAAATAAGGTCTAAAGCCTTTTACATCAAAATACATCAAAACCTGTCTTGCAATAATAAAGAAGCATAAAGCCATTTCATAAATTATTCCCCAAGTAAAACAGTAAAGTAGCCATAGCCAAGAGAAGTCCAAGCCATGCGTGATGACCTTCAAACAGAAGAAGTCCAAACTAACAATAGCATTTCCTCCCTGTAACCTGGGGGGAAACGGAAGACAAGAGGCGAAAGAAAACAGGGTCAGTCATAAAGACTGGTAAGCCCTATCTACTATCAGTATATAAACTAGTAAAGTTAACTGGCATGAGGAACTGAGATGAACATAAGTATGATGACAAGGTAGATAAGTTAAACCAAAATAACAGGATGAACTACTATACCAAGATAAACGAGTGTGTCATGATAAACTACGGTGTCAAGATAAATCAAGGTACCACATCGTCAGGTTTCTATTAAGTATACTATCCCAAGGTATCTACCATGTATAACATCCTAAGGTATGTATCATGTATATTTGCTCTGCACCCCTCGTACTAGTATCCCAACCCGTGTCATGTGTCAACTATGAATGTCCCTTGCCCAATGTCATGTAATGGTCCATGTCACCCTAATATATATAGCATATGTAGGTTTTTCCAACTCGTATGTTTCCTTCCATGTATAAGTTCAGTCCTTTGCCGTAGGCCATACGGGCTTTCCCATGTAAACGTTTTATCCTTGAAGTTATTTTGGACTGCTACCCTCGATCTAGTTATGTTTCCTTACCATGAACTATCGCGTGTCCACTTAGGATTTATGCCACCTAGGACCAATAGGGATTATGCTACCTAATGAACGCTTCCGTGTCTCGGTTTGGGTTCAGCCACCTAGGGCCACTAGGGATTATGCCACCCGTCAACCGCGCCCTTTATCCCACGTATGTATCGTGAATCGTTTTCCATGTCTAAATGCACATGTTCCTCAATGTGCCATCCGAGTTCTGTGCCAGGGCAAATCAAGAAATACGGAACTCGGTCGGGAGCTTTAAGTCGTCTGCTGATGCAGATATCAAGGTCTGTTTTTGTACCCGTGGCTATGGTCCCACGTGACCCCTCCCTCAACTACTGAAAGGCAATCCAAGAAAAATCATGTATGAGAACTACACTAAGGCCCATCGATGCCCACTTCCGGATAGCCAACCTCACCCATAACTTGATAGATAGTATATTGTCTTTTGGGAGTTCCCTGCCTTTCCGTACGTACACGATTGACTAAAGATGGTAGGTAGCCGGCGACATGCTATCCCGGGGCAAAATCAAGCATCGTCGACTCCACGCTAATCCATCCCAGTCTTTAGGTCGCTCGCATAGCAACCAAGGCATACTCTTGGCTCTCCTACCGAAGACCTTAACCTCTGTGAGGCCGGGTTTCATGGACCACTTGCCACCTCACAGAGGGATACCAAGAGTACCCTCACGTTCCCCGAAGCTTCCGCTTCGTCACCCAGTTCGCTGGAGCTTTTATCCAAGTCAGATAACTTGCTCCTCCTCGTGTTTTAAGCGATGACCTACCGTACCGGGTTACTCATCTATTCATGAACTAGTCCCATGTCCTTGGCTAAGAATTATTACTTAGTTACACTTAACTAAGGTTTACCACTTAGCTTCCTTTCCCCGTTACCCTTGATCAACTACGATTTTCTACCTAGTTCCTCTACTAGGGTTTTGCTTATTGGGTTAAGTGTTGTTATTCAAGTTCATGACTTAACCCTCCTACGAATCATGTCAAGATTGGCTAAGTACTCAAGTTCAAGGCTTAGCCCTACAAGTTGGTTAAGTGTACCAAGAAGCCCATGACTTAACCCTATCAAGTCAAATTGGTTAAGTATTTATTCGTCTTAACCCTATCAGATTATCATGTTAGATTGATTAAGCATAGGTTGTCTTAATCCCATTAGATTATCGAGTCGGATTGGTTAAGTATGGGTTAGCTTAACCCCATCCACTAATCGTATTACAATGGTTAAGCCTAATTTTAAAAGGTCTTGTGACTTAACCCTATCAGGTCCACCTATTAGATTGGTTAAGTATAGGTTGCTTAACCTCATCAAATCATCATGTATAATTGGTCAAGTATAAGTTACTTAACCCCATTAAATTACCGTGTTAAGTTAGTTAAGTACTGGTTACTTAACCTCATTGAATTACCATGTTTAGATTGGTTAAGTGTTTATCCCATCGAATTACCGTGTTTAGATTAGTTAAGTGAAGGTTACTTAACCCCATCTAATTACCGTGTTTAGATTAGTTAAGTCTAAGTTACCTAACCCCATCTAATTACCGTGTTTAGATTAGTTAAGTCTAAGTTACTTAACCCCATCTAATTACCATGTTAGATTAGTTAAGTATGGATTACTTAACCTCATCGAATTTACCGTGTTTAGATTAGTTTAAGTGTGGATTACTTAAAACCATCTAATTATCAAGTCGGATTAGTTAAGCGTAAATTACTTAACCCCATCCCCTAATTGTCTTGTATGGTTAAGTGTCATTAAGAAATCAAGCCCGGTCCCACTTAACCTACCCATTCGTGTCATATCGGTTAAGTGTCATTAGTCAAATTTACTTAACCTTATCATGTGGCATTAATTTAATTAATGCACTCTTAACCTCTCACATTAGACCTTGTTGTGGTTACTAGTTAAGCCGGGCGGGTCTGGGTAGTTTTACACCACAACCTAGTTTAACCTCGGGTCTTAAGCGCGACATGACCAACTTCTCACATTGGATCCTATTGTTTGTAGCCACTAGTTAAGCCGGGCGGGTCCGGGTAGATTTATGCTACAAACTCAACCCAACCTCGAGTTGGCCATTTTCATGTTTGGTCTAGTGTCTTGTTACACTTACAACCCATCCGTGTCAAGTTTCCAAGTCCCATGCTCATAGCCAAAGTTACATGTTGTCACGTTTATACCAATTTACCCAAATCATGTTTCATGTCATTAAAGTTTCCCCATAACCTAACCCCAACGCTTTTAAACTCGCATATACATTCACAACAACGCATAATGGATTAAAGAAGGAACTTGGCAAAGGCATGACAAAAAGGGTATAAGGCCACAAGTTAATCATGGTGGCATATGAGGCGTAAGTGTGTTCATTAACTTGCATGTTACATTATTAAGCCTCAAAAACATGCATAACCCCAAACTTAGCACATAGGCGAATCATGATGATAGGTGACATAGAAAGATGCCTAGAAGTTCGCATATAGCATTACATGCAAGTTATCATAAGGGATATGATAGCTCTCATGTTGCATAATGCAACATTCAACATAAAGCTTATAACTTTTAGCCCATAAGATCAAGATGGTGTCTTTACAAACATGATGGGATACATAACATGATAGCATGTATGATACTTAATGTTCAAACCCAACTTGCAACATTCATTTAACTTCATAGTTAATACCTAAGAGTATGAGAGGGCTTACAATGCTATGAAGGCACAAATCAACATATAAAACAAAGATTGAGACGAAGCCATTCATGCTATCACCCAAAAACCCCAAAAGAACAAGCTCCAAATGAAACCCTTGAGCAAATATCAATAAAAATCCTTGCTTTGAAGAAGAAAGGTTTCAATTTGGCTTTGAATGAAGCTTGTGAGCTCTCATGCAAGATCCTTTCTTTTTGGTCAAGAAAAGGTTGCAACTTTGGCTAGAATGCAACTTAAGAACACTCATACAAGTTTGAAAGCACTTGTATGAACTCACAATCTCTCATATAAATAGGCTTAGGAATTTTAGCATGAGAGTGGAGGCCATGAGAGGAACAAATTTGACATAGTTTAGTTGTAGGATTGAATAATGGTGATTTAGGCTAGGTTTAGGGGTCTTTTTATAGAGGATTAAGATAGTATTAGCCATAGGATTAACCCTAGATTCAATCCAATCCATCAAAGCATGTCTTGGGGAAGAAGTCAAGTGTAGGAACCATCTAGGGCCTTTAGATTAAAGCTGAACCATGAGAACCATTAAAATGCAAAATCTGCATTTGAGCGAATCGACCCACGGGTTGACAGCCAAACACCCTAGATTAACCCCTAGTCGACCCAGCGAGCTCGGGTCGACCTCAAAAATCGGCCGATTCGGTTATTCCCCTCTCCCAATTCGCTGTTTTGAACATTTTTGCATATTTATTTATTTAATTTTCAATTGTATATATATATATATCAATATATATATATATTTCTCTGCGCAACCCATTTCACTTAATTAAGTATACTTTAATTTGTGAATTTTTATGTTCAAATTACGGGGTGTTACATTCTCCCCTCCTTAAAGGATTTCGTCCCCGAAATCTCCAAGTTAGGAAGAACGTATCCTACTATCCATCATCCATCTACTCAAAACATCATCCACATGCAACCATTGTCCTTAGACGATTTCTAATGCCATATGAACATATGCAGAACGTGTGTGTATATGCTCCTTAGCTAATGCTAATGATCAGGCCTGAATGATCTTTCTAATGCAAAATATGTTTAGTGCCACGAGTCCAACATGTATGCGAATAGTCCTAGTCATATAAGTACTATATGCGTGCACAAACATTCATTCATATGCAACATAGGCATGATAACACATTCAATTTCATCCATAAACAAGTATAAATACTCGTGCATATGCAACATGAAACGTGACCGCGTCAATCTAGTATCTAATGTGTATTCGCGCATCCACGAGCAACCACTTGCAACCATTTGCAACCATATCAATCATAACATGTTTCAAATACATGTTTACATCCATAGAGTTCTATCTAAGGTTCCCAAGATAAGACCGAGGAGATAAACAAGACAAACTCCTTACGGGGTTTGTAACAGAAACAGGACCCAGAGGATATCCACCAAGCGATAGCATGTAAGTAAGCTCTACAGGAGAACCAGGGATCAACGATATACTCTTACAAAGAGACACGATGCGCGCGTCTAAGCCGCATTTCCTTGAGCCTAATTCCAGTGTGCCTTGACTACCTTTGACTCCATGATTTCGTAGCTCCTTGATTCCTATTTCCAAAGTATGAGTCGGAACTCTTTTCACTGTCGCCTCTCGTTCCACTTTCATTTATTCTTTCCCTAGTATACTTGGCTCAACCATATCTACGTACTCATGCAAGCTCTCCAAAATTCACTAGTGAATTCTGGATCTCGTTTACCAATGCCAATCCATGTTACCACGTGCACTTACTAGGGTGGTTCCTGTAACCCATGCTCAAGCAGAATGAACCATCCATCTTATTGGCGGACGTTACTCGATTGTATCAGAGATTTTCGATAAATGCATCAAGAGATTCTAGGTAACTAACCATGACAGAATCTAAAAGGTTACACGAGACTTCGAAGGTATTACCAAAGCAAGCCAAGAGTCTGACTACCCTCTTTTCAAAACCGAGAATGGTATCCCTTACTGGATAACCACTTTACCCCTAGAATCCATCCACAGCTCAACAATAGAAGTATTGCTTCTAATCTCAACACTTGGCATAGACGTTCTCAAATCCAACAAGTCATGAATAAATGGACCGACTCTCCAACCAGATTTTGGGACAAAAACTGGGATCCTCTACCATGCTAGTACTAAGGTGCAGAGACTCAACTATCCAAGCAGACTTAAATGATACGATGATCAAGACAAAGTCTGGACGGGATGATAGAAAAGAACGACTAAACCTTTCCCAGAAACGGTACCATTTCTTTTAGGTACCCTAGAAATGGGAGCGTACAATTGCCCTCTCCGATGATCTTGTCCTTGTCCTCCTTGATGGACTAAGCCATAGCAACAGTTGCTTATCCTTAAGCTCGCGTCCTTTATCCTTACTCTTATTATCCTTCCTTGTACCACGGCAACAGGTCTTTCGAGAACCACCTCCATCGCGCGGGAAAATACTTACGTAGCTAGACAAGGATTAGTCGTAGTTAGAACTACTGTAACTACAGATGGAGGGAAGAAAGGAAAAGAGATTCGATCAAGGAAACAAAGGACAGTGCTAATGGCTTTTGGGGAATAGCCTTTAAAAACTTTTCTTGAAAAATGCTTCTTTGTAAACGGTTTTTCAAATAGTTTTCAGAAGGTTTTAAAAACTTTTGCCCAGTCTGGTAACCTTCTTCTCTGATACCAAATGTAACACCCCACCTCCGCTAGGGTCACTCGCAAAGGAATGCACTAGCTTTAGAGGGGTATTATTGGTAAACATGTACAGAAATATTACAAGACAGAACATATATATATAAAACAGCGGAAGTAAAACCAACTTTCACATCATTAATAAATAAGGTCTAAAGCCTTTTACATCAAAATACATCAAAACCTGTCTTGCAATAATAAAGAAGCATAAAGCCATTTCATAAATTATTCCCCAAGTAAAACAGTAAAGTAGCCATAGCCAAGAGAAGTCCAAGCCATGCGTGATGACCTTCAAACAGAAGAAGTCCAAACTAACAATAGCATTTCCTCCCTGTAACCTGGGGGGGAAACGGAAGACAAGAGGCGAAAGAAAACAGGGCCAGTCATAAAGACTGGTAAGCCCTATCTACTATCAGTATATAAACTAGTAAAGTTAACTGGCATGAGGAACTGAGATGAACATAAGTATGATGACAAGGTAGATAAGCTAAACCAAAATAACAGGATGAACTACTGTACCAAGATAAACGAGTGTGTCATGATAAACTACGGTGTCAAGATAAATCAAGGTACCACATCGTCAGGTTTCTATCAAGTATACTATCCCAAGGTATCTACCATGTATAACATCCTAAGGTATGTATCATGTATATTTGCTCTGCACCCCTCGTACTAGTATCCCAACCCGTGTCATGTGTCAACTATGAATGTCCCTTGCCAAATGTCATGTAATGGTCCATGTCACCCTAATATATATAGCATATGTAGGTTTTTCCAACTCGTATGTTTCCTTCCATGTATAAGTTCAGTCCTTTGTCGTAGGCCATACGGGCTTTCCCATGTAAACGTTTTATCCTTGAAGTTATTTTGGACTGCTACCCTCGATCTAGTTATGTTTCCTTACCATGAACTATCGCGTGTCCACTTAGGATTTATGCCACCTAGGACCACTAGGGATTATGCTACCTAATGAACGTTTTCGTGTCTCGGTTTGGGTTCAGCCACCTAGGGCCACTAGGGATTATGCCACCCGTCAACCGCGCCCTTTATCCCACGTATGTATCGTGAATCGTTATCCATGTCTAGATGCACATGTTCCTCAATGTGCCATCCGAGTTCCATGCCAGGGCAATTCAAGAAATACGGAACTCGGTCGGGAGCTTTAAGTCGTCTGCTGATGCAGATATCAAGGTCTGTTTTTGTACCCGTGGCTATGGTCCCACGTGACCCCTCCCTCAACTACTGAAAGGCAATCCAAGAAAAATCATGTATGAGAACTACACTAAGGCCCATCGATGCCCACTTCCAGATAGCCAACCTCACCCATAACTTGATAGCTAGTATATGGTCTTTTGGGAGTTCCCTGCCTTTCCGTACGTACACGATTGACTAAAGATGGTAGGTAGCCGGCGACATGCTATCCCGGGGCAAAATCAAGTATCGTAGACTCCACGCTAATCCATCCCAGTCTTTAGGTCGCTCGCATAGCAACCAAGGCATACTCTTGGCTCTCCTACCGCAGACCTTAACCTCTGTGAGGCCAGGTTTCATGGACCACTTGCCACCTCACAGAGGGATACCAAGAGTACCCTCACGTTCCCCGAAGCTTCCGCTTCGTCACCCAGTTCGCTGGAGCTTTTATCCAAGTCAGATAACTTGCTCCTCCTCGTGTTTTAAGCGATGACCTACCGTACAGGGTTACTCATCTATTCATGAACTAGTCCCATGTCCTTGGCTAAGAATTATTACTTAGTTACACTTAACTAAGGTTTACCACTTAGCTTCCTTTCCCTGTTATCCTTGATCAACTACGATTTTCTACCTAGTTCCTCTACTAGGGTTTTGCTTATTGGGTTAAGTGTTGTTATTCAAGTTCATGACTTAACCCTCCTACGAATCATGTCAAGATTGGCTAAGTACTCAAGTTCAAGGCTTAGCCCTACAAGTTGGTTAAGTGTACCAAGAAGCCCATGACTTAACCCTATCAAGTCAAATTGGTTAAGTATTTATTCGTCTTAACCCTATCAGATTATCATGTTAGATTGATTAAGCATAGGTTATCTTAATCCCATCAGATTATCGAGTCGGATTGGTTAAGTATGGGTTAGCTTAACCCCATCCACTAATCGTATTACAATGGTTAAGCCTAATTTTAAAAGGTTTTGTGACTTAACCCTATCAGGTCCACCTATTAGATTGGTTAAGTATAGGTTACTTAACCTCATCAAATCATCATGTATAATTGGTCAAGTATAAGTTACTTAACCCCATTAAATTACCGTGTTAAGTTAGTTAAGTACTGGTTACTTAACCTCATTGAATTACCACGTTTAGATTGGTTAAGTGTTTATCCCCATCGAATTACCGTGTTTAGATTAGTTAAGTGAAGGTTACTTAACCCCATCTAATTACCGTGTTTAGATTAGTTAAGTCTAAGTTACCTAACCCCATCTAATTACCGTGTTTAGATTAGTTAAGTCTAAGTTACTTAACCCCATCTAATTACCATGTTAGATTAGTTAAGTATGGATTACTTAACCTCATCGAATTTACCGTGTTTAGATTAGTTAAGTGTGGATTACTTAAAACCATCTAATTATCAAGTCGGATTAGTTAAGCGTAAATTACTTAACCCCATCCCCTAATTGTCTTGTATGGTTAAGTGTCATTAAGAAATCAAGCCCGGTCCCACTTAACCTACCCATTCATGTCATATCGGTTATGTGTCATTAGTCAAATTTACTTAACCTTATCATGTGGCATTAATTTAATTAATGCACTCTTAACCTCTCACATTAGACCTTGTTGTGGTTACTAGTTAAGCCGGGCGGGTCCGGGTAGTTTTACACCACAACCTAGTCCAACCTCGGGTCTTAAGCGCGACATGACCAACTTCTCACATTGGATCCTATTGTTTGTAGCCACTAGTTAAGCCGGGCGGGTCCGGGTAGATTTATGCTACAAACTCAACCCAACCTCGAGTTGGCCATTTTCATGTTTGGTCTAGTGTCTTGTTACACTTACAACCCATTCGTGTCAAGTTTCCAAGTCCTATGCTCATAGCCAAAGTTACATGTTGTCACGTTTATACCAATTTACCCAAATCATGTTTCATGTCATTAAAGTTTCCCCATAACCTAACCCCAACGCTTTTAAACTCGCATATACATTCACAACAACGCATAATGGATTAAAGAAGGAACTTGGCAAAGGCATGACAAAAAGGGTATAAGGCCACAAGTTAATCATGGTGGCATATGAGGCGTAAGTGTGTTCATTAACTTGCATGTTACATTATTAAGCCTCAAAAACATGCATAACCCCAAACTTAGCACATAGGCGAATCATGATGATAGGTGACATAGAAAGATGCCTAGAAGTTCGCATATAGCATTACATGCAAGTTATCATAAGGGATATGATAGCCCTCATGTTGCATAATGCAACATTCAACATAAAGCTTATAGCTTTTAGCCCATAAGATCAAGATTATGTCTTTATAAACATGATGGGATACATAACATGATAGCATGTATGATACTTAATATTCAAACCCAACTTGCAACATTCATTTAACTTCATAGTTAATATCTAAGAGTAGGAAGGGCTTACAATGCTATGAAGGCACAAATCAACATATAAAACAAAGATTGAGACGAAGCCATTCATGCTATTACCCAAAAACCCCAAAAGAACAAGCTCCAAATGAAACCCTTGAGCAAATATCAATAAAAATCCTTTCTTTGAAGAAGAAAGGTTTCAACTTTGGCTTTGAATGAAGCTTATGAGCTCTCATGCAAGATCCTTGCTTTTTGGTCAAGAAAAGGTTGCAACTTTGGCTAGAATGCAACTTAAGAACACTCATACAAGTTTGAAAGCACTTGTATGAACTCACAATCTCTCATAGAAATAGGGTTAGGAATTTTAGCATGAGAGTGGAGGCCATGAGAGGAACAAATTTGACATAGTTTAGTTGTAGGATTGAATAATGGTGATTTAGGCTAGGTTTAGGGGTCTTTTTATAGAGGATTAGGATAGTATTAGCCATAGGATTAACCCTAGATTCAATCCAAGCCATCAAAGCATGTCTTGGGGAAGAAGTCAAGTGTAGGAACCATCTAGGGCCTTTAGATTAAAGCTGAACCATGAGAACTATTCAAATGCAAAATCTGCATTTGAGCGAATCGGCCCACGGGTTGACAGCCAAACACCCTGGATTAACCCCTAGTCGACCCAACGGGCTCGGGTCGACCTCAAAAATCGGCTGGTTCGGTTATTCCCCTCTCCCAATTCGCTGTTTTGAACATTTTTGCATATTTATTTATTTAATTTTCAATTATATATATATATCAATATATATATATATTTCTCTGCGCAACTCATTTCACTTAATTAAGTATACTTTAATTTGTGAATTTTTATGTTCAAATTACAGGGTGTTACAGACGTCGATTGAATATATTCGTCAATATAATTCAACTCTAAGCTGAATTAAATCTTAGGGATGACCTTGTTCACAGAATATTGTGATTTCCAATATTCCTGATTATTTTTGAATTAAATATATTATTTGATTTATTATTTTAATTAAATATTCACCATTATTTAATTCCACGACCATGAAATCCTTTAATTCACTATTTAAATAATTAAATAAATTAATTATTATACCGCTGGAAAATGCGGGTCATTACAATGTCTATGGGTTTTATCACATTTTCTAGGTTCTCTTCTTTTCGGAAGATCTAGTTGAGAGGTGTCATCGAGATCATTCCTCTATGTTTGGCCACTGACTCCCAACGTCCTAGTCAATCGGACCGTTGACAAGTAAGTCATCAACAAATTGTGCATTGACTCTTACGTGAGGTATCATTACCAATCCGTAGATAGCCAAAGGGGCCGGTTTGGTGCACTTGTTCAATAGCTCGAACTTCATGTTCGTCGGTTCTTAGGCTCCGCTTTCTATGGGACAGTTAGAAGAAAAAATGAACTTCCAGGTTCATAATCCAATGGAGTGGACTTCCTCCTTTGATTACCAACTGTCGAGCGTTAGCCTGATTTGCTTGGATCCATCGATTAATAAGATCAATATTACTTTGGATCTAAGTATTCAGTTGTTGTTGAGTCTCCTCGAGATGTTTAATTAAGTTTTCCTGGTTTGCTCTAGTAATTAGATCCAAGTGATTAGAATCAGCATGTAACAACCCGTATTTTCAATAATCTGTTATAACATAAATTGAGGCAGAATTAAATTATAAAATGGGAATCAAGGGAAACGGGCTATGCCATTGCGTTCGTCTCGGAAAAATACGCGAAATAGGGTCCGAGTTTTCGAAAATCGGAGTCCGTATGACCCAGTTAAGGCCCATTGAAGTTTGCAGAAAATTCCTAAGTAAAAACAGATTTAAATTTGAAATTAAAAACTAGGGTTTGGGCAAACTGGGCAGGCGGGAAAAATTCCCGCCCAGGACCCCATGTCGACAGGCCTGTCGACAGGGGTCTTAGCATGTCGACTGCCCTGTCGACAGCCCTATCGACAGGGGGTGCCCAGCTGATTAGCCTGGTGCACTATTTCTGATTGAGGTTGGGTCTTGTGGCCTGTTTCTAGAGAGTTCCGAGATCTGATGGCCCTAATTCAACCTAGGGTTAATCCTATGGTCTAAATCACTAACCTAATCTATAAATAAGACCCTAACCTACCCTAAATCATTCATTATTCATCCTAGTAACTAAACTATGGCAAAATCAAAACTCTCATGGCCTCCACCCTCTTCATACAATTCCTAATTTAATTCCTAAGTGATTTTCCATGCATACAAGCATATTTAGGCTTGTATGATCCTCCTTAGCTTGCATTAAAGGCTTGTTTTTCTATTGGCATCATAAAGGAGGAGTCTTGATCAAGTTTGCTTGCATTTGGGGGTTTTAATTAGTTGCATAAGGGGTTTCTTGCATTTGTTATACTCATTTGAGTCCGCATAAGCATTGTAAGCCCTCTTACCTTCATTTTAGAAACTCTAAAGTTAATGTGTGATGAAAGTTGGGGTTTATGTATGTTTATTGAGTTGTGCATGTTATGCAAGGGTACTAAGCCATGATTTGCCAATCTATTGAGTTATGCATGTATACTAAGCCATGATTTGCAAGATTAATAAGTTATGCATGTTTATGCAAGTTTGCTAAGCCATGATTTGTATGTTTAATAAGTTATGCATGTTTATGCAAGTTTACTAAGCCATGATTTGCATGTTTTGACAAGTTGTGCATGTTTATGCAAGTTTAAAATGACAAGTTGTGCATGTTTTGACATGTTATGCATGTTGATGGTAATATGCAAGTTCACTATGCTAAGTTATGCAAGTTAACATGTTATGCATGTTTATGGTAATATGCAAGTTCACTATGCTAAGTTATGCAAGTTTAACATGTTATGCATGTTTATGGTAATATGCAAGTTCACTATGCTAAGATGTGCATGTTTTGACAAGTTGTGCATGTTTATGCAAGTTTAAAATGACAAGTTGTGCATGTTTGACAAGTTATGCATGATTATGGTAATATGCAAGTTCACTATGCTAAGTTACGCAAGTTTAACATGCTATGCACGTTTATGGTAATATGCAAGTTCACGATGCAAGGTCGTGCAAGTCTAACATGTTATGTGTGTTTGTTGTGATATGTAAGTCCATCATGTATGTTGTGCCAAGTTCCCTCTTACTATCCTTTATGCGTTATTACGAATATGTAAGCGATAGAATGACGTTGGGGGGGTTTGGGTAAACTTAAAATACATGAAAATATAAGATTGGGAATTTACCTATTAAGTTAGGTCTACCCCTTGGGAATTTACCTATTAAGTTAGGTCTACCCAAGCATTTGTTAACTTGTAATTATGTGTTTGAAATAAAGTGGACATGACACTTTGAAAACAAAAGTGTGGCCAACTCGAGGTTGGGTTGAGTTTGTAGCGTAATTCTACCCGGAACCGACCGGCTTAACTAGTGGCTACAAACAATAGGACCCAATGTGAGAAGTTGGTCATGTGGTGCCAAAAACCCGAGGTTAGACTAAGTTGTGGTGTAAACCTACCCGGACCCGCCCGGCCTAACTAGTAACCACAACAAGGTCTAATGTGAGAGGTTAAGGTGCATTAAGTTAATTAATGCCTCATGATTAGGGTTAAGTCAGGGTCCACTAATACTTAACCAATTTGGGGATTCAAGGGATGAAAATGGGGTTAAGTTACACTTAACCAATTTAATCAATTTGGGGATACAAGGGATTGGATGGAGTTAAGTGGTGAACCGTTGGTTGTACTCAACCAGTTCAATCCATGATTAGTGAGGGGTTAAATCACACTTAACCCTCTTGGGGAAACCCTAGCAACGTGGTATGTTCTAACAGTAATCCCAGTTTGGTATCATTCACAACCCTAGAAGCTAGGCTAGGGCGGGGCACGATTACTGGAGGATGTAAGCGACCAAAGGGCGATGGCCGAGTGGTACAGCGGTGCGGGTCCGGCGGGCTACGGACGTGCACGTAGTCCGATGTTGGACAAACTCGAGGCACGGGTACCAGTAGGTTAGGGCTGTGCATTATTGCTTAAGTGTCTGGGGTTGACACCCGAGGGCTTGATACACCCAAAGGTGGACCCAGCACAGTCTAACTACAACCATACGTGGGCCATATGGACACCAACACTTGACGTGTTAGGTTTATAGGGAGCCGATCGATTAGACCGTTAGGCTGGACCTTGTATTAAGGTCACCTCATGTTATTGGGCCAAAGCTTAGGCCAAGGGATCAATACCTGTTATGTTGGGTTGCTAGTACACCGTGGTGCAAAACTTAGCCATGTTTTATGCGATGACACCTCTATCTATCTTGTAGTTAATTTACCATGCCAGTATGTTGTTATCTATGATCATCTCAGTTCCCATCATGATGTTAACTTTATTAGTTTATAGACTGATCGTAGCAGGGCTTACTCAGTCTTTTTGACTGACCCGTTTTGTTTCGCCTCTTTTCTTCCGTTTCCCCCCCCCCCCCACCAGGTTCTCAGGGAGGGAATACAGGAGCCTAGCTTGGATCTTAGCTGCTTTCTTGGATAGCTCATGTATGCTTTGGACTTGGGTCGCTATGGTTTCTTCCACTTTGGGGATAACTACTTTGATGTTTTCTTTTTCAGTATCAGATGATGTTATTTTATGTACTAGACTTGTTTACTTGGGAAATTGACATTATGATGTAGCAGACTTGTTTTTGAAATAGTTTAAAAGTCTTCCGCTGTTTTATTTACTTACTCTGTTTATTTACATATATATATGTCATGTCCTGCCTTGCTATATCATTATGCATGTTTACCAATAATGCCCCTCCAAAGCTAGTGCATTCCCTTGCGAGTGACCCTGGCGGAGGTGGGGTGTTACATTTGGTATCAGAGCATATGGTTTACAAGAAGGGATAAAAAGGTTTTTAGAATTTTTTGAAAAGAAAAACTATTTTCAAAAACCAAGTATAAAGTATTTTCCAAAGAAAAGTCTAGTTGTTTTAAAAGGCTATTCCCCAAAAGCCATTAGCACTATCCTTTGACTCCTCGTTTGAACTCTTTTCTTTTCGTTTCCAGCATGTCTGATAATCTCATCTTGCCCGAAGGAGTAACGATACCCGATTGGTTTCGCCGGTACTTGGAAGTCACGGCACCGGTCCCGGGTGTCCCTAATGTTGTCTCCCCAGTCGAGGCCGCTGTTCCTCCTCCTCCTCCCGTAGCTGATGTTCCTCTTCCCCCTCAGCCTCCACAAGCGGATTTTGCGGAAACTTGCAAGAACTTTAAGAGGATGGGTGGCAAGAATTTTAATGGAACAGAGACTTTTGTAGAAGCAGGGAATTGGTTGAAAGAGACCGAAGATCTTTTAGCCACCTTTGATATAGGTGACCGCAGGAAGGTTTTATTAGCAGTATGGTTGCTAAAGGAAGAAGCTGCACGTTGGTGGGTAGTCACCACCGCGACTAGGCCAATTGAGACTTGGGATGACTTTAGAGGAAGGTTCGGACTGAGATTCTTATCACTGAAGCAAGGGGACATGACTATTAGGGAATACATAGATAAGTTTAATCAACTGGCTCGGGTCGATTTAGACTTAGTTAATACAGCTCAGAAGAAGGCCCTACACTTTGCTCTAGGATTAAACGAGCCATTACGTGATTTGGCCCTGTCTCATATACCCTTGGGGGCGACTTTCGAGAGTTTAGTGAATTTGGCCCTACTTCAAGAAGAAGGTAGCAATGACAAGAAAGAGGTCAAGGCGAATGAGTCTCAAGGCAAGAGAGTAAATTCCGGGAAACGGGGCAAGAATATGAAATGTAACTTCTGTGGTGAAGTTGGACATATAGCCAGGGAATGTAGGAAGAAGGAGAAGAGAAAGCGGGGCGAATGCTTTGATTGTGGTGAGTTTGGACATTTCAGCAAGGATTGCCCGAGGAAACAAGGGCAAGGTCAGACTCAGTGTGCAGGACTATCTGGAGGGCGAATTCATCCCCTCAACCCCGTTTTTCCAGCTCATGATAGAGGTAGTGTTTCTGTTGAAAATCTTGTTTACATTTTCTGATTTTCCCTGTTCGAACTTTGTTTGATTCTGGCACATCGCATAGTTTTATTTCATCTGATCCAGTTGAAAGTTTTGCACCTAAGTACTAGTGTAGTTGATGATCCCGTATGTGTTTCAAATCCAATGGGGGGTTCTGCCCGTTTGTCTGTGGTTTGAGTGGATTTGAAAATTTCTATCTTGAGTATAGAATTCTCGTGGGATGTTTTATTCTCAGTTTTAGGGGATATGGGTTGGTTTTGGGCATGGAATGGTTGTCCGGTTTTGGAGCCATTCTGGGTTTTTGTATATAGGGGTGTGAGGCTCATGACTCGCCTCGGTAATACCCTAGAAATTTCTAGCAACCCTATGGGTCCCGTCATGATTGTTATCTTGAGTCCCTCAACTCGTCTATCGATAGGTTTCAATCTGTAAGGGTGGTCCGAGAACATCCTGATATCTTGGGGAAAGTGAAGGGGTTACCCTTGGACGTGGGATAGATTTCCGCATTATCTGGTTGGTAATACCAAGCCAGTTTCGTGGCCGGTTAGGCATATGACCTCACGAGGTGAGAGTTAAGAAAGCAAGTCAAGGAGTTGCTTGAGAAGAACTTCCTGAGACGAGGCATTTTCGAGTAGGGTGCTCCAGTAGTATTCGTTACTAATGTGGACAGTTTGCTTCGCTTATGTGTTGATTATCGTGAGGAGAATAGACAATCGCTATCAAGGGTTGATGATTTGTTTGATCAGCTTGTAGGAGCATCTGTTTTCTTTTGATCCAGCTACCAGATTCCATCAGCTTAGGATGGCTGAGGATGGAATTGACAAGACTGCGTTTAGGACTCTAGATGGATTTTTAGAAAGGCTAGTCATACTATTTGGTTTGACTAATGCACCCGCGTATTACGTAAACTTGATGGGTAGGGTGTTTAGGGAGTCCTTGAACAAGTTTTTCATGGTCGTCATAGACGATATTTTGATCTCCTCAAAAGAACGAGGAAGGACATGCTATACATCTCAAGGAGGAGATGGATACGCTTAGAGCCACCAGTTGAAGGTCAAGTTCTCCAAATGTCACTTTGGAGGAAAGAGGTTGGATTTCTTGGGCACATAGTTCCTAAGTAAGGCTTAGCGGTGGGTTCCGCTAAAGTGGTTGAGGGTTAAGACCGGAAAACTCTGAGGAGGGCAATTGAAGTAAGAAGCTTCCTCCGTTTGGCTAGTTAGTTGGCATTCCCGGGTTTTAGACTTACTCTTCTGGATCAAGAAGGGAGTTTCACGGGAAGAAGACCCGCAGTTGGTCAAGAACATGGACCAGTCGACTCGAGGCGAGATGTTAGGTCACCTCGCTAGATATATTATAAAGGATGACTAAGGCGCGACAAGAGATTATGTGTTCCTCGAGTGAAAGACTTGGTAAAGAAGGTTCTTGAAGATGCGCATCACTCGAGGAGGTGGCCGAGTTGGTTTCAGGATACATGTTGTGCCACCAGGGTGAGGCCAAGTCATAGAAGCCCAGTGGGCCATTACCCCCATTGGAAGTTCCGCAAGGGAAGTGTGAAAACATCTCGATAGATTATGTGGATAGACTACCTAGATCAAAGAAAGGGAATACGGGTACGTGGGTCATAATAGGTAGACTCACGAAGAGTGCTCATTTCAGTCTGGTGAAGAGCGAGAGGATTGCATCATGGTTAGCAACGGTTCATCCTCAAGAAGTTGGCCAGTTTTGAAGGAGCCTACAGGAAGCCATGGGTAGGCAATTGAATCTAGGTATGGCCTATCACTCATAGGCGGATGGTTCATTTCGATTAAGCATGAGTTATAGAAAATCACGTTTATAAGGGGCAATTGGCAACGTGGATTGGTATTTTCAAGAAAAGTTCTGCTGCGTGTGGACGAGATCCAGGATTCACTAAGTGAATTTTGAAGAGCTTGCATGAAATCATGAGGTTATAGTGTGTTTAAGCCAAGGATACAGAAGGGAGAATAAGTGGAAAAGAAAGACGAGAGGCGAGAATGAAATGAGTTCCAACTCGAATTTGGGAAATAGGAGTTAGGAAGCCAAGGAATCATGAAGTGAAAGATAGTCAAAGCACAGTGGAGTTAAGCTCAAGGAAACGTGACTAAGAAAAGTGAAGACTAGATACGCGCATCATATCTCTTTTTTTTTTAAAAAAGTGCATCCTTGATCCTTGTTTTCCTGTGGAGCTTGCTTGCAAGTTATCTTTTGTATATATCCTCTCGGTCCCATTCTCGGTCTTATTTCTGTTGTAAACTCCATAAGGGGGTTATGACTCATCGGTTAGTATTATATGTCAGAGTTTGAAAGGATGCATATCTCTCTCTGTCCATGTTTATCTAGTTTATCGTGTTTATCTTGTCATGAGGACCTTAGGTAGAAACCCTTTGGATGAAACATGTATTTGAAACATGTTATGCTTGATGGTTGCAAGTGGTTGCAAGTGTTTGCAAGTGGTTGCTCGTGGATACATTATACACGATTAGGCACTAGATCGGCTCGCACACTCCTCATATTGCATATGCATGAGTGTTTATGCTTATTCATGGATGGAAATTGTGTGTTATCACATGGATGTTGCATATGGGTGAAAGTTATGTGCACTCATATAGATATTATGAATTACGTTAGGAATTTGCATACATATGGATTCATTTCACTGACATACATATGCATTAAGGAGGTTTACTGTATCAGTAACCGCCTGATCTTTGCATTAGATAAGACATACATGTGCATTAAGGAGGTTTACTGTATCAGTAACCGCCTGATCTTTGCATTAGGTAAGTACATATACACACACCTTTGCATATGTTCATACCACATTTAGAATTCTTTAAGGACAATGATTGCTCGTGGATGATGCTTTGAGTAGATGGATGATTGGATGGTAGGATACGTTCTTCCTAACTTGAAGATTTCGGGGACGAAATCCTTTAAGGAGGGGAGAATGTAACAACCCGTATTTTCAATAATCTGTTATAACATAAATTGAGGCAGAATTAAATTATAAAATGGGAATCAAGGGAAACGGGCTATGCCATTGCGTTCGTCTCGGAAAAATACGCGAAATAGGGTCCGAGTTTTCGAAAATCGGAGTCCGTATGACCCAGTTAAGGCCCATTGAAGTTCGCAGAAAATTCCTAAGTAAAAACAGATTTAAATTTGAAATTAAAAACTAGGGTTTGGGCAAACTGGGCAGGCGGGAAAAATTCCCGCCCAGGACCCCATGTCGACAGGCCTGTCGACAGGGGTCTTAGCATGTCGACTGCCCTGTCGACAGGGGGTGCCCAGCTGATTAGCCTGGTGCACCATTTCTGATTGAGGTTGGGTCTTGTGGCCTGTTTCTAGAGAGTTCCGAGATCTGATGGCCCTAATTCAACCTAGGGTTAATCCTATGGTCTAAATCACTAACCTAATCTATAAATAAGACCCTAACCTACCCTAAATCATTCATTATTCATCCTAGTAACTAAACTATGGCAAAATCAAAACTCTCATGGCCTCCACCCTCTTCATACAATTCCTAATTTAATTCCTAAGTGATTTTCCATGCATACAAGCATATTTAGGCTTGTATGATCCTCCTTAGCTTGCATTAAAGGCTTGTTTTTCTATTGGCATCATAAAGGAGGAGTCTTGATCAAGTTTGCTTGCATTTGGGGGTTTTAATTAGTTGCATAAGGGGTTTCTTGCATTTGTTATACTCATTTGAGTCCGCATAAGCATTGTAAGCCCTCTTACCTTCATTTTAGAAACTCTAAAGTTAATGTGTGATGAAAGTTGGGGTTTATGTATGTTTATTGAGTTGTGCATGTTATGCAAGGGTACTAAGCCATGATTTGCCAATCTATTGAGTTATGCATGTATACTAAGCCATGATTTGCAAGATTAATAAGTTATGCATGTTTATGCAAGTTTGCTAAGCCATGATTTGTATGTTTAATAAGTTATGCATGTTTATGCAAGTTTACTAAGCCATGATTTGCATGTTTTGACAAGTTGTGCATGTTTATGCAAGTTTAAAATGACAAGTTGTGCATGTTTTGACATGTTATGCATGCTGATGGTAATATGCAAGTTCACTATGCTAAGTTATGCAAGTTAACATGTTATGCATGTTTATGGTAATATGCAAGTTCACTATGCTAAGTTATGCAAGTTTAACATGTTATGCATGTTTATGGTAATATGCAAGTTCACTATGCTAAGATGTGCATGTTTTGACAAGTTGTGCATGTTTATGCAAGTTTAAAATGACAAGTTGTGCATGTTTGACAAGTTATGCATGATTATGGTAATATGCAAGTTCACTATGCTAAGTTACGCAAGTTTAACATGTTATGCACGTTTATGGTAATATGCAAGTTCACGATGCAAGGTCGTGCAAGTCTAACATGTTATGTGTGTTTGTTGTGATATGTAAGTCCATCATGTATGTTGTGCCAAGTTCCCTCTTACTATCCTTTATGCGTTATTACGAATATGTAAGCGATAGAATGATGCTGGGGGGGTTTGGGTAAACTTAAAATACATGAAAATATAAGATTGGGAATTTACCTATTAAGTTAGGTCTACCCCTTGGGAATTTACCTATTAAGTTAGGTCTACCCAAGCATTTGTTAACTTGTAATTATGTGTTTGAAATAAAGTGGACATGACACTTAGAAAACAAAAGTGTGGCCAACTCGAGGTTGGGTTGAGTTTGTAGCGTAATTCTACCCGGAACCGACCGGCTTAACTAGTGGCTACAAACAATAGGACCCAATGTGAGAAGTTGGTCATGTGGTGCCAAAAACCCGAGGTTAGACTAAGTTGTGGTGTAAACCTACCCGGACCCGCCCGGCCTAACTAGTAACCACAACAAGGTCTAATGTGAGAGGTTAAGGTGCATTAAGTTAATTAATGCCTCATGATTAGGGTTAAGTCAGGGTCCACTAATACTTAACCAATTTGGGGATTCAAGGGATGAAAATGGGGTTAAGTTACACTTAACCAATTTAATCAATTTGGGGATACAAGGGATTGGATGGAGTTAAGTGGTGAACCGTTGGTTGTACTCAACCAGTTCAATCCATGATTAGTGAGGGGTTAAATCAAACTTAACCCTCTTGGGGAAACCCTAGCAACGTGGTCTGTTCTAACAGTAATCCCAGTTTGGTATCATTCACAACCCTAGAAGCTAGGCTAGGGCGGGGCACGATTACTGGAGGATGTAAGCGACCAAAGGGCGATGGCCGAGTGGTACAGCGGTGCGGGTCCGGCGGGCTACGGACGTGCACGTAGTCCGATGTTGGACAAACTCGAGGCACGGGTACCAGTAGGTTAGGGCTGTGCATTATTGCTTAAGTGTCTGGGGTTGACACCCGAGGGCTTGATACACCCAAAGGTGGACCCAGCACAGTCTAACTACAACCATACGTGGGCCATATGGACACCAACACTTGACGTGTTAGGTTTATAGGGAGCCGATCGATTAGACCGTTGGGCTGGACCTTGTATTAAGGTCGCCTCATGTTATTGGGCCAAAGCTTGGGCCAAGGGATCAATACCTGTTATGTTGGGTTGCTAGTACACCGTGGTGCAAAACTTAGCCATGTTTTATGCGATGACACCTCTATCTATCTTGTAGTTAATTTACCATGCCAGTATGTTGTTATCTATGATCATCTCAGTTCCCATCATGATGTTAACTTTATTAGTTTATAGACTGATCGTAGCAGGGCTTACTCAGTCTTTTTGACTGACCCGTTTTGTTTCGCCTCTTTTCTTCCGTTTCCCCCCCCCCCCCCCAGGTTCTCAGGGAGGGAATACAGGAGCCTAGCTTGGATCTTAGCTGCTTTCTTGGATAGCTCATGTATGCTTTGGACTTGGGCTCGCTATGGTTTCTTCCACTTTGGGGATAGCTACTTTGATGTTTTCTTTTTCAGTATCAGATGATGTTATTTTATGTACTAGACTTGTTTACTTGGGAAATTGACATTATGATGTAGCAGACTTGTTTTTGAAATAGTTTAAAAGTCTTCCGCTGTTTTATTTACTTACTCTGTTTATTTACATATATATATATATATATATATATATATATATGTCATGTCCTGCCTTGCTATATCATTATGCATGTTTACCAATAATGCCCCTCCAAAGCTAGTGCATTCCCTTGCGAGTGACCCTGGCGGAGGTGGGGTGTTACACAGCAATAATTGTAGCAACAACATTTTTCCGTTCTTATTGCTGGAAACTAACATTGTCCCGACCATCGGTAGAGCATCACGTGAAATAGTCGCTTTGTTCTTAGGAGCCGTGGCAACAAGATACCTAGCAGACTTTTTCTAAATTTGAGTTGAAGGTTGAAGATTGTAGGCAAAAAACTGGATCTTACCTCATGGATGTAGAGATACACAATAGATGATAAGATTCAGGTGTGACTAAGAATTCTCTCTTAATGAAAGAAACAAAATGTTTACATCAAACATGGTACAATACCTAGTAAGAGCATGTAGAGAAAGAAATATAAAGAAATTGAAATTCAATAAATAACACAGAATCAATGAACTGAAATCACATAGAAGTTTGTAGTGGATAAGCTTTAAATTGCATCTGTCCACTTTTGATTAATATGGATTGTTCTTTTTAGTTTTATTCATGTTTATATTATATTTAATTTCATCAATAGTCTTTTTTTTATAATACAAATTGTTTTTTTATATATATATATATATATATATATATATATATATATATATATATACACATGTGTGTTATAAATACAAAGATTTTAATTCTTTATTGCTGAAGTTTGATGATAACAGTCATCAGATCGGTAGGGATTCAATGAATGCAAATTACTTATAAAGATCAAGTATTCTTCAAGGTAACTAGTATTTATAAGCAGAGATGTCTATAGATCATGTTGAAATTTTGCTAGGATAACTTCCGGCTGAAGACAACCTTGCCATAGAAATTTGGGCCCTGACTTGACATATGACCAAATCAATACTGATCCAATGAATATGCGAGTTAGGGCACGCGAGGAGATGAGCTTCCCTATGTGCTAGTGTCTTGTTTTAGAAGCCGGTTAGTGTAGTTATCATGGCGTTTGTTGGAGGATGAGTGGTCTGCGTTGAGCTTGAACTCTTCTATATTTAGTTTCAGATCAGTACCGATGTAACAACCCGGAATTTCGGAACCAATTTAAAAATTTTGTTTAATACAATTTTGTGTGAATTTATGGTCAAATTTCAAAAATAAACAATTTAAAGCTGATTTGAGCAATTTACAAAGGAACATTATTGAGATGACCTCGGATTTCAATGATATTTTTATTGAACTGTAGCATCGAATAATGGTAGAATTCCAAATTTCGTAATTTTTGGAGCTAGCGTGTGGGCGAGATGAAAACGTGCGCTAAAATCCCATATTGAAATTAAACTTAAACGCGTTCGAAAAATAAAACGGAAGGTCAAACGAACTCGAAATTCGACAAAACCTATTCCGTTGGATCCAGGATTACGTTTATTGTCAGAATCCAAAATTTTGTGGCAAACTAAGTTTATTTTTGATCGTGCGATCAAAAAAAGTGGAGGCAAACTAGCACACTTTTGTAAACATAGAATTAAAAAACTTGAAAATCGGAGGCCATATAACGGGACAAGGTGTTTTTCTTCCGACGCACCAGATCGCGGCACAATCAGCAATCTACATGAGGCCTTGGGAATTTTTCACAAAATCCCTCCTTTCTTTCTTCTTCCCTTCTCTTTCTTTTCCTTCTCTTTCTTTTCCTTGTCTTTCATTTTTTCTCTCTAACTCCTCCTCCATTTCCCTCCTTTAATAGTCGCCACCCCTTGCTACTCCACCACCCACCTATGCCGCCAACCTTCCACCACCCCCTCCATATGTGCCGACCAGGTCAGGCCCCCTCTGCCGGCCGTGGGCCCCCCACAACTCCAAAACATCCATTTTTCTCCTCCTTTTAGCATTTAGGTCCCTAAAACTAAGTCTAAGCTCCTCCTACTACCTCTAAGTGGGTCCATCTGCCACATCAATCTTTGTGCCACGCTAGGCAGCCTAGGTCAGCGATGCCGCGGTCCCCACCGCTTCCTTTGTGTCTGTTTCTCCATCCGTTTTGCTTTAAAACTCCGGATCTACTAGTATTCGTGAAGTGTGAAGTGATTCGGCGAAGAAAGACGGGATCTTTGGTTTGGTAGCTTGCCGTGGAGAGCCTACGGTGAAGTGTATTGATGTAGAGATGCCTGGAGTAAGAATTTCTCGCTTAAAATATTTAATTTGCTTAGTTAGATCATAAATAGGTTGTTAAGTGTTTCGTTGAAATAGGCACACAAACTTGTAAAAATCACAGCTTTTACATACGTTATTGGAATTTAGCAAAACAAGATGCGTTAGAACCGTATCGACGAGAGCTTCGAAATGAAACTGATTTAGAGTGATTTGGAGGTCGTGACAAATTTTGGCGGAGGAAAACGTCTAATGTACTTCATCGACATTCATCGTTATTTGACGATAAACGACCAATGTGAAAGCTCTCACTCAAACTGATTTTTTTAAACAGTTATCATAATCACAACTGAATACATATTGATTGCCTATGCTGATTTTTAATTTAGTTAATTATCACAAATTGTTATACGGTATATGGTAGCTGATTTCACAAATTGTTTGAAAACCATATGGATGAATGGATGATTTATCGTGTTATGATTTGAATGTGATTTTGAGTTGATTAACAATGTTAAAAACAATATTAAAATATTGGTGGTAGTTGAAATTGGATTAATCATCCATTTACAAGTCGAACAACTTGTTTATGTTCACCCATTTAATTGATATCGATTGGCTTGAATAATAACTTGAAACGAATAAGTTATGACTAATTTCATGGATTTTTGGTTAATTTGATTTGGATGAAAACCCCACATGGGTCTTGAGATGATATTTGATTGTACACTAATCCCATGTGTTTATTTGTATGTTGATCGATTGATTGACAAACCGATATAAGCGGTAGTTGTTGTTTAAGGCTTATATAGAAGTGGTTGCACTCTGGATGTGAATTTGGTGTTTAATGATTGTTTACAACTATTGTTGGATACATATGATGAATGAAATCCATTTAAATTTATTATATGGATATTGATTGAGATTTCATTCTAGTTCGTCGGAAAACAGAATATTTTAATAATATAATATTCGATGAAAATGAAAGTTTGATTTTGACGTCCGATTTTGGATGGATGCAAAGATATAAAAATATGGATGAACTTTCGTAATTGAACGAAATGACTTTGAATTCATTTTCATTCGATTTTGGTACGTCGAAGTTTATGATTTGAAATGAATAATAACCTTTTAAAATGAAGTTTGATTAAGCTATTTAGCCGACGTTTTAAAAGAAGTTTTCTTTCGAAAGTTCTTTGTTTATTTGTATTACGAATGACAAGAGATTTTGAGCTTAAAATAACAAGTTTGGGAAAACAATAGTGTTTTATTTAAATAATATTAAAATGATTTGATATTGAGACATTTGATTTTGAAAGGTAAATGATTGAAATAGAATTTCAAATGGTAGTTGTGAATAATTTATAATTTTTATAAATTATTTCAGAAGCATTTTCGATTTTATTTTAATTATAAATTGAATTCGGACTTGAATAGAACGCGTTACGTAGCGACAGTTTGCGAACGTCAACCCGTAACTTCTAATTGACATAACGGGAGATCCGACCGTCGAATTCTCCTAAAACTGGAAACGTTGGGTTCGTATTAAAAATACCTTTCAAATGATAATAAGAGCTTTAAAATCCAATGGTAAGATTTAAATTTAAGTCCAAATCAGTTTTGGAAAAGGTCGCTATGAATACAGTTCAGTGATCGATATTGGTTACCGACTGTTAGGGCCTTAATAAATTTGTTAAAAATATGAGAAAATTATGTTAAATCATAATAAATGATTTGGAAAGATTTTTGGATGAAATATTCCAAGTTTAAAAAGATAAAAGATACTTTTATCTAAATGAACTAATTAACCACTAGAATAAAGAACTAAAATGAATATGCAATGATTCCTGAGAGTACAGTCTAGTATCACCCGGGAGATCGAATGGAAATTATTCCATTAGGCAAGGGGTGGGAAGAACCGAAAGGAACATCGCGTATTCGACTACGATCAAATGATGTTTTCTAACAGATTAATAATCCAATGGTTTTAATTAACGTATTGGATTGTGAATGGTTTTTATATAACCAGAAGTTTTCCAATGTATGAATGAAAATTATCTTCGGATATTTCGGTATTGGATTCCGTGATTATATGGATATCGTTCAAGAATTTGGAAGATGCAGATATCGTTATTCCAATACGATATCTGTTAATTTCAGAATTTGATGTTGAATATAGGCCGACAATTAGACCCAACCCGACAGACCCGGACCCAACCCGTCGGGTCTCGGGTCTAGGCGGGTCGGGTTTTGTCGGGTCTAAACCATACATTTCCAAAATCTGGAACCGACTTCTTCTGTTCGGTTCGGGTAGGGCCGGTTCGAGTTCTGTTGGGTAGCAACACTAAAAATACGTATATTTCAATGCTTTTTGGTCGGGGCAATTCAGGTAGGTTTTATCGGGTCTTTATCGAACTTTTCATCACCTAGACCTAACCGAAGACCCGTCGGGTTCGGGCCTGGGTCTTTTCGGGTCAGGTCGGTTTTTCAGTTCTCGGTTTTAATTGCCAGCCCTAGTTGAATATGGGTCGATACAATTTCTATTCGAAGCCTTATATTTAATATCAAATTGGATTTCTGGTTTGTTGTGAATGATGTCTTTAACAGCACTGTTCTTAAACCCAGTTGAGATGAAATTTATGTAATAATTTTTTTAATTAAGATTTAATGGAGTTTTCCAGTTTAATAAATTAAATTGGAATCAAATGGAAGATTGATTTTTGGGTTTATCGTAAACGATGCTTTAAATGACAATTGTTTTTTAACCTAGTTAAAGACAGGATTAATTTCCTAAAAGTTGAATAATCAGTAGGTAATGATTTTTGAAGATTGAAACTGTATTAGAGTTTTAATGAATCTTTAATTAGATTGAAATGTAAATGGGGTAGTTAAATTTTCCAAATTCGAGACGTGTACGAGATGGAGTACCACTAGTTTTACTTCACGCGATAGTTAAGTCTTTAATTAGATTTAGAGCGTTAAATGGTAATTAAATTTAACGATAACACGATGGGTGTTAAATATGGAGTACTACCAGTTTTGCTCCATGGGATGAATAGGTTGGGATTGAGGTAATAAAATGAATGATTACTTCGGTAAGGCTTGTTAATCTCAAAAAGGCGTATAAACCTTAATTTGGTTTAAGATCATGAAAAGATATTATAAAATCTTTTGCAATGTTTTCAAAGAAAAGATTTAAACAAGAGGTTTGAATGAAAATAAATCTTTTATAAGATTTATGGGGTTAATTCCCATGTAATGAATATTTAAATAAAAGAATAGTCTGGATTGGAATGAGATCGTTGGTATGTTTATATATCACATGGTTTTAAAGAATGGCGAGTTATTTGGAAAGACCAAGTTTAACCTATTGTGAATGATTGTTACGACGATTAAAAGTCGAAGATTGAAGACGGTGGTTGAAGACCGGAGATCTTCACATCGTTTGGGTTATTGCTGATGTCTCTCTTGAAAAGTACACCCAAGTCGAGATTGATCGTCCAGACGTACTTGGAAATCGATCGGATATGCAAGGACCTCTCTCATGTATTGGATATATGGGACGAGGAATAAGGTGCCTCCGGTTTCGTTCAAATCCAGAACGAACTTGCAGATTACTTATGATATTCTTGTACTCTGATGTAAATTGTTGTAATAGCAATAAAATGTTCTCTTGTTTTGTGTAGGGGTGGGCGCGGTTCGGTTCAGTGCGGTTTGAAGCTCAAACCGCTTCCGCACCGCATCAAACGGTTGATAAAAAATGCAACCATTATACTAACCGTTCAAACGGTTTGGTTTCGGTTCAGTTTCAATGTAATACGGTTCAGGTTTGGTTCGGTCAAGTTTGAACTTGTATTAAATATGAAGCAAGAAAATTACTTCCATCAACAAACAATTTACGATTGTATGACGTTGTGTCACCTGAAGGTTAAAACACATAGTGTTATCTTTAATTAATATAACTACAACATACGTTGAAAATAGAATATATATCGTTAAATTAGAAGTTAGATAGGAAATTGTTAATTCTTTTATCATAACATTGTCGATGTAGCTATGCGGTTCGGTTCGGTTTAATATGGTTTGGTAAAAGTTCAAACCGCAATCGAACCGTATCGTTGCGGGTCGGTTCGGTTTGGGTTGTTTGCTTTAGAGAGAGAATCCGATGCAGTTTTCTGCACCGTTTTTGCAGTTCGGTTAGGGCGGTTTCCGCATTGCGGTGCGGTTTGTGCCCACGCCTAGTTTTGTGTTCTGATGCGTCGTGTTCTCATGACTATTTGCGGATTTATGACTTTCAGATCGAACCTGTGGGGTTTATGGTCGGTTCGAAGGGCGGCGATTTTCGGGTTGTCACAACCGATCCCCTTACTGGGGTGAATATCAATTCATACTTAGAGCATCGTAGGACTATGTTGGGTCCCCTTGACCATTTGCCTCATGTTCTTGTTTGTACTTGATATATAGACCTTCGGTTCATCACTTTAGGCCGCTCGTTGGATAATCGTCAAGTCGTATTGCTTAAATTGCTATATATAGCCGCATCAAAATGTCGGGTAACGAACATTACATTCATACCAATTGTCCTTCCTTTTTAGGCTTATAAACATTGTATATTTCCGATGTTTGATTTTCATACATGTTTTGCTTATTTTGTTCCTCCTATTTAAGTTTAGGTACGATGTTTTAGTTTGTCACATAAATATATATATAAACTATGTTTATGTACATGTGTATACATACACATACATGTATTGGGTTAACACTTAATATCTGTTATGCTGTTATTATATTTGGTATGACAATTTTGGAAGGCTAATTTTGGATTTGACAAATTTTGGCTCTTTAGGGAATTGATGTCGTCGATTACTTTGGTCGTTGTATTATTGCTAACGATATGCCGTTATTGAATTAATATTCGGATTTTTCTTTTATATTCGATTATGTGTGTTCCCATATCGATGATGTGGCTAGTACACTATTTTAGTATTATTTTTTCAACAATTTGGGTTGCTTCTTCTAGTGTCATTGTTTTTGTTTCTCTATTTGAACTCAAATTTATTTAAAAGTTAGTAATTTACTATTGTAAATCAGACAGGATTCTAATTGTTAGGATCATGGAGGGTTTTATTTTAATGTTGTTGTATGGGTCAAATGGAAAGAGTTACCTTGTGCTTTGTTGGCAACTCTTTTTTTGAATGTGGAATAAAAGTATACCAGTGTTGTCCATTATGTAAAGAGAAACTAATTTCACACACACACACACACACACACACACACACACACACACACACACACAGATACACTAGTATAGTTACGTGACGAAATTTATGCATAAATTTCACTTGGTATGTGCTGTTGCAAAACTTATTATACACTAGTATGTATCTCACATAAGTACATCTAATTGCTAGATATATTTACTTTTTATTTTGTAATTTTGAACGGGGGGTTATATGTTATAACTTATAAGCACAAAAGGGTGGGTGGCTACAACACTTCTAAGCGAATCTGTGGTGATGACGAATGCAAATCAGTAACGTATTTCGTTGATGAGTGGTTGAAAATGAAATGATGATGAATATCGCAAATCTACAGCGAGATTCCATCGATGGGTGGTCATAATTTAATATTATTATGATGGTCATAACAAAATACTTGTTTGGCATTTTTGAAACTTAAAAAGTACACCGGAAATCACAACGATTAAATCTCGCACAAGTATATCCATACAAATAAATATATTAGTGCACACATATATTAAGGGGACGTTTTTCAAATATCTTTTAAAACTTTAAAAGTTCACTTCCGTCCCTATCATAAGTTTCACGGAAAACTCTATTAACGTTTCCAATGGAATTGTGAAAATTAAACTCCATATATTTGCAGTTTTAATTGTAAATATTTGTATTATACACTACATATATTTTCAATTCTAAGTGCAAATTTCTTTAAGATGAAATTTTTATTGTTTACATCGTAAAAATGCACATTCTATTTTATGCATTTACAGTCCACACTATAAATATTTATTTATCACTATTATGCAATGATGGTCGAATCAACCGATTAGGCTCTCAGTCTTCAGCGTTGGGAATACGCATATGAATTGACATATATTTTGTTGTAACAAAAAAAAAAATGTTTGATATTGCGTGCATATCAAATCATATTTATACACCACTTTCTCATGTTATTTAAATGCAGAGTTTTTCAAATTTAAAGGTCGTTTTTCAACCTCAATGATCTATCTTCGTATTCACTTGAAGTAACTTCTGACAGCACTGTTTGTATGCATGATCGGATTCGCAGCATTCGACACCGATACTGCCATACATTTTAGACTGGAGTCTGGATATATGTGCATGCTAAACAGCATATGCATACTTGGGTTGAAAACATTAGCATGAGTTAAATGCTTCGTTGGGCAAAAATTTTTGAAAGGGTGTTGGGTTGTTAAGTTTGAAAGCAAGTCATTCAAAAAAGAAAAAAAGGGTTTGGAAATAAGCGACTAAAGTCTACGTTATATTGTTATTTGGCGTCTGTAAACGGATATGTTATAGAAACCGAATATATCGCCTTTTGTTTCTCTTCCCTATCTCACCTCACGCACTGTCACTCTCCTACCAAAACCCTAATATCAAAACCCAAATATTGTTATTTTCCTTTACTAGCTTTTTTTCTACCAATCCAGAAGAATGAATCAATCCCGAATATCTTTCGATTATCGAATCCAGTAATTAGATACTATAGATAGATTCTTTAACTGTTTTTATCACTAAGAAAAGCTTTCTAGTTGGAGTAAGTAAGAAGTAATGTCAAGCAATAAAGTGGTTGAAACAGATGACAGGAAAAAGACGAGATCTCCGTGGAAGAAGGCAGCGGTCCCTGCGGCAGGAATGGCGACGGAAAGTTGGCCCGCTCTAGCTGATGCTAAGAAAGTGACAACCACTGCTGCGCCAGCTCAGATTCAGGTGATAGGTGTTAGTTTTGAAATGTGTACTGGTAGATTGTATCAGATTTTTCCTTTTCGTTTGTAATTTACTGATGATTGTTAATGTTACTTTATCAGTTCAAAGAATGGTTTAAGTAGGTTTGCGAGTTAGATCTGGTTATGCCAGGCAATTTTGTGCAGTTATTACTGATCGGACGTAGAAAATATTCAATAATTTTGATGGAGATCAGCTACGTAATTGCATGATTGTATAATTGATCCCGGAACTGGAGTAAGTTCTCCACTGTGGCATTTGGACATGCCGCTATCCTAGGCCCACATTTTACATTTGCTTTTGCACTCGTTCTTTTAAAGTTGGGTGACCAAAGTTCACTTAAATAAGTATATTTTAACAATTTTTTAACGTGTGTGATTGAAATATCTGCTTCTGTTACCACTGGAGATTTTGCATAAAATTGACATCTATAGCTTCTTTTTTTACCAGTATTATAGATGCTTTAATGGCATTTGATTGAATGATTGTACTTGAACGTGTTAATGCTGTATATATTTACTCTCAAAAAACAAAGACACAAATTGATGAAGACAGGAGACGTGATTTCATGCCTCATTATGTAAATATTATGATGTATGAAATGATAGGATATCTAATATTTTTAGGGAATTGTTAAAGAGACTTCAAGTTTGGTTAAAGGAGGGATAATTTTAAGGGGACTTCTTATTATTCATTATTTGTTAAGGGGGAAATTGAATATTAAAAAAAAAAAAAAGAGAGACCAAATTACCACTTCCTACATATCACTTGCTGGGAACTCTAACTTTTTAATCTTTCAAAAATCGATCGGCAAAAAACACGTTGCTTTAAAAATCGAATTAAATCGCATACCTTACCCTACTTTCGCCACAGTGGTTAGAACGAAGATGACAAAGAGAAAGCAATCAGATCCCAATGTAATGGCGCAAATTTTGAAAAGTTTGTTCAATCGTTTTTTTTTAAATCGTCTGTTTTGGTGAAGAAGAGGAAAACGGTTGAGGGTTGCAGTGTATACTAATGAAAAAAATGTTGGGATTATAAGGTTATTATTTGAATTTTTATTTATTGTTTTAAGGGGAGTCTAATTTATTTTGTCCTCCCCATAAAAAATTTAAAATAAATTAAATTTGTAAACCCCCCCCCCCCTCTCAAAAATCAAAATTGAAGTCCCATTAACATTAACAATTCCCTATTTTTTGCAAGAAACACACGACAAGCTGAAACAAAATTGAAAATTATGCCGTATATACTCATATAAAAGAAAACCATGCCTCCTTTTTGTTGTTGTGTGCTATGTGCGAGCTTTATCAAGTTGGCTTTACTGCAGCTTTGTTTATATGATATCTAGCACCAAAAGATAATAGAAATGACCAGTAATGAGACATTGAAGCATACCTTCCCAAACATGCTGTAGTCTCCATTCAATGCCTTTGTAATTTCTCAACCTCTAGATTTCTTTCTTTTAGAATCACATGTAACGACCTGCCTTTTCGACCACTTCAAGTCCGTAATTAAACCAATTCGAATCCACATTCCGTTGATTTATAATCAAATTCATTTCTTAAATTTGGAAATTCAAATTCAGAAACAATTTCACAATTCAATTCATCTTTTATAAGCTCAAATCATTTCGAATTCAAGTTCATATCTCATTTGAGTTCATCGTTAAATCAATATCGTTATATAAATTTAAATCTTTAAACCTCGAACTCAAATCGCGGAAATAACTTACCCACCCTTTTAGTTTATTATTAAAGTTTGTAAAATATATAAAATCATAAGATACATGTACTGACTGGAGTTACATATTTTTCTCACGAAGTGTAATGTATTAGTCTTGTGTCATTACATATCTGATAGTATTAGCATTAAATCATTATTTTCAGGGATCACTTGCCCAACACAAAGCTGATGGATTGGGCAATAGCAACCCTTTAAATAAACACCATCACCCACATCCTCATAAACCTGGCCCAAAACGCAACAATGCTCCAAGCAATATGCCACCTTTTCCTGTTCCTTTGCCTTACCAACAACCAGTACAGCCCATGTTCTATCCTCCAGGCCCTGCTGCATCTTTTATGGCTCATGATTACCAAACACGTCCCCATCCATTTCCAATTGAACCCCCAATGCCAGTTTTAATTCCAGTAGGTCAGGCGGTTAGAATCAATGATGCTAGAAATCCAGCGAGAGGTGACTCAAGCAATTGGCATGGTAATAGACCACACAATATTCATGAAGGTGCGCCCTATTTTAATCAGCCATGGCATCATCAACGCCCATTTGGTCCAAGAGAAAATATGAACATGCCACACAACATGGGTCCTGGAAGTTTTGTTAGGGCAATTCCACCATTTTTTGCTCCAGTTCGAGGGTACATTGGTAGGCCAGGTTTTCCAGGTATATCTTTTGAACTTACATGGCAATGTTTCTATCATAACTGAACATAATTTCCCAACTTGTTAAATGTCTTGCAGGTCCTGCCGCTCCTATGTATTATGTGCCTGCACCTCCACCAGAAATGATAAGGGAGCAGCCACATATTATTCCGCATCCACATTCAGAAATTCAGCCCAATCCTGAAAATTCTGTTCCAATAGAGGACACACTGAGTGCTAAAATATTAAAACAGATTGAGTATTATTTCAGGTAAATATGTTCTTGCTTGCGAGTTATTTGTAAGTCCAGCTGTTCCCATGAACAAAATGTTATAATTAATTGTTTTTCATGGAAAAAAGAAACAATCTTACAGGTTATCAATATGAGATATAAATTGTAAAGTCGAGCTTTGAATCAAAGCATGATTTAAATAGTAAATTGTAGATTTGAAATAGAGCTGTACTGTAAAATATATAACTATGATTAATGTTGCAATCTGTGTTTTAGACTATGCTTTCATTCATTATTGTAGAACTTTTAAAACAGTTCTTATTTTTTTGAAGACCTAGAGAACAAAAGCTTTGGTTGTGAACTATGGGAAAATATGCATTGCCCTTCAAAACACATGCTTTTGGGAATATTCACGTGAATAGTGTAGCTAGCGTGGATCTCTTGGCGGAGAACGAACTATTACTTATGATTCAGTTGTTTTACCGACTTCAGTTTGTTTTTGGACGCTGAGCAGTTTATAATGTTATATCTAGTACATCAAAATTGATTTTATTTCTCTTTTTTTCTTCTACTTCTATTGGTTCAGCTTTAATTTACAAAATGATAAAACAAATATCTTGTGATTACTTAAAACTGATTCAAACAGAGGTTTGAATCTTTGCATCTTTAACCTGATATAAATCTTAGTTTGGATCATATGACCCAGCGACTTTTGACAACATTATACTCAATAGTTTTCATCCATTTATGATAGATATATTGTACAAGTACTCTTTTCTTGATAATTGTTTCATTTGGCTGATATCTGCTGTGTTACACCTAACTTATACTGTAGCGACACAAACCTCGAAACTGACAAATACTTGCACTCGCTGCTGGATGAGCAGGGTTGGGTTTCAATACATAAAATAGCAGATTTCAACAGGGTACGTTCTTAAAATCTTCCGATGCTTTGTTATGTTTATCAGTAATGGTTAAATTTAGCGCTGCATTTTTCAATCAAATCCCATTAGCAAAATACTATTAATTTGTTAATTATTCCTTTTATTACACCATTAACTCCGTAAATTTCTTTTAGTGATTCCTTATTATGATGAATTCTATAAAACCGCGGGTATCTATGAGCATGTGACAAACTAACAGGAAACTATCATGATGTTTGATTTAATATATGCAACGTTTCTGCTGCTTGCATATACAATAATAATTTGAATAAAATGATTTTGCCTGTATTTTAAAATAGTTGGTTAAGTTTCAACACTGGCCAAATTCCAGTTTAACCTACTATTTCCTGCCCAAATACCACTCCCAAATGCCTCTAGCATCATTCTCACCTACAAGTCCTAACTTCAAATGCCTTTGTTGTTCATTGCCCGAAAGGGCAGCACTGATAGCGGGTTCAATTCAATTCAGGGTTTACTCAAGTTTTTTAATATATTTTCTAATTATCAAGTACAAATTTATTTACACCAAAAAAAAAAAAAAAAAATAAGGTCAGAAAAAGTACGTTTATGTGCTATCTTGATAGCTATTGGTATGGTCAATCCTTTAGAAAAGTGTCCGTACCTGGAAATTTTTAGTATAATTTCATAAACTATACTAGTCCTTCTAGCATTTAACCTGCTTCAACTGCTTTAATATGCATCTTAGCAGTATAAGCTTATGTCAGAGTTCAGACAAAAGCACTTCAATTCCGTGGGGAGTCATGTGCTTTTGAAGCAGGATAAAGTGATAATAAGTTATAAGTATCAAATAGCGTACAAGTTCATCCCATTAGAAATCAGTTTTGAATTCATGTTTGATTGGAAATCAGTTTTAGGAGCAATGCCTCTGGATAGATAAGTGAAATTAGGTGCTAACTCCATTGCCATGAGAGCAAAACGGGCTTCCATTTTTTTTCCAAGTAGCAGCTAGTGTAATGTCACTATTATAATTAACCACAGTGTCTCTGTTACTAATAATTGATTCGATGTGTGATACAGGTGAAGAGAATGACAACTAATGTACCCTTTATTCTTGAAGCTTTGCAGAGCTCTAAATTCATAGAAGTGCAGGTTGACAATCTGCGCCCCCTCCTTCCTTTCAGCCTTTCTTGTCAGTTAACTTGTAAATATCAATCTTTATACGATAACTAATTTTAATCTGTTAGGATGACAAAGTCCGTAGACGCGACTGGCTAACTTATATTTCATCATCTAGCCATAACCTATCACCAAAATGTCAAACTGACGAAGCTCGGTCTCCCATCAGTGCTGACAGTAATGTGGGCATTTGCAAAATTGAACCTATAACTGCTGAAGAAGATTCCAGTAATTGTCACGTTGGCAAAGAATTTAACACGAGCATATCAAATATCATGGCTGACAAGGTGCTAGATGCTGAAGCTAAGTGCATAAATGTGGAATCTGAACCATTAGTAGAGAGCAAACAGAGTAACGGGGAAAAACTTTCTGCAGCTGATAATAGTGGTTCAAGTAATATTCTTAAATCCGAGATGCTGTTTAAAAACGTTGATCATACTTGCACTATCAGTTCTGAATCCAAGAGCCATTCAGAATCAAGTGGAAGCATAAAATCCGTACTTACAGGGTTAGACTCTAATGGATTTGTGCACGAATGTTCTACGTTTGATGGAGAGCCCAGTACTTTCATGCTTGATGAGGAGCTGGATTCGGAGCATACTTCAAATGAGAAGTCAAATAGAAGGTAATAACAAAAACCTGTTCTCATTTTGCATAACTATTTTCTGTGTCATTCTTACTTCCAGTCTCATTGTTATGGTTTCCACAAGATTTCGATGTTTTGATAGGAGCACTAAAATGCGCCTAAAAATATACTATATCAATTTGATTCCGTTCGGGCCTAGAATGAAATCGGCTTAAATTTTGGCTTTGGTACAGAAAACAATGAAACTAGAAAACTTCATATTTTTTAAAATATGTAAATGAATTTCCAATATAACATCGGAATTCAATACATTTACAGTATATTTTAGTAGTAAAACCGACAAGAAAGTTCCAATAAAAAATCTACGGAAGTTGAAGTCCTTTCCCTGATAAAGTTAACTCCAAAATTGAAATCAACACCAAATGATAATGAAAGCACCAACCTTAAAGGCACCCCAGATGATATTAGACATAGATCTTAGGTAAACAACAGATAAAAAACAAAAATAAAAAAGCAACACAATTTTGTTGTTGTGCTTTGGCCGACTCCGGTCTATATCCACATCAATCTATCTTTTATAATCTTGCTAGTTAGTCATCTTTAGATCTTAACTAGTTTATCCTTAGATGCAAGCTTAAATATGCGTTAAGGGAGATCACAAGTGAAGAGGACAAAATGATATCTCTAGCAAGATTGGACGCAAAATTCCCTTTCTAGTTGCAGATATGTTGATATTTATAGACGAAACCATCAGTGTTGGACCAGAAATCATGTTATCTAGATCCAGTCATTATGTCAGGTCATTACCATAAGCACCAAACCGATCCAAATCAATGCTATAGCCTAGTGTCGGTGCGGAATCAGGTCATAGATTTGGCCAATTTTGGCACTTTGGCTCTTGATCCATGTTTCATTCTTCTAGTTGAATCGTGTCGTCCGATCTTTGAGTTATTTCGAGTTAGTTTGATTATCCATCTTCATTAGTCGTTCATTCAAGTTTGAGTATGAGTCATCCATATCTCATTCAATATTTTTCCAAATCACATGAAACTTCATAGGTGCAAAGTAATAGATATAGCAGAGTCCACTACATTAGTCGCAGGAGACAAGCCACTAGCATTATGACTTGGGACCTGCGTCGTTGAGATGACTCAATGCCTAGTCATCATGTAAATAGCTTGTTTTTTTAATCAAAACTTTCTTGAGTTGATTTTTGATTGCTTCTGTGGTGTTTGGTTCCAACCCGATCTCGCTGAATTCTTTGTCCAGTTAAGGCTGTTTTGGTTTGTAAGTAGTTAAACATTTACCCCTCGAAGTACGTCTTTTCGTGCTTTGAGTGTGAACAAGTTTCATTTGTCCAAGCTCGATAATTGTGCATTCCATTCTTTAGTTAGATTTTAATAGTTGTGCTCTTTGGTAATTCCAAGTCAATACTGAGCACTCTGGATAGTCCAAGCATGATCCATGCTATGCACTCTGACTAATCTGGGTGAAGCTCTTCGATTTTCCAGTCCAAATCCTTGTCCAGTCCAGTCATCATTCAATCTTCAAAACTGCCTGGCTAAACCGATCGAGTCCGCTCAAGGCAAAGCAGATCGAGCTTGCTCAAGGCAAAGCTATGAGATGAAGTTGATCAAATCCACTCAAGGCTGCCTTTAGGCTAAGCCAACCAATCAGTTCAAGGCAAAGCTCTTTGTCTAAGACTTAATCCCGTTCAAGGTAAACCGACCGCGATCAAATTTGCTTAGGTAAACCGACCAAGATTCAATCTTACTCAAGGTGAAATGGCCACGATTGAATCTGCTTGAGGCAAAATCGTTAGGTTAAGCTGAGCATGAGTCAATCCCGTTTATGGTACACCGACCAAGACTTAATCTTGTTCAAGGTATACCGACTAAGAACCAATATTTTGTGATGTGCAATTCATTTTGTGATGTGCAGTTCACTTATCCGACAGTACTCAATGATAGTACGTTGATCCAACTGCTATCCGATGAGACAACCTACTTCTTGCTTTCTCCGATCCCAAAGCACTCCTTTGGAACAGACAACGATCCTTGCTTAACCCCAATCACTTAACTGTTGGGACTCAATGATAGTAAACCAATCCGGATGTCCTAGTGTGGTCGGTTTCATCGCCTTGGAATGGGATAGTCATCACCTTTGGTGGATCATAGTTACGAACATGACTGAATTTGCTCGAGGCAAAACTGTTAGGTTAAGCCGAGCATGACTCAATCCTGCTTAAGGTACGCCGACCAAGATTCAATCTCGTTTAAGTTAAATCGATCAAGAACTAATTTTTTGTGAGGTTCAGGTTGCTTACCCGATGGTACTTAACGATAATTGGTTGATCCAGTCGCTATCTAGTGAGGCAGCCTACTTCTTGCTTTCTCCGATCCCAAACCACTCATTCGGGACAAAGAACTATCCTTGCTTAACAACAATCACTTAGCCATGGGAGTCAACGATAGTAACCAGTCTGTACACTCTGGTATGGTTGGTTTCATCGCCTTGAAATGAGCTAGTCATCACCTTTGGTGGACCATAGTAATGAAGGCGTGTCATGGCACATGCAAGGCGCAACGCGGCGTTTGCGCCTTTCTTTTATATGGCATGGCGACGACACGATGTAAAAATAACACGCCTTGTTTTTTTCACTATTAAAACTAAATCCAACGATAGTTGAATGCATTATATCCTTTATGCAGTGACATGATTACGCTTTGAACTAATCTCCAACAAGTTTAAATTAAGTGTTTATCTTATTGCTGCATCGAATTACAATATATAATTGAAACTAAGACTCGCAAATTCAAATCAAGTTGATATGAACTTGACTTGAACCTGATGGTCTTGGATCATGTTTAATCGATGAAAAATAAAATGAAAACTAATTCAAGCAGGAAGATTAGACCAAAAACAAGAAAATATATTTTTATTGTTGTTACCTAGTCAGTTCCAAATTGATCCAATCTGAATCAAACCTTGTGTTGGATCAAGAATTTAAAGTATACAAGTTAGACAACTTAGACTCGATAAAATTAGATCCGACTAGAATCGAAGCATGCATGGTCTTGTCCAAAACTGATCTAATGATTCTAATCGCTACAGTTGCGTCGAAAAAATAATATTGAATGATTGTATTCTTCAAACTAATCTTGGATGAATTTCAAACTATATGCTCTACTTATTGTTGCATATAACAAATAATTCGAATGGATGTTTTCTTCAATTAATCTTCCATAAACAACGAGTGTGTTCCTATTATTGTTGCACCGAGTAAATTGTAAATCAGCATGAGATAGACGAGCAGGATGCCGAGGTTATGAATTTGATGAGTAAGATATTGGTTTAGAAAATACGATTGTCGAATGAAATTTAAATTTTCAACTTATCAGTAATTGTATAATTGTTTTGGTTTTTGAGGAATATTATGCTTGAAATTCTATGCTTATGATATTATATTTGGTGATCATTTTTGTAAATGTCAATTTTTGATTACGTATGTTTTAGTAAAATATGTTTTGTATTCAATTTTTAAAATTAATCTATATGTATACATATATTAAATTTAGAAAGAAACTTATAAACATGCACTATAAATTGAAAAAGCGTCGTCATTTTCCATGCCGTGCGCTAGACTTTATAAATGGTTTGCGCCTCCTTATGCTGTGCACAATTAATAGCTATGAGGTAGATATAAATTTCTTTTAAAATTGTTCGAAACAAAGTAAGACATAGAAAATCCTAGGTAGACACTATAGATATCTGATTCAGAGCGTCCTAGAGAGAACTTCAGATCGCGTACACGTGTAAGGGATCCGATGTTATTGCCTTAAATATCAAAAACAGGTAAATTAGAGTGTAGTGAGTGAGAGACAGTTTACCCCGGTCCCCTACCCATTCCGATCATGAAATCACGAGTCGCAAATTAGATCTCTGGTTATTTGTGGCTGCAGGTAGCGGCTGCTCTGCCACACCACTGAAGTTGGATATGTGATGTATTGTTGAAGCCGTCCGGTCATGACTTGCTCCTTGATCAAATCATTTAAATGTTTGCAACCATTCGTATCGTGTTCATGTAGATCATGAAATATGCAATATTTTTCAGATGTTCGCTCTCGGTATGTACGCTGACTTCTCATCGGTGTTCGATTGGGGAGGTGCCTCCAGTATTCCTGTAGGTCCGCTCCAGGGTCTCATCCAACTCCGTGTAAGTGATGAAATAGAGTTCATTGAATTCTCTCCATGGCCTTTTGCTTCTCTAGATTCCTGGTTGTAATCATCAGCTTCTTCTTTTTTATTTCCAAACTTGACTTTGAACAATCCCTTTTCATTGTATTGACTTTTTAAAAGATCTATTTTGTCGGCCTCTGCGTTTCCCTACCGTTGATATTTCTCACCTTCCTAGTAAAATTTAGCCAAATCCAACAATGGATCTCTTTCAAAGGCTAAGTCCATCTTGCCAACAACTCTTGAGACAGTCGCCGTCAAAATGACCGACGGATCCGGTCTACCCACTGCAGCCGTCTTTGCATTAAATTTAGTAAAATAACTCCTAAGGCTTTCTCTTTGTATTTGCTTTATAGTAGGCAATGACATCACATTTTCTGGTCTTGAGATGTGCACTTTGAACTATTTCAAGAACTTATTCATAAGCTCATTACACGAATTGATAGATTCGTTTTTCAACTGCCTAAACCATGTGTTCCTCAAATCAGTCAAGTAAAGTGGAAAACAACTTCACATCACCTCTTCAGAAGCTCCAAACACTTCGATATGTCAAACATGTATCGTTGTATGGACGGTTGTACCCGACTTCTCAGCATAAATATCCAACTTCAGAAGCTTGAAATCGGAAGGATCCGCGGTATTTCAGATGTTTGCAACAAAATATTCTTATTAATTTCCTTAAAGCTTTTCTGGAGGTTCACCTCTAACCACTCTATCAATCATTTCAGACGTTCGGTTCTTGTTGTTTGGTAAAAACATCCAGTTACTCTCTATCCTTGTAGGGAACTCACGGTACAAATTCCAAAACATATTTCTCCTGCCTCTGTTCCTCCATTGATTCAAGTTTCGATTCATAGCTTCAACTCCTTTCTGATTATTGTTTCTCTTTGGAAATTTTGGCACATACTTTTTTGTTCGTGACCTCCTAGCTTTCAAATTCACATTCTACTCCTGTTTCACATGTTTCATGTTCCTCTATAGTAATTTCACAATAGCTCCAGCTTTGCCAATATTCCAACATTCCCTTCAAGTATCGGGCGTTCTACTTGCAGTTGGATTGTTTCAATATGATCTACTCCAATTTTAGATGTTTCTAACTGATTCTTGGAGTTTGATTCTGATTTGTTGCAGATCTAGCCATCGCTTATTGCTCAAATTTTTGAAGAAAGCCTTTCATCATCTCTTGTTACTTAGCTAAGATTTCATCTTTCATCATCCTTTCCATCTCATCCCTGGTTACGTAACTGGATCTATTAGAATGTGAAGAAACTTCCCAACTGTACCCATGCTTTGAGCGACTTTCTCCAGTCGTGGTTCCGATTCTAGGTCTTGCCATTTCTTCAAATCTCTTTCAGCACTTTTCTTTCTCTTTTTTTAGTGAAAGCATCAAATGTTAATTTTAAAATTGGGATTAGCACTAAATATTAATGAAAGCCCCATCTTTAAAGGCAATCTAAGTGATATTAAACACAAACCTCAGGTAAATATCATATTAAAAAATAGAAATAAAAGAAGAAACAATTTTTAGAATGGTTTAGATGACTTTGGTGTACGTCCACTTCATTCTATCTTTTATTACGATCCCGTTTGTTAGAATTCTTAGGATCTTAACTAATTAATTTTTATATCTAGGTTACAAGCTTGAATATGTGTTAGGGAAGATCAAAAGTGAAATAGTGAACACAATCCAACAGGGTAATTATGTTTCTAGCAAGATCCGATCCAAAAGTCCCATTCTTGTTGCAGATAAGTTGATATTTATAGACGAAACCAACAATATTGGACTAGAAACCAGGTTGCTTCATGATCCAGTAGACATGCTAAGTCATCTTCCATCCTTGTAGTCCGCTCGTCTGGTCCAGTCTTGAGTCATTCTGAGTTAGTTTGATCATCCATCTTCATGAGTCATCAAATTCCATTCAAGTTTGAGTATGAGTCATCCGTGACTTGTTGGATACTTTACAATAGGGATGCAGCAGAGTCTACCACATGAATCATAGGTGCCAAACCACCTCTATTTTGACTTGGACCTGAGTCGTCAATTTGACTCAGTGTTGAGTCATGCAAGTAGCTTATTTTGGCTTCAAACTTTCTTGAGTTGCTTTTTGATGTTTTTTGAGTGTTTTTCGGAAGTTTGGTTCCAATCCGATCTCATGAATGATATTCTATTACTGCAAGTCACTCTTTTTGATGGTTTGGAGGCATAATCCCATGATCTAGAATCTCCGTCTAAAGCGCCACACTTAACCACTTGATCTAGAGGTCATTGATGCGGGAATTTGAAGTACTTTACCCTTCACGATTCCCTGTTTTCGTACTCTAGAGCCATCACTTCCCTTAGTACCATAGAGTGCTTCCAAATTCATCATGTCATTTTAATGGAATCCACAATGAAAATGGTTTACCTGAAGTCCTTATTTATTGGAACGGGAAGAACTTTTTTGAAATTGATGTGATGTAAGGTGAACGAGTGATTTTTGATTTGTGAAGTTTTATTTTGTTTGAGGTGTGGTGTCTGTTTTTTACCCAATCCGGTCCAGGTTTTGTTTAGCTTGTATTGGTTAACCTTAACCGTTACTATTTGCATTGTACATATGTACATCTGTACACACATACTGACATACACTTATCCGTACATACCAAGTTTTGAGAATTCAGTGTCGGTCAGTTTCAGTGTTTTTTGAAATTTTCTTAATTTCAGTCAATTTTGGAAATTTTGAAGGTTTCATTTTGATTTCAGTTATTGATATTTTTTAATGAAATGAACTAAATTAGACTTGATTAAACTAAAATAATCTTGATTGAATATGCAGTTTGTAATTAACTTATTCAAATAGTCCAAAATTCTATCTAAATTACGCAAAAGCCTAATTAATTTGAACAAAACATTAATCAGAAATTTACTGTATTTAGCCTGGCTTGAGTTACAAAACAAACTAAAAGAGAAAATGAATTAAAACATCCCATGCATCAGCCTGTATGTTATGCTCTTTCTATATTCATCCACTAAAATATCAAAGCTAGGGCTGAAGACAAGCACAAAAACCGCTTTAGAATAATAATAAAAAAACGATGCAAACTTCTTTCAATTACCATGAATTAGAGGAAACGACGCTTCTCGACCTTGTTAACCTCTTTTAGTTCACAGCTGAATACCCAAAAAACAAAAGGTGGAACCCAGTGCACAAGGCGTCCCATACAATAACGGGCTATGGGGAGGTCGATACTACGCAACCTTTCCTTGGCACTGCGAAGAGGCTGTTTTCGGATTCAAATCTGGGCGCCTAGGCCACTAGCCAGGTGACCTTACCGTTGCGCCAAGGTTCCACCTTAATACCTCCCCCCCCCCCCCCCCCCCAAAAGAAAAAGAAAAAACCGATAGCAGAATCGTCTTGAATTCAAGATTAGGGCAAATGTAACTATGTAAGCTATTTTCAAGCTATGACATAGGTTGCTTTATGATTTGAGGTTTATTTTTCTCCTTCGATTCCTCTTTCTTTCTTGTCGACACTTTGTTTTCTATTCTCTCTTATCCATTCCGAAACCGAATTTTCAGCTCGATTTCGGACCGATCAACGACGGTACTGATCCGGGACAGCTGGAATTCCAGTGTAGTGGATGATATCTTTAACCATGATACATACGTAGTACGTACACATGCATATTTTTAATTACTGAATTTGTACATTTATTTATTAGTTGTGTAAACAGAACCCCATTGTAATTTAGTAAACGATACATCTATTGACGTATTTTTCTAGAAAGTTAATACCAAAAATGAAATCGAAATTGTGTTTTCTTAATTAATGAAGCAAAGATCGAAAGCGAATCCAGAGCTAATATCTCGAGCCATTTTCCCCCACTACGCTGCTTACGTTCGTTCAAGTCTGCTTGGCATTTCGCTAATAAATCAACGTAAAATTATGCCTAATTCAAGACTTCAGGTACCCTTGTCCACATGCACACACGTATGCACACTAGCATACACCCTTGCATGATATTAGCGCTTCATTCAGTCCATCACAACCCAGCTCATTCCTTCTTTCCTTCCATTTTCATCTACCACCCTTTAACTCGTACACATTTGATGAATATTTGAAGCAATGGCTAAAATATGTGGGATGACTCTTTCATTTACCGAAGGCAATAGAAATGTGTGTATTTATATGTAATTATGCATGCACAAATATAGGGATTATACAAATAGTAATTAGTGGAAACTGGAAACCGTCTCCACCTTTATAAAATTTTAAGCAACAATATATATATATATATATATATATATATATATATATATATATATGGATATGCACACATATACATATATTGAATCTAATTATTAGGATTTCTGCACAAAAAATAACAATGGCCAAGGGAATCATTTTACAATTATTTGGAACCACCAAAGTCATAAAGAGAAAATATGAATTAAGAACAACTATGTAAATTTTTTAAACAAGGGTGGTTTCAAATCCATCCAACCATTTTAGCTGTCAGACCGGGTAGCTGAATGTTGCATAGTGTCAGAATTACGATGATAATAGTTACTTCCAAAGCGTTACATTGAACTGAATTACAGTAGACTAGATTTGTTTGTTTATATTGTGATATTTTAGAGAGACTACAGGATAATAACGTGATAAGCTTTTAATGCCATTTTTAAGGCCTTGAAAAATAAATTGATTTTATCCCTTTATGATTCGTCAACTATTCATCAATGATCCAAGGCCTAAATGTTTGAATATACAGTTGATTGGCCATGTACTATATTCACAGTCTTGATTTCCAAGGGCCACTTTTGATATACAGTTAAAATGTTTGTGTCCAAGTATATTCTGATAGTCTTGTAAGTGTTTTATCCCCCTCTCATTTCTATCATTGTACCAACGGTTGGATGTCCAGAAATAATTAGCTAGTACTGCACGGTTTACACCTTTATAACTGATTATGTGAAGGTGAAGTTTCAATGGTTTTATTTTCATGTATTATTAATGTTCAAGTTTACAGGACATATTTGGCAATGTATCTTTTATGGTACAGGATTGTGCGCATTTTTTTTTTGGAAGCTTACCACACAGACTGAAATACATATCCATGTTGTAATTTATGCAAACGTTCAGTTGTTTAATCTTTGTTTTTATTTTTTATATTCAGTGTTTTTATTAGGACTGATTATGAGAATGATGATGGACTGGATGTAAATGACCAAGATATGCAGAGATTAGTAATTGTCACTCAGGTGGTTATCTTTATGTTTTTCTGTTCTATATTTCCGTCTACCTTTCCTCTCATGCTTTCTATTTGCCTATCTTTGAGAAACCATTGACAATTTAGCTATTGAAACTAGTAAATGTGGAGTTTTTGTTGAAATCGTATTTTTTCATGAATAAACATTTAGCTTTAGTATCCAAGGTTTTAGATTCTTGTTTTGTTTCGGTTATATTATCAGAATTTTGGTTAATTTCTGGGTTAATTCCTGGTTTCAACACCAGTTTTGAAATTCAGTACTTTTTTCTATAGAATTACATCAATAAATATTACAATTTTGTATTTAGGGTAACAGAATGTGTGTTCATTTTAAGATGTATATTTTGACTTTGTACATATGTAGGATCTAAAAGGTTGATCTTTTTTTGGTTCACTTACATTTGTAGGGTAACAAAATGTGTCTTGATTTCTTATCTTTTTTGGTTCACTTACATATTTCTCGAATTTACTTACACGTTCTGCTGTAATTTTCTTCACTATTTTTGAGCCTGTGAAAGTTGGAATTGGAATTTAGAGTGGATTCCTTCTCAGCTTCGCTGGAACTTGATTCGAGTTCTAATTTCCTTTCGCAGTCTTGGTCCACGTTACTGTCTTACCTTTTTAACAGGATCAAGTTACTTCTGTACTTTTAAAAAACAAAAAAATCCGGATCACTTTTTTCTTCTGACTGGGAATTTATATAAAATTTCCCTCTTTTACTAAACAAGCAAACCCTACACAATATTCCTTGAATATATCATGGTCTAGAACCAATTTTGCAATTCTTTTAAAGAATAGTTTTCTTGCTGTAATGATATTGATCGAAGTTGTAAAACTCTTGTTTAAGGTAATAATTATAACTGAATACATGAAACACCTCATTAGAAATGTTTATTGGAGGGTAATCGATACTAAACTGGTTATCTAGAAAATTTGGAAGCTCTTCTCTTGTTTAGAAGATTACATAAAACCTATCAGAAGAGACACCATAGATGGCGAAGAGTAGGAACATATATGGCCAGTCTTTATGGATTCTTGGCAATACAAATACAAATTAATAATATGCATCAGTCAATCATTTATCAAACGACATGTAAAATCAAGAAAAAAAGGGCGAGTTGCTTCGTTTCTAATAAATGAAGGTAATGTCGTAATGATGCTTATATTCGTACATAGATTTTGATTCATGCGTGGATAATTGTAGTGACTTCAAGTATGGTATGTTGACTTCTATAGTATCTTCATATCTGCCCGATAAAGGGAAGAAAAGAAAAATAGCCATACCTGTCAACAAAAGTAACCATCTTTTCCCCTGTAGTCCCAGTTACAAAGTCATCTACGAATCTTGAACTAAAGTAATTGTTTATTTAAAAACTTATGATATAACTACAATCATTTTTTGTTTTTTTGATAGTTTTTTCAGATTCTCATGTAGCAGAAACCGTTTTGCCCCTGGTTTTACCTTTTTACATACCCATTATATAGTTTGGATCGTACTTGCCCAAATCATGTCATGTGATTTCCCTCATATTTTCTACAATTATTTGACTGTAAAATTTGTTATTTGACATTAAAAAAAAAAAAAAAATCAGCAAAGGGACTATTTGAATATGGGATTATTTGTAAAATTAATAGGATGAAATTCAAGTTTCAATTACAAGCATCCTACTTTGAAAATTGTTGTATCAAATGACAATATTTGTTTACTAAATCTAGGGCTGTTACGGTAACAGTAAATTTACCATTACCAGTCGATCGGTAATCATTTTTGATTGAAATCGGTATACCAGTTAAAACGGTATGGTAACGGTAAATTTACCATTTTTTAAATTATCGGTAACGTTTCTTCAATACCAGCGGTAACGGTAATTTTACCAGTTAATTCAAAATATAACTATACTCTTCTGAAATGATTTATTACATGCACGTAGAAACAAGTAAATGATTATATTTAGTTCAATAATCAGATGAAATAATTCCAGTTACACTTATTTTCTTTTTCATTTATACTTTTTATAAACTAACACTACATATAGTATAATAAAGATGCAATGTGTACAAAAAGTATGTTAAGATATAAACTTTATGGACAAACGGTAATTTACCATTACCAGTGTAACGGTTACCAGATTATCGGTATACTAGTCATCGGTATACCAGTCAATCGGTAACGGTAAGCAATTTTGGCTTACCAGTAAAAACGGTACGGTAACGGTATTTGCCAAACGGTAACGGTAACCATTACCATAACAGCCCTAACTAAATCTATAGGCTTTTTAACGACCTCCTATTTTGTTTATTTAAGTCAATCCAAAATGTTTATGATATGGTTGTTTTGACAGAATTTAATTTGTAAACTAGCTACTGACTACGTAGCTTTGACAGTTTTTATAGATCTTCTTGAAATTTTGGTAGTTGTTCTTCCTTATTTTCTGTTAATTGCATAAGTTTTATAATATGGATTCAGAATTTCTGTTCGAAAACTAATTAATTACTTTAGTTCAGTAAACAATATAAAAGCTATCAGGCACAATTGTTGGTATTAATCACTTTTATTATCTTCTTCACTTTATGTACCCGTCTTTTTTCTATGAACTGTCAAATGTTGGGTACTTTATATACAAGTCTAGGTAGTATATAACACACTACATGACAAGTGAGTTAAATCGGGAAAAACGAGATTCAAATCCGTGACATCTCGCACCATGTCGAAGTGTTTTAACCAGCCGGACAATGATGCTTGTCATGAACTGTTAAATGTTGTTTTCAAAGCTGTGAATCAAATCCGTGGCATTGAGTAGAACAGCTATGAGCAATAATGTCAACTCATTTTCTTGCATATACTTTTCTAGCATTGTATGGAAATTAAGTTGGAGATTTCCGCACCTTTATCCTTCGAGTTCTAAGCATTTACCTGTTCATTTTCAATGCAATTGTATTGTAGATGACGGAATGGTCAATGTAATTCAGATCTTAATTGTACTGTTGTATTGTATTATGTAACTTAATGTTTAGACATGTATTTGACATTTTTGGTGTTTATGTTGATTGATGATTTTATATACATTTTCTTATAATGGCACACAGGAAACCGGTGAAGGCAAAAATTTTAGATCTGGTTCAGGTGAACCTGATCCAATCTCAAGTGAGGAAGCAGCTGCCATTGATGATGCTCTTTATTGTTTTGAGCAGGTGATTAAATGGTTTTCTCTTCATTGTAGGTAGCTAAGACTAATGTTGCCTGATCAAACTTTATGTGATATAAATATTATTCTTGAATAATATTAAGTATATTTATTTTAATGCTTGCGCAATAATCTAAGATGCAACTTGAACCATTCTTTTATTACGAGGTGCATATATTATTTTAAAATATGCCTGTCGTTTGCTATTTTGGGTAGATTAATTATTACATCGACCTAGCTGGATTCATCTGTGAATCATTTCATAAACATATTTAGGGTAATACACATGGAACGAAACAATCTGCTGCATCACAATTGCATTTGTGTTTGGTCTGGTGGTGCATAGAACTTTTTGAGTGGTTTATGTGAACGCTCAGGTTCCTCTTGCAGTTGCGTTTATTTGATATAAGTATGATCTATGATGTATGTCTCTATTCAATTTCTGTCACAATGCTACTTATCTTGTATTGCAGATTTTCAGTTACATTTGATGAATATGTTAATTATTTACTGCATAAATGTTTAATTCTTTGCAGTAATTTGTATATTTAGCCGACTTTGAGGAATATTATACATCGACTTGTATATTTGTTAAAATCAGTCATGTCCGACTTGATTTGCTTAGTCAATTCTAAGATATTTTATTTTGTTGCGACTAACAAAACAAACTTTTTGCATGAATCATCACTGCATCTTTGGTGACATTTGATACCCTTCAATTAAGGTGTACTTTCTAATATTGATTGCAAATTTTTGTTTTCTTGTTTTCCTTAAAGAATGACACATGATCTATCAATACACTATAAGTAGCTTATAGACAAAAATAAATTTGGTTATGGAAAAAATAATTGTTGCAATTTATTTTATACGACACTGATGTGTTACGTAGTTTTGTAAGCTGATATCTATTAGGTACCGTAGAATACGATGGAGCGTTTGTCTGGAAAATGTGTGTTAATGCAATGCAAGTTTTCTCAACAAGTATTTGTTGATTGTACAAAGGTTATTGTGGTAGTTAATGAGAACTATATTTTACAGTTGAAATGTAAAAACTGAGTGAGGGTGATTATGGACCATAAGTAGCTTATAGATAAAAATAAATTTGGTTATGGAAAAGGTATATGTTGTGATTTATTTTACACCACAATGCTGATCGAAGAGTGGTGTTTCGTAGTTATGTAAGCTGATATGATGATATATATTAGGTATCCTAAGAATATGATACCTTTGTCTGGAAAAAGTGTTAATGCAATGCAAGTTTTTCCAACATGTATTAGTTGATTGTACAAAATTTGTGGTAGTTAATGAGAACAATATTTTTACAGTTGAAATGTAAAATTAAGAACTAAATGAGGGTGATTGGTGTTGGGGAACTAGGTGTCTATAACCCAATGTTAATGGATCTTAAGACTATTCAGACACTAGAGCGATGGAATATATTTACTATATCTATTCAAATTCAAACAGAAAGAAATAAGTAATAAAATAAAATGCAGTAAAGTAAATAACACCAGGATTTTTACACTGGTTCGGATTGACCAATCCTACATCCAGTCCTGCACTTCACCGTGCAAAATTTCACTATAATCGCTTGCTTTCCACGGGTGGCAAGAACACCTTTACAATCTTGATTTCACGGACTACAAGATACACCTCCTTATCAACAACAACAAACAATGGCAAGTAGTCGTATCTTCAATACATATTCATGCAGATTTGGTAAGATGATCCTATAAACCTCCAATGGCGATATGTCTTTGAATTCTTTGAGGAAATATGATAAAATCAGAGAGAGAATGATATGAATTCAAGTACAACTCTCTAATACTGTGTGGCTTGCAAATCAATGAAGAGTAGGAGTGAAAGAGAGTGGATTTGCAAGAATAATAGGATAGTATTCAATGGATTTTTAAGTCTATATTAATCATCACCTATGCGTCAAAATTAATATTAAAAAGCATAAAAATAATAATACTGTAATCATATATTTATAATTTGTTTTAAATTATAGTGAATATTTCAAATACAAAGTGTAAAACATTTTAGTTCGGTTTAATTGGATAACCAACCGAACCAACCAAACCTAATTTAGTTGGTTTGGTTTGGTTTTCATTTTTATTAATTTTAGTTTGGTTTGACAAATTTATCATCGGATAAACCAAACCAACACGCTCACCCCTAATTGTCATGGGATCTTTAACAAGATATTCTAAGGTTCAACCAACTCTTCATCACTTCAAACACCTCTGTTCTTCAGCATTCATTTTTAATATGCTTTGGTCTTCAATTGCATTGATTATCCTTCCTCTGTAATTCTTCTTTTGTATTCTTGTTTATCTTTATAAATATCTTCATAATATATCTCATGTAACTGCACAACTTGAAAAATATGTTAGTAATAATGTTTATATGGTTGTTGTCATCAAAATCAATACCTAGGGTATTAACAATTGGTAAATTTATAATGGTAGAAAGTAATGATGCTGAAAGTTCCGTCCATGTAATCCGTATTTATGCTGAGCCATTTAACAAATATGTCTTTTTTATACGGTCAAATGATTCTGACTTGCCACTTTGAGCGCTCACAGAATGCCACACTACCATTGTACCAGTAGAATTGTTGTGGATTTTTTTTCAGTAGTCGTTGGGCACACATTCATTTATATGGCTTTGCAACTTTTTTTGTTTTATAGGATCTGTCATACACTGTTATGAATGCGTCAACTGTAGAATACTGAAATGCATTAGTTCAGTTACTTGGTTTTTGCGGTGAAGAGCATCTGTGGATCATTTATATGGCTTTGCAACTTCCTTTGTTTTATAGGATTTGTCATACACTGTTATGAATGCCTCAAATGTAGAATACTGAAATGAATTAGTTCAGTCACTCGGTATTTGAGGTGAAGAGCATCTATGCATCATGTGTACTTTCTAAGCCGAAGCCATAAATAAGCCTGGGTTGTTGACAGAACAAAAAATAATTGGTTGTTGCCACACCTCTTACACAAGAGAAGCCAAGTTTTAATGGAAAAATTGTTGATGCCATCCTTTTCTTTTGGGTCATATATGTGGTTTTTGTGTTTCAACACCGTGGTCATATATGTGGTTTTCTGGTATAACGTGAAGCAAAATTTATAATTGTATAATTGTTTGTCCAACAGGAACTTCATACCAAACGCTCTAATCATCGGAGGAACAATTCTGAGAAAGAAACAAGAGGAGATTACAAAATCTTAACGCATGGAAATTCTTCTGTGAAATCTAAAGTGCACACGGGAAGTGGGACTGAAGAGTCTGGCCATGGTACTAAGAGGTGGCAAAGCAAAGGGAGTCATAAATTGCATTCTCCAAGTAAACAAAGATTGTTTCATAGTCATTTCAGACACAACACAAATAAGAATCATAGCATAGCATCGGAGAGCCCACCAAGCAAGTCAGTTGGGTTTTTCTTTGGGTCAACACCCCCTGAAAATAGTGGGTGCGTCTCTTTTCAATGTACTTTAGTTCTGCTTATTTATATATTTGGTCGTAATAAGCTTCTATGAGTATGTTATTTGAAACCTTATGATCATTATTTATGTTTGCTACTCATTTCGGAGGGTAAGCTTGTCTGTTGTGCGAACTTCCACAACCTAAATATTACATAATTTTTGGTGATCAGTGGATATAGGTACAAACTGTTATGTCTGCAATATGTTTTGCAGGCCTTCACTGTCAAAGTTGAGTTCTTCTCCTCATGGAGTTCTTTCTGGGAGCAGTCCACCAGTGGGATCCATGCCTAAGCCATTTCCACCATTTCAGCATCCTAGCCATAAACTCCTAGAAGCAAATGAGTTTAAGCAACAAAAGTATGGATTATTTTCAACTTATGCCCTTTAGCTCGAGTAATTGCACTATCTTAATTTTTATCCCTAATACTTTTTATGGCAAATTGCTTCTAATTTCATCAGTTGATGCATGATATAGGTATCATAAGTTCCACAAGCGGTGTCTTAATGACCGGAAGAAATTAGGAACTGGATGCAGTGAGGTATGCCATGATAATGTATCGCTATGATATGTACTAAGAAAACTTCTCTAGCAGCAGTATATTTTCTATGTTATGTTATGTTATAATAAATTTGAATTATATATCTGCAGGAAATGAACACGCTTTATCGATTTTGGTCATATTTTCTCAGGAACAGATATAATGAATCGATGTATAAAGAGTTTAAAAAGCTGGCACTAGAAGATGCAGCTGCAAACTACAACTATGGTCTAGAGTGTCTTTTCAGATTCTACAGGTCTCCTCACAAAGTTTTGTTTGACAGCTTGTTTGGATGACTAATTAAAAATAATAGAAGTAACATTGGTTCGTACACCCGACATGTAAAACTGAGTGCTCTGCTCGAATGAAATACCACTCTTATTTTCAAAAAAGAAAAGAAAAAAGAGAAGAAAACATAATCCGACTGTCTTTAAGTTAATGAATTGTCAGATCAGTATCAAATAGGCTCTTAATTTCCTCAAATTACAACTGATCGCTAAGAATATGTCCTGTATCTCTTTTGACCGGTTGTGGTATGATTAGAATTTTATCTATACCCTTTGTATAATGTATGCTGTAATTTTTTTTAGCTATGGCTTGGAGAAACAGTTCAGAGAGGATCTGTATGAGGATTTTGAGCAGTTGACTCTGGAGTTCTACAAGAAGGAAAACCTCTACGGTCTCGAAAAATACTGGTATTCTTAATGCTTGCTGTCTCTGTGTACTACTTAATTTTCACCATGAAAACGAGATAGAAGTCAGATCAATATGGTGATATTGACATCAAGACACTTAGAATGCTTTGTCGTACAGAGCGGGTGCTGAAAAATATATTGCCTGGGGCAATTGTTCGAATGATGTCCCTATTTTCACAAATCCCTACTAAGACTGATATAAAATTCGTGTAAATTTGCAAAATAATTCGGCAATTCAATCTCGAAAATAAGAAACAAATACAAATTATTACCAGCATTATATGTTTCTACAAACAATATTACTGAGCATTATGTTAATAAACAAGCATCTTTTTTTCGTGTTTGGAATCAAAATCATTAATAATGTTATTTTAGAAACACGATATTCTGCAGGTGGTACTGTCACAGCTAGGGTTAGCCAAATTCCATACAACGATCATCACATTCGGAAATATATCAAAACAAAACAAATGTGGATTCAAGGATTTATCAAGAATAACAAAACCTGATCTTAGTTTTGTCCTTGATTTGAAACCTTGGCTCTTTATTTTATACCTTTGCTCTATATTTGAATTTCCAAAAGCGCTGCAGGAAAAAAATCCTAAAAGGAAACACACAATTTCTTTATAAATCACTTTTAGTTTCTGAAAAGATCTCAAATTGGAGCGAGAGCAAATCTTGTTCCAGCAGATTAGGTGTAATCACAACCATAAGATTACAATGCCTTTTCTCATAAGATGCTCCCGTCTTTGTCGGACACTCAATTTCAGTTTTTTATCTGTTTGTTGGGAAATTTATTTCTCATGGATTACACGGTAATTCTATGGTTCCTGCATGTGGTTTTATGGTCTACTTGCATGTGAAAAACATATACTAGCGATGTTTTAATTAAAAGTAGCGAAGCTGGTATAGGGGGTTTCTACTCCCACATACAAGTGTACACAAAATACTCTGTTTAGTTTGCGTATACGTACAAAAAAACCCTCCGGTGAGCAGTTCCGATGCATAGATAAACTATACATTTGGGCTGTCTGATGTATGCGGTGAAATATGGAAAGACACTATTAATATGGGGGTGTTGACCTTCATGAAAGGGAAAAGCCCCTAATCATTAGCTTGACCTGTGTTAGGCATCTAAGATTAGATTTATGCAATATTTTTAGGTGTAGGTGCTTGTCATGCAGAATTGGATAACCTATTGATAACAATTTAGTTGGGTTTGCATGATGGTCGAACTAATGCTTTCTCTCTCTCTCTCTCTGTGTCTATATATATATATATATATATATATATATATATATATATATATATATATATATATATATATATATATCGGTGTGTGTGTTTGTGTGTAGAGCGGTTATTGGGACACAATTTGATACTAATTTAGAGGTATAAATTCTGAACTATTGAATTTTATTTGTCTTTATATTGAAGGCAGAATTCAGAGGAAGATCTAATGGCTGAGATTACTTGTGTTCAAATCTGTCTATATAGAATTCACCATCTATATATGAGAAAATCTATCTGAACACAAAAAATAGACAATTTGGAACACATAATTTCTCCCCCGTCAGATTGCCCCCGAATTCCACCCTTCACATATCCAACAGCTCGGATTTTGTCTAAATAGCCGCTCCTGTACACACACACACACACGCGCGTACACACACACACACACACACACACACACACACACACACACACACACACATATATATATATATATATATATATATCTCTGTGTGTGTGTTTTGTGTGTTGATCAGTGAACAGAGTGAGTTTTTGAATAGGGAGGTGACATACTTCGCTGTTAATGATCTTATACATCATGCTTTCACTCATACAAGTCAACCGACTTAATTCTTCTCCATGATGAAGTCCCTCTTTGCACCCTGAAGTTCCATTTTTTATTTGTTATTATGAAATAAATCCTTTGTTTTCTTATGTAGGGCTTTCCACCATTACCGAGACAAAAGCAAACCTCTACAAAAACATCCAGAACTAGATAAACTTCTAAGAGAAGAATATCGAAGCTTAAAGGACTTTAGAGCTAAAGAGAAATCAGACAAAGCTGCAACCAAAGAATCATTGGCTAGCAGCAGCTCAGGAGGTGGTGGTAGCAGCAGCAGTACTGTTTCTCAAAAAATTTACATTGAAAAGACATCAGTTATATAGCATTCACCACAACAACAACAAAAAAAGGTTAAAAGGAAAGTGTTTTTTTTGGGCATGTTTTGAGCAAATTGGCAATTGAATATTTTTGGGATTATGCGTGGAAGAGAAGGTTAAGAACTTGCTGTGGTTCAAATTTTGCTGTGATTCTGATGCTAGTATGCTTTATGGATAGGATTCAATTTTTTCTTTACTCCAAGCTGTATGTTGTACATATGGAAAATAAATCATGTTTGGAATTGAGGTAGTCTGAACGATGTTATTGTTTTTTTTTTCGTTGTTTATATTTTTAGATTATTTAAACCATAGTTAAATTTTTTTCTGCACTGAAACTTAGGACGCACCTGTGAATCAAGTGTCGTATGTTACCAGTTGTTTTGACGTCTTTAGGGAAAATACTCTGGTAATTGCCACTAGGAAAATCGTCTATTTTCGTTTAAGTGGAAAACAGGAAGAAGGAGAAAGTTTACAAAAATTTTAGTTAAAAGTACGGTAAGTTTTAAAATTGGAAAGGAGGACAAGTTGTAAGGTAAAAAGTGAAAATGAAAATAGGTCCTTTGAATATTACTTTTATCTAAGTTTTGTTCTTCTTATCAATTTCAGAACTTTGTATATTTTTGATTAAAATATTTGATAAGTTTGTGCTTTAAAATAAATTCCTTGAGGGGGGTTCTTCGTTGCTAAACCCTTCTCTTAAATTGAAATTTAAGCTGAAGCATCAATCTGGGTGGGCTTTACTTCTGTATGAGTCGCGGAGTCTTGAAAAGCTCTTTCTTTGTAGCTTTCAACTTTTTCTCAAATAATGAGTTTTATTCACTTTTTTGTCAAATAAAATTGTGCTTTGAATGTTCGATGGACGAAATGCTATTGTTAGATTGGAGTTTCAAAATTTTGTTCTATGCTGTTGTAAAACGATAATTCAGTTTTTGGTTGGTAATTGTTGGAAGAGGTTGGCAATTGATTTATAATGTATAATATCTATTTTTTAATAATTTTTTATGCTGAAAGGTGATATTTTAAGAGTTGTTATTTCTTATTATATGATTATTTATCAATTTTTATTTTGTACTGTTAGGAATATAAGTAAACTTGAAACAAGAAACTAAAATATAATATAGGATCGTATTGTTTTAAGAAAATATATGATAAGAATTGCATTCAATTTGATAACATTATAGTAGTTTGCTAGATTTTCTATTTAGTATACTACAAATGTGATGTCTTATAATAAAGACAGTACGGTGCTAAGGGTACCGTGAAAAGTGCTTCGGGTTGCCACAACCCGCCGTCCAAACGGCGATCGACCGGCGGTTGACCGTCGAACCCGACAAAAAAGAAACTAAAACAAAAAGTCGTGCGGCGGTGGTTGTGGTAGCCCGAAGCACAAACCGCGGTGCTCTTAGCACCGCGCTGAAGATATTGTATACGCACACATAGATACCATATGTATGTACATGTCCGACTCTTTGCACAAGCAAGCAAAGCAGCCGCTTAGGGCACCGTTTTATATCGATTATATACAAAGAAAAAATATCGCGATATGCAGATCACAAACCATAATACCACATCAAAAAATCGCACATAGAATACACGGAATCGTCAAGCGAATGAAGAAGATCCATCGCCAGACGACGACGACTCAAATCGTGATTCTCCAAGTAGGCGAAGGACCGAAGGTTGAAACTTGAAAGGCGCGCACGACATGACAGTTTCAGCCCTTCAGGGAACGTGTTGAAGCCGAAGGACCTTTCAGAATCACCATAGTTAAATAATTTGAATAATTGGATTTTCTGTTTTAAGTATTCAATTGTATAAGATTTAGGTTTGCAGTAGTTCGCAACATCTATAATTTTGATCTTGATTTGTTATTATAAGCATCACTTATGCCGTGCTGCCGTTCAACATATATCTTCTGTGACTGTGAAAATGATATAATTACTTCCGAAGCCTGTACAATGAATTGTGATTTAGAATACGTGATATTCATATTTTCATGTAGCAAGATAGTGACTTGGCATTTTCTCTTATTATCTACAATGATGTGAGAACAAACATTTTGCGGTAGAGGAGAAATTTCTCAGCGTTGGTCATGCTCGAAAATTGGATACTTCTATTGAAATTTTGTAGGATTTAAAAGCGAAGGAATATTCGGCAATTTTCTACTGATTATTCTTTTATTCAAGCTTCACAAGGGTCTTAAGCATTGAAATTAATAAGATATTTTCATTGCATATTATCGTATGATTTGGATAAATTGATTTTTATGTTGTAAACATATAAATTTTGTATGGTTTACTTGTTGTGCCTGATTTGTAAAACTAAATTAATCAAATTGTGACCTGCAACATGTGGTTTGAGCGCTTGATCTTGAGTTGAAACTTTGCAAATTCATTTTTTCTCTTATTTTTTTAATTTTAGGTTTGTGGTTTGACACTTTTATCAATTGAATAAGCTATGGTCAATGAACTTGAATATGATAATAGTATTAGTAATCTTGCAAGTCAAAATGCTAGAAAAATGTTCATAAGAAATTAGCATTTATATTGTTGTATAACTAGAATTATTAGGTGAATAATTTTTTATTTCTGTTCTTGTTTTTTATTAAATTATATAAATTATTTTGATATAGTACATTAGCTTATTTTGTAGGGTCTCGTTTTCATTTTTTTCCTTTAGGTACCAAAGGTCGTAGGACCGGCCCTGTGTATGTATGCTTATGTGTATGAATATATGTGGTAGGTATGGAAATTACCATATTTAGTAGTTTGTTTCCATTATCATACCGCATCATTTCATGCAATTCGGAAAACTATACCAAACAAATTGGTTATCAACTTTTTCAGTTTCATTTTAATTGGTAATGGTTGTAAGTGGTAATATGGTGAAAATGTCCATCCTAGTATGGAGCATACCTTAATAAGTAATTGTAAAAGAGAGACACGCGCCCCTTCTGCTGAACCCAAAGAAGGAAATAGCAGCGGGATTAAATGACATGCATTAATGACTTTTAGAAATTCGAGAGATATGAAGTCCTTGTGCTAAGGCCAAAAAGATGAGCGAAGCAAAACTACCAAATGCCTAAGTAGTGAGCTTGTGAGACCAATAACTGGGCTTCGAGTAGGCAATGTAAAAGAAGTAAGGACAAAATCAGAAGGAGGAATCAGGGGCAACGCTGGAGCATAATCAACCTTTTTGGATTTCTCTGGCAGATGTTTGAAGGAAGCATGCATATTGCTAGACTCCTTTCGTTTTTTAAGTCTTTTCCAATGGATGTTTTCTGCCGAAAGATTAAAAGATGGCATAATAACTTTAAAAGTGGAGGACTACACAATTTCCCAGCCACTTTTGGAGAGATGGGAAAATTAAAGCCATTCTTATTCGACGAAAAAGAAGCTGGGTCAAGCAAGTGCACATCTTAAACATAGAAACCGCAAGTAGATATGAAAAAGCATTCTTCATTTCCTTAGCTTGAAATTGAGAAGAATGCGACTTAGAGAGTAACCCGGATTATCAATGGTTGAATTTTAGACTGGAAAGTTGTAGAGAAAACTTCTAATGTGGTGGTAACAAGAGCTGGAGAGATGTATTTACTCCTCTTCATGCTGGGGGCTCGAACAAAATTTCGATGGGGGTAGTTAGATTATGTAGGAGGCCTTTCTTCGAATCCTTGAATGCTTAGTGGCCTTACCAAGCTGATCGATCTTGGCGAATACATTAGGCTCAATACTTTTTGAGGCAAAATCTGAAAATAATTAAAAAAAACAAAACGAGAAGAGTTTTTTTTGCAGGGTCATTTTGTAGTGATTCATAACACTTTTTTCATTAAGACAGCTAATGAAAACTTCAAAACACAGGAGATAGACAGATCACCTATCTGCTACATGCATTTTAAAAGCTAAGCCACAACAGAAATTATCTAGACAACTAGAACAGCACTACGCAGAGTGCGATTTAGCAAAAAAGAAAATGCAAAATAAAATACAAACACAACCCATCACACTACAACAACTTGCTTGCACAGTCCCTTCAACAGTAGCACACAATGTAGCAAGATAACTATATAATGTTCACTAGAAGCTGCAGCAGCCGCCTACCACCAACTTCAACAGACTGGAATATGCACAAAAAAGGAGATGTGCAAAGTGAAGACACATTTGTAGCAAGCCTTAAACACTCAATGAGGATACTCCACTGGAATTTCCAAGCAACTTACTTAACAACGGGTTTGCAAGGATTCACCAGAAGTGCAGTAGACACAAACAAGATGACTCCAGAAGTTGACAAGCTCTAACCGAGCAAAATCCCAAGCTCAGATAAGCAAACCAACAATAACAAGCTCCAACAAATTACACGCTGAAACACCAGCAAAATCACTTCACACAATCACTTAGGACAAAATCACCTATTAACAACAACCTATATCTCGACAAGAAATCACATTGCACAATAACCCAGCCTAACACCCAAATGACCACCAAACCAAATTGCAGCACTGCTTCAAGAGGAGAAAACCAGCACAACATAACCACCGAAATTACCACAAAACAGACCCAAAAATTCAAGCACAAGTAAAAAACAACACTACCAAGCCCAACCAAAAAAGAGAGTGCCAAACCAACCACAATGCTCGAGAGTAAACCCAAACACCAGCTCGTCGCTGGGGCGATCCACACCTTGAGTTTAGCCTTTCAGTTGTTAACAACCCAGTAGGAATCCAAAGCAGAAGTCCAGACTTGACAAAAGACAACTAGCAGATAAGTACAACGCAGTCCAGCGGGTCTACCACGTGTAGGAGATGGGCAAGAGAGGGATATAAAGAGTTGATGGATCTCGACGAAGACAAGCAGTAAAGGCTCGTAAATCTGTACCCTTTGAGTTGACTAATTACAACTCACATTCAACCCTAGTTGCACAAAAATACGAATATTTAGTAAGAAAGAATAAAGAGGGTGAGGAGAAGAAATGTTAGAATAGAATAAGAAAAAGAAGAATAATAATACTACAAAATTAGAGTAGAATAGAACTTCATAGCGGAATGAATAAAATATAATATTTTAATACTCTTTACAAAAAGAGAAAACTGTATATATATGATTATACAATCAGAGTACATGGCAAGATCAAATTATGAAATCTTATAAATACAACACACATAAGAGAAATGAAATAATACCAAAAAAGACGGGAACACATCTCGACTCCGGCTCCTTTCTGAAGCTCCAAGTAAAACCAATGCAACCTGGAAAATATACTTGGCCTGACCCGATCACATTTTGAAGCAAAAAAAATCAACTCGGATCAGTCTGGAATACTTTCGGTGATAAATTCATAACGCAAACAACTTGCTTAACTTTCAGAAAGTCCATCGAAAGAATGGATCTCTTGTAAGACATGACCACACATAAACGTGGCACGTGCTTTTACCTTACGTTAACCAAATCACCTTTATATCAAAATCCAATGATATTATAATAATGTCTATCAACCACAAATAAATAAGAATATAGTCGAAAAGCTTGCATCTCACTTTCCAACATAGTTGGAATACTTCTAAAAACATACGACTCATATTGGAGAATAAATTTCCAATATGACTAGGTATAGGATCACCTTTCGATCAGTGCCCTCTAGAGATGGATCACTGGGGGTTCAACAAGAAATTCTTGCAACCCGGCCACACATGACTGACCACTCATTCAACTTGAGTGTACCAAATATATCATCACCAACGGTTGAGATCAGAAACCATTAATACCAAAGCATACAAAAAAATGGACAATTGGTCTCTCTAGATCAGATGATGATACACCCTAATGGGTATGACCCAAATAGCCATGCTCCCTGCCCGATTTCAATCATTTCCCATTTGATGAGGCTTGAAGTCACGATTACCGTTTCAAACTTTGAATGCCATACTGTCAGATCCATCCAATCACTAATGGATTTGCACAAATATACTTTGGGTATTAAGTTAAAAGAAATTGCCTTCCCTGCCATCAAACTTGGTATATTTGTAAAAATCAATGTACATGATCTTAGGAAATACTATGTCAGACATTCGTTCGGACAAGTTCTTTCTGCGACTGAAGAAAACTAAAGATACCTCAGAACAAAGAGGTTACTGCTATAAGTTTGATCCTAGTATTTAACCATAGACATCAGCTAGCAACCCTATCGCTCTATAGGTCTATGTCTTCAAATTTCTGCAATGTTATTTATTGAACGCAAAGTTGGTTCGAAGTGGTTTTGGGTCCAGTTCCCATCCCCGTCTCCTCAAACTAACACGTCAATAGTCTAAAAGAGATATTTATCGATAGTCGAGTTTTTAATTATCAAATCAAAATAGTACATCAGTAGCTCAGGCCCTTTAATTAAAACCTTATCGATTCTTAAAAATCGAATTCCGTAAACTTATCTCAACTGGATAATTATATTCACAAATCTTTCTTGTTTTTGTTACTTTGAAAACATAACTATACATTTACCTCTTCATAATTTCACAAAACCCATCTTTCAATTTCCTTTTCCTCGAAAACATAGCTATATTTTCTCAAAACCCATTCTTATTTCCTTTATTTTGGAAATATCGCTTTATGTACTTAATATCTCTCTTTATTTCCCTTTACTCCAAAGATATAAATCTAGTTAAAAATCTTATATGGGCTAAATCGATGTCATGTGACATATTGTTTATTATATAAACCCAAACAATTTAATTAAACTTCAAACTTTACATATTAAAGTCTAAACCTTCATTTATGGAAATAATAATCCCAATTTTGGTATATTTTTGTTTTAAACCAATATTACCTCAATTTCATTTCTTTGAACCCCATAGCCATATACTTATTTCTTGTAATAAGTGTATTCACAAAATCAGACTATTTTCATTATTTAGGAAATAGTGCTATATACTTAACCAGATAGTACAAGTATAGATCACACTTCATATCTGGGCCAAACAATGTCAATTAATACATTATTTATCATAAAACCCGATAGTTTTATTATATTTCAAACCCTTACAAATAATGTTGCCATATATTTCTCTCATGGAAATAATAAATTATTTCCAACATTTTTACCATTTACAAACTAATATCAACCTCAGATAATCCTGAATACGTTCAAGTTGGGGTATTTTATTACCTCTCAGACCTTGATCAGAAACATTCTTATCTTAAGATAGATAAAGGTTTGTAACATCCAAGAATTGATATTAATTATAATATCCCATTTTTTATTTACTATTTCATATAAATTGTGGTTTATAAAACCACTACTTACTTTTGAAAACCTCTTTCCAATCATATCCAGTTTTACTTAATTCATTGATTAAGTAAACTCTTACTTAAGCGCAAAATTTTCTAACTTTAAACTTGTGTGTACAATTCGTTTCTATCTTGCCTTTATTACCAAAATTATTATCACATACTTTACTCAAAACCATTAAGCGTCTTATTATAAAACTTTATTTGGATTTTGTTATTAAAATCCATTTACTAATTCTTTTCACAAACCTGATAAGAATTTTCCTTTATATTCTTCGAAAATCTCGTTTCAACTTCAACTTATCTTTACTTGATTTAACTATTAAGCAAATGCATATTTAATGTCCTTGCCTAAGCTTCAAATTCCTTTTATTGCCCTTGTTAATATACTTGGGTTTTATTTCAAACCCCATTTTCCAAATCTTTCACAAAAATCCATTTAATCTTCCCTTTTGCCAAATGAAAATCTTCTTTCAATTCAAATCAATTTACTTAATTAATTATTAAATAAACGCTAATTCAAATTATCTCCTTTCAATTCAAATCAATTTACTTTAACTAAAATAATAATTAACTAATTTCAATATTAAAAGTAGTTTACTTCATCGTTAACTAATGTAGAGGTTGTTAACTTCTTTATTAACTAAAGATATAATAGTTAACCCCTTTTAAAAGGGTTATTAAAATAACAATTAACTTTATTAATAATAAAAAATTCAATAATCAGCTTTAAACCTGGCTATTTAAGGATTACTTAACTTTAAGAAATCTTATAAAGTTTTTAAACAACTATTCGTTGAACTATTTTTATTAGATTAATTGAAACAAATTAATCTAATAACCAATTTCCATTTAAAACAACTGAATTAGTCAACTGGACGACTTCAGTTAATCTTGTTAATAGATTTCAACTAATCCTTCCTCTTAAATTATTTATTAATATAATTAGTTTATTAATATCACTTAATTGTTTCATAAAATCAATTATCCAAATTATTAACCCATAAGTTAATTTTCGACTTACTCGTTAATAAAACTTATAAAAACATAAGATTTTACTATATAAATCATTTAATAATCGTCATGTGAAAACTAATTAAAAATGTTCATTCATTTATAAAAACTGTTATTTATATATCTTATATAAAATATAATAGAAAACTATACTTCAGTTATATATGAAAATAATAATTTGTAACTTCAACTACGCCAATTCGCCTGACGACAAATCAACGCCTTGAAACAATGGATTTTAAGCTCTCTACTGCTAATCACTTAATCAATATTGTTAATTGATTAATAACATATCAACGTTGAATTTCAATTCAACGTTCACATCTAAATCATCAATCAAAATCCATTCAGCATCCAACGTTACTTGGGTTAAACAATTCGTATATAAATAATATGAAAAACAAGTTACATATAAAATATTGAGGAATCTAGTCGGATCCCTCCAACCTATTTTTCCCTGCATCACAAGTTATAACAACATTCAATAACTTTATATAAGATAGATAATATAATCTAAATCATTTAAATGCCGAAAATATAAATAATAACAAACATCAATCAAGCAACAATCAACCAACAAACCATAAACCATCCAATTCATCCAATCGCACAATTTGTACTGTCAATAAAAATATGAATTTAATCACATCCAATATTTCAGAAAGCGTGAGAGTTAACTCACTTTTCGTTTTCGATTGACGACTGCAGGTCGATTTATATAATTTCAAACTAGCATTTGAAATTATTTAAAATTCCAACTGCCTCCAAATCATTCCAAACTAGCTCAACAGCGTAGTGTTCATCACTAATTCCCACGTCGCTTTTTTCGTTGAATTCTGTTATCGTACAAATAAATTGTGGCTATTACAAGTTAAATGAAATAAAACATGGTTAACTAATTTTTTAATTAATCTAAATTATAATTACCTTTTAAATACCATGTATTAGTGCTTCCCCAATAATACTTCTTCTTCCCTGATTCGTTCTTTCCAAGAAAAACAAATAGCCAATATTTGAAACCCCTTTCTCCCTCTATGATTGATTAAATGACGAACTGTCTTCGCCAATGGCCTCCTCTTCTCGAAAGCCTCACCCTTATCACCATTTTCCCCAGCTCGACACCGTCCTTCAAAACCGGACTCCAGCCTACCCACTCTAGGCATGCGACAATAATTCACACGAAATTCTACAGGAAATTGAATGAATGTGCTGGTTGACCCTACAAACTTAAATACAATCTCCAATTTGCACAACAATGATTATACGAGTCTAGATCCCCCAACCCCAATTCGCCGTCTCACTTCTGCGACAGAAAATTGCACTGCACCCGTCCAAATGAATATCAAATTGAAGCTCCCTTTGTCATGAGTTCAATGGAATTTATTTCAGGATTTTTATTAGAATTGTTTTTTATTTTCAAAGCCATGATTTGTTTTCCTAGAAAAGAAAATGATGGCTGCTCGTTTGTTTGACCAAAGAATGAAATACGAAGATGGTTTAGGATGTTAACGATGATATATAAAGTAGATTTATTATTTTTTTATTCGATTATTTTATTAAATTATATCATATCGCTATTTCATTCTTTATTCGTACGATCACATAGGAAATCTGATTTCGATGAAAATGGACGTCCTGCTATAGTTTGATATTCCAAACCCAATGAAACGCGTATCGCCGAAATCCAAGTTCGTTTGCAAGAACAACACTATTTTGGATATTAGATCGTGAATTGATTCATGTTTATTTTTTGAACACTCACAAAATAACTCCGATTGGTTCGAAACTGGAAATCTTACAATAACTTAATATTTCAGACACGATGGGACTTTATCATCGAATTCTGAGATCATTTGAAAAAAATTCCTATTTTAGTATCACAACGTAAATCGATATGCGTTTATATCGCGCACCATCACATAATAACTCCAACTGACTTGAAATTTGAAATCTTACGACAATTAACCTTTACGGATTTTATAAAATCGGTTTCATTGAAATCCATGGTTGTTTGAAAATTAGCTATTCTTAAATTTCGTATTAAGTTGATATAATATAACCGATTCCAAAATAAACAAATCTATTGATAATAAATTATTATTATCATATATATTCAAACATAATCTTATTTAACTTCAAATTATAAATTTAACCTGATTTTAAACTTGACATTTTCATTTTCAAGTTAAATTAATATTCAATCTATTAAAAACCCTATTATATTATTAAATAAATCGTTATAGTTCATAAATGATTCTATAGTGACTCTCTGAAAATTTGATTTTGACATAATTCAAAATCTACAAGTTGAAATCATGATTTTCCTCTTCTATTAGAAAACTATAATCCAATAAATTTGGAAGATTCTTGTTTCAAAGAATTCCGGCATATATTGGATCTTGTACATCCATTTGAAGTTCAAAACATAAAACTACGAACTACCATGACGTTACTAGCTCGTTTTAAATTAATTATAAATTATACGTTCAAACATCATTTAATTAATAAATTCCTTATGAAAACTCTTTTATATTTCAAATACAACATCTAAAACAAATTTAAATGTTTAAAAGTTAGACGACTAAAAATTCGGGTTGTTACACAGGAGAGAGTGGAAATTAATTCAGATCTGGAGGAATCGGGGTTAGGATGAAAAAGGGGCAGAATCCACAACAGCTAAAGCTTCCTAAAGGTATAAGAGAAGGAGAAGAACGAGCGAAGGGAATCAGATTTGAAAGGTACAATGCAAAGAAAAGGGAAAAAGGAACGAAGAAATATCTGACCTTAGGAAGTCTCCATTGAAGATGAAGCCAACAAAACGAGAAGGGTTAATGAAAAATTATGATAAAACAATAGGATATTATAGGACTAGGGTATCAAATGGGTTGGGGTTGAGTATAAATGATTTGGTTGAAAATTAAACAAACCCATTTGATGCAAAAACTAACCCAACCCAATAAATTCTTTTATTAAACTGGCAAAACCTAACCTAATCCGCTAATTTAACAGGTTAACCCAACCTGTGCAGTTAAAGTGCTTAGCGATTCTATAGCGGTGTAGGTGCAAAAAGGTGTAGCGGGGATAAAGCGGGGAAATAGCGGGCATATAGAGGAGGCACAAAAAGGTTCATTAGATGTAAAACCAAATATCTGAAAATTAATTAATCATCTTTCTCACATTATATGTGTATAAGAAACTAATACTAATTAATCTTATATAACAAAATCAAGGAATATCATTGTTTTTCATGCTAAACTTGACGAGTGTAAATGAATGCTACCATATATTAGGCACTTATGCCTTAAATTTAGCCATTTACGCTAAATTTACTGAATTTTTTAAAAAGAGAACTAGTCAAATCAAGCTCTATATATTAACACTGCTAAAGTAGAAGCTAAAAATCCTTGATTTAGCGGATACAACGGAAAATTGCGGAGCTAAAAGTTGATCTACTGTTCATCAGTGCTAAATTGAAATAGCGTAGCGGTTGAAAAGCGCAATGGGCTATAGCGGGGATATTGCGGGGCTTTAACTGCATATAACGCAACCCGACCCAATAAACCCATGTTACACAACAATTCTACAAATTGCGACTAAAACATATAAATCAAACATTTTTAAAGACAAACAAGACAATTACAACCATAACTTTTTTTAGAGACAGTTAAAGTAGCCATAAATAAACTAAACTGGAAAATATATTGCAAATGAAGAAGTGCATCAATTGACTCAGTTATCAGTTCAAAATTGATTTAAACAAAAGTGCATTTAGTAAACATGAAGAAATTATGGCGGACCACTTCTTTAGAACTTCAAAGCTCATCCAAGTTTGCTCTTTGCGATTTGATTTTTGAATTCCCAAAGCTTATCCAAAAAATTTTATGCTAATTTCAAATTTCAAAATATTGAATTTCATATTTCATATTTCATACTTCAAAATTTCAAATTTCATATTTCAAATCTAAATTCTCAAGTGTCAAATTTTTTGATCTCAAATTTCAAAATTCAAATTAAATTTTAAATTTTCAAATTTTCAATTTCAAAATTCAGATTTCAATTTTTAAATTTTTTACATTTCAAATCTCAAAGTTCATATTTCGTTTTTCAAAATTCATATTTAAAATTTAAAATTTCAAAAGTTTCCAAAGTTCAAAATTTAAATTTGAAAATTTCAAATTCAAATGTTAAAATTTGAAGTTTCCAAATTTTGAAGGAGTTTTAAAAATTAAATTTTTTATATTTCGAAATTGAATTTTTACAATTTAAATTTCAAATCGTATTTTTAAATCTTTTTTTTTATGTGTTCGTTTTGTTTTTAACCCAATTTGCAAGTTTTTATTACAAAAATGTCATGTTTTAAAATTGATTACAAAAACATAGCGCTGCATTGACCAAAACACACTAGCGCAATCATAGAATGTTCCAGTGTAATTTATTTTTATAGGCGCCATCTGAAATGACGTCAGACATTTTTTTTTTTAATAAAAATTTGCATTGGCGCAATCTCAAATGAAGCCAATGCAAATTTTTTTAAAAAAATTATACACTGGCGCAATCTGGGATTGCGCCAGTGCATTTTGCTGAATTGGCCAAAACCAGGCTATAAACGTAATATGTTTGAAAAGCAGCTATTTGTGCAATAATGTCTAGAAAGGGGCTATCAATGTAATTGTCTCTATTTTATTTTGACTTGTAAGTCAAAAGTTTTCCACACATACTTATTTACTCGGGTAAATGGGTGGACGTAAAGAAATGGACACTACTCATCTGAACCAATTAGTTTATGGTTTAAATTGGTTTACTAAAGAAAACCCATTTATCTTAATGGGTTCTACCCAACCCATTTACTTTTGGATAAATGAGTTGGCTAAATGGACTAGGTTGTTTTTGACATCCCTAGTTATGATTGTATTTGATAGTGTTCGTGCGTGTGTTTTATTGCTGAGTCCAAAAATGTTTCGGCTGGCAAGTTGTGGAAAATCAAAAGTTAAAAAAATCAGCATGTTCTACAAGTGGTCACCTTGTGGTATGTTACTGAAGTTGAAAAGCATTTTTTCTTTTGAGTCGAATAATCCCTTCGAATATGTCGAAGGGAATTTCGATGACATGATTACTAAATGTAAATCAATGGAATACCGGAGGGATCCAACTTTGAATAAAGCAATCATTCAAAGCGATTGGCTTTGTAGCAATCAAAACTTTCGAAAGGATCAAATCAGCTAGCAACATCATTTTGTTCTTGATCCAACACCATCAAAATCATTAGGATAAGGAATTTCGAAGATGTCCCCCTTTTACAAACTCTCAATCTTCACCCTTCGAGCTTGTCAAGATTCCGCAATGATCAAGGGTTGCCCTTTGAAGAAGACAGAGACCAATTTCAAAACAGTTATCTAAAACCAACATTTGGACTTGCTGCTGCTTCACTCCTCTGCATCGATAGCTCTAAGATAAAGAACGAGGGCTGTTGCTACCAACCCTTCGCCTTAGCTCCATCAAAAGCCCAAAAGTGAAGGTATCGCGGTGAAAAGGGGCCAATCGACATCTATAAATCTGATCCTTGGAATCCAGATTATGGGTAATTTTTATAAGGGTTAGTTTGTCTCAGATCCCTGTTAAGTTTCAAAATTAGGCTCACATCCAGTCAAACATTTCATATAAATTACATCCTTATTTTTCGAAAAATCATTAAAAAAATCACGTAAATTCATAATTATATACAACAATTAATCATCATCAAATTCAGGTGTTAAAACCACCACAAAACGCACCAAAACAAAAAACATCTAAACGGCAGTATATTGCATCAAAAGATGCACTTATTTGTAGATAGTTGCACACATTTATGCATATATTTCAGTTATGCATCAAACTACAGTATAAATGCATACATGTATGCAGAAATTGTGGAATAAATGCATCGTTTCATGCATTTATTCATTCTTGGGCTATTTTTCAAGCATTCACAATTTCCAGACATTGTTGCATACATTTATGCACTTATACAGAATAAACACATATATTCATGAACATATTCAGAAACCTTCATCTTTTTAACTTTGTTGCATACATGTATGCATATATATGGAATAATGCTTACATATATGCAACTATTCATAACACATGCTGCTCAGTTCAACTTTATATGCATACACGTATGCAACTATTACAAATATATGCATACATGTATGCATATATTCACCCAGATTTTCAATAGAAAACACTGGATGAATACATGCATACATGTATGCATATATTTAGTATAAATACATAGATGTATGCAACTTTTTTTTAGATTGTTTCCGAGAATATTTTCGAATTTTTGAATTTTTTTTAACCACCAGCGCATTTTTGAATTTTTTTTTAATCACCAGCGCATTTTTTGTGTGGAAAACACGTAACATGTCAAAACAGGGACCCACTTTCATTTAGAAACTTGTACTGGATGTCGTTTATATTTTGAACAGTAATAGGGACGTATGCCCATTTTCCACTTTTTATAATCTATATACTTGTATTCTATTTCTTAAGTGCAACCCCTAATTCTTAAATAAAATTACAGATTTTGTCCCACTGTAATTCTTAAGCCTTTGTACTTATCAAAATCATTAATAAAAAGAAGATCTAAAATAATTGATAGAGAACTTCATCAATATGAGTAGTTAGCCCTTCTCTGGAAGGTCGACGAGCTTCTCCTCACCACAAAATCACGCCTTCGACATCCATATCAATCTAGCTACCATAGCTCCTTGTCAACAGGTTCATCACTGCTTTGGGTGTTGAAATTTTTATTGTTAACATTTTTGATGCTATAGGGCTCGAACCTCCTACATCCTATTCTCTTTTCATTGTAATCAATCATAGAAAATAAGATTCAATAAAATGGTACAAATGCTTCCCAATCATGGACTTTGGAAAGTGACATTGCTCCGAATTTCAGTTTAGCAAATATAGAAGTAGGTCAGTCATCATGTAGAGGTCAACATATATCACAACAAGTAGCTATCCCAAGAGAGTTTGTTAATGGAAATGTCCCACAAGATTCTTTTGTAGTAAATGATGTCAAGAAAGTCATACCAGATATCACCATGAATAAAGGGAAGGCATTCTATTGGTCAAAAGAAAGTACCAAATCACAAGTAATTATATTCTCAAAGAAAACCATAGACTCGGAACTTCCAGGTAATCACAAAACTTCGCCATTTATGTACAGTGGAAATACTATTCCAAATGATTATCTTGCCATTATAGAAATCTATATATAAACCCATATATAAATGCTGGGGAAATCATGTGTGAACTACTTCCAGCTACCTCTCGAATAACTGCTATTAAATGATATAGAAATTACTAAAGTTCTACCACAGACATTTGGGAACAATTTTCAACCGAGTCCTTAACACGATTCCACATGTATATAAGAGTCCAACTATTGAATCATATGAGCTGTTCAACACCAAATAAAGACCAGGAGAATCACTTAGCAATTACCTGAAAAGGTTTCATGCTGAATCACTTAAAATGGAATATGCTACTGATGAGAAAAAGCTAGCAAAGCATTCTGGACTATCTAGACAATTTCCCTTTCGGAGGGAGCGTTTCTTGCACGGATACAAAGAACTGCAGGACTTCTGTATGCAAGCCGAAAAATTTATGTGTATGGAAGAAAGTCAAAACACCAATGAAATTCTGTAGAAAGAACATGTTTTCGGCCTCTACCCTTCCTCTCGAAGTTCAAAAGAGAAGGAAGTAAAGGATAAACCTAAAAGGAAGACTACCAACTCAACCATATAAGCTTAAATAACCCTCTCTCTTACATCTATGCATTACAAAAAGACCACGGAAGTTTCTTAGTTTGTCACAAGAAAAATGCAACCATCGAGCCAAACTATAGAAGGAGATATTGCAAACATTACCAGACAAACAGATATGATACAGATAAATGCCTCACTCTAGCAAGAGTAATTTAGAAAATGGTTAGAGCTGGACTTCCACATGAACACTGCATATGACCACAACTACCTTTCATCTGGCCTATACATCGACCATTCTTAGCTCTATTTGTTTTTAAAATGTAATTGATTTTCGACTGTGTGCTAACGAAATTCCAAGTGTCTTTTTAGGTAAAAACAAAACATATTCATGCTCCAAGATATTTTGGTTTGCAAATATAACAAGATGCAAGTATCCTAAGAAAAACAAAAGTAATATTGCCGAAGATGCCTTCACAAATTGAAAGATCGTCAAACTAATCTATGGAGGAGGGAAATTTCTCAAAACTATTTCACAATGAAGAATTCTTAAAGAAAAATGTAATCACATTTGCGAAATCTATTAGTTCACGAATCATGAATTTTCAGATTTATAAGCAAAACATCTCTTTTTGCAGAGCAATGCCTATGTGGTTTGGTCATACATGATTTCATCGCATAAATGACTTCTACTCACAAATACTTTCTTAAAGGACATCCATTATACATTATGGTAAAACTTATCCACTCAACATTTTGAAATTTACATCAGTAAATTGTTTTGCAAAAGCAAGAAAGTAATTTCATCATGAAATAATTTCCAAAGTACTACATACATTAGACTATTGTAAGAAGAGCCTATTCTTAAATAAAGGGCAATTTATTCACGAATCACGATAAAAGTATATACTTTCAACATGGGACCTATTATAAGTTCAAATACTTTGTTAAAAGCTTTTATAAATAAAAAACCATTTTCATAATTACTTTTTAAGCTCCATATATTGGAGTCATCCATCTGCTGACCATTTCGCCTTAAATGCCTAATGTTGACCATCTTTTTAGCTCCAATGTCCATTCCGGAGCACCTCCTATAGGGACAGGGCTAAGTTGCCTACAATTTTTCATCTTCATATATTTGAGTCCATTTGGAGAGATTTAGAGAGAGAGAGAGAGAGAAAGAGGACTAAATAGCCTATATTATACTTTTTCGTCCATTGGAATACATCCTATGAGGAGGATCAAACATTCATCTCCTTGTCCTCGAAGAAGAAGCTCGTTTACTTAAGTGCCGTCATATACAAGAACCATTCATTTCACTCCTATATGGATAAGGGTCATTCACTTTATAACTAAAGGTCAATCATAAAGGATAGTTAAGCCATTACATCTATAGCCTAAGAAAAGAAAGATCCCTTGTAGAGAACATGAGAGTTCTATTAGAATATCATCAACTGGATATATGAACCAAGTCTCGATAAAGGACACAATGAATAAGAATCATTATTTGTAATGACCCGCATTCTACGCATCATAGGATCGTAGGATATTTATTTCTTTCACATACGAAGTCGTATGTCATGTAACTTTGGGAGACGACTATTGGGGTCATTTCCCATGTTCATGATTTTTCCCTATTTTTAAATGACCATTTTACCCCCAGTTGGTATTGTTTTGGCCATAACTTTTGACTGGAAAGGAATTTTGACCTGAAATCACTTCCATTGGCTCCGAATGATGGTTTACAATTCCGTAGAGTGGTCACATTAGCCAAACGAATTCACCGTTTGGGAGATATGGCTGAAACAAGTTTCAGATAGTGAAAAGCAGCTTAATTGGGCTTAACCGGGTGATTAACAACTAGGCCCAATGGGGAATTTCGGGATTAGGGTTATGAGGAGGCTGAAATCAGTTAGAGAACGATCTTATTTTCATTTTTCAGCCGCCACTTTCATTCTTGTACGCTAACAATGGCCGCCAACATCTAGAAACATCCCCAAATCACTTTCTAATCAAGGATTAAGCTTAGCAACATCAAATCAAGGAGAAATAGCACCAAATCAGTATTAGAGCTGCTGTTAGACATCAGTATTCACCCAAATCAGCGAGGTTTTAGTTCTGAAAATTTTATTTGTGGCCAAGATGAGTGATTTGCATAGTTTTGCACTAATTACGGTTAATTAAGGGTAATTAGTGAAGATTAGCGAATTTATACACTAATAAATTCTGGAAAAATATCTATAAATTCAAAAATAATATTTTATGCCTCTGGTAGAAATTTGGTTTGATTTGGTTAAGTTTTGTTAACCCTATGATTAGTTTTGCTTAAGCATGCTTAAGGGAAATATGGGATTTTGGGTATGTTTGATCCATTTTACATGCTATAGTTATTGTTTTGATGTTTGTGGTTGATGTTACATGTTGCTATGACTGCATGACATGACTCGTGATTGTCTAGAAGTGTTAGATTGGTCGAAAACGCCGTCGAATGGCGTAAACAGTCGCTGGAATGAGTTGCAGGAATTTGGCCGATCCGGACCGGATCGGAGGGAGGAACCCGAACCGAACCGACCAGGATACCTCCCCACGAACCGATGTTCTGGAGCCAGGTAGCCTCGCGAGCTGAACTGAAGGAGCATATCAGAACCGAACCTACCTGGTGCTATGGAGCTAGAATCCCGAGCCGACCCGATGGAGAAGCTTGAGATACCCGACCCGACCCAATTGCTTGGGAAGAAGGACCGAACCAGAAGAGTTTTCCATGAAGACAGGAGGTGTGGACTCCGATCCGAAGCGCTGGTGGAAGATCACCCCGATCCGACCCGAAGAAGAGAGGAAGGTTGAGCTGGAGATTCCGAACCGATCCGATTGCTTAGGGAGGAGTATTCCGATCCGAACCGAGGAGCTTATGACCACGACCTGAAGTAAAGTAAGGTGAAGAAATGAAGACCGGTCTGGAGAAGAAGGTGATGACCAGAACTTGAGATGCAAAGGAAGTCCAAATGAGGAGCTTTGACTCAGGATCCAGTTGGGAACCAATGAGTGAGCTTCATGATTGGGCTTTGCTGCGGGACGTGTGCAAAGGGGTTGTCGATGTCTGTAGCTTTGAATCACTATGTGTAGGGAGTACGTGAACGGATTCAGGGCCACAATGGCCTAGGTACAACTAAAGGGGCTATAGACCAATGAAGTGGGGTCATTTGTAAAGATATGATCATGACTCCATGTGGTAAGCTTGGTAGTAGCAGTAGTTGTACAAGTCGAACTCCGTCACTACTTCGATGGGTCTAGTGATTGACAGTGGTGGACATCGTATGCTTTACGCACTGAGTGAGAGATGTGAGGATGGTTGCTATGGTTGATATGTTTTCCCATCATTATGACATGCACACCCTACCCCCGTACTCTTTACACCGTCTGTTTAGTGACACCTTAGAGTATTGTACGGTATGTAGTACTAACTCTTTGGTTGTAGGTCCAGGTTCAGGTATGGCTTAGTATACCTGTTATTGTTCTGTTTAGATGCCTATCGCTCATACCAGATTTTTTGTCTGATCCAGAGTTTTATGTCTCTTCTTATTACTCTGGGTGCTCACACGAGCAGACTAGAGACAGGTTAGCTGGTGATGCGCGAGTAGCTGATTCGGAGGCGAGCAGGAGGCTTCCATGTATGATACATATAGTATTCTCCCTGTGTTGTTGAAGATCACTGCTTGGGTATTAGTAGTGCATCTTCTACTTTAGCTTTCTTTTGCTTTAGAGACAGTTTAAAGTTGTAACAAACATGTTGGATCATAAGCTGTATTTGGATTTCCGCTGCTCTGATGATGATGTTGATGTTGATTTTAGTTATCATCTTATGCACTGTCTCACCTGTTTTATGTCAAGTATGTTATTTTTATATTTTGTTCCATGCGCTGTGAGACATTCTACAGGTTCCTCGTTAGTTAATTCTCTTCTTTCCTTTCTTTGACGACCGTTCCGTGCTAGTCGGGTATGTGTACAGCGCACCTTCAGAGGAAATGCAGGCTGGTACGGGGTGGGCTGTCACACTTGGTATCAGAGCTCTAGGTTGCGTAGTTAACCTAGGGAATTTATCAGGGAGACATAGTATACGTATATGAGAGCACGTATTTGTGATTACTTTGGTTTTCAAAAGCTATATATATATATATATATATATATATATACACACTATTAGTATAGCTAAGGATGAAGTCGCACTGCATTAGCACCACCATAGAAATGGTTAATCGTTTTTCTTTACAGATTGAATGATGAGCCGATACGCCAGAGGTGCCGGTAGAGGAGCCAATAATGGGAATGCTGCTGACATGAGGACGATGTTTACTGACCTCATGAGAGAGATGCTTAGGGATGTGCAGAGGGCAGCTCCCAATGGTGGAAATGGTGGTGGTCCAATAGTGCAGGCGCCGAGGGCCGACTTCGCCAAGCTGAATAAGGATTATACTAGTCTTGGTGGGAAGCCGTTCCACGGAACGGAGTCGGCTACGGATGTTCAGGATTGGTTGGATAGTTGCGAACGTATCTTCGAGGATTTGGGTATCGAGGATGCGATGAAGAGAAAGCTAGCGTCCCGTCAGCTGCAAGGGCGGGCAATGAATTGGTGGAATGCTATAAAGGCAGCTACTCCCGATGATCAGATTACTTGGGAGCAGTTTAAGGTTCGCTTTAGCGAGAAGTTCATTCCAGCTGCTCAGAAGTCAGTGTTGTTTAAGAAATTCTTGGAGCTCAAGCAGAATGGCAGAGCTGTCTCAGAGTATATTGCTGAATTCGACACTTTGTCGAAGTATGGGTTATCTCTTATTGATACTGCCGAGAAGAAGAATGAGAAATTCATAACTGGTTTGGATCAGTACTTGGGAGAAAGGCTTATTAACCACATCGATGAGACGTTTGAATCGATTGTGGGGAAAGCATTGAGATCAGAAAGTCTCTACCCTAAGCCGAAGACTAAGGTTGCATCTGCAGAAGAGCCAAAGCCACAAGAAAGTGGTGGAGGCAAGGGTGGTTCCCAGAATAAGAAAAAGCAGAATCAGACTAAGGATGGTCAGAAGAAAAAGAATAAGCAAGATGTTGAGTGTTTCAGCTGTGGTAAGAAGGACCATTATGCTAGTAATTGTCGGGCCAAGCCAGCGGATAGGAAGTGCTTCAACTGTGGCCAAATGGAACATCACAAGGACAAGTGTCCGCAACCCCCTAAAGAAAAGCAAATGGTGAAAGCATAAGCCCTTAATGCTATTCCTTCTTCGTCGAATGCCCCAACCGCGGCGGAGAAGGGAAAGAATGTCGTCATTCAAGGTATGCTTTCTGTTTATGATGTTCCTGTTAGAGTTTTGTTTGATACCGGAGCTTCCAGTTCTTTCATATCTAGTGACCTGGCAGATAGGTTGGGATTGGCGCCCGAGATTGTCGATAGACCTTTAGTAGTGACGAACCCAATTGGTGGTTCAACTAACCTTAACATGATTTGTCGTAATGTGGTCTTATCGAGTCATGGATGCATGTTTGTCTGTGATTGCTTTGTTTTGGGCTTTACTGGGTTTGGCATTATTTTGGGAGTAGATTGGCTCCAAAGATACGGGGTGGTGGTAAACTGTGAGGGCTTTTTGGTGATAGCTAGAGCGGACGATGGGCGGAGGGTAGTGTTTGGTGGTCTACCCAGTGAGGGGGTAATGGCTAGTTTTCTGAATTCCCTCGACATCCCGCATAGTGAGTTGTCAGGTTTGCCCGTGGTTGGTTAGTATCCGGATGTCTTCGAAGAAGTGATCGGGCTTCCACCACATCGAGAGGTTGAGTTCCGTATTGATTTGGTAAAAGATGCCGGACCTATAGTGATGCCACTTCGTCGTATGGCACCAAGGGAGCAGCGAGAGCTCGGGGTGCAAATCAACGATCTTTTGAAGAAGGGATTTATCAGAAGGAGTGTTTCTGAATGGAGAGCACCAGTTGTGTTTTCTACCAAGGCGGATGGTTCCCTTCGTTTGAGTGTAGACTACCGTGAGTTGAATAAAATGACGAGGAAGAACAAGTATCCTCTATCGCGGATAGATGATTTGTTCGATCAGTTGAGTGGCACGATAGTATTTTCTCAGTTGGATCTCGCGACAGGTTTTCATCAGCTTAGAGTGGAAGCTGAGAGCATAGCTAAAACGACATTTCGGATGCCGTATGGATTTTATGAGTGGTTGGTCATGCCATTCGGGCTGACCAATGCCCCAACATATTTTGTGGATCTTATGAATAGGGTATTCAGAGATCAGTTGAATAAGTTTGTCCTTGTGTTCGTGGATGATATTTTGGTCTACTCGAGAACGGAGGAAGAACACAAGGAACATTTAAGAATTGTGATGGAGGTGTTGAGAGAACACCAACTGAAAGCAAAATTTTCTAAGTGTCACTTCTGGAGGAGGGAAGTGAGGTTCTTGGGCCATGTTGTTTCAGAGAATGGTATAGCTGTGGATCCTGCGAAGTTGGCTACGATACAAGATTGGTCTACGCCCAAGAATGCAACGGACATAAGAAGTTTCTTGGGATTAGCTGGATATTATCATAAGTTTATCCAAGACTTCTCCAAGATAGCAGCACCGTTGACCCAGTTGACCAAGAAGAATCAAGCTTTTGTCTGGGATAAAAGGTGCGAGAATGCATTCAAGAGTCTAAAGGACAAGTTGACGTGTGCACCAGTGTTAGTCATTCCTAAGGGGAATGAAGAGATGACAGTATATACAGATGCCTATGGTACTGGACTAGGTGCTGTATTGATGCAAGGCGGTAGGGTTGTAGCTTATGCAAGTCGGCAATTGAAACCACACGAGAGAAGATACCCTAACCATGATTTGGAATTGGCAGCGATCGTGTTCGCGTTGAAGATGTGGAGACACTATCTCTTGGGAGAAAGATTTGAATTGTTTACAGATCATAAGTCGTTGAAGTATCTTTTCTCTCAGAAGGATCTAAATCTCCGGCAGCAAAGGTGGTTAGAATTCTTAGCTTCCTATGATTTCGACATCGCATATACACCAGGAAAGGGCAATGCGGTGGCAGATGCGTTGAGTAGAAGACATGCCAGTTTAGGGGCTATGTTTCTAGAATGGAAGCAACTGGAGTTCATCACTGGGTATGATTTCAGACCAAAGTGCGAATTGGATCCAGAAATGTTAGCAAGTTTGACGATCAGACCCACTTTGATTTAGCGGATCGACTCTAGTCAGAGGGACGATCCTAACCTATTGGAAATCATCTTCAAGTTAGAGATGGGTATCGATGAGGAGATGAACAAGTATGGGCTTGATCGAGATGGATGGCTTAGAAAGAATGGAAAGCTTGTTGTACCCAATGTCAATGGATTGAGAGATGAAGTGCTTAGAGAGTGTCATCACTCAAAACTGACTATACACCCCGGTGGTAACAAGATGTATCGAGACATGAAGCGTACATACTACTGGGAAGGGATGAAAAGAGACGTGGGAAAGCTTATATCCAAATGCATGAACTGCCAGCTAGTTAAAGCTGAGCAAAAGAAACCTAGTGGTTTGTTACAACCATTAGAAATTCCAGAATGGAAATAGGAACAAGTGTCAATGGATTTCATTGATGGGTTACCAAGGACTAGACCGGGCCATGATAGCATTTGGGTGATTGTGGACCGATTGACCAAAAGCGCAAGGTTTATACCCGTCAAGTCAAACAGGACGGCAGCTAAGTTAGCGGAACTGTATATAAAGTGGGTAGTTAGATTTCATGGAATACCCAAAGGCATTGTGAGTGACCGAGATCCGTTGTTCACTAGTGGATTTTGGAAGAGCTTACAAGAGGCGTTAGGATCAGAATTACATCTCAGTACCGCATATCATCCTCAAACCGACGGCCAAACAGAGAGGGTGAATCGTATATTAGAAGATCTCTTAAGAGCCTGTGTATTGGATTTTGGTGGATCATGGGATGACCATTTGCATCTAGTAGAGTTTGCATATAACAATAGCTATCAGTCCAGTATTGGTATGGCTCTGTTTGAAGCTTTGTACGGAAGACCGTGCAATTCACCGTCATGTTGGTTAGAAACTGGTGAGAAGTTTGTGCTTGGACCGGATGTGATAAGAGAAACATCAGACAAGATTAAGGTTATCCAACAGCGAATGAAGACTGCCCAAGATAGGCAGAAGAGTTATGCCGATAAGAGGAGAAGAGATTTAAAGTTCTCCATTGGCAACTTGGTGTTTGTCAAGATTTCCCCGTTAAAGAGCGTGATACGATTTGGCAGGAAAGGCAAGTTAGCACCAAGATTCATTGGTCCATTCCCATTTCTTGAGCAAATTGGGAATTTGGCATATAAAGTTGAATTACCATAGAAGATGGCAGGAGTTCACAATGTATTTCATGTTTCCCAGTTAAGGAAATTTGTGCACGACCCAGATGTGACTATTTCACCTGATCAGTTGGATGATGTCGAAGTTGAACCCAAGGCGATTGGGAACCGCAAGCCTATGCGTATTGTTGGGAACGATACGAAGCAACTTCGAAGGAAAGCGGTGAACCTAGTCAAAGTTCAGTGGGGCGAGAATGAGAATGACTGTACTTGGGAGACAGAGGAGAGCATTAGGAAGACGTATCCAGAACTCTTCGCCTGGTATGATTTTACCTTCGATTTAGTCTTTCCGCATGCTAGGATAGGCTTGTTTGCTTGTTTTGCATGTTTGATTGTTGTATGTGGCTGGTAGGCATGCGGGATCCTTTGTATGTTTTGGGTTAAGGAATTTCGGGGACGAAATTTCTTAAAGGGGGGGGGGGGGGGGGAGTGTAACGACCCGCATTCTACGCATCATAAGATCGTAGGATATTTATTTCTTTCACATACGAAGTCGTATGGTCATGTAACTTTGGGAGACGACTATTGGGGTCATTTCCCGTGTTCATGATTTTTGCCGATTTTTAAATGACCATTTTACCTCCAGTTGGTACTGTTTTGGCCATAACTTTTGACTGGAAAAGAATTTTGACCTGAAACCACTTCCATTGGCTCCGGATGATGGCTTACAATTCCGTAGATTGGTCACATTAGCCAAATTAACTCACCGTTTGGGAGATATGGCTGAAACAAGTTTCAGATAGTGAAAAACAGCTTAATTGGGCTTAACCAGGTGATTAACAACAAGGCCCAATGGGGAATTTCGGGATTAGGGTTATGAGGAAGCTGAAATCAGTTAGAGAACGATCTTATTTTCATTTTTCAGCCGCCACTTTCATTCTTGAACCCTAACAATGGCCGCCAACATCTAGAAACATCCCCAAATCACTTTCTAATCAAGGATTAAGCTTAGCACCATCAAATCAAGGAGAAATAGCACCAAATCAGTATTAGAGCTGCTGTTAGACATCAGTATTCACCCAAATCAGCGAGGTTTCAGTTCTGAAAATTTTATTTGTGGCCAAGGTGAGTGATTTGCATAGTTTTGCACTAATTACGGTTAATTAAGGGTAATTAGTAAAGATTAGCGAATTTATACACTAATAAATTCTGGAAAAATATCTATAAATTCGAAAATAATATTTTATGCCTCTGGTAGAAATTTGGTTTGATTTGGTTAAGTTTTGTTAACCCTTTGATCAGTTTTGCTTAAACATGCTTAAGGGAAATATGGGATTTTGGGTATGTTTGATCCATTTTACATGCTATAGTTATTGTTTTGATGTTTGTGGTTGATGTTACATGTTGCTATGACTGTATGACATAATTCGTGATTGTCTAGAAGTGTTAGATTGGTCGAAAACGCCGTCGAATGGCGTAAACAGTCGCTGGAATGAGTTGTAGGAATTTGGCCGATCCGGACCGGATCAGAGGGAGGAAGCCGAACCGAACCGACCAGGAGACCTCCCCAAGAACCGATGTTCTGGAGCCAGGTAGCTTCGCGAGCTGAACTGAAGGAGCATATCCGAACCGACCTGGTGCTATGGAGCTAGAATCCCGAGCCGACCGGATGGAGAAGCTTGAGAGACCCGACCCGATTGCTTGGGAAGAAGGACCGAACCAGAAGAGTTTTCCATGAAGCCAGAAGGTGTGGACTCCGATCCGAAGCGCTGGATGTAACATCCCGTGTATTCTATAATTGTGAAATTCACAAATTAAAGTATAACTAATTTCAAATCAAAGAATTAAGGGAAATGGGATACGCCATTGCGTTCGTCTCGGAATTCTGCTAGAGATAGAGTCTGAGTTTGCGTAAAACGGATATCGTATGAAGAAGATATGGACGAACGAAGTTGGGCGAAAAACAGAAAACCGGTCAAAATGCACTGGCGCACTTGGGAAGTGCGCCAGAACAAAAATGAACTGGCGCACTTGGGAAGTGCGGCAGTACATTTTTAGCCTGGCGCACCTGCCAAGTGCGCCCAGGTCAGAATGACCTGCTGGTCAGGTCTTGGCTGGCCTGATCAGGGTCTGGTCGAATTTCTGAGCCTTGCCTTGTCACTAGGGCTAGGTGTCAGCTCCTTGTTGGTCTCCCCTTCAAACGAACGGCTATTATTGAACCAAGCTCCATCGACGGTCTAAATCAACTCACAAACTCTATAAAAAGGACCTAAGACTAACCCTAATTCACACAAACTAAAATGGAGATGAGACCGTCATGTTGCTGAGGAGAGACTAAGGATAGCCGTCAGAAATAGAGAGACAATTAGGAGATAATTCAAAGCTTAAAGCAACGTCAGATCAATCAAAACAACGCCTACAACAAACGATAGCATCTCCAAATTCAGAACTCAGATTCCTGAATTGAAGATTCATCATACGTTGTAAGTAGAGTGCTATTCCGATGTGAATAATTAATTGCGTTTGATTTGTATAAGATGCGAAATGGAATTGTGGCGATAATAATATATATTTGTATGTTATTTTGATTCTAAACGATTTGGGAATATTATGGTATACGATTGGATATTTGCAAGTACGTGATTTGCGTTGGAAGATAACAACGAAATGGAATTGTGGCGATAATAATCTATATTTGTATGTTATTTTAATTCTAAACGATTTGGCAATGCTATGGTGTACGATTGGATTCATACAAGTATATGATTTAAGTTGACAACCACATGTTGTGGAATTTTAATTGGGATTCATGCAAGTATATGATTCATTGTTATGCTAATGTGATGTACATACTTTTATGATAACTTTTACTGTGCAATTGAATCGATTAAGTACTATGATTTATATGAATCTATGTTGAAATTTGCAAATCGTACTTTTGTGTTAGAAACAAAAGTAAGCACCTTTATGAACATGACCGAACTATGTTTGGTATTATGCCTAGTTGAATTATGTTTTAGGCCTAAGTTGTTATCAAAACGATATGGTGATATATGTGACACAATTAAGTTAGATTTACATTCCAATTGCAAGTTTACAATGATTCATGTTTAAGTATTGTTTATGCCATAATCATATGAATGAATGATTCATCTTTAAGTATTGTTTATGCCATAATCATATGAATAGAATGATTCATGTTTAAGTATTATTTATTCCATAATCATATGAATAGAATGATTCATATTGTTTATGCCATAATCATATGGATAGAATGATTCATGTTTAAGTATTGTTTATGCCATAATCATATGAATAAATGATTCATGTTTAAGTATTGTTTATGCCATAATCATATGAATAGAATGATTCATGTTTAAGTATTGTTTAGGCCATAATCATATGAATAAATGATTCATGTTTAAGTATTGTTTATGCCATAATCATATGAATAGAATGATTCATGTTTAAGTATGGTTTATGCCATAATCATATGAATAAATGATTCATGTTTAAGTATTGTTTATGCCATAATCATATGAATAGAATGATTCATGTTTAAGTATTGTTTATGCCATAATCACATGAATAAATGATTCATGTTTAAGTATTGTTTATGCCATAATCATGTGAATAGAATGATTCATGTTTAAGTATTGTCTATGCCATAATCATGTGAATAGAATGATTCTTGTTTAAGTATTGTTTATACCATAATTATATGAATAGAATGATTCATGTTTAAGTATTGTTTATGCCATGATTATATGAATAAAATGATTCATGATATGCCATGATTATATGATGTTACAACTGCAAGTTCACATGTGCCTATTTTATGTTGATTGAATCGTTCGTTGCAAGTTCATGCGTTCACACTCCCCTTTTTCATGTTACCTTATAAACACCATGTCATAAGCCTCCCCTTTTCATTTGGCTAAATTGGGTTTAAGTATTAAACCCAACACACCTTACATTGGAGCGAACGTGTAAAGCGGAGGTAATGACGTTTGGGCTAAAATATAGAACATATGTGTTGGCATGTTTGACGCATGCCAACAATCTTGAAAAGCAATTAAGTGGCATAAATAAATTTTAATCAATAAAGATGAATTTGAATAATGGGCCGCGAATATTTACATATAAAAAGAAAAGAGACAAAATATGTAAATGTAGAAAATACGATGTGTTTAACCCGAGGTTGGATTGAGTTGTGATGTAAACCTGCCCGGAACCGCCCAGCTGTCCAGTAGTCACAACAATACCTATCCAATGTGGGTGGTTAAACACAGAGCCCAATAAGGACCCGAGGTTAGACTTAGTTGTGGCGTAAGACTGCCTGGACCCAACCGGCAACAGGCAGCCACAACAATACCTGTCTAATGTGAGAGGTTGAGGCTTTAATAAGACAATTAAGGCTGAGCCAGGATTGATAGGATTAAGTAAATTATATTAATACTTAATCAAAATGGAACATGCTAAACTAAACAGACTGATTGGGGGTTAGGTTTATAAAACACTTAACCAACTTAGCATGTTGGCTAGAAATAGAAAACCTAGTAGCGGGGGACCCTTTTCAGCAGTAACCCTACAAGGCGTATCATGATACCCTGAAACTAGGCAGGGTGGGGCACGATTACTGGGCTGACTGTAAGAGGTCAAATCGACGGCGGTGGTGCAGCAGTGTAGGTTCTAACGAGGTGCGGGCGTGCACACACTCCGGCGCAGAAAAATAAGGCACTGGGCACCAGTAGCATACCTGTGCATTCTAGAATTGTGTCGGGCCGCCACCATGGGACTTGATACACCCCATGGTGGGACCAGCATAGGTAACTACAACATCGGGGGCCGTAAGACACATGTAACTATGCGAGTAGGAGCCGATCATCAGAAATGGATCACTTCACCCTGATTATGGGGTGCCTGTTGGGAACTAGTTTATATGGGTACAGAGATTAATATGGGGTACGATAGTATATTCAACCCTAGACAACTTAACTTAGTTTATGGTGCTTTCCCATTTCCAGTTTATACTTATCATACCCAGTTCTTTATTCATAGACTGAATAGTCCTAGACTTACTCAGGCTTTATGTCTGACTCTACTTTTCTTTTGCCTTCTTTTCTTTCGTTTCCCACCCCAGGTCCACAGGGAGGGAACACCGCAGCTTGACCAGATTTCACATCCAACTTGAAGAGAAAGAATGTATTGCTTGGATCTTTTCCGTTTTGGACTATGGCTTTGGACAACAATTATGGGACTTTTGCAGTTTATTTATGTTTTATTTATGCTTCTTTAAATAATGTAATCAAGACAGTTATGATTTTTGGAAGTATTGTAAAACAATTATGGCATGGTTTGTGTAACACGTATTTTGATGAAATAAAAGTTGTTTTCCGCTGTTCAAAAATATGTGTTATTATATCTGTCTTGTATATCTGTGACTTATACTTATAAACCTCCACCAAAATTAGGGCATTCCCTTCGAGAGTGACCCTAACGGAGGTGGGGTGTTTCACTTGGTATCAGAGCATAGGTTTACCAGATAAGATAAAAAGTTTTGAAAATTTATTTTCAAAAAGGAAATTTAAAGTAGCATTTTTAAAAGATAAAATATTATTTTATTTTAAAAAAGGCAAAGTCCCCCAAAGCCATAGGTACTATCTTCTATCCTTCGTTTTGAATCTATCCTTTCTATTTCAGCATGTCTGGAGACCTTACTCCCCAGCTGCTGACGCTTTCACTCCTCCTCCTCCACGTGAACCAGCAAGCGGAAAAGTCCCAGAGTAGGAAGACGAATAATAGTCAAACAAGAAAGGATCGTAAAAGTAATAACAAGAAACGAGAAAAAAGGAAATGCAATTTTTGTGGTACGGAAGGGCACATAGCCAAGGATTGTAGAAAGAGGAAAAGAAAGCAAGGAGAATGTTTTCATTGTGGGGAGACTGGACACATCAGCAAAGACTGCCCTGAGAAGACAGACTTTAAGAAGGGCGGGAAAGACAACAAGTCCCAAGAGAAGAGGAAGTGTAAATTCTATGGCAAAGTGGGGCACTTAGTGAAAGATTGCCGGAAAAAGAAGGCCAAGATGAATGGTGGGTACTTTTCTTACGGTGAGACAGGCCACATGGCTAAGGAATGCCCAAAGAAACGAGGACAGGGGCAGAGGGATGGATCCACCTTGGGGGCGCAGGTTCATGTGCTAGAAGCGCCACCTCTGCAACAACGAGGTATAAATACTTCTGTAGAAAGTGTAGTTTATCTTTATGATCACCCCGTTCGCACTTTATTTGATTCCGGCGCATCACACTCCTTTATCTCGTCTGCTTTAGTAGAATCTCTGCACCTAAAAACTAGTATGGTAGAGGACCCCTTAATTGTTTCAAACCCAATTGGGGGCCCAGCTCATTTGTCTATGATCTGTGTGGAATTGAAAATTTCTATTCTAAGCGTAGAGTTTAAATGTAGTGCCTTTGTTTTGGGCCGTTGGTTGATTCTAGCGATGGAGTGGTTATCCAGTAAGGGTGACCATCTCGGTTTCGAAAAGAGGGTAGTTAGACTCTTGACTTGCCTCGGTAATACCCTCGAAGTCGCAGGTAACCCTTTAGGGTTCTATCATGATTTGTTTCCTAGAATCTCTTGACACATTTATTGGTAATTTGTAATCCGATCGAGTAGTGTTCGCCACTAAGGCAGAAGGTTCATTTCGCTTATGCATGAGTTTTAGAGAATCACCTTAGTAAGTACATTTGGCAACATGGTTGGCATTTATTTCCAAGAGATAGTTCTTCTACGTGGAATACCTGATAGTAAGTGGACGAGATCTAAGATTCACTAGTGAATTTTGGAGAGCTTGCATGAAACCATGAGTACGCCGTTATGTTTGAGCCGAGTATACTAGAAGTAGAGTAAGTGAAAGAGGAACGAGAGGAAACAGTGAAATAGGTTCCAACTCATATTTTGGAAACAAGAATTAAGAAGCTACGAAATTGTGAAGTTAAAGACGGACAAAGCATAATGGAGTTAAGCTCAAGAAATGCGACTTAGAAGATTGAAGACTAGATTCGTGCATCATATCTCTTCTTAAGAGTAGATCCTTGATCCCTCTCTTCCTGTAGAGCTTACTTGCATGCTATCTTTTGTGTATATCCTCTCGGTCCCATTCTCAATCCAATTTCTGTTGCAAACCCCATAGGGAATATGACTCATCTGTTAGTAACACATGATGGGGCTTGAGGGTGTTCGTTGGTTTGACTAAACTTTTTTTGGGTTTTATAGGATACGGGTTGGTCTTAGGAAGGGACTCCCATGTGACCTAAAAGGAGTCCATCATGCTTAGTTTCCTAGAATCATATATAGTGGTTGGGTTGAGTAATTCTTTGGGTGTCAGTCTGATGTTGATTTCGGTCTTCAGGGCTGATGCTTAGAGAGTTCTTCTCCTAATCAATATATATGTGGCATAGATTTCCAGTTTTGACATTGCCTAATGGACACAAAGTTTTTACTTGCTTCTATCATTCGACTATACCTTTAGATAGGAACAATTGGGTGTAAACATGTGTTTGAGACATGTTATGATTGATGGTTGCAAGTGGCTGCAAGTGGTTGCTAGTGGTTGCTCGTTGTTGCATATACACACAATCTAGGTTTTAGATCGGCTCAGTCACTTCATACTGCATATGCATATATGTATTTATATTCGTATATGGTTGAAGTTTAATGTGTTGTCCTATGGATGTTGCATTTATATGAATGATTGCGCACTCATATAGAATCATGAATAGGAAAATTTGCATACATAATGGATTCATGGCACTTACATAATTCGCATTAAGGAGGTCAACTGAATCAGTAGACCGCCTGATTTTGCATTAGATAAGTACATGTACACACACACTTCGCATATGATCATGAAGCATTAGAAGTCTTTTAAGGACAATGGATGCTCGTGTTTGATAGATGAGTAGATGGATGTTTGGATGTACATTCTTCCTGAACTTGAAGATTTCGGGGACGAAATCCTTTTAAGTGGGGGAGAATGTAACACCCCGTGTATTCTATAACTGTGAAATTCACAAATTAAAGTATAACTAATTTCAAATCAAAGAATTAAGGGAAACGGGATACGCCATTGCGTTCGTCTCGGAATTCTGCTAGAGATAGAGTTCGAGTTTGCGTAAAACGGACATCGTATGAAGAAGATATAGACGAACGAAGTTGGGCGAAAAACCAGAAAACGGGTCAGAATGCACTGGCGCACTTGGGAAGTGCGCCAGAACAAAAATGAACTGGTGCACTTGGGAAGTGCGCCAGTACATTTTTAGCCTGGCGCACCTGCCAAGTGCGCCCAGGTCAGAATGACCTGCTGGTCAGGTCTTGGCTGGCCTGATCAGGGTCTGGTCGAATTTCTGAGCCTTGCCTTGTCACTAGGGCTAGGTGTCAGCTCCTGGTTGGTCTCCCCTTCAAACGAACGGCTATTATTGTACAAAGCTCCATCGACGGTCTAAATCAACTCACAAACTCTATAAAAAGGACCTAAGACTAACCCTAATTCACACAAACTAAAATGGAGATGAGACCGTCATGTTGCTGAGGAGAGACTAAGGATAGCCGTCAGAAATAGAGAGACAATTAGGAGATAATTCAAAGCTTAAAGCAACGTCAAATCAATCAAATCAACGCCTACAACAAAGGATAGCATCTCCAAATTCAGAACTCAGATTCCTGAATTGAAGATTCATCATACGTTGTAAGTAGAGTGCTATTCCGATGTGAATAATTAATTGCGTTTGATTTGTATAAGATGCGAAATGGAATTGTGGTGATAATAATATATATTTGTATGTTATTTTGATTCTAAACGATTTGGGAATATTATGGTATACGATTGGATATTTGCAAGTACGTGATTTGAGTTGGAAGTTAACAACGAAATGGAATTGTGGCGATAATAATCTATATTTGTATGTTATTTTGATTCTAAACGATTTGGCAATGCTATGGTGTACGATTGGATTCATACAAGTATATGATTTATGTTGACAACCACATGTTGTGGAATTTTAATTGGGATTCATGCAAGTATATGATTCATTGTTATGCTAATGTGATGTACATACTTTTATGATAACTTTTACTGTGTAATTGAATCGATTAAGTACTATGATTTATATGAATCTATGTTGAAATTTGCAAATCATACTTTTGTGTTAGAAACAAAAGTAAGCACCTTTATGAACATGACCAAACTATGTTTGGTATTATGCCTAGTTGAATTATGTTTTAGGCCTAAGTTGTTATCAAAACCATATGGTGATATATGTGACACAATTAAGTTAGATTTACATTCCAATTGCAAGTTTACAATGATTCATGTTTAAGTATTGTTTATGCCATAATCATATGAATAAATGATTCATGTTTAAGTATTGTTTATGCCATAATGATATGAATAGAATGATTCATGTTTAAGTATTATTTATTCCATAATCATATGAATAGAATGATTCATATTGTTTATGCCATAATCATATGGATAGAATGATTCATGTTTAAGTATTGTTTATGCCATAATCATATGAATAGAATGATTCATGTTTAAGTATTGTTTATGCCATAATCATATGAATAAATGATTCATGTTTAAGTATTGTTTATGCCATAATCATATGAATAGAATGATTCATGTTTAAGTATTGTTTAGGCCATAATCATATGAATAAATGATTCATGTTTAAGTATTGTTTATGCCATAATCATATGAATAGAATGATTCATGTTTAAGTATTGTTTATGCCATAATCATATGAATAAATGATTCATGTTTAAGTATTGTTTATGCCATAATCATATGAATAGAATGATTCATGTTTAAGTATTGTTTATGCCATAATCATATGAATAAATGATTCATGTTTAAGTATTGTTTATGCCATAATCATATGAATAGAATGATTCATGTTTAAGTATTGTCTATGCCATAATCATGTGAATAGAATGATTCATGTTTAAGTATTGTTTATACCATAATTATATGAATAGAATGATTCATGTTTAAGTATTGTTTGTGCCATGATTATATGTATAAAATGATTCATGATATGCCATGATTATATGATGTTACAATTGCAAGTTCACATGTGCCTATTTTATGTTGATTGAATCGTTCGTTGCAAGTTCATGCGTTCACACTCCCCTTTTTCATGTTACCTTATAAACACCATGTTATAAGCCTCCCCTTTTCATTTGGCTAAATTGGGTTTAAGTATTAAACCCAACACACCTTACATTGGAGCGAACGTGTAAAGCGGAGGTAATGACGTTTGGGCTAAAATATAGAACATATGTGTTGGCATGTTTGACGCATGCCAACAATCTTGAAAAGCAGTTAAGTGGCATAAATAAATTTTAATCAATAAAGATGAATTTGAATAATGGGCCGCAAATATTTACATATAAAAAGAAAAGAGACAAAATATGTAAATGTAGAAAATACGATGTGTTTAACCGAGGTTGGATTGAGTTGTGATGTAAACCTGCCCGGAACCGCCCGGCTGTCCAGTAGTCACAACAATACCTATCCAATGTGGGTGGTTAAACACGAAGCCCAATAAGGACCCGAGGTTAGACTGAGTTGTAGCGTAAGACTGCCCGGACCCAACCGGCAACAGGCAGCCACAACAATACCTGTCTAATGTGAGAGGTTGAGGCTTTAATAAGACAATTAAGGCTGAGTCAGGATTGATAGGATTAAGTAAATTATATTAATACTTAATCAAAATGGAACATGCTAAACTAAACAGACTGATTGGGGGTTAGGTTTATAAAACACTTAACCAACTTAGCATGTTGGCTAGAAATAGAAAACCTAGTAGCGGGGGACCCTTTTCAGCAGTAACCCTACAAGGCGTATCATGATACCCCGAAACTAGGCAGGGTGGGGCACGATTACTGGGCTGACTGTAAGAGGTCACATCGACGGCGGTGGTGCAACAGTGTAGGTTCTAACGGGGTGCGGTCGTGCACACACTCCGGCGTAGAAAAATAAGGCACTGGGCACCAGTAGCATACTTGTGCATTCTAGAATTGTGTCGGGCCGCCACCATGGGACTTGATACACCCCATGGTGGGACCAGCATAGGTAACTACAACATCGGGGGCCGTAAGACACATGTAACTATGCGAGTAGGAGCCGATCATCAGAAATGGATCACTTCACCCTGATTATGGGGTGCCTGTTGGGAACTAGTTTATATGGGTACAGAGATTAATATGGGGTACGATAGTATATTCAACCCTAGACAACTTAACTTAGTTTATGGTGCTTTCCCATTTCCAGTTTATACTTATCATACCCAGTTCTTTATTCATAGACTGAATAGTCCTAGACTTACTCAGGCTTTATGTCTGACTCTACTTTTCTTTCGCCTTCTTTTCTTTCGTTTCCCCCCAGGTCCACAGGGAGGGAACACCGCAACTTGACCAGATTTCACATCCAGCTTGAAGAGAAAGAATGTATTGCTTGGATCTTTTCCGTTTTGGACTATGGCTTTGGACAGTAATTATGGGACTTTTGCAGTTTATTTATGTTTTCTTTATGCTTCTTTAAATAATGTAATCAAGACAGTTATGATTTTTGGAAGTATTGTAAGACAATTATGGCATGGTTTGTGTAACACGTATTTTGATGAAGTAAAAGTTGTTGTTTTCCGCTGTTCAAAAATATGTGTTATTATATCTGTCTTGTATATCTGTGACTTATACTTATAAACCTCCACCAAAATTAGGGCATTCCCTTTGAGAGTGACCCTAACGGAGGTGGGGTGTTTCACTTGAGGAAGATCACCCCGATCCGACCCGAAGCAGAGAGGAAGGTTGAGCTGGAGATTCCGAACCGATCCGATTGCTTAGGGAGGAGTATTCCGATCCGAACCGAGGAGCTTATGACCACGACCTAAAGTAAAGTAAGGTAAAGAAATGAAGACCGGTCCGGAGAAGAAGGTGATGACCAGAACCCGAGATGCAAAGGAAGTCCAAATGAGGAGCTTTGACTCAGGATCCAGTTGGGAACCAATGAGTGAGCTTCATGATTGAGCTTTGCTGCGGGACGTGTGCAAAGGGGTTGTCGATGCCTGTAGCTTTGAATCACTATGTGTAGAGAGTACATGAACGGATTCAGGGCCACAATGGCCTAGGTACGACTAAAGGGGCTATAGACCAATGAAGTGGGGTCATTTGTAAAGATTTGGTCATGACTCCATGTGGTAAGCTTGGTAGTAGCAGTAATTGTACAAGTCGAACTCCGTCACTACTTCGATGGGTCTAGTGATTGACAGTGGTGGACATCGTATGCTTTACGCACTGAGTGAGAGATGTGAGGATGGCTTCTATGGTTGATATGTTTTCCCATCATTATGACATGCACACCCCACCCCCGTACTCTTTACACCATCTGTTTAGTGGCACCTTAGAGTATTGTACGGTATGTAGTACTAACTCTTTGGTTGCAGGTCCAGGTTCAGATATGGTTTAGTATACCTGTTATTGTTCTGTTTAGATGCTTATCGCTCATACCGGACTTTTTGTCTGACCCAGAGTTTTATGTCTCTTCTTATTACTCTGGGTGCTCACACGAGCAGACTAGAGACAGGTTAGCTGGTGATGCACGAGTAGCTGATTCGGAGGCGAGCAGGAGGCTTCCACGTATGATACATATAGTATTCTCCCTGTGTTGTTGAAGATCACTGCTCGGGCATTAGTAGTGCATCTTCTACTTTAGCTTTCTTTTGCTTTAGAGACAGTTTAAAGTTGTAATAAACATGTTGGATCATAAGCTGTATTTGGATATCCGCTGCTCTAATGATGACGTTGATGTTGGTTTTAGTTATCAGCTTATGCAATGTCTCACCTGTTTTATGTCAAGTATGTTATTATTATATTTTGTTCCATGCGCTGTGAGACATTCTACAGGTTCATCTTTAGTTAATTCTCTTCTTTCCTTTCTTTGACGACCGTTCCGTGCTAGTCGGGTATGTGTACAGCGCACCTTCGGAGGAAATGCAGGCTGGTACGGGGCGGGCCGTCACATTATTTTCTATAACAGAAAAGAATTAAGGAAGTTTATACAACGAACAAATTTGATTCCATCTGACTACATGAGTTAGCATAGTTTATAAAGAAAGAAATCTTAATTAAGGTTTGTAATGAAAGATGTTGAGCATAATCATTTTTACCATTGATTAAGATTATAATAAGATTAACGAGATTTTAGCGGCCGAGTAAGCCCCAAAAAAACGAACGAGACTACTTAGTTAAACAGTTGAATAGCTAAACGACCAAATGGAGCAGCTATGTTGAATAGTTAAACAACTAAATATGCCGAACGACTGAATAGAACTACTATTGAATGGTCGAATAGGTAGAGAAATGAATGGAACTCCTATATAACGATCAAACAACTGGAAAAAAAGAGTAGAATTGCTTTATCCTTGAAATGGATCTAAAAGTTTCTTTATTACACGCTTCTCGGGTTTAGCCAATTTGCAATGATTTTGATGGCTTTCAGTATCTTACATACTTTAAATATGAATTCCTATTTTCTTTTCAACAAGTTGAAGTTTTAGGCAAATTATATTGAATACATCGGGCCGGCTTTACTCTGAACTGGGTGATTGGAGATTCCTCTTTGAGCAAACCTGGTCTTCATAGCCTTGACCAAATTGGGTCGATCGCCCAATGACTTTACCTTGAGTTTTCGGACCAACTTCGTAAATATATGATTTTACGTTGAATGAACTTGTTCGGGGAGGCCTGGACCAGATTAGGCCAATATAGTTGGAAAGTTATATATCTTTTATTTTATTTCATAAATTTTTGGTAAATTTCTCTATTTTTATTGATTAAATTTCTGATTTATTTCATAGTTGAACGATTTGCTAATATTTGCACTTAATGGTTTCACTGGATTCGTTTGAACTACAATGCCTAGTTCCATTGTGATTTTCCGTTTCTTGTTGGGTTTTCTAGCTTACTACTTTCTTCACATTGGAAATTTCTAATTTTATGACTCTTGCTCCCTGTGTTTGCATTATTATGCACTTTATTTATTTTATTCTTGAGTTAGCTATTATGGATAATTTAAACTCTTCTATTTGACAAATTTTCAAATTGTTAGTTTTCCTCGATTAATGTGTGATTTCATGATGCTTCCATTTTTGGATGGTCTTTTGGTTTCTAAAATTACCTTTTTAATGCCATTTGGGTAGTTTCTAATCACGTGCTGCTTTAAGCTGTTCTTGGATGAATTCCCATTTATTTCATGATTTCTCTTGTATAACGATGTGTAATTTTAATCAATTAAAATTATTAAATTGTATGGGTTTAAATAAAAATAGTTGAAATAAAAATTTATGATTCCTTAATGAAAAAATAAAATTATGCAAGTTAATCTTGTTGCAATGCTGTTTGAAAATTTAAAATTACATTCAACATCATTGCTTGTTTATATATGATATAATGATATAATTGAAATAAACTAAATTAAAATAAATTTGAATTGAAATAGATTTGAGTGAATAGTATTGTTTTGATTGACTTTATAATTTTTAGAACAATTTCCCTAATGGCTTTTTGGATGACTTCTGAAGAATTCTGTGTTTTTCAATCATATTCTAACTATATGATTCTTTGTGTATTCTTTGGATGAAATTATTCTTGTATTGTGCATCCCTTCAACGCTTATGTTTTCCATAGTTTTGCTAAGATTTCATATGAACGTTTCCTAACTTTTCTAGTTATAAAATTTCATTAGTTCTTTTAAATGAACTTTTAAGTTATTATGACATTTGATCTGGATTACTCCTACCATCGATTGATAATTAATGTGATTCTTCAAGTGGTTTCTTGCTATCAGCTTCCCTAACAATGAAGGATTTCTAGTCTTTCTTATTTTCCTCTTTGAAAAATTTGCTAACTTTTTATATTACTTCCCTAATCTTCATGATTTGTTTGTCTAATTTATAAACAAAAATCTCAAAGTGGAATTTCATAGAGCATAATGCCCTATTACTTACTTTTTTCATTATAAAATACAAGATCTTGTTCATTGAAATTAAAAAGATACATCAACATTATCTTTTTATAGTTATACTTCTACTCTAATTCTATACGGTATCCTTTATTCGGTTGGCATTTAGTCATTTTTAATGAATGAACATGCATGTATTGATGATAGCAAACTTTTAAGGATTTAGTCATCAGTCTATAAATTACAATCAAGAGTAATTCTTCATTCAAAAAAAGTTAACTTTTCCCCTTCAATATAAAAATGTTATTATTAATAGTTGCAAAATCTGTAACTATTGTTTTTAGTACATCGAAACCGAATTTACTTGAATTATGGGATTTAATATTACAAGACCGGAAGAAACAAGGCAATATGGTGAAATCAAGTAGGCACAAAATGCATCGCCAACAATAAAAACCAAGAAAGATCACCTAAATTTTAACTTAAAGAACAAAAGCTTCTTCTAGACTAGGGAGGCAAAGTGGTACCCAAAATATGTCCTTGAATAAAAGTATGAAAAAAGGCTTATAAAAATGTAAGAGATAATCATTCGAAAAAGTGAGAAAGAGCCATTGTAGACGTCAAAGGCTAGCTATTTGAGGTACTAAAGAAAGGCAAGCAAGTTCCATAACGAACACTCAGTCTCAACCAACTCGAAAGCAAAGCAAGCCTTTCGATTCAGTAGTAATACCACCAAAATATACTTCATTGTTTTGAAGGCTATGCGATGCTAAGGGAAGGCAAACACAGACAAGATGAACTCTTCAACAGAGTCAAAGGAGTGAGTCCACATCTATGCAAGATATAACATGATTTTCAAGAAGTTAGAAGTAAATTGAACCCACCTTTTTTCCAATGTTAGTCCCTTTCAAAGAGGTTGAAAGGGTCACCTTATGGTATTTTAATGAAGTTGAAGCTGTCAAGTAAATTTGAAGAAATCAAGCTCTTCTCATTTGAGCCAAATTGGCCCTTCGAATGTGCCAAATAGAATTTTAATGACATGGTTACTAAAAGTAAATCACCGCAACATGAAGGGACTTAACTTTGGATAAATTAAACATTTGATGAAATTGACTCTGTAGCAATCAATCCTTTCGAAGCGGTCGAATTATCTAGCAACATCATTTTGTTTTGGACCAACACCATCAAGATAAAGGCTCTCAAAAATCTGCTTCTTCTGCAAGCACTCAATCTTCACCCTTCTAGTATATCAAGCTTATGAAGAGGTTAGGGACTACCCTCGAAGAAGATGAAGGCTTATTTCAAAATAGTTATCTAAAGCTATAATTTGGACCTGTTGATGTTGCATTCCTATAGACTATGTAGATAGCTGGGAGACAAATTATGGAAGGCCACTGCTACTAGTCCTTCGCCTCTGCTCCATCAGAAGCCCGAAAGTAAAGGTATCACGATGAAAGGCGGTCAATCTGCATATATAAATAAGAACCTAAGGGTTCTGAATATGGGAATTTTAGAATCCCTATACTTATATTCTATTTCTTGATTGCAAATCCTAATTCCTAAAACAAATTGGGGACTTTGTCCCACTTTAATTTTTAAGCCTTTGTAATTATCAAAATCACTAGTAAAAAGAAGATTCTAAGTAATTGATGGAGAAATTCATTAATATGTGTAGCTAGCCCTCGTCAATAGGGTCGACAAACTTCTCCTTACCACATAGCCACACATTCAATATCCATATCAAGGGAAAAAACTTTATAAGTACAAATTAATTAAAATTTTTATCCAAAAGGACAAGCCACTAATAATTTATCTATAGGGACAGTAAATAGGCCAGCCCAACATAATCCCTCTTTTATTACGTTCTTATTATCGTTTCCATCTTCTCACTGAAAACCCTAGACGCTGACCGCCTCTTCCATCAAACCCTAGTCAATTCCGATGATCAACTTCCACTACGTCACTGACCGCCTCTTCCATCGAACCCTAATCGCCTGCACAAACAACTTTCACCTCTTCCATTAAATTTCTCGATCTCCTTACTGATTTCCAACGCGATTTCTTCCTCAACAATCTGACTCGCGCAAATTTCTTGATCTCCTCACTAATTTCATCATTTTTGATTTCGTCGTAGAAAATCAAACGAGAGAGATGAACGAGAAAAAAATCGCTGGAAAATACTTTTTTTTTATGGACAATTTAGCAGCAGTTTTTAGATATCTGTTTGCTATTTTTTTAGGCATTAGTTTTCGTTTTTAACAGTGTTATGCTTTTGTTTTTATAATTTTGGTGCAATATTTGTTTTCCACATGTACTGTTGCATTAGCTTTGCAACTCAATCGAAATTATGTCATTTTAATCAATTAAAGTGGGATGTAAACATTTTTTGTATTAGTTTTTTTTTGAAATATCATAGCAGTTTTTAGGTATCAGTTTTATATTTTTTTATATATCAGTTTTATATTTTTTTATGTATCAGTTTTATATTTTCTAGTTGAATTTACATTATAGCAGTTTTTAGGTATTAATTTTTTTTTTCAGGTATTAGTTTTATATTTTCTAGTTGAATTTACATCATAGCAGTTTTTAGGTATTAGTTTTATATTTTTTTTAGGTATCAGTTTTAAAATTTAGAATGGGGAACTGTTGAACTTTTTTCATTATAATCAACCAAATTGTGATGTAACATTTTTTGCATTAGTTTTAGTTTTAAAATAGTGCAACATTAAATTTAGTAGAAAATGATACCTAAGTTGGTATAAAAATGATACTCACTCATTATACAAAGTAAAAACTGTTACATTACACTATTAAAAAAAACTGATATGTGCATGTGAAATGATCATTTATTATGCATAACATTTACATTTGATACTCATAAATCATATCATTCAGTTGACTACATCTTCTCTTTTGTTAGCTATGCATAAATGTAGTATCATCTTCTCTTTTTTTACTATCTTATCATTTTAGTTAAGTATTCGTAACACATGTAGCTCAGTTCAACTTAATATGCATACATGTATGCAACTATTACAAATATATGCATATATGTATGCATATATTCACCCAGATTTTCAATAGAAAACACTGGATGAATACATGCATATATGTATGCATATATTTAGTATAAATACATAGATGTACGCAACTTTTTTTTAGATTGTTTCCGAGAATATTTGCGAATTTTTGAATTTTTTTTAACCACCAACGCATTTTTGAATTTTTTTTAACCACCAGCGCATTTTTTGTGTGGAAAACACTTAACATGCCAAGACATGGACCCGCTTTCAATTAGAAACTTGTACTGGATGCCGTTTATATTTTGAAGAGTAATAGTGATGTATGCCCAATTTCCACTTTTAATAATCTATATACTTGTATTCTATTTCTTAAGTGCAACCCCTAATTCTTAAATAAAATTACAGATTTTGTCCCACTGTAATTCTTAAGCCTTTGTACTTATCAAAATCATTAATAAAAAAATCTAAAATAATCGATAGAGAACTTCATCAATATGAGTAGTTAGCCCTTCTCCAAAAGGTCGACGAGCTTCTCCTCACCACAAAATCACGCCTTCGACATCCATATCAATCTAGCTACCATAGCTCCTTGTCAACAGGCTCATCACTGTTTTGGGTGTTGAATAATTTTATTGTTAACATTTTTGATGCTATAGGGCTCGAACCTCCTACATCCTATTCTCTTTTCATCGTAATCAATCATAGAAAATAAGATTCAATAAAATGGTACAAAGAGCTTCCCAATCATGGACTGTGGAAAGTGACATTGCTCCGAATTTCAGTTTAGCAAATATAGAAGTAGGTCAGTCATCACGTAGAGGTCAACATATATCACAACAAGTAGCTATCCCAAGAGAGTTTGTTAATGGAAATGTCCCACAAGATTCTTCTGTAGCAAATGATGTCAAGAAAGCCATACCAGATATTAGGGATGAGCATGGTGCGGTTTGGTGTGGTTTTGATTTAAAACCGCACTCGGAACCGCTAGAGTGTGGTTTTCAAAAGTAGGAACCGGAACCGGACCAAAAACCGTTGGCGCGGTTTGGTTTTAAAAGTGCGGTTTCGATTTTTAAAAGTGCGGTTTCGGTTTTAAAACCAATTAACAAAAAAATATCGTTCCCTTAGATGATGATGCACATGAAATGTTTAAAGCTGAGGCAGAGGCTTTTTTATTTGTCCAGTGTGTGATATTGATCTTCAAATGCAAATGAAAACTCTTTTATTGTAATGACCAATCGGTCCAATCCTAATACCATCTTAGTATAGATGACATCAAGGCAATGGATGTAATCCAAATCATAATTCTGATGGACCGAAAGCAGTATGTAGAACTTGTTCTAGATACTTCTCAGTAGTAGCATACTGCCTCTTTTTAACCTCTATAGCTAATACAATAAGAGCTTTGTCTGGTGGTAGGTCTTGATAGCTTTTCAAGGTGTTCAATATTAGTTTTGTTTTCTTTTGTAGATCCTTTCTATGATCAAACATTTCCATCAACATGTCATGAGTAATCTTGGCAACTTGAGTCAATATAGCCGTGCAGTTAGAGTGCTGCAACATGTATTGCTGCTCTTTTGCTTCCATGATTGCCAAGTAGTGAACGTGCAGATTTTCCTGAAGCTAAATTTCAGAAGGTAGCGTTAAAATTTACGTACAAGTAACATTCGGTGCGGTTTCGGTTTTGCGGTTTGAAAAAGGATGAAAATCGAACCCGGACCATACTAATGGTGCAGTTTCATCGGTTTTGCGATTTTACTTCGGTGCGGTTTTCTAAGATGCAGTTTTTAGCGGTTTTATGCGGTTTCGGTTCGTAATCGGTTTTCCTGCTCATCCCTACCAGATATCACCATGAATAAAGGGAAGGCATTCTATGGGTCAAAAGAAAGTACCAAATCACAAGTAATTATATTCTCAAAGAAAACCATAGACCCGGAAGTTCTAGGTAATCACAAAACTTCGCCATTTATGTACAGTGAAAACACTATTCCAAATGATTATCTTTCCATTATAGAAAGCTATATAAACCCATATATAAATGCTGGGAAATCAAGTGTGAACTACTTCCAGCTACCTCTCGCATAACTGCCATTAAATGATATAGAAATTACTAAAGTTCTACCGTAGATATTTGGGAACAATTTTCAACTAAGTCCTTAACACGATTCCACATATATATAAGAGTCCAACTATTGAATCATATGAGCTGTTCAACACCAAATAAAGACCAGGAGAATCACTTAGCAATTACCTGAAAAGGTTTCATGCTGAATCACTCAAAATGAAATATGCTACTGATGAGAAAAAGCTAGCGAAGCATTCTGGACTATCTAGACAATTTCCCTTTCGGAGGGAGCGTTTCTTGCACGGATACAAAGAACTGCAGACTTCTGTATGCAAGCCGAAAAATTTATGTATATGGAAGAAAGTCAAAACACTTATGAAATTCTGTAGAAAGAATATGTTTTCGGCCTCTACCCTTCCTATCGAAGTTCAAAAGAGAAGGAAGTAAAGGATAAACCTAAAAGGAAGACTACCAGCTCAACCATATAAGCTTAAATTACCCTCTCTCTTACATCTATGCATTACAAAAAGACAACAGAAGTTTCTTAGTTTGTCACAAGAAAAATGCAACCATCGAGCCAAACTATAGAAGGAGATATTGCAAACATTACCGGACAAACAGATATGATACAGATAAATGCCTGACTCTAGCAAGAGTAATTTAGAAAATGGTTAGAGCTAGACTTCCACATGAACTTATCAAATATAACCAAATGACTCTTGAAAAGAGAAAGAAAACTGCATATGACCACAACTACCTTTCATCTGGCCTATACATCGACCATTCTTAGCTCTATTTGTTTTTAAAATGTAATTGATTTTCGACTATGTGCTAACGAAATTCAAGTGTCTTTTTAGGTAAAAACAAAATGTATTCATGCTCCAAGATATTTTGGTTTGCAAATATAACAAGATGCAAGTCTCCAAAGAAAAACAAAAGTAATATTGCCGAAGATGCCTTCACAAATTGAAAGATCGTCAAACTAATCTATGGAGGAGGGAAATTTCTCAAAACTATTTCACAATGAAGGATTCTTAAAGAAAAATGTAATCACATCAACGAAATCTATTAGTTCACGAATCATGAATTTTCAGATTTACAAGCAAAACATCTCTTTTTGCAGAGCAATGCCTATGTGGTTTGGTCATACATGATTTCATCTCATAAATGACTTCTACTCACAAATACTTTCTTAAAGGACATCCATTATACATTATGGTAAAACTTATCCACTCAACATTTTGAAATTTACATCAGTAAATTGTTTTGCAAAAGCAAGAAAGTAATTTCATCATGAAATAATTTCCAAAGTACTACATACATTAGACTATTGTAAGAAGAGCCTATTCTTAAATAAAGGGCAATTTATTCACGAATCACGATCTCTCACCTATTTAGTTAAAAGTATACACTTTCAACATGGGACCTATTATAAGTTCAAATATTTTGTTAAAAGGTTTTATAGATAAAAAACCATTTTCATAATTACTTTTTAAGCTCCATATATTGGAGTCATCCATCTGCGGATCTTTTCGCCTTAAATGCCTAACGTTGAGCATCTTTTTAGCTCCAATGTCCATTCCGGAGCACCTCCTATAGGGAGTGGGCTAAGTTGCCTACAATTTTTCATCTTCATATATTTGAGTCCATTTGGAGAGATAGAGAGAGAGAGAAAGAGGACAAAATAGCCTATATAATACTTTTTCGTCCATTGGAATACATCCTATGAGGAGGATCAAACATTCATCTCCTTGTCCTCGAAGAAGTAGCTCATTTACTAAAGTGCCCTCATATACAAGAACCATTCATTTCACTCCTATATGGATAAGGGTCATTCACTTTATAACTAAAGGTCAATCATAAAGGATAGTTAAGCCATTACATCTATAGCCTAAGAAAAGAAAGATCCCTTGTAGAGAACATAAGAGTTCTATTAGAACATCATCAACTGGATATATGAACCAAGTCTCGATAAAGGACACAATGAATAAGAATCATTATTTTCTATAACAGAAAAGAATGAAGGAAGTTTATACGATGAACAAATCTGATTCCATTCGACTACATGAGTTAGCATAGTTTATAAAGAAAGAAATCTTCTTTAAGGGTTGTGATGAAAGATGTTGAGCATAATCATCTTTACCATTGATTAAGATTATAATAAGATTAACGAGATTTTAGCGGCCGAGTAAGCCCCAAAAAAACGAACGACACTACTTAGTTAAACAGTTGAATAGCTAAACGACTAAATGGAGCAACTCTATTGAATAGTTAAATAACTAAATATGCCGAATGACTGAATAGAACTACTACTAAATGGTCGAATAGGTAGAGAAATGAATGGAACTCCTATATAACGATCAAACAACTGGAAAAAAAGAGTAGAATTGCTTTATCCTTGAAATGGATCTAAAAGTTTCTTTATTACACGCTTCTTGGGTTTAGCCAATTTGCAATGATTTTGATGGCTTTCAGTTTCTTACATACTTTAAATATGGATTCCTATTTTCATTTCAGTAAGTTGAAGTTTTAGGCAAATTATATTGAAAACATCGGGCCGGCTTTACTCTGAACTGGGTGATTGGAGATTCCTCTTTGAGCAAACCTGGTCTTCATAGCCTTGACCAAATTGGGTCGATCGCCCAATGACTTCACCTTGAGTTTTCGGACCAACTTCGTAAATATATGATTTTACGTTGAATGAACTTGTTCGGGGAGGCCTGGGCCAGATTAGGCCAATATAGTCGGAAAAGTTATCTATCTTTTATTTTATTTCATAAATTTCTCTATTTTTATTGATTAAATTTCTGATTTATTTCATAGTTGAACGATTTGCTAATATTTGCACTTAATGGTTTCACTGGATTCGTTTGAACTACAATGCCTAGTTCCATTGTGATTTTCCGTTTCTTGTTGGTTTTTTTAGCATACTACTTTCTTCACATTGGAAATTTCTAATTTTATGACTCTTGCTCCCTGTGTTGCATTACTATGCACTTTATTTATTTTATTCTTGAGTTAGCTATTATGGATAATTTAAACTCTTCTATTTGACAAATTTTCAAATTGTTAGTTTTCCTCGATTAATGTGTGATTTCATGATGCTTCCATTTTTGGATGGTCTTTTGGTTTCTAAAATTACCTTTTTAGTGCCATTTGGATAGTTTCTAATCACGTGCTGCTTTAAGCTGTTCTTCGATGAATTCCCATTTATTTCATGATTTCTCTTGTTTAACGATGTGTAATTTTAATTAATTTAAATTATTAAATTGTATGGGTTTAAATAAAAATAGTTGAAATAAAAATTTATGATTCCTTAATGAAAAAATAAAATTATGCAAGTTAATCTTGTTGCAATGCTGTTTGAAAATTTAAAATTACGTTCAACATCATTGCTAGTTTATATATGATATAATGATATAATTGAAATAAACTAAATTGAAATAAATTTGAATTGAAATAGATTTGAGTGAATAGTATTGTTTTGATTGACTTTATAATTTTTAGAACAATTTCCCTAATGGCTTTTGGATGACTTTTGAAGAATTCTATGTTTTTCAATCAAATTCTAATTCATTCTTTGTGCATTCTTTGGATGAAATTCTTCTTGTATTGTGCCTCCCTTCAACGCTTATGTTTTCCATAGTTTTGCTAAGATTTCAGATGAACATTTCCTAACTTTTCTAGTTATAAAATTTCATTAGTTCTTTTAAATGAACTTTTAAGTTATTATGACTTTTGATCTGGATTACTCCTACCATCGATTGATAATTAATGTGATTCTTCAAGTGGTTTCTTGCTATCAGCTTCCCTAACAATGAAGGATTTCTAGTCTTGCTTATTTTCCTTTTTGAAAAATTTGCTAACTTTTTATATGACTTCCCTAATCTTCACGATTTTTTTGTCTAATTTATAAAAAAAAAAATCTCAAAATGGAATTTCATAGAGCATAATGCCCTATTACTTACTTTTTTCATTATAAAATACAAGATCTTATTCATTGAAATTAATAAGATACATCAGCGTTATCTTTTTATAGTTATACTTCTACTCTAATTCTATACTGTATCCTTTATTCGGTTGGCATTTAGTCATTTTTAATAAATGAACATGCATGTATTGATGATAGCAAACTTTTAAGGATTTAGTCATCAGTCTATAAATTACAATCAAGAGTAATTCTTCATTCCAAAAAAAGTTAACTTTTCTCCTTCAATATAAAAATGTTATTATTAATAGCTGCAAAATCTATAACTATTGTTTTTAGTACATCGAAACCGAATTTACTTGAATTATGGGATTTAATATTACAAGACCTGAAGAAACAAGGCAATGTGGTGAAATCAAGTAGGCACCAAATGCATCGCCATAAAAATCAAGAAAGATCACCTAAATTTTAACTTAAAGAACAAAAGCTTCTTCTAGACCAGGGAGGCTAAATGGTACCCAAAATATGTCCTTGAATAAAAGTATGAAAAAGGCTTATAAAAATTTAATAAATAAGCTTTCGAAGAAGTGAGAAAGAGCCATTATAGACGTCAAAGGCTAGATATTTGAGGTACTAAAGAAAGGCAAGCAAATTCCATAAGGAACACTCAGTCTCAACCAACTCGAAAGCAAAACAAGCCTTTCGATTCAGTAGTAATACCACCAAAATATACTTCATTGTTTTGAAGGCTATGCGATGCTAAGGGAAGGAAGACCCAGACAAGACGAACTCTTCAACATAGTCAAAGGAGTGAGTCCACATCTATGCAAGATATAACATGCTTTTCAAGAAGTTAGAAGTAAATTGAACCCACCTTTTTTCCAGTGTTAGTCCCTTTCAAATAGGTTGAAAGAGTCACCTTCTGGTATTTTAGAAGTTGAAGCTGTCAAGTAAATTTGAAGAAATCAAGCTCTTCTCATTTGAGTCAAATTGGCCCTTCGAATATGCCAAATAGAATTTTAATGACATGGTTACTAAAAGTAAATCACCGCAACATGAAGGGACTTAACTTTGGATAAATCAAACATTTGATGCAATTGACTCTGTAGCAATCAATCCTTTCGAAGCGGTCGAATTATCGAGCAACATCATTTTGTTTTGAACCAACACCATCAAGATAAAGGCTCTCAAAAATCTGCTTCTTCTGTAAGCACTCAATCTTCACCCTTCTAGTATATCAAGCTTATGAAGAGGTTAGGGATTACCCTTCAAAGAAGATGAAGGCTTATTTCAAAATAGTTATCTAAAGCTATAATCTGGACCTATTGATGTTGCATTCCTATAGACTATGTAGATAGCTGGGAGACAAATAATGGAAGGCCACTGCTACTAGTCCTTCGCCGCTGCTCCATCAGAAGCCCGAAAGTAAAGGTATCATGATGAAAGGCGGTCAATCTGCATATATAAATAAGAACCTATGGGTTCTGAATATGCGAATATTAGAATCCCTATACTTATATTCTATTTCTTGAGTGCAAATCCTAATTCCTAAAACAAACTGGGGACTTTTTGCCACTATAATTTTTAAGCCTTTGTAGTTATCAAAATCACTTATAAAAAGAAGATTCAAAGTAATTGATGGAGAAATTCATTAATATGTGTAGCTAGCCCTTGTCAATAGGGTCGACAAACTTCTCCTTCCCACATAACCATGCCTTCAATATCCATATCAAGGGAAAATTTTTATAAGGACAAATTAATTAAATTTTTTATCCAAAAGGATAAGCCACTAATAATTTATCCATAAGGACAGTAAATAGGCCAACCCAACATAATCCCTCTTTTATTACGTTCTTATTATCGTTTCCATCTTCTCACTGAAAACCCTAGACGCTGACCGCCTCTTGCATCAAACCCTAGTCAATTCCGATGATCAACTTCCACTACGTCACTGGCCGCCTCTTCCATCAAACCCTAATCGCCTGGACAAACAATTTTTACCTCTTCCATTAAATTTCTCGATCTCCTCACTGATTTCCAACGCGATTTCTTCCTCAACAATCCGACTCGCGCAAATTTCTTGATCTCCTCACAGATTTCATCATTTTTGATTTCGTGAATTCGTCATGGAAAATCAAACGAGAGAGATAAACGAGAAAAAAATTGCCGGAAAATACTTTTTTTTTGGACAATTTAGCAGCAGTTTTTAGGTATCAGTTTGCTATTTTTTTAGGCATTAGTTTTCGTTTTTAACATTGTTATGCTTTTGTGTTTATAATTTTGGTGCAATATTAGTTTTCCACATGTACTGTTGCATTAGCTTTGCAACTCAATCGAAATTATGTCATTATAATCAATTAAAGTGGGATGTAAACATTTTTTGTATTAGTTTTTCTTTGAAATATCATAGCAGTTTTTAGGTATCAGTTTTATATTTTTTATGTACTAGTTTTATATTTTTTTATGTATCAGTTTTATATTTTCTAGTTGAATTTACATTATAGCAGTTTTTAGGTATCAATTTTATATTTTTTTAGGTATCAGTTTTATATTTTCTAGTTGAATTTACATCATAGCAGTTTTTAGGTATCAGTTTTATATTTTTTTAGGTATCAGTTTTAAAATATAGAATGGGGAACAATCGAACTTTTTTCATTATAATCAACCAAATTGTGATGTAACATTTATTGCATTAGTTTTAGTTTTAAAATAGTGCAACATTAAATTTAGTAGAAAATGATACCTAAGTTGGTATAAAACTGATACTCACTCATTATACAAAGTAAAAACTGTTACTTTACACTATTAAAAAAAACTGATATGTGCATATCAAATGATCATTTATTATGCATATCACTTACATCTGATACTCATAAATCATATCACTCAGTTCTATAATGTTTTTTTAATTAACCAGGATGATGATTTTGTTAATCCGCGGGCAAGAGACATTAAGTTGACTACATCTTCTCTTTTGTTAGCTATGCATAAATGTAGTATCATCTTCTGTTTTGTTACTTTCTTATCATTTTAGTTAAGTATTCGTAACACATGTAGCTCAGTTCAACTTTATATGCATACATGTATGCAACTATTACAAATATATGCATACATGTATGCATATATTCACCCAGATTTTCAATAGAAAACACCGGATGAATACATGCATACATGTATGCATATATTTAGTATAAATACATAGATGTATGCAACTTTTTTTTAGATTGTTTCCGAGAATATTTGTGAATTTTTGAATTTTTTTTAACCACCAACGCATTTTTGAATTTTTTTTAATCACTAGCGCATTTTTTGTGTGGAAAACACTTAATATGCCATGACAGGGACCCGTTTTCAATTAGAAACTTGTACTGGATGCCGTTTATATTTTGGACAGTAATAGGGACGTATGCCCAATTTCTACTTTTAATAATCTATATACTTGTATTCTATTTCTTAAGTGCAACCCCTAATTCTTAAATAAAATTACAGATTTTGTCCCACTGTAATTCTTAAGCCTTTGTACTTATCAAAATCATTAATAAAAAGATCTAAAATAATCGATAGAGAACTTCATCAATATGAGTAGTTAGCCCTTCTCCAAAAGATCGACGAGCTTCTCCTCACCACAAAATCACGCCTTCGACATCCATATCAATCTAGCTACCATAGCTCCTTGTCAACAGGCTCATCACTGTTTTGGGTGTTGAATAATTTTATTGTTAACATTTTTGATGCTATAGGGCTCGAACCTCCTACATCCTATTCTCTTTTAATCGTAATCAATCATAGAAAATAAGATTCAATAAAATGGTACAAAGCGCTTCCCAATCATGGACTGTGGAAAGTGACATTGCTCCGAATTCCAGTTTAGCAAATATAGAAGTAGGTCAGTCATCACATAGAGGTCAACATATATCACAACAAGTAGCTATCCCAAGAAAGTTTGTTAATGGAAATGTCCCACAAGATTCTTTTGTAGCAAATGATGTCAAGAAAGTCATACCAGATATCACCATGAATAAAGGGAAGGCATTCTATGGGCCAAAAGAAAGTACCAAATCACAAGTAATTATATTCTCAAAGAAAACCATAGACTCAGAACTTCTAGGTAATCACAAAACTTCGCCATTTATGTACAGTGAAAACACTATTTTAAATGTATCTTTCCATTTTAGAAAGCTATATAAACCCATATATAAATGCTGGGGAAATCAAGTGTGAACTATCTCCAGCTACCTCTCGCATAACTGCTATTAAATGATATAGAAATTACTAAAGTTCTACCACGGACATTTGGGAACAATTTTCAACTGAGTCCTTAACACGATTCCACATATATATAAGAGTCCAACTACTGAATCATATGAGCTGTTCAACACCAAATAAAGACCAGGAGAATCACTTAGCAATTACCTGAAAAGGTTTCATGCTGAATCACTCAAAATGGAATATACTAATGATGAGAAAAAGCGAGCGAAGCATTCTGGACTATCTAGACAATTTCCCTTTCGGAGTGAGTGTTTCTTGCACGGATACAAAGAACTGCAGGAGTTCTATATGCAAGCCGAAAAATTTATGTGTATGGAAGAAAGTCAAAACACCTTTGAAATTCTGTAGAAAGAATTTGTTTTCGGCCTCTACCCTTCCTATCGAAGTTCAAAAGAGAAGGAAGTAAAAGATAAACCTAAAAGGAAGACTACTAGCTCAACCATATAAGCTTAAATAACCCTCTCTCTTACATCTATGCATTACAAAAAGACAACAGAAGTTTCTTAGTTTGTCACAAGAAAAATGCAATCATCGAGCCAAACTATAGAAGGAGATATTGCAAACATTACCCGACAAACATGCATGATACAGATAAATGACAGACTCTAGCAAGAGTAATTTAGAAAATGGTTAGAGCTGGACTTCCCCATGAACTTATCGAATATAACCAAAAGACTCTTGAAAAGTGAAAGAAAACTGCATATGACCACAACTACCTTTCATCTGGTCTATACATCGACCATTCTTAGCTCTATTTGTTTTTAAAATGTAATTGATTTTCGACTATGTGCTAACGAAATTCCAAGTGTCTTTTTAGGTAAAAACAAAACGTATTCATGCTCTAAGATATTTTGGTTTGCAAATAAAACAAGATGCAAGTCTCCTAAGAAAAACAATAGTAATATTGTCGAAGATGCCTTCACTAATTGAAAGATCGTCAATCTGATCTATAGAGGAGGGAAATTTCTCAAAACTATTTCACAATGAAGGATTCTTAAAGAAAAATGTAATCATATCTGCGAAATCTATTAGTTCACGAATCATGAATTTTCAGATTTACAAGCAAGACATCTCGTTTTGCAGAGCAATGCCTATCTGGTTTGGTCATACATGATTTCATCGCATAAATGACTTCTACTCACAAATACTTTCTTAAAGGACATCCATTATACATTATGGTAAAACTTATCCACTCAACATTTTGAATTTTACATCAGTAAATTGTTTTGCAAAAGCAAGAAAGTAATTTCATCATGAAATAATTTCCAAAGTACTACATACATTAGATTCTTGTAAGAAGAGCCTATTCTTAAATAAAGGGCAATTTATTCACGAATCACGATCTTTCACCTATTTAGTTAAAAGTATACACTTTCAACATGGGACCTATTATAAGTTCAAATACTTTGTTAAAAGCATTTATAAATCAAAAACCATTTTCATAATTACTTTTTAAGCTCCATATATTGGAGTCATCCACCTGCGGATCTTTTCGGCTTAAATACCTAATGTTGAGCATCTTTTTAGCTCCCATGTCCATTCCGGAGCACCTCCTATAGGGAGAGGGCTAAGTTGCCTACAATTTTTCATCTTCATATATTTGAGTCCATTTGGAGAGAGAGAGAGAAAGAGGACAAAATAGCCTATATTATACTTTTCCGTCCATTGGAATACATCCTATGATGAGGATCAAACATTCATCTCCTTGTCCTCGAAGAAGAAGCTCATTTACTTAAGTGCCCTCATATATAAGAACCATTCATTTCACTCTTATATGGATAAGTGTCATTCACTTTATAACTAAAGGCCAATCATAAAGGATAGTTAAGCCATTACATCTATAGCCCAACAAAAGAAAGATCCTTTATAGAGAACATGAGAGTTCTATTAGAATATCATCAACTGGATATATGAACCAAGTCTCGATAAAGGACACAATGAATAAGAATCATTATTTTCTATAACAGAAAAGAATTAAGGAAGTTTATACAACGAAAAAAATCTGATTCCATCCGACTACATGAGTTAGCATAGTTTATAAAGAAAGATATCTTCATTAAGGGTTGTAATGAAAGATGTTGAGCATAATCATCTTTACCATTGATTAAGATTATAATAAGATTAACGAGATTTTAGCAGCGGAGTAAGCCCCAAAAAAACGAACGAGACTACTTAGTTAAACAGTTGAATAGCTAAACGACCAAATGGAGCAGCTCTGTTGAATAGTTAAACAACTAAATATGCCGAACGATTGAATAGAACTACTGCTGAATGGTCGAATAGGTAGAGAAATGAATGGAACTCCTATATAACGATCAAAAAACTGAAACAAAGAGAGTAGAATTGCTTTATCCTTGAAATGGATCTAAAAGTTTCTTTATTACACCCTTCTCGGGTTTATCCCATTTGCATTGATTTTGATGGCTTTCAGTTTCTTACATACTTTAAATATGGATTCCTATTTTCATTTCAGTAAGTTGAAGTTTTAGGCAAATTATATTGATTACATCGGGCCGGCTTTACTCTGAACTGGGTGATTGGATATTCCTCTTTGAGCAAACCTGGTCTTCACAGCCTTGACCAAATTGGGTCGATCGCCCAATGACTTTACCTTGAGTTTTCGGACCAACTTCGTAAATATATGATTTTACGTTGAACGAACTTGTTCGGGGAGGCCTGGACCAGATTGGGCCAATGTAGTCGGAAAAGTTATCTATCTTTTATTTCATTTCATAAATTTCTGGTAAATTTCTCTATTTTTATTGATTAAATTTCTGATTTATTTCACAGTTGAACGATTTGCTAATATGTGCACTTAATGGTTTCACTTGATTCGTTTGAACTACAATGCCTAGTTCCATTGTGATTTTCCGTTTCTTGTTGGGTTTTCTAGCTTACTACTTTCTTCACATTGGAAATTTCTAATTTTATGACTCTTTCTCCCTGTGTTTGCATTACTATGCACTTTATTTATTTTATTCTTGAGTTAGCTATTATGGATAATTTAAACTCTTCTATTTGACAAATTTTCAAATTGTTAGTTTTCCTCAATTAATGTGCGATTTCATGATGCTTCCATTTTTGGATGGTCTTTTAGTTTCTAAAATTATCTTTTTAGTGCCATTTGGATAGTTTCTAATCACGTGCTGTTTTAAGCTGTTCTTGGATGAATTCCCATTTATTTCATGATTTCTCTTGTATAACGATGTGTAATTTTAATCAATTAAAATTATTAAATTGTATGGGTTTAAATAAAAATAGTTGAAATAAAAATTTATGATTCCTTAATGAGAAAATAAAATTATGCAAGTTAACCTTGTTGCAATGCTGTTTGAAAATTTAAAATTGCGTTCAACATCATTGCTAGTTTATATATGATATAATGATATAATTGAAATAAACTAAACTGAAATAAATTTGAATTGAAATAGATTTGAGTGAACAGTATTGTTTTGATTGACTTTATAATTTTTAGAACAATTTTCCTAATGGCTTTTTGGATGACTTCTGAAGAATTCTGTGTTTTTCAATCATATTCTAATTATATGATTCTTTGTGTATTCTTTGGGTGAAATTCTTCTTGTATTGTGCCTCCCATCAACGCTTATGTTTTCCATAGTTTTGCTAAGATTTCATATGAAAATTTCCTAACTTTTCTAGTTATAAAATTTCATTAGTTCTTTTAAATGAACTTTTAACTTATTATGACTTTTAATCTGGATTACTCCTACCATCGATTGATAATTAATGTGATTCTTCAAGTGGTTTCTTGTTATTAGCTTCCCTAACAATGAAGGATTTCTAGTCTTTCTTATTTTCCTTTTTGAAAAATTTGCTAACTCTTTATATGACTTCCCTAATCTTCATGAATTTTTTGTCTAATTTATAAACAAAATCTCAAAATGGAATTTCATAGAGCATAATGCCCCATTACTTACTTTTTCATTATAAATAACAAGATCTTGTTCATTGAAATTAACAAGATCCATCAACGTTACCTTTTTATAGTTATACTTCTACTATAATTCTATACGGTATCCTTTATTCAGTTGTCATTTATTCATTTTTAATGAATGAACATGCATGTATTGATGATAACAAACTTTTAAGGATTTAGTCATCAGTCTATAAATTACAATCAAAAGTAATTCTTCATTCCAAAAAAAGTTAACTTTTCTCCTTCAATATAAAATTGTTATTATTAATACCTGCAAAATCTGTAACTATTGTTTTTAGTACATCGAAACCGAATTTACTTGAATTATGGGATTTAATATTACAAGACCTGAAGAAACAAGGCAATGTGGTGAAATCAAGTAGGTACCAAATGCATCGCCTACGATAAAAATCAAGAATGATCACCTAAAATTTAACTTAAAGAACAAAAGCTTCTTCTAGACTAGGGTGGCTAAATGGTACCCAAAATATGTCCTTGAATAAAAGCATGAAAAAAGGCTTATAAAGATGTAAGAGATAAACTTTCGAAGAAGTGAGAAAGGGCTATTGTAGACGTCAAAGGCTAGCTATTTGAGGTACTAAAGAAAGGCAAGAAAATTCCATAATGAACACTCAGTCTCAACCAACGCGAAAGAAAAACAAGCCTTTCGATTCAGTAGTAATACCACCAAAATATACTTCATTGTTTTGAAGGCTATGCGATGCTAAGGGAAGGCAGACACAGACAAGATGAACTCTTCAACAGAGTCAAAGGAGTGAGTCCACATCTATGCAAGATATAATATGCTTTTCAAGAAGTTAGAAGTAAATTGAACCCATCTTTTTTCCAGTGTTAGTCCCTTTCAAAGAGGTTTAAAGGGTTACCTTCTGGTATTTTAATGAAGTTGAAGACGTCAAGTAAATTTAAAGAAATCAAGCTCTTCTCATTTGAGTCAAATTGGCCCTTCGAATGTGCCAAATAGAATTTTAATGACATGGTTACTAAAAGTAAATCACTGCAACATGAAGGGACTTAACTTTGGATAAACCAAACATTTGATGCAATTGACTCTGTAACAATCAATCCTTTCGAAGCGGTCGAATTATCTAGCAACATCATTTTGTTTTGGACCAACATCATCAAGATAAAGGCTCTCAAAAATCTGCTTCTTCTGCAAGCACTTAGTCTTCAGCCTTCGAGTATATCAAGCTTATGAAGAGGTTAGGGACTACCCTACGAAGAAGATGAAGGCTTATTTCAAAATAGTTATCTAATGCTATAATTTGGACCTGTTGATGTTGCATTCCTATAGACTATGTAGATAGCTGGAAGACAAAGAATGGAAGGCCACTGCTACTAGTCCTTTGCCTCTGCTCCATCAGAAGCCCGAAAGTAAAGGTATCACGATGAAAGGCGGTTAATCTGCATATATAAGTAAAAACCTAAGGGTTCTGAATATGGTAATTTTAGAATCCCTATACTTATATTCTATTTCTTGAGTGCAAATCATAATTCCTAAAACAAATTGGGGACTTTACCCCACTATAATTTTTAAGCCTTTGTAGTTATCAACATCACTAATAAAGAGAAGATTCAAAGTAATTGATGGAGAACTTCATTATTATGTGTAGCTAACCCTTGTCAATAGGATCGACAAACTTCTCCTTACCATAAAACCACACCTTCAATATCCATATCAAGGGGAAAAAAATTTACAAGGACAAATTAATTAAATTTTTTATCCAAAAGGATAAGCCACTAATAATTTATCCATAAGAACAGTAAATAGGCCAGCCCAACATAATCCCTCTTTTATCTTATTATCGTTTCCATCTTCTCACTGAAAACCCTAGACGCTGACCGCCTCTTCCATCAAACCCTAGTCAATTCCGACGATCAACTTCCACCACGTCACTGGCCGCCTCTTCCATTAAACCCTAATCGCCTGGACAAACAACTTCCGCCTCTTCCATTAAATTTCTCGATCTCCTCACTGATTTCCAACGCGATTTCTTCCTCAACAATTCGACTCGTGCAAATTTCTTGATCTGCTCACCGATTTCATCATTTTTGATTTCGTGAATTCGGCGTAGAAAATCAAACGAGAGAGATAAACGAGAAATAAATCGTCGGGAAATATTATTTTTATGCACAATTTAGCAGCAGTTTTTAGGTATCTGTTTGCTATTTTTTTAGGCATCAGTTTTCTTGTTTTAACAGTGTTATGCTTTTGTGTTTACGATTTTGGTGCAATATTAGTTTTCTACATGTACTGTTGCATTAGCTTTGCAACTCAATCGAAATTATGTCATTTTAATCAATCAAAGTGGGATGTAAACATTTTTTGTATTAGTTTTTCTTTGAAATATCATTGCAGTTTTTAGGTATCAGTTTTATATTTTTTTAGGTATCAGTTTTATATTTTCTTGTTGAATTTACATCATAGCAGTTTTTAGGTATCAGTTTTATATTTTTTTAGGTATCAGTTTTATATTTTCTAGTTGAATTTACATCGTAGCAGTTTTTATGTATCAGTTTTATATTTTTTTAGGTATCAGTTTTAAAATATAGAATGGGGAACAGTCGAACTTTTTTCATTATAATCAACCAAACTGTGATGTAACATTTTTTGCATTAGTTTTAGTTTTAAAATAGTGCAACATTAAATTTAGTAGAAAATGATACCTAAGTTGGTATAAAAATGATACTCACTCATTATACAAAGCAAAAACTGTTACTTTACACTATTAAAAAACTGATATATGCATGTGAAATGATCATTTATGATGCATAACATTTACATCTGATACTCATAAATCATATCATTCAGTTCTATAATGTTTTTTTTAATTAACCAGGATGATGATTTTGTTAATCCGCGAGCAAGAGACTTTAAGTTGACTACGTCTTCTCTTTTGTTAGCTATGCATAAATGTAGTATCATTTTTAACTAAGTATTGGTATCACTTTCTTATCTGTTGTTACTTTTTAGCAATAATGTATAAATTTTAGTTGAAAAGTGGTATCAGTTTCTTATTTTTAACCATCAATAAAGAATAAATTTTATACTATTATTTCTAACCATCGATATTTTTCGTACATACAGAGCAGATTGTGGAATATTTGTGATCATATTTATGGCATCACACAACATATCTGAAGTTACGCTGAAGGTGATAGAAGAAACCATGGATAAAACAAGAGCAATGATTGTGTGCGAAATACTATCAAATCATGCTAGCTGCTGGAATTTGGTTCGATTCATCACTGGATTGAGAAAAAAAAAACTACAAGAAAATGAATGAATTAATGTCTAGAATAGTTTTGTATGTAACTAGATTGTGTTTGAAAACAACGTTTTTTATTTCAGTTTTATATGTAAACAGTTTAAAATATTTTGCAAATCGGTAATGACTATTATGTACATGCTAATATATTGAACACTAATCTTGCTTATGTACATGTTGATTGATGGAATGATTGTTATGCTGGTGAGTTGGATGGAAAATTAATGATATCAAATTTTGTCAGTATTGATACTCTGAAAGTCATGCAGTTTTTAGGTATCACTTATATTTTTTTTAAGTATTAGTTTTATATTTTCTGGTTGAATTTACATCATAACAATTTTTTGGTATCATTTTTATATTTTTTTGGGTATTAGTTTTATATTTTCTAGTTGAATTTACATCATAGCAGTTTTTAGGTATCATTTTTATATTTTTTTAGATATCACTTTTATATTTTCTAGTTGAATTTACATCATAGCAGTTTTTAGGTATCATTTTTATATTTTTTTAGGTATCACTTTCATATTTTCTAATTGAATTTACATCATAGAAGTTTTTAGGTATCATTTTTATGTTTTTTTACGTATAAGTTTTATATTTTCTAGTTGAATTTACATTATTATGTTGATATAAATTTTGATTGTATATGAAATTCTTGCAGATACTGCATGCTGCTGGAATTTACTTGAATTCAAGACTGGATTGAGTACAAATAAAAGTAAATGCATGAATGCATTCTTGGAATGGGGAGCAGTGTTGTATGTACTTATATTGTGTAGGAAAACAATGTATCCTAGTATATCAGTTATGTATAGTTGTAGGTATCATATGATACAAGTGGGTATTATTGTGTATTATTGAGAATAATCTCATTTTTGTGATAATTGAATTGAATCGATTGCTATTATTTTTTAAATCAGTAGGCAGTATTGAGAATAAATATTATTTTTGTGAGATTTGAATTGGCTAGATGGGTGTTATTTTTTTATCAGTGGGTATCAGTTAGAATTAATGTTGTGTATCAAAAAAAGTCAATTACCAAAGCAAACAACACAAATCTACCTACTTGCCACAGTTCTCATACACAAAGCCATAAAAATGATACCTAGAAAAATATAAAAATGATACCTAAAAACTGCTTCAATATTTTAACGACGAAAGCAATACAGAAAATGTTTGAATCACAATTTGATTAATTAAAATGAAATAAATTCAATTGAATTACAAAGCTAGTGCAACAGTACAGCAACAAAAAGTAACTAAAAAACATAGCACAGTGAATACAATAAAAATGATACCCAAAAAAATATATAAAAATGACACCTAAAAACTGCTGTAATGTTTTAAATAAAAAGTAACACAAAAATTACTTACATCACAGTTTGGTTGATTATAATGAAATAAGTTCGATTGTAATACATAGATAATGCAACAATACAACTACAAAATAAATACAACATTAAAACACAACAAATGAATATAAAACAGTATTAAATAAACAAAAATGATACTTAAATAATAATATAAAACTGATACCTTAAAACTGCTCGATTCAAACATAATCATTGTTAATCTTGTGAACATAATCGAAATATTTTTTAATAAATTTTAGTCGATTCAAACAGAATCATCATTAATCTTGTGAATGAAAACCCAAATCAATACGCTTGAGAGCGATTTTGCAATTTGAAACTCAGATCGAGAGATCAGATGTCGAGATCAGATCTGACCGAGATATCAACACGCTCAGAGTGATTTTTCAATATAAATCAGAAGAAAAAAAATGCGTTGGAGGAGAAAAAAAACGCGCTGGAGAAGAGAATGCGAGATCGAGGGAAATACGATGTCTGATTGAGGAAGAAAAAGAAATCAGCGGACGTGAAATAATAAAGAATCGGTATATTGTCCTTGTGAATAATTTTTTTTGTGGGCTGTCCTTATGGATAAAAAAGCCCTAAAATTTGTCCTTGTGATCATTTTCCTGTTTTGATAAACTGTGATATTTTAACATATAAATACATCAAACTTCAAAAATTTCACATCTTTTCAATCCCTTTTTTTTCCCAAGAATTTATCTTTATATGGAAGAGCTCATAGAAAGTAGTGACATGGAGGAATGTTTAGTTTAGAATCAATATATCATTACATTTGTCCAGCTCAAAAAATTGAAAGAAATTATAAATTAAATTACACAAATTAATCAAACAATTTGGTATCCATTGTTTATATTACATGCGAGCTGTAAAGGCGGTGTTAAACAAAAAGTCGCCATCAAGACTAATGCCTTAAATACTCAACCATCCATGTAAAATTTTCACATTTCTTTGTACTCTAATATATGTTTTATCGTCAATCAGCAAGCGGATATAATTCATCCATTTATAGGATATTGCATTTGTTACCAAATAAACATGCACAATTTCATTTCTGTTCATATTCTCTAGAAACTTACTCCAATGTTGTAATTTATACTAACTTATCATTGTTAACAATATAATGATTTATGTAAAAAAAAGCTATGACTGTTAACTTCAAAGCATACCGAGTAATGAAAAAACTATAGTATTTTCCAAGCTTGACTGCTTTTATACATTAACATGCATTGATTTAACAAGGAGAAAGTAATGAAGTTACCAAACTTAAACAATGGGTTTTTCAAGCACATGTTATGTACTTAGCCGATGTCGGCTATGTTAGCTAGTATGCATCTCATGGAGAAAGTAATGAATTTTCCAAAATGACAAATCACAATAACTCCATAGTCTATGCGTGCATTTATGAGAAGTCCTCTTTAAATTTAAAAATTATTGCAATACAACTAATTGTCATGTCCTCTCCTCAGTCTTCAAATTTTTTTGCATACATCAGTAAAAAGATTTTTTTTTTGTAGTCATAAGAAAATACACGGTAAACTAGCTCAACACTTTTTGAAAAGATTTTATGATATTAGTAGAAGGATAATATTCTAAAATTTAACCACTTATATCCATGTAATAACTTGAACATATTGACTTTTAATGCATTTACATAGTTCAAACTGACTTTTTCTGTAAAGATGATGCTTATTAAATACACAAATGCTGGAGAGCCCGAATCGGGTAAAAGTGCGGCTTAAGTGGAAAATTTGCATTTGCCATTGAAGTCAGAAATTAATGCTGCAGGGGTGATATTTACAAAAATACCCCCCTGATATCAACGAAGGGGCAATTTTCTAGCAGCCCCGGGCGTTTTTTTCACCCGGGCCTTCTAGCAAAGCTCTATTAAATAAGAGTTAATTTTAAATGGAATGATAAATTTAATGTGAGTTTAGTATTAAGCGATATTAGTGTTTTGAAAAAGGAGACATATGAAAAATTTCTAATTCAGCTGATTATTTTAAAGAAATTGCTAGAAAATAACGATCGATTAATAGTCAAAGTTAAGATCTACTTTTAACGGAAGAAGGTACAATTTATCTTTGAGAAAATTTTTGTTTCAAAATAGGCTGGTTCGTAGCAAAAAGAATTAATTTTTCTAAGCTTTCACTTATATGTAGTGAACAACCCATAACTAAAATTTGCACTGTACAAACACTCGATTGATGTACAATGATCTTCAAGAGAAAGGAATAGTCAAAGAGAAGAGAAAAAAGAAAGAAAAGAAGGAAATAGAAGAGAAAGGAGAGAACAAAACATAAACACAATCACATAATCTATTGTATATCTCACAGTGCCTTAAATAACATATAATAGTAATAATCACAAATATAAAACAGACGAGATAGTAATAACTGTATAAACTAATCATGGTATAAAAGCTCATACAGTTATACGGAACAATAATAGAGTTTACACAAGATCTAAATAAGCTCAACTGATACACTATCTCAAATAATAATACATAACACTGTCAAGGACCCACGATGTCAGTGTCACACAACAGATTAAACAATAAGAATATAAATAGGTAAAACATAGCCTCTTGCTAATCTAACTGCACAGCTCCGAATAATAGCCATACCTATCACCTGTCTGCTCATCAGCATTGTCGATGAGCACCTAAGGTAATAAGAGGGAAATAAAACCTTAGGTCAGACAACAATTTGGTGTTAGTGATAAACAAATCTCAATGTACTATAAAAGTCATAATAGTATATATGGCATGAAGGGTAGGGAAATCATTTGTGTCCTGCCCCAACATCCACAAAGCTAGAACATGACAGTTGATATATGCTACACAATGATAAACACCAAGTAGATAAGATGTGATAGATGTCTCATTAAAAATGGTGATAACTGAGTAAACAACAATAACATCCATCAACTATCCTCACATTCACTCACTCAACGCTTAAAGTATATGACATTCAATACTTCAATCATCGAGCTCATCAAGGCACTTGTAGTCCATACTACAACGGTCTCTACCAAAGTAATGTTATGTCTTACTACACTGGGCTATAGCAAATAACCCTACCCAGTCCATATTGCAACGACGCTGGGGTCCGGGCTAATCAGACCATGCTCCAACTGGTGCTGATTCCTCATTGTGACACTCACTCAAGGCGTACTGAAGTCATGAATACCAATAACCCCTTTGCACATGTTCTCCGCAGTAGAATCCATCTTATTGACTGTCAATAAAACCCATATTTGAAGTCCTCTCAATATGATAATTATCCCTAATGGTCATCGTATGTCATAGGATAGCATCATATGTCCACCATCTCTCTCTCTCTCTCTGACAGTCACATTTATACGACTAAGTGTCGTCTTTTCTACATCTCGGAGAAAACTATCCATCGCAGCAGCCTTGCTCCCTATCTTGGAATAATCGTTGTTGAATGGTGGATTATTACATAAAAGCACGACATCCTCGTTCCAAGCCAAAGTCCCTGGTCGAAGAGCCATCACGTCGAAACAATCATCGAATGAACCGTGATATCCTATTCCTCAAAATTGCACCATCGTCATGTCAAATTGGTAAAAACTGTTAATAACAATAGTAATCAATATTGATCACTTCATAGTAATTGGTAACGACTACTCAGACCAACTATTTTTATCAAATTGGTTAAATACACATCTAAGGAAAAACTATGACACCCTACGTCCGTTAATGCCACTCATTAAGAGAATGCATTAAGTTTCGTGAAGCGTTATAAGTAAACAGAAACATAAACATTACAAGACATATATAAAATAGCAGCAGATGAAACACCTCAAAATTTTAACGAAACTAAAAGAGGATAAATTAAGTAATAATTAATTTATTATTCAGAATTAAGGAAAATGGTCTGCACCGTTGCGTCCGTATCGAAATTCTGGTCAAGATAGGCTTTTGGTTTGCGTAAAACGGACACCGTATGAAGAAGTTATGGGAGTTTTAAGTTTGTATACCCGTCGAAAGAATATATATATATATATATATATATATATATGTGTGTGTGTGTGTGTGTGTGTGTGTGTACATGAGTCAGAGATGAGTCATAATTTTATCCCGAATAGTTCAAATTCGAAAAATGAAAAGTGGCGGCAGATTCGACCCCCCTAGAGGGGTGTCGACACCGAGGTCGACCCCCTTTAAGGGGTGTCAACCTATGGGTCTACCCACCCATAGGGGTGTCGACACCCCTAGGGCTGAGGTGGCAGTCGGTTTTAAAGGGTTTTGCAGTTATATACACGTGGCCATTTCTCATATTTTCTTTATTGGGAATTCATGGTGGCCAAACTCTGCCGGTGTCTGAACTGAACCCGTTATCTTCTTCAACTTTTAGCTTTGCAAATCAAATTATGAGATTCAAGCATAGATTCAACACCAATTTCTTTTCTATCTTCTTAACAGTCCAAACACTATGAGTATAGTTTCTTTTAGGTTTAAATGAATAAAAGTAAATTGTGAAAGACTGTGGTTTGGATATGTTGTAAACTATGAATCTATGCTAGTGTTAAATTTTATACTATGTCATGATAGATCTATTTCTCTAGGTCTAATTCAATGATGGTTATTCTAGTATGTCGCCTTTGTGGATCTTGATTTGTAACTGTATTGTGGTTAATGTTAATTTGGACAGTTACAACATTGGTTAGATCTAATTCTTTACGTAAATCACCTTTCACCTGTCATATTGTGGTCAATTTAGATATGTTGTAAAGTGGACATGTGAATCCGTATTTAGATCTAAACATGCTATTGTGTCATCCTAATTACATTAGATCTGTTTTATGTCCATATTACAATTTAGTTAGATCTACTTTTACCTATTAGATTTGTATTATGTGGACACCTAAATAATTAATCAGATCTAGGTTATTATTTGGATCCCCTTGTGTTCTCATATTTGATATGAACTTGTTAGACATCTAAATTAAATTTAGATCTTGTCATGTTCATCTTATTACCTTTGCTATGTTACAATGAGTTAACTGCTACAAGTTCATTAAATCTATGCTTACATGTTCACCATGTTAGTATATGCTTATGCTGGTTATGTTAGAACATTCACCTTTGTCATATTTCCATTACCTTCCATTTTTATCTTATGAATAGGCTATTATTTAGCATATACATGCCGTAAATTGTGCGAACATGCTAGTTAAGAACGGGGAGGGAAAAAGGTTAATATTGACATAATTTGAATATAAACATGAGTTGGACATATAATTCAAAATGGGGAAAAGTGGGGGCATAATAACCTATTAAGACATAGGTAAGAATTGAATAAAAATGGAATGTCTAGTGATTACAATTAGGAATTGTAATTGCACTTATGACACGAGGTTAGGTTGCATTAGTGATGGAAGTCTGCCCGGACCCGACTGGCATATCCCGCAGCCACTAATATTGAACATAATGTGAGAGGTCTAAGTGCGCAAATACGAATCGGGCTAAGGGACAAGGTTAGGCCCAACTGTGGAATAAGACTGCCCAGACCCGACCGACATATCCAGCATCCACAAGTTGTAGGCCTAATGTGAGAGGTCTAGCCCATTATAAACCATAAATGGACATGGTAATAAATTAGACTACTTAACCAAATCTAATCCATATGGATTGTATGTTTATGAACTAGTGTTAAGATTAAGTAAACTTTGTTGGATAGTGGATGGGATAAGCAATTCTGGAGGAGGTGGGTAATATTTACATATAGGCCTACAAACTTAACCCAATAAGGTTATGTAATAAGGACACCTAGTGGTATACAAAACCAGAGGAAATAATAAAGTTATGCAATTAAATACACCTTTTAGGGTAAGCATAACTGTTATAGGGATATGTAATTAAAGACATATAGTGGTATACATAGTCGGTAAAAACCTAGCAGGGGATACAAGACAAAGGGGAGAGCTTGTATCATATTGTGTGGGACCCATTTCAGTCAGTAACCCGAAGTAAGTATCAAATAAAGTACTCCATACTAGGTGAGAGGGGACACGCTTACTGACTGATTGTAAGAGATCCAAACGTGAAGGACGGTGTGGGCGGCACAAACCGACTGGGCCATGTGCGTGCATGAGCCGAGCAAAGGGGGATAAGACGACCGTGACACCAGTAGATATGGGGCTGTGCATATCTGTGAAGGGTTTCCACTTTAGGATGTGATACATCCTACTGTGGGGCCAGCACAGAGTATCTACGGAGTAGGGAGCCGATCGATTATGGTAGTGGTTGGGGTACATTTGGACATATTCCCTAAGCCTACCACCTTATAATGGAAGGGATCATCTTATTTTGATTATACTAGTAACAGTGCAGAGTCATCATTAGAAGCATATTCACCTTATCCTGTCTACCTTGTCACACCTACCATTTATGTAGGGATCTCTCTTATCACTTTGTATGCCTGTCATGCTACTTTTATTTATTTACTTGCTAAAAGTCACTAGAATCGCCAGACTTTATGTCTGACCCTCTTGTTTCTCCTTCTTTCTTCCGTTCCCCCCAAGGTTCTCAGGGAGGGAACGATCAGGCTTAGTCAGGACTCAGATATCATCTTGCTAGAGCTGCTTTCGAAGTGTGACTCAAGTTTTTATCTCCACTATGGCTTTGTCTCTTTTATTTGGGGAATTATGTTTTCTTTTAGGTATTTATGTACTCTAATGTTAAAAGACAGAAGTTATGTTGTTGTAATGGTTTTTGAGATTCATGGTATTTTGAACCACGCTGTATGATCTGTGTTTGAAATAAAATTTAAATTTATGCTGTTATCTTATTTATGTCTGCCTTGTAAAATTCTGTGTCTACTTACCTATAATGCTTCACGGAACTTAATGCATTCCCTTTGTGAGTGACATTAACAGACGTAGGGTGTCACCCTTTGTATCAGAGCTGAAGGTTACTAGATTAGTTAAAAGTTTATGAAAATTATTTTCAAAAAGGTTTTACAAGAAAGCATTTTCAAAAAGAAAAGTCTGTTTTGAAAAACATTCCCAAAAAGCCATATGTAATATCTTCAGTCCTTTGTCTAAACCTCTTCCTTTTTCCTTTTTCAGCATGTCTGGGGAACAAAACATTCCTAAAATCCTGGAGGACGTTACAATACCCGGATGGTTCTGTAGGTATTTGGAGGCCACGACGCCTGCAAAAGGCCAAGGAAATATTCTTCCCCCAACTGCACCAGTTATTCCTCCTCCTCCCCCTCCAAGAGCGGATAACTTCACTAAGATCTGCAAAGACTTTCGTGCTATGGAAGGGAAGCCATTCCATGGGAACAAGACATTCGTGGAAGCACAAAATTGGCTTCAGGAGACCGATGACTTGTTCGTAATCTTTGAAGTAGAGGATAGAAGGAAGGTTTTGTTAGCCGCCTGGCTACTAAAAGACAAAGCTTCTTTTTGGTGGGAAGTCACCCAAGCTGGGAGTCCGATGGAAACTTGCAGATGGAGAGATTCTTAGCACTCAAATATGGAAACTTGACGGTGAAATAATATGTGAAAAAATTCAAGGTTCAGGTTAGATTAGGTGGATACACCGCACAAAAGGGCTTTGCGGTTTGCTAAAGGGATGAAGGAACCTCTACATGGGTTAGCCATGTCCCATATTCCAATAGGGGCCACCTTTGAAAAGCTTGTCGATATGGCCCTAATGCATGAGGAAGACAAGGGAGAAAAGTTGGTTGAGGAGACATTGCAAAATAGGAAGGTGTGTCCCAAGAAGGGGCAACAACAACAACAACAGAAGAAAGGAGGGAAGAATGATAAATGCAAGAATAAGAGAAAATGTCACAATTGTGGGAAGGAAGGTCACTTGCCTAAAGACTGTAAGTGAAGGAAGAACTCTTGCTACCACTGTGGAGAGGTCGGACACTTTGATAGAGAGTGCCCGAAGAAACAGGGATCACAGGGTTAAGGACCTCTGGAGGGAAGGTGAATGCTCTCGCGATCAGTGCTCCTGATAGAGGTAGAAAAATTTCTGTGGAAGGTTTAATTTCTCTTCCAAACCATCCTATTAGAACACTTTTTGATTCTGGCGCTTCACACTCATTTATATTAAGTTCTATAGTTGAGTCTGTGCACTTAATTATTAGTATGGTAGTGGGTCCCATAGTTGTTTCAAACCCCATTGGTGGTTCAACTCATTTATCTATGATTTGTCGGGGTTTGAAAATATTTGTGTAAGGCATCGAGTTTGAATGCGATGCATATATGCTCAGGTTTATGGGCTATGGGTTGATTGTAGAAATCGATTAGCTTACCACGTATGGTGCAATTCTGGATTGTGAGAAGAGGGTTGTTATGCTTCTAACTTGTCATGGGAGGACCCTCGAGATTTCTTGTGACCCACAAGGGTCGATTATGCTTAGTTTCCTAGAGTCTCTTGATGCATCTATCGATGACTTGCAATCTGTTCTAGTAGTCCGAGATTATTCTGATGTTTTTATGAGGTTCGGGACTTACCTTCAAGGCACGAGATCGACTTTCGTATATATTTGGTGGACAATGCAATGCCAGTTGCATTGCCAGTACGCCACATGGCTCCGAGGGAAAGGAGGGAGCTGAGTAAGCAAGTAGGGGAGCTGCTTGAGAAAGGGTTTATCAAATGAAGCATAACTGAATGGGGTGCTCCAGCAGTATTCGCAACTAAGGCGGATGGTTCGCTTCGTTTATGTGTTGACTATAGAGAGCTAAATAAACTCACTAAGAAGAATAGCACCCGCTTCCGAGGATTGATGATTTATTTGATCAGCTTGTTGGTGCCTCGGTATTTTCTCAGTTGGACTTGGCCACCAGGTTCCATCAATTGAAGGTGGCTGAAGGTAGCATAGATAAGTCTACTTTTAGAACTCCCGACGGTTTCTTTGAATGGCTAGTGATTCCTTTTGGGCTGACGAATGCACCCGCCTATTTTATTGATTTGATGAGTAGGGTGTTTCAGGAGTTCCTACATAAATTTGTTGTACTCTTTGTTGATGATATTTTCATCTTCTCCAAAAGCGAAGAATAACATACCCAACATTTGAGAGAAGTTTTGAAAACTCTCCATGCCCATCAGCTTAAGACGAAGTTCTCCAAATGCCATTTTTGGAGAAAAGAGGTGAGATTCTTTGGGCATGTGGTCTCTAAAGAAGGGATAGCTGTAGATCCCGCGAAGGTGGTTGTAGTGCAAGATTAGTAGATTCCTAAAAATGCAACCGAGGTGAGAAGCTTTTTGGGGTTGGCAGGTTATTGTAGGAAGTTCATTAAGGACTTCACAAAGATATCAGCCCCACTCACCAGGCCGACGAAGAAGAACTTGGCATTTTTGTAGGATATAGACTACGATGTTGCTTTCCAACAACTAAAGAGGGCTCTGAAAACAGCCCCAGTCTTTACCTTACCTGACGGGAGTAAGGTGTTTACCGTTTACACTGATGCGTGTGGTACAGGGCTTGGTGCGGTACTGATGTAAGAAAGGAAAGTAGTGTGTTATGGGGGTAGACAATTGAGAGTTCAAAAGAAGAACTACCCCACCAACGATCTAGAGCTAGCTGCCATAGTATTCGCGTTAAAGACGTGGCATCATTATTTACTTGGAGAGAAGTTCGAGTTATACTAATCATAAATCTCTCAAGTATCTGTTCTTATAGAAAACCTCAATTTAAGGCAACAACGGTGGATGGAGTTTCCTTCTTATGATTTTGAGATTGCTTATACCCCTATCAAAGGTAATGTGGTGGCAGACGCACTAAGTAGGCAGAGGATGGCCATGAGTCCTCTGTTTGTGGAGAAAAAGGACTTGGATTTCATATCAGCTTTTGATTTTAAACCCTCCATTGATATTTTACCTGATTTGTTTGCATCCTTGGAGATACGACCAACTCTTATGGACCAGGTAGGAGCTTCGCAACAAGGTGACCCACAAATTTTAGACATCGTGGGAAAGCTCAGAAGCGGGAAGACTTCTAGTCACCTCAGTAGATATGCCATAGATGAAAAGGGGTTGTTGCGATGAGATGGAAGGCTTTGTGTTCCTCAAACTGGAAGCTTGATAAAGGCAATCCTAGAAAAAGCCCACCATTCTAAGATGACCATTCATCCAGGCGGTGATAAGATGTACAAAGACATGAAGAGGGTTTTCTTTTGGGCTGGGATGAAAAAAGATGTGGTCGAATTTGTTTCCCAGTGCTTAGTTTGTAAGCAAGTTAAAGCTGAGGAAAAGAAGCTCGGTGGTCTACTTCATCCTTTGGAGGTTCCTCAGTGGAAATGGGAGAGCATCTCTATGGATTTCATAGATGGTTTGCCTAGATCGAAGAAAGGCAACACCAGTATCTAGGTTGTGGTAGATAGACTCACTAAGAGCACTCACTTTATTCCAGTTAAGAGTAAGAGGACGACATCATGGTTGACAGCAATTTATGTTTGGGAGATAGTTCGTCTTCATGGGGTGCCTTCTAGCATCGTAAGCGATCGTGACCCCATCTTTACCAGTGAATTTTGGAGGAGCTTGCAAGAAGCATTTGGTACACATTTGTCTTTGAGCACCGCTTACCATCCTCAGACCATTGGACAGACGGAGAGGGTGAACAAGATTTTTGAAGATCTTTTGAGGCTGTGTATCCTAGACTTCGGAGGGACTTGGGAAGAGCATCTTCCTTTAGTAGAGTTTGCCTATAACAACAGCTACCAGTCCAGCATCGGCATGGCACCCTTCGAAGCATTGTATGGATGACCCTATAGATCACCAACTTGTTCGTGGGAATCTACAGAAAGATTATTACTTGGGCCAGATATGATTAGAGAAACATCCGAAAAGATTGACCTTATTCGATGGCGGATAAAGACAGCTCAAGTTAGGTAGAAGTCCTATGCAGGCAAGAGAAGGACTGACATTGAATTTGAAGTGGGAGACTTAGTTTTTATCAAAGTATCACCTTTGAGGGATGTGGTTCACTTCGAATCAGTAGGGAAGTTGGCACCTAGGTTTATGGGACCATTTCCTATAATCGAGAGGATTAGCCAAATGGTCTATAGAGTAAAGCCCCCAGAAATTCTATCCGATATTCATGATGTTTTCCACGTTTCTCATCTGTGGAAGTGCCTGCATGACACTGCAGTAATTGTTGAGCCGAGTGTTCTGGAAGAAGTAGAAGTGGAACGGGAGGCGACAGTCAGGTGCATCCCTACCCGTATTCTTGGATAAGAAGTTAAGAAGCTACGCAATAAAGAGATTAAGTTGCTAAAGGTTCAATGGGGAGATAACCCAGAAGATGCGACTTGGGAGACCGAGATTCATGTTTTGTACCCTTTCCTTTTGGAGGGTATGTTCTTAACTCCTTTTTCAAAGTTTTTATCAGTGCTTGTTTGTATCATTTGAGTATATCTTATCCATAGTATTTTTGACCTTCAGATAGGAATCCTATGGATGTAAACATGTGTTTGAAACATGTTATGTTTGATGGATACAAGTGGATGCAAGTGTTTGCCAGTGGTTGCCTTTGGACGCATATACATACACATTAAGCACTAGATCGGCTCAATCACTCTCATACTGCATATGGATGTGTGTGCATTTTCTTTTCTTTTACGGATGGAAATGGATGAATTAGCATATGGATGTTGCACTTGGACGAATGAGTGTGCACACATATAGAGCTTACATGTTATAATAGGATTATTTGCATACATATTGGATTCATGGCACTAGCATACATTGCATTAAGGAGGTCAACTGGATCAGTAGACTGCCTAATTTTCGCATTAGTATTGGGCAATATACATACACCTTTGCATATATTCATATAAGCATTAGAAATATTTGAGAAAAATGGATGCTAGTGATTGACGGATATGTAAATGGATGATAGATGGTAGGATATGCATTCTTCTCAACTTGGAGATTTCGGGGACGAAATCCTTTGAGTAGGGGAGAATGTAACCCCCCCAAAATTTTAACGACACTAAAAGAGGATAAATTAAACAATAATTAATTTAATATTCAGAATTATGGAAAACTAACTGCACCATTGCGTCTGTATCGAAATTCTGGTCAAGATAGACATTTGGTTTGCGTAAAACGGACACCGTATGAAGAAGTTATGAGAGTTTTAAGTTTGTATACGCGCAGAAAGAATATATATATATATATATATGAGTCAGAATTTTATCCAGAACAGTTCAAATTAGAAAAACGAAAAGTGGTGGCAGATTCCCCCCTCTAGGGGGTCGACCTCCTGGAGGGCTATCGACACCAGGGTCGACATCCTTAAGGGGTGTCGACCTATGGGTCGACCCACCCACAGGGGTGTCGACACCCCTAGGGCTGAGGTGGCAGTCAGTTTCAGAGGGTTTGCAGCTATATATACATGACCATTTCTCATATTTTCTTCATTGGGAATTCATGGTGGCCAAACTTTGCCAGTGTCTGAACTGAACCCGTTATCTTCTTCAACTTTCAGCTTTGAAATCAAATTCTGAGATTCAAGAATAGATTCAAAACCCACTTCTTTTCTATCTTCTTAACAATCCAAACACTATGAGTATAGTTGATTTTAGGTTTAAATGAATAAAAGTAAATTGTGAAAGACTGTGATTTGGATATGTTGTAAACTATGAATCTATGCTAGTGTTAAATCTTATAATATGTCATGATAGATCTATTTATCTTGATCTAATTCAATTGTGGTTATTCTATTATGTTGCCTTTGTGGTTCTTGATTTGTAACTGTATTGTGGTTAATGTTAATTTGGACAGTTACAACGTTGGTTAGATCTAATTCTTTATGTAAATCACCTTTCACCTGTCATACTGTGGTCAATTTAGATATGTTGTAAAGTGGACATGTGAATCCATATTTAGATCTAAACATGCTATTATGTCTCGTAATTATGTTAGATTTGTTTTATGTCCATATTATAATTTAGCCAGATCTACTTTTACCTATTAGATCTGTATATGTGGACACCTAAATTATTAATCAGATATAGGTTATTATTTGGATCCTGTAACACCCCACCTCCGCTAGGGTCACTCACAAAGGGAATGCACTAGCTTTGGTGGAGCATTATCTAGGTAAACATAAACAGAAATATTACAAGACAAAACATATAAAACAGCGAAAGAAAAACCAAATTCCATTTCTTTAAAATCTAGAAAGGTCTAAAGCCTTTTACATCAAAATGCCATTAAATCCATTACATCGAAATCTGTCTTGCAATAGTAAAGAAGCATAAAACCATAGTCATAAATCATTCCCCAAGTAAAACAGTGAAGCAAGCTATAGCCAAGAGAAATCCAAGCCGTTCGTGAAAGAGCCTTGGAGCTTGGTAAGATCTGAACTAAGCTGTATTCCCACCCTGCGAACCTGGGGGGGAAACGGAAGAAAAATAGGTGAAACAAACCGGGTCAGTCATAAAGACTGAGTAAGTCCTAGTGGCTTTCAGCATAAAAACAGGTAAAGATAACATGGCATGAATAAACTGAAAGTAAACATAAGCATGATGACAAGATAAGCTACAGGCATCATAGGATTTCTGTCATGTATAACATTGCAAGGTTCCCATTCAAGATGAACTAAGTATAGTTTCGCAAGATTTCTATCAAGCATCGCAAGATTTCTCCGCTTCACCATTAAAATGGTATCTATTTGCTCTGCACCACCTAACTAGTGTCCCAACTAGTAATCTATATAAAATGATAAAATCATAACGTGATCCCAATCCCCGAAAATAAGGTTGCTTTCACGTATACATCTATTATTTATTACCTAGATCTAATCTAGGGTTTTCTATCGAGCGCTTCCTAGATTCAACCAGGATTTATGCCACCTAGGTCCAACCTAGGGATTATGCTACCTATTGAACACTTCTCGGATTTAGGGTTTATGCCACCTAGGTCCAACTTAGGGATTATGCTACCTATGTGTGTCATACGACCCCCAATGATTGTAGATACCTATGCTAGTCCCACCATGGGGTGTATCAAGACCCATGGTGGCGGCCCGACGCAATTCTAGAATACATAGGTTATACTACTGGTGCCCCCAGTGCCCTGTTTGTCTGCTCCGAAGCGTGTGCATGCCCGCACTCCGTTAGAACCCACACTGTTGCACCCACCGCCGCCGCTTTGACCGCTTACAATCAGCCCAGTAATCGTGCCCCACCATGCCTAGTTTCAGGGTACCATGATACCTAATTGGGTTACTACTGAAATGGGTCCCCGTTACTAGGGTTTCCTACTGGTTAAGTTTGTGGGCCTATATATATACAGATATTACCCACCTTCCCGTGATGTACTTAACCCACCGATTCAAGCATGCTTATTAATGGTTAAGTTTGTGGGCCTATATTTACTAATATTACCCACCAACCCGATATGTACTTAACCCTCTCCATCCATCACGTTAAGTTGGTTAAGTGTTGTTCCTTGTGTTACTTAACCCTACCGCAAGCCTTGTTATACTGGCTAAGTGTTCTCCCTTGTGTTAACCCCACCGCATGTCATGTCATATTGGTTAAGTGTATATTGACTTAGCCGACCTACTTATCATGTTGTGACGGTTAAGTGTTACCCTATGTTGTTACTTAACCTTACAACACATCAGGTTATATCGGTTGGGTGTTATCAACCTATTCAAGTTAGCTCAACCCATCTGCTAGTCATGTTATAACGGTTAAGTGTCATTAGCCTAGCCACGTTACTTAACCCACCCATTCATATCATATTGGTTAAATGTCATTAGTCTAGTCATATTACTTAACCCACCCATTGGTCTGATTAACAATTATGTTGGTCGAGCCTACACTTATAAGTTTTACATGTTCTTAACTCATACCGGTTAGGTCCACATTTACATGTCAAATTTCCATGTCATCCCACCTAACCCTTTAACCATACCCACGTCTTATTATGGTTAGTATTCCTTAATTCATTCATTATGACGAACGAATCATGACCTCTCACATTAGACCGTGCATTTTGTGGTCACTGGATTTGCCGGGCGGTTCCGGGCAGATTTACACCACAAACTGGGTCTAACCTCGTGTCATCAACCGTTATGCCTACAATTTGGCCTTTGACCTCTCACATTAGACTGACACTTTGTGGCTACTAGATTTGCCGGGTGGTTCTAGGCAGATTTACACCACAAACTGAGTCTAACCTCGTGTCAAAGGTTCATTAATGGTCGTATTCCACCCAAAACCCCAATATCGGTTCATATGTTTAACATATAGAAATGTTAATGTTCCAACCACGTTCATATTTCCAGTTATATGCCAATTATCAAGTTCATAATTCACGTTTTTGCCCCAAAACGTATTCCCAAATTATTATCATAATTCACTATAGAGTTATGCCAAGTTATAGCCTTTTATTTACAATACATGCCAATTACCCAAAACCCAACTTAGGCGCGTTCATATTAAACCTCTACCAAGTCATAAATTATCATATATGTTCAACTCCAAATTTTACATAATTAACATATGCCCAAGTTCTAGATTACATGTCAGTTTTTACATATGCCCAATTCATACCAAATTTACATATGTTCAGTTCATGCCGTTTTACATGTATGCCAATTTTCATGCCACTTTAACATATCAAGTTCTAGCCAAAATTACATGTATCAAGTTTCATACCCAATAAACCCAAATCATGATTCATGATGTAGTTATCCCAAACTATAATCTTTTTTTATTACAGTACATGTCAGTTGCCCATGTTCATAATACATGTTTATGCCAACTATCAAGTTTACGATTGCTTTCATGTTCAAATTCCCAATTCTACATATGCCTAGTTAACATAAGCCCAATCTTTTGATTTAATTTACATAGTCCCAAACTCGTGATTTAATTTACATTCCAATTCATGTATGCCCAAACTTGCAATTTCAATTATATTGACAATACCCAAATTTCAAATTTCATGTTATGCCATCAATTCCACCACACACATATATCCAAATAGGTAATATCCCAATATTTCCCCATATACAAATCAAACGTATATCGTAGTTTAAGCCTAGGTCCAAAATTGACCAAGGTTCATCAAAAGAAAATAAATAGGGGAAGGTAGAATTTGTATAACAATAAGTACAAAGAGAAAACTGGCATAAGAACATCATCTCATGCGTAAAAGATAGATCTTGATAATAATATCAACATGAATCAAGAAAAACTGATTTACAACAAGCTGAATAGATCATAGGCTTTACATGAAAAATGAGAATAGAAAGAACTCAAGATCCAAGAAGCAACAGAAATAGATCTGAATCAATAAACATACTTAAATCTAATTCCACTTTATTCCATGGCCATATTATAATTTAAATGTTTAAATCTAAAAACAACTAGAACTTACAGAGCATGGTTAATGAATTAAGAACTGAATTTTTTGTAAAAATGTCATGGTGTTGTTAATTTATTGTCTTGAATCATTGTAGAAGCCTTGTTCTTTGAATTGATTTGAGTTTGAATGTTTGTACTTCGATTTGGAGACGGCGGCCATGGTTCAAGAGGTATTTTAGCAGCATAATGGTGTAAGAATGATTTGATATAAATTAGGTTAGGTCTAAGGGTGTTTTTATAGGTGTAGCAACTAGTTTAGGCCCTTAGATTAACCCTAGAATCAATCCAGACCATCAAAACACGTCTTAGGCTTCAAAAATGAGTTCTGGGTCAAAACAGGCTGACCAGGTCGACCTGTAAGGGGGGGGGGGGTCGACTACATTGTCGACCTGGGGGGTAGGTCGACCCTAGGGTCGACCACATGGTCGACCTGGTCCCCAGGTCGACTCCCAGGTCGACCCCCAGGTCGACCTGCCTGGTCCTGTGCTGCCTAAAATCTGCTGAATCTTCTACAGGCCATAACTTCTTCATCCAAACTCCGATTTTTGAAAACTCGGACTCTATTTCATGTAAAATTTCAAGATGAACGCAATGGCGTAACCCGTTTCCCTTGATTCTTATTTTAAAATTTAATTATACCCTGATTTCTAGTTTCAATAGGTTATTAAAATTCGAGTTGTTACAGATCCCCTTGTGCTTCTCATATTAGATCTAAACTTGTTGGACATCTAAATTAAATTTAAATCTTGTGATGTTCGTCTGATCACCTTTGTTATGTTACAACAGGTTAAGTGCTACAAGTTCATTAGATTATTGCTTATATGTTCACCATGTTAGTATATGCTTATGCTAGTTATGTTAGAACATTCACCTTTATCATATTTCCATTATCTTCCCTTTTATCGTTTATGATTAGGCTATTATTTAGCATATACATGTCGTAAATTGTGTGAACGCGCTAGTTAAGGAACGGGGAGGGAAAAAGGTTAATATTAACATAATTTGAATATAAACATAAGTTGGACATATTATTAAAAAGGGAGAAAAGTGGGGATATAATCACCTATTAAGACATAGGTAAGAATTGAATAAAAATGGAATGTCTAGTAATTACAATTAGGAATTGTAATTTCACTTATGACACGAGGTTAGGTTGCATTAGTGGTGGAAGTCTGCCTGGATCCGACCGACATATCCAGCAGCCACTAATGTTGAACCTAATGTGAGAGGTCTAAGTGCGCAAATAAGAATTGGGCTAAGACACGAGGTTAGGCCGAACTGTGGAATATGACTGCCCGGACCTGACCGGCATATCTAGCATCTACAAGTTGTAGGCCTAATGTGGGAGGTTTAGCCCATTATAAACCATAAATGGACATGGTAATAAATTGGACTACTCAACCAAATTTATTCCATAGGGATTGTATGATTATGAACTAATGTTAGGGTTAAGTAAAATTTGTTGGATAGTGGATGGGTTAAGCAAATCTGGAGGGGGTGGGTAATATTTACATGTAGGCCCACAAACTTAACCCGATAAGGTTATGTAATTAAAGACACCTAGTGGTATACATAACCGGAGGAAATAATAAAAATATGTAATTAAAGACACCTTTTAGGGTAAGCATACCTGGTATAGGGCTATGTAATTAAAGACACCTAGTGGTATACATAGTTGGTAAAAACCTAGTAGGGGATACAAGACAAAGGGAAGAGCTTATATCATATTGTGTGGGACCCATTTCAGTCGATAAACCGGAGTAGGTATCAAATAAAGTACTCTGTACTAGGCGGAGAGGGGGCACGCTTACTGACTGATTGTAATAGATCCAAACATGAAGGACGGTGTGGGCGGCATAAACCGACTAGGCCATGTGCGTGCATGAGCCGGGCAGAGGGGGATAGGACGCCCGTGACACCAGTAGATATAGGGCTGTGCACATCAGTGAGGGATTTCCAATTTAGGACGTGATACATCCTAATGTGGGGCCAGCACAGAGTATCTACGGAGTAAGGAGCCGATCGATTGGGGTAGTGGTTAGGGTATATTTGGACATATGCCGTAAGCCTACCACCTTATATTGGGAGAGATCATCTCACTTTGGTTATACTAGTAATAGTGCAGAGTCATCATTAGAAGCATACTCACCTTATACTGTCTACCTTGTCACATCTACCATTTATGCATGGATCTCTCTTATCCACTTTATGTGCCTGTCATGCCACTTTTATTTATTTACTTGCTAAAAGTCACTAGACTCGCCAGACTTTATGTCTGACCCTCTTGTTTCTCCTTCTTTCTTCCGTTTCCCCCCAGGTTCAAAGGGAGGAAACACTCACGCTTAGTCAGGACTCAGATATCATCTTGCTAGAGCTGCTTTCGAAGTATGACTCTAGTTTTTATCTCCACTATGGCTTTGTCTCTTTCATTTGGGGAATTATGTTTCTTTTAAGTATTATGTACTCTGATGTTAAAAGACAGAAGTTATGTTGTTGTAATGGTTTTTGAGACTCATGGTATTTTGAACCACGCTATATGATATGTGTTTGAAATAAAATTTAAATTTCTACTGCTATCTTATTTATGTCTATCTTGTAAATTTCGGTGTCTTTTACCTATAACGCTTCACGATACTTAATGCATTCTCTTTGTGAGTGACACGAACAGACGTGGGGTGTCATAGTGGAATTTAAAAATTTATTAATCATAAAGCATCATAGTTCAAAACATGGTTACATCATATGTCTGAGAAACATAAAACCCAGTGCATCATTAAAATTGATGTCTTGTACTTTAAAAACCAGAGTACTATAATAAAAGAAGCAAAATCCCAAAAAAACGTCCATAGTAGAAGAGATAAGAACTTGAGCAATACATCTAAGTAGCTCTAAGCAAAATGCAAGTATAATCTTGATTAAGCTTGAGTATTCCCACCCTGAGAACCTGGGGAGGGGGAGGGGGACGGGGGAACTAAAAAGAAAGAAGAGGAAACAAAATGGGCAGACATAAAGTCTGGCGAGTCCAGTTAATTTTAGTATATAAATGAGTAAAAGTATCATGACAGGCATATAAAGTGGGTAAGAGAGATAACATCATAAAAGACAAGTATGACAAGGTAAACATGATCAACATGATAGAGTATATTGCGCTTCTCTAATGTTTACTCTACACCAATACTAATGTCTTATTAATAAGATGATCCACAACAAGTATAAGATAATAGACTTAGGTGTACTTCCAGTGAGAGGTTTTCACCCCATACAATCAACAGGAAGCCAACATACCGGAGTTACCCCTAGGGTATTAACGGGCTCCCCAACCATGCCGGAGTCCAGATGTACCCTAATTACAACCCTAATCGATCGGCTCCCTACTCCGTAGATACGCTGTGTTGGCCCCACAGTAGGAAGTATCATTCCATAAAGTGGCAACCCTTCGTTTTCAGGATGTGCACAATCATATCTACAGGTGTCATGGCGTCTAAACCTCCTCTGCCAGACCCATGCACGCACATGACCCCGTCAGAAATAAGATACCTATACATGGGTTACTGACTGAAATGGGTCCCATACACAAAATGATACAAGCTTCCCCATGTTCTTGCATCCCCACTAGGTTTTCAACAGGTTATGCCATACTAGAGTAAAAGATTGCATAACCCCACAAGTTAAGTTTGTGGGACTATATATAAATATTACCCACCCACCGAAGATTTACTTAACCCACCCACTGTTTCAAACAAGTTTACTTAACCCCTACTCAAGTTATATGTTTATACAATCCCTATGAATTCAACTAGGTTAAGTATTCCAATTCATTACCATATTCATTTATGGTTATAATGTGCTATACCTCCCGCATTAAGCCTACCACTTATGGATGCTGGATATGTTGGTCGGTTCTGGGCAGACTTCTTCCACAAGTCGGACTTAACCTCGTGTCTTAGTGCGTCTCGTGTTTATACACTTAGACCCCTTACATTAGATCCACCACTTGTGGTCGCAGGATATGCCGGTCAGTTCCGGGCATACTTCCACCACAAGTGTAATCTAATCTCGTATCTAAAAGCGGTTACATTTTCTAATTAATGTAATTATAGGCATTTCCATTATTAATCAATTGTTCCTATTTCATTAAAGTTATGCCCAATTTCTGATTACAAGTTATGCTCCAATTTTAACGTTTTCCGCTTGTTCCCAATTTAACGCGTTCGCATATTTCAACGGCATGCCTAGGCTCGAAGGTAGCCAACTATAAAAATAAAAGAGAAAAGACGTAGGGAAGAGGACAAAAATGATTATACTTATAAGATCAACATATAATGGCAGAAATAGGCATAAACATATAGTGGCATAATGAAAAGATAGGCATATAGGAACAGATCTGATGAACATGTGACAATAGAACTGATTTTAACCTAATAGGGACATCATAAACATGTATGATGAGATCTAAACAATGAATTAGATATCTAACTAGTAACAGATCTGTTTTAGCCACAAACATAATAGGAATAGGCATGAGGTGATCTAAACAGTGAATTAGATCTATAAACAGTTGTAGATCCGAAATGATAAATAAGTATAGGTTCAGATCTAGTTCATAGTCATGTCAGAATAACTTAGACAAATAGGTTATAACAGATCTGATATGATTCATATTGTCAAAGGCATAAATCCAAGTTATAGTCATGTTAAGATTTACTTTTAAACATTCAGTTCTAAAATTAACATAGACTCACTGTGATTGGATCTAGAAAAATAGAAGAAATAATTGCTGATGTTGAATCACAGATCTCTAAACTTGAATAACTCTAGTTGATTGCTGAAGAAGAAAAGGCTTGATTTAATCTGGGTAGAGGCAGCATCTAGTTCTCCATTATTTTTGGTGTGGGGGAAACAAGAGAAATGAGGTCTTCTTTATAGCCTAAAGCCAACAAACCAGGTCAAGAAAGGAGTCCACATTCAGCCAGAAGAATCTTCCCAGATCTGTCGCAGGGTGGTCGACCCGCCTTGTGGGGTCGACCCATGGGTCGACACCCCCTTATGGAGTCGACCCAGGAGTCGACACCCCTGGGAATGAATTTTCCCGCTCCCTCAATTTTCTGGATTTTGAATTGTTTTGAATTTTTTTGGACTTATTTTATTTATATATATTCTTCTTATGTATATACAACCTTTAAACCTTAATAACTTCTTCATACGGTGTCCGTTTTACGCAAACCAGGTGTCTATTTTGACTAGAATTCCAAGACAAATGCAATGGCTCAATCTGTTTCCCTTAATTTTGAATATTAAATTAATTATTCTTTAATTTATCATCTTTTAGTGTTGCTAAAATACGGGGTGTTACTTTCTCCCCTACTCAAAGGATTTCGTCCCCGAAATCTCCAAGTTAATAAGAATGTATATCCTACCATCCATCTACTCATCCACCAATCACGAGCATTCATTGTCCTTAAAGGCTTCTAATGCTTATATGAACATATGCAAAGGTGTGTGTATATGTCTTTATACTAATGCAATAGATTAGGCGGTCTACTGATTCATTCGACCTCCTTAATGCGATGTATGTTAGTTTCATGAATCCAACATGTATGCAAATGATCCTATTATAACATGTGAGTTCTATATGTGTGTACATTCATCCATCCAAATGCAACATCTATATGATGATACATCCATTTTCCATCCATAAAAAGAAGAAAAAAAATGCACACACATCCATATGCAGTATGAGAGTGATTGAGTCGATCTAGTGCCTAATGTGTGTGTATATGCATCCACAAGCAACCACTAGTAAACACTTACATCCACTTGTATCCATCAAACATAACATGTCCCAAACACTTGTTTATATCCATGGGTTTCCTACCTAATGACCCAAGATTTGATCGATAGAATATACTCAAATGATAGAAACAAGCATAAATAAAAACTTTGGAAAGGAAGTTAATAACGTACCCTCAAAAAGAAAAGGGTACGAAGCACGAATCTTGTCTTCGGTCTACCAAGTTGCATCCTCTGGGTTATCTCCGCACCGAACCTTCATTAACTTGACTTCTCGGTTGCGTAACTTCTTAACTTAAATACAAGAATACAGGTAGGAACTCACCTAACTTTCGCCTCTCGTTCCACCTCTACTTCTTCCAATACACTCGGCTCAACTACTTCTGCAGTATCATGCAAGCATTTCCGCAAATGAGAAACGTCATGAACACCAGATAGTCTCTCTGGTAGCTTTACTCTATAGGCCATTTGTCCAATCCTTTCTGTTATAGGAAATAGTCCTACGAATCTTGGTGCCAATTTCCTTATATATCCAAAGCGAACCACATGCCTCAAAGGTGACACCTTAATGAAAAACCATGTCTCCTACCGCAAACTCGATGTCAGTCCCTCTCCTATCTGCGTAGGACTTCTGCCTATCCTGGGCTGTCTTCATTCATCTGCGGATAAGATCAATCTTTTCAGATGTCTCTCTAACCATATTCGGTCCAAGTAGAAGTCTTTCTGTAGATTCCCACCAACAAGTTGGTGATCTACAGGGTCGTCCATACAATGCTTTGAAGGGTGCCATGCCGATACTAGATTGATAACTGTTGTTGTAGGCGAACTCTACTAAAGTAAGGTACTCTTCCTAAGTCCCTCCGAAGTCAAGGATACACAGTCTTAAAAGATCCTCAAGAACTCCGTTCACCCTTTTTGTCTGTCCATCGGTCTACGGGTGATAACCGGTGCTCAAACATAACTGTGTACCTAATGCTTCTTGCAAGCTCCTCCAAAATTCACTAGTGAAAATGGGGTACGATCGCCTACGATGCTGGAAGGCACTCCATGAAGACGGACTATCTCACGAATGTAAAACTGCTGCCAACCATGATGCCGTCCTCCTACGCTTAATCGGAATGAAATGAGCGCTCTTAGTAAGTCTATCTACTACAACCCAAATGCTGGTTTTGCCTTTCTTTGATCTAGGCAAGCCATCTGTGAAATACATAGAGATGCTCTCCCACTTCTACTACGGGACTTCCGAAGGATGAAGTAAGCCATGGGCTTCTTTTGCTCAGCTTTAACTTGCTGGCAAACCAAACATTAAGAAACAAACTCCGCCACATCTTTCTTCATCCCAGCCCAAAAGAAAATCCTTTTCATATCCCTATACATCTTATAGCCACCTGAATGAATAGTCATCTTAGAATGATGGGCTTACTCTAGACTGTCTTTAACAAACTCCCAATTTAGGGAACACAAAGCCTTCCGTCTTGTCGCAACCCCCTCTATCATCTGTGGAATATCTACTGAGGTGACTAGAAGTCTCCCCTTTACTGAGCCAATCCAAGTTGTCTGAAATCTGTGGATCCTCTCGCTGCGAAGCTCCTATCTAATCCATAAGAGTAGGTCACACTTCCAGTGATGCAAATAAGCCAGGCAGAACCTCGATGGAGGGTCTAAAGTCAAAAGTCGATATAAACTCCAAGCTTTTCCTTCCCACAAACAGAGGATTAAGGCTATTCTTTGCCTACTCAGTGCATCTGCCACTAAATTACCCTTGCCAGGGGTATAACCAATCTTGAATTCATAAGATTCTAGGAACTCCGTCCACTTTGTTGCCTTAAATTAAGATCCTTCTGCGAGAACAAGTGCTTGAGAGATTTATGATCAGCGTACAACTCGAACTTCTATCCAAGTAAATAATGATGCCACGTTTTAAGTATGAATACTATGGCAGCTAGCTCTAAGTCATGGGTAGGGTAGTTCTTCTCATGAACCCTTAGTTGTCTACCCCATAACAAAATACCCTTCCTTCTTACATCAGAACCGCACCAAACCCTATACCACATTCATCAGTGTAAACCGTGAACACTTCGTTTCCGTCGGGCAAGGTCAAGGCTGGGGCTGTTATCAGAGCCCTGTTTAATCGTTGGAAAGCAATATCCCAATCCATATCCTATGAAAACCTCAAATTCTTCTTCATCAGCCTGGTGAGTGGGGCTGATATCGTTACAAAGTCCTTAATGAACTTCCTAGAATAGTCTGCCAATATAAGAAAGCCTCTCACTTCCGTCACATTCTTAGGAATTTTCCAATCTTGAACTGCAACTACCTTTGCGGGATCTACTGCTATCCCATCTTTAGAGACCACATATCCTAGAAATCTCACCTCTTTTCTCCAAAAATGGCATTTGGAGAATTTCACCTTAAGCTAATGCGCACGTAGAGTTTTCAAAACCTCTCTCAAATGTTGGGAATGCTCTTCCTCCTTTTTTGTGAAGATCAAGATATCATCAACAAAGACCACGACGAACTTATTTCGAAACTCCCGAAACACCCTAATCATCATATCAACAAAATAGGAGGGTGCATTCGTCAACCCGAAAGGTATAACAAGCCATTCAAAGAAACCATTTAGAGTCCTAAAAGCAGTCTTATCTATACTGTCCTCGGCCATCCTTAACTGATGAAACCTTGCAGCCAAGTCTAACTGAGAGAAAACTGATGCATCAACAAGCTAGTTAAACAAATCATCTATCCCCGGAGTGGGTGCCTGTTCTTCTTAGTGAGTTTGTTCAACTCTCTATAGTCAACATAATTTAAGCAAACCATCCTCCTTAGTTGCGAATACCACCGGAGCACCCCATTCGGATATGCTTCATCTAATAAACCCTTTCTGAAGTAGCTCCCCTACTTGATTACTAAGTTCCCTCCTTTCCCCTGGAGCCATATGGCTCACAGGTAATGCAACTGGCTTGGCACTGTCTACCAAGTACGTACGAAAATCGATCTTATGCCTCGGTGGTAATCCCCGAACCTCCTTGGAAACATCAGAATACTCACGGACTACTGGTACAATTGCAGATCAACAATAGTTGCGTCAAGAGACTCTAGGAAACTAAGCATGATAGACCCTTTAGGGTCACAAGAAATCTCGAGGGCCCTCCCATGGAAAGTCAAAAGTCAAACGACCCTCCTCTCACAATCCAGAATGGCACCATACATGGCTAGCCAATCCATCCATAGAATCAAACCATTGCCCATAAAACTGAGCACATATGCATCACACTCAATCTGGATGCCTAAAACAGAAATTCTCAAACTTCGACAAATCATAGACAAATGAGCCAAACCACCAATGGGGTTTGAGACAACAAAGGGATCCACTACCATACTAGTATTAAGGTGCAGAGACTCAACCATAGAATCAGATATAAATGAATGCGAAGCACCAGAAAAGAGAGAGTTCTAATAGGATGATTGGAAAGAGAAATCAAACCTTCTACGGAAATTTTCCTACCTCGATCTGGAGCACTGATCGCGAGAGCATGCACGTGCTCTCCAGAAGCTCCTGCCCTTTGACCTTGTCCTTGCTTCATCGGGCGACCTCTCCACAATTTCTCCATAATTGAAGCAAGCATTCTTCCTTCTTTTGCAGTCCTTGATCAAATGACCCTCGCGTCCGCAATTATGGCGCTTCCTCTTATCCTTAGCCTTGTCATTCTTTCCGTCTTTCTTTTGTTGTTGTCCCTTCTTGGGCCATACTTTATTTTTTTGTGTTTCCTCAACCTTAACTTCTTTCTTTTCAGCTTTGTCTTCCTCATGCATCAAGGCCATATCAACGAGCCTTTCAAAAATTGCTCCCATCAGAATATGAGATATAGCTAACCCATAAAGGGGTTCATTCAGTCCTATAGCAAACCGCAAAGCTTTCTTATGCAGAGTATCTACCAGCTCCAATACAAACCTCGCTAATTGGTTTAATTTTTTAACATACTCTTTGACAGTCATGCCTCCTTGCTTGAGTGCCAGAAATCTTTCCATTTGCATGCTTTTATCATCTTGAGAAAGAAACTTCATTTTAAAACTTTGCCGAGAATCATCCCAAGTCTCCACTGGACGCCCTGCTTGCGTCACTTCCCACCAGAACGAAGCTTCATCTTTTAGTAGCCGGGCGGTTAACTAAATCTTCCTACGATCTTCCACTTTGAAAATTCCAAACAGGCCCTCAATCTTTTTGAGCTAATTCCTTGCCTTTACGAATGTCTCGGTTCCACAGAATGTCTTTCCTCCCATAGCACAGAAATCTTTGCAGATTTTAGAGAAATTATCCGCACATGGAGGAGGAATAACGGGTGCAGCTGGGAGAGGAACGTCAATTTGACCATCGGCAGGCATCGTGGCCTTTAGATACCTACGAAACCAGACTGGTATCGTAACGCCCTCAGAAATATTAGGTTCCCTAGACATGCTGAAAAGAAAAGGAAAGGGATTCAGACAAAGGATCGAAATATATTACATATGGCTTTGGGGAATATGTTTTTCGAAACAGACTTTTCTTTTGAAAATGCTTTTTTTAAAACCTTTTTGAAAATAATTTTTAAAATCTTTTATCTGATCTGGTAACCTTCAGCTCTCATACTAAGTGTGACACCCCACGTCCGTTAATGTCACTCATTAAGAGAATGCATTAAGTTTCATGCAGCGTTATAGGTAAACAGAAATAAAAATATTACAAGACATATACAAAATAGCAGCAGAATTTAAAAATTTATTAATCATAAAGCATCGTAGTTCAAAACATGGTTACATCATATGTCTAAAAAATATAAATTCCAGTACATCATTAAAAAATTTGTCTTGTACTTTAAAACTTCAGAGTACAATAATAAAAGAAGCATAATCCACAAAAAATAGCCATAGGAGAAGAGATAAGAACTTGAGCAACACATCTGAGCAGATCCAAGCATAATGCAATTAGAATCTTGATTAAGCTTGAGTACTACCACCATGAGAACCTAGGGAAGGGGGAATGGAAGAGAAAGAAGAGGAAACAAAATGGGTTAGACACAAAATTTTGGTGAGTCCAGTTACTTTTAGCATATAAATAAGTAATAGTATCATGACATGCATATAAAGTGGATAAGAGAGATAACATCGTAAATGTAACCACACACATTTTACGTACCGGAAGATCATTGAATATTTTTATTTTATTTCTTGAGGGTTGGATCATTCTCATCTTTTAATATGTTGCTTATGGGGCTGTGATACATGTCCATAATATTTACCAATTTTGTTTGCGACCATTTTGCCTTTGTCAGTCTTGCACATGGAATAACTTTAGACTCAGGTCGAATCAGAGGGTTAGACCTGTGCCATTGGAAAGGAATTTATGTTTGCCTTTCTGTAGAGTGGTTACATTAAGGATTTGGCTCAGCAGTTCGGGAGAAACCGCTATTTTAAGGTTTTCCAGTTGGCTGTTCAGGTTTTGAGAGCCTAATGGGTTGATTTGGGGGAGGCCCATTAGTGGGTTGGTGAAAACTATAAATAGGGGGTACGGGATATAGGTAATGGTTTTAGTTTTCCATTCTCTCATTTGGAGACCTTGTGCTCCTCCTTCCTCAACACCTTTCCACCATTAGAAATCCAAATACAAGGAGGGAAATTGAAGATCTACACCATTGGAGGTTAGATCTACGTCAATTGAGGCAAGGATTCATTGGACCAAGGTGTTTGGTGCGAGGTGCTTGCTGTCTGGATTCTTATTTCTACCATTTTATCTTGTTTTGGAGAATCGGTGAGTGATATGCATCTCTCACATGGATTCAATGTAGTGTATGAGTGTTTGTTCATATTTTTCGTCGATTTCAAGTATGTTTCCATAGATTTGGGATTTTCATATAAATCAGCCTATGATCTGATTTAGCAAGTTTAGATAGGTAATTTCTATGACATTTCATGTGAATGTGCAATTTAGATCCATGGTTTTGCTCATATGTACATTTATGGTGATTTTGGTGAATTTTATGTGTTTGTTGATGGAATTGCCATATTGGTGTTATTAGTGATTTCGTATCATGCTTGTGGTCATATTCTATGAATTGGATAAGCTGGTTTCGTCGAACGAATCGTTTTGGCGAAGTTTTGGTCGAAATTGGAGTTGCATTGAAGGATGCAAGCTTTGGGTCGAGCAAGCCAGGGTCGGTAGAACATGGTGGGTCGGTCCCAAAAGTGTGTCTTGGAGAATAAGTCAGAAACCATGCCCTGGTTGTTCGGTCTCATCTGGGTTGGGTCGATCATCTGAGTCAGTCGGTCTTGGTATGGGTCGGTCGAGAAAGTTTGAGGGTTCTGGTTTTGGATGAAGTTTGGGTCGGTCTATATGTTGAAGGTGGGTCGGTCGAGCAAGGCGAGGGTCAAGCAAGCTTGGGTCATACACCAGGGACTGGTCGTTCTTCGGAAGGTTGGTCACAGGTAGGAGTCGGTCATCAGGGAATTGGGTCGGTCGCGTAGGGCCAATTTCTAAAAAATTTATTTTTCGGGTATAACTCAGATTTGAATAAAAAGGGCTAATTTTTTTTTGAGGTAAACTCCCGAACCCTAGCCGCATCATAGTGATGTATTTCAGCTCAGTGATGTGGTGACTTCGTAGTGAATTCAATGGGGAATGACGAAGTGAAGCGATTTGTTCGTTGGATGTGACGAATGTGGGGACGACTCAAGGATGTATTGAGTTCGTGTGAAGTAATTACTCTAAAGTGTTCTAAGCTAATTAATAGTCGTAATTTATAACGACTAGATATAAGAAGGCCAGGGAATTTCTATTGTCGCAATTTCTAGCGGACTAAAAGCAGGGGTACAATTGAAGACCGGTTGTAGGACGAGTTCCCTGGGCATCGTGTGTGGCCTAGACACATGCTGTGTATATCATGTGGGTTTTGCTAGAACCGGGGAGTTGTGTGGTCCATGACAATTGACGACAAGTTGTTAGCCAGTCATAAGATAACAAGGGTTCCAAAGCATGGTTGGCGGTGATAGCCAGATTCAGTTATGGATGTTTGAATGCTTGTCGTAATAATGGCTGAGTTGCTATCGCTATGTGTGAATGATTATTCTGGTTGCCATGGCTGAATTGTTATTCCTTTGGATGTATGGATCGTAAAGGCTATCACTGTCAGGTGTGGGGAAGGCATGCATAAGTTCTTCTTTAGAGTTGGGTAGATTAGTTTTTTCATTTACCCATTCTCATATACTTTATTGATGAAGTTTGTTAGCTGTTTTATCGCTCACTAAGACTGTTGTATGACTTAAGATTTTTTGTTTCCCTTTTATTACCTTAGGCTATTCATCCGGTTGTGGATGGGCAGACTGAGTAGCAGGTGACAGGTGATGCTTTAATGAGGACGGTGATGCTGATCGATGGCGAGCAGGAGGCTTACGTACCAGTTTTATTATTATCTATTATTTGTTTCCGCTGTTTGTTATTTCCTTGAGTGTTGTAGTGAGGCAAATTGTACAAACACTGTTGTTGATATCCACGTGTATGAGAAATACTTTCTAGTTGTCATGAAATCTTAGTGTTTTCTGCTTCACTATCACTACCTGTTGTATACATTCTATTATATTTTATCCTTGCGCTGTGAGTTTACGACAGGTTCCTCGTATGTATCATACCTTGATGATCGTCCTAGCTACCGTGCACACCTTTCAGCGCATTATTCCTCTTGTATAGCGCAGGAGCTGTGGGCGGTCGTCACACTTGGTATCAAAGCTCTGGTTATCGAATTTTAGCCAAAGATCAAAGACCTAATTACGTATGATAGACGTACTTGTAGATTTCAGTTGGATGCTTACTATATATATATATGCTAATATATATATATTAGCATATATAGTAGTAGCGGTTGTGTTCCTTTTGAATTTTCTTGAAAGGGGATAATCATTCTAATTTGCAGATTTAGCATGAGTCGATGCTATACGAGACATTCTGCTAGGAAAGAAACTGTACCTGGAGGGGGTAATGGCGGGGCACCTCATTACCTGGCCATGTTTGAATCTATGATGGAAGCATGTCTTCGAAGGAACCCCGCTCCAGTGGCAGTTACGGTCGACGTTGGAGTCCAAGTGCCGAGAGTAGTAGAATTTTGCAAAGCTATGCAAAGACTTTACATCATTGGGAGGGAAACAGTTCAAGCGTACCGAACCAGTTGTAGAGGTTCAAAGGTGGTTGGATACTTATGTTCGATTCTTCAAGGACTTGGGCATTGATGATGCTACAAAAAGAAAACTTGCATCAAGCAGTTAGTGAGCAGAGCAATGGATTGGTGGAATTCTGTCACACTTAAGACTCCTGAAGAAGATATCTCATGGGAGCTGTTCCAAGCTAAGTTTGAAACAAAATTTATCTCCACCATGCAAATGTCTGTTCTGTTTAAGAGATTCATGGAGCTTAAATAGAATGGTCATCCAGTTCTAGACTATATCTCTGACTTCGAGGCCTTGTCCAAATATGCTCGTTCATATGTGGATACTCCTTATCAAAAGAAGGAGAAGTTTGACTTGGGATTGGATGGATATCTTGGGAATCAGCTAGTGGATCACCTCGATGATAACTTTGAGAAAATCATCAAGAAGGCTTTAAGGCATGAAAGTCTATTTCCTAAGAAGATGTCTATGTTGCAGTTAAAGAGGAGCTAAAACCACAGCAGGGTGGTAATAACAAGAAGAGGAAGCAATAACAGAATGGGAAGGATGGCCAAAAGAAGCAGAAAGGAGAAGTGACTTGCTTCAATTGTTGGTAGAAGGGCCATTTTGCTAGTGAATGCAGGAATGCTAATGCTGAAAAGAAGTGCTTCAAGTGTGGGAAGCCGGGACATGATAAGAAAGATTGTCCAGAATCAGCTCAAGGGAAGAAAGTGGTTAAGGCTTATGCTTTAGGGTCAATGCCATCTTCTCCGAAAGCTCCTACTGTAGAGGAGAAGGGAAAGGGTGTCGTGGTGCTAGGCACTCTTTCTATTCATGGTGTCTCAGTTGGGTTTTTTTTATACTGAAGCATCACATTCTTTCATTTGCAATGAGCTTGTGTGTCGCTTGGGTTTGGAACCCGATATTTGTGATAGACCATTGATCGTGACTAGTCTAGTTGGGGATTCGTCCGATTTGTGCACGTTGTGCCGTGGTCTAGTGCTGTCGAGTCATGGTTTCTCCTTTGTGTGTGATTTCTTTGTTCTTAACTTCATTGGGTTTGGGATCATCTTAGGCATGGATTGGCTCAAGAAGTATGCGACAAGGGTGAATTCCGAGAAGCTAGAGGTGAGAGTCTGGGATGTGGAAGGGCAAAAAGTGTTGATAAAGTGTAAGCGCGAAGAGGGTGTCTTTGTTAGCTATCTACATTCGTTTGTGATTCCACAAGAAGACTTGTCTTCTATGTTGATCGCTAATGAGTATGAGGATGTCTTTGACAACATCAAAGGGTTACCGCCGCATTGTTAGATCGAGTTTAGGATCGATTTAGTCGAGGGTGCTTGACCAATCATCATGCCTCTTAGGCGAATGACGCCTAAGGAACAACGAGAGCTGGAGGTGCAAGTTCGAGACCTTCTTAGGAAGGGATGCATTTGGAGAAGTATTTCCGAATGGGGTGCACCGATCGTGTTTGCAACCAAGGCAGATGGCTCGTTAAGGTTGTGTATGGACTATCATGAGCTGAACAAGGTGACTAAGAAGAAAAAGTATCCGTTGCCAAGGATTGATGACTTGTTCAATCAACTTCACGAAGCCAAAGTGTTTTCTCGGATGGATCTTGCAACGAGATTTCACCAGTTGAGGGTGACAAAGGATAGTGTGCCAAAGACTGCTTTTAGGACACCATCCATGTTCTTTGAATGGTTGGTGATGCCATTCGGGTTGACTAACACACCAACGTATTTTGTGGATCTTATGAATAGGGTATCCAAAGATCAGTTGAATAAGTTCGTACTTGTGTTCGTGGATGACATTTTGGTCTACTCACGGGATGAGGAAGAGCACAAGACGCACTTGAGGATCGTGTTGGAAATCTTAAGAAAACATTAGCTAAGAGCCAAGTTTTCAAAGTGTCACTTCTGGAAGAGTGAAGTAAGATTCTTAGGTCATGTAGTTTCCGGTAGTGGGATTGCGATTGACCCACTAAAGTGGCAGCAATCAAGGACTAGGATAGACCTAAAAATGTGACAGATGTGAGAAGTTTTCTTGGGTTGGCTGGTTATTACCGATGGTTTATAAAGAATTTCTCCAAGATAGCTGCACCGTTGACCGGATTGACGAAGAAGAACCCATTGTTCACATGGGATGCAAAGTGTGAACAAGCATTCAAAATCCTGAAAGAGAGATTGACGAGTGCACCTATGTTGACCATTCCAAGCGGGAATGAAGAGATGGTGGTGTATACCGATGCATGTGGTACTGGACTTGGAGCATTACTGATGTAGAAGGATAAGGTTGTGGCCTACGCGAGTCGACAACTAAAGCCGCATGAGAGAAATTACCCAACTCATAATTTATAGTTGGCAGCAATTGTGTTCGCTCTGAAGGTGTAGAGACATTACCTGTTGGGAGTTCGATTCGAGTTATTTATGGATCACAAGTCGTTAAAGTATCTTTTCTCCCAAAAGAATTTGGATCTTCGGCAACAAAGATGGCTAGAGTTTCTGGCATCGTATGATTTTTGTATAGCTTATACTCCTGGCAAAGGTAATGCAGTTGCAGATGCATTGAGTCGAAGACACACAACTTTGGCAAGGTTTGATTTCAGTCCAAGATGTGAATTGGAACCAGAAATGTTGGCAAGCTTATTGATAAGAACTACTCTTATCGAAAAGATTGGCAAGAGCCAAAAGCGAGATGACAAGCTTGCCGAGTTTATCCAGAAACTGGAATCAAAAGATAAAGTGTTCGAGGTCGATCGAGAAGGTTGGCTTCGATAGAAAGGATAACAAGTTGTTCCTGATATCAATGGATTAAGAGATGAGGTACTGAGAGAATGTCATCATCGAAGTTGACGATTCATCCCGGTGGTAATAATATGTACCAGGACATGAAGCGAGTTCCACTGCTGGGAAGGGATGAAGCGAGATGTTCGAAAATTCATTTCCAACTACATGAACTGCCAGCTGGTGAAAGCCGAGCAGAAGAAGCCTAGTGGTTTGCTTCAGCCATTGGAAGTTCCTACGTGGAAGTGGGAGTAAGTATCGACGGATTTTATCGATGGGTTACCTAGATCTAGGGAAGGAAATGAAGGGATTTGGATCACTGTGGATCGCTTGACCAATAGTGCGAGATTCATTCCTATCAAATCGACTAGGACGGCATCAAAATTGGCTGAACTTTATGTGAAATGGATAGTTCGATTCCATGGGGTCCCAAAGAGTATAGTGAGTGACCGAGATCCATTATTTACGAGTGGACTTTGGAAGAGTTTACAAGAAGCTTTGGGAACCGAGTTGTGCTTGAGTACGACTTATCATCCCCAAACTGATGGTCAGACCGAGAGAGTCAATTGAGTTTCTAAAGATCTCCTTAGGGCTTTTGTGCTAGACTTCGGAGGATCATGGGAAGACTATCTACATCTGGTTGAGTTTGCTTATAACAACAGCTACCAGTCGACCATTGGGATGACAACATACGAGGTGTTGTATAAAAGACCATGCAATTCTCTAGAACATTGGTTAGAAACTGGTGATAAGTTGGTACTTGGGCCAGAAATGATAAGAGAGACCTCGGATTGTATCGAGATCGTTCGACAACGAATGAAGGCAGCCTAAGATCGTCAGAAGAGTTATGCCCATAAACGTCGTAAGGATTTGGAATTCGATATTGGCAATATGGTTTTCGTGAAGATTTCGCCATTGAAGCATGTGGGTCGATTCGAGAATAAAGGGAAATTAGCTCCAAGGTTTGTTGGACCATTTTCGATAGTCGAGCGAATTGGAAAGCCCGCATATAGATTGGAATTACCCGAGAAGGTGTCGAGTGTGCATGATGTGCTCCATGTGTCATTTCAACGGAAGTTTGTGCACGATCCGAATGTGATGGTACCTCCAGAGCAGTACGAAGACCTTGAAGTGGAGACCGGAATTATGAGACCTCATTACTTCGTGTTATGGGGAATGACATGAAACAACTTAGTAGGAAGACGGTTAAGCTGGTCAAGGTACAATGGGGTGAAGTTTGTACGTGGGAGACGAAAGAGAACACGAGGGCGACTCATCCAGAACTCTTCGTCGGTAAGACCCTTTGATGTCGTGTCATCTTTATTATTTTATCTTGTTGTTGTTTGATAGAATTCCGCGTGCTAGGATAAAACTACGGATGCTTGGCTTGATGGTTGCTTGTTTTGATGATAGAATTGGCTTCTCATGGATGATAGGCATGCAGAATTATTGTGGTTGCTTGGAATTTCGGGGGCGAAATTCTTAAAAGGGGAGAATGTAACAGCTCACATTTTACGTATTGGAAGATCGTATAACATTTTTATTTTATTCCCTGAGGGTTGGATCATTCTCATCTTTTAATATTGTAACACCCCACCTCCATTAAGGTCACTCACAAAAGGGAATGCCTTAACTTTGGTAGAGCGTTTTAGTAGACAGAACAGAAATTTACAAGACAGATAAACAATACTTGAGAAATTTTAACTTTATTATAGCGGAAAGCAGAAATCAGTTTGGTTACATCTTTAACAAAAACTCAAGTACATAAATATCAGTCTTGTTCAGAAAATCATCAGAGTACAAAACTTTAAAGTCATAATCCCCACAGAAGCTGCCATAAAGAGTCAAGCCATACTTTAAGCACTTTGAGTACTTCAAGCAGAAGAAATCCGGATCAAGCTAAAGTATTCCCTCCTTGGAAAACCTTGGGGGGGGGGGGGGAACGGAAGAAAAAGGGGCGAAAACAAGCAAGGTCAGACATAAAGTCTGGCAAGTCCAGTGACTTTCAGCATATGAACATATAATAATAATAATGACTTGAAAATAAAACTGGATGCGAAGTAACAGTAACAGGAGTAGCAGATATACTTAGGTAAAACAGAAGGAACAGAATAATATTACTTTTCATTTCTCTGCACTAATACTAGTATAACAGGATTAGGTGTCACCCTAATGTCTAAACTGAAACAGAAACGGAACGGAATAATTTCCACAGAAGAGAATGCTAGTAATGGGCCTTTACCACCCCAACAGAAACAAACAGAAACAGAATTGTTAATAATGGGCCTTTACCACCCGAACAGAAACAGACAGAAACAGAATGCTAATAATGGGCCTTTACCACCCGAACAGAAGGTACAAAAACAGAAACAGAATGTTAATAATGGGCCTTTACCACCCGAATAGAAACAGACAGAAACAGATTAATCCCTACGGAAACAGAATGTAGAATTAGGTGCACACTAGTAAAATGGGCCTTTACCACCCGAACAGACGGTACCACGCAGAAACAGACGGGTGTTGCCACCCAACAGAAACAGATGGTACCAACAGAAACAGACAAAACTAAGTGTACCCTAAAACCCTACCCTAAGCGATCGACTCCCTAATACATAAATACCCTATGTCTGCTCCACAATAGGGTGTATCGCTCCCTAAAGTGACAACCAATTGGCACAGGCCTATTTACAGATGTCACGGTGTCTTACATCCACAGAGGCAGGCCAGGATCCATGCACGCACATGACCCGGTTGGAACGCACCATAAACACCCCTCGCCATTATCAGAATGAACCACTTATAATTAGTTCAATAAACGTGCCCGGACCCTACCTACTGTTGGGTCAAAGTTTTGATACCAGAAAGGGTTACTGACTAATATGGGTCCCAAACAACAGACGACACAAGTAATTTCCCTCCTAACCTTGTGTCCCTAGACTAACAGATTTCAGATTAACTTGTTTACAAGTTCAGACATACAGAATTCAGATCAACCAGTTCATAGATTAGACAAGTTTTTAGACCAACAGTTCAGATATACGGATTTAACAGACTTACAGATTAACCGGTTACAGATCAACAGACTTACAGATTGTCTAACCTTGTATTGGGCCTACAGAATCATGAAATGGGTTTATTAATTTCATCAGTCTATTTGGTTTAACCCTATCCACCCAACACGTTTTAGACATCATATTTATCCAGATTTTCATTTATTAAATATTAATGCCTAGACCTCTCACATTAGACTGACCGTTTGCGGCTACTGGTTAGGCCGGTTGGTTCCGGGCAGGTTTCCACCACAAACTGAGTCTAACCTCGGGTTTCAAGCACGTTATGACTAACTTCTCACATTAGATCCTATTGTTTGCGGCCACTGGATATGCCGGGCTGTTCTGGGCAGAATTACGCCGCAAACTCATTCTAACCTCGAGTTAGCCATGTTTATCTTTGCGGCCAATTAATTAATAATTTACCATTTTTGCCCATGCCTAATATACATGTCAATTATTCATAACTATAGCCAATTCAGATTATGTCAATAACAGACTAAATATATCAACTCAACAGATATGGCAGATAACAGATTTCACAAATTAGCCGACTTAACAGATTTAGCAGATTAAGCAATTTAGCAGATTTAGCATATATCAGATTAGGCATTTTCAGCAGACTTAGCAAATGACAGATTTAGCAGATGAACAGATCTAGCAGGTTAGGTAATATAACAGAACTAGCAGATTTGGCAATATAACAGAACTAACAGATTAGGCAATATAACAGAACTAGCAGATTTGGCAATATAACAGAACTAGCAAATTAGGCAATATAACAGATTTAATCATTCCTTAAAGTTTTATCAACATATCTTGCCTAATTGTAAATTTGGCCTAAGTTTGCATGCCTAAATAGTTGTCATGATTCACAATATGATCATATACCCCGCGTTTGTATTGAATTTACATGGCACAGATTATGGTCATAATTTACCATATAACACATGTCCCAAGTGGTTAAACTTTCCTAGTACAAGAGATTCACATATAAATTATACCAAATATAGCCATCAATCTCCATGCATGTCGTATATTCAAAAATCTCCCACTTAGGTGTTATTCACATTTAATAGTTATCAAATCTTAATATAAACCTTCACACCTAAGTCTTATTCTCTTTTTATCTCAAGTCATGGATTGTTATATAAACAATATGCCCAACAATCTAGAAATTTAAATTATAACAGATCTTAATTCAAAATATGCGTTATGTCAAAGTCTCAAGTCATATGTTAACATACAATGATTCCTCTTCTTCCAATTCACAGAATATGCATAGATCTAAATCTAGTTTACAACCTATGTCCTTTTTCTTAAATCAGTCACAGATTATCCATAACCCATTTATGCCATCATTCATTATTTTTCCCAAAGTTTAACGTTCGTGCTTTAATCTCTTATGAGATTTGGCGCAGGCTCGTGGTAGCTTGGCTATAGAACAGAAAGAAGAAAGAGATGCAGAATAAAATAGATCAGAACAGAACAGAACAGACATAACCTCAAATTCAGATTTACAGTTCATGTCACAATCATAATTAACATTTATAGCGGAAAATAACTGTACTTGCCTTAATTGGATTAAAGAAGAGGAAGAGTTGCAGTTGTTCTCTTTTAATTTTAATCAGTTTGGAAGAAGATGCTTTAGTCCTAGTTCCAGTTCATATTTCAGCAGAGTAGCGACGCCATTTTTATTTTAATTAGAACAGAGGCAGAGCATAGGTAGAATAAAATGGTGTGGAGAGAAAGTGAGGTCTGGGGGTGTTTATATAGGTTTAGACTCATGAATCTGGTCAGAAAATCGGCCAAAAACATTAGAATGCATCAGGTTCAGAAAGAGGGTTCGGGAGGCAGGTCGACCCCCAGGTCGACACTATGGTCGACCTGGTCCCCCCCAGGTCGACACTATGGTCGACCTGGCCCTGGGGAGGTCGACTACCCAGTCGACCACCCAGTCGACCTTGGTCCTGGGCGGGAAATTTCCCGCCCAGCCCGCTTCTGGGTTTGAATTTCGAATTTTCGAGCTGTTTTCTATTTTGAAATTTTCTGAAACTTCGGAGGGCCATATCTCCCTCATACGGACTCCGTTTTTCGAAAACTCGGACTCGTTTCCAAGAAGAATTTTGAGACGAACGCAATGGCGCAACCCGTTTCCCTTGATTCTTATTTTGAAAATTAATTATTCTCTGATTTGTTACTTATACGATTACAGAAAATACGGGGTGTTACATTCTCCCCTCCTTAAAGGATTTCGTCCCCGAAATCTTCAAGTTGAGAAGAATGTGTCCTACCATCCAGTCATCCATCTACTCAACCATCATCCACAAGCATCCATTGTCCTTAGAAAACTTCTAATGTTGTATGAACATATGCAAAAGTGTGTGTATATGTTCCTTATCTAATGCAAAGATTAGGCGGTCCACCGATTCAGTTGACCTCCTTAATGCGAATTGTGTTAGTGCCATGAGTCCAACATGTATGCAATTTTTTCCTATTTGATACATATCATTCTTATATGAGTGACACCCATTCATTCATATGCAACATCCATGTGATGAGTCAATCATTTTGCTTCCACAAAAATTGAAAATGCTCACACATCCATATGCAGTATGAGAGTGTTTTCGAGCCGATCTAATGACTAGTGTGTGTATATGCATCCACGAGCAACCACTAGCAACCACTTGCATCCACTTGCAACCATCAAACATAACATGTCTCAAACACATGTTTACTCCCATCAGTTTCTACCTAAAGTTCGAAGATTCGATCGATAGGATACAGTTGAATGATGGAAGCGAGTACAGATTAAACAAAAACTTGGTTTCCATTCGACCTTGGTTGAGAGACAAATTCCCTAAGTATCCGCCCCGAAGACCGAGATCAACATCAGATTGATGCCCAGAGGATTACCCTCTCTTTAGACAATGTCAAAACTGGAAATCTTAACCTTTTCAGAAATATCCAGATGCTTACAGACTACTAGTATAGACCAGATTATCGAATGATTCTTAGAAAACAAACCATGGGAAAATCCCACTATATCCCTCAAAACCCAGAATGTATACATTACTATCATCTTGATGCCTAACACAGATACCCCCAACCTATTACCAACAGATGAGTTAACCCTTATGGGTCTGAGTCTATAGCAGAATCAAAAACAATACTAGTATTAAAGTGCATAGTATCGGTTAAAGAATCAAAATGCCAGAATCAGAAAGAGTTTCAACTCAACAATCAGATAAAGAAATTAAACCTCCTACAGAAAGTTTTCCTACTTCTATCCTATCCACTAGCCTCGAGAGTGTTCGCCTGCCTTCCAGAAGTCGGTCCTGCCCTCTGCCCTTGCCCTCGTTTCTTCGGGCAGTCCCTAGTGAAGTGTCCCATCTCACCACAGTGGAAGCAAGTGCCCTTTCTTTTTCTGCAATCCTTGTTCAGATGAGTCGAGCTTCCACAAGTAAAGCACTTTTTCTCCTTCTTATCTTTAGACTTTTCACCCTTCTTTTCTGTTTCCTTTTTGGGCCATGCTTTCTTGTTCTGTGGTTCTTCCTTCTTTGCCTCTTCTTTCTTTTCGTTGTCTTCCTCGTGCAGTAGTGCCATATCCACCAATCCCTCGTAAGTCGCTCCCATGGGTACATGAGTCATGGCTAGGTTGTGTAGTGGCTCGTTCAATCCTTTAAGAAAGCGGAGAGCCTTTTATGCTGGGTATTGATTAAATCTAGTCCGAATCTAGCCAGTTGGTAGAACTGATTGACATATTCCCTGACCGTCATACTTCCTTGCTTAAGAGATAAGAACTTTTCCAGTTGTAGACTTCGTTTAGCTTGCGAGAGGAATTTCATCTCAAACCTTATTCTGAAATCCATCCATGTTTCAACCGGCCTCTCGGCATTAGTGACTTCCCACCAATAGGAAGCTTCGTCCTTGAACAACCATACCGCCAATTGTACCTTCTACCGATCTTCCACCTCGAAAATAACGAACAGATCCTCAGTTTCTTTGAGCCAGTTTCTCGCTTCTACGAATGATTCAGTTCCCTTGAAATCCTTTCCACCCATGGCCCTAAAATCTTTACAGATCTTCGAGAAAGCAATTTCACGAAGAGGGGGAGGGGGATCATTTGCTAGACCTATGGCGGCGGTCCTAGCCTCAAGATATTGACAAAACCAACCGGGTACATGAACACCCTCTGGTATCTCAGATGCTTCAGACATGCTGAAAAGAAAAAGGAAAGATTCAATACTAAAAGGACCGAAGGAAAGATATATGGCTTTTGGGGATTATGTTTTTCAAAACAAACTTTATTTTTGAAAATACTTCCTTTTAAAACCTTTTTGAAAATAGTTTTCAAAAATTTTACCCAGTCTGGTAACCTTAAGCTCTGATACCAAGTGTAACACCCCACCTCCATTAAGGTCACTCACAAAAGGGAATGCCTTAACTTTGGTAGAGCGTTTTAGTAGACAGAACAGAAATTTACAAGACAAATAAATAATACTTGAGAAATTATAAATTTACTATAGCAGAAAGCAGAAATGAGTTTGGTTACATCTTTACCAAAAACTCAAGTACATAAATATCAGTCTTGTTTAGAAAATCATCAGAGTACAAAACTTTAAAGTCATAATCCCCACAGAAGCTGCCATAAAGAGTCAAGCCATACTTTATGCACTTTGAGTACTTCAAGCAGAAGAAATCCGGATCAAGCTAAAGTATTCCCTCCTTGGAAAACCTGGGGGGGAAACGGAAGAAAAAGGGGCGAAAACAAGCAAGGTTAGACATAAAGTCTGGCAAGTCCAGTGACTTTCAGCATATGAACATATAATAATAATAACGACATGAAAATAAAACTGGATGCGAGGTAACAGTAACAAGAGTAGCAGATATACTTAGGTAAAACAGAAGGAACAGAATAATATTACTTTTCATTTCTCTGCACTAATACTAGTATAACAGGATTAGGTGTCACCCTAATGTCTAAACTGAAACAGAAACGGGAATGGAATAATTTCAACAGAAGAGAATGCTAGTAATGGGCCTTTACCACCCCAACAGAAACAAACAGAAACATAATTGCTAATAATGGGCCTTTACCACCCGAACATAAACAGACAGAAACAGAATGCTAATAATGGGCCTTTACCACCCGAACATCAGGTACAGAAACAGAATGTTAATAATGGGCTTTACCACCCGAACAGAAACAGACTGAAACAGAAACAGATTAATCCCTACAGAAACAGAATGTAGAATAAGGTGTACACTAGTAAAATGGGCCTTTCCCACCCGAACAGACGGTACCACGTAGAAACAGACGGGTGTTGCCACCCAACAAAAACAGACGGTACCAACAGAAACAGACAGAACTAAGTGTACCCTAAAACCCTACCCCAAGCGATCGGCTCCCTAATACATAAATACCCTGTGTCGGCTCCACAATAGGGTGTATCACTCCCTAAAGTGACAACTAATTGGCACATGCCTATTTACAGATATCACGGCGTCTTACATCCACAGAGGCAGGCCGGGATCCATGCACGCACATGACCCGGTTGGAACACACCATCAACACCCCTCGCCATTATTAGAATGAACCACTAATAATTAGTTCAGTAAGCGTGCTCGAACCCTACCTACTGTTGGGTCAAAGTTTGGATACCAGAAAGGGTTACTGACTAATATGGGTCCCAAAAAACAGATGACACAAGTAATTTCCCTCCTAACCTTGTGTCCCCATACTAACAGATTTCAGATTAACTTGTTTACAAGTTCAGACATACAGAATTCAGATCAACCAGTTCACAGACTAGACAAGTTTTTAGACCAACGGATCAGATATACGGATTTAACAGACTTACAGATTAACCGGTTACAAATCAACAGACTTACAGATTGTCTAACTTTGTACTGGGCCTACAGATTCATGAAATGGGTTTATTAATTTCATCAGTCTAGTTGGTTTAACCCTATCCACCCAACACGTTTTAGACATCATATTTATCCAGATTTTCATTAATTAAATATTAATGCCCAGACCTCTCACATTAAACTGACCGTTTGCGGCTACTGGTTAGGCCGGTTGGTTCCGGGCAGGTTTCTGCCACAAACTGAGTCTAACCTCGGGTTTCAAGCATGTTATGACTAACTTCTCACATTAGAACCTATTGTTTGCGGCCACTGGATATGCCGGGCGGTTCCGAGCAGAAGTACGCCGCAAACTCATTCTAACCTCGAGTTAGCCATGTTTATCTTTGCGACCAATTAATTAATAATTTACCATTTTTGCCCATGCCTAATATACGTGTCAATTATTCATAACTATAGCCAATTCAGATTATGTCAATAACAGACTAAATATATCAACTCAACAGATATGGCAGATAACAGATTTCACAAATTAGGCGACTTAACAGATTTAACAGATTAAGCAATTTAGCAGATTTGGCATATATCAGATTAGGCATTTTCAGCAGACTTAGCAGATGACAAATTTAGCAGATGAACAGATCTAGCAGGTTAGGTAATATAACAGAACTAGCAGATTTGGCAATATAACTGAACTAGCAGATTTGGCAATATAACAGAATTAGCAGATTAGGCAATATAACAGATTTAATCATTCCTTAAAGTTTTATCAACATATCTTGCCTAATTGTAAATTTGGCCTAAGTTTGCATGCCTAAATAGTTGTCATGATTCACAATATGATCATATACCCCGCGTTTGTATTGAATTTACATGGCACAGATTATGGTCATAATTTACCATATAACACATGTCCCAATTTAGTTAAACTTTCCTAGTACAAGAGATTCACATATAAATTATACCAAATATAGCCATCAATCTCCATGCATATCATATATTCAAAAATCTCCCACTTAGGTGTTATTCACATTTAATAGTTATTAAATCTTAATATAAACCTTCACACCTAAGTCATATTATCTTTTTATCTCAAGTCATGGATTGTTATATAAACAATATGCCCAACAATCTAGAACTTTAAATTATAACAGATCTTAATTCAAAATATGCGTTATGTCAAAGTCTCAAGTCATATGTTAACATACAATGATTCCTCTTCTTCCAATTCACAGAATATGCATAGATCTAAATCTAGTTTACAACCTATGTCCTTTTTCTTAAATCAGTCACAGATTAGCCATATCCCATTTATGCCATCATTCATTATTTGTCCCAAAGTTTAACGTTCATGCGTTAATCTCTTATGAGATTTGGCGTAGGCTCGTGGTAGCTTGGCTATAGAACAGAAAGAAGAAAGAGATGCAGAATAAAATAGATCAGAACAGAACAGAATAGACATAACCTCAAATTCAGATTTACAGTTCATGTCACAATCATAATTAACGTTTATAGCGGAAAATAACTGTACTTTCCTTGATTGGATTAAAGAAGAAGAAGAGTTGCAGTTGTTCTCTTTTAATTTTAATCAGTTTGGAAGAAGATGCTTTAGTCCTAGTTCCAGTTCATATTTCAGCAGAGTAGCGACGCCATTTTTATTTTAATTAGAACAGAGGCAGAGCATAGGTAGAATGAAATGGTGTGGAGAGAAAGTGAGGTCTGGGGGTGTTTATATAGGTTTAGAGTCATGAATCTGGTCAGAAAATCAGCCAAAAACATTAGAATGCATCAGGTTCAGAAAGAGGGTTCGGGAGGCAGGTCGACCCCCAGGTCGACACTATGGTCGACTTGGTCCCCCCAGGTCGACACTATGGTCGACCTGGCCCTGGGGAGGTCGACTACCCAGTCGTCCTGGGTCCTGGGCGGGAAATTTCCCGCCCAGCCCGCTTGTGGGTTTGAATTCGAATTTGAATTCGAATTTTCGAGCTGTTTTCGATTCTGAAATTTTCTGAAACTTCGGTGGGCCATATCTCCCTCATACGGACTCCGTTTCTCAATAACTCGGACTCGTTTCCAAGAAGAATTTCGAGACGAACGAAATGGCGCAACCCGTTTCCCTTGATTCTTATTTTAAAAATTAATTATTCTCTAATTTGTTACTTATACGATTACAGAAAATACGGGGTGTTACAAATATGTTGCTTATAGGGATGTGAGACGTGTCCATAATATTTACCAATTTTGTTTGTGACCATTTTTCCCCTGTCAGTCTTACACAGGGCACAGGTCAAATCAGAGGGTGGGACCTGTGCCATTGGAAATGAATTTATGTTTGCCTTTCCATAGATTGGTTACGTTAAGGATTTGGCTCAGTGGTTTGGGAAAAACCACTATTTTAAGGTTTTTTTTAGTTGTTTGTTCAGGTTTTGGGAGCCTAATGGGATGATGTGGGGGAGGCCCGTTAGTGGGTTGGTGGAAACTATAAATAGGGGGTGAGGGATATGGGAAATGGTTTTAGTTTTCCATTCTCTCATTTGGAGATCTTGTGCTCCTCCTTCCTTTAACACCTTTCCACCATTAGAAATCCAAATCCAAGGAGGGAAATTGATGATCTACACCATTGAAGGTTTGATCTATGTCAATTGAGGCAAGGATTCATCAGATCAAGGTGTTTTGTGCGAGGTGCTCGCTGTCCGGATTCTTATTTCTACCATTTTAGCTTGTTTTGGAGAATCGGTGAGTGTTATGCATCTCTCACATGAATTCAATGTAGTGTATGAGTGTTTGTTCATGTTTTTCGTCAATTTCAACTATGTTTCCATATATCTATGCATTAGCGAGTCCATTTTCATATAAATCGCCCTATGATCTGATTTAGCAAGTTTAGATAGGTAATTTCTATGATATTTCATGTGAATGTGCAAGTTAGATACATGGTTTTGCTCATCTGTACGTTTATGGTGATTTTGGTGAATTTTACATGTTTGTTGATGGAATTGTCATATTGGTATTATTAGTGATTTCATATCATGCTTGTGGTCATATTGGATGAACTGGATGAGTTGGTATCATCGAATGAATCATTTTGGCAAAGTTTAGGTTGAAATTGGAGTTGCATTGAAGGATGCAGGTTTTGGGTCGAGCAAGCCAGGGTCGGTCGAACATGTGGGTCGGTCGAACATGGTGGGTCGGTCCCAAAAGTGTTTCTTGGATAACAAGTTCGAAACCATTCCCTATTCAGTCGGTCTCATCTGGGTCGGGTCGGTCTTGGTGTGGGTCGGTCGAGCAGGTCTGAAGTTTCTAGTTTTGGAAGAAGTTTGTGTCAGTCGGTCTATACATTGAAGGTGGGTCTGTCGATCAAGGCGAGGGTCGAGCAAGCTTGGGTCATGCACCCAGGGATTGGTCGGTCTTCGGAGGGTCGGTCATAGGGAGGAGTCGGTCATTGGGGAATTGGGTCGGTCGCACAAGGTCAATTTTTGAAAATTTTATTTTTTGGGTACGACTCAGATTTGAATAAAAAGGGCTGGAAAAAATATTTTTCGGGGGAAAACCCCTGAACCCTAGCCGCAGCGCATTGATGTGGTGACTCCGTAGTGAATTCAATGGGGAATGACGAAGTGAAGTGATTTGTTCGTTGGATGTTACGAATGTGGGGATGACTCAAGGATGTATTGAGTTCGTGTGAAGTAATTGCTCTAAAGTGTTCTGAGCTAATTAATAGTCGTAATTTATAATGACTAGAGATAAGAAGGCCGAGGAATTTCCGTTGTCGTAGGTTCTAGCGTACTCAAAGCGGGGGTACAATTGAAGACCAATTGTAGGTCGAGTTCCCTGGGCATCGTGTATGGCCTAGACACGTGTTGTGTATAACATGTGGGTTTTGTTAGAACCGGGGCGTCGTGTGTGGTCCTTATCAACTGACGACAAGTTGTTAGCTAGTCCTACGATAACTGGGGTTCCAATGCATGGTTGGTGGTGATAGCCAGAGTCAGTTCTGGATGTTTGAATGCTTGTCGTAATAATGGCTGAGTTGCTATTGCTATGTGTGAATGATTGTTCTGGTTGCCATGGCTGAATTGTTATTCCTTTTGATGTATGGATTATAAAGGCTATCACTGTCAGATGTGGGGAAGGCAAGTGTAAGTTCTTCCCTGGAGTTGGGTAGATTAGTTGTTTATTTACCCATTCTCATATACTTTATTGATGAAGTTTGTTAGCTATTTTATCAACCACTAAGAATATTGTCTGACTCAAGGTTTTATGTTTCCCTCTTGTTACCTTGGGTTGTTCATCTGGTTATGGATGGGCAGACTGAGTAGCAGGTGACAGGTGATGATTTAGTGAGGACGTTGATGCTGATCGATGGCGAGCAGGCGGCTCACGTACTAGTTTTATTACTATCTAGTATTTATTTCCGCTGTTTGTTATTTCCTTGAGTGCTGTAGTGAGGCAAATTGTACAAACACTGTTGTTGATATCCACGTGTATGGGAAATACTTTCTAGTTGTCATGAAAGCTTAGTGTTTTCTGCTTCACTATCACTACCTATTGTTTATGTTCTATTATATTTTATCCTTGCGCTATGAGTTTACGACAGGTTCCTCTTATGTATCATACCTTGATGATCGTCCAAAGCTACGTGCACATCTTTCAGCACATTATTTCTCTAGTATAGTGTATGGGCTGTGGGCGGTCGTCACAATAAAAGGCAAGTATGACAAGGTAAGCAGGATCAACATGATAGAGTATATTGCGCTTCTCTAATGATTACTCTGCACCAATACTAGTGTCTTATTTACAAGATGATCCCCAACAAGTATAAGATGGTAGACTTAGGTGTACTTCTAGTGAGAGGTTTTCACCCCCATACAATCATCAGGAAGCCCAACATAAGGAAGTTACCCCTAAGGGTATTAACTGGCCCCCCAACCATACCGGAGTCTAGATGTAGCCTAAGTACTACCCTAATCGTTCGACTCCCTACTCTGTAGATTCCCTGTGCTGGTCCCACAGTAGGGTGTATCACTCCCTAAAGTGGAAACCCTTCATTTTCAGGGTGTGCACAACCATATCTACAAGTGTCACGACATTAAAACCTCCTCTTCCGGACCCATGCACGCACATGACCCCGACGGAATGCACCGCCCACACCGTCCCCCACGTTTGTTTCTCTTACAATTAGCCCAGTAAGCATTCCCTGACTCCGACCTAGTTCGGAGTACTCATTTGATACATATATATATATGGGTTACTGACTGAAACGGGTCCTACACACAAGATGATACAAGCTTCCCGTATGCTTGCATCCCCACTAGGTTTTCCATAGGTTATGCCATATCAGAGTAAAAGATCGCATAACCCCACAGGTTAAGTTTTTGGGCCTATATATATAAATATTACCCACCCACCCAAGATTTACTTAACCCACCCACTGTTTCAAACAAGTTTACTTAACCCCTACTCAAGTTATATGTTCATACAATCCCTATGGATTCAACAAGGTTAAGTATTCCAATTCATTACCATATTCATTTATGGTAATAATGTGCCAGACCTCCCACATTAAGCCTACCACTTGTGGATGCTGGATATGCCGGTCTGTTCCGGGTAGACTTCTTCCACAAGTCGGACTTAAGCTCGTGTCTTAGTACGTCTCGTGTTTATGCATTTAGACCCCTCACATTAGATTCACCACTTGTTATCGCTGGATATGCTGGTCGGTTCCAAGAAGACTTCCACCATAAGTGTAATCTAACCTCGTGTCTATGAGTGGTTATAGTTTCTAATTACTGTAATTCTAGGCATTTCCATTATTAATCAACTGTTCCTATGTTGTTATAGGTTTTCATGCCCTTTCCCAAGTTATGTTCATATTAAATCATATACCCCAAATTAAGGTATTTAATCACAGTATGGTTTATGCCCCAAATTCATGTTCATATATTTCATTCAAGTTATGCCCAATTTCCATTTACAAGTTATGCCCCAATTTGAACGTTTTCCCCTCGTTACCAATTTAACGCGTTCACATATTTCAGCGGCGTGCCTAGGCTCAAAGGTAGCCTGACTATAAATATAAAAGGGAAAAGACAAAGGGAAGAGGACAGAAAAGATTATACTAATAAGATCGACATATAATAGCAGAAATAGGCATAAACATATAGTGGCATAATGACAAGATAGACATATAGGAACATATCTGATGAACATGTGATAATAGAACCGATTCTAACCTAGTAAGGACATCATAAGGCATGATGAGATCTAAACAATGATCTAAACAGTGAATTAGATCTATAAACAGTGGCAGATCTGACATGATAAATAGGTATAGGTTCAGTTCTAGTTCATAGTCATGTCAGAATAACTTAGATAAACAGGTTATAGCAGATCTGATATGATTCAAATGGTCATAGGCATAGTCCAATTTATAGTCATGTTAAGATTTACTTTTAAACATTTAGTTCTAAAATTAACATAGACTCACTGTGGTTAGATCTAGAAAAATATAAGAAAGAATTGCTGATGTTGAATCACAGATCTCTAAACTTGAATAACTCTAGTTGATTGCTGAAGAAGAAAAGGCTTGATTTAATCTGGGCAGAGGCTGCATCTAGTTCTCCATTATTTTTGGTGTGGAGAAATAATAGAAATGGGTTCTCATTTATAGCCTAAAGCCAACGAACAATGTCAAGAAAGCAGTCCCTATTCAGCTAGAAGAATCTGCTCAGATCTACTGTAGAGGGGTTGCCCCTTTATGGGGTCGACCCATGGGTAGACACCCCTTTTATGGGGTCGACCCTGGGGTCGACACCCACTTGATGGGGTTGACACCCCTGGGCAGGAATTTTCCCACTCCCCTAATTTTCTAGATTTTGAACTATTTTGAATTTTCTGGACTTAATTTATTCATATATATTCTTCTTATGCATATACAAACTTTAAACCTTAATAACTTCTTCATACGTTGTCCGTTTTACGCAAACCAGGTGTCTATTTTCGCTAGAATTCCGAGATGAACGCAATGGTACAGTCCGTTTCCCTTAATTATGAATATTAAATTAATTATTATTTAATTTATCATCTTTTAGTGTTGTTAAAATACAGGGTGTTACAAAAGTGATTCGCATTCGTTACGAAATCCATCTCGTCGCCAAGTCCATCCATCTTCTTCAGGTCGGCTATCAAGTTCTAATATCTTTCCATCTTCAAATCCTTCATTGAGCTCCAATGTTGCTCCGTCGTCGAATCCGTCCATGCATTCTGAAGCTCCTTCAAGAATATATCTCATCTGTTCGGGTCTACCATCCTAGTGTGTTCAATTAATATGCACCAAAGGGTGCGTTTGATCAATAAGTACCCCAAACTCCAATGAATGGAATATTTCCTAGTACTAAGTCACTTACGAATGGCGTTTTAAGCTAAACTAAGAAAATAATTCGTCATGCAACCAATAGTCAAACAAATTCCAAAACTAGCATACAAACATCCATAATAGTAATAATAAATCAAACTGAATCTATATATAGCAATCAAAGTGAAATATATGTCTAAATAACCTAAATCTAGCAATATGGTCAAAATAACGTGCAATAGCGCATAAACGGGTAAATAGCTCTCAATAGACAAAAACGTGACAATCAAGTTAAATCTACTTAAATCACTATTTAATCTTTTTATTTATTATTTACTAGGTTTAGTTACCTCAAATATTATGTTTTATAAATAGAAATTAAAGTAAGACATTAAATCTATACTACACGAAAAAAACATAATTCAGTGAGAGACGACATCACTCACCTTTGCCAAATCATCCCAAACAAGATCTAAAGCATATAACTCGTCTACGAGTCCAATTTAAAAAACCGCGTCCAAATCTGATCTCGTATGCAAAAGATATAGTAGATATAAGTTATATGATATAAAACAACACAAAATTAAATTAACTAATCTACAATTATCAAATTGCCACTACATCCTTCTTCCAAAATTCATTTTCCCTGTAGCTAGCATACATGCAAAACCCATTGCAAGGCCGTGCATCTTTATTGTGATACAGGCCAAACATTGATGAACTCTAAAACCATAAGCATCGTTGCGATCTCCACCTAAAACTAGACTCGTCCATACCTAATTGCAACAACCCGAAAATCTGGGCTAGTTTAAATTTTTTATTTTGGCAATTTTAGCGAATTTTGAACATTTAAAATGAATTATTTTAAATAATGACGATGAGAAATTTATTTTGAATGGAATTCGAACATAAATATTATATAGTTCGTCGTTAGAATATAAATATTTATTTATATTTATAAAAGGAATTGAAAATGGCGCGGTAGTTCGATAATTTGATTTCAAACTTCAATTGAACATACCGGGTGCAAAATAAAACGGATTTTAGTGAAACAAAAAATAATGGGATCTAATCGAGAATATATTTCCAACGAATCCGAAAAATCAAAATTTCATAGCGGGGATCAAAAGATAGGTCCAGTTGAAAATTCTGAATAGTCGCTATGGAATTCAGGCCCTTAAAAATGGAAATTTTGCAAACGACCTCGGATTTCGACGAAACCACTTTTGTAGGATCCGTGATGTCAAGTTATTGCTAGATTCCCAAATTCATAATTTTTCGAATCAATATGTGAGCGTGGCATACGAAAACGCGTTTGACCAGTTTCAGTTGATTTTAATCGACTGGAAAATGGCCATTTTTCCAATGGTCTCAGAATTCCGCGAAATTAGTTTTGTTAGGACCGTATCGTCAATACGAAGCTAGAAAATATTTTTTTGGAATTTTTGGAGTTAGTATGTGACCCCAGTAAATTGAAATGCGCGTTCAAAATTCAATATATAGAGTTATATGTTGATTTTGATGAAAACTGATCAAAACGATCGAATCAGCTTGCGATACATATCTCATTGTATTCGGAATGGGGGTATAATGCTAGGGACGATAATTAGTGGGTTTGATTTTGAGTTCGTTGTAAAAAGTCACTTTATAGAATTTAAAAATAATATAATTATTTATAACCCCCTATACCCTCCTCTTTGAAGTCAACCCCCTCCCTTTCATTATCCCGTTCAAAACAGAAAAAAAAAACCCTACAGCTAGAATCGCGAACCCCCCCAGGCGCCGCGCGACGAAACCCCCCTACCTCTCCGCGACACGCGGTACACCCCCCTTCCTCCCGCTGTAGACCGAAGACCCCCCTACCTGCTGCTGCGGCCGCTTCTTCTTCTTCTTTCACCAACTCTGACGCCCCCCTCCACTTCAGAACCAGCTACTTCGCCTCCGATCCCCCATCCACCAACGATTAAAGGTATGTTCTTATGATTTTATTTAATTATTTACTTAGTTAAAAAAACTAATTTTTTTCTTATATGATTAGCTTTGAAAATAAAGGCGAAAATTTTATATTATAGAAAGAAGTTAAAAATATATTTTTCATGTGATGTAGAGGACAAAAATAGGATTTTTATATTTTAGAAAGAATAAAAATTCGATTTTTAGTTTATGGAAGATATAAAGATATGATTTTTATCTAATGTAGATAGTAAAAATATAATTTTTATAATATAGAAAGGTTATAAATATAATTTTTATACTAGTGGCATAGTAAAAATATGATTTTTATTCATGGAGAGTAATAAAAATATAATCATTATTAAGCGAAGAGAAATATAAAAATATAATTTTTATAACGAAGTGATAGTAAAAATTTGATTTTTATATATTGAATAACGAAGGAAAAATTCGATTTTTATATATTGAATAACAAAGTAAAAATTCGATTTTTATATATTGAATAACGAAGTAAAAATTCGATTTTTATATATTGAATAACGAAGTAAAAATTCGATTTTTATATATTGAAAAACGAAGTAAAAATTCGATTTTTATATATTGAATAACGAAGTAAAAATTTGATTTTTATATATTGAATAACGAAGTAAAAATTCGATTTTTATATATTGAATAGCGAAGAAAAAATTCGATTTTTACCTATGTAGAGAATACGGGCAAAGAAAGTGACAAGAGGCAAGAACGGCGAAGATTTCTGCCTAAGAAGAGTCGTGGCTTTGGATTAGCTATTCTGTGAGAACTTCTCACCTTTTAATTTTTATTTCTAGTTTGAAATATATAATAGGATGCAGACGGTGTTTAGTAGCACCCGACACCCGTCATCCACAGACCGTGGACGGCTTGTATGCTTGTTTGTTTGATTTTGATGTGTAGTAGATTGTGTGATGTGATGTGAAATGAAATAAAATAATTCATATAGTTAAAATATTTTATAGTCAAAAATAGAATTTTTAACGTGTATATGAAATGAAATAAAAATAAACAAATCGGACGATTTGTTTATATACACACATTTGACTAATATTGATTGGAACGATAAATTTTACACATCGCCCAACTGCACAAATAAAATCTGTGTTTGATTGTTTGAAACCCCACACGGGTATTGGGATGATATTTGACGTACACTAATCCCAATTGTTTAGTTGTATGTTGATCGATTGATTGACAGGCAGTTATAAGCGTTGAATATTTATATTTGATGCTTATACAGTGTAGAATGCACTTTGGATGCTGGTTGATTATTCATCGTTGTTATTGTATATATGTGTTATAGAAAATCCATATAATTAACATTATATGGTAATTGATTGGGCCTCATTCCAGTTTAGAAATAGAAATATATGAAAAATAGGAATATTTGAAAATAGAAATATTTGAAATAGAAATATTTGTAAAAGAAATATTTGAATAGAAATATTTAAAATAGAAATATTCGAAATAGAATATTTGAAATTATGAATATATGAAGCCGTGTTGATTAGATTTACGCCATTTTGACGTGAACGATATTTATATCGATTTTATTCATTTTATAATGAATATCGAAAGTGATTTCAAAATTTGACATTTTGAAAGGAATTGAAATTCGAATTAAATTGAAATTCGAATTAAACTGATTAGAATTGGAATTCGAATTAGATTGAAATCGTTTTGAATTGAATCTAAAACGTATTGAAATTGATAGAAATGAATTCGAATTGAAATTGAAATTGAATTGAAAACGAATGGAAGTTGAATTAGAAATCAATTTGAATTGAAATCAATTTGAAATGAATTTAAATCGAATTTATAAGGAAAAAAAATCAATTTTGATTTGAATTTGAAAAAGAAGTTGAAATCGTTCTGAAACGAATTTAAAATGATTTATAAAATTCGTTTTAAATAGAAATCGACGAAGTATATATTATATATATAATATAATGGCCTGAGTAGAACGCGCCGCGCCGCGGCAGTTCTCGAATTTCGACCATTGACTTCGAACGAATATTACGGGAGATCCGACCGTCGGATTCTCCTAAAACCGGAACCGTTGGGTTCGTATCGAAAAGAGCTTTCTAACGAATATTGGAAATTTGAAATCTAACGGTTGGATTTGGAATTATGTCCAAATCAAAATTGGAAAAGGCCGTTGTAAGTGCAGTTCGATGGCCATTGATGGAAATCGACTGTTGGGGCTTGATAAAATTATTAAAAATATTAATAATTTGTTTAAAATCATAAGAAATGATTCGTGAAGAATTGGGATGAATAACTCCATATTTGAAAAGATAAAAATAGACTTTTATCGAAATGAACTAGTTTTGAACTAGAATTATAATTCTATTTATTTTTAAATAAATAAATTGAATTTGAAATGGTTTTGAAAATAACCAGAATTTCCAATAATAATATTGGAATGGATTTGAATCGAAATTGTCTTTGGATTATTTCGATGTTGGATATCTGATGATACAGATATTGTTATGGGAATTTGAAAGATATATATATATATATATCATTATTTCCAATACGATATTTGTTAGTCGTAGAATTTGATATTGAATATAAGCCGGTATATTTTCTATTCAGAGCCCTGTATTTAATATCAAATGTGATTTGGGTTTGTCGTGAATGGTGTCTTCACTAACACTGTTCTTGAACCCAGTCGAGAAAAGATTAAATCTTTTTCTTTAGATTTAATGAAGTGTACCAATTAAATGATATTTAATTGAATTGATATTGATTTTGGGTTTATCGTGGATAGTATTTTAAATAACACTCGTTCTATAACCCTATAATTAATGGAATGTGTTTTTGGGTTTATCGTGAACCGTGTTTTAAATGACACTGATTCTTTAACGCAGTTAACGATTAAAACTAAGTGGAGTTTTAATGAATCTTTAATTAGATTGAAAAGACCGAGAATGGAGTATCACCAGTTTTGCTCCAGGCGATAGTTAAATCTTTAATTAGATTTGAACGTGAAATGGTAATTTAATTTACCGATAACACCGTGGTGTTAGATATGAAGTATTACCAGTTTTACTTCATGGGATGAATAGGTTGGGATTGGGAAATTAAAACCACTGATTACTTCGGTAAGGTTCGCTAATTCCGACTAGTTGAATCGAAATTCAAAAGAAGATTAGAGAATAAATTCAAGGAATTTATATTTGATAAAATTAATGGGAACCTTTCCCTCTGAATGTGAAATTTAGAAACTAACTGTCGGTTAGCCAAGCAGAATGGTTTTCTGGATATTGATCTGGTGTTGGTTTCGGCCTTCGAGGTTAATATTTAGGGAATTATTCTCTGGTTAATTTATGATTAGCGACTGATGAATTGGAATGAGGCGTATGTTGTGTTTGTGTAAAACTTATTTAAAATATACGCGAGTTATTCGGAAAGACCGGGTTTATCCCATTCTGAATAACTGATATGACGATAAGTCGAAGATGAAGACGATGGTCGAAGACCGGAGGTCTTCATGTCGTTTGGGTGATTACCGATGATCTTGATTGGGCTGTACACCCAAGAAGATGGAAACAGTTGGTGACCGTCCAGACGTACTTGGAGATCGATGGATATGCGGGGTACTAGGTGCCTCCAGTTTCGTTCAGACCCAGAACGGACTTGTAAATGGACTGTGTGTCTGGCGTTGGATTTTAGTCTGTGTGATTGATCTCTATTAAATATATATCTGTTTGGCGGCGGGGAATTTATTCTCTTGCTTAACGCCCTTCTCTGAGATGTACGAGCTCAGGGGTTATATACTGATGGATATCAAACGCATAGAGTGAATTGCCTGTGTGGCATGCCTAATGGCAAATGATCAAGGCTTCTGTTGAAAAGCAAAGTCTTGTGGTGATGATCAAAGCACAGCCTGTGTGGCACCGCTTTGTGTAACGTGAATTCGCGAGCCTCACACCCCGGTGGTGAACCAAAAATGGGAGACGGACCTCAGGGGGGACATGCGTTTTCTTTCTAGCTAGGGTGGTGTCAGTGACCTACCAGCCCTGATATTTATATTATTTTCACCTGTGTGGTAGTTGCTGTTGCGAGGCGCCTCGGTTTGATCGGACGATCCGGGTCCGATGGAGTCATTCGTTGGCTCATTTACGCCCCAAAGGGCGGAGAAACGTAATGTTCAGGCATTATAATCCACATCGATGGACCGGCCCTGACGATCCAAGGGGCAGTTGCGGCTGTTCCTGAGACACGGGCTAGAGCGTCTCGGATCGGTTGAGGACAATCTTTTGCCTCGGTTCATAGATGGAAATCCAATTTCCAAATACGTGACATTTGCGGTTTTAATTGTAGAACTAGTATGGCGACATGATATATGGTACCCATGCCGCCTTTGATTGATACTTATGATTTGAAGTTGTTTTATACACTATGCACTGATAATAGTATCAAATGATTTGTTTTAAAACGTATCAAGCATTCTTTGGCTGTTATAAGGGAAAACCTTATCTCCCGGCTTGCGTTGCATTGTGTGATAGGACCTGGGTCTTATAACAGCTTCATTTTTCTTTATTTAGCATTGCGCTGTTTGTTTTATGCACTGGTATTCTTGGGAGGAAACCCGTTCCGTGTTATACGGCGTGGTCCCTTGATTTACCTACCTTTGAAATAAAGATTAATAACTGTTTTAGTTCTCACACCAGTCCCATGACTGACCTGGAGTTCATTGTTTTAGCCTAAACTCTGGGTGCCCCTATTTTCCACGGGCAGCTAGTAGTTTTGGTTTTGCAGATTTATATTCACAGGATCCTGGTTTACAACTGGAACGATATCCGGAAAGCTTTGTATCCGTATATCTCCTTCTAGTTGTGTTTTGTATTATTTTCCGCTGCTATGTAATTTATTGTAATCTCTGATATTTCTGTGTAATATTCATTTATACTCTGTATATTCTTGTAATCTGATGGCATTGTTGTAATATATAATGAAATGTTCTTCCGTGTGCGTTCTACTTTGTCGTGTTCTCGAACTATCCGCTCTTTCTCTTCTCTTCGGAGAACGGGGAAGTTCGGGTCGTTTCACTATAAGATCATCAATGGAGCCACAAGTAAAAATGTGACATCCAACTATTTCTGACCCAGGCTATTTTTTCGCGATGGCCAACTCATGATCGCAAGCCTCCAATGTAATGGCCTGAAAATTCCAACCTTTCGAATCAACTGTAAACTACATAAGTCTGATCCAAAATAGCAAAAACCCTTAAGACATTAAATTTGGGCATACAACACATTATTACATACCAAAAGAACTTCTCATTAACATCATTTCAATGTTACATCAGAGTATATAATATATTAGAGCACATCACAACTATCAGAAAATAACAAATACAATACACAGTGCAAACATAATTACATTCACCCGAAGACTTACAATTGCTCCGGACATAGCTTCAAGCTTCAATCTAGAATCTTGCTCAAAGTATTTGCAAAACAAACTACCCAACTTCCCATGTGGAAAATATGTGCACCCGAGTTTGTAACAACCCGAATTCCGACAGTCCGATTTTTTTTCTTCAAAATTCCAATATATCGAAACTCAAATTGTTGTGCTCTGGTATCCTGCAGAAAAGATAAAGACATAAAATATGCCAGAGCTCAGAAAATATCTCACAACATAATGGATAAAATATAATGTAATCAAAATATAGCCTTACCGTATTAATAATACTGGCTAACTAGCATCCATAGCTATCATGTCTCTGCCACAAATCTAACATGTGAGTATGTTATGAGGAGGGGATCAGGACACAAGTTCTGGTGACTGGATTTTAACTTTACACTTTGGATAATTCTACATACACCGTTCAATCATATTTTTATTTATTTATTAGGTTACTTGGGTTAACAACACTCAAGGCTTACACACACGCCATACCCATTTACTTTCCAGTGGATTAACCTAATACAACATATATGTAGCTACCCCCAATATTAAGGTACACCCCATGGTACCCCACTCCCACGGTCTCCACCGTAACACCCTCGAAATATACACAGTCCCTCAACCTACGTCGTAGTGACGTATGGATCTTTATATAACAATGTTACGTACCGCATATATCTGTCATTACTATGCTACGTAAGCGTACAGACTGCCACCTTCGATCCAATCAGATTCCATACTAGAGTAATGCCCTCAAGTCTACGATACACCACCCAGAGCAGACATGCATATATCTAGACTTTCCCATGTTCATATCATCAATTGTAGCTCGATGCATTAACCTCACGTCCTCTAATGTGCACCGAGTTCCGTGGTAGGGCGATACAAGAAACACAAAATTCGGTCGGGAGCTTTTCCATATCTGTATAGGCCTGCCTTTAAGATCATCAAAATACAGATATTACTACGGTCTGTTTTTCATGGTGGCTATGGCCCCACCTCGGCCCCTCCCTCAACTAGTAAAGACTACAAGAGCTAAGTGACATGCCCCTAACAACAAACAATCAAAACATCCAGTTGGCGTCTCCTCTCAACCACCGTACCCAGATAGTGAAAGGTGAATGGTCTATTGGGTTTAGCTATAGTCTTTTCGCATGGCTGCCGATGACGGGTACCCAAAGATCTACTATATCTGTTGGTCCTGACCTCTGCCTCCCCATTGAGGCGACCACTGAATCACCCTAGTGTCAGCACATCACAACATTCTGACTTGAAAGCTACTTTTGCAGTCAAGGGCCACCCACCTAGTAGTTACATGCAGACCCAACCTCTGCAAGAACAGCCTAAACATCTGCCACTGCACAAAGGACTACCAGGAGCACCTTACTATCTCAAGAAGCCGCGTGCTTCCCCTTCTAGTCTTTCGGAGCCGACAGGATAATCAGATGAACGTGCGCTCCCCACGTGCCTTATGACACCACGATGATCTACCCCGTTGGGTTATTCACCCTCAAACGTGCGGACTGGTCCAAGCGCCTCTCTTTAGTATGTTATTAGACCCTATGTCTAAACACTCTTTTATGTGCTTGCTTTACCTCATCGGGTTTCCATTTAACTTAGTTATTATCCTAACTTTTTATTCAGGTTACCAAGTTCTTTCTAGCCCCTTATACCTCTAAGGAATAGTTCCCTCTCGCTTATTAATTTTAATTATATAACTTAACCAATTTAAGTTTCTTAATAAGCCCACAACATGTTATTCTCTTGATTGTGATCCACGGTCTGTAATCCACAATCCCTTTTTATTCTTGTTTGATTCAAGGTTACAATAACATGTTCTATTAATACGTAATTAAGTATATCACAATTTACATGTTTTCTGTCTAACATGTCACTTATCATTTATGATTAAATATAACTTATTTCATTTCATAAGTTTGCCTCACTCTTTCCTATTTAATCATAATTCCATCTTACATTGTCACTACAACTTATCGTTGTTTACTTATTAACTTAGTTCTCTTAACTAAGGTTCACTGATAAGTCTCCTTTCCATTTATTATAACCTATGCTATAGTTTCCTCTTGTTCCTAGGACAAGCCAAAACATGTTATTCTTATCAGCAAATTTCAGACTTCCAAGTTTACAGATGTAACAACCCTGAATTTTGGGGCCAATTAAAATTTTTTATTTTAGAAATTTTAATATTTAAAATTATTTCTTTTAATAATAACAACAAAAAAAATTGTTTTTATCGAAATTAAAACGAATAAATTTTATTTAATTTTAAAGGGAGTTTGAAATGGCGTGGTGAGTGGATTTAATTATTCACTTTTAGTAAATATTCCGTTATCGGTTGATTTCCCATTCAATTATTAGATTGATTACTTTTAATGTAAATTGCAATATTCAGTTATTTTAATTGCTGTAAACATATGTGTAGATATTTTGAGTAATTGCATTAGACAATTTAGTTTGTCTTGGGAATGGCATAAGCATGATAGGTTGGAATTTACAGTATTGTAAAAACTAAAATTTGGAATAAAAAAAGATGATTACTTGATTAGTAAACATACTAAATATATTACTTATCATTAAATTAAGCAAATGGGACTTTTATGGCAGACATTAAAAATGACTATTGTTATATAAAAATGCTTGTACTTTGCAATTGACATTTTTAACGAAAAGAACGAAATTATAAAAATGTCCATTACTATAGGAAATGTATTTACATTGGATTTTTCATTCTAGATGTTTTATATTAAAATGAACACAGTTATGATAATAATGTTTTACATTCTGATGTAAGTGAACCTTTTTAAAATGGTCATTGCACTAAAAAAAGGGGTTTTCATAGAACTTTACATTTTTAATGTAAACATTAAATAACCATTGTTATATTGAAATGTCTTTACCTATAATTTTTTTTTGATGTAACCCAACATTAAAAATGGTTATTTGTCATACAGAAATGCATGAACATTGCATTATACATTTATCTTGAAATGGAAAATTGCATTTTTCAATGTGATCATATTATGAAATCAAAAGTTACGTTTTATATGTAAATAAAGAATTAAGTTATTAATATAAATCATAATGGGTAGGATATAAATATAAATTGTAATGGACCCACGTGTATATTTCTATTCTTTTTATTCCTATCCATCCAATTAAATACCTTCCCATTCTTTCTCTTTGTCTTATTCTATTTTGAAATTTGAATAAGAGAACCACGCGTATATTTCTATTCTTTTTATTCCTATCCATCCAATTAAATACCTTCCCATTCTTTCTCTTTGTCTTATTCTATTTTGAAATTTGCATAAGAGAACCATGTGTATATTTCTATTCTTTTTATTCCTATCCATCCAATTAAATACCTTTCCATTCTTTCTCTTTGTCTTATTCTATTTTGAAATTTGAATAAGAGAACCACGTGTATATTTCTATTCTTTTTATTCCTATCCATCCAATTAAATACCTTTCCATTCTTTCTCTTTGTCTTATTCTATTTTGAAATTTGAATAAGAGAAACGGGCCTTAAGGGTTTAATCAAATGATGTTTTAATATAAATATACCCTTTGGAAAATACCCCAAACCCTAACTTGTTCCTACAGCCGCCGCCTCTCTTAAGTGGATGGTTGAAAATGTCTTGAATTCAACTCTTAATATTTCAATCCACACAATATTATTCGATCAACTCAAAGGCAAATCGAAGAGCAAAGCAAGACCTTTCATTCCATATGGTGATGGCGGTAGGAGCAAGTTGAAGTCGACCGATGGGTTTCCTTTAGTGCGTGAAGACCTGGAAGAAAGAAAAATGAAGGGGACCGATTCTTCTTTGCCTAATAAATTGATGAAATCAGTCGCGCTGGATTTGCAACGAAAAGTACTACAAGATGGGACAAACAAGAACCAATTCTGAGCAAATCAAGATTTGAGGAAAATTTCAGATCTAAATTGATTTGTGAGAGTTCTATTTATTTATTTTTTTAAATAAAAATAATTAACTGTGATTGTGATTTTCCTTTGATCCGTTGCTGAATGCTAATTGATTACTCGTATGTTATTTGATCCTGAATCGTCATTGATACGTAGATCTATTGATTTGGTAATCGTGAAATTGATTGTGTGATTATACGGACTATTTCAATATTAATTCTGTGATTATACGGATATTATTTTGGGAATTTGGAAGATATTTAATATCGTTATTTCTGATATGATATCCGGAATTTGATATTGAATATAATCGATATAATTCTCATTCAAAGCTTTATATTTAATATCAAGTTAGATTTTGGGTTTGTCGTGAATAGTGTCTTAAATAACATTATTCTTAAATCCATTTGAGTAAAGGAAAATCTTTTTATTAAGATTTAAATGAGATTTCCAATTATTAAATACAATTGAAATAAAAAGGAAACTGATTATGGGTTGGTTGTGAACAATGTTTTGAAGGGCATTAGTTCTTGAAAGTCAAATCAGTAGTGAAATTTTGATTTGTTATTAATTAATCTTTTAATTAAGATTAAATCAAATTTTCTAAAAGAAGAGATGCCTAATATTATATATTAAATATGGAATTAATGAAACATGAGATGGGGTCTCTCGTGAACTATGTTTTAAATAACATCAGTTCTTAAACCCGGATTAAAGATAAGATTAATTCCATAAAAGTGATTAGTCATTTAATAATGATTTGAGAAGACTAAAACTTAATAAAGTTTTAAATAAATCTTTAATTAGATTGGAGGTGAATAAAGGAAGATTAAAGAATATCCTTGATAAAATTTATGGGAACCTTTCCCTAATAATGTGAATACTTTATAAAAAGGATATTATGAATTGGAATGAGGCGTTGATGTGGTTTATATATAGCACCTAATTTTAAATCACGCGAGTTATTCAGAAAGACCGGGTTTAACCCATTCAGAATAATGAATACGGCGACTAACAGTCGAAGAGTTGAAGACGGTACAAGACCGACGATCTTCATGTCGAATGGATGTGTTACCATTGACGCCCATGATTGGAGTAGCTACCTTGAAAGGGCTAAAATGGTGGCCGTCCGGGCGTAGTGTTGATTTGTACGGATTTGGCTTTTGCTCAGACCCAAAGTATAAGCTTATAAATGGAATGTGTGTCTGACATCGTACTCCTTTATATATTGTACCTATTGATTTTCTGCTGAATGTATGAATGTTTGGTGGCGGAGAATTTATTCTCTTGCTTAACACCCTTTTGTATATTTTGGCAAAGATTAATAATATGATATGGATTGACAGTGTGGCATAACAAGATGCAATGATAAAGGCTTTTATTGAAAAGCAGGCCTTGTGGTTGATAATCAAAGCACAGCCTGTTTAGGCGTAGCTTTGTGTATAGCGTGACTTCGCGAGCCTCACAACCCGGTGGAGTCTAAAACGGGAGAAGGGAACGCAGGGAGAGCAACACGTTTCTTTCTAGCTAGAAGTGGTGTCGGTGCTTAAACTGGATGATATTTACTTATGTGGATGATGGAATGAGGCGCCTCGGACGATAGGTCCTATAGGACCGGGAAACGTGTGTTCAGGAATTGCCAATCCACAAAATCGTATGCGTGGACCGGCCCTGCAGCTTTCCAAGGGTTCACTGCGGGGGATCCTGAGACATTAGCTAGAGTGTCTCGAATCGGTAAGGAGCTCCTCCCTAGCCTCGACTCATGATTGAAACCCAATTCCCAATACGACCTCATACGGTTTTGATTGTATTACTAGTATGGAGGCATAGTATATGGTAGATATGCTTCCTAGGATTGATACATTTACTTTGAAATGTTTTTGAAACATATACACACTAGCAATAATATCAAATTCGTTTTTATCGTATCAAGCATTTTTGACCATTATAAGATAAAACCCTATCCTCCGGTTTGCGTTGCATTGTGTGATGGGACTTGGGTCTTATGATGGTTTCATTTTTCTAAAAAGCATTGTGCTGTTTAACGATTTACTTTAATTTATGCACGATAATCCATTGGAGTAAACACGTTCCACGTTAGCGGCGTGGTCCTTGGGTTTGTCTTATTGTTATTAGTAAAATTAGTTAAGAATCCTCACACCAGTCCCATGACTGACCCGTTGTTTGTTTCCACCTTAAAGACTCGAGTGCCCTCTTTCCACACGGGCAGTCGAGTAGTTTGTCTACAGGTTCTTATCTCGAGCAGGATTCTGGATTGAAGCCTAAAGCTGTGTCCGGAGCATAGTTGTCTTCCGCTGCCTTAGTGATTTTATTTCCGCTACAATGTATTAAAATATTGTAATTTATCTTCCGCTGTAATTTTATTCAATGTACTCTGATATTCTGTACTCTGATGTAACATTATTATGATGTTTTATAAAATTCTGCTGTTGTTGTTCTGATGTGTTGTATTCCCAGAGTTAACGTACTCGGGTTTTTGAACGGTCTTGGTCGATTTTGCGAGCGACCGGGTCGGGAGAAATCCCGGGCCGTTACAACAGATTACTTAATTTATAATTAAGTACAACTTCTTACATTTCATAAATTTCCCCCTTTTCTCTGCTTATTACAAACAACTGGTTTCAAGCTTCCCCGTTTACTGATTACTTAATTTGCATTTAAGTGCCATTTATCCCATTTCACCAGTTATCTCATTTCCTTCCTAGTTTATTATAACCTAAGTTATAATCTTCACTTGTCCCTGGGATAAGTCTACCTATTATACAACATCCTCATTAATGTAATCTATTTATAATGGGTTGTTATCATTCCCCGTTCATTTGCTTCCTTTTACTGTTGTAATTATCTTTCATTCAATTCCATTCATTTCCATTAATTACCATTAATGCCATTTATCAATCCTGCTATTTACATATATATATATATATATATATATGTATATGTATATATGCATATATTTATGCACCAAACCTCTCACATTAAGCCCATACTTGTGGATACTGGATTTGCTGGGCAGTTCCGGGCAGACTTCTACCATAAGTTGACTTAACCTCGTGTCTTAGCACCACTACATGTTTTATTTATGCACTTAGACCCCTCACATTAGATTTACCACTTGTGGATGCTGGATATGCTGGGTTGTTCCGGGCAGACTTCTTAATCTAACCTCGTGTCTAAGCGCCGTTATAGTTTCTTATTTACTATAAATCTTCTATATAGTATAGGCATGTATATTCTTTCAAATTTCCACTGTAATTTATAATTTACATGTCAACATATTATGCCTATTTATGTCATATGTTCTTTCTCACATGTAATCAATTCTATTCTATCATGTAATCAATTAATCAGATAATTGTTCAAATTTTACAATAACATGTGATCGCCAAATCATGTAATTTTATCAATTTATGTCGTTAACGGTCCAGGTACATAAATGTCACAATTAACATGCAATTGAAACAATAGTAATTGCTACGCATATTTTGGAAAATTTTCCAACATATTGATATCTTAGCATATTAATATTCCAACATGTCATATTCGTTACTTTTATCCTTTTAGCATATGTTTAAACATGTCATAACAATAATTCAATACTTTTAATTATTCTAGCAAACTCACATTATACGATAACGGGGAATGTTAAACGATAATATATCATTATCAAAAATGATATAACTTAAATCCACTCACCTTATTTGCTTTTCAAATCCTGGATCTGGTCCAAATCTAGCAATCCATGGTTTTCCCCTAATTGGATTCAGAACCTAACAACCATGGATTTGTTATTTTTACTAAAAGAAAAAGGGAAGAAAGAGGAAAAAAAATTGAGTAGACCATATGTAGAAAATTATCTCACTTCGCATTTGATTCTGAACACCTTTTTATTTACGTCAATTCTTTTCCTCCAGATCTTGATTCAGAATTTTCCTACACTAATAGTCTTAATTTTCTAAAGAGATTTGAGAAGAAAGAAGAATGGAAGAGCTTCTGCGTTGTCTCAAAAATATGAGATTTAGAGTAGGCTCTGCTAGCATATTTATAGGTGTTCAGGATCTTTTCGTACACGCGGCGCTGAGTCAGCATTGAACCTGGTTAAGAAAATAGTCCAGGTACGTCTGCCCAAATCTATACTAGATCGGCAGGGGGGAGGGGGGGGGGGGAGGGGGGAGGGAGGGGGTGTCGACACCCCTATAGGGGTGTCGACACCCCTATAGGGGTGTCGACCCTCTGGGTCCCGCCACTAGCTTTGGCGCATAATTTGATTTTCGAATTTTTGAATGTTTGAATTTTCTGAAATTTATTTAACTGTTATATTCACATGTAATCTTCTTATACGTATACAATTCTTCTAATGACTATTTTACGCATATATATATATATATATATATATATATATACGCACAACTTCTGTTCCGTTTTCAAAATTCAAAAGATGTTGCACCGTTATTTGATTCTTACCATATTTCATTGACTATAGCCTTATCTTGAATTTTATCTCTTATATACATATATTTCTACTCATATATATGTATATACACACATATATTTTCTTTCTTTCCTTATATGTACGTTCTTATCCTTCCAAAATTTGAATTTGTATGAGTACATATATTTGTATGCTCAGTTGGCCCTTTCTAAAATAAAGATAAATTTTTTGTCACCGCTAGGGTTTGAACCCCCGACCTCTAAGTTACATATCCAATGCCTCAACCAACTGAGCTATTAAGTCTTTTGTTAATAAGTTTAGAAACAATGGTAGTCATTGTTCTCCTTCTTTTGCCTTATTCTCATGTTTTGCTACCAAACTTCATTTAAAGGTATCTTTCTCACCTTAACTCAGTTTTCTGCAATCCATAGGTCTAAATTGACCAGAAAATCGCCACAAACGCAATGACGTTAATCCCGTGGCTGAATTCTTGAAGCTCTCCAAAATTTTCTTTTGTTTTTAAAATATGCATTTTAATTACACTGCATTTCTTCTTTTAAATATATATGTCAATGCATATATATACATATACATTTTTTAGTTGTTTAATTGTTACAAAATGCGGGGTGTTACAGAATTTGTAAGGGAAAATCAAACTAGGAGTTAGTCATGGGACTAGTATGAGAACTCAAGTCAATTATAATTCATTTTAAACTCAGGTAATTCATAGGTCACGCCGTATATCACGGAATGAGTTTTCCCTATATGAATACCGATTAATAATAATTCAAAACCAAATTTGTTTTATCTTCACTTTTAGATTTATCAATTCTAGTTTATTTTTGAAACCATTCTTTTGAAAATAATCTCTTCAGACTTAAAATTCCCATTTCATTTCAAATCATTGAAATACTAGTTATTTCTTTCATATCAAATCATACTTTACTTCGAGATTTCAAAACAAATCACTTTGGAAAATACCAAAATATCTACTATACAAGCATATCAGAACATATAAAACCAGATCAGGAGATTTTCCCCAATAACAAGGTAACTGGGGCCAAGCCTTCTCATCTCGATGATAATTCTGTGTATGTCCTTTTGCAAGAGGAGTTCCATACAAAACATGTCTCTTCTACAAAAGAGATGTTATGTCCCACTCGTAGAGGCTTTTGCATACCCATTTGCCTAGATTTTTAGTTATGGATTACCCGAATCATAGGTAACATATCAAATCATCTCTATCTCCAAGTGATAAACTGGTTCACAATAATAATCACAAGTACTTTAAAATCATAGTACTTATGCTTTCCAAATCATTTAAACATTGGGGTTTCAGCCATCGAAATTCACTTCGTTAACAAAACATCTTTTATAAGCCATTTATTACTTCAAAATATTTTCTAGATCGATGAAATCAAACTTCCATTTAATATTCGTTTTATGAAATCATCTTTCAAAATATTTCCTTTAAATTCACGTTCACAATCTAAATGAATCCAATACTATCGCCAATCAATAAGTGTCACAAATTGCATTACTTAAACGGCTCATTTTTCCAAAATAGCTTTTTAACTTTCCAAACTTTGTATGTTTAATCCAAATCCCATTCAAATCATTTAATATGATTTATCATAATTTTTCCCTATTTTTAATAACTTAAAAATAGCTCATTTCATTTAAATTCAATCTCAGATCTTAAAATGCAAATTCGGGATTTTTCTAGAAAATTGGTTTGGACTTAATTCAAAATCTAACTGTTGGATCTTAACATTCTTAGATTCATTTGAAAACTCTTTTCATTTTGGACCCAATTTTTTTTCGTTTCAGGAAGATCCGATGGTCGGATCTCCCAGTACGTTTGTTTGAAGTCAATGGTCGAAATTTGCGAACTACAGCTGCGCAACTATTCCTACTTTGACCAAACTTCGATTTTTAAATAAAATCAGATCGGCTATAATCTAAAACAGTTTATTAACTACATATCAACAACCAATATAACATCCAATACACATATTGTGGTATATACCATATAAGCTTTAGACCATTAATGCTATATGGGTTTGTCAATCGACAGATTAACAGCAATATCAATCAATGTCAACCGTCAATGTCCAACCAATCATCATCCAATTACCCATGTAGGGTTCACATCAACAATAAATAACTAACGCCTAGTTATTTACTTTCTAATGACCATTTAAGGTTCAATCAATTTACAATATCCATATCATTAGTTTTAAGTGCCACATACCCAAGCAACTATCAGTACTTTACTTAAAAATCATATTTTTGTCATGCTAAGCATCACTAAACACTATAATGAACTTATTTCATCCCCCACAAGTCAATAAATAAGTGAATCAAGTTCACAACAATAGCCAATAATTAACTAGCCCTAAATATCGTTTAAAATTTCTCATATACTTAAGTGACTACACAAATTCTGCTTAAAGATCCAATTTTTTCATTTTAATCATCATTATATCAAATCATAAAACCAAGTCATCAATCACAAGTAAACATATAGCTTGAATGAGTTCACAAACATTAATTAATTAACTACCCCTTAATCGTTGTAGAGATTCTCACCTAATACTCCACCCCGCCAATCTTTAATCGGAGGATATCCCAACGTTCCCAAATGATTTTGGTAGACTCCCGACATCACTGGAGATTTTTGGAAATGAATTTGGTAGAGTTTCGATGAAGTGGGGTTTCTAAGCCAACAGACGAATAAATGGACACGTATTTGAGTTTTTGTAGCAAATAGTTAAGGATTTCTTAGTGTTAGGGGCTTGTGTGAAGGTGGGACCCATGTTGAGCTGCTGTGTTGCTGTCGTAGGTCATGTTGTCCCAAGTGTGGGCTGGTTTGGGCTGAGTTGCTGAGCTTTGTGGTGGAGGAGGCTTAAAGGAGTGATTTTCAGGGGTTTTTAATGGAGTTTTAAGGCCTTTTGAGGTTGTGGGGTCCATGACTTTGGGGAGGAGGGATGGAGGCATTTTCTGGTGTGAGGAGTAGGTTCAGGTGGTGTGAATTTGAGGTAGGTGTGGAAGAGTTGTGTGGTGGTGGAGCGCTTAAGGAAGGAGGAAGAGAGGAAAGCTTAAGGAAAAAGTGAACAAATATTGTAAAAGGAAGATAGAAGCATGGATTTTATCAGGAGGAAGGACTTGGATTGGTGAGTTGTTGGCGTCGGGAGGAAGTGGAGAAAGTACAAGGAGAAGCTTTCGATGGAAGACAATTCATGAAAAAACACAAGTCCTTTTGGACTTGTATAAGGGTAAAGGCTTAGTCCAATCTTTTGACGCATTTATCGCTCGTGTGACCAAACGGTATGTCCGATTGATACTAAATTTTGAACTCTACTATATTTCGTAATTACCGATCCAATGAAATAGGCCTCTTCGAATTCAAATTTCGTGTGACCACTGATTTTACCATTTAATTATGTTATTTTTTAATTTCAACTGAATTACGCTCACATACTAATTTTGAAAATTATGAAATTTAAAACATTATTATTAGACGTTCCAGATCCGATAAAATTGATTTTGTCGAATTTCTAGATCGTTTGAAAAATATCTCTTTTTAGGCTATTTAAAATAATATTAAAATATCAAATTTTAATATATTTACTTTTAAATCACATTTAAAAGTCCGCTAGTCTGATTTAAATCCATATTTTAAACTGACCAAAAATTCGGGTCGTAGCATTCTTCCCCACTTAAAAAGTTTTCATCCCCAAAAAGGAAGAAAGACATAAGCAAATTTATTTTATTATCTAATAGGTTTTAGAATTTATTGACTGTCCAAAATAGTTGATAATTTCAGTTTCTATATCGCAATTTTGCTATCTCGTAGACGTAATACTCTTAACTCATTCTAAGGCATTACTAACCCCATCTCTAATGAGTTACTCTTATGGGATGTTACTAATCCAATCTTTGATGAGTCTTTCCTTTCTATTCTAACGAGTTGTACCCCAAAGTTTTTGAATAAGCCAATGCTCTATTTCCATCTGTAATGACCCAAAAATTCCTACCTTTCAAGTCGACTATAAACTATACAAGTCTGATCCAAAATGGTAGAAACCCATAATACCTTAACTTTGGGCATACAAAATATTATCACAGTTATAAAGGAACTTCTTATTAACTTCAGTTCAATGTTACATCAAAGTACAAAATATCAGAGTTCATTGAACTATCAGAAAATAACAAATACAATACACATCGGGAACATGATTACATTCAGCGAAAGGCTAACAAATGCTCTGAACACAACTTTAAGCTTCAATCCAGAATCCTACTTTAAGTATCTGCAAAACAAACAACCTACAATGTCCCGCTTTTTTTATTGACTTGATTTAATAATAAACTTTGATTTATTAGTAATTTAATTAAAATAAAATGGAATTAAATTAATGAACAAACTTAAGTAATTTTTTATCTAAGAACCTACATATATATAATTGTGTAAAGATGTACATATGTATAGTAGGAAATATACATATACTTTTTTTTATATCTTTGAACTCGTTTTTAAGAAAATGTAATCAATCTTTTATTTCAAAATAAAAAATATGTATGGACAAAGATGATACAACTTGTATATATATGTAGCCTTAAGCTAAGCCTTATTTAATTTAGGAGAAACGATTCTTTTCTAATATACGCCGCTATAAAACCTTGATGTCTATAAAACAATTCAACCTGTATGTGTATGAATGATCTAACGTCAAAGCTCAATTTAATAAAAATGATATGTGTTTCGAATTGCCGCTATAGGTTAGACAAGCAACAGAAAGGGTTTAAAACATTAAGATGATTTAACCCTTGAAATGGCAACCAAATCTAAGAAGGATATATGGATGAAAAATATGTATTCCATTTTCTAAACAATATTACAAATATTTTAATGAAGTCGTGATGTAATCTCCTATAAAGACCATACTTCCAACCTAGTCTAACAAAAATACTGCAACTAAAGATATAAATAACACTAACTTATACTATATTTTCAAATCAAACATTTCATGCCAGGAACCATTTCGCAACATAGATTAATTTGATATGGGCACTGAAAAGATGTAATACTTCTAGAAGATAGACATAGGTACATGATTGTACGAAATAAAGTGTATTTGTATTAAAGACTAGCATGTGATTTCTAATAACAGATCGAAACTGAAACTGGAAAACTAAAGCATAAATATGTTGTTATATCATATGTTTCAATCTGTATTGTAAAAAGGACTACATGCATTTAATGAATGAATTTTTAATACTAATTTATGCCTATTGTAACAAACTGGAAAATCTGGGCCAGTTTAAAATTTTTATTTTGACAATTTTAGCGAATTTTGATTATTTAAAATGAATTATTTTAAATAATATCGACGAGAAATTTATTTTGAATATAATTAGAACGTATATATTATATACGTCGTCGTTAGAATATATAATAATTATATATAATTATAAAAGGAATTGAAAATGGCGCGGTAGTTCGAAAATTCGATTTCTAATTTCAAATGAATATACAGAATTCAATATAAGTCAGAATTGAACGAAACAAGAAATATTTGAATCTGTATAACTATATCTTTGTAACGAAGTTAACAAACTGAGATTTCATCTTAGAAATGATAAGATATGTCCAGTTTAAAATTAGAAATAGTCGCTGTGGATTTTATATATATTTTTATATATATAAGGCCCTTAAAAATAGCAATTTTGCAAACGACCTCGGATTTCGACGAAACCAGTTTTGTTGGGTCCGTGATGGTAAGTTATTGCTAGATTCCAAATTTCATAATTTTTCGAATCAATATGTGAGCGTGGCAAAGGAAAACGCGTTTGACCAGTTTCAGTTGATTTTAATCGACTGGTAAATGGCCATTTTTCTAACGGTCTCAGAATTCGACGAAACTAGTTTTGTTAGGACCGTATCGTCAATACGAAGCTAGAAAATATTTTTCTGGAATTTTTCTAGTTAGTATGTGACCCCGGTAATTTGAAATGTACGTTTAAAATTCAATATAGTGATTTAAATGTAAATTTAACGGAAACTGATTCAAACAGTCGAATCAGCCCACGTGGCATATCCCATTGAGTTCGGAATGGGGGTAAAACGCTATGGACGACAGGCGGTGGACCTCGTTTAGGGGTCGTATGTAAAAGTCAACTTTTAAAATAATTAAATAATTAAATAATATATATATAAAAAAAGAAAATCCTCTCCTTAAAACCCGTTGGCCCCCCCTGATTAAATCAGAAATCATAAAAAAAAAAGAAAAAAAAAGAAAAGGAAAAAGGGGGACGGAGGGGCTCGTCCCTCCTCCGATGAAGCCGCCACCAGTAGCCGCTCGAGCCCCGACCATCAGACCCCATCCGTTCACCGCACCCCCCCTTCCCTCTGCGAACAACCGACGAGACCCCCCCTTCCCTCTGCGAACAACCGACGAGACCCCCCCCCCCACAGATTCGAGACCGCCGCCCTAAGCCCCACGCCCCCCTCTTCGACGAACACCATCGAGCCCCCCCTTTTTTCTTCACAGGTAAATTTATTTTATTTTATTTTCATCTTTGAATTCTGATTTTATAAAACATTTAAAAACTGATTTTTATGTTTTTAGATTCTGATTTTAAAGGATTTAAGAAACTGTTTTTTTAAGAAGATTTTAAAACAGTTTTTTTTTTAAAGGATTTAAAACTGATTTGAAAAGGATTTAAAAACTGATTTGGTTTAAAGACAAAAACTGATTTTTATATATTTTAAAAACTGATTTTGTTTAAAGAAAAAAAACTGATTTTTATATATTTTAAAAACTGATTTGGTTTAAAGAAAAAAAACTGATTTTTATATATTTTAAAAACTGATTTGGTTTAAAGACAAAAACTGATTTTTATATATTTTAAAAACTGATTTTGTTTAAAGAAAAAAAAACTGATTTTTATGTTTTTAAAAAACTGATTTTGTTTAAAAGTAAAATCCTTAAAGAGAAAAAGGATTTGAGCTTCAAGAAGTAAAAATCAGATTTTTAGTTATTTAAAGTCAAAGTAAAAATTCGATTTTTATATATTGAACTTCGATAGAAAAATAGGATTTTTATATATTGAACTTCGATAGAAAAATAGGATTTTTATATATTGAACTTCGATAGAAAAATAGGATTTTTATATATTGAACTTCGATAGAAAAATAGGATTTTTATATATTGAACTTCGATAGAAAAATAGGATTTTTATATATTGAACTTCGATAGAAAAATAGGATTTTTATATATTGAACTTCGAAATAAAAATATGATTTTTATATATTGAATAGCGAAGTAAAAATTCGATTTTTACATATGTAGTGACTACGGGCAACGAAGATGGCGAAGATGGGATAACGAAGAAGATTTCTCTAAAAGAAGTGCCGTGGAGCTAGGATAGCTTTATGTGAGAACTTCTCACTCTTCAATTTCTTTTTCTAGTTATATATATATACACTAGGATGCAGACGGTGTTTAGTAGCACCCGACACCCGTCATCCACAGACCATGGATGGCTTGTTTGTTAAATTGTTTGGTTGTGTAGTTGATTAGATGATTTGATTTGAAATTGAATTGTTGGGTGAAATAAATTGATTTGATTGATGTGTGAATGGCGTGGGCCTTCACTAGACCGGGGATAAGGCTAGGCCTTGTCCCGTTTCTAGTATCGTGCCGTTATGCCGCCGAAATTTTCTAAAATATATTAGAAAATAAAAATATCATTTTATTGTGTAAATGAATTGAATAGAAATTCATAGGTTGAAATAAAATGTTTTATCGTTAAAAATATAATTTTTAACGTGAATGTGAATAAATGAATAGTTATAAACAAATCGGCCGATTTGTTTGTATATACACTGATTTGACTGATATTGATTGGGTCGATAAATTTCACACATCGCCCAACTGCACAAATAAAATCTGTGTTTGATTGTTTGAAACCCCACACGGGTGTTGGGATGAAATTTGAAGTTCACTCATCCTGATTGATTAAATATGTCGATCGATTGATTGACAGGCTGTTATAAGCGTTAGATATCTATATTTGATGCTTATACAGTGTAGTGCACTTTGGTTGATGGTTGATTATTTTTCAATGCTATTATACATGTGTTGTATGAAAATCTATATAATTAACTTTATATGGTAATTGATTGGGCCTCATTCCAGTTTTAAAATAGAAATATTTGAAATAGAAATATTCGAAATGGAATATTTGAAAATGTCAATATATGAAGCCGTGTTGATTAGATTGACGCCATTTTGACGTGAACGATATTTATATCGATTTTAAACGATTTCGAAATGAAGTGAATTGAAAACGAATTCGAAGTGAATTGAAAACGATTTCGAAATGAAGTGAATTGAAAACGAATTCAAAGTGAATTGAAAACGATTTCGAAATGAAGTGAATTGAAAACGAATTCAAAGTGAATTGAAAACGATTTCGAAATGAAGTGAATTGAAAACGAATTCAAAGTGAATTGAAAACGATTTCGAAATGAAGTGAATTGAAAATGATTTCGAAATGAAGTGAATTGAAAACGAATTCAAATTGAATTTGAAATTTGAATTGAATAGAAATGAATTTTAAAACGAATCTATAAAGAAGAATTCAATTGTGATTTGAATTGAAAAGGAAGTTGAAAATGTTTTTGAAACGAATTCAAAACTATTTATATAATTCGTTTTAAATAGAAATCGACGAAGTATATATTATATATATTATATATATAATATAATGGCCTGAATAGAACGCGCCGCGCCGCGGCAGTTCGTGAATTCCGACCATTTATTTCAAACGGACATTACGGGAGATCCGACCGTCGGATTCTCCTAAAACCGGAACCGTTGGGTTCGTATCGAAAAGAGCTTTCCAACGAATGTTAGAAATTTGAAATCTAACGGTTGGATTTAGAGATACGTCCAAATCAAATTTGAAAAAGGTCGCTGTAAGTGCAGTTCGATGGCCGTTGTTGGAAATCGACTGTACGGGCCTTGATAAAATTATTAAAAATAGTAATAATTTGTGTAAAATCATAAGAAGTGATTTGAGAAGGATTGGGATGAAAAACTCCATATTTGAAAAGATAAAAATAGATTTTTATCGAAATGAACTAGTTTTGAACTAGAATTATAATTCTATTTATTTTTAAATAAATAAATTGAATTTGAAATGGTTTTGAAAATAACCAAAATTTCCAATGATTGCATTGGAGTGGATTTGAATCGAAATTGTCTTCGGAATATTTCGATGTTGGAATTCGTGATATTACAGGTGTTGTTATGGAAATTTGAAAGATATATATTTGTATCGTTATTTCCAATACGACATTTGTTAGTCGTAGAATTCGATATTGAATATAAGCCGATATATTTTCTATTCAGAGCCTTGTATTGAATATCGAATGTGATTTGGGTTTGTCGTGAATGGTGTCTTCACTAACACTGTTCTTGAACCCAGTTGAGAAAAGATTAAATCTTTTTATTTAGATTTAATGAAGTGTACCAATTAAATAATATTTAATTGGAATTGAATTGATATTGATTTTTGGGTTTATCGTGAACTGTGTTTTAAAAGACACTGATTCTTTAACCCAGTTAACGATTAAAACTAAGTGGAGTTTTAATGAATCTTTAAATAGATTGAAAAGATCGAGAATGGAGTATCACCAGTTTTACTCCAGGCGATAGTTAAATCTTTAATTAGATTTGAACGTGAAATGGTAATTGAATTACCGATAACACTGTGGTGTTAGATATGAAGTACTACCAGTTTTACTTCATGGGATGAATAGGTTGGGATTGGGAAATAAAATAAATGATTACTTCGGTGTGGTTCGCTAATCCCGACTAGTTTGAATTGATATTCAAAGGTGATTAAAGAATAAATTTAAAGAATTTATCTTGGATAAAATTAATGGGAACTTTTCCCAAAGTATAGGAATATTTGAATAAAGGAATATTCTGAATTGGAATGAGACGTATGTTGTGTTTGTGTAACACTTTTATAATATATACGCGAGTTATTCAGAAAGACCGGGTTTATCCCATTCTGAATAACTGATTCGACGTGGTGTCGAAGATGAAGACGGTGGTCGAAGACCAGAAGTCTTCACATCGTTTGGGTGCTTACTGATGATCTTGATTGGGCTGTACACCCAAGAAGATGGAAACAGTTAGTGATCGTCCAGACGTACTTGGAGATCGATGGATATGCGAGGTACTAGGTGCCTCCAGTTTCGTTCAGACCCAGAACGGACTTGTAAATGGACTGTGTGTCTGACATTGGATTTTGGTCCGTGTGATTGATCTCTATTAAATATATATCTGTTTGGCGGCGGAGAATTTATTCTCTTGCTTAACGCCCTTCTCTGAGACGTACGAGCTCAGGGGTTATATATTGATGGATATCAAACGCATGGAGTGAATTGCCTGTGTGGCATGCCTAAGTGGAAATTGATCGAGGCTTCTGTTGAAAAGCAAAGTCTTGGGGTGATGATCAAAGCACAGCCTGTGTGGCACAGCTTTGTGTAACGTGAATTCGCGAGCCTCGCACCCCGGTTGTGAACAAAAAACGGGAGAGGACGTCAGGGAGGGCATGCGTTTCTTTCTAGCTAGAAGTGGCGTCAGTGGTTTTACACGCCCTGACGAGTTTGACTTATGTGGTTGTTGCTGTTGCGAGGCGCCTCGGTTATATCGGTTTTGGCCGATGCATTCTGGTCGGCAGACGGACCAGACTTACACCCCATAGGGTGGGGAGACGTAGTGTTCAGGCATAATAATCCACATCGGTGGACCGGCCCTGAGGATCCAGGGGGCAGTTGCGGCTGTTCCTGAGACACGGGCTAGAGCGTCTCGAATCGGTTGAGGACTATCTTTTGCCTCGGTTCATAGATGGAAACCCAATTTCCAAATACGTGATTCTGCGGTTTTATTTGTAGAGCCTAGTATGGCGACATAGTGGGATGGGGCATTCATGCCGCCTATGATTGATACTTATGATTTGAAGTTGTTTTATACACTATGCACTTATGATAGTATCAAATGATTTGTTTTAAACGTATCAAGCATCCTTGGCTATTATAAGGTAAAAACCCTATCCTCCGGCTTGCGTTGCATTGTGTGATGGGAACTGGGTCTTATAATAGCTTCATTCTTCTTTATTTAGCATTGCGCTGTTGTTTTATGCACTGGTATTCTTGGGAGGAAACCCGTTCCGTGTTATACGGCGTGGTCCCTTGATTTACCGAACTTTAAAATAAAGGATTATAACTGTTTTAGTTCTCACACCAGTCACATGACTGACCTGGAGTTTATTGTTTTAACCTAAACTCTGGGTGCCCCTATTTTGACACGGGCAGCTAATAGTTTTGGTTTTGCAGATTTATATTCACAGGATCCTGGTTTACAGCTGGAACAATATCCGGAAAGCTTTGTATCCGTATATCTCTTCTAGTTGTGTATTGTATTATTTTCCGCTGCGATGTATTTAAATGTAATTTAAATCTCTGATATTTCTATGTAATATTCATTTATACTCTGTATATTCTTGTATTCTGATGCATTGTTGTAATATACAATGAAATGTTCTTTCGTCTGCGTTCTGTTGTGGCTTGTTCTCGAACTATCCGACGCTTTCCTTTACGGGGAAGTTTTGGGTTTTCACAGTTGGTATCAGAGCTTTGGTTTACAAAGCAGAGAACAAGGCACATTAGAACCATACGAAAGAATTCATCAGATATTGGGTTAGTAATATCCAATTAGAATGACTCGTTAGAGATGGGATCAGTAGTATGCTAGAACGAGTGTGAAGAGTATATTTTTGAAAATGAAAACAATTTTGTTTTGAAATTTAAATCGTTTTAAACGTATTTGGTTATTTATTTATATTGGTGTGGACAATCCAGTATATATAGGTTTTGCGTATACGTATGATCCGCGTGTATTCAAAGTTTTAATATATTGGATAGATATAGCATCACACTCTAGTCGCCCGAAGATGATACTGATGATAGCGATCGCATCATCAACATTTATGTTCGAGTTTCGAAGGTGTGATTTTCTATATATTTCCATTAGACTGGTGTGAGAACCAAAACTAATATAGCTAGAATACATTATTGTGATTTGGCATCAAAAACATGATTTTTTGTATATGTATCAAAATTATGAATTTGAAACTCTAATTCACTAATTGATTGATGTTTGTGTTGTTTGTTTAATTGTTTGATAATTTTGAACCATTATGCCTAACTGAATCAAATATTGTACTATATTGAAAATTGGTTGCATTTGCTTGCATACATATATATCATTGAACAGGTCATAGCAAGGAGGCTAGAGCAGAGAATAAAATTTGTTTGCCCGACAAATAGGTACATGTTTACTACATAATTTCCTGTTTTGTTTGGGTGATGATGATTTTATGAGCCTATTGGCTAGCCGCTTGGCATTTTCTTTTTCTTTTTGAGATCTGAAGGACCGGGGAAGCTATTTGAAATTCCCCGATGCTCCCATTGCAGGGGAGGTTATGGCGAAATTTTTCGAAAATTTAGGGTGTTAGCCAAATTTTTGAAATTTTGAAAATTCTCAGAAACTAAAAAGTTGGAGAATGGAAGCCTGATCGATCGTAGAGTTGATTAATCAAACCACTTTCGACTTTGTTCCTTTTCGGGGACGAAAAGTTTTAAGTGGGGGAGATTGTAACAACCCGGAAAATCTGGGCCAGTTTAAAATTTTTATTTTGACAATTTTAGCGAATTTTGATTATTTAAAATGAATTATTTTAAATAATATCGACGAGAAATTTATTTTGAATATAATTAGAACGTATATATTATATACGTCGTCGTTAGAATATATAATAATTATATATAATTATAAAAGGAATTTAAAATGGCGCGGTAGTTCGAAAATTCGATTTCTAATTTCAAATGAATATACAGAATTCAATATAAGTCAGAATTGAACGAAACAAGAAATATTTGAATCTGTATAACAATATCTTTGTAACGAAGTTAACAAACTGAGATTTCATCTTAGAAATGATAAGATATCTCCAGTTTAAAATTAGAAATAGTCGCTGTGGATTATATATATATTTTTATATATATAAGGCCCTTAAAAATAGCAATTTTGCAAACGACCTCGGATTTCGACGAAACCAGTTTTGTTGGGTCCGTGATGTTAAGTTATTGCTAGATTCCAAATTTCATAATTTTTCGAATCAATATGTGAGCGTGGCAAAGGAAAACGCGTTTGACCAGTTTCAGTTGATTTTAATCGACTGGAAAATGGCCATTTTTCTAACGGTCTCAGAATTCGACGAAACTTGTTTTGTTAGGACCATATCGTCAATACGAAGCTAGAAAATATTTTTCTGGAATTTTTCTAGTTAGTATGTGACCCCGGTAATTTGAAATGTACGTTTAAAATTCAATATAGTGATTTAAATGTAAATTTAACGGAAACTGATTCAAACAGTCGAATCAGCCCACGTGGCATATCCCATTGAGTTCGGAATGGGGGTAAAACGCTATGGACGACAGGCGGTGGACCTCGTTTAGGGATCGTATGTAAAAGTCAACTTTTAAAATAATAAAATAATTAAATAATATATATATATATATATATATATATATATATATATATATATATATATATATATATAAAGGAAAATTCTCTCCTTAAAACCCGTTGGCCCCCCCCCAGATTAAATCAGAAATCATAAAAAAAAAAGAAAAAAAAAAGAAAAGGAAAAAGGGGGACGGAGGGGCACGTCCCTCCTCCGATGAAGCCGCCACCAGTAGCCGCTCGAGCCCCGACCATCAGACCCCATCCGTTCACCGCACCCCCCTTCCCTCTGCGAACAACCGACGAGACCCCCCCCTTCCCTATGCGAACAACCGACGAGACCCCCCCCCCCACAGATTCGAGACCGCCGCCCTAAGCCCCACGCCCCCCTCTTCGACGAACACCATCGAGCCCCCCCTTTTTTCTTCGCAGGTAAATTTATTTTATTTTATTTTCATCTTTGAATTCTGATTTTATAAAACATTTAAAAACTGATTTTTATGTTTTTAGATTCTGATTTTAAAGGATTTAAGAAACTGTTTTTTTTAAGAAGATTTTAAAACAGTTTTTTTTAAAAAGGATTTAAAACTGATTTGAAAAGGATTTAAAATTGATTTGGTTTAAAGGCAAAAACTAATTTTTATATATTTTAAAAACTGATTTTGTTTAAAGAAAAAAAAACTGATTTTTATATATTTTAAAAACTGATTTGGTTTAAAGAAAAAAAACTGATTTTTATATATTTTAAAAACTGATTTGGTTTAAAGACAAAAACTGATTTTTATATATTTTAAAAACTGATTTTGTTTAAAGAAAAAAAAACTGATTTTTATGTTTTTAAAAAACTGATTTTGTTTAAAAGTAAAATCCTTAAAGAGAAAAAGGATTTGAGCTTCAAGAAGTAAAAATCAGATTTTTAGTTATTTAAAGTCAAAGTAAAAATTCAATTTTTATATATTGAACTTCGATAGAAAAATAGGATTTTTATATATTGAACTTCGATAGAAAAATAGGATTTTTATATATTGAACTTCGATAGAAAAATAGGATTTTTATATATTGAACTTCGATAGAAAAATAGGATTTTTATATATTGAACTTCGATAGAAAAATAGGATTTTTATATATTGAACTTCGATAGAAAAATAGGATTTTTATATATTGAACTTCGATAGAAAAATAGGATTTTTATATATTGAACTTCAAAATAAAAATATGATTTTTATATATTGAATAGCGAAGTAAAAATTCGATTTTTACATATGTAGTGACTACGGGCAACGAAGATGGCGAAGATGGGATAACGAAGAAGATTTCTCTAAAAGAAGTGCCGTGGAGCTAGGATAGCTTTATGTGAGAACTTCTCACTCTTCAATTTCTTTTTCTAGTTATATATATATACACTAGGATGCAGACGGTGTTTAGTAGCACCGACACCCGTCATCCACAGACCATGGATGGCTTGTTTGTTAAATTGTTTGGTTGTGTAGTTGATTAGATGATTTGATTTGAAATTGAATTGTTGGGTGAAATAAATTGATTTGATTGATGTGTGAATGGCGTGGGCCTTCACTAGACCGGGGATAAGGCTAGGCCTTGTCCCGTTTCTAGTATCGTGCCGTTATGCCGCCGAAATTTTCTAAAATATGTTAGAAAATAAAAATATCATTTTATTGTGTAAATGAATTGAATAGAAATTCATAGGTTGAAATAAAATGTTTTATCGTTAAAAATATAATTTTTAACGTGAATGTGAATAAATGAATAGTTATAAACAAATCGGCCGATTTGTTTGTATATACACAGATTTGACTGATATTGATTGGGTCGATAAATTTCACACATCGCCCAACTGCACAAATAAAATCTGTGTTTGATTGTTTGAAACCCCACACGGGTGTTGGGATGAAATTTGAAGTTCACTCATCCTGATTGATTAAATATGTCGATCGATTGATTGACAGGCTGTTATAAGTGTTAGATATCTATATTTGATGCTTATACAGTGTAGTGCACTTTGGTTGATGGTTGATTATTTTTCAATGCTATTATACATGTGTTGTATGAAAATCTATATAATTAACTTTATATGGTAATTGATTGGGCCTCATTCCAGTTTTAAAATAGAAATATTTGAAATAGAAATATTCGAAATGCAATATTTGAAAATGTCAATATATGAAGCCGTGTTGATTAGATTGACGCCATTTTGACGTGAACGATATTTATATCGATTTTAAACGATTTCGAAATGAAGTGAATTGAAAACGAATTCGAAGTGAATTGAAAACGATTTCGAAATGAAGTGAATTGAAAACGAATTCAAAGTGAATTGAAAACGATTTCGAAATGAAGTGAATTGAAAACGAATTCGAAGTGAATTGAAAACGATTTCGAAATGAAGTGAATTGAAAACGAATTCAAAGTGAATTGAAAACGATTTCGAAATGAAGTGAATTGAAAACGATTTCGAAATGAAGTGAATTGAAAATGAATTCAAATTGAATTTGAAATTTGAATTGAATAGAAATGAATTTTAAAACGAATCTATAAAGAAGAATTCAATTGTGATTTGAATTGAAAAGGAAGTTGAAAATGTTTTTGAAACGAATTCAAAATTATTTATATAATTCGTTATAAATAGAAATCGACGAAGTATATATTATATATATTATATATATAATATAATGGCCTGAATAGAACGCGCCGCGCCGCGGCAGTTCGTGAATTCCGACCATTTATTTCAAACGGACATTACAGGAGATCCGACCGTCGGATTCTCCTAAAGCCGGAACCGTTGGGTTCGTATCGAAAAGAGCTTTCTAACGAATGTTAGAAATTTGAAATCTAACGGTTGGATTTGGAGATACGTCCAAATCAAATTTGAAAAAGGTCGCTGTAAGTGCAGTTCGATGGCCGTTGTTGGAAATCGACTGTACGGGCCTTGATAAAATTATTAAAAATAGTAATAATTTGTGTAAAATCATAAGAAGTGATTTGAGAAGGATTGGGATGAAAAACTCCATATTGAAAAGATAAAAATAGATTTTTATCGAAATGAACTAGTTTTGAACTAGAATTATAATTCTATTTATTTTTAAATAAATAAATTGAATTTGAAATGGTTTTGAAAATAACCAAAATTTCCAATGATTGCATTGGAGTGGATTTGAATCGAAATTGTCTTCGGAATATTTCGATGTTGGAATTCGTGATATTACATGTGTTTTTATGGAAATTTGAAAGATATATATTTGTATCGTTATTTCCAATACGACATTTGTTAGTCGTAGAATTCGATATTGAATATAAGCCGATATATTTTCTATTCAGAGCCTTGTATTGAATATCGAATGTGATTTGGGTTTGTCGTGAATGGTGTCTTCACTAACACTGTTCTTGAACCCAGTTGAGAAAAGATTAAATCTTTTTATTTAGATTTAATGAAGTGTACCAATTAAATAATATTTAATTGGAATTGAATTGATATTGATTTTTGGGTTTATCGTGAACTGTGTTTTAAAAGACACTGATTCTTTAACCCAGTTAACGATTAAAACTAAGTGGAGTTTTAATGAATCTTTAAATAGATTGAAAAGATCGAGAATGGAGTATCACCAGTTTTACTCCAGGCGATAGTTAAATCTTTAATTAGATTTGAACGTGAAATGGTAATTGAATTACCGATAACACTGTGGTGTTAGATATGAAGTACTACCAGTTTTACTTCATGGGATGAATAGGTTGGGATTGGGAAATAAAATAAATGATTACTTCGGTGTGGTTCGCTAATCCCGACTAGTTTGAATTGATATTCAAAGGTGATTAAAGAATAAATTTAAAGAATTTATCTTGGATAAAATTAATGGGAACTTTTCCCAAAGTATAAGAATATTTGAATAAAGGAATATTCTGAATTGGAATGAGGCGTATGTTGTGTTTGTGTAACACTTTTATAATATATACGCGAGTTATTCAGAAAGACCGGGTTTATCCCATTCTGAATAACTGATTCGACGTGGTGTCGAAGATGAAGACGGTGGTCGAAGACCAGAAGTCTTCACGTCGTTTGGGTGCTTACTGATGATCTTGATTGGGCTATACACCCAAGAAGATGGAAACAGTTAGTGATCGTCCAGACGTACTTGGAGATCGATGGATATGCGAGGTACTAGGTGCCTCCAGTTTCGTTCAGACCCAGAACGGACTCGTAAATGGACTGTGTGTTTGACATTGGATTTTGGTCCGTGTGATTGATCTCTATTAAATATATATCTGTTTGGCGGCAGAGAATTTATTCTCTTGCTTAACGCCCTTCTCTGAGACGTACGAGCTCAGGGGTTATATATTGATGGATATCAAACGCATGGAGTGAATTGCCTGTGTGGCATGCCTAAGTGGAAATTGATCGAGGCTTCTGTTGAAAAGCAAAGTCTTGGGGTGATGATCAAAGCACAGCCTGTGTGGCACAGCTTTGTGTAACGTGAATTCGCGAGCCTCGCACCCCGGTTGTGAACCAAAAACGGGAGAGGACGTCGGGGAGGGTATGCGTTTCTTTCTAGCTAGAAGTGGCGTCAGTGGTTTTACACGCCCTGACGAGTTTGACTTATGTGGTTGTTGCTGTTGCGAGGCGCCTCGGTTATATCGGTTTTGGCCGATGCATTCTGGTCGGCAGACGGACCAGACTTACACCCCATAGGGTGGGGAGACGTAGTGTTCAGGCATAATAATCCACATCGGTGGACCGACCCTGAGGATCCAGGGGGCAGTTGCGGCTGTTCCTGAGACACGGGCTAGAGCGTCTCGAATCGGTTGAGGACTATCTTTTGCCTCGGTTCATAGATGGAAACCCAATTTCCAAATATGTGATTCTGCGGTTTTATTTGTAGAGCCTAGTATGGCGACATAGTGGGATGGGGCATTCATGCCGCCTATGATTGATATTTGTGATTTGAAGTTGTTTTATACACTATGCACTTATGATAGTATCAAATGATTTGTTTTAAACTTATCAAGCATCCTTGGCTATTATAAGGTAAAAACCCTATCCTCCGGCTTGCGTTGCATTGTGTGATGGGAACTGGGTCTTATAATAGCTTCATTCTTCTTTATTTAGCATTGCGCTGTTGTTTTATGCACTGGTATTCTTGGGAGGAAACCCGTTCCGTGTTATACGGCGTGGTCCCTTGATTTACCGAACTTTAAAATAAAGGATTATAACTGTTTTAGTTCTCACACCAGTCACATGACTGACCTGGAGTTTATTGTTTTAACCTGAACTCTGGGTGCCCCTATTTTGACACGGGCAGCTAGTAGTTTTGGTTTTGCAGATTTATATTCACAGGATCCTGGTTTACAGCTGGAACAATATCCGGAAAGCTTTGTATCCGTATATCTCTTCTAGTTGTGTATTGTATTATTTTCCGCTGCGATGTATTTAAATGTAATTTAAATCTCTGATATTTCTGTGTAATATTCATTTATACTCTGTATATTCTTGTATTCTGATGCATTGTTGTAATATACAATGAAATGTTCTTCCGTCTGCGTTCTGTTGTGGCTTGTTCTCGAACTATCCGACACTTTCCTTTACGGGGAAGTTTCGGGTTTTCACACCTATGAATGCAACTGCCAACACATAATTTCTCACACCAAAGCAATAGAACCCGTGAGATCAAAACAAGCAGCAAAGCCTAAGAAACAGAGAAGAGCAAACACGGTGAGTAAACTCTACTTTTATGACCTCTGTTTTAAAGTTTTTTCTTGTATAAATAATACAAGTGTTTGTATAGGATTTTGGATGTATACCAAATTAGTATTTACATATGATTGTTTTGCTGCTAAGATTTCAAACTCATTGTAACATGATCGAACCTGCTTTTGAAAACATAATACAAGAGAATCGTATACCCTGAATCGGTAGCTTTGATTTTAACAAGATGGAGGAATTGATTCTTAACCTAATTTGCTGATAGTCCTCTATTGTACATGCGGAAATAAATTGTAAGTGTATAAGGGTATGTATGGTCATATTAGTTTAACTCATGCTTCCCTGTCAGCAGCCAAATTCATTACAAAAAACTCTTCAGAATACCCACCATTTTGCCAATCACATTGTAGATGTCTATGCCGTATATGAAAATGACTTGAATGAAAGGGATTATGGGTGAGATTCTTATGTATAATGCATTAAGTAGTCCCCTGTTTGGATAGTACACAAAAAAGTTGCTTTGGACATTGTATGAGTTCTTCTGGACAAATGTATATAGTAATGGTTACATTTGAAACTAATACACATACATTGGTTGTTTGAAGTAGAGAGATGGAAGGATCTGGTGAGTTCACGCGCACGTGTGCACGGAAAGAAGGTGCTACCTCAGGAAGTATACATGCATGAAAATTTAAGTGCTCAGTAACAACATATCTAAGGGAATGCACCAGAGAGTATACACGCATGAACAGTTGTGGGGAGTATGAACTGTTTCCTTTCAGTTTGGGTTAAAGGACGAAAATACAGTAAAGGTTCCGGTGGCCAAATCTGAGTTTGGTAATGAAATCAGTAGGTGATTTATGGTTTGTAAGGATGATCGGAGGAGCCTGATTCGCAGTGAAGTGCATGTGCTCGGTGCACATCGTGCACTGGGATGATGTCTTAATACAGTAGCTCTTCTCTCTCCCGCTTTACACATTTTTACCGTAGGACCTAACTAAAGAACCTGGAGGTTTTGTTTTTGCTGAATTTTGCCTTTCTAGAGGTTCAAACTTGATTTTAAAGCTACTAACATTTGAATTTGTTGCCTTTATTTCTGCTGTGGAATAGTTGAACCATAAAGCAAATCAACTTTTGCAACTAGTCTATGATGATGATGAACTGCTTCCTTGCTTCACATTGGCTGATTTCTTACTATCTATACTGATTTTTGAGTAATCTATAGAAGCTTTATCAAAAATATAATATAAATAAAACAGATAAATGGTATAAGGAACTAAAATGAACAGGATAGAGAGCGCAGGGTGTTTAGAATGAGAAGTATGTTTGTTTAGTCATTCAGTAATGTTTGAAACAAAGAAAGGAAGAGGTGCTGCATGTTAAAGCAATAAAAAGAAGTAAGATAACATCAATAATAGGAAAAGGGGGCGCAACAAGTAAGTGAAAGGAAATCAACATGTAAATGGTTTCATTGGAAAGATGTAGTTGCATGCGAAATGCTATGATGCATTTGCAGTAGGGTCATTTAACAAATGAAAGAAGAGATGGTGTTAGCAGTAGAAAAGAAGAAGGACAACAAGAATAGGTTTGGAAATAAGAGTTACGCGTGGGCTAGGGAGAAAGTGGGCTGGGCCGGAGTTTTATAAAAGAAATAAGGGAAAAAGAAAAGAAAGAAACCGGACCGAAATTGTTGGGCTTTGGCAAAAGTAAATAGAATAAAGAAAAAAAAGGAATAAAGGAAAAAAAGGGTGTGGGCTGAAGTTTTTAAACGATCGGTAAAAAGAAATGAAAATGGGGAATAAAAATGAATAGCAAGGAATGGTTTGACTTAATATAATTCAAACATTTGTTTTAAATGCATAGGATAGTTTTAAACTTTGTTAGCAATAATAACATATCCATATGACAAAATAAGTCCATAAGACGGCAAGAAGAAATAACAGAAAGAAAAATGCAAAGTTAATTACATATAATAATACCTAAGGTGAAAATTGATTTATATATTGAAATTTAAATTATCCCATTTAATAATTTAAATAACAAAAAGAAGGATTACCCAATCATTCCCAACTGAAGAGTTGATAAAAAGATTGATATGTTAAGTTGCAATAAATACTGCGACTATAGAAGGATGATTTATTATAGATGATGAATTCAATTTTTTTGAAATAACAATTGGAGCAGTATTCCATTGACTTGAATAAATGACCATTTCCCAATCAAGAAAAGATTTCAAATAGAATAAAGTTTTTATTTTGAATTGGATTTCCTTAAATACCATCTGACTTTAAAAGACATTACGCTGATTATCTCAAAGAGTCCGAAAATTATATTCCACTTTGATTCGATTTTTACGTCGCATGTCAGAAATTATCAAAGATAACTGAAGGCAGAGATATGCAAGGGTTATTTTGTTTATCCTAGGTAAAAATTTCCTAAGATGGATTTACAGAATAGTGACTTCGGTTTGTCCATTCCCAGGACAACTTGTATGGTCGGACGTTTGATAGGGTATACCTATCAGATCTTACCCATTCTCCTTTCGTAAGTATATTACGTTGGTGGCAGAGGAATTCGTTTCTCTTAGCTTCATGCCCATAATATATTTGGTAAAATAAATGAGTGTTCTGACATATATGATGGTGTGGCATCCAAAGTGATTGAAGAATTGATCTGTCAAAAAGGTAAACGTGGCCTTAAGCCTCACAACCAGGAAATGACAAAAATTGGGCAGGTAGCATAGCTAGATGGGTCATTCCCAAGAAAGGTGTATTATCACCATCTAGAGAAATTCTTTTTTGGTCTTCTCATCTTTTTTTCACTGCTGCAGAATTCGGTAGCGGTTGTTGATCCCAACCGTGGGGTGACAATATATTCGCTACACTCAAGCTAAATGAGTGGGCGGTCATGTATGGCTGGGTTGTAAGACCTTCTTGTTGAACCCCAATGTAGCCCTTCCAGCGTACACTGATCGGTAGGTGGTTCCATTCCTTGTCATAGCCGGAATCTAATCTCCAATAAGCGCCCGCGGTTTTTGATTTTTATATTATATATGTGGAGCGTGAGATACAAGAATTCTACTAGATGGTTATTTATTTGATAAAAACAATTATAATATCAGATGATTTTGATATCAAAAATGTTTTGGGTTATAGTAAGGTAAAGACCGTCCATGTTTATGTGTGGGCTGGTCTTACTATTTTCTTTTCTTTCAAAAGGTTTTCTAAAGCTAAATCAATCTGTTCTCATAAGAGAAAAACTCTATTCCGTATTTTCTTGCTTTCAAACTGTTTTAAAAAATGTTTACTCACACTAGTCCCCTGACTGACCCAAAGTTTTTTTTTTTTTTTTGTGTTTTTCATAAACTCTTGGGTACTCACAACAATTTTTATGAGTAGACAAGTGATCCAGGTAATATATGGAACCCCTTTGGAGTATTTTGGGTCAGGAATTCAAGAACCAACTTAGTAACTATATCTATATCCAAGTATCCAGTCTGTATGATATAATGGGCCAGTATCATGTATAATGTTATATTCTGATGATGTATTATGATGTAATAAACTCTAATATGTACTATGTTATGTAATATTATATTTTGTGAAAATTCCATTGTGAGATTCTAATGTTTTTTTAGTTCTATTCTTTATCTATTCTATTTCTTAAATAATGACATGACTTCCGAGGTCATCGAAAATCGTGCCGTTGCATTTGGTATCATAGCATAAGGTTTGCCGAATACCTAGGCTATGTGTGAGTATTGAGAGAGCGTATTTGTAAATTTAAACTGTAATTTAAATTATAATAAACATACTTAATATTGATCAACCCAAGTTATCGACTTAGGTCATCTTTAAAAATATCCTCCGATTAAGTTTTGATTATTAGGCTATTATACTCAGAAAGTTGAAAATGAGTTCACAAGGAAGAAGTGGTCGAGGACAAAGCGGGTCAACCACGATGACCAATGGGCATACTGTTACTCCAAATTCCGTAGAAACTTTAAAGGTAATCCCAGCTTAGACTCAGTCAAACTTTGCAAGGATCTGTAAGAATTACACCACTATTGGAGGGAAAGTTTTTAAGGGTACTGAATCATTGGTGGAGGTTCAAGCCTGGATAAGGTCATGTGAGAAGATATTTAAGGGGTTGAAGTTGGATGATGAGAAGAAGCATCTTTTGGCTTTATGGAAACTTGAAGAAGCCGCAGGAATCTGGTGGGACCAAATTGCAAATACTCCCAAGGAAGAATTTACTTGGGCAAAGTTCAAAGAAGCCTTTGAAGCACAATTTCTACCAGCCACTGGAAAGAGCAGGATGTACCGGAATTTCATTGATCTGAAACAAGGAAGCATGTCAGTAACTGGATATGAGAACAAGTTCAATGCACTCTCAAGCTTTGGATCGGATTTGATCAACAATCCACTAAAGAAAAATGAAATGTTTGTAGCCGGTTTGATGGATAGATTTCAATCCAAACTGAGAAGCTAAGAAGCCAGTAGAAAAGGCTCAGACTGGAGAAATCAGTGGAGAAAATCCCCTAAAGAGGAAATTCAATCCAAATTGGAAGAATAAATAAACAAGAAATATAGAGGAACAAAAGTCTGAGGATCGTTTCAAGGATAAGATATGCCACAACTGCAAACAAAAGGGACATATCACTAGATTTTATAAGAAGTTAGAAGACAAGAAGCTAGAACAACCCCAATAGCAGCAAGAACATGCTAATGCTATAGGCTTGATGTAACAACCCGAAAATCTGGGCTAGTTTAAAATTTTTATTTTGGCAATTTTAGCGAATTTTGATTATTTAAAATGAATCATTTTAAATAATATCGACGAGAGATTTATTTTAAATGGAAATCCAACGTATATATTATATACGTCGTCGTTAGAATATAAATAATTATATATAATTATAAATAGAATTGAAAATGGCGCGGTAGTTCGATAATTCGATTTCAAACTTCAATTGAATGTACCGGGTGCAAAACAATCTGGATTTTAGTGAAACGAAAAAAATAATGGAATCTAATTGTGAATATCTTTCCAACAAATCCGAAAAATTAAGATTTCATAGCGTGAATCAAAAGATATGTCCAGTTGAAAATTCTGAATAGTCGCTATAGAATCCAGGCCCGTAAAAATGGAAATTTTGCAAACGACCTCGGATTTCGATGAAACCACTTTTGTTGGATCCGCAGTGTCAAACTATTGCTAGATTCCAAATTTCATAAATTTTCAAATCAATATGTGAGCGTGGCAAAGGAAAACACGTTTGACCAGTTTCAGTTGATTTTAATCGACTGGAAAATGGCCATTTTTCCAACGGTCTCAGAATTCGATGAAACTAGTTTTGATAGGACCGTATCGTCAATACGAAGCTAGAAAATATTATTCGGGAATTTTTCGAGTTAGTATGTGACCCCTGTAAAATGAAATGTACGTTTAAAATTCAATATAATGATTTAAATGTAAATTCAACGAAAACTGATCGTAACGATCAAATCAGCTTGCGATACATATCCCATTGTGTTCGGAATGGGGGTAAAACGCTGTAGACGACAGGTGGTGGGCCTCGTTTCGAGGTCGTATGTGAAAGTCAACTTTTTGCAAAAACAAATAATTAAAAAAACCCCTTCTCCTTTTATCAACCGACCCCCCCTCCCCGTTCACTTCAAAACGAAAAAAAAACCCTGATGCCCTAATTAATCGTGCCGCACCTCCGATCGGTGCCGCACCGCACCGCGCCCCCCGATGGTCGCTGCCGCCGCCCTGATCCAAACCCCCACCCCCTGACCTCCTCGACAGAGCGAAGACCCCCCTCCCCACCTCGCACCCCCTCCCTTCAGTCGGAAGCGACGCCCCCCCTTAACCCTCCACCGCAACCCCCTCTCAGCCACACCGGCCTTCCAGCACACCTCCTCAGCCATTTCCCCCATTTCGCTGTAAGCTTGTTTTATTTAATTTGTTTTAATAATTAGTTTAATTCAAAGAAAAAAAAACCCCAACGTTAAAATCAGTTTTTGTGGAAATAATATTGTGTTGAAAATCTCAGTTTTATTTATAAATAAATATGGCAATGTTTTTAGAAAGAAAGATAGAGTTTTGTAGGAAAAGATTTATTTCGTTCATAGAAAAATAATATATTCTGTTCATAGAAAAGTGAAAAGTTGAATCTTATATAAGTAGAAAAATAAAAATATAATTTTTATATTAGTAGTAGGGTAGAAATATAATTTTTATATAACGAAGATAATAAAAACATGATTTTTATCTTATGTAATAAAGATATAAAAATGTGATTTTTCTATATTGAACATCGAAGTAAAAATGTGATTTTTCTATATTGAACATCGAAATAAAAATGTGATTTTTATATATTGAACATCGAAATAAAAATGTGATTTTTCTACATTGAACATCGAAATAAAAATGTGATTTTTATATTTGAACATCGAAGTAAAAATGTGATTTTTCTATATTGAACATCGAAATAAAAATGTGATTTTTATATATTGAACATCGAAGTAAAAATGTGATTTTTCTATATTGAACATCGAAATAAAAATGTGATTTTTATATATTGAACATCGAAGTAAAAATGTGACTTTTCTATATTGAACATCGAAGTAAAAATGTGATTTTTCTATATTGAACATCGAAGTAAAAATGTGATTTTTCTATATTGAACATCGAAGTAAAAATGTGATTTTTCTATATTGAACATCGAAGTAAAAATGTGATTTTTCTATATTGAACATCGAAATAAAAATTCGATTTTTATATATTGAATAGCAAAGTAAAAATTCAATTTTTTTATATTGAATAGCAAAGTAAAAATTCGATTTTTATATATTGAATAGCAAAGTAAAAATTTGATTTTTATATATTGAATAGCAAAGTAAAAAATTTCAATCTTTATATATGTAGAGGATACGGGCAACGAAAATGACGAAAGGCGAGAACGACGAAGATTTTTATAAATGAAGTGTCATGAAGTTGGATAGCTATCGGTGAGAATTTCTCACTCTTTGATTTAATTTTCTAGTTATATATATATATACTAGGATGCAGACGGTGTTTAGTAGCACCCGACACCCGTCATCCACAAACCATGGATGGCTTGTTTGTTAAATTGTTGGTTGTGTAGTTGGTTAGATTATTTGGTCTGAATTGAATTGTTTGATGAAATGGAATTGACTTGATTGATGTGTGAATGGCGTGGGCCTTCACTAGACCAGGGATAAGGCTAGGCCTTGTCCCGTTTCTAGTATCGTGCCATTATGCCGCCGAAATTTTCTAAAATAAGTTAGAAAAATAAAGATAACATTTTATTTAATAAATGAACCGAATAGAATATTCATAGGTTGAATAAATAGTTTGATCGTTAAAAATATAAATTTTAACGTGAATGTGAATAAATAAATATTCATTTACAAACCGGACGGTTTGTTTATGTACACCTATTTGAAGGACATTGATTGGGACGATAAATTTTACACATCGCCCAACTGAACAAATGAAATCTGTGTTTGATTGTTTGAAACCCCACACGGGTGTTGGGATGAAATATGAAGTTCACTCATCCTGATTGATTAAATATGTCGATCGATTGATTGACAGGCTGTTATAAGCGTTAGATATCTATATTTGATGCTTATACAGTGTAGTGCACTTTGGGTGATGGTTGATTATTTTTCAATGCTATTATATACATGTGTTGTATGAAAATCCATATAATAAATTTTATATGGTGATTGATTGGGCCTCATTCCAATTTATAGAATAAAGAATATTATAAAGTAAAGGTTCATGTGTTGACTGTACTCATCTGTTGAGATTAGTCATGTGTTGAACGAAATAATTTAACAAAAATAGTCACATGTGGACAGTACTCATTCGTTGAGATTAGTCGTGTGTTGACAAAAATAAATATTCATTTGTTGAATAGAATAAAGGAATATATGAAGCCGTGTTGATTAGATTGACGCCATTTTGACGTGAACGATATTTATATCGATTTTATTCATTTTAAAATGAATATTGAAAAGTAATTTTGAAATCAAAGATAATGAAAGGAAATGAATTGAAAACGATTTCGAGATGAAATGAATTTAAAACAAATTGAAATGGATTCAAATTGAATTGAAACTTGAATTGAATAGAAATGAATTTAAAACGAATTTATAAGGAAAGATTCAATTTTGATTTGAATTGAGATGGAAGTTGAAATTGTTTTTGAAACGAATTCAAAACTATTTATATAATTCGTTTTAAATTGAAATCGACGAAGTATATATTATATATATTATATATATAATATAATGGCCTGAATAGAACGCGCCGCGCCGCGGCAGTTCGCGAATTTCGACCATTGACTTCAAACGAATATTACGGGAGATCCGACCGTCGGATTCTCCTGAAACCGGAACCGTTGGGTTCGTATCGAAAAGAGCTTTCTAACGAATATTGGAAATTAGAAATCTAACGGTTGGATTTGGAATTATGTCCAAATCAAATTTGAAAAAGGTCGTTGTAAGTGCAGTTCGATGGCCGTTGATGGAAATCGACTGTATGGGCCTTGATAAAATTATTAAAAATGTCAATAATTTGTGTAAAATCATAAGAAATGATTTGGGAAAAATTGGGATGAAAACCCCCAATTTGAAAAGATAAAAATAGATTTTTATCGAAATGAACTAGTTTTGAACTAGAATTATAATTCTATTTATTTTTAAATAAATAAATTGAATTTGAAATGGTTTTGAAAATAACCAGAATTTCCAATAATTGCAGTGGAATGGATTTGAATCGAAATTATCTTCAGAATATTTCGATGTTGGATTTCGTGATTATACAAATGTTGTTATGGAAATTTGAAAGATATAGATATATATATCGTTATTTCCAATACGATATTTGTTGGTCGTAGAATTTGATATTGAATATAAGCCAGGATATTTTCTATTCAAAGCCTTGTATTTAATATAAAATGTGATTTGGGTTTGTCGTGAATGGTGTCTTGACTAACACTGTTCTTGAACCTAGTTGAGAAAAGATTAAATCTTTTTATTTAAATTTAATGAAGTGTACCAATTAAATAATGTTTAATTGAAATTGAATTGATATTGATTTTTTGGTTTATCGTGAACAGTGTTTTTAAATAACACTTGTTCTTTAACCCGATAATTAATGGAATGGGATTTTGGGTTTATCGTGAACCGTGTTTTAAATGACACTGATTCTTTAACCCAGTCAAAGATTAAAACTAAGTGGAGTTTTAATGAATCTTTAATTAGATTGAAATAATCGAAATGGAGTATCACCAGTTTTGCTCCAAGCGTTAATTAAATCTTTAATTAGATTTGAACGTGAAATGGTAATTTAATTTACCGATAACACCGTGGTGTTAGATATGAAGTATAACCAGTTTTACTTCATGGAATGAATAGGTTGGGATTGGGAAATTAAAACAAAAGATTACTTCGGTAAGGTTCGTTAATTCCGACTAGTTGAATCGAAATTCAAAAGGATAGATTAAAGAATAAAATAAAGAATTTATCTTTGATAAAATTAATGGGAACCTTTCCCTATGAATGTGAAATTTAGAAACTAACTGTCGGTTAGCTAAGCAGAATGGTTTCCTGGATATTGATCTGATGTTGGTTTCGGCCTTCGGGGTTAATATTTGGGGGATTATTCTCTTGATTAATTTACGGTTAGTGACTGATGAATTGGAATGAGGCATATGTTGTGTTTGTGTAACAATTATTTAAAATATACGCGAGTTATTCGGAAAGACCGGGTTTATCCCATTCTGAATAACCGATACGACGATAAGTCGAAGATGAAGACGATGGTCGAAGACCGGAGGTCTTCACGTCATTTGGGTGATTACTGATGATCTTGATTGGGCTGTACACCCAAGAAGAAGGAAACAGTTGGTGATCGTCCAGACGTACTTGGAGATCGATGGATATGCGGGGTACTAGGTGCCTCCGGTTTCGTTCAGACCCAGAACGGACTTGTAAATGGACTGTGTGTCTGACATTGGATTTTAGTCCGTGTGATTGATTTCTATTAAATATATATCTGTTTGGCGGCGGAGAATTTATTCTCTTGCTTAACGCCCTTCTCTGAGACGTACGAGCTCAGGGGTTATATATTGATGGACATCAATCACATGGAGTGAATTGCCTGTGTGGCATGCCTAAGTGGCAATTGATCAAGGCTTCTGTTGAAAAGCAAAGTCTTGTGGATGATGATCAAAGCATAGCCTGTGTGGCACAACTTTGTGTAACGTGAATTCGCGAGCCTCGCACCCCGGTTGTGAACCAAAAACGGGAGAGGACCCCAGGGAGGGCATGCGTTTCTTTCTAGCTAGGGTGGTGTCAGTGACCTACCAGCCCTGACATTTATGTACTTTTCACCTGTGTGGTTGTTGCTGTTGCGAGGCGCCTCGGTTTGATCGGACGATCCGGGTCCGATGGAGCCATTCGTTGGCTCATTTACGCCCCAAAGGGCGGGGAAACGTAGTGTTCAGGCATTTTAATCCACATCGGTGGACCGGCCCTGTCGCTCCAAGGCTTGACTGAGTACTTGCCTGAGACATGGGCTAGATTGTCTCGAATCGGTAGAGGACGATCCCTGGCCTCGGTTCATAGATGGAAACCCAATTTCCAAATACGTGACTTTGCGATTTTGATTGTATAATCTATATATGGCGACATAGTGGTATGGGGCATTCATGCCGCCTATGAGTGATACTTATGATTTGAAGTTGTTTTATACACTATACACTTATAATAGTATCAAATGATTTGTTTTAAACGTATCAAGCATTCTTGGCTATTATAAGGTAAAAACCCTATCCTCCGGCTTGCGTTGCATTGTGTGATGGGAACTGGGTCTTATAATAGCTTCATTTTTCTTTATTTAGCATTGCGCTGTTTGTTTTATGCACTGGTGTTCTAGGGAGGAAACCCGTTCCGCGTTAGCGGCGTGGTCCCTTGATTTACCTAACTTTAAAATAAAGATTAATAACTGTTTTATTCTCACACCAGTCCCATGACTGACCTGGAGTTTATTGTTTTAACCTAAACTCTGGGTGCCCTTATTTTGACACGGGTAGCTGGTAGTTTTGGTTTTGCAGATTTATATTCACAGGATCTTGGTTTACAGCTGGAACGATATCCGGAAAGCTTTGTATCCGTATATCTCTTCTAGTTGTGTATTGTATTATTTTCCGCTGCTATGTATTTAAATGTAATTTAAATCTCTGATATTTCTGTGTAATATTTATTCATTTATGCTCTGGATATTCTTGTGATCTGATGCATTGTTGTAAATACAATGAAATGTTCTTTTGTATGCATTCTGTTGTGGCTTGTTCTCGAACTATCCGACGCTTTCCTTTACGGGGAAGTTACGGGTTTTCACAGTTGGTATCAGAGCTTTGGTTTTCAAAGCTCAGAGAACAAGGCACATTAGAACCATATGAAAGAATTCATCAGATATTGGATTAGTAAAATCCAATGAGAATGACTCGTTAGAGATATGATCAGTAGTATCCTAGAACGAGTGTGAAGAGTATATTTTTAAAATGAAAATAAATTTTGTTTTGAAAATTTAAATCAATTATTCGTATTTGATTATTTATTTGTATTGATTTGGACAATCCGATATATAAAGATTTTGCATATGCGTCTTGCAAACGTGTATTCGAAGTTTTAATATACTGGATGGTTATAGGATCATACTCTAGTTGCCCGGAGATAATTCTGGTGACGGGGCACCATCGCCAGTATTTATTTTCGAGCGACGAAAGTGAGATTTCTATATATTTCCAATTGGCTGGTGTGAGAACCAAAATTTGATAGGGCTTATTGTTGTGATTTGGCATCAAAAATTTGATTTTTGACTATATATCAAAATTATGAATTTGAAACTCTAATTCACTAATTGATTGATGTTTGTGTTGTTTGTTTAATTATTTGATAATTTTGAATCATTATGCCTAACTGTATCAAATATTGAATTATATTGAAATTTGGTCGCATTTGTTTGCATATACTTGTACTTACATTGAACATGTCATAGCAAGGAGGCTAGAGTAGAGAATAAAATTTGTTTGCCCGACAAATAGGTACATATTTACCATAATTTACTGTTTTGTTTGGGTGATGATGATTTTATGAGCCTATTGGCTAGCCGCTTGGCTTTTTCTTTTTCTTTTTGAGATCAGAAGGCCTATATGGCAATTTCGGGATTTTCCCGTGGCTCCCGGTGCAGGGGAGGTTATGGCGAAATTTTTCGAAAATTCCGGGTGTTAGCCAAATTTTTGAAATTTTTGAAAATTCTCAGAAACTGAAAAGTTAGAGAACGAAAGCCAGATCGAACGTAGAGTTGATTAATCAAACCACTTTCGACTTTGTTACTTTTTGGGGACGAAAAGTTTTAAGTGGGGGAGATTGTAACAACCCGAAAATCTGGGCCAGTTTAAAAATTTTATTTTGGCAATTTTAGCGAATTTTGATTATTTAAAATGAATCATTTTAAATAATATCGACGAGAGATTTATTTTGAATGGAAATCCAACGTATATATTATATACGTCGTCGTTAGAATATAAATAATTATATATAATTATAAATAGAATTGAAAATGGCGCGGTAGTTCGATAATTCGATTTCAAACTTCAATTGAATGTACCGGGTGCAAAACAATCCGGATTTTAGTGAAACCACAAAAAAATGGAATCTAATTGTGAATATCTTTCCAACAAATCCGAAAAATCAAGATTTCATAGCGTGAATCAAAAGATATGTCCAGTTGAAAATTCTGAATAGTCGCTATAGAATCTAGGCCCTTAAAAATGGAAATTTTGCAAATGACCTCGGATTTCGACGAAACCACTTTTTTTGGATCCGCAGTGTCAAACTATTGCTAGATTCCAAATTTCATAATTTTTCGAATCAATATGTGAGCATGGCAAAGGAAAACGCGTTTGACCAGTTTAAGTTGATTTTAATCGACTGGAAAATGGCCATTTTTCCAACGGTCTCAGAATTCAATGAAACTAGTTTTGATAGGACCGTATCGTCAATACGAAGCTAGAAAATATTATTCGGGAATTTTTCGAGTTAGTATGTGACCCCTGTAAAATGAAATGTACGTTTAAAATTCAATATAATGATTTAAATGTAAATTCAAAGGAAACTGATCATAACGATTAAATCAGCTTGCGATACATATCCCATTGTGTTCGGAATGGGGGTAAAACGCTATAGACGATAGGCGGTGGGCCTCGTTTCGAGGTCGTATGTGAAAGTCAACTTTTTGCAAAAACAAATAATTAAAAAAAACCCCTTCTCCTTTTATCAGCCGACCCCCCCGTTCATTTCAAAATGAAAAAAAAACCCTGATGCCCTAATTAATCGCGCCGCCCCTCCTATCGGTGCCGCACCGCACCGCGCCCCCCGATGGTCGCTGCCGCCGCCCAGATCCAAACCCCCACCCCCTGCCCTCCTCGACAGAGCGAAGACCCCCCTCCCCACCTCGCACCCCCTCCCTTCAGTCGGAAGCGACGCCCCCCTTAACCCTCCACCGTAACCCCCTCTCAGCCACACCGGCCTTCCAGCACACCTCCTCAGCCATTTCCCCCATTTCGCTGTAAGTTTGTTTTATTTAATTTGTTTTAATAATTAGTTTAATTCAAAGAAAAAAAAAACCCCCAACGTTAAAATCAGTTTTTGTGGAAATAATATTGTGTTGAAAATCTCAGTTTTATTTATAAATAAATATGGCAATGTTTTTAGAAAGAAAGATAGAGTTTTGTAGGAAAAGATTTATTTCGTTCATAGAAAAATAATATATTCTGTTCATAGAAAAGTGAAAAGTTGAATCTTATATAAGTAGAAAAATAAAAATATAATTTTTATATTAGTAGTAGGGTAGAAATATAATTTATATATAACGAAGATAATAAAAACATGATTTTTATCTTATGTAATAAAGATATAAAAATGTGATTTTTCTATATTGAACATCGAAGTAAAAATGTGATTTTTCTATATTGAACATCGAAATAAAAATGTGATTTTTATATATTGAACATCGAAATAAAAATGTGATTTTTCTATATTGAACATCGAAATAAAAATGTGATTTTTATATATTGAACATCGAAGTAAAAATGTGATTTTTCTATATTGAACATCGAAATAAAAATGTGATTTTTATATATTGAACATCAAAGTAAAAATGTGATTTTTCTATATTGAACATCGAAATAAAAATGTGATTTTTCTATATTTAACATCGAAGTAAAAATGTGATTTTTCTATATTGAACATCGAAGTAAAAATGTGATTTTTCTATATTGAACATCGAAGTAAAAATGTGATTTTTCTATATTGAACATCGAAGTAAAAATGTGATTTTTCTATATTGAACATCGAAATAAAAATTCGATTTTTATATATTGAATAGCAAAGTAAAAATTCGATTTTTATATATTGAATAGCAAAGTAAAAATTCGATTTTTATATATTGAATAGCAAAGTAAAAATTTGATTTTTATATATTGAATAGCAAAGTAAAAAATTCAATCTTTATATATGTAGAGGATACGGGCAACGAAAATGACGAAAGGCGAGAACGACGAAGATTTCTATAAATGAAGTGTCGTGAAGTTGGATAGCTATCGGTGAGAATTTCTCACTCTTTGATTTAATTTTCTAGTTATATATATATATACTAGGATGCAGACGGTGTTTAGTAGCACCCGACACTCGTCATCCACAAACCATGGATGGCTTGTTTGTTAAATTGTTAGTTGTGCAGTTGGTTAGATTATTTGATCTGAATTGAATTGTTTGATGAAATGGAATTGACTTGATTGATGTGTGAATGGCGTGGGCCTTCACTAGACCGGGGATAAGGCTAGGCCTTGTCCCGTTTCTAGTATCGTGCCGTTATGCCGCCGAAATTTTCTAAAATAAGTTAGAAAAATAAAGATAACATTTTATTTAATAAATGAACCGAATAGAATATTCATAGGTTGAATAAATAGTTTGATCGTTAAAAATATAAATTTTAACGTGAATGTGAATAAATAAATATTCATTTACAAACCAGACGGTTTGTTTATGTACACCTATTTGAAGGACATTGATTGGGACGATAAATTTTACACATCGCCCAACTGCACAAATGAAATCTGTGTTTGATTGTTTGAAACCCCACATGGGTGTTGGGATGAAATATGAAGTTCACTCATCCTGATTGATTAAATATGTCGATCGATTGATTGACAGGCTGTTATAAGCGTTAGATATCTATATTTGATGCTTATACAGTGTAGTGCACTTTGGGTGATGGTTGATTATTTTTCAATGCTATTATATACATGTGTTGTATGAAAATCCATATAATTAATTTTATATGGTGATTGATTGGGCCTCATTCCAATTTATAGAATAAAGAATATTATAAAGTAAAGGTTCATGTGTTGACTGTACTCATCCGTTGAGATAAGTCATGTGTTGAACGAAATAATTTAACAAAAATAGTCACACGTGGATAGTACTCATTCGTTGAGATTAGTCGTGTGTTGACAAAAATAAATATTCATTTGTTGAATATAATAAAGGAATATAGGAAGCCGTGTAGATTAGATTGACGCCATTTTGACGTGAACGATATTTATATCGATTTTATTCATTTTAAAATGAATATTGAAAAGTAATTTTGAAATCAAAGATAATGAAATGAAATGAATTGAAAACGATTTCGAGATGAAATGAATTTAAAACAAATTGAAATGAATTCAAATTGAATTGAAACTTGAATTGAAACTTGAATTGAATAGAAATGAATTTAAAACGAATTTATAAGGAAAGATTCAATTTTGATTTGAATTGAGATGGAAGTTGAAATTGTTTTTGAAACGAATTCAAAACTATTTATATAATTCGTTTTAAATTGAAATCGACGAAGTATATATTATATATATAATATAATGGCCTGAATAGAACGCGCCGCGCCGCGGCAGTTCGCGAATTTCGACCATTGACATCGAACGGATATTATGGGAGATCCGACCGTCGGATTCTCCTGAAACTGGAACCGTTGGGTTTGTATCGAAAAGAGATTTCTAACGAATATTGGAAATTAGAAATCTAACGGTTGGATTTGGAATTATGTCCAAATCAAATTTGAAAAAGGTCGTTGTAAGTGCAGTTCGATGGCCGTTGATGGAAATCGACTGTACGGGCCTTGATAAAATTATTAAAAATGTCAATAATTTGTGTAAAATCATAAGAAATGATTTGGGAAAAATTGGGATGAAAAACCCCCTATTTGAAAAGATAAAAATAGATTTTTATCGAAATGAACTAGTTTTGAACTAGAATTATAATTCTATTTATTTTTAAATAAATAAATTGAATTTGAAATGGTTTTGAAAATAACCAGAATTTCCAGTAATTGCAGTGGAATGGATTTGAATCGAAATTATCTTCAAAATATTTCGATGTTGGATTTTGTGATTATACAGATGTTGTTATGAAAATTTGAAAGATATATATATATATATATATATATATATATCGTTATTTCCAATACGTTATTTGTTGGTCGTAGAATTTGATATTGAATATAAGCCAGGATATTTTCTATTCAAAGCCTTGTATTTAATATAAAATGTGATTTGGGTTTGTCGTGAATGGTGTCTTGACTAACACTGTTCTTGAAACTAGTTGAGAAAAGATTAAATCTTTTTATTTAGATTTAATGAAGTGTACCAATTAAATAATGTTTAATTGAAATTGAATTGATATTGATTTTTGAGTTTATCGTGAACAGTGTTTTTAAATAACACTTGTTCTTTAACCCGATAATTAATGGAATGGGATTTTGGGTTTATCGTGAACCGTGTTTTAAATGACACTGATTCTTTAACCTAGTCAAAGATTCAAACTAAGTGGAGTTTTAATGAATCTTTAATTAGATTGAAATAATCGAAATGGAGTATCACCAGTTTTGCTCCAGGCGTTAATTAAATCTTTAATTAGATTTGAACGTGAAATGTAAATTGAATTTACCGATAACACCGTGGTGCTAGATATGAAGTATAACCAGTTTTACTTCATGGCATGAATAGTTTGGGATTGGGAAATTAAAACAAAAGATTACTTCGGTAAGGTTCGTTAATTCCGACTAGTTGAATCGAAATTCAAAAGGATAGATTAAAGAATAAATATAAAGAATTTATCTTTGATAAAATTAATGGGAACCTTTCCCTATGAATGTGAAATTTAGAAACTAACTGTCAGTTAGCTAAGCAGAATGGTTTCCTGGATATTGATCTGATGTTGGTTTCGGCCTTCGGGGTTAATATTTGGGGGATTATTCTCTTGATTAATTTACGGTTAGTGACTGATGAATTGGAATGAGACGTATGTTATGTTTGTGTAACACTTATTTAAAATATACGCGAGTTATTCGGAAAGACCGGGTTTATCCCATTCTGAATAACTGATACGACGATAAGTCGAAGATGAAGACGATGGTCGAAGACCGGAGGTCTTCACGTCGTTTGGGTGATTACTGATGATCTTGATTGGGCTGTACACCCAAGAAGATGGAAACAGTTGGTGATCGTCCAGACGTACTTGGAGATCGATGGATATGCGGGGTACTAGGTGCCTCCGGTTTCGTTCAGACCCAGAACGGACTTGTAAATGGACTGTGTGTCTGACATTGGATTTTAGTCCGTGTGATTGATTTCTATTAAATATATATCTGTTTGGCGGCGGTGAATTTATTCTCTTGCTTAACGCCCTTCTCTGAGACGTACGAGCTCAGGGGTTATATATTGATGGACATCAATCGCATGGAGTGAATTGCCTGTGTGGCATGCCTAAGTGGCAATTGATCAAGGCTTCTGTTGAAAAGCAAAGTCTTGTGGATGATGATCAAAGCATAGCCTGTGTGGCACAGCTTTGTGTAACGTGAATTCGCGAGCCTCGCACCCCGGTTGTGAACCAAAAACGGGACAGGACCTCAGGGAGGGCATGCGTTTCTTTCTAGCTAGGGTGGTGTCAGTGACCTACCAGCCCTGACATTTATATACTTTTCACCTGTGTGGTTGTTGCTGTTGCGAGGCGCCTCGGTTTGATCGGACGATCCGGGTCCGATGGAGCCATTCGTTGGCTCATTTACGCCCCAAATTGCGGGGAAACGTAGTGTTCATGCATTTTAATCCACATCGGTGGACTGGCCCTGTTGCTCCAAGGCTTGACTGAGTACTTGCCTGAGACATGGGCTAGATTGTCTCGAATCGGTAGAGGACGATCCCTGGCCTCGATTCATAGATGGAAACCCAATTTCCAAATACGTGACTTTGCGATTTTGATTGTATAATCTATATATGGCGACATAGTGGTATGGGGCATTCATGCCGCCTATGATTGATACTTATGATTTGAAGTTGTTTTATACACTATACACTTACAATAGTATCAAATGATTTGTTTTAAACGTATCAAGCATTCTTGGCTATTATAAGGTAAAAACCCTATCCTCCGGCTTGCGTTGCATTGTGTGATGGGAACTGGGTCTTATAATAGCTTCATTTTTCTTTATTTAGCATTGCGCTGTTTGTTTTATGCACTGGTGTTCTTGGGAGGAAACCCGTTCCGCGTTAGCGGCGTGGTCCCTTGATTTACCTAACTTTAAAATAAAGATTAATAACTGTTTTGTTCTCACACCAGTCCCATGACTGACCTGGAGTTTATTGTTTTAACCTAAACTCTGGGTGCCCTTATTTTGACACGGGCAGCTGGTAGTTTTGGTTTTGCAGATTTATATTCACAGGATCCTGGTTTACAGCTGGAACGATATCCGGAAAGCTTTGTATCTGTATATCTCTTCTAGTTGTGTATTGTATTATTTTCCGCTGCTATGTATTTAAATGTAATTTAAATCTCTGATATTTCTGTGTAATTTTTATTCATTTATGCTCTAGATATTTTTGTGATCTGATGCATTGTTGTAAATACAATGAAATGTTCTTTTGTATGCATTCTGTTGTGGCTTGTTCTCGAACTATCCGACGCTTTCCTTTACGGGGAAGTTACGGGTTTTCACACTTGAAGACTCTACGCTATAAGTGTCATCAACCCGGGAGCATGATTAAAGATTGTCCGCTAATGAAGCAGGCACCACAACCTAAAGTCTATGCCATCATGAATGAGCGGTCAACTTCTGAGGACATGAAGGGAAAAAGAATCATGGAAGATACCTTAAATTTTAATGAAAAAATCAAAATGATTTGGGTCAGCCTCAGAATAAGTTAAAAAGAGTTGGATTAGACTTAGAATAATATCTAGTGAATAAAATTTGTTTTTCCCAGTAATAAAAACAAGACTTGAGTTATTTAAGTAAATTGATAGAATCAATTTTTTGAAATAAAGATAACTAACTAAATAAGGAGTCTATCCGGAAAGTGCAGTAGATAATTACTAAAACTGAAATTTACTCGTTACCCTTTAATTTCGGGGACGAAATTCTTTTAAGGGGGGTGGATTTAAATGTCCCGCTTTTTTTTACTGACTTGGTTTAGTAATAAACATTGATTTATTAATGAGTTAATTAAAATAAAATGGAATTAAATTAATAAACAAACTTAAGTAACTTTTTATCTAATATATAATTGTGTAAAGATGTACATATGTATAGTAGGAAATTTACATATACTTTTGTTATATCTTTGAATTCGATTTAAGAAAATGTAATTAATCTTTTATTTCAAAACAAAACAAATATATGGACAAAGACGAAAAAAATTGTATATGTATGTAGCGTTAAGCTAAGCCTTATTTAATTTTGGAGAAATAATTCTTTTCTAATACATGCCACTATAAAACCTTGATGTTTATAAAACAATACAACCTTTATGTGTATGAATGATGTTAGGTCAAAGCTCAATTTAATAAAAATGATGTGTATTTCGAATTGCCACTATAGGTTAGACAAGCAAAAGAAAGGGTTTAAAACATTAAGATGATTTAACCCTTGAAATGGCAACCAAATCTAAGAAGGATATATGGATGCAAAATATGTTTTTCATTTTCTAAACAATAGTACAAATATTTTAATGAAGTAGTGATGTAATCTCCTATAAAGACCATTCTGCCAACCTAGTTTAACCAAGCTGCAACTAAAGATATAAATAACACTAACTTATACTATATTTTCAAATCAAAAATTTCATGACAGGAACCATTTTGCAGCATAGAATGAGTTGATGTGGCCACAGAAAAGATGTAATATTTCTAGAAGATTGACATAGGTACATGATTATACGGAATAGAGGGTATTTGTATTAAATACTAGCATGTGATTTCTGATAACAGATCAAAATTGGAACTGGAAAACTGAAGCATAAATATGCTGTTATATCATATGTTTCAATCTGTAGGGTAAAAGGGACTACATGCATTTAATGTATGAATTGTTTAATACTAATTTATGCCTATAAATGCTACTGCCAACCCATAATTTCTCACACAAAATCAATAGAACCCGTGAGATCAAAACAAGTAGCAAAGCCTAAGAAACATTGAAGAGCAAACACGGTGAGTAAACTCTACATTTACGACCTCTGTTTTAAAGTTCTTTTTCACGTATAAATAATGCTAGTGTTTGTATAGGCTTTTAGATGTATACCAAATTAGTATTTACATTGATTGTTTTGCGGCTAAGATTTCAAACTCATTGTAACATGATCGAACCTGCTTTTGAAAACATAATACAAGAGAACCTTATACCATAAATCAGTAGCGTTGATTTTAACAAGATGGTGGACCTGATTATTAACCTAAGTTGCTGATAGTCCTCTGTACTACATGTAGAAATAAAGTGTAAGTGTATAAGGGTATGTATGGTCATATTAGTTTAACTCTTGCTTCCTAGTTAGCAACCAAATTCATTACAACAAACTCTTCTAAATACCTACCATTTTGGCAATCACATTGTAGATGTCTATGTTGTATATGAAAATGACTTGAGTGAAAGGGATTATGGGTGAGATTCTTATGTATAATGCATTAAGTAGTCCCCTGTTTGGATAGTACACAAAAAAGTTGCTTTGGACATTGTATGAGTTCTTCTGGACAAATGTATATAGTAATGGTTCCATTTGAAACTAATACACATACATTGGTTGTTTGAAGTAGAGAGATGGAAGGATCTGGTGAGTTCACGCGCACGTGTGCACGGAAAGAAGGTGCTACCTCAGGAAGTATACATGCATGAAAATTTAAGTGCTCAGTAACAACATATCTAAGGGAATGCACCAGAGAGTATACACGCATGAACAGTTGTGGGGAGTATGAACTGTTTCCTTTCAGTTTGGGTTAAAGGACGAAAATACAGTAAAGGTTCCGGTGGCCAAATCTGAGTTTGGTAATGAAATCAGTAGGTGATTTATGGTTTGTAAGGATGATCAGAGGAGCCTGATTCGCAGTGAAGTGCATGTGCTCGGTGCACATCGTGCACTGGGATGATGTCTTAATAAAGCAGGTCTTCTCTTTCCTGCTTTGCATATTTTTGGCATATGACCTACCTAAAGTACCAGGAGGTTTGGTTATGTTTTTGCTGAATGTTGCCTTCCCAGAGGTTCAAACTTACTTTTAAAGCTACTGCGTTTGAATTCGTTACCTTTATTTCTAGGGTGGAATAGTTGAACCATAAAGCAAATCAACTTTTGCAACTTGTCTATGATGATGATGAACTGCTCCCTTGCTTCACGTTGGCAGATTTCTTACTATCTATACTGATTTTTGAGTTACCTATAGAATCATTTTCGAAAATATAATATAAATAAAATACATAAATGGTATAAGGAACTAAAATGAACAGGAGAGAGAATGTAGGGTGTTCATAATGAGAAATATGTTAGTTTAGTCATTCAGTAATGTTTGAAACAAAGAAAGGAAGAAGTGCTTCATGTTAAAGAAAAGGAAAGAAGTAAGACAACAACAATAAAAAAAGAGGCACAACAAGTAAGTGAAAGGAAATCAACATGTAAATGGTTTCATTGGCCAGATGGTGTTGCATGCGAAATGCTATGGTGCGTTTGTAGCAAGGTCATTTAACAAATGAAAGAAGAGATGGTGTTAGCAGTATAAAAGAAGAAGGACGGCTGGAACTGGTTTGGAAATAAGAGTCACGCGTGGGCTAGGGAGAAAGTGGGCTGGGCTAGAGTTCTAGAAAATAAATAAGGGAAAAAGAAAAGAAAGAAATTGGGCGGAAATTGTTGGGCTTTGGCAAAAGTAAATAGAATAAAGAAAAGAAAAGAAAAAAAGGGGAAAAAAGGGTGTGGGCTGAGTTTTTAAACGGCAGGTAAAAAGAAATGAAAATGGGAAATAAAAAGGAATAACATGGAATGGTTTGACTTAATCTAATTCACACATTTGTTTTAAATGAATAGGATAGTTTTAAACTTTGTTAGCAATAATAACATACACTTATAACAAAATATGTCCATAAGACGGTAAAAAGAAGTAATGGAACGCAAAATGCAAAGTTAATTATATATAATAATACCTAAGGTCAAAATTGGTTTATATATTGAAATTTAAATTATCCCTTTGAATGATTTAAATAATAAAAAGAAGGATTACCCAATCATTCCCAACCGAAGAGTTGATAAAAAGATTGATATGTTAAGTTGCAATAAATAATGCGACTATAAAAGAATGATTTTTTATAGATGATGAATTCAATTATTTTGAAATAACCATTGGAGTGGTATTCAATTGACTTAAATAAATGACCATTTCCCAATCAAGAAAAGATTTCAAATAGAATAAAGATTTTATTTTGAATTGGATTTCCTTAAATACCATCTGACTTTAAAAGACATTACACCGATCGTCTCAAAGAGACCGGAAATTATATTCCACTTTGATTCGATTTATACGTCGCATGTCAGAAATTACCAAAGATAACTGAAGACGGAGATATACAAGGGTTATTTTGTTTATCCTAGGTAGAAATTGCCAAAGATGGATTTACAATATAGTGCCTTAGGTTTGTCTAGTCCCAGGACAACTTGTATGGTTGGATGTCTGATAGAGTATATCTATCAGATCTTACCCATTCACCTTTCGTAAGTATATTATATTGGTGGCGGAGGAATTCGTTTCTCTTAGCTTTATGTCCATAATATATTTGGGAAAATAAATGAGTGTTCTGACGGATATGACAATGTGGCATCTAAAGTGATTGAAGAAGTGATCTGTCAAAAAGGTAAATGTGGCCTCAAGCACCACAACTAGGAAATGAAAAAAATTGGGCAGGCAGCATGGCTAGGTGGATCATTCCCAAGCAGGGTGTATTATCATCATCTAGAGAAATTCTTTTTTTGTCTTCTCATCTTTTTTTTCACTGCTGCAGAATTCAGTAGCGGTTGTTGATTCCAACCATGGGGTGATAATATATTCGCTGCACTCAAGCTAAATGAGTGGGTGGTCATATGTGGTCGGGTTGCAAGATGTTCTTATTAAACCCAAGTGTACCCCCTCTAGAGTACACTAATCTGTAGGTGGTTTCATACCTTGTCAGTCGGAATCCAATCTTCAGTAAGCGCCCACGGTTTTTGATTTTATATTATATATGTGTAGCAGGAGATGCAAGCGTTCCGCTAGATGGTTATTTATTTGATAAAAACTATTATAATATCATATGATTTTGATATCAAAAATGTTTTGGGTTATTGTAAGGTAAAAACCATCCATGTTTAGCGTGGGCTGGTCATACGATTATCTTTTCTTTGAAAGGTTTTATAAAGCTAAATCAATCTATTCTCATAAGAGAAAAAATCCATTCCATATTTTCTTTCTTTCAAACTATTTTAAAAATTGTTTACTCACACTAGTCTCCTGTCTGACCCAGATTTTTTTTTTTGTGTTTTTCATAAACTCTTGGGTACTCATAACAATTGTTATGAGTAGACAAGTGATCCAAGTAATATATGGAATCCCTTTAGAGTATTTTGGATCAGGAATTCAAGAACCAGCTTATAACTATATCTATATCTAAGTATCCGGTTTGTATGATATAATGGGCCAGTATCATGTACGATGTTATATTCTGATGATGTATTATGATGTAATAGACTTTGATATGTACTAAGTTATGTAATATTATATTTTGTTAAAATTCTGCTATGAGATTCTGATGTTTTGTTAGTTCTATTCTTTATCTATTCTATATCTATTCTATTTCTTAAATAATGACATGACTTCCGAGGTCATCGAAAGTCGCGCTGTTACACTACCCGATTGCCCATGTGGAAAATATGGGGCCACGAGTTCGTATGGGAAAAACAAACTACGAGTCAGTCACGGGACTGGTATGAGAACTTAAGTCAATTATAATTCACTTTAAACTTAGGTAATCCATAGGATCACGTCGTATAATACGAACGAGTTTTCCCCATATGAATACCGATTCATAATAATTCAAAACCAAAATATTTATATCTTCGCTTTTAGATTATCAAATCTAATTTATTTTCAAAACGATTATTTGGAAAATAATATCTTCAGAGCTAAAATCATCTTTTCATTTCAAACCATTGAAATACTAGATATTTCTTTCATATCATATCATACTTTACTTCAGGATTTCAAAACAAATCGCACTAGAAAATTCCAAAATGTCTACTATACAAGCATATCAAAACATATGCAACAAGATCGAGAGGTTTCCCCCGATAACAGGGCAATTGGAGCCAAGCCTTCTCATCTCGATAATAATTATGTGTATGTCCCTCTTGCAAGAGGAGTCCCATACACAGTATGTATCTCCCGCCGAAGAGATGATATGTCCCTCAGAAAGAGGCGTCCACATACCTGTTTGCCTAAACTTTTAGTCATGGGTTACCCGAATCATAGGTAACATATCAAACCATTTCTATCCCGAAGTGATAAAACATTTCACAATAATAATACAAGTACTTTCAAATCATAGTACTTTTGTTTTCCAAATCATTTAAACATAGAGGTTTAAGCCGTGGGAATTCTTTTTGTTTACAAAACATCTTTTATAAATCATTTATCACTTCAAAATATTTTCTAGATCCATGAAATTAAACTTCCATTTTATATTTGTTTATAAAATCATCTTTTAAAGTCTTTCCTTTAAATTTACGTTCACAATCTAAATGAATCCAATACTATCGCTAATCAATAAGCATCACAAATAACGTTGCTTAAACAACTCATTTTTCCAAAAAAGCTTTTAACTTTCCAAACTTGGTATGTTCAATCCAAATCCCTTTAAAATCGTTTATTATGATTTATCATAAATTTTCCTTATTTTTAATAATATTAAAATAGGCCATTTCACTGAAATTCAATCTCGGATCTTAAAATGCAAATTCAGGATTTTTCTTGAAAATTTATTTGGACTTAATTCAAAATCTTACCGTTGGATCCTAACATTCTTAGATTCAGTGGTCAAAATTCGCGAACTACCGCTGCTCCATTAGTCCTATTTTGACCAAACATTGATTTTTAAATAAAATCGGATCGACTATAATCTCAAACAGTTTATTAGCTACATATCAACAACCAATATAACATCCAATCCACATATCGTGGTATATACCATATAAGCTTTAAACCATTAATGCTTATATGGGTTTGTCAATCGACAGATTAACCGCAATATCAATCAATGTCAAAAATTAATGTCCAACCAATCATCATCCAATTACCTAAGTAGGGTTCACATTAATATTAATCTAATCATCCAATTACCCAAGTAGGGTTCACATCAATATTAATTACTCAAGTAGGGTTCACATCAATATCAATCAATATTAATTACCTAAGTAGAGTTTTGGAAACAAATTTGACAGAGTTTCAACGAGGTGGGGTTTCTAAAACAATAGACGAAATGGACACATATTTGAGTTTTCAGATCAAACAGTTAAGGATTTCTTGGTGTTAGTTGCTTAGGATGGAGGTGGGACCCACTTTGGGCTGTTGTGGTGGCTGGCGCAGGTCAGGTATGAACTGGTTTTGGCTGAGTTTGTGAGCTTTGCGGTGAAGGAGGCTTAAAAGTGTGATTTTAAGGTTTGTTATGCAGTTTTAGGGCTTTCTGAGGTGGTAGGTTCCACGGCTTGGGGTAGTAGGGCTGGAAGCATTTGCTAGTCTGAGGAGGAAGGTCTGGCGGTGTGATTTTGGGCTGGCCATGGAGGAGTTGGGAAGTGATGGAGTGTTTAAGGAAGAAGGAAGAGAGGTAAGCTTAAAGAAAAGTGAAAATAAAAATGGTAAAAGGAAGATAAAAGCTTGGATTTTATAATAAAGGGAAGGACTTGGATTCGTGAGTTGCCGACGTGGGGAGGAAGTTGAGAAAGTATAAGGAGAGGCTTTGAATGGAAGACAACTCAAAAAAACACAAGTTCTTTTGGACTTTCGTAAGTGTAAAGGCTTATTCCAATCTTTTGATGCCTTTATCGTTTGTATGACCAAACAGTAAGTCTGATAAATAAGAAATTTTGAACCCTACTATATTTCGTAATTGCTGATCCGACGAAATAGGTCTCATCGAATTCGGAGTCCGGTTGACCACTGATCTCATTATTTAATTATGTTATTCCATAATTTCAACTGCGTTTCCCGATATGCATTTATTTTTGTATGCTCACGTACTAACTCCGAAAATTATGAAATTTGAAATCTTACCATTATTTGACATTCCGGATCTGATCAAATTGGTTTCTTTGAATTCTGAGGTCATTTGAAAATGTCTCCTTTTAGGCTATTTAAAATAATATTAAAATATCAAAATTTAAAATATTTACTTTTAAATCACTTTTAAAAGTCCACTAATCTTATTTAAATCCATATTTAAAATTGACCAAAAATTTGGGTAGTTACATTCTTCCCCACTTGAAATCTTTTCGTCCTCGAAAAGGAAGGAAGACATAAGTAATTTTATTTCATTATCTAAAAGTTTTCAGAATTTATCGATTATCCAAAATCGTCGATAATGTCAGTTTCTATATCGTAATTATGCTCTCTTATAGACATAATACTCTTAACTCATTCTAGGGCATTACTAAACCTATTTCTAACAAGTTACTCTTATATAATGTTACTAATTCTATCTCTGATGAGTCTTTTCATTTTGTTCTGAAGAGTTGTACACTAAAGATTTTGAATTAACCAGAGCTGTGATATAAACTGTAATGGCCCAAAAATTCCTATCTTCTGAATCGACAGTAAACTACACAAGTCAGATCCAAAATGGCAGAAACCCTCGAGACATTAACTTTGGGCATACATCACATTATTGCAGAAACAAAAGTACTTCTCATTAACATCATTTCAGTGTTTCATCAAACTACAGATTATATCAGAGTACATCACAACTATCAGAAAATAACAAACACAATACATAGCGGAAACATAATTACATTTAGCAGAAGACTAAAAAATGCTTTGGACACAACTTTAAGCGTCAATCTAGAATCCTGCTCTAAGTATCTTCAAAACAAACTACTCGGCTGCCCATGGGGAAAATATGAGCTCCCGTGTTTGCAAGTGAAAAACAAACTACAAGGCAGTCATGAGACTGGTATGAGAACTCAAGTCAATTATAATTCATTTCAAACTTAGGTAATTCATAGGACCATGCCATATAATACGGAATGAGTTTTCCCTATATGAATACCAATTCATAACAATTCAAAACCAAAGTAGTTTTATTTTAAATTTATCAAATCTAATTTATTTTCATAACCATTCTTTTGCAAATAATCTCTTCGGACTTAAAATCCCCATTTCATTTCAAATCATTGAAATACTAGACATTTCTTTCATATCAAATCATACTTTACTTTGGGATTTCAAAACCAATCGCATTGAGAAATTCCAAAATTTCTACTATACAATCATATCAAAACATATGCAACCAGATTAGGAGGTTTCTCCTAATAATAAGATAACTAGGGCCAATCCTTCTTATATCAATAGTAATTCTATGTATGTCCTCTTGCAAGAGGAGTCCCATACATGCTATGTCTCTCCCGTAGAAGAGACGGTTTGTCCCTCTCGAAGAGGCGCCCGCATACCCGTTTGCCTAGATTTTTAGTCAGGGGTTACCTGAATCATAGGAAACATAATTAATCATTTGTACCCGGAAATGGTAAATCGTTTCGCAATAATAATCACAAGTACTTTCAAATCATAGTATTTTTACTTTCCAAATCATTTAAATATTGGGGTTTAAGCCGTCGAAATTCACTTCGTTTACAAAACATCTTTTACAAACCATTTATCACTTCAAATTATATATTTCAAAATATCTTCTAGATCCATGAAATTAAACTTCCATTTCATATTCGTTTATGAATCCATCATTCAAAGTATTTCCTTTAACCTTATGTTCACAATCTAAACGAATCAAATACTATCGATAATCAATAAACGTCATAAATAACATTGCTTAAATGGCTCATTTATCCAAAATAGCTTTTTAACTTTCCAAACTTGGTATGTTCAATCCAAATCCCTTACAAATAATTTATTATCATTTATCGCAATTTTTCCTTTTTTTAATAATTTAAAAATAGTTCATTTCATTGAAATCTAATCTCGGGACTTAAAACTGCAAATTTAGGATTTTTCTAGAAAATTGATTTGGACTTAATTCAAAATATAACTATTGGATCTTAACATTCTTAGATTTGTTTGAAAACCTTTTTCATTTCAGACCCAACGTTTTTCATTTCAGGAAGATCCGATGGTCGGATCTCCCGGTATGTCCATTTGAAGTCAATGGTCGAAATTCATGAACTGCCACTGCTTGACTAGTACTATTCTAACCAAACTTCGATTTTTAAATAAAATCGAGTTGACTATAATAACAAATAGTTCATTAACTACATATCAAAAAACAATTTAACATTCAATCTACATATCGTGGTATATACCATATAAGCTTTAAACCATAAATGCTTATATGGGTTTGCTAATAAACAGATTGACCGCAATATCAATCAAAGTCAACCATCAATGTCCAACTAATCATCATCCAATTACCTAATTAGAATTCACATCAATATTAATTAACTAACATCTAGTTAATTACTTTCTAGTGACCATTTAAGGTTCAATCTATTACCAATATCCATATCATTAGTTTTAAGTGCCACACACCCAAGCAACTATCAGTAATTTACTTAAAAATCATATTTTTATCATGCTAAACATCATTAAACACTATAATAAACTTATTTCATCCACCACAAGTCAATAAATAAGCCAATCAAGTTCACAACAATAACCAATAATTAACTATCCCTTAACATCGTTTAAAAGTTCTCACATACTTAAGTGACCACACAAATTCTACTTAAAGATCGAATCATTTTAATTCTAATCATCATTAAATCAAATCATAAACCGGAATCATCAATCATAAGTCAACATATAACTTGAACGAGTTCGCGAACATTAATTAATTAATTAACTAGCCCTTAATCGTTTAGAGATTCTTACCTAGTACTCCACTCCGCCAATCTTTAATCGGAGGATATCCTAACATTTCTGGATGATTTTGGCAGCCTTCCAACGTCACCGGAGAGTTCTAAAAATGAATTTGGCATAGTTTCTACGTGGTGGGTATTCTAAACCAACAAACGAACAAATGGATACATATTTGAATTTTCAGATCAAACGGTTAAGGATTTTTTGGTGTCAGGGGATTGGGTTGGAGATGGGACCCACTTTGGGCTGCTATGGTGGGTGATGCAAGTTAGGTAGGCCTAGGTGTGGGTTGGTTTGGTTCGAGTTGGTGAGATTTGGGTGGCGGAGGCTTAAAGCATGATTTTTAGGATTTTTAATAGAGTTTTAGGGCTTTTTGAGGTGGTGGGGTCCATGGCTTGGGGGAGGGGAGGGCTGGAAGCATTTGCTGGTGTTCGGAGGAGGGTCACCTGGTGCGATTTTGGGCTGGGGATGGATGAGTTGGGTAGGGGTGGAGTGCTTAAGGAAGAAGGGGAAGAGAGGCATGCTTAAGAAAAAAGTGAAAACAAAAAAGGTAAAAGGAAGATAAAAGCTTGGATTTTATTAGAAGGGGAAGGACTTGGATTGGTGAGTTGTCAGCGTGGGTAGGAAAGCACAAGGTGAGTCTTTGGATGGAAGGAAACTCAAAAGAAACACAAGTCCTATTGGACTTGTGTGAGTGTAAAGACTTATTCCAAACTTTTGATGCGTTTATCGCTCGTATGACCAAACAATATGTCCGATTGATACAACATTTTGAACCCTACTATATTTCATAATTACAGATCTAATGAAACAGGTCTTGTTGAATTCGAAGTCCGTTTGACCACAAGTCTTATTTTTTTATTATGTTATTCTTTAGTTTTAACTAAATTTTTCGACACGCATTTATTTTTCGTATGCTCACATACTAACTCTGAAAATTATGAAATTTGAAACCTTACCATTATTTGACGTTCCAGATCCGATCAAATTTGTTTTATCGAATTGCAAGGTCATTTGAAAAATATATCTTTTTAGGCTATTTAGTATAATACTAAAATATCAAATTTTAATATATTTACTTTTAGATCACTTTTAAATGTACACTAATCTTATTTAAATCCATATTTTAAATTGATCGAAAATTCATTACATTCTCCCCCACTTAAAAAGTTTTTGTCCCCGAAAAGGAAGGAAGACATAAGCAAGTTTATTTCATTATTTAATAGGTTTCAGAATTTATCGACTATCCAAAATCATTGATAATTTCAGTTTCTATATCGCAGTTACGCTCTCTCTTAGACGTAATACTCTTAACTCACTATAGGGCATTACTAACCCTATCTCTAATTAGTTACTCTTATAGGATATTACGTATCCTATCTCTGATGAGTCTTTTCTTGCTGTTCTAACGAGTTGTACCCTATCATTTTTGAATTAACCAAAGCTCTCATAGCAACTGTAATGGCCCAATTTTTTTTAACTTTCGAATCAACTTTAAACTACACAAATCTGATCCAAAACGACACTAACCTTCGAGACATACACTTTGGGAATACAATGCATTATCACAGAAACAAAAGAACTTATCATTAACATCATTTCAGTGTTACATCAAAGTAAAAAATATATCATAGTACATCACAACTATCAGAAAATAACAAATACAATGCAATACACAACAGAAACATAATTACATTTAGTGGAAGACTAACAGATGCTCCGGACACAAATTTAAGCTTCAATCCAGAATCGTGCTCTAAGTATCTGCAAAACAAACTAACCATCTGCCCATATGGAAAATATGGGCACTCGAGTTTGCAAGGGAAAAACAAACTACAATTATGTCATGGGATTGGTATGAGAGCTCAAGTCAATCATAATTCATTTTAAACTTAGGTAATTTATAGTATGATGTCGTACTACATGGAACGGGTTTTCCCTATATGAATACTATTCATAATAATTCAAATCGAAAGTAGTTTTATCTTCACTCACTACTACAAAACAGGTCACTTGCATCGGTTGTTTACCCCCTTTTGCATCGGTTCAGCAACCGATGCATATGAAACCGATGCAAAAAACCTAAAACTGTTGCATCGATTGAACAACCGATGCAAATAAGATTTTGTTGCATCGGTTGTTAATAAGAACCGATGTAAAATAGGGAGGACGGGCATAAAAATTTCCTTTTTTATCATCGGTTATTACTAATAACCGATGCAAAATACAATGCTTTTGCATCAATTTTACTAACAACCGATGCAAATGTCAGCTGAAGTAAAAATAATAATAATACCATTTCAGGTTCTAAAACCTGTAGCAATATTAAACCATAATGATACTTTCACTTTATTTAGCTGTAATATAACAAAAAAAAATCAATACGGTAGCATCTTAAATACGCATATTTCAAATTACAATCATTCGTATATTTAAAAATCAAATATTCATAATAAGCACACTAGAATCAATGTTAATAGTTTATAACACCATACTCTAAAACCCAACAAGTACTACAATAAAATAATATAAATAACAATATAATAATGTGAAGTGCACATTCACACTGCCCCAAGAACACTTACAAACCGAACTTGAGTGGCAAATAACCATTTCTTTACTTCATACGAATTTCTTCCAGCGTATGCTTCTTCAAAGTTTAGCATTGATCTTCACCCTAAGATTAATAATATAAAGTAAGCTATAAACCAAATACATAAGCATATTAAGCATACTCATAAACAAAAAACCTTTTCAGCATATTGCAATTGAAATTATGTGAGACAGCATCACAATAACTCTTGCAGAAAAACACACAACTATTCAGCTTTGATTACTCTACAGTTTATATAGCATTGTTATCAGTTTATAAGAAATATTTTTAAATTATCTATATCATACATAGTCAATTATGAATGTAATGTTTACAGTAACTAAAATGCTTCATAGTTTCAGGCTTGTTAGAAAAAAAAAACCATTAACATTATTCTCTGATAACAAGTATTCAATTTATCTGTATCTAAAAAATTTAAGTAGATATTAGATCATATTTATGACTGGACAGTCCAATATTGGACCTTGCTGCATACATAAGGTAGTGCAGGTAGTACATAATATAACATATAAAACATAACAGTATGCATATATAAGGTAGTGCAGGTGGATGAGCTTACATGAATAGCAGCGTGAACATTTCCAATTCCGACATCTAAGACCAAATCATTTAGATAGACCAATAACACAACCTGCAACTAGATACATCATTTTCAAATTATGTACAGGACTTTGACATAATTATACAACCTGCAATGAATATCTATTTTCAAATAATTGCATGTTGATAAAATTATGTACAGGACTTTGACATAATTGCAGGTTGATAAAATTATGTACAGGACTTTGACATAATTGCAGGTTGATAAAATTATGTTTGCAAACAATGAGAAATAAGAAGTTTGAATCCTGCTACAAACTACTATAATATCTATTTTCAAATGTAAATTTTGATGCATAAATAAATCAAAAGTTTAAATCCTAATCTCAGCATATCTTTCATGAGTTTACAGGACTTTGACATATAGCCATACAGGCCATCCATGAGTTTATTTAGATGGACAAATTTGACTTAGGTGATGTCTAAGGTTCCGCACATAACAAAATTTAGAAAAAATTTATGAAACAAAAAAAGAATGAGAACAAAGAAGTAAAGTGTAGTGTTGCTGAAACACAATATAGCCAAAAAGAGGATGTTAGGCAACATGCATGCAATAATATAACAGTAAAAATCACAAATCCTAACTTTAAGCTTCAGGTAAAACCTTTCCATATATATTATTATTTTATTTTATGCAGTATCATTTACACTTTCTATCTTATTGTACATGCAAGGTGTAATAGAATATTTAGTCGCATGCCATTGTTGAGGTCCTATCTTCAGGTGGTTTGTAAGCATGTATGTTTTTAAAAGCATATGGCAGAACATAAATGACATGAAATCATCGTTTTGTATGGAGATCAAAAAACTGAGTTATACACAGTTCAAAACTGAGCAAAACTCAACTTACATTGGAAATACAAGGATTATAAAACAAGTAGTATCAGGATAACATATTAGTATCATGGATTATCATAAAATAAGGCACTTTATTAATTACTATAAAGAGTATGCTAATGACTTATGTCACAGCTAATAAGATTTGGTGAGAAAGATGTTAACGTTGATACCCTGACAAATGCAGACATTTCCAATGCACAACTTTTGTGCAAACTGGAGCACATGATACACATGCACAGGTGGGTTGTTTACATGTTTCTCCTAGCATGTCGGAACACATTAGATTTTCTCCTCCTATTGTCAATGGTAGTGACAGCATATTTCAGGTGGACAAAGGGGTATAAACCCATATAAATACCAAACAATCACATATGCAGGTCCATCTAGTTGTCAGTATGACTAGTCCTGGAAGGACTTATTCAAACACAAGTTTAAATTATGAAATTTGATAAGAACCACTATTTAAATTTCATATTCATTCATATGAGGGAAAATTGTATATAGTTCATAACTAACTTTATAATCCCAAATTTGCACAGTCAATTCATATTTCCCATACACTTATTTGTATTCATATTGTATATATATCTTACCAAATTAAAGTTTCAAACTTTTATACACATAAATTATAATTTACATCACTTATATGGGAGGTATTATCTTTCCGCCACTATTTAAATTTCACCCAAATCATTTATTTCTAAGTCATCTTACAAGTCTAAAATGCATAGCATCCCACATGTATACACAGCCATACTATGTATATACATATATAATTATAAGTGCAAGTGTGTATGTATCAGATTTCATGGGAAGAAATAATGACAGTGAACAGTGCAGATAAGGCCACAACAGTATGCCATGCAACAATTCAAAGTCATGGCATGAAAGAAAAACAAGGATACAACAAATCATACGTCTAGCGATCAACCCAAGGACTGAAGAATGTCATGTATTTTAGAACACAGGTATGTCCGACAGCAAGCCAAGGAATATCAGTGTTCGTCCAGTTCAAAATATTGTTTTAGTCAACTGATGATTAACTGCTTTGAAATCATAGAGGAACTATAGATCATTGATTATTTTAACAGTCAAATAGCAAAAGGGAGATTTTCCTCAATTATCACAATCCATATTTTCTTCCATCCAGGGACTGCAAATTGACTTGCATGAAACTGAATATGCATAGCATAAGTAAAGAGCCTTCTAGCAGTGTAAAACCTCAATACATTTAATTAAAACGGCAGCTCCAGAAATAAATTTATGGTTCGCCAGATGCAAAATATTACTAAAACAGTATTTCTAAAGGTAAAGGTTCTCTATTAAACCCAAAACATAAAGCTCAATTTAATCATAGAATACTGTAAAGGGAAAAAAATTGGGTTCAAAAGAGGACTGCTATGAAATAAAAACATTCATACCAGGTTTCGCATTTCATAATGGTCGCGGTGGATTAAGTAAAGTCGAAAGGGAGCAGCTTCGGCCTTTGGTCGGTTGATTACAGATTTGAATTGGCGAACGACGCAGGGAGTCTCTAGCGATGACCGGTGCTTATGATGGTGGACTACGTAGAGTAGGTGTGGTGACAGCGGATGACGCTGACACGGTTCGGATCGGAAATTGCAAACGCCGTTGGAAGTAGAGGTCGGCGGCGTTGGCGTGGAGGCTGATAACGCCGGTCTTAGGTGGCGCCGCGGCTTCTCGGAGGAGGAGAGAAGCCCTATCGCAAGAGAAAGGAAGACTGAAAATTGATTTAGGGGAAATTAAGCTTGGCTCCAAGAAAAAGGAAAAGGACCCTCGAATTTCTTTCTCATTCCCCCTTCTTCAAAGGGTTACCCATCCTTTAAATAAACCAAAGAAGAACCGACATTAGAGAAAAACAACGCGTGTTCAGGGAGACACTGCGCGAACAATCCAGAACCACATGTAGACAATATCAGGCTGTGTTAAAATTATTCAGCTGAATTTATACAAGTGTCCAACCTCCCAATATTTAAATCAATATTTTCTTCAGATATGAGTTGAGTATAATGTTATGCTAGACGAAGCAACAGATTGAACTGCGCTGCACGTATTGAAATCTCCAAATTTTACCAGATAAAAGAGAACAAAGTCCCCCCCTCCGTCAGATAAAGATACGGGTGAAATGGACAGCGATATTTCACGTTTTAAATTTTATAATTTACCAATAACGAAATAATTTCACAAATTTTTTATTTTCTTGGTTATAACAAATTGAACGTTTCTTAATCATCGAGCTAAAATTTGTCAATGATCAACTTATTGTAGTTGAAATAATTGTCCAAAATTTATCAAACGATAAATTGGATTAACCAGTATTTCATTTCACAAACCAAGGTACTTGCTGAAACATAAAAACTTGAAATACATCAGGTTTAGCGATTGATTTTCTAGACAAATAAATAACTTCAACTTATATTCTGAAATCTATTTTGCCGACAATAAATCAAATTTTCTTCTCAAATCAAATACGAAATTTATATTTCAAAATTGGACTTACTTATAAAGCTACATTTTTAAATATTCTAAAGCTAAGTTTCAAATTCTAATAAAATTCACATCAGCTAAATAACGTTAATAATGTTTGTTTTAACAACGTTCATGAAAATTTAAATTCACAAAAGGAATTTCCACTTATAAGTATCTACAAAACATGCTCAAAATAGATAAAGCCCAAATTGTACATTGAGATCCACGGATAATAATTTCTTTTAACGTTAAATCTTAATTTATTTTTATATTTGAAGTGTCGGAATTTCTGAGTCGTCACTATTACCTTTCAAAAATTCGGGTTGTCACAAAAAATTAAAATTTTAAAAATTTATATCATTATATAAGATTTTCTTTGTTTTATCTAATGCTAAAAATGCACCATAGCAAACATTGTTTTACAAGTTTTACCACAGCAAACATGCACCGACTGCTCGCATAACACAAATTTTAGACCAACCAAATTAAATTTAATATCACATAACACAAAGATATCAGAAAAATGGAACTACTTGCCTTCCTTAACAATGAAAAAAAAGTAACAAAATATATATTATTCACTCAAACTTAAATATTTTAACAGAAAAACAAGCAATTTTGAACGATTTGATGTTAACACGACAACACACGTCAAAAGTCCAACATTGTTCAATCAAACATAAATATTTTAACAGAACAAAACTACATAAAATTCCATATATTTTGTGAGAAACAAACAATTTTGTAAGCTTAATAAGTGGCCCTACATAACATAGAAAACATTTTTCATGTGTTGCTGGCTGGGCTTGTGACATAAAATGTTCAAACAGCACTACAGTACATGATTAAACAAACTATATTGATGTTCATGTGAAATAACTAACAAACAATTTGGCACCATGAAAATTAAAATTTAATAATTTTACAGAAGCAACGAAGCAACCAAAACAAAGCATAATGTAAGGTCTCAATCTAAATATGGAAACCTATCAAAGCATTATATCGTTAGCATGTTTCAAAGACAAAGTTGAAACTTAATGAAAGATATTTATCAAGATATGCAGCTATGAATCTCAATTTAAATAAACACATAACTTTGTTGTATCTTGTAATTATTCTGTTACCTTAGTCTACTCATGATTTAGGCCTTGAGCAAGAAATCACACTTCAGTTTTGGCATCATGATTGTCATTAAGTTCGGCTTCAAAATCCTCATCAAAGGTCACTGCAATATAAACTATTAGCAAATAATAAGCAGGTGGAACTATTCCATTGCATAAATTTTGATAAAAATATACACCTGAGCCATATTAAGATAAATAATACTCCGAAATGTTTCAAAAAATAGATTTAAACAGAAAAAGTGGTTGATGCAAATTAATAGTTTTGAAAAATACTTGAATAAAAAACAGATTAACAGAAAAAGTGAATTCGTTTCAATTTCAATTTATAAGTTTGATAAGTATTAAATAATGATATAAGTATACCAGGTTGTGATGAAAGCAAAAATCAGTATTACAACTCTTTAATTCATAAAAAAATGAAACATTTTGGATTAACACTTAACTATAATCTCATACAGTAAAATTTCCTCAAATTAGGTATGACGTGTTACTTTGACCAAATTTAGTTATAATTGAAATAAATAAGTTCAAGAAAAATGTTAACTGCAGGCTAAGTCAACCAAAGATGATGAATGTTGCCAATCAAATAATAAACTGAATGTTCAACTATTACATGTCTATTGTGAATCAAATACTAAATTGATTCATTTTTTTCTATTACATGCCTATTGTGAATAGGGTTTGATTCATAACCCTATTCAATATTCAATTCAGATATAGTATCAATTAAAATACTACTATTTACAAAATCAAGTAGACTATAATGTTCAATTCAAAGAAATCTAAAGTCAAATAACCTTTTAATACAAAATAAAGGTTACTGTTTTCTTCTACAAATAATCCAAAGCAAGATATTCTTACATTTTTTAAGTAAATTCTTCAATTTGCTATAGTAAAAAAAATTGGCTTGGTAAATAAACTATTCTACAATAAGTTGTTTTATTAGTAAAATTCATTATTTCCTATAGAACTTAGCATGTCATATTTATCAGTAGACAAAAAATTTAAATAACAACCATATATGTTTTTTGGATTGACAAAATTTTGATAAAACAGTGAACATATAGGAATAGGAAACAATTATTTGCTATCAAAAAAATATAGTAGAAAGCAAAGTTTTAAGATGCTTCATGAAAAATATATGTTATATCATGTATAACTATAAACCTGCAATTTTCTTCATCTGGATAATACTTTGAGAATAGTTATAGATTTCCGTTTTATTACTGAAAGTCAAGAAAGAGATGTTGCCACTGACTGCTTAGTAAAAGTCATTATTTTCAGTCTAATTTCATATGTTAGATTAGGTTTTCATGAAGGAAAAATAAATCAATCCCAACCCTTTTTTTACAGCAACCAAATATGATGTAACCCTATCAAGCTGAACTCGTAATATGCCAAATAGATCAATCCCAACACTTTTTTTTACAGCAACCAAATATGCCACTGACTGATTAGTGATTATTTACTAAACAAGTAACTCTAAATCGAGAACAAGATTAACTCGTAAACAATTATCAACTGAAATTAAAATCAATTTGAAAAATAATGACATGCATGATTTGGACAGTTGCGATAGATTTAACACGCAATGATAGAAAAGGAAAAACGTTTAAGAAAAATACCTAAAATAGCGAATAACGAGACTACGGTTCGGCAATTGGGATCTGGACAGTTGGGAGCGACGATCGAAGATGAGAAAGCGAAGGCTATCAACTATGAGTCGCCACAATAGGATTCGGCTCTGTGATTTGGCGTGAAATCAGCGTTGAAATGAATGAAATTGAGGGCGGTAGATCTAGGGCACAAAATTTTGAGTTCGGAGAGGAAGAAGGGAAAGTCGGTGGGAAATGAAATTTTAGGAGGCAGAGGAATGAAAAGAACCCGTGTTTTGTCTGTAGAGCGCTTGTCTTAAATTTAATTACAAATTTATGCTTGTATAGCGTTCCGTTTGTATGATTATTACTCATTATTATTTGATAACTATTAAATTTAATAATTTTATTAAACATCAATTCATAAATATTAATTTTTACTATTATTTATGAAATACTAGTCTTAATTACTAAATAATTATTAATAATTAATGATTTATAGTTTTTAATATTTAATAATAGGAGCGACTATATGGACACAAAATTAGACACAAACATGGAGACACAAAGCCTCAACCGTTAGATCTTTTTGTCTCTATGTGGAGAGGTGGAAATCATGGGGGAATCCTATGGTTGAGATACATTGCTTCACCAATTGTGTCTAAATAGACTTTCCCTTTAATAATATATAAAAAATAATTATTAACTATTACTCCTTAAATAATAAATACTACATATTAATTAAATATTATTTTTCAAACATTATTAATTAAATATTGATTATTAATTTATAATTAAATAGTATTAATTGATAATTAAATATGCAATTATTAAATATTAACCATAAAATTGATAATAAATTATTAAATATAAAAAATAACTATTGATTATATTTATAATAATTAGTAGTCATAAATATCACCAGTTCAGCGCGGGGGCACCAGCAGGAGAGCACCGGTAGAAAATATCACCAGTTCAGCATGGGGGGAGGACGAAAACTGAAGCGGGAAACTGAAAAACAATTGAATACTGTTTGTTATGTGCATATTAGTAAATATCAATTATCAGCAATAATTAGTAACTATTAAAGATATAGTATTAAATAGTAAATTAAATATTATTATTAATTTTAGATATTAAATGATAATAAATAAGTAAAATGTTAAACACAAACACTGATAATTAAATATTAATTATTGAATGTTGGTTATTAGTATTATTTAATATTAATTATTAAGTATGAATTGTATTTACTAATAAATGTAAATAAATATTAAATGTAATTTATTATAGTAAACTGATATTTACAATGTTTAGGGGAAAATTTGTAAATAAAATCAGCTGATGTTGGTTTTGCGATCTACTAATTACAAGTCATTAATTGTTAAAAATGACTCATGACTATCAATATTAAATAAAATTTATTATTTAATAATTTCAAATTTTTAATTTTTTAGACAAATATTAAATATAATTATTGATGTATGCATTTGCTCGATTAACATTCGCTTCGATGCTTTTGCATCCGTTCCAAAAAAAACCAATACGAATTAAACTATTTGCATCAATGCATTTACTTCAGTTCTTAAGGAACAGATGCAAATAGCACTATTTGCTTCGGATGTAAGAAGAACCGATGCATATAACTCAATATGCTTCGAGGCACTTGCTTCGGTTGGTAGTAGAACCAAAGCAAATAGGATATTTGCTTCGGTTGTGAGTACAACCGAAGCAAATACAGTGAAGCAACTGGAAATAACAATATTTGCATCGATATATTTGCATCGGTTGTTGAAATAACTGATGCAAATCATATCGTTTGCTTCGGTTTTATTAATAACCAATGCAAATGAGGCGAAGCAACAGGCCTTTTTTGTACTAGTGACTTTTAGATTTATCAAATCTAATTTATTTTCAAAACCATTCTTTTGAAAATAATCTTTTTAGACTTAAAATCCCCATTTCATTTCAAATCATTGAAATACTAGATATTTCTTTCATATCAAATCATACTTTATTTCAGGATTTAAAACAAATCGCTTTGGAAAATTCCAAATATTTATTATCCAAGCATATCAAAACATATGCAATCAGATCGGGACGTTTCTCCCAATAACATGTCAACTGGGGAGGAGCCTTCTCATCTCGATAATAATTCTATGTATGTCCCTATCGTAAGAGGAGTCCTATACACGGTATGTCTCTCCCGTAGAAGAGACAATATGTCCCTCTCGAGGAGGCGTCCGCATACCCGATTGCCTAGATTTTTAGTCACGGGTTACCCAAATCATATGTAACATATCAAATAATTTCTATCCCAAAGTGATAAATTGTTTCACAATAATAATCACAAGTACTTTCAAATCATAGTACTTTTGCTTTCCAAATCATTTAAACATTGGGGTTTAAGTCATCGAAATTCTCTTCGTTTACAAAACATCTTTTATAAACCATTTATCACTTTAAAATATTTTCTAGATCTATGAAATCAAGCGTCCATTTCATATTCATTTATGAAATCATATTTCAAAGTCGCTTCTTTGAATTTACATTCACAGCCTAAATGAATCCAATACTATCGTTGATCAATAAGGGTCACAAATAACATTGCTCAAACGTATCATTTTACAAAAACAGCTTTTTAACTTTCCAACCTTGGTATGTTCAATCCAAATCCCTTTGAAATTATTTATTATGATTAATCCTAATCTTTCCCTATTTTTAATAATTTCAAAATAGCTCATTTCAATCTTGGGTCTTAAACCGCAAATTCAGGATTTTTCTAGAGAATTGATTTGGACTTAATTCAAAATCTAACCATTGGATCTTAACATCGTTATATTCATTTGAAAATTCTTTTTATTTCAAAACCAACGTTTTTCATTTCAGCAAGATCCGATGGTCGGATCTCCACGTATGTCTATTTGAAGTCAATGTTCAAAATTTGTGAACCGTCGCTGCGCGACTTGTCCAATTCTGACCAAACTTCAATTTTAAATAAAATCGAATCTTCTATAATCTCAAATAGTTTATTAACTACGTATACACAACCAATATAACATCATATCCTGTAACACCCCAAACTTTGATACACTATAACCATACTTTAAGATAATAAATTAGGTATTACTTAATCGAAATATTCAGAATTAAGTGAAATCGGCATTACCGTTGCGTTCGTCTCAATATTCTGGTTCAGATAGACCCTAAGTTTACATAAAAGGATAACGTATGAAGAAGCTATGGGAATTAGAAGTTTTTATACATATAAAGAGGTTATATGTGCATAATTCAAAAACATTCAAACGAGACGAAGCGGGAAGTTAACAGCGAAACCAGACCACTGTGGGATGACCACAATAGATTTGGGTCGACCCAAGGTCCAACGGGTTGACCCCATGGGTCGGTGGGTCGAACCAGCACCGATCTAAGTAGGTTCTGAATTACATACTTGGACTGCTTTGTGACTAGATTCGTGCTGACAAGCGCTACATGTACGGTTAAAATTAAGACCCTAGAATCTAAAGGCTGAGGTTGACTCTGTGAATCTATAAATATGTGGCTTCTCCCATTCCAATACACACCATTTCTTCATATCTTATGCCTCTATGAAATTATTCTAAAAATATAAGCATGAAATGAGGGAATGCTGCTGAAGCCTAGATCTACAGAGACAACATTCAGCACTTGCATACATACAACAACAAAAAGGATTGGATTAGACTTTTCTATGACATATAATTTTATATAAGAGATTTAATCTCTTCTTCACCAAGACCCTCTATGAGTTCCTTATCATCTTCATATCTGATTTCTTAGACTACCAAATGACAATTAAATAAATTTAGGTTAGGATATACAGTGTTCATAAATTTCTATACATGTTTTTTACTGTTAATCACCTATGCCGTTATGATAAGTAAAACACATGCCTTTACTACTGGATAATTAATATGTTATATATATCTATCTTCCTTTTCCCTGTTTCTATGTTTAGTTCCAGTCTTGCTTATATCCCTATGTGATTTGATTCTATTTTCCTTCCATTGTTTTCCCTTTTTATTTACGCTAAGCCTTGATCTTTGGAAGCCTAGGCTATATTCAATTAGGTTGTGCATATAATTGGGGAAATAACGAATGATATAAAAAGAGGAATTTAGGCATGTTGTTAAATTAAGGACTCTATAACTATAATTTGGGAAAGGGATAAATATGCACATGTTTAGATTTGCTGTAAATAGATAAAAAGGGAAATGTGCATATACTTGTTGTAAATTTATAAAGATGGATAATATGCATAAACCTGCACATATTGTAATTTGGGAACATAGTTTGATGAATAGTATGCATATGTATTAGACATATTAGATTTTACTTAATACGGACAATAAGTAAATGACATGATAGAATATTGTAAGCACCAAACGTAGGTTAATAAACTGAAACGCTATAAAAATTGTATACATTTGGGCAGGTGTTTTTAGAAAGGGTTGTAAAAACATAATGACATGTAGTATTACAACCATGCTTATTAGTAAACCTAAACCTGCTAGGCTAAACATGAGTATTAATAAGCTAAGAGGTCCCTCATTTTGTTGTTGTATCGGGTTTTGGGACTCTTAAATCCTAGTTATTTGGAGGCACAAGCTTAGGGGGTTTTGTAACACCCCGAGAATTCTATAACTGTGAAATTCAGGAATTAAAGTATAATCAAATTCAAATCAAAGAACTAAGGGAAACGGGTTACGCCATTGCGTTCGTCTCGGAAAAATACGCGAAATAGAGTCCGAGTTTTCGAAAAACGGAGTCCGTATGAAGAAGATATGGCCTTCGGAAGTTTTTGAATTAAATTTAAAATTCAAGCAGAATTAAATAATTAAATATTCCGAAGTAGGGCTCATTGGGCCAGGGTGGAAGAACACCCGCCTGGGCCACCCAGGTCGACTGGGCTGTCGACCTGGGCTACCCATGTCGACAGGGCTGTCGACAGCCCTGTCGACAGGGGTATCGACCTGGTCGAGCCCAGTCAACCTGGCTGGCCAGGTCGGTGTGTGGTCGAATTTCTGTGGTCTGCTTTGTCATTAGGGCTAGGTGGCGGGTTTTTATTGGTCTCTCTTCCTAATGAATGGCTACGATCTAACCTAGCAACATCAATGGTCCTAATCAATTCCTAACCTCTATATAAACAACCCTAGACTAAACCCTAATCTATTCATTCAAATTGAGAACATAGCCGCCATGTTGCTGAGGAACGACTAAGAGTAGCCGCCAACTAGAGAGAGGATTAGGAAGAAAGTTCTAAAGCCTAAAGCAATTCAAGCAACCTAAAGCCAATCAATTCAACAAAGAAATCACATCTCTTAATTTGAGAATTCGCCGCAACCATTGTAAGTAGAGTATTACTTTGGTATGAATAAACAACTGTATTGATTTGTATGCTTGAATTGGGATAATAAAGCAGTTCATATTTGTGCAAAATTATGTTGTTCAATTATAAAGAACTACATGCGGTAGTTCTATGCAAGTATACGTTTGGAATATTGCGCAAATTATATAATCTATGTTGAGGCTACATGTATGTAGTTGATTGAAATCCATGCAAGTTTGGGGCTTTGTTGTTATGTCATTATGATGTATATTTTTGTGCATAAATCAATTTGCATGTAATTGAAACAAGTTTGGTTGTTATAGTTCATGTGAAACTATGTTGGAATTTTTGACACCATAATCCATGTATTAAGTCATGCTTTTGCAAAACTTATGAATATGGCTAGGCTATGAATGATATTTGGCATAATTGAAATCTACGATTAAGTCTATCTTGTTTAAAAAGAATTATATGATGACATATGTGAGACATGGCTAGGTTAGACTCAAAAATCCCCTTTTTGCAAGTTTAAAGCAAACACCATGTTTAGGAATATTTATGCATAAGTATGTTTATACCATCGTTATGTGATTAGACTTAAACCATGATTAAGTTGAACTATGCTTTTGTGTTAGTAACAAAGTATCCCCTTTGTAAACATGTAGAAACCTTATAAACATGACTTGTTTATGTTTATGCCATGAACAAATTTAACTTTACTTATGCCATGCTTATGTTTGACATTATGCCGTGTTTATGCTAAAAGTGTTCATGCCATGCTTATGTTTGACATTATGCTATGCTTATGCTGGAAATATTTATGACATGCTTATGTTTGACATTATGCCTAAATAAGAATATAGGTTCATGTTGTAGTTAAACCTATGCAAGTTCACATGCTTTGATTCATGTCATCTATGTTACCACTATGCAAGTACACCAATTTCTATTTTGTATTTCCAACGTCGTATTGCAAGTTCATGCGCTCACCTTCCCCTCTTTGTGTATACGCCATAAGCCTCCCCTTTCGCATGGCTAAATTGGGCTTTAAAAGGCTAAGCCCAATATATATGAATGGACGTGTAAAACGGGGGAAAATAACGTTGGGTTAAAATTAATTAATGAATGAAAATATAAAATAGAAGGGCCCAAATTCAAGTATGGGTTGGGCCCGTGATTGGTGTAACCTTTACGCCATTAGCTTAATAATGGGCCGCAAATATTTACATATAAGAAATAAAGAAGAATGACAAGATATGTAAATGTAGAACATACGATGTGTTTAACCCGAGGTTGGATTGAGTTGTGATGTAAACCTGCCCGGAACCGCCCGGCTGTCCAGTAGTCACAACAATACCTATCCAATGTGGGAGGTTAAACATGGAGCCCAGCAAGGACCCGAGGTTAGACTGAGTTGTGGCGTAAGACTGCCCGGAACCAACCGGCAACAGGCAGCCACAACAATACCTGTCTAATGTGAGAGGTCAGGGCCTTAATAAGACAATTAAGGCTGAGTCAGGATTGTTAGGATTAAGTGAACTAAAGACTTAATCAAAATGGAACATGCTAAACTAAACGGACTGGTGGGGTTAGGTTAGGAAACACTTAACCAACTTAGCATGTTGGCTAGAGATAGAAAACCTAGTAACGAGGGACCCTTTTCAGCAGTAACCCTAAAAGGTGTATCAGGATACCCTGAAACTAGGCAGGGTGGGGCACGATTACTGGGCTGATTGTAAGAGGTCAAAGCGACGGCGGTGGTGTAGCAGTGTAGGTTCTAACGGAGTGCGGGCGTGCACACACTCCGGTGCAGAAAAATAAGGCACTGGACACCAGTAGCATACCTGTGCACTCTAAGGTTGTGTCGGGTTGCCGCTATGGGACTTGATACACCCCATGGTGGGACCAGCATAGGTAACTACAGACATCGGGGGCCGTAAGACACATGTAACTATGCGAGTAGGAGCCGATCATCATAGAATGGATCACTTCACCCTGATTATGGGGTGCCAGTTGGGAACTAGTTCATATGGGTTCAGAGATTAACATGTGGTACGATAGTACATTCGACCCTAGACAACTTAACCAAGTTATAATGCATTCCCACTTCCTGTTTATACTTATCATACCCAGTTCTTTATTCATAGACAAAATAGTACTAGACTTACTCAGGCTTTATGTCTGACTCTACTTTTCTTTCGTCTTCTTTCTTCCGTTTCCCCCCCAGGTCCCCAGGGAGGGAACACAGCAGCTTGACCTACCTCAACATCCAGCTTGAAGAAGAGAAATGTATTGCTTGGACTTTCCTGTTTTGAACTATGGCTTTGGACAATCCACTATGGGGCTTTTGCAGTTTATCTATGTTTTATTTATGCTTCTTTAAATAATGTACTCAAGACAGATTATGAAAGTGTTATGTTATGTTTTTGGAAAGGATGTTGTTGTAACACGTATTTGACTTTATGAAATAAAAGTTTGTTGTTCTTCCGCTGTTTACAAATATGTCTTCTTATATCTGTCTTGTATATCTGTGACTTGTACTTATAAACCTCCACCAAAATTAGGGCATTCCCTTTGAGAGTGACCCTAACGGAGGTGGGGTGTTTCACTTGGTATCAGAGCATAGGTTTACCAGATAAGATAAAAAGTTTTGAAAAAAATTATTTTCAAAAAGGAAATTTAAAGAAGCATTTTTAAAAGAAAAATATTATTTTATTTTTAAAAGGCAAAGTCCACTCCCCAAAGCCGTAGGTACTATCTCTTATCCTTCGTTTTGAATCTATCCTTTTTGTTTCAGCATGTCCCAAGAACTTAACTTGCCTGAAGGGGTGCCAATACCTGGTTGGTTTAGACGGTTCTTAGAAGCAAGGGCCACTCAGCCAGGTCCTACCGTTCCTCCTCCCCCAGCGGAAGGAAATCATCCAGCCGCAGCGGCACCTTTTCCTCCACCTCCTCCTCGGGGAAACACATTTGCTAAGATATGTAAAGATTTTAAAGCTATGGGAGGAAGGGATTTCCATGGAACTGAGTCCTTCGTAGCAGCTAGGAATTGGCTGAAAGAAACGGAGGACCTATTCATCATCTTTGAGGTAGAGGATAGACAAAAAGTACAATTGGCGGTATGGCTATTGAAGGGCGAGGCTTCCTACTGGTGGGAAGTCACTAATGCTGAAAGACCAGTGGAGACATGGGAGGACTTTAGGGCAAGGTTTGAGACCAAATTTCTCTCAGATGCAGAAAGAAGTTTGCAGTTGGAAAAATTCTTATTTCTTAAGCAAGGGGACAAGACAGTCAGGGAGTATGTGAATCAGTTCGATGAGCTGGCTAGGTTTGGGCTTGACCTAGTCAACACCCCGCACAAGAAGGCTCTCCGTTTCGTCAAAGGGTTGAATGAGCCATTACACAGTTTGGCCATGACCCGTATACCTATGGGAGCCACGTATGAAAGATTGGTGCAAATGGCATTGCTGAATGAAGAGGATAAGGGCAAGAAGAAAGAGGGTTTGCAGCCCAAGAAGACAGACTTTAAGAAAAGCGGGAAAGGCAACAAAGAGAAGAGGAAGTGCAATTTCTGTGGCAAAGTGGGGCACTTAGTAAAGGACTGCCGGAAAAAGAAGGCCAAGGAGAATGGTGGGTGCTTTTCATGCGGTCAGACAGGCCACAGGGCTAAGGACTGCCCAAAGAAACGAGGACAGGGGCAGGGCGCTGGATCCACCCCAGGGGCACAGGTTCATGTGCTAGAAGCGCCACCATTGCAACAGCGAGGTATAAATACTTCTGTAGAAAGCGTAATTTATCTTTATGATCACCCCGTTCGCACTTTATTTGATTCCGGCGCATCACACTCCTTTATCTCGTCTGCTTTAGTAGAATCTCTGCACCTAAAAACTAGTATGGTAGAGGACCCCTTAATTGTTTCAAACCCAATTGGGGGCCCAGCTCATTTGTCTATGATCTATTTGGATTTGAAAATTTCTATTCTAAGTGTTGAATTTCAATGTAGTGCCTTTGTTTTGGGCTTTTCGGGGTATGGTTTGATTTTGGGTATGGATTGGCTATCCAGTAATGGGGCCATCCTTGATTGTGAGAAAAGGGTTGTTAGGCTCCTAACCCAGCTCGGTAATACTTTGGAAATTTCTTGTAATCCCTCGTATGCGGTTATGCTTAGTTATCTTGAATCGCTAGATGCCTCTGTTGAAAATCTGAAATCAGTTAGAGTGGTCCGGGAATATCCGGATGTCTTTGAAGAGGTGAAGGGCTTACCTCCGAAGCGGGAAATAGACTTCCGCATATATCTTGTAGATAATGCAAAGCCCGTTGCGTTGCCCGTTAGACATATGGCTCCACGAGAAAGGAAAGAGCTCAGTAAACAGATTAAAGAGCTTCTAGAAAAGGGGTTCATTAGGAGGAGCATTTCAGAATGGGGCGCTCCGGTGGTGTTCGCTACAAAGGCGGATGGTTCACTCCGTCTATGTGTTGACTATAGGGAGCTCAACAAGCTAACGAAAAAGAATAGGCACCCTCTCCCTAGAATTGACGATTTGTTTGACCAGCTTGTAGGAGCGTCTGTTTTCTACCAACTCGATTTAGCAACCGGTTTTCATCAGCTTAGGGTGGCTGAAGATAGCATCGATAAAACGGCTTTCAGAACCCCAGACGGCTTCTTTGAATGGCTTGTCATGCCTTTCGGCTTGACAAATGCACTTGCGTACTTCGTGGACCTAATGAGTAGGGTATTTAGAGATTTCCTCAACAAATTCGTAGTGGTCTTCGTAGATGATATCCTTATCTTCTCAAAGAGTGAAGAGGAACATGCTCAGCACTTAAGGGCAATCATGGAAACTTTGCGAGTCCACCAACTAAAAGCCAAATTCTCCAAATGCCACTTTTGGAGAGAAGAGGTGAGGTTCCTTGGGCACATAGTATCCAAATAAGGGTTAGCAGTGGACCCTGCTAAGGTAGTGGCGGTACAGGATTGGAAGACACCAAGGAATGCAACTGAGGTTCGAAGCTTTCTAGGACTAGCAGGTTTCTATCGAAAATTCATAAGGGATTTTGCGAAAATCTCAGCTCCGCTCACGAAATTAACCAAGAAGAACCTAGCGTTCAATTGGAACTTGGATTGCGAGTTTGCTTTCCAACGACTAAAAAGGGCTCTCACAACAGCCCCAGTTTTGACGCTGCCAGATAGGAGCAAGATGTTCACTGTTTATATGGACGCATGTGGGACAGGGCTAGGCGCCGTCTTAATGCAAGAAGGAAGGGTAGTAGCTTATGGCGGAAGGCAGTTGAAGGTGCACGAAAAGAACTACCCAACCCACGATCTTGAGTTAGCCGCCATCGTCTTTGCACTCAAGTCTTGGCGACACTATCTCCTAGGTGAGAAGTTCGAACTTTACACTGACCATAAATCGTTGAAATATCTTTTCTCGTAGAAGGATCTTAACTTGAGGCAACAAAGATGGATGGAGTTTCTTGCCTCGTACGATTTCGAAATCTCGTACACTCCGGGCAAAGGCAACTTAGTGGCAGACGCGTTGAGCCGAAAGAAATTGACCCTAAGCCCGTTGTTTGTTGAAAGACAAAGCCTAGAGTTTATAGCCAGCTTCGACTTTAGGCCCTCCTCCGATTTCGTACCGGGCTTGCTAGCATCTCTCGAAGTGCGCCCAACTTTAGTGGATTCAGTAGGGGCAGCACAACGCGAAGACCCTCAGCTTGTGGAAATAATTGATAGGCTAATTAGGTGTGAGACTTCAAGTCACCTCAACAGATACTCCATTGACGATAAGGGTGTAATAAGGCGAGACGGAAGACTATGCGTCCCACAGACAAAAGATTTAATAAAGAAGGTTCTCGAGGAAGCGCATCATTCCAAGATGACGATACACCCAGGTGGAGATAAAATGTACAAAGATATAAAAAGGACTTTCTTCTGGAACGGCATGAAAAAGGACGTGGCAGAATTCGTTTCTAAGTGTATGGTGTGCCAACAGGTTAAAGCGGAACAGAAAAAGCCTGGCGGACTACTACATCCTCTGGAGGTCCCGCAGTGGAAGTGGGATAGCATCTCAATGGACTTCATCGATGGGCTGCCTAGGTCTAGGAGAGGCAACACTAGCATTTGGGTAATAGTGGATAGGCTTACTAAAAGCGCCCACTTTTTACCTGTCAAAAGTAAGAGAACTGCCTCATCCCTATCATCACTTTACCTCAAGGAAATCGTTCGACTCCATGGAATACCGTCTAGCATTGTTAGTGACCGAGACCCCATCTTCACTAGTGAGTTTTGGCGGAGTCTGCAAGAAGCAGTAGGAACGCAGTTATGCTTGAGCACAGCCTATCATCCCCAAACCGACGGCCAAACAGAGAGAGTGAACAGAGTTTTGGAAGACCTTTTAAGGCTATGCGTCCTCGACTTCGGAGGGTCATGGGAAGACCACCTTCCTTTGGTGGAATTTGCCTACAACAACAACTATCAAGCAACCATAGGAATGGCGCCCTTCGAAGCCTTATATGGAAGACCGTGTCGATCGCCCACTTGTTGATGGGAATCCACGGATAAGCTCATACTTGGACCAGACATGATCCGAGAGACTTCAGAGAAAGTAGACTTAATACGAAGAAGGATGAAGACGGCCCAAGACAGACAAAAGTCCTATGCCGACAAGAGGAGGACCGACCTTGAATTTGAGGTTGGAGACAAAGTTTTTCTCAAGGTATCACCGCTAAGAAACGTTGTTCGTTTTGGAACCACAGGAAAGCTAGCGCCAAGATTCGTAGGGCCATTCCCTATTATCGAGAAAATTGGGAAAATGGCCTATAGATTAGAGCTACCCGAGAAGTTGGCTGGAGTCCACAACGTTTTTCACGTTTCACATCTCCGAAAATGTCTACATGAGTCAGCTGAAGTAGTAGAGCCAAACATCCTCGAAGAGGCCGAAGTGGAACGCGAAGCAACCATAAGAAGAGTTCCAACCCGCATCTTAGGAACGGAAGTGAAGAAGCTACGCAACCGTGAAGTCAAGCTCGTCAAAGTTCAGTGGAGCGACGCCGAGGAAGACGCGACTTAGGAAACTGAAGCTCGAATCCGTACAGCCTACCCTTTTCTGTTCGAGGGTACATCCTTGATCTTTCATTTTCCTTAAGTTGCGCTTTTATCTATCTTCTTAGGTATATTTCCTCGACCTTATATTTTAGGTAGAATCTTTTTGGATGAAAACATGTAATTGAAACATGTTATGGATGATGGTTGCAAGTGGTTGCAAGTGATTGCTAGTGGTTGCTCGTGGTTGCATACACACACACAATCTAGGTTTTAGACCGGCTCAGTCACTTCATATTGCATATGCATAAATGTTTGCTTTCATATGTGGTTGAACTTTAATGTGTTGTCATGTGGATGCTGCATTTGTATTGAATGATTGTGCACTCATGTAGAATCAAGAATAGGAAAATTTGCATACATAATGGATTCATGGCACTTACATAATTCGCATTAAGGAGGTCAACTGAATCAGTAGACCGCCTGATTTTGCATTAGATAAGTTCATGTACACACACATTTCGCATATGATCATGAAGCATTAGAAGTCTTTTAAGGACAATGGATGCTCGTGTTTGATGGATGAGTAGATGGATGATTGGATGTTAGGATTTACATTCCTCCTAACTTGAAGATTTCGGGGACGAAATCCTTTTAAGTGGGGGAGAATGTAACACCCCGAGAATTCTATAACTGTGAAATTCAGGAATTAAAGTATAATCAAATTCAAATCAAAGAACTAAGGGAAACGGGTTACGCCATTGCGTTCGTCTCGGAAAAATACGCGAAATAGAGTCCGAGTTTTCGAAAAACGGAGTCCGTATGAAGAAGATATGGCCTTCGGAAGTTTTTGAATTAAATTTAAAATTCAAGCAGAATTAAATAATTAAATATTCCGAAGTGGGGCCCATTGGGCCAGGGTGGAAGAACACCCGCCTGGGCCACCCAGGTCGACTGGGCTGTCGACCTGGGCTACCCATGTCGACAGGGCTGTCGACAGGGGTATCGACCTGGTCGAGCCCAGTCAACCTGGCTGGCCAGGTCGGTGTGTGGTCGAATTTCTGTGGTCTGCTTTGTCATTAGGGCTAGGTGGCGGGTTTTTTTTGGTCTCTCTTCCTAATGAATGGCTACGATCTAACCTAGCAACATCAATGGTCCTAATCAATTCCTAACCTCTATATAAACAACCCTAGACTAAACCCTAATCTATTCATTCAAATTGAGAACATAGCCGCCATGTTGCTGAGGAACGACTAAGAGTAGCCGCCAACTAGAGAGAGGATTAGGAAGAAAGTTCTAAAGCCTAAAGCAATTCAAGCAACCTAAAGCCAATCAATTCAACAAAGAAATCACATCTCTTAATTTGAGAATTCGCCGCAACCATTGTAAGTAGAGTATTACTTTGGTATGAATAAACAACTGTATTGATTTGTATGCTTGAATTGGGATAATAAAGTAGTTCATATTTGTGCAAAATTATGTTGTTCAATTATAAAGAACTACATGCGGTAGTTCTATGCAAGTATACGTTTGGAATATTGCGCAAATTATATAATCTATGTTGAGGCTACATGTATGTAGTTGATTGAAATCCATGCAAGTTTGGGGCTTTGTTGTTATGTCATTATGATGTATATTTTTGTGCATAAATCAATTTGCAAGTAATTGAAACAAGTTTGGTTGTTATAGTTCATGTGAAACTATGTTGGAATTTTTGACACCATAATCCATGTATTAAGTCATGCTTTTGCAAAACTTATGAATATGGCTAGGCTATGAATGATATTTGGCATAATTGAAATCTACGATTAAGTCTATCTTGTTTAAAAAGAATTATATGATGACATATGTGAGACATGGCTAGGTTAGACTCAAAAATCCCCTTTTTGCAAGTTTAAAGCAAACACCATGTTTAGGAATATTTATGCATAAGTATGTTTATACCATCGTTATGTGATTAGACTTAAACCATGATTAAGTTGAACTATGCTTTTGTGTTAGTAACAAAGTATCCCCTTTGTAAACATGTAGAAACCTTATAAACATGACTTGTTTATGTTTATGCCATGAACAAATTTTACTTTACTTATGCCATGCTTATGTTTGACATTATGCCGTGTTTATGCTAAAAGTGTTCATGCCATGCTTATGTTTGACATTATGCTATGCTTATGCTGGAAATATTTATGACATGCTTATGTTTGACATTATGCCTAAATAAGAATATAGGTTCATGTTGTAGTTAAACCTATGCAAGTTCACATGCTTTGATTCATGTCATCTATGTTACCACTATGCAAGTACACCAATTTCTATTTTGTATTTCCAACGTCGTATTGCAAGTTCATGCGCTCACCTTCCCCTCTTTGTGTATACGCCATAAGCCTCCCCTTTCGCATGGCTAAATTGGGCTTTAAAAGGCTAAGCCCAATATATATGAACGGACGTGTAAAACGGGGGAAAATAACGTTGGGTTAAAATTAATTAATGAATGAAAATATAAAATAGAAGGGCCCAAATTCAAGTATGGGTTGGGCCCGTGATTGGTGTAACCTTTACGCCATTAGCTTAATAATGGGCCGCAAATATTTACATATAATAAATAAAGAAGAATGACAAGATATGTAAATGTAGAACATACGATGTGTTTAACCCGAGGTTGGATTGAGTTGTGATGTAAACCTGCCCGGAACCGCCCGGCTGTCCAGTAGTCACAACAATACCTATCCAATGTGGGAGGTTAAACATGGAGCCCAGCAAGGACCCGAGGTTAGACTGAGTTGTGGCGTAAGACTGCCCGGAACCAACCGGCAACAGGCAGCCACAACAATACCTGTCTAATGTGAGAGGTCAGGGCCTTAATAAGACAATTAAGGCTGAGTCAGGATTGTTAGGATTAAGTGAACTAAAGACTTAATCAAAATGGAACATGCTAAACTAAACGGACTGGTGGGGTTAGGTTAGGAAACACTTAACCAACTTAGCATGTTGGCTAGAGATAGAAAACCTAGTAACGGGGGACCCTTTTCAGCAGTAACCCTAAAAGGTGTATCAGGATACCCTGAAACTAGGCAGGGTGGGGCACGATTACTGGGCTGATTGTAAGAGGTCAAAGCGACGGCGGTGGTGTAGCAGTGTAGGTTCTAACGGAGTGCGGGCGTGCACACACTCCGGTGCAGAAAAATAAGGCACTAGACACCAGTAGCATACCTGTGCACTCTAAGGTTGTGTCGGGTTGCCACTATGGGACTTGATACACCCCATGGTGGGACCAGCATAGGTAACTACAGACATCGGGGGCCGTAAGACACATGTAACTATGCGAGTAGGAGCCGATCATCATAGAATGGATCACTTCACCCTGATTATGGGGTGCCAGTTGGGAACTAGTTCATATGGGTTCAGAGATTAACATGGGGTACGATAGTACATTCGACCCTAGACAACTTAACCAAGTTATAATGCATGCCCACTTCCTGTTTATACTTATCATACCCAGTTCTTTATTCATAGACAAAATAGTACTAGACTTACTCAGGCTTTATGTCTGACTCTACTTTTCTTTCGTCTTCTTTCTTCCGTTTCCCCCCCAGGTCCTCAGGGAGGGAACACAGCAGCTTGACCTACCTCAACATCCAGCTTGAAGAAGAGAAATGTATTGCTTGGACTTTCCTGTTTTGAACTATGGCTTTGGACAATCCACTATGGGGCTTTTGCAGTTTATCTATGTTTTATTTATGCTTCTTTAAATAATGTACTCAAGACAGATTATGAAAGTTTTATGTTATGTTTTTGGAAAGGATGTTGTTGTAACACGTATTTGACTTTATGAAATAAAAGTTTGTTGTTCTTCCGCTGTTTACAAATATGTGTTCTTATATCTGTCTTGTATATCTGTGACTTGTACTTATAAACCTCCACCAAAATTAGGGCATTCCCTTTGAGAGTGACCCTAACGGAGGTGGGGTGTTTCAGGTTTGGCTTGTGTCAATCTGTTGTTTGGAACCCACATCAGTCAGTATCCCTATTGGAATTTTGTTAGAGGGCCTCGCGCTAGGTAGGGCCAGGACACGCTTTATTGAACACGATAGTAAGAGGTTCACATTGGGAAGGTGGGTATGGGCGCGTTTCGATGAAGTCATGAGTGTGCATGAGTCCGATTAGGGAAACTAAGACGCTATAAAACAAGCAAATAGTTATGTGTCATATAGTTGTTGGGTTAGGGAGTGATACACCCTACTACCGAGGCTGATACAGGGTATTTACGTAGTAAGGAGCCAATTGCAAGGGTTGGGTACACGTAATCCTGTTTTTATGTAATTAGGGTAACACCTAATTCTGTTATGTAATTAGGGTATGTCTAATTCTGCTGTTATGTAATTAGGTTAAATACCTAATCCTGTTAATCATGTTATACTAGTATTGGTGTAGACAGACTTGTTTTAGGATATAAATGTGAAGCATTGAACAATTATATTTTATTCCTGTTATTCATGTCTATCCAGTTGTTCTGTTTAGTTTAGATTTACCTTATACGACACTATACCTTCCTCATCCAATCTTATTTATCTGTCTTGGCGTTTCTAATTTATGCATATTTGAAAATCACTAGAACTCGCTAGACATTATGTTTGACCACTTTGTTTTCGCTTCTTTCTTCCTTTTCCCCCCAGGTCCTCAAAGTGGAAGCACTCAACAATGACTAGGACTTTCTCTTATAACTTTGACTTGGATTACCTTAGATGTACCGTATTTGACTTGCTCTTTATTCTATTATGGCTTATGGCGAGAGATATGATTTTATGTACTCTGATGTTTTGTTTTATGAGATGTTTTATAAGACAGATTTGATGTAATTGGTTTTGATGTAACATATTTGAGACTACATTTTATTTTTAATAATGAAGTTGAAATTTTCTGTTGCTTATTTTATATCTATCTTACGAAATTCTGTACTGTTTATCTATTGCGCTTCACAAAACTTAATGAATTCTCTTATGAGTGACATTAACAGACGTGGGGTGTCACATATGGTATCAAAGCTAAAGGTTACCAGATCAGAAAAAAGTTTTTAAAAATAGGGGCACCTAGAGTTTAGGTTAAAACAATAAACTCCAGGTCAGTCATGTGATTGGTGTGAGAACTAAAACAGTTATAAATCTTTATTATAAAGTTCGGTAAATCAAGGGACCACACCGTATAACACGGAACGGGTTTCCTCCCAAAAATACCAGTGCATAAAACAAACAACGCAATGCTAAATAAAGAAAATTAAGCTATTATAAGACCCAAGTCCCATCACACAATGCAACGCAAGCTGGAGGACAGAGTTTTACCTTATAATAGCTAAATAATGCTTGATACTTGAAATTTCATATTTTATTATTACTATAAGTAAAGAAAACAACTTCAAATATAAATGTATCAGCCCTAGGCGGCATGGGCACCATATATCATGTCGCCAATACTAGGCTCTACAATCAAAACCGTAATTGTCACTTATTGGAAGTTGGATTTCCATCTGTGAACCAAGGCAAGGGATAGTCCTTACAACTTCGAGACAATCTAACCTACGATGTTTTAGGAACAGCCGCAACTGCCCCTTGAATCTTCAGGGCCGGTCCACACAGAGTGGATTAAAATGCCTAAACAATGCATTTCCCCACCCTATGGGGCGTAAGCTGGTTATATACCGACCATACCATTGGTCCCGGATCGACAAATATAACCGAGGCGCCTCGCTATCCATCATCCACATAAGTAAGATGTCAGGGCATGCAAAACGATGACACCAATCCTAGATAGAAAGAAACAAATGCCCTCCCTGCAGTCCTCTCCTGTTTCCGGTTCACACTGGGGTGTGAGGCTTGTGAATTAACGCTACACAAAGCTATGCCACAAAGGCCATGCTTTGATCATCAAACACAGGACTCTGCTTTTCAACAGAAGCCTTGATCATTTGCATCTCAGCATGCCACACAAGCAATTCATGCTATGCAACCAATGTCTATCAATCACACAGAATGAAATCTGATGTCAGACACACATCCATTTACAAGTCCGTTCTGGGTCTGAACGAAACTGGAGGCACATTATTCCTCCCCCATATGTCCAATACAGCGGAGAGGTCCTCACATATCCGGTCGATCTCCAAGTACGTCTGGACGATCACCACTTATTACCTCGCCTTGGGTGTACAACCCAATCAAGACATCACTAATCATCCAAACGATGTGAATACCTCTGGTCTTCAACCACCGTCTTCATCCTCGACACATCGTCGAATCAGTTATTCAGAATGGGATAAATCCGGTCTTTCCGAATAACTCGCATATATAATAAACAAGTGCTTCAAAAAAACAACATACACTTCATTCCAATTCAGAATATTCTTTCATTCAAATATTCTTATACTTTGGGAAAGGTTCCCATTAATTTTATCAAAGATAAATTCTTTAAATTTGTTCTTTAATCTCTCTTTGGATATCAAATCAATCTAATTAAAGATGCATTAAATCTCCACTTGGTTTTAATATTCCCAAAAATCAATATTAACGATTGTTTAACTTGGGAAACCATATCCTATCTTCAACATGGTTAAAGAACCAATGTCATTTAAAATACGGTTCATGATAAACCCAAAATCACATTCCATTCCATCAGCCTTTAACCGTAAATTAGCAAGTGAACAATTCCCTAAGTATTAACCCCGAAGGCCGAAACCAACATCAGATCAATACCTAGGAAGCCATTCAACTTAACTAATCTCTAGTTAGTTTCTGATTTTCTTAACTCCGCTGGGTCTAAGAAGTATTATTAAAGATACCATCCACGACAAACCCAAATCACATTCCATTAATTATGGAATCTTCATGGAAAAACAAATCAGTATGTAACTGATATTAATTTCCATATCCGACCAATAATATAAATGGAATAACAACAATGCCTCTTAAATTTTATATGTATTAACAGTCTTCCGCCAGAGAAGTAAACTTTGATTATTATCAAATTGAATTCCATTCAATTCCAATTTAATATATTAAATTGGAAAATGTTACTTTGGAAAATCTCCTTTAAATCTCAACAAAAGACTTATAATTTCCAAATCCTATTTCACTGTAAATCAGGTTAAAGAACAAATGACGCTAAAACATAGTTCACAACAAACCCAATCCACATCCCTTCAGTCTCTAACCGTAAATTAGTAAGAGAACAATTCCCTAAGTGTTAACCTCGAAGGCCAAAATCAACATCAGATCAATACCCAGGAAACCATTCAACTTAGCTTATCTCCAGTCAGTTTCTAATCTTCTTAACTCCATTGGGTTCAAGAACGGTATTATTAAAGATACCATTCACGAAAAACCAAAAATCCAATTTGATATTAAATACAAGGCTCTGAATAGAAAATATATCGGCTTATATTCAATATCAAATTCTGAAATCAACAAATATCGTACTGGAAATAACGATATATATATATATCTTTCAAATTTCCATAATGATAACTGTATAATCACGAAATTCAACATCGAACTATTCCGAAGACATTTTCGATTCAAATCCATTTCCAGTGTATATATTGGAAATTCAGGTTATTTTTAAAACCATTTCAAAACCAATTTATTTATTTTAAAAATAATTGAATTATAATTCTAGTTCAAACTTCATTTCGATAAAAATCTATTTTTATCTTTTCAAATATGGAATTTTTCATCCCAATTCTTTCCAAATCATTTCTTATGATTTTACACTAATTATTGATATTTTTAATAATTTTATCAAGGCCCGTACAGTCGATTTCCATAAACGGCCATTGATCTACACTTACAGCGACCTTTTCCAAATTTGATTTGGACACAATTCCAAATCCAATAGTTAGATTTCTAATTTCTTGTATTCATTAGAAAGCTCTTTTCGATACGAACCCAACGGTTCCATTTTTAGGAGAATCCGATGGTCGGATCTCCCGTAATGTCCGTTCGAAGTCAATGGTTGAAATTCGCGTACCGCAGCACGGCGTGTTCTATTCAGGCCATTATGTTATATATATAATATATATTTCGTCGATTTCCATTTAAACGTATTTTATAAATCGTTTTACATTTGTTTTCAAAACGATTTCAAGTTCATATTCAATTTCTATTCAAAATTGAATATTCCATATCATCGATATATAAATGATTGTATTTTCAAAACATTATATTTCGAAATCATTTTCTTTTCAATATTCATTACAAAAATGAATAAAATCGATATAAATATCGTTCACGTCAAAATGGCGTTAATCTAATCAACACGGCTATATATATTTAAATATTCGTGTCCAACCCAAATCGGACATCAAAATCAGATTTTGATCTTTTCTGAATGTTATTTTAAAATATTCATCATTTTAAACTAATCATTATTTTAAAATATTCATTCTTTCTGAACTGGAATCAAACATAGTCAATTACCATATAATGTGATTTATATGGATTTCATACACACATGTATACAACAATAATCAAACACAGTCAACCATCATCCAAAGTGTATCCTGCACTTTATAAGCATCAAATATAAATATTTAACGCTTATAACAGTATGTCAATCAATCAATCGACATATAGCTAAATATTTGGATTAGTGTATGTCCAATATCATCCCAATACCCGTGTGGGGTTTCAATCAACAAATAATGGATTTTATTTGTGCAGTTGGGCGATGTGTAATATTTATCGTCCTAATCAATATTAGTCAAATGTGTGTACATAAACAAATCGTCCGATTTGTTTATAAATATTTATTTTATTCATATACATGTTAAAAATTATATTTTTAACTATAAAATATTTTTAACGATAAAATATTTTATTTCATTCCATATCCCAACAATAAATTTTCACAACACATCAATCAAACAAACAAGTCATCCATGGTCTGTGGATGATCGGTGTCGGGTGCTGCCAAGCACCGTCTGCATCCTAATATATATTTTAACTAGAAAACAAATTAAAGTGAGAAGTTCTCACCTTTGGGATCCACTCCACCATTTTATTTCTGAATTTCTGAATAGTTTGGATTTTCCCTAATTTCCAACGCAGCCCTTTTCATGCTGTTCATGGTAAAAAAAAAATCATATTTTTAAAATGATGCTCATATATTTAAAAATCGTATTTTTATATAACTATATGTATATAAATTATATTTTTATATCTTTAATATATAAACTAAAATTACATTTTCACTTTGCCATTTTCATAAAAAAATGGTATTTTATTATTCTTCTATGCAAATAAAAATCATAATTTTCTCTAAATCAAAATCAAAATTTTTTCCTAATAAAAAAATCTAATCTTTTTACGAATAAAAATCAATACTTCATATGAATAAAAATCTTATCTATGTTCAAAATCTAATCTTTCCTATATTCAAAAATCAATTCTTTCTATGTTCAAAAATCAATATTTTCTATGTTCAAAAATCAATCCCTTCCATGTTCAAAAGTTAATCTTTTCTATGTTCAAAAATCAATTCTTTATCTACATTAAAAATCAAATTTTTTTTTATCTACATTAAAAATCAAATTTTTATTGCTATTTCAAACAAATCAAAATCCCATTTTTGTTGCTATCATACGTATGAAAATCTAATCTTACTCACGAATAAATATCCTATCTTTATTCACATCGAAGAAAATAAAAATAAAAATAAATGAAATAACAAAATTAAAAATTACCTTTACCCCTGAAGGAAAAAAAGGTTTTGCTGCCGGAGATGGTCAGGGGTCGGGGGAATGTTGCGGAGGTGCGTGGCGGCCTTTAGAGGGTCGGGGTGGTATTTGCAAATACACAAAATTGTAAAAAATGGATTTTCAACTAAAGCGGGGTCCGTGGCCGGAGTGGAGCGTCAGGGGGTGGCGGCGTGGGTAGTTGGTGGTGGTGGGGCGCCTGGCCGTTGGTGGTCGGAGTGGGGCCCGACGTGGTGGTTTGTGTCTTTGGATGCGGGTTTGAGGATTTCCTGCGAGAGAGGGAGGTAGGGCGTCGAAGTGGCCGGGGGGAGGTTCGCCTGAGGTGACGGTGGCCAGGGATAGGGGCGCGGCGACGCCTGGGGGATAGACGGAGGCGGGTTTGGGCGGCGTCGGGGTGGATTCGGGGGAACGGGTTTTATTTCAGAATGAGAGAAATGAATTGGGGGAGGGGGTTTAGGGATATATATATATATATATATATATATATATCCATAAAGGTACTTTTTATTTCGAACTCCAAATCGAACCCAACAACTATCGTCCCTAGCTAATAACCCCCATTTCGAACACAATGGGATACGTTTTATAAGCCAGTTCGGCTGTTTCGATCAGTTTCCGTCAAAATCAAAATATAAATCAATATATTGAATTTAAACGCACATTTCAATTTACTGGGGCCATATACGGACTCTAAAAATTCCCGCAAAATATTTTCTAGCTTCGTATTGACGATGCAGTCCTAACAAAACTAGTTTCGTCAAATTTGGAGGTTGTTTGAAAAATGCCATTTTCTGGTCAATCCAAATTGACTAAAACTGCCAAAACACGTTTTCCTTTGCCACGCTCAATTATTAATTTAAAAAATTATGAATTTTGGAATCTAGCAATAAATTTACATCCCAGATCCAACAAAATTGGTTTCATCGAAAATGGAGGTCGTTTGCAAAATTTCCGTTTTTAAGGGCCCAAAATTCCATAGCGACTATTCTGAATCTTCAACTGGGCATAACTTTTTATTCCCGCTATGAAATTTTGATTTTTCGGATTTGTTGGAAAGATATTCTCAAATAGATTCTAATATTTTTGGTTTCGCTAAAATCTGGTTTATTTTTAATCCTGTACATTCATTTGAAATCGAATTTTCAAACTACCGCGCCATTTTCAATTCCTTTTATAATTAAAATAAAATATTTATATTCTAATGTCAATTCAAATAAATATTTACGTTCTAATTCTATTCCAAATAAATTTCTCGTTGTTATTATTTAAAATAAATCATTTTAAATATTCAAAATTCATTAAAATTGCCGAAATAAAAATTTTAAATTAGTTCGGATTTTCCGGGTTGTTATAGATGCTGCCTGATGGCAAGATGGAGGTGGCGGTCGAGTCCACCGGGTCTCTAGTGGCATATGAAGGCGGCACGATGGGTTTAGTTGGTCAGAAGTTCAAGCTCAGTTCAAACCAGAAGTATCGGTTTGTTGAGTAAATATAGGCCATTGGGTTTCAAATAGACATGCGGGAGAAAATGCGTATAACTAGTATGATGTGGCAAGATATTAAGGTATTAAATGTTTGATTAGTAATAATTAATTTATAATTAATTCAGTTGTTAAAATCATTAATATATATCTTGTAATAATGATATCTCAGCCAAATATTATCAGAATCGCGCGAAACAAGTCAAGTCAGGATCGTAGTAACGAGTTACTACGCTACCGATCAAGTTCGGACAGGATTGGAAGTAGCTAGAATTTCATGTAATTTTAAACGATGTTTAAAATTATATAAAACAATGAAAACGGTCAATAAAAAAACAAAGGTGAATTAATTTTCACGCTTTCTGTAATTCTGTGATGCGTTAAATTCATATAATTAAATTTAATCATTGATAATATATATTGGTTGATTAGATGCCCTGGATGCTGATTATTTGTTATTTTTTGATGTTAATTATATTTACATCAATTGAAATGCATTATGTGAAATTTCTATTTTATGTGTTATTATAAAATATTATAATAAACTGTGTTGCAGGGAAGTACAAGTTGGAGGGATCGAACCGGATTCCTCAAAATATTGTGTATGTTGTTTGTTTCATATTTATTATATATGAACAGTTTGAACCCCATTGAAATTAAAACATGTTTGATTATTAAACATTGAATTAAAATTCATTGTTCTATGATTTGAATCAATTGACGGTATTGATTGAGGGATTGACAACAAACGACCTAGAATCCACCTTTTAGTTTAAACGTGATCCACCATTCGACGAATTAACGAAGTTAAGTTATAAAATTTATTTTATAATTGAAACAGGATTTTTAATTTTATCTTATAAATTATAATGAAGGTTTAAAATTGAACGATGTTTATTAACCGGTTTAATAAAATATCATGAAGGGATTATTTGACGTTTAAAAATGTTTGTAAGCGAAATAAGTTATAATTAACCAATAGATTTATATTTTAAGATAAATATTTTTAATAAAGTGATTAAGTAATATTATTAGATTAATTATATTAATCTAATAAGAAGAGGTAATTAAGACCAGTTAACGTTTAACTGATGGTGTCAGTTGACTGAGTCAACTGTTTGATCGCATATGTGACCAATAAATATTTAATAAGATTTCTTCAGTATAATATACTTTTATTTGAATGATATTTAAAGATTTATTATTATTTAATAATTGCAAAAGTGGTTAACTGAGTTGATTTAATAAAAGTAAAATTGTTTCTACTTTGGTAGATAATAAAGTTAATTATAAATGATTACTTCTTAACTGTATTTATTGAAGAAGTTAACCGAGCAAGGTTTTAAGATTTAGTTAAATTAGAAAAGTATTTATAAAGAAATTGGATAATATGATCCGAATTTCATAGATGAGGTCATAAAAAGGGATTTAAGTTAACCTGATTAGTTTAAAATAAATAATTTATTAAATATTGAAATTCGGATAGAAAGGAAAATTTTCAAGAAGGAAAGGGAATTTACTTGACTGTTCAAGTTAAGAAGTGATAAATGGGTTTTAGATTTGAGAATTGGTTTTTATAATATGATGAAAAGAGTTGGATGAAGTATTTGAAAGAGGATTGTGGAAAAGAAATTTTATAAAAAAATTTAAAACAAAATGTTGATATTAAGTGAATGTGGTCTTAATATGTCGGGATTTTCCAAAGAAAGTATTTGGGTTATAAAACCATATTGTGAACTAGAAACATAAGATGTGATTGATATTATAAGAAAGATGGTTTTTATTAACGAACTATTATTTATTCTAAGATAAGAACGTGGTCGATCAAGGTCTGAGAGGTAATTAAAATTATACAACTTGAACGGCTTCACGATTATACATAAATGATATTAGTTTGTAATGGTGAGGGTTAGCGAGATTAGTTTATTATTTTAAAAAAAGCAGATATAGTGCAACATTAGTTGTGAGATTTCGAAAGTAAATAATATTGTAATTTTAGTTATTTGATTTGGAATGTATAAATTAACGTTGTTTGACCAAGTTGATGGGGGAATTATATTATTATCACTTGGTTAAATTGATAATGGAATTACTATGAGTTGAAATACACTTGGTCTTAGTAAAAAGTAAATAAATGATTTTTCCGATAAATGTGAAGGGGTTGTATTCGGTTGGGAATGGAAATAAATATTTGGAAATTTAATTAAATATTTTCGTAAGTATCCACCTGAAATATTCAAGTTGAATTTAACAAAACCATTTTTGTTATGAAATAATTAATATGTCGATGGACACTGTTTTGGTCCTATAATAATTTATAATTGGTTTTCTATCATTGGATAAATAATATAAATCGATATTTTCTAAGGTATAAGATAAGGCGAATTTGGGAAAATAAAGTATTATTTCCAAGTTAAGGAAATAGGAAGGGGTTTATATAAATATGGTGATATTGGCGAAGTGGAGTTTGGTAAAAACAAAGAATTAGTGTTTTCAAAATTGTGGCAACAAAGGAGATGGTCGAGATAAGTGAACATAATCGATTTTAATTGATGGAATTGTTTTAAAGACCGAGTTAATGAATGGTTTTGAGTAGTAAAGACCTAAGCTGCCAATATACTTAAGCGTACTATTTTGAGATTGATAATTAAAACACCGGCTATCAACAGAATATTATTGGACCTTTTTGACGTGTTGTTTCGAAAAGACCTGGATGGGAACTAGACCCAAAACCACTTCGAATCAAAATTGCGTATGAAATTAATCTACAGGGATGTGTATTAAGATGGAGTAAAATGCAAGGGCTGTTCTGTTTATAGGAGAGTGCCTTCGGTATGTCCAGACCCAGAACAACTTGTATAGACGAATATATGACAGAGTATTCATAACAGATCACATAAGACGATCGTTTCGAGGTATTACGTTTGGTGGAGGACGAATTCATTTCTCTTAGCTTTTATACCCACAATATTTTGAAAGATATACTAGTGATTTAACGGGTTTAATGATGTGGCATTCAAAGTAAATGGTGGCGTGTTGTTCTAGAAAGTTAATCGTGACCTTAAGCCTCACAACCGGGAAATGACAAAAATCGGGTAGGCACCATGACTAGTTGGGTCGCACCCAAGCATGGTATATTGTCACTGACCTAGAGAAAATTCATTTTGTTCTTCTTTCATTTCTGTATCTCCCAGGAACGATCATGTCGGTACCGATCATTGGTGACAATATATTCGATACACTCAAGCTGAATGAGTGGTCGGTCATGTGTGGCCGGGTTGCAAGATGTTCTTGTTGAACCCTAGTGTATCCCCTTTAGAGTACACTGATCGGAAGGTGGTCCCATACCTTGTCATAGTAGGAGTCCAATCTCTAATAAGCGCCCTATGGTTTTTGATTTTATATTGGATATGTAGAGCGTGAAATGCCAGCGTCCTGCTATGTGTTTATTTATTTATGGTTTAACAGGCACTATTATAATATCATTGGATTTTGATATGTCAAAAATGTTTGGGTTATAGTAAGGTAAAAATTGTTTGTGTTTATGTCTTACTATTATCTTTTTCTTTCGAATGGATTTTCTAAAGTTAAACAAGTTGTTTTCCATGTGAATTTACCACTGACTGATCCGGGTGAATTTTGGTTTTCTTGAAATGTGCTCGGGTCAACCGAGTAATTTCCAGGCTAGGTTTCGCTTGGAGTTTCAGAAGAGGAGCTGAAGTCGAGACGTATTCCATATATTTACAGGTACTAGTTTATTTTCACTTTGTTTTTTACTGAAAAAAATGTATACTATGATGTTGTAATCATATATATACAGCTTTCTTTTAAATAAAGTATTGTTGATTATTATATTTTGTTCGTTCCGCTGTGAGACTCTGATCTTCTATTCTGATATTTCTTTCTTTCTTCTCTCATCCTCTAACTTCTTTCTATTAACAATCTACTTTTTCTGTGTAGTTTGAATTGACATGGGTTGTTATGTGTTGACTTAAACTGTACAGAAAAAGTGGGTCATTACATTTGGTATCAGAGTTGAAGGTTCAGTAGTAACCTTGGCTTTATGGCATAACTCAATAGAGATGAGGTTAATCATACCCTAGATTGAGTTTGAGAGAATACATACGAGAGAGCATATTTGCAGATTTATATAAAAAAAAATTGGTCCTATATTGTGTTGGTTGATCTGTTGAGTGGCACATAAATTCAAATCGATGTGTTTAGTTGACGTGGTCGATATGGATTTATAAACACTTAAACAAGGCAAGTTAATATAATATTGTTTTAAAAGGCGGGTAAATGAAATAACTTTACCCAAAATAATATTTTGATACAAAGGAATAATTTTTTGAAAATTGCTGATGTGATTGGTTGTTATTCAGACCAATATTAGGATTTAAAATCCCGAATATTAAGGAAAATATTTTCTGAGGTATTATAAGGTAAAATAATATTACTTTGGAAGGTTTGTTGGATAAAAATCATTTTTAAATAGATTTTAAAAGTGATTTAAGCACTGAAATCACTTTAGTAACTGGAAAATAATTCTGATGATGGACTGCAACATTATTGGTATTCATTTTCAAGTTTCCAAGTGATGGATTGCTACCATTGTAAAATTTGTTACTGGCAATTTGTTTGAGAAAGCAAATTTAAAAATTCAATTATTTTGAATTGAATTTAAAGTTTCTTATGTGAGTTAAAATCAAACAAGTCAATAAGAATGTAACAATTGAATGTACATGATTCAAAATAAATCAGATTTCAGTAAAACCAAAAATGTTTGAATCTATTTAATTATATTTTTCTGAGAATGTGAAAAATTTAAATTTCATAGTATAAATTGAAAGTTATGCCCAGTTTAAAATTTAAAATAGTCACTATGGAATTTATATATATTTTAAATAATATATAGCCCGTAAAAATAGCCATTTTGCAAATGACCTCCATTTTTTATGAAAACACTTTTGTTGGATCCGGAATGTCAAATTATTGCTAGATTCCAATTTTCATAATTTTTGGAATTAATATGTGAGCGTGGTGAAGTTAAACGCATTTGGTCAGTTCAATTTGAATTCGATCGACCAGAAAATGGTCATTTTTCAAATGGTCTCCAAATTCGATGAAATTAGTTTTATTAGGACTGTATTGTCAAAACATTGCTAGATTTATTTTTCTAGGATTTTTGGAGTTAGTATGTGGCCCGGGTAAATTAAAATATGCGTTCAAATTCAATATATATTGATTTATATTTTAATTTTGATAAAAACTGATGGAAACAGTCGAATGGGCTTATGAAACATATCCTATCGTGTTCGGGATTGGGGTATTTTGCTGGAGGCGACAGTCGTTGGGTTTGATTTGGAGTTCGTGGCAAGAAATAAGTATTTTTGGGAATTAAATATTATTAAAATCATTATATATAAATCCTTTTCAACTAAACCCTAATTACAACTCAGAGCCGCCTCTCTAAAGAAAACCAATAGATAGAAAGCTCTAATTTTCCTCCCTTGATTTTTCAAAATCTATTCATTAAAATTCAATGTTTATAATACAAAAATCATTAATGTTTCTATGCTCCTCAAATTGATCTAAGTTTGATGGAATTTCATTGAAGAATCGATTCAAAAATTGGAGTTGAAACCCCTGTCGTTCGCATGCCAATCGAGGTGCTTGAAGGGAAGCGAGCTACGCGCCACCGCCGGTGTGGGGAAGGGGTCGCCGACCTTCCTCGTGGGCCCATTCGATCATCGAATGGCCTCACATATTGGTTGCAATTTGGAGCCCTACTTTCGAGCATTGGGTTCTTTATTCTGATGCTTGGAGATGAAGACAACGGGGAACATAAAAGATTAAGGGTTAATGACTTAATTGGTGGATTTAATTTTAATTAACTAATTTATTACGTAATTCAAATGTATTTAACGCAAATATTATTGTATCTTTTTCGTATGAGGTCCAAATCGCGCGAAACCAGATCTATTGCGATCGTGGGGACGAGAGCTTCACAACAAGACTAACTGGGTTCAGTTTGGAGCTTGTTAGAATTTAGGGAAAATTTGAATCCAAACCGTCCTTTAAAGAATGACAGAGTGGAAACCAGTGGTGAGATCCCTCTCTCACTCAAATTATTTTACAGTTATTGTATTATAGGTTGCAGATGGGGGTTAGTAGCTCCTGACACTACTTTTTGTATAGACTATGGTTGATTGTTTGTTTGGATTGTGATTGATATCCTCATTGACTGATATTATTGTATGTAAAATTATTTATATAAAATGTATATAAAATTATCATGAAGAGAGATAAAATAACTATTCATTTACAAATCAGACGATTTGTTTATGTACACCCATTTAACTGACATTGATTGGGATGATAAATTTTACACATCGCCCAACTGCACAAATAAAATCTGTTTTTGTTGATTGAAACCCCACACGGGTATTGGGATGATTTTTGACGTACACTAATACCAATAATTAGTGGTATGTCAACCGATAGGTTGACAGACTGTATAAGCATTATTTATTTATTTTAATGCTTATACAGTGGTAAAATGCACTCTGTATGTTGTATGAAGTTTTGATGATTGTTTATCATTGTCGTTATATACATGTGATGTATGAAATCCATACAACTGAAATTATATGTTAATTGATTGAGTCTTGTTAATTGATTGAGTCTGATTCCAATTATAATTATTAATATTTTTAAATAATATCCATTGTACAATCAAAATCAGATATTTTGAAAATTGAAATGAAGTTGAAATCGTTTTGAAATGAATTTATAAACGAATTTATAAAATATGTTTTAAATGGAAATCAATGAAATATATATAATATTATATATATATATATATATATATATATATATATTAATGGCTTGAATAGAACGCACCATGCTGCGAACGTTCATGAATTTTAACCATTAACTTCAAATGGACATTATGGAGGATCCGACCGTCGAATTCTAATAAAGTCAGAACCATTGGGTACGTATCGAAAAGAGCTTTCCAATGAATATAAGAGATTTAAAATCTAATGGTTGGATTTGGAGATACGTCCAAATAAAATCTTAAAAAGTCGCTATGGATGCAGTTCAGTGGTCGATATTGGCAACCAACTGTACAGGCCTTGATAAAATTATTAAAATATTAATAATTTGTGTAAAATCATAATAAATGATTTAGAAAGAATTTGGATGAAAAGTTCACGTTTGTAAAGATAAAAATATATTTTTTATCAAAATGAACTAGTTAATAACTAGAATGGTAATACAGTGATTTTAAATAAATAAATTGGATTTGAGAATGGTTTTAATCTAACCATAATTTTCCAATGTATTAATTGGAATGGCTTTGAATAGAAATCATCTTCGGGATATTTTGATATTGGATTCTATGACTATACGGATATTGTGGAGAAATTCGGAAGATAGATATATATCTTTATTCCCCATACGATATGTGTGGATTTCAAAATTTGATATTGAATATAAGCCGATATAATTTCTGTTCAAAGACTTATATTTAATATCGAATTGGATTTTGGGTTTGTCATGAATGGTGTCTTAAATAACACTGTTCTTAAACCCCATATGAAAAGAATTAATCTTTTAATTAAGATTACTAGAGTTCCCAGTTATATTTAGTAATTGGAATAAAATGGAATGTGAATTGGGTTTATTGTGAATGGTGTTTTAAATGACATTCGTTCTTTAACTCAAATTAACAGTGAAATATTATTAGGAATTTATAAATCTTTTAATTACAATTTAACGGAAATTTTCCAAAGTTAAGTTTTCCAATTTAATATATCAAATTGGAATTGAATGGAATTCGATTTGGTAATAATGGAAGTGCGCTTCTGTTGAGGAAGACTGTTGCTATATATGGAATTTAAAAGGATTTGTTGTTATTCCATTTATATTACTGGTTAGATACCGAAATTTATATCAATTATATATATTGATCTGTTTTCCGTGAAGATTTCATAATTAATGGAATGTGATTTTGGGTTTATCGTGAACTGTGTTTTAAATGACATTGGTTCTTTAGCCCAGTTAAAGACAAGATTTATTTCCTAAATTTGAATAATCATTACATAATGATTTTTGGAGATTAAGACTAAGTGGAGTTTTAATGAATCTTTAATTAGATTGAAATGTGAATGTGATAATTTGAATTATCAAATTCGGGAAATGATCGAGAATGGAGTATCAATAGTTTTGCTCCAAGCGATAGTTGAATCTTTAAATAGATTTGAACGAGAAATGGTAATTAATTTTACCGATAACACCGTGGTGTTAGATATGGAGTGTTACCAGTTTTGCCCTATGGGATGAATAGATTAGGATTCTGAAATAAAATAAATGATTACTTGGGTAAGATTAGCGAATCCCGACTAGTTTGGAAAACCTTAATTTGATTTAAATTGTGAAATGAATATTTGAATAAAAGAATATTCTGGATTGGATTGAGGTGTATTTTGTGTTTTTATAGTACTTATTTATAAAATACGCGAGTTATTCGGAAAGACCGAGTTTATCCCATTCTTAATAATTGTTACGACGATAATTCGACAATGAAGACGGTGGTTGAAGACCGGAGATCTTCATATCATTTGGATGATTACTGGCATCTTGATTGTGAGGCATCCCAAGATAAGGTAATAAGTGGTGATCGTCCAGACGTACTTGGAGATCGACCGGATATGCGAGTACCTCTCTCCTGTATTGGACATATAGGACGAGAAATAAGGTGCCTCCGGTTTCGTTCAGACCCAGAATGGACTTGCAAATGGATAATATATCTGACATTATCCTTTATACTGTATTCGTTGATCTCTGCTAAATATATATCTGTTTGGTGGAGGAGAATTTATTCTCTTGCTTAACACCCTTCTCTGAGCTTAGAGGTTATATATTGGCAAGAATCAGTGGTACGGTATGGAGTGACAGTGTGGCATGCTGAGTGGCATGTGATCAAGGCTTTTGTTAAAAAGTAGAGCCGTGTGGTTGATGATCAAAGCATGACTTTAAATAGCATAGCTTTGTGTATAGCGTTAATTCGCGAGCCTCACACCCCGGTGTAACGACCCGCAAATTCAAACCCTTTGAGTCGACTAAATACAATACAAGTTTGACCCAAACTGCACGAAAATACGAATCATTTATAGAAAGAAGTTAGAGGATGAGAAATAGGAAAGATAGAAAATTAGAATAGAAGAATTAAGATAGAAGGAAGAACTGAATAACATCAAATCTAACAATCGCAGTGGAATAAAATATAATATTGATATAAGCTTTGGAAAATACAAAAAAAAACCGTATTTGAACTTCCATACAACATCAGAGTACATCATATATACATCATAGCGGAAATAAACCCTATATAACCAATGCTGAAACCTCCAGCTCCAACGCCTTTTGATTATCTGAAAATCCTGAACTAATTTACTGCCTGTACAAATTTTGGGCACCCAAGAGTTTAGGGTGAACACAGAAAAATAAATTTTGGGTCAGTCATGGGACTGGTGTGAGTAAACGATTTAAACATTTTGCTTAACTCGGAAAATTTCTTTTGAAAGAAAAGATAATCTAAGATCGATCCACACACAAACAAGGATAGTTTTTATCTTACGATAACCCAAAACATTTTGAAATTATAACTATAGTGATATTCTAATAATGTCTAGGGTTTCCACAAATAAATTAGAATCTAGCGGAAACGCTTGCGTCTCATGCTCCACATATACAGTATACAAACAAAAACCGCTTAGCGCTTAGGGATATTGGATTTCCAACTATGATAAGGTATGGAACCATCTGTTGATAGTGTATCTCTAGAGAGGAATACACTGAATTCAACAAGAACGTCTTGCAACCCGACCACACATAACCTACCACTCATTTCCCTTGAGTGTATCAAATATATTGTCACCGTACGGTTGCTAGCAACATAACCATTCCCGGGAGATACAGAAGGGAAAGAAGTAACAAAAATGAATATTTTCTAGATGTTGACAATACACCCAAATGGGAGTGACCCACATAGCCATGTTGCCTTCCCGATTTTTGTCATTTCCTGATTATGAGGCTTGATGTCTTAACTTACCATTTTGAGCAGTACATCTTTATTCACTCTGAATGCCACATCGTCAAACCTATCAAATCACAAATTGATTTCCCTAAAACCACGGGTATAAAGCTAAGAGAAACGAATTCCTTCGCCACCAAACATAGTTTAGAAGAGATTAAGTTACGAAATCTGCTAGGTATACTTTGTTAGACATTCATCCATATAAGTTGTCCAGGGTTTGGACAAACCGAAGGCAGTATACTTGTAATAACCCAAAAATCTGGGCCAGTTTAAAATTTTTATTTTGGCAATTTTGGCGAATTTTGATTATTTAAAATGAATTATTTTAAATAAAAACGACGAGAAATTTATTTTGAATATATTCGAACGTATATATTATACGCGTCGTCGTTAGAATATAAATAATTATATATATAATTATAAATAGAATTGAAAATGGCGCGGTAGTTCGATAATTCGATTTCAAACTTCAATTGAACATACCGGGTGCAAAACAATCCGGATTTTAGTGAAACCAAAAACATTAGGATCTAATTGATAATATCTTTCCAACGAATCCGAAGAATCAAGATTTCATAACGGGAATCAAAAGAAATGTCCAGTTGAAAATTCTGAATAGTCGCTATGGAATTCAGGCCCTTAAAAATGGACATTTTGCAAATAACCTCGGATTTCGACGAAACCAGTTTTGTTGGGTCCGTGATGTCAAGTTATTGCTAGATTCCAAATTTCATAATTTTTCGAATCAATATGTGAGCGTGGCAAAGGAAAACGCATTTGACCAGTTTTAGTTGATTTTAATCGACTGGAAAATGGCCATTTTTCCAACGGTCTCAGAATTCGACGAAACTAGTTTTGTTAGGACCGTATCGTCAATACGAAGCTAGAAAATATTTTTCTGGAATTTTTCAAGTTAGTATCTGACCCCGGTAAATTGAAATGCGCGTTCAAATTCAATATATAGAGTTATATGTTGATTTTAACGGAAACTGATTGTAACGATCGAATCAGCTTACGATACATATCCCATTGTGTTCAAAATGGGGGTAAAACGCTATGGACGACAGGCGGTGGACCTCGTTTAGAGGTCGTATGTAAAAGTACCTTTTTAGAAATTAAATAGTAAAATTAAATAAAAAAAATATTTTCTCTCCCCTTAAATCCTCCTGCCCCCCCTCCCCCCCCCCCGTTCAGAAAATTAAAACTAGAAAAAAGAAAAAAAATAAAACGCGCCGCTTCCAATCGATGCCGCTCGCCGACGCCGACCTCCCCTCCGCCTCACTCCCACCCCCTCGGCCAACCTCCCCGTCGCTTCTCCCCTTCCACCCCCTCAGTCGATCACCCTCCCTCCTCGTTCCTCTTCATGCTGAAAGCCGCAAGCCTCAAGAACAGGAGACCACCGCGAGCTCGACGAGCGCCGCCACTTGCCGATGCCACCACGCCCTGACTGCCGTGGGCCCCTCCGACCTACCACCTCGCCGACGGTCAGAGGTACGACTCCCCCCCCTTCGCAGGAAATTGAAACAGTAAGTTTTACAATTATTAATTTAAATGACTAGTTAACATTTATAAAATTAGTTTTATCAAGGTAGAAAAGTTTGTTTTTTTTTCTTAGAATAAAAATAGGATTTTTATATTTTGAACTTCGAAAAGAAAATAGCTTTGTAAAGTAAAAATAGGATTTTTAGAAAATAGCTTTGTAAAGTAAAAATAAGATTTTTATGAAATATAAACAACTTAGTTTTTAAAATATAAACAGCTTTGTTTGTTTTAAAAATAAAAATAGATATTGTTTTTTTTAAAATATAAATAACCTTGGGTTATAAAAATATAAAATAGCATTGTTTTATTTTCAAAAATTCATTTATTAACATAGGGTTAAAAAGATGTGATTTTTATTCATTCAAAAACGAATAGAAGTGAAGATAAGAATTTGATTTTTATATAATCTAGAGAGTAAAAATTTGATTTTTATATATTGAACTTCGAAATAAAAATATGATTTTTATATATTGAACTTCGAAATAAAAATATGATAGAATAGCGAAGTAAAATTCGATTTTTACATATGTAGTGAAAGCGGACAACGAAGGTGACAAAAGGGCGAGGACGATGAAGATTTCTATCAATGAAGTGCCGTGGAGCTAGGATAGCTATCTGTGAGAATTTCTCACCTTTCAATTTCATTTCTATTTATATATATATATATACTAGGATGCAGACGGTGCTTAGTAGCACCTGACACAATCGTCCACAGACCATGGACTTGTTTGTTTGGTTGCATAGATTAGTTATATGATGTGATTTGAATTTGGTTGTTTGGTGATTTTGATTGATGTGTGAATGGCGTGGGCCTTCACTAGACCGGGGATAAGGCTAGGCCTTGTCCCGTTTCTAGTATCGTGCCGTTATGCCGCTGAAATTTTCTAAAATATGTTAGAAAATTAAAAATATCAATTTTATTGAATAAATGAACTGAATAGAAATTCATATGTTAAAATAAAATATTTTCTCGTTAAAAATATAATTTTTAACGTGAAAGTGAATAAATAGATATTTATAGACAAATCGACCGATTTGTTTATATGCACTGATTTGACTGATATTGATTGGGTCGATAAATTTTACACATCGCCCAACTGCACGAATAAAAATCTGTGTTTGATTGTTTGAAACCCCACACGGGTGTTGGGATGAAATTTGAAGTTCACTCATCCTGATTGATTAAATATGTCGATCGATTGATTGACAGGCTGTTATAAGCGTTAGATATCTATATTTGATGCTTATACGGTGTAGTGCACTTTGGTTGATGGTTGATTATTTTTCAATGCTATTATATACATGTGTTGTATGAAAATCCATATAATTAATGTTATATGGTGATTGATTGGGCCTCATTCCAATTTAGAAAATAAAGAATAATATAAAATAAAGGTTCATGTGTTGACAGTACTCATCCATTGAGATTGGTCATGGGTTGAACGAAATATTTTGATAATAACAACTATCTCGAAAAAGAAATATTTGAAATAGAATATTTGAAAATAGAAATTTATGAAGCCGTGTTGATTAGATTGACGCCATTTTGACGTGAACGATATTTATATCGATTTTATTCATTTCGAAATGAATTGAATTGAAAACGATTTCGAAATGAATTGAAATGAAAACGATTTCGAAATGAATTGAATTGAAAACGATTTCGAAATGAATTGAATTGAAAACGATTTCGAAATGAATTGAATTGAAAACGATTTCGAAATGAATTGAATTGAAAACGATTTCGAAATGAATTGAATTGAAAACGATTTCGAAATGAATTGAATTGAAAACGATTTCGAAATGAATTGAATTGAAAACGATTTCGAAATGAATTTAAAACGATTTCGAAATGAATTGAATTGAAAACGATTTCGAAATGAATTGAATTGAAAACGATTTCGAAATGAATTGAATTGAAAACGATTTCGAAATGAATTGAATTGAAAACGATTTCGAAATGAATTGAATTGAAAATGAATTCAAATTGAATTGAAAGCGAATTGAATTGAATTCAAATTGAATTGAAATTTGAATTGAATAGAAATGAACTTTGAAACGAATTTATAAAGAAGAATTCAATTTTGCTTTGAATTGAAATGGAAGTTGAAATAGATTTTGAAACGAATTTTAAAACTATTTATATAATTCGTTTTAAATATAAATCGACGAAATATATATTATATATATAATATAATGGCCTGAATAGAACGCGCCGCGCCGCGGCAATTCGTGAATTTCGACCATTTATTTCAAACGGACATTACGGGAGATCCGACCGTCGGATTCTCCTAAAACTGGAACCGTTGGGTTCGTATCGAAAAGAGCTTTCTAACGAATATTAGAAATTTGAAATCTAACGGTTGGATTTGGAGTTACGTCCAAATCAAATTTGAAAAAGGTCGCTGTAAGTGCAGTTCGATGGCCATTGATGGAAATCGACTGTACGGGCCTTGATAAAATTATTAAAAATAGTAATAATTTGTGTAAAATCATAAGAAATGATTTAGGAAGGAGTGAAAAACTCCATATTTGAAAAGATAAAAATAGATTTTTATCGAAATGAACTGGTTTTGAACTAGAAGTATAATTCTATTTATTTTTAAATAAATGAATTGAATTTAAAAAGGGTTTTAAAAATAACCAGAATATCCAATGATTGCATTGGAGTGGATTTGAATCGAAATCGTCTTCGGAATATTTCGATGTTGGAATTCGTGATTATACAGGGGTTGTTATGGAAATTTGAAAGATATATATTTATATCGTTATTTCCAATACGACATTTGTTAGTCGTAGAATTCGATATTGAATATAAGCCGATATATTTTCTATTCAGAGCCTTGTATTGAATATCGAATGTGATTTGGGTTTGTCGTGAGTGGTGTCTTCACTAACACTGTTCTTGAACCCAGTTGAGAAAAGGTTAAATCTTTTTATTTAGATTTAATGAAGTGTACCAATTAAAGAATATTTAATTGGAATTGAATTGATATTGATTTTTGGGTTTATCGTGGACAGTGTTTTAAATAACACTCGTTCTTTAACCCGATAATCAATGGAATGTGACTTTGGGTTTATCGTGAACTGTGTTTTAAATGACACTGATTCTTTAACCCAGTCAAAGATTAAAACTAAGTGGAGTTTTAATGAATCTTTAATTAGATTGAAAAGATCGAGAATGGAGTATCACCAGTTTTACTCCAGGCGATAGTTAAATCTTTAATTAGATTTGAATGTGAAATGGTAATTGAATTTACCGATAACACCGTGGTGTTAGATATGAAGTATAACCAGTTTTACTTCATGGGATGAATAGGTTGGGATTGGGAAATAAAATAAATGATTTCTTCGGTGTGGTTCGCTAATCCCGACTAGTTTGAATTGATATTCAAAGGAGATTAAAGAATAAATTTAAAGAATTTATCTTGGATAAAATTAATGGGAACTTTTCCCAAAGTATAGGAATATTTGAATAAAAGAATATTCTGAATTGGAATGAGGCGTATGTTGTGTTGGTGTAACACTTTTATAATATATACGCGAGTTATTCAGAAAGACCGGGTTTATCCCATTCTGAATAACTGATTCGACGTGGTGTCGAAGATGAAGACGGTGGTCGAAGACCGGAAGTCTTCACGTCGTTTGGGTGATTACTGATGATCTTGATTGGGCTGTACACCCAAGAAGATGGAAACTGTTAGTGATCGTCCAGACGTGCTTGGAGATCGATGGATATGCGGGGTACTAGGTGCCTCTGGTTTCGTTCAGCCCCAGAACAGACTTGTAAATGGACTGTGTGTCTGACATTGGATTTTAGTCTGTGTGATTGATTTCTATTAAATATATATCTGTTTGGCGGCGGAGAATTTATTCTCTTGCTTAACGCCCTTCTCTGAGACGTACGAGCTCAGGGGTTATATATTGATGGATATCAAACGCATGGAGTGAATTGCCTGTGTGGCATGCCTAAGTGGCAATTGATCGAGGCTTCTGTTGAAAAGCAAAGTCTTGTAGTGATGATCAAAGCAAGGCCTTTGTGGCGTAGCTTTGTGTAACGTTTGCTTCGCGATTTTCACACCCGGTATGAACCAAAAACGGGAGAGGACGTCAGGGAGGGCATGCGTTTCTAGAAGTGGCGTCAGTGGTTTTACACGCCCTGACGAGTTTGACTTATGTGGTTTTTGCTATTGCGAGGCGCCTCGGATTGATCGGTCGTTCTCGAACCGATGGAGTCATTTAGTTGGCTCATTTACGCCCCATAGGGCGGAGAAACGCATGTTCAGGGTTTAAGTTTAATCCACATCGGTGGACCGGCCCTGAGGATCCAAGGGTCGATGCGCTCTGACCCTGAGGCTCGGGCTAGACAGTCTCGAAGACGGTGAGGACTATCTTTTGCCTCGGTTCATAGATGGAAATCCAATTTCCAATACGTGACATTTGCGGTTTTGATTGTAGAACTAGTATGGCGACATGATATATGGTACCCATGCCGCCTATGATTGATACTTATGATTTGATGTTGTTTTATACACTATGCACTTATAATAGTATCAAATGATTTGTTTTAAACGTATCAAGCATTCTTTGGCTGTTATAAGGGAAAACCCTATCCCCCGGCTTGCGTTGCATTGTGTGATAGGACCTGGGTCTTATAACAGCTTCATTTTTCTTTATTTAGCATTGCGCTGTTGTTTATGCACTGGTATCCTTGGGAGGAAACCCGTTCCGTGTTATACGGCGCGGTCCCTTGATTTACCTAACTTTAAAATAAAGATAATAACTATTTTAGTTCTCACACCAGTCACATGACTGACCTGGAGTTTATTGTTTTAACCTAAACTCTGGGTGCCCTTATTTTGACACGGGCAGCTAGTAGTTTTGGTTTTGCAGATTTATATTCACAGGATCCTGGTTTACAGCTGGAACGATATCCGGAAAGCTTTGTATCCGTATATCTCATTCTAGTTGTGTATTGTATTATTTTCCGCTGCGATGTATTTAAATGTCATTTAAATCTCTGATATTTCTGTGTAATATTCATTTATACTCTGTATATTCTTGTAATCTGATGCATTGTTGTAATAAGCAATGAAATGTTCTTCTGTATGAGTTCTGTTGTGGCTTGTTCTCGAACTATCCGACGCTTTCCTTTACGGGGAAGTTACGGGTTTTTACAGTTGGTATCAGAGCTTTGGTTTACAAAGCTAGAGAACAAGGCACATTAGAACTATACGAAAGAATTCATCAGAATTGGATTAATAATATCCAACGGGAATGACTCGTTAGAGATAGGATCAGTAGTATCCTAGAACGAGTGTGAAGAGTATATTTTTAAAAATGAAAACAAAATTTGTTTTGAAAATTTAAATCAACTATTCGTATTTGATTATTTATTTTAATGAATTTGGACAATCCAGTATATATAGATTTTGCGCATACGTCTGATCCGCGTGTATTCGAAGTTTTGATATACTGGGTAGATATAGAATCACCTTCTAAGTCGCCCGGAGAGAACTCTGATGATTGATGCATCATCATCAGAAATTATGTTCGAGTGACGAAAGGGAGATTTCTATATACTTCCTATTGACTGTTGTGAGAACCAAAATTAGATAGGGCCTATTGTTGTGATTTGGCATCAAAAATCTGATTTTTGACTATGTATCAAAGTTATCAATTTGAAACTCTAATCCACTAATTGATTGATGTTTGTGTTGTTTGTTTATTTGTTTGATAATTTTGAACCATTTTGCCTAATAGTATCAAATATTGAATTGTATTGAAAATTGGTCGCATTTGCTAGCATATACATGTACTTTCATTGAACAGGTCATAGCAAGGAGGCTAGAGCAGAGAATAAAATTTGTTTGCCCGACAAATAGGTACATGTTTACTACAAAATTTACTGTTTTGTTTGGGTGATGATGATTTTATGAGCCTATTGGCTAGCCGTTTGGCTTTTTCTTTTTCTTTTTGAGATTAGAAGGACCGGGGAAGCTATTTGAAATTCCCCGATGCTCCCGGTGTAGGGGAGGTTATGGCGAAATTTTTCAAAAATTTAGGGTGTTAGCCAAATTTTTGAAGAATTGGAAAATTCTCAGAAACTGAAAGGTTAGAGAATGAAAGCCAGATCAAACGTAGAGTTGATTGATCAAACCACTTTCGACTTTGTTCCTTTTTGGGGACGAAAAGTTTTAAGTGGGGGAGATTGTAATAACCCGAAAATCTGGGCCAGTTTAAAATTTTTATTTTGGCAATTTTGGCGAATTTTGATTATTTAAAATGAATTATTTTAAATAAAAACGACGAGAAATTTATTTTGAATATATTCGAACGTATATATTATACGCGTCGTCGTTAGAATATAAATAATTATATATATAATTATAAATAGAATTGAAAATGGCGCGGTAGTTCGATAATTCGATTTCAAACTTCAATTGAACATACCGGGTGCAAAACAATCCGGATTTTAGTGAAACCAAAAACATTAGGATCTAATTGATAATATCTTTCCAACGAATCCGAAGAATCAAGATTTCATAACGGGAATCAAAAGATATGTCCAGTTGAAAATTCTGAATAGTCGCTATGGAATTCAGGCCCTTAAAAATGGACATTTTGCAAATGACCTCGGATTTCGATGAAACCAGTTTTGTTGGGTCCGTGATGTCAAGTTATTGCTAGATTCCAAATTTCATAATTTTTCGAATCAATATGTGAGTGTGGCAAAGGAAAACGCATTTGACCAGTTTTAGTTGATTTTAATCGACTGGAAAATGGCCATTTTTCCAACGGCCTCAGAATTCGACGAAACTAGTTTTGTTAGGACCGTATCGTCAATACGAAGCTAGAAAATATTTTTCTGGAATTTTTCAAGTTAATATCTGACCCCGGTAAATTGAAATGCGCGTTCAAATTCAATATATAGAGTTATATGTCGATTTTAACAGAAACTGATTGTAACGATCGAATCAGCTTACGATACATATCCCATTGTGTTCAAAATGGGGGTAAAACGCTATGGACGACAGGCGGTGGACCTCGTTTAGAGGTCGAATGTAAAAGTACCTTTTTAGAAATTAAATAATTATATTAAATAAAAAAATATTTTCTCTCCCCTTAAATTCGCCCCCCCCCCCCCCCCGTTCAGAAAATTAAAACCAGAAAAAAGAAAAAAAAACGCGCCGCTTCCAATCGATACCGCTCGCCGACGCCGACCTCCCCTCCGCCTCACTCCCACCCCCTCGGCCAACCTCCCCGTCGCTTCTCCCCTTCCATCCCCTCAGTCGATCGCCCTCCCTCCTCGTTCCTCTTCATGCTGAAAGCCGCAAGCCTCAAGAACAGGAGACCACCGCGAGCTCGACGAGCGCCGCCACTTGCCGATGCCACCACGCCCTAACTGTCGTGGGCCCCTCCGACCTGCCACCTCGCCGACGGTCAGAGGTCCGACTCCCCCCCTTCGCAGGAAATTGAAACAGTAAGTTTTACAATTATTAATTTAAATGATTAGTTAACATTTATAAAATTAGTTTTATCAAGGTAGAAAAGTTTGTTTTTTTTTCTTAGAATAAAAATAGGATTTTTATATTTTGAACTTCGAAAAGAAAATAGCTTTGTAAAGTAAAAATAGGATTTTTAGAAAATAGCTTTGTAAAGTAAAAATAAGATTTTTATGAAATATAAACAACTTAGTTTTTAAAATATAAACAGCTTTGTTTGTTTTAAAAATAAAATTAGATATTGTTTTTTTAAAAATATAAATAACCTTGGGTTATAAAAATATAAAATAGCATTGTTTTCTTTTCAAAAATTCATTTATTAACATAGGGTTAAAAAGATGTGATTTTTATTCATTCAAAAACGAATAGAAGTGAAGATAAGAATTTGATTTTTATATAATCTAGAGAGTAAAAATTTGATTTTTATATAATGAACTTCGAAATAAAAATATGATTTTTATATATTGAACTTCGAAATAAAAATATGATTTTTATATATTGAATAGCGAAGTAAAATTCGATTTTTACATATGTAGTGAAAGCGGACAACGAAGGTGACAAAAGGGCGAGGACGATGAAGATTTCTATCAATGAAGTGCCGTGGAGCTAGGATAGCTATCTGTGAGAATTTCTCACCTTTCAATTTCATTTCTATTTATATATATATACTAGGATGCAGACGGTGCTTAGTAGCACCCGACACTAACGTCCACAGACCATGGACTTGTTTGTTTGGTTGCATAGATTAGTTATATGATGTGATTTGAATTTGGTTGTTTGGTGATTTTGATTGATGTGTGAATGGCGTGGGCCTTCACTAGACCGGGGATAAGGCTAGGCCTTGTCCCGTTTCTAGTATCGTGCCGTTATGCCGCCGAAATTTTCTAAAATATGTTAGAAAATTAAAAATATCAATTTTATTGAATAAATGAACTGAATAGAAATTCATATGTTAAAATAAAATATTTTATCGTTAAAAATATAATTTTTAACGTGAAAGTGAATAAATAGATATTTATAGACAAATCGACCGATTTGTTTATATGCACTGATTTGACTGATATTGATTGGGTCGATAAATTTTACACATCGCCCAACTGCACGAATAAAAATCTGTGTTTGATTGTTTGAAACCCCACACGGGTGTTGTGATGAAATTTGAAGTTCACTCATCCTGATTGATTAAATATGTCGATCGATTGATTGACAGGCTGTTATAAGCGTTAGATATCTATATTTGATGCTTATACAGTGTAGTGCACTTTGGTTGATGGTTGATTATTTTTCAATGCTATTATATACATGTGTTGTATGAAAATCCATATAATTAATGTTATATGGTGATTGATTGGGCCTCATTCCAATTTAGAAAATAAAGAATAATACAAAATAAAGGTTCATGTGTTGACAGTACTCATCCATTGAGATTGGTCATGGGTTGAACGAAATATTTTGATAATAACAACTATCTTGAAAAAGAAATATTTGAAATAGAATATTTGAAAATAGAAATTTATGAAGCCGTTTTGATTAGATTGACGCCATTTTGACGTGAACAATATTTATATCGATTTTATTCATTTCGAAATGAATTGAATTGAAAACGATTTCGAAATGAATTGAATTGAAAACGATTTCGAAATGAATTGAAAACGATTTCGAAATGAATTGAATTGAAAACGATTTCGAAATGAATTGAATTGAAAACGATTTCGAAATGAATTGAATTGAAAACGATTTCGAAATGAATTGAAAACGATTTCGAGATGAATTGAATTGAAAACGATTTCGAAATGAATTGAATTGAAAACGATTTCGAAATGAATTGAAAACGATTTCGAAATGAATTGAATTGAAAACGATTTCGAAATGAATTGAATTGAAAACGATTTCGAAATGAATTGAATTGAAAACGATTTCGAAATGAATTGAATTGAAAACGATTTCGAAATGAATTGAAAACGATTTCGAAATGAATTGAATTGAAAAAGATTTCGAAATGAATTGAATTGAAAACGATTTCGAAATGAATTGAATTGAAAACGATTTCGAAATGAATTGAATTGAAAACGAATTCAAATTGAATTGAAAGCGAATTGAATTGAATTCAAATTGAATTGAAATTTGAATTGAATAGAAATGAACTTTGAAACGAATTTATAAAGAAGAATTCAATTTTGCTTTGAATTGAAATGGAAGTTGAAATAGATTTTGAAACGAATTTTAAAACTATTTATATAATTCGTTTTAAATAGAAATCGACGAAATATATATTATATATATTATATATATAATATAATGGCCTGAATAGAACGCGCCGCGCCGCGGCAGTTCGTGAATTTCGACCATTTATTTCAAACGGACATTACGGGAGATCCGACCGTCGGATTCTCCTAAAACTGGAACCGTTGGGTTCGTATCGAAAAGAGCTTTCTAACGAATATTAGAAATTTGAAATCTAACGGTTGGATTTGGAGTTACGTCCAAATCAAATTTGAGAAAGGTCGCTGTAAGTGCAGTTCGATGGCCATTGATGGAAATCGACTGTACGGGCCTTGATAAAATTATTAAAAATAGTAATAATTTGTGTAAAATCATAAGAAATGATTTAGGAAGGATTGGGATGAAAAACTCCATATTTGAAAAGATAAAAATAGATTTTTATCGAAATGAACTGGTTTTGAACTAGAATTATAATTCTATTTATTTTTAAATAAATAAATTGAATTTAAAAAGGGTTTTAAAAATAACCAGAATATCCAATGATTGCATTGGAGTGGATTTGAATCGAAATCGTCTTCGGAATATTTTGATGTTGGAATTCGTGATTATACAGGGGTTGTTATGGAAATTTGAAAGATATATATTTATATCGTTATTTCCAATATGACATTTGTTAGTCGTAGAATTCGAAATTGAATATAAGCCGATATATTTTCTATTCAGAGCCTTGTATTGAATATCGAATGTGATTTGGGTTTGTCGTGAGTGGTGTCTTCACTAACACTGTTCTTGAACCCAGTTGAGAAAAAGTTAAATCTTTTTATTTAGATTTAATGAAGTGTACCAATTAAAGAATATTTAATTGGAATTGAATTGATATTGATTTTTGGGTTTATCGTGGACAGTGTTTTAAAAAACACTCGTTCTTTAACCCGATAATCAATGGAATGTGACTTTGGGTTTATCGTGAACTGTGTTTTAAATGACACTGATTCTTTAACCCAGTCAAAGATTAAAACTAAGTGGAGTTTTAATGAATCTTTAATTAGATTGAAAAGATCGAGAATGGAGTATCACCAGTTTTACTCCAGGCGATAGTTAAATCTTTAATTAGATTTGAACGTGAAATGGTAATTGAATTTACCGATAACACCGTGGTGTTAGATATGAAGTATAACCAGTTTTACTTCATGGGATGAATAGGTTGGGATTGGGAAATAAAATAAATGATTTCTTCGGTGTGGTTCGTTAATCCCGACTAGTTTGAATTGATATTCAAAGGAGATTAAAGAATAAATTTAAAGAATTTATCTTGGATAAAATTAATGGGAACTTTTCCCAAAGTATAGGAATATTTGAATAAAAGAATATTCTGAATTGGAATGAGGCATATGTTGCGTTGGTGTAACACTTTTATAATATATACGCGAGTTATTCAGAAAGACCGGGTTTATCCCATTCTAAATAACTGATTCGACGTGGTGTCGAAGATGAAGACGGTGGTCGAAGACCGGAAGTCTTCACGTCGTTTGGGTGATTACTGATGATCTTGATTGGGCTGTACACCCAAGAAGATGGAAACAGTTAGTGATCGTCCAGACGTGCTTGGAGATCGATGGATATGCGGGGTACTAGGTGCCTCCGGTTTCGTTCAGCCCCAGAACGGACTTGTAAATGGACTGTGTGTCTGACATTGGATTTTAGTCTGTGTGATTGATTTCTATTAAATATATATCTGTTTGGCGGCGGAGAATTTATTCTCTTGCTTAACGCCCTTCTCTAAGACGTACGAGCTCAGGGGTTATATATTGATGGATATCAAACGCATGGAGTGAATTGCCTATGTGGCATGCCTAAGTGGCAATTGATCGAGGCTTATGTTGAAAAGCGAAGTCTTGTGGTGATGATCAAAGCATGGCCTTTGTGGCGTAGCTTTGTGTAACATTTTCTTCGCGAGTTTCACACCCGGTATGAACCAAAAACGGGAGAGGACGTCAGGGAGGGCATGCGTTTCTTTCTAGCTAGAAGTGGCGTCAGTGGTTTTACATGCCCTGACGAGTTTGACTTATGTGGTTGTTGCTGTTGCGAGGCGCCTCGGATTGATCGGTCGTTCTCGAACCGATGGAGTCATTTAGTTGGCTCATTTACGCCCCATAGGGCGGGGAAACGCATGTTCAGGGTTTAAGTTTAATCCACATCGGTGGACTGGCCCTGAGGATCCAAGGGTCGATGCGCTCTGACCCTGAGGCTCGGGCTAGACAGTCTCAAAGACGGTGAGGACTATCTTTTGCCGCGGTTCATAGATGGAAATCCAATTTCCAATACGTGACATTTGCGGTTTTGATTGTAGAACTAGTATGGCGACATGATATATGGTACCCATGCCGCCTATGATTGATACTTATGATTTGAAGTTGTTTTATACACTATGCACTTATAATAGTATCAAATGATTTGTTTTAAACGTATCAAGCATTCTTTGGCTGTTATAAGGGAAAACCCTATCCCCCGGCTTGCGTTGCATTGTGTGATAGGACCTGGGTCTTATAACAGCTTCATTTTTCTTTATTTAGCATTGCGCTGTTGTTTATGCACTGGTATCCTTGGGAGGAAACCCGTTCCGTGTTATACGGCGTGGTCCCTTGATTTACCTAACTTTAAAATAAAGATAATAACTGTTTTAGTTCTCACACCAGTCACATGACTGAACTGGAGTTTATTGTTTTAACCTAAACTCTGGGTGCCCTTATTTTGACACGGGCAGCTAGTAGTTTTGGTTTTGCAGATTTATATTCACAGGATCCTGGTTTACAGCTGGAACGATATCCGGAAAGCTTTGTATCCGTATATCTCATTCTAGTTGTGTATTGTATTATTTTCCACTGCGATGTATTTAAATGTAATTTAAATCTCTGATATTTCTGTGTAATATTCATTTATACTCTGTATATTCTTGTAATCTGATGCATTGTTGTAATAAGCAATGAAATGTTCTTCTGTATGAGTTCTGTTGTGGCTTGTTCTCGAACTATCCGACGCTTTCCTTTACGGGGAAGTTACGGGTTTTTACAATACTATAAATCCATCTTAGGCAAATTTCTACCTAGGATCGACAGAACAGCCCTTGCATAAACGTCGTCTTCAATGGTCTTCAATTTGACTTCAAATTAGCCAACGTCTAGGTCGAAACAATGTGGTATTGGTTTTTTTTTTAGAAAACCAATCCCGTTCTCTTTGAATTGATGAACGTTAATATCTTTTAGGGACATGTGATACATAAATAATCAGGTTATCATATTCAATCAATTCAATATTTATCTTATCAGGACTTATCTACAAAATTCCAGATTTCAACAATTATTTAAATAAGGCATGTAAATGATTAAATTAAACTGAACAAGTCTATTGGATCACGTCACATCATTATAAACAAAACAATAAATCAATTATCACAACAAATCTGGTTTATCACGATTCAATATTTCAAATAAATGTTGTTTATCAATTTGTTGATCTTGGAAAATAATTATTCCCAAACCATATGTATCCAATGTTTAATTTAGTTTAAGAATCACTTTTTATTTTCTTTGATTATAATAACATTGTTATAATCCATATTTCAATATATATACGAATTATTACATAACTATTATTTCATTAATTCAATATGTAATTTTTTTAAATCTTTCTTAAAACGGAAAGTGAACGGTACTTTCCTAAATTCGGTTTAGACGATTCTCAATTCAACGTCTCTATCCGATTTATCTTTATTCCATTTATTTCCAAAACTTCAGAATAACCCCTATTGTTATTGGTCAACCAAATTTTCTCCATAACTATTCTCATTCGCAAAATATTTTCCTCTAACGTTATTCACTTTAGATTGTGAATATCGTTTCTTTTGGACTATTTGGTCATAACAACTTGATTCTATTAATCAATATACTAAATGATCAAATTCTGTCATTCTGGTTACCATATAAACTCATATTCCATAGATTTTGATATTTAACTATAATTGTCATTAGTTCAACTCGGAATTATCTCTTGATTAAAAATATATTTTTTGACCTTGATCGATAATATTTCAATACTTATTTCAAATAGTTGAGCTCATTACATATAATATTATTAATAGTCAACCATCATTCGGTAATCATAACATAATGTTGTTTACAGTTTAACAATTACGACTTGAACTAATTATCTAGATTTAAGAAATGTGGGATTTATATTAAATTCTAATTTTAATTAATTAGAAAGAAATAGAGTCTACTCTATTTATTTACTTAGAACAAAATAGCTTCGTAAAATTTTGACAAAGTCCAACTCAGTCCATTACGATCATAGTTCGACTATTTACTATCTCACCTTTTCATATTTTAGCTTCAATATTAGTGGTTCTTCCTTTTATCTTCGTTTTCTACTGCTACCGTCTTCTTCTTTCTTTCCCTTATACTCTTTTCCTTCGTACCCGATACTTCCTCTGTCCCTTCCTTTTTCTTTAAATCTATTTTTTCTTCTTTCCTATTTTAACATTGGCTCAATAAGCCCAACTGTTTTCTGGCCTAAATGCTCTTTTTTTTCCGTTTGCTTCCCAGTTTCTTACGAATAACTTCTGCATGTCCATACTTATCCTTATATTCTTTTTGATCCTACTGCTTCATTCCTTACTTAATTTTCTACGCCCCTTTCTTTTTCTGTCACTACCTCATCCCTTTTTTCCTCAGTTATGAAGGTGGAACAATAAGGATTCTCAGTTATAGATCTTGTACCATCTTATGAACAAATTTGTTTAAACAACCTTGAATTGAACAAAAAGAATAATTTAATCTTCTTATTTAAAATAATCAAAACATAGAGGTATAAATTCTTTAGGATTTGTCCTCCAAACAATTAAAGCACAATAATTGCAAATTTCAATCTTTTACTCTGCAAAGTTTTTATTTTGTACTTACATGGACCAACGATACTGCAGTATAATCTTTTTTCCCACTTGGAATTGCATAACTAAAAACATAAGATGGATATATATATTTTTCTTTCTTTCTTAGATTTTAATTACTGTTCTTCTTCACCTATACCCACCGTGCACTGTTTTATGTGCACACACTTTTTGACCATCCTCGAGTCACCTCTCTATCGCCAGCAAGCCTCGTCGCCACCCAGCAACGCCATTGGCTCACTGTTCCGGCCATACATCACGTCCTCCTCTAACTCACCTTCCACCATTAACACTATAAAAAAACACAGTTGGTGGACACACAAAACGACACTTCCCCAATCAACTCCGTCCATCAGTTTGCCTGCAACCACCTTCGTTCGTCTCCCCGTCCATCCAAGCATCTCCCCTCCCATTTATGCTGAACTCGATCACCCCAACCCTCCATACGAACCAATCAACCACCTCACTTCTAAACACTTCTAACACCCTAAAACAAACTAATTCATACAATTCAAGCTTCAGAAAAAGACACCAATATTTTTCGTATGATTCTTGATCACACGAGCTTCTCTCGACCAAACTTCGATGTATCCAATCAAGGGGATAATCAGAAGAACCCCAAAACTTAATTTATAGATGAACCTAAAGTCCCTAAATATTCCCAGCACTAAAAATCCAAATTTTACCCTTAAAATTCATGGTTTACACATATAAGTCCATTCAAAGGTCTGAATAGCTTATTTATGGTGACTAAGATTTCACGATTTAGAACTCCTTACAGTATATATATTAATATCCAAAAATCTGCTATGTTGTTTTGAGTTGCCATGATTTTAAACATACTACAGGTATAGCCAATATTCAAGGTGGAATCAAATGTTACCACATGTTAAAACCTAACTATGGTTTTATACTTAAGTTTGTTCACAAAATATACTGCACTTTTGTTTCCAACAATATAACAGATATCAACACATTTTCAGTATTACCCTTTTACTTTATCACATAGTCTCATGTATATAGTATCTGGTAGGTTGTCTTAAATTAACCTGAATGATGCCTAAAACAGGAAACCAATAGGTTTGTTTACTTACTATCTTTGCTCTATTTTCCAGTTTTTCATTCATGCTTTCCATCATCCAGTGACCATTTAAATCATACAACAGGTCATATCAGTATGTGTATCTAAACTGATTAGTGTAAGTTTAGATCCTAGTTCTAAACTTGCAAACTCAAGTGAAGATTTTTTAAAAACTGTCCACTATATTTTCAGTTTCAAATAGACCTATATTCAACATTTTCAATCATTCTACTGTAATCCATCATCCATGCTCAGTCCATATATTTCATAGGTATAAGGATCTATATATACAGTCATAGATTGCTGGAAAAACAGGAAAAGCAGGAAAAACGGGGGGGGGGGGGGCGTTTACTCACCTATATTCATGCCATGCTACGTCCAGTTTTCTTCCCTGTTCAAGCTCGGCTCGGACATTATCTTTTCTTCCATTTTACAGTGTTTTAAACTGGTTCTAATTTAGGGATTCATACCAACACTGAAGTGTATTTATAGGTGGACGAGGTGTATAGTTTTTTAGTGCATTTTACAGGCTGGCTTAGCCTTGATAGATGCTGTTGTTGATTGATTGAAAAACAACATCAAGTGGTAAGGTTGAGGGAGGAAAAACAGGTATGTTTATAACTATTTTGCTTAGCTACAGCTATGCCTTTAGCTGCGCATTAGCTGATCGAAAGGTGACTGTAACACCCCGAAATTCTGCAACATTAAGATTTACAAATCAAGGCAGAATTAAAAGTTAAAATCAAAACCATAGGAAACGGGCTGCGCCATTGCGTTTGTCTCAAAATTATACATGAAATATAGTCCGAGTTTGCGTTAATCGGACTCCGTATGAGGGAGATATGACCTCCGGAAGATTCAGCAAAGTTCAAATTTCAAAACAGTTCAGAAAAACGAGTTCGAAATTCAAAACAGACCCAGATTGGGTTGGGCGGGAATTTTCCCGCCCAGTGCACCCAGGTCGACTGGGTAGTCGACCTGGGTCACCCAGGTCGACTGGGTAGTCGACCTGGGGGTCGACGCCCCTGCTTTTACCAGCTTTCTGAATCTGGTTCGTTCTGATGTATTTGGTCACGTTTTCTGACCAGGTTCGTCCGCCTAACACTATATAAACAGCCCTGGTCTTCTCCTCTATTCACAATTCTTTTCTACCCTTATGCTGCCTCTGAGAAAATATATAAATAAATAATATATAAAATAAATCAAGACGAGGAAATGCTGCTAAAGATTTTCAAGAAGAGGTTCAAGTCAAGCTAGGATTCAAGAGGAGGTTCAAACGACTTCAACGACTGTATTTCTACAAATCATAGCAACGCCATCTTTCTATTCTAATCTAATCTCTGTAAGTCAGTTATTTTTAGATTTGAACGTTTCTCTCTGCTCGTGACAAGAATTAAAGGAATAAAAGAATATGCCAAATCTTTCTATTCGAATCTATGCCAATTTCGTTGGACCTAATTAAGAACTTTTATGATTCAAGGACAAATAAGACTGTGACTATGAAACTATGGACCTTAGAACCATATGCCTATGACTATGAACATTGCCTATGACTATGGACATTGCCTATGACTATGAATATTGCCTATGACTGTGACTTTGACTATGAGAATTATTTTCTTGACTGTGAACACCAGCCTATGCCTTTGATTAGGAAAAGCATAAACTATTGCCTATGACATAACAAGGACAACTGTGACTAAATACCTATGATTCCTGACTAGGAAAGTGTTGCTTAAGTTTTGTGACTGTGAAATTGGGTCTAAACCTGATTTTTCTATTCTGTCTATTCTTTGTTTTTTTTGGTTTTAGAACTTGGGAATTTACCTATTAAGTTAGGTCTACCCATGTTCTTGAACCTATGTCTCGATTCTGTCTATTCTTGGTTTTCTTTGGTTTTATACCTTGGGAATTTACCTATTAAGTTAGGTCTACCCATGTTCTTGAACCAACGTCATTATTCAACCCTTTTTATGCCAGTTATTATGTCTATATTTTGCATAGCATCTTTGGTTCATTCCCCATCTTCTATGAATCTAGATTTATCTATAATCTAGATTGAATCACGATTATACGAACGATGGGAGTACGATTTGGGCAAAATATGAAATTTACTAAAAACATAGTTATAAACTAGGAAATTGGAATAAATTGGGAACATGTATTTTGGCATGTTCATAGGAATGCAAGTTGGATAAATTTGACATGAACTATAGATTGTGTAACCTGAATCTAGTATCGACGTGTAAATCTAGCATTTACATGAATAGTGAATTAGAGTAATAAGTCTAGTTTGACATGAATTAGAATGCTGAATCGAAATTGGATTAGCTAATTTGGCACGGTAAGTATATTGGCATAAAATGGAAATTGGCCATAATTGGGAGTAATTGGCAGGTTTAGCAAAATCATGGTTAGTGACACTTAATTTGGTATAGTTTACATACCAAAAAGCATAGATATGATTTAGAGGGGGAAATGGGCCATAGAAATAAATGTAGACAATTTACATTAAAAGAGTAATTGGGAAACAAGTAAATTAGGATTAATTTACTTATAGAATTTGTCCTAAATAAGGAAATGTTAATTTAGACAAATTAAAGGTTTATTAACGATATCTCTTTTAATAATAAACCAGAAAGTTCTAGGGTGACAGAGAGGACAGTGTCTAGGCTTGGGTTTGGAAAATACAAGTTTCCTGCTCTCCCTGGCTATCCCTAACTGATCCGACGGACGGGATGGTTACTTTCAAAACCTGATTCGAAAACTAATCAAAACCCTTTGAACTTAGAAAACACGAATATGCCTAACCCGAGGTTAGACTGAGTTGCGATGTAAACCTGCCCGGAACCAACCGGCACATCCAATATTCGCAACAATATCTGTCTAATGTGAGTGGTCACGGCTTTAATTTATTTAGTTAAAGCTAGAACAAGAAAGGTATGGTTAAGTTAACTAAGACACTTAACCAGTTCAACATGATAACTAAACTGATGTGTGGGGTTAGGTTCAGACTGACACTTAACACAGTTAAGCTAGAATGGGAGGGTTAAGTCCATAGGAACACTTAACCAACTTAACACAGTTAAGCTAGAATGGAAGGGCTAAGTCCATAGAGACACTTAACCAAACTCAAGGTAGCAAGTCAAGATTTGTAGGGGTTAAGTAAAGTTAATACACTTAGCCAAATTAACCTATTAACTAGACTAGAGGTTGGGGTTAAGTAAAGTTAATACACTTAGCCAAATTAACATGTTAACTAGACCAGAGGTTGGGGTTAAGTAAAATCTAATACACGTAGCCAATTTGATATGTTAGCTGGGCTAGACCGTAGGGTTAAGTAAACTTGAACACTTAACCATCAGGTTGTGATAAAGGAATGGGGTTAAGTCTAAAACATGACGGGATAATACTTAACCATTAATAATAACATGTTAGTTAAAACAGACGGGCAAGGTTAAGTTAAAAAGAAACACTTAACCAACACAGGATGAATGGGTAGGGTAAAGTAATAAGGAATACTTAACCAATATAACTTGGTTTGTGGTAGGGTTAAGTCAACATGAATTACTGATAACACTTAACCAGTTTAACAGGGTAAATGAAGAGGGTTAAGTTAGCTTGGATTGACTAATGACACTTAACCAATCCAAATTGACCGGAAAGAGAACTAAGTAGTAAACCTTAGTTAAGAAAACAACGATTCTGGAAACTAAGTGGTAAATCTTAGTTAGTAAAACTAAGTAGTAATTCTTAGTATAACACGGGAAGGAGCGAATGCCCGTCTGAGTAAAAAGGAGGCTCCAACGAATTGTGTTACGAAGCCCGAGGCTTCGAGGGGGCATGAGGGTACTCTTGGTATCCCTCTGTGAGGCTGCAGATGATCCTCCTGGGCTTACAGAGGTTAAGTTCTGCGTAGAAGAACCAGGGGTATGCCTTGGTTGCAATATATGGCAACCTAAAGACTAGGATGGATCGACGTGATTCGGTGAGAAAACGATAGCCCTGTGATAGCAACTCGTCGTCTACCATCCATCTTCAGTCAATCGAGATAAGTGAAGCGGAAAGGCGGAGAACTCCAAAAGACCATACACTTGCTATCTAGTTATGGGTGAGGATGGTCATAGGATAGTGGGGCACCGGGGGCCGGCGTATAGTTCTCATTTTTCAAGGTGTGCCTTTCATTAGTTGAGGGAGGGGTCAAGTGGGACCATAGCCACTGGAATAAAAACAGACCTTAGCATCTGCATCTGCAGATATCTGAAAGCTCCCGACCGAGTCCTGTATTCCTTGATTTGCCCTGTCACAGGACTCGGACCGCACATTACAGGACATGTGCATCTAGACAAGCGATAACGATTCGTGATACATGCGTGGAGAAGTATAGGAACATATACCACTCTAGGTAGTGTGTCCTAGACTTGGGGGCATCGTTCGACAGGTAGCATAATCCCTAGCTGGACTAGGTGGCATAAATCCTGAATCCGAGAAGCGCTCAGCAGATAGCGTAAACTCTAGTTGAATCTAGAAAGCACTGGATAGAAAACCCTAGATTAGATCTAGGTAATAAATAATAAATGTATGCCTGAAAGCAATGAAAACTACAGGGATTGGGATCACGTTATCATTACTAGTTGGGATACTAGTTACGTGGTGCAGAGATATAGAAACCAGTATAATAAGGAAATAGCGAAGCAGCGAAAGTATTAGAGCATATCCAGTTCTTAGCATATCTTGTGATTATCTTGTCTAAACTCGTTGACCCTATCGTCATGGTGTAATCTTGTATTCAGTTAATTCATGTCGTTTTGTTTTTCCATGTTCTCATGCTAGAAGTTACTGAACTTACTTAGGCTTTATGTCTGACTCTGTTTTTCTTTCGTCTTCTTTTCTTCCGTCCCCCTCCCCAGGTATTAAAGGAGGGAATAGTATAGCTCAGATTAAGTTGGACTATCACTCTTTCCCAGCTTGAAGATTTGTCGAAGTTTTGCTTGGATTCTCTTTTCAGATGCTATGGCTGGCTCTTGCTAAAAATGGGGAATATAAATGTTGTTTTATGCTTCTTTATTTTGTAAGACAGATGATACTCTAATATTGTAAAGAGAACGTTGTACAAACTATTTTATCAATAAAGAAAAGTTTTATTTTCCGCTATTTAATTTCTGTCTGTCTTGTAATTTATCTGCATCTATTACCCTAAATGCTCCACAGAACTTAGTGCATTCCCTTTGTGAGTGACACTAATGGATGTGTGGTGTTACACGTGGTATCAGAGCTAAAGGTTACCAGATCAGATAAAGGATTTGAAAAATTATTTTCAAAACGGTTTTAAAAGAAGCATTTTCAAGAGAAAAGATTTGTTTTAAAGGCATATTCCCCCAAAAAAAGCCATACGCACTATCTTCTCCCTCTGTTTGAATTCTTGTCTCCTTCTTTCTTGAGTCTCTGGGGCTCCTGGCTTTCTAGGAGGTAACCTCATCGATGGGCAAAATAGTGCCCGGCTTCCATACATAGCCGTATTTGTTTCACCTACGGCCGGTTTTTTTTCAAGCTTAGTAGGGTTTTCTGTACGATGGAAGCAACTTTCGGGATATTTGTCAACAATGGCTACACACAGAAGAGGATGAGGAGTTTGGCTAGGGAGCACAACCCTAGGATGTTGAGTTTATGGATGTAGAATTAGCTCACGAGGAAGGAAGGAATTATAAAACCTAAGACAAGAGGAAGTATCTTTACTAGGGTATGATAGGGCATATACTTAAGGACAAGGGCAAGAACGGGGACGAGATTTTCAGAAGGACAAGTACATGCTTTCGCCACCAAGCGTACCTAGGAGAAGGGTAGTAAAGTTTTGTTGGAAGGGTCTAATTTTTCTGTTCGTACTATTTCCTTGGTTCTAGCGCTTCTCATTTGTTCATATCCACTTCCATAGTTAAGTCTCTGCACCATAGTACTTGTATAGTAGAAAGATCCCATTAGAGTCTCAAATCCAATTGGTGGTCCGACCAGTTTATTTTTGGTTAAGTAGGGATTTGAGAATAGCTATCGAGTTTGCTTATATCATCTCACGTCTAAATTCGGAGGAGATATTCTTTGGGTGCTTTTCTGATATTGGTTTAGGCCTTTGGGGCTTGTACTTGAGGAATGTCGAGTTCGGCTAGGATGGGTTGTGTGAGAGATGGATAGTTGTGGCAGGCACTCTAAAAAGCATGTAGTAACCTTTCGACCCTTATAGTTATGGCATGGTGGATAAGAGGGAGACCTCTAGACATCTTAGTACATATACTTGGTACCGTGATTAACATCTTTTTATTTTGGAATTGGAGGTCAGAAACTTCACAATCGTGAAGTTAAATTAGTTAAGATACAGTGGAGTAAAGCTCAAGAAGGCTAGATACTAGCATCATACCCTTTTTCCTTAGGGTTGCATCCTTGGTTTCTTTGTTTAGGAGCTTTACGCATATTTGTTTCTCTCTTTCCAAAGTATATCCTCTAGGTCGTATCTTCGATCTTTAGGTAGAAGCCAATGGATGTAAACATGTATTTGAATCATGTTATGGTTGGTGGTTGCAAGTGGTTGCTAATGGTTGCCCGTGGATGCATATGCATACGTATTAGGCACTAGATCAAGTTCGGACGCTTTCATATTGCATTTACAGATATGTAATTGTTTGTAAGTTGAACTTGATATGTTATCATATGGATGAATGGTCGTGCACGCATGTAGTATTTACATAACTAGGGATGCTTGCATACATGATTGGACGCATGGCACCGACAAGATTCACATTTAGGAGGTCAACTGAATTAGTAGACCGCCTGATTTTGCATTAGAAAAAGACATACACACACACTATGCATATGAACATGAAAGCATTAGAAATCTTTTAAGGACAATGAATGCCTATGATTGAATGGTTGAGTAGATGGGTGATTGGATGGTAGGACACATTCTTCCTAACTTGAAGATTTCGAGGACGAAATCCTTTTAAGTGGGGGAGGATGTAACACCCCGTAATTCTGCAACATTAAGATTTACAAATCAAGGCAGAATTAAAAGTTAAAGTCAAAACCTAAGGAAACGGGCTGCGCCATTGCGTTCGTCTCGGAATTCTGCATAAATAGAGTCCGAGTTTGCGTTAATCGGACTCCGTATGAGGGAGATATGACCTCCGGAAGATTCAGCAAAGTTCAAATTTCAAAACAGTTCAGAAAAACGAGTTCGAAATTCAAAACAGACCCAGATTGGGCTGGGCCGGAATTTTCCCACCCAAGGCACCCAGGTCGACTGGGTAGTCGACCTGGGTCACCCAGGTCGACTGGGTAGTCACCCAGGTCGACTGGGTAGTCGACCTGGGGGTCGACCCCCCTGCTTTTTCCAGCTTTCTGAATCTGGTTCGTTCTGATGTATTTGTTCACGTTTTCTGACCAGGTTCGTCCGCCTAACACTATATAAACAGCCCTGGTCTTCTCCTCTATTCACAATTCTTTTCTACCCTTATGCTGCCTCTGAGAAAATATATAAATAAATAATATATAAAATAAATCAAGACAAGGAAATGCTGCTAAAGATTTTCAAGAAGAGGTTCAAGTCAAGCTAGAATTCAAGAGGAGGTTCAAACGACTTCAACGACTGTTTTTCTACAAATCATAGCAACGCCATCTTTCTATTCTAATCTAATCTCTGTAAGTCAGTTATTTTTAGATTTGAACGTTTCTCTCTGTCCGTGACATGAATTAAAGGAATAAAAGAATATGCCAAATCTTTCTATTCGAATCTGTGATTATTTCTTTGGACCTAATTAAGAACTTTTATGATTCAAGGACAAATAAGACTGTGACTATGAAACTATGGACCTTAGAACCATATGCCTATGACTATGAACATTGCCTATGACTATGGACATTGCCTATGAATATTGCCTATGACTATGACTGTGATTATGAGAATTATTTTCTTGACTGTGAACACCAGCCTATGCCTTTGATTAGGAAAAGCATAAACTATTGCTTATGACATAACAAGGACAACTGTGACTAAACACCTATGATTCCTGTCTACGAAAGTGTTGCTTAAGTTTTGCGACTGTGAAATTGGGTCTAAACCGGATTTTTCTATTCCGTCTATTCTTGGTTTTCTTTGGTTTTAGACCTTGGGAATTTACCTATTAAGTTAGGTCTACCCATGTTCTTGAACCTACGTCTCGATTCTGTCTATTCTTGGTTTTCTTTGGTTTTAGGCCTTGGGAATTTACCTATTAAGTTAGGTCTACCCATGTTCTTGAACCAACGTCATTATTCACCCCTTTTTATGCCAGTTATTATGTCTATCTTTTGCATAGCATCTTTGGTTCATTCCCCATCTTCTACGAATCTAGATTTATCTATAATCTAGACTGAATCACGATTATACGAACGGTGGGAGTACGATTTGGGCAAAATATGAAATTTACTAAAAACATAGTTATAAACTAGGAAATTGGCATAAATTGGGAACATGTATTATGGCATGTTCATAGGAATGCAAGTTGGATAAATTTGACATGAACTATAGATTGTGTAACCTGAATCTAGTATCGACGTGTAAATTTAGCATTTACATGAATAGTGAACTAGAGTTATAAGTCTAGTTTGACATGAATTAGAATGTTGAATCAGAATTGGATTAGCTAATTTGGCACGGTAAGTATATTGGCATAAAATTGAAATTGGCCATAATTGGGAGTAATTGGCAGGTTTAGCAAAATCATGGTTAGTGACACTTAATTTGGTATAGTTTACATACCAAAAAGCATAGATATGATTTAGAGGGGGAAATGGGCCATAGAAATAAATGTAGAAAATTTACATTAAAAGAGTAATTGGGAAACAAGTAAATTAGGATTAATTTACTTATAGAATTTGTCCTAAATAAGGAAATGTTAATTTAGACAAATTAAAGGTTTATTAACGATATCTCTTTTAATAATAAACCAGAAAGTTCTAGGGTGACAGAGAGGATAGTGTCTAGGCTTGGGTTTGGAAAATACAAGTTTCCTGCTCTCCCTAGCTATCCCTAACTGATCCGACGGACGGGATGGTTACTTTCAAAAACTGATTCGAAAACTAATCAAAACCCTTTGAACTTAGAAAACACGAATATGCCTAATCCGAGGTTAGACTGAGTTGCGATGTAAACCTGCCCGGAACCAACCGGCACATCCAGTATTCGCAACAATATATGTCTAATGTGAGTGGTCACGGCTTTAATTTATTTAGTTAAAGCTAGAACAAAAAAGGTAGGGTTAAGTTAACTAAGACACTTAACCAGTCCAACATGATAACTAAACTGATGGGTGGGGTTAGGTTCAGACTGACACTTAACACAGTTAAGCTAGAATGAGAGGGTTAAGTCCATAGGAACACTTAACCAACTTAACACAGTTATGCTAGAATGGAAGGGCTAAGTCCATAGAGACACTTAACCAAACTCAAGGTAGCAAGACAAGATTTGTAGGGGTTAAGTAAAGTTAATACACTTAACCAAATTAACCTGTTAACTAGACTAGAGGTTGGGGTTAAGAAAAGTTAATACACTTAGCCAAATTAACATGTTAACTAGACCAGAGGTTGGGGTTAAGTAAAATCTAATACACTTAGCCAATTTGATATGTTAGCTGGGCTAGACCGTAGGGTTAAGTAAACTTGAACACTTAACCATTAGGTTGTGATAAAGGAATGGGGTTAAGTCTAAAACATGAAGGGATAATACTTAACCATTAATAATAACATGTTAGTTAAAACAGATGGGCAAGGTTAAGTTAAAAAGGAACACTTAACCAACACAGGATGAATGGGTAGGGTTAAGTAATAAGGAATACTTAACCAATAAAACTTGGTTTGTGGTAGGGTTAAGTCAACATGAATTACTGATAACACTTAACCAGTTTAACAGGGTAAATGAAGAGGGTTAAGTTAGCTTGAATTGACTAATGACACTTAACCAATCCAAATTGACGGGAAAGAGAACTAAGTAGTAAACCTTAGTTAAGAAAACAACGATTCTGGAAACTAAGTGGTAAATCTTAGTTAGTAAAACTAAGTAGTAATTCTTAGTATAACACGGGAAGGAGCAAATGTCCGTCTGAGTAAAAAGGAGGCTCCAACGAATTGGGTTACGAAGCCCGAGGCTTCGAGGGGGCGTGAGGGTACTCTTGGTATCCCTCTGTGAGGCTGCAGATGATCCTCCTGGGCTCACAGAGGTTAAGGTCTGCGTAGAAGAACCAGGGGTATGCCTTGGTTGCAATATATGGCAAACTAAAGACTAGGATGGACAGGCGTGATTCGGTGAGAAAACGGTAGCCCTGTGATAGCAACTCGTCGTCTACCATCCATCTTCAGTCAGTCGAGATACGTGAAGCGGAAAGGAGGAGAACTCCAAAAGACCGTATACTTACTATCTAGTTATGGGTGAGGATGGCCATAGGATAGTGGGGCACCAGGGGCCGGCATATAGTTCTCATTTTTCAAGGTGTGCCTTTCATTAGTTGAGGGAGGGGTCAAGTGGGACCATAGCCACTAGAATAAAAATAGACCTTAACATCTGCATCGGCAGATATCTGAAAGCCCCCGACTGAGTCCTGTATTCCTTGATTTGCCCTGTCACAGGACTTGGACCGCACATTACAGGACATGTGCATCTAGGCAAGCGATAACGATTCGTGATACATGCGTGGGGAAGTATAGGAACATATACCACTCTAGGTAGTGTGTCCTAGACTTGGGGGCATCGTTCGACAGGTAGCATAATCCCTAGGTGGCATAAATCTTGAATCCGAGAAGTGTTCAGCAGATAGCGTAAACTCTAGTTGAATCTAGAAAGCACTGGATAGAAAACCCTAGATTAGATCTAGGTAATAAATAATAAATGTATGCCCGAAGGCAATGAAAAATACAAGGATTGGGATCACGTTATCGTTACTAGTTGGGATACTAGTTAGGTGGTACAGAGATATAGAAACCAGTATAATAAGGAAATAGCGAAGCAACAAAAGTATTAGAGCATATCCAGTTCTTAGCATATCTTGTGATTATCTTGTCTAAACTCGTTGACCCTATCGTCATGGTGTAATCTTGTATTCAGTTAATTCATGTCGTTATGTTTTTCCATGTTCTCATGCTAGAAGTTAATGAACTTACTCAGGCTTTATGTCTGACTCTGTTTTTCTTTTTTCTTCTTTTCTTCCGCGCCCCCCCCCCCAGGTAGTAAAGGAGGGAATAGTATAGCTCAGGTTAAGTTGGACTGTCACTCTTTCCCAGCTTGAAGATTTGTCGAAGTTTTGCTTGGATTCTCTTTTCAGATGCTGTGGCTGGCTCTTGCTAAAAATGGGGAATATAAATGTTATTTTATGCTTCTTTATTTTGTAAGACAGATGATACTCTGATATTGTAAAGAGATCGTTGTACAAACTATTTTATCAATAAAGAAAAGTTTTATTTTCCGCTGTTTAATTTCTGTCTGTCTTGTAATTTATCTGCATCTGTTGCCCTAAATGCTCCACAAAACTTAGTGCATTCCCTTTGTGAGTGACACTAACGGATGTGGGGTGTTACAGTGACCATACTTGACTGTGCTCCTATGAAGAAGATGTAGCAATATAGATTTATACTGTGTATTTAATTGATGGAAAAGAAAGTATTATTTGACAATGCTTCATACAAAAGAAAAATGCACATCAGAGCTGTTTTAAGGTACAAATGCATGTACAAATGGCTTGGTTTATAGGTTATAGTTGCTTGGTTGATGGGAAAAGAGGTGTTGTTTTGATAAGGCTTCACAGTTAGTCCTAAAAGAAGGCACAGCTAAGCCTAATGGTGGGGTACAACAAATGTGTAGGTCTGTTTTCTTGTTTTGTGGTGGCATCGTTGCCCTTCTAAGTATTTCAAGCTATATATATACTCACTGATTTGAAATTCTAGTTCAAAGATACATTTTGTTTTAGAGTTCCAGGCTATATATGCTTATGTTTTGAATGTCTATGCTTCATTGCTAAACAATCAGTCCATGATAAATATAAGATTTGATGTGGGCATAAAATGCTAGTGTACTACACTGGTTAGAATATGCAAATCAATGTACAAAAATATATTCTCATTAATTAAATTTGATTTTCTTTCACTTAATTTTATAATATGATATGCTATTGTCCACAAATTATCGTATCAATATATATGTGAAGCAAACAAAAATATTTAGATATGTGTGAACAAAACTTATTACCTTTCTTAATATATATATATATATATATATATATATATATATATACACATATACATGTCTGAAAATTAAATCAAAAGATTTATTTAAATTCTCTTAAATATTAAAATCTTTCTACGCTGTTCATAAATAAAGATCACATTTTTAATATGATGTTTATATAAAAAAAATCATATTTTTATCGCTTCATTCCAATAAATAAAAATTATATTCTTATTTCTACTTCATATATATAAAAATCGTTTTTTTTCTGCTACTGCTCATAAATGAAAATCGAATCTTTATATTGCTACTTCATATTTTTATTTCACTAGAAGTTATATTTTTATAAAACTAGAAATATTTTTCTTTCATACGATAAAAACCATATTTTTATGCGACTAAAAGTTATATTTTTATCTACCAAAAATATTCCTATATAGAAATAAAAACCACATTTCTATCTAATCTAAAAATCACATCTCTATGATAATAATAATCAAATCTTTTTATATTTAAAAATCATATCTTTATGTGATTAAAAATATAAACTTCATATGAATAAAAATATAAACTTCATGCATATAAAAATATAAACTTGTTACAATATTAAAAATCGTATTTTTTTCTTTACTATAACTCTATAATTACCATTAACTAATATAAATGAATAAATAAATTTAAATTACCTTTATCCTTGTAAAAGTTGAAATTTCGTTGGAGGGAGGTCTATAGTGGTCGTCAATGGTGGGGGAGGTGGTTGGAATGTCGGCTTGGGGATTGGAGGTGGCGGGGTATTGACTGGCGGTGGTACATTTGGGGTTCGGCGACGGTTTTTAGGGTGTGGGGTTTGGATACACGAGATGGGGAGAGGAGGAGGTGAGGTGGTGGCCGTGGGGGTGCTCAGCGGCAATGGGAAGGCGGCGCGCGATGGCCGGAGGCCGGCAGTGGTTTCAACTGTCTAGAGTTAGGTGCGATTCGTTTATTTTTCTTTATTTTATTTGTGTAAATCAATTTTGAATGGGAGGGGCTGAGGTGGAAAGGAGGGATTTAGGATATTTATATAATTTTTATATTATTTAATTCTAAAAAGTAACCTTTTATTTTGAACTCCAATTCAAACCCATCGACTGTCGTCCATAGCTAATAACCCCCATTCCGAACACAATGGGATATGTATCGTAACCCAATTCGACTATTATGATCAGTTTCCGTCAAAATCAAAATATAAATCTACATATTGAATTTGAACGCACATTTCAATTTACCGGAGCCACATAAGAACTTTGAAAATTCCAGAAAAATAAATCTTGCTATGTTTTGACAATACGGTCCTAACAAAATTAATTTTGTCAAATTTGGAGACCGTTTGAAAAATGGCCATTTTCTGGTCGATCCAAATTGACTGAAATTGACAAAACACGTTTTCTTTTGCCACGCTCACATATTGACCCAAAAAATTATGAATTTTGGAATCTAGCAATATCTTGATATCCCGGATCCAATAGAAATGGTTTCATCGAAAACGGAGGTCGTTTGCCAAATTTCAATTTTAAGGGCTATATTTCCATAGCGACTATTCTGAATTTTCTACTGGGCATAACTTTTTATTCCCACCATGAAATTTCAAATTTTCAGATTCGTTGGAGAAATATTTTCAAATAGATTCTAATATTTTTCGTATTGCTAAAATCCGATTTATTTTGAATCTTGTACATTCATTTCAAATTTGAAATCAAATTTTCAAACTACCGCGCCATTTTCAATTCCTTTTATAATTAAAAACAAATATTTATATTCTAACGACGATTCAAATAAATATATACGTTCTCATTCTATTCAAAATAAATTTTTTATCGTTATTATTTAAAATAGTTCATTTTAAATATTCAAAATTCATCAAAATTGCCAAAATAAAAATTTTAAATTGGTTCGAATTTTCCGGGTTGTTACAATCACCCCCACTTAAAATCTTTTCGTCCTAAAAAAGGAACGGAGTTGAAAGTTGTTTTACTAATCAACTCAACTTTCATTATTCTCATTATGGCTTAAGTTCTTCAACTTTTCAGTTTCTAAGAACTTTTCAATTTTTTTCAAAAATTTGGCTAACACCCTAAATTTTTGAAAAATTTCGCCATAACCTCCCCTGTATGAGAGCACCGGGAAAATCCCGAAATTTCCGTACAGGCATATCCAATCAAAAAAGAAAAAGAAACAGCCAAGCGGCTAGCCAATCGACTCATAAAATCATCAAAAACCCCAAGAAATATGATAAACATGTACCTATTTGTCGGGCAAACAATTTTATTCCTCTGCTTAGCTTCCATGCTATGACCTGTTCAATGTATATACATGTATATGCATGCACTTCCTATCAATTTTCAATTCAGTTCAATATTTGATACAATTTGGTTATATGTACCTTTCTTTCATATAATGGTTTTATTAGATAACAAATAATCATACAACACAACCATCAATCAATTAGTTGATTAGCTTTTCAACTTCATCATATTGATACATAGTCTAAAAATCAAATTTTTGATGCCAAATCACAATAATAAGCCCTATCTAGTTTTGGTTCTCACACCAGTCTAATGGAAATATACAAATTTCCCACTTTGGAAACTCGAATATAAATTCTGATGATACTCGAGTAATCATCAGAATCATCCCCGGGCGACTAGAGTGTGATTCTATATCTATCCAGTATATTAAAACTTCGAATACCCATAGATAAGATGTATAAGCAAAATCTTTATATACTTGATTGCCCAAATCAGTATAAAATAAATATTCAAATATGAATAATAAAGTTTAAATTTTCAAACCAAAATTTGTTTTCATTTTAAAAATATACTCTTCCGACCCATTCTAGGATACTACTGATCCTATCTCTAATGAGTCAATCCCATTGGATATTACTAATCCAATCTCTGATGAATTCTTTCGTTTGGTTCCAAAGTGTCTTGTTCTCGAGCTTTGTAAACCAAAGCTCTGATACCAAAATGAAATGACCCGAACTTCCTCGTGAAGGAAAGCCCAGATTGAATTGAGAACACGACGAATCAGAACACAAACAGAAGAACATTTCATTTCTTATTACAACAATTTCATCAGAATAAAAGAATATACAGAGTAGGAACAAATGATATACATTTGATAAACATCAGAGATTTAAATAAATTACTGCAGCGGAAAAATAATACAAAACACAACTGAAAGAGATAAACGGATACAGAGTTTTCCGTATATCGTTCCAACTATAAACCAGGATCCTATGAATATAAATCTACAAAACCAAAAACTACTAGCTGCCCGTGCAGAAAGTAGGGGTGCCCAGAGTTTAGGTTAAAATAATAAACTCTAGGTCAGTCATGTGACTGGTGTCAGAACTAAAATAGTTATTAATCTTTACTTTAAAGTTCGATAAATCAAGGGACCATGCCGTATAGCACGGAACGGGATTCCTCCCAAGAATACCAGTGCATAAAACAAACAGCGCAATGCTAAATAAAGAACAATGAAACTATTATAAGACTTAGGTCCCATCACACATTGCAACGCAAGCCGGAGGATAGAGTTTTTACCTTATAATAGCCAAGAATGCTTGGTACGTAAAATTTCATGTTTTATTATTACTATAAGTGTATAGTGTCAAAACAATTTCAATCATAAGTATCAATCATAGAAGACATAAGTGCCGCATACCACTATGTCGCCATATATAGGTTTACAATTAAAACCACATAGTCACGTATCAGAAGTTGGATTTCCATCTGTGAACCAAGGCAAGAGATCGTCCTTACCGCTTCGAGACAATCAAGCCCATGTCTCAGGAAAAACCGCAACTGCACCATGGATCATCAGGGCCAGTCCACTCGATGTGGATTAAAATGCCTGATGTAACGAAAAAGAATTTCGCTCGGTCCGAACAAGTCGCTAAACCGACCCAGACCGCTCGAAACGCCCGATCGTTTTGAGAACAGGACAAATCAGAACGCAGACGGAAGAACATTTCATTGTATATTACAACAATGCACCAGAATACAAGAATATACAGAGTATAAATGAATATTACACAGAAATATCAGAGATTTAAATTACATTTAAATACATCGCAGCGGAAAATAATACAATACACAACTAGGAGAGATATACGGATACAAAGCTTTCCGGATACCGTTCCAGCTGTAAACCAGGATCCTGTGAATATAAATATGCAAAACCAAAACTACTAGCTGCCCGTGTCAAAATAGGGGCACCCAGAGTTTAGGTTAAAACAATAAACTCCAGGTCAGTCATGTGACTGGTGTGAGAACTAAAACAGTTATTAATCTTTGTTTTTAAAGTTAGGTAAATCAAGGGACCACACCGTATAACACGAAACGGGTTTCCTTCCAAGAATACCAGTGCATAAAACAACAGCGCAATGCTAAATAAAGAAAAATGAAGCTATTATAAGACCCAGTTCCCATCACACAATGCAACGCAAGCCGGAGGATAGGGTTTTTACCTTATAATAGCCAAGAATGCTTGATACGTTTAAAAGAAATCATTTGATACTATTATAAGTGTATAGTGTATAAAACAACTTCAAATCATAAGTATCTATCATAGGCGGCATGAATGCCCCATACCACTATGTCGCCATATATAGGTTATACAATTAAAATCGCAAAGTCATGTATTTGGAAATTGGGTTTCCATCTATGAACCGAGGCCATGCATCATCCTCAACCGATTCGAGACAGTCTAGCCCATGTCTCAGGATCAGAGCTCGAGTGACCCTTGGAGCGACAGGGCCGGTCCACCGATGTGGATTAAAATTCCTGAACACTACGTTTCCCCGCCCTTTGGGGCGTAAATGAGCCAACGAATGGCTCCATCGGACCCGGATCGTCCGATCTAACCGAGGCGCCTCGCAACAGCAACAACCACACAGGTGAAAAGTATATAAATGTCAGGGCTGGTAGGTCACTGACACCACCCTAGCTAGAAGGAAACGCATGCCCTCCCTGAGGTCCTCTCCCGTTTTTAGTTCACAACCAGGGTGCGAGGCTCGCGAATTCACGTTACACAAAGCTGTGCCACACAGGCTATGCTTTGATCATCACCACAAGACTTTGCTTTTCAACAGAAGCCTTGATCAATTGCCACTTAGGCATGCCACACAGGCAATTCACTCCATGCGTTTGATATCCATCAATATATAACCCCTAAGCTCGTACGTCTCAGAGAAGGGCGTTAAGCAAGAGAATAAATCTCCGCCGCCAAGCAGATATATATTTAATAGAGATCAATCACACGGACTAAAATCCAATGTCAGACACACAGTCCATTTACAAGTTCGTTCTGGGTCTGAATGAAACCGGAGGCACCTAGTACCCCGCATATCCATCGATCTCCAAGCACGTCTGGACGATCACCAAATGTTTCCATCTTCTTAGGTGTACAACCCAATCAAGATCATCAGTAATCACCCAAACGACGTGAAGACCTCCGGTCTTCGACCACCGTCTTCATCTTCGACTTATCGTCGTATCAGTTATTCAGAATGGGATAAACCCGGTCTTTCTGAATAACTCGCGTATATATTATAAAAATGTTACACAAACACAACATACGCCTCATTCCAATTTATCAGTCACTAACCGTAAATTAACAAGAGAACAATTCCCCAAATATTAACCCCAAAGGCCGAAACCAACATCAGATCAATGTCCAGAAAACCATTCTGCTTGGCTAACCGACAGTTAGTTTCTAAATTTCACATTCATAGGGAAAGGTTCCCATTAATTTTATCAAAGATAAATTCCTTGAATTTATTCTTTAATCTTCTTTTGAATTTTGATTCTACTAGTCGGGATTAACGTACCTTACCGAAGTAATCATTTGTTTTAATTCCCCAATCCCCACCTATTCATCCCATGAAGTAAAACTGGTAATACTTCATATCTAACACCACGGTGTTATCGCTAAATTCAATTACCATTTCACGTTCAAATCTAATTAAAGATTTAACAATGCCTGGAGTAAAACTGGTGATACTCCATTCTCGATTATTTCAATCTAATTAAAGATTCATTAAAACTCCACTTAGTTTTAATCTTTAACTGGGTTAAAGAATCAGTGTCATTTAAAACACAGTTCACGATAAACCCAAAAATCAATATCAATTCAATTCCAATTAAATATTATTTAATTGGTACACTTCATTAAATCTAAATAAAAAGATTTAATCTTTTCTCAACTTGGTTCAAGAACAGTGTTAGTGAAGACACCATTCACGACAAACCCAAATCGCATTTGATATTCAATATAAGGCTCTGAATAGAAAATATATCGGCTTATATTCAATATCAAATTCTACGATTAACAAATGTCATATTGGAAATAACGGTATAAATATATATCTTTCAACTTTCCATAACAACATATGTATAATCACGAATTCCAACATTGAAATATTCCGAAGACAATTTCGATTCAAATCCACTCCAATGCAATCATTGGAAATTCTGGTTATTTTTAAAACCCTTTTCAAATTCAATTTATTTATTTAGAAATAAATAGAATTATAATTCTAGTTCAAAACTAGTTCATTTCGATAAAAATCTATTTTTATCTTTTCAAATATGGAGTTTTTCATCCCAATCCTTTCTAAATCATTTCTTATGATTTTACACAAATTATTAATATTTTTAATAATTTTATCAAGGTCCGTACAGTCGATTTCCATCAATGGCCATCGAACTGCACTTACAACGACCTTTTTCAAATTTGATTTGGACATAATTCCAAATCCAACCGTTAGATTTCTAATTTCTAATAATCGTTAGAAAGCTCTTTTCGATACGAACCCAACGGTTCCGGTTTCAGGAGAATCCGACGGTCGGATCTCCCGTAATATTCATTCGAAGTCAATGGTCGAAATTCGCGAACTGCCGCAGCGCGGCGCGTTCTGTTCAGGCCATTATATTATATATGTAATATATATAATATATACCTCGTCGATTTCCTTTTAAAACGTGCTTTATAAATCGTTTTTAAATTCATTTTCAAAACGGTTTCAACTTCATGTTCAATATCAAATCAAAATTGAATATTCCAATATAAATTCGTTTTAAATTCATTTCATATCGATTTCAATTCAAATTGATTTCTAATTCAATTTCAGTTCTAATTCAATTCAATTCAATTTCAATTCGAATTCATTTGTATTCAATTTCAATTCGAATTCATTTATATTCAATTTAATTCGAATTCATTTCTATTTAATTTAATTCGAATTCATTTCTATTCAATTTCAATTCGAATTCATTTATATTCAGTTTCAATTAGAATTCATTTATATTCAATTTCAATTCGAATTCATTTATATTCAATTTAATTCGAATTCATTTCTAATCAATTTCAATTCGAATTCATTTCTAATCAATTTCAATTCGAATTCATTTCTATTCAATTTAATTCGAATTCATTTCTAATCAATTTCAATTCGAATTCATTTCTATTCAATTTCAATTCGAATTCATTTCTAATCAATTTCAATTCGAATTCATTTCTAATCAATTTCAATTCGAATTCATTTCTAATCAATTTCAATTCAAACCAAATAATCTAACCAGCTACACAACCAAACAATTAAACAAACAAGCCATCCATGGTCTGTGGATGACGGGTGTCGGGTGCTACTAAACACCGTCTGCATCCTAGTATATATTTATAACTAGAAAAAATTAAATTGAAAGGTGAGAAGTTCTCACAGAAAGCTATCCAACTTCACGACACTTCTATTCCAGAAAAGCTTGTCGTTCTCGCCCTTTGCCACTTTCGTTGCTCGTATTCACTACATATACAAAAATCACATTTTTACTTCGCTATTCAATATATAAAAATCGAACTTTTACTTTGCTATTCAATATATAAAAATCGAATTTTTACTTTGCTATTCAATATATAAAAATCGAATTTTTACTTTGCTATTCAATATATAAAAATCGAATTTTTACTTTGCTATTCAATATATAAAAATCAAATTTTTACTTTGCTATTCAATATATAAAAATCGAATTTTCACTTTGCTATTCAATATATAAAAATCGAATTTTCACTTTGCTATTCAATATATAAAAATCGAATTTTCACTTTGCTATTCAATATATAAAAATCGAATTTTCACTTTGCTATTCAATATATAAAAATCGAACTTTCACTTTGCTATTCAATATATAAAAATCGAATTTTTACTTTGCTATTCAATATATAAAAATAGAATTTTTACTTTGCTATTCAATATATAAAAATAGAATTTTTACTTTGCTATTCAATATATAAAAATAGAATTTTTACTTTGCTATTCAATATATAAAAATCGAATTTTTACTTTGCTATTCAATATATAAAAATCGAATTTTCACTTTGCTATTCAATATATAAAAATCGAATTTTCACTTTGCTATTCAATATATAAAAATCGAACTTTTACTTTGCTATTCAATATATAAAAATCGAACTTTTACTTTGCTACTCAATATATAAAAATCGAATTTTTACTTTGCTATTCAATATATAAAAATCGAATTTTTACTTTGCTATTCAATATATAAAAATCGAATTTTTACTTTGCTATTCAATATATAAAAATCGAATTTTTACTTTGCTATTCAATATATAAAAATCGAATTTTTACTTTGCTATTCAATATATAAAAATCGAACTTTTACTTTGCTATTCAATATATAAAAATCGTATTTTTATTTTGCTATTCTCTATATAAAGATTTCGCCTTTCTTCTTTTTCCTTTCAAAATCAAATCTTTATAACTTGTTATGGATAATAAAAATTATAACTTCCTTGTTGCAAAAATCTATATTTTCTCGAAGTAAAAATCATATTTTTACTTCACTACTCATCTCAAAATCTCGTGTTTTCTATTTTTAAAAATCTCGTCTTTTCTATTTTAAAAATCTCGTCTTTTCTATTTTAAAAATCTCGTCTTTTCTATTTAAAAAATCTCAACTTCCCGTTTTCAAAAATCAAACATTCGTATAACTAAAAATCAAACTTCCCTTTTTATAAATCTGATTTAAAAACTGATTTGAAAACTGGATTTATATAAAACTGAATTTCTAAAGCAAAACTGATTTACTAAAGCTAAAGAATTATATATTAAGAAATTTAAAACTCACAGCGTTGCTAGAAGGAGAGAGGGGCAAAGTAGAGGTCGAGGGGCTGTCTTCTTCGATTTTGGGGGTGGCTGGGGGTTTTTGGGTGCTAACAGGAGGTGGAGGGGATGCGGTTGAAGGAGAAGAGGGGATCGAGGTGGAGCGCCAGGCTAGGGGAGGTCGGAGCCTGGGCTCGAGGTGGTGGTCGCGGGGGAACTCGGGGTAGGGTTGGGTTGCGTTCGGGATTAGGGAGCTGCGGCTTTTGGGGTACGGATTTTTAAGAGGGGGGGGGGGAAGCGACGTCGGAGAAGAAGAAGGGAAGGAGGTGCGAGACGATGGCGGCGGTGGACGAAGCAGGCGGGCGGATCGACGATGGGTCCATCGTTTTTTTTTCTTTTTTTTTGATTTATTCAGATTCGATTCGGGAAGGAAATGAACGGGGGGGGGGGGGGGGGGGGCAGTTTGAATGAGTTAAGGGGAGAAAGAAAGTTTAACTTTATTATTTAATTATTTTATTTTAAACCAAAAAGCAACTTTTATTTTCGACCTCTAAACGAGGCCCACTGCCTGTTGTCCATAGCGTTTTACCCCCATTCCGAACACAATGGGATATGTATCATAGGTTGATTCGGTCGTTTCGATCAGTTTCCGTTAAAATCAACATATAACTCTATATATTGAGTTTGAACGCGTATTTCAATTTACCGGGGTCACATACTAACTTTAAAAATTCCCGAAAAATATTTTCTAGCTTCGTATTGACGATACGGTCCTAACAAAACTAGTTTCGTTGAATTCTGAGACCGTTGGAAAAACGGTCATTTTCCAGTCGATTAAAATTAACTAAAACTGGTCAAACGCGTTTTCCTTTGCCACGCTCACATATTGATTCGAAAAATTATGAAATTTGGAATCTAGCAATAATTTGACATCACGGACCCAACAAAACTGGTTTCGTCGAAATCCGAGGTCATTTGCAAAATTCCCATTTTTAAGGGCCTGAATTTCATAGCTCAGAATTTTCAACTGGACATATCTTTTGATTCCCGCTATGAAATTTTGATTTTTCGGATTCGTTGGAAAGATATTCTAAAATAGATCCTAATTTTTTTGGTTTCACTAAAATCCGGATTGTTTTGCACCCGGTACATTCAATTGAAATTTGAAATCGAATTATCGAACTACTGCGCCATTTTCAATTCTATTTATAATTATATATAATTATTTATATTCTAACGACGACGCGTATAATATATACGTTCGAATTATATTCAAAATAAATTTCTCGTCGATATTATTTAAAATAATCAAAATTCGCTAAAATTGCCAAAATAAAAAATTTAAACTGGCCTAGATTTTCGGGTTGTTACACCTGAACACTACGTTTCACCACCCTATGGGGCGCAAATGAGCCAAATGACTCCGTCAGCCCTAGATCGACCGATATAACTGAGGCGCCTCGCAAACCATCATCCATATAAGTGAAATGTCAGGGCTAGTAAAACGCTGACACCACTCCTAGCTAGAAGTAAATGCATGTCCTCCCTGATGTCATCTCCCATTTCTGGTCCACACCGGGGTGTGAGGCTCGCGAATTAACGCTACACAAATCTACGCTATATTAAAGCCGTGCTTTGATCATCAACCACAAGACTCTGCTTTTTAACAGAAGCCTTGATCATTTGCATCTCAGCATAACACATAGGCAATTCACGCTATGCAACCGATGTCTATCAATCACACAGAATGAAATCCGATGTCAGACACACATCCATTCACAAGTTCGCTCTGGGTCTGAATGAAACCGGAGGCACCTTATTTCTCCCCCATATGTCCAATACAGGGGAGAGGTCCTCGCATATCCGTTGATCTCCAGGTACGTCTGGATGATCACCCCTTATTACCTTGCCTTGGGTGTACAGCCCAATCAATACATCAGTGATCATCCAAACGATGTGAAGACCTCCGGTCTTCAACCACCGTCTTCATCCTCGACATAATGTCGAATCAGTTATTCAAAATGGGATAAACCCGGTCTTCCTGAATAACTCGCGTATATTACAAACAAGTGCTATAAAAACACAGCATACACCTTATTCCAATCCAGAATATTCCATTATTCAAATATTCTTATACTTTGGGGAAAGGTTCCCATTAATTTTATCAATGATAAATTCTTTAAATTTATTCTTTAATCTTCCCTTGGATATCATATCAATCTAGTTAAAGATGCATTAAAACTCCACTTGGTTTTAATCTTCCTAAAAATCAATATTAATGATTGTTTAACTTGGGAAATCATATCCTGCCTTTAATAGGGTTAAAGAACCAGTGTCCTTTAAAATATGGTTCACGATAAACCAAAAATCACATTCCATTCCATCAGCCTTTAACCGTAAATTTGCAAGTGAACAATTCCCTAAGTATTCACCCTGAAGGCCTGAACCAACATTAGATCAATACCCAGGAAACCATTCAACTTAACTAATCCCCAGTTAGTTTCTGATTTTCTTAACTCCGTTGGATCTAAGAACAATATTATTAAAGATACCATTCACGACAAACCCAAATAACTTTCCATTAATTATGGAATCTTCACGGAAGAACAAATCAATATATAATCGATATCGATTTCTGTATCCGACCAATAATATAAATTGGATATCGACAACGCCTTTTAAATTCCATATTATTAACAGTCTTCCTCCATTGAAATTCATTTCGATTATTATCAAATCGAATTCCATTCAATTCCAATTTAATATATATTAAATTGGAAAATTTTACTTTGGAAAATTCCTGTTAAATCTTAATAAAAAGATTTATACATTCCAAATCGCATTTCACCGTAAATCGGGTTAAAGAACGAATGTCATTAAAAACTTAGTTCACAATAAACCCAATTCACCTTCCATCAGTCTCTAACCGTAAATTAGTAAGAGAAAAATTCCCTAAGTATTAACCTCGAAGGCCGAAACCAACATCAGATCAATACCCAAGAAACCATTCAACTTAACTAATCTGCAGCCAGTTTCTAATTTTCTTAACTCCATTAGGTTTAAGAACAGTATTATTAAAGATACCATTCACGACAAACCCAAAATCCAATTTGATATTAAATACAAGGCTCTGAATAGAAAAAATATCGGCTTATGTTCAATATCAAATTCTGCAATCAACTAATACCATATTAGAATAACGATATATCTATATCTCCCAAATTTCTCTACAATATCCGTATAATCACGGAATCCAATATCGAAATATTCCGAAGATAATTTTGATTTAAATCCATTCCAATTCATATATTCGAAATTCGGGTTATTTTTAAAACCATTTCAAATCCAATTTATTTAGTTAAAAATATTGGATTTTAATTCTAGTTCAAAACTAGTTCATTTCGACAAAAATATATTTTTGTCTTTTCAAATATGGGATTTTTTAGCCCAATTCTTTCCAAATCATTTATTATGATTTTACACAAATTATTGATATTTTTAATAATTTTATCAAGGCCTGTACAGTCAATTCCATAAATGGCCATCGAACTGCACTTACAGCGACCTTTTCCAAATTTTATTTGGACATAATTCCAATTACAAACATTAGATTTCAAATCTCTAATATTTGTTAGAAAGCACTTTTCGATATGAACCCAACAGTTCCGGTTTTAGGAGAATCCGACGATCGGATCTCCCGTAATGTCCATTCGAAGTCAATGGTTGAAATTTGTGAACTGCCGCTGCGCGGTGCGTTCTATTCAGGCCATTATATTATATATAATATATATTTCATCGATTTCCATTTAAAACGTACTTTATAAATCGTTTTAAATTCGTTTTCAACACAGTTTCAACTTCATATTCAATTTCAAATCGAAATTGAATATTCCATATCATTAATATATAAATGATAATATTTTCAAAATATTATTTTTTGAAATCATTTCCTTTTTGATATTCATTATAAAAACAAATAAAATCGATATAAATATCGTTCACGAAAAATAATGGCGTCAATCTAATCAACATGGCTTTATATATTTAAATATTTTCGTGTCCATCCCAAATCGGACATCAAAACCATATTTTGATTCTTTACTGAATATTATTTTAAAATATTCCTTATTTTAAAATATTCATTCTTTCTGAACCGGAAATAGATACAGTCAATTAAAATAAAATGTGATTTATATGGATTTCATAAACACAGGTATACAACAATAATCAAACACAGTCAACCATCATTCCGAGTGCATTCTACATTGCAAAGCATCAAATATAAATATTTAATGCTTACAACAAATCGATCGACATACAGCTAAATATTGGGATTAGTGTATGTCCAATTTCATCCGAATACCCGTGTGGGGTTTCAATCAACAAATAATGACTTTTATTTGTGCAGTTTGGCGATGTGTAAAATTTATCGTCCCAATCAATATCTGTCAAATCAGTGTACATAAACAAATCGTCCGATTTGTTTATGAATATTTATTTTATATACACGTTAAAAATTATATTTTTAACTATAAGATATTTATTCCATTCCACATCACACAATCAATTTTCACAATAAAAACCAACAAAAAAACAAACAAGTCGTCCATGGCCTGTGGACGACGGTTGTCGGGTGCTGCTAAGCATTGTCTGCATCCTAGTATAATTTTAACTAGAAAATAGAATAAAAGTGGGGAATTCTCACCTTTGGGATCCACTACGCCATTCTGTGTTGGACGATGGTTTGGATTTATCCGACATTCCAACTCCATCTTTCCACGCTGTTCATAATTAAAGATCACATTTTTAATATGATGTTTATATAAAAAATCATATTTTTATCGCTTCATTCCAGTAAATAAAAATTATATTTTTATTTCTACTTCGTATATATTAAAATCGAATTTTTTTCACTACTGCACATATATAAAAATCGAATCTTTATATTGCTACTTCATAATTTTATTTCACTAAAAGTTATATTTTTATAAAACTAGAAATATTTTTCTTTCATATGATAAAAACCATATTTTTATGCGACTAAAAATTATATTTTTATCTACCAAAAATGTTCCTATACAGAAATAAAAATAACATTTTAATCTAATCTAAAAATCACATCTCTATGATAATAAAAATCAGATCTTTTTATATTTAAAAATCGTATCTTTATATGATTAAAAATATAAACTTTATATGAATAAAAATATAAACTTCATGCATATAAAAATATAAGCTTGTTACAACATTAAAAATCGTATTATTTTTCTTTACTACAACTCTATAATTACCATTAACTAATATAAATGAATAAATAAATTTAAATTACCTTTTTCCTTGTAAAAGTTGAAATTTCGTTGGAGGGAGGTCTACGGTGGTCGTAAGGGCGAGGGAGATGGTTGGAAGGTCGGTGTGGGGACTGGAGGTGGCGGGGGAGGGGTACTGACCGACGGTGGTACATTTAGGGGTGGGGTTTGGATACGCAGATAGGGTGAGGAGGAGGTGAGGTGGTGGCCGTGGGGGTGCTCAACGGCGATGGGAAGCCGACGCGCGATGGGCGGGGGCCGACGGTGGTGGCGGCTGTCCAGGGTTAGGCGCGATTCGTTTTTTTTCTTTCTTTTATTTGTGTAAATTGATTTTGAACGGGAGGGGCTGAGGTGGAAAGGAGGGATTTAGGGTTAGGATATTTATATAAATTTTATTTTATTTAATTCTAAAAAGTAACGTTTTATTTTGAACTCCAATACAAACCCACCGACTAATGCCGATAGCTAATTACCCCTATTCCGAACACAATGGGATATATATCGTAATCCAATTCGGCTATTATGATCAGTTTTCGTCAAAATCAAAGTATAAATCTATATATTGAATTTGTATGCACATTTCATTTTACTGGGACCACATACGGGCTCTTAAAATTCCAGAAAAATAAATCTAGCTATGTTTTGACGATACAAAACTAATTTCGTCAAATTTGGAGACCGTTTGAAAAATGGCCATTTTCTGGTCGATCCGAATTGAATAAAATCAACAAAACATGTTTTCTTTTGCCATGCTCACATATTGACCCCAAAAATTAGAATTTTGGAATCTAGCAATAACTTGACATCCCGGATCCAACAAAAGCGGTTTGGTCGAAAACGGAGGTCGTATGCAAAATTTCCATTTTTAAGGGCTATATTTCCATAGCGACTATTCTGATTTTCAATTGGGCATAACTTTTTATTCCCACTATGAAATTTCAACTTTTTGGATTCGTTGGAAAGATATTTTCAAATAGATTCTAATATTTTTGGTTTCGCGAAAATCCAGTTTATTTTGAATCTTGTACATTCATTTGAAATTTGAAATCGATTTTTCAAACTACCGCACTGTTTTCAATTCCTTTTATAATTAAAAATAAATATTTATATTCTAACGACGATTCAAATAAATATATACATTCTAATTCTATTCAAAATAAATTTCTCATTGTTATTATTTAAAATAGTTGATTTTAATTATTCAAAATTCATCGAAATTGCCAAAATAAAATTTTAAATTGGTTCGGATTTTTCGGGTTGTTACAAAAATAAACTCTGGGTCAGTCATGGGACTGGTGTGAGTAAACAATTTAAACAGTTTGCTTAACTTGGAAAATTTATTTCGAAAGAAAAGATAATTGTAAGACCGATCCACACATAAACACGGATGGGTTTTATCTTACGATAACCCAAAACATTTTGAAATCATAACTATACTGATATTATAATAATGTCTAGGGTTTCCACAAATAAATTAGAATCTAGCGGAAACGCTTGCATCTCATGCTCTACATATATAGTATACAAGCAAAAACCGCTTGGCGCTTAGGGATAATGGATTTCCAACTATGACAAGGTATGGAACCACCTTCCGATAGTGTATCTCTAGAGGGGAATACACTGGGTTCAACAAGAACGTCTTGCAACCTGGCCACACATGACCGACCACTCATCTCTCTTGAGTGTATCGAATATATTTTCACCTTACAGTTGCTAGCAACATAACCATTCCCAGGAGATACAAAAGAAAAAGAAGTAAAAAAAAAGGAATATTTTCTAGATGGTGAGAATACACCCTAATGGGAGCGACCCACATAGCCATGCTGTGTGCCCGATTTTTGTCATTTCCCGGTTATGGGGCTTGAGGTCATAACTTAACTTTTTGAGCAGTACATCTTTATTCACTCTGAATGCCACATTATCAAACCCGTCAAATCACAAATTGATTTCCCTAAAACCACAGGTATAAAGATAAGAGAAACGAATTCCTCTACCACCAAACATAGTTCGAAGAGATCAACTTACCCAATCTGCTAGGTGTACTATGTCAGACATTCATCCATACAAGTTGTCCTGGGTATAGACAAACCGAAGGTACTATCCTGTAAATCCATCTTTGGCAAATTTCTACCTAGGATCGGCATAATAGCCCTTGCATAAACATCATCTTCAATGGTCTTCAACTTGACTTCAAATTAGTCAACGCCTAGATCGAAACAAAGTGGTATTTGGGTTTCGTTTAGAAAACCAATCCCGGTCTCTTTGAATCGATGAACGTTAATATTTTTTAGGGACAAGTGATACATAAATAATCAGGTTATCATATTCAATCAATTCAATATTTATCTTATTAGGACTTATCTACAAAATTCTATATTTCTATAATTATTTAAATAAGGTATGTAAATGATTAAGTTAAACTGAATAAGTCTATCGGATCATGTCACATCATTATAAACAAAACAATAAATCAATTATCACAAAAAATCTGGTTTATCATGATTCAATAATTCAAATAAATGTTGTTTATCAATTTGTTGATCTTGGAAAATAATTATTCCTAAATCATATGTATCTAATGTTTAATTCAGTTTAAGAATCCCTTTTTCTTTTCATTGATTATAACAACATTGTTATAATCCATATTTCAATATATATATGACTTATTACATAACTATTATTTCATTAATTCATTATGTAATTTAATTAAATATTGCTTAAAACGGAAAGTGAATAGTACTTTCCTAAATTCGGTTTAGTCGATTCTCAATTCAACGTCTCTGTCTGATTTATCTCTATTCCATTTATTTCCAAAACTTCAGAATAACCCCTATTGTTATTGGTCAACCAAATTTTCTCCATAACTATTCTCATTCACAAAATATTTGCTTCTAACATTATTCACTTTGGATTGTAAATATCATTTCTTTTGGACTATTTGGTCATAACAACTTGATTCTATTAATCAATATTACTAAGTAGTCAAATTCTGTCAATCTGGTTACCATATTAACTCATATTCCATAGATTTCAATATTGAACTATAATTGTCATTAATTCAACTCGGAATCATCTCTTGATTAAAAATATATTTATTGACCTTAATCGATAATATTTCAATACTTATTTCAAATAGTTGAGCTCGTTACATATAATATTATTAATGCTTAACCATCATTCGGTAATCATAACATAACGTTGTTTACAGTTTAACAATTACGACTTGAACTAATTATCTAGATTTTAGAAACATGGGATTTATATTAAATTCTAATTTTAATTAATTAGAAAGAAATAGATTCTACTCCATTTATTCACTTAGAACAATATAGCTTTGTTAAATTATGACAAAGTCTAATTCAATTCATTATGATCATAGTTCGACTATTTACAATCTAACCTTTTCATATTTCAGCTTCCATATTAATGGTTCTCCCTTTTATCTTCAAATGGTATTTTTATTTTACAATTGTATATTAAATTTATATATAAAAAGAGAATTCATTTCTAAAATTCCTTTTTCTTTATACATTTTCCTACTTTTCCTTTTCTTTACTGTACTATTCTCATTCGCAAATCTTTTCTTTTTATCCTTTCTTTATATTTCTATTTTTCTTCTCTACCGGCCCGATAAGGCCCAACTGCTTCTTCCCTTCCCTTATATATTTTTAATTCTTTCCCCCGGCCCAAAGCCCAAATACCCAAACCCCACAAATTCTTTTCTTTTTATTTTCTATTGCTACCGTCTTCTTCTTTCTTTCCCTTATACTCTTTTCCTTCTTACTCGATACTTCCTCTATACCTTCCTTTTTCTTTAAATCTATTTTTTCTTCTTTCCTATTTTAACATTTGCTCAATAAGCCCAACTGTTCTTCGACCCAAATGCTCTTTTTTTTCGTTTGCTTCCTAGTTTCTTACGAATAACTTATGTATGTCCATACTTATCCTTCTATTCTTTTTGATGCTACTGCTTCATTCCTTACTTAATTTTCTATGTCCCTTTCTTTTGCTGTCACTACCTCATCCCTTCTTTCATCAGTTATAAAGCTGGAACAATAAGGATTCTCAGTTATAAACCTTATACCATCTTACGAACAGTTTTTTTTAAACAACCTTGAAATAAACAGAAAGAATAATTTAATCTTCATATTTAAAATAATTAAAACTTAGAGGTATAAATTCTTTAGGATTTGTCCTCCAGACAATTAAAGCATAATAATCGCAATCAACCTATTAATCCGCAAAGTTTTTATTTTGTATTTACATGGACCAATGATACTGCAGTATAATCTTTTTTCCTACTTGGAATTGCATAACTAAGAACATAAGATGGATATATTTTTTCTTCCTTTCTTGGATTTTAATTACCGTTCTTCTTCACCTGTATCCACCATGCACTGTTTCACGTTCACACACTTTCCAACCATCATCAAGCCGCCTCTCCACCGCCAGCAAGTCTCGCCGCCGCCCAGCAACGCCACTGGCTCACTATTGCGGCCATACATCACGTCCTCCTCAAACTCACCTTCCACCGTTAACACTAAAAAAACACAGCTGGTGGACACACAAAACGACACTCCCCTAATCAACTCCGTCTAATAGTTCGCCTGTTACCACCTTCGTTCGTCTCCCCGTCCATCCAAGCATCTCCCCTCCCATTTATGTTGAACTCGATCAACCCATCCCTCTATATGACCCAATCAACCACCTCACTTCTAAAACACTTCTAACACCCTAAAATAAACTAATTCGCACAATTCAAGCTTCAGAAAAAGCCGTCAATATTTTTCATATGATTCTTGATCACACAAGCTTCTCTTGACCAAACATTGTTGTCTCCGATCAAGGGGATCATCAGAAAAACCCCAAAACTTCATTTACAGATGAACCAAAAATCCGTTAATATTCCCAGCACTAAAAATCCTAATTTTACCCTTAAAATTCATGGTTTACACATATAAGACCATTCAAAGGCCTGAACTGCTTATTTATGGTGACTGAGTTTTCGCGATTTATAACTTCTTACAGTATATATATTAATATCCAAAAATATGCTATGTTGTTTTGAGTTGCCATGATTTTAAACATACTATAGGTATAGCCAATATTCATGTAGGAATCAAATGTTACCACATGTTAGAACCTAATTATGGGTTTATATAAGTCACAAGGGTTTATACATGAATTTGTTCACAAAATACACAACACTTTTGTTTCCAACAATACAACAGATATTAACACATTTTCAGTATTACCCTTCTACTTTATCACATAGTCCCATGTATATAGTATATGATAGGTTGTCTTAAATTGACCTGAATGATGCCTAAAACAGGAAACTAATAGGTTTGTTTACTCACAATCTTTGCTCTATTTTGCAGTTTTTCATTTATTCTTTCCATCATCCAATGACCATTTAAATCATACAACAGGTCATATCAGTATGTGTATCTAAACTAATTAGTGTAAGTTTAGATCCTAGTTCTAAACTTGCAAACTCAAGTGAAGTTTATTTAAAAACTATCCACTATATTTTCAGTTTCAAACAGACCTATATTCAACATTTTCAGTCATTCTACTGTAATCCATCATCCATGCTCAGTCCATATATTTCATTGGTATAAGGATCTATATATATAATCATAGATTACTGGAAAACCAAGGGGGAAGTTTACTCACCTATATTGTAACACCCCACCTCCGCTAGTGTCACTCACAAAGGGAATGCACTAGCTTTGGTGGAGCATTATCTTTGTAAACATACACGGAAATATTACAAGACAGAACATATAGAACAGTAGAAGAAAAACCAAATTTCATTTCTTTAAAATCTAGAAAGGTCTAAAGCCTTTTACATCAAAATGCTATTAAATCCATTACATCGAAATCTGTCTTGCAATAGTAAAGAAGCATAAAACCATAGTCATAAATCATTCCCCAAGTAAAACAGTAAAGCAAGCCATAGCCAAGAGAAATCTAAGCCGTTCGTGAAAGAGCCTTGGAGCTTGGTAAGATCCGAACTAAGCTGTATTCCCATCCTGCGAACCTTGGGGGGGGGGGGAGGGAAACGGAAGAAAAAGAGGCGAAACAAAACGGGTCAGTCATAAAGACTGAGTAAGTCCTAGTGACTTTCAGCCTAGAAACAAGTAAAGATAACGTGACATGTATAAACTGAAAGTAAACATAAGGATGATGACAAGATAGGCAAGTTAAACTAAGATGACAAGATAAACTATACTAACCAGATAAACTACAGTAACAAGATAAACTATGCAAACCAGATAAACTACGTATAGCATCGCATATTTGACATTCTCTGCACCAACTGTACTAGTACCCCAACCCGTATCATCCTTTCATGTATATGTACAGTCCATTGCCGTATATCGTACGGGTTTCATCACGTATTTCTATACTACTTCAACGTAGTGCCACCATCCTTGAAATCGTTTGGACTGCCACCCTTGTTCCGGCTAGGTTTCCTTATCATGAACTATCGCGTGTTCAACTAGGATTTATGCCACCTAGGACCACTATGGAATTTTGCTACCTATTGAACATTTTCTAGATTCGATTAGGGTTTATGCCACCTAGGACCACTAGGGATTATGCTACCTAATGAACAACACTTTTTTTCACGTAACGATCTATTAATCGATCGGCTCCCTACAAGTCCTAGCTCGTTCATGTGTCTATTTCATACGGCCCAATCACGAAATGTAGTTACCTGTGCTAGGTCCAACATAGGGTGTATCAAGCCCTAGGGCGCCAACAACCGACACGAATCAAGCATGCACAGTGTAAACCTACCGGTGCCCAATGCCTATTTTTTCAACTCCGGATTACGTGCACGACCATAGTCCGCCTGAACCTACAATGGCGCACCAACTCAGCCGTCGTTTTGGTCGCTTATAATTAGCCCAGTAATCGTGCCCCACCCTGCCTAGTTCCAGAGTACCGTGATACATCTAGTGGGTTACTGCTGAAAAGGACCGCGTACCTAGGGTTTCCGTCCAGTAGGTTAAGTATTTTCATTTAAATTCGAGACTTAACCCCATTAGTCTAGCATGTCAAGTTGGTTAAGTGTTGTCATTCAAGTTCGTGACTTAACCCGCCTACGTGTCATGTCAAATTGGTTAAGCATATTCAAGCGGTTCATGACTTAACCCTATCAAATCATCGTGTCAAATTGGTTAAGTATATTCAAGCGGTTCATGACTTAAACTTATCAAATCATCGTGTCAAATTGGTTAAGTATATTCAAGCGGTTCGTGACTTAACCCTATCAAATCATCATGTCAAATTGGTTAAGTAAATTCAAGCGATTCAAGACTTAACCCTATCAAATCATCGTGTCAAACTGGTTAAGTATATTCAAGCTGTTCAGGACTTAACCCTATCAAATCATCGTGCCAAATTGGTTAAGTATATTCAAGCGGTTCATGACTTAACCCTATCAAATCATCATGTCAAATTGGTTAAGTATATTCAAGCGGTTCAGTACTTAACCCTATCAAATCATCGTGCCAAATTGGTTGAGTATATTCAAGCGGTTCATGACTTAACCCTATTATGTGGCATTAATTCATTACTGCACCCTAACCTCTCACATTAGACTAGTCGTTGTGGTTACTGGATTTGCCAGGCGGTTTCGGGCAGATTTACACCACAACCTAGTCTAACCTCGGGTCTTAAGCGCGATATGACCAACGACCCACATTGGATCCTATTGTTTGTAGTCACTGGATTCGCCGGGCGGTTCCGGGCAGATTTACACTGCAAACTCAACCCAACCTCGAGTTGGCAATTTTCAAGTTCATTCTAATGTCATGTCCATGTTCAAGTTTCATGTCAAGTTCGTGTCAAGTTCCTAAGCGAGTTTCATGTCAAGTTTTCATGTTAAGTTTTCAAGTTTCAACTTATGCCTATTATCAAGTTCATGATTCATATTCATAACCAGTTCACGTTTCAAGTTCATAAGCATGTTTACGTGCCTTCTAGATGTCCAATATCAACTATCAAGTCATAGTCAATTTTGTATTCAAGTTATTCCCATCATATCAATTTCATCCAATTTGTAGCATTCCACAATTACCTAAAAACATGGTTTGACTACCAGATTCTATTTTCTCTAATTACGTTCCGAGTACACAATTTACATTCATGTCAATTATCAAGTTTACAATTGCTTTCGTGTTCAAGTTATGCCAATTCATGTCCAAGCTAATTCATGTCAATTACCAATTCATGTCTAAGTGAATCTTCATGTTTTGTCCTATATCCCCAAATCGTATTCCTACCATGCGCGTATCGAGATTAATTCAAAAAGGGATAAACAACGAAATCATGACAAAGATGGGCATGTGAATAGGGATTAGATTATAATCCAAATCATGTGTTCAATAGAATTGGTGTATAATAGTTTAACACATCATAGGCATGTGAATAGGATCTAGAACAACAATATGAAAACCAAGGTTTAGGAACATAGGTAGACTTGCATTAATCCAAATTCAAGATTCAGGAGAGAATAGGGTGAAAAAGTATTATCATCAAGTCAAGGTCGAAGAATTCATATTACAATCTAGCGTTTAAATAATAAACTAGGTCCAACAACATGAATGGGCATGATTCAATTGATAAGGAATAACCCAAAATCCTAGATTCAAGAAGAAACAAGAATAGATCTAAATAGATAATCAAGCTTAGGTCCAATTTCATTTTATTCCATGTCCATATTAAATTTAACCAGTTTCAATCTCAAAGTAACTAGAACTTACAGAGCGTGGATCGAGAATTAGAGTGTAGAGATTTGATTCTGGAAACGGATATTGTAGTTGTTGAATCTCTATTCGTTTAGTCTTGTTCTTGTTGAAAACCCCAATTTGCAATTCCTAGATGTTGTCTTGACGAAGAAGAAGTAGCCATTCTCTCTTTAATTTAATTATTTCAGAAGCAGTATAAGGACAGAATGAAATAGAGTGGAGAGAATGAGGCTAGGGGTGAGTTTATATAGGATTAAAGTCAAGAATTTGGTGTAGAAATCGGTCTAGATACGCAGAAATGAACTCAGCCTTGGATCTGGAAATTCGGGGCAGGTCGACCCTCAGGTCGACTACCTAGTCGAACTGGTCAGGTGGAGGTCGACTACCCAGTCGACCACCCAGTCAACCTGGTCAGGGGGAGGTCGACTACCCAGTCGACCTGGGTCCTGGGCGGGAAATTTCCCGCCCAACCCGCTTCTGGGTTTGAATTCGAATTTCGAATTTTGAGCTGTTTTATTTTATTCAAATTCCTGAAACTTCTGAAGGTCATAACTTGGTCATACGAACTCCGATTTTCGAAAACTCGGACTCGATTTCATGCAGAATTTTGAGATGAACGCAATGGCGTAACCCATTTTCCTTGGTTCTTATTTCAAAATTTAATGCTGCCTTGATTTATGGTTATAATATGTTATTAAAATACGGGTTGTTACATTCTCCCCTCCTTAAAGGATTTCGTCCCCGAAATCTCTAAGTTAGGAATGATGTATCCCACCATCCATCATCCATCTACTCAAAACATCATCCACAAGCAATTATTGTCCTTAAAAGATTCCTAATGCTGTATGTATATATGCGGAAAGTGTGTGTATATGTACTTATCTAATGCAAAAGATCAGGCGGTTACTAATTCAGTAAACCTCCTTAATGCAAAGTATGCTAGTGCGATGAGTCCAACATGTATGCAAATTCCTATTACATTTCACAATTTCTACATGAGTGCTCAAACATTCATTCATATGAAACATCCAAATGATAGCATATCAAGTTTCCATCCATGTACAAGTATAAACATTCATGCATATGCAATATGAAAATGTGACTGAGCCGATCTAGTGCTTAATGTGTCTTATGCAACCACGAGCAACCACTTGCAACCACCTGCAACCATTTGCAAACATCAACCATAACATGTCTCAAACACGTATTTACACCCAATTGTTCCTACCTAAAGATATAATCGAACGATAGGAGCAAGTAAAAATTTTGTGCCCATTAGGCAATGTCAAAACTGGAAATCTATGTCACGTATATACTAATTAGGAGAAGAACTCCCTAGGCACCAACCCGAAGACCGAAATCAACATCAGGCTGACACCCAAAGAATTACTCAACCCAGCAGACACCCTCAAGCCACAACATGCATTTCTAACAGATGATCCCTATGGGGTTTTGCAACAGAAATAGGATTGAGAATAGGATCGAGAGGTTATACTTAAAAGATAGCATTCAAATAAGCTCTACAGGAAAAGAGGGATCAAGGATATACTCTTAAAAAGAGATATGATGCGCGTGTCTAGACTTTAATCTTCTAAGTCACATTTCCTTGAGCTTAACTCCATTGTGCTTTGATTGCCTTTAACTTCATAATTTCGTAGCTTCTTAATATTTGTTTCCAAAAATGAGTTGGAACTCATTTCACTGTCGCCTCTCATTCCACTTTCACTTGTTCTTTTTCTAGTACACTCAGCTTAAACATAACTGCGTACTCATGATTTCGTGCAAGCTCTCCAAAATTCACTAGTGAATCTTGGATCTCATTCACTTACTAGAAGGTATTCCAAAATGAATTATCTCTTGAAAATAAACAAATGCCAACCATGTTGCCAAATGTAATTACTAAGGTAATTTTCTATAACTCATGCATAAGCGAAATGAACCATCCGCCTTAGTGGCGAACACTACTCGAGCGGATCAACAAATGTATCAAGAGATTCTAGGTAACTAAGCATGACAAAACCCTAAGGGTTACACTAGACTTCGAGGGCATTACCAAGGCAAGTCAAGAGTCTAACTACCATGGAACTAGTACAAAAAAGTCATGAATATACACTTAGCATAGACATTCTCAAATCCAAACAAGTCAAGAATAAATGAGCCGATTCCCCAACAGGATTTGAGACACAAAAATGGGTTCCTTTACTTCGCTAGTACTAAGGTGCAGAGACTCAACCATCGAAGCGGAATTAAAAGGATGCGATGAACAAAAACAAAGTTCTAACGGGATGAAACTAAACCTTCAACAGAAACATTACCACCTCTCTTAGGTATGCTATTAATGAGAGCATACAATTGCCATCTCGACGATCTTGTTCTTTTCCCTTGTCCTTGTCCTATAACACTTAACTACATGTCCCTTTTTACCATACTAATGATACTCTTTCTTGTCATGGGTTTTATTATTCTTTCACTTTGGTCTCTTCCTTTTCACCTTTTCCTCCTTCGTGGATTAAGCCATATCAACAAGTTTCTTATCCTTAGGCTTGTGTTCTTTTATCCTCGTTCTTACTATCCTTATATAACTTGTTAACAAGTTTCTAGAAATCTACTTCCATCGCATGGCAACCCTACAAAGCTTGAAATAAGATTAGTCACAAGTGGAACAACAGCGGCTACTGATGCAGGTTGGGCAATCCTTTGCCCTTCTTCAAGTGTCGTATGCCTACAAACTATGATGAAAAAGAAAGAGAGAAGAGACTCAAGGAGAGAATCAAAAGATAATGCATATGGCTTTGGGGAATATGCCTTTAAAATAAACAAAATTTTTGTTAAAAAAATGCTTCTTTGTAAACGTTTCGAAAATAATTTCAGAAGGTTTTTAAAAGCTTTTGCCCAGTCTGGTAACCTTCTGCTCTGATACCAAATGTAACACCCTACATCCGCTAGGGTCACTCACAAAGGGAATACACTAGCTTTGTTGGAGAATTATCTAGGTAAACATACACAGAAATATTACAAGACAGAACATATAGAGCAACAGAAGAAAAACCAAATTTCATTTCTTTAAAATCTAGAAAGGTGTAAAGCCTTTTACATCAAAATGCCATTAAATCCATCACATCCAAATCTGTCTTGCAATAGTAAAGAAGCATAAAACCATAGTCATAAATCATTCCCCAAGTAAAACAATAAAGCAAGCCATAGCCAAGAGAAATCCAAGCCATTCATGAAAGAGCCTTGGAGCTTGGTAAGATCGGAACTAAGCTGTATTCCCACCCTGCGAATCTAAGGGGGGAGAACGGAAGAAAAAGAGGCAAAACAAAATGGGTCAGTCATAAAGACTGAGTAAGTCCTAGTGACTTTCGGCCTAGAAACAAGTAAAGATAACATGACATGTATAAACTGAAAGTAAACATAAGGATGATGACAAGATAGGCAAGTTAAACTAAGATGACAAGATAAACTATACTAACCAGATAAACTACGGTAACAAGATAAATTATGCAAACCAGATAAACTACGTATAGCATTGTATGCTTAACATTCTTTGCACCAACTGTACTAGTACCCCAACTCGTATCATCCTTTCATGTATATGTATAGTCCCTTGCCGTATATCGTACGGGTTTCATCACGTATTTCTATACTACTTCAACGTAGTGCCACTATCCTTGAAATCGTTTGGACTATCACCCTTGTTCCGGCTAGGTTTCCTTATCATGAACTATCGCGTGTTCAACTAGGATTTTTGACACCTAGGACCACTAGGGATTATGCTACCCATTGAACGTTTTCTAGATTCGATTAGGGTTTATGCCACCTAGGACCACTAGGGATTATGCTACCTAACGAACAACACCTTTTTTTCATGTAACGATCTATTAATCAATCGGCTCCCTACAAATTCTAGCTCGTTCATGTGTCTGTGTCATACGGCCCAATCACGAAATGTAGTTACCTGTGCTAGGTCCACCATAGGGTGTATCAAGCCCTAGGGTGCCAACCACCGACACGAATCAAGCATGCACAGTGTAAACCTACAGGTGCCCAATGCCTGCTTTTTCAACTCCGGACTATGTGCACGACCATAGTCCGCCTGAACCTACAATGGCACACCAAATCAGTCGTCATTCTGGTCGCTTACAATTAACCCAGTAATCATGCCCCACCCTGCCTAGTTCTAGGGTACCGTGATACATCTAGTGGGTTACTACTGAAAAGGACCGCGTAACTAGGGTTTCCGTCCAGTAGGTTAAGTGTTTTCATTTAAATTCGGGACTTAACCCCATCAGTCTAACATGTCAAGTTGGTTAAGTGTTGTCATTCAAGTTCGTGACTTAACCCGCCTACGTGTCATGTCAAATTGGTTAAGTATATTCAAGCGGTTCATGACTTAACCCTATCAAATCATCGTGTCATATTGGTTAAGTATATTCAAGCGGTTCATGACTTAAACTTATCAAATCATCATGTCAAATTGGTTAAGTATATTCAAGCAGTTCATGAGTTAACCCTATCAAATCATCTTGTCAAATTGGTTAAGTATATTCAAGCGGTTCATGACTTAACCCTATCAAATCATCATGTCAAATTGGTTAAGTATATTCAAGCGGTTCAGGACTTAACCCTATCAAATCATCGTGCCAAATTGGTTAAGTATATTCAAGCGGTTCAAGACTTAACCCTATCAAATCATCGTGTCAAATTGGTTAAATATATTCAAGCGGTTCAGGACTTAACCCTATCAAATCATTGTGCCAAATGGGTTAAGTATATTCAAGCTGTTCATGACTTAACCCTATTATGTGGCATTAATTCATTACTGCACCCCAACCTCTCACATTGGACTAGTCGTTGTGGTCACTGGATTTGCCGGGTGGTTCCGAGAAGATTTACACCACAACCTAGTATAACCACGGGTCTTAAGCGCGATATGACCAACTACCCACATTGGATCCTATTGTTTGCAGTCACTGGATTCGCCGGGCGGTTCTGGGTAGATTTACACTGCAAACTCAACCCAACCTCGAGTAGGCCATTTTCAAGTTCATTCTAATGTCATGTCCATGTTCAAGTTTCATATCAAGTTCCTAAGCGAGTTTCATGTCAGGTTTTCATGTTAAGTTTTCAAGTTTGAACTTATGCCTATTATCAAGTTCATGATCCATATTCATAACCAATTCACGTTTCAAGTTCATAAGCATGTTTACGTGCCTTCTAGATGTCCAATATCAACTATCAAGTCATAGTCAATTTTGTATTCAAGTTATTCCCATCGTATCAATTTAATCCTATTTGTCGCATTCCACAATTACCTAAAAAACATGGTTTGACTAACAGATTCTATTTTCTCTAATTACGTTCCGAGTTCACAATTCACATTCATGACAGTTATCAAGTTTACAATTGCTTTCGTGTTCAAGTTATGCCAATTCATGTCCAAGCTAATTCATGTCAATTACCAATTCATGTCTAAGCGAATCCTCATGTTTTGTCCAATATCACCAAATCGTATTCCTACCATGCGCATATCGAGATTAATTCAAAAAGGGATAAACAAGGAAATCATTACAAAGATGGGCATGTGAATAGGCATTAGATTATAATCCAAATCATATGTTCAACAGAATTGGTGTATAATAGTTTAACACATCATAGGCATGTGAATAGGATCTAGAACAACAATATGAAAACCAAGGTTTAGGAACATAGGTAGACTTGCATTAATCCAAATTCAAGATTCAGGAGAGAATAGGGTGAAAAAGTCTTATCATCAATTCAAGGTCGAAGAATTCATATTACAATCTAGCGTTTAAATAATAAACTAGTTCCAACAACATGAATGGGCATGATTCAATCGATAAGGAATATTCCAAAATCCTAGATTCAAGAAGAAACAAGAACAGATCTAAATAGATAATCAAGCTTAGGTCCAATTTCATTTTATTCCATGTCCATATTAAATTTAACCAGTTTCAATCTCAAAGTAAATAGAACTTACAGAGTGTGGATCGAGAATTAGAGTGCAGAGATTTGATTCTGGAAACGGTTATTGTAGTTGTTGAATCTCTATTCGTTTAGTCTTGTTCTAGTTGAAAACCACCAATTTGCAATTCCTAGATGTTGTCTTGATGAAGAAGAAGTAGCCATTCTCTCTTTATTTAATTATTTCAGAAGCAGTATAAGGAAAGAATGAAATAGTGTGTAGAGAATGAGGCTAGGGGTGAGTTTATATAGGATTAAAGTCACGAATTTGGTCCAGAATCCGGTCTAGATACGCAGAAATGAACTCAGCCTTGGATCTGGAAATTCGGGGCAGGTCGACCCCCAGGTCGACTACCCAAACGACCTGGTCATGGGGAGGTCGACTACCCAGTCGACCACCCAGTCGACCTGGTCAGGGGGAGGTCGACTACCCACTCGACCACCCAGTCGACCTGGGTCCTAGGTGGGAAATTTCTCGCCCAGCCTGCTTCTGGGTTTGAATTTGAATTTCGAATTCGATTTTTGAGTTGTTTTATTTTATTCAAATTCCTCAAACTTCTGAAGGTCATAATTGTGTTATACGAACTCCGATTTTCGAAAACTCGGATCGATTTCATGCAGAATTTCGAGATGAATGCAATGGCGCAACCCGTTTCCCTTGGTTCTTATTTTTATATTTAATTATGCCTTGATTTATGGTTATAACATGTTATTAAAATATGGGTTGTTACATATATTTATCCCATGCTATGTCCAGTTTTCTTCCCTGTTCAATCTTGGCTCGGCCATTATTTTTTCTTCCATTTTATAGTGTTTTAAATTGGTTCTAATTTAGGGATTCATACCAATATTGAAGTGAATTTATAGGTGGATGAGGTGTATAGTTTTTTAGTGTAGTTTATAGGCTGGCTTAGCCTTGATAGATGCTGCTGTTGATTTCTAGAAAAACAACATCAAGTGGTAAGGTTGAGGGAGGAAAAATAGCTATGTTTATAGCTGTTTTGCTTAGCTACAGCTATGCCTTTAGCTGCGAATTAGATGATCAAAAGGTGACCATACATGACTGTGCTCCTACGAAGAAGATGTAACAATATAGATTTATGGTGTGTATTTATTGATGGAAAAGAAAGTATTGTTTGACAATGCTTCATACAAAAGAAAAATGCACGTCAGAGCAGTTTTAAGGTACAAATGCATGTGAAAATGGTTTGGTTTATAGGGTATAGCTGCTTGGTTGATGGGAAAAGAGGTGTTGTTTTGATAAGGCTTCACAGTTAGTCCTAGAAGAAGGCACATATAAGCCTAGTGATTGTAACGACCCAGAAAATCTGAACCAATTTAAAATTTTTAAATTGGCTAAAATAATAGATTTTAAATATTTAAAATAAATATTTTAAATAAAGGAGATGAAAACTGAGTTTGAATCGACAATTGAAAACGAATATAATTAATTATAATTATAAACAAGGCCTGAAATGGCGTGGCAGTTTCAAAAATTGAATTAAAACTTTGTCGGACTGTACCGGGTGCAAAACAATCCGGATTTTAGTGAAACCAAAAACATTATGATCTAATTGATGATATCTTTCCAACGAATCTGACCAATCGAAATTTGATAGCGGGAATCAAAAGATATGCCCAGTTGAAAATACTGAATAGTCGCTATGGAATTCAGGCCCTTAAAAATGGACATTTTGCAAATGACCTCGGGTTTCGACGAAACCACTTTTGTTGGATCCGCAGGGTCAAGTTATTGTTAGGTTTCAAATTTCATAATTTTTCGAATCAATATGTGAGCGTGGCAAAGGAAAACGCGTTTGACCGGTTTTAGTTGATTTTAATCGACTGGAAATTGGCCATTTTTCGAACGATCTCAGAATTCGATGAAACTAGTTTTGTTAGGACCATATCGTCAATACGAAGCGAGAAAATATTTTTCTGGAATTTTTCTAGTTAGTATGTGGCCCCGGTAATTTGAAATGTGCGTTTATAATTCAATATAGTGATTTAAATGAAAACTCAAAAGGAAACTGATTGTAACGATCAAATCAGCTTGCGATTCATATCCCATTGTGTTCGGAATGGGGGTAAAACGCTATGGGCGATAGGCGGTGGGCCTCGTTTCGAGGTCGTGGGTAAAAGTCAACTTTATGCAATTAAATTAATTAATAAAATAAAAAATATATATATTATATATTTCCCTCCCTCCCTTTATCCTTCTTTCTGCCCCCCCCCCCCCCCGATTTCATTAATCAGGAAAAAAAAACCCTAGCCCCGACGTTGACCATCGCGACGCCGATTCGCCACCACGCGCCGATCCCGCACCTCCCCTCCCCTCGTTCGTCGAACCGCCAGTGGAGCCCAAACCTCCCCCTCGAAGCCATCGCGAGCGAATCGAGCAGCCCCCTCCCAGTCTAACGACCTCCTGCTACCACCAGCGAACCCCGAGCCGCCGCTCTCGAAGCCAGACTCCGCCTCCCCTCCGACGAACTGCGGAAACCCCCCCCCCCCTCTGTAAGTTTTTTTTTGTTTTTTGTTTTGTTATTTTATTTTTAATGATTTAAAAAAACTGTTTATTTTAAAAAAAAGGTTAAAACAGATTTTTCTAAAGATTTAAAACTGATTTTAAAAGCATTTAAAAACTGATTTTATTTTAATAAGTAAATTCTGATTTTTTTTTGTAAAAAGAAAAACTGATTTTAACTAGATTTAAAAACTGATTTTAAATAGATTTAAAAACTGATTTTATTTTAAGATTTTAAAAAGAAAAAGATTTAGATTTTAAATGGAAAAAGATTTAAACTTTAGGGTAGAAAAAGGTTTAAACTTTAAAAAGAAAAAGGCTTGAACTTTAAATAGAAAAAAGATTTGGACTTTAAACCGATTTTTAATTTTAAGATTTAAAATAGATAAGATTTGAATTTTAAGTAGAAAAAGATTTGAGCTTTAAAATAGAAAAGATTTGAGCTTTAAAATAGAAAGGATTTGAACTTGGAAAAAAAAATCAAAAATAAAGATCATATTTTTAAAATAGAAAAGACGGAATTTTTATTAAGTAGAAGAAGCAAGATATAATTTTTACACCATAGGAATAATAAAAATATAATCTTTATTTTTGAAAGGGCGGAATCTATATTTTTGAAATTCGATTTTTATATATTGAATAACATAGTAAAAATTCGATTTTTACATATGTAGAGAATACGGGCAACGAAAGCGACAAGCAAGAGAGATTGGCGAAGATTTTATGCAAGGAAGTGTCGTGCAGTTGGATAGCTATTGGTGATATTTCTGATTTAAAAAAATATATTATATATGTGTGAAATGAAAGTGAATTGCTATATATAAATATATATATACGCCCCTCGTCCACAAACCATGGACCATATTTATTGGTTGAAATTGTTGTGAGAATTGATTGATAGCGAATGATTGTTTGGGATTGTTTGTGATTGATATTGGTTGATTGTGATTGAAAAATACCCATTTGTGGTTGAGAAATATTTGGTTGAAACCACATAGGATTAGTTTGTGGAAATGAAATAAATATATACATGCCGCCTGCGTGCGAACTAGATGCATGAACCCCATTGTCAAAAACCGCGAGGTTTTAAGGTAGAGCGAGGAGCCGTACTAGGGACGGTCCCGGTTTTAACTACCCTGCCGTTATGCTGCCGAAATTTTGAATAATATTCGTGTGTTTGAATTATTTTCATATGCTTAAACTATATTTATTCATTGAATAGAAAACATTCATGTGTTGAATTGATATTCATTCGTTGATTAGAAATTCATGTGTTGAATGGTATTCATATTTTGAAATAAATTGTTTGATAATAAAAATCACATTTTTATCTATATATAGAAACTATAGAAAACATTCATGTGTTGAATTGATATTCATTCGTTGATTAGAAATTCATGTGTTGAATGGTATTCATATTTTGAAATAAATTGTTTGATAATAACAATCACCTTTTATCGACTATATGAACTGTGTAAAATAATCTCGTTTTAAAAGAAATTGTTTTATGATAAAAATCCTATTTTTATCACCTATATGAACTATATAGAAAAATAGTGTTTTGAAATGAATTGTTTTACAATAAAAATCACATTTTTATTGTATGCATAAATCGTTGGAATGTGAAGTGTTAAAAATAGCCACTTGTTCAAAATAAACATATATGAGATGAAATATTCATTGATTAGCTAATGAAATGATTTGCACCTATGTATGTAACATTAGAATAAATGGTGTCTTTAAACCAAATAGAAATCAAATATGAAGTTGAATAGAAAATGATAAATGATAAGAAGTGTATATATATGTACATGCATATTCATTGAACAGGTTATAGCGAAGGGGCTAGAGAAGAGGAATAAAATTTTGTGCCCGACAAATAGGTACACATTTACTGCTTTGTTTGGGTGATGATTTTATGAGCCTGTTGGCTAGCCGCTTGGCGTTTTCTTTTTCTTTTTGAGATTAGAAGGACCGGGAACGCTATTTGCGATTTCCCGATGCTCCCGGTGCAGGGGAGGTTATGGCGAAATTTTCCAAAATTTTAAGGTGTTAGAAAAATATTTGAAGTGAAAACGTTATGGAAATCATTGAATGAACTATATTTATATAAATATATAAATATAAATAAAATTAAAACGAAACGTGGCCGTGCAGTTCGTATTTTGAAACCGTGATTTCAAACGGCTAGTACGGAAAATCCGACCATTGGATATTCCCGAAACCGCAACCGTCGGGTTCGCCTTGGAAATATCTTCCCAACGGCACCAACCTTGTAAAAATCCAACGGTTGGATTGTCTGGAATGTTTAAATCAAATCTGATGAAAAACAGTGCCAGAAGCGATTATATATATATATAAATATAATTATATATTTAATCGAATAACGACGCTGCAGTTCGTATTTTGAAATCAAAACTTCAAACGATTGTACCGGGAGATCCGACCGTCGGATTTTCCCGAAACTGGAACCGTTGGATTCGTTTAGAAAAGACCTTTCTAATGATGTAAATTTTGTGAAGATCCAACGGTTAGATTTTCAGATATGTGTAAATCAAATTTGAAGAAAAACAGCGCCACGGCCGCTTTATGGCCCGAAGCGTCGTTTTGAATAAATGGGCTATTTTAAAATAAATAAAAATAGCGATAAATTATTATAAAGTACCATAAACATTATGGAATGGAAATAAACTGAATTTGCTCGATTTATGTTGTATTTGATGGTTGAATGTGTTTGGTGTGAAAATTACATTAAAGAACAATATTGATGTTGTCGAATAATTTAACCATTAAAATAAATTGATTTGAAATTCTAAATATACATGAATTATTTGAAAAGGCCGAGTTAATTCTCATTTCAAATAATCGGTCGACGATTGAAAGTCGAAGATGAAGACGGTGGTCGAAGACCGGAGATCTTCACCTCGTTTGGATGGTAACCGAGGTCCTGATTGGGAGGCATCCCGAAATATGGATAATGAGTGGTGATCGTTCAGACGTGAGTGGTGATCGAAGGGTTTGCGAGGTATTTAGTGCCTCCGGTTTCGTTCAGACCCAGAACAGACTTGTAAATGGACTGTGTGTCCGACATGGGAATTTGTTCTGTGTGATTGATAGCCATCAGTTGCACGGTGTGAATTGCCTGTGTGGCATGCTAAGATGCAGTGATCAGGGCTTCTGTTGAAAAGCAAAGTCTTGTGGTGATGATCAAAGCACCGCCTGTGTGGCGTAGCTTTGTGTATAACGTAAATTCGCGAGCCTCACACCCCGGTATGAACCAGAAACGGGAGGAAGGACCTCAGGGAGGACATGCGTTTTCTTCTAGCTAGGGTGGTGTCAGTGACCTACCAGCCCTGACATTTATATACTTTTCACCTATGTGGTTGTTGCTGTTGCGAGGCGCCTCGGTTTGATCGGACGATCCGGGTCCGATGGAGTCATTCGTTGGCTCGTTGACACCCCAAAGGGCGGGGAAACGTATTGTTCAGGAATTTTAATCCACATCGGTGGACCGGCCCTGTCGCTCCTAGGGTCACTCGAGCTCTGATCCTGAGACACGGGCTAGAGCGTCTCGAATTCGGTAAGGACTATCTTTTGCCTTGGTTCATGACGGAAATCCAATTTCCAAATACGACATCGTGCGGTTTTGATTGTATATATATATGGCGACATGATATATGGTACCCATGCCGTCTATGATTGATAGTTATGATTTGAAATTGTTTTCAAAACATATAAACACTAGCAATAATATCAAATGCCTTTGTTTTATTCGTATCAATCATATTTTGGCCATTATAACGTAAAACTCTATCCTCCGGTTTGCGTTGCATTGTGTGATGGGAACTGAGTCTTATAATGGCTTCATTTTTATAAAAAGCATAGCGATGTTTAAAAGAAAGATTTGTTTTAAAGCACTGGCAATCCAATGGAGTAAACCCATTCCACGAAAGTGGCGTGGTCCTGTGATTAGCCATATTATATATGTGTTGAATGGATTTCTCATACCAGTCCCATGACTGACTCGTAGTTTGTTTCACTCTCAAACTCGGGTGCCCCTTTTTCTACATGGGCAGCCTTGTATTCAGGTTTAGCTGGTTCTTTCTGGATAGCTGGAGCTGAAGATGGATTCTATCATTTATTTCCTTTTATGCTGTTCAGCTCCTATTGTACATATTTTGTTTATTTCCGCTGTAGACATTTATGTATAGCTGAACTGTATGTACTAAGTAAGATCCTGTATACTGTGTAACTCTGATGATTACTTTTATCCAGTATATTCTATTGTTCATTATCTGGTGTATTTATTTAATTCTGTCCTGCAATTATCTGTTTCTGTGTTATATTCCAAAGATAACCCTTGTTTCCGTGAGAACGGGAAATCGGGTCGTCTCAGTGATGGGGTACAACACATGTATAGGTTTGTCTTCTTGTTTAGTGGTGGCATTATTGCCCTTTTAAGTATTTCAAACTATATGTATACTCACTGATTTGAAATTCCAGTTCCAAGATACATTTTGTTTTAGAGTTCCAGGCTATATGTGCTTGTGTTTTAAATGGCTATGCTTCATTGCTAAACAATCAGTCCATGATAAATATAAGATTTGATGTGGGCATAAAATGCTAGTGTACTACACTGATTAGAATTTGCAAATCAATGTACAAAAATATATTCTCATTAATTAAATTTGATTTTCTTTCACTTAATTTTATAATATGATATGCTATTGTCCATAAATTATCTTATCAATATATACGTGAAGCAAACAAAAATATTTACATAAGTGTAAACAAAACTTATTACCTTGATTAATACATATACATATACATATATATATATATATACATATACATGTATGAAGATTTAAATCAAAAGATTAATTTAAATTCTCTTAAATATTAAAATCTACTTTTACTTAAGAAATTTCTATTTTACTAAAATAAGTTAAAAATGCAAATGAAATGTTAAAATGTCGTTTCCCTATGTATATATAAATTACAGGCTAAAAATATACACAAAAGATTTTAAATTAATGATTATTCAAAGTTCCCCAAAATATTCAAATTCCTTCTTGTTTAATTGAATTTAATTACCAGCAAAATCTAGGATATATAGATTATCGGGTTGGTCAAAAATTCGGGACATTACACTCGGTATGAACCAGAAATGGAAGATGACCTCAGGGAGTACATGCGTTTCTTTCTAGCTAGGAGTGGTGTCTTGGTATGGAGCCCAGACATTTTACTCATGTGGATGTTTCATATTATTTGATGGATAGCGATGTACCTCAGATATATCGGTCACTATGGGGGCGATGGATTTGATGGTCGATATACTGACCAGGTTTATGCCCCATAGGGCAGGGAAACATATTGCTTAGGAATTGTAATCCACTAACGTAAGTGCGGACCGGCCCTGATGCTCCAAGGGCTCACCTGAGTCTAGGTCCTGAGGCACGGGTTATAGTGTCTCGAATTCGGTAAAGACAATCCCTTGCCTTGGTTCATGATGGAATCCAATTTTCAATACGTGACTTTTCAATTTTAGTTGTAAACCTATATGGCGACATAGTGGGATGTGGCACTTATGTCATCCATGATTGATACATTTATATTTGAAGTTGTTTTCAACACTCTGCACTTATAATAGTATCAAATGATTGGTTTTTAAACGTTCCAAGCATGCTTGGCTATTATAAGGGAAAAATGTATCCTTCTGCTTGCGTTGCATTATGTGATGGTACCTAAGTCCTATAATAGCTTCATTTTCTTTAATTAGCATTGCGCTTTTTGTTTTATGCATTGGTATTCTTGGGGGTAAACCCATTCCGTGTTAGACGGCGTGGTCCCTTGATTTACTATACTTAAAAATCAAGTAATAACTGTTTTAGTTTTCACACCAGTCCCATGACTGACCTGGAGTTTATTGTTTTAACTGAACTCTGGGTGCCCCTATTTTCCACACGGACAGCTTTTAGTTTTGGTTTTGCTGATTTCTATTTTACAGGATCCTAGTTTATAGCTGGATCTATATTCAGAAAGCTCTGTATCCGTGTATTTCTTTCAGTTGTGTTATGTATTTTTTTCTGCTACTTAGTAATTTAAATCTCTGATATTTTACAGTGTGTAATATTCATTCATACTTTGTTATATTCTTGTACTCTGATGTAATTTTTGTAATAGCAATGAAGTGATCTGTCGTTTGCGTTCTGATTTGTCTTGTTCTCAACTCAATCTGCCTTCTTCTGTCTCTTCTAAGATAGAGGGAGTTTGGGTCGCTATAGTTTGGTATTAGAGGTTTGGTTTACGGAGCTCGAGAATATGGAACATTAGAACTAAACAAAAGAATTCATCAGAGATTTGATTAGTGATATCCAATAAGAATGACTCATTAGAGATGGGATCAGTAGTATCCTAGAATGAGTTGGAAGAGTATTATTTATAAAAAATAAAAATGAAAACGATTTTAATTTTGACTTTATATCTATTATTCGTATGTAAATATTTATTTTAAATTGATTTTGGACAATCGAGTATACGAAGATTTTGAATATACACGTAATTAACATGTATTTGAAGCCTTGAATATACTGGATAGATATAAAATCACAATCTAGTCGCCTGGAGATGATTTTGATGATGGCATGTCATCATCGGAGTCTATGTTCGAGTTTCGAAAGTGGGATATCTATATGATTCCAATTGACCAGTGTGAGAACCATAACTTAGTTAGGGTATATTTTTGTGATTTAGCGCTAAAGATTTTTTTTTAATATATATAAAAGTATATGTTTGAAAAGTTAACCAACTAATTGATTGTTGGTTTTGATGTTTGATTATTAGCTTAACTAATAAAAATATATTGGAATGATAATTAATTTAATCAATATGTGAATGAATGTTAATTTAGCCAAGTTGAATCAAATATTGAACTGAATTAAAAATTGATTGAAATTACATATATGTACATGTGTATATCATGAGCAGGTCATAGCAGGGAAGCTAAGAAGAGGAATAAATTGTATGCCCGACAAATAGTTACATGTTTACTGAATTTATTGTGTTTTGATGATTTTATGAGCCGATTGGCTAGCCTCCTCGCTTTTTCTTTTTCTTTTGGATTGATGAGGGCCCTGTGAGTCAAGTTGCGGTTTTAAAGGTCTCCCCATACAAAGGAGGTTATGGCGATTTTTTTTGAAAATTTAGGGTGTTAGCCAAATTTTTGAGAAATTAGAAAATTCTTAGAAACTGAAAATTTGAATAATGAAAGCCAGAATGAAGTTGAGTTAGTGAGTTAAACAACTTTCAGCTCCGTTCCTTTTCGAGGACGAAAAGATTTTAAGTGGGGGAGAAAGTAACAACCCGGATTTTCAGAACCAATTTAAGATTTTTATTTTAGTAATTTTAATGGATTTTGAATATTTAAAATGATTTATTTTAAATAATAACAATTAGAAATTTATTTTGAATAGAATTAGAACATATAAATTTATTTTAATTATAAAACGAGCCTGAAATGGCGTGGTAGTTTGCAAATTCGATTTCAAATTTCAATTGAATGTACAGGATTCAAAATAAATCGGATTTCAATAAAACCAAAAATATTTGTATATGTTTAATTAATCTTTCTAACGAATGTGAAAATTTCAGATTTCGTAATATAAATTAAAAGTTTTGTCTAGTTTAAAATTTAAAATAGTCGCTATGGAATTTAAATAATATATAGCCCTTAATAATAACCATTTTGCAAACGATCTCCGTTTTCGACGAAACCACTTTTGTTGGATCCGGAACATCAAATTATTGCTACATTCCAATTTTCATAATTTTTGGAATTAATATGTGAGCGTGGTGAAGTTAAACGCGTTTGGTCAGTTCAGTTTGAATTTGATCGACCAGAAAATGATCATTTTTCAAATAGTCTCCATATTCGATGAAATTAGTTTTGTTAGGACCGTATCATCATAACATAGCTAGATTTATTTTTATGGGATTTTTGAAGTCAGTAAGTGGCCCCAGCAAATTAAAATGTGCGTTCAAATTCAATATATATTGATTTATATTTTAATTTTGACAAAAAACTGATCGAAACAGTCGAATGGGCTTACAAAGCATGTCCCATTGTGTTCAGAATGGGGGTACTTAACTAGGGTGACAGTCGTTGGGTTTGATTTGGAGTTCGTGGCAAGAAACAAGTATTTTTGGGAATTAAATATTATTGAAATTATTATATATGAATCCTTTTCAACTAAACCCTAATTACAACTCAGAGCCGCTGCTCTAAAGAAAATCGACAATGGAAAGCTCAGATTTTCCTCCTTTGATTTTGCAAAATCCATTCAATAAAATTCAATGTTTATAAAACAAAATTCGTTAAGATTTCTGAGCTTTTCAAATTGATCTAAGTTTGATGGAATTTCTTTGAAGAATGGGTTCGAAATTGGAGCTAAAACCCCTGTCGTTCGCACGCAAATTGAAGCGTCTAAGGGACGGCGAGTAGCGCACCACTGTCAGTATGGGAGAAGGGGTCTCTGGCCTTCCTCGTGGGCCCATCTGATCCTTGAATGGCCTCACGTATTGGTTGCAATTTGGAGCCCTACTTTCGAGCATTGGGTTCTTTATTCCAATGCTTGGAGATGAAGACAACGGGGAATAGAAAAGATTAAGGGTTAATGACTTAATTAGTGGATTTAATTTTAATTAACTAATTTGTTATGTAATTCAAATGTATTTAACGCAAATATTATTGTATCTTTTTCGTGTGAGGTCCAAATCGCGTGAAACTGGATCCGTTGCTATCGTGGGGTAAGAGCTTCACAACAAGACTAACTAGGTCCAGTTTGGAGCTTGTTAGAATTTAGGGCAAATTCGAATCCAAACCATCCTTTAAAGAATGACAGAGTGGAAACCAATGGTGAGAACTCTCTCACACTCAAATTATTTTACAGTTATTATATTATAGGTTGCAGACGAGGCTTAGTAGCTCCCGACACTACTTTTTGTACAGACCATGATTGATTGTTTATTTGGATTGTGATTGAGATCTTCATTGACTGATATTATTGTATATAAAATTATTTATATAAAATGTATATAAAATTATCATGAAGAAAAATAAAGTAAATATTCATTTACAAATCGGATGATTTGTTTATGTACACCCATTTAACTGACATTGATTGGGATGATAAATTTTACACGTCGCCCAACTACACAAATAAAATCTGTTTTTTTTATTGAAACCCCACACGGATATTGGGATGATATTTGACGTACACTAATCCTAATAATTAGTGGTATGTCAATCGATGGGTTGACAAACTGTATAAGCGTTATTTATTTATTTATTTTAATGCTTGTACAGTGGTAAAATGCACTCTGGATTTTGTATAAAATTTAGATGATTGTTTATCATTATCGTTATACACATGTAATGTGTGAAATGCATACAACTGAAATTATATGGTAATTAATTGAGTGTGATTCCAATTCAAAATTAACAAATATTTTTAAATAATATCCAGTGTATAATCAAAATCAAATATTTTGAAATTATTATCATTTTAATATTATAATGATAAGAAATATTCAATTTTGATTTGAAAATTGAAATAAAGTAGAAATCATTTTAAAATGAATTTAAAACGAATTAAATAAGAAATATTCAATTTTGATTTGAAAATTAAAATGAAGTTGAAATCGTTTTGAAATGAATTTGAAACAAATTAATTAACAAATATTCAATTTTGATTTGTAAATTGAAATGAAGTTAAAATCGTTTTGAAATGAATTTAAAACGAATTTATTAAGAAATATTCAATTTTGATTTAAAAATTGATATGAAGTTGAAATCGTTTTGAAATGAATTTATAAACGAATTTATAAAATATGTTTTAAATGGAAATCAATGTAATATACATTATATATATATATATATATATATATATATATATATATATTAATGGCTTGATTAAAATGCGCCGCGCTGCAATCGTTCGCGAATTATAACCATTAACTTCGAATGGACATTACGGGAGATCCGACCGTCGGATTCAGCTAAAGCCGGAGCCATTGGGTTCGTATCGAAAAGAGTTTTCCAATGAATATAAGAGATTTAAAATCTAATGGTTGGATTTGGAGAATGGTTTTAATCTAACCAGAATTTTCCAATGTATAAATTGGAATGGATTTGAATAGAAATCATCTTCAGATATTTCGATATTGGATTCTATGACTTTACGGATATTGTGGAGGAATTTCGAAGATAGATATATATCGTTATTCCCCATACAATATGCGTGGATTTAAAAATTGGATATTGAATATAAGCCGATATAATTTCTGTTCAGAGCCTTATATTTAACATCGAATTGGATTTTTGGTTTGTCGTGAATGGTGTCTTCAATAACACTGTTCTTAAACACCGTGTGAAAAGAATAAATCTTTCAATTAAGATTATTGGAGTTCCCAGTTATATTTAGTAATTGAAATAAAATGGAATGTGAATTGGGTTTATTGTGTATGGTGTTTTAAATGACATTCGTTCTTTAATTCAAACTAACAGTGAAATGTGATTTGGAATTTATAAATCTTTTAATTAAGATTTAATGGAAATTTTCCAAAGTAAAGTTTTCCAATTTAATATATTAAATTAGAATTGAATGAAATTCGATTTGGTAAAAATCTAAGTGCTCTTCTGTGGAGGAAGACTGTTACTATATATGAAATTTAAAAGGCTTTGCCGTTATTCCATTTATATTACTGGTTGGATACGGAACTTTATATCAATTATATATATTGATTTGTTTTCTGTGAAGATTCCATAATTAATGGAATGTGATTTTGGGTTTATCATGAACTGTGTATTAAATGACATTGGTTCTTTAACCAAGTTAAAGACAGGATTTATTTGCTAAATTTGAATAATCATTACATAATTATTTTTGGAGATTAAAACTAAGTGGAGTTTTAATGAATCTTTAATTAGATTGAAATGTGAATGTGATAATCTACATTATCAAATTCGGGAAATGATCGAGAATGGATTATCACCAGTTTTGCTCAGAGCGATAGTTAAATCTTTAAAAAGATTTGAACGAGAAATGGTAATTAATTTTACTGATAACACTTCGTGTTAGATATGGAGTGATACCAGTTTTGCTCCATGGGAAGAATAGGTTAGGATTGGGAAATAAAATAAATGATTACTTCGGTAAGGTTCGCTAATCCCGACTAGTTTGGAAAACCTTAGTTTGGTTTAAATTGTGAAAAGAATATTTGAACAAAAGAATATTCTGGATTGGAATGAGGCATATGTTGTGTTTTTATAGCACTTGTTATAAAACACGCGAGTTATTCGGAAAGATCGGGTTTATCCCATTTTGAAGAATTGATACGACAATAAGTCGACGATGAAGACAGTGGTTGCAGACAGGAGAACTTTACATCGTTTGGATGATTACTGATATCTTAATTAGGAGGCATCCCAAGACAGGGTAATAAGTGGTGGTCGTCCAGACGTACCTGGAGATTGACCGAATATGCGAGGACCTCTCTCCTGTATTGGACATATGGAACGAGGAATAAGGAGCCTCTGGTTTTCTTCAGACCCAGAACGGACTTGCAAATGGATAGTATGTCTGAAATTGTATTCCTTTATACTGTATTCGCTGATCTCTGCTAAATATATATCTGATGTGATCAAGGCTTATGTTGAAAAGCAGAGCCTTATGGTTGATGATCAAAGAACGACTTTAAATAGCATAGCTTTGTGTATAGCGTTAATTCGCTAGCCTCACACCCTGTATGAACCAGAAACGGGAGAGGACCTCAGGATGGACATGCGTTTCTTTCTAGCTAGGGGTGGTGTCATGGTGTTGAGCCCAGACATTTTACTCATGTGGATGTGGCATATTATTTGATGGATAGCGAGCTACCTCGGATATATCGATCACTACGGGGTCGATGGATTTGATGGTCGATATACTGACTAGATTTACGCCCTATAGTGTGGGGAAATGTATTGTTCAGGAATTATAATCCACTAACTTAAGTGTGGACTGACCCTAACGCTCCAAGGGCTCACCTGAGTGTAGGTATTAAGGCACGGGCTAGATTGTCTCGAATTCGGTAAGGACGATCCCTTGCCTTTGGAATCCAATTTCCAATACGTGACTTTTCAATTTTAGTTGTAACCCTATATGGCGACATAGTGGGATTGGGCTCTTATGCCGTCTATGATTGATACATTTATATTTGAAGTTGTTTTTAACACTATGCACTTATAATAGTATCAAATTAATGATTTGTTTTTAAACGTACCAAGCATGTTTGGCTATTATAAGGCAAAAATCTATTCTCCGGCTTGCATTGCATTGTGTGATGGGACCTGAGTCTTATAGTAGCTTCATTTTCTTTAATTAGCATTGTGCTATTTATTTAATGCACTGGTATTATTTGGGGTAAACCCATTCCGTGTTATACGGCGTGATCCCTTTATTTACCGTACTTAAAAATCAATAACTGTTTTAGTTCTCATACCAGTCCCATGACTAACCTGGAGTTTATTATTTTAACCTAAACTCTGGGTGCCCATATTTTCCACACGGGAAGCTAGTAGTTTTGGTTTTACAGATTTCTATTTTACAGGATCCTGGTTTACAGCTGGAGCTATATTCGGAAAGCTCTGTATCCGTGTATTTTTTTCAGTTGTGTTATGTATTATTTTTCCGCTGCTTAGTAATTTAAATCTCTGATATTTTACAATGTGTAATATTTATTCATACCATGTTATATTCTTGTACTCTGATGTAATTGTTGTATTAGCAATGAAGTGTTCTGTTGTTTGCATTTTGATTTGTCTTGTTCTCAACTTAATCCGCCTTCTTCCGTCTCTTCGGAGATAGAGGGAGTTTGGGTCGTTATAAAGAATTTAACCTACGAATAAATCACAAATCGAATCTTTTGAAATCAGTTTGTTTGTATGGTTGAAATATTTTGGTTGGATATGGATTTGAAATGGGTATAAGAACCAATGAATAAATAAATTCAAGTATAATGGAACTATAATGATATTGGATATAAATTCATGTGTATTGAATGGTATGTACAACTTGTTTGGAATGGATGGCTGAAAATTTTGGATATAACTAATGATTTTTAAACTAATGAAAATTCGTTAAGTTAAGAACAAGTGCAGAGCTATAGTGGTTAACTCTTGGATCTAATCGAATCCAGATTGTTAGAGCAGCATAATAACGGATTAAGCTCGAGTATAGCATACCGATTATTGCATAATAACGCTCATAAAAAGGTACATCTATGCAAATTATAAATTTTTGATTTTAATTTGGGTTTTGAATTTGATTTTCTGACCGTGTGGGTCTGTGACGACCCCAAAACCCCGTATGACGTTGTTAAGGGTAATCTTTGGAATATAACACATAAACAGATAATAGCAGAACATAAATAAATAAATACACCAGATAATGAACAAATAATACACGGATAAACGTAATCATCAGAGTTACACAGTATACAGGATCATACTTAGTACAAATACAGTTCAGCTATACATAAATGTCTACAGCGGAAAACAAACATAATATGTACAATAGGAGCTGAACAGCATAAAAAGAGATAAATGATAGAATCCATCTTCAGCTCCAGCTATCCAGAAAGAGCCTGATAAAACCTAAATTCAAGGCTGCCCATGTAGAAAAAGGGGAACCTGAGTTTGCAAGTGAAATAAACTACGAGTCAGTCATGGAACTGGTATGAGAAATCTACTTAACACATTTTATAATATGGCTAATCACAGGACCACGCCACTTTCGCGGAACGGGTTTATTCCATTGGATTGCCAGTGTTTTACAACAAGTAAATCTTTTAAACATCGTAATGCTTTTTATAAAAATGAAGCCATTATAAGACTCAGTTCCCATCACACAATGCAACACAAACCAAAAGATAGAGTTTTACCTTATAATGGTCAAAATATGCTTGATACGAATAAAACAAAAGCATTTGATATTATTACTAGTGTTTATAAGTTTCAAAAACAATTTCAATCATAACTATCAATCATAGACGGGATGGGTACCATATATCATGTCGCCATATATATATACAATCAAAACCGCACGGTGTCGTATTTGAAAATCGGATTTCCGTCATGAACCAAGGAAAAAGATAGTCCTAACCGACTTCGAGGCAATCTAGACCATGTCTCAGGGTCAGAGCGCATCGACCCTTGGAGCGACAGGGCCGGTCCACCGATGTGGATTAAAATTTCTGAACACTACATTTCCCCGCCCCTTGGGGCGTAAATGAGCCAACGAATGACTCCATCGGCTTTACATAGTCACCGATATATCCAAGTCGCCTCGCAACTGTAACAACCACATAGGTGAAAGTAAAATAAATGTCATCCAGTGTAAGCATTGACACTACCTCTAGCTTGAAGGAAACGCATGCCCTCCCTGAGGTCCTCTCCCGTTTCTGGTTCATACCGAGGTGTGAGGCTCGCGAATTCACGTTATACACAAAGCTACGCCATACAGGCGGTGCTTTGATCATCAACCACAAGACTTTGCTTTTCAACAGAAGCCTTGATCACTGCATCTTGGCATGCCACACAGGCAATTCACACCATGCAACTGATGGTCATCAATCACACAGGCGGTGCTTTGATCATCTCCACGTACGTCTAGACGATCACCACTCTTTATCCATATTTCGGGATGCCTCCCAACCAGGACATCAGTTACCATCCAAACGAGGTGAAGATTTCCGGTCTTCCACCGCCGTCTTCATCTTCAATTTCTTATCGTCGACTTTGTTATTCAGAATGGGATAAACCCGGTCTTTCTGAGCAACTCGCGTATATAATAAACAAGTGCTACATAAACACGGCATACACTTTATTCCAATTCATTAGTCACTAACCGTAAATCTGTAAGAGAAAGATTTCCCAAATATTAACCCTGAAGGCCGAAACCAACATCAGATCAAAACCCAGGAAACCATTCGACTTAGCCAACCTTCAATTAGTTTCTAAATTTCACATTCCATATCGTTTATAATATTTTATAACGATTTATCGCTATTTTTATTTATTTAAAAATAGCCAATTTATTCAAACGACGCTTCAAGCCATAACGCGGCCGTGGCGCTGTTTTTCTTTAGATTTGGTTTACACATATCTGAAAATCTAACCGTTGGATCTTCACAAAATTTATATCTTTAGAAAGATCTTTTCAAAACGAATCCAACGGTTCCAGATTTGGGAAAATCCGACGGTCGGATCACCCGGTACAATCGTTTGATGTTTTGATTTCAAAATACGAACTACAGTGTCGTTATTCGATTTAATTAAATTTTATATATATATATATATATGTATGTATGTAATCGATTCTAGCGCTATTTTTCTTCAGATTTTAATTAAACATTCAAGACAATCCAACCGTTGTATCTTTACAAAGTTGGTGTCATTGGAAAGATATTTCCAAAGTGAACCCAACGGTTTTGGGTTTGGGAAAATCTGATGGTCGGATCTCCCGCACTAATCTTTTGAAATCACAGTTTCATAACACGAACTGCAGCTTCGTTATTCGATTTATTTTAATTATATATATATATATAATCGATTTTTCGATTTCAAAATGATATTCTTTTCATACATTTGATAAAAATGATATTTTTATCCAGCCGACATTTATTTCAAAACTTCTCTATTTTAACAGTTCATGTATATAATAAAAATGTGATTTTTAATGTAAAACAATTTATTTCAAAGCACGACTATTTTATATAGTTCATATAGATGATAAAAATAGTATTTTTATTATAAAACAATTTATTTCAAAACACGATTATTTTATATAGTTCATATAGATGATAAAAATATGATTTTTATTATAAAACAATTTATTTAAAACACGAATACCATTCAACACATTAATTTCTATTCAACGAATGAATTTCTATTCAACACATGAAGGTTTTCTATAGTTCGTATATATAAAAATAAAAATGTGATTTTTATTATTAAAACAATTTATTTAAAACATGAATACCATTCAACACATGAATTTCTATTCAACGAATAAATTTCTATTTAACACATGAAGGGTTTCTGTAGTTCGTATATATAAAATAAAATTGCGATTTTTATTGTTAAAACGATTTATTTAAAACACGAATACCATTCAACACATGAATTTTTATTCAACGAATGAATTTCTATTCAACACATGAAGGTGTTGTATAGTTCGTATATATAAAATAAAATTGTGATTTTTATTGTTAAAACAATTTATTTAAAACACGAATACCATTCAACACATGAATTTCTATTCAATGACTGAATTTCTATTTAACACATGAAGGTTTCTATTCAACACACGAATATAGTTTCAACACATGAAAATAATTCTAACACATGAATATTATTCAAAATTTCAGCAGCATAACGGCAGGGTAGTTAAAACCGGGGCCGTCCCTAGTACGGCTCCTCGCTCTACCTTAAAGCCTCGCAGCTTTTGACAATGGGGATTTCATGCATCTAGTTCGCACGCAGGCGGCATATATATATTTTTCATTTCCACAACCTAATCCTATGTGGTTTCAACCAAATAATTCTCAACCACAAATGGGTATTTTTCAACCACAATCAATCAATTTCAACCACAAACAATTCAAATCAACCATTCGCTATCAACCAATTTTCACACCAATCACAACCAATAAATATCGTCCATGGTTTGTGGACAAGGGGCGTGTGTGTGTGTGTGTGTGTGTGTGTGTATATATATATATATATAAAAGCATTTCACTTCTATTTTAACACATATATATTTTTACAATGCACGTATAACTTATATATCGAACGTACAACTTATATAACGCTCATAAAAGAGGTGTACAACGCTTATATAACTCATACATCGACTATATAATTTATACATCATCGTTTGCCATATCGTTTATAATTTAGAAATCTCACATTGGGTTCCGCTCCACCAAAAATAGCAGAAGGCTCAGAAAAATATATGGTCTCTTCTAAATGTAGAAGACGTCCACACGAGTCCATTATCTCTTGTTTCACTGAATTTCATCAAAAAAGAAAAAGTTATAATTTTTACAGTGAAATCAAAAACTGTTGCGCTTTATAGTGCTATAGAATAGTTTAATTTAATTTCAACCGTTACCTTTCAAAGTTGTTCGAAACTAGGTTTGGATTTTTCTTCAAATCCATGTAGCTTTGCGTCGATCGGCCGAAGCCACGTGAGAGATCTCGGAGATGCGCACGTGCACCAGGGAGGGGGTCCAGTTCGACTGTGCCAGCCGACGGCAGCGGCTCCTCGAAGCTCCGAACTTCGAGCTGGTGGAACTCATCGCACAATGCACGGTGGAGGGTGTGGCTTGGTCGGATTTGAATAAGAAGGAGAGGACTACAAAAAGATCAACTGGAGGGAGTTCTGAAGATGGACGGTGCCCTCGGAATTTGATCGGGAAGTTGGGAGGCGGCGTCCGTCGTTAATCGCGATGGAGAAGAGAGAGATTTTTTTTTTATAAAATTCTGATTGGCCGAGAGCTTTTAAAGGAGGGTTTTCTAACATGACCTCCAATCCAAACCCAACAACTATCATCCCTAGCTAAATACCCCCATTCCAAACACAATGGGATATGTTTCGTAGGCCCATTCGACTATTTCATTTAGTTTTTCTTCAATTTAAAATATAAAACATTCAATGTTTAATTTGAACTTACATTTCAATTTGCCGGGGCCACATATTGATTCTAAAAATTCCCAAAAAATAAATCTAGCTATGTTTTGATGATACAGTCCCAAGAAAACTAGTTTCGTCGAATTCTGAGACCGTTTGAAAAATGGCCCTTTTCTGGTCGATCCAATTTAATAGAAATTGACCAAACACATTTTCCTTTGCCACGCTCTCATACTAGCTTCAAAAATTATGAAATTTGAAACCTTGCAATAATTTAGCATCCCGGATCCAACAAAAGTGGTTTTGTTGAATTCCGAGGTCGTTTGCAAAATGGCCATTTTCATGGGCTATATAAACTCTATAGCGACCTTTCTGAAAATTCATTTGGCCATAACTTTTGCTTCCGCCTACGAAACTTCGATTTTTCAGATTCGTTAGAAACATATTCATCAACAGATTTAAATATTTTTGGTTTCACTCAAATCCGTTTTGTTTTGCACCCGGTACAGTCAGTCAAAATTTGAATTCAAATTTTGAAACTACCGCGCCATTTCAGGCCTTGTTTATAATTAGAATTAATTATATTTATTTTCAAACATCGATTCAAACTCACTTTTCGTCGTTATTATTTAAAATGTTTATTTTAAATATTTAAAATCCACTAAAATAGCCAAATTAAAAATTTTAAATTGGTTTAGATTTTCCGGGTTGTTACAATCTCCCCCACTTAAAACTTTTCATCCCCGAAAAGGAACAAAGTCGAAAATGGTTTGATTAATCAACTCTTCTTTCAATCTGGCTTCCATTCTCCATCTTTTCAGTTTCTGAGAATTTTCAAATTCTTCAAAAATTTGGCTAACACCCTAAATTTTCGAATAATTTTGCCATAACCTCCTTTGTACGGGGAGGGGTTTGGAAATTTATTGGGTCGTAATAGGTACCCAATAAATCCTATAAAGCATACACATATTTATAGTGATATATTCTGGTGTTTACAGGGGAGCGTGTATAGATAATAACTCCAGAGAATAAATTCTCGTCACCCTGTCTAAGCTTGAGGGAGTGTGTATTTTTAATTACTCCCGAGAATAAATTCTCGTCACCTCGTCCCGTGTGGGAAATAAATAATCCATGTGCCGTATCTAATAATCAAAGAGACGTGATTATTAACAACTCCAGACCCGTGTAGGGGTTTTATTATTCTGGCAATTTACCGTTACATTTTATATGGTCCATATCAGTCATCAGTTCAACCTGTAATATATACTCATCGGAATACAAGCCTCTCGCTCGTATGGTAAATCTTCCACTTCGTCACACAAGCTCCAACTGCTTATGTGGTATATGATGATGTATGCCTATCTTCAAGAAGTATGCCATGTAGTGTAGTTCAAAATTAACTGTTACTATCCTATGGCGACGTTTATTATTACACACAGAACAACCAACACTCCACATTCAATGGCATTCACAGGAGTTGATATAATAATATTTCACATCCAACTCATTAAGGTTTACCTATTTGTCGGGCACGCAAATAATTTCTTTACTCAACAGCTATCCATTTACCTGTTCAAACATATATGATGCACATGTATATATTGCTATCTATTTTTAAATCATTTCAACACGTGATTTAATTTCATAAATTTACCATCATTATCTTCTCAATTAAATTAATTATCATTCTAATCATTTAATTAATCAAATCCATTATCACACAACACAAACAACAAGCAATTTTATTTTTAACTTTTCAAAAATGTACTAATCAATTCCTATACTCATTTAGACTATAGAATTAAAAGTTCACATCCATGAAAGGAAAATAACAACAAAGTAGAGAACATAATGGAAATGCAAAATATGGTAGATGTACCTTGCACCGGAGTCAATCAGAGATATCCACTCGACACTTAGGATAGACTTTCTGAACGCTTTCCACAGTTTCCCAAGTACAATCTCGCGGATCTCCACTCCATTGCACTTTGACTAAGTGAACCTTTTTGTTCCTCGGCTCTTTGGTTTCTTTGCTAATTATCTTTAGCGGCTCTCTTCTCACAGCCAATTCTGGAGTAATTTCAATATCCTGTTGCGCTGCTTCTTCCATGATCAAGTCTGGATCATGAACGTGCTTTCGAAGTTGAGATATGTGAAATACATCATGCACTCTAGGCAACCAATCAGGAAATTGAACCCTATAGTGAGAGTTCCAATCCGTTCAAGAATAGGAAACGGACCATTGAATTTGGGCGCCAACTTCCCAGTTTTACCGAACCGGATAACTCCTCTCATCGACGATACTTTCAAATATACATAGTCTCCAACAACAAATGATATATCTCTTCTTATCTTTTCGGCATAGCTCTTCTGTCGGCTATGAGCAATGAGTAATCGTTTCTTAACGAAATCTACTTTGTCGGCAGCCTCGCGGATCATATCAGGTCCCAATACAAGGCTATTACCGGGTTCGACCCAACAAGCAGAAGATCGGCACGGTCTACCATACAATGCTTCGAATGGAGACATTGTCAGGCTTGCTTGGTAGCTGTTGTTGTATGAGAACTCAACCAAATGTAAATGGTCTGTAAAAACCCGGAAAATCTGGGCCAGTTTAAAATTTTTATTTTGACAATTTTAGCGAATTTTGAATATTTAAAATAGATTATTTTAAATAATATCGACAAGAAATTTATTTTTGAATATATTTAGAACGTATAATTATATACGTCGTCGTTAGAATATGAATATTTATATATAATTATAAATAGAATTGAAAATGGCGCGGTAGTTCGATAATTTGATTTCAAACTTCAATTGAATGTACCGGGTGTAAAACAATTCGGATTTTAGTGAAACCAAAAACATTAGAATCTAATTGATAGTATCTTTCCAACGAATCCGAAAAATTGAAATTTCATAACGGGGATCAAAAGATATGTCCAGTTGAAAATTCTGAATAGTCGCTATAGAATTCAGGCCCTTAAAAATAGAAATTTTGCAAACGATCTCGGATTTCGACGAAACCAGTTTTGTTGGATCCGCAGTGTCAAGTTATTGCTAGATTCCAAATTTCATAATTTTTTGAATCAATATGTGAGCGTGGCAAAGGAAAACGCGTTTGACCAGTTTTAGTTGATTTTAATCGACTGGAAATTGGCCATTTTTCAAACGGTCTCAGAATTCGACGAAACTAGTTTTGTTAGGACTGTATCGTCATTACGAAACTAGAAAATATTTTTCAGGAATTTTTAGGGTTCGTATGTGACCCCGGTAATTTGAAATGTATGTTTAAAATTCAACATAGTGATTTAAATGTAAATTTAACGGAAACTGATTGTAACAGCCGAATCAGCCTACGATACATATCCCATTGTGTTCGGAATGGGGGTAAAACGCTAGGGACGACAGGTGGTGGGCTTCGTTTCGAGATTGATAGAAAAAGTTACTTTATGTGAATAAAGTATTGAAATTAAATAATATAAAAAAAGAAAAGGTCAACCCTTCTCCCCCTTAAATCACGTTGCCCCCCCTTTTTATTTCAAACCCGATCAGACAAAATAAAGGAAAAAAAACGAAAGGGAAGAGGAACACGGGGGGGGGGGGGGACTCCCCCCCCCCCGATGAGCTGCGCCGCAGCAGCGAGAGCCCCCCTCCTCTACCGCCGCACACCCCTCTGCGCCGCCTTCCCCTCCTCCTCTCGACACCGACACCCCCTGCTTCCCTCTCCCTCTCCTCGCTCAAGCCTCACACCCAATCGACAACCGCAGCCCCCCTTTCGACGCACCGCCCCCCTCTTCTTCCTTCCTCCTCCTGTTTCCGCCCCTCCACGACCTCCGGCGCCACCTCCCAGACGGCGCAGCAAAGACACCCCTCCCCCGTTCCTAATACAGTAAAGTAAGTTTTGATTAATTATTTTCAGTTATTTTAAATACTCATTTTTATTGTGAATGAATTTTCAGAGATTTTTTTTATATGCTAGAGAGAAAAATATGTTTTTTTATCATATGTGAAATATAAAAATATAATCCTTATGTTGTAGAAGTTATAAAAATATAATCTTTTATATTGTAAAAAGATAAAAATATGATTTTTACATGGTAGGAGCTATAAAAATATAATCTTTATGAGATAGAGAATATAAAAATATCATCTTTGTATATGTAGCAAAATAAAAATCTGATTTTTATTTTATATACGTTGAAATAAAGTGGTTACTTTTATAAAGGCAAAATCTTTATTTTTATAAAGGCAAAATCTATATTTTTATAAAGGCAAAATCTATATTTTTATAAAGGCCAAATCTTTATTTTTATAAAGGGAAAATCTATATTTTTGAAAAGGCGTAATCTTTATATAGAGAGTAGCGTTGTAAAAATAGAATTTTTATCTATATGGAGTGATAATAAAAATTCGATTTTTATATATTGAATAGCAAAGTAAAAATTCGATTTTTATATATTGAATAGCGAAGTGAAAATTCGATTTTGTTAATATATGAAGTGATTATAAAAATATGATTTTTAAATTGAAAGTGAACAAATAAAAATGTGATTTTTATTTTAAAGACATCAAATATAAAAATGTGTGATTTTTATATATGTAATGGATACGGGCAACGAAGGTGACGAAGATGCGATAACGATAAAGATTTCTATCAAAGAAGAGTCAAGATGATTGGATAGCTATCGGTGAGAATTTCTCACCTTTCAATTTCTTTTCTAGTTATATATATATATACTAGGATGCAGACGGTGCTTAGTAGTACCCGACACAATCGTCCACAGACCATGAACTTGTTTGTTTGGTTGCATAAATTAGTTAGATGATTTGATTTGAATTTGGTTGTATGGTGAATTTGATTGATGTGTGAATGGCGTGGGCCTTCACTAGACCGGGGATAAGGCTAGGCCTTGTCCCGTTTCTAGTATCGTGCCGTTATGCCGCCGAAATTTTCTAAAACAAGTTAGAAAAATAAAAATATCATTTTATTTAAAGAATGAACTGAACAGAAATTCATAAGTTAGAATAAAATGTTTTGTCGTTAAAAATATATTTTTTAACGTGGAAGTGAATAAATAAATATTCATTTACAAACCGGACGGTTTGTTTATGTACACCTATTTGAAGGATATTGATTGGGTCGATAAATTTTACACATCGCCCAACAACACAAATAAAATCTGTGTTTGATTGTTTGAAAACCCCACACGGGTGTTGGGATGAAATCTAAGGTTCACTCATCCTGATTGATTAAATATGTCGATCGATTGATTGACAGGCTGTTATAGGCGTTAGATATCTATATTTTGATGCTTATGCAGTGTAGTGCACTTTGGTTGATGGTTGATTATTTTTCAATGCTATTATGTACGTGTGATGTATGAAAATCCATATAATTAACATTATATGGTGAATGATTGAGCCTCATTCCAATTTAGAAAATAAAGAATTTTATAAAATAAAGGTTCATGTGTTGACTGTACTCATCCGTTGAGATTAGTCATGTGTTGAACGAAATATTTTAACAATAAAATTTATATCTTTATCTCTATAAAATAAAGGTTCATGTGTTGACTGTACTCATCCGTTGAGATTAGTCATGTGTTGAACGAAATAATTTAACAAAAATAGTCACACGTGGACAGTACTCATTCGTTGAGATTAGTCGGGTGTTGACAAAAATAAATACTCATTTGTTGAAAATAGAAATATTTGAAATAGAATATTTGAAAATAGAAATGAATTGAATTGAAAACGATTTCGAAATGAACTGAATTGAAAACGATTTCGAAATGAATTGAATGGAAAACGATTTCGAAATGAATTGAATATAAAACGATTTCGAAATGAATTGAATTGAAAACGATTTCGAAATGAATTGAATTGAAAACGATTTCGAAATGAACTGAATTGAAAACGATTTCGAAATGAATTGAATTGAAAACGATTTCGAAATGAATTGAATTGAAAACGATTTCGAAATGAATTGAATTGAAAACGATTTCGAAATGAAATGAATTGAAAACGATTTCGAAATGAATTGAATATAAAACGATTTCGAAATGAATTGAATACAAAACCAATTCGAATTGAATTGAAAACGAATTCGAATTGAATTGGAAACAAATTGAAATGAATTCAAATTGAATTGAATAGGAATGAATTTTAAACGAATTTATAAGGAAGAATTCAATTTTGATTTGAAATGAAATGGAAGTTGAAATTGTTTTCGAAACGAATTCAAAACTATTTTTAAAACTTTGTTTTAAATAGAAATCGACGAAATATATATTATATAAATAATATAATGGCCTGAATAGAACGCGCCGCGCCGCGGCAGTTCGTGAATTTCGACCATTTATTTCAAACGGACATTACGGGAGATCCGACCGTCGGATTCTCCTAACACCGGAACCGTTGGGTTCATATCGAAAAGAGCTTTCTAACGAATATTAGAAATTTGAGATCTAACAGTTGGATTTGGAGTTAGGTCCAAATCAAATTTGAAAAAGGTCGTTGTAAGTGCAGTTCGATGGCCGTTGATGGAAATCGACTGTACGGGCCTTGATAAAATTATTAAAAATATCAATAATTTGTGTAAAATCATAAGAAATGATTTGGGAAAATTGGGGTGAAAAACTCCATATTTAAAAAGATAAAAATAGATTTTTATCGAAATGAACTAGTTTGAACTCAATTTAAAACCCGATTTTTTATTTTTAAATAAATAAATTAGATTTAAAAAGTGGTTTTAAATAATCGGAATTCCTAATATATTTGAATTAAATTAAACTAGAATTGATTTGTGGTTTTATTGTGAACTGTGTTTTAAATAACACTAGTTCTTTAACCCGATAATAAATAGGATGTGATCTAGGTTTGTCGTGAACTGTGTTTTAAATAACACTAGTTCTTTAACCCAGTAAAAGGAGTTTTAACGAATCTGCAATTAGATTGAAATGTAAATCTATAATCTAAATTATCAAATTTAGAAAATGAACGAGAATGGAGTATCCCCAGTTTTGCTCCAAAGCGATAGTTAAATCTTTAATTAGATTTGAACGTGAAATGGTAATTAATTTTACCGATAACACCATAGTATTAGATATGGAGTATTACCAGTTTTGCTTCATGGGATAAATAGGTTGGGATTGGGAAATAAAATAAATAATTACTTCGGTGTGGTTCGCTAATCTCGACTAGTTTGGGAAAACCATAATTTGGTTTGAAACGACATCCAAAGGAAGATTAAAGAATAAATTTTAAAGAATTTGTCTTGGATAAGATTAATGGGAACCTTTCCCAAAAGATGTTAATATTCAAATAACAGAATATTCAGAATTGGAATGAGGCGTATGTTGTGTTTATGTAACATTCGTTTTTAATATACGTGGGTTGTTCGGAAAGGCCGGGTTTATACCCATTCTGAATAACCGATTCGACGATTAATCGAAGATGAAGGCGGTGGTCGAAGACCGGAAGTCTTCACATCGTTTGGATAATTACTTACGATCCTGATTAGGCTGTACACCCAAGAGGATGGAAATAGTTGGTGGTCGTCCAAACCTACTTGGAGATGGATGGATAAGCGAGGAAAGTGCCTCCGGTTTCGTTCAGACCCAGAACGGACTTGTAAATGGATTGTGTGTCTGACATTGAATTTCATTCTATGTTGATTGATCTCTATTAAATATACATCTGTTTGGCGGCGGAGAATTTATTCTTTTGCTTAACGCCCTTCTCTGAGACGTACGAGCTCAGAGGTTGTATATCGATGGACATCAGTCGCATGGCATGAGCTGCCTGTGTGACACGCTAAGATGCAATGATCAAGGCTTTTGTTGAAAAGCAAAGTCTTGTGGTTGATGATCAAAGCACGGCCTACGTGGCAGCTTTGTGTATAACGTGAATTCGTGAGCCTCACACCTCTGTATGAGTTAAAAATGGGATACGGACTGCAGGGAGAGCACGACGTTTCTTTCTAGCTTTGGTGGTGTCAGTGACTTACCAGCCCTGACATTTATATACTTTTCACCTTTGTGGTTGTTGGATGAGGCGCCTCGATTTTAGGTCTGTAAGGACTGGGAAACATGTGTTCAGGCATAATTAATCCTCTAACGTAAGTGAGGACCGGCCCTGAAGCATCCAAGGGTTGCCCAGAGTGCGTAGCCCTGGGACATTTGCTAGAGTGTCTCGAATGCGGAGAGGAGCTTGCCCCTTTCCTCGACTCATGACGGAAATCCAATTTCCAATACGTGTATTGCGGTTTTAATTGTAGAACTAGTATGGCGACATAGTAGCATGGGATGCTATGCTATCTATGATTTATATTTATGATTGAAATTGTTTTGACACTATACACTTATTATAGTATCAAATGATTTGTTTTAAACGTACCAAGCATGTTTGGCTGTTATAAGGTAAAACCCTATCCTCCGGCTTGCGTTGCATTGTGTGATGGGACCTGGGTCTTATAATAGCTTCATTTTTCAAAAAAGCATTGCGTTGTTTATCTATATGCACTGGTATTCTTGGGAGGAAACCCGTTCCGTGTCATACGGCGTGGTCCCTTGATTTACCAAACTTTAAAACCAATATTAATAACTGTTTTAGTTCTCACACCAGTCACATGACTGACCTGGAGTTTATTGTTTTAACCTAAACTCTGGGTGCCCTTATTTTCCGTACGGGCAGCTAGTAGTTTTGGTTTTGCAGATTTATATTCACAGGATCCTGGTTTACAGCTGGAATGATACCCGGAAAGCTCTGTATCCGTATATCACCTTCAGTTGTGCTTTGTATTATTTTCCGCTGCTATGTAACTTATTGTAATCTCTGATATTTATCGAATGTAATTTATTCATTTATACTCTGTATATTCTTGTATCTGATGGAATTGTTGTAATAGCAACGAAATGTTCTTCTGTTTGTGTTCTGATTTGTCCTGTCCTCAAAGTATCCGCTCTTTCCTTCACGGGGAAGTTACGGGTTCTTACATGGTCTTCCCATGATCCACCAAAATCTAGAACACAAGCCGCAATAAATCTTCTAGTATACGATTCACCCTCTCAGTCTGACCATCTGTCTGACGATGATAAGCGGTGCTTAAACTCAACTTCGTTCCCAGTTCTACTTGAAATGCCTCCCAGAATTTCCTAGTAAATATTGGATCTCTATCACTAACTATACTGATCGGCACTCCGTGTAGTCTAACAATTTCCTTGAAATATATCTGCGCCAGACTCTGAGCAGTTCTGTTTGATCTGACAGGTATGAAATGAGCAGTCTTCGTGAAGCGATCTACAATCACCCAAATACTATCATTTCCTTTTCTAGTTCTGGGCAAACCACTATGAAGTCCATGGAAATATGTACACACTTCCAACCTGGAACGTCCAGCGGTTGCAACTATCCAACCAGTTTCTGTTGGTCGCTTTTGACTAGTTGGCAAGTAGGGCATCGGCTAACATATATTGAAACGTCCCTTTTCATAGCCTTCCACCAGAATGTTCGCTTGAGATCGTTATACATTTTGGTCACACCTGGATGGATACTCAGCTTGGACTTGTTACAATCGTCTTACACTTCCCTTTTTAGCTCTGGGATGTCGGGAACACAAATCCTTCCTCTCAATCTCAGGATTCCAACGTTATCTATTTGAAAACACGAGGGTTTGCCTTTCTGAATTCTTTTGATCATATCCTTAATAAAATTATCATCCTTTTGAAGAATAGATATTTTGTCAATCAATGAAGTCGTAATAATAAAGCTGGAGATCATTACATTCTTTCGACTTAGCGCATCGGCCACGACATTGGCTTTCCCGAGAGCGTATAGAACCTCAAAATCGTATGCTGCAAGGAACTCTAGCCAACGTTGCTGCCTCAGATTCAAGTCTTTCTGGGTGAACAGATACTTTAGCCACTAGTGATCTGTAAACAGTTCGAATTTCTCACCTAGAAGATAGTGTCTTCAGATTTTCAAAGAAAACACTATAGCCAACAACTCAAGATCATGAGTAAATTAGTTCTTTTCATGTGGCTTCAGCTGGAGGCTAGCATAAGCAACAACCTGACCTCTTTGCATTAATACTGCACCAAGGCCTTCTCTAGAGGCATTTGTCCAGACTTTCAGGTCCTGATTGCCGTCGATAATCGTTAACACTGGAGCCGTTGTTAATCTTGACTTTAGCTCCTCAAAAGCCTCCTCACATTTTGGAGTCAACTTGAATTTTGAGTGCTTCTTTGTAGCTTTGTCACGTGACTAGATATCTTTGAAAAATCTTTAACGAATTTCCGGTAATAACTAGCCAATCCAAGAAAACTTCGGACTTCTGTGGGAGTACTAGGCTGTTTCCAGTTTTGGATAGCTGTGATTTTACTTGGATCCACAGCAATTCCCTCTTTTGATACGACGTGGCCCAGAAACTTTACTTTATCTTGCCATAATATACATTTGGATAGTTTGGCTTTCAATAAATTCCTTCTCAGAATTTCTAGAACCTGGTCCAAATGATTTTCATGTTCGGCCTTTAATTTAGAGAAGATTAAAATATCATCAATAAAAACCAGAACAAACTTATTCAAAATCCCTCTGAACACTCTATTCATCAAATCGACGAAGTATGCTGGAGTGTTACATAAGTCGAACGACATTACTAACCACTCATAGAATAAGTCTGAACCTCTGAATGCTGTCATAGGAACACACTCTATGGCAATTTGAAGCTGATGGAAGCCTGTAGCTAGGTCCATCCTTAAAAATACTTGCACTCCATTCAGATAATCCAATAAATCATCGATTCGCGGCAATGGATATTTATTCTTTATTTTCTGCTTATTCAAGTCACGATAATCCACACATAGTCGCAGAGTACCATCAGACTTTGGGACAAACACCACTGCTGCTCCCCAATTAGAGAAACTAGGCCTGATCAGACCCTTCCATACAAGCTGCCGTGTTTGATTGTCTAGTTCTTCTTTCTCCTTTAGAGTCATTCTCCGAATAGCGTGCACTACTGGCCTTGCGCTCGGAATTAAAGCAATTTTGAAATCAATTTCTCTCTGCGGAGGTAAGCTGACAACTTCTTCGAACACATCTGCATAATTCTTTACAATAGGAATATCTTTGATGAGGTCGGGAATATTCTTTGTGACTATAGGGATATTTTCTATTTGAACAGGAGAAACATCCAAAGCTGCCCAGAAGTCTTTTCTATTAAAATTCCGACCTTCACAGGGAATGGTTATATAATCACCTGATTTAATCTTCGCCTTAACGACTCTGTCGGCGCATTTAACTTCACCTTCATATTTGGTCAACCAGTCTAACCGCAAGATAAGATCAAATTCTGTAAAATTCATGACGACCGCGATGATAGGAAACTGATAACGAGAAAAAGAAACCGGCACCCTACAAACCCAACTGAGATCGAGGGAACCCCCAACCGGATTATGGACCGTCGTTGGTTCTTTGAGCTTCTTCAAATTCAAATCCAGTTTCTTAACCGCATTCTTTGCAACAAAGCTTCGTGACGCGCTAGTGTCAAACAGTACTTTAACTGGAATATCTTTGATAGTTTGCGTGCCTTCTAAAACATCTTGCCTTTCCTGAGCAGATGAAGATGCAGGCACTTCTGCCACTTCATTTACATGTACTACTTCAGGTTTTCTGAATAGCGGGCATGCCTTTAAAAGATGACCAGTCTGATGACATCCACCACATTTTCTATTCTCTTGAAACTTCTCCTTGGATTTAGATCCACTCTTTATTCGCTTCTTCGAGGTTTGCAATTCCCCTGAAAATGCCCTGGCTTATGGCAGTTATTGCATATGGAAGTCATTACTGGTTCTTTCTCAGATCTGGCCCTTTTCCGATTGACTTTAGGCTTCTTACTGACCTCAGACATCGTACTGGCCTCAGGACTGTCACTTTCAAACTCTCTTTTATTACTAGAACTGACTTCCTCTTCGTAGCGTAATATACCTTTCTTGTCGAGATCTTCATACTGGTAAGCCATGTATATCATTTCAGAAAAAGGAAGCTTCACATTCCTCATTACACTATTCTGATATTTTCTTTGCAGGCCATGAATAAACCTCAGATTCTTCCTCTTTGGATCTTGAATTAGATACGGAAAAAAATGAGAAAGTTCATTGAATCTCTTATGATATTCTGGAATGGTCATATCTCCTTGTATCAGATAAGAGAATTCATCACATAACCACTCAGTTGTTTCAGGAGGAGTAAATCTTTCTAGGAAAATCACTTTAAATCTATCCCAGGTAATATTACCTTTTGGATTATCTTTAATAATCTAATCCCACCAAAACAAAGCTTCTTCTTTGAGTGCCCAAGACGCCAGTAATCTTTTCTGGTCATCTCTTATCTTTAAACTTTCAAAGATCTTCTCAGCAGAGCGAATTCAAGCTTGTGCTTCCATAATGGACTCTTTGCCTAAGAATGGTGATCCACCCAGATTTCGATATCACTTGAATAGAACTTCTATATCTGATTCTGGCTGCAGGAGCACAACTGGCTCATTTGCTTGTCGAGCCATACGATTATTTCTATTTCTGCCACTCATTTTCTAGTACTTCTGCAAAGAGCAGATCAAGTGTCAGGTCAACAGAAAATATATTTCAAAACATAGAGACATATACTTCAAGTGTAAATGTGTCTATTGGGGTGTTATTTCATTCTGCTTTACTCATATTAGGATTTTGCTAATCCTATCTGTAATGAGTTATTCGTCCTAGAACACAACTGGTTCTATTTCTAATGAGTTCGTTAATATGTTATATTCCAGCACTAAGCTTAACCAAAGCTCTGGTACCATGATGTGACGACCCCAAAACCCCGTACGATGGTGTTAAGAGTAATATTTGGAATATAACACATAAACAGATAATAGCAGAACAGAAATAAACAAATACACCAGATAATGAACAAATAATACACTGGATAAACGTAATCATCAGAGTTACACAGTATACAGGATCATACTTAGTACAAATACAGTTTAGCTAAACATAAATGTCTATAGCGGAAAACAAACATAATATGTACAATAGGAGCTGAACAGCATAAAAAGAGATAAATGATAGAATCCATCTTCAGCTCCAGCAATCCAGGAAGAGCCTGATAAAACCTGAATACAAGGCTTCCCGTGTAGAAAAAGGGGGCACCCGAGTTTGCAAGTGAAACAAACTACGAGTCAGTCATGGGACTGGTATGAGAAATCTACTTAACACATTTTATAATATGGCTAATCACAGGACCACGCCCCTTTCGCGGAACGGGTTTACTCCATTGGATTGCCAGTGTTTTACAACAAGTAAATCTATTAAACATCACAATGCTTTTTATAAAAATGAAGCCATTATACGACTCAGTTCCCATCACACAATGCAACGCGAACCGGAGGATAGAGTTTTACCTTATAATGGCCAAAATATGCTTGATACGAATAAAACAAAAGCATTTGATATTATTACTAGTATTTATAAGTTTCAAAAACAATTTCAATCATAGCTATCAATCATAGACGGCATGGGTACCATATATCATGTCGCCATATATATATATATATATATATATATATATATATATACACACAATCTAAACCGCACGGTGTCATATTTGGAAATTGGATTTCCATCATGAACCAAGGCAAAAGATAGTCCTTACCGACTTTGAGACAATCTAGCCCATGTCCTAGGGTCAGAGCGCATCGACCCTTGGAGCGACAGGGCCGGTCCACCGATGTGGATTAAAATTCCTGAACACTACGTTTCCCCACCCTTTGGGGCGTAAATAAGCCAACGAATGACTCCATCGGCTTCACATAGTCACCGATATATCCGGGGCGCCTCGCAACAGCAACAACCACATAGGTGAAAGTAATATAAATGTCAGCCAGTTTAAGCACTGACACCACCTCTAGTTAGAAGGAAACGCATGCCCTCCCTGAGGTCCTCTCCCGTTTCTGGTTCATACCGGGGTGTGAGGCTCGCGAATTCACGTTATACACAAAGCTACGCCACACAGGCGGTGCTTTGATCATCAACCGCAAGACTTTGCTTTTCAACAGAAACCTTGATCACTGCATCTTTGCACGCCACACAGGCAATTCACACCATGCAACAGATGGTTATCAATCACACAGAATGAATTCCAATGTCAGACACACAGTCCATTTGCAAGTCCGTTCTTGGTCTGAACGAAACCAGAGGCACTATATACCTTGCATACCATTCGATCTCCATGTACGTCTGGACGATCACCACTCATTATCCATATTTCGGGATGCCTTCCAATCAGGTCGTCAGTTACCATCCAAACGAGGTGAAGATCTCCGGTCTTCCACCATCGTCTTCATCTTCGATTTCTTATCGTCGATTTTGTTATTCAGAATGGGATAAACCTGGGCTTTTTGAGCAACTCGCGTATATAATAAATAAGTGCTACTTAAACACGACATACGCTTTATTCCAATTCATTAGTCACTAACCGTAAATCAGTAAAAGAACGATTTCCCAAATATTAACCCGGAAGGCCGAAACCAACATTAGATCAAAACCCAGGAAACCATTCGACTTAGTCAACCTTCAGTTAGCTCCTAAATTTCACATTCCATATCATTTATAATATTTTATAATGATTTATCGCTATTTTTATTTATTTAAAAATAGCCAATTTATTCAAACGACGCTTCAGGCCATAACACGGTCGTGGCGCTGTTTTTCTTCAGATTTGATTTACACATATCTGAAAATCTAACCGTTGGATCTTCACAAAATTTATATCATTAGAAAGATCTTTTCAAAACGAATCCAACGGTTCCAATTTTGAGAAACCCGATGGTTGGATCTCCCGGTACAATCGTTTGAAGTTTCGATTTTAAAATATGAACTGTAGCGTCATTATTCAATTTAATTTAGTTATATATATATATATAATCGATTCTGGCACTGTTTTTCTTCAGATTTGAATTAAACATTCCAGACAATCCAACCGGTGGATCTTTACAAACTTGGTGTCGTTGGAAAGATATTTCCAAAGCGAACCCAATGGTTTCAGTTTCGGGAAAATCCGATGGTCGGATCTCCCACACTAATCGTTTGAAATCACGGTTTCAAAACACGAATTGCAGCTTCGTTATTCGATTTATTTTAATTATATATAAATATATATAAATATAATTGATTCTTCGATTTCAAAACGATACTCTTTTCATACATTTGATAAAAATGATATTTTTATCCAACCGACATTTATTTCAACACTTCTCTATTTTAACAATTCATGTATATAATAAAAATGTGATTTTTAATGTACAATTTATTTCAAAACACAATTATTTTATATAGTTCATATATATGATAAAAATAGTATTTTTATTATAAAACAATTTATTTCAAAACACGACTATTTTATATAGTTCATATAGATGATAAAAATATGATTTTTATTATAAAACAACTTATTTAAGGCACAAATACCATTCAACACATGAATTTCTATTCAACGAATGAATTTCTATTCAACACATGAAGGTTTTCTATAATTCGTATATATAAAATAAAAATGTGATTTTTATTGTAAAAACAATTTATTTAAAACACGAATACCATTCAACACATGAATTTCTATTCAACGAATGAATTTCTATTCAACACATAATGGTTTTATATAGTTCGTATATATAAAATAAAAATGTGATTTTTATTGTTAAAACAATTTATTTAAAACACGAATACCATTCAACACATGAATTTCTATTCAACGAATGAATTTCTATTCAACACATGAAGGTTTTCTATAGTTCGTATATATAAAATAAAAATGTGATTTTTATTGTTAAAACAATTTATTTAAAACAGGAATACCATTAACCACATGAATTTCTATTCAACGAATGAATTTTTATTTAACACATGAAGGTTTCTATTCAACACATGAATATAGTTTCAACACATGAAAATAATTCTAATACATGAATATTATTCAAAATTTCGGCAGCATAACGGCAGGGTAGTTAAAACCGGGGCCGTCCCTAGTACGGCTCCTCGCTCTACCTTAAAGCCTCGCAGCTTTTGACAATGGGGATTTCATGCACCTAGTTCGCACGCAGGCGGCATGTATATTTTTTCCATTTGCACAACCTAATCGTATGTGGTTTCAACCAAATAATTCTTAACCACAAACGGGTATTTTTCAACCACAATCAATCAATTTCAACCACAAACAATTCAAATCAAACATTCGCTATTAACCAATTTTCACACCAATCACAACCAATAAATATCGTCCATGGTTTGTGGATGAGGGGCGTATATATATATATAATTATATTTATATTTATATAAGCATTTCACTTCTATTTCAACACATATATAATTTTTACAACGCATATATAACTTATATATCGAACGTACAACTTATACAACGTTTATACAAGAGGATTACAACGCTTATATAACTCTTACATCGACTATATAATTTATACATCCCCGTTTTCCATATCGTTTATAATTTAGAAATCTCACATTGGGTTCCACTCCACCAAAAATAGCAGAAGGCTTAGAAAAATATGCGATCTCTTCTAAATGTGAAAGACGTCCACACGAGTCCACTGTCTCTTGTTTCACTGAATTTCGTCAACAAACGAAAAAGATATGATTTTTACAGTGAAATCAAAAGCCGTAGCGCTTTAAAGTGCTATAAAATAGTTTAATTTAGTTTCAGCCTTTACCTTTCAAAGTTGTTCAAAACTAGGTTTGGATTTTTCTTCAAATCCGTGTAGCTTCACGTCGATCAGCCGACACCACGTGAGAGAGCTCGGAGAAGCGCACGTGCGCCAGGGAGGGGGTCCATTTCGACTGTGCCAGTCGATGGCAGCGTCTCCTTGAAGCTCTGAACTTCAAGCTGGTGGAACTCGTCGCACAGTGCACGATGGAGGGTGAGGCTTGGCCGGATTTGAAGAGGAAGGAGAGGACTACAAAAAGCTCAACTAGAGGGAGGTCTGAAGATGGACGGAGCGGTCGGAATTTGATCGAGAAGTTGGGAGGCAGCGTCCGTTGTTAATCGCGATGGAGAAGAGAGAGAATTTTTTTTCTATAAAATTTTGATTGGCCAGGAGCTTTTAAATGAGGGTTTTCTGACACGACCTCCAATCCAAACCCAACGACCGTCGTACCTAGCTAAATACCCCCATTCCGAACACAATGGGAAATGTTTCGTAGGCCCATTCGACTGTTTCAGTCAGTTTTTCTTCAATTTAAAATATAAAACATTCAATATTTAATTTGAACGTACATTTCAATTTGCCGGGGCCACATATTGATTCTAAAAATTCCTGAAAAATAAATCTAGCTATTTTTTGACGATACGGTCCCAACAAAACTAGTTTCATCGAATTCTGAGACCGTTTGAAAAATGGCCCTTTTCTGGTCGATCCAATTTAATAGAAATCGACCCAACACATTTTCCTTTGCCACGCTCACATACTAGCTTCAAAAATTATGAAAATTAAAACCTAGCAATAATTTAACATCCTGGATCCAACAATAGTGGTTACGTCGAATTCCGAGGTCGTTTACAAAATGGCCATTTTCACGGGCTATATTAACTCTGTAGCGACCTTTTTGAAAATTTATTTGGCCATATCTTTTGCTTCCCGCTAAGAAACATCGATTTTTTAGATTCGTTAGAAAGATATTCATCAACTGATTTAAATATTTTTGGTTTCACTCAAATCCGTTTTGTTTTGCACCTGGTACAGTCAGTCAAAGTTTGAATTCAAATTTTGAAACTACCGCGCCATTTCAGGCCTTGTTTATAATTAGATTTAATTATATTTATTTTCAAACATTGATTCAAACTCACTTTTCGTCGTTATTATTTAAAATATGTATTTTAAATATTTAAAATCCACTAAAATAGCCAAATTAATTTTTTTTAATTGGTTCAGATTTTCCGGGTCGTTACAATGTATATCTTTTTATTGTTCCTGCAATATTGCAGAAGTTCCTCCGTACAGGGGAGACTCTGCCAAATTTTTTCCAAAATTTAAGGTGTCAGAATTTTTTTAAATGTTTTTGAAATTTTTTGGAATTGGTTTTCTAGTAAAATTATCTAGATTTATTAAAACTAGAAGATGGGAAAGTGGAAGTGACATTTTTAACTAACAGGCATTTAAAATAACTGAATTTGTAGCATTCTTCCTTTCATAGAAATTTCGGGGACGAAATTCTTTTAAGGGGGAAGGAATGTAACAACCTAGATTTTTAACCATTTTATTTAATATTTTAAATTAGTTTTAATTGTACTTTTAGAATTTAATTAGTTTGAATTCAATAATTTTGAATATTTTATTAATATGAATAATAAAATAATAATTAAAATTCCGAAATGGTCGGAATTTGTCGGATTTCCAATATAATGTGAACGGCCAATTTAAAAGCATTTAATGTTGTTTGGTTTTGAATTATATTAATGGTTTCGTTATTTAACGACGTTTGAAATTTTAATTTATAATTTAATTAAAAAACGAGCTGCAACGGCATGGTAGTTCGTAATTTAACATTTTGAACTTTAAACAGTTGTACAGGATCCAATATAAGTCTGCTTTCTTCGAAATAAGAAATGCTCAGATCTATTAGATAATAATTTTCTAATGGAAGAGAAAAATCGAGTTTTCATAGTCTAAATTTTGTTTTATATCCAAATCAAATTTTCAAATAGTCGCTATGGAATTCGTTTATAAATTATAACATTTATTTATATTAAGTAAAGATATTTTTAATATATTTAATATCGATTTGGCTTAGATTTCAACTCAAGATAATTTATTATGAAACTACATGAAATTCTGGTCAGATATGGCCGATTATAATATTTTACTATTATTATATTGATGTATATTAAAATTGGTTTAGTTTAATTTAATTTAAGTTGGACCCTTAAAAAGGGACTTTATTCAAATGACCTTCACTTTCAACGGAATGAATTTTATTAAGACAATAACAGCTAATTATAACTAGATTTCAAGTTTCGTGTCAATCGGAGTTAATTTATGAGCGCAACAAAATTAATTGCAAATAAATCGACCGTTTGACGTGAACGAGCACCGTTTTTGCAATATAACTTGGAATTGGATGAAACAAGTTTCATTAGGACCGAAACGTCGAATTATACCATGACGACCACTTTCGTCATGAATGAGTTTGTATGTAGCCACAGGAACGAATAAACAACGTTTAGAAATGGCGATAGGCACGAAATTAAACATCATTAGTCACGCCAACTTAAAATAATATTATTTACAATTATATATTCCCTATTTCAGCCAACCCGAAATCATCCATTCCATTTCCATTCAAATGTCTTGTAATTAAGTCCAATTATTGTTTTAATTTATTTCTCCAAATTTGTAGTGAATTGGTGGAGTGACCAAAACATAAGTTGTGGGGAATATCAAGGGGAAGGTACATTTAAAATTTGGTGGCCAAACGTTGACTTTGGTGGCCGAAAATGGCAAATAACCATGAAAATATGATTTCTTTTTCTGCAAATTGGAGGAGTTTGAGTCGTTGTTTGATGATGGTGTCTATAGGAAGTTGCAGAGGACGAGCAGGGGGACGTTTTCTTTTTTGGGTTGAGGACATGAAAGTGGGTGTGGTCGGAGTTGTGGCAAGATGATCGGAGCTGTTTGAGTTCAGGGATTTCGGCGAAGCTCGATCGGATTTTGGTGATGTGAGGGTGAAGGAGGCGATGAAGGTGTCGGGGCTCTAAAGGAGAAGTGACGAAGATAGGAAGGTGCAGCCGTTGGCTCTAGTCCGGTCAGCTACGGAGGTCCGAGGCGTTGGTATTTTTGATGGGAAGTGGTTTGGGTTGAAGAACGTTTCAGGGTGACACCTAGACCGTCGACGCTCGGGGGGATGCCACCAGATGGCAAGGAGGAGGTGGTGGTCGAGTACACTGGGTCTCCAATAGCGTATCAAGGCGGCACAATGGGTTTAGTTGGTCAGAAGTTCAAGCCAAGTTTGAACCGTAAGTATCAGTTTGCAGAGTAAATGGAGGCCATCGAGTTTTGGACAGACGTAAGGGAGAAAACACGTATAACTAATATAATGTGGAAAGATATTAAGGTATTAAAAATTTGATTAGTAATAATTAATTTATAATTAATTCAATTGTTAAAATCATTAATACATACATATATAAATATATATATATCTTGTAATAATGATATCTCGGCCATATACTATCAGAATCGCGCGAAACAAGTGACGTCGGGATCGCAATAACGAGTACTACACTGCTGAGAAAGTTCGGAAAGGATTGGAAGAAGTTCGAATTTCATGTAATTTTAAACGTTGTTTAAAATTATATAAAACAATGCAAACCGTCAATCAAAAAACAAAGATGAGTTAATTCTCATGCTTTCTGAAATTCTGTGACATGTTAAATTCATATAATTAAATTTAATTTCTGGTAATATATATTGGTTGATTGGATGCCTTGGATGCTGATTGTTTGTTATTGTTTGACGTTAATTATATTTACGTTAATTGAAATGCATTGGGTGAAATTTCTATTTTATATGATATTATAAAATATTATAATAAACCCTGTTGCCGGGAAGTACAGGTCAGAGGGATCCAACTGGATTCCTCAAAATATTGTGCATGTTGTTTGTTTCATATTGATTATATAATATTGAACCACATTGATGTTAAAACTTGTTTGACTGTTAAACGTTGAATTAAAATTCAACGTTGTTATGATTTGAATTAATTGACGGTAATGATTGTGGGATTGACAGAAAATGGCATAGAATCCACCTTTTTGTTTAAACGTGATTTGTCGTTCGATGAATTAACGAAGTTAAGTTAAAAAATTTATTTTATAACTGAAACAGGATTTATAGTTATATCTTATACAAGATAATGAAGATTAAAAAATGAACGATGTTTATAAATCGGTTTTATAAAATATCACGAAGAAATTATTTGATGTTTAAAAATGTTTGTAAGCGAAATAAGTTATAATTAACCTACAGATTTATATTTTGAAATAATTATTTTTAATAAAATAATTAAGTAATATTATTAGATTAATTATATTAATCTAATAATAAGAGGTAGTTAAGACCAGTTAAGTATAACTGATGGTGTCAGTTGACTGAGTCAACTGTTTGATCGCATATGTGATTAATAAATATTTAATATGATTTCTTCTGTATAATGTACTTTTTAGTCAACGATATTCAAAGATTTATTATTATGATTAATTATTATTTAATAATTGCAAAAGTGATTAACTGAGTTGTTTTAATAAAAAAGTAAAACTATTTCTACTTTTGTAGGTAATAAAGTTAATTATAAATGTTTACTTCTTAAGTGTAAGTTATTGAAGAAGTTAATCGAGCAGGGTTTTAAGATTTAGTTAAATTAGAAAGGGATTTATGAAGAAATTAGATAATATAATCCAAATTTCAAAGATGAAGTCATAAAAAGGGATTTAAGTTATCCTGATTAGTTTAAAATAAATAATTTATTAAATATTGAAATTCGGATAGAAAGGAGAATTTTCAAGAAGGTAAAGGGAATTTACTTAATTGTTCAAGTTAAGAAGTGGTAAATGGGTTTTAGATCCGAGAATATGTTTTGTAATATGATGAAAAGAGTTGGATGAAGTATTTGAAAGTGGATTTTGGAAAAGAAATTTTATAACAAAATTTAAAACAAAGTGTCGATATTAAGTGAATATGATCTTAATAGGCCGGGATTTTCCAAAGAAAGTATTTGGGTTATAAAACCATATTTTAAACTAGAAACATAAGATGTGATTGATATTATAAGCAAGATGGTTTTTGATTACGAACCATTATTTATTCTAAGATAAAAACGTTGTCGATCAAGGTCTGAGAGGTAATTAAAATATCCCAACTTGAACGGCTTCACAATTATACATGAATGATATTAGTTTGTAATGGTAAGGGATAGTGAGATTAGTTTATTACTTTTAAAAAGCAGATATAGTGCAACATTAGTTACGATATTTCAAAAGTAAATAATATTTTACTGTTAGTTGTGTGATTTGGAATGTATAAATTAACGTTGTCTGACCAAGTTGATGTGGGAATTATATTATTATCACTTGGTTAAATTGTTAATGGAATTACTACGAGTTGCGTAACAACCCGAATTTTGACAAACCGAATGTTTTTTCTTCAAAATTCTGATCTATCGAAACTCGTGTTGGTTTGCTCTAGAATCTTGTAGAAAAGACAAAGGTATAATATATATCAGAGCTAAGAAAAACATCTCACAAAGGAATGGATAAAATATAATGTAATCAAAATATAGCCTTACCGTAGTAATAATACCGCCTAACTAGTATCCAAAGCTATCATATCTCTGCCACAAATCTAACCTGTGAGTATGTTATGAGGAGGGGGTCAGAACATAAGTTCTGGTGACTGGATTTAAACTATACATTTTGGATAATCCTACATATACCGTTCATTTACATTTTCTTATTTATTATATTACTTGGGTTATCAGCACTCAAGGCTTACACACACGTCGTACCCATCTACTTTCCAGTGAATTAACCTAATATAATATATATGTAGCTACCTCCCATTATTGAGGTAAACCCCATGGTACCCCACTCGCATGGTCTCTACCGTAATGCCACAGAAATGTACACAGACCCTCATCCTACGTTGGAGTGATGTACAGATCTCTATATAACAATGTTACGTTCCTCGTATATCTATCATTACTATGCTACGTAAGTGTATGGACTGCCACCTTCGATCGAATCAGATTCCATCACAGAGTAATGCCCTCAAGTCTATGATACACCATGCAGAGCAGACATGCATGTATCTAGACTTCCCCATGTATGTATCGTCAATTGTATTCGATGCCTTAGCCGCACATAACCTCTAATGTGCACCGAGTTCTTTGGCCGGGCTGTATAAGGAACACAGAACTTGGTCGGGAGCTTTTCCATATTTGTATAGGCCCACCTTTAAGAGCCTCAAAATACAGATATCCTTCAGGTCTATTTTTCATAGTGGCTACAGCCCCACCTCGGCCCCTCCCTTAACTATTAAAGACTACAATAGCTAAGAAAATCTCCCCTAACAAACAATCTAAACATCCAGTTGGCGTCTCCCCTCAACCACCGTGCCTCGATAGTGCAAGGGAGATAGCGCCTTTGGTCTACCTCTAGCCTTTTCACATCCCACTGGCTGTCGATGATGGGTACCCGACGATCTACTATCCTTGTTGGTCGTGAACCCTACCTCCTTGTTGAGGCAATCGCCGAATCACTCTAGTATCACCTAGTCACAGCTTTCTGGCTGCAAAGCTACTTTTGCAGTTAAGACTACTCAACGAGTAGTTACGCGCAGACCCAACCTCTATGAGCATTGTCCGAACGCTGCACCACCACAGAGGACTACCAGGGGCACCTTCCACATCTCAGGAAGCCATGTGCTTCCCCTTCTATTCCTTCGGAGCCGACAGAATAATCAGATGAATGTGCGCTCCCCTGATGCCTCATGACACCACGATGATCTACCCCGTTGGGTTATTCACCCTCAAACGTGCGGACTGGTCCAAGCACCTAATTTTAATATGTTACTAGACCCGATGTCTAAACATTCTTTTACGTGCTTACTTTACCTCATCAGGTTTCCATTTAACTTGGTTATTTCCATTCACATTAACTTCTTATTCAAGTTACCAAGTTCCTCTTGCTTATTAATTTCAATCATATAACTTAACCCATTAAAGCCTATTAATATGTAACAACCTTGATTTTTGGGGGCCAATTTAAAAATTTATTTTAAGTGATTTTAATGAGTTTTCGATATTTAAAATAATTTATTTAAAATAAAAATGATTGAAAGTTGATTTAAATCGAAGTTAGAATGAATAATTTAATTTTAATTATAAAAAGAGTTAGAAATAGCGCGGTAGTTTGAAAAGTCAAACTTGAACTTTGACTGATCGTACATGATGCAAAATTTAACGGATTTTAGTGAAACCAAAAATATTAGAATCTATTTAAAAATATCTTTCCAAAAAATCCGAAAAATTGAAATTTCATAGCGGAAATCAATAGTTATGGCCAATTCAATTTTTAGAAAGGTCGCTGTAGAATTTATATATATATTATATATGGCCCGAAAGGCTACTTTTCACATATGAAGGAATTTCGACTCGAAACCACTTCCGTTGAGTTCGGAATGACATTTCTGCATTGAAAAACAGTAAACACTTATATATTTTGAGTTTCGGAAATCATTTGTTTAAAAATGTATTTTTAATATTAAATATATGGCCCTTGAAAATAGCCATTTTGCAAACGACCTCGGTTTTCGACGAAACCACTTTTGTTGGAACCAGAATGTCAAATTATTGTTAAGTTTAATTTTCCAAAAATTTTCGAATTAATATATGAGCGTGGCAAAGAAAAACGTGTTTTGTCCATTTCAATCAAATCGGGTCGACCAGAAAATGACCATTTTCCAAACGGTCTCAGAATTCAATGAAATTAGTCTTGTTAGAACCGTTTCGTCAAAAGAAAGCCAAAAATAATTTTTCTGTAATTTTTAGAGTCCGTATGTGGCCCCGGGGTATTTAAATGTATGATAAATATTTAATTAATTAATTTTTAATGTAAATTTAAAATAAAAATTTACATATTTCGGAATTGGGCCACGAGACCTGTCCCATTGCGTTCAGAAGGCGTCAAAACCTTAAGAACGACAGTAAGCATGCCTAATTCTGAGTTCGGGCCAAATCGGGCCTTAATGGGCTAATTAATTAATTAAATAATATAAATATATTCACTAATCCCTAACCCTAGCATCATTTTGTACAGCCGCCGTATGTTTTATTCGATGGCTGAAATACTTCGAAATTCCTCCATCAAATTCTCCCTCTCTACTTCGAATTGAATCAAGTCCCATATACCAAATCGAAGCTCTCTTCCTCCTCTTCGATTCTATACGGAGATGATGAGCTTTACTAAAGTATTTTGCCTGAATTCTTCCTCCAAACCCGCGCCCAAAACAGCCGCTGCACCCACATGGACCCCACCGCACCCCCCACCATGGCCGACGAACAACCCCCTCTCCTCCCTCTTCGGTTTGCCACCTTCCGATCGACTTCTAGTTGCACCAATTTCGAGATAAATGCAAACCTAAAATTGAACAAAATGGGTTCAAGAATTCAAAAGTAACGGCTGAACATGATGAAGGAGGAAGATAATTAAGGGTGGGTTGACTTTTCCTAATTACAGTTGACTAATTAAATTAATTCAATTTTGTCAATCTAAATTAACTTGTATCTTGGTCGTACGAACTCGGATTCGAACGATTTCAGGTGCGTTGGAACCATAAAAATCAGATTTACGCTATGGAACTGTCAGAAACTAATTTAAAGCTCGTCTAAATTTTGGAAAATTGGAAATCTATGGGTGAGATTTCTATATTTTAAAATAATTGTAATTTAATTATTTCTCGTTTTTTAATTCCATGTGTGTACGTTAATTCGCGATGTATGATATTGCTATGTGTTGCCATTCATGTTTGATGTGGATTGATAAATTCTGTTATACAAATCTGTTAATTTGATTTAATATGATGAAAATAAATTAGAAATTATAAATAAATGAAAATATATTTTTATTTGTCAGGATTGGAACTAGAATTAGATGCAAAATAGAAATATTCTTTTTATGTGCTATGTTAGAATTAGATCTGTGTACAAATAAATATTAACATTTATTTGCCATGTTAAAGATTGGAATTTGTGAACGAATAAATATTCACATTTATTTGTTACATTAAAATTTGAAATGTGTGAATAAATATTCACACCTACATGCTATGTTAAAGATTGAAATGGTCATGTGTATTTTGTTATATAGAATTGTCGGAATTGTGAGACGATAAAAAAAAAATATTTTTATCGTAACATATGAAACATAGAATTATTAGAATTGTCATGTTAATATAAAATGTCATTTATGTTAGAGTTGAAATTTCAGTTATGTTATAGAAAGAAAAAATTTCATTTCTATTGGAATATAAAACATTAGAAAATAGAAAGAGAATAGAAATTACACTTATGTAATATGTTATATTAGAAATAGAATTTACATCTTATGTAAATTATGACATTAGATAGAAAAATACATTTTATGTAAAATGTGATATTAGAATCAAAGATTACATTTTTATGTAAAATGTAATAATAGACAATAAAAATTACAATTTTATTGTAATGTGAAACATTAGGAAAGGGATAGACAATAAAAAATTATATTTTTATTGTAACGTGAATTATAAAAAAAAGTGAAACTGAAATTATACATTCTATCAAATGTAGAAGAAAGATAAAAATATAGGAATGACAAAAGATTCATTTTGACAAAAATATGCATTGGAATGAAGTTACATTTTTATTAGAAAATGTAGATTAAAATAAAATGAACATAACGATATTTTCGGCGCTATAGTAAGAAAAAGAACATAACGACATTTTTAGCGTCGTAGTTAGAAAATGTATATAACATATTTTTAGTGTTGTGGTTAGAAATTATGGACATAACATATTTTAGCACTGTAATTAAGATATGGACATAACGGTATTTTAGTTGTAGTTGAAACAGTGAAATAAATATATTATAGTTTTAATGTTGCATAACATTGCATATGAAATAAAAGAGTTGCATTAAGTTGCATATGAAGAAAAATTATATTTTAATGTCATATACTGCATATGAAATGAAATATATTTATTTGTTGATGTCATGTACTGCGTATGAAATAAAATATATATGTAATGTCATATATGGCATATGAAATGAAATGCATGGTTAAGATCATACTTTTTGCATATAAAGCGTAGTAGTTTAAATGTCATTTAGAAACTAGAAAAAGAAAAGAACAAAAATTCACAATTTTTGAAAAGAAAAGAACAAAATTTACATTTTTGTTTAATGTAAATCCAAGATAAAAGATTACATTTTTGTTAAATGTAATTAAAAAGAGAAAAGTTACATTTTTGTTTAAATGTAATTAAAGGAACAAAAATTTACATTTTTTTTGGTAATTAGAAGAAGTAAAAGATTTCAATTTGAAACGAAATAATACATTGAAATAAAAGATTATCTTTTCCAATGTAATGAAGGTTGAAATAAAGTTTCACATTCTTATATAAGTGTGAAACCATATGAAGAATTCCAGGTGTAATAAAGAATTAGAAAAGTTTACATTTTCTCAATGTAAATAAGAATTAGGAAGTTCACATTTTTCTTAATGAAAATAAGAAAATTCACATTTCCATGTAAATAAGAAAAAGTAAGAAAATTTACATTTTCATGAAAAGGGAATTTAAAGAAGAAAATTTACATTTTCATGTAAAGGGAATTTAAAGAAGAAAATTTACATTTTTCTATGTAACTATGATATGAAATTTGCTATGCGAACAAAATTTACATTTTTCTATGTAACTATGATATGAAATTTGATATGCGAACAAGATTTACATTTTTCTATGTAACTATGATATGAAATTTGCTATGCGAACAAAATTTACATTTTTCTATGTAATTATGATATGAAATTTGCTATGTGAACAAAATTTACATTTTTCTATGTAACTATGATATGAAATTTGCTATGCGAACAAAATTTACATTTTTTTATGTAACTATGATATGAAATTTGCTATGCGAACAAAATTTACATTTTTCTATGTAACTATGATATGAAATTAATAAAGAATGATAAAATATACATTTTTATCGAATGTAAAAGAATGACAAAAATATTCATTTTGTCAAATGTGAAAGAATGATAAAAATATGCATTGTTATCAAATGTAAATGGAGGACAAAAATATTTATTTTGTCAAATGCAAAGAATGAAATAAAACACATTCATTTTTGTTCGTAATAAAAAGAAAACATTCATTTTGTTTGTGTTTTGAAAGTTAACACACAATTTTCATTTTTGGTGAAAGTTAAAAAGAATATTTTTAATATTTTTTTGTTAAAAATGAAAGGTCATATTGTTTATCACCGTTTTTTTCAAATTAAAAGATTTAACTTTTATTTATACTTAAAAAGGTGAAAGTTACCTTTTTGATGTAAAAAGAAAAGTATACATTTTAATGTGAATAAAAGAAGGAAAATTACATTTTCATGTAAATGGAACTTAAAGTAAGAGATTTACATTTTAATCAATTGAATTTTTCTAAAAAAGGATAACGGTATGAAATTTACATACCCATGTAAAATAATTTCAGTAAAGATTATAACGATGAAATTTATATGTTAATGAATTAGATTTTCATTAACAATATTTAAGATATGGAAATTTCATTTTCATGTAAATAGATTAGCACACAAAATTATCGTTTTGTTTGTAATATAAAATTATTACTTTTCGTTTGCATTGAAAAGATAATAAAATTATCAATTTTTTACATTGAAATAAAGAAACAAAAATACTCATTCTTGTAGAAGTAAAAATGGATGAACTAAAATATTCGTTTGTTGAAATTGAAATGAAACACAAGAATGCCTATTTTTGTTGGAATTGGTATGATACACAAAATACATTTTGTGTAATTCGAAGGATGAAACAAGAAAATGTACATTGTTATGTATAAGATGTGTATGTGTATGAAAATAAAAATAAACATTATGGTGTGTACATTGTACGTTAATATTGTATATACGAATAGGAATGTTTTTCGTTAGCAAAATGTAATGAAATAAAATAAATTTCATTACACATTATAAACATTTCGATAGGTTATGAAGCAAAACATTCACTTTAATGAAATGGAATTTAATTATTATTTTTTATATGTAAAAATAAAGATAAATCGTCACAAATTTCTAATAACGATATGAAATGATTTCCAACTTATATATATATACGAGAATTATTTGGAAAGTCCGAGTCTATCTCATTCCAAATAATTTGAATGACGTTTAAAATTCAAGAGTTGTAGATGGCTTTTGAAGAACGACGATCTTCATATCGAATGGACGACGACTGCTGATGCCCGTGATTGGAGTAGCTACCTTGAAGGGGCTACAGTGGTGGCCGTCCGGACGTAGTGTTGATTAGTACGGATTTGGCATTCGCTCAGACCCAGAGCATAAGCTTATAAATGGATTGTGTGTCTGACATCGTACTCCATTAAATATCATGTTATTAATCTTCTGTCGAATGTATGGATGTTTGGTGGCGGAGAATTTATTCTCTTGCTTAACACCCGTTCATATATTTCGGCAAAGGATTGGTAGTGTGATATGGAGTGACGATGTGGCATGCTAAGATGCATATGATCAAGGCTTTGTTGAAAAGCAGGCCTTGTGGTTGATGATCAAAGCACGGCCTGTTTAGGCATAGCTTTGTGTATAGCGTGACTTCGCGAGCCTCACACACTGGCAGAGTCTAAAACGGGAGAAGGGAACGCAGGGAGAGCACCACGTTTCTTTCTAGCTAGAAGTGGTGTTTGGGCTTTAACACGGCCCGACATTTTACTTATGTGGATGATGGAATGAGGCGCCTCGGATGATAGGTCCTATAGGACCAGGAAACGTGTGTTCAGGATTAACTAATCTGCAACTCGTATGGTGGACCGGCCCTGCAGCTATCCAAGGGTTCACTGCGGGGGATCCTGAGACATTAGCTTGAGTGTCTCGAATCGGTAAGGAGCTCATCCCTAGCCTTGACTCATGATGGAAACCCAATTTCCAATGCGACCTCATGCGGTTTTGATTGTATTACTAGTATGGCGACATAGTAGGATGGGGTACTATGCCGTCTAGGATTGATACATTATGATTGAAATTGTTTTTGAAATATATATACACTAACAATAATATCAAATTCATTTTTATCGCATCAAGCATTTTTGACCATTATAAGGTAAAACCCTATCCTCCGGTTTGCATTGCATTGTGTGATGGGACTTGGGTCTTATGATGGTTTCATTTTTCTAAAAAGCATTGCGTTGTTTTAACGATTTACTTTAGTTTATGCACCGGCAATCCATTGGAGTAAACCCGTTCCGCGTTAGCGGCGTGGTCATTGGATTTGCTTTATTACTATTAGTTAAATTAGTTAAGAATTCTCACGTCAGTCCCATGACTGACCCGTTGTTTGTTTCCACCTTTGCAAACTCGGGTGCCCTCTTTTTCCACATGGGCAGCCGAGTAGCTTTTTGCAGATATTTACTTCTTGAGCAGGATTCTGGATTGAAGCTTAAAGTTGTGTCCAGAGAATAGTTGTCTTCCGCTGTATCTATTTTATTGTTTCCGCTGCAATGTATTATAATATTATAATTTATCTTCCACTGTAATTTGAATCGATGTACTCTGATATTCTGTACTCTGATGTAACATTATTGTAATGTTTATAAAAGTCTGTTGTTATTGTTCTGATGTTGTTGTATTCCCAAAGTTAACGTAGGCGGGATTTGAATGGTCTTGGTCGATTTTGCGATCGATTAAGGCCGGGTAAAATCCGACTCGTTACATAATAAGTCCACAACATGTTATTCTCTAGATTGTGATCCACAGTCTGCAACCCACAATCCCTTCATATTCTTGTTTGATTTCAAGTTAAATAGCATGTTCTACTTAATATGTAATTAAGTATATCTCAATTTACATGTTTTTTGTATAACATGTTAGTCATTATTTATGATTAAACATAAATTATTTCATTTCCTAAGTTTACCTCGCTCTTTTCTATTTAATCATAATTCCATCTCACATTGTCACTACAACTTATCGTTATGTACTTATTAACTTAGTTCTCTCAACTAAGGTTCACTAATAAGTCTCCTTTCCATTTATTATAACCTATGTTATAATTTCCACTTGTCCCTAGGACAAGCCTTAGCATGTTATTCTTATCGGCTAATTTCAGATTTTCAAGTTTACAGATAAATTGTAATTAAGTACAACTTCTCAAAATTTCCCCCCTTTCTCTACTTATTACAAACAACTGGTTTCAGGTTTCACCATTTACTGATTACTTAAATTACAATTAAGTACCACTTATCTCATTACACAAGCTATCTCATTTTCTTACTAGTTTATTATAACCTCAGTTATAATCTCCATTTTCCCTAGGACAAATCTACCTATTATATAACATTCTCATTAATGTAATTCACTTATAATAGATTATTATCATTCCCCGTTCATTTCCATTAATCACAGTTATTGCCATTTATTTCTGTCCTTTTATATACAAATATTTATATGAATGTTTATGTACTAGACCTCTCACATTAAGCCTACCACTTGTGAATGCTGGATTTGCTGGGCGGTTCCGACCAGACTTCTTCCAGAAGTTGAATTAACCTCGTGTCTTAGCACCGTTACATGTTTATTTACACACTGGACCTCTCACATTAAATTAACAGCTTGTGGACGCTAGATTTGCCGGGCGGTTCCGGGCAGACTTCTACCACAAGTTCAATATAACCTCGTGTCTAAGTTTAATTACAGTTTTCTTTTTGCTGTAAATTTTCTATATAATTTGGGCATGTCCATTATTCAAATTTTTACTGTAATCTATATTTTACATGTCACCATATTAAACCCATTTTATGTCTCATGTTCTTTTTAGCATATATTTAATTCTATTCTAACAAGTAATCATTTAATCAAGTAATTATTACAATTCCTACAAATGAGGGTTCAAGTATATGAATGTCACAAGTTAACATGTAATTCGAACAATAGTAGTTGCTGTACATATTTTAACAAGTTTATATTTCAACTTGTGAACATTTCAGCACATTAAACATTTCAACATATGGATTTTCCAACATATTCATATTAATATTTCAACATGTCATAATAGCATTTCAACACTTTTAATTTTTATAGAGAATTCACATTTCATAACAACAGGGAATGTTAAACGATAATATACCGTTATCAAAAATGATATAACTTAAATCCACTCACTTATTTTTCTTTCCAAATCTTGAATCAGGTCCAAATCTAGTATTCCATGGTCCTGCCAACTGAATTTAGAACCTAGCAACGATGGATCCACAATTCTTACTAAAAGATAAAAGGAAGAAAGAGGAGAAAGTTGAAATAGATCAGATCTAAGAAATTACCTTAGTTCGAATATGATTCTGAACACCTTATAATTAATATTCATTCTTTTCCTCCATATCTTGATCCAAAATTTTCCAAAACTAATTATTCTATTTTTTCTGAAGAGATTTGAGGAGATAGAAAAATGGCAGAGTATAGACGTTGTCTCAGAAATATGATATTCAGGCTAGGCTCTGTTAGCCTATTTATAGGTGTTCAGGATCTTATCATACACATAGCGCTGAGTCAGCATTGAACTTGTTGAGAAAGTAGTCCAGATACGTTGATGAATCTGCGCGGATTTGGGAGGCGTCGACCCCAGTGTCGACCCCCCTACAGGGGTGTTGACCCCTGGGTCGACCCCTCTACAGGGGTGTCGACTTTTGGGTCGACCCCATAGTAGGTCCCGCGAGCTGTTTTGGCATAGAAGTTTGAATTTCGAATGTCTGAATTTCTAGAATTTATTTAACTGTTATATTCACATATAATCTTCTTATATGTATGCAAATCTTCTAATAACCATTTTACGCTATATATATGCACAACTTTTTATTTCGATTTCAAAATTAAAACGGTGTTGCACCGTTATTTGATTCTTACCATATTTCTGTGATTGCAACCTTACCTTGAACTTTATCTCTTGTATATATATTTCTGCACATATATATATATTCTCATATACATATATTTTCTTTACTTCCTTATATGTATATTTTTCCTTATATGAGCATTTATTCGTATTTTCTCTTTAGAACATGTGTTATATTAGTCGTTCCCTTAAAACAAAAATATGACGGTGGCGGGAATCGAACTCTGTACCTCTTGTATGCAAGCCACATGCTCTAACCAACTGGACTACTAAGATTATTATTAACAACATTTAGAACAATGGTAGTTATTGTTCCCTTCTTATTCATCTTTTTAGTGTTTGCTAAAATATTTCATTTAAACCATTACATGAATCTTTTTCTTTTATTATTAATGCATAATATTTGTAAATAAGTACATGCAACCAATCCTTTCTTTCTTTTAGTGCATTAATATTTTTCTTCTTTTTTAGTGCATGTATTATTACATGCAATCACATATTATCATTATTATATTTTTATTTTAGATGTTTATGTCTATGCATATATATACACATATGCATTATTTAATTATCATAAAATGCAGAGTGTTACATTCTCCCATCTTTAAAAATTTTCGTCCCCAAAATTTGATAAGGGTAAAAATCAAACAACCCCTCACATAATATACATCCATCATGTGTGCATCCAATTTTTGCAAACATTGTGCACTTGTGCAAAGTGAAATACAACATAATAATACATGTACGCCTAAGCGGTACCTCCTATGTGTATGCAAATTTTTTGAAACTTCTTCAAAACATGGTACTCACATCCTAACTATACTGGCAGTCCTACATGAATGCAATATTTTGAAAATAAAAATACATTTTCATCCAAATTTTCCTACAATCTTACCGAGTAAGAGCGTAGTTCATTCAGTTTTTTTGCATCCAAAACCTTACCAACCAACTCTATTTTCGAATTTTAGAAAAAACTAATTTTCTAAATTCGATTTCTTTTGTTACAAAAAGGTGGAAAATAGAAAACTTCACATCTTCCAATTTTCTTTTTCAACCTTTTTCTTACGATACTTGGATTCTACGTAACTATTTATGAAGATTCCCTATTTTCCTATCCAAGCACAACCCACATAAGAAAATTTACTTTATTACATATTTTCTTTTTCATCTTATCTTGGAAATTTTTATTTTTATCCATCTTTTCACATAATTTTCCATTTTTCCTTAACTGTCATGTTTGTAGCTTTACTGAATTTGTTGTTTCCTTTTTTGTTGTACCATTTCTCTTTTCTTAGCTTATTTAACTTAATTCTTTGATCTAAGTTTAATTCGAATAAGCCTTCAACTAAAACAGGAAAACAGACACTCTACACAGCTACTAATAAGAGCCAAGAATCTCGGGACTATGTGCCCCTTAGACAGCAACCTTGAACGATGGGGTCAACGGCACATTTAGGTGTTACCCTACCCAGTAGGAACAAAATAACAGAACGATCCCAATAGAAATGCAATAACGGGTTGTACCCCTAACATGAAAATTAGCAACAGTATCTAAATACTTACTTGCCCTTTACTATCTACTTGTCACCACTAGTCCTAGCTGTGTACCAACAATTATTTCAAGCAACACCCTAGGCTTTTCAATGCTTACGCATTCTACAGGAGCTTACCATGATTCTAAGACAAGATAATTCTTGCTATCTACTTCATAGCCACAAAACTCTTTCCCATCTTTCCTAGGCACTAATCCTTACCTACTCCATGCTTTTTAAAATATGGTTTGGCCCTATTCATTTAAATTTTCTTCCAAAGATTAGAAGTGACAAAATTTTATTTTTCTCGTGAAAACTTATTTTTGCCAAACCATAAAACATGTCATTTTAAACAAATGTAAATCAGTTTTTTTTTTCAAATCACAATAATTAGAGTAGATAAGGACAACTATTTCTCATTCAGGTTTATAACTTGTTCTTACCTATAAGGTCGATTCCGTTTCTTACTACAAGGTGCAAATATCTACTCTATTCTTAATTTCTATAACTTATTTTGTCCACCTAAGGAAATTCTCTTGTTAAAACAATTCATCAAAAATGATTGTCAAAAGAATAGAGATTTCTAAACTTTCTTTACTGAGAATTTTAACAAAATGCAATACTTTCTAAGTTTTGCTTTTGATCCTTTCATGCAATATAACAAGAAAACTAGCAAGCTATACATGCTCTATAACTGGGAGAAGTTTTCTTTAGACAAAATTTTCACAAGAAATCATTGTTCCCAAAATATGCCCTATTTTACTTTAAAACTCAATATGTGTACTTTACATATTTTAAAACTATAACTTTTAAGAAAAACACCATAAGCATCTTCCCAAAATTTTATAATTTCAAGTTCTTAAAAGTTAACAATGGGGCTAGACTCAAAGAAGGTTTCCAATTTTTTTACGCTGTCCTAGACACTCCCACAAAGTCAATTTTCTCAACTATATATATTCCTAATCCATTTTTCTCTTTTTAACCTTTTCCAATTTATAAGGTTTTACTACCAAACCCACTAATATGAAATATTAATCATATGGGATCCTGCTTTCTTTATTTCAAAATATATTGTACACTCCCCACCCAAATTTCCAAAGGGTCTCAAATTTCCACATTCATTCCTTTAGTATACAAAACGATCATCCCAATTCTTACCACATTATACTCTTTCTATTTAGTGGGTGCCTCTATGGATCTAGGTATACATATGTATATATATAATATTTATATTTAAAAAAATACAAATACATTCACTACTATTTATACATGAATCCTAAACCTAAGCTCTGATACAAGATGTAACAACCCGAATTCCGATAGACCGATTTTGTAACACCCCGTGTATTCTATAACAGTGAAATTCACAAATTAAAGTATAATTAATTTCAAATCAAAGAATTAAGGGAAACGGGATACGCCATTGCGTTTGTCTCGGAATTCTGCTTGGGATAGAGTCCGAGTTTGCGTAAAACGGATTCCGTATGAAGAAGATATGGCCTCCGGAAGTTTCAGAATTCAGTTTAAATTTCAAACAGACAAAAACGGCTCAGAAAACAAATTCAAATTTCAAAAATCGGGCCGGATTGGCCAGGGCGGGAATTTTCCCGCCCAAGGCACCTAGGTCGACTGGGTAGTCGACCTGGGGGTCGACTGGGTAGTCGACTTGGCCCTTGAGCCAGGTCGAACCCAGCCCCTCCTGGCTGTCCTGGTCTGTGCTTGGCCGAATTTCCGAGTCTTGCCTTGTCACTAAGGCTAGGTGTCAGCTCCTGATTGGTCTCTCCTTCAAACGAACGGCTATTATTAAACCAAGCTCCATCGACGGTCCTAATCAACTCACAAACTCTATAAAAAGGACCTAAGACTCCACCTAATTCACACAAACAAAAATGAAGATGAGACCGTCATGCTGCTGAGGAAAGACTAGGAATAGCCGTCAAAATTGAGAGACAATTAGGAGACAATTCGAAATCTTAAAGCAACGTCAACTAAATCAAAACAATGCCTACAACAAAGGATAGCATCTCCAAATTCAGAATTCAGATTCCTGAATTGAAGATTCGTCATACGTTGTAAGTAGAGTGCTATTCCGATGTGAATGAACAATTGAGTTTTGATTTATGTAAAATGAGAAATGGAATTGTATTTAATTTCATTTATGATTGTATGTTGCTATGATTCTAATTCTGAATCGATTTGGGATATTGTGGTATAACGATGTTAGGCCTATTGGATATTTGCAAGTATATGATTCATGTTAACGACCATATGTTGTGGTAGTTTATTTGAGATTCATGCAAGTATATGATTCACTATTATGCCAATATGACGTACATACTTTTATGATCACTTTTAGTGTGTAATTGGATTCAACTAAGTATTATGGTTTATATGAATTTATGTTGGAATTGGCATCGTGATTCAAGTGTAAAACCATACTTTTGTATTAGAGACAAAAGTAAGCACCTTTATGAACATGACTAAACTATGTTTGGTGTTATGCCTAGTTGAAAACATGTTTTAGGCCTATGTTGTTATCAAAATCATATGATGATATATGTGACACATAATTAAGTTAGATTTACATTCCAATTGCAAGTTTACATGAATAGATTAAAAACCATGATTCGTGTTTAGGTATGTTTATGCCATGATTATATGAATAGAATGGCTCATGTTTAAGTATGTTTATGCCATGATTATATGCTATTACAATGCAAGTTCACATGTGCCTAATTCATGTTAATTAGATCGTTATGTTGCAAGTTCATGCGTTCACACTCCCCTTTTTATGTTACTTAGAATATATAAACACCATGTTATAAGCCTCCCCTTTTTCATGTGGCTAAGTTGGGTTTAAATGTTAAACCCAACATATGTTATATTGTAGCAAACGTATAAAACGGGGGTAATGACGATTGGGTTAAAATATAGAACATATGTGTTAGCATGTTTGACGCATGCCAACAACCTTGAAAAACAATTAAGTGGTATAAATTAATTTTACCCAATAAAGATGAATTTGAATAATGGGCCGCAAATATATACATATAAAAAGAAAAGAGACAAAATATGTAAATTTAGAAAATACGATGTGTTTAACCCAAGGTTGGATTGAGTTGTGATGTAAACCTGCCCGGAACCGCCCGGCTGTCCAGTAGTCACAACAATACCTATCCAATGTGGGTGGTAAAACACGGAGCCCAATAAGGACCCGAGGTTGGACTGAGTTGTGGCGTAAGACTTCCCAGACCCAACCGGCAACAGGCAGCCACAACAATATGTCTAATGTGAGAGGTCGAGGCTTTAATAAGACAATTAAGGCTGAGTCAGGATTGATAGGATTAAGTAAATTGAATTAATACTTAATCAAAATGGAACATGCTAAACTATACAGACTGATTGGGGGTTAGGTTTACAAAACACTTAACCAACTTAGCATGTTGGCTAGAAATAGAAAACCTAGTAGCAGGGGACCCTTTTCAGCAGTAACCCTATAAGGTGTATCAAGATACCCTGAACTAGGCAGGGTGGGGCACGATTACTGGGCTGACTGTAAGAGGTCAAATCGACGGCGGTGGTGCAACAGTGTAGGTTCTAACGGGGTGCGGGCGTGCACACACTCCGGCGCAGAAAAATAAGGAACTGGGCACCAGTAGCATACCTGTGAATTCTAGGATTGTGTCGGGCCGCCACCATGGGACTTGATACACCCCATGGTGGGACCAGCATAGGTAACTACAACATCGGGGGCCGTAAGACACATGTAACTATACGAGTAGGAGCCGATCATTAGAAACGAATCACTTCACCCGGATTATGGGGTGCCAGTTGGGAACTAGTTTATATGGATGCAGAGATTAATATGGGGTGCGATAGTATATTCGACTCTAGACAACTTAACTTAGTTTATGGTACTTTCCCATTTCCAGTTTATACTTATCATACCCAGTTCTTTATTCATAGACTGAATAGTCCTAGACTTACTCAGGCTTTATGTCTGACTCTACTTTTCTTTCGTTCCCCCCCCCCCGGTCCACAGGGAGGGAATACCGCAACTTGACCATTTTTCACATCCAGCTTGAAGAGAAAGAATGTATTGCTTGGATCTTTTTCGTTTTGGACTATGGCTTTGGACAGCAATTATGGGACTTATGCAGTTTACTTATGTTTTTATGCTTCTTTAAATAATGTAATCAAGACAGTTATGAAGATGTTATGTTTTTGGAAGTATTGTAAGACAAATTATGACATGGTTGGTTTAACACGTATTTTGTTGAAATAAAAATTGATGTTGTTTTCCGCTGTTCAAAAATATGTGTATTTATATCTGTCTTGTGTATCTGTGACTTATACTTATAAACCTCCACCAAAATCAGGGCATTCCCTTTGAGAGTGACCCTAACGGAGGTGGGGTGTTTCAGATTTTTTTTTTCTTCAAAATTTTGATTTATCGAAACTCGTGTTGGTTTACTCTAGGATCCGGCAAAAAAGACAGAGATATAAAATATATTAGAGCTCAGAAAAACATCTCACAGCGAAATGGATAAAATATAACGTAATAAAAATATAGTCTTACCGTAGTAATAATACTGCCTGATTAGTATCCAAAGCTATCATAACTCTGCCCCAAATCTAACCTGCGAGTATGTTATAAGGAGGGGTTCAAAGCACAAGTTCTGGTGACTGGATTTAAACTATACATTTTGGATAATCCTTGTAACACCCCATAATTTTATAACATTAAAATTCACAAATTAAAGTATACTTAATTTTTAGAAAAGAATCAAGTGAAATGGGTTGCGCAGAGAAATATATATATATATATATATATTGATATATATATAAATTAAAAAATAAATAAATAAATATGCGAAAAAGTTCAAAACAACGAATTGGGAGGGGAAATAACCGAACCGGCCCATTTTTGAGGTCGACGCGAGCTCTGCTGGGTCGACTAGGGGTTAATCCAGGGTGTTTGGCTGTCAACCCGTGGGCTGATTCGCTCAAATGCAGATTTTGCATTTGATTGGTTCTCATGGTTCAGGGTTAATCTAATGGTCCTAAATAACTTCCTACACCTATAAATACATCCTAATGCTAACCCTAAACCTAATTAAAATAGAATAGTTACCATCATACCGTCGCCATGGAAATCAATGGAGCCGCCGCCAACTAAGAAAGAAGAAAAGCAAATTCAATTCTAAATCTCTCAACCCTAAAGCAAAGCAAAACTCTCTCTTTTCTTCTCTAAATTGTGAGTATGATGATCTTAACAATATTATTATCATTTTAATTAGGTTGAGTTATTAATGGATTATGAGTAGATGATGTGAATTATCATATATGTTGTTGTAAACCCCTTTTGCTATCATGTATATTGTAAATCCAATGTTATGTGATGATGATATCTTATATGTTGTAAATCATGCTATGATGATGTTATGTATGTTGAAAGTTTCCATGCTAAGTTGTGATGAATCATACATGTTAAAAAGGCCATGATGTTACCATCTATGCTAGTTAGTTCATATTAATTAAATCATCATGTTTGGGTTATGTTGATCTATATGACAAGTCACATATGCAAGTTAGATTGATTAGAAAAGTTATGAACATATACCAAGACATATATTATGACATCTAGAATTATGCTATGACATATGTGATATCCTATGCTAGTTCACACCATTATTATGTTGCCTAAAAACCCCATATGCAAGTTTAAGTATAGATTTGGGCTATGATCATATCATTTAAATTGAGACATTTAACAAGTTGACAACTTTTGATCCTTAACATGTGTAGTTTATGCAAGTTTTACCCCAATTATGATTAGATTTATTTTATTTGTCTATATGTTGTGATAATTTATCTTTGTGCTAGGTGTTAGACTATACAAGTCTAGCCTATATTATGCGATGAATAAGCGAACGTATAAACGTGGGGTAGGGGTAATATTAAGGATTTAATATTAAAAAGTTAGGGTGCAATTGATATGATTTTGCATGCCATAAGTGGATGGCCATAATTGAGTCAATTATGGACATCATTTAAAGTTGACTTAATTAATAATTTGAATAGGGAATTATTAAAACTGGGGTAAAAGATTTTAAGTGTTAATCAATGCTTAGGACACGAGGTTGGACTCGTTTGTGACGTAAACCTGCCCGGACCCGCCCAGCAAATCTAGTGGTCACAAATGTCGGCCCAATGTGAGAGGTCCTAAGCCTAAACTAAAGCATAACGGTTGTAAAGACACGAGGTTAGACTCTTTTATGGTGTAAGACTGCCCGGACCCGCCCGGCAAATCCAGCTGCCATAAATGCCAGTCTAATGTGAGAGGTCTTTATGAGGTTATGGCCTGAATGAATTAAGAAATACTTAACCAGATAAACATGTAAGGTGGGACATGGGGGTTAAGTAGGTGCCTTGGGTGGCATGAGGAATCTAGGGGGTGTCCTTAGTGGCATGTGAAATACGATTAGTAAGACTTAACCAAACACACATGTAAATGAACATGACTAAGAGGGTTAAGTGGGATATACTAGTGACAAGCTTAGGTGGGTAGCTTGTGGGGACCCATTTCGACCAGTATCCCAAACTTATCTTTGTGTGCTCGACCCAAGTCGAGGACGGGACATGCATGCTGGGTTCGACCGTAAGAGGCCAAAACGGGGAGCGGTGGCAACGCAAGTCCAACGGGTTTCGTATGCGTGTGTGGTCCCGGGCTGGTAGGTAAGACGTTGTTGCATCGTGTAGGTATAAGCCGTGCATTCTCAAGTTGTATCGGGTTGCCACTTTAGGGGAGTGATACACCCCACTGTGGGGCCAGCACGGGTATCTACGAGTAGGAAGCCGATCGAAAGTGGGTAGTGGGTACACCTAGTGGAGATAGGGGCAGACGGCACCTATGTAGTCAGCAAGGGGTACGTAAGGCTATTTATAAAGTTTCTGTGTGAAGCAAGTGGGATCAAACAATAGGGTGACTGGTGTGGTGCAGTGTAGTAGTGTGCGGCGCAGTGTAGTAATCATTCGTTAGTAATTAGGTGTTCCTTTACCGTTATCTTTAACGTTATCTTAAACGCTATCTTTATCTTCCTAAGAGTTCATAGACATTTACTTGTCTTCTAGCTTATGCCTTAGTCTAGTTATTTTGATAATAGTATTGTTAGAATTATCATTCTCGCCAGACTTTATCTTTGACCCCCTCTATTTCTATCCTTTTTCCCCCTCCAGGTCCTCAGGTTGGGCCCAGCTCTAGTGGAGTTTGATTGAATTGCTTCATCTCTCTTTGGAAAGCTTGGACCGTTGAAGTAAAGTCCAGCTTGTTATCTTTTTAATGGCTATTTATGTAATGGGATTATGTATTTTGTTTTTATGAAGATGGATATTGTACTTGGTTATGATCTATGGTTTTATGATGTAACAAACATGTTTAATTTCCGCTGCAATAAAATGAAATTTTAGATTTCCAAGTACTATTTATTATCTGTCTTGTTGTAATTTTTTTGTTCTATATTCACTTATAACCTCCATGGAAGTTAATGCATTCCCTTTGTGAGTGACATTAATGGACGTGGGGTGTTACACGTGGTATCAGAGCTTAAGGTTACTAAAACATATAAAAATACTTTAGAAAAATAGTTATTTTTGGAAGAAGTGTTTTCAAAAACATGTTTTAATGAGAAATTTAAAGAGAAAAGTTTTTAAGAAAAACATAATCCCCAATAGCCACATATCTTTATCTTTCGAATTCTCCATTTTGAATCTTTCCTTTTTCGTTTCAGCATGGCTGAAAATCTTAATCTACCCGACGGTGTAACGATACCAGGATGGTATAGGAGGTTATTAGAGGCTAGGGCCGCTGCAGGTCCAGCCAATGTTCCTCCACCACCAGTTGCACCCGTTCCTTCTCCTCCTCCTCGCATAGATACTTTTTCAAAGACGTGCAAGGAATTCAAGGATATGGGTGGAAAACCATTTCAAGGGTCAGAAATGTTTGTGGAAGCTAGAGATTGACTTAAGGATGTGGAAGAATTGCTAGAAATCTTTGAAGTAAAAGAAGGGAGGAGAGTTCGATTAGCAGTTTGGTTGATGAAGGGAGAGGCCTCGTTTTGGTGGGAGGTCACTAATGGGGAGCATCCTGTTGACTCTTGGGCGGATTTCAGACGTAGGTTCGAGGCGAAGTTTCTCTCAAGGGCGGAAGAAAATCTATATATGGAAAGGTTCTTGACATTGAAGCAAGGAAGCTCATCAGTGAAAGAATATGTTAATAAATTTAATCAGTTAGCAAGGTTTGGCTTGGACTTAGTGAACACGCCGGAGATGAAGGCGCCGAGGTTCGTGAATGGCTTGAATGAACCATTGCAAGGGTTGGCTATGACCCACATCCCTATGGGGACCACCTTTGAGAAGTTAGTAGAAATGGCGCTTATGCATGAGGAGAAAAGCGCTAAAGCTGATAAGGCACCCGAGAAGAAGGGGGATCAGAAGAAACCACAACAGCAAAACAAGAAGGGTGGTAAAGACAATAACGGCAAGGGAAAGAAGAAATGTTTTAACTGTGGGACACCAGGCAATCTCAGCAAGGATTGCCGAAAGAAAAAGAAGACAGGTTGTTTTCATTGTGGCGATGCGGGACATTTAGTGAAGGACTGCCCAAAGAAGGGGCAGAGGGCAGGAGCTACCTCGGGAGGACAGGTGCAGGCTCTTATGGCACCAGGGCAGGCAAGGGGACAAGTTCAGGCTCTCGCGGTCCCACCGCTGCAAGAACGAGGTAGAACCATTTCTGTTGAAAGCTTAGTTTTTCTGTTTGATCATCCTGTCCATACCTTATTCGATTCGGGCGCATCACATTCGTTTATCTCTACATCATTAGTTTAATCACTTCACTTAAACACCAGTTTAGTAGAGGATCCCTTAGTTGATTCGAATCCAATTGGGGGCTCAGCTTATTTGTTTATGATGTGTTTGGATTTGAAAATTTCCATACTTAGCGTTGAATTTCGATGTGATGCTTATGTGTTGGGCTTCATGGGCTATGGGCTAATTTTAGGAATGGATTGGTTATCCAGAAATGGGGCCGTTCTTGATTGTGAAAGGAGAGTAGTTAGGCTCATGACTCGCCTTGGCAACACTCTCGAAATCTTTTGTAATCCCATAAATTTGGTTATGCTAAGTTATCTAGAATCGCTTGACGTGTATGAGGAAAATCTACGATCTGTTAGAGTGGTCCGAGAATATTCGGATGTGTTTGAGGAGGTGAAGGGCTTGCCTCCGAAGCGGGAGATAGATTTTCGAATATATCTTGTGGATAATGCGAAACCAGTATCTTTGCCAGTACGCCACATGGCTCCACGTGAAAGGAGGGATCTCGATAAGCAAGTGAAGGAGTTGCTTGAGAAGGGGTTCATAAGACGAAGTATATCGGAGTGGGGTGCTCCAGTAGTATTTGCCACGAAGGCGGATGGGTCCCTTAGACTTTGTGTGGACTATAGAGAACTTAATAAGCTTACTAAGAAGAACAGACACCCACTGCCGAGGATTGACGATCTCTTCGATCAGTTAGTTGGCGCCTCAGTGTTTTCGCAGTTGGACTTAGCCATTGGTTTCCATCAGTTGAGAGTGGCTGAGGATAGCATTGACAAGACTGCCTTTAGGACTTCGGACGGTTTCTATGAATGGCTAGTGATGCCCTTCGGTTTGACAAACGCCCTCGCATACTTTGTTGATTTGATGAGTATGGTGTTTAGGGAGTACCTTAACAAATTTGTGGTAGTCTTCGTAGATGACATCTTGATCTTTTCTAAGGATGAAGAAGAGCATGCCCTACATCTTAGGGAAGTGTTGGAGACTCTTCGAGCGCATAAGCTTAAAGCTAAATTTTCTAAGTGTCACTTTTGGAAGAAGGAAGTACGGTTCTTAGGACACATGGTTTCCAAAGAAGGGATAGCTGTAGATCCCGTGAAGGTGGTGGCCATCCAAGATTGGAAGGTTCCTAAAAATGCTACCAAAGTGAGAAGTTTCTTGGGGTTGGCTGGCTACTATAGGAAGTTTATCAAAGACTTCGCAAAGATATCAGCTCCATTGACACGCTTGACGAAGAAGAACCTAGTTTTCACATGGGACGTAGATTATGATGATGCGTTCCAACGTTTGAAGAGAGCTTTGACTTCAGGCCCAGTCTTAGTATTGCCAGACGGGAGTAAGCCGTTTACCGTTTATACTGATGCTTGTAGGACAAGATTAGGCGCAGTCTTAATGCAAGAGGGTAGAGTAATAGCCTATGGTGGAAGGCAGTTGAGAGCGCATGAGAAAAATTATCCTACACATGACCTAGAATTGGCTGCTATTGTTTTCGCGCTTAAGTCTTGGCGTCATTATCTTCTTGGTGAGAAATTCGAATTATTCACTAACCACAAGTCTTTAAAATACCTATTCTCTCAAAAGGACTTGAACTTAAGGCAGCAAAGGTGGATGGAGTTCTTAGCGTCCTACGACTTCGAAATAGCCTATACCCCTGGCAAGGGTAACGTGGTGGCAGACGCCTTAAGTAGAAAAAGATTATCCTTAAGTCCTTTGTTTGTTGAGCGGCGAAGTTTAGAATTCATTTCGATGTTTGACTTTAGACCTTCCGTTGACTTTCGTACTCGGTTTGCTAGCATCCGTGGATGTCAGACCTACGCTTTTGGGACGGATTGGCGAGGCACAGCGAGACGACCCACAGTTAGTTGAGTTAGTAGAAAAGCTCAAAGGAGGGGAGTCATCAAGCTATCTCCGTAAGTATACCCTAGATGATAAGGGTTGGTTACGTAGGGATGGTAGACTTTGTGTACCAAAAGACGATGAACTAAGGAAGACAATTCTTGACGAAGCACATCGTTCAAAGATGACCATTCATCCCGGCGGGGACAAGATGTACAAAGATATGAAGAGAGTTAATTTTGGGTCGGCATGAAGAAAGATGTGGTCGAGTATGTCGCTAGATGCTTGGTGTGCCAACAAGTAAAAGCGGAGCAAAAGAAACCCGGTGGGTTGCTTCACCCATTGGAGGTTCCACTATGGAAATGGGAAAGCATCTCGATGGATTTTGTGGATGGATTACCGCGATCGAGGAAGGGTAATACGGGAATTTGGGTTATAGTAGATAGGCTTACTAAGAGCGCCCATTTTATTCCCGTGAAGAGTAAGAGGACTACTCCATGGTTAGCTTCTGTATACGTTCGAGAGATAGTTTGTTTGCACGGTGTTCCTTCTAGCATAGTGAGAGACCGCGATCCTATTTTCACTAGCGAATTTTGGAGAAGCTTACAAGAGGCGGTAGGGACTCTGTTATGTTTGAGCACCACATATCATCCTCAGACGGACGGCCAAATTGAGGGGGTGAATCGCATTCTAGAGGTTCTATTGAGGCTATGTATCCTAGACTTTGGGGGTACATGGCAAGAGCATCTTCCATTGGTTGAGTTTGCATATAATAATAGCTTTCAGTCCAGCATTGGTATGGCACCATTCAAAGCTCTATATGGACGACCTTGTCGTTCACCTACAAGTTGGTGGGAATCTACGGATAAGATCTTACTTGGGCCCGATATGATTAGGGAGACTTCGGAGAAGATCGACTTGATTCGAAGGAGGATGAAAGCAGCACAGGATAGGCAGAAATCTTATGCGGATAAGAGGAGGACAGATCTTGAGTTTGAAGTTGGGGACATGGTCATTGTCAAAGTGTCTCCATTACGGAACGTTGTTCGCTTTGGGTCTGTCGGGAAATTAGCACCAAGGTTTGTAGGGCTGTTTCCTATTAAGGAGAAAATTGGACAGATGGCATATAGAGTGGAGTTGCCCGAGAGACTTAGGGGTGTACACGACGTATTCCATGTGTCACATTTGAGGAAGTGCTTGCACGAGACCGCGGAAGTGGTAGAGCCGAGCTTGCTTAGAGAGGTGGATACAGAGCGTGATGCGACAATTCGACGAGCTCCTACGCGCATTCTTGGGTCGGAGATCAAGAGGTTGAGGAATCGAGAGGTCAGACTAGTCAAAGTGCAATGGGGAGATGATGAGAGAAACGCTACTTGGGAGACGGAAGAGAAGATGCGTTCACGATACCCTTTTCTTTTTGAGGGTATGTCCTTTAATTTCACCTCTATCGCTTAGCTTGTACTTATCTTATCTTTAGTATATCCTCTCGCTAGTATCTTTGACCTTTAGTTAGGATAATCCTATGGTTGAAACATGTGTTTGAGACATGTTATGTATGGTGGATGCAAAGTGGATGCAAGTGTTTGCTAGTGGTTGCTCGTGGATGCATATACACACACTATTAGGCACCAGATCGGCTCAGTCAATTCATATTGCATATTGCATATATATGGATGTATTTAGTAAAATGGATGTATAATGGTTGTATTATCATATAGTTGCTGCATTCGTGTGGATGGTTGTGCACGCATATAGAATTAATATGTATCATTAGGAATCTTTTGCATACATATTGGATGCATGGCACTATCATGAATTGCACTAAGGAGGTCGACTGAATCAGTAGACTGCCTAATTTTGCATTAGATATGGACATATACACACAATGTGCAATTAAACATTAAGGCATTAGAAGTCTTTTAAGGACAATGGATGCGGGTGTTTGATGGTTGAGTAGATAGACGATTAGATGGTAGGATATACATTCTTCTTGACTTGGAGATTTCGGGGACGAAATCCTTTAAGGAGGGGAGAATGTAACACCCCATAATTTTATAACATTAAAATTCACAAATTAAAGTATACTTAATTTTTAGAAAAGAATTAAGTGAAATGGGTTGCGCAGAGAAATATACATATATTGATATACATACATATATATATATATATAAATTAAAAAAATAAATATGCGAAAAAGTTCAAAACAACGAATTGAGAGGGGAAATAACCGAACCGACCCATTTTTTAGGTCGACCTGAGCCCTGCTGGGTCGACTAGGGGTTAATCCAGGGTGTTTGGCTGTCAACCCGTAGGCCGATTCGCTCAAATGCATATTTTGCATTTGATTGGTTCACATGGTTCAGGGTTAATCTCATGGTCCTAAATAACTTCCTACACCTATAAATACAACCTAATGCTAACCCTAAACCTAATTAAAATAGAATAGCTACCTTCATACCGTCGCCATGGAAAACAATGGAGCCGCCGCCAACTAAGAAAGAAGAAAAGCAAATTCAATTCTAATTCTCTCAACCCTAAAGCAAAGCAAAACTCTCTCTTTTCTTCTCTAAATTGTGAGTATGATGATCTTAACAAGATTATTATCATTTTAATTAGGTTGAATTATGAATGGATTATGAGTAGATGATGTGAATTATCATATATGTTGTTGTAAACCCCTTTTGCTATCATGTACATTGTAAATCCAATGTTATGTGATGATGATATATTATATGTTGTAAATCATGCTATGATGATGTTATGTATGTTGAAAGTTTCTATGTTAGTTGTGATGAATCATACATGTTAAAAAGGCCATGATGTTACCATCTATGCTAGTTAGTTCATATTAATTAAATCATCATGTTTGGGTTATGTTGATCTATATGACAAGTCACATCTGCAAGTTAGATTGATTAAAAAAGTTATGAACATATACCAAGACATCTATTATGACATCTAGAATTATGCTATGACATATGTGATATCCTATGCTAGTTCACACCATCATTATGTTGCCTAAAAACCCCATATGCAAGTTTATGTATAGATTTGGGCTATGACTATATCATATAAATTGAGACATTTAACAATTTGACACCTTTTGATCCTTAACATGTGTAGTTTATGCAAGTTTCACCCCTATTATGATTTGATTTATTTTAATTGTCTATATGTTGTGATAACTTATATTTGTGCTAGGTGTTAGACTATACAAGTCTAGCCTATATTATGCGTTGAATAAGCGAACGTATAAACGTGGGGTAGGGGTAATATTATGGATTTAATATTAAAAAGTTAGGGTGCAATTGATATGATTTTGCATGCCATAAGTGGATGGCCATAATTGAGTCAATTATGGACATCATTAAAAGTTGACTTAATTAATAATTTGAATAGGGAATTATTAAAATTGGGGTAAAAGATTTTAAGTGTTAATCAATGCTTAGGACACGAGGTTGGACTCGTTTGTGACGTAAACCTGCCCGGACCCGCCCGTCAAATCCAGTGGTCACAAATGTCAGCCCAATGTGAGAAGTCCTAGGCCTAAACTAAAGCATAACGGTTGTAAAGACACGAGGTTAGACTATTTTATGGTGTAAGACTGCCCGGACCCGCCCGGCAAATCCAGCTGCCATAAATGCCAATCTAATGTGAGAGGTCTTTATGAGGTTATGGCCTGAATGAATTAAGAAATACTTAACCAGATAAACATGTAAGGTGGGACAAGGGGTTAAGTAAGTGCCTTGGGTGGCATGAGGAATCTTAGTGGCATGTGAAATACGATTAGTAAGACTTAACCAAACACACATGTAAATGAACACGACTAAGAGGTTTAAGTGGGATATACTAGTGACAAGCTTAGGTGGGTAGCTTATGGGGGCCCATTTCGATCAGTATCCCAAACGTATCTTTGTTGGCTCGACCCAAGTCGAGGACGGGACACGCATGCTGGGTTCGACTGTAAGAGGCCAAAACGGGGAGCGGTGGCAACGCAAGTCCAACGGGTTTCGTATGCGTGTGTGGACCCGGGCTGGTAGGTAAGACGTTGTTGCATCGTGTATGTATAAGCCGTGCATTCTCAAGTTGTATCAGGTTGGCACTTTAGGGGAGTGATACACCCCACTGTGGAGCCAGCACAGGTATCTACAAGTAGGGAGCCGATCGAAAGTGGGTAGTGGGTACACCTAGTGGAGATAGGGGCAGACGGCACCTATGTAGTCAGCAAGGGGTACGTAAGGCTATTTATAAAGTTTCTGTGTGAAGCAAGTGGGATCAAACAATAGGGTGACTGGTGTGGTGCAGTGTAGTAATGTGCGGTGCAGTGTAGTAATCATTCGTTAGTAATTAGGTGTGCCTTTACCGTTATCTTTAACGTTATCTTAAACGCTATCTTTATCTTCCTAAGAGTTCATAGACATTTACTTGTCTTCCAGCTTATGCCTTAGTCTAGTTATTTTGATAATAGAATTGTTAGAATTATCATACTCGCCAGACTTTATATCTGACCCCCTCTATTTCTATCCTTTTACCCCCTCCAGGTCCTCAGGTTGGGCCTAGCTCTAGTGGAGTTTGATTGAATTGCTTCATCTCTCTTTGGAAAGCTTGGACCGTTGAAGTAAAGTCCAACTTGTTATCTTTTTAATGGCTATTTATGTAATGGGATTATGTATTTTGTTTTTATGAAGATGGATATTGTACTTGGTTATGATCTATGGTTTTATGATGTAACAAACATGTTTAATTTCCGCTGCAATAAAATGAAGTTTTAGATTTCCAATTACTATTTATTATCTGTCTTGTTGTAATTTTTCTGTTCTATATTCACTTATAACCTCCATGGAAGTTAATGCATTCCCTTTGTGGGTGACATTAATGGACTTGGGGTGTTACAATCCTACATACACCGTTCAGTTACATTTTCTTGTTTATTAGGTAACTTGGGTTATCAGCACTCAAGGGTTATACACACGTCATACCGATCCACTTTCCACTGGATTAACCTAATACAGTATATATGTAGCTACCCCCTAATATTGAGGTAGACTCCATGGTACCCCACTCGCACGGTCTACATCGTAATGCCACATAAATGTACGCAGTCCCTCATCCTACGCCGGACTGACGTACAGATCTCTATATAACAATGTTACGTTCCTCATATATTTGTCATTATTATGCTATGTAAGCGTATGGACTGCCATCTTCGATCGAATCAGATTCCATCATTGAGTAATGCCCTCAAGTCTACGGTACACCACACGGAGTAGACATGCATGTATCTAGACTTTCCCACTTACGTATTGTCAATCGTATTCGATGCCTTAACCGCACATAACCTCTGATGTGCACCAAGTTCCGTGGTAGGGCTGTACAAGAAACATGAAACTCGACCAGGAGCTTTTCCATATCTGTATAGGCCCGTCTTTAAGAGCCTCAAAATACAGATATCCTTTAGGTCTATTTTTCATGGTGGCTATGGCCCTACCTCGGCCCCTCCCTTAACTAGTAAAGACTACAAGAGCTAAGCGATTAGCCCCTAACAAACAATCTAATAACCAGTTGGCATCTCCACTCAACCACTGTGCCTCGATAGTGAAAGGTGGATGGCGTCTTTGGTTTAGCTCTAGTCTTTTCGCATCCCACTGGTTGTCGATGATGTGTACCTGACGATCTACTATCTCTGTTAGTCATGATCCCTACCTCCCTGTTGAGGCGATCGCTGAATCACTCTGTGTAACCTCGTCACAGCTTTCTGACTACAAAGCTACTTTTGCAGTCAGGGCTACTCACCGGGTAGTTACGCACAGACCCAACCTCTGTGAGCATAGCCCGAACACTGCACCACCACAGAGGACTACCAGGGGAACCTTCCACGTCTAAGGAAGCTGCGTGCTTCCCCTTCCAGTCCTTCGGAGCCAACAAAATAATAAGATTAACATGCGCTCCCCTCGTGCCTCATGACACCACGATGACCTTCCCCATTGGGTTATTCACCCTCAAACGTGCGGACTAGTCCAAGTGCCTCATTTTAGTATGTTATTAGACCTATGTCTAAACATTCTTTTATGCGCTTGCTTTACCTCATCAGGTTCCATTTAACTTGTTATTCCCATTCACATTAACTTCTTATTCAAGTTACCAAGTTCCTTTTGCTCATTAATTTCAATCATATAACTTAATCCATTTAAGCCTATTAATAAGCCCACAACATGTTATTCTCTAGATTGTGATCCAAAGTCTATAATCCACAATCCCTTTATATTCTTGTTTGATTTCAAGTTACAATAACATGTTCTACTTAATAGGTAATTAAGTATATCTCAATTCACATGTTTTCTGTTTAACATGTCAGTCATTATTTATGATTAAATATAACTTATTTCATTTCCTAAGTTTGCCTCACTCTTTTATATTTAATCATAATTCCATCTTACACTGTCACTACAACTTATCATTGTTTACTTATTAACTTAGTTCTCTTAACTAAGGTTCACTAACAAGTCCCCTTTCCATTTATTTTAACCTATGTTATAATTTCCACTTGTCCCTAGGACAAGCTTTAACATGTTAGTATTATCAATAGATTTTAGATTTCCAATATTATAGATTACTTAATTTGTAATTAAGTTCAACTTCACAAATCCCCTTTTTCTCTACTTATTACAAACAACTGGTTTCAGATTTCCCTACTAACTGATTACTTAATTTACAACTAAGTACCACTTATATATCATTACATAAGTTATCTCATTTTCTTACTAGTTTATTATAACCTAAGTTATAATCTACTATGACGATCCCAAAACCCCGTGACACGGTGTTAAGGATAATCATTGGAATATAACACATCAATCATCATTAGCAGATCACAGATAATAGCATAAACATAAAATAGAATAATTTACACACATATGACAGCGGAATCATATAGATATCACCACATCAGAGAGCACAGTGCAGGATACAACTTAGTGCATAATAATACATAATCAGTCACCATCGCCAGATGCAGAATCATACATAATGAGTACAAAAAATAAATATCAGTCTACATCGCCAATGGCGGAATCATAATACACATACTATAATGGCGGAAAGAGTCAAAGTCAGCACGGTGTAGTCAAGCCTCACCATGAGCCAAAAGTGCACCAGATACCTGTAACTAGGCTGCCCGTGTGAAAGTGAGGGCACCCGAGTTTGCAAGGTGAAACAAACTACGAGTCAGTCATGGGACTGGTATGAGAAATCTACTTAACTTATTAACAACCATAATAAGGCAAATCAAAGGACCATGCCATATCCGCGGAACGGGTTTACTCCAATGAGTACTAGTGCATGAAATAAAGTAAATGATTAAATCATCGCAATGCTTTTTATAAAATGAATCCATTATAAGACTCAGGTCCCATCACAAATTGCAACGCAAGCCGGAGGATAGAGTTTTACCTTATAATGGCCAAAAATGCTTCATACGAATAAAATAAAAGTGTTTGATATTATTACTAGTGCATATCTGTTTCAAAAGCGATTTCAATCATAAATATCAATCATAGGCGGCATAAATGACCCATACCACTATGTCGCCGTACTAGTAATACAATCACATCCGAAATTTCGTATTGGAAATTGGCTTCCTTCATGAGTCGAGGCAAGGGGCAAGCTCCTCTCCGTTCGAGACACTCTAGCAAATGCCTTGGGACCGCACACAGCAATCCCTGGATCCTCCAAGGCCGGTCCTCTCTTACTTTTTATGATTAGTTATTCCTGAACACACGTTTCCCGGTCCTTACAGACCTATAATCGAGGCATCTCGTATTCCAACAACCACATAGGTGAAAAGTAGATATAAATGTCAGGGCTGGGAGGTCACTGACACCACCATAGCTAGAAAGAAACGTCGTGCACTCCTTGGGTCCTTCTCCTGTTTTTGACTCATACCGGGGTGTGAGGCTCGCGAATTCACGTTATACACAAAGCTTCGTCACACAGACCATGCTTTGATCATCAACCACAATACTTTGCTTTACAACAGAAGCCTTTATCATATGCCACTTAGGCGTGCCACACAGGCAATCCACTCCATGCGACTGATTTCTATCAATACATAACCTCTGAGCTCGTACGTCTCAGAGAAGGGCGTTAAGCAAGAAAATAAATTCTCCGTCGCCAAACAGATATATATTTAACAGAGATCAATCAGCACAGAACAAAATCCAATGTCAGACACACATTCCATTTACAAGTTCGTTCTGGGTTTGAACGAAACCGGAGGCACCAAATCCTCGCATATCCGTACAATCAACAGTACGTCTGGACGACTACTACCTTAGCTCCTTCAAGGTAGCTACTCCAATCACGAGCATCAGTAGCGCCCATCCATCCAATGTGAAGATCGTCGGTCTTCAACCGTCTTCGACTTCTCAACGTCGATCGATTATTTGAAATGAGATGAACTCGGCCTTTTCAAATAACCCACGTATATTTAGATTTTCAAATCAATTTATCACATGGTTAGACTATTCAACATTCACACTTCAGTTCTTTAGTTATAATTTTCATGTTAAATACATTCAACCATCACATATCAAGCAAACACAACAAAATTGGTTTATTTCCACTCTATATCGTCTATAATATTTTATAACGATATATCGCCATTTTTATTTATTTAAAACGGCCATATTTAATTAAACGACGTTTCAGGTCGTGCCGATGCACTGGCGCTGTTTTTCACTAAATTTGTTTTACACATATCTGAAAATCTAGCCATTGGATCTTCACAAATTTTATATCATTAGAAAGATCATTTCAAAACGAATCCAACGGTTTCAGTTTCGGGAAAATCCAACGGTCGGATCTTCCACACTAGTCATTTGAAGTTACGATTTCAAATTACGAACTGCAGCGTCGTTATTCGATTTAATTTAATTATATTTTTACATATATATAAATATAATCGTTTCTGGCACTGTTTTTCTTCATATTTGAATTAAACATTCCAGACAATCCAACCGTCGGTTCTTCACAAAGTTGGTGCCTTTGGAAAGATATTTCCAAGGCGAACCCAACGGTTGCTGTTTCGGGAAAATCCAATGGTCGGATTTCCCGCACTAGTCGTTTGAAATCACGGTTTCAAAACACGAACTGCACGGCGACATTTCGTTTTAATTTTATTTATATTTATATATTTATATAAATATAGTTCATTCAAAAATTCCTATATCGTTTTCACTTCAAATATTTCACTAACGCCTTTAAATTTTGGAAAATTTCCCCATAACCTCCTTTGTACGTGAGGGGCTGGGAAAATTCCCGAATAGCCACACGGGCGTCTCATGTCAAAAAGAAAAAGAAAAAGCCAAGCGGCTAGCCAACAGGCTCATAAAATATCACCCAAACAAAACAATAAACGTGTACCTATTTGTCGGGCACAAAATTTTATTCCTCTTCTCTAGCCTCTTTGCTATAACCTGTTCAATAAATATGCATGTACATATATACAATTCTTATCACTTCTCATTTTCCATTCAACTTCATATTTAATTCACTTTGGTTTAAAAACAGCATTCATTATAATGTTGCATGCATAGGCAAAAATCATATCATTAGCTAATTAATGAATATTTCAACTCATGTATATTTATTTGAACAAGTGGATATTTTTAACACTTCACATTTCAAAATGGATAATTTTGGCGAACTAAAATATATTTCAACACATGACTATTTTATTTAGTTCCTATGCATGTTAAAAATAATATTTCTCTCACAAATATTTATTTCAACGCTCGCATATCTTTAGCATATCACATATATGATAAAAATGATATTTTTATCATTTAAAATATTTGTTCAACAAATGAATGTTTTTAACGCTTCATAATTTCAATAAAAATGTAGTTTTTATTGTTCGATCTTTTTATTCAACACATGAACTTTTCCAATACACACACTTCTCAACACATGAGCACCTCCACACATGGATATTTTATATATGTTGTTCATATAAGAAAGATGAAATTTTTATTGTTGAAACTATTTATATATAAGGCGAATATTTTACATACTTCATATATATTATAAAAATGTGATTTTTATTGTTTAAACACTTCATTCATTCACACATGAATTTTATTTTCACACATCACTCCTCAACACATGAGCATTTCCACACATGGATATAGTTTCAACACATGACTTTAATTTCAACGCATGAAGATAATTTCAACATATGAAAATAATTCTAACACATGAATATTATTCAAAATTTCGGCAGCATAATGGCAGGGTAGTTAAAACCGGCACCGTCCCTAGTATGGCTCCTCGCTCTACCTTAAAACCTCGCGGTTTTTGACAATGGGGATTCATGCATCTAATTCGCACGCAGGCGGCATGTTTTTTTTTTATTTCCACAATTATTTGCAATTCATTTCAATCACCAATGGGTATTTTTCAACCACAACCAATCAATATCAACCACAAACAATTATTCAACCATTCACATTTTTCATCCAATATTTCAAACCAATACACAACAATAAATATCGTCCATGGTTTGTGGACGAGGGAAGTATATATATATATATAATTTCTATATTTCACTTGCATTTCAACACATATATCAATTATTCTATGCATGTATAATTCATACTTCGCTTACATAGCTTACACAACGCATGTACATGAGGTATACAACACGTGTGTAATTTATATTTCGCTTATATAATTTATACACGACATTTTCCATTCAAATTCATTTAATTTAGATTTCTCACTTTGGTTTTTGAAGTGCTAAAAATCGTAGATGGATCAGAAAAATCTGCGGTTTCTTCTATGTGGTAGAGAGCTTCCTTGCGGTCCCGATGTTTCCTGTTTCATCGAATTTCGTCAACACACCTTAAAGATATGTTTTTTCAAAGTTCAAACATCAAAAAGGACTCACCTTTCACAATGGTTCAAAACTAGGGTTGCAGTTTTCGCGAGAACCGAGGCACGATAGGATGATCAGAGGGTACAACGTGGAAGAAGGAGGAAAGGGGAGTCGATCGGTGGTGGTCGGAGGTGGTTCGGTGGTCTCTGGCGATCGGGGTGGCGCTGGGAAGTCGTCGACTTTGGGTCGACGATTCTGGCGATGGAGGTGGCGATAGGGGTCGAGCTTGGGTTGGATTTGAAGAGGGGAGGGAGGCGCGTCGACTGCTGGTGGTGGCGGAGGCTGGAGATGGCCGAGGCGGCGACGATTTTGCTGGGAAGTGGCGAACGACGTGAATCGTCGGTGGGAGAGAGAGCGAGGGTTTTCTGCGTTTTTTTTATTTTTAAAATAATGAATGGCTAATTTTGATTGGCCCATGGTTTTAATAAATATTTAAATAGTGTTTCTCCACACGGACACCAATTCAAACCCAACGACTATCGTCCCTAGCTAAATACCTCCATCCCGGACACAATGGTATATGTTTCGTTGGCCAATTCGACTGTTACAGTCAGTTATTCTTCAAATTAAAGTATAAAACATTTAATTTTTAACTTTGAACGTACATTTCAATTTGCCAGGGCCACAAACTGATTCGAAAAATTTCAGAAAAATAAATCTAGCTATGTTTTGACGCTACGGTCCCAACAAAACTAGTTTCGTCGAATTCTGAGATCGTTTGAAAAATGGCCATTTTCTGGTCGATCCAATTTAACAAAAATTAACCAAACACAATTTCTTTTGCCATGCTCACATACTAGCTTCAAAAATTATGAAATTTGAAACCTAGCAATAGTTTGACATCTCGGACCCAACAAAAGTGGTTTCGTCGAATTCCGAGGTCGTTTGCAAAATATCAATTTTTCAGGGCTATATATTCTATACAGCGACTTTTATGAAAATTCATTCGGCCATAACTTTTGATTCCTGCTATGAAACTTTGATTTTTCAGATTCGTTAGAAAGGTATTGATAAACAAATTTAAATATTTTTCGTTTCACTAAAATCCGTTACATTTTCCACCCTGCACAGTCAGTCAAAGTTTGAATTCAAATTTTCAAACCGACTCACTATTTCTAATTCACTATTTTATTGAAATATTCTATTTCAATTGTTCAAATTCCTTTGAAATAACCAATTTAAAAATTTTAAATTGGCTCGTATTTTCCGGGTTGTTACAATCTCCCCCACTTAAAACTTTTCGTCCTCGAAAAGGAAACAACAATATAGTAGGAAACAAAATGTAAATGCAAAGGATTGTGAAGGTACCTTGCACCGGAGTTAGTCAGAGATGTCCACTCTGCATTTGGGGTAAGCTTGCTTAATGCTTTCCTCAGTCTCCCAAGTACAGTCTCTAGGATCACCACTCCACTGCACTTTAACTAAATGAACCTTTTTGCTTCTTAGTTCTCTAGTTTCTTTGCCAACAATCTTTAATGGCTCTCTTCTGACTGCTAATTCTGGAGTTATTTCTATATCCTGTTGCGTTGCTTCTTCTACAACAAGATCTGGATCATGCACATGTCTTCTAAGTTGAGATACGTGAAATACATCATGCACTCCAGGCAACCAATCTAGTAATTGAACCCTATAAGCAAGAGTTCCAATTCGTTCGAGTATTGGAAAGGGACCAATAAATCTCGGTGCCAACTTCCCGGTTTTGCCAAATCTGATTACTCCTCTCATCGGAGAAACTTTCAAATAAACATGGTCACCAACAGCAAATGTCAAATCTCTTCTTCTAGAATCTGCATAACTTTTCTATCGGCTTTGGGTGGTTCTCAATCGCTTTTTGATGAAGTCGACTTTATCAGATGCTTCTCGAATCATATCAGGTCCTAACATAAGTTTGTTGCCAGGTTCTACCCAACATGCTGGAGATCTGCACGGTCTGCCATATAATGCTTCAAATGGCGACATTCCCAAACTTGCTTGATAGCTATTGTTATATGAGAATTCTGCCAAATGCAAGTGATCTTCTCATGACCCACCAAAATCAATTATACAAGCCCGCATTAAATCTTCCTGAATTCTATTCACCCGCTCAGTTTGTCCATCTGTTTGAGGGTGATAAGCGGTGCTCATATTCAGTTTCGTTACCAATTCTATCGGGAATGCCTCCCAAAATTTGCTAGCAAATATTGGGTCTCTATCACTGACTATGCTGATGGGAATTCCATGCAGCTTAACGATTTCTTTGAAATATATGTGTGCTAGACTTGAGCGATTCTATTGGATCTGACAGGTATTAAATGGGCAGTCTTCATGAAGCGATCTACGATTACCCAAATGCTGTCATTACCTTTCCTGGTTCGCGGCAAACCATCTATGAAATCCATGGAAATCTGTTCCTATTTCTAACCTGGGACTTCCAACGGTTGCAACAATCTAGCTAGCTTTTGTTGGTCGCTCTTGACCAATTGACAAGTAGGGCATCTGCTAACATACAAAGAAATATCCCTCTTCATTGCCTTCCACCAGAAAGTGCGTTTGATATCGTTGTACATTTTACTCACACCAGGATGAATGCAAAGTTTGGATTTATGGCATTCATCTAGCACTTCTCTTTTGAGCTCAGGAATGTCGGGAACAAATATTCTTCTATTCAATCTCAGAACTCCCTCACAATCCACCTGGAAACTGGAGCCTTCGCCCCTTTGAATCCTTCTTATCATCTCTTTCACAAAATTGTCACTTTTCTGAAGAACAGATATTTTATCAATCAATCCTGGCGTAATTATAAGATTGGCAATGATTGCGGTTTTTCTACTAAGCGCATCCGCTACCACGTTAGCCTTCCCTGGCGTATACAGGATATCAAGATCATACGCTGCAAGAAATTCTAGCCAACGCTGTTGTCTCGAATTCAGATCTTTCTAGGTGTATAAATACTTCAATGATTGATGATCTATGTACAACACAAATTTCTCGCCCAGTAAATATGCCTCCAGATTTTCAACGCAAAAACGATAGCTAGAAACTCAAGATCATGAGTTACATAATTCTTCTCATGTGGTTTCAGTTGGCGGCTTGCATAAGCGACTACTTGGCCTCTTTGCATTAACACTGCACCAAGACCTCTAATAGAAGCATCAGTCCAAACCGTTAAATCTTGATTGCCATCGATAATGGTTAACACTGGAGCAGTTGTCAGTTTCAATTTCAATTCTTGGAAAGCTTCTTCACAGTCGGAAGTCCACTTAAATTTCTCATGCTTCTTCGTGAGCTTCGTTAACGGACCGGATATCTTCGAAAAATCCTTAACGAACTTTCGATAATAACTAGCCAACCCCATAAAACTTCTAACCTCTGTGGGTGTAGTGGGTTGTTTCCAGTCTTGAATCACTGTTATTTTGCTCGGATCTACAGAAATCCCTTTCTTTGACACGACATGGCCAAGGAACTTCACTTCTTCTTGCCAGAAGACACATTTAGAGAATTTGGCTTTGAAGACGTTCTTTCTTAGAATCTCCAATACTTGTTCTAAGTGTTTTTCATGCTCGGGTTTTGATTTGGAGTAAATTAAAATATCATCGATGAATACGAGGACAAAATTATTCAGAACTCCCCTGAACACTTCATTAATTAGATCGACAAAGTATGCTGGAGTGTTGCATAGGCCGAACGGCATTACAAACCATTCATAAAATATGTCTGGACCTTTGAAAGCTGTCAAAGGAACACACTCCTCCGCTATTCTCAGTTGATGAAAACTTATAGCTAGGTCCATTCGGGAAAATACTCTCGCCCCATTTAATTGGTCTAGCAGATCATCGATGCGGGGTAATGGGTATTTGTTTTTGAGCATCTGTTTGTTGATGTCTCGGTAATCAACACACAATCGAAGAGTACCGTCTGACTTTGGGACAAACACTACAACTGCACCCCAATTAGAAAAGCTAGGTCTGATTAGACCCTTCCACAACAGTTGACAAGTTTGATCGCCTAATTCTTCTTTTTTCCTTTGGAGTCATTCTGTGAATTTGATGCACCACTGGTCTGGCATTGGGAATTAGATCGATTCTGAATTCTATTTCTCTTCCCGGAGGTAAGTTTTCGACTTCTTCAAACACATCCGCATAGTTTCTAACAATAGGAATCTTTTCTATGGAAGTGGGGATAACTTCTAATGCCGACCAAAATTCCTTTCTATCTGGATTCGAACCATGGCATGGTACAGTAATATATCCAAGCTTCGTTCGAATTTTAACGATTCTTTCCACATAATTTACTTTGGCTTCGTATTTCGTTAACCATTCTAACCCAAGGATAACGTCGAACTCAGGAAAATTCATGACGATTAAATTAATGGGAAATTTGTAGGAAGAATAAGAGATTGGCAGTCTACAACATGAACTGAGAATAATAGAACCCCCTATCGGATTATGAACTTCAACCGAATCCTTGAGCTTCCTTTGTTTTAACTTTAATTTGTGCACTATGTTACTAGCAATAAAACTACGTGATGCACCCGTGTCAAACAATACAGAAACAGGAATATTTTTAGTTGTAAGGGTATCTCCCAAAACATCGGGCTTACCTGCTCCTTTGGAAGCAGTTGGCGGGTTCGATCTGTCACGTGAGCTATTGCGGCCTTCTTCAGCAAAGGACAGTCTTTGACAAAATGATCCGTCTTGCGGCAATTAAAGCAGGAGCGAGGGTTCTGAGAGCCCTGGCTTGAACCTTGTGAATTTTTCTTCTGCCTCTTTGGGGCTGTGCAAACATTAGAGAAGTGCCCCATCTTGCCACAGTTATAGCAGCTTCCTCTTGGCGGCCTGCCAGTCTATGGTTTCGAGGATGCTAATTGGCTTGACTCAGCTTGATTCACAGCAGGCTTGCGTTTGTTTCCGTTTTGGCTTTTAGTGCGATCCTGCTCCAGGTGCCTTTGGTCAAGGTCTTCGTAGTTGCACGTCATTTCCACCAATTCATTAAATCCCAGCTTGATGTGGGCCATTGCTCTATCATGGTACCGTCGCTTCAGCCCGAGGATGAACCTCTTATTCTTGGACTATGCAGTGGAGACAAGCTCCGGAGCATAGGGGGATAACTGTGTAAATTTATTCAGATAATCCTGCACCGAAAGATCCCCCTGCTGGAGGTTGGCGAAGTCATCGTGCATGCTTTCTAGGGCTTGTTCCGGGACATATTTCTCTTTGAAGAGTTCTTTGAATCCATCCCAGGTTCTACCAGCTTCTCTATTCCTGGCGGTGAGAGCTTCCTACCATAGTTCAGCTTCTTCTTGCATAAGCCAGGAATCCATAATAGCTTTATCTTGGTCTCCAAGCCTTAGGCCTTCTAGTATTTTCTCGCATGTTTTCAGCCATGCAAGGGCCTCTATTACAGTGCCAGTTCCCGAGAAGGTCTTGCCTCCTAGGTTTTTGTATCTCTTTGCTACGCGGTCCAGCTCGAACTGTTGAGCGGCCGGGGGTTGTATCAAGGGTCCTTCTTCAGCTGGGACTTCTCCTCGTCCTCTGCCACGGCCAGCACGACCTCCTCTAGCGACGGCTGCTCGGGTAGCCATTTTTCAAATTCTGTATAAGCAAGAAAAGAGTCAGCCTACAGAAATGATAATTTATTGCATGGTTAAGCAGAAAACTTAAGGAAAGATAACGATGGACTGATCAATTTTTTTTTTTTTGCTATTCTGCTTGGCTCATTCTAGGACTTTACTAGTCCTATCTCTAATGAGCTACTCGCCTTAGAATACTACTGATTCTATTTTGACGAAGTGTTTAATGTGTTAGACTCCAGAACTAAGGTTAACTAAAGCTCTGATACCAGCTGTGACGATCCCAAAACCCCATGACACGGTGTTAAGGATAATCATTGGAATATAACACATCAATCATCATTAGCAGATCACAAATAATAGCATAAACATAAAATAGAATAATTTACACATATATGACAGCAGAATCATATAGATATCACCACATCAGAGAGCACAGTGCAGGATACAACTTAGTGCATAATAATACATAATCAGTCACCATCGCCAGAGGCGGAATCATACATAACGAGTACACAAAATAAATATCAGTCTACATCGCCAATGGCGGAATCATAATACATATACTATAATGGCGGAAAGAGTCAAAGTCAGCACAGTGTAGTCAAGCCTCGCCATGAGCCAAAAGTGCACCAGATACCTGTAACTAGGCTGCCCGTGTGAAAGTGAGGGCACCCGAGTTTGCAAGGTGAAACAAACTACGAGTCAGTCATGGGACTAGTATGAGAAATCTACTTAACTTATTAACTACAATAATAAGGCAAATCAAAGGACCACTCCACTTTCATGGAACGGGTTTACTCCAATGAGTGCTAGTGCATGAAATAAAGTAAATGATTAAATCATCGCAATGCTTTTTATAAACTGAAGCCATTATAAGACTCAGATCCCATCACACAATGCAACGCAAGCCGGAGGATAGAGTTTTACCTTATAATGGCCAAAAATGCTTCATACGAATAAAATAAAAGTGTTTGATATTATTACTAGTGCATATCTGTTTCAAAAGCGATTTCAATCATAAATATCAATCATAGGCGGCATAAATGACCCATACCACTATGTCGCCTTATCAGTAATACAATCACATCCGAAATTTCTTATTGGAAATTGATTCCTTCATTAGTCGAGGCAAGGGGCAAGCTCCTCTCCGTTCGAGACACTATAGCAAATGCCTCGGGATCGCACACAGCAATCCCTGGATCCTCCATGGCTTGTCTTGTCTTACTTTTGAGGATTAATTATTCCTAAACACACGTTTCCCGGTCCTTACAGACCTATAATCGAGGCGCCTCGTATTCCAATAACCACACAGGTGAAAAGTAGATATAAATGTCAGGGCTGGGAGGTCACTAACACCACCATAGCCAGAAAGAAACGTCATGCACTCCTTGGGTCCTTCTCCCGTTTTTGACTCATACCGGGTTGTGAGGCTCGCGAATTCACGTTATACACAAAGCTACGTCACACAGACCATGCTTTGATCATCAACCACAAGACTTTGCTTTGCAACAGAAGCCTTGATCATATGCCACTTAGGCGTGCCACACAGGCAATCCACTCCATGCGACTGATTTCTGTCAATACATAACCTTTGAGCTCGTACGTCTTAGAGAAGGGCGTTAAGCAAGAGAATAAATTCTCCGCCGCCAAACAGATATATATTTAACAGAGATCAATCAGCACAGAACAAAATCCAATGTCAGACACACAGTCCATTTACAAGTTCGTTCTGGGTTTGAATGAAACCGAAGGCACCAAATCCTCGCATATCCATACAATCAACAGTATGTCTGGACGGCTACTACCTTAGCTCCTTCAAGGTAGCTACTCCAATCACGAGCATTAGTAGCGCCCATCCATCCAATGTGAAGATCGTCGTTCTTCTACCGTCTTCGACTCTTCGACTTCTCAACGTCGATTGATTATTTGAAATGAGATGAACTCAGCCTTTTCAAATAGCCCACACATACTTAGATTTTCAAATCAATTTATCATATGGTTAGACTATTCAACATTCACACTTCAGTTCTTTAGTTATAATTTTAATGTTAAATACATTCAACCATCACATATCAAGCAAACACAACAAAATTGGTTTATTTCCACTCTATATCGTCTATAATATTTTATAACGATTTATTGCCATTTTTATTTATTCAAAACGGCCATATTTAATTAAACGACGTTTCAGGTTGTGCCGATGCACTGGCGCTGTTTTTCACTAAATTTGTTTTACACATATCTGAAAATCTACCGTTGAATCTTCATAAATTTTATATCATTAGAAAGTTCATTTCAAAACAAATCCAATGGTTTCAGTTTCGGGAAAATCCGACGGTCGGATCTTCCATTCTAGTCATTTGAAGTTACGATTTCATATTACGAACTGTAGCGTCGTTATTCGATTTAATTTAATTATATTTATATATATATATATATAAATATAATCGTTTCTGGCGCTGTTTTTCTTCAGATTTGAATTAAACATTCCAGACAATCCAACCGTCGGATCTTCACAAAGTTGGTGCCGTTGGAAAGATATTTCCAAGGCGATCCCAACGGTTGCGGTTTCGGGAAAATCCAATGGTCGGATTTCCCGCACTAGTCGTGTGAAATCACAGTTTCAAAACACGAATTGCACGGCCATTATTCGTTTTAATTTTATTTATATTTATATATTTATATAAATATAGTTCATTCAAAAATTCCTATATCGTTTTCACTTCAAATATTTCACTAACGCCTTTAAATTTTGGAAAATTTCGCCATAACCTCATTTGTACGGGAGGGGCTGGGAAAATTCCCGAATAGCCACACGGGCGTCTCATGTCAAAAAGAAAAAGAAAAAGCTAAGCGGCTAGCCAACAGGCTCATAAAATCATCACCCAAACAAAACAGTAAACGTGTACCTATTTGTCGGGCACAAAATTTTATTCCTCTTCTCTAGCCTCTTTGCTATAACCTGTTCAATAAATATGCATGTACATATATACAATTCTTATCACTTCTCCTTTTCCATTCAACTTCATATTTAATTCACTTTGGTTTAAAAACACCATTCATTCTAATGTTGCATGCATAGGCAAAAATCATATCATTAGCTAATTAATGAATATTTCAACTCATGCATATTTTTTTGAACAAGTGGCTATTTTTAACACTTCACATTTCAAAATGGATAATTTTGGCAAACTAAAATATATTTCAACACATAACTATTTCAAACCAATACACAACAATAAATATCGTCCATGGTTTGTGGACGAGGGGAGTATATATATATAATTTTTATATTTCACTTGCATTTCAACACATATATCAATTATTCTATGCATGTATAATTCATACTTCGCTTACATAGCTTACACAACGCATGTACATGAGGTATACAACACGTGTGTAATTTATATTTCGCTTATATAATTTATACACGACATTTTCCATTCAAATTCATTTAATTTAGATTTCTCACTTTGGTTTTTGGAGTGCTAAAAATCGTAGAAGACTCAGAAAAATCCGCGGTCTCTTCTATGTGGTAGAGAGCTTCCTTGCGGTCCTGATGTTTCCTGTTTCATCGAATTTCGTCAACCCACCTTAAAGATATGATTTTTCAAAGTTCAAACAAAAAAAGGACTCACCTTTCACGATGGTTCAAAACTAGGGTTGTTGTTTTTGCGAGAACCGAGGCACGATAGGATGATCAGAGGGTACAGCGTGGAAGAGGGAGGAAAGGGGAGTCGATCGGTGGTGGTCGGAGGTGGTTCGGTGGTCTCTGGCGATCAGGGCGGCACTAGGAAGTCGTCGACTTTGCATCGACGATTCTGGCGATGGAGGTGGCGATAGGGGTCGAGCTTGGGTTGGATTTGAAGAGGGGTGGGAGGCGCGTCGACTGCTGGTGGTGGGGGAGGCTGGAGATGGCCGAGGCGGCGGCGATTGGGCTGGGAAGTGGCGAACGATGTGAATCGTCGGTGGGAGACAGAGCGAGGGATTTCTGCGTTTTTTTTATTTTTAAATAATGAATGGCTAATTTTGAATGGCCCATGGTTTTAATAAATTTTAAAATAGTGTTTCTCCACACGGACACCAATTCAAACCCAACGACTATCGTCCCAAGCCAAATACCCCCATCCCGGACACAATAGGATATGTTTCGTTGGCCAATTCGGCTGTTACAGTAAGTTATTCTTCAAATTATAGTATAAAACATTTAATTTTTAACTTTGAACGTACATTTCAATTTGCCAGGGCCACAAACTGATTCGAAAATTCCAGAAAGATAAATCTAGCTATGTTTTGACGCTACGGTCCCAACAAACTAGTTTCGTCGAATTCTGAGATCGTTTGAAAAATGGCCATTTTATGGTCGATCCAATTTAACAGAAATTGACCAAACATATTTTCTTTTGTGACGCTCACATACTAGCTTCAAAAATTATGAAATTTGAAACCTAGCAATAGTTTGACATCCCGGACCCAACAAAAGTGGTTTCGTCGAATTCCGAGGTCGTTTGCAAAATATCAATTTTCCAGGGCTATATATTCTATATAGCGACCTTTCTGAAAATTCATTCGGCCATAACTTTTGTTCCCGCTATGAAACTTCGATTTTTCAGATTCGTTAGAAAGGTATTGATAAACAGATTTAAATATTTTTGGTTTCACTAAAATCCGTTATATTTTCCACCCTGCACAGTCAGTCAAAGTTTGAATTCAAATTTTCAAACTGACTCACTATTTCTAATTCACTATTTTATTGAAATATTCTATTTCAATTGTTCAAATTCCTTTGAAATAACCAATTTAAATTTTTTAAATTGGCTCGTATTTTCCGGGTTGTTACATCTACACTTGTCCCTAGGACAAGTCTACCTATTATATAACATTTCGTTAATTTAATTCATTTATAATAGGTTATTATCATTCCCCGTTCGTTTCCATTAATCAAAATTATTTCCATTTATTTATATCCTTTTATGTACATACATTTTTATGTATGTTTATGTAATAGATCTCTCACATTAAGCCTGCCACTTGTGAATGTTGGATCAGTCGGGCAGTTTCGGGCAGACTTCTTCCACATGTTGACTTAACCTTGTCTCTTAGCACCGTTGCATGTTTATTTACGCACTAGACCTCTCATATTAAATTAACAACCTGTGGACACTAGATTTTCCGGGCGGTTCCGGATATACTTCTACCACAAATTGAATTTAACCTCATGTTTAAGTGTAATTGTCGTTTTCTTTTTACTGTAAATTTTCTCTATAATTTGGGCATGTCCATTCTTCAAATTTTTGCTGTAATCTATATTTTACATGTCACCATTTTAAACCCATTTTATGTCGCATGTTCCTTTTATCATGTATTTAATTATATTCTAACACGTAATCATTTAATCATGCAATTATTCCAATTCCTACAAATAAGGGTTCAAGTATATAAATGTCACAAATTAAAACATAATTCGAACAACAGTAGTCGCTGCACATATTTTAACAAGTTTATATGTGAACATTTTAGCACATTAAACGTTTCAACATATGAAATTTCCAACATATTCATATTAATATTTCAACATGTAATAATAGCATTTCAATGATTTTAATTATTATAGCAGATTCATATTTCATAATAATGGGGAATGTTAAACGATAATATATCATTATCAAATATGATATAACTCAAATCCACTCACCTATTCCGCTTTCCAAATCCTGAATCTGGTCCAGATCTAGTATTCCATGGTCATCCTAACTGAATCTAGAACATAACAACCATGGATCCACAATTCTTACTAAAAGAAAAAGGGAAGAAAGAAGAGAAAATTGAAATAGACCAGATCTAAGACATTACCTCACTTTGAATATGGTTCTGAACATCTTCTAATTATTATTCATTTTTTTCCTCCTGATCTTGATTCAGAATTTTCCTAAACTAATTATTCTATTTTTTTTCTAAAGAGATTTAAGGAGTAAGAATAATGGCAAAGTACATGCGTTGTCTCAGAAATATGAGATTTGGGCTAGGCTCTACTAGCCTATTTATAGGTGTTCAGGATCTTATCGTACTTGCAGCATTGAGTCAGCAATGAACCTAGTTAAGAAAATAGTCCAGCTACGTCGATGAATCTTCCCAGATCTGGGGATGGCGACCCTAGTGTCGACCACCCTACAGGGGTGTGGACCCCTAGTTCGACACCATAGTGGGTTTCGCAAGCTATTTTGGCGCAGAAGTTTGAATTTTGAATGTTTGAATTTCTGGAATTTATTTAACTGTTATATTCTCATATAATCTTCTTATACATATACAAATCTTCTAATGACCATGTTACGCGTGTATATATATATACGCATAAATTTTTATTTTGATTTCAAAATTCAAATGGTGTTGCACCATTATTTGATTCTTACCATAATTTTGTGATTGCGGCCTTATCTTGAACTTTATCTCTTGTATATATATATTTCTACACATATATACATATATATTCTCATATACATATATATCCTCATATACATATATACATATATTTTCTTTACTTTCTCATATATATTTATATATATCCTTATATGAGCGTTTATTCATATTTTCTCTTTAGAACATATGTTATTTTAGTTGTTCCCTTAGAAAAAGTATAGTGATGGCGGGAATCGAACTCTGTACCTCTTGTACGCAAGCCACATGCTCTAACCAACTGGACTAATAAGGCTATTGTTAACAAGGCTTAGAACAATGGCAGTTATTATTCCCTTCTTATTCCTCTTTTACATGTTTGCTGCAATATTTCAGTCAAACCATTGCATGAATCTTTGTTTTATTTCTCTTTTATTATTAATGCATAATATTTGTAACTCTGTGCATGCAACATATTTACACTGTATGCAACCAATCCTTTCTTTCTTTTAATGCATTAATATTTTTCTTCTTTTTCAGTGCATGTACTTATTACATGCAATCACATATTATCATTATTATATTTTTTTTAAAATGTTTTTGTCTGTGCATATATATACACATATGCATTATTTAATTATAATAAAATGCGGGGTATTACAAGTTGAAATACACTTATTCTTAGTAATAAGTAAATAAATGATTTTTTGATAAATGTGAAGGGGTTATATTGGGTTGGGAGCGGAAATAAAAGCATCAACCAGAAATATTTAAGTTGAAGTTTAACAAAGTCATTTTTGTTATGAAATAATTAATATGTCGATGGACACTGTTTTGGTCCTTTAAGAATTTATATTTGGTTTTCTATCATTAGATAAATAATATATATCGATATTTTATGGAGTATAAGATAAGGAGTTTTTGAGAAAATAAAGTATTATTTCCAAGTTAAGGAAATAAGAAGGAGTTTGTATAAATATGGTGATATTGGCGAAGTGGAGTTGGTAAAAACAAAGAATTAGTGTTTTCAAAATTGTGGTAACAAAAGAATGGTCGAGATAAGTGAACGTAATCGATTTTAATTGACGGAATTGTTTAAAAAATTGAATTAATGAATGGTTTTGAATAGTAAAGACCTAAGCTGCCAATATACTTGAGCATACTGTTTTGAGATTGATAGTTAAAACACCTACTATCAATAAAATATTATTGGACCTTTTTAACGTGTTGTTTCGAAGAGACCAGGTTGGGAACTAGACCTAAAGCCACTTCGAATCAATGTTGCGTATGACATTAATCTAGAAGGACATGTATGAAGACGGAGTAAAATGCAAGGATTGTTCTATTTAGAGGATAGTGCCTTCAATTTTTCTAGACCCAGGACAACTTGTATGGATGAATGCCTGACAGAGTATTCCTAACAGATCACATAAGATGATCTTTTCAAGGTATTACATTGGTGGCCGAGGAATTTGTTTCTCTTAGCTTTTATATCCGTAGTATTTCGTTAGATCAACTAGTGATTTGACGATTTTGATGATGTGACATTAAAAGTAAATGGTGGCGTGCTGTTTTAGAAAGTTAATCATGACCTCAAGCCTCACAACCGGGAAATGACAAAAATCGGGTAGGCAGCATGGCTAGTTAGGTCACACCCAAGCAGGGTATATTGTCACTGATCTAGAGAAAAATTATTTTGTTCTTCTTTTGCTTCTGTATCTCCCAGGAACGGTCATATCTATACCGACCATTGGTGATAATATATTCGATACACTCAAGCTGATTGAGTGCTCGGTCATGTGTGGTCGGGTTGCAAGATGTTCTGGTTAAACCCCACTATATCCCATCTAGAGTACACTGATCGGAAGGTGGTCTCATACCTTGTCATAATTGGAATCTAATTCCAATAAGCGCCCTGCAGTTTTTGATTTTATAACGGATATGTTGAGCGTGAGATGCAAGCGTTCTTCTATTTGGTTATTTATTTGTGGTTTGATAGACACTATTATAATATTACCGGATTTTGATATGTAAAAAATGTCTGGGTTATAGTAAGGTAAAAACAGTCTGTGTTTATGTGTGGGTTCGTCTTACTATTATCTTTTTCTTTCAAAGGATTTTCTAAAGTTAAGCACGTTGTTTTCCATTTGAATTTACCATTAATAGTATACCAGACCGATCCGTGTGAATTTTTCTTAGCTTCAAATGTGCTCGGGTTAGACCGAATAATTTTGCAGGTCAGGTATCGCTTAGAGTTTCAGAAGAGGAGCTGAAGTCGAGACGTATTCGACATATATATTAGTACTAGTTTATTTTCGCTATGTGTTGTATTGTAATAAATGTGTACTCTGATGTTGTAATCAATAAATACAGTTTTTTTAATAAAGTATTGTGGATTATTATATTTTGTCCGTTCCATTGTGAGACTCCGATCTTCTTATTTTCTATTCTAATATTTATTTCTTTCTTCTCTCATCCTCTAACTTCTTTCCATTAACAATCTGCTTTTTCTGTGCAATCTGAGTTGACAGGGTTGTTAGGTATCAACTTAAACTATATGGAAAAAGTGGGTCGTTACATTAGGGGTGTAAATTTGAAGTTTTTAAGGGGTTTAGGTGCAAAATGGAAATGGGTGTTTTAGAGTTTAGGAAGAGAGTAGGGGCCACAACGGAGGGGAGAGGGGGTAGTGGTGTAGGTCGGTGGTGGGTGGAGGAAGGCACTAGCTCAGATGGAGGAGGCAATGTGGATGGCGGAGGCCATTAGGGCTTAAGGGAGGTGGAGATGGTGTTTTAGGAAAAAGGAATGAAAGAAAGGAGAAGAAGAAAGGAAGAGGGTATTTTTGGAAAAGTGATATGCGGTGGATCACGGAGGTGTCCCGAGGATGGAGTGGGAGAAGAAAAACACTTCAGGGGCCTGATCAGATGACACCTCATATGGCCTTATTAGGCTTAAGTTTTTAATTTAAACGTTGACGTGTTTTTGTTCAGTGTTACTTCTTTTGCTCGCAAGAACATACGTTAATTCCGTTTTTCACGAAATTTTGGATTCTAACATGAAATGTAATTCTGGATCCAAGTGAATAGTTCTCTCGAATTCGAAGTTTGTTTGGTCTTCCATTTTATTTTTTATTAGCGTTTTAGTTTAATTTCAACACATTGACTCATCATGCGTTTAATTCTTGCACACCAACATATTAGCTCCAAAATTATGAAATTAGAACCCCACCTTTTTCGATGCTACGGATTCGATAAAATTCGTTACGTCGAATTCCGAGATCGTTTAATTTTTTCCTTTGTAAAGATGTGGAAACAGCATTAAATTATCATATTTTTAAAATTGACTACAAATCCTTTTAAAATTGATTAAAAATAAATTTTAAGTTGGTTCCAAAAATTTTGGGTTGTTACAAAAAATTCTGGATTGTAACATTCTTGCCTCCTTAGAAGGAATTTCGTCCCGAAATTCTGACACATACTTATCCTATACTACACAACCAATTAGCGTACATCCACTTTGCAACCAAATGCGCATGTGCACAGTGTACATTATTCTTTTCAATCACAAAACACGTAGCACCATGATTCTAAATCGAATCCTCCTATATGTATGCATTAAATTTTTAAAACACTTTTGAAAACATGATGTGAAACATCCTAAATATAGTGGGAGTTTTATATGAATGCAAATTTTGAAAATCATTTTTCATCCATAACCCTCACAGGACTACGAATAAAAGTGTAAGCAACCAATTTTGCATTCAAACCCTGCCATACAAAAAATCAAGGTATCTAATCGCTTCCTATTTATATCTCCTAAACCCAAAAAAAGGAAATCAAAGCGAATAATTTTAACGTTCCCTTCACTTATAAATATTACATTTCCTATCCTATAGTGGAAATTTTCCCTCAATTCCCCAAAATACACTAAAATTTTCATTTTGTAGACCATAAAGGAGGCTTAAAACAAGCACTAAAACATAAAACGAGTTAATTATCAATTCGTGTGACATGGCATGGAAACAACGTTTCTAAGGGTAAAATAGTCTTTTCCTTGTTATTGTTATCGTTAATGTTTTTATCGCATCGTCGGTCCTACTGCACCGCTAAAATGTGTACACAAACCATCCAAAAATCTTCCTTACGCCTCTCATGTGATCAAAAATGAAAATTTTTCATGAAAATAAATTTCCGCTTTAAAACTTCTTATATTTATTTTAAAATTTTCTTTTCAATACGGTTTCACTTTCCATTTGATGTTCACTCGAAAATTAAACTTTTAATAAAGGGCGCTTTATGCCATTCAAATCATTTATTTTAATGAAAGATATATGTTTAAACATGTACAAACTACCATACCCAAATTCTGCGTTTTCGCGCAAACTGAAATAAAACAAAGTAAAACATTAAAAATGTAAATTTTAAAAACGACAAAAGTTTTTTGTTTCAAATAATGTTTTCCAAAAGTTTCAAGAATATATTTTGCGGAAACTTGTACGATTTAAGTTATATGTTGGCAAAAAAGAAAGTCAGTCATGCAAAAATGTGAAAACTAGAATCACACACGAAAGAATGAAATAAATTTTAGCTTAACAAGGAACTGATGATTAATTATACCTGTGACGAAAAACAACGCAAAACCAGTCCTTTGCTAAAATTTATCCAACACATAATTTTATTCCTTCCAACGCTAGGATAATTGTTAATTTGATAAGAAAAGTGAGATTTCATTCAAATAAGCATGCATGCAAGACATAATTATTTCCAACGTAGAAATCTCATAGAAACTCATGTGATTTCAAAGATAACAAACACTAACAATTATAAGCACGAATTACCATAAAGTTAAGAACCAAATGCTGGAAAAGGAAAACAACAAAGACGACAACCAAACAACAAAACAGAAACCTCCAAAATAATGGCTATAAATAACGAGATATCTTGCTCCGCGACTGGAGCTCAAGCCATTTTTATGACCTTTGATTAATCATATCATGATAGAAAAATGCTCAATCTCATGTTACAAACACTACTAGTGTTGTTGGAGGTTCCCATATCACTATCTCTTCTAAGAGAGAATTAGCAATGAGGAAACAAACCTACCACAAAACTGATTCACATGGAAATCCACCTAATATTGTTTAAAGACAAAAATGGATAGTTGAAATTACAGAAAGTAACTTCATGAGACAACACACATAAACAACAAACTAAACCAAATATGATGCGACACTAATGATGGTCACCCCATAGATTAAAGAAAAGATTAATTTCCACATCATGGGACAAATCTAGTCATAACTTCCCATCTTCGAAATAATGTGTTGAACGAATCACACATCTACATAGGCAGTTCGAACATAGATTCCCGAACTCAAAAACCGACGTTAAGGAAAAGGAGATGTGCTGCAAAAATCTCCAAAGCCAGTCAAACAAAAGGATATTCAAGTTCGTGTAAAACACAGATGCTTTTAAAATCTCATCGAGTCTCCTCAGAAAAACCATCCAAAGATAGCTTAATCTTCATCTCCAAAACGACGATCACCTTTATCAAAATCAATTCCAACAAGATATAGCAAAGACGGATGAAGAACAAACAACAATCCTATTCTGAGATCTCGAAGCAAAGTATCGACGCAAGTCCAACTGCCACACCAAGTTTTATTAGCCCTAAAGCGGTGACATCTTATGCTCATTCTGATCCAAATGATCGAATCAAATGACTCTCCCTAAGGATGAGACCTAAATGATGCGAGTAAGATTAGATAGCGTAACTGTTTATTATGGACTATGTAACACCCTAAAATTTTAACAACACCAAAGATGATGAATTACAGAATAATTAGTGTGAAATATAATGTTAAGAATGAATCAAGGAAAAACTTAATTTAATAATCAAAATTAAGTGAAATGGACTATGCCAATGTGTCTGTCTCGGAATTCTGGTCAAGATAGATATTTGGTTTGCGTGAAACATACACTGTATGAAGAAGTTATTAAGGTTTGAAGTCTGTATACGCATAGGGAGAATATATATATACACACATATACATATATACATACATATATATATATAGTAGGTTAAGAAATTAAAAAATGGGTCCAGGAATTCGAAATTCGGTTCAAAATTCGAAATTTGGGAAGGCGGCAGATTTCCCTCCCAAGTGGGTCTACCCACTCAAAGGGGGGTCAACCCATAGGTCGACCTATACAAAGGGGGCTCGACCCATAGGTCGTCCCACTCAAAAGGGGGTCGACCAACTCCTGAACAGATCTAGGCGAAATACTTCACTTTGTATTGGGACACCTTTCTAAGCAAGATTCATTGATCCCAAGGCTATATAAAGGACCCTGAACCTAGGTTTTATTCATCTGAAAATGGTGGCGATGGTGGAACTATGCTGCAATGTAGAATGAATGGCCTAATCTTCTCCAAAACCAATTCCGAAAGCATTATATAAATTCAGCGATTACTACAACAATAAATTCAATGTGTACTTCGCAGTAATTTGGATCCATTTCCTTAGATTTATTCACTGTGAGTTCATGTTATTTTTATATCTGAACATTTAAATAGTAAATGTGATATGTATATAAAAATTGGATCTTGAATCAATTCCTAATAAGTTCTATTATGAAATATTCCTCTGATCTGTTCTTATATTTTTATATCGTCACCAAGTCTAATTTTGTCATAATACGTCCATTCATTTTTTATGCCTATTTCTACCATTATGTTACTGACTCGTGATTATGCTTGTTCTAATTCTCTTCTCTCCCTCTTTTCCCTTTTATTTTTATATAGCCAAGCTATCTTCGAGCCTAGGCCTAATGCTGAAAGATGCAAACGTGTGAAATTGGGAACGGTTGGAAAAGACATAAATTTGGGGCATAATTGGTATTGGAAATTATGAAAATAAGTTTGGGCATAAAATTGAAAAATATACGAATATGAATATGGGGGACATGTTGGAGAATATGAATATGAAACTAGGCATATATCGGAAAGTAGGTGAACATGAATTTTGGTAAAATTTGCATTGGAATGTGTAAATATTGATTTAGGGTATAAATTGGAACATATGTAATTATGAAATTAGGCATAGATTGTGACATACGCAAATGTCAGTTTGGGGTACAAACTGGAACACATGTGAATATTGATTTAGGGCGTGGAAACTTATAATTGAAACAGAATAAGTGTAAATATGAATTGAAAGCGGCATGAAAGTCTATATTTGGAATAGGGAAATTTAATTAAATATGCCTAAAATAATGGAACCCTAGTAACGCTTAGACGCGAGGTTAGGTTGCATTAGTGGTGGAAGTCTGCCCAGACCCGACCGGCATATCCAGCAGCCACCGATGTTGAACCTAATGTGAGAGGTCTAAGTGCGCAATTACAAGACGAGCTATTACAAGAGGTTAGTCCCAACTCGTGGAAGAAGTCTGCCCGAACCCGACCTGCATATCCAACATCCACAAGTTGTAGGCCTAATGTGGGAGGTCTAGCTCATCATAAACCATAAATGGACATGGTAGTGAATTGGAATGCTTAACCTAATTTAATCCATAAGGATTGTATGAATATGAACTAAAGTTGGGGTTAAGTAAAATTGGTTGGACAGTGGGTGGGCTAAGCAATTTTGAGCGGGCGAGTAATATTTACATTTAGGCCCATAAACTTAACTCGATAATGTTATGTAATTAAAGACACCTAGTGGTATATGTAACCGGTAGAGGTGTTAAAGTTATTTAAGTAAAGACACCATTTGTGGTAAGGACAACTTGTAAGGAAATGAGACAACTTGTGTAATAAGATAAAAGGTATTTAATTATAAATTAAGTAATATGTAACACCCCACCTCCGTTAAGGTCACTCACAAAGGGAATGCCATAACTTCGGTGGAGAGTTATAGGTAAAAGATAAAGATAAATTACAAGACAGACAAAATTAAAACAGCGAAAAATAGAACTTTACTTTATTGATCAAATAGTTTGTACAACAATTATTTTCCAATACCAGAATATTTGTCTTACAAAATAAAGAAGCATAAAATAACATTTATATTCTGTAATGTAGCATGAGCCCGCCATAGCAGTGGAAAAGAGAATCCAAGCAAAACTTCGACTAATCTTCAAGCTACGAAAGAAAAACTGAGATTAAGTAGTAACGTTCCCTCCCTGCGGACCTGTGGGGGTGGGGTGGAACGGAAGACAAGAAAGAGAAAGAAAATAGAGTCAGACATAAAGTCTGGTAAGTTCAGTAGCTTTCAACATGTGAACAAGTAAAAAAAAACATGACATGGATTAACTGAATACAAGGCAATACCATGATGATAGGGTTAACAAGATAACGCCAGCTATGCTGAGGCAAGATAAAACTGAATGTACTGATAAATTAGATCTAACGACAAGCTGAATATACTGATAAACTGAATATGCTTCCATACGTTCTCTACTTCGCGATTACCCTGTTATTCTGGTTTCTATATCTCTGCACCACCAAACTCGTGTCCAACTAGTAATCTGATAAAACAATAACGTGATCCCAATCCCCGAAATTGTGGTTGTTTTCAGGTGTACATCTATTATTTATTACCTAGATCTAATCTTGGGTTTTCTATCGAATGCTTCCTAGATCCAACCAGGGTTTATGCTACCCAGGGATACTGGGGTTTATGCTACCTGTTGGACAATTCTCGGATTTTAGGGTTTACGCGACCTAGGTCCAACTAGAGATTACGCTACCTATCAAACGACGCCCCTAATCTAGGACACACTACCCAGAGTGGTATATATTCCTATACTTTCCCCATGTATATGTTGTGGATCGTTATCACTGTCTAGATGCACATGTCCTCTATATGTGCGATCCGAGTCTCGTGGCAGGGAAAATCAAGAAACACGGAACTCGGTCGGGAGCTTTCAGATATTTGCCGATGCAGATGCTAAGGTCTGTTTTTCCAGTGGCTATGGTCCCACTTGACTCCTCCCTCAAATAATGAAAGACATACCTTGAAAAATTAGAACTATACGTAGGCCCTCTATGCCCCCAATAACCTATGGCCATCCGCACCCATAACTAGATAGCAAGTATGTGGTCTTTTTGAGTTCTCCGCCTTTCAGCTGTACGTATCTCGACTGACTCAAGATGGTAGGTAGACGACGAGTTGTTATCACAGGGCTACTGGTCTCGCCGAATAACGCTGGTCCATCCTAGTCTTTAGGTTGCCTTATATTGCAACCAAGGCATACCCTTGGTTCTTCTAAAGCAGACCTTAACCTCTGTGAGCCCAGGCGGAACATCTGCAGCCTCACAGAGGGATACCAAGAGTATCCTCACGTCCCCTCGAAGCCGCGTTCTTCGTAACCCAGTTTGTAGGAGCCTTCTTTAAGATCAGATGGACGTTTGCTTCTTCTCGTGTTCTACTAAGGTTTACTACTTAGTTCTCTTAACTAAGGTTTACTACTTAGTTCCTAAATCGTCGTTTTCTTTAGCTAAGGTTTACAACTTAGTCCTCTTAACTACGGTTTACTACTTAGTTCTTTTTCTCGTCAAGTTGGATTGGTTAAGTGTCATTAGTCAATTCACATTAACTTAACCCATTCATTTGTCATGTTAAACTGGTTAAGTTTTATCAGTAGTTCATGCTGACTTAACCCTACATAAATCAAGCTATATTGGTTAAGTATTTCTTATTACTTAACCCCACCCCTTCATCTTGTATTGGTTAAGTGTTCCCTTTAACTTAACCCTGCCCATCTGTTTAGCAAACACGTTATAATGGTTAAGTGTTCTCTTAGTTAACTTAACCCTAACGTCTGTTTAATTCACATGCCTTAATGGTTAAGTATTGTCCCTTCATGCTTTAACTTAACCTTGTTCATTTGGCACACTATGATGGCTAAGTGTTCTAAGTTTACTTAACTCCCCTTTCTAGTCTAGTTAACATGTTAAATTGGCTAAGTGTATTTTACTTAACCCCAACTTCTAGTCTAGTTAACATGTTATAATGGTTAAACCTTTTCTGTAACACCCCATAATTTTATAACATTAAATTTCACCAATTAAAGTATAATTAATTTTTAGAAAAGAATTAAGTGAAATGGGTTGCACAGAGAAATATATATATATATATATATTGATATATATATGTATAAAAATTAAAAATTAAATAAATAAATATGCGAAAAAGTTCAAAACAGCGAATTGGGAGGGGGAATAACCGAACCGGCCCATTTTTGAGGTCGACCCGAGCTCTGCTGGGTCGACTAGGGGTTAATCCAGGGTGTTTGGTTATCAACCCGTGGGCCGATTCGCTCAAATGCAGATTTTGCATTTGATTGGTTCTCATGGTTCAAGGTTAATCTAATGGCCCTAAATAACTTTCTACACCTATAAATACATCCTAATGCTAAACCTAATTAAAATAAAATAGTTACCGTCATACCATCGCCATGGAAATCAATGGAGCCGCCGCCAACTAAGAAAGAAGAAATGCAAATTCAATTCTAATTCTCTCAACCCTAAAGCAAAGCAAAACTCTCTCTTTTTTTCTCTAAATTGTGAGTATGATGATCTAAACAAGATTATTATCATTTTAATTAGGTTGAGTTATGAATGGATTATGAGTAGATGATGTGAATTATCATATATGTTGTTGTAAACCCCTTTTGCTATCATGTATATTGTAAATCCAATGTTATGTGATGATGATATCTTATATGTTGTAAATCATGCTATGATGATGTTATGTATGTTGAAAGTTTCTATGCTAAGTTGTGATGAATCATACATGTTAAAAAGGCCATGATGTTACCATCTATGCTAGTTAGTTCATATTAATTAAATCATCGTGTTTGGGTTATGTTGATCTATATGACAAGTCACATATGCAAGTTAGATTGATTAGAAAAGTTATGAACATATACCAAGACATCTATTATGACAACTAGAATTATGCTATGACATATGTGATATCCTATGCTAGTTCACACCATCATTATGTTGCCTAAAAACCCCATATGCAAGTCTATCTATAGATTTGGGCTATGATCATATCATGTAAATTGAGACATTTAACAAGTCGACACCTTTTGATCCGTAACATGTGTAGTTTATGCAAGTTTCACCCATATTATGATTAGATTTATTTTATTTGTCTATATGTTGTGATAATTTATCTTTGTGCTAGGTGTTAGACTGTACAAGTCTAGCCTATATTATGCGTTGAATAAGCGAACGTATATACGTAGGGTAGGGGTAATATTAAGGATTTAATATTAAAAAGTTGGGGTGCAACTGATATGATTTTGCATGCCATATGTGGATGGCCATAATTGAGTCAATTATGGACATCATTAAAAGTTGACTTAAGTAATAATTTTAATAGGGAATTATTAAAACTGAGGTAAAAGATTAAGTGTTAATCAATGCTTAGGACACGGATTGGACTCGTTTGTGACGTAAACCTGCCTGGACCCGCCCGGCAAATCCAGTGGTCACAAATGTCAGCCCAATGTGAGAGGTCCTAGGCCTAAACTAAAGCATAACGGTTGTAAAGACACGAGGTTAGACTCTTTTATGGTGTAATACTGCCCGGACCCGCCCAGCAAATCCAGCTGCCATAAATGTCAGTCTAATGTGAGAGGTCTTTATGAGGTTATGGCCTGAATGAATTAAGAAATACTTAACCAGATAAACATGTAAGGTAGGACATGGGGGTTAAGTAGGTGCCTTGGGTGGCATGAGGAATCTAGGGGATGCCCTTAGTGGCATGAGAAATACGATTAGTAAGACTTAACCAAACACACATGTAAATGAACATGACTAAGAGGGTTAAGTGGGATATACTAGTGACAAGCTTAGGTGGGTAGCTTGTGGGGGCCCATTTCGACCAGTATCCCAAACGTATCTTTGTGGGCTCGACCTAAGTCGAGGACGGGACCCGCATGCTGGGTTCGACTGTAAGAGGCCAAAACGGGGAGCGGTGGCAACGCAAGTCCAACGAGTTTCGTATGCGTGTGTGGACCCGGGCTGGTAGGTAAGACGTTGTTGCATCGTGTAGGTGTAAGCCATGCATTCTCAAGTTGTATCGGTTTGCCACTTTAGGGGAGTGATACACCCCACTGTGGGGCCAGCACGGGTATCTACGAGTAGGGAGCCGATCGAAAGTGGGTAGTGGGGTACACCTAGTGGAGATAGGGGCAAACGACACCTATGTAGTCAGCTAGGGGTACGTAAGGCTATTTATAAAGTTTCTGTGTGAAGCAAGTGGGATCAAACAATAGGGTGACTGGTGTGTTCCAGTGTAGTAATGTGCGGTGCAGTGTAGTAATCATTCGTTAGTAATTAGGTGTTCCTTTACCGTTATCTTAAACGCTATCTTTATCTTCCTAAGAGTTCATAGACATTTACTTGTCTTCCAGCTTATGCCTTAGTCTAGTTATTTTGATAATAGTATTGTTAGAATTATCATACTCGCCAGACTTTATGTCTGACCCCCTCTATTTCTATCCTATTTCCCCCTCCAGGTCCTCAGGTTGGGCCCAGCTCTAGTGGAGTTTGATTGAATTGCTTCATCTCTCTTTTGAAAGCTTGGACCGTTGAAGTAAAGTCCAGCTTGTTATCTTTTTAATGGATATTTATGTAATGGGATTATGTATTTTGTTTTTATGAAGATGGATATTGTACTTGGTTATGATCTATGGTTTTATGATGTAACAAACATGTTTAATTTTCGCTGCAATAAAATGAAGTTTTAGATTTCCAAGTACTATTTATTATCTGTCTTGTTGTAATTTTTCTGTTCTATATTCACTTATAACCTCCATGGAAGTTAATGCATTCCCTTTGTGAGTGAAATTAATGGACGTGGGGTGTTACATGTGGTATCAGAGCTTAAGGTTACCAGAACAGATAAAAATACTTTAGAAAAATAGTTATTTTTGGAAGAAGTGTTTTCAAAAACCTGTTTTAATGAGAAATTTAAAGAGAAAAGTTTTTAAGAAAAACATAATCCCCAATAGCCACATATCTTTATCTTTCGAATTCTCCATTTTGAATCTTTCCTTTTTCGTTTCAGCATGGCTGAAGATCTTAATCTACCCGACGGTGTAACGATACCAGGATGGTATAGGAGGCTATTAGAGGCTAGGGCCGCTGCAGGTCCAGCCAATGTTCCTCCACCACCAGTTGCACACGTTCCTCCTCCTCCTCCTCGCGTAGATACTTTTGCAAAGACGTGCAAGGAATTCAAGGCTATGGGTGGAAAACCATTTCAAGGGTCAGAAACGTTTGTGGAAGCTAGAGATTGGCTCAAGGAGGTGGAAGAATTGCTAGAAATCTTTGAAGTAGAAGAAGGGAAGAGAGTTCGTTTACCAGCTTGGTTGATGAAGGGAGAGGCCTCGTTTTGGAGGGAGGTCACTAATGGGGAGCGTCCTGTTGACTCTTGGGCGGATTTCAGATGTAGGTTCGAGGCGAAGTTTCTCTCAAGGGAGGAGAGTAGTTAGGCTTGTGACTCGCCTTGGCAACACTCTCGAAATCTTTTGTAATCCCATAAATTCGGTTATGCTAAGTTATCTAGAATCGCTTGACGCGTCTGAGGAAAATCTACGATCTGTTAGAGTGGTCCGAGAATATTCAGATGTGTTTGAGGAGGTGAAGGGCTTGCATCCGAAGCGGGAGATAGATTTTCGAATATATCTTGTGGATAATGCAAAACCAGTATCTTTGCCAGTACGCCATGGCTCCACGTGAATGGAGGGAACTCGATAAGCAAGTGAAGGAGTTGCTTGAGAAAGGGTTCATAAGACGAAGTATATCGGAGTGGGGTGCTCCAGTAGTATTTGCCACGAAGGCGGATGGGTCCCTTAGACTTTGTGTGGACTATAGAGAACTTAATAAGCTTACTAAGAAGAACAGACACCCACTGCCGAGGATTGACGATCTCTTCAATCAGTTAGTTGGCGCCTCAGTGTTTTTGCAGTTGGACTTAGCCACTGGGTTCCATCAGTTGAGAGTGGCTGAGGATAGCATAGACAAGACTGCCTTTAGGACTCCGGACTGTTTCTATGAATGGCTAGTGATGCCCTTCGGTTTGACAAACGCCCCAGCATATTTTGTTGATTTGATGAGTAGGGTGTTTAGGGAGTACCTTAACAAATTCATGGTAGTCTTTGTAGATGACATCTTGATCTTTTCTAAGGATGAAGAAGAGCATGCCCCACATCTTAGGGAAGTGTTGAAGACCCTATGAGCGCATAGCCTTAAGGCTAAATTTTCTATGTGTCACTTCTGGAAGAAGGAAGTACGGTTCTTGGGGCACGTGGTTTCCAAAGAAGGGATAGCCGTGGATCCCGCGAAGGTGGTGGCCATCCAAGATTGGAAGGTCCCTAAAAATGCAACCGAAGTGAGAAGTTTCTTGGGGTTGGCTGGCTACTATAGGAAGTTTATCAAAGACTTCGCAAAGATATCAGCTCCATTGACACGCTTGACGAAGAAGAACATAGTTTTCACATGGGACGTAGATTGTGATGATGCGTTCCAACGTTTGAAGAGAGCTTTGACTTCAGCCCCAGTCTTAGTATTGCCAGACAGGAGTAAGACATTTACCGTTTATACTGTTGCTTGTGGGACAGGACTAGGCGCAGTCTTAATGCAAGAGGGTAGGGTAATAGCCTATGGTGGAAGGCAGTTGAGAGCGCATGAGAAAAATTATCCTACACATGACCTAGAATTGGCCGCTATTGTTTTCGCGCTTAATTCTTGGCGTCATTATCTTCTTGGCGAGAAATTCGAATTATTCACTGACCACAAGTCTTTAAAATACCTATTCTCTCAAAAGGACTTGAACTTAAGGCAGCAAAGGTGGATGGAGTTCTTAGCGTCCTACGACTTTGAAATAGCCTATACCCCTGGCAAGGGTAACGTGGTGGCAGACGCCTTAAGTAGAAAAAGATTATCCTTAAGTCCTTTGTTTGTTGAGCGGCGAAGTTTAGAATTCATTTTAATGTTTGACTTTAGACCTTCCGTTGACTTCGTACCCAGTTTGCTAGCATCCTCGGAGGTCAGACCTACGCTTTTGGGCCGGATTGGCGAGGCACAGCGAGGCGACCCGCAATTGGTTGAGTTAGTAGAAAAACTCAAAGGACTGGAGTCATCAAGCCATCTCCGTAGGTATACCCTAGACGATAAGGGTTGGTTACGTAGGGACGGTAGACTTTGTGTACCAAAAGACGATGACCTAAGGAAGACTATTCTTGACGTAGCACATCATTCGAAGATGACCATTCATCCCAGCGGGGACAAGATGTACAAAGATATGAAGAGAGTTTACTTTTGTGCCGGCATGAAGAAAGATGTGGCCGAGTATGTCGCTAGATGCTTTGTGTGCCAACAAGTAAAAGCGGAGCAAAAGAAACCTGGTGGGTTGCTTCACCCATTGGAGGTTCCACTATGGAAGTGGGAAAGTGTCTCGATGGATTTTGTGGATGGGTTACCGCGATCAAGGGTAATACGGGAATTTGGGTTATAGTAGATAGACTTAGTAAAAGCGCCCATTTCATTCCCGTAAAGAGTGAGAGGAATGCTCCATGGCTAGCCTCCGTATACGTTTGAGAAATAGTTCGTTTGCATGGTGTTCCTTCTAACATAGTGAGCGACCGCGATCCTATTTTCACTAGCGAATTTTAGAGAAGCTTACAAGATGCGGTTTGGACTCAGTTATGTTTGAGCACCGCATATCATCCTCAGACGGACGGCTAGACCGAGAGGGTGAATCGCATTCTAGAGGATCTGTTGAGGCTATGTATCCTAGACTTTGGGGGTACTTGGGAAGAGCATCTTCCATTGGTGTAGTTCGCATATAACAACAGCTTTCAGTCCAGCATTGGTATGGCACCATTCAAAGCTCTTTTTGGGCGACCTTGTCGTTCACCTACATGTTGGTGGGAATCTACGGATAAGATCTTACTTGGGCTCGATATGATTAGGGAGACTTCAGAGAATATCGACTTGATTCGAAGGAGGATGAAAGCAGCACAGGATAGGCAGAAATCTTATGCGGATAAGAGGAGGACAGATCTCGAGTTTGAAGTTGGGGACATGGTCTTTGTCAAAGTGTCTCCATTATGGAATGTTGTTCGCTTTGGGTCCGTTGGGAAATTAGCATCAAGGTTTGTAGGGCCGTTTCTTATTAAGGAGAAGATTGGACGGATGGCGTATAGAGTGGAGTTGCCCGATAGACTTAGTGGTGTACACGACGTATTCCATGTGTCACATTTGAGGAAGTGCTTGCACGAGACCGCGGAAGTGGTAGAGCTGAGCTTTCTTAGAGAGGTGGAGATAGAGCGTGATGCGACAATTCGACGAGCTCCTACGCACATTCTTGGGTCGGAGATCAAGAGGTTGAGGAATCGAGAGGTCAGACTAGTCAAAGTGCAATGGGGAGATGGTGAGAGCAACGCTACTTGGGAGACAGAAGAGAAGATGCGTTCACGATACCCTTTTCTTTTTGAGGGTATGTCCTTTAATTTCTCCTTTATCGCTTAGCTTGTACTTATCTTATCTTTAGTATATCCTCTCGCTAGTATCTTTGACCTTTAGTTAGGATAATCCTATGGTTGAAACATGTGTTTGAGACATGTTATGTATGGTGGATGCAAAGTGGATGCAAGTGTTTGCTAGTTGTTGCTCGTGGATGCATATACACACATTATTAGGCACTAGATCGGCTCAGTCACTTCATATTGCATATTGCATATATATGGATGTATTTAGTAAAATGGATGTATAATGGTTGTATTATCATATAGTTGCTGCATTCGGGTGGATGGTTGTGCACGCATATAGAATTAATATGTATCATTAGGAATCTTTTGCATACATATTGGACGCATGGCACTATCATGAATTGCACTAAGGAGGTCGACTGAATCAGTAGACCGCCTAATTTTGCATTAGATATGGACATATACACACACTGTGCATATAAACATTAAAGCATTAAAAGTCTTTTAAGGACAATGGACGCTGGTGTTTGATGGTTGAGTAGATGGACGATTAGATGGTAGGATATACATTCTTCTTGACTTGGAGATTTCGGGGACGAAATCCTTTAAGGAGGGGAGAATGTAACACCCCGTAATTTTATAACATTAAAATTCACAAATTAAAGTATACTTAATTTTTAGAAAAGAATTAAGTGAAATGGGTTGCGTAGAGAAATATATATATATTGATATATATATATATATATAAATTAAAAATTAAATAAATAAATATGCGAAAAAGTTCAAAACAGCGAATTGGGAGGGGGAATAACCGAACCGGCCCATTTTTGAGGTCGACCCGAGCACGGCTGGGTCGTGGGCCGATTCGCTTAAATGCATATTTTGCATTTGATTGGTTCTCATGGTTCATGGTTAATCTAATGGTCCTAAATAACTTCCTACACCTATAAATACATCCTAATGCTAACCCTAAACCTAATTAAAATAGAATAGTTACCGTCATACCATCGCCATGGAAATCAATGGAGCCGCCGCCAACTAAGAAAGAAGAAAAGCAAATTCAATTCTAGTTCTCTCAACCCTAAAGCAAAGCAAAACACTCTCTTTTCTTCTCTAAATTGTGAGTAAGATGATCTTAACAAGATTATTATCATTTTAATTAGGTTGAGTTATGAATGGATTATGAGTAGATGATGTGAATTATCATATATGTTGTTGTAAACCCCTTTTGCTATCATGTATATTGTAAATCCAATGTTATGTGATGATGATATCTTATATGTTGTAAATCATGCTATGATGATGTTATGTATGTTGAAAGTTTCTATGCTAAGTTGTGATGAATCATACATGATAAAAAGGCCATGATGTTACCATCTATGCTAGTTAGTTCATATTAATTAAATCATCATGTTTGGGTTATGTTGATCTATATGACAAGTCACATATGCAAGTTAGATTGATTAGAAAAGTTATGAACATATACCAAGACATCTATTATGACATCTAGAATTATGCTATGACATATGTGATATCCTATGCTAGTTCACACCATCATTATGTTGCCTAAAAACCCCATATGCAAGTTTCTGTATAGATTTGGGCTATGATCATATCATGTAAATTGAGACATTTAACAAGTTGACACCTTTTGATCCATAACATGTGTAGTTTATGCAAGTTTCACCCCTATTATGATTAGATTTATTTTAATTGTCTATATGTTGTGATAATTTATCTTTGTGCGAGGTGTTAGACTATACAAGTCTAGCCTATATTATGCGTTGAATAAGCGAACGTATAAACGTGGGGTAGGTGTAATATTAAGGATTTAATATTAAAAAGTTGGTGTGCAATTGATATGATTTTGCATGCCATAAGTGGATGACCATAACTGAGTCAATTATGGACATCATTAAAAGTTGACTTAATTAATAATTTGAATAGGGAATTATTGAAACTGGGGTAAAAGATTTTAAGTGTTAATCAATGCTTAGGACACGAGGTTGGACACGTTTGTGACGTAAACCTGCCCGGACCCGCCCGACAAATCCAGTGGTCACAAATGTCAGCCCAATGTGAGAGGTCCTAGGCCTAAACTAAAGCATAACGGTTATAAAAACAAGAGGTAAGACTCTTTTATGGTGTAAGACTGCCGGATCCGCCCGGCAAATCCAGCTGCCATAAATGCCAGTTTAATGTGAGAGGTCTTTATGAGGTTATGGCCTGAATGAATTAAGAAATACTTAACCAGATAAACATGTAAGGTGGGACATGGGGGTTAAGTAGGTGCCTTGGGTGGCATGAGGAATCTAGGGGGTGCCCTTAGTGGCATGTGAAATACGATTAGTAAGACTTAACCAAACACACATGTAAATGAACATGACTAAGAGGGTTAAGTGGGATATACTAGTGACAAGCTTAGGTGGGTAGCTTGTGGGGGCCCATTTCGACCAGTATCCCAAACGTATCTTTGTGGGCTCGACCCAAGTCGAGGACGGGACACGCATGATGGGTTCGACTGTAAGAGGCCAAAACGGGGAGCAGTGGCAAGGCAAGTCCAACGGGTTTCGTATGCGTGTGTGGACCCGGGCTGGTAGGTAAGACGTTGTTTCATCGTGTAGGTATAAGCCGTGCATTCTCAAGTTGTATCGGGTTGCCACTTTAGGGGAGTGATACACCTCACTGTGGGGCCAGCACGGGTATCTACGAGTAGGGAGCCGATCGAAAGTGGTTAGTGGGGTACACCTAGTGGAGATAGGGGCAGACGGCACCTATGTAGTCAACTAGGGGTACGTAAGGCTATTTATAAAGTTTTTGTGTGAAGCAAGTGGGATCAAACAATAGGGTGACTGGTGTAGTGCAGTGTAGTAATGTGCGGTGTTGTGTAGTAATCATTTGTTAGTAATTAGGTGTGCCTTTACCGTTATCTTTAACGTTATCTTAAACGCTATCTTTATCTTCCTAAGAGTTCGTAGACATATACTTGTCTTCCAACTTATGCCTTGGTCTAGTTATTTTGATAATAGTATTGTTAGAATTATCATACTCGCCAGACTTTATGTCTGACCCCCTCTATTTCTATCCTTTTTCCCCCTCCAGGTCCTCAGGTTGGGCCCAGCTCTAGTGGAGTTTGATTGAATTGCTTCATCTCTCTTTGGAAAGCTTGGACCGTTGAAGTAAAGTCCAGCTTGTTATCTTTTTAATGGATATTTATGTAATGTGATTATGTATTTTGTTTTTATGAAGATGGATATTGTACTTGGTTATGATCTATGGTTTTATGATGTAACAAACATGTTTAATTTCTGCTGCAATAAAATGAAGTTTTAGATTTCCATGTACTATTTATTATCTGTCTTGTTGTAATTTTTCTGTTCTATATTCACTTATAACCTCCATGGAAGTTAATGCATTCCCTTTGTGAGTGACATTAATGGACGTGGGGTGTTACATTTTCTTAACCTTACCTACTTGTCTATTCAACATGTTATAAAGGTTATTTAACCCCTACAAATCTTGTCTTGTTTAACATATTAAGTTGGTTAAGTGTTCCTATGGACTTAACCCTCCCATTCTAGCTTAACTGTTTCTTAGGTTTAAATTATTTATTTAAAACACCAACCACTTACATTAGATAGATATTGTTGCAATCACTGGATGTGCCAGTCGGTTCCGGGCAGATTTACACCGCAACTCAGTCTAACCTCGGGTCCTTTTGGGCTCAATGCTCTAACCACCCACATTAGATAGGTATTGTTACGGTTAATGGATTTGTCGAGCGGTTCCGGGCGGTCTTATACCGTAACTCAATCTAACCTCGGGTTAGGCATATTCGTTTTTCCTAGATTTACATATTTATCCTTTTTGTCTATATGTAAATCGCTAACGACTCTTTTAAACAAATTTGGCCTATATCATATTCGTTTGTTGTGCCCACTGACATACCTATATTTGAGGCCCAAATCTTGATTTACCTATCGATTTACCCAACTTGCACTTTAGCAAAATTAGATCAGTTCATGTCAAAACTAGATTTAATATTCTAGTTTATAGTTTATATCCAAACTTGGCTTACATGCCAATTACATATTTTGCAGTCAATTAACAATTTACCATTTTACGCCCAAGTCTAATATGCATGTAATATTTACTATTATAGCCAATTCAGATTATGCTAACATATTTGTTATGCCAAATCATCCTAATTAAGCTATGCCCAAATTCCCCTCCGTAGTCGTACATATAACATGATTTCACAAGTTTCTAGGTACTCATGAAATGAAACTAACAAAAGGAACAGGGAATAAGCACGAGAATTGACATAAGAGAATAGGCATGAAAAAGCGAACCAAAATACACAAAAACAAAGATAATGGATCCAGTGGGTTTGGTTTACATAATAGAGAACCGGAATAAACTAAGCAAATTACACCCTAAGTATGAGATCCAACAAAAATCAAGGGAGACATAGGTGATTTGATCCAACATAATGCCAGTTCGGTATATAATCATGATTTGTAACTATAATGTTATGGGCATAAGAAACTAACCATAATTGTCATAGGCAATTAACCACAATAGGCATATTCATGGTCTCATAGTTATGAATCATAGGCGATTGACCACAATAGTCATGGATAATTAACCAAAATAGTCCTAGGCAATTATCCTAATATAGTCGTAGGCAATTAACTGTAATAATTTCAAAGTCATGGTCATAGACAATAGTCCTATGTTCATAATCATAGGCAATAACCTCATAATCATGAATCATGGTCGTAGGCAATAGTCTTACGTTCATAGTCATCGGCATAGTCATAGGCATAGTCTTATGTTCATAGTCATCGGCATAGGCATAGGCATAGGAATAGTCTTATGTTCACTGTCATAGGCTTAGGCCATTAACAATAGTTTTCAACATCACAGGCATAGACACGGTCTCATCGATAATTGATCACAATTGTTCTTAATTAGATCCAAAGGCATATACAAACATAGATCCAAATGAGAGGATCAGGAATATCCTTATATTCATTTAATTTCGTCTAGACGTTCAAATCTAAAAAGTAACTGACATACATTGATCGATTTCAAAAAAAAGGATAATCAAATAGCGTTGATGATTTGCTATGATTTGCACGACGTTGCTCGAAGCCATTGAATTAGCCTTTGCTTCCCTTCTTGAAGCTCTAACTTTATCCGAATCTCCAATATGCAATTCCTAGCTGTAATCTTCAAGAATAGTTTTCGTGTTTTTATTTTAATTTATTTATTTCAATTATTCCAGAGGCAGCATAAGGAGAGAATAAAACGGTGTGAAGAGAATGGGGCTAGGGGCTATTTGTATAGGATTAGACGGACAAATCTTGACAGAAAACGAGACCAGATAATGAACCCAGGCACAAAACTGGGCTTTAGCGCTAGGTCGACCCCTAGGTCGACACTATGGTCGACCTGGTCCCTGGGAGGTCGACACTATGGTCGACCCCCAGGTCGACCTGGTCCTAGGTGGGAAATTTCCTGCCCAGCCTATTCTGGGTTTTGAATTCGAAATTGAATTCGAATTTCGAGCTGTTTTTCTGTTCTGAAAATCCTTGAAACTTCGGAGGGTCATATCTCCCTCATACGGACTCCGTTTCTCGAAAACTCAAACTTATTTCCAAGCAGAATTTCGAGACAAATGCAATGGCGCAACCCATTTCCCTTGATTCTTATTTTAAAATTTAATTATACTTTAATTTGCGAAACCTAATGTTACAGAATTACGGGGTGTTACATTCTCCCCCTCTTAAAAGGATTTCGTCCCCGAAATCTTCAAGTTAGGAAGAATGTATCCTACCATCCAATCCCCCATCTACTCAGCCATTAAATCACAGACATTTATTGTCCTTAAAAATATTTCTAATGATTTCATGTTCATATGCATAGTGTGTGTATATATCTTTATCTAATGCAAAATCAGGCAGTCTACTGATTCAGTTGACCTCCTTAATGCGAATTATGTCAGTGCCATGCGTCCAATCATGTATGCAAGCATCCCTAGTTATGTAAACACTACATGTGTGCACAGCCATTCATCCATATGCAATATCCATATGATAACATATCCAGTTAAATCCATTAAGCAAATACATATATGCTAATACACTATGAAAGTGACTGAGTCGTTCTAGCGCCTATGGTGTGTATATGCATCCACGAGCAACCATTTGCAACCATCAATCATAACATGTTTCAAATACATGTTTACATCCATTGGCTTCTACCTAAGGATCGATGATACGCCCTAGAGGATATACCTTAAAAGGTAGAAAGTATGCATAAAATTCATAGAAAAGAGATCAAGGATGTACCCTTTAGAAAAAAAAGTATGATGCGTGTATCTAGTCTTCAGTCTTCTAAGTTGCATCATCTTGAGCTTCACTATTCTGTACCTTATCTAATTAATCTTCACGATTGCGAAGCTTCTTGACCTTCATTTCCAAAACTGTCGTTGATCGGATAACTGGTTTTGCATTTTCAACCGGATATATGCGGAAGTCTATCCCGCGTTTTAGGGGTAAACTCCTAACCTAATCAAAACATCTGCGTACTCATGGACTACCCTAACGGATTGCAAACCGTCGATAAATGCATTAAGCGATTCTAGCTAGCTAAGACTAACTGATTCTTTACACGGAATCTCGAGGGTATTTCCAAGGCAAGTCAAAAGTCTAACTACCCTCCTTTCAGAATTACTAGCCAACCAACCCATGCCTAGAATCAACTCATAACCCATGGAACCAAAAACATAAGCATTACGCTTAAACTCAATACTTAATAAAGCTATTCTCAAATCCTTACAAACCAAAGATAAACGGGTCGAACCACCAATTGGATTTGAGACTAAAATATGATCTTCTACTATACAAGTACTAAGGTGCAGAGACTCAGCTATGGAAGTAGTTATGAACAAATGCGAAGTGCTAAGATCAAAAGAGTACTAACTGGTTGATCAAAACGAAAAGCTAAACTTTTCCAATAGAGAATTTTACTATCTCTCTCTCAGGTATTCTGGTGGTGGAAACATGCACCCTCCCTTCTGAAAATCCTGTTCTTCGTCCTTGCCCTTGTCCTCAATTATATGCCCCATTATACCATGGAAAAGATACTTCCTCTCGTCTTAGGTTTTATAATTCCTTCTTTCTTCGTGAGTCGAGTTTATATCCATGAATTTCTCATCCTTGCGTTGAGCTCCCTAGCCAAACTCCCTCATCCTCATCTTTACCATCACTGTGTAATCATATTGACAAGTTTCTCAAAAGCTGCCTCCATTTCACGGAAAACCCTCAAAATATTGAAAGAAAACTAGCTGCAGGTGAAACTACTATGGCTATAGATGGGAGTCGGACACTACTTTGCCCTTCGATAGGTATCATAGTCTTATCAAGCCTACGGAGCCGTGCCGCGATGAGGTTACCTCCCAGAAAGACAGGAGCCCCGAAGACTCAGGAATGAAGGGAACAAGAATTCAAATAGAGGATCAGAAGATAGTGCGTATGGATTTTGTGGAATATGCCTTTAAAACAAAACTTTTCTTTTGAAAAATGCTTCTTTAAAAACCGTTTTGATTTTTTTTTTCAAATCTTTTATTTTATCCGGCAACCTTTAGCTCTGATACCACGTGTAAAACCCCACAGCCGTTAAGGTCACTCACAAAGGGAATGCCTTAACTTTGGTGGAGAGTTATAGGTAAAAGATATAGATAAATTACAAGACAGACAAAATAAAAACAGCGGAAAATAGAACTTTACTTTATTGATCAAATAGTTTGTACAACAATTATTTTCCAATACCAGAATATTTGTCTTACAAAATAAAGAAGCATAAAATAACATTTATATTTCCCAATGTAGCAAGAGCCCGCCATAGCAGTGGAAAAGAGAATCCAAGCAAAACTTCAACTGATCTTCAAGGTTGGAAAGAAAAACTGAGCTAAGTAGTAACGTTCCCTCCCTGTGGACCTGAGGGGGAAATGGAAGACAAGAAAGCGAAAGAAAACAGAGTCAGACATAAAGTCTGGTAAGTTCAGTAACTTTTAGCATGTGAACAAGTAAAAAAACAACATGACATGGATTAACTGAATACAAGGCAATACCATGATGATAGGGTTGACAAGATAACGCCAGCTATGCTGAGGCAAGATAAAACTGAATGTACTGATAAATTGGATCAGACGACAAGCTGAATATACTGATAAACTGGATATGCTTCCATACTTTCTCTACTTCGCGATTACCCCGTTATTCTGGTTTCTATTTCTCTACACCACCAAACTAGTGTCCAACTAGTAATCTGATAAAACAATAATGTGATCCCAGTCCCCGAAATTGTAGTTGTTTTCAGGTGTACATCTATTATTTATTACCTAGATCTAATCTAGGGTTTTCTATCGAATGCTTCCTAGATCCAACCAGGGTTTACGCTAACCAGGGCTACTGAGGTTTATGCTACCTATTGGACAATTCTAGGATTTTAGGGTTTACGTGACCTAGTTCCAACTAGGGATTACGCTACCTATCGAACGGCGCCCCTAATCTAGGACACACTACCAAGAGTGGTATATGTTCCTATACTTTCCCCACGTATATGTCGTGGATCGTTATCGCTGTCTAGATGCACATGTCCTCTATATGTGCGACCCGAGTCTCATGGCAGGGCAAATCAAGAAACACGGAACTCGGTCGGGAGCTTTCAGATATTTGTCGATGCAGATGCTAAGGTCAGTTTTTCCAGTGGCTATGGTCCCACTTGACCCCTCCCTCAACTAATGGGAACACCTTGAAAAATGAGAACTATACGCAGGCCCTCTATTCCTTACTAACCTATAACCATCCACACCCATAACTAGATAGCAAGTATATGGTCTTTTGGAGTTCTCCGCCTTTCCGCTGTACGTATCTCGACTGACTCAAGATGGTAGGTAGACATCGAGTTGTTATCACAGGGCTACTGGTCTCGCCGAATCACTCTGGTCCATCCTAGTCTTTAGGTTGCCTTATATTGCAACCAAGGCATACCCTTGGTTCTTCTAACGCAGACCTTAACCTCTGTGAGCCCAGGAGGATCATCTGCAGCCTTACAGAGGGATACCAAGAGCACCCTCACATCCCCTCGAAGTCACGTGCTTCGTAACCTAGTTTGTAGGAGCCTTCTTTAAGATCAGATGGACGTTCGCTCCTTCTCGTGTTCTACTAAGTTTTACTACTTAGTTCTCTTAAATAAGGTTTACTACTTAGTTCCTAAATCGTCGTTTTCTTTAACTAAGGTTTACAACTTAGTCCTCTTAACTAAGGTTTACTACTTAGTTTTTTTTCTCGTCAAGTTGGATTGGTTAAGTGTCATTAGTCAATTCACGTTAACTTAACCCATTCATTTTCATGTTAAACTCGTTAAGTGTTATCAGTAGTTCATGTTGACTTAAACCTACCACAAATCAAGCTATATTGGTTAAGTATTTCTTATTACTTAACCCCACCCCTTCATCTTGTACTAGTTAAGTGTTCCCTTTAACTTCACCCTGCCCATCTGTTGAGCTAACATGTTATAATGGTTAAGTGTTCTCTTAGTTAAATTAACCCTACCGTCTGTTTAATTCACATGCCCTAATGGTTAAGTATTGTCCCTTCATGTTTTAACTTAACCTTGTTCATTTGGCACACTATGATGGCTAAGTGTTCTAAGTTTACTTAACTCCCCTTCTAGTCTAGTTAACATGCTAAATTGGCTAAGTGTATTTTACGTAACCCCACCTTCTAGTCTAGTTAACATGTTATAACGGTTAAACCTTTTCTTAACCTTACCCACTTGTCTAGTCAACATGTTATAACAGTTATTTAACCCCTACAAATCTTGTCTTGTTTAACATCTTAAGTTGGTTAGGTGTTCCTATGGACTTAACCTTCCCATTCTAGCTTAACTGTTTCTTAGCTTTAAATTATTTATTTAAAGCACCAACTACTCACATTAGACAGATATTGTTGTGGTCACTGGATGTGCCGGTCGGTTCCGGGCAGATTTACACCGCAACTCAGTCAAACCTCGTGTCCTTTTGGGCTCATTGCTCTAACTACCCACATTAGATAGGTATTGTTACGGTTGCTGGATTTGCCGGGTGGTTCCGGGCTGTCTTATACCATAACTGTAACACCCCACATCCATTAGCGTCACTCACAAAGGGAATGCACTAAGTTCTGTGGAGCATTTTAGGGTAAAAGATGCAGATAAATTACAAGACAGACAGAAATTAAACAGCGGAAAATAAAACTTTGCTTTATTGATAAAATAGTTTGTACAATGATTTCTTTACAATATCAGAGTATCATCTGTCTTACAAGATAAAGAAGCATAAAACAACATTTATATTCCCCAATTTTTAGCGAGAGCCAGCCATAGCATCTGAAAAGAGAATCCAAGCAAAACTTCGACAAATCTTCAAGCTGGGAAAGAGTGACAGTCCAACTTAACCTGAGCTACACTATTCCCTCCTCTACTACCTTGGGGGGGGGGAACGGAAGAAAAGAAGACGAAAGAAAAACAGAGTCAGACATAAAGCCTGAGTAAGTTCAGTAACTTTTAGCATGTGAACATGGAAAATAGAACGACATGAATTAACTGAATCCTAGATTACACCATGACGATAGGGTCAACAAGATTAGATAAGGTAGTCACAAGATATGCTAAGATAAGATAAACTGGATACGCTCTAATACTTTCGTCGCTTCGCTATTTCCTTGTTATACTGGTTTCTATATCTCTGCACCGCCTATCTAGTGACCCAACTAGTAACGATAACGTGATCCCAATCCCTGTATTTTCCATTGCCTTCCGGCATACATTCATTATTTATTACCTAGATCAAATCTAGGGTTTTCTATCAAGTGCTTTCTAGATTTAACTAGAGTTTACTCTATCTGCTGAACGCTTCTCGGATTCAGGATTTATGCCACCTAGTCTAACTAGGGATTATGCTACCTGTCGAACGATGCCCCCAAGTCTAGGACACACTACCTAGAGTGGTATATGTTCCTATACTTCCCCACGCATGTATCGCGAATCGTTATCGCTTGTCTACATGCGCATGTCCTGTAATGTGCGGTCCGAGTCCTGTGATAGGGCAAATAAAGGAATACAGAACTCGGTCGGGAGCTTTCAGATATCTACTATTGCAGATGCTAAGGTCTGTTTTTATTCCAGTGGCTATGGTCCCACTTGACCCCTCCCTCAACTATTGAAAGGCACACCTTGTAAAATGAGAACTATACGCCGGCCCCCGGTGCCCCTCTATCCTATGGCCATCCTCACCCATAACTAGATAGCAAGTGTATGGTCTTTTGGAGTTCTCCGTCTTTCCACTTCACGTATCTCGACTGACTCAAGATGGATGGTAGACGACGAGTTGCTATCACAGGGCTACCGTTTTCTCGTCGAATCACGCCGGTCCATCCTAGTCTTTAGGTTGCCAAGTATTGCAACCAAGGCATACCCTTTGGTTCTTCTACGCTGACCTTAACCTCTGTGAGCCCAGGAGGATCATCTGCAGCCTCACAGAGGGATACCAAGAGTACCCTCACGTCCCCTCGAAGCCTCGGGCTTCGTAACCCAATTCGTTAGAGCCTTCTTTCTACTCAGACGGACATTCGCTCCTTCCCGTGTTATACTAAGAATTACTACTTAGTTTTACTAACTAAGATTTACCACCTAGTTTCCAGAATCGTTGTTTCGTTAACTAAGGTTTACTACTTAGTTCCCTTTCCCGTCAATTTGGATTGGTTAAGTGTCATTAGTCAATTCAAGCCAACTTAACCCTCTTCATTCATCTTGTTATACTGGTTAAGTGTTATCAGTAATTCATGTTGACTTAACCCCACCACAAACCAAGTTATATTGGTTAAGTATTTCTTATTACTTAACCCTACCCATTCATCCTGTATTTGGTTCAGTGTTCCTTTTTAACTTAACTTTGCCCGTCTGTTTTAACTAACATGTTATTAACGGTTAAGTATTACCCCTTCATGTTTTAGACTTAACCCTATTCCTTTATCACAATCTGATGGTTAAGTGTTCAGGTTTACTTAACCCTATAGTCTAGCCCAGCTATCATATCAAATTGGCTAAGTGTATTAAATCTTACTTAACCCCAACCTCTAGTCTAGTTAACATGTTAATTTGGCTAAGTGTATTAACTTTACTTAACCCCACCTTCTAGACTAGTTAACATGTTAATTTGGCTGAGTGTTTTCTTAGTTACTTAACCCTTACAAATCTGGTCTTGTTACCATAAGTTTGGTTAAGTGTCCCTATGGACTTAGCCCTCCCATTCTAGCTTGACTGTGTTAAGTTGGTTAAGTGCTCCTATGGACTTAACCCTCCCATTCTAGCTTAACTATGTTAAGTGTCTGTATGAACCAAACCCCACCCATTGGTTTGGTTATCTTGTTGAATTGGTTAAGTGTCTTAGTTAACTTAACCCTACCATTCTTATTCTAGCTTTAATTAAATAGATTAAAGCCGCGAACACTCACATTAGACAGATATTGTTGCGAATACTGGATGTGCCGGTTGGTTCCGGGCAGGTTTACATCGCAACTCAGTCTTACCTCGGGTTAGGCATATTCGTGTTTTCTAAGTTCAAAGGGTTTTGATTAGTTTTCAAATCAGGTTTTGAAAGTAACCATCCCGTCCGTTGGATTAGTTAGGGATAGCCTGGGAGAGCAGGAAACTTGTATTTTCCAAACCCTAGCCTAGACACTATCCTCTCTGTCACCCTAGAACTTTCTGGTGTGTTATTAAAAGAGATGTCGTTAATAAACTTTTAATTTGTCTCAATTTGTATTTTCTCATTTAGGACAAATTCTATAAGTAAATTATTCCTAATTTACTTATTTCCTAATTTCCCTTTTAATGTAAATTGTCAACATTCATTCTTATGGCCCATTTCCCCCTCTAAATCTTATTTATGCTTTATGATATGTAAACTATACCAAATTAAGTGTCATTAACCATGATTTTGCTAAACCTGCCAATTACTCCCAATTATGGCCAATTTCAAATTTATGCTAATATACTTACCGTGCCAAATTAGCTAATCCAATTCTAATTTAACACCCTAATTCATGTCAAACTAGACTTATTACTCTAGTTCACAATTCATGTAAATGCTAGATTTACACGCCAATGCTAGATTCAAATTACACATCCTATAATTCATGTCAAATTTATCCAATTTGCATGCCGTAATGCATGTTCCCAATTTATGCCAATTTCCAAGTTAAAAACTACATTTTTAGTAAATTTCATATTTTGCCCAAATCGTATTCCCACCGTTCGTATAATTGTGATTCAATCTAGATTATAGATAAATCTAAATCCGTAGAAAATAGGGAATGAACCAAAGATGTTATGCAAAAGATAGTCATAATAACAAGCATAAAAAGGGTTGAATAACGACGTAGGTTCAAGAACATGGGTAGACATAACTTAATAGGTAAATTCCCAAGGTCTAAAACCAAAGAAAACCAAGAGTAGACGGAATAGAGACATAGGTTCAAGAACATGGGTAGACCTAACTTAATAGGTAAATTCCCAAGGTCTAAAACCAAAGAAAACCAAGAACAGACAGAGTAGATAATTGGGTTTAGACCCAATTTCACAGTCAAAAAATTAAGCAACACTTTCCTAGTCATGAATCATAGGTGTTTAGTCACAATTGTCCTTGTTATGTCATAAGCAGTAGTTTATGTTTCCTAATCAAAGGCATAGGCTTAGTCAGGGAAATAATTCTCATAGTCACACCCATAGTCATAGGCAATGTCCATAGTCATAGGCAATGTTCGTAGTCAAAGAGGCATATGGTTTTAAGGTCCATAGTTTCATAGTCACAGTCTCATTTGTCCTTGAATCATAACAGTTCTTGATTAGGTCCAAGAGTATATGCACTGATTCGAATAGAGAGAGAGAGATTTGGCATATTCTTTTATTCCTATAATTTCATGTCACGAACAGAGAAAAACGTTCAAATCTTAAAATAACTGACTTACAGAGATTAGATTAGAACATAAATATGGCGTTGCTATGATTCGTAGAAAAACAGTCGTTGAAGTCGTTTGAACATCCTCTTGAATCCTAGCTTGACTTGAACCTCTTCTTGAAAATCTTTTAGCAACATTTCCTCGTTTGATTTATTTTATATATATTATTTTATTCACTTATTTATTTATATATTTTCTCAGAGGCAGCATAAGGATAGAAAAGAATTGTGAATAGAGAAGAAGACTAGGGCTGTTTATATAGTGTTAGGCGGACGAACCTAGGTAGAAAACGTGACCAAATACATCAGAACGAACCAGGTGTAGAAAACTAGAAAAGCCAGGGAGGTCGACACCCAGGTCGACTACCCAGTCGACCTGGGTGACCTAGGTCGACTACCCAGTCGACCTGGGTGCCTTGGGCGTGAAAATTCCCGTCCAGCCCAACCTGGGTCTGTTTTTCGAATTTGAACTCCTTTTCTGAACTGCTTTGAAATTTGAACTTCGCTGAATCTTCCGGAGGCCATATCTATCTCATACGGACTCCGATTTACGCAAACTCGGACTCGTTTTCATGAAGAATTCCGAGACGAACGCAATGGCGCAGCCCGTTTCCCTTGATGTTGATTTTAACTTTTAATTCTGCCTTGATTTTTGAATCTTAGCGTTACAGAATTACGGGGTGTTACATTCTCCCCCACTTAAAAGGATTTCGTCCCCGAAATCTTCAAGTTAGGAAGAATGTGTCCTACCATCCAATCACCCATCTACTCAACCATTCACTCACAGGCATCCATTGTCCTTAAAAGATTTCTAATGCTTTCATGTTCATATGCATAGTGTGTGTATATGTCTTTATCTACTGTAAAATCAGGCGGTCTACTAATTCAGTCGACCTCCTTAATGCGAGTCGTGTCAGTGCCATGCGTCCAACCATGTATGCAAGCATCCCTAGTTATGTAAATACTATATGCGTGCACGGCCATTCATCCATATGCAACACCCATATGATAACATATCAAGTTCAATTTACAAACAAATACATATCTGTAAATGCAATATGAAAGCGTCTGAACTGATCTAGTGCCTAATACGTATGCATATGCATTCACAAGCAACCATTAGCAACCACTTGCAACCATCAACCATAACATGTTTCAAATACATGTTTACATCCATTGGCTTCTACCTAAGGATCGAAGATACGACCTAGGTGATATACTTTGAAAAGAGAGAAACAATTATGCGTAAAGCTCCTAAACAAAGAAACCAAGGATGCACCCTCAAGGAAAAGGGTATGATGCTAGTATCTAGCCTTCTTCAGCTTTACTCCACTATATCTTAACTAATTTAACTTCACGATTGTGAAGTTCTGGATCTCCATTTCCAAAATAAACAGATTTCAATCACGGTACCAGGTATACGTACTAAGATGATTAGAGGTTTCCCTCTTATCCGCCATGCCAAAACTATAAGAGTCGAAAGGTCACTACGTGCTCTTTGGAGTGCCTACTACAACTATTCATCTTTCACGCAAACCATCCAAACCGAACTCGACATTCCTCAAGTACAAGCCCTAAAGGCCTAAACCAATATCAGACAAGCACCCAAGGAATATCTCCCCCGAATTTAGACGATTTACGTGAGATGATATATGCAAACTCGATAGCTATTCTCAAATCCCTACTAACCAAAAATAAACTGGTCGGACCACCAATTGGATTTGAGACTGTAGTGGGATCTTTCTACTATACAAGTACTATGGTGCAGAGACCCAACTATGGAAGTGGATATGAACAAATGAGAAGCGCTAGAACCTAAGGGAATAGTACGAACAGAAAACTAGACTCTTGCAACCAGACTACCTTTCTCCTAGGTACGCTTGGTGGTGAAACCATGTACTTGTCCTTCTGAAAATCTCGTCCTCGTTCTTGCCCTTGTCCTTAAGTATATGCCCTATCATACCCTAGTAAAGATACTTCCTCTTGTCTTAGGTTTTATAATTTCCTCCTCCTTCGTGTGCTAAGTCTACATCCATGAATTCCTCATCTTAGGTTTATGCTCCTTAGCCAAACTCCTCATCACCTTCCGTGTGTAGTCATGTTGACAAATCTCTCAAAAACTGCCTCCATCATCCGGAAAACCCTATATGCTTCGAAAGAAAACTTCCTGTAGATGAAACAACTACGGCTATGGATGGAAGCTGGGCACTACTTTGCCCTTCGATGAGGTTACCTCCCAGAAAGCCAGGAGCCCCAGAGACTCAAGAAAGAAGGAGACAAGAATTTAAACAGAGGAAGAGAAGATAGTGCGTATGGCTTTGGGGAATATGTCTTTAAAACAAATCTTTTCTCTTGAAAATGCTTCTTTAAAAACCGTTTTGAAAATAATTTTTCAAATCCTTTATCTGATCTGGTAACCTTCGGCTCTGATACCACGTGTAACACACCACATCCGTTAGTGTCACTCACAAAGGGAATACACTAAGTTCTGTGGAGCATTTTAGGGTAAAAGATGCAGATAAATTACAAGACAGACAGAAATTAAACAGCGGAAAATAAAACTTTGCTTTATTGACAAAATAGTTTGTACAATGATTTCTTTACAATATCAGAGTATCATCTGTCTTACAAAATAAAGAAGCATAAAACAACATTTATATTCCCCAATTTTTAGCGAGAGCCAGCCATAGCATCTGAAAAGAGAATCCAAGCAAAACTTCGACAAATCTTCAAGCTGGGAAAGAGTGACAGTCCAACTTAACCTGAGCTACACTATTCCCTCCACTACTACCTGGGGGGGGGGGGGGGGACGGAAGAAAAGAAGACAAAAGAAAAACAGAGTCAGACATAAAGCCCGAGTAAGTTCAGTAACTATTAGCACGTGAACATGGAAAACAGAACGACGTGAATTAACTGAATACAAGATTACACCATGACGATAGGGTCAACAAGATTAGATAAGGTAGTCACAAGATATGCTAAGACAAGATAAACTGGATACGCTCTAATACTTTCGCTGCTTCGCTATTTCCTTTTTATACTGGTTTCTATATCTCTGCACCGCCTATCAAGTGTCCCAACTAGTAACGATAATGTGATCCCAATCCCTGTATTTTCCATTTCCTTCCGGCATACATTCATTATTTATTACCTAGATCAAATCTAGGGTTTTCTATCAAATGCTTTCTAGATTTAACTAGAATTTACGCTATGTGCTGAACGCTTCTCGGATTCAGGATTTATGCCACCTAGTCCAACTAGGGATTATGCTACCTGTCGAACGATGCCCCCAAGTCTAGGACACACTACCTAGAGTGGTATATGTTCCTATACTTCCCCACGCATGTATCGCGAATCGTTATCGCTTGTCTACATGCACATGTCCTGTAATGTGCGGTCCGAGTCCTGTGACAGGGCAAATCAAGGAATACAGAACTCAGTCGGGAGCTTTCAGATATCTGCTGATGCAGATGCTAAGGTCTGTTTTTATTCCAGTGGCTATGGTCCCACTTGACCCCTCCCTCAACTAATGAAAGGCACACCTTGTAAAATGAGAACTATACGTCAGCCCCCGGTGCCCCACTATCCTATGGCCATCCTCACCCATAACTAGATAGCAAGTATATGGTCTTTTGGAGTTCTCCGCCTTTCCGCTTCACGTATCTCGACTGACTCAAGATGGATGGTAGACGACGAGTTGCTATCACAGGGCTACCGTTTTCTCGCCGAATCACGCCGGTCCATCCTGGTTTTTAGGTTGCCATGTATTGCAACCAAGGAATACCCCTGGTTCTTCTACGCTGATCTTAACCTCTGTGAGCCCAGGAGGATCATCTGCAGCCTCACAGAGGGATACCAAGAGTACCCTCACGTCCCCTCGAAGCCTCAGGCTTCATAACCCAATTCGTTGGAGCCTTCTTTCTACTTAGACGGACATTCGCTCCTTCCCGTGTTATACTAAGAATTACTACTTAGTTTTACTAACTAAGATTTACCACTTAGTTTCCAGAATCGTTGTTTCCTTAACTAAGGTTTACTACTTAGTTCCCTTTCCCGTCAATTTGGATTGGTTAAGTGTCATTAGTCAATTCAAGCCAACTTAACCCTCTTCATTCATCCTGTTATACTGGTTAAGTGTTATCAGTAATTCATGTTGACTTCACCCCACTACAAACCAAGTTATATTGGTTAAGTATTTCTTATTACTTAACCCTACCCATTCATCATGTATTTGGTTCAGTGTTCCTTTTTAACTTAACCTTGCCCGTCTGTTTTAACTAACATGTTATTAACGGTTAAGTATTATCCCTTCATGTTTTAGACTTAACCCTATTCCTTTATCACAATCTGATGGTTAAGTGTTCAGGTTTACATAAACCTACAGTCTAGCCCAGCTATCATATCAAATTGGCTAAGTGTATTAATTCTTACTTAACCCCAACCTCTAGTCTAGTTAACATGTTAATTTGGCTAAGTGTATTAATTTTACTTAACCCCACCTTCTAGACTAGTTAACATGTTAATTTGGCTGAGTATTTTCTTAGTTACTTAACCCTTACAAATCTGGTCTTGTTACCATAAGTTTGGGCAAGTGTCCCTATGGACTTAGCCCTCCCATTCTAGCTTGACCGTGTTAAGTTGGTTAAGTGCTCCTATGGACTTAACCCTCCCATTCTAGCTTAACTATGTTAAGTGTCTGTATGAACCTAACCCCACCCATTGGTTTGGTTATCTTGTTGAATTGGTTAAGTGTCTTAGTTAACTTAACCCTACCATTCTTATTCTAGCTTTAATTAAATAGATTAAAGCCGCGAGCACTCACATTAGACAAATATTGTTGCGAATACTGGATGTGCCGGTTGGTTCCGGGCAGGTTTACATCGCAACTCAATCTAACCTCGGGTTAGGCATATTTGTGTTTTCTAAGTTCAAAGGGTTTTGATTAGTTTTCAAATCAGGTTTTGAAAGTAACCATCCCGTCCGTCGGATCAGTTAGGGATAGCCAGGGAGAGCAGGAAACTTGTATTTTCCAAACCCAAGCCTAGGCACTATCCTCTCTGTCACCCTAGAACTTTCTGGTGTGTTATTAAAAGAGATGTCGTTAACAAACCTTTAATTTGTCTAAATTTGTATTTTCTCATCTAGGACAAATTCTATAAGTAAATTATTCCTAATTTACTTATTTCCTAATTTCCCTTTTAATGTAAATTGTCAACATTCATTCTTATGGCCCGTTTCCCCCTCTAAATCTTATTTATGCTTTATGGTATATAAACTATACCAAATTAAGTGTCACTAACCATGATTTTGCTAAACCTGCCAATTACTCCCAATTATGGCCAATTTCAAATTTATGCTAATATACTTACCGTGCCAAATTAGCTAATCCAATTTTAATTTAACACCCTAATTCATGTCAAACTAGACTTATTACTCTTGTTCACAATTCATGTAAATGCTAGATTTACACGCCAATGCTAGATTCAAATTACACATCCTATAATTCATGTTAAATTTATCCAATTTGCATGTCGTAATGCATGTTCCCAATTTATGCCAATTTCCAAGTTAAAAACTATGTTTTTAGTAAATTTCATATTTTGCCCAAATCGTATTCCCACCGTTCGTATAATCATGATTCAATCTAGATTATAGATAAATCTAAATCCGTAGAAAATAGGGAATGAACCAAAGATATTATGCAAAAATAGACATAATAACTGGCATAAAAAGGATTGAATAACGACGTAGGTTCAAGAACATGGGTAGACATAACTTAATAGGTAAATTCCCAAGGTCTAAAACCAAAGAAAACCAAGAATAGACAGAAGAGACACGTAGGTTCAAGAACATGGATAAACCTAACTTAATAGGTAAATTCCCAAGGTCTAAAACCAAAGAAAACCAGGAACAAACAGAGTAGATAATTGGGTTTAGACCCAATTTCAAATTCAAAAACTTAAGCAACACTTTCCTAGTCATGAATCATAGGTGTTTAGTCACAATTGTCTTTGTTATGTCATAGGCAGTAGTTTATGTTTCCTAATCAAAGGCATAGGCTTAGTCAGGGAAATAATTCTCATAGTCACAGTCATAGTCATAGGCAATGTCCATAGTCATAGGCAATGTTCATAGTCAAAGAGGCATATGGTTTTAAGGTCCATAGTTTCATAGTCACAGTCTCATTTGTCCTTGAATCATAACAGTTCTTGATTAGGTCCAAGAGTATAGGCACTGATTCGAATAGAGAGAGAGATTTGACATATTCTTTTATTCCTTTAATTTCATGTCACGAACAGAGAAAAACGTTCAAATCTAAAAATAACTGACTTATAGAGATTAGATTAGAACAGAAAGATGGCGTTGCTATGATTTGTAGAAAAGCAGTCGTTGAAGTCGTTTGAACCTCCTCTTGAATCCTAGCTTGACTTGAACCACTTCTTGAAAATCTTTTAGCAGTATTTCCTCGTCTTGATTTATTTTATATATATTATTTTACTCACTTATTTATTTATTTATATATTTTGTAATAACCCGGAATTTTGGGACTAGTTTAAAATTTCTATTTTAGAAATTTTAATGAATTTGAAAGATTTAAAATAATTTATTTTAAATAATAACGATCAAAAATTTATTCTAATTGAAGTTAAAACGAATAAGTTTAATTTAAATATAAAAGGAGTTTAAAATAGCGCTGTAGTTTGAAAATTTGATTTTTAACTATAACTGAATGTACAGGATTCAAAATAAATCAGAATTGAACTGTGTATATTCTTGTTAGGCCATATTTGTGCATACAATAAAATCCATATTTTTATTGTTTATATATATAACTAAGATGTTTCATGTTAAAAAAAATCATATTTTTATCGTTTATGTACAAAAAGGATGTTCATGTTAGGAATAAATAAAAAATAACATTTTTATTGTTTAAAGAATAAAAAGAGTGGTATGCTAAGAAAATAAAAGAATTATCATTTTTATGTTAACATATTAAAAATTTTCATTATAATGTTATCATAAAAGGGATTTCATTAAGGTGAGGAATGTATTGTCTAAATAAAAGCATCATTTATGTTAAAATTGCCAAGTTAGAACAACATAGACATTCTAGTTATAATTTGTCATGGTAGACAAAATAAACATTTTTCATTGTTAGACAAAATAAACATTTTAATTTTAATTTGTCATGTTAGAATTAAAAAGGAACATTTATGTTAGAATTCAAAAATGTCATTTATGTTAGAATTAAAAATGTCACTTTATTTAGAATCAGGTATGTTAATTAAAATGTCATTTATGCAGAGTAATGTTCGTTCATACTTAAAATGTCATTTTTGTTTGAAATGCTATAGTAAGTTAGTAATGTCATTTAATTATATTCAATTAAAATTTGTCATATAAAGATGTTACATTTCTTATGTTAGAAAAAAAATGTTATTTCATGTTTGTCCACATACAATAAACATATAACCATATTTGGATTGCTAATTATTATTATTTTTTTAAAAAATCTTGTAACTCATTGACATAATTAAATCAAACCAAATTTAGTGGAATTAAATATATATATATATATATACTTAAAGAAATTTAATTACAATTGAAACCAAACACCGTAAACCGGTGTAATACCTAACTTGAATTTTGGTATGTGAATTTGTTTTAAAAATATCGTAAATGTTTGGCAATTATTTAAGTAATCAAAATGATATATATAGAATGTAGCATTTTGAAATAAACTTATATGGTTAAGATGATGACTGCAAATTATGAATGTAACATGTGTAAATACTAATTGTTCATATGATATTTATGGTGTGGTAAATCCAAAGTATAACAATTCATTATAAATTTAATTATAATCAAATGGGGATTGTTTCTAATGTGAATGTTAAATTTAAGGTAACGTATAATTAATGAGATGAACATAAATATAATTTAATGTAAATTGAGTAATAAAAGTGGTTAATTTTTTTTTTTTTTGAAATAATGGAACTGTAATAAATGTTGAATCAATACAAGAATACAAACCATTTAATTTTATGATTGAAATATAATGTTGGAATTTAGTATAATGAAATTTTTGAATAGTTTAATTCGAGTATAAAAAGAAATTTGAAATGAGGCATTATGATAACTTTGTCATATTATATTTGGAAGGAATAATTAATGAATTGATTGCTCAATTAAAATTGTTAGAAAATTGAATTTGAGATATACAACATAAGTAATTTATTCCTATGTTGAATTAGGATTAGATGGGTAATGTTTTGAAATAGAATTAAGGACGAATAAATGAAATTAAATATTGCATTTGAAACCCTTTCCTAAACTCTAACCTAAATCAACCCTTTATCTATTCACTTCCTTTTTCCTATAGATATAGAGATTAACAAAATCCTAATCTCATTCTCTTTTCTAAAAGCCGCCGCCTCCATCTTCTTCTTTTCAATGGCAGTAGCCGTTCTTCCTCTCTAAATGGCTCAATCCTTCCTCCTCTTCCTTCCAATTCCTTCATCAATTGAAAGCCCTTCCAACGCAAAAATGGTTCAACTCTTCATAACACACGGTGGCCAGGGCGGTAGCATGAAGTGGCAAGGTTCGGGGTTGGGTTTTGAGGGTGGACACAGCGACGAGTTGGCCGAGACCTGGGCGGCGGGTTAGCAAGTCGAAGGCGGTCGATGTGAGGTGCGCCATGATCGTGAGAACCGTGACTTTAAATACGACTTTTTTTTAAAAAAGGAAAGAAAGCTATTGGGACAAATTCTTATCCAATCAAGGTGAGAATTCTAATTTTTAAATTATTAAATTATTGATTAATTATTTTTCTCTCTTAAAAATGATTATGTATATGCTATCGATTCAGATATGAAATATCTGTGATTTATGTTATGTTGTTTGTTGGTTGTGTTGCGATCTGTTGTTCATGTTGTATGAGATATGTGATGAAACACCATATGTGATGAAATTTTGTCTTGGGAGTGAAATTGGATCTGAACTTCTATTTATTTAAGATCCATTTGTTTTGATTTATTTTATATTATAGAATATCATTTTTATATAAAAAAAAAAAAATGAAGAAACAGTAAAGAATTGATTTACAAATAAAACGTCATTTTTATTTGTTGCCTTAACAATGGAATTTGAATGATAAATAAAGCTTATTTTTATTTGTTAACCTTAAACGATGGAATTTGATGAGAAGTGAAATTTTATTGAAATAAAAACTGTGATACCTTTTTAGTTTGCAGTTCTTTGGCAAAATGGATGACAAAATTTAGGTAAAAGAAAATATACCTGTAATTTCATTTTTATTTTCTATAAAAAGAACCGGATCTTGTTTTTTTTTTAAAAAAAAGGATAAATTTTGTTTTATTATTATTTTTGTAACAAAAAGAATAGACTTTGTTTTATTATTCATTTTGTAAGCAAAAGACCTAATTTGTTTAAATAACATTTTATTTACAATTTATGTTAACATAAAAGAACAGAAAGTGGTTTAACACATTTTATGTTAAAATTAAAAGTTAGGAAATTGTTTTGAACTTTTTATGATTAAAAGTATTGCAGGAAAAACGTTGTAACATGAAGTTGCCTTTTTATGTTAAATTGTAAAGTTAAAAATGATTTAACATAAAATATTCTTTTATGTTTAAAATAAAAAGTTAAAATAAATTGATTTAACATAAAGTTATTCTTTTTGTGTGAAACAACATGTTAAAGGATTTAAACATGAAGTTTTTCTTTTTATGTTGAAACTTAAGAAGGATATTTTTAGCATTGTTTGTTTAACTAAAGTACAAGGTCCAAAAATACATTAATTTGTTAATTAATATAAAGAGAAAAAGTGAAAGTAAATTTTATTTGGCATTTTATTTATTAAATAAAAGTATAAAATTTAGAAGAACATGAAAAGGGTCATTTTTGTCGCTTCTTCTTGTTTTAACATTAAAAGAAATGTGTTGCAACATTAGTGTCATGTTATTTCATCTTGTTCAACATAAAAACTTGACATCGAATAGTTGAAACTTAAAATATGTGAGTATGCCAAATTATGTATGTTATGTATGTTTCTATTTAAGCACATGTATACACTGCCATTTACAAGTGACCTAACTTGTTTATGCGATTGGACGATCAATTTTCATACATCGTCCAGAAGCACAGTTTATTTTATTCGAACTTGTGTTGGTTGAAACCCCACACGGGTCAGGGGCTGACATTTGAATACACGTCACCCTTGTGGTTAATTAGAAATGCACTTTGGCTGTTAATGGATGTTTGAAAATTTTTATGAGATAAATGAATGAAATCCGTATAATTGAATTATATGGAAATGGTGTGGGCCTCATTCCAATTTCGATGAAAGAAAAAAAATTCATTTATTATTCAATTAATGGAATTGATTGACGTTTGAATTAAGGAAACTAAATTTCTATTATTTAGGAGTTTTAATGAAATATTAAGTTAGTAAAATTACATTCCAAATATAACAAGAAGATTTGAATTGAAAAGCTTTCGTTTTTCTGTTAACACTAAATTTTAAAAGATGTGATTTCAAAATTTAACATAAATGGATTGATGGGAAAAGATTACGTTTGATGTTGGAATGGTAGGTTTTGATATCGTAATTAAAACCATTTTTGAAGTAATTATTATTATAATATTATTATAATATGGAAAGGTCGATATTTATTGAAAATTGGAAAGGCAATATAAAGAATATTTCAATGTAAAGTTATACTTTGGAACATATGACATTTTAGAAGTTAGATATTTTTTAAAATATGAAATATTATAAAATAACTTTTTTTAAAAAAAAATTTATTATAATTATAATTGTTCTTGGACACGAGGTTAGGTCACGTTTATGGCGGAAGTCTGCCCGGAACCAACCGGCATATCCAGCAGCCATAAATGTTGGGCCTAATGTGAGAGGTCCAAGTACACGAATACAAATTGGGTATTGACTCGAGGTTAAGCCCAACTGTGGAATAAGTCTGCCCGGACCCAACCGGCATATCCAGCATCTACAAGTTGTAGGCCTAATGTGAGAAGTATGGCCCATTATAAAACATAAATGGATAATATAACGAATTGGATTATTTAATCCATTTTAAATAGAAACATCATTTTAACCTGAATAAGTTTATTAACTTATATTATCCATTTTATAAAGAATATTAAAAGAGTTAATTTCAAAATTAATATTTTGAAAATAACATTTTAATAGGAGAAATGATATTTTGATCAGAATAAATGGTTTATTTATTTTAGAATAAATAATAGGAATTAAAAATGGTTTTATTATAACCACGGATTTGCAATGAAATTTGAATTTGGGTTTATCATGAATTATGATTTAAATAACATTTATTCTTTAACCCGGATTAATGAGGGGATTAATTTCCTAATTTTTAATTAATTATTTATTAATGACTTTGGAAGGTTAAAACGAAATAAGGTTTTAATTAAAACTTTAATTAGACTGGAGAGGAATTAAGTAAATAAAATTACTGAATTAAAGATCGAAAATGGAGTTCCACCAGTTTAACTCCATGCGTTAATTAAATCTTTAATTAGATTTAAATGGGTAATGGAAATTAAGTACCTGAACCAATTGGGATAAAAGATCGGGACGGGGATTAATTAATTTATAATTATTTCGATAAGTCGTAAATTCCGATTAGATTGGATAAACCATAATTTGGTTTAATATGGATAAATAAAAGATTTAAGATTAAATTAAAAAGATTTATTGTTGATAAAATTAATGAGGATCTTTTAATACGAATATCTTATTAAAAGAATATCCGGAGTTGGAATGTGGCGTTGGTGTGATTTTATAGCATTTGATTTTTAATCACAAAATACGCGAGTTACTCAGAATGACCGGGTTTAACCCATTCTGAGTAATCATCACGACAATCAAGAGTCGAAGATGAAGGTGATAGTTGAAGACCGAAGGTTTTCATATCGTTGGGATGATGATGACTGGTAGCTTGAATTGGGACTGGCCTCCCAAGGCAAGATATTTAGTAATGATCGTCCAAACGCATTTGGAGATCGACGGATTTGGCTTTCGCTCAGACCCAGAGCGGACTTGTAAACGGATTGTGTGTCCGACATCGTACTCCGTTAAATATCCTTTTATTGATTTTCTGCTAATGTATAAATGTTGGTGGTGAAGAATTTATTCTTTACTTAACACCCATTTATATGTTGATGGATGATCAATGGTACGGTATGGATTGGCAATGTGGCACTCTAAGGTGAAGATGATCAAGGCTTTGTTGAAAAGCAGGCCTTGTGGTTATAACGTTAATTCACGAGCCTCACACCTCGGTGGAGTCTAAAACAGAGCAAGGGAACGCAGGGAGTGCACACGTTTCTTTCTAGCTAAAAGTGGTGTCAGTGACCTACCTGCACTGATATTTACTAAGTGGTTGTTGGATTTGAGGTACCTCGGTTATATTGGTCGCTACTGGCCAATTTAGAGATCCGTTAGGATCGGGAAACGTGTGTTCAGGCATTTCTAATCCACAAAAGTAAGTGTGGACCGGCCCTGCAGGATCCAAGGGTTGGACAGAGTACCAATCCTGGCGCATTGCTAGAGTGTCTCGAATCAGTAAGGATTTCGCTCCTAGCCTTGACTCGGTATGGAAACCCAAATTTCCAATACGACCCTTACAGACTTGATTGTATTACTAGTACGGAGGCATAATATATGGGTACCTATGCTTCCTAGGATTGATACATTATGATTGAAATGTTTTATTAAAACATATACACACTAATAATAATATCGTTTCATACGTATTTATCATCTTTTTATCACCATAAGGTAAAACTCTATCCTTTGGTGTGCGTTGCATTGTGTGATGGGACCTGAGTCTTATGGTGATTCCATTTTTCCAAAAGCAATGCGTTATTTCACGATTTACTTTAAGTTATGCACGTCAATCCATTGGAGTAAACCTGTTCCGCTAACGCGGCGTGGTCCTTGGATTTGCTTTGTTACTATTAGTTAAGTTAGTTAAGAATTCTCACACCAGTCCCATGACTGACCCGTTGTTTGTTTCCACCTTTGCAAACTCGGGTGCCCTCTTCTCCATACGGGCAGTCGAGTAGTTTGTCTACAGGTTTATCTCTCGAGCAGGATTCTGGATTGAAGTTTAAAGCTGTGTCCAAAGCTTAGTTATTTTATTTCCGCTACACTGTGATGTATTATAATTTTTGTAAATTTAATCTTCCGCTGTAGTATAATTAGATGTACTCTGATGTTCTCTACTCTGATGTAAACATTTTGTACTGTTTATAAAAGTCGGCTGTTATTTGTTCTAATGTTGTTGTATTCCCAAAGTTAACGTATGCGGGATTTGAACGGTCTTGGTCGATTTTGCGATCGATTAAGGGCGGGCAAAATCCGTGTCGTTACAGTTGGTATCAGAGCTCTGGTTAGCTCAAACTTTGGGATACAACTCATTAGAACTGAACAAAAGACTCATCAGAGATTGGATTAACAATATCCAATAAGAATACTCATTAGAGATAGGATCAGCAATATCCTAGAATGAGAAAACTCATTAGAGATGGGGTTAGTAATGCCCTAGAATGAGTTCAGAGTGAAAAGCTTATGATATACGTATTTGTAATATGATTTTTGAGTATGTAAAAGTTATATATAATTTAAAGTTAATCAACAAATAAAATTATAGAAATGTATAGGAAAGAATTTGAGTAGGATAATTAATACACTTTTAACTTCGTTCCTTTTCGAGGACGAAAAGTTCTTAAGTGGGGGAGACTGTAATAACCCGAAATTTTGGGACTAGTTTAAAATTTTTATTTTAGAAATTTTAATGAATTTAAAAGATTTAAAATAATTTATTTTAAATAATAACGATCAAAAATTTATTCTAATTGAAGTTAAAACGAATAAGTTTAATTTAAATATAAAAGGAGTTTAAAATAGCGTTGTAGTTTGAAATTTTGATTTTTAACTATAACTGAATGTACAGGATTCAAAATAAATCAGAATTGAACTGTGTATATTCTTGTTAGGCCATATTTTTGCATACAATAAAATCCATATTTTTATTGTTTATATATATAACTAAGATGTTTCATGTTAAAAAAATCATATTTTTATCGTTTATGTACAAAAAGGATGTTCATGTTTGGAATAAATAAAAAATAACATTTTTATTGTTTAAAGAATAAAAAGAGTGGTATGCTAAGAAAATAAAAGAATTATCATTTTTATGTTAACATATTAAAAATTTTCATTATAATGTTATCATAAAAGGGATTTCATTAAGGTTAGGAATGTATTATCTAAATAAAAGCATCATTTATGTTAAAATTGCCAAGTTAGAACAACATAGACATTCTAGTTATAATTTGTCATGGTAGACAAAATAAACATTTTAATTTTAATTTGTCATGTTAGAATTAAAAAGGAACATTTATGTTAGAATTCAAAAATGTCATTTATGTTAGAATTAAAAATGTCACTTTATTTAGAATCAGGTATGTTAATTAAAATGTCATTTATGTAGAGTAATGTTCGTTCATATTTAAAATTTCATTTTTGTTTGAAATGCTATAGTAAGTTAGTAATGTCATTTAATTATATTCAATTAAAATTTGTCATATAAAGATGTTACATTTCTTATGTTAGAAAAAAATGTAATTTCATGTTTGTCCACATACAATAAACATATAACCATATTTGGATTGCTAATTATTATTATTTTTTAAAAAAATCTTGTAACTCATTGACATAATTAAATCAAACCAAATTTAGTGGAATTAAATATATATATATATATATACTTAAAGAAATTTAATTACAATTGAAACCAAACACCGTAAATCGGTGTAATACCTAACTTGAATTTTGGAATGTGAATTTGTTTTAAAAATATCGTAAATGTTTGGCAATTATTTAAGTAATCAAAATGATATATATAGAATGTAGCATTTTGAAATAAACTTATATGGTTAAGATGATGACTGCAAATTATGAATGTAACATGTGTAAATACTAATTGTTCATATGATATTTATGGTGTGGTAAAATCAAAGTATAACAATTCATTAGAAATTTAATTATAATAAAATGGGGATTGTTTCTAATGTGAATGTTAAATTTAAGGTAACGTATAATTAATGAGATGAACATAAATATAATTTAATGTAAATTGAGTAATAAAAGTGGTTAAATTTTTTTTTTTTTTTTTTTGAAATAATGGAACTGTAATAAATGTTGAATCAATACAAGAATACAAACCATTTAATTTTATGATTGAAATATAATGTTGGAATTTAGTATAATGAAATTTTTGAATAGTTTAATTCGAGTATAAAAAGAAATTTGAAATGAGGATTATGATAACTTTGTCATATTATATTTGGAAGGAATAATTAATGAATTGATTGCTCAATTAAAATTGTTAGAAAATTGAATTTGAGATATATAACATAGGTAATTTATTCCTATGTTGAATTAGGATTAGAAGGGTAATGTTTTGAAATAGAATTAAGGACGAATAAATGAAATTAAATATTGCATTTGAAATCCTTTCCTAAACTCTAACCTAAATCAACCCTTTATCTATTCACTTCCTTTTTTCCTATAGATATAGAGATTAACAAAATCCTAATCTCATTCTCTTTTCTAAAAGCCGCCGCCTCCATCTTCTTCTTTTCAATGGCAGTAGCCATTCTTCCTCTCAAGTGGCTCAATCCTTCCTCCTCTTCCTTCCAATTCCTTCATCAATTGAAAGCCCTTCCAACGCAAAAATGGTTCAACTCTTCATAACACACGGTGGCCAGGGCGGTAGCATGAAGTGGCAAGGTTCGGGGTTGGGTTTTGAGGGTGGACACAGCGACGAGTTGGCCGAAACTTGGGCGGCGGGTTAGCAAGTCGAAGGCAGTCGATGTGAAGTGCGCCATGATCGTGAGAACCGTGACTTTAAATACGACTTTTATTTTAAAAAAGGAAAGAAAGCTATTGAAACAAATTCTTATCCAATCAAGGTGAGAATTCTAATTTTTAAATTATTAAATTATTGATTAATTATTTTTCTCTCTTAAAAATGATTATGTATATGCTATCGATTCAGATCTGAAATATCTGTGATTTATGTTATGTTGTTTGTTGGTTGTGTTGCGATCTGTTGTTCATGTTGTATGAGATATGTGATGAAACACCATATGTGATGAAATTTTGTTTTGGGAGTGAAATTGGATCTGAACTTCTATTTATTTAAGATCCATTTGTTTTGATTTATTTTATATTATAGAATATCATTTTTATATAAAAAAAATGAAGAAACAGTAAAGAATTGATTTACAAATAAAAACGTCATTTTTATTTGTTGCCCTAACAATGGACTTTGAATGATAAATAAAGCTTATTTTTATTTGTTAACCTTAAACGATGGAATTTGATGAGAAGTGAAATTTTATTGAAATAAAAACTGTGATACCTTTTTAGTTTGCAGTTCTTTGGCAAAATGAATGACAAAATTTAGGTAAAAGAAAATATACCTGTAATTTCATTTTTATTTTCTATAAAAAGAACCAGATCTTGTTATTTTTTTTTTTTTTTTTTTAAAAAAAAAAGGATAAATTTTGTTTTATTATTATTTTTGTAACAAAAAGAATAGACTTTGTTTTATTATTCATTTTGTAAGAAAAAGACCTAATTTGTTTAAATAACATTTTATTTACAATTTATGTTAACATAAAAGAACAGAAAGTGGTTTAACACATTTTATGTTAAAATTAAAAGTTAGGAAATTGTTTTGAACTTTTTATGATTAAAAGTATTGCAGGAAAAACGTTGTAACATGAAGTTGCCTTTTTATGTTAAATTGTAAAGTTAAAAATGATTTAACATAAAATATTCTTTTATGTTTAAAATAAAAAGTTAAAATAAATTGATTTAACATAAAGTTATTCTTTTTGTGTGAAACAACATGTTAAAGGATTTTAACATGAAGTTTTTCTTTTTATGTTGAAACTTAAGAAGGATATTTTTAGCATTGTTTGTTTAATTAAAGTACAAGGTCCAAAAATACATTAATTTGTTAATAAATATAAAGAGAAAAAGTGAAAGTAAATTTTATTTGGCATTTTATTTATTAAATAAAAGTATAAAATTTAGAAGAACATGAAAAGGGTCATTTTTGTCGCTTCTTCTTTTTTTAACATTAAAAGAAATGTGTTGCAACATAAGTGTCATGTTATTTCATCTTGTTCAACATGAAAACTTGACATCGAATAGTTGAAACTTAAAATATGTGAGTATGCCAAATTATGTATGTTATGTATGTTTCTATTTAAGCACATGTATACACTGCCATTTACAAGTGACCTAACTTGTTTATGTGATTGGACGATCAATTTTCATACATTGTCCAGAAGCACAGTTTATTTTATTCGAACTTGTGTTGGTTGAAACCCCACACGGGTCAGGGGCTGACATTTGAATACACGTCACCCTTGTGGTTAATTAGAAATGCACTTTGGCTGTTAATGGATGTTTGAAAATTTTTATGAGATAAATGAATGAAATCCGTATAATTGAATTATATGGAAATGGTGTGGGCCTCATTCCAATTTCGAATGAAAGAAAAAAAAATTCATTTATTATTCAATTAATGGAATTGATTGACGTTTGAATTAAGGAAACTAAGTTTCTATTATTTAGGAGTTTTAATGAAATATTAAGTTAGTAAAATTACATTCCAAATATAACAAGAAGATTTGAATTGAAAAGCTTTCGTTTTTATGTTAACACTAAATTTTAAAAGATGTGATTTCAAAATTTAACATAAATGGATTGATGCGAAAAGATTACGTTTGATGTTGGAATGGTAGGTTTTGATATCGTAATTAAAACCATTTTTGAAGTAATTATTATTATAATATTATTATAATATGGAAAGGTCGATATTTATTGAAAATTGGAAAGGCAATAAAAAGAATATTTCAATGTAAAGTTATACTTTGGAACATATGACATTTTAGAAGTTAGATATTTTTTAAAATATGAAATATTTTAAAATAACTTTTTAAAAATAATAATAATAATTATTATTATTATAATTATAATTGTTCTTGGACACGAGGTTAGGTCACGTTTATGGCGGAAGTCTGCCCGGAACCAACCGGCATATCCAGCAGCCATAAATGTTGGGCCTAATGTGAGAGGTCCAAGTACACGAATACAAATTGGGTTTTGACTCGAGGTTAAGCCCAACTGTGGAATAAGTCTGCCCGGACCCAACCGGCATATCCAGCATTCACAAGTTGTAGGCCTATTGTGAGAAGTCTGGCCCATTATAAAACATAAACGGATAATATAACGAATTGGATTATTTAATCCATTTTAAATAGAAACATCATTTTAACCTGAATAAGTTTATTAACTTATATTATCCATTTTATAATGAATATTAAAAGAGATAATTTCAAAATTAATATTTTGAAAATAACACTTTAATATGAGAAATGATATTTTGATCAGAATAAATGGTTTATTTATTTTAGAATAAATAATAGGAATTAAAAATGGTTTTATTATAACCACGGATTTGCAATGAAATTTGAATTTGGGTTTATCGTGAATTATGCTTTAAATAACATTTATTCTTGAACCCGGATTAATGAGGGGATTAATTTCCTAATTTTTGATTAATTATTTATTAATGACTTTGGAAGGTTAAAACGAAATAAGGTTTTAATTAAAACTTTAATGAGATTGGAGAGGAATTAAGTAAATAAAATTACTGAATTAAGGATCGAAAATGGAGTTCCACCAGTTTAACTCCATGCGTTAATTAAATCTTTAATTAGATTTAAATGGGTAATGGAAATTATGTACCTGAACCAATTGGGATAAAAGATCGGGATGGGGATTAATTAATTTATAATTATTTCGATAAGGCGTAAATTCCGATTAGATTGGATAAACCATAATTTGGTTTAATATGGATAAATAAAAGATTTAAGATTAAATTAAAAAGATTTATCGTTGATAAAATTAATGAGGATCTTTTAATATGAATATCTTATTAAAAGAATATCCGGAGTTGGAATGTGGCGTTGGTGTGATTTTATAGCATTTGATTTTTAATCACAAAATACGCGAGTTACTCAGAATGACCGGGTTTAACCCATTCTGAGTAATCATCACGACAATCAAGAGTCGAAGATGAAGGTGATGGTTGAAGACCGAAGGTTTTCATATCGTTGGGATGATGATGACTGGTAGCTTGAATTGGGACTGGCCTCCCAAGGCAAGATATTTAGTAATGATCGTCCAAACGCATTTGGAGATCGACGGATTTGGCTTTCGCTCAGACCCAGAGCGGACTTGTAAACGGATTGTGTGTCCGACATCGTACTCCGTTAAATATCCTGTTATTGATTTTCTGTTAATGTATAAATGTTGGTGGTGAAGAATTTATTCTTTACTTAACACCCATTTATATGTTGATGGATGATCAATGGTACGGTATGGATTGGCAATGTGGCACTCTAAGGTGAAGATGATCAAGGCTTTGTTCAAAAGCAGGCCTTGTGGTTATAACGTTACTTCGCGAGCCTCACACCCCGGTGGAGTCTAAAACGGAGCAAGGGAACGCAGGGAGTGCACACGTTTCTTTCTAGCTAAAAGTGGTGTCAGTGTCCTACCAGCACTGATATTTATTAAGTGGTTGTTGGATTTGAGGTAACTCGGTTATATTGGTCGCTACTGGCCAATTTAGAGATCCGTTAGGATCGGGAAACGTGTGTTCAGGCATTTCTAATCCACAAAAGTAAGTGTGGACCGGCCCTGCAGGATCCAAGGGTTGGACAAAGTACCAATCCTGGGGCATTGCTAGAGTGTCTCGAATCGGTAAGGATTTCGCTCCTAGACTTGACTCGATATGGAAACCCAAATTTCCAATACGACCCTTACGGACTTGATTGTATTACTAGTATGGAGGCATAATATATGGGTACCTATGCTTCCTAGGATTGATACATTATGATTGAAATGTTTTATTAAAACATATACACACTAATAATAATATCGTTTCATACGTATTTATCATCTTTTAATCACCATAAGGTAAAACTCTATCCTTTGGTGTGCGTTGCATTGTGTGATGGGACCTGAGTCTTATGGTGATTCCATTTTTCCAAAAGCATTGCGTTATTTCATGATTTACTTTAAGTTATGCACGTCAATCCATTGGAGTAAACCCGTTCCGCTAACGCGGCGTGGTCCTTGGATTTGCTTTATTACTATTAGTTAAGTTAGTTAAGAATTCTCACACCAGTCCCATGACTGACCCGTTGTTTGTTTCCACCTTTGCAAACTCGGGTGCCCTCTTCTCCATACGGGCAGTCGAGTAGTTTGTCTACAGGTTTATCTCTCGAGTAGGATTCTGGATTGAATTTTAAAGCTGTGTCCAGAGCTTAGTTATTTTATTTCCACTGCACTGTGATGTATTATAATTTTTGTAAATTTAATCTTCCGCTGTAGTATAATTAGATGTACTCTGATGTTCTGTACTCTGATGTAAACATTTTGTACTGTTTATAAAAGTCGGTTGTTATTTGTTCTAATGTTGTTGTATTCCCAAAATTAACGTATGCGGGATTTGAACGGTCTTGGTCGATTTTGCGATCGATTAAGGGCGGACAAAATCCGTGTCGTTACATATTTTCTCAAAGGCAGCATAAGGATAGAAAAGAATTGTGAATAGAGAAGAAGACTAGGGCTGTTTATATAGTGTTAGGCAGACGAACCTAGGCAGAAAACGTGACCAAATACATCAAAACGAACCAGGTGCAGAAAATTGGAAAAAGCGGGGAGGTCGACCCCAAGGTCGACTACCCAGTCGACCCCGAGGTCGACTACCCAGTCGATCTGGGTGCCTTGGGCGGGAAAATTCCCGCCCAGCCCAACCTGGGTCTGTTTTTCGAATTTGAACTCCTTTTCTGACCTGTTTTGAAATTTGAACTTCGCAGAATCTTCCGGAGGCCATATCAATCTCATACGGACTCCGATTTACGCAAACTTGGACTCGTTTTCATGTAGAATTCCTAGACGAACGCAATGGCGCAGCCCGTTTCCCTTGATTTTGATTTTAACTTTTAATTCTGCCTTGATTTGTGAATCTTAGCATTACAGAATTACGGGGTGTTACAATAACTCAATCTAACCTCGGGTTAGGCATATTCGTCTTTCCTAGATTTACATATTTGTCCTTTTTGTCTACATGTAAATTGCTAAAGACTCTTTTAAACAAATTTGGCCTATATCATATTCATTTGTCATGCCCACTGACATACCTATATTGGAGGCCAAAATCTTGATTTACCCAACTTGCAGTTTATCCCAAATTAGATCAGTTCATGTCAAAACTAGATTTAATATTCTAGTTTATAGTTTATATCCAAACTTGGCTTACATGCCAATTACATACTTTACGGTCAATTAACAATTTACCATTTTACGCCCAAGTCTAATATGCATGTAATATTTACTATTATAGCCAATTCAGATTATGCCAACATATTTGTTATGCCAAATCATCCTAATTAAGCTACGCCCAAATTCCCCCGCCGTAGTCGTACGTATATCATGATTTCACAAGTTTCTAGGTACTCATGAAATGAAACTAACAAAAGGAACAGGGAATAAGCACGAGAATTGACATAAGAGAATAGGCATGAAAAAGTGAACCAAAATACACAAAAACAAAGATAATGGATCCAGTGGGTTTGGTGTACATAATAGAGAACCAGAATAAACTAAGCAAATTACACCCTAAGTATGAGATCCAACAAAAATCAAGGGAGACATAGGTGATTTGATCCAACATAATGTCAGCTCGGTATACAATCATGATTTGTAACTATAATGTTATGGGCATAAGCAACTAACCATAATTGTCATAGGCAATTAACCACAATAGTCATAGTCATGGTCTCATAGTTATGAATCATAGGCGATTAACCACAATAGTCATGGATAATTAACCAAAATAGTCCTAGGCAATTATCATAATATAGTCATAGGCAATTTACTGTAATAATTTCAAATTCATGGTCATAGACAATAGTTTATGTTCATAATCATAGGCAATAACCTCATAATCATGAATCATGGTCGTAGGCAATAGTCTTATGTTCATAGTCATCGACATAGGCATAGGCATAGTCTTATGTTCATAGTCATCGGCATAGGCATAGGCATAGTCTTATGTTCACAGTCATAGGCTTAGGCCAATAACAATAGTTTTCAACGTCACAGGCATAGACACAGTCTCATCGGTAATTGATCACAATAGTTCTTAATTAGATCCAAAGGCATATACAAACAAAGATTCAAATGAGAGGATCAAGCATATTCTTATATTTATTTAATTTCATGCCACAAATAGATCTAGATGTTCAAATCTAAAAAGTAACTGACTTACATTGATCGGTTTCAAAAAATAAGGATAATCAAATAGCGTTGGTGATTTGCTATGATTTGCACGACGTTGCTCGAAGCCGTTGAATTAGCCTTTGCTTCCCTTCTTGAAGCTCTAAATTTATTCGAATCTCCGATATGCAATTCCTAGACGTAATCTTCAAGAATAGTCTTCGTGTTTTATTTTAATTTATTTATTTCAATTATTCCAGAGCCAGCATAATGAGAGAATAAAATGGTGTGAAGAGAATGGGGCTAAGGGGCTGTTTATATAGGATTAGACGAACGAGTGAAGACAGAAAACGAGACCAGATACATCAGAATGAACCCAGGCTCAAAACTGGGTTTCAACACCAAGTCGACCCCCAGGTCAACACTATGGTCGACCTGGTCCCTGGGAGGTCGATACTATGGTCAACCCCCAGGTAAACCTCGTCCTGGGCGGGAAATTTCCTGCCCAGCCTATTCTGGGTTTTGAATTTGAATTTGAATTTGAATTTCGAGCTGTTTTTCTGTTCTGAAAATCCTTGAAACTTCGGAGGTCATATCTCCCTCATACGGACTCCGTTATCTCAAAAACTTGGACTTGTTTCCAAGCAGAATTTCGAGACAAACGCAATGGCGCAACTCGTTTCCCTTGATTCTTACTTTAAATTTTTAATTATACTTTAATTTGCGAAACTTAATGTTATAAAATTACGGGGTGTTACATAATCTAGAAGTCTGGAACCCGCTGATAAGAATTGCATGTTTAGACTTGTCCTAGGGACAAGAGGAAATTATAACATAGATTATAATTAATGGGTTGTGAAACTTGTTAATATGCCTTAGTTAATAGAACTAAGTTAACAAGTAAATAAGGTTAAGTTGTATTGACAATGTAAAATGGAATTATGATTAAATGAGAAAGAACGAGGAAAACTTATAAGCTAAGTTATATTTAATCATAAATAATGACTGACATGTTAAAAAGGAAACATGTAAAATGAGGCGTACTTAATTACACATTATGTAAGAACATGTTATTGTAACTATGGAATTAGACGATAAAAATATAAAGAGATTGTGGGATATAGACCTTGGGACACAATCTAGAGAATAACATGTTGTGGGCTTATTAATGAACTTAAAAGGGGTTAAGTTATATAACCAAAATTAATAAGCAATAGGAACTTGGTAACTTGATCAAGAATTCAATATGAATGAGGATAACCAAGTTAAAAGGAAACCTGAGGAGGAAAAGCAAGCGCGTAATAGAATGATCAAAAATATAGTCTAATAACATATTAAAGTGAGGCTCTTGGACCAGTCCGCACGTTTGAGGGTGAATAACCCAACGAGTCGAGGTGTTATAAGGCACGAGGGGAGCGCACATTCATCTGATTGTTTTGACGTCTCCAAAGGATTGGAAGAGGAAGCATGCGGCTTCCTGAGGTACATAAGGTGATACTAGTAGTCCTCTGTTCAGTGACAGATGTCTTGGGCTGTGCTCGCAGAGGTTGGGTCTGCGCGTAACTACTAGGTAGGTGGGCCTTGACTGCAGATGTAGGTATGCAGTCAAAATGCTGTGATGAGGTGACACCATGGTGGTTCGGCGGTTGCCTCACGGGGAGGCAGAGGGTCATGACCAACAACGATAGTAGATCATCAGACACCTATCATTGGCAGCCAGCGAGATGCGAAAAGACTAGAGCTAAACCCAAGATACTATTTCACCTTTCACTATCGAGGTACGGGGTTGAGGGTTGACGCCATATGGATGTTTAGATTGGTTATTATTAGGGGCGGTCGCTTAGCTCCTGTAGTCTTTACTAGTTGAGGGAGGGGCCGAGGTGGGGACAAAACCATCATGGAAAACAGACCCTAGGAATATCTGTATTTGGAGGCTCTTAAAGGCGGGCCTGTACAGGTATGGAAAAGCTCCGGGCTAAGTTTCGTGTTTCTTGTTTAGCCCTGCCATGGAACTCAGTGTAACGACCCAACTTTCAAACACATCGGTAGTCGTGTCATTAATAAGAATAAGAATAGATAGAAAATAGAATCATAGAAACATCAGAATCTCACAGTGGAATTTTCACAAAAGATGATACTTCATATTATTACACAGCGGAATATATTACATCAGAGCATACTGAACTAGTGATACAAGCCATTCATAGTACATCTTTAATTATACATATCATTGACGACCAACTGACAGGCCTATAATTATACAGTAGTTGAGATAAGTGGACCAGCACACAGAAAGTTCCATTCCAGCTTTCCAAGTTTCATCAAATCCTAATTCACTTGTCTATTCATAACAAGTGTTATGAATACCCAACAGTTTAAGGAAAATACAGAAAAATAAACTCCGGGTCAGTCAGGGGACTGGTATGAGTAAACAGTTTGAAACAAATAGAAATATCTCATAAGACCACGCCATAAATACGGAACGGGTTTTTACCTTATGAGATCAAAAAACTTTGTATACTTTAAATCGGATATTATCATAATGTATATATGTTTTCAGAAATAAATTAGAATCTAGAAGAATGCTTGCATCTCACATTCTCCTATATAGTATACAAATAAAAACTGCTTGGCTCTTATGGAAATTGGATTTCCAACTATGACTAGGTATGGGACCACCTTCCGATGATGTATCTCTAGAGGCGAATACACCTAGGTTCAACAAGAACGTCTTGCAACCCGACCCACACATGACCGACCACTCATTTCTCTTGAGTGTATCGAATGTATATCACTAACAGTCGGACTCAAACCACCATTTCCCGAATGGGCAGAATCGATAGAGTAAGAAACACAAGGATTTTCTCTAGATAGGTGATTATACACCCTAAGGGGAGCGACCTACATAGCCATGCTGCCTACCCGATTTTTGTCATTTCCTGGGTGTGAGGCTTGAGGCTAGACTTACCTTTTTATCATCACTGTTAATTTCTTTGAATACCATATCGTCAAATCCATTGAACATCACTAATTGATTTCCATAAAAATACTCTGGTTTTAGGCTAAAGAAGTTTCCCTTCTGTCCCAGCAACTGGTACATTTGAAGAAAACAACGTACGTGATTCCTTTGGAAATACTCTTTCAGACATTCGTCCATACAAGTTGTCCTGGGACAGAACAAACCGAAGGCACTATTCTGTAACACAAAATAGCCTTTGCATATCTCTATCTTCAATTCCTTCAATAACTTCCGACGCGCGATGTATAAATCAAATCGAAGTGGAACATTAATTCCGGACTCTTTGAAACGATTATCGTATGTCTTTTAAAGTAAGACGATATTTAAAGGAATCTGAATTATATGAAATCTTTTACTTTATTACGTCGTTAAATTTTCAAACGAGAAGGCACGTGCTTCGCACACGGAAATGAATATAATAATGTAAACAAACACATATCCTTTATTTATTTAACTGGAAGGCATGTGCTTTGCACATGGCACTGAATACAAAAATGTTACTTTGTTAATTTTGACAATCATTTTGTGGTTAAATTGTATAGGAGCTGTTTTTTTCTCTGTCTGGGTCCCTAGTCGAACCATCGACTATTATATATATTTGTATTGTATACCAATTTATTTAAGTTATTTAAATATCCAATCTCTTTCTTACTTCTCTTTTATTTATTTATTTATTTTAAAAAAAATAACTTATTTTAAACTGATTAGTAAAATTTTGTTTACTCCGGTCCTCGTTCGTTCATTTGTCAACTGATCCCATCAACAATACTATTCGGTTTCCCTTTTTACTTCCTTATATATCTAGATTTATATTTCAAGAAATTCTTTTTATGCTATTCCTTAAAATTCCTATTTCTAGAATTTATTTCTCCCTTTATTTTATTGTCTACTTTCTTTTCTCATTCCTTCTATTTTCTTCTTCTTTTATTTCTATTTATTTAGTCTCATAAGGCCCAACGCCAACCCACTTCCCTTCTTTTCCCTTTATTCTTAAATTCCCTTTTATTTGGGGCCCAATAAGGCCTGACGCCAGCCCAAAGTCCACAACTTCCCTTCCTCTTTATTTCTATTTCTATACTTTCTTGCCCCGTCTCTTACCTTCTTTCGCCCATAACCTGCTGCGCCCCTTCCTTCTTCTTGTTTTAACTTTCTTCTCTTCTTGTTTCGAACACTACATTTTTATTATTATTAAATCAATCTGTTACTTCCCCTCTCATCTTCTACATGCATACTCCTGTCCCTAGTTTGTTTTACTGCCTGTTCTTCCTTTCCCTTTTGATTTCTATTTCCTACTTACTTTTCTTTTGATTCAATTTGCAACTGCATGGCTATCACAGCCAAACTGGATCAACACAACATGCCTTACCCACCCCTAGCAGTTGTAAATGCTGTATTCTTCTTCATTATTTTCACTTACCAGTCCAATGTACACACGGTGCACTTGGGCACATGCACAAACACCTCGGCACTCACTACACTACCTCGATCACCTCCACGCACCGCCGATCAGTTAATGACACCGTTTCCGAGTTCGAAATCTCCTCAGTTCGCTAGAACAGTGATTTCACTGTTAAAACCCACTTGCCAAAATAGAGACTTTGATCCAAGAAAACACCAAAACTTTGTCGTATGATGTCCTATTTCCAAACCAAGATTTAATTTAACAAACCAAGATTTAAATGGTATGTAAACTACTCTTTGGTATTTGCAAAGTGTTTCATGTTTCCACCATCGTCGCACGTGTCACATCGCCCCCTGAAATCATCCGTGCCACCAGAAACTACACCGCTCACCTAGTTAAAAATTCAATGCTTCCATCGGCTTTACCAAAACTAACCCCTTGTAATAACCCGGAAAATCTGGGCTAGTTTAAAATTTTTATTTTGGCAATTATAGCGAGTTTTGATTATTTAAAATGAATTATTTTAAATAATATCGACGAGAAATTTATTTTGAATATAATTCGACGTATATATTATATACGTCGCCGTTAGAATATAAATAATTTTATATAATTATAAATAGAATTGAAAATGGCGCGGTAGTTCGATAATTCGATTTCAAACTTCGATTGAATGTACCGGGTGCAAAACAATCCGGATTTTAGTGAAACCAAAAATGATAGGATCTATTTGATAATATCTTTCCAACGAATCCGAAAGATCGAAAGTTCATAGCGGGAATCAAAAGATATGTCCAGTTGAAAATTCTGAATAGTCACTATGGAATTCAGGCCCTTAAAAATGGACATTTTGCAAACGACCTCGGATTTCGACGAAACCAGTTTTGTTAGGTCCGTGATGTCGAATTATTGCTAGATTCCAAATGTCATAATTTTTCGAATCAATATGTGAGCGTGGCGAAGGAAAACGCGTTTGACCAGTTTCAGTTGATTTTAATCGACTGGAAAATGACCATTTTTCAAACGGTCTCAGAATTCGACGAAACTAGTTTTGTTAGGACCGTATCGTCAATACGAAGCTAGAAAATATTTTTCTGGAATTTTTCTAGTTAGTATGTGACCCCGGTAATTTGAAATGTACGTTTAAAATTCAATATAGTGATTTAAATGTAAATTTAACGAAAACTGATTGAAACGATCAAATCAACCTACGATACATATCCCATTGTGTTCGGAATGGGGGTGAAACGCTATGGATGACAGGCGGTGGGCCTTGTTTCGAGGTCGATAGAAAAAGTTGCTTTATGTGAAAAAAAAAGAAAAAAAATAATAAAAAAATAAAATAAAATAATCCTTCTCCCCCTATTACGCTGCCCCCCCTCTTATTTTTCAAATCGGTTTTCAGAACAAAATAAAAAAAAAGAGAAAAAAACCCGCTCCAGCCCTAGCTCGTGTCCACCGCGCCGCCGCCTGCGCTCGCCATCGCCGGAGGTCGACCTCCCACCCCCAGTCGCCCCTCCACCTCGTCGACCCCCCCCCCCCCCCCCCCGTGGCGCGCTTCTCTCCCCTGTTCGATTAAACCCCTTCCTCTGGTCACGAAGAACCACCCTCCTCTCACCGCCAAGTCTCCTGCCCTACTCCTCCTTCCACCGCAAGTCCGGAGTCTACCGCCTGAAGCCGACTGTGAGCCTTTTTAATTAAATTTCCTTTTCAGTTTTTTTTATCAAAGATTAAATTCTGATTTCTTTATATATATATATAAAAATTTCAGTTTCTAAAATATATAAAGCGTAGCGAATAAAAATGGTTTTTTCTTTAGGTATGAAAGTTTAATTTTTCAATGTATAGAAGTGATTTATATGGAAGATTTAGAAGTTAAAAATATTTTCTTTTATATAATCAAGATATTAAAAATATAATTTTTATATTATAAAGAGGTTAAAAATATAATTTTTATATTATAGAAATATTAAAAATATGATTTTTATATAGTAGCGAATATAAAGATTTGATTTTTATATTATATAAATATTAAAAATATGATTTTTATAAGTTAGAGTATGTAAAAATTCGATTTTTATATATTGAATAGCAAAGTAAAAATTTGATTTTTATATATTGAATAGCAAAGTAAAAATTCGATTTTTATATATTGAATAGCAAAGTAAAAATTCGATTTTTATATATTGAACATCATAGTAAAAATTAGATTTTTATATATTGAATCGCATAGAAAAAATTCGATTTTTAAAAGTATGAAGAAATTATAAAAATATGATTTTTAAATGGAAAGTGAATAAATAAAAATGTGATTTTTATTTCAAAGACAACAAAATATAAAAATGTGTGATTTTTATATATGTAGTGGCTACGGGCAAAGAAGATAGCGAAGATGCGATAGCAATGAAGATTTCTCTCAGTGAAGTGCCGTGGAGCTAGGATAGCTATCTGTGAGAACTTCTCACCTTTCAATTTATTTTTCTAGTTATATATATATATATTAGGATGCGGACGGTGCTTAGCAGCACCCGACACAATCGTCCACAGACCATGGACTTGTTTGTTTGGCTGTGTTGTTAGTTAGATTGTTTGAGTTGATTTGAATTGTTTGGTGAAATGAAATTGATATGATTGATGTGTGAATGGCGTGGGCCTTCACTAGACCGGGGATAAGGCTAGGCCTCGTCCCGTTTCTAGTATCGTGCCGTTATACCGCCGAAATTTTCTAAAATGTGTTAGAAAAATAAAAATATCATTTTATTTAAAGGATGAACTTAATAGAAATTCATATGTTGGAATAAAATGTTTTATCGTTAAAAATATATTTTTTAACGTGAATGTGAATAAATAAATATTCATTTACAAACCAGACGGTTTGTTTATGTACACCTATTTGAAGGACATTGATTGGGACGATAAATTTTACACATCGCCCAACTGCACGAATAAAATATTTGTTTGATTGTTTGAAACCCCACACGGGTGTTGGGATGAAACTTGAAGTTCACTCATCCTGATTGATTAAATATGTCGATCGATTGATTGACAAGCTGCTATAAGCGTTAAATGTCTATATTTGATGCTTATACAGTGTAGTGCACTTTGGTTGATGGTTGATTATTTTTCAATGCTATTATATACATGTGTTGTATGAAAATCCATATAATTAACATTATATGGTGATTGATTGGGCCTCATTCCAATTTAGAAAATAAAGAATATTATAAAATAAAAGTTCATGTGTTGACAGTACTCATCCATTGAGATTGGTCATGTGTTGAACGAAATATTTTGATAATAAAATTTACATCCTTATCAATATAAAATAACGGTTCATGTGTTGACAGTACTCATCCTTTGAGATTGGTCATGTGTTGAACGAAATATTTTAATAATAACAACTCTTTTGAAAATGAAATATTTGAAATAAAATATTTGAAATAGAAATTTATGAAGCCGTGTTGATTAGATTGACGCCATTTTGACGTAAACGATATTTATATCGATTTTAAACGATTTCGAATTGAATTGAATTGAAAACGATTTCGAAATGAATTGAATTGAAAAAGATTTCGAATTGAATTGAAAACGATTTCGAAATGAATTGAATTGAAAACGATTTCGAAATGAATTGAATTGAAAACGATTTCGAAATGAATTGAATTGAAAACGTTTTCGAAATGAATTGAATTGAAAACGATTTCGAAATGAATTGAATTGAAAACGTTTTCGAAATGAATTGAATTGAAAACGATTTCGAAATGAATTGAATTGAAAACGATTTCGAAATGAATTGAATTGAAAACGATTTCGAAATGAATTGAATTGAAAACGTTTTCGAAATGAATTGAATTGAAAACGATTTCGAAATGAATTGAATTGAAAACGTTTTCGAAATGAATTGAATTGAAAACGATTTCGAAATGAATTGAAAACGATTTCGAAATGAATTGAAAACGATTTCGAATTGAATTGAATTGAAAACGATATCGAAATGAATTGAATTGAAAACGTTTTCGAAATGAATTGAATTGAAAACGATTTCGAAATGAATTGAATTGAAAACGATTTCGAAATGAATTGAATTGAAAACGATTTCGAAATGAATTGAATTGAAAACGATTTCGAAATGAATTGAATTGAAAACGAATTCAAATTGAATTGAAAGTGAATTGAAATGAATTCAAATTGAATTGAAATTTGAATTGAATAGAAATGGATTTTAAAACGAATTTATAAAGAAGAATTCAATTTTGATTTGAATTGAAATGGAAGTTGAAATTGCTTTTGAAACGAATTTTAAAAACTATTTATATGATTCGTTTTAAATAGAAATCGACGAAATATATAATATATATATTATATATATAATATAATGGCCTGAATAGAACGCGCCGCGCCAGTTCGTGAATTTCGACCATTTATTTCAAATGGACAATACGGGAGATCCGACCATCGGATTCTCAAAAAACCGGAACCGTTGGATTCGTATCGGAAAGAGCTTTCTAACGAATATTAGAAATTAGAAATCTAACGGTTGGATTTGGAATTATGTCCAGATCAAATTCGAAAAAGGTCGTTGTAAGTGCAGTTCGATGGCCATTGATGGAAATCGACTGTACGGGCCTTAATAAAATTATTAAAAATAGTAATAATTTATGTAAAATCATAAGAAATGATTTAGAAAGAATTGGGATGAAAAACTCCATATTTGAAAAGATAAAAATAGATTTTTATCGAAATGAACTAGTTTTGAACTAGAAATATAATTCTATTTATTTTTAAATAAATAAATTGAATTAGAAAAGGGTTTTAAAAATAACCATAGTTTCCAATGATTGCATTGGAGTGGATTTGAATCGAAATTGTCTTCGGGATATTTCGATGTTGGAATTCGTGATTATGCAGATGTGGTTATGGAAATTTGAAACATATATATCCATATCGTTATTTCCAGCACGACATTTGTTAATCGTAGAATTTGATATTGAATATAAGCCGATATATTTTCTATTCAGAGCCTTGTATTTAATATCGAATGTGATTTGGGTTTGTCGTGAATGGTGTCTTCATTAACACTGTTCTTGAACCCGGTTGAGAAAAGATTAAATCTTTTTATTTAGATTTAATGAAGTGTACCAATTAAATGATATTTAATTGGAATTGAATTGATATTGATTTTTGGGTTTATCGTGGACAGTGTTTTAAATAACACTCGTTCTTTAACCCGATAATTAATGAATGTGATTTTGGGTTTATCGTGAACTGTGTTTTAAATGACACTGATTCTTTAACCCAGTTAAAGATTAAAACTAAGTGGAGTTTTAATGAATCTTTAATTAGATTGAAATGATCGAAAATGGAGTATCACCAGTTTTGCTCCAGGCGATAGTTAAATCTTTAATTAGATTTGAACGTGAAATGGTAATTGAATTTACCGATAACACTGTGGTGTTAGATATGAAGTATTACCAGTTTTACTTCATGGGATGAATAGGTTGGGATGGGGAAATTAAAATAAATGATTACTTCGGTAAGGTTCGCTAATCCTGACTAGTTTGAATTGAGATTCAAAAATAGAATAAAGAATAAATTTTAAAGAATTTATCTTTGATAAAATTAATGGGAACCTTTCCCTATGAATGTGAAATTTAGAAACTAACTGTCGGTTAGCCAAGCAGGATGGTTTTCTGGATATTGATCTGATGTTGGTTTCGGCCTTCGGGGTTAATATTTGGGGAATTATTCTCTTGATTAATTTATGGTTAGTGACTAATGAATTGGAATGAGGCGTATGTTGTGTTTGTGTAACACTTACTTAAGATATACGCGAGTTATTCGGAAAGACCGGGTTTATCCCATTCTGAATAACTGAATACGACGATAAGTCGAAGATGAAGACGATGGTCGAAGACCGGAGGTCTTCACGTCGTTTGGGTGGTTACTGATGATCTTGATTGGGCTGTACACCCAACAAGATGGAAACAGTTAGTGATCGTCCAGACGTACTTGGAGATCGATGGATATGCGGGGTACTAGGTGCCTCCGGTTTCGTTCAGACCCAAAACGGACTTGTAAATGGACTGTGTGTCTGACATTGGATTTCAGTCCGTTTGATTGATCTCTATTAAATATATATCTGTTTGGCGGCGGAGAATTTATTCTCTTGCTTAACGCCCATCTCTGAGACGTACGAGCTCAGGGGTTATATATTGATGGATATCAAACGCATGGAGTGAATTGCCTGTGTGGCATGCCTAAGTGGCAATTGATCGAGGCTTCTGTTGAAAAGCAAAGTCTTGTGGTGATGATCAAAGCAAGGCCTTTGTGGCGTAGCTTTGTGTAACATTTGCTTCGCGAGTTTCACACCCGGTATGAACCAAAAACGGGAGAGGACGTCAGGGAGGGCATGCGTTTCTTTCTAGCTAGAAGTGGCGTCAGTGGTTTTACACGCCCTGACGAGTTTGACTTAGGTGGTTGTTGCTGTTGCGAGGCGCCTCGGATTGATCGGTCGTTCTCGAACCGATGGAGTCATTTAGTTGGCTCGTTTACGCCCCATAGGGCGGGGAAATGCATGTCCAAGGTTTAAGTTTAATCCACATCGGTGGACTGGCCCTGAGGATCCAAGGGCCCACCTGAGTCTGGGTCCTGAGGGGCGGGCTAGAGCATCTCGAATCGGTTGAGGACTATCTTTTGCCTCGGTTCATAGATGGAAATCCAACTTCCAAATACGTGTGTTGCGGTTTTAATTGTAGAACTAGTATGGCGACATGATATATGGTACCCATGCCGTCTATGATTGATATTTATGATTGAAATTGTTTTGACACTATACACTTATAGTAGTATCAAATGATTTGTTTTAAACGTACTAAGCATGTTTGGCTATTATAAGGGAAAACCCTATCCTCGGCTGCGTTGCATTGTGTGATGGGACCTGGGTCTTATAATAGCTTCATTTTTAGAAAAGCATCGCGCTGTTTACTTATATGCACTGGTATTCTTGGGAGGAAACCCGTTCCGTGTTATACGGCGTGGTCCCTTGATTTACCTAATGATTTAAAGTAAAGATTAATAACTGTTTTAGTTCTCACACCAGTCACATGACTGACCTGGAGTTTATTGTTTTAACCTAAACTCTGGGTGCCCTTATTTTGACACAGGCAGCTAGTAGTTTTGGTTTTGCAGATTTATATTCACAGGATCCTGGTTTACAGCTGGAACGATATCCGGAAAGCTTTGTATCCGTATATCCACTTCTAGTTGTGTATTGTATTATTTTCCGCTGCTATGTATTTAAAATGTAATTTAAATCTCTGATATTTCTGTGTAATATTCATTTTTACTCTGTATATTCTTGTAATCTGATGCATTGTTGTAATATACAATGAAACGTTCTTCTGTATGCGTTCTGATTTGTCGTGTTCTCAAACGATAGGGCGTTTCGAACGGTCTGGGTCGGTTTAGCGACTGGTTCGGACCGAGCGAAATTCCTTGCCCTCACAGTTGGTATCAGAGCTTTGGTTTACAAAGCTCGAGAACAAGGCACATTAGAACCATACGAAAGAATTCATCAGATATTGGATTAGTAATATCCAACGAGAATGACTCGTTAGAGATGGGATCAGTAGTATCCTAGAACGAGTGTGAAGAGTATATTTTTGAAAATGAAAACAAATTTTGTTTTGAAAATTTAAATCAACTATTCGTATTTGATTATCTATTTATATTGATGTGGACAATCCAATATATATAGATTTTGCGTATACGTCTGATCCGCGTGTATTCGAAATTTTAATATACTGGATAGATATAGAATTACACTCTAATCGCCCGGAGATGATTTTGATGATGGAGCTCCATCATTAGAATTTATGTTCGAGTGACGAAAGTGGGCTTTCTATATATTTCCTATTGACAGGTGTGAGAACCAAAATTTGATAGGGCCTATTGTTGTGAATTGGCATCAAAAACATGATTTTTGTATATGTATCAAAGTTATCAATTTGAAACTCTAATCCACTAATTGATTGATGTTTGTGTTGTTTGTTTAATTGTTTGCTAATTTTTAGCCAATTAGCCTAATTGAATTGTATTGAAAATTGGTCGCATTTGCTTGCATATGCATATATTGCATTGAACAGGTCATAGCAAGGAGGCTAGAGCCGAAGAATAAAATTTGTTTGCCCGACAAATAGGTACATGTGTACTACATAATTTACTGTTTTGTTTGGGTGATGATGATTTTATGAGCCTATTGGCTAGCCGCTTGGCTTTTTCTTTTTCTTTTTGAGATCTGAAGGACCGGGGAAGCTATTTGAAATTCCCCGATGCTCCCGGTGCAGGGGAGGTTATGGCGAAATTTTTCAAAAATTTAGGGTGTTAGCCAAATTTTTGAAATTTTGAAAATTCTCAGAAACTGAAAAGTTGGAGAATGGAAGCCAGATCGAACGTAGAGTTGATTAATCAAACCACTTTCGACTTTGTTCCTTTTCGGGGACGAAAAGTTTTAAGTGGGGGAGATTGTAATAACCCGGAAAATCTGGGCTAGTTTAAATTTTTTATTTTGGCAATTATAGCGAGTTTTGATTATTTAAAATGAATTATTTTAAATAATATCGACGAGAAATTTATTTTGAATATAATTCGACGTATATATTATATACGTCGTCGTTAGAATATAAATAATTTTATATAATTATAAATAGAATTGAAAATGGCGCGGTAGTTCGATAATTCGATTTCAAACTTCGATTGAATGTACCGGGTGCAAAACAATCCGGATTTTAGTGAAACCAAAAATGATAGGATCTATTTGATAATATATTTCCAACGAATCCGAAAGATCGAAAGTTCGTAGCGGGAATCAAAAGATATGTCCAGTTGAAAATTCTGAATAGTCGCTATGGAATTCAGGCCCTTAAAAATGGACATTTTGCAAACGACCTCGGATTTCGACGAAACCAGTTTTGTTAGGTCCGTGATGTCGAATTATTGCTAGATTCCAAATGTCATAATTTTTCCAATCAATATGTGAGCGTGGCGAAGGAAAACGCGTTTGACCAGTTTCAGTTGATTTTAATCGACTGGAAAATGACCATTTTTCAAACGGTCTCAGAATTCGACGAAACTAGTTTTGTTAGGACCGTATCGTCAATACGAAGCTAGAAAATATTTTTCTGGAATTTTTCTAGTTAGTATGTGACCCCGGTAATTTGAAATGTACGTTTAAAATTCAATATAGTGATTTAAATGTAAATTTAACGAAAACTGATTGAAACGATCAAATCAACCTATGATACATATCCCATTGTGTTCGGAATGGGGGTGAAACGCTATGGACGACAGGCGGTGGGCCTTGTTTCGAGGTCGATAGAAAAAGTTGCTTTATGTGGAAAAAAAAGAAAAAAATAATAAAAAAATAAAATAAAATAATCCTTCTCCCCCTATTACGCTGCCCCCCCCCCCTCTTATTTTTCAAATCGGTTTTCAGAACAAAATAAAAAAAAAAGAGAAAAAAACCCGCTCCAGCCCTAGCTCGTGTCCACCGCGCCGCCGCCTGCGCTCGCCATCGCCGGAGGTCGACCTCCCACCCCCAGTCGCCCCTCCACCTTGTCAACCCCCCCCCCCCCGTGGCGCGCTTCTCTCCCCTGTTCGATTAAACCCCTTCCTCTGGTCGCGAAGAACCACCCTCCTCTCACCGCCAAGTCTCCTGCCCTACTCCTCCTTCCACCGCAACTCCGGAGTCCACCGCCTGAAGCCGATTGTGAGCCTTTTTAATTAAATTTCCATTTCAGTTTTTTTTTATCATAGATTAAATTCTGATTTCTTTATATATATATATATATATAAATTTCAGTTTCTAAAATATATAAAGCGTAGCGAATAAAAATGGTTTTTTCTTTAGGTATGAAAATTTAATTTTTCAATGTATAGAAGTGATTTATATGGAAGATTTAGAAGTTAAAAATATTTTCTTTTATATAATCAAGATATTAAAAATATAATTTTTATATTATAAAGAGGTTAAAAATATAATTTTTATATTATAGAAATATTAAAAATATGATTTTTATATAGTAGCGAATATAAAGATTTGATTTTTATGTTATATAAATATTAAAAATATGATTTTTATAAGTTAGAGTATGTAAAATTCGATTTTTATATATTGAATAGCAAAGTAAAAATTCGATTTTTATATATTGAATAGCAAAGTAAAAATTCGATTTTTATATATTGAATAGCAAAGTAAAAATTCGATTTTTATATATTGAACATCATAGTAAAAATTAGATTTTTATATATTGAATCGCATAGTAAAAATTCGATTTTTAAAAGTATGAAGAAATTATAAAAATATGATTTTTAAATGGAAAGTGAATAAATAAAAATGCGATTTTTATTTCAAAGACAACAAAATATAAAAATGTGTGATTTTTATATATGTAGTGGCTACGGGCAAAGAAGATAGCGAAGATGCGATAGCAATGAAGATTTCTATCAGTGAAGTGCCGTGGAGCTAGGATAGCTATCTGTGAGAACTTCTCACCTTTCAATTTATTTTTCTAGTTATATATATATATATACTAGGATGCAGACCGTGCTTAGTAGCACCCGACACAATCGTCCACAGACCATGGACTTGTTTGTTTGGCTGTGTTGTTAGTTAGATTGTTTGAGTTGATTTGAATTGTTTGGTGAAATGAAATTGATATGATTGATGTGTGAATGGCGTGGGCCTTCACTAGACCGGGGATAAGGCTAGGCCTCGTCCCGTTTCTAGTATCGTGCCGTTATACCGCCGAAATTTTCTAAAATGTGTTAGAAAAATAAAAATATCATTTTATTTAAAGGATGAACTTAATAGAAATTCATATGTTGGAATAAAATGTTTTATCGTTAAAAATATAATTTTTAACGTGAATGTGAATAAATAAATATTCATTTACAAACCAGACGGTTTGTTTATGTACACCTATTTGAAGGACATTGATTGGGACGATAAATTTTACACATCGCCCAACTGCACGAATAAAATATTTGTTTGATTGTTTGAAACCCCACACGGGTGTTGGGATGAAACTTGAAGTTCACTCGTCCTGATTGATTAAATATGTCGATCGATTGATTGACAAGCTGCTATAAGCGTTAAATGTCTATATTTGATGCTTATACAGTGTAGTGCACTTTGGTTGATGGTTGATTATTTTTCAATGCTATTATATACATGTGTTGTATGAAAATCCATATAATTAACATTATATGGTGATTGATTGGGCCTCATTCCAATTTAGAAAATAAAGAATATTATAAAATAAAAGTTCATGTGTTGACAGTACTCATCCATTGAGATTGGTCATGTGTTGAACGAAATATTTTGATAATAAAATTTACATCTTTATCGATATAAAATAACGGTTCATGTGTTGACAGTACTCATCCTTTGAGATTGGTCATGTGTTGAACGAAATATTTTGATAATAACAACTCTTTTGAAAAAGAAATATTTGAAATAGAAATTTATGAAGCCGTGTTGATTAGATTGACGCCATTTTGACGTAAACGATATTTATATCGATTTTAAACGATTTCGAATTGAATTGAATTGAAAAGGATTTCGAATTGAATTGAATTGAAAACGATTTCGAATTGAATTGAAAACGATTTCGAAATGAATTGAATTGAAAATGATTTCGAAATGAATTGAAAACGAAATTGAATTGAAAACGATTTCGAATTGAATTGAATTGAAAACGATTTCGAAATGAATTGAATTGAAAACGTTTTCGAAATGAATTGAATTGAAAACGATTTCGAAATGAATTGAATTGAAAACGATTTCGAAATGAATTGAATTGAAAACGATTTCGAAATGAATTGAATTGAAAACGATTTCGAAATGAATTGAATTGAAAACGATTTTGAAATGAATTGAATTGAAAACGATTTCGAAATGAATTGAATTGAAAACGAATTCAAATTGAATTGAAAGTGAATTGAAATGAATTCAAATTGAATTGAAATTTGAATTGAATAGAAATGGATTTTAAAACGAATTTATAAAGAAGAATTCAATTTTTATTTGAATTGAAATGGAAGTTGAAATTGCTTTTGAAACGAATTTTAAAAACTATTTATATGATTCGTTTTAAATAGAAATCGACGAAATATATATTATATATATTATATATATAATATAATGGCCTGAATAGAACGCGCCGCGCCGCGGCAGTTCGTGAATTTCGACCATTTATTTCAAATGGACATTACGGGAGATCCGACCATCGGATTCTCCTAAAACCGGAACCGTTGGGTTCGTATCGGAAAGAGCTTTCTAACGAATATTAGAAATTAGAAATCTAACGGTTGGATTTGGAATTATGTCCAGATCAAATTCGAAAAAGGTCGCTGTAAGTGCAGTTCGATGGCCATTGATGGAAATCGACTGTACGGTCCTTAATAAAATTATTAAAAATAGTAATAATTTATGTAAAATCATAAGAAATGATTTAGAAAGAATTGGGATGAAAAACTCCATATTTTAAAAGATAAAAATAGATTTTTATCGAAATGAACTAGTTTTGAACTAGAAATATAATTCTATTTATTTTTAAATAAATAAATTGAATTAGAAAAGGGTTTTAAAAATAACCATAATTTCCAATGATTGCATTGGAGTGGATTTGAATCGAAATTGTCTTCGGGATATTTCGATGTTGGAATTCGTGATTATGCAGATGTGGTTATGGAAATTTGAAAGATATATATCCATATCGTTATTTCCAGCACGACATTTGTTAATCGTAGAATTTGATATTGAATATAAGCCGATATATTTTCTATTCAGAGCCTTGTATTTAATATCGAATGTGATTTGGGTTTGTCGTGAATGGTGTCTTCATTAACACTGTTCTTGAACCCGGTTGAGAAAAGATTAAATCTTTTTATTTAGATTTAATGAAGTATACCAATTAAATGATATTTAATTGGAATTGAATTGATATTGATTTTTGGGTTTATCGTGGACAGTGTTTTAAATAACACTCGTTCTTTAACCCGATAATTAATGAATGTGATTTTGGGTTTATCGTGAACTGTGTTTTAAATGACACTGATTCTTTAACCCAGTTAAAGATTAAAACTAAGTGGAGTTTTAATGAATCTTTAATTAGATTGAAATGATCGAAAATGGAGTATCACCAGTTTTGCTCCAGGCGATAGTTAAATCTTTAATTAGATTTGAATGTGAAATGGTAATTGAATTTACCGATAACACTGTGGTGTTAGATATGAAGTATTACCAGTTTTACTTCATGGGATGAATAGGTTGGGATGGGGAAATTAAAATAAATGATTACTTCGGTAAGGTTCGCTAATCCCGACTAGTTTGAATTGAGATTCAAAAATAGAATAAAGAATAAATTTTAAAGAATTTATCTTTGATAAAATTAATGGGAACCTTTCCCTATGAATGTGAAATTTAGAAACTAACTGTCGGTTAGCCAAGCAGGATGGTTTTCTGGATATTGATCTGATGTTGGTTTCGGCCTTCGGGGTTAATATTTGGGGAATTATTCTCTTGATTAATTTATGGTTAGTGACTAATGAATTGGAATGAGGCGTATGTTGTGTTTGTGTAACACTTACTTAAGATATACGCGAGTTATTCGGAAAGACCGGGTTTATCCCATTCTGAATAACTGAGTACGACGATAAGTCGAAGATGAAGACGATGGTCGAAGACCGGAGGTCTTCACGTCGTTTGGGTGGTTACTTATGATCTTGATTGGGCTGTACACCCAAGAAGATGGAAACAGTTAGTGATCGTCCAAACGTACTTGGAGATCGATGGATATGCGGGGTACTAGGTGCCTCCGGTTTCGTTCAGACCCAAAACGGACTTGTAAATGGACTGTGTGTCTGACATTGGATTTCAGTCCGTGTGATTGATCTCTATTAAATATATATCTGTTTGGCGGCGGAGAATTTATTCTCTTGCTTAACGCCCTTCTCTGAGACGTACGAGCTCAGGGGTTATATATTGATGGATATCAAACGCATGGAGTGAATTGCCTGTGTGGCATGCCTAAGTGGCAATTGATCGAGGCTTCTGTTGAAAAGCAAAGTCTTGTGGTGATGATCAAAGCAAGGCCTTTGTGGCGTAGCTTTGTGTAACGTTTGCTTCGCGAGTTTCACACCCGGTATGAACCAAAAACGGGAGAGGACGTCAGGGAGGGCATGCGTTTCTTTCTAGCTAGAAGTGGCGTCAGTGGTTTTACACGCCCTGATGAGTTTGACTTATGTGGTTGTTGCTGTTGCGAGGCGCCTCGGATTGATCGGTCGTTCTCGAACCGATGGAGTCATTTAGTTGGCTCGTTTACACCCCATAGGGCGGGGAAATGCATGTCCAGGGTTTAAGTTTAATCCACATCGGTGGACTGGCCCTGAGGATCCAAGGGCCCACCTGAGTCTGGGTCCTGAGGGGCGGGCTAGAGCGTCTCGAATCGGTTGAGGACTATCTTTTGCCTCGGTTCATAGATGGAAATCCAACTTCCAAATACGTGTATTGCGGTTTTAATTGTAGAACTAGTATGGCGACATGATATATGGTACCCATGCCGTCTATGATTGATATTAATGATCGAAATTGTTTTGACACTATACACTTATAGTAGTATCAAATGATTTGTTATAAACGTACTAAGCATGTTTGGCTATTATAAGGGAAAACCCTATCCTCGGCTGCGTTGCATTGTGTGATGGGACCTGGGTCTTATAATAGCTTCATTTTTAGAAAAGCATCGCGCTGTTTACTTATATGCACTGGTATTCTTGGGAGGAAACCCGTTCCGTGTTATACGGCGTGGTCCCTTGATTTACCTAGTGATTTAAAGTAAAGATTAATAACTGTTTTAGTTCTCACACCAGTCACATGACTGACCTGGAGTTTATTGTTTTAACCTAAACTCTGGGTGCCCTTATTTTGACACGGGCAACTAGTAGTTTTGGTTTTGCAGATTTATATTCACAGGATCCTGGTTTACAGCTGGAACAATATCCGGAAAGCTTTGTATCCGTATATCTACTTCTAGTTGTGTATTGTATTATTTTCCGCTGCTATGTATTTAAAATGTAATTTAAATCTCTGATATTTCTGTGTAATATTCATTTTTACTCTGTATATTCTTGTAATCTGATGCATTGTTGTAATATACAATGAAACGTTCTTCTGTATGCGTTCTGATTTGTCGTGTTCTCAAACGATAGGGCGTTTCGAACGGTCTGGGTCGGTTTAGCGACTGGTTCGGACCGAGCGAAATTCCTTGCCGTCACACCCCTACTGTTTTGCCTTTATTTATCCTTTGGTATCCATATTATTGTCCTATACTAAGATTAATGCCTTCCTGTGATGTCCATTATAGCAATAAGTAGAGATTTAACACAAAGACATGTCAAATCTGGGCAGTATTACTCATGCAAGTTGAGTGAACGGTGTGCCTTCTTTTTAAGATATACATTGTATTAGCAGAGATAGGTTTTATTCTCGGGAAAAAGGGTGCTATAACTAGTTATATAATTTGAGTATACTTAAAATAAATAAAATACTGAATACACTTCGTGCAACAGATAAACTCAATAGAGTTATTTATACCAAGTTTTGTCACATATTATATATTTTATATTTTAGGATATTTCCTACTCATCGATGAACTATCTCCAATGACTCATATGAATGAAACGTGTGCATCCAAGCATACATTATTAAATCCGCACGTGGGTATGTATATAATATCATTGCACTATTTACCAGTTCTTAGACTTTTTATACTATTTTACTCGGATATTTTTCTGGCATGAAGCCTCCTAGCAATCCCCATGCAGAAATGGTTTCAACAAATAACATATGTGATTTTATTCCCACACACTTCTCCCCTGTTCCTTAATATGGGTTCACTCATCACTTACTCATGTTGAATTTCTTTGTTTACACAAAGTGACAGGATGTAACACCCCGAAAATTCTATAACTGTGAAATTAACAAATTAAAGTATAATTAATTTGAAATCAAAGAACCAAGGGAAACGGGATACGCCATTGCATTCGTCTCGGAAAAATACGTGAAATAGAGTCCGAGTTTTCGAAAAACGGAGTCCGTATGAAGAAGATATGGCCTTCGGAAGTTTTGAATTAAATTTAAAATTCAAACAGAATAAAATAATTAAAAATCGGGCCCAGTGGGCCAGGGCGGATAAACACCCGCCTAGGCCACCCAGGTCGACTGGGCTGTCGACCTGGGCTACCCATGTCGACAGGGCTGTCGACAGCCCTGTCGACAGGGGTGTCGACCTGGTCGAGCCCAGTCAACCTGGCTGGCCAGGTCTGTGTTTGGTCGAATTTCTGTGGTCTGCTTTGTCATTAGGGCTAGGTGGCGGGTTCTAATTGGTCTCTCTATCTAATGAATGGCTACGATCTAACATAGCAACATCAATGGTCCTAATCAATTCCTAACCTCTATATAAACAACCCTAGACTAAACCCTAATCTATTCATTCAAATTAAGAACATAGCCGCCATGTTGCTGAGGAACGACTAAGAGTAGCCGCCGACTAGAGAGAGAATTAGAAAGAAAGTTCTAAAGCCTAAAGCAATTCAAGCAACCTAAAGCCAATCAATTCAACAAAGGAATCATATCTCTTAATTAGAGAATTCGCCGCAACCATTGTAAGTAGAGTATTACTTTGGTATGAATAAACAACTGTATTGATTTGTATGCTTGAATTGGGATAATAAAGTAATTCATATTTGTGCAAAATTATGTTATTCAGTATAAAGAACTACATGCGGTAGTTCTATGCAAGTATACGTTTGGAATATTGCGCAAATTATGTAATCTATGTTGAAGCTACATGTATGTAGTTGATTGAAATTCATGTGAGTTTGGGGCTTTGTTATTATGCCATCATGATGTATATTTTTGTGCATAAATCATTTTGCAAGTAATTGAAACAAGTTTGGTTGTTATAGTTCATATGAAACTATGTTGGAATTTTGACACCATAATCCATGTATTAAGTCATGCTTTTGCAAAACTTATGAATATGGCTAGGCTATGAATGATATTTAGCATAATTGAAATCTATGATTAAGTCTATCTTGTTTAAAAGAATTATATGATGACATATGTGAGACATGGCTAGGTTAGACTCAAAAATCCCTTTTTGCAAGTTTAAAGCAAACACCATGATTAGGAATATATATGCCATGCTTATGTTTGACATTATGCCATGTTTATGCTAGAAGTATTTATGCCATGCTTATGTTTGACATTATGCCATGTTTATGCTAGAAGTATTTATGCCATGCTTATGTTTGACATTATGCCATGTTTATGCTAGAAGTATTTATGCCATGCTTATGTTTGACATTATGCCTAAATAAAAATATAAGTTCATGTGTCGATAATGATATCTCAATTACAAGTTCACATGCTTTGATTCATGTCACCTATGTTTTATGACCAAAGTATATGTCACTACTATGCAAGTACACCAGTTTCTATTTTGTATTCCCATCGTCATATTGCAAGTTCATACGCTCACCTTCCCCTCTTTGTGTATGTAATCACGCTTTAAGCCTCCCCTTTCGCATGGCTAAATTGGGTTTTAAAAGGCTAAGCCCAATATATATGAACGGACGCGTAAAACGGGGGAAAATAACATTGGGTTAAAATTAATTAATGAATGAAAATATAAAATAGAAGGGCCCAAATTCAAGTATGGGTTGGGCCCATGATTGGTGTAACCTTTACACCATTAACTTAATAATGGGCCGCAAATATTTACATATAAGAAATAAAGAAGAATGACAAGATATGTAAAAGTAGAACATACGATGTGTTTAACCCGAGGTTGGATTGAGTGGTGATGTAAACCTGCCCGGAACCGCCCGGCTGTCCAGTAGTCACAACAATACCTATCCAATGTGGGAGGTTAAACATGGAGCCCAGCAAGGACCCGAGGTTAGACTGAGTTGTGGCGTAAGACTGCCCGGAACCAACCGGCAACAGGCAGCCACAACAATACCTGTCTAATGTGAGAGGTCAGGGCCTTAATAAGACAATTAAGGCTGAGTCAGGATTGTTAGGATTAAGTGAACTAAAGACTTAATCAAAATGGAACATGTTAAACTAAACGGACTGGTGGGGTTAGGTCAGGAAACACTTAACCAACTTAGCATGTTGGCTAGAGATAGAAAACCTAGTAACGGGGGACCCTTTTCAGCAGTAACCCTAAAAGGTGTATCAGGATACCCTGAAACTAGGCAGGGTGGGGCACGATTACTGGGCTGATTGTAAGAGGTCAAAGCGACGGCGGTGGTGTAGCAGTGTAGGTTCTAACGGAGTGCGGGCGTGCACACACTCCGGCGCAGAAAAATAAGGCACTGGACACCAGTAGCATACCTGTGCACTCTAAGGTTGTGTCGGGTTGCCACTATGGGACTTGATACACCCCATGGTGGGACCAGCATAGGTAACTACAGACATCGGGGGCCGTAAGACACATGTAACTTTGCGAGTAGGAGCCGATCATCATAGAATGGATCACATCACCCTGATTTTGGGGTGCCAGTTGGAAACTAGTTTATATGGGTTCAGAGATTAACATGGGGTACGATAGTATATTCGACCCTAGATAACTTAACCAAGTTTATTGTGCTTGCCCACTTCTTGTTTATACTTATCATACCCAGTTCTTTATTCATAGACAAATTAGTACTAGACTTACTCAGGCTTTATGTCTGACTCTACTTTTCTTTCCTCTTCTTTCTTCCGTTTCCCCCCCCCCCCCCCCCCCCCAGGTCCTCAGGGAGGGAACACAGCAGCTTGACCACCCTCAACATCCAGCTTGAAGAAGAGAAATGTATTGCTTGGACTTTCCTGTTTTGAACTATGGCTTTGGACAATCCACTATGGGGCTTTTGCAGTTTATCTATATTTTATTTATGCTTCTTTAAATAATGTACTCAAGACAGATTATGAAGGTGTTATGTTATGTTTTTGGAAAGGATGTTGTTGTAACAGTATTTGACTTTACGAAATAAAATTTGTTGTTCTTCCGCTGTTTACAAATATGTGTTCTTATATCTGTCTTGTATATCTGTGACTTGTACCTATAAACCTCCACCAAAATTAGGGCATTCCCTTTGAGAGTGACCCTAACGGAGGTTGGGTGTTTCACTTGGTATCAGAGCATAGGTTTACCAGATAAGATAAAAAGTTTTGAAAAATTATTTTCAAAAAAAAAAAAAAGGAAATTTAAAGAATCATTTTTAAAAGAAAAATGTTATTTTATTCTAAAAAGGCAAAGTCCACTCCCCAAAGCCATAGGCACTATCTCTTATCCTTCGTTTTGAATCTATTCTTTTTGTTTCGGCATGTCCCAAGAACTTAACTTGCCGGAAGGGGTGCCAATACCTGGTTGGTTTAGACGGTTCTTAGAAGCAAGAGCCACTCAGCCAGGTCCTACCATTCCTCCTCCCCCAGCGGAAGGAAATCATCCAGCTGCGGCAGCACCTTTTACTCCACCACCTCCTCGGGGAAACACATTCGCTAAGATATGCAAAGATTTTAAAGCTATGGGAGGAAGGGATTTCCATGGAACTGAGTCCTTCGTAGCAGCTAGGAATTGGCTGAAAGAAGCGGAGGACCTATTCATCATCTTTGAGGTAGAAGATAGACAAAAAGTACAGTTGGCAGTGTGGCTATTGAAGGGCGAGGCTTCCTACTGGTGGGAAGTCACTAATGCTGAAAGACCAGTGGAGACATGGGAGGACTTTAGGGCAAGGTTTGAGACTAAATTTCTCTCAGATGCAGAAAGAAGTTTGCAGTTGGAAAAATTCTTATTTCTTAAGCAAGGAGACAAGACTGTCAGAGAGTATGTGAATCAGTTCGATGAGCTGGCTAGGTTTGGACTTGACCTAGTCAACACCCCGCACAAGAAGGCTCTCCGTTTCGTCAAAGGGTTAAATGAGCCATTACACAGTTTGGCCATGACCCATATACCCATGGGAGCCACGTATGAAAGATTGGTGCAAATGGCATTGCTGAATGAAGAGGATAAGGGCAAGAAGAAAGAGGGTTTGCAGCCCAAGAAGACAGACTTTAAGAAGGGTGGGAAAGACAACAAAGAGAAGAGGAAGTGTAATTTCTGTGGCAAAGTGGGGCACTTAGTAAAGGACTGCCGGAAAAAGAAGGCCAAGGAGAATGGTGGGTGCTTTTCTTGCGGTGAGACAGGCCATAGGGCTAAGGACTGCCCAAAGAAACGAGGACAGGGGCAGAGGGCTGGATCCACCCCAGGGGCACAGGTCCATGTGCTAGAAGCGCCACCTCTGCAACAGAGAGGTATAAATACTTCTGTAGAAAGTGTAGTTTATCTTTATGATCACCCCGTTCGCACTTTATTTGATTCTGGCGCATCACACTCCTTTATCTCGTCTGCTTTAGTAGAATCTCTGCACCTAAAAACTAGTATGGTAGAGGACCCCTTAATTGTTTCAAACCCAATTGGGGGCCCAGCTCATTTGTCTATGATCTGTGTGGGATTGAAAATTTCTATTCTAAGTGTAGAATTTCAATGTAGTGCCTTTGTTTTGGGCTTTTCGGGGTATGGTTTGATTTTGGGTATGGATTGGCTATCCCGTAATGGGGCCATCCTTGATTGTGAGAAAAGGGTTGTTAGGCTCCTAACCCAGCTCGGTAATACTTTGGAAATTTCTTGTAATCCCTCGTATGCGGTTATGCTTAGTTATCTTGAATCGCTAGATGCCTCTGTTGAAAACTTGCAATCAGTTAGAGTGGTCCGGGAATATCCGGATGTCTTCGAAGAGGTGAAGGGCTTGCCTCCGAAGCGGGAAATAGATTTTCGCATATATCTTGTAGATAATGCAAAGCCCGTTGCGTTGCCCGTTAGACATATGGCTCCACGAGAAAGGAAAGAGCTCAGTAAACAGATTAAAGAGCTTTTAGAAAAGGGGTTCATTAGGAGGAGCATTTCAGAATGGGGCGCTCCGGTGGTGTTCTCTACAAAGGCGGATGGTTCACTCCGTCTATGTGTTGACTATAGGGAGCTCAACAAGCTAACGAAAAAGAATCGGCATCCTCTCCCTAGAATTGACGATTTATTTGACCAGCTTGTAGGAGCGTCTATTTTCTCCCAACTCGATTTAGCAACCTGTTTTCATCAGCTAAGGGTGGCTGAAGATAGCATCGATAAAACGGCGTTCAGAACCCCAGATGGTTTCTTTGAATGGCTTGTCATGCCTTTCGGCTTGACAAATGCACCTGCTTACTTTGTGGACCTGATGAGTAGGGTATTTAGAGATTTCCTCAACAAATTCGTAGTGGTCTTCGTAGATGATATCCTTATCTTCTCAAAGAGTGAAGAGGAACATGCTCAGCACTTAAGGGCAATCATGGAAACTTTGCGAGTCCATCAACTAAAAGCCAAGTTCTCCAAATGCCACTTTTGGAGAGAAGAGGTGAGGTTCCTTGGGCACATAGTATCCAAACAAGGGTTAGCGGTGGACCCCGCTAAGGTAGTGGCGGTACAAGATTGGAAGACACCAAGGAATGCAACTGAGGTTCGAAGCTTTCTAGGACTAGCAGGTTTCTATCGAAAATTTATAAGGGATTTTGCGAAAATCTCAGCTCCGCTCACGAAATTGACCAAGAAGAATCTAGTGTTCAATTGGGATTTGGATTGCGAATTTGCTTTCCAACGACTGAAAAGGGCTCTTACAACAGCCCCAGTTTTGACGCTGCCAGATGGGAGCAAGATGTTCATTGTTTTTACGGATGCATGTGGGACAGGGCTAGGCGCCGTCTTAATGCAAGAAGGAAGGGTAGTAGCTTATGGCGGGAGGCAGTTGAAAGTGCACGAAAAGAACTACCCAACCCACGATCTTGAGTTAGCCGCCATCGTCTTTGCACTCAAGTCTTGGCGACACTATCTCCTAGGTGAGAAGTTCGAACTTTACACTGACCATAAATCGTTGAAATATCTTTTCTCGCAGAAGGATCTTAACTTGAGGCAACAAAGATGGATGGAGTTTCTTGCCTCGTACGATTTCGAAATCTCCTACACTCCGGGCAAAGGCAACGTAGTGGCAGACGCGTTGAGCCGAAAGAAATTGACCCTAAGCCCGTTGTTTGTTGAAAGACAAAGCCTAGAGTTTATAGCCAGCTTCGACTTTAGGCCTTCCTCCGATTTCGTACCAGGCTTGCTTGCATCTCTCGAAGTGCACCCGACTTTAGTGGATTCAGTAGGGGCAGCACAACGCGAAGACCCTCAGCTTGTGGAAATGATTGATAGGCTAATTAGGGGTGAGACTTCAAGTCACCTCAACAGATACTCCATCGACGATAAGGGTTTGCTAAGGCGAGACGGAAGACTATGCGTCCCACAGACAAACGATTTAATAAAGAAGGTTCTCGAGGAAGCACATCACTCCAAGATGACGATACACCCAGGCGGAGATAAAATGTACAAAGATATAAAAAGGACTTTCTTTTGGAACGGCATGAAAAAGGACGTGGCAGAATTCGTTTCTAAGTGTATGGTGTGCCAACAGGTTAAAGCGGAACAGAAAAAGCCTGGCGGACTACTACATCCTCTGGAGGTCCCGCAGTGGAAGTGGGATAGCATCTCAATGGACTTCATCGATGGGCTGCCTAGGTCTAGGAGAGGCAACACTAGCATTTGGGTAATAGTGGATAGGCTTACTAAAAGCGCCCACTTTTTACCTGTCAAAAGTAAAAGAACTGCCTCATCCCTAGCATCGCTTTACCTCAAGGAAATCGTTCGACTCCATGGAATACCATCTAGCATTGTTAGTGACCGAGACCCCATCTTCACCAGCGAGTTTTGGCGGAGTCTGCAAGAAGTAGTAGGAACGCAGTTATGCTTGAGCACAGCCTATCATCCCCAAACCGACGGCCAAACAGAGAGAGTGAATAGAGTTTTGGAAGACCTCTTAAGACTATGCGTCCTTGACTTCGGAGGGACATGGGAAGACCACCTTCCTTTGGTGGAATTTGCCTACAACAACAGCTATCAAGCAACCATAGGAATGGCGCCCTTCGAAGCTTTATATGGAAGACTGTGCCGATCGCCCACTTGTTGGTGGGAGTCCATGGATAAGCTCATACTTGGACCAGACATGATTCGAGAGACTTCAGAGAAAGTAGACTTAATACGAAGAAGGATGAAGACGGCCCAAGACAGACAAAAGTCCTATGCCGACAAGAGGAGGACCGACCTTGAATTTGAGGTTGGAGACAGAGTTTTTCTCAAGGTATCACCGCTAAGAAACGTTGTTCGTTTTGGAACCACAGGAAAGCTAGCGCCAAGATTCATAGGGCCATTCCCTATTATCGAGAAGATTGGGAAAATGGCCTATAGATTAGAGCTACTCGAGAAGTTGGCTGGAGTCCACAATGTCTTTCACGTTTCACATCTCCGAAAATGTCTACATGAGTCTGCTGAAGTGGTAGAGCCAAATATCCTCGAAGAGGCCGAAGTGGAGCACGAAGCAACCATAAGGAGAGTTCCAACCCGCATCTTAGGAACGGAAGTGAAGAGGCTACGCAACCGCGAAGTCAAGCTCGTCAAAGTTCAGTGGAGCGACGCCGAGGGAGACGCGACTTGGGAAACTGAAGCTAGAATCCGTACAGCCTACCCTTTTCTGTTCGAGGGTACATCCTTGATCTTTCTCTTTCCTTAAGTTGCGCTTTTATCTTTTTAGGTATATTTCCCCGACCGTATCTTTTAGATAGAATCTTTTTGGATGGAAACATGTAGTTGAAACATGTTATGGATGATGGTTGCAAGTGGTTGCAAGTGATTGCTAGTGGTTGCTCGTGGTTGCATATACACACACAATCTAGGTTTTAGATCGGCTCAATCACTTCATATTGCATATGCATATATGTTTGTATTCGTATATGGTTGAACTTTAATGTGTTGTCATGTGGATGTTGCATTTGTATTGAATGATTGTGCACTCATGTAGAATCATGAATAGGAAAATTTGCATACATAATGGATTCATGGCACTTACATAATTCGCATTAAGGAGGTCAACTGAATCAGTAGACCGCCTGATTTTGCATTAGATAAGTACATGTACACACACACTTCGCATATGATCATGAAGCATTAGAAATCTTTTAAGGACAATGGATGCTCGTGTTTGATGGATGAGTAGATGGATGATTGGATGTTAGGATATACATTCCTCCTAACTTGAAGATTTCGGGGACGAAATCCTTTTAAGTGGGGGAGAATGTAACACCCCGAAAATTCTATAACTGTGAAATTAACAAATTAAAGTATAATTAATTTGAAATCAAATAACCAAGGGAAACGGGATATGCCATTGCGTTCGTCTCGGAAAAATACGCGAAATAGAGTCCGAGTTTTCGAAAAACGGAGTCCGTATGAAGAAGATATGGCCTTCGGAAGTTTTGAATTAAATTTAAAATTCAAACAGAATAAAATAATTAAAAATCGGGCCCAGTGGGCCAGGGCGGATAAACACCCACCTAGGCCACCCAGGTCGACTGGGCTGTCGACCTGGGCTACCCATGTCGACAGGGATGTCGACAGCCCTGTCGACAGGGGTGTCGACCTGGTCGAGCCCAGTCAACCTGGCTGGCCAGGTCTGTGTTTGGTCGAATTTCTGTGGTCTGCTTTGTCATTAGGGCTAGGTGGCAGGTTCTAATTGGTCTCTCTATCTAATGAATGGCTACGATCTAACCTAGCAACATCAATGGTCCTAATCAATTCCTAACCTCTATATAAACAACCCTAGACTAAACCCTAATCTATTCATTCAAATTAAGAACATAGCCGCCATGTTGCTGAGGAACGACTAAGAGTAGCCGCCGACTAGAGAGAGAATTAGAAAGAAAGTTCTAAAGCCTAAAGCAATTCAAGCAACCTAAAGCCAATCAATTCAACAAAGGAATCATATCTCTTAATTAGAGAATTCGCCGCAACCATTGTAAGTAGAGTATTACTTTGGTATGAATAAACAACTGTATTGATTTGTATGCTTGAATTGGGATAATAAAGTAATTCATATTTGTGCAAAATTATGTTATTCAGTATAAAGAACTACATGCGGTAGTTCTATGCAAGTATACGTTTGGAATATTGCGCAAATTATGTAATCTATGTTGAAGCTACATGTATGTAGTTGATTGAAATTCATGTGAGTTTGGGGCTTTGTTATTATGCCATCATGATGTATATTTTTGTGCATAAATCATTTTGCAAGTAATTGAAACAAGTTTGGTTGTTATAGTTCATATGAAACTATGTTAGAATTTTGACACCATAATCCATGTATTAAGTCATGCTTTTGCAAAACTTATGAATATATATGGCTAGGCTATGAATGATATTTGGCATAATTGAAATCTATGATTAAGTCTATCTTGTTTAAAAGAATTATATGATGACATATGTGAGACATGGCTAGGTTAGACTCAAAAATCCCTTTTTGCAAGTTTAAAGCAAACACCATGATTAGGAATATATATGCCATGCTTATGTTTGACATTATGCCATGTTTATGCTAGAAGTATTTATGCCATGCTTATGTTTGACATTATGCCATGTTTATGCTAGAAGTATTTATGCCATGCTTATGTTTGACATTATGCCATGTTTATGCTAGAAGTATTTATGCCATGCTTATGTTTGACATTATGCCTAAATAAAAATATAGGTTCATGTGTCGATAATGATATCTCAATTACAAGTTCACATGCTTTGATTCATGTCACCTATGTTTTATGACCAAAGTATATGTCACTACTATGCAAGTACACCAGTTTCTATTTTGTATTCCCATCATCATATTGCAAGTTCATACGCTCACCTTCCCCTCTTTGTGTATGTAATCACGCTTTAAGCCTCCCCTTTCGCATGGCTAAATTGGGCTTTAAAAGGCTAAGCCCAATATATATGAACGGACGCGTAAAACGGGGGAAAATTACGTTGGGTTAAAATTAATTAATGAATGAAAATATAAAATAGAAGGGCCCAAATTCAAGTATGGGTTGGGCCCATGATTGGTGTAACCTTTACACCATTAACTTAATAATGGGCCGCAAATATTTATATATAAGAAATAAAGAAGAATGACAAGATATGTAAAAGTAGAACATACGATGTGTTTAACCCGAGGTTGGATTGAGTGGTGATGTAAACCTGCCCGGAACCGCCCGGCTGTCCAGTAGTCACAACAATACCTATCCAATGTGGGAGGTTAAACATGGAGCCTAGCAAGGACCCAAGGTTAGACTGAGTTGTGGCGTAAGACTGCCCGGAACCAACCGGCAACAGGCAGCCACAACAATACCTGTCTAATGTGAGAGGTCAGGGCCTTAATAAGACAATTAAGGCTGAGTCAAGATTGTTAGGATTAAGTGAACTAAAGACTTAATCAAAATGGAACATGCTAAACTAAACGGACTGGTGGGGTTAGGTCAGGAAACACTTAACCAACTTAGCATGTTGGCTAGAGATAGAAAACCTAGTAACGGGGGACCCTTTTCAGCAGTAACCCTAAAAGGTGTATCAGGATACCCTGAAACTAGGCAGGGTGGGGCACGATTACTGGGCTGATTGTAAGAGGTCAAAGCGACGGCGGTGGTGTAGCAGTGTAGGTTCTAACGGAGTGCGGGCGTGCACACACTCCGGCACAGAAAAATAAGGCACTGGACACCAGTAGCATACCTGTGCACTCTAAGGTTGTGTCGGGTTGCCACTATGGGACTTGATACACCCCATGGTGGGACCAGCATAGGTAACTACAGACATCGGGGGCCATAAGACACATGTAACTTTGCGAGTAGGAGCCGATCATCATAGAATGGATCACATCACCCTGATTTTGGGGTGCCAGTTGGAAACTAGTTTATATGGGTTCAGAGATTAACATGGGGTACGATAGTATATTCGACCCTAGATAACTTAACCAAGTTTATTGTGCTTGCCCACTTCTTGTTTATACTTATCATACCCAGTTCTTTATTCATAGACAAATTAGTACTAGACTTACTCAGGCTTTATGTCTGACTCTACTTTTCTTTCGTCTTCTTTCTTCCGTTCCCCCCCCCCCCCCCCCAGGTCCTCAGGGAGGGAACACAGCAGCTTGACCACCCTCAACATCCAGCTTGAAGAAGAGAAATGTATTGCTTGGACTTTCCTGTTTTGAACTATGGCTTTGGACAATCCACTATGGGGCTTTTGCAGTTTATCTATATTTTATTTATGCTTCTTTAAATAATGTACTCAAGACAGATTATGAAGGTGTTATGTTATGTTTTTGGAAAGGATGTTGTTGTAACACGTATTTGACTTTATGAAATAAAATTTGTTGTTCTTCCGCTGTTTACAAATATGTGTTCTTATATCTGTCTTGTATATCTGTGACTTGTACCTATAAACCTCCACCAAAATTAGGGCATTCCCTTTGAGAGTGACCCTAACGGAGGTGGGGTGTTTCACTGGACATTGTATCTTACAGTATGATCTTTCTAAACACAAAATACTCCAAGGGTTTAAGTGCCATCACAAAATTCTTTGAATTTGGCAAACAACAGAGATGCAAACAACCATATCATTCAAGCAATATTACCACCAAGCAGGATCATATTTTCAGTTTACAACAGGAAAGACAGTAAAGAAATTTCCTTAGAAAAGTTTACTCAACTTACAAGATTGAATCCCTTAGCTTTTCCTCTACTGATTCAATCTGAATGCTCTTGTTTTGAGTGTGGAAAATGAGTGTGTTTGTGGTCTTTATATAGTGGTAAAAAGTCATAAAATATTTGTGCATAAACTCAGTTTTGAGATTTTGTTTGTGACATATGTTTGACAACTAAAAAAACAAAAAAAACAAACCACCATCCCCTTTCATATGGCTTGTCTCAGCCATACCTCACCCTAAAAACCTCTTACACATGGCCTCTTTTTCCCTATAGGTTTCTATGAATTGTCACTTTAAATGCAAATGTACCATACATGATGTTCACTACATCTTCTTGGTTTTAGACAAATTATAGTTTCTAATATAGTATCAAATCTGTTCAGTTTTCATGGGGTTTCTAACCCAAATCTTCTTGTGACATTTTTGATTTAACAATAAATATATGTAAGGTTTTACTTACCTTGCAAGTTTTTGTAAAATCTGAAAATCTTTGTACAAGAATGACCTCGGCCATGTGATGATTACACATGGAAAAATCTTAGGAAATCTAAGTGTTAGAATGGATCTAGTGTAGGTGCATCTAAGGTTTTAAATACACAAGATTTGGCAAGATTTGAGGCACATGTTTTATGACAAAACAAACATGTTCTTGGAAAATGAAAAGGAAAGAGGAATTTCAGAAATCTCAAGGAAGAAAAGAAAAGATTTCAAACTGAAATAAATAGGTACAAAAATGATTTGCCATGTGAAATGTACATGCTCTCAAATCTCTTTTTCTTATTCTTCTCTAGTGTCTTTCTAGTGTAGTTGCCTTCTTGTGTAGGTGCATTTTTGAGTACACATGAAGACATGTTTGCAAATGCCAATGACACTTCATGTTTTATTGTGATGTACATGTGAAACAAAGGGTGTTCATTTGAACTTGCTTTTACCAACAAAAAATTGATGTTAACATGCTTTGGTGATGATAATGTATAAGTGAAAATGAGCTTGCTTTGATCTTTCTTTGACAACAAAAGGGTTTTGACATGTTTTAAATTCAAGTGTTAAAAGTTTTTAAATCAAAAATTTGCAAAAACTCAATTCTTAAATACTTTGAAAAAAATAAACAAAACAAGTGAAATAAAATGGCATTTTAAAACTTGCTATATATAAGTGTCATTACTTATACATGTGTAAAAATCAATTCAAACAACGCTAATAAATGCATGCTATCATACATGAATATCTAAAAATGGGTTTTTAGTAAATGCTGTAATATATACACAAGTAAATGTTGTTATACATAAGTTTTCATGTTTTGAAATCTTAAAGTCTGGATTTTAAATCATATTTTGTAAATACGTGCTTACGATCACTTTATCTGTGTCAGTGATAAGTGTAAATATTCGGGTCATTACATTCTACCCCCTTATAAAAATTTCGTCCTCGAAATTTGTAAACAGTAGATTAGGGTTATCGACTTATATATATATAATAATTAACTTACATCAACAATTTTCCTATACATAACCAAAAATATATGCCCAAATTGATTTTTAACTCATTGGTCTATTTACTTAACTTTGTTAAGTATTACCCAAAATCTTCATTCACTTAATTAATGATCTCCATTCCAGGACTCGCAAATATGATTTAATTTCACAAATCAACCAGTTCACATTCCCTGAGTTCATATCCAAATAAATATTTAAGTTCAGCCTTAATTCAGGAAATCCAAATTTTAATACGATTCTAAAATTCTAACTCGATTTCCTGTATCAGTATAATTGGATATTATTCTAATTTAACCCAACCATATTTAATTTCTCTTAAGGCTTACCCTGGTTAATTAACTTCTTACAAATAGTTGCAAAGCTTTTATCTTGCTAGACTGGTGCAATTTCCTCCACAGTCTCTCCTTGATCCTGCGATCCAGTATTACGACTAGTAGTAGTTGAAGAACCTCTAGCTTGACCTCTTCGTCCTCGGTTACTCATCTTAATCACCTGAATATAACAGGTCGTCAATCCCGACTTGACTGGATATAACTAACTTTGGTATACCATCCAAGTTGATTTATTTTAAATTTATTTTATTATAAAAACACGCTCTCTCACACTCACCCAAAGCCTAGGTAATTAGTAACCTAAGCTCCGATACCAACTGTAACGACCCAACTTTCGAACACATCAGAAGTCGTGTCATTAATAAGGGATAGAAAATAGAATCACAGAAACATCATAATCTCACAGCGGAATTTTCACCAAAGACGATACTTCATATTATTACACAGTGGAATATATTACATCAGAGCATACTGAACTAGTGATACAGGCCATTCATAGTACATCTTTAATTATCACATCATTGACAACCAACTGACATGCCTATGATTATACAGTAGATGAGATAAGTGGAGCTGCACACAGAAAGTTCCATTCCATCTTTCCAAGTTTCACCAAATCCCGATTCACTTGCCTATTCATAACAAGTGTTATGAATACCCAAGAGTTTAAGGGAAACACAGAAAAATAAACTCCAGGTCAGTCAGGGGACTGGTATAAGTAAACAGTTTGAAACAAATAAATATATCTCATAAGACCACACCGTAAATATGGAACGGGTTTTTACCTTATGAGATCAAAATACTTTGTATACTTTAAATCAGATATTACCATAGTGTCTATATGTTTTCACAAATAAATTAGAATCTAGAAGAATGCTTGCATCTCACATTCTCCCATATAGTATACAAATAAAAACCGCTTGGCGCTTATGGAAATTGGATTTCTAACTATGACAAGGTATGGGTCCACCTTCCGATGATGTATCTCTAGAGGCGAATACACCTGGGTTCAACAAGAACGTCTTGCAACCCGGCCCACACATGACCGACCACTCATTTCTCTTATGTGTATCGAATATATATTACCAACGGTCGGACTCAAACCACCATTTCCCGAATGGGCAGAATCGATAGAGTAAGAAACAAAAGGAGTTTCTCTAGATAGGTGATTATGCACCCTAATGGGAGCGACCCACATAGCCACGCTGTCTGCCTGATTTTTTTCATTTACTGGGTGTTAGGCATGAGGCCAGACATACCTTTTCATCACCACTGTTAATTTCTTTGAATACCACATCGTCAAATCCATTGGAAATTACTAATTGATTTCCACAAAAATACTCTAGTTGTCAGGCTAAAGAAGTTTCCCTTCTGTGCCAGCAATTGGTACGTTTGAAGAAGACAACGTACGTGATTCCTTTAGAAATACTCTGTCAGGCATTCGTCCATAAGAGTTGTCCTGGGACTGAACAAACCGAAGGCACTATTCTGTAAAACAAAATAGCCCTTACATATCTCCGTCTTCAATTTCTTTAGTAACTTCCGACACGCGACGTATAAATCAAATTGAAGTGGAATATTAATTCCGGACTCTTCGAAATGATTATCGTATGTCTTTTAAAGTCAGACGATATTTAAAGGAAACTGACTTATATGAAATCTTTTACTATATTACGTTGTTAAATTTTCTAACGAGAAGGCACGAGCTTCGCACATGGAAATGAATACAATAATGTAAATAAACACATATCCTTTATTTATTTAACTGGAAGGCACGTGCTTCGCACACGGCACTGAATACAAAAATGTTACTTTGTTAATTTCGACAATCATTTTGCGGTTAAATTGTATAGGAGATGTTTTTTTCTCTGTCTGGGTCCATAGTCGAACCATAAACAATTATATATATTTGTATTGTATACTAATTTATTTAAGTTATTTAAATATCCAATCTCTTTCTTACTTCTCTTTAATTAATTTATTTATTTAAAAAAACTTATTTTAAACTGACTAGTAAAATTTTGTTTACTCCAGTCCTCGTTCGTTCATCTGTCAACTGATCCCATCAACCATACTATCCAGTTTCCCTTTTTACTTCCTTATATGTCTAGATTTATATTTCAAGAAATTCTTTTTATGCTATTCCTTAAAATTCCTATTTTTATAATTTATTTCTCCTTTCATTTTATTTTCTACTTTCTTTTCTCATTCCTTCTATTTTCTTCTTCTTTTATTTCTATTTATTTAGTCTCATAAGGCCCAACGCCAAATCACTTCCCTTCTTTTCCCTTTATTCTTAAATTCCCTTTTTTTGGGACCCAATAAGGCCTGACGCCATCCCAAAGTCCACAACTTCCCTTACTCTTTATTTTTGTTGCTCTACTTTCTTGCCCCGTCTCTTTCCTTCTTTCGCCCATAACCTGCTGCGCCCCTCCCTTCTTCTTGTTTTAACTTTCTTATCTTCTTGTTTCAAACACTACATTTTTATTATTATTAAATCAATCTGTTACTTCCTCTTTCTTCTTCCACATGCATACTCCTATCCCTAGTTTGTTTTACTACCTGTTCATCCTTTCCTTTTGATTTCTATTTCCTACTAACTTTTCTTTTGATTAAATTTGCCACTGCATGGCTGTCTTAGCCAAACTGGATCGACACAACATGCCTCACCCACCCCTAGCAGTTGTAAATGCTATAATCTTCTCCATCATTTTCACTTAACAGTCCAGTGCACACACGGTGCACTTGTGCACTTGCACAAACACCCCGGCACTCACTACGCTACCTCGATCACCTCCACGCATCGCCGATCACTTAACGACACCATTATCGAGTTCGAAATCTCCTCAGTTCGCCAGACCAGTGATTTCACTATTAAAACCCACTTGCCAAAAGAGAGACTTTGATCCAAGAAAACACCAAAAATTTGTTGTATGATGTCCTGTTTCCAAACCAAGAATTAATTTAACAAACCAAGATTTAAATGGTATGTAAACTACTCTTTGGTATTCGCAAAGTCTTTCCTGTTTCCATAATCGCCGCATGTGTCTCATCGCCCCCTGAAATCATCTGTACCACCAAAAACTACTCCTGTCACCTAGTTAAAAATTCAATGCTTCCATCGGCTTTACCAAAACTAACCCCTACTGTTTTGCCTTTATTTATCCTTTGGTATCCATATTACTGTCCTATACTGAGATTAATTCCTTCCTGTGATGTCCATTGTAGCAATAAGTAGAGATTTAACACAAAGACACGTTGAATCTGGGCAGTATTACTCATGCAAGTTGAGTGAATGGTGTGCCTTCTTTTTAAGATATACATTGTATTAGCAGAGACAGGTTTTATTCTTGGCAAAAAGGGTGCTATAACTAGTTATATAATTTGAGTATACTTAAAATAAACAGAATACTCAATACACTTCATGCAACAGATAAACTCAACAGAGTTATTTATACCAAGTTTTGTTAAATATTATATATTTTATATTTTAGGATATTTCCTACTTATCGATGAACTATCTCCTATGACTCATATGAATGAAACGTGTGCATCCAAGCATACATTATTAAATCCACACATGGGTATGTATATAATATCATGGCAACGTTTACCAGTTCTTAGACTTTTTTACTCGGATATGTTTCTTGCATGAAGCCTCCTAGCAAACCCCATGCAAAAATGGTTTCAACAAATAACATATGTGATTTTATTCCCACACACTTCTCCCCTGTTCCTTAACATGGGTTCACTCATCACTTACTCATGTTGAATTTCTTTGTTTACAAAAAGTGACAAGACATTGTATCTTATAGTATGATCTTTCTAAACACAAAATACTTTAAGGGTTTAAGTGCCATCACAAAATTCTTTGAATTTGGCAAACAATTGAGATGCAAACAACCATATCATTCAAGCAATATTACCACCAAGAAGGATCATATTTTTAGTTTACAACAGGAAAGACAGTAAAAAAATTCTTTAGAAAAGTTTACTCACCTTACAAGATTGAATCCCTTAGCTTTTCCTCTAGTGATTCAGTCCGAATGCTCTTATGTTGTGTGTGGAAAATGAGTGTGTTTGTGGTCTTTATATATGGTAAAAAGTCATAAAATATTGGTGCATAAAATCAGTTTTGAGATTTTGTTTGTGACATATGATTGAAAACAACAAAAAATCAAACCACCACCCCCTTTCACATTGCTTGTCTCAGCCATACCTCACCCTAAAAACCTCTTGCTCATGGCATCTTTTTCCCTATAGGTTTCTATGAATTGTCACTTTAAATGCAAATGTACCATACATGATCTTCACTACATGTTCTTGGTTTCAAACAAATTATAGTATCCAATGTAGTATCAAATATGTTCAGTTTTCATGGGGTTTCTAACCCAAATCTTCTTGTGACTTTTTTGATTTAACAATAAATATATATAAGATTTTACTTTCCTTGCACGGTTTTGTAAAATCTGAAAATCTTTGTACAAGAATGATCTCGGCCATGTGATGATTAAGCATGGAAAAATCTTAGGAAATCTAAGTGTTAGAATGGATCTAGTGTAGGTGCCTCTAAGGTTTTAAATACACAAGATATGGCAAGATTTGAGGCACATGTTTTATGACAAAACAAACATGTTCTTGGAAAACGAAAAGGAAAGAGGAATTTCAGAAATCTCAAGGAAGAAAAGAAAAGATTTCAAACTGAAATAAATAGATACAAAAATGATTTGCCATGTGAAATGTACATGCTCTCAAATCGCTTTTTTTATATAAATATATTCTTCTCTAGTGTCTTTCTAGTGTAGTTGCCTTCTTGTGTAGGTGCATTTTTGAGTACACATGAAGACATGTTTGCAAAAGCCAATGGCAATTCATGTTTTATTGTGATGTACATGTGAAACAAAGGGTGTTCATTTGAACATGCTTTTGCCAACAAAAAATTGATTTTAACATGCTTTGGTGATGACAGTGTATAAGTGAAAATGAACTTGCTTTAATCTTTCTTTGACAACAAAAGGGTTTTGACATGTTTTAAATTCAAGTGTTAAAAGTTTTTAAATCAAAAATTTGCAAAAACTCAATTCTTAAATACTTTGAAAAAAATGACCAAAACAAGTGAAATAAAATGGCATTTTAAAACTTGATATATATAAGTGTCATTACTAATACATGTGTAAAAATCAATTCAAACAACGCTAACAAATACATGCTATCATACATTGAATATCTAAAAATGGGTTTTTAGTAAATGCTGTAATATATACACAAGTAAATGCTGTTATACATAAGTTATCATGTTTTGAAATCTTAAAATCTTGATTTTAAGTCATATTTTGTAAATATGTGCTTATGATCACTTTATCTGTGTTAGTGATAAGTGTAAATATCCGGGTCATTACACTCGGTGCACATTAGAGAACGTGCAATTGAGGCATCGAGCTACAATTACAGTACATACATGGGACAGTCTAGATACATGCAAATCTTCTCTGGGTGGTGCATCTTGGACTAGAGGGCATTATTCCAATAAGGAATCTGATTTGATCGATGGTGGCAGTCCGTACGCTTACGTAGCATATTAATGACAGATATATGCGGAACATAACATTGTTATATAGAGATCTGTACATCACTCCGGCGTAGGATGAGGGACCGCGTTCATTACGGTGGAGGCCGTGCGAGTAGGGTACCATGGGGTGTATCTCAATATCGAGAGACAGCTACATATATTGTATTAGATGAACCCATGGGAAAGTAAATGAGCCCGATGCACGGATAAGTCTTGAGTTATACTAACCCAATTAATCTAACAATCTAGAAAATGTAATGGAACGATATTGGTAGGGATCATTCTAGTTCTGATATACTAGTATCGGTGTAGTGCATAGAAATGTATCTAAGAAGCGCAATATATCCAATTCATCTTATTTTACTTAGTTCACACTTGTTATTGTTATTGTTATCTTGTTCTCCCAATTTTGTATACCTGTCATGATACTTTTATTTATTTACATTTAAAAGTAACTAAACTCGCCAGACTGTATGTCTGACCCTTTTTGTTTCCTCTTCTCTCTCTCTTTCGTTTCCCCCTTAGGTTCTCAGGGTGGAAGTACTTAGAGTTGATTTGGATTCTTTCAACTTAGCTTGGATTTTTGGATATTGATGTACTGCTTTGACTTCTGGTCAACTCTCTTATGGATTCACATGGGAAATATGGTTTTATGCTTTTGTACTCTGATATTTTTGGCAAGACAGATTATTTATTTATTTGGTTACTTCAAACTTATGATGTAAACTCAGTATTTGGGACCATGATGTTTTGATTTAAATAAAGTTTTTAATTCCGCTGCTTTTACATGTCTGTCTTGTGATATTATGCTCTTATTTTCCAATAATGCTTCACGAAACTTAATGCATTCTTTACAGAGTGACATTAACGGATGTGTGGTATCACAAACTAAGAAATGATCGGAGAGAAGAAATTAGATTTAGATCTTGGAGTACTAATGGGGAAGATCTAACGTGCAAACAAGCATGGAAAAGGAGGAGTTAAGGCACAAAAAAGAAAGAGAAGAAGGATAATAATATGGTTCGGCTTCATGAGGAAGGAAGGGTGAAAGAGTGAAGAGTTAAGGGGGTGATTTGGGCGTAACTTTACGGTTGAGCCTTAGGTTCAAGTTGTATTAAAACTCATCAACTAGCTGACGACTCTAGTATAATGCTAAACGGTCAACTATTAAATGAGATTTGAACAAATATTGAACCTTAACCTTACTAGGTTGGATTGAAATACTAACAGTCTCGTGTCTTCTTTTAAGATTTTATGCGATCCGAAAAAAATTATCCTCATCACGACGGTATCAAGGACCACAATCAAACGCCGAACAATCTCCAAAGATTTAAAGTAGTCTTAATAAAATGCCGCGACCACACAAAGAACGAATTTCCAAAATAATTCAGCTATAAATCCGTAATTAAATTAAAATAGATTTTCCCCTTACCTGGCTGTCAACCAAATAAATGATTCGAAATCAAACACCCTAAAATTAAGATGACGGAATTTCCTTAGCCTTTTCAAAGGAGAATTTAAAACTTTTCAAAAATTGAATTTATTATAAACTAACAGTTTCATGTTTATAAATTTAATTTGTTATTACTATTACTATTATTATTATTTATATTCCAACTTATATTACAAATTGAAAAACCTTTTCACGTTCAAAAACGCCAGAACTTCAAAATCTCGAGGATTAATTGTAATAATTTCAATAAATCGTCCAATATATTAAAAAGAGGGACACTAAAAATCATAAGGAATAAGTATTAATTATTTTCAAGTTTCGAGGCATATTCCTTGTCATTTCCAATTCCCTTCTTTCTACCAACTGGATTATTTATTAAAATCACTCAAAGCCCAACAGTTCTGAAACACTAATAGATTCAAAAAATTTATAATCATACCTTTATAAAACTATATTTTTATAAAGCCATATTTTTATAAAACTATTTTCCAAATCCATAATTTCAAAAGCTTTCCGAAATCCATTTTATTTTACCAAATATCTTTTTTGAAAAAAAAAATTACCTTGAATGCAAGGCTAAGAACTCAAATGAATATTTTCAACAAAAAGAATATCCAATTTTTTTTTAATGAAATGTCAAAGGGATATACCTCATAATTATATTTCCGAATGGGTAGGACATATTAACATAGATTTTCTGTTTCAAACCAAGAAAAGGCCATTAACCGGAACTATGAAACCGAAAACCAGAAATCGTGACTATCTAAGTTGTAGCTAGATTTTTGTCCAATCTCCAAACTTGAATCCATGGAATCAACCATATGTCAACCTCATTCTCTTTACAAAAACATCGCCAACGTGCTATGGGGGTAAGACAGAAACCCGAACTCAACATATTTCAAATCTTAGTCGCTTAAGACCCATTTTAGCGCACGACTATATCATTGTCCAAATAAATTAAAGGGGAGTAAGAAAGGCGAAGAAATACATAAAAGAAAATCGAATTACATTCTCTTACGAATCCTAATTTAACTCATTCCTATGATTGTCCAACCTATGCTTTGATACTAAATGTAACACCCCAAACTTTTCTAAGCCTAAATTTCGACAAAAATCAAAACTCGAACACATCGAAGCAAGGGGCGTATAAATCTGGTACTTGCAAATAAATGAGTATGAGCATAATCGAAGTACGATAAGATAACACAGTGGAAACAAAATAGGATAGACTAGTATTAACTCAAGTAACTACCACATAAAAGTAAGTCACCATGTCAATACCGAGCATGAGATAGAATGAGAACCGAAAGACAAACTTAGACACCTGTGAGGGCCAAACGTTCTCTAGAATACCCGGGAGATTGTAGTGACGAGGTGGTCAGAACAACAAGATCTAGTGAATAGGAAGAGTACAACATATTTTTACGATACACAGATGTATCCCATTTGGTTTAACCAAAGATGAATGCTTACCAAGGCTAGTAATTCTAACCTAACTTGTAAACATTTACATACAACTCTAACTACCATACCCGAGGTAGTACTCCCAATGGTAACGATACCGATATCGAACATTTGCACAGACATTTAAGAAGCCTTTAAACCATCATTTAACTAATTACTAAAACTAAGAGGTGGGCTCTCAACTATGGAGTTTAGTTATTTTCGTATATATGTATTTAGCCACTTAATGCCTCACTATAAGGTGATAGATAAGGGTGGATTCTCTCGATCACTTAAGACACTTGGCAGACTCTATTGGTCATTAATACCTCCTGATGGTTGACCCAACTCTATTATGAAGAAGAGGACACTAGCTACATGTCATATTAATTGTTGCTTCTGTCATTCACGCATATAAATCCATACCCCGCATAAAGCGAGAGATAGTAAGCATCCACTTAAGAACACTTGGTGAAGGGCTGTTACTGTCTAGCTGGCCTTATTGGATAATCTCCTAGACACTTAATACTTTCTATAGGATAGGTAGCCCTATGGGATGATCATATTAGACGTTTTTAAACTCGAGGTTTTGGTAGGATAAGATCCCTAACTGCTATTCCTAGGTGGACTCCTCGAACCAAAGTCACTTAAGACCAAGGGAAGTGGACTATTTGTGAAGATTACAAAGTTCATACTCAATTATCCTTTAATGCTTTCATTTATAGGAGGTGGTCTAGACGATCACCTATTACCTTTTTATAGGTGGATTTAACCACTCAAGACCTTAATCCCAAAGCAGGCCACGCTTGTAAATCATTTCCTATTTGGTTTCTCCTTGCGGGTGGGAGGAGGACTTCTATTGGTCACTTAAGACCTCTCTAATGGAGCAAACCTTATTTTTGGAAATAACCAACGCTAGAAAACTAACGATCGTCACGAGCTCCTATGGTTAATAATATCTAACATTATTTACCTACTAAGTCCATTCTCATTTTTTAGTTATATTTATTCTGGATTTACAAGTCAAGGAAGTTCTATCACTTCTCAAGCTAAAAGTTTGGATCATTTATTTCCTTCTTATATGGACTTATTATTTATTAATATCCGTGATTCCCATTAATCCCCAAATAATTCTTTTATTACCTTTATTAAGGCTTCCTGCCATTTATGACCCTTACGGTCATATTCCTAAGGCAATGGATGCTCATAAATATCATTAATTATCAGTCCTAGAATATGAAGTCGTTGCACCCCAATAGATTCTACTAATTCTAATTTCTTAATTTATTATTCATTGTTTACATATGTATATATATATATATATATATATATATATATATATATATATATATTTGTGCACTAGACCTTGTTGTATATAACGGTGTTGTATACACAATTATATGATTTTTGTTTGATGATAATAACCAAATATACTTTATTATTAAATGTGTTTATAATTGTACTGTTCTATATATACATCACAGACGGGAATATAATATTTATATTTAAATGGAATACTACTGCACTAAAATTGAACATTCAAACTGTATTCTATTTGAATATAATATTCTATTTCAACATTCAAACAGTACAGATTTATAACTCCACTAATTATATAATCTTCACATGACACTGTACTTGTATATAAACTGAATACGATAAATAAATTTTCTTGAAAACAAATTTGAGCACAATAAAATAATATTTCGTTTCAAACAAATTTGATTAATACAAACATCAGTACAATTCTGTTTTTACACAGCTCCTCACTATAACACTCTGTCTATACAGCTCATATATATATACAATCACTAATTTTACATTTTCATATCTATATACATTCACTTTGACTCATATATACTGACACACATACATTCTCTGCTAAATCTTTTGTCTTTCATATTTTGTCTTCGATTTTTTGTCTTCACACTTCACAGTCAGTCCAGTCACTGTCAGTCCAGTCATCATCTTCATACGTGTCATATACAGAAACGCACACATAGTTTATGGAATAGAAATAATATTATAAATTTTTATTTTAAAATTTTTATTTGCTTCAGCTTTTTGGTGTGTTTTCTCATCATTTTTCATGACTCGATCTGATTTTTTTTCCATCCGACTGTGTCTGGACAGCTTATGATATTCACAGTGATATACAGTAAATACCACAAGGCAGACATCATATGTATATCTCAATACAGGGACAAGAAAACTTATTTGGATGGCTGCATATACAAATGTGCATATATATACACGTGTGCACTGCCGCGCCAATCCAGTGTTCAACTGAGGAGTAGCCACGTGGACCAACTCGACTCAGTGCACATGAAAACAACAAAGTCATCACAAACTCAAACATGGGTCAAAACAAAGCAGCAGTGGTCGAGTATGACATCCTTCAAATCTTATGGCCGAGCATGCAAAAACAAGTATCCAAAGAAAGGCAACATGAATGGAGCATGTATATAAATGAAGACAAACTAATTTCATAAATACATTGAGCTTCAGCAAGGAGCAAGAACAGTTGTCAATAAGGTCATGGTGCAACTCACAAGCTCATAACTGTGGGATAAACAGTGATCAAACAATATGAAGAAGTAATCATGCTCTCAGCAACTAAAATGCAAAATGACTCAAATATGTCAAGTTCATCAACTCAAGCATGGTTTAACAATGGCAACATCATACATGTAAATACACAGTGTCAAGGAGTACATGGTGCAATCAAGTTCAATAAAGCTCATGGCTAAAGCATATGTGTGTGTGTGTGTATTATACATCTATACATAAATGTCTTGAGTAGTGATAGGATTGTTTGTGACTGCAATTTTTTTCAATACAAAATGTCAAATTTGCCATGATAGTGCCACATGATCAAGATGATCTACAAACTCAACAGCAAACATACGAGGTGAAACAGAACAGAGGACAAGCTCAGTAAGGCATGTATATGTACATTGTGCAGCAACATAGTGTATAATGGTTATGCATATGGTCATTGCAAGTAGACATGCATTAGCACAGAAACAAGTGTAAACCGCATGGTGATTATATATGCTAACATTAGGATGCAAATAAAGTAATGTAAAGCAAACTGGAAAATCAGCGATGAAGTGGAAAATCCCAAGTGCCATGACCAAATCAATTCTTTTTATTTATTTGGCAAACAGGTGTGAGTATCCAGTATTGGAAAATTTCTTTTTGGCAAGAAAGTTTGTTTAAAATGTTTTCGAGAATTCCAGTAATTTATAAATGGGAAATCACAAATGCATTCTTGGCAACAATTCAACTTAGCAAAAATGAAATAAAGCATTTCCGGAAATCATGCTTCCTGTTTTGAAAATTCACAACTCATTTCTAGCATGAAATCAGGGATTTTGTTTCTTGAAAATCAATTACACAATTTCAGTGAAGGAAACAATTCATAAATCATGCAAGGAGCAAGAAATCAATTTCTTTTGTTTCCTGTTTTGTTTCAATCAGGGGGTTCACGACATAGCAGGAATGTTAAACAAATATGTGGCAAGGGTTCAATCGGTTCAAAAAATTCAGCAAGCATTCATGGATAAGGAAAAATCATCTATTGACCAGATTCATAAAGGGGAGAACATCAAGTCCAGATTCATCATTCAAAGCTGTGGTTTAAAAAATCGAAAGGGGAAACAACGCAAAAAATCAGCAAGTCATTATCACGAAATTAGAGATGTTTAAGGATTGTAAAATCCTATTTCTACACCAATTCATCACAGGCACATATCATCGAAAATAGAACACACAATTTCAAAAAAAAAACAGTAATCGATTAAAATCAGAAGTTACTCACTTGTTTTTTGATCGAGAGAAAGCCCAAATCAGACAGGAGCATCAATCGACCAACATCAACTAAAGTGAAGGATCAAAGATTCAAAATCTTTCAAGCAATCGATTTGATTTGGGGAATTTAGAAAAACCTTAATCGCCATTTTCATTCTCTAGAGTAAAAGAGATCGGGTCCAAGAGAAAAAGGGTACAACGCAATAACAAAAAGGGCCAACATATTCCAACCATGGCTTAGCCTAGTTCAAGAGTCTTAAAGGGAGTTTTATTTCTTTTTATAAAGGGCTAGGGTTTTTAAGTTGTGTTATTCTTTTGTATTGTTTTCTAATTGTTTTGTAAAACAATTCTGAACAGTTCTAGGTCTGTAAAATTTAGGGGGATTCAGTCAGAGTGTTGAATGACAGTTGACATAGTTTGTAAAATCTGGGTTACTGGTTACGGGGTCGTAATCATGGGAAATCTGATCGAGTGGATATCGGTTATTCAAGGATTTTGTAACAACCTGCATTTTACGCATAGGAGTATCGTAGAATATTTCTTTCTTATACGAAGTCGTATGGTCATGTGGCTTTGGGAAACGACTATTGGGTTCATTTCCCATGTTCATGATTTTTGTCGATTTTTAAATGACCGTTTTGCCCCTAGCTGGTCTTGTTTCGTCCATAACTTTTGATTAGCAAGGAGTTTTGACCTGAAACCACTTACATTGGATTCGAATGATGGTTTCTCTTTCCGTAGAGTGGTTACATTAGCCAAGCGGACTTACCGTTTGGGAGATATGGCTGAAACAAGGTTTAGAAGGTGAAAAACAGCTTAATTTGGCTAAACCGGGTAGTTAACAGCTAGGCCCATAACCCATTTCGGGATTAAGGTTATGGGGAGGCTGATATGGTTTGGAAAATCATTTCATTTCAGTTTTTGAGCTGCCACTTTCATTCTTGAAACCCTAGTATTGGCCTCCACTCTCTAAATCTCTTCAAAACATCTTTTTGGCTTTCCTAATCACATATTAGCAAGATCTACACCAAATCAAGGCGGATTAGCATCAAATCAAGATAGGAGTTGCTGCTAAGCATTGGAGTTCGACCCAAACAGAGAATCATTTCAGATCTATAGTTTACTTTGTGGCAAAGGTGAGTGATTTGCATTGTTTTTCACTAATTACGGCTAATTATTGTAATTAGCGAAGATTAGCGAAATTATGGTTCAGAAAAATCTAGAAAAATTCCTAAAATTCTAAAACACCATTTCATGCCTCTGATATTAATTTGGGTTAATTTCGACTAATTTTGCAAATCCCGGAATTTGGGGGATTAAGGGGTGATTAGTGGAAATTAGCGAATATATGCATGATTAAAATATGGAAAAATATTCAGAAATTCTGAAATATTGTTTTAGACCTCTGTTACAAAATTTGGCTAATTTGAATAAGTTTTGCTAATTATATGCTTAAACATGATTAAGGGGGATTAAGGGAAAACATGGGGTTTTTGGCTATGTTTGATCCGTTTTAACATACCATATTGTTGTTTTGCTGTTTATGGATGGTTGTACATGTTGCTATGACTGTATGGTATGCTTTGTGATTGATTAGAATAGTTAGAATGGTCAAAAACGCCATCAAATGGCGTAACAACTCGCTGGACAAAGTGCAGGAACTGCAGACAGGGACCGGATCGGATCCCCTTTATCCGAACCACTCTCCACGATCCGACCCGATCCGCTTGTGGTGATGGAGACCGACCCGATCCGCCTGAAAGCTCGTGAACAGGTGGCCAAGGAGATGAAGCTCGTGAACCGAACCTCCCATGGAGTATTCTTCTCCGACCCGAACCCGATGGCATCCTCCGATCCGACCCGAAGGAACTTGTCACGAACCGAGATGTTAAGTACGACCTGGGTTGTATCCGAACCGATCCGGAGCTTGGCTACGATCCGAACCACCATGAGTTGGAGCATGGAGCACGACCCGACCCGATCTGGTGCATAATGGAGGGACTTGAGGAACTCGATCCGATCGGAGATGATGAAGCAATCCGAACCGAACCAAGGAAGGAGGAGAAGACCGACCCGGTGATGACCAATAACCCGAGATGCAAAGGTAGTCCAAATGAGAAGTTAGAGCTCAGGATCCAGATGGGAACCAATGAGTTCACTTCATGATTGGGCTTTGCTGCGGGATGTGTGCAAAGGGGTTGTCTGTATTCATAACTTTGGTTCACCACTGAGAGATGGATAGTGGGCTTGTAGTGATAGTTACACGGGATTGGATTCCGTCATGGCCCAAAGTATTAGGTGACCAAAGTAGTGGATATCGTATGCTTTACGCATTGAGTGAGGGATGTGAGGATGATTGCTATGCTTGATTGTTTGACATCACTATGACATGCACACCCCCACCCCCGTTATCTTTACACCATTTAAAATGGTACCTTAGAGTGTTGTACAGTATGTAGTGCTAACTCTTTGGTTGCAGGTCCAGGTTCAGGTATGTTTTAGTCTACCTGTTATTGTTCTGTTTATATGCTTATCGCTCATACCAGGCTTTATGTCTGACCCAGAGTTTTATGTCTCCTCTTATTACTCTGGGTGCTCACACGAGCAGACTAGAGACAGGTTAGCTGTTGATGCGCAAGTAGCTGATTCGGAGGCGAGCAGGAGGCTTCCACATATGATATATAGATATTCTCCCTGTGTCGTTGGTGGTCGCTGCTTGGGCATTAGTAGTGTACCTCCTTTATCTTGCTTTTACTTTTGAGACAGTTTGAAAAGTTGTAATAATGTTAGCTTTGGATCATAAGCTGTACTTGGATTTTCCGCTGCTATGTTAGTTTGTTTTCAGCTTATGCACTGTCTCACCTATTTTATGTCAAGTATGTTGTTATTATATTTTATTCCATGCCCTGTGAGACATTTTACAGGTTCTTTGTTTGTTCATTTCCTTCTTCCCTTTTCTTCTGACGATCCGTCCCGTGCTGACTGGACATGTGTACAACGCACTTTTGGTGTAAATGTCGGTTGGTGCGGGGCGGGCCGTCACAGATTTTGAGCGTAGGGTTAGAATAGGAGCGAGAGTCGATGGTGTACATGGTCTTGTATGCGGGATATGTTCTATCACCTAGTAGAAACCTTAGGAATGCAGTAGTAAGCAGGATTTTGCCTAAGATGGGTATCTCTTTGTGTCATTTACTTTTCTACATTTCTATTTCAGCTGCATTCTATGATCTTTGAATATTTTAATATCCTGTGTTTGTTTTAACTCTGCAATAAATTCCAGTAAAACTTGTTCACCCCCGCCTCTAGGGTTAATCTAGATCAAACAAGTGGTATTAGAGCAGGTTATTTCATTAACTCTAAAGTCATGGGTCATCCTAGTTGTCAACTGGGAGAGAGTCAGTCCAGTTCATCTCCAACTATTTTCGATGGAACAGATTTTTTAAATTGGAAATCCAAAACGTAATTTTATTTAAAATCTGTTAATATAAAATGTTGGGATGTTGTTATCAATGGGTTTGATAGTGTAGATATTACTTTGAATGCTCGTGCTATGAATATTATATTTGATTATCTTAGCACTGAACAGTTTAATCTTATCTGTCATTCTTTATCTGCACAGGAAATCTGGAGAACCCTTAATGCAAAGTTTGGACAAAATGACAACAATTGCTCAAAACCTACAAAGATCAACTCAGATTCAAAAGTATGTCTAACAGGATTTACTACAAAAGAATCAGATGATGATAGTGTTGCAGATTTAACAGATGATGAAATATGAAATTTTACATATGAAGATCTGGTTTATTTTTGTGTTGATTTAAGCAAATCTGTTGATAAAATCCACATGAAAAATAAATCTCTGAAATCTAAGAATTCAGAGTTGACCAGCAAAATTGTTGATTTGGAATCACAACTTGAATATTTTAAAAATTCTTCAAATTCAGATTGCAATAATTGTTTGAAATTGGAAACCAATCTTGTTCATCTCAATAAAAATATTCAAATGTTTGAAAAGGAAATTCTGATCTTAAAAGAAAACAAGAATGAGTTTTCAAATTTGAACAATTTTCTACAAAAGGAATTTGAAATTTTTAAGACTGATATATATTCCAAAATTGAAATTGCTGAAAAAGAAAATTTATTGAAAAGTGATTCGCTTTTGAAAGAACTTGAAAATGAGATTGAAAATTTCAAGAAATGTGAATTAGAAAGTCAAAAACTTTTTGAATTTGAAATCTTTGAGTTCCAAGCCAAAATCAAATTACTCAAATATTAAAATCTGGTTTTGAAACGACATGACGCTGAAAGAAAGATCACTAATAATCGATGTTCTGATATAATAAAAGAAAACAGTGATCTTAAATCCAAAATTCAACGATTAGAATCAACTTTGGATAAATTCTCTAATGGAGAAAAATCATTGAATATGTTGTTGCAAAATCAAAATCTTATTGGAAATAGCTGTGGACTTGGCTTCAGAAAAAACAATGTTTTTGAAAAACGAAATTCAAATGTTTTTAAAAATCCTTCAAACTGTTTTGAAAAGAATTTATTTGAAAATTCAAACTCTGATAATCTTAAAGGATTATTGAATCAAAAACGTGATGTAAATTTGTTTTGTAATAATCCATCTAAACAATCCTGGACCCCAAAAAGAAATACAGTGAATTCATTTAATTTCAAATAGATTTGGGTCCCTAAAGGTACTTTGGTAAATTCTGATGGATTGTTATATAAACAAGTTTGGGTACCAAAACGTTTAAACAAAAATGTGAATGGTTTTACAAATTTTGTTAGAACACTTGATCCTATAAACTGTTAGGTACCAGAGGAGGCTGAGGAACTGTTGTGCAAAAAGAAACTTGAAACAAAGCCGTCTATACTTCTTTATCATTCATAGTTCCATCAGACAAGATTCGTTGAGTTAGAGATTCTGATTTATATTGTATTTTGGTATGACCTCTAAACTCAGCTTTGAAAATATTCTCTATTTTTTTTATTTCTCCTTCTGTCCCTTCTGTTTATTTTTTCTTTGTTTTTTTTTTGATCTGTCACTGTCATAACTTTGTAACTTTTTGGGCTTCATTAACTTCCAATTGCAGTATTCATGATCTTATGGAAATTTTCTTTATTTGAATAGAACTCTAGTGTTTTAATTTATTTTCAGATCTTGAATTTAATCTTGTAAATATCTGCAATTGTTTTGAAGTTTATTTTTCTGATTTCTGAATTCATAACAATGTTGATGTATTCTTGTCATAACTTGAACACTATTAGTTAGAATTCTAAATTCTTGAAGATTTGAAAATTTGATGAAGTTTCACACATCTCTACTATTTTGAGTTTCTTCTAATCCATTTTAGAAAAGCTTGAAATATTATACTCATTACAGCACTCTATTATTTATCAGTTGTGATAATTTCATTAATTTTCAGATTGGCTTAGATAGTTTGAATTGTATTGAATCTCAGTGATACATCTTGAAATTCATTTTGTATTCATGACCAGTATGGTTGAAATTTGTTTATTTGAAATCGTCTAAAATTCTTCATATTTTTAATATCACACACCACTTAAATTTCAAATTATCAAACTTGTGATAATAATTCATTATATCTCAAACTTGACATTGTTTCAAGTGATTTCAAATAAATTATATTTTTGGATCATGAATACCTTTCAGACTTGATGTAAGTGATCTGAAATTTCTCTTATACTTAGCAGAGATAATTTTGAAAATTCTTTGATGAAATGGTCTTAAATCTCTCTATTATTTCATGGTTATTCGATTTAAATATTTGTTTGTTTAGAATCATTTGAAATTATTGATTTATTGAATCACCCACATATCTTGAATCTGAAATTTACATTCTGGTGTGACTGATTCACTGAATCTTGAGAGTTTCATAATCCTCAAATGATTTCAAGTAAACAGTATTTTTAATCATTGGATTATGAATCATCTTATGTGACCGTCATCTTGACAAATATGATATGAAACTATTTTTTGTGCTGCTCTGATGCTGTTTTGAAAAATGTTTGTTTTGGAATCATCTGTTTGCTGCTCTGATACATGTACATAATCTGTTATCTTGTCTACTTGGTCTTTTTACTTAATAATTCTTTTGTCTATGATATTCTTGTTCAGTATCATGTCAAAATTCTCATGATTAGAGACATCAAGTGGTATCAGTTTAGAAGTGTTGTTTGATCTATTCTCATCATGTATATATTTCTTAATCCCTCTTGTCTTGTATAGATCTACATATTCCTCTTGTAATTGATTTTCAATTTTAAAATTATTTATTGATTATTCATTCAAAAATTGAAATCAATAACCAAACTGAATTGTATTTATAATTCATCAAAATTATTATTAGATTTTGAAATTATGATGAATTGTGACTGCATTATATTTCACAACAAGAGGAGATTTTATTTAGATTTTCATGGTGGTTGAACATTTATTATTATATCTTTGAATTGGCGATTATTTCATGACCATCTTCTTTATCTACCATTATTCTGTCACTCATCATGTCTTTTATATTAATGTGGAGAGTTTAATATTATTCAAAAAATCTTCTTGAATAAATAGTGGAAATATTTGTGATAGAAATTGGACTATGTTATTATTCAGAATTGGTGATAATTGAAAAAATTTCAATAGTCCCGGTACAGTCGAGCATATTTCATAACATAATTAATTAAAAATTTATTTCACAGACCATTTCTGTACCTACCACATTTCTATAATCCATTTTTGGTTTTGTATACTAAGGAGTTTTTCATTTTGAAACTGAAAATAATAAATATATGATTAATACATAAGTGTGTCTCTAACCTCATTTAAAAATCCAAGGTCTGGTCATGCATGATTATGAGACAACTTATAATTTAAGCTGCGATTGACCTCATTTAAAAATCCAAGCACTGGTTATGCGTGGTCAGTATGCTCTTAAATAAAAGAAAAATAAAAAATAAAAATGTGCTATAAATAGAAATTTATCTGAAATTCTCCTTGGTGTGTAAAAACCAACCTATCAATCCACCTTTCTAATCTGTGAAATGTGTTAATATTTTATGATGTATTATGATTTGTTAATAGATAGCTATTGGGATTTGAGATTATTCGATTTTGTCACTTAAATGGAATTATCAATTATAGTCCAAATCCATCACTGTTTTTGTGCTTAAATTAATAAAATTCCTTTGAAAATAATTGAAAACTATTTTTTTAACTATCCCCATTTTTATAAATTTCATCGTAAATCTGTCATTCTCTACAATGTGAAATATGGTACTAATTCTTAGAATATTATGATTTTTGTTTGACTGATTGAGATTTATGATGATCGTTCTTCCTCTTAAGCTAAAATTATATTTATTAGTCACTTTTCATCTATATTTTAAATCCTGTATCCTTTTGATGATAACAAAAGGAGGAGAATGGGTTGAGATTTTGATTTATGAGTGAATAATTTATAAATATTTTTAATTTTGAAAATTCAATATTATTCATTCATTTCACTCATGCACAGTTATAGGGGGAGTTTCTGTTGTAGGGGGAGCTTTGAAATAGGGGGAGTTCAGTTCTTCACTGTCAAACACATTTATTGGATCCAAAATTTCAATATTTGTTTGTCATCATCAAAAGGGGGAGATTGTTGTATCTAACGGTGTTGTATACATAATTATATGATTTTTGTTTGATGATAACAACCAAATATACTTTATTATTAAATGTGTTTATAATTGTACTGTTCTATATATACATCACAGATAGGAATATAATATTTATATTTAAGTGGGATACTATTGCACTAGAATTGAACATTCAAACTGTATTCTATTTGGATATAATATTCTATTTCAACATTCAAACAGTACAGATTTATAACTCCACTATTTATATATTCTTCACATGAGACTATACTTGTATATAAATTGAATACGATAAAAAAATTTACTTGAACACAAATTTGAGCACAATAAAATAATATTTTATTTCAAACAAATTTGTTTAATACAAATATCGGTACAATTCTGTTGTTACACAGCTCCTCACTATAACACTCTGTCTATACAGCTCATGTATATATACAATCACTGATTATACATTTTCATATCTATATACAATCATTTTGACTCATATACACTGGCACATATACATTCTCTGCTAAATCTTTTGTCTTTCGTATTCTGTCTTCACACTTCACAGTCAGTCCAGTCACTATCAGTCCAGTCATCACCTTCATACTTGTCACATACAGAAACGAACACACAGTATATGGAGTAGAAATAATATTATAAATTCTAGGGAATATAAATTTTATTTTTAAAATTTTATTTGCCTCAGCTTTCTGGTGTGTTTTCTCATCATTTTTCATGACTCGATCTGATTTTTTTTCCATCCGATTGTGTCTGGACAGCTTGTGATATTCACAGTGATACACTGTAAATACCACAAGGCAGACATCATATGTATATCTCAGTATAGGGACATGAAAACTTGTCTGGATGGCTGCCTATACACACGTGTATACATATACACGTGTGCACTGCCTTGCCAATCCAGTGTGCCACTGAGGAGTAGCCACATGGACCAACTCGACTCAGTGCACATGAAAACAACGAAGTCATCACAAGCTCAAACATGGTTCAAAACAAAGCAGTAGTGGTCGAGTATGACATCTTTCAAATCTAATGGCCGAGCATGCAAAAACAAGTATCCAAAGCAAGGCAACATGAATGGAGAATGTATATAAATGAACACAAACTGATTTCATAAATACATGGAGCTTCAGCAAGGAGCAAGAACAGTTGTCAATAAGGTCATGGTGCAACTCACAAGCTCACAACTGTGGGATAAACAATGATCAAACAATATGAAGAAGTAATCATGCTCTCAGCAACTAAAATGCAAAATGACTCAAACATGTCAAGTTCATCAACTCAAGCATGGTTACTCAAGAATGGTTTAACAATGGCAACAGCATACATGTAAATACACAGTGTCAAGGAGTACATGGTGCAATCAAGTTCAAGAAAGCTCATGGCCAAGGCATATGTGTGTATATATATATGTATTATACAGCAATTCAGAAATGTCTTGAGTAGTGACAAGAGTGTATGTGACTGCAAATTTTTTTCAATACAAAGTGTCAATTCTGCCATGATAGTGCCGTATGATCAAGATGATGTACAAACTCAACAGCAAACATACGAGGTGAAATAGAACCGAGGACAAGCTCAGGCAAGGCAGGTATATGTATATCATTCAACAACATAGTGTACAATGGTTATGCACATGGTCATTGCAAGTAGACATGCATTAGCACAGAAATAAGTGTAACCCGCATGGTGATTATTTATGCTAACATCAGGATGCAAATAAAGTAATGTAAAGCAAACTGGAAAATCAGTGATGTAGTGAAAAATCCTAAGTGCTATGACCAAATCAGTTCTTTCTATTTATATAGCAAATAGGGGTGAGTATCCAGTATTGGACAATTTCTTTTTGGCAAGAAAGTTTTTTTAAAATATTTTCCATAATTCCAGCAATTTATAAATGGGAAATCACAAATTCATTCTTGGCAACAGTTCAACTTAGCAAAAATGAAATAAAGCATTTCCAGAAATCATGTGTGACGACCCCAAACCCTATACGACGGTGGCAAGGGTAATCTTTGGAATATAACACATAAACGGATAACAGCAGAACAGAAATAAATAAACCAGATATTGTATAATAGAATACAGTGGATAAACATAATCATCAGAGTTACACAGTATACAGGATCACACTTAGTACAAAATACAGTTCAGCTTTACATAAAATGTCTACAGCGGAAAAGAAAACAAAATATGTACAACAGGAGCTGAACAAGATAAAAAGAGATAAATGATAGAATCCATCTTCAGCTCCAGATATCCAGAAAGAGCCTGCTAAAACCTGAATACAAGGCTACCCGTGTAGAAATAGGGGCACCCGAGATTGCAAGTGAAACAAACTACGAGTCAGTCATGGGACTGGTATGAGAAATATACTCAACTTACTTTATAATATGGCCAATCACAGGACCATGCCACTTTCGTGGAACGGGTTTACTCCATTGGATTGCCAGTGCTTTAAAACAAGTAAATATTTTAAACATCGCAATGCTTTTTATAAAAATGAAGCCATTATAAGACTCAGTTCCCATCACACAATGCAACACAAACCGGAGGATTGAGTTTTACCTTATAATGGCCAAAATATGCTTGATACGAAAAAAAACAAGAACATTTGATATTATTACTAGTGTTTATATGTTTCAAAAACAATTTCAAATCATAAGTATCAATCATAGGCGGCATTAATGCCCCATACCACTATGTTTCCATATATAGATATACAATCAAAACTGCAAGATGTCGTATTTGGAAATTGGATTTCCGTCATGAACCAAGGAAAAAGATAGTCCTTACCGAATTCGAGACAATCTAGCCCATGTCTCAGGACCCAGACATAGGTGGGTCCTTGAAGCAACAAGGCCGGTCCACCGATATGAATTAAACTTAAACCCTGGACAATACGTCTCCCCACCCTATGGGCGTAAATGAGCCCAATGACTCCATTTACGAGATACCTCGCATTCCAACAATCACACAGGTGAAAATAATATAAATGTCAGGGCTGGTAGATCACGGACACAACCTCTAGCTAGAAAGAGACGCATGTCCTCCCTGCCGTCCTCTCCCGTTTCTGGTTCATACCGGGGTGCGAGGCTCGCGAATTCACGTTGTACACAAAGCTATGCCACACAGGCCATGCTTTGATCATCAACCACAATACTTTGCTTTTCAACAGAAGCCTTGATCATCTGCCACTTAGGCATGCCACACAAGCAATTCACTCCATGCGACTTATTTCTATCGATATATAACCTCTGAGGTCGTACGTCTCTGAGAAGGGCGTTAAGAAAGAGAATAAATTCTCCGCCGGCAAACAGATATATATTTAATAGAGATCAATCAGCACAGATCAAAATCCAATGTCATACACACAGTCCATTTACTAGTTCATTCTGGGTCTGAACGAAACTGGAGGCACTTAATACCTCGCACATCCACACAATCAACAAGTATTGTAACACCCCGTGAATTCTATAACGTTAAGCTTCACGAATTAAAGTATATTTAATTATAAATGATGAAATCAAGGGAAATGGTTTACGCCATTGCATTCTTCTCAAAATTCTGCTTGAGATAGAGCTCAAGTTTGCGTAAAACAGATATTGTATGAAGAAGATATGGGCGAACGAAGTTGGGCGAAAAACCAGAAAACGGGTCAGAATGCACTGGCGCACTTGGGAAGTGCGCCAGAACATTTTTAGCCTGGCGCACCTGCCAAGTGCGCCCAGGTCAGAATGACCTGCTGGTCATGTCTTGGCTGGACTGGTCTGTGCTTAGCCGAATTCCTGAGCCTTGCCTTGTCACTAAGGCTAGGTGTCAGCTCCTGATTGGTCTCTCCTTCAAATGAATGGCTAATATTAATCCAAGCTCCATCGACGGTCCTAATCAATTAACAAACTCTATAAAAAGGACCTAAGACTCCACCTAATTCATACAAATAAAAATGAGAATGAGACCATCATGCTGTTGAGGAAGGACTAGGAATAGCCGTCAAAATTGAGAGACGGTTAGGAGACAATTCAAAAGCTTAAAGCAACGACAACTAAATCAAAACAACGCCTACAACAAAGGATAGCATCTCCAAATTCAGAATTTAGATTCCTGAACTGAAGATTCGTCACACGTTGTAAGTAGAGTGCTATTCCGATGTGAATAAATAATTAGAGATGGGATGTTGTGGTATAACAAATGGATATTTGCAAGTATGTGATTCATGTTGAAAGTTAACAACTACATTTTGTGGTAGTTTATTTGAGATTCATGCAAGTATATGATTCACTATTATGCCAACATAATATATATTATAATCACTTTTAGTGTAGTTGGATCCATTTGGGTATTATGACTTATGTGAATTTATGTTGGAATTGGCATCATGATTCAAGTGTAAAACCATACTTTTGTATTAGAGACAAAAGTAAGCATCTTTGTGAACTTGTTTTGACTCTATGAACATGACTAGACTATGTTTGGTGTTATCCTTAATTGAAAAACATGTTTTAGGCCTATATTGTTATCAACAATCATATCATAATATGTGTGACACATAGCTAAGCTAGATTTACATTCCAATTGCAAGTTTGCATGAATAAATTAAAAACCATGATTCCATGTTTAGGTATATTTATGCCATGATTATATGAATAGATCAAAAACCATGATTTCAAGTTTAGGTATGATTATGCCATGATTATATGCTATTACAATGCAAGTTCACAAGTGCCAAATTTATGTTAATTGGTTCGCTATGTTGCAAGTTCATGCGTTCACACTCCCCTGTTTATGTTACTTAGAATATATAAACACCATGTTCTAAGCCTCCCCTTTTTCATGTGGCTAAGTTGGGTTTAAATGTTAAACCCAACATATGTTATATTGTAGCGAACGTATAAAACGGGGGTAGTGACGTTTGGGTTAAAATATAAAACATATGTGTTGGCATGTTTGACGCATGCCAACGACCTTGAAAAACAATTAAGTGGTGTAAATTAATTTCACCCAATAAAGATGAATTTGAATAATGGGCCGCAAATATTTACATATAAAAAGGAAAGAGACAAAATATGTAAATTTAGAAAATACGATGTGTTTAACCCGAGGTTGGATTAAGTTGTGATGTAAACCTGCCCGGAACCGCCCGGCTGTCCAGTAGTCACAACAATACCTATCCAATGTGGGTGGTTAAACATGGAGCCCAATAAGGACCCGAGGTTAGACTAAGTTGTGGCGTAAGACTGCCCGGACCCAACCGGCAATAGGCAGCCACAACAACATCTGTCTAATGTGAGAGGTCGAGGCTTTAATAAGACAATTAAGGCTGAGTCAGGATTGATATGATTAAGTAAATTGAATTAATACTTAATCAAAATGGAACATGCTAAACTATACAGACTGATTGGGGTCAGGTTTACAAAACACTTAACCAACTTAGCATGTTGGCTAGAAAAAGAAAACCTAGCAGCGGGGGGACCCTTTTCAGTAGTAACCCTACAAGGTGTATCAGGATACCCTGAACTAGGAAGGGTGGGGCACGATTACTGGGATGACTGTAAGAGGTCAAATCGACGGCGGTGGTGCGGCAGTGTAGGTTCTAACGGGGTGCGGGCGTGCACACACTCTGGCACAGAAAAATAAGGCACTGGGCACCAGTAGTATACCTGTGCATTCTAGAATTGTGTCGGGCCGCCACCATGAGACTTGATACACCCCATGGTGGGACCATCATAGGTAACTACAACATCGGGGGCCGTAAGACACATGTAACTATGCGAGTAGGAGCCGATCATTAGAAACGGATCACTTCACCCTGATTATGGGGTGCCTATTGGGAACTGGTTTATGTGGATGTAGAGATTAATATGGGGTGCGATAAGTATATTCGACTCTAGACAACTTAACTTAGTTTATGGTGCTTTTCCATTTCCAGTTTATACTTATCATGCCCAATTCTTTATTCATAGACTGAATAGTCCTAGACTTACTCAGGCTTTATGTCTGAATCTACTTTTCTTTCGCCCTCCCCCCCCCCCCCCCCAGATCCACAGGGAGGGAATACCGCAGCTTGACATGTTTTTACATCCAGCTTGAAGAGAAAGAATGTATTTCTTGGATTTCTTTCGTTTTGGACTATGGCTTTGGATTGCACCTATGGGGACTTATGCAGTTTACTTTTGTTTTTATGCTTCTTTAAGTTATGAAATCAAGACAGTTATGAGAATGTAATGGTTTTTGGAAGTATTGTAAGACAATTATGACATGGTTTGTGTAACACGTATTTCGTTGAAATAAAAAATTGTTGTTGTTTTCCGCTGTTCAAAAATATGTGTATTTATATCTGTCTTGTGTATCTATGACTTATATTTATAAACCTCCACAAAAATTAGGGCATTCCCTTTGAGAGTGACCCTAACGGAGGTGGGGTGTTTCAAGTATGTCCGGCGACTACAACTTCAACCCCTTCAAGGTAGCTACTCCTATCATGAGCATCAGTAGCACCCTTCCATTTGACGTGAAGATCATCGGTCTTGCACCGTCTTCATATCTTTGACTTCTAACCGTCGATCAATTATTTGAAATGAGAATTAACTCGGCCTTTTCAAATAATTCACGTATATTTAGAATTTCAAATCAATTCTTTTCAATGGTTAAATTATTCGACATTAATAATTCTGTTCTTTAATGTAATTTTCACGCCAAACACATTCAACCATCAAATATCATATAAACCGAGCAAAATCAGTTTATTTCCATTCCATATTGTTTATAATATTCTATCATGATTTATCGCTATTTTTATTTATTTAAAAATAGCCAATTCATTCAAACGACGCTTCAGGCCATAACGCGGCCGTGGCGCTGTTTTCCTTCAGATTTGATTTACACATATATGAAAATCTAACCGTTGGATCTTCACAAATTTTATATCATTAGAAAAATCTTTTCAAAACGAATCCAATGTTTTCAGTTTTGGTAAAATCCGACGGTCAGATCTCCCGGTACAATCGTTTGAAGTTACGATTTCAAAATACGAACTGCAGCGTCGTTATTCAATTTAATTTAATTATATTTTTATATATATAAATATAATCGATTCTGGTGCTATTTTTCTTTAGATTTGAATTAAACATTCGAGACAATCCAACCATTGGATCTTCACAAAGTGGGTGTCGTTGGAAAGATATTTCCAAAGCGAACCCAACGGTTGCAGTTTCGGGAAAATCCGATGGTCGGATCTCCCGCAATAATCGTTTGAAATCACGGTTTAAAAAAACGAACTGCAGCTTCGTTATTCGATTTATTTTAATTATATTTATATATGTATATATATACATATATATAAATATAATTCCTTCTTCAATTTCAAAACCATCTTCACTTCATATATTTGATAAAAATGATATTTTTATCATAAAAAATATTTATTCAACCCATGAATATTTTTAGCACTTCATATTCACATTAAAAATGTAGATTTTATTGCTCAATCTATATATTAAACACATGAATGTTTTCGACTTCACACATACCATAAAAATATGATTTTTATCGTTCTAGTCCTTTATTCAACACATGAATGTTTTCTGTAGTTTATATATATAATAAAAATGTGATTTTTTTTATTGTTAAAACAATTTATTTAAAACAAGATTATTTTATATAGTTCATACATAAGGTAAAAATGTTATTTTTGGTATTAAAACGATTTATTTAAAATACTAATATTTTATATAGTTTATATATATAATAAAAATGTTATTTCTGGTGTTAAAACAATTTATTTAAAATACTAATATTTTATATAGTCTATATATATAATAAAAATGTTATTTTTATCTTTCAAAAAATTTATTCAATACACAAACTTCATTCAACACATGAATTTCTATTCAACCCATGAATATAGTTTCAACACATCAAAATAATTCTAACACATGAATATTATTGAAAATTTCGGCAGTATAACGGTAGGGTTGTTAAAACCGGCACCGTCCCTAGTACGGCTCCTCGCTCTACCCTAAAGCCTCACAGCTTTTGACAATGGGGATTTTCAATATCTAGTTTGTACGCAGGGGATTTTTCCCATATACTAATCCTATTGGGATTTCAATCACAATCAATCATTTCAAATCAACCATTCATGATATTCACCAAATTTCACATCAACCAATAATCCAAACAATATCATAACCAATATATATCGTCCATGGTCTGTGGACGAGGGGAGTGTGTGTGTGTGTGTGTGTATATACGTATATAACTATATTTCGATTTCACTTCAATATCATTTCAATTTATTTCAACGCATATATTATTTTTACAACGCATAGAACATACAACTTATACAATGCTTATACATGTGGTGTACAACGCTTATATAACTCACACATCGACTATATAATTTATACATCGTTGTTTTCCATATCGTTTATAAATTAGAAATCTCACATTGGGTTCCACTCCACCAAAAATTGTAGAAGGCTCAGGAAAATATCCGGTCTCTTCTAGATTGTAGAAGACGTCCGCACGAGTCCGCTGTCTCTTGTTTCACTGAATTTCGACAAGAAATGAAAAAGATATGATTTTTATTGTAAAATCATAAACCTAGCGCTTTAATGTTCTATAAACTATAAAATAAAATAAAGGCTGTTATCTTTCTTGAATGTTCAAATCTAGGTTTAGATTTTTACTCCAATCCGCACAGCGATATGAGGATCGGGCGGCGCAGCGTTGAAGAGCTTCGAGCCATCGTCTCGGCGTCGGTGGTCTCATTAAGATTGGTGGTCAGAATTGGGCGGCACGGCGGTTTAAAGCATCAGACTTTGGCGAGGTGATTCTCCCACAACACTCAACGAAAAATCTCAAACCTTATATGGATTTGAAGCCCTCTGAATTCTCTTCAAAAATCTCCAAACAACTAATGGGTTTCATTGCGTGGATTTTGCGTAATCGAGGAGAGAAGGCCTCAATGTATTTCCTCCATGCGTCGAGATGAAGGATCGGGAGAGAGAAGCGGGTTTGGCGAGTTGTGATTGGTTGAGGGGTTTATTTATTTATTTATATATTTTAAAATCTCAAAAATACCCCTCTTCTAATACGTACTCCAATCCGAACCCAACGATTGTCGTCCCTAGCTAAATACCCCCATTTCGAATACAATGGGATATGTTTCACAGGCCCATTTGACTGCTCCAGTCAGTTTCTCTTCAAATTAAAATATAAAACATTTAATATTTGATTTGAACGTGCATTTCAATTTGCCGGGGCCACACACTGATCCAAAAAATTCCAGAAAAATAAACCTGGCTATGTTTTGACGATACGGTCCCAACAAAACTAGTTTCGTCGAATTCTAAGACCGTTTGAAAAATGGCCATTTTCTGGTCGATCCAATTTAATTATAATTGACCAAACATAGTTTTCTTCTCCATGCTCACATAATAACTTCAAAAATTATGAAATTTGAAACCTGGTAATAATTTGACATCCCGGATTAAAAAAAAGTGGTTTCGTCGAATTCTGAGGTCGTTTGCAAAATGTCTATTTTCAAGGGCTATATATTCTTTATAGCAACATTTCTGAAAATTCATTTGGCCATAACTTTTGATTTCCGCTATGAAACTTCGATTTTTCAGATTTTGAAACTGCCGCGCCATTTCAGGCCTTGTTTATAATTTAAAATAATTATATTTATTTTCAAACATCGATTCAAACATACTTTTCATCGTTATTTTTTAAAATATTTATTTTAAATATTTAAAATCCACTTAAATAGCCAATTATAATTTTTAAACTGGTTCAGATTTTCTGGGTTGCTACATCATGCTTCCTATTTTGAAAATTCACAACTCATTTCTGGCATGAAATCAAGGATTTTGTTACACGAAAATCAATTACACAATTTCAGTGAAGGTAACAATTCATAAATCATGCAAGGAGCAAGAAATCAATTTATTTTGTTTCAAGTTTTGTTTTAATCAAGGACGACATAGCAGGAATTTTAAACAAATACATGGCAAGGGTTCGATCGGTTCAAAAAATTCAGCAAGCATTCATGGACAAGCAACAATCATCTATTGACCGGATTCATAAAGGGGAGAGCATCAAGTCCAGATTCATCATTCAAAGTCGTGGTTTACAAAATCTAAAGGGGAAAGCAAAGCAAAAAATCAGCAAGTCATTATAACGAAATCAGAGATGTTTAAGGATTGTAAAATCCTATTTCTACACCAATTCATCACGTGCATATATAATCAGAAATAGAACCCAAAATTTCAAAAAAAAAAGTAATTGATTAAAATCAGAAGTTACTCACTTGTTTTTTGATCGAGAGAAAGCCCAAATCGAAGAGGAGCATCAATCGACCAGCATCAACTAAAGTGAAGCATCAGAGATTTAAAATCTTTCAAGCAATCGATTTGATTTGGGGAATTTAGAAAAACCCTAATTGCCATTTTCATTATCCGGAGTAAAAGAGATCGGGTCCAAGAGAAAAAGGGTGCAACGCAATTACAAAATGGGCTGACATATTCCAAACATGGCTTAGCCTAGTTCAATAGTTGTAATAACCCGGAAAATGTGAACCAGTTTAAAATTTTTAAATCAGGTTATTACCAAGAATTTGCATAGTTGAAATAGCATATTTCAATAAAATATAGAATTTGGTATGGTATGGCAGTTTGAAATTTTGAATATAAACTTTGTCTGACTGTATCGGGTGGAAAATATAACGGATTTTAACGAAACTGAAAATATTTAAATCTGTTTATCAATACCTTTCTAACGAATCTGAAAAATCGAAGTTTCAATACGGAAATCAAAAGTTATGGCCAAATGAATTTTCAGAAAGGTCGCTATATAGTATATATAGCCCATAAAAATTGAGATTTTGCATACGACCTCGGAATTCGACGAAACCACTTTTGTTGGGTCCGGGATGTCAAATTATTGCTAGGTTTCAAATTTCATAATTTTTGAAGCTAGTATGTGAGCGGGGCAAAAGATAATGTGTTTGGTCAAATTCTGTTAAAATGGGTCGACCTAAAAATGGCCGTTTTTCAAACGAGCTCAGAATTCGACGAAACTGGTTTTGTTAGGACCGTATCGTCAAAACAAAGCTAGATTTATTTTTCTAAAAATTTTCGATTCAGTTTGTGGCCCTGACAAATTGAAATGTACGTTTGAATTAAATATCGAATGTTTTATATTTTAATTTGAAAAATAACTGACTGTAACAGTCGAAATGGCCAACGAAACATATCCCATTGTGTTCGGAATGGGGGTATTTAGCTAGGGGCGACAGTCGTTGGGTTTGATTTCGAGTTCGTCTGTGAAAGGGGGTATTTTTGGAATTAAATAAATTAAAAATTAAAATAAAAAGGGGATCGACCAATCACAATTCATCTCCCTCATCGTTCTTCCTGTCGCGACGTGGAAAAGGGATCCGAAACTTCTCTCTTAAATTTCTCCGGAACCACACAACGAAATCAAGCAAACTCAGATCCATTTTGAAAAGCGTTCAGAGATCTTCAAATCCATAGTAATTTTAAGAATTATCGTTGAGTATTGAGGGAGTTATAGCGTCGGGAAACCCCGAACTTTGCGCCGCCGCCGTGCCTGCTAGGGAGCGTCGATCTGATCATCTCGGGTAGGGTTGGGAAGCTCTTCCCTTCCTCTTCGACGCAGCGCTGGTCGTTCGTCCTAAAACTTCGTGGTTTTGCCGAAAAGTTTAACCCTAGTTTTCGATCTCGAAGGAGGTATACGGCTGAACCTATTTTCAACTGATTTTTACACTATAAAGCGTTGCAAACTGGTAAAAATCGTATCTTTTTGCTATGTGATCGAAATTCGATGAAACAGGAGACACCGTAACCGCAAGGAGGCTCTCTACATTCTAGAAGAAGCCGCGGATTTTTCTGACCTTCCTACGATTTTTAGCACTGCAATAACCAATGTGAGGAATCTAAACTATTTGTGTGAATGAAATCGCGTTGTATAAGTTATATAAGCGAAGTGTAAATTATATACGCATTGTATACCTCATGTACATGTGTTGTATAAGTTATATTAGCGATGTATAAATTATACAAGCGTTGAATGAAACATATATGCTTTGAATTGTGATGAAATGCAAGTGAATTATTATATTATATATATATATATATATATATACTCCGCTCGTCCACAGACCATGGACGATATTTATTGCTTGTGTTTGAGTGATATTATATGGTATGACGAATGGTTGGAAATAATTGTTTGTGGTTGATATTATGGTTGAAAAATACCTTTGTGGTTGAAAAATACCCTCTTGTGGTTGAAACAAAATAGAGTAGGATTGTGGAATTGAAAATAAAACATGCCGCCTGCGTGCGAACTAGATGCATGATCCCCATTGTCAAAAACCGTGAGGTTTTAAGGTAGAGCGAGGAGCCGTACTAGGGACGGTCCCGGTTTTAACTACCCTACCGTTATGCTGCCGAAATTTTCTGGAATATTTATGTGTTAGAATAATTTTCATTCCTTGAAATAAATTACATATTCTATATAGAATATTCATGTGTTGAGTTGCAATTCATTCGTTGAGTTGAAATTCATGTGTTGAATATTATTTGAATTTAAACAAATGGCTTTAGCGATAAAAATCATATTTATATATATGTACAAACGATATAGAAAATTCATGTGTTGAGTTGCAATTCATTCGTTGAGTTGAAATTCATGTGTTGAATATTATTTGAATTTAAACAAATGGCTTTAGCGATAAAAATCACATTTTTATATATATACAAACGATATAGAATATTCATGTGTTGAATTGCAATTTGTTCGTCGAGTTAAAATTCATGTGTTGAATGTTATCGTATTTTAAAATAAAATGAATAGACAATAAAAACTACACCTTTATTGTGAATATGAAGTGCTAAAAATACACACGTGTCGAATAAATATTTTTGATGATAAAAATATTTCTTTTTTCATGTATACGCTTAGTTAAAAATACACACGTGTCGAATAAATATTTTTGATGATAAAAATATTTCTTTTATCATGTATACGCTTAGTTAAAAATACACATGTGTCGAATAAATATTTTTGATGATAAAAATATTTCTTTTATCATGTATACTCTTAGTTAAAAATACACATGTGTCGAATAAATATTTTTGATGATAAAAATATTTCTTTTATCATGTATACGCTTAGTTAAAAATACACACGTGTCGAATAAATATTTTTGATGATAAAAATATTTCTTTTATCATGTATACGCTTAGTTAAAAATACACACGTGTCGAATAAATATTTCTGATGATAAAAATATTTCTTTTATCATGTATACGCTTAGTTAAAAATACACACGTGTCGAATAAATATTTTTGATGATAAAAATATTTCTTTTATCATGTATACGCTTAGTTAAAAATACACACGTGTTGAAATAAATAATAGTTTGCTAGAAATATTATTATTAGCTTTGTTCTGCATATATATACATGTGTTCAACAGGAAAAATGGATTAGCTATAGAGTAAAGAAATTATTTGCGTGCCCGACAAATAGGTAAACCTTGATGAGTTGGCTACACAATTTTATTTATATATAAACTCCTGCGAATGCCATTGGATGCGGAGTGCTGGTTATTCTGTGTGAAATAATAAATAACGCCATAGGATAGTAACAATTAATTTTGAACTACACTACACAACATACTTCTTGATGATAGGCATACTTCATCATATTCCACATAAGCAATTGGAGCTTGTGTGACGAGGTGGAAGATTTACCATACAAGCAAGAGGCTTGTATGGCGATGATTATATACTACAGGTTGAACTGATGACTGATATGGACTAAATAAATTATAACGATAAATTGCCAGATTAATAAAAACCCCACACGGGTCTGGAGTTGACAATAATCACGTCGCTCTAGTTGTTAGATACGGCACATGGACTATTTATTTCCACACGGAAACGGGGTGATGGGAATTTATTCTCTGGAGTGATTATCAGTACATGCTCCCCCGTAAACACCAAAATATATCACTATAAATATGTGAATGCTTTTTAGGATTTATTGGGTACCTAATACGGCCCAATAAATTTCTAAACCCCTCCCCGTACAAAGGAGGTTATGGCGAAATTTTTCGAAATGTTAAGGCGGTAGTGAAATATTTGAAGTGAAAACGAAGTTGAAAATGTAGAATGAACTAAAGTTGAAATTATAGAATGAACTATATTTCTATATATATAAATAAATATAATTAAAAGGAATAGAGGCCGTGCAGTTCGTGTTTCGGAATCGTAATTTGAAACGATTAGTATGAGAAATCTGACCATCGGATTTTCCCGAAACCACAACCGCTGGGTCCGCCTTGGAAATATCTTCCCAACGGCACCAACCTTGTAAAAATCCAACGGTTGGATTGTCCGGAATGTTTAATTCAAATCTGAAGAAAAACAGCGCCAGAATCGTTTATATTTATATATAAATATAAATATAATTAAATTTAATCGAATAACGACGCTGCAGTTCGAATTTTGAAACCGTAACTTCAAAGGACTAGTGTGGAAGATCCGACCGTCGGATTCTCACGAAACTGGAACCGTTGGGTTCGCTTTGGGAATATCTTCCCACTGATATAGACTTTGTAGAAATCCAACGGTTAGATTTTCCGATATGTGTAAAACAAATTAGGGGAAAAACAGCGCCAGTGCCACGGCACGACCTGAAACGTCGTTTAGTTAAATTTGGCCATTTTTAAATAAATAAAAATGGCGAAAAATCGTTATAAAATATTATAAGCAACATAGATTGCAAATAAACCAATTGGGCTTGAATTGTTTGATATTTGATGGTTGTATGTGTTTGACACGAAAATAACACTAAATAACTGAAAGATGGATGTCGAATAATATAACCATAGAAAGAATCGATTTAAATTCTAATGACGTGAATTATTTGAAAAGGCCGAGCTAACCCTCATTTCAAATGATTTATCGAGCGATTCGAATTGGAAAATGCAAAGACGATTCAAGACCGACGATCTTCGTATCGGTTGGATGGGCGCTATTGAGGTTCCTAACCGGAGTAGCGACCGGAAAGGGACGGAAGTAGTAGTTGTCTGAACGTATGTGTTGATTGGACGGATATACGAGGAATTTGACGCCTCCGGTTTCGTTCAGACCCAGAACGGACTTGTAAATGGACTGTGTGTCTGACATTGGATTTTGTTCTATACTGATTGATCTCTGTTAAATATATATCTGCTTGGCGGCGGAGAATTTATTCTTTTGCTTAACGCCCTTCTCTGAGACGCACGAGCTCAGGGGTTATATATCGATGGAAATCAATCGTATCGAGTGGACTGCCTATGTGGCATGCCAAGATGCTGTGATCAAGGCTTCTGTTGCAAAGCAAAGTCTTGTGGATGATGATCAAAGCAAGGTCTGCGTGGCCTGGCTTTGTGTATTTCGTAGATTCGCGAGCCTCACACCTCGGTATGAGTTAAAAACGGGATACGGACCGCTGGGAGAGCACGACGTTTCTTTCTAGCTATGGTGGTGTCAGTGACTTACCAGCCCTGACATTTATATCTATTTTTCACCTATGTGGTTGTTGGAATTCGAGGCGCCTCGATTATAGGTCTGTAAGGACCGGGAAACGTGTGTTCAGGCATAATTAATCCTCTAACGTAAGTGAGGACCGGCCCAGCCGCATCCGGGGTTGCCCAGAGTGTGTAGTCCCGAGGCATTTGCTAGAGTTTCTCAAAGCGGAGAGGAGCTTGCCCCTTGCCTCGACTCATGACGGAAATCCAATTTCCAATACGAAATAACGGACTTGATTGTAGAACTAGTATGGCGACATAGTAGATGGTAGCTATGCCGCCTATGATTGATATTTATGATGCTATTCATTGTTGAAACATATATGCACTAGTAATAATATCAAATGATTTTGCTTTATATGTATCAAGCATATTTGGCTATTATAAGGTAAAACTCTATCCTCCGGCTTGCGTTGCATTGTGTGATGGGACCTGAGTCTTATAATGGCTTCATTCTTTCTAAAAGCATTGCGTTGTTTTAAAAGAATTCACTTTGTTTTAAATGCACTAGCAATCACTGGAGTAAACCCGTTCCGCGAAAGTGGCGTGGTCCTATGATTTGCTATTACTGTTGTTTAACTGTTAAATAGATTCCTCATACCAGTCCCCATGACTGACTCGTTGTTTGTTTCACTTTGCAAACGCAGGTGCCCTTATTTTCACACGGGCAGCCTAGTACACAGGTGACAGGTTGTTTTTGTCTCTGCACTGCTGCATAGAGTGCATTTTTGGCTCATGGCGAAGCTGACTTCACAGAGACGACTTTGACTTTTTCCGCCATTACTATACTTATATTATGATTCCGCCACGGGCGATGCAGACTGATTTACTTTCCGTATTTCTTATTGTATGTATATGTACCGCCTTCGGCGATGTAGACTGATACCCTTATTATGTCTCACTGCATGTATGTATTCCTCCTCTGGCGATGATGACTGATCACTTTCCTTTTTATTTACTAAGTTATATCCCACGCTATGCTATTCTGATGTTATTACATGTTGTGATTCCGCTGTCATATCCATGTAAAATTATTTTATTTATTGTATCTGCTATTATCTGTACTCTGCTATGATAATTAATGAGTTATTTCCCTATGATTATCCTTAATACCGCCCCTCGGATTTTGGGATCATCACAGTTGGTATCAGAGCTTTGGTTAACCTTAGTTCCGGGATCTAACACATTAAACACCTCGTCAGAATAGAATCAGTAGTGTTCTAATGCGAGTTGCTCGTTAGAGATAGGATTAGCATTATCCTAGAATGAGCTAAGCAGATTAGCAAAACAATTTGATCAGTACATCATCATTATCTTTTCTTGTATTCCCCTGCTTTATCATTTAAGGAAATTGCTACAACTACGGGAAGCCAGGTCACTTTTCTAATGTATGCAAAGCCCCGAGGAAGCCAAAGGCAAATAACTCAGCTGAATGCTACAACTGCCATAAGAAGGGGCACTATAGCAGGAACTGTCCTCTGAAGCAGAATGCTCAAGTGGCTCATGTCTATGACGGGAAGACCCCGCCAGCTACCACCGATGGATCAGGTAAACCCGACGTCTTGGGAGGTACCCTTACTATTAAAAATGTTTCTGTTTCTGTACTTTTTGATACTGGTGCATCACGTAGCTTCATATCTGGTATCCTTGTTCACAAATTAAAATTGAAACGAAGAAAACTTAAGGAACCAATTTAAGTTCAAAACCCGATAGGAGGTTCTGTTAGTCTCAGTTTATACTGCAGAGTGCCTATCTCTTATTCACTTACAAGTTCCCCATCCACTTAATTGTTATGGATTTATCGGAATTCGATGTTATTCTCGGTTTGGAATGGTTAACCAAATACAAGGCCGAAGTTAAATGTGCCGAAAGAATCGTTAAAGTCGAAACGAAGTTTGGACCTATATATATACCATGCCATGGTTCCGGAATAAATAGAACCGAATTTTAGTCTTCTTTAGAAGTTACTCCCCCTTCATTAGAAAGGATACCGGTCGTGAAAAACTATGCAGATGTGTTTGAAGAAGTAGAAAACATACAGCCGCAAAGAGAGATTGAATTTAGAATAGATTTAATTCCTAACGCCCGACCAGTAGTACATCCAATAAGAAGAATGGCCCCGAAAGAAAAAGAAGAGTTAAGTAGTCAAACCCGAGAATTGCTTTGGAAAGGTCTGATCAGACCGAGCTTTTCAGCGTGGGGAGCAGCAATAGTATCTGTCCCGAAATCAGACGGTACTATAAGACTTTGTGTTGATTACCGAGATCTCAATAAGCAGACACTGAAGAACAAATATCCCTTGCCCCGAATAGATGATCTGTTAGATCAATTAAATGGAGCAACAGCATTCTCCAAAATGGACCTAGCTACAGGTTTCCACCAATTACGTATAGCCGAAGACTGTGTTCCTTTGACAGCCTTCAGGGGTCCCGATTTATTCTACGAATGGTTAGTAATGTCGTTCGGCTTGTGTAACGCTCCAGCATACTTCGTCGATCTTATGAACAGAGTGTTCCGTGGTGTGTTGAATAAATTTGTTCTAGTCTTCATCGATGACATTTTAATTTACTCCAAGTCGGAGGACGAACATGCAAAACATTTAGAACAAGTATTGAAAATTCTAAGGAGAAATGTCTTGAAAGCAAAATTTTCTAAGTGTGTCTTCTGGTAGAATGAAGTTAAGTTCCTAGGCCATGTCGTATCAAAAGAAGGAATTGCTGTAGACCCAAGCAAAATTACAGCGATTCAGAACTGGAAACAACCTACTACCCCCACAGAAGTTCGAAGTTTCCTTGGATTGGCTAGTTACTATCGCAAATTCGTTCAGGATTTTTCAAAGATATCTGGTGTATTGACAAAGCTTACAAAGAAGCATGAGAAATTCAAATGGACTCCCGAATGTGAAGAAGCTTTCCAGGAGCTGAAACTGAAGTTGACAACTGCTCCAGTATTGACAATTATAGAAGGCAACCAAGACTTGACTGTATGGACACACGCTTCTATTAGAGGGTTAGGCGCAGTTCTAATGCAAAAAGGCCAAGTGATCGCTTATGCCAGCCGTCAGCTAAAACCACATGAAAGAAACTATGCAACTCATGGTCTTGAGTTATTAGCTATCGTGTTTGCTTTAAGAATCTGGAGGGATTATTTATTGGGCGAGAAATTCGAACTATTTACCGATCATCAATCCTTGAAATATCTATTCACTCGGAAAGATCTAAATTTGAGACAACAGCGTTGGTTAGAATTCCTTGCAGCATACGATTTTGAAATTCTATACACTCTAGGGAAAGCCAATGTTGTAGCAGATGCGCTCAGCAGAAAGAATGAAATCATTGCCAGTTTTGTCATCACGTCTTCATTAATAGACAGGATCTCGACCCTTCAGAAAGACGATGAATTTATTCAAAGAATCAGTCAGAGAGTCAAAGGAGGTGAATCCACAAGTTTTCGACTCGATGACAAAGGAGTTCTAAGATTAAAGGGCAGAATTTGCATCCCAAACCTTCCCGAGCTCAGAAGAGAAATACTTGATGAGTGCCACAAGTCCAAACTAAGTATCCATCCCGGTGTGAGCAAAATGTATAACGATATCAAACGCACATTCTGGTGGAGAGCTTTGAAAAGAGATATCTCATTATACGTTAGCAGATGCCCCACTTGTCAGCTAGTTATGAGTGATCAGCAGAAATTAGCTGGATTATTACAACCATTAGAAATTCCAGGATGGAAGTGGGAACAAATTTCGATGGACATCATTGATGGTTTGCCTCGAACTAGAAAAGGAAACGACAGTATATGGGTAATCGTAGATCGCTTCACGAAGACAGCCCATTTTATACCTGTCTGATCCAACAGAACGGCTCAAAGTCTAGCACAGATTTACTTCAAAGAGATAGTTAAACTACATGGAGTGCCGCTCAATATAGTCAGCGATAGAGATCCCCTATTTACTAGCAAATTCTGGGAAGCATTCCAGGAAGAGTTGGGAACCAAATTGAATTTAAGCACCGATTATCACCCTCAGACAGACGGCCAAACTGAGCGGGTGAATAGAATTCTAGAGGATGTACTACGGGCTTGCGTTATCGATTTTGGAGGCTCATGGGAAGATCACTTACATCTTGCCGAATTCTCTTACAACAATAGCTATCAAGCAAGTTTGGGAATGTCTCCATTTGAAGCATTATACGGTAGACCGTGCAGATTTCCCGCATGTTGGGTAGAACCTGGCAACAGACTTGTGTTAGGGCCCGATATGATTCAAGAAGCATCGAATAAAGTCGATTTCATTAAGAAGCGATTGAAAACCGCGCAGAGCCGACAGAAAAGTTATGCTGATGCGAGAAGAAGGGATATATCATTTGCCGTTAGCGATTATGTTTATTTAAGAGTTTCTCCAATGCGAGGAGTAATCAGATTTGGCAAGACGGGGAAGTTGGTACCGAGGTTTATTGGTCCCTTTCCTATACTAGAACGGATTGGAACTCTTGCATATAGGGTTCCATTACCTAATTGGTTGCCTGGTATACATGATGTCTTCCACGTGTCTCAACTCAGAAAACATGTTCATGATCCAGATCTTGTTGTGGAAGAAGCAGCGCAACATGATATTGACATAACTCCAGAATTAACACTCAGAAGAGAGCAATTAAAGATAGTTGGCAAAGAAACTAGAGAGCTGAGGAGGAAAAAGATTCATTTAGTCAAAGTGCAGTGGAGTAGTGATCCTAGAGACTGTACTTGGGAGACTGAGGAAAGCATTAAACAAGCCTATCCCAAATGCAGAGTGGACATCTCTGACTAACTCCGGTGCAAGGTACCTTTATAATACTTTGCATTTACATTTTATTTGCTGCTTAGCTGTTATTTCCTTTTCGAGGACGAAAAGTTTTAAGTGGGGGAGATTGTAATAACCCGGAAAATGTGAACCAGTTTAAAATTTTTAAATCAGGTTATCACCAAGAATTTGAATAGTTGAAATAGCATATTTCAATAAAATATAGAATTTGGTATGGTATGGCAGTTTGAAATTTTGAATATAAACTTTGTCTGACTGTACCGGGTGGAAAATATAACGGATTTTAACGAAACTGAAAATATTTAAATCTGTTTATCAATACCTTTCTAACGAATCTGAAAAATCGAAGTTTCATAACGGAAATCAAAAGTTATGGCCAAATGAATTTTCAGAAAGGTCGCTATATAGTATATATAGCCCTTAAAAATTGAGATTTTGCATACCACCTCAGAATTCGACGAAACCACTTTTGTTGGGTCCGGGATGTCAAATTATTGCTAGGTTTCAAATTTCATAATTTTTGAAGCTAGTATGTGAGCGGGGCAAAAGATAACGTGTTTGGTCAAATTCTGTTAAAATGGGTCGACCTAAAAATGGCCGTTTTTCAAACGAGCTCAGAATTCGACGAAACTAGTTTTGTTAGGACCGTATCGTCAAAACAAAGCTAGATTTATTTTTTTGGATATTTTCGATTCAGTTTGTGGCCCTGGCAAATTGAAATGTACGTTTAAATTAAATATCGAATGTTTTATATTTTAATTTGAAAAATAACTGACTGTAACAGTCGAAATGGCCAACGAAACATATCCCATTGTGTTCGGAATGGGGGTATTTAGCTAGGGGCGATAGTCGTTGGGTTTGATTTCGAGTTCGTCTGTGGAAGGGGGTATTTTTGGAATTAAATAAATTAAAAATTAAAATAAAAAGGGGATCGACCAATCACAATTTATCTCCCTCATCGTTCTTCCTGTCGCGACGCGGAAAAGGGATCCGAAACTTCTTTCTTAAATTTCTCCGCAACCACACAACGAAATCAAGCAAACTCAGATCCATTTTGAAGAGCGTTCAGAGATCTTCAAATCCATAGTAATTTCAAGAATTATCGTTGAGTATTGAGGGAGTTATAGCGTCGAGAAACCCCGAACTTTGCACCGCCGCCGTGCCTGCTAGGGAGCGTCGATCTGATCATCTCGGGTAGGGTTGGGAAGCTCTTCCCTTCCTCTTCGACGCAGCGCTGGTCGTTCGTCCTAAAACTTCGTGGTTTTGCCGAAAAGTTTAACGCTAGTTTTCGATCTCGAAGGAGGTATACGGCTAAACCTATTTTCAACTGATTTTTACACTATAAAGCGTTGCAAACTGGTAAAAATCGTATCTTTTTGCTATTTGATCGAAATTCGATGAAACAGGAGACACCGTGACTGCAAGGAGGCTCTCTACATTCTAGAAGAAGCCGCGGATTTTTCTGACCTTCCTACGATTTTTAGCACTGCAATAACCAATGTGAGGAATCTAAACTATTTGTGTGAATGAAATCGCGTTGTATAAGTTATATAAGCGAAGTGTAAATTATATACGCATTGTATACCTCATGTACATGTGTTGTATAAGTTATATTAGCGATGTATAAATTATACAAGCGTTGAATGAAACATATATGCTTTGAATTATGATGAAATGCAAGTGAATTATTATATTATATATATATATATACTCCCCTCGTCCACAGACCATGGACGATATTTATTGCTTGTGTTTGACGTGATATTATATGGTATGACGAATGGTTGGAAATAATTGTTTGTGGTTGATATTATGGTTGAAAAATACCTTTATGGTTGAAAAATACCCTCTTGTGGTTGAAAAAAAAATAGAATAGGATTGTGGAATTGAAAATAAAACATGCCGCCTGCGTGCGAACTAGATGCATGATCCCCATTGTCAAAAACCACGAGGTTTTAAGGTAGAGTGAGGAGCCGTACTATGGACTGTCCCGGTTTTAACTACCCTGCCGTTATGCTGCCGAAATTTTCTGGAATATTTATGTGTTAGAATAATTTTCATTCCTTGAAATAAATTACATATACTATATAGAATATTCATGTGTTGAGTTGCAATTCATTCGTTGAGTTGAAATTCATGTGTTGAATATTATTTGAATTTAAACAAATGGCTTTAGCGATAAAAATCACATTTTTATATATATACAAACGATATAGAATATTCATGTGTTGAGTTGCAATTCATTCGTTGAGTTGAAATTCATGTGTTGAATATTATTTGAATTTAAACAAATGGCTTTAGCGATAAAAATCACATTTTTATATATATACAAACGATATAGAATATTCATGTGTTGAATTGCAATTTGTTCGTCGAGTTGAAATTCATGTGTTGAATGTTATCGTATTTTAAAATAAAATGAATAGACAATAAAAACTACACCTTTATTGTGAATATGAGGTGTTAAAAATACACACGTGTGGAATAAATATTTTTGATGATAAAAATATTTCTTTTATCATGTATACGCTTAGTTAAAAATACACACGTGTCGAATAAATATTTTTGATGATAAAAATATTTCTTTTATCATGTATACGCTTAGTTAAAAATACACATGTGTCGAATAAATATTTTTGATGATAAAAATATTTCTTTTATCATGTATACGCTTAGTTAAAAATACACATGTGTCGAATAAATATTTTTGATGATAAAAATATTTCTTTTATCATGTATACGCTTAGTTAAAAATACACATGTGTCGAATAAATATTTTTGATGATAAAAATATTTCTTTTATCATGTATACGCTTAGTTAAAAATACACACGTGTCGAATAAATATTTTTGATGATAAAAATATTCCTTTTATCATGTATACGCTTAGTTAAAAATACACACGTGTCGAATAAATATTTCTGATGAAAAAAATATTTCTTTTATCATGTATACGCTTTGTTAAAAATACACACGTGTCGAATAAATATTTTTGATGATAAAAATATTTCTTTTATCATGTATACGCTTAGTTAAAAATACACACGTGTCGAAATAAATAATAGTTTGCTAGAAATATTATTATTAGCTTTGTTCTGCATATATATACATGTGTTGAACAGGAGAAATGGATTAGCTGTAGAGTAAAGAAATTATTTGCGTGCCCGACAAATAGGTAAACCTTGATGAGTTGGCTGCGCAATTTTATTTATATATCAACTCCTGTGAATGCCATTGGATGCGGAGTGCTGGTTATTCTGTGTGAAATAATAAATAACGCCATAGGATAGTAACAATTAATTTTGAACTACACTACATGGCATACTTCTTGACGATAGGCATACTTCATCATATTCCACATAAGCAATTGGAGCTTGTGTGACGAGGTGGAAGATTTACCATACAAGCAAGAGGCTTGTATGGCGATGATTATATACTACAGGTTGAACTGATGACTGATATGGACTAAATAAATTATAACGATAAATTGCCAGATTAATAAAAACCCCACACGGGTCTGGAGTTGACAATAATCACGTCGCTCTAGTTGTTGATACGGCACATGGACTATTTATTTCCACACGGAAACGGGGTGATGGGAATTTATTCTCTGGAGTGATTATCAGTACATGCTCCCCCGTAAACCCCAAAATATATCACTATAAATATGTGAATGCTTTTTAGGATTTATTGGGTACCTAATACGGCACAATAAATTTCCAAACCCCTCCCCGTACAAAGGAGGTTATGGCGAAATTTTTCGAAATATTAAGGCGTTAGTGAAATATTTGAAGTGAGAACGAAGATGAAAATGTAGAATGAACTAAAGTTGAAATTATAGAATGAACTATATTTATATATATATAAATAAATATAATTAAAAGGAATAGAGGCCGTGCAGTCCGTGTTTCGGAATCGTAATTTGAAACGATTAGTACGAGAAATCCGACCATCGGATTTTCCCGAAACCACAACCGCTGGGTCCGCCTTGGAAATATCTTCCCAACGGCACCAACCTTGTAAAAATCCAGCAGTTGGATTGTCCGGAATGTTTAATTCAAATCTAAAGAAAAACAGCGTCAGAATCGTTTATATTTATATTTATATATAAATATAATTAAATTTAATCGAATAACGACGCTGTAGTTCGAATTTTGAAACCGTAACTTCAAACGACTAGTGTGGAAGATCCGACCGTCGGATTCTCACGATACTGGAACCGTTGGGTTCGCTTTGGGAATATCTTCCCACTAATATAGACTTTGTAGAAATCCAACAATTAGATTTTCTGATATGTGTAAAACAAATTAGGGGAAAAACAGTGCCAGTGCCACGACACGACCTGAAACGTCGTTTAGTTAAATTTGGCCATTTTTAAATAAATAAAAATGGCGAAAAATCGTTATAAAATATTATAAGCAACATAGATTGCAAATAAACCAATTGGGCTTGAATTGTTTGATATTTGATGGTTGTATGTGTTTGACACGAAAATAACACTAAATAACTAAAAGATGGATGCCGAATAATATAACCATAGAAAGAATCGATTTAAATTCTAATGACGTGAATTATTTGAAAAGGCCGAGCTAACCCTCATTTCAAATAATTTATCGAGCGATTCGAATTGGAAAATGCAAAGACGATTCAAGACCGACGATCTTCGTATCGGTTGGATGGGCGCTATTGAGGTTCCTAACCGGAGTAGCTACCGGAAAGGGACGGAAGTAGTAGCCGTCTGAATGTATGTGTTGATTGGACAGATATACGAGCAATTTGAGGCCTCCGGTTTCGTTTAGACCCAGAACGGACTTGTAAATGGACTGTATGTCTGACATTGGATTTTGATCTATACTGATTGATCTCTGTTAAATATATATCTGCTTGGCGGCGGAGAATTTATTCTTTTGCTTAACGCCCTTCTCTGAGACGTACGAGCTCAAGGGTTATATATCGATGGAAATCAATCGTATGGAGTGGACTGCCTATGTGGCATGCCAAGATGCTGTGATCAAGGCTTCTGTTGCAAAGCAAAGTCTTGTGGATGATGATCAAAGCAAGGTCTGCGTGGCCTGGCTTTGTGTATTTCGTAGATTCGGGAGCCTCACACCTCGATATGAGTTAAAAACAGGATACGGACCGCTGGGAGAGCACGACGTTTCTTTCTAGCTATGGTGGTGTCAGTGACTTACCAGCCCTGACATTTATATCTATTTTTCACCTATGTGGTTGTTGGAATGCGAGGCGCCTCGATTATAGGTCTGTAAGGACCGGGAAACGTGTGTTCAGACATAATTAATCCTCTAACGTAAGTGAGGACCGGCCCAGCCGCATCCGGGGTTGCCCAGAGTGTGTAGTCCCGAGGCATTTGCTAGAGTGTCTCAAAGCGGAGAGGAGCTTGCCCCTTGCCTCGGCTCATGACGGAAATCCAATTTCCAATACGAAATAACGGACTTGATTGTAGAACTAGTATGGCGACATAGTAGATGGTAGCTATGCCGCCTATGATTGATATTTATGATGCTATTCATTGTTGAAACATATATGCACTAGTAATAATATCAAATGATTTTGCTTTATACGTATCAAGCATATTTGGCTATTATAAGGTAAAACTCTATCCTCCGGCTTGCATTGCATTGTGTGATGGGACCTGAGTCTTATAATGGCTTCATTCTTTCTAAAAGCATTGCGTTGTTTTAAAAGAATTCACTTTGTTTTAAATGCACTAGAAATCACTGGAGTAAACCCGTTCCACGAAAGTGGCGTGGTCCTATGATTTGCTATTACTGTTGTTTAACTGTTAAATAGATTCCTCATACCAGTCCCCATGACTGACTCGTTGTTTGTTTCACTTTGCAAACGCGGGTGCCCTTATTTTCACACGGGCAGCCTAGTACACAGGTGACAGGTTGTTTTTGGCTCTGCACTGCTGCATAGAGTGCATTTTTGGCTCATGGCGAAGCTGACTTCACAGAGACGACTTTGACTTTTTCCGCCATTACTATACTTATATTATGATTCCGCCATGGGCGATGCAGACTGATTTACTTTCCGTATTTCTTATTGTATGTATATGTACCGCCTTCGGCGATGTAGACTGATACCCTTATTATGTCTCACTGCATGTATGTATTCCGCCTCTGGCGATGATGACTGATCACTTTCCTTTTTATTTACTAAGTTATATCCCACGCTATGCTATTCTGATGTTATTACATGTTGTGATTCCGCTGTCATATCCATGTAAAATTATTCTATTTATTGTTTCTGCTATTATCTGTACTCTGCTATGATAATTAATGTGTTATTTCCCTATGATTATCCTTAATACCGCCCCTTGGATTTTGGGATCGTCACAAGAGTCTTAAGGGAGTTTTATTTCTTTTTATAAAGGGCTAGGGTTTTTAAGTTGTGTTATTCTTTTGTATTGTTTTCTAATTGTTTGGTAAAATAATTTTGAACAGTTCCAGGTCATTAAAATCTTGGGGGATTCAGTCAGGGTGTTGACTGACAGTTGATAGAGTCTGTAAAATCTGGGTTACTGCTTACAGGGTCGTAATCAGGGGAAATCTAATCGAGTGGGTATCGGTCAATCAAGGGTTTTGAGCATAAGGTTAGAATAGGAGCGAGAGTCGTGAGTGTACATAGTCTTGTATGCGGGTTCTGTTCTATCACCTAGTAGAAACCTTAGGAATGCAGCAGTAAGCAGGATTTTGCCGAAGCTGGGTATCTTTGTGTGTCATTTACTTTTCTGCATTTGTATTTCAGCTGCATTATGTGATCTATGAATATTTTAATATCCCGTATTTGTTTTAACTCTGCAATAAATTCCAATAAACCCTATTCACCCCCTCTAGGGTTAATCTAGATCCAACTGACCTCTCACATTAAACCGACCACTTGTGGATGTTGGATTTGCTGGGCGGTTCAGGACAGACTTCTACCACAAGTTGGTCTTAACCTCGTGTCTTAGTGCGGTTATAATTAAATTTCCTAATTGTGGTTTATAACATTAATCCTAGCCAATTTAGAAATTGTAACCATTTACTAACTTGTTCATTTTCCCCAAATTCAAGATGACAACAACATTCATTTATTTTATTAAGGACCTATTCATAGCCAATTAATTTTCATTTATGGCTATAACGGTCAAGTTATTCATTTCTACTCAATATGGGATGTAATCCCATAAAAACAAAAGCTTAATTCAACACACAACAAAACACATATTTATTTTATTGTATATTATATTTGCGCTAAATCGTAGGTTTGGATGGATGATTTATTTATATTTTCGCGTAGTTACTATAGTTATTGTTCTTTTTTTTATTATTATTAAATTAAATGTTTTGTTCAAATTAATAGCCAAACATTCCCTTTTTTATTCAATTCTAAAATAAGATTCTAATTTTTACAAAAAGATTATCAAATATAACTATTGTAGATTGTGCCTGAATATTTAAAAGAGAAATAAACATATTTCAAACCACAAGAAATATATGGTATGTATACTTTGGAATAGTTGATGCAAACTATGTACAAATATATATGTATTTATATTTGTATGTGGATTCACACAACTTTTCCCTTTTTCAAATTTTGACATATTTCTTATTGGTTTCAAAAAATGTCTTTTTATTTTAAAAAAAGAGGAAAAAGGCATATTTACAATAACTAGGTTAGAACTCGAAACAAAACTGAACGCAATAGGCATATATCTTTTTAACCAAAGTTACCGTTTAACACCAACACTATAGATCCGAAATAAAATTTTATTTAACCGTGTTTTATGGGACAAATTTTCAAATCTATGGTGGTTACAATAACCATAAAATATTAAACACAATTGTAGACAATGATATAAATAATCAAGTAAGCCTACAAATTATTATATTATTCAAACCATAATTTATACTTTCAGATGTTGACAATATTCATAAACAGATTTGATAGGTATTGTTTCAAATGTAACAATGTTATAAACATATTTGACAAATGTTAGGCATATATTTAAGATCTAATACAAACGAAATAATTAAGTTATTGTAACTTTGTATATAAATTTCCCACTCACTTGAAAGCGTCCGAATATGAAATCTCAATAATCTTTTAGGCCTACAAATCCCAAATTCTTATAGTTCTACAGTTATTCTGAAAAGAGGATACATTTTGATTTGTAGATTTGTATATTTGTAAGAAAACAGGAAAAGAGGGAAGAATCGACGAAGAAGAGCTTAGACATCAATCAATATCCTTTTCCACTTGAATCTGATTATCCCTTTCAATTTGTATTATTTATATTTGATTTCGATTGTATATGAATCTATATTTTGTTTTAGAAATTTATTTGAAGAGAAACGAAAATGGCAGAGGTCTGTTGCTGTCATCAGAAATAGGTGGAAAAGAATGAGGGCCTAACCCCTTTATTTATAGGTGTTAGATGTTAGAGTTTATTCCCTAGAGGAAATCCATTTGATGTGATTAATAATATTGTTGATGTTATTATTTTATTTGGAATAATAATAATATTCTATAATGTTATATTTACTGCGTAATATAACATATTAACATAGCAGAAGTCCTTAGAATAACAATATGGAATTATATAGTTCGATTAAGACTTGAACTTGAGATTATATAATATATTGAGTATTATAATTCTTAAATGTCCTTAGTCAAGTCTTATTGTTTATATAGGACAACAATAAAACATTGAGACTAGTATGTTGATTGACAGATGATCACATCTCATTGATCACCAATATATGTGATATTAATGTCAAGACATATATACGTATTGGAGAATGAAATGACCCAAACTTCCGCTATCGGGAAAGCCCGGATTGCTTTGAGAACACGACGCATCAAAACAAAAATAGTAGAACATTTCATTGCTATTACAACAATTTAGATTAGAGTACAAGAATTTATCGGAGTATGAATAAATATTACACAGCAAAAAAATATCAGAGATTTAGTTTACGTTTAAATATAAAATCTATAAATACAATAAATAGCGGAAAATACAGCAACTATTACAACTAAATGGAATAAACGGATACAAAGCTTTCCGAATATAGCTCCAGTTGTAATCCAGGATCATATGGAAAGAAATATCTATGAAAACCAAAACTACTACCTACCCGTGTGGAAAGTATGGGCATCCAGAGTTTAGGTTAAAACAATAAACTCCGAGTTAGTCATTGGACTAGTGTGAGAACTAAAACAATTATTAAATATTTACTTTAAAAGTGGAAAAAATCATGGGACCATGCCGTATGGCACGGAACGGGTTACTCCACATGAATATCGGTTTAGAAATAAAATAACGCAATGCTTTTTGAAAAATGAAGCTATTATAAGACTCAGGTCCCATCACACAATGCAACGCAAGCCGGAGGATAGAGTTTTCCCTTATAATAGCCAAACATGCTTGGTACATTTAAAACAAATCATTTTGATATTACAATAAATGTATAGTGTCAAAACAACTTCAAGCATAAATGTATCAATCATAGACGGCATAGTACCCCATCCTACTATGTCGCCATACTTGTTCTACAAATAAACCCAAAAGTCGCGTATTGGAAATTGGATTCCATCTATGAGACGAAGCCAGGGATGGCTCCTCTCTGCTTCGAGACACTCTAGCAAATGCCTCAGGATTACACACCGCTGGGCAACCCTCGGATCTTCAGGATCGGTCCTCTCATACTTTTGAGGATTGGTTATTCCTGAACACACGTTTCCTGGTCCTATTGGACCTAACTCTGAGCCAATAGGGACTCAATATCGAGGAGCCTCATACCATCATCCGCATAAGTAAAAATGTCTGGGCTCCATACCATGACACCACTCCTGGCTAGAAAGAAACATCGTGCACTCCCTGCAGTCCTTATCCCGTTTTAACTCATACCAGGTGTGAGGCTTGCAATTTAATGCTATACACAAAGCTATGCTATTTAAAGTCGTGCTTTGATCATCAACCACAAGACTCTGCTTTTCAACAAAATCCTTGATCATTTGCATCTCAGCATGCCATACTGACAATTCAAGCCATGCAACTCATGTCTATAAATATATAACCTCTAAGCTCGTACATCTCAGAGAAAGGAGTTAAGCAAGAGAATAAATTCTCCACCACCAAATAGATATATATTTAATAGAAATCAATCAACAGAGAATGAAATCCAATGCCAGACACACATCCATTTACAAATTCGTTCTAGGTCTGAACGAAATCAAAGGCACCTTATTCCTCGTCCCATATGTCCAATACATGAGAGAGGTCCTTGCATATCCGGTCGATCTCTAAGTACGTCTGGACGATCACCACTTATTAACTTGTCTTGGGTATACAGCCCAATCAAGATATCAGTAATCATCCAAACAATGTGAAGATCTCCAGTCTTCAACCACCATCTTTATTATCGACTTTTAGTCATCGTATTCATTATTCAGAATGGGTTAAACCCGATCTTTCCGAATAACTCACGTATTTTATAATCAATAGTCAAGTGCTATAAAAACATATCATACGCCTCATTCCAATCCAGAATATTCTTTTATTCAAATATTCACCTCTTCAGGGAAAGTTTCCCATTAATTTTGTCAAAGATAAATTCTTTTAAATTAATTCTTCAATCTTCCTCTTGATATCAATTTTAAAGATTGATTTTATCGTTTATCAATTCTAAATCAAATTATGGTTTATCCACTAGTCGGGATTATGGAGCCACACCGAAGTAATCATGTATTTTATTAACCCAATCCTAACCTATTCATCCCATGGAGCAAAACTGGCAGTACTCCATATCTAACACCTATGGTGTTATCGGTAAATTTTAATTACCATTTTCCGTTCAAATCTAATTGAAGATTTAACTATCACCTGGAGTAAAACTGGTGGTACTCCGTTCTCGATCATTTCCCAAATTTGATACTTTAAATTATCACATTCACATTTCAATCTAGTTAAAGATTCATTAAAACTCCACTTATTTTTACTCCCATAAATCATTACTCTACGATTATATATCTTTGGAAAATCAAACATGCCATATTGACAATCTACACCGTACCATTGATTTCTTCCGATATATAACCTCTAAGCTCATACGTCTCAGAGAAGGGTGTTAAGCAAGAGAATAAATTCTCCGCAACCAAACAGATATATATTTAGCAGAGATCAACAATATGGTTCGAAATACAATGTTAGACATGTAATCTTGTCTTTAACTGGGTTAAAGAATCAACGTCATTTAAAACATAGTTCACGATAAACCCAAAATCACATTCCATTAAGCATGGAATCTTTAAGGGAAAACATATCAATATATATAATCCATATAAATTTTCGTATCCAACCAAGAATATAAATGGAATAACGACAAATCCTTTGAAATTCCATATATATATATATATATATATATATATATATATTAACAGTCTTCCTCCACGGAAGCTCACTTCTATTATTACCAAATCGAATTCCATCCAGTTCCAATTTAATATGTTAAATTGGAAAACTTTACTTTGGAAATTTTCCATTAAATCATAAAAAAGATCTATAAATTCCAAATCGCATTCCATTGTTAATCGGGTTAAAGAACGAATGTCGTTAAAAACATAGTTCATAATAAACCCAATTCACATTCCAATTTATTTCAATTACTAAATATAAGTGGAAACTCTAATAATCTTAATTAAAAGATTTATTCTTTTCACATGGGTTCTAAGAACAGTGTTACTGAAGAAACCATCCACGAACAAACCCAAAATCCACTTTGATATTAAATATAAGGCTATAAACAGAAATTATATCGGCTTGCATTCAATATCAAATTCTAAAACCAACACATCGTATGGGGAATAATGATATATGTCTATCTTCCAAATTCCTCCACAATATCCGCATAGTCACGGAATCCAATATGAAATATCCCGAAGATGATTTCTATTCAAATCCAATCCAATTCATACATTGGAAAATTCTGGTTAGATTAAAACCATTCACAAATTCAATTTATTTATTTAAAAACGTTGAATTATCTTTCTAGTTATTAAATAGTTCATTTTGATAAAAATCTATTTTTATCTTTACATATGTGGAATTTTTCATTCAACTTATTTCCAAATCATTTATTATGATTTTACACAAATTATTAATAATTTTATCCAGGCCCAGACAGTCGGTTTCCAATAACGGCCACCGAACTGCATCTATAACGACCTTTTCCAAATTTGATTTGGACATAATTCCAAATCTAACCGTTCAAATTTAAATCTCTTTTATTTATTGGAAATATCTTTCGGTACGGACCCAACGGTTCCGGTTTTAGGAGAATCCGACTGTTGGAACTCCCGTTACGTCCATTTGAAGTTTGGTCGAAATTCGTAAATGATCGCTGCACGGCGCGTTCTATTCAGGCCATCAAATATATATATATATATATATATATATATATATAATATCGTCTATTTCTATTTAAAACGCAATTTATAAATCGTTTATAAATTGGTTGTAAAACGATCTTAGCTTCGTTTTCAAATTTAAATCAAAATTGAATATTCCATATCATTATTATATTAAAATGATAATATTTTCAAAATATAAGATTTTGAAATCAATTCCTTTTCGATATTCATTATAAAAATGAATAAAATATAATCGATATAAAAATCGTTCGTGTTAAAATGGCGCAAATGTAATCAACATAGCTTCACATATTTCAATATTTTCATATCCATACAAATTCGGACATCAAATTCACATTTTAATACTTTATGGAATATCATTTTAAAATATTCGTTATTTCTGAACTGGAATTAGACCCAACCAATTACCATATAATATTAGTTATATGCATTTCATATATTACATGTACACAACAACAATGATAAACAATCATCCATCATTCAAGCGCATTACACAGCTGCATGAGCATCAAATATAAATAATTAACGCTTGCTAAAGTCTATCAAACAATCGATTGACATACAACTAAACAATTGGGATTAGTGTACGCCAAATATCATCCTAATACCCATGTGGGGTTTCAACCAACAAATGCTGAATATAATTTGTGCAGTTGGGCGATATGTAAAATTTATCGTTCCAATCAATGTTAGTTAAATGGGTGTACATAAACAAATCGTTCGATTTGTAAATGAATATTAATTTTCATTTCAGTAGAATTTTATGCCATTCATATATACGTTAAAAATTATATTTTAACGATAAAATATTTATTTTAACACATGACTATTTTATATAGTTCTTACATTCAATAAAAATGATATTTTCATTGTTTAAACATTATATTTATCACATGCATATTTTATATAGTTTATTTCAGAAAATTTCAGCATTATAACGGCGCGATATTAGAACCGGAATAATGTCTAGCATTATCCCTCTCTTGATACTTGCTCGTGCCATACATAATCATCAATCCACTCAACAAAACCACAATACAATCATTTCTCAACATAACCAAATTTACAACCACAATTCAATCCAAACAAACATCCATGGCTTGCACTATAAATAGTGCCAGGAGCTACTAAGCCCCGTCTACAACCTACGTATATTTAACTATAAATTAATTTGTGTGAGAAGGTGTTCTCACATTAAGATTGTGACACCCCACGTCCGTTAATGTCACTCACAAAGGGAATGCATTAAGTTTCGTGAAGCGTTATAGGTAAACAAACACAGAATTTTACAAGACAGACATAAATAAGACAGCAGCGGAAATTTAAATTTTATTTCAAGCACAGATCAAATAACGTGGTTAATACCATGAGTCTCAAAAACCATTACAACAAGATAACTTATGTCTTTTAACATCATAGAACATAAATACTTAAAATAAAACATAATTCCACAAATAAAAGACACAAATCCATTGTGGAGATAAAAACTTGAGCCATACATCGAAAGCAGCTCTAGCAAGATGATATCTAAGTCATGACTAAGCCAGAGTGTTTCCTCCCTGAGAACCTAGGGGGAGGGGGAAACCGAAGAAAGAAGGAGAAACAAGAGGGTCAAACATAAAGTTTGGCGAATCTAGTGACTTTTAGCAAGTAAATAAATAAAAGTATCATGACATGCATATAAATTGGATAAGAGAGATCCCTACATAAATGGCAGGTGTGACAAGGTAGACAGGATAACATATATATGCTTCTAATGATGACTCTGCACATTTACTAGTACAACCAGAATGAGATGATCCCTTCCACTATATGGTGGTAAACATAGGGCATATGTCTAAATGTACCCTAACCACTACCCTAATCAATCGACTGCCTACTTCGTAGATACTCTGTACTAGACCCACAATAGGATGTATCACGTCCTAAAGAGGCAACCCCTCACTGATATGCACAACCCCATATCTACTGGTGTCACGGTCATCTAATCCCCCTCTGTCCGGCTCATGCACATACATGGCCCAGTCGATTTGCGCCGCCCACACCATCCTCCATATTTGGATCTCTTACAAAGTGTGTCCCCTCTCCGCCTAGTACGGAGTACTTTATTTGATACCTACTCTGGGTTACTAACTAAAATGTGTCCCACACAATATGATACAAGCTCTCCCCTTGTCTTGTATCTCCCACTAGGTTTTCACTAACTATGTATACCACTAGGTGTCTTTAATTACAAAGCCCTATACAGTTATGCTTACCCTAAAAGGTGTCTTTAATTACATAACTTTATTATTTCCTCCGGTTATGTATACCACTAGGTGTGTTTAATTACATAACATTATCGGTTTAAGTTTGTGGACCTATATGTAAATATTACCCACCCCCTCCAGAATTGCTTAGCCCATCCACTATCGAACAAATTTTACTTAACACTAACTTTGGTTCATAATCATACAATCCCTATGGATTAGATTTGGTTAACTAGTCCAATTTATTACCATGTCCTTTTATAGTTTATAACGGGCTAGACCTCCCACATTAGGCCTACAACTTATGGATCTTGGATATGTCAGTTGGGTCTAGGCAATCTTATATCGCAGTTGGGCCTAACCTCATGTCTTAGCCTGATTCGTATTTGCGAATTTAGACCTCTCACATTAGGTTCAACATTAGTGGATGCTGGATATGCCGGTCGAGTCCGGGCAGACTTCCACCACTAATGCAACCTAACCTCGTGTCATAAGTGCAATTACAATTCTTAATTGTAATTACTAGACATTCCATTTTATTCAATTCTTACCTATGTCTTAATAGGTGATTATGTACCCACTTTCCACCTTTTGAATTATATGTCCAAGTCATGTCTATATTCAAATTATAACAATATTAACGTTTTTCCCTCCCCGTTCCCTAACTAGCATGTTCACACAACTTATGTCATGTATAGACTAAATAATAGCCTAATCATAAATGATAAAAAGGGAATGTAATGGAAATATGACAAAGGTGAATGTTCTAACATACTAGCATAAACATATACTAACATGGTGAACATATAAACATAGATCTAATGAACTTGTGGCAGTTAACTAGTTGTAACATAGCAAAGGTGACAAGATAAACATGACAAGATCTTAATTTAATTTAGATGTTCGATAAGTTCAGATCTAATATGAGAAGCATAAGGGATCCAAATAATAAACTAGATCCAATTAATAATTTAGGTGTCCTCGTAATACAGATCTAATAGGTAAAAATAGATCTAACAAAATAGGGAATAAGATCTACATCATAGAATGTCCATATAATTCAGATGTAATTGTTTATATGTTGATCTACACGATTAAGGTTTAAGGTTCACATCACAGCATGTGATAGGAGTTATAACAGATCTAAAAAGATAGAGATTTAGATCAATAGTTAAAATGGATCTAGCATAAATCATAGAATGCCACAAGGGTTACAACAGATCCAACACGATAGGGATTTAGATCCATATCCTAACCAATTCCACATGTCATATGTTCATGATTTAAAATGGATCTGATTTAACTTAGGCAGAACAAATCCATGTCATAGTCATGTAATATTTACTTTTAAATATTCAAATCTAAAAGTAATTAGAAACTCATAGTGCTAGGATTAGAAAATAGAGAAAGAATGGATCTTGAATCTCTAGATTTGATTTGCAAAACTGGTAGTTGTAGAAGATAACGGGTTCAATTCAGACACCAGCAGAGTTTGGCCACCATGAAATGTCAATGAAGAAAATATGAGAAATGGCCACTTATATATAGCTGCAAAACCCTTTGAAACCGACTGCCACCTCTACCCTAGGGGTGTCGACACCCCTGTAGGTGGATCGACCCATAGGTCGACACCCCTTAAGGGGGGTCGACACCGGTGTCGACACCCCCTAGGTGGGTCGACCCTCTAGAGTAGGAAATCTGCCGCAACTTTTCATTTTTCCAAATTCGAACTGCTTTGGGTAGAATTCCGACTCGTCTCTGACTCATGCGTGTATATATATATTCTTTCTACACATATACAAACTTAAAGCTCTCATAACTTGTTTATACGGTGTCCGTTTTACGCAAACCAAATATCTATCTTCACCAGAATTTCGATACGGACGCAATAGTGCAGTCCACTTACCTTAATTCTAAAGTTTAAATTAATTAATATTTAATTTATCCTCTTTTTGTTTCGCAAAAATTTTGGGGTGTTACATTCTCACCAACTTAAAGGATTTCGTCCCCGAAATCTTCAAGTTAAGAAGAATGCATATACTACCATCCATCATCCATCTACTCATCCATCAATCATTGTCATCCATTGTCCTTAAAGACTTCTAATGCTTATATGAGTATATGAAAAGGTGTGTGTATATGTCCCTATACTAGTGCGAAAGATCAGGCGGTCTACTTATTCAGTTGACCTCCTTAATTCAATGTATGTTAGTGCCATGAATCTAATATGTATGCAAATAATCCTATTATAACATGCAAGCTCCATATGTGTGCACACTCATTCATCCAAGTGCAACATCCATATGCTAATTCATCCATTTCCATCCATAAAAGAAAAGAAAATGCATACACATCCATATGCAGTATGAGAGTGATTGAGCCGATCTAGTGCCTAATGTGTGTGTATATGTGTCCACAGGTTACCACTTGCAAACACTTGCATCCACTTGCATCCATAAAAGATAACATGTTTCAAACACATGTTTACATCCATAGATTCCTATCTATAGGTCAAAAAATACTATGGATAATATATACTCAAATGATAGAAATAAGCACTGATAAAAACTTTGAAAAAGGAGTTAAGAACATACCCTCGAAAAGGAAAGGGTACGAAGCACGAATCTTGTCTTCGGTCTCCTAAGTCGCATCCTCTGGGTTATCTACCCATTCAACCTTTAGCAACTTGATCTCTTTATTGCGTAGCTTCTTAAATTCTGATCCAAGAACACGGGTAGGGACTCGCCTGACTATTGCCTCCCGTTCTACTTCTTCTGACACACTCGGCTCAACAATCACTGAGGTCTCATGTGGGCACTTCTACAAATGAGAAACGTGGAAATCATCATGAACGCCGAATAGATTTTTTGGGAGCTGTACTCTATAGGCCATTTGGCCAATCCTCTCGGTTATAGGAAATGGTCCCACAAAACTAGGTGTCAACTTCTCTACTGATCTGAAGCGAACCACGTTCCTTATAGGTGATACTTTGATAAAAACTAAGTCTCCAACTTCAAATTCGATGTCAGTTCTTCTCTTATCTGCATAGGACTTCTGCCTATCTTGAGCTGTCTTCATCCGCCGTCGAAAAGGTCAATCTTTTTGGACATTTCTCTGACCATATCTGGTTCAAGTAATAATCTTTCTATAGATTCCCACCAACAAGTTGGTGATCTACAGGCTCGTCCATACAATGCTTTGAAGGGCGCTATGCCGATGCTGGACTGATAGCTGTTGTTATAGGCAAACTCTACTAAAGGAAGGTGCTCTTCCCAAGTCCCTCCGAAGTATAGGATACACAGCCTCAAAAGATCTTCAAGAATCATGTTCACCCTCTTCGTTTGTCCATTAGTGTAAGGATGATAAGCTGTGCTCAAACATAACTGTGTACCTAATGCTTCTTGCAAGCTCCTCCAAAATTCACTGGTAAAGATAGGGTCGTGATCGCTTAAGATGCTGGAAAGTACTCCATGAAGACAAACTATCTCACGAACATAAATTGCTCCCAACCATGATGTCGTCCTCTTACTCTTAACTGGAATAAAGTGAGCACTCTTAGTGATTCTATCTACCACAACCCAGATACTGGTGTTCCATTTCTTTGATCTAGGCAAACCATCCACGAAATCCATAGAGACGATCTCCCATTTCCATTGAGGAACCTCCAAAGGATGAAATATCCCACTGGGCTTCTTTTTCTCAGCTTTAACCTGCTGGCAAGCTAAGCATTGGGGAACAAATTCAGCCACATCTTTCTTTATCCCAGCCTAAAAGAAAATCCTCTTCATGACTCTGTACATCTTATCACCGCCTGGATGAATGGTCATCTTAGAACTGTGGGCTTCTTTTAGGACTGCCTTTATCATGCTTCCAATTTAAGGAACACAAAGCCTTCCACCTTTTCGCAACCAACCCTTTTCATCCATGGCATATCTACTGCGGTGAGTAGAAGTCTCCCCTCTTCTAAGCTTTCCCATGATGTCTAAAATCTATGGGTCACCTTGTTGCGAAGCTCCTATCTGGTCCATAAGAGTTAGTCATATCTCCAAGAATGCAAACAAATCAGGAAATATCTCGATGGACCAAGTTCTTTCTCTCCATAAACAGAGGACTTAGGGCCATCCTATGCCTACTTAGTGCGTCTGCCACATCATTACCCTTGCGATGAGTATAAGCGATCTCAAAATCATAAGAAGCTAGAAACCCCATCCACCATCGTTGTCTTAAATTAAGGTCTTTTTGCGAGAGCAGATACTTTAGAGATTTATGATTGGTGTATAACTCGAACTTCTCTCCAAGTAAATAATGAAGCCACGTCTTTAATGCGAATACTATGACAGCAAGCTCTAGATCGTGGGTGGGGTAGTTCTTTTCATGAACTCTCAGCTGTCTACCCCCATAACACACTACTTTTCCTTCTTGCATTAGAACTGCACCAAGCTCTGTACCACATGCATCAGTGTAAATGGTAAACACCTTACTTACATCAGGCAAGGTAAAGAATGGGGCTGTTTTCAGAGACGTCTTCAGTCGTTTGAAAGCAACGTCATGTTCTATATCCCATGAAAATGCCAAGTTCTACTTCGTCAGCTTGGTGAGTCGGGCTGATATTTTTGCGAAGTCCTTACTGAACTTCTATAGTAACCTGCCAACCCAAGAAAGCTTCTCACCTCGGATGCACTTTTAGGAATCTACCGATCTTGCACCGCAACCAATTTGGCGAGATCTACTGCTATCCCCTCTTTGGAGACCACATGCCCTAAGAATCTCATCTCTTTTCTCTAAAAGTGGAATTTGGAGAACTTCGCCTTAAGCTGATGGTCAAAGAGAGTTTTCAAAACTTCTCTTAAATGTTGGGCATGCTCTTCTTTGCTTTTAGAGAAGACCAAAATATCATCAACAAAGACTACAATAAATTTATTGAGGAACTCCCGAACACCCTATTCATCAGATCGACAAAATAGGCGGGTGCATTCTTCAGCCCAAAAGGCATCACTAGCCATTCAAAGAAACCATCCGGAGTCCTAAAAGCAGTCTTATCTATGCTATCTTCATCCACCCTCAATTGATGGAACCTCGTGGCCAAGTCTAACTGAGAAAATATCGAGGCACCAACAAGCTGATCAAATAAATCATCAATCCTTGGGAGAGGGTGCCTATTTTTTTAATGAGTTTATTCAGCTCTCTATAGTCAGCACACAAACGAAGAGAACCATTCGCCTTAGTCGCGAATACTACTGGAGCACCCCATTCAGATATGCTTCGCCAATTAACCCTTTCTCAAGCAGCTCCCCTACTTGCTTACTCAGCTCCCTCCTTTCCCTCGAAGCAATGTGGAGCACTAACAATGCAACTGGATTTGTATTGTACAACAAATATATACGAAAGTCGATCTCGCGCCTCATAGGTAAGCCCCGAACCTCATTAAAAACATCAGAATAGTCTCGGACTACTGGAACAGATTGTAAGTCATCGATAGATGCATCAAGAGACTCTAGGAAACTAAGCATAACCGACCCTTGTGGGTCACAAGAAATCTCGAGGATCCTCCCATGTCAAGTCAAAAGCCTGGTGATCCTCTTCTCACAATCCAAAATGGCATCATACGTGGTAAGCCAATCCATTCCTAGAATCAACCCATAGATCATAAACCTGAGCGCATGCGCGTTGCATTCAAACTTGAAGCCTACCACAGATATTTTTCAAACCCTAACAAATCATAGATAAATGAGCAGGACCACCAATGGGGTTTGAAACAACTATGGGATCCACTACCATATGAGTAATTAAGTGCAAAGATTCAACCACAGATCTTTTTATAAATGAATGTGAAGCGCCAGAATCAAAAAGTGTTCTAATAGGATGGTTTAAAAGAGAAATTAAACCTTCCACAGAAATTGTTCTACCTTCATCAGGAGCACTGATCGCGAGAGCATGCACCTACCCTCCATAAGTTCCTGTTCTTTGACCCTATCCCTGTGATCCCTATTTCTTCGGGCACTCTCCAGCAAAGTGTCTGACCTCTCCACAGTGGTAGCAAGAGATCTTCCTTCGCTTATAGTCTTTAATCAAGTGACCTTCATTCCCACAATTGTGACATTTTCTCTTATCCTTGCCTTTATCATTCTTCCCTCCTTTCTTTTGTTGTTATTGCTGTTGTTGCTGCCCCTTCTTGGGCCAAACCTTCCTATTTAGCGATGTCTCTTCAGCCTTCTTTTCTCCCTTGTCTTCCTCATGCATTAGGACCATATCGACAAGCTTTTCAAAAGTGGCCCCTATTGGAATATGGGACATGGCTAACCCATGCAGAGGTTCATTCAGCCCTTTAGCAAACCGCAAAGCCCTTTTGTGCAATGTATCCACCAACTCTAACCCGAACCTTGCTAGTTGGTTGAATTTGTTCACATGTTCTTTCACCGTCAAGTTTCCTTGTTTGAGTGCTAAGAACCTCTCCATCTGCATGCTTCTCTTGGCTTGGGAGAGAAATTGCATTTTGAATCTCTGTCTAAAATCTTCCCAAGCTTCCACTGGACGTCCAGCTTGGGTAACTTCCCACCACAATGAGGCTCCGTCCATCAGTAGCCAAGTGGCTGATTGAACATTCCTTTTATCCTCTACTTCAACTATTACAAAAAAGTCCTCGGTCTAGCCAATTCCGTGCTTCCACGGATGTCTCGTTCCCATGGAATGGCTTCCCTCCCATAGCACGGAAGTCTTTGTAGATCTTGGTGAAGTTATGTGAACTTGGAGGGGGAGGAGGAGGAATGACTGGTGCATCTAGGGGAGGAAAATTTCCTTGGGCTTCGGCAGGCGATGTGGCCTCCAAATACCTATGGAACCATCCGGGTATCATGATGCCCTCTGGGATATTAGGAATGTTTTGTTCTCCAGACATGCTGAAAAAAGAAAAGGAAGAGATTAGACAAAGGACCGAAGGATAATACATATGGTTTTTAGGGAATGTTTTTCAAATCAGACTTTTCTTTTTGAAAATGCTTTCTTTTAAAACCTTTTCAAAAATAATTTTCAAAAACTTTTATTTAAATCTGGTAAGCTTCATCTCTGATACCAAGTGTGACACCCCACGTCCGTTAATGTCACTCACAAAGTGATTGCATTAAGTTTCGTGAAGCGTTATAGGTAAACAGACACAGGATTTTACAAGACAAACATAAATAAGATAGCAGCAGAAATTTAAATTTTATTTCAAGCACAGATCATACAACGTGGTTCAAAATACCATGAATCTAAAAAACTATTACAACAACATAACTTCTGTCTTTTAACATCAGAGTACATAAATATTTAAAAGGTAACATAATTCCCCAAATAAAAGAGACGAAGGCATAGTGGAGATAAAAACTTAAGCCATACTTCGAAAGCAGCTCTAGCAAAATGATACCTGAGTCCTGACTAAGCCTGAGTGTTTCCTCCCTGAGAACCTGGGGGAGGGGGGACGGAAGAAAGAAGTGGAAACAAGAGGGTCAGACAGAAAGTCTAGCGAGTCTAGTGACTTTTAGCAAGTAAATTAATAAAAGTAACATGTCAGGCATATAAAGTGGGTAAGAGAAATCCCTACATAAATGGTAGGTGTGACAAGGTAGGCAGGATAAGGTGTATATGCTTCTAATGATGACTCTGCACTATTACTAGTATAACTAGAGTGAGATGATCCCTTCCACTATATGGTGAAAGACTTAGGGCATCTTTCCAAATGTACCCTAACCACTACCTTAGTCGATCGGCTCCCTACTCCGTAGATACTCTGTGCTGGCCCCATAGTAGGATGTATCACGTCCTAAAGTGGCAACCCCTCACTGATATGCACATCCCTATATCTACTGATGTCACGGTCATCTTATCCCCCTCTTCCCGGCTCAAACACGCACATAGCCCAGTCGATTTGTGGGTTTGCGCCGCCTACACTGTCCTCCACATTTGGATCTCTTACAATCAGTCAGTAAGTGTGTCCCCTCTCTGCCTAGTACGGAGTACTTTTTTTGATACCTACTCCGGGTTACTGACTGAAATGGGTCCTATACAATATGATACAAGCTCTCCCCTTTGTCTTGTATCCCCCACTTGGTTTTCACTGACTATGTATTCCACTAGGTTTCTTTAATTACATAGCCCTATACTAGTTATGCTTACCCGAAAAGGTGTCTTTAATTACATAACTTTATTATTTCCTCCGGTTATGTATACCACTAGGTGTCTTTAATTACATAACCTTATCGGGTTAAGTTTGTGTGCCTATATGTAAATATCACCCACCCCCTCTAGAATTGCTTAACCTATCCACTATCCAACAAATTTTACTTAACCCTAACTTTAGTTCATAATGATACAATACCTATGTATTAGATTTAGTTAAGTAGTCCAAATTATTTCCATGTCCATTTATGGTTTATAATGGGCTAGACCTCCCACATAAGGCCTACCACTTGTAGATGCTGGAAATGCCGGTCGGGTCTCGGTAGTGTTATTCTACAGTTGGGCCGATCATCGTGTCTTAGACCGATTCGTATTTGCGCACTTAGACCTCCCACATTAGGTTCAGTATTAGTGGCTGCTGGATATGCCGGTTGGGTCCGGGCAGACTTCCAACGCTAATGCAACCTGACCTCATGTCATAAGTGCAATTACAATTCCTAACCGTAATTACTAAACATTCCATTTTTATCCCATTCTTCCCTATATCTTAATAGGTGATTATGCCCACACGTTTCCCCTTTTGAATTATATATCCAACTCATGTTTATATTCAAATTATACCAATATTAACCTTTTTCCCTACCCGTTCCCTAACTAGCGTGTTCACGCAATTTATGGCATGTATAAGCTAAATAATAGGCTAATCATAAACGATAAAATGGGAAGGTAATGGAAATAGGACAAAGGTGAATGTTCTAACATAACTAGCATAAACATATACTAACATGGTGAACATATAAACATAGATCTAACAAACATGTGGCAGTTAACTAGTTGTAACATAGCAAAGGTGATAAGATAAACATGACAAGATCTAAATTTAATTTAGATGTCCAACAAGTTCAGATCTAATATGAGAAGCACAAGGGGATCCAAATAATAAACTAGATCCGATAAATAATTTAGGTGTCCACATAATACAGATCTAATAGGTAAAAGTAGATCTAACAAAATAGGGATTAAGATCTATATCATAGAATGTCCACATAATTCAGATCTAGTAGTTTATAAGTACATCTACACAACTAAGGTTTAAGATTCACATCATGGCATGTGATAGAAGTTACAACAGATCTAACAAGCTGGAGATTTAGATCAATAGTTAAAATGGATCTAGCATAAATCATAGAATGCCACAATGATTACATTAGATCCAACAAGATAGAGATTTAGATCAAAATCCTAACCAATTCAGAATGTCATATGTTCATGATTTACAATGGATCTGATTTAACTTAGGCATATGAACAAATCCAAGTCATAGTTGTGTCGTATTTACTTTTAAATATTCAAATCTAAAAGTAACTGGAAACTCATAGCGTTAGGCTTAGAAAATACAGAAAGAATGGACCTTGAATCTCTAAATTTGATTTGCAAAACTGATTGTTGTAGATGATAACGAGTTCAGTTCAGACACCGACAGAGTTTGGCCACCATGAATTATGAATTGTCAATGAAAAAAATATGAGAAATGGCCATGTATATATAGCTGCTAAACCATATGAAACTGATTTCCACCTCATCCCTAGGGGTGTCGGCACCCTGGTGGGTGGGTCGACCTATAGGTCGTCTCCCCTTAAGGGGGGTCGACCCCGGTGTCGACATCCCCTAGGGGGATCGAACCCCTAAAGCGAGAAATCAGCCACCACTTTTCATTTTTCGAATTCGAACTGTTCTGGATAAAATTCTGACTCATCTCTAACTCATATGTGTATATATATATATATATATATATATATATATATTCTTTCTGCACATATGCAAACTTAAAGCTCTCATAACTTCTTCATATGGTGTCTGTTTTACGCAAACCAAATGTCTATCTTGACCAGAATTTCGTCCACATGCAATGGTGCCCACTTTCCTTAATTCTGAATATTTAATTAATTATTATTTAATTTATCCTCTTTTAGTGTCGCTAAAATTTCAGGGTGTTACAGGGATCTACTCCCCCATTGTTTTGTGATGCTCTAATTTGTTGTTCTGGTTCCAGAATTGGCAAAAGAGGGTCTTTTTTCCTAGCTTAAACACGCTATTCTGGACAACTTTCCGTTAGTGGGCATTTTCCTGAAAATGCTTCAATTCACCAGAATTTGCGAAAAGACATAAATCGGACAACAGAATTTGGTCGTGTTTTCTGAACAACTCTACAATAAAGAATACGACTTCCATATACTCAAATCGAAGAGAAAATCGTGTTATTCGATTTTGGCACTATGGAGTTTTTGCCATAGGGGCTGGGATTGGACGATATGGGCTCGGGAAGGTCAGGGGCTGTTGTTGGCATACGGGGTTTATAAAAATTTGATTTTTAAATGGGGGGTCCACAACGGCGCTGGGTGACGGAGGAGGTGCGCAGCTGGTTGCTGGTGATGGTGAGGGGTAGCACAGGCGGTGGTGGGGCCAAAGGTGGCGGCAGTGGCGATAAATAGGGTTAGGGTTTGTGGATCTGAAGGGGAGAGGGAGGAGAGGGCGGCGGAGGGAGGAGGAGGATCGGAGGGGCGGCCCGGCGAGGTTGGCTGGCCTCCAATGGCGGCGGCGGGGCCTAGAAGGAAGGCGATGGGGGTAGCGGGTTCGTTTTTTTTCTTTTTCTGATTTTGAACGAGAGAGAGAGTTTGGGTTGACCTCCAAATATAAATATTTATATTTAATTCCATTTTTAATTCCAAAAAGTTACTTTTTCATTCAAACTCCAAATCAAACCCAACGATTGTCTCCCTAGCTAATACCCCCATTCCGGACACAATGGGATATGTTTGATAAGCCAATACGACTGTTTTGATCAGTTTTCATCAAAATTAAACTGTAAATTAATATAACGTTCAGAATTGATTTCAACTACATTTTAATTTACCGGGGCCACATACTGACTTCAAAAATTCCAAAAAGATAAATCTAGCTATGCTTTGACGATACGGTCCTAACGAAACTAATTTCGTCGAATTTGGATACCGTTTAAAAAATGGTCATTTTCCAGTCGATTAAATTCAAACTAAAATTAGCAAACGCGTCTAAATTCACCACACTCACATTTCAATTCCAAAAATTATGAAAATTGGAATATAATAATAATTTGACATTCCGGATCCAAGAAAAGTGGTTTCGTCGAAAACGGAGGTCATTTGCAAAATGGCTATTTTTAAGGGCTATATGTCATATAAAATATATATAAATTCCATAGCAACTATTATGATTTTTAAACTGGACATAACTTTCAATTTATATTATGAAATCTGGATTTTTCACATTCATTAGAAAGATATAATTAAACATATTCTAATATTTCTTGTTTCACTGAAATCCGATTTATATTGAATTCTATATATTCATTTGAAATTTAAAATCGAATTTTCAAACTACCGTGCCATTTCAGGATCGTTTTATAATTATATTAAATTTATACGTTCTAACTTCGATCTAAATAAATTTTTAGTCGTTATTATTTAAAATAAATCATTTTAAATATTCAAAATCCATAAAAATAGCTAAAATAAATTTTTAAATTGGTTCTGAAATTCTGGGTGGTTAAAATCTCCCCCACTTAAAATCTTTTTGTCCTCGAAAAGGAACGGAGCTGAAAGTTGTTTAACTAACCAACTCAATTTTCATTTTGGCTTTCATTCTTCAACTTTTCAGTTTCTAAGAATTTTCTAATTTTTTCCAAAAATTTGGCTAACACCCTAATTTTTTGAAATTTTTTGTCATAACCTCCTTTGTACGGGCTAATCTTTAAAACCGTAACTTGCCTCACAGGGCCCTCATCATCCAAAAAGAAAAAGAAAAGCCAAGTGGTTTGCCAATCGGCTCATAAAAACATCAAAACCCAAGAAATATAGTAAACATGTACCTATTTGTCGGACATACAATTTTATTCCTTTTCTTAGAGTCCTTGCTATGACCTATTCATTATATATGCATGTACATATATGCAATTGCAATCAATTTTCAATTCAATTCAACATTTGATTCGATTTGGCTAAATTTACCTTTCATTCACATATTGGTTTGATCCTTCCAATATTTTTATTTAGTTGAACTAATTATCAAACATCACAACCAACAATCAATTAGTTGATTAGCTTTTCAAATATATAACTTTCTATATATAATCCTAGCTATGTTTTGGTTCTCACACCAATCAATTGGTAATATATAAGTATCCCACTTTTGAAACTCGAAAATAAATACTGATGATGCTATGGCATCACCAGAATTATTACCGGGTGTCTAGATTGTGATTCTATATCCATCCAGCATATTTGAGGCTTCAAATATACGTTCATAACGCATATACAAAAAATCTTCATATATTCACTTGTCCAAAATCAATACAAAATAAAATGAAATACTCAAATACGTATAACAAGATATAATTTTCAAAACTAAATTTGTTTTTGTAAAGAATACTTTTCAAACTCATTCAAGGGTATTACTAACCCCATCTCTAACGAGTAATTCCTATAGGACATTACTAATCCGATCTCTGATGAATTCTTTCGTTTGGTTCTAATGTGTCTTGTTCTCACGGTTTGTAAACCAAAGCTCTGATACCACGATGAAACGTCCCAAACTTCCCCTATCAGGAAAGCCCGGATTGCTTTGAGAACACGACGCATCAGAACACAAACAATAGAACATTTCATTGCAATTACAACAATTTACATCAAAGTATAAGAATATATCGGAGTATGAATAAATATTATACAATGGAAAAATATCAGAGATTTAGTTTACATTTAAATATAAAATGTATAAATACAATGAACAGCAGAAAATATGGCAACTAGTATAACTGAATGAAATACAAAGATACAAAGCTTTTCGAATATAGCTCCAGTTGTAATCTGGGATCCTGTGGGAAGAAATATGCAAAACTACTAGTTGCCCGAGTGGAAAATATGGGCCACCAAAGTTTAGGTCTAAACAATAAACTCCGAGTCAGTCATGGGACTGGTGTGAGAACTAAAATATTTATTAAATTTTAACTTTAAAAGTGGGAAAAATCATGGGACCACGCCGTATGGCACGGAACGGGTTTGCTCCACGTGAATATAAGTTTAGAAATAAAAAACGCAATGCTTTTTGAAAAATGAAGCTATTATAAGACTCAGGTCCCATTACGCAATGCAATGCAAGCCGGAGGATAGAGTTTCCCATTATAATATCCAAACAGGCTTGGTACGTTTAAAACAAATCATTTTGATATTACTATAAACGTATAGTGTCAAAACAACTTCAAACATAAATGTATCAATCATATACTACATTGTGCCTCTTCCAGCTATGTTGCCATACTAGTTCTACAATTAAAACCAAAAAGTCGCATATTGGAAATTGGATTCCATCTATGAGTCGACGCAAGGGATGGCTCCTCTCCAATTTGAGACACTCTATCAAATGCCTCAGGATTACACACCACGGGGCAACCCTTGTATCTTCATGGCCGGTCCTCTCTTACTTTTGAGGATTGGTTATTCCTGAACACAAATTTCCCAGTCCTATCGGATCTATCTCTGACCTACTAGGGACTCAATATCGAGGCGCCTCACACCATCATCCACATAAGTAAAAATGTCTGGGCTCTATACGATGACACCACTCCTAGCTAGAAAGAAACGTCGTGCTCTCCCTGTAGTCGTTATCTTATTTTTGACTCGTACCAGGTGTGAGGCTCGCGAATTAATGCTATACACAAAGCTATGCTAATTAAAGTTTTGCTTTGATCATCAACTATAAGACTCTGCTTTTCAATAAAAGCCTTGATCATTTGCATCTCAGCATGCCATACTGACAATTCACGCCAAGCAACTGATGTCTATCAATATATAACCTCTAAACTCGTACGTCTCAGAGAAGGGTGTTAAGCAACAGAATAAATTCTCTACCACCAAACAGATGTATATTTAATAGAAATAAATCAACACAGAATGAAATCCAATGTCAGATACACATCCACTTAAAAGTTTGTTCTGGGTCTGAATGAAACCAGAGGCACCTTATTCCCCGTCCCATATGTCCAAAACAGGAGAGAGGTCCTTGCATATCTGGTCAATCTCCCAGTATGTCTGAACGATCACCACCTATTACCTTGTCTTGGGTTTACAACCTAATCAAGATATCAGTAATCATCCGGGCAATGTAAAGATCTCTGGTCTTCAACCACCGTCTTCATCGTCGAATTTTAGTCGTCGTACTCATTATTCAGAATGGGTTAAACTAGGACTTACCGAATAACTCGCGTATTTTACAATCAATAATCAAGTACTATAAAAACACATCATTCGCCTAATTCCAATCCAGAATATTCTTTTATTCAAATATTCACCTCTTCGGGGAAAGGTTCCCATTAATTTTATCAAAGATAAATTCTTTTAAATATATTCTTTAACGTTCCTTTTGATATCAATTTAAAAGATTGTTTTTATCCTTTATCAATTCTAAACCAAATTAAGGTTTATCCACTAGTCGGGGTTATCGAGCCACACTGAAGTAATCATTTATTTATTAACCCAATCTTAACCTATTCATCCTATGGAGAAAAACTAGCAGTACTCCATATCTAACACCCACGGTCTCATCGGTTAATTTTAATTACCATTTTCCATTCAAATCTAATTGAAGATTTAATTATCGCTTGGAGTAAAACTGGTGGTACTCCGTTCTCGATCATTTCCCAAATTTGATAATTTAAATTATCACATTCACATTTCAATCTAATTAATGATTCATTAAAACTTCACTTAGTTTTAATCTCATAAATCATTACTCAATGATTATTTAATGTTGGGAAATCAAGCATGCCACACTGACAATCTACACCGTACCATTGATTTCTACCAATATATAACCTCTAAGATCATACGTCTCAGTGAAGGGTGATAAGCAAGAGAATAAATTCTCCGCCACCAAACAGATATATATTTAGTAGAGATCAACAATACCGTTCGAAATACAATGTTAGACATGTAATCCTGTCTTTAGCTGTGTTAAAGAATCAATGTCATTTAAAACCCAGTTCCCGATATACCCAAAATCACATTCATTAACCATGGAATCTTCACGGAAAACAGATCAATATATATAATTGATATAAATTTCCGTATCCAACCAATAATACAAATGGAATAATAACAAAGCCTTTTAAATTCCATATATATCAACAGTCTTCCTCCACAGAAGCTCACTTCGATTATTACCAAATCGAATTCCATTCAATTCCAATTTAATATATTAAACGGGAAAACTTTACTTTGAAATTTTTTCATTAAATCTTAATAAAAGATTTATAATTTCCAAATCACATTTCACTGTTAATCGAGTTTAAGAACGAATGTCTTTAAAAACACAGTTCACAATAAACCCAATTCACATTCCTTTTTATTCCAATTACTAAATATAACTGGAAACTCTAATAATCTTAATTAAAAGATTTATTCTTTTCACACGGGGTTTAAGAACAATTTTACTGAAGACACCATCCACGACAAACCCAAAATTCACTTTGATATTAAATATAAGGCTCTAAACAGAAATTATATCGACTTACATTCAATATCAAATTCTTAAACCAACACATATCGTACGGTGAATAACGATATATATCTATCTTCCAAATTCCTTCACAATATCTACATGGTCACGAAATCCAATATCGAAATATCTCGAAGATGATTTCTATTCAAATCCTTTCCAATTCATACATTGGAAAATTCTAGTTGGATTAAAACCATTCACAAATTCAATTTATTTATTTAAAAACGTTGGATTATCTTTCTAGTTATTAACTAGTACTTTTTGATAAAAAATATATTTTTATCTTTACAAACATGGAATTTTTCATCCAAATTCTTTCCAAATCATTTATTATGATTTTACACAAATTATTAATATTTTTAATAATTTTATCAAGGCCCGTACAGTCAGTTTCCAATAATGGCCACCGAACTACATCTATAGCGACCTTTTCCAAATTTGATTTGGACATAATTCCAAATCCAACCATTCAAATTTAGATCTCTTATATTCTTTGGAAATCTCTTCTCAATAAAAAAAATGGTTCCGGTTTTAAGAGAATCTGATGGTCGGATCTCCCATTACATCCATTTGAAGTTAATGGTCGAAATTCGCGAATGGTCGCTGTGTGGTGCGTTCTATTCAGGCCATTATATATATATATATATATTGTCGATTTTTATTTAAAATGTATTTTATAAATCATTTATAAATTCGTTTTAAAATGATCTTAGCTTCGTTTTCAATTTTAAATCAAAATTGAATATTCCATATCATTATAATATTAAAATGATAATATTTTCAAAATATCAAATTTTGAAATCAATCCCTTTTCGATATTCATTATAAAAATGAATAAAACCAATATAAAAATCGTTCGTGTTAAAATGGTGCAAATCTAATCAACACGGCTTCACATATTTTAATATTTTTGTGTCCATCCAAAATCAGACATCAAATTCACATTTTAATCCTTTGCAGAATATTATTTCAAAATATTCATTATTTCTGAACTAGAATCAGACCCAACCAATTACAACATAATTTTAGTTATGTGGATTTCATATATCACATGTGCACAACAACAGTGATAAACAACCATCCATCATAAGCATCAAATATAAATAATTGACGCTTACTATAGTTTGTCAAGCAATCGATTGACATACAATTAAACAATTGGGACTTGTGTACACCAAATATCATCCCAATACCTGTGTGGGGTTTCAACCAACAAATACCGAATATAATTGTATATATGGGCGATGTGTAAAATTTATCGTCCCAATCAATGTCAGTTAAATGGGTGTACATAAAAATCGTCCTATTTGTAAATGAATATTTATTTTCATTTTAGGAGAATTTATGTCGTTCATGTATACGTTAAAAATTATATTTTTAACGACAAAATATTTATTTCAACACATGACTATTTTATATAGTTCTTACATTCGATAAAAATGATAGTTTTATCGTTCAAACATTTTAATCAATACATGAATATTTTATATAGTTGTTTTAAGAAAATTTTGGCATTATAACGGCACGATATTTGAACCGGAATAATGTCTAGCACTATCCCTCTCCTGATACTAGATCACACCATACATAATCATTAATCCACTCAACAAAACCACAATACAATCATTTCTCAACACAACCAAATTTACAACCACAATTCAATCCAAACGAACATCCATGGTTTGAACAATAAATAGTGTTAGGAGCTAATAATCCCCGTCTGTAACCTAGGATATATTTAACTGTAAAATAATTTGAGTTTGAAGGTGTTCTCACATTGGGATTCACTTGGCCATTATTTTAGGACGCGTTGATTTGTTGTTCTGGTTCCAGAATTTGCAAACGAGCTCTAATCATTACACGGTCTTTTTTTTCTAGCTTAAATGAGCCATTCTGGACAACTTTCTCCTGTGGATATCTTCCCGAAAATGCTCTGCTTCACCAGAATTTGCCAAAAGACATAAATCGGATAGCAGACTTTGGATATGTTTTCTGAACAATTCCGCAATCCAAAATATGGCTTCTATATACTCAAATCGAAGAGAAAATCGTGCTCTTCGACTTTGGCACGTTGGAGTTCTAGCCATATAGGTTCGGATTGGAAGATATGGGCTCGGGAAGGTCAGGGGCTGCTATTGGCGTACGAGTTTAAAAAAATTGATTTTTAAAGGGGGTCTACAGCGGTGCTGGGTGGCGGAGGCGGTGCACAGGTGGCGCAAGCAGTGGTGGGGGGTAGCGCAGGCGGTGGTAAGGCCAGAGGAGGCAACGTTGGTGATAAACGGGGTTAGGGTTTGCGGATCTGAAGGAAAGAGAGAGGAGAGGAGCGGGGGAGGGAGTAGGATCGGAGGGGTGACGCGACAAGGTTAGTTGGCCTTCGGCGGCGGCACGGCCTGGAAGGGGGGTGACAGGGGTAGCGGGTTTGGTTTTTTTTTTTTGACTTTGAACAAGAGAGAGAGAGAGTGAGGGTTGACCTCCAAATATAAATATTTATATATAATTCAATTTTTAATTCCAAAAAGTTACTTTTTCATTCAAAATCCATATCAAACCCAACTACTGTCGCCTCTATCTAAATACCCCCATTTCGGATACAATGGGATATGTTCGGTAAGCCAATTCAACTGTTTCGATTATTTTTCATCAAAATTAAAATATAAATTAACATAACATTCAAAATTGATTTCAATGTACATTTTAATTTACTGGAGCCACATACTAACTCCAAAAATTCCAAAAAAATAAATCTAGTTATGTTTTGACGATACGGTCCTAACAAAACTAATTTCGTCAAATTTGAAGACCATTTGAAAAATGGTCATTTTCCAGTCGATCAATTCAAACTGAAAGTACCAAACGCGTTTAAATTCACCGCGCTCACATATCAATTCCAAAAATTATGAAAACTGGAATATAACAAAAATTTGATATTCTGGATCCAACAAAAGTGGTTTCGTCGAAAACGAAGGTTGTTTGCAAAATGACTCTTTTTAAGGGCTATATATTATATAATATATATATATATATATATTCTATAGCGACTATTTTGAATTTTAAACTGGACATAACTTTCAATTTGTATTATGAAATCTGGATTTTTCATATTTGTTAGAAAGATATAATTAAACAGATTTAATATTTCTTGTTTCACTGAAATCCGGTTTATATTGAATTCTATATATTCATTTGAAATTTAAAATCGAATTTTCAAACTACCACGCCATTACAGGCTCGTTTTATAATTAAAATAATTTTATACGTTCTAACTTCGATCTAAATAAATTTTTAGTCATTATTATTTATAATAAATATTTTAAATATTCAAAATTCATAAAAATAGCTAAAATAAAAATTTTAAATTGGTTCTGAAATTCCGGGTTGTTACAGAGAATAATGTATTAGGCTGACCCAACGTGAGAAAACCACATAGAATATAATTAATAGTATCATAAGTTATTCTCATAATGGTGGTGATGTAATTGTCCTTAAACCTGAAATCATTATAATTTTATTCGAGGATATTTGTGTTTTGATATCATCTAAAGTTACTCATAACAGAGTAGCGATAACAGTCATTATTGGATACATCTTGAATCGAACGAAAATTATGAATGATCTAGATGGAATTTAACCTTATATATATATGTTGTATCTATAGTGATATCCATGTGGCTCTTAATTGAGTGGGACTGTGAAATGCATGGCTGTGCTCAAATATTGATTTGTTTTAAACAGTCTACTCATCGATCAAGAAAATTGGATTAAATTATAAGGAGGATGATACGATCCATGTATCAAGTTTTATTCTGGATATATTAGTTAAAAGGATTATATTACATTGATAATGGGTCACGGAAAGGTTGTATCGAATCGTTGATCTTATTATAACTCGGGTGGCAGCGATGTATTGCTAGATGCCAATCACTGTTTATGATTTCAAATACGATTTAAAATCATTTCCAATGTTGTAATAACCTATAGGGTAGCACACTTAAAACGTTACAAAAGGAAAACCATTCAGTTAGGTAAATAAAATATCAATTTGTTGATATTTTATCTGATATTGGAAATGATATAATAGTCGGTTCCTAATTTTTAGGAGTTCACGTTTATAAAATTAAGAGTCATCCTTATTTTTAATTAATACGTGAAAACTGACTTTACCCAGTTTCATTTTTTGTTCCAATAGAAAAAACCAAAATTGAAATGGTGACTAGCAACTTCATTTTCCTATCTCTCGATTGATTCGTGTGACGATGATCAAGAGTGCATTCATATGGATATTTATAGAGGTGTGGCAATTGATGCACTAACGAATTAGATTGATCTCCCACCCAATTCAGATTCGTAGATTATACAGGGATCTGGTATGATTTTAATTTCGATTTGCTTTTATTCGCATAGATCCAGTTATAAATAGTCTAAATTTATAAACTAGGGTTTCGATTAAATTGAAATTTCCCAACAGTGGTATGAGAGCTAGAGATTTTATGAAATTAGTATTTTGATTCTAGTTCTGGGTTCCATATGATTGATTTCGTGATTCATTAATGATGATAATATCATGGATTCGAGATCTGACCGTTTTTGATGTGAAAATGTTTCACTATTACTAAGAAAACTATATATGATACAATTTATAACATTGTTTTATAATATGTATATGTGTATATATATGTGATACAAAATCATTCATAAGTAGTTAGAAATGTTAAATTAGTTTAATATTCCTAATTAATATACTTTGGAACCTGGAAGATTAATCAAAAATTAATTTTTTCTGATTAATCAAGGATATCAGATCCTTTTTGATCATATTTTGTATATCCTTTTAAATCTGTCAATTAAAGTATTTATGTAACACCCTGTAATTTTAAAGAACGTTATAATGATAAACTAAAGAATAATTAATTAAATATTCAGAATTAAGTAAAATGGACTGTGCCATTGCGTTTGTCTCGGGATTCTTCTTAAGATAGACTCCGAGTTTGTGTAAAATAAACATCGTATGAAGAAGTTATTAAGGTTTGAAGTTTGTATACACAAAAGTAAAAATATATATATTAAAACAAGTTCATAAAATCAAAATCGAAGAGCAGGAAAGGGAGGGAAATCGGCACGTTGGGGGTCGACCCCATGCCCTGGGGGTGTCGACCCATGGGTTGACTCCACCTAGATCTGGGTCAGATCCATTCTTTGAACCGGGACTTATTTCTTAACCAAATTCGTTGATAGTACGCTATAAATAGGATCTTATTTCTGTTATTTTATTAATAAAAAACAATGGAGACGGTAAGGTGCTACCCCAACTCAAATTAAATTAGCCTATTCTTCATTAACAATGACTTATACGTATTCAAGAATCTCTACTACAACATCAAAACTCTTTTCTCAGTTCTTTATATCCAATCCCTGTGAGTTTATGCTGCTTTTAGATATAAACATTTAATAAGTAATCCTGACTTGTTTATAAGTTTGGATCTAAACTTGTGCCTGTTAATAACCTGAATCATAACTAAATAGATCTGCCATTACTTGTACACCTGATCTTTTGTTTAGTCCTTACATGCCTTTCTCTATTATGCCCATTTCTCTTATCATATGCCTATTCTGTCATTATGCTTATTTTTGTCACCATAGGCCTATTCTGTTAGTATGCCTATTTCAGTGATCATATGCCTATTTTGTTATTATGCCTATTTCTATTCTCTTCTCTCTCTCCTTCCCTTTTTATTTTTATAGCCAGGCTACCTTTGAGCCTAGGCCTATCACTAAAACATGCGAACGAACAAAATTGGGAATAGTTGGGAATGAAAAATTGGGGCATAACTTGTATTGTAAAACATGACTAGGATTTGGGGGCATAATTTATAACTTGATCTAGAACTTTAATTTGGGCATAAGTTAACCTATTTTATATGGCAGGGTTATGCGGGATTGTTAATCCATTAGGCATAACCTGTCAAATTCCTAGTAATGGGGATGCAAGCCTAGGGGGTGGCTTGTATCATCTATTGTGTGGGACCAGTATCAGTTAGTAACCCATCTTGGTATCAAAAGGAGGACCCCGAACTAGGCAGGGGTCAGGGCACGCTTACTGAGCTGATTATAAGAGCTTCATTTGAGTGGGGGTGTTGATGGAACATTTCGACGGACTCATATGCATGCATGAATCCGCTTGCTTGGTATAATAAGACACTATAGCATTAGTAGATATGGCTGTGCCTCTCGAAAAAAGGGGTTGCCACATTAGGAAGTTATACATCCTACTGTGTGGCCAGCACAGTGTATCTACAGGATAGGGAGTTGATCGATTGGGGTAGTAATTACGATACATCTACTCCTGCTTGTTTAGGAGCCTGTTATTATTCTTGGGGGTAACACCTGTCATTTGTGTTGGGCTGCCAATTATTATTGTTGGGGGTAAAAACCGTCACTAGAAGTACACCTAAGTCTTCCATCCGTTTCTGTTGGGATCATTCTGTTTCTGTTATACTAATATTGGTGTAGAGGAAATACTTAGGAAGCACAATACATTCTACTCTGTTTATTCTGCTTATCCTGCTCAGTGTATTATACCTGTCTTATGATACTGTTATCTCTCTCATCCAGTTTGTATGCTTGTCATGATGCTTTTACTTATTTGAATGCCAAAAGTATCTGGACTTGCCAGACTTTTTGTTTGACCCATTTTGTTTCCTTTCCCTCTCTTCCCCCTCCCCCCAGGTTTTCAGGGTGGGAATACTCGGGCTTGATTGAGATTCTTTCTTTCATTCTGCTTGGAGCTACTTAGATGTACCGCTTTGATTACCTGTCTATCTTGCTATGGCTAATTTTGGGTACTATGATTTTATATTACTATACTCTGATGATTTTAGTACAAGGAAGAATTTTTAGTTCGATGTAATGGGTTTTCTGTAATTCAGACTTATGTTGTAACTGGATTTTAGACCACGATGTTTTCTATATGGAAAATAAATTTTTAAATTCAGCTGTTATTTTATATCTGTCTTGTGATGTTTCTGTTTCTATTTACCTATAATGCTTCACAAAGCTTAATGCATTCTGTTAAATATTGACATTAACGGACGTGTGGTGTCACATTTGGTATTGGAGCCGGTGGTTACCAGATCAGATAAAAGATTTTGAAAATTGTTTTCAAATGGTTTTAAAAGAAAGGTCTATTTTTAAAAACTTATTCCCCAAAGTCATATGAAATATCTTTAGATTCTCTGTTTAAATCCCGTTTCCTTTTCTTTTCACCATGTCTAAGGAACCGATTCTTCCCAGGACATTACGATACTGTCTTGGTTCTGTAGGTATCTTGAGGCTATGGCGCCTTCCGGAGCCCAAGCAAATGCCCCTTCCCCAGCTGCAACCGTTGTTCCTCCTCCTCCTCCAAGAATGGGTAATTTCTCTAAGGTATGCAAAGATTTCTATGCTATGGGAGGAAAGCCATTCCAAGGAATTGAGACTTTTGTAGAAGCAAAGAATTGTCTTAAAGAAACAGAGGATTTGTTTGGGATTTTTGAGGTTGAAAACCGTAGGAAGATTCAGTTAGTCGTTTGGCAGTTGAAAGATGAGGCTTCATTCTGGTGGGAAGTGACGCAAGCAGGGTGTCTAGTTGAGTCTTGGGACGATTTCCGATAGAGATTCGAGATAAAGTTTCTTTCTCTGACCGAGCAAAGTATGCAAATGGAAAGTTTTTGGCACTTAAATAAGGAGGCATGTCTGTCAAAGAGTATGCAAATAAGTTCAATCAATTGGTGAGGTTTGGAGCTAGTGAATACCCCGCATAAGAAAGCTTTGTGGTTTGCAAGAGGGTTGAATGAACCCCTCAATGGGTTGGCTATGTCTCATATTTCGATAGGGGAAACTTTCGAGAAACTCGTTGATATGGCATTGATGCACGAAGAAGATAAAGGTGAAAAGAAAGAGACTAAGGTTGATGAAACATAAAACAAGAAAGTATGGCCCAGGAAAGAACAACAAAAGAAGGGCGGAAAGAACGACAAAGCCCAAGAAAAGAGGAAATTTCATGGTTGTAGACGCATGGGTTATCTGAGCAAAGATTACAGAAAAAGAAAGAATGCTTGTTTCCAAAGTGAGAGGTTGGACACCTTATTAAGGATAGCCCGAAGAAGCAAGGACAAGGCCAAAGGGAAGGATCTTCTAGAGAGCAGGTGCATGCACTAGTGGCTGGTGTACATGATAGAGGTAGGAAAGTTTCTGTTGAAGGTTTGATTTCTCTTTTCAATCATCCTATTAGAACTCTTTTTATTCTGGCGCTTCACATTCTTTTATGTCTGATTCTGTGGTTGAGTCTCTGCACCTTAGTACTAGTATGGTTTTGGATCTCGTTGTTGTCTCAAACCCCATTGGGGGAATGACTCATTTTCCATGATTTATCCAGGTTTGAGAATATCTGTATTAGGCGTAGAGTTTGAGTACGACGCATGTGTGCTTGGTTTCATGGGCTATGGTTTGATTCTAGGGATGGATTGGCTAGCCATGTATGGTGCCATTTTGGATTGTGAGAGGAGGACCGTTAGACTTTTGACTTGCTATGGGAGGACTCTCAAGATTTCTTGTGACACTAAGGGGTCTGTCATGCTTAATTTCCTGAGGTCGCTTGATGCACCTATCAATTATTTATGATCTATACCAGTAGTCAGCGAGTATCCTGATGTTTTGAGGAGGTTCGCGGCTTACCTCCGAGGCATGAGATTGATTCCCGGATAAACCTGGTGGACAATGCAAAGCCAAATGCATTGCTTGTGCACCACATGGCTTCAAGTGAAAGGAGGGAGCTCAGCAAGCAAGTAGGGGAGCTACTTAAGAAAGTATTTATTAGGCGAAGCATATTTGAAATGGGTGCTCTAGTAGTTTTCACCACTAAGGTGGATGGTTCGCTACGCTTATGCGTGGATTACAGGGAGCTGAATTAGCTCACTAAGAAAAATAGGCACCCACTTCCGAGGATAGATGATCTTTTTGACCAGCTTGTTGGTGCATCTATTTTCTCCTAGTTAGACTTGGCCACGGGTTTTCATCGGCTGAGGGTGGCCGAGGACAATATAAACAAGACTGCTTTTAGAACTCCAGATTGTTTCTTCGAGTGGCTCGTCATGCCTTTTGGGTTAACGAATGCACCCGCCTAGGATCTGATGTGTAGGATGTTTTGGGAGTTTCTAAATAAGTTCATTGTAGTCTTTGTTGATGAAATCGTGATTTTCTCGAACAGCAAGGAAGAACATGCCCTACATTTAAGGGAGTTTGCCTACTACAACAGTTATCAGGCTAGTATTTGCATTGCACCATTCGAGGTATTGTATGTACGACCCTGTAGATCACCAACTTGTTGGTGGGAGTCTACAAAAAGACTTCTACTTGGACCTGAGATGATTAGAGAAACTTCAGAGAAGATTGATCTTATTCGCATACGCACGAAAACAGCTCAGGATAGGAAAAAGTCCTATGTAGATAAGAGAAGAACTGATATTGAGTTTGAAGTGGGAGACGTGGTTTTCATCAAGGTATCACCTTTGAGGAATGTGGTCCGCTTTAGATCTATAAGGAAATTAGCACCAAGGTTTGTAGGGCCTTTTCCCATAATAGAAAGGATTGGCCAAATGGCTTATAGGTTGAAGCTACCAGAGAGATTGACGAGTGTTCATGATGTTCTCCATGTTTCTCATTTATGGATATGCCTACATGATACCATAGAAATAGTTGAGCCGAGTATGCTTGAGGAAGTAGAGGTGGAGCGGGAGAAGACAGTTAGACGAGTTCCTACCCATATTCTTTGATCAGAGGTTAAGAACCTACGCAACCGAGAGGTCAAATTAAAGAAAGTTCCGTGGGAGATGATCATGCAAATGCAACTTGGGAGACTGAAGACAAGATTGGCACTTCGTACCCTTTTATTTTCAAGGGTATGTTCACACCTTCTTTTCCAATGCTTTTATTCATACTTTCTTATGTCATTTTAATATATCCTATCGATCGAATCTTTGACCTTTAGGTAGGGAGTCAATGGATGTAAACATGTGTTTGAGACATGTTATGTTTAATGGATGCAAGTGGATGCAAGTGTTTGCTAGTGGTTGCTTATGGATGCATATACACACACTAGGCACTAGATCATCTCAATCACTCTCATACTGCATATGGATGCGTGTGCATTTTTCTTCTTTTATGGATGGAAATGGGTGTATCATTATATGAATGTTGCATTTGGATGGATGATTGTGTACACATATAGAGCCCACATGATATACTAGGATTGTTTTCACACATGTTGGATTAATGGCACTAACATACATTTGCATTAAGGAGGTCAACTGAATAAGTGGACCGCCTGGTCTTTTGCATTAGTATAGAGACATATACACACACCTTTGCATATGTTCATATAAGCATTAGAAATCTTTTAAGGACAATGGATGCATGTGATTGGTGGATGAGTAGACGGATGATGGATGTTAGGATATACATTCTTTTTAACTTGGAGATTTCGGGGACTAAATCTTTTAAGTAGGGGAGAATGTAACACCCCGTAATTTTAAAGAACATTACAATGATAAACTAAAGAATACTTAATTAAATATTGGTAACTAAGTAAAACGGACTACACCATTGCGTTCGTCTCGGAATTCTGTTTATAAACTCCGAGTTGCATAAAATTGACATTGTATGAAGAAGTTATTAAGGTTGGAAGTTTGTATACACATAAGTAATATATATATATATATATAGTCAAGTCCAGAAACTTAAAATCGAAGAGCTAGAAAGGGAGGAAAATCAGCCCATTGAGGGTCAACCCATGCCCCATGGGTGTCGACCCTGGTCGACCACACGCAGATCTTGGGCAGATCCATTCTTTGAAGCAGGACTTGTTTCTTGACCAGATGGTAGGCTATAAATAGGACCTCATTTCTATTGTTTTGTTCATAAAAAATAATAGAGACAATGAGGTGCTACCACAGCTCAGATTGAGTTGGCTTATTCTTCTGCAACAATGACTTATACGTATTCAAGAATCTCTGCTACAACATCAACACTCTTTTCTCAGTTCTTTAGATCAAGTCCTTTTGAGTTTATGTTTCTTTTAGATATAAACATTTAATAAGTAATACTGACATGTTTATTAGTTTGGATCTAAACATGTGCCTGTTAATAAGCTGAATCACAACTAAATAGGTCTGCCATTAGTTGTACACCTGATCTTCAGCTTAGTCCTTGCATACCTATCTCTTTTATTCCCATTTCTATTATCATATGCCTATTCTTTCGTTATGCTTATTCTGTCACCATATGCCTAATCTATTAGTATGCCTATTTCTGTCATCATATGCTTGTTTTGTTATTATGCCTATTTCTCTTCTTCCCTCCTTCCCTTTTTATTTTTATAGCCGGGCTACCTTCGAGCCTAGGCCTATCGCTGAAACATGCGAACGAACGAAATTGGGAATGGTTGGGAATGATAAATTGGGGTATAACTTGTATTGTAAAACATGATTGGGACTTGGGGCATAACCTTTGATGAACAAGAAAAATTGTTTAAGAACGAACATGCCTAAATTTACAGTAAATAGAAACTGTAACCACACTTAGACACGAGGTTAGATTACACTTGTGGTAGAAGTCTGCCCGGAACTACCCGGCAAATCCAGCATCCACAAGTGGTTAATCTAATGTGTGGGGTCTAGTGCATAAATTTACACGTAACGGTGCTAAGACATGAGGTTAAGTCCGACTTGTGGTAGAAGTATGCTCGAAACCACCTGGCATATCCAGCATCCACAAGTGATCAACATAATGTGATAGGTCTGGTGCATTAACATGCATGAACGGGAAATGATAATAACCTATTAACCTGTAATACTTAAGCTATTTAAATATGTGGGGGTTTTGTGAACTTGTCAAAATTGTGTAAGGGTTGAGTAAACTTGCTTGAATCATTGGGGGTTAAGTAAATCTGTTAAATCTGTGGGGGGTTATATAAACCCGACAAATTTAACCTGTTTTATATGGTGGGGTTATGCAGGGTTGTTAATCTGTTAGGCATAACCTGTCAAAATCCTAGTAGTGGGCATGCAAGCCTAAAAGGTGGGTTGTATCATCTGTTGTGTGGGACCCGTATCATCCAATAACCCGTCTTGTTATCAAAAGGAGGACCCCGAACTAGGTATGCGTCAGGGCATGGTTACTGAGCTGATTATAAGAGGTTCATTTGAGTAGGGGTGGTGATGGCGCATTCCAACGACTTATGTGCGCGCATGAATCCACTTGCTTGAGATAATAAGATGCTATAGCATCAGTAGATATGGGTGTGCCTCTCGAAAAAAGGGGTTGCAATTTAGGAAGTGATACATCTGTAATGACCCAAACTCCCCCTTACGGGAAAGCCTGAATTGCATTGAGAACATGACGCATCAGAAAACAAACAATAGAACATTTCATTGCTATTACAATAATTTACATCAGAGTACAAGAAAATACCAGGGTATGAATAAATATTACTGCAGGAAATATCAGAGATTTACAATTTTAAAGCAACGGAAAATATAATACATGAATAAAATGTGCAGTGGAAAATATCTACAACCACAACTGAAAGAGATATAGGGATACAAAGCTTTCCAAATATAGCTCCAGCTGTAATCCAGGATCCTGTGAAAAGAAGTATCTGCGAAAACCAAAACTACTAGCTGCCCATGAGGAAATATGGGCACCCAGAGTTTAGGTTAAAACAATAAACTTCGAGTTTGTCATAGGACAGGTGTGAGAACTAAAACAGTTATTAGCTTTTATTCTAAAGTTATGTAAATCACGGGACCACGCTATGTAACACGGAATGGGTTTATCCTCGATGGATATCCATGTGTAAAAATAAACAGCGCAATGTTAAAGAGAAAAATGAAGCTATTATAAGGCTCAGTTCTCATCACACAATGAATGCAGTCGAGGATAGAGTTTTACCTTATAATAGCCAAACATGCTTGATACGTGAAATTTCATCTTTTATTATTACTATAAGTGAGGAAATCAACTTCAAATATAAATGTATCAATCATGGGCGGCGTAGGTACCGTTATATTACGTCACCATATATGTTTACTACTAAAACTATAAAATCCCGTATTGGAAATGGGGTTTCCATCTATGAACCAAGGCAAGCGGTCCTCCTTACCGATTCGAGACACACTAGCAATGCCTCAGGACTCGGATGTTGGCATGCTCTAGTTAGCGATACGGCTGGTCATCCATCGATGATTGGCAATAACATAAACTATATGTTAGCCAGTTCTATCGAACCTCCAAAATGGTTGGTCCAGTCGAGTATCTAGAACCTTTTAGTCAGTTTTAGTTTCAATTCCGAGGTACCTCGTTTTCCATCTATAAAGTTTTCCAACATCTACATAAATAAGCGGTCTGGGCTCTATACCATGACGTTACTCGTAGCTAGAAACTAACATATGTCCAATTCCCTGAAGTCCTCATCCCGTTTCTGGTTCATACCGGGGTGTGAAGTTCGCAAATTAATGCTACACAAAGTTGTGCTACTTAAAGCTTTTCTTTGATTGTCAACCATAAGACTCTGCTTTTCTACAAAAGCCTTGATCATTTGCATCTCAGCGTGCCACACTGTCAATCCATATCGTACCAATAATTTCCTCCAATATATAACCTCTAAGCTCGTACATCTCAGAGAAGGGTGTTAAGTAAGAGAATAAATTCTCCACCACCAAATAGATATATATATATATATTTAGCAGAGATCAACGAATAGATTATAAAGGAATACAATGTTAGACATACCACCCAGTTGCAAGTACGTTCTAAGTCTGAACGAAACCGGAGGTACCTTATTCCTCGTCCCTTATGTCCAATACAGGAGAGACGTCCTCTCATATCCGGTCGATCTCTAAGTACGTTTGGATGATCACCACTTATTACCTTGTCTTGGGTGTACATCCCAACCATGACATCAGTAATCATCCAAGCGATGTGAAGACCTCCAGTCTTCAACTATCGTCTTCATCGTCGACTTTTAATCGTCGTATCAGTTATTTAAAATGGGTTAAACCCATCTTTCTGAATAATTTATAATCAAGTTCTATAAAACACATCATACCCTCATTCCAATTCAGAATATTTTTTTATTCAAATATTCATATCTTTAAGGAAAGGTTCCGACACTACAACAAAATGACCCTATTACAATGGTGGAACACCGTTGTAATATACATTTTACAACGGTGGGCAAACCGTCGTGTATTAAGAAGTTGTAATAGACTAATATCTTTTACAACTTTTTTGCACTGTTGCAACACCGTTGTAATATGTATATTTTACAACTTTTTTCCACCGTTGTAATAAACTTTATTACAACAGTTATGCACCGTTGTAATAAAATCTACTACAACTGTTATGCACCGTTGTGATTGACATTTGGGTTTTAAAAAAAATAAATTCTGCAAATGCAACAAAATCTGAATAAACAGAAAACAAATTGATATAAATTCAAAGAACCGGATCCATTGATATAAAAAAAATTACAACTTTATATTCAAAATACAAAAAATGAATCATACATCATCACAGTAATATATCAATTCTTCATTACAAATAATGATTACAAATCAGTACCATCAAAAACTCTGCTTCAACTATCAGCCTGCTTCATCTTTTCACTTCCTCAACATCCCCACCACCACAAGACACACCACCTGCACAATCACAAAACATGCATATACATAAACATAGAGGGTGATAACTGATAAGACACTTAGTTGGTTGGATAGTTATAGTTAGGATACATGTCTTTCAAAATGTCTACCAAATCACGGCTTTTGATTGCATGAGATGCACTAATATACTACCCAGAAGCTTCGGGCCTCTCATATAAAAGAATCAATGCATCGACCATGTCTCTTACATCAATAATATGGATTGTTCTATCTTCCATGGACTCACGCTTCGCTTCCCTATTAGTTTAAGCGACCAGAACATAATAATAGTTTGATGATTGCAATGTTTAACATTCTAAATATAAGACACGGTATCGAATCACATATAAAAATAGTCATACTCTAGTTCTCTACTTCACTCAGGTTTTAAACTTTACAGTATCAACTATTTCTTCGTATTTGGATCCCATATAATATCATTTCAACATATATATATATATGTAGATATGCTTTGTAGAAACTAGAGGTTGCTAAATTTCCCAATTCTAAGTCTTACTATAAACCTTGTAACTTGATTCCTCAAAATTTCTTAAAATGAATTTACAGTTATGTGAATATGATTATTGTTCAATGATACCCATGCTGAAATAAAAATTCAACCACAACCTCTTAGTGATTCTGGTGATGTAACCTTAAATAATGGTTCGAATTAATACATTTTCTGCTCACGGCTATCCAAGCAGAAAATTATTCTATATTTGGAAATATTAATCTACACAATATGACGCACAACTAAATCAATCAAAACCAGGATGCATATTTATATCATATTAATACATATTCTGCTCACGGCTATTTAAATATGGGACGCGACATCAACAACTGTAATTTATCCTAACTCCATAGGACAGAGACTCATGTAGTTTATATTTATATGGTTGCTTCAGTCACTGGTCATCTAAATTGTACGCTTATGTTTCAATTACAGCAGAACAAGTAAAGAATAGAGAATTTCTTAATTAAATAGCACCATCTTTTATAAGTTTATCCCAACTCCAAGAAGACAACGTGTTCCAAAGAGAATGTAGACACAACGAAACCTGTGACAATTATAACGTTTCTGTACATGTATATTTAATAAGTTTAATTTCTCAGTCGTTCTTACCTGAAGAAACTGTAGTTAACTTATGTTATCGGCACAAATCAACCACAATGAAACCTGAATACCCGGGAAACAAGCAATAACTTAATCAACAACAAATCCACTACTGGAACTCAAAATTTCGCAACTAAAATATGGTAAACCAATTACCCTTCATATTAACGAATTAGGTTTCCAATAGAAAAACAAAACTCACCAATCATAGATGATTCTGAACAATAGACGTAAGGACCTTTGGTGACATCTACTATGCCAGGCCTCTCAGCTGGAAACGATGGTAGATCCAGATGCGAATTTTGAGGCTTAGTTGTTACGAGACAAGAGCGAAGAGGAGGGGAAGGGGAATCGTTAGGGGCTGGGGATGGAAACGAAGACGGCGGAGGTTGAAAAATGAATCGCAGGGAAGGCAGCTGCCATTAAAACTTAATCATACGAGAGTTGTTTTTTTTCCTTCAGGAATTTGAGGCGGCTGAAAGGATTATTAGGGTTTTGTGAAAGAGCAAAGGGACTGGGAGGGAAACGAAATGTTAGGCGCGCATCAAAATGTCTAAGCATCAAAACAAAATTTATTTGCGCCATTGGCTGTGACACAAAGGAAATATGAAACTGAAATTGTAATAAAGAAAAATTAACTGACGATTATTAAATATTAAGTATATATTATTATTTATATATGTTTTTTTGTACATTATTGTTCAAAATTATGGACTATGATTTAGTTGTCAATAACTAATTATAATAAAATAAATTGTTACTAACTATATTTTGATTTATTTTGTAAAATTTCAAAATTTTCATTTGAAAATAAAAATAAATAATAAATATACCTTTTCTGTAACAACCCGTATTTTCAATAACCTGTAATAACATAAATCGAGGCAGAATTTAATTCTAAAATGGGAATCAAGGGAAACGGGCTATGCCATTGTGTTCGTCTCGGAAAAATACGCGAAATAGAGTCCGAGTTTTCGAAAATCGGAGTCCGTATGACCAAGATATGGCCTCGCGAAGTTTCACGAAAATTCCCAAATTAAAGTATACTTAATTAAGTGAAATGGGTTGTGTAGATATATATATATATATATATATATTGATATATATATATATATATATATATAATTGAAAATTTAATAAATAAATATGCAAAAATGCTCAAAACAGCGAATTGGGAGAGGGGAATAACCGAACCGGCCGATTTTTGAAGTCGACCCAAGCCCGCTGGGTCGACTAGGGGTTAATCCAGGGTGTTTGGCTGTCAACCCGTGGGCCGATTCGCTCAAGTGCAGATTTTGCATTTGAATGGTTCTCATGGTCCATCTTTAATCTAAAGGCCCTAGATGGTTCCTACACTTGACTTCTTCCCCAAGACATGCTTTGATGGCTTGGATTGAATCTAGGGTTAATCCTATGGCCTAAAACACTTGCCTAATCTATAAATAAGACCCTAACCTACCCTAATTCATTCATAATTAAACCTAGTGACTAAACTATGGCAAAATGCTAGCTCTCATGGCCTCCACTAATTTTATGAAGAGGGTTGCATACTAATCACTCTCTAATCAACTTCTAATCCCTTCTTAGCATCTTAATCTTCTTCATTTGGTGTTCAAAGTTGCTAGTTGTGAGTTTCTATCACTTTGATGATCTTTTGGTAAACTAATTAGATGAGATGTGATGAGATTTATGGTTTTGTATGTGGGTTAATGAGCTTTGAATCATATGATATGATGTTAGCATTAATCTTATGTTTATGCATGTTGAGTATGTAAGCTTATGCAAGTTTAATATGATGTATGTTATGTTTGCATGATGCTAAATATGCAAGTTGTGGGCTATGTAATCATATGCATGTTATGCAAGTTCATGGTAATATGCTATGCAAGTTACATGTTTGTTAATATGCAAGTTACATGTTTGTTAATATGCAAGTTACATGTATGTAAATATGCAAGTTACATGTTTGTTAATATGCAAGTTACATGTTTGTTAATATGCAAGTTACATGTATGTAAATATGCAAGTTACATGTTTCTTTATATGCAAGTTACATGTTTGTTAATATGCGAGTTACATGTATGTAAATATGCAAGTTACATGTTTATTAATATGCAAGTTCATGATGACACATTATGCAAGTCTATAAGCTAATATGCAAGTTTGTTATGCAAAATGAATATGTAAGTTATGTGACATATTATATGCAAGTTATGTGACATGTTATGCAAGTTCATATGCAAGTTATGTGTTTGTTAATATGCAAGATGGCACCTCTGAAACATGTTCATTCATATGCAAGTTGACACCTTTTATATGTGTTATATCATGAACGAAATTACGTGGGAACGATGGGGTAATTAAATGCATAAGTTAATAAGATTGTGTGAAATTAATATAATTATGCATAACACAAAATAAATAAACATAGTATGGGAATTTGCCTATTTGGTTAGGTGTACCCATACTATGTGTTGGGAATTTACCTATTGAGTTAGGTCTACCCCATGGGAATTTACCTATTAAGTTAGGTCTACCCATGTTAAGAAAACTTGATTAATTAGGGATAATTAATATAAAATTATGAGGGTGATTAATTAGGTGTAATTAATTGACTAAGACACGAGGTTGGACTCAGTTGTAGCGTAAAACTGCCCGGACCCAACCGGCTTAACCAGTTGCTACAAATGTTAGCCCAATGTGAGAGGTCTTAGGCACAAACTAAATACGTAATTAATGTAAAGACACGAGGTTAGACTCTGTTATGACATAAGGCTGCCCGGACCCAACCGGCTTAACCAGCGGTCATAAAAGACAGTCTAATGTGAGAGGTCTTTACAAAGGTTACGTTCTTAATTAATTAATTAAGAAACACTTAACCACATTAGCATGTAGAGGGACATGAGGGGTTAAGTGGGTGCCTCGGGTGGCATGAGAAAATCTAGTGGTTGCCTTGGGTGGCAATAGAAAATACGATTAGAATACTTAACCAAAATAGAACATGTAATTAAAACATGATTAAAGGGTTAAGTGGGATATACTAGAAAAAGGGACAAGCTTAGGTGGATAGCTTGTGGAGGCCCATTTCAACCAGTAACCCATACGTATCTTTGTGGGCTCGACCCATGTCGAGGACGGGACACGCATACTGGGCTTGACTGTAAGAGGCAAACGGGTTAGCGGTGGCAACGCAAGTCCAACGGGCTTCATATGCGTGAGTGGGCCCGGGCTGGTAGGTAAGCCGTTGTTGCATCGAGTAGATATAAGCCGTGCACCTTTAGTTTCATCAGGTTGCCACATTGGGGAATGATACATCCCACGGTGGGGCCAGCACGGGTATCTACGTTAGGGAGCCGATCGAATGGGAAGTAGTGTGTACACCTAGTGGATTGTAGGGCCCCGTGGCGCCTACTTGGTCACCTAGGGGTACGCAGGTACTAATTAGTAAATTTTATAAGTCCTTGGGTGGGATCAACCTTTAAGTTAGGAACGACTGGTGTGGTGCAGTTTAGTAATTTACCTTAGGGAGGGTAGATGCGTCTTTATCCTTTATCTTCGTTTAGTTGACTGCTTAGGGTAGCCATTCATCCCTATATGTTACCGTATATCAGTTTATGTCTTCTCTGGTTACTTTAACGATTGTATTGTTAAAGTTATAGGACTCGCTCAGACTTATGTCTGACCCTGTTGTTTTTATCTTTTTCCCAACCCTCAGGTCCTACGGTGGATCCTAGCAGTAGTGGAGCTTGATCGGATTGCTGTTCCAGTCTTTAGGAGCTTGGATAGATGTAAAGCTCCAGTTATCCAGTTATCTTTTCTTTTGTTTGGCTATTGTATGAGAGTGGGATTATGTACTTCTTTATTTTGATGGATATTGTACTTGACCTTTATTGTGGTTTTATGATGTAACCAGACATGTTTTACTTCCGCTGTTATGAGATGATGTTTTAAAATTTCAAGTACTATTTATATCTGTCTTGTTGTAATTTTTCTGTTCTATATTCACTAAAATACTCCACCGATGCTATGGCATTCCCTTAGTGAGTGATCATAGCGGGAGTGGGGTGTTACACGTGGTATCAGAGCTTAAGGTTACCAGAACAGATAATTTTTTTTTAGAAAAACTACTTTCTAAGAGTATTTTCGAAGAAAGTATTTTTAAAAGCATGTCTTCTAAGAGAAAAAGTTTTTGAAAAAGAAAAGCATAATCCCCAATAGCCATATCTTTATCTTTCGGAATCTCCTTTTTGAATCTTTCCTCTTTCGTTTCAGCATGGCTGAAGATCTTAACATCCCGGAGGGTTTAGTTATACCACTATGGTATAGGAGGTTGCAAGAGGCTAGGGCCGCGGCTGCGGGTCCGGCCAATGCTACTACACCAGAGACAACCGCTCCTCCTCCTCAGCCTAGAGTGGATAATTTTGCTAAGGTTTGCAAGGAGTTCAAGGCTATAGGAGGAAAACCTTTTCTTGGTTCAGAGACTTTCGTAGAGGCTAGAGATTGGCTTAAGGAAGTGGAAGAGTTGCTAGATATCTTTGAAGTGGAAGAGGGAAAGAAAGTCAAGTTGGCGGCTTGGTTAATGAAGGGAGAGGCCTCATTCTGGTGGGAGGTCACTAATGGAGAACGCCCTGTTGACTCTTGGGCAGATTTTAAGCAAAGGTTTGGGGCTAAGTTTCTCTCAAGGGCGGAAGAGAATCTGTTTATGGAGAAGTTCTTGAATTTGAAGCAAGGGAATCTCACGGTGAAAGAATATGTCAACAAATTCAATCAATTAGCAAGGTTTGGCATAGAGTTGGTGAATACACCGGAGAAGAAGGCTTTGAGGTTCGTTAGAGGCTTGAACGAACCATTGCAAGGAATAGCTATGACTCACATTCCTATGGGGGCCACTTTTGAGAAGCTTGTCTACATGGCACTTATGCATGAGGATGATAAGAATTCTAAGGCACCAGAGAAAAAGGGGGATCAGAAGAAACCGCAACAGCAACAACAAGGCAAGGGCGGAAAAGGCAATGGTGACAAAAAGAAGACGAAGAAGAAGTGCTTCAATTGTGGAACACCAGGACACCTCAGTAAGGATTGTCGCAAAAAGAAGAAGACCGGTTGCTTTCATTGTGGTGAAGCAGGGCATCTTGTGAAAAACTGCCCAAAGAAGGGGCAGAAGACGGGGTCTACCTCAGGAGGCCAGGTGCAAGCTCTTATAGCACCACCTCAGTCAGGGGGGCAAGTTCAGGTACTCTCAGTTCCACCGATTCAGCAGAGAGGTAGAACTATTTCCGTTGAAAGTCTGGTTTTTCTGTTTGATCATCCAGTTCGTACTTTGTTTGACTCTGGCGCATCGCATTCTTTTATCTCATCATCGTTAGTTGAGTCACTGCACTTAGACACCAGTCTAGTTGATGATCCCTTGGTTGTCTCAAACCCAATTGGGGGCTCCATATATCTGTCTATGATATGTTTGGGTTTGAAGATTTCTATACTTAGCGTTGAGTTTAGATGTGATGCTTTTGTATTGGGCTTCACGGGCTATGGGTTGATCTTGGGCATGGACTGGTTATCCAGTAATGGTGCCGTTCTTGATTGCGAAAGGAGAGTTGTCAGGCTCATGACCCGCTTGGGTAACACTCTCGAGATCTCTTGCAATCCCATGGAATCTGTTTTGCTAAGTTATCTTGAATCGCTCGATGCTTCGGTCGAAAGTTTGTGTTCTGTCAGAGTAGTCCGGGAATATCCGGATGTGTTTGAAGAAGTAAAGGGTTTGCCTCCGAAGCGGGAGATAGATTTCCGAATTTATTTGGTGGATAATGCCAAACCAGTGTCTTTGCCAGTACGCCACATGGCTCCTCGTGAGAGAAGAGAACTTCATAAGCAAGTAGGGGAGTTGCTTGAGAAGGGGTTCATAAGGCGAAGTATATCGGAGTGGGGAGCTCCAGTAGTGTTTGCCACGAAGGCGGATGGGTCCCTCAGACTTTGTGTGGATTATAGGGAACTTAATAAGCTCACGAAGAAGAATAGACACCCATTACCGAGGATAGATGATCTCTTTGATCAGTTGGTTGGCGCGTCAGTATTTTCGCAGATGGACTTAGCTACAGGGTTTCATCAGTTAAGAGTGGCGGAGGACAGTATAGAGAAGACTGCTTTCCGGACTCCAGATGGTTTTTATGAGTGGCTAGTGATGCCATTTGGGTTGACAAACGCCCCCGCATACTTTGTTGATCTCATGAGTAGAGTGTTCAGAGAGTATCTGAATAAGTTTGTAGTAGTTTTTGTGGATGACATCTTGGTCTTTTCCAAGAATGAAGAAGAGCATGCCTTACATCTCAAGGAAGTGTTGGAGACTCTTCGAGCGCATAGTCTTAAAGCTAAATTCTCTAAATGCCATTTTTGGAGAAGAGAAGTGCGATTCTTAGGGCATGTGGTCTCTAAGGAAGGGATAGCTGTGGATCCCGCAAAGATAGTATCTATCCAGGATTGGAAAGTTCCTAGAAATGCTACCGAGGTAAGAAGTTTCTTGGGGTTGGCAGGATATTATAGGAAGTTCATCAAAGACTTCGCGAAGATATCAGCCCCATTAACCCGCTTGACGAAGAAGAATCTGGTTTTCTCATGGGATGTAGATTGTGATGATGCTTTCCGACGGTTAAAGAGAGCTTTGACCACCGCTCCAGTTTTAGTGCTTCCAGATGGGAGTAAGCCGTTTGTTGTTTATACCGATGCTTGTGGAACAGGATTAGGCGCAGTCTTGATGCAGGAGGGAAGGGTAATAGCCTATGGAGGGAGACAATTGAGAGTGCATGAGAAGAATTACCCTACCCATGATCTAGAGTTGGCCGCGATTGTTTTCGCACTTAAGTCTTGGCGCCATTATCTTCTTGGTGAGAGATTCGAGTTGTTCACCGACCATAAATCATTGAAGTACTTATTCTCTCAGAAGGATTTAAACTTAAGACAGCAAAGGTGGATGGAGTTCTTAGCATCCTATGATTTTGAGATAGCGTATACCCCTGGCAAGGGTAACGTGGTGGCAGACGCCTTGAGTAGAAAAAGGCTATCTTTGAGTCCATTGTTCGTGGAACGACGAAGCTTGGAGTTTCTTTCTTTGTTTGACTTCAGACCTTCTGTTGATTTTGTACCTGGTTTGTTGGCATCCTTGGAAGTTAGACCTACCCTTTTGGGACGGATTGACGAGGCTCAGCGAGACGACCCACAGTTGGTTGAGTTGGTAGAGAAGCTTATAAGGGGGGAGTCGTCCAGCCATTTGGGTAGATACACCATAGAAGATAAAGGATGGTTGCATAGAGACGGTAGACTTTGTGTACCGCAAGATGAGGGTTTGAAGAAGGCTATTTTGGATGATGCACATCGTTCAAGAATGACTATTCATCCCGGTGGAGACAAAATGTACCAAGACATGAAGAGAGTTTTCTTTTGGGCCGGTATGAAGAAAGATGTGGCCGAGTATGTGGCTAGATGCTTAGTGTGCCAACAAGTTAAAGTGGAGCAAAGGAAACCCGGTGGGTTGCTACACCCATTGGAAGTTCCACAGTGGAAGTGGGATAGTGTCTCGATGGATTTCATCGACGGGTTACCGAGATCGAGGAAGGGCAATACGGGAATTTGGGTTGTGGTAGACAGACTTACAAAGAGTGCCCATTTTATACCCGTAAAGAGTAAGAGGACCGCTCCATGGCTTGCTTCAGTCTATGTTAGAGAGATTGTTAGATTGCATGGCGTACCATCCAGCATTGTGAGTGATCGAGATCCTATTTTCACTAGTGAGTTTTGGAGAAGTTTGCAAGAGGCGGTAGGGACTCAGTTGTGTTTGAGCACCGCATATCATCCTCAGACGGACGGTCAGACCGAGAGGGTGAACCGTATCTTAGAAGATCTTTTGAGGCTTTGTATCTTGGATTTTGGAGGTACATGGGAAGAACATCTTCCTTTGGTGGAGTTCGCATATAATAACAGCTTTCAGTCCAGTATTGGTATGGCTCCTTTCGAAGCTCTTTATGGAAGGCCTTGTCGATCTCCTACATGTTGGTGGGAATCTACGGATAAGATCTTGCTTGGGCCGGATATGGTTAGAGAGACTTCAGAGAAGATTGATTTAATTCGAAAAAGGATGAAAGCAGCGCAAGATAGACAGAAATCTTATGCGGATCGGAGAAGGACGGATCTTGAGTTTGAGGTTGGGGACATGGTTTTTGTCAAAGTATCTCCATTGAGAAATGTTGTTCGCTTTGGGTCCGTAGGGAAGTTAGCACCGAGATTTGTTGGGCCGTTTCCTATTAAGGAAAGGATTGGACGGATGGCATATAGGGTGGAGTTGCCCGACAGACTTAGTGGTGTTCATGATGTATTCCATGTATCACATTTGAGGAAGTGCTTACATGAGACCGCGGAGGTGGTAGAGCCGAGCTTGCTTAGAGATGTAGAGGTAGAGCGTGATGCGATGATTCGACGAGCTCCTACTCGCATCCTTGGGTCAGAAACTAGGAAGTTGAGGAACAGAGAAGTTCAGCTAGTTAAAGTGCAATGGGGAGATGACGAAAGCAATGCTACTTGGGAGACGGAAGCAAAGATGCGTTCTTTGTATCCATTTCTTTTTGAGAGTATGTCTTTTAACTTCTCCTTTATTGCTTGTCTAGTACTTATCTTATCTTTAGTATATCCTCTCGCTAATACCTATGACCTTTAGATAGGGTAAAACCTATGGTTGAGACATGTGTTTGAAACATGTTATGGTTGATGGATGCATATGGATGCAATTGTTTGCTAGTGGTTGCTCGTGGATGCATATACACACACATTAGGCACTAGATCGGCTCAGTCACTTCATGTTGCATATTGCATAAATGGATGTGGTAGTTAGATTGATGGATGTATCATGGCTGTGTTATCATATGGATGATGCATTTTTGTGTATGGTTGTGCACGCATGTAGAAATTTGTATGTGTCAATAGGGTTTCGCATACATATTGGATGCATGGCACTATCATGGTTTGCATTAAGGAGGTTTACTGTATCAGTAACCGCCTGATTTTCGCATTAGGTAAGTACATATACACACACTTTTGCATATATCCATCCAGCATTTAGAATCTTGTAAGGACAATGATTGCTCGTGGATGATGCTTTGAGTAGATGGATGATTGGATGGTAGGATACGTTCTTCCTAACTTGAAGATTTCGGGGACGAAATCCTTTAAGGAGGGGAGAATGTAACAACCCGTATTTTCAATAACCTGTAATAACATAAATCGAGGCAGAATTTAATTCTAAAATGGGAATCAAGGGAAACGGGCTATGCCATTGTGTTCGTCTCGGAAAAATACGCGAAATAGAGTCCGAGTTTTCGAAAATCGGAGTCCGTATGACCAAGATATGGCCTCGCGAAGTTTCACGAAAATTCCCAAATTAAAGTATACTTAATTAAGTGAAATGGGTTGTGTAGATATATATATATATATATTGATATATATATATATATATATATATAATTGAAAATTTAATAAATAAATATGCAAAAATGCTCAAAACAGCGAATTGGGAGAGGGGAATAACCGAACCGGCAGATTTTTGAAGTCGACCCGAGCCCGCTGGGTCGACTAGGGGTTAATCCAGGGTGTTTGGCTGTCAACCCGTGGGCCGATTCGCTCAAGTGCAGATTTTGCATTTGAATGGTTCTCATGGTCCATCTTTAATCTAAAGGCCCTAGATGGTTCCTACACTTGACTTCTTCCCCAAGACATGCTTTGATGGCTTGGATTGAATCTAGGGTTAATCCTATGGCCTAAAACACTTGCCTAATCTATAAATAAGACCCTAACCTACCCTAATTCATTCATAATTAAACCTAGTGACTAAACTATGGCAAAATGCTAGCTCTCATGGCCTCCACTAATTTTATGAAGAGGGTTGCATACTAATCACTCTCTAATCAACTTCTAATCCCTTCTTAGCATCTTAATCTTCTTCATTTGGTGTTCAAAGTTGCTAGTTGTGAGTTTCTATCACTTTGATGATCTTTTGGTAAACTAATTAGATGAGATGTGATGAGATTTATGGTTTTGTATGTGGGTTAATGAGCTTTGAATCATATGATATGATGTTAGCATTAATCTTATGTTTATGCATGTTGAGTATGTAAGCTTATGCAAGTTTAATATGATGTATGTTATGTTTGCATGATGCTAAATATGCAAGTTGTGGGCTATGTAATCATATGCATGTTATGCAAGTTCATGGTAATATGCTATGCAAGTTACATGTTTGTTAATATGCAAGTTACATGTTTGTTAATATGCAAGTTACATGTATGTAAATATGCAAGTTACATGTTTGTTAATATGCAAGTTACATGTTTGTTAATATGCAAGTTACATGTATGTAAATATGCAAGTTACATGTTTCTTTATATGCAAGTTACATGTTTGTTAATATGCGAGTTACATGTATGTAAATATGCAAGTTACATGTTTATTAATATGCAAGTTCATGATGACACATTATGCAAGTCTATAAGCTAATATGCAAGTTTGTTATGCAAAATGAATATGTAAGTTATGTGACATATTATATGCAAGTTATGTGACATGTTATGCAAGTTCATATGCAAGTTATGTGTTTGTTAATATGCAAGATGGCACCTCTGAAACATGTTCATTCATATGCAAGTTGACACCTTTTATATGTGTTATATCATGAACGAAATTACGTGGGAACGATGGGGTAATTAAATGCATAAGTTAATAAGATTGTGTGAAATTAATATAATTATGCATAACACAAAATAAATAAACATAGTATGGGAATTTGCCTATTTGGTTAGGTGTACCCATACTATGTGTTGGGAATTTACCTATTGAGTTAGGTCTACCCCATGGGAATTTACCTATTAAGTTAGGTCTACCCATGTTAAGAAAACTTGATTAATTAGGGATAATTAATATAAAATTATGAGGGTGATTAATTAGGTGTAATTAATTGACTAAGACACGAGGTTGGACTCAGTTGTAGCGTAAAACTGCCCGGACCCAACCGGCTTAACCAGTTGCTACAAATGTTAGCCCAATGTGAGAGGTCTTAGGCACAAACTAAATACGTAATTAATGTAAAGACACGAGGTTAGACTCTGTTATGACATAAGGCTGCCCGGACCCAACCGGCTTAACCAGCGGTCATAAAAGACAGTCTAATGTGAGAGGTCTTTACAAAGGTTACGTTCTTAATTAATTAATTAAGAAACACTTAACCACATTAGCATGTAGAGGGACATGAGGGGTTAAGTGGGTGCCTCGGGTGGCATGAGAAAATCTAGTGGTTGCCTTGGGTGGCAATAGAAAATACGATTAGAATACTTAACCAAAATAGAACATGTAATTAAAACATGATTAAAGGGTTAAGTGGGATATACTAGAAAAAGGGACAAGCTTAGGTGGGTAGCTTGTGGAGGCCCATTTCAACCAGTAACCCATACGTATCTTTGTGGGCTCGACCCATGTCGAGGACGGGACACGCATACTGGGCTTGACTGTAAGAGGCAAACGGGTTAGCGGTGGCAACGCAAGTCCAACGGGCTTCATATGCGTGAGTGGGCCCGGGCTGGTAGGTAAGCCGTTGTTGCATCGAGTAGATATAAGCCATGCACCTTTAGTTTCATCAGGTTGCCACATTGGGGAATGATACATCCCACGGTGGGGCCAGCACGGGTATCTACGTTAGGGAGCCGATCGAATGGGAAGTAGTGTGTACACCTAGTGGATTGTAGGGCCCCGTGGCGCCTACTTGGTCACCTAGGGGTACGCAGGTACTAATTAGTAAATTTTATAAGTCCTTGGGTGGGATCAACCTTTAAGTTAGGAACGACTGGTGTGGTGCAGTTTAGTAATTTACCTTAGGGAGGGTAGATGCGTCTTTATCCTTTATCTTCGTTTAGTTGACTGCTTAGGGTAGCCATTCATCCCTATATGTTACCGTATATCAGTTTATGTCTTCTCTGGTTACTTTAACGATTGTATTGTTAAAGTTATAGGACTCGCTCAGACTTATGTCTGACCCTGTTGTTTTTATCTTTTTCCCAACCCTCAGGTCCTACGGTGGATCCTAGCAGTAGTGGAGCTTGATCGGATTGCTGTTCCAGTCTTTAGGAGCTTGGATAGATGTAAAGCTCCAGTTATCCAGTTATCTTTTCTTTTGTTTGGCTATTGTATGAGAGTGGGATTATGTACTTCTTTATTTTGATGGATATTGTACTTGACCTTTATTGTGGTTTTATGATGTAACCAGACATGTTTTACTTCCGCTGTTATGAGATGATGTTTTAAAATTTCAAGTACTATTTATATCTGTCTTGTTGTAATTTTTCTGTTCTATATTCACTAAAATACTCCACCGATGCTATGGCATTCCCTTAGTGAGTGATCATAGCGGGAGTGGGGTGTTACATTTTCATTATGATTATAAAATATAAAATGCTAAATGTCACTTCTTAGTTATTAAATTTTATTATTATTTACTAGTGTTAATTATTATGATATACAAAAACTGCTCATTAATTTTATGATTTTCCCTTTCTTCATTTTTTTTGAAAAATTATATTAAAATATTATAATTTGTTAAATAAGATATACCGTGACGGGGCGCTGCCCATCACCCCGCCGGGGGCGCTGCCCCCTGGACCCCCGCGACCTAACCGGCTAGGTCAACCGCCGTCTGGGACATCCAGCCGTTTAAGTCGACTGTTGTATTAAATAAACTGCTGAAATACTTACTACCAAATCAAATATTACTTATTAATAATAGTTATTATTTAACTTTTAATTATTTCTACTTAGTTTTAATCAAGTAATAATTATTACAAGCTTATAATGTATATGTTACTTATTATTAATTAATAAGCAGTTACTACTTATTAACTATTAATTATGTAATAATAATTAATAAATATTATTGATTCCCAAGTTTATTATTAATTATTATTAAATATTAATATAATTAGTTATTAAATACAGATATTATAAACATGAAGTTTGTAATAGGCATCTATTACAAGTAACAAAATGAAAAGTTGTTAAAAATATGTTTATTACAACTTTAGGGAATTGACAGTTGTAAAAAACATTTATTACAACTGTGAATTTAAACAACTTTCTAATTTAACTATTAATTATCAAAAATTAATTAGTATATATTAGTTATAACAACAGACAAAAAAGAAAAGTTGTGACATATATGTTTATTACAACAGTGTGTTTTGCACAGTTGTAAAAAACATTTATTACAACAGTGCGTTTTGCACAGTTGTAAAAAAGCATTTATTACAATTGTGCTTTTTGCACAGTTGTAAAATTAAAGTTGTAATATGGTGTTTTTGTTGTAGTGCGATTAATTTTATCAAAGATAAATTCTTTTAAAATTACTCTTAATCTTCTTTGGATATCAATTTCAAAATATTTCATTTTATCCTTTATCAATTCTAGATTCAATTAAGGTTTCTAAAACTAGTCGGGATTATCGAGCCTTACCGAAGTAACCATTTATTTTATCTTCTAGTCCCAACCTATTAATCCCATGGGGCAAAAATTGTAGTACTCCATATCTTACACCCACGGTGCTATCAGTAAATTTAATTACCATTTCACGTTCAAATCTAATTAAAGATTTAACTATTGCCTGGAGTAAAACTGGTGGTACTCCATTCTCGATCATTTCATGAATTTGATAAATTTAATTATCCCATTCTCATTCCGATCTAAATAAAAATTCCTTAAAACTCTAGTTCAGTTTTAATCTAAAAATCATTACTTTATGATTATTCAACTTTAGGAAAATTAATCCCGTCTTTAACTGGGTTAAAGAACAAATGTTATTGAAAACACAATTCACAACAAACCCAAATCATCTTCTATAAAAATGAAATTTTCATGGAAATCCAACAGAATATAATCGATATAAATTTCCATGTCAAACTAATACTGTAAACAAGATAATAGCTAGTTCTTTAAAATTCCATACATAGTAACAGTCTTTCTTTATATAAGCTCATCTCGATTAGTACCAAATCGAATTCCATTCAATTTCAATTTAATAGATTAAATTGGAAAACTTCTCTTTGGAAAATTCTATTAATCTTATTTGAAAGATAAATTACAAATCATATCTTCACTATTAATTGGATTAAAGAAAAAACGTTATTTAAAACACTGCTCATGATAAACCCAAAAATCCAATTCTTTTATTCTATTCCAATTAATTATCAATTAATTGGCAAACTTCTCTAAATCCTGATTAAAATATTTATTCTTTCTCACCGGGGTTTAAGAACAATGTTAATAAATATACCATTCATGTCAAACCCGAAATCCAATTTGATATTAAATACAAGGCTCTGAATACAAATTATATCGGCTTATATTCTATATCAAATTCTGAAACTAATGGATATTGTGTTGGGAATAACAGTATTTATATCTTCCAAATTCTTCAACAATATCCGTATAATCATGAATCCAATATCAAAATATTTCGAAGAATATTTCCATTCCAAATCCCAATTTATTCATTGGAAAATTCTGGTTATATTAAAAGTCCAATTTATTGTTTCTATAAATAGTTGGATTTTTATTCTAGTTATTATCTAGTTCATTTAGATAAAAATATCTTTTATCTATTCAAAACTTGGAATTTTTCATCCGAAATCTTTCCAAATCATTTATTATGATTTTACATATTTTTTCCCTATTTTTAATAATTTTATTTAGGCCATTAGAGTTGGTTTCTAATAACGGCCACCGAATGCATCCACAACGAACTTTTCTAAAGTTGATTTGGACATAATTTGAAATCCAACCATTCAAATTAATGATAAATAATCATTAACCATTCAAACATCATACAGAATGCAATTTACAACTGTATCAGCATTAAAATAAATAAATAACGCTCATCACAGCCTGTCAATCCATCGATTGGCATACAACTAAATATTGGGATTAGTGTGACATATCATCCCAATACCCATGTGGGGCTTCAACCAATAAATACTGATTATTATTTGTGCAGTTGGGCGATGTGTAAAATTTATCGTCTCAATCAATATTAGTTAAATAGGTGTACATAAACAAGCCGTACATCTTGTGAATGAATATTTATTTTAATTTCCCTTTATGAAAATTTTATATACCTTTTATATAAACAATTTATACATTTCAGTTTCAGAAAAATTCGACATTATAATGGCGCGATATCAGAATCGTAATAATGTCTAGCATTATCCATCTTGTGATATTGGCTCGCGCCATACACCACAATCAATCAATCCAATAATTCCACAATACAATTAATTTTTCCACAACACAATCATTTCACACAAATCATCCATGGTTTAATAAAAAAGTAGTGACAAGAGCTACTAAGCCCCATTTACAACCTATTATATAATAACAGAATGAAACTAGTTTGAGTGGGGAGTTCTCACTTTGGTTTCCACTCTGCCGGTCTTTACTTGACGGTTTTTGGTTCCGTTCGGGTTTGTATTTGCCTCAAATTCTAATTTGCTCCATTTTTCCTTTAGTCAGTTCCATGTTGTAGATATCATTAAGATGATTCCAACAGATCTGAAATCGTCAAATTTGTACCTTGTATGAAGGAGATACAATCATTTATACATTTGATTACATAAATTAACATAATTATTTAATTAATCCCCTTAATAACCTCGTTAACATCATCCTTCGTTCTTCCTGTTACACGACCGAATGTTGAACCCATTTCATCTCCCCCCTCTCTTAAGAACGCATGACATTGGAGTCGACAAGAGAAAGATAGAAGTAGACCACATCGACGGCCTCAACACTATCTCCCCACGCCGGTAGAAACACCAAACTCGAGCCCCAATCGTGACCAGAAAATGCTTGCTAAGGCGATGACTTCTTGTAGAAAAATCGACCTCCACTTTGCTCGAGCAATGATCAACACCATATGGATTTACAAATCATGGAAATCTCCACCTTTTTCACGTTATAAGCTTCAATTTTTACTAGGTGGATTAGGATATTTTAAGGACTAAAAACAGAACGATTTCAGCCATTTAAATTGACCAGCGACGGCTTTTTCCAAAGGGCTTAGGGTTTTCGAATTTTTAGGGTTATTTATACCATTTTTATTATATTTAGTTCGAAAATAATTCGTTTAATCTCCAAACTCCAAATCAAACCCATTCGGGACACAACGGGATATGTTTCGTAAGCCAATTCGACTGTTTGGATCAGATTTCGTCAAAATTAAAATATAAATCAAAATATATTGAATTTGAACATACATTTTAATTTATCGCGGCCACGTACTGACTCTAAAAATTATAGAAAAATTATCTCTAGCTATGTTTTGACGATACAGTACTAACAAACTTATTTCCTCGAATTTGGAGGCCATTTGAAAATTGTCCTTTTTTGGTCGATTAAGTTTAAACTGAATTGACAAAACACTTTTAAATTTACCACACTCACATATTAATTCCAAATATTATGTAATTTGAAACCTAACAATAATTTGACATTCCAGATCCAACAAAAGTGGTCTCGTCGAAAATGGAGGTCATTTGCAAAATGTCTACTTTTAAGGGCTTTGTGTTATATTAAAAAATATATATATATATATATTCCATAACGACTATTTTAAATTTTAAACTGGACATAACTTTCAATTTATAATATGAAATCTGAATTTTTTTCACATTTATTAGAAAGATATAATTAAACAGATTTTAAGGTTTCTGGTTTTACTGAAATCCGATCTATTTTTCATTTTGTACATTCATTTAAAGTTTAATATCGAATTTTCAAACTGCCGCGCTGTAACACCTCGTATTTCTACAACATTAAAAGAGGATAAATTAAAGAATTATTAATATAATATTAAGAATTAAGGAAAATGGACCACGTCATTGCGTCTGTCTCGAAATTCTGATCAAAATAGACACATGGTTTGTGTAAAACATATAACGTTTTAAGAATTTATAAATGGTAGAAGTTTGACGATCAAAACAGGGATAACTGGCGCAGTTGACAAGTATGCCAAGGCATTTTTACATTGGCGCACCTGCCAAGTGTGCCCATAGTAGTTCTTGGGCTTCTGGACCGAAGTGGGTGTCGACGCATAGCCTGACTCCCCCTAGGGCTAAGGTGGCATTCGAATTCTGGAGACTGGCAGCTATAAATATACCCGCATATCTCTTGTTTTATCATACTAAAAATAATGGAGGCCAAATGCTGACAGTGCCTGAACTATGCCCAATCCTTTCTTCTTCTAGAAATCAAGTTTAAAGATTCAAGTATTTCAAGTATAGATCTGAGATTCAGCCGCAACAATTTCTTTTGTATCTTCTAAAATCCAAACAATGTGAGTTAGTTACTTTTAGATTTAAATGATTAAAATTTAATGTGGTATGACTGTGATTTGGATATATGCCTGTGATTGAATCATATTGGATCTTTCGTAATTTTTGAATCTATAATATTCTATGACTTGGATCTAAATCTTTATCATATCAAATCTATTGGGACTTTTAAATCTATGACATAACTATGATGTGGATCTTAAATATTATCATGCTAGATCTACTTTTATAGATCTAATTCGCTTGCGGTTAATTTATCATGTCACAATTGTGGATTTTAAGTATTATCATTTTTCTAGGAGTTGCCTTCGAAGTATGGCTCAAGTTCTTATCTCGACTATGGCTTTGTCTCTTTTTGGAGAATTATGCTTTTTAAGTATTTATGTACTCTGATGGTACAAGACAGAATTTATATTATTGTAATGGGTTTTATGTAGTTTCTGACTTATGGTATTTTGGACCACGATGTTATGATTTATGTTTGAAATAAAAAATTAAATTCCGTTGTTGCTTTTATACCTGTCTTGTAATATTTCTATTTCTATTCACCTATAACGCTTCACGAAACTTAGTGCATTCCCTTAGTGAGTGACATTAACGGATGTGGGGTGTCATACTTGGTATCAGAGCTGAAGGTTACCAGATTGGTAAAAGATTTTGAAAATTATTTTCAAAATTTTTTAAAAGAAAGCATTTTCAAAAGAAAAGTCTGTTTTGAAAAACATATTCCCCAAAGCCAAAGGAAATATCTTTCGATCCTTTGTGTGACTCTCTTTCCTTTTTCTTTTCAGCATGTCTGGGGGCCCTTATATTCCCGAGGGCGTTGAAGTACCGGATTGGTTCCGTAGGTATCTTAAAGCCACGACACCAACCGGGAGCCAAGGAGACGTCCCTCCCCCAGCTGCAATCATTGTTCCTGAACCATCGCGAGTAGATGATTCCCCTAAAAAGAAAGAAGCTAAAGGTTGAGGAAACACAAAAGAAGGGAGGAAAGAACAACAAAGCTCGAGACAAGAGGAAATGTTTTAACTATGGACACGTGGATCATGTAAGCAAAGACTGCAGGAGAAGAAAGAACACTTGTTTCCATTGTGGAGTGATCGGGCATCTTATTATGGATTGCTCGAAGAAACAGGGACAAGGTCAAATGGCAGGAGCTTCTGGAGGGCAAGTGCATGCTCTTACGATCGATGCTTTAGATCGAGGTAGGAAAGTTTCCGTGGAAGGTTTGATTTCTCTTTCAAATCATCCAATTAGAAATCTTTTTTATTCTAGCACTTCGCATTCATTCATATCTAGTTCTGTCGTTGAATCTCCACATTTAAATACTAGTATGGTAGTGGATCCCGTTGTTGTCTCAAACCCCAATGGTGGTTCGGCTCATTTATCCATGATTTATCGGGGTTTGAGAATATCTATATTAGGCGTCGAATTCTAATGTGACGCGTGTGTGCTCGGGTTCATGTGCTATGGGTTGATTCTACGGATGGATTGGCTAACCACGTACGGTGCCGTTCTAGATTGTGAGAAGAGGGTTGTTAGACTTCTAACTTGTCATGAGAGGACCCTTGAGATTTCTTGTGACCCGCAAGGGTCAGTCATGTTTAGTTTCCTAGAATCTCTTGAGGCATCTATCGATGATCTACGATCAGTACCAGTAGTCCATGAGTATCCTGATGTTTTGATGAGGTTCGGGTTTACCCCCGAGGCACGATATTGATTTCCGTATACACCTGGTGGACAATGCAAATCCAGTTGCATTACCTGTGCGTCATTTAGCTCCAAGGGAAAGGAGGGAGCTCAACAAACAAGTAGGGGAGCTACTTGAAAAGGTGTTGGTAAGGTGAAGCATATCTGAATGGGGTGCTCCAGTGGTATTCGCAACTAAGGTGTACAGCTCGCTTTGCATATGTATGGATATTCATGAAGTTTTACCTCATTTCTTATTTATCGAAGTGTCTACATGATACAACAAAGGTAGTTGAACAAGACATGCGTGAGGAAGTAGAGGTAGAATGGGAGGCGATAATTAGACAAGTTCCTACCTATATACTTGGACCAGAGGTTAAGAAACTGCGTAATAGAGAGGTTAGGTTAATAAATGTACGATGGGAAGAAGACAGCGATGATGCGACTTGGGGGACTGAAGACAAAGATCACGCCTCATACCCTTTCCTTTTTGGGTTTATGTTCTATACTTCTTTTTCCAAAACTATTATTCGCATTTTCTTCTATCATCTGAGTATATCCTATTGATCGAATCTTCAACCTTTAGGTAGGAATCACATGATTGTAAACATGTGTTTGAAACATGTTATGTTTGATGGATGCAAGTGGTTGCTAGCGGTTGCTCGTGGATGCATATACACACATATTAGGCACTAGGTCGGCTCAATCACTCTCATACGCTTATGGATATGTATGCATTTTCATCTTTAATGGATACAAATGGATGTATCATCATATGGATGTTTCATTTGGATGGTTGATTGTGCACACATATAGAACTTACATGTTATAATAGGACTATCTGCATACATTTTGGATTCATGACACTAACATACATTGCATTAAGGAGGTCAACTGAATCAGTGGACTGCCTGATCTTTTGCATTAGTGTTGGGACATATACACACACCTTTGCATACGTTCATATTAGCATTAGAAAATTTTAAGTACAACGGATGTCGGTGACTGGTGGATGAGTAGATGGATGATGGATGGTAGGATACATTCTTCTTAACTTGGAGATTTCGGGGACAAATTCTTTGAGTAGGGGAGAATGTAAAACCCTGTATTTCAACAACATTAAAAGAGGATAAATTAAAGAATAGTTAATTTAATATTAAGAATTAAGGGAAATGGACTACCTTATTACGTTCGTCTCAAAATTCTGGTCATGATAGACACCTGGTTTGCATAAAACGGATAATATGCGAAGAAGTTATGAAGGACAGAAGTTTGATGATCAAAACAGGGATAACTGGCGCATTAAACAAGTGCGCCAAGGCATTTTTACACTGGTTGTAAGAACCCGTAACTTCCCCGTGAAGGAAAGAGCGGATACATTGAGAACAACACACAAATAAACGCAGACAGAAGAACATTTCATTGCTATTACAACAATTCCATCAGATACAAGAATATACTGAGTGTAAATGAATAAATTACATTCGGTAAATATCAGAGATTTAAATACAGTACTGCAGCTGAAAAATAATACAAAACACAACTGAAAGTAATACACGGATACAGAGCTTTCCGAGCATCGTTCCAGCTGTAAATCAAGATCCTGTGAATATAAATCTGCAAAACCAAAACTACTAGCTTCTCGTGTCGAAAATAAGGGCACCCAGAGTTTAGGTTAAAACAATAAACTCCAGGTCAGTCATGTGACTGGTGTGAGAACTAAAACAGTTATTTAAAACTTTACTTTAAAAGAGAGTAATTCAAGGGACCACGCCGTATAACACGGAACGAGTTTCCTCCCAAGATTACCAGTGCATAGAAGAAACAACGCAATGCTTTTTCGAAAAATGAAGCTATTATAAGACCCAGGTCGCTTCACACAATGCAACGCAAGCCGAAGGATAGGGTTTTCCCGTATAATAGCCAAACATGCTTGATACGTTTAAAACAAATCATTTGATACTATAATAAGTGTATAGTGTCAAAACAATTTCAATCATAAATATAAATCATAGACGACATAAGTGCCCCATCCCACTATGTCGCCATACTAGGCTCTACAAATAAAACCGAAATACACGTATTGGAAATTGGATTTCCGTCATGAGTCGAGGCAAGGGGCAAGCTCCTCTCCGCTTCGAGACACTCTAGAAAATGCCTCAGGACTACACACTCTGGGCAACCCTTGGATCTTCAGGGTCGGTCCTCTCTTACGTTTGAGGATTGGCAATTCCTGAACACACGTTTCCCGGTCCTTACAGACCTAAAATCGAGGCGCCTCATCAAACAACCACATAGGTGAAAAGTATATAAATATCAGGGCTGGTAAGTCACTGACACCACCAAATCTAGAAAGAAACGTCGTGCTCTCCCTGCAGTCCTTATCCCATTTTTAACTCATACCGAGGTGTGAGGCTCGCGAATTCACGTTATACACAAAGCTGCCACGTAGGTCGTGCTTTGATCATCAACCACAAGACTTTTCTTTTCAACAGAAGCCTTGATCTATGCAACTCAGCGTGCCACACAGGTAATTCATGCCATGCGATTGATATCTATCGATATATAACCTCTAAGCTCGTACGTCTCAGAGAAGGGCGTTAAGCAAGAGAATAAATTCTCCGCCGCCAAAAAGATATATATTTAACAGAAATCAATCAACACAGAATAAAATCCAATGTCAGACACACAATCCATTTACAAGTTCGTTCTGGATCTGATCAAACCGGAGGCACTTTCCTCGCACATCCATCGATCTCCAAGTACGTTTGGATGATCACCAACTGATTCCGTCATCTTGGGTGTACAGCCCAATCAAGAACATCAGTAATCACCCAGACGATGTGAAGACTTCCGGTCTTCGACCACGGTCATCATCTTCGACTTATCGTTGAATCGGTTATTCAGAATGGGTATAAACCCGGCCTTTCCGAACAACCCGCGTATATTAAAAACAAATGTTACACAAACACAACTTAAGCCTCATTCCAATTCATTATTCACTAACCGTAAATCAGTAAGAGAGAAATTCCCCAAATATTAACCTCAAAGGCCGAAACCAACATCAGATCAATATCCAGGAAACCATTCTTCTTAGCTAACCTACAGCTAGTTTCTAAATTTCATATTCTTAGGGAAAGGTTCCCATTAATTTGATCCAAGATAAATTCTTTGAATTTATTCTTTAATCTTCGTTTGGATGTCATTTCAAACCAAATTATGGTTTTCCAAACTAGTCGAGATTAGCAAACCGCACCGAAGTAATTATTTATTTTATTTCCCAATCCCAACCTATTCATCCCATGAAGCAAAACTGGTAATACTCCATATCTAACACCACGGTGTCATCGGTAAAATTAATTACCATTTCACGTTCCAATCTAATTAAAGATCTAACTATCGCTTTGAAGCAAAACTGGTGATACTCCATTCTCGCTCATTTTCCAAATTTGATAATTTAGATTAGCAATTCACATTTCAATCTAATTGCAGATTCCTTAAAACTCCTTTTACTGGGTTAAAGAACTAATGTCATTTAAAACACAGTTCACGATAAACCCAAATCACATTCTATTTATTACCGGGTTAAAGAACTAGTGTTATTTAAGACACCATTCAAGATAAACCCACAAATCAATTCTATTTAAAACCCGTTTCAAATCCAATTTATTTATTTAAAAATAAACGGGTTTAATTTTAGTTCAAAACTAGTTCATTTCGATAAAAATCTATTTTTACCTTTTCAAACATGGAGTTTTTCATCCCAATTTTTCCCAAATCATTTCTTATGATTCTACACAAATTATTACTATTTTTAATAAGTTTATCAAGGCCCGTACAGTCGATTTCCATCAACGGCCATCGAACTGCACTTACAGCGACCTTTTTCAAATTTGATTTGGATGTATCTCCAAATCCAACCATTAGATTTCAAATTTCTAATATCCGTTAGAAAGCTCTTTTCGATACGAACCCAACGGTTCCGGTTTTAGGAGAATCCGACGGTCCGATCTCCCGTAATGTCCATTCGAAGTCAATGGTCGAAATTTACGAATTGCCGCGGCGCGTTCTATTCAGAACATTATATTATATATATAATATATATAATATATATTTCCTCGATTTCCTTTTAAAACGAATTTTATAAATCGTTTTAATTTCGTTTTCAAAACAAATTCAACTCCCTATTCAATTTCGAATCAAAATTGAATATTCCATATAATTCGTTTTAAATTCACTTCAAATTGATTTCAATTCGAATTCATTTCTATTCAATTCAATTCAGATTCGTTTTCTATTCAATTCAATTCAAATTCATTTTCTATTCAATTCAATTCAAATTCGTTTTCTATTCAATTTAATTTAAATTCGTTTTCTATACAATTTAATTCAAATTCGTATATAATCGATATAAATATCTTTCGCATCAAAATAGCACATCTCTAATTAACACGGCTTTATATTTTTCAATAACTTTGTTATTCTATTCAACAAATGAATATTTATTTCTTTCAATACATGACTCCATATTTTTGTCAACACACGACTAATCTCAACGAATGAGTACTGTCCACGTGTGACTATTTTTCTTATTTAATATATTTTATAAAAATTATGGTATCTATCGTTTGATTTCAAATCAGACTCCAACCGTAAACTAGTAAGAGAACGATTCCCTAAATATTAACCCCGAAGGCCGAAACCAACATCAGATCAATACCCAGGAGACCACTCATCTTATCTATTTTCCAGTTAGTTTCTAATTTTCTATATGATAAAGAGTAAATTTTATTGTTAAAATATTTCGTTCAACACATGACTAATCTCAACGGATGAGTACGGTCTACACATGAACCTTTATTTTATAATGATAAAGATATAAATTTTATTGTTAAAATATTTTGTTCAACACATGCCTAATCTCAACGGATGAGTACGGTCAACACATGAACTTTTAATTATAATGTTCTTTATTTTCTAAATTGGAATGAGGCCCAATCAATTACCATAAAAAGTTAATTATATGGATTCCATACGACAAATGTATATAATAGCAACGATAAATAATCAACTATCATCCAAAGTGCACTACACTGTATAAGCATCAAATATAGATATCTAACGCTTATAACAGCCTGTCAATCAATCGATCGATATACAACTAATTATTGGGATTAGTGTATGTCATATATTATCCCAATACCCGTGTGGGGTTTCAAACAATCAAACACAGAGTTTATTTGTGCAGTTGGGCGATGTGTAAAATTTATCGTCCCAATCAATGTCCTTCAAATAGATGTACATAAACAAACCGTCCGGTTTGTAAATGAATATTTATTTATTCACATTCACGTTAAAAATTATATTTTTAACAATAAAATATTTTTAACTATATAAATATTTTATTTTATTTCATATCACACAATCAACTACATATCAAAATCAATCAAACAAACAAGTCATCCATGGTCTGTGGACGACGGGTGTCGGGTGCTACTAAACACTGTCTGCATCCTAGTATATATTATAATATAACTAGAATAAGGAATTTTAAAAGGTGAGAAGTTCTCACCAAAGCTAATTCAATACCACGACACTTCATATATAGGAAATCTTCGTTGTTCTCGCCTTTTTGTCATTTTCGTTGCCCGTAGCCACTACATATATAAAAATCGAATTTTTACTTTGCTATTCAATCTAAAAATCAAATTTTTACTTCGCTATTCAATATATAAAAATCGAATTTTTACTTCGTTGTTCATATAATAAAAAATATATTTTTATCACGCTATTCTCTATATAAAGATTTCGCCTTTTTCAAAAAAAGAGATTTCGCCTTTTCAAATATAAAGATTTCGCCTTTTCAAATATAAAGATTATATTTTTACTCCTTCTATAATATAAAAATCGTATTTTCATATTATCTAGTATATAAAAATCATATTTTTATAACTCTACTTTAATAAAAAATCATATTTTTAATACTCTACCTAAGTAAAAATCATATTTTTAATATGCCACTAGTATAAAAATTATTTTTTTAACTTCTTGATTATATATAAATTATATTTTAACTTAGTTAAAAATCTCGTCCTTACTTCATTAAAAAAAATCACACCTTTATATCATAAAAATCCGACCTTTATCATGTTAAAAATCTATACCTTTTATGTATAAAATTTTTACTTTTCCCTTAAAAAATCTAAGCTTTCATGTTATTAAAAATCCCTCCTTTCTTGAAATTAAAGATCGAACCTTATCTCTAATTAAAAATTAAACCTTTATCTATAAAAAATGAAACTTTATTATCAATAAAAATTTGATTTCATATTCATAATAAACAAAACTGATTTTTGTATCTTTTAAAACCTATTTACATTCAACTAATAAAGAAAAATAATAAATAAAAGGAAAGGAAACTTACAGTTGAAAAAAAAACAGAAGGGGGAAGGGGTTCGTCTGCGTGTCGGAGGGCGGAGGGGTGCTGCGTTCATCAGTGGGGGTGCGGAGGAGCTCCGGCGTCGTGGGTGGCTTGCTGGCGAAGGGCTCGGAGGTGCGCAGTTGGAGGGGATTCGATCTTCGAATGGAGGGAGGGGATTGGCTGGAGGAGCGGAGGCGGAGGGGGCGCCTCGGCGCGGTGGTCGGTGTCGAAACCGACGACGGGGCGGGGCTCCGCCCCCTTTTCTTTCTTTTTTTTATCTTGTTTTGATTTCTGATTTGAAGAAAATGGTGGGGGGGGGGGCCAGAGAAGTTAAAAGGGGTTTATTTTAATTATATTTTAATTATTTAATTTACATAGAGTTGACTTTTTATTCGATCTCAAAACAAGGCCCACCGCCTGTCGTCCATAGCTATTTACCCCCATTCCGAACCCAATGGGATGTGTACCGTAGGCTGATTCGATAGTTATAATCAGTTTTCGTCAAAATCAACATATAACTCTATTTATTGAATTTGAACGCGCATTTCAATTTACTGGGTTCATATACTAACTCGAAAAATCCCAAAAAAAATATTTTCTAGCTTCGTATTGACGATACGGTCCTAACAAAACTAGTTTCGTCGAATTCTGAGACCGTTTGAAAAATGGCCATTTTCCAGTCGATTAAAATCAACTGAAACTGGTCAAACACGTTTTCCTTTGCCACGCTCACGTATTGATTCGAAAAATTACAAAAATTGAAATCTAGCAATAACTCGACATCAAGGACCAAACAAAAGTGGTTTCGTCGAAATCCGAGGTCGTTTTCAAAATTTCCATTTTTAAGGGCCTGAATTCCATAGCGACTATTCAGAATTTTCAACTGGACATATCTTTTGATTCCGGCTATGAAAATTTAATTTTTCGGATTTGTTGGAAAGATATTCTCAAATAGATCCTATTATTTTTGGTTTCACTAAAATCCGGATTGTTTTGCACCCGGTACGTTCAATTGAAGTTTGAAATCGAATTATCGAACTACCGCGCCATTTTCAATTCCTATTTATAATTATAAATAATTATTATATTCTAATGATGACGCGTATAAATATATACGTTCTAATTATATTCAAAATAAATTTCTCGTCGATATTATTTAAAATAATCTATTTTAAATGTTCAAAATTCGCTAAAATTGCCAAAATAAAAATTTTAAACTGGCTCAGAATTTCCGGGTTATTACAATCTCCCCCACTTAAAACTTTTCGTCCTCGAAAAGGAACGAAGCCGAAAGTGGTTTGATCAATCAACTCTACGTTCGATCTGGCTTCCATTCTCGAACTTTTTAGTTTCTGAGAATTTTCAAATTCTTCAAAAATTTGGCTAACACGCGGAATTTTCGAAAAATTTCTCCATAACCTCCTTTGTACGGGGAGAGGTTTGGAAATTTATTGGGCCGTATTAGGTACCCAATAAATCCTAATAAGCATACACATATTTATAGTGATATATTCTGGTGTTTACAGGGGAGCGTGTATTGATAATAACTCCAGAGAATAAATTCTCGTCACCCTGTCAAAGCCTGAGGGAGTGTGTATTTTAAATGCTCCAGAGGATAAATCCTCATCACCTCGTCCCGTGTGGGAAATAAATAGTCCATGTGCCGTATCTAATAACTAGAGAGACGTGATTATTGTCAACTCTAGACCCGTGTGGGGTTTTTATTAATCTGGCAATTTTATCGTTACAATTTTATATTGTCCATATCAGTCATCAGTTCAACCTGTAAAATATAGTCATCGCCATACAAGCCTCTCGCTCGTATGGTAAATCTTCCAGCTCGTCACACAAGCTCCAAATGCTTATGTGGTATATGATGAAGTATGCCTATCTTCCAGATGTATGCCATGTAATGTAGTTCAAAATTAATTGTTGCTATCCTATGGCGATGTTTATTATTTACACACAGAATAACCAGCACTCCGCATCCAATGACACTCACAGGAATTGATATAATAATATTTTGCATCCAACTCATTAAGGTTTACCTATTTGTCGGGCACGCAAATAAAATCTTTACTCAACAGCTATCCAATTTCCTGTTCAAACATATATAATGCACAAGTATATATTTCTAACTATTTTCTAATCGGTTCAATGTGTGATTTAATTGAATAAACTTGTTCTGGTTTTTATTGATGATATTCTAATCTTCTCTAAATCAAAGGCCGAAAAAAAACATAACAAATGGAAGCAGAAAAGGAACGAAGCCGAAAGTTGTTTAACAAATCAACTCAACTTCCATTATTTTGACTACGGATTAAGTTCTTCAACTTTTCAGTTTCTAAGAACTTTTCAGATTTTTCAAAAATTTGGCTAACACCCTAAATTTTCGAAAAATTTCGCCATAACCTCCCCTGCACCGGGAGCAACGGGAAAATCCCGAAATTGCCATACAGGCCTTCTGATCTCAAAAAAGAAAAAGAAAAAGCCAAGCGGCTAGCCAATCGGCTCATAAAATCATCATCACCCAAACAAAACAGCAAATTATAGTAAACATGTACCTATTTGTCGGGCAAACAAATTTTATTCTCTGCTTTAGCCTCCTTGCAATGACCTGTTCAATGTAAGTACATGTATATGCAAGCAAATGCGACCAATTTTCAATACAATTCAATATTTGATTCAATTAGGCTAAGTGGTTCAAAATTATCTAACAAATAAACAAACAACACAAACATCAATCAATTAGTGGATTAACGTTTCAAATTCATAATTTTGATACATATACACAGAAAATCATGTTTTTGATGCCAAATCACAACAAATAAATCTGTCTAGTTTTGGTTCTCACACCAGTCTAATGGAAATATATAGATATCACACCTTCGAAATACGAACATAAATACTGATGATGTGGCCACATCAGCAGAATTATCCCCGGGTGTCTAGAATGTGATTCTATATCTATCCAGTATATTAAAACTTTGATTATACATTCATGACACGTATATGCGAAATCTTTATATACTCGATTGTCCAAATTCAAAATAAATAAATAATCAAATACGTATAAAACGATTTAAACTTTCAAAACAAAATTGTTTTCATTTGAAAAATATACTATTTACACTCGTTCTAGGATACAACTGATCCTATCTCTAACGAGTCATTCTAATTGGATTTTACTAATCCAATATCTGATGAATTCTTTCGTATGGTCCTAATGTGTCTTGTTCTCGAGCTCTGTAAACCAAAGCGCTGATACCACTGTAAGAACCCGTAACTTCCCCGTGAAGGAAAGAGCGGATACTTTGAGAACAACACACAAATGAACGCAGACGGAAGAACATTTCATTGCTATTACAACAATTCCATCAGATACAAGAATATACAGAGTATAAATGACTAAATTACATTCGGTAAATATCAGAAATTTAAATACAGTACTGCAGCGGAAAAATAATACAAAACACAACTAAAAGTAATACACGGATACAGAGCTTTCTGAGCATCGTTCCAACTGTAAATCAGGATCCTGTGAATAAAAATCTGCAAAACCAAAACTACTAGCTGCCCGTGTCGAAAATAAGGGCACCCAGAGTTTAGGTTAAAACAATAAATTCCAGGTCAGTCATGTGACTGGTGTGAGAACTAAAACAGTTATTTAAAACTTTACTTTAAAAGAGAGTAATTCAAGGGACCACGCCGTATAACGCGGAACGGGTTTCCTCCCAAGAATACCAGTGCATAGAATAAACAACGCAATGCTTTTTCGAAAAATGAAGCTATTATAAGATCCAGGTCCCATCACACAATGCAACACAAGCCGGAGGATAGGGTTTTCCCTTATAATAGCCAAACATGCTTGATACGTTTAAAACAAATCATTTGATACTATAATAAGTGTATAGTGTCAAAACAATTTCAATCATAAATATAAATCATAGACAGCATAATTGCCCCATCCCACTATGTCGCCATACTAGGCTCTACAAATAAAACCGAAATACACGTATTGGAAATTGGATTTCCGTCATGAGTCGAGGCAAGGGACAAGCTCCTCTCCGCTTCGAGACACTCTAGCAAATGCCTCAGGACTACACACTCTGGGCAACCCTTGGATCTTCAGGGACGGTCCTCTCTTACGTTTGAGGATTGACAATTCCTGAACACACGTTTCCCGGACCTTACAGACCTAAAATCGAGGCGCCTCATCCAACAACCACATAGGTGGAAAGTATATAAATGTCAGGGCTGGTAAGTCACTGACACCACAAAAGCTAGAAAGAAACGTCGTGCTCTCCCTGCAGTCCTTATCCCGTTTTTAACTCATACCGAGGTGTGAGGCTTGCGAATTCACGTTATACATAAAGCTGCCACGTAGGCCGTGCTTTGATCATCAACCACAAGACTTTGCTTTTCTACAGAAGCCTTGATCCATGCAACTCAGCGTGCCACACAGGCAATTCATGCCATGCGATTGATATCTATCGATATATAACCTCTAAGCTCGTACGTCTCAGAGAAGGGCGTTAAGCAAGAGAATAAATTCTCTGCCGCCAAACAGATATATATTTAACATAAATCAATCAACACAGAATAAAATCCAATGTCAGACACACAATCCATTTACAAGTTCGTTCTGGGTCTGAACGAAACCGGAGGCACTTTCCTCGCATATCCATCGATCTCCAAGTACGTCTGGACGACCACCAACTGATTCCCTCATCTTGGGTGTACAGCCCAATCAAGATCATCAGTAATCACCCAAACGATGTGAAGACTTCCGGTCTTCGACCACCGTCATCATCTTCGACTTATCGTCGAATCGGTTATTCAGAATGGGTATAAACCCGGCCTTTCCGAACAACCCGCGTATATTAAAAACAAATGTTACACAAACACAACTTACGCCTCATTCCAATTCATTAGTCACTAACCGTAAATCAGTAAGACAGCAATTCCCCAACTATTAACCTTGAAGGCCAAAACCAACATCAGATCAATACCTAGGAAACCATTCTTCTTAGCTAACCTACAGCTAGTTTCTAAATTTCATATTCTTAGGGAAAGGTTCCCATTAATTTGATCCAAGATAAATTCTTTGAATTTATTCTTTAATCTTCCTTTGGATGTCATTTCAAACCAAATTATGGTTTTCCAAACTAGTCGAGATTAGCGAACCGCACCGAAGTAATTATTTATTTTATTTCCCAATCCCAACCTATTCATCCCATGAAGCAAAACTGGTAATACTCCATATCTAACACCACAGTGTTATCGGTAAAATTAATTACCATTTCACATTCCAATCTAATTAAAGATCTAACTATCGCTTTGGAGCAAAACTGGTGATACTCCATTCTCGCTCATTTTCCAAATTTGATAATTTAGATTATCAATTCACATTTCAATCTAATTGCAGATTCCTTAAAACTCCTTTTACTGGGTTAAAGAACTGATGTCATTTAAAACACAGTTCACGATAAACCCAAATCACATTCTATTTATTACCGGGTTAAAGAACTAGTGTTATTTAAAACACCGTTCACGATAAACCCACAAATCAATTCTATTTAAAACCCGTTTCAAGTCCAATTTATTTATTTAAAAATAAACGGGTTTAATTTTAGTTCAAAACTAGTTCATTCCGATAAAAATCTATTTTTACCTTTTCAAACATGGAGTTTTTCATCCCATTTTTTTCCAAATCATTTCTTATGATTTTACACAAATTATTACTATTTTTAATAATTTTATCAAGGCCCGTACAGTCGATTTCCATCAACGGCCATCGAACTGCACCTACAGCGACCTTTTTCAAATTTGATTTGGATGTATCTCCAAATCCAACTGTTAGATTTCAAATTTCTAATATTCGTTAGAAAGCTCTTTTCGAATCTCTAATCAACACGGCTTTATATTTTTCAATAACTTCGTTATTCTATTCAACAAATGAATATTTATTTCTTTCAATACATGACTCTATATTTTTGTCAACACACGACTAATCTTAACGAATGAGTACTGTCCACGTGTGACTATTTTTCTTATTTAATATATTTTATAAAAATTATGGTATCTATCATTTGATTTCAATTCAGACTCCAACCGTAAACTAGTAAGAGAACGATTCCCTAAATATTGACCCCGAAGGCCGAAACCAACATCAGATCAATAACCAGGAGACCACTCATCTTATCTATTTTCCAGTTAGTTTCTAATTTTCTATATGATAAAGATGTAAATTTTATTGTTAAAATATTTCGTTCAACACATGACTAATCTCAACGGATGAGTACGGTCAACACATGAACCTTTATTTTATAATGATAAAGATATAAATTTTATTGTTAAAATATTTCATTCAACACATGACTAATCTCAACGGATGAGTACGGTCAACACATGAACCTTTATTTATAATGTTCTTTATTTTCTAAATTGGAATGAGGCCCAATCAATTACCATATAAAGTTAATTATATGGATTCCATATGACAAATGTATATAATAGCAACGATAAATAATCAACCATCATCCAAAGTGCACTACACTGTATAAGCATCAAATATAGATATCTAACGCTTATAACAGCCTGTCAATCAATCGATCGACATACATCTAATTATTGGGATTAGTGTATGTCATATATTATCCCAATACCCGTGTGGGGTTTCAAACAATCAAACACAGATTTTATTTGTGCAGTTGGGCGGTGTGTAAAATTTATCGTCCCAATCAATGTCTTCCAAATAGGTGTGCATAAACAAACCATTTGGTTTGTAAATGAATATTTATTTATTCACATTCACGTTAAAAATTTTTTTTTTTAACAATAAAATATTTTTAACTATATAAATATTTTATTTTATTTCATATCACACAATCAACTACATATCAAAATCAATCAAACAAACAAGCCGTCCATGGTTTGTGGACGACGGGTGTCGGGTGCTACTAAACACCGTCTGCATCCTAGTATATATTATAATATAACTAGAAAAAGGAATTTTAAAAGGTGAGAAGTTCTCACCAAAGCTAATCCAATACCACGACACTTCATATGTAGGAAATCTTCATCGTTCTCGCCTTTTTGTCATTTTCATTGCCCATAGCCACTACATATATAAAAATCGAATTTTTACTTTGCTATTCAATCTATAAAAATCAAATTTTTACTTCGCTGTTCATATAATAAAAATTATATTTTTATCACGCTATTCTCTATATAAAGATTTCGCTTTTTTCAAAAATAGAGATTTCGCCTTTTCAAATATAATGATTTCGCCTTTTCAAATATAAAGATTATATTTTTACTTCTTCTATAATATAAAAATTGTACTTTTATATTATCTAGTATATAAAAATCATATTTTAATAACTCTACTTTAATAAAAATCATATTTTTAATACTCTACCTAAGTAAAAATAATATTTTTAATATGCCACTAGTATAAAAATTATATTTTTAACTTCTTGATTATATAAAAATTATATTTTAACTTAGTTAAAAATCTCGTCCTTACTTCATTAAAAAAAATCACACCTTTATATCATTAAAAATCCGACCTTTATCATGTTAAAAATCTAAACCTTTTATGTATAAAAATTTAACTTTTCCCTCTAAAAATCTAAGCTTTCATGTTATTAAAAATTCCTCATTTCTTGAAATTAAAGATCGAACCTTCTCTCTAATTAAAAATTAAACCTTTATCTATAAAAATTGAAACTTTATTATCAATAAAAATTTGATTTCATATTCATAATAAACAAAACTGATTTTCGTATCTTTTAAAACCTATTTACATTAAACTAATAAAGAAAAATAATAAATAAAAGGAAAGGAAACTTACAGTTGAAAAAAAAAACAGAAGGGGGAAGGGGTTCGTCAGCGCGTCGGAGGGCGGAGGGGTGCTGCGTTCATTAGTGGGGGTGCGGAGAAGCTCCGACGTCGTGGGTGGCTTGCTGGCGAAGGGCTCGGAGGTGCGCAGTTGGAGGGGGTTCGATCTTCGAATGGAGGGAGGGGATTGGCTGGAGGAGCGGAGGCGGAGGGGGCGCCTCGGCGCGGTGGTCGGCGTCGAGACTGACGACGGGGCGGGGCTCCGCCCCCTTTTCTTTTTTTATTTTGTTTTGATTTCTGATTTGAAGAAAATGGGGGGGGGCAGAGAAGTTAAAAGGGGTTTATTTTAATTATATTTTAATTATTTAATTTACAAAGAGTTGAATTTTTATTCGATCTCAAAACGAGGCCCACCGCCTGTCGTCCATAGCTAATTACCCCCATTCCGAACCCAATAGGATGTGTACCATAGGCTGATTTGATCGTTACAATCAGTTTTCGTCAAAATCAACATATAACTCTATATATTGAATTTGAACGCGCATTTCAATTTACTAGGGTCACATACTAACTCGAAAAATCCCAGAAAAATATTTTCTAGCTTCGTATTGACGATACGGTCCTAACAAAACTAGTTTCGTCGAATTCTGAGACGGTTTGAAAAATGGCCATTTTCCAGTCGACTAAAATCAACTAAAACTGGTCAAACTTGTTTTCCTTTGCCACGCTCACGTATTGATTTGAAAAATTACGAAAATTGAAATCTAGTAATAACTCGAAATCACGGACCCAACAAAAGTGGTTTCGTCAAAATCCGAGGTCATTTGCAAAATTTCCATTTTTAAGGGCCTGAATTCCATAGCGACTATTCAAAATTTTCAACTGGACATATCTTTTGATTCCTGCTATGAAAATTCGATTTTTCGGATTCGTTGGAAAGATATTCTCAAATAGATCCTATTCTTTTTGGTTTCACTAAAATCCAGATTGTTTTGCACCCGGTACGTTCAATTGAAGTTTGAAATCGAATTATCGAACTACGACACCATTTTCAATTCCTATTTATAATTATAAATAATTATTATATTCTAACGACGACGCGTATAAATATATATGTTCTAATTATATTCAAATTAATTTCTCGTCGATATTATTTAAAATAATCTATTTTAAATGTTCAAAATTGGCTAAAATTGCCAAAATAAAAATTTTACCCTGGCTCAGAATTTCCGGGTTATTGCACTGGTGCACTTGCCAAGTGCGACGATACTAGTTTTTGGGCTTTCAGACCTAAGTGGTTGTCGACCCATAGCCCGATTACCCCTGGGGCTGAGGTGGCATTCGAATTCTAGAGACTGGCAGCTATAAACATACCCTCATATCTCTTGTTTTCTCATACTAATAACATTGGAAGCCAAATGTTGTCAGTGCCTGAACTGAGTCTAATCCTTTCTTATTTTAAAAATCAAGTTTAAAGATTCAAGTATTTCAAGAATTGATCTGAGATTTAATACCAATAATTTCTTTTCTATCTTCTAAAATCCAAACACTGTGAGTTAGTTACTTTTAGATTTAAATGATTAAAAGTAAATGTGGTATGACCGTGATTTGGATATAGGCCTATGATTGAATCTTATTGGATCTATCATGATTTGTGAATCTATAATAATATGTGACTTGGATCTAAATCTTTATCATATCAGATTTATTGGGACTTTTAAGTCTATGACATAACTATGATGTGGATCTTAAATATTATCATGCTAGATCTACATATACAGATCTAATTCTCTTGTGGTTAATTTATCATGTCACAATTGTGGATTTTAAATATTATAATGCTTGATCAAACTTTACAGATCTAATTCGCTCGTGGTTAATTTATCATGTCACAATTATGGATCTTAAATATTATCATGGTAAATCTACCTTTATAGATCTAATTCGCTTATGGTTAATTTATCATGTCACAATTGTGGATCTTAAATATTATCATGCTAGATCTACCTTTATAGATCTAATTCGCTTGCAGTTAATTTATCATTTCAGAATTGTGGACCTTAAATATTAGCATGTTAGATATACCTTTATAGATCTAATTCGCTTGTGGTCAATTTATCATGTAACAATTGTGGATCTTAAATATTATCATGCTAGATCTACCTTTACAGATCTAATTTGCTTGTGGTTAGTTTATCATGTCACAATTGTGGATCTTAATTATTATCATGTTAGATCAACCTTTACAGATCTAATTCGCTTGTGGTTAATTATCGTGTCATAATTGTGGATCTTAAATATTATCACGTTAGATATACCTTTATAGATCTAATTTGCTTGTGGTTAATTTACCATGTCAAAATTGTGGATCTTAAATATTATCATGCTAGAGCTACCTTATAGATCTAATTCGCTTTTGGTTAATTTATCTTGTCACAATTGTTGATCTTAAATATTATCATGCTAGATCTACCTTTATAGATCTAATTTGCTTGTGGTTAATTTATCATGTCAAAATTGTGGATCTTAAATATTAATATGCTAGATCTACCTTTATATATCTAATTCGCTTGTGATTAATTTATCATGTCACAATTGTGGATCTTAAATATTATCGTGCTAGATCTACCTTTATAGATCCAATTCGTTTGTGGTTAATTTATCATGTCACATATACTTATGGATCTAATTCTTGTTAGATCATTTGGTGCTTATCATGTTGTGGCTAATTTAGATCTGTCATTAATCATACATATGGATCCTTATTTATCCATACCTATTATGACATCCTTTGTATGTTAGATCTAGTTTTATTATCATATGCTCACTACATCTATTTTTATATGTCCACCTTACCACTATGCCAATTACATGTTTATGTCATTTTTGTTAAAATAATCATTATTGTCATCTTTCCCTTTTATTGTATATGGATAGGCTACTTTCTAGCCTAGACATGATGCCAAATATATGTGAATGCGTTTGTTATGGAATGGGGGAAACATTAGAATTGGCATAACTTGAATGAGGAATATGAATTTGGACATATAATCCATTATGAATATAATTAGGTAAATGAGCATGAACACCTATGAAGACATAAGTATAATTAATTGGTTAATAATTAAGATTCCTAGGATTACAGTAATTAGAAAACTGTAGCTGCACTTATGACACAAGGTTAGATTGCATTTGAGGTGGAATTCTGCCCGGACATGACCGGCATATCTAGCAACCGCAAATGTTGAATCTAATATGAGGGGTCTAAGTGCACAAATACAAGACGGTCTAAGATACGAGGTTAGGCCCAACTTGTGGAAGAAGTCTGCTCGGACCCAACCGACATATCCAGCATCCACAAGTTGTAGGCCTAATGTGGGAGGTGTAGCCCGTTATAACCATAAACGGACATGGTAACGAATTGGAATACTTAACCTAGTTGAATCCATAGGGATTGATGAACATGTTAACTTGAATAGGGGTTAAGTAAACTTGGTTGAAACAGTGGGTGGCTTAAGTCAATCTTGTGGCGTTGGGTAATATTTTTATATATAGGCCCACAAACTTAACCTGTTTTATACTTTGGGGTTATGCAACTTTGTTAAGTAAACTTGATTGGATCAGTGAGGGTTAAGTAAATCTTGTGGCGGTGGGGTAATATTAGGCCCGACAACTTAACCTGTTTTACATATTGGACTATTAGGCATAACCAGCTGAAATCCTAGTATTGGGGATGCAAGCCTAGGGGGAGCTTGTATCATCTTGTGTGTGGGACCCGTTTCATTCAGTAACCCGGAGTAGGTACCAAACATGTACTCCGAACTAGGCCGGAAAAGCGGCACGCTTACTGAACTAATTGTAAGAGATCCAAACATGGAGGACGGTGTAGGCAGCGAAAACCGACCGGGCCATGTGCGTGCATGAGCTGGGCAATGGAGGATAAGACGACCGTGACACCTGTAGATATAGGGTTGTGCATATCAGCGAAGGGTTACCATTTCAGGACGTGATACATCCTAAAGTGGGGCCCGCACAGAGTATCTATGTGGATTAAGGAGCCGATCGATTAGAGTAGTAGTTAGGGTACATTTGGACGTATGCCTATGTCTACCACATTATAGTGGACGGGATCATCTCATTCTGGATATACTAGTAGTAGTGCAGAGTAATCATTAGAAGCATATACACCCCATCCTGTTTATCTTGTCATATCTGCCTTTTATGTAGTTATCTCTCTTATTCACTTTATATGCCTATCATGATACTTTTATTTATTTACTTGCTAAAAGTAACTAGACTCGCCAGACTTTGTGTTTGACCCTTTTTGTTTCCTCTTCTTTCTTCCCTTCCCCTACCCTCCCCCCCCCCCCAAGTCTCAGGGCGGGAATACCCAGGCTTAGTCAGGACTTGGTTATCATCTTGCTTGGAGTTGTTTTCGAAGCATGGCTCAAGTTCTTATCTCCACTATGGCTTTGTCTCTTTTTGGGGAATTATGATTTTTAAGTATTTATGTACTCTGATGGTACAAGCAGAAGTTATATTATTGTAATGGGTTTTATGTGGTTTTAGACTTATGGTATTTTGGACCATGTTGTTATGATTTATATTTGAAAACAAAATTAAATTCTGCTGTTGCTTTTATATCTGTCTTGTAATATTTCTTTTTCTGTTTACCTATAATGCTTCACGAAACTTAATGCATTCCCTTAGTGAGTGACATTAACGGATGTGGGGTGTCACACGCGCCATTTCAAACTCCTTTTATAATCAAAATAAATTTAAATGTTCTAACTTCGATTTAAATAAATTTTAAAACATTATTATTTAAAATAAATCATTTTAAATTTTCAAAATCCATTAAAAAGCTAAAATAAAAAATTTAAATTGGTTAAGAAATTCTGGGTTGTTACAGCATCTTATTGTAGGGCCAACACAGGGTATCTACAGGATAGGGAGCCGATCGATTGGGGTAGTAATTAGGGTACATCTAGTCCTACTTGTTTAGGAGCCCGTTACTATCGTTGGAAGTAATACATGTCATTTCTGTTAGGCTGCATGTTATTATTGTTAGGGGTAAAACCCGTCACTAGAAGTACACCAAAGTCAACTATCTGTTTCTGTTGGGATCATTATGTTTATGTTACAATAGTACTGGTGCAGAGAAAAATACTTGAGAAGCGCAATATATTCTGTTTTGTTTATTCTGCTTATCCTCCTCAGTCTGTTATACCTCTCTTATGATACTATTATCTCTCTCATCCTGTTTATATGTCTGTCATGATGCTTTTACTTATTTATATGTTAAAAGTAACTGGACTCGCCGACTTTATGTTTGACCCGTTTTGTTTCCTTTTCTCTCTCTTCTCTTCCCCCTAGGTTCTTAGGGTGGGAATACTCAGGCTTGATTAGGATTCTCTCTTTCGTTCTGCTTGGAGCTGCATAGATGTATCGCTCTGATTACCTGTCTATCTTACTATGACTAATTTTGGGGACTATGATTTTATATTACTGTACTCTGATGATTTTAGTATAAGGCAAATACTTTAATTTGATGTAATGGGTTTTCTGTACTTCAGACTTATGTTGTAACTGGATTTTGGATGAAGATGTTTTCTATTTAGAAAATAAAGTTTTAAATTTCGTTGTTATTCTATATCTGTATTGTAATGTTTCTGTTTACCTATAACGCTTCACGAAACTTAATGCATTCTATTAAAGAGTGACATTAATGGACGAGTAGCGTCACAATTTACTATTTAGATCAGATTTGAAATAGTTATGTTGTGAACGATTTAGTCTATTTGAAATATGATATTTTGTAACATTGATTTCTTATATTGATTGAGAAATACTAAACATGTTGTTATTTTGCCAATTTTGTTAGACACCTATTATATATATATATATATATATATATATATATATTGAAAATTGATTAATATGTCAACATGGTGATTAGAGTAGGTCTTGAACTATTGGTCTCTTATCAGATAGGAGCACGTATTTCCACTGTGCCACACTATATTGGCAATATGTATATATATACCATTATACATACTGCTAATTGTTTTGAAGCCGATGTATTCTATTGTGTATCAGTTTTGTTTTATGATCATTTTGAATATACAGATACTTAAATATGATTCCATTATACAAATATGATTTGTATAATTTTATTTTCATATATATATATATATATATATATATATATATATATCACACCAACATTTGTTTTAAAAGGGCTAAATGGCATGGTTTTAAAAATACTCTGTTTCTATTAACAAATATACATACATATATATATATAGATTTAATTTGAGAGTTGTCTCATATATATATATGTGTGTGTGTGTGTGTGTGTGTGCGCGCGCGCGCCCAGTATGAATGAGTATATTAGATATACCTATTGAATTTGCACTACATTTATAACACTGTTTCAACAAATTAAGATTTGTTGAATAATTTATTAAATACTTGTGAAATGATAAATGATGTGCAAATTTTAGATCTTGACTTGATCTATGTTATATATATATAAATATATGTATATAACACAAGTCAAAATACACATATTTATACATATATAAATGTGATGTAATCATATTTCTATGGGTTTGAAAGAATCTGGCAAGTCATCTTTTAATTTGAATATGTGTATAATCTATTGATAAATAATTACTGGTATGTTAATTACCATACATATATTTATTTATAATGATATATATATATATAAAGTGTGCGTGTAATGCAAATACTGTTAACAATTCAAATCCCAAACCATACACATTGTGATGTGTCAAATGACAAGTTCTAAAGCACTGTAAACATTTAAACCAGTTTTATATATATATATATATATATGGGATTTTATTTGACACACATTTGAAAGGTTGTTTCTTGTACAAATAAAACCAAAGAAGAAATAATAGTAAATGTTATTTTATTCTTAACCAACAAGTTAAATGATAGTTATACACTATATATATATGTATATATATATATATATATATATTATGATAGATCTCAGATATTTTTTTTAAATAATGAATTAAAATTGTTTGATTTTGGGGTTAATGTTCTCAACAACTGTTTTGAGAAGTACATTATATAATGAAGTGTTATTATACTGATCCATGACAATAAATTCAGTAAAGACCGTTTTATCCTCTTTTGTAAGCTAAAGAGGGCGTATTGATTTTAAAATTGCATACTGATTTGCATTTTATTTTACTAGCCGCTGTATGGACATAACGTATATTCATAAATAGAATCTGATATATATATATATATATATATATATATATATATATATGACTGAACATGACAAAAGTATGCATATATATTGACCATCTATGTATGTCAAGCATGCCACTAAACACCTTTTCTCATTTTTTCAGACCTTCTTAGTTCATATTGCATATTTTATAATCTGACAATTATATATGTTATGAGACATCAAATGTTAGATGATCTATGTGTATGAGATACATATATGTATGTATATATATATATATATATATATATATATGAGATATATGTACATATAAATGTATATATATGATATACTGACTACACACTCAATATGTTGACATGTGTTTAATAACTCACATTAAAATATGGTTTATGTAAATATATATATAGACATCCTTGGATGTTTATGATGATGAATGCCTTAGTTTGTTTACATATAATCCCAGAATTAGGGAAAATATTATTAATTTGTTTCTCAACCTATTATCTCCTTTTTACATGACTGGGTAATGATTTGACTTGTTTCAAAATCTTGAAATGGCAGGATTAAAAACTAAGAGTGTGGCTTTGGTTGATATGTTGAACGTATTTGAAATTAAACAAAATGTGGATTTAGATCAATTAGAGTGATTTTATTCATTTGCTTCAAATATGAAGCTTATACTTAAAAGGCATGAATTGTTTATATGATTAATCTGTGTGAATACAACATTAATCATTTTTTGAATAATAAGGCGATATATGAAACAGTTTTCATAAGGATGTGTGAATTATTATGGATTCATTGAATATAATATTGATTATATTCTATGAAAACTTATATGTAAGTTGAATATACTGATTCATTGAATTCATTAAATAAATGATGGAAGAATATTACATTATTATGCATGTATCACAGTATGCAGATAATTTTGATTATGAATAAATCATGTATACAGTTTGTTTAAAATTGTTTGCATGATATATGATATAAATATGCAGTCTTGATTGGTCAAGAAATCTGGATGACCGAAGCAGTTCATTTATATTAATTTACTTATCTAGATATACTTTAATAAGGCCCTAATTATATAATATACTAGAAATTTAATATGGCTTTTGAAGCCATAACCCCATATGATAACTGTTAGGCACTAGAACATACATGTAAATGTATAGTTGGTGAGACTAACATGTATATTAAAATTATTTTGATGCTTCAGGGATTAATCCTGCTGAAATTGTTTCATTGTGAACGGCAACTCAAGATTGGGGTTTCGAATGGTTCATACAAAGCATAAGAGACAGTTAGATATACCTTTAATTTTGAAATTAAATGTATGTTTATAATACTAGATATTTAGTTCACTGATAATTGTATATGTGTATATGTGATAGAAATAATTATTGTTGGATTTGGTTAAGACTGTAGTTTGTAAATGTACTGCTGCACATGTTACATATAATATTCAAATGCCTAATAGTGTATAGGACATTATATTGGTCTCTACAAGTTATATTTAGAATGACCATTACTGTTTGCTTATAGATAATTTTTTCTACATGACATATATTAGCCCAGTAGACTCTGTTCGAATATATATATATATATATATATATATATATATATATATATATATATATATGTACATGTTTTTAAAAGGTTTTAAACAGTTATGATGGTAAATTATATTTTCATAATAGATTTGAATAGAATTTCTAATTCTGGACTTATAATAACCAATAGGTTTTCAAGTGTTCAATTGGAATATATATATATATATATATATATATATATATATATATATATATATATATATATATATATATGCATAACTCCTATATATATTATTGAATTTAATACATATATATGTGTGTTTCATATATATTTTATCCAATTTATATTATGAATATAAAATACATATATTTTGATATATGTATGTAACTTTAATATTGTTTGTCATTACGAATTATAAATTCTCTTTAAAGCAAATTATTTTTTTACATTAAATCATGGTGAAGTCTTCCATTAGTGCACCCATCAATGTCCAATCTCATTGGATGTAGGTAATGCCAAAGCATTGTGCATCCTCTTATTTTGGTTATATGCGGTAGGAGTAGTTGTGGTGCTTCGACTGTATTATTGGGTCTGATTTAACTAAGGCTGCATAATAGGATTATTGCCTTAGAGATAATAGCATGGATTATTATATTTTGAGCAAATGAATAATACTGAAAAAAATGTTCATCATGCGATCCAAGAATTATATACATGATATAATTGACATAAGATGTCTACCTAAAAGGTTGTGTTTTGAGCTGTTAGCCAAAGCTAGGTCAAGACATGAATAGATATGGATCTTAGAACACAATTACATACATATACATATATATAAACAAAGGGATGTTAATTTGAGTGTTTTAATTTAAAATATACATTTATGTTAATACAAATTTTGAGTGTCAAAATTTTGTATTTATATTAAATAAACATTAAAGAATCAGTTAATATTTATTATATACTGTAGATATTAAATAGCAAATAACTCCAATAATTTAAATTAATCCTTAAGAAGGATAAATTAAATTAAATCAAATTTCTTGACTAACGTTGAAATTTGAAGATTGTCCTCAAACAAATTAAATGTGATTGTTTTAAAAGAAAGAGTGGGTCTAAAATGAGTTAAAGTATGACTTCAACCATTAAGACATTAATGTTATAAAATCTACTTATACATCTCTAGTATTAGATACTAGATACGAATCACATAGTTGTATGTAAATTTATAGAAATTTCAAAATAAGTAGAAATTTGATAAAAGGATAAGTGGACTTACGATTAGAAATGAAGCAAATGTTGTTGGATTATCCATAGGTAATTGATTCTTGTTCAACGTACTGATTTAATTAAATAAAATAATTGTTATTATAAAATTCCATATAAAATAAAAGTTATTATGTATCCTGTTTAGACAAGTTTGAATTTCATTTATAATTAAAGGAATAATTGTCATTCATTTTATTTAAATTGAATATATATGGAATTTCACAAATAGTTAATGATATTTATAAATCCTTACCTATAATACTGAGCGGTTTAAATATATTTATTTAAATCCGGCAAATCTAATTAGCCAATACAAATAGGAAAACCATATCAAAAACTCCATAATGATGGAATTTTGGGATAATTTGATTTTGAATCATATGAATAATCAAATCTTGTTTGTTAGACAAAATAACCGAATCACCTTTTACTTGACACAATGAATGAGTGATAAGTATTGAGTCTCTTACATAATGATGTACATAATGATGTATATGGAGCAATGAATACATAAGCTAGAGGCAGGTTTTATTACTTTATTATATTTACTGATGATATCAGTAGATACAAATATATGTATCTTATGAAACACATATCAGAATCCTTTGAAAAGTTGGAAGAATTCAAAAATTAAGTTCAAAACCAATTTTGCTTGAAAATAAATACTCTTCGAATAGATCAAAGAGAATAATTAAGCCAATAATTTAATGGTTGTCTAGTGAGTGTGAAATTGCTTCACAACTCACTCAACTAAGAACACCATACTGGAATGGTGTTCCTGAAAGGAGAAATCGTACCTTATAAGATATAGTATGATTGATGATAAGTCATATAGATCTTCCAATACATTAAATTCAAAACAATTGCATTTAATCCTATTAAAACAATTTGAAGACACCATATAGTATATGGACTAAGAAATTATATAATATATGGACTAAGAAATGTCCTAGTATGTCTAATGCGAAGAATTGGAATGTAAGACGTTTATTGAACGTCCTTCCTTCCTCTGATAAGATCGGACCCAAATCAGATAACTAATTTTGTGGATTATCCAAAAGAAATAAATGGATATTTGAGACGATCCGAACTTCCTCGTGAAGGAAAGCCCGGATTAAATTGAGAACACGACAAATCAGAACACAAACAAAAGAATATTTCATTGCTTATTACAACAATTCCATCAGAATACAAGAATATAACATAGTATAAATAAATATCATACATTCGATAAATATCAGAGATTTACAATTTACAATGCAACGGAAAAATAATACAAAACACAACTGAAAAGAATGTATGGATACAGAGCTTTCCGAATATCATTTAGCCTATATACCAGATCCTGTGAATATAAATCTGCAAAATCCAACTACTAGCTGCCCGTGTGGAAAATAAGGGTACCAAGAGTTTAGGTTAAAACAATAAACTCCAGGTCAGTCATGTGACTGGTGTGAGAACTAAAACATTTATTAATCTTTATTTTAAAGTTTGGTAAATCAGGGGACCATGTCGTATAACACGGAACGGGTTTCCTCCCAAGAATACCAATGCATAAAACAAACAGTGCAATGCTAAATAAAGAACAATGAAACTATTATAAGACTCGGGTCCAATCACACAATGCAACGCAAGCCGGAGGATAGAGTTTTTACCTTATAATAGCCAAAAATGCTTGGTACGTGAAATTTCATGTTTTATTATTACTATATGTGTATAGTGTCAAAATAATTTCAATCATAAGTAACAATCATAGACGACATAAGTGCCCCATACCACTATGTTTCCAAATATAGGTTTACAACTAAAACCGCAAAATGTGGTATTGGAAGTTTGATTTCCATCTGTGAACCGAGGCAAAGGATCATCCATACCGCTTCAAGACAATCTAGCCTACAATGTCTCAGGATAAGAACGCATCGACCCTTGGATCTTCAGGGCCGGTCCACACGGAGTGGATTAAAATGTATGAACACTGCGTTTCCCCGCCATATGGGGCGTAAATTGGTCATACCCCGACCAAACCATCGGTCCCGGATCGACCGATATAACCGAGGCGCCTCGCAATCCATCATCCACATAAGTAAAATGCCAGGGCTAGTAAAATGCTGACACCACTCCTAGCTAGAAAGAAACGCATGTCCTCCCTTCAGTCCTCTCCCATTTCTGGTTCACACCGGGGTGTGAGGCTCGCGAATTAATGCTATACACAAAGCTGTGCCACAAAGGCCATGCTTTGATCATCAACCACAAGAATCTGCTTTTCAATAGAAGCTTTGATCATTTGCATCTAAGCATGCCACACAGGCAATTCACGTTATGCAACCGATGCCTATCAATCACACAGAATGTAATCCAATGTCAGACACACATCCATTTACAAGTTCGCTCTGGGTCTAAATGAAACCGGAGGCACCTTATACCTCCCCCATATGTCCAATACAGGGGAGAGGCACTCACATATTTGGTCGATCTCCAAGTACGTCTGGATGTTCACCACTTGTTACCTTGTCATGGGTGTACAACCCAATCAAGACATCAGTAATGATCCAAACGATGTGAAGACCTACTTTCTTCAACCTCCGTCTTCATCCTCGACATAACGTCGAATCAGTTTTTCAGAATGGGATAAACTCGGTCTTTCTGAATAACTCGCGTATATAATAAACAAGTGCTATAAGAACACAACATATGACTCATTCCAATCCAGAATATTCCTTTATTCAAATATTCTTATACATTCAGAAAGGTTGTAGTAACCCGGAAAATCCGAGCCAATTTAAATTTTTTATTTTGACAATTTTAGTGAATTTTGAATATTTAAAATGAATTATTTTAAATAATAACGACGAGAAATTTATTTTGAATAGAATTAGAACGTATATATTTATTTGAATTGACGTTAGAATATAAATATTTTATTTTAATTATAAAAGGAGTTGAAAGTGGCGCAGTAGTTTGAAAATTTGATTTTAAATTTCAAATGAATGTACAGATTCAAAATAAATTCGATTTTGGCAAAACCAAAAATATTAGAATCTATTTGAGAATATCGTTCCAATGAATCTGAAAATTTGAAATTTCATAGCGGGAGTAAAAAGATATGTCCAGTTGAAAATTCAGAATAGTCGCTATGGAAATATAGCCCTTAAAAATAGCAATTTTGCAAACGACCTTCGTTTTTGATGAAACCACTTTTGTTAGATCTGTGATGTCAAATTATTGCTAGATTTCAATTTGCATAATTTCTGAATCGATATGTGAGCGTGGCACACTAAAATGTGTTTTAACAGTTTCAGTCAATTTTGATTGACCAGAAAATGGCAAATTTTCAAACGATCTCACAATTTGATGAAATTAGTTTTGTTAGGACTGTATCGTCAATACAAAGCTAGAAAATATTTTTCGAGAATTTGTAGAGTCCGTATGTGGCCCCCGGTAAATTGAAATGTGCATTCAAATTCAATATATAGATTTATATTTTGATTTTGACGGAAACTGATCGAAACGATCGAATCAGCTTACGATACATATCCCATTATGTTCAGAAGGGGGGTAATTAGCTAGGGACGGCAGTCGGTGGATCTCATTTGGAGGTCGAAATAAAAAGTTGCTTTTTGAAATAAAAATAATTAAATATATTATATATAACCTAATTAAACCCCTCTCCCTTCATAATACAGTCAATGCCTCTTCAAAGAAAAACCTCGATCCTCCACCGATTTCCAGACCCGCCGCCCCCTGGTGATCGTTACCCCCGTCGTGGCCCCCCCTCCATCCCTGTGCCGCCTCAGGCCGCCCTATCTCTCCTCTCTCATCTTAAAAACGTGCGCCCCCGCCTGAGAGCTAGCGCCACTTCCCGCTCGGCTGCGCCACCACCTGACCGCTCGCTACCCCCGCCATGTCGCGACTCCTGCGCCCCTTCGCCCACCTTTGACCTGCGACGTGGACCCCCTTCGACCAGAAAAATGTAACAACCCGAAAATCCGAGCCAATTTAATTTTTTTTTTATTTTGGCAATTTTGATGAATTTTGAATATTTAAAATGAATTATTTTAAATAATACCGACGAAAATTTTATTTTGAATATAATTCGAACAAATATATTTATATAGATAGTCGTTAGAATATTAGTAATTATTTACAAATATAAAAGGGATTGAAAATGGCGTGGTAGTTCGATAATTCGATTTCAAACTTCAAATGAATGTACATGATTCAAAATAGACCGGAATTTAGCGAAACCAAAAATATTAGAATCTAATTGAGAATATCTTTCCAACGAATCCGAAAAATCAAAATTTCATAGCAGGAATCAAAAGTTATGTCCAGTTGAAAATTCAGAATAGTCGCTATGGAATTTTGGCCCTTATAAATAGGAATTTTGCAAACGACCTCGGTTTTCGACGAAACCACTTTTGTTGGATCCATGATGTCAAATTATTGCTAGGTTTCAAAATTCATAATTTTCTGAATCAATATGTGAGCATGGCGAAGTTAAACGTGTTTGAACAGTTTTAGTCAATTTGGGTCGACCAGAAATTGGCCATTTTTCAAACAGTCCTAGAATTCGACAAATTAGTTTCGTTAGGACCGTATCGTCAATACGAAGCTAGAAATAAATTTTCAGTAATTTTTCGAGTTTGTATATGGCCCCAGTAATTTAAAATGTGCGTTTAAATTGAATATATAAAGATTTATATTTTAAATTCAACGAAAACCTATCAAAACGATAGAATTGGCTTACCAGACATATCCCACTGTGTTTGGAATGGGGGTATTACCCTAGGGGCGACAGTCGTTGGGCCTCGTTTGGAGTTCAAATGGAAAGTCAACCTTTTTGGGATTAAATAGAAAATAAATTAAATAAAATAATATATAAATTCACTAAACCCCCCCCCCCCCTCTCTCTTTATTTTCTCTTTAACGTAAATCGATCAGCCCCTCTTTAAAATCGCCGCTCCTCAGATCCATCGCTTCTCCCTCAGCAGACTGCCACCTCTGATCGTCGTCCACCCCACCTGAAACCCTATGCCGCGCCAGAACTCGCCACACCCCCCCTCCCCATCGATCCCTCCATCTCTGACCTGCGCCCCGCCTCCCCTTCTCCCATCGCCCCTCCACCAATCAAAAAGCCAGACCTCGCGCCCAATTCGAGACCACAACCACCGTAGCCGCCATCACCTCGCAGCTCCCTCCTTTTCCGTCGAAGGCCTCTAGCACTGCGCCTCTGTCAAGATGTGGATGGCGTGCAGGTGCGTGGAGAAGGAGGGAAGAGCGGCGGTAGCCGCCGCTGTCACTTCATCGCCCATCTCCGGAGCTTCCACTTAAGGACTCCGGTAGCACATAGTTGGATGGCGACACTTTCAGCAATCGAGCAGTAGGGTTCAGGCATTGCGGTTGGTAGCGAGATTAACAGTGAGTATCTATTTTAAATTATCTATGTAATTAAAAAGGTTAAAGTTGTAATTTTTAATACATGAAGGTTTTGATTTTTATCATAGATAAAAATTAGATTCCTAAAGAAAAGATTATATTTTCGTTCATAGAAAGATTAGATCTTTATTTATAGAAAAATATAGTCTTTGTCATGAAAGTGAGCATGTAAAAATATAATTTTTATAATATAGAAAGGTTAAAAATATAATTTTTATAATATAGAAAGGTTAAAAATATAATTTTTATACAAATGGCATATCAAAAATATGATTTTTGTTCATGTAGAGAAATAAAAATATAATCTTTATTACGAGAAGAGCAATATAAAAATATAATTTTTATAACGAAGTGAAGATAAAAATTTGATTTTTATATATATGAGGTGAAGATAAAAATTCGATTTTTATATATGTAGTGAAAACGGGCGACGAAAGTGACAAAAGGCGAGCACGGCGAGATCTACCTACATATGAAGAGTCGTGGCGTTTGGTTTAGCTTGGGTGAGAACTTCTCACTTTAAATCTCGTTTTCTAGTTTGAAATATGTACTAGGATGCGGATGGTGCTTAGTAGCACCCGACACCCGTCGTCCACAGACCATGGATGACTTGTTTGTTTGGTTGCTATATTGTGAAATTTGATTGTGTGATTTGGAATAAAATATTTTATAGTTAAAAATATAATTTTAAAGTGTATATAAAATAAATAATTATAAACAAATCAGAGGTTTGTTCATATAAACTGATTTGATTGATATTTATTGGGACGAAAATTTTAAACATCGCCCAACTGCACAAATAAAATATGTGTTTGTTGATTTGAAACCCCACACGGGTATTAGGATGATATATGACATACACTAATCCCAATAATTAGTTGTGTGTCGATAGATTGATTGACGGACTGTTATAAGCGTTAAATATTTATATTTGATGCTTATACAGTGTAGAATGCACTTTGGATGATGGTTGATTATTCGTCATTACTGATATATACATGCGTTGTATGGAAATCCATAGAAATAAAATCTATGATAATTGATTGGGCCTCATTCCAGTTTTGAATAGAAATATTTGAAAAAGAAATATTTGAAATAGAAATATTTGAAAAAGAAATGTTTGAAACAGAATATTTGAAATAGAATATTTGAAAATAGAAATATTTGTAAAAGAAACATTTGAAATAGAATATTTGAAAATAGAAATATATGAAGCCGTGTTTATTAGATTGACGCCATTTTGACGTGAACGATATTTATATCAATTTATTCATTTTATAATGAATATCGAAAGTGATTTCAAAATCTGATATTTTGAATAGAATTGGAATTCGAATTGAAATCGAATAGAAATGAATTCGAATTGAAATTGAATAGAAATGAATTTGAGTAGAATTCGAATTGAATTGAAAACGAATAGAAATTGAATTAAAAATTGATTTGAATTGAAATCAATTTGAAATAAATTTAAATCGAATTTATAAGGAAAAAAATTCAATTTTGATTTGAATTTGAAAAGAAGTTGAAATCGTTTTGAAAACGAATTTAAATGATTTATATAATACGTTTTAAAAAGGAAATCAACGAAGTAAATATATTATATATATAATATAATGGCCTGAATAGAACGCGCTGCGGTAGTTCGTGAATTTCGACGATTGACTTCGAATGGATATTGCGGGAGGTCCGACCGTGGGATTCTCCTAAAACTGGAACCGTTGGGTTTGTATCGAAAAGAGCTTTCTACCGAATATTAGAAATTAGAAATCTAATGGTTGGATTTGGAATTATGTCCAAATCAAATTTGGAAAAGGTCGGTGTAAGTGCAATTCGATGGCCGTTGATGGAAATCGACTGTACGAGCCTTGATAAAATTATTAAAAATAAAATAATGTAATACCCCGTGAATTCTATAGCGTTAAACTTCACTAATTGAAGTGTAATTAATTATAGATGAAAGAATTAAGGGAAATGGGTTACGCCATTGCGTTCGTCTCGGAATTCTACTTGAGATAGAGTCCGAGTTTGCGTGAATCGGACTCCGTATGAAGGAGTTATGGCCTTCGGAAGTTTCAGAATCAAATTTAAATTCAAATAGCTCAGTTTAATTTTCAAAATTCGAATTTCAGGTTCAAACTAGGCTGGGCGGGAAAATTCCCGCCCAGAGACCAGGTCGACCATAGGGTCGACCATGGTGTCGACATGGTCACCCCAGGTCGACCATAGTGTCGACCTGGTCCCCCCCCCCCCAAGGTCGACCATAGTGTCGACCTGGGTGTCGACCTGCCTGGTCGATCTGGCTAGCCAGGTCTGGCTCTGGCTCGAATTTATGTGGCTCTGTGTGTCACTAGGGCTGACGTGTCACCTCTTGATTGGCTCTTTGAACCTTGAATGGTTTAGATTCCTCCTGTCTTCATCTGACGGCTCAAAATAACTTAAAAATCTATAAATGCATCCTAAGTCTCAACTGAAAATTCACACAAAAAAATGAGAAAGGAGTCGTCATGCTGCTAGGGAGGAATTGAGCATAGCCGTCAAGAGAGAAAAGCCTAGAGACAAATCAAATATGAAGATTAAAGTTTAATCAAACTAATCAACGCAACGTTTGTCTACCCAAAGGAGCGCATCTCGATTTCAGAATTCAGAATCCAGAATTCAAGGTTCTGCATTCGTTGTAAGTATAGTGACCTTTCAGAATATGAATAAATATTGTGATGTGATTCGATGTAAACGAAAATAGAATTGTGTTGTTGTATTGTATAAATTCTGTGTATTGTAATTGGTTCTATCATGACTTGTGTGTTGATGTTTGTGACATAAATTAATTGATGCAAGCCTATTAAACAATTGTATATGCGATGATCCCAAACCCCGTACTGACGGAGACAAGGGTAATCTTTGGAATATAACACAGAAACAGATAATAGCAGAACAGAAATAAATAAATACACCAGATAATGCACAATAGAATGTACTGGATAAATGAAATCATCAGAGTTATACAGAATACAGGATCATACTTAGTACAAATACACTTCAGCTATACATAAATGTCTACAGCGGAAACAAACAAAATATGTACAATAGGAGTTGAACAACATAAAAAGAGATAAATAATAGAATCTGTCTTCAGCTCCAGCTATCTAGAAAGAGCCAGCTAAACCTGAATACAAGGCTGCCCATGTAGAAAAAGGGGCACCCGAGTTTGAAAGTGAAACAAACTACGAGTCAGTCATGGGACTGGTATGAAAAATCTACTCAACACATTTATAATATGGCAAATCATAGGACCACGCCACTTTCGTGGAACGGGTTTACTCCATTGGATTGCCAGTGCTTTAAAACAAATCGTTCTTTTAAACATCGCAATGCTTTTTATAAAAATGAAGCCATTATAAGACTCAGTTCCCATCACACAATGCAACGCAAACCAGAGGATAGAGTTTTACCTTACAATGGCCAAAATATGGTTGATACGAATAAAACAAAAGAAATTGATATTATTACTAGTGTTTACACGTTTCAAAAACAATTTCAAATCATAACTATCAATCATAGATGGCATGGGTACCATATATCATGTCGCCATATATATATATATATATACACAATCAAAAACCACACGATGTCGTATTTGGAAATTGGATTTCCATCATGAACCAAGGCAAAAGATAGTCCTTACCGAATTTGAGACAATCTAGCCTACCATGTCTCAGGAACAACCGCAACTTCCCCCTAGATCGTCAGGGACGGTCCACCGATGTGGAATATTATGCCTAAACAATACGTCTCCCCGCCCTATGGGGTGCAAATGAGCCAACGAATGACTCCATCGGACCCGGATCGTCCGATGTAACTGAGGCGCCTCACAACAGTAACAACCACATAAGTAAAATGTCAGGCCGTGTAAAAACACCGACACAACTCCTAGCTAGAAAGAAATGCATGCCCTCCCTGAGGTCCTTCTCCCGTTTCTGGTTTATATCGGGGTGTGAGGCTCGCGAATTCACGTTATACACAAAGCTACGCCACACAGGCGGTGCTTTGATCATCACCACAAGACTTTGCTTTTCAACAGAAGCCCTGATCATTTGCCACTTAGGCATGCCACACTAGCAATTCATGCCATGCGACTGATATCCACCGATATACAACCTCTGAGCTCGTGCGTTTCAGAGAAGGGCGTTAAGCAAAAGAATAAATTCTCCATCGCCAAACAGATGTATATTTAATAGAGATCAATTAACATAGAATAAAATCCAATGTCAGACACATAGTCCATTTACAAGTCTGTTCTGGGTCTGAACGAAACCGGAGGCACTATATACCTCGCAAACCCATCGACCACCACGTACGTCTGGACGATCACCACTCTTTATCCATATTTCGGGATGCCTCCCAATCAGGACCTCGGTTACCATCCAAACGAGGTGAATATCTCTGGTCTTCGACCAACGTCTTCATCTTCGATTTCTTATCGTCGATTCAGTTATTTAGAATGGGATAAACCCGGTCTTTCTGAGAAACTCGCGTATATAATAAACAAGTGCAACACTAACATACACACGCATCATTTCAATTGATTAGTCACTAACCGTCAATCAGTAAGAGAGCGATTTCCCAAATATTAACCCCGATGGCCGAAACCAATCATCAGATCAACGCCCAGGAAACCATTCGACTTAGCCAACCTTCAGTTAATTTCTAAATTTCACATCCATATATCTTATAATATTTTATAAAGATTTATCGCTATTTTTATTTATTTTAAAATAGCCAATTTATTCAAAACGACGCTTCGGGCCATAACGCGGCCGTGGCGCTGTTTTTCCTCAGATTTGATTTACATATATCTGAAAATCTAACCGACGGATCTTCACAAAATTTACATCATTAGAAAGATTTTTTCAAAACGAATCCAACGGTTCCGGTTTCGGGAAATTCCGACGGTCGGATCTCCCGGTATAATCGTTTGAAGTTTCGATTTCAAAATACGAACTACAGCGTCGTTATTCGATTAAATATAATAATATTTTTATATATATAAAAATATAATCGATTCTGGCGCTGTTTTTCTTCAGATTTGAATTAAACATTCCAGACAATCCAACCGTTGGATTTTTACAAAGTTGGTGCCGTTGGAAAGATATTTCCAAAGCGAACCCAACAGCTGCGATTTCAGGAAAATCCGATAGTCGTATCTCCCGTACTAATCGTTTGAAATCACGGTTTCAAAATATGAACTGCAACATCGTTATTCGATATATTTCAATTCTATTTATATATATATATCGATTCTCCGATTTCAAAACTATATTCTTTTCATACATTTGATAAAAATGATATTTTTATCTAACTGTCTTCTATTTCAACACTTCACTATTTTTAACAATTCATCCATATAGTAAAAATGTGATTTTTAATGTAAAACAATTTATTTCAAAAACAGATTATTTTATATAGTTCATATTGGTGATAAAAATGGGATTTTTATTATAAAACAAATTATTTCAAAAATCGACTATTTTATATAGTTCATATAGATGATAAAAAGGTGATTTTTATATTTAAAACACAAACACCATTCAACACATGAATTTCAATTCAACGAATAAATATAGTTTCAACAAATGAAAATAATTCAAACACATGAATATTATTCAAAATTTCGGCAGCATAACGGCAGGGTAGTTAAAACCGGGACCGTCCCTAGTACGGGTCCTCGCTCTACCTTAAAACCTCGCAGTTTTTGAAAATGGGGAATCATGGATCTAGTTCGGACGCAGGCGGCATGTATATTTATTTCATTTCCACAAACTAATCCTACGTGGTTTCAACCAAATATTTCTCAACTACAAATGGGTATTTTTCAACCACAATCAATCAATATCAACCACAAACAATTCCAATCAACCATTCGCTATCAATCAATTTTCACACTAATCACAATCAATAAATATCGTCCATGGTTTGTGGACGAGGGGCGTATATATATATATATATATATATATATACATATATATATATATATATAATGCATTTCACTTCTATTTCAACACATATATAATTTTTACAATGAATATATAACTTATACATCGAACGTACAACTTATACAACGCTTATACAAGAGGTTTACAACGCTTATATAACTCATACATCGACTATATAATTTATACATCGTCGTTTTCCATATCGTTTATAAATTAGAAATCTCACATTGGGTTCCACTCCACCAAAAATAGCAGAAGGCTCAGAAAAATACACGGTCTCTTCTAAAATGTAGAAGACGTCCACACGAGTCCACTGTCTCTTGTTTCACTGAATTTCGACAAGAAACGAAAAAGATATGATTTGTACAGTGAAATCGAAAACCGTAGCGCTTTAAACTGCTATTAAATAGTTTTTTTCATCAGCCGTACCTCCTTTTTAAATCTTCAAAACTAGGTCTTCAAATCCTTTGAAATCCAAAGCACGATAGCACGATCGGTTAGCACGGGGTTGTAGAGGGTCGGAAGGCGCAGCCTTCGATGGTGGTGCGGCGGCGTTCGGTGGTCGGAGGAAGCGGCGGCGGCGGCTAGAAGGGCTCGACTCTCGAGCACGATATCTCCCCAAATACTGAACGAAAAAATCAACCCCTATATGGATTTGAAGATCTCGCTAAGCTCTACAAAAATCTCCAAAGGAGCACGATGTTTTATTGCGTGGATTGATCAGAAAATGAGGGGGAAGGTTGGGAGGCTCTTCCGCCTTCGATTGGGGAGAGAGAAAAAAGTTGTTTTTTTTTTGTAAAAATTATGATTGGTCGGTGGGTTTTAAAGGGGTTTTCTGACACGACCACCAATCTAAACCCAACGACTGTCATCCCTAGCGTTTTACCCCCATTCCAAACACAATGAGATATGTTTTGTAGGCCCATTCAACTATTTCAGTCAGATTTCCTCCAAATTAAAATATAAAACATTCAATATTTGATTTGAACGTGCATTTCAATTTTCCAAGGCCACGAACTGATTCGAAAAATTCCAGAAAAATAAATCTAGCTATGTTTTGACGATACGGTCCCAACAAAACTAGTTTCGTCAAATTCTGAGACTGTTTGCAAAAAGGCCCATTTCTGGTCGGTCCAATCTAACTTTAATTGACCAAAACACGTTTTCATTTGCTACGCTCACATACTAGCTTAAAAAATTATGAAATTTGAAACCTAGCAATAACATCACATCCCGGATCCAACAAAGGTGGTTTCGTCGAATTCCGAGGTCTTTTGCAAAATGGCCAATTTCATGGGCTATATAAATTACATAGCGACCTTTCTGAAAATTCATTTGGCCATAACTTTTTCTTTCCGCTATGAAAATTCGATTTTTCCGATTCGTTAGAAAGGTATTCACTAACAGATTTAAATATTTTTGGTTTCACTCAAATCCATTTTGTTTTGCACCCGGTACAGTCCGACAAAGTTTGAATTCAAATTTTGAAACTACCGCGCCATTTCAGGCCTTGTTTATAATTAGAATTAATTGTATTCGTTTTCAATCGTCAATTCAAACTCACTTTTCATCGCCATTATTTAAAATATTTATTTTAAATATTTAAAATCCATTATTTTAGCCAATTTAAAAAAATTAAATTGGTTCAGATTTTCCGGGTCGTTACAATCTCCCCCACTTAAAACTTTTCGTCCCAGAAAAGGAACAAAGTCGAAAGTGGTTTGATTAATCAACTCTACATTCAATCTGGCTTCAATTCTCCAACTTTTCAGTTTCTAAGAATTTTCAAATTCTTCAAAAATCTGGCTAAGACACAGAATTTTCGAAAAATTTCGCCATAACCTCCTTTTTACGGGGAGAGGTTTGGAAATTTATTGGGCCGTATTTGGTACCCAATAAATCCTAATAAGCATACACATATTTATAGTGATATATTCTGGTGTTTACAGGGGAGTGTGTATTGATAATAACTCCAGAGAATAAATTCTCGTCACCCTGTCAAGGCCTGAGGGTGTGTGTATTTTAAATGCTCCAGAGGATAATTCCTCGTCACCTCGTCCCGTGTGGGAAATAAATAGTCCATGTGCCGTATCTAATAACTAGAGAGACGTGGTTATTGTCAACTCCAGAACCGTGTGGGTTTTTTATTAATCTGTCAATTTAATCGTTACAATTTAAATAGTCCATATCAGTCATCAGTTCAACCTGTAAAATATAGTCATCGCCATACAAGCCTCTCGCTCGTATGGTAAATCTTCCACCTCGTCACACAAGATCCAAATGCTCATGTGTTATATGATGAAGTATGCCTATCTTCTGAAGTATGCCATGTAATGTAGTTCAAAATTAATTGTTACTATCCTATGGTGATATTTATTATTTCACACAGAACAAGCAGCACTCCGCATCCAATGGCATTCACAGGAGTTGATATAATAATATTTTGCATCCAACTCATTAAGGTTTACCTATTTGTCGGGCATGCAAATAAAATCTTTACTCAATAGCTATCCATTTACCTGTTCAAACATATATAATGCACATGTATATATTTCTATCTATTTTCTAATCAGTTCAATGTGTGATCTAATCGAATAAATTCTACCATTCATTCTACTATCACACAACACAAATAACAATCAAATTGTTTTTAACTTTTCAAAAATATACTAATCAATTTCTATACTCTTTTAAAATCATTCAGACTATAGAATTAAAAGTACACATCCATGGAAAGAAAATAACAACAGAGTAGAGAACTAATTAGTAATGCAAAGTACGGTAAATGTACCTTGCACCGGAGTCAAACAGAGATATCCACTCGGCATCTAGGATAGGCTTTCTGACTGCTCTCCTCAGTTTCCCAAGTACAATCTCGCGGATCTCCATTCCATTTCACTTTGACTAAGCGAACCTTCTTGTTCCTCAGCTCTTTGGTTTCTTTGCCGATGATCTTGAGCGGCTCTCTTCTCACAGCTAATTCTAGAGTAATTTCAATATCCTGCTGAGCTGCTTCTTCCACTATCAAGTCTGGATCATGAACGTGCTTTCGAAGTTGAGATATGTGAAATACATCATGAACTCCAGGCAACCAATCAAGCAATTTAACCCTATAAGCGAGAGTTCCGATCCGTTCCAAAATAGGAATCAGACCAATGAATTTGGGTGCCAACTTTCCAGTTTTACCGAACCGGATAACTCCTCTCATCGGCGATACTTTCAAATATACATAGTCGCCAACAGCAAAGGATATATCTCTTCTTCTCCTATCGGCAAAGCTCTTTTGTCGGCTCTGAGCGGCGAGTAATCGCTTCTTAATAAAATCGACTTTGTCGGCAGCTTCTCGGATCATATCAGGCCCCAACACAAGTCTATTACCGGGTTCGACCCAACAAGCAGGAGAACGGCACGGTCTACCATACAACGCTTCGAATGGCGACATTGTCAGGCTCGCCTGGTAGTTGTTGTTATATGAGAATTCAGCCAAATGCAGATGGTCTTCCCACGATCCACCAAAATCTAGAACACAAGCCCGCAATAGATCTTCTAAAACACGATTCACCCTCTCAGTCTGACCGTCTGTCTGAGGATGATAAGTGGTGCTCAAGTTCAACTTCGTTCCCAGCTCTACTTGAAATGCCTCCCAGAATTTACTAGTAAATATCGTATCTCTATCACTGACTATACTGAGCGACACTCCATGTAGTCTAACTATTTCCTTGAAATATATCTACGCCAGACTCTGAGCAGTACTGTTTGATCTGACAGGTATAAAATGGGCGGTCTTCGTGAAGCGATCTACGATCACCCAAATACTGTCATATCCTTTTCTGGTTCTGGGAAAACCATCAATGAAGTCCATGGAAATGTGTTCCCACTTCCAGCCAGGAACGTCTAGCGGTTGTAAAAATCCAGCCAGTTTCTGTTGGTCGCTCTTGACTAGCTAGCAAGTAGGGCATCGGCTAACATATAGAGAAATGTCCCTCTTCATCGACATCCACCAGAAAGTGCGTTTGATGTCATTATACATTTTTCTTACTCCTGGATGGATACTATGTTTTGACCTGTGGCATTCATCCAGTACTTCCTTTCAGAGCTCATCAATGTTAGGAACACAGATTCGACATTTCAGCCTTAGAATCCCCTCCTTATCCACCTGAAAAGTCGAGGGTTCGCCCTTCTGAATTATCTCTCTGATCTTCTGAATGAAGTGATCATCCTTTTAAAGAGCAGATATTTTATGCATCAATGAAATCGTGATAATAAAACTGGCGATCATTTCATTCTTTCGGCTTAACGCATCGGCCACGACATTGGCTTTCCCTGGAGTGTATATAATCTCAAAATCGTATGCTGTAAGGAACTCTAGCCAACGTTGCTGCCTCAGATTCAAGTCCTTTTGGGTGAACAGATACTTTAACGACTGGTGATCTGTAAACAGTTCAAATCTCTCACCCAGAAGATAGTGCCTCCAGATTTTCAAAGCGAATACTATCGCCAATAACTCAAGATCGTGAGTGACGTAGTTTTTCTCATGCGGCTTCAGCTGACGGCTAGCATAAGCAATCACTTGACCCCTTTGCATTAACATTGCGCCAAGGCCTTCTCTAGAAGCATCAGTTCAGACTTTCAAATCCTGATTGCCATCGATGATGGTTAACACTGGAGCTGTCGTTAATCTTAACTTTAGCTCTTCAAAAGCCTCCTCACTTTCTGGAGTCCATTTGAATTTAGAGTGCTTCTTTGTATGCTTCGTTAAGCGACCAGATATCTTCGAAAAGTTTTTAATGAACTTCCGGTAATAACTAGCCAATCCGAGGAAACTGCGGACTTCTGTAGGAGTACTGGGCTGTTTCCAATTTTGAATAGCTGTGATTTTACTTGGATCCACAACAATTCCTTCTTTTGATACGACATGGCCCAGAAATTTTACTTCATCTTGCCAGAATATACATTTGGATAGTTTGGCTTTTAATACATTCCTTCTGAGGATTTCCAGAACCTGTTCCAAATGCTTTTCATGTTCGGCCTTTGATTTAGAGAAGATTAGAATATTGTCAATAAAAACCAGAACAAATTTATTCAAAACTCCTCTGAACACTCTGTTCATTAGATCGACGAAATAAGATGGAGCGTTACATAAGCCGAACGGCATTACTAACCACTCGTAAAATAAGTCTGGACCTCTGAATGTTGTCATTGGAACACACTCTTCGGCAATTCGAAGTTGATGGAAGCCTGTAGCTAGGTCCATTCGTGAAAATACTTGTGCGCCATTTAATCGATCCAACAAATCATCAATCCGCAGCAATGGATATTTATTCTTTATTGTCTATTTGTTCAAATCACGATAATCCACACCTAGCCGTAGAGTACCGTCAGATTTTAGGACATACACCACTGTTGCACCCCAATTAGAGAAACTAGGCCTGATCAGACCTTTCCATACGAGCTTTCATGTTTGATTGTCTAATTCCTCCTTCTCTTTCAAGGACATTCTTCGAATAGTGTGAACTACCGACCTTGCATTCGGAATCAAAGCAATCTTGAAATCTATTTCTCTCTGCGGAGGTAAGAGAACAACTTCTTCGAACACATCCGCATAGTTGTTGACGACAGGACTGTCTTTGATGAGGTCAGGAATATCCTCTGTGACCTCTGGGATATTTCCTATTTGAGCCGGAGAAACATCCAAAGCTGCCCAGAAGTCCTTTCTATTTGTATTCTGACCTTCACAGGGAATGGTTATATAATCACCTGATTTAATCTTCGCCTTCACGACTTTGTCGGCGCATTTAACTTCAGCTTCATATTTGGTCAACCAGTCTAACCCTAAGATAAGATCAAACTCTTTAAAATTCATGATGACCGGGATGGTAGGAAACCGATAACGAGAAAAAGAAACCGGCACTCCACAAACCCAACTGAGATCTATGGAACCCCCAACCGGATTCTGGACAGTCATTGGTTCTTTTAGCTTCTTCAAATTCAAATCTAGTTTCTTAGCTGCATTCTTGGCAATGAAGCTTCGTGACGCGCCTATGTCAAACAGTACTTTAACTGGAATATCTTTGACAGTAAGCGTGCCTTCTAAAACATCTGGCCTTTCCTGAATAGCTAAGGGCTCAGCAGTTTCTTCCACTTCATTTACCTGAGCCTCTTTGGTCTTTTTCATTAGCCAGCAATCTTGCTTTACATGACCAGCCTATTGGCATTGACTGCACTTTCTATTCTCTTGAAAATTCATCCCGGATTTAGACCCACCGTCCTTTCGTCTGTTTGAAGATCTGCAGTTCCTCATCGAATGCCGTTGCTGATTACACTTTAGACACACGACTGCCTTTACCTTTTTCTGACCGACCTTTGGCCTCTTTCTGGCCTCAGCCTTTATACTTACCTTAGGCTGCACACTAGTCTCTGGGCTATCAGCTTCGAATTTTCTTTTGCTGCTAGAACTGATTTCTTCTTCGTCTTGCAACATGCCTTTCTTATGGAGATCTTCATACTGATAAGCCATATAAATCATTTCTGAAAAAGGAAGCTTCACATGCCCATTACTTTATTCTGGTATTTCCTTTGAAGCCCGTAAATAAATCTCAGATTCTTTCTCTTCGTATTCTGAATTAGATGGGGAGCAAAGTGAGAAAGTTCGTTGAATTTCTTATGATATTCTGGAATGGTCATATCTCCTTGTATCAGATAAGAAAATTCATCGCATAATCGCTCAGTCGCTTCGGGAGGAGTAAATTTTTCTAGGAAAATCACTTTGAATCTGTCCCAGGTGATATCACCTTCTGGATTATTCTCAATAACTGAATCCCACCAGAACAAAGCTTCATCGTTGAGTGCCCAGGATGCCAGTAATATTTTCTGGTCATCCCTCGGCTTTAATGCTTCGAAGATTTTCTCAGCAGAACGAATCCAAGCTTGTGTTTTCATAATTGATTCTTCACCCGAGAAGGGTTTTCCACCCAGATTTCTATATTTCATAAATAGAGCTTCTATATCCGGGTCAGTATTACTTCTTCTGTTTCTGGCACTCATTTTCTAGTTCTTCTGCAAATAGCAGAACAAGTGTCAGGTCAACAGAAAAGATATTTTAAAATATAGAGACAAATACTTGAATGTAAATGCGTCTATCTATGTGTTATCTCATTCTGCTACTCATACCAGGATATTACTTATCTTATCTGTGCAGAGTTACCCGTCCTAGAACACTACTAGTTCTATTTCTGACGAGTTCGTTAATATGTTATATTCCAGAACTAAGCTTAACCAAAGCTCTAATACCACGCTGCGACGACCCCAAACCCCGTACTAACGGAGACAAGGGTAATCTTTGGAATATAACACAGAAACAGATAATAGCAAAATAGAAATAAATAAATACACAAGATAATGCACAATAGAATGTACTGGATAAATGAAATCATCAGAGTTACACAGAATACAGGATCATACTTAGTACAAATACAGTTCAGCTATACATAAATGTCTACAGCGGAAACAAACAAAATATGTACAATAGGAGCTGAACAGCATAAAAAGAGATAAATAATAGAATCCATCTTCAGCTCCAGCTATCCAGAAAGAGCCAGCTAAACCTGAATACAAGGCTACCCGTGTAGAAAAAGGGGCACCTGAGTTTGAAAGTGAAACAAACTACGAGTCAGTCAAGGGACTGGTATGAGAAATCTACTCAACACGTTTATAATATGGCAAATCACAGGACCACGCCACTTTCGTGGAACGAGTTTACTCCATTGGATTTCCAGTGCTTTAAAACAAATCGTTCTTTTAAACATCGCAATGCTTTTTATAAAAATGAAGCCATTATAAGACTCAGTTCCCATCACACAATGCAACGCAAACCGAAGGATAGAGTTTTACCTTATAATGGCCAAAATATGGTTGATACGAATAAAACAAAAGCAATTGATATTATTTCTAGTGTTTACACGTTTCAAAAACAATTTCGAATCACAACTATCAATCATAGACGGCATGGGTACCATATATCATGTCGCCATATATATATACAATCAAAAACCGCATGATGTCGTATTTGGAAATTGGATTTCCGTCATCAACCAAGGCAAAAGATAGTCCTTACCGAATTCGAGACAATCTAGACTACCATGTCTCAGGAACAGCCGCAACTGCCCCTGGATTGTCAGGGCCGATCCACCGATGTGGATTATTATGCCTGAACAATACGTCTCCCCGCTCTATGGGGTGCAAATGAGCCAACGAATGACTCCATCGGACCCGGATCGTCCGATCTAACCGAGGCGCCTCGCAACAGTAACAACCACATAAGTAAAATGTCAGGTCGTGTAAAAACACCGACACAACTCCTAGTTAGAAAGAAATGCATGCCGTCCCTGAGGTCCTTCTCTCGTTTCTGGTTCAAACCGGGGTGTGAGGCTCGCGAATTCATGTTATACACAAAGCTATGCCACACAGGTGGTGCTTTGATCATCACCACAAGACTTTGCTTTTCAACAAAAGCCCTAATCATTTGCCACTTAGGCATGCCACACTAGCAATTCATGCCATGCGACTGATATCCACCGATATACAACCTTTGAGCTTGTGCGTTTCAGAGAAGGGCGTTAAGCGAAAGAATAAATTATCCACCGCCAAACAGATGTATATTTAATAGAGATCAATCAACGTAGAATAAAATCCAATTTTAGACACATAGTCCATTTACAAGTCCGTTCTGGGTCTGAACGAAACCGGAGGCACTATATACCTCGCAGACCCGTCGACCACCACGTACGTCTGGACGATCTCCACTCATTACCCATATTTCGGGATGCCTCCTAATCAGGACCTCGGTTACCATCCAAACGAGGCAGAGGAATGGATTTACTTCTGGAGGGTAGGTTCACGCTCTCATAGCACCTCCACAAGAACGAGGTAGAAATATTTCTGTTAAGAGTTTAGTTTATCTTTTTGATCAACCTGTTCGTACACTCTTTGATTTTGGCGCATCGCACTCTTTTATATCTACTGTTTTAGTTGAATCTCTGCACCTAGACATCGATTATTTGGCCCTTTGGGATCGAAACAACCTAGGAAAAGTTGTCGCCTTCGTTAGTGTTAAGCATAAGGTCTCCTAAGAATAGAATGGATCGGTCCCTATTAGATCAACTTTGACTTTCGCTTCCCGCCTTCTCCTTTCATTTGTTAAGCATAAGGCATTTTGCACCTCAAGTGTCAGGGCAACTACTCATTCCCCGACTGAGAGCCAACTCCGCTTTGGGGCTCGGACACGAATGCAGTCACATGGATTTGACAATATTCCGGAGGGGGGTCTTTGCTTCACTTTGTCTCAATCTCCTCCCGCCTCCCTAATATGATAGAATGGATCGGTCTCCCTATTAACAGCTACGCTACTCGATTATTTGGCCCTTTGGGATCGAAACAACCTAGGAAAAGTTGTCGCCTTCGTTAGTGTTAAGCATAAGGTCTCCTAAGAATAGAATGGATCGGTCCCTATTAGATCAACTTTGACTTTCGCTTCCCGCCTTCTCCTTTCATTTGTTAAGCATAAGGCATTTTGCACCTCAAGTGTCAGGGCAACTACTCATTCCCCGACTGAGAGCCAACTCCGCTTTGGGGCTCGGACACGAATAACGAGATTGATTATTCACGCCCAGTATATTCATTTTTATTGAGATCTTGGGTTTCTTCCCCAGTATATTAATTGCCGGATTCTCCGGTGTTTTACTTAGCTGAACAGCACTAGCTCCTTCTTAGATATTTTTCACCTTCCAACCTTTTCAGAAAACCAGTTCACTGCGCGCCCCACCCCGTACTGTGTTGCCTACGCTTGCGCCCCAGGTTGCTGACTTTAAGTCATCCGGGCGCGCTACGGCAACACAGCCTACGCTTGCTGCTTGCTGGTTTTTCCATCATCCAATCCACATCGAATGAAACCGCTTCCAATATCCTGGTGCTCATTGTTCTCATAGTAAGAAGAGTCAACCAGGGAAAGTCCCATTAGGAAGTGCAAGGGGCACAGCAGATGACTTCCTTAGTCTAGTTCCGTGCTGTTCTCATTAAAAAGAAGAATCGCAGGAAGAGTAGTTCTTTCGACCACCGTCTTCATCTTCGATTTCTTATCGTCGATTCAGTTATTCAGAATGGGATAAACCCGGTCTTTCTGAGCAACTCGCGTATATAATAAACAAATGCAACACTAACATACACACGCATCATTTCAATTCATTAGTCACTATCCGTCAATCAGTAAGAGAGCGATTTCCCAAATATTAACCCCGAAGGCCGAAACCAATCATCAGATCAACGCCCAGGAAACCATTCGACTTAGCCAACCTTCAGTTAATTTCTAAATTTCACATACATATCGCTTATTATATTTTATAACGATTTATCGCTATTTTTATTTATTTTAAAATAGCCAATTTATTCAAAATGACGCTTCGGGCCATAACGCGGCCGTGGCGCTGTTTTTCCTCAGATTTGATTTACACATATCTGAAAATCTAACCGTTGGATCTTCATAAAATTTACATCATTAGAAAGATTTTTTCAAAACGAATCCAACGGTTCCGGTTTTGGGAAATTTCGACGGTCGAATATCCCGGTATAATCGTTTGAAGTTTCGATTTCAAAATACGAACTACAGCGTTGTTATTCGATTAAATATAATTATATTTATATATATAAAAATATAATCAATTTTGGTGCTGTTTTTCTTCAGATTTGAATTAAACATTCCAGACAATCCAACCGTTGGATTTTTACAAAGTTGGTGCCGTTGGGAAGATATTTCCAAAGCGAACCCAACGGTTGCGATTTCAGGAAAATCCGATGGTCGGATCTCCCGTACTTATCGTTTGAAATCACGGTTTCAAAATACGAACTGCAGCGTCGTTATTCGATATATTTCAATTCTATTTATATATATATATCGATTCTCCAATTCCAAAACTATATTCTTTTCATACATTTGATAAAAATGATATTTTTATCTAACTGTCTTCTATTTCAACACTTCTCTATTTTTAACAATTCATCCATATAGTAAAAATGTGATTTTTAATGTAAAACAATTTATTTCAAAAACAGATTATTTTATATAGTTCGTATTGGTGACAAAAATGGGATTTTTATTATAAAACAATTTATTTCAAAACTCGACTATTTTATATAGTTCATATAGATGATAAAAAGGTGATTTTTATATTTAAAACACGAACACCATTCAACACATGAATTTCAATTCAATAAAAAAATACAGTTTCAACAAATGAAAATAATTCAAACACATGAATATTATTCAAAATTTCGGCTACATAACGGCAGGGTAGTTAAAACCGGGACCGTCCCTAGTACGGTTCCTCGCTCTACCTTAAAACCTCGCGGTTTTTGACAATGGGGAATCATGCATCTAGTTCGCACGCAGGCGGCATGTATATTTATTTCATTTCCACAAACTAATCCTATGTGGTTTCAACCAAATATTTCTCGACCACAAATGGGTATTTTTCAACCACAAACAATTCCAATCAACCATTCGCTATCAATCAATTTTCACACCAATCACAATCAATAAATATCGTCCATGGTTTGTGGACGAGGGGCATATATATATATATATATATATATATATATATATATATATATTGGTTCACTTACAACTTATACAATGCTTATACAAGAGGTGTACAACGCTTATATAACTCATACATCGACTATATAATTTATACATCATCGTTTTCCATATCGTTTATAAATTAGAAATCTCACATTGGGTTCCACTCCACCAAAAATAGCAGAAGGCTCAGAAAAATACACGGTCTCTTCTAAAATGTAGAAGACGTCCACACGAGTCCACTGTCTCTTATTTCACTGAATTTCGACAAGAAACGAAAAAGATACGATTTGTACAGTGAAATCGAAAACCGTAGCGCTTTAAACTGGTATTAAATAGTTTTTTTCATCAGCCGTACCTCCTTTTTAAATATTCAAAACTAGGTCTTCAAATCCTTTGAAATCCGAAGCATGATAGCACGATCGGTTAGCATAGGGTTGTAGAGGGTCGGAAGGCGCAGCCTTCGATGGTGGTGCAGCGGCGTTCGGTGGTCAGAGGAAGCGGCGTCAGCGGCTGGAAGGGCTCGACTCTCGAGCACGATATCTCCCCAAATACTGAACGAAAAAAAACAACCCCTATATGGATTTGAAGATCTCACGAAGCTCTATAAAAATCTCCAAAGGAGCACGATGTTTTATTGCGTGGATTGATCAGAAAATGAGGGGGAAGGTTGGGAGGCTCTTTCGCCTTCGATCGGGGAGAGAGAAAAAAGATTTTTTTTATATAAAAATTATGATTGGTTGGTGGGTTTTAAAGGGGTTTTCTGACACGACCACCAATCTAAACCCAACGACTGTCGTCCCTAGCTTTTACCCCCATTCCGAACACAATGAGATATGTTTCGTAGGCCCATTCGACTATTTCAGTCAGTTTTCCTCCAAATTAAAATATAAAACATTCAATATTTGATTTGAACGTGCATTTCAATTTGCCAGGGCCACGAACTGATTCGAAAAATTCCAGAAAAATAAATCTAGCTATGTGTTGACGATACGGTCCCAACAAAACTAGTTTCGTCGAATTCTGAGACTGTTTGCAAAAAGGCCCATTTCTGGTTGATCCAATCTAACTTTAATTGACCAAAACACGTTTTCATTTGCCACACTCACATACTAGCTTAAAAAATTATGAAATTTCAAACCTAGCAATAACTTCACATCCCAAATCCAACAAAAGGGGTTTCGTCGAATTCCGAGGTCGTTTGCAAAATGGCCAATTTCACGGGCAATATAAATTCCATAGCGACCTTTCTGAACATTCATTTGGCCATAACTTTTGCTTTCCGCTATGAAAATTCGATTTTTCAGATTCGTTAGAAAGGTATTCACTAACAGATTTAAATATTTTTGGTTTCACTCAAATCCATTTTGTTTTGCACCCGGTAAAGTCCGACAAAGTTTGAATTTAAATTTTGAAACTACCGCGCCATTTCAGGCCTTGTTTATAATTAGAATTAATTGTATTCGTTTTCAATTGTCGATTCAAACTCACTTTTCATCGCTATTATTTAAAATATTTATTTTAAATATTTAAAATCCATTATTTTAGTTAATTTAAAATTTTTAAATTGGTTCAGATTTTCCGGGTCGTTACAGTATATGAAAACAATGGCACTTGTAAGTTTGTGGCAAAAACTAGAATTTGATCCCTTTATGTTTATGCCTACAGCATGGATTATATACATTCACTAAGTCTAAATTAAGGCTTATGTAAACATGTTCTAGATTTGAAACCTTTTAGGCCTACATGATCCAAAACCTATGATATCATTTTCATGTTTATTTGCAAGTATAATTGGATCTATGTGAAGTATCGTTTGGGTTTCATAAACTATGCAAGTTCATGTTTATTTGCAAGTATAATTGGATCTATGTTAAGTATCGTTTGGGTTTCAAAAACTATGCAAGTCCATGTTGAAATAGGCTATGTGATTAGATGTTAAAATTGGATATTTTGGTAAATATACAACATGCTAGTTTTGTGATTAACATTATGCCAAGTTAAACATGTTTAAACACAAGTTTGTATTAGCCTAAACTATGCCATTTCATATGTCACCTACTTAGTGATACTTTGGTTTTAATGCAAGTTCACATGACCCATCATTTATGTTAGTATAGCTAAATTGCAAGTTCATGCGCCACACACCCTTATATGTTGTAAGCTATTACATGTTCTTGATTTCCCCTTCTTCTCACGCTTATAAAGTTGGGCTGAATTGTGTCAATCCTAACACTTGTTATAATGTTGCGAACGTATAAACGGGGGTAATAACGTTGGGTGTAAACCATTGAAAATATATCTTGGCATGTTTGGCACATGCCAATGACAATGACATTTAAGTGGTATAAATTGTTATACCCAAGAATAAAAGACATGACATATACATATATAATTGAGAAGTAATAAAATATGTAAATTTAGATAACACGATATGCTTAACCCGAGGTTGGATTGAGTTGTGATGTAAACCTGCCCGGACCCGCCCGGCTGTCCAATAGTCACAACAATACCTATCCAATGTGGGTGGTTAAGCATTGAGCCCAATAAAGACCCGAGGTTAGACTTAGCTACGGTGTAAACCTGCCGGAACCGACCGACACATCCTTTAACCGTAGCAATACATGTCTAATATGAGTGGTCTGGTGCTCCTAAGAGGCTAAGGACAGGTGGTAGGGTTAAGTCAACTATAACACTTAACCAAATTCAATATGTTAACAAGAATTGATGGGTGGGGGTTAGGTAAATACAGACACTTAACCACTTATCAAGTTTGACTAGAAAAAATCCTGGTAACGAGGGACCCATTTCAGCAGTAACTCAAGTTAGGTATCAACGGTACCCTGAAACTAGGCAGGGTGGGGCACGATTACTGGGATGATTGTAAGCGGTCAAACGACGGCGGTAGGTGCACAGTGTAGGTCTAACGGGGTGCGGGCGTGCACACACTCCGTAGCAAACAACCAGGGTACTGGGGACACCAGTAGTATAACCTATGCCTTCTAGTATTTGTGTCAGGGCTGCCACCATGGGTCTTGATACACCCCATGGTGGGACCAACATAGGTATCTACAACTCTTGGGGGCCGTATGACACATGTTAACGCGAGTAGGAGCCGATCATTTAATAAGAATGGGGATCACTTCACCCTCAGCATGGGGTGCCAGTTGGAATAAACTCAAGTAGGTGCAGAGATATATAGTGTGGGTGCGATAATACATTCGATTCCAAACGTCACCTCCTTAGCGTGTGACACTTTCCTATTTTCAGTTTATATCTATCATGCCCTTTTCTTATTCACATACTGAAGAGTTACTAGATTTACTCAGGCTTTATGTCCGACCCTATTTTCTTTTCATCTTCTTTTCTTCCGTCCCGCCCCCCCAAGTCCAAAGGGAGGAAAGAGCTCAGCTCAGTCAGGCTCTTTACAAGCTCCCAGGCCGTAGATGTATGATTTGGATCTCTTTTGCTTGGATTATAGCTTTGGATATCACTATGGGGATTTTTGTCACTTTATTTATGTTTTATGCTTCTTTAATAATCAAGACAGTAATGATGTTGTAATGTTGGAAGTATTTTGAGACAATTATGGAATGTTTTGTTTTGAACACATATTGATGAAATAAAAGTCTGTATGGTTTCCGCTGTTTAAAATATGTGTATTTATATTTGTCTTGAGTTTATCTGTGGCTTTTACTTATAAACCTCCACCAAAGTTAAGACATTCCTTTTGTGAGTGACCTTAATGGAGGTGGGGTGTTTCACTTGGTATCAGAGCATAGGTTTACCAGATAAGATAAAAGTTTTTGAAATTATTTTCAAAAAGAAAATTTAAAGAAGCGTTTTTCAAGAAAAAGTGTTATATTCTTAAAATGACAAAATCCCTCAAAGCCATATGCACTATCTCTCTCTATCCTTTGTTTTGAATCTTTCCTTTCTGTTTCAGCATGTCTGGGGACCCTACTTCTCAGCTACAGATGCTTTTACTCCTCCTCCTCCTCTACGTGAACCAGCAAATGGAAGAATCGCCGAACAAGAAGACGGATAATAGTCAAGGAGGAAAGTACCACAACAATAATAACAAGACATGTAAGAAAAGGAAATGTTATTTCTGTGGCATTGTTGGACATGTGGTGAACGACTGCAGAAAGAAGAAGAGGAAGATGAGTGCTACTTGCTTCCATTGTGGAGAGACTGGGCACCAAGCTAAGGACTGCCTAAAGAAGAAAGGGCAGGGACAGAAAGCCGGGTCCACTTCAGGGGGTCAGGTTCATGTGCTAGTGGCACCTCAGCAGGAACGAGGTAGTAATATTTCTGTAGAAAGTGTAGTCTATCTTTATAATCATCCAGTTCGTATACTTTTTAACTTTGGCGCATCACACTCTTTTATTTCATCTGCCGTAGTAAAATCTCTGCATCTAGACACTAGTATGGTAGAAGATCCCTTAGTAGTTTCAAATCCAATTGGGGGCTCCGCTTACTTGTCAATGGTTTGTTTGGATTTGAAAATCTCTATTCTCAGCGTTGAGTTTAGTTGTGATGCCTTTGTCTTAGGCTTCTCGGGATATGGTTTGATCTTAGTCATGGACTGGTTATCCAGTAATAGTGCCTTCCTTGATTGTGAGAAAAGAGTAGTTAGACTCTTGACTCGGCTCGGTAACACTCTAGAAATTTCTTGTAATCCCTTGAATGCTGTTATGTTTAGTTATCTAGAGTCACTTGATGCTTCTGGTGAAAATTTGCAATCAGTGAGAGTAGTCCGGGAATATCCGGATGTCTTTGAGGAGGTGAAAGGCTTACCTCCGAGGCGGGAAATAGACTTCCGCATATATCTTGTGGATAACGCAAAACTTGTAGCTTTACATGTCAGACACATGACTCCAAAGGAGAGAAAGGAGCTCAGTAAGTAGGTTAAAGAACTTCTCGAAAAGGGGTTCATTAGACGGAGCATTTTGGAATGGGGTGCTCCAGTGGTGTTCGCAACCAAAGTGGACGGTTCGCTTCGCCTTTGTGTCGACTATAGGGAGTTAAACAAATTGACCAAGAAAAATAGGCACCCTCTTCCCCGAATCGACGATTTGTTTGATCAGCTTGTACGTGCAACGGTCTTCTCCCAACTTGATCTGGCAGCTGGGTTCCATCAGCTAAGAGTAGCTGAAGATAGCATTGATAAAACGACGTTCAGAACCCCAGACGGTTTCTTCGAGTGGCTTGTCATGCCTTTACGCTTGACAAATGCACCCGCTTATTTCGTAGACCTAATGACCAGGGTGTTCAGAGAATTCCTCAACAAATTTGTGGTTGTCTTCGAAGATGATATCTTAATCTTCTCAAAGAATGAGGAAGATTATGCTCAGCATCTGAAAGAAATCATGGATACTCTCTGGGCACATCAGTTAAAAGCCAAATTCTCTAACCGTCACTTCTGGAGAAAAGAAGTAAGATTTCTGGGGCATATATTGTCCAAAGAAGGGTTGGCCGTGGACCCTGCGAAAGTGGTGGCAGTGCAAGATTGGAAGACACCAAGAAATGCAACCGAAGTTCGAAGCTTTCTTGGGCTAGGCAGTTTTTACCAAAAGTTTATTAGGGATTTCGCGAAAATCTCGGCCCCACTCACACGACTAACAAAGAAGAATCTGGCGTTCACTTGGGATTTGGACTACGAGTTTGCTTTCCAACGATTAAAAAGGGCTCTCACAATAGCCCCAGTTCTGACTTTGCCAGATGGAAGCAAAATGTTCACAGTATACACGGATGCATGTGGAACGGGACTAGGCGTTGTTCTAATGCAAGAAGGAAGGGTAGTAGCTTATGGCGGAAGACAATTGAAAGTTCATGAAGAGAACTACCCAACCCACGACCTTGAGTTAGCCGCCATCGTCTTTGCGCTTAAGTCTTGGCGCCATTATCTCCTAGGTGAGAAGTTTGAATTATACACTGACCATAAATCGTTGAAATATCTCTTCTTCCAGAAGGATCTTAGCTTGAGGCAGCAAAGATGGATGGAGTTTCTTGCCTCGTATGACTTTGAAATTTCCTATACTCCCGGCAAAGGTAACGTAGTAGCAGATGCGTTGAGCCGAAAGAAACTGACCTTAAGCCCTCTCTTTGTGGAAAGGTAAAGCTTGGAGTATATAGCCAGTTTCAACATTAGGCCCTCCTCAGATTTTAAAACGGGTTTGTTAGCATCTCTCGAAGTACGCCCTACTCTCTTGGACTCAATAGGGGCTGAACAATGTGAAGACCCTCAGCTTGTCGATGTGATTGATAAACTTATTAGGGGTGAGACTTCTAGTCACCTCAGTAGATATGTCATCGATGATAAGGGTTGGTTGAGGCGAGATGGAAGATTATGCATCCCACAAGCAAGGGAGTTGACAAAGAAGGTTCTCGAAGAAGCGCATCATTCCAAGATGACTATACACCCTGGCGGTGATAAGATGTACAAGGATATAAAAAGGACTTTCTTTTGGAATGGCATGAAACAAGACGTGGCAGATTTCGTTTCAAAGTGCATGACCTGCCAACGGGTCAAGGCGGAACAGAAGGAGGACTACTTCATCCTTTAGAGGTCCCATAGTGGAAGTGGGATAGCATTTCAATGGACCTCATTGATGGACTACGTAGGTCGAGAAGAGGCAACACCAGCATTAGGGTAATAGTGGATAGGCTTACTAAAAGCGCCCACTTTATACCTATCAAGAGTAGAAGGACTGCTGCATCTCTAGCATCTCTTTATCTCAAGGAAATAGTTTGACCCCATGGGATACCCTCCAGCATTGTTAGTGACCGAGACCCTATCTTCACAAGCGAGTTTTGGCGGAGTCTGCAAGAAGCTGTAGGCACACAGTTATGTTTGAGCACGGCCTATCACCCCCAAACCAATGGCCAAATGGAAAGGGTGAATAGAGTTTTAGAGGATCTTTTGAGACTTTGCGTTCTTGACTTTGGAGGGACGTAGGAGGATCACCATCCTTTAGTGGAATTTGCCTACAACAACAGCTACCAAGCTACCATTGGTATGGCACCCTTCGAAGCCTTGTATGGAAGACCATGCAAATCACCAACTTGTTGGTGGGAGTCTACAGATAAGCTTGTACTTGGGCCATACATGATTCGAGAGACTTCGGAGAAAGTGGACTTGATACGTAGGAGAATGAAGACTGCCCAAGACAGACAGAAATCCTACGCCGACAAAAGAAGGGCCGACCTTGAGTTTGAGGTTGGGGACAGGGTTTTCCTTAAGGTATCTCCTTTAAGGAACGTCGTTTGCTTTGGGTCCGCATGAAAGCTAGCACCAAGATTTGTAGGACCATTTCCTATCATCGAGAAGGTTGGGAAGATGGCCTATAGACTAGAGCTACCCGAGAGACTGGCCGGAGTTTACAACGTCTTTCATGTTTCTCACCTCCGGAAGTGTTTGCATGAGTCTGCGGAAGAGGTGGAACCTAGCATTCTAGAAGAAGCCGAAGTGGAACGTGAAGCAACTGTGAGGAGAGTTCCAACCTGCATCTTAGGAACTAAAGTGAAAAAGCTACGCAACCGCGAAGTTAAACTCGTTAAAGTTCAGTGGAGCGACGCCGAGGAAGATGCGACTTGGGAAACTGAGGACAGAATATGCTCTGCCTACCCTCTTATTTTTGAGGGTACATCTTTGATCTCTCTTTTTCCTTATGTTATGCTTTATCTATATTTTTAGGTATATCTCCTCGTTCCTTTTTCCTAACTCCTTAGGTAGAAAACAAATGGATGCAAACATGTATTTGAAACATGTTATGGATGATGGCTGCAAATGGTTGCTAGTGATTGCTAGTGGTTGCTAGTGATTGCTAGTGGTTGCTCGTAGATGCATATACACACACACCCTAGGTTATAGATCGGCTCAGTCACTTCATATTGCATATGCCTATATATGTATTCTCATTTGTATATGGTTGAAACTTGATATGCTGTCATATGGTCGTCACATTTGTATGAATGGCTGTGCACTCATGAAGAATTATGAGTAGGAAAAAAAATTGCATACATAATGGATTCATGACACTTACATGATTCGCATTAAGGAGGTCAGCTGAATCAGTAGACCGCCTGATTTCTGCATTAGATAAGGACATGTACACACACTATGCATATGATCATGAAGCATTAGAAGTCTTTTAAGGACAGTGGATGCCTGTGTTTGTTGGTTGAGTAGATGGACCGTTGGATGGTAGGAGATACATTCTTCCTAACATTAAGATTTCGGGGACGAAATCCTTTTAAGGGGGGAGAATGTAACACCCCGTGAATTCTATAACGTTAAACTTCACAAATTGAAGTGTAATTAATACTAGATGAAAGAATTAAGGGAAATGGGTTACGCCATTACGTTCGTCTTGGAATTCTGCTTGAGATAGCGTCCGAGTTTGCGTGAATCGGACTCCGTATGGAGTTATGGCCTTCAGAAGTTTCAGAATCATATTTAAATTCAAACAGCTCAGTTTAAATTTCAAAATTCGAATTTCAGGTTCAAACTGGGCTGGGCAGGAAAATTCCTGCCCAGAGACCAGGTCGACCATAGGGTCGACCATGGTGTCGACCTGGTCCCCCCAGGTCGGGTCGACCTGGGTGTCGACCTACCTGGTCGACCTGGCTGGCCAGGTCTGGCTCTGGCTCGAATTTCTGTGGCTCTGTGTGTCACTAGGGCTGATGTGTCACCTCTTGATTGGCTCTTTGAACTTTGAATGGTCTAGATTCCTCCTGTCTACATCTGACGGCTCAAAACAACTTAAAAATCTATAAATACACCCTAAGTCTCAACTGAAAATTCACACAAAAAAATGAGAAAGGAGTCGTCATGCTGCTAGGGAGGAGTTGAGCATAGCCGTCAAGAGCGAAAAGCCTAGAGACAAATCAAATTAAGAAGAAGATTAAAGTTTAATCAAACTAATCAACGCAACGTTTGTCTACCCAAAGGAGCACATCTCAATTTCAGAATTCAGAATCCAGAATTCAAGGTTCTGCATTCGTTGTAAGTATAGTGACCTTTCAGAATATGAATAAAAACTATGATGTGATTCGATGTAAATGAAAATAGAATTCTGTTGTTGTATTGTATAAATTCACTGTATTGTAATTAGTTCTATCATGACTTGTGTATTGATGTTTGTGGCATAAATTAATTAATCCAAGCCTATTGAACAATTGTATATGAAAACAATGACACTTGTAAGTTTGTGGCAAAAACTAGAATTTGATTCCTTTATGTTTATGGCTATAGCATGGATTATATACATTCACTAAGTCTAAATTAAGGCTTATGTAAACATGTTCTAGATTTGAAATCTTTTATGCCTACATGACCCAAAACCTATTATATCATTTTCATGTTTATTTGCAAGTATAATTGGATCTATGTGAAGCATCGTTTGGGTTTCCTAAACTATGCAAGTTCATGTTTATTTGCAAGTATAATTGGATCTATGTTAAGTATCGTTTGGGTTTCAAAAACTATGCAAGTCCATGTTGAAATAGGCTATGTGATTAGATGTTAAAATTTGACATTTTGGAAAATATACAACATGCTAGTTTTGTGATTGACATTATGCCAAGTTAAACATGTTTAAACACAAGTTTGTATTAGCCCAAACTATGTCATTCCATATGTCACCTACTTATTGGTACTTTGGTTTTAATGCAAGTTCACATGACCCATCGTTTTTGTTAGTATCGCTAAATTGCAAGTTCATGCGCCACACACCCTTATATGTTGTAAGATATTATATGTTCTTGATTTACCCTTTTTCTCACGCTTATAAAGTTGGGCTGAATTGTGTCGAGCCCAACATTTGTTATAATGTTGCGAACGTATAAACGGGGGTAATAACGTTGGGTGTAAACCATTGAAAATATATCTTCGCATGTTTGGCACATGCCAATGACAATGACATTTAAGTGGTATAAATTGTTATACCCAAGAATAAAAGACATGACATTTACATATATAATTGAGAAGTAATAAAATATGTAAATTTAGAAAACACGATATGCTTAACCCGAGGTTGGATTGAGTTGTGATGTAAACCTGCCCGGACCCGCCCGGCTGTCCAGTAGTCACAACAATACCTATCCAATGTAGGTGGTTAAGCATTGAGCCCAATAGGGACCCGAGGTTAGACTAAGGTACGGTGTAAACCTGCCTGGAACCGACCGGCACATCCAGTAACCGTAGCAATACCTGTCTAATGTGAGTGGTTTGGTGCTCCTAAGAGGCTAAGGACAGGTGGTAGGGTTAAGTCAAGTATAACACTTAACCAAATTCAACATGTTAACAAGAATTGATGGTTGGGGGTTAGGTAAATACAGACACTTGACCACTTAACATGTTTGAGTAGAAAATTCATGGTAATGAGGGGCCCGTTTCAGCAGTAACCCAAGTTAGGTATCAACGGTACCCTGAAACTAGGCAGGGTGGGGTACGATTACTGGGTTGATTGTAAGCGGTCAAACGACGGCGGTGGTTGCATAGTGTAGGTCTAACGGGGTGCGGGCGTGCACACACTCCGGAGCAAACAACCAGGGCATTGGGGACACCAGTAGTATAACCTATGCCTTCTAGTATTTGTGTCGGGGCCGCCACCATGGGTCTTGATACACCCCATGGTGGGACCAGCATAGGTATCTACAATTCTTGCGGGCCGTATGACACATGTTAACGTGAGTAGGAGCCGATCTTTTAATAAGAATGGGGATCACTTCACCCTCAGCATGGGGTGCCAGTTGGAATAAACTCAAGTAGGTGCAGAGATATATAGTGTGGGTGCGATAGTACATTCGATTCCAAACGTCACCTCCTTATCGTGTGACACTTTCCTATTTTTAGTTTATATCTATCATGCCCTTTTCTTATTCACATACTAAAGAGTTACTAGATTTACTCAGGCTTTATGTCTGACCCTATTTTCTTTTCATCTTCTTTTCTTCCGTTTCCCCCCAGGTCCACAGGGAGGAAACAGCTCAGCTCATTCAGGCTCTTTACAAGCTCCCAGACCGTAGATGTATGATTTGGATCTCTTTTGCTCGGATTATGGCTTTGGATATTTCTATGGGGATTTTTGTCACTTTATTTATGTTTTATGCTTCTTTAATAATCAAGACAGTAATGATGTTGTAATGTTGGAAGTATTTTGAGACAATTATGGAATGTTTTGTTTTGAACACTTGATGAAATAAAAGTTTGTTTGGTTTCCGCTGTTTAAAATATGTGTATTTATATTTGTCTTGAGTTTATCTGTGGCTTTTACTTATAAACCTCCACCAAAGTTAAGGCATTCCCTTTGTGAGTGACCTTAATGGAGGTGGGGTGTTTCAAATAATTTGTGTAAAATCCTAAGAAATGATTTGTGAAGAATTGGGGTGAAAAACTCCATATTTGAAAAGATAAAAATGGATTTTTGTCGAAATGAACTAGTTTTGAACTAGAGTTAAAATCAATTTGGTTTTGAAATAAATAAATTGATTTTGAAATGGTTTTAAAAGCAACCGGGATTTCCAATAATTGAATTGGAATGGATTTGAATCAAAATTGTCATTGGAATATTTCGATGTTGGATTGGGGGACTATACAGATATTGTTCTGGAAATTTGAAAGATATATCTATATCGTTATTTCCAATACGATATTTGTTGGTCGTAGAATTTGATATTGAATATAAGCCGATATATTTTCTATTCTGGGCCTTGTATTTAATATCAATTGTGATTTGGGTTTGTCGTGAATGGTGTCTTCATTAACACTCTTCTTAAACCCACTTGAGAAAAAGATTAAATTTTTTTATTTAGATTCAATGAGGTGAACCAATTGAATGGTATTAAATTGGAATTGAATATGGATTAATTTTTGGGTTTATCGTGAACCATGTTTTAAATGACACTGATTCTTTAACCCAGTTAAAGATTAAAACTAAGTGGAGTTTTAATGAATCTTTAATTAGATTGAAATGATCGAAAATGGAGTATCACCAATTTTTCTCCAGGCGATAGTTAAATCTTTAATTAGATTTGAACGCGAAATGGTAATTGAATTTACCGATAACACCGTGGTGTTAGATATGAAGTATTACCAGTTTTACTTCATGGGATGAATAGGTTGGGGTTGGGAAATTTAACAATTGATTACTTCGGTAAGGTTCGTTAATCCCGACTAGTTTGGATAAACCAAAATTTGGTTTGAATTGATTTTCAAAGGATGATTAAAGTATAAATTTAAAGGAATTTATCTTGTTAAAATTAATGGGAACCTTTCCCTAAGAATGTGAAATTTAGAAACTAACTGTAGGTTAGCTAAGTAGAACGGTTTCCTAGGTATTGATCTGACGTTGGTTTCGGCCTTCGGGCTTAATATTTGGGGAATTATTCTCTGGTTAATTTACGGTTAGTGACTGATGAATTGGAATAAGGCGTATGTTGTGTTTGTGTAACACATGTTTATTATATACGCGAGTTATTCAGAAAGACCGGGTTTATCCCATTCTGAATAACTGATTCGACCGGAGGTCTTCACGTCGTTTGGATAATTACTGATGATCTTGATTGGGCTGTACACCTAAGAGGAGAGAATCAGTTGGTGATCGTCCAGACGTACTTGGAGATCGATGGATATGCGGGGTACTAGGTGCCTCCGGTTTCGTTCAGACCCAGAATGAACTTGTAAATGGACTGTGTGTCTGACATTGGATTTCAGTCTGTGTGATTGATTTCTATTAAATATATATATGTTTGGCGGCGAAGAATTTATTCTCTTGCTTAACGCCCTTCTCTGAGACGTACGAGCTCAGGGGTTATATATTGATGGATACCCATCGCATGGAATGAACTGTCTGTGTGGCATGCCTAAGTGGCAATGGATCAAGGCTTCTGTTCAAAAGCAAAGTCTTGTGATTGATGATCAAAGCACTATCTGTGTGGCGTAAGCTTTGTGTAACGTTGATTCGCGAACCTCACACCCCGGTGGTGAACCAAAAAAGGGAGAGGACCTCAGGGAGGACATGCGTTTCTTTCTAGCTAGAAGTGGCTTCAGTGGTTTTACATGCCCTAACGAGTTTGACTTATGTGGTTGTTGCTGTTGAGGTGCCTCGGTTATATCGGTTTCGGCCGATGCATTCTGGTTGGCAGACGGACCAGACTTCCGCCCCAAAGGGCAGGGAAACGCAGTGTTTAGGATTTAAGATTAACCCACATCGGTGGACCGGCCCTGTCGCTCCAAGGTCACTTGAGCTCTGACTTGAGGCTCGGGCTAGAGAGTCTCGAATCGGTTGAGGACTATCTTTTGCCTCGGTTCACAGATGGAAATCCAATTTCCAAATACGTGATTTTGTGGTTTTAATTGTAGAACTAGTATGGCGACATGATATATGGTACCCATACCGTCTATGATTGATACTTATGATTTGAAGTTGTTTTATACACTATGCACTTATAATAGTATCAAATGATTTGTTTTAAACGTACCAAACATGTTTGGCTATTATAAGGGAAAACCCTATCTCCCGGCTTGCGTTGCATTGTGTGATAGGACAAGGGTCTTATAATAGCTTCATTTTTTCAAAAAGCATTGCGTTGTTTTGTTATATGCACTGGTATTCTAGGGAGGAAACCTGTTCCGTGTTATACGGCATGGTCCCTTGATATATCTGATTTGAAGTAAAGTTTTAAATAACTGTTTTAGTTCTCACACCAGTCACATGACTGATCTGGAGTTTGTTGTTTTAACCTAAACTCTGGGTGCCCTTATTTTCGACACGGGCAGCTAGTAGTTTTGGTTTTGCAGATTTATCTTCATAGGATCCTGGTTAACGGATGGAATGATATTCGGAAAGCTTTGTATCTGCATATCTCCTTTAGTTGTGTTTTGTATTATTTTCCGCTGCATTGTAATTAATTGTAATCTCTGATATTTATCGAATGTGTAATATTTATTCATACTCTGTATATTCTTGTATTCTGATGATATTGTTGTAATATACAATGAAATGCTCTTCTGTCTGCGTTCTTTTGTGTATTGTTCTCATAGTATCCGTTCTTTCCTTCATAGGGAAGTTACGGGTCCTTACATTTGGTATCAGAGCTTTGGTTTACAAAGCTCGAGAACAACACGCATTAGAACCATATGAAAGAATTCATCAGAAATTGGATTAGTAATATCCAATGGGAATGACTCGTTGGAGATGGGGTCAGTATTTCCTAAAACGAGTGTGAAGAGTATATTCTTGAAAATGAAAACAAATTTTGTTTTAAATATTTAATTCAATTATTCATATTTGAATATTTATTTATATTCATTTGGCTATCCAGTATATAAAGATTATGCGTATACGTCTGATCCGCGTGTATTCGAAGTTTTAATATGTTGGGTAGATATAGAATCACATTCTAGTCGCTCGGAGATGATTCTGATGATTAATCGATCATCGTCAGAATTTATGTTCGAGTGACGAAAGTGGGATTTCTATATATTTCCTATTGACTGGTGTGAGAAACAAAATTTGATAGGGCCTATTGTTGTGATTTGGCACCAAAAATGTGATTTTTGACTATATATCAAAATTATGAATTTGAAATGATAACAAACTAATTGATTGATGGTTGTGTTGCTTGATTATTGTTTGATTGATTAAATTTGAACTATATAGCCAATTTGAACCAAATAGTGAATTGTATTGAAAAATTATCGCATTTGCCTACACATACACGTACTTACATTGAACAGATCATTGCAAGGAGGCTAGAGCAGAGAATAAAATTGTTTGCCCGACAAATAGGTACATGTTTACCATAATTTACTGTTTTGTTTGGGTGATGATGATTTTATGAGCCGATTGGCTTTTTATTTTTTTTTGGATTGAAGAAGGCCATGAGAGCCTATATGAAATATCCCGAAGTCCCCAGTGCAGGAAAGGTTATGGCGAAATTTTTCTAAAATTTAGGGTGTTAGCCAAATTTTTGAAAAATTTGAAAAGTTCTTAGAAACTGAAAAGTTGAAGAACTTAATACGTAGTGAAAATAATGAAAGTTGAGTTGGTTTGTAAAACAACTTTCGGCTTTATTCCTTTTCGGGGACGAAAAGTTTTAAGTGGGGGAGATTGTAACAACCCGAAAATCCGAGCCAATTTAAAATTTTTTATTTTGGCAATTTTGATGAATTTTGAATATTTAAAATGAATTATTTTAAATAATATCAACGAAAAATTTATTTTGAATATAATTCGAACGAATATATTTATATAAATCATCGTTAGAATATAAATAATTATTTATAAATATAAAAGGGATTGAAAATGGCGCGGTAGTTCGATAATTCGATTTCAAACTTCAAATGAATGTACATGATTCAAAATAGATTGGAATTTAGCCAAAAATATTAGAATCTAATTGAGAATATCTTTCCAACGAATCCGAAAAAACAAAATTTCATAACGGGAATCAAAAGTTATGTCCAGTTGAAAATTCAGAATAGTCGCTATGGAATACTGCCCCTTAAAACTGGGAATTTTGCAAATGACCTCGGTTTTTTCAAAACCACTTTTGTTGGATCCGTGATGCCAAATTATTGCTAGGTTTCAAAATTCATAATTTTCTGAATCTATATGTGAGCGTGGCGAAGTTAAACGTGTTTGAACAGTTTCAGTCAAATTGGGTCGACCAGAAATTGGCCATTTTTCAAACGGTCCTAGAATTCGACGAAATTAGTTTCGTTAGGACTGTATCATCAATACGAAGCTAGAAGTAATTTTTCTGTAATTTTTCGAGTTTGTATGTGGCCCCGGTAATTAAAAATGTGTGTTTAAATTGAATTATATTTTAAATTCAACGAAAACCCATCGAAACGATAGAATTGGCTTACCAGGCATATCCCATTGTGTTCGGAATAGGGGTATTACCCTATGGCGACAGTTGTTGGGCCTCGTTTGGAGTTCAAATGGAAAGTCAACCATTTTGGGATTAAATAGAAAATAAATTAAATTAAATAATATATAAATTCACTAAACCACCCCTCTCTCTTTATTTTCTCTTTAACCTAAATCGATCAGCCCCTCTTTAAAACCGCCGCTCCTCAGATCCAGCGCTTCTCCCTCAGCAGACCGCCACCTCCGATCGTCGTCCGCCCAACCTGAAACCCTCCGCCGCGCCAGACCTCGCCACACCCCCCCTCATCAATCCCTCCATCTCCGACCTACGCCCCACCTCCCCTTCTCCAGTCGCCCCTCCTCCAATCAAAAACCCAAACCTCGCGCCCAAATCGAGACCACAACCACCGTAGCCGCCATCACCTCGCAGCTCCCTCCTTTTCCATCGAAGGCCTCTGGCACCACGCCTCTGTCGAGATGTGGATGGCGTGCATGTGCGTGGAGGAGGGAAGAGCAGCGGTAGCCGCCACTGTCACTTCATCGCCCATCTCCGGCGCTTCCACTCAAGGACTCCGGTAGCACATAGTTGGATGGCGGCGGTTTCAGCAATCGAGCAGTAGGGTTCAAGCATTGCGGTTGGTAGCGAGATTAACAGTAAGTATCTATTTTAAATTATCTATGTAATTAAAAAGGTAAAGTTGTAATTTTTAATACATGAAGGTTTTGATTTTTATCATAGATAAAAATTAGGTTCTTAAAGAAAAGATTATATTTTCGTTCATAGAAAGATTAGATCTTTATTTATAGAAAAATATAATCTTTTTCATGAAAGTGAGCGTGTAAAAGTATAATTTTTATAATATAGAAAGGTTAAAAATATAATTTTTATAATATAGAAAGGTTAAAAATATAATTTTTATACTAATGGCATATCAAAATATGATTTTTGTTCATGTAGAGAAATAAAAATATAATCTTTATTAGGAGAAGAGAAATATAAAAATATAATTTTTATAACCAAGTGAAGATAAAAATTTGATTTTTATATATAAGAGGTGAAGATAAAAATTCGATTTTTATGTATGTAGTGAACACGAGCGACGAAAGTGACAAAAGGCAAGCACGGCGAGATCTTCCTACGTATGAAGAGTCATGGCGTTTGGTTTTGCTTGAGTGAGAACTTCTCACTTTAAATCTCGTTTTCTAGTTTGAAATATATACTAGGATGCAGACGGTGCTTAGTAGCACCCGACAACCGTCGTCCACAGACCATGGATGACTTGTTTGTTTGGTTGCTATGTTGTGAAATTTGATTGTGTGATTTGAAATAAAATATTTTATAGTTAAAAATATAATTTTTAACGTGTATATAAAATAAATAATTATAAACAAATCGGAGGTTTGTTTATATACACTGATTTGATTGATACTGATTGGAACGATAAATTTTACACATCGCCCAACTACACAAATAAAATATGTGTTTGTTGATTTGAAACCCCACACGGGTATTGGGATGATATATGACATATACTAATCCCAATAATTAGTTGTGTGTTGATCGATTGATTGACAGACTGTTATAAGCGTTAAATATTTATATTTGATGCTTATACGGTGTAGAATGCACTTTGGATGATGGTTGATTATTCGTCATTGTTGATATATACATGCGTTGTATGGAAATCCATAGAATAAAATCTATGGTAATTGATTGGGCCTCATTCCAGTTTTGAATAGAAATATTTGAAAAAGTAATATTTGAAATAGAAATATTTGAAATAGAAATATTTGAAAAAGAAATTTTTGAAATAGAATTTTTGAAATAGAATATTTGAAAATAGAAATATTTGTAAAAGAAACATTTGAAATAGAATATTTGAAAATAGAAATATATGAAGCCGTGTTGATTAGATTGACGCCATTTTGACGTGAACGATATTTATATCGATTTTATTCATTTTATAATGAATATCGAAAGTGATTTCAAAATCTGATATTTTGAATAGAATTGCAATTCGAATTGAAATCGAACAGAAATGAATTTGAATTGAAATTGAATAGAAATGAATTCAAAATTGAAATTGAATTGAAAACGAACTGAAATTGAATTAAAAATCGATTTGAATTGAAATCAATTTGAAATGAATTTAAATCGAATTTATAAGGAAAATAATTCAATTTTGATTTGAATTTGAAAAGAAGTTGAAATCGTTTTGAAAACAAATTATATAATACGTTTTAAAAAGTAAATCGACGAAGTATATATATTATATATATTATATATATTATATAATGGCCTGAATAGAACGCGCCGCGCTGCGGTAGTTCGTGAATTTCGACGATTGACTTCGAATGGATATTGCGGGAGGTCCGACCGTGGGATTCTCCTAAAACTGGAACCGTTGGGTTTGTATCGAAAAGAGCTTTCTACCGAATATTAGAAATTAGAAATCTAATGGTTGGATTTGGAATTATGTCCAAATCAAATTTGGAAAAGGTCGGTGTAAGTGCAATTCGATGGCCGTTGATGGAAATCGACTGTACGGGCCTTGATAAATTTATTAAAAATAGTAATAATTTGTGTAAAATCTAAGAAATGATTTGTGAAGAATTGGGGTTGAAAACCCCATATTTGAAAAGATAAAAATGGATTTTTGTCAAAATGAACTAGTTTTGAACTAGAGTTAAAATCAATTTGGTTTTGAAATAAATAAATTGATTTTGAAATGGTTTTAAAAGCGACCAGGATTTCCAATAATTGAACTGGAATGGATTTGAATCGAAATTGTCTTTGGAATATTTCTATATTGGATTTGGGGATTATACAGATATTGTTCTGGAAATTTGCAAGATATATTTATATCGTTATTTCGAATACGATATTTGTTGGTCGTAGAATTTGATATTGAATATAAGCCGATATATTTTCTATTCAGAGCCTTGTATTTAATATCAATTGTGATTTGGGTTTGTCGTGAATAGTGTCTTCATTAACATTCTTCTTTAACCCAGTTGAGAAAAAGATTAAATCTTTTTATTTAGATTCAATGAGCTGAACCAATTGAATGGTATTAAATTGGAACTGAATTTGGATTAATTTTTGGGTTTATCGTGAACCGTGTTTTAAATGACACTGATTCTTTAACCCAGTTAAAGATTAAAACTAAGTGGAGTTTTAATGAATCTTTAGTTAGATTGAAATGATCGAGAATGGAGTATCACCAGTTTTGCTCCAGGCGATAGTTAAATATTTAATTAGATTTGAACATGAAATGGTAATTGAATTTACCGATAACACCGTGGTGTTAGATATGAAGTATTACTAGTTTTACATCATGGGATGAATAGGTTGGGGTTGGGAAATTTAAAAATTGATTACTTCGGTAAGGTTCGTTAATCCCGACTAGTTTGGGTAAACCAAAATTTGGTTTGAATTGATTTTCAAAGGTTGATTAAAGAATAAATTTAAAGGAATTTATCTTTGATAAAATTAAAGGGAACCTTTCCCTAAGAATGTGAAATTTAGAAACTAATTGTAGGTTAGCTAAGCAGAACGGTTTCCTGGGTATTGATCTGATGTTGGTTTTGGCCATCGGGGATAATATTTGGGGAATAATTCTCTTGTTAATTTACGGTTAGTGACTAATGAATTGGAATGAGGCCTATGTTGTGTTTGTGTAACACATGTTTATTATATACGCGAGTTATTCAGAAAGACCGGGTTTATCCCATTCTGAATAATTGATTCGATGTGGTGTCGAAGATGAAGACGGTGGTTGAAGACCGGAGGTCTTCACGTCATTCGGATAATTACTGATGATCTTGATTGGGCCGTACACCCAAGAGGAGAGAATCAGTTGGTGATCGTCCAGACGTACTTGGAGATCGATGGATATGCGAAGTACTAGGTGCCTCCGGTTTCGTTCAGAACCAGAACGAACTTGTAAATGGACTGTGTGTCTGATATTGGATTTAAGTCTATGTGATTGATTTCTATTAAATATATATCTGTTTGGCGGTGGAGAATTTATTCTCTTGCTTAACGCCCTTCTCTGAGACGTACGAGCTCAGGGGTTATATATTGATGGACACCCATCGTATGGAATGAATTGCCTGTGTGGCATGCCTAAGTGGCAAAGGATTAAGGCTTCTGCTGAAAAGCAAAGTCTTGTGGTTGATGATCAAAGCATGGCTTGTGTGGCATAAGCTTTGTGTAACGTTGATTCGCGAGCCTCACACCCCGATGGTGAACCAAAAACGGGAGAGGACCTCAGGGAGGACATGCGTTTCTTTCTAGCTAGAAGTGGCATCAGTGATTTTACACGCCCTGACGAGTATGACGTATGTGGTTGTTGCTGTTGCGAGGCGCCTCGGTTATATCGGTTTCGGCCGATGCATTCTGGTCAATAGACGGACCAGACTTACGCCCCAAAGGGCGGAGAAACGCAGTGTTCAGGATTTAAATTTAACCCACATCGGTGGACCAGCCCTGTCGCTCCAAGGTCACTCGAGCTCTGACCTGATGCTCGGGCTAGAGAGTCTCGAATCGGTTGAGGACTATCTTTTGCCTCGGTTCACAGAAGGAAATCCAATTTCCAAATACGTGATTTTGCGATTTTAATTGTAGAACTAGTATGGCGACATGATATATGGTACCCATGCCGTCTATGATTGATACTTATGATTTGAAGTTGTTTTATACACTATGCACTTATAATAGTATCAAATGATTTGTTTTAAACGTACCAAACATGTTTGGCTATTATAAGGGAAAACCCTATCCCCCGGCTTGCGTTGCATTGTGTGATAGGACCTGGGTCTTATAATAGCTTCATTTTTTCAAAAAGCATTGTGCTGTTTTGTTATGTGCACTGGTATTCTTGGGAGGAAACCCGTTCCGTGTTATACGGCGTGGTCCCTTGATATATCTGATTTGAAGTAAAGTTTTAAATAACTGTTTTAGTTCTCACACCAGTCACATGACTGACCTGGAGTTTATTGTTTTAACCTAAACTCTGGGTGCCCTTATTTTCGACACGGGCAGCTAGTAGTTTTGGTTTTGCAGATTTATCTTCACAGGATCCTGGTTAACAGCTGGAATGATATTCGGAAAGCTTTGTATCTGCATATCTCCTTCAGTTGTGTTTTGTATTATTTTCCGCTGCATTGTAATTAATTGTAATCTCTGATATTTATCGAATGTGTAATATTTATTCGTACTCTGTATATTCTTGTATTCTGATGATATCGTTGTAATATACAATGAAATGTTCTTCTGTCTGCGTTCTTTTGTGTGTTGTTCTCATAGTATCCGTTCTTTCCTTCACGGGGAAGTTACGGGTCCTTACAAAACCCTCCTCCTTAAAATGCTGCGAGTTTTACATAATTTAATTATATTTATATTTGTTTTTTAGTTTTTATTATGTAATACCGAGTCAAAAATCTAAAATTTATATGTATTAATATGATAAAGATTCTATTTTTAATTAGAATAAAAATGTAATAACCCGGAAATCTAGGCCAATTAAAAAATTTTATTTTGGCAATTTAAGTGAATTTTAGTTATTTAAAAGGAATTATTTTAAATAATATCGACGAGAAATTTATTTTGAATAGAGTTCGAACGTATATATTATATAGAACGTCGTTAGAATATAAATATTTATTTTAAATTAAAAAAGGATTTGAAAATGGCGCGATAGTTCGATAATTCGATTTCAAAATTCAAATGAATGTACTGGATTCAAAATAAACCGGATTTTGGTGAAACCAAAAATATTAGAATCTAACTGATAATATCTTTCCAAAGAATCCAAAAAATTGAAATTTCATAGCGGGGATAAAAAGATATGTCCAGTTGAAAATTCAGAACAGTCGCTATGGAATTCTAGCCCTTAAAAATGGGATTTTTGCAAATGACCTCGGTTTTTGATGAAATCAATTTTGTTGGATCCGCGATGTCTAATTATTGCTAGGTTTCAAATTTCGTAATTTTTCGAATCAATATGTGAGCGTGGCAAAGGAAAACGCATTTGACCGGTTTTAGTTGATTTTAATCGACTGGAAAAAGGCCATTTTTTAAAACGGCCTCAGAATTTGATGAAATTAGTTTTGTTAGGATCGTATCGTCAATACGAAGCTAGAAATAATTTTTCTGGAATTTTCTGAATCAGTATGTGGCCCCGGTAATTTAAAATGTAGGTTCAAATTGAATATATACTGATTTATATTTTGAATTTGGTGAAAACTGATCGAAACTGTCGAATTGGCTTGCGTAACATAGGCCATTGTGTTCGGAATAGGGGTAATTAGCTAGGGATGATAGTCGTTGGTTTCGGTTTGGAGTGTAAATGGAAAGTTAGTCTTTTTGAAATTAAATGGAAAATAAAATAAATAATATATATATTAACAAACCCCTTTTTACTTAACCACCCCCGTTTCAATTCCTGGATCGAAAAACGTCGGGCTCCCCCAAATCCAAATAGCCAGTCGTCCCCGTTAACAATCGACGCAGCCCTCCTCCGCTTGCGCCTCCACCGGACGTCGTCGTTGGCGCCTCCTTCTTCTTCCTCCCTCCCATTCGATCGAGCCCCACAACCCAAACCCCATATGCGAGTAAGTACCATCGCACCCCCTTGTGCCAGCGCCGCCACGCACAACCGCGCCTAGCTCCGCCACCGGGAAGGACCCCGCCACCTCCAGCACTCCGGCGCAACCCCTAGAGCCCATCACGAACCACCTCCAGTGAGGAACAATGCCCCCCTCTGTTGGAGATGAACATGAAGCCAATAAAGGTGAGGTTTTTTTTAGTTTATTTTATTTTTTAAAATCTGATTTTATTCATGGTTAGAAATCAGTTTTTATATGTTAAAACATATTATAAAAATCAGTTTAAAAATAAAATGCAATTGACTCCTTGGCTTTGAATATAAATATATAGATACCATTATAAAAGAATTTCAGATCTGAGATAAATAACTTTAGACGATGATAAAAATATAGTTTTTATATATATTGAGGATTAAAAATATAGTTTTTATATAGGTGGAGTATTAAAAATATAATTTTTATAATATAGAAAGGTTAAAAATATAATTTTTATAATATAGAAAGGTTAAAAATATAATTTTTATAATATAGAAAAGTTAAAAATATAATTTTTATACTAGTGGCATAATAAAATTATGATTTTTACTTAGGTGGAGTATTAAAAATATGGTTTTTGTTAAAGTAGAAATATAAAAATATAATTTTTATATAGTTATGACAATAAAAATTCAATCTTTATATAAGAAGAAAAAATATAATTTTTATATGGAAAGAAGCGTTGTAAATACATGAAGTGAAATAAAAATATGAACTTTATTTTATCGTGAAGTAAAGAGAATATAAAACTGTGATTTTTATATATGTAGTGTATGCCGACGATGAAAGTGACAAGAGGAGAACGATGAAGATTTCCTACCTATGAAGATTCATGGTGTTTGGATTAGCTTTGGTGAAAACTCCTCACCTTTTATTTAAATTTCTAGTTTGAAATATATACTAGGATGCAGACGGTGTTTAGTAGCACCCGACACCCGTCGTCCACAGACCATGGACAGCTTGTATGCTTGTTTGATTAATTTTGATGTGTAGTTGATTGTGTGATGTGATGTGAAATGAAATAAAATATTTATATAGTTAAAATATTTTATAGTTAAAAATAAAAAAATTAACGTGTATTGGAAATGAAATAAAAATAAACAAATCGGACGATTTGTTTATACACACACATTTGACTGATATTGATTGGGACGATAAATTTTACACATCACCCAACTACACAAATAAAATCTGTGTTTGATTGTTTGAAAACCGCACACGGGTATTGGGGTGATATATGACATACACTAATCCCAATAATTAGTTGTATGTCGACCGATTGATTGACAGACTGTTATAAGCGTTGAATATTTATATTTGATGCTTATACAGTGTAGAATGCACTTTGGATGGTGGTTGATTATTTGTAATTGTTGATATATACATACGTTGTAAGGAAATCCGTAGAAATAAAATCTATGGTAATTAATTGGGCCTCATTCCAGTTTTGACTAGAAATATTTGAAAAAGAAATATTTGAAATAGAATATTTGAAAATAGAAATATGTGAAGCCATGTTGATTAGATTGGCGCCATTTTGACGCAAACGATTATATTCATTTTTATAATGAATATTAAAAAGTGATTTCAAAATCGAATATTTTGAAAATGAATTCGAATCGAATTGAAATTGAATGGGAATCAATTTGAAATGAATTCGAATTGGAATTGAATATAATTGAATTTGAATTGAAAATGAATTGGAATTGGAATTGAATAGAATTGAATTTGAATTGAAAATGAATTCGAATTGGAATTGAATAGAATTGAATTTGAATTGAAAATGAATTCGAATTGGAATTGAATAGAATTGAATTTGAATAGAAAGTGAATTCGAATTGGAATTGAATAGAATTAAATTTGAATAGAAAGTGAATTTGAATTGAAATTGAATAGAATTGAATTTGAATTGAAAATGAATTCGAATTGGAATTGAATAGAATTGAATTTGGATAGAAAGTGAATTCGAATTGAAATTGAATATAATTGAATTTGAATTTGAAAATGAAGTTGAAAACATTTCGAAAACGAATTTAAAACGATTTACAAAATATGTTTTAAAAGGAAATCGACGAAGTATATATTATATATATTTTATATATAATATAATGGCCTAAATAAAACGTGTCGCGCTGCAGTAGTTCGTGAATTTCGACCATTGACTTTGAATGGATATTGCGGGAGATCCGACCGTCTGATTCTCCTAAAACCGGAACTGTTAGGTTCGTATCGAAAAGTTATTTTAAACGAATATTAGAAATTAGAAATCTAATGGTTGGATTTGGAATTATGCCCAAATCAAATTTGGAAAAGGTCGTTGTAAGTGCAGTTCGATGGCCGTGGATGGAAATCAACTGTACGGGCCTTGATAAAATTATTAAAATAGTAATAATTTGTGTAAAATCACAAGAAATGATTTGGGAAGAATTGGGATGAAAAACTCCAAATTTGAAAAGATAAAAATAGATTTTTATCGAAATGAACTAGTTTTGAACTAGAATTATAATTCTATTTATTTTTAAAAAAATAAATTGAATTTGAAAAGGGTTTTAAAAGTTACCAGAATTTCCAATAATTGAATTGGAATGGATTTGAATCGAAATTGTCTTTGGAATATTTCGATGTTGGATTTCGTGATGATACAGGTATTGCTATGGGAATTTGAAAGATATATTTATATCGTTATTTTCAATACGATATTTGTTGGTCGTAGAATTTGATATTGAATATAAGCCGATATATTTTCTATTCAGAGCCTTGTATTTAATATCAAATGTGATTTGGGTTTGTCGTGAATGGTGTCTTCATTAACACTGTTCTTAAGCCATGTTAAGAAAAAGATTAAATCTTTCTATTTAGATTTAATGAAGTGTTCCAATTAAATGATATTTAATTAGAATTGAATTTGAAAGTGATTTTGGGTTTATCGTGAACCGTGTTTTAAATGATACCGATTCTTTAACCCAGTTAAAGATTAAAACTAAGTGGAGTTTTTATGAATCTTTAATTAGATTGAAAAGATCGAGAATGGAGTATCACCAGTTTTACTCCAGGTGATAGTTAAATCTTTAATTAGATTTGAACGAGAAATGGTAATTGAATTTACTGATAACACCGTGGTGTTAGATATGAAGTATTACCAGTTTTACTTCATGGGATGAATAGGTGGGGATTGGGAAATAAAATAAATGATTACTCCGGTGTGGTTTGCTAATCCCGACTAGTTTGAATTGATATTCAAAGAAGATTAAAGAATAAATTTAAAGAATTTATCTTTGATAAAATTAATGGGAACCTTTCACAAAGTATAAGAATATTTGAATAAAAGAATATTCTGAATTGGAATGAGGCGTATGTTGTGTTTGTGTAACACTAGTTTATTATATACGCGAGTTATTCAAAAAGACCGGGTTTATCCCATTCTGAATAACTAATTCGACGTGGTTTCGAAGATGAAGACGGTGGTTGAAGACCGGAGGTCTTCACGTCATTTGGATAATTACTGATGATCTTGATTGGGCCGTACACCCAAGAGGAGGGAATTAGTTAGTGATCGTCCAGACGTACTTGGAGATCGATGGATATGCGGGGTACTAGGTGCCTCCGGTTTCATTCAGACCCAAAATGAACTTGTAAATAGACTGTGTGTCGGACATTGAATTTCAATCTATGTGATTGATTTCTATTAAATATATATCTGTTTGGCGGCGGAGAATTTATTCTCTTGCTTAACGCCCTTCTCTGAGATGTACGAGCTGAGGGGTTATATATTGATCGATATCCATCGCATGGAATGAATTGCCTGTGTGGCATGCCTAAGTGGCAATGGATCAAGGCTTCTGTTGAAAAGCAAAGTCTTGTGGTTGATGATCAAAGCACGGCCTGTGTGGCGTAGATTTGTGTAACGTTGATTCGCGAGCCTCACACCCCGGTGGTGAACCAAAAACGGGATAGGACCTCAGGAAGGATATGCGTTTCTTTCTAGTTAGAAGTGGCGTCATTGGTTTTACATGCCCTAACGAGTTTGACTTATGTGATTTTTGCTGATGCAAGGCGCCTCGGTTAGATTGGACGATCCGGGTCCAATGGAGTCATTCGTTGGCTCATTTACGCCCCAAAGGGTGGGGAAACGTAGTGTTCAGGCATAATTATCCACATCGGTGGACCGACCCTGACGATCCAAAGGGTTGATGCGTTCTGATCCTGAGGCTCAGGCTAGAGAGTCTCGAATCGGTAGAGGACTATCTTTTGCCTCGGTTCACAGACGGAAATCCAATTTCCAAATACGTGACTTTGCAGTTTTATTTGTAGAGCCTAGTATGGCGACATGATATATGGTACCCATGCCGCCTAGGATTGATATTTATGATTTGAAGTTGTTTTATACACTATGCACTTACAATAGTATCAAATGATTCGTTTTAAACGTACTAAGCATGTTTGGCTATTATAAGGAAAACCCTATCCCCCGGCTTGCGTTGTATTGTGTGATAGGACCTGGGTCTTATAATAGCTTCATTTTTCCAAAAAGCATTGCGCTGTTTTGTTGTATGCACTGGTATTCTTGGGAGGAAACCCGTTCCGTGTTATACGGCGTGGTCCCTTGATATATCTGAATTAAAGTGAAGTTTAAAATAACTGTTTTAGTTCTCGCACCAGTCCCATGACTGACCTGGAGTTTAATGTTTTAACCTAAACTCTGGGTGCCCTTATTTTGACATGGGCAGCTAGTAATTTTTGTTTTGCAGATTTATATTCTCAGGATCCTGATTTACAGCTGGAATGATACTCGGAAAGCTCTGTACCCGTGTATTACTTCTAGTTGTGTATTGAATTATTTTCCGCTGCTATGTAATGTATTGTAATCTCTGATATTTTATAATGTATATTTTCTGTTAATACTCTGTATATTCTTGTATTCTGATAAATTGTTGTAATTAGCAATGAAATGTTCTTCGGTATGCGTTCTTTTGTGTGTTGTTCTCAAAACATTCAAGCATTTCGAACGGTCTGGGTCGGTTTAGCGACTGATTCGGATCGAGCGAAATTCCCGGTTGTAACATCGTGGTATCAGAACTTTGGTTTACAAAGCTCAGAGAACAAGACACATTAGAACCGAACGAATGAATTCATCAGAAATTGGATTAGTAATATCCAATGGGAATGACTCGTTAGAGAAGGATCAGTAGTATCCTAGAACGAGTGTGAAGTGTGTTAACTTTTCAAAATAAAATTGAAAACAAGTTTTGTTTTGAAAATTTAATTCAATTATTCGTATTTGAATATTTATTTATATTGATTTGGACAATCAAGTATATGGAGATTTTAGTATACGTCTGATCCACGTGTATTGAAGCGTCAAATATATTCGATAGTTATAGAAACACACTCTAGTCGCTCGGGTCTGATTCTTATGATGGCGCGCCATCATCAGTGTTTATATTTGAGTGATGAAAGTGAGATTTTTATATATTTCCAATTGACTGGTGTGAGAACCAAAATTAGATAGGGCCTATTGTTGTGATATGGCATCAAAAATCTGATTTTTAGACTATGTATCAAAGTTATGAATTTGAGGCGTTAATCAACTAATTAATTGATGGTTGTGTTGTTTGGTTATTGTTTAATTAATTAAAATTTGAACCTTTAGCCAAATTGAATCAAAATGTGAATTGTATTGAAAATTAGTCGCATTTGCTTGCATATACATGTACTTACATTGAACAGGTCATAGCAAGGATGCTAGAGCAGAAGAATAAAATTATTTGCCCAACAAATAGGTACATGTTTACCATAATTTACTATTTTGTTTCGGTGATGATGATTTGTTGAGCCGATTGGCAAGCCTCTTGGCTTTTTCTTTTTCTTTTGGATTGAAGAAGGCCATGGGAGGCTATATGAAATATCCCAAAATCCCCGGTGCAGGGGAGGTTATGGCGAAATTTTTCGAAAATTTAGGGTGTTAGCCAAATTTTTGAAAAGTTTGAAAAGTTCTTAGAAACTGAAAAGTTGAAGAACTTAAGCCGTAGTGAAAATACTGGAAGTTGAGTTGATTTGTGAAACAACTTTCGGCTTTGTTCCTTTTCGGGGACGAAAAGTTTTAAGTGGGGGAGATTGTAATAACCCAGAAATCTGGGCCAATTTAAAATTTTTATTTGGCAATTTTAGTGAATTTTAGTTATTTAAAAGGAATTATTTTAAATAATATCGACAATAAATTTATTTTGAATAGAGTTCGAACATATATATTATATAGATCGTCATTAGAATATAAATATTTATTTTAAATTATAAAAGGAATTGAAAATGGTGTGGTAGTTCGGTAATTCGATTTCAAAATTCAAATGAATGTACTGGATTCAAAATAAACCAGATTTTGGTGAAACCAAAAATATTAGAATCTAATTGATAGTATATTTCCAACGAATCCGAAAATTTGAAATTTCATAGCGGGGATAGAAAGATATATCCAGTTGAAAATTCAGAATAGTTGCTATGGAATTCTGGCCCTTAAAAATGGGAATTTTGCAAATGACCTCGGTTTATGACGAAACCACTTTTGTTGGATCCGCAATGTCAAATTATTGCTAGGTTTCAAATTTCATAATTTTTCGAATTAATATGTGAGCGTGGCAAAGGAAAAACGCGTTTGACCAGTTTCAGTTGATTTTAATCGATTGGAAAATGGCCATTTGTTTTAAACGGCCTCAGAATTTGACGAAATTAGTTTTGTTAGGATCGTATCGTCAATACGAAGCTAGAAATAATTTTTCTGGAATTTTCTGAATCAGTATGTGGCCCCGGTAATTTAAAATGTAGGTTCAAATTGAATATATACTGATTTATATTTTTAATTTGGTGAAAACTGATTGAAACAGTCGAATTGGCTTGCGTAACATATCCCATTGTGTTCGGAATAGGGGTGATTAGCTAGGGACGACAGTCGTTGGGTTCGGTTGGGAATGCAAATGGAAAGTTAGCCTTTTTGAAATTAAATGGAAAATAAAATAAATAATATATATATATTAATAAACCCCTTTTTACTTAATCACCCCTATTTCAATTCCTAGATATAAAAACGTCGGGCTCCCATAAATCCAAATAACCAGTCGCCCCCGTTGACCATCGACGCAGCCCTCCTCCGCCTGCGCCTCCACCGGACGTCGCCCTTGGCGCCTCCTTCTTCTTCCTCCTTCCCAATCGGTCGAGCCCCACAACCGAAAACCCATACGCGAGCAAGAACCGTCGCATCCCCTTGTGCCACGCGCTGCTACGCACAACCGCGCCTAGCTCCGCCACCTGGAAGGACCCCGCCACCTCCAGCACTCCGGCGCAACCCCTAGAGCCCGTCACCGACCACCTCCAGTGAGGAACAACACCCCCCTCTGTTGGAGATGAACGTGAAGCCAATAAAGATGAGATTTTTTAGTTTATTTTATTTTTAAAAATCTGATTTTATTCATGGTTAGAAATCAGTTTTTATATGTTAAAACTTATTATAAAAACCAGTTTAAAAATAAAATGTAATTGACTCCTTGGTTTTGAATATAAAAATATAGATACCATTGTAAAAGAATTTCAGATCTGATATATATATAACTTTAGACGATGATAAAAATATAGTTTTTATATATTTAGAGGATTAAAAATATAGTTTTTATATAGGTAGAGTATTAAAAATATAATTTTTATAATATAGAAAAGTTAAAAATATAATTTTTATAATATAGAAAGGTTAAAATATAATTTTTATAATATAGAAAAGTTAAAAATATAATTTTTATACTAGCGGCATAATAAAAATATGTTTTTTTACTTAGGTAGAGTATTAAAAATATGGTTTTTGTTAAAGTAGAAATATAAAAATAATATTTTTATATAGTTATGATAATAAAAATTCAATCTTTATATAAGAAGTAAAAATTTAAAAATATAATTTTTATATAGAAAGAAGCGTTGTAAATATATGACGTGAAATAAAAATCTGAACTTTATTTTATCGTGAAGTAAAGAGAACATAAAAATGTGATTTTTATATATGTAGCGTATGTGGACGATGAAAGTGACAAGAGGAGAACGATGAAGATTTCCTACCTATGAAGATTTGTGGTGTTTGGATTAGCTTTGGTGAGAACTCAACTTTTATTTAAATTTCTAGTTTGAAATATATACTAGGATGCAGACGGTGTTTAGTAGCACCCGACAACCGTCATCCACAAACCATGGACAGCTTGTATGCTTGTTTGATTAATTTTGATGTGTAGTTGATTGTGTGATGTGATGTGAAATGAAATAAAATATTTATATAGTTAAAATATTTTATAGTTAAAAATAGAATTTTTAATGTGTATTTAAAATGAAATAAAAATAAACAAATCAGACGATTTGTTTATACAAACACATTTGACTGATATTGATTGGGACGATAAATTTTACACATCGCCCAACTACACAAATAAAATCTGTGTTTGATTGTTTGAAAACCCCACACGGGTATTGGGGTGATATATGACATACACTAATCCCAATAATTAGTTGTATGTCGATCAATTGATTGACAGACTGTTATAAGCATTGAATATTTATATTTGATGCTTACACAGTGTAGAATGCACTTTGGATGATGGTTGATTATTTGTCATTGTTGATATATACATACGTTGTATGGAAATCCATAGAAATAAAATCTATGGTAATTGATTGGGCCTCATTCCAGTTTTGACTAGAAATATTTGAAAAAGAAATATTTGAAATAGAATATTTGAAAATAGAAATATGTGAAGCCGTGTTGATTAGATTGACGCCATTTTGACGCAAACGATTATATTCGTTTTTATAATGAATATTGAAAAGTGATTTCAAAATCGAATATTTTGAAAATGAATTCGAATCGAATTGAAATTGAATGGGAATCAATTTGAAATGAATTCAAATTGGAATTGAATAGAATTGGTTTTGAAAATAACCAGAGTTTCCAATATATATAAAGTGGAAGGGGATTTGAATCGAAATTGTCTTTGGGATATTTCGATGTTGGATGTCGTGATTATACAGATATTGTTATGGGAATTTGAAAGATATATTTATATCGTTATTTCCAATACGATATTTGTTGGTTTCAGAATTTGATATTGAGTATAAGCCGGTATATTTTCTATTCAGAGCCTTGATTTAATATCAAAAGTGATTTTGGGTTTATCGTGAATCGTGTTTTAGATGACATTGGTTCTTTAACCCAGTTAAAGACAGGATATTGATTTGGGGGGAAGATTAAAACTAAGTGGAGTTTTAATGAATCTGTGATTAGATTGAAATGTGAATTGATAATTTAAATTATCAAATTTTGAAAGTGATCGAGAATGGAGTATCACCAGTTTTGCTCCAAAGCGATAGTTAAACCTTTAATTAGATTTGAACGTGAAATGGTAATTAATTTTACCGATAACACCGCGGTGTTAGATATGGAGTATTACCAGTTTTTCTCCATGGGATGAATAGGTTGGGATTGGGAAATAAAACAAATAATTACTTCGGTGTGGTTCGCTAATTTCGACTAGTTTGGAAAACCATAATATGGTTTGAAATGATATCCAAAGCAAGATTAAAGAATAAATTTAGAAGAATTTATCTTTGATAAAATTAATGGGGACCTTTCCATAAGAATGTGAAATTTTGAATAAAAGAATATTCTAAATTGGAATGAGGCGTATGTTGTGTTTATATAACACGTGTTTATTATATACGCGGGTTATTCGGAAAGGTCGGGTTTATACCCATTCTGAATAACCGATTCGACGATAAGTCGAAGATGAAGGCGGTGGTTGAAGACCGTAAGTCTTCACATCGTTTGGGAGATTACTGATGATCTTGATTGGGCTAAGATGAGGGAATCAGTTGGTGATCGTCCAGAATTACTTGGAGATCGATGGATATGCGAGGAAAGTGCCTCCGGTTTCGTTCAGACCCAGAACGAACTTGTGAATGGACTATGTGTCTGACATTGGATTTTATTCATTGTACATTGATCTCTATTAAATATACATCTGTTTGGCGGCGGAGTATTTATTCTCTTGCTTCACGCCCTTCTCTGAGACGTACGAGCTCAGAGGTTGTATATCGATGGACATCAGTCGCATGGCATGAATTGCCTGTGTGGCACGCCTAAGTGGCAAATGATCAAGGATTCTATTGAAAAGCAAAGTATTGTGGTTGATGATCAAAGCACAGCCTGTGTGGCATAGCTTTGTGTATAGCGTTATTTCGCGAGCCTCACACCTCAGTATGAGTCAAAAACGGGATACAGACCGTTGGGAGAACACGACGTTTCTTTCCAGCTAGTGGTGGTGTCAGTGCTTTAACTGGCTGACATTTATATATAATTTTCACCTGTGTGGTTGTTGGAATGCGAGGCGCCTCAGATATAGGTCTATTAGGACCGGGAAACGTGTGTTCAGGAATTGTTAATCCTCAAAAGTAAGAGAGGAACCGCCCAACCGATTCCAAGGATCATAGTGGGGTCCTGAGACATTTGCTAGAGTGTCTCGAACGGAGAGGAACTTGCCCCTTGCCTCGACTCATGACGGAAATCCAATTTCCAATATGTGATATTGCGGTTTTATTTATAGAGCGTAGTATGGCGACATGATAGATGGTACCCATGCCGCCTATGATTGATATTTATGATTTGAATTGTTTTGACACTATACACTTATAATAGTATCAAATGATCTATGTTAAACGTACCAAGCATGTTTGGCTATTATAAGGGAAAACCCTATCCTCCGGCTTGCGTTGCATTGTTTGATGGGACCTGGGTCTTATAATAGCTTCATTCTTCAAAAAAGCATTGCGTTGTTTATTCTATGCACCGGTGTTCTTGGGAGGAAACCCGTTCCGTGTTATACGGTATGGTCCCTTGAATTACTCTCTTTTAAAGTAAAGTTTTAAATAACTGTTTTAGTTCTCACACCAGTCACATGACTGACCTGAAGTTTATTGTTTTAACCTAAACTCTGGGTGCCCCTATTTTCTACACGGGCAGCTAGTAGTTTTGGTTTTGCATATTTATATTCACAGGATCCTGATTTACAGCTGGAACGATCCTCGGAAAGCTCTGTATCCGTGTATTACTTCTAGTTGTGTTTTGTATTATTTTCTGCTGCGATGTATGTAAATGTAATCTAAATCTCTGATACTTGTCAAATGTGTAATATTTATTCATACTCTGTATATTCTTGTATTCTGATGGAATTGTTGTAATTAACAATGAAATGTTCTTCTGTTTGCGTTCCAATTTGTCCTGTTCTCAAAACGATCAGGGGTTTCGAACGGTCTTAGTCGGTTTAACGATCGATTAGGATCGAGCGAAATTCCTTACCGTTACATTTAGTATCAGAGCTTTGGTTTACAGAGCTTGAGAACAAGACACATTAGAACCATATGAAAGCATTCATCAGATATTGGATTAGTAATATCCAACTAGAATGACTCGTTAGAGATGGGATCAGTAGTATCCTAGAACGAGTGTGAAGAGTATATTTTTTAAATGTAAACAAATTTGTTTTGAAATTTAAATCATTTTATACGTATTTGAATATTTTATTTATATTGATTTTGGACAATCGAGTATATAAATATTTTGCATATACGCGTCATGAACGTATATTCGAAGTTTTAATATACTAAATAGATATAGAATCATACTCTAATAGCCCGAAGATTATTATGATGATTGAGTACTCGTCATCAGAATTTATATTCGAGAGACGAAGGTGTGATATCTATATATTTCCATTAGACTGGTGTGAGAACCAAAATATAGCTAGAATACATTGTTGTGAATTGGCATCAAAAACATGATTTTCTGTATATATATATATATGTCAAAGTTTTAAATTTAAAACGATAATTCACTAATTGATTGATGGTTGCGTTGTTTGTTTATTTGTTTGATAATTTTGAACCGTTTAGCCTAATGGAACCAAATATTGAATTGTATTGAAAATTGTTTGAAATTGCATGCAAATACATGTACTTACATTGAACAGGTCATAGCAAGGAGGCTAGAGCAGAAGAATAAAATTGTTTGCCCGACAAATAGGTACATGTTTACCATAATTTACTGTTTTGTTTGGGTGATGATGATTTTATGAGCCGATTGGTGTTTTCTTTTTCTTTTGGATTGAAGAAGGCCATGGGAGGCTCTATGAAATATCCCGAAGTCCCCGGTGCATGAGAGGTTATGGCGAAATTTTTCGGAAATTTAGTGTGTTAGCCAAATTTTTGAAAAATTTGAAAAGTTCTTAGAAACTGAAAAGTTGAAGAGCTTAAGCCATAAAGAAAATACTAGAACTTGAGTTGATTAGTTAAACAACTTTCGGCTTCATTCCTTTTCGGGGACGAAAAGTTTTTAAGTGGGGGAGATTGTAACAACCCGGAAAATGCGAGCCAATTTAAAATTTTTATTTTGGCAATTTTAGTGAATTTTGATTATTTAAAATGATTTATTTTAAATAATTCGACGAGAAATTTATTTTGAATAGAATCGAACGTATATATTTATTCGAATCGTCGTTAGAATATAATTATTTATTTATAATTATAAAAGGAATTGAAAATGGCGTGGTAGTTCGATAATTCAATTTCAAATTTCAAATGAATGTACCGTGTGCAAAATAAGCCAGATTTCAACGAAACCAAAAATATTAGAATCTAATTGAGAATATCTTTCCAACGAATCCGAAAAATTGAAATTTCATAGCGGGAATCAAAAGATATGTCTAGTTGAAAATTCTGAATAGTCGATATGGAATTCAGGCCCTTAAAAATGGAAATTTTGCAAACGACCTCGGATTTCGACGAAACCACTTTTGTTGGATCCGGGATGTCAAGTTATTGCTATATTCCAAAATTCGTAATTTTTCAAATCAATATGTGAGCGTGGCAAACAAAAACGCGTTTGACCAGTTTTAGTTGATTTTAATCGACTGGAAAATGGCCATTTTTCAAACAGTCTCAGAATTCGACGAAACTAGTTTTGTTAGGACCATATCGTCAATACGAAGTTAGAAAATATTTTTTTGGAATTTTTCGAGTTAGTATGTGACCACAGTAAATTGAAATGCGCGTTCAAATTCAATATATAGAGTTATATTTGATTTTAACGAAGACTGATCGAAACGATTGAATCAGCCTTCGAAACATATCCCATTGTGTTTGGAATGGGAGTATTACGCTGGGGACGATAGTCGGTAGGTTCGATTTTGAGTTTGAATGTAAAGGTTACGTTTTAGAATTCAAAAGGAAATTAAATAAAAAAAATATTACTATATAGGGTCAACACCCATTTTCTCTCTCCTTTCCCTCTTTCTTTCTTCTTCAGTTCACGTTCGAGAATTAAAAACAAAAAAAAGAAGAAGAGGGAGGAGCTGTCGCTCCTCCGATCGAGCCGCCACCGCGCCCTAGGGCAGCGCCGCCACCCTCTCCTTTACTTCCCACTTCTGCTCTCCCTCCTCCACCGCAAATCGCCATCGCACCCCCCTCTTCCCATCGCAACTCCTCCTCCGTCCCCTCCTCCAGCGCAGGGGAGCAGCGCCCTTCCCCAAACCCCTGAGACCTAAAAACCACACACCCTTCATCTCAAAACCGCCACTGCCCCACTGCAGAAGACCACCGCCACTCCCCCCTTCTGCTCCTCCTTCCTCCACTTCTACAACACCTCGAGCCCTCCACCTCAATTCGACAACCCATGAATTCGATTTTGGTGAGCTTTATATAATTTATTTATATATTTATTTGTTTTTCAGTTTTATTATGTAATGGCAAGTTAGAAATCTGAAATTTTTAAACATGAAAAGGTATAATTTTTAAAACATAGAAAAGTTTGATTTTCATTTTATAAAGATTCGATTTTTAATAGTATAAAAATTTGATTTTTATTTTATAAGTAGCGGTATAAAAATATAATTTTTATAATATAAAAAGGTTAAAAATATAATTTTTATACTAGTGGCATATTAGAAATATGATTTTTATTCATGTAGAGTTATAAAAATATAATCTTTATTAGAAGAAGAGCGATATAGAAATATAATTTTTATAACGAAGTAAAGATAAAAATTCAGTTGTTATAACAAAGTGAAAATAGAAATATTATCTTTATATATGTAGCGAAATAAAATCTGATTTTTATTATATCTATATATATATATATATATATATATATATATATATATATATATATATATAGTGAAACAAAAATGTGATTTTTATATCGATGAAATAAAAATCCGATCTTTATATAAGAAGAGAAAATTGTGATTTTTATATAAAAAGGAGCGTTGTAAATATACATATAAAGTAGAAATAAAAATATGATTTTTATTTATTGAAATGAAGTAATAAAAATATAATTTTTATATTGGAATAGCGTGAAGAGAACTACATTGTAATTTCAAATAGATCCAGACGGTTCAGCAGTTCAAAAGCAAAGCACGGCGGAGTGGAACCCTTTGTGAGAACTTCTCACTTTAAATTTATTTTTCTAGTTATAAATATATATTAGGATGCAGACGGTGCTTAGCAGCAACGGACACCCGTCGCCCACAGACCATGGACAGCTGGTATGTTTGACTGATGTGTTGTGAAAATTGTTTGTGATGTTGATGTGAAATAGATAATAAAGTATATTCATGTGTTGAAATAAATTAATTATCGTTAAAAATATAATTTTTAACGTGAGTGTGAATAAATAAATATTCATTTACAAACCGGACGGTTTTTTTATGTACACTTATTTGAAGGATATTGATTGGGATGATAAATTTTACACATCGCCCAGCTGCACAAATAATATTCAGTGTTTGTTGATTTGAAACCCCACACGGGTGTTGGGATGATATTTGGCGTATACTAATCCCAATTATTTAATTGTATGTCGATCGATTGGTCGACAGGCTGTGTAAGCGTTAATTATTTATATTTGATGCCTATGCAGTTGTGTGGTGCACTTTGGATGATGGTTGATTGTTTATCGTTGCTATTATATGAATGTGTTGTATGGAATCCATATAATTAACGTTATATGGTAAATGATTGGACCTCATTCCAATTGGTAAAAATAAAGAATATTAAAATATAAAAATAGTCATGTGTTGACGATGCTCATGTGTTGAGAATATTTATGTGTTTAAACTATTCATGTGTTGAGTAAAATATTTTAACAATAAAATTTACATCTTTATCATATTTAAGATTAGAATCTACTTTACGGTAGGAGTCTGATTAAAAATCAAACGATATATACCATAATTTTATAAAATATATTACATTATAAAAATAGTCATGTGTTGACAGTACTCATGTGTTGAGATTAGTCATGTGTCGAAAGAAATATAGATTCATGTGTTGAATAGAATAAATATTCATTTGTTGAATAGAATAACGAATTTATTGAAATATATAAAGCCGTGTTGATTAGAATTGCGCTATTTTGACATGAACGATATTTATATCGATTATATTCGTTTTTATAATGAATATAGAAAAGGTAGTGATTTCAAAATATAACATTTTGAAAATATTATCATTTATATAGTAATGATGTGAAATATTCAATTTTGGTTTGAAATTGAATGTAGAGTTGAAATGGTTTTGAAAACGAATTTAAAACGATTTATAAAATACATTTTAAAAAGAAATCGACGAAATATATAATATATATATATATATATATATATATTATATAATGGCCTGAATAAAACGCGCCGAGCCGCGGCAGTTCGTGAATTTCGACCATTGACTTCGAATTGACGTTGCACGAGATCCGACCGTCGGATTCTGCTAAAACCGGAACCGTTGGGTTCGTATCGAAAAGAGCTTTCCAATGAATATTAGAAATTTAAAATCTAACGGTTGGATTTGGAATTATGTCCAAATCAAATTTGGAAAAGGTCGTTGTAAGTGCAGTTTGATGGCCGTTGATGGAAATCGACTGTACGGGCCTCGATAAAATTATTAAAAATATCAGTAATTTGTGTAAAATCATAATATGTGAATTGGAAAGAACTAGGATAAAAAAACTCCATATTTGAAAAGATAAAAATATATTTTTATCGAAATGAACTAGTTTTGAACTGGAATTAAAATCAATTTATTTTGTGAAATAAATAATTTGAATTGGTTTTGAAAATAACCAGAGTTTCCAATATATATAAAGTGGAAGGGGATTTGAATCGAAATTGTCTTTGGAATATTTCGATGTTGGATCCCGTGATTATACAGATATTGCTATGGGAATTTGAAAGATATATTTATATCGTTAGTTCCAATACGACATTTGTTGGTTTCAGAATATGATATTGAGTATAAGCCGGTATATTTTCTATTCAGAGCCTTGTATTTAATATCAAAAGTGATTTTGGGTTTATCGTTAATCGTGTTCTAGGTGACATTGGTTCTATAACCCAGTTAAAGACTGGATATTGATTTGGGGGAAAGATTAAAACTAAGTGGAGTTTTAATGAATCTGTGACTAAATTGAAATGTGAATTGATAATTTAAATTATCAAATTTGGAAAGTGATCGAGAATGGAGTATCACCAGTTTTGCTCCAAAGCGATAGTTAAACCTTTAATTAGATTTGAACGTGAAATGGTAATTAATTTTACCGATAACACCGTGGTGTTAGATATGAAGTATTACCAATTTTGCTCCATGGGATGAATAGGTTGGGATTGGGAAATAAAACAAATAATTACTTTGGTGTGGTTCGCTAATTCCGACTTGTTTGGAAAACCATAATATGGTTTGAAATGATATCCAAAGGAAGATTAAAGAATAAATTTAGAAGAATTTATCTTTGATAAAATTAATGGGAACCTTTCCCTAAGAATGTGAAATTTTGAATAAAAGAATATTCTAAATTGGAATGAGGCATATCTTGTATTTGTGTAACACGTGTTTATTATATACGCGGTTATTCGGAAAGGCCGGGTTTATACCCATTCTGAATAACCGATTCGACGATAAGTCGAAGATGAAGACGGTGTTTGAAGACCGGAAGTCTTCACATTGTTTGGGTGATTACTGATGATCATGATTGGGCTGTACACCTAAGATGAGGGAATCAGTTGGTGATCGTCCAGACGTACTTGGATATCGATGGATATGCGAGGAAAGTGCCTCCGGTTTCGTTCAGACCCAGAACGAACTTGTAAATGGACTCTGTGTCTGACATTGGATTTTATTCTATGTTGATTGATCTCTATTAAATATACATCTGTTTGGCGGCGGAGAATTTATTCTCTTGCTTAACGCCCTTCTCTGAGACGTACGAGCTCAGAGGTTGTATATCGATAGACATCGGTCGCTTGGCATGAATTTCCTGTGTGGCTCGCCTAAGTGGCAAATGATCAAGGCTTCTGCTGAAAAGCAAAGTCTTGTGGTTGATGATCAAAGCACAGCCTGTGTGGCATAGCTTTGTGTATAGCTTTAATTCGCGAGCCTCACATCTCGATATGAGTCAAAAATGGGATACGGACCGTTGGGAGAACATGACGTTTCTTTCTAGCTAGTGGTGGTGTCAGTGCTTAAACTGGCTTACATTTATATATACTTTTCACCTGTGTGGTTGTTGGAATGCGAGGCGCCTCGGATATAGGTCTGTTAGGACCAGGAAACATGTGTTCAGGAATTGCCAATCCTCAAAAGTTAGAGAGGACCGGCCCAACCGATTCCAAGGATCATAGTGGGGTCCTGAGACATTTGCTAGAGTGTCCCGAACGGAGAGGATCATGCCTCTTGCCTCGACTCATGACGGAAATCCAATTTCCAATACGTGATATTGCGGTTTTATTTGTAGAGCCTAGTATGGCGACATGATAGATGATACCCATGCCGCCTATGATTGATATTTATGATTTGAATTGTTTTGACACTATACACTTATAATAGTATCAAATGATTTATTTTAAACGTACCAAGCATGTTTGGCTATTATAAGGAAAAACCCTATCCTCCGGCTTGCGTTGCATTGTGTGATGGGACCTGGGTCTTATAATAGCTTCATTTTTCGAAAAAGCATTGCGTTGTTTATTCTATGCACTGGTGTTCTTTGGAGGAAACCCGTTCCATGTTATACGGTGTGGTCCCTTGAATTACTCTCTTTTTAAGTAAAGTTTTAAATAACTGTTTTAGTTCTTACACCAATCACATGACTGACCTGGAGTTTATTGTTTTAACCTAAAGTCTGGGTGCCCCTATTTTCTACACGGGCAGCTAGTAGTTTTGGATTTGGAGATTTATATTCACAGGATCCTGATTTATAGCTGGAACGATACTCGGAAGGCTCTGTATCCGTGTATTACTTCTAGTTGTGTTTTGTATTATTTTCCGCTGCGATGTATGTAAATGTAATCTAAATCTCTGATATTTGTTAAATGTGTAATATTTATTCATACTTTGTATATTCTTGTATTCTGATGGAATTGTTGTAATTAACAATGAAACGTTCTTCTGTTTGCGTTCCAATTTGTCCTGTTCTCAAAACGATCAGGGGTTTCGAACGGTCTTGGTCAGTTTAATGATCGATTAGGATCGAGCGAAATTCCTTACCGTTACGCGAAGACACCCTCTTCGCACTTACATCTAAGCAACACCTTTCGCCCTTCCACCTCCCCGACTCTCACCTTTAGCTTCTCCCAATTCATCCTTGCCTCATACCTCTTTAGCCAATCCATGCCCAAGATGATCCCAAACCCAGCGAAGTTAAAAACAAAGCAATCACACACAAAAGAGAAACCATGACTCGACAACACTAAACCACGACAAATCATGCAAAGATTGGAAGAACTCCCAACTGGATTAGTCACGATCAATGGTCTGTCAAAAATCTCGGGATCCAAACCCAAGCGGCACACAAGCTCTTTGCAAATGAATGAATGCGATGCTCCAGTATCAAAAAGCACACGAACTGAAACACCATTAACAGAAAGAGTACCTTACACCATGACACTCTTTCCCTTCACCTTTGCAGTAGGAGCTCATGAAGAAGTTGGCATGGCTTCCAAAGCATATGCCTTCACAACATGCTTGCCTTTAGCTGATTCTGGACAGTTTATCTTCTCATGCATAGGCTTTCCACACTTGAAGCACTTGTTCTCAGCTTTGGGATTCTTGCACTCATCAGCAAAATGGCCTTTCTGCTGACAGTTAAAGCAAACAACCTCACTCTTAGGCTTCCTTTGGCCATTCTTCCCTTTCTGTTGTTGCTGCTTCCTCTCCTTATTGTTACCACCTTGTTGTGGCCTTTGTTCTTCCTTAGGTGCAACAACAGACATCTTTTTAGGAAATAGACTCTCATACCTCAAAGCCTTCTCGACGATCTTCTCAAAGCTATCATCGAGGTGATCCACAAACTTATTACCACGATATTCATCCAATCCCAAGACAAACTTCTCATTCTATTGATAAGAAGTATCATATATGAACGAGCATACTTCGATAAAGCCTCGAACTCAGAAATATAGTCAAGAATTGGTCGACCATTTTTTTAAGCTCCAAGAATCTCTTAAACAGAATAGACTTTTGCACGGTGGAGATAAATTTTGCTTCAAACTTAACTTGGAACGACTCCCATGAAATATCCTCTTCAGGGGTCTCATGTATGACAGAGTTCCACCAGTCCATTGCTCTGCTCTCTAACTGCCTTGATGCAAGCTTCTTCTTTGTTGCATCATAAATGCCCAAGTCCTTGAAGATCCAAACACAAATGTCCAACCACCTTTGAACCTCTTCAACTGGTTCGGTGCCCTTGAAGTGTTTCCCTCCCATTAATGTAAAGTCTTTTTCATAACTTTGCAAATTCCACAGCTCTAGGCACTTGGACTCCAACATCAACCGCAGTTGCAACTAGAGCAGGGGACCTTTGAAGGCATGCTTTTATCATAGCTTCAAACATGGCCTGGTAATCAGGTGCCCCACCATTGCCCCCTCCAGGAACAGTTTCTTCCCTAGCATAATGTCTCGTATAACGTCGACTCATTTAAAATCTGCAAATTAGAATGATTAGCCATCTACAAGATAAACTGCTAAAGAAGTACAAACACTACTATACTATATATTATCATATAGTATACATCATCCAACTGAAATGTACAAGTACGTCTCTCATACGTGATTACCTCTTAGAACTTTGGCTAAAATTGATACTCAGAGCTCTGATACCAAATGTGACGACTGCCCATAACCCCTGCACTAAACAGAAGGAATAATGCACCGAAAGGTGTGCTAGGCAGCTATGGAACTTGTCGTAGAACTTAGAGCGCAAGGATAAAATATAATAGAACTTATACAATAGGTAATAGTAATGAAGAAACATATAACAAAATTTTCAAACCTTCACAGTATCCTGAAAGGTTATCAAACGAATACCAAAGTTTGTACATAAGTCTTCACTACAACCCTCATAGAGCACACAACAGCGGAAATAGAAATACTAGATAGTAACAAAACTGGTACGCGGGCCTTCTGCTCACCTCCGCACAGCATCATCGTCCTCACTAATAACCTGTAACCTACTACTTAGTCTGCCCATCCACAACTGGATGAACATCCCATGGTAATAAGAGGAAGCATAAAACCTTGAGTCAGACAATTGTCTTAGTGAGCGATAAAATAGCTAACAAACTTCAATAATAAAGTATATGAGAATAGGTAGATTACCAAACCAATCTACCAAACACCGGAGAAAAACTCAACTCCCATCTTCCCCATATCAGACAATGATAGCCTTTACATTAAACAATTCAACCATTCATCCATGGAAACCAGGACATCCATTCAATCATGTTAAAGCATTCATAACATCCAGATTATATATATCTCATGTGAACCATCCAAACTGAATTCAACATCCCTCAAGCACAAGCCCTAGAGGCCTAAACCAATATCAGACAAGCACTCAAGGAACATCTCCTTTGACGTTGGACAACCTACATGAGACGGTACAAACAGAACAACCAATCATCCATCACTGACTCTGGCTATCACCGCCAATCCTGCTTTGAAACCATTGTTAATCGTATGACGGCCAACCTAGCCACATGCCAAGGGCTAATGGTTACCTAGTTCTAGCATAAACTCCATACGCCTTTCAACAGTACGTATGTATGTCCAACCTTGACAAATAGGCCTTTCAATGATACCCAGAGTACTTGACCTACAATCAGTCTTTTAGGTGCCCCTATCGTTCCTTTGAGCCTGCTAGAACTTAAGACAACGATAATCTCTCGGCCTTCTCATCTCTAGTCATCCAATCTCGACGACTTTCCATAGCTCAAGCAAATTTCTCAAGCAACCATTATCCACCAACTCACGACCTTTGAGTTGTCATCTCATTCGCTGTTCTGCACCGATCGATGAACACTTTTCAATACTTTGAACCTTCCTACTTGAATTTACTTCATAGTCACATCATCACCGAGCCAAGTTACACCACTGCGGTGCGGCTTGAGTAGCATTCGGGGGGCTGCCCCCGAAAAATATATTTTTTTAGACCTTTTTGTTCAAATCTGAAGCGTACACGAAAATATAACTTTACAAAATATAACCCATTTCGACCAATCCCTAGCCTGGTCGATCGACCCACCTTGCTTGACCTAACATCCATGTTCGACCGACCCACTCATTTGCGACCGACCCAAAACACTGCTCGAGCCATCATCCATGTTCGACCGATTCACTCAGGTGCAACCGACCAAAATACTACTTGAGCCATCATCCTTGTTCGAAACACACATGCACGAATGACCGACCCACCATGGCTCGCTCGACCGACCCTTATGACTTGCTCCCCAAGTCATATATATGATTGACGGACCCAAAACTTGCATTCTCCAATGCAACACTAATTTTGACCAAAACTTTGCCAAACGATTCGTTCGACGAAACCAACTCATCAGACTCACCAAATACAATCACAAGCATGTCATAACATCGCTAATAACATGAATATGACGAATATCACTAAAATGATGTAAATTTCACCAAAACCAATAAAATGAACATATGATCAAAATGAGAGATCTGACTTACATAAATGTATGAAATAGCATGGAATTATGCTACAAAATTGCTAGGTAAGATCATAGGGTGATCCATATGAAAATGGGCATATAATGGCGTAGATCTATGGGAAAACACTTGAATTTGATGAGAAACATGATCTAACATTCATATACTTCATTGAATCCATGTGAGATATGTAAATCACTCACCGATTCTCCAAAACAAGCTAAAATGATAGAAATATGAATCCATACAGCAAGAACCTCGCGCCAAACACCTTGATCCGATCAATCCTTGCCTCAGTTGATGTAGATCTAGCTTCCAATGGTATAGATCTTCAATTTCCCTCCTTGGATTATGTTTTTTAACGGTGGAAAGGTGTTAAAGAAAGGAGGAGCACAAGGTACCAAAATGAGATAAGACTAAAACCATTTTCCATATCCCTTACCCCCTATTTAGACCTTCCAATAGCCCACTAATAGGGTTTCCCAAATCAGCCCATTGTAGTGCTCCAAACCTGAACATCCAACTGAAAAACCTTAAAGTAGCTATTCCTCCCAAACATCTAAGCCAAATCTTTAATGTAACCACTCTACGGAAGGCAACCATCAATTCCTTTCCAATGGCACAGGTCTTACCCTCTGATTCGACCTAAGTCAAAAGTTATGTCTTGTACAATACTCACAAGGGAAAAATGGTCACAAACAAAATCAGTAAAAATTATGGACATATCTCACGTCCACATAAGAAACATATCAAAAGATGAGAATGATCGAACCCTCAGGGAGTGAAATAAAAATATTTTACGATCTTCCGATACGAAAATGCGGGCTGTTACATATATTGATTCAGTGATTGGCAACAGATGGCATAAAAATCCATCTTTTTAAGACTTTGATTTACCATCAGGTCAATTGAGTGGAATGAAGTTAAGACTTTGATTTACTTTATAACTGAAGTTAGATTTCGAAACCTATCTTATATAAATTATTTTAAATAAAAGTTTTATTGAAAGAAAATTAATATTTATTGTTAATTTTATAAGAAAATATAAAATGATTTATTATGACAAATTGTTATATTTAAATTAGTTGTGTAATCATGTAAGTCTGTAATTAACCTAAGGGTTAACAATTTGGATTAATTGTTATTAAAACAATTAAGTGGGATCGTTTAAATTTATTATGTTATTAATTAATTTAAAGGAAATGATTAATGGAACTTGATTAAAAATTTAACCATGTGTTTCAAGTTGACTATGTAACAACCCGCCCGGAGTGGGCCTAAATTTCCTAAGTAAAGGAAATAGAAGAAAAATCATTTGTGAATATATACCGATATTTTCAAAGTAAAGAAAATAAAGATGAGTTTGGTGAATAAGATTTTTCTGAAGAGTTAAGCGTTGATTATCGTTTTCAAAGCAAGGAAACAAAAGAGATTTATCGAGATAAGCATATGGAATCGAATTAAAAATTCAACTGTCATTGGCAGTCCCTTCCTACCCATGATGTGGTGAATTGTCGCTATTCGCACACGCCAATGCCCGAGTGTTTGTATTGCAGAAAAACGGTAATCCAAATCCAAGGTAATGAAATGTGCATGGGGAACACAACTTTAATAGTGGTTTAGCACTAATGCCTACATTCACTTTATGGTAATCATTCATCAAATAATAGTTAATTACAAAAGTTGTACAAGTTCGGATGATAGTTGTGTACAAAGTTGTATAATAGAATAACAAAATACTTGTTAATTCTAAACTTAGACCAAAATTCCTTTCTTCTTCTTCTTCATTGAGCCAAAGTATGAAACATTATCCAAAAATTGGCTTCAATGTCCAAGAAATTCTAGAAATATCCCAAATAATCCAAAAGCAGTGTGAATGTCCAAGAAAAGGCCCAAATGTTGTAGGTAAATGTTTGTGCAACGTTTAGAACTCCAAAAGAAGTCCAAAATCCATGAAGACGATGAAGGCAACCATTAATGGTGCTTGAGAGATTCAATCCTGTAAGACAAGTGTAGGAAGAGTGTAAATGCGCCAACCCCTTTGATTGTAAAACTTGGAGGTATTTATAGGTGAGTTTTGGGAGTGTCACACCAAATTTTGTATCCTTGGGGGATACAAAATTCGTATCCCAAAAACAGAGTTGAAAAACCAAAGACGTGTTGAAAAATCTCATCTTGTTGTTCAAAAATCACGGATCCTTGAAAACCAGGTGAAATCATGTTTTGTTCAGGCCAAAAAGCCTAGTTGACACGGTAAATCCAAGCTTGCCAAGAAATCTAGCACTTTGCTATGTTACCATATTTCTTATCACAAAAATATGTGGAAATCCCATATTGCTCAACCCAAATTCAGTGACCCGCACGTGCCAACTCGATTTTCCAACTTGGCCTGGCAAATGCCAAGTTTTGAATCTCCTGCAAAGCACATATTTCTAATTAGATAAACCACGATACAAAGCTGGTGGAATTTCGAATCCCATCGGTGTGGTCACCAATTTCTCGCATGCCAGATTTCGAACCCTTCGCCTTGCCATGATTTCAAATCCCCAAAATTGAATCCCCGACTAAAATAAATCTGAGCTAGGGTTAATGCGTGAAATCAGGGATTTTCCATTTTTCGAAGCAAGTCTTCCAGACCGGATCGACCCGACGCAAAGCCATGGATTTCATCCATTTCCTCAAGCCGATCACCCCATTTCTTCTTGCCAAGCCAAATGATTGACTACTTTACCAGATGTGATCAGCCAAACACGAACACGTGGAAAACGATGATTTTCACATGCCTATCACCTATTTTGGAACGTACCAAACCAAAATTTTGCCAAGTGCCAGATTTTGATGTTGTGTGTTGCGCAAGCAATTTTTGTGATCGTACCATGCCGATCAGCTATTTTTGAGCATCCGACACTGCTTTTCACCAAAATCCATACATTTTTCCACGATACCAACACGCTCAAGCATTTTGAGCTAATCGGACCGAGTCAATCATGTATATTTAGCATGCCTGTTTTTCTAAGTCCATGAACGACAATTTCATGAATTGACGCTATTTCCAATCCTTTCCCGAACACGTTGCAACTTCGATCAAATTGCTTTGTGTTTTCTGATGATGTTCTTAAGCCTTGAGTGCGTTGCTAACCAGAATTTTGATGTGTGAAAGATTTGACCAAAAAGCGTGTCAATACTTTGCCCCAAAAACATGTTTTGCTTGATCGAAGGAAGATGGGTTTTGCGGGAAAACCAGAAATACAAAAACCAAAGCCATATAAGTCTGAAGTGGACCTCTATAACCAAAAAACCGAAGAGCCATGATCATGCCCGATCGTATTTACCAAAAATCCAGAGCCAATAAATCATAAATCCACGATCGCTCCGGATGGTATTACCCACGGACTAGAAAACTAGAAAGCCTGAAATCAAATGAAAGCCAGTGATCTCTCCGGATCGTTTTGAGAGAAATATCCAGAATAAATGGAATACCCAAATGACTGTAAGAATTTGATAACCTGAAAAACTAGAAAATCCATAGCCAGGAAGCCGGGAGAACTCAAAATCCATAAATCCAGAGTAACCAATAACCATATAGTCAGATATCCAGATGAGTTTAAGGCGGCCTTGCGAGACAAGATGATCAAGAATGAGCCAATGAGTTCTAAGACGGACTTGCGAAGCAAGATGACCAAGGATAAGCCTGTAACAACCCTGAATTTTGGGGTAAATTTAAAAATTTATTTTAACTATTTTTAATGGGTTTTTATATTTAAAATAATTTATTTAAAATAATAATGATTAAAAATTTATTTAAATTGAGGTTAGGATGAATAATTTAATTTTAATTATAAAAAGGAGTTAGAAATAACTAAAAATGACTATATAGGATGCAAAATTTAACGGATTTTAATGTAACCAAAAATATTAGAATCTATTAAAAATATCTTTCTAATGAATCTGAAAAATTGAAATTTCATAGCAGGAATCAAAAGTTATGCACAGTTTAAAATTTAGAAGGTCACTATGAAATTTATATATAATATATAAAGGTCAAAAATGCTACTTTTTGCATACGAAGAATTTTGGACTCGAAACCACTTCCATTGAGTTCAGAATGACATTCCTGCATTTAAAAAGTATAAACACTTATATATTTCGAGTTTCGGAAATTATTTGTTTAAAAATGTATTTTTAATATTAAATATATACGCCTTGAAAATTGAAATTTTGCAAACAGTCTCTAAATTGAAAAAAAATTAAATTTTTGGGTTCGTATCGTCAAAACAAAGCTAAAAATGATTTTTCGGTAATTTTTAGAATTAATATAAAATTATAATTGATTTTTCAGTGTAAACGAACAATTTTTGACTTTAAAAATTCATACGGACTCGAAAATTTACGAAACCAGTTTCTAGAGGTTCGTATTGATTAGGATTAGTTGTGATCCAAATTCCATCGAATTTGGAATCAGTATGTGGTCGTACTATTTTTAAAACTGCAAAACGGATGTAAATAATGACACTAAAGCTATAATTAAAATGGGCTAAATTACATATTGGCTGAATTAAAGTAACCCCTATATAATATCTCATAGACCAACCATAACCTAATTCTGAAAATCTAAACATAACCTAACGTCCATTTTCTTCATCTTCATTTCCATGGCCTCCTCCTCAAAAAAAAAAAAAAAAAAAAAAAAAAAAAAAACAAACTTAATTGCACATAAGTCCCTGAAACTGAAAAATTTATATCTCCAAATCAGAATAAAATCCGACCAAACCCATTCTGGGGTTTGAACACCTCGACATCCTCTACCTACCACAAAAAATCCAAGACCTATTGACGTACGGATTCGCCGGAATCTGAGTTTGATTGCAAAAAAGTCAGTTTCGGATTTGGTGATTTCCCGCCAAACTGTTGAGAATTAGACGATGGCCCGATTGGAGAAAATGTATCCAAGAGACATACGAACAACTTTGCTTCTCGGAGTTTCACCTGAAAGTCGAAGGAATTGCACGAAAATCGAGATGATCTGAAAATCGAAATTCTGGCCAAAACCGCGAGCTCAAAACGTAAATCAACATATTCCGGCAAATCGAGCGAGAACCAGGCGAAGTCACCAGCAGGAAAGTTCTTCTTCTACGTGAGATCTAGATGCTCTAAAAAATTCAGGTCGATCGGAGGTGGGTGGCGGCCTGTGGGGCCCGCGAGGCGGAGCGGCTTCTCTGGCCGAAAGACGGCGAACTGGGCGGCGGCACCAGGTGGCGGTGGAGCTCCTCGCCAAGACAGTTCCAGCGGTGGTCAGCGTTTGGCGATCGGAGGTCTGAGTCAACGGGAAAACGCGGTCAAAGTTCGGAAGGGGTTGGTTGATTGGCAGGGGTACTATTTTAATAATTTAATTATTTAATTAATGTATTCAAACTTCAAAATTGTATAACTCTTTCATACGAAATCGAAATTTGATGATTTCTGATTCGCTGCGATCTTGGCTATGAGACCTTCGCGTGGACACTAAATTCGTCCAATTTGGAGGAAGTTGATTTTTTAGGTATTTTCCATAATTAAATTAATTATTTAATTCGTCCGAACTTTAGAAAATCATAACTTTTTGATACGAACTCGAAATCGCACGAAACAAGATTTTCTGCGATCAGCGCGTCGAGCGCTTCGCGATGACACCAATTTCGTCAATTTTGGAGCAAGTTGAATTTTTGGCCAAAATTGGGCCCGAACCGTCAATTTAAACCCGACAAATTGAAAACCAAGGTGAGAACTCTTTCTCACTCAATCTTTATTTTCAGTTATTATTTATTTTCATAAATAACTGTTATTAAATGTCTGTAATGAAATGTTTATGCCTGTTGTGTGTATATATTGATGTTTGGATGTGATGTGATGTTTGAATCTGAAAATATACGACATGTTAATTAATGTTATCTTATTAGTCATCATTAAATTAATGTTACACTACCATTAAATTAAATTAATGCACAAATATTTTTTAATTATTTGTTGGTTGAAACCCCACATGGGTCTTGGAATATATTCTGACTACACGTATTCCTTGGGATTAATTGTCAATTGCACTCTGGATGTCATTTGGATGTGATATGAATTGTGACCATTATTGCTGAAATTATGTTATGAATGAAATCCATATAAATAAATTATATGGTAACTGTTAAGCCTCATTTCGCTTTAGAATTTAATTTGTTACCATTTCATTTTGATTAAAGAAAGAAATGAAAATTTTACATTTTTTAATATAATAAATGTATGATTTGAAATTTTACATTATTATTAATGTAATTGAAAGGAAATGGAATTTTACATTATTTTTAATGTAATTGATATGAAATGAAAGAGTACATAATCTGTATTAATGCAATTTAGAAGAATGAAAACTTACATTTGTATTTATGTAATAAGATATGGATAAGCATTTACATTATTAATGTAATAAGTTAAATTTTACATTTTTATGTAACTAAGATGAAATGGAAGATTTACATTTTTATTAATGTAATAAAGAAAAGAAAAGGAAAGATATGATTTCAATGTTTTTTATTTACAATAAAAAGAAAAGAATTGAAAGAGAAGTATATTTTTATCCAAATGAATGTTTACACGTAATTTTGTTATAAAATGAAACTATATATTTTAAAGTATGAGATGTAATGATATATATTGATGTATGTAATGTAATGATATATATTAATGTATGTAATGATATATTTTAATGTACAAAAGGAAATGATATATTTTAACGTATGAATTACATTTATAATGTAATTAAGATGATGAGGTATAAATCTTACCTTTATTAATGTAATAAGATATGAATACTTACATATTTATTAATGTAATTTAAATTAGAATGAAAATCTTACATTTTTATCCACGTAATAAGAAAGGAATGAGAAAAATACATTTACAATGTATTAAATAAGAATAGAATATATATTGTAAATTAAAGTTACATTTTATTATGTAATTAAGAATATGATATATATATTGTACATTAAAGTTACATTTTATTATGTAATTAAGAATAGGATATATATTGTAAATTAAAAGGACATTTTTGTTAGCGAATGAAAATTAAAATAAAAAACCATAGAAAAAGAAGTACATTTTTATTTGCCTTTTATATGTAAATAAAAACCAAAGAAAATGAAGTACATTTTTATTTGCAAATTAGTTGCAAATAAAAACATGAAGGTATAAAGTACATCTTTATTTGCAATTTAGTTATAGATTAAAAAAATGATTTAAAATTAAGAAAATTTTATTTTCAGGTAATTAAGATTAAAGGATTAATTGACATTTTCATGCAAATAGAATTAAAGAGAAAATTTACGTTTTAGTGTAAATAAGAAGTAGAATTTAAAGAATTAGAAAAGTTTTACATTTTCTTAATGTAAATAAGAATTAGAAAAGTCGCATTTTTCTTAATGTAAATTAGAATTAGAAGAAAATTACATTTTTATGTAATTGAGTTAAAGAACATAAAAATTACGTTTTTATGTAATTAAGTCAATTTCCATGTGAATTAGATTAAAAGTGAAAATTTTACATTTATCATGTGAATTGGATTAAAAGTGAAAAATTTACATTTATCATGTGAATTAAGATAAAAGAGAAAAATTACATTTTTATGTAATTAAGTTAAATAAGATAAAGTTTATATTTTTACGTTATTAAAATTTAAAGTAAGAAAATTACATTTTTATTTAATGAAAAGATAAGATTTTGACATTGCAAAATTATTTAATGCAATGTAGATTATATTAAAAAGAAAAGTTTACATTTTTAATGTGAATAAAAATAGTAGTATTAAAATGTATATTTTAATCCTTATTTTATATGCAATAAAAAGTGTAGAAATGAAATGTATATTTTTATCGTCACTTTAGATGCGATAAAAGAATAGAATAAATGTTATATATTTTTATCGTCATTTTAGAGATGGTAAAAAGAAGTTACATTTTTCAATGTAGATAGAAGAAAAATTGTAAGTTACATTTTTATATGTAATTAGAGAAATATAGAAATTTACATTTTCCAATGTAAATAGAAAATGAAATAAAAGTTTACATTTCTCAATGTAAATAAAATAGGAATAGAAAGTTACATTTTTCAATGTAAATAAAAGGATTGGAAATTTATATTTTAATGAATGGATTTTCATTAGAAAGAATAATGAAACCAAATATACATTTTGTGTAATTTGAAAGATAAAAGAAAATATACATTGTTATGTTTAGGATGTGTATGTAAATTAAAATAAAAATAAGTATTATTGTGTGTCATGTTATACCTCGACATTATATTTACAAATAGGGATATTCGATGTTAGCAAAATATAGTGAATGGAATGGATGACGGAATTATATATAATTATATATATATAGAAATTAAAATCAAATGAACCGAGCGTGGTAGTTCATGCCTTGGAATCGTGTCTTTAATTGATTATACCGAAATACCCGATCGTCAGATTTTTCCAAAACTGAAACCGTTAGTTTCGCCTTGGGAAGACCTTTCTAATGATATGAATTATGTTAAAATCCAACGGTTAGATTTGGAGAAACGTGTAAAATAAATTTGAGTAAAAACAGCGCCAGAGTCGCCCATTGACCCGAGACATCGTTAAATTAAATTTAGCTATTTTTATATAAATAAAAATAGGATATATCGTTATTAAATACTAATAACGATATGAAATGATTTTAAAATATATATATATATGCGAGGATCATTTGAAAAGTCCGAGTTCAATCTCATTTCAAATGATTATACGTCGACCTAAGTCGAAGAGTTGAAGACGGTGATTGAAGACTATAATGTCCCGTATTTTCTGGCCATTTTTATTGGAATATTTCATTTATTTAAAGTATTGATTTGGATTGAAATAATCGATTTAACCATTTTATTTTGAATATTTAAATTATATTAATAATATAATAATATGTTATTTTCGGCAAATTAGGGAAAATGTGGATTTTGCCGTATAACGTGATCGAGCAATTTAAAATGGTTTATTATTGGTCATATTGAAATTTTAATGGCGATTTCGTTATTAAAACGACGTTATAACGTTTAATTTATAATTTAATTATAAAACGAGCTGTAGCGGCGCGGTAGTTCGTAAATTGGCGTTTTGAACTTTAAACGGCTGTACAGGGCCCAAAATAAGTCGGATTTTCTCGTAACAAGAAATGTCCGAATCTGTTGGATGATATTTTTCTGATGAAAGAGAAAATTCGAGTTTTCAGGTTGTAGATTTCGTTTTATGGGCAAATCAAATTTTGAAAAGGTCGCTGTGGAATTTCGTTATATATTATAACATTATTTATATTAAATAAAGGGGTTTTTAATTTTTTATAATATCGATTTGGCTTGAAATTCAACTCAGGATATTTTAATGTGGTAGTATAGGATATTCTGGTCATATATGGCCAATTTCAATATTTTAATATTATTATATTGAGGTACTTAAAATATGTTTATTTTATTTGAATTGGCCAGTTATAAAAGGACCTTTATTCAAACGACCTCAGTTTTCAATGAAACAAATTTTATTGGGACCGCAACAGTAAATTATTGCTAGATTTCAAGTGGCGCGCCAATAGGGGTTAATTTGTGAGCGTGGCAAAATAATATGTAAATAAAAACGACCATTAGAACGTGAATGAGGTCCATTCAAGCAAACGAACTCGGAATTCGATGAAACAAGTTTCATTAGGACTGTATCGTCAAATTATACTATGCCGTCCATTCGCATCTCGAACGGGGTTTGTACGTGAGCGCCGAAGCGAATAAACGACGTTCGAATACGGGATAGACACGAAGTAAAAAATCGTTAGTCAACACCGTTCGTCAAATCAACATAAATAATATTATTTCCCTTCTATATATACACCCAATTCTCAACAAAACCATTCTCAACAGTTCCATCATTCATCATTTTTTATGAAAATCCCCTAATTTGTTTTTAATTTATTTCTTCAATTTGGTAAAGAATTCGAGGGGGGTTCCAAAGGGAAAAGGGTGGATCGGGACGATACCTAACTACTGTAAAATGTAGGGGTGGAATGGTGGTCGGAGGTGGCCGAAAATCGCGAGGAACGGTGAAGATCTGTTTTCGTTTTTGATTGTATTGTGGCCGTTTGGTTTGATTTCAGAGGACGAGACCAGTTGGAGGTGGAAAAGGAGAGGGAGTGCTTTCTTTTGGCATTGGTCGGAAGGTCTAAAGTTGTAAACACCCGTAACTTCCCCGTAAAGGAAAGTGTCGGATAGTTCGAGAACAAGCCACAACAGAACGCATATAAAAAAAAATTCATTGTATATTACAACAATGCATCAGATTACAAGAATATACAGAGTATAAATTAATATTTCACAGAAATATCAGAGATTTAAATTACATTTAAATACATAGCAGCGGAAAATAATACAATACACAACTAGAAGGAGATATACGGATACAAAGCTTTCCGGATATCGTTCCAGCTGTAAACCAGGATCCTGTGAATATAAATCTGCAAAACCAAAACTACTAGCTGCCCGTGTCAAAATAGGGGCACCCAGAGTTTAGGTTAAAACAATAAACTCCAGGTCAGTCATGTGACTGGTGTGAGAACTAAAACAGTTATTATTCTTTATTTTAAAAGTTAGGTAAATCAAGGGACCACGCCGTATAACACGGAACGGGTTTCCTCCCAAGAATACCAGTGCATAAAACAAACAGCGCAATGCTAAAATAAAGAAAAATGAAGCTGTTATAAGACCTAGGTCCCATCACACAATGCAACGCAGCCGAGGATAGGGTTTTCCCTTATAACAGCCAAAGAATGCTTGATATGTTTAAAACAAATCGTCTGATACTATTATAAGTGCATAGTGTATAAAACAACCTCAAATCATAAGTATCAATCATAGGCGGCATGAGCGCCCCATCCCACTATGTCGCCATACTAGGCTCTACAAATAAAACCGCAAATGTCACGTATTTGGAAATTGGATTTCCATCTATGAACCGAGGCAAAAGATAGTCCTCAACCGATTCGAGACAATCTAGCCCATGTCTCAGGATCAGAACGCATCAACCCTTTAGATCGTCAAGGCCGGTCCACCGATGTGGATTATTATGCCTGAACACTACGTTTCCCCACCCTATGGGGTGTAAGTCTGGTCCGTCTGCCGACCAGAATGCATCGGCCGAAACCGATATAACCGAGGCGCCTCGCAACAACAACAACCACATAAGTCAAACTCGTCAGGGCGTGTAAAACCACTGACGCCACTTCTAGCTAGATAGAAACGCAAGTCCTCCCTGATGTCCTCTCCCATTTTTGGTTCATACCGGGTGTGAAACTCGCGAAGTAAACGTTACACAAAGCTACGCCACGAAGGCCGTGCTTCGATCACCAACCACAAGACTTTGCTTTTCAACAGAAGCCTTGATCATTTGCCACTTAGGCATGCCACACAGGCAATTCACTCCATGCGTTTGATATCCATCAATATATAACCCCTGAGCTCGTACGTCTCAGAGAAGGGCGTTAAGCAAGAGAATAAATTCTCCGCCGCCAAACAGATATATATTTAATAGAGATCAATCACACGGACTAAAATCCAATGTCAGACACACAGTCCATTTACAAGTCCGTTCTGGGTCTGAACGAAACCGGAGGCACCTAGTACCCCGCATATCCATCGATCTCCAAGTACGTCTGGACGATCACCAATTGTTTCCATCTTTTTGGGTGTACAGCCCAATCAAGATCATCAGTAATCACCCAAACGACGTGAAGACATCCGGTCTTCGACCATCGTCTTCATCTTCGACTTATCGTTGTATCAGTTATTCAGAATGGGATAAACCCGGTCTTTCCGAATAACTCGCGTATATTTTAAATAAGTGTTACACAAACACAACATACGCCTCATTCCAATTCATTAGTCACTAACCGTAAATTAATCAAGAGAATAATTCCCCAAATATTAACCCCGAAGGCCGAAACCAACATCAGATCAATATTCAGAAAACCATTCTGCTTGGTTAACCGATAGTTAGTTTCTAAATTTCACATTCATATGGAAAGGTTCCCATTAATTTTATCCAAGATAAATTCCTTGAATTTATTCTTTATTCTATTTTTGAATCTCAATTCAAACTAGTCGGGATTAGCGAACCTTACCGAAGTAATTATTTATTTTAATTTCCCCATCCCAACCTATTCATCCCATGAAGTAAAACTGGTAATACTTCATATCTAACACCACAGTGTTATCGGTAAATTCAATTACCATTTCACGTTCAAATCTAATTAAAGATTTAACAATCGCCTGGAGCAAAACTGGTGATACTCCATTCTCGGTCATTTCAATCTAATTAAAGATTCATTAAAACACCACTTGGTTTTAATCGTTAACTAGGTTAAAGAATCAGTGTCATTTAAAAACACGGTTCACGATAAACCCAAAGTCACATTCCATTAATTATCGGGTTAAAGAACAAGTGTTATTTAAAACACTGTCCACGATAAACCCAAAAATCAATATCAATTCAATTCCAATTAAATATTATTTAATTGGTACACTTCATTAAATCTAAATAAAAAGATTTAATCTTTTCTCAACTGGGCTTAAGAACAGTGTTAATGAAGACACCATTCACGACAAGCCCAAATCACATTTGATATTAAATACAAGGCTCTGAATAGAAAATATCCCGGCTTATATTCAATATCAAATTCTACGACCAACAGATATCATATTGGAAATAACGATATATAAATATCTTTCAAATTTCCATAACAACATCTGTATAATCACAAAATTCGACATCGAAATATTCCGAAGACAATTTCGATTCAAATCCATTCCAATGCAATTATTGGAAATTCTGGTTATTTTCAAAACCATTTCAAATCCAATTTATTTATTTTAAAAAATAAATAAATTACTACTCTAGTTCAAAACTAGTTCATTTCGATAAAAATCTATTTTTATCTTTTCAAATATGGAGTTTTTCATCCCAATTCTTCACAAATCATTTCTTATGATTTTACATAAATTATTACTATTTTTAATAATTTTATCAAGGCCCGTACAGTCGATTTCCATCAATGGCCATCGAACTGCACTTACAGCGACCTTTTTCAAATTTTGATTTAGACATAATTCCAAATCCAACCGTTAGATTTCTAATTTCTAATATTCGTTAGAAAGCTCTTTTCGATATGAACCCAACGGTTCCGGTTTTAGGAGAATCCGACGGTCGGATCTCCCGTAATGTCCATTTGAAATAAATGGTCGAAATTCACGAACTGCCGCGGCGCGTTCTATTCAGGCCATTATATTATATATATAATATATATAATATATATTTCGTCGATTTCTATTTAAAACGAATTATATAAATAGTTTTAAAATTCGTTTCAAAAGCAATTTCAACTTCCATTTCAATTCAAATCAAAATTGAATTCTTCTTTATAAATTCGTTTTAAAATTCATTTCTATTCAATTCAAATTTCAATTCAATTTGAATTCATTTCAATTCGCTTTCAATTCCATTTGAATTCGTTTTCAATTCAATTCATTTCGAAATCGTTTTCAATTCAATTCATTTCGAAATCGTTTTATATTCAATTCATTTCGAAATCGTTTTGAATTCAATTCATTTCGAAATCGTTTTCAATTCAATTCATTTCGAAATCGTTTTATATTCAATTCATATCGAAATCGTTTTCAATTCAATTCATTTCGAAATCGTTTTATATTCAATTCATTTCGAAATCGTTTTCAATTCAATTCCTTTCGAAATCGTTTTATATTCAATTCATTTCGAAATCGTTTTCAATTCAATTCATTTCGAAATCGTTTTCAATTCAATTCATTTCGAAATCGTTTTATATTCAATTCATTTCGAAATCGTTTTCAATTCAATTCCTTTCGAAATCATTTTATATTCAATTCATTTCGAAATCGTTTTCAATTCAATTCATTTTGAAATCGTTTTCAATTCAATTCATTTCGAAATCAATAAAATCGATATAAATATCGTTCACGTCAAAATGGCGTCAATCTAATCAACACGGCTTCATAAATTTCTATTTTCAAATATTCTATTTCAAATATTTCTTTTTCAAAATAGTTGTTATTATCAAAATATTTCGTTCAACACATGACCAATCTCAATGGATGAGTACTGTCAACACATGAACCTTTATTTTATATTGATAAAGATGTAAATTTTATTACTAAAATATTTCATTCAACACATGACCAATCTCAATGGATGAGTACTGTCAACACATGAACCTTTATTTTATATTGATAAAGATGTAAATTTTATTACTAAAATATTTCGTTCAACACATGACCAATTTCAATGGATGAGTACTGTCAACACATGAACCTTTATTTTATATTAATAAAGATGTAAATTTTATTACTAAAATATTTCGTTCAACACATGACCAATCTCAATGGATGAGTACTGTCAACACATGAACCTTTATTTTATATTGATAAAGATGTAAATTTTATTACTAAAATATTTCGTTCAACACATGACCAATCTCAATGGATGAGTACTGTCAACACATGAACCTTTATTTTATATTATTCTTTATTTTCTAAATTGGAATGAGGCCCAATCAATCACCATATAATGTTAATTATATGGATTTTCATACATTACACACATATAATAGCATTGAAAAATAATCAACCATCAACCAAAGTGCACTATACTGTATAAGCATCAAATATAGATATCTAACGCTTATAACAGCCTGTCAATCAATAAATCGACATATTTAATCAATCAGGATGAGTGAACTTCAAATTTCATCCCAACACCCATGTGGGGTTTCAAACAATCAAACACAGATTTTTATTTGTGCAGTTGGGCGATGTGTAAAATTTATCGTCCCAATCAATGTCTTTCAAATAGGTGTACATAAACAAACCGTCCGGTTTGTAAATGAATATTTATTTATTCACATTCACGTTAAAAATTATATTTTTAACGATAAAACATTTTATTTTAACATATGAATTTCTATTCAGTTCATTCTTCAAATAAAATGGTATTTTTATTTTTCTAACTTATTTTAGAAAATTTCGGCGGCATAACGGTACGATACTTGAAACGGGACGAGGCCTAGCCTTACCCCCGGTCTAGTGAAGGCCCACGCCATTCACACATCAATCAAATCAATTCATTTCACCACACAATTCAATTTCAATCAAATAATCTAACTAATTTTTTGCAATCAAACAAACAAGTCCATGGTCTGTGGACGATTGTGTCGGGTGCTACTAAGCACCGTCTGCATCCTAGTATATATATAACAAGAAAAATTAAATTGAAAGGTGAGAAATTCTCACCAATAGCTATCCTAGCTCCACGGCTCTTCATTTGCAGAAGTCTTCGTCGTTTCGCCTTTTTGTCACCTTCGTTGACCGTAGCCACTACATATATAAAAATCGAATTTTTACTTTGCTATTCTATATATAAAAATCGAATTTTTACTTTGCTATTCTATATATAAAAATCGAATTTTTACTTTGCTATTCTATATATAAAAATCGAATTTTTACTTCGTTGTTCAATATTTAAAAATCATATTTTTACATCTTCTATGTAGTAAAGATTATATTTTTAATACTTTAAAAATATAAAAATCATATATTTAATTTGCTATAAGTATAAAAATCATATTTTTATACCCTTAAAAATTATTTCAACTTATCAAAAATGGTTTCTTTCATCGATAAAAATCATTCCTTTTTACCTTTAAAAATCAAATCTTTTTTCTAAGTAAAAATCGAACCTTTCTTTACATTAAAAATCGTATCTTTTCCTCTATTTAAATAAAATTATAAACTTTCAGATTATTAACCTTATGCTATTTACATTATAAAATAAACAAAAATACGGAAAAAAAAGGGAAAGGAAGAACTCACATTCGCTGTAAATCAAACAAAATGGAGTCTTGGCTTGAAGAGGGGCCCACAGCAGCTGTCTCAAGTTGGATGAGGGCAATGGCGGTCAGAGGAGGCTCCGGTGGCGTCGGTGGAGGCGGTTAGGGCGGTGGCGGCTCGATTTAGGGTTAGGCTTGGGGTTGGGCTGTATTGGGTTCGGGTTTGGGTTCTTGGGGGGGTACGGTTTGGGATTTCGTGCGTCAGAGGGAGGGGATCGTCGCGAGGTGGGAGGCTTCAGGTGGCGCTCGGTGGTCGATGCGGTGGCTTGGATGGTGTCGGTGCGTCGCTTGGCTGCGGAGCTCGAACGGAAAGGGGAAGAGAAGGCGAGGCGAGGGGCGGTGGTCAGTCTCGAGGGTGGCGGTGGAGGAGCGCGGTGGCGCGAGGGTGAACGGAGGGGCGATTAGGGCTACAGTGCCGACGACTGATTTTTTTCTTTTTTTGATTTTGAAAAGTAATGGGGGGGGTCGGCTGATAAAAGGAGAATTATCTATTTTACTATTTTTTATTATTATTTAATTATTTAATTTATCACTAAAAAGCAACTTTTATTTTTAACCTCTAAACGAGGCCCACCGCCTGTCGTCCATAGCGTTTTACCCCCATTCCGAACACAATGGGATATGTATCATAGGCTGATTCGACTGTTTGAATCAGTTTCCGTTAAATTTACATTTAAATCACTATATTGAATTTTAAACGTACATTTCAAATTACTGGGGTCACATACTAACTCTAAAAATTCTCGAAAAATATTTTCTAGCTTCGTATTGACGATACGGTCCTAACAAAACTAGTTTCGTCAAATTTTGAGACCGTTGGAGAAATGGCCATTTTCCAGTCGATTAAAATCAACTGAAACTGATCAAACGCGTTTTCCTATGCCACGCTCACATATTGATTCGAAAAATTATGAAATTTGAAATCTAGCAATAACTTGACACTGCGGATCCAACAAAACTGGTTTCGTCGAAATCCGAGGTCATTTGCAAAATTCCCATTTTTAAGGGCCTGAATTCCAAAGCGACTATTCAGAATTTTCAACTGGACATATCTTTTGATTCCCGCTATGAAATCTTGATTTTTCGGATTCGTTGGAAAGATATCATCAATTAGATCCTAATGTTTTTGGTTTCACTAAAATCCGGATTGTTTTGCACCTGGTACATTCAATTGAAGTTTGAAATCGAATTATCGAACTACCGCGCCATTTTCAATTCTATTTATAATTATATATAAATATTTATATTCTAACGACGAACTATATAATATATACATTCTAATTCTATTCAAAATAAATTTCTGGTCGATTTTATTTAAAATAATTCATTTTAAATAATCAAAATTCGCTAAAATTGCCAAAGTAAAAATTTTAAACTGGCCCAGATTTTCGGGTTGTTACAAAAGTCGTGTGTTATGGCCGTGGGAGGTAGATGACCGGAGCACTTCGTTTTGGGTGGTTTTCAAAAAGTAGCGGTCGGTTTTGTTGGATTTTCTAGTGATGTGGTTGTCAAGGGGGTGTCAGGTCTGAGGGGATCTGGTCGGGGGAAGTCAAACGCGGCGAGAGGTGGTGGTCCGGCGGTCCAATTTGGTCTGTGGCAGTGGAATGATCGAGATGAACGGGATTGGGGTTTTTTGCAAATTGAGGTGAAGGAGGCGGTTGTGGGGGGCGACGTTGGTGGCGTGGGTGCTAGACGGAGTGGCAGATCCGAGGGTGGGGTCAGGCCGAGGTCTGGTGGTCCACGACGATGGTGGTGAGGACCTGAAGGTTGGCCGTGATTGAAGAAGGAGGAAGAACGAGTTTTTTTGGGAAGAAATCGAAACTGTGTGGGACAATAATTAGAGGATATGATATGGCCAATTATAATGGTAACTAAAGGTAATGGTTGTTTAATTATTTAATTAATTTACTAATTAATAGTTTAGTTAAAAATCGTATATATATTCAAACTTTAAAACACCATAACTCGTTCAAACGTTAACGGATTTCATCGAAACTGGATCCATTGAGATCGCAGGGACGAGACCTAGACGATGGCACTGACTAGGCAGTGATTTGATGCCATTGAAATTTCAGCTAATTTTGAACGTCCGTTCAAGATTAAATGCAACAAACGCATCAACCGCCAACCGAAAAATATGGTGAGTTAATTCTCACACCTTCTGGAATTCCTGTAAATCCATATTAAAAATATAATTTACCTTTAAAATTATAAATTGGTTGATTTGTTGCTATTGGCTGATTATTGTTTGAATGGTTGTTGTTATTTCATTGTTTTAAATTAGTAGATCATATGAAATTTATTTCATATATTGTTATGAAATGTATAACGATCTGTGATGCAGGGAAGAACAGGTTGGAGAGATTCGACCGGATTCCTCAAATATTATATATCTTGTTTGTTTGTTTATATCGTTGATATTTGAACTGATTGAACACCATATGGTTGAAAAACCTGTTTGAGCGTGATGGTTTAATAGATATTCACCTGTGTTGTGTTTAAAATCAACCGACAGTGTTGATTGGGTAATTGGCAGTGAATGGCCTAAAATGTGTTGTTTTAGTCATCGTTTTACCGGTCGGTGAATTGACGTAGTTTTAAGGTTATAAATTATTTTATAACTGAACTGAAGCTTTTTAGTCATTTTATATAGTTAATTAAATTAGAAATTTATAAATGAATATTTTATTCAAGTTTATAAAAGAATTATTTAAATGGTTTGAGTAGCCAAAACCGTATGATGTAAACAAGTTATAAAGCAGGAAATCCAAAGAAATTACCTACGAGTTGGTAAAATAAAATAATAGTTTTTAAAAAAATTAAACAGTGATTTTAAATTAATTAAATTATTTGATTAACTTAAAAAGGGAAATGGCAAATGAAATTCAGTTAATGGCAAACTGAGATATACGGTTGACAAAATCAATCGTGTTTAATTAGAATTGGTAATTGTTTTAAAATAAAATATAGGAAGTTATTTAAATGCTTAACGGGTTTTTATAAGTCATTGGGGAAGGAATCCAAACGGGGTTTAAAAAGGATTTAAAAAGGTTTTTAAACCAAAATGATGAGTTAAGTGTTGACAAATTTTATCAAGCAAAATGTTGTAATCGAAATAAGGATTTCAGTAAAAAGGGAAAATACATATAATTGAATAATGTTGAATATTGGTATAAGGCTTTGGGGAATAACATCCAAGTGATGAGGGCTTATGGTAGGAAGGTGGTAAACCAGATAAATTTATTTTAAGAATGCAAATAGGTGGAAAAATATTATTTAATGTGGGATTTTTATATAAACCCAAAGGGTTATAAATGGAATCAATGCGTTAAGGGTAAAGTTGTGGGTTTGATGAATATTTACTTGATTAAAGGAATTAAGTAAGAGGATATTTGAAAGAGGATTTCAAACGTAAGAAAAAACGATGTTGTAAAACTAGATTTTGAAATCAAGGTGGTAAACGGGAACTGAATATCTATGGTTAAGTGATGAACCGATATTATTCTGAGATAAGGACGTTGTCGATCAAGGTCTGAGAGGTAAATAGAATACCCCAACTTGAATGACTTCATTATTATCGAGGAATGGTATTAGTTTAAACGAGGAAAAAGGTGTTTTAATTGGTTAATTATTCCATATGAAGAATATTAAACATGAGTACGAGGTTTTTGAATATAAATGTTAGTTATAAGATCAATAAGGATATTGATTTAAATTATATAACTTTGACATTTGATTTGTCATATAAAATTGGTAATTTGGTTTAGTTCATTAAGTGTTATATATATATAAATATCTAGATCGTGAGGCCAGAATTTAAGAAAATGGAAACGTGATTTGGAAGAATATAATGACATTTCCAGTGGTAATTGAAATGGAAAGTTAGGTATATATATATTCATGTTCTAAAACATAAAATAGTTTTATTTTATTGAAATAAGGATAGTTAAAGGTTTCAATTATATTAGAAGGATTAAAGGTTGGTTAACAAATTTGTTAAATAATTTTTTTTAAAAGAAGCCAAGTCATGCCAAGTACTGGATCATTGATATCATTTTATGAACACATTTGTTATTTGATAGTTAAAACACCGACTATCAAACCTGACCAATACGATTGTTGGTATATAAAGACCGAGATCGAATTTATTTTCGAAAACCATTCCGACCAACAAATACGTGAAGACGTTTATTGAAGATGGAGCAAGTGAAGACCGTGGATCTTCATAAGCAGAGGGACTAATTGTCGAATTTCTCTGGATTGCAACCAAAGTTATTTGATTTGTGATTCTGTCGTGGTTGAAATCCACGGATTGCAAGGACTTCTCGCTACTGATCCATGGGGTGATTCCTATATGAGATGAAGTAGGAAAGTGCCTTCGGTTCATCCTGTTCCTGGATGACTCGTATGGACGGATGTCTGACAGAGTATTTCCAAAGGACCAAGTACGTTGATTTCTTCACACGTATTATAGTTGGTTAGTTCCCAACTAGAGTATTTTTGTGGACATCAATTAGTGACATCTGGTGGATCTGACGATGTGGCATTCAAAGTGAATGGTGGCCAGATGTTCAAAAAGGAATTATTGCCACAAGCCTCATCAACCGGGAAATGGAAAAAATCGGGCAGGCAGCATGGCTATGTCGGTCGCTCCCATTAGGGTGTATGATAACCTATCTAGAGAAATTCCATTTGCTTCTTTAATCTACATTTGATGTTGTCCCTTTTCAGGAGGTGGTTGCTGATCCCAATCGTCGGTGATATACATTCGATACACTCAAGCGAAATGAGTGGTCGGTCATGTGTGGGCCGGGTTGCAAGATGTTCTTGTTGAACCCAGTGTATTCGCCTCTAGAGATACACATTCAGAAGTGGTCCCATACCTTGTCAAGTTGGAATCCAATATCCACTAAGCGCCCGCGTTTTGGTTTGTATACTATATATGGGGAACGCGGAATGTAAGTGTTCCTCTAGATGGTTATTTATTTGTATTTAGACATTATGATAATATCAGAACAAGTTATGATTTCAAAAATGTTTTGGGTTATAGAAAGGTAAAAACCATCCATGTTTATGTGTGGGCTGGTCTTACTATTATCCTTTGATTTCAGAAAGGATTTTCCAAGGTTAAACAAGTTGTGTGTTCTGTGAATTTATCTCTGATAGTATCCCAGACTGACCCGGTGTATTTTGCTTTGCCTCAAATGTGCTCGGGTCAGACCGAGTATGTTCCTGGTTAGGTTACGCTTGGAGTTTCAGAAGCTAGAAGCAGGCGGCTTCGCCATTAGTTATATAAAATCATTTTTACATCGTGTCTGATATATGATGTACTCTGATGGTTGGTATGTATATACTGTTCTTTTGTGTAAAAAGGATTTGTTATAATATATTTTATTCGTTCCGCTGTGAGATTCTGATGTGATGTTCTTCTTCTTTCTTCTATTCTAATATTTCTTTCTTTCTTTTCTCACCCTCTAATTTCTTTCTATTGACAATCCAGTGTTTTCGATACTTGAACAGTCAACATGGTGATTTTATGTCAATTTTCGGGGTCGAAAATTCTTGGGTCGTTACAGTGGTATCAGAGCTATTGGTTTAGTGATAACCTTGGCTCTGTGGCGTGACTCGATAGAGATGGGGTTAGTAATACCCTAGATTGAGTTTGTGTATATATACGAGAGCGCGTATTTGTAGTTTATTATAAAAAAAATATTTTTGAAATTATTTTTGCCCATTATATTTTATAAATAATGAAAGAAATGATTTTTCAAATTGTTATATGAGGGGCAATCATTTGGATTTGTTAATGTTGATTGAATGATACGTTTGGATGGTGTGCTCGATGGATGAACCCAAAAATGCATCGATTTGTTTAAAACCAATATGAAATAAATAAGTTGGATAATTCAATCCAAATTCAACAAATCCGAATGGATAATTAAAGAGATAAATGAATTGTTAAGACTTGGTTATAAAAAATTAATCTCGAGTGGATTAAACTGTGTGTCGAATTAGTCGATATAGATTATATGGATGTTTTGAACATACTTGATATTGTTTGATGACTAATAAAGTTCATTTGAGTTGAGAACAGGTGCAGGAATGCCAATTTAGCTTTAAAACCTAACCAGAGAAAATTCTGGAGTTAATCGAATCCAGAGCTGCACAATAGTTGAGCAAGCTCGAATAAAATATATCGCTTATCGCATAATAACGCTCGCAAAAAGGTACGCCTACGCCAAATATAAATTTTGGTTTTTATTTAGGTTTTGAGTTTGGATTTTTTATTTTTCCGACCATGAGAGTCGAGACGTATATATTTCTTGAATCTGCGATATTGCAGATGTCCTCCGTACAAGGGAGACTCTACCGAATTTTTTTCCAAAATTTAGGGTGTTAGGAAATTTTTGAGAAATTCTTTTACTTGAATTAATTTGGTTTTACGACCAATCAAATTAGTTTTGGAAATAAAATTGAATTTTAAATTTAATATTCTTGTAAAGATAATGGATTGTGACATTCTTTTCTACCTTAGCAATTTTGAGGACGAAATTATTTTAAGGGGAAAGGAATGTAATGTCCCGTATTTTCTAGCCATTTTTATCGGAATATTTTATTTATTTGAAAAATTGATTTGGATTTAAATAATCGATTTAACCATTTTATTTTGAATATTTAAATTATATTAATAATATAATAATATTTTATTTTCGGCAAATTAGGGAAAATGTGGATTTCGCCGTATAACGTGATCGGGCAATTTAAAATGGTTTATTATTGGTCGTATTGAAAATTTAATGGCGATTTCGTTATTAAAACGACGTTATAACTTTAATTTATAATTTAATTATAAAACGAGCTGCAGCGCCGCAACAGTTCGTAAATTGGCGTTTTGAACTTTAAACGGCTGTACAGGGCCCAAAATAAGTCGGATTTTCTCGAAACAAGAATTGTCTGAATCTGTTAGATGATGTTTTTCTGATGAAAGAGAAAAATCGAGTTTTCGGGTTGTAGATTTCATTTTATGGCCAAATCAAATTTTGAAAAGGTCGCTGTGGAATTTCGTTATATACTATAACGTTATTTATATTAAATAAAGGGGTTTCTAAATTTTTATAATATCGATTTGGCTTGAAATTCAACTCGGGATATTTTATTGTGGTAGTATACGATATTCTGGTCGTATACGGCTAATTTCAATATTTTAATATTATTATATTGAGGTACTTTAAAATTGGTTTATTTTGTTTGAATTGGCAAGTTATAAAAGGACCTTTATTCAAACGACCTCAGTTTTCAACGAAACAAATTTTATTGGGACCGCAACAGTAAATTATTGCTAGATTTCAAGTGGTGCGTCAATCGGTGTTAATTTATGAGCGTGGAAAAATAAAATGTAAATAAAAACGACCATTTGAACGTGAATGAGGGCCATTCGAGCAAGCGAACTCGGAATTCGACGAAACAAGTTTCATTAGGACTGTATCGTCAAATTATACTATGTCGTCCATTCGCGTCTCGAATGGGGTTTGTACGTGAGCGCAAGAGCGAATAAACGACGTTCGAAAACGCGATAGACACGAAATAAAAATCGTTAGTCAACATCGTTCGTCAAATCAACATAAATAATATTATTTCCCTTCTATATATACACCCAATTCTCAGCCAAACCAATCTCAATAGTTCCACCATTCATCGTTTTTGCAGAAAAGCCCCTAATCGGTTTTTAATTTATTTCTTCAATTTGATAAAGAATTCGAGGAGGGTTCCAAAGGGAAAAGGGTAGATCGGGACGATACCTAGCTATTGTAAAAAGTTGGGGTAGAATGGTGGTCGGAGGTGGCCGGAAATCGCAAGGAACGGTGAAGATATGTTTTCGTTTTTGACTGTATTGTGGCCGTTTGGGTTGATTTCAGAGGACGAGACCAGTTGGAGGTGGAAGAGTAGAGGTAGGGATTTCATTTGGCACTGGTGTGAGGGTCTGAAGTGGTGTGTGGTGGCCGTGGGAGGTAGATGATCGGAGCACTTCGTTTTGGGTGGTTTTCAAAAAGTAGCGGTCGATTTTGATGGATTTTCCGGTGACGTGTTTGTCGAGGGGTTGTCGGGTCTGAGGGGTTCTGGTCGGGGGAAGTCAGACGCGGCGAGAGGTGGTGGTCCGACGGTCCAATTTGGTTTGTGGCGGCGGAATGATCGAGATGAACGGGATCGGGGTTTTTTGCAAATTGAGGCGAAGGAGGCGGTTCTGGGGGGGGACGCTGGTGGCGTGGGTGCTGGACGGAGTGGCGGATCCGAGGGTGGTGACAGGCCGAGGTCTGGTGATCCGCGGCAATGGTGGTGAGGACGTGAAGGTTGGTCGTGATCGAAGAAGGGGGAAGAACGGTTTTTTTTTGGGAAGAAATTGAAACCGCGTGGGACAATAATTAGAGGATCTGACATGGCCAATCATAACGGTAATTAAAGGTAATGATTGTTTAATTATTTAATTAATTTAGTAATTAATAGTTTAGTTAAAAATCGTATATATATTCAAACTTTAAAACACCATAACTCGTTCAAACGTTAACGGATTTCAGCGAAACTGGATCAATTGGGATCGTAGGGACGAGACCTAGACGATGGCGCTGACTAGGCACTGATCTAATGCCATTGAAATTTCAGCTACTTTTGAACGTTCGTTCAAGATTAAATGCAACAAACGCGTCAACGGCAAATCAAAAAATCTGGTGAGTTAATTCTCACACCTTCTGGAATTCTGTGATGTGGTAAACCCATATTAAAAATATAATTTACCTTTAAAATTATAAATTGGTTGATTGGTTGCTATTGGTTGATTATTGTATGAATGGTTGCTATTATTTCATTGTTTTAAATTAGTAGATCGTATGATATTTATTTCATATATTGTTATGAAATGTATAACGATCTGTGATGCAAGGAAGAACAGGTTGGAGGGATCCGATCGGATTCCTCAAATATTATATATGTTGTTTGTTTTTTTATATCGTTGATATTTGAACTGATTAAACCCCATATGGTTGAAAAACCTGTTTGAGCGTGATGGTTGAATAGAAATTCACCTGTGTTGTGTTTAAAATCAATCGACAGTGTTGATTGGGTAATTGGCAGTGAATGGCCTAAAATGTATTGTTTTAGTTGTCGTTTTACCGATCGGTGAATTGACGTAGTTTTAAGGTTATAAATTATTTTATAATTGAACTGAAGTTTTCAGTCATTTTATATAGTTAATTAAATTAGAAATTTATAAATGAATATTTTATTCAAGTTTATAAAAGAATTATTTAAATGGTTTGAGTAGCCAAAACCGTATGATGTAAACAAGTTATAAAGCAGGAAATCCAAAGAAATTACCTACTGGTTGGTAAAATAAAATAATTGTTTTAAAAACAATTAAACGGTGATTTTAAATTAATTAAGTTATATGATTAACTTAAAAAGGGAATTGACAAATGAAATTCAGTTAATGGTTAACTGAGATATACGGTTGATAAAATCAACCGTGTTTGATTAGAATTGGTAATGGTTTTAAAAAAAAATATAGGAAGTTGTTTAAATGCTTAATGGGTTTTTATAAGTCATTGGGGAAGGAATCCAAACAAGGTTTAAAAAGGTTTTAAACCAAAATGATGAGTTATGTGTTGAAAATTTTAATTAAGCAAAATGCTGTAATCAAAATAAGGATTTCAATAAAAAGGGAAAATACATATAATTGAATAATGTTGAATATTGGTATATAGCTTTGGGGAATAACATCCAAGTGATGAGGGCTTATGGTAGGAAGGTGGTAAACCAGATAAATTTATATTAAGAATGCAAATAGGCGGAAAAATATTATTTAACGTAGGATTTTTATATAAACCCAAAGGGTTATAACTGGAATTAATGCTTTAAGGGTAAAGATGTGGGTTTAGTGAATATTTACTTGATTAAAGGAATTATAAAAGAGGATGTTTGAAAGAGGATTTCAAATGTAAGAAAAAACGATGTTGTAAAACTAGATTTTGAAATCAAGGTGGTAAACGGTATTTGAATATCAAGGGTTAAGTGACGAACCGATATTATTGTGAGATAAGGACGTTGTCGATTAAGGTCTGAGAGGTAAATAGAATACCCGAACTTGAACGACTTCATTATTATCGAGGAATGGTATTAGTTGAAACGAGGAAAAAAGTGTTGTAGTTGGTTAATTATTCCATATGAAGAATATTAAACATGAGTATGAGGTTTTTGAATATAAATGTTAATTATAAGATCAATAAGGATATTGATTTAAATTATATAACTTTGACATTTGATTTGTCATATCAAATTGTTAATTTGGTTTAGTTCATTATGTATTATTTATATATAAATATCTAGATCATGAGGCCAGGATTTAAGAAAATGGAAAAGTGATTTGGAAGAGTATAATGACATTTCCAATGGTAATTGAAATGGAAAGTTCGGTATATATATTCATGTTCTAAAACATAAAACAGTTTTATTATATTGAAATAAGGATAACTAAAGGTTTCGATTATATTAGAAGGATTAAAGGTTGGTTAACAAATTTGTTAAATATTTTTTTTAAAAAAAAGAGGAAAAGTCATGCCAAGTATTGGATCATTGAAATCATTTTATGAACACATTTGTTATTTGATAGTTAAAACACCGACTATCAAACTGACCAATACGATTAGTGGTATGGAAAGACCGGGATCGAATTTATATTCGAAAACCATTCCGACCAACAAATACGTGAAGACGTCGATTGAAGACGGAGCAAGTGAAGACCGTGGATCTTCATAAGTAGAGAGACTACTTGTCGAATTTCTCGGGCTTGCAACCAGAGTTATTTGATTTGTGATTCTGTCGTGGTTGAAATCCACGGATTGCAAGGACTTCTCGCTACTGATCCATGGGGTGATTCCTATATGAGATGCAGTAGGAAAGTGCCTTCGGTTCATCCTGTTCCTGGATGACTCGTATGGACGGATGTCTGACAGAGTATTTCCAAAGGACCAAGTATGTTGATTTCTTCACACGTATTATAGTTGGTTAGTTCCCAACTAGAGTATTTTCGTGGACGTCAATTAGTGACATCTGCTGGATCTGACGATGTGGCATTCAAAGTGAATGGTGTCCAGATGTTCAAAAAGGAATTCTAGCCTCAAGCCTCATCAACCGGGAAATGCAAAAAATCGGGCAGGCATCATGGCTATGTGGGTCGCTCCCATTAGGGTGTATGATCACCTATCTAGAGAAATTCCATTTTCTTCTTTAATGTATATTCGATGCTGTCCCTTTTGGGAGGTGTTTGCTGATCCCAACCGTCGGTGATATACATTCGATACACTCAAGTGAAATGAGTGGTCGGTCATGTGTGGGCCGGTTGCAAGACGTTCTTGTTGAACCCAGTGTATTCGCCTCTAGAGATACACGTTCAGAAAGTGGTCCCATAGCTTGTCAAGTAGGAATCCAATATCCACTAAGCGCCGGTGGTTTTGGTTTGTATAATATATATGGGGAACGTGAGATGCAAGTGTTCCTCTAGATGGTTATTTATTTGTATTTAGACATTATGATAATATCAGAACAAGTTATGATTTCAAAAACGTTTTGGGTTATAGTAAGGTAAAAACCGTCTGTGTTTATATGTGGGTTGGTCTTACTATTATCCTTTGATTTCAGAAAGGATTTTCCAAAGTTAAATAAGTTGTGTGTTCTGTGAATTTATCACTGATAGTATCCAAGACTGACCCGGTGTATTTTTCTTTGTTTCAAATGTGCTCGGGTCAGACCAAGTATGTTCCAGGTTAGGTTTCGCTTGGAGTTTAAGGAGCTAGAAGCAGGCGGCTTCGCCATTAGTTATATAAAATCATTTTTCCGCTGTGTCTGATATATGTTGTACTCTAATAGTTGGTATGTATATACTGTTCTTTTGAATAAAAAGGATTTATTATAATATATTTTATTCGTTCCGCTGTGAGTTTCTGATGTGATGTTCTTCTTCTTTCTTCTATTCTAATATTTCTTTCTTTCTTTTCTCACCCTCTAATTTCTTTCTATTGACAATCCAGTGTTTTCGATACTTGAACAGTCGACATGGTGATGTTATGTCAATTTTCGGGGTCGAAAATTCTTGGGTCGTTACAAAGACCAGTAATCTTCGACATCGAATGGATGACGACTACTGATGCCCTCGATTGATTTGCAACCTTGAAAAGGGTTTCGGTGGTAGTTGTCCAAACGTACTTGGAGATCTACAGAATATAGTTTCGTTTAGACCCAAAACGGGCTTATAAATGGAATGTGTGTCCGACATTGTACTCCTTTATATTGTATTTATTGATTTTCTGTCGAATGTATGAATGCTTGGTGGTGGAGAATTTATTCTCTTACTTAACACCCTTTTGTATATTTTGGCTAAGGATTAATAGTATGATATGGATTGACAGTGTGGCATACCAAGATGCAATGATCAAGGTTTCTTGTTGAGAAGAAGAACCTTGTGGTGACGATCAAAGCACAGCTTGAATACGCATAGCATTGTGTATTACGTAGCTTCGCGAGCCTCACAACCCGGTTGAGTCTAAAACATAGCAAGGGAACGCAAGGAAAGCAGCACGTTTCTTTCTAGCTAGAAGTGGTGTTTGGGTTTTACATGGCCCGACATTTTACTTATGTGGATGATGGAATGAGGCGCCTCAGATATTAGGTCCTATAGGACCGGGAAACGTGTGTTCAGGAATAACTAATCCGCAAAATTGTATGTGCGGACCGACCCTGCAGCTTTCGAAGGGTTCACAGCGGGGGATCCTGAGACATTAGCTAGAGTGTCTCGAATCGGTAAGGAGAATGTTCCTAGCCTTGACTCATGATGGAAACCCAATTCCCAATACGACCCTACGGACTAGATTGTATTGCTAGTATGGAGGCATAGTATATAGTAGCTACGCTTCCTAGGATTGATACATTTACTTTGAGATGTTTTTGAAACATATACACACTAATAATAATATCAAACCCGTTTTTATCGTATCAAGCATTTTTGTTCATCGTAAGGGAAAACTCTATCCTCTGGTTTGCGTTGCATTGTGTGATGGGACTTGAGTCTTATGATGATTCCATTTTTCTAAAAAGCATTGCGTTGTATAATGATTTACTTTAATTTATGCACCGGCAATCCATTGGAATAAAACCCGTTCCGCGTTAGTGGCGTGGTCCTTGGATTTGCCTTATTTCTATTAGTTATATTAGTTAAGAATTCTCACACCAGTCCCATGGCTGACCCGTTGTTTGTTTCCACCTTTGCAAACTCGGGTGCCCTCTTTTCCACACGGGCAGTCGAGTAGCTTTTTACAGATATTTATCTCTTGAACAGGATTCTGGATCAAAGCCTAAAGCTGTGTCCAGAGCATAGAAGTCTTCCGCTGTTTATTGTATTTAATTTATTGAAATTTATCTTCCACTGTAATTTGATTCAATGTACTCTTGATATGTTTTGTACTCTGATGTAACATTATTGTAATGTTTATAAATGTCTGTTGTTATTGTTCTGATGTGTTGTATTCCCAGAGTTAACGTGTTCGGATTTTGAACGGTCTTGGTTGATCTAACGATCGATTGGGTAGGGCGAAACCCGGGGCCGCTACAAAGCCAGTGAGGTACAAGACGGTCTTGCAAAGCAAGAAGACTAAGGACAATCCAGTAAGGTCCAAGATGGCCTTGCGAAGCAAGATGACCAAGGACAATTCAGTGAGGTCCAAGACGACCTTGCAAAGAAAGACGACCAAGGACAAGCCATGGACAAAATCCTTAGAGTTTGTAACCCCATTTTAAATTTCATACCCCACAAGCAAGCGTCCTTACTTTGCGAAGTAATCTTAGAAAAGTTATTAAACCTTGGAGTTTTTTTAGTAAAACCAAAAGAAAAACCTGATGGTTCATCACCCGTAAAGAGGATGCTTAGTGGCTTGCCTACCCGCATACATGGGTATGAAGACTTAGCCATCTTTGAAGTCAAATTCATTATTTGTGAACAGGACTATATAGTTTATTGTCTGCCAAGAGCATACCTAGGACCTTGCCAGTTCCCATAAATAGGTAAGCAAACATAGCCACTCGTGTTCCAAAACCGAAGTTATCTCAAGATGGCATTGCCAAAGCAAGACAACCAAGAGTAGTTAAAAAAGTTCAAGGCAGCCTTACTGGAGTAAGACAACCAAGAAAAGCTAAAGTATCCAAGGTGGCCTTATCGGGTTAAGACAAACAAGGAATGCTAGAACAGTTCCAAGACGGCCTTACCGGAGTAAGACGATAAAGGAAACCCATAACCAATCCATATTATTAATAAGCAGGGGGTGTTGGTGTGTTGTTGAGAGAAGAGCATGACTAGGGATTATAACAGCTCCCGAACATGGGTATGTTGACTTAGCCATCTACAATCCTGAAAGACAAAAGATAAATCCAAAGGGTCGGATCCTACAAAGCCAAATCAATGGACCGGAGCCCGAATATCCAAAATCTAGAGAAACCCAAACCATAAGCTTAAGAAATCCAAGAGATCTAAAAGCTGGAAAACCAGAAGTGAGAAAGCCATGAGTGGGAAGCTCATTATACTAGAGCCATAAATCCAGGAGACCGAGCTAATCCAAGACCAAGTAACTAAAATATCCACATACCCAGAAGAATGAAATCCACAATTCACTAGATATTGATGCCAGAGAGACTTGCATCTAAGACATCATAGACAAAGTGAGGTTTAATTGATAACAATGCCACTGGGACGAGTGCTGATCCCGAGCCTGTCCTGATTTCCATGAGGGGCTCTCCACATCTGACATGCTCTTCAACCATATCCTTGAGATGTCAACACTCATTTGTATTATGACCGTCGAGATCATGAAATAAGCAATGCCGCCCAGAATCCCTTCCCCCTGAGTCGACTACCTTACTGGAGCCTTCTTGAAAGGAGCAGTGGGGTGAACTTCCAAGTAATCTCTTCAGAGGTGTGAGTAAGTCGAGAACTTAGATTTTTTTCAAGCCATGTTGCGATCATTCCTGAAGAAGGTTTAATAGCAGTAGAATCCTAAGCTTTACCAGAATCTTGCTGTTTCCCAACCTGAACCACATTAGCCTCGAGGACCTTTTTATCATTTCTCGCATCCTCCTCCCGAAGGAACCTTTCAGCTTCAAAATAGAACTCACCGAGATCCCTCGGCGGGTCCTAGTATAGTGAAGTCTTAAAGTCAGACTTATCCAGAATTCCAGTGTAATGACCCGCAAATCCATAATATCAGAGTTGACTATATACATCATACTTCCAACCCAAATATCACGAAAATATGGAACATTTTTTTTAGAAGAAAAGGGTAGAAGAAGAACAGAAATAACAACATAGAATCTCACATCGCAGCGGAACAAAATATAATATATCATATCTTTGAAATACAAAATCTTAACTGTATAACATACACTTATCAGAGTACAACACTTACAACACAGCGGAACAAAACTCTATATAACTAACGCTGAAGCCTCCTGCTCCAAGCTCCTTTAGATAGATCTGTAAAATCCTGAACTACTTGACTGCCCGTACAAATTTAGGAACCCAAGAGTTTAGGTAGAACAAAACAAAATAAACTCCGGGTTAGTCATGGGACTGGTATGAGTAAACAGTTTCAGAAACTAAATGATATCTCATAAGACCACGCCGTATAACACGGAACGGGTTTTTCCCTTATGAAAATCCAAACACTTGATTTACTTTCAAAATCCCTTTGGAAGGAATGATGATCATTATATCAAAACTCTTTTGATATTATAATAGTGTCTAAATCAAGTAAATAACAATCTAATGGAACGTTTGCATCTCAAGTTCCACATATATAATATACAATCAAAACCGCAAGAACGTATTGGGTAATGGATTCCCAACTATGACAAGGTATGGAACCACCTTCCGTTGGTATATCTCTAGAGGAGAATACACCGAGTTCAACAAGAACATCTTGCAACTCAGCCACACATGACCGACCACTCATTTCGCTTGAGTGTATCAAATGTATATCACCAACGGTTGGGATCAGCAACCGTTTCCCGAATGGGACAGCATCGACAATAGATCTTTAGAAGTAAATGAAACTCTAGATCAGGTAATTATACACCCTAATAGGTGCGACCTACATAGCCATGCTGCCTACCCGATTTCTGTCATTTACCGGTTGATGAGGATTGAAGCTACGCTTTATCATCACATCAGATTCACTTCGAATGCCACATTGTCAGATCCATCGAAAATCACTAATTCGCGTCTACAACAGTACATTATGTGTTAGCTAAAGAAGTTTCCTTCTCCGCTTCCACTCTTGGTACGGTTGAAGAAATCAATGTACGTGACCCTTCTGGAAATACTCTGTCAGACATTCAACCATACAAGTCACACAAGAACAGGATGAACCGAAGGCACAATTTCTATTAATAGAAAAATTCCTTGCACTCTACTCTGTCTTCGATTATCTTCAAATAATCTGATTCGCAATGCTACTGCAAATACGGAGTGGTTCTTCGGATAATAATCCAACAGTTCTCTCCATATTGACAACGATGGTCAAAACTTCAATAGTCTGTGATTTAACTATCGAATAAAAACAAGTGTTTTGATTGTCGATGATTTAACTATCGAAGAAAACAAGTGTTCATCCAATTATCGAACAATCACTAAGCCCTTAATTAATATTCCATTAATTAAATCACTTTTCCATTTCTTTACCAATATTTGTTAACCAAATATTTTCAATAACCATATTGGCCTTTTATGTTATTTGGAAAACATTTCCGAATATCGCCTTCCTTTATTTTCTAAACTTTAGAAAATATATGCTATTTAATATTGGAAAATATTCCAATTACTTATCTCTTTTCCGATCTCGTTTATTTCTATACTTACACTTATTTGGGTCAAAATAGATGTTGTGTAAAACATCGTTACGACAACCCAAATACTATATTCAACTAACTCTTATTCAACATTGATCTTCGAGCTTGAAATCTTACTATTAATTTGTTAATCAGGAAATCAATCAAGTTGGGATATAACTACCTCTCAGACCTTGACTGAATAACATTGATAACGTCAAAACAGATAAGACTACTTACTCGAATAATCAATACCATACAACTACTTATTCCGTTTTTAAACACGTATACTCTTTCTATTCTTTCGAGATTTTATTCCTAGTCTTCCTTTTGATTATACTATTCTATTTCAAAGTTCGTTTCCTTATCGACTTCTATATATATATCGATACATTGATTTCTAACTATCAAATTATCTTAAAAATAATCTAACTCCTTAAATTCCCGGAAAAATTCGCCATAACCTCCTTTGTACCGGGATCATTGGGAAAATCCCCAAACTGCCACACAGGCCTCTCTAATCAAAAAGAAAAAGGAAAAGTCAAGCGGCTTGCCGATACGACGCATAAAATCTCATATATGAATTAAATACGTACCTTTTTGTCGAGCATTATATTTACACTCAACCTGTTTAACCTATATCCAACCATTTCCATTTTTGTTTCAACTCAATCAAAAAGTTTTAACTCGTTTCGTTAAGTACTTCACTAATTAGCTCTTTTCCTTATTGCACTTTATATTTGAACACAACATGTTCAAATCTAAGTTTTTACTTGTTTATAACTAATTGAATTCCTTTTTCAACCTACATTTCATATCAAATTTCAAAATCTAAGTTCTAGAATCCCATTTACCTTTCAAAGTTCAATTTTAATTAAAAATTCCATTAACTAACTTCTAGTTAACTGTTTTGCCTATTTCCCCCTTTCATTTTGAATATAACCTATTCAAATATAAGTTTAACTTATATATATCACTAGTTGGATTCCGTTTTCAATTCTATTTGAATTTTATATTCAAATTCTATATTAAATTCATATTTGAACTTCTCTATTCAAATTTTATATCAAAATCATATTTGAACTTCTCTAATCAAATTCTATTAGAATTCTCTTTATTCTAATTCTATATTTTCTTCTATTTGAATCTTCTATATTCAAATTTCAAATTCAATTCTATGCATTATTTATAAACAACGTTTATAACTTCACTTAAAATCCCAAAATATGTATTTATAAACAAAGTTTATAAATTCAATTCAAATCCCACATTTTGATTTATAAACAAAGTTTATAAATTCAATTCAAATCCCACATTTTGATTTATAAATAAAGTTTATAAATTCCGTTCAAATCACACATTTTGATTTATAAACAAAGTTTATAAATTCCATACTTGTTTTATATATTCAAACAAGTTAATATTTTCCCTAGTTCATTTAAAATTCGAATTCTATTCATAAAAATAGAATTCCCTTTTTAAATCTCAAATATCCTTTTTCGATATTTTTATTAATCAAATATCCCGGCCCCAGTGATTTTTAAACACCAAACAACCAATTATTTATTTTCCTAACACATCATATATGACAGTATATATGCAAACAAATAAACAAACAGATAATATATTTGTGAGGAATCCAGTCGGATTCCTCCAACCTGTTTTCCTGCATCCACAGACGTTAGTCAACATAGTAATACCCATCCTGCTTCGTGGCAGGATATCGCGGTATGAAGGTCATCCACTAATCATAGCGTGGGGCGTATAGGGTAATCATCCGCTAATGAAACCGCGGGTATCCGCTAATGAGACTGCGGGAATCCAATTCAACCATCAACCCAATATATATATATAATAGTCAACCAATCCTAGATAACTGATATATTTAAATCAATCAAACAGCATTCAAACAAGCATAGCAATTATTTTTAACAACTAGAAATAATTCTAATTAAATGGTGAGTGAGGTTTACTCACCGGGATTTTTATCGCGATATTCAAATATATTTTCATTGCGTAGACGATGACAACACAAATTCAATAGGACCATCTCGTTTTGCATGAATCTGTTATTTACGAACTAGTTATTTCGATTATAAAATAATATGATTTTTAATTTACTACTTACCTAAAAAAATTACATTTAATTAACAGATTTTTACCTTAATAGCTTTAAAATTCTTCCTCTTCCTTTTTAACTGATTTACGCACTACAGCAACACCCTATCTTTTGGTCACTCCACTGTCGAGCCTCAACATCACAGCTGCAACTAATTCATGTGCCAAAACCGCTACCAGAAACTCCATAGATTCCTGAACCCGCACCCTTGTTTTACCACTCATGCAACAGTAACAAGAACAGGAATTTCTTGCTCAATTCCGAATGTGTTCCTGTATGCTTTATGTTGTCGCACGCCCAACAATTAGCACCAGTCAATTTCCGAACCTCTTCACCACTGAATTCACTACTCCAAATCGATCACCACACTCACAAACAACCTATGACGTCCCTATTTGCCGACCTAGGACAACCCCCAGCCTCGTTGATCTACTGTCGAAGTCCAACAAATAGACGCGACATCCAATACCCCCAGATAAGATGACGTCGAACCCTCTTCTACCCTGCGTCGCGACAGTCTCGGTTTGATGTCGATCTTCAGATGGTTCGAAAAGTCCAGGGTTTCCTATCGCGATTTGGATTTGTTCTTAGAAGGATTAAAGGAACGGGAATTTGATGGCTTTGAAATGGAAAGGGGATTTCGATTTCCAGTGATTGAGGAAGGGAGCCATTTATTTTACTTAGCTTTGCTCGATTTTAGTTCTGAACAGAAAAAGAAAACAAAGGGGGAGGACCGCGTTTATATAGAGGGGAAGGAAACAGAACGTGCACCCTTTTTGCTCCATTCCTTTTTAGTGGTGAGGAATGGAAGATGTGTTAAATTCTTTAACTTATGATTTTATATTATATTTTAACTGATTTAAAAACCCGTATCCTTTAATTAAAAATGCACCCTGATTCTGAACACCTTTCTGAATCCAACAACTGTCAATTCTAGGGTAAACCCATTATTTTGAACCCACTGGGATAGGTCACGAAGTCCAATTCGGTCATCTGAAGGAGATATTAATTTAAATCAATATAAATCAAATTTTAAAACAATAAATTCTGCGATAATAAATTAATATTAATATTCGAATTCAAACAGAAGTCTGAACTATATTTAATTCAGTTTTAAATCTCGAACTGAATTATATTTTCGCATTACGATGATTTAATATATTCGATATTAAATCGAAATGTATTATTAAATTAATACTTAATATAAAAATTCACTTATATTATCAAATCAATATTTAAATTAAATATTAAATATTCAAAATTAACCCATAAGAATCCGGGTCATTACAATCATCCCAACTTAAAATAATTTCGTCCTCGAAATTGCTAAGGTAGAAAAAAGTGCTACAAACCCATTTATCTTTTCAAAACTTATTTATGTTGATACTCAACATTTCAAACTTCCTTACGTAACTCTCTTTCGAATAAATCCCTATTTGATAACTCCTCCCCTCGAATAACTATATTCGATATCTCTCTTTCGAATAACTAGATTCGAAAACCTTTCTTCGAATAAACTATATTCGATTTACTCTATTCAATTTACTCTTATCAATTAACTCTATTGGATTTAATTCTTATCGATTAACCCTATTTGATTATCTCTTTTCACTTAACTCCTTTTGAATAAGCTATATTCGATAACTCCTTTAATTCTGTTCGAATAAACTATGTTCGATTAACTCCTTTCGTTTGACTCTAGATCGCAGCGATCACAATGGTTACACCTGATTCCCTCAGGAAACATCCGACTGCCGTAGGCTATCTGCAGCCCTGCGAATTATGCTAGCAGTCGTACGAAATGGCAACTTATCCTGAGTAACTATGTTTAACTAACTCTATCTCAATAACTATATTCGATCAACTTTAATTGAATAACTAACATTCAATTAAATCCAAATTCGATTAACTATGTTCAATTAACTCTATCTGGTTAATTCTTACTTTGAATAACAAATATTCGATAAATTCTAATTGAATAACTAATATTCAATTAACTCTATGGATTAACCCTAACAGATTAACTCTACCTGGTTAATTCTTACTCTAATCGATTTATTCGAACTCTAATTGATTATTTCTAACTCCAATCAACTTCTCCGATTCGAATAACTCCTATTGGATAACGTTTGTTCATTTATAAAGATTTACTTTTAGTAACGGTTCTTCACTTTATAAATGTTCTCTTTAATAACGTTACTTCACTTATACAAGTGTTGTGTGCCCCTTCTATTTAAAACTATCGGTGTTAAAAACCAATATCTCTTCTCTATATAAGTTCAGACTTATATATTCCATTTATCGAATGATAAATATTTAATTTAATTTATAAACTATTATTTATAAATTAATCTTTTCTATTTATCTGTTAAAAACGGATTTCCATTTTCTATTCATCTTCTAAATATTCCTTTGATTAAATTCTATTTATTTAACAAATAAATATCTCATTTATAACATTCTATTTATTTACTATAAATAAATATTTCCATTTAATCTATTTGTAAATGTTTTACAAATATTTCCTTTTAAATTCTATTTGTAAATGTTTTTACAAATATTTCTCCTTCTATTTGTTTACACATAACTTCCTTTGTATTTGTTTTACAAATATAATTCCTTCATATTTGTTTTACAAATATATTTTCTCTTTAACTCTTTTGGTTTCTCATTTATTCACACCCAATTCATATTTCATTCACATTGATTTTACTCAATTTATTCATTTCGATCCATTTAACTTATTTAAGTTAAATTTAATTTCAATCATTCGAATTCCCATTAACTAATTATTCTCCAATTTAGTTAATTCTATTTAACCATATAAAATATGATTCTTTGTCTTAAAAATCATTTCACTAACTTTACTAGAGTTCATATTTATTTTATATCTCTAGTCTGGATTTTTCTAATGCCAATTCGGATTTTATTTCCCAAAAATCCTTTTATTTATTTAATTAAACCGTTATGGTTTTATAATGGTTCTGGCGCTATTTTTCTAAAAATTTGATTTTGATATAACTCAAAATCTATACGACGAAATCCATATTTTTCTCTTTTATTAGAAAACTATTATTCAATCGGTCCCGACGATTCTTGTTTCAAAGAATTCCGACTTTAATTGAAATCTGTATACTAAATTGATGCTCGAATCGCCAATTTACGAACTGCCGCGCTACGGCGAGCTCGTTTTAATTATATTTATAAATATAAACGTTTTAACTTTGTTTATAATAAATTCAACTCCATTCTGATATATTTTTAATATATATCAGATCCATTTCACATAATATTCCCGATCTATTTCACTTCTAATATTCAAATCCTATATATTTACATTTATTCAAATTCCATTTGAATTTCTTTATTCAAACTCTATATTTGAATTTCCTTTATATTTGCAATATTCAAATTCCATTTGAATTTCTTTATTCAAACTCGTTTGAATTCCTTTGAATTCAAATTCTATTTCACTTCTATTTGAATTATATATATATATTCAAATTCCTTTATTTTACTTCTATTTGAATTCTATATTCCAATTCCCATTTCACTTCTATTTGAAATCTATATTCCAATTCCCATTTCAAAATTCCTTTGAAGTAATATAAATATATACATATATTTATATCTATCTCAAATTCAAAACATTTGAATTTTCAAACAACTTGTTTCTTTTCAAACAAATTTCAATCAAAAACTTTTCTACGGCAGCAATTCATCACTTAGAAACTCGAAAATGAATACTGATGATGTTGCGACCATCATCAGAATTATTTCCCAGCCACTGAAGTGAGTTCAGTGCTATATTTATTTCAAACTCGATTTAGAAATATATTTTCCAAACTCCCAGGATTTTAAATTCTTAATTCTGGTTGGAATTCAATTTCAATTTATCACATATGTATATTTGATTTCATATACAAATTCCATTGGTTATATATATAACTATTTCAGTTTTTATAATCTAATTTGATTATAATCCTAACAATCAACTCAACCATTTAAAAACAATATCGTGTCCAATCTTCTGTTCAAGTGTTTATAAACTCCTATCGACATCGTGGCATCCCACGATTCGATCAGAATTCATAATTCACTCAACAGACTAGTCAACACAATATAAAATAGTTTTTATATCAAATAACAAATACGCTCTCTCGTATATATACATACTACTCATTCTAGGATACTACTGATCCTATCTCTAATGAGCACATTCCAACAAGCCTAGGTATTCGCTCAACCTAAGCTCTGATACCAACTGTAATGACCCGCAAATCCATAATATCAGAGATGACTATATACATCATATGTCCAACCCAAATATCACGAAAATACAAAACATTTTTTTTAGAAGAAAATGGTAGAAGAAGAACAGAAACAATAACACAGAATCTCACATCGCAGCGGAACAAAATATAATATATCATATCTTTGAAATACAAAATCTTAACTGTATAACATACACTTATCAGAGTACAACACTTACAACACAGCGGAACAAATCTCTATATAACTAACGCTGAAGCCTCCTGCTCCAAGCTCCTTTAGATAGATCTGTAAAATCCTGAACTACTTGACTGCCCATACAAATTTAGGCACCCAAGAGTTTAGGTAGAACAAAACAAAATAAACTCTGGGTCAGTCATGGGACTGGTATGAGCAAACAGTTTAAAACAGCTTCAGAAACTAAATGATATCTCATAAGACCACGCCGTATAACACGGAATAGGTTTTTCCCTTATGAAAATCCAAACACTTAATTTACTTTCAAAATCCCTTTGAAAGGAATGATGATCTTTATATCAAAACTCTTTTGATATTATAATAGTATCTAAATCAAGTAAATAACAATCTAATGGAACGTTTGCATCTCACGTTCCACATATATAATATACAATCAAAACCGCAAGCACATATTGGGTAATGGATTCCCAATTATGACAAGGTATGGAACCACCTTCTGCTGGTATATCTCTAGAGGAGAATACACCGAGTTCAACAAGAACATCTTGCAACTCAGCCACACATGACCGACCACTCATTTCGCTTGAGTGTATCGAATGTATATCCCCAAAGTTGGGATCAGCAACCGTTACCCGAATGGGAAAACATCGACAATAGATTTTTAGAAGTAAATGAAACTCTAGATCAGGTGATTATACACCCTAATAGGTGTGACCTACATGGTCATGTTGCCTGTCCGATTTCTGCCATTTACCGGTTGATGAGGCTTGAAGCTACGCTTTAACATCACATCAGATTCACTTCGAATGCCACATTGTCAGATCCATCGAAAATCACTAATTGACGTCTACAACAGTACATTATGTGTTAGCTAAAGAAGTTTCCTTCTCCGCTTCCACTCTTGGTACGGTTGAAGAAATCAATGTACGTGACCCTTCTGGAAATACTCTGTCAGACATTCATCCATACAAGTCACCCAAGAACAGGATGAACCGAAGGCACAATTTCTATTAATAGAAAAGGTCCTTGCACTCTACTCTTTCTTCGATTATCTTCATATAATCTGATTCGCAACGCTACTGCCAATACGGAGTGGTTCTTCGGATAATAATCCAACTGGTCTCTCCATATTAACAACGATGGTCAAAACTTTGATAGTCTGTGATTTAACTATCGAATAAAAACAAGTGTTTCGATAGTCGATGATTTAACTATCGAAGAAAAAAAGTGTTCATCCAATTACCGAACAATCACTATGCCCTTAATTAATATTCCATTAATTAAATCACTTTTCCATTTCTTTACCAATATTTGTTAACCAAATATTTTCAATAACCATATTGGCCTTTTACGTTATTTGGAAAACATTTCCGAATATCGCCTTCCTTTATTTTCTAAACTTTAGAAAATATATGCTATTTAATATTGGAAAATATTCCAATTACTTATCTCTTTTCCGATCTCGTTTATTTCTATACTTACACTTATTTGTGTCAAAACAGATGTTGTGTAAAACATCGTTACGACAACCCAAATACTATATTCAACTAACTCTTATTCAACATAGATCTTGAGCCTGAAATCTTACTATTTATTTGTTAATAATGAAATCAATCATGTTGGGATATAACTACCTCTCACACCTTGACTGAATAGCATTGATAACGTCAAAACAGATAAGACTACTTACTCGAATAATCAATACCATACAACTACTTATTCCCTTTTTAAACACGTATACTCTTTCTCTTTCTATTCTTTCGAGATTTTAGTCCTAGTCTTCCTTTTGATATACTATTCTATTTCAAAGTTTGTTTCCATATCGACTTCTATATATATCGATACGTTGATTTCTAACTATCAAATTATCTTAAAAATAATCTAACTCCTTAAATTCCTGGAAAAATTCGCCATAACCTCCTTTGTACCGGGAGCATCGGGAAAATCCCCAAACTGCCACATAGGCCTCTCTAATCAAAAAGAAAATGGAAAAGCCAAGCGGCTTACCGATACGGCGCATAAAATCTCATATATGAATTAAATACGTACCTTTTTGTTGAGCATTATATTTACACTCTTCTAACACTTCATTCCAAACATGTTTAACCTATATCCAACCATTTCCATTTTTGTTTCAACTCAATTAAAAAGTTTTAACTCGTTTCGTTAAGTACTTCACTAATTAGCTCTTTTCCTTATTGCACTTTATATTTGAACACAACATGTTCAAATCTAAGTTTATACTTGTTTATAACTAATTGAATTCCTTTTTCAACTTACGTTTCATATCAAATTTCGAAATCTAAGTTCTCGAATCCCATTTACCTTTCAAAGTTCAATTTTAATTAAAAATTCCATTAACTAACTTCTAGTTAACTGTTTTGCCTATTTCCCCCTTTCATTTTGAATATAACCTATTCAAATACAAGTTTAACTTATATATATCACTAGTTGGATTTCGTTTTCAATTCTATTTGAATTCTATATTCAAATTCTATATCAAATTCATATTTGAACTTCTCTATTCAAATTTTATATCAAATTCATATTTGAACTTCTCTAATCAAGTTCTATTAGAATTCTCTTTATTCTAATTCTATATTTTCTTCTATTTGAATCTTCTATACTCAAATTTCAAATTCAATTCTATGCATTATTTATAAACAACGTTTATAACTTCACTTAAAATCCCAAAATATATATTTATAAACAAAGTTTATAAATTCAATTCAAATCCCACATTTTGATTTATAAACAAAGTTTATAAATTCAATTCAAATCCCACATTTTGATTTATAAACAAAGTTTATAAATTCAATTCAAATCCCACATTTTGATTTATAAACAAAGTTTATAAATTCCATACTTGTTTTATATATTCAAACAAGTTAATATTTTCCCTAGTTCACTTAAAATTTGAATTCTATTTATAAAAATAGAATTCCCTTTTTAAATCTCAAATATCCTTTTTCGATATTTTTATTAATCAAATATCCCGGCCCTATTGATTTTTAAACACCAAACAATCAATTATTTATTTTCCTAACACATCATATATGACAGTATATATGCAAACAAATAAACAAACAGATAATATTTTTTTGAGGAATCCAGTCAGATTCCTCCAACCTATTTTCTTGCATCCACAGACGTTAGTCAACATAGTAATACCCATCCTGCTTCGTGGCAGGATATCGCGGTATGAAGGTCATCCACTAATCATAGCGTGAGGCGTATAGGGTAATCATCCGCTAATGAAACCGCAGGCATCCGCTAATTAGACTGCGAAAATCAAATTCAACCATCAACCCAATATATATATAATAGTCAACCAATCCTAGATAACTAATATATTTAAATCAATCAAACATCATTCAAACAAACATAGCAATTATTTTTAACAACTAGAAATAATTCTAATTAAATGGTGAGTGAGGTTTACTCACCGGGATTTTTATCGCGATAATCCAATATATTTTCATTGCGTAGACGATGACAACACAAATTCAATAGGACCATCTCATTCTGCATGAATCTGTTATTTACGAACTAGTTATTTCGATTATAAAATAATATGATTTTTAATTTACTACTTACTTAAAAAAATTACATTTAATTAACAGATTTTTACCTTAATAGCTTTAAACGTCTTCCTCTTCCTTTTTAACTGATTTACGCACTACAGCAACACCCTACCTTTCGGTCACTCCACTATCGAGCCTCATCATCACAGCTGCAACTAATTCATGTGCCAAAACCGCTACCAGAAACTCCAAAGATTCCTGAACCCACACCCTTGTTTTACCACTCATGCAACAGTAACAAGAACAGGAATTTCCTGCTCAATTCCGAATGTGTTCCTGTATGCTTTATGTTGTCGCATGCCCAACAATTAGCACCAGTCAACTTACGAACCTCTTCACCACTGAATTCACTACTCCAAATCGATCACCACACTCACAAACAACATATGACTTCCCTATTTGCCGACCTAGGACAACCCCCAGCCTCGTTGATTTACTGTCGAAGTCCAACAAATAGACGCAACTTCCAATACCCCCAGATAAGATGACGTCGAACCCTCTTCTACCCTGTGTCGCGACAGTCTCGGTTTGATGTCGATCTTCAGATGGTTCGAAAAGTCCAGGGTTTCCTATCGCGATTTGGATTTGTTCTTAGAAGGATTAAAGGAACGGGAATTTGATGGCTTTGAAATGGAAAGGGGATTTCGATTTCCAGTGATTGAGGAAAGGAGCCATTTATTTTACTTAGCTTTGCTCGATTTTAGTTCTGAACAGAAAAAGAAAACAAAGGGGGAGGACCGCGTTTATATAGAGGGGAAGGAAACAGAACGTGCATCCTTTTTGCTCCATTCCTTTTTAGTGGTGAGGAAAGGAAGATGTGTTAAATTCTTTACCTTATGATTTTATATTATATTTTAATTAATTTAAAAACCTGTATCCTTTAATTAAAAATGCACCCTGATTCTAAACTCCTTTCTGAATCCAACAACTGTCAATTCTAGGGTAAACCCACTATTTTGAACCCACTGGGATAGGTCACGAAGTCCAATTCGATCATTTGAAGGAGATATTGATTTAAATCAATATAAATCAAATTTTAAAACAAAAAATTCTGCGATAATAAATTAATATTATTATTCGAATTCAATCAGAAGTCTGAACTGTATTTAATTCAGTTTTAAATCTCGAACTGAATTATATTTTCGCATTACGATGATTTAATATATTCGATATTAAATCGAAATTGATTGTTAAATTAATACTTAATATAAAAATTCACTTATATTATCAAATCAATATTTAAATTAAATATTAAATATTCAAAATTAACCCATAAGAATCCGGGTCATTACATCCAGAGGCTACGGCTGTAACACCCCATATCCGTTAGTGTCACTCATAAATGGAATGCACTAAGTTCTGTGGAGCATTTAAGGTAAAAGATGCAGATAAATTACAAGACAGAAAAAAATTAAAACAGCAGAAAATAAATCTTTACTTTATTGATAAAATAGTTTGTACAACAATTGCTTTCCAATACCAGAGTATCATCTGTCTTACAAAATAAAGAAGCATAAAATAACATTTATATTCCTCAATGTAGCTTAAGCCAGACATAGCAGCGGAAAAGAGAGTTTGAAGTGATATATCCAAGAGTCTTCAAGCTTGGAAAGAGTAATAGTCCATACTAAGTAGAGCTATTCCCACCTTGACTGCCTGGGGGGAGGGGGAACGGAAGAAAAGAAGACGAAAAGAAAAGCAGAGTCAGATATAAAGCCTAAGTAAGTCTAGTGGCTTTTAGCATATGAACAGGATAAAGTTCATGATAGGAGTAAACTGGAAAATGGGACAGTACCAGAATAACAGACTAATATAAACCAAAGCAAGACAGTTTAAACCGAATATATTATCACACCCCATTCTATATCTCTGCACCACCTAACTAGAGTCCCAACTAGTAATCTGTATAAAGATGATAACGTCATCCCAATCCCTGTAATTGCGGTTGTCTTTAGGTGTACGTCTATTATTTATTACCTAGATCTAATCTAGGGTTTTCTTATCGAGCGCTTCCTGGATTCAACTAGGGTTTATGCGACTTATCTAATACTTCTCGAATTCAGGATTTATGCCACCTAAGTCCAACTAGGGATTATGTTACCTGTCGAACGATGCCCCTAGTCTAGGACGCGCAACCTAGAGTGGTATATGTTCCCTGACTTTCCCCATGTATGTGTCGCGAATCGTTTACCGCTATCTAGATGCACATGTCCTGAAATGTGCGACCCGAGTCTCGTGTCAGGGCTATTCTAGAAACATGGAACTCGGTCGGGAGCTTTCAGATATCTGCCGATGCAGATGCTAAGGTCTGTTTTCCCAGAGGCTATGGTCCCACCTGACCCCTCCCTCAACTAAAGAAAGGCCACCCTTGAAAAATCGAGAACTATACGCAGGCCCCTTATGCCCCACTGTCTTATGGCCATCCTCACCCATAACTAGATAGCAAGTATATGGTCTTTTGGAGTTCTCCGCCTTTCCACTTTATGTATCTCGACTGACTCAAGATGGTAGGTAGACGACGAGTTGCTATCACAGGGCTACTGGCCTCGCCGAATCACGCTGGTCCATCCTAGTCTTTAGGTTGCCTTATATTGCAACCAAGGCATACCCTTGGTTCTTCTAACGCAGACCCTAACCTCTGTGTGCCCAGGAGGATCATCTACATCCTCACAGAGGGATACCAAGAATACCCTCACGTCCCCGCGAAGCCTCGGGCTTCGTAACCCAATTCGTTGGAGCCTTCTTTAAGATTAGATGGACGTTCGCTCCTCCTCGTGTTATACTAAGAATTACTACTTAGTTTTCCTAACTAAGGTTTACCACTTAGTTTCTTGAATCTTCGTTTTCTTAACTAAGGTTTACTACTTAGCCCCTTTCCACTAAGGTTTACTATTTAGTTTTCTTTCTCGTCAAGTTGGATTGGTTAAGTGTCATTAGTCGATACAAGTTAACTTAACCCATTCATTTGTCATGTTAAAATGGTTAAGTGTTATCAGTAAATCACGTTGACTTAAACTTATCACAAACCAAGTTATATTGGTTAAGTATTTCTTATTACTTAACCCTACCCATTCATCTTGTATTGGTTAAGTGTCCCTTTTAACCTAACCTTGCCCAGCTGTTTTAACTAAAATGTTATAACAGTTAAGTGTTCCCTTAGTTAACCTAACCCTAACATCTGTTTAATTAACATGTTCTAATGGTTAAGTATTGTCCTTTCATGTTTCAACTTAACCCTGTTCAATGTATCACACTATGATGGTTAAGTGTTCTAAGTTTACTTAACCTTACCCTCTAGTCCAGCTAACATATTAAATTGGCTAAGTGTATTTACTTAACCTTACCCACTTATCTAGCTAACGTGTTATAATGGTTAAGTATTCTAAATTTACTTAACTTCACCAACTTATCTAATTATCAGGTTATAACGGTTAAGTGTCCTGAATTTACTTAACCTCACCCTCTAGTCTAGTTAATATGTTAAATTGGTTAAGTGTATTAACTTTACTTAACCTCACCTTCTAGTCTAGTTAACATGTTAAATTGGCTAAGTGTTTTCTTAGTTACTTAACTCCTACAAGTCTTGTCTTGTTAACATGTTAAGTTGGTTAAGTGTTCAGATTAACCCCACCCATCAGATTTAGTTAACATGTTGAGTTGGTTAAGTGTTTTAGTTAACTTAACCTTACCAATCCTAACTTAGCTTTAATTGTCTTATTAAAGCACCAACCACTCACATTAGACAGGTATTGTTGTGGCTGCTTGTATGCCAGTCGGTTCCGGGCAGTCTTACGCCACAACTAGGTCTAACCTCGGGTCTTTATTGGGTTCAATGCCTTAACCTCTCACATTGGATAGGTATTGTTGTGATTACTGGACAGCCGGGCGGGTCCGGGCAGGTTTACATCACAACTCAATCCAACCTCGGGTTAAGCATATTCATATTGTCTAAATTTACATTTTATTTATGTAAATTATCCAGAATTCATGTCATTGCCCAAATTTATTTCTAATCAAGTTCATTAATTTAAGTATATAATTTATACCGTTTCATGCCATAAATCACCTATGTGATTTTTAACCAATTTACGTCAAGTTTCCTATAATTACCAATTTTACCCAACGTTACCCCGTCTAAATATTAGGCTAACAATCTTAGCCTAATTTTCTGTCCGCATGATTTTGACATATAATATTAGGCTAAAAACTTAGCCTAATTTAGCGTACACAAAATTGGCATAAAAATAATTCATTAACTTAAACATGTCATAGGTGTAAACTTGGCATTCTCGACATAGTCAGTATGAACATCATAGGTGTGAACTTGCAAAATAATCAACATGAATATCATAGGTGTGAACTTGCAAAATAATCGACATGAATATCATAACATTGCATAACATGCCACAAACTTGCATATAAATATTGGGCCTAGTTAAATAGGTGTCACATGAATCATATAGTTTTAGCCTATCATAAAGGTATAACATAGTATAACCTAATAGGTGTCATATCAATCCACTAAAACATGGTGTAACATGTTAATGCATAGGTCTAGGCATAACCTCAAACATAAAACTGGCGTAAGACAAAACTATATGTATAACTTTGACAACCACTTAAGGGTGTGAACTTGCAACACATATGTATAAACATAGATCTAACAATAAACTTTCATATGAATCCTAAATGGATATTGACATGGATCCGATTATAAGTTCTCACTTGCATAAAAACATGTGAATATAGGTCTATTCTAGACATGTAGGCACAATTGGTTTAAACATATATACATAGAGCCTACATGAATGATATAAATATTTGTGTAAATCTAACTTGCAACCTATAACTTGCATAAGCATATATTTAGATCTAACTGTATACATACAATTCGCATAAGGTGTTGATTGTTTGATTCAGAATACATAAAAGATTCAATCACCCCAATCATTCAAATTTTCACAAATAAAAAATATAAAACAACATCGTTAATACTGATATAATTCCATATTACAATTTACAACAAATCATGTCTTAATCGCATTCCCATCTAAAGAGCCACTATACTTACAACGCAAGACAGTCTTGTTTTCTGAGATCTGAAATTCTGAAATTGAGATGCGTTCCTTTGGGTAGACATTGTTGTTTTGATTTTATTAGTAGCTTTAATCTCAAATTTGAATTAGCTTGAGTTGCTTCGTTGTTCGTCTCTTTTCAAGCGGAGGCTCTCCTTAGTTTTCTTCCGACAGCATGGCGGCTCAAGTTCTTATTTTTGTGTGAATTTTAGATGGAGACATAGGGTGATTTTATAGAGTTGCAAGTTAATTAGAGCCGTCGATGAAGCCAGGGTTAATCAAAGCCATCTGTTCTAAAGAGAAGCCAATCAAAAGAAGACAACTCAGCCCCAGTGACAAGACCATGCCCAGAAATTCGAGCCAGGACCCAACCAGACAAACCAGGCCGACCAGGCAGGTCGACCCCCTGGTCGACCAGGGTACCCAGGTCGACCCCCTGGTCGACCTGGTCCCTCGGCGGGAATTTTCCCGTCCAGCCCAGTTTGGGTCTGTTTTTGAATTTTGAACTTCGTTTTGAACTGTTTTGAATTTTAAACTGAATTCCGAAACTTCGGAAAGCCAAACTCCTTCATATGGAGTCCGATTTATGCAAACTCGGACTCTATCTCAAGCAGAATTCTGAGACGAACGCAATGGCGTAACCCGTTTCCCATAATTCCCACAATTAGAATTAACTATACTTTAATTTGTGAAACTTAGTGTTACAGAATTACGGGGTGTTACATTAGCTATCAAAACAATAAACAAATCGGGTTTGTCGACCGTGGCCACTGCATCGTTAAACCATTTAAAGAATTTTCGCAGAGTCTTGCCGGACTTCTTCTTGAAGCCAGTTAGAGTCATAATGCTTTTTGGACGAGTGATATGAACTCTTAACTGTTCCAAAAACCTGCTAACCGAAGCATTCCAAGAAGTGATAGAATCCTTCTTCAGCTGCCTGAACCACATGGCGGCAATATATATCAAGTAGGGTGGAAAACACTTTTCCATGACACTTTCTGAAGCAGAGAGAACTTCCATATGCCGAATGTACCGCATTAAGTGAGCAGTCGGATACCTTTGACCATCATAAGCTTCCAACACATGTAGTTTGAAGTCCAGCGGAAATTAAGAATTCCTGATACCCAAAGAAAACGAGCTGCGAGTAACACGAAATAAGTCTTAAGAAGAGGTGTTGCCTCGAGTGAATCGACGAATAACATCCGCGATTTGAGATCCATTACAAAAATAAAGCAATCGATTCAGATTATCCGAAGCGACACTGGTTCCCAAAGTGTTTAAGTCCAAATTAGGAATTAGTTGATTGGCGAGAAAAATATCTGGTTGAATTCCAACGTAAGGGGCCGGTTTGGGCGCAGTCCTGACTTTCGAAACTGTGGGAGCGCTACCATCCAAAGTTGTGTGCACCGGGGCTTGTACAACATTACCAATAGAGGAGCCCACCACTTAACTAACCAAAGCGTTATGGGATGGAGCGACGTCAGGATTATGGGTGCCCCTAATGTAGCGGGAAAGACATCGGTCCGAGGATCGACATCGACATAATGATTAGTTTGCAGGGTTGCTCCCAAGTCCCGAGTCGCAGCTTGAGGAACGCTATTACTTATTCCAATAATATCAGCCTGGTATGTCGACTCTCTAGTATTTCCCATCTTGGCCTCAATCTAAGCGAAAAAAGTAGTAAGCGCTTCTTCCTATCGCTTGAGTCAAGCATTCAAATCCGTAGACAAATTCTTAATCATCTCCTCGACATCGTCACGAGTGACGTAATTCAAGGGAACTCCAGTTGAAGAAAGTTCTTGATTCCCTTCACCTCCTGTACCTTGAGCTTCAGCAATAGTGTTGAGCTTCTTGCGCTTAACCATGATGAAAAGAGAACAATAAAGTTAGAGTCGAAAAATGCACTACAACAAACATGACTTTTGATGACATTTAGGAAATGCCATAGACATAATCTGTTAGAGTTTGTGCCCTAGAGGAAATTCATTTGATGAGATTGATAACACTGTTGATGTTATTATTTTATTTGGAATAAAATATTATTCTGTTATGTTATATTTACTGCGTAATATAAATATTAATATAATAGAAGTCCTTAGAATAATAATATGGAATTATATAGTTCAAGTAAGACTGGACTTGAGATTATATAATGTGATAAGTATTATAATTCTTAAATGTCCCTAGTCGAGTTTTATTGTTTAATTTAGGACAACAATAAAGCAGTGAGACTAGTATATTGATTGACTGATGATCACATCTCATTGATCATTAATATACATGATATTAAAGTCAAAATATAAATACGTATTGGAGAATACCGTATTGGGTTGACCCGCCGTGAGATAACTCCATGGAATATAATTAAAAGTATCATGAGTTATTCTCATAGTGACAGTGATGTAATGGTCCTCTTGTAATTTTATTCGAGGATATTTGTGTTTTGATATTATCTAAAGTTATTTCGTAACAGAGTAACGATAACGGTGATTATTGGATACATCTCGAATCGAATGAAAATTATAAATGATCTAGATGGAATTTAACCCCACGATATATTCATAGTGATATCCATGGGCCTCTTGATTGAGTGAGACTGTGAAATGCATGGCCGTGCTCAAATATTGATTTGTTTTAAACAATCTGCTCATCGATCAAGAAACACGGATTAAATTATAAAGAGGGTGATACGTTCCATGCCTCGAGTTTAATTCTGGATATACTTGTTAAACGGATTATATTACATTAAGACACTGGTCACAGAACAAGTTGTATCGAATCATTGATCTTATTATAACTTGGGTAGCAGCGACGTATTGCTAGATGCCAATCACTGTTTTTGGTTTTAAATATGATTTAAAATCATTGCCAACGTTGTAATAACCTATGGGGTCACACGATATAGAGCGTTATAAAAGAGAAATTATTTTGGACAAGTAAAATATCAAAAACGTTGATATTTTATTTGAATTTCGAGTGATTTTTGGAATGGTTCCTTATTTCATGGTTGAAATCCATTTATAAAAGGGGATATGGTATTAACCTAGGGTTATATATAATTGTCCTTTTATAAAATGGCGGCTAACCCTAATTTTAGATCAGATCTAAAATTAAAACCACCAAACCCTCGATCTATAAAATTCCAAAAATAATGGCGGCTAGCACCAATTTCTTTTCTTCTATCAATTCGATTGAAAGGAGGACGCTTTCGTGGATATTCATGGAGGCGCGGCGCTTGACGTGCTGGCGATTCAATACATCCAAGTTCTCTCGTGTTTCAGATTTGGGGCAAAACAAGTGTAATCCGAGTTTACACATTCATGGATTCTCGAAAAGGTATGAACTCTATTCGATTTACTAATTTATTGCATAGATCCATCAGTCCAAGTTGTTGAACTGTATATATTAGGGTTATACGATTAGATCCCAAAACCCAACAGTGGTATCAGAGCGAGGCTTGCAATAAATTCTATCTCGAATTCTAATTTAGATTTGTATTTCGTTTGAATTCCTAATTGCTCTATAGTATAGGATATAAAAATTAGGGTTTTGATTAATTTGGAATGTTATACGTTTTGTTTCTGAAACAAAATTGTTTCATTCAAATACAAATTAATACATGATATTGATTCCACTTGAATTATACTCTATTTTAAACTGTTATATCTTGTATATAAATATTAAGTTGATTTCAAGCAGTATATCGATCTGTTTGTTTGAATTAACAATGCCAGACTTATTATCAAAATGTTTGATAGATAAGTTTATGTAACCAGATTTTGTTAAGCTTTCCTTTCTTTTGATCATTGAATATTTTACTGATTAACGAATCAGTAAGATAGTTTTTAGATTATATTGCTTTAATGAAATCATTTATTTGGAAATTCATTAAGACAATTTTCTGAATTGATATTAGTACCTGCAAATAAAATCAAACTTTTTTGATTAACAAATAAACAGTATAGATCTGTTTATAATAATTTGATCCCATTTACCATATTTGATATGTTATCAAAGTGTTTGATTAACAAGATTGTATGACCCAAATTTGTCATACATTTTCAACTCATGATCTTATATCAATTCACTGATGACAAGTCCATAAGATGAATAAAGCTTACTATGTTATAACTTATAGATCTTTTATATCTTAAATTGTTTGTGAAAAGGATTTTGGACCATAGTTGCATATTTAAGATTAGTTTATGAAATGTATACACATATAAAACAGAGTATGGCTCTGTCAAATCTTGATTTTGATCAAAAATCATGAATATACAAATATGATCTAAAGAAATATATGTCGATTTATTTACAGCACGCAATGCTATTTATGATAATCAAAATGTTTGATTATTATACATTAAAGATCTGACTCTAATTAGCATTTCCTTCATGTGTTCAAATTTTGATTTTGACCTTAGTACATGGCTGTAATAATCAAAAACCATTTTGACCGGTTTCATTTCATACCAATACTAATTTATTTGATTATAGAATCAAAGGTATAAATTTCATACAAAATTTCCTTGGTTATACAGATCATATTAACAATGAAAGGAATAAGTTCTAGTCACAATATGCGAATTGTGTTTTGTTCATTGTATAAGTAATATGACGATTCAGTTATATATATGTAGTTGACATATATGTGAAGATGTATATGGGTTTAATCGAGTAAACTTTAAATTTTCAGATCTGGTTTTAACATTGCATAAAATCTGAAATTCTGTTTTGTTTTATGCCTTTTATATATATGAACATATATATGGCATATGTGCTTTGACATAATCGTATATATATGTGTGTATGTATGGTATTCATCATCTTTCATCATAGTCACCATATTATCCTCTGATCTGCTATAAGAATAGCTAAAATGATTTTGAATCATTTCAAATATTATGAGATGTATGGTGTTGATTAATATATTGATTCAGTTAATCTACGCATATACATGATATGTTTTATTTGTACTGTGTTTACAACCGTGGACTTGTCGCATATGAATTTTATAAATGTCATATTGACATATTAACATGCTGCAAATTAGATTGATGTTTTAATTCTTTTGTCAGCATGTGTTTTTATTTTAATGCCCATATCTCAAATCAGTGAGACTGTTTTAACCAGTTTCTTAATTGAATACTAAAATTGCTATGGAAAATACCATAATCATGTTACAGTTTTTTCATTTTGGGACAAAAACCCCAATTTTGAATGATTCTTTTAAGTCTGAAAACTTAACCAATACGTCTGGAACCTTGGTACAAATTAGACTTATGTTTGAACAAGTATGACTTGTTTTAAATGTTGTTTTTCAACCTCAAAAACATTGATTAGAGCAGACCTTATTTAAACATATATTTATATGTGATTGGATCATATAATTTATGTTAGTACAAGGGAGTCATATTATTCAACACCTTGACAATATGTTAATGGTTTGTAACTTAGATTAGAATTCAGTCTGGTATCTGTTTCAATAATTCTGGTTAACCGGTTTTGAGAAAATCCTGTCTCTAATTTTGAACTACATTGACTCTTCTACATAGAATTGATTGTATGACACTTGTATACAATGATATATAAGTATATGGTGTTGATACATGTTCAGTTTGATAATCTAAATGCATGTGTTTTAACTCATATGTATGTTAAAGGTTTCTAAACTTGTAAAATTTTAAAATGCAGCAGGTAGATAATATTCAAAATTACACTAATATTCAGATATATATGTATATATATTTCATGCATGATAAATATGCTAAGTTTGATACCATGATTTAAATCTATATATGTATGTTTCAAACTGTTGATCCAATTTAATTGCTTGATGGTGTTCATTTCCTAATGATACTTGAATATTAAGGAAGTTTGAATACTGTGAAAAGGAATATTGATTCTTGTAAAGACAAACACCACATAGGAAACATAAACTTGTCGGCAAACATACAAATATGTTTGTATTACTTACATGTATATCTGATATATATGTTTGAAGTTAAACAGTGTTATATATATGTGTGTAATGCATGAATATTACATTGTCATCTTCAAATGTAAGAATCTGTTATCATACATTTATTTGTAAATGTCTGCAGATTCTATCTTGAAGCTAGGCTCAGTATGACTGAACCAATAAGCAAACAAGGATGGACAAGTCGATGCAAAATTAGTGGACTTTCGCAAGCATGTATAGTTTTAAACCTTTGCAGTATGACTGTGTCTGTATGTACTGATAAATATGAGCAATTGTTGTACATATATATACATATTGTATATACTGGTTTGCATATTTATCTGGATTGCTAGATACAGAACTGTTTTGTATTGCATAATAGTATATGTGTAGTTACCATTATATTGTTATTATGCTGTTTGATTAATAACAAGTCAGTACCTGTTTATAATGTTACATATTCTTTGCTTATGATCACATGTTTAAATCCTTGAAAGGAATGCTATATGGACTGAATTATATACATTGATTTATTGGTCACATGATATATAATGCTTATTCACATGTTTGTTTCCTTGCATATCATTTTATCTGTCTTACATGACAGGTTATAAGTTTTATTCACATATATTTTGGAAGTTTATGTGGATTCAAATTTATCTTAACTAGTCCTTGGATTCCTTTTGAATCGGTAAACATATCAAATTGAAGTCTATTTAGTTATATGGACTTTAAGTATGTATGTATTATATATGATATTAAGCAAAACAAAAGTTAACCATATTTTTGAAATGTTCAAAGAAGAATAGGCACGCTTCATTGTTTTGAATACATATATGTATGATTTAAATATTTATTTAAATCTAATTAATACTACGAATATAAATACATATATTTTGATATATGTATATAACTATAATATAGTCTTCCATTATGAGTTATAAATTCCCTTTAAAAGCAAATTCTGTTATAGTAAGTCATGGTGAAGTCTTCCAATAATATACTCATCACTGTCCAAAATCACTGGATGTAACTAGCGCCAAAGCGTTGTGCACCTTTTATTTTGGTTATATGCCATGGAGTAAAATGTGGTGCTCCAACCTATTATTGGGTCTGACTTAACTAGGCTGCATAATACGATTATGGCTTAGAGACAACAGCATGAATTATTCTATATTTTGAGCAAATGAATAATACTGAACAAAATGTTCAACATGCAATCCAAGAGTTATATAGACGATATAATTGACATAAGATGTCTACCTAAAAGGTTGTGTTTTGGGTTTAGCCAGAGCTGGGTCAAGGCATGACTAGATATGGATCTTGGAACACCGTTATATATGTATACCGATATGTATATATAAATAGAGGGATATTAATTTGAGTGGGAGCGTATTTTAGTTTAAATATTATATTTATGTTAATATAAATTTTGATTGTCAAAATTTTGTATTAAATAAATATTATAGAATCAGTTATTATTTTATTATCTAATGTAGATATTAAATAAAAGATAACCCCGATAATTTAAATTTGTTCTTAAGAAGGATAAATCGAATTAAATCGAATTTCTTGACTAACGTTGAAATTTGAGGATTGTCCTCAAATAAATTAAAACGTAATTGTTCTAACAAATATCGAAGATCTAAGATGAAAGTTGAAGTGTGATTCCAACCGAATAAGATATACATAAACATCTCTAGTATCAGATACTATATATGAATCACATAAATGTATGTGAATTTACAGAAATTGCAAAATAAGTAGAAATCTGAAAAGACAAGTGAACTTACGATTCGAAATGAAGCAAATGTTGCTGGATTATCAATAGGAAGTTAATTCTTGTTATATATACACTGGCTTAATTATATTGTTAGCCTGCTTTGTGACCAGGCTACCCAAAGCAAAGATCATGTTGACACACCTCTCGGTAAATGCTGTCTGATATGGAATCTCTGGATAACATCGCTCTCTGGCATTTGAAGCATCGTCAGAAAACACAAGGCAGTTTGGTCAAAATCACAACATCAGTATAAACTGGCCCGAAACCCCTATCAAATGACCTCATTTGGATCTATTCACCTCATATACTCGTAGCCCTTTGAATTAGCTTCAGTTTGAGCTTTGGTTTGGCTCAATCGGACTTACGGTTTGAAAGTTACGCCCATTTCCGTGAACGAGTGTAAGCTGGCATATGACCGCGATCCGATCCGCCCTTGCCTACGCGATCCGATCCGCCCTTGCCTACGCGATCCGATCCGACCCATGACCGCGATCCGATCCGCCCTTGCCTACGCGATCCGATCCAACCCATGACCGCGATCCGACGTTCGGACCTGTTCAAACGCAACTTGTTTTGACCTATTCTCAAGGCTACTGGCTCTCCTATTTTTCTGGATCGCCTGCCACGTACCCCATCATGAACCAGTCCTCCCAGGAGCTTTCCTACAGCTATAAATACACCTTCAGAGGGCATTTTCAGGGGATTTTTTTGGCATCTCCTCATCCATGGCTGCCATGGCCAATACTTCTCCATGAATAACCACTATCTTCCTCAATAAATTCAATGGATTCGGAGAGAATTATTCATTGAATTCAAGTGATTGAAAGACAATATTCATTGTAATTGTAATCTATGAGTGAAATGAGAAAATATGAAGTGGACGTAGGCTCGTTAATGCCGAACCACTATAAAAATCTCGTTGTCTTGCTTTTTTCTCTATTTTTCAGTTATTTCTTCATATCCTATGCTCAAAATACGACGATTTGGGTGTTAGGACCATTTTTTGGTCTAACATTTTGGTGCTTTCACTGAGAACCGAATTCTCAACCTATCGGATTGTTATTCTACTATTTGGATTTGAAAGTTCGAAGAAAATAGTCCGCGTTTCTACCATTTTTGAGTATTTCGTTGATTTCAGAAAATCAGAGTTTCATGCCTTCAAAAAAAAAAAAAAAAAGAAGCCAAGGGTTCACAAGCTTCACGACCAAATGAGGATAATAAAGAAAATGCACAGGAGCAGGTTAGAGCAAGTGGCCGGTTCTTGGTTCGCGGATCGCAGGGGTTATCACGAACTGGTTTGCGGTTCGCAGGGGGCATCACGATCCGATTCGCGGTTCGCGGAACGACCTCCACGAACGGAGCCCAAAGAGCCATCACGATCCGATTCGTGGTTCGCGGAACGACTTCCACGAACGGAGCCCAAAGAGCCATCACGATCCGATTCGCGGTTCGCGGAATGACCTCCACGAACGGAGCCCAAAGAGCCATCACGATCCGATTCGTAGTTCGCGGAACGACCTCCACGACCCGGGCCCAGAGTGACCTTTACGACCCGACTTGGTGTAGGATCCGCGATCCGATCCGAAGACGTTGATTAATTGACGATCCGAGCCATGAACCAGACGACAGTAGCGAACCGCGACCCAGAAAAGTGGTGACGAACAAGGATCGCGATCCGACCCAAAAAAGTGACATTTTTTGGAAAAAATGTAATTTTCAGATCATTTCAGAAAAGGCTATATCTTCCAAAATCGAAAAAATCGTGCGGTGCCCACATTTTCGACCTAACCGGTTATGTCGATCGCCGCCGGGACTGCGGGGCCCCGGACCCCCGCCGGCACTGCGCCCGGACCAGCTGACGGCCTCGCCTTCGGCTCGGAGCACGGCTCGCCTTCGGCTCGGAGTACATTCTGACCCACAATTATCACAAATGCTTATCGACCAAGATTCGGTAGGTATTCTGAGGATTCTTTCCATAAGCCATGACCTCTATCTACAGATGTTATTGAATGTGAGGAGTTGTTGAAAAGATTCGACACGCTGGCTATGGCAGTATACAAAATAATGATGGTCTCATAACAACCTCCTCTTCCAGAGCTCCAATGGTGTGCATATTTCCCAAATGTAACTGATGATGCTCCTGAGCGAACAGTGATCACCTAGTTTACGTGACTTAAACCTGTCCTACAGGCGAAATCCCAGATGACATTGACATAGAGCAATCCGGATACTATTCTGAGGATGACTCAAAAGATCCCAATGACCATGATTCTCAATAATGGGATACCCGACGGCAAGTAAGGATCCTAGCACTACAAAGTTACCCTTCGCTTGAATGGCATGGTGAAAAACGTATGTCCTACGGTTCACCTATTTGCCGTCAACCGCATCGAGATAGATTGATTTCCACGTGTCCAAGGGTTAGATCGATGTACTTTGGTCCCCAGAGTTAGGAACCAATTGAACCTCCGCAAGCCGTGATTGGATATATAGATCATTGCTGGGATGATAACAACTTGACTGCTCACCAACCACCTTATGACATTGGTCAAGAAATGAGAACTTGAGATCAACGCAAATATGAATCAACCATTAGCTCTCCACTTCATACAACAGTTGTGATAGGATATACGAACCTTACTTGAAGCCTTGCAAGCCATGCTATTGCATTCAAGCTTATCTGATCGTGGTCTCAACCAACCAGGTCTAGCGGAATTCAGAGCTTACATAGCATATGGGTGTTAACCGTTAAATATCCCTACCAAAGACGGAGTGAGACTGGTCTATGGTGACCAAGTTATTGGAGAAGCCGACTGATTAGGAAGGATGGAATATGCTACGCAACAGAGATTGCATGAAACCCAAAGACGCTTCCCCTCCAGATGAAATGGAGTGTGAAGGAGGTGTCAACATTGCGAATGATGGGAGCATCGCAAAAGGAATTGCCAAACGACCTGCCCGAAGACATAGATTCCAGAGAGGATTGTGATTCGGGATGAAGAAGGGTGACATCTAATAACGCAACTGCACGTGTTCCGACTGGTGACGCCGACCTGACTAAGGTCTTCACATCGGATCTCCTTTAGACCTCTTCCGAACGAGAGAACTTATATGCTTTCTGTAGGCGAGCCTGGATGTGTTCGTTTGGACCAGTGCTAATATTTGCGGGATTTTATCCCAAATTATGAGTCATTTCTTGAGTATAAACCTGAAGTGTGCTCCTGTCAAGCAAATAAGACGTATGCAGTAAGTTCACTATCGTGGGATTTTATATGGAGTTGCCATTCAAAATGAAAGATGAAATCAAGCACCTGGAAGTTGTATACAGACGGTGCAAGAAATGATCGGCAATCCAACGCCGAAGTTTTGCAGATAACCCCCGAAGGACGACTCGAAAGGAATTCCAATCGGAGAAACCACAACTCGTAGCTTACCTAGAATGGGCAGAAGAGTTATTGGATGGATTGGAACATTACAACATACCTCATATTTCATACACAGAAGATCTAAAGTCGAATCATCTGGTCGAATAAGAAAGTTCCGATAATCCAGAAAAGATAGAGATGATCCCCATCAAGACACTATGAAATACAACCATTGATAAAATGGAAGTTGATCCAACGTTGGAGACCAAACCCGGAAGAGAGTCATGGTTAACTCCATGATAAAATTCCTACAGCACAAAATGCATCTAACAAGGTGAAGTGAAAGGCGTGCAATCGTTCTTTATGCCTCGAGGTATGACAGGCAATTCGACATTGCCTATTTCTCTTGGAAGGTTGTCCCAAAACAAACACCAACGAATGCAATTGCCAAATTCACCGCTCTAAATGATTCGACCAAATCACCAGTCAGCCACCCATTAGATGGGAGATGTACATGAATGAAACTTCAGGCCAACGGCGTTCTGAAGTTAGAAAGTGAAGACTCATACTTCCACTCTTTTCATCGATTATCTGCCAAGTGACTCACTCCCCTAAGGCTGGGGGCAACTACAGATTTGAGCGTAAATTGCTCGAGATTACATCATCTAATTCGGAGCTGATACATCAAGAATTTGCCTGGCCAATTGACTTAGTCTTGCCTGAAAGTTAGCGAGTTGAAGATCTAGAATGCTTACGCATGAATGCTGGTTGATTGTCGGCGCACCAACCCTTGTCCCCGATATGGGATCGAGGGTATATCAGCAAATTTATGTGATATGATTATCCCACCAGCAGTAATATCCTATTTCCTAGCATGGAAAGTGCAAAAATTTCTATAAGCATGAATCCATTGTTCTCATGCTAATTTACAACCTAACACCAATGCAAAGATGTGCTACCATTAGCAATCTAGTCATGACTTCCTGACACTCCATCCTTACCCTCAGAACGGGGGAAAAAAAGACGATTTGAAGGAGATGCGACCTCATCACTCGCTTATAGTACCTACTTAGCCGCCTTTGCCATCTCAAGACCCTGACCAAGGTCTATTCATTTTTTGGGACTGCCACGCCCATGATAATCTGAAAAGATACCCCTCATCAACTAAAGGACTTTGGCAGCCCTTTATTGGCAGAGATAGGGCGAAGTAAAATGGACCTGCAATGAATATGCAATGCCATTTTTCACTCAGAATGATACTCAATCCTTTAACAGGATTATTCTATAACCATGACTCTTATATTTGCATGATTTATGAGTTATTGATGTAATTAACTCAGATGAATTAATATGTGGATGGTGTAGGTATCCAGGATTTGCTACCGATCAAACTTGTAACACCCACATATAGAGCCATAGAGCAATACTATAACAAGCTCGACTGAACTGCTCATTTACAAAGCCACGCTCTTCGTCTAAAGAATGTTGTATAGCTGAAGGTGGATCCGGGATGACCATCCAATCCTTGGCCCACACGTGGCAGACCACAGGACAATTGAACATAAATCATTGAGTTACAAAGTCATAGTCCGACTCTAGATGGACGCGGTGTGACCGCCTACATGGCTCGACGCCACCAGATTACATAAATTCAAATAAAGGAGGCAACACTGCCTCTTAATTTGCTTACTTTTCAATCATAAAATTTGCTTTCACATGCTTTCCGAGTTACTGACGTGACTAATTCGTGCGGTGTGAATAATGCAGGTACCCGAAGTCTGGTGCCAACCATTCCTCCCGTAGACTGTTCGGAGGAACTCAAAGCCTTGGCAAATGCTCCAACTGCTTGTCCAACTTGTTTTAATCCTCGGAGCTTGGATTAAAATGTAAACCTAGGACGAGTTTGATGAGCGTGCATGATTGCAGACTGCTTGATCCGTGATTCTAACTCTCCAGAGCTGAGAGAGAGTATAAAGGACGCAAAGATGACGTCCACAAGGCATGGCGGTGTACCATGATCGGAGCCGCCTGAGCAAAAGTCTAACCTTGGCGACCGCCAGGAGAATATAAAAGCGTCCATGATTTGGTGCTGAGAAAGGACTCTTACCCCGTTGAAGGATCGGGGAGCAATGGAACAGCTGAGTCCCAACTCTAACTCTCCAGAGTCGAGAGAGAGTATAAAAGCGTCCATGATTTGGCGCTGAGAAAGGACTCTTACCCCGCTGAAGGATCGGGGAGCGATGGAACAGCTGAGTCCCAACTCTAACTCTCCAGAGTCGAGAGAGAGTATAAAAGCGTCTATGATTTAGCGCTGAGAACTTCTGCTCCGCTGAAGGATCGTTGAGCAGATCATGAACGGAGCTCGAACTCTAACCAGCTGAAGGATCGGGAGAGTATAAAAGCGCTAGAGATTCAGTGCCCCAGCAACTCTAACCCGCTGAAGGATCGGGAGAGTATAAAAGCGCTAGAGACTTAGCGCCTCGGGAAAATTCCTCCCCCGTTAAAGGATCGGGGGGGGGGGGGGGTGGGGCAGGATGGAAGCTGATCCCAAATCCTCCATGTCCCGAAGTGGGGGCAACACAGTTATGGTCCTAATCATTCCTCAATAAGACCTGGCCAGACACTAAGTTAATAATTGATTGGGGGCATACCTATACATACATACTACTTTACTGCACTTTCACTTATAAGTTACACTGATAACTTATAATGTTTCATGACTTGTTTGCTTATTTGCGTTTCAAATGTTTAAATGCATAACTAATTATGGAATGCTCGCAGGTACAGGATAATGCGAAAGGACTCTCACCCCGCTGAAGGATCGGGGAGCGACTGAACAGCTGAGTCTGAACTCTAACCTTGGCGAACGCCAAGAGAGTATAAAAGCGTCTCCGATTGAGCGCTGAGAAAGAACTCTTACCCCGCTGAAGGATCGGGGAGCGACAGAACTACTGAGTTCAAACTCTAACCTTGGCGACCGCCAGGAGAGTATAAAAGCGTCTATGATTAAGCACTGAGAAAGGTGTTGGAGACTCAGCACCCCCCATAATTTCTGCTCCGCTGAAGGATCAGGAGAGTATAAATGCATGACGACATATGCCACTCAAGGGATCCTATCCCATCACACGACTGGGACCAAGAATGAAAATGGAGCTCGAACCACTCGTTTCCGGGAATGGGGGGCAGCACACGAACACAGCAGTACAAAAAGAAATGGAATTTCATTCACTAAGTACAGGCTCACAAAACAAAGCTGGACAAAATGCGAGATCCGAACTCGTACAACAACAGCAGACCAGTAGGGAATAACTAAAGGGCCGCGTCCAGAAGGATGACGTAGGCGTATAATTCTAAGCTGCCTGTGCGACTCACGGCGACGACAGAAAAAGAAGCCTGGATAGTGAATTGTTCAGCGACATGTTATACAACTTCATACTCGCAACTGGAAGGACCTGGCGAGGCCCTGAGATTTTTTGATGTCTACCCTACCTTAGTACGATCTTGAGCGATCATTGATTCCTTGGCCTTAATACGATTCGACGTAATCGTGGAATTCTGGACATTTATGAATTACAGGCTTCTTGTACTGTCCCAAACACGTCCTACTCCATGCTTGGATAGTATGATCGCTTGAATTCTGAAAGTGACTTCCTCTTCTCATGTATACATGTCTGAATTCGAAAGGGAAGTGATCCGACCGCATGCCTATCGCACTTACCCTATAACTAGGGCCATGGCTATTGAAAATATTTACAAACGGCATAACTTAAGTGCCTGTGTTTAACTTGTGTTGTGATCCTAACATGCCCCCTTGAGGACCAAGAAACAAATGCAAAGAGAATGTCCATCCGTTGATCCCAACCGACTTCTAGAATGGGAAGCTCATATAAGGCTGGATATATCCCATACAGCAATTGGACAAGATGCAGCTATTTCGCCTCCAACCTCTCCCTTCATGCAGAAAGCAAGTGGGAACACCCGAGATGAACATGAACCAATCAGCAGTCACACAACGTGCCGCTTCGATTCAGAACGTCGTAGATGGAAACATGGGCGATGGAACGGCTACCTGCAACTTCCTAGATGAGAATGCAAGAATCACAATGAACTTAGGTCATGCACGACTAACTTCAGCTCTAGCTCGAATGGGTACTCAAGCGCTAGAGTACGCTCAACTCCAAGATGGAACGCAACAATTCGAAGAACAGAAGCCCGGTCGAGTCGAATGACTCGACCCGTGACTTGGGAGTAACATCGATGCGGAAATAAGAAATTCACAAAGACCCCCTTGTAATTTCAGATTCAATACTGGGGGCACCGGCTATGATCTTGAAAATGTGCAGCAATTCTTTGACGGTGATCTGCTCGCCAGTCTGATTCGGCGCCTCTCGAGAGGCGGCACTTCTCGAGATGATATGGATAACAACAATTACAGCCCTCACACGTGGGACGTCAGGATCCCCTGTTATTCCCCCGGACTTTAAATTTTCTCTCTAACGAGAGTTGTTTAGAAGCTTTGATGAATTCAACCCTGAGGTGGACATACTTCTATGATAAGAAGGTGTTAATGTCGAGATAGAAAATCTCAATGCTTTTATGATAAAGGATGGAGCATCATCCGACTCCCGAACTGATAAGGACAAAGGAAAAGCCCGAGAAAACAATGACAAGAATGTGCAATTCCAAAGTGAATCTATACCACTTATTGAGCCCATGATCTTATTTGTCAAGCACAATTGAACCGAGCATGAGAAAGAGACTCAATAAGACTGTGATAACCATTTCGGACTAGGCTAAAGCATAAACGGTGGGGCCCAACTAACTTCATAACGACATTTATTCACTCGCATTCAACAACCTTACTTGACTCCGCAACCGATCTGATGAGAATAACCGAAGTCGCTGATGCCTGATGTGGCAATTCTCACTATCTAACTAAAGAGAAGAGATGATATCAAAGCAAATGTGGTTCAACCATTCGCATATACAATTCCGATTTTTGCTAAATTAAGAAACAGTACAGAATGATCTGGGTCGACTAAGATTGCTGAACTTGCAACTCTTACCAGATGCAATGACAGGAAGTATAAAATCTTCAAGATCAAATGCCTTATTGACTCAACTCAACCCTCATCGATACTGGGGGCATAAGTACTGACCTCGCTTGTCCTCCGATGGCACTGAGAGCACAAGTGTCGGTTCATAGACTAACTTTGAAGACAATCCTGGCATGAAATGGGATTCAAAACATGTATGTCATGCCTCCGAAGTACAATCTTACTCATCTTTGCCAACCAAGCGAGCTAGCTTGTGGATCGAATGTGAACTTAAAGACTCAAAATAAACAAAATGGAAGGTGTGACAAACCAATCTACTACCATACGATGGTGACAATCCTAGAGGTATTGGTCCACATAATTTTAAAAACGTCCCTTGCTGACTACTTCATATGTGAATATTGGATTAAGAAATGATCCGTAATAGTTGTGGATTCTCTCGACTACGATCCAGAGTGATCATGGCTTTTGAATTCCTTACTGTTACGATTCAAGGCGATTTTAAGATCCTGAATCAATATCAAGATATCAGGCTAGTCCGATCTTGAGTACAAATGATAAGCTTCTACATTGATTCTGATGTGCTTGATCTCAATAGTCTAGTTGTTAGCTCAGAGCCCAAGGATTCTTACATTGCCCCATGATTTGGTTGGCTACTTCATACATTGGCTCATATGAAAAAGAAAGTCCAACCCTACCACGCGCTTGGCTTGCATAGAATGATGATGTTGTTTGGCAACGACCTGTGCGTGTAGAATCACGCTCGGGAGCCGATGATTTAGCATGACATTTGACGGATGAATTAGATCTTTTGATCCGACAAGGTTTAAACAATTTCTTGATCGTCTCGAATACTCCTTCCGTGGAATTTGGCCTGACTATCTCCTAGGGAAGCAATGCAGTAGTTGGATGAAGCCTTCTCAAGGATAAATGACGTTCCAGAGAGATTTAGCTCAACATATTCAAAGCACATCTCATCTTCGATAAGATGTACTTTGGGGGGCAAAATGTTAGCCTGCTTTGTGACCAGGCTACCCAAAGCAAAGATCATGTTGACAAACCTCTCGGTAAATGCTGTCAGATATGGAATCTCTAGATAACATCGCTCTCTGGCATTGGAAGCATCGTCAGAAAACACAAGGCAATTTGGTCAAAATCAAAATATCAGTATAAACTGGCCCGAAACCCCTATCAAATGACCTCATTTGGATCTATTCACCTCATATACTCGTAGCCCTTTGAATTAGCTTCAGTTTGAGCTTTGGTTTGGCTCAATCGGACTTACGGTTTGAAAGTTACGCCCATTTCCGTGAATGAGTTTAAGCTGGCATATGACCGCGATCCGATCCACCCTTGCCTACGCGATCCGATCCGCCCTTGCCTATGCGATCCGATCTGCCCTTGCCTACGCGATCCGATCCGACCCATGACCGCGATCCGATCCGCCCTTGCCTACGCGATCCGATCCGACCCATGACCACGATCCGACCTTCGGACCTGTTCAAACGCAGCTTGTTTTGACCTATTCTCAAGGCTACTGGCTCTCCTATTTTTCTGGATCGCCTGCCACGTACCCCATCATGAACCAGTCCTCCCAGGAGCTTTCCTACAGCTATAAATACACCTTCAGAGGGCATTTTCAGGGGATTTTTTTGGCATCTCCTCATCCATGGCTGCCATGGCCAATACTTCTCCATGAATAACCACTATCTTCCTCAATAAATTCAATGGATTCGGAGAGAATTATTCATTGAATTCAAGTGATTGAAAGACAATATTCATTGTAATTGTAATCTATGAGTGAAATGAGAAAATATGAAGTGGACGTAGGCTCGTTAACGCCGAACCACTATAAAAATCTCGTTGTCTTGCTTTTTTCTCTATTTTTCAGTTATTTCTTCATATCCTATGCTCAAAATACGACGATTTGGGTGTTAGGACCATTTTTTGGTCTAACATATATAAATAAAATAATTGTTATTATGAAATTCCATATAAAATAAATGTTATTATGAATCTTGTTCAGACAAGTTTAAATTTCATTTATAATAAAAGAACAATTGTTATTCATTTTATTTAAATGAAATAATTAATGGAATTTCACAAATAGTTAATGAACTTTATAATTTGTTAACTATAATGTACTTGACATAATTAAAGAGTGGATTAAATTTAATGATTTGAGTCCAACATACCTTTAGCATTACCATTTAGCCCATATAAACAAGAAAGCATATCAAAACTCCATAATGATGGAATTTTGAGATCATTTGATTTTGAATCATATAAAGAATGCAAATCTTGTTTATTAGGCAAAATGACTGAATCACCTTTCACTTGACACAGTGAATGAGCGATAAGTATTGGGTTTCGTACATATTGATGTATATGGAGCAATGAATACATAGACTAGAGGTAAGTTTTATTATTTCATAAGCTTTACTGATGATATCATTAGATTAGGATATGTGTATCTTATGAAACACATATCTAAATCCTTTGAAAAGTTCAAAGAATTTAAAGTGAAATTAAAACAATTTTAATAAAGTATAAATATTAAGCCAATTATTTGATGACTAATCAAACGAGTTTGAAATTGCTTCACAGCTCACTCCCTTTAGAACACCATTATGGAATAGTATGTCTAAAAGAAAAATCGTAACTTATAAGATATAGTACGATTAATGATAAGTCATATAGATCTTCTAATAAATTAAAATAGAACAATTGCATTTAATCCTACTAGAACGAGTCTGAAGACACCATAAAAGATATGGACTACGAAATGTCTTAGTTTGTCTAATGCACAGATTTGGAATGTAAGACGTTTATTGAACGCCCTTCCTCTAATAAGATCGGACCCAAATCAGATAACTATTTTGTGGAATATCCAAAAGATACAAATGGATATTATTTCTATAAATTCTATGAGAATAAAATGTTTATTGCTCGGATTGGTATCCTTTATAAAAGAGGGATCCTTTATAAAGGAGAGACAATCTCTAAGATACCGATAGAAATGAAATAGAATTTGAAATGTTTCGGAAATCACAAAATACCATTGAATCTTGTATAGACAAGAAATTGAGTGGGAGCAACACAATAATTACAATGTTATATATTGATAACACATTAATTATTGTGAATAATGTTAGTTTTAAAACAAGAAATAAATACTGATTCTAAGAAAGGATATGTTTGGATTAAGAAGTTCATAATTGAACTTAATTCATTGTTGATCCAATGATTTACATTGCGATAACAATGTGGCTGTTGCTCAGGCCTAAAACGTTAAACTCATAATCGATCCAAACATATATTTAAGAAATATAATTCTTATGTGAAATTGTTCACAGAGGATATGAACATATCTGCAAAATTGCAAAAGCTGTAATGTTGCAGACCTACTGAATTAAACTCTGTCGCAGCAGAAGTTTAATAGTCACACTAGTTTCATAAGTATACGATACATAAATGATTGACTCCAGTGCAAGTGGGAGATTGTTAGAGTTTGTGCCCTAAAGGAAATTCATTTGATGAGATTGATAACACTGTTGATGTTATTATTTTATTTGGAATAAAATATTATTCTGTTATGTTATATTTACTGCATAATATAAATATTAATATAATAGAAGTCCTTAGAATAATAATACGGAATTATATAGTTCAAGTAAGACTGAACTTGAGATTATATAATGTGATAAGTATTATAATTCTTAAATGTCCCTAGTCGAGTTTTATTGTTTAATTTAGGACAACAATAAAGCAGTGAGACTAGTATATTGATTGACTGATGATCACATCTCATTGATCATTAATATACATGATATTAAAGTCAAAATATAAATACGTATTGGAGAATACCGTATTGGGCTGACTCGCCGTGAGATAACTCCATGGAATATAATTAAAAGTATCATGAGTTATTCTCATAGTGACAGTGATGTAATGGTCCTCAGACCTGAAATCATTGTAATTTTATTCGAGGATATTTGTGTTTTGATATCATCTAAAGTTATTTCGTAACAGAGTAACGATAACGGTGATTATTGGATACATCTCGAATCGAATGAAAACTATAAATGATCTAGATGGAATTTAACCCCACGATATATTCGTAGTGATATCCATGAGCCTCTTGATTGAGTGAGACTGTGAAATGCATGGCCGTGCTCAAATATTGATTTGTTTTAAACAGTCTGCTCATCGATCAAGAAAAACGGATTAAATTATAAAGAGGGTGATACGTTCCATGCCTCGAGTTTAATTCTGGATATACTTGTTAAACGGATTATATTACATTAAGACACTGGTCACAGAACAGGTTGTATCGAATCATTGATCTTATTATAACTTGGGTAGCAACGACGTATTGCTAGATGCCAATCACTGTTTCTGGTTTTAAATATGATTTAAAATCATTGCCAACGTTGTAATAACCTATGGGGTCACACGATATAGAGCGTTATAAAAGAGAAATTATTTTGGACTAGTAAAATATCAAAAACGTTGATATTTTATTTGAATTTGGGGTGAGTTTTGGAATGGTTCCTTATTTCATGGTTGAAATCCATTTATAAAAGGGGATACGGTATTAACCTAGGGTTATATATAATTGTCCTTTTATAAAATGGCGGCTAACCCCAATTTTAGATCAGATCTAAAATTAAAACCACCGAACCCTCGATCTCTAAAATTCCAAAAATAATGGCGGCTAGCACCAATTTCTTTTCTTCTATCAAATCGATTGAAAGGAGGACGCTATCGTGGATATTCATGGAGGCGCGGCGCTTGACGTGATGGCGATTCAATACATCCAAGTTCTCTCGTGTTTCAGATTTGGGGCAAAACAAGTGTAATCCGAGTTTACACATTCATGGATTCTCGAAAAGGTATGAACTCTATTAGATTTACTAATTTATTGCATAGATCCATCAGTCCAAGTTGTTGAACTGTATATATTAGGGTTATACGATTAGATCCCAAAACCCAACATAATCAACAACGTTTTTACGTATGTTGTATATCAACATGCAATAAAAAGTCAGAAACAAACTATAAAAGTTTGGAAAAGACGTGAAAAGTATATTTCAATAGCGTTTTCTTTGCGCTGTTAATACATTTCATGGCACTTAGGCTAATTTCGTAGAGCATTTTCTTAGCATTTTTCGAATGGCAAAAAATACATTTCTCGGTGTTTTTTGGATGCTAAAAAAAAAAATTTAGCGTTATTTACGTGTTATTAAAAGAAGTTATAGTGTTTATATTTGCTGTGATATTTATTTACAGCATTTATAAATTGCTATAAGTGTTTGATCGTCAAATTTAAAAAAAAAACTTTTTATAGGGTTTTAGAAACGCCATTGAAAAAAGCCATGAATATTTTCAATAGCTTTGTAAAAACACCGTAAAAAGTCCAAAATCAATCTAACAATGCTTATTCCAATTTAAAATCTGCATATTATATCAATACCACAATTCAAAATGACCTTGTCATACTACTAACATATTTTATTTTGATCGCATAATTCATAACCAACAATTAAAATTTTATAATTGAAATATGTAATATTCTTACATCAATAGTACACAATAGGTCCATAATAGTTCATAAAATAGTAGTGTTATATCAAAACATACACATACATAATCAGTAGCGCCCAAAAAATAATACTACATACATTCTTACAAACCAAAATATAGTCTTTGCAACATGAACAACTTTGATCCATAAATAATTGCAACAATATTTCCCATCAACCTCGTCGTCTATGTACCTATACAGCAAAAATATTCAATATTGTCAATAACTAATTATTAATAATGGAAAATTAAAAATAAGCATTATATAGTGTAGGTTACTTTCAATCCAAACTCTAATCAAAATTTTATGCCACTTTATCCACTAATGCACCATGTCATGTAACAGAGCTTATAATAAAAAATGAAACAGAAAAGAAAAAACGCCAATTCCAATGTAATATTTTCGTAACTACACAGTGTATAGATGCATCAGTATCTGGATGAAATTTTCAAAGAGAACTAGCAGCCAATATAATATATATATATATATATATATATATATATATATATATATATATATATATATATATATATATATATATATATATATATATATATATACACACACAGAAACTTATGATGTTCAAGACTCCTAAGTGTCACCTATTGCAAAGAAAAATTTGTGACACTAGATCATGAAATCCGACCAAAGGCGACAACAGTAACAGAAGGCTTTACGTCCTGCATGGTGACCTTCCAAATATTAGAGAAAATGTCGCAAAGCATAGTGAAAATGTTGCAAAGCATCACCTGGGTTAGAAGAAGATAAACAACTAATATCGTTTGGTGGTCACTTTTCTTTGTGTATGTAACTGTGCAAATAAAGTGGCATATTATGTGTTTAGAAAATCCTGAGTTCGTGAGCTGGCAAAGGTTTTAAAACTTGTATAATTGTATTTGTCATAGGTTATCAATTACATTAGAATTGGCTTTTGTTTTATGCTAGAGAACTTGGATTTGGCTAATTTTGGTAGATTGCATAATATTATCGTATAGGTCATGTCACTGGTTATTATTTTTTACTTCTTACTTTTTTTAAAAGGAAACAGAAAAGAAAAAAAAAGCATTTTCAGGTTATATTGTCTTCACAGATTCTTATTTTAAAAATATAATCAGAACATAGCCGTGCATTTTGCTGTTAAATAACAAATGAAAATTAATTAGTGTTCAATCTTCAACTTATTTGTTCATGTAATCTGACCTTCAGGTAGATGGAGGAGTTCCTCTTTGCGAAGCTTTATTGATGCACGACAAATGGTCGGAAAAGAAAGGGATAAAACAAACAAAATTGTTGTGGTAACAAGGTCTAATTGGGATTACCGTGTGATGTTAGAGGCCGATTGTCAATTTAAAAGGATCAGGAAGCCCCCTTACTTCAACAGGTGATGGTTCCTTTTGTTTCTAAATGCATTTAAACTGACAGGGTAAATATTCTTAAATTGCTCAATTTGCTCATTTTCCTTTTTCTAAACAGCTGGATAAACCTGAAAATACCATTCTCAGAAAAGTTCAATGGGGCACGCCGCAACCTGAAAGACGCAGTCAAACTGTCATGCCTGTCATGGGAAAGCCGGCTACATTGTGGGATGGATGACGCCCGTAACACGACCCGACTCCTGACAGACCTGATGCGCGTAGGCCCCACCTCCGCAACTGATCCAATCCACATCGTGGACGCCGCCTCTCCATCTCCGTTGATGTCTCATGTCCAATTCCATGCATACATGGAGAACTGCACTGCCTACTGCCACTGTGGGTTAGAAGCTACATAGGAACTCTACATTGTAGGAGTTATTATGGGTGCGGTAACTGGGTTGCATCTAGGCGTGCTACTTGTAATTACTTTGTTTGGGCTTCTTAATTAAGTTCGTTTCATTATATAAGTTATCTATCGTCGTTGTCGTCGTTTAACCTTTTCAATCAATGAATGGCATGGTAAACGGACGTGTTGTAAATATCTTTAAATAACTTATCTTTGGATGCTGAGATGATTTCCCCTTTAAAATTATATCCCTCCGTGAAATGTTCATCTCTCTTTAAAATTATTGGCACTAGTTATGATTTCAGTTTGATATCTGATTATTTTATTTTGGGAACCAAGTTTTAGTGGTTAAGGTAAATGACGCATGAATAACCCATTTTTGAAGGATGTCAATATTTATAGTTGAAATTATGTGCAAAGAAAAGTAATGTTATGCAGATTAGCTAGCTACGACCGGATTTCATCGTCATGTGGGAATATAAGTCCATGGTCAAGTGGGAGTAGAAGTCCATGGTAGGTGTGCCAATTTCTTTAATCTGGAGAAGTGCATGTTCTTCTAGTATTTAAAATTAGGGATGAACATTTAATTAATTTGATGATGAATATTATTAAATCAAGGTAAAGCCTATAAAAATGAAAACTAATTCAAATCGATTGTGGATGACTCATAAGCCGGCATTATTCTTTTCTATCTTTTATAAAAATCTGTGTGTCATTTTTAATTGTAAATGATAATGTTAAGCCAACGGTGATGGAAGAAACAAGTTGAACAACAATGTCCAGGATAACAATAGGAAATTGTTTGAAACTCACACAAAATAAAGTGTGATAAATGTTGTGATTTGTGATATAAAATCACATATGTCAATGAAGAGGATGTAACCAATTAATTGATTTGATTAAGTGATCATGTGGTTTGATTGATTAATTAACTAATTGACCAATTGAGTTGATTGTTTGGTTGATTAATTGATTGATTGATTGGTTGGTTAATTGGCTGATTTGATTGATTGATTTTGTTATAGAAGAAAAGAAACGAATGATTATATTATGGATATATTTCTGAAAGACAAATTGGATATTTGTCTAGGCATTCTACTCTCCTATAAAATCAGCTTTCAGGATTGGATCAGGGCATAACCGCATTGAGTTGAGAGAATGAGAAGTTGTATGTCTCTGGGGCTTGTGCCTTGGAGAGAAAGATTAAGAATTAAGGGATGAGGGAAGCTATTCCTATTGGTGCCTCCAGATTGTTCAAGGGTTTGTCATCGTTCTTCATTGTTCTCCTACTACAATAAGAGTTGTAGTTATCTAGATATTCTTTCCCTTTCTTAATAAGGTTATTGATTCATTGTGTTTGGTTTATTTTTGGTTGTAGATCCACTGTATTTAAACAAAAAAAAATTTGTTGAATCAATAAAGAGGGTGGTTGGGTGGAATATTTTGTATTTGTGCGTGTAATTTCATATCTGTGTTGTTTCTACAAAAATTATCTTTAAGTAATTGGGTGAATAAGCTCTTGGTCGCTTCTGCAAAAGGCGCAAAATACCAACAATTGGTATTAGAGCTAGATTATCGCAAAGCTTAGACTGATTTTGGATTGGAATAATCATTTTTTTGATGTTGGATATGATGGCGCTTCCGAAGATGACTTCTTGACTAGGAATTTTGAAGGCCTCAATGGTTTGGTTGATGGAGATGAAGAGAAGCCCTCTGACGTGGATGAGGGAAGATGGAAGAAGACGAAGATGTTGGCAATTGGTTTAATTTGCTTATACCTTGGTGATTCGGTTCATGTTTTCGACTTAGGTTTTCACGTTGATGATGCTCAAGCGATCCGGCGTGATCAAGGAAGGGGCACAGATCTTGTGGTAGATAGGTGTTTCCCATTGCCTTAAAATCGAGGTTGTTTGGTGTATCTGGTTGCCCTGAAATCGAGGTTGTTGGGTGTATCTCGCTGCCGTAAAATCGAGGTTGTTGGGTGTATCTCGTTGCTCTGAAATCGAGATTTTTGGTTGTATCTCGTTGCCCTAAAATCGAGGTTGTAGGGTGTATCTCATTGCCCTGAAAATTGAGGTTGTTTTTAATTGAAAAAAGTTGTCGTTGACAGAGCTAGATGACTTGTTTGGTGATTCTTGGAGTGTTGATATGAATTCAGATTAAGGTGGAGTAATTTGTGATTGGTGGTATCACATGTCCATGGAAGTCGAATGACTTGTTTGTTGAAGTAATTTCATATCAAGGTGGAGTGTTGTGATTTGTGACATAAAATCAGATATGTTAATGAAGAGGATATGGTTTCCTCAAAAACGAGGACCAATGCATGTCAAAGGAAACGAGGACCTCCATAAAAAAGCATATGGTTTCCTCAAAATGCCAATAATAATTTTCGTGGCATCTGACCCAAAAGGGCTTAACTGAACAAGCTCATTTGGATCACTTGATAGAACTCTTGCTTCTGCAACAACTTCATCTGTCCCACACCAATCCAATAAATCACATGTGTCATGCATCTTGTTCTGCCCTGCAATTGGCCAAAGCAAAATATAATGGTTATGGAATTTATTACCCAAGTTTAAACGATATCACAATATTAATATAATTTATTTTTATCTTTTGATGTGTGCTTGCTTCTCCGCAACTTTCTTTACTCTGTCAAACCAATAATATTGCAACAACATTAATAGATTTTTATAATAATTACATTAAAATATAAGCGAACATAGTTTTTGCAAATAATTTACAAACAGTTTTTATACAATAAAAAATGATAAAATTATGCAAATTACTTGAAATTTTTTTTTATAACATGTTTATAACAGTCTATGTTATACATTTACTGCTGCATATAATGTAGTTGTATACACAATTATATGATTTTTGTTTGATGATAACAACCAAATAAATATTATTTTAAATGTGTTTGTTATGTACTGTTCTATATATACATTACAGACAAGAATATAATATTCATATTTAAATAGAATACGAATGTACAAAGATTCATATATTCGTGCAGTATTTTATTTAAATATAAATATCATATTTCAAACATTCAAACAGTACAACTATTTGTAACTCCGTTATTTAAACATTCACTGAATATTGTACATTTAAATAAACAGAATAAAATCGATAAGTTTGTTTGACAACAATAAAATAATATTTTATTTCAATCAAACTTGTTTATTACATATAAATAGTAAAATCGTTTTCATATATATAGCTCCTTTACTACAGAATAACTACAACACTCATACGTGTCACTCTGTTTTATAGTTACACTCATACATTCATTTTATACAATGACACATGTTGTCTTCTTTCTTCAGTCTTCTTTCTTCAACCCCCTAGTTAGTCAACACTATCGTCATCACTGCTTTCAGTCAGTCCAGTCGTCATCTTCGCACCTGTCACATAAAACAGAAACACACACAGTACACTGCAATAGAAATAAAACTGAACACATGCGAATATAAATTTTTTTTAAAAAAAATTATTTGCCTCAGATTTCTTGTGTGTTTCTCATCATTTTTCATGACTCGATCTGATTTGTTATATCCATCTAGTACCCACTGATCAGCCCCAATATACCATACTGGTTTGCTGATTAGAACCAATCTCAAAACTAGCTGATTCTGAACAGCCACAACTCAGTCCAGCAGTTTGCTAATAAATATATGTACACACACACACATTGTTTTGCATATATACACATATGTAAATGTGCAAGTAAACATGGTCGAGCTTATGCAAACATGAAACCGGTGAAACATCAGTGTGCAAAGCAACATGGTTTGTCAAGAAAGAGAGTGATTGGTACACAACACAAGAGTACATGTACATATACAAATAATAACAGCAGGAACATAAGTGCAACATACTCTAATGGTCAAGCAAATTGAATGTTCCAATTCGAATAAAAGTCAGCTTTTTCAAGGCAGGTTCAAGCAATGTATGGTTTCATCAAATATATGCATGGAGTGGTCGAGCACAAGACAAGGCAGCAAACATTCAAGTGAAAGTGCAACAAGCTCAACATGGTGAATGACAACAATGTGTTCAAGTCTAAGTATATCTACATGGTGACATAGCTATATGTAGTGCACAAATCAAGGCATAAGTGGACTGCATCAAATTTACATGCAGTATTGATCAAGTCAGCCCAAACAATCAACAAGTTGTGCAATTATACATGAGTGTGCAATCAGCAATGGTAATGTATACTTGGTGATATAGAAGCACTTTCATATCAGAATACAACACAGCATGTTCATATTCAACGCACTCAGAAAATTAGTTGTTTTTTTGCTAAATGAAGAACTACACACAAGCTATGGAGCCAACAATGAAAAGAAAAACCGGATATGGTGCAAAGCACAAGTCCAAATCAACAAGTATTACACAAAACAGGAAATGATTCATTATCAAAAAACTGTAAGTGGCATGACACGGCAGTGATAGTGTATACTAAAGCAAATAATTCTCAAGTGAAGCTCAACAAAGAACTAAAGGTTGATATATGTTCTTATCAATAAGTTGGTCAAGGCAAGTATCAAAGTTACCAAAAGTACTCAAGCATTAGTTCTGTCCAAAGGAAATTCAAGTGTAAATGGTGCAGTAATACATGCTCGAGTGCATGATTAAATGTAGTCCAGAAAATGCACTCAACACATGACAGTGAGACACAAACACAATGGTGCAAGCATATCAACATTGATGTGCACAAGGAAGCTGCATATATATATATATATATATATGTGTGTGTGTGTGTGTGTGTATGCACAGTCTTATTAGTGAAGCCAGTTCAATACACGTTTAAATGCAATGGAAACATATCTGTTTTATGGCAAAAGATTTATGATAGGATCAATCAAGTATTAAATGTGTTCAGGTTTTTAAATCAGCAGAAAACCAAAGTTTTTAAAAATGCAATCAAATTCGGCAAGGACAAAAAATAGCATGAAACATTTTATGTGTTTCCAGAATTGATCATGTATTTTTGAACAAGTTATTTTTAGCAAAAAATCAATCATTTTTTTATTCCAGAAAATAACAAATGAGTCACATCATCATTTTGGGGCAGATATTATTTCCACAATTTTTGGAAAGAAAAAACACGCAAGAAAAACAATTTTTGTTTCCAGCTTTGCATCTCGGCAAAATCAATTCAAGGTGGATAAAAAGGCAACAAACACTTTTCGGGTTCATCAAGTGGACCAGGTTCATCACAACAAATCAAGAAAGCCATTTAAATCGAGAATATCATTTTCAAAGCAGAGGAAATCAAAAAGGGAAACACACATAAATCAGCATCAAGTCATTAACATGAAATCAAAGCTCAATCGTAGGGTTTCTATACCCTATACATAACACCATTTGATCACTGGCAGAAAGCATCGAAATCCAACAAGTTCAATTAAAAGAATTCGAAAGAAAATTGAATAACTCACAAATCATTTAGGGTTTCGATCGCCAGACAGAGAGATACAAATCGAACGGCAAAGGAACATCAGTTTCAAGCCCCAGAGTTTAATTCTAGAGCCTAACTTAATCCACTAAGCAATTGCGCTTCGATTTAGAGGACCTCAGAGAAACCCTAGTTTCATTTCTCCTAGCCGCCGTTTTTAGAGAAAGGAAATTGATCAGGTCAAAGGAAATAAGAAAGGGTGCACTGCAATGAATAATGGCCAGCCTACTTGAAGATTAAAGGGGAGATTTATTTTTACATTTAAACTAGAGTTTATCGTTTAGTTTACTTTTTGTATTGTATTTTCTTTTGTTTTGAAATTCGTCAAATAGATTTTAGTGTTTGTAAAATACTAGAGGATTCAGTCAGGGTGATGACTGACAGTTGCTAGAGTCTGTAAAATCTAGGTTACTGATTACAGGGTCCTAATTAGGGGAAATCTGATCGAGGGGATATCGGCCAGTCTAGTGTTTTGAGCGTAGGATTAGAATAGGAGCGAGGGGTACGCAAGTGTACATGGTCTTGTTTGCGGGATTTGTTCTTTTACCTAGTAGAAACCTTAGGAATGCAGCAATAAGCAGGGTTTTGCCGAAGCTAGGTATATCTGTGTGTAATTTATTTTCTGCACTATTATTTTTGCTGCATTCCGTGATCTGTTTATTTTTTTAATATCCTGTCAGTTTTTAACTCAGCGAAAAACTGTGATTAACCCTATTGACCCCCCTCTAGGTTTAATCTAGATCCAACAAGTGGTATCGGAGCAGGTGTTTTCTTTAACTCTAGAGAAATGGTGAATCCTAGTTGTCAGTCTTCTGATAGTCAGTCAAGTGATATTCCAATAATTTTCAATGGAACAGATTTTTTAATATGGAAATCAAAATTCAAATTATATTTAAAATCTTTTAATTTTTAATTTTGAAATATTATTGAAAATATGGGAAATATGTTAGATAAAAAAATAAAGTTGTCAATTCCTGTGTTATGCATATTCTCTATTCTTATCTCAGTAATAATCAGCTTGATCTTATCTCTCACTGTTTGACTATGCAGGAAGTCAGGAGAGCTTTCAACAAGATGTATGGAAATCTGGCAACAGATCAAAACCCCAGGATGATAACTTAGATTCAGATCTATGCTTAACAAGTCATGTAGATGAAACGCCAGATGGATCAGATGATGGAGAATCAACAGATGCTGAAACAGAAAATTTCTCACATGAAGATCTGGTTTACTCATGTCTTGATTTAGCAAAATCTATTGATAAACTCCAACTGAAAAATAAGTCTTTGAAATCTAAGAATTTTGAGTTGACCAGAAAAATTGGTGATTTGGAATCATAAATTAAATATGTTAAAAATTCTTTAAATTCAGTTTGCAAAAATTGTTTAAAATTGAAAACCAGTCTTGTTCATCTCAATAAAAATATTCAAAAGTTCGAAAATGAAATTCTAATCTTAAATGAGAACAAGATTGAGTTATCAAATTTAAATAATTTTCTACAAAAGGAATTTGAAAATTTTAAAATAGATATAAATTGCAAATTTGAAATTGCTAAAAAGGAGAACTTGTTGAAATCAAATTTGATTTTAGAAGAACTTGAAAATGAGGTTGAAAAATCCAAGAAATTTGAGTCTGAAAAACAAAAATGATTAGAATCTGAAATCATGGAATCCCAAGCCAGAATTAAAATTCTTAAAGATGAAAATTTGGTTTTAAAATCTGATTTTGAAAGATGTAAGATCACTAAAAATCATTGTTCAGATTTAATGAAAGAGAACCATGATCTTAAAACTAAAATTCAACAACTTGAGTCAACTTTGACTAAGTTTTCTAACGGTGAAAAATATCTGAATATGTTGTTGAAAAATCAATTTTTATCTAGAAACAAAAGTGGTCTCGGCATTGAGAAAATTAATGTTTTTGAAAATCGGAACTCAATTGATTTTAAAAATCCTTCAAATTGTTTTGAAAAGAATCGATTTAAATTTTTTAATTCTGATACTTTCAAAGGATTTTTAAATTGTAATCGAGATCAGAATTTGTTTTGTATCAATCCATTTAAACATTCTTGGATCCCAAAAAGAAATAAAACAACTTGGACTATATTTAAACAGATTTGGGTTTCTAAGGGCACAAAGGTAGATTCAAATGAATTGTTATATAAACAAGTTTGGTTACCTAATGCTGTGAACAAAACTGTGAGTGGTTTTACAAATTTCGTTAGGCCACTCGATTCTCTAAACTGTTAGGTACCGGTGGAGGCTGAGGAACTACTTTGCGAAAGAGAAACTGAATTCAAATCGCTTCATATCATCAAATTGTTCACAGTTCCTTAAGCTAAGTTTGTTGAGACAGAGATTCTGGTTTGCACTGATCTCAAGTATGATCTCTGAACTCATCTTTGTAAATATTTTTTCTTGTTTATTTCTCCTTCCACCTCCTTCTGATTTTTGTTTTCGATTTGTCACTGCTATATTTTTCTTCTTTGGGCTTCTTTAACTTCCAATTGCAGAACTCTTGATTTTCTGGATATTTGCTTCACTTGAAAGAAAGTCTGATGTTTTAAAATCTTATCCAGACCTTTAATCTAAACTTGTATATATCTGAAATTGTTTTGAAGTTCATTTTCTGTTTTCTGAATTTCTAACAGTGCTGATGTATTCTTGTTATATCTTGAACACTGTTAATATGAATTCTAAATTTTTGAAGATCTGAAAGTTTAATGTAATTTCACAAAACACTGTTGTTTGAGGTTATACTCATTACAGCACACTCTATTTATCATTGTGATAATTTCATTGATTTTCAGATTGGCTTGGAAATTTTAATCTGTCTTAAATCTCAGTGATGCATCTAGAAAATCAACATTATTCATGATCATTACGGCTAGAATTTGTTTATTTGAAATCATCTGAAATTATTGATATTTTGAATAATCACATACCTCCTAAATTTGAAATTATCAACCTTGTGTGACTGATTCATTATATTCCAAAACTTGACATTGATTCAAGTGATTTCAAATAAATTATTTTGGATCAAGAATATCTATCAAACCTGATGTAAATGATCTGAACTTTCTTGAGTACTTGTCAGAAAATTTTGTGAAAAATTCTTTGAAAAATTCTGATCTTTGAAACTAACTGTTATTTCATGATTATTTGATTTTAATATATGTTTGTTTAAAATCATTTGAAATTATAGATTTATTGAATCACACATATCTTGAATTTGAAATTTAAATTCTAATGTGATTGATTCACGAATCTTGAGAGTTTCATATTCCTTAAATGATTTCAAATAAATGTTATTTTTAATCATTGGATCATGGATCATCTTATGAGACCGTCATCTTGACAAGTATGATTTGAAACTATTTTCTGTGCTGTTATGATACTGTTTTGAAAAATGTTTGTTTTGAAATCATTTGTTTGCTGCTCTGATACATGTGCATATTATGTTATCCTGTCTGCTTGGGCTTTGTACATATAATTCTTTTGTCTGTGATATCCTGGTTTGTCTCCGGTGTCTTGTTACAATCCTCATTAATAGGGACACCAAGTGGTATTAGAAGTGCTTTATATTTGTCTCACTCATCTGTACTTAGATTCTAATCTTCACCTTGTATAGATCCACACACTCTTTTTTCCTTGTACAAATTTATCCTTCTTGGCATATATAGATCTTCATATCCCTCTTGTAATTGCTTTCATTTTTAAAATTATTTATTGATTATTCATTCAGAAATTGAAATCAATATCCAAATTGAAACGTATTTATAATTCATCAAAATTATTATCAGATTTTGAAATTGTGATGAATCGTGACTGCAGTATATTTCACAACAAGAGGAGATTTTATTTATATTTTCATGATGGTTGAACATTTATTATAATATCTTTGAATTGGCGATTATTTCACGACCATCTTCTTTATCTTCCACTATTCTGTCATCCATTATGATTTTATACTAATGTAGAGAGTTAATATTTTTGAATTTTTTTTGGATAAACAGTGAAAATATATGTGATAGAAATTGAACTTTGTTATCATTCAGAATTAGTGATAATTGAAAATTTTCAGTGATCCCGGTACACTCGAGCATATTTCATAATATAACTAATTTAGAAATTTATTTCACAGTCCATTTTTGTACCTACCACATTTCTATCATTCATATTGGTTTTATATACTGAGGAGTTTTTCTCTTTTGAAGCTAAAAATAATAAATATAATTAATGCATAAGTGTTTCTCTAACCTCATTTAAAAATCCAAGCTCTTGTTATGCATGGTTATGTGATTACTTATATTTAAGCTGCAACTGATCTCATTTAGAAATCCAAGATCTGGTTATGCGTGATTAGTGTACTCTTAAATCAAAAGAAAAAGAAAATAAAATAATTTGAATAAATAAAAATTTCTATGAAATTCTCCTAGGTGTTTAAAAATTAGCCTATCAATCCATTTTCCAATCTGTGAAATGCGTTGAAATTTTATGACGTATTATGATTTGTTGATTGATAGCTATTGGGATTTGATATTATTTGATTTTGTAAATTAAGTTGAAATTAAAAGTATAGTCCAAATCCATCACTGTTTTGTGCTCATTTTTACAAAATTCTTTTGAAAATAATTATAATCATATTTTTGAAACTCTCTCCATTTTATATAAAATTCGTTGTAAATCCATCATTCTATAATGTGAAATATGCCACCAGTTCTCAGTTTATTATGATTTTTGTTTGACTGATTGAGATTTATGATGATTGTTCTTCCTCTTATGCTGAAATTATATTTTTAGTCAATTTTCATCTATATTTTAAATTCTGAATCCTTTTGATGATAACAAAAGGGGGAGAATGGATTGAGATTTTGATTTATGAGTGAATATTTTAAATTTTGAAAATTCATTATTATTCAGTTCAGTTCACTCACTCATGCACAGTTATAGGGGGAGTTTTCTGTTGTAGGGAGAGCTAATAAATAGGGGGAGTTCAAAATTCACTATCAAACACATTTGTTGTGCTCAAAATCTTTTATTTGTTCGTCATCATCAAAAGGGGAGATTGTTGTATATAACGTAGTTGTATACACAATTATATGACTTTTGTTTGATGATAACATCCAAATAAATATTATTTTAAATGTGTTTGTTACTGTACTATTCTATATATACATTACAGACAAGAATATAATATTCATATTTAAATAGAACACGACTGTACAAACATTCATATATTCATATAGTATTATATAAATATATGTTATATTTTAAACATTCAAACAGTACAACTATTTGTAACTCCATTATTTAAACATTCACCGAATATTGTACTTGTAAATAAACTAAATAAAATAGATAAGTTTGTTTGACAACAATAAAATAATATTTTATTTCAATCAAACTTGTTTATTACATATAAACAGTACAATCTTTTTCATATACACAGCTCCTTTACTACAAAATAACTACAACACTCATACATGTCACTCTGTTTTACAGTTACACTCATACATTCATTTTACACAATGGCACATGCTGTCTTCTTTCTTCAGTCTTCTTTCTTCAGCCTCCTAGTCAGTCAGCATTGTATCGTCACTACTTTCTGTCAGTCCAGTCACCATCCGCTCACCTGTCACATAAAACAGAAACGCACACAGTACACTACAATAGAAATAAAACTGAACACATACGAATATAAATTTTATTTGCCTCAGATGGCTGGTGTGTTTCTCATCATTTTTCATGACTCGATCTGATTTGTATATATCTATCTAGTATCCACTGATCAGCCCCAACATGCCACACTGGTTTGCTGATCAGAACCAACGTCAAAACTAGCTGATTCTTAACAGCCACAACTCATGAAGCAGTCTGCTGATAAATAAATTACACATGCACGATATATGTATACACACACTTTTGTGTATATATACACATATGTAAATGTGCAGGTAAACGTGGTCGAGCTTGTGCAAACATGAAACTGGTGAAACATCAGTGTGCAAAGCAGCATGGTTTGTGAAGCAAGAGAGTGATGGGTACATAACACAAGAGTACATGTATATATACAAATAATGATAGCTCGAACATAAGTGCAACATACTCTAATGGTCGAGAAAATTGAATGTTCCAATTCGAATACAAGTCGGCTTTTTCAAGGCAGGTTCAAGAAATGTATGGTTTCAGCATATATATGCATGGAGTGTTCGAGCAGAAGACAAGGCAGCAAACATTCAAGTAAAAGTGCAACAAGCTCAGCATGGTGAATGAAAACAATGTGTTCAAGTCTAAGTATATCTACATGGTGACACAGCTATATGTAGTGCACAAACCAAGGCATAAGTGGACTGCATCAAATTTACATGCAGTATTGATCAAGTCATCCCAAATAATCAACAAGTTGTGCAGCTATACATGAGTGTGCAATCAGCAATGGTAATGTACACATGGTGATATAGAAGCACTTTCATATCAGAATGCAACACAACATGTTCATATTCAAAGCACTCAGAAAATTAGTTGTTTTTTTGCTAAATGAAAACTACACACAAGCTATGGATCCAACAATGAAAAGAAAAACTGGATAGGGTGCAAAGCACAAGTCCAAATCAGCAAGTATTCTACAAAACAGGAAATGATTCTTTCTCAAAATACATGTAAGTGGCATGACACAGTAGTGATAGTGTATACTAAAGCAAATAATTCTAAAGTGAAGCTCAACAAAGAACTAAAGGTTGATATCTGTTCTTATCAAAAAGTTGGTCAAGGCAAGTATCAAAGTTACCAAAAGTACTCAAGCATTAGTTTTGCCCAAAGGAAATTCAAGTGTAAATGGTGCAGCAATACATGCTCGAGTGTGTGATTTAGTGCAGTCCAGAAAATAGACTTAACACATGACAGTGAGACACAAATACAATGGTGCAAGCTTATCAACATTGATGTTCACAAGGAAGCTGCACATATATGTGTGCACAGTCTTATTAGTGAAGCCAGTTCAATACACATTTAAGTGCAGTGAAACATATCTGTTTTATGGAAAAAGATTTATTATAGGATCAATCAAGTATTAAATGTGTTCAGGTTTTTAAATCAACAGAAAACCGAAGTTTTTAAAAATGCAATCAAATTCGGCAAGAAAAAAAATAGCATGAAACATTTTATGTGTTTCCACAATTGATCATGTATTTTTGAACAAGTTTTTTTTTGGTCAAAAAATTCATTCCTTTTTTTATTCCAAAAAATAGAAAATGAGTCACAACATCATTTTGGGTCAGATATTATTTCCACAATTTTTGGCAAGAAAATCACGCAAGAAAAACAAATTTTGTTTCCAATTTTGCATCTCGGCAAAATCAATTCAAGGTGGATAAAAAGGCAACAAATACTTTTCAGGTCATCAAGTCGACCAGGTTCATCACAACAAATCAGGAAAGCCATTTAAATCGAGAATATCATTTCCAAAGCAGAGGAAATCATAAAGGGAAACACACATAAATCAGCATCAAGTCATTAACATGAAATCAGAGCTCAATCGTAGGGTTTCTATACCCTATACATAACACCATTTCAGCACTGGCAGAAAGCATCGAAATCCAACAAGATCAATTAAAAGAATTCGAGAGAAAATTGAATAACTCACAAATCATTTAGGGTTTTGATCGCCGGATAGAGAGACACAAATTAAACGTCAAAGGAACATCAGTTTCAAGCACCAAAGTTTAATTCCAGAGCCTAACTTCATCAACTAAGAAACTACGCTTCGATTTAGAGGACCTCGGAGAAACCCTAGTTTCATTTCTCCCAACCGCCATTTCTAGAGAAAGGAAATTGATCGGGTCAAAGGAAACAAGAAAGGGTGCACCGCAATGAATAATGGCCGGCCTACTTGATGATTAAATGGGAGCTTTATTTTTAAATTTAAACTAGAGTTTATTGTTTAGTTTACTTTTTGTATCGTATTTTCTTTTGTTTTGAAATTCATCAAATAGTTTTTAGTGTCTGTAAAATACTAGGGGATTCAGTCAGGGTGATGACTGACAGTTGCTAGAGTCTATAAAATCTAGATTACCGATTACAGGGTCGTAATCAGGGGAAATCTGATCGAGGGGATATCAGCCAGTCTAGGGTTTTGAGCGTAGGATTAGAATAGGAGCAAGGGGTTCGCGAGTGTACATGATCTTGTATGTGGGATCTGTTCTTTTATGTAGTAGAAACCTTAGGAATGCAGAAATAGGCAGGGTTTTGCTGAAGCTGGGTATATCTGTGTGTGATTTATTTTCTATACTTTTATTTTTGCTGCATTCTGTGATCTGTTTTTTGTTTTAATATCCTGTCAGTTTTTTAAATCAGCAAATAACTGTGATAAACCCTATTCACCCTCCCTCTAGGGTTAATCTAGATCCAACATTTACTATTTTCCTAACTGAAGCAGAATACACATACCAATCCCACATCAGCTGCCAAGATAATCCACTTGGTGAAAAATGACAAGAAGGCAAGTAAGAAATGAAGACATAGTTTACTATGGAATAACATTAGTATCATCATAAGTAGATCACCAACATGGATGCAGTACATTTACATAATTCCATTGAGAAGATATGACATGAATGAGAGAAGACCCCTTATTTTAGACAACAAGCTTTAAAGAAAAACCAATATACAAAAGGCAAGACAAGGGTGAAACATGCAGTAGCAAGTCATAAACTAGCACAATCCACCATAACAATTGAGGCCAATAGAAAATACAATACACATTACCTAGTTGCAAACAAAATGAAGGGAGAATCATAATCAAAATGCAATAATGGCGCATCCAAAAGGCAAGATGGACAAACAGTTAAAAGTTATTTCTTTGGTATTAACATAACAATAGATGTAGTTCCCAATTTCAACATAGTGTTAACATAAATCAATCCGAAATTTTAACAAGAACGGCGCATGCATGTCCTGTTGGTTTCAGTAATTATTTCTTTGGTAATGTAAGTGTCACTATTAAAAGTTTTTTTTAGTTGTACCATATACTCAGTTTTTTTAAGCATTTACTACAATAAATAGGCTTTAATTCCGTCTTCAACTCCTAATTAGAATTTTCAACTTGAGATTTGGAAAAGAATGGATTGAGAGAATTTTCAGAAGAGAAAAAATGTAAAATGATTTATTTCTCTTATTATTTGTAAGTAGAATAATGTATAGAATAATGCATAGCCTGTACAATAACGTTACATTATATAGGCAAGAATAAAAGAAAATGGGTTGAGCCTAGGTACAAGCCCAAACCAAATATAAGTAATATAATGTACATAATGCACAACTGTTACTCTTAATTCCCCCCTTCAAAACCAGCTAGGGTTAGGTTTTTCCATGAAGTAAGAATAATGGCCTCCATTATGGCAAATTAAGCTAAAACAACGGATCTGAAGATGAATTGAAGAATCAACTACTCGTAGGCATTCTTCAGCTCTACTACAACCAAAAGAAAAGGATTAATCTGACCTCCATGATGAAAATTCGATCTAAAACAATGGATCTGAAGATAAATTGAAGAATCAATTACCTGTAGATGTTCTTCATCTCCACTACAAACAAAAACGAGGGATTAATCAGGGATATATACCAGCCTCTCTGCTCTCTTGCTTAAACCAGCTTCATCAACATTCAATTTGTCTCTCCATCTGCTGAAATTCACCTCGAACAGAGGTTTAGTAAGTATATCTGCTTTTTGGTAAAATGATGGTACGTATCTGACTTTTAGTTTACCATTAATCACCTGTCTCCTGATGAAACATAAAATAAGTTCTATGTACTTGGTTTTAGAGTGTAAAACTGGATTCGATGTAAGTGAAATAGCACTCACATTATCACACCAAATTGTAGCAACTTTGTTAGATTTGACCTTGAGTTCACTAAGTGAGGATTCGATCCACATGACTTCTGCTGCTGTATTTGCAGCACACCTGAATTCAGCTTCAGTGTTGGACCTTGACACGATATTTTGTTTTTTTACACTCCATGACACTAGATTGTTTCCCAAAATATACAATAACCAGAAGTAGATTTTCTGTCATCATGATCTGTACCATAATCAGCATCTCCATAGAAATTAATATTAAGATTTTTGATAGGCTTTAGGATAAAACCATGATTAATAGTTCCTTTCAGATATATAAGAATCCTCTTAACAGATTTCCAATGACTGTCTAAAGGTCTTTTCATATACTACTCACTTTATTGACATTGTAAGCAATATCTGGTCTTGTAATAGTATCATATTGCAATGCTCCAACAATACTTCTATATAATTTTCCATTTTGAATGTCTTCACCTTGATGCTTAGATAATTGACTATTAGACAACATTGGAGTAGGCAATGAGTTAGCTTTTTAAACATGTTAGCTCTGAACACAATTTTTGAAATATATTTTCTTAGATTGAGATGCATTTCTGAAACATTTATTCTCTTGACTTTTATGCCCAAAAAGTAATCAAAATTGCACAGATCGTTGATTGAGAATTCTGAATTAAGCATATTTGTTATATTATTGATTTCAGCTACACAGCTTCTTGTAATGATAAAATCATCAACATAAATAAGTATATATATATAGTGGTAGTAGAAGTAGACTCAGTGAGAACATGAATTATCAGATTTTGTTGGCCTGTATCCATGTTTGACAATAGTTTCTTTCAACTTGTTAAACCAAACACTTGGAGCTTGTATGAGCCCATAAATAGCTTTTTTTAACTTACACACTAAGTTTCTGCCACTATTTTCAATGAAACCTTATGGTTATTCCATATATACTTCTTCCTGCAAAACACCATTAAGAAATGCATTATTCACATCTAGTTGCTTGATTCTCCAATTTCTATATAAAGCAATAGTTAATATGATTCTGATTGAAGAGGGTTTCACAACAGGTGAAAAAGTTTCTGAAAAATAAAAACCATACTGTTGTGAATACCCCTTAGCAACTAATCTTGCTTTATATTTTGAAATTGAACCATCAACATTCTTTTTGAGTTTAAAAACCCATCTACACCCAATAATGTTTTTATTATTGGGTTTTTCAACAGAGACCAAGTTTTATTTTTAATAAGAGCATTATACTCTTCAGACATAGCTGCTTTCCACTCATCAATTTGACTTGCATCAGCATAAGAAATTGGTCCATCTTGCATACTCACAGTGTTTATGGTTTTTGGTTTAAAAGTACCACACTTGGCTCTAGTCATTATAGGATGCTTGTCGACTTTATCTCTAACTAGTTGACTTTGATTGTTGTTTCCTGAATAGTCTTCTTCTTCTAATTCATGAGAGTTACCAGTATTATTATCACTGTCATTATTACTTCTTTCTGTATGCTTCTGCAGATTGCTTCTACAACCTAGCATATCAGAATTCTCTTGACTTGGTCCATCATTGATGGGTACTGTGTGTTGAGAGTTAATGTTGCTATCATTCTCCCTTTGATGAGGTGACACAACATTTTCTATATCCTCTGGTATGTCAGGTATATACTGCCTTGGATTTATGACATTTGTAGTAGTTTTAATTTTTGATTGACTGAATGGATAAATTTCTTCATTGAATTTAACATGCCTTGACACTTATATTATACCCTTGCTATCTAAACATTTATAACCTTTTTGATTGTTACAATATCCTAAAAATGTGCAAGGTGTAGATCTAAAATCTAATTTATGAGTATTCTAAGGCCTTAAGTTTGGAGAGCACTGACAACCAAAAACTTTCAAATATTTATAATTTGGTTTAACCTTGTACAACACTTCACGAGGGCATTTGAATTCAAGAAATTTTGTTGGAAGTAAATTAATCAAATGCACTGATGTGTCAAATGCCTCTAGCCAAAATTTCAATGGCATAAAGGAGTGAGCAAGTAAGGTTAAACCAGTTTCCACAACATGTCTATGCTTTCTCTTAATAATGCCATTTTGTTCTGAAGTATAAGGACATATAGTTTGATGGCTTATACCCTTTTTATCAAAAAATGCTTTCTAAGGTTAAAATTCTTTCACACCATCAGTCTGGAAGATACTTACATGATTAACAATCAAGTTTTCAACCTTATTGATAAACTGAATAACTGTACTACAAGTGTCTTACTTTTGATTTTAGCATATATCCAAACATACCTTGAATTAAAATCAATAAAGGAAATATAATACTTATAACCATAATCAGAACTTATAGGTGCAGGACCCCATAAACCTATAGCAATTAGTTGAAAGGGTCTAGTGTAACTGGTTTGATAATCTGGAAATGCAAGTTTATGACTCTTTCCCATTTGGCAAAAGGTACACATATATGAAATAAAATATTATTTATAGAAAAAAATATTATTACACATTATATGCCTGACAGTTTTAAAACTAGGGTGACCTAGTTTACTATGCCACAAACTAAACTCTTTGTATTCATTAGGATTATTCATGACGGTCAGCATACATGTTTTTCTATCTAACATAGATGATCTAGAACTAAAACATTAAATATGTACAGTCCCTTATATTCATTACCTTACTAAAGAATTTCATGTGTTAGAATATCTTTAACAATGCAAGCATTAGAATAAAATTCAAAAAATACATTGTCATCCTTAGCAAATAGGGAAACAATCATTAATATTTTTTTTGAAAGATGGAACCCTTAAAAGATTTTTTAGAATTAATTGTTTTGGTCCATCCAAACTTGCATTTCCAGTATGTGTAATGTGCACAGTTTTACCATTTCCCACAAGTAAATTCTGCATACCTTTGTACTCTTTATTCCCAAATTGAGATTGTTTAGGTTGTTAGTCACATGATTGGTTGCCCCTATATCTGGATACCAGCTATCACCATTAATATCATCAATAGTTGTTGTAGAATCAGCATTAATACTTTCAGCCTAAATTTTGTTGTAGTCTTTCTGCACATTAACCATATTAACATTAGAGTTGGTACTAGTCTATGATAGATTAAAATTTGATTTGTATCTAAAGTAACACTTGTTAGCACTATGGCCAAACTTTTCCCAAATCTGACACCTAACTCTACTGTTGTTATTTCTGCCTCTACCTCTGCATCGATTAGCCTGTCCACCTCTTTGAACATTGGGTTGATTTCTTAAAGTATTTCCTTGATTCTTTCCTCTACCATATGTAATATAATTGATTGATAAATCAGAATTGACATTTTTCTTATGATAATTCTTCCATCATGAGCCAATAGGGCTGAATATACATACTATAGTGAAGGTGTTGGATCCATTGACAAAATAATTGCTAAAACCCACTGACAATTGATAGCACAAGCTCTGACTCAGGTATTTTCTGACCTGTAGAGTTTAACCGATCACATATATTCTTTACCTTTAGTAGATACACATTCATAGTTGAATCACCCTTTCTTATGCTATGAAGTTGCCTTCTATAATGCATTGTACGAGCAGAAGAATGAGCAGAAAATTTTCTCTCAATTGTTGACTAGACATCTTGAGCAGATTTAACACCAATTAGTTGAGGTAGAATTGTTGCTCCAATGGATGACATCATCCATGAGCAGACAAGACTATCTTGTCTTTGATATGCCAAGAATTCAGGATTTTGAACAGCTTTTTCTTCATTACCATGAATGAATGTAGATGGAACAATTTTTGTTCCAAATACGTAATCTTCAAGACCATAACCCCTGACAGCTGTTTCTATTTGTAATTTCCACAACAGGTAATTTGATTCATCGAGCTGAATTGAGATAAGTTGGCTTTGGGTTTTAATGATGGTTTTCATCAGATCTTGAATGGGATCTAGCTGATTCTGCGATACTGAAGCCCTATTACTAGATGCATTAGCACTGGATTCATCACCTTGATTATTCATGGTTGAATCCAGATGAGGAATCAGGAAAAAAAGATAAAAGAAATCTGAATCTGATAGTCTTTGAATTGGGATATTAAAGAAAATCTATATTTGATCACTATAGCAACCTTAAGAACTTCAATGATGAGTTTTCTTGAATGAATCTCTGATGAACATATACTAGAAACTCTAACAAGTCCTTCTAGATGGCTTTTTGATCAACTATAATGGTTTCTTTAACTTCTTGATCGACTATCTTTCACGATTCAGATGCTTTTATCTCCAAGCTTTAACAAGGAGAACTGATGCAGCTAGTGTTTGTACTGGGCGAGGCATAGTTATTTTTGTTCGAGAAACAACTCTCAAATGATAAGATGCAAATCTTTGATGAGAGGTTTTCAAATAATGAAACCTACCTGATGGACAAATATAATCTCAGAAAAACTATTTCTGAGAATCAACAATGGTCAGAAATTAAACCGATGATGTTAAGCACAATGTGTTTGCTCTGATACCAACTTGAGATTTGCAAAAGAATGGATTGAGATAATTTCCATAAGAGAAAGAAATGTAAAATGATTTATTTATCTTATTGTTTTAAACAGTATGATGTACAAAATAATGCATAGCATGTACAATAACGTTACGTTATATAAGCAAGAATAAAAGAAAATGGGCTGAGCCCAGGTACAAGCCCAAACCAAATATAAGTAATATAATGTACATAATGCGCAACCGCTACTCTTAATTTTTCCAGTAGAGTTGTTCTCAGTTCCGAGAACTATGTAGCTACTAAGAGGTCTAACTGTTGGTCCAAGAATAAACCACTCATGTGCTTAGCAGTGGGAACCCATTGCAAAGGATAATTTGTATAAAGCTGGAAAATTGATAGGTATTCAGATCATTTATATCAGAAGATTATCAAAAAATTTGTTTAATTTGTTTCATTTTTGTATGATTTTACAGAGAAGGATTTAAATGCTCGAAAGCCTAGCATTCTTAGAAGATAATTTGGAAGGAAGTTGAACTTAAGCCATCAATGTCGCGTCAATATATAGGATTTTCATTCATTTCATTTGTAATTTGAACGGTTTCGTTTGTTCAAACAAAAATATTGGACGCTGATTTTTTAATATTTGTATAATGTTTTTTGCTGTATTTTACAGTTGATTCAATATGAAATAGAAAATATATATTACCAAAGCATTTCTTATTAAAAAACTGTTACAAGTAACAATGTTGATAGCACATCCCAAAATGTAGAACAAAGCAAATGAATTCTGCAATCTTGAATGACAGGTATTCTAATTCTAATATGAAGAATAAGCAAAACTATTTAAAAATCTTAGAGTAGTCTATCAAATATTAAAGATTTTCCAGCACAGTAACTGAAAGAAGAATTAAAAAAGAACTGTAAACTGAATGCAAACTGATATGTAAGCAATATTAACATAGCAAATGGAAACTGTGATATGGAAAGTAAAGAAAATAGTTATCCTGTAGCTTCTCATTGCAATAATATATAATGTCTCAGTGCAAAGGGCTTAACCCATGCGGTTGTGTATTGTGTTCTGCCTATGTGGAAACAGTCTGTAACGTGCATAAATACACGTCCTATGTAAAATTTCCATTTATCAATTACATTTTCAACATTTCTGAAATAATATTACAAAACTCTTTTCTGGTATCAGAGCCCAAAAGCCGAATGACAATATTTCACATTTCAGAAATCAGATTTCTTCACCTACAGCTTTCGTATAGGAGAGGTAGTTGATTACTTCTTAGAAGATTTGGTTGCCAGAGAGCTTTGCAACAAACCACCATCCTCATTCCATCTTCATCATCGAAGTAAGCCTTTCAATCTCAGTGTAGTATCTTTTCTTATTAGTTATTATCCTTTTTCCATCCCCATCATATCAAGAAAGCTCCAAATTGGTTTCTTAAAGCTTTCTGGATTATCATTTGATCAATATCCTCATAAATTCGCACCGAAATCAATAGTAGTTGATTTCAGAATTCAGTTATTGAATTTCGTCCGACCTAGCATACTATTTTCAGATACCTTTTTCCTGCCAATCCCAATTTGCAATGACAGGAAAAAACAATATCGCAAGTTCAGCAACATCCAGGATTGATATTGTTAGGGCGTCGTCACCAGTTACAACCTTGATCGAACCAAAAAGTCATGTAATTAACATTCCATCAGATGAGGAAAATTACATGCTATGGAAATACCAAGTTGAAACAACATTGAAAGGTTATGGCCTACAAGATTTCATCAAAGGCACCATAAGAATCCCACCTGTTATGATACAAGATAAAGATGGTAATCTAATTAGCATTAAAGATTACATTATATACCAAAACCAGAATAGTTTTCTTACATCTTGGCTTGCAATAAGTGCAAATTTATTATCACAAATTATTGGTGCCAATACATCTTTTGAAATATGGCCTGTTATAGAACAGATTTTTAATTCTCAGTATGCATCAAGAATAATGCACTATAGGAGTCAGCTTCAAACCATCAAGAAAGTTGGAATGAGTATAAGGGAATATTTGACAAAAATAAAGATTCTATGTGATAAACTAGCAATTATTGGGCATCAAATTTCTGAAAGTGAGTAAGTAATCTACATTACCGGAGGATTAGATGATGAATATGAATTTGTGGTTACCTTTTTTGCTTCCAAAAGAACCATCCCGGATATTCAATATGTTCACTCCATATTATTAGCACATGAGGGAAGGGTAGAACAAATAAGAGCAAATCAACCAGATAATTCAATTAACTACACTACTATGGCTAAAAACAAAGGTCAGCAAAGAAACAATTCTGCTTAAAATCCAAATCAAGGGAATAATGTTCAAAGAGGAAACTAGACCCAAAGAGGAAGAGGAAGGGATGACAGATGGAATAATAATGGTATATTCAAATGCCAAACATGTGAAAAGTTTGGTCATGTTGCTAGTAGATGCTATTTTAGGTTCAATTCAGAATTCAATGCCGCAAGGCAGACTCAAAGCAATCAAAGCAGGCCAAATATGAACGTGACACAACTAAGTCAACAGAACAATAATGCAGACAAAAATAGAAATCAAACAAACAATGCAGAAGATGCTAGAACTGATGACATAAATGCTGAAGATTGGTATCCGGATCCTAGTGCTATAAACCGTGTTACAAATAGCTTGCCGGAATTAAATCTAGGTAGCAAGAGCTATTTAGGCAAACAATCTATTCAAGTAGGTAATAGGGAAACCATAAGTATATCACACATTGGTAAAGGATACATTAATGCTAAGAGGCATCTATATCTTAATAATTTGTTGAGAGTTCCTAACATTAAAAAGAATTTAATAAGTGTATCACGATTTTCCAATGACAATAACGTATACTTTGAGTTTCACCCCCAAATTTTGTTTAGTTAAGGAGCTGATTAGCAATAACATAATATTATAGTGTAACTTGGAAAATGGCCTATACAAATTTAGCAAGATCAAGACCAGAGGTGATCGTGGAAATGGAAATTATTGCTTTAATGTTCAATTTGATACTGATTGTAGTAATAATGTTGGCAGTATTGATGATATTTTCAATGTTTGGCATAGAAAGTTAGGTCACCCTAATATCAAAACTATAAAACATTTTTTGAATGAAAATAATATCAGTTCTACAAATATACCTGATTCTTTTGCTTGTAGTCACTGTGAAATTGGCAAATGTCATAAGTTGCCATTCTTTGATTCTGAAACTACATATAGCAGTCCTTTTGAGCTTACTGCAGCATATCTTTGGGGGCCGTCACCATCTAAAACTAATCAAGGCTATAGGTGCTACCTTTCTTTCGTAGATGCCTACAGTAGATATACTTGGATTTTCTTCCCTAAATCCAAGTCTAAAACTCGCAATACAACTGTTCATCTCATAAAATCCATTCTCATAACATCCATTGAAAAACAGTTTAACTGTAATCTAAAAGTTTTTCAGATAGATGAGGGAGGTGAGTTTATGCCTCTAAGGAGATAATTCAATTATAGAGGCATCACTCATAGAATCACCTGCCACGTACATCTGAACAAAACAACCTTGTCAAGAGAAAGCACAGACATACTGTGGATACAGGCGTAACACAGATGTCACAAGCGTCACCGCCGCTCAGGTTTTGGGCAGAGGCATTTGCAACATCAGTATACTTAATAAATTTAATGCCAACAAAGTTTTAAAGCTAAAATGTCCACATGAAATTTTGTTTAAATCTAAACCAGATTACAACAGGTTGAAAACTTTTGGTTGTTCGTGCTTTCCTTGCCTTAGACCCTACAATAAACATAAGCTAGATTATAGGTCAGCTCCGTGTACTTTTTTAGGGTATCCTTCTAATCAAATTGGTTACAAGTGTTTGGATAGTAATGGTAGATTATACATTTCAAGACATGTTACTTTTAATGCAAATATTTTTCCATTTGCAGAAAAATGCATGAAAACCAATAATAGAGTTATCAAATCTACCAATGCTATGCAGCCACCTGTGGCACTAACTGACTGGTCTAGAGACTCAGACTATGATCAACATGTTGATGAACAAAGTGAAGCTAAAAGAATACCAAGTACAATATCTGGATATAGTTTAGACATCAATGACAATATGGAACAACAATCACATGATGATCAACAAAACAACAATGAACAAGCCAGTAATGATCCACCAGTTCAAATCAATGAAAGTAGCAAATCAAACTCATTCAACAACAATCAAGATGAAGATTAGTTAAATATTGCAAACAAGCATCACATGATGAAGAGAAGAAAATGTGGCATTATTAAACCCAAGGCATTTAATATAAGTATCAATAACAGAGAACCAGCCAATTTTGAAGAGGCAGTATCAAATGATAAACGGAAATAGGCCATGGACTCAGAATATCAAGCTCTACTTGAAAACAGGACATGGACATTAGTAAACGCTCCAGAGCATAAAAACATTGTTGGATGCAGATGGACTTACAAACTGTAGAAAAATCCTGATGGTAGTGTGTCAAAATATAAGGCAAGGCTAGTAGATAAGGGTTACTCACAACAGTTTGGATTTGATTTCAACAAAACCTTTTCACCTATGGTTAAATCTATGACCATCAAGATCATAATGTCCATAGCATTAGCTAATCAATAGAGAATCAGACAATTAGATGCGAATAGCGCATTCTTAAATGGTGAATTAAAGGAAGAAGTTTATATGAAGCAGCCAAGAGGGTATATCAGTGAAGAAAATAAAGGGCTTGTGTGTAAATTACACAAAGCAATTATGGATTAAAATAGGCATCGAGGTTTTGGTATGAAAACCTGAAAGCAACATTCACCAAATTGGGTTTCTCTATGACAAAATCAGACTATTCACTCTATTTGAGGATCAAAGAAGCCACAACTATATATATATATATATATATATATATATATGGTTTATGTCAATTATATTCTCATTACAGGGAATAACAACACTGAGATTGGCAATATTATAAATTTCTGGATAGAACTTTCTCTATCAAAGACATGGGAACAATAAGCTATTTTTTGGGTATACAAGTTCAACAAAGAGCTAGTGCTGAAATATTACTGCCTCAAAAGAAGATATATCAGAGATACTCATGCAAACATGAAGGACAAACCTTTACCTACTCCTATGACAAGCAATTTACAATTATCTAAGTCCAAAGGAGAAGCCATTGAAAATGTCACTATATAGGAGTATCATGGGTGCACTTCAGTATGTTATAATTACGCGGCCAGACATAATTTTTAGTGTAAATAAAGTGTGCCAATACATGCATAATCCACTATCAGAACACTAAAAGGCGATTAAACGTACACTAAAATACTTACAAGGAACACTTGATTATGGATTACTACTGAATGCAAGTAAAAATTTAAATATACACACTTATAGTGATGCAGACTGGGCTACTGACCATGATGATCGAAGATCAACAACTGGGTACTGTGTTTATTTAGGATCCAATCCAGTTTCCTATGTTGTAGAAAACAACCAACCGTCTCTCGTTCAAGTACAAAAGTAGAATATAGGGTTGTTACAAGCAAAACAGCTGAACTGATGTGGATCAGCTACTTGCTCAAGGAAATCGGAATCACCATCGATAAGAAGCCTGTCATCTGGTGTGATAATTTGAGTACTACATCCCTGTCTTCCAAACCTATACATCACTCACGCACAAAGCACATCGACATAGACTTGCACTTCGTACGCGAGGAGATAAAGAAGGGGAAATTGGACATTCGACATGTTCCTTGAGACGACCCAAACTTCCTCTTTTCGGGAAAGCCCGAATTGAGTTGAGAACACGATGCATCCGAATAGAAAACATAGAACATTACATTGTTATTACAACAATTTACATCAGAGTACAAGAAAATAACAGAGTATGAATAAACAGTATACATAAATATCATTTTTAAAATAATTAGTTAATAATTATTTACTAATTAACCTACCCAAATTACCTCTATTCATTTGTTAAACTCGTCGACCCTAAACCCTAGCCCACCGCCACCTTGCCTGCGCCACCCGTCGCTGACCACCATCCACCTTTTTGTTGAGTCAGCTTCCGACGCCCCAAACCATACTCCACTCGATCAACCCCTTCCTCCCTAATTTCAGTTCGACTGGCGGCTTCCCAGAGGAATTCTGGCCACCTGAGAGCCTCAACATCGATCATGACCGTTGGCCAGAGAGATCCTATTAGCCCGAACCCTTTTGTATTTATGAATTATTGCTGAATATCAACGGATTATGAGATAAAGGAGGAGAAGGAATCGACACCTAGATCGCCGATTTCTTTTTGGAGGCGGGATGAAGAAGTTTGACCGTGGGTTTTTATTTGACCAGTTGACCTAGGATTGGAACTTATAAGGGTTATTTAATATATTTAATTATTATTTTAACTCCAAAAATACCCCTTTATTGATACGAACTCCAAATCGAACTCAGCGACTGTTGCCCCTAGCTAAATACCCCTACTCCGGACATAATGGGATATGTCCCATACGCTAATTTGATCGTTTCGATCAGCTTTCTCAAAATTAAAATATAAATTAATATAACATTCAAAATTGATTTCAACGTACATTTTAAATTACCGGGGCCACATATTGACTCCAAAAATTCCCGAAAAATTTAACTAGCAATGTTTTGACGATATGGTCCTAACAAAACTAATTTCAACGAATTTGGAGGCCGTTCGAAAAATGGCCATTTTCCAATCGATTAAATTCTAACTGAAATTACCAAACACGTTTTAATTTGCCACGCTCACATATTAATTCCAAAAATTATGAAAATTGGAATATAACAATAATTTGGCATTCAAGATCCAACAAAAGTGGTTTTGTCAAAAACAGGGGTCATTTTCAAAATGGCTATTTTTAAGGGTATATATTATATAAATATTCTGTAGCGACTATTTTAAATTTTAAACTGGACATAACTTTCAATTTATATTATGAAATATCATTTTTTTTCATATTCGTTAGAAAGATCTAATTAAACCGATTCACATGTTTTCAGTTTCATCCAATTCTGACTTATTTTGAATTATGTACAATCAATTGAAATTAGAAATCGAATTTTCAAACTACTGCGTCGTTTCAGGATCGTTTTATAATTAAAATAAATTTATACATTCTAACTTTGATCTAAATAAATTTTTAATCGTTATTATTTAAAATAAATCATTTTAAATATCCAAAATCCATTAAAATAGCTAAAATAAAAAATTTAAATTGGTTCTGAAAATTCGGGTTAAAAGCTTTATCAACGAAAAAATTTCATAGTTTAGAGTTGATTTAAGGATCACTGATGGTAGCAGACATTAGAAGATGAAGAGGAAACCCTAGATCGATTCGAGGGGGTGAAATAAAGCAAATAGTTAACATGTAGCTTCTCATTGCGATAATATATAATGTCTCGGTACAATGGGATCAGCCCAACTATTATATTCTTTATTGCTTAAAGCCCATGCGGCTGTGTATTGTGTGTGCCTGTATGGCAATAGTCTGTAATGTGTAATAAATACACATCCTACGTACAATTTTCATTTACCAATTACATTTTCAACATTTCTAAAATAATATTACAAAGCTCTTTCAATGGAAATTGATTTTCGAGCACACTAACAGGGCATATGAATTATCTAATTTGTTATTGTAATGTCATCATCTCGTCACCTAGGGAGAAGCGTATGGGCTTATGCAGTCGAGAGTAATTATCTAAAGTGGCATAGTATTTTAATTTCTTAATCACTTAATAACAATACTCAGTTTTAAAAAGTCAAAAAATGAGTCATAGAAATCGAATCAAATGAAAGTTTAGAGTTATGCTTCAAAACTCAACTAAAAAATTATAGTTAAAATATATTTTTCTCATAGTTTATCATGCATACACATAAATGCATGATATTTCATATAATAGCATGTAAACATGTGATATCTATACATAACCAATTTGGGTCAATGCCACTATCAGACTTGGCATGTGCATTACATGCCTTCTGCGATGAGCGTAAACGTACTCGATTAGAACTTCTATTACCACCGACAGTTGGGCAGTGTTCGTAAGGCTATGAGAAGTAGGGATAGTCGATTGGAGGGGGTTCAGTTTAAAAATTAGTGGAATTGGTGGAACGTAGTTGCCATGGTTTCTTTTCTTAATGGAAAAAAGTAAACTCACCCTTTCATCACACTCATTTACAACCTTATAATAATAAAAATAAATTTACATGTATGTCGACAATCTGCGGTTAACATATTTTTAACTTCAAACTCTTAAACCATATTCATACTCTTAAATCTAACTTCAAACTCAAATACATGTTAGTAAAAATAAACAGATATATTTTTAACTCGTAATGTTTAATGTAAAAAACTGACCAACCATGCTTTTATAGTGCCTTCGGTCTAGGTTTGATCTTCTCATATGCTTTGTCAATTTCCAGTATTTTCAAAGCTCTTTGAAAATTTCTATTCTTATATCATAACTTTATAAAATTACATGGATCCAACTTATAGTGCAAGTATGAAATTTGTAAGATTTCATGGTTCGAAATTCTTTTAGTTAAAGTAGTAAGGATAAAAATATCTTGGTTTGTCACAAGACCTTTTTTTATTTAAAAAAAATGTTTTTACATTCAACAATCTGCAATTAACAGATTTTATTTTACTTTATTTTATTTTCTTGTCTACCGTGCATACAAAGCAATGAGAAAATTGTGTAGTTTCTGTCTCTATTGAATGAATGATCCTAACTCCAAATCAAGAAATAAAAGAGGAATTGGTGCACTTACCTAATTTTTCATTAGTGCTTGAACCATCGCCTTAAATTCTAAAATTCGGTTTTGCATTTGGATTATCTGTTTATCCCAAGCATGCGACGAAATTGCCTTGGTAGCGGTCGTACCTCTTCCCATTCCTCTCAATCTTCTGGGTCTATCAGGTCCAAGCACATGCGATAGTGCATCTTTTTTGTAATCGATTATTGAGCCCGAATGTGATCCATTGACAGTGCTTTTAATTTTTTTCCTATAGAGATTAACATTGATATTATACACTAATATCAAGCTGTCACATTATTATTTAAAAAGTACTTCATTTGCAAGTTTCTACCATTACGGCCGAACAGATGTTCTACCATTAGTTTGTTGTATGTGCACTTTAGTTACATATTGACCATGTTTATAGTTTATTTGCCTTTGTATTGTATTTTGGATCAACACTCTGTATATTCAAGCAAAAAAAGGTACTTACAAATTTATCTGCAACAACGGCGTTCACTGGCTTGCCATCTTGTATAATGTGAGATTTGACCCAAACATCAATCCTAGAGACCGGAGAGGAATCATTATTCTCCTCTTTCTACATTCAAACGATCATTAAAAAACAAATCATATTAGCTACCTACTTAATAAATATTATGATAAATTAATTAATTTTTTGTTATCAAATCTTCAGCCAATCGTGCCATCTCTCTATTGCTGCATGTATGTGGCTTGTGCTTTTGTCTGAGGGCTTTGAATTTTTCACCTACCTTATGAAATATTCAAAAAAACACAATAGATTTTATAGAAACTTAACATCACCATTCATAGACAAATGTAAGCCAATATTTTGTAACTGCGAACGTTTGCATTTCATTAATAGCCAAAACCAAACTGAAAGTGGATCACATACACACAAAAGATCATAGAGAGAAAATTATATTATGAATAGTTCACCTTAAATTTTGGATTTTTTTTTTCAATTTAATAAACTTCTTCCACACTGTCATGGTTTTGATGGTATCTGGTATCAGTTGAAGTCTCTCCTCTTCGTTTTTTGCATTAACTATTTTGCGAACTAATATGCTTTTTGAATATCCAAAAATACGTCCCGTTTGCTGAAATATAGGCACTTTTTGTCATTCTTCGTTTAATTTAAATATCGCCTACAAAATTAAAAAGTTATGTATTTAGAGTAAAGTTATACATTTGCTCATATTCTAAATAATAAAGAAGATACAAAATAAAAAGATGATTCACACTGGACTGCACATTACAAAAATAGACTGTGCAAAGGAAACCCTTGAATGTATACCGTGATACATCTTATCTTTAATTTCCTAAACAAATATCAATCAATCTGCCCTCTAGGTGCACCTTAATTCAAAAAAATAGAAAGCCTTTTACAGCATGATGATCAATTATATATGTATATATATAATATTCATTAAGTCCGGTAGATTATATTGCCTTGTCAAATGATTATGATTTCAGTACAAAATCAGAATGAATATAAAGAATTTTCAAAGGGTAATTTGAAACATAATGCTATAAGGCAGATAAAAAGATATGTATTGTAAAAGATGCGAGTAAGCACAACCTACTTTTAAGTATCTGGCAGCTTGAATTACAGGACCCTGGCACAAGATAAACGGTTTACAACTAACACCAATACTGTAATAGTGCTTAGCATGCCGACAATAGAGATCCAACAAAATGCATTGGTTAAAAAATTCATTACAAAATTGATGGTATCTTATTTATGATTATATTAGGACTACAAGCAGAATCATTAGCCTTTTTTTGACAATATCTTATCCTCCTGCATAATATGATTATATTGGGATTATATTGATATCTTATCTATATAAATCCCATGAACATACCTTATCCTCCTACACAATATGATGACAACTTACTACACATACTTGCAAATATTGCATAAATCAAGGTCATTTTCATTATATAATTATTTCACCAGATTTTGGACCTGTGTATACCCTATATATATTATATATAGTACTATATACAATGAACAAACATTAAGAAAATACAATAAATTATAAAGGCATGCTAAACTGATTAAGATAAAAATTAATCATCCACCACTTCTTTTTGGATCCATATAAAGAGAAATTCCATCAATAAGTAAACTGCAGAAGAAATATTAAATTTGATGCAATTTTTTTAGTTCACCATTACTTGAGTAATCAATATGGAATACATAACCATAACGTGAGATATGGACTCGCTTATTGAAAATTGATCAAAATACAAGTGGCATGCATCGACAACCAATTAAAAATAAATTTTATGGGATTGCAATACTGAAAACTCAATAGCTCAAACAAATTTATCTATCAATCTTTTAGCAACTAGATAAATTCAAATCCTTGTAATATATGATTGTCATGATCTGACTAATGGATGGTAAAAAAAGAAAAGCAAGGAAAAGAAGAGAAACCATCAAAGTAAAGTGCAAAATGATGGAACTACTGATATGGCTGCTAATGTGACTACCATGTAACATTCGACGAAATCTGCTGTAGTTGATTAACAATTAAAAAAACGATGTAATACAACAACTATTACTGAATATAAAATTGCTTTGCAACAAATATATGATGGTCCAGAAAATATATAATCCATTCGGGTGTAATACATAGGGGGCATATTATTTATATAATGCTTACCTAAATGGACTATAATTATGTAAACCTATTATGAATTATTCTCTAAAGAATAATAATCTTACCTAAATGGATTCCCAAAGAACGACTTTCAGTTCATTGCTTAGATGCTTCCAAAGCATAACAGGGAGATGCTCGCGTACAAGCAGACCTAAATAAGAAGATAACTTGACTGATCCATATCCTATTGGTTCACCTTGCCCGTTGAACTCAACTTCAATTCGACTAAAAATATCTATAGGAAGCCTTTTGACTTTTGTTTGTCCTCCAGTTTTTTCTTCACAATTGGATTTGCATCGGTAATTTCATTGTTCTTACTTTCTTGAACAACTTCGATATTTTCTTCTGGTTGCATTGTATTGTCGTTGACTGCTTGTTGGTTTTCTTGGACATGAGCATCATTATTTTCTGAATTGTCTATATTTTGCACATTGCTATTGACCGTCGTCCTCTTTCTTTTCATGCTTTCACCGATTTTCTGCAATTAAAATAAAATATTAGATCATTACGCTGATTTTGTTACAGTTAATATAAGAGCTACAAGCTAATTATAGCTAGCTACTACGTAAAAAGGTGCGTAGATCTAGTAGTGGGTCCAGGTTCTAGATTAGCTTTACATAAACAACTCCCAAGATATAGCATTCAGAAAATATTAGTGATATAAGTTGAAAGTAACAAACATAATTTAATTTTATCAGGAATTTCTTGATATATGATGAAATTTTTAGTGCATTTTTTAGTGCATTTAGAAACTTTTAGTGTATTTTTTATTTTTCTAACAAAACAATTAAGTGTGGCAAGTTGAGTACACGTAACATTGATAACTTATGATTGCAAAAAAATGTTTCCAAGTAGGACATTAAGTAATCCAATGCATACCAAAGCTGCATATTGGAAAGGAAAATTCTATTTAGACCACCAAAACTGCTGAGTTGCCCCCCTTTTTTATTTAAAAATTTCACTGGACGAAAATACCCTTCGCTGAAAATATTTTTTACATGTTTTCATCAACCACGCAGTGCGGGTGTGGGGATTGTGATTCATCCGCGCACTAGGCCTACGAGGTTGATATCATAACCTCGTAGGGGCCCTACGAGGTTAGCAACATTACCACGTAGGGTCCCTACGAGGTAAGCAACATAGCCTCGTAGTGACCCTACAAGGTAAAGGGTATTTTGGTCATACGAAAGTTTTTTAAAAAATAGGGGGCAACTCAGTAGAAAAGGTGGTCTAAATAGAATTTGCCTATTGGAAAATTTCTACTGCAGCTCTAGGTAAATTATGGCACAATCGTTAGTAACAAGAGTTTTCAAAACTAATATCATTCTATTGGTGTTACATTACAAATAATACTAAATAAAAAAATGTTCTACATAAAAAATAAACGCGAATCTTGTCTTATTTATTTATGACAGTTAGACATGAAAGAGAAGAAATTTCCTAAAAGGTAAAGCAAGCTTGTAACATCCTGCATTTTATATATCAGAAGATCATAAAATATTTTTATTTTATTCCTTGAGGGTTGGATCATTCTCATATTTTAATATGTTGCTTATGGGCATGTGAGTCATGTCCATAATTTTTACCAATTCAGTTTGTGACCATTTTGGCCCTGTCAGTCTTGTACAGGGTATAACTTTTTACTCAGATCAAATTAGGTGTTGGGACATGTTACATTGGAAGGTAAATGAAGATTCCCTTTCCGTAGAGTGGTCACATTAAAGATTTTATTTAGCAGTTTGGGAGGAATCGATGTTTTAAGGTTTTGTAGTGGCTATCCAGGTTGTGACAGCCATAATGGTATGATTTGGAGAGACCCATTAGTGGGACGGTGGAAAGCTATAAATAGGGGGTAGAAGGCATGGGAAAGAGTTTACTTTCTCTTTTCCTTCAATTGGAAGAGCTAGAGTTCCTCCATTCCTTCATTCTCTTCACCTTTCCACCATTAAAGCTTAGATCTACAATATTTGAGGCTAGATCTACGGAAATCAAAGAGAGAGATCATCTAATTGAAGAGGTTGGATCAAATTCTTCGCCATTCGGAATCATAATTCACTGCTTTTGGGTTATTTTGGAGAATTGGTGAGTGATATGCATCTCTCATACGAATTCGAGCAAGTATATGAGTTCAATGATCTTAATTTCATCATTTTCAAGTTGTTTTCCTTAGATCTACATCTTGGTAAGTCTATTTTCATATGAATCGCCATAGGATCTAATTTATCAAGTTAAAACCAGTAATTTCTATGTTACTTTATATGTTTATGCAAGTTAGATCCATAATTATGTTCATTTGTTCATTTATCATGATTTTAGTGAAATTTGCGTAATTTTAGTGATAATCGTCATATTCATGTTGTTAGTGATTTTATAACGTTCTTATGATTATGTTGAATGAATTGGATGAGTATATTTCATCGATTTTCGATTGGGGAAGTTTTGGTTGAAACTGGACTAGTATTGGGGTTGTGCAGGTTTCTGGTCGGCCTGAAATATAGATCTGGAAGTTTTGGTCGGTCGCAAAGTACGTGCAGTGCAAGGTGTAGTACAAGGTGCAGTACAGATTTAGGTCGATCGGTCGTGTCGGTCGAGTCGGGTCGGTCGGTCAATGGGTCGGTAGTGCTTTTCACAAGTTGGGTCGATCAGTCATGTTTATGATCGGGTCGGTCAGCTTATGTTTGGGTTGATCGATCATGTATGAAGTGGACAGGTCGATCATGCATTCAAGGAAGGATGGGTTAGTCCAGAGTGGTCGGTCAGAATTGGGTCGGTCGGAAGCATTCCTTGATTTGGGTCGGTCGCACTAGGTCATTTTCTAAAAAATTGTATTTTTCTGGTACGCCCATACTTAAACAAAATAGCCTGAGAAAAAAAAATGGGGGTATGTGATGACCCCAAACCCCATAAGACGGTGGCAAGGGTAATCTTTGGAATATAACACATAAATAGATAACAGCAGAACAGAAATAATTAAATACACCAAATAATGTACAATAGAATACACTGGATAAACATAATCATCAGAGTTACACAGTATACAGGATCATACTTAGTACAAATACAGTTCCGCTATACATAAATGTCTACGGCAGAAAACAAACATAATATGTACAATATGAGCTGAACAGTATAAAAAGGAGATAAGTAATAGAATCCACCTTCAGCTCCAGCTATCCAGAAAGAGCCTGCTAAAACCTGAATACAAGGCTGCCCGTGTAGAAATAGGGCCACCCGAGTTTGCAAGTGTAACAAACTACGAGTCAGTCATGGGACTGGTATGAGAAATCTACTTAACACGTTTCATAATATGGCCAATCACAGGACCATGCCACTGTTGCGGAATGGGTTTACTCCATTGGATTGCCAGTGCTTTAAAACCAGTAAATCTTTTAAACATCACAATGCTTTTTATAAAATGAAGCCATTATAAGACTCAGTTCCCATCACACAATGCAACATAAACCGGAGGATAGAGTTTTACCTTATAATGGCCAAAATATGCTTGATACGAATAAAGCAAAAGCATTTGATATTATTACTAGTGTTTGTACGTTTTGAAAACAATTTCAATCATAACTATCAATCATAGGCGGCATTAATGCCCCATACCACTATGTCGCCATAAATAGGTATACAATCAAAACGGCACGATGTCATATTTGGAAGTTGGATTTCCATCATGAACCAAGGCAAAAGATAGTCCTTACCGATTCGAGACAATCTAGCCCATGTCTCAGGATTAGAACGCATCGACCCTTGGATCGTTAGGGCTGGTCCACCGATGTGGATTAAAATTCCTGAACACTGCGCTTCCCCGCCCTATGGGGCGTAAACTGGTCATATCTGACCACACCATCGGCTCCGAAGAGACCGAAGCAAACCGAGGCCTCGCTTTCCATCAACCACATAAGTAAAATACACGGGCGTGCAAAACCCAAAATATGATTTTTATCGTTCTAGTCCTTTATTCAACACTTGAATATTTTCTATAGTTTATATACATAATAAAAATGTGATTTTTATTGTAAAACAATTTATTTCAAAACACGATTATTTTATATAGTATATTCATAAGGTTAAAATGTTAATTTTGGTGTTAAAACAATTTATTTAAAATACTAATATTTTATATAGCCTATATATATAATAAAAATGTGGCTTTTATCTTTCAAATAATTTATTCAACACATGAATTTCTACTCCACACAGGAATTTCTATTCAACACACGAATATAGTTTCAACACATGAAAATAATTCTAACACATGAATATTATTGAAAATTTCGGCAGCATAACGGCTGGGTAGTTAAAACCGGCACCGTCCCTAGTACGGCTCCTCGCTCTACCTTAAAACCTCGCGGTTTTGGACAATGGGGATTTTCAATATCTAGTTCATACGCAGACGAATTTTCCCATATACTAATCCTATTGGGATTTCAACCACAATCAATCATTTCAAATCAACCATTCATGATATTCACCAAATTTCACATTAACCAATAATCCAAACAATATAACAACCAATATATATCGTCCATGGTCTGTGGACGAGGGTAGTATATATATATATATATTCATATATAAATATATTTCGATTTCACTTCACTTCAATTTATTTCAACACATATATTATTTTTACAACGCATATATAACTTATACGTCGAACGTACAACTAATACAATGCTTATACAGGAGGTGTACAACGCTTATATAACTCATACATCGACTATATAATTTATACATTGTTGTTTTCCATATCGTTTATAAATTAGAAATCTCAAATTGGATTCCACTCCACCAAAAATTGCAGAAGTCTCAGAAAAATATGCGGTCTCTTCTAGAAGGAAGAAGACGTCCTCACGGTCCCGGCGTCTCTTGTTTCGCTGAATTTCGACCACAAACGAAAAAGATATGATTTTTATACCATAAACTAACTTAGCAATGGTTTTAAAGTGTTGTAATTAGTTTAGTTATATACCTTCTTCTTCCTCAACCTACAGGCCGATGGTTTCTTGTCAGCTTCAAAACTAAGGCATACATTCTCGCTCAAACCAGTCCGCTTCGCTCCGATCAGACTTCACCACCCTGTCGACCTCCGAGTAAGCTTCAAGCTCCACTCACCTTGACCGGACTTGACGGCGTCCAGAGGGTGCAATTTGATGGCGAACGGTGGCACTTCCGAGGTGCGGATCTCAGCGAATAACGAATGATGGAGGATGCTTCTTATCTGGATTTGGAGTACTCACCCTTCTCTACAAAATCTTCAACATGAGTGTTGAATTTTATTGTGTGTATTGAGAAAGACCGAGGAGAGAAGCAAGACGAGGGTTTCCGCCGTCGATTTCTGTAGGGTGTCGGGGAGAGAGAATGTGAAGAAGGAGTTTGATTGGCCAGCCCTTTTTATTTTAATTTTTAATTCTTTAAATCTGAATATACCCCTTATCACATACGAACTCCAATTCGAACCTAACGACTATCGTCCTTAGCTAAATACCCCCATTCCGAACACAATAGGATATGTTTCGAAGGCCCATTCTGCTGTTTCAGTCAGTTTCTCTTCAAATTAAAATACAAAACATTCAATATTTGATTTGAACGTACATTTCAATTTGCCGGGGCCACATACTGATTCTAAAAATTCTCGAAAAATAAATCTAGCTATGTTTTGACAATACGGTCCCAACAAAACTAGTTTCATCGAATTCTGAGACCGTTTGAAAAATTGCCATTTTGTGGTCGATCCAATTTAACTGTAATTGACCAAAACACATTTTCCTTTGCCACGCTCACATATTAACTTCAAAAATTATGAAATTTGTAACCTAATAATAATTTAACCTCCTGGATCCAATAAAAGTGGTTTCATCGAATTCCGAGGTCATTTGCAAAATGTTTATTTCCACGGGCTATATATTCTCTATAGCGACCTTTCTGAAAATTCATTTGGCCATAACTTTTGACTCCCGCTATGAAACTCCGATTTTCATATTCGTTAGAAAGATATTCACTAATAGATTTAAATATTTTTGGTTTCACTAAAATCCGTTTTATTTTGCACCCAGTACAGTCAGTCAAAGTTTGAACTGAAATTTTGAAACTGCCGCGCCTTTTCAGGCCTTGTTTATAATTTAAAATAATTATATTTATTTTCAAACATCGATTCAAACTACTTTTTATCATTATTATTTAAAATAATTTATTTTAAATATCTAAAATCCACTAAAATAGCTAAATTAATATTTTTAAACTAGCTCAGATTTTTCGGGTTGTTACAATCTCCCCCACTTAAAACTTATTGTCCCCGAAAAGGAACAAAGTCAAAAGGTTGTTTTACAAATCAACTCAGCTTTCATTCTGGCTTCCATTCTCCAATTTTTCAGTTTCTAAGAATTTTCAAATTCTTCAAAAATTTGGCTAACACCCTAAATTTTCGAAAAATTTCGCCATAACCTCCTTTGTACGGGGAGGGGTTTGGAGATTTATTGGGCCGTATTAGGTACCCAATAAATCCTAATAAGCATGCACATATTTATAGTGATATATTCCGGTGTCCATAGGGGAGTTTGTATAGATGATAACTCCAGAGAATAATTCTCGTCACCCTATAAATGGTTTTTGTGCCTTAATGACCAGAGAGACGTGTTTATTGTCATCTCCAGACCCATGTGGTTTTTTTTATTAATCTTGCAATTTACCGTTACATTTTACATAGTCCATATCAGTCATCAGTTCAACCTATAAAATATAGTCATCTCCATACAAGCCTCTCGCTCATATGGTAAATCTTCAACCACGTCGCACAAGCTCCAAATGCTTATGTGGTATATGATGAAGTATGCCTATCTTCATGAAGTATGCCATGTAGTGTAGTTCAAAATTAATTGTTACTATCCTATGGCGACATTTATTATTACACACAGAACAACCAGCACTCCGCATCCAATGGCATTCACAGGAGTTGATATAATAATAAAATTGTGCATCCAACTCATTAAGGTTTACCTATTTGTCGGGCACGCAAATAAATTATTTACTCAACAGCTAATCCGTTTTCCTGTTCAAACATATATAATGCACATGTATATATTTCTATCTATTCAATGTGTGATTTAATTGTATAAATTCTACCATTCATTCTACTATTGATTAAATTAAATATCATTCTAATAATTTAATTTATCAACTCTACAATCGCACAACGCAACCAACAATCAATTTGTTTTTATCTTTCCAAAATCATTCAGACTATATGATTAAAAGTTTACATCCATGAAAAGAAAACAACAGCAAAGTGGAGAACATAATGGAAATTTCAAAATATGGTAAATGTACCTTGCACCAGAGTCAAACATAGATATCCACCCTGCACTTAAGGTAGGCTTTCCTAACACTCTCCTCGGTTTCCCAAGTACAATCTCGTGGATCTCCACTCCATTGCACTTTGACTAAGTGAACGCATGTTTATGGTGTCCAGGGGTTGCCACCCTAGGGCTTGATACACCCGACGGGAGACCCGGCACAGTCTGACTACAATTATGTTTGGGCCGTATGGACACCAACACGTGACGAGTTAGGCTTGTAGGGAGCCGATCGACTAGACCGTTTGGTTAGACCTTGTATTAGGGTCATTTCATGTTATTGGGCCAAAGCTTGGGCCAAGGGATCAATACTTGTATATTCAAGTCATGTTAGTTTGCTAGTACACCTGTGGTGCAAAACCTTAAACCTGATTATGCGATGACACCTTTATCTACCTTGTTAGTTAATCATCATGCCAGTATGTAGTTATCCATATGTTCATCTCAGCTTTCATCATGCCAGTTAACTTTATTAGTTTACATTGATTGTAGTAGGGCTTACTCAGTCTTTTTGACTGACCTGTTTTCTTTCGCCTCTTTTCTTCCGTTTCCCCCCCCCCCCCAGGTTCTCAGGGTGGGAATATTGGAGCTTAGCTTGGATTTCTGATCGCTTACTTGTGGGATTTTAGCTCATGTACGGTCTTGACATGAAGCTAGCTATGGTTATCACTTATTTTGGGGATAGTACTTATGTATTTCAGTTTTTCAGCAATGTTGTTTTTATCTAGACTTGTGTATTTGGAAAGTTGACATTATGTTGTACCAGACTTGTTTTGAAATGGTTTGAAATCTTCCGCTGTTTTATCTATGTTATTTACTCTGTTTACATATATACATATGTTCTTGTTCTGCCTTGATATATCATTATGCATGTTTACCTGAATCAAACGCCCCTCCAAAGTCAGAGTGCTTGCAAGCGACACCCTGGCGGAGGTGGGGTGTTACATAACCTCTCACATTAGACCTTGTTGTGGTTACTAGTTAAGCCGGGCGGGTCCGGGTAGTTTTACACCATAACCTAGTCTAACCTCGGGTCTTAAGCGCGACATGACCAACTTCTCACATTGGATCCTATTGTTTGTAGCCACTAGTTAAGCCGGGCGGGTCCGGGTAGATTTATGCTACAAACTCAACCCAACCTCGAGTTGGCCATTTTCATGTTTGGTCTAGTGTCTTGTTACACTTACAACTCATACGTATCAAGTTTCCAAATCCCCTGCTCATAGCCAAAGTTACATGTTGTCACGTTTATACCAATTTACCCAAATCATGTTTCATGTCATTAAAGTTTACCCATAACATAACCCCAACGCTTTTAAACTTGCATATACATTCGCAACAACGTATAATGTTTTAAAAGAAGGAACCTGGCAAAGGCATGAAAAAAAAGGGGTATAAGGCCACAAGTTAAACATGGTGGAAATGAGGCATAAATTTGCTCGCAAACTTGCATGTTACATTGTCAAGCCTCAAAAACATGCATAACATTCAAACTTGGCAAATAGGTGATACATGGTCATAGATGACATGAAATGATGACAAGTAACTCGCATATAACATCACATAAGGGTTATGACTTCATATGCAAGTTAACCTAAAAGTTATGAGGGTTCTCATGTTGCATAATGCAACATTTCAACATAAAGGTTATAGCTTTTAACCCACAAGATCAAGGTAATGACTTTATAGACTTGCATAACATGATAGCATGTGTCATACTTAATGATCAAATCCAAACTTGCAACATTCATTTAACTTTATAGTTAATATCTAAGAGTAGGAGGGGGCTTACAATGCTATGAAGGCACAAATCAACATATAAAACAAAGATTGAGACGAAGCCATTCATGCTATCACCCAAAAACCCCAAAAGAACAAGCTCCAAATGAAACCCTTGAGCAAATATCAATAAAAATCCTTGCTTTGAAGAAGAAAGGTTTCAACTTTGGCTTTGAATGAAGCTTATGAGTTCTCATGCAAGATCCTTGTTTTTTGGTCAAGAAAAGGTTGCAACTTTGGCTAGAGTGCAACTTATGAACTCTCATACAAGTTTGAAAGCACTTGTATGAACTCACAATCTCTCATAGAAATAGGCTTAGGAATTTTAGCATGAGAGTGGAGGCCATGAGAGGAACAAATTTGACATAGTTTAGTTGTAGGATTGAATAATGGTGATTTAGGCTAGGTTTAGGGGTCTTTTTATAGAGGATTAGGATAGTATTAGCCATAGGATTAACCCTAGATTCAATCCAAGCCATCAAAGCATGTCTTGGGGAAGAAGTCAAGTGTAGGAACCATCTAGGGCCTTTAGATTAAAGCTGAACCATGAGAACCATTCAAATGCAAAATCTGCATTTGAGCGAATCAGCCCACGGATTGACAGCCAAACACCCTGGATTAACCCCTAGTCGACCCAGCGGGCTCGGGTCGACCTCAAAAATCGGCCGGTTCGGTTATTCCCCTCTCCCAATTCGTTGTTTTGAACATTTTTTTGCATATTTATTTATTTAATTTTCAATTATATATATATATATATATATATATATCAATATATATATATATTTCTCTGCGCAACCCATTTCACTTAATTAAGTATACTTTAATTTGTGAATTTTTTTGTTCAAATTACGGGGTGTTACAGCCTAAATACGGTGATAGGCATTGACCATATCTTTCAGACGGTGGATTAGCACTGACCATATATGGGTCGGCGAGCGTCAGTCACACTCGGCTTAAATCATTCACACATAGTCCATGTTTGCCAAATAAATCTTATTGCTGCTAAAGAGCTACTACAAGGAAATAAAAATAAATTCTAAATGAGTGATAACTGAATCAATAGCATGCTTAGGAGCAAAATCCTAACCTCATACATGTGTACTTCATCATACCCATTTTATTGAAGGAAGAAGAAATACATGCAAAAGAAAAAATTTAAATCTTATTAATTGATGATGTTGTCGCGACTGCTGGGCTAAGGGTCCTTTCCGTTTCTAGGAGCTCGAGCACCGGCCTGAGGAGCTTGGGCAGAAGTTTGAGGTGGGGAGGTCTGTGTGGACTTCTTGAGATACTCAGGTAGTTCCCCCGCCTTCAATGACATCACGCAGGCGGCTGCATTCATTGGTGCTGTGACCGGCAATGTTGTGAAACATGCAGTGTTTTCCAGTGTCAAGCTATTTCTGGGTTGGCTCTCTTCGAGGAGGATTTGGGAAAGGCAGAGATCTTCGCACGTCAAGGTAGATGTCGAACATGGAAGAATTGAGCTCGGTGTACTGATCGTATTTTTCTCTCTCCGGGGTCGTACGTTGCGTTCATTCTTTTCCAAGGCCTTTCCTCTTCCTTTATTCTGGCCATTGGTGTTGGATGGACCTCCATCTTTGACAGCAAGCACCTCAAGGCTCTTCGTCTCAATGTTGACGAATTCTTGTCGGATGAACCGCTCAGCCTCGGAGTAGAAGTCGTCAATGTCCTTGGGAGGATCTCTGGTTAAAGACATCCAGAATTCTGGTCAGTTCTGAGCACCTACAATGGCAGCCATCAGCACCATCGATGGTTCGGTTCGATCGACTGACGATACGACCACGTTGAATCTTTCTAGGAAGGACCTAAGGGTTTCACCGAGTGATTTCTTGATAGAGGTCAGAAATATGACACTTTTTGGTCGAGAGATGTGGACTTTGAATTGCTCGATGAAGTGGATGACCAGCATGTTCCAATTGCTAATTGACTCTGTTGTTAGCTGCCAAAACCACATGCCGGCTATATCTGTGAGGAAGAGCAAGAAGAACTTGGCCATAAGGTTGGTTGATGCAGATTGTACTTCCATATGGCGCATGTATCGCATGAGATGAATGGTCGGGTTGGTCTGGCAGTTGTAGGGCTCTATGGCCGGAAACTTGAAGTCCAGAGGATTGCGGGAGTTTATGGTTTCCTTGGTGAAGGGGCTGCGGTGGATATCATCTATATCCCTTTGAGAACAAGTGCCCAGGTGAAACATCTGATCCATGAATCTAGCTCTTCATTTGGAAGAACTTCAGTACTAGGGTCCGCTGAAAGCATGCTCAAAAGTGTGTTTGTTGGCTAGGCTCGACCTCCGAGAGTTGAGTGAAGGTGAGGGCGAGGGTCCATCGCAGTTGTTGGTTCTGGGAACATTGGGGCCTCTTGAACCTGATGAGAATTGGTCCGACCATGCCCATGATGGATGGTCCGGGCTGATCCAGCATAGTATGTGATGTTCAGGTCTCTTCGGTTCCCCCACCCAAAATGATGTTAGAAGGGTTTATGGTAGCATTTTCCTCCACCCTGGTGAGAACCGGTGAGGGGAAGAGGCATAAGATGGGACTGTTGTAATATGTCGGTTTGTAATGGGAATGACATTGATCCCAGTCGACCCAGGTGCTGTTCGGTTGATCCAGGGCATTGAGTGGTTCCTTAGAGTGGAGGCAAAATGGTCGAATGACCTAAATCATGATTACGGGCCTCCTGTAAATCTGCAATTGCAGCTGCGCTAGTCGCTGGAAATGATACTCCTCGTTGTGGTCGGTCGAGAAGTGAAGTTGAGTTAGGACGAAGCAAAGGTATGGCCTAATCTGCGGCTTGTATTTGTGCAGACCGAAGATCAGTTGCTGCCCCGGCTTTGCCAGGTGGAGGAATTGATGTTGAAGCGTTAGATCCCTTTTCCATCCGAGCGAGGAGGTTATTCATCAACTATTTTTGGTCGAGGAGTTTACCCTGAGATGTCATCTGGCCTCTGAACTTGTCCATAATCTTGTCCATGTCGTCCCAAGTAAGATATCGGGACACGTATTCATGAGAGAACGCTTCCTGACTTGCCTCTACAACGTTTGTTTCAGCTGAATCAGTGTTTGTGGGGAGAGAAGATGTTGCATCCTTCTTTCGCTTGTTCGCCATGGATCAGAGAATACTGAAGGTTATGGGGTATGTTGGTGCGTGCCCCTTCCTAGGGCGCCAAAGTGTTAACGTCAAAAGTTGGCCACTAGTGGCAGTCAACCCCCAATCGTGCATAGAACACACGAATAACAATCACAGAGTACGATAAAGTAAAGAAAATAGGGGACACACAAGACTTTTTATTGTGGTTCTGCAAGGATGGTGTCTACGTCCGCTTTGTATATATTGATTTCTTCGATTACGAGTACAACATTTTTTCTATTTGAAGAAAGAGGGAGAATTGGCTGTTTTTGGAGTTAGTCGTGGAGTTTGAGCTTGAGAGAAAGAGCTCTTACCCAAATGTTGAAGTAGAGAAGAGAAGGTCTCGAAAGTCCAAGTAGAGAAGAGAAGACATCCAAAAGTCCCTTTCTACTTTGGGCATGGAAGTATTTATAGGTGAAGAGAGGCGGTGAGGGAGCTGCAACGTGGCTTGCCTCTTTTGAAGATCTCGGACACGTGGAGCTCGATCATTTGAAATAGTTACGGCTGTGGGACCCGGTCTACTGTTGATTAATAGTATCCTAAAGAACTGTGGCTTACATGGCACTTGAGATGAGGTGTATCAAAAGTAAAGCTTTGGCCGGAAGTGGTTGTCCGCCTTTAACGCCTTGAGAATCGGACTAATGAATGACTTGTCTGGATATTTTCACGTATATCCATATATATATATATATATATATATATATATATATATATATATATATTTATCAATCCGACTTTTAGGGAAGTGTTTGACTCGATCGGTCTGGGAATGCGATTATATCGGGGAACAAATGCCGCTGCTCGAAGAAAATTGGCTCGGGCCAAATCTTTTCTGGTCTTTCTGAAGTAGGAGCCGATCACCCAGGCTTTGAGAATAAAAGGCTGCTCGCTATGCTCGGTCGGCGAGTTTTTTGACATTGGGCTTTGATCCATTGAACCGTGACATCTTTTGCCAAAAAGTGGGTCAACACATGCCATATTGCAAGGTATTCAATTTTTGTTTGTTTGATACCCTGTAACACAGACATTTTAGTAGTTTTCTCTGTCTCATGCCCAAGACTAATGAGGACAATGAATTTGGAAATTCATTTTTGTACAAGACTGTCTCCTGCATTCATATGTATACCATTTCCTCCGTGGCCAAGGGAAGAAAGTGAAACCGGGGTTTCTCTCACTCTTTTGAGGTTGGGCACATAAACATGACTCCACCATCTAGCTTAATGCTTTTTAGAAATTTATTTAATAATTTTGTAGGAAATTTTGGTAACATATTAATGATTTTTCTTGTTACCGGAATTCTAAAACCTGTTTTAAGCCTATAATGTGTTTTATGATTCTGTTTATGTTTTTAAAATAATATCCATGCAGGAGAGACATAAATATTGTAAATTCTTTTAATATAACCTTAGTTGTAAACTGTAATGAAACTTAATTTGTTACATATTTTAATCTGTTAAAGATAATTATATATTAATATAGACAATCATATTATTTTTACTCTCGCCGCTCCCTAACAAATCAAAGGCACTTTCCGCTTCCTTCTCCTTTGCTCCTGCTCGGCAACATCTTTTTGTTCGAGGATGATTGCATCCTTTTTTTTATACAGAAAGAAGATGAAATGTAATGATACTAGAAATGAATAAGATGTCTTGCTGAGCACCGACTATAACACTCATTTAGGATATCAAGTAAGGCAACTTCCCTACGCCCGCAACCATTGTGTATAATCCTCTGCATACAAGCTTCAGCTACATGACTGTTGTGTACAGGCATACGTAAAAGATGTTGCAGTGCCTTTTTCAGGCCCGCTTGCATAACTTCATTAATATTCACTGACCTATGTTGCACCTTCCTACCCCACCGTTATATCTTGGTCATTCAGCAGCAAACTGCCTCACCCCATAGATACTACCTGAAATAAACTGCTTTTACTTCCTTCTCAAGAAAATTCTATACTCTTCCCATGCAACCATCTTCTAATGGTGTTGCTTTGTGCTGTGCCTATTCTCCTTATGATGCAACATGCTTGCTCCTTGCAAGAGCGTGCTCTGGTCCCAACATTCATTGCAGCACCTCAGTACTCATGAGCAACCATTCAAGCTTAGCACATTTTGTAGTAAGTTTAGACTATAGTTCATGTTGTATGTTTCTTTTAGTCTGTCTACTTTTATTGATCATATAAGTAATGATCCTTATTTTGTATGTTTAATTATCAATTTAATTCTGGTTTTGACCTTTTGGAATTTTTTTTAATAAAACCAAGAGCTCTCCCCTTATTAAAGGATCGCTCTGTCATCCAAAAAAAATTAATGTAGACAAAGTGTATGGGATATATATAGCAGTCAAATAATTCAAAAACACTCATGCTTATTAGGATATGTATAATAGTAAATCAACAAAATTATAGTCAAATAAAGGTCAAATTATAATTACACATGAACAACATAAACTTCGATAATTACACCCTATTTGGACATTGCAGTGTGCATTATACATACAACGTGCATGTGGTTAAGATCTTCAAATGATAGTTCATAAATAAATAGGATAGTGGTCAAATGTGTATTAATAAAACCGCGTTACAAAGAGACATAAACTTCGATAATTACACCCTATTTGGACAAGTATTCGTCTCATTTTGTGTGCTTCTACGCAGCACTAAATAACTAAAAACATATTGCAATTTTTACATGCTACCTACGTTTTAATCTCCAGTATCTGGATTCCACAATGGAAGACATTAAACCTAACATTTTACACCGGTTGTATTCACTAAATCAATTCAACATTGTACAAATGTTCAGAAATGTTGGTTCTTCCTTATCAGCAAGTGCTCGATTTTGTTATACTTTTGAAGTAGTTATATATATTAGTAATCTATTCATATGTTGTGAATCAAATATCTAAAATTAACAAACTTACAACATATTATGTTAATATCAATACAAGATTTCATTTGCTTTATCACAAGTCGGATACATTAGTTTTGTTTATTAATTATAATGATGCAGCTTGCTTGGTGTAAAAAAAGAAGTCATAATGTATAAAGTTAATCCCTTCATCGTCAAAATTCATACCAACGCCTGGGTGTATGCTTTACAGAAAAATCTTGTATTGATATTAACATAATATGTTGTAAGTTTGTTATAGTGGTTGAAATCTTGTAAGTTTTCTGTAAATTCATACCAACGCCTGGGTGTATGCTTTACAAGAAAATTCATACCAACCCAGGCGTTGGTATCTCTGCCTGTTAAGTATCTTGGTCTTCCCCTTAGCATTAATATGTTAAAAGATAAAGATTGTCATAGGCTTATTGAAATCATTCAAAATAAAATTGAGAACTGGTCTTGTAAATTTTTATCTATAGCTGACAGAATTGAGTTAATACACAATGTTATTACTCCTATTTTTCTCTATTGGTGTCAAACTCATAATATACCTGCCTCTATTATTGATAAAATTGAAAAGTTATGTGCTAATTTTATCTGGAATGGGAAATATCATAAAGTTGCTTGGGATGTTATTACTAAACCCAAAATTGCAGGTGGTCTTGGGATTAGGAATTTTAGAGATTTAAAAGAAACTTGCAATTATAAATTATTTTGTCATTTCCTTGAAAATAACTCTTTGTGGGCTAAATGGATGAATTCCAAGTATACCAAAAAGAGTAATTTTTGGATTATGAAAACTGGAAAACATTTCTCTTATACTTGGAATGATATTCTTAATTGTAGAGAGACAGGTAAAAAACTTATTGAAAGGAAAATTAAAAATGGCAATAATACTAGTCTGTGGTTAGACCCATGGATTAACAGCCATTCTTTAATTGACCTTCTAGGGTGGAATAATTTGATTATTTTTGGGAATGCAAATGCAAATGTAGATCATATTATTCAAAACTCTAGATGGAACACTAACCTTCATACAGCAGCATCTATTTACAATTCTACTATTAGCAAAATTGAAATAGATCCTAGCATAAGTGAAGACATGCGGTGTTGGAAACTTTCAATTAAAGATAAATTCTCCTTTAAAAATACTTGGAATTATATTAAAGGGGAATATGTCTATGTTGATTGGTACAAAGTTGTTTGGAACAGTGCTAATTGTCCTAAAATGGCTTATTGCACATACTTAGTTGAGATTTGCAAAGAAATGTTTGAGAAAGTGTTTCAGAATTGAAAAGCAATGTAAAATGTTTTATTTCTTTACTGAAAATGTAAGAATTGACGAGAGTACATAACATTGTAATACAAGTGCAGTATAAATAGAAAATAAACGGTAATAGGGCTAAAGCCCATTTACAAGCCCAGTATACTAAAGAATATAATACCATGTCTCAGCCATTATTCTTAATACCCCCCTTCAAACCCTATCACGGCTAGGGTTTGCAACGAAGTAAAAAATAATGGCCTCCATGAAGGCGATTCAGTTTCGATCAACGGAACTGAAACAAATTGAAGAAATCAGCAACTTGTAAACAATCTTCAGCTCTACAACAATCATAAGCTCTACAAAAATCATGGCGCTCCAACAAATTTCAACGGATCTGAAGATATATCAGTGGATCTGAAGAATTAGTTTCATGTGAAAGCTCTATAACTCATCGGCAACGAAAAATCAGAGATTAATCAGGAATATATATCAGCATCTGTGTTCTCTTACTCAAATCAGCTTCGTCAACGTTCAACTCGACTCTCAGCCTGCTGAAATTGACCTTTAACAGAGGTTTAGTAAGTATATCTCCTTTTTGGTAGAACGATGGTATGTAACCAACCCTTAATTTGCCGTTAATCACTTATTCTCTGATAAAGTATAGATCCAACTCTATGTGCTTTGTTTTAGAGTAAAGAACAGGATTAGATGTAAGTGAAATCGCACTTACATTATCACACCAAATTGTAGCAACTTTGTTAGATTTAACTCTGAGTTCACTAAGTAAGGATTCAATCCACATAACTTCTGCAGCAGTATTTGCAACACACCTAAATTCTGCTTCAGTACTGGATCTTGATACCGTACTCTGTTTTTTTGCACTCCATGATACTGGATTGTTTCCCAAAAATATACAATAACCAGAAGTAGATTTTCTGTCATCATGATCAGTACCCCAATCTGCATCAGCATAGGCATTGACATTAAGATTTTTGCTAGACTTTAGAACAAGACCATGATTAATAGTTCCTTTCAAATATCTAAGTATTCTCTTAACAGCCTTCCAATGACTGTCTAAAGGTCTTTGCATATACTGACTCACTTTGTTAACACTATAAGCAATATCTGGTCTTGTGATAGTAGCATACTGTAAGGCCCCAACTATACTTCTGTATAATTTTCCATTTTGAATATCTTCACCTTGATGCTTAGATAACTGACTACTTGACACCATTGGAGTAGGCAAAGTGTTAGCTTGAATCATATTGGCCCTGAACAAAATTTCTGAAATGTATTTTTTTTGATTGAGATGCATTTCAGAAACACCTGTTCTCTTGACTTCTATTCCCAAAAAATAATCCAAATTTCCCAAATCTTTGATAGAGAATTCTGAATTAAGTATATCTGTTATATTTTTGATTTCATCAACACAGCTTCCTGTAATGATAAAATCATCAACATAAATAAGTATATATGTAATGGTAGTAGCAGAAAATTTAGTAAAAATTGAATTATCAGATTTTGTTGGCATGTATCCATGCTTGACAAGAGTTTCTTTCAACTTGTCAAACCAAACCTTTGGAGCTTGCTTGAGTCCATAAATAGCCTTGTTTAGTTTGCATACAAGATTTCTGCTATCATTTTCAATGAACCCTTGAGGTTGTTCCATATATACTTCTTCCTGTAAAACACCATTCAAAAAGGCATTATTCACATCTAGTTGCTTGATGCTCCAATTTCTATATAAAGCAATAGTTAAAATAATTCTGATTGAAGAGGGTTTTACAACAGGCGAAAAGGTTTCTGAAAAATCAAAACCAAACTGTTGTGAATACCCCTTAGCAACCAATCTTGCTTTATATTTTGAAATTGAACCATCAGCATTCTTTTTGAGTTTAAAAACCCATCTACACCCAATAATATTTTTATTATTAGGTTTTTCAACAAGAGTCCAAGTTTTATTTTTAATAAGAGCATTATACTCTTCACACATAGCTGCTTTCCATTCATCAACCTGATTTGCATCAGCATAAGAAATTGGTTCATCATGCAGACTTATAGTGTTTATAGTTTTTGGTTTAAAAATACCAAACTTGGCTCTAGTCAACATAGGATGCATATTGATATTTTCTCTAGTTGGTTGACTTTGATTATTATTCCCTGAAGAATCTGCTTCTTCAAACTCATGATTGCTATTGCCAGCATCATTATCACTGTCACTATTGCTTCTTTGTACATGCTCCTGCAGACTGCTTCTACAATCTGACATATCAGTGACCTCTTGACCTGGTCCATCATTGATGGGCACTGTGTGTTGAGGATCAATGTTGCTGTCATTCTTTTTTTGAGAGAGTGGCACAGCATTTTCTATCTCCTCTGGTATGTCAGGTATATACTGCCTTGGATTTATGACTTTAGCAGTAGTTTTAATATTTGTTTGACTGAATGGGTAAACCTCTTCATTGAATCTAACATGCCTTGACACATATATTCTACCCTTGCTATCTAAACATTTATAACCCTTTTGACTGTTACAATAACCCAAAAAGGTGCAAGGAGTAGATCTAAAACTTAATTTATGAGTGTTGTAAGGTCTTAAGTTAGGAAAGCATTGGCAACCAAAAACTTTTAAAAATTTATAATCTGGTTTAATCTTGTATAACACTTCATGTGGGCATTTGAATTGAAGTACCTTTGTTGGAAGTAAATTAATCAAATGCACTGCTGTGTTAAATGCCTCTGGCCAGAATTTCAATGGCATAGAGGCTTGTGCAAGCAAGGTTAAACCAGTTTCTACAATATGCCTATGCTTTCTTTCAATAATGCCGTTTTGTTCTGAAGTATAAGGACATGTAGTTCTATGACTTATACCCTTTTTGTCAAAAAATGTTTTTAATGGTAAAAATTCATTTCCACCATCTGTCTGAAAAATACTTATATGATTACCAATCAAGTTTTCAACCTTATTGATAAACTGAATGACTGTATTGCATGTGTCTTCCTTGGACTTTAGCATATATATCCAAACATATCTTGAGTAAACATCAATAAAAGATATGTAATACTTATAGCCATAGTCTGAACTTATAGGTGCTGGATCCCACAAATCTGTAGCAATTAATTGAAGGGGTCTAGTGTAACTGGTTTGAGAATCTGGAAATGCAAGTTTATGACTCTTTCCCATTTGACAAAAGGTACACATATATGAAGTAGGAATTTTACTGATAGGAAAATCATTATTACACACAACATGCTTGACAGTTTTTAAACTAGGATGACCTAGTTTATTGTGCCACAAACTAAATTCTTTATATTCATCAGAAACATTCATGACTGTCAGCATACATGTTTTCCTATCTAACACAGATGATCTAGGACTAGAGACATTGAATCTGTATAATCCTTTATATTCATTACCCTGCAAAATAATTTCCTGTGTTAGAATATCCTTAACAATGCAAGCATTAGGATAAAATTCAAAAAATACATTGTTGTCCTTAGCAAATTGGGAAACACTCATTAAGTTTTTCTTGATAGATGGAACCCTTAATAGATTCTTAAGAATTAATTGTTTTGGTCCATCTAAACTTGCATTTCCAGTATGTGTAATGTGCACACTTTTACCATTTCCTACAAGTAAATTCTGCATACCTTTGTACTCTTTGTTCCCCAAATTGAGATTGTTTAGATTGTTAGTCACATGATTTGTCGCTCCTGTATCTGGATACCAGTTATCATCATTAATGTCATCAATAGTTGCTGTAGAATCTGCATTAACACTTTCAGCTTGACTTTTGTTGTTTTCTTTTTGCACATTGACCATATTAACACTAGAGTTATTGCCAGCTTGTGATGGATTGAAATTTGAATTGTATATAAAATAGCACTTATTAGCACTATGACCAATTTTTTCACAAATCTGACACCTAACCCTACTGTTGTTATTTCTGCCTCTGCCTCTGCCTCGATTAGTCTGACCACCTCTTTGAACATTTGTTTGACTTCTTGAATTGTTACCCTGATTCTTTCCTCTACCATATGAGGTATAGTTGATTGATAGATCAGAATTTATAGTTTTCTTGTGGTCAATCCTTCCTTCATGAGCTAAGAGTGTTGAATACACATACTGTAGTGTGGGTGAGGGATCCATTGACAAAATAATTGCTGAAATTGCTTCATAATCATCATCCAGCCCACTAACATTTGATAGTACATGCTCAGATTCTGGTATTTTCTGACCTGCTGAGTTTAACTGATCACATATATTCTTTACTTTCAGTAGATACTCATTCATAGATAAATCACCCTTTCTTATACTATGAAGTTGTCTTTTAAAATGCATAATACGAGCAGAAGATTGAGCAGAAAAATTTCTCTCAATTGTTGACCACACATCTTGAGTAGATCTAACACCAATTAATTGAGGTAAAATTGTTGCTCCAATGGATGACATCATCCATGAGCAAACGAGACTATCTTGTCTTTGATATGCCAAGAACTCTGGATTTTGAACAAGTTTTTCTTCACTGTCACGAACAAATTTAGAGGGAACAATTTTTGTACCAAATATGTAATCTTCTAGTCCATAACCTCTGACAGCTGTCTCTATTTGTAATTTCCACAACAGGTAATTTGATTCATCAAGTTGAACTGAGATAAGTTGACTTTGAGGTTTAATGATGGCTTTCATCAGATCTTGAATTGGATCTGACTGATTCTGATTCTGAGACACAGAAGCCCTATTACTGGAAACATTAGCACTGGATTCATCACCTTGACCAGGAGGGTTCGTCATGATTGAATTCAGGTGAAAAAATCAGCAGAAACAGGTAAAAGAATACTGAATTTGCTAGTCTTTGAATTAGGAATTTGAAGAAATTCTGTATTTGATTACTGTAGCAACCAAAAGAACCTTGATGATGAGTTTTTCTTGATGAATTCCGATGAACATATATCAAAGAAACTCTGATTTGTTCTTCTGGATGGCTTTTTGATCAACTACAGTGACTTCTTTAAAATCTTGATCGACTATCTTGATAATTCAGAGCTTTTATCTCAAGCTATAACTAGATGAATTGATGCAGCCAATATCTTGGTTTGGCGAGGCACTGTTCTTCTAGTTTGGCAACAACTTCCAAGTGATAGGATGCAATTCTTGATGGAAGGTGTCCAAATGATGAATTTACTCTGATGGACAGAGATTATCTCAGAAACTTTGTCTGAGAAGCAATACTAATCAGAAGTTAAACGAGTGCTGTTAAGCACAATGAGTTTGCTCTGATACGAAGTTGAGATTTGCAAAGAAATGTTTGAGAAAGTGTTTCAGAATTGAAAAGCAATGTAAAATGTTTTATTTCTTTACTGAAAATGTAAGAATTGACGAGAGTACATAACATTGTAATACAAGTGCAGTATAAATAGAAAATAAACGGTAATAGGGCTAAAGCCCATTTACAAGCCCAGTATACTAAAGAATATAATACCATGTCTCAGCCATTATTCTTAATATACTTTGCTATTCTTAATAAATTGCCAACCAGAGATAAAATTTACAAATGGAATACTGATGGTTGTACTCGATGTCTTTTATGTAAATCTGAGAATGAAAATATTGATCATATATTTTATGATTGTTCATTCTCTAGATTCATTTGGTTTAATATTAAAATTAAGCTTAACTTCAATTTGAACATCTCTCTGAATAATCTTAGAAATATTGTTCAGTACATTCAAAGGGTTTTCAATCATAAAAAGGATGATTTTAATAATGCATGTGTTTATTTAACTACTTGTATTTATCATATTTGGAAAGAAAGAAATAGTAGACTAAACAAAGGCATTGAGAATAGCTGTTATCAAATTTGGAAGGCCATTACTTCTAAAGTTAAAATTTTACTGATTGAAAATAGCAAGCATAGTAATGACACTAACAATTCTAACTTGGCTTTGAATGATATTGATAGGTACGAGGAAGGGATTGAAGAGTACTTACAAAGAGGCAAATTTTCCTCTGAGATTATTCATAGCAAAACTAAAGAGGATGCAACTTCAAATCATAATCTCTCTGGGAAAAATAATGTCTTGCTTTCATCAGGCTCCCATATTGAAGGAAAACATCCTGATATGAATAATACAATTATTAAAAAGGGAAGTGCACAGATAGATAATTCTAACAACAATTTTTATATAAATAATTGTAGGAATAATCATTTACCTGCTGATAACAGGTATGATTTTCCTATCAACAGTGTTCCTGAGGATTTAAGCAAGAGCATTAATGGAAGTCCCCAGATGAAAAGCAACATCAAGACTAACTTTCTGATTGGAAAGCCTGCTCATAGAATTATGAAACGTCAGGGAAGTAAAATGGTCATTCTTAATAAAAAGAAGTCTTTTAGTAGCTATAAAAGGGATTTTAATTCGAGTGTTTTACCTGATTTTTTCAGATCTAAAGATCAGGCTTCCAACAGTGATTCAGCCTTGCTGAAGCTTCAAAACAAAGACAACAACATTCTTAGTAGAGATGTTCAAATAATAGATGATTTGCACTACAAAAGCGAGTTAGATGGGCGTATCTATCACTTATCTGTCAGGAATAGAGGTGAATCCAGTTGCTCCAAACAAGGAAACAACTTAATTTCCGTTGAACTGGCCTTGAAGAGCTCAGATCTGAACTATGATATTTTAGATCTGAATTTAAATAAGTCAAACAGAAGTTACCATGGGCTTGAAGAAAGGAGATTTAAAGTTAAGACGATGAAGGGAAGAGAATCGGAAGTGAGAAAGCCTCCGTAGAGCTATTTCTCTATGATCGCCATTTTAGAGTTGAAGAGAAAAGCCGCCTTGGATTAGAAAACAATTAGGGTTTGTGGTTATTGTAGGCTGTGGTTGTTGGTTATATTTGTAGGTTTGTTGAAGTGGGTTTCATTTCTAACCCATTTAATTTTTCTTTTCCCACTTGTGTGCTTTGGCCTTGGGCCTCTTTGTTAACCCACTTTCAAAAAAAATAGTTAATTTATCCTGCATATCAGTTTAGGATGAGGAACAAATTTTAGTTATTGCAAATATTTAATCATAGAATCATAAATAATTCAAAACAATATAAGTGTTGCAAAGTGTAAATTTGGATTAAAAAATATACTAAATGTAAAAAAGAAAACGCGAGGATTACAGCATATTATACATGAGATGTCATGGTTAAAACTTAATCAATGTCCCCACACCATACGCTTACAGTATGAGTAGTAAATTGTTCATTGTGGACGTATAATTCGCTTACAATTTATTAAAAGGGGAGTAGCTAGCCTAACATAAAAATTAATTTATACACAGTTGCTAAGTGACGTAAGAAACGAAATATAAATTATCCAAAATTGAAAGCTGAAACTTCAATTCTGAGTTACAATTAGAAATCTCCTACACTGTTTTCATATATAAAATGTAAACTTGAAAATTTGTTGTTCACCTTATGCAGCTTTCAACAGAGGCTAAGGAGAATGGTACTTTCACTGGAAGTCCTGTAACACATAGTCCACGACGAGGTCTGTTGTCGATTTTTTGAGCGATGATGATCATAGCACGGACGAGGACAACGAAGACGATTGTAGCACTCAGCGGTGAGAGACGTGATGGATATAGCGAAGGTGGATGAAGATAATTTGAGGGAATTTTTTAGATCTGGATGAAAAATTAGGCACGTTGTTTTCTCGGTGGGCAAAGGTGGATTAAGAAATTTTTGGGGAAAATTTACGAAATGGAGGGAAACGGAAATAGTTTAGTGCTGTAATTACTAATAACGTTGGAGATAGGAACTTAATTTATTTTTTTGGAAATGTGGAATATTTATAGCAACTGGTTTAAAAACGCCCTAGGTCCGTGATAAGAAAGTTAACCTTTATTGCAGTGCTGAGACTAAAGTCGAAAATCAGATCCAAATCCAAAGGCGAGTGTAACACCCCGTGTATTCTATAACAGTGAAATTCACAAATTAAAGTATAATTCATTTCAAATCAAAGAATTAAGGAAAATGGGATACGCCATTGCGTTCGTCTCGGAATTCTGCTTGGGATAGAGTTCGAGTTTGCGTAAAACGGACTCCGTATGAAGAAGATATGGCCTCCGGAAGTTTCAAAATTCAGTTTAAAATTCAAACAGACAAAAACGGCTCAGAAAACAAATTCAAATTTCAAAAATTGGGCCGGATTAGCCAGGGCGAGAATTTTCCCGCCCAAGGCACCCAGGTCGACTAGGTAGTCGACCTGGGCTACCCAGGTCGACTGGGTAGTCGACCTGGGGCACCCAGGTCGACTACATAGTCGACCTGGGGGTCGACTGGGTAGTCGACCTGGCCCCTGAGCCAGGTCGTACCCAGCCCCTCCTAGCTGGCCTGGTCTGTGCTTGGCCGAATTTCTAAGTCTTGCCTTGTCACTAGGGCTAGGTGTCAGCTCCTGATTGGTCTCTCCTTCAAACGAACGGCTAATATTCATCCAAGCTCCATCGACGGTCCTAGTCAACTCACAAACTCTATAAAAAGGACCTAAGACTCCACCTAATTCACACAAACAAAAATGACCGTCATGCTGCTGAGGAAAGATTAGGAATAGCCGTCAAAATTGAGAGACAATTAGGAAACAATTCGAAAGATTAAAGCAATGTCAATTAAATCAAAACAACGCCTACAACAAAGGATAGCATCTCCAAATTCAGAATTCAGAATTCAGATTCCTGAATTGAAGATTCGTCATACGTTGTAAGTAGAGTGCTATTCCGATGTGAATAAATAATTGTGTTTGATTTGTGTAAAATGAGAAACAGAATTGTATTTGATTTGTGGTGATAATAATCCATATTTGTATGTTGCTTTGATTCTAAACCATTTGGGATGTTGTGGTATCATGATTGGATATTTGCAAGTATGTGATTCATGTTGGAAGTTAACAACTACATGTTTGTAGTAGTTTAATTGAGATTCATGCAAGTATACGATTCACTATTATGCCAACATAATATATATTATAATCACTTTTAGTGTAGTTGGATCCATTTGGGTATTATGACTTATGTGAATTTATGTTCGAATTGGCATCATGATTCAAGTGTAAAACCATACTTTTGTGTTAGAGACAAAAGTAAGCATCTTTGTGAATTTGTGTTGACTCTATGAACATGACTAAACTATGATTGGTGTTATGCCTAATTGAAAAACATGTTTTAGGCCTATGTTGGTATCAAAATCATGTGATAATATATGTGACACATAGCTAAGTTAGATTTACATTCCAATGGCAAGTTTGCATGGATAGATTAAAAACCATGATTTCATGTTTAGGTATGTTTATGCCATGATTATATGAATAGATCAAAAACCATGATTTCATGTTTAGGTATGTTTATGCCATGATTATATGAATAGATCGAAACCCATGATTTCATGTTTAGGTATGTTTATGCCATGATTATATGCTATTACAATGCAAGTTCACAAGTGCCAAACTTATGTTAATTAGTTCGCTATGTTGCAAGTTCATGCGTTCACACTCCCCTTTTTATGTTACTTAGAATATATACACACCATGTTATAAGCCTCCCCTTTTTCATGTGGCTAAGTTGGGTTTAAATGTTAAACCCAACATATGTTATATTGTAGCGAACGTATAAAACGGGGGTAATGACGATTGGGTTAAAATATAGAACATATGTGTTGGCATGTTTGACGCATGCCAACAGCCTTGAAAAACAATTAAGTGGTATAAATTAATTTTACCCAATAAAGATGAATTTGAATAATGGGCCGCAAATATTTACATATAAAAAGAAAAGAGACAAAATATGTAAATTTAGAAAATACGATGTGTTTAACCCGAGGTTGGATTGAGTTGTGATGTAAACCTGCCCGGAACCGCCCGACTGTCCAGTAGTCACAACAATACCTATCCAATGTAGGTGGTTAAACACGGGGCCCAATAAGGACCTGAGGTTAGACTGAGTTGTGGCGTAAGACTGCCCGGACCCAACCGGCAACAGGCAGCCACAACAATACCTGTTTAATGTGAGAGGTCGAGGCTTTAATAAGACAATTAAGGCTGAGTCAGGATTGATAGGATTAAGTAAATTGAATTAATACTTAATCAAAATGGAACATGCTAAACTATATAGACTGATTGGGGGTTAGGTTTACAAAACACTTATCCAACTTAGCATGTTGGCTAGAAATAGAAAACCTAGTAGCGGGGGACCCTTTTCAGCAGTAACCCAACAAGGTGTATCAGGATACCCTGAACTAGGCAGGGTGGGGCACGATTACTGGGCTGAGTGTAAGAGGTCAAATCGACGGCGGTGGTGCAGCAGTGTAGGTTCTAACGGGGTGCGGGCATGCACACACTCCGGCGCAGAAAAATAAGGCACTGGACACCAGTAGTATACCTATGCATTCTAGAATTGTGTCGGGCCGCCACCATGGGACTTGATACACCCCATGGTGGGACCAGCATAGGTAACTACAACCTCGGGGGCCGTAAGACACATGTAACTATGCGAGTAGGAGCCGATCATTAGAAACGAATCACTTCACCCTGATTATGGGGTGCCTGTTGGGAACTAGTTTATATGGATGCAGAGATTAATATGGGGTACGATAGAATATTCGACTCTAGACAACTTAACTTAGTTTATGGTGCCTTCCCATTTCCAGTTTATACTTATCATACCCAGTTCTTTATTCATAAACTGAATAGTCCTAGACTTACTCAGGCTTTATGTCTGACTCTACTTTTCTTTCGTCTTCTTTTCTTTCATTCCCCTCCCCTCCCCCCACCCAGGTCCACAGGGAGGGAATACCGCAGCTTGACCAGTTTTCACATCCAGCTTGAAGAAAAAGAATGTATTGCTTGGATCTTTTTCGTTTTGGACTATGGCATTGGACAGCAATTATGGGACTTATGCAGTTTACTTATGTTTTTATGCTTCTTTAAATAATGTGATCAAGACAGTTATGAAGATGTTATGTTTTTGGAAGTATTGTAAGACAAATTATGATATGGTTCGTGTAACACGTATTTTGTTGAAATAAAAATTGCTGTTGTTTTCCGTTGTTCAAAAATATGTGTATTTTATATCTGTCTTGTGTATCTGTGACTTATACTTATAAACCTCCACCAAAATTAGGGCATTCCCTTTGAGAGTGACCCTAACGGAGGTGGGGTGTTTCACTTGGTATCAGAGCTAGGTTTACCAGATAAGATAAAAAGTTTTGAAAATTTATTTTCAAAAGAAAATTTAAAGAAGCATTTTTAAAAGATAAAATATTATTTTATTTTAAAAAGGCATAGTCCCCCCAAAGCCATAGGTACTATCTTTTATCCTTCGTTTTGAATCTATCCTTTCTGTTTCAGCATGTCTGGGTACCTTACTCCCCAGCTGCTGACGCTTTCACTCCTCCTCCTCTCTACGTGAACCAGCAAGCGGAAGAGTCCCAGAACAGGAAGACGAATAATAGTCAAAGAAGAGAGGATCGTAACAGTAATGACAAGAAACATGAAAAAAGGAAATGTTGTTTCTGCGGAATTCTTGGACATCTGGAGGGGGACTGCAGGAAGAAGAAGAGGAGGATGAGTGCTACTTGCTTTCAGTGTAGGGAGACAGGCCATTGGGCTAGGGACTGCCCAAAGAAGAAGGAGACAAAGGCAGAAAGCTCTCAAGGGAAGAAAGAGGGTTTACAGCCTAAGAAGACAGACTTTAAGAAGGGCGGGAAAGACAACAAAGAGAAGAGGAAGTGTAATTTTTGTGGCAAAGTGGGGCACTTAGTGAAAGATTGCCGGAAAAAGAAGGCCAAGATGAATGGTGGGTGCTTTTCTTGCGGTGAGACAGGTCACCTGGCTAAGGATTGCCCAAAGAAGCGAGGGCAGGGGCAGAGGGCTGGATCCACCTCAAGGGCACAAGTTCATGGGCTAGAAGCGCCACCTCTGCAGCAGCGAGGTATAAATACTTCTGTAGAAAGTGTAGTTTATCTTTATGATCACCCAGTTCGCACTTTATTTGATTCTGGCGCATCACACTCCTTTATCTCATCTGCTTTGGTAGAATCTCTGCACCGAGAAACTAGAATGGTAGAGGACCCCTTAATTGTTTCAAATCCAATTGGGGGCCCAGCTTATTTATCTATGATCTGTGTGGGATTGAAAATTTCTATTCTAAGCGTAGAATTTAAATGTAGTGCCTTTGTTTTGGGCTTTTCGTGATATGGTTTGATTTTGGGCATGGACTGGCTATCCAGTAATGGTGCCATCCTGGATTGTGAGAAAAGGGTGGTTAGGCTTCTGACCCAACTCAGTAACACTCTGGAAATTACTTGTCATCCCTCGTATGCGGTTATGCTTAGTTATCTTGAATCGCTAGATGCCTCTGTTGAAAGTTTGCAATCGGTTAGAGTGGTCCGGGAATATCCGGATGTCTTCGAAGAGGTGAAGGGCTTGCCTCCGAAGTGGGAGATGGACTTCCGCATATATCTTGTAGATAATGCAAAGCCATTTGCGTTGCCCGTCAGACACATGTCTCCACCGGAAAGGAAAGAGCTCAGTAAACAGATTAAAGAGCTTCTAGAGAAGGGGTTCGTTAGAAGGAGCATTTCAGAATGGGGCGCTCCAGTGGTGTTCGCTACAAAGGCAGATGGTTCACTCCGTCTATGTGCTGACAATAGGGAGATCAACAAGCTAGCGAAAAAGAATAGGCACCCTCTCCCCAGAATTGACGATCTGTTTGATCAGCTTGTTGGAGCGTCTGTTTTCTCCCAACTCGATTTAGCGACCGGATTTCATCAGCTAAGGGTGGCTGAAGATAGTATCGATAAGACAGCATTCAGAACCCCAAACGGCTTCTTTGAATGGCTTGTCATGCCTTTCGGCTTGACAAACACACCCGCTTACTTCGTGGACTTAATGAGTAGGGTGTTCAGAGATTTCCTCAATAAGTTCGTTGTGGTCTTCGTAGACGATATCTTGATCTTCTCAAAGAATGAAGAAGAGCATGCTCAGCACCTAAGGGCAATCATGGAAACTCTGCGAGTCCATCAGCTAAAAGCCAGATTATCCAAATGCCACTTTTGGAGAGAAGAAGTGAGGTTCCTTGGGCACATAGTATCCAAAGAAGGGTTAGCTGTAGAACCGGCTAAGGTAGTAGCGGTGCAGGACTGGAAGACACCAAAGAACGCAACAGAAGTCCGAAGCTTTCTTGGGCTAGCAGGCTTCTATCGGAAATTCATCAGAGACTTTACAAAGATATCAGCTCCGCTCACAAATCTGACCAAGAAGAATCTACTGTTCAATTGGGACTTGGATTGCGAGTTTGCTTTCCAACGACTAAAAAGGGCTCTTACAACAACCCCAGTTTTGACGTTGCCAGATGGAAGCAAGATGTTCACAGTTTATACAGATGCATGTAGGACAGGGCTAGGCGCTGTCTTGATGCAAGAAGGGAGGGTAGTAGCTTATGGTGGAAGGCATTTGAAAGTGCATGAAAAGAACTACCCGACCCACGATCTTGAGTTAGCTGCCATCGTCTTTGCACTCAAGTCTTGGCGACACTATCTCCTAGGTGAGAAGTTCGAACTTTACACTGACCATAAATCGTTGAAATATCTTTTCTCGCAGAAAGATCTTAACTTGAGGCAATAGAGATGGATGGAGTTTCTTGCCTCGTACGATTTCGAGATCTCCTACACTCCGGGCAAAGGTAATGTAGCGGCAGACGCGTTGAGCCGAAAGAAACTAACCCTAAGCCCGCTGTTTGTTGAAAGACAAAGCATAGAGTTTATAGCCAGCTTTGACTTTAGGCCCTCCTCCGATTTTGTACCGGGCTTGCTAGCATCTCTCGAAGTACGCCCAAATTTAGTGGATGCAATAGGGACAACACAACGCGAAGACCCTCAGCTTGTGGAGATGATTGATAGGCTCATTAGGGGTGAGACTTCAAGTCACCTCAGCAGATACTCCATCGACGACAAGGGTTGGCTAAGGCGAGACGGAAGACTATGCGTCCCACAGACAAGGGATTTAGTAAAGAAGGTTCTCGAGGAAGCACATCACTCCAAGATGACGATACACCCAGGCGGGGATAAAATGTACAAGGACATAAAGAGAACTTTCTTTTGGAACGGCATGAATAAGGACGTGGCAGATTTCGTTTCTAAGTGTATGGTGTGCCAACGGGTTAAGGCGGAACAGAAAAAGCCTGGCGGTCTGCTCCATCCTCTAGAGGTCCCGCAGTGGAAGTGGGATAGCATCTCAATGGACTTCATTGATGGGCTGCCTAGGTCTAGAAGAGGCAACACTAGCATTTGGGTAATAGTGGATAGGCTTACTAAAAGCGCCCACTTCTTAACTGTCAAGAGTAAAAGAACTGCCTCATCCCTACCATCTCTTCACCTCAAGGAAATTGTTCGACTCCATGGAATACCCTCCAGCATTGTTAGTGACCGAGACCCTATCTTCACAAGTGAGTTTTGGCAGAGTCTGCAAGAAGCGGTAGGCACACAGTTATGCTTGAGTACAGCCTATCACCCCCAAACTGACAGCCAGACAGAAAGAGTGAACAGAGTTTTGGAAGACCTTTTAAGACTGTGCGTCCTTGACTTCAGAGGGACGTGGGAAGACCATCTTTCTTTGGTGGAATTTGCCTACAACAACAGCTACCAAGCAACCATCGGAATGCGCCCTTTGAAGCTTTATATGGCAGACCGTGCCGATCGCCCACTTGTTGGTAGGAGTCTATTGACAAGCTCATACTTGGACCGGATATGATCCGAAAGACTTCAGAAAAAGTTGACTTAATACGGAGAAGAATGATGACAGCCCAAGATAGACAAAAATCCTACACCGACAAGAGGAGGACCGATCTTGAATTTGAGGTTGGGGACAGAGTTTTTCTTAAGGTATCTCCGCTAAGGAACGTTGTTCGTTTTGGAACCACAGGAAAGCAAGCACCAAGGTTCATAGGACCGTTTCCTATTATTGAGAAAATTGGGAAAATGGCCTATAGACTAGAGCTACTCGAAAAGCTGGCCGGAGTTCACAACGTTTTCCATGTTTCGCACCTCCGAAAATGTCTACATGAATCTGCTGAAGTGTTAGAGCCAAATATCCTAGAAGAAGCTGAAGTGGAATGCGAAGCAACCGTGAGGAAAGTTCCAACCCGCATATTAGGAACGGAAGTGAAGAAGCTACGCAACCGCGAAGTCAAGCTCGTCAAAGTTCAGTGGAGCAACGCCGAGGGAGACGCAACTTGGGAAACTGAAGCTAGAATACGCGCAGCCTACCCTTTTCTTTTCGAGGGTACATCTTTGATCTTTCTTTTTCCTTAAGTTGCGCTTTTATCTATCTTTTAAGGTATATCTCCTCGACCTTATCTTTTAGGTAGAAACTCTTTGGATGAAAACATGTAATTGAAACATGTTATGAATGATGGTTGCAAGTGGTTGCAAGTGATGGCTAGTGGTTGCTCATGGTTGCATATACACACACAATCTAGGTTTTAGATCAGCTCAGTCACTTCATATTGCATATGCATAAATGTATTTATATTCGTATATGGTTGGAGTTTAATATGTTGCCATATGGATGTTGCATTTATATATGAATGATTGTGCACTCATGTAGAATCATGAATAGGAAAATTTGCATACATAATGGATTCATGACACTTACATAATTTGCATAAAGGAGGTCAATTGAATCAGTAGACCGACTGATTTTGCATTAGATAAATACATGTACGCACACTTCGCATTTGATCATGAAGCATTAGAAGTCTTTTAAGGACAATGGATGCTCGTGTTTGATGGATGAGTAGATGGATGTTTGGATGTTAGGACGTACATTCTTCCTAAACTTGAAGATTTCGGGGACGAAATCCTTTTAAGTGGGGGAGAATGTAACACCCCGTGTATTCTATAACAGTGAAATTCACAAATTAAAGTATAATTAATTTCAAATCAAAGAATTAAGGGAAACGGGATACGCTATTGCATTCGTCTCGGAATTCTGCTTGGGATAGAGTCCGAGTTTGCGTAAAACGGACTCCGTATGAAGAAGATATGGCCTCCGGAAGTTTCAGAATTCAGTTTAAAATTCAAATAGACAAAAACGGCTTAGAAAACAAATTCAAAATTCAAAAATCGGGCCGGATTGGCCAGGGCGGGAATTTTCCTACCCAAGGCACCTAGGTCGACTGGGTAGTCGACCTGGCCCCTGAGCCAGGTCAAACCCAGCCCCTCCTGGCTGGCCTGGTCTGTGCTTGGCCGAATTTCTGAATCTTGCCTTGTCACTAGAGCTAGGTGTCAGCTCCTGATTGGTCTCTCCTTCAAACGAACGGCTAATATTCATCCAAGCTCCATCGACGGTCCTAATCAACTCACAAACTCTTTAAAAAGGACCTAAGACTCCACCTAATTCATACAAACAAAAATGAATATGAGACCGTCATGCTGCTGAGGAAAGATTAGGAATAGCCGTCAAAATTGAGAGACAATTAGGAGACAATTCGAAAGCTTAAAGCAATGTCAATTAAATCAAAACAACGCCTACAACAAAGGATAGCATCTCCAAATTGAGAATTCAGATTCCTGAATTGAAGATTCGTCATACGTTATAAGTAGAGTGCTATTCCGATGTGAATAAATAATTGTGTTTGATTTGTGTAAAATGAGAAATAGAATTGTATTTGATTTGTGGTTATAATAATCCATATTTGTATGTTCTTTGATTCTAAACGATTTGGGATGTTTTGGTATCACGATTGGATATTTGCAAGTATGTGATTCATGTTGGAAGTTAACAACTACATGTTCGTAGTAGTTTAATTGAGATTCATGCAAGTATATGATTCACTATTATGCCAACATAATATATATTATAATCACTTTTAGTGTAGTTGGATCCATTTGGGTATTATGACTTATGTGAATTTATGTTGGAATTGGCATCATGATTCAAGTGTAAAACCATACTTTTGTATTAGAGACAAAAGTAAGCATCTTTGTGAATTTGTGTTGACTCTATGAACATGACTAAACTATGCTTGGTGTTATGCCTAATTGAAAAACATGTTTTAGGCCTATGTTGTTATCAAAATCATATGATAATATATGTGACACATAGCTAAGTTAGATTTACATTCCAATGGCAAGTTTGCATGGATAGATTAAAAACCATGATTTCATGTTTAGGTATGTTTATGCCATGATTATATGAATAGATCAAAAACCATGATTTCATGTTTAGGTATGTTTATGCCATGATTATATGAATAGATCGAAACCCATGACTTCATGTTTATGTATGTTTATGCCATGATTATATGCCATGATTATCTTTCCTTTCAACCATACCATACTCCAACTTTTACTTAACACTTAAGGAAATGGACCCTATTACTTAGCATAGTAGAAAACTTAATTCCGTTTGAAGTATCCAAGCTAAGGGCCTGTTCTTTTACACAAAACAGACAGTTTGGAAACGGACGCGTCGAACGCATCCGACGCGTCCGTTTCCAAACTGTCCATTTTGGACAGTTTTCCCAACGGACCAAAATTGGTCCGTTGGGGTCCGACGCGTCGGAGGCGTCCGAAGCGTCCGAGGCGTCGGATTTAATTAATCATATTAAGCTTAATTATTTGGTTTAATTAATTATTTTAAGTTTTTAAAAACTTTAAAAATTGATAACTTTTGCATACGAGATCCGTTTGAGACGCGGTTTTTTGCGTTGCGATGGTATCGAAATGTTCTACGTAATGGAGTTAGTTTGAACTGAATTGGAGCAACTTATATTTTTTCAAATTTTCAATTAATTTATTTATTTGTGTAAATTATTGATATATATTATTTATTAAAAACAAATGATAAATTAATTAACCATTAATTAATTAAATTAAAAAATAAAAATAAAATACTCCGCTTAAATGCTCCGCTAAAATTCTCCGTTTAACGCAAAGAACACATTCTCCGCTAACTACAATTCTCCGCTAACATTCTCCGCTCAAATTATCCGCTCAAAATCTCCGCTTCCGCTTGCAAAGAACACACCCTAATACATGATCACCTTCGCATCAAACATACATGCTAATTGTTGGAAAGGTAACCTACCTCACATGCCTTGTTGGAAAAACCATACCCCTAAGCTGTACAAAATGGAAATCAACGTCCCTATTTCCACTTATATAAATCTCGTACTGCTTCTTCTTCTATAAGAAGTGAACCGTCCTCTCAAAGGAAAAAGAAAATATCTGTCTTCATCCTTTCCATTTCGAAAAAACCAATAAACAAAGAATCGAACTCTCCATTGTTACTTTCTTTCAAAAATAATTTCATCGGTATAATATTCAAAAAAAAGATAGGACCTTTGCTGGATACACGAGAGTGTGTTAGCGGTGGTATTGGTCTCAAAGACGGTGGCGCTAATGGAAGCACTTTTAGTTAATAGGAACAATGGGCGGTAGATGTTTTGATGAAGGGAGTGGGATATGTGAGTTGCGTGTGTTTGCTGGTGGTGTTTCAGCGAGTACGCATAGGGGAAGCTCGTCAGCTTGGGTCTGCATAAAGGTGTAGTTGGTGGTAAAGAGCAGAGTGGCGAGAAACGAGAAAGATGGTTTCGAAATGGAGAGGATGTGCTCTGAGAATGGGGAGTGTGAGCATTGGGGTTGGCAGGAGTGTTTTTCATTTGCCTTTGCGTCGAGAAGAAGAGGCTTAAGGAGCACGCACTATGAAGGAATAACAGGAGCTCGGCCACGGGATTGCATTAATGATGCTCGCGTGTTTTAATAGTAGATGGAGGAAGGATTTTTTGGTGTTGTGTTTAGCTTTCCTGGACGTGTTGAGTTGGTGCGTTAAAGCGTGAAGGGGGAGGATGGTTATAGGGTGTATTTTGTGTGTGAATGTTCGCGAGGTGGTTTACAGTTTGAATGAGGTGTGTGGAAAACAGGGAGGTTGCCAAAGGTTTTGCCATAACTTGAAAAATGGAGCAATGCGAGGTTTTGTGCACGGAAATGGTTTGCTGTTGAACATTGCATACGCAAGTAGTGTGCAGAGAAGGACGATGTACTGAAGCGCAGGAATTCATATTGAAGAAGCAACATCATACAGTGGAGGTGCATGAACATAAAACAAAAGAGGATTCGGTGAAGTCATTGGAAATGGAGAAGAAAGTTTCTGGGAGGAAATGGGAAGTTGCGGGTAGATTATGAGAGGGGATGGGCTGGGTTAAATTAGTATAAGGCCCAAAAAGGAAAATAAAATATAGGAATGAAGAATGAGTAAGACGTGCATTTGCAGAACCAAGGAGCGGTTTCATGAGTTCATCCGTGAAAGGAAAGAGATGAGCACGCCTGAAACGTAATCAACATGGTTCACCATAGCACGAACAATAGGAGACTGTTCATTAGTGTGAAGACAAGAGGTAAACCAGGGAGACATGGCGTTGAAAGGGTCTTGACGTTGGCCACTCTAGCATGTTGGAGTTTCTAGCATCAGGAAGGAAGGTTTAAAGGATAAGCTTAACGGATTGATTAAATTTACCAATGGAAGAGAATTTAATGAAAACTGCCACGTTGGGATCGTAACAACGAGAGCTACGTTGTGAGGCTGATGTGGCAGACAACTGACGCAAATAGTTATTTAACGATTAATGCGCAAAGGTGAGTAAATTCGCTAACTTTGATCTATTTTAAATATTATAATTTAATATTGGTTGAATGTTGTGTGATGGTCATTTAGGTAAATTACAATTAAAATTGGTTGAAATATATATATATCGTTCCATATGTACACATCATCAGTTGGATACTGATTCCATCGATTAGAGTATTCCCTAGTATAGAGTTAGTGTTAAATGTGTTGACTAACATCTGTGGATGGAGAAAACCGGTTGGAGGATTCCAACCGGATTCCTCAATATTTTATATGTGTACTGTTTGTTCTATATATACACTGTTTGAAGCCAAATTACATTTAAAACCCTATATGGATAATGATTAAATCAACAGACGATATCGATTAGAGAAAGTGGCAGCAACTGACCATAAATCCATCGTTTGGTTAACAAGTTGTTTGGCCGTCAGGCAAATCAACGAAATTAATTATAAAAAATTATATTTTTATAATTAACGCGGAGTTTAAATTATAATAGAAGTTCTATTATAAACCAGTATTTTAGAGTTTGTTTTTATAAAGTAAATAAAAACGATTGTTAACATTTAAATTAGCTTATAAAGCAGAAATTATCCTATGAGTAACTATTTGGATAATTATTTTAAGATAAACAAGTTAGAAATATTATTAGATTAAATATATTAGTCCAATGAAGAAGTAATTAAAATCAGTTAACAAATTTACTGGTGGAATGAAGTTGATTAAATCAACTGTTTATTTGGAAAATGATTATTAGGTTAATTGGTCTTCAATTTATCTAATGAAAATAATTTAGCGGCAAACCAATCAGAAATTAATAAGACTCCTTATTAATTACCTTTTTAATCAATATGGTGTGAAATAATTATTTAACCAATATAATTAGTTATTGTTTATATATACAGTAAGAAACCAATATATTTTAGATTAACGATGAAGTAAAGCGAAAAGTTAATGTTTAACATATATAGTCATGAACAACAGATATTTCGAAGTATGAATATGGTATTATAAAACCATATTCCAAATAAAACAAGAAATACGGTTTGAGGAATACTATAAGCACTAAGGAGTTCAGAGTTACAGATTTATATCTATTCTAAGATAAGAACGTTGTCGATCAAGGTCTGAGAGGTAAATAAAATACCCCAACTTGAACGGCTTCACTATTATCGAGGAACGATATCAGTTTGTAATGGAAAGAGATGTCAAGATTAGTATAAAAGAATATGGCAGCGTATTGCAAGTCTCAGAACTATAGCAATAAAATAACACTGTTGAGTAGGCTTAAGCGTGATAGTTATGTCGAGATTAGTTATAAAGGGGAATATTACAGCATATGACAAGATTTTGAACTATAACGATAAATTAGCGTTGTTGACCAAACTTAAGCGTGATTTTTATATATAGCACTACTCCCTAGGGAATGTAAACAGTTGGGTTCGAAATCCACTTATTCGGAAGTAATAAATAACGATGTTTGTCCAAAGAAAATATAAGAATAAGTTTAGAAAGAGAAATTGGAGAATCGTGTTAGAAAACGTTGACAACATTTCGATGTTCGAAATGTGATTAGGATTAAATCATTAGGATTTGGAAATATAATTCGATGATGTCGAATGTATTAAAAGTAAATTATTTTTAGGAATTATAATCTTATAGGATAGTTAATATTTAGGTCCAAACCAATAAATTAAAGAAGGATATGTAATCAATATTAGTTATAAACTTGATATTGATTTAGCAAGAAGTTTGGCTTAGAAATAGGGTTTATAAAGTGAAACGAGAATATAAAAGAGATTTCGGGAAACAAGATAACGGTATTTACTACTTGAATAATGAGTTATATTGATAAAGGTGATCAGATTTTTATAATAAAAATGATATTCACATTTTAAAGTGAATAATGTTTTAAAGTGAACGCTTGGCAGATTAAAATGTTTAAAATGAAATTGGAAATATTTTATCAATATAGTTAGGGTATATTATCCAAGTGTAGAAAATAAAGAACGTGAAAAGAAAGGAATTTTTTCGAACATTAATAACATATTTTTTCTGGAACATGAAAGAATAAGAGTTTATAATAACTGGAAATGTTTTCAAAGAAGTGTAAAAAGGCTAAAACGGGATTTGAGAAATATCTGGTAAGATATGGGAATTCGAGTAATAAAAACAAATGTTAAATAAAAAGTACCCGTCTTTATGTGATGTCTAGTTATACATTTGAATGTATGTTTGTTTTTACTTTGATGGTTAAATAACCGACTATCGAAGTGTTTTGACCATCGTTGTCAATACGGAGAGACCGGTTGGATATATTATCCGGAAACCACTCCCTATAGGCATAAGCACTGCGAATTATATTATGCTAAAGACAATTGAAGACGGAGTGAAATGCAAGGGTCGTCCAGTTCCATAATAGTGCTTTCTGTTTGTCCAGTCCCAGGACAACTTGTATGGACGAGTGTCTGACAAAGTATTTCCAATGGTCATGCCGTTGATTTTTACGAATATACCAAGTTGGTGGGGAGAAGGTAACTTCTCTTTATTTTACACCCAGTGTGCATTTGTGTAATCAATATGTGATTACCGATTTGACGATGTGGCATTCAAAGTGAATGGTGATCAGATGATCTGAAGATAGACGTAGCATCTAGCCTTACAGCCAGGAAGTAACAAAAGTTGGGCAGGATGGCTAGTTGGGTCATACCCAAGCAGGGTGTATTGTCACTGATCTAGAGAAAATTCATATTTGCTCTTCTTTTTGACTCTATATCTTCGGATGACGGTTGGATGACCAACAATCGTGGGTGATAATATATTCACTACACTTAAGCTAAATGAATGGGAGGTCGTGTATGGTCGGGTTGCAAGATGTTCTTGTTGAACCCCAGTGTGCACCCTCTAGAGTACACTGATCGGAAGGTGCTTCCATTTCTTGTTTGTTGGAATCCAATCTCTAATAAACGCCCTGCGGTTTATGATTTTATACTATATATGTGGAGCGTGAGATTCAAGCATTCTGCTACATGGTTATTTATTTAATTAGACATTATTATAATATCACTGGATTTTGATATCAAAATGGTTTGGGTTATACTAAGGTAAAAGCCGTCCATGTTTATGTGTGGGTTGGTCTTACTATTATCCTTTTGTTTCAAGAAGGAATTTCAAAGTTAAATAGTATGGTTGGAATTTACTCACACCAGTCCCATGACTGACCTAGAGTTTATTTTGTTTGTTTTCCCCTAAACTCTTGGGTGCCCAAATTTGTACGGGCAGTCAAGTGTTTCAGGATTTTACAGATTCACTTGGAGGAGCTCAAAGCAGGAGGCTTCACCATTAGTTATATAGAGATTATATTCCATTGTGATGTATATGAGGTATACTCTGATATGGTATGTATATACAAATTCAGATTTGTATTTCAAAGTTATGATTAATATATTTTATTCGTTCCGCTGTGAGTTTCGTGTTTACTCTGATTCTGTTCAGTTGTGTTCTCCTTCTTCTATTCTATTAGTTCTATCTTATCTTTCTCATCCTCTTAATTCTTTCTATTAATGATCTAAATTTTCGTGCACTTTGAGTTGAATGTGTAGGATATTAGTCAGCTCAAATTGGTATGGATTTTCCAGCCGTTACATTTTTCTATGTCCATTAATGATGATTTCGCGAGTCAATGCTATCTCCAATCCTTTTCCGAACACGTCACAACTTCGACCAAATCGCTTTGAGTTTTCTGACGACGTTCTCGAGCCTTGATCATGTCGCTAACCAAAATCTTGATGCGTGACAGCTTTGACCAAAAAGCATGTCAACACTTTGCATGTCAAAACATGTCTTGCATGATCGAAGAAAGATGTGTTTTGCGAGAAAACAAGAAATCCAGAATCCAAAGCGAGGAGAAGTCCAAAGTGAACTTCTATAGCCAGAAAACCAAAGAGCCGTGATCGCGTCAGATCGTATTAACTAGAAATCCAAAGTCAACAAATCATAAATCCACGATCACTCTACATCATATAATCCATGGACCAGAAAACCAGAAAGTCTGAAATCCAATGAAAGCCTATAATCGCTCTGAATCATTTTGAGAGAGATAACCAGAATAACTGTAGTACTCGAGGGACTACAAGAGTTTGATTACCTGAAAAACCAGGAAATCCATAGCCAGGAAGCCAGGCGAACCCGATATTTGTAAATCCAGAGTAACCAATAACCATATAGTCATATATCTTGATGAGTTCAAGGCGGCCTTGCCGAGACAAGATGACCAAGAACATGCCAATTTGTTCCAAGATGGCCTTGCGAGGCAAGACAACCAAGGACAAGTTAGTGAGGTCCAAGACGAGATTGTGAAGCAAGACGACCAAGGATAAGCCAGTGAGGTCCACGACGACCTTGCAAAGCAAGACAACTAACAAAGAGCCATGGACCAAAGTCCTTATAGTATGTAATGCAGTTTTAAATTTCATACCCCACAAGCAAGCGTCCTTACTTTGCGAAGTAATATTATTGAAGTTATAAAAACTTGCAGTTTTTTTAGTAAAAACAAAAGAAAAAACCGATAGTTCATCACCCGTAAAGAGCATGGCAAGAGGAATGTTGTCCACGTACACGGGTATGCGGACTTAGCTGCCTTTGTTTCAAATCCGTCTGTGAAGGGAACTGAATGGTTTATCGTCTTCCAAGAGCATGCCCAGGATCTCGCTGATTCCTACACATAGGTAAGAAAACTTAGCCACTCGAGTTCCAAAATTAGAGTTATCTCAAGGCGGCCTTGTTGAAGCAAGACGACCAAGAGTAGCCATAATAGTTCAAGGCGGCCTTACCAGAGTAAGACGACCAAGAAAAGCCAAAGCGTCCAAAGCGCCCTTACCGTGGTAAAAAGACCAAGGAATGCCGAAACAGTTCTGAGACGACATTAACGGAGTAAGACGACCAAGGAAAGCTAAAACCAATCTATTTTATTATTAAGCATGGGTTGATGGTGTGTTGTCGAGCAAAGAGTATGTCTAGAGATTATAATAGCTCTCATACATGGGTATGTCGACTCAACCATCTACAGCCCCGAAAGCCAAAAGATAAATACAGAGGGCCAGAGCCTACAAAGCCAAATACATGGGTTGGAGCTTGAATATCCAAAATCCAGAGAAAGACGAGAGAGCCAAACCATAAGCTCAAGAAATCCAAGAGATCCAAAAGCCAGAAAACCAGAAGTGAGAAATCCATGAGTGGGAAGCCCATTATTCAAGAGCCATAAATCCGGGATACCAAGCAAATCCAAGAACAAGTAACATGTAACACCCCACACTTTTTTCCACCCAAAATTTGACAAAAATCAAAACTTGAACACATCCAAGCATGGAGCATGAATATCTGGTACCTACAATAAATGAGCATGAGCGTAATCAAAGTACGATAAAAGGAAACTCATAGCGGAAACAGAATAGGATAACTAGTATTAAATTTAGTAACTGCTTTTTTCCAAGTAAGTCACTTTGCCAATACCGAGCGTGAGAGAGAACTAGAACCAAAAGCCAAACTCAAACATCTATGAGAACCCGACCTTCTCTAGAAAATTTGGGAGGTTGTAATGAGGAGGGGGTCAAAACAACAAGTTCTGGCGACCAAGAAATGCACAACACAGATTATAATACACAAATGTACCCCCACAACACCAAAATGGCTAATTTGACAATAATAAAATTTTGCTAAAAAGTTTAGAAACACTTTTTCAGTGTTACAGATTAGTATGTTGCAGATTTTTGAAACACCTATATTATGTTTCAGATCGACGGATTGAAACACTGAGAAAGTGTTTCAAATAGATAAACTGCAACACTTATTTAGTGTTTCAAATAAATAAACCGCAACACTTATTGAGTGTCTCAAATTGATAAACCACAATACTTATTGAGTGTTTCAAGATAACAACTGGCAACATTTAATAGACATTTCAAATTGACAATCAGAAAGACTTCTTATATGTTTCAAACTAATTATCCATCACACCACGATTGTGATATGAAAATTGTTTTAAAACGTGTAATTGATATCTTCAGTAATATAAATAGATACAATCATTCTCCAAACTATAAATTCATAAGCAAATTCACCAAAAACAAATTACTATAAAATAAAGATAAATCATATCTTTAAAGAAACAACAATATACAAATATACCACAACAAGTCCAAGTTACATAACAAGTTCAAGGTTTACAATATAATAATAATAAAGATAACCAAGTTTGCTCCCAAACACTTTCTATGCCCCTTGATTCATCATATTATCATATTGAAATTCATATCTACAAAAAAGAAAAAAAAAGCATGCATTGCTAGACTATTAGACAATGTAAGAATTTAGTAACTTGTTTACACAATCAATGCAAATAAACATCAAAATGGAACATTTTACATTTACAACTAAAGAATGATGATATTTATCTTAATAAAAGCTAAGATGAAACCAAAACTCTAAATTTAATGCTTACATTTGACTAAATTGAATTATTATTCGATATAAGTTCAAAATAAGAAGTAACTCCCACATTTGCAATGATAAATCACAAGTAGTTCACCATTTTATAAGAAAAATATATATTTAAAATAGTAAACTTGTACCCAAATAGAAGAGATAATGCCAATCATGTAAAAGGTGATAAGCTTAGTCCAAGCTGGCAAGTGCTACCAACCATAACCGTTGGCCACCCCTAAACATATTTGAAATCAAAATGATACAAATGTAGTAATTAATCCTAAAATTTATGTAGTTAAAGCATAAAACATAAATATAATTACCAGATAGAACTCCTTCAGTAGAATCTGATAGCTTAGACGTAGCGAGAAAATGTGTCATATAAGAAAATTGTAGAACAATTCCAATATAGTTAGTAAATGAAAACACAAATTCTATAACCAAATGAAAATGTAAGTTGGTTGTCACAACGAGAAAACAAGATGGTCTCAATGTCATAAATAGCCCATTGGTACAAGTGAGTTCCAAAGAGATTTGAACTTGTTATGTCTAACATGCATAATTCGGCTAAAATAACTATGAACCTCTTTAGGACCCAAAAAGAGTTGCAGGTTAGACACCTCATAAAGGCTACAAAAACATATAGCAGGTTGGGTAATTCAGAAAGTTGGACAACCAACCGATCATGTTGGATTATTTATTTATATATCATTTTATTAATTTATTGGTTGAGGAACAACATACATTCGTACAGATTTACAAAGATCTCTGGACACTTAATTTTCATCATACAGTTCATCATAACATCTAGAACATGAAAACAAATGAAAGCGTATGCACTTTTAAGCAATTGCTATAAATGACATAATTTTCCCATTCCAGTATACGAGGGCACATGTAAAACCATGGCAAGTTTTATAAAAGGAAGATAATGGTGGATCAGCATCATACAAGGCACGTTGATATTCTTTAAGACTAGCTACGCATAACTAATTGAGTCATAGTTGCATAAACACACGGGTCCTATAGCACGTAAGATTAAACCTTATGAGACTTATGTTATCCTTATACTTCCATTATTGCATACATTATATTTATGTGCTTTAATAGAAGTAATGATAAATGTGAATTTTGGTTCAGTTTACAAGTGTTTTCTAAAAGATGGTACTATAATTGCTATGAAACAACTCTCATCTAAATCAAAGTAAGGAAACCATGAATTTTTGCTTTCAACCGTGTTTGTACACGTCCAATGGACATGTTAACCGTACTAGTATAACAACACCACTCGCACGGTTATAGTCGTCAACAATTGGCAAAGGTAATGGATAGTTCTTACTTGATTGCTTTGGGTAGCCTCCATCAGTAGGTGTATATGCGTAATGCTCAAGTATTTTCTACATGAATGAAATGAATCAAGGAAATTTGATATTTAGCATCTTAGAGGCTTAAACAAGGAAAATTTTATCCTAATTATACCTGAGAGCTTTGACAGTGTAGCATCCAACTTCTCGGCCACTGATGTAATCCATGCCTAAAAAGAGTAATGTTGAGTGATTTCCACAAAAGAAAATTTTACATGTTAAAGGACGTGCTGCCTACAACCAATAATGATGCTAAGAAAATAAAGACACCTGATCAAGATTGTTGAAGCCTCTAATAGTATCACCGCCAATAATTGCAATTCCTTTATCGCCCAGTGGCTGCAAAATAGCTGCCTAGCAGAGTGATCTATTAGTTGGTTCACAATAAAATTGAGCACAATGCAACAGTATTACAGTACCGTATTTTTCACGTCAAAAAATAGCCCGGGGGGATGTTTAATTGCTCAATGGCTCTTTGATAAGCTTTTGCTTGTCTTCCAAGATGGCACAATTATCATATGTATTACAGATACGCTTGACACTAATATGCACAATCAACTGATTATATGGGACATCAAATTTGATATAAAGACGTTACAGTTATGATTTCCAAGGTGGAATGGGATTTTGAATGAAATGTTAAGGTGTCCTGCAGCTTTATGGTTTTAAGAAAAACTAGTGTGTTACTATCCACGAAATCATTAGAATTTACCTGTGTGTTCATAGGTAAAAATGGAAGCTCCACCATCCGTGGATAAAGAGAGAGATTCGCCAAGTAGGTTTCTGTAAGAGATTAGATTAGAAACATGTCAATTCACAGTTGAACTCTAGTTAAGAAATTAATGTTTTCTAAATTATCTTGCATGAAACACTGCATACTTCAGACCAGATGTTTTACTTATATCTACCTCTTCAGTTAGTCAACATGCACGTACATCTAAAAAAAGGTATTGATATTATTGGTAAACAAGACGCGTAAATGAAATTATCTAAACTTCAGAAATTAGGTATCTTTGTTTACAAGATGATCTTAGCTATAAAAACAAATAAGACGAACGTGTTCATATGTTTCTAACTTCAAAAACAATTTTGTTATTGTGTTTTAAGAACACATACGATTGCCAGATTGTATTGCATTTTTGCATAAAGAGCCTTGCATTAACTTTGGAACATCAACAGCTACATCATCATTGATTGAAGTTTCAGCTGCAACTCTAATCTGAAGTAGCAATCTACCTTCATAAACAATAACTAATGATCGACAACATGACACATCTGAAAGAGAATTCCCAAGCCCTGCAAATTATGTAGAGTTTTAAGCATGAATCCTTCTATTTGGATGTATATAAGTGTTTATCCAGATACCCAGTAACCATAGGTTATATGGAACCAGAATATGCAATGCGAGAACACTTAACAATTAAGACAGAAATATACAGTGATGCAATAAATTCTTCAAACATAGATCTAAGGTACCTCTATCGATAATTATCATCGAGTGTACTGCATAGGACATTATAATTTCGCACCCCTTTTTCTTCGGTTTTTCTCTGATATGTAGTATACAACACTGAGATTTTATATAATTGAAATCCAAAGAAAATGGTTATTTAGCTTAGTCTAGTCGTATAAAATGTACATAAAACTGAACCTTATCGACGTAGCAGTGAGAACGACCTTTCACGACAAGCCACTGTGGACGACCAAAGAGCTGAAACATAATTAAACATGTTTTACTATTAATACAATATATAACTAGTTTACTGAAAGTTCCATTTTAATATCAAAACATTTTGAATGCCTGAATTGAAACAGTACCCAGTTTTGTTGAATGCCTGAACTGATTGAAATATGAATCAGGAAGCTAATTGTAGCCTTCTATTACATCCATTCATATAACCAAGAGATGAAGATTTTCAGCATATAATACTTTATTATGTTTCTAGTACACATAAGCCATTATACGCGCGAACTTGTCCAAGAAACTTAAAGAACCATATACATACATGCAACCATCAAATCCTGCCTTATGCCTTCTGAGCCGACTACAGTCACCTAAAAAGATGATAAACATATTAAACCAGTGATAATAAATAGAAGATGATAGGTTAATTAAACCTACTCATACAAGTATTAAAGCAGTCTAAATAACTGGTCTTGCAACGAAGCATTGGGCTTAAAAAAATACTATTGGTCCACAAGCAATCCACATAACCGGTCCTGTTGTGAAGCATATTTTCAGCCAGCTTCCTGTCCATTGTATTTCCTGTTAATATGTTTGCAAGAAATTTGTATACATTCACAATATGTATGCATTTAATGTGCTACAAAGTTATATAAAAGTTGCACCAGAAGAAATATAAATACTAGGAAGTTGCATCAACAGATAATTGCAGCTAGCTTGAAGAAAACAAAACCAAAGAATTAGACATGTCAAAATTTAGCAACTTAGCATGAAAAAAATGCAATATACCAAAGCCTTTGAGGTCGGAGACATTTTCAAACTATTGATCACATAGAAAGCATTTTAGTTCAGGCATTTAGAATAAAACGAACAATTTAGACCTAATTTAATCTAAAAACCGTATAAATAGTCTCATCTGAAAATAAACTAGGATGCACCTGATTCTTTATGATGTAGCCTTTTTTTTGTTAGTTGTGATGACCGCCGCTTATAGAAAGGAAACATAGTACCAAAGCATGGGACTCTTGTCTTCGCATTTACTCTTAACCATACATTTTATTCATTCATTTTTCTGAGTCTTTTACATTATGGACAGGGCCACCTACATAAGTTGCCAGATTATGAAATGTACATTTCACTTGATTCAAAATTCTCTTATTTTACATTTCATACATGGACTGGACTGCATGCTTGAAGATAAAATACGTTATCCAAATATATTGAGTCTTGGTGATTCAGGGACTATTAAGGGATACACATCTACCTTAGCATTAATCAAATTTACAATGAAAAACATTTATTATTCATTAATTTCAGCTGACAATATTCTGTCTTATATCTTTGTATGCCAACTATATATAAGCACATATTAATTGATTAACTAGTGAATCAATATCTTAAATCTATGACAGCAAGAAACGATGTTCAGTAATTAATAAATTTGTCTGTTGGGAGTTAACATGTTACATGGACTCATAATGAATAAAGTGAATCGTAGATAAACAAAAATAAACCTCATTTTATTATGTAGATCTCAACATCAATGCATCCCTCCATTTTAATTGATTATAATGTGTTAGAATTTACATTTAATGGATTCAAACATACTGTGAAAAAAGAACCATTAATTTTCGCTACCAATGTCTCTAAGAACATTTATGCATTCATTATGTTCTCTTATTAACACAAAATGGTATGTTACATCTTCAGTTATACCATATATTTATCTTGTGTCTGAACCATCCCCTATTACATCATTGTAAGTTTGAGAATATTCATGTAATGGATTATCGTGCATGCAATTTTCCATTCCTGATGGTGGGTAAAAGCGTGGGAACAATAATTTGATGCGGAAAGCATCAACTCCATTTAAGTAATACTTGTATCGCCTCTAAGCTCTTATAAATCCTAACCTCCTTAAAGAGCCAATGCACCTTTTCTTGTGACTTCCACTTCTAATGTCACGTGAATAAAATTTGTGAAAATCGTTTTTTTTTTGCTTTTATAATATTAACCATGCATGCATCTACACGAGTGGTTTTTAATTTAATTTTGTATCTTCATATACAAGTACTACCACTTGCAGAAGTACTTAATCAAACAATAATTGTGGAACCTAACTACAAATGGTATCTAAGAATTAGAAAATAGGCCAAAACAGCAGCAAGGATAAATAAATGTGTTAGATTCTCTTTTCCATTCTGAAAATTAAGTCATAAACAAGTGTGCAACAACAACTGTCGTTATGTACAGTATTAAGACAATTTGATGCCAATAAGGGTTTGAGGGTAGAGACCCCGCTACCGTTTGGTTATACAACCTACCATTAAAAATAAAATGCATGACTACATTTCAGGATTTGAACAAGAGAGACTTTACCACTTCACAGCTAGATTCTCCCATGAATCGAATGGCCCTAGCGACTAGTTACATTGCTGCAACAACAAAGGGAAAAGTAAGCATCGCAACATATTTTTGAAACAAACAGATAGATAAAAATAGATAAAATTAAGAATAAAACTTAAGCGGTATTAGGGATGACAGTAAAACTCATTAACAAAGTACAGATCGATCGCTGTCTTCTTTATCCATTGAATGTATTATATCGCGTAGGTTGACATTGAATGTGTTATATCCATTGAAGTCATCTCCTTGGCTATGAATACAAGTCCGGAAGAAGAACACACACACATATCATAAATTGGCGATTGTCATAATAATTTAAGTAAAAAAGCAGTACATAACATGTAAAATTGAGCTCCATCATAAGAGTTCAATGAGTTAAAAAACAAGGAAACAAATAGAATGAGATATTAATAAAAAAGAGCAGAGAATAAGACAAAATTATTGAGCCGATAAGAAACCAAATTCAAAACACCAGGTGTAGTATTATGCAAAGGATCTTCATTATCATCTTTCCTGATCCCAAAAAGGAACGACGGTAGGACAAGAACTCGAACTTACAACTAAATCAATAAGCAGAATCTAGAATTTATGTAATAAGTTAACGTAAAATGATATAGGAACAAACTAACCTGATCCCAAAATTCAGACACGGATCCTGAACAAACACGTCACCATTTTAGGAGTATGAATCTTCTTCCATACCCATCTAGACAACAACAAAGAGGATTTAAATTTATGCAAGTAATAAAGTGAAAGTAATACAATGGGGGAAAACGACTCACTTGAATTTCTTGTGGATGGATTATATTTTGTAGAATTTGGGAATGCGCCCTGACTGGGGTTTTGGTAACGGTGGATCACCCTTAGAGAACGGAATTCAAAAAATTGGAGCTAGGGATTGAAAAAAAAAACAAAGAATGCGACACAATTTGGATTTTACAAAGGCAGGCCGATTTGGACTTGGGAATGGTATTTGGCCCTATTAAATTTGTTGGAAATGTCAGGGTAAAGAATTCTTTTTTACATAGAAAATTGAATATATAAAAATGATAAGTAATAACGGAAACACCTAAATAAATATTGAAACACTAAATAACTGTTGTAGGCCTAGACACTAGAAAATAGTGTTTCAAATAAAAAATATTATATGTTTCAAATTTGCTTATTTGGTGTAGTGCCCATTTGGTTCAACCCAAGATGTATGCCTATCAAGGTTAGTGATTTATAGCCTAACCTTGTAAATGTTTATGCATGACTCTGCGACTTTTTCGAGAGTAGTATTCTAAAGGTATAATACCGAGATAGAACGTTTACGCATGTACTTGTGAAGCCTTTATACCAGAACATGACTGTTTATTTAATCGAGAGTGGAACCCTAATTACGGGGTTTTTATATATGTATGCATCATCATTCTTTATCCTTTATTATTTAATGCCTCACTATCAATGATAGACAAGATGGATTCTCCCTGATCACTTAAGACCCAAGGCAGATCTATTGGCCACTTATTAACCCTCGATAATCTATTCAACGTTAACATAAACTAGAGGGTACTAGCTACGAGCCCTACTAGTTAAGGGTTTTCATTCATGCATATACCCTTGCACCGTGTAAGGTGAGAGGTAGTATTTTATCGTTCGCTATACCATCTAGCTGACTTCTTTGGATAACCTCCTTAGTTGCTTATTACTTCCCATAGGATAGGTAGCCATATCTGACATTTCAAGTTTCCAGGTTTGGACAGGCAATAAGACACATGCCGTTTAATACCCTTAAATTGAAAATTCTATTCCCAGGTGGACTCCTCAACCCAAAGCTACTTATGAACCAAGGAAGAGTACTATATGCGAAAGTTATTGGATTCATACCCCATTTGCCTTTTGCACCTTTCCCTATTGGGATAAAGTATGCTACGTTATTAAGTTATTCCCGTTTAGTCTCTCTACACAGAAATACTATAGGTATTGATTCATCATCGTCACGGATTCGTATGGTTAATAATATTTTACATTATTATCCTAATAAGTCAAGCTCAATTTTAATTATAAGGGTTGTATTTGTTAATGTAATTAAGGAAGGTTATATATCCTCTTTTACCCTCGGATATTTATTTGATTTACTTCCCTAATTTGGACTTGGTATTTTAAACGACAATCAATATCCATAAATGCCCTTTTTGACTCCTATTTTCTCTTATTTTTATCTTTATTTCCCCTTTTATGACCATAACGGTCATATTTTCCTAAGGCAAGTGTTTACCAGTCCCAAGGTTTCTATTTGTTGTACCCCAACAGACAATTACTATTCTTATTCGTTTATTTATTGGTTGACTATTGTGTGTGTGTATATATATATACACATACACACACACACACCATGCCTCTCACATTAAGTTGGAAACTTGTCGATGCTGGATTTGTTAGTCGGTTCCAGGTAGGCTTCTATCATAAGTTAAACTTAACCTCATGCCTTAGTACATTTATTTTTATGCATTATACCCCTTACATTAAGCTGACCACCTGTGGTTGCTGGATCTGCTGGTTGGTTCCAGGAAGGCTTATACCACAAGTTGAGCTTAACCTCGTGTCCAAATGCAGTTATAATCCTAATTCCATAATTTGGGGTTTATAACATTTATCCTAATTAAATTTGGAATTGTATCCCCTATCAATTTCATTTTCCCCCAATCAATATTGCTGCAATTGTTATTTATTCATTTACGGTCCTATTTATAGTAATTAATTATATTGATTGCCAAAAATGGTTACCATAAATATATTAATTCAATATGGATTACATTTACATATAATTCCAAAATTGAACCTTATCCAACATTCAAACATTCCATACAATGCATGTTTTACCGTTTTACGCTTATTTGGATGGATAATATGTATGTATTTATTTTATTGTTTTCGTGTATTCAACGTAGTTATTATTTTTATTTTTATACCTTAAATGATTTGGTTTAATCAATAACCAAACATTCCTTTTTGCATTCAATCTTGTCAAAAGGTTCTAATCTTAGCCGTAACCATTGTAAATTATGCCTAATAAATGGAATTGGCATATTTGAAAATCACAAGAAATATATGTAAATATTTAATTTGGAATAGTTGATGCAAATTAAGAATATATATATATATATATATATATATTTACACATGCATTTGCACCACTTTTATCTTTTTGATCATTTTATCACACCTCTTTGATTTCAAAATAACGCATTTTCTGCAAAAGGAGGAAAACAACACATTTACAACAAATAAGCAAAAACCCAACAATACTGAATACAAACAGGCATATTTCTTTCAATATTACAATCAAATAATTCACCAATTTCATGTTGTTACCCAAATTCATATATGTTAATATTCAACTCTGAACTAAAGATCTGGAATGTGACTACATCTAATTGGTGTTTAGAAGGGCTGATTTTCAGATCCACAGTGCTATACAACATATTTCTTGTCATAACTATAGGAACATGTGTGAACAAGTTTAAGAATACCACAATTGATATTAGGTATAACCATAGCTTATAATTCACAAGTTTTAACCATATTTATAATCAAATCTGATGGTTGTCAATAAATTCACAATATTTAAATGAACAAATCTGATAGGGGATAAACACAAAAGTATAGATCTAATTCAAATGAAATATTTAAGTTATTATACTATATTCGTAAAATTCTCACGCACCTTATAGCCTTCAAATCCAAAGTTCGAACCCTTTTGGCCTACAATCCCCAAATTCTTATAAATATACAATTTATCTAGAAAGGGGAAAATCCCAGATCTGTAGTGATGTAAGAAACATGAAGAGAGGGGAAAATCTGATTTGGGGCGTCAATTTGCATTCCTTTCCATTAGATCTGCCTATCCTCTCAATTTCATATGAATTGGATTTGATTTGTTTGTATGAATATATTTTTAGATATAAGAAATTAGGTTTGGAGAAGGAGAAAAATGGAAGAGCCCCACTGCCACTACCGATTTAGAGGAAAAAGAATGAGGCCTTACCCGTTTATTTATAGGGGTGGAAATGGCCAAAGACCATCGGATTAGTTTTAAGTTATCTCAATCCATCCATTTTCATAATATTATAAACCAAACCCTAAAAACCTGGCCGTCACTGGCCTGACGCCTAGTAGGTCGATCGCTACGGTCGACCGCTTGGGCCTCAGTTACCAAGGTTGGTTTAGCTAAATAATGTAATATATTATTATAAATTCTGATTTATTAATTTTCCGTTCATTTTCATACTTCGTCCGTAACTTTTTCATATGGACTCCCTTCGCAAAACTCCAAACATGACAGTTGACAAAAATTCCGAGGAGAACGCATCGTTAACGTTTCGTGGCCAAATTCCATCATTTACATAAAATCCTATTTTTTAAATTCTAATAATTAATTTATATCGCCAAAATTACGGGTTTTTACATTCTTCCCTCCTTAAAAGGAATTTCGTCCCGAAATTTGGACGTCTATAGTCCTATTCTCCAAAAGCAATTTGTGTACATCCACTTTGCAACTATGTGTATATGTGCATGATGTATATAATGCAATTCAATCACAAAATATGCATGCAAGATGATTCAAATCGGATCCTCCTATAAGTTCGCATTAAAATTTTGAAATACTTTTGAAAACATGATGCAAAAATCCTAAATATACTGGAAGTTCAACATGAATGCAAATTTTGAAAATTCTTTTTCATTCATAACCCTCACACAATTACTAATAAAAATGTGAAGCAACCAATTTTGCATCCAAACCCTACCATTCAAAACATCACGCAGTCTAGTCGTTTCCTATTTAATTTCTCCTATACCGAAAAAAGGAAATTGAAGCGAGGAATTTTAACATTTTTCCCGATTACAACTTTTCAAATTCCTGCCCTACAGTGGAATGTTTACCTTATTTACCCAAAATACTCCAAAAAATCTCATCTGTAGATTGTAAAGGAGGCTTAAAACAAGCTCCAAAACGTAAAACAAGTTAATTAATAGCTCGTGTGCATCATTGACAAGGTATGGAAACAATGTTTCTTCCTTGCTACCATTAACTTTTTATCATATCATTGGTACTACTGCACCACTAAAACGCGCACACAAAGCATCCAAAATCTTCCTTACACCATTCATGTAACTAAAAATCTAATTTTTTCATAAAAATAAATTTCCGCTTCAAAACTTCTTATGTTCATTTTGAAAATTCCTTTCCAATACCGCTTTATTTTCCATATGAGATTTGCATAAAAATCAAAGTTTCGGTAACGTGCACTTTGTGCCATTTAAATCGTCTACCTTAATAAAAAATAGACGTTTAAATATGCCTAATTTGCCGTATTCAAATTTTGAGTTTTCGCACAAATCGAAATAAAAGAAAGTAAATCGGTTAAAATTTTAAAATGGTAAAAGGTTTTTTTTCCAAAAACTTCAAAAATGTATTTTGCAGAAGCTTAAGCAATTCAAGTCACATGTTGTCGAAAAAGAAAGCCAGTCATGCCAAAAATGCGAAAACTGAAATCACACACAAAAGACCAAAATAAATTTTAGCTTTAACAAGCAATGCTGATTTATTTATTTATATACTCGTGATGAAAACAACGCAAAACCGGTCTTTTGCTAAAATTTATCCAACACAGGGTTTTATTCTTTCCAACTCCAGGACAACTATTAATTTTGATAAGAAAATTGAGATTTCATTCAAACAGGTGTGCATGAATGACATAGACATTTCCAAACTTAGAAACCTCATTAACCTAAGTCGTGCGATTTGAATAACACTAACAATTACAAGCAGGAACCACCACAAAGCCAAGATCCCGATGCTGGAAAGGGATAACTACAAAGATAACGACAAAACAACACCAAACTTCTAAAACAATGTCTATAAACAACGAGATATCTTGCTCCGTGGTTGGAGATCAATCCAATTTTTATGGTCTTTAATTAATCATATCATGGAAGCAAAATGCTTAATCTCGTGTTACAAACACTGCTAGTGTTGTTGGAGGTTTCTACATCATCACCTCTTTTAAAAGAGAATTTATGATGAGAAAAGAAACGTACCGCAGAACTGCTTCTCATGGAAATCAACCTAATATTTTCTAAAGACAAAAAGGGAAAGGTGAAATTACAGGAAGTAACTCCATGAGTCAAAGAACAACAAGCTGAATTGAATAAGATGTGGCGCTAAATGATGGTTACGCCATCGATCAAGCAAAGGATTAATTTACGCATCATGAGGCAATCTAGCTATAACTTCCCATCTATAGAACGATGTGCTAAATGGGTCACACGTCTACATGGGAAGTTCGAACATAGATTCCCAAACACAAGAACTAACATTAATAAAAAGAAATTTGCTACAAAATCTCCAAAGCCAATCAAACCAAAAATACTATACAAGTCCGTGTAAAACACGGATTCCTTTAATATCTCATATGGATTTTCCTATGAAAAACAATCAACAGATAGCTTATTCTTCATCTTCGAAATGACGATCGCCTTCAAAAGAACCTATTCGAACAAGGTATAGCAAAGGCAGATGCAGAAAAAACAATAAACCATATTCTAAGATCTTGAAGCAACTGACCGGTTTAAGTCCAACTGGCTCGAAAATTATTTTAGCCCTAAAGTGGTGAGACCTTTTTGCTCATTTGATCCAACCAAATGATCCTACCTAAGGAAGAGACTTAAATGGTGAGGGTAGGATCATATATTGCAACTAGGTATTATAGGCCAAGAAATGGTCGGAGGGAAGAAATTAGCTCCTGGAGTATTAGTAAGGCAAGAACTAATGCGCAATCTAGAGTAGAAAAAGAGGAGATGTGGTGACAACAAAGAAAGAGAAGAAGGATAGAGATATGGTTTGGTTAGATGAGGAAGAAAGAAGGAAGTAAAGGGAGCGATTTGTATGCAACTTTAATGGTTGAGTCCTACGTACAAGTTGTACCAAAACTCATCAACTAGTTGACCATCCTTGCATAACGCTGAATGGTCAACCATTAAATGGCTTTGGACAAAGATTGAATCTTGACCTTATTAGGCCAGGTTTAAATATTAATCGTCCTATGTTATCTTTTAAGATTTGACGTGAGCCGAAAAATAATTGTCCTCATCACCACGGTATTTAAAGACCAGAGTTAAACTCCGAACTAACTCCAAGGATTTATAGTCTCAACAACAATGCTACGACTAGACAATGAATGATCGAATTCCAAAAATAATTCAGTTGGAAATCTGTAATATAAATTAAAATGGATTCTCCCCTTACTAGCCGACATAAACTAAGCGATTCAAATTAAAATACCCCAATAATCAAGATGAAGGATTTTCCTTAGCCGTTTCGAAGAAAAATTTAAACCTATTCAAAAATGGAATTTTTTATAAACTAACGATTTCGAATTTATAAATCCATTTAATTATTATTTATATTCCAGTTTTATATTTCAAACTGGTAAAACCTTTTCGTGTTAAAAAATATTGGAGCTTAAAAACAATTAAGATTAATTTGATAATTATAATAAATTATCCAATATATATATATATATATATATATATATATATATATAGGAAAGGGATACTAAAAATACCAGGGAATGGATATTTATTATTCTTGAGTTTTAGTGGTATATTCCTTGTCATTTCTAACTCGTTTCTTCCCACCAAACGGATTACATTTATTACAATCACCGAATGGCCATAAAATTTTTAAAACACGGGTAGATTAAAAATCTCTAAAGCATATATTTGCAAACTATTTTCTGAAACCGTATTCTAAAACCGTTGGAATCCATTTTTATTTTTCAAATAGTTTTAAAAATAAAATTTCCTTGAATACAAGGCGAAGAACTCAATTGAATGTTTCAATAAAGGTAGATTCGTAATTTCAACAAAGTAACAAATGGATATACCATGTAATTATATTTCCGAAATGGATACGACATATAAATCATGGACTTTTCCTGTTTTAGATCGAAAAATGGCCTTAACCGGAAATGAAACCAAAAACCAAAAACCAAAAACAGTGACTATCTCGGTTGTAGATAGATTTTATATATACACCACTATTCTAGTATCCAAACTTGAATCAACAGGATTCACCATATGTCCTCCTCGGGCTCTTCACTATGAGATTGCCAACGTAATGTGGGGGTAAGACAGAATTGGCTAGAAACCCGAACTCAACATATTTCAACTCTTAGTCGCCTAAAGCCCATTCTTATTATATTGAAGCCCCCGACTAACTCATCGTTGAAATAAATTTAAGTCGAGTAAGGAACATGAAGAAAAACAGGAAGTGAAATTGAATTACGTTCTCTCACAAGTCCTAATTTGATTAATTCCTCTTGTCGTTTAACCTGAGCTCTGATACTAATTGTAACACCCAACACTTTTCTGCCCTCAAATTTTAACAAAAATCAAAACTTGAACACATCCAAGCATGGAGTCTGTATATCTGGTACTTGCAATAAATGAGCATGAGCATAATCAGAGTACGATTAATGGAAACTCACAGAGGAAACAGAATAGGATAACTAGTATTAAGTTCAGTAATTACCATTTTTCAAGTATGTCACTTTGCCAATACCGGGCATGAGAGAGAACGAGAACCAAAAGCCAAACTTAAAGATCTATGAGAACCCGACCTTCTCTAGAAAACCTGGGAGGTTGTAATGAGGAGGGGGGTCAAAACAATAAGTTCTGGTGACTAAGAAATGTACAACATAGATTATAATACACAAATGTATCCTCCTTCATTCAACCCAAGATGTATGCCTATCAAGGTTAGTGATTTCTAACCTAACCTTGTAAATGTTTACACACGACTCTACTACTTTCCCCCAGAGTAGTATTCCAAAGGGATAATACCGAGATAGAACGTTTATGCATGCACTTGTGAAGCCTTTATAGCAAAACATGACTGATTATTTAATCGAGAGTGGACCCCTAATTATGGGGTTTCCATATATGTATACATCCTCATTCTTTATCCTTTATTATTTAATGCCTCACTATCAATGATAGATAGGGTGGATTCTCCCTTATCACTTAAGACCCTCGGCGGACCTATTGGCCACTTATTAACCCTCGATAATCTATTCAACGTTAACATAAACTAGAGGGCACTAGCTACGGGCCCTACTAGTTAAGGCTTTCGTCATACACGCATGTACCCTTGCCTATGTAATGTGAGAGGTGGTATTTTATCGTTTTCTATACCATCTAACTGACCTTGTTGGATAACCTCCTTAGTCTCTTATTACTTCTAGTAGGATAGGTAGCCATATTTGACATTTTAAGTTTCCAGGTTTGGGAGGCAATACAACACATGCCGTTTAATACCCCTAAACTGGAAAACCTACTCCTAGGTGGTCTCCTCAACCCAAAGCCACTTAAGACCCAAGGAAGTGGGCTATACACGAAGGTTATTGTATTCGTACCCCCATTTGCCTTTAGCACCTTTCCCTATAGGGATAGAGTAGGCTTCATTATTAAGTTATCACCGTTTAGTCCCTTTTCATGGGAATACAATACGTATATGATTTATCATCATCACGAGTTCGTATGGTTAATAACCTTTTATAGTATTAACCTACTAAGTCCAGCTCTATTATAACTATAAGTGTTGTATTTGTTAATATAATTAAGGATGGTTATATATCCTCTTTTACCCTCGGATATTTATTTGATTTACCTCCCCAATTCGGAAATGGTATTTTAAACGACAATCAATATCCGTAAATCCCCTTTTTCACTCCCATTTTCTTTTACTTCCATCTTTATTTCCCCTTTTATGACCATAACGGTCATATTTTCCTAGGGCAACTATTTATCAGTCCCAAGGTTTCTATTTGTTGTACTCCAACAAACAATTACTATTCTTATTCATTTATTTGTTTATTTATTGGTTGATTTTTGTGTATATATATATATATACCAGGCCTCTCACATTAAGTTGACAATTTGTGGATGTTGGATCTACCGGTCAGTTCCTGGCAGATTTCTACCACAAGTTAAACTTAACCTCGTGCCTTAGTACATTTATTTTTATGCATTAGACCCCTCACATTAAGCTAACCACCTTTAGTTGCTGGATTTGCCGGTCGTTTCCGGGCAGGCTTATACCACAAGTTGAGCTTAACCTCATGTCTAAATGCAGTTATAATCCAAATTCCCTATTTTGGGGATTACAACATTTATCCCAATTAAATTAGGAATTGTAAACAATTCCCTATCAAATTCATTTTTCCCCAATCAATATTGGCTATAATTGTTATTTATTGATTTGCGGTCCTATTAATAGCAATTAATTATATTGATTGCCAATAATGGTCACCACAAATATATTAATTCAATATGGATTACACTTACATATAATTCCAAAATTGAACCTTATCCAACATTCAAACATTCCATACAATGTATATTTTATCGTTTTACGCTGATTTGGACGGATAATATGTATATAATTATTTTTATGTTTTCATGCGTTCAACATAGTTATTATTTTTATCATTATAAATTAAATGATTTGGTTTAATCAATTACCAAACATTCCTTTTTGTATTCAATCTTGTCAAAAGGTTCAAATCTTACAAAACGAGTTTTAGCCATAATCATTGTAAATTATGCCTAATAAATGGAATTGGCCTATTTCAAAATCACAAGAAATAAATGTAAATATTTAATTTGGAATAGTTGATGAAAATTACGTAAAAGTATGTATATATATATTTATACGTACATTTGCACCACTTTTCCCTTTTTGATCATTTTATTACACCTCTTGTGATTTAAAAATAATTCCTTTTTATGAAAATGGTGGAAAACGAACATTTACAACAATTAAGCAGAAACCCAACAATATTGAATATAAACAGGCATATGTCTTTCAATATTACAATCACACAATTTACAAATTTCATCTTATTAGCCAAATTCACTTATTTTAATGTTCAACACTGAACTAAAGATCTGGAATGTAACTACATCTAGTTGGTGTTTAATTGGGCTAATTTCCATATCCACGGTGCTATACAACATATACAACATATTTCATGTCATAACTGTAGGAATATGTGTGAACAAGTTTAAGAATCCCACAATTGATATTAAGTATAACCACAACTTATAATAAATTCACAATATTAAATGAACAGATCTGATAGGGGAAAGTAATAAAAATATAAATCTAATTCAAACGAAATAGATAAGTTAATATACTGTATTCGTAAATTTCCCACACACCTTATAGCCTCCAAATCCAAAGTTTGAACCCCTTAGGCCTACAATCCCCAAAATTCTTATAAATCTACAATTTATCTGGGAAGAGGAAAATTCCAAATCTATAGAGATGTAAGAAAATAGGAAGAGATGAGAGAATATAAGTCAGGGTGTCAATTTTATTCTTTTCCATTAGATCTACTTTTCCTTCAATTTCATATGAATTGGATTTGATTTGTTTGTATGAATATATTTTTAGATTTAAGAAATTAGGTTTGGATAAGGGGAAAAATGGTAAAGCTCCATTGCTGCTGCAGATTTAGATGAAAAAGAATGAGGCCTTACCCTTTATTTATAGGGGTGGAAATGGCCTAAGACCATCGGATTAGTTTTAAGTTATATCCGTCCATCCATTTTAATAATATTATAAACCAATCCCTAAAAACCTAGCCGTCTCTAGGCAGCCTGACGCACAGCTGGTCAATCATGGCGGTAGACCGTCAGTCGACTAGTTGGGCCTCAATTGCCTAGGTTAGCTTGGTTAAATAAGGTAATATATTATTATAATTCTGATTTATTTATTTTCCGTCCATTTTCGTATTTCGTCCTGACTTTTTCATACGGACTCCGCTTGCGAAATTCCAAACATGAAAGTTGACCAGAATTCTGAGAACGAACGTATCAATTAAACTTTCGTGGCCAGATTCTAATAATTAATTTATATCGTCAAAATTCTGGGTTGTTACATAACCAAAATATCCACAAAGTCAAAAGAAAAGAACCCACAAGTCGCAAGATACTGATGCCTGGGAAACTTGCATCTGAGACATCTGATCCAGAGAGGGGTTTGGTTGATAACAATGCCACTAATATGAGAGTTGGTCCCATGCCTATCCTAATTTCCATGAGGAGGTTGTGTCTGTCTTGGCACCATGGCCCGATTCTGACCAAACTGTTCAAGCTTTCCACGTCTGACATGCTCTTAATCATACTCTTGAGATGTCGATACTCGTTTGTATTATGACCGTCGAGATCATGAAACAAGTAATGCCGGCTAGAATCCCTTTCCATCTAAGTCGACTCCTTTGCAGAGGCTTCTTGAAAGGAGCACTAGGGTGAACTTCCAAGTAAATCTCTTCAGGGGTGTGAGTAAGTTCTGAGTAAGTCGAGAACTTATGTTGCTATCAAGTCATGTTGCGTTCATTCCCCGAAGAAGGTTTACTAGCAGTAGAATCCTTAGCTTTACCAGAATTAGACAGTATCCCGTCCTTAACAACATTAGACTCGAGGACCTTTTTATTAGTTCTCGCATCCTCTTCCTGAAGGAACCTTTCATCTTCAAAATAGAACTCACCGAGATCCCTTGGTGGGTCCTAAGGCAGTGAAGTCTTAAAGTCAGACTTATCTAGTATTCCAAAGGCTGCGGCCATCAAAACCATAAACGAGTTGGGTATGTCGGCCAAAGCCACCGCAACGTTATACCATTTCAAGAATTTTCACAGAGACTCGCCAGACTTTTGCTTGATTCCAGTTAGTGTGATAACGCTTTTTTGATGAGTGATATGAACTCTGAATTGTTCCACAAACCTACTAACCAAAGCATTTCAAGACGTGATAGAATTCTTCTCTAGCTGCCTGAACCACATGGCAGCAATATCTGTCAAGTAAAATGGAAAACACTTTGCCATGACACTTTCCGAAGCAGAGAGAACTTCTACATGTTGAATGTAAAGCATTAAGTGAGCATTCAGATCCGTTCGACTATTATAAGCTTCCAACACCGGTAGTTTGAAGTCCGATGGATTACGAGAATTCCTGATATAAAAAGAAAACGGGCTGGGAGTACCACAATCCAAGTCCGAAGAAGAGAAACCGCCTCGAGTGATTTGACAAATAACATCTGCATTTTGAGATCCATTACCAAAAGCAAGCAACTAATTCAGATTACCCAAAGCGACACTAGTGCCCCTAGTGTTTAAGTCCAAATTAGGAATCAGCTGATTAGTCATAAGAATATCTGATTGAATTACAAACTAAGGGGCAACATTGGGCACAATTCTGATTCCCGGAACCGTGGGAGTGCTACCATCCAAAGCTGCGTGCACCGGCACTTGAACAACATTACCAATAGAGGATCCTGCCACTTGACCAACCAAAGCGTCACACGTTGGAGCAATGTCTGGATTAGGGGTGCCCCCGAGTGTAGCGGGACTGAAACCGGTCCGAAGATCAGCATCGGTCTGCTGATTAATCTACGGGGTTTCCCCATAAGTCCCGAGTCGCAGCTTGATAAATGCTCATACTTGTTCCAGTAATATCAACCTGGCCTGTCGACCTTCTAGAATTTCCCTGGCCTCAATCCGAGTGAGAAAAGTGGCAAATGCTTCTTGTTCTCGCTAGAATTGACCGTTCATATCCATAGCCAAATTCTTAATCATCTCATCAACATCATCATGAGGGGTGTAATTCAAGGGAACTCCAATCGAAGAAAGTTCTTGACTTCCTTCACCTCCTGTACCATGAGCTTCGGCAATAGCGTCGAGCTTCTTGTGCTTAACTATGATGAAAAGCGAGTAGCAAAGTCAAAGTCAAAAACTGAAACCAATGTCGAAAACCAAATCTAAATCTGAAGACGAGATCCGAAGACAAATATGAGAATCCAATCTAAAGCAAAAGCCAGAGCTGCGTGCCCCTTTCCTGGCGCGCCAAAATGTTGATATGGGGAATTGACGTTATTCACGCGCCAATGTCCGAGTGTATTGTTGGACAAATGGCATTTCTATGGAATTAGAAAAACGTTACAAAATATCATAATAATAACCGCAAGCGCACGGCGTACAATCGTAGTATGTGGCGAATACGGGTCGATCCACAGGGAAAGAATTTATTCTAATCTTAATCAATCAAATTAAACCGAAAGTGAGTGAAAGCGTTAACTAAAAACTAAAAGAAAACTAACAATGTTAAAATGAACACAAGTACGAGACTAAGAGACAATTTAGGAGTAGGTTCACTATCAACATCAATCTAATTAACATAAAAAATGGTTCTAACTCTCTTTAATAACTAGCACATTAAGTGTTGTATTCATACAAGCATGATTTATATGCTAGAAAATTCAAGCTACATAAATCATCAAATTTCAATACAAACTTAAAGCCCTAATTATCACATAGAAAATAATAGTTCTAATAAAAATGAAACGTTCTGTATGTTAATATTCATTAACTACGTAGAACATCAAGGATGCTTTCACTTTTAATGTCACTACTTTTTCTAAAATGAATTAGATTGTGATAAAGTATGATTCTATTAATGATATGAGTATAACACATTTGGGAATAATCAACCAACATGTGCTATTAATTTTCACCATATAAAATCTTTACTTTATCTATATCCAATTTTAGATTAAGCTCAAATAAGAGAGTTAGAAACATGAAATTCTCATGTTAATAATTCATGAATCATGAGTGCTTCACTACCCCTAAATTTAAGGTGTTTAACTACTCATAATGGATTCAATGATCACATAAAGATATTTCATTATAAAAAAGAACAAAAAAAGAGCAAATAAAGATAAAAATCTATTCTACTTGCATAAAAATAAATCTACACTAATGACATGAAAGCAAATGGACAACAAAAGAAAAGAGCACTATATTAAAATTACACTAAAAAAATTTACATAAAGAAAATGGCTAAGTAGCCATGAAAATAAAAGAGATTTTGATTTGAGCCTCTATTCTAAACTAAATAAAATCCCAGATCATTTGACATCAACATACAGGGGTTATTTATACATGTGAAAAACCCTAATTCAACATTATCACGCTACCAAAAATGCCCTTTAGGAAATATGGCCACCAATTAATCATCAGGCTTTAATTACTCCATCATCAAATTTGCCTCAAGCTTTATCATCCACTAATTTGTCCATTAGCTTTTAAGTGTGGTCCTCCATGATTATGTATGAGAATTATTTCCTCTTCGTTCCTTTCGTATGCAAATAAATCTTTATGAAGCTCTCTTGCAAACGCACCAAATGTTTACAAAAACAATGAAAAATGTCCAAGTAAAAATTCTCAAAGTGATTGGAAAGGAATTTTGACCTGAAACCACTTCCATTAGATTCGTTTGATGGTTTACCTCTCAGTAGAGTGATCACATGTGAAAAACAGACTTACCGTTTGGGAGATATGGCTGAGATAAGGTTTGGAAGGTGAAAAACTGCTTAACCGGGCCAAATTGGGTGATTAGTGAATAGGCCCATAACCCATTTCGGGATTAGGGTTATGGGGAGGCTGAAATGAGTTAGAGAATCATTCCATTTCAGTTTTCTAGCCTCCACTTATCTCCAAGAAACCCTAAAAATGGCCTCCAACCTCTAAATCATCTCCAAATCATCTTCTAATCAAGGATTAAGCTTAGCAACATCGAATCAAGGGAGATCTACACCAACTCAGCATTGGAGCTGCTGTTTAGCATTGGGATTCGCATCAAATCAGAGATTTACTTCAGATCTAGAGTTTATTTATGGCTAAGGTGAGTGATTTGCATAGTTCCTCACTAATTATGGCTAATTAAGGGTAATTAGCGAATTTAAACTTGATAAAATTCTGGAAAAATGTTCATAAATTCTTAAATGATGTTTTAGACCTCTGATATGAATTTGGGTTAATTTGGTTAAGTTTTGCTAATCCTATCATTAGTTTCACCTAAACGTGGTTAAAGGGAAATATGGGGTTTTGGGTATGTTTGATCCATTTTAACCTATCACATTGATGTTTTGATGTTTGTGGTTGATTATGCATGTTGCTATGACTGTATGATATGCTTTGTGATTGATTTCAATAGTTAGAGTGGTCGAAAATGTCGTCAATTGGCGTAAAACACTTACTGGAAAAGTTTCAGGAAACAGTGCAGGTTTTCGGATTGGATCGGATATGGGGGCTTGGATCGGATAAGTGAACTGGGCAAGGGATTCGATCGGATCGGAACTTGACACTTGAGAAATCTGGCAAAAAGGAAGGCCATACTAGCAATATTGGGACCGGATCGGATTAAGGAGGGTGATCGGATCGGCTAAAGGAGTAGGATCGGATCGGAGTAAATGAAGAACGAGGCAGCTGATCGGAGCGGGAGCACGAACTGGAGGGGAGATGGCAACCCGACCCAACCCGAAGTGGGACACCCGACCCGAAACGACGCGATGTTGTGAACCCAAACCGAACCATTACCAGAGGATGACCATGAGCCGACGCAACGTAGTGAACCCGACCCGAACCGATGGCTTGAAGAGGAACCCAACCCGACCCAGTATTGACCAATAAACCGAGATGCAAAGGTAGTCCAATATGGGAAGTTAGAGCTTAGGATCCAGTTGGGAACCGATGAGTTCACTTCGTGGTTGGGCTTTGCTGCAGGACGTGTGCTAAGGAGTTGTCGACGTTCACAACTTCGATTCACCACTGAAAATGGAGGATGGGCTACTTATCAGTGCAGTAGAGTCATTATGACTCGAGGGGCAAGGTGATGGTAGCAAGACTATGTTATCAGTGCAGTAGAGTCATTATGACTTGAGGGGCAAAGTGATGCGTAGTAAGACTATGAGCCAACGCAGATGGGGTGGATAACCCCATGGGGCAAGTGGACATAGTAAAGGATTGGTAAGACTATGAGCCATCGCAGATGGGGTGAATAACTCCATGGGGCAAGTGGACATAGTAAAGGATTGGTAAGGCTATGAGCCAGCGCAGATGGGGTGAATAACTCCATGGGGCAAGTGGACATAGCGAAGGATTAGTGGCTACGTTATCAGTGCAGTGAAGCCTTTTATGACTTCATGGGGGCAAGGTGATCGTAGCAAGGTATGTTGGTTGATCGAAGTGGTGAATATCGTATGCTTTACGCACTGAGTGAGAGATGTGAGGATGGATGCTATGTTTGATTGTTTGCCATCACTATGACATGCACACCCCCACCTCCGTATCTTTACACCATTTGATATGGCACCTTAGAGTGTTGTACAGTATGTAGTGCTAACTCTTTGGTTGCAGGTCCAGGTTCAGGTATGTTTTAGTATACCTGTTATTGTTCTGTTTAGATGCTTATCGTTCATACCAGGCTTTCTGTCTGACCCAGAGTTTTATGTCTCCTCTTATTACTCTGGGTGCTCACACGAGCAGACTGGAGACAGGTTAGCTGGTGATGCGCGAGTATCTGATTTGGAGGCGGGCAGGAGGCTTCCACGTATGATATATAGATATTCTCCCTGTGTCGTTGGTGGTCGCTACTTGGGCATTAGTAGTGTACCTCCTTTATCTTGCTTTTGCTTTGAGACAGTTGAAAAGTTGTAATAATGTTTAACTTTGGATCATAAGCTGTACTTACATTTTCCGCTGCTATGTTAGTTGTTTCAGCTTATGCACTGTCTCACCTGTTTTATGTCAAGTATTTTATTATTATATTTTATTCTATGCGCTGTGAGACATTCTACAGGTTCTTTGTTAGTTCATTTCCTTCTTCCCTTTCCTTCTGACGACCCGTTCCGTGCTAACTGGACATGTGTACAACGCACTTTTGGAGTAAATGTCGGTTGGTGCGGGGCGGACCGTCACACTTGGTATCAGAGCTCTAGGTTGCGTAGTTAACCTAGGGAAAGACACTAGGGAGAGATAGTACATATATGAGAGCGCGTATTTGTGATTACTTTGGTTTTCAAAAGCTATATATATTATTAGTAGTATAAGAATGAAGTCGTACTGCACTAGCACCACTATGGGGTCGTTTATCGTTTCCTTTTACAGATTAACGATGAGCCGATATGCTAGAGGTGCTGGTAGAGGAGCCAATAATGGGAATGCCGTTGACATGAGGGCGATGTTTACCGACCTCATGAGAGACATGCTTAGAGAAGTGCAAGGGGAAGTTCCCAATCCCGGAGTTGGTGGTGGTCCAGTAGTGCAGGCGCCTAGGGTCGATTTCGCCAAGTTGTGCAAGGATTACACTAACCTTGGTGGGAAGCCGTTCCATGGGACGGAGTCGGCCACAGATGTTCAAGATTGGATGGATAGCTGTGACTGTATCTTCGATGACTAGGGTCTTGAGGATGCGATGAAGAGAAGGCTAGCGTCTCGTCAGCTGCAAGGGCGAGCAATGAATTGGTGGAATGCCATTAGAACAGCTACTCCAGAAGATCAGGTTACTTGGGATCAGTTCAAGGCTCGCTTTAGCGAGAAGTTCATTCCAGCTGCTCAGAAGTCAGTGTTGTTTAAGAGATTCTTGGAACTCAAGCAGAGTGGTAGGGCAATCTCTGACTATATTGCTGAGTTCGACACCTTTTCGAAGTACGGGCTATCTCTTATCGATACTCTTGAGAAGAAGAATGAGAAGTTCATTACTGGTTTGGATGGATACTTGGGGGAAAGGCTTATCGACCACATCGATGAGACTTTTCGATTGTGGAGAAAGCTTTGAGATTAGAGAGTCTTTACCCCGAGTCAAAGACTGAGGCTGCATCTGCAGAAGGGCCAAAGCCGCAAGCAGGCGGTGGAGGCAAGAATAACTCCCAGAGTAAGAGGAAGTAGGACCAATCTAAGGGTGGCCAGAAAAAGAGCAAGAAAGATGTTGAGTGCTTCAGCTGTGGTAAGAAGGGCCATTATGCTAAAGATTGTCGAGCCAAGACAGCGGATAAGAAGTGCTTCAACTGTGGTCAAGTGGGACATTTCAAGGATAAGTGTCCGCAACCTCTTAAGGAGAAGAAGATTGTGAAAGCATATGCTATTGATGTTGTTCCTTCTTCGTCGAATGCCCCAACTGCGGCGGAGAAAGGAAAGAATGTTGTTATACAAGGTATGCTTTCTATTAATGTTGTACCAGTTCGAGTTTTGTTTGATACCGGGGCTTCGCGTTCCTTCATATCTAGTGACCTGGTAGATAGGTTGGGACTGTAACCCGAGATAGTCGATAGACCATTGGTTGTGACGAACCCGATTGGTGGTTCGACTAGCCTTAGTATGATTTGCCGAAATGTGGACTTATCGAGTCATGGATGTATGTTTGTTTGTGATTGCTTTGTTTTGGGCTTTACTGGGTATGGCATTATATTGGGGGTCGATTGGCTCCAAAGATACGGGGTGGTGGTAGACTGTGAGGGCTTTTTGGTGACAGTTAGGGAGGATGATGGGCGGAGGTTAATGTTTGGTAGTCTACCTAGTGATGGGGTAATGGCTAGTTTTATAAATTCCCTCGACATCCCGCATGATGAGTTGTCAGTTGTGCCCGTGGTTGGCCAGTATCCGGACGTCTTCGAGGAGGTGACCGGGCTTCCACCACACCAAGAGATTGAGTTCCGTATTGATTTAGTGAAAGATGCCAGACCTATAGTGATGCCACTTCGTCGTATGGCACCAAGGGAGCAGCGAGAGCTCGGAGTGCAAGTCAGCAATCTTTTGAAGAAGGGATTTATTAGAAGGAGTGTCTCCGAGTGGGGAGCACCAGTTGTGTTTGCCACTAAGGCAGATGGTTCCTGTAACACCCCGTAATTTGAACATAAAAATACACAAATTAAAGTATACTTAATTAAGTGAAATGGGTTGCACAGAGAAATATATATATATTGATATATATATATATATAATTGAAAATTTAATAAATAAATATGAAAAAATGTTCAAAACAACGAATTGGGAGAGGGGAATAACCGAACCGGCCGATTTTTGAGGTCGACCTGAGCCCGCTGGGTCGACTAGGGGTTAATCCAGGGTGTTTGGCTGTCAACCCGTGGGCCGATTCCCTCAAATGTAGATTTTGCATTTGAATGGTTCTCATAGTTCAGCTTTAATCTAAAGGCCCTAGATGGTTCCTACACTTGACTTCTTCCCCAAGACATGCTTTGATGGCTTAGATTGAATCTAGGGTTAATCCTATGGCTAATACTATCCTAATCCTCTATAAAAAGACCCCTAAACCTAGCCTAAATCACCATTATTCAATCCTACAACTAAACTATGTCAAATTTGTTCCTCTCATTGCCTCCACTCTCATGCTAAAATTCCTAAGCCTATTTCCATGAGAGATTACATGATCATATGAGTGTATGAGAGTTTCTATGTTCATATGAGAGCTTCTAAACTTGATTTCAAGGCAAATCTTCATCAAAGCAAGGATCTTTCTTATTATTTTCTCAAGGTTTTTATTGGAGCTTATTGATTTGGGGTTTTTGCTAGTGTGGCTTCGTCTCAATCTTTTTATATATTGATTTGTGCCTTCATAGCATTGTAAGCCCCCTCCTACTCTTAGATATTAACTATGAAGTTAAATGTTCATGTTGCAAGTTTTGGGTTTGAACTTGAGTAGGTTACATGCTTAGAAACTATCATGTTATGTGTAGATTTATCCTATGCATATTCGTAAAGTCACCACCTTGATTTTGTGGGCTAAAAGCTATAAGCTTTATGTTGAAATGTTGCCTTATGCAACATAAGAACTCTCTTATCCCTTAAGTTAACTTGCATAGAATGCTAGATGCGAACTTCTAGCCATTTTTCTATGTCATCTATCACCATGATTCACCTATATGATAAGTTTTGGGATTATGCATGTTTTTGGGGCTTAATAATGTAATATGCAAGTTTACCCCTTTGTATGACATGCATACATATGCAAGTTTACCCCTTTGTATGACATGCATACATATGCAAGTTTACCGCTTTGTACGACATGCATACATGTGCAAGTTTACCCCTTTGTATGACATGCATACATATGCAAGTTTACCCCTTTGTATGACATGCATACATATGCAAGTTTACCCCTTTAGATGACATAAGAAACATGTGCAAGTTTATCCCTTTTTGATGTTATGCATGTTTGAGTTCAAACCCCCTTAGGATACCATGCATGTTTGGAGCCAATCCCTTTTGTGGCATCGTGCATGCTTTGGGGTCTATATGTAGCCATAGTATACCTACTATGTTGACTCGTTTTTACTTAAGTGAAAACACGATTTGGGGTAGTTAGGCAAACAAGATAATGACATGAAAACTTGACTTGAGGTTACATGTGAACACGACATGTAAGTTGAACCAAAATGGGGGCATGACATGTGGGGTAAACATGGAACTTGAACTAGACGTGGGAGGGTTGTAAGTGTAATGTGACACTAGACCAAACATGAAAGCGGCCAACTCGAGGTTGGGTTGAGTTTGTAGCATAAATCTACCCGGACCCGCCCGGCTTAACTAGTGGCTACAAACAATAGGACCCAATGTGAGAAGTTGGTCATGTCGCGCCTAAGACCCGAGGTTAGACTAAGTTGTGGTGTAAAACTACCCGGACCCGCCCGGCTTAACTAGTAACCACAACAAGGTCTAATGTGAGAGGTTGAGGGTGCATTAATTAAATTAATGCCACATGATAAGGTTAAGTAAATTTGACTAATGACACTTAACCGATATGACACGAATGGGTAGGTTAAGTTAAACCGGACTTGGTTCCTTATTGACACTTAACCATACAAGACAGTTAGGGGATGGGGTTAAGTAATTTACACTTAACTAATCTAAACATGGTAATTAGATGGGGTTAAGTAACTAAGACTTAACTAATCTAAACACGGTAATTAGATGGGGTTAAGTAATCTATACTTAACTAATCTAAACACGGGAATTCGATGGGGTTAAGTTAAACACTTAACCAATCTAAACTTGGTTATTCAATGGGGTTAAGTAACCAATACTTAACCAATTTAACATGATAATTTAATGGGGTTAAGTAACTTATACCTAACCAATTATACGTGATGATTTGATGAGGTTAAGTAACCTATACTTAACCAATCTAATAGGTGGACCTGATAAGGGTTAAGGCACAAGACCTTTTAAGATTAGGCTTAACCATTGTAACACGATTAGTGGATGGGGTTAAGCTAACCCAAACTTAACCAATCCGACTCGATATTCTGATGGGATTAAGATAATCCATGCTTAATCAATCTAACATGAAAATCTGATAGGGTTAAGGCAAATAAATACTTAACCAATTTGACTTGATAGGGTTAAGTCATGAGCTTCTTGGTACACTTAACCAACTTGTAGGGCTAAGCCTTGAACTTGAGTACTTAGCCAATCTTGACATGATTTGTAGGCGGGTCAAGTCACGAACTTGGATAACAACACTTAACCCATTTGATAAAACCCTAGCTCAGAGGACTAGGTTGGAAATCGTAGTTAACAAGGATAGCGGAAAGAGGGGCTAAGTGGTAAACCTTAGTTAAGGGTAACTAAGTAATAATTCTTAGCTAAGGACATGGGACTAGTTCATAAAGAGATGAGTAACCTGGTACGGTAGGTCATCGCTTAGTATACGAGGAGGAGCAAGTTATCTGACTAGGATAAAAGCTCCAGCAAACTGGGTGACGAAGTGAAAGCTTCGGGGAACGTGAGGGTACTCTTGGTATCCCTCTGTGAGGTGGCGAGTGGTCCATGAAACCCGGCCTCACAGGGGTTAAGGTCTGCGGTAGAAGAGCCAAGAGTATGCCTTGGTTGCTCTGCGAGCGACCTAAAGACTGGGATGGATTAGCGTGGAGTCGACGATACTTGATTTTGCCCCGGGATAGCATGTCGCCGACTACCTACCATCTTTAGTTAATCGTGTACGTACGGAAAGGCAGGGAACTCCCAAAAGACCATATACTAGCTATCAAGTTATGGGTGAGGTTAGCTATCTGGAAGTGGGCATCGATGGGCCTTAGTGTAGTTCTCATACATGATTTTTCTTGGATTGCCTTTCAGTAGTTGAGGGAGGGGTCACGTGGGACCATAGCCACGGGTACAAAAACAGACCTTGATATCTGCATCAGCAGACGACTTAAAGCTCCCAACCGAGTTCCGTATTTCTTGATTTGCCCTGGCACGGAACTCGGATGGCACATTGAGGAACATGTGCATCTAGACATGGAAAACGATTCACGATACATACGTGGGATAAAGGGCGCGGTTGACGGGTGGCATAATCCCTAGTGGCCCTAGGTGGCTGAACCCAAACCGAGACACGGAAACGTTCATTAGGTAGCATAATCCCTAGTGGTCCTAGGTGGCATAAATCCTAAGTGGACACGCGATAGTTCATGGTAAGAAAACATAACTAGATCAAGGGTAGCAGTCCAAAATAACTTCCAGGATAAGACGTTTACATGGGAAAGCCCGTATGGCCCACGGCAAAGGACTAAACTTATACATGGAAAGAAACATACGAGTTGGGAAAACCTACATATGCTATATATTAGGTTGACATGGACCATTACGTGGCGTTGGGCAAGGGACATTCATAGTTGACACATGATACGGGTTGGGATACTAGTACGAGGGGTGCAGAGCAAATATACATGATACATACCTTAGGATGTTATACATGGTAGAAACCTTGGGATAGTATACTTGATAGAAACCTGACGATGTGGTACCTTGATTTATCTTGACACCGTAGTTTATCATGACACACTCGTTTATCTTGGTACAGTAGTTCATCCTGTTATTTTGGTTTAGCTTATCTATCTTGTCATCATACGTATGTTCATCTCAGTTCCTCATGCCAGTTAACTTTACTAGTTTATATACTGATAGTAGATAGGGCTTACCAGTCTTTATGACTGACCCTGTTTTCTTTCGCCTCTTGTCTTCCGTTCCCCCCCCCCCTCCCCAGGTTACAGGGAGGAAATGCTATTGTTGGTTTGGACTTCTTCTGTTTGAAGGTCATCACGCATGGCTTGGACTTCTCTTGGCTATGGCTACTTTACTGTTTTACTTGGGGAATAATTTATGAAATGGCTTTAGACCTTATTTATTAATGAAGTGAAAGTTGATTTTACTTTCGCTGTTATATATATATATATATATATATATGTTCTGTCTTGTAATATTTCTATACATGTTTACCAATAATACCCCTCTAAAGCTAGTGCATTCCTTTGCGAGTGACCCTAGCGGAGGTGGGGTGTTACAGTTCCCTTCGTTTGTGTGTGGACTATCGCGAGTTGAATAAGGTAACGAGGAAGAATAAGTATCCTCTACCACGGATAGATGATTTGTTTGATCAACTGGAAGGAGCAAGAGTGTTCTCCCAGTTGGACCTCACGACCGGATTTCATCTGCTACGAGTAGCGGATGAGAGTGTTCCGAAAACGGCATTCAGGACGCCGTCTGGATTCTATGAGTGGTTGGTCATGCCATTTGGGTTGACCAATGCACCATCCTACTTTGTAGATCTTATGAATCGAGTATTCAGAGATCAGTTGAATAAGTTTGTTCTTGTGTTCGTAGAAGATATCCTTGTTTACTCGAGGACAGAGGAGGAACACAAGGGACACTTGAGGATAGTGATGGAGGTGTTGAGCAAACACCAATTGAAAGCGAAATTCTTTAAGTGTCACTTTTGGAGAAGGGAAGTGAGATTCTTGGGTCATGTTGTTTCAGAGAGTGGTATTGCCGTGGACCCTGCGAAGGTGGCTACGGTACAGGATTGGCCTACGCCCAAGAATGTAACAGATGTAAGAAGTTTCTTGGGGTTAGCTGGATATTATCGTAAGTTTATCCAGGACTTCTCCAAGATAGCAGCACCGTTGACTCAGTTGACTAAGAAGAATCAGTCCTTCGTTTGGGACGGAGTGTGTGAGAATGCATTCAAGAGTCTAAAAGAAAGGTTGACGCGTGCGCCAGTGCTAGTCATTCCTAAAGGGAATGAAGAGATGACGGTATACACGGATGCTTGTGGTACCGGACTAGGTGCTGTATTGATGCAAGGAGGTAGGGTTGTGGCTTATGCTAGTCGACAGCTAAAGCCGCATGAGTATCCTACCCATGATTTGGAATTAGCAGCAATTGTGTTGGCGCAAAAGATGTGGAGACATTATCTCTTGGGAGAAAGATTTGAGTTGTTCACCGATCATAAATCGTTAAAGTATCTCTTCTCCCAGAAAGATCTAAATCTCCGTCAGCAGAGATGGTTAGAGTTCTTGGCTTCGTATGATTTCGATATCGCATACATATCTGGGAAAGGTAATGCGGTAGCCGATGCCTTGAGTAGGAGACGTGCCAGTTTAGGGGCAATGTTTCTTGAATGGAAGCAACTGGAGTATATCGCGGGGTTTGATTTCAGACCAAAGTGCGAATTGGATCCAGTCATGCTTGCTAGTTTGGCGATCAGACCGACTTTGATAGAGCGGATTGGTTCCAACCAGAGGGACGATCCTAATCTATTGGAAATCATCTCCAAGTTAGGGATGAACATCGACGGTGAGGAGATGAATATGTATGGGCTTGATCGTGATGGATGGCGTAGAAAGAATGGAAGACTAGTTGTACCCAACGTGAATGGTTTGAGAGATGAAGTGCTTAGGGAGTGTCATCACTCAAAACTGACTATACATCCCGGTGGTAATAAGATGTATCGAGACATGAAGCAGACTTACTACTGGGAAGGGATGAAAAGAGACGTTGGGATGTTCATATCCAAATGCATGAATTGCCAGCTAGTTAAAGCCAAGCAAAAGAAGCCTAGTGGGTTGTTGCAACCATTAGAAATTCCCGAATGGAAATGGGAGCAAGTCTCGATGGATTTCATCGATGGTTTACCAAGGACTAGATCGGGATATGATAGTATTTGGGTAATTGTGGATCGATTGACTAAGAGCGCAAGATTTATACTAGTCAAATCGACCAGAACGGCAGCCAAGTTGGCAGAATTGTATATGAAGTGGGTAGTGAGATTTCATGGAGTACCTAAAAGCATTGTGAGTGACTGAGACCCGTTGTTCACTAGTGGGTTTTGGAAGAGCTTACAAGAGGCTCTAGGGTCAGGATTACATCTCTGTACCACATATCATCCTCAGACTGACGGTCAGACGGAGAGGGTGAATCGTATATTGGAAGATCTCTTGAGAGCTTGTATATTGGATTTTGGTGGATCATGGGATGACCATTTGCATCTTGTAGAGTTTGAATATAATAATAGCTACCAATCCAGTATCGGTATGGCTCCATATGAAGCTTTGTACGGAAGACCGTGCAACTCACCATCATGTTGGATAGAGACTGGCGAGAAGTTCATGCTTAGACCAGATGTGGTGAGGGAAACCTCAGATAGGATTAAGACCATTCAACAACGCATGAAGGCTGCCCAAGATAGGCAGAAGAGTTATGGTGATAAGAGGAGAAGAGACTTAAAATTCTCCGTTGGTGACTTGGTGTTTGTCAAGATTTCTCCATTGAAGAGTGTGATACGATTTGGCATGAGAGCCAAGTTAGCACCAAGATTTGTTGGCCCATTCCCTGTTCTTGAACTAGTCGGGAATTTGGCATATAGAGTTGGCTTACCAGAGAAGATGGCGGGAGTTCACAATGTATTTCATGTTTCCCAACTGAGGAAGTTCGTTCATGACTCAGATATGACTATTTCACCTGATCAGTTAGAGGACTTCGAAGTAGAACCCGAGGCGGTTGGGAACCGCAAGCCGATTCGTATTGTGGGGCACGATACGAAGCAACTTCGAAGGAAGGCGGTGAAGCTAGTCAAGGTTCAGTGGGGCGAGAACGAGAATGATTGTACTTGGGAGACAGAGGAGAGCATTAGAAAGACGTATCCAGAACTCTTTGCCTGGTAAGATTTACTTTGTGATTTAGTTATTCCGCATGCTAGGATAGACTTGTTTTGCTTGTTTTGCATGTTTGATGGTTGTTTTATGGTTGATAGGCATGCGGGACCCTTTGTGTGTTTTCGGTTAGGGAATTTCGGGGGCGAAATTTCTTAAGGTGGGGAGAATGTAACAACCCGCATTCTACGCATCGGAGGATCGTAGAATATTTATTTCTTTCCCGTATGAAGTCGTATGGTCATGTAACTTTGGGAAACATCTATTAGAGTCATTTCCCATGTTCATGATTTTTATCGATTTTCTAACCGTTTTGCCCCTAGTTGATCTTGTTTTGGCCATAACTTTTTATTGGAAAGGAATTTTGACCTGAAACAACTTCCATTAGTTTCGTTTGATGGTTTACCTTTCCGTAGAGTGATCACATGTGAAAAACGGACTTACCATTTGGGAGATATGGCTGAAATAAGGTTTGGAAGGTGAAAAACTGCTTAACCGGGCCAAATAGGGTGATTAGTGAATAGGCCCATAACCCATTTCGGGATTGGGGTTATGGGGAGGCTGAAATGAGTTAGAGAATCATTCCATGTCAGTTTTCTAGCCTCCACTTATCTCTAAGAAACCCTAAAAATGGCCTCTAACCTCTAAATCACCTCCAAATCATCTTCTAATCAAGGATTAAGCTTAGCAACGTCGAATTAAGGGAGATCTACACCAACTCGGCATTGGAGCTGCTGTTTAGCATTGGGATTCGCATCAAATCAGAGATTTACTTCAGATCTAGAGTTTATTTGTGGCTAAGGCGAGTGATTTGCATAGTTCCTCACTAATTATGGCAAATTAAGGGTAATTAGTGTTAATTAGCGAATTTAAACTTGATAAAATTTTGGAAAAATGTTCATAAATTCTTAAATGATGTTTTAGACCTATGATATGAATTTGGGTTAATTTGGTTAAGTTTTGCTAATCCTATCATTAGTTTCACCTAAACGTGCTTAAGGGGAAATATGGGGTTTTGGGTATGTTTGATCCATTTTAACCTATCACATTGATGTTTTGATGTTTGTGGTTGATTATGCATGTTACTATGACTGTATGATATGCTTTGTGATTGATTTCAATAGTTAGAATGGTCGAAAACATCGTTGAATGGCTTAAATCACTTGCTAGAAAAGTTTCAAGAAACAGTGCAGGTTTTCGGATCGGATCGGATATGGGGGCTCGGATCGGATAAGTGAACTGGGCAAGGGATTCGATCGGATCGGAACTTGACACTTGAGAAATCTAGCAAAAAGGAAGGCCATACTAGCAATGGGACCTGATCGGATTAAGGAAGGGGATCGGATCGGCTAAAGGAGGAGGATCGGACCGGAGTAAATGAAGAACGAGGGAGCTGATCGGAGCGGGAGCATGACCTGGAGGGGAGATGGCAACCCGACCCGACCCGAAGTGGGACCCGACCCGATCCGACGCGATGTAGTGAACCCGAACCGAACCGTTACCAGAGGAAGACCATGAGCCGACGCAACGTAGTGAACCCGACCCAAACCGATGGCTTGAAGAGGAACCCGACCCGACCCAGTATTGACCAATAAACCGAGATGCAAAGGCAGTCCAATATGGGAAGTTAGAGCTCAGGATCCAGTTGGGAACCGATGAGTTCACTTCATGGTTGGGCTTTGCTGCGGGACGTGTGCTAAGGAGTTGTCGACGTTCACAACTTCGATTCACCACTAAAAATGGATGATGGGCTACTTATTAGTGCAGTAGAGTCATTATGACTCGAGGGGCATGGTGATGGTAGCAAGACTACGTTATCAGTGCAGTAGAGTCATTATGACTTGAGGGGCAAAGTGATGCGTAGTACGACTATGAGCCAGCGCAGATGGGGTGAATAACCCCATGGGGCAAGTGGACATAGTAAAGGATTGGTATGACTATGAGCCAGCGCAGATGGGGTGAATAACTCCATGGGGCAATTGGACATAGTAAAGGATTGCTAAGGCTATGAGCCAGCGCAGATGGGGTGAATAACTCCATGGGGCAAGTGGACATAGCGAAGGATTAGTGGCTACGTTATCCGTGCAGTGAAGCCATTTATGACTTCATGGGGCAAAGTGATCGTAGCAAGGAATGTTGGGTGATCGAAGTGGTGAATATCGTACGCTTTACGCACTGAGTGAGAGATGTGAGGATGGATGCTATGTTTGATTGTTTGCCATCACTATGACATGCACACCCCCACCTCCGTATCTTTACACCATTTAATATGGCACCTTAGAGTGTTGTACAGTATGTAGTGCTAACTCTTTGGTTGCAGGTCCAGGTTCAGGTATGTTTTAGTCTACCTGTTATTGTTCTGTTTAGAGGCTTATCGCTCATACCAGGCTTTATGTCTGACCCATAGTTTTATGTCTCCTCTTATTACTCTGGGTGCTCACACGAGCAGACTAGAGACAGGCTAGTTGGTGATGCGCGAGTAGCTGATTCGGAAGCGGGCAGGAGGCTTCCATGTTTGATATATAGATATTCTCCCTGTGTCGTTCGTGGTCGCTACTTGGGCATTAGTAGTGTACCTCCTTTATCTTGCTTTTGCTTTGAGACAGTTGAAAAGTTGTAATAATGTTTAACTTTGGATCATAAGCTGTACTTACATTTCGCTGCTATGTTAGTTGTTTCAGCTTATGCACTGTCTCACCTGTTTTATGTCAAGTATGTTATTATTATATTTTATTCTATGCGCTGTGAGACATTCTACAGGTTCTTTGTTAGTTCATTTCCTTCTTCCCTTTCCTTCTGACGACCCATTCCGTGCTAACTAGACATGTGTACAACGCACTTTTGGAGTAAATGTCGGTTGGTGCGGGGCGGACCATCACATAACGGATCGCGTAAGTTGATCTCTTCAAACATACTTACGTTTGGTGGTGGAGAAATTCGTTTCTCTTAGCTTTATACCCATGGTATTTTTGGGGAAATCAATTTGTGATTTGATGGGTATGACGATGTGGCATTCAAAGTGAATTGTGGTCAGATATTCCAAAAGATACGTTATGACCTCAAGCCTCATCAACCGGGAAATGACAGAAATCGGGCAGGCAGCATGACTAAGTGGGTTGCTCCCATTAGGGTGTATATCACCTATCTAGAGAAAGTCCATTTCATTCTTTTATCTGTTATCGATGTTGTCCCTTTTCGGGGAACGGTGGGTAGCTCCCAACCGTTGGTGATATACATTCGATACACTCAAGTGAAATGAGTGGTCGGTCATGTGTGGGCCGGGTTACAAGATGTTCTTGTTGAACCCAGTGTATTTGCCTCTAGAGATACAGTATGGGCAGGTGGTCCCATACCTTGTCATAGTTGGAAATCCAATCTCCAATAAACGCCTGCGGTTTTGTTTGTATAGTATATGTGGAACGTGAGATGCAAGCGTTCTGCTAGATTCTAATTACTTATGATTAGACATTACTATAATATCAGAAAAGTATTGATTTTCAAACTGTTTTGGGTTATCGTAAGGTAAAAACCGTCCATGTTTATGTGTAGATTGGTCTTACGATTATCTTTTCTTTGAAAATGATTTTGAAAAGTTAAACCAAATGATTTGAGTTTACTCACACCTGTCCCATGACTGACCCAGAGTTTATTTTGTTTTTGTTTACCTAAACTCTTGGGTGCCCAAAATTTGTACGGGTAGTCAAGCGGTTCAGGTCTTTACAAATATACGTGGAGGAGCTTGAAGCAGGAGGCTTCAGGATTATATATAGCTATTGTTATTTCCGCTGTGTGTAAGTATTGTACTTTGATAATGTTATTGTATATATATGTTGTTTTATTTCAAAGTTATGTTATAATATATTTCATTCGTTCCGCTGTGAGATTCATGTTTACTCTGATTGTGTTCTTCTTCTTCTATTCTAATTTTATATCTTATCTATTCTCACCCTCTAACTTCTTTCTATTAATGAATCAGGTATTTCCGATGTCTGAATAGTCGACATGGTAGATTTGTGTTGATTTTCGGAGTCGAAAATCCCAGTTCGTTACAGTGGTATCAGAGCTGAAGTTTAAGTGATTACCTTGGCTCTGTGGCATGACTCCGTAGAGATGGGGTTATTAATGCCCTAAATTGAGTTGAGTGTGTATATATACGAGTGAACGTATTTGTAAATTTTATAAAATTGTTTTGTATTGTGGAGATTTTTTTTGTTGGGTTGTTTATGAGTTCTGGTCGATCAGTTTGATCCACTGTATCGAGTGGGGCTACCAAACACTCAAATACGATAAATCGATATAGTATAATTTGAAAAAGGGTATACGAAATAATTTTACCCAAATTATATTTTGATATAAACAAAATATTAATATTTGAAGTATCATAGTATATTGGATGTGTTGGTTGATTATAATTGAAATTGTTATATAAATAACCAATTTGAGTTTTCATAATATAAAAGTAGATTAATTAAATCTGAATTAAATCAGAATTGGAATTAAAATTCTGAAACTGGGGAAAAAGTGTTGTAAGTGAATTTGAATTAAGTATAAGAAAATTTTAAAATCCTGGGAGATTTTAAATTGTTTACAAGTATCGTGGATGATATTTTGAAAAAGTTTTCAAAATGAAAGTGTTTAAATATGGTTTTGATAAGTGATATAGTATTGAACTCACTTTGATAGGTGGGAGAGAACTCTGATGATTCTGGCCACATCATCAGTGTTCATTTTCGAGTTGTAAGTGACGGATTACGACCAAAGAGATTGTTTTTGAATTGTTTTGAGAGAAAGGAGGTTGTTTTGAACCTTGGAAAGGGATATTTGATTTTTGAAAGAGCTAAATGGTTTAAAAACTCCTAGGAGAGATTGTCTGAATTAAAACAAAATTTAAATAGAAATTTATTAAAGTAAATTGAAATCGAAATAGAATTGAATTATATTGATATCAAGTAGGTTGGATTGATGTCGTAAGAATTTGGAATTTATAATGGAATTTGAGTTCAGAATTGAGTTCGACTTAGGTATAAGTGAACGGTTGGATTTGTGGATAAAAACAGATTGGAATTTGATTGGGATGACCCTTGTATCTGCTGAATTGATAACAGGTGGAAAGGATTTGGTGATATGCCTGAAAAAAAGGTACACATTTATTTTTATGGGTTTGGTGATTTATGGGCCGATTTGGCAAGCTGCTTGGCTATTTGATTTTCTTTTGGATTGGAAAGGGCCTAGAGAGGCGAGTTGGAGTTTGAGCTATTGACCGGAACAAAGGAGGCGCTGGTGAAATTTTTCAGAAATTCCAGGTGTTAGAAATTTTTTAGAATTTTAGAAAATTTTCGTTAATCGAAATTAATTAAATATTTTAAATTGAAATTAATTGGTTCAGTTGAAACTGAAAGTTAAAGAAGTAAATGAATAATTTTTACCCAGTGATTAGGGTTAGTCTTCTACCTTAGCAATTTCGAGGACGATATTATTTTAAGGGGGGAAAAATGTAACGACCCGCATTTTTCAGTGATATAAATAATTTATTTAATTATTTGAATAATGGTTTGGTTATCTAAAATGACAAGAATTAAATAATGTTGAATATTTAATTAATATAATAATATATTTAATTTCTGAAATAGTCAGAAATAGTGGAATTCACAAGATAGTGTGAATTGGATCATCTATGATATTTAATTCAGTTTAGAATTAAATTAGAATAACGTATATATTTAAATAACTGCAATTTGAACGTATAATTATATTATAATTAAAATCGAGCTCGAAATGGCGCTACAGTTCGTAATTTGACGATTTGAACTTCAACTGAATGTACAGGGTTCATTTTAAATTGGATTTCTGTGAAACGAGAAACGTTAGGAGCTGGTGAAGTATATTTTTCTAGTGGAAGAGAAAAATCAGGATTTCGTCGTGTAAATTTTGAGTTATGTCCAAATCAAATTTTAGAATAGTCGCTATGGAACATTTATAAGCCATAACGATATATATAATTATAATTAAATATTGTCTTCGAATTTGGAGAAATCCTTTTAGACGTAGCTATAATTAATTTTTTAGAATTTTACTGTAATTTTTGTTTTGGAAAAATAGCACTTTTTATTTCGGTGTATTTTGCACCCTATATCAACATTTCGGGGTTTCACAGAGTAAGTTAACGAACCTATATTATTATATTTTCGGGATACTGGCACATCGCTTGTCACAACAGCATTTTTATTTTTGTCAATAGTGATCCATACGCTAATAAAGTTTTTAAGTAGTGGATTTTAAAATCATATAACAACATTATAACAATAGTTTTTAAAAATGTAAATGGTTTGTAATAGACAAGCTGTTTTTGGGTGCATTTACTGCTACTCACGATTTTCCTCATTTGCAAACATTACCACAATCCAAGAGGTAAAACCATTAGGTCCATCCATGTTAACAGACCATGTAATATCAACCTACTGTCCCTTTTAGTTTTCCACTTCGATTGATTTGCTTGTAATTCAAAAGCTATTCGAATTATTTTAGATTGAAAAAAAAATGTTTCCTTCGCTGCCAAGTTTTTGGAGGCCACATAACCTAAGCGAAAGGACATATACACCATATGCAGTAGCTATCGTGGCGTGAAACCCCTTCCTTTTGGTACAGCTAAAGTTTTGGAAATATAAGATATGTTATTTAATGCTTAAGGGTTAAAGCCTTCACTGTATCAATACTGCCTAAACCTACCTATTTCTATAGCTAGCTAACATGTCGTGCTTACCAAACTATCTACCGTGATGGCCACGGCTTGAATCCTATATATACTAACACAAGCAATCTCATTGTACGGCTTCAGGAAATAAAATAGCGAGGGGTAGATCATTTGAGAAAAATAAAACAATTAATGGAATATCCCTCTTATATTTTCAAACAAATTATATGCTCAAATTCATACAATGGTTCTCCTCCATCACGTGTGTATATCAGTGAGTTCGAACCACTTCCAGATTCGTTAAAATCATTGTTCAGGAGCCTTTATCGCACGTACATGTTTGTAACTCCATGGATCCACCGATGTTCGAAGATGGGCAGCAGCACCTAGGTCAGGTAAACAGCTCGCAGCTGAAAGGGGTAAGGGCAAAAACAGTCGAACATGAAGATTTGAGAGGGTTCAGTTTTACTACTAAGAGTAGCGAAGTGGGTGCTAACAAGTTTGGAAAAAATCGGAGGAAGGCTGTCACGGTTTCGAATAATATCAGAGCAGTTTTTCATGGATGGAGTGAGGTGGGTTTCTGAGTTCAAAATGGAGTGTAAGGGAGCAGCAACGTCGTTCTGTAAGGAGAAGGGTTGTTCAGTGTGTCAATTACAATAGGTTAATGGGCCGAGAGGAATTGAATGGCAAGCCCAAATAGAAAAAGGAAGGGAGGGATTGAAGAGGAACGTGCGTGGAAGAAGGACCGGGAATTGGTTTCAGAACCGACGATGGCAATTGCGTGGAAATTAGAAGACAATAAGCAAGTAGATTAAGAGTTTAATTAAGTGATTAGGGCAATTATAATTATATTAATTATATTAGTATTGGTTGAATATGCGTACAAGCTTTTAATATTCGTAACATCTTCATATGTTAAAGAAAAAGGGCAAAACAAGATCCGTTGAAATCATATGGACGGTGGCTGCACCATGGAACTGACCGGGAGTAAATTGGGGCTCGTTTGGATTTATGGTGAAATAAAACGCCTGAATCGAATCAATGACCAATTATCATTATTTAAAGATAACCTTCCAATGTGAGTAAAACTCACTATCTCTTCTCAGTTATATTTTTATAACGTACTTTTATAACTGATAAATAATGGTTGTTGTTGTGTGTTGGCTGTTTGGTTGAACTGCTAGTCAGTTGATTGAAAATATAGGTAACGATATATATATATAGAAATCGTTAATCGAATACTGATTCTGTTCATCAGAATATTTTATATTCGTGTTATTTATGTTGACTGACATTAGTGGATGCAGGGAACAGGTTGGAGGGACCCAATTGGGTTCCTCAACATTTATTTTACTGTATTCATATATTGTGTTATATGATGTGATATGAAATCTGTTGTTGATTTTGTATGGGTGAATGATATTGATCATTGTTATATGGTATGTTAGATACCATAAGGAATACTGGAATGTTAAAAAGAAAATTTTCAATGTTATATTGAAAAAGGAATATTTATAAAATTAAAGATTTTATAAAAAGAAAACTATTTATGTAGAAATAAATAGATTTAAAAAGGGATATTTATTTGTTAATCAAATAGGCAGAATTGAAGGGAAATATTTGTAAAACATTTACAAGTAGAATTGAAGGGAAATATTTGTACAACATTTACAGATAGGATTGAAAAAGAAATATTTGTAAACTATCTGCAAATAGAATTGAAAGGGGTATTTATTTGAAAAATAGATAGAATAGAAAGGGGAATTATGTGTAAAACAAATAGAAAGAAAATAGTTAGATTATCAAAGGAATTACTTATAAAATCAATAGATTTTATAAATTAACTTATTTTATAGAATAAATAGAATTATCAAAAAGGGATTTATTTTGTAAATAAATAGATTATAAAAGGAAGTACTTGAAAAATTGACTAGAATTGCATTAAAGGAGAATTTTTCATTTGAAAGATTTAAACTCGTGCTTCGCACACGGGTATAACGTGTTATGGATTTAAAGCAAAGTTTTAAATAGAATATATTCAGACCGGTAGATCGATAAGAATAATTTATAAATATTATTTTATAAATTAAAGGAACTATTTATCATTGGATAAATAGAATATATAAGTTAGGAATTATAAAGAGAAGTAAGAATCGATTTCAACATCGATATTTAAACTGAATAAACGTAGAGTGAATCAAAGGAGTTAATCAGTTAGAGTTAATTAGATAGAATTAATCAAATTAGAATTTATTGAACATTAGTTATTCAATTAGAGTTGATCGAATATAGTTATTTGAGATAAGGTTAGTTAAACATAGTTATTCAAGATGAGTCGCCATTTCTTACGACTGCTAGCGAAATTCGTAGGGCTGCAGATAGCCTACGGTGGTCTGATGTTTCCTGAGGGAATCAGGCGTAACCATTGTGATCGCTGCGATCTTGAGTCAAGCGAATGGTGTTAAATTGAATGTTAGCCATTCGAAATGAAGTTAAAACAGATATAGTTATTCAAATATAAATAAATCGAATATTAGTTATTCAATAGGAGTTAAATAAGTTGAGTTAATCAAGTAAGTTAACCAATTTGAGTTAATCAAGTTGAGTTGGTCAAAATTAGTTAATCAAAATGAGATAATCTAAAGGAGTTATTTGAAATAGTTTATTCGAATAGATTTAAAGAAGTTAATCGAATATAGTTTATTCGAAAGGAGATTAATCGAATGTAAATCATTCGAAGAGAGATGATCGATTATAGTTATTCGAAGAAAGGGTTATCGAATATAGTAGTCGAAAGGGAGTGATCGAATAGAGAGTATTCGGAAAGGAGAATTGTACATTGAATTCGATTATATCGAATTCAGGAAAAGTAATACTTACTTTCCGGTTTAATCAAAGGTTACTTATTTATTAATGAATTAGTGGTTTAGTTATTTAGTTAAATTAACGAATAAAAGTTAAATTTTGAAAGTAGTTATTTAGGAAGGAGGGATTATAACACTACGGTTATAATCAAAGTTTTAAAATAAAGAAGTGGGTTCGTAAATAGAATTCGAGAGTTACGTAAGGAAGTTTTGTTAAAGATTTAAAAGGTGAACTTTGTTTATTCTGAGGTTGAAAATGTTGTTCGGTTAAGGTCTGAGAGGTAATTATACCCTAACTTGATTGACTTCATCTTTAACTAAGGTATGGGTAAGGTTCGATAGTGAAGATGGATTAAGTGAATTTAGTTAATGAGTGTAATGGTTTAAAATTTGCTTAGTGATGTTTTATTTAAACATCTGTTTAAATCAAATGAATAAATTTTGGAAACATTTTCCAAATATAATCAGAGATATTTTCTAATTATAGAAAATGAAATGTTGATGAGAAAGAATACTGGAATGATGGTAATACGTGAAATCGAGATGGAAATGTTTTCCAATGTGTGATGACGTATATTTCCTAAATTTAGGAAATGAGAAATGTCGAGTACATAGAAATGGGAAATGAATAAATAAATGATTAATTTAATTAAAAGAGATAAGTGTTGAGTGATGATTGATCGATAAAATTTCCATCTGGAAATAATATCGTTGGTTGCACACCTATTTTTCTTTGATAGTTAAATCACCGACTATCGAAGTTTTGACCATTTTATCGTCGTCAGTATAGAGAGACCGGGATCAGACATATTATCTGAAAACCACTCTGTATGGACGTTAGCGTTGCGATCAAATATTGAAGACGGAGTTATGCAAGGACTATCCTGTTTTACAGAATAGTGCCTTCGGTTTGTCCAGTCCTAGGACAAATGTGAATGGACGAATGTCTAACAGAGTATATCTAACGGATCGCGTAAGTTGATCTCTTCAAACGTACTTACGTTTGGTGGCGGAGTAATTCGTTTCTCTTAGCTTTATACCCGTGGTATTTTTGGGGAAATCAATTTGTGATTTGATGGGTATGACGATGTGGCATTCAAAGTGAATTGTGGTCAGATATTCCAAAAGATACGTTCTGACCTCAAGCCTCATCAACCGGGAAATGACAGAAATCGGGCAGGCAGCATGGCTAAGTGGGTCGCTCCCATTAGGGTGTATATCACCTATCTAGAGAAAGTCCATTTCATTTTTTTATCTGTTATCGATGATGTCCCTTTTCGGGGAACGGTGGGTAGCTCCCAACCGTTGGTGATATACATTCGATACACTCAAGTGAAATGAGTGGTCGGTCATGTGTGGGCCGGGTCACAAGATGTTCTTGTTGAACCCAGTGTATTTGCCTCTAGAGATACAGTATCGGCAGGTGGTCCCATACCTTGTCATAGTTGGAAATCCAATCTCCAAAAAGCGCCCGCGGTTTTGTTTTTATAGTATATGTGGAACATGAATGCAAGCGTTCTACTAGATTCTAATTACTTATGATTAGACATTACTATAATATCAGAGAAGTATTGATTTTCAAACTGTTTTGGGTTATCGTAAGGTAAAAATCGTCCGTGTTTATGTGTGGATTGGTCTTATGATTATCTTTTCTTTGAAAAGGATTTTGAAAAGCTAAACAAAATGATTTGAGTTTACTCACACCAGTCCCATGACTGACCCAGAGTTTATTTTGTTTTTGTTTACCTAAACTCTTGGGTGCCCAAAATTTGTACGGGCAGTCAAGCAGTTCAGGTCTTTACAGATATACTTGGAGGAGCTTGAAGTAGGAGGCTTCATGATTATATATAGCTATTGTTATTTCCGATGTGTGTAAGTGTTTTACTTTGATAATGTTATTGTATATATATACTGTTTTATTTTAAAGTTATGTTATAATATATTTCATTCGTTCCGCTGTGAAATTCGTGTTTACTCTGATTGTGTTCTTCTTCTTCTTCTATTCTAATTTTCTATATTATCTATTCTCACCCTCTAACTTCTTTCTATTAATGAATCAGGTATTTCCGATGTCTGAATAGTCAACATGGTAGTTTTGTGTTGATTTTCGGAGTAGAAAATCCCAGTTTGGTACAAATACACTATGAACTGAATTTTGTACACTACAATTTGGACACAACATATGTAATTCTTATGTATGTTATAAGATGTAGCATTAAAAAAGGCAAGCTAGTTGAAGAACAAGTATGCACCTACATATGGATAAATTTGTGTCCATCAGTTTGCAACACCCGCCCCACAAACTATGCATACCTCATAGACCCTAACTAAATCATGATATCATGACAGTTGATATTGTGAATAATGCTGCTTCCACCCACTTCATTATTCTTTGATCTGTCCCTTTTAAATATAGAGGAATTCTTCTCCATACTTAATTCTAACCATGCTAATGTCATTGGTAACTCCACCACCCTAATTCTGCTATTCCTAAGACACTATACATATGACACTTAATATTTTGTTCCTATCATTAGTTTTCAATCCAAGTCCAAAATAGCAACCTACTAATCAACCATTTTATTAGTCGCCATTACTACTCCCAGAGATCCAATAAATCTTTATATATATTTAAGAGGTTAAAAGAACAGAGTGCGTTCATTTTCAGCATAGCACTATTCAATGAATATTTATAGTTTCAACCAATAGCCTCAACAAAATTGATGTTTTGTAAATATACTTCCATGGTATATGACATACATGCAGTCATAAATTTTCATGAAAACAAGTTGCAAGGAAAAAGAAAACAAACAGGGGGATACAAGGAGTTTACTCACTTGTTTGTTTTCGGTATACCTTAGTCATGTTTGATGTTCATTTCCAGTATCTACTTCTTGGGTTTTCAGGTTTTCAACAGATCTTCCTGGGTTTGTTACCATTTTATTTCTAGTTTTGGTCAAGTAGTGTGAGCGTATGCAGTGGGGTAGGTGTGTATTTTTAGGCAAAGACCAAGATAAAATATGATTTGGCAATAGAAGTTTGCATGTGAAATGAATACAGTGGTTGATGAGATTTGTTAAAGTTGCTGCTCTAGTTGATTGGAAGGAAGAAGGCCATATTCTAGTTGTTCTTGTAGTTCGACTGGAATTGCTATGGTTTTACTGAAATAACAATACAATGCAATCCTATTTGAAGTACATATAAACATATCTATAGCCATGTGCAAGTGATAGATATAGGGTGTAAAGGGTAGGATCTAGCTACTGTTGCATTTCTGGATTTAAAAAGGAATTGCACGGTTATGTGTAGATGTCCTTAGATATCAAACTTAGTCCCTAAGTCATGTATTGTTCCTATAAGCATTGTTGTCTTGTAAGCTACCTTTGATGTAAAACAAAGGCTAACTGATGGAATGTTTGCGATAGTGTATTCTAGTCCTTCTTCAGCTATGAATTTTCAGTCATGCTTAGCCCTTAAGCTATTTATGCTACAAAATGTAGGCTGTGTACATTATAATGTGAAGGCATATGCTAAGGCTGTCTATAACACACATTAGGAAAGAAAAACTTTAGCCTGTGCTAGTACTTATATATATATATATATATATATATATATATATATATATGTATGTATGTATGTATGTATGTATGTATGTGTTTGTATGTGTGTGTGTGTATGGGTCATGTACAACATATACTAATGGTTTTAATTAAGAAATCAAAAACTTAATTGTAAAGCAAATTAATATATTTAAAAGAGCAGATCCTAGCTTTCTAGGCAATACAAGCTAATGTAACTTCTTTATTTCTTCCATATGGAGTAAATAAAAGTTTTATTTATAATATTCTCATTAAAACCAATTTTATATCTATATGTCTAACAAAATATCGGAACAACATTACTTGTATATTTTTATATATAACAAGTAAAAATATACACATAGCATTTTAAAAAAATATTATTCAAATTTTCTACAATGTTTGAATACAATATTATTTAAAATTACAAGGGTTAAAACAAATTTCAAAACAAATCAACAAATATTATTTATTAGGTTTTATATACATATATACAATGGTTAAAATATTTTAAACTACATATATAAATCCTTGGAATTTTTCATAATATTTATTATACTAATTTATTTAATAAATTACTAGAATAATCTATAACTATACTACTAACTCAGTCAAAAACCGGGACGTTACAAATGTAAAGATTGGAAAAGGAACAAGAAAGAGGAAAGATATATGAGAAAAAGAAGCAAGTTTTTCTTCTTTTTTTTAGAAATTTGTAAAAAGAAAAGGAATCAAATGTAAAGAGGGAAAGAGATTGGATTAAAAATGGGAATGAAGGTTGAAAGGAAAGCAATAGTTTTTGTTTTTCTTAATTTATTTTTTTGTAAGAATTGTTGATAGGAAAATAAATGGAAGAAAGGAAAGAAGTAATGAAAGAAAGGGAAGGAAAGAAATAAATGAGAGAAAGAGAAAGGGAAAGAAATAAAGGAAATTGTAGTGAAAACAGGAAAGAAATTGAATAAAAGGCAAGTGCATATTTTTTTTCTTTTTAAACAAAAATGCAAATAAAAAAATTAAACCAAAATGAAAATATAAGGAAGAAAACGGAGAGATGATTGCAATGAGAAATGAAACACACAATTAAAAGAACTTTTTTTTAAGAAACAACGAACAAACAAACAAAAATGGACAACTAAACTCGACAAAACACACACAAATGTAATTGAAACGAGATCAAGTAGAACAAACACAAAAATGCACATAATTTTTTTTAAAAAAAAATTAATCTGAAGAATAAAATCAAAATTAAAAATCCTTCCCTAGCAATGGCGCCAAAAACTTGTTCGACAAACAGCGTTTCTATCGAATTAGAAAACCATTGACAAAATATCGTAATAATAACCGCAAGCGCTTGGCGTATAATTGTAATACGTGGCGAATATGGGTCGACCCGCAGGGAAAGAATTTATTCATAAAACTGGATGAGAGATAACCGTAACAGGTGTAGCAGATATAACAGAAAAACAGAATGATATAAGTTATTGCTTATACACTTCTCTACACTAATACTAGTAAAACAGAATTAGGTGTAACCCTAATGTCTAAACTGAAACAGAAACGTGTACAGAATAATTTCCACAGAAGAGAGTGCTAGTAATGGGCCTTTACCACCTGAACAGAAACAGACAGAAGCAGAAACAGATTAATCCCTATGGAAACAGAATGTAGAATTAGGTGTACACTAGTAATGGGCCTTTACCACCCGAACAGACGGTACCACGCAGAAACAGACAGGTGTTACCACCCAACAGAAACAGACGGTACCAACAGAAACAGACAGAACTAAGTGTACCCTAAAACCCTACCCTAAGCGATCGGCTTCCTAATACATAAATACCCTGTGTCGGCCCCACAGTAGGGTGTATCACTGCCTAAAGTGACAATCAATTGGCACATACCTATTTACAGATTTCACGGCGTCTTACATCCTCAGAGGCAGACCGGGATCCATGCACGCACATGACCCGGTTGGAAACCATCATCAACACCCCTTGCCATTATCAGAATGAACCGCTTATAATTAGTTCAGTAAGCGTGCCCGGACCCTACTTACTATTGGGTCAATGTTTTGATACCAGAAAGGGTTACTGACTAATATGGGTCCCAAACAACAGATGACACAAGTAATTCCCCTCCTAACCTTGTGTCTCCAGACTAACAGATTTCAGCTTAACTTGACTACAAGTATCAGACAAACAAAATTTAGATTAACTAGTTCACAGATCAAACAATCAAGTTAACAGGTTTTCAGACTAACGGATCGGATGTTCGGATTAACAGGCTTACAGATTAACTGGTTACAGATTAACAGACTTACAGATTAACTGGTTACAGATTATCTAACTTTGTATTGGGCTTACGGATTCACGAAACGGGTTTATCAGATTCATTGGTCCAATTGGTTTAACCTTACCCAACACGTTTTAGACAGCATATTTATCTCAGATTTTCATTAATTAAATATTAATGCCCAAACCTCTCACATTAGACTGACAGTTTGCGGCTACTGGTTAGGCCGGTTGGTTCCGGGCAGGTTTCTATCGCAAACTGAGCCTAACCTCGGGTTTGAAGCACGTTATGACTAACTTCTCACATTAGAACCTATTGTTTGCGACCACTGGATTATGCCAGGCGGTTCCGGGCAGAATTACGCCGCAAACTCATTCTAACCTCGAGTTAGCCATGTTTATCTTTGCGGCCAATTAATCAATGATTTACCATTTATACCCACGCCTACATGTCAATTATTCATAGCTAATTCAGATTATGTCAATAACATACTGAATATCAACTTAACAGACATAGTAGATAACAGATTTTTGCGACTTAACGGATTCAGTAGGTTGAGCAAACTAGCAGATAGTAGATTAGGAATCTCAACAGATTTAGTTTAGCAGATTTGGCAAAATCAAAAGCATTAGCAGATGACAGATTTGGCAGATGAACCGATCTAGCAGACTAGGCAGTAGAGCAGAACTAGTAGATTAAGCAATATAACAAAACTAGCAGATTAGGCAATGTAACAAAACTAGCAAATTAGGCAAATATAACAGATCTAATCATTTCTTAAAGTTTCACAAACATATCTTGCCTAATTATAAATTTGGCCTAAGTTTTGCATGCCTAAATAGTTGTTATGATTCACACTATGATCATATATTCAAAAATCTCCTACTTAGGTGTTATTCACATTTGATAGATATCCTACTTTAATGTAAATCTTTACACCTAAGCCATATTCCCTTTATCTCAAGTCATATGTTCAGCATAGTCTATATTTATGTCCAGGTATATACCTTGCCATGTCGTGTCCTCAAGTCATATATTCAATACCCTTTATGTTATAAATATAACATGTCCAGTCATATGTCTTAGTTTTACGTTCGAACTACAGTCCATGTTCTTTCCTCAAATCATTCACCTATTTGTCATGCCCAATTTATGCATCATTCATTTTACTGTCCCAAACATTTTAGCGTATGTTAATCTCTTATGAGATTCGCTCAGGCTCGTGGTAGTCTGGCTATAGAACAGAAAGAGGAAAGAGATAAAAAAAATAAGATAGATCTAAACAGAACAGATAAAACCTCAGATTCAGATTTACAATTCATGTCACAATCAGAATTAACGTTTATATCGGAAAATAAATGTACTTGCCTTGGTTGGATTAAAGAAAGAACTTTAATTTTTGTAGAATCGTTGCAGAAGCTTTAATCTCTAATTTGAATTGAGTTGCTTAGGTTGATGTTGATTAGCTTCTAGTTTTGATTCCAGCAGAGTAGCGACGCCATTTTTATTTTTATTTAGAACAGAGGCAGAGTAGAAGCAGAATAGAATTGTGTGTAGAGAAGGCTTGGTCTTAGGTTGTTTTTATAGGTGTAGCAATTCATTTCAGCCATCAGATTAACCCTAAAACCAATCCGGACCATCAAAAATCGTCCCTGGGCTTCAAAAACGTGTTTTGGACTGAAACAGGCCGACCAGGTCGACCTGTAGGGGGGGAGGTTGACACTACAATCAACCCCCATGGGGGAGGTCGACTCCCAGGTTGACCCCCTGATCGACCTGGCCCCCAGGTCGACCCCCAGGTCGACCTGGCCAGTTCTGTGCTGACCGAAACCTTCTGAATCTTCTACAGGCCATAACTTCTTCATCCGGACTCCGATTTTCGAAAACTCGGACTCTATTTCATGTAAAATTTCAAGAGGAATGCAATGGTGATGTCCATTTTACCTATTTCCTGATTCTTAAATTAATTATCCTCATTTTACTATCTCTTCTGTTACATACACCGTTATCGAACTAATTTTTCTTCTCTTTCATGTATTAATTAATTCTTCTTATGCATCACCATTATTTACCTATCATAAGCATATTTTCATATATTTTATTTCATTTTTAATTATACTTAAAAATGCGGGGTGTTACATTCTCCCCTCCTTAAAGGATTTCGTCCCCGAAATCTTCAAGTTAAGAAGAATGTGTCCTACCATCCAATCATCCATCTACTCAATCATCAATCACAGGCATTCATTGTCCTTAAGAGATTTCTAATGCTATATGAACATATGCAAGAAGTGTGTGTGTATATGTTCCTTGTCTAATGTAAAGATCAGGCGGTCCACTGATTCAGTTGACCTCCTTAATGCGAATTATGCCAGTGCCATGAGTCCAACATGTATGCAATTTTCCTACTCGATACATATCATTTCTATATGAGTGCACAACCATTCAGTCATATGCAAGGTCCATGTGCTAAGTCAATCATTTTGCATCCACAAAATTTAAAAATGCTCACACATCCATATGCAGTATGAGAGTGTTTTCGAGCCGATCTAGTACCTAGTGCGCGTATATGCATCCACGGGCAACCACTACCAACCACTTGCAACTATCAAACATAACATGTCTCAAACACATGTTTACACCCATTAGTTTCTACCTAAAGTTCGAAGATTCGATCGATTGGATACAGTCGAATGATGGAAGCGAGTACAGATAGAACAAAAACTTGGTTCCCATTAGGCATGGGTCCTAAGTATCGGCCCCAAAGACCGAAACCAACATCAAATTGACACCCAGAGGATTACCTTCTTTAGACAATGTCAAAACTGGAAATCTTATCAGAAGTATTCAGATATTTACAGACTACTGGTACAGATCAGGTTCCCTAATGATTCTTAGGAAGCTAAGCATGATAAAATCATACCCCCATGAAAACTCCGAATGTATGCATCATACTTGACGCCTAACACAGATATCCCTTAAACCCCAATCTCAAACAGATGAGCCATAACCCTTATAGGTTTGAATCTACAGCGGAATTCAGAAATATTACTAGTATTAAAGTGCAGAGTATCGATTACAAAATTAAAATACCAGAATCATAAAAAGTCTTAACTCCATAATCAGATAAAGAAATTAAACCTACTATAGAAATTTTCCTATTTCTATCCTAGCCACTAGCCTCAAGAGTGTTCGCCTGCCCTCCTTGCCCTCGTCTCTTCGAGCAGTCCCAAGTGAAGTGTCCCATCTCTCCATAGTTGAAGCAAGTGCCTTTCCTTTTTCTTCAATCCTTGTTCAGATGAGTCGAGCTCCCACAAGTAAAGCACTTTTTCCCCTTCTTATCTTCAGACTTCTCATCCTTCTTTCGTGTTTCCTTTTTAGGCCATGCTTTCTTATTCTGTGGTTCTTCCTTCTTTGTCTCTTTCAGGCCCTTGTCTTCCTCGTGCAGTAGTGCCATGTCTACCAATTTCTCGTAAGTCGCTCCCATGGGTACGTGGGTCATGGCTAGGTTGTGCAGTGGCTCGTTCAATCCTTTAACAAAGCGGAGAGCCTTTTTATGCTGAGTGTTGACTAAATCCAATCCGAACCTAGCTAGTTGGTTGAACTGGTTGACGTATTCCTTGACCGTCATACTTCCTTGCTTAAGAAATAAGAACTTTTCTAGTTGTAAACTCCGTTCAGCTTACGAGAGAAATTTTGTCTCAAACCTTGTTCTGAAATCCATCCATGTCTCAACCGGCCTCTCGGCGTTAGTGACTTCCCACCAGTAGGAAGCTTCTTCTTTGAGCAGCCATACCGCCAACTGTACCTTCTGCCTATCGTCCACCTCGAAGATAACGAATAGATCCTCAGTTTCATTAAGCCAGTTCCTCGCTTCTACGAATGATTCAGTTCCTTTGAAATCCTTTCCATCCATGGCCCTAAAATCTCTACAGATCTTTGAGAAAGCAATTGCACGAGGAGGGGGTGAAGGAGGGGGATCAATTGCTGGACCTGCGGCGGTGGTCCTAGCCTCAAGATATTGACGAAACCAACCGGGTACATGAACACCCTCTGGTATCTCAGATGCTTCAGACATGCTGAAACGAAAAAGGAAAGGTTCAATACAAAAAGGACCGAAGGAAAGATATATGGCTCTTGGGGATCATGTTTTTCAAAATAAGCTTTATTTTTGAAAATACTTCCTTTCAAAACCTTTTTGAAAATAGTTTTCAAAAACTTTACCCAATCTGGTAACCTTCAGCTCTGATACCAAGTGTAACACCCCATCTCCGTTAAGGTCACTCACAAAGGGAATGCCTTAACTTTGGTGGAGCATTTTAGTAAACAGAACAGAAAACTTACAAGACAGATAAAACAGTACTTGAAAAATTTATAACTTTATTTCAACAGAAGCTTGGTTACATCCTTTCAAATCACAATATCAGAATTCAAGTACAAAATATCAGTCTTGTACAAAAGCCTTCAGAATGCATAGTTTTAAAATCGTAATCCCCACAGAAGAAGACAAGCCATACTTTAAGCACTGCTAGCGGAAGAAAATCTGGATCAAGCTAGAGTATTCCCTTCTACAAAACCTGGGGGGAAACGGAAGAAAAGAGGCGAAACAACAAGGGTCAGACAAAAAGTCAGGCAAGTCCAGTGATTTTCAGTTATGAACAAATAATAATAACATGACATGAACATAAAACTGGATGAGAGATAACCGTAACAGGTGTAGTAGATATAACAGAAGAACAGAATGATATAAGCTATTGCTTATACACTTCTCTGCACTAATACTAGTAAAACAGAATTAGGTGTCACCCTAATGTCTAAACTGAAACAGAAACGGGTACAGAATAATTTCCACAGGAGAGAGTGCTAGTAATGGGCCTTTACCACCTGAACAGAAACAGACAGAAGCAGAAACAGATTAATCCCTATGGAAACAGAATGTAGAATTAGGTGTACACTAGTAATGGGCCTTTACCACCCGAACAGACGGTACCACACAAAAACAGACAGGTGTTACCACCCAACAGAAACAGACGGTACCAACAGAAACAGACAGAATTAAGTGTACCCTAAAACCCTACCCCAAGCGATCGGCTCCCTAATACATAAATACCCTGTGTCGACCTGACAGTAGGGTGTATCACTCCCTAAAGTGACAACCAATTGGCACAGACCTATTTACAGATGTCACGTCGTCTTACATCCTCAGAGGAAGACCGGGATCCATGCACGCACATGACCCAGTTGGAACGCACCATCAACACCCCTCGCCATTATCAGAATGAACCGCTTATAATTAGTTCAGTAAGCGTGCCCGGACCCTACTTACTGTTGGGTCAAAGTTTTGATACCAGAAAGGGTTACTGACTAATATGGGTCCCAAACAACAGATGACACAAGTAATTCCCCTCCTAACCTTGTGTCCCCAGACTAACAGATTTCAGCTTAACTTGTCTACAAGTTTCAGACATACAAAATTTAGATTAACTAGTTCACAGATCAGACAATCAAGTTAACAGGTTTTCAGACTAACGGATCAGATGTTCGGATTAACAGGCTTACAAATTAACTGGTTACAGATTAACAGGTTACATATTATCTAACTTTGTATTGGGACCGGATTCACGAAACGGGTTTATCAAATTCATTGGTCCAATTGGTTTAACCTTACGCAACACGTTTTAGACATCATATTTATCTCAAATTTTCATTAATTAAATATTAATGCCCAAACCTCTCACATTAGACTGACATTTTGCGGCTACTAGTTAGGCCGGTTGGTTCCGGGCAGGTTTCTGTCGCAAACTGAGTCTAACCTCGGGTTTCAAGCACATTATGACTAACTTCTCACATTAGAACCTATTGTTTGCGACCACTGGATTGTGCCGGGCAGTTCCTGGTAGAATTACGCCGCAAACTCATTCTAACCTCAAGTTAACCATGTTTATCTTTGCGGCCAATTAATTAATGATATACCATTTATACCCACGCCTACATGTCAATTATTCATAGCTAATTCAGATTATGTCAATAACAGACTGAATATCAACTTAACAGACATAGCAGATAACAGATTTTGGCGACTTAACGGATTCAGCAGGTTGAGCAAACTAGCAGATTTAGCATATAGCAGATTAGGCATCTCAACAGATTTAGTTTAGCAGATTTGGCAATTTCAACAGACTTAGCAGATGACAGATTTGGCAGATGAACCGATCTAGCAGACTAGGTAGTAGAGCAGAACTAGTAGATTAAGCAATATAACAGAACTAGCAGATTAGGCAATGTAACAAAACTAGCAAATTAGGCAAATATAGCAGATCTAATCATTTCTTAAAGTTTCACAAACATATCTTGCCTAATTATAAATTTGGCCTAAGTTTTGCATGCCTAAATAGTTGTTATGATTCACACTATGATCATATATTCAAAAATCTCCTACTTAGGTGTTATTCACATTTGATAGATATCCTACTTTAATGTAAATCTTTACACCTAAGCCATATTCCCTTTATCTCAAGTCATATGTTCAGTACAGTCTATATTTATGTCCAGGTATATACCTTGCCATGTCGTGTCCTCAAGTCATATATTCAATACCCTTTATGTTATAAATATAACATGTCCAGTCATATGTCTCAGTTTTACGTTCGAACTACAGTCCATGTTCCTTCCTCAAATCAGTCACCTATTTGTCATGCCCAATTTATGCATCATTCATTTTACTGTCCCAAACATTTTAGCGTATGTTAATCTCTTATGAGATTGGCTCAGGCTCGTGGTAGCCTGGGTATAGAACAGAAAGAGGAAAGATGTGAGAACCCGCAACTTCCCCGTAAAGGAAAGCGCGGATAGTTCGAGAACAAGCCACAACAGAACACAGACAGAAGAACATTTCATTGTATATTACAACAATGCACCAGAATACAAGAATATATAGAGTATAAATGAATATTACACAGAAATATCAGAGATTTAAATTACATTTAAATACATCGCCGCGGAAAATATTACAATACACAACTGAAGGAGATATACAGATACAAAGCTTTCCGGATATCGTTCCAGCTGTAAACCAGGATCCTGTGAATATAAATCTGCAAAACCAAAACTACTAGCTGCCCGTGTCGAAAATAAGGGCACCCAGAGTTTAGGTCAAAACAATAAACTCCAGGTCAGTCATGTGACTGGTGTGAGAACTAAAACAGTTGTAAATCTTTATTTTAAAGTTAGGTAAATCAAGGGACCATGCCGTATAACACGGAACGGGTTTCCTCCCAAGAATACCAGTGCATGAAACAACAGCGCAATGCTAAATAAAGAAAAATGAAGCTATTATAAGACCCAGGTCCCATCACACAATGCAATGCAAGCCGGAGGATAGGGTTTTTACTTTATAATAGCCAAGAATGCTTGATACGTTTAAAACAAATCATTTGATACTATTATAAGTGCATATTGTATAAAATATCTTCAAATCATAAGTATCAATCATAGACGGCATAAGTGCCCCATCCCACTATGTCGCCATACTAGGCTCTACAAATAAAACCGAAATACACATATTGGAAATTGGATTTCCATCATGGTGGCTCCTGATTCGAAAGATCGATCGCGTAATGCAATTCACCACGGCTTACGTCCCAACAAGAGAAACACCGTCTGCACATCCGCACATTTGGGACCAGAGTACCACCGCGGCTTACGTCCCAGCGAGACAAAACACCGCCTACTCTATATATCCCTGAGCACTAGGCTCATCTCGGTCGACCGAATCCACGACACCACTAAGGTGCCCATCCACTAAAAAGCATACTGATCAAACCACCAGTTTACCACCATACCGGGGTGTGAGGCTCGCGGATCAACGCTATACACAAAGCCATGCTATATCAGCTGCGCTTTGATCATCAACCACCAAACTTTGCTTTTCAACAAAAGTCTAGATCACTGCATCTCAGCATGCCACACTATCAATCCATATCGTACCACTGATTTCTGCCAATATATAACCTCTGAGCTCATATGTCTCAGAAAGGGCGTTAAGCAAGAGAATAAATTCTCCGCCGCCAAACAGGTATATATTTAGCAGAGATCAACAAATACAATATAAAGGAATACAATGTCAGACACACCATCCATTTACAAGTCCATTCTAGGTCTGAACGAAACCGGAGGCACTTTCCTCGCATATCCATCCATCTCCAAGTACGTCTGGACGACCACCAACTATTTCCATCCTCTTGGGTGTACAGCCCAATCAGGATCGTCAGTAATTATCCAAACGATGTGAAGACTTCCGGCCTTCAACCACCGTCTTCATCTTCGACATATCGTCGAATTGGTTATTCAGAATGGGAATAAACCCGGCCTTTCTGAACAACCCGCGTATATTAAAAATAAATGTTACACAAACATAACATACGCCTCATTCGAATTCATTAGTTACTAACCGTAAATCAGTAAGAGAGCAATTCCCCAAATATTAACCCCGAAGGCCGATACCAACATCAGATCAATATCCAGGAAACCATTCTTCTTAACTAACCTTCAGCTAGTTTCTAAATTTCAATTCTTAGGGAAAGGTTCCCATTAATTTTATCCAAGATAAATTCTTTAAAAAATTTCCCTTAATCTTCCTTTGGATGTCATTTCAAACCAAATTATGGTTTTCCAAACTAGTCGAGATTAGCGAACCATACCGAAGTAATTATTTAATTTATTTCCCAATCCCAACCTATTCATCCCATGAAGCAAAACTGGTAATACTCCATATTTAACATCACAGTGTTCGGTAAAATTAATTACCATTTCACGTTCAAATCTGATTAAAGATTTAACTATCGCTTTGGAGCAAAACTGGTGATACTCCATTCTCGCTCACTTCTAAATTTGATAATTTAGATTATAGATTCACATTTCAACCTTATTGCAGATTCGTTAAAACTCCTTTTACTGGGTTAAAGAACTAGGTGTTATTTAAAACACAGTTCACGACAAACCCAAATCACATTCTATTTATTATCGGGTTAAAGAACTAGTGTTATTTAAAACACAGTTCACGATAAACCCATTTCAAATCCAATCAAATATATTAGAAATTCCGATTATTTAAAACCCCTTTTTAAATCTAATTTATTTATTTAAAAATAATTGGGTTTTAAATTTAGTTCAAAACTAGTTCATTTCGATAAAAATCCATTTTTATCCTTTCAAATATGGAGTTTTTCACCCCAATTTTTCCCAAATCATTTCTTATGATTTTACACAAATTATCAATATTTTTAATTATTTTATCAAGGCCCGTACAGTCGATTTCCATCAACGGCCATCGAACTGCACTTACAGCGACCTTTTTCAAATTTGATTTGGACGTATCTCCAAATCCAACCGTTAGATTTTGAATTTCTAATATTCGTTAGAAAGCTCTTTTCGATATGAACCCAACGGTTCCGGTTTTAGGAGAATCCGACGGTCGGATCTCCCGTAATGTCCGTTTGAATTAAATGGTCGAAATTTACGAACTGCCGCGGCGCGGCGCGTTCTATTCAGGCCATTATATTATATATATATATATATATATAATATATATAATATATATTTCGTCGATTACTATTTAAAACTAATTTTAAAAATAGTTTTGAATTCGTTTCAAAAACAATTTCAACCTTTATTTCAAATTCAAATCGAAATCGAATTTTCCATTATAAATCCTTTTTACTTTCATTTCTATTTGATTTTAATTCAAATCGATTTTAATTCGATTCGAATTCATTTTCTTTTCAATTCAATTCAATTCGAATTCGTTTTCTTTTCAATTCAATTCGAATTCGTTTTCCTATTCAATTCAAATTCAATTCATTCTCTATTCAATTCAAATTCAATTCATTTTCTAATCAAATAAAATTCAATTCATTCTCTATTCAATTCAAATTTAATTTATTTTCAAATCAAATCAAATTCAATTCATTTTGGTTTTCTATTCGATTCAAGTCAAATTGATTTTCTATTCGATTCAATTCAAATTGGTTTTCTATTTGAATCAAATTCATTTCGTTTTCTATTTAATTTGAATTCAATTCGTTTTCTATTTAATTTGAATTCAATTCATTTTCAATTCAATTCGATTCAATTCAAATTGGTTTTCTATTCGATCCAATTCGAAATCGTTTTATATTCAATTCATTTCGAAATCGTTTATATTCAATTCATTTCGAAATCGTTTTCTATTCAATTCTATTCGAATTCGTTTTCTATTCAATTCAATTCGAATTCGTTTTCTATTCAATTCGAATTCGTTTTCTATTCAATTCAAATTCAATTCATTTTCAAATCAAATCAAATTCAATTCATTTTCAAATCAAATCAAATTCAATTCATTTTGGTTTTCTATTCGATTCAAGTCAAATTGATTTTCTATTCGATTCAATTCAAATTGGTTTTCTATTTGAATCAAATTCATTTCGTTTTCTATTTAATTTGAATTCAATTCGTTTTCTATTTAATTTGAATTCAATTCGTTTTCAATTCAATTCGATTCAATTCAAATTGGTTTTCTATTCGATCCAATTCGAAATCGTTTTATATTCAATTCATTTCGAAATGGTTTATATTCAATTCATTTCGAAATCGTTTTCTATTCAATTCAATTCGAATTCGTTTTCTATTCAATTCAATTCGAATTCGTTTTCTATTCAATTCAATTCGAATTTGTTTTCTATTCAATTCAAATTCAATTCATTTTCAAATCAAATCAAATTCAATTCATTTTGGTTTTCTATTCGATTCAAGTCAAATTGATTTTCTATTCGATTCAATTCAAATTGGTTTTCTATTTGAATCAAATTCATTTCGTTTTCTATTTAATTTGAATTCAATTCGTTTTCAATTCAATTCGATTCAATTCAAATTGGTTTTCTATTCGATCCAATTCGAAATCGTTTTATATTCAATTCATTTCGAAATCGTTTATATTCAATTCATTTCGAAATTGTTTTATATTCAATTCGTTTCGAAATCGTTTTATATTCAATTCATTTCGAAATCGTTTTATATTCAATTCATTTCGAAATCGTTTTATATTCAATTCATTTCGAAATCGTTTTCTATTCAATTCAATTCGAATTCGTTTTCTATTCAATTCAATTCGAATTCGTTTTCAAAATATTCGATTTCGAAATCACTTTTCAATATTCATTTTAAAATGAATAAAATCGATATAAATATCGTTCACGTCAAAATGGCGTCAATCTAATCAACACAGCTTCATATATTTCTATTTTCAAATATTCTTTTTCAAATATTTCTTTTTCAAATATTTCCTTTTCAAATATTTCTATTTCAAATATTTCTATTATTAAAATATTTCGTTCAACACATGACTAATCTCAATGGATGAGTACTGTCAACACATGAACCTTTATTTTATATTGATAAAGATGTAAATTTTATTATTAAAATATTTTGTTCAACACATGACTAATCTCAACGGATGAGTACTGTTAACACATGAACCTTTATTTTATATTATTCTTTATTTTCTAAATTGGAATGAGGCCTAATCAATTACCATATAAAGTTAATTATATGGATTCCATTCAACACATGTATATAGTAGCAACGATAAATAATCAACCATCATCCAAAGTGCAATCCACTGTATAAGCATCAAATATAGATATCTAACGCTTATAACAGCCTGTCGATCCATCGATCGGCATACAACCAATTATTGGGATTAGTGTATGCCGTATTTTATCCCAATACCCGTGTGGGGTTTCAAACAATCAAACACAGATTTCATTTGTGCAGTTGGGCGATGTGTAAAATTTATCGTCCCAATCAATGTCCTTCAAATATGTGTACATAGACAAACCGTCGGGTTTGTAAATGAATATTTTATTTTATTCACTTCCACGTTAAAAATTATATTTTTAACGATAAAACATTTTATTTTAACATATGAATTTCTATTCAGTTCATTTATTCAATAAAATGATATTTTTATTTTTCTAACATATTTTAGAAAATTTCGACAGCATAACGGCACGATACTAGAAATGGGACAAGGCCTAGCCTTATCCCCGGTCTAGTGAAGGCCCACGCCATTCACACATCAATCAAATCCATTCAATTCACCAAACAATTCAATTCAAACCAAATAATCTAACCAACTACACAACCAAACAAACAAGTCCATGGTCTGTGGACGATTGTGTCGGGTGCTACTAAGCACCATCTGCATCCTAGTATATATATATAACTAGAAAAGAAATTGAAGAGTGAGAAATTCTCACCGAATAGCTAATCCAACGCCACGACTCTTCTTATGCAGAAATCTTCGTCCTGTCTTCTTTCATCACTTTCATTGACCGTATTCACTACATATATAAAAATCACATTTTTATTATCACTCCATATGGATAAAAATTCTATTTTTACATCGCTACTATATAGATAAAAATTCTATTTTTATACCGCTCGTGTAAAGATCACATTTTTAAACCGTTCTATATATTTTAAAAATCATATTTTTACTTCAAAGTTGTAGATATAAAAACCATATTTTTTCCATTTAAAAAAAAATCAATTCTATTCACAACTTTTAAAATCAAAGTTATATTTTATTTTCAAAGTTAGGTACATTTTTTATCTCCAAAACAATTGTTATTTATATTTTAAAACAATGTAATTTATTTTTAAAAACAAGGCAATATATTTTAAACAAGAATGATAATTTAAATTTAAACAAGAATGCTAATTTACATTTTAATTTTCAGATTTTTATAATAAGGTATATAAATTAAAAGGAAATAAATAATAAAAAAATTACCATCTATTGTAAAAAAAACCGCGTCTCCCTCTGTCGTTTTAATTCGTTCCAGGCGAACCCAAACTTCGGCCAAAATCATTTCTGTCGCAGGCCACTAGGGATGATCGGAATCCCATCACCTCTACGCCGTCGAAGCTCATCGTCCACCGCACCTCCCTCCCAAATCTCGTGAAACTCGCCGCTCTCCAACTGCTCCAAAATCCGTTCGAATGCTGACTAATCGATCCTGAAATCCTCCACATCCTCAACCCTAAAATCGATCACTCCCTTACGAATTTGGAGAGCACGGGGGTCTCTTCGATTTTGGTTTTGAAGGATAAAAAAAAATCGGTTTGGGATTTGGAATGAATTAGGGATTTATTTTCGAAAGGGTCTGACCATTAATATGAAAAACGACGGCCTCAGTAAGTGTTGACCACGGAGCGTTGTCGACTAGGGTTTGACCTGGAGATTGATTATTTATACCATTTTTTATTTATTTATTTAATTCCTTTGTTTCAAAATCTCGAAGTTTAACATTCCAATCTCCAAATGAACCCTAACGAGTGTCGCCCCTAGCATAATACCCCCATTTTGAACACAACGGGATATGTTTCGTAAGCCATCTCGGCTGTTACGATCAGTTTTCATTTAAATTAAAATATAAATAAATAGAACGGTCAATATTGATTTTAACGTACATTTTAAATTACCGGGGCCACATACTATCTCTAAAAATTCTAGAAAAATATTTTCTAACTTCGTATTGATGATATGGTCCTAACAAAACTAGTTCCATCGAATTCCGAGACCGTTTGAAAAATGGCCAATTTCCAGTCGATTAAAATCAACTAAAACTGGTCAAACATGTTTTCCTTTGCCACGCTCACATATTGAATCGAAAAATTATGAAATTTGAAACCTAGCAATAATTTGACATCACGGACCCAACAAAATTGGTTTCGTTGAAATCCGAGGTCGTTTGCAAAATTTCCATTTTTAAGGGCCTGAATTCCATAGCGACTATTCAGAATTTTCAACTGGACATATCTTTTGATTCCCGCTATGAAAATTTGATTTTTCGTATTCGTTGGAAAGATATTCACAATTAGATTCCATTATTTTTGGTTTCACTAAAATCCGGTTTATTTTGCACCTGGTATGTTCATTTGAATTTTGAAATCAAATTATCGAACTACCGCGCCATTTTCAATTCCTTTTATAGTTATATATAATTATTTATATTCTAACGACGATCTATATAAAATATACTTTCGAATTCCATTCAAAAATAAATTTCTCATCGGTATTATTTAAAATAATTCATTTTAAATAATCAAAATTCGCTAAAATTGCCAAAATAAAAATTTTAAACTGGCCCCGATTTTCGGGTTGTTACAATCTCCCCCACTTAAAACTTTTCATCCCCGAAAAGGAACAAAGTCGAAAGTGGTTTGATTAATCAACTCTACGTTCGATCTGGCTTTCATTCCCCAACTTTTCAGTTTCTAAGAATTTTCAAATTTTCAAAAATTTGGCTAACACCCTAAATTTTCGAAAAATTTCGCCATAACCTCCCCTGCACCGGGAGCCACGGGAAAATCCCGAAATTGCTATACAGGCCTTCTGATCTCAAAAAGAAAAAGAAAAAGCCAAGCTGCTAGCCAATAGGCTCATAAAATCATCATCACCCAAACAAAACAGTAAATTATATAGTAAACATGTACCTATTTGTCGGGCAAACAAATTTTATTCTCTGCTCTAGCCTCCTTGCTATGACCTGTTCAATGTAAGTACTTGTATATGCCAGCAAATGTGACCAAATTTCAATACAATTCACCATTCGGTTCAATTAGGCTAAATGGTTCAAAATTAGCAAACAAATAGACAAACAACACAAACATCAATCAATTAGTGAATTAACGTTTCAAACACATAATTTTGCTATATAATCAAAAATCACATTTTTGATGCCAAATCACAACAATAGGCCCTATCTAATTTTGGTTCTCACACCAGTCAATAGGAAATATATAAATATATCACACCTTTGACACTCGAACACTAATTCTGATGATGAAGCTTCAATCATCAGAATCATCTCCAGGCGACTAGAGTGTGATTCTATATCTATCCAGTATATTAAAATCTCGAATACCCGTGGATCAGACGTGTACACAAAATCTTTATATACTAGATTGTCCAAATCAATATAAATAAATAACCAAATACGGATAATTGATTTAAATTTTCAAAACAAAAATTCATTTTCATTTCAAAAATATACTCTTTACACTCGTTCTAGGATACTACTGATCCCATCTCTAACGAGTCATCCCATTGGATGTTACTAATCCAATATCTGATGAATTCTTTCGTATGGTTCTAATGTGTCTTATTCTCTGAGCTTTGTAAACCAAAGCTCTGATACCAACTGTGAGAACCCGCAACTTCCCCGCAAAGGAAAGCGCGGATAGTTCGAGAACAAGCCACAACAGAACACAGACAGAAGAACATTTCATTGTATATTACAATAATGCACCAGAATACAAGAATATACAGAGTATAAATGAATATTACACAGAAATATCAGAGATTTAAATTACATTTAAATACATCGCAGCGAAAAATATTACAATACACAACTGAAGGAGATATACGGATACAAAGCTTTCCGGATATCGTTCCAGCTGTAAACCAGGATCATGTGAATATAAATCTGCAAAACCAAAACTACTAGCTGCCCGTGTCGAAAATAAGGGCACCCAGAGTTTAGGTCAAAACAATAAACTTCAGGTCAGTCATGTGACTGGTGTGAGAACTAAAACAGTTGTAAATCTTTATTTTAAAGTTAGGTAAATCAAGGGACCACGCCGTATAACACGGAACGGGTTTCCTCCCAAGAATACCAGTGCATGAAACAACAGCGCAATGCTAAATAAAGAAAAATGAAGCTATTATAAGACCCAGGTCCCATCACACAATGCAACGCAAGCCGAAGGATAGGGTTTTTACTTTATAATAGCCAAGAATGCTTGATACGTTTAAAACAAATCATTTGATACTATTATAAGTGCATATTGTATAAAATATCTTCAAATCATAAGTATCAATCATAGACGGCATAAGTGCCCCATCCCACTATGTCGCCATACTAGGCTCTACAAATAAAACCGAAATACACGTATTGGAAATTGGATTTCCATCATGGTGGCTCCTGATTCGAAAGATCGATCGCGTAATGCAATTCACCACGGCTTACGTCCCAACAAGAGAAACACCGTCTGCACATCCGCACATTTGGGACCAGAGTACCACCACGGCTTACGTCCCAGCGAGAGAAAACACCGCCTACTCTATATATCCCTGAGCACTAGGCTCATCTCGGTCGACCGAATCCACGACACCACTAAGTTGCCCATCCACTAAAAAGCATACTGATCAAACCACCAGTTTACCACCATACCGGGGTGTGAGGCTCGCGGATCAACGCTATACACAAAGCCATGCTATATCAGCTGCGCTTTGATCATCAACCACCAAACTTTGCTTTTCAACAAAAGTCTAGATCACTGCATTTCAGCATGCCACACTATCAATCCATATCGTACCAGTGATTTCTGCCAATATATAACCTCTGAGCTCATATGTCTCAGAGTAGGGCGTTAAGCAAGAGAATAAATTCTCCGACGCCAAACAGATATATATTTAGCAGAGATCAACAAATACAATATAAAGGAATACAATGTCAGACACACCATCCATTTACAAGTCCGTTTTAGGTCTGAACGAAACCGGAGGCACTTTCCTCGCATATCCATCCATCTCCAAGTACGTCTGGACGACCACCAACTATTTCCATCCTCTTGGGTGTACAGCCCAATCAGGATCGTCAGTAATTATCCAAACGATGTGAAGACTTCCGGCCTTCAACCACCGTCTTCATCTTCGACATATCGTCGAATCGGTTATTCAGAATGGGAATAAACCCGGCCTTTCCGAACAACCCGCGTATATTAAAAATAAATGTTGCACAAACACAACATACGCCTCATTCCAATTCATTAGTTACTAACCGTAAATCATTAAGAGAGCAATTCCCCAAATATTAACCCCGAAGGCCGATACCAACATCAGATCAATATCCAGGAAACCATTCTTCTTAACTAACCTTCAGCTAGTTTCTAAATTTCAATTCTTAGGGAAAGGTTCCCATTAATTTTATCCAAGATAAATTCTTTAAAAAATTTCCCTTAATCTTCCTTTGGATGTCATTTCAAACCAAATTATGGTTTTCCAAACTAGTCGAGATTAGCGAACCATACCGAAGTAATTATTTAATTTATTTCCCAATCCCAACCTATTCATCCCATGAAGCAAAACTGGTAATACTCTATATTTAACATCACAGTGTTCGGTAAAATTAATTACCATTTCACGTTCAAATCTGATTAAAGATTTAACTATCGCTTTGGAGCAAAACTGGTGATACTCCATTCTCGCTCACTTCTAAATTTGATAATTTAGATTATAGATTCACATTTCAACCTAATTGCAGATTCGTTAAAACTCCTTTTACTGGGTTAAAGAACTAGGTGTTATTTAAAACACAGTTCACGACAAACCCAAATCACATTCTATTTATTATCGGGTTAAAGAACTAGTGTTATTTAAAACACAGTTCACGATAAAACCATTTCAAATCCAATCAAATATATTAGAAATTACGATTATTTAAAACCCCTTTTTAAATCTAATTTATTTATTTAAAAATAATTGGGTTTTAAATTTAGTTCAAAACTAGTTCATTTCGATAAAAATCCATTTTTATCCTTTCAAATATGGAGTTTTTCACCCCAATTTTTCCCAAATCATTACTTATGATTTTACACAAATTATCACTATTTTTAATAATTTTATCAAGGCCCGTACAGTCGATTTCCATCAACGGCCATCGAACTGCACTTACAGCGACCTTTTTCAAATTTGATTTGGACGTATCTCCAAATCCAACCGTTAGATTTTGAATTTCTAATATTCCTTAGAAAGCTCTTTTTGATATGAACCCAACGGTTCCGGTTTTAGGAGAATCCGACGGTGTGATCTCCCGTAATGTCCGTTTGAATTAAATGGTCGAAATTTACGAACTGCCGCGGCGCGGCGCGTTCTATTCAGGCCATTATATTATATATATATAATATATATTTCATCGATTACTATTTAAAACGAATTTTATAAATAGTTTTGAATTCGTTTCAAAAACAATTTCAACCTTTATTTCAAATTCAAATCGAAATCGAATTTTCCATTATAAATCCTTTTTACTTTCATTTCTATTTGATTTTAATTCAAATCGATTTTAATTCAAATCGATTTTAATTCGATTCGAATTCATTTTCTTTTCAATTCAATTCAATTCGAATTCGTTTTCTTTTCAATTCAATTCGAATTCGTTTTCCTATTCAATTCAAATTCAATTCATTCTCTATTCAATTCAAATTCAATTCATTTTCTAATCAAATCAAATTCAATTCATTCTCTATTCAATTCAAATTCAATTCATTTTCAAATCAAATCAAATTCAATTCATTTTGGTTTTCTATTCGATTCAAGTCAAATTGATTTTCTATTCGATTCAATTCAAATTGGTTTTCTATTTGAATCAAATTCATTTGGTTTTCTATTTAATTTGAATTCAATTCGTTTTCTATTTAATTTGAATTCAATTCGTTTTCAATTCAATTCGATTCAATTCAAATTGGTTTTCTATTCGATCCAATTCGAAATCGTTTTATATTCAATTCATTTCGAAATCGTTTATATTCAATTCATTTCGAATTCGTTTTCTATTCAATTCAATTCGAATTCGTTTTCTATTCAATTCAATTCGAAATCGTTTTCTATTCAATTCAATTCGAATTCGTTTTCTATTCAATTCAAATTCAATTCATTTTCAAATCAAATCAAATTCAATTCATTTTCAAATCAAATCAAATTCAATTCATTTTGGTTTTCTATTCGATTCAAGTCAAATTGATTTTCTATTCGATTCAATTCAAATTGGCTTTCTATTTGAATCAAATTCATTTCATTTTCTATTTAATTTGAATTCAATTCGTTTTCTATTTAATTTGAATTCAATTCGTTTTCAATTCAATTCGATTCAATTCAAATTGGTTTTCTGTTCGATCCAATTCGAAATCGTTTTATATTCAATTCATTTCGAAATGGTTTATATTCAAATCATTTCGAAATCGTTTCTATTCAATTCAATTTGAATTCGTTTTCTATTCAATTCAATTCGAATTCGTTTTCTATTCAATTCAATTCGAATCCGTTTTCTATTCAATTCAATTCGAATTCATTTTCTATTCAAATCAAATTCAATTCATTTTCAAATCAAATCAAATTCAATTCATTTTGGTTTTCTATTCGATTCAAGTCAAATTGATTTTCTATTCGATTCAATTCAAATTGGTTTTCTATTTGAATCAAATTCATTTCGTTTTCTATTTAATTTGAATTCAATTCGTTTTCAATTCAATTCGATTCAATTCAAATTGGTTTTCTATTCGATCCAATTCGAAATCGTTTTATATTCAATTCATTTCGAAATCGTTTATATTCAATTCATTTCGAAATCGTTTTATATTCAATTTGTTTCGAAATCGTTTTATATTCAATTCATTTCGAAATCGTTTTATATTCAATTCATTTCGAAATCGTTTTATAATCAATTCATTTCGAAATCGTTTTATATTCAATTCATTTCGAAATCGTTTTCTATTCAATTCAATTCGAATTCGTTTTCTATTCAATTCAATTCGAATTCATTTTCAAATTATTCGATTTCGAAATCACTTTTCAATATTCATTTTAAAATGAATAAAATCGATATAAATATCGTTCACGTCAAAATGGCGTCAATCTAATCAACACGGCTTCATATATTTCTATTTTCAAATATTCTATTTCAAATATTTCTTTTTCAAATATTTCCTTTTCAAATATTTCTATTTCAAATATTTCTATTATTAAAATATTTCGTTCAACACATGACTAATCTCAACGGATGAGTACTGTCAACACATGAACCTTTATTTTATATTGATAAAGATGTAAATTTTATTATTAAAATATTTCGTTCAACACATGACTAATCTCAACGGATGAGTACTGTCAACACATGAACCTTTATTTTATATTATTCTTTATTTTCTAAATTGGAATGAGGCCCAATCAATTACCATATAAAGTTAATTATATGGATTCCATTCAACACATGTATATAGTAGCAACGATAAATAATCAACCATCATCCAAAGTGCACTCCACTGTATAAGCATCAAATATAGATATCTAACGCTTATAACAGCCTGTCGATCCATCGATCGACATACAACCAATTATTGGGATTAGTGTATGCCGTATTTTATCCCAATACCCATGTGGTGTTTCAAACAATCAAACACAGATTTCATTTGTGCAGTTGGGCGATGTGTTAAATTTATCGTCCCAATCAATGTCCTTCAAATAGGTGTACATAGACAAACCGTCGGGTTTGTAAATGAATATTTTATTTTATTCACTTCCACGTTAAAAATTATATTTTTAACGATAAAACATTTTATTTTAACATATGAATTTCTATTCAGTTCATTTATTCAATAAAATGATATTTTTATTTTTCTAACATATTTTAGAAAATTTCGGCGGCATAACGGCACGATACTAGAAACGGGACAAGGCCTAGCCTTATCCCCGGTCTAGTGAAGGCCCACGCCATTCACACATCAATCAAATCCATTCAATTCACCAAACAATTCAATTCAAACCAAATAATCTAACCAACTACACAACCAAACAAACAAGTCCATGGTCTGTGGACGATTGTGTCGGGTGCTACTAAGCATCGTCTGCATCCTAGTATATATATATAACTAGAAAAGAAATTGAAGAGTGAGAAATTCTCACCGAATAGCTAATCCAAAGCCACGACTCTTCTTATGCAGAAATCTTCGTCGTGTCTTCTTTCATCACTTTCGTTGACAGTATTCACTACATATATAAAAATCACATTTTTATTATCACTCCATATGGATAAAAATTCTATTTTTACATCGCTACTATATAGATAAAAATTCTATTTTTATACCGCTCGTGTAAAGATCACATTTTTAAACCGTTCTATATATTTTAAAAATCATATTTTCACTTCAAAGTTGTAGATATAAAAACCATATTTTTTCTATTTTTAAAAAAAATAATCAATTCTATTCATAACTTTTAAAATCAAAGTTATATTTTATTTTCAAAGTTAGGTACATTTTTTATCTCCAAAACAATTGTTATTTATATTTTAAAACAATGTAATTTATTTTTAAAAACAAGGCAATATATTTTAAACAAGAATGCTAATTTAAATTTAAACAAGAATGCTAATTTACATTTTCAGATTTTTATAATAAGGTATATAAATTAAAAGGAAATAAATAATAAAAAAATACCTTCTATTGTAAAAAAAAACCGTGTCTCCCTCTCTCGTTTTAATTCGTTCCAGGCGAACCCAAACTTCGGCCAAAATCATTTCTGTCGCCGGCCACTAGGGATGATCGGAATCCCATCACCTCCACGCCGTCGAAGCTCATCGTCGACCGCACCTCCCTCCCAAATCTCATGAAACTCGCCGCCCTCCAACTGCTCCAAAATCCGTTCGAATGCTGACTAATCGAGCCTGAAATCCTCCACATCCTCAACCCTAAAATCTATCACTCCCTTACGAATTTGGAGAGCACGGGGATCTCTTCGATTTTGGTTTTGAAGAATAATAATAAAAAAAAAATCGGTTTGGGATTTGGAATGAATTAGGGATTTATTTTCGAAAGGGTATGACCATTAATATGAAAAACGACGGCCTCAGTAAGTGTTGACCACGGAGCGCTGTCGACTAGGGTTTGACCTGGAGATTGATTATTTATACCATTTTTATTTATTTATTTAATTCCTTTGTTTCAAAATCTCGAAGTTTAACATTCCAATCTACAAACGAACCATAACGAGTGTGGCCCCTAGCGTAATACCCCCATTTTGAACACAACGGGATATGTTTCGTAAGCTATCTCGGCTGTTACGATCAGTTTTCATTAAAATTAAAATAGAAATAAATAGAATGGTCAATATTGATTTTAACGTACATTTTAAATTACCGGGGCCACATACTATCTCTAAAAATTCCAGAAAAATATTTTCTAACTTCGTATTGACGATACGGTCCTAACAAAACTAGTTCCATCGAATTCTGAGACCGTTTGAAAAATGGCCAATTTCCAGTCGATTAAAATTAACTGAAACTGGTCAAACACGTTTTCCTTTGCCACGCTCACATATTGAATCAAAAAATTATGAAATTTGAAACCTAGCAATAATTTGACATCACAGACCCAACAAAAGTGGTTTCGTTGAAATCCGAGGTCGTTTGCAAAATTTCCATTTTTAAGGGCCTGAATTCCATAGCGACTATTCAGAATTTTCAACTGGAAATATCTTTTGATTCCCGCTATGAAAATTTGATTTTTCGTATTCGTTGGAAAGATATTCACAATTAGATTCCATTATTTTTGGTTTCACTAAAATCCGGTTTATTTTGCACCTGGTATGTTCATTTGAATTTTGAAATCAAATTATCGAACTACCGCGCCATTTTCAATTCCTTTTATAGTTATATATAATTATTTATATTCTAACGATGATCTATATAAAATATACTTTCGAATTCCATTCAAAAATAAATTTCTCGTCGATATTATTTAAAATAATTCATTTTAAATAATCAAAATTCGCTAAAATTGCCAAAATAAAAAATTTAAACTGGCCCCGATTTTCGGGTTGTTACAAAAGAGATACAAAATAAGATAGATCTAAACAGAACAAAACTGATAAAACCTCAGATTTAGATTTACAATTCATGTCACAATCAGAATTAACGTTTATATCAGAAAAAAACTATACTTGCCTTGGTTGGATTAAAGAAAGAACTTTAATTGTTGTAGAATCGTTGCAGAAGCTTTAATCTCTAATTTGAATTGAGTTGCTTAGATTGATGTTGATTAGCTTCTAGTTTTGATTCCAGCAGAGTAGCGATGCCATTTTTATTTTTATTTAGAACAGAGGCAGAGAAGAAGCAGAATATAATTGTGTGTAGAGAAGGCTAGGTCTTAGGTTGTTTTTATAGGTGTAGCAATTCATTTCAGCCATCAGATTAACCCTAAAACCAATCCGGACCATCAAAAATCGTCCCTGGGCTTCAAAAACGTGTTCTGGACCGAAACAGGCCGACCAGGTCGACCTGTAGGGGGGGAGGTCGACACTATAGTCAACCCCCATGGGGGAGGTCGACTCCCAGGTCGACCCCCTGGTCGACCTGCCCAGTTCTGTGCTGACCGAAACCTTCTGAATCTTCTACCGGCCATAACTTCTTCATCCGGACTCCGATTTTCGAAAACTCAGACTCTATTTCATGTAAAATTTCGAGAGGAACGCAATGGTGATGTCCATTTTACCTAATTCCTGATTCTTAAATTAATTATCCTCATTTTACTATCTTTTCAGTTACACACACCGTTATCGAACTAATTTTTCTTCTCTTTCATGTATTAATTAATTCTTCTTATGCATTACCATTATTTACCTATCATAAGCATATTTTCATATATTTTATTTCATTTTTAATTATACTTAAAAATGCGGGGTGTTACAAATATTGTGACATTTAACACCGTAGGAAGACAGTACAATGTAATTATTGGATTACCATCTTAAACTGTTTTTCTGTTTACAGTTATCTGTAGTAGGATTCAAACTGATGTGATATATTTATATAACCAACATTTGGATGCAAGAGGGATATTTAAACTTTGTAAAACTGGTATATAGAACTGCTGGTTTTGATAACCTGAGAGACTGAATTTAAAACACAGTAAGATTAAAAATGTGTAAACTTTGATTTACCTACTTCAGAGTTAGATAAATTTTGATTCAAGTGTATATCTATATTCATTAATTGTTGTCGAGTAAAAGACATTTGACATTCATAACCTGAATCATTGAAACCAATATGAGAATAAACCCTGAAGTAAATACACAGCAGTGAGCTAAAATTTATGTATGAGTAAGCAACTGTTTTCCTCATTTAAAATCACATGTAAAGTTTATGTATGATTGATTCAAAACATTTGTATACACTAGTTGTTACTAACTTTCATTTTTATATATATACATACACTGAATCATTGGAATCCAAATTTAAACAATGTCTGTATAGGCCAAAGAAATGGATATGTGTTTATATCCCGGTACTTCAAAAATCAATAACATTGATTCTAGATTATTTTAGGGAATAAGATCAGCAAGAAATTTGTTTGTTTTTGTCTCGTAAATATTCTAAAATTGGTTTCAATCTCTATAGTAACCTATATTACCCTAGACTTAGTAAATACAGTTAAAAGGTGTAAAATCTCAATTCTTCAAACATATTGAATTACTGATTCAAGTATATGGAAAGATTTTTAATGCAAAATGATAAATTTTGATGGTAAAGTCCTGATTTTTAATAGTATAGATGGTGGGCATTTCGTGGTAAATCAAAAAGGGGACTGTGACTAAATCCAGGCAATATGGTTGATCGTTGGTGATAGCGTCGAAGCCAGGGAGCAGGAGGGATCGGGGAATGTAGGAAAAATATAACTTAGATTTTTAAACTCATATTTTAAGGGTTTAATTCGAATTATTTTGGGAGTGCAGTTTTGGGTAGCTTGAGTTTGGACTTGAAGTGCATCGTCAATGGTGAAATATGGGGTTGCGCGCCATGGGGGAATGAAAGGTGGGGTCATTGATGAACTCATGTCCAATTCTGGTGAAGATCGATCGGACATTGTGGCGGTGCGAGGTATTTTGAGGAGGCGTGTGTTATTTTAAAGCTTCAGCGGAAGCTTGAAATTTTGGAAACAGTGGAGTTTCGGGTTTCTGGTGGTAGAAATGAGATCGCAATGGTGAACGTGATTTACAGGGATGGTCGGAGCATCGTTATTTCGGTGGCATGGATTATGCACGTGCTGGGGTTGGACCGGTGCACAGGAGAAAGTGGAACTGTAACAGGAGGAAAAGAAAAAGAAGGATGGAGCAAGAAAGTTTGATCGTATTGGTTTAAATCCACATTTGTTTTTCGTTTCCAAAACCACATTTTGCTGGTTCGATCATTTAGCAAAATGGAAAGATCAGAAAAGGAGAGGAGGAGTCAGTTTTGTTGTGGCATTGGTTTGGCCAAGAAGAAAAGAATAGCAGGGAAAAAGAATAAGGGTATGGGCTTTTAGCTGATGGACCGAATTGACTTAAAGAAAGAAATTAAATAAATGAAAAGGGAATAGGAAGGGACGATGGGCCAATAAATGGTTGGCCTGATTTGTTGAAGCAAAATAAACAAATAGAAAGAAGATAAAATATAAGAAGAAGAATAAGGGAAATAATTATATAAATTCTTTGAAATAAAAACACAAATCTACAAACCAAATGGAAAAGTTGAAGTATACAGGAAGTAGCGAATAATTTGGATTCATGGGCTATGATGGGAAGTAGGGGACTATGTTCTAGTTAGGTTCTAGGTTTTCTTTTAAAATTTAAACAATTTATATATATAGTTTTAAAACAAAGTCGCACAATTTATGACCGAAAGATGTATGGGTTATCAAGATTAAAATATTTCAACTGTATTTAGTTTGAAATATCAAATCGTCATTTATAGATGATGTACTGAATAAGTATTGTTGATTATCGGTTATGTTAAGAAATGATAAATTAAATAAATAGTTAAAATAAACCGTTAACATGTTTTATTGAAGTTAAATAGACTATATAGTTCACTAATTTGGAATCGGATAAATGGATCGTACAAGTAAATTAATTTGGATGGAAAGGTCAAGTAACTTAAATGAAAGGTATGTGCATGAATAATTTGACTGTAATATGACTAAGCAATGTATTTTGTTAATTCAATCAACTTTAAATTAAATAAAAGAGAAATATGAATATATATATATATATATATAATAAGAAGGAAGTAACGTTTAATTACTAAACTATTTCATAATTACAAAGATAGATCGTTGTATAAACTTAAGTTCAAACATCCAATATTTACATATATACAGCATAAACGTTTAAAACCAATATGTTTATTTCCAAAGGATTTGGAATAAGTATGATGTGAAATTGGTTGTTACTCGAGATCAATTATTTCAAACTGTTATTAGCTTGAAACGAAACATTAAAATCATTATTGAGTGTTAATGCTATGTTGGATGCTCATTATTATTTATTTATTATGGAATGATCAATTAAATCTAAATTAGCTAGAATAAAACGTTGACATGTTTTATTGTTATTATCTTCTGTTCTGAATCAGGATTTAATTTTTATAAAGTTAATTGAATGGACATGTCATGAAAATTACTTATGTTTTGAAATTGGAAATAAGATTTTATATGTTAAATTAACCTGAATAGACATATCATGAAAATTATACTGGATATTTTGTATAAATATTTAGCTTGTCTACACTGTTTAATTTTGATAGTTAAAACACCAACTGTCAAATAAATATTCCCTACGTGTTAGTTCTAAGAGACCGGGATGAGAACTGAACCCAAAACCACTTCGAACTGGCTTTACAATTGTAAACTAATTTGCATATATACTTAGAGAAATGGTGAGAGTGAAGACCGTAGATTTTCATGAGCGGAAGAACTACTTGATAAATTTCTCTGGGTCGCTCCTGAAGATATTTTGATAGTAATTCTATCATGATTGAAATTTCCGGATTTGCAAGGACTTCTCGCAACTGATCCATGGGGAGATTCCTATATTGGATGCAGTAGGAGAGTGCCTTCGGTTCATCCTATTCCTAGATGACTTGTATGGACGAATGTCTGACAAAGTATTTCTTGAGAACCACGTACGCTGATTTTTACAAATATACCAAGTTGATGGCAAAGAATGGCCCTTCTTTTACATCCAAAGTATATTTGTTGACGTCAATTAGTGATTTAATGGATTTGATGATGTGGCATTCAAAGTAAATGGTGGCCAGATGTTCTAAAGGTGAATTCCAATCTCAGGTATCATCAACCGGGAAATGACAAAAATTGGGTAGGCAGCATGGCTATGTGGGCCGCTCCCATTAGGATGTATAATCACCTATCTAGAGAAATTTCTTTTGCTTCTTTAATCTATCGATGCTGTCCATTTTCGGGAGACGGTTGTTGATCCCAACCGTTGGTGATGTACATTCGATACACTCAAACGAAATGAGTGGTCGGTCATGTCTGAACCGTGTTGCAAAACGTTCTTGTTGAACCTAGTGTATTCGCCTCTAGACATACACTATCGGCAGGTGGTTCCATACCTTATCATAGTCGAAATCCATTATCCAATAAGCGCCCGCGGTTTTGATTGTATACTATATATGTGGAGCGTGAGATGCAAGCGTTCAGCTAGATTGCTATTCATTTGTATTTAGACACTATTATAATATCAGCTAATATATATGATTTCAAAAATGTTTGGGTTATCGTAAGGTAAAAACTGTCCGTATTTATGTGTGGATTTGGTCTTACGATTATCCTTTCTTGCGAAAAGATTTTCGAACTTTAAAATCAAGATGTTTAAAATCGTTTACTCACACCAGTCCCCTGACGGACCCGGAGTTTATTTTTCTGTGTTTTCCCTAAATTCTTGGGTGCCCAAATTTGTACGGGCAATCAAGTGGTTTCAGGATTTTACAGATTCACTTGAAGGAGCTTAGAGCAGGAAACTTCAACATTTGATATATAGAGTTTGTTTCCACTGTGTTGTATATATATGTTGTACTCTGATGATGTATGTAAGTATAAATATAGTTTTGTATTTCAAGATGTTATATAATATATTTTATTCAATTCCGCTGTGAGATTCGTTATACTCTGATTCTGTTATGTTCAGTTCTTCTTTTTCTTCTATTCTAATTTTCTTTCTTTCTATTTCTCACCCTCTAACTTCTTTCTATTAATGATCTGTTAATTTTTGGTGGTTGATTATTCGATATGTGATACATGATATGTATCAGTGTCGATGATCAAGATCGGAACTTTTCGGCTCGTTACACCTGAAAGTTGTCTTTGGCGCACTATCCTTAGCCACTCTCAACTAGTGAAATCCCGTTGCCAAATCCACTTGAGAAAACACCTTGGCTTCGTAAAGCTGATCAAATAAGTAATCTATTCTCGTTAATGGAAACCTGTTCTTCTTGGTCACCTTGTTCAGCTCACGATAATCCACGCATAATCTTAAAGATCCATCAGCCTTGGCTGCAAACACAACTGGTGAACCCCATTCAGACACATTCTCTAAATGAATCCCTTTCCCAAAAGATCACGAACTTGCTCCTCTAACTCTCCCTGTTCTCTAGGCTCCATCCGCCTAAGGGGCATAATGATAGGTCTAGCACCTTCAACCAAATCGATCCTGAACTCAATATTGCGATGAAGCGGCAAACCTTTAACCTCGTCAAAGACATCATCAAACTCACTAGCAATCGGCATAGATGACAAATCTTCCTGTGGAATCATAAAGCGAATATAAAAAGCTTACGAAGACCCCGTCTTCGGGCTTACATAAAATCACAACCATTCTCCCTTCCACATTCCCGACTGTCACCTCGAGTTTTTCGCAATCCACTTTAGCCACATACCTCTTGAACCAAGTCATACCCAAAATGATCCTAACCCCAGCGAAGTTCTAAACAAAGCAATCACACTGAAGAGTAGCTATGGCTCGATAACACTAGACCATGACAAAGCATACACAAGCTAGACAAACCCCCTATCATATTAGTCACAACCAAAGGTCTATCACAAATCTCAGGTTCCAAACCCAAGCGGCACACAAGCTCATTATAAATGAAATAACGCGACGCTCCAATATCAAACAACACTCGAACTGAAACACCTCCTACAGAAAGCGTACCTTGAACAACAACACTCTTCCCTTTCTTCTCTACTGTAGGAGCTCTTGAAGAAGTTAGCATAACCTCCAAAGCATGTGCCATTACTATCTGCTTCCCCTTAGCTGGTTCTAGACAATCCTTCTTGTCATGTTCAGGCTTTCCATAGTTAAATCACTTCCTTTCAGCATTTGGATTCTTGCAATCCTTGGAGAAATAGCCATTTTGATGGTAGTTGAAGCAAGTCACCTCGCTTTTTGGTTTCTTCTGACCATTCTTTCCTTTCTGCTCTTGTTGCTTCCTTTTCTTGTTAATACCACCCTGATGTGGTTTGGGTTCCTTTTTGGCTGCAACAACAACAACTTCTTCTTTAGGAAACATACTCTCATGCCTCAAAGCTTTTTCCATGATCTTCTCATAAGTATCATCCAGATGATCAACCAACCGACTCACAAGATACTTATCCATGCCCATTACGAACTTCTTGTTCTTCTGATAAGAAGTGTCAATGTACGAACGAGCATACTTGGGCAATGCTTCAAAAATCAAAACATAATCCAACACTGTATGCCATTCTGCTTCAGTTTAACAAATTTCTTGAACAGAACTGACTTTTGAGCAGTGAAAATGAACTTTGTCTCGAACTTGACTCAGAACTGATCCCATGTGATCTCATCTTCAGGAGTCTCTAAAGTAACAAAGTTCCACCAATCCATAGCTCTGCCCTGTACCTGCCTTGATGCGGCCTTCCTCTTAGTTCACAATGCCCAAGTCTCCGAAAATCTGAATGCAAATATCAAGCCACCCTTGAATCTCAACTGTTGGCTCTGTCCCTTTAAACGACTTCCCACCAAGAGCAGTGAATTCCTTACCTAGCTTCACAAAGTCAACCCTTGGTACCTGCACTTGAACCCCAACATCTACCGCGGCTGCTTCTAGAACGGGTACGTCCTCATGATCACTGCCACCATAGCCTCGAACATATCTGGGTAATCTGGTATACTGCCATCACCCCCTCTAGGAACAGTCTCCTCCCTAGCAGTGTGTCTCGACGATCGATGACTCATTCTAAATCGGAAAAATAGAACGATTAGTCCACACCCGAGAAAAATTGCAATAGAGTTCAAGCGCTACTATACTATATACTAACAAATAGTATACATCCATCAGAAATCTACAAATATGTCTCTTATACGTAATTATGTCTTTGAACTTTGTCTAAAATCGATTAAACAGAGCTCTGATACCAAATGTGATGACCACCCGTAACTTCGACACTTAACAAAAGGAAAATTGCAATGAAAGATGTGCTAAGTAGCTATGGACGATCATCAAGATAAAATAACACAAGAAGAACTTGTCGTGTAACTCACAACGCAGATATGAAATATAATAAAACATATATAACAAGAATTTATAGTGAAGCATAATTGAGAAGAATCTTAAAACTTTCATATCAACTTGAAAGAATATCCATACATCATAGGATTACAAAATAAGAGTCTGTATAAAATGCCTCACCATAAGCCATCCAAAAAACACACAACAAGCAAAATAGAGGAAACAATTAGATTAGTATATAGTAGAAAGAAATACGTAAGCCTCCAGCTCATCATCAATCTGCAGCATCGTCCTCACTAAGATCTGCTACATTTCACCTGCTACTTAGTTTGCCTATCCACAACACAATGAATGAACAACCTAAGGTAATAAGAGGAAACATAAAACCTTGAGTCAGACAACAGTCTTAATGAGCGATAAAAAAGCTGTCTAACATCATTAATAAAGTGTTGAGAAAGAGGTAGATCGATCAACTAATCTCCCAACTCAACAATAGAGAAGAACCCAAACACGTCTTCCCTACATCTGACAGTGATAGCCTTTACAAACATTCAGAAAGTAACAAACAAAACATAAAACCTAGTTATTCAACGTAAACCATCCTAATCGAGATCAACATCCCCCAAGTGCATGCCCGAAGGCCTAAACAAACATCAGACAGGCACCCAAGAGATGTCTCTTTTGACGTCGAACAATCTACGCAAGACGATACAAGCAAATCAATCATCATCCATGACTCTGTCTATCACCGCCTATCATTCTTTGAAACCATCGTTAATCGTATGACTAGCCTAGCTTGTCATCCATCAATGGCTAATGGTAACCCCGGTTCTAGCAAAACTCCATACACCTTTCCAAGATACATATCTAGGCCTTTTAACGATTCCCAGGGTACTCGATTGAATCCGTGAGAGAGATGCTTATCAATCACCAAATCCACGTAATAGCTTTAAAACGATGATCTACAAATTCGGACAGTGAAGAATGGTGAAGAATGTCCTCCAAATCAATCACTTTGATGTGATCTACCTTTCTTCGATGTTGATCTTCAGTCTACTAATCTAGATCTATGAATTAAATGAAGTAGAGATGTATTTGATTGGAGTAGGGAGAATCTCAAATCCCTACCAAACAGAGAAATGAAGAAACTAAATTATTCTCCATGCCTCTATCCTCCTATTTATAGCCATCTAACCAGCCCACTAATGGGCCACACCAAATCAGCCCACTAATGACTAGTTAGCCTGTCCAGAAATTGTGTAACACTAAAACAGTGATTCCTTCCAAACAGCTTAACCAAATCTTTAATGTGACAACTTTACGGAATTGGCAACACCATTTCCTTTCCAATGAAATTGATTCCAACACCTGATTTTATCACATTCATAACTTATGCCCAAAAAAAACAATAAAGGCAAAATGGTCACAAATAAAATAGGTAAACATCATGGACATGTCTCACACCTCCATGAACAACCTATCAAAGATGAGAATGATCCGACCCTCGGGAAATTAAATAGAAATGCTTTACAATCCTTTGATATGTAAAATGCTGGTAGTTACATATAGAAACGAAAGAAGAACAAATAGAATTTTCTCTAGATAGTAACAATACACCCTAATGGGAGCGACCCACATAGCCATGCGACCTACCCGATTTTATACCATTTCCCGGTTGATGAGGCTTGAGGTTACAATTACCATTTTAAAATAGCACACAACCATTCACTTTGATTGCCACGTCTTTAGATCCATCAAATCACTAATTGATGCCCACATATGTACTCTGGGTGTTAAACTAAGACGTTTCCTTCTTCCCTACCAACTTGGTATATTTGTAAGAATCAACGTACTTGAATTTTAAGAAATACTCTATCAGACATTCGTCCATACAAGTCATCCAGGAACATGATGAATCGAAGACACCCTCCGATCGCATCCTAGGAATCACTCTATGGATCAGTAGTGAGTAGTTCTTGCAATCCGTAGATTTCAACCACGATAGAATCGCAGTTTAGCTCTGATTGCAAGTTGGAGATTTTAATTAATTCTTCCGCTTTATGAAGTTCAACGGTCTTCAATTGCTCCATCTTGATCAACATCTGATATTTTCCACATTTACGTACTTATTGGTCAGAATGGCTTTTGAATATAAATTTGATCCTGGTATTTCCATACCAATAATCGTATAGAACATATTTGATAGTCAGTTATTTAACTATCAAATAAACATTCATTCAACCATGAAAATAAAATGAGTTCACTGGTTCAGTGCTCGGCATCACTTGGCCTCTTTTAATTAAAACACTAACAAATGGTTAATTAAACTTCTAAATCTTTCAATATTTTTAAACACGGTATTTACTTCTTATTTTATATAAGAGTATTCTCAAAATGATTTTGAATACTTTAGAACTAAATCATCTATGCACTCCCATCCTTGGGATCAATCAAATTTTTTGTAAAACGTCGTTATGAAATCTCTTTTGTTTCATTGCTTGAAAACAATAACTAACACTTATCCCCTTTAAATAAACTTATTCAAACTCATCTCTTTAATCCCTTTAGTCTCGAAAATATAGCTATATTTTCCCAAAATCTCCTCTCTCTTTTCCCTTACTTTGGAAATATCATTTTATATCCTCAAACCCTTGCAGCTAACATTGTATTATTATTTCTAACATCCTTACGATTTCAAACAAATATCATCCTTAGATAATCCAAAAGTCCTTCAAGTTGGGGTATTTTATTTACCTCTCAGACCTTGATAAAGAACGTTTTTATCTTAAGATAGATATGAGTTGTGTAACAACCCGGAAAATCAGAACCAATTTAAAATTATTATTGTGGCAATTTTAATGAATTTTGAATATTTAAAATGAATTATTTTAAATAATAACGACAAGAAATATATTTTGAATAGAATTAGAACTTATATATTTATTTGAATCGAAATTAGAATATAATTATTTATTTTAATTATAAAAGGAATTGGAAATGGCGCGGTAGTTTGAAAATTCTATTTCAAATTTCAAATGAACGTATAAGATTCAAAATAAACTGGATTTTAACGAAACCAAAAATATTTGAATCTGTTTGAAAATATCTTTCCAATGAATCTGAAAAATCCAAATTTCATAGCGGAAATAAAAAGTTATGCCCAGTTGAAAATTCAGAATAGTCGCTATGGAAATATAGCCCTTAAAAATAGCCATTTTGCAAACGACCTCCATTTTCGATGAAACCACTTTTGTTGGATCCGGGATGTCATATTATTGCTAAATTCCAATTTTCATAATTTATGGAATCAATATGTGAGCGTGGAAAAAAAACGTGTTTTGACAGTTTTAGTCAATTTGGATCGACCAGAAAATGGCCATTTTTCAAACGGTCACCAAATTTGATGAAATTAGTTTTTTTAGGACCGTATTGTCAAAACATAGCCAGATAATTTTTTATGGAATTTTTAAAGTCAGTATGTGGCCTCGGTAAATTGAAATGTACGTTTAAATTGAATATATAATGATTTATATTTTAATTTAAATAAAAACTAATTAAAACAGTCGAATTGGCTCACGAAACATGTTCCATTGTGTCTGAAATGGGGGTGATTAGCTAGGGCGACAATCGTTTGGTTGGATTTGGAGTTCATGTCAAAAACGGATATTAACGGAATTAAAAATAATAATAAAAAATTCCTATAAAGCCCAAAACCCTAGCCCTCCATCTTCTTTTCCGCCACCCCCAAATTGAACAGACGATTAAAATCGCTCCTTGCTTCCTCTTCAATTTTCGCTCCATCCTCGCAATGATTTTTAAATTTTCTTCAACAACGTCGAAGACCATGGCGAGATCGAGGCTTTCAACGGTGGTGATGGGATGTTGATGACGGTGGCGATGGGATTCCAGTCTGAAAGTGGTGGCGTTTGAATGAAAATTGGAGGAGAAAGGGGCTGGCAAGTTCACCCATGTTCTAGGCGGTAGCAGGGCGAAGCAAGGCGGTCGGAGGGGGCGCGTTAGATCGAGGTCCGGTCGATGGTAGAGGCGGCACGATGGAAATTCCTAAATCGATGACGGGTTTCATCGGCGGCCAGTTTTAAACGAGAGGAAAAGGGATAATGTTCTGTAAAGCGTTGTTAAAAGGGTAAACTATATAACTAATTACTCGTTTAGTTGTCCAATGTTTGTAACGCAATAACTTCTTCATACGAGGTCGAAAAGACGAGCGGTCAGTTGCGTTGAACTCGTGTTAGCGAACTCTACAATTCAGAACTGACCTGAGCTGAAATGGAGCAAATCAGAATTTCTGACAAATTCAAATTCAAATTGTTCGGAAATTCAGAAGAAATGGAGTGGATCCCAAAGGTGAGAACTTCTCACTAAAAGTAATTCTGTACAGTTATTTATTTTATAACTGCATATATGAACTGCTCCCCGTCGTCCACAGACCATGGACGACTTGTTTGTTTGATTGTATTGTGTTGTTGAAATTGATTGTGATGTGAAATGGATAGTGTAAAATATTCATGTGTTGAATAAAAATATTTGAACAATAAAAATATCATTTTTATTGTATAAATGAACTAAGGAAAATATTCATGTGTTGAAATAAATATTTTATCGTTCAAAATATAATTTTGAACGTGTATATGAATAAAATAAATATTCATTTACAAATTAGATGATTTGTTTATGTACACCCTTTTGACTGATATTGATTGGGACGATAAATTTTACACGTCGCCCAACTGCACAAATAATATTCTGGGTTGTGGATTGAAACCCCACAAGGGTGTTGCGATGATATTTGACGTACACTAATCCTAACTGTTTAGTGGTATGTCAATCGTTAGGTTGACAGACTGTAGTAAGCGTTAAATATTTATATTTAATGCTTATACAGTGTAGAATGCACTTTGGATGATGGTTGACTGTTTATCGTGGTTGTTGTATACCTGTGTTGTATGAAATCCGTATAAATCACATTATATGGTAGTTGACTGTGTCTGATTCTAGTTCAGAATGAATGAATATTTTAAAATAAGGAATATTTTAAAATAATATTCAGTAAAAGATCAAAATATGATTTTTGATGTCCGATTTGTGTAACATCCCATAATTTCAGTATATTTAAATTTCAATTTAAAATAAGTAAAATGGAATATATTGGATGAAAATCAAATTTTATAGTTAATAGTAATGATGATTATTGAATTGAGTATAAATAGATTTCCAAATTTAGTTATTTAGAAATATGATGATTTTGAACTTAATATTTTAATAACAAAGTAAATATGAGTGGTTTAAGTAAAAAGGGAAATTCAAGTTTAATTGATTTAAATGGTGAAATTATGAATTGTTTAAGTTAAAGATTTGAAATTCAAATTTAAAATTCTAAGGAATCAAATTTAGGAACTTAAAATATGGGAAATCGATGTGTAAAATTTATTTAGGTTTGAATTAAATTTAAAATGGAAATTTCAAATATTTAAATTTGAATTTAAACAGTTAATCAAATAATTGAATATTTTATTTATTTATTTAACTGTGAAAATTTAACTGATTTGTCGACTGTCTCAGAATTCGGCGAAACCGACGCCATCGGAACCGGAACGATAAATTATGGTAGGATTTCAATTTGCGTTACAATCCGACTTACCGTTTGAGCGTACGGGAGAGAACGAGAATAGAATCAATGTAATAAGATAATTGTTTATTTCTTATGTTGGACCCTATATATATGTAAAACTTAAGTTCTTTTCCACAAACCCTAGCAAATTATATATCATTTCGAAGAGCTCGACGATACGAATGTGCGGGTATGATTGGTTTCGACATGCAATAAGCGGATTTTCCAGAAATTGCAGCCAAACGCTACAGCTCTCGAAACCCTAGGGCTTGAATTAGGGGTTTTCGATTTAGGGGTTAACTGGGAAAGCAGACTTCTGGGTATTGTTGAGAGAGACCTGAGGAGTGCGTCGATGTTAACCTTGGTGTCAGATTCGATTTGAGGAAGTGGGAATTTGGAAATTAGGGTTCGAAAACCCTTGATTTCATGTGTTCGGCGGCGGTCAAAGGTTTGACAGGAGGTGATGGCGCCACCTGGGTTGGAGGCGTCGGTCAAGGAGCTTCGGGTTGCCGGTGGTTGGAGCATCAATCGTGGTCGGAGATGGGTGAAATCAGCAGTCAAAGTTCGTTGGTTTTGGGTTCCTTGGTGCGCCAGTTACTGTAGCAAATTAGAAAAAAGCGGGATTTCTGTGTGAAGGGAGATGACGTGGCAGGAGTTAAGTGGTGAGGATTTAAAGTTTTGTTTATTTCATAAATTCAAATTTCAAATGCTAAAACATCAATAACTTTTGCGTATGGACTCGGATTCAGACGCGGTTGGATGCGTTGGAATCGTGGCGAGATTGCGGACGATTTGAGACTGGTTTCGCTACATTTAGAGACTGCAAAATTTTGGGCTTTGATTGGACGTCCGATCCACTAAGGACCCAAAGGTGAGTGATTCTTCGCTCACGAATGACTAAATTATTCACATGTTTATTAAATTAAATTATGAAGTAAGTTTGGTTGCATGGTTGTGTTGATTGTTGATATGTTGTTTGAAACTGACATGCAAGTGTGTGAATCTGAGGAATTTAAGTCGATAACTAGTTACTCTAGTTAATTAAACTCTAGTTAAACCCTGATGCTTGTTAATCGGTGAAATGATTTTATACTTACCATTTGAATTAAATGGTTGTGATGAATGCCTTGGTTTGATTTGATCGGTGAATTGATATTAGTACTGAAATGTTCCTTTATTTAGTATATGCATGTTGTATGTTCATCATGACGATTAATCCCATTTACCCTTGATGTTGCGGGCATCGAATCAACCCGGGATTGATCTATTTAAAATGAATTAAGAACGCAGGTTGAAATGATAAATATCTGTGACCCTGATGTGGATTGAAATGATAGATCCATCCCTGAAATATCGAGAAATTAAATTTAAAATCACTTGGCCATTAGATAGATAATTATATACATACATCGGTTGGTAAAATGATTTTAAATATTTGGAAATTTTATTCGATGGAATTTTTATTCAGAAGAATGTGCCGATACTCGATAAACCCATTTCTTAAAGATTCTGAACTTGGAATGTTTATTAAAAAAGGGTTAAGGAAATTTTTCCAAAACACAGTGGAAATTCTAAAATTGGGATGTATATATGATTTGGAATTATTCAAAATTATGGGGTGGATTTGAATGAAATAAATTCTTGTTGAATTAAATTTTTGAATAAGGAGATCGAGGTATTCTGAGATGTTTAACTCAGTTTCGAATATGAATTTGAATTCCTGAAATTAAAAGATTGGTTTAAATGGCATTTGAAAATAAGATTTTTAACTAAGTAACTCCATTGAGACTGGAGTATGGGGTCAAGTATTTGAAGTTCAGAAGAAAGGAGAAATTTCGATTAAAGAAAATTTTATTATATATATATTTACAATGTTTGATTTCAAATAAGTTATTCTTTCCTTAAAATTTATTATTTAACTTTACCTATAGATGTGAAAACCCGTAACTTCCCCGTAAATGAAAGTGTCGGATAGTTCGAGAACAAACCACAACAGAACACATATAGAAGAACGTTTCATTGTATATTACAACAATGTATCAGATTACAAGAATATACAGAGTATAAATGAATATTACACAGAAATATCAGAGATTTAAATTACATTTAAATACATCGCAGCGGAAAATAATACAATACACAACTAGAATGAGATATAAGGATACAAAGCTTTCCGGATATCGTTCCAGCTGTAAACCAGGATCCTGTGAATATAAATCTGCAAAACCAAACTACTAGCTGCCCGTGTCAAAATAAGGGCACCCAGAGTTTAGGTTAAAACAATAAACTCCAGGTCAGTCATGTGACTGGTGTGAGAACTAAAACAGTTATTAATCTTTATTTTAAAGTTAGGTAAATCAAGGGACCACGCCGTATAACACGGAACGGGTTTCCTCCCAAGAATACCGGTGCATAAAACAAACAGCGCAATGCTAAATAAAGAAAAATGAAGCTATAATAAGACCCAGTTCCCATCACACAATGCAACGCAAGCCGGAGGATAGGGTTTTCACCTTATAATAGCCAAGAATGCTTGATACGTTTAAAACAAATCATTTGATACTATTATAAGTGCATAGTATATAAAACAACTTCAAATCATAAGTATCAATCATAGGCGGCATAAGTGCCCCATCCCACTATGTCACCATATATAGGTTTACATATAAAACCGCAAAGTCACGTATTTGGAAATTGGATTTCCGTCTATGAACCGAGGCAAAAGATAGTCCTCAACCGATTCGAGACTGTCTAGCCCGAGCCTCAGGCAAGTACTCTGTCAAGCCTTTGGATCCTCAGGGCCGGTCCACACGGAGTGGATTAAAATGCCTGAACATGCGTTTCCCCGCCCTATGGGGCGTAAACGAGCCAACTAAATGACTCCATCGGTTCGAGAACGACCGATCAATCCGAGGCGCCTCGCAACAGCAACAACCACATAAGTCAAACTCGTCAGGGCGTGTAAAACCACTGACGCCACTTCTAGCTAGAAAGAAACGCATGCCCTCCCTGACGTCCTCTCCCGTTTTTGGTTCATACCGGGTGTGAAGCTCGCGAATCAACGTTACACAAAGCTATGCCACAAAGGCCTTGCTTTGATCATCACCACAAGACTTTGCTTTTCAACAGAAGCCTCGATCAATTGCCACTTAGGCATGCCACACAGGCAATTCACTCCATGCGTTTGATATCCATCAATATATAACCCCTGAGCTCGTACGTCTCAGAGAAGGGCGTTAAGCAAGAGAATAAATTCTCCGCCGCCAAACAGATATATATTTAATAAAGATCAATCACACAGACTAAAATCCAATGTCAGACACACAGTCCATTTACAAGTTCGTTCTGGGTCTGAACGAAACCGGAGGCACCTAGTACCCCGCATATCCATCGATCTCCAAGTACGTCTGGACGATCACTAACTGTTTCCATCTTCTTGGGTGTACAGCCCAATCAAGATCATCAGTAATTACCCAAACGACGTGAAGACCTCCGGTCTTCGACCATCGTCTTCATCTTCGACTTATCGTCGTATCAGTTATTCAGAATGGGATAAACCCGGTCTTTCCGAATAACTCGCGTATATTTTAAATAAGTGTTACACAAACACAGCATACGCCTCATTCCAATTCATTAGTCACTAACCGTAAATTAATCAAGAGAATAATTCCCCAAATATTAACCCCGAAGGCCGAAACCAACATCAGATCAATATCCAGAAAACCATTCTGCTTGGCTAACCGACAGTTAGTTTCTAAATTTCACATTCATAGGGAAATGTTCCCATTAATTTTATCCAAGATAAATTCTTTGAATTTATTCTTTATTCTATGTTTGAATCTCAATTCGAACTAGTCGGGATTAGCGAACCTTACCGAAGTAATCATTTGTTTTAATTTCCCAATCCCAACCTATTCATCCCATGAAGTAAAACTGGTTATACTTCATATCTAACACCACAGTGTTATCGGTAAATTCAATTACCATTTCACGTTCAAATCTAATTAAAGATTTAACTATCGCCTGGAGCAAAACTGGTGATACTCCATTTTCGATCATTTCAATCTAATTAAAGATTCATTAAAACTCCGCTTAGTTTTAATCTTCGACTGGGTTAAAGAATCGGTGTCATTTAAAACACGGTTCACGATAAACCCAAAATCACATTCCATTAATTATCGGGTTAAAGAACAAGTGTTATTTAAAACACTGTTCACGATAAACCCAAAAATCAATATCAATTCAATTCCAATTAAATGTTATTTAATTGGTACACTTCATTAAATCTAAATAAAAAGATTTAATCTTTTCTCAACTGGGTTCAAGAACAGTGTTAGTGAAGACACCATTCACGACAAACCCAAATCACAGTTGATATTCAATATAAGGCTCTAAATAGAAAATATATCAGCCTATATTCAATATCAACTTCTACGATTAACAAATGTCGTATTGGAAATAACGATACAAATATATCTTTCAAATTTCCATAACAACATCTGTATAATCACGAATTCCAACATTGAAATATTCCGAAGACAATTTCGATTCAAATCCACTCCAATGCAATCATTGGATATTCTGGTTATTTTTAAAACCCTTTTATAATTCAATTTATTTATTTAAAAATAAATAGAATTTTAATTCTAGTTCAAAACTAGTTCATTTCGATAAAAATCTATTTTTATCTTTTCAAATAGGGAGTTTTTCATCCCAATTCTTTCTAAATCATTTCTTATGATTTTACACAGATTATTACTATTTTTAATAATTTTATCAAGGCCCGTACAGTCGATTTCCATCAATGGCCATCGAACTGCACTTACAACGACCTTTTTCGAATTTGATTTGGACATAATTCCAAATCCAACCGTTAGATTTCAAATTTCTAATATTCGTTAGAAATCTCTTTTCGATACGAACCCAACGGTTCTGGTTTTAGGAGAATACGACGGTCAGATCTCCCGTAATGTCCGCTTGAAATCAATGGTCGAAATTCGCGAACTGCCGCGGCGCGTTCTATTCAGGCCATTATATTATATATAATATATATAATATATATTTCGTCGATTTCTATTTAAAACGAATTATATGAATAGTTTTAAAATCGTTTCAAAAGCAATTTCAACTTCCATTTCAATTCAAATCAAAATTGAATTCTTCTTTATAATTTCGTTTTAAAATTCATTTCTATTCAATTCAAATTTCAATTCAATTTGAATTCATTTCAGTTCATTTCGAAATCGTTTTCAATTCATTTCATTTCGAAATCGTTTTCAATTCATTTCATTTCGAAATCGATAAAATCGATATAAACATCGTTCACGTCAAAATGGCGTCAATCTAACCAACACGGCTTCATAAATTTCTATTTTTCAATATTCTATTTTAAATATTTCTTTTTCAAAAATAGTTCTTATTATCAAAATATTTCGTTCAACACATGACCAATCTCAATGGATGAGTACTGTCAACACATGAACTTTTATTTTATATCGATAAAGATGTAAATTTTAATATTAAAATATTTCGTTCAACACATGACCAATCTCAATGAATGAGTACTGTCAACACATGAACTTTTATTTTATATCGATAAAGATGTAAATTTTAATATTAAAATATTTCGTTCAACACATGACCAATCTCAATGAATGAGTACTGTCAACACATGAACTTTTATTTTATATCGATAAAGATGTAAATTTTAATATTAAAATATTTCGTTCAACACATGACCAATCTCAATGAATGAGTACTGTCAACACATGAACTTTTATTTTATAATATTCTTTATGTTTCAAATTGGAATGAGGCCCAATCAATTACCATATAAAGATCTTTATATGGATTTCCATACAACACATGTATTTAATAGCATTGAAAATAATCAACCATCAACCAAAGTGCACTACACTGTATAAGCATCAAATATAGATATTCAACGCTTATAACAGCCTGTCAATCAATCGATCGACATATTTAATCAATCAGGATGAGTGAACTTCAAATTTCATCCCAACACCCGTGTGGGGTTTCAAACAATCAAACACATATTTTATTCGTGCAGTTGGGCGATGTGTAAAATTTATCGACCCAATCAATGTCCTTCAAATAGGTGTACATAAACAAACCGTTCGGTTTATAAATGAATATTTTATTTTATTCACTTCACGTTAAAAATTATATTTTTAACGATAAAAATTTTTATTCCAACTTATGAATTTCTATTCAATTCATTATTTCAATAAAATGATATTTTTATTTTTCTAACTTATTTTAGAAAATTTCGGCGGCATAACGGCACGATACTAGAAACGGGACGAGGCCTAGCCTTATCCCCGGTCTAGTGAAGGCCCACGCCATTCACACATCAATCAAAATCACCAAACAACCAAATTCAAATCAAATCATATAACTAATCTATGCAACCAAACAAACAAGTCCATGGTCTGTGGACGATTGTGTCGGGTGCTACTAAGCACCGTCTGCATCCTAGTATATATATATATAAATAGAAATGAAATTGAAAGGTGAGAAATTCTCACTGATAGCTATCCAGCTCCACGGCTCTTCCTTCGCAGAAGTCTTCGTCGTTTCGCCTTCTTGTCACCTTCACCGTCCGCATACGCTACATATATAAAAATCGAATTTTTATCTTCACTTCGTTATAAAAATTATATTTCTATATCGCTCTTCTTCTAATAAATATTATATTTTTATAACTCTACTTAAACAAAAATCATATTTTTACTATTATACCTTAATAAAAATTATATTTTTATCTTCATGAACACCTATAAAAATTATATTTTTATCTCGCTATGTTCATACAAATGAAATCGAATCTTTCTTCGTTATGTGAATGTGTAAAAATCCAATCTCTTTATTAAAGAAAATCTAACCTCTTCACTAAAGAAAACAAATCTTTTCATTAAAGAAAATCAAATTTTGTTATTCAAAGCAAGATCACATTTTTATACTAGGCAAGATCATATTTTTATACTTAGCAAGTTCATATTTTTATACTTAGCAAGTTCATATTTTTATACTGTAAGCATCAGAATATGAATTTCAATGCTAGCAAAAAGAACTGAAAAGAAATCCATGTTTTTTTTTATACATTAAAAATCACCTTTTTGTTCGGAGGAGGGGTGCTGGTCTGCACAGATTGAAGGAGGGGGGGTATCGACTGGAAGGAGGCGCGATTTGGTCTGCAGCGGCGTCCGGAGGTGGCAGCCCTCAGGGTGGTGGCGATTCGATTCGCCTTGGCGTTGGATCTTCCATCCGGACAAGGTGAGAGAAGGACGAAGCTTGGTGAGGACTGCAGGTGGTCCAGCAGTGGTGGGGGAGGCAATTCAAGTCGGCGGCGTCGGTCTTCAATCGATTTAGGGGCTAGGGTTACGGGTTGGGTCCAAGGGTTATACGAAGAGGAGAGAGGCGCGAGTAGAGGAGGGTGGCTGGAGCTGCTGTGGGAGGGCGTCGTGGCGGTGGGGGAGGGCAACGGGGCGGCGCGACTGGTAGGCCGACCGATTTGCTGCCATCGGGTTTTTTTATTTATTTTTATTTTTATCTGGAATGAAATTGAAACGGGGGGGGGGGGGGGGGCAGAATCTAAAAGGAGGAAGGGTTTTTTATTTTTATTTTTTTATTATTATTTAATTATTTAATTCAACCTAAAGTTGACTTTTTCATACGACCTCGAAACGAGGCCCACCGCCTGTCGCCCATAGCGTTTTACCCCCATTCCGAACACAATGGGATATGTATCGCAAGCTGATTTGATCGTTACAATCAGTTTCTTTTAAATTTACATTTAAATCACTATATTGAATTTTAAACGTGCATTTCAAATTACCGGGGTCACATACTAACTCAAAAATTCCCGAAAAATATTTTCTAGCTTCGTATTGACGATACGGTCCTAACAAAACTAATTTCGTCGAATTCTGAGACTGTTAGAAAAATGGCCAATTTCCAGTCGATTAAAATCAACTAAAACTGGTCAAACGCGTTTTCCTATGCCACGCTCACATATTGATTCGAAAAATTATGAAATTTGAAACCTAGCAATAACTTTACATCCCGGACCCAACAAAACTGGTTTCGTCGAAATCCGAGGTCGTTTGCAAAATTGCTATTTTTAAGGGCCTTATATATATAAAAATATATATAAATTCCACAGCGACTATTTCTAATTTTAAACTGGACATATCTTATCATTTCTAAGATGAAATCTCAGTTTGTTAACTTCGTTACAAAGATACAGTTATACAGATTCAAATATTTCTTGTTTCGTTCAATTCTGACTTATATTGAATTCTGTATACTCATTAGAAATTAGAAATCGAATTTTCGAACTACCGCGCCATTTTCAATTCCTTTTATAATTATATATAATTATTATATATTCTAACGACGACGTATATAATATATACGTTCTAATTATATTCAAAATAAATTTCTCGTCGATATTATTTAAAATAATTCATTTTAAATATCCAAATTCGCTAAAATTGCCAAAATAAAAATTTTAAACTGGCCCAGAATTTGCGGGTTGTTACAATCTCCCCCACTTAAAACTTTTCGTCCCCGAAAAGGAACAAAGTCGAAAGTGGTTTGATTAATCAACTCTACGTTCGATCTGGCTTCTTTCCTCCAACTCTTTAGTTTCTGAGAATTTTGAAAATTTCAAAAATTTGGCTAACACCTTAAATTTTTGAAAAATTTCGCCATGACCTCCCCTGCAATGGGAGCATCGGGGAATTTCAAATAGCTTCCCCGGTCCTTCAGATCTCAAAAAGAAAAAGAAAAAGCCAAGCGGCTAGCCAATAGGCTCATAAAATCATCATCACCCAAACAAAACAGGAAATTATGTAGTAAACATGTACCTATTTGTCGGGCAAACAAATTTTATTCTCTGCTCTAGCCTCCTTGCTATGACCTGTTCAATGATATACTTGTATATGCAAGCAAATGCAACCAATTTTCAATACAATTCAATATTTTATTCAATTAGGCTAAATGGTTAAAATTAGCAAACAAATAATCAAACAACACAATCATCAATCAATTAGTGACTTTGACGTTTCAAATTGATAATTTGATATATATACAAAAAATCATGTTTTGATGCCAAATCACAACAATGTATTCTAGCTATATATAAGTTTTGGTTCTCACACCAGCCTAATGGAAATATATAGAAAATCACACCTTCGAAACTCGAACATAAATGTTGATGATGCGATCGCTATCATCAATATCATCTCCGGGCGACTAGAATGTGATGCTATATCTATCCAATATATTAAAACTTTGAATATACGTTTGCAAGGCGTATATGCAAATTCTTTATATACTGAATTATCCAAAATCAATATAAATAAATAATCAAATACGAATAATTGATTTAAATTTTCAAAACAAAACTTGTTTTTATTTGAAAATATACTCTTCACACTCGTTCTAGGATACTACTGATCCTATCTCTAACGAGTCATTCCCATTGGATATTACTAATCCAATGTCTGATGAATTCTTTCGTACGGTTCTAATGTGTCATGTTCTCTGCTTTGTAAACCAAAGCTCTGATACCAACTGTGAAAACCCGTAACTTCCCCATAAAGGAAAGTGTCGGATAGTTCGAGAACAAACCACAACAGAACACATATAGAAGAACGTTTCATTGTATATTACAACAATGCATCAGATTACAAGAATATACAGAGTATAAATGAATATTACACAGAAATATCAGAGATTTAAATTACATTTAAATACATCGCAGCGGAAAATAATACAATACACAACTAGAATGAGATATACGGATACAAAGCTTTCAGGATATCGTTCCAGCTGTAAACCAGGATCCTGTGAATATAAATCTGCAAAACCAAACTACTAGCTGCCCGTGTCAAAATAAGGGCACCCAAAGTTTAGGTTAAAACAATAAACTCCAGGTCAGTCATGTGACTGGTGTGAGAACTAAAACAGTTATTAATCTTTATTTTAAAGTTAGGTAAATCAAGGGACCACGCCGTATAACACGGAACGGGTTTCCTCCCAAGAATACCGGTGCATAAAACAAATAGCGCAATGCTAAATAAAGAAAAATGAAGCTATTATAAGACCCAGTTCCCATCACACAATGCAACGCAAGCCGGAGGATAGGGTTTTTACCTTATAATAGCCAAGAATGCTTGATACGTTTAAAACAAATCATTTGATTCTATTATAAGTGCATAGTATATAAAACAACTTCAAATCATAAGTATCAATCATAGGCGGCATAAGTGCCCCATCCCACTATGTCACCATATATAGGTTTACATATAAAACCGCAAAGTCACGTATTTGGAAATTGGATTTCCGTCTATGAACCGAGGCAAAAGATAGTCCTCAACCGATTCGAGACTGTCTAGCCCGAGCCTCAGCCAAGTACTCTGTCAAGCCTTTGGATCCTCAGGGCCGGTCAACACGGAGTGGATTAAAATGCCTGAACATGCGTTTCCCCGCCCTATGGGGCGTAAACGAGCCAACTAAATGACTCCATCGGTTCGAGAACGACCGATCAATCCGAGGCGCCTCGCAACAGCAAAAACCACATAAGTCAAACTCGTCAGGGCGTGTAAAACCACTGACGCCACTTCTAGCTAGAAAGAAACGCATGCCCTCCCTGACGTCCTCTCCCGTTTTTGGTTCATACCGGGTGTGAAGCTCGCGAATCAACGTTACACAAAGCTATGCCACAAAGGCCTTGCTTTGATCATCACCACAAGACTTTGCTTTTCAACAGAAGCCTCGATCAATTGCCACTTAGGCATGCCACACAGGCAATTCACTCCATGCGTTTGATATCCATCAATATATAACCCCTGAGCTCGTACGTCTCAGAGAAGGGCGTTAAGCAAGAGAATAAATTCTCCGCCGCCAAACAGATATATATTTAATAAAGATCAATCACACAGACTAAAATCCAATGTCAGACACACAGTCCATTTACAAGTTCGTTCTGGGTCTGAACGAAACCGGAGGCACCTAGTACCCCGCATATCCATCGATCTCCAAGTACGTCTGGACGATCACTAACTGTTTCCATCTTCTTGGGTGTACAGCCCAATCAAGATCATCAGTAATTACCCAAACGACGTGAAGACCTCCGGTCTTCGACCATCGTCTTCATCTTCGACTTATCGTCGTATCAGTTATTCAGAATGGGATAAACCCGGTCTTTCCGAATAACTCGCGTATATTTTAAATAAGTGTTACACAAACACAGCATACGCCTCATTCCAATTCATTAGTCACTAACCGTAAATTAATCAAGAGAATAATTCCCCAAATATTAACCCCGAAGGCCGAAACCAACATCAGATCAATATCCAGAAAACCATTCTGCTTGGCTAACCGACAGTTAGTTTCTAAATTTCACATTCATAGGGAAATGTTCCCATTAATTTTATCCAAGATAAATTCTTTGAATTTATTCTTTATTCTATGTTTGAATCTCAATTCGAACTAGTCGGGATTAGCGAACCTTACCGAAGTAATCATTTGTTTTAATTTCCCAATCCCAACCTATTCATCCCATGAAGTAAAACTGGTTATACTTCATATCTAACACCACAGTGTTATCGGTAAATTCAATTACCATTTCACGTTCAAATCTAATTAAAGATTTAACTATCGCCTGGAGCAAAACTGGTGATACTCCATTTTCGATCATTTCAATCTAATTAAAGATTCATTAAAACTCCGCTTAGTTTTAATCTTCGACTGGGTTAAAGAATCGGTGTCATTTAAAACACGGTTCACGATAAACCCAAAATCACATTCCATTAATTATCGGGTTAAAGAACAAGTGTTATTTAAAACACTGTTCACGATAAACCCAAAAATCAATATCAATTCAATTCCAATTAATTGTTGTTTAATTGGTACACTTCATTAAATCTAAATAAAAAGATTTAATCTTTTCTCGACTGGGTTCAAGAACAGTGTTAGTGAAGACACCATTCACGACAAAACCAAATCACATTTGATATTCAATGTAAGGCTCTGAATAGAAAATATATCGGCTTATATTCAATATCAACTTCTACGATTAACAAATGTCGTATTGGAAATAACGATACAAATATATCTTTCAAATTTCCATAACAACACCTGTATAATCACGAATTCCAACATTGAAATATTCCGAAGACAATTTCGATTCAAATCCACTCCAATGCAATCATTGGATATTCTGGTTATTTTTAAAACCCTTTTATAATTCAATTTATTTATTTAAAAATAAATAGAATTTTAATTCTAGTTCAAAACTAGTTCATTTCGATAAAAATCTATTTTTATCTTTTCAAATAGGGAGTTTTTCATCCCAATTCTTTCTAAATCGTTTCTTATGATTTTACACAGATTATTACTATTTTTAATAATTTTATCAAGGCCCGTACAGTCGATTTCCATCAATGGCCATCGAACTGCACTTACAGCGACCTTTTTCGAATTTGATTTGGATATAATTCCAAATCCAACCGTTAGATTTCAAATTTCTAATATTCATTAGAAAGCTCTTTTCGATACGAACCAAACGGTTCCGGTTTTAGGAGAATCCGACGGTCGGATCTCCCGTAATGTCCGCTTGAAATCAATGGTCGAAATTCGCGAACTACCGCGGCGCGGCGCGTTCTATTCAGGCCATTATATTATATATATATAATATATATTATATATTTCGTCGATTTCTATTTAAAACGAATTATATGAATAGTTTTAAAATCGTTTCAAAAGCAATTTCAACTTCCATTTCAATTCAAATCAAAATTGAATTCTTCTTTATAAATTCGTTTTAAAATTCATTTCTATTCAATTCAAATTTCAATTCAATTTGAATTCATTTCAGTTCATTTCGAAATCGTTTTCAATTCATTTCATTTCGAAATCGTTTTCAATTCATTTCATTTCGAAATCGATAAAATCGATATAAACATCGTTCACGTCAAAATGGCGTCAATCTAACCAACACGGCTTCATAAATTTCTATTTTTCAATATTCTATTTTAAATATTTCTTTTTCAAAAATAGTTATTATTATCAAAATATTTCGTTCAACACATGACCAATCTCAATGGATGAGTACTGTCAACACATGAACTTTTATTTTATATCGATAAAGATGTAAATTTTAATATTAATATATTTCGTTCAACACATGACCAATCTCAATGAATGAGTACTGTCAACACATGAACTTTTATTTTATATCGATAAAGATGTAAATTTTAATATTAAAATATTTCGTTCAACACATGACCAATCTCAATGAATGAGTACTGTCAACACATGAACTTTTATTTTATATCGATAAAGATGTAAATTTTAATATTAAAATATTTCGTTCAACACATGACCAATCTCAATGAATGAGTACTGTCAACACATGAACTTTTATTTTATAATATTCTTTATGTTTCAAATTGGAATGAGGCCCAATCAATTACCATATAAAGATCTTTATATGGATTTCCATACAACACATGTATTTAATAGCATTGAAAATAATCAACCATCAACCAAAGTGCACTACACTGTATAAGCATCAAATATAGATATTCAACGCTTATAACAGCCTGTCAATCAATCGATCGACATATTTAATCAATCAGGATGAGTGAACTTCAAATTTCATCCCAACACCCGTGTGGGGTTTCAAACAATCAAACACATATTTTATTCGTGCAGTTGGGCGATGTGTAAAATTTATCGACCCAATCAATGTCCTTCAAATAGGTGTACATAAACAAACCGTTCGGTTTATTAATGAATATTTTATTTTATTCACTTCACGTTAAAAAATATATTTTTAACGATAAAACATTTTATTCCAACTTATGAATTTCTATTCAATTCATTTATTCAATAAAATGATATTTTTATTTTTCTAACTTATTTTAGAAAATTTCGGCGGCATAACGGCACGATACTAGAAACGGGACGAGGCCTAGCCTTATCCCCGATCTAGTGAAGGCCCACGCCATTCACACATCAATCAAAATCACCAAACAACCAAATTCAAATCAAATCATATAACTAATCTATGCAACCAAACAAACAAGTCCATGGTCTGTGGACGATTGTGTCGGGTGCTACTAAGCACCGTCTGCATCCTAGTATATATATATATAAATAGAAATGAAATTGAAAGGTGAGAAATTCTCACTGATAGCTATCCAGCTCCACGGCTCTTCCTTCGCAGAAGTCTTCGTCGTTTCGCCTTCTTGTCACCTTCACCGTCCGCATACGCTACATATATAAAAATCGAATTTTTATCTTCACTTCGTTATAAAAATTATATTTCTATATCGCTCTTCTTCTAATAAATATTATATTTTTATAACTCTACTTAAACAAAAATCATATTTTTACTATTATACCTTAATAAAAATTATATTTTTATCTTCATGAACACCTATAAAAATTATATTTTTATCTCGCTATGTTCATACAAATGAAATCGAATCTTTCTTCGTTATGTGAATGTGTAAAAATCCAATCTCTTTATTAAAGAAAATCTAACCTCTTCACTAAAGAAAACAAATCTTTTCATTAAAGAAAATCAAATCTTGTTATTCAAAGCAAGATCACATTTTTATACTAGGCAAGATCATATTTTTATACTTAGCAAGTTCATATTTTTATACTTAGCAAGTTCATATTTTTATACTGTAAGCATCAGAATATGAATTTCAATGCTAGCAAAAAGAACTGAAAAGAAATCCATGTTTTTTTTATACATTAAAAATCACCTTTTTGTTCGGAGGAGGGGTGCTGGTCTGCACAGATTGAAGGAGGGGGGGGTCTCGACTGGAAGGAGGCGCGATTTGGTCTGCAGCGGCGTCCGGAGGTGGCAGCCCTCAGGGTGGTGGCGATTCGATTCGCCTTGGCGTTGGATCTTCCATCCGGACGAGGTGAGAGAAGGACGAAGCTTGGTGAGGACTGCAGGTGGTCCAGCAGTGGTGGGGGAGGCAATTCAGGTCGGCGGCGTCGGTCTTCAATCGATTTAGGGGCTAGGGTTACGGGTTGGGTCCAAGGGTTATACGAAGAGGAGAGAGGCGCGAGTAGAGGAGGATGGCCGGAGCTGCTGTGGGAGGGCGTCGTGGCGGTGGGGGAGGGCAACGGGGCGGCGCGACTGGTATGCCGACCGGTTTGCTGCCATCGGGTTTTTTTTTTTTTATCTGGAATGAAATTGAAACGGGGGGGCCAGAAACTAAAAGGAGGGAGGGTTTTTTTTATTATTATTATTTAATTATTTAATTCAACCTAAAGTTGACTTTTTCAAACGACCTCGAAACGAGGCCCACCGCCTGTCGCCCATAGTGTTTTACCCCCATTCCGAACACAATGGGATATGTATCGCAAGCTGATTTGATCGTTACAATCAGTTTCTTTTAAATTTACATTTAAATCACTATATTGAATTTTAAACGTACATTTCAAATTACCGGGGTCACATAATAACTCTAAAAATTCCCGAAAAATATTTTCTAGCTTCGTATTGACGATACGGTCCTAATAAAACTAATTTCGTCGAATTCTGAGACTGTTAGAAAAATGGCCAATTTCCAGTCGATTAAAATCAACTAAAACTGGTCAAACGCGTTTTCCTATGCCACGCTCACATATTGATTCGAAAAATTATGAAATTTGAAACCTAGCAATAACTTTACCTCCCGGACCCAACAAAACTGGTTTCGTCGAAATCCGAGGTCGTTTGCAAAATTGCTATTTTTAAGTGCCTTATATATATAAAAATATATATAAATTCCACAGCGACTATTTCTAATTTTAAACTGGACATATCTTATCATTTCTAAGATGAAATCTCAGTTTGTTAACTTCGTTACAAAGATACAGTTATACAGATTCAAATATTTCTTGTTTCGTTCAATTCTGACTTATATTGAATTCTGTATATTCATTTGAAATTAGAAATCGAATTTTCGAACTACCGCGCCATTTTCAATTCCTTTTATAATTATATATAATTATTATATATTCTAACGACGACGTATATAATATATACGTTCTAATTATATTCAAAATAAATTTCTCGTCGATATTATTTAAAATAATTCATTTTAAATATCCAAATTCGCTAAAATTGCCAAAATAAAAATTTTAAACTGGCCCAGAATTTGCGGGTTGTTACAATAGACTATTTATTTTAGCTTAAATTTTTCTTATATATTTTATTATTTAAATTTACTAGTAAAAATTTTATTTTATATATATATATATATATATATATATATATATATATATATATTCATAATGACCTAAATTATCTTAATTTTTTTTAACCAGTATTTTTGTACATATATGTTTATATAAAGATTTTATTTAAAAGCATCTATTTATTTTTAGTTATAGTAAATGATCGTAAATTTCTTCTGAATAGAAAGTGCTGGATTTAAACCCTAGTTCGAGATGGAGTCGAGATATAGTATTCAAATATGAATCGACTTTAACAAATTTTATATGGAAATGTAAATTGATATTTTATTCGAATATAATGGATTCCATAAATGATATGAATGGGTCGTTATGGGAATTTATACCTTATTGAATGTGAATGGATTTCAAATTAAAATCGATTTGAGATAATTATAATCATTGATATGAAGTATATTCTACTTGAATATAAATCGTTTTGGTGAAATATTATATGATTATAATATAATGAAATGAAAAATATTCTAGTTTAGAATATAATCGGTTTGGTATGATTATGATATGTTGATATGAAATTATATTCTACATTTTGAATATAAATTTGCTTCGAAACAAAATATGATATTTTGATATGAAACGAACCTTTGTGAATGTAAAAGAACCAACCGATGTGAAATTTGTAAGCGTTGGTTGTTAAAGAGACCGGAGTCGACATAAGGCATACTCTCTGTCGGTGTCAACATCACTTTGACAACTGTGAACGTTATGACGTATCTAGAATGAGTATGATTACTTGGAGGCAATTATTGGATCGAAGGAGATGATCGATGATGAAATTTCCCTGACCTTCGGGTCAGAATTGGAATGACTAAAACAGGAGCTATACCGTGACTAATTGAGGTAGCACCTTTGATCGGACACACTTCTTCGACACTATTTCTATGACTATGATAATGATGATGATTTGGGCCCATTTATGACTTTGGAAGTGTGTTCCGAGGTGGGCGGTAGTGGCTGCTATGCGTTACCACCGGTCCGGGAGTGCAATTGGTAGAATCCTACCCTGGGCATTGCCTCGAGTGCCTTGTCATATTATCCTTATCGAGCCCCATACGATTTTGATTTATATCGTACCTATGGAGTGCCCTCTGATGCCATCATTTACGGTGGGTTTACGGTACTGTATAGACTACGGTATTATAACGGTATAAGGGTAAAAATGTAATCCCGCTTACGCTATTTTCAGTATTTATACTTTATTGAGTAGAAACTATCATAATAGCGTATTATACTATCTATGTATTAGTTTAACGGATCCTTGAGAAATGGAAAAATTCCGTAACATCTCTTGAGTTACTGTACCCATGACACTGATGTTATTTCATATTTAAATTTGACTAATATGAGAATGATTTAGTGCTGATTAGAGTGTTTGTTGTGTTTTTCTTTATGCAATACGCTCGGGTCAGCAGATGTTGCAGCTAGCGAAGATTTTCCTTCCTTGGAGCACGAAGACGAAGTTGGTATATATCTACTATATATAATATTTTTCCGCTGCACCTTGTTTCCGCTGCCATGTATGTGTAACTGTATATGTATAACTCTGATAATCATTGTATGTTATAGCTATATATATCTTTCAACTGTTTTAAACTGTTATTTAGTTATTATATGTTGTCCTTCCGCTGTGAAACTCTGTTTTGTTTTTCTTCTTTCCTCTTTTTCTTCTTTTCCCAATAACTACCTATATTTGAGATTTGTTTGGGTCGACATGTGTGGTTTATTGTCGATTTTGAACGGTTAAAATTATGGGTCGTTACAATTTGGGATGGACATGAATATATTTAACTACATAAAATCGTGTTGATTAGATTAACGCCATTTTGACATGAACGATATTTATATCGATTTTATTCGTTTTTATAATGAATATCGAAAAGGAAGTTATTTCAAGATCTAATGTTTTGAAAATATTATCATTTATATATTAATGATATGGAATATTCAATTTTGATTTAAAATTGAATATGAAGTTGAAATCGTTTTGAAAAGGAATTTAAAACGATTTTTAAAATATGTTTTAAATGGAAATCGATGAAATATATATTATATATATTATATATATATTATAATGGCCTGAATAGAACGCGCCGCGTTGCAGCAGTTCGCGAATTTCAACCATTGGCTTCGAATGGACGTTACGGGAGATCCGACCGTCGGATTTTCCTAAAACACGAACCGTTGGGTTCATATCGAAAAGAGATTTCTAAAGAATATTAGATATTTGAAATCTAACGGTTGGATTTGGAATTATGTCCAAATCAAATTTGGAAAAGGTCGCTTTAAGTGCAGTTCGATGGCCGTTTATGGAAATCGACTGTACGGGCCTTGATAAAATTATTAAAAATATCAATAATTAGTGTAAAATCATAAGAAATGATTTGGAAAGAATTGGGATGAAAAATTCCATATTTGAAAAGATAAAAATAGATTTTTATCGAAAAGAACTAGTGATTAACTAGAATTATAATCCAATATTTTTAAATAAATAAATTGGATTTGAAATGGTTTTAAAAATAACCAGGATTTCCAATATATAAATTGGAATGGATTTGAATCGAAATTGTCTTCGGAATATTTCGATGTTGGATTTCGTGATAATACAGATATTGTTATGGAAATTTGAAAGATATATTTATATCGTTATTTCCAATGCGATATTTGTTGGTTGTAGTATTTGATATTGAATATAAGCCGATATATTTTCTATTCAGAGCCTTGTATTTAATATCAAATTTGATTTTGGGTTTGTAGTGAACGGTGTCTTCAATAACACTATTCTTGAACCCCATGTGAAGAGAATAAATCAATTAAGTAAGATTGTTAGAGTTTCCAATTATATTTAATAATTGGAATAAAATGGAATGTGAATTGGGTTTATCATGAACTGTGTTTTTAAAGACATTCGTTCTTTAACTTGATTTATAGTGAAATGTGATTTGGAATTTATAAATATTTTGGTAAGATTTAAAGGAAATTTTCCAAAGTGAAGTTTTCTAATTTAATAAAATAAATCGGAATGGAATGGAATTCGATTTGGTAATAATCGAAGTGGACTTCTGTGGAGGAAGACTGTTACTATGTATGTAATTTAAGAAGCTTTGCCGTTATTCCATTTATAGTATCGGTTGGATATGTAAGTTCATATCGATTATATATATTGATATGTTTTCCATGAAGATTCCATTGTTAATGGAATGTGATTTGGGTTTATCGTAAGTTGTGTTTTAAATGACCTTTGTTCTTTAACCTAGTTAAAGATAAGATTTATTTTTTAACTTTGAATAATCATTAAGTAATAATTTTTGGAAATTAAAACTAAAATAGAGTTTTAATGAATCTTTAAATAGATTGAAAGGTGAATTTGATAACTAAAATTATCAAATCCAAGAAATGATCGAGAATGGAGTATCACCAGTTTTGCTCCAAGCGTTAGTTAAATCTTTTATTAGAATTGAACGTGAAATGTTAATTAATTTTACCGATAACACCGTGGTGTTAGATATGAAGTATTACCAGTTTTACTTCATGGGATGAATAGGTTGGGATTGGGAAATTAAAACAAATGATTACTTCGGTAAGGTTCGCTAATCCCGACTAGTTTGGATAAACCATAATTTGGTTCGAATTGATATCCCAAGGGAGATTAAAGAATAAATTTTAAAGAGTTTATCTTTGATAAAATTAATGGGAACCTTTCCCAAAAGATATGAATATTTAAACAAAAGAATATTCTAAATTGGAATGAGGCGTATGTTGTGTTTTTATAGCACTTGTTTATTGTATACGCGAGTTATTCAGAAAGACCGGGGTTATCCCATTCTGAATAACTAATTCGACGATAGGTCGAAGATGAAGACGGTGGTTGAAGACCGGGGGTCTTCACATCGTTTGGATGATTACAGATGTCTTAATTGGGCTGTACACCCAAGATAAGGTAATAAGTGGTGATCGTCCAGACGTGCTTGGAGATCAACCGGATATGCGAGGACCTCTCTCCTGTATTGGACATACGGGACGAGGAATAAGGTGCCTCTGGTTTCATTCAGACCCAGAACGAATTTGTAAATGGATGTGTGTCTGACATTGGATTTCATTCTGTGTGATTGATATACATCGGTTGAATAGCGTGAATTTCCTGTGTGGCATGCTGAGAGGTAAATGATCAAGGCTTCTTTTGAAAAGCAGAGTCTTGTGGTTGATGATCAAAGCACGACTTTAATATAGCATAGCTTTGTGTAGCGTTAATTCGCGAGCCTTGCACCTCGGTGTGAACTAGAAACGGGAAAGGACTTCAGGGAGGATATGCGTTTCCTTCTAGCTAGGAGTGGTGTCTAGGTTTTGCACGCCCAGGTGTTTTACTTACGTGGATGATGGATAGAAAGGCGCCTCGGTTGTATCGGTCTCTGTGGAGCCGATGGATGGTATGGTCTTTATACAGACCAATTTTACGGCCCATAGGGCGGGGAAACGCAGTGTTCAAGCATTTTAATCCACTCCGCGTGGATCGGCCATGACGATCCAAGGGTCACTCGAGCTCTGATCCTGAGGGGCGGACTAGAGCGTCTCGAAGCAGTAAGGACGATCCCTTGCCTTGGTTCACAGATGGAAATCCAACTCCCAATACATGACTTTGCGGTATTGATTGTAGAGCTTAGTATTGGCGACATAGTAGCATGGGATGCTATGCCGTCTATGATTGATACATTTATATTTGAAGTTGTTTTCAGACACTTTACACTATAATAGTATCAAAATGATTTGTTTTAAACGTACCAAGCATGTTTGGCTATTATAAGGGAAAACCCTATCCTCCGACTTGCGTTGCATTGTGTGATGGGACCTGGGTCTTATAATAGCTTCATTTTTCCAAAAAGCATTGCGCTGTTTTGTTATATGCACTGGTATTCTTGGGAGGAAACTCATTTCGTATTATACGGTGTGGTCCCTCGATTTATTTTATTTTTAAAGTAAAGATTTAATGACTGTTTTAGTTCTCACACCAGTCACATGACTGACCTGGAGTTTATTGTTTTAGCCTAAACTCTGGGTGCCCCTATTTTCCACAGGGGCAGCTAGTAGTTTTGGTTTTGCAGATTTATATTCGCAGGATTCTGGTTTACAGCTGCAATGATATTCATAAAGCTCTGTATATGTATATTCCTTTCAGTTGTGTTTGTATTAGTCTTCCACTGCTATGTGTTTAAATGTAATTTTAAATCTCTGATATTTATCGAATGTATATTATTTATTCATTCTCTGTTATATTCTTGTATTTTGATGGAATTGTTGTAATAAGCAATGCAATGTTCTTCTGTTTGTGTTTTGACTTGTCATGTTCTCAACTCAATCCATTCTTTCCTTTACGGGGAAGTTCAGGTCGTTATATTTGGTATCAGAGCTTTGGTTTACAGAGCTCGAGAACAAGACACATTAGAACCAAACGAAAGAATTCATCAGAGATTGGATTAGTAATATCCAATGAGAATGACATCCTAGAACGAGTGTTAAGAGTGTTGTTTTCAAAAATATAAACAAATTTAGTTTTGAAAATTTAGATCTAATTATACATATTTGAATTTTTATTTTAAATTGATTTGGACAATCGAGTATATGAAGATTTTGAATATACGCGTAGTTAACGTGTATTCGAAGCCTCAAATATACTAGGTAGATATAGAATCTCACTCTAGTCGCCTGGGGATGATCCTGATGATAACAGCTGCATCGTCAGCATTTGTGTTCTAGTTTCAAAAGTGGGATGTCTATATATTTCCAATTGACTAGTGTGAGAACCAAAACTAGATAGGGTTATTTGTTGTGACTTGGCATCAAAAATGGATTTTTATATATATATAAAAAATTATGAATTTGAAACGATAATCAACTAATTGATTGTTGGTTGTGTTGTTTGATTATTGGTTGGCCAATTAAAATTTGAACCATTTAGCCAAATTGTATCGAATGTTGAATTGAGTGGAAAATTGTTTGAAATTGCATGCATATACATGTATATATATTGAATAGGTCATAGTAAGGAGGCTAGAGAAGAGGAATAAAATTGTATGCCGGACAAATAGGTACATGTTTACTAATTTATTGGGTTTGGATGATTTTATGAGCCGGTTAGCTAGCCGCTTGGCTTTTTCTTTTTCTTTTTCTTTTTGAGATGAGAGGGCCCGTGTGGCGGTTTGGGGATTTTCCCGGTGCTCCCCATACAAAGGATGTTATGGCGAAATTTTTCGAAAATTTAGGGTGTTAGCCAAATTTTTGAAGAATTAGAAAATTCTTAGAAACAGAAAAGTTGAAGAATGAAAGCCAAACTGAAAGTGGAGTTGATTAGTAAAACAACTTTCAGCTCCGTTCCTTTTCGAGGACGAAAAGATTTTAAGTGGGGGAGATTGCAACAACCCAGAAAATCAGAACCAATTTAAATTTTTATTTTGGCAATTTTAATGAATTTTGAATATTTAAAATGAATTATTTTAAATAACAATGGCAAGAAATTAATTTTGAATAGAATTAGAACGTATATATTTATTTGAATCGAAGTTAAAATATAATTATTTATTTTAATTATAAAAGGAATTGGAAATGGCGCGGTAGTTTGAAAATTCGATTTAAAATTTCAAATGAATGTATAGGATTCAAAATAAACTGGATTTAACGAAACCAAAAATATTTGAATCTGTTTGAAAATATCTTTCCAACGAATCTGAAAAATCCAAATTTCATAGTGGGAATAAAAAGTTATGCCCAGTTGAAAATTCAGAATAGTCGCTATGGAAATATAGCCCTTAAAAATAGCCATTTTGCAAAGGGCCTCCATTTTCGATGAAACCACTTTAGTTGGATCCCGGATGTCATATTATTGCTAGATTCCAATTTTCATAATTTATGGAATCAATATGTGAGCGCGGCAAAAGAAAACGTATTTTGACAGTTTCAATCAATTTGGATCGACCAGAAAATGGCCATTTTTTAACTGTCTCCAAATTTGACTAAATTAGTTTTGTTAGGACCGTATCGTTAAAACATAGCCAGATAAATTTTCATGGAATTTTTAGAGTCAGTATGTGTCCCCAGTAAATTGAAATGTACGTTTAAATTGAATATATAATGATTTATATTTTAATTTAAATAAAAACAGATTAAAACAGTCGAATTTGCTCACGAAACATGTTCCATTATGTTCGAAATGGGGGTGATTAGCTAGGGGCGACAGTCATTGGGTTGGATTTGAAGTTCATGTCAAAAACGGATATTAATGGAATTAAAAATAAAAAAATTCCTATAAAGCCCAAAACCCAGGCCCTCCATCTTCTTTTCCACCGCCACTAAATTGAATGGACGATTAAAATCGCTCCTCGCTTCCTCTTCAATTTTCTCTCCATCCTCGCAATGATTTTTAAATTTTCTTCAACAACGTCGAAGACCATAGCGAGATTAAGGCTTTCAACGGTGGTGATGGGATGTTGATGACGGTGGCGACGGGATTCATGTCTGAAAGTGGTCGCGTTCGAACGAAAATTGGAGGAGCAAGGCGGTCGGAGGGGGCGCGTCAGATTGAGGTCCGGTTGATGGTGGAGGTGGCACGATGGAAATTCCCAAATCAATGATGGGTATCGTCGACGTCCAGTTTTAAACAAGAGGAAAAGGGATAACGTTTTGTAAAGCGTTGGTAAAAGGGTAAATTATATAATTAATTTAATTAATTACTCGTTTAGTTATCCAATGTTTGTAATGCGATAACTTCTTCATACGAGGTCTAAAAGACGAGCGGTTAGTTGCGTTGAACTCGTGTCGGTGAACTCTACAATTCAGAACTGACCAAAGCTAAAATGGAGCAAATCATAATTTCAGACAAATTAAAATTCAAATTGTTCAGAAATTCAGATGAAATGGAGGAGTGGATCCCAAAGGTGAGAACTTCTCATTAAAAATAATTCTGTACAGTTATTTATTTTATAACTGCATATATAAACCGCTCCCCGTCATCCACAGAGCATGGACGACTTGTTTGTTTGATTGTATTGTGTTGTTGAAATTGATTATGATGTGAAATGCATAGTGTAAAATATTCATGTGTTGAATAAAAAAATTTGAACAATAAAAATATCATTTTTATTGTATAAATGAACTAAGGAAAATATTCATGTGTTGAAATAAATATTTTATCGTTCAAAATATAATTTTGAATGTGCATATGAATAAAATAAATATTCATTTACGAATAAGACGGTTTGTTTATGTACACCCATTTGACTGATATTAATTAGGACGATAAATTTCGCACGTCGCCCAACTGCACAAATAATATTCTATGTTTATGGATTGAAACCCCACACGGGTGTTGGGATGATATTTGACTTACACTAATCCCAATTGTTTAGCGGTATGTCAATCGTTAGGTTGACAGACTGTAGTAAGCGTTAAATATTTATATTTAATGCTTTCACAGTGTAGAATGCACTTTGGATGATGGTTGATTGTTTATCGTGGCTGTTGTATACCTGTGTTGTATGAAATCCATATAAATCACATTATATGGTAAGTGACTGTGTCTGATTCTAGTTCAGAAAGAATGAATATTTTAAAATAACGAATATTTTAAAATAAGGAATATTTTAAAATAATATCCAGTAAAAGATCAAAATATGATTTTTGATGTCCGATTTGGGATGGACACGAATATATTTAATTATATAAAGACGTGTTGATTAGATTAACGCCATTTTGACGTGAACGATATTTATATCGATTTTATTCGTTTTTATAATGAATATCGAAAAGGAAGTGATTTCAAGATCTAATGTTTTGAAAATATTATCATTTATATATTAATGATATGGAATATTCAATTTTTATTTAAAATTGAATATGAAGTTGAAATCGTTTTGAAAACTAATTTAAAATGATTTATGAAATACGTTTTAAATGGAAATCGACGAAATATTATATATATATATATATATATATAAATATAATGGCCTGAATAGAATGCGCCGCGCTGCGGCAGTTCATGAATTTCGACCATTGGCTTCGAATGGACATTACGGGAGATCCGACCGTCGGATTCTCCTAAAACAGGAACCGTTGGGTTCATATCAAAAAGAGCTTTCTAACGAATATTATAGATTTGAAATCTAACGGTTGGATTTGGAATTATGTCCAAATCAAATTTGGAAAAAGTCGTTGTAAGTGTAGTTCGATGGCCGTTTATGGAAATCGATTGTACGGGCCTTGATAAAATTATTAAATATATCAATAATTAGTGTAAAATCATAAGAAATGATTTAGAAAGAATTGGGATAAAAAATTCCATATTTGAAAAGATAAAAATAGATTTTTACCGAAATGAACTAGTTATTAACTAGAATTATAATCCATTATTTTTAAATAAATAAATTGGATTTGAAATGGTTTTAAAAATAACCAGGATTTCCAATATATAAATTGGAATGGATTTGAATCGAAATTGTCTTCGTGTTGGATTTCGTGATTATACAGATATTATTATGGAAATTTGAAACATATATTTATATCGTTATTTCCAATGCGATATTTGTTGGTTGTAGTATTTGATATTGAATATAAGCCGATATATTTTCTATTCAGAGCCTTGTATTTAATATCAAATGGGATTTTAGGTTTGTAGTGAATGGTGTCTTCAGTAACACTGTTCTTGAAACCTATGTGAAGAGAATAAATCTTTTAAGTAAGATTGTTAGAATTTCCAATTATATTTAATAATTGGAATAAAATGGAATGTGAATTGGGTTTATCGTGAACTGTGTTTTTAAAGACATTCGTTCTTTAACCCGATTTACAGTGAAATGTGATTTGGAATTTATAAATCTTTTGTTAATATTTAAAGGAAATTTCCCAAAGTGAAGTTTTCCAATTTAATAAAATAAATTGGAATGGAATGGAACTCGATTTGGTAATAATCGAAGTGGACGTCTGTGGAGGAAGACTGTTACTATATATGGAATTTAAGAGGCTTTGCCGTTATTCCATTTATAGTATCGGTTGGGTATGGAAGTTTATATCGATTATATATATTGATCTGTTTTCCGTGAAGATTCCATTGTTAATGGAATGTGATTTTGGGTTTATCGTAAGTTGTGTTTTAAATGACCTTAGTTCTTTAACCCAGTTAAAGATAAGATTTATTTCTAAACTTTGAATAATCATTAAGTAATGATTTTTGGAAATTAAAACTGAAATAGAGTTTTAATGAATCTTTAAATAAATTGAAAGGTGAATCTAATAACTAAAATTCTCAAATCCAAGAAATGAGCGAGAATGGAGTATCACCAGTTTTGCTCCAAGCGTTAGTTAAATCTTTAATTAGATTTGAACATGAAATGGTAATTAATTTTACCGATAACACCATGGTGTTAGATATGAAGTATTACCAGTTTTACTTCATGGGATGAATAGGTTGGGATTGGGAAATTAAAACAAATGATTACTTCGGTAAGGTTCGCTAATCCCGACTAGTTTGGATAAACCATAATTTGGTTCGAATTGATATCCAAAGGAAGATTAAAGAATAAATTTTAAAGAATTTATCTTTGATAAAATTAATGGGAACCTTTCCCAAAGGATATGAATATTTTAATAAAAGAATATTCTGAATTGGAATGAGGCGTATGTTGTGTTTTTACAGAACTTGTTTATTATATACGCGAGTTATTCAGAAAGACCGGGGTTATCCCATTCTGAATAACTGATTCGACGATAGGTCGAAGAAGAAGACAGTGGTTGAAGACCGGAGGTCTTCACATCGTTTGGATGATTACTGATGTCTTGATTGGGCTTTACGCCCAAGACAAGGTAATAAGTGGTGATCGTCCAGACGTACTTGGACATCGACCAGATATGCGAGGACCTCTCTCATGTATTGGACATACGGGACGAGAAATAAGGTGTCTCCAATTTCGTTCAGACTCAGAACAAACTTATAAATGGATGTGTGTCTGACATTGGATTCCATTCTGTGTGATTGATATACATCGGTTGCATAGCGTGAATTGCCTGTGTGGCATGCTGAGATGCAAATGCTCGAGGCATCTATTGAAAAGCAGAGTCTTGTCGTTGATGATCAAAGCACAGATTTAATATATCATAGCTTTATGTAGCGTTATTTCACGAGCCTCGCACCCTGGTGTGAACTAGAAACGGTAGAGGACTTCAGGGAGGACATCCGTTTCCTTCTAGCTAGGAGTGGTGTCTGGGTTTTGCACGTCCAGGAGTTTTACTTATGTGGATGATGGATAGCGAGGCGCCTCAATTATATCGGTCTCTGCGGAGCCGATGGATGGTATGGTCTTTATACAAACCAATTTTACGCCCCATAGGGCGGGGAAACGCAGTGTTCAGGCATTTTAATCCACTTCGTATGGACCGGCCCTGACGATCTAAGGACCACTCGAGCTCTAATCCTGACGGGCGGGCTAGAGCGTCTCGAAGCGATAAGGATGATTTCTTGTCATTGTTCACGGATAGAAATCCAACTTCCAATACGTGACTTTGCAGTTTTGATTGTAGAGCCTAGTATTAGCGACATAGTAGCATGGGATGCTATGCAGTCTATGATTGATACATTTATATTTGAAGTTGTTTTCATACACTTTACACTATAATAGTATCAAAATGATTTGTTTTAAATGTACCAGGCATGTTTGGCTATTATAAGGGAAAACCCTATCCTACGGCTTGCGTTGCATTGTGTGATGGGACCTGGGTCTTATAATAGCTTCATTTATCCAAAAAGCATTGCGTTGTTTTGTTATATGCACTGGTATTCTTGGGAGGAAACCCGTTCCGTGTTATATGGCGTGGTCTCTTGATTTACTTTATTTTTAAAGTAAAGATTTAATAATTGTTTTAGTTCTCACACCAGTCATATGACTGCCTGGAGTTTATTGTTTTAACCTAAACTCTGGGTGCCCCTATTTTCCACATATGCAACTAGTAGTTTTGGTTTTGCAGATTTATGTTCGCAGGATTTTGGTTTACTGCTGGAATGATATTCGGAAAGCTCTATATCCGTATATTCCTTTCAGTTGTGTTTGTATTAGTCTTCTGCAGCTATGTATTCAAATGTAATTTTAAATCACTGATATTGATCGAATGTATATTAATTATTCATACTCTGTTATATTCTTGTATTATAATGGAATTTTTGTAATAAGCAATGAAATTTTCTTCTGTTTGTGTTTGATTTGTCGTGTTCTTAACTCAATTTGTTCTTTCCTTTACAGGGAAGTTCGGGTCGTTATAAGTTGTAGTTCAAAAACTCATATTCATTATAATATCAAAACAAATCCCATTTAACTATTTTATTTAAATATAGTTTTATATACCCTTCTTATCTTTTTAAAAGTCTCCTTTTTAAATATAGCTATTATTACTTAATTTTTTAATTAAATAAATTGATTGCTAATCATAAATTTTTAATTTATTTAAATCATTTGTTTCATAGCTCGGATTTCATTACAAAATCCTATTGTTAACTTCTTTACCAAATCCAATTACAAATATCCCTTTACCCATTTTCCTCTCTGAAAATCTCATTTCAATTCCATTCATTTCACTTAATTCCATTATTAAGTAACGCTAATTTAAAATTAACGTTTTACCTTCATAACTCTTTTAATAGATCTCGTTTATAAAACTTAGGTTTAATATAAAACCCTTTTATCGCAATTTCCCTTTTTACTTAATTTGAATATTATGTAAATATTTAATTTAACCTATCATATTCGCTTAAAATCTCTTTTATAACTTCCTTCATAAAAACTCATGTTTTAATATAAACCCGTTCATAAACTCTTTTCAAAACTCAACTAGATTTCATTACCAACTTTAATTACTTACTTAAATGAATTTCATTTAAAAAGTAATCTCTTAAATTATTATTAATTAAAATAATATATTACTTCATCATTAACTACTATAGAAGTAGTTAAGTTCTTTATTAACTAAAATAAATAGTATATTTCTTTTTAAAATTTTATTAAATTTAAAACAAATATTCGCTAAACTTATTTCATTAGATAAATTAGAAGTAAATTAATTGATAACCAATTCCAGTTAAAATAATTGACTCAGTCAACTTAAACCATAGTTATCTCATTAACCAATTCCAATTATTCCTTCCTTTAAATTAATTAATAATATAATTAATTTAAATAATCCCATTTAGTTGTTTCTTGAAAACAATAAATCCAACTCTAAACCCTTAGGTTAATTTTTGCTCACTTTCTTATAAATCTTTTTTTTGGCAAAGCCAACCGGTTTTTAAGGTGACCGAAAACACCTTTTTATTATTACCAATAATAAAAAATACAGTATAGTACAGGTGATTGTGATTTACAATCGGCTAATTTTGATTTTTAAGGTAGACTGTCCACCAGTATCAGAGTTTAATGTGTTCCGTCCACGGTTATGCTCCACTTGCTTATAAATCTTATTAACATAAGAATTTACTTTATAAAACCATTTAATAATTACTTGTAAATTTAAATAATAATTAATAAATATTAATTTCCTTTTTATAAACTTTCATCTAAAATAATAGATTTAAAAATCTATTTGCGGTTTTAAAATAAATTTTATAAGTTAATTTCTGTCAATTCACCTAACAGTAATCAACATTTATAAACGAAGTATTTTCAGGCCATGTGATACCATACTTAACAAACACTATCTATTGTTTAATAGCAAAAAAAAAATTGAATTTAGATTCAACAATCCATAATCAAATCAATCATCCAATTAGATAGGTTAAACAATTCATATAATTGAAATATGAAAATAAACAATAATTTCGAGGAATCTAGTTGGATCCCTCCACCATGTTTTTCCTTGCATCCAAATAGATTTTCTCAAGTAATATCATTCAATTCAATATTCAGATATAGTTTTAATAATTAACCAATAACAACAATTCAAACATCCCACTATAAATTTTATACGTTTATAGTTTATAAACGTGACCAACAAGGTAAGTTACCTCAGTTGGTTACAATCGTTAAAAATAATGATTTATTTCAATTAAACTAAATGAACGTTTAATTTAATCAGTTCAGTCAATATATATTATTTAGCAATCATCCAACAATAAACAACTACAGCACACAAATATTAAACCCGACTTATATAAAATATAAGTGGGACGAACTAACTGAGTAAACTAGCCTTGATTTCCATTCATCGTTAAAATGGTTTGTTTTAATTAAATCAAACATAATTTAATTGAAACTTTCATCTGTGCCTAGTTCTATCCAAACCAGCTCTATAGTGTTACGCTTATCGACATGGTTCCAACGTCCCTTGTTTGGTCCAATTCTGATAAAAATTGAATGAGTTGTTAACATTTTAATCGCATGATATAATAAAAATAATTAAATTTTAAATTATAAATTTAGCAAGCCCACTTACTTTTGGTTACTGAAATTAGGCCCGATTTTTCATTGCCCACGATTTTTGCAAATCGGGTTATATATTTCGACTGGTTCAAAAATGTGCCCAACATTCCTTTATCCCTTCCTTATTCGTTAAACAGATGGTCTTCACCACGACGCCAACTTCATCACCCACCGTGCCTCACAAACATCGCCGGATCCCCATCTTGACGATACCGCCGAGTGCGCCACATCTTACTCCGCCTTCGATACGAATTCTGGCTCGCCAAACCCCACTAGTCACTAGCAATTTACCACGAACCTCCATGCATTCCTGATGAACTTTCAGCCAGCTCAACTGCCCTTACCCCATAGTTCATAGATCTTAGTGAGCTTGAGAATATTTTAGTTAGAAAGGTTTGAAATGGATCAATGGATTAAGAGGATAATGCGGAGGAAGTACAGGTTGTTGCTAATCGTTCGCTCATGCTATATAAATGGAGTGTTCGTTCTTTTTATTTCATGAGTGAAGGGTTCAGTTTTCTTCTTACTAGAATAAAAAAAATGGCCATGAACCGAATGAAGGAAACATATATATATATATACATACATACATATATATATATATACAAAGAGGAGTTAGGATAAGAACGTTGTCATATTTCTCCTGGTACAAAATATAGTAAGTTGTTGCTAAACATAACATGTACGTTATTTAGTCTAGGTCTGTGTGATTTGTACAAGTAGGCATGTGCTTTGTATTAATTCCTTCATGCACATAGGTAGGCTGCATGTGTAGAGGTAAACTATAATTTTAACTAGGCATGTGTGGTCTTCATGCTGGACGCAGAGAAATAAGGTACGATGAACTTGGAGGATCAACACGTTTCATTGTTTAGGTCAACGGTAAAAAGTTAGAAAGGAAGGAAATGGGTAGGTAAAGAAGTAGAAGTTGAAAACTTATACGTGTATATATATATATCTATATATATATATATATATATATATATATATATTGATTTAAAATTCTGTTTTTATACGGTTAGTAAATTATACCGCTATTTATGTGGAACATTATATATACGCACCACACTACAAAAAAACCTGCATTTGGTTACGTTTTTTAGTTGCGTTTGTGGTCTGAATGCATCTAATATTATGTTTTTAAGGATATGTTTTACTTTTATTCAATCCCGCCAATTATTTTGCCCTTCCCCGCCTAATACTAAAAACGTGTTATGTTTATTCCATGTTCCTCCCTAATACATTGTCACGTTCTTTTCCCCCATTTTTTTTCTACTGTAACATTTCCTCCGTCACATTACTTCTTTCCTTAACCTGTGCCTCTTCACCTCGTTCATCCGCTCTTCCTTCAGTTTATTCTCGTTTACTAAGGATTTGTTCACAAGCCCTAAATCAACAAATCGATGTAAGTGTAAAACCCCTAATTTAGCTAAAGTATTTTAATTTCCATACTATGTTTAATTTTACTGCAAGAACGCTAGGTACCATATTTTGGTGTTATCATTTGATTTGATGATAGAATGAGGAAATTTCTTATGAAATCAATCATGAATTCTGCATTTTTTTTGCAAGATTCGATGACAAAAGCTTTTGCCTTCACTAAGCTATACCGAGATGAGTCCAAGGTGTTAAATCTCTGTTTAGCCACATTGTATGCTCTCCTAATGTTCTAAAGCTTCGTAAATTCATCTAACTGAATGTTTGTTTTCCTTTATTTATCAAGGGTTGCAAGCATGTCCCCGAAATTCCTCTACAATAATTATAATATCTGAATAACTACTTAACTACTGTTTGTTTTAAGTTTGGGCTTCTAAAAATGATTTTTTCTTTCTTTCAGAAACATCAATTTGCTAACACAATATTCAGTTTAACATATCGTCCCCTATTGTCGTGCATTATACAATATATTGGATCTTCAGTTTTCTTTTTCGACTAACAGATTTTAGTATTAATGATTATTTTTATGTTGCCCTCCCATTTTTTAGAAAGAAAAAAATTGAGGTTAAAATCTTAAGTTTGAGGTTAAACAAACTGAACAGTCCAATCAATCCAAAATTATAAGAAATAAGCAAAAATCTTATGCCTACATGATGTGATATAAACAACAGATCGATCTCAACTTCTATGTCTTTATATATTTGATTTAGTGTATTTAAACTATAATAATTTTCATTTTTTTAATAAAGGAAACTTATTATTCTCTTCATTGGAAAATAATTTTTTAAGTGGGTAAGAAAAGTATTGAGTACCAGAAGATGCCTGATTTTTTTAAGCAAAACTGAAGTAGTGCATGTTAATATGAAGACACTTCGAAATTAAAAGCATGGTTGTACCCCAAAATTTTGGAGCACATAAACTAGTGCTTTGATTGATGCTTGTATGTACATATGGGTACATACATATGTGGATGGAGCTAGGATTTTGCTTTGTCCTGCGCAAGATCCTAAACAACTGTAGTTAATGTTTTTAATAATTTATTAGCTATTAGTGACCCATTTAGGATTCTATGGTAAATAGATGATGATCCCTACTAGTGCAGCTCAATTATGGATGTTAAATCAAGTTTCCCTATATTGAATAAACTTCCCATTATCAATATGATGACTTTATGTTTAACAATTATTTTGTTATGCTGTTACAATGGAAGGATCCCATGGGAGGAGGTTCTCAGGTATGCTAAGCTCTGAAAGAGTTAATTGGCTCTTTATGTTACTCTCTTGAAATCAGTATGGAGTCATCCACCAGTGGACGTCAAAAAAGAAATCGAAAAAATGGACCAGGAGCTTGATATTGAAGCTATTATTCAGTGGAGGTAATTTGCACTATTTTTTGTAGCAATGTTATTTCATTTTCATAAAGGGAATCTGTTACTTTGTGTCTATAACAGTGTTTTTTTTCCATGAAATATTGTTGTAGCCTTATTTTTGAATGAACATCATTTCCCTAAACGTTTCGCTAAGTTCTATTATCTTGATAATAATTAAATAAAGCATACTTATATTTGATTGTGGATGATGTGGAGTATACATATAAATGGTATACAAATCAGAATTGACAAACAGTAATACCAAAACTGGATAGGAATATAAAATACTATTTATAATGGAGTACTGGAGTAAAAAAGGAGGGTAGATCTGTGATTGCCTTTTGTGATGGAGGTGCTGGTAAAAGCGCCGTTGGTAGTTGAAAGGATACAGTGACGTTGGAATGGTGCTTTGTGAGAAAACATAGGTTATGGTTTATAATCAGTTTCTTGGAATAAATAAAAGAGATTAGATGTATCCAAGAGAGTGGATGTTTTTGAGTAGAAAACGAGCAGAGATCAACTTAGCAGAGCAGAATTGGAATTGTTTATGAATATGAGATTTGAAGAAACTATCACTAAGTAACTAGATTTTATATCGAAGTGAACCTGCCTTTAGAGAGTCTTATTTTGACTATCTTACACTTGGCAAACCTACATAGCGGTAGGTTTGTAAATTATGTGAATGGGCGATGATCATAATGATAAATAACAGAGGCAAGAGCTTACTGATTATAGTGAACTGAATTAAAGTATAAAGCCAGAAAGTTGGATAGAGAAAGAAGAGAGAATGAATAACAATGGAGTTGGAAAAACTAATTTAAGTTGAAAGTGGAAAAGAAAAGGTTCTGAATTGGAGATATGTGTGACAATCTCTGTTTGAGAGTGCATTCAACTTCAATCATGAAACTTCAGTGTACTTTTACTAAATAATTGGATGCCTTCGAGAAGCAGTATCTTTTTTTTAAGAAAATGCAAAACATATAACTTTTATATAGGATTCAAACCAACAACATAGCTACGGCATAACCAGTCGTCGATGAGACTGAAAATCCTAAAGTAATATATTTAAGAAACACCTAAGAAAGGAGCAACATACATGACTTAGGTAACAAAAGCGTCACTGGTACCTTAATCAACTTCTTCAATTTTGGGACCAGCGCCGGTGCCAGCAGCAGGAGCAGGGCCGCCTTCCTCATTCATCTTATCAGCACCGCCTCTCTGATACATCTTAGGAATTATGGGATTACACAAACCCTCCAGCATTCCAGCTTCTTCATTTTATCTTCAAACTCATCCACCTCAGCCGTTGGATTACTATCCAACCTCAGCCGTTAGAGAAGCAGTATCTTGGTAGATAACCTAACGCCATTAAAAGATTGAATAATTATGGAGCATTCTATTATTTATCTTCAAAGTGGTGCTCTGCCATATAGGATCCTCATATTCACAGTTTTTTATGATGTTTCAAAGCTGTTGTTTCTGAAAGAAGCTTACTTAAGCCGAAGTATAATGTTCCTTACAAATTTGAGCTCTCTGATCCACCAATGGGCATATTTGATCTCGGTAGCTCTTCACAATCCTTACCCAGTTGAACCTCTATCACCAATGTATCCATCTTTTTGTAGTACATATGATCATGTGCTGACTTGAAAGTACCCCATTGACTTTACTTCTATTTCAAATATTATAGACAAGACATCTTATGATTCTTCTGTTCCTTTAGCTGGTCTCGTTGGAAACGCTATTTATTGCCCTCAGCTAAATAGTTTAATACACATTCTCTAGGGTCCTTATCTTATTCCAGTCATTTTGAAGCTTTAGTCTTAGAGCAAGCCGTTGCTGATAATTGTTTCTTAGGTATTGTGAGCATATTATAAAGTAGAGGAGAAAATGGTTGCATCCTACTACTTTTTTATGTGAAGTTGTCCAAACTAATTGCTGGTTCCTGTCCTCTAAAAGAGATTCCAATGTTTGAGAAAATAGTGAACACTAGCAAATTAATATAATCATGCAGCACTGTTGATCCATTGAAAAAATGTTGTAGGCCTATTTGCCACTCTACCCTTATGGAAGCTGCACTTCACACATCTTCAACAGAGAGTAGTGGTCTAGATGGTTCTAGAATTGGTATGAATATAGATGGCAGAGAAGTCATTAATAACTGTAAAGGTGTGGTTTATGCCTGGGTTTCTAGTATGCTTTCATCAGCAGCTTCTACATTTAAATTGTTATATGAATGCAAACTAAACCAAGTTTACCCATTAAAACTGGAAGAACCATCGAGTGTACTCAAAAAATGTCGTTATACATCTTCTCTTTATTCTTCGTGCTGCACTTCCTTAAATAGTTACATTGCAACAGTACAAAAACATATGCTAATAAAAAATAGACAGACAATCAACCACGCCACTTTATTCGGGTCTATGTTACAAGCAGGTGGTCTTAGGACAAATATGTATGAGCTTTGTTATGTAGACCTTGAAGACTTCAGTCTTCAAGCATATGGACAACAAGGTTGTCTTCTATAAAGCTTACCAATATAGTTGTTATATTTGATAATACTTCCGGGCTTAATTTCACATATGATCTACAATATCGCTGCTCCATGGCCATCATCATCATCATCGATTTCATCTTTGTCTTTTTGTAAGCCAGAGATGTCCTTACTAGCATTTTCACTTCCCCATATCTTAGGAGATTCGAGCACTCATCATGGGTTGAGATGGCTTGCTCACCTGTTTTTATACATGGTGTATAGCATACTTATCTTAAAATCATGATAAGTGGAGTCTTGCACTTTTGTACATACAAGTATAACTGATTAGTCCCACGTGCAAAGTGTTGAAATTAATGATTCAAATATTAGTGGAGAAGGAAAGAAATTGATTGATTGTCAATCAATTAATTGGCTTGTTTATGGAAAATGATAAGAGGAAGATTTTTTTTTGGAAGAAAAATAATTAATAGGCCAATCAATCAATTGATGAAGAAAGGGAAAGAGATTGAGACCATAATTATGCCATCCATTTATGCTCCAATCAAATCAAGGAAGATATTTATTTTTCTTCATGTCCTAGAAACTTCTATTCTTTATCTCCAAGAAATCCCTATATAATTAGGGGTCATGTTATTGTATGAAAAAAAAATCCACCATTAGTCTTCTCTCTATTGTAATCTGTTGTACTCATTTCTTTACTGAGAAATAAAGGTTGTTGGGTCTCTGTGGACGTAGGCAAAGTCGAACCACGTTAAAAATTGGTGTGCTCTTTCCTCTATTTTTGTTCTCTCTATAAATTTGTGCCACTTGTTTTTATTTTTGGCGTTGTTGAAATTGTTGACAGACTAGATCATTGGGTTAATTCGTATTCCGCTGCCCAAATCTCTGATTTTGCACTACAGATTGGTATCAGAGCCAGTCGTCCTGTTCAAAGACTTTTTCAACCATGTCAAATTCCGCAAAGAATAACGGTGGTAGAAGCGCTACAAATTATGGAGTTGCTAGATATGATGGAAAGGGGGATTTTGGCACATGGAAGATGAAGATGGAAGCGGTGTTGAAGAAAGAGAGGACATTTAAAGTTGTCTCAGATCCAGAGAAATTGAAGAAATTACCATCTGAAGAGTTAGAAGAATTGGAAGAGGATGCTCTTACTACCATCCAACTTAGCCTTTCTGACGAAGTACTTAGAGAGTTTTCTCATGTGAAAACTGCTAAGGAATTGTGGGATGCTCTTCAGAGAAAGTTCTACGACAAGTCTCTCACCAACCGCATCATCTTACAGCAACAACTTTATTCTTTCAAAATGAGGCCTGGAACAGATGTATTTGCTCATATAGATGCCCTCAACACACTTGTCATGAATCTTCGAGCAGCTGATGTAAAGATTGAGGATGAGGCGCAAGCTGTTATTCTTTTATGTTCTTTGCCTGCAGAGTATAACAGTTTTGTTAACTCTATGATCTATGGGCGTTCGTCTATTTGCTTGGAGGATGTGAAGACAAATTTGCATAATGAGATGTTGAGAGGAAAGTTGGCAAGCATGAGCATGGAGAATGATTCTGAAAGCCTTGTTGCACAGAGAGGAAGAAGTCAAAGTAGACCCAAATATGGTGGAGACAGAGCTAAGTCCAGATCTCAATCAAGAGGAGCTCGGAAGGGAGTTTGTCATTATTGCAGAAAACCTGGACATTATATTGCAAATTGCCCCAAGTTGGAGAATAAAAACAAAGCTGTTCCCCAGAAGGCTTCAGTATCTACGGCGGAGACATCAGATTCAGATAATGATCCTGGCATTTTTACAGCCTCTGCCTCTCCTATGAAGAGCACTATGTGGATTATTGACTCGGGTGCATCCTATCACATGACACCGGATAGGCATGTTTTTTCCACTTATCGTCAGTTTGATGGAGGAGAGGTTCTCATGGGAAATAATGCTGCTTGTCGCATGATTGGTATTGGAACAGTAAAAATCAGGATGTTTGATGGTGTTGTTCGCACTTTATGTGATGTCAGGCATGTGCCTGATTTAAGGCGTAGTTTGATCTCCATTGGAGCATTGTGCAATTTTGGCTTAAAGTGTGTAATAGAAAAAGATTCATTAAAAATTACAAATGGCTCATTGATAGTGATGAAAGGGGTAAAAGCTGGAAATCTGTATTTGCTGAAGGGTACAACTGCTGTTGTGGAGTCTGCTTCAGTTATTGATTCAGTTGATTCCGATCCTACCAGATTGTGGCATTTTCGTATGGGCCACATTGGAGAGCGCAATTTAGAAGTATTGAGAAAGCGAGGCTTGATTGACGGTGTTCATCATTCAAAACTTGACTTTTGTGAAGGATGTGTACTTGGAAAGCAGACGAAGGTTTCTTTTGGCATTGCAGAGCATAAGTCTAAAGATGTTTTAGAGTATGTTCATACTGATGTTTGGGGCCCTGCACCATGCCTATCTTATGGAGGAGCCAGGTATTTTGTTTCATTTGTTGATGATTTTTCTAGAAAAGTATGGGTTTACTTTATGAAGTCCAAAGATGAAACTTTTGATAGGTTTCAAAGTTGGAAATCTCTTGTTGAGAAGCAGTCTGGAAAGAAAGTGAAGGTTCTTCGTTCAGATAATGGTGGTGAATTCACTTCTCAAAAATTCATCAAATTTTGTGAGTCCGAGGGAATCAAAAGACACTACACCACACCAGGAGACCCTCAGTCAAATGGGGTTGCAGAGAGAATGAATCGGACTTTGTTGGAAAGAACTCGTTGCTTACGGCTGACTGCAGGATTAAATAAGAGATTTTGGGCAGAAGCATTATCTACGGCGGTTTTCCTTATCAACCGCACACCTTCTACCGCCATAGATATGAAGATTCCTGAAGAAGTATGGAAGGGAGGGCCTGTATCATATTCCTTTCTCAGAGTGTTTGGTTGTCCAGCTTATGTGCATGAGAGCAAAGGGAAGTTGGATCCAAGATCGCGCAAGTGTATTTTTCTTGGTTATAAGAAAGGAATTAAGGGTTATAGGATGTGGTGTCCTACTACCCAGAAGATTGTTACTAGCAGGCATGTTACATTTGATGAGAAGGCTATGTTGAAGGTGGAGCCTTCTTCTTCAGTTAATGATGATGTTGAGAGGACAAATTCAGAATACCAAACACAAGGCAGATCATCAGACTTCCATACAAGTAAAAATGGTGATTCAGATGACACCGTGGTTGATAGGGAAGAGATAGAAGATCAATCTCAAGGTGGAGCTCAAATTCAAACTCGACCAACGAGAGAGAAGAAAAGACCTACATGGCTTGATGATTTTGTGGGATTAAGCATTGAAGATATTGACTTTGATGACATGGCAGCTTATGCATTAAGCATATTTCATGATGAACCAAGAGACTACAAAGATGCCATTAGTTCAGTTGATAGCTCCAGTTGGCTAGTAGCAATGGAGGAGGAGATTGAGTCTTTGCACAAAAATCACACTTGGGATTTAGTGCCACTTCCTTCCGGCAAGAGAGCAATTGGATGTAAATGGATCTATAAGGTGAAAGATGGCGGCAATGGTGACTTGAGGTACAAAGCAAGATTAGTGGCGAAGGGTTATGTTCAGAAGAAAGATGTGGAGTTTCATGATATTTTTTCTCCAGTCGTTAGACATACTTCCATTCGCATTCTTTTGGCATTGGTTGCTCACTTTGACATGGAGTTGGAACAACTAGATGTCAAGACAGCATTCTTGCATGGTGATCTTGAGGAGGACATTTACCTACAGCAGCCAGAAGGGTTCATTGATAGCAGCAGGCCAGGTCATGTTTGTAAACTTAACAAATCTCTTTATGGCTTAAAACAGTCTCCTAGACAGTGGTATAAGAAATTTGATAAGTTTATGATCTCACATGGTTACTCTAGAAGCTTTAAGGATCAATGTGTCTATTTTAAAAATTGTAATGATGATATCATCTATTTGTTACTTTATGTTGATGATATGTTGATAGCTTCTAAGAGTATGTCAAAAATTTCGGAGTTGAAAATGGAGCTCAGTAAGGAATTTGAGATGAAAGATTTGGGAAATGCACAAATAATTTTGGGGATGAATATTCAGAGGGATAGAAAGCAAAGAGTTTTGAGGCTCACTCAAACTCAATACATCGAGAAAGTCCTATCTCGATTCGGTATGGAGAATGCTAAACCGGTGGCTACTCCATTAGGCTCTCAATTCAAGCTATCCAAAGATATGTGTCCCACATCGGATGAAGACAAAAGGGATATGTGTAATATTCCTTATTCTAGTGCGGTTGGAAGCCTTATGTATGCTATGGTATGCACAAGGCCTGATTTAGCTCATGCAGTTGGTGTTGTCAGTCGATATATGTCTAACCCAGGTAAAGAGCATTGGCAAGCAGTGAAGTGGATACTCAGATATCTTCGTGGCACTTCTTCAGTTGGCTTGTTATATGGTGGAGTAGATGGAGACATCTCTCTTAGAGGATACTGTGATTCAGATTATGCTGGGGATAGAGATGGACGGAAGTCGGTGTCGGGCTATGTTTTTACACTTGGCATAGGCCCGATTTCGTGGAGATCAAAGTTGCAGTCAATCGTAGCTTTGTCGACTACCGAAGCAGAGTTAATGTCGATTGTGGAAGCAACAAAGGAAGGATTGTACTTACTTCAGTTGTTGGATGATCTTTCAATGGAGCAGCGGACAGTGGAGCTATTTTCAGATAGTCAGAGTGCGATTCATCTTGTTGAGAATCAGGCTTATAGTTCACGGACGAAGCACATTGATGTTAGAGGCTTCTTTCTTATGCTTGAGGAAGAACGAAGCAAGATCAAATTATTGAAGGTGGGTACTTCAGATAATCCTTCAGATATGATGACCAAGTCACTTCCAAAGGACAAGTTTGAGCATTGCTCAAACTTGATCAGTTTGCTTCCTGTTACTTGAGCGCCATGGGGCGCTGGGCCCAACAACTTCTATGTTGATTGTTGAAGATGAGTTAATGAAGAAAGATTGCCATATTTGAATCAAGGTGGAGTGTTGAAATTAATGATTCAAATATTAGTGGAGAAGGAAAGAAATTGATTGATTGTCAATCAATTAATTGGCTTGTTTATGGAAAAGGATAAGAGGAAGATTTTTTTTTGGAAGAAAAATAATTAATAGGCCAATCAATCAATTGATGAAGAAAGGGAAAGAGATTGAGACCATAATTATGCCATCCATTTATGCTCCAATCAAATCAAGGAAGATATTTATTTTTCTTCATGTCCTAGAAACTTCTATTCTTTATCTCCAAGAAATCCCTATATAATTAGGGGTCATGTTATTGTATGAAAAAAAAAAAAATCCACCATTAGTCTTCTCTCTATTGTAATCTGTTGTACTCATTTCTTTACTGAGAAATAAAGGTTGTTGGGTCTCCGTGGACGTAGGCAAAGCCGAACCACGTTAAAAATTGGTGTGCTCTTTCCTCTATTTTTGTTCTCTCTATAAATTTGTGCCACTTGTTTTTATTTTTGGCGTTGTTGAAATTGTTGACAGACTAGATCATTGGGTTAATTCGTATTCCGCTGCCCAAATCTCTGATTTTGCACTACACAAAGAGATTTTTTGGGAAAGATGGAGGTGAAATGAGGAGTCTTGGTATTTAGTATCATAGTAATAGGATGCACGACCTTACTTTTTTTTTAGAAAAAAATGCCTCCTATAGATTTAGCACTTTTTTCTGTAAGGCTGTTAACTAGTGAATGCATGTAAATGATAAACTGAGTATGCACCAGCTAGGCTTTCTATGCTTATACGTCATTTGTGAATAGATAGGAGAAATTAAAGTTAGCTTTCATTGTTGTCAATATGATAGTTTTAGTCCTTTGGCTTCTATAGCTACATTTATGTGCCTTTCGTGTCTATTTTTTTGAGGTTGTTGGCCTGTATGTCGCATGAAATGAATGCAAGTGCAGATAGGTATGTAGTTATTATATAGGCTGAGGATAGTTTTATCTATATAGGTTTTGTCAATTTATTTAAAGAGAGCAAAATGATCCTAATCGTTATATGTGATACACCGTTTGTGCGTCATTGAAACTGATCCTAGCTTCTCTCTGTAAGAGCAAAATGAAGTAGCCTGTCATTCTTTTAAAATATCATTTCTACAATTGCTCACAAGGCAAATAAACAAACAAACTATTGATACGTTGTTAATAAACAAAAGGAGGAGAATAATAATAGAAGCAAAACTGCTCAGATGGACACAACAAAAGATTGATAAGACTAGATGTAAAGACAGATATATCATTAATAATGCAAGCAAAAAATAGCTGAATTTTGCACCTCAACTGATGCTGGTTCTTAAAGGAAAAGGGCAAATATTTTGAAATAAGAACATAAAATATATTGATATTTATCTCCATGTCATTTTCCTATCTTGACAATAAATGGTATATTATTGTGGTGATCAATTTACTTGATCAAACGTTTTAAAAGTTGAATGAAAATAATAATTCAATTCTATATTTTCATACCTAATTTTGATGTTTATCCTTACGAGCATCTACAAACTGTATTTGAAGGTATGGGTTGATGAAATTGTTAGTTTCTTTGAGAGCAATAAAATATATGTTTTCTCTCTATTCTTCTCCATTCATTAAAAATGCATGCTTCCTTATTACCACATTCTTTAAGTATGAAAATTTGATATACTCTTTTGTATGTTGGACCATTTTTATCATAGGTTAAATCTACTCTTTCTTTTCCTTTCTTTGATAATAGGCTATGGTGTGAAAACGTTTGCATTTACATCAACGCAATGGGAAGAATTCAGAGACAAGCTCTGATCTACAAATACATAATCAGATGTGTTCCTGTCCCTTCTCATCTTGTATCCCCTTCCACTCCTAATGATTATTTCTCTGGAATCATCAGCACATAAACTAATTTCTATATTTACATACATATATTTTGTTTTGCACATATTGTTATTTGAATATGAAAAGAAATCACAGGAGGAACCAGTAAGGATCCAGAACAGATGAGACGCAAGAGAACAGATGGGAAGAAATGGAGATGCGCAAAAGATGCGGCGCCTGAGCTAAAGTACTGTTAAAAGCATTTGATAGGAAAAAGATCTCGTTCAAGAAAGATAGTGGAACAGCGCACGGCTAAACATAAATGTAACACCCCACCTCCGCTAGGGTCACTCACAAAGGGAATGCACTAGGTTTGGTGAAGTATTATCGGGGTAAACATGCACAGAAATATTACAAGACAGAACATGTATAAAATAGCGGAAGTAAAACAAATTTCATTACCTTATAAAATAAGGTCTAAAGCCTTTTACATCAGAATACATCAAAACCTGTCTTGCAATAATAAAGAAGCATAAAACCATTTCATGAATTATTTCCCCAAGTAACACAGTAAAGTAGCCATAGCCAAGAAAAGTCCAAGCCATGTGTGATGACCTTCAAGTAGAAGAAATCCGAACTAGATAACATTGTTTCCTCCCTGAAACCTGGGGGGAAAACGGAAGACAAAGAGGCGAAACAAAACGGGGTCAGTCATAAAGACTGGTAAGTCCTATCTACTTCCAGTATAAAAACAGGTAAAGGTAACATGACATGCATAAACTGAAAGTAAACATAAGGATGACGACAAGATAGATAAACTAAACCAGGGTAACAGGTTGAACTACTGTAGCAGGGTAAACTAAGATATCATGATAAACTATGGTGTCATGATAAATCAAGGTATCATATCGTCAGGTTTCTATCAAGTATAATATCCCAAGGTATCTATCCTGTATAACATCCCACGGTATCTATCATGTATATTTCTCATGGTTCTAACATGTATATTTGCTCTGCACCTCTCGTACTAGTATCCCAACCCGCGTCATGTGTTAACTATGAATGTCCCTTGCCCAATGTCATGTAATGGTCCATGTCAACCTAATATATAGCATATGTAGGTGTTCCCAACTCGTATGTGTATGTTTCTTTCCATGTATAAGTTCAGTCCTTTGCCGTAGGCCATACGGGCTTTCCCATGTAAACGTTTTATCCTTGAGGTTATTTTGGACTGCTACCCTTGATCTAGTTATGTTTCCTTACCATGAACTATCGCGTGTCCACTTAGGATTTATGCCACCTAGGACCACTAGGGATTATGCTACCTAATGAACGTTTCCGTGTCTCGGTTTGGGTTCAACCACCTAGGGCCACTAGGGATTATGCCACCCGTCAACCGCACCCTTTATCCCGCGTATGTATCTTGAATCGTTTTCCATGTCTAGATGCACATGTTCCTCAATGTGCCATCCGAGTTCCGTGTCAGGGCAAATCAAGAAATACGGAACTCGGTCGGGAGCTTTAAGTTGTTTGCTGATGCAGATATCAAGGTCTGTTTTTGTACCCGTGGCTATGGTCCCACGTGACCCCTCCCTCAACTACTAAAAGACAACCCAAGAAAAATCATGAATGAGAACTACACTACGGCCCATCGATGCCCAGTTTCAGATAGCCAACCTCACCCATAACTCGATAGCTAGTATTTGGTCTGTTGGGAGTTCCCTGCCTTTCCGTACGTACACGATTGATTAAAGATGGTAGGTAGTCGGCGACATGCTATCCAGGGCAAAATCAAGTATCGTCGACTCCACACTAATCCATCCCAGTCTTTAGGTCGCTCGCATAGCAACCAAGGCATACTCTTGGCTCTTCTACCACAGACCTTAACCCCTGTGAGGCCGGGTTTCATGGACCACTTGCCACCTCACAGAGGGATTCCAAGAGTACCCTCACGTTCCCCGAAGCTTCCGCTTCGTCACCCAGTTCGCTGGAGCTTTTATCCAAGTCAGGTAACTTGCTCCTCCTCGTATACTAAGCGATGACCTACCGCACCAGGTTACTCATCTCTTTATGAACTAGTCCCATGTCCTTAGCTAAGAATTATTACTTAGTTACCCTTAACTAAGGTTTACCACTTAGCCCCTCTTTCCGCTATCCTTGTTAACTACGATTTCCAGCCTAGTCCCCTGAGCTAGGGTTTTGTCAAATGGGTTAAGTGTTGTTATCCAAGTTCATGACTTAACCCGCCTACGAATCATGTCAAGATTGGCTAAGTACTCAAGTTCAAGGTTTAGCCCTACAAGTTGGTTAAGTGTACTAAGAAGCTCATGACTTAACCCTATCGAATCAAATTGGTTAAGTATTTATTTGTCTTAACCTTATCAGATTATCATGTTAGATTGATTAAGCATAGATTATCTTAATCCCATCAGATTGTCGAGTCGGATTGGTTAAGTGTAGGTTAACTTAACCCCATCCACTAATCGTATTACAATGGTTAAGCCTAATTTAAAAGGTCTTGTGACTTAACCCTACCAGACCCACGTATTTGATTGGTTAAGTGTAGGTTACTTAACCTCATCAAATCATCACGTATAATTGGTTGAGTATAAGTTACTTAACCCCATTAAATTATCATATTAAATTAGTTAAGTATTGGTTACTTAACATCACTGGATTACCAAGTTTAGATTGGTTAAGTGTTTAACTTAACCCCATCGAATTACCGTGTTTAGATTAGTTAAGTATAGGTTACTTAACCCCATCTAATTACCGTGTTTAGATCAGTTAAGTCTTAATTACTTAACCCCATCTAATTACCGTGTTTAGATTAGTTAAGTCTTAATTACTTAACCCCATCTAATTACCAAGTCGGATTAGTTAAGCGTAAATTACTTAACCCCATCCCCTAATTGTCTTGTATGGTTAAGTGTCATTAAGAAATCAAGCCCGGTCCCACTTAACCTACCCATTCATGTCATATCGGTTAAGTGTCATTAGTCAAATTTACTTAACCTTATCATGTGGCATTAATTTAATTAATGCACTCTCAACCTCTCACATTAGACCTTGTTGTGGTTACTAGTTAAGCCGGGCGGGTCCGGGTAGTTTTACACCACAACCTAGTCTAACCTCGGGTCTTAAGCGCGTCATGACCAACTTCTCACATTGGATCCTATTGTTTGTAGCCACTAGTTAAGCCGGGCGGGTCCGGGTAGATTTATGCTACAAACTCAACCCAATCTCGAGTTGGCCGCTTTCATGTTTGGTCTAGTGTCTTTTTTTTACACTTACAACCCACCCATGTCTAGTTCAAGTTCCATGTTTTCCCCCGTGTCATTATCATATTTAAATGTATCATGAATGTCATGTTCTCATTTTGGTTCAACTTACATGTCATGTTCACATGTAACCTTAAATCAAGTTTTTCGCGTCATTCTCATGTTTGTCTATCCTACCCCAAATCGTGTTTTCACTTGAGTAAAAGCGAGTCAACATAGTAGGTATACTATGGCTACGCGTAGACCCCAAAACATGCATGATGCCACAAAAGGGATTGGCTCCAAACATGCATAACATAAGAGGGTATTGGCCACAAGCATGCATAATGTCATAAAGGATTTAGCCACAACCCTGCATATTATCATAGGAAATTTGGCCACAAACTTGCATATTATCATAACGGGATTTGACCTTACATAAACATGATATCGTAAGTTGGTTTCATTTACATGCATAAGCCCAAAGTCCAATTTATGCAACTATTTCACAAGTCAAAGTAGCTCTAAGTGTTCATGCTATCATACTACAAGTAAAGGTCCAATCTTGCATGGCAAACTAAGTCCAATGCAACATGAATAGCATGGTTTAGTCGCTAAAACATAACCCAAAGTCATATGTTCATGAAAAAGGAGCAAACTAGGCTCGCATGAGTTATAGCATTCATGTTTAACCACAATTTATTCCATGCCATGATTAAACTACCGTTAACATCTCGAAGTAGCTAGAACTTACATAGCGAGGCTTAGGAAAGGATTATGCATCATCTTGACGAAGAATCCATGTTGAGATGATGATCAAGACCCTTGATTTGGTGTAGAAAGCTTGCACCTTCGCCTTGGATCTAGTTTGAATGCATAGGCTCTTGAATTTGGGGATGGAGGCCATGATCAATGTAGATTTGGGCAGCACTTCATTGCAAAAGTGATTTATGAGGGGTTTAGGGTAGGCTTAGGGTCTTTTTATAGAGATTAGGAGTACTTTAGGCCGTTAGATTAACCCTAGGATAGATCCAAGCCCTCAAAAATCGTCACAAGCCTCCAAAACAAGACCCAGGAGACAAAACAGGTGCACCTGGCCGACCTGGCCGACCAGGCATGTCGACCCCCAGGTCGACTCCCTAGTCGACCTGGTTGGCAGGGGGTCGACTCCCCAGTCGACCTCCCCTGGTCTGGTGGGAAATTTTCCCGCCTCTTCTGAACTCTGAAATTTGAATCCGTTTTCGTTTTCGAATTTTTCGTGAAACTTCCGAAGGCCATATCTCGGCCATACGGACTCCGATTTACGAAATTTCGGACTCTATTTCGCGTATTTTTCTGAGATGAATGCAATGGCACCGCCCGTTTCTCCTAATTCAGATTTTATAATATAATTCTGCGTTGATTCTTGATTTAACATGTTGTTAAATTCGGGTTGTTACATTCTCCCTTCCTTTAATGATTTCATCCCCGAAATCTCCAAGTTAGGAAGAACGCATCCTACCATCCATCATCCATCTACTCAAAACATCATCCACAGGCAAACATTGTCCTTAAAAGATTTCTAATGCCATATGAACATATGCAAAACGTGTGTGTATATTCTCCTTAGCTAATGCTAATGATCAGGCCTGAATGATCTTCCTAATGCAAAATATGTTTAGTGCCATGAGTCCAACATGTATGCAAATAGTCCTAGTCATATAAGTACTATATGCGTGCACAAACATTCATTCATATGCAACATCCGCATGATAACACATTCAATTTCATCCATAAACAAGTATAAATACTCGTGCATATGCAACATGAAACGTGATCGCGTCAATCTAGTATCTAATGTGTATTCGCGCATCCATGAGCAACCACTTGCAACCATATCAATCATAACATGTTTCAAATACATGTTTACATCCATAGAGTTCTATCTAAGGTTCCCAAGATAAGATCGAGGAGATAAACAAGACAAACTCCTTACGGGGTTTGTAACAGAAATAGGACCGAGAGGATATCCACCAAGCGATATCATGAAGTTAGCTCTACAGGTGAACCAAAGATCAATGATATACTCTTACAAAGAGACATGATGCGCGCGTCTAAGCCGCATTTCCTTGAGCTTAGTTCCAGTGTGCCTTGACTGCCTTTGACTTCATGACTTCGTAGCTCCTTGATTCCTATTTCCAAGGTATGAGTTGGAACTCATTTCATCGTCGCCTCTCGTTCTACTTACACTTATTCTTTCCCTAGTATACTTGGTTCAACCATATCTGCGTACTCATGCAAGCTCTCCAAAACTCACTAGTGAATTCTGGATCTCATTTTCCGATGTCAATCCATGTTAACACGTGCACTTACTAGGGTGATTCCTATAACCCATGCTCAAGCGGAATGAACCATCCGTCTTATTGGCGGATGTTACCCGATTGGATCAGAGATTTCTGATAAATGCATCAAGAGATTCTAGGTAACTAACCATGACAGAACCCAAAAGGTTACACGAGACCTCGAAGGTATTACCAAAGCAAGCCAAGAGTCTGACTACCCTCTTTTCAAAACCGAGAAGGGTATCCCTTACTGGATAACCACTTTACCCTTAGAATCCATCGATAGCCGAGACATGTCATTCTCAAATCCAAACAAGTCATAAAGAAATGGACCAACCCTCCAATCAGATTTTTGGGACAAAAACTGGGATCCTCTATCGTGCTAGTACTAAGGTGCAGAGACTCAACTATCCAAGCAGACTTAAATGATTCGATGATCAAGACAAAGTCTGGACGGGATGATGGAACGACTAAACCTTTACCAGAAACGGTACCATTTCTTTTAGGTACCCTAGAAATGGGAGCGTACAATTTCCCTCTACGATGATCTTGTCCTTGTCCTCCTTGATGGACTAAGCCATAGCAACAGTTGCTTATCCTTAAGCTCGCGTCCTTTATCCTTACTCTTATTATCCTTCCCTGTACCACGGCAACAGGTCTCTCGAGAACCACCTCCATCGTACGGAAAACACCTACGTGGCTAGACAAAATTAGTCACAGTTAGAACTACTGTGACTACCGATGGAGGAAAGAAAGGAAAAGAGATTCAATCCAGGAATCAAAGGATAGTGGTAATGGCTTTTGGGGAATAGCATTTAAAAACTTTTCTTGAAAAATGCTTCTTTGTAAACGGTTTTTCAAATAGTTTTCAGAAGGTTTTAAAAACTTTTGCCCAGTCTGGTAACCTTCTGCTCTGATACCAAATGTAACACCCCACCTCCGCTAGGGTCACTCACAAAGGGAATGCACTAGGTTTGGTGAAGCATTATCGGGGTAAACATGCACAGAAATATTACAAGACAGAACATATATAAAATAGCGGAAGTAAAACAAATTTCATTACCTTATAAAATAAGGTCTAAGGCCTTTTACATCAGAATACATCAAAACCTGTCTTGCAATAATAAAGAAGCATAAAACCATTTCATGAATTATTTCCCCAAGTAACACAGTAAAGTAGCCATAGCCAAGAAAAGTCCAAGCCATGCGTGATGACCTTCAAGCAGAAGAAATCCGAACTAGATAACATTGTTTCCTCCCTGAAACCTGGGGGGAACGGAAGACAAAGACGCGAAACAAAACGGGGTCAGTCATAAAGACTGGTAAGTCCTTTCTACTTCCAGTATAAAAACAGGTAAAGGTAACATGACATGCATAAACTGAAACTAAACATAAGGATGACGACAAGATAGATAAACTAAACTAGGGTAACAGGTTGAACTACTGTAACAGGGTAAACTAAGATATCATGATAAACTACGGTGTCATGATAAATCAAGGTATCATATCCTCAGGTTTCTATCAAGTATAATATCCCAAGGTATCTATCCTGTATAACATCCCACGATATCTATCATGTATATTTCTCATGGTTCTAACATGTATATTTGCTCTGCACCTCTCGTACTAGTATCCCAACCCGCGTCATGTGTTAACTATGAATGTCCCTTGCCCAATGTCATGTAATGGTCCATGTCAACCTAATATATAGCATATGTAGGTGTTCCCAACTCGTATGTGTATGTTTCTTTCCATGTATAAGTTCAGTCCTTTGCCGTAGGCCATACGGGCTTTCCCATGTAAACGTTTTATCCTTAAGGTTATTTTGGACTGCTACCCTTGATATAGTTATGTTTCCTTACCATGAACTATCGCGTGTCCACTTAGGATTTATGCCACCTAGGACCACTAGGGATTATGCTACCTAATGAACGTTTCCGTGTCTCGGTTTGGGTTCAGCCACCTAGGGCCACTAGGGATTATGCCACCCGTCAACTGCGCCCTTTATCCCGCGTATGTATCGTGAATCGTTTTCCATGTCTAGACGCACATGTTCCTCAATGTGCCATCCGAGTTCCGTGTCAAGGAAAATCAAGAAATACGGAACTCGGTCGGGAGCTTTAAGTCGTCTGCTGATGCAGATATCAAGGTCTGTTTTTGTACCCGTGGCTATGGTCCCACGTGACCCCTCCCTCAACTACTGAAAGGCAACCCAAGAAAAATCATGTATGAGAACTACACTACGGCCCATCGATGCCCACTTCCAGATAGCCAACCTCACCCATAACTCGATAGCTAGTATTTGGTCTGTTGGGAGTTCCCTGCCTTTCCGTACGTACATGATTGACTAAAGATGGTAGGTAGTCGGCGACATGCTATACAGGGCAAAATCAAGTATCGTCGACTCCACGCTAATCCATCCCAGTCTTTAGGTCGCTCGCATAGCAACCAAGGCATACTCTTGGCTCTTCTACCGCAGACCATAACCCCTGTGAGGCCGGGTTTCATGGACCACTTGCCACCTCACAGAGGGATAACAAGAGTACCCTCACGTTCCCCGAAGCTTCATCACCCAGTTCGCTGGAGCTTTTATCCAAGTCAGATAACTTGCTCCTCCTCGTATACTAAGCGATGACCTACCGCACCAGGTTACTCATCTCTTTATGAACTAGTCCCATGTCCTTAGCTAAGAATTATTACTTAGTTACCCTTAACTAAGGTTTACCACTTAGCCCCTCTTTCTGTTATCCTTGTTAACTACGATTTCCAACCTAGTCCCCTGAGCTAGGGTTTTGTCAAATGGGTTAAGTGTTGTTATCCAAGTTCATGACTTAACCCGCCTACGAATCATGTCAAGATTGGCTAAGTACTCAAGTTCAAGGTTTTGCCCTACAAGTTGGTTAAGTGTACTAAGAAGCTCATGACTTAACCCTATCGAATCAAATTGGTTAAGTATTTGTCTTAACCCTATCAGATTATCATGTTAGATTGATTAAGCATAGATTATCTTAATCCCATCAGATTGTCGAGTCGGATTGGTTAAGTGTAGGTTAACTTAACCCCATCCACTAATCGTATTACAATGGTTAAGCCTAATTTAAAAGGTCTTGTGACTTAACCCTACCAGACCCACGTATTAGATTGGTTAAGTGTAGGTTACTTAACCTCATCAAATCATCATGTATAATTGGTTAAGTATAAGTTACTTAACCCCATTAAATTATCATATTAAATTAGTTAAGTACTGGTTACTTAACCTCATTGGATTACCAAGTTTAGATTGGTTAAGTGTTTAACTTAACCCCATCGAATTACCGTGTTTAGATTAGTTAAGTATAGGTTACTTAACCCCATCTAATTACCGTGTTTAGATTAGTTAAGTCTTAATTTCTTAACCCCATCTAATTACCGTGTTTAGATTAGTTAAGTCTTAATTACTTAACCCCATCTAATTACCAAGTCGGATTAGTTAAGCGTAAATTACTTAACCCCATCCCCTAATTGTCTTTTATGGTTAAGTGTCATTAAGAAATCAAGCCCGGTCCCACTTAACCTACCCATTCATGTCATATCGGTTAAGTGTCATTAGTCAAATTTACTTAACCTTATCATGTGGCATTAATTTAATTAATGCACTCTCAACCTCTCACATTAGACCTTGTTGTGGCTACTAGTTAAGCCGGGCGGGTCCGGGTAGTTTTACACCACAAGCTAGTCTAACCTCGAGTCTTAAGCGCGACATGACCAACTTCTCACATTGGATTCTATTGTTTGTAGCCACTAGTTAAGCCGGGCGGGTCCGGGTAGATTTATGCTACAAACTCAACCCAACCTCGAGTTGGCCACTTTCATGTTTAGTCTAGTGTCTTTTTTTTACACTTACAACCCACCCATGTCTAGTTCAAGTTCCATGTTTTCCCCCGTGTCATGATCATATTTAAATGTATCATGAATGTCATGTTCTCATTTTGGTTCAACTTACATGTCGTGTTCACATGTAACCTTAAATCAAGTTTTTCGCGTCATTCTCATGTTTGTCTATCCTACCCCAAATTGTGTTTTCACTTGAGTAAAAGCGAGTCAACATAGTAGGTATACTATGGCTACGTGTAGACCCCAAAACATGCATGATGCCACAAAAGGGATTGGCTCCAAACATGCATAACATAAGAGGGTATTGGCCACAAGCATGCATAATGTCATAAAGGATTTAGCCACAACCTTGCATATTATCATAGGAAATTTGGCCACAAACTTGCATATTATCATAACGGGATTTGACCTTACATAAACATGATATCGTAAGTTGGTTTCATTTACATGCATAAGCTCAAAGTCCAATTTATGCAACTATTTCACAAGTCAAAGTGGCTCTAAGTGTTCATGCTATCATACTACAAGTAAAGGTCCAATCTTGCATGGAAAACTAAGTCCAATGCAACATGAATAGCATGGTTTAGTCGCTAAAACATAACCCAAAGTCATATGTTCATGAAAAAGGAGCAAACTAGGCTCGCATGAGTTACAGCATTCATGTTTAACCACAATTTATTCCATGCCATGATTAAACTACCGTTAACATCTCGAAGTAGCTAGAACTTACATAGCGAGGCTTGGGAAAGGATTATGCATCATCTTGACGAAGAATCCATGTTGAGATGATGATCAAGACCCTTGATTTGGTGTAGAAAGCTTGCACTTTCGCCTTGGATCTAGTTTGAATGCATAGGCTCTTGAATTTGGGGATGGAGGCCATGATCAATGTAGATTTGGGCAGCACTTCGTTGCAAGAGTGATTTATGAGGGGTTTAGGGTAGGCTTAGGGTCTTTTTATAGAGATTAGGAGTAGTTTAGGTGGTTAGATTAACCCTAGGATAGATCCAAGCCCTCAAAAATCGTCACAAGCCTCCAAAACAAGACCCAGGAGCCATAACAGGTGCACCTGGCCGACCTGGCCGACCAGGCAGGTCGACCCCCAGGTCGACCCTGGGGTCGACTCCCTAGTCGACCTGGTTGGCAGGGGGTCGACTCCCAAGTCGACCTCCCCTGGTCTGGCGGGAAATTTTTCCGCCTCTTCTGAACTCTGAAATTTGAATCCGTTTTCGTTTTCGAATTTTTCGTGAAACTTCCGAAGGACATATCTCGGCCATACGGACTCCGATTTACGAAATTTCGGACTCTATTTCTCGTATTTTTCTGAGACGAACGCAATGGCACCGCCCGTTTCTCCTGATTCAGAATTTATAATATAATTATTCCTTGATTCTTGATTTAACATGTTGTTAAATTCGGGTTGTTACAATAAATATAGCAATGGATCAACTAGAAAATGGTATTTTATTGTGCTGATATATATATCTCCATATCATTTTTCTATCTTGAGAGTAAATGGTATTTTATTGTGTTAATTAGTTCTATTAATCAAACCTTTTCAAAGTTGAATGAAATTAATAATTCAATTTGCTACAGATTCCATCACATGAATTAGGTATAGGTTCTGTTGAAAAATTATGTACTAGTTTCGAAATTTTAAATCAAGATATTCGTTGTCATTGGAATCATGTACACTAGTACTAAAATCGGTGATGTGCTTATTTCGATCTGTTTGATTTTACTAGTTCTATATTTTGACCAACAATTTATATTGGATTAATGCACTTGTTTTTTATCTAGCGCATTTTCTATTCTGAGTCTTTTTGTCAATGTTCCCATTGACCACATGATTATAGTATGTTGTCACTAGTTTCTAGTTATTGAACCATTTGACTGACGATGAGATTACATAAAGTCTGGATTAGATTAGAGAAACAAATCAAATCAAACTGAAAAAACAAATCGAATTTTGGATAATGAAAAACAAGCTCCATCAAAGTTGTCAGTTATAAACCAGCGATTTATCACTTGCAGCTGACTTAGATTAGAGAAGAAATGAGTGTAAAAATAGCACCTTTAGATTCTTTTTTCGATGGAAATAACAACTTGTCGTTAAATACTGTATTCCAAGTGGCACCTTGACATTGGTTTCATTTTGATTAATTTAATCATTGAATAATGAAGGCTCCGAATAATTGAACGTTAATACTGTATTCCAAGTGTGCAGTCCAAAGCACTGAATCCACTTATATATTGCGGATTCCAATGCTTATATCTTTTTTTATTCTTATTTTCAGATTGTCAAACTGCATATGCTAGACATGTTCTAGGATGATATTATGAGAATTCCTGATGAAAATACTATTACAACATTCAATGCTGAGTGGAAGTTTAAGAAGGGAAAGGACATATAGCCAAAGGTATGTAATTTAATGTAGTACTCTATGTTACAGTTCCCTAGGAGACATTAGGTTACATATATGTTTGTATTCGTCCAGACGAACTTCCAATACTTAGTTTAAAATAATTGCAATCTCCTGCTAGGTACATAATTTTTGCATGTATAAATAAAATTCAAAAGTGTCAAGATTAACTCTTAAAGCACAATGACTAAATCAAGTTCTTCTATATGTACCCGCAGAATGATGTTTGCCCCTTCTATGTAATAAGCAGCTACATCATATTCGTGTAACTCCTTTCTCATAACGTTACTTGGTTTTTAAAAGCTGAGCAATTTTCTCACTTTATATAAACTAGCTACACGTGCGCACGCACAAACAAATATATATATATACGCATACACACGCATGTTCGATTTTTAAAAACCAAATGTTTGTTCAACTTTTAAAAACTCGGCATATGCTAAAAATCAAACAAACATATAGCCAAGTTTTGTAAAACTGAGCGGTTTTCGCAATGTTTACAAAGTAAGCATATGTTTGTTGAGTTTTAAAAATTGAGCAACTTGCTCCGCTCATAAACCGACCAAACATATGTCAGGTTTTAAAACTGAGTAGTTAGCGCTAGTGAAAACTGAGCATAAGCCTATTGAAAAAGCTGAGCAGTCCACAGATAAAAGTTGAGCATAAGCTCGGTTGAAAACCGAGCGTAAGTTAGCATTTATTTTCAGTGTAAATGGAGGGTTGAAAATGGGAGACTGCAGGCAAGTCTTCCTAGTTGCACATCATTCAGTCTGCCTAGCTCAAATATAGTTTCTGAAATGCTTGGTATAATAATACTTAAAGATCATTTTTTATGAGTATATGCGTATGCTATTATTCTAAAATGATTGTAAGTTAAACCACAAACTTAAAATTCAAAGTGATTAGATAAGTAAGGAGAATTGCGGATACAGAGATGACACTCCCTATTTCATTGAATTACGATAATCTCCAAATTAACAATGATAATTGGTGTGCTCTGTTGTGCCTATATCAGAGATGAATAACTAGGCAATTGGTGTGCTTTGTTATATATAATTTATGCATTTTGCACATTTATGTAATTCTTACCGTTGATCGTTATACTTATGTATAGGTAATTAGATTTCCGAAGTGAAGAAAAGTGGCATCAAAGAACCCGTGGTAATTAAGCTATGAACAAGACTTTAACTATTATTTTGTTTGTACTAGTCGTGCAGACTTGTTTGTAAGCAGTTGTGGTATGTGGATTCACTTATCTTGTCGAAATACTACTATTGAGATGATTATGAGTGTTATATTTGATATTGCGAGTAATGTGTTTTTTTAAGTATTTAAATATGATGTTATTGATTTTAGTTTGAAAACGATACTCATATGATTATTTGTTTTAATATTTCTATTATATATAAGCGATTGATGGGAATGTTACAAGCCATTAACAATAAATAACCGTAATTAAAATGTGGTGTGCATCATTAAGTTTTAGTAGCGTTGAAAAAGTGCTGCAAATGTAATTTACAAAAGATATTGTAGCTGAAATGAAACGCAACAAAAAACATATAGTAGGACTGAAAAACCGCTACAAAAAAATTGAGAAATGATGCAAGTATCACTTTAGTAGCATTTTTAACCCACTGCCAAAAAACCTTTTGTAGGGTTTCTAAAACGCTACAATATGTTCATTTTTTGTTGCATTTATTAAAACACAACAAAACTTTCAGACTTTTAGTTGCATGTCGTATCGTAGCGTTCTTTAAAACGCTACTACAAGTTATGGTAGCGTTTTTTCAATGCTACCAAAAGTCATTTCTGGTCTAGTGCCACCACATACAAACTCCAAACATAACAAAAATAGAGACACTGCTATACGTTGACGTTCCGGATCCAATGAAATTCATTTCATTGAAATCCGACTTCGTTTGCAAAATAGAGTTATTTTAATTTCAATTTATTAATCGGTCCACATTTAAATATCACCCATTCACAATACAACTCTGATTGGCTCCAAACTAGAAATCTAGCAATAAGTAGCTATATATATTTCAATAATATTCGTTTCATCGAAAATGGAGGTCGTTCGGAAAATAGTTATTTCTAAGGCTTATATAATATCGATAAAATATAATTCAATGTAACAAATCAATTTAATAATAATAAATTATTATTATCGGATATCTCCAAATAAAATCATATATATCTTCAAAATAAACCAATTTGGAATTATAACTCAACGTTAACATTTTCAAGTTACACGATATCCAAACTTATATAAAAATCCTTTTTAATTATATTAAATAACTTTAAGGTTTATAAACGATTCCATAACGACTATTTGAACATTTGATTTGGACATAACTTACAACCTATAAGTTGAAATTCTGATTTTTCTCTTTCATTAGAAAATTATTATAAAATAGATTCAGACGAACTTTGTTTCTAAGAATTCCGACTTATATTGGATTATATATGTTCAATTGAAGTCCAAAACTCAATATTAGAACTGTTGTACTGCTGTGAGCTCGTTTTAAATTAGATATAAATTTATACGTTTAAACTTTGTTCATTAATAAATACTATATAAAAATCCATTAATATTTTAAATATTATATTTAAACGGATTTAAATATTCAAATTTAAATGACTCGAACATCTGGGTCGTTATATTACTATTGTGCATGACTCGACAATTTAAGGGAAATAGTCTCATTCTTTTAGAAGTATTAAGGACTTTCTCTCTAGACAGTCCTTTAATTAAAGGATCTACCAAATTTTTATCACTGCGTATGTGATCCACTCTAACGGTACCTAAAGAGAGTAGCTCCATAAATGTATTGTGCTTACGACGTATTTGTCATCTCTTACCATTATAATAACGACTCTGTACTTTTGCAATAGCTGCGATATTATCGCAATGGATCAACACAGCTAGTATCAGTTTTTCCCATAAGGGAATCTTAGCTAGCAGATTTCTCAAGTACTCTTCTTCTTCACTAGCTGTGGTTAGTGCTAGCATCTCAAACTCCATAGCAGGCTGAGCCAAAATCGTCTGTTTCTTGGATTTCCAAGAAACAAGTCCTCCAGCAATGCTAAATATATAGCAATTGGTAGCTTTTGAATCACCAATTGAAGTGTTCCATACTGCATCTGAGTAACCTTCAAGAACAACCGGAAACTTTTCATAATGTAATCCAAGGTCCATTGTTCGTTTAAAGTATCTCATGACCCTCTTAATAGCATGCTAATCCTCTTTACTAGATCTACTGGTAAACCTGCACAATAATACCACGACATAGGCAATGTCAGGTCTAGTACAATCAGTGGCATACCAAAGTCTTCCAATGATGCTCGCATATTCAGACTGTCTTACACCTTCACCAGTGTTTTTAAATAGCTTTACACTGGGATCATATGGTGTACATGCAGGTTTGCAGTCAAAGCAATTGTAATTCTTTAGAATCTTCTCAATATAATGCTATTGATTCAAAAAATTCCCTTTTCGGACCTACTAATCTTAACACCAAGGATTACATTCGCTTTACCTAAATCTTTTATGTCAAAATTGGCACTTAACAAAGATTTAACAGTGTTTATGGCATGAATGTTTGACCTAAAAATAAATAGAGCATCCACATATAATAGTACAAATGTCATTCTCTGATATATAATAAATGCATTTGTCACTTTATTAACTTTAAAACCATGTGAAATTATCAAGTTATCAAATTTTTAATGCCTTTGCTTAGGAGCTTGTTTTAAACTATATAATGATTTGTCTAATTTGCAAACTTTATGTTCTTGACCAGGAACTACAAATCCTTCAGGTTGGTCCATATAGATTTCTTCTTCTACCATTTTAAAAAGCATTTTTAACATCCATTGTATGTATTATTAACTTATGAATAGAGGCAAGTGAAATTAATACTCGAATGAATGTAATTCTAGTTACAGGTGAAAAAGTGTCAAAAAATTCTACATTTTCTCTTTGTTTAAAATTTTTAGCTGCTAAACGTGTTTTATATTTATCAACTGTGCCATCAGGTTTTATTCTTCTTTTAAGTGCCCATTTATAGCTTATGGATTTACTGCCATGGGGTAAATCTACCAAGTGTCAAGTCTTATTGGATTCCAAAAAAGCCATCTCATCATTTATAGTCTCTTGCCAAAAATCAACATCTAAAGAAGATAAGGCATCTTGGAGCTTTAAGGGATTCTCCTCTATAGTAAAAGCACAAAAATCTGGAAAAAAAATCCTTTGTGGTTCTAGCTCTTTTACTTGATCTGCCCTCACTATTCCTCAATTTAAAAGGAAATTTCAATTCATAAAAATCAACATCATTTGATTTAATTATGTTATGTGTATTTAAGTCATAAAATCTATATGATTTGCTATTAATAGTATAGCCAACAAATACACAGTCATATGCCCTACTTGCTGATTTTAGTGTTTTAAGGTATGGAATGCGAACATATGCCAAACATCTGCCAATTCTAAAATAGGACACGTTGGATTTGTAATTTATCAAATTTCAAAAGGTGAAATTTTACTTTTTGGTTTAGGGATTCTATTTAACACATAACATACAATTAATAAAATACCCCCCACCAGTGTTGTGAATGTTTTAAACATGTCAAATGCATCACTTTTGATTTTCATAAGATATACACAAGTGAAATCAGAACACTCATCAATAAAAGTAACAAAATAGCGGTGTCCATGCCTTGTCAATGTGCCACCAAGCTCACATATGCCAGAATAAATTAAGTTTAAAGGTTCAGATACTCTTTCAACAGATTTATGTGGTTTATTTGTAATTTTAGCTTGAGTACATAATTCACATTTATCAAAATCAGTTTCTGACATTTTAGGAATCATATCTAAGGTACTCATGTTATGAATTATACATTTATCGATATGACATAATCTAGAGCACCAAATATTAAAATCACAAAACGTGTAAGCAGAACTGGTCACATTTTTAGATTCAACATTAAGTTTAAACATTCTTCACATGCATAACCCTTTCCCACAAATGTACCTTTATATGTTAAGGTATACAAATTAGCTATATACAAATCAGCTCCTAAAACTTGAGTAAAGTCGGCCTTATTAAGGATAAAACAAAAACCAGATTCTTTCTCGTCTCTGGAGTATGCATCACATCTTTTAGAATAACTGTCTTTCCAAAGGTAAACTTGATCTCCACATTACCAATCCCATCAACTTTAGTGGTGTGAGAATATCCTAACAACACTTTTTAATCATTGACAGCCATGTGTGTAGTGAACATATCAAGATCATAGCAGACATGGTGAGAAACATCAATATCTACCCACCAACCCTCTGATCCAGCAAAAAGGTGAATCTCAGTAATCATAGCCGTAAGAGGATCCTCAATCAGGTTTGTCTAGGGTGCAGGGTCCGGCCTATTCGGACACTTGCGTGCTATATAACCTGGTTTTCCATAGTTGTAACATAAAAACAATAGTCCAGAATCACTCTTTTGAGTTGGTCGCTAAAGTCCTTTTTGGTTCCCATTTGGGTTCCCGTTCTGTTTGTTGCTGCTGTTTTGATTCTTAAAAGACTTCTGCTTTGGTTTCAGAAAGCGGGTTTGCTCTTTTTTAGTGCTGTTATTAGTGACAATCAATACTTCATCTTTCTGATCCTGCTTTCGAGCCTCCTTCTCAATACAGAGGTGAGTGATCAAGCTTTTTAAGGACAATTCCTTAGTCTTATGCCTCAAAACATTTTTAAAGTCCTTCCAACCTAGGGGAAGTTTGTCAATAGTAACAACAATTTGGAATTGTTCATCTAAAGCCATACCTTTAGAGATGATCTCATGAGTTATTTTCTAAAGCTCATGGGACTGCATCTCTAATGACCTATCGTCCGTCATCTGATATTTGAGGCAGCGACTGCAATCATACTTCTTTTCCCTTGCCTCCTCGGTGTCATACTTCTTCAACGCCTCCCAGATCTACTTTGCATATTTGTCAGAATTGCAGTAGTTGTAAGTTCATCACTGAGACCATTGAGAATAGTTTTTTTGCAGAGTTAGTCATGCTCAATCCAAGTCTAGAGCTGCTTCGATTGTTCCGTCCTGGAAGCCATCTAGGCTGCATCAGGTTTATCTGGTAGCTGGGGTTTGTCACTCATGAGAGCAGCAACCACTTTTATAAGGGTCAGAAAGAACTCCATCTTCTGATGCCAGCGTTTGAAGTGCAACCCTTCAAATCTGAATGGGGAAGCGGTGACAAGAGGGATTTGGAACGTGAAGGAAGGTGCAGCATCGTCAAAATTTGTTGTTGAGGCCATTGTATTTTTAAGAATGTCTTCAGTTTCTTGGAAAAAAAATGACTGAGTCACGTACAAAGTCAGTCTCTTAAAAATGTTTCGGCGAAATGCTCAATGGTGCAAAGAAGTTCGTACCTTTTTTCGCCGTCTCTAGGATAAAACAGCCTCTTCTTCAAATATTAGTTTATTTGCACAAACGAATTGAGCCTGTTTTGCACTCAAATTTAAAAAAAAAACTATATTGATCTTTTCTTTTTGAATTGAAAATTTGCAAGAAGATGAGAAATTTTTTATGAAGAGAGAGGAAGATGAAAAAATTGTTCTATATATAGCTTTGTCTATTCCATTTCTTATACCGACAGAATGCAAAAATGTTATGTTCACTGTGTTGGTGGGAGGGAAGTTGGATCACAATTAATACTATAATAAAATAAAAAAGGTTAAAAAAAACTACAATTTATAACGTGGAAATTGTATGCATTCCAAAAGTGATGAATGGTAATAAATGTATTATCATTCATAGTCGTATTTTAATACCATTTATTTTTGTAACAGCTCGATAAAAAGCCACATAAATATACGACCGTTGTGCTAGTGTAACTGCTCAATCACATTAATAGCTCGTATATATATATATATATATATATATATATATATATATATATATATATATATATATATTACCATTATAGCTTTCAATGGCTCAATTGCAATAATGACTCAATAATGAATTCTTAGTAACTGTATTTTTTTTTTAATAAATTTACTACATATACAAAACATTTCCAACAAGTCCAATAGATTGGAAAATTCGAATAAAGAATAGTATGTAGCAGTAGACCAATTCTTTATCCAGTGTAGCAGTAGCATATTGTTTCATATCATAGAAACTAATAGTTAAAAAATAGACAAAATAGGTCGATAACTCGATATCGTAAGCAACTCAATATTTTAAGCTACAAAAGATAACTAACACATAAATGAACACAAAAGGAGTCTTTCCAAACTCATCCAATTTTCGTAATATTTTCAAACCCATTAAGTTTTCATGGAGTTTTTTCAAACGCATTCAATCCATTGCCAGAAAATAAAAAATTATACTAAAATATTAGACACTCAAAATTTTCGTTTATTTATCATAATTCCAATCAGTTTTGCGCATCAACATCTGTTATTAAGTAAACCAACCTAAACATAGCATACCTCAGCAACAACAGCAATAAGAAATATTCAATTAGATAGCGATTTCGATCCAGGAAAATTAATAGTTCTGAATACCACTTTCACCGGTTCTGGAATTATCTCCGACATCACTGCCGCCTTTTACGCCGCATGTTCCATCACCACCAATGATGCCAGGGTCCTGACAAAAGCACTTCTACCATTTCTAGTAAAATTAATTGAACTCCTAGAATTACCACCCAATTCGAATCTTACACAAGAATAGGACGTAAAGCTGGAAGCAAACCTTAAATTGTGAATTTTGAGCAAACTAGATAGGCATCAGGGACCCGACGGCTCAGTCTGATAATTTTGGGCTTGTGCTTTTTAGATTTGAATAGGAGTGAAGTGGAGAATAAAAGGGTTTGGCCAGAAGATAGTTTCAAAGCTAGATAGAGATTAAAAACTAGGTTTTTTGTATTTGATTGGAAGTGGAATGAAGAATAAAATAAGAGTTCTAAAATTTAGGCGGAGATTGAAAATTAAGTGCGAAAGTAAGGCGGGACGAGATTGAAAATGAAGCATGAAATTAAGGCGCCAAGTGAAAACTATGGATAAAATTTATATGGTAAGTGAAAACAGTGGAGAAAACAAAGGCCGACGCTAAAAAATTAAATTGAAGCTAAAATTAAAATATGATATGTCAACAAAGTGAGTTCCACTATTGTATATAATTATGTACTACACTACAAAAATATGGGCTTTTATTGCATTCTTTTATGGCATTTCCTCATATAGCCTTTGGCATGCTATACCAGCTCAGTTTCCAAATGTTTTTTGACTTGTAATTTAAGCACATCGTTGTTTAATGAAAAACCAAGCGGGAAACAAAATTTGGGCAGGGTAAAAAATACGTACTCCACTTTGCACTTCCTCCAAGATAGGCTAGCTTTATTCACACCCCTGCTTCCTCCTTTCACACCCCATCTAATTTTAAAAAATGCCTGCACCCCGCTTTTCTTTTTCATCCACCATTTTTTGCGAAATACCCTTATTTATTCTAAACCACGTTCTACTGCAATGTGGTTTATTCATGAACCACGTTTGGGGCAAACTAGGTTATCGTACAGACCTAGCTTAACACGAACTAGGTTGTTGTATGCACCTCACTCAGTCTGAACAAGGTTATTACATGAATCTCGCTTGAAGCGAGCGAAGTTCTTATATGAACAATGAACATCGCTTCATTAGCGTTAAGTATGCGATTGTTCTTTTTAAACATAATCTATTGTGTTAGCAGCTAGGGAGAATTTTGGAAAATCAAAAAATTGATAAATAGTAGGGTGTGCAAGGAGGAAATCAGGGTGAAAATAAAATTAGCCTCCTAGATATTATGAGTATTGTTAATGCCACTCCAAAAACGGTTAAAGATGATCATTTTTTTTAATTTACTAAGGGGAGGATCATTTAACAAAACTCCCCCCTTAACAATTTTTAAAGTATAAACTAAAGTGCCCTTTTATTATTTTATCCTAATTACATTTTACTTTTCGTTAAACCCTAGTCATCGTTTTCTTCTCAAAGTAAACAATTAATCATTTTTTTTCATGGAGGGACCAATTTATAACTTTGAAAAAGAAGAGTACATGATTTTTACTCAAAGAAGTGAATGACATGTTGAATTTGTTGAAATTAATCACCGAAAATGTAACAATTTACTGGAAAAAATGGAGGCCCGTTTTTGGCCATAAACGTTATATTCATTGACAACGAGCCGAAGTTAAATTACTAAAATGGCATGTACTCGTCGAATTTGGTGAACGCATCAAGTCATGACAATAACACAAATTCGGCGATAGACCACCGAATAGAAATGTGTTTTCCGATGTACTATCGCCGAATATGTAGGATTTCAAATTTTCTTCATTTAATCTATTTTCGGCATGTTATTTATAAACTTTGTACTGAATTTCGGTATGTTCTTAACGATTTTTACTCTGTTTTGTGTTTTAGAATGAAGGGTAAAATCGGATTCTTTCTGTTTATTTTTTCATTTTTTGGAGTTACATTAACTGTACTCATATTAATATTCCTTTTAATACGTCAATCTCTACTGATCATTCACCGTTGTCATCATCGCCTCCAGCAATCCCGATCACGCAAGCCTAAACACTATAATCATGTCGATCGATGCCACAATCATTCCTCTCACGTAGTCGAACCCAATCCCTAAATCTAGATAAGCATCTCCAATTTGAATTTCCACGAGAGGTATTATTATATAATTTTCATGTAATTCTGATTATCGTTACTGTGAACAATTCGTGTTCTCGTAAATGTTGAACCCAGTAAGCAACCTGAAACAAAATTTAGAAACCAAAGGAGAAGATTCTATAAAACTACTCTCTTACTTAGGGAAGCTCATACGGAAGGAAGTTTCTGCAGACACGATTGTTGATTGATGGAACATTGTTGATGATTTAAATCTTGTGCAGTGGAGTTCCCTTCGGGTATTACTTTGAAATCCTTTGGTCAGCGGTTTACTTTTGGTTTGGTTACAATATTTATTGATTCTTCTTGTTACAAACTTTTAGTTGATGGTCTTTTAATTACAGTTTAGTTCTTATGGTCCGAATAGTCATTTAGTTGATTTATTATATATGCTTAGGAATTCTAAACCAGGATCTATGCTTACTCAACCAGTTGCTTTGATGTCATTAAGTGTACCATAGGATTTGATGGTAATATTAGACAGAATGTATTCTAGCATTAGTTGTTTATATTAGGATAAAAATACATCTTTTTGAAGTTGAGATGTTAAAATATCAAAAGTTTGATAATAAGTCTTCCATGGGTATTAAGAATGGCAATAAAGTTTGATCTGGTGAGGGTTCTCAAAAGTTGAATGGCAATAATGTTTAGGTATAGGCTACCATAAACTACTTGTGTGTCCCCTCCCTCGCTGATAGATGATCATTTGAGTTACCATCTAAGTTGGCAATAATGGTAAGATAGTTGTGAAGGATGGTGAATCGTGAATGTGAGGGGAATGAATAGGTTTTCTGAGAGGCAATTTAGGCGTGCATATTGCATTAGATGCACCGGTCATTAACATATTGCTCTTAGCTAAATGAAAAGGGTAGAGAAAAAGAGTTGAAAAGAGGACAACCAAAGAAGTATGTGTCGGTGTTGGGAAAGAGAATCAGAAGGGGAATGGGTTGGAGATTTGTTTTCAAGTATCGTTATTAGTCACTGCTAATTTAGTGTAAAACATGGTTAAGTAGGGGTTCAAGTATGAGTTTTGAAAAATATGTACCGCTGAGTGCCTTTACTACTCCTATATTTTTCTGCAAGGCTTTGCTCAAATTTATCATACAATGTTGGACTTAACTGTCTTTGATCTTTTTGTTTGGAGGGAAAGAGTCGTTTTCTTCCTTTACCCGTTCACTCAAACTTGGCATTATAACTTTCTGCTCTGAAAGAACCATAAGTTGAAGTGAGTTATCCATACGAAGTTTTAAGTACAATTTATTAATCAATGGTCATTAATTGGTTCTTCGTTGATGCTTGCATCTTTCGACACCCATTTGAGCACCTTCAGTTATCATTTATGGATGACTAAATTCCAACCATTTATAGTTGAAATTGCTAATTCCAATCCTCGTAGAATTGTTATCCTGAAAGACCACCTAAAATTGACCCTACGTCCAGAAACATATTCATTTGACATGCTTAATAATTGGTAGAGGCATCAAACCAGAGATCATAAGAGTATGTCTGAGTTGGTCAGATTATTTCAAATTAGATATAATACTGACTAGTACTAAAGTCTCAGGTATATCACACAAGTCAATGTATGTTTGAAACATGTTAGGCAAGTTTCGGTTGGGTTGCGAAATTTCTGAATATTTCGAAAAAAAAATCTACTTTTAGATTTCATTGTATTTTTCAATAAATACATTGATAAATGTAACATGTTTATAAAAAAAGGTAATTAGCGAGAAGTACAAACTTTGAAGATAAAAAATTAAACAGAAAAACGGTAAGTTTTATTTTTAGACCGAAGGACAAAGTTCGAAATAAAATTAGTTTGAAGTAAAATACTAAATACAACTAGCGTTATATTTGGTTTTTACACTACACAAAAATGCTAGATAAAAGTAGCATTATGTTCAATTTTACACTGTACAAAATGTTAGTTATATTTTGCATTGTCTTTCATTCTAATTTTTTCTAAACTCTTCCCCTTGGTCTAAAATTAAAATTTGATGTCCTTCAACGTTTTTTTTTTTAATGTTTGTGGTGTGCCTATTTTTCACTATATAAAATTTAGCTGCAATCAGATTATTATGTAAATGTAATTTAACGAAGTTGAAATATTTGTGCTCCACAACCCAACTACTTTGTTCCTATATAATACAGAGACCCAATTCACAAATGATATGTACGCTTCCTGCAAGAAGCTTACCAGCAAATATAATTTTCTTCTTCTTTGAATTTCTAAATATTCCCAAAACAGTGAAAATAGATGTCTTGATTTGAACATGTAAATAAAAGCTCAAAAACGAGAATGGACCAACTTCTAATTACTCAAAACATTGATCATTCAATTAGTGCAAATACTAAAGCACCTGAGTTCTAAATCGCTTCTCAGATACTGAATTTCTTTTATATTTTTTTGGGTTTCTTTCATGTAATTCTTTAATTTCTTTTCTTCTGCGGTGCATGTAGTTCTTTAATTTCTTTTCTTATATAGTGCTTAGTGCCTTTCCGTTGAATTATTTACTATTTTTTTAACTTCATTTTTGTATCAAAGTTTTCTTTTAACTGTCTTTGAATGGAACAGACAATTTTACTGAATTCCAACCAGGTCATTGTGGGAACCAGACCTAAATGGCCAGGATTTTGAAGTGCCGGCCAAGACTTCGAACCTTGATTATAACATAAAACTATTCCAACAATGCTTGTCTAAATAGAGTGAGCCAGACACAACATTTGTAGAAACAACAGTTTACATGGATCATAACATCTTTACTCTTAATCTCATGCATATAGTATACTTAGCACAAACAATGAAACACAACATATCACAATTTCCAGAATTCATGCAAGGCATAACGTGTTTTATATTTTGGTGGAGAGTAAACCCAATTCATGTCGGTTCATCAAGAGTCATGTTCATTCATCAAGAGTCATGTCGGTTCATCAAGAGTCATGTCGGTTCATGAAAAGTCGTGTCCATTAGTGAATTGGTGTGTTTATTAATAAGTCATGTTTATTTATAAGGAAGTTAGTTCGCTATATATGCGTGGTCAATTTTGTTGTAAGCAAGCAAGTAAAAAAGAAATTTAAGAATGCTGAAATATTAATATTGTTCTCCATCTACCTCATATATAAATTTTCATATACCGCTAAATTTCCAACAGTTGGTATCAGAGCTCGGTCGAAATCATGGGATTTCTATTTTATATGCCGTTCATTCTCACAAAAGGAAATTTTGAAGAATGGAGTAATAAAATGAACGAAGAGTTAATCTCCAAAGGATTATGGGAGATTGTTTAAAGTGACTACGAATGGCCAAAAGATGTTAAAAATATGACAGAGAAAGAGAGAGACATTTACAAGTTTGAGATGGAAAGATTATCAAGCTCGTGTTGTGATGTGTGAGAACGTCGATGAAGAAGCTATAGACCATATTCTTCGAGAAAAATTTGCAAAAGATTCATGAAAATTATTGAAAGAGGTGTATGCAAAGCATGACACAAAAATAATAGAAGAAGACATCTGGATTGTTGAGAAAGAGAACGAGAAAAATAGTGAGGAGGAGAGTGATGCTGAAGCTAAAATATTTAGAGCAGAAGGTGAAGTAAAGGATGACATGAAGATGGACAATGTTGAAGAAAACTATCTTGAAATAAAAGAGGACAACAGTGCTGATACAAAAAAGGGCAAAGAAAGAGAAAGCTGCAGTGAAATAAAAAAGATTGCAGAAACAGAAAACAAAGGCGATAATAAAAATGAGGATGTCGAGTTGAGTGACCCTGATGATGCTGAGGTCGATGATGCTTCAATAAAAAAGGATGCTTGCAAAATTGCAGAGAAGGCAAATGAATGTAAAGGAGGTCCTGATGGTGTTCTTAATGTGATATCTGGTTTTGGCTCTACAGCTGGTGCAGCTCTTGTTAGTCACATGGATGTCGACAAGCTTGCTTTTACTGGATCGACTAAAACCGGTAAAGTGGTACTCGGAATGACTGCAAAAAACAACCTCAAGTCGTTACATTGGAACTTAAGGGAAAATCTCCAATGATCATATTAGATGATGTTAATTTCTCACCAATGTGTTTTGTAATCTCATACGAAAATCGAATTTTGGAAACACATAAAGAGATTGAATGGAAAGATATTATATATGATTCATTCAAATTTTATGACACTAGCTCAAGATGGAAGCTGATGAGCATAATTTTTGGAGAATTGTATGGCAATGAAGGAGGAATATATGAATGTGTTGCAGTAATGATTCAAGAAACAACATCAAAGATCTTTGTGATAGAAAAGAAGAAAAGAAGAAAGAAAGCTTAACCGATTTCTATACTTTTACCAAAACGTGTGAGATATAAAAGAAATCAAAGTCCTGATGTTCTCAAAGCTTTAACGTTTGAAGATATTGAAATAATCAAAGTTACAAGTTTAAAATGATTAAAGAACTGGGTTTAAATGGGGGTGTTGGAGAGTAAACCCAATTCATGTCGGTTCATCAAGAGTCATGTCGGTTCGTGAAAATCGTGTCCATTAGTGAATTGGTGTGTCTATTTAATAAGTCATGTCTATTTGTAAAGAAGTTAGTTCGCTATATATGTGTGGTCAATATTGTTGTAAGCAACCAACTAAGAAAGAAACTTAAGAATGCTAAAATATTAATATTGTTCTCCATCTACCTCCTATCTAAATTTTCATACACCTCTAAATTTCCAACTTATTTTGACAGTGTCATAGCGAATGGAGCATCTAGCAGCTGCAGATCCACCAGTTGCACGAATGTTGTTTTTGCATTCTTTCTTGACAGCCTTCATTGCCTTCTATAGGCATTTTGTGCATGTTACCACACTTGTTGTCAGTGAAGAAAAACATGATACTCTCCCAAATATTCTTGGACCTGCATATATGCTCATTGTTTCATGCTCAAAGTTACCATCAATTGGTGTCTTTTCCTTCAGTTCATTAAGGACAGTTTCTACGTTGTTGATGAATAAGTTTTGTCTTTCATTGTTGAATCTGGTTCTTCTCCATATTGAGTGAATTTACCATTTACATTCACTAATACTTGGGCAAATATCAAAGTGAATTCTAACGTCTTTGCTTTTGCAGAGAATAACTTCGTTTCTTTTGCTTCTTCAGAAGTTTTCACTTATATATATTTTTTAGTTTGCTGCAAAAAAATTGTAATGCTGCTTGGTTCTATAGATTTGTGAAGTTACATCTATTTATAGGTTCTATATTACGCGTTTTCTTATGATACGTGATCTAGGAATGGTTATATATGTTTTTGGCTATTTGCATCTTCTGATTATTATTTTTGGTTGCGAAGACCAATTCATTCTTCATATTTACAAAGTGCATAGTGCATGGGTAAGAATCCTCATACTATTCTAATATACGTTTCTTTCTTGTGGAGTTTCGAATAAACTTATGTTAATTAATTTATTTTTTCTAGTTTTCCTAACTATTTTTACTTCTTCATTTTGTTCCTTGTTATAATTGTTGAGATGTTCTTTTATTTGATTTGTTGGATGGTGTATGTAACGAACTGGGATTTTTGACTCCAAAAATCAACACAAAACTACCATGTTGACTATTCAGACATCGGAAATACCTGATCATTAATAGAAAGAAGTTAGAGGGTGAGAATAGATAAGATAGAAAATTAGAATAGAAGAAGAAGAAGATCACCACAGAATAGAATCAGAGTAATGCGAATCTCACAGCGGAACGAATAAAATATAATATATAACATAACTTTGTGATAAAATAGTATATATATAATAACATTATCAGAGTACAACACTTACACACAGCGGAAATAACAATAGCTATATAATCCTGAAGCCTTCTGCTTCAAGCTCCTCCAAGTATATCTGTAAAGACCTGAACTACTTGACTGCCCGTACAAATTTGGGCACCCAAAGTTTAGGGAAAACAAAACAAAATAAACTTTGGGTCAGTCATGGGACTGGTGTGAGTAAACTCAAATCATTTGGTTTAACTTTTCAAAATCCTTTTCAAAAGAAAAAGTAATGTAAGACCGATCCACACATAAACACGGACGGTTTTTACCTTACGATGACCCAAAACACTTTCAAAATCAATAATTTTCTGATATTATAATAGTGTCTAATCACAAGTAATTAACAATCCAGTAGAACGCTTGCATCTCACGTTCCACATATATAGTATACAAACAAAATCACGGGCATTTATTGGAGATTAGATTCCGACTATGACAAGGTATGTGACCACCCGCCGATAGTGTATCTCTGGAGGCGAATACATTGGGTTCAACAAGAACGTCTTGCAACCCGGCCCACACATGACCGACCACTCATTTCGCTTGAGTGTATCGAATGTACATCACCAACGGTTGGGAGCTACCCACCATTTCCCGCAAAGGGATAGCATCGAAAATAGATAAAAGAATGAAATGGATTTTCTCTAGATAGGTGATATACACCCTAACAGGAGCGACCCACCTAGCCATGTTGCCTACCCGATTTCTGCCATTTCCCGGTTGATGAGGCTTGAGGTCATTACGTATCTTTTGGAACATCTGACCACCATTCACTTTGAATGCCACGTCGTCATACCCGCCAAATCACAAATTGAATTCCCCAAAAATACCATTTGTATAAAGCTAAGAGAAACGAATTCCTCTGCCACCAAACGTGAGTATGTTTGAAGAGATCAACTTACGCGATCCGTTGGATATACTTGGTCAGACATTCGTCCATTTACGTTGTCCTGGGACTAGACAAACCGATGGCACTATTCTGTAAACAGGATAGCTCTTGCATAACTCCGTGTTCAATTTGATCGCAACGCTAACGTCCATACAGAGTGGTTTTCAGATAATGAATCCGATCCCCGTCTCTTCATATTGATGACGGAAAAATGGTCAAAAACTACAATAGTCAGTGATTTAACTATTAAAGAAAAATAGGTGTACAACCAACGATCTTATTTCCAAATAGGAATTCGATCGAACAATCATCAATCAACATTTATGTTACGACCCGAAATCCCCCTTACGGGAAATCACGGATAGTACTGAGGACAAGACGAATCAGAACGCAAAAAGAAGAACATTTCATTGTTAATTACAACAATTCCATCGGAATACAAGAATATACAGAGTATAAACAAATAAAATACATTCAATAAATATCAAAGATTACAATAAATTACTGCAGCGGAAAAATAATACAATACACAACTGAAAGAAATGTACGGATACAGAGCTTTCCGGATATCGTTCCAGCTGTAAACCAGGTTCCTGTGAATATAAATCTGCAAAACCAAAACTGCAAGCCGCCCGTGTGGAAATAGGGGCACCCAGAGTTTAGGTTAAAACAATAAACTCCAGGTCAGTCATGCGACTGGTGTGAGAACTAAAACAGTTATTAATCTTTATTTTAAAGTTAGGTAAATCAAGGGACCACGCCGTATAACACGGAATGAGTTTCCTTCCAAGAACACTAGTGCATAAAACAACAGCGCAATGCTAAATAAAGAACAATGAAGCTATTATAAGACCCAGGTCCCATCACACAATGCAACGCAAGCCGAAGGATAGAGTTTTTACTTATAATAGCTAAGAATGCTGGGTACGTAAAATTTCATGTTTTATTATTACTAAAAGTGTATAGTGTCAAAACAATTTCAATCATAGACAGCATAAGTGCCCCATACCACTATGTCTCCATATATAGGTTTACAATCAAAACTGCAAAGTCACGTATTGGAAGTTGGATTTCCATCTGCGAACCGAGGCTAGGGATCATCCTCACCGGCTTCGAGACAATCTAGCCCGTGTCTCAGGTACAGCCGCAACTGCCCCATGGATCGTCAGGATCAGTCCACCGATGTGGATTATTATGCCTGATCACTGCGTTTCCCTGCCCTTTGGGGCGTAAATGAGCCAAATGACTCCTTCGGCTCCACATAGTCACCGATATATCCAAGGCGCCTCGCAACAGCAACAACCACACATGTGAAAATAATATAAATGTCAGGGCTGGTAGGTCACTGACACCACCCTAGCTAGAAGGAAACGCATGCCCTCCCCGAGGTCCTCTCCCGTTTCTGGTTCACAACCGGGATGTGAGGCTCGCGAATCAACGCTACACAAAGCTATGCCACACAAGCCGTGCTTTGATCATCAACCACAAGACCTTGCTTTTCAACAGAAGCCTTGATCATTTGCCATTTAGGCATGCCACACAGGCAATTCACTCCATGCGATTGATATCCATCAATATATAGCCCCTGAGCTCGTACGTCTCAGAGAAGGACATTAAGCAAGAGAATAAATTCTCCGCCGCCAAACAGATATATATTTGAGAGAAATCAATCACACAAAATAAAATCCAATGTCAGACACACAGTCCATTTATAAGTTCGTTCTGGGTCTGAATGAAACCGGAGGCACCTTGTACCTCGCATATCCATCGATCTCCAAGTACGTCTGGCCGATCACCAACTGATTCCCTCCTCTTGGGTGTACAACCCAATCAAGATCATCAGTAATCACCCAAACGATGTGAAGACCTCCGGTCTTCGACCACCGTCTTCATACTCGACACATCGTCGAATCAGTTATTCAGAATGGGATAACCCCGGTCTTTCTGAATAACTCGCGTATATAATAAACAAGTGTTACACAAACCCAACATACGCCTCATTCCAATTCAGATTATTCTTTTATTAAAATATTCTTATTCTTTGGGAAAGGTTCCCATTAATTTTATCAAAGATAAATTCTTTAAATTTATTCTTTAATCTTCTTTTGAATATCAATTCAAATTAGTCGGGATTAGCGAACCACACCGAAGTAATCATTTATTTTATTTCCTAATCCCAACCGATTCATCCCATGAAGTAAAACTGGTCATACTTCATAGCTAACACCACGGTGTTATCGGTAAATTCAGTTACCATTTCACGTTTAAATCTAATTAAAGATTTAACTATCGCCTGGAGCAAAACTGGTGATACCCCATTCTCGATCATTTCAATCTAATTAAAGATTCATTAAAACTCCACTTAGTTTTAATCTTCACAAAAATCAATATCCTGTCTTTAACTGGGTTACAGAACCAATGTCATTTAAAACACGGTTCACGATAAACCCAAAATCACATTCTATTCCATCAGCCTTTAACCGTAAATTAGCAAGTGAACAATTCCCTAAGTAATAACCCCGAAGGCCGAAACCAACATCAGATCAATACTCAAGAAATCATTCAACTCAACTAATCTTCAGTTAGTTTCTGATTTTCTTAACTCCGTTGGATCTAAGAACAATATTATTGAAGATACCGTTCACGACAACCCAAAATCACATTCCATTAATTATCGGGTTAAAGAACAAGTGTTATTTAAAACACCATTCACGATAAACCCAAAAATCAATCCAAATTAAATTCAATTCCAATTAAATATCATTTAATTGGTATACTTCATTAAATCTAAATAAAAAGATTTAATCTTTTTCTCAACTGGATTTAAGAACAGTGTTAATGAAGACACCATTCACGACAAATCTAAATCTCATTTGATATTAAATGCAAGGCTCTGAATAGAAAATATATCGACTTATATTCAATATCAAATTCTACGACCAACAAATATCGTATTGGAAATAACGATATCAATATATCTTTCAAATTTCCATAACAATATCTATATAATCACGAAATCCACATCGAAACATTCCAAAGACAATTTCGATTCAAATCCATTTTCACTTTATATATTGGAAATTCTGGTTATTTTTAAAACCATTTCAAATCCACTTTATTTATTTTAAAAATAAATGGGATTATAATTCTAGTTCAAAACTAGTTCATTTCAATAAAAAATTATTTTTATCTTTTCAAATTTGGAATTTTTCATCCCAATCCTTCACAAATCATTTCTTATGATTTTACACAAATTATTACTATTTTTAATAATTTTATCAAGGCCCGTACAGTCGATTTCCATCAACGGCCATCGAACTCCACTTACAGCGACCTTTTCCAAATTTGATTTGGACATAATTCCAAATCCAACCGTTAGATTTCTAATTTTTAATATTCGTTAGAAAGCTCTTTTCGATACGAACCCAACGGTTCCGGTTTTAGGAGAATCCGACGGTCCGATCTCCCGTAATGTCCATTCGAAGTCAATAGTCGAAATTCACGAACTGCCGCAGCGCGGCGCATTCTATTCAGGCCCTTATATATATATATAATATATATGTATTATATATATTTCGTCGATTTCCTTTTAAAACGTATTTTATAAATCGTTTTAAATTCGTTTTCAAAACGATTTCAACTTCCTATTCAATTTCAAATCAAAATTGAATATTCCATATCATCGATATACAAATGATAATATTTTTAAAATATTATATTTTGAAATCACTTCTTTTTCTATAATCATTATAAAAACGAATATAATCGATATAAATATCGTTCGCGTCAAAATGGCACATATCTAATCCACACGACTTTATATATTTCAATAACTTCTTTATTCTATTCAATAAATGAATATTTATTCTATTCAACACAAGAATCTATATTTCTTTCAACACATGAATATTCTCAACACATGAGTATCGTGAACACATGACTATTTTTATTATTTAATATATTTTATAGAATTGTGCTTTATATCATTTAATTCTTAATCAGACTCTAACCTTTTTAGCATAAAAAATCTAACCCTTTCTACATATAAAAATCAAACCTTTATAAATATAAAGATCTGATTTTTTACGCAACTAAAAATCATACTTTTATAATGCTAAATACATACAAAAACTGATTTTAAAAATAATGCATATCATGTAAAAAACCTGATTTTTTTAAACATGTATATAATCTAACTAAGTAAAAAAACAAATTACTGTTCCTAGCCAATTTGGTCAGAGGTGGGGAGCAGAAAGCGGCACAGGTGGTTCTAAGGAGGAGGGGGGCTGCACTGGCCAGTGACAGTCCTGGGGTGCCTTCCGCAGGCGGCGTCGGCTACTTCTAGGGTTTTGGGGGGAGTTGGGGTTCTTCAAATTGAAGAGGGAGGTGGAAGGCTGGCGGCGAGGCATGGGGGAGAAGATCGACGGTGGGTGGCGGCGAGGATGGGGCGCGACGCAGGCGATTGGCTGGAGCGCGATTCCGTCGTCATCGAGGTTTTTTTTTGAACTTTTGACTGTGGCAGAGAAAGGAGGGGGTGGAGAGGATATTATATAATTTAGGATTAATTGACAAGAATAATCCAAAGTTTGACATGTCTTCCTATATTAATCCGAAGTTTGGGTTATTTTTAAATAATCCCAAGTTTAGGGGGTCCCTTCCCATACTGATCCCGATGACTTATTAACTTGTTGTAGCCGGTTATCAAACTTAAGTTCATCTTCCCCAAACGATTTTTGTGGAGTGGGAAACTACTTTGGGGAAGATGAATTTAAGTTTGATAACCGGCTACAACAAGTTAATAAGTCATCGAGATCAATATGGAAAGGGACCCCCCAAACTTGGATTAATTAAAAATAATTCAAACTTCGGATTAATACGGGAAGACACGTCAAACTTCGGATTATTCTTGTCAATTTATCCTATAATTTATATATTTAATTATATTTAATTTTCAAAGAAAATAACTTTTTAATATGAACTCCAACCGTTGCCCAACGACTGATGCCCCTAGCTAATTACCCCCGTTCCGAACCTAATGAGATATGTTTCATAGGCTAGTTTGACAGTTTTGATATGTTTCCGTCAAAATCAAAATATAAATCTGTATATTGAATTTGAACGCACCTTTCAATTTACCGGGGCCACATACGGACTCTAAAAATACTCGAAAAATATTTTCAGCTTCGTATTGACGATACTGTTTTAACAAAACTAATTTTTTCAAATTCTGAGACCGTTTGAAAAATGACCATTTTCCAGTCGATTGAAATCAACTGAAACTAGTCAAACGCGTTTTCCTTTGTCATGCTCACATATTGATTCAGAAAATTACGAATTTTGAAATCTAGCAATAACTTGACATCACGTATCCAACAAAAGTGGTTTCGTCGAAAACAGAGGTCGTTTGCAAAATTTCCATTTTTAAGGGCTATATTTTCCGTAGCGACTATTCTGAAATTTCAACTGGGCATAACTTTTTATTACAACAACAACAACAAAGCCATATATCCCAAACAAGTTGGGGTTGGCTAGATATGGAACCCAAAATTAAAATAAAATAAAATAAATAATGATGATAATATATATATATATAAAAGGGTTTAAAATAACCAATTAAATAAAAGTCATCCGATAAAGGTTTTTTTTTTTAATATTAATAATAATAAGAAGTAAAAATGTTCAATAAAAGTGAAATAAAATCTAAAATAGTAAATAAAAAGTAAAAAGGTTCAGTAAACGTGGAAAAAAAACTATGGTTCTGGTACATGGATTGCCAATTTCCATGCACTCCTATCAACTACCAGCTCTTCCGATAAACTCCAGTTACTTAAATCTCTCTTTATTATCTCCTCCCATGTCATTTTAGGTCGACCTCAACCTCTTTTTGGGCCTTCGGCGCGACCTAGAATTCCAGCGCGTACAGGTGCATCATATGGTCTACGTTGGATATGTCCAAACCATCTCAAGCGGTATTGGACTAACTTCTCTTCAATAGGCGCAACTCCAAGTTTTTCTCGAATATCCTCATTTCTAATCCGATCTCGTCTGGTATGCCCACAGCTCCAACGCAGCATTCGCATCTCTGCTATTCTTATCTTCTGGACGTGTTGCCTCTTAGTAGGCCAGCATTCTGCACCATATAACATTGCAGGTCTGATTGCTGTCCTATAGAACTTCCTTTAAGCTTCTGAGGAATCTTCCGATCACAGAGAATGCCAGATGCTAGTCGCCATTTCACCCATCCTGCTTGAATTCTAAAACTAACATCCTTATCAATCTCTCCATCAAACTGCAACATAGATCCTAAGTATCGAAACAATTCCTTCTTGGGTACTACTCTACCGGCCAGGGTAACATCTCCGTCATCTGACCTGACACTGCTAAACTCACACTTCATATACTTGTTTTAGTTCTGCTAAGCCTGAAACCCTTTGATTCCAAGGTCTCCCTCCACAACTCCAGTTGTCGATTAACCCCTATTCTACTTTCATCAATCAACACAACATCATCGGCAAAGAGCATACACCAGGGAATCTCTCTTTGTATATCTTTTGTGATTTCATCCATCACTAATGCAAAAAATATAGGGGCTCAAAGCCGAACCTTGATGTAACCCTATGTTAATTTGAAAGTCTCTGGTCTCACCATCGCATGCCCTAACACTAGTCACAACCCCCTCGTACATATCCTTAATAAGGGTAATATATTTTGATGGCACTCTCTTCCTTTCTAGCGCCCACCACATAACTCTCCTCTGTACTCTGTCATAAGCTTTCTCCAGGTCGATAAAAACCATGTGGAGATCTTTCTTTTGCTCCCTGTATCTCTCCATAAGTTGCCTAACCAAGAAAATCGCCTCAGTGGTTGACCTTCCCAGCATAAAACCAAATTGATTCCTAGAGACACTTGTTAACCTCCTCAAACGTTGCTCGCAAACTCTCTCCCAAGCTTCATTGTATGACTCATAAGCTTAATTCCTCTATAGTTTGTGCAACTTTGAATATCTCCTTTATTCTTGAAGATTGGAACTAAAATGCTTCTCCTCCACTCATCTGGCATTTTGTTTGATTTGAAAATACTGTTGAACAACTTAGTTAGCCATCTTATCCCTGCATCTCCAAAGCATCTCCACACCTCAATAGGAATATCATCAGGCCCTACCGACTTGCCTGATTTCATACGTTTCAACGCCCCCTTTACCTCAGCTTCTTGAAATCTCCGCACAAAATGTCTATTGGTGCTATCGGCTAAGTCTTCCAACTCGATCGAAGAGCTATCACTTTCTTCGTTGAAAAGCTTATCAAAGTATTCTCTCCACCTATTCTTTATCTCATCTTCCTTCACCAAAAGTCTATCATTCTCATCCTTAATGCATTTCACCTGATTGAAGTCCCTTGTCCTCCTCTCGCGCAACCTAGCTATTCTGTAAACGTCTTTTTCGCCCTCCTTTGTACTTAGCCTTTGATATAAATCTTCGTACGCTCGTCCCCTTGCTTCACTACTGCTCTCTTTGCAGTCTTCTTTGCCACTTTGTACCTGTGCATGTTCTCTTCGCTTCTATGATGGTACATGCGTTTGTAGCATTCCTTCTTCTCTTTGATAGCCTTTTGCACCTCGTCATTCCACCACCACGAATCCTTGGGTTCTCGCGTGCTTCCTCTTGTTATCCCAAACACCTCAGTGGCGACTCTCCGAATGCAAGTTGTCATCGCATTCAACATGACATTTGCTTCTCCTTCCACATTCCAAGCTCCTTCTCCCATCACTCTATCTTTAAACACCCGTGAAGCATCTCCTTTGAGTTTCCACCATTTCGTCCTGCTAATCTTCGCTCTCTTATCCTTCACCATCCGAAGACGAAACACGCATACCAACTGCTGGTGTTGTGAGACGAAACATTCTCCAGGTATGACCTTGCAATCAACACAATCTCGTTTACTATCTCTTCTAGTTATGACAAAGTCAATCTGGCTAGCCTGTTGGCCACTACTAAAGGTGATCAGATGTGATTGCCTCTTTCTAAAGAAGGTATTAGCAATCATGAGATCAAAAGAGAGAGCGAAATTCAAAATATCTTCACCCTCTTGGTTCCTACTGCCAAATCCAAAACCACCATGCACTCGCTCAAAACCCCCGCTAGATGAGCCAACATGGCCATTGAAGTCTCCTCCTATAAAAAGTTTCTCGCTACTATGCACATTCCTAACCATGACATCCAAGTCTTCCCAGAACTTCCTTTTGGCTTCTTCACTTAAACCTACCTGTGGGGCATATGCGCTAATGACATTCAAAACTGCCTCGCCAACTACTAGCTTATCTAGGATGATCCTATCGCCTCGTCTTTTGACGTCAACCACATTGTTCTGAAGGTTCTTGTCAATCAATATGCCTACCCCATTCTTGTTACATACTTCTCCCGTGTACCACAATTTGAAGCCAGTGTTCTCCATGGTTATCACGGCGGTAAGTCGAGTCCAGTCGACGGAGTTGCAATTAGTCGACTAGTGGACTAGTCGTAGACTAGTCGAGGCTAGTCGATAAATAAATATATACATATGCATAAAAATTCAAACATATGCATAAAAATTTAAACATGTAGTAACATGCCTCATTGCTTCTTGCAGGGCAGTAATATGAAGTGACAATCACCGTTGATAGACATCAATATTGGTGACTTGCTAGCAATATAAAGTGATTCTAGCAAGGTAACATGTTATATAAAATGATGTAAAAAAAAAAATAGTGATGTATCATGAAATGATGCAATATAAAGTATTTCAATCTTCTAACGCCTGAATGCATTTGTTTACCACAAAGAATGCATTGAACCACATCCTTTTTATTTAAATCAGGCCAAAATCCATATTTCCATCCAATATCTGTTGATTTTGCCTTTCGCTTTGGATCCTTGGAGGGATCATACGATTCAACACTTGTCGCTGGTGTTTCTACAATCATCTGTTTAAAAAAACAAAAAAACAATATCAGTTCAGCTGTAATAGAAAAAAATAAACAATGAAACAAAAATACAGTAAACAAAATTAGCAGCATACGTGTTAAGGAAAAACAGCAGACCAGTTATACTAATTACTGTACAGGAAAAAAAAGACAGCAAAAAAAAACCTAGGGTTAGTCGAACTGGAGAGGAGTGGGCTCTGGAGTGGCGGCGGCAGGAGGACTGGCGGCGGCAGGAGAAGCGGCAGCGGCACTAGGGTTTCTGGAAGCACGATTTTCTTCTATTCGATGTTTCTGTCGTTCGATACGTATACTACTTGAAAGCAGGTCTTTTTTTTGTTCTATGTCCAGTTATACGATGTCAATCTGTTAGATTTTTTTGTATGTTTTGGACCAAAATTTGAACCAGTCTGTTAAGTCGTTCACTAGTCGACTGACTAGTCGAGACCAGTCGCTCCTTGTCGATCCAGTCGACCGACATATTGACAAATTTCATGTCGAGAGACCTAGTCGGTCACTTGGGACCGACTAACCGACTAGTCAACGACTAGTCGCGACTAGTCGGTCGCCGTGATAACAGTGGTGTTCTCCACCTCCTTCGCCTTCTGACCCACCCATTTTTTCCCGCTATGAAATTTCAAATAGATATTCAATTTTTTGGGCATAACTTTTTATTCCCGCTATGAAATTTCAATTTTTTGGATTCGTTGAAAAGATATTTTCAAATAGATTCTAATTTTTTTGGTTTTGCTAAAATCCGGTTTATTTTGAGTCCTGTACATTCATTTGAACTTTGAAATCGAATTTTCAAACTACCGCGCCATTTTCAATTCCTTTTATAATTAAAAATAAACATTTGTATTCTAACGTCGATTCAAATAAATATATACGTTCTAATTCTATTCAAAGTAAATTTCTCATCGTTATTATTTAAAATAATCCATTTTAAATATTCAAAATTCACTAAAATTGCCAAAATAAAATTTTAAATTGGCTCAGATTTCCGGGTTATTACAGTTTATCTCTTTTAATTTAATTTATCATTAATTTATTCATTTCCCATTTCTATATATTTGTAAATTCTGATTTTCTAAATTTAGAAAATGTACTTTATTAATCATTTGAAAACATCTCCATATTTACTCCCATTTCTTGTTTTCTATATTAGAAAACATTTCTGATTTCTTTTATTTGGAAAACATTTTCAAAACTCCTTTATTGGATTTAACAGATGTTTAAATAAAACATCACTAAGTCATTTCAAACCATTACACTCATTAACTAAATTCACTTAACCAACCTTCACTAACGAACCTTACCTATCCCTTAGTTAAAAACGAAGTCAATCAAGTTGGGGTATAATTACCTCTCAGACCTTAACTGAACACATTTCTAACCTCGAAATCGACAAAGTTCACCCTTTTAAATCTTTTAACCAACTTCCTTACGTAACTCGGATTCTATTTATGAATCCACTTCTTTTACCAAAATCATTTGGATTATACAGTAGTGTTATAATCCCATACCTCCGAAATATAATAACTTAAATATAACTTCTATTTCTTAATTTGAATAAACAAACAAACAACTAATTTATAAATACATAAATAAATAAATCTTGATCTAAAAACAGAAAGTAAATAGTACTTTCCCTAATTCGATATAATCGAATTTCAACTTACAATTCTCTCTCGAATAATCTCTATTCGATAACTTCCTTTTGAATAACCATATTCGATTATCTCATTCTTCGAATAACTATATTCGATAAACCCTCTTTCGAATAAAATACATTCGATAACTCTTCCTTTCGGATAGCTTATATTCGATTAACTCTCTTCTTTGAATAACATATTCGATAATCGCTCTCGAATAACTTATATTCGATAAATCCTCTTTTGAATAACTTATATTCGATTAATTCTCTTTCGAATAACTTATATTTGATTAATCTAATATCGGTTTCCAACCGAATACTCATTATCTGGTTAAATTCTGATTTTATTTAATGTATACTTCCTTAAAGAAATTATTTCGTAACATCTGGCCCAGTTGAATTCTAATTACCAATCTTTACATATTTTATTTATTTCTATTCATATTTAGATCATCGAAATACATTCCATCCTTTCCTTTTTAAAACAACTCAACCTTCCCATTTTACACTCACTTTTGGATTTGAAATCTCAATTATCCACTGATAATTATATTTTTAATTCATTTATAAACATTGTTTATAAATCACAACACTTGTCTTCATTTTTAAACAAGTTATTTATTTCTAATCATTTTAAATTCCATTTCTGTTAAATTTCTATTTCAAAAATCTACTCCTTTATAAATGGGTTTATTTGCAAAATCTTTGCTTAAATCCATTTTTCACACCAAATGTGAAAAATATTCCTTTTATACAATCTTTTAGTTTGATTTCGTATTTTAAAACAATATACCAATTCTAACTTCTATTTATAGGTTTATTTATACGAAATCTTCTTTTTATTTCTAACACTTAAATCTCTTTTAAAATTCCCTTTATAAATGTTGAGTTCACATTCTGTTTAAAATATCAGTGTTAAAAACCGATCTCTACTTCTCTATAGAAGTACAGAATTATATATTCCATTTATCAAAAGATAAATATACTTTTTAATTTATAAACATTGTTTATAAATTTATTTGCTTAAATTTATCCGTTAAAACAAATTTCTATTTAAAATCTACTTTGAAAGCATCTTCTCGTTGTTCTTTTATATCTTGCCAATTCTCCTTTATAATTCTATTTATTTTCCCAAATAATTTCCTTATTAATTAAATTTGATTTCCGAAATATTTCCTTTCAATTCTATTTGTTTTCCTAAATATTATATTTACTCCATAAAGTTCTTTATTTACTCCTTATTACTTTCATTTAGTAATTTTAACCAAATCGGTCTTTCAGACTTCCATATAACTGTTATTAACCTCATACAGAAGTCTTTTATTTAAATTTCAAATATCTCCTTTAAATAAGTCCATTTGATTTTATAAAATTCCAATTCCAAAATCCTATATTCACTTCATACATTTCTTTTTATAAAATACTTTGATCTTATAAGAATATTTTATTTCAATATACACTTTGAAAATTTCCTTTTTATATAAAATCCTTTGATTTTATATAAATATTTTATTTCAAATTAGAGTTTGAAATTTCCTATTTCACACTCCAGTATTTCCTTTGGTATTTAAAAGTACCAAATAACAATGATCAAACACACATAATCAACAACAGATTATAAATCACATCATATATCACAATATACAAAAAATAGTAAAATAAATGTTGAGGAACCAAGTTGGGTCCCTCCGAACTGTTTCCCTGCATCCACAGATGTTAATTACATAAATAACACGAATATGAAATATTCTGATAAACAGAATCAATATTCGATTAACGATTTATATCTATATCATTATCTATATTTTCAACCAATTAACTAGCAGTTCAACCAAACAGCCAACACACAACAAACAACCATCATTTATAAATTCTAAAAAATATATTTTATAAAAATATAAAGTGAGCAGAATTAGTGAGATTTACTCACATTGGACGATCATCGTTAAATAACGATAACTGTCGCTTGATTCAGACGGACATTTTATTTCATTATAAATTGTAACGAGATCCAATTTGCTCACAGTCAGTTTCATTGCGAAGCCCTCGTCCCTACAGTCCCAGTGGATCTGACCGTTCGAAATTCTGATTAAGTATGAGCAAGTTATTGTCATTACAAGTTTATACAAAGATATAATTGGATATTAAATTAAAACTAGGCTTTTATTTTCGAAATGGGCCTCACCATTTCCTCACACGGCCCATCATTTCATTTCAAGCCCAGACCTGTGCTTCCCTTCTGCCACCAAGAGATGGAATCTGCCACTTCTCTTACCTTCCACTCCACATCCAACAGTTCGGCTCTTTCCATTTCTTTTTTTATACTTGGGCCTTAACATAAAAACTGGGCCATCATCATTTGCAAAGGCCAGACCCGCTCACCCTTCTTCCCCGAGCTCATTCCCACGCTCCAGTAAACATCGCGATGGAAACATGGCCATTTCCGCTTCCGTACTACTCCAGTAACCCTTCCAACCTTCCACGAAATCCCACACAACCACCACCGTTGTACTTTGCTCCTCACACACAACATTTTCATCACCACAATATTGAACTCGCCGCCATTAAAAAGGATGCTACACAGCTCCATCCCACGCTAGCTACAGGAGAATGCGACAATTAACATCACCGAATCTCACCAAACATTGCCCCCAACTGCTAAACTCCTCCGCAAGTTCATCTAAAATCCCCAATCCGATCATAAATGCACCAAAATCCCAATATTCGAAACCCTAGGTTCGAATAAACCATTCTGTAAATTTCGTCACGTATCAAACGAAGTTCGAACCCAGAAAAATTGATATAGATGTAAAGAGAAAACCAGCAGGAATCCGAATACATTTATCTAGGGATTTATAGGTTTTGTTTTTATTTTTGAAGAGCAGTAAATTTTCGTTTTCTGAAGAAAAACTTGGCGACGCAAATTTCTTTGACTAAGGAGAATGAAAATTAGGTTTTAGGTTAAGGGAGGGTATATTTATAGGGTGGGTTGGCTTATCTAAGAAGCTTCATACATTTTTATATTAATTTGAAATGTCCTGCTGCTTGTTTTGTGCTTCTAAAAATCCGTATGATCACATACGATATTCAAATTTGATGAAAATTGACACGCAGCTATGGTTCGACATTGCGGACCCGACAAAGCTAGTTTATTCGAATTTCGACTTTGTTTGCTCACACAACTTATTTTTAACCATCAAAATAATGACTGTTTTTCAGATTAACATCCCATACGGCCACATACTCTAAAAATCACGGAAATTAAAATCTAACAATAATTTAATATTGCGGACCCAACAAAACTAGTTTCGTCAAAAACAGAGGTCGTTCGCCAAAATGGCAATTTTAAAAGCTCTAAATAAACCCTTTTAAATATTAATATATTTAAAAACAATTAAATTAAATATAAATAAATATATGTTATCGTATATATATATTCACATACGATATCATACAGCTCTAAAATATTCCTATCGGGATTTATAGCTCGATATTTCAAAGTTCCCAGTTATATCGATATTCTATTTATATTAAATTCCTTTTAAAATATAAATAAATCGATATAAATTACAAAGGAATTCCATAGCGACTTTTCTAACATTTGATTTGGACATAACTCAAAATCTACATGACGAAATCTCGATTTTTCACTTCCATTGGAAAAATATCATTCAACAGATTCCAATGTTTCTTGTTTCACAGAAATCCGATTTAAAACGGATTTTGTATATTCAATTAAATTTTGGATCGTCAAATTACGAACTGCCGCGCCATTTCGAGCTCGATTTTAATTATAATATAACTCTACGTTCAAACTTCATTTAAATAACATATTCGTTATTCAAATTCAATTCCAAACTGAAATATATATTTTGAATTGCCCAATTCACAGAATATTGTGAATTCTACTATTTCCGACTATTTCAAAGATTAAATATATTATTCTATTATTTAATTTAATTAAATACTCACTATTATTTAATTCTATGACCATTCAAATATCTAAATCACTATTTATATAATTAAATAAATTAATTATTACACAGTAAAATATGAGTCGTTACATTCTTCCCCCCTTAAAATAATTTCATCCTCGAAATTACTAAGGTAGAAAACAAACCCTATTGACTAGTACAAATTTATTTGTTTACTTATCAACTTCAATTTCAACTGAACCAATTTAATTTCAATTAAAATATTAATTGATTCTTATCAATGAAAATTTTCTTAAATCCTGAAAATTTTCTAACATCCGAAATTTTTGAAAAATTTCGCCAACACCTCCTTTGTACCGGTCAATAGTTCAAAACCCAACTCGCCTCTCTAGGCCCTTTCCTTTCAAAAAGAAAATCAAAAATCCAAGTGGCTTGCCGATTCGGCACATAAAACCTCATATGAAAATTTAAACATGTACCTTTTTGTTGGGCATATCATTACATCCTTGCACTTGCTTCTACCCAATACCTGCTGATCATATATCCATTTATACTAATCGATTTCCAATCAATTTCAACAAATGGTATCTCAACACAATTATTCGCTTATCCAAAGCCAAATTCCGTTTCAAACTCGAGTTCCATTCTCGATTCCAAACTCCTAACTCACCAATCCAATTCCATTTCAGATTCTTATCTCATAATTCAAAATCTGATTTTACTTGATATGTTATATTCCAATTAAATTTCCAGTTAATTGGTTTAAATTCAATTCCAGCTTTTTTTCACAAATTTTTGTTTAAATTCGTTTTTGTTCAAACAATCCCTCCTAGGAGTTTTTAAACAGTTTGGCTCTTTCAAAAATCAAATATTCCTTTTCAGGATTCACAACAACTTGTTTTCTCAAAACAATTCAACACAAAATCTTTGGTAGTACTCCGTCACTTACAACTCGAAAATGAACACTGATGATGTGGCCAGCATCATCAGAGTTATTTCCCAGCCGTCGAAGTGAGTTCAATACTATATCACTTTTCAAAACCATTTCTTAATCATTACCATTTTGAAATTATTTCAAAATATCTTTATAATGTTTGGAAAACAATTTAAATCTCTCAGGATTTTAAAATTCTCATCTACTTAATCCAAATCCACTTACTAACATTCTTTCAACTTTTAGGAATTTTAATTCCAATTCTTATTTTAAATTCAGATTTAATTCATCTGATTCCATATATTACACTTATATGAATTCTAATGGGTTATATTTAACCATGTCAACTTTTGTAATCTCATTTGATTATAATAACAACCAACACATCCAACATACTATAATATTTCCAATATTAATCATTCGTTTATATCAAAATATAATTTGGGTAAAATTATTTCATTTACCCTCTTTCAAAACATACTATGTCGGTTTATCGTATTCAAGCATTTAGAAACTCCTATCGATATAGCGGATCAAACTGATCGACCAGAACTTATAAACAACTCAACCAATAAATCTCCACAATATAAAATCATTTTATATCAAATAACAAATACGTTCACTTCTATATATACACTCAACTCAATCTAGGGTATTACTAACCCTATCTCTATTGAGTTACGCCACAGAGCCAAGATAATCACTTAACCTTCAACTCTGATACCACTATAACAAACTGGGATTTTCGACTCCGAAAATCAACACAAAACCAACATGTTGACTATTCAGACATCAGAAATACCTGATCATTAATAGAAAGAAGTTAGAGGGTGAGAATAGATAAGATAGAAAATTAGAATAGAAGAAGAACAAGATCACCACAGAACAGAATCAGAGTAATGTGAATTTCACAGCGGAACGAATAAAATATAATATATAACATAATTTTGTGATAAAACAGTATATATATAATAACATTATTAGAGTACAACACTCACACAGAGCGGAAATAACTATAGCTGTATAATCCTGAAGTCTACTGCTTCAAGCTCCTCCAAGTATATCTGTAAAGACCTGAACTACTTGACTACCCGTACAAATTTTGGGCACCCAAGAGTTTAGGAAATCAAAACAAAATAAACTCTGGGTCAGTCATGGGACTGATGTGTGAGTAAATTAAAATCATTTGGTTTAACTTTTCAAAATCCTTTTCAAAAGGAAAAGTAATCGTAAGACCGATCCACACATAAACACAGACGGTTTTTACCTTACGATGACCCAAAACACTTTTAAAATCAATACTTTTCTGATATTATAATAGTGTATAATCACAAGTAATTAACAATCTAGCAGAACGCTTGCATCTCACGTTCAACATATGTAGTATACAAACAAAACCGCAGGCGCTTATTGGAGATTGGATTCCGACTATGAGAAGGTATGAGACCACCTGCCGATAATGTATTCTAGAGGCGAATACACTGGGTTCAACAAGAACGTCTTGTAACCCGGCCCACACATGACCGACCACTCATTTCGCTTGAGTGTATCGAATGTACATCACCAACGGTTGGGAGCTACCCACTGTTTCCCGAAACGGGACAGCATCGAAAATAGATAAAAGAATGTGTAACGACCCGCCATTTTGATCGTGCCGATTGACAAAACATGTCAACTCGAAACGTCCAAAACAACAGATTGTTATTAGCTTCTGGGGTAAAATAGAATAAATCATAGAATCACAGAACACAGACATAGATATAGAGCAATATAATACCTCGCAGCGGAAAAATACAAAATACAATAGTAGTTCATGAAGCTACTAATTAAAAATTTACATCAGAGTTTACAAAAATAATACAGCGGAAGTCTGATACAATAAATAACTGATAACAATCTGAAACAGAATGACAAAGATAACTGAACAAGTAGATATAAATGAGAAAACCCAATAATCTTCAAACTCCAAGAGTGGATCTCGAAAGCTGTGATAATCGATCTGACCCGAGCAATAATGCAAAACAAAACAACTCGGATCAGGACTAACGTTCTCGTGGAAGTAAATCAATTCAAATGAGATGTTCGATGAAATGCAAACAGTAACTCGGAGGACGTTTGGGATCACCATCCTCTAAGGATCCATCAAACTAATACTATATAGTATAATACGCTATATACAATAGTGTCTATCAGTAAAGTAAAATATCAAAATAGCGTAAGCGGGATTACCATGATTACCCTTACACCGTTTATATATTCCCATAATATATGCAGTACCGTAATTCCTCCGTAAACTGGAGGTTGATCAGAGGGCACTCCATATAAAACAGTACAAAACAAAATCGTAGTGGGCTCGTATAAGGCATGTGACAAGGCACGCAAGGAATGCCAGGGTGGATTCACCGTCTGCAGAGCCGGACTGGTGGTAACGCATAGTAGCTACTACCGTCCACCTCGATACACACTCCCATAATCAAAAGGGCCCAAATCGAATCTCAACAGTAATAGAATAACATCGAAGAAGTGTGCTCGATAAGAGGTATGACCTCACTTGGTCCGTGCATAGCTCCTGTTTTAGCCACATCAAGCTGACTCAAGGTAGTCAGGGTTTCGTAATTAATATGAACTAAAATAAAATGGACGTTCGCCAAATCATCCCCTTCATTCTGGAACTCCACCGCGTACACAGTTGTTAAAGTGGTTTTCGGTATTGGCAGAGAGTATGACAATAGCCAATCCCGGTCTCTTTAACAACCAAATGTTTACATTTTTCACACCATGGCCATTATTTTATAAATCACTTTATAGAATCATTTATACAAAAGCTCATATTCGAATTTGAATTCAAAAGTAAATATCTAACTTCGAATATATTAAATTTTGAAAACAACTCATTTATATCACTTTAATCAAATCGATTACAAAACCATAACATAAAGATTTCAAAATATAGTATAAGCAAGTACTATACTATTTGATTTGGATTATATTTTGGTTCAGCTTATATTCGCAAAAATTCAAGTTCGAAACCATTCAAATGATTCAAAATTTAACTTTTTATAAGACACATTACGTCAATTCACAAAATCCAACATCTCGCCTCAAATTCAATATATTCGATTCAAATCAAAACATATATTTCCATTTTATATAATTCAAATTAAATCTTTTGTTTCAATTGCAATGAATCATATCAAAATTTATAACTCAAGTCGTTAAATTCAAAATTTTATTACTATAAAGTTAAACCAAAACCTTATATTTTAATTCAAACAGCTCATACAAATTTAAACCATTCTTACAAGTTCAATTTCACAAATATTCTAATTTCAACTATACGATTATATAATCGATTCCATATATAAAATTTATATATTCAAATTCACATTCGATTACGTAAAAAAAATCGAATTTATTTCATATCAATTACATATTCAAAAAAAAAACAATTTACGCAATTAACGTTTATTTCTTTAAAAGTTGACCAAATTCAAATTCGCATTCAGTTTATTTATAATCAATTTCACTCCTTGAATTTGGAAATTCAAATTCAAAACAATTTCACAATTCAGGTTTATCTCTTATAAGTTCAAATCGTTTTGAATCCAAATCTATATCTTATCAGTTTTTTTTTTGGTTAAATCAAATATCGTTATATAAATTTTAAATCTTTTACACTCGAATTTAAAATCGCGAAATCTTAACTTATCCAACTCCTGGTTTATTATTAAAGTTTATAAAATATAAGTAAATGAAAAATAACTTTTGAAAATAGATATATACATATATATAAGTTTATAAAATTCTAAAATTAATTAGAGATAGATTATAAACATATATAAGTTCAAAACAGTATAAAATAGATTTAAAAGAAATATTTACTATAATATAATATATAAAAGTTTTTAAAATATTTATATAACTAAATTATAAAATTATAAGTTAAAATCAACTTCCAAATCATTTTACTTCGAAAACACGACCAATGGTGTCCGTATATAATTTTCTGCCCTATGGTCAAGTGATACGGATATTTATCATTTCAACCCGCAATTTATAAAATTTCTACAGGTCTATCGTTTCAACCTGCGATCCCAAATTCAGTAAAAATCGTTCAGGTCTATCATTTCAATCCATAACGATTTTTCCCTATTCTAATGTCCGTTCGGGTATGTATCATTTCAACCCTTAGTGATTTTTCCTAAACTAGGGGTATCCACAATCCCAAACAACAATCACAGCATATATCATCAGTGCAACTACGTGTCATATGAATATATCGTGTCGTATATGAAATGTGCATATATATATCAAATCAAACAATTTCTATCAGCAATCCTATACATTTCATATAACAGTTCATTATTGATCTAACATCCATGAAAAAAAATGTGAGTCGGGTGTGAGATAAACTCACCTTTCATGGCACGAATTCGAGATGGTAGATGGATTGACGCCAAATGCAATGATGACTTCCAGGTACGACTCAAACGGATTCACTCGATAATCAACTCAATGTATATATTTTATAAAAGGGGAAATGAATCAGTTCAACCATTTGGCTTTGGAACGGTTCAGCTATGGGGTTTGGAATGGATATCGAACTCAACACCGGACTCAACTCAATAAAATAGACACAACGCCCCTTTTACACAAAATATTATACAAATATTTTTATATGCGAATACAACAGTAGAATTTTAATATATATATATATATATTATTATTTTTCGTCGCACACCAAAATATATTTTATAAATAAATAAACGTACTCAAAATCATTAATATATATTCATATATACCAAATAATATATAATTCACACACACATATAGAAGAAAACTAACACACACCATACACACAAATAAATATATGTACACATATTTTTAAAACCGATAAATATATATAATGCTCAACACCTACTGACCTACACGCAGACCAAAACTTACACAAATATCACTCACACAAACACTCATACAAAACTCATATACGCCCATATATATCACCACAATAATACACACGCACAAACAAGCAATACACCAAAACACACAAACAAACTCAACACAAAATCACACATACATATAGGACACAACACATACACACAGTCACACAAGAAACTCACGCAAGCAGAAAAGAAAACACGCAGAAACATTGACATACAAGGGTCGACGGTAGGGACGGATGGAGCTTTCAGGTGCTAGGATCAGCGGTGTTTCCGGTTGGAGGCGATGGCGTCAATTGCATGGGGCGAGCTGATGAGGTCATCACAGTTGTCGGAGGGCGGAGGGCGGCAAGAGGAAGTCTCGCATGGGAGAGCTTCAGCGTATGTTCTTTTTTTTTATAAAATGGCGGATGGCTTCAGTGAGCGTCTCACGGGCATTGATGAGAAAAGAAATATAATGGTGGAACTATTGTGTTTATTCTTGGAGCAAATGAAAAGAATAAAGAATAGGAAGAAGAATCCAAAGGAATGAAATATTTGTGGTGAAATAAAACGTGGAAAGCAACTATTGAAATACACGATGCATTGGAGATAACTACGCCAAGAACGTGAATCGAAAAGGTAGGAATTAAATTCGCATCTGATTACTAAGTCTTGAAGGAATGAGTAACCAACAGTTAGAAAATTTGAAAAGTTAAATGATGCGTTTAAAAATATGTAAAGGTAATGTATGGAAAGATAGAACGTACATGCATGAACAATGAAAGTTTGGAAAGAAAATATGTCCATACTAAGTTTTAGAGAAAGAAAAAAACAAAATTTGATGGTTTAATAAAATAAATGGACAAGTTTTGCAGATCCAAAATGACTATAAAAAATATGGAAGATCCGAAAAGGGACACATCGAACTCAAATGACTTTGTTTCAAAAATGAACTGCGCAAGCCTTTTCGCAATTTCAACGCGAACCGAGCACCGAAACCGACAAATGAATATATTGCGTTAATCAACGCGACGAGACGGACACAACGGTATAAAATTTGCAGTGGCGGGATGCTCCGTTCAGAAATGCGTTACGGACCCCTTTTACCGTAAAAATGCGGACGGAAAACGGAGGTCAAAACGTCCGATTTTCGCGAAACGAATTTCACCATTGGATTGCTGACAACGAATAGAATATTTTCCATGTTTGTACGAACTGATTTCAGAGAGATTTTAAAATCGTTAAAATTTGAACTGATATGCGCAGCTTTGCAGTGAAAATTGCGCGACCGACAACAGTCAAATTTTCCGATATTTTTTTTACAGTTGCTACATCTCACCGTACGTAATACAAATTTCGAATTCCCGTTATGGAAAACCATAGATAAATTTCGAAATAAAATTCTGATTTAAATCGGAATTTAAATCATTAAAAATTACGGGATGTTACAATCTCCCCCACTCAAACCTTTTCGTCCCCGAAAAAGAACGAGGTAGGGAAATAGTAATTAAATAATTAATATATTTAAACCAATGGTTCATATTTATCCCTATACATATATAATTTTAAATATATATAAATCAAAAGATAAAATATTTTCAAACATTTCAAGTATTCACTCGACATTACGATTGGTTATATATATTTATCCCACTTTCGAAACCCGAAAATAGATATCGATGATGCCGCGGTCATCACCAGAATCATTTTCAAGCGACTAGGGTGTGACTCTATATCTATCTAATACGTATAGGATTTAACATATACGTTGATCAGACGTATACACCATGTCACTAAGTATTCGATAGGCCAATTTTAGCGTCAAATAAGTACTCAAAACATCTTTTTATATTTAAATAGAATATATACCACACTCTAATATATTTCAAATCATTAAAATTTCAAGTAGGGAAAAATGTATCTCTCCCCCACTCATTTATTTGTTAAAAATTCAACCATAATCAATAATAAATAAATAAAAATATTATTATTAAATCAAATACATAATAATAACATTCAATACTATCTCTAAATATTTTCAAATCCAAATTATCTATATTTAATCTTATAAAACTGGATAAATTTTGTAAATAACATATATATATATATCACAAATAAATTTTTTTATAAACCCAATTAAACTTACAAATTCATATATATATATATACACACACGTTTTAACTATATTATTATAGATTTTAACCAAGATAAAAGTATTATCTTACAAAATCGACATCTATAAAACCTATATAAATTATATAGTCTATAAAAATATAAACAACAAATCTTTTCAAATATCAGTATTACCAAAACAAAATGTTATCTTCAAATATACATCATACATAAATATATATCAAAATTTAAATATTACAATAAGAAAATCTTATATTATAATACTCTTCGAAATGCCAATTTCAAACTAATATTTAATAAAGACAGACTGGCTAGAAGACTTAATACTCTTCTTCTACTTCTTACCTTGAAATGGACAAGTATAAATTATAGAATTCGAGGTAAAAGCTGAAAGAACAAAAGAACCTAATCAAAGAGGATCTACGAAGGAAGATAGATTCAAATGGAAACGAAACTCAAAAGAAGATTTAAATATTAAACAGAATTTTATATTCGAAATATTTATTTAAAAACATTTTAAATCCATTTTAAAACCATTTTGAAAACTATTTTTACTTAAAAAATACGCTCTCTCAAGAAGGATTCTGCAACTGATTCCACTCATTCTAGGGTATCACTACCCTATCTCTAATGAGCTTTTACCCCATAGGCTAAAGCTTTGAAAAACCAAAGCTCTGATACCAAATGTAACGACCCGCCATTTTGATCGTGCCGATTGACAAAACATGTCAACTCGAAACGTCCAAAACAACAGATTGTTATTAGCTTCTGGGGTAAAATAGAATCAATCACAGAATCACAGAACACAGACATAGATATAGAGCAATATAATACCTCACAGCGGAAAAATACAAAATACAATAGTAGTTCATGAAGCTACTAATTAAAAATTTACATCAGAGTTTACAAAAATAATACAGCGGAAGTCTAATACAATAAATAACTGATAACAATCTGAAACAGAATGACAAAGATAACTGAACAGGTAGATATAAATGAGAAAACCCAATAATCTTCAAACTCCAAGAGTGGATCTCGAAAGCTGTGATAATCGATCTGACCCGAGCAATAATGCAAAACAAAACAACTCGGATCAGGACTAACATTCTCGTGGAAGTAAATCAATTCAAATGAGATGTTCGATGAAATGCAAACAGTAACTCAGAGGACGTTTGGGATCACCATCCTCTAAGGATCCGTCAAACTAATACTATATAGTATAATACGCTATATACAATAGTGTCTATCAGTAAAGTAAAATATCAAAATAGCGTAAGCGGGATTACCATGATTACCCTTACGCCGTTTATATATTCCCATAATATATGCAGTACCGTAATTCCTCCGTAAACTGGAGGTTGATCAGAGGGCACTCTATATAAAACAGTACAAAACAAAATCGTAGTGGGCTCGTATAAGGCATGTGACAAGGCATGCAAGGAATGCCAGGGTGGATTCACTGTCTGTAGAGCCGGACTGGTGGTAACGCATACTAGCTACTACCGCCCACCTCGATACACACTCCCATAATCAAAAGGGCCCAAATCGAATCTCAACAGTAATAGAATAATATCGAAGAAGTGTGCTCGATAAGAGGTATGACCTCACTTGGTCCGTGCATAGCTCCTGTTTTAGCCACATCAAGCTGACTCAAGGTAGTCAGGGTTTCGTAATTAATATGAACTAGAATAAAATGGACGTTCGCCAAATCATCCCCTTCATTCTGGAACTCCACCGCGTACACAGTTGTTAAAGTGGTTTTCGGTATTGGCAGAGAGTCTGACAATAGCCGATCCCGGTCTCTTTAACAACCAAATGTTTACATTTTTCACACCATGGCCATTATTTTATAAATCACTTTATAAAATCATTTATACAAAAGCTCATATTCAAATTTGAATTCAAAAGTAAATATCTAACTTCGAATATATTAAATTTTGAAAACAACTCATTTATATCACTTTAATCAAATCGATTACAAAACCATAACATAAAGATTTCAAAATATAGTATAAGCAAGTACTATACTATTTGATTTGGATTATATTTTGGTTCGACTTATATTCGCAAAAATTCAAGTTCGAAACCATTCAAATGATTCAAAATTTAACTTTTTATAAGACACATTGCGTCAATTCCCAAAATCCAACATCTCGCCTCAAATCCAATATATTCGATTCAAATCAAAACATATATTTCCATTTTATATAATTCAAATTAAATCTTTTGTTTCAATTGCAATGAATCATATCAAAATTTATAACTCAAGTCGTTAAATTCAAATTTTTATTACTATAAAGTTAAACCAAAACCTTATATTATAATTCAAACAGCTCATACAAATTTAAACCATTCTTACAAGTTCAATTTCACAAATATTCTAATTTCAACTATACGATTATATAATCGATTCCATATATAAAATTTATATATTCAAATTCACATTCGATTACTTAAAAAAAATCGAATTTATTTCATATCAATTACATATTCAAAAAAAAAAAAAACAATTTACGCAATTAACGTTTATTTCTTTAAAAATTGACCAAATTCAAATTCGCATTCAGTTTATTTAAAATCAATTTCACTCCTTGAATTTGGAAATTCAAATTCAAAACAATTTCACAATTCAGGTTTATCTCTTATAAGTTTAAATCGTTTCGAATCCAAATCTATATCTTATCAGTTTTTTTTTTTGTTAAATCAAATATCGTTATATAAATTTTAAATCTTTTACACTCGAATTTAAAATCGCGAAATCTTAACTTATCCAACTCCTGGTTTATTATTAAAGTTTATAAAATATAAGTAAATGAAAAATAACTTTTGAAATAGATATATACATATATATAAGTTTATAAAATTCTAAAATTAATTAGAGATAGATTATAAACATATATAAGTTCAAAACATTATAAAATAGATTTAAAAGAAATATTTACTATAATATAATATATAAAAATTTTTAAAATATTTATATAACTAAATTATAAAATTATAAGTTAAAATCAACTTCCAAATCATTTTACTTCGAAAACACGACCAATGGTGTCCGTATATAATTTTCTGCCCTATGGTCAAGTGATACGGATATTTATCATTTCAACCCGCAATTTATAAAATTTCTACAGGTCTATCATTTCAACCTGCGATCCCAAATTCAGTAAAAATCGTTCAGGTCTGTCATTTCAACCCATAACGATTTTTCCCTATTCTAATGTCCGTTCGGGTATGTATCATTTCAACCCTTAGTGATTTTTCCTAAACTAGGGGTATCCACAATCACAAACAACAATCACAGCATATATCATCAGTGCAACTACGTGTCATATGAATATATCGTGTCGTATATGAAATGTGCATATATATATATATATATATATATATATATATATATATCAAATCAAACAATTTCTATTAGCAATCCTATACATTTCATATAACAGTTCATTATTGATCTAACATCCATGAAAAAAAATGTGAGTCGGGTGTGAGATAAACTCACCTTTCGTGGCACGAATTCGAGATGGTAGATGGATTGACGCCAAATGCAATGATGACTTCCAGGTACGACTCAAACGGATTCACTCGATAATCAACTCAATGTATATATTTTATAAAAGGGGAAATGAATCAGTTCAACCATTTGGCTTTGGAACGGTTCAGCTATGGGGTTTGGAATGGATATCGAACTCAACACCGGACTCAACTCAATAAAATAGACACAACGCCCTTTTTACACAAAATATTATACAAATATTTTTATATGCGAATACAACAGTAGAATTTTAATATATATATTATTATTTTTCGTCGCACACCAAAATATATTTTATAAATAAATAAACGTACTCAAAATCATTAATATATATTCATATATACCAAATAATATATAATTCACACACACATATAGAAGAAAACTAACACACACCATACACACAAATAAATATATATACACATATTTTTAAAACCGATAAATATATATAATGCTCAACACCTACTGACCTACACGCAAACCAAAACTTACACAAATATCACTCACACAAACACTCATACAAAACTCATATACGCCCATATATATCACCACAATAATACACACGCACAAACAAGCAATACACCAAAACACACAAACAAACTCAACACAAAATCACACATACATATAGGACACAACACATACACACAGTCACACAAGAAACTCACGCAAGCAGAAAAGAAAACACGCAAGAACATTGACATACAAGGGTCGACAGCAGGGACGGATGGAGCTTTCAGGTGCTAGGATCAGCGGTGTTTCCGGTTGGAGGTGATGGCGTCAATTGCATGGGGCGAGCTGATGAGGTCATCACAGTTGTCGGAGGGCGGAGGGCGGAGGGCAGCAAGAGGAAGTCTCGCATGGGAGAGCTTCAGCGTATGTTCTTTTTTTTATATAAAATTGCGGATGGCTTCAGTGAGCTTCTCACGGGCATTGATGAAAAAAGAAATATAATGGTGGAACTACTGTGTTTATTCTTGGAGCAAATGAAAAGAATAAAGAATAGGAAGAAGAATCCAAAGGAATGAAATATTTGTGGTGAAATAAAACGTGGAAAGCAACTATTGAAATACACGATGCATTGGAGATAACTACGCCAAGAACGTGAATCGAAAAGGTAGGAATTAAATTCGCATCTGATTACTAAGTCTTGAAGGAATGAGTAACCAACAGTTAGAAAATTTGAAAAGTTAAATGATGCGTTTAAAAATATGTAAAGGTAATGTATGGAAAGATAGAACGTACATGCATGAACAATGAAAGTTTGGAAAGAAAATATGTCCATACTATGTTTTAGAGAAAGAAAAAAACAAAATTTGATGGTTTAATAAAATAAATGGACAAGTTTTGCAGATCCAAAATGACTATAAAAAATATGGAAGATCCGAAAAGGGACACATCGAACTCAAATGACTTTGTTTCAAAAATGAACTGCGCAAGCCTTTTCGCAATTTCAACGCGAACCGAGCACCGAAACTGACAAATGAATATATTGCGTTAATCAACGCGACGAGACGGACACAACGGTATAAAATTTGCAGTGGCGGGATGCTCCGTTGAGAAATGCGTTACGGACCCCTTTTACCGTAAAAATGCGGATGGAAAACGGAGGTCAAAACGTCTGATTTTCGCGAAACGAATTTCACCATTGGATTGCTGACAACGAACAGAATATTTTCCATGTTTGTACGAACTGATTTCAGAGAGATATTAAAATCGTTAAAATTTGAACTGATATGCGCAGCTTTGCAGTGAAAATTGCGCGACCGACAACAGTCAAATTTTCCGATAATTTTTTTTACAGTTGCTACATCTCACTGTACGTATTACAAATTTCGAATTCCCGTTATGAAAAACCATAGATAAATTTCAAAATAAAATTCTGATTTAAATCGGAATTTAAATCATTAAAAATTACGGGATGTTACAGAATGAATTGGATTTTCTCTAGATAGGTGATATTCACCCTAATGGGAGCGAGCCACCTAGCCATGCTGCATGGCCGATTTCTGTCATTTCCCGGTTGATGACGCTTGAGGTCATTACGTATCTTTTGGAACATCTGACCACCATTCTTTTTGAATGCCACATCGTCATACCCGCCAAATCACAAATTGAATTCCCCAAAAATACCACGGGTATAAATCTAAGAGAAACGAATTCCTCCGCCACCAAACGTAAGTACGTTTGAAGAGATCAACTTACGCGATCCGTTAGATATACTTTGTTAGACATTCGTCCATTTACGTTGTCTTGGGACCGGACAAACCGAAGGCACTAGTCTGTAAACAGGAAGCCCTTGCATAACTTCGTGTTCAATTATTTTCATCATATTTGATCGCAAAGCTAACGTCCATACAGAGTGGTTTTCAGATAATGAATCTGATCCTGATCTCTTTATATTGACGACGAAAAAATGGTCAAAAACTTCGATGGTCGGTGATTTAACTATCGAAGAAAAATAGGTGTACAATCAACGATCTTATTTCCAGATAGGAATTCGATCGATCAACATTTATCTCTTTTAATTTAATTTATCATTAATTTATTCATTTCCCATTTCTATATATTTGTAAATTCTTATTTTCTAAATTTAGAAAATGTACTTTATTAATTATTTGAAAACATCTCCATATTTACTCCCATTTCTTGTTTTCTATATTAGAAAACATTTCTGATTTCTTTTATTTGGAAAACATTTCCAAAACTCCTTTATTGGATTTAACAGATGTTTAAATAAAACATCAGTAAGACATTTCAAACCATTACACTCATTAACTAAATTCACTTAACCAACCTTCACTAACGAACCTTACCTATCACTTAGTTAAAACGAAGTCAATCAAGTTGGGGTATAATTACCTCTCAGACCTTAACTGAACACATTTCTAACCTCGAAATAGACAAAATTCACCCTTTTAAATCTTTTAACCAACTTTCTTATGTAAATCGGATTCTATTTACGAATCCATTTCTTTTACCAAAATCATTTGGATTATACAGTAGTGTTATAATCCCATACCTCCGAAATGTAAAAACTTAAATATAACTTTTGTTTCTTAATTTGAATAAACAAACAACTAATTTATAAATAAATAAATCTTGATTTAAAAACGAAAAGTAAATAGTACTTTACCAAATTCGATATAATCAAATTTCAACTTACAATTCTCTCTTGAATAATCTTTATTCGATTACTTCCTTTCGAATAACCATATTTGATTATCTCTTTCTTCGAATAACTATATTCGATAAACCCTCTTTCGAATAAACTATATTCGATAACTCTTCCTTTCGGATAGTTTATATTCGATTAACTCTCTTCTTCGAATAACGTATATTCGATAATCTCTCTCGAATAACTTATATTCGATAAATCCTCTTTCGAATAACTTATATTCAATTAATTCTCTTTCGAATAACTTATATTTGATTAACCCAATATCGGTTTCCAACCGAATACTCATTATCTGGTTAAATTCTGATTTTATTTAATATATACTTCATTAAAGAAATTATTTCATAACATCTGGCCCAGTTGAATTCTAATTACCAATCTTTACATATTTTATTTAATTTTATTCATATTTCGATCATCGAAATACATTCCATCCTTTCCTTTTTAAAACAACTTAACCTTCCCATTTTACACTCATTTTGGATTTGAAATCACAATTATCCACTAATAATTATACTTTTAATTCATTTATAAACATTGTTTATAAATCAAAACACTTGTCTTCATTTTTAAACAAGTTATTTATTTCTAACCATTTTAAATTCCATTTCTATTAAATTTCTATTTCAAAAATCTACTTTCCTTTATAAATGGGTTTATTTGCAAAATCTTTGCTTAAATCCATTTTCACACCAAATATGAAAAATATTCCTTTTATACAATCTTTTAGTTTGATTTCGTATTTTAAAACAATATCCCAATTCCAACTTCTAATTTTAGATTTATTTATACGAAATCTTCTTTTTATTTCTAACACTTAAACCTCTTTTAAAATTCCCTTTATAAATGCTGAGTTCACATTCTGTTTAAAATATCGGTGTTAAAAACCGATCTCTACTTCTCTATAGAAGTTTAGACTTATATATTCCATTTATCAAAAGATAAATATTCTTTTTAATTTATAAACATCGTTTATAAATTTATTTGCTGAATTTATCTGTTAAAACAAATTTCTATTTAAAATCGACTTTGAAAACATCTTCTCGTTGTTCTTTTATATCTTGCCAATTCTCCTTTATAATTCTATTTATTTTCCCAATAATTAAATTTGATTTCCAAAATATTTCCTTTCAATTCTATTTGTTTTCCTAAATATTATATTTACCCCATAAAATTCTTTATTTACTCCTTATTACTTTCATTTAGTAATTTTAACCAAATCGGTCTTCCAAACTTCCATATAACGGTTTTTAACCTCATACAGAAGTCTTTTATTTAAATTTCAAATATCTCCTTTAAATAAGTCCATTTGATTTTATAAAATTCCAAAATCCCATATTCACTTCATACATTTCTTTTTATAAAATACTTTTATTTTATACAAATATTTTATTTCAATATACACTTTGAAAATTTCCTTTTTATATAAAATCCTTTGATTTTATATAAATATTATATTTCAAATTATAGTTTGAAATTTCCCATTTCACACTCCAGTATTTCCTTTGGTATTTAAAAGTACCAAATAACAATGATCAAACACACATAATCAACAACATACTATAAATCACATCATATATCACAATATATGAAAAACAGTAAAATAAATGTTGAGGAACCCAATTGGGTCCCTCCGAACTGTTTCCCTGCATCCACAGATGCTAATCACATGAATAACACGAATATGAAATATTCAGATAAACAGAATCAATATTCGATTAATGATTTATATGTATATCGTTATCTATATTTTCAACCAATTAACTAGCAATTCAACCAAACAGCCAACACACAGCAAACAACCATCATTTATAAATTCTACAAAAAATATTTTATAAAAATATAAAGTGAGCAAATTTAGTGAGATTTACTCACATTGGACGATCATCGTTAAATAATAATAACTGTCGCTTGATTCAAACGGACAATTTATTTCACTATAAATTGTAACGAGCTCCAATTCGCTCCCAGTCATTTTCATTGCGAAGCCCTCGTCCCTACAGTCCCAAGGATCTAACCGTTCGAAATTCTGATTACGTATGAGAAAGTTATTGTCATTACAAGTTTATACAAATATATAATTGGATATTAAATTAAAACTAGGCTTTTATTTTCGAAATGGGCCTCACCATTTCCTCACACGGCCCATCATTTCATTTCAAGCCCAGACCTGTGCTTCCCTTCCGCCACCAAGAGATGGAATCTGCCACTTCCCGGTCCTACCACTCCATATCCAACAGTTCGACTCTTTCCATTTCTTTTTTTTTGTTTTTTATACTTGGGCCTTAACATAAAAACTAGGCCATCATGATTTGTAAAGGCCGACCCGCTCACCCTTCTTCCCCGAGCTCATTCCCACGCTCCAGTAAACATCGCGATGGAAACATGGCCATTTCCGCTTCTGTACAACTCCAGTAACCCCTCCAACCTTCCACGAAATCCCACACAACCACCATTTTTGTACTCTGCTCCTCACGCATAATATTTTCATCACTACAATATTGAACTCGCCGCCATAAAAAAGGATGCGACAGCAGCTCCATCCCACGCTAGCTACAGGAGAACGCGACAATTATCATCACCGAATCTCACGAAACATTGCCCCCAAGTGCCAAACTCCTCCGCGAGTTCATCTAAAATCCCCAATCCGATCATAAATGCACCAAAATCCCAATATTCGAAACCCTAGGTTCGAATAAACCATTCTGTAAATTTCTTCGCATATCAAACGAAGTTCGAACCTAGAAAAATTGATATGGATGTAAAGAGAAAACCAGCAGGAATTCTAATATATTTATCTAGGGATTTATAGGTTTTGTTTTGATTTGTTTTTTATTTTGAAGAACAGTAAATTTTTGTTTCATGAAGAAAAACTTGGCAGCGCAAATTTCTTTGACTAAGGAGAATGAAAATTAGGATTTAGGTTAAGAAGGGTATGTTTATAGGGTGGGTTAGCTTATCTAAGAAGCTTCATACATTTTTATATTAATTTAAAATGTCCTACTACTTGTTTTTGGCTTCTAAAAATCCGTATGATCACATACGATATTCAAATTTGACGAAAATTGACAGCAGCTATGGTTCGACATTGCAGACCCAACGAAACTAGTTTCGTCGAATTCCGACTTCGTTTGCTCACACAGCGTATTTTTAACCGTCAAATACTGAATGTTTTTCAGATTAAAATCCGGTACGGCCACATACTGACTCTAAAAATCACGGAAATTGAAATCTAACAATAATTTAATATTGCGGATCCAACAAAATTAGTTTCGTCGAAAACAAAGGTCGTTTGCAAAAATGGCTATTTTAAAAGCTCTAAATAAACCCTTTAAAATATTAATATATTTAAAAACAATTAAATTAAATATAAATAAATATATATTATCGTATATATATTCACATACGATATCATATAGCTCTAAAATATTCCTATTGGGATTTATAGCTCGATATTTGAAAGTTCCCAGTTATATCGATATTCTATTTATATTAAATTCCTTTTAAAATATAAATAAATCGATATAAATTATAAAGGAATTACACAGCGACTTTTCTAACATTTGATTTGGACATAACTCAAAATGTACACGACGAAATCTCGATTTTTCTCTTCCATTGGAAAAATATCGTTCAACAGATTCCAACGTTTTTTGTTTCACAGAAATCCGATTTAAAACGGATTCTGTATATTCAATTAAAGTTCGAATCGTAAAATTACGAACTACCGCGCTATTTCGAGCTCAATTATAATTATAATATAATTCTACGTTCAAACTTCGTTTAAATAATATATTCGTTATTCAAATTCAATTCCAAACTGAAATATATATTTTGAATTGCCCAATTCACCCAATATTGTGAATTCTACTATTTCCGACTATTTCAAAAATTAAATATATTATTCGATTATTTAATTTAATTAAATTTTCAATATTATTTAATTCTATGACCATTCAAATCTCTAAATCACAATTTATATAATTAAATAAATTAATTATTATACGGTAAAATATGGGTTGTTACAGTGTAGTTGAATTAGTCAACAATTATACTTGGTCTTAACTCCTAATTAATTTTTGTTATGTTTAATCAAAGTTTGTTCTTTTTAATTCATGTTAATTTGGATTTTGTAGTTGTTTGATCTCTACAATTACAAATGGACCTAACAGCTGCAACTTGAATTCGACCAAATATGTCAACTGGAATGATGAGGAGGCTGCTTCAATCGTTTCCACTGCATGTGCTACGTGATCCACTCAATCGGACCTCTTGCATATTTAAGCATTTCTTTTGTGACCATTTCACATCCAACCTTCTGCTAGCCTGATGTTTTATTAACAAGCAGTATCATACAGTCAAACTCAGCATATCTTGCCCACAATCTTAGTTCAAGCCATGCATTTTTATTTGAATTATATGTAGGATCTAAATTAACCCTAGAGGGGGGGGGGGGTGAATAGGGTTTATCGCAGATTAATTAAATAAAAACAGCACAGATAGTAATCAGAATAAATGCGGAAATTAAATAACAACAAAGATATACCCAGCTTCGGCAAAACCCTGCCTACTGCTGCATTCCCCAAGGTTTCTACTAGGAGTTAAAACAATCTCTACGCTTACAACCCCTTGATACTCGCTTCCAACTGTTCTTAACCCTACGCTCAAAACCCTGCACTGGTTTTTATCTCCTAAACCCAGATTTTTCCGAATTACAGACCCTGTAATTCGTCTCTCTAGTTTTCAGAGTCAAACCAGAAAACTTACAGATTTGATTGCAAATTAAAAAAACGAATAAGAAAATAAAAAAAACCCTTATAAAACTAGAAACCCTTGGAGTTTAAATTAGGGTTATCCTCCTTTTGTATAACCCTTGGCCGGCCTCTTTTTTTCACTTGTGCTACACCACTTTACTTTAGCCCGACTCTTTTCTCTGAAACAAAGAAATGGCGGCGACTCTTGAGAAATTCCTAGGGTTTCTTCAGTCTTCCCCCAAATCTCTGCGCTTGAGTGATGGAGATGCGATTCTTTGATGCACGACTTCGATGTTGCTTTCAAATGCTTCGATTTGGGTCCAAGTTGCTTACTTGTTCTCTGGTATGATTTTTAATTCGAGTTTCTTTTTGATTGTGCTTGAACTTGGATGATGTTAAAACCGATGATGATTTGGTGTATTTATAGGATTAAGAATCCTATATATTCTCTGATTTCTCTTTAGACTCAGTTGTGATATATTTGAGAATTTTGTTTGCGGATTTGATCTTAATTTTCCCTGATTTGCTGCGTTGATCTGGAACTTTTGATTGAGTCTTCCTTGACTTCGAATTCCTTGATTTGAATTTGTGATTAATATATATTTTGCGTGATGAATTCTTCCTTGCCTCGTATGCTTCTGGAACTCTGAATTGGTCTTGAAATAAATTTAAATCCTGATTTCTGGAATTTTAAAAAAATCTTTGAATCATTCTTTTCAAAGCAAAACCATTTTTCCTGTCTTTAAATCTGATTTGAACAGTTGCTTCTTTGGAAAAAAAAAATGGATAGATACTTTTGCCTCGACCTTGAATTGCTGCCTTGATTTCTAGTTATTCAAAACTGGTAGTATACTCTGATTTTCAACATATTTAAACTGATGCTTATCTTTGATAAGAACAGAAACTATGCTCGAACTTGTTATGCAATTTCAGTTTAACTTCCTGCTGATTGAACTGATACTTGCAGTAACTTGTTGTGTATAAATATTTGTATTTGAATACCATGCCCTTTTTACCATGACTTAAAAACTTCGGCACGAACTTGATTCTGCTCTTTAATGCTTCCATGTTTAAAACCTTGCCGAATCTGATTTGAACTGATGAAATCAGATATACACTTGAATTTAACAGTGTCTTGTATTCTCGTTATCCATACTGCTTTGATCAATTGTTATAATGTTTAATTTATCACTACTTGTACGTTCTTCATCTAAGTTGATGTCATCATGTTGTTCTGACCATACCATTCTTGCATGAATGCTTGTTTACTACAACAAATTTGCTTATTGTCTTAAGTGAGTTGATCCCATGTATAATCTATTTTCCTGCTATGCTTAGCTCCATGTTCCATTGCTGATTTGCTTGATATTGCACTTCAGACTCGAGTTTTGTGGTCGAGTTGTCTTTGTTGCTGTGTACTAATTAGCTTAGTTTTACTTGCATTTTTTAACACTACATTAGTTGCTGCGCTATCCTTGTTTGTGTTAGACCTTGTGTTTGAAACTTGTACATAAACCTTGCTTGATCTTTGGATTCACACGCCACGTAACACTAGTTAGAAATGCAGTATCATCCTCATTATGTTTTTGAACTTGTTATTGCTGAAACATGCTAGTTGACTGCCTCTTGACACTATACTCCAATACTTGTATTAGAGCTGATTCTTTAATGTCCTATGTTGACACTATACTCCAATACTTGTGGTTGTTGAACACATGTTTGTGATGCACCCATGTGTATAGTATCATTTTAATCTTGCCGAACCATTGCTGCATGCATATTCTTGTGTATGCTGAAACTATTTTATTGTACTTGCTGTTTTGACCATTTCACATGTGCTTGGAGTTGTTGGTGCTTGTGCAACTTTGAATTTCACCATATTTGTGTTTGTATTGTGTTCATGATTGCTTTGCTCGACCACTTTGGTTATTTTTGTACTGTCCATTTTGACATGTAATGCTGAGTCGAGTTGGTCCTTGATGGCTACTCCTCAGTCGCGACACTGGATTGGCGTGGCAGTGCACTCGTGTATACACGTGTGTATATGCAGCCATCCAGACGAATTTTTCTGTCCCTGCATATCAAACCAAGTCTAGGAAAGTGATGAGATACACACCGTAATTCTGAGGCAAATAAAATTTAAAAATAAATTTTCATTTGCTTTTATTCTATTTTATTTTTGTTGCAGTCTACTGTGTGTTCTTCATGTGACAGGTATGAAGACAGGATTTGACTGAAGGGTGTGAAGACAGAAGACGGATGATAGAAGACAGTAAAAAAATGTCAATGTATGAAGATGTTTGTATATGTGAGTGTAAATGTAGTTGTATAGAGTGAGTGACAGAGTTGTATGAATGAAATGTAGTATGTCAAATAATGGAGTAAAAAGATGTATTTTTTTTATATTGAAATAAAATATTTTTATTTAAATAAAATACTGTGTGATTGTTCAAATTCCTGTACAGTTTGTTGTGTAATAAATCAGTGCATTTACAAACACATTCAAAAATAAAATATATCTGGTTGTTATCATCAAACAAAAAACATATAACTGTGTATACAACACTGTTATATACAACAATCTCCCCCTTTTGATGATGACAAACAAATAACAGATTTTGAATGTATGAATGTGTTTGAAACGTGGAGTATGTTACTCCCCTTATTTGTATGCTCCCCCTACAACTAAGCTTCCCTTATTGATGCATAGATTTGAAAATTTTGAAATGAATTAATCAATTCCAAATTTCAAAATATTCTATAAATGTTTACTCATCCATCAAAATCTTGACCATTCTCCCCCTTTTGTTATCATCAAAAGAATAGCAGAAATTAAAACAGTGATGAATATAAACTATAAATATAAAATTAGATCAAGAGGATAATATATCGTAAATCTCATTGAATCAAACAAAAATCATAACATTCTGGGAATCAGAGACAAATTTCACTTTCAGAATGAATGGATTTTCTATGGATTTTATAAAATTAGGAGAGTTCAATAAAAAAACTATTTGAATATAAAATTTAAAGATTTTAAATATGCTTAAAAATGTGTTAAGCACTTCCTAACCACGCCTAGCCCAAAGGTCTTTTAAATGGGGTTAGTAGTAACTTAACTTTATCCTCTCTAATGAGTTCCATCCATGCACAGCCCAAAGGTCTTTTAAGTGAGAATGGAAGTACATAGAGATTAAGGTAATTCACCCACGCATAACCGCGAGGACTTTTAAATGGGAGTGAGTACCAAGGATAAATTATTATTTATTTATTTATTTATTTATTTATTTATTTCTAAATTCCAAGAATAATTAGAACTCTCCAGATTAAATAAAACGATGATGAGTGACAGAAGTATGGTAGATATAGAAGATGGTCGTAAAATAAGCTCTAATTCAAAAGTATTATAAAATTAGTCCAATCATCATGAGATTTAAAAATATTTCCTCATGATAAAAACAATTATAGTCAATACTCATCCCAATTCCAAGATCTGATATAATTTCAACGAGTTCCAAATAGTTCGAATGATCAATCATTTAACTCTCGAATAACCATTTATGAATTTTTTTTTTAAAATGGATAATGATCAATCAATTTCTATGATTCCCAAATCTAAGCGTAATCGTGAAAATCTATCTTTGGGAAGAGGTTTTGTAAAGATATCAGCAAGTTGACAGTCAGTTGAAATAAACTCAATACAAATATCTTCTCGTGAAATGTGATCTCTAATAAAATGATGTCTCACATCTATGTGTTTAGTACGTGAATGGTGAACAAGATTATTAGACAAGTCTATAGCACTTTTACTATCACATTTTAGTGGTACTTTTTTTATAAATTAGACCAAAGTCTGAAAGAGTTTGCATCATCCATAGTATTTGTGCACAACAACTTCCCAAAGCAATGTATTCAGCCTCAGTTGTGGATAAAGCAACACAATTTTGTTTTCGACTTGACCACGAGACTAACGAGTGTCCTAGCATAAAACAAGTTCCACTAGTGCTTTTTCTATCAACAAGGGATCCAGCATAATCAGCATCAGAATATCCGATTAATTTGAAATTATTGCATGCGGGGTACCATAAACCAAATTTGTGTGTGTGCAAAAGATATCTTAATATTCTTTTTGTGGCTTTTAAGTGAGATTCTTTTGGATTGGATTGAAAGCGTGCACATAAACAAACAGCAAACATAATATCAGGCCTAGATGCAGTGAGATAAAGAAGTGAACCAATTATTCCACGATATTTTTTCTGATCAACTGCAACTCCTTTCTCGTCTTTGTCAAGCTTGGTTGAAGGACTCATCGGTGTTCTGAGTGGTTTTGCATCTTCTAGTCCAAATCTTTTCAGTAATTCAGCAATGTATTTTGTTTGTGATATGAAAATTCCCTTGGAGCTTTGTTTGATTTGAAATCCAAGGAAGTATTTTAATTCACCTACTAAGCTCATTTCGAATTTATCCTGCATGACTTTTTCAAATTTCTCACACAAACAATCGTTAGTAGCACCATATATAATATCATCAACATAAATTTGGACTATTAGAAAATCATCACCTTCGTGTAATAGAAACAATGTAGTGTCAGCACTGCCCTTTTTAAACCCGTTTTCCAAAAGATATGCACTTAAACAATCGTACCAAGCTCTAGGAGCTTGTTTAAGACCATATAATGCTTTTTCAAGTTTGAATACATGATTTGGAAATTCATGATTTTCAAAACCGGGGGGTTGTTCCATAAAAACTTCTTCTTTTAATTCTCCATTTAAAAACGCATTTTTTACGTCCATTTGTTTAAGTTTGAAACCTTTATAACACGCAAAACTGAGCAAAATTCTAATGGCTTCTAACCTAGCTACTGGTGCAAATGTCTCATCAAAATCAATGCCTTCAATTTGATTATATCCTTTTGCAACCAAACTAGCTTTGTTTCTAATTACATTTCCGGATTCATCAAGTTTATTTTTGAACACCCATTTAGTTCCTACTACTGGATAGTCATTCGGTCTAGGAACTAATTTCCAAACTTTATTCCGCTCAAATTGATTAAGTTCTTCTTGCATCGCTAAAATCCAACTTTCATCATTAAGTGCAATTTCAACATTTTTAGGTTCGATTTCTGAGATAAAACAACTGTGAATACAAAAAGTACAGATATCTTTATTAAATGATGAACGAGTTCGTATACCTGCCGTTGGATTTCCTATCACCAATTCTGGAGGATGGTTGGTTTTGAATTTCAACTTTTCGACTTCAAATGTTTGTTTTGTTTGATCATCACTGCCAGTCTTCTCTTTTCTATTTTCTTTTTCACCCTCATATGTAATTCCCTCATCATTTTTCTCTTTGTCCACCGTATCCAGATCTGATTCATCAAATTTCACGTTTATGGTTTCAACAATGGTTTTTGATCGTTTGTTGAAGATTCGATAAGCCTTGCTTCTTGACGAGTAACCCATGAAAATTCCCTCGTCAGCCTTTGATTCAAACTTACCAAGATGATCACCTGTATTAAGAAGATAACAAGGGCATCCAAAAACTCTAAAATATGAAATGTTAGGCTTTCTGTCAAACCACAATTCATAGGATGTTTTGTTAAGTATTGGTCTAATCATTACTCTGTTCATTACATGGCAGGATGTATTAACTGCCTCTGCCCAAAAAGTTAAAGGCAAATTATATTCACTTAACATAGATCTAGCCAATTCCTGTAATGTACGATTTTTCCTTTCGACTACCCCATTTTGCTGGGGTGTTCGAGGAGCAGAAAATTCGTGTTTAAAACCATTTTCTTCACAAAAATTTTCAAAATCCAAATTTTCAAATTCACCACCATGATCACTTCTTAAAGTTTTTATTGAAACACCTTTTTCATTTTGAACGAGTTTTGCAAACTTTGAAAAGTAATCAAAAGTTTCGGATTTTTTGGCTAGAAAATAAACCCATGTAAATCTAGAATAATCATTAACCAGCACATAACAATACCTTTTTCCATTCAAGCTAGCGATTTCATTTGGTCCAAATAAATCCATGTGAATCAATTCAAGTACCCTTTTAGTGCTAACAACATTTTTGGGACGAAATGATGAACGAGTGAATTTTCCCATAGCACATGATTTACACACTTTATTATTTTTATATTTCTGATGTGGTAGACCTCTTACCAATTCTTTTGATTCAAGTTTTTCCAAGAGACTCATACTAGCGTGACCCAATCTCCTATGCCATAAGAAAACTTCTTCATCCGTAGCTACTAAACATCGTGAGAGAGTCAAATCATCAAATGATAAACATTTCCTTTTCTTTTTCCCGTGAACACAATATTGTTTGTGGATTTTTCAATAATTTTGCAAGATTCATTATCAAATATCACACTCATTCCTTTGTCACATAGTTGGCTTATGGAAATGAGATTATGATGCAAGTTTTCAACATATAAAACATCAGTTAAGGAAAAAGTACTATTACCTACTTTACCTTTACCGATAATTTTACATTTTCTGTTATCACCCATTATCACACTTCCTCCTTTATATTTTTCAAGGCTAAGGAACTTTGATTTATCTCCTGTCATATGTTTGGAACAACCTGAATCCAAGTACCATTCTTGTTGTTCCTTAGCCCGCCAACATACCTACACACAAGAAGAAGAGAATGACCTAGAGAAACTCATAGGTCTAATAAAATTAGTAACTGAAAAATTTTGATTTTGAACAACAGATCCTTTTGGAATCCAAATTTGTTTGTTCTTATCAAATCCAAATCTATTACAATTACTTGTCGACCCTTTTGGAACCCAAATTTGTATGAAATTTTTATTATTGTTCCTATTTTGACATTTTTCATAGCTATGTCCAATTTTTCCACATTTTATACATTTAGGAAAAACACTTCCACCTTTTGCATTATTATCCATATTAATATGTGTTTTCCCAAATCCTAATCCTTTCTTATTATTAGCATATAATTGATTTCCAAGCAGCATCCTAAATGACTTTTCCCCTTTTGAAAACTTACTCAATGTTATTTCCAGATTTTTTTACTTTGGTTTTAAGTGCTTCATTTTCATTTACAAGAGAAGTGCATCTGTTAATAAAGTTCTTTCTTTTTGTGTCATCACTTCCTTTTAAAGCCAAGTGTTCTTGTTTTAATTTTTCAAAATTTGCCTTAAATTCTGTTTGCTCTTGTTTTAATAACTTGCAGTTTTCACAATCAAGGTTTGTCACTTTTTCAAGCTCAGTTTCTAACCTATTGTTTTCGTGGACCAATTTTAACCTATCAGATTTTAATTTCTTGATTTTTAGTTCAAGTGAATCAACGGTTTTGGTAAGATCATGACACATTAAAATTAAATCTTTATAAGAGTAATTTGGTACCTCAGTGGAATCATCTTCGCTACTTTCTGAATCTGACTGTGCCATAAGACACAAATTGGCTTCCTCTTTATCACTGTCAGAGTCTTCTTCTTCTCCTTCTTCATCGTCCCAAGTAGCTGCAAAAGCTTTCTTTTTCTTCTTCTTCTTTCTGTCTTTCTGAAGTAATGGACAATTTGGTTTGATATGGCCTGGTTTATTGCAGTTGTAGCATATGACTTCATCGTCTGAATTGTCGGAATTCTTGGATTTGTTGGATTTTGAACTCTTCTTTCGTGACTTGTATTTTTTGTTAGTCCACTTTTTAAGAACCATGGCCAACTCTTCGATAGGATTCTCAGCTTCATCGTTACTTTCAACAGTGTTGCTTAGAGCAATTGTCTTTTTCTTTGATTCTGAATCATCGCGTCCTTCTTTGGCTTTTAACTCCATTTCATAAGCAATCAAGTTTCCAATCAATTCTTCTATTTTCAACTTATTTAGATCTTTTGATTCTTGAATAGCAGTTACTTTGGCTTCGAAATTCATTGGCAGTACTCTCAGTATCTTGCGTATTAATTCTACTTCAGTGTAGACTTTACCAAGAGCCCTTGCATTATAAATTAATGTGGAAAAACGACCATACATCTCTTTTATATCTTCGTCTTTTCGCATCGTGAAATTTTCGTATTCGTTGCAGAGTAGTGCGAGACGAGATTCCTTGACTTGAGATGTTCCTTCATGTGTAACTTCCAAAGTATGCCAAATTTCCTGCGCAGTTGAACAGTGAGATATACGGTTAAATTCAGTTTTATCAAGAGCACAAATTAAAGCATTCATAGCTTTGGCATCAGTTGAGAATAATTTTTTTATCATTAGCATCCCACTTATCTTTTGGTTTAGGAATTTCAATATCATTGATAATCGTAACAGGAGGTTTGTAGCCAGTTTCAACGATATCCCATACATCATAATCCACTGAACTTAAGTACATTTTCATCCTTGCTTTCCAATAGGCATAATCAGTTCCATTAAACATTGGTGGCCTAGCTATGGACTGACCCTCAGAAAAAGCGTTGTTAGACAAATTCATGACTCTAGAGTTAAAATAAAATGAAAAATACCTGCTCTGATACCACTTGTAGGATCTAAATTAACCCTAGAGGGGGGGTGAATAGGGTTTATCGTAGATTAATTAAATAAAAACAGCATAGATAGTAATCAGAATAAATGCGGAAATTAAATAACAACACAGATATACCCAGCTTCGGCAAAACCCTGCCTACTACTGCATTCCCCAAGGTTTCTACTAGGAGTTAAAACAATCTCTACGCTTACAATCCCTTGATACTCGCTCCCAACTGTTCTTAACCCTACGCTCAAAACCCTGCACTGGTTTTTATCTCCTAAAACCAGATTTTTCCGAATTACAGACCCTGTAATTCGTCTCTCTAGTTTTCAGAGTCAAACTAGAAAACTTACAGATTTGATTGCAAATTAAAAAAACGAATAAGAAAATAAAAAAAACCCTTATAAAACTAGAAACCCTTGGAGTTTAAATTAGGGTTATCCTCCTTTTGTATAACCCTTGGCCGGCCTCTTTTTTTCACTTGTGCTACACCACTTTACTTTAGCCTGACTCTTTTCTCTGAAACAAAGAAATGGCGGCGGCTCTTGAGAAATTCCTAGGGTTTCTTCAGTCTTCCCCCAAATCTCTGCGCTTGAGTGATGGAGATGCGATTCTTTGATGCGCGACTTCGATGTTGCTTTCAAATGCTTCGATTTGGGTCCAAGTTGCTTACTTGTTCTCTGGTATGATTTTTAATTCGAGTTTCTCTTTGATTGTGCTTGAACTTGGATGATGTTAAAACCGATGTTGATTTGGTTTATTTATAGGATTAAGAATCCTATATATTCTCTGATTTCTCTTTAGACTCAGTTGTGATATACTTGAGAATTTTGTTTGCGGATTTGATCTTAATTTTCCCTGATTTGCGGCGTTGATCTAGAACTTTTGATTGAGTCTTCCTTGACTTCGAATTCCTTGATTTGAACTTGTGATTAATATATATTTTGCGTGATGAATTCTTCCTTGCCTCGTATGCTTCTGGAACTTTGAATTGGTCTTGAAATAAATTTAAATCCTGATTTCTGGAATTTTAAAAAATTCTTTGAATCATTCTTTTCAAAGCAAAACCATTTTTCCTGTCTTTAAATCTGATATGAACAGTTGCTTCTTTGGAAAAAAAAAACTGACAGATACTTTTGACTCGACCTTGAATTGCTGCCTTGATTTCTAGTTATTCAAAACTGGTAGTATACTCTGATTTTCAACATATTTAAACTGATGCTTATCTTTGATAAGAACAGAAACTATGCTCGAACTTGTTATGCAATTTCAGTTTAACTTCCTGCTGATTGAACTGATACTTGCAGTCACTTGTTGTGTATAAATATTTGTATTTGAATACCATGCCCTTTTTACCATGACTTAAAAACTTCGGCACGAACTTGATTCTTCTCTTTAATGCTTCCATGTTTAAAACCTTGCCGAATCTGATTTGAACTGATAAAATCAGATATACACTTGAATTTAACAGTGTCTTGTATTCTCGTTATCCATACTACTTTGATCAATTGTTATACTGTTTTATTTATCACTACTTGTACGTTCTTCATCTAAGTTGATGTCATCATGTTGTTCTGACCATACCATTCTTGCATGAATGCTTGTTTACTACAACAAATTTGCTTATTGTCTTAAGTGAGTTGATCCCATGTATAATCTATATTCCTGCTATGCTTAGCTCCATGTTCCATTGCTGATTTGCTTGATATTGCACTTCAGACTCGAGTTTTGTGGTCGAGTTGTCTTTGTTGCTAGGTACTAATTAGCTTAGTTTTACTTGCATTTTTCAACACTGCATTAGTTGCTGCGCTATCCTTGTTTGTGTTAGACCTTGTGTTTGAAACTTGTACATAAACCTTGCTTGATCTTTGGATTCACATGCCACATAACACTAGTTAGAAATGCAGTATCATCCTCATTATGTTTTTGAACTTGTTATTGCTGAAACATGCTAGTTGACTGCCTCTTGACACTATACTCCAATACTTGTATTAGAGCTGATTCTTTAATGTCCTATGTTGACACTATACTCCAATACTTGTGGTTGTTGAACACATGTTTGTGCTGCACCCATGTGTATAGTATCATTTTAATCTTGCTGAACCATTGCTGCATGCATATTCTTGTGTATGCTGAAACTATTTTATTGTACTTGCTGTTTTGACCATTTCACATGTGCTTGGAGTTGTTGGTGCTTGTGCAACTTTAAATTTCACCATATTTGTGTTTGTCTTGTGTTCATGATTTCTTTGCTCAACCACTTTGGTTATTTTTGTACTGTCCATTTTGACATGTAATGCTGAGTCGAGTTGGTCCTTGATGGCTACTCCTCAGTCGCGACACTGGATTGGCGTGGCAGTGCACACGTGTATACACGTGTGTATATGCAGCCATCCAGACGAATTTTTCTGTCCCTGCATATCAAACCAAGTCTAGAAAAGTGATGAGAAACACACCGTAATTCTGAGGCAAATAAAATTTAAAAATAAATTTTCATTTGCTTTTATTCTATTTTATTTTTGTTGCAGTCTACTGTGTGTTCTTCTTGTGACAGGTATGAAGACAAGATTTGACTGAAGGGTGTGAAGACAGAAGATGGATGATAGAAGACAATAAAAAAATGTCAATGTATGAAGATGTTTGTATATGTGAGTGTAAATGTAGTTGTATAGAGTGAGTGACAGAGTTGTATGAATGAAATGTAGTATGTCAAATAATGGAGTAAAAAGATGTATATTTTTTTTTTATATTGAAATAAAATATTTTTATTTAAATAAAATACTGTGTGATTGTTCAAATTCCTGTACAGTTTGTTGTGTAATAAATCAGTGCATTTACAAACACATTCAAAAATAAAATATATCTGGTTGTTATCATCAAACAAAAAACATATAATTGTGTATACAACACTGTTATATACAACATTATAGTCATTCTTCCTAATATTATGCTTGAATAATTATTGCTTGCAACTCTGCAAGCATGTACATGACTCAAGTCTCAAACACATTGAGGCCCTTCCATTACAGAATTACTTATCTATATCCACCTTACTTCTTCAAGGTCGATCCTGCACATTCCAATCCAATGATCCATGCATGCTACAACTTTAGGAAGCCCAACTCCTGCATAGGGATGGCAATGAGGGCGGATCTAGGGTCTAAATCCACTTGACCCATCCCTATTTTGACCCATTTAGACTTGCCTCATAGGGTCTTCGGGGAGGATAAACCCGCAACCCGCTTTTGGAGGTCCGGGTATAGGGTCAAGTTTGGGCATGACTAACCCGCCCAAACCCGATCTGCATGATTGAATCATCATTAAGACACTTTATAACTATAATGATTACTTGTTAATCTTCTTAGGTATACATGGTTATAACTTGAATATTATATTCTTTCAAGGGAAATTCTATTTCAACCCACAAATTTAGCTAGTAGCCCCCCAAATCATGAAATAATTGGTAAACCCACAAATTTAGCTAGTAGCCCTCGTTTTTTTTAAACCTAAAAATATCCTCCCACGTAGGGTGACTACGTGGTTATTCACTGCACCTCGTACTTGCCCTATGTGGTTCGTCAAAGTACCACCTAGATGATCTCCATGGTTCATTCATGGACCATGTAGGCTGACTACGAGGTACACCAAATAACCACTTAATACAACTACGAGATGTTCAAAAAATTGGAAAAAAATATAACAAAAAAGGGCATTTTGATCATCTTATTTTTTTTGATAAAATGGGGCGCTACTAACTAAATTTGTGGGTTGAAATATTAAGTTGCACCAATGATAATCATACAATAACAAATGCATACATTTTGAATTATTATCTTACAACTCATTTTATTATATTATCTTATCATTGTGAACACATTATAATATGTATATAATTTATGTATATAAGTATATAAATTTATATTATCTTATCATTGTGAACACATTATAATAAAACATATAATATCTTATCTTATCATTGTATATAAAAAATATAAGTATATAATATTATAATATAAGTATATAAAAAATATAATATCTTGTCTTGTCATTGTATATAAAAAAATATAAGTATATAATATTATAATATAAGTATATAAAAAATATAAGTATGTAAAAATATATAATATCTTATCTTATCATTGTATATTAAAAATACAAGTATATAAAAAAATATAAGTATATTATAATAAAAAATATAAGTATATAATATGTATATAATTTATATTATCTTATCATTGTGAACACGTTATAATAAAAAAAATATAAGTATATAAATTTGTGTACATTTGAAAACAATATCACCAGACCGTGGGGCGGGTCGGGTCTACCATGACCCGTACGGGTTTCAGGCATGGTGCGAAATTCTAGATCCGGACCGGGTCTACGGGGAGCGTCTGAGGCGGCCTTCAAAAAGTCTGGGTCGGGTCTGAGGCACGAGAAACCTTCCCCAACCCGTCCCATTGTCATTCCTACTCCTGCATATTCAAGATTTAGCATGCACCTGCTTACTTTCAGCCTATTCAGATGTCTAGGATGTGAAGTTTTCATCTTATAGTTGTGCACACTCGAGTCTTAACTCATGCATGTCATGTCATGCATATTGGGAATACGGGGAATCATTTTTTTTAGAGAAATTATCTTCTGCCGACTTTGAAGATTGCAATGTATATCAAATAACAAAGAGGTTAATTGATTTATCTAAATCTTACCCGAACAACAAGATTGAAGACCAAATATTATGATAGCAGACCGTCTATAATTCAAGACTATATATCCCTTACCTGTTTTTATGTACTTATAAATAGCAGTATATGAAAATAGAGAATGTATCAATTTATGTACTAATCATTCATCGTCAATAATGATTAAGTTTCTTCTTCATAGTTCATTTCTATTATCCAAAATCGAAACCAGTTGATAGAAATAATATCAAAACTTTAATTTGGTATTAAAACCAAATTGCTTAACATCAATTCTTTTAAAAACCGATCAAGATTAATTTCACTCATCAAAAATGTTTCATCACCTGAGTAAAATTCTCAACATTTGATAGATAATAAAATCAAGTTATTAAGTGCCTCATAGTAATTCAGAAAATTAAGCTACAACATCATCTCAACATAATTTTCTTTGTTAGAGCATCTCCAACAGTTCATGGTGCGGATTTTCGATTTTCCGCACCCCGAATTGTTGAAACCGGAGATTTCCCAACAATTTTGGAAATAGGCATTTGAAAATTAAGCTACAACATCATCTCAACATAATTTTCTTTGTTAGAGCATCTCCAAAGTTCGTGGTGCGGATTTTCGATTTTTCGCACCCTGAATTGTTGGAACCGGAGATTTCCCAACAATTTTGGAAATAGGCATTTGTCCGACAAAACGCCTGGGAATCAGGTGTTTGATGAACAAACGCCTGAATAAGTTAAAAATGCCAGGCGTTTGTTGAACAAGACACCCACATCTATAAAAGTGCTGGAGTTTATTCAACAAACGTCTACGGACCAGGCGTTTGTTCAATAAACGCCTGAGGACCAAGCATTAGTTGGAAAAATGGCTGGGCTTTCAACCTATATTAACCGCATTCGACAATTTATTTTCATTTATTTTAGTTTATACTTTTTATAAACATCTCGTTTTATGCATAGGGTAAAATGTCAAACAGTAAATGGTCTTCAACTGAGTTACTTATACTTGTTGAAGCTTATATCGAGCTTGATAAAAGATATGAAATTATGCTGCAAAATGGTGGGGGAAGTAAGCCATGAAATGTTTTGGATCTTGATCCAAGAAGCTTACAACAACCATCCTGAATGCCTTTCGAGAAGGTCTACTACAGAAATTCGTAAAACGCATAGCGCTTTTTGGCAAGCTTGTCTTCGTTACCGCGAGATTATCATGTTGATTGAAGATGAGGATGTATTTAAAGCAAATCGTTCTACTTTCGATTCACGTTACCTATTTCAACACGGAACATAATTCCTTGGTCATGAAGCTTATGAAGTTCATTACGGCTAGCTAACACGCTTTGGATTTGATTAAGCTTTAAATGTTTCTGTGATATGCATTTATGTTGGTTAAACCAGGATTCCAATTACTTATCTATGATATTTATCCTAAAGAAGGATTAAGCTTTAATTGTATCTGATGAAGACTGATTAAGCTTTAATTGTTTCCGTGATATGCATTTTTGTGATCAAATTAAGCTTTAATAATCATTCATTGAATCTGGAGTAATTCCAATTAAAGGAGGATTCAAAAACATAAAGAATAAAGCATTAAAGGAGTTATACAACTTGGGTCATCCCCTCGTTATTGTTGTGAACAGTTAATATGTGCTAGTGTGCATTGTTCAATCATGTCACCTAATGTAATAGTGACATGACTGTGACACTTGCAATACTATATCAGTGACAATGGATCCACTAAATATTTCACAATTCCACACATATTCATCTTAAAATTAACAAACGGCTGGTGGGTCTGACTTACATAACTGTAGCATTCCGTGACTATAGCTAATGGTACTAGTGAAGATTCCTTCAACCATTAAGTCCTATAATATTGTGTTTGGTCACCAACGTGGCTATAATGTGTAGTAGAGGTTCCTTTAATACAAAACTGAGCATCTTTGTCTCCTTTACTTACAGTGTCTGGTTAACGTGGCTACAGTGTACAGTGAAGATTCTCTATCACTGATCTTGATGGACAAAATCGTCGCACGCCAACACCCAATGTGTATTTGTGAACAATTATCCAAATAAGCAGTGAATAATTTAAATGCGGGAAGACACAACTTTTACAGTGGTTTGGCACTAACGCCTACGTCCACTTTATAATCATCTTTCATCATATATTTTGTCGGTTACAAAGTTGTACAAGTTCGGACAATAGTTAAGTTCAAAGTGTTTCAATATAATAACAAAATATATGTTTGTTCTACAATTTGACTAAATTGTCCTTCTTCTTCTTCTTCTTCTTTGAGAAGAGTTGACTTGGTCAACAATAGCCAAGTTTAGTGTTCATGTCCATGAAGTTCAAAAGTAGCATGACAACCCTTTCTTTTTAATGTTCAAGTGTTGAAGGAAAACATGCATGTCATGTTTTAATTATCCTTCTTCTTCCTTGGGATGAGTTGACTTGGTCAACTATGAGCAAAATAAGCTTTAATGTCCAAGAGGTTTAGAGACCTTGCAACAATGCTTGCTAGTGCCCAACAAGCTATGGAACATGTATGCACCACCTTTCAACTATTCATGCCATGTCCAATGGCTATGAAGAAGGTGTTGGAAGCCATTAATAAGCATTTGGAGCTCTCAAGGTCCAAAAATTTCAAGGGAGAAGACCCCCAACGAAGGCCAAGGCTTGGGGTATTTACAGGAGGAGGTTAGGTGGGAGTAGGTGATCAGCAACGGGACCCACAAACAGCAAATTTCGCAACTCAAAAGTAGTCCCGAAACAGGAAATTCGAACCCCTAGGTATAGGGCTCGAAACTTCGAACCCGTTGGTGGGGCTCGAAATTTCGACCCCCTCCAGAGATGTACGAAATTTCGAACCCCTCCGGAGGTACGAAATTTGAGGAGGAGAAGGGGGCGAACTTCTTGGTGCTGTAATCTCATCATTTTAGGGAGTCGAAGCTCTTGGATTACGAAGTGAAGAAATCCAAGTTTTCATGAGTCTGAACTAAAGGGATCTGAGCTTCCGGATCCGAGAAAATTGAACTAAAGGCCAATCGCTGCCGGGACTGTGGGACCTCGGACCCCCATCGGCGCTGCGCCTGGACCCGCTTGACGGCTCACCTTCGGCTCGGAGCACGGCTCGCCTTCGTCTTGCGTGACGGTTTGACTAAAAGTTCATTGGGCCCGACAGAGGCCCTTTGATAGAGCTTTCGGGTCCCTTGTGTTTGCGACGCGACTTCGATCCAGCTCCTTTGTGTTTTTTGACGCTTTAGCGCATCGCTCGCCAAATACTTGACATGTGACAGCTTCGACAAAAAAACGTGTCAACAAACGTTTTTAACAGTGGCTAGGGAATGGTACAACAATTGGGAAGAACAGTTACACCTTGATCAAGAAGGGAGTGGCACTCCGGTGATGAGAATATAATCTGAGGAGTCACTAATTACACCCTTTCCTTGAATCGATGCGAGAAAGAGATGCCGATTGTTACACTATAAACAATTCACTGATGATGTTGGTAGGAAGAAGAATGTCGTGAGGCAGATTGCTCTTATACCAAATTAACAAGGAGAAAATTTTCTGAATATTATTGATGTAACAATAATTTTCTGACAATGAATGAATAGTTGGGTTTGTAGGCAAATAACCTGTGTTTATACAAATGAAATAAACTGATGCATGGGCTTCGGCCCATAAGCTAATGTATGAACAACATAAATCATTGGGCCGAATATATATTGTCTTTTATCCCTTTTATCACTTAGCTCAAATTTATCATTTACAATGTTGGACGTCTATGGTCTTTTCTCCATTTGTTTGACTATCTATTATGGGAAGTTAGAGTTTTTAGGTTATGTGGAACCGTGGGTTAGTTTATTTTACTATTGCTGTTGGTATATCTGCATTTAAACTCCTAATGTTACAAGTAGTTGCATATAAACAATAAACTTTCACTACCAGTAATCCACGTCCAACCAGTCTGACTGTCAGTCGTGATCCACCATGGCTGGATCTTCAGAACTGCAATTGCCACTTAGAAGCGATTATTTATTTACTTTAAATACTCATGTTTCTTGCTTGTGGATAATTAACATATCATCAGTTACTGCATTAGCCATGAGTTTCTAAAGTGGTAATATGAATATTAGTCGCTGATATGAAGCATGTGTATCATATGAAAATGGATTTCACTTTTCTAATTTAATATAGAAGCTTGCTTGACTTGATCAGATTAAGATACATATAAATTCAGATAGGAACTTGTTAAATACTGTAGAAATATGACCATATATACTTGCAGTATTCCAATAGTATATCACCACTGTTACATTATAACATCTTACATCTTATATTCTTATACATATATTATATGTGGCACAAAAAACAAAACACAACATATCACTATTTCCAGAAATCCCCGCAATACATAAAGTGGTTTATATTTTGACATTGTCATAGCGAATGCTGCATCCAGCAGCTGCAGATCCACCAGTCGCACGAATGCTGTTTTTGCAGTCTTTCTTGATAGCCTTTATCGCCTTCTCTAGGCATTTCGTGCATGTTTGCACGCTTGTTGTCAGGGAAGAAAAACATGATGCCCTCCCAAATATTCTTGGACTTGATATACTCTTTGTTTCATGCTCAAAGTTACCATCAATCGGTGTCTTTTCCTTAAGTTCATTAAGGACAATTTCTACGTTGTTGATGAACAAGTTTTGTCTTTGATTGTTGAATCTGGTTCTTCTTCCACATTGAGTGAATTTACCATTTACATTCACTAATACTTGGGCAAATATCAAAGCGAACACCAATGTTGCTTTCGCAGATAAAAGCTTCATTTCTTTTGCTCCTTCAGAAGTTTTCACTTATATATATCTTCTAGTTTGCTGGAAAAAAGCTTGTAATGCTCTGTGGTTTTATAGATTTGTGAAGCTACATCTATTTATAGGTTCTATATTACGCGTTTGCTTATGATATGTGACCTAGAAATGGTTATATATGTTTTTGGCCGTTTACATCTTTTTATTATTATTTTTGGTTGCGAAGACTGATTCATACTTCATATTTACACAGTGCATAGTGCATGAGTAAGAATCATATTCTACTATTCTAATACACGTTTCTTTCTTGTGGAGCTTCAGATAAATTACTTATGTTGATTAATTTATTTTTTCTAGTTTTCCTAACTATTTTGGCTTCTTCATTTTGTTTCCTGTTATGATTGTTGAGAAGTAGTTTTTATTTATTTGATTTGTCGGATGGTGTAGTTGAATTAGTCAACAATTATACTCGGTCTTAGCTCCTAATTAATTTTGTTTTATGTTAAATTAAAGTTTGTTCTTTTGAATTCAGGTTAATTAGGATTTTGTAGTTGTTTGATCTCCATAGTTACATATGGACCTAACAGCTGCAACTTGATTTCGTCTGAATATGTCAGCTGGAATGCTGAGGAGGATACTTATCCTTACAAAATGTCATCAAACATATGTAGACAATACTTCTTTTCATATGTTTTCCAATGCTTCATGACAAGGCGTTTTGGTTATCTAACCCAGCCAGGAGAAGTAGTAAAACTGCATGCTTTAACTATATAATATAACAGTTCAAGACATGCATATTATTTGGATACCATGATCTATCGATTTGGCTACGGATGTATAGCTACAGGATTTAGCATACACAAAGCAATTTAGTGACACTTAGCTACGGGATTTCAGGACAGATATTTCAGTTTGTAGGGGAATACATCCTGTTACCGAACTAATATACATTCAGTCTCAGCATTGTTAAACCAAAAAAGAGCTAACATTAAAATTTTGATACACGTCAATATTCTATATGCTACTTTCCACCGAATTCTACTGTTCTCATTGTCCTTTATAATGCCACAGTCAAGCTGTATCCCCACATACTTTACGTTGCATTTCTTTTTCCGGCTAATACTACTACAACCAATATAATTTTGTCAATACATGTCTGGTTATTTGAAAATCACATATGTTTGCTGAGTAAAAGAACTTTTAAGTGAATAGTCTTTTAAATTAGAAGTAATTTAAACCTAAGAACACCTAAAATATGTTGATGTGTCAATGCCTTCGAACTCATGTACTCGCAAGATCCTAAACTAAAGAACATGCATTTTCAATGCAGTATAATCCAATTATTAGAGTTGTCTCAAACCTTCCAAAGATGGTATTTTAATTGAAACCGAGTATCAACAATTTTATTAATGGTTAACCGATAACAATTTTCTAATTTAAACTGAATTGGCGCAGCATAGCTGAAATGCATATTTTAAGTGAGACCGCCCAGTGTGGTTGTCATTGAGCCTGACATTATAAAATGTATTTGGAAGTATAAAATTAGAACAAAACGTTGTTGAATAAAACCACAATGTAGACTATAATTTAAAATAGGACATACAACTTTCTCAGTTTATCCATTAAATTTTGTTAATGAATAACAACTCTTCAAATATACATTCCTATTTCAGAATAGTATGGGGGAGTAAACAAACAATTCAACAACACCTTTATGTATGCCATTTTGGTTTGCGTGATCCATATACCATCTATGGCTGAAACCATAATTTTAAAATGAGACTAGAAGGCAAACAAAATGATAATAAGATCTTCAATGACCACTGACCAATATGTCAGAAAAAGATTCAATATTTAACAATATTTCAAAATGTTAGCAAATATAGACACATAATTACAGTATTAACCTAAAATGGAAACCAAAATGGTTAAACGTTTCAATTTTGCTACCACTTTTGTAAATAAAATAGCGATAAAGCTACTGTACCCGAAATTGATTTTGTCAAAAATTGAGGCATGAATCCTTACCGTTGAATTTCCCCTTGATCTGCATGAATTACGTGAATTTTGAATTTGTACCTGAAAATCCGGAGTCATATTGAACTAATCGCAGGTTTTGACAAAAATAATTTCGGATACCATAGCAGTTCTCATAAAATAGTCATGTCGCGTCTTCGCATGTTTTTCAATCGCCAATGGATATGATGAGTACCATTAAACAATTGCATATTATATTATGTCTAATTTCAGTAATAGTTTTTTTTACTATCAGATTTGAAGGATTTCACTCATAGCCAAATAAATTTAGACTTAAGTTGTTAAACTAATGTATCATATTATATTATGTCTAATTTCAATTTTTGTCAAAGCTGCCGAACAACTATTTGATTTATACAAATTAAGGATTGGTTCATATACACAAATTTTCCGCACAAACCCAGTGTTCTAGGTTCATGTCATTGGAAAGAAAAAAAAATGGTCTAAAAAACAACAGCTATAATTTCATTTGCATTAGTTCAGTCCGCTATTGTTCTGTAAATTAAAAATTCTAGTTTCTTATATAGTCAAATAAAATTAAAGTCAAGCTAAATAGCATGGTGACCGACAATTGATATTAGAAGAAAGACAAACAACCAAGAAAAGAATTATGTACAGAAAGAAAGATGTGTTATGTTATCTCACAAATTAGTATTGAATTCAAATAAAATTGAAAAGATAGATTTGCAATTCTTATATCCATATGTGACAAAGGTCAACCATGCTTAAAACTTGAAAAATGTATATTTATTGACGTTGATTTACTCTTATAGAAATCCAGAAAAATAATTGAGTCAAATTGAATAATGACAACAGTAAGAAAAAAGAGTTTCACTTATAGCCAATTTAAACACCAAAATGAATAACAACTTGCAATATGTATATACCGTTCTTTTGCATAGAAAAGATAAATTGATATATAAAAGAATAAAATATGAACATATGGGAACATGGATATGTACTTGCATAAATAATTACAAATAACAATATGGAAATAAAAGGAGAGGAATGTGTTTAGTAATGAAGTTGAGAGAAGCAGCAAAATTGTGTCTTTGATGAATTATGACAATTACAAATCAATTGGTAAGATATGTAAAATATGCCATAATGATCAACTATATATAATGATAACTGGGTAATAACTGAATTTCGTGTATAAATTAGGAAGTGTAGCGGTGAAACTGGCTTAGAAATATAACCAAACATGTTATGTGCATATTCACAAATCCGAAAAGGAACAAGCATCGAGTGTAAACAAACACAGAAGTATAGAGACAAAAACAATGAACCACCTTTGCAAATTTTATGTAAAATTTGCAACATCTTCACTAAAAAATGAAAGATAATTGCGACACAAAAAGGGAAGACCGCTACTTGTAAAAGGGGAAGCTTGAATTAAACCGTTTCCTGCTTTGATTCGTTTATATTGCCATGCATGGCCGATCTGTCTATTCACTTGTTCAAATTGCTTCTCAAAATTTACTCTGTTTTCGTGTTCAACTGGAAGGTTTAATTTCATGGTTTGAGAAAATTTCGTGAACAAATGCACGCTATATTTCATCAACCCTTACGGCTTTTTCTACATTTTTTTAAGCATTTGAATCAAAAAAGAAAACAATTCATCTGCACTTTATTGTAGCATATGAATGCAAAACCAAATCGTGTGAAAATTGCAAAATGTTTGGTCATAATACAAGAAATTATAATTTGACCATAAAAAAGCTCGGCAACCCAAATTGAAAAATATTATTGGACATGCTAAAATTTCTAGAATTGCAATGCTAAAAGCACCCTAGTTTGTGCTTCCTAACAACATAGCGTGGTAGCCAAAAGCAAAAAACTGAGTGCTTTTAGTTTCACATGGTGGTGTAATGTTAAAGGCACCATGTTTTGTACTTTTGGCTACCACACCATGGTGTTAGAAGACACAAACCGAGGTGCTTTTAGCAGCACACTTTCTAGAATTTTAAAGAAACCAGTAACTTGTCTTATGTATGATTATTAAATAGGTTACTTGATGAGTGTAGAATGTAATATCCAGAAAACTCTAATAATAAAAAATTGTAATAAAGTGCCTATAAATATGAGAATGGACACATTGTAATGTTGTACCTTAACTTCAAAACAATAAAGTTCTTGCATTACAAAAACCTTTGAAGTCATTTCTCCATTAAATTTTTCATCCAACTATTCAACTATTTTACACTGCTACAACTACTAACTGTGGTATCAGAGCTTCGTTCATTCACATAGCAGGCGTAAACAAATATCTTCCAATTTTAGCAACTGCTCATGTAACACCCCACGTCCGTTAGTGTCACTCACAAAGGGAATGCACTAAGTTCTGTGGAGCATTTAGGGTAAAAGATGCAGATAAATATTATAAGACAGACAAAAATTAAACAGCGGAAAATAAAACTTTGCTTTATTGATAAATAGTTTGTACAATGATTTCTTTACAATATCAGAGTATCATTTGTCTTACAAAATAAAGAAGCATGAAAATACATTTATATTCCCCAAATTTAGCAAGAGCCAGCCATAGCATCTGAAAAGAGAATCCAAGCAAACTTCGACAAATCTTCAAGCTGGGAAAGTGTGACATTCCAACTTATCTGAGCTATACTATTCCCTCCTCTACTAACTGGGGGGGGGGGGAACGGAAGAAAAGAAGACGAAAGAAAAACAGAGTCAGACATAAAGCCTGAGTAAGTTCATTAACTTCTAGCATGTGAACATGGAAAAACAAAACGACATGAATTAACTGAATACAAGATTACACCATGACGATAGGGTCAACAAGATTAGACAAGGTAATCACAAGATATGCTAAGATAAGACTAACTGGATATGCTTTAATACTTTCGCCGCTTAGCTATTTCCTTGTTAGACTATATCTCTGCACCACCTAACTAGTGTCCCAACTAGTAACGATAACGTGATCCCAATCCCTGTATTTTCCATTGCCTTCCGGCATACATTCATTATTTGTTACCTAGATCAAATCTAGGGTTTTCTATCAAGTGCTTTCTAGATTTAACTAGAGTTTACGCTATCCGCTGAACGCTTCTCGGATTTAGGATTTATGCCACCTAGTTCAACTAGGAATTATGCTACCTGTCGAACGATGCCCCCAAGTCTAGGACACACTACCTAGAGTGGTATATGTTCATATACTTCCCCACGCCTGTATCGCGAATCTTTATCGCTTTTCTAGATGCACATGTCCTGTAATGTGCGACCCGAGTCCTGTGTCAGGGCAAATCAAGGAATACAGAACTCGGTCGGGAGCTTTCAGATATCTGCCGATGCAGATGCTAAGGTCTGTTTTTATTCCAGTGGCTATGGTCCCACTTGACCCCTCCCTCAACTAATGAAAGGCACCCTTTGTAAAATGAGAACTATACGCCGGCCCCCGGTGCCCCACTATCCTATGGCCATCCTCACCCATAACTAGATAGCAATTATGGTCTTTTGGAGTTCTCCGCCTTTCCGCTTCACGTATCTCGACTGACTCAAGATAGATGGTAGACGACGAGTTGCTATCACAGGGCTACCGTTTTCTCGCCGAATCACGCCGGTCCATCCTAGTCTTTAGGTTGCCATATATATTGCAATCAAGGCATACCCCTGGTTCTTCTACGCAGACCTTAACCTCTGTGAGCCCAGGAGGATCATCTGCAGTCTCATAGAGGGATACCAAGAATACCCTCACGTCCCCTCGAAGCCTCGGGCTTCGTAACCCAATTCGTTGGAGCCTTCTCGGACGGACATTCGCTCCTTCTCGTGTTATACTAAGAATTACTGCTTAGTTCTCTTTCCTGTCAATTTGGGTTGGTTAAGTGTCATTAGTCAATTCAAGCTAACTTAACCCTCTTCATTTATCCTGATAAACTGGTTAAGTGTTATCAATAATTCATGTTGACTTAACATTACCCTAAACCAAGTTATATTGGTTAAGTATTTCTTATTACTTAACCTTACCCCTTCACCCTGTATTGGTTAAGTGTTCCCTTTTAACTTAACCTTACCCGTCTGTTTTAACTAACATGTTATTAATGGTTAAGTATTATCCCTTCATGTTTTAGACTTAACCCCATTTCTCTATCACAACCTGATGGTTAAGTGTTCAAGTTTACTTAACCCCTACAGTCTAGCCCGGCTAACATATTAAATTGGCTAAGTGTATTAGATTTTACTTAACCCCAACCTCTGGCCTAGTTAACATGTTAATTTGGCTAAGTGTATTAACTTTACTTAACCCCTACAAATCTTGTCTTGTTACCTTGAGTCTGGTTAAGTGTTTCTATGGACTTAGCCCTCCCATTCTTGCTTAACTGTGTTAAGTTGGTTAAGTGTTCCTATGGACTTAACCCTCCCATTCTAGCTTAACTGTGTTAAGTGTTTTTATGAACCTAACCCCACCCATCAGTTTAGTTGTCATGTTGAACTGGTTAAGTGTCTTAGTTAACTTAACCCTACCATTCTTGTTCTAGCTTTAATTAAGTAGATTAAAGCCACGACCACTCACATTAGACAGATATTGTTGCGAATGCTGGATGTGCCGGTTGGTTCCGGGAAGGTTTACATCGCAACTCAGTCTAACCTCGGGTTAGGAATATTCGTGTTTTCTAAATTCAAAGGGTTTTGATTAGTTTTCAATTCAGGTTTTGAAAGTAACCATCCTGTCCGTCGGATCAGTTAGGGATAGCCAGGGAGAGCAGGAAACTTGTATTTTCCAAACCCAAGCCTAGACACTATCCTTTCTGTCACCCTAGAACTTTCTGGTGTGTTATTAAAAGAGGTGTCATTTAACAAACCTTTAATTTGTCTAAGTTTACATTTCTCATTTAGGACAAATTCTATAAGTAAATTATTCCTAATTTACTTATTTCCTAATTCCCCTTTTAATGTAAATTGTCAACATTCATTCTTATGGCCCATTTTCCCCTCTAAATCATGTTTATGCTTTTTGGTATGTAAACAATACCAAATCAAGTGTCATTAACCATGATTTTGCTAAACCTGCCAATTACTCCCTATTATGGCCAATTTCAAATTTTAGGCCAATATATTTACCGTTCCAAATTAGCTAATCCAATTCCAATTCAACATTCTAATTCATGTCAAACTAGACTTATTACTCTAGTTCACTATTCATGTAAATGCTAGATTTACATGTCGATACTAGATTCAGGCTACTCAATCTATAGTTCATGTCAAATTTATCCAACTTGCATTCTTATGAACATGCCATAATGCGTGTTCACAATTTATGCCAATTTCCAAGTTAAACTACGTTTTTAGTAAATTTCATATTTTGCCCAAACCGCATTCCCGCCGTTCGTATAATCGTGATTCAGTTTAGATTTATAAATAAAGCTAGGTTCGCAGAAAATAGGGAATGAACCAAAGATGCTATGCGAAAGATAGACATACTAACTGGCATAAAAAGGGTTGAATAACGACGTCGGTTCAAGAACATGGGTAGACCTAACTTAATAGGTAAATTCCTAAGGTCTAAAACCAAAGAAAACCAAGAATAGACAGAATAGAGACGTAGGTTCAAGAACATGGGTAGACCTAACTTAATAGGTAAATTCCCAAGGTCTAAAACCAACGAAAACCAAGGATAGACAGAATAGAAAGATCAGGTTTAGACCCAATTTCACAGCAACCCTTTCCTAGTTAGAAATCATAGGTGTTTAGTCACAGTTGTCCTTGTTATGTCATAGGCAAAAGTTTATGTTTCCAAATCAAAAGCATAAGCTTAGTCAAGGAAATAGTTCTCATAGTCACAGTCACAGTCATAGGCAATGTCCATAGTCATAGGCAATGTTCATAGTCATAGGCAACGTTCACAGTCATAGGCAATGTCCATAGTCATAGGCAATGTTCATAGTCATAGGCAACGTTCACAGTCATAGGCAATGTTCATAGTCAAAGAGGCATACAGTCTTAATTGTCCTTGAATCATAACAGTTCTTGATTAGGTCCAAGAATATAGGCACTGATTCGAATAGAGAGAGAGAGAGAGATTTGGAATATTCTTTTATTCCTTTAATTTCATGTCACGAACAAAGAAAAGCGTTCAAATCTAAAAATAACTGACTTACAGAGATTAGATTAGAATAGAAAGGAGGCGTTGCTATTATTCGTGCGACGTTTATCCTTTAATCCTTATCTTGAAGCTTTGAATCTCTTCTAGACAACTTGAGCAGCATAACCTTTTCTTGGATTTTTGTATTATCTTCTTATTTTTATATTTTCTCAGAGGCAGCATAAGGATAGAAAAGAATTGTGAATAGAGAAGAAGACCAGGGCTGTTTATATAGTGTTAGGCGGACGAATCTGGTCAGAATGTCGTCTAGATACAGAAGAACGAACTGGGTGCAGAAAACTGGATTTCGGGGCCCAGATCGACACCCATGTCGACTGGGCAGTCGACATAGGGGGGGGGGGGTGGTGTCGACTGCGCAGTCGACACCCCTGTCGACTTAACCTGGGCGGGAATTTTCCCGCCCTGCCCCCTGTGTGTTTGAATTCGAATTTGGCTCTAGTTTTTTAAACTGTTTTGAACTTGGAATTTTCTGAAAACTTTGACGGGCCATATCTTGGTCATACGGACTCCGATTTTCAAAAATTCGGACTCTATTTCGTGTATTTTTCCAAGGCGAACGTAATGGCGTAGGCCGTTTCCCTTGATTTTGATTTTAACTCTTGATTCTGCCTTGATTCGTGAATCTTAGTGTTACAGAATTATGGGGTGTTACATTCTCCCCCACTTAAAAGGATTTCGTCCCCGAAATATTCAAGTTAGGAAGAATGTGTCCTACCATCCAATCACCCATCTACTCAACCATTCAATCACAGGCATTCATTGTCCTTAAAAGATTTCCAATGCTTTCATGTTCATATGCATAGTGTGTGTGTATGTCTTTATCCAATGCAAAACCAGCCGATCTACTGATTCAGTTGACCTCAATGCGAATTATGTCAGTGCCGTGCGTCCAATCATGTATGCAAGCATCCCTAGTTACGCAAATACTATATGCGTGCATAGTCATTCATCCATATGCAACATCCATATGATAACATATCAAGTTCAACTTACAAACAAATATATATCTGTAAATGCAATATGAAAGCGTCCGAACTTGATCTAGTGCCTAATACGTATGCATATGCATTCACGAGCAACCATTTGCAACCACTTGCAACCATTCAACCATAACATGTTTCAAATACATGTTTACATCCATTGGCTTCTACCTAAGGATCGATGATACGTCCTAGAGGATATACTTTGGAAAGAGAGAAACAATTATGTGTAAAGCTCCTACAAACAAAAGAAATCAAGGATGCACCCAAGGAAAAAGGGTATGATGCTAGTATCTAGCCTTCTTGGGCTTTACTCCACTATATCTTAACTAATTTAACTTCACGATTGTGAAGTTTCTGACCTCCATCTCTAAAGTAAACAGATGTCAACAATGATACCAAGTGTATGTACTAAGATTATTAGAGGTCTCTCCTCTTAGCTTATCCATCACGCTATAACTATGAGGGTAAAAAGGTCACTACGCACTTTCTAGAGTGCCTGCCACAACTATTTATTTCTCACGCAAACCACCCTAGTCAAACTTGACATTCCTCAAGTACAAGCCCCAAAGGCCTAAACCAATATCAGACAAGCATCCAAGGAATATCGCCTCCGAATTTAGACGACCTACGTGAGATGATATAAGCAAACTCGATAGCTATCCTCAAATCCCTACTAAAAATAGACTGGTCGTACCACCAATTGGATTTGAGACTCTAGTGGAATCTTTCTACTATACAAGTACTATGGTGCAGAGACTCAACTAGGGAAGTGGATATAAACAAATGCGAAGTGCTAAATCCAAAGGACATAGTACGAAGAGCACAACTAGACTCTGTCAACAGAAGTTTACAACCTTTCTCCTAGGTACGCTTGGTGGTGAAAGTATGTACTTTCCCTTCTGAAAATCTTGTTCCTCATTCTTGCCCTTGTCCCTAATTATATGCCCTATCACACCCTAGCAAAGATACTTCCTCTTGTCTTAGGTTTTATGATTTCTTTCTCCTTCGTGAGCTAAATCTACATCCATGAATTCCTCATCCTCAGGTTGTGCTCCTTAGGCAAACTCCTCATCCCCTTCTATGTGTAGTCATGTTGACAAATCCCTCGAAAGCTGCCTCCATCGTACGGAAAATCCTACTAAGCTTGGAAGAAAACTAACCGTAGGTGAAACTACTACGGTTATAGATGGAAGTCGGGCACTACTTCGCCCATCGATGAGGTTACCTCCTAGAAAGCCAGGAGCCCCAGAGACTCAAGAAAGAAGGAGACAATAATTCAAACAGAGGAAGAGAAGACAATGCGTATGGCTTTGGGGAATATGCCTTTAAAACAAATCTTTTCTCTTGAAAATGCTTCTTTTAAAACCGTTTTGAAAATAATTTTTCAAATCATTTATCTGATCCGGTAACGTTCAGCTCTGATACCACGTGTAACACCCCACGTCCGTTAGTGTCACTCACAAAGGGAATGCACTAAGTTATGTGGAGCATTTAGGGTAAAAGATGCAGATAAATTACAAGACAGACAAAAATTAAACGGTGGAAAATAAAACTTTGCTTTATTGATAAATAGTTTGTACAATGATTTCTTTACAATATCAGAGTATCATTTGTCTTACAAAATAAAGAAGCATGAAAATACATTTATATTCCCCAAATTTAGCAAGAGCCAGCCATAGCATCTGAAAACAGAATCCAAGCAAACTTCGACAAATCTTCAAGCTGGGAAAGGGTGACATTCCAACTTAATCTGAGCTATACTACTCCCTCCTCTACTACCTGGGGGGGGGGGGGAACGGAAGAAAAGAAGACGAAAGAAAAACAGAGTCAGACATAAAGCCTGAGTAAGTTCAGTAACTTCTAGCATGTGAACATGGAAAAACAAAACGACATGAATTGACTGAATACAAGATTACACCATGACGATAGGGTCAACAAGATTAGACAAGGTAATCACAAGATATGCTAAGATAAGACTAACTGGATATGCTATAATACTTTCGCCGCTTCGCTATTTCCTTGTTATACTATATCTCTGCACCACCTAACTAGTGTCCCAACCAGTAACGATAACGTGATCCCAATCCCTGTATTTTCCATTGCCTTCCGGCATACATTCATTATTTGTTACCTGGATCAAATCTAGGGTTTTCTATCAAGTGCTTTCTAGATTTAACCAGAGTTTACGCTATCCGCTGAACGCTTCTCGGATTCAGGATTTATGCCACCTAGTTCAACTAAGAATTATGCTACCTGTCGAACGATGCCCCCAAGTCTAGGACACACTACCTAGAGTGGTATATGTTCCTATACTTCCCCATGCCTGTATCGCGAATCGTTATCGCTTGTCTAGATGCACATGTCCTGTAATGTGCGACCCGAGTCCTGTGTCAGGGCAAATCAAGGAATACAGAACTCGGTCGGGAGCTTTCAGATATCTGCCGATGCAGATGCTAAGGTCTGTTTTTATTCCAGTGGCTATGGTCCCACTTGACCCCTCCCTCAACTAATGAAAGGCACCCTTTGTAAAATGAGAACTATATGCCGGCCTCCGGTGCCCCACTATCCTATGGCCATCCTCACCCATAACTAGATAGCAATTATGGTCTTTTGGAGTTCTCCGCCTTTCCGCTTCACGTATCTCGACTGACTCAAGATGGATGGTAGACGACGAGTTGCTATCACAGGGCTACCGTTTTCTCATCGAGTCACGCTGGTCCATCCTAGTCTTTAGGTTGCCATATATATTGCAACCAAGGCATACCCCTGGTTCTTCTACGCAGACCTTAACCTCTGTGAGCCCAGGAGGATCATCTGCAGTCTCACAGAGGGATACCAAGAGTACCCTCATGTCCCCTCGAAGCCTCGGGCTTCGTAACCCAATTCATTGGAGCCTTCTCAGACGGACATTCGCTACTTCCCGTGTTATACTAAGAATTACTACTTAGTTCTCTTTCCCGTCAATTTGGGTTGGTTAAGTGTCATTAGTCAATTCAAGCTAACTTAACCCTCTTCATTTATCCTGATAAACCGGTTAAGTGTTATCAATAATTCATGTTGACTTAACCTTACCCTAAACTAAGTTATATTGGTTAAGTATTTCTTATTACTTAACCTTACCCCTTCACCCTGTATTGGTTAAGTGTTCCCTTTTAACTTAACCTTGCCCGTCTGTTTTAACTAACATGTTATTAATGATTAAGTATTATCCCTTCATGTTTTAGACTTAACCCCATTCCTTTATCACAACCTGATGGTTAAGTGTTCAAGTTTACTTAACCCCTACAGTCTAGGCCGGCTAACATATTAAATTGGCTAAGTGTATTAGATTTTACTTAACCCCAACCTCTGGTCTAGTTAACATGTTAATTTGGCTAAGTGTATTAACTTTACTTAACCCCTACAAATCTTGTCTTGTTACCTTGAGTCTGGTTAAGTGTTTCTATGGACTTAGCCCTCCCATTCTAGCTTAACTGTGTTAAGTTGGTTAAGTGTTCCTATGGACTTAACCCTCCCATTCTAGCTTAACCGTGTTAAGTGTTTTTATGAACCTAACCCCACCCATCAGTTTAGTTGTCATGTTGAACTGGTTAAGTGTCTTAGTTAACTTAACCCTACCATTCTTGTTCTAGCTTTAATTAAGTAGATTAAAGCCACGACCACTCACATTAGGCGGATATTGTTGCGAATACTGGATGTGCCGGTTGGTTCCGGGCAGGTTTACATCGCAACTCAGTCTAACCTCGGGTTAGGCATATTCGTGTTTTCTAAATTCAAAGGGTTTTGATTAGTTTTCAATTCAGGTTTTGAAAGTAACCATCCCGTCCGTCGGATCAGTTAGGGATAGCCAGGGAGAGCAGGAAACTTGTATTTTCCAAACCCAAGCCTAGACACTATCCTCTCTGTCACCCTAGAACTTTCTGGTGTGTTATTAAAAGAGGTGTCGTTTAACAAACCTTTAATTTGTCTAATTTACATTTCTCGTTTAGGACAAATTCTATAAGTAAATTATTCCTAATTTACTTATTTCCTAATTCCCCTTTTAATGTAAATTGTCAACATTCATTCTTATGGCCCATTTTCCCCTCTAAATCATGTTTATGCTTTTTGGTATGTAAACTATACCAAATCAAGTGTCATTAACCATGATTTTGCTAAACCTGCCAATTACTCCCTATTATGGACAATTTCAAATTTTAGGCCAATATATTTATCGTTCCAAATTAGCTAATCCAATTCCAATTCAGCATTCTAATTCATGTCAAACTAGACTTATTACTCTAGTTCAATATTCATGTAAATGCTAGATTTACGTGTCGATACTAGATTCAGGCTACTCAATCTATAGTTCATGTCAAATTTATCCAACTTGCATTCTTATGAACATGCCATAATGCGTGTTCACAATTTATGCCAATTTCCAAGTTAAACTACGTTTTTAGTAAATTTCATATTTTGCCCAAACCGCATTCCCACCGTTCGTATAATCGTGATTCAGTCTAGATTTATAAATAAAGCTAGGTTCGTAAAAAATAGGGAATGAACCAAAGATGCTATGCGAAAGATAAACATACTAATTGGCATAAAAAGATTTGAATAATGATGTCGGTTCAAGAACATGGGTAGACCTAACTTAGTAGGTAAATTCCCAAGGTCTAAAACCAAAGAAAACCAAGAATAGACAGAATAGAGAAGTAGGTTCAAGAACATGGGTAGACCTAACTTAATAGGTAAATTCCCAAGGTCTAAAACCAACGAAAACCAAGGATAGACAGAATATAAAGATCAGGTTTAGACCCAATTTCACAACAACCCTTTCCTAGTTAGAAATCATAGGTGTTTAGTCACAGTTGTCCTTGTTATGTCATAGGAAAAAGTTTATGTTTCCAAATCAAAAGCATAAGCTTAGTCAAGGAAATAATTCTCATAGTCACAGTCACAGTCATAGGCAATGTCCATAGTCATAGGCAATGTTCATAGTCATAGGCAACGTTCACAGTCATAGGCAATGTCCATAGTCATAGGCAATGTTCATAGTCATAGGCAACGTTCACAGTCATACGCAATGTTCACAGTCAAAGAGGCATACAGTCTTATTTGTCCTTGAATCATAACAGTTCTTGATTAGGTCCAAGAATATAGGCACTGATTCGAATAGAGAGAGAGAGAGAGATTTGGCATATTCTTTTATTTCTTTAATTTCATGTCACGAACAAAGAAAAACGTTCAAATATAAAAATAACTGACTTACAGAGATTAGATTAGAATAGAAAGGAGGCGTTGCTATGATTCGTGCGACGTTTAGCCTTTAATCCTTATCTTGAAGCTTTGAATCTCTTCTAGACAACTTGAGCAGCATAACCTTGTCTTGGATTTTTGTATTATCTTCTTATTTTTATATTTTCTTAGAGGTAGCATAAGGATAGAAAATAATTGTGAATAGAGAAGAAGACCAGGGCTGTTTATATAGTGTTAGGCGGACGAACCTGGTCAGAATGGCGTCTAGATACAGAAGAATGAACTGGGTGCAGAAAACTGGATTTCGGGACCCAGGTCGACACCCATGTCGACTGGGCAGTCGACATGGGGGGGGGGGGTGTCGACTGCGTAGTCGACACCCCTGTCGACTTGACCTGGGCGGGAATTTTCCCGCCCTGCCCCCTGTGTGTTTGAATTCGAATTTGGCTCTAGTTTTTAAACTGTTTTGAACTTGGAATTTTCTGAAAACTTTGACGGGCCATATCTTGGTCATACGGACTCCGATTTTCGAAAATTCGGACTCTATTTCGCGTATTTTTCCAAGACGAACGCAATGGAGTAGCCCATTTCCCTTGATTTTGATATTAACTCTTGATTCTGTCTTGATTCGTGAATCTTAGTGTTATAGAATTACGGGGTGTTACAGCTCACATTATTTTACACTACTTTCAACTAATTTGAAGCGATGACAAATATCATTCAATCTCCATCTATTTCGGACCCTATTTTTACTGACGAAAATTATGATTTTTGAAGCATAAAAGTGAAGACGTTTTTTAGCTCAACATTTATGGGATATTGTAGAAGAAGGTTATACCACTCCTGAAGATACTTCAACCATTATTCAGACTCATAAAAAAGAGTAGAAGGAAAATAAACAAAGAAATTCAAAAGCATTATTTATTATACAACAGGCAGTGACCGACACTCTCTTTCCAAGAATAATAGGTGCTACAAATGCCAAAGAAGCATGGACCACATTACAGGAGGAGTTTCAAGGAAATGCTAAGGTACGCGCCAATAAACTTCAAACACTAAGGCGTGAGTTTGAATTAATAAAAATGAAGGACGCGAAGTCTATAAAGTATTATTATTCTAAAATAAAAGAAATAGTTAGTCAAATGAGAGCCTATGGGATAGCATTCTTGAAAAGATGATTGTTGAGAAAATTTTAATATTTATTCCCCGTAAGTACGATCCAATCGTGACTACGATTGAGCAAATTAAAGATCTATCTACCTTATCGCCCTTGAAGCAATTGAACAAAGAATGAGTAGACATGATGAAGACTCAGTTGAGAATGCCTTTCAATCATAACTCAAGTTATTATCTCAAAATAAAGGATATGGAGGAAATAAGAATGATGGAGAGAATTCTAAAAACAAAGGGAATTCTAGAAATTTCTCGAAGAATAAACAAGATAAATATCCTCCATGTAGAATTTCTAAGATGACAAATCATTTAGAGAAGTTCTGTCGAAATCGTGGAAAGCCGCAATGTTGGCACTGTAAAAAACATGGATAGTTGGAGAAGAGCTGTTTCTACCTAAATAAACATCAAGCAAATTTTGTTGAAGAGCATGACCGTGAGCAACCTCAACATGATCGTGATCGACATCTTTTTTATGCTACCCAAGATTATAGTGATGAAATTGGCGGTAACTGGTACTTAGATAGCGGTTGTAGCAATCACATGGTTAAAGATGGGAGCATCTTCAAGGATATCGATGACACTATCAAAGTAAAAGTTTGATTGGAAAATGGAACCATCGAAGAGTTAAAAGGAAAAAGGTATTGTTATGGTGGAAACAAAGAAAAGTACAAAATTTATCAAAGATGTTTTACTAGTTCCAAATCTTAAAGAAAATTTGTTGAGCATCGGTCAAATGATGGAGAAAGGCTATGTTCTTCATTTTGAAGGGGATAATTGTAAAATATATGACAACAACAATAAACGACTAGAGATAGCCCAATTAAAAATGGAGAAGAGAAATAGAAATAGAAATTTTCCAATAAATTTTAAATATGCTGCTAATATTGCCATGAAAGTACAAGTAGATGATTCATGGTTGTGGCATTGAAGATTTGGTCACTTCAATGCTTAGGCCTTGAAATTGTTATATCAAAAGAATATGATATAGAGATCTCCCGTGCATAAAGGAAAATAATGAAACATGTGAAGGATGTCTTCTCGGAAAGCAACACAAATTATCATTTTCGTTAGAAAGCACTTGGATAGCAAAAAAACTTGTTGGAGTTAATTCACACTGACGTTTATGGACCAATGAGAACACCATCACTCCATAAAAGTAGGCATTCCATCCTCTTTATTGATGATTTTTCTAGAATGGCATGGGTCTACTTCATTAAAGAAAAATCAGATGTTTTTGGAATATTCAAGAAGTTTAAGGCTCTTGTCGAAAATCAAAGTGGAAAACATATAAAGAGGCTTCGAAGTGATCGTGGTAAAGATTACAACTCCCATGAATTTGATAAATTTTTATGATGATGAAGGCATTGAGCGACAACTTACAGTTTCATACACTCAGCAACAAAGTGGAGTATCTGATAGAAAAAGCCGCACAGTCATGGAGATGGCCAGATCAATGTTGAAGCAGAAGGGTTTACCCAACACTTCCTGGATAGAAGCAGTTTACACTACTATCTATATACTCAATAGATGTCTAACTAGATTAGTCCAAGACAAGACTCCTATAGAGGCATGGAGTGGACAAAAGCCAACAACCAAGCATCTAAGAGTTTTTGGATCGATCTGCCACGTACATGTTCCAAATCAAAAGAGACACAAAGTAGAAGAGAAGAATATACAAGGAATCTTTTTGGGGTATAGCACAAAATCAAAAGGCTATAGAGTTTATAACTTACAAACAAAGAAGCTGAATATTAGTCGAGATGTTGAGGTTGATGAGAATGCTGCTTGGAATTGGGATGAACAAAAATTTGAGAGAAAAAACATTTCTGTTCCAATATATTAATCTCATGAAGATGTGGAAGCAATGGAAGAAGCAACAGAAAAACTAGGTACTCCCCCTTGACCTCCTCAACCACGAACTCCTTCATCGGAGTCCACTCCAAGAAGAGTTAAATCTTTGGTAGACATATATGAAACTTGTAACTTGGCTATACTTGAACCTGAAAGCTATGAAAAAACATCAAAGCAAGAAGTATGGGTCAAAGCAATGAAAGAAGAGATAGAAATGATTGAGAAGAATAATACTTGAGAACTTGTAGATTGTCCTACAGATAAAGAAATCATTGAAGTGAAATGGCCTTATAAGACAAATCTTAACCCAGATGGCTCAATACAAAGACACAAGGCTAGGCTCGTTGCAAAAGACTACTCAAAGCAATATGGAGTAGACTATAATGAAACATTTTCTTCAGTTGCACATCTTGACACAATTAGAGCTTTAGTGGCACTTACAGCTCGAAAAGGTTGGAATATTTTTCAACTAGATGTCAAGTCAGCCTTCCTAAATGGAGTATTAGAAGAAGAGATCTACGTGGAGCAACCGCAAGGCTTTGTAAGTAAGGGCAGCGAAAATAACGTACTAAGGCTAAGAAAGGCTCGATATGGCTTGAAGCAAGCACCTCAGGCATGGTACAACAAAACTGATCAATGCTTCATTAATCAAGGATTTTGAAGGAGCAAGAGTAAGCCAACAATATACATCAAGACATATGGTCAATATAATACACTCATTGTCTCTCTATATGTAGATGATCTTATCTACATGGGAAACAATATGAATATGATAACTGCATTCAAAGAAGACATGATGAAAATATTTGAAATGACTGATCTTAGCTTCTTGATGAATTACTTCATTGGTATCGAAGTGTAACAACATAATAAAGGGATATTTATCTTCCAAAAGAAATATATTGAAGAACCATTGAAGAAATTCAGAATGATGATTGCAAACCAGTCAGTACTCCGCTTGTAACAAATGAGAAGTTGCAAAAGGATGATGGAGCCCCAGAAGCTGATGCATCACGCTACAGAAGTTTGATTGGAAGCCTATTATACCTTACTGCTACGCGACTGGATATCATGTATGCTACAAGTCTTTTATCAAGATTCATGCAGAATTCAAGCCAGATTCATCTTGGAGCAGCTAAAAGAACTTTAAGGTATTTACAAGGAACAAAAGAGTTTGGTATATGGTACAAAACCATGACCAACTCAAAGTTGGTTGGATACACTAATAGTGGTTGGGCATGATCAGCAAATGACATAAAAAGCACATCAGGCTATGCTTTTTCACTTGGATCAGGAATATTCTCGTGGGGATCAAAGAAGCAAGCAACAGTTGCACAATCAATAGAAGAAGCAGAATATGTGGCGGCAGACGAAGAAACAAGTCAAGCTAAATGTTTACAAATAATACTCGAGGAAATGGGTGAACATTAGTAACTTCCTATTACAATCTACTATGATAGAAAATCAGCAATAGCAATGACAAAGAACCCGGTTCATCATAGCCAAACTAAACATATAGCTATAAAGTATCATTTCATTAGAGACGTGGAAGCGACAAAAGAAATCAAGCTCAAGTACTGCAAGACAGAAGATCAAGTTGCAATCATCTTCACAAAGGCACTGCCAAGAGCAAGATTTGAGCAACTTCGAACTACGCTTGGAGTATCCGAAATTTGCATCAAGGAGGAGTATTGAGCATGCTACAAATTTCTAGAATTCTAAAGAAACTAGTAACTTGCCTTATGTATTATTATTAAATATGTTACTTAATGAGTGTAGAATGTAATATCTAGAAAACTCTAATAATAAAAAATGTAATAAGCTGCCTATAAATATAATAATGGGGACATTGTAATGTTGTACCACAATGTCAAAGCAATAAAGTTCTTGCATTACAAAAACTTTTAAAGCCATTTCTCCATTAAACTTTTCATCCAACTATTCAACTATTTTCCACTACTACAACTACTAACAAATATAATCATGTGAAAATTCGTTAATGAGATTTTTCAATTTAGCCTTCTACTGAGAAGCAATGGCGTCTCGTCTTCATCCTTCCTCCTCGTCTAATCGGGATTATTCTTCTGCCACTTTTCCATGTTCCATCTCTGATCGTTCTTCTGCTTCTGTAGTCTTTGAAACTCCTTTTCCTATTCTATAATCTTCTCCGTCCTCAAGATTGTATAATAATCCATGGATTTAGGGAAAAAACAATTAGGATTTGTGTCTCCAATGTGGGGCTAGTTCTCATAAAATTGCGATTTTCCGAGACCCAATTAGGTGTTTTTCTTATGGATTCTTTGGTCAAAAGAGTTCTAAGTACATCTTGTAGACGAAAATGAGAAGTTAACATCAGCATTGGTGTCAGACGTTTGACGCGTCGAACGCATCAAGCGTGGGTCCCACACTTTTGCCCAGTTGAAATGAAATGTTGGAAAGTAGCCGTCTGACGCAAACGGCTAATTCCCTAACGATTGATTTCTACCCAACTCTATATAATTCAACCCCTTCCTCCCTCAAACATCATCATCAATTTCCTTCCAACCATCCAATTTCTCACCAAAATTTTAAAAATCCATTAAAAAATGGCTGAAACAAATGATGCTAAAGCTACATTCTATCGATCTCCGAAGATTTGGTTTGAGTTTGCAACGTCGGGATTTCTATGAGTAGCTACGTCTTGAAATCAAGGTTCGCAAGCAATTTGTAACAACTCGGAAAATATGAGCCAATTTAAAAAATTTAAATTGGTTATTTCAATGCAATTTGAACAATTGAAATAGAATATTTCAATAAAATAATGAATTAGAAATAGTGAGGCAGTTTGAAAATTTGAATTCAAACTTTGACTGACTGTACCAGGTGCAAAGTATAACAGATTTTAGTGAAACCAAAAATATTTAAATCTGTTTATGAATACCTTTCTAACGAATCTGAAAAATCAAAGTTTCATAGCGGGAATCAAAAGTTATGGCCAAATGAATTTTCAGAAAGGTCGCTATATATAATATATAGCCCTTGAAAATAGACATTTTGCAAACGACCTCGGAATTCGACGAAACCACTTTTGTTGGGTCCGGGATGTCAAACTATTGCTAGGTTTCAAATTTCATAATTTTTGAAGCTAGTATGTGAGAGTGGCAAAAGAAAATGTGTTTGGTCAATTTATGTTCAATTGGATCGACCAGAAAATGGCCATTTTTCAAACGATCTCAGAATTCGACGAAACTAGTTTTGTTGGGACCGTAGCGTCAAAACATAGCTAGATTTATTTTTCTGGAATTTTTCGAATTTGTTTGTGGCCCTGGCAAATTGAAATGTACGTTCAAATTGAATATTAAATGTTTTATACTTTAATTGGAAAAATAACTGACTGTAACAGTCGAATTGGCCAATGAAACATATCCCATTGTGTCCGGGATGGGGGTATTTAGCTAGGGGCAACAGTCGTTGGGTTTGAAATGGTGTCCGTGTGGGGAAACAGTATTTTAAAATATAATAAAACCACAGGCCAATGGAAAAATTCCTTTCATAATTCTAAAAAATAAAATAAAAACCCAATACCCCTTTTGCTCTCGACGGCGGCTCGCGCTCCGATCTTCCCAGCCAAAATCCTGCCGCCACAGGCGACGATAGCCAGCGCCACTACCCAATCTCGAAAGCCCTTCCTCCCCTATTCAAATCAATACCCACCACGCCTCCTATCATCGACCCTAGCGCCCGAATCACCTCCTCCAATGTCAGCCCTTTCCGCCGCCACCCCGACCTGATCCGACCACCGAACTGCTTCCAACCACCACCGACCGACTCCCCTTTCTTCCCTCTTCCTCGCTGTACCTTCCGATCGTAGTATCATGCCCCGGTTTTCGCGAAAACTGAAAACCTAGTTTTGAACCATCGTGAAAGGTGAGACCTTTATTATATTTGAACTTTGAAAAATCATATCTTTATGGTGTGTTGACGAAATTCGATGAAACAGGAAATATCGTGACCGCAAGGAGGCTCTCCACCACATAGAAGAGACCGCGGATTTTTCTGAGCCATCTACGATTTTTAGCACTCCGAAAACCAAGGTGAGAAATCTAAATTAAATGAAATTGAATGGAAAATGTCATGTATAAATTATATAAGCGAAATATAAATTATATACGTGTTGTATCCCACATATACATGCGTAGTATAAGTTGTATGAGCGAAGTATGAATTATACATGCATTGTTTAAATGATATGTGTGTTTGAATGGAAAATAATATATATATATATATATATATATATATATATATATACACACACATATACCCCCCTCATCCACAAACCATGGACGATATTTATTGTTTGTGAATTGGTGTGAAAAATTGGGTGAATAATGCGAATGGTTGATAGGATTGTTTGTGGTTGATATTGTTTGGTTGTGGTTGAAAAATACCCATTGGTGATTGAAACAAATTTGAAATAATTGTGGAAATGAAAATAAAACATGCCGCCTGCGTGCGAATTAGATGCATGAAATCCCCATTGTCAAAAACTGCGAGGTTTTAAGGTAGAGCGAAGAGCCGTACTCGGGACGGTGCTGGTTTTAACTACCCTGCCGTTATGCTGCCGAAATTTTGAATAATATTCATGTGTTAGAATTATTTTCATATGTTGAAATTATTTTCATGCGTTGAAACTAAAGTCATGTGTTGAAACTATATCCATGTGTGGAAATGCTCATGTGTTGAGAAGTGATGTGTGAAAATTAAATTCTTGTGTGAATGAATAAGGTGTTTAAACAATAAAAATCACATTTTTATAATATATATGAAGTATGTAAAATATTCGCCATATATATATATATATATATATATATATATATATATATATCCAACAATAGAAATTTCATCTTTCTTATATGAACAAACTATATAAAATATCCATGTGTGGAAATGCTCATGTGTAGAGAAGAGCGTGTGTTGAAAAGTTTCATGTGTTGAATAAGAAGATCGAACAATAAAAATTACATTTTTATTGGAATTATGAAGTGTTAAAAACATTCATGTGTTGAATAAATATTTTAGATGATGAAAATACCATTTTTATCATATATGTGATTTGCTAAAGATATACTAGTGTTGAAATAAATATTTGTGAAGTGAATATTATTTTTAACATGTATGGGAACTAAACAAAATTGTCATGTGTTGAAATATATTTTAGTTCGCCAAAAATATCATTTTTATTGAAATGTGAAGTGTTAAAAATAACCACTTGTTCAAATAAATATGCATGAGTTGAAATATTCATTAATTAGCTAATGATATGATTTTTGTCTATGTATGCAACATTAGGAGGAATGGCGACTTTAAACCAAATTGAATCAAATTTGAAGTTGAATGAAAAATAATAAGTGATAAAAATTGCATATATGTACATGCCTATTTATTGAACAGGTTATAACAAAGAGGCTAGAGAAGAGGAATAAAATTGTGTGCCCGACAAATAGGTGCATGTTTACTGTTTTGCTTGGGTGATGATTTTATGAGCCTATTGGCTAGCCGCTTGGCTTTTCCTTTTTCTTTTTGAGATAAGACGCCCGTATGGCTATTTGGGAATTTTTCCAACCCCTCCCGTACAAAGGAGGTTATGGAGAAATTTTCCAAAATTTAATGGCATTGGTGAAATATATGAAGTGAAAACGATATTGAAATCGTCGAATGAACTATATATATATAAATATAAATAAAATTAAAACGAATCGTGGCCGTGCAATTCGTATTTTGAAGTCGTGATTTCAAACGATTAGGGCGGAAAATCCAACCATTGGATTTTCCCGAAACCGCAATCGTTGGGTTCGCCTTGGAAATATCTTTCCAACGGCACCAACTTTGTAAAGATCCAACGGTTGGATTGTCTGGAATGATTAATTCAAATCTGAAGAAAAACAGCGCCAGAATCGATTATATTCATATATAAAAATAAATATAATTAAATTAAATCGAATAACGATGCTGCAGTTCATAATTTGAAACCGTGATTTCAAATGACTAGTGTGGAAGATCCGACCATCGGATTTTCCCAAAACTGAAACCGTTGGATTCGTTTTGAAATGATCTTTCTAATGATATAAATTTTTTGAAGATTCAACTGTTAGATTTTCAGATATGTGTAAAACAAATTTAGTGAAAAAAGCGCCAGTGCATCGGCACGACCTAAAATGGCATTTAATTGAATATAGCCGTTTTTAAATAAGTAAAAATGGCGAGATATCGTTATAAAATATTATTGACGATATAGAATGGAAATAAACCGATTTTGCTTGGTTTCCTTGATATGTGATGGTTGAATGTATTTAACATGAAAACTAAACTAAGGAACTGAAATGTGAATGTTGAGTGATTTAACCATGTGAAAAAGTGATTTGAAAATCTAAATATACGTGGATTATTTGAAAAGGCCGAGTTTATTCTCATTTCAAATAATCGATCGATGGAGAGAAATCGAAGAGTTGAAGATAGCTGAAGACCGACGATCTTCACATTGGATGGATGGGTGCTACTGATGCTCATTATTGGAGTAGCTACCTTGAAGGAGCTGAAGTAGTAGCCGTCCGGACGTATTGTTGATTGTGCGGATAAGCGTGGAATTAGGTGCCTCCGGCTTCGTTCAAACCCAGAACGAACTTGTAAATGGACTATGTGTCTGACATTGGTTTTGTTCTGTGCTGATTGATCTCTATTAAATATATATTTGTTTGGCGGCGGAGAATTTATTCTCTTGCTTAACGCCCTTCTCTGAGACGTACGAGCTCAGAGGTTATATATAGATAGAAATCAGTCGCATGGAGTGGATTGCCTATGTGGCACGCCTAAGTGGCATATGATCAAGGCTTCTGTTGCAAAGCAAGGTCTTGCGGTTGATGATCAAAGCATGGTCTGTGTGACGTAGCTTTGTGTATAGCATGGATTCACGAGCCTCACACCCCGGTATGAGTCAAAAACGGGAGAAGGACCCAAGGAGTGCACGACGTTTCTTTCTAGCTATGGTGGTGTCAGTGACCTACCATCCCTGACATTTATATCTACTTTTCATCTGCGTGGTTGTTGGAATGCGAGGCGCCTCGATTATAGGTCTGTAAGGACCGGGAAACGTGTGTTCAGGAATAATTAATCCTCAAACGTAAGAGAGGACCGGCCTTGGAGGATCCAGGGATTGCTGTGTGCGGTCTTGGAACATTTGCTAGAGTGTCTCAAACGGAGAGGAGCTTGCCCCTTGCCTTGACTCATGATGGAATCCAATTTCCAATACGAAATTGCGGATGTGATTGTATTACTAGTATGGCGACATGATATATGGTACCCATGCCGTCTATGATTGATATTTATGATTGAATTTGCTTTTGAAATATATATGCACTAGTAATAATATCAAATACTTTAGTTTTATACGTATGAAGCATTTTTGGCCATTATAAGGTAAAACTCTATCCTCCGGCTTGCGTTGCATTGTGTGATGGGACCTGAGTCTTACAATGGCTTCATTTTGATAAAAAGCATTGCGATGATTTAACCGTTTACTTTATTTCACGCACTAGCACTCATTGGAGTAAACCTGTTCCGCGAAAGTGGCGTGGTCCTTTGATTTGCCTTATTATTGTTGTTTAGTAAGTTAAGTAGATTTCTCATACCAATCCCATGACTGACTCGTAGTTTGTTTCACCTTGCAAAGTCGGGTGCCCTTATTTTCACACGGCAGCCTAGTTACAGGTAGCTGACATATTTTGGGCATGGCACCGCAGTAGAGGTGCATTTTTGGCTTATGGCAAGGCTTGACTGCATTGTGATGACTGTGACTTTTCCGCCATTATTGTATATGTATTATGATTCCACCACAGGCGATGTAGACTGATGTTTAGTTTATGTACTCTTATGTATTATGATTCTGCCATTGGCGATGTTGACTGATTATGTATTATTATGCACTAAGTAGTATCCTGCACTGTGCTCTCTGATGTGGTGATATATATATGATTCCGCTGTCATATTGTGTAAATTGTTATATTTCTTGTTTATGCTATTATCTGTACTCTGCTAATGATGATTAATGTGTTATATTCCAATGATTATCCTTAACACCGTGGCATGGGGTTTTGGGATCGTCACAGCTGGTATCAGAGCTTTGGTTAACCTTAGTTCTGGAATTTAACACATTAAACACTTCGTCAGAATAGAATCAGTAGTATTCTAAGGCGAGTAGCTCATTAGAGATAGGACTAGTAATGTCCTAGAATGAGCTAAGCAGAATAGCAAAAACAATTTGATCAGTCTATCGTTATCTTTCCTTACGTTCTTCTGCTTTACCATACAATAAAATTATCGTTTCTGTAAGCTGACTCTTTTTTTGCTTATATAGAACTTGAACAATGGTTACCCGAGCAGCCGCAGGTAGAGGAGGCCGAGCTGGCCGTGGCAGAGGACGAGGTGAAGTCCCAGCTGAGGATGGACCTTTAATACAACCCCTGGCCGCTCAACCATTCGAGCTTGACCGCGTGGCTAAAAGGTACAAGAACCTAGGAGGCAAAACCTTCTCGGGTACGGGCACTGTAATAGAGGCCTTGGCATGGCTGGAAACATGCGAGAAGATACTTGGAGGCCTGAGGCTGGGCGATCAAGATAAAGCTTTCATGGGTGCCTGGCTTATGTTGCTCAGATACCAAGCATTTATGATGAATCCTCCACCAAATTATCCACATACATATCCACCTATATCCACCAAATTATCCACCTCCGTACCCATTGCCACAGTAGACCATATTCTATATTATGCATTGTATTTTTTATTTTTTATTCCGTATTTTGAATTCTTCATTTTAAATTCTGCAATTTGTATTCTACAATTCGAATTCTGAAATTTGTATTATATATTATATTATTTAGTTAAAACATAAACACAAATAAATAATAAATTAATGACTCTGCCCCTTCCAATTTGCCCCTTCCATTATAAAAATGCATTCTCCTTCCCCAACCCCTTCCAAATGCCCTTTTCGGTTCGTTTGCAAACGCATCCTAAATGTTCAATCTTTTTCCCTTTTTCAAAGGAAAAAGTTCATTGATAGACCATTGCTTCAGATTTTGTCTTATTCATGTTTCGATCAGGAAATATTTTTTGATTTAATTCCTTCTTTCTTAGTTGTTGGAGGCCTTTATTTGTGTAATAAGATTCTTTGGCATTTGGGGTTTTTAAGCACAAGGACAAAATTAGAGAAGAATTTAGGCACAAGGACAAAAGACCAAAAATTTAGATACAATGACACTTTTTAGTGTAAATAAGGTAATTTAGAGGCCCACTATCATTTTCTATTTTACACTAAAAAGTATCCTTATGTCTAAATTTTTGGTCTCTTGTGCTTGTGCCAAAATTTTTCTCTAATTTTGTCCTCGATGCTATTTTCCTGTTTGATTTTCTCCAAAACAAGATCTTTTTTGATAATTTTCCTATATCGATTTCGGAGGATCCATATGTTTTTCCACCCCTCCCTGAATCGCTTTCTCTCAAAAAATAATGTTTTTGTTTTTGTTTAACTTTCTTACATTTGAAAAATATCTTTTTGTGTTGTTTTCCATCCTATTTTGCTAATTTCAATGTGTTTGATAAAATGCTCTTTTACTTCGATGTCCGAAATTCTTCAGTTATTTTCCGAAATGGCTTTCATACCACGGATAATTATTCATTTGAATCTTCATGTCCTCCTTCGAATCTTGATGGCGATTTTGTGCATTCTTCATGTGATGTTTTATCGTCCTCTAACTAGAATTATTTGACTTATGATCCTTCTTATTCTAAGCCAATTTAGCATCAGCCTATGTGTGTTGGTTTCTTACCAGCAAAGAAACTGTCTCGATGGAAATCGGTTTCTACCGAGAAAGTGATAATTTCTATTAAGTAGACTCCTTTGGCTGGTTTAGATGATTCAAATGTTTTGATACTTGGGGACACAAATGCATTTGAACATGGGGAATAAGATGATAGTGTACACTAAGTCTTTGAATTATGGATCTTCGTTCTATTGTTAATGAGGAGGGCAGTTGTAATAACCCGTATTTTTGGTCATTTTAAAATTTGAATTTTAATATATTTTATTTGAAATAGAAAATGCTGATTTTGGACTCGATAGATTTGGGAATAATTTTTAAACTTGTTTTATGCTTTATTTGACTTAAAACAGGCTCAGTCAATTTTTTAAATCAATTAAAAAATTAAGATTTTAAAATCAATATTTTAAAGCTATTTTAAGGGCCTATAAAAGGACCATTTTCAAGACAGTCTTAGAATCCGATGAAGTCACTTTCATTGGATCTGTAATGTCAAAATATGTTAGGATTTAAAATTTCAAGTTAAACGGAGTTCATACATGAGAGTATGATAGATAAACGTATATTGAAAATTTAATCTAAAATTCGATTTAAGATAGAAATTAGACGAATTTTCAAACGGACACGGAATTCGAAGAGATTTGATTTGTTGGAAGTGTAATTCCATAACGTAGCAAGATTTCAAATTTTGGAATTTTTTGAGTTAGTGTGTGGTTGCAGGACCAGAATGAAGTTTGCAATGTATAATTAATACATGGGCTAAACACATCACTTCACACTAATTACCTAACCAATAACAATTAGAAAACTCACCACCGCTCATGATGCTTGTCAAATTCTTCTACAATTGGTCATTTCATGAATGATTAAGGCTTAAGTTTAATTTAATTAATTTACAATTTCATTTTCATTTCCTAAAACCTAAATTCCTAAAGCTTAAGCACCTTTTAATGGCTCCCTCCCCTTACAGCACCACATGCCGCCATACCCAGGCCCTACCACCTCCGACCTCCTCCAGGCCCCACGACGCCGAGCCCCCTCCCAATTTGGACAAAACCCCCTAAATTCCTTTTAAATTACAAATCTTCCTCCTTTTTTCCTTAAACCCAATTTTACCAACTTCTAGCTCCTCTTGGTGGTCCCCATACTCTAAGTCAGCACCTCCCCCGCCACGTCAGCCAGTACGCACCTCAACAGCCCCATGCCGCACTTTCCCATGCCCACTTCATAACCTCACACCACCAAATATTACAAATTTCTTACTTAAAACCCATGTGCATGTGTGTTTGAGAGTGTTTAAGTGTTCGTTGGCTAGTTCGAGTGGAAAAGGCGACAACTTTAGTTCGTTGCAAGCCCATTGAATTCTATGTTGAAGATTCTTGGAGTTTTAGATGGCAGGGTGAGAGCTTCTTACTCAAAATGTTTTATTTGTGTTGTTTAATTATATTACATGGTTAAATAGTTAGTTTCTAAGTGAATAAGTTAATACGGACTTGTGATATGATTAGAAAAGTGAAACCGAGTTAATTATTAAATTAAAACATTGCTAATATGTTTATGATAGTTACAGTGAGAGCTACTTAACTTAGTTAATTAGACAAGTTAAACGTAGGTTGCATGTTAGTTAAACCATAAATCGTTTGGTTAGATATGTGATGAAGTTAGAATTAACTTGTGAAAGTGGGTTTAACCCATTATGAATAACTATTACGACGATTAAAAGTCAAAGATTGAAGACGGTGAATGAAGACCGGAGATCTTCACATCGTTTGGGATATTACCGATGTCTCGATTGGGCTGTAACCCGAGACGAGGTAATAAGTGGTGGTCGTCTAGACGTACTTGGAGATCGATCAGATATGCAAGGACCTCTTTCTTGTATTAGACTTATGGGATGAGGAATTAGGTGCCTCTAGTTTCATTTAGACTCAAAACGGACTTGCAAATGGATTGTGTGTCTGACGTTGTGATTTATGTTGTATCATTTGATTTCTACCAAATACACATGTGTTTGGTGGCAGATAATTTATTCTCTTAGGTTAACACCATTCTCTGAGATGTACAAGCTCAGAGGTTCTATATACGTAGACATTAGTTTTATGGTATGAATTGACAATGTGGCATGCTGAGATGCATGGATCAATGCTTTTGTTGAAAAGAAGAGCTTTGTGGATGATGGTCAAAGCATGGCTTTGCATTGCTATGACACCCCACGTCCGTTAATGTCACTGTTTATCAGAATGCATTAAGTTCCTTGAAAAGTTATAGGTAAACAAGAACAGAAAACATCACAAGATAGATACAAAATAGCAACGGAATTTAAAACTTTATTCTTTAAACAGAAAACATCGTGGTCCAGAATCTAGTTACAACATAAATATGAAATACAGAAAACCCATTACATCAAATTAAACTATCTACCTAGTTCGGGGTCCCCCTTTGGTTACCAGTATAGGTTACTGACTGATACGGGTCCCACACAACAGATGATACAAGCCACCCTCTAGGCTTGCATCCCCACTACTAAGATTTTGACAGGTTATGCCTAACAGATTAATAAGCCCGCATAACCCCAACATATAAAATGGTTAAGTTTGTTGAGTTCATATAACCCCCACAGATTTAATATATTTACTTAACCCCTACTAATTCAAGCAAGTTTACTTAACCTCGACATAATTTGACAGGTTAATATAACCCCCATAGATTTAAACGGGTAAAGTATTACAGGTTAACAAATTATCCTTTCATGTATGTTAATGCACCAGACCGCTCACATTAAGTTGACCAATTGTGGATGTTGGATATGCTGCGCGGTTCCGAGCAGACTTCTACCGCAAGTTGGACTTCACCTCGTGTCTTAGCATCTTTACGTGCACATTTACGCACTAGACCCCTCACATAAAATTAACCACTTGTGGATGCTGGATTTGCTAGGCGGTTCCGAGCAGACTTCTACCACAAGTTGAATTTAATCTCGTGTCTAAGTGCGGCTACCATTTCTGAATTGCCATAATTGTGTTAATAATCTTTTTGGTCTAAAAACCATATTTAGGAATTACTCATGCTCATAATAGGCTTTTTAATTAAAGTATTAATTTTCAACAGATTTTAACAAATCAGTCATTTTAAACATCTCCGCAAGTTATAGAAGGTTACTTATAGTTTCATTAACATGTTCCGCTTAATCTTAAATTAAGCCTATAAAATTATATTCCCCAAATTACGGTCATAATTCACAGTATAACATATGCCCCAAGTTTAGTCTTGCTTTACAGTATAGGTTATGCCCTCAAATCCCAGTCATGATTCATAATTCAAGTTATGCCTCCAATTTATCTTTTCGAACCATTCCCTATTTCGTCCATTCACATATTTCAGCGATAGGCCTAGGCTCGAAGGTAGTCTAGGCTATAAAAATAAAAAGGGAAAGAGGGAAATAAGAGAACAGAAATAGGTATAATAACATAATAGGAATATGATAACAGAAATAAGCATATCAGAAACAGGCATTTACGAATTGAATAATAGATCAGGTGTACAGAGGAATACATGTAATGACAGATGTGTTTAGGTTTGAATCAGATTCTTAACAGGCATTACTGGATAGCCAATCCATGCCTAGAATCAACCCATAGCCCGTGAAGCCCAAAATATAGGCATTACATCTAAACCCAACACCTAGTATAGAAATTTCCAAATCCAGACAAATCATTGACAAATAAGTTGAGCCCCCAATTAGCTTTGAAACAACCAAGGGATCCTCTACTAAACTGGTATCTAGGTGCAGAGATTCAACTAAAGCAGTAGATATAAATGAGTGCGATCGATGCGCCAGAATCAAAGAGTGTACGAACAGGATGATCAAAAAGACAAACTAAACTCTCAACAGAAACATTTCTACCTTGTTCTTGCGGAGGTGCCATGAGAGCGTGAACCTACCCTCCAGAAGTAGATCCAGCTCTCTACCCTTGCCCTTGCTTTCTTGGGCAGTCCTTAGCCATGTGTCCCGTCTCGCCGCAGTGGAAACAGCCACTCATCTTCCTCTTCTTCTTTCTGCAGTCCTTAACCAGATGTCCAGGAATGCCACAAAAATTATACTTCCTCTTGTCACGGGGTTTGTTGTTCTTCCCACCCTTCTTGGAATCTATCTTCTTGCTTTGTGATCCTTCCACTTTCTTATCTTGAGGTACTTCCACCTTTGTCTCTTTCTTGCCAACCTTATCTTCTTCTTATAACAGTGCCATGTCCACCAATCTCTCATAAGTTGCACCCATAGGTATATGAGACATAGCTATGCTGTGCAGTGGCTCATTCAATCCTTTAACAAAATGGAGAGCCTTCTTATGTGGAGTGTTCACTAACTCCAATCCGAACCTAGCCAATTAGTTGAATTGGTTAACGTATTCCTTGACCGACATATTCCCTTGTTTGAGAGCTAAGAACATCTCCATCTGTAGGCTTCGTTCAGCTTGTGAGAGGAATTTCATTTTAAACCTCATTCTAAAATCCATCCAAGTTTCAATTGGTCTTTCAGCATTAGTAACTTCCCACCAATAGGAAGCTTCGTCTTTAAGCAACCACACGACCAACTATATCTTCTGCCTATCGTCCACTTCGAAGATATCAAGCAAATCCTCAGTTTCTTTGAGCCAGTTTCTTGCTTCCACGAAGGATTCATTTCCATTGAAGTTCTTTCCACCCATGGCTCGAAAGTCCCTACATATTTTTGAGAAAGCATTTGCACGAGGAGGAGGAGGAGGAACCGCTGCAGCTGGGGGAGGAGGAACGTCTGCTGGGCCTGCAACATTAGCCCTAGCCTCTAGGTACCTTCTGAACCAGCCAGGTACCGGCACGCCCTCTGCAAGGTTAAGATCCCCAGACATGTTGAAACGAAAAAGGAAAGATTCAAAACAAAGGATAGAAAGATAGTGCATATGGCTTTGGGGGATTATGCCTTTTTTTTTAAAAAGTAAAGCAACACTTTTTTTTTTTTGGAAAATTTCTTCTTTAAACTTGTTTTTGAAAAACAGTTTTCAAATTTTTTTATCTGATCTGGTAAACCTTTGCTCTGATACCAAGTGAAACACCCCACCTCCGTTAAGGTCACTCACAAAGGGAATGCCTTAACTTTGGTGGAGCATTATAGGTAAAAGGCACTGATAATTTACAAGACAGACATATATAAGCAGCAGAAAAACTAAATTTATTTCATACGTGGTTCATAACAAAACATTACCGCAAACTGTCTCAAAACAACTTCCAAATCATTACATCAAAATCTCTGTCTTGATTATAACATAAAGAAGCATAAAACACAACAAAACTGCATAAATCCCCAAGTAGTAGTGTGTACAAAGCAATAGCCAAAGATAAGAGGTTCCAAGCTATACATCACAGAGTCTTCAAGTTTGGGAAGATGAACAATCCAAATTAAGCTGAGCTATTCCCTCCCTGGCTACCTGAGGGGGGGGGGGCAACGGAAGAAAAGAGAGTGAAATAAAAATGGGTCAGACATAAATCTGGTAAGTCCAGTGATTATTCAGCATGTAAATTGGTAAGATAACCATGACATGAATAAACTGGACGCAGGACAATAACAAAGAAATAAGGTAGCATAGGATAAGGCAAGATAAACTAATCATACTATCACACTCATATCCATATTCTCTGCACCTACTAGATATTTCAACCATCATCATGAGTTCAAATCCAGTGATCCCTTTTTATCGATCGGCTCCTACTCGCACGCATTTACTACTTGTGTCATACGGCCCCGCTCGATTGTAGATACCTGTGCTGGTCCTACCATGGGGTGTATCAAATCCTATGGTGGCAACCCGACATGATTTAAGATGCACAGTGTATAACTACTGATGCCCAGTGCCTGCTTTTTCCACTCCGGAGTACGTGCACGCCCGTACTCCGTCGGAACCTACACTGATGCACCAACCGCCGTTGTTTTGGCCGCTTATAATCAGCCCAGTAATCGTGCCCCACCCTACCTAGTTCAGGGTACCATGATACATCTATGTGGGTTACTGCTGAAATGGGTCCCCGTTACTAGGGTTTCCTAAGCAACATGTAAAATTGGTTAAGTGTCCAAGTTAACCTAACCCCACCCATCAATTTAGTTAACATGTTGTATTGGTTAAGTGTTACCTTAATTAACTTAACCCTACCATTCCTGACTTTGCTTTAATTCATTCATTTAACACCAACCACTCACATTAGACAAGTATTGTTGTGGTCACTGGATGTGCTGGTCGAGTCCAGGCAGTTTTACACCGCAATTCAGTCTAACCTCGGGTTCTTTTGGGCTCAATGCACTAACCTCTTATACTGTTACGGTTGCTGGATGTGCCGGGCGGTTCTGGGTTGTCTTACACCGTAACTCAATCTAACCCCGGGTTAGGCATATTCGTCTTTTCTAAATTTACATATTTACTTCTTTATATTTATATGTAAATTATTGTCATTCAAGTCAAGCCCCACTTTCCCTTTTAAATCAAGTTCATAATTTTAGGTATAAAAATTTATACCACTTTATGCTATAAAACATTTACATGTTTATGAGCCAAATATGCCAATTATATGTAATTTCGTGTTATCCCCCAATGTTACCCCCGTTAAACGTTTGCATAAATCATATAAAATGTTAGGCTCGATACATAGCCTAACTTATACACAAAAGGGGAAAAAGACGAACATGTAATAATTCCAACATCATAAAAATATGGATTTAACTACACATGTGTCATATGAATTTGGCATGGAACAATATACATTTAATTATGAACTTGAAAATTTATATCTACTCAACATGAATCATGAAATATGGGTTTTACATAGAACTACATAAACTTAAAATTTAGCATGTAGTTGTGAAATTGCAAATTAGCATGTAGTTCTAGTCATAAATGTGAACATGGTTGAACTTGCATAATCATAGAAAAATTCCCAAATTGTCATACAAAATATAGGTGTCATTATCAAATAATACAATTTGAAATGTCATCGCCAAATTATACAATGTGGTTTGTCATCGCCAAATTACACAATATGATATGCCATCGCCAAATTATAATATGTCATCGCCAATTTATTCAACATGATATGTCATCGCCGAAGTATACAACATAATATGTCATTGCTAAATTACACAACATATATGTCTTTGGAAAATTATACAACATATGGATTCATTGCAAAGCATTTAACATTTATCATCAAATTACATACAACATGATCACAAACTTAACATGATAAGAGTCATAGTCTAAATCAATTCAGTTTTAACAGAAAAGGATAGGCATAAATTTACATTAGGCGTTGTTCTACATCCAATTATTTAGTCACGATTCTAATATCATTTAGGTCTAAATGATAACTGGACTTACAAAAAGGAGACTAGTCTTGTGTTCTGGGATCTGTATTTTGAATTTGAATAGCTCTCCTTTGTTGTAGACTTTGAATTCTCTTAGTTGAATTAGATTTGATTTGTAATTTCTACTTGCTTTCTAGTTGAAGGAGAATGGCGGCTACTCTAGGTTGAGTATTAACAACATGATGGTCATAGGAATATTTTTGTGTGGCTTAGGGTTTAGATTTAGGTTGCTTATATAGAAGTTTGATTTAATAGGAGCCGTCAGATCAACCTAGGGAAAATCAAAGCCATTTAAACCTAAGGGAGCCAACCAGAACTTGCCACACAAGCCATAATGACACAACAATTCATCACACAAAGAAACACGCCAGGTTTCAGATCTGGCCCGAGGGGGAGGTCGACCCCCAGGTCGACCCCCTGGTCGACCCCCTGGTCGACCTGTACGAGAGCTCGACCCCCTGGTCGACCTGGCCTTGGGCGGGAAAATTCCTGCCCGACCCGCTTCTGCTTCTAATTTCGAAATTTGAATTTTCTGAACTTTAATCTGAGCTATTTATTTAAATTCTTGAATCTTCTGAAGGTCATATGTCCTTCATACAGAGTCCGATTCACGCAAACTCGGACTCTATCTCAAGCAGAATTCTGAGACGAACGCAATGGCGAAACCCGTTCCCTTAATTCTCAAATTTGTAATTAATTATTCTTTAATTTGTTACTTTAACGTTTACAGAAAATACGGGGTGTTACATTCTCCCCTCAAAGGATTTCATCCCCGAAATCTTCGAGTCAAGGAGAAAGTATATCCTACCATCCAATCGTCCATCTACTCATCCATCAAACATAGGCGCCATTGTCCTTAAAAAGACTTCTAAAGCTTCATGGTCATATGCATAGTATGTGTACAAGTCCTTATCTGATGCAAAATCAGGCGGTCTACTGATTCAGTTGACCTCCTTAATGCAAGTCATGTCGGTGCCATGAGTCCATTATGTATGCAATTATCCCTAATCTTACTTTCTACATGAGTGCACAATCATTCATATAAATGCAACATCCACATGATAACACATCAAGTTTCAATCATATACAAGTACATATATGCATATGCAATATGAAAGTGACTGAGCTGATCTAACACCTAATGTGTGTGTATATGCATCCACGAGCAACCACTAGCAACCACTTGCAACCATCAATCATAACATGTTTCAAATACATGTTTACGTCCATTGGTTTCTACCTAAGGATCAAGAATAGCACTGAGTAAATACTTAAAAAAAGATAGATACGAGCATGAATAAACTTAAGGAAAAAGATGTACCTTCAAAAAGAAAAGGGTAGGCTGCGCGTATCTTGGCCTCAGTTTCCCAAGTCGAGTCTTCCTCGGCGTCGCTCCATTGAACTTTAACAAGTTTGACTTCATGGTTGTGTAGCTTTTTGACTTCTGTACCGAAGATATGAGTTGGAACTCTTCTCATAGTCGCCTCTCGTTCCACTTCTACTTCCTTTAATATGCTTGGTTCCAACACTTCCGCAGACACATGTAAGCACTTTCATAGGTGAGAAACATGAAAGACATTATGAACTCCAGCCAATATTTTGGGTAGCTCTACTCTGTAAGCCATCTTTCCAATCTTTTCAATGATAGGAAACGACTCTACAAATCTTGGTGACAACTTTCCTGCGGATCCAAAGCGAACGACATTCCTTAAAGTTGATACTTTAAGGAAAACCCTGTCTCTGTAATGACCCGCATTTTCCGTGATATAATAATTAATTAATTTAATTATTTAAAAGGTGATTAAAAGGATTTAATGGTCGTGGAATTAAATAATGGTGAATATTTAATTAAAATAATAAATTAAATAATATCTTTAATTCTGAAATAATCAGAATTGGCTAAAATGACGATATGGTGTGAACTGGATCATCTGTGATATTTAATTCATCTTGGAATTGAATTTGAATAACGAATATATTATATAAACGATAGTTTGAACGTAGAGTTATAATATAATTAAAATCGAGCTTGAAATGGCGCTGTAGTTTGTAATTTGGCGATTTGAACTTCAACTGAATGTACATGATTCGTTTTAAGCCGGATTTCTATGAAACAAGAAACGTGTGGAGCTGGAGAAGTATATTTTTCTAGTGGAAGAGAAAAATCTGGATTTCGTCCGGTAGATTTTGATTTACGTCCAAATCAAATTTCACAAAAGTTGCTGTGGAATTCCTTTATAATTTGCAACGTTTTATTTACATTATAAATGGATTTTTCAATATAAATTGAATATCGATTCAACCTGGACTTGGAATATCAAGTATATAATTTTTCTAAAGTTGTATGGTATTCCACTGTGAATATATACGACAATATAAATTTATTTATATTTAATTTAATTTATTTAAATATATTTATATATTTAAATGGATTATTCAGATCTGTAAAAATAGCCACTTTTGCAAACGAAGTCGGAATTCGATGAAACTAATTTTGTTGGATCCGCAATGTCAAATAGTTGTTAGATTTCCAGCTTCGTGATTTTTAGAGTCACTGTGTGGTCATACGGATTTTTAGAGTGAGAAACAGTCAGTATTCTGACGGTTAAAAATACGCTGTGTGAGCATACATAGTCGGAATTCGACGAAACCAGTTTCGTTGGGACCGTAATGTCGAACTCTAGCTACATGCCAGTTTTCATGATTTTTGGGTATCGTGTATGACCACAGGGATTTTTAAACACGAGGGTAAAACAACGATTGCTTACAAATCAATATAATATTCAAATATTATAATAATAAAATTCTCCTATATAAACCCCTAAACAATTCTAAACCTAATTAAATTCCCTCATTTGTCAACAAAGAATTCCGCCGTTCTTTTTCAGCTAAATCATTTTTATCGTGAGCTTTGGAAAATCCATATGAAATCAAATAAAAATGTATAAAATCCGAGACATATGTATTCGGCTTCCCCTTTGCTTCCTCTTAAATGATGTGGGGTTGTTTTTGAGTTCGACGCCAGTTTGGGCATCGGGTTATCTCAAATCGCATGCTAGGGTTAAGTAAATCGGAGGATTGAGGCCTTGAATGGAGAAACTAAGTGTGGATGTGTGTTTAGGGTGGAGAATAGTAGTTGCGGTGAGATTTTGGGAGATGTTGGGGTATAAACAGTTCGCACCTTTTACTGTGCTCGTACGTGAAGGCTGTAGTCGGAAACCAGGAGGACGAGATCGAGATTCCGGTGTTGGTGATGGAGTTGGAGAGGGAAGGAAGGGAAGTAGAACGGTGCCGTTGGTAGTTGATTTCAAGAAGTAGAGATGGTACTTGGGTGGTGCAAAGATCGGCTATGACTTCTGTAAAGAGGAGGAGCATCGCATGTTTCCTTGGATCGGGGAAGAGAGTAAGTGGAGCGGGTCTGGGCTGAAGGAAATGAATATGGGCCGAAGAAGGGAAATCAAAAGGGTAAAGGCCCAAATAAAATAAAGACTAAGTTTAAATATAATTTTTTATATAGTGTATTTATTTATAATATTGGTAACTTGATCATACGATATCAGATTGACGAATCGTAAGTTGCGTTGGGACCGTATGGACGAGAGCTTCACAATGAAGCTGACTAGAAGTTGATGGGGGCTCGTATGAATTTATGGCGAAATAAATTGTTTGATTCATATCAAATAACAGTTTATCGTTCTTTAACGATGAACTGCAAATGTGAGTAAAACTCACCAACTCTGAACAGTTATATTTTTATAACGTATTCTTAGAACTGATAATTATCTGTTGATTGCTGTGTGTTGGTTGATTGATTTAACTGCTAGTCAGTCAGTGGAATATATATATATATACATATATATATATAAACCGTTGAATATTTATATATTGGTGCTGTTATCAGAATAATCCGTATTGAACTGAAAGTGTTGTTGATTTTATTGCATAACATTTGTGATGCAGGGGAACAGGTTGGAGGGACCCAACTGGGTTCCTCAATATTTATAATACTGTTTTGATTCATATATTGTGATATAGAATCTGTGGACGATTACATGTGCTTGGACGATATTAAACATCGTGATTTGATCTGATTGAATACCATAACATACGGGATGTGGATAAGGGGATTTTCAAAGTGATATTGAAAACAGAATATCTATAAACTGGAATATTTATAAATAAGAGATATTTATAAATTTGAATATTTATAAATAAGAAATATTTATAAATTGGAATTTTTATAAATATGAGATACATAGAAAAAGAAAATAATTTCAAAACATTTTCTTTTGAGTGGAAAGGCCTGTGTGGCAGTGTTTGGGGATTTTCCCGATGCTCCCGTTACAAAGGAGGTTATGGCGAATTTTTCCGGAAATTAAAGGAGTTAGAATATTTTTAAGAATAAAATTGAAAAGGGATTTATGTAGAAAATAAATAGAATTAAAAAGGAAAATATTTATAACAGAATAGGATGTTATAAAAAGGAAATCTTTTTGAGTGGAGAACTGTTATTAAAAGGACATTTGTAAAGTGAAGAACCATTACTAAAAAGTAAATCTTTATAAATGAGTAAACGCTATTAAAAGGAGTTAATCGAATAGAGTTATTCGAGTTAGAGTTAACCAGTTGTGTTAATCAAGTTAGAGTTAACCAGTTGTGTTAATTAAGTTGAGTTAACCAGTTGGGTCAAGTAAGTCAAGTGAACCAGTGGGTTAAGTAAGTCGAGTTAACCAGTTGTGTTAATCAAGTTAGAGTTAACCAGTTGTGTTAATTAAGTCGAGTTAACCAGTTGGGTCAAGTAAGTCAAGTTAACCAGTGGGTTAAGTAAGTCGAGTTAACCAGTTGTGTTAAGTAAGTCGAGTTAACCAGTTGGGTTAAGTAAGTCAAGTTAATTAGTTAGGGTTAACCAGTTTAGTTAGAGTTAACTAGTTCAGTTAGAGTTAACCAGTTAGAGTTAATCAGTTAGAGTTAACCAGATCAGTTTTAGTTAATTAGTTAGAGTTAACCAGTTAGAGTTAATCAGTTAGAGTTAATCCAAATGAGATGCCATTTAGTATGATTACTAGCGTAATTCGCAGGGCTGTAAATAGCCTAAGGCGGTCGGATATTTCCTGAGGGAATCAGGTGTAACCATTTGTGATCGCTGCGATCTAGAGTCAAACGAATGGAGTTAAATCGAATATTAGTTATTCGATAGGAGTTAATCAAGTTGAGTTAAATAAGCCAAGTTAGTTGAACCAAGTTAATCGAATCGAGTGGGTCAAACCAAGTTAGTCGAGTTCGTCAGGTCGAGTTAATCGAATATAAGTTATTCGAAGTAAGTTAATCGAATCAAAGATATTCAAAGTGAGTTAATCAAATCAGAGATATTCGAAGGAAGTTAATCGAATCTAGTTATTTGATTGGAGTATTCGAATAAGAGTTATAGAATAAGAGTTAACCAAATAGGAGTTGATAAATTAGTTGTTCGTTATTTATTCGAGTTAGGAAATAAGAGTTAGATTAAAGTTATCATATTTCAGAAGTAGGAAATTATAACACCACTATTATAATCAAGTGATTCTGTAAAGGAGGTGGACTCGAAAATATATCCGGAAGTTACGTAAGGAAGTGTTAAAGAGTTAAAAGATGAATTTACCCTATTTCGAGATTTGAATGTTGTTCAGTTAAGGTTTGAGAGGTTGTTATACCCCAACTTGATTGACTTCGTTTTAATTTAGAAATGGTTAAGGTTCGAGAGTTAAAGTGGTTAAGTGAATTTAGTAAACACACCGCTATGTTGATTTAAACATCTGTTTAAATCCAAGTAAAGAAGATTTGGAAATGTTTTCCAAATAGAATCAGAAACGTAATCAAATATTGAAATATGAAATATGAATTAGAAAAGGAAATGTTCGTGTATAAGGGGTTAAGAAATAAAGTTAAGCAAAATTAGAAACTGATTAGGGATGTGTAAGCTGAATGGTTTTCTGAGTATCGATCTGATGTTGGTTTCGGCCTTCGGGGTTTATACTTAGAGAATTTTTCTCTTACTAGTTTACAATCAAGGACTAATAGTTGTGGAATGAAAGTGATACGTAAATAAGTTATGGAAATGTTTTCCAGTGTTAACATATATTTTCTAAACATAGAAAATAAGGAAAATATGAGTATATATATATATATATATATATATGAATGATGATTGATCGATATAATTTCCATCTGGAAACAATATCGTTGTTTACACACGAGTTTTTCTTTGATATTTAAATCACAGACTATCAATGTTTTGACCATTTTACCGTTGTTAATATGGAGAGACCGGTTGGATTATTATCCGAAGAACCACTCCGTATTGGCATAAGCGTTGCGAATCAAGTATGCTGAATATATTGAAGACGAAGTAAAGTGCAATGGCTATTGTATAAGTCTTAGATAACAGTGCCTAAGATGGATGTACGGAATAGTACCCTCGGTTTGTCCAGTCCCAGGACAACTTGTACGGACAAATGTCTGACAGAGTATTCCTAACGAATCATATATGTTTATCTCTTCAACGTATTACGTTTGGTGGCGGAGGAATTTGTTTCTCTTAGCTTCATACCCGTGTTACCATTAAGGAAATCGATAATGATTTGGAGGGTATGACGATGTGGTATTCCAAGTAAATGAAGATATGATATGAAAAAGATAAGCGTAGCTTCTAGCCTCACATCTGGTAAATGACAGAAATCGGGCAGGCAGCATGGCTAAGTCGGTCGCACCGAAGTAGGGTGTATAATCACCTATCTAGAGAATATTCATTTGCTTCTTTTAATATATCAATGCTGTCCCATATATATATACGGGAACTGTTGCTGATCCCCACCGTTGGTGATGTACATTAAATACACTCAAGCGAAATGAGTGCTCGGTCATGTGTGGCTGAGTTGCAAGATGTTCTTGTTGAACTCCAGTTTATCATTCCTAGAGTAACTGATCGGAAGGTGGTTCCATACCTTGTCATAGTTGGAAATTCATTACCCAATACGTGCTTACGGTTTATGATTTTACATTATAAATGTGGAACGTGAGATGAAAGCGTTCTACTAGATTGGTATCTATTTGTACTTAGACATTATTATAATATTAGAATGATATTGCTTTACAATGTTGTTTGGATTCTCATAAGGGAAAAACCCGTTCCGTTATACGGCGTGGTCTTACGAGATATCTTTTATTTAACCAAGTTTTGGAGTTTTATTCATACCAGTCCATGTTGCGTGCTTTGCATGTGTCGCATGATAGGGGGTTCTCGCTTTTCGTTAGGTGGCGAACGGGAGACTCTTTCCCCTACATGTCCCTTTGGTAGGGTTGGTAGTGAAGTCGAAAGGCTGGCCGTAAAATGTGGTGCTGGGGTACCAGTGTAAGCCACAGTGGGTTTTACCTGCTGCTTTGGAGGATGGGGAGAGGACGGTTGCAAAGCCTACTTAACTCAAAAATCCGGGTCGCTACAGTTGGTATCAGAGCTTAAGTTTAAGTGATTTACCTTGGCTCTGTGGCGTGACTCGGTAGAGATAGGATTAGTAATATCCTAGATTGAGTTTGAGTGTATATATATGAGTGCGTATATGTTATTCAATATAAAATGGTTTTATATTGTGGAGATTCATTGGTTGAGTGGCTTATGAATTCTAGTCGATCAGTTTGATCCACTGTATCGATAGGGGTTACTGAACACTCGAATACGATGAACCAACATGGTATGTTTTGAAAAGAGGGTAAATGGAATAATTTTACCCGAATATATTTTGATATAGTATATTGGTTGTGTTGGTTGTTATTATAATCGAGTAAGATTATAAATGTGAAATGGTTATAAATAACTAATCAGAATTCATATAAGTAAAGTATATGAAATAAGATGAATTAAATCTAAATTTAAATCAGATTTGGAATTTAAAATAAGGAAATTTTAAGTTCCTGGGAGATTGTGAAAACGTTTTCCAAACTGAAGGTATTATAGTATTGAACTCACTTCGATTGCTGGGAAATAAGTTCCGATGATGATCATGACATCATTGGTGTTCATTTTCGAGTTCTGAGTGACGGATTACTACCAAAGGTTTTGTTTTGAATTATTTTGAGAAAACAAGGTGTTTAGAAATTCAAATGTTTTGAATTGGTATTATGATTTCAAACTGATTTGAAATAAACCCAGGAGTTTAAATTTCAAATTTTAAATATAACTTATGAAGTTAAAGAGATTGAAATGGTAAGAATGAATATATAAATTAAAATTTAACTTGAACTAAGTTAAATAAAACCGTGTTTGATTATTGGATAATCTGGAATGGAATTGAGTTGAGGAGTTAGCAGTTTGAATTTGAAATTTGAGTTTGAATTGAATTCGACTTAGGTATAAGCGAATGGTTGGATTTGTAGATAAAAACAGATTGGAAATTGATTGGGATGACCCTTGTATCTGCTGAATTGATAACAGGTGGAAAAGATATAATGATATGCCGACAAAAGGTACAAGTTTATATTTCTATTGGATATAAGATTTATGAGCCGAATTGGCAAGCCGCTTGGCTGTTTGATTTTCTTTTGGGATGGAGATGGCCCAGAGAGGCGAGTGGTGTTTTGACGTATTGACCAGTACAAAGGAGGTGCTGGCGAAATTTTTCGAAAAGTTAAGGCATTAGAAAATTTTCAGGATTTTTGAAAATTTTCGTTGATAAGAATTAATTAATATTTATTTGAAATTAAATTAGTTCAGTTGAAACTGAAGTTAAGAACTGAACAAATATGTTCTAACCAGTCGATAGGGTCGTTCTCTACCTTAGCAATTTCGAGGACGAAATTATTTTAAGTGGGGAAGAATGTAATGACCCGCATTTTCCGTGATATAATAATTAATTTGTTTAATTATTTAAAAGGTGATTAAAAGGATTTAATGGTCGTGGAATTAAATAATGGTGAACATTTAATTAAAATAATAAATTAAATAATATATTTAATTCTGAAATAATCAGAATTGGCTGAGATGACGATATGGTGTGAACTGGATCATCTTTGATATTCAATTCAGCTTGGAATTGAATTTGAATAATGAATATATTATATAAACGACAGTTTGAACGTAGAGTTATAATATAATTAAAATCGAGCTTGAAATGGCGCTGCAGTTTGTAATTTGGCGATTTGAACTTCAACTGAATGTACAGGATTCGTTTTAAGCCGGATTTCTGTGAAACAAGAAACATGTGGAGCTGGTGAAGTATATTTTTCTAGTGGAAGATAAAAATCTGGATTTCGTCCAATAGATTTTGATTTACGTCCAAATCAAATTTCAGAAAAGTCGCTGTGGAATTCCTTTATAATTTGCAACGTTTTATTTACATTATAAATGGATTTTTCAATATAAATTGAATATCGATTCAACCTGGACTTGGAATATCAAGTATATAAATTTTCTTAAGCTGTATGGTATTCCACTGTGAATATATACGACAATATAAATTTATTTGTATTTAATTTAATTTATTTAAATATATTTATATATTTAAATGGGTTATTCAGAGCTGTAAAAATAGCCACTTTTGCAAACGAAGTCGGAATTCGACGAAACTAATTTTGTTGGATCCGCAATGTCAAATAGTTGTTAGATTTCCAGTTTTGTGATTTTTAGAGTAACTGTGTGGTCGTACGGATTTTTAGAGTGAGAAACAGTCAGTATTCTGATGGTTAAAAATACGCAGTGTGAGCATACATAGTCGGAATTCGATGAAACCAGTTTCGTTGGGACCGTAATGTCGAACTCTAGCTACACGCCAGTTTTCATGATTTTTGGGTATCGTGTGTGACCATACGGATTTTTAAACACGAGGGTAAAACAACGATTGCTTACAAATCAGTATAATATTCAAATATTATAATATTAAAATTCTCCTATATAAACCCCTAAACAATTCTAAACCTAATTAAATTCCCTCATAAGTCAACAAAGAATTCCGCCATTCTTTTTTAGCTAAATCATTTTTATCGTGAGCTTTGGAAAATCCATATGAAATCAAATAAAAATGTATAAAATCCGAGACATATGTATTCGGCTTCCCCTTGGCTTCCTCTTAAATGCTGTGGGGTTGTTTTTGAGTTCGACGCTAGTTTGGGCATCGGATTGTCTCAAATCGCAGGCTAGGGTTAAGTAAATCGGAGGATTGAGGCCTTGAATGGAGAAACTAAGTGTGGATGTGTGTTTAGGGTGGAGAATAGTAGTTGCGGTGAGATTTTGGGAGATGTTGGGGTATAAACAGTTCGCACCTTTTACTGTGCTCGTACGTGAAGGCTGTAGTCCGAAACCAGGAGGACGAGATCGAGATTCCGGTGTTGGTGTTGGGGTTGGAGAGGGAAGGAAGGGAAGTAGAACGGTGGCGTTGGTAATTGATTTCATGAAGTAGAGATGGTATTTGGGTGGTGCAAATATCGGCTATGACTTCTGTAAAGAGGAGGAGCATTGCATGTTTTCTTGGATCGGGGAAGAGAGTAAGTGGAGCGGGTCTGAGCTAAAGGAAATGGAGATGGGCCGAAGAAGGGAAATCAAAAGGGTAAAGGCCCAAATAAAATGAAGACTAAGTTTAAATATAAATTTTTATATAGTGTATTTATTTATAATATTCGTAACTTGATCATACGATATCAGATTGACGAACCGTAAGTTGCGTTGGGACAGCATGGACGAGAGCTTCACAATGAAGCTGACTAGGAGTGGATGGGGGCTCATATGAATTTATTACGAAATAAATTGTTTGATTCAAATCAAATAACAGTTTTTCGTTCTTTAACGATGAACTGCAAATGTGAGTAAAACTCACCAACTCTGAACAGTTATATTTTCATAACGTATTCTTAGAACTGATAATTATCTGTTGATTGTTGTGTGTTGGTTGATTGATTGAACTGCTAGTCAGTCAATGGAAAATATATATATATATATATATCTATATATCTATATACATATAAACTGTTGAATATTTCTATATTGGTGCTGTTCTCAGAATAATCCGTACTGAACTGAAAGTGATGTTGATTTTATTGCGTAACATCTGTGATGCAGGGGAACAGGTTGGAGGGACCCAACTGGGTTCCTCAATATTTATAATACTATTTTGATTCATATATTGTGATATAGAATCAGTGGTCGATTATATGTGCTTGGACGATATTGAACATCGTGATTTGATCTGATTGAATACCATAACATACGGGATGTTGATAAGGGGATTTTCAAAGTGATATTGAAAACAGAATATATATAAACTGGAATATTTATAAATAAGAGATATTTATAAATGTGAATATTTATAAATAAGAAATATTTATAAATTGTAATATTTATAAATACGAGATACATAGAAAAAGAAAATATTTTCAAAACATTTTCTTTTGAGTGGAAAGGCCTATGTGGCAGGGTTTGGGGATTTTCCCGATGCTCCCGTTACAAAGGAGGTTATGGCGAATTTTTCCGGAAATTAAAGGAGTTAGAATATTTTTAAGAATAAAATTGAAAAGGGATTTATGTAGAAAATAAATAGAATTAAAAAGGAAAATATTTATAATAGAATAGGATGTTATAACAAGGAAATCTTTTTGAGTGGAGAACCGTTATTAAAAGGACATTTGTAAAGTGAAGAACCGTTACTAAAAAGTAAATCTTTATAAATGAGTAAACGCTATTAAAAGGAGTTAATTGAATAGAGTTATTCGAGCTAGAGTTAACCAGTTGTGTTAATCAAGTTAGAGTTAACCAGTTGTGTTAATTAAGTCGAGTTAACCAGTTGGGTCAAGTAAGTCAAGTGAACCAGTGGGTTAAGTAAGTCGAGTTAACCAGTTGTGTTAATCAAGTTAGAGTTAACCAGTTGTGTTAATTAAGTCGAGTTAACCAGTTGGGTCAAGTAAGTCAAGTTAACCAGTGGGTTAAGTAAGTCGAGTTAACCAGTTGTGTTAAGTAAGTCGAGTTAACCAGTTGGGTTAAGTAAGTCAAGTTAATCAGTTAGGGTTAACCAGTTCAGTTAGAGTTAACTAGTTCAGTTAGAGTTAACCAGTTAGAGTTAATCAGTTAGAGTTAACCAGATCAGTTTTAGTTAATTAGTTAGAGTTAATCAGTTAGAGTTAATCCAAATGAGATGCCATTTAGTATGACTACTAGCGTAATTCGCAGGGCTGTAAATAGCCTAAGGCGGTAGGATGTTTCTGTAACACCCCACGTCCATTAATGTCACTCACAAAGGGAATGCATTAACTTCCATGGAGGTTTTAAGTGAATATAGAACAGTAAAATTACAACAAGACAGATATAAAATAGTACTTGGAAATTCAAAAACTTTATTTCATTGTAGCAGAAGTCAAAACATGTTTGATTACATCATAACACCATATTCAATGTCAAGTACAATATCTATCTTGATAAAACAAGTACATAATCCCATTACATGAATAGCCATTAAAAAGAAAGATAACAAGCTGGACTTTACTTCAGCAGTCCAAGCTTTCCAGAAGATAAGCGATCCAACTAGACTCCACTAGAACTTGGCCCAACCTGCGGACCTGAAGGGAGAAAAAGGATGGAAAAGAGGGGGTCAGACATAAAGTCTGGTGAATATGATAATTCTACAATACTATTACCAAAATAACTGGACTAAGGCATAAGCTGGAAAACAAGAAAATGTCTATGAAGAGCAGATTAAGGACATAGACAATCGCTAAAGGCAACGTTATAGGCGCTCCTAAATACTAAAGGATAAACACTATACTGCACCACACCAGTCACCCTAAAGATTCATCCCACTTAGCTTCACTTAGAAACTTTCCCAATGGCTTTACGTACCCCTAGATGACTACATAGGTGCCGCCTGCCCCTATCTCCACTAGGTGTACCCTACTTCCCATTATTCGATCGGCTCCCTAACTCGTAGATACCCGTGCTGGCCCCACAGTGGGGTGTATCACTCCCCCAAATTGGCAACCTGATACAATGGACATGCACGGCTCATACCTACACGATGCAACAACGTCTTACCTACCAGCCCGGGTCCACACACGCATATGAAACCCGTTGGACTTGCGTTGCCACCGCTCCCTGTTTTGGCCTCTTATAGTCAAACCCAGTATGCGTGTCCCGTCCTCGACTTGGGTCGAGCCCACAAAGATACGTTTTGGGATACTGGTTGAAATGGGCCCCCACTATTTACCACAAGCATTCCACCTAAGCTTGTCCCCATTAGTCCATCCCACTTAACCCACTTAGTCATGTTCATTTACATGTGTGTTTGGTTAAGTCTAATCGTATTTCAAATGCCTCTAAAGGCAACCACCAGATTCCTCATGCCACCCAAGGCACCTACTTAACCCCCATGTCCCACCTTACATGATTATCTGGTTAAGTATTTCTTAGTTCATTAAGGCCATAACCTCATAAAGACCTCTCACATTAGACTGGCATTTATGGCAGCTGGATTTGCCGGGCGGGTCCGGGCAGTCTTACACCATAAAAGAGTCTAACCTCGTGCCTTTACAACTGTTATGCTTTAGTTTGGGCCTAGGACCTCTCACATTGGGCCGACATTTGTGACTACTGGATTTGCCGGGCGGGTCCAGGCAGGTTTACATCACAAACGGGTCCAACCTCGTGTCCTAAGCATTGATTATTAATAATAATCCACTTTCCCCCAATTTTAATAATTCCCTACTTGAATTATTAATTACTTCCAATTTTTAACAATGTCCATAATTGACTCAATTATGGACATTCATTCATGGTATGCAACATCTTATAAAATTGCACCCAATTTATTAATTCCTAATATTACCCCTACCCCACGTTTGAACGTTTATTCGCAAAATATATGTTAGACTCGAATAGCCTAACTCATAGCATAAAAGAGATTATCATAATAACAACATGTATATGTGACCAATTGAATCATAATAAGGGGTGAAACTTGCATATGTCCAACTTGCATAGATTATACATGTCATGGATCTAAAGGTGTCAACTTGTTCAAAATTCACCTAATATGATCTCAATCAATTTTCATAAACATACATATGAACATGTGTTAATCAACATCATCTAATTTTTTAACAACATGGTTTTATATGGGTACACCTAACTCAATAGGAAAATTCCCATAATCAAGTTTTATTTAATTATAGTTTCAAGTTTATGGGTACACCTAACCTAATAGGCAAATTCCCATAAACAAGATCCATTTAAATTAAGAAAAAAAAAAAACATAACTTTAAGCATGATCCAACAACATCATGATTTTTCAACATAATATAGCATGATTTATAACATGGCATAGTATGATAGTATAACATAGCTTGACATGATTCTCAACATAGCACGACATAGCATAAGAGAATTTACAACATAGCATGACATAGCATATATAATTTACATCATACGACAACATAATAACATAATAAGAGATCCACAATATATAGAATTTACAATTACAAATCACATCACTTTCTTGTGATCCATTCATAACTGAGTCAAATTAGTTTGTAATAGTCTTGTGAGAATCATCATACTCACCAACAAAAGAAAAGAATTAGAGAAAGAGAGATCTTTTGATTTGATTTGTGTAGATTTAGTTGTAGATGATTAGGCTTCCTCTTCTTAGTTTGTGACGGCTAAGCTGAACTCCATGGCAGCAGCATGACGGTAGCTTCTCTAATTTTACAAGTGATTTAGGTCTAGGGTCTACCCACTTATTTATAGATTTTAGAATTCATTTAGGCCATTAGATTTAACCTAGAAATAACCGCAGCCGTTCAGACAAGATGGGGTTTATCTTGTTGACTCAGCAATGAGTCAGAAGTGACTTAGCAAACACTCAGCAAATTAATAAACTTCTATTCATGTTTGCATTAACTGCCCATATATATATATATATATATATATATATATATATATATATATTCTACAATGTACACATTAGATACATCCCCCCCTTTTACACACTTATTATTGTTTTTATATACATATTAGATACATCCCCTCTCTTACACACTTATTAATATTTTTATATTCATATTAGATACATCCCCTCTCTTACACACTTATTAATATTTTTATATTCATATTAGATACATCCCCTCTCTTACACACTTATTAATATTTTTATATTCATATTAGATACATCCCCTCTCTTACACACTTATTAATATTTTAGCAACTTTAGTGTTAATAGAAAATTCGGGGTGTTACATTCTCCCCTCCTTTTAGGATTTCGTCCCCGAAATCTTCAAGTCTGGAAGAATGTATATCCTACCATCCAAACGTCCATCTACTCATCCATCATACACAGGCATCCATTGTCCTTAAAAGACTTCTAATGCTTTATGATCATATGCAAAGTGTGTGTACATGTCCTTACCTAATGCGAAATCAGGCGGTCTACTGATTCAGTTGACCTCCTTAATGCAAATTATGTAAGTGTCATGAATCCATTATGTATGCAAAAGATCCTAATTGCTTACATACTACTTCTATATGCGTGCACACCCATTCAACCGAATGCAGCATCCATATGATGGTACAACCATTATACATCCATTATACTAAATACATCCATATATATGCAATATGCAATATGAAGTGACTGAGCCGATCTAGTGCCTAAAGTGTGTGTATATATGCAACCACGAGCAACCACTAGCAAACACTTGCATCCATTTTGCATCCATCATACCTAACATGTCTCAAACACATGTTTCAACCATAGGATTATCCTAACTAAAGGTCAAAGATACTAATGAGAGGACATACTAAAGATAAGATAAGATAAGCTAAGCGATAAAGGAGAAATTAAAAGACATACCCTCAAAAAGAAAAGGGTACAATGAACGCATCTTCTCTTCTGTCTCCCAAGTTGCGTTGCTCTCATCATCTCCCCATTGCACTTTAACCAGTCTGACCTCTCGATTCCTCAACTTTTTGATCTCCGACCCAAGAATGCATGTAGGAGCTCGTCTAATTGTTGCATCACGCTCTATTTCCACCTCTTTAAGCAAGCTCGGCTCTACCACCTCCGCGGTCTTGTGCAAACACTTCCTTAAATGTGATACATGGAATACGTCGTGTACTCCACTAAGTTTCTCATGCAACTCCACCCTATATGCCATCTTCCCAATCCTGTTTTTTTACAGGAAACGACCCTACAAACCTTGGTGCTAATTTCCCCACGGACCCAAAGCGAACAACATTCTGTAACGGAGATACTTTGATAAAAACCATGTCCCCAATGTCAAACTCAAGATCTGTCCTCCTCTTATCAGCATACGATTTTTGCCTATCTTGTGCTGCTTTCATCCTCCTTCGAATCAACTCAATCTTCTCCGAGGTTTCCCTAACCATATCGGGCCCAAGTAGGATTTTATCGGTAGATTCCCACCAACATGTAGGCGAACGGCAAGGCCTTCCATAAAGAGCTTCGAAAGGTGCCATGCCAATACTAGACTGAAAGCTATTGTTATATGCGAATTCTACTAACGGAAGGTGCTCTTCCCATGTACCCCCAAAGTCTAGGATACAAAGCCTTAAAAGATCCTCTAGAATGCGATTCACCCTCTCGGTCTGGCCGTCTGTCTGAGGATGATATGCGGTGCTCAAACATAGCCGAGTCCCTACCGCCTCTTGTAAACTCTTCCAAAATTCGCTAGTAAAGATGGGGTCACGGTCGCTTACTATACTAGAAGGAATACCGTGCAAACGAACTATCTCCTTAATGTATACAGAAGCCAACCACGGAGCAGTCCTCTTACTTTTCACGGGAATAAAATGGGCGCTTTTAGTAAGTCTATCTACTATAACCCAAATCCCCGTGTTACCCTTCCTTGATCTTGGTAATCCATCCACAAAATCAATTGAGATGCTTTCCCATTTCCATAGTGGAACTTCTAATGGGTGAAGCAACCCACCGGGTTTCTTTTGTTCTGCTTTAACTCGTTGGCACACCAAACATCTAGCGACGTACTCGGCCACATCCTTTTTCATACCGGCCCAAAAGAAAACCCGCTTCATATCTTTGTACATCTTATCCCCGCCGGGATGAATGGTCATTTTTGAGCGATGAGCATCATCAAGAATGGCCTTCCTTAAGTCTTCGTCTTGTGGTACACAAAGTCTATTATCCCTTCGTAACCAACCCTTATCGTCTAGGGTATACCTACGAAGATGGCTTGACGACTCCCCCCCTTGAGCTTTTCTACTATCTCAACCAACTGTGGGTCGTCTCGTTGTGCCTCACCAACCCGTCCTAGACGTGTAGGTCTAACCTCCAAGGATGCTAACAGACCGGGTACTAAGTCAACGGAGGGTCTAAAGTCAAACATAGAGATGAATTCTAAGCTTTGTCGTTCGACAAACAACGGACTCAAGGACAACCTTTTCCTACTTAAGGCGTCTGCCACCACGTTACCCTTGCCCGGGGTATATGCTATTTCAAAATCGTAGGAGGCTAAGAATTCCATCCACCGTTGCTGCCTTAAATTCAAATCCTTCTGAGAGAATAAGTATTTTAATGATTTGTGGTCAGTGAACAGTTCGAATTTCTCACCAAGAAGATAGTGACGCCAAGACTTAAGCGCGAAAACAATTGCGGCTAGCTCTAAGTCATGCGTGGGGTAATTCTTTTCATGAACCCTCAACTGCCTTCCACCATAGGCTATTACTCTTCCCTCTTGCATGAGGACCGCGCCAAGTCCCGTCCCACAAGCATCAGTATAGATGGTAAACGGTTTATTCCCGTCTGGCAGCACTAAGACTGGGCTGAAGTTAAGGCTCTCTTTAAACGTTGGAACGCATCATCGCAATCTTTGTCCCACGTAAAAACCAGGTTCTTCTTCGTTAACCGTGTTAATGGAGCTGATATTTTTGCGAAGTCTTTGATAAACTTCCTAAAATAGCCAGCCAACCCCAAGAAACTTCTTACTTCGGTTGCATTTTTAGGGAACTTCCAATCTTGGATGGCCACTACCTTTGTGGGATCCACTGCTATCCCTTCTTTGGAAACCACGTGCCCTAAGAACCGTACTTCCTTCCTCCAGAAGTGACACTTAGAAAATTTTGCCTTAAGGTTATGCGCTCGAAGGGTTTCCAACACTTCCCTAAGATGTAGGGAGTGCTCTTCTTTATTCTTAGAAAAGACTAAGATGTCATCCACAAAGACTACCACGAATTTGTTAAGGTATTCCCTAAACACCCTACTCATCAAATCAACAAAATATGCAGGGGCGTTTGTCAAACCAAAGGGCATCACTAGCCATTCATAGAATCCATCAGGAGTCCTAAAAGCAGTCTTATCTATACTATCCTCAGCCACTCTCAGTTGATGAAAGCCAGTGGCTAAGTCCAACTGCGAAAACACTGAGGCGCCAACTAACTGATCAAAGAGATCGTCAATCCTCGGCAGTGGGTGTCGGTTCTTTTTAGTAAGCTTGTTTAGTTCTCTATAGTCCATACAAAGTCTAAGAGACCCATCTGCCTTTGTGGCAAAAACTACTGGAGCACCCCACTCCGATATACTACGTCTTATGAACCCCTTCTCAAGCAACTCCTTTACTTGCTTATTGAGTTCCCTCCTTTCACGAGGAGCCATATGGCGCACTGGCAAAGATACGGGTTTAGCATTATCCACAAGATAAATTCGAAAGTCTATCTCCCGCTTTGGAGGTAAGCCCTTCACCTCCTCAAACACATCCGGATATTCCCGGACCACTTCTACCGATCGCAGGTTCTCTACAGACGCGTCAAGCGATTCAAGATAACTTAGCATAACGGAATTTATGGGATTACAAAAGATGTCGAGAGCATTACCAAGGCGAGTCACAAGCCTAACTACTCTCCTTTCACAATCAAGAATGGCCCTATTTCTGGACAACCAATCCATTCCTAAAATTAGCCCATAGCCCGTGAAGCCCAATACATAAGCATCACATCTAAATTCAACGCTAAGTATAGAGATTTTCAAATCCAAACATATCATGGTCAAATGAGCCGAACCCCCAATTGGATTTGAAACGACCAAGGGATCCTCTACTAAACTGGTGTTCAAGTGCAGTGATTCAACTAATGATGCAGAGATAAATGAATGAGATGCGCCAGAATCGAATAAGGTACGGACAGGATGATCAAACATAAAAACTAAGCTTTCAACAGAAATTGTTCTACCTCTTTCTTGCAGCGGTGGGGCCGCAATAGCCTGAACTTGCCTGCCCTGGTGCCATAAGAGCCTGCACCTGTCCTCCCGAGGTAGACCCTGCCCTCTGCCCCTTCTTTGGACAGTCCTTCACTAAATGTCCCGCATCTCCACAATGAAAACAACCAGTCTTCTTTTTCTTTCTACAATCTTTGCTGAGATGGCCAGGCGTCCCACAATTGAAGCATTTCTTCTTCCCTTTGCCATTATTGTTTTTACCACCCTTCTTATTTTGCTGTTGGGGTTTCTTCCGATCCCCTTTCTTTTCAACTGCCTTATCCTCATGCATAAGTGCCATTTCTACTAGCTTTTCAAAGGTGGCTCCCATAGGGATGTGGGTCATAGCCAACCCTTGCAACGGTTCATTCAAGCCTCTAACGAACCTCAAAGCTTTCTTCTCTGGCGTGTTCACCAACTCCAAGCCAAACCTTGCTAACTGATTAAATTTATTGACATATTCCTTTACTGATGAGCTCCCTTGCTTTAGTGCCAGGAATTTTTCCATATTTAAGTTCTCCTCTGCCCTTGAAAGAAACTTTGCCTCAAACCTTCGTCTGAAATCCGCCCATGAATCAACTGGACGTTCCCCGTTAGTGACCTCCCACCAAAACGAGGCCTCTCCCTTCATTAACCAAGCAGCTAAACGGAATTTCCTCCCATCTTCCACTTCAAAGATATCCAACAATTCCTCAGTCTCCTTAAGCCAATCTCTGGCCTCCACAAACGTCTCAGTCCCTTGAAAATTTTTTCCTCCCATAGCCTTGAATTCCTTGCACGTGTTTGCAAAAGTGTCAACACGAGGAGGAGGAGGAGGAGGAATGGGTGCAACTAGGGGTGGAGGAGTATCCGCTGGGCCTGCAGTGGTGGCCCTAGCCTCCAAGTATCTCCTAAACCACCCTGGAATCGTCACGCCTTCTGGGAGATTAAGATCTTCAGCCATGCTGAAACGAAAAAGGAAAGATTCAAAATGGAGAATTCGAAAGATAAAGATAAGGATGTGGCTATTTGGTATTATGTTTTTCATAAAAACTCTCTTTAAATAACATGTTTTTTTTTGAAAGCACTTCTTCCAAAAATACTTTTGAAAAAAAATATTTTTCTAAATTTTTTTTTATCTGTTCTGGTAACCTTATGCTCTGATACCACGTGTAACACCCCACGTCCATTAATGTCACTCACAAAGGGAATGCATTAACTTCCATGGAGGTTTTAAGTGAATATAGAACAGTAAAATTACAACAAGACAGATATAAAATAGTACTTGGAAATTCAAAAACTTTATTTCATTGTAGCAGAAGTCAAAACATGTTTGATTACATCATAACACCATATTCAATGTCAAGTACAATATCTATCTTGATAAAACAAGTACATAATCCCATTACATGAATAGCCATTAAAAAGAAAGATAACAAGCTGGACTTTACTTCAGCAGTCCAAGCTTTCCAGAAGATAAGCGATCCAACTAGACTCCACTAGAACTTGGCCCAACCTGCGGACCTGAAGGGACAAAAAGGATGGAAAAGAGGGGGTCAGACATAAAGTCTGGTGAATATGATAATTCTACAATACTATTACCAAAATAACTGGACTAAGGCATAAGCTGGAAAACAAGAAAATGTCTATGAAGAGCAGATTAAGGACATAGACAATCGCTAAAGGCAACGTTATAGGCGCTCCTAAATACTAAAGGATAAACACTATACTGCACCACACCAGTCACCCTAAAGATTCATCCCACTTAGCTTCACTTAGAAACTTTCCCAATGGCTTTACGTACCCCTAGATGACTACATAGGTGCCGCCTGCCCCTATCTCCACTAGGTGTACCCTACTTCCCATTATTCGATCGGCTCCCTAACTCGTAGATACCCGTGCTGGCCCCACAGTGGGGTGTATCACTCCCCTAAAGTGGCAACCTGATACAACGGACATGCACGGCTCATACCTACACGATGCAACAACGTCTTACCTACCAGCCCGGGTCCACACACGCATATGAAACCCGTTGGACTTGCGTTGCCACCGCTCCCTGTTTTGGCCTCTTATAGTCAAACCCAGTATGCGTGTCCCGTCCTCGACTTGGGTCGAGCCCACAAAGATACGTTTTGGGATACTGGTTGAAATGGGCCCCCACTATTTACCACAAGCATTCCACCTAAGCTTGTCCCCATTAGTCCATCCCACTTAACCCACTTAGTCATGTTCATTTACATGTGTGTTTGGTTAAGTCTAATCGTATTTCAAATGCCTCTAAAGGCAACCACCAGATTCCTGATGCCACCCAAGGCACCTACTTAACCCCCATGTCCCACCTTACATGATTATCTGGTTAAGTATTTCTTAGTTCATTAAGGCCATAACCTCATAAAGACCTCTCACATTAGACTGGCATTTATGGCAGCTGGATTTGCCGGGCGGGTCCGGGCAGTCTTACACCATAAAAGAGTCTAACCTCGTGCCTTTACAACTGTTATGCTTTAGTTTGGGCCTAGGACCTCTCACATTGGGCCGACATTTGTGACTACTGGATTTGTCGGGCGGGTCCGGGCAGGTTTACATCACAAACGGGTCCAACCTCGTGTCATAAGCATTGATTATTAATAATAATCCACTTTCCCCCAATTTTAATAATTCCCTACTTGAATTATTAATTACTTCCAATTTTTAACAATGTCCATAATTGACTCAATTATGGACATTCATTCATGGTATGCAACATCTTACAAAATTGCACCCAATTTATTAATTCCTAATATTACCCCTACCCCACGTTTGAACGTTTATTCGCAAAATATATGTTAGACTCGAATAGCCTAACTCATAGCATAAAAGAGATTATCATAATAACAACATGTATATGTGACCAAATGAATCATAATAAGGGGTGAAACTTGCATATGTCCAACTTGCATAGATTATACATGTCATGGATCTAAAGATGTCAACTTGTTCAAAATTCACCTAATATGATCTCAATCAATTTTCATAAACTTACATATGAACATGTGTGAATCAACATCATCTAATTTTTTAACAACATGGTTTTATATGGGTACACCTAACTCAATAGGCAAATTCCCATAATCAAGTTTTATTTAACTATAGTTTCAAGTTTATGGGTACACCTAACCTAATAGGAAAATTCCCATAAACAAGATCCATTTAAATTAAGAAAAAAAAAACATAACTTTAAGCATGATCCAACAACATCATGATTTTTCAACATAATATAGCATGATTTATAACATGGCATAGTATGATAGTATAACATAGCTTGACATGATTCTCAACATAGCACGACATAGCATAAGAGAATTTACAACATAGCATGACATAGCATATATAATTTACATCATACGACAACATAATAACATAATAAGAGATCCACAATATATAGAATTTACAATTACAAATCACATCACTTTCTTGTGATCCATTCATAACTGAGTCAAATTAGTTTGTAATAGTCTTGTGAGAATCATCATACTCACCAACAAAAGAAAAGAATTAGAGAAAGAGAGATCTTTTGATTTGATTTGTGTAGATTTAGTTGTAGATGATTAGGCTTCCTCTTCTTAGTTTGTGATGGCTAAGCTGAACTCCATGGCAGCAGCATGACGGTAGCTTCTCTAATTTTACAAGTGATTTAGGTCTAGGGTCTACCCACTTATTTATAGATTTTAGAATTCATTTAGGCCATTAGATTTAACCTAGAAATAACTGCAGCCGTTCAGACAAGATGGGGTTTATCTTGTTGACTCAGCAATGAGTCAGAAGTGACTTAGCAAACACTCAGCAAATTAATAAACTTCTATTCATGTTTGCATTAACTGCCCATATATATATATATATATATATATATATATATATATATATATTCTACAATGTACACATTAGATACATCCCCCCCTTTTACACAATTATTATTGTTTTTATATACATATTAGATACATCCCCTCTCTTACACACTTATTAATATTTTTATATTCATATTAGATACATCCCCTTTCTTACACACTTATTAATATTTTTATATTCATATTAGATACATCCCCTCTCTTACACACTTATTAATATTTTTATATTCATATTAGATACATCCCCTCTCTTACACACTTATTAATATTTTAGCAACTTTAGTGTTAATAGAAAATTCGGGGTGTTACAGTTTCCTGAGGGAATTAGGTGTAACCATTTGTGATCGCTGCGATCTAGAGTCAAACGAATGGAGTTAAATCGAATATTAGTTATTCGATAGGAGTTAATCAAGTTGAGTTAAATAAGCCAAGTTAGTTGAACCAAGTTAATCGAATCGAGTGGGTCAAACCAAGTTAGTCGAGTTCGTCAGGTCGAGTTAATCGAATATAAGTTATTCGAAGTAAGTTAATCGAATCAAAGATATTCGAAGTGAGTTAATCAAATCAGAGATATTCGAAGGAAGTTAATCGAATCTAGTTATTTGATTGGAGTATTCGAATAAGAGTTATAGAATAAGAGTTAACCAAATAGGAGTTGATAAATTAGTTGTTCGTTATTTATTCGAGTTAGGAAATAAGAGTTATATTAAAGTTATCATATTTCAGAAGTAGGAAATTATAACACCACTGTTATAATCAAGTGATTCTGTAAAGGAGGTGGACTCGAAAATATATCCGGAAGTTACGTAAGGAAGTGTTAAAGAGTTAAAAGATTAATTTACCCTATTTCGAGATTTGAATGTTGTTCAGTTAAGGTCTGAGAGGTAGTTATACCCCAACTTGATTGACTTCGTTTTAATTTAGAAATGGTTAAGGTTCGAGAGTGAAAGTGGTTAAGTGAATTTAGTAAACAAGTATAGTGGTTTGAGTTGTCGCCACGATGTTGATTTAAACATTTGTTTAAATCCAAGTAAAGAAGATTTGGATATGTTTTCCAAATAGAATCAGAAACGTAATCAAATATTGAAATTTGAAATATGAATTAGAAAAGGAAATGTTCATGTATAAGGAGTTAAGAAATAAAGTTAAGCAAAATTAGAAACTGACTAGGGATGTGTAAGCTGAATGGTTTTCTGAGTATCAATCTGATGTTGGTTTCGGCCTTCGGGGTTTATACTTAGAGAATTGTTCTCTTCCTAGTTTACTGTCAGGGACTAATAGTTGTGGAATGATAGTGATACGTAAATAAGTTATGGAAATGTTTTCCTGTGTTAACGTATATTTTCTAAACATAGAAAATAAGGAAAATATGAATATATATAGATATATATATATATGAATGATGATTGATCGATATAATTTCCATTTGGAAACAATATCGTTGTTTGCACACGAGTTTTTCTTTGATAGTTAAATCACAGACTATCAATGTTTTGACCATTTTACCGTTGCTAATATGGAGAGACCGGTTGGATTATTATCCGAAGAACCACTCCGTATTGGCATAAGCGTTGCGAATCAAGTAGGCTGAATATATTGAAGACGGAGTAAAGTGCAAGGGCTATTGTATAAGTCTTAGATAACAGTGCCTAAGATGGATGTACGGAATAGTACCCTCGGTTTGTCCAGTCCCAGGACAACTTGTACGGACGAATGTCTGACAGAGTATTCCTAACGAATCATATATGTTTATCTCTTCAAAGTATTACGTTTGGTGGCGGAGGAATTCGTTTCTCTTAGCTTCATACCCGTGGTACCGTTAAGGAAATCGATAATGATTTGGCGGGTATGACGATGTGGTATTCCAAGTAAATGAAGATATGATATGAAAAAGATAAGCGTAGCTTCTAGCCTCACATCCGGTAAATGACAGAAATCGGGCAGGCAGCATGGCTAAGTCGGTCGCACCGAAGTAGGGTGTATAATCACCTATCTAGAGAATATTCATTTGCTTCTTTTAATTTATCAATGTTGTCCCATATATATATACGGGAACGGTTGCTGATCCCAACCGTTGGTGATGTACATTCGATACACCCAAGCGAAATGAGTGTTCGATCATGTGTGGCTGAGTTGCAAGATGTTCTTGTTGAACTCCAGTGTATCGTTCCTAGAGTACACTGATCGGAAGGTGGTTCCATACCTTGTCATAGTTGGAAATTCATTACACAATACGTGCTTGCGGTTTATGATTTTACATTATATATGTGGAACGTGAGATGAAAGCGTTCTACTAGATTGATATCTATTTGTACTTAGACATTATTATAATATCAGAATGATATTGCTTTACAAAGTTGTTTGGATTCTCATAAGGGAAAAACCCGTTCTGTTATACGGCGTGGTCTTATGAGAAATCTTTTATTTAACCAAGTGTTTGGATTTTTATTCACACCAGTCCCATGACTGACCCGGAGTTTATTTTGTTTTGTTTCCCAAAACTCTTGGGTGCCTAAATTTGTACGGGCAGTCAAGTGGTCAGGATTTTACAGATACACTTGGAGAGAGGTTGGAGCAAGAGGCTTCAGGATTCTATAGCTATTATTATTTCCGCTGTTGTTGTAAGTGTTGTACCCTGATAAATGCTATTGTATATATAACTGTTTGTATTTCAAAAGTTATGTTATATTTTATTCGTTCCACTGTGAGATTCGTGTTTACTCTGATGATGGTGTTCTTCTTCTTCTTCTATTCTATAAGTTCTACCTTATCTTTCCTCACCCTCTGTTTTCTTTCTATTAGTTTCCTGTTTTCCAGTTAAATTTGGGGTTGGACTTGTGTTTTTGGTCAGCTCAAATTGGACCGGATTTTCGGGTCACTACAGTCTCCAACCTCAAACTCAAGATCGGTCCTTCTTTTATCTGCGTAAGACTTCTGTCTATCTTGGGCAGTCTTCATTCTTCTTCGTATCAAGTCCACTTTCTCTGAAGTTTCTCTAATCATATCTGGTCCAAGTATGAGCTTGTCTGTAGACTCCCACCAACAAGTTGGTGATCGGGATGGTTTTCCATATAAAGCTTCGAAGGGTGCCATGCCTATGGTGGCTTGGTAGCTATTGTTGTAGGAAAACTCCACTAAAGGAAGATGATCCTCCCATGTTCCTCCAAAGTCAAGAATGCATAATCTCAAGAGGTCTTCTAATACTCTGTTCACCCTTTCCGTCTGACCATCGGTTTGGGGGTGACAGGCCGTGCTTAAGCATAGCTGTGTGCCTACAGCCTCTTGCAAGCTCTTCCAAAACTTGCTCATAAATATAGGATCTCGGTCACTCACAATGCTGGAGGGTATCCCATGGAGTCGAGCTATCTCTTTAAGATAAGTGGATGCTAAAGATAAGGCAGTCCTTCTACTTTTAATGGGTATAAAGTGAGCGCTTTTTGTAAGCCTGTCCACTATTACCCAAATACTGGTATTGCCCCTTCTTGACCTTGGCAGCCCATCAATAAAGTCCATTGAAACGCTATCCCATTTCCACTGTGGGACCTCTAGGGGATGAAGCAAACCACCAGGCTTCTTTTTCTCCGCCTTGACTTGCTGGCATATCAAACACTTAGCGACAAACTCAGCGACATCCCTCTTCATGCCATTCCAAAAGAAAACCCTTTTTACGTCTTTATACATCTTGTCTCTACCTGGGTGTATGATCAACTTGGAATGGTGTGCCTCTTCGAGAACCTTCTTCACCAAATCCCTTGCTTCTGGGATGCATAGCCTTCCATCCCACCGCAACTAACCCTTATCATCGATGGAGTATCTATTGAGGTGAGTAGAAGTCTCACCCCTAATTAGCTTATCCATCACATCAACTAGCTGAGGGTCTTCACGTTGCGCGGTTCCTATTGAGTCCAAAAGAGTAGGCCGCACTTCTAGCGATGCTAACAAACCAGTCACATGATCGATGGAGGGTCTAAAGTCAAAGTTGGCTATGTACTCCAAGCTCTGCCTTTTTATAAAGAGAGGACTTAAGGTCAGCTTCTTTCTACTCAAGGCGTCTGCTACTACATTACCCTTTCCAGGGGTATAGGAAATCTCGAAATCGTAGGATGCCAAGAACTCCATCCACCTTTGTTGCCTCAAGTTAAGGTCTTTCTACGAGAAAAGGTACTTCAACGATTTATGGTCAGTATACAATTCAAACTTCTCACCTAGGAGATGATGGCACTAAGACTTAAGCGCAAAGGCTATGGCAACCAACTCTAGATCATGGGTTGGGTAGTTTTTCTCATGTACTTTCAACTGTTTGCCTCCATAAGCTACTACCTTCCCTTTTTGCATCAAGACAGCACCTAGTCCCATACCACATGCATCCGTGTATACGGTAAACATCTTGCTCCCGTCCGGCAATGTCAGAACTGGGGCTGTTGTTAGAGTCCTCTTCAATTGTTGGAAAGCAACATTGCAATCCAAATCCCAATTGAAAGTTAGGTTCTTCTTCGTCAGCCTTGTAAGCGGAGTTGAGATTTTCGCAAAGTCTCTGATGAACTATCGGTAAGAGCCAGCTAGCCCGAGGAAGCTTCGAACTTCGGTTGCATTCCGTGGAACCTTCCAATCTTGCACCGCAACTACTTTTGCGGGGTCCACAGCTAACCCTTCCTTGGACACCACATGTCCAAAAATCCTTACTTCCTCTCTCCAGAAGTGGCATTTGGAGAATTTGGCTTTCAACTGATGTGCTCGAAGAGTATCCATGACTTCTTTTAAATGCTGAGCATGCTCTTCCTCACTCTTTGAGAAAATCAAAATGTCATCTACGAAGACTACCACAAACTTATTAAGGAATTCCCTGAACACCCTGCTCATTAAGTCAACAAAATAAGCGGCTTCGTTTGTCAAGCTGAAAGGCATGACAAGCCACTCGAAGAAACCATCTGGGGTTCTGAATGCGGTCTTATCAATACTGTCTTCAGCCACTCTTAGCTGATGAAACCCGGTAGCTAGATCTAGTTGGGAGAAAACCGATGCACCTACAAGCTGATCTAACATGTCATCTATTCTTGGAAGTGGGTGCCTATTCTTCTTGGTCAGCTTGTTTAGCTCCCGATAGTCAACGTATAGGCGAAGTGAACCATCCGCTTTGGTTGCGAATACTACTGGAGCACCCCATTCAGAAATACTCCACCTTATAAACTCCTTCTTAAGCAACTCTTTAACTTTCTTTCTGAGATCTTTCCTCTCCCTTAGGGCCATGTGTCTAACGGGTAAAGCAATGGGTTTTGCATTATCAACGAGGTACATGCGGAAGTCTATCTCCCGCTTCGGAGGTAACCCCTTCACCTCTTCAAAGACATCCGAGTATTCATGGACTACTCTAACAGACTGCAAATTCTCAATAGATGCATCAAGAGATTCTAGATAAATAAGCATAACAGAGTTTATGGGATTACAAGATATTTCGAGTGTGTTACCAAGGCGAGTCAAAAGTCTAACCACTCTCTTTTCACAATCGAGGATGGCACCATTACTGGATAGCCAATCCATGCCTAGAATCAACCCATAGCCCATGAAGCCCAAAACATAGGCATTACATCTAAACCCAACACTTAGTATAGAAATTTTCAAATCCAGACAAATCATTGAAAAATAAGTTGAGCCCCCAATTGGATTTGAAACAACCAAGGGATCCTCTACTAAACTGGTGTCTAGGTGCAGAGATTCACTAAAGCAGTAGATATAAAAGAGTGCGATGCTCCAGAATCAAAGAGTGTATGAATAGGATGATCAAAAAGGTAAACTAAATTCCCAACAAAAACATTTCTACCTCATTCTTGTGGAGGTGCCATGAGAGCGTGAACCTGTCCTCCAGAAGTAGATCTAGCTCTCTGCCCTTGCCCTTGCTTTCTTGGGTAGTCCTTAGCCATGTGTCCCATCTCGCCGCAATGGAAACAACCACCCATCTTCCTCTTCTTCTTTCTGCAGTCCTTAACCAGATGTCCAGGAAAGCCACAAAAATTAAACTTCCCCTTGTCACGGGGTTTGTTGTTCTTCCTGCGCTTCTTGGAATCTGTCTTCTTGCTCTGTGATCCTTCCACTTTCTTATCTTGAGGTACCTCCACCTTTGTCTCTTTCTTGCCAACCTTATCTTCTTCTTGTAACAGTGCCATGTCCACCAGTCTCTCATAAGTTGCACCCATAGGTATATGGAACATAGCTACGTTGTGCAGTGGCTCATTCAATCCTTTAACAAAATGGAGAGCCTTCTTATGTGGAGTGTTCACTAACTCCAATCCGAACCTAGCCAATTAGTTGAATTGGTTAACGTATTCCTTGACCGACATATTCCCTTGTTTGAGAGCTAAGAACATCTCCATCTGTAGGCTTCGTTCAGCTTGTGAGAGGAATTTCATTTTAAACCTCATTCTAAAATCCATCCAAGTTTCAATTGGTCTTTCAGCATTAGTAACTTCCCACCAATAGGAAGCTTCGTCTTTAAGCAACCACACGGCCAACTATATCTTCTGCCTATCGTCCATTTCGAAGATATCAAGCAAATCCTCAGTTTCTTTGAGCCAGTTTCTTGCTTCCACAAAGGATTCATTTCCATTGAAGTTCTTTCCACCTATGGCTCGAAAGTCCCTACATATTTTTGAGAAAGCATTTGCACGAGGAGGAGGAACCGTCGCAGCTGGGGGAGGAGGAATATCTGTTGTGCCTATGACATTAGCCCTAGCCTCTAGGTACCTTCTGAACAAGCCAGGTACCGACATGCCCTCTGGAAGTTAAGATCCTTAGACATGCTGAAACGAAAAAGGAAAGATCCAAAACAAAGGATAGAAAGATAGTGCATATGGCTTTGAGGGATTATGCCTTTTTTTTATAAAGTAAAGCAACACTTTTTCTTGAAAATTTCTTCTTTAAACTTCTTTTTAAAAAACAGTTTTCAAAAATTTTTATCTGATCTGGTAGACCTTTGCTCTGATACCAAGTGAAACACTCCACCTCCGTTAAGGTCACTCGCAAAGGGAATGCCTTAACTTTGGTAGAGCATTATAGGTAAAAGGCACAGATAATTTACAAGACAGACATATATAAGTAGCGGAAAAACTAAATTTATTTCATACGTGGTTCATAACAAAACATTACAACAAACTGTCTCAAAACAACTTCCAAATCATTACATCAAAATCTCTGACTTGATTATATCATAAATAAGCATAAAACACAAAAAAACTGCATAAATCCCCAAGTAGTAGTGTGTCCAAAGCCATAGCCAAAGATAAGAGGTTCCAAGCTATACATCACAGAGTCTTCAAGCTTGGAAAGATGAACGGTCCAAATTAAGCTGAGCTATTCCCTCCCTGGTTACCTGAGGAGGGGGGCGGACGGAAGAAAAGAAAGCGAAAGAAAAATGGGTCAGACATAAGTCTGATAAGTTCAGTGATTATTCAGCATGTAAATTGGTAAGAGAACCATGACATGAATAAACTAGACGCAGGACAATAACAAAGAAATAAGGTAACATAGGATATGGCAAGATAAACAAGGCAAGATAAACTAATCATACTATCGCACTCATATCCATATTCTATGTACCTACTAGATATTTCAACCATCATCATGAGTTCAAATCCAGTGATCCCTTTTTATAGATCGGCTCCTACTCGCACGCATTTACTACTTGTGTCATACGGCCCCGCTCGATTGTAGATACCTGTGCTGGTCCCACCATGGGGTGTATCAAATCCTATGGTGGCAACCCGACACAATTCAAGATGCATAGTGTATAACTACTGATGCCTAGTGCCTGCTATTTCCACTTTGGAGTACGTGCACACCCGTACTCCGTCGGAACCTACACTGACGCACCAACCGATGTTGTTTTGACCGCTTATAATCAGCCCAGTAATCGTGCCCCACTCTACCTAGTTCAGGGTACCATGATACATTTATGTGGGTTACTACTGAAATGGGTCCCCGTTACAAGGGTTTCCCAAAGCAACATGTTAAATTGGTTAAGTGTCCAAGTTATCCTAACCCCACCCATCAGTTTAGTTAACATGTTGTATTGGTTAAGTGTTACCTTAATTAAGTTAACCCTACCATTCCTGACTTAGCTTTAATTCATTCATTAAAGCACCAACCACTCACATTAGATAGGTATTGTTGCGGTCACTGGATGTGTCGGTCGGGTCCGGGCAGTTTTACATAGCAACTCAGTCAAACCTCAGGTTATTTTGGGCTCAATGCACTAACCTCTTATATTGTTATGGTTGCTGGATGTGTCGGGCGGTTCCGGGCAGTCTTACACCGCAACTCAATCTAACCTCGGGTTAGGCATATTCGTCTTTTCTAAATTTACATATTTACTTCTTTATATTTATATGTAACTTATTGTCATTCAAGTCAAGCCCCACTTTCCCTTTTAAATCAAGTTCATAATTTTAGGTATAAAAATTTATACCACTTTATGCCATCAAACATTTACATGTTTATGAGCCAAATATGCCAATTATATGTAATTTCATGTTTTCCCCCCAATGTTTCCCCCGTTAAACGTTCGCATAAATCACATAAAATGTTATGCTCGATACATAGCCTAACTTATACACAAAAGGGGAAAAAGAGGAACATGTAATAATTCCAACATCATAAAAATACGGATCTAACTACACATGTGTCATATTAATTTGGCATAGAACAATATACATTTAATTATGAACTTGCAAATTTAGATCTACTCAACATGAATGATGAAATAAGGGTTTTACATAGAACTACATAAACTTAAAATTTAACATGTAGTTGTGAACTTGCAAATTGGCATGTAGTTCTAGTCATATATGTGAACGTGGTTGAACTTGCATAAACATAGCAAAATTCCGAAATTGTCATACAATATATAGGTGTCATTACCAAATCATACAACTTGAAATATCATCGCCAAATTATACAATATGGTATGCCATCGCCAAATTATACAATCTGATATGCCATCGCCAAATTATAATATGTCATCGCCAATTTATTCAACATGATATGTCGTCGCCAAAGTATACAACATAATATTTCATCGCTAAATTACACAACATATATGTCATTGGCAAATTATACAACATATGGATTCATTGCAAAGCATTTAAATTTTATCATCAAATTACATACAACATGATCACAAACTTAACATGATAAGAGTCATAGTCTAAATCAATTCAGTTTTAACAGAAAAGGATAGGCACAAATTTACATTAGGCGTTGTTCTACATCCAGTTATCTAGTCACGATTCTAATATCATTTAGGTCTAAATGATAACTGGACTTACAAAAAGGAGACTAGTCTTGTGTTCTAGGATCTATATTCTGAATTTGGATAGCTCTCCTTTGTTGTAGATGTTGAATTCTCTTAGTTGAATTATATTTGATTTGTAATTTCTACTTCCTTTCTAGTTGAAGGATAATGGCGACTACTTCAGGTTGAGTATTGACAACATGACGGTCTTAGGAATATTTTTGTGTGGCTTAGGATTTAAATTTAGGTTTCTTATATAGAATTTTGATTTAATAGGAGCCGTCAGATCAACCTAGGGCAAATCAAAGCCATTCAAACCTAAGAGAACCAACCAGAACTTGCCATACAAGCCCTAATGATACAACAATTCATCACACAAAGAAACACATCAGGTTTCAGATCTGGCTTGAGGGGGAGGTCGACCCCCAGGTCGACCTGTATGGGGAGGTCGACCCCCTGGTCTAACTGGCCTTGGGCAGGAAAATTCCCGCCTAGCCCGCTTGTGCTTCTGATTTCGAAATTTGAATTTTCTGAACTTTAATCTGAGCTGTTTATTTGAATTCTTGAATCTTCTGAAGGTCATAACTCCTTCATACGGAGTCCAATTCATGCAAACTAAGACTCTATCTCAAGCAGAATTCCGAGACGAACGCAATGGCGAAACCCGTTTCCCTTAATTCTCACATTTGTAATTAATTATTCTTTAATTCGTTACTTTAACGTTTATAGAAAATACGGGGTGTTACAATAAACAAGTCAGGATTACTTATTAAATGTTTATACCTAAAAGCAACATAAACTCACAGAGACTGGATCTAAAGAACAGAGAATAATTAAGCTGAAGCTGTAGAAGAAATTCTTGTATGTGTATAAGCTATTGTTTAAGAGAAATAAGCTAGTTCAATCCAAGCTGGGGCAGAATTTCGTTGTCTCCATTGTTCTTGATGAATTAGACAATACAAATGAGGTCATATTTATAGCCTAACGCCGACGAATCAAATCAAGAAACAAGTCCACGTTCAGAGAATGGATCTGGCCGGATCCTCGGGAGGGTCAATGTAACACCTCTAAGTCCCACATCGTGGAAGCCCGTGTGAAGTAGGTACTTATATAGTAGAGCCCATCTCTTACTAATGCCGAGGCCTTTTGAGGAACAAAACCCCATACCTATACGGCGGCTAAGTTGGGGAAAATATCTTGCATGAACGAAAGTGCGGGTTGTTACAGTGATATCAGAGCCAATATCCAGTTGGAATTGTGGCTCCTGTGTGGACCACAACACCTGGGTGAGGTGTTTATGAGCCAACGAGGACGTTGGGCTCTATCGGAGGGGAGAATGTAACACCCCTAAGTCCCACATTGTGGAAGCCTGTTTGAAGTGGGTACTTATATAGTAGAGCCCATCTCTTACTAATGCCGACGCCTTTTGAGGAATAGAACCCCACACCTATACGGTGGCTAAGTTAGGGACAATATCTTGCGTGAACGAAGGTGCGAGTTGTTACAGTCGACCCCGGGGTCGACCCTGGGGTCGACTCCCCCTTGTGTGGGTCGACCCCCAACAGGTCGATTTCCCGCATGTCTTCCTTATTTTGAATTCTGAAATTGATTTGTTTATACATAATTCTCTTATACGTATACAAACTTCTAAACTTAATATCTTTTTCATACGATGTCCGTTTTACGCAAACTCGGAGTTTATCTTAAGAAGAATTCCGAGACGAACGTAATGGTGCAATCTGTTTTACTTAATTACCAATATTTAATTAAGTATTCTTTAGTTTATCATTATAATGTTCTTTAAAATTACGGGGTTTTACATTCTTCCTTAAAGGATTTCATCCCCGAAATCTCTAAGTTAAGAAGAATATATATCCTATCATCCATCAACCATCTACTCATCCACCAATCACAGGCATCCATTGTCCTTAAAAGATTTCTAATGTTTATATGAACATATGCAAAGGTGTGGGTATATGTCCCTATGCTAATGCGAAAAATTAGGCGGTCTACTGATTCAGTTGACCTCCTTAATGCAATGTATGTTAGTGCCATGAATCCAACATGTATGTAGATAATCCTAGTATATCATCTAAACTCTAAATGTGTGCACAATCATCCATCCAAATGCAACATCCATACAATGACATACTTATTTCCATCCATAAAGAAAAATATGCACACGCATCCATATGCAGTATGAGAGTGATGTAGCCGATGTAGTGTCGTGTGTGCGTGTGTGTATGCATCCACGAGCCACCACTAGCAAACATTTGCATCCACTTGCATCCATCAAACATAACATGTATCAAGCACATGTTTACATCCATTGTTTTCTTGCCTAAAGGTCGAAGATTCGATCGATATGATATACTAAATGACAGAAACAAGTACGAATAAAAGCTTTGGAAAAAGAAGTTAAGAACATATCCTTGAAAAGAAAAGGGTATGAAGCGTGGAATCTTGTCTTCAGTCTCCCAAGTTGCATCCTTACGGTCTTCTCTCCATTGAACTTTCATCAACCTGACCTCTAGGTTGTGTAGCTTCTTAACCTCTGATCCAAGAATATGGGTAGGGGCTCGTCTAACTGTCGCCTCTCGTTCCACCTCTACTTCCTCAAGCATACTCGGCTCAACTACCTCTGTTGTATCATGCTGGCACTTCTGCAAATGAGAAACGTGGAAAACATCATGAACACCTGCCAATCTCTCTGGTAGCTTTACCCAATAATCCATTTGGCCAATCCTTTCTATTATGGGAATTGGCCTTACAAACCTTGGCACTAATTTCCCTACAGATCCAAAGCGAACCACATTCCTTAAAGGTGATACTTTGATAAAAACTATGTCTCCCACCTTAAACTCAATATCGGTCTTCCTCTTATCTTCTATAAACTCTACCTGTCCTGAGCTGTCTTCATGCATATGTGAATAAGATCAATCTTTTTTGAAGTTTCTCTAATTATCTCAGGTCTAAGTAGAAGCCTATCTCTGCCGTCTCAAATTGAGATCCTTCTGCGAGAACAGATGCTTGTGTGACTTAAGCACGAATAACTATCTCAAGTCCATTATAACTCGAACTTCTCTCCAAGCAAATACTGCCGCCAAGTCTTAAGCACGAATACTATAGCAGGCAATTCCAAAACAAGGGTAGGGTATTTCTTCTTGTGAACTTTCAACCGTCTACCACCGTAACATACTATCCTTCCCTCTTGTATCAAGACGACACCAAGCCCTGTACTACATGCATCATTATATATCGCTAACACTTTGTTCTCATCAGGAAAAGTCAAAATAGGGGCTATTGTCAAAGCCCTTTTTAGAGACTGAAAAGCAACCTCATGGTTAATATCCTAAGAAAAGGTCAGAATCTTCTTCGGCGGTCTGGTGATTGGGGCTGACATCTTCGTGAAGTCCTTAATAAACAATACTAGCCCGCTAAACCAAGTAAACTTCTCACCTCCGTTGCATCCTTTGGAATCTTCCAATCTTGAACTGCAACTACTTTCGCGGGATCCACCATTATCCTATCCTTGGAAACCACGTACCCTAAAAATCTCACTTCCTTTCCCCAAAAATGACATTAGCAAAATTTTGCCTTAAGCTGGTGCATTCGGAGAGTCTTCAGAACCTCCCCTAAATGCTGGGAATGCTCTTCCTCGCTCTTCGAGAAGATCAGAATGTCATTCACAAAAACCATAACGAACTTATCCAAAAACTCCTCTACTTGCTTGCTGAGCTCCCTCCTTTCACTAGGAGCCATGTGGCGCACGGGCATTGCGACTGGCTTCGCATTATCCACCAAGTATATCCAAAAATCAATCTCGCGCCTCATAGGTATGGCCCTAGCCTCCTCACAAACATCTGAATACTCACAGACTACCAGTACATATTGCAAATCATCGACAGAAGTATCAAGTGATTCTAGGAAACTAAGCATGACAAACCCCTTAGGGTCACAAGAAATCTCAAGAGTCCTCCCACGGCAAGTCAGAAGTTTAACGACCCTCCTCTCATATTCTAGAATGGCACCATACATGGCTAGCCAATCCATCCCTAGAATTAAACCAAACATATATGCGTCGCTGTCAAACTTGATGCCCAACACAAATATCCTCAAACCCCGACAAATCACAAACAGATGAGCCGAGCCCCCAATGGGTTTGAGACAAAAACGGGATCCGAAACCATACTAGTACTAAGGTGTAGAGACTCAACCGCAAAATCAGATATAACAGAATGCGAAGCTCCAGAATAAAAAAGAGTCCTAACCATTGTTTCAAATCTTGCAAATATCGCTTGAGATCTCCTCTGAAATCTCGTTTTGGGCTTCTTACGAAACGAAACAGCAAATATCACTCTATATCTCATTTTGAATATTTTGCTTTAGATATTGCAATATGGAACGATATATCGACCGAGACAAAATATTGGAATATCATTCGAGATCTTAGTTTTTTTGGTTAAAATTTAAATCTATGCCTGAACTAGAACAATAATTAAAAAAATTCAAATCTAGCCATGATAATCTTTTGTTATTTTACATTTTGCATGTTAAATGACCATATATTGTATGTTCATATATTCTACAATGCTTATGGTTTTCATATTCATTTTTTTACATACATGTTACCTTTATGTATTTTATGCTCTATTTATATTGATTTTTTTTAATGTTTTGGATACTTTTTATTTTTATGTATAACAATATTTCTGCTTTAAGCAAATTAGGATTTAGAGTATGAATGATCTTTCACAAAATAAACAATAATAAAGTTATTTTGCAATTTAAATTTAAGTTACTATGTTTTTAATGGCATTCATAAAAAGCATTTTGTAAAAATATCATTTTTTTAACATATCATGCACCCCGAGATTTTTTCGATATGAACTTTCAGACCCGAGATGGAAATCCAAGACGAACTTCCGAGTTAGACTTATCTCATCCGAGACCTCCCCCAATACAAGATCAAGTCTATAAAATCCCCAAGACAAAACGCGACTGATATCCGAGATTTAAAACCTTGGTCCTAACAGGATGATCAGAAAGAGAAATCAAACCTTTAATAGAAACTTTCCTACCTCTGTCCGGTACACTGGCCTCGAGAGCATGCACCTGCCTTCCAGAAGTCCTGCCTTTTAGCCCTATCCTTGCTTATTCGGGCACTTCCTAGAATAGTTTCCAACTTTGCCACAGTTGAAACAATCATTCTTCCTTTTTCGACAATCTTTAACCAAATGACCCACGTTCCCACAGTCATGACACTTCTTCTTGCCTTTATTTGAATTTTATTAGGCTTTCCTTCTTTCATCTATGTTCCCTTATTGGGCCACCATTTTTCTCATCCTTGGGCTGTGCTCCTTAGCCCTAACTCTCTTATTCTCCTCTTTAACATCCTTGTGTAACATGCTAACAAGTTTCTCGAAAGCGGCTTCCATCGCACAGTAATCCTTATGAAGCTTGAGAGAAAATTAGCTGCAAGTGGAACTACTGTGGCTTCAGATGGAGGTTAGGCACTTCCTTGACCTTTAACATGTTCCGTAGTTTTAACATGCATACGGAACCATGCCGCAACGGGGACACCCTTCGGGAAGAATCGGTTCTCCAGACATGCTGAAAAGAAAAGGAAAAGGGATTCAAGGGGAGAATCAAGAGATATTTTATATAGTTTTAGGGAATATGTTTTTCAAAGATAGACTTTTTTTTTTGAAAAAAAACTTTCTTTTTGAAGCCCTTTTGAAAACAATTTTCAAAACCTTTTATCTGATCTTGTAACCTTCAGCTCTGATACCAAATCTGACACCCCATGTCCGTTAATGTCACTCTTTATCAGAATGCATTAAGTTCCATGAAGCGTTATAGGTAAACAAGAATAGACAACATAAGAAGACAAATAAATGGTAGACTTATGTTGTAACTCTTTATCAGAATGCATTAAGTTCCATGGTCGCAAACGAAATAAATGGTAGACTTAGGTGTACTTCTAGTGATGGATTTTAACCCCAACGATAATAATAGGCAGCTAAAAATAAATAACGGGTGTTACCCCAAACGATAATAACGGGCTGCTAAACAGGCAAGACAATGAGTACCCTAATTACAACCCCCAATCGATCGGCTCCCTATCCCGTAGATACATTGTGCTAGCCATATAGTAGGATGCATCACTTCCTAAAGTGGCAACCCCTTCCACCGATAGGCTCAGCCATATCTACTAGTGTTATAGCATCTTATCTTCCCAAGAAAGAGGATCCATGCATGCATATGACTCCATCGAAACGCGCCACCAGACAATTCCACCCATATGAACCTCTTATAATCAGCTTAGTAAGCGTCCCCTGACCCCTACCTAGTTCGGGGTCCCCCTTTGGATACCAATATGGGTTACTGACTGATAGGGTCCCACACAACAGATGGTACAAGACACCCCCAGGCTTGCATCTCCACTACTAGGATTTTGATAGGTTATGCCTAACAGATTAATAAGCACACATAACCACAACATATAAAATAGGTTAAGTTTGTTGGGTTCGTATAACCCTCCACAGATTTAACAGATTTACTTAACCCCCCATTAATTCAAGAAAGTTTAAATAACCCCTACATAATTTAATAGGTTCATATACCCCCTACAGATTTAAACACATTAAGTATTACAGGTTAACAGATTATCCATTCATTTATGTCGATGCACCAGACCTCTCACATTTAGTTGACCAATTATGGATGCTGGATATGCCGAGCGGTTCTGAGCGGACTTCTACCACAAGTTGGACTTCACCTCGTGTCTTAGAACCATTTCGTGTACATTTACGCACCGGACCCCTCACATTAAATTAACCGCTCGTGGATGCTGGACTTGTTGGGCGGTTCCGGGCAGACTTCTACCACAAGTTGAATTTAACCTCGTGTCTAAGTGCGGTTAACATTTATTAATTGCCTAACTGTGTTAACAATCTTTTTGGTCTAATAATCCTATTTATGAATTACTCATGCTCATCATTGGTTTTTAATTAAAGTTTTCGGTTTAAACATATTTCAGCAGATTATTCATTTTTAACATCTTCGCAAGTTACAGCAGATTACTTACAATTTCATTAACCTGTTCCACTTAATCTTAATTAAGCCTACAAATTTATATGACCTAAATTACGGTCATAATTCACAGTACAACATATGCCCCAAGTTTAGTCTTACATTACATTATAGGTTATGCCCTCAAATCCCAGTCATGATTCATAATACAAGTTATGCCCCCTATTTATCTTTCCCATCCATTCCCAATTTCATCTGTTCGCATATTTCAGCGATAGGCCTAGGATCGAAGGTAGCCTAGGCTATAAAAATAAAAAGGGAAAGAGGGAGAGAAGAGAACAGAAATAGGCATAATAACAGAATAGGAAAATAATAATTGAAATAGGCATTTTAGAATTGAACAATAGATCAGGTGTACAGAGGAATACGTGTAATGATAGAACTGGTTAGGTATGAATTAGATTCTTAACACGCATAGGTTTAGATCGAGATTTATAAACATGTCATGATTACTTGTTAAATGTTTATATCTAAAAGAAATATAAACTCACAGAGACTGGATCTAAAGGACAGGGAATAATTAGGCTGAAGATGTAGAAGAAATTCTTGTATGCATATAACTTGTTGTTGAAGAGAATAGGCTAGTTCAATCCAAAATGGGGCAACATCTCGTTGTCTCCATTGTTTTTGATGAATAAAGCAATAGAGATGAAGACCTATTTATAGCCTACTGCCAACGAGTCAGGTCAAGAAACAAGTCCAGGTTCAGAGAATGGATGAGGCCGGATCCTCGAGTGGGTCGACCCCCGGGGTCGACCCTGGGGTCGACACCTCTTGTGTGGGTCTACCCTAGGATCGATCCCCATGGGGCATGCGTCGACCCCCAATGGATCGATTTGCCGCGTGTCTTCCCACTCTTCGATTTCGATTTATTGTATTTGAATTTGATTTGTTTATATATAATTCTCTTATATGTATACAAACTTCTAAGCTTAATATCTTCTTCATACGATATCCGTTGTATGCAAACTCGGAGTCTGTCTTAAGCAGAATTCCAAGGTAAATGCAATGGTGCAGTCTGTTTTACTTAATTCCCAATATTTAACTTTAGTTTATCATTATAATGTTCTTTAAAATTACGGGGTGTTACGATAACTTTGTGTTATGGCATTAATTCGCGAGCTACACACCCCGGTATGAGTCAAAAACGAGATGAAGGACTACATGGAGGACATGCATTTCTATCTAGCTAGTGTGTTGTCATGGTATGGAGCCCAGTCAATTTTAATTATGTGGATGTTGGAATCGAAGGCCTTTGTATGTGGCCGCAAAAGGCCATGGTGGTCGACATACTGACTAAGAGGTTCTATAGGACCGGGAAACGTATTGTTCAAGTAATGCTAATCAGCGAAGTACTGCTGAGCGGTCCTACCGGTCTGAAGGGATGTTGTTTTCCTGAGGACATTCTGCTAGAGATGTTCCGAAGTTCGGATGAGGAAGGATCCCTTGCATCGGCTCATGATGGAAACCCAATTTCAAATATTAACCTTGCGGTTTTAGTTGTAAACCTATGGCAACATAATAAGATGGGGTATTATGTCATCTAAGATTGATACATTTATATTCAAAATTGTGTTCTGCACTATGCACTAGTAATAGTAAATAAATAAAGTAATTCCATGTATAAGCATGTTTTGCTATTACAAGGTAAAACTCTATACTTCGGCTTGCACTTGCATTGCATGTTGGGACCTGAGTCTTATAATAGCTTTAATTTCCAAAAAAAGCATTGCGTTGTTTTGTTTTATATCAGTATTCATGTGGAGGAAACATGTTACGTGTCATACGACATGGTCATGAACTACCCAATTTTCGATAAAGCTTTTAATAATTATTTTTAAGTTCTTACACTAGTCCCATGACAGACCTGGAGTTTATTGTTTTCCACCTAAACTCTGGGTGCCCATATTTACCACATGGGTAGTCGGTAGTTTTGCTTTTGCAGATTTTCTATTCACAAGATTCTGGATTATTGATGGAGCTGTATTCTATATATCTTTATGGTCATTGGCTGTGATTAGTTGATGTTTTCCGCTGTACATTGTATCATTGTACCCACATAATTTTATTTTTTCTACTGTATTGTAATTCATTTCCTTGATATTTATTTTTCCAGTGTATTATTTTATTTTATTTTCGCACTCTGATATTCTTGTACTCTAATGTAATATTGTTGTAATAACAATGAAAGGTTCTCTTGCTTTTTGTTCTGATGCGCCATATTCTCATAACGATACACCATTTTGAGCGGTTTATGTCGATTTAACGATCGATTCAGACCGGGCAAAATTTGGGTCGTTACAGAAGTCTTTCCTCCTCTCATGTTGATCCGTTTGACATTCTTATTTTTGAAATAATAGTTTTGAGAAACTGATGGATGCTGAGGAAGAGGTTAATGTTGAGCAGGGTAAGTCAATTGAATATGATGTTTATCTCGACAATATGGTTATATTTAGTTCTCGTAGCTTAGTTTCGAATGAAGTTAATGTGGTTGATGATAATTTGATGTTGACTACGAAGAGGAATTTGTTGGGGGTTTATTGTTATTTAGTAAATATAAGGTTTGTGCACATTTTCTCTATTGTTCTTGACAGTTTATCCCGTATCAATGTTTTCGTTGTTCCACTGGGAGGGAATCTTTACAGTAATGTGCAGTTGTTGGGAGACCTTTCAATGTTGTTCACTCCATTTCGGTCTTGTAAGGTGGATATTGCAATAGACGATCAGAAGTTGAAGTTGTGTGGTGAAAGTTTGGATAGTCTTGGTGACTGTGTATGTTTGGTTCAGAAGAAATTGACTAGATTTGATTGTGATATTTTCAATTCAGACATCAATGGTAGCTATTCTTCAGGGGTTAACTATGTTGCGACGAGGATAGTCTACTACACTAGTGATCATCGATCACATATTGTTGATGATCATGCAGTTGGTTTAATTGGTTCTTACGTAGTCTCTAGGCTCTGGTAGAAATGAAAAATTTATTCAGATTGCTGGCGATGAAGATTTGGGTGGGGTGTCTAACATTGTTCAGTCAAGTGTAGATGATGTAGCTACTTCTTTTGTACCTTCTACCAGAAATCGAAATGCTGGTGATGATGCACATGGTGTAGTTGTTTCTCTTGTGGATGGTGCAGTTATTTCTCATGCCAGAAATTAAAATGTGTTTCAGAGTGCTGCTAGAAATGAAAAAATTCTTCGCAAAATGTTGGTGATTATGCAGATTGTGTAGTTGTTTCTTATGTAGATGGTGGTGTTGTCTCTCACGTCGCTTCTGCCAGAAATGTAATATTGCTTCAGAATTCTAGTGATGTTGGTTTGGGTGGGGAGTTTTACGTTGTCTAGTCATGTGTAGATGGTGCAGCTGTTACTTTTATAGCTTCAGCCATAAATGAAAAAGCTCTTCGAAAAGATGGTGATGATGTAAATGGTGTAGTTATTTCTCTTGTAGATGGTGCAGTTGTTTCTCTTGCCAGAAATAAAAACGTGTTCTTAAATTCTGCAATAATTGATAGTATTCTTTGAAATGTTGGTGATGATTGTAACAACCCGGAATTTCTGAACCAATTAAATTTTTTTATTTTAGCTATTTTCATGGATTTTAAGAATTTAAAATAATTTATTTTAAATAATAACGATTATTTTTTATTTAAATCAAAGTTAGAATCTATAAATTCAAAATTTAATTAAAACGAATTCGAAATGGCGCAGTAGTTTAAAATTTTGGTTTTAAAATTCAAATGAATACACAGAATTCAATATAAGTCAGAATTGGACGATACAAGAAACGTTAGAATCTATTTAACTACATCTTTCTAACAAATGTAAGAAAGTGAGATTTCCCTTTATTAATTAAAAGTTATGTTCAGTTTAAAATTTTGAATAGTCGATATGGAATTTATATTTTTTTTTAATATATTTAAGCACTTAAAAATAGGCATTTTGCAAACGACCTCCATTTTCGACGAAACCACTTTTGTTGGATCCGTAATGTCAAATTATTGTTAGGTTTAAATTTCATAATTTTTGGCATTAATATGTAAGCGTGATAAATTTAAACGTGTTCTGAAATTTCAGTTGAAATTTAATCGACTAGAAAATGGCCATTTTTCAAACGGTCTTCAAGTTCGACGAAATTAGTTTTGTTAGATCTGTGTCATTAAAACATAGCTAGATTTATTTTTTTGTAATTTTTGGAGTCAGTATGTGGCCCCAGTATAATGTCCCGTATTTTTACGGTGTAATAATAAATTCATTTAATTATTTAAATAATGGTTTATTGATTTATATGGTCGTTGTATTAAATAATATTGAATTTTTAATTAAAATAAATAATATATTTAATTTCTGAAATAGTCAAAAATAGTGGAATTCACAATATGGTGTGAATTGGATCATTTGTGATGTTTAATTTAGTTTAGAATTGAATTAGAATAACGAATATATTATTTGAACAACAGTTGAACGTATAATTATATTATAATTATAATCGAGCTCGAAATGGCACTGCAGTTCGCTATTTGGTGATTTGAACTTCAACTGAATATACAGGGTCCGTTTTAAATCGGATTTCTGTGAAACAAGAAACGTTAGGAGCTGGTGAAGTGTATTTCTCTAGTGGAAGAGAAAAATCAGGATTTCGTCATGTAGATTTTGATTTATGTCCAAATCAAATTTTAGAAAATTCGCTATGGAATTTCTTTAAAATTTATAAATATATATTTATATTATAAAAGTATTATATATATAAATCGAATATCGATATAACTGTGAATTTTGAAATATCGAGTTATAAATCCAATTGGAGCTGTACAATATTCTAGTGTTAATATATATGATAATATTTATTTTTAAATATTTAATTTAATTATTTTTAAATATATTTATATATTTAAATGGTCTATTTTGGGCTTTAAAAATAGCCAGTTTTGCAAACGACCTCTGTTTTCAATGAAACTAATTTTGTTGGATTCGAAATATTAAATTATTATTAGATTTCAATTTCCGTGATTTTTAGAGTCAGTATGTGGCCATACGGGATTTTAAGCTGAAAAACATTCAGTATTTTGACAATTAAAAATATGCTGTGTGAGCAAACGGAGTCGGAATTCGACGAGACCAGTTTCGTTGGGTTCGTAATGTCGAACTGTAGCTGCATGTCCAGTTTCGTGATTATAGGAATTTTTATTCAGGAGATGCACGTAGCGATGGCTTAAAATAAAATAAAATAATAAATATAAAAATAATATTTCTTCACTATAAAATACCATTAAAAACCCTAAACCTACTTCCACTCTTTCCACGGTCAAACAAATTTGCGTCGTTCTCCTTTCGTCTTACAGCAAAATTCCCAATCTTTGAAAATCAAAATAAAATCGTATGAAAGTCCTTAAATCACCAAACATGTTTTTCTGAGTTGGATTCAAGCCCCTCTTCATCCTGATATCTATTTTGTTGGGTTCGGTTTGAATCTCCTGGACTGGAAATAATCGTAGCGACGGCTAGGGCTTCATGTGTCTTGAGAATGGATCATTAATGATCGATTTCGAGTTTGTTTTCGGGTTTAGAATGTGAAATAGCACCTGCGTGATGAATATTGATGGATTCGAGGAGATTTCCTGTCGGTCTTCTCCTGTACTGATGTACGCTGATCGAAGTGGCAACCGGAGCTGGGGGGAGTTCGAGTTATGTGGAATGGGGATGAGATGGACGAGCACGAGATGAAAAGAGGAATGAACTGGTTTGTTGTTGTGGTACGTGGAGTATTAGGGAGGATCAAAGTTCCTAAAGCTTTGAAAAGGGAGCAGGTCACGACATTTCTTTTGGGAGAGAAGGGAATTGCGGTGTGGGCTTATGATGGTGAAGATGGGCCAATGTATTTGGGTAAAGCCCAAATGGAATGAATTTAAGTTTTTATTTAATTCAAAATAAATGTATTAACTTGTATTTACTATATCTTTCTCATACGATATCAGAATTTCGAACCATCAGATCCGTTGGGATCGTATGGACGGTAGCTACATAATGGAACTGAATGGATGCGAATCGAAGCTCGTTACAATTTATAGCAAAATAAATTGTCCGTCTGAATCAAGCGATGGTTATCGTTATTAACGATGATCATCCAATGTGAGTAAAACTCACCAACTCTGAACAGTTATATTTCTATAACATATTCTCAGAACTGATAATTATCTGCTGATTGCTGTGTGTTAACTGTTTGGTTGAATTGCTTATGTATTGGTTGAAATTATAGATAACGATACATATATAAATCGTTAATCAGATATTGATTATGTTTAGCAGAATATTTCATAGTGAAATGAAATCGATGTTAATAATATTGTTTAACATCTGTGATGCAGGAAACAGGTTAGAGGGACCCAACTGGGTTCCTCAATATATAAAATACTGTTTTGTTTCATATATTGTGATATATGATGTGATATATAATATGTTGTTTATTATATGTGTTTGAACGATATTGATCACTGTTGTTTGGTATTTTAAATACCGTAAGAAATACTGGGATGTAAAAAGGGGATTTTCAAAGTATATTTTGGAAATAAATTATTTATATAAAATCAATGGATTTTATATATAAAAGGAAAAAGATTTTATAAAAGGAAATAATTATAAAATCAAAGAGTTGAAAAGGGAATTATTTGTAAAACAAATATAAAGTAAAATATTCGTAAAACAAATATAAAGGAAAATATTTGTAAAACAAATAGAAAGGAAAATACTTGTAAAAGAAATGTAAAAGGATATTTATTTAGAAAATAAATAGAAGTGTAAAAGGAATATTTATTTAGAATGTAAATAGAATAACTTTTAAAAGGAAATATTTATTTAGGAAATAAATAAAGTTATAAAAATAAATATTTAAATAAATAGAATTATCAAAAGGAAATTGTTTGATAAATAAATAGAATTGTACAAAAAGAGAATTTTACACTAGGAAAGTTTAGACCATGCTTCGCACACGGGTATAACAAAATATGAATTTAAAGTAGATTTTAAATAGAAATCTATTTTAATAGATAAGAGGAGAAGATAAATTTATAAATAATATTTTATAAATAAAATAAAATATTTATCACTGGATAAATAGAATATATAAGTCAGGACTTATATGGAGAAGTAAGAATCAGTTTCAATGTAACAACCCGTATTTTACTAACGTGTTATAACCATAAATCTAGGTAGAGTTAACTTTTAAAATAAGAACGAAGGGAAACGGGTTGCGCCATTGCGTTTGTCTCGGAATTCTGCATGAAATCGAGTCCGAGTTTTCGAAAATCGGAGTCCGTGTGACCAAGTTATGACTCCCCAAAGTTTTAGAAATATTCAGAGTTCAGAACAGCTCGAATTCGAATTCAAAATTCGAATTTCAAATGCAAAACAGACTGGGCGGGAAATTTCCCGCCCAGACCCAGGTCGACTGGGCAGTCGACTAGGCAGTCGACACCCCCAGGACCAGGTCGACTGCGCAGTAGACTTGGTAGTCGACCTGGTCACCTAGCCTGTTTTTGAGCCAGATGTATCTGGTCTCGTTACTTGTCCAGATTCACTCTCTAAACACTATATGAACAGCCCCTGACCCTAGAATTTCTATCACATTGTTGTCCGACCATATGCTGCTGAAGTTCTGACTGGAAGATAGAGAATAAGGAGGCTATTCAGGACTTTGTTAGTGCTACGTTGGTTTGGGGATTTGGTAGAGATTCTGCTTCTACTCTTTTTGCTTTCTCATTCTCTAAACTACGATCTGTAAGCCCTTTGTCACTCTTAGATTTAAACTGTAAAGTTAACCTGAACACGATGTAAACTGAAATTATGCCTAAACATGATAGCTAAGTTGGATCTACTCTTGTATACCTTGGATCTATAACTATCACTTTTAAATCTGTTATTTTGAATCTAGTTTTGTACACCCCAGATCTATTCATCTTAAATGTTGACTTGTGGAATATCAGTATGAACTTGATTTGGATATATTCATGTTTAATCTAAAACCCCTTTACGATCTTTATCTTGCCATGCCTGTGATGTTGAAACTATTATTGGGTTACTATCTTATGTCAATCCTTTACCATGTCTATCACCATATTTTGCCAAGTTGATGTTAAGACCCTATTTCATATGCCTGTAATGTTATAATCATCATGCTTAACTTGTGAACACCTTTGCCATTCTATGACTATCCTGTTTGTGTTATTCCCTATTTTGACACGTTGTATTAATGCGAATTCACGTACGTTGGGGATACATTCTGGGTAGATTAGGCAAACTTGAAAATTGTCTATGGAATTGACATGATATGACATGAAAATATGACATGAAAACTTGACATGAGAATAAGTTTGAAAACATGAATTTGGGACATGACAATTAGATAACTTGAAAACGGCCAACTCGAGGTTGGGTTGAATTTGCAACGTAAATCTTCCCGGAACCGCCCGGCAAATCCAGTAGTTGCAAATAATAGGACCCAATGTGAGTAGTTGGTCATATAGCACTTTAAATCCGAGGTTAGACTAGGTTATGGTGTAAATTTGCCCGGAACCGCCCGGCACATCTAGTAACCGTAACCAAGTCTAATGTGAGAGGTTGGGGTGCGTTAAGTGAATTAATGCCACATGGTAAGGTTAAGTCATGGACCCCTTGAATATACATAACCAATTTGACATGTCGATTTGACAGGGTTAAGTCTTGAACTGCTTGTATATATTCTTAACCAACTAGATACATGTTTGGGTAGGGTTAAGTCATGACCTTTTTAATGACAATACTTAACCCATTGGAAATCCTAGCCACGTGGTCCCTTTCAGCAGTAAACCACTTAGAAGTATCACGATACCCTGGGGACTAGGCAAGGTGGGGCACGATTACTGGGCTGATTGTAAGCGACCAAGAATAACGGCTGAGTAAGGTGCGCCAGTGTAGGTTCAGGCGGGCTAGGGTCGTGCACTTAGTCCGGAGTTGAAAAAGTAGGCATGGGCACCCGTAGTACTACATTGTGCGTGCTTGATTTGTGTCAGTGGTTGACATCCTAGGACCTGATACACCCTAGGGTGGACCTAGCACATGTGACTACATTCCACGATTGGGCCGTATGACACCGATACACGACGAGTAAAGCCGATCGATTAGGATGGACTGTTGGACCCTGCATTGGGTCATTTCATGTTATTGGGTTTAGGGATCATTTCTGGATTTATACTTGACATGGATTTGGACACTAGTACAGTTAGTGCAGTAAACCTTGTATATGCGACGCCACTCTTATCTTGTTACCTCTTGTTATCATGCCAATCCAGTTATTATCTTTATGTTTAATCTCAGTTTCTCATGTCCAGTTAACTTTATTAGTTTTTATGCTGATAGTCACTAGGGCTTACCAGTCTTTTTGACTGACCAGTTTTCTTCTACCTCTTTTTCTTTCGTTCCCCCCCAGGTTCTCAGGGTGGAAACTCTAGCTCTTAGCTTGGACTTTGCTTGCTTTCTGACAGCTCATGTACGGTTTGGTCTTGAGCTATGCTATGGCTGTACTTATGCTCTTTTTGGGGAATAATATTGGACTCATGTTGTTTTAAGTACTTTGCTTCTTTAGAACTTGATGTAATGAAATAATGACTTGGTATTTTGATGTAAGAGGTTTTGACTCTATTTTCCACGTAATGAGATTTGGTTAAATTTATATCCGTTGCTTTATATACTCTGTTTAATTTATGTTCTGTCATTTGTTATCTCTGTGCCTGTTTACTAGATAATACCCCTCCAAAACTAGTGCATTCCCTTTGTGAGTGACCCTAGCGGAGGTGGGGTGTTACATTTGGTATCAGAGCAGAAGTTTACCGGACTGGGCAAAAGTTTTAAAAAATTTCTAAATTTTTTTCAAAACCATTTATAAAGAAGCACTTTTCAAGAAGAGTTCTATTTTTATGAAAAGGGTAATCTCCAAAAGCCATTAGCACTTTACTTTTTTCCTCATTTGAATCTTTTTCTTTTCGTTTTTCAGCATGGCCGATCTTAACCTTCCCGAGGGAGTACCCATACCCGGATGGTTCGGAAGGTACTTGGAAGCTAGGGCCAATGATGCGGGCCCGGCAGACATCCCTCCTCCTCCTCCTCCTCCTCCTCCTCCAGTAGCCACGGTTCCTCCTCCTCCTCCCGACACCGCCTTCGCCAAAATATGCAAAGACTTTATAGGAATGGGCGGCAAGGGCTTCCTTAGAACTGAGACCTTCACTGAGGCACGAAACTGGTTAAAGGAGACTAAAGACCTGTTCGTTATCTTTGAGATGGAGGATTATAGGAAAGTTCAGTTGGCAGCATGGTTGTTGAAAAAGGAAGCTGCATTTTGGTGGGAAGTCACCAACGCTACCAGACCAATTGAGACTTGGGCAGACTTTAGAGAGAGGTTTGGGCTTAAATTCTTATCGTCAGCAGAAGCGAACCTTCAGATGGAGAGCTTCCTGGCACTCAAGCAAGGGGACATGTCTGTTAGGGAGTACGCGAATAAGTTTAATCAGCTTGCTCGGTTTGGTTTGGACTTAGTCAACACGGCTGAGAAGAAGGCTCTACAATTTGCTCGAGGATTGAGCGAGCCACTCCACACTATGACCATGACTCATGTGCCCATGGGGGCGACCTTTGAAAGCTTGGTGAATATGGCCCTACTTTATGAGGAAGACAAGGGTGACAAAAAGGAGGTTAAGTCTAATGAGACTCAGAACAAGAAGGTTGACTTCAAGAAGGGAGGCAACAAGAATAACAAGAATAACAAGGGCAACAACAACAATGCTAACAAGCCACGTGAGACGAGCAAGTGCAACTTTTGTGGTATCACGGGACATATAGCTAAAGAATGCAGGAGGAAGAAAAGAAAGTTGGGTGAATGCTTTCACTGCGGGGATACTGGACACATATGTAAGGATTGCCCTAAGAAGCAAGGACAGGGGCTAGGGTAGACACAGCGAGCAGGACCTTCTGGAGGGCAGTTGCAGGCTCTCAATACCACTCCAGCTCTTGACTGAGGTAGTAATATTTCTGTAGAAAGCCTTGTTTACATTTCTGAATTTCCTGTTCGAACCTTATTTTACTCTGGCACATCGCATACTTTTATCTCTTCTGATATTGTTGAAAATCTGCACTTAAGTACTAGTCTAGTTGATGATCCCGTTAGTGTTTCAAATCCGATTGGGGGCTCCGCCCATTTATCTATGATTTGTGTTGATTTGAGGATTTCCATCTTAAGCGTGGAATTGACGTGTAATGCTTATGTTCTCGGATTCATGGGATATGGTTTAATTCTGGGCATGGATTGGTTGTCCAATTATGGAGCTATCCTTGATTGTGAATGAAGGGTAGTGATGCTCATGAAACGCCTTGGTAATACCCTTGAACTTTCTTGTAACCCAAAGGGTCCGGTCATGTTATGTTATCTTGAAACTCTCGACTCGTCCGTCGACAATCTTCAATCTGTGAGGGTGGTCCGAGGATATCCTGATGTTTTTGATGAGGTGAAGGGGTTACCCCCTAAACGCGAGATAGACTTCCGTATTTATCTGGTTGATAATGCCAAGCCTGTTTCATTGCCCGTTAGGCATTTGGCTCCGCGAGAAAGAAGAGAGCTCAGTAAACAAGTCAAGGAGTTGCTCGAGAAAAATTTCATAAGGCGAAGCATTTCTGAATAGGGTGCTCTGGTGGTATTCGCTACAAAGGCGGATGATTCGCTTCGTCTATGCGTAGATTATCGTGAGTTAAACAAGCTGACGAAGAGGAATAGGCACCCACTACCAAGAATCGATGATCTTTTTGACCAGCTTGTGGAAGCATCTGTTTTCTCTCAACTCGATCTAGCCACAGGATTCCATCAACTTAGAGTGGATGAGGATAGCATTGAGAAAACTGCGTTTAGGACTCCAGATGGGTTCTTTGAATGGCTCGTCATGCCGTTTGGGCTAACGAATGCACCCGCGTACTTTGTAGACCTGATGAGTAGGGTGTTTCGGGAGTTTCTTAACAAGTTCGTGGTGGTTTTTGTGGATGATATTCTAATCTTCTCAAAGGATAAAGAAGAGCATGCTAGACACCTCAAGGAAGTCATGGATACGCTTAGAGCACACCAGTTAAAGGCTAAGTTCTCCAAATGCCATTTTTGGAGGGAGGAAGTTCGGTTTCTTGGGCACGTAGTTTCTAAGCAAGGTTTAGCCGTGGACCCCGCAAAGGTAGTTATGGTGCAAGACTGGAAAATTCCTAAGAATGCAACAGAGGTGAGAAGCTTTCTTGGTTTGGCGGGCTTTTATAGGAAGTTCATTAAGGACTTCGCTAAGATTTCAGCCCCTCTTACTAAGTTAACGAAGAAAAACCAAGCGTTTGCATGGAACATAGAATGTGAGACTGCTTTCCATAGACTCAAGAGAGCCCTCACCACAGCTCCAGTTTAGCATTACCCGATGGAGGAAAAATGTTTATGATGTACACATATGCGTGCGGCACGGGATTAGGCATTGTCCTAATGCAAGAAGGAAGAGTGATATGCTATGGGGGTAGACAACTTAAAGTTCACGAGAAGAAATATCCCACACATGACTTGGAGTTAGCCGCGATTGTTTTTGCACTTAAAGCTTGGCGCCATTATCTCCTAGGGGAGAAATTCGAGCTGTATACCAACCACAAATCGCTTAAGTATCTCTTTTCGCAAAAAGATTTGAATCTGAGACAGCAGCGGTGGATGGAATTCTTGGCCTCATATGACTTCGATATAATTTATACCCCTGGCAAGGGTAACGTGGTGGAGGATGCGCTAAGTAGAAAAAGGTTGACTTTGAGCCCCTTATTTGTTGAAAGAAAAAGTCTAGAGTTTATAGCGACCATTGATTTTACGCATGCTATTGAGTCATTGACTGGTACGTTGGCATCTCTTGAGCTGAGACCTACGCTTCTAGATCAAGTAGGAACTTCACAGAAAGAAGACCCACAGGTAGTCAAAATCATGAACAAGTTAATCAGTGGTGAGACGTCAAGTCACCTTGGTAGCTATGCCATTGATGACAAAGGATGGCTAACGCGCAATGGAAGGCTATGTGTTCCACTACTGGGAGACTTAGTAAATAAAGTTCTCGAAGAGGCGCATCACTCGAAGATGACTATACATCCCGGAGGGGATAAGATGTATAGAGATATGAAACGCATTTTCTTTTGGGCCGGAATGAAAAAGGACGTGGCAGAATTCGTCTCAAAGTGCATGGTGTGCCAACAAGTCAAGGCCGAATCTAAGAAGCCCGATGGGCTATTACATCCTTTGGAGGTCCCGCAATGGAAGTGGGAAAGTATCTCGATGGATTTCGTTGATGGATTGCCTAGGTCGAGGAAGGAGAATACTAGCATATAGGTCATTGTTGATAGACTCACGAAGAGCGCTCACTTCACTCCGGTGAAAAGCAAAAGGACTGCATCATGGCTAGCGTCTATTTACCTTCGAGAGATAGTACGGTTGCACGGGGTTCCTTCTAGCATAGTCAGTGACCGTGACCCAATTTTCACCAGCCAGTTTTGGAATAGTCTGCAAGAAGCAATGGGTACGCAATTTAATTTAAGTACAGCCTATCACCCTCAGATGGATGGACAAACCGAAAGGGTAAATAGAGTACTAGAGGTTCTTTTGAGGCTATGCATTCTTGATTTTGGTGGTACTTGGGAAGACCATCTCCCTTTCATGGAGTTTGCTTATAATAATAGCTACCAAGCTAGCATAGGGATGGCACCGTTCGAAGCCCTGTATGGAAGACCGTGCAAGTCACAAACTTGTTGGTGGGAGACGACTGACAGACTTATACTTGGGCCCGACATGATAAGAGACACTTCTGAGAAGGTGGAGTTGATACAAAGACGAATGAAGGCGGCCCAAGATAGACAGAAATCTTATGCGGACAAGAGAAGGACAGACCTAGAGTTCGAAGTCGGAGATATGGTTTTCATAAAAGTCTCTCCTTTGCGCAATGTGGTTCGTTTTGGAGCAATTGGAAAGCAGCACCGAGATTCGTAGGACCGTTCCCTATCACTGAGAGGAATGGGCAGATGGCCTATAAGGTAGAGTTACCTGAGAGGGTGGCCGGAGTACACAATGTCTTTCATGTCTCGCATCTCCGAAAGTGCCTAAATGAATCAGCCAAGGTGGTTGAGCTAAGCATCCTCGAAGGCGTAGAAGTGGAGAAAGAAGCAATGCTGAGGCGAGCTCCTATTCGTATCTTAGGGACGGAAATCAAGAAGCTAAGGAATCGTGAAGTCAAGCTAGTCAAAGTATAGTGGAGTGAAGCCGAAGAAGACGCAACTTGGGAAACCGAGGAGAAGATACGCGCGCTTTACCCATTTCTTTTTGAGGGTACTTTCTCGATCTCTTTTTCCTTTGAGCTTGTAAACCTTTCGTATCATGCTACCTATGTTTATCTTGAGAACCTTAGAACCCTCTTTGGATGTAAACATGTAATTGAAACATGTTATGGTTGATGTTTGCAAATGGTTGCAAGTGTTTGCAAGTGATTTCTAGTGGATGCATGACACACATTAGGCACTAGATCGGCTCAGACACCTTTTCATGTTGCATTTGCATGGGTGCTTATACTTGTACATGAATGAACTTGTTATGCTATCACGTGGATGTTGCATATGGATGATGTTTGTGCACTCATGAAGAAGTTTTAAGTTATGTTAAGAATTTGCATACATGTTGGACTCATTACACTAACATATCTTGCATTAAGGAGGTTTACTGAATCAGTAACCGCCTGATCTTTTGCGTTAGATAAGTACATACACACACACATGCTGCATATGTTCATACAACATTTAGAGATCTTTTTAAGGACAATGGTTCCTCGTGAATGATGTTGTGAGTAGGTGGATGTGGATGGTAGGATGTGTTCTTCCAAACTTAGAGATTTCGGGGACGAAATCCTTTAAGGAGGGGAGAATGTAACAACCCGTATTTTAATAACGTGTTATAACCATAAATCTAGGCAGAATTAAATTTTAAAATAAGATCCAAGGGAAACGGGTTGCGCCATTGCGTTCGCCTCGGAATTCTGCATGAAATCGATTCCGAGTTTTCGAAAATCGGAGTCCGTATGACCAAGTTATGACTCCCCAAAGTTTCAGAAATATTCAGAGTTCAAAACAGCTTGAATTCGAATTCAAAATTCGAATTTCAAACGCAGAACAGACTGGGCGGGAAATTTCCTGCCCAGACCCAGGTCGACTGGGCAGTCGACACCCGCTGGACCAGGTCGACTGCGCAGTCGACTTGGTAGTCGACCTGGTCACCTAGCCTGTTTTTGAGCCAGATGTATCTGGTCTTGTTACTTGTACAGATTCACTCTCTAAACACTATATAAACAGCCCCTGACCCTAGACTTTCTATCACATTGTTGTCTGACCATATGCTGCTGAAGTTCTGATTGGAAGATAGAGAATAAGGAGGCTATTCAGGACTTTGTTAGTGCTACGTTGGTTTGGGGATTTGCTAGAGATTCTGCTTCTACTCTTTTTGCTTTCTCATTCTCTAGACTACGATCTGTAAGCCCTTTGTCACTCTTAGATTTAAACTGTAAAGTTAACCTGAACACGATGTAAACTGAAATTATGCCTAAACATGATAGCTAAGTTGGATCTACTCTTGTATACCTTGGATCTATAACTATCACTTTTAAATCTGTTGTTTTGAATCTAGTTTTGTACACCCCAGATCTATTCATCTTAAATGTTGACTTGTGGAATATCAGTATGAACTTGATTTGGATATATTCATGTTTAATCTAAAACCCCTTTACGATCTTTATCTTGCCATGCCTGTGATGTTGAAACTATTATTGGGGTTACTATCTTATGTCAATCCTTTACCATGTCTATCACCATATTTTGCCAAGTTGATGTTAAGACCCTATTTCATATGCCTGTAATGTTATAATCATCATGCTTAACTTGTGAACACCTTTGCCATTCTACGACTATCCTGTTTGTGTTATTCCCTATTTTGACACGTTGTATTAATGCGAATTCACGTACGTTGGGGATACGTTCTGGCTAGATTAGGCAAACTTGAAAATTGGCTATGGAATTGACATGATACGACATGAAAATATGACATGAAAACTTGACATGAGAATGGTTTGAAAACATGAATGTAACGGAGCGATTTTCCATGCCTGGGAAACCATGTCATTATTGAAAGAATTTAGAAGATGAGGTAGAAAAGGTAGAACTTATAGAATAGAAGAGTAAGAAGTTACCAGAATCTCACAGCGGAATTTCACAAAATACTTATATATTACATCACAGAGTCTGCTACATCAGAGTACATAACATATTACATCATCATGGTTTATACAATACCATATTACAATACCATAGATACTCAAACTGGTAAATTAACATATATGCTACTAGGTCTTGAACTTGTTCTGCATCATGTTCCACTTGCCTTACCTGAATCTACTTGTCTACTCATAATAAATATTATGAGTACCCAAGAGTTTAAGAAACACAGAAATAAACTCTGGGTCAGTCAGGGGACTGGTGTGAGGAAAAATAATTAAACAATGTAAACAGGGAAATAAGTGTCAAGGTTTTCATTATGATGGTTCATTTACTTTAGAAATCTTTAGATCCATCCATGTCTAATATCTGGAAAATGATCTAAGTCCTTTATATCAAAACATTTGATGTTATAATAGTTCGTAACAGATAACTAAAATCTAGTGAAACGCTTGCATCTCACGTTCACGTTTATAGTATACAACTTTAAAAGTTCGCAGAGCGCGTATTGGAGTTTGGAGTCGAACATACAGGGTATGGGAGCACCCACCGATCAGTGTACTCTAGAGAGGATACATTGGGGGTTCAACAAGAACATCTTGTAACCCGGCCACACATGACCGTCCACTCATTCAGCTTGAGTGTGACGAATATATTATCACTTCTACGGCTGAGCTCGATTTACCGTTTTCGAATGCTACAACAGCGAAATAGATTTAAGAAGTTAAATAAGGGAAATCCTCTAGATGGTGATAATATACCCTGCTTGGGTATGACCCAACTAGCCATGCTACCTAGCCCAACTTTTGTTACTTCCGGGTTGTGAAGTTTTGAGGTCACATTCTCTTCTGACAGATTATTTCTTTACATTCTTTTAATGGCACATCGTCCTATCCGTCAGAAATACTCATTTGATTACCCCAATATATTACGGGTAATAATGCTAAGAGAAACGAATTTCTCCGCTACCAACGTAATATACTTACGTAAAACCGATGTGTAAAATCTGACTGACATACGCTGTCAGACATTCGTCCATTCGGGTTTGTTCTGAGTTTGAACAGACCAAAAATATCATTTAAAATACGCTTGCATCTCGTTGACTTCAGCACTTTGATATGCGTCGTATACTTCGAATCGAAGTGGACTTGTTTATTCCGGACTCTTCGAACGATGTACAAAATCTTTTTACAGTCGATAAATGTTCATCGTTTTAAATCAGGAGTATTACTCCGTTACAGGTGAATTATCTCTTTCCAAACAGTGTGTGTTTATCTGGTTTACCTCAGAATAGTTAAATTTATTCTTTAAAATAATCAGTTGAGGTGTATATGATTCTGACAGTGTTTTGTTCATTATTTGGAAATTTCCCGTGCTTCGCACACGGTGTATTCTTCTCTTTTATTATTTGTGCTTGGCGATGTTCCAACCTCCTTCCGTTCCTCTTATTTCTCTTTTTATGATTATTCAATTATTAAATAATTTAAAATAATCAATTCAACTTATTTATTTGTCTGTTATTCATATTTCAAAATGGGCGAGCTTTTCAGTTGAACTTGCCGATTTGATCTCAGCTTTTATTGTCCACTTGCCTCCTGCTTAATTAAATAAAACACTTCCTTTATTTATTTATTTATTTATAATTTAAATTTTAAATTTAAAACTATATTTTAAATTTAAAAACACGAATTCATTTGAAATAGAACACCGAACTTTGGCACTGCCAGAGTACCGGATTTGGCAAGTGCCACAACCGGACTTTGGCATTACCAAAGTGCCAGACTCCGGCACTACAAAAATGCCAGACTTTGGCATTTGCCAAAGTGCCAGATTTGGCAAATGCCAAATTGGGTTTGGCAAGTGCCAAGCCTGGTTTGGCAAGTGCCAAACCATGGCATTTGGCAAGTGCCAAATCAATTGGCATTTACAAATTTTCACAACAGGTAGCCGTGCACGGTGGTGCACGTGCACTCCACCGTCGGCCATCGTGGCGACTTCCCGACCGTCCCACAACATCATGCTTCGCCTCCAGGTCGATGATCCACTGCCAGACCGTCGATCCTCCACTGCTACAGTGAAAACACTGTTCGAGCTCCTCACGTCCAGAAAACATCATCGGGGAAAACCCGTCGTGCTCGCGCCTCAGACCACCGGCCGCCGAGCCCTTCTAACCACGGCACCGCAACCTCCTGAAATTCATTCGTTGGATTGAAATTCATGTGTTGAATGGTATTCATATTTTGAAATAAATTGTTTTATAATAAAAATCACCTTTTTATCATCCGTATGAACTATGTAAAATGACCTTGTTTTAAAATAAATTGTTTTACAATAAAAATCCTTTTTTTATCCCTTATATACACTATATAAAATAATAGTGTTTTGAAATGAATTGTTTTACAATAAAAATCACATTTTTATTATATACATGAGTTGTTGAAATGTGAAGTGTTAAAAATAGCCACTCATTCAAATAAATATGCATGAGTTGAAATATTCATTAATTAGCTAATGATAGGATTTTTGCCTATGCATACAACATTAGAATGAATGGTGCTTTTAAACCAAATGGAATCAAATATGAAGTTGAATGGAAAATGATAAGTGATAAGAACTGTATATATGTACATGCATATTTATTGAACAGGTTATAGCAAAGGGGCTAGAGAAGAGGAATAAAATTTTGTGCCCAACAAATAGGTACACATTTATTGTTTTGTTTGGGTGATGATTTTATGAGCATGTTGGCTAGCCGCTTTGCTTTTTCTTTTTCTTTTTGACATAAGACGCCCGTGTGGCTATTTGGGAATTTTCCCAGCCCCTCCCGTACAAAGGAGGTTATGGCGAAATTTTCCAAAATTTAAAGGCGTTGGTGAAATATTTGAAGTGAAAACGATATTGAAATTGTTGAATGAACTATATTTATATAAATATATAAATATAAATAAAATTAAAACGAAACGTGGCCATGCAGTTCGTGTTTTGAAACCGTGATTTCAAACAACTAGTGCGGGAAATCCGACCATTGGATTTTCCCGAAACCGCAACCGTTGGGTTCGCCTTGGAAATATCTTTCCAACGGTACCAACTTTGTAAAAATCCAACGGTTGGATTGTCTGGAATGTTTAATTCAAATCTGAAGAAAAACAGTGGCATAAACGATTATATATAAATATATATATATATATAAAAATATAATTATATTTAATCGAATAACGACGCTGCAGTTCGTATTTCGAAATCGAAATTTCAAACGATTGTACCGGGAGATCCGACTGTCGGATTTTCCCGAAACTGGAACCGTTGGATTCATTTTGAAATGATCTTTCTAATGATGTAAATTTTGTAAAGATCCAACGGTTAGATTTTCAGATATGTGTAAATCAAATCTGAAGAAAAATAGCGCCACGGCCGCGTTATGGCCCGAAGCGTCGTTTTGACTAAATTGGCTATTTTAAAATAAACAAAAATAGCGATAAATTGTTATAAAATATCATAAACGATATGGAATGGAAATAAACTGAATTTGCTTGATTTATGTGGCTTTTGATGGTTGAATGTGTTTGGTCTGAAAAATACATTAAAGAACAAGTTGGTGTTGTCGATTGATTTAACCATTGAAATTGTAACGACCCAGATTTTTGAACAGTTTATTTTAAATATTTAGTATGGTTTTAAATATTTAATTCATAATACAAATGGTATTTTATTGGGTTGTCGATAAAAAAATCGAAATACGAGAAACTGAAATAATTTAATTCGAAGAAAAAATTGAATCAAAACAATTCAGTTTACAAATATTAACCCTGCATTGAATTAGAACGATAATAGTGATTAATTATCGATGAATTTAAATTGGTTGATATCAATTTATAGTTTAATCAGTTGGATTTAATTTAAATAGTCAGTTAAATTTGTATCTTTTCGACACAAGCAAATTAGTCTTCGAAACATTTTCCGGTGTGTCTAGAATAGTAGTATAACCTTAAGGATGACGGTTGTTACACTAAAAACAGAGTTCGAAACCTACCAGTAATTTAAATTAAAGAAATTTCTATTTTTAAAATCAAAATAAATATAAAATAAACGGCCGACCTATACGCAGCCTATTCCCTCCTTCACATCGTGTTTTGTCTCCTACATCTAATATCATGGAAACAAGCTTTTAATGGATGGTACATTTTGCTCCCTCGCCGCATCTATAAAATGAGCCATATACCTTTCGTTGTTTCCCACTTTCACAAATCAACAGAAAACATTTCAATCCCTTTTTCTTTTATTTCTTCTGTTCGATTCTAATAAAATGGCAGCCCTAATTCATTTCGAATCAAAATCAAGTTCGGAATATCTGAGGAGGCGAGAGTTGCGCGCGATTCAAGTTCTACGAGGATCTCGACTTCGGGTTATAAAGGGGTTAGAATCAAAATCGAGTTGGATGGCCACGAGTTCCTGGTACTTTATCCAAGGCGCAACGCTGCGACTCAAGGATGAAGGAGGACTTTGGTGGGATCGCTTGAAGATTTGACAAAGGGGATCGATTATCGAACGTTGAAGAGGGAAGGAAGTCAAAGTCGCGATGGTACCTGGGTTGTTCGAAGGCATGATTTGGGAATCTCGATTTCGAGTAAATAAAGTTTGAAAACAATCGATTATCGTGGGGCTCAACATCCTGGTAGCGATGACCTAAGGGATCCTCAACGTGACATTTGCAACAGGAGTTCCAGGTTCGAATGAAGGATTTTGATTTGACAGTACGATATGGAGTGTGTACTGATGCGTTTACAGTGGCCTTGGATTTGATCTGGAATCGACAGGATGGTTATGGGAGAAGCTTGTTCGATTTTCAAACATTTATGTTTCGAAGCAGGCTGTTAAATGGTGTTTAAGGTAAGATGTTAAATTTATTTAACTAATTAGAAATGGTTAATTATATATATAATTAGTTAATTTGTCTAAGATAATTTATTTAAGTAAGTTAAATAAAATAGTTCGAGTTAATGAATAAGGATTTAATTTATCGTAGGTGCTAAACAAATAAATTCGAGTTAATCATAGCTACAACGGTTCAACAGCTAATCAGATGTTCAGAAAATAAGATCACGGTGAGTAAATCTCACTCACCTTTAGAATTATTTTTATTTCATTAAAAATAATTGTCTGTTGCTTGTGTGAATATTTTCTGGTTGTTTTATATATATTAGTTATTTAGGCTATTATATATATATATATATATATATATATATATATTGGGTTGATTGGTTGGTTGGATTCCCGCAGTCTCATTAGCGGATGCCCGCAGTTTCATAGCGGATGATTACCCTATACGCCCCACGCTATGATTAGTGGATGACCTTCTATACCACGATATTCTGCCACGAAGCAGAATGGGTATTATTTATGTGCTAACATCTGTGGATGCAGGAAAAACAGGTTGGAGGAATCCAACTGGATTCCTCAAAAATATATTATCTGTTTGTTTATTTGTTTGCATATATATTGTTATATATGACGTGTTAGAAAAATAAATAATTCGTTGCTTTGTGTGTTTAAATATCACTGGGCCAATTAAAAGGATATTTGAAATTTAATAAGGGAAAATTCTATTTTTAAATAGAATTTGAATTTTTAATGGAATAAAAATATAAACTTGTTTTGAAAAAATAAAACAAGTAGTTTCTTTTTAAACGAAGTTTAAGAAATAGTTCTTTTATAACGAAGTCATAAATGAAGTGAAAAGAATTATCAATTGATAATTCAAAAATAGAAATACAAGCGTGAAATTGGGATTTGAAATGAAATTTCAAAATAAGGTGTGAAAGATGAAATTTTTAAATATATAACTCAAATGAAATTTGAGTATAACATTTGAATTTTAAAGGGAGTTTAAATATTTGACTTTTAAGAGGAGATTGAATATTAGAAATTCAAATAAGAAGTTCAAATAGAATTTGAATAGATGAAATTAGGATGGAAAATAAAATTTGAATTCAAAGGAATTCGAATAAAGAAATTCAAATAGAGATTTGAATGTAGAATTTCAAAATAAAATTTGAAATATAGAATTTCAAAGAAGAATTGAATAGAATTTGAAATATAGTATTTCAAGGAAGAATTCAAATATGAAATTTGAATAGAGATTTGAGATAGAAATTCGAGTATTAAATTTGAACATGGAATTGAATAAAGAAATTCAAATAGAGATTTGAATATGAGATTTCAAAATAGAATTTGAAATAAACTTTGAAAATAGGATTTTCAAAGTAGAATTGGAAATAGAATTTCAAACAGGATTTCAAATAGGAAACCCAAATGGTTTTGAGATAGAATTTGAATTCAAGGGAATTCAAATAAATTTGAATATTAGAAATTCAAACGGTGTTGAAAATGAATTTGAATATTAGAAATTCAAAAGGGGGCGGAAATGAAAAATGAAATTTGAAAATAAGAGGTTCAAATTGAATTCAAATAGAATTTGATCTATGGGATTTGAATATGAAATTCAAATGGGTTTTTAAACTATGGAATTTTGAATATAGAATTTAAAAAGAAGTTTGAATATTTGAATTTCAATAGGATTCAAATATAGAAATTGGAATATAGAAGTGCAAATGGAATTTGAAACATTTAGAATTTCAAATAGAAATTTAAATGGAGTTTGGATATTTAAATTCAAGTATGAATTTCAAATATAGAAATTCAAAAAGGAGTTGAATTAAGGTGGAAATTAAATAGAGGATTTGAAATGGGATTCGAATAAAGGATTTGAAATGGAATTCGAATAAAGGATTTCAAATGAGATTTGAATACAGGATTTAAAACTATGGAATTTGAAATGTAAAGATTCAAATGGAATTTGGAATATATATATCTATATATATATATATATTAGAATGAAGTTGAATTCATTTTAAAGAAGTTTAACGTTTATATATATATAAATATAATTAAAACGAACTCGCCGCAGCGCTGCAGTTCGTAAAATAGCGATTCGAACTTCAATCGAGTATACAGGACTCAATTGAAGTCGGAATTCTTTGAAACAAGAAACGTCAGGACCGGTTTGATAATAGTTTTCTAATGAAGGAGAAAAATCTGAATTTCGTCGTATAGATTTTGAGATATGTCAAAATCAAATTTTCAGAAAAGCAGCGCCAGAATCGTTTAAAACCATAATGGTTTATTTAAGGTTATAAAAGGATTTTAAGCGAGAAAATCCGAAGTTTCTATTTAGAAAATCTCAGAGTTGAGTTGCAAAATATATGCGAATACAAATGTGTAAATGAATATGATTTTTGAAACAGAAACCAGATTTTGATTTAATGAATAGAGTTAACTAAACCGAATAGAAATTAATTAATGAGATTTCAAATGGATATTGGGATTTGAATAAGTAAATTCGATTTGAGAATTTATATTCGAAATAGAAAAGAGAACTAGAATTGAAATCGAAATTCAATTTGGTTATGAACGAGTTAAACATTTTGTTTGAACATGTTATGTTCAACAAAGAAGTGAGAGAGGCAAAATGACAAATTAAAGAATAAATGGGCGAAACTGAATTCAAACGATTAGATGGTATTGAATTGAATTGAAAACAGGTGAATATGTGTTAAGCAGGTTTGGGATGAAGTATATGAAGTTATAAATGTAGTGCCCGACAAAAAGGTACATGTTTAATTCATATATGAGATTTATGCGCCGTATCGGCAAGCCGCTTGGCTTTTCCTTTTTCTTTTTGATTGAGGAAGATACCGGGAAGCTATTTGCAATTTCCCGATGCTCCCGATACAGGGGAGGTTATGGCGAAATTTTCCGGAAATTTAAGGAGTTAGAATATTTTTAAGAAATTTGACAATTAGAAATCTATATATCGATATATATAGAATTCGATAAGGAAACAAAATCAAAAATAGCGTAAAGGGCCAAGATTGATTATTGAAATATTTGGTTAACAAATATTGATAAGGAAATGGAGAAGAGATTTAATTAATGAAATATTAATTAAAGAGCCCAGTGATTTGTTTGATATGTTGGATGAACACTTGTTTTTATTCGATAGTTAAATCACAGACTATCGAAGTTTTTGACCATCGTTGTCAATATGGAGAGACCGGTTGGATTATTATCCAAAGAACCACTCCGTATCGGCATAAGCGTTGCGAACCAAGTATGCTGAATATATTGAAGACGGAGTGAAGTGCAAGGGCTTTTCTATTTATAGAAATAGTGCCTTCGGTTTCGTTCAATCCCAGAACGAACGTAAATGGACGGATGTCTGACAGAGTATTTCCAATGATCAAATGGGTTGGTCTGTATGAATATATATGGTTGCAACGGATTTATCCCTTAGCATAATATCCAGAATATTTGTGCAAAATCAACTAGTGATTAACGGATCTGACAATGTGGCATTCAAAGTGATTGTGTTATCAAGGAATGGTAAGTATGCGTAGCCTCAGGCCTCAACAACCAGGAAATGACAAAAATCGGGCAGGCAGCATGGCTATGTGGGTCGCACCCATTAGGGTGTATAATCACCTATCTAGAGAAATTCCTTTTGTTTCTAAATCTATCGATTCTGCCCATTCGGGAAACGGTGGTTTGAGTCCAACCGTTGGTGATATACATTCGATACACTCAAGCGAAATGAGTGGTCGGTCATGTGTGGGCCGGGTTACAAGATGTTCTTGTTGAACCCAGTGTATTCGCCTCTAGAGATACACAGTCGGAAGGTGGTTCCATACCTTGTCATGTTGGAAATCCAATCTCCAATAAGCGCCATGCGGTTTTTGATATATATGTGGAGCGTGAGATGCAAGCGTTCTGCTATTTGGTTATTTACTTGATGTAGACATTACTATAATATCATTGGATTTGATATCAAAGTGTTTTGGGTTATAGTAAGGTAAAAACCGTCCATGTTTATGTGTGGGCTGGTCTTACTATTATCTTTCATTTGAAAGGATTTTTAAAGTTAAACAAGTGGTTGGAGTTTACTCACACCAGTCCCATGACTGACCCAGAGTTTATTTTGTTTTGTTTTCCCTAAACTCTTGGGTGCCCAAATTTGTACGGGCAGTCAAGTGTTTCAGGCTTTTACAGATACACTTGGAGGAGCTTGAAGCAGGAGGCTTCAACGTTAGTTATTTAGAGTTACTTCCGCTGAATCAAATGTTATGTGTACTCTGATGATGGTATGTAAGTATGTACAAAACAGATTTGTATTTCGAAGCTAATGTTATATAATATATTTTATTCGTTCCGCTGTGAGTTTGTGATCTTCGTTTTCTTCTACTCTAAGTTTTCTATCTTATCTATTCTCACCCTCTAACTTCTTTCTAATAATGAGTCGTATTTCTGTGTTATTTGGGTTGGACGTATGGTGTATTTAGTCAACTCAGATAGCTCGGATTCGCGGGTCGTTACAGTTGGTATTAGAGCTTAGGTTGAGCAAATACCTAGGCTTGTGTGGCATGTGCTCATTAGAGATAGGGTCAGTAGTACCCTAGAATGAGTTGAGTGTATATACGAGAGAGCGTATTTGTTAGTTGATATAAAAGTTGTTTTATATTGTGTTGGCTAGTCTGTTGAGTGGTTTATGAATTCTGGTCGAATCGTGGGACGCCACGAAGTCGATAGGGATTTCTAAACACTGGGACAGAGAAATTCGACACAGTATTGTTTTAAAGTGGGTAGATGAAATAATTTTACCCAAAATTTCTATTTTGATATAGAAAGAATAATTTTCTAGAATTATTATTATATGGATGTGTTGATTGTTAGGATTATAATCAAATGAGATTATAAAAATTGAAATGGTTATTTATAACCAAACTGAATTTGTATAGGAATTGAATATACAAATGAGATGAATTAGAATTTAATTCAAACCTAAATTTGGAATTTTAATCCTGGGAATTTGGAAAATTATTTTTCAAAGTATATTAAAATAATATAGGTTTGTTTTAAAAGGATTTGAAAGAAAATCATTTTAGATGGATTTTGAAAGTGATAAAGCACTGAACTCACTTCAGTGGCTGGGAAATAATTCTGATGATGATTGCAACATCATCAGTGTTCATTTTCGAGTTTCTAAGTGATGAATTGCTAACTTAGAAAAGTTTTGATGGAAATTTGTTTGAAAGAAAACAAGTGGTTTGAAAATTCAAATGTTTTGAATTTGAAATGGAAAAAAATAAATATATGTGTATATTTATGGGATTTCAAAAGAATTTAAAAAGAAAACCCAGGGGTTTGAACTCTGGAATTCAAATTTAACTTAAGCAAGTTAAATGAGTTGAAGTAAATCAATTGACTAAAATCAATTTGAATAGGTTTAATGGAATATAGATTGGATATAAATGGATTGATCGTAGATCATTCGAATCAAATGTGTGAAGACCAAAAGTTTTGGTTGGAGTTAATTTGTTGAAATATGAGAAGTTGAGTTTCAACATAAAGGAGTTTGAAAAGTAATAGATTTGTACCATTTTTCCTACCTTAGCAATTTCGAGGACGAAATTATTTTAAGGGGGGAAGAATGTAACGACCCAGATTTTTGAATAGTTTATTTTAAATATTTAGTATGGTTTTAAATATTTAATTCATAATACAAATGGTATTTTATTGGGTTGTCGATAAAAAAATCGAAATACGAGAAACTGAAATAATTTAATTCGAAGAAAAAATTGAATCAAAACAATTCAGTTTACAAATATTAACCCTGCATTGAATTAGAACGATAATAGTGATTAATTATCGATGAATTTAAATTGGTTGATATCAATTTATAGTTTAATCAGTTGGATTTAATTTAAATAGTCAGTTAAATTTGTATCTTTTCGACACAAGCAAATTAGTCTTCGAAACATTTTCCGGTGTGTCTAGAATAGTAGTATAACCTTAAGGATGACGGTTGTTACACTAAAAACAGAGTTCGAAACCTACCAGTAATTTAAATTAAAGAAATTTCTATTTTTAAAATCAAAATAAATATAAAATAAACGGCCGACCTATACGCAGCATATTCCCTCCTTCACATCGTGTTTTGTCTCCTACATCTAATATCATGGAAACAAGCTTTTAATGGATGGTACATTTTGCTCCCTCGCCGCATCTATAAAATGAGCCATATACCTTTCGTTGTTTCCCACTTTCACAAATCAACAGAAAACATTTCAATCCCTTTTTCTTTTATTTCTTCTGTTCGATTCTAATAAAATGGCAGCCCTAATTCATTTCGAATCAAAATCAAGTTCGGAATATCTGAGGAGGCGAGAGTTGCGCGCGATTCAAGTTCTACGAGGATCTCGACTTCGGGTTATAAAGGGGTTAGAATCAAAATCGAGTTGGATGGCCACGAGTTCCTGGTACTTTATCCAAGGCGCAACGCTGCGACTCAAGGATGAAGGAGGACTTTGGTGGGATCGCTTGAAGATTTGACAGAGGGGATCGATTATCGAACGTTGAAGAGGGAAGGAAGTCAAAGTCGCGATGGTACCTGGGTTGTTCGAAGGCATGATTTGGGAATCCCGATTTCGAGTAAATAAAGTTTGAAAACAATCGATTATCGTGGGGCTCAACATCCTGGTAGCGATGACCTAAGGGATCCTCAACGTGACATTTGCAACAGGAGTTCCAGGTTCGAATGAAGGATTTTGATTTGACAGTACGATATGGAGTGTGTACTGATGCGTTTACAGTGGCCTTGGATTTGATCTGGAATCGACAGGATGGTTATGGGAGAAGCTTGTTCGATTTTCAAACATTTATGTTTCGAAGCAGGCTGTTAAATGGTGTTTAAGGTAAGATGTTAAATTTATTTAACTAATTAGAAATGGTTAATTATATATATAATTAGTTAATTTGTCTAAGATAATTTATTTAAGTAAGTTAAATAAAATAGTTCGAGTTAATGAATAAGGATTTAATTTATCGTAGGTGCTAAACAAATAAATTCGAGTTATTCATAGCTACAACGGTTCAACAGCTAATCAGATGTTCAGAAAATAAGATCACGGTGAGTAAATCTCACTCACCTTTAGAATTATTTTTATTTCATTAAAAATAATTGTCTGTTGCTTGTGTGAATATTTTCTGGTTGTTTTATATATATTAGTTATTTAGGCTATTATATATATATATATTGGGTTGATTGGTTGGTTGGATTCCCGCAGTCTCATTAGCGGATGCCCGCAGTTTCATAGCGGATGATTACCCTATACGCCCCACGCTATGATTAGTGGATGACCTTCTATACCACGATATTCTGCCACGAAGCAGAATGGGTATTATTTATGTGCTAACATCTGTGGATGCAGGAAAAACAGGTTGGAGGAATCCAACTGGATTCCTCAAAAATATATTATCTGTTTGTTTATTTGTTTGCATATATATTGTTATATATGACGTGTTAGAAAAATAAATAATTCGTTGCTTTGTGTGTTTAAATATCACTGGGCCAATTAAAAGGATATTTGAAATTTAATAAGGGAAAATTCTATTTTTAAATAGAATTTGAATTTTTAATGGAATAAAAATATAAACTTGTTTTGAAAAAATAAAACAAGTAGTTTCTTTTTAAACGAAGTTTAAGAAATAGTTCTTTTATAACGAAGTCATAAATGAAGTGAAAAGAATTATCAATTGATAATTCAAAAATAGAAATACAAGCGTGAAATTGGGATTTGAAATGAAATTTCAAAATAAGGTGTGAAAGATGAAATTTTTAAATATATAACTCAAATGAAATTTGAGTATAACATTTGAATTTTAAAGGGAGTTTAAATATTTGACTTTTAAGAGGAGATTGAATATTAGAAATTCAAATAAGAAGTTCAAATAGAATTTGAATAGATGAAATTAGGATGGAAAATAAAATTTGAATTCAAAGGAATTCGAATAAAGAAATTCAAATAGAGATTTGAATGTAGAATTTCAAAATAAAATTTGAAATATAGAATTTCAAAGAAGAATTGAATAGAATTTGAAATATAGTATTTCAAGGAAGAATTCAAATATGAAATTTGAATAGAGATTTGAGATAGAAATTCGAGTATTAAATTTGAACATGGAATCGAATAAAGAAATTCAAATAGAGATTTGAATATGAGATTTCAAAATAGAATTTGAAATAAACTTTGAAAATAGGATTTTCAAAGTAGAATTGGAAATAGAATTTCAAACAGGATTTCAAATAGGAAACCCAAATGGTTTTGAGATAGAATTTGAATTCAAGGGAATTCAAATAAATTTGAATATTAGAAATTCAAACGGTGTTGAAAATGAATTTGAATATTAGAAATTCAAAAGGGGGCGGAAATGAAAAATGAAATTTGAAAATAAGAGGTTCAAATTGAATTCAAATAGAATTTGATCTATGGGATTTGAATATGAAATTCAAATGGGTTTTTAAACTATGGAATTTTGAATATAGAATTTAAAAAGAAGTTTGAATATTTGAATTTCAATAGGATTCAAATATAGAAATTGGAATATAGAAGTGCAAATGGAATTTGAAACATTTAGAATTTCAAATAGAAATTTAAATGGAGTTTGGATATTTAAATTCAAGTATGAATTTCAAATATAGAAATTCAAAAAGGAGTTGAATTAAGGTGGAAATTAAATAGAGGATTTGAAATGGGATTCGAATAAAGGATTTGAAATGGAATTCGAATAAAGGATTTCAAATGAGATTTGAATACAGGATTTAAAACTATGGAATTTGAAATGTAAAGATTCAAATGGAATTTGGAATATATATATATATATATATCTATATATATATATATATTAGAATGAAGTTGAATTCATTTTAAAGAAGTTTAACGTTTATATATATAAATATAATTAAAACGAACTCACCGCAGCGCTGCAGTTCGTAAAATAGCGATTCGAACTTCAATCGAGTATACAGGACTCAATTGAAGTCGGAATTCTTTGAAACAAGAAACGTCAGGACCAGTTTGATAATAGTTTTCTAATGAAGGAGAAAAATCTGAATTTCGTCGTATAGATTTTGAGATATGTCAAAATCAAATTTTCAGAAAAGCAGCGCCAGAATCGTTTAAAACCATAATGGTTTATTTAAGGTTATAAAAGGATTTTAAGCGAGAAAATCCGAAGTTTCTATTTAGAAAATCTCAGAGTTGAGTTGCAAAATATATGCGAATACAAATGTGTAAATGAATATGATTTTTGAAACAGAAACCAGATTTTGATTTAATGAATAGAGTTAACTAAACCGAATAGAAATTAATTAATGAGATTTCAAATGGATATTGGGATTTGAATAAGTAAATTCGATTTGAGAATTTATATTCGAAATAGAAAAGAGAACTAGAATTGAAATCGAAATTCAATTTGGTTATGAACGAGTTAAACATTTTGTTTGAACATGTTATGTTCAACAAAGAAGTGAGAGAGGCAAAATGACAAATTAAAGAATAAATGGGCGAAACTGAATTCAAACGATTAGATGGTATTGAATTGAATTGAAAACAGGTGAATATGTGTTAAGCAGGTTTGGGATGAAGTATATGAAGTTATAAATGTAGTGCCCGACAAAAAGGTACATGTTTAATTCATATATGAGATTTATGCGCCGTATCGGCAAGCCGCTTGGCTTTTCCTTTTTCTTTTTGATTGAGGAAGATACCGGGAAGCTTTTGCAATTTCCCGATGCTCCCGATACAGGGGAGGTTATGGCGAAATTTTCCGGAAATTTAAGGAGTTAGAATATTTTTAAGAAATTTGACAATTAGAAATCTATATATCGATATATATAGAATTCGATAAGGAAACAAAATCAAAAATAGCGTAAAGGGCCAAGATTGATTATTGAAATATTTGGTTAACAAATATTGATAAGGAAATGGAGAAGAGATTTAATTAATGAAATATTAATTAAAGAGCCCAGTGATTTGTTTGATATGTTGGATGAACACTTGTTTTTATTCGATAGTTAAATCACAGACTATCGAAGTTTTTGACCATCGTTGTCAATATGGAGAGACCGGTTGGATTATTATCCAAAGAACCACTCCGTATCGGCATAAGCGTTGCGAACCAAGTATGCTGAATATATTGAAGACGGAGTGAAGTGCAAGGGCTTTTCTATTTATAGAAATAGTGCCTTCGGTTTCGTTCAATCCCAGAACGAACGTAAATGGACGGATGTCTGACAGAGTATTTCCAATGATCAAATGGGTTGGTCTGTATGAATATATATGGTTGCAACGGATTTATCCCTTAGCATAATATCCAGAATATTTGTGCAAACTCAACTAGTGATTAACGGATCTGACAATGTGGCATTCAAAGTGATTGTGTTATCAAGGAATGGTAAGTATGCGTAGCCTCAGGCCTCAACAACCAGGAAATGACAAAAATCGGGCAGGCAGCATGGCTATGTGGGTCGCACCCATTAGGGTGTATAATCACCTATCTAGAGAAATTCCTTTTGTTTCAAAATCTATCGATTCTGCCCATTCGGGAAACGGTGGTTTGAGTCCAACCGTTGGTGATATACATTCGATACACTCAAGCGAAATGAGTGGTCGGTCATGTGTGGGCCGGGTTACAAGATGTTCTTGTTGAACCCAGTGTATTCGCCTCTAGAGATACACAGTCGGAAGGTGGTTCCATACCTTGTCATGTTGGAAATCCAATCTCCAATAAGCGCCATGCGGTTTTTGATATATATGTGGAGCGTGAGATGCAAGCGTTCTGCTATTTGGTTATTTACTTGATGTAGACATTACTATAATATCATTGGATTTGATATCAAAGTGTTTGGGGTTATAGTAAGGTAAAAACCGTCCATGTTTATGTGTGGGCTGGTCTTACTATTATCTTTCATTTGAAAGGGTTTTTAAAGTTAAACAAGTGGTTGGAGTTTACTCACACCAGTCCCATGACTGACCCAGAGTTTATTTTGTTTTGTTTTCCCTAAACTCTTGGGTGCCCAAATTTGTACGGGCAGTCAAGTGTTTCAGGCTTTTACAGATACACTTGGAGGAGCTTGAAGCAGGAGGCTTCAACGTTATTTATTTAGAGTTACTTCCGCTGAATACAATGTTATGTGTACTCTGATGATGGTATGTAAGTATGTACAAAACAGATTTGTATTTCGAAGCTAATGTTATATAATATATTTTATTCGTTCCGCTGTGAGTTTGTGATCTTCGTTTTCTTCTACTCTAAGTTTTCTATCTTATCTATTCTCACCCTCTAACTTCTTTCTAATAATGAGTCGTATTTCTGTGTTATTTGGGTTGGACGTATGGTGTATTTAGTCAACTCAGATAGCTCGGATTCGCGGGTCGTTACAGAAATAAATTGATTTGAAATTCTAAAAATACGTGAATTATTTGAAAAGGCCGAGTTAATTCTCATTTCAAATAATTGACCGACGATTGAAAGTCGAAGATGAAGACGATGGTCGAAGACCGGAGATCTTCACCTCGTTTGGATGGTAACCGAGGTCCTGATTGGGAGGCATCCCGAAATATGGATAATGAGTGGTGATCGTCCAGACGTACGTGGTGATCGATGGGTTTGCGAGGTATTTAGTGCCTTCGGTTTCGTTTAGACCCAGAACGGGCTTGTAAATGGACTGTGTGTCTGACATTGGATTTTATTCTGTGTTGATTGATCTCTATTAAATATACATCTGTTTGGCGGCGAGAATTTATTCTTTTTCTTAACGCCCTTCTCTGAGACGCACGAGCTCAGAGGTTGTGTATCGATGGACATCAGTCGCATGGCATGAATTGCTAGTGTGGCATGCCTAAGTGGCAAATGATCAGGGCTTCTGTTGAAAAGCAAAGTCTTGTGGTGATGATCAAAGCACCGCCTGTGTGGCATAGCTTTGTGTATAACGTGAATGCGCGAACCTCACACCCTGGTATGAAACAGAAACGGGAGAAGGACCTCAGGGAGGGCATGCGTTTCATTCTAGCTAGGGTGGTGTCAGTGACCTACCAGCCCTAACATTTATATACTTTTCACATGTGTGGTTGTTGCTGTTGCGAGGCGCCTCGGTTTGATCGAACGATCCGGGTCTGATGGAGTCATTCGTTGGCTCATTTGCGCCCCATAGGGCGGGGAGACGTATTGATCAGGCATTTTAATCCACATCAGTGGACCGGCCCTGTTGCTCCAAGGGTAGATGCGTTCTGATCCTGAGACATGGTAGGCTAGATTGTCTCGAATTCGGTAAGGACTATCTTTTTCCTTGGTTCATGACGGAAATCCAATTTCCAAATACGTGACTGTGCGGTTTGGATTGTATATATATATATGGCGACATGATATAAGGTACCCATGCCGTCTATGATTGATAGTTATGATTTGAAATTGTTTTCAAAACATATAAACACTAGAAATAATATCAAATGCCTTTGTTTTATTCGTATCAAGCATAATTTGGCCATTATAAGGTAAAACTCTGTCCTCCGGTTTGCGTTGCATTGTGTGATGGGAACTGAGTCTTATAATGGCTTCATTTTTATAAAAAGCATTGCGATGTTTAGAAGAAAGATCTGTTTTAAAGCACTGGCAATCCAATGGAGTAAACCCGTTCCACGAAAGTGGCGTGGTCCTGTGATTAGCCATATATTAAATGTGTTGAGTAGATTTCTCATACCAGTCCCATGACTCACTCGTAGTTTGTTTCACTTTCAAACTCGGGTGCCTCTTTTTCTACACGGGCAGCCTTGTATTCAGGTTTAGCTGGTTCTTTCTGGATAGCTGGAGCTGAAGATGGATTCTATTATTTATCTCTTTTTATCCCGTTCAACTCCTATTGTACGTATTTTGTTTATTTCCGCTGTAGACATTTATGTATAGCCGAACTGTATTTGTACTAAGTAATATCCTGTATACTATGTAACTCTGATGATTTCGTTTATCCAGTATATTCTATTGTTCATTATCTGGTGTATTTATTTAATTCTGTTATGCTATTATCTGTTTCTGTGTTATATTCCACGGATTACCCTTGCCACCGTCAGTACGGGGTTTGGGGTCGTCTCATTTACCTCAGAATTGTTAAATTTATTCTTTAAAATAATCAGTTGAGGTGTATATGATTCTGACAGTGTTTTGTTCATTATTTGGAAATTTCCCGTGCTTCGCACACGGTGTATTCTTCTCTTTTATTATTTGTGCTTGGCAATGTTCCAACCTCCTTCCGTTCCTTTTATTTCTCTTTTAATGATTATTAAATTATTAAATAATTTAAAATAATCAATTCAACTTATTTATTTGTCTATTATTCATATTTCAAAATGAGCGAGCTTCTCAGTTGAACTTGCCGATTTGATCTCAGCTTCTATTGTCCACTTGCCTCCTGCTTAATTAAATAAAAACACTACCTTTATTAATTTATTTCTTATTTAAATTTTAAATTTAAAACTATATTTTAAATTTAAAAACACGTATTCATTTGAAATAGAACACCAGACTTTGGCACTGCCAGAGTACCGGATTTGGCAAGTGCCAGAACCGGACTTTGGCATTGCCAGAGTGCCAGACTCCGGCACTACAAAAATGCCAGACTTTGGCATTAGCCAAAGTGCCAGGCATTGGCACTGCCAAGTGCCAGGCCTTTGGCATTTGCCAAAGTGTCAGATTTGGCAAATGCCAAATCGGGTTTGGCAAGTGCCAAGCCTGGTTTGGCAAGTGCCAAACCATGGCATTTGGCAAGTGCCAAATCAATTGGCATTTACAAATTTTCACAGCAGGTAGCCGTGCACGGTGGTGCACGTGCACTCCACCGTCGGCCATCGTGGCGACTTCCCGACCGTCCCACCACATCATGCTTCGCCTCCAGGTCGATGATCCACTGCCAGACAGTCGATCCTCCACTTCTACAGTGAAAACACTGTTCGAGCTCCTCACGTCCAGAAAACATCATCGAGGAAAACCCGTCGTGCTCGCGCCTCAAACCACCGGCCGCCGAGCCCTTCTAACCACGGCACCGCAACCTCTTGACGCCGCCAAACCCCTTGACGTCGCCTCCAAAACTTCACCGACGGTGAGCAGTTCCGTCGAATACAGGTGAACCCATTTCCACAAGAAAAACCCTAAATTCGTTCCATTTGCAAAATCTATTCATTATAAAAATATGTTTGCATTTTTCCCTGATTACCCGGTCCCCGATGATCATCCCCTCGCAACTGCTTGACCTCCGACATCTCCGATGATCGGAATTTGATCAAAGATCATTTTTAGATCATCTTCGAATTTCTCGCAATCCACATGCTTAAAAATCGTGATATTCATTTTAAAAATCACCATTTTCATTGGTGATCCTATTAATATCATCAAAACGGGTTTTCATCACATTTGAATTTTGACTTTGATTTTGTATTTATAGAGAACTTCCCTGTATCATTCTGTTTTGAACTTTAGGCTTTTAAATATTATTCCTTTGATCTGATATGTGTTTGTATGGTGTGTTTACACTAGATTCACACACTTTTAGTAAACAAAATGTGGATCATCATGGATTACTTATCAATGAACAAGTTCTGTATTTAACAGAACATATGCAGGAGTTCTATACTGGTAATCAACAAATCATATACACAAACATACTATGATAAATACTACATGATAGATCAAACTACAGAGACGAACTCAGGGTGTTATATATCATGATCTACTGGTTAACACTAACAGACAGTAAACAACAAAGCATAGCAGTTTGATCTATGTAAAACTGTATTACAGTAAGTAATTTAAACCAGAAAATTTTAGAGTGTTTCACTCAACAATGCTTTCCTAGATCCAGAAAATGTTTTCAGAATTTAGTTGTGAACTAGATTTTTGTTTGTGAGAAAATGTGAGAGCTTGTGATGGTATTTATAGGCAAACTCATGCATTAAAATATGAATTTCTGCACATGTTTTCTTATAGTAAACTCTTAGCCTCACCCCTCTTCTACTAGTACCTACGGCACAAAATGAGGAGCACATGCATTTGAACAATTTGTTTTATTAAGGATGGTAGCCAATGCCATTGTCCTAGGTGATGGCTTCTAGAAGCCTAAACCATTCTTACATTAAATGCTTGTATCCTCCTTGTATAAAAAAAATGAGATTTTCTTTATATCTTCCTGTTAGATATTTTCGTTGCCACTAAGTCATGCACATGCAAGCTACACAACTAGGAATTTAGGGAAATGGTTTTTCAATCCTAGTTTACTATTTGTAGCATCCATCATTTAATGTTGATATATCTTTGATTTGCTTTGCAATTTAAAATGATTTTGTTGGCAAGATATTTTCAAAAAATGATTTAATATTTGCACGTTGCATAGCCTTGTAATAGAGGAATGGTTTATGCTATGCTTAGCTACACTATTCAATGATAAAATCTTATTAAGGATCTTGTCTCATGTGTGCATATTTTTGTCTCTTGTTTCAAGATATTTGTTTTGGTAAATGTTTTATGTGTCATTGTTCATTTTTGGCCGACTTGTTCCTATCCCATATGCATACTTGCTTGGTTATTTTGTTCTAGGGTCCTTCTCTATTTTTTTAAGTGAGCCAAATACCTTTTCTTATACTTCATGTCATATGGATTTTTGTTTTTAAAGCCTTGCTTTGTTAAATGGTCAAACCATGAACCATTATATTCTTGTATGTATATTCTCACTTATGATTTCTCTTTAAATGTAATATACTTGTTTTATAAATTTAAAATCCTAAGATTTATTAAGTATATACATTATTCTATTGTTACATACATATGCTTATACATATATATATATATATATCAAGATTTTACTTTAGTTTTGTTTTTATATAGCAAATCTCATTTTAATTTCTTATTAAAATAATTTGAAAACTAGTCGAAAAAGTCGGGACATTACAGTCCATCCCCGTTATAAGAATTTTGTCCCCGAAATTAAAAGTAAGAAAGATAGAAAGATTTTCCCAAAGATGATATTCCATACCATAATTACTTGGTACACTCTAATTATACATTAGACTCAAACTCGTACTAGGCATACACACATACTATCATACTAGTGCTATTCTTGACTGATTCAAGTTGTAGACTATCATATCATATACGTAGATATATATATATATATATATATATATATAGACACTCCAACTCATTCCTCCATCTTACTCCTCTGACACTGTGTAGGTACTTTTCATGGTTCCTTTTCCCTTCGTGTCCCAAGAAGTTGATGGCTCATTTATGATAGCGTAGACATTAGGCTGTGGTGCCTTCTTCATCAGTGGGCAGTTCTTGATCATATGTCCCGGCTGACGGCAATTGAAACAAAGGTTCTTCACTATCATTTCATTCCTCTGAACTTGATTCTGCTGCTGCTGTTGCTGACGGTTCTTTTGCTGCTGGGTTTGTTCGGGTTCCTTACCCTTTGGCTCCTTACAAAATTTAGCGATATGTCCCTTTTGTTTGCAGTTGTGACACAGTACATTCTTGAAACGATTTTCATACTTCTCTTCCCCTGTATCTCCCTTTTCCTTGTTCTCCCAATTTGGATTGAATTTCCTCTTCCAGAGATTCTCTCCATTGATTTCTCCAGTCTGAGCCTTTGATGCTGTTGGGTTTTTACCGTCCAGGGCTTCATATCTGAGTGCTAAATCCACAAGTTCAACAAATGGATCTTTCAGATGTCCCATCATACGGTCGTGCAGACTATCCTTCAATCCAGCGACGAACATCTCATTCTTTTTCAGCGAGGTATTTACCAACTCTGGTCCAAAGCTTGACAGTGCATTGAACTTGTTTTCATACTCAGTGACAGTCATGGTTTCTTGTTTCAAATCAATGAAGTCTCGGTACATCCTGGTTTTCCCAGTTGCAGGTAGATACTGAGCTTCGAAAGCTTCATTGAACATAGCCCAAGTAAAATTCTCCTCCGGAGTATTTGCAGTCTGGGCATCCCACCAGATAGCTGCAGCTCCTTCCAGATTCCATGATGTTAACAGACGTTTGTACTCGTCATCCAGCTACAGTCCTTTAAAAATCTTTTCACACGATCTAATCCATGCTTGGACGTCAACCAGTGATTCTGTTCCCTTAAAAGTTTTTCCTCCCAGAGTAGTGTAGTTCTTACAAATCACAGCGAAGTTTGGCTGCGTTGGAGCTTGGACTACTTCAGTCGTTTCCACTTGGGTCTAATTAATAGTGTGCCCATTGGTCGTAGTCGCCCGACTTGCTCCTCGGCCTCGCCTTGCTTGAGAACTCATTGTCAACTTCTGAGTAATTGATTTGAGAGTTAATACTCATTCGGAAACCAATCTTAACCTAAATAACTAAGGTAGATAGCTAAGGTTAATAACTAGGGTCATCCTATCTACATGGTTTTAAAAAAAATACGCTCTTTCAGCACTAACTTATAGCATAGGTGTTCAGAAATCCTAAGCCCTAATACCAACTGTAACGGCGCGATTTTCCATGCCTGGGAAACCGTGTCATTATTGAAAGAATTTAGAAGATGAGGTAGAAAAGGTAGAACTTATAGAATAGAAGAGTAAGAAGTTATCAGAATCTCACAGTGGAATTTCACAAAATACTTATATATTACATCACAGAGTCTGCTACATCAGAGTACATAACATATTGCATCATCATGGTTTATACAATACCATATTACAATACCATAGATACTCAAACTAGTAAATTAACATATATGCTACTAGGTCTTGAACTTGTTCTGCATCATGTTCCACTTGCCTTACCTGAATCTACTTGTCTACTCATAACAAATATTATGTGTACCCAACAGTTTAAGAAACACAGAAATAAACTCTGGGTCAGTCAGGGGACTGGTGTGAGGAAACATAATTAAACAATGTAAACAAGGAAATAAGTGTCATGGTTTTCATTATGACGGTTCATTTACTTTAGAAATCTTTAGATCCATCCATGTCTAATATCTGGAAAATGATCTAAGTCCTTTATATCAAAACATTTGATGTTATAATAGTTCGTAACAGATAACTAAAATCTAGTGAAATGCTTGCATCTCACGTTCACGTATATAGTATACAACTTTAAAAGTTCGCAGAGCACGTATTGGAGTTTGGAGTCCAACATACAGGGTATGGGAGCACCCACCGATCAGTGTACTCTAGAGAGGATACACTGGGGTTCAACAAGAAAATCTTGTAACCCAGCCACACATGACCGTCCACTCATTCAACTTGAGTGTGACGAATATATTATCACTCCTACGGTTGAGCTCGATTTACGGTTTCTGAATGCTACAACAGTGAAATAGGTTTAAGAAGTTAAATAAGGGAAATCCTCTAGATGGTGATAATATACCCTACTTGGGTATGACCCAACTAGCCATGCTGCCTACCCCAACTTTTGTTACTTCTGGGTTGTGAAGTTTTGAGGTCACGTTCTCTTCTGACAGATTATTTCTTTACATTCTTTGAATGCCACATCGTCCTATCCGTCAAAAATACTCATTTGATTACCCAAATATATTACGGGTAATAAAGCTAAGAGAAACGAATTTCTCCGCTACCAACGTAATATATTTACGTAAAGCTGATGTGTAAAATCTGACTGACATACGCTGTCAGACATTCGTCCATTCGGGTTTGTTCTGGGTCTGAACAGACCAAAAATATCATTTAAAATACGCTTGCATCTCGTTGACTTCAGCACTTTGATATGCGTCGTATACTTCGAATCGAAGTGGACTTGTTTATTCCAGACTCTTCGAACGATGTACGAAATCTTTTTACAGTCGATACATGTTCATCATTTTAAATCAGGAGTATTACTCCGTTACAGGTGAATTATCTCTTTCCAAACAGTGTGTGTTTATCTGGTTTACAGTAACGACCCAGAAAATCTGAACCAATTTAAAATTTTTAAATTTGCTAAAATAATGGATTTTAAATATTTAAAATAAATATTTTAAATAATGGCAATGGATAGTGAGTTTGAATCGACAATTGAAAACAAATATAATTAATTATAATTATAAACAAGGCCTGAAATGGCGCTGCAGTTTCAAAAATTGAATTCAAACTTTGTCAGACTGTACCGGGTGCAAAACAAAACGGACCAAAATTATTTAAATCTGTTAGTGAATATCTTTCTAACGAATCTGAAAAATCGAATTTTCATAACGGAAAGCAAAAGTTATGGCCAAATGAATTTTCAGAAAGGTCGCTATGGAATTTATATAACCCGTGAAATTGGCCATTTTGCATACGACCTCGGAATTCCACGAAACTACTTTTGTTGGATCCGGGATGTGATGTTATTGCTAGGTTTCAAATTTCATAATTTTTGAAGCTAGTATGTGAGCGTGGCAAAGGAAAATGTGTTTTGGTCCATTACAGTTAAATTGGATCGACCAGAAATGGGCCTTTTTGCAAACGGTCTCAGAATTCGACGAAACTAGTTTTGTTGGGACCGTATCGTCAAAACATAGCTAGATTTATTTTTCTGGAATTTTTTGAATCAGTTGTGGCCCTGGCAAATTGAAATGTACGTTCAAATTAAATATTGAATGTTTTATACTTTAATTTGAAGGAAAACTGACTGAAACATTCGAATGGGCTTCGAAACATATCCCATTGTGTCCGGAATGGGGGTAACTAGCTGGGGGCGACAGTCGTTGGGTTTGAAAAGGAGTTCGTTTAAGAAAAACCCTATCTTTAAATTAAATATATATCGACCAACCACAAAATTCCTTCATAAATTAAAAAAAAACCGCTGAAGCCTCGCGATCGACGACGGCGAACGCTCCTCCTTTCCCGTCCATTTTCCCGTCGCTCCGATCACCAACACCCACCACCCCTTTGCAACTTCTAGTAAATCTCCCACCCCTCTACAAATCCGTTCCACCCTCGACCTCCACCTTCCAGCCGTCGACGAGATCTAGCCCTCCCAACCTGACGCCGTCGACGCCCCGCCACGCCCTCCACCTGCAACCGAGTGGGGCCTACCTGGCGACGATAGGCGCGCCTCACGATGCCCTACGTCGTGGTATGGTTGGATTTTGACCAAGTGCAGCGGATTGAAAACTATTGCTAAACCTAGTTTCGAACATCAAAGGAAAGGTACGGCTGTTAGCAATTTTGAACTGTTTTGACGTTTAAAAGTGTTGCAAACTTTGAAAAATCGTATCTTTTTGCTATATGATCGAAATTCAGTGAAACAAGAGACGCCGGGACTGTGAGGACGTCTTCTGCATTTTAGAAGAGACCGCATATTTTTCTGAGCCTTCTGCTATTTTTGGTGGAGTGGAACCCAATGTGAGATTTCTAATTTACAAACGATATGGAAAACGACGATGTATACATTATATAGTCGATGTATGAGTTATATAAGCGTTGTACACCTCATGTATAAGCGTTGTATAAGTTGTATGTTCGATGTATAAGTTATATATGCATTGTAAAAATTATATATGTGTTGAAATAGAAGTGAATTGCTATATATAAATATATATATATATATATATATATCTATACTCCCCTCGTCCACAAACCATGGACGATATTTATTGGTTGTGATTGGTGTGAAAATTGATTGATAGCGAATGGTTGTTTGGGATTGTTTGTGGTTGATATTGATTGATTGTGGTTGAAAAATACCCGTTTGTGGTTGAGAAATATTTGGTTGAAACCACATAGGATTAGTTTGTGGAAATGAAATAAATATATACATGCCGCCTGCGTGCGAACTAGATGCATGATCCCCATTGTCAAAAACCGCGAGGTTTTAAGGTAGAGCGAGGAGCAGTACTAGGGACGGTCCCGGTTTTAACTACCCTGCCGTTATGCTGCCGAAATTTTGAATAATATTCATGTGTTTGAATTATTTTCATTTGCTGAAACTATATTTATTCCTTGAATAGAAAACCTTCATATGTTGAATCGATATTCATTCGTTGATTAGAAATTCATGTGTTGAATGGTATTCGTGTTTTAAATATAAAAATCACATTTTTATCTATATATAGAAACTATAGAAAACCTTCATGTGTTGAATCGATATTCATTCGTTGGATTGAAATTCATGTGTTGAATGGTATTCATATTTTGAAATAAATTGTTTTATAATAAAAATCGCATTTTTATCATCCATATGAACTATGTAAAATGAACTTGTTTTAAAATAAATTGTTTTATAATAAAAATCCTATTTTTATCCCTTATATACACTATATAAAATAATTGTGTTTTGAAATGAATTGTTTTACAATAAAAATCACATTTTTATTATATACATGAGTTGTTGAAATGTGAAGTGTTAAAAATAGCCACTCGTTCAAATAGATATGCATGAGTTGAAATATTCATTAATTAGCTAATGATAGGATTTTTGCCTATGCATACAACATTAGAATGAATGGTGCTTTTAAACCAAATGGAATCAAATATGAAGTTGAATGGAAAATGATAAGTGATAAGAACTGTATATATGTACATGCATATTTATTGAACAGGTTATAGCAAAGGGGCTAGAGAAAAGGAATAAAATTTTGTGCCCGACAAATAGGTACACATTTACTGTTTTGTTTGGGTGATGATTTTATGAGCCTGTTGGCTAGCCGCTTGGCTTTTTCTTTTTCTTTTTGACATGAGACGCCCGTGTGGCTATTTGGGAATTTTCCCAGCCCCTCCCATACAAAGGAGGTTATGGCAAAATTTTCCAAAATTTAAAGGCGTTAGTGAAATATTTGAAGTGAAAACGATATTGAAATTGTTGAATGAACTATATTTATATAAATATATAAATATAAATAAAATTAAAATGAAACATGGCTGTGCAGTTCGTGTTTTGAAACCGTGATTTCAAACAACTAATGCGGGAAATCCGACCATTGGATTTTCCCGAAACCGCAACCGTTGGGTTCGCCTTGGAAATATCTTTCCAACGGCACCAACTTTGTAAAAATCCAACGGTTGCATTGTCTGGAATGTTTAATTCAAATCTGAAGAAAAACAGCGCCAGAAACGATTATATTTATATATATATAAATATAATTATATTTAATCGAATAACGACGCTGCATTTCGTATTTTGAAATCGAAACTTCAAACGATTGTACCGGGAGATCCGACCGTTGGATTTTCCCGAAACTGGAACCGTTGGATTCGTTTTGAAAAGATCTTTCTAATGATGTAAATTTTTTAAAGATCCAACGGTTAGATTTTCAGATATGTGTAAATTAAATCTGAAGAAAAACAGCGCCACGGCCGCGTTATGGCCCGAAGCGTCGTTTTGACAAAATTGGCTATTTTAAAATTAACAAAAATAGCGATAAATTGTTATAAAATATCATAAACGATATGGAATGGAAATAAACTGAATTTGCTCGATTTATGTGGCTTTTGATGGTTGAATGTGTTTGGTGTGAAAAATACATTAAAGAACAAGTTGGTGTTGTCGATTGATTTAACCATTGAAATAAATTGGTTTGAAATTCTAAAAATACGTGAATTATTTGAAAAGGCCGAGTTAATTCTCATTTCAAATAATTGACCGACGATTGAAAGTCGAAGATGAAGATGATGGTCGAAGACCGGAGATCTTCGCCTCGTTTTGATGGTAACCGAGGTCCTGATTAGGAGGCATCCCGAAATATGGATAATGAGTGGTGATCGTCCAGACGTACGTGGTGATCGATGGGTTTGCGAGGTATTTAGTGCCTCCGGTTTCGTTCAGACCCAGAACGGACTTGTAAATGGACTGTGTGTCTGACATTGGATTTTATTATGTGTTGATTGATCTCTATTAAATATACATCTGTTTGGCGGCGAGAATTTATTCTTTTGCTTAACGCCCTTCTCTGAGACGCACGAGCTCAGAGGTTGTGTATCGATGGACATCAGTCGCATGGCATGAATTGCTAGTGTGGCATGCCTAAGTGGCAAATGATCAGGGCATCTGTTGAAAAGCAAAGTCTTGTGGTGATGATCAAAGCACCGCCTGTGTGGCATAGCTTTGTGTATAACGTGAATGCGCAAACCTCACACCCCGGTATGAACCAGAAACGGGAGAAGGTCCTCAGGGAGGGCATGCGTTTCATTCTAGCTAGGGTGGTGTCAGTGACCTACCAGCCCTGACATTTATATACTGTTCACCTGTGTGGTTGTTGCTGTTGCAAGGCGCCTCGGTTTGATCAGACAATCCGGGTCCGATGGAGTCATTCGTTGGCTCATTTGCGCCCCACAGGGCAGGATGACGTATTGCTCAGGCATTTAAATCCACATCGGTGGATCGGCCTTGTCACTCCAAGGGTCGATGCGTTCTGATCCTGAGACATGGTAGGCTAGATTGTCTCGAATTCGGTAAGGACTATCTTTTGCCTTGGTTCATGACGGAAATCCAATTTTGAAATACGTGACTGTGCGGTTTTGATTGTGTGTGTGTGTATATATATATATATATATATATATATATGGCGACATGATATATGGTACCCATGCCGTCTATGATTGATAGTAATGATTTGAAATTGTTTTCAAAGCATATAAACACTAGAAATAATATCAAATGCCTTTGTTTTATTCGTATCAAGCATAATTTGGCCATTATAAGGTAAAACTCTATCCTCCGGTTTGCGTTGCATTGTGTGATGGGAACTGAGTCTTATAATGGCTTCATTTTTATAAAAAGCATTGCGATGTTTAAAAGAAAGATTTGTTTTAAAGCACTGGCAATCCAATGGAGTAAACCCGTTCCACGAAAGTGGCGTGGTCTTGTGATTAGCCATATATTAAATGTGTTGAGTAGATTTCTCATACCAGTCCCTTGACTGACTCATAGTTTGTTTCACTTTCAAACTCGGGTGCCCCTTTTTCTACACGGGCAACCTTGTATTCAGGTTTAGCTGGTTCTTTCTGGATTGCTGGAGTTGAAGATGGATTCTATTATTTATCTCTTTTTATGTTGTTCAGCTCCTATTGTACATATTTTGTTTATTTCCGCTGTAGACATTTATGTATAGCTGAACTGTATTTGTACTAAGTAAGATCCTGTATACTGTGTAACTCTGATGATTTCGTTTATCCATTATATTCTATTGTTCATTATCTGGTGTATTTATTTAATTCTGTTCTGCTATTATCTGTTTCTGTGTTATATTCCATGGATTACCCTTGCCACCGTCAGTACGGGGTTTGGGGTCGTCTCATTTGGTATCAGAGCTTTGGTTAAGCTTAGTTCTAGGATATAACATATTAACGAACTCGTCAGAAATAGAACTAGTAGGGTTCTAGGACGGGCAACTCAATACAGATAGGATCAGTAATATCCTAGTATGAGTAAAGAAGAATGAAATAACACCTCGATAGACACATTTACATTGAAGTATATGTTTCTATGTTTTAAATTATCTTTTCTGTGACCTAACACTTGATCTGCTATTTGTAGAAGTGCTAGAAAATGAGTGTCAGAAACAGAAGGAATGCAGAATCGGATATTGAGGCCCTATTAATCAAATATCGAAATATGTGTGGAATACCGTTCTCTGGTGAAGAATCTATTATGAAGACACAGGCTTGGATTCGTTCGACTGAAAAGATCTTTGATGGTTTAAAGCTGAGGGAGGACCAGAAAAGATTACTGGCGTCCTGGGCACTCAAAGATGAAGCTTTGTTCTGGTGGGATTCAGTTATTGAGAATAATCCAGAAGGTGATATCACCTGGGATAGATTCAAAATGATTTTCTTAGAAAGATTTACTCCTCCAGAAGCGACTGAGCGATTATGCGATGAATTTTCTTATCTGATACAAGGTGATATGACTATTCCAGAATATCATAAGAAATTCAACAAACTTTCTCACTTTGCTCCTCATCTGATTAAAGACCCAAAGAGGAAGAATCTGAGATTTATTCATGGCCTGCAAAGAAAATATCAGAATAGTGTACTGAGGAATGTGAAACTTCCTTTCTCAGAAATGATTTATATGGCTTATCAGTATGAAGATCTCGATAGGAGAGGTATGCTGCGAGACGAAGAAGAAATCAGTTCTAGCAGCAAAAGAAAATTCGAGGTTGATAGCCCTGAGACAAGTGTGCAGCCTAAGGCAAGTACAAAGGATGAGATTAGGAAGAGGCCAAAGGTCAGTCAGAAGAAGGTAAAGGCAGTCGTCTGTCTAAAGTGTAATCAGCAAGGGCATTCAATGAGGAACGGCAGATCTTCGAACAGACATAAGGATGGTGGTTCTAAATCCGAGAAAAATTTTCAGGAAACTAGAAAGTGCGTTCAATGCCGTCGGATTGGCCATCTTGAAAAGGACTGCACGCAATTTAAGAAGTCCAAACCAGCGCATGTAAATGAAGTAGCAGAAACTTCTGATCCCTCAGCAAGTCAAGGAAGATCTGATGTTTTAGAAGGAACGCTTACTGTCAAAAACATTCCAGTTAAAGTACTGTTTGACACAGGCGCGTCGCGAAGCTTTATTGCAAAGAGTGAAGTCAAGAAGTTGGATTTGAGGTTGAAGAAGCTCAAAGAACCAATGACGGTCCAAAATCCAGTTGGGGATTCCATCAATCTCAGTTAGATATGTGCAGTACCTGTCTCTTATTCTTGCTATAAATTCCCTATTATCTCTATCGTCATGAATTTTAATGAATTCGATCTTATTCTGGGATTGGATTGGCTAACCAAATATGAAGCAGAGGTTAGATGCACCGAGAGAGTTGTAAAGGCAAAGGCACAATCGGGGAATTATATAACCATATCTTGTGAAGGCCCGACATCAAATAGAAAGGACTTCTGGGCAGCTTTGGATGTTTCTCCAGCCCAAATAGAAAATATCCCTGAAGTCGCAGAGAATATTCCTGACCACATCAAAGATATCCCTGTCGTCAAGAACTATGCGGATGTGTTCGAAGAAGTTGTTCGCTTACCTCCGCAGAGAGAAATAGAGTTCAAAATTTCTTTAATTCCGAATGCAAGGCCGGTAGTTCACGCTATTCGAAGAATGTCCTTGAAAGAGAAGGAGGAATTAGACAATCAAACACGACAGCTCGTATGGAAGGGTCTGATCAGGCCTAGTTTCTCTGATTGGGGAGCAGCAGTGGTGTTTGTCCCAAAATCTGACGGTACTCTACGGCTATGTGTGGATTATCGTGATTTGAACAAGCCGACCATAAAGAACAAATATCCGTTGCCGCGAATAGGTGATTTGTTGGATAGATTAAATGGAGCACAGGTATTCTCAAGGATGGACCTAGCTACAGGCTTCCATCAACTTCGAATTGCCGAAGAGTGTGTTCCAATGACAGCATTCAGAGGTCCCGACTTATTCTACGAGTGGTTAGTAATGCCGTTCAGCTTATGTAACGCTCCAGCTTACTTCGTCGATCTGATGAATAGAGTGTTTAGAGGGGTTTTGAATAAATTTGTTCTGGTTTTCATTGACGATATTCTAATCTTCTCTAAATCAAAGGCAGAACATGAAAAGCATCTGGAACAGGTTATAGAAATTCTGAGATGGAATGTATTAAAAGCCAAATTTTCCAAATGTATCTTCTGGCAAGAGGAAGTAAAATTTCTAGGCCATGTAGTATCGAAAGAAGGAATTGCTGTGGATCCAAGCAAAATCACAGCTATTCAGAATTGGAAACAGCCCAGTAACCCCACTGAAGTCCGCAGTTTTCTCGTATTGGCTGGCTATTACCGGAAGTTCGTTAAAAACTTTTCGAAGATATCTGGTCATTTAACGAAGCTTACGAAGAAGCACTCTAAATTCAAATGGATTCCAGAAAGTGAGGAGGCTTTTGAAGAGCTAAAGTTAAGACTAACGACTGCTCCAGTGGTAACCATCATAGATGGCAATCAGAATTTGAAAGTCTGGACTGATGCTTCTAGAGAAGGCCTTGGCGCAGTGTTAATGCAAAGGGGCCAAGTGATTGCTTATGCTAGCCGTCAACTGAAGCCGCACGAGAAAAACTAAGTAACTCATGATCATGAGTTATTGGCTATAGTATTTGCCTTGAAAATCTGGAGGCACTATCTTCTGGGTGAGAGATTTGAACTGTTTACAGATCACTAGTCGCTAAAGTATCTATTCACTCAAAAAGACCTGAATCTGAGGCAGCAATGTTGGCTGGAGTTTCTTGCAGCATATGAATTTGAAATTATATACACTCCAGGGAAAGCAAATGTCGTGGCCGATGCGTTAAGCCGAAAGAATGAGATGATCGCCAGCTTTATTATCACGACTTCATTGATAGATAAAATATCTTCTCTTCAAAAGGATGATCACTTCATTCAGAAGATCAGAGAGATAATTCAACAAGGCGAACCCTCGAGTTTTCAAGTTGATAATGAGGGGATTCTAAGGCTCAAAGGTCGAATATGTGTTCCTAACATTGCTGAGCTCCGAAAGGAAGTTCTGGACGAATGTCACAAGTCAAAACTTAGTATCCATCCGGGAGTAAGCAAAATGTATAATGACATCAAACACACTTTCTGGTGGAGGTCGATGAAGAGGGACATTTCTTTATTTGTTAGCCGATGCCCTACTTGCTTGCTAGTCAAGAGCGACCAACAGAAACTGGCCGGATTATTGCAACCACTAGACGTTCCTGGTTGGAAGTGGGAACATATTTCAATGGACTTCGTTGATGGTCTGCCCAGAACCAGAAAAGGGAATGACAGTATTTGGGTTATCGTAGATCGCTTCACGAAGACCACCCATTTTATACCTGTCAGATCAAACAGAACTGCTTAGAGTCTGGCGCAGATATACTTCAGGGAAATAGTTAGACTACATGGAGTGCCGCTCAGTATAGTCAGTGATAGAGATACAATATTCACTAGCAAATTCTGGGAGGCGTTTCAAGTCGAGCTAGGAACGAAGTTGAACTTGAGCACCGCTTATCATCCTCAGATAGACGGCCAGACTGAGAGGGTGAATCGTATTTTAGAAGATCTATTGCATGCTTGTGTTATAGATTTCGTTGGATCATGGGAAGACCATCTGCATTTGGCTGAATTCTCATATAACAACAGCTACCAGGCGAGTCTGACAATGTCGCCATTCGAAGCATTGTATGGTAGACCGTGCCGATCTCCTGCTTGTTGGGTCGAACCCGGTAATAGACTTGTGTTGGGTCCGGATATGATCCGAGAAGCTGCCGACAAAGTCGATTTTATTAAGAAGCGATTACTCGCCGCTCAAAGCCGACAAAAGAGCTATGCTGATAGAAGATGAAGAGATATATCCTTTGCTATTGGCGGCTATGTATATCTGAAAGTATCACCGATGAAAGGAGTTATCCGGTTCGGTAAAACTGGAAAGTTGGCGCCCAAATTCATTGGTCCGTTTCCTACTTTGGAACGGATCGGAACTCTCACTTATAGGGTCAAACTGCCTGACTGGTTGCTTGGGGTTCATGATGTATTTCATATATCTCAACTTCGAAAGCACGTTCATGATCCAGACTTGATCGTGGAAGAAGCAGCTCAACAGGACATTGAAATTACCCCAGAATTGAGAAGAGAGCCGCTAAAGATCATCGGCAAAGAAACCAAAGAGCTGAGGAACAAGAAGGTTCTCTTAGTCAAAGAGCCATGGAGTGGAGATCTGCGAGATTGTACTAGGGAAACTGAGGAGAGCAATCAGAAAGCATATCCTAGATGCCGGGTGGATATCTCTGATTGACTCCGGTGCAAGGTACATTTACCATACTTTGCATTACCACTTAGTTCTCTATTCTGTTGTTATTTTCTTTCCATGGATGTGCACTTATTGTTGGTTGTGTTAGGTAACTGTAGATTTGATTAATTGAATTATTGAAACAATAGTTATTTTAATCAATGATAGAATTATGGCGAAAATTTTCGAAAATTCCTAGTGTTAGCCAAATTTTTGGAGAATTTGAAAATTATCAGAAATTGGAGAATTGAAACCAGATCGAACGTAGAGTTGATTTATCAAACCACTTTCGACTTTGTTCCTTTTCGGGGACGAAAATTTTTAAGTGGGGGAGATTGTAACGACCCAGAAAATCTGAACCAATTAAAATTTTTTATATTGGCTAAAATAATGGATTTTAAATATCTAAAATAAATATTTTAAATAATGGCAATGGAAAGTGAGTTTGAATCGACAATTGAAAACGAATATAATTAATTATAATTATAAACAAGGCCTGAAATGGCGCTGCAGTTTCAAAAATTGAATTCAAACTTTGTCGGACTGTACCAGGTGCAAAACAAAATGGATTTTAGTGAAACCAAAAATATTTAAATCTGTTAGTGAATATCTTTCTAATGAATCTGAAAAATCGAATTTTCATAACAGAAAGCAAAAGTTATGGCCAAATGATTTTTCAGAAAGGTCGCTATGGAATTTATATAGCCAGTGAAATTGGCCATTTTGCATACGACCTCGGAATTCAACGAAACCACTTTTGTTGGATCCGGGATGTGAAGTTATTGCTGGGTTTAAAATTTCATAATTTTTAAAGCTAGTATGTGAGCGTGGCAAAGGAAAATGTGTTTTGGTCCATTACAGTTAAATTGGATCGACCAGAAATGGGCCTTTTTGCAAACGGTCTCAGAATTCGACGAAAGTAGTTTTGTTGGGACCATATCGTCAAAACATAGCTAGATATATTTTTCTGGAATTTTTCGAATCAGTTTGTGGCCCTGGCAAATTGAAAAGTACGTTCAAATTAAATATTGAATGTTTTATACTTTAATTTGAAGGAAAACTGACTGAAACATTCGAATGGGCCTTCGAAACATAACCCATTGTGTTCGGAATGGGGGTAATTAGCTAGGGGCGACAGTCGTTGGGTTTGATAAGGAGTTCGTTTAAGAAAAACCCTATTTTTAAATTAAATATATATCGACCAATCACAAAATTCCTTCATAAATTAAAAAAAAAACCTGAAGCCTCGCGATCGACGACGGCGAACGCTCCTCCTTTCCCGTCCATTTTCCCGTCGCTCCGATCACCAACACCCACCACCCCTTTGCAACTTCTGGTAGATCTCCCTCCCATCTACAAATCCGTACCACCCTCGACCTCCACCTTCCAGCCGTCGACGAGATCTGGCCCTCCCAACCTGACGCCGTCGAAGCCCCGCCACGCCCTCCACCTGCAACCGAGTGGGGTCTACCTGACGTCGATAGGCGCGCCTCACGACGCCCTACATCGTGGTATGGTTGGATTTTGACCAAGTGCAGCGGATTGAAAACTATTGCTAAACCTAGTTTCGAACATCAAAGGAAAGGTACGACTGTTATCAATTTTGAACTGTTTTGACGTTTAAAAGTGTTGCAAACTTTGAAAAATCGTATCTTTTTGCTATATGATCGAAATTCAGTGAAACAAGAGACGCCGGGACTGTGAGGACGTCTTCTGCATTTTAGAATAGACCGCATATTTTTCTGAGCCTTCTGCTATCTTTGGTGGAGTGGAACCCAATGTGAGATTTCTAATTTATAAACGATATGGAAAATGACGATGTATAAATTATATAGTCGATGTATGAGTTATATAAGCGTTGTACACCTCATGTATAAGCGTTGTATAAGTTGTACGTTCGATGTATAAGTTATATATGCGTTGTAAAAATTATATATGTGTTGAAATAGAAGTGAATTGATATATATAAATATAAATAAATATATATATCTATACGCCCCTCGTCCACAAACCATGGACGATATTTATTGGTTGTGATTGGTGTGAAAATTGATTTATAGCGAATGGTTGTTTGGGATTGTTTGTGGTTGATATTGATTGATTGTGGTTGAAAAATACCCGTTTGTGGTCGAGAAATATTTGGTTGAAACCACATAGGATTAGTTTGTGGAAATGAAATAAATATATACATGCCGCCTGCGTGCGAACTAGATGCATGATCCCTATTGTCAAAAACCGCGAGGTTTTAAGGTAGAGCGAGGAGCCGAACTAGGGACGGTCCCGGTTTTAACTACCCTGCCGTTATGCTGCCGAAACTTTGAATAATATTCATGTGTTTGAATTATTTTCATTTTTATTCGTTGAATAGAAAGCCTTCATGTGTTGAATCGATATTCATTCGTTGATTAGAAATTCATGTGTTGAATGGTATTCGTGTTTTAAATATAAAAATCACATTTTTATCTATATATAGAAACTATAGAAAACCTTCATGTGTTGAATCGATATTCATTCGTTGGATTGAAATTCATGTGTTGAATGGTATTCATATTTTGAAATAAATTGTTTTATAATAAAAATCATCTTTTTATCATCCATATGAACTATGTAAAATGACCTTGTTTTAAAATAAATTGTTTTACAATAAAAATCCTTTTTTTATCCCTTATATACACTATATAAAATAATAGTGTTTTGAAATGAATTTTTTTACAATAAAAATCACATTTTTATTATATACATGAGTTGTTGAAATGTGAAGTGTTAAAAATAGCCACTCGTTCAAATAAATATGCATGAGTTGAAATATTCATTAATTAGCTAATGATAGGATTTTTGCCTATGCATACAACATTAGAATGAATGGTGCTTTTAAACCAAATGGAATCAAATATGAAGTTGAATGGAAAATGATAAGTGATAAGAACTGTATATATGTACATGCATATTTATTGAACAGGTTATAGCAAAGGGGCTAGAGAAGAGGAATAAAATTTTGTGCCCAACAAATAGGTACACATTTATTGTTTTGTTTGGGTGATGATTTTATGAGCATGTTGGCTAGCCGCTTTGCTTTTTCTTTTTCTTTTTGACATAAGACGCCCGGGTGGCTATTTGGGAATTTTCCCAGCCCCTCCCGTACAAAGGAGGTTATGGCGAAATTTTCCAAAATTTAAAGGCGTTAGTGAAATATTTGAAGTGAAAATGATATTGAAATTGTTGAATGAACTATATTTATATAAATATATAAATATAAATAAAATTAAAACGAAACGTGGCCATGCAGTTCGTGTTTTGAAACCGTGATTTCAAACAACTAGTGCGGGAAATCCGACCATTGGATTTTCCCGAAACCGCAACCGTTGGGTTCGCCTTGGAAATATCTTTCCAACGGCACCAACTTTGTAAAAATCCAACGGTTGGATTGTCTGGAATGTTTAATTCAAATCTGAAGAAAAACAGCGGCAGAAACGATTATATAAATATATATATATATATATATATATATATATAATTATATATAATCGAATAAAGACGCAGCAGTTCGTATTTCGAAATCGAAACTTCAAACGATTGTACCGGGAGATCCGACTGTCGGATTTTCCCGAAACTGGAACCGTTGGATTCGTTTTGAAAAGATCTTTCTAATGATGTAAATTTTGTAAAGATCCAACGGTTAGATTTTCAGATATGTGTAAATCAAATCTGAAGAAAAATAGCGCCACGGCCGCGTTATGGCCCGAAGCGTCGTTTTGACTAAATTGGCTATTTTAAAATAAACAAAAATAGCGATAAATTGTTATAAAATATCATAAACGATATGGAATGGAAATAAACTGAATTTGCTCGATTTATGTGGCTTTTGATGGTTGAATGTGTTTGGTCTGAAAAATACATTAAAGAACAAGTTGGTGTTGTCGATTGATTTAACCATTGAAATAAATTGATTTGAAATTCTAAAAATACGTGAATTATTTGAAAAGGCCGAGTTAATTCTCATTTCAAATAATTGACCGACGATTGAAAGTCGAAGATGAAGACGATGGTCGAAGACCGGAGATCTTCACCTCGTTTGGATGGTAACCGAGGTCCTGATTGGGAGGCATCCCGAAATATGGATAATGAGTGGTGATCGTCCAGACGTACGTGGTGATCGATGGGTTTGCGAGGTATTTAGTGCCTTCGGTTTCGTTTAGACCCAGAACGGGCTTGTAAATGGACTGTGTGTCTGACATTGGATTTTATTCTGTGTTGATTGATCTCTATTAAATATACATCTGTTTGGCGGCGAGAATTTATTCTTTTTCTTAACGCCCTTCTCTGAGACGCACGAGCTCAGAGGTTGTGTATCGATGGACATCAGTCGCATGGCATGAATTGCTAGTGTGGCATGCCTAAGTGGCAAATGATCAGGGCTTCTATTGAAAAGCAAAGTCTTGTGGTGATGATCAAAGCACCGCCTGTGTGGCATAGCTTTGTGTATAACGTGAATGCGCGAACCTCACACCCTGGTATGAAACAGAAACGGGAGAAGGACCTCAGGGAGGGCATGCGTTTCATTCTAGCTAGGGTGGTGTCAGTGACCTACCAGCCCTAACATTTATATACTTTTCACATGTGTGGTTGTTGCTGTTGCGAGGCGCCTCGGTTTGATCGAACGATCCGGGTCTGATGGAGTCATTCGTTGGCTCATTTGCGCCCCATAGGGCGGGGAGACGTATTGCTCAGGCATTTTAATCCACATCAGTGGACCGGCCATGTTGCTCCAAGGGTAGATGCGTTCTGATCCTGAGACATGGTAGGCTAGATTGTCTCGAATTCGGTAAGGACTATCTTTTTCCTTGGTTCATGACGGAAATCCAATTTCCAAATACGTGACTGTGCGGTTTGGATTGTATATATATATATGGCGACATGATATAAGGTACCCATGCCGTCTATGATTGATAGTTATGATTTGAAATTGTTTTCAAAACATATAAACACTAGAAATAATATCAAATGCCTTTGTTTTATTCGTATCAAGCATAATTTGGCCATTATAAGGTAAAACTCTGTCCTCCGGTTTGCGTTGCATTGTGTGATGGGAACTGAGTCTTATAATGGCTTCATTTTTATAAAAAGCATTGCGATGTTTAGAAGAAAGATTTGTTTTAAAGCACTGGCAATCCAATGGAGTAAACCCGTTCCACGAAAGTGGCGTGGTCCTGTGATTAGCCATATATTAAATGTGTTGAGTAGATTTCTCATACCAGTCCCATGACTCACTCGTAGTTTGTTTCACTTTCAAACTCGGGTGCCTCTTTTTCTACACGGGAAGCCTTGTATTCAGGTTTAGCTGGTTCTTTCTGGATAGCTGGAGCTGAAGATGGATTCTATTATTTATCTCTTTTTATCCCGTTCAACTCCTATTGTACGTATTTTGTTTATTTCCGCTGTAGACATTTATGTATAGCTGAACTGTATTTGTACTAAGTAATATCCTGTATACTGTGTAACTCTGATGATTTAGTTTATCTAGTATATTCTATTGTTCATTATCTGGTGTATTTATTTAATTCTGTTATGCTATTATCTGTTTCTGTGTTATATTCCACGGATTACCCTTGCCACCGTCAGTACGGGGTTTGGGGTCGTCTCATTTACCTCAGAATAGTTAAATTTATTCTTTAAAATAATCAGTTGAGGTGTATATGATTCTGACAGTGTTTTGTTCATTATTTGGAAATTTCCCGTGCTTCGCACACGGTGTATTCTTCTCTTTTATTATTTGTGCTTGGCAATGTTCCAACCTCCTTCCGTTCCTTTTATTTCTCTTTTAATGATTATTAAATTATTAAATAATTTAAAATAATCAATTCAACTTATTTATTTGTCTATTATTCATATTTCAAAATGAGCGAGCTTCTCAGTTGAACTTGCCGATTTGATCTCAACTTCTATTGTCCACTTGCCTCCTGCTTAATTAAATAAAAACACTACCTTTATTAATTTATTTCTTATTTAAATTTTAAATTTAAAACTATATTTAAAATTTAAAAACACGTATTCATTTGAAATAGAACACCAGACTTTGGCACTGCCAGAGTACCGGATTTGGCAAGTGCCAGAACCGGACTTTGGCATTGCCAGAGTGCCAGACTCCGGCACTACAAAAATGCCAGACTTTGGCATTAGCCAAAGTGCCAGGCATTGGCACTGCCAAGTGCCAGGCCTTTGGCATTTGCCAAAGTGTCAGATTTGGCAAATGCCAAATCGGGTTTGGCAAGTGCCAAGCCTGGTTTGGCAAGTGGCAAACCATGGCATTTGGCAAGTGCCAAATCAATTGGCATTTACAAATTTTCACAGCAGGTAGCCGTGCACGGTGGTGCACGTGTACTCCACCGTCGGCCATCGTGGCGACTTCTCGACCGTCCCACCACATCATGCTTCGCCTCCAGGTCGATGATCCACTGCCAGACCGTCGATCCTCCACTGCTACAGTGAAAACACTGTTCGAGCTCCTCACGTCCAGAAAACATCATCGGGGAAAACCCGTCGTGCTCGCGCCTCAGACCACCGGCCGCCGAGCCCTTCTAACCACGGCACCGCAACCTCCTGACGTCGCCAATCCCCTTGACTTCGCCTCCAAAACATCGCCGATGGTGAGCAGTTCCGTCGAATACAGGTGAACCCATTTCCACAAGAAAAACCCTAAATTCGTTCCATTTGCAAAATCTATTCATTATAAAAATATGTTTGCATTTTTCCCTCATTACCCGGTCCCCGACAATCATCCCCTCGCAATCGCTTGACCTCTGACTTCTCCGATGATCGGAATTTGATCAAAGATCATTTTCAGGTCATCTTCGAATTCCTCGCAATCCACATGCTTAAAAATCGTGATATTCATTTTAAAAATCATCATTTTCATTGGTGATCCTATTCATATCATCAAAACGGGTTTTCATCACATTTGAATTTTGACTTTGATTTTGTATTTATAGAGAACTTCCCTGTATCATTCTGTTTTGAACTTTAGGCTTTTAAATATTATTCCTTTGATCTGATATGTGTTTGTATGGTGTGTTTACACTAGATTCACACACTTTTAGTAATCAAAATGTGGATCATCATGGATTACTTATCAATGAACAAGTTCGGTATTTAACAGAACATATGCAGGAGTTCAATACTGGTAATCATCAAATCATATACACACACATACTATGATAAATACTACATGATAGATCAAACTACAGAGATGAACTCAGGGTGTTATATATCATGATCTACTGGTTAACACTAACAGACAGTAAACAACAAAACATAGCAGTTTGATCTATGTAAAACTATTTTACAGTAATAATTTAAACCAGAAAATTTTAGAGTGTTTCACTCACCAAATGCTTTCCTAGATCCAGAAAATGTTTTCAGAATTTAGTAGTGAACTAGATTTTTGTTTGTGAGAAAATGTGAGAGCTTGTGATGGTATTTATAGGCAAACTCATGCATTAAAATATGAATTTCTGCACATGTTTTCTTACAGTAAACTCTTAGCCTCACCCCTCTTCTACTAGTACCAACGGCACAAAATGAGGAGCACATGCATTTGAACAATTTGTTTTATTAAGGATGGTAGCCAATGCCATTGTCCTAGGTGATGGCTTCTAGAAGCTTAAACCATTCTTGCATTAAATGCTTGTATCCTCCTTGTATAAAAAAAATGAGATTTTCTTTGTCTCTTCCTGTTAGACATTTTCTTTGCCACTAAGTCATGCACATGCAAGCTACACAACTAGGAATTTAGGGAAATGGTTTTTCAGTCCTAGTTTACTATTTTTAGCATCCATCATTTAATGTTGCACATATCTCTGATTTGCTTTGCAATTTAAAATGATTTTGTTGGCAAGATATTTTCAAAAAATGATTTAATATTTGCATGTTGCATAGCTTTTTAATAGAGTAATGGTTTATGCTATGCTTAGCTACACTATTCAGTGATAAAATCTTATTAAGGATTTTGTCTCATGTTTGCATATTTTTGTCTCTTGTTTCAAGATATTTGTTTTGGTAAATGTTTTATGTGTCATTGTTCATTTTTGGCCGACTTGTTCCTATCCCATATGCGTACTTGCTTGGTTATTTTGTTCTAGGGTCCTTCTCTATTTTTTTAAGTGAGCCAAATACCTTTTCTTATACTTCATGTCATATGGATTTTTGTTTTTAAAGCCTTGCTTTGTTAAATGGTCAAACCATGAACCATTATATTCTTGTATGTATATTCTCACTTATGATTTCTCTTTAAATGTAATATACTTGTTTTATAAATTTCAAATCCTAAGATTTATTAAGTATATACATTATTCTGTTGTTACATACATATGCTTATCCATATATATATATATATATATCAAGATTTTACTTTAGTTTTGTTTTTATATAGCAAATCTCATTTTAATTTCTTATTAAAATGATTTGAAAACTAGTCGAAAAAGTCGAGACATTACAATGAATTTGGGACATGACAATTAGATAACTTGAAAACGACCAACTCGAGGTTGGGTTGAATTTGCAACGTAAATCTGCCCGCAACAGCCCGGCAAATCCAGTAGTTGCAAATAATAGGACCCAATGTGAGTAGTTGGTCATATAGCACTTTAAACCCGAGGTTAGACTAGGTTATGGTGTAAATCTGCCCGGAACCGCCCGGCACATCCAGTAACCGTAACCAAGTCTAATGTGAGAGGTTGGGGTGCGTTAAGTGAATTAATGCCACATGGTAATGTTAAGTCATGGACCCCTTGAATATACTTAACCAATTTGACACGCCGATTTGATAGGCTTAAGTCTTGAACTGCTTGTATATATTCTTAACCAACTAGATACATGTTTGGGTAGGGTTAAGTCATGACCTTTTTAATGACAACACTTAACCCATTAGAAATCCTAGCCACGTTGTAACGACCCAGAAAATCTGAACCAATTTAAAATTTTTAAATTGGCTAAAATAATGGATTTTAAATATTTACAATAAATATTTTAAATAATGGCGATGAAAACTGAGTTGAAATCGACATTTGAAAACCAATATAATTAATTATAATTATATATAGAATTGAAAATGGCGTGGTAGTTCGATAATTCGATTTCAAACTTCAATTGAATATACCGGGTGCAAAACAATCCGGATTTTAGTGAAACCAAAAATATTTAAATATGTTAGTGAATATCTTTCTAACGAATCCGACCAATCGAAATTTGATAGCGGGAATTAAAAGGTATGTCTAGTTGAAAATTCTGAATAGTCGCTATGGAATTCAGGCCCTTAAAAATGGACATTTTGCAAATGACCTCGGATTTCGACGAAACCACTTTTGTTGGATCCGCAGGGTCAAGTTATTGTTAGGTTTCAAATTTCATAATTTTTCGAATCAATATGTGAGCGTGGCAAAAGAAAACGCGTTTGACCAGTTTCTGTTGATTTTAATCGAATGGAAATTGGCCATTTCTCAAACGGTCTCAGAATTCGACGAAACTAGTTTTGTTAGGACCGTATCGTCAATACGAAGCTAGAAAATATTTTTCTGGAATTTTTCTAGTTAGTATGTGACCCCGGTAATTTGAAATGTGCGTTTAAAATTCAATATAGTGATTTAAATGAAAATTCAAAAGGAAATTGATTGTAACAATCGAATCAGCTTGCGATACATATCCCATTGTGTTCGGAATGGGGGTGAAACGCTATGGGCGACAGGCGGTGGGCCTCGTTTCGAGGTCGTATGTAAAAGTCAACTTTTTGAAAAATTAAATAATAAAATAATTAAAATAAATTTTAATATCTCCCCCCCTTTATCTTCCTTTCTGGCCCCCGTTCGTTTTAATTTCAAAACGAGAAAAAAGAAAAAAAAAACCCTAAAGCCAGCGACACCGCCCCCCACTAAAGCGAACACCGCCATCACCGCCTGTTCCCCCCCCCCCCCCCCCGCCTCCATCGATCGAGCCCCGAAGCCACCGCCTCCATCGATCGAAGACCGCCTCCCCGTTCGAACCCCGAGCCGCCCCTCGAAGCCACCTCCGACGTCTGCGAAGACCTACCCCCCCTCTCTGTAAGTTTTATTTTATTTATCTATTTTATTTTAATTCTGATTTTATTTAAAAGATTAAACTGAATTTTTAAAAGTATATAAAAAAAAAAGTAAAAACTGATTTTCTTTAAAAGATTAAAACTGATTTTCTATTAAAAGATTAAAACTGATATTTTTAAGAAATGTTAAAACTGTTTTCAAAGAAAGATTAAAACTGATTTTCTTTAAAATGTTAAAACTGTTTTCAAAGAAATATTAAAACTGTTTTCAAAGAAAGATTAAAACCGATTTTCTTTAAAAGATTAAAACTGATTTTCTATTAAAAGATTAAAACTGATTTTCTTTAAAAGATTAAAACTGATTTTCTATTAAAAGATTAAAACTGATTTTTTTTAGAAAGGTAAAAATCATATTTTTATATATTGAAAGTCGAAGTAAAAATCATATTTTTATATATTGAAAGTCGAAGTAAAAATCATATTTTTATATATTGAAAGTCGAAGTAAAAATCATATTTTTATATATTGAAAGTCGAAGTAAAAATCATATTTTTATATATTGAAAGTCGAAGTAAAAATCATATTTTTATATATTGAAAGTCGAAGTAAAAATCATATTTTTATATATTGAATAGCATCGTAAAAATTCGATTTTTACATATGTAGAGAATACGGGCAACGAAGCGACAAAAGGCGAGAAAGGCGAGAAAGGCGAGATTTCTATAAGTGAAGTGTCGTGAAGTTGGATAGCTATTGGTGAGATTTCTGATTTAAAATTTATATATATATGTGTGAAGTAAAAGTGAATTGCTATATATATATATATATATATATATATATATATATATATATATATATATATATATATACGCCCCCTCGTCCACAAACCATGGACGATATTTATTGGTTGAAATTGTTGTGAAAATTTAATGATTGTTTGGGATTGTTTGTGATTGATATTGGTTGATTGCGGTTGAAAAATACCCATTGGTGGTTGTGAAATATTTGGTTGAAACCACATAGGATTAGTTTGTGGAAATGAAATAAATATATACATGCCGCCTGCGTGCGAACTAGATGCATGAACCCCATTGTCAAAAACCGCGAGGTTTTAAGGTAGAGCGAGGAGCCGTACTAGGGACGGTGCCGGTGTAACTACCCTGCCGTTATGCTGCCGAAATTTTGAATAATATTTGTGTGTTTGAATTATTTTCATATGCTTAAACTATATTTATTCATTGTATAGAAAACATTCATGTGTTGAATTGATATTCATTCGTTGTTTAGAAATTCATGTGTTGAATGGTATTCATATTTTGAAATAAATTGTTCGATAATAAAAATCACATTTTTATCTATATATAGAAACTATAGAAAACATTCATGTGTTGAATTGATATTCATTCGTTGTTTAGAAATTCATGTGTTGAATGGTATTCATATTTTGAAATAAATTGTTCGATAATAAAAATCACATTTTTATCTATATATAGAAACTATAGAAAACATTCATGTGTTGAATTGATATTCATTCGTTGTTTAGAAATTCATGTGTTGAATGGTATTCATATTTTGAAATAAATTGTTTGATAATAAAAATCACCTTTTATCGACTATATGAACTATATAGAAAAGTAGTGTTTTGAAATGAATCGTTTTACAATAAAAATCACATTTTTATTGTATGCATAAATCGTTAAAATGTGAAGTGTTAAAAATAGCCACTTGTTCAAAATAAACATATATGAGTTGAAATATTCATTAATTAGCTAATGAAATGATTTGCACCTATTTATGTAACATTAGAATGAACGGTGTTTTTTTAAACCAAATAGAAATCAAATATGAAGTTGAATAGAAAATGAAAAATGATATGAACTGTATATATATGTACATGCAATACTCATTGAACAGGTTATAGCAAAGGGGCTAGAGAAGAGGAATAAAATTTTGTGCCCGACAAATAGGTACACATTTACTGATTTGTTTGGGTGATGATTTTGAGCCTGTTGGCTAGCCGCTTGGCTTTTTCTTTTTCTTTTTGAGATTAGAAGGACCGGGAACGCTATTTTCGATTTCCCGATGCTCCCGGTGCAGGGGAGGTTATGGCGAAATTTTTCCAAAATTTAAGGTGTTAGAAAAATATTTGAAGTGAAAACGATATTGAAATTGTTGAATGAACTATATTTATATAAATATAAATAAAATTAAAACGAAACGAAGCCGTGCAGTTCGTATTTTGAAACCGTGATTTCAAACGACTAGTGCGGGAAATCCGACCATTGGATTTTCCCGAAACCTCAACCGTCGGGTTCGCCTTGGAATAATCTTTCCAACGGCACCAACCTTGTAAAAATCCAACGGTTGGATTGTCTGGAATGTTTAATTCAAATCTGAAGAAAAACAGCGCCAGAAACGATTATATTTATTTATATATATAAATATAATTATATTAAATCGAATAACGACGCTGCAGTTCGTAATTTGAAATCGAAAATTCAAACGATTGTACCGGGAGATCCGACCGTCGGATTTTCCCGAAACTGGAACCGTTGGATTCGTTTTGAAAAGACCTTTCTAATGATGTAAATTTTGTGAAGATCCAACGGTTAGATTTTCAGATATGTGTAAATCAAATCTGAAGAAAAACAGCGCCACGGCCGCCTTATGGCCCGAAGCGTCGTTTTGAATAAAATGGCTATTTTAAAATAAATACAAATAGCGATAAATAGTTATAAAATATCATAAGCGATATGGAATGGAAATAAACTGAATTTGCTTGATTTATGTGATGTTTGATGGTTGAATGTGTTTGGTGTGAAAATTACATTAAAGGACAAAATTGGTGTTGTAGAATAATTTAACCATTGAAATAAATTGAATTGAAATTCTAAATATACGTGAATTATTTGAGAAGGCCGAGTTAATTCTCATTTCAAATAATTGACCGACGATTGAAAGTCGAAGATAAAGACGGTGGTCGAAGACCGGAGATCTTCACCTCGTTTGGATGGTAACCGAGGTCCTGATTGGGAGGCATCCCGAAATATGGATAATGAGTGGTGATCGTCCAGACGTACGTGTTGGTCGATGGGTTTGCGAGGTATTTAGTGCCTCCGGTTTCGTTCAGACCCAGAACGGACTTGTAAATGGACTGTGTGTCTGACATAGGATTTATTCTGTGTGGCATGCTAAGATGCAGTGATCAAGGCTTCTGTTGAAAAGCAAAGTCTTGTGGTGATGATCAAAGCACCGCCTGTGTGGCATAGCTTTGTGTATAACGTGAATTCGCGAGCCTCACACCCCGGTATGAACCTAAAACGGGAGAACGGACCTCAGTGAGGGCCTACGTTTCCTCCTAGCTAAAAGTGGCGTCAGTGGTTTTACACGCCCTGACGAGTTTGACTTATGTGGTTGTTGCTGTTGCGAGGCGCCTCGGTTAGATCGGACGATCCAGGTCCGATGGAGTCACTTGTTGGCTCGCTTACGCCCCAAAGGGCGGCGAAACGTAGTGCTCAGGCATTTTTAATCCACTCCGTGTGGACCGGCCCTGTCGCTCCAAGGATCGATGCGTTCTGATCCTGAGACTCGGGCTAGGCAGTCTCGAATTCGGTAAGGACTATCTTTTGCCTTGGTTCATGACGGAAATCCAATTTCCAAATACGTGATCATGCGGTTTTGATTGTATATATATATGGCGACATGATATATGGTACCCATGCCGTCTATGATTGATAGTTATGATTTGAAATTGTTTTCAAAACATATTAACACTAGCAATAATATCAATTGCCTTTGTTTTATTCGTATCAATCATATTTTGGCCATTATAAGGTAAAACTCTATCCTCCGGCTTGCGTTGCATTGTGTGATGGGAACTGAGTCTTATAATGGCTTCATTTTTATAAAAAGCATAGCGATGTTTAAAAGAAAGATTTGTTTTAAAGCACTGGCAATCCAATGGAGTAAACCCGTTCCACGAAAGTGGCGTGGTCCTGTGATTAGCCATATTATATATGTGTTGAGTAGATTTCTCATACCAGTCCCATGACTGACTCGTAGTTTGTTTCACTCTCAAACTCAGGTGCCCCTTTTTCTACACGGGCAGCCTTGTATTCAGGTTTAGCTGGTTCTTTCTGGATAGCTGGAGCTGAAGATGGATTCTATCATTTATTTCTTTTTATGCTGTTCAGCTCCTATTGTACATATTTTGTTTATTTTCGCTGTAGACATTTATGTATAGCTGAACTGTATTTGTACTAAGTAAGATCCTGTATACTGTGTAACTCTGATGATTACTTTTATCCAGTATATTCTATTGTTCATTCTGGTGTATTTATTTAATTCTGTTCTGCTATTATCTGTTTTCTGTGTTATATTCCAAAAGATAACCTTGTTTCTGTGTTATAACTATTTATCGTTCTATTCAGGCCATTATATTATATATATAATATATATAATATATTTTTCGTCGATTTCTATTTTAAAACGAATTATATAAATAGTTTTAAAATTCGTTTCAAAAGCAACTTCAACTTCCATTTCAATTCAAAGCAAAATTGAATTCTTCTTTATAAATTCGTTTCAAAATTCATTTCTATTCAATTCAAATTTCAATTCAATTTGAATTCATTTCAATTCGCTTTCAATTCAATTTGAAATCGTTTTCAATTCAATTCATTTCGAAATCGTTTTCAATTCAATTCATTTCGAAATCGTTTTCAATTCAATTCATTTCGAAATCGTTTTCAATTCAATTCATTTCGAAATCGTTTTCAATTCAATTCATTTCGAAATCGTTTTCAATTCAATTCATTTCGAAATCGTTTTCAATTCAATTCATTTCGAAATCGTTTTCAATTCAATTCATTTCGAAATCGTTTTCAATTCAATTCATTTCGAAATCGTTTTCAATTCAATTCATTTCGAAATCGTTTTCAATTCAATTCATTTCGAAATCGTTTTCAATTCAATTCATTTCGAAATCGTTTTCAATTCAATTCATTTCGAAATCGTTTTCAATTCATTTCGAAATCGTTTTCAATTCATTTCATTTCGAAATCGTTTTCAATTCACTTCATTTCGAAATCGTTTTCAATTCAAATCATTTCGAAATCGTTTTCAATTCAATTCATTTCGAAATCATTTTCAATTCAATTCATTTCGAAATCGTTTTCAATTCAATCCATTTCGAAATCGTTTTCAATTCAATTCATTTCGAAATCGTTTTCAATTCAATCCATTTCGAAATCGTTTTCAATTCAATTCATTTCGAAATCGTTTTCAATTCAATTCATTTCGAAATCGTTTTCAATTCAATTCATTTCGAAATCGTTTTCAATTCAATTCATTTCGAAATCGTTTTCAATTCAATTCATTTCGAAATCGTTTTCAATTCAATCCATTTCGAAATCGTTTTCAATTCAATCCATTTCGAAATCGTTTTCAATTCAATTCATTTCGAAATCGTTTTCAATTCAATTCATTTCGAAATCGTTTTCAATTCAATTCATTTCGAAATCGTTTTCAATTCAATTCATTTCGAAATCGTTTTCAATTCAATTCATTTCGAAATCGTTTTCAATTCAATTCATTTCGAAATCGTTTTCAATTCAATTCATTTCGAAATCGTTTTCAATTCAATTCATTTCGAAATCGTTTTCAATTAAATTCATTTCGAAATCGTTTTCAATTCATTTCATTTCGAAATCGTTTTCAATTCAATTCATTTCGAAATCGTTTTCATTTCAATTCATTTCGAAATCGTTTAAAATCGATATAAATATCGTTCACGTCAAAATGGCGTCAAACTAATCAATACGGCTTCATAAATTTCTATTTCAAATATTTCTTTTTCAAAATAGTTGTTATTATCAAAATATTTCGTTCAACACATGACCAATCTCAAAGGATGAGTACTGTCAACACATGAACCGTTATTTTATATTGATAAAGATGTAAATTTTATTATCAAAATATTTCGTTCAACACATGACCAATCTCAATGGATGAGTGCTGTCAGCACATGAACTTTTATTTTATAATATTCTTTATTTTCTAAATTGGAATGAGGCCCAATCAATCACCATATAATGTTAATTATATGGATTTTCATACAACACATGTATATAATAGCATTGAAAAATAATCAACCATCAACCAAAGTGCACTACATTGTATAAGCATCAAATATAGACATTTAACGCTTATAGCAGCTTGTCAATCAATCGATCGACATATTTAATCAATCAGGATGAGTGAACTTCAAGTTTCATCCCAACACCCGTGTGGGGTTTCAAACAATCAAACAAATATTTGATTCGTGCAGTTGGGCGATGTGTAAAATTTATCGTTTTAGAAAATTTCGGCGGCATAACGGCACGATACTAGAAACGGGACAAGGCCTAGCCTTATCCCCGGTCTAGTGAAGGCCCACGCCATTCACACATCAATCAAATCAACACGGCTTCATAAATTTCTATTTTCAAATATTCTATTTCAAATATTTCTTTTTCAAAATAGTTGTTATTATCAAAATATTTCGTTCAACACATGACCAATCTCAATGGATGAGTACTGTCAACACATGAACCTTTATTTTATATTATTCTTTATTTTCCAAATTGGAATGAGGCCCATGTTGTGTTTGTGTAACACTTATTTAAAATATACGCGAGTTATTCGGAAAGACCGGGTTTATCCCATTCTGAATAATTGATACGACGATAAGTCGAAGATGAAGACGATGGTCGAAGACCGGAGGTCTTCACGTCGTTTGGGTGATTACTGATGATCTTGATTGGGCTGTACACCCAAGAAGATGGAAACAGTTGGTGATCGTCCAGACGTACTTGGAGATCGATGGATATGCGGGGTACTAGGTGCCTCCGGTTTCGTTCAGACCCAGAACGGACTTGTAAATGGACTGTGTGTCTGACATTGGATTTTAGTCCATGTGATTGATCTCTATTAAATATATATCTGTTTGGCGGCGGAGAATTTATTCTCTTGCTTAACGCCCTTCTCTGAGACGTACGAGCTCAGGGGTTATATATTGATGGATATCAATCGCATGGAGTGAATTGCCTGTGTGGCATGCCTAAGTGGCAATTGATCGAGGCTTCTGTTGAAAAGCAAAGTCTTGTGGTGATGATCAAAGCAAGGCCTTTGTGGCGTAGCTTTGTGTAACGTTTACTTCGCGTGTTTCACACCCGGTATGAAACAAAAACGGGAGACGGACCTCAGGGAGGGCATGCGTTTCCTTCTAGCTAAAAAGTGGTGTCAGTGGTTTTACATGCCCTGACGAGTTTGACTTATGTGGTTGTTGCTGTTGCGAGGCGCCTCGGATTGATCGGTCGTTCTCAAACCGATGGAGTCATTTAGTTGGCCCATTTACGCCCCAAAGGGCGGGGAAACGTAGTGTTCAGGCATAATAATCCACATCGGTGGACCGACCCTGTCGCTCCAAGGCTTGCCTGCGCGCTTGCCTGAGACATGGGCTAGATTGTCTCGAATCGGTAGAGGACTATCTTTTGCCTCGGTTCATAGACGGAAATCCAATTTCCAAATACGTGACATTTGCGGTTTTATTTGTAGAGCCTAGTATGGCGACATAGTGGGATGGGGCGCTCATGCCGCCTATGATTGATACTTATGATTTGAAGTTGTTTTATACACTATGCACTTATAATAGTATCAAACGATTTGTTTTAACCGTATCAAGCATTCTTTGGCTGTTATAAGGTAAAACCCTATCCTCGGCTGCGTTGCATTGTGTGATGGGACCTGGGTCTTATAACAGCTTCATTTTTCTTTATTTAGCATTGCGCTGTTTGTTTTATGCACTGGTATTCTTGGGAGGAAACCCGTTCCGTGTTATACGGCGTGGTCCCTTGATTTACCTAACTTTAAAATAAAGATTTACAACTGTTTTAGTTCTCACACCAGTCCCATGACTGACCTGGAGTTTATTGTTTTAACCTAAACTCTGGGTGCCCTTATTTTGACACGGGCAGCTAGTAGTTTTGGTTTTGCAGATTTATATTCACAGGATCCTGGTTTACAGCTGGAACGATATCCGGAAAGCTTTGTATCCGTATATCTCTTCTAGTTGTGTATTATATTATTTTCCGCTGCTATGTATTTAAATGTAATTTAAATCTCTGGTATTTCTGTGTAATATTCATTTATACTCTGTATATTCTTGTAATCTGATGCATTGTTGTGATATACAATGAAATGTTCTTCTATATGCGTTCTGTTTTGTCCTGTTCTCAAACGATAGGGCGTTTTGAACGGTCTAGATCGGTTTAGCGACTGGTTCGGACCGAGCGAAATTCCTTCTCGTCACAGTTGGTATCACGATGAGACGACCCGAATTCCCGTTCTCACGGAAACAAGGTTATCTTTTGGAATATAACACAGAAACAGATAATAGCAGAACAGAATTAAATAAATACACCAGAATGAACAATAGAATATACTGGATAAAAGTAATCATCAGAGTTACACAGTATACATGATCTTACTTAGTACAAATACAGTTCAGCTATACATAAATGTCTACAGCGGAAATAAACAAAATATGTACAATAGGAGCTGAACAGCATAAAAAGAAATAAATGATAGAATCCATCTTCAGCTCCAGCTATCCAGAAAGAACCAGCTAAACCTGAATACAAGGCTGCCCGTGTAGAAAAAGTGGCACCCGAGTTTGAGAGTGAAACAAACTACGAGTCAATCATGGGACTGGTATGAGAAATCTACTCAACGCATATATAATATGGCTAATCACAGGACCACGCCACTTTCGTGGAACGGGTTTACTCCATTGGATTGCCAGTGCTTTAAAACAAATCTTTCTTTTAAACATCGCTATGCTTTTTATAAAAATGAAGCCACTATAAGACTCAGTTCCCATCACACAATGCAACGCAAGCCGGAGGATAGAGTTTTACCTTATAATGGCCAAAATATGATTGATACGAATAAAACAAAGGCAATTGATATTATTGCTAGTGTTAATATGTTTTGAAAACAATTTCAAATCATAACTATCAATCATAGACGGCATGGGTACCATATATCATGTCGCCATATATATATACAATCAAAACCGCACGATCACGTATTTGGAAATTGGATTTCCGTCATGAACCAAGGCAAAAGATAGTCCTTACCGAATTCGAGACTGCCTAGCCCGAGTCTCAGGATCAGAACGCATCGATCCTTGGAGCGACAGGGCCGGTCCACACGGAGTGGATTAAAAATGCCTGAGCACTACGTTTCGCCGCCCTTTGGGGCGTAAGCGAGCCAACAAGTGACTCCATCGGACCCGGATCATCCGATCTAACCGAGGCGCCTCGCAACAGCAACAACCACATAAGTCAAACTCGTCAGGGCGTGTAAAACCACTGACGCCACTTTTAGCTAGGAGGAAACGTAGGCCCTCCCTGAGGTCCGTTCTCCCGTTTTAGGTTCATACCGGGGTGTGAGGCTCGCGAATTCACGTTATACACAAAGCTATGCCACACAGGCGGTGCTTTGATCATCACCACAAGACTTTGCTTTTCAACAGAAGCCTTGATCACTGCATCTTAGCATGCCACACAGAATAAATCCTATGTCAGACACACAGTCCATTTACAAGTCTGTTCTGGGTCTGAACGAAACCGGAGGCACTAAATACCTCGCAAACCCATCGACCAACACGTACGTCTGGACGATCACCACTCATTATCCATATTTCGGGATGCCTCCCAATCAGGACCTCGGTTACCATCCAAACGAGGTGAAGATCTCCGGTCTTCGACCACCGTCTTTATCTTCAACTTTCAATCGTCGGTCAATTATTTGAAATGAGAATTAACTCGGCCTTCTCAAATAATTCACGTATATTTAGAATTTCAATTCAATTTATTTCAATGGTTAAATTATTCTACAACACCAATTTTGTCCTTTAATGTAATTTTCACACCAAACACATTCAACCATCACATAAATCAAGCAAATTCAGTTTATTTCCATTCCATATCGCTTATGATATTTTATAACTATTTATCGCTATTTTTATTTATTTTAAAATAGCCATTTTATTCAAAACGACGCTTCGGGCCATAAGGCGGCCGTGGCGCTGTTTTTCTTCAGATTTGATTTACACATATCTGAAAATCTAACCGTTGGATCTTCACAAAATTTACATCATTAGAAAGGTCTTTTCAAAACGAATCCAACGGTTCCAGTTTCGGGAAAATCCGACGGTCGGATCTCCCGGTACAATCGTTTGAATTTTCGATTTCAAATTACGAACTGCAGCGTCGTTATTCGATTTAATATAATTATATTTATATATATAAATAAATATAATCGTTTCTGGCGCTGTTTTTCTTCAGATTTGAATTAAACATTCCAGACAATCCAACAGTTGGATTTTTACAAGGTTGGTGCCGTTGGAAAGATTATTCCAAGGCGAACCCGACGGTTGAGGTTTCGGGAAAATCCAATGGTCGGATTTCCCGCACTAGTCGTTTGAAATCACGGTTTCAAAATGCGAACTGCACAGCTTCGTTTCGTTTTAATTTTATTTATATTTATATATTTATATAAATATAGTTCATTCAACAATTTCAATATCGTTTTCACTTCAAATATTTTTCTAACACCTTAAATTTTGGAAAAATTTCGCCATAACCTCCCCTGCACCGGGAGCATTGGGAAATCGCAAATAGCGTTCCCGGTCCTTCTAATCTCAAAAAGAAAAAGAAAAAGCCAAGCGGCTAGCCAACAGGCTCAAAATCATCACCCAAACAAATCAGTAAATGTGTACCTATTTGTCGGGCACAAAATTTTATTCCTCTTCTCTAGCCCCTTTGCTATAACCTGTTCAATGAGTATTGCATGTACATATATATACAGTTCATATCATTTTTCATTTTCTATTCAACTTCATATTTGATTTCTATTTGGTTTAAAAAAACACCGTTCATTCTAATGTTACATAAATAGGTGCAAATCATTTCATTAGCTAATTAATGAATATTTCAACTCATATATGTTTATTTTGAACAAGTGGCTATTTTTAACACTTCACATTTTAACGATTTATGAATACAATAAAAATGTGATTTTTATTGTAAAACGATTCATTTCAAAACACTACTTTTCTATATAGTTCATATAGTCGATAAAAGGTGATTTTTATTATCAAACAATTTATTTCAAAATATGAATACCATTCAACACATGAATTTCTAAACAACGAATGAATATCAATTCAACACATGAATGTTTTCTATAGTTTCTATATATAGATAAAAATGTGATTTTTATTATCAAACAATTTATTTCAAAATATGAATACCATTCAACACATGAATTTCTAAACAACGAATGAATATCAATTCAACACATGAATGTTTTCTATAGTTTCTATATATAGATAAAAATGTGATTTTTATTATCGAACAATTTATTTCAAAATATGAATACCATTCAACACATGAATTTCTAAACAACGAATGAATATCAATTCAACACATGAATGTTTTCTATAGTTTCTATATATAGATAAAAATGTGATTTTTATTATCGAACAATTTATTTCAAAATATGAATACCATTCAACACATCTATACAATGAATAAATATAGTTTAAGCATATGAAAATAATTCAAACACACAAATATTATTCAAAATTTCGGCAGCATAACGGCAGGGTAGTTACACCGGCACCGTCCCTAGTACGGCTCCTCGCTCTACCTTAAAACCTCGCGGTTTTTGACAATGGGGTTCATGCATCTAGTTCGCACGCAGGCGGCATGTATATATTTATTTCATTTCCACAAACTAATCCTATGTGGTTTCAACCAAATATTTCACAACCACCAATGGGTATTTTTCAACCGCAATCAACCAATATCAATCACAAACAATCCCAAACAATCATTCAATTTTCACAACAATTTCAACCAATAAATATCGTCCATGGTTTGTGGACGAGGGGGCGTATATATATATATATATATATATATATATATATATATATATATATTTATATATAGCAATTCACTTTTACTTCACACATATATATATAAATTTTAAATCAGAAATCTCACCAATAGCTATCCAACTTCACGACACTTCACTTATAGAAATCTCGCCTTTCTCGCCTTTTGTCGCTCCGTTGCCCGTATTCTCTACATATGTAAAAATCGAATTTTTACGATGCTATTCAATATATAAAAATATGATTTTTACTTCGACTTTCAATATATAAAAATATGATTTTTACTTCGACTTTCAATATATAGAAATATGATTTTTACTTCGACTTTCAATATATAAAAATATGATTTTTACTTCGACTTTCAATATATAAAAATATGATTTTTACTTCGACTTTCAATATATAAAAATATGATTTTTACTTCGACTTTCAATATATAAAAATATGATTTTTACTTCGACTTTCAATATATAAAAATATGATTTTTACTTCGACTTTCAATATATAAAAATATGATTTTGACCTTTCTAAAAAAAATCAGTTTTAATCTTTTAATAGAAAATCAGTTTTAATATTTTAAAGAAAATCAGTTTTAATCTTTTAATAGAAAATCAGTTTTAATCTTTTAAAGAAAATCAGTTTTAATCTTTCTTTGAAAACAGTTTTAATCTTTCTTTGAAAACAGTTTTAACATTTTAAAGAAAATCAGTTTTAATCTTTCTTTGAAAACAGTTTTAACATTTCTTAAAAATATCAGTTTTAATCTTTTAATAGAAAATCAGTTTTAATCTTTTAAAGAAAATCAGTTTTTACTTTTTTTTTTATATACTTTTAAAAATTCAGTTTAATCTTTTAAATAAAATCAGAATTAAAATAAAATAGATAAATAAAATAAAACTTACAGAGAGGGGGGAAGGTCTTCGCAGACGTCGGAGGTGGCTTCGAGGGGCGGCTCGGGGTTCGAACGGGGAGGCGGTCTTCGATCGATGGAGGCGGTGGCTTCGGGGCTCGATCGATGGAGGCGGGGGGGGAACAGGCGGTGATGGCGGCGTTCGCTTTAGGGGGGGCGGTGTCGCTGGCTTTAGGGTTTTTTTTCTTTTCTTTTTTCTCGTTTTGAAATTAAAACGAACGGGGGCCAGAAAGGAAAATAAAGGGGGGGGGAGAAATTAAAATTTATTTTAATTATTTTATTATTTAATTTTTCAAAAAGTTGACTTTTACATACGACCTCGAAACGAGGCCCACCGCCTGTCGCCCATAGCGTTTCACCCCCATTCCGAACACAATGGGATATGTATCGCAAGCTGATTCGATTGTTACAATCAGTTTCCTTTTGAATTTTCATTTAAATCACTATATTGAATTTTAAACGCACATTTCAAATTACCGGGGTCACATACTAACTAGAAAAATTCCAGAAAAATATTTTCTAGCTTCGTATTGACGATACGGTCCTAACAAAACTAGTTTCGTCGAATTCTGAGACCGTTTGAGAAATGGCCAATTTCCATTCGATTAAAATCAACAGAAACTGGTCAAACGCGTTTTCTTTTTCCATGCTCACATATTGATTCGAAAAATTATGAAATTTGAAACCTAACAATAACTTGACCCTGCGGATCCAACAAAAGTGGTTTCGTCGAAATCCGAGGTCATTTGCAAAATATCCATTTTTAAGGGCCTGAATTCCATAGCGACTATTCAGAATTTTCAACTGGACATACCTTTTGATTCCCGCTATCCAATTTCGATTGGTCGAATTCGTTAGAAAGATATTCACTAACATATTTAAATATTTTTGCTTTCACTAAAATCCGGATTGTTTTGCACCCGGTATATTCAATTGAAGTTTGAAATCGAATTATCGAACTACCGCGCCATTTTCAATTCTATATATAATTATAATTAATTATATTGGTTTTTAAATGTCGATTTCAACTCAGTTTTCATCGCCATTATTTAAAATATTTATTTTAAACATTTAAAATCCATTATTTTAGCCAATTTAAAAATTTTAAATTGGTTCAGATTTTCTGGGTCATTACACACGTGGTCCCTTTCAACAGTAACCCACTTAGAAGTATCATGATACCCTGGGGACTAGGCAGGGTGGGGCACGATTACTGGGCTGATTATAAGCGACCAAGAATAACGGCTGAGTAAGGTGCGCCAGTGTTGGTTCAGGCGGGCTAGGGTCGTGCACTTAGTCCGGAGTTGAAAAAGTAGGCATGGGCACCCGTAGTACTACATTGTGCGTGCTTGATTTGTGTCAGTGGTTGACACCTTAGGACCTGATACACCTTAGGGTGGACCTAGCACATGTGACTACATTTCGCGATTGGGCCGTATGACATCGATACACGACGAGTAAAGCTGATCGATTAGAGTGGACTGTTGGACCCCGCATTGGGTCATTTCATGTTATTGGGTTTAGGGATCATTTCTGGATTTATACTTGACATGGATTTGGACACTAGTACAGTTAGTGCAGTAAACCTTGTATATGCGATGCCACTCTTATCTTGTTACCTTTTGTTATCATGCCAATCCAGTTATTATCTTTATGTTTAATCTCAGTTTCTCATGTCCATTTAACTTTATTAGTTTTTATGCTGATAGTCACTAGGGCTTACCAGTCTTTTTGACTGACCCATTTTCTTCCATCTCTTTTTATTTCGTTTCCCCCCCAGGTTCTCAGGGAGGAAACTCTAGCTCTTAGCTTGGACTTTGCTTGCTTTCTGACAGCTCATGTACGGTTTGGTCTTGAGCTATGCTATGGCTGCACTCATGCTCTTTTTAGGGAATAATATTGGACTCATGTTGTTTTAAGTACTTTGCTTCTTTAGAACTTGATGTAATGAAATAATGACTTTGTATTTTGATGTAAGAGGTTTTGACTCTATTTTCCACGTAATGAGATTTGGTTAAATTTATATCCGCTTCTTTATATACTCTGTTAATTTATTTTCTGTCTTGTGTTATCTCTGTGCCTGTTTACTAGATAATAATCCTCCAAAACAAGTGCATTCCCTTTGTGAGTGACCCTAGCGGAGGTGGGGTGTTACATTCAACATCGATATTTGAAACTGAATATTGATGAAGAGTAAGTTGGATAGAGTTAACCAGTTAGAGTTGACTAGTTAGAGTTAACCAATTAGAGTTAATCAGATAGAGTTAACCAGTTAGAGTTAATCAGTTAGAGTTAACCAGTTAGAGTTAACCAGTTAGAGTTAATCAGTAGAGTTAATTGAATACTAGTTATTCAATTAGAGTTAATCAAATATTAGTTATTCGAATAACGAGTTAACCAGATAGAGTTAATTGAACATAGTTAATCGAATTAGGATTTAATTGAATATTAGTTATTCAATTAGAGTTGATCAGATATAGTTATTTGAGATAGAGTTAGTCAAACATAGTTATTCAGGATGAGTTGCCATTTCGTACGACTGCTAGCGTAATTCGCAGGGCTGCAGATAACCTACGATGGTCGGATGTTTCCTGAGGGAATCAGGCGTAACCATTGTGATCGCTGCGATCTAGAGTCAAGCGAATGGAGTTAAATCGAATATTAGCTATTCGAAATAAAGTTAAAATATACATAGTTTATTCGAATAGAATTAAAAGAGATAACTGAATATAGTTTATTCAAATAAATGAAGGAGTCAATCAAAAGAAGTTAATCAATAAGTTAATTGAATTAGAGTTAATCGAGTTAGAGTTAGTCGAGTGTTAGTTAATCGAGTTAGAGTTCGTCGAGTATTGACTAATTGAAGATAAGAATTTATTGAGTATTAGTTATTCGAAACGAGTTAATAGAATATTAGCTATTCGAAAGGGGTTATCGAATATTAGTTATTCGAAGGGGTTATCAAATATAGTTTATTCAAAAGGAGTTAAATTGAATATAAGTTATTCGAATGGAGTTACACCGAATATAAGTTATTTGAAGAGAAGAGTTATCGAATATTAGTTATTCGAAGAGAGTAATCGAATATAAGCTATTCGAAGTGAGTTAATCGAATATTAGTTATTCGATGTGAGTTAATCGAATATTAGTTATTTGAAGTGAGTTAATTGAATATAGTTATTTGAAGAGAGTTAATCATCGAATTCGATTATATCGAATTCAGGAAAGTACTTATACTTTCCGGTGTTTAAATCAAGATTTATTTATTTATAAATTAGGTGTTCATTTATTTATTCAAATTAAAGAATAAAAGTTATATTTGAAGTTAGATATTTCGAAAGTAGGGATTATAATGTTATCATTATAATCAATGTTTTTATGAAAGAAGAGATTCGTAAATAGAATCCGTGAGGTTCGCAAGGAAGTTGTTAAAGTTTTAAAAAGATAAACTTTGTCTATTCCGAAGTTAAAACGTTGTTCAGTTAAGGTTTGAGAGGTAATTATACCCCAACTTGATTGACCTCCTTCTTAACTAAGGAATGGTTAAAGTTTGATAGTAAAGGTAGGTTAAGTGAATTTAGTTAATGAGCGTATTGGTTTGTGTTGGCATAGCGATGTTTGTTTAAACATCAGTTTAAATCAAATGAAGGAGTTTTGGAAATGTTTTCCAAATAAGAATCAAAAATGTTTTCTGATAATAGAAAATAAGAAATGGGAATAAATATGGAACGTTTTCCAGTGATTAATAACGTATATTTTCTAAGTTTAGAAAATAAGGATTTATGAATATATGAAAATGGGAAATAAAGAAATGAATAAATTAATGATAAATTAGTTTAAAGGGATAAATTTTGAATGCTGATTGATCGATAAAATTTCCATTTGGAAATAATATCATTGTTTGCACACGAGTTTTCTTTTGATAGTTAAATCACAGACTATCAAAGTGTTGACCATTTTTCCATCTTCAGTACGGAGAGACCGATTTGGTTATAATTCAAGAACCACTCCGTATGGGCATTAGCGTTTCGAATCGAATAGATCAAAGACAAATTGAGGACGGAGTTATGCAAGGGATATCCTGTTTACAGAATAGTGCCTTCGGTTTGTCCAGTCCCAGGACAACCTGTATGGAAGAATGTCTGACAGAGTATATCTGGTGGATCACGTGAGTTGATCGTTTCAAACGTATTTACGTTGGTGGCGGAGGAATTCGTTTCTCTTAGCTTATACCCATGGTATTTTTGGGGAAATCAATTTGTGGTTTGATGGGTTTGACGATGTGGCATTCAAAGTAAATGAATGAGTAATCTGTTGAAAGATACGTTATGACCTCCAGCCTCATCAACTGGGATATGACAGAAATCGGGCAGGCAACATAGCTAAGTGGGCCGCACCCAAGTAGGGTATATTGTCACCATCTAGAGAATATTCATATTTGTTACTTCTTTTAATTCTGTATCTCCCGGGAACTATTATGTTGGAATACTAACCGAGGGGTGGCAATATATTCGATACATTCAAGAGAAATGAATAATCGGTCATGTGCGGCTGAGTTACAAGATGTTCTTGTTGAACTCCAGTGTATCATTCTAGAGTACACTGAGCGGAAGGTGGATCCATACCTTGTCACAGTTGGAATCCATTCCCTAGATAAGAGCCTGCGGTTTTGATTGTATATTATATATGTAGAACATTAGATGCAAGCGTTTCTACTAGATTTCTATTTACTTGATCTAGACATTATTATAATATCAGACAAGTATGGTTTTAGAAATATTTTGGGTTACCATAAGGTAAAAGCCATCCGTGTTTATGTGTGGATCGGTCTTATGATTATCCTTTATTTCAAAAGGATTTTGAAAGTTAAATCAAATGATTTGAGTTTACTCACACCAGTCACATGACTGTCCCATAGTTTATTTTGTTTTGTTTTCCCTAAACTCTTGAGTGTCCAATTTTGTATGGGCAGTCAAGTAGTCGGGATTTACAGATACTTAAAGAGTTGGAGCTATTGTTATTTCCGCTGTGTTGTAAGTGTTGTACTCTGATAATGTTACTGAATAAATATACTGGTTTTATTTTAAAGTTATGTATCTATTATATATATTGTTCATTCCACTGTGAGATTCGTGTATACTCTGATGCTGTATGTTCTTCTTCTTCTTCTATTCTAAGTTTCTATCTTATCTATTCTCACCCTCAAACTTCTTTCATGAACTATCCGGTATTTACGATGCTTGAATAGTCGACATTGTGTTTATGTCGAGTACTCAGGACTGCAAAAACCTTGGGTCGTTACAATGGTATCAGAGATGAAGGTTAAGTTATTACCTTGGCTCTGTGGCGTGACTCGGTAGAGATGGGGTCAGTAATAGCCTAGATTGAGTTGAGTGTATATATATGAGTGAACGTATTTGTTATTGGATATATAAAGTGATTTTATATTGTGGAGATTTATTGGCAGAGTTGTTTATGGGTTCTGGTCGATCAGTTTGATCCACTGTTTCGGTAAGAGTTTATAAAAGCTCGAATACAATGGGTCGACATGAAATGTTTTAAAAAGAGGGTAAACGAAATAATTTTACCCAAAGTATATTTTGATATGGAGAAAATATATATATTGGAATTATAATATATTGGATATATTGGTTGTTATTATAATCGAGTAAGATTATCAATTAGATGGTTATATATATAACCAAGTAGAATTCGTATAAGTGTTATGAATTGAATTGAATCTAAATTTAAATCAGAATTAGAATTAAACCCTAGAAGTTTGGAAAAGTGTTTGTAAATGGAATTGAATTAAGTATATGAGAATTTTAAAATCCTGGGAGATTTTAAATTTGTTACAAGCTTTGAAAAGGGTATTTTTTTTTAAATGAATTTCAAAATGGAAGTGTTAAAAGATGGATTTGAAAGTAATATAGTATTGAACTCACTTTGATCACTGGGAAATAATTTTGATAATGACTGCAGCATCATCAGTGTTCATTTTCGAGTTGTAAGTGACAGATTACTACCAAAAAGATTTTGTTTTTGAATTGTATTGAGAGAAACAAGTTGTTTGAAATCCAAAAAGGAAATTCGGTTTTAGATAAGAAAAGCTGTTTAAAACTCGCAGGAAGAGACTGTTTGAATTAAAAACAAATTTAAATAGAAATTTGTGGAACTGAGCTGGAATTGAATTGAAACCAATTGACTGGAAATTAAATTGGATATGATATATCGAGTAGAATCAGATTTTGAATTGTGAGATAGAATCTGAAATGGTATTGGATTGGTGAGTTATGAGTTTGGGATCGATAATGAAACTCGAGTTTGAAATGATATTTGGCTTTGTTGTAAGTGAACAGCTATGTTGAACAAATATTGAGTGGAAATTGGTTGAGATGACATTGGTATATGTTGGATTGATAACAGGCGAAAGTGAAAGAGTTGATATACCCGACAAAAAGGTACAAGTTTATATTTAAATTGGGTATGAGATTTATGAGCCTGTTTGGCAAGCCGCTTAGCTGTTTGATTTTCTTTTCGGTTGAAGATGGCCTTAAGAGGCGAGTTGGAGTTTGAGCTATTGACCAGAACAAAGGAGGTGCTGGCGAAATTTTTCGAAAATTTCGGGTGTTAGAAAATTTTCAAGATTTTTGGAATTTTTCGTTAATAGAGATAAAATAATATTTTAATTTTAATGGATTATTTAGTTGAAACTGGAGTTAAGAATTAAACAAATAATTTTTAATCAGTTAGTAGGGTTTGTTTCCTACCTTAGCAATTTCGAGGACGAAATTATTTTAAGAGGGAAAGAATGTAATGTCCCGTATTTTTACGGTATAATAATAAATTTATTTAATTATTTAAATAATGGTTTAGAGATTTATATGGTCGTTAAATTAAATAATACTGAATATTTAATGAAAATAAATAATATAATAATATATTTAATTTCAGAAATAGTGGAATTCACAATATGGTGAGAATTGGATCATCTGTGATATTTAATTCAGTTTAGAATTGAATTAGAATAACGAATATATCATTTGAACGACAGTTGAACGTATAATTATATTATAATTATAATCGAGCTTGAAATGGCGCAGCAGTTCACTAGTTGGCGATTTGAACTTCAACTGAATATACAGGGTCCGTCTTAAATCGGATTTCTATGAAATAAAAAACGTTAGGAGCTGGTGAAGTATATTTCTCTAGTGGAAAAGAAAAATCGGGATTTCGTCATGTAGATTTTGATTTATATCCAAATCAAATTCTGTAAAAGTCGCTATGGAATTCCTTTGAAATTTATAAATATATATTTATATTATAAAAGGATTTTATATATAAATCGAATATTGATATAACTGGGAATTTTGAAATATCGAGTTATAAATCCAATTAGAGATGTATGATATTCTAGTGTAAATATATACGATAATATTTATTTTTAAATATTTAATTTAATTATTTTTAAATATATTTATATATTTAAATGTCTATTTATGGCTTTAAAAGTAGCCGGTTTTGCAAACGACCTCCGTTTTCGACGAAACTAATTTTGTTGGATTCAGAATATGAAATTATTGTTATATTTCAATTTCCATGATTTTTAGAGTCAGTATGTGACCGTACGGGATTTTAATCTGAAAAACAGTCCGTATTTTGATAGTTAAACATACGTTGTGTGAGCAAACGGAGCCGGAATTCGATGAAACCAGTTTTATTGGGTCCGTAATGTCGAACTGTGGCTGCTTGTCCAGTTTCTTGATTTTTGGGTATCGTATGTGATTATAGGAATTTTTATTCAGTAGATGCACATAGGATGGCTTAAAATAAAATAAAATAATAAATATAAAAATAATATTTCTTCACTATAAAATACCCTTAAAAATCCTAAACCTAATTCCACTCTTTCCATGGTCAAACAAATTTGCGACGTTCTCCTTTCTTCTTACACCAAAAATCCCAATCTTTGAAAATCAAAATAAAATCGTATGAAAGTCCTTAAATCACCAAACATGTTTTTCTGAGTTGGATTCAAGCCCCTCTTCATCCCGATATGTATTTTGTTGGGTTCGGTTTGAATCTCCTGGACTAGAAATAATCAAAGCGACGACTAGGGCTTCACGTATCTCGAGAATGGATCATTAATGATCGATTTCGAGTTTGTTTTTGGGTTTAGAACGTGAAATAGCACCTGCGTGATGAATATTCATGGATTCGAGGAGATTTTCTGTCGATCTTCTCCTGTACTAACGTACGCTGATCGAAGTGGCAAACTCAGCTGGGGGGGGTTCGAGTTATATGGAATGGGGATTAGATGGGCGATGGGCTTATGATGGTGAAGATGGGCCAATGTATTTGGGTAAAGCCCAAATGAAATGAATTTAAGTTTTGATTTAATTCTAAATAAATGTATTAATTTATATTTACTATATCTTTCTCATACGATATCAGAATTTCGAACCGTCAGATCCGTTGAGATCGTATGGACGGTAGCTACGCAATGGAACTGACTGGGAGCGAATCAGAGCTCGTTGCAATTTATAGCAAAACAAATTGTCCGTTTGAATCAAGCAATGGTTATCATTATTAACGATGATAGTCCAATGTGAGTAAAACTCACCAACTCTGAACAGTTATATTTCTATAACGTATTCCTAGAACTGATAATTATCTATTGATTGCTGTGTGTTAACTGTTTGGTTGAATTGCCTATGTATTGGTTGAAATTATAGATAACGATATATATATAAATCGTTAATCAAATATTGATTATGTTTAGCAGAATATTTCATAGTGAAATGAAATCGATGTTAATTATACTGTTTAACATCTATGATGCAGCGAAACAGGTTGGAGGGACCCAAATGGGTTCCTCAATATATAAAATACTGTTTTGTTTCGTATATTGTGATATATGATGTGATATATAATCTGTTATTGATTATGTGTGTTTGAATGATATCGATTACTGTTGTTTGGTATTTTAAATACCATAAGATATACTGGGATGTAAAAAGGGTATTTTCAAAGTATGTTTTAAAAATAAATTATTTTTATAAAATCAATGGATTTTATATATAAAAGGAAAAGGATTTTATAAAAGGAGATAATTATAAAATCAAAGAGTTGAAAAGGGAATTATTTGGAAAACAAATATAAAGGAAAATATTTGTAAAACAAATATAAAGGAAAACGTTTGTAAGACAAATATAAAGGAAAATACTTGTAAAAGAAATGTAAAGGGATATTTATTTAGAAAATAAATAGAAGTGTAAAAGGAATATTTATTTAGAATGTAAATAGAATAGTTTTTAAAAGGAAATATTTATTTAGAAAATAAATAAAGTTTTAAAAAGAAATATTTATTTAGGAAATAAATAGAATTATCGAAAGGGAATTGTTTGATAAATAATAGAATTGTATAAAAAGAGATTTTACACTAGGAAAGTTTAGACCCGTGCTTCGCACATGGGTATAACAGAATATGAATTTAAAGTAGATTTTAAGTAGAAATCAATTTTAATAGATAAATGGAGATAATAAATTTATAAATAATATTTTATAAATAAAATATTTATCATTGGATAAATAGAATATATAATTCAAGACTTATAGGGAGAAGTAAGAATCGATTTCAACATCGATATTTGAAACTGAATATTGACGAAGGGTAAATTGGATAGAGTTAACCAGTTAGAGTTAACCAGTTAGAGTTAATCAGATAGAGTTAACCAGTTAGAGTTAACTAGTTAGAGTTAATCAGTAGAGTTAATTGAATATTAGTTATTCAATTAGAGTTAATCAAATATTAGTTATTCGAATAAAGAGTTAACCCGATAGAGATAATTGAACATAGTTAAACGAATTAGGATTTAATTGAATATTAGTTATTCAAATAGAGTTCATCGGATATAGTTATTTGAGATAGAGTTAGTCAGACATAGTTATTCAGGATGAGTTGCCATTTCGTACGACTGCTAGCGTAATTCGCAGGGTGCAGATAGCCTACGGCGGTCGGATGTTTCCTGAGGGAATCAGGCGTAACCATTGTGATTGCTGCGATCTTAAGTCAAGCGAATGGAGTTAATTCGAATATTAGCTATTCGAAATAAAGTTAAAATAGACATAGTTTATTCGAATAGAATTGAAAGAGTTAATCAAATATAGTTTATTCAAATAGAATGAAGGAGTTAATCAAAAGAAGTTAATAAACGAGTTAATCGAATTAGAGTTAATCGAGTTAGAGTTAGTCGAGTGTTAGTTAATCGAGTTAGAGTTCGTCGAGTATTGATTAAACGAAGATAAGAATTTATCAAATATAAGTTATTCGATACGAGTTAATCGAATATTAGTTATTCGAAAGTGGTTATCGAATATTAGTTATTCGAAGGGGTTATCAAATATAGTTTATTCAAAAGGAGTTTAATCGAATATAAGTTATTTGAATGGAGTTAAACCGAATATAAGTTATTCGAAGAGAAGAGTTACCGAATATTAGTTATTCAAAGAGAGTAATCGAATATTAGCTATTCGAAGTGATTTAATCGAATATTAGTTATTCGAAGTGAGTTAATCGAATATTAGTTATTCGAAGAGAGTTAGTCGTCGAATTCGATTATATCGAATTCGGGAAAGTACTTATACTTTCCGATGTTTAAATCAAGATTTATTTATTTATAAATTATTTATTTATTTATTTATTCAAATTAAAGAATAAAAGTTATATTTGAAGTTAGATATTTCGAAAGTAGGGATTATGTAATAACCCGGAAATCTGAGCTAGTTTAAAATTTTTGTTTTGGAAATTTTTATGAATTTGGAATATTTAAAATGAATTATTTTAAATAATAACGATGAGAAATTTATTTGGAATTGAATTAGAACGTATATATTTATTTGAATCGTTGTTAGAATATAAATATTTATTTTTAATTATAAAAGGAATTGAAAATGGCGCGGTAGTTTGAAAATTCGATTTTAGATTTCAAATGAATGTACAAGATTCAAAACGAACCGGATTTAAGCAAAACCAAAAATATTTGAATCTATTTGAGAATATCTTTCCAACGAATCCGAAAAGTTGAAAGTTCATAGCGGGGATAAAAAGTTATGCCCAGATGAAAATTCAGAATACTCGCTATGGAAATATAGCCCTTAAAAATAGCCATTTTGCAAACGACCTTCGTTTTCGACGAAACCACTTTTGTTGGATCTAGGATGTCAAATTATTGCTAGATTCAAATTTCCAAAAATTTTGAAAGCAATATGTGAGCGTGGCAGAAGAAAACGTGTTTTAACAATTTTAGTCAATTTCGATCGACCGGAAAATGGCCATTTTTCAAATGGTCTCGGAATTTGACGAAATTAGTTTTGTTAGGACCGTATCGTCAATACGAAGCTAGAAATAATTTTTCTAGAATTTTTAGAGTCAGTATGTGGCCCCGGTTAATTAAAATGTGCGTTCAATTCAAATATATGTATTGATTTACATTTTAATTTTGATGAAAACTGATCATAACAGCCGAATAGGGTTTCAAAACATATCCCATTGTGTCTGGGATGGGGGTAATTAGCTAGGGGCGATAGTCGTTGGGTTTGTTTTGGGGTTCAGAAAAATTGAATTAATTAGAGAATTAAATTGAATAAAATATTAATATAAATTACTATAAATACCCCACCCCCGGAAACCCTAATTCCCAAATTGAACCAGCATCTTCTCTTCTAAATAATGGGGTGAAATCGTTCCAATTTTAATCCTCAATTCCTCTCTTCGCGCCGCGAATTCAAAGACGAAACCAAAGCAGAAATCAAAGAGCGTTCGATCCTCTTCAAATTCGTACAGATGTGATCGTTAATAAGTTGCAGCGCTGGATTTTTGCAACACCACTCCTCCGCTAGGGTCACTCACCAAGGAAATGCACTAGGTTTGGAGGAGCATTATCGAGGTAAACAAACACAGAAATATTACAAGACAGAACATAGATAAAACAGCAGAAGAATCAAAAGATAAATTTCATGACTTTCAAAAAGAGTCAAAACCTTTTACATCCAAAGTACCAAATAGCCAAAGTTATTATTTTCCATTACAACAAATTATGTCTTGCATAAATAAATAAGCATAAACTTAAAACAACAAAAGTAGCTTAATTCCCCAAAGGTAGCAGAAATGCAGCCATAGCATCGCTCAAGATCAAACCGTACATGAGCTGAACCGAAAGCAAGAGAAATCCAAGCTAAGTGCTAGAGTTTCCTCCCTGAGAACCGGGGGGGAGGGGAAACGAAAAAAAAGGCGAAAGAAAACAAGTCAGTCATAAAGACTGGTAAGTCCTAGTGACTTTCAGCATAAAAACAGGTAAAGGTAACATGACATGTATAAACTGAAAGTAAACATAAGAATGCTGTAAAGATGGGCAAGATAGACTAAGATTGCATGATAATTCAAGTATAAATCAAGTATAGCATCGCATGCTCAAGGTTTGCTGCACCAACTATACCAGTATCCCAAACCCATGTCATATATTAACCATGAAATGATCCCTTGGCCCAATATCATGAAATGACCCATTACTAGGTCCAACGGAACGATCCACTAATTGATTGGCTCCCTACAAGTTCTAGCTCGTCGTGTGTCTGTGTCATACGGCCCTATCACGAATGTAGTCACCTGTGATAGGTCCACCATAGGGTGTATCAAGCCCTAGGGTGCCAACCACCGACACGAATCAAGCATACACAAGTAAACCAACTGATGCCCAATGCCTGCTTTTTCAACTCCGAATTACGTGCACGACCATAGTCCGCCTGAACCTACAATGGCGCACCAACTCAACCGTCGTTCTAGTCGCTTATAATCAACCAAGTAATCGTGCCCCACCCTACCTAGTTCCAGGGTACCATGATACATCTAGTGGGTTAGTGCTAAAATGGACCGCGTAACTAGGGTTTCCGTCCAATAGTTTAAGTGTTGTCATTCAAGTTAGTGACTTAACTGGCCTACGTGTCATGTCAAATTGGCTAAGTGTTGTCGTTCAAGTTCATGACTTAGCCCTACAAATCATGTGTCTGGTTGGTTAAGTGTTGTCTTTCATGTTCATGACTTAACCCTATCATGTGGCATTAATTCATTAATGCACCCCAACCTCTCACATCAGACCTGTTGTCGTGGTCACTGGATATGCCGGGCGGTTCCGGGCAGATTTACACCACAACTCAGTCTGACCTCGGGTTTTCAAGCGCGATATGACCAACTAACCACATTGGATCCTATTGTTTGCAGTAACTGGATTTTTCGGGCTGTACCGGGCAGAATTACACGGCAAACTCAACCCGACCTCGAGTTGGCAATTTTCTGGTTCATTCTAGTGTCATGTCCATGTTCAAATTTCATGTCAAGTTCGTGTGAGTTTCAAGGCAAGTTTCATGTCCATATCCAGATTCAAATTATAACAATGTTCATGTTTCATGTTCATAACCAATTTATATTTTGCCTAATCTACCCAAATCGTATTCCCATCGCACGTAAACGTGAATCGATCTAGAATACAAGTAAATCTAAATCCAAAATGAAAGGGAATGACATCAAAACTATGATAGGCAAAAGAACGAGCACAAGGTGACAAATCTAGCATGATATAGCTTGAGATAATTGGTTATAACATCCCTGGCATATAGAATAATAGTCCCAAAACACTAGGATTACAGATCTAGCATACTAAGGTGATAGTCATGATTAAGGTGATAATCCAAACTTGTGAATAATAACGGATTCAACATCACATGCATGATAATATTTTGGACATGAAAGGATTTGATTTACAACAAGAATAGGCCCAAATTAATTTCATAACAATATTCCCAAAAGTCAAGATCCATGATGAACAAGAATAGATATGAATCAATTATCATACATAGGTCCAATTCCAATTTATAACATGTCTATATTAAGTTTATAGTTTTAATCTAAAAGTAACTTGAACTTACAGAACGTGGTCTAAGAAATTGAGATGCAGAAGTTGAATCTATAAACTAGTCATCGAAATGTTGAATCGTTGAATCTTGATTTGATTGTAGAAGCAAATCCCCAATATGCAATTCCTAGCCGTAGTCTTCAAGAAATAGTCTTCACGTTTTATTTCAATTTAATTTAAAAGAAGCCATGTCCATCAAGAATTTGTGCAGCATAAGGTTAGAAAAGAGTGGTGTAAAGAGAATGAGGCTAGGAGGCTGTTTATATAGGTTTAGAGTCAAGAATCTGGTCGCGAAACGAGTCTAGATACATCAGAATGAACCCAGGCTCAAAACTGGGCTTCAGCACCAGATCGACCCCCAGGTCGACCTAGTCCCTAGGAGGTTGACCATAGTGTCGACCCCCAGGTCGACCTGGTCCTGGGCGGGAAAATTCCCGCCCAGTCTGCGCTGGGGTTTGAATTTGAATTTTGAATTCGAATTCGAGCTGTTTTTCTTTTCTGAAAATCCTTGAAACTCGAAGGGTCATTTCTCCCTCATACGTACTCCGTTTCTCGAAAACTCAGACTTGTTTCCAAGAAGAATTTCGAGACGAACGCAATGGCGCAACCCGTTTCCCTTGATTCTTATTTTAAAATTTAATTCTGCCTTGATTTATGGTTTTAAGATGTTATAAAAACACGGGTTGTTACATTCTCCCCTCCTTAAAGGATTTCGTCCCCAAAATCTTCAAGTTAAGAAGAATGCATCCTATCATCCAATCATCCATCTACTCAACCTTCATCCACAAGCAACCATTTTACTTAAAAGATTTCTAATGCTGTATGAACTTATGCAAGAGTATGTGTATATGTACTTATCTAATGCAAAAGGTCAGGCGGTTACTGATTCAGCAGACCTCCTTAATGCAAAATATGTTAGTGTAATGAGTCCAACATGTATGCAAATTCCTAACATACTTTATAATCTCTACATGAGTGCATAAACATTCATTCATATGCAACATCCAAATGATATCATATCAAGTTTCCATCCATATACAAGTATAAGAACTCATGCTTGTGCAGTATGAAATATGTTACTGAGCCGATCTAGTGCCAAATGTGTGTTATGCAACCACAAGCAACCACTTGCAATCGTCAACCATAAAATGTTTCAATCACACGTTTACATCCAAAAAGGTTCTACCTAAGGTTCTCAAGTTAGGATTGAGAAGATAAGCAAGATAAAACAAAGCATCTAGGAGAAGAAGTTAAAGATGTACCCCTAGAAGGTCCTGCTTGCGGGCCTTGCCGTTGCTTCTTTGGGCAGTTCTTACTAATATGACCTGTATCACAACACTGAAAGCATGCTCCCATCTTCATCTTCTTCTTTCTACAATCCTGGACTATATGCCTATCAATACCACAGAAGTCGCATTTTCTTTTCTCGCGTGACTTGTTGTCATTATTGTTGTTGTTGTTCTTGCCTCCTTTCTCGGAGTCTACCTTCTTGTTTTGAGACTCATTCTCCTTGGCCTCCTTCTTGCTATTCTTGTCTTCTTCATTTAAGAGTGCCATGTCTACTAACTTTTCGTAAGTATCCCCCATAGGTATGTGGGTCATAGCCAAGCTGTGAAGTGGCTCATTCAATCCCTTGACAAAACGGAGAGCCTTCTTATGAGGGGTATTCACTAAGACCAGTCCAAATCGAGCCAGCTGATTGAATTGATTGACGTACTCCTTGACCGTCATACTTCCTTGCTTAAGAGATACGAACTTTTCCAGCTGTAGACTTCGTTCAGCTTGTGAGAGGAATTTCATCTCAAATCTTATCCTGAAATCCATCCATGTTTCAACCGGCCTCTCAGCGTTAGTGACTTCCCACAAATAGGAAGCTTCGTCTTTGAGCAACCATACCGCCAACTGTGCCTTCTGCCTATCGTCCACCTCAAAGATAACAAACAGATCCTCAGTTTCTTTGAGCCAGTTCCTCGCTTCTACGAATGATTCAGTTCCCTTGAAATCCTTTCCACCCATGGCCCTAAAATCTCTACAGATTTTTGAGAAAGCAATTGCACGAGGAGGGGTGGGGGAGGAGGAACCGCTGCAGCTGGAGGAGGAATATCTGTTGGGCCTGCATCATTGGCCCTAGCCTCTAAGTACCTCCTGAACTAGCCAGTTATCGGCACGCCCTCTGGAAGGTTAAGATTCCCAGACATGCTGAGATGAAAAAGAAGAGATTCAAAACGAGGAAACAAAGAATAGTGCTAATGGCTTTTGGGGAACAACCTTTAAATAAAACAAGACTTTTCTTGAAAAATGCTTCTTTGTAAATGGTTTTGAAAATAGTTTTAGAAGGTTTATAAAAACTTTTTCCCAGTCTGGTAACCTTCTGCTCTGATACCAAGTGTAACACCCCACATCCGCTAGGGTCACTTACAAAGGGAATGCACTAGTTTTGGAGGAGCGTTATCGAGATAAACAAACATAGAAACATTACAAGACAGAACATAGATAAAACAGCGGAAGAATCAAAAGATAAATTTCATTACTTTCAAAAAGAGTCAAAACCTTTTACATCCAAAGTACCAAATAGCCAAAGTCATTATTTTCCATTACAACAAATTTTGTCTTGCATAAATAAAGAAGCATTACCTTAAAACAACCAAAGTAGTTTAATTTCCCAAAGGTAGCAGAAATGCAGCCATAGCATAGCTCAAGGTCAAACCGTACATGAGCTAAACCGAAATAAAGCGAAATCCAAGCTAAGTGCTAGAGTTTCCTCCCTGAGAACTTGGGGGGGGGGGGGTGGGTGAGGGGAAACAAAAGAAAAAGAGGCAAAATAAAACGGGTCAGTCATAAAGACTGGTAAGTCCTAGTGACTTTCAGCATAAAAACAGGTAAAGGTAACATGACATGTATAAACTGAAAGTAAACATAAGAATGCTGTCAAGATGGGCAAGATAGACTAAGATGGCATGATAATTCAAGTATAAATCAAGTATAGCATCGCATGCTCAAGGTTCGCTGCACCAACTGTACCGGTGTCCCAAACCCATGTCATATATTAACCATGAAATGACCCCTTGGCCCAATATCATGAAATGACCCATTACTAGGTCCAATGGAACGATCCACTGATCGATTTGCTCCCTACAAGTTCTAGCTCGTCGTGTGTCTGTGTCATACGACCCTATCACGAATGTAGTCACCTGTGCTAGGTCCACCATAGGGTTTATCAAGCCCTAGGGTGCCAAGCACCGACACGAATCAAGCATACACAGGAAAATCTACTAATGCCCAATGCCTGCTTTTTCAACTCCGGACTAGGTGCACGACTATAGTCCGCCTGAACCTACACTGGCGCACCAACTCAGCCGTAGTTCTGGTCACTTATAATCAGCCCAGTAATCGTGCCCCACCCTGCCTAGTTCCAAGGCACCATGATACATCTAGCGGGTTACTGCTGAAATGGACCGCGTAACTAGGGTTTCCATCCAATAGGTTAAGTGTTGTCATTCAAGTTCGTGACTTAACCCGCCTACGTGTCATGTCAAATTAGCTAAGTGTTGTCGTTCAATTTCATGACTTAGCCCTACGAATCATGTGTCATGTTGGTTAAGTGTTGTCTTTCAGGTTCATGACTTATCTCTATCATGTGGCATTAATTTATTGTAACACCCCACATCCGTTAGTGTCACTCACAAAGGGAATGCACTAAGTTCTGTGGAGCATTTAGGGTAAAAGATGCAGATAAATTACAAGACAGACAGAAATTAAACAGCGGAAAATAAAACTTTGCTTTATTGATAAAATAGTTTGTACAGCGATTTCTTTATAATATCAGAGTATCATCTGTCTTACAAAATAAAGAAGCATAAAACAACATTTATATTCCCCAATTTTAGAAAGAGCCAGCCATAGCATCTGAAAAGAGAATCCAAGCAAAACTTCGACAAATCTTCAAGCTGGGAAAGAGTGACAGTCCAACTTAACCTGAGCTATACTATTCCCTTCTTTACTACCTGGGGTGGGAAATGGAAGAAAAGAAGACGAAAGAAAAACAGAGTCAGACATAAAGCCTGAGTAAGTTCAGTAACTTCTAGCATGTGAACATGGAAAAACAAAACGACATGAATTAACTGAATACAAGATAACACCATGATGATAGGATCAGCAAGATTAGACAAGATTAACACAAGATAAGCTAAGGTAAGATCAACTGGATATGCTCTAATACTTTCGCCGCTTCGCTATTTCCTTGTTATACTGGTTTCTATATCTCTGCACCACCTAACTAGTGTCCCAACTAGTAACGATAACGTGCTCCCAATCCCTGTATTTTCCATTGCCTTCAGGCATACATTTATTATTTGTTACCTAGATCTAATCTAGGGTTTTCTATCAAGTGCTTTCTAGATTCAACTAGAGTTTACGCTATCTGCTGAACGCTTCTCGGATTCAGGGTTTATGCCACCTAGTCCAACTAGGGATTATGCTACCTGTCGAACGATGCTCCCAAGTCTAGGACACACTACCTAGAGTGGTATATGTTCCTATACTTCCCTACGCATGTATCGCGAATCGTTTTTCGCTTGTCTAGATGCACATGTCCTGTAATGTGCGGCCCGAGTCCTGTGGCAGGGCAAATCAAGAAACATAGAACTCGGTCGGGAGCTTTCAGATATCTGCCGATGCAGATGCTGAGGTCTGTTTTTATTCCAGTGGCTATGGTCCCACTTGACCCCTCCCTCAACTAATGAAAGGCACACCTTGAAAAATGAGAACTATACGCAGGCCCCCTATGCCCCACTAACCTATGGCCATCCTCACCCATAACTAGATAGCAAGTATATGGTCTTTTGGAGTTCTCCGCCTTTCCGCTTCACATATCTCGACTGACTCAAGATGGATGGTAGACGACGAGTTGCTATCACAGGGCTGCCGTTTTCTCCCCGAATCACGCTGGTCCTTCCTAGTCTTTAGGTTGCCATATATTGCAACCAAGGCATACCCCTGGTTCTTCTAACGCAGACCTTAACCTCTGTGAGCCCAGGAGGATCATCTGTAGCCTCATAGAGGGATACCAAGAGTACCCTCACGTCCCCTCGAAGCCTCGGGCTTCGTAACCCAATTTGTTGGAGCCTTCATTCTACTCAGACGGACATTCGCTCATTTCCGTGTTATACTAAGAATTAATACTTAGTTTTACTAACTAAGGTTTACCACTTAGTTTCCAGAATCGTTATTTCTTCACTAAGGTTTACTACTTAGCTCCTTTTAACTAAGGTTTACTACTTAGTTCTCTTTCCCGTCAATTTGGATTGGTTAAGTGTCATTAGTCAATTCAAGCTAACTTAACCCCCTTCATTTATCCTGTTAAACTGGTTAAGTGTTATCAGTAATTCATGTTGACTTAACCCTACCACAAACCAAGTTATATTGGTTAAGTATTTCTTATTACTTAACCCTACCTGTTCATCCTGTATTGGTTAAGTGTTCCTTTTTAACTTAACCTTGCCCGTCTATTTTAACTAACATGTTATTAATGGTTAAGTATTACCCCTTCATGTTTTAGACTTAACCCTATTCTTTTATCACAATCTGATGGTTAAGTGTTCAAGTTTACTTAACCCTATGGTCTAGCCCAGCTAACATATCAAATTGGCTAAGTGTATTAAATTTTACTTAACCCCAAACTCTAGTCTAGTTAACATGTAAATTTGGCCAAGTGTATTAACTTTACTTAACCCCACCTTCTAGTCAAGTTAACATGTTAATTTGGCTAAGTGTTTTCTAAGTTACTTAACCCCAACAATTCTTGTCTTGTTACCATGTTAAGTTGGTTAAGTATCCTTATGGACTTAGCCCTCCCATTCTAGCTTAACTGTGTTAAGTTTCTGTATGAACCTAACCCCACTCACAGGTCTGGCTATCAAGTTGAATTGGTTAAGTGTCTTAGTTAACTTAACCCTACCCATTCTTGTCCTAGCTTTAACTAAATAAATTAAATCCGCGACCACTCACATTAAACAGATATTGTTGTGATTACTGGATGTGTCGGTTGGTTCCGAGCAGGTTTACATCATAACTCAGTCTAACCTCGGGTTAGGCATATTCGTGTTTTCTAAGTTCAAAAGGGCTTTGATTAATTTTCAAATCAGGTTTTGAAAGTAACCATCCCGTCCGTCGGATCAGTTAGGGATAGCCAGGGAGAGCAGGAAACTTGTATTTTCCAAACCCAAGCCTAGACACTATCCTCTCTGTCACCCTAGAACTTTCTGGTGTGTTATTAAAAGAGATGTTATTAATAAACCTTTAATTTTTCTAAATTTTCATTTTCTCATTTAGGACAAATTCTATAAGTAAATTATTCCTAATTTACTTATTTCCTAATTACTCTTTTAATGTAAATTGTCAACATTTATTCTTATGGCCCATTTTCCCCTCTATATCATATTTATGCCTTTTTGGTATGTAAACTATACCAAATTAAGTGTCAGTAACCATGATTTTGCTAAATCTGACAATTACTCCAAATTATGGCTAATTTCAAATTTATGCCAATATACTTATCATGCCAAATTAGCTAATCCAATTCTGATTTAACATTCTAATTACAGTTCATGTCAAACTAGACTTATTATTCTAATTCACAATTCATGTAAATGCTAGATTTACAAGTCAATACTAGATTCAAATTACACCTCCTATAATTCATGTCAAATTCATCCAATTTGCATTTCTATGAACATGCCATAATACATGTTCCCAATTTATGCCAATTTCCAAGTTAAAAACTACGTTTTTAATAAATTTCATATTTTGCCCAAATCGTATTCCCACCGTTCGTATAATCGTGATTCAATATAGATTATAGATAAATCTAGATTCGTAGAAAGTAGGGAATGAACCAAAGATGCTATGAAAAAGATAGACATAATAATTGGCATAAAATGATAATTTACTAATTACAGACCTAACGAATTACACTGAAGTTGATCTAAAACATCGAAAGCCTATAGGTCTGAAAATCTTATGACATAAAAAGGGTGGAATAACGACGTAGGTTCAAGAGCATGGGTAGACCTAACTTAATAGGTAAATTCCCAAGATCTAAAACCAAAGAAAACCAAGAATAGGCAGAATAGAAAATCAGGTTTAGACCCAATTTCATAGTCACAAAACTTAAGCAACACTTTCCTAGTCATGAATCATAGGTGTCTAATCACAGTTGTCCTTGTTATGTCATAGGCAATAGTTTATGTTTCCTAATCAAAGGCATGGGCTTGTGTTCATAGTCAAGGAAATAATTCTCATAGTCATGAGTCACAGTCATAGGCAGTGTTCATAGTCATAGGCAATGTTCATAGTCAAAGAGGCATATGGTTTTAAGGTCCATAGTTTCATAGTCACAGTCTTATTGGTCCTCGAATCATAACAGTTCTTAATTAGGTCCAAAGATATAAGCACTGATTCGAATAGAAAGATTTGGCATATTCTTTTATTCCTTTAATTTCATGTCACGAATAGAGAAAACGTTCAAATCTAAAAAGTAACCGACTTACAGAGATTAGGTTAGATTCGCAGAAAAACAGTCGTTGAAGTCGTTTGAATCTTCACTTGAATCCTAGCTTGTTTTGAATCTCCTCTTCTTGAAAGTCTTGAGCAGCATTCCCTCGTCTTGATTTATTATTTTATTTTATTTATTTATACATTTTCTCAGAGGTAGCATAAGGATATAAAAGAATTGTGAATAGAGAAGCAGACTAAGGCTGTTTATATAGTGTAGAAGTCAACGAATCTAGTCATAATGGCGTCCGGATACAGAAAAACGAACCAGACTGCAGATCTAGAAAAAGCGAAAGGGGGGGTTCGACCCCCAGGTCGACTACCCAGTCGACCTGGGTCCTGGGTGGGAAAATTCCCGCCCAGCCCAATCTGGGTCCGATTTTGAATTTTGAACTCGTTTCTGACCTGTTCGAATTTTAAATCGAATTCTGAAACTTCAGAGGGTCATATCTCCTTCATACGGACTCCGATTCTCGCAAACTCGGACTCGTTTTCATGCAGAATTTCGAGACGAACGCAATGGCGCAGCCCGTTTCCCTTGATTTTGAATTTAAATTTTAATTCTGCCTTGATTTGTGAATCTTAGTGTTACAGAGTTACGGGGTGTTACATTCTCCCCCACTTAAAAGGATTTCGTTCCCGAAATCTTCAAGTTAGGAAGAATGTGTGCTACCATCCAATCACCCATCTACTCAACCATTCAATCACAGGCATTCATTGTCCTTAAAATATTTCTAATGCTTTCATGTTCATATGCATAGTGTATGTATATGTCTTTATCTAATGCAAAATCAGGCGGTCTACTGATTCAGTTGACCTCCTTAATGCAAATCATGTCAGTGCCATGCATCCAATGATGTATGCAAGCATCCCTAGTTATGTAAATACTACATGTATGCATAGCCATTCATCCATATGCAACATCCACATGATAACATATCAAGTTCAACTTACAAACAAATACATATCTGTAAATGCAATATGAAAGCGTGCGAACTGATCTAGTGCCTAATACGTATGCATATGCATTCACGAGCAACCATTTGCAACCACTTGCAACATCAACCATAACATGTTTCAAATACATGTTTACACCCATTGGATTCTACCTAAGGATCGAAGATACGACCTAGAGGATATACTTTGGAAAGAGAGAAACAATTATGTGTAAAGCTCCTACAAAAAAAGAAATCAAGGATGCACCCTTAAGGAAAAGGGTATGATGCTAGTATCTAGCCTTCTTGAGCTTTACTCCACTGTATCTTAACTAATTTAACTTCACGATTGTGAAGTTTTTGACCTCCATTTCAAAAATAAACAGATGTCAATCACGGTACCAAGTGTACATACCAAGATGGTTTGAGGTCTCTCCTCTTAGCTTATCCACCATGCCATAACTATAAGGGTCGAAAGGATACTACGTGCTTTTTAGAGTGCCTGTCACAACTATTTATCTCTCACGCAAACCATCCTAGTCGAACTCGACATTCCTCAAGTACAAGCCCCAAAGGCCTAAACCAATATCAGACAAGCACCTAAGGAATATCTCCTCCGAATTTAGACGATCTACGTGAGATGATATAAGCAAACTCGATAGCCATTCTCAAATCCCTACTAACTAAAAATAAACTGGTCGGACCACCAATTTGATTTGAGCCTCTAGTGGGATCTTTCTACTATACAAGTACTATGGTGCAGAGACTCAACTATGGAAGTGGATATGAACAAATGCGAAGAGCTAAAACCAAAGGAAAGAGTATGAACAGCAAAACTAGACACTTCCAACAGATCTTTACTACCTTTCTCCTAGGTACGCTTGGTGGTGAAAGTATGTACTTGCCTTTCTGAAAATCTTGTTCCTCTTTCTTGCCCTTGTCCTTAATTATATGCCATATTATACCCTAGTAAAGATACTTCCTCTATTCTTAGGTTTTACAATTTCTTCCTCCTTCGTGAGCTAATTCTACATCCATGAATTCCTCATCCTAGGGTTATGCTCCTTAGCCAAACTCCTCATCCCCTTCCGTGTGTAACCATGTTGACAAATCTCTCGAAAGCTGCCTCCATTGTACGGAAAACCCTATAAGCTTCAAAAGAAAACCGGCCGTAGGTGAAACAACTACGGCTATGGATGGAAGCCGGGGCACTACTTCGCCCATCGATGAGGTTACCTCCCAAAAAGCCAGGAGCCCCAGAGACTCAAGAAAGAAGGAGACAAGAATTCAAATAGAGGAAGTGAAGATAGTGAGTATGGCTTTGAGGAATATGCCTTTAAAACAAATCTTTTCTCTTGAAAATGCTTCTTTTAAAACCGTTTTGAAAATAATTTTTCAAATCTTTTATCTGATCTGGTAACCTTAAGCTCTGATACCACGTGTAACACCCCACATCCGTTAGTGTCACTCACAAAGGGAATGCACTATGTTCTGTGGAGCATTTAGGGTAAAAGATGAAGATAAATTACAAGACAGACAGAAATTAAACAGCGGAAAATAAAATTTTGCTTTATTGATAGAATAGTTTGTACAACGATTTCTTTATAATATCAGAGTATCATCTATCTTACAAAATAAAGAAGCATAAAACAACATTTATATTCCCCAATTTTAGCAAGAGCCAGCCATAGCATCTGAAAAGAGAATCCAAGCAAAACTTCGAGAAATCTTCAAGCTGGGAAAGATTGACAGTCCAACTTAACCTGAGCTATACTATTCCCTTATTTACTACCTGGGGTGGGAAACGGAAGAAAAGAAGACGAAAGAAAAACAGAGTCAGACATAAAGCCTGAGTAAGTTCAGTAACTTCTAGCATGTGAACATGGAAAAACAAAACGACATGAATTAACTGAATACAAGATAACACCATGATGATAGGATCAGCAAGATTAGACAAGATTAACACAAGATATGCTAAGGTAAGATAAACTGGATATGCTCTAATACTTTCGCCGCTTCGCTATTTCCTTGTTATACTGGTTTCTATATCTCTGCACCACCTAACTAGTGTCCCAACTAGTAACGATAACGTGCTCCCAATCCTGTATTTTCCATTGCCTTCAGGCATACATTTATTATTTGTTACCTAGATCTAATCTATGGTTTTCTATCAAGTGCTTTCTAGATTCAACTAGAGTTTACGCTATCTGCTGAACGCTTCTCGGATTCAGGGTTTATGCTACCTAGTCCAACTAGGGATTATGCTACCTGTCGAACAATGCTCCCAAGTCTAGGACACACTACCTAGAGTGGTATATGTTCCTATATTTCCCCACGCATGTATCGCGAATCGTTTATCGCTTGTCTAGATGCACATATCCTGTAATGTGCGGCCAGAGTCCTGTGGCAGGGCAAATCAAGAAAAACAGAACTCGGTCGGGAGCTTTCAGATATCTGCCGAAGCAGATGCTAAGGTCTGTTTTTATTCCAGTGGCTATGGTCCCATTTGACCCCTCCCTCAATTAATGAAAGGCACACGTTGAAAAATGAGAACTATACGCAGGCCCCCTATGCCCCACTAACCTATGGCCATCCTCACCCATAACTAGATAGCAAGTATATGGTCTTTTGGAGTTCTCCGCCTTTCCGCTTCACGTATCTCGACTGACTCAAGATGGATGGTAGACGACGAATTGCTATCACAAGGCTACCGTTTTCTCGCCGAATCACGCTGGTCCATCCTAGTCTTTAGGTTGCCATATATTACAACCAAGGCATTCCCCTGGTTCTTCTAACGCAGACCTTAACCTCTGTGAGCCCAGGAGGATCATCTGCAGCCTCACAGAGGGATACCAAGAGTACCCTCACGTCGCCTCGAAGCCTCGGGCTTCGTGACCCAATTCGTTGGAGCCTTCATTCTACTCAGACGGACGTTCGCTCCTTTCCGTGTTATACTAAGAATTACTACTTAGTTTTACTAACTAAGGTTTACCACTTAGTTTCCAGAATCATTGTTTTCTTAACTAAGGTTTACTACTTAGCTCCTTTTAACTAAGGTTTACTACTTAGTTCTCTTTCCCGTCAATTTGGATTGGTTAAGTGTCATTAGTCAATTCAAGCTAACTTAACCCTCTTCATTTATCCTGTTAAACTGGTTAAGTGTTATCAGTAATTCATGTTGACTTAACCCTGCCACAAACCTAGTTATATTGGTTAAGTATTTCTTATTACTTAACCCTACCCGTTCATCCTATATTGGTTAAGTGTTCCTTTATAACATAACCTTGCCCGTCTGTTTTAACTAACATGTTATTAATGGTTAAGTATTACCCCTTCGTGTTTTAGACTTAACCCTATTCCTTTATCACAATCTGATGGTTAAGTGTTCAAGTTTACTTAACCCAACGGTCTAGCCCAGCTAACATATCAAATTGGCTAAGTGTATTAAATTTTACTAAACCCCAACCTCTAGTCTAGTTAACATGTAAATTTGGCCAAGTGTATTAACTTTACTTAACCCCACCTTCTAGTCTAGTTAACATGTTAATTTGGCTAAGTGTTTTCTAAGTTACTTAACCCCTATAAATCTTGTCTTGTTACCATATTAAGTTGGTAAAGTGTCCCTATGGACTTAGCCCTCCCATTCTAGCTTAACTGTGTTAAGTTTATGTATGAACCTAACCCCACCCACCGGTCTGGTTATCATGTTGAATTGGTTAAGTGTCTTAGTTAACTTAACCCTACCCATTCTTGTCCTAGCATTAACTAAATAAATTAAAGCCGCGACCACTCACATTAGACATATATTGTTTCGATTACTGGATGTGCCGGTTGGTTCCGGGCTGGTTTACATCGTAACTCAGTCTAACCTCGGGTTAGGCATATTCGTGTTTTCTAAGTTCAAAAGGGTTTTGATTAATTTTCAAATCAGGTTTTGAAAGTAACCATCCCGTCCGTCGGATCAAATAGGGATAGCCAGGGAGAGCAGGAAACTTGTATTTTCCAAACCCAAGCCTAGACACTATCCTCTCTGTCACCCTAGAAATTTCTGGTGTGTTATTAAAAAGATGTTGTTAATAAACCTTTAATTTGTCTAAATTTACATTTTCTCATTTAGGACAAATTCTATAAGTAAATTATTCCTAATTTACTTATTTCCTAATTAATCTTTTAATGTAAATTGTCAACATTTATTCTTATGGCCCATTTTCCCCTTTATATCATATTTTTGACTTTTTGGTATGTAAACTATACCAAATTAAGTGTCGCTAACCATGATTTTGCTAAACCTGACAATTACTCCTAATTTTGGCCAATTTCAAATTTATGCCAATATACTTATCATGCCAAATTAGCTAATCCAATTCTGATTTAGCATTCTAATTATAGTTCATGTCAAACTAGACTTATTATTCTAATTCACAATTCATGTAAATGCTAGATTTACAAGTCAATACTAGATTCAAATTACACCTCCTATAATTCATGTCAAATTCATCCAATTTGCATTTCTATGAACATGCCATAATACATGTTCCCAATTTGTTCCAATTTCCAAGTTAAAAACTACGTTTTTAGTAAATTTCATATTTTTCCCAAATCGTATTCCCACCGTTCGTATAATCGTGATTCAATCTAGATTATAGATAAATCTAGATTCGTAGAAAATAGGGAATGAACCAAAGATGCTATGAAAAAGATAGACATAATAACTAGCATAAAATGATAATTTACTAATTACAAACCTAACGAATTACACTGAAGTTGATCTAAAACATCGAAAGCCTATAGGTCTGAAAATCTTATGACATAAAAAGGGTTGAATCACGACGTAGGTTCAAGAGCATGGGTAGACCTAACTTAATAGTTAAATTCCGAAGATCTAAAACCAAAGAAAACCAAGAATATACAGAATAGAAAATCAGGTTTAGACCCAATTTCATAGTCACAAAACTTAAGCAACACTTTCCTAGTCATGAATCATAGGTGTTTAATCACAGTTCTCCTTGTTATGTCATAGGCAATAGTTTATGTTTCCTAATCAAAGGCATGGGCTTGTGTTCATAGTCAAGGAAATAATTCTCATAGTCATGAGTCACAGTCATAGGCAGTTTTCATAGTCATAGGCAATGCTCATAGTCAAAGAGGCATATGGTTTTAAGGTCCATAGTTTCATAGTCACAGTCTTATTGGTCCTCGAATCATAACAGTTCTTAATTAGGTCCAAAGATATAAGCACTGATTCGAATAGAAAGATTTGGCATATTATTTTATTCCTTTAATTTCATGTCACGAATAGAGAAAACGTTCAAATCCTAAAAGTAACCGACTTACAGAGATTAGATTAGATTCTTAGAAAAACAGTCGTTGAAGTGTTGGAATCTTCACTTGAATCCTAGCTTGTTTTGAATCTCCACTTCTTGAAAGTCTTGAGCAGCATTCCCTCGTCTTGATTTATTATTTTATTTTATTTATTTATACATTTTCTCAGAGGCAGCATAAGGATTGAAAAGAATTGTGAATAGAGAAGGAGACTAAGGCTGTTTATATAGTGTAGAAGTCAACGAATCTGGTCAGAATGGCGTCCGGATACAAAAAAACTAACCACACTGCAGATCTGGAAAAAGCGGGGGGGGGGGGGGGGGAGTCGTCCCCAAGTCGACTACCCAGTCGACCTGGGTGTCCCAGGTCGACAACCCAGTCGACTTGGGTCTTGGGCGGAAAAATTCCCGCCCAGCCCAATCAGGGTCCGATTTTGAATTTTGAACTCGTTTCTGACCTGTTCGAATTTTAAATCGAATTCTGAAACTTCGGAGGGTCATTTCTCCTACATATGGACTCCAATTCTCGCAAACTCGGACTTGTTTTCATGCAGAATTTCGAGACGAACGCAATGGCATAGCCCGTTTCCCATTATTTTGATTTTAAATTTTAATTCTGCCTTGATTTGTGAATCTTAGTGTAAGAGTTACGGGGTGTTACATTCATTAATGCACCCCAACCTATCAAATCAGACCTGTTGTTGTGGTCACTGGATATGCCGGGCGGTTCTGGGCAGATTTACACCACAACTCAGTCTGACATCGTGGTTTCAAGCACGATATGACCAACTACCCACATTGGATCCTATTGTTTGCAGTAACTGGATTTGCCGGGCTATTCCGGGAAGAACTGCACTGCAAACTCAACCCAACCTCGAGTTGGCCATTTTCAGGTTCATTCTAGTGTCATGTCCATGTTCAAATTTCATGTCAAGTTCGTGTTAGTTTCAAGGCAAGTTTCATGTCCATATCCAGATTCAAGTTAAAACAATGTTCATGTTTCATGTTCATAACCAATTAATGTTTTGCCTAATCTACCCAGATCGTATTCCCATCGGACGTAAACGTGAATCGATCCAGATTATAAGTAAATCCAAATCCAAAATGAAAGGGAATTACATCAAAACTATGATAGGCAAAAGAACGAGCACAAGGTTATAAATCTAGCATGATATAGCTTAAGATAATTGGTTGTAACATCCCTGGCATAAAGAATAATAGTCCTAAAACATTAGGATTACAGATCTAGAATACTAAGGTGATAGTCATGATTAAGGTGATAATCCAAACTTGTGAATAATAACTGATTCAACATCACAGGCATGATAATATAATGGACATGAAAGGATTTGATTTACAACATGAATATGCCCAAATTAATTTCATAACAATATCCCCAAAAGTCAAGATCCATGATGAACAAGAATAGATATGAATCAATTATCATACATAGGTCCAATTCCAATTTAAAACATGTCCATATTAAGTTTATAGTTTTAATCTAGAAGTAACTTAAACTTACAGATCGTGGTCTAAGAAATTGAGATGCAGAAGTTGAATCTATAAACTAATCGTCGAATTGTTGAATCGTTGGATCTTGATTTGATTGTAGAAGCAAATCGCCAATATGGAATTCCTAGCCGTAGTCTTCAAGAAATAGTCTTCGTGTTTTATTTTAATTTAATTTAATTTAAAAGAAGCCATGTCCATCAAGAATTTGTGCAGCATAAGGTTAGAGAGGAATGGTGTAAAGAGAATGAGGCTAGGAGGCTGTTTATATAGGTTTAAAGTCAAGAATCTGGTCACCAAACGAGCCTAGATACATCCAAATGAACCCAGGCTCAAAACTAGGCTTCATCACCAGTTCGACTCCCAGGTCGACCTGGTCCCTGGGAGGTTGACCACAGTGTCGACCCCCAGGTCGACCTGGTCATAGGCTTGAAAATTCCTACCTAGTCTGCGCTGGGGTTTGAATTTGAATTTCGAATTCGAATTCGAACTGTTTTTCTATTCTGAAAATCCTTGAAACTTCGGAGGGTCATATCTCCCTCATACGGACTCCGTTTCTCGAAAACTCGGACTCATTTCCAAGAAGAATTTCGAGACGAACGCAATGGCACAACCCGTTTCCCTTGATTCTTATTTTAAAATTTAATTCTGCCTTGATTTATGGTTTTAACATGTTATAAAAATACGGGTTGTTACAATTTTCCCGCTTGAACTCACGGATATCGAGCGCCATCTCACGGTGCCTGGAGGCATCGCACCCACCGCCGTTCATGGCATAGGCGGAGCAAGACCAGGCCTTCAGCGTGGTGTTTCCAGATCACGTCCAAGTGGCCTGAGGTGCGATGTGCGATGATGGAAGGAAGCGTGACTTCTTTTGTGCATGGCCTGATGATTAATCGGGGAGAGGAAGAATGATTAAAAGGGAAATGGATTAGAGAAGTTAATTAACTTATTAATTTCTTTAATTATTTAATTAGTTAATTAACGTAATTGAAGTCGTAAATTACCATATCTTGTACAAACAGCATCGAAATTTGATGAGGTTGGATCCGTTAGAACTGTCTTGACAAGAACTTCAACATGGAACAAAAAAGAGTCAAAACGAAGCAGATTAGAATATGAGGGAAATTCAAAACTCAAACTGTTCAGAAATTCAAAAATAAAACTGGTGGAGTGGAAACCCAAGGTGAGAATTCTCTCATTATAAATTTTCTGTACAGGTATTTATTTTATAACTGCATATATGAACTGCTCCCCATCGTCCACAGACCATGGACGACTTTTTTGTTTGATTGTATTATGAAAATTGATTATGATGTGAAATGAACTGTATATAACATATGAATAATAAAAATATCATTTTTATGGTGTATATGAAGTATACAAAATATTCATATTTCAAATAAATTATTTGAATAATAAAAATCCCATTTTTATTGTTTATATGAAATGTTAAAAATAATCGTGTGTTGAAATAAACATTTTTTGATTAAATATATATATATATATATATATATATACGATGTGAAAATTGAAATATATATATATATATAAGATGTGAAAATTGAAATACATATACGATGTGAAAATTGAAACATATATAGGATGTGAAAATTGAAATATGTATATACGATGTGAAAATTGAAATTTATATACGATGTGAATTGAAATATATATACGATGTGAATTGAAATATATATACAATGTGAATTGAAATTCGAATCGAAATTGAAATAGAACTAAAATTCGAATTGAAATTTAATAGAATTGAAATTTGAATTAAATTGAAATAGAATTGAAATTCAAATTAAATTGAAATAGAATTGAAATGAATTGAAATTCGAATTAAATTGAAATAGAATTGAAATTCGAATTAAATTGAAATAGAATTGAAATTCGAATTAATTGAAATTGAATATGAAATTCGAATTAAATTGAAATAGAATTGAAATTTGAATTAAATTGAAATAGAATTGAAATTCGAATTGAAATTGAAATAGAATTGAAATTCGAATTGGAATTGAAATAAAATTGAAATTCGAATTAAATTGAAATGAATTTGGAATTCGAATTGAATTGAAATGAATTTAAAATGATTTATAAAATTCATTTTAATGGGAAATCGACGAAATATATATAATATATATTATATATATATAATGGCCTGAATAGAACGCGTTGCACTGTGGCAGTTCGCGAATTTCGACCATTGACTTCGAACGGACATTACGGGAGATCTGACTGTCGTATTCTCCTAAAACATGAACCGTTGGGTTCGTATCGAAAAGAGCTTTCTAACGAATATTAGAGATTTGAAATCTAATGGTTGTATTCAGAATTATGTCCAAATCAAATTTGGAAAAGGTCACTGTAAGTGCAGTTCGATGGCCGTTTATGGAAATCGACTGTACGGGCCTTGATAAAATTATTAAAAATATCAAGAATTTGAGTAAAATCATAATAAATGATTTGGAAAGAATTGGGATGAAAAAAAATCCATGGATGGAAAGATAAAAATAGATTTATCGAAATGAACTAGTTTTGAACTAGAAAAATTAAACCAATAATTTTTAAATAAAAGAAATTGGATTTGAAATGGTTTTAAAAATAACTGGAATTTCCAATATATGAATTGGAATGGATTTGACTTGAAATCATCTTCAGAATATTTCGATATTGGATTCCATGATTCTACGGATATTGTGGAGGAATTTGGAAGATATATATCGTTATTCCAATACGGTATTTGTTGATTTCAGAATTTGATATTGAATATAAGCCGATATATTTTCTATTCAGAGCCTTGTATTAAATAACAAATGGGATTTTAGGTTTGTCGTGAACTATGTTTAAATGACATTGGTACTTTCACCCAGTTAAAGCAGGATTAATGTCTAGAAAGTTGAACAATCAATAAGAAATGATTTTAGAGATCAAAACCAATAGGAGTTGAATAAATCTTTAATTAGATTGTGAATGCATATATGGTAATTAGATTACCAAAATATGAAATGTGATTAAACCAAATACACTTGGTTATTGATATTGATTGGGATTGATTGATTGTTTGGATTGTGCTCGACTGGTTTATGAGAAAGATATGCTTTTCCATTTAGCATTGGGTTGGGTAGAAATACCAGTATGCTAACATCTTGTGAAACACTTCACCATTTGACTATGAGAGGTGTAGCGCTATGGCAGTGTTCATTTCAAATTTAATTAATGATTTTGAAATGATATTTTTCTTAAGTGAAAAGAATGTATTCCCGATTTTGGATATGGAATGTTTTATAAAAATGTTTTATAAAACAGAAAGGATTTCGAGGGCTAAAACCCGATGATTTGGAAATGATTTGGAAATATATTATGGTTTTACATTGTAGTTCATCACATATTCGATTAGTTGCTATTAATGATGAATCTGTTTGGTGGCGGAGAATTTATTCTCTTGCTTAACACCCTTCTTTGAGACGTAAGAGGTCAAAGGTTATGTGATTAATAGTGACTAATCATATGTGTGAATTGCTGATGTGAAGTACTATATTTTGAAAGTACTTGTGATTATTATGTTGTTAAATGATTTTCCCTACTTTGGGATATGAAATGATTTGGTATGTGGCTAAAGATTCAAGTAACCCGAACGACTAAAAGTATGGGTGAGATGGGCAGTGTATGCTTCCATGCGTGGGAGGTGCATCGTCGGTGTAGCCTGCTCCATAGTGGGAGGTGCACACACACACACACACACACACACACACACACACACACATATATATATATATATATATGTATATATCGAGTTGCTTAGGTCCGTGCCCTTTGCCTTGTCTAGGGGGAGCCTGATCTTTGGTTGCATACTTATTTATATGCATTGTTATGTTTTGGAACTCACATTTCCAAATGATTTGATTTGAGATCTCGAAGTGAAATCTACGTTGTTATAGAAAGCTAGATATGTATTTCAAATGATTTGAAATAGAAATCGGGAATAAAGTCCAAAGGAATAATTTCTGTAAATTTAATTAGGTTTGGAAAGTCAAAGTGTGGTGATTAATTTAAATGGGTAGATTGGGATATTGCATGTTGATTGATGCATAGTAGATCCATATATCTATATTGATTGTTGTTTATACACTGGCATTCATGGGGGTAAACCTGTTCCGCGTTAGCGGCGTGGTCCTGTGATTTGCCTTATCATTTTTATAAGTTAATTTTAACTGTAGAGTTTCTCACACCAGTCCCGTGACTGACCGGTAGTTTGCTTTTCCCTTGCAAACTCGGGTGCCCCTATTTTCCACACGGGCAGTGTAACGACCCGAAAAATCCGAACCAATTTAAAATTTTTATTTTAAATAATTTGGTGGAAAAATGTGGCAGAAATTAAAATTTTCATTTTTAAATAATATTAAAGCCAATGAAAATAGTTAATTTTCAAACGATCTCTGTTTTCGACGAAACCACTTTCGTTGGAACCGGAATGTCAAATTATTGCTAGGTTTCAATTTTTTGAATTTTTTAAGTTAGTAGATGAGCGTGGTGAAAAAAACTGTGTTTTGTTCAATTCAGTTAAATTTAATGGACTGAAAAATAGCCATTTTTCAAAAAGTCTCAGAATTCGACGAAATCATTTTTGTTAGGACCGTATTGTCATAACGAAGCCAAATATATTTTTTCTGGAATTTTCTGAGTCCGTATGTGGCCTCAGTGAATTTATTTATGCGAACGAATTAATTTAAATAAGGATTTAATTATTGAATTAAATAATACAGGCCACAGACAGCCGTTTGGGTTGACGGGACCTGTCTTGTTGGACCCGGAATATGGGCTATTGGCTACGGACACCTTCTGCTGGACTGAAAATGGATCGGTTTAAAAGATATGGATTTAATTGTAAAATTACCATTAAAATATTATAAAATGGATGAAAATTCATTTGCCAACCCTAGCTACAGAACATAGCCCCCGCCTACATCATCCTATGGCCAAAACTGCTCCCGTCTTTCTCCTCTAAATCCTCCTTCTCCTCCACGAGTTATACATCCCCCTTAGACCATATCGAAGCCCTTCTCACAAGCTTTCCATCCGTACCAAGTTTGTGCTGTTTCGTGGAGTGTCCAGAGAGAACCAAGACCGAGAAGGGGACTCGTTTCGGCCGCCGCCCAGACCATCACATGCCACCGAACTCGCCCCCTCCACCAGCGAACACGCGTCACCCTCCCCCCTTAAGAGTAGCACAGTCGGATCGGCACCCTGTGCCTTGAAATGCGTGCAGGGTGAAGCCCTAGTTCTGAACAGAGGAACGAGCATCAGCCTGTAAACTGAAACAAAGTAAGAAGGTGAAATCCTTCTTATTAAATTAATTTATTTAATTTAAAATGTTTCCCAACTAAACTAAAGCATATCTAACTCGTTTGAACACGAAATTCGGCGATTCCAGATCCTGTGCAATCGTATTGACAAGATCTACATTCCTAGACAGATTAGAATCAGTTCTGAGCCTATTGAAATTTTGACCTGAATTTGAACTAAGGTGAGAGATCCTATATTTAATTTCTTTTTATTATAAATAAAAATAAAAAAAAATGTTAATTTTTAATGTGACCACACATATGTTGTAGTATTCTGTGCCTGCTATGTTGAATCTGATATGTGATTGTTATGTGATGTTGATCTGTTAAAATAGACAAAAACCATTGTGTTTAAAATATCATATGTTTGACACCAAAAATTGACGATGTGGTAAATAGTGAAATGGTTAGACAAAAAACATTGTGTTTAAAATATCATATGTTTGACACCAAAATAAAAATAATAAAATGTGGATTCATATTTATTTACAATTTCCTTTGTAAATAAAAAGAACAAACTTGAAAAGTAGAATTTTGTTTACATTTTCTTGTTAAATATAAAGAGGACTTGATATTGAAAAGTGTGTTTATTTACATTACACTTGTAAATGGAAAAAGGATAAAACTTGATATTGAAAAGTATGTTTATTTACATTACACTTGTAAATAAAAAAAGAATAAACAAGATTATTAAAAGGGGATTTTGTTTACATTTCATTTGTAAATAAAATGAACCACTTAGTGATGAAACTTTCATATGTGAATAAAATAAACCAAATTTGACAACATGTTTTATTTACAATTTCCTAGGTAAATAAAAAGACCAAAATTTGATAACATGTTTTATTTACAATTTTCTTTATAAATAAAAAGACCAAAACTCGATGACATAGGTTTATTCACATTTTTTTATGTAGATAAAAGAACAAATTAGCGATTAAAACCTTAGTCACATTTTTTTTATGTAGATAAAAGAACAAGTTAGCGATTGAAACCTTATTCACATTTTTTTTATGTAGATAAAAGAACAAGTCAGCGATTGAAACCTTATTCACATTTTTATATGTAGATAAAAGAACAAGTTTGGCGATTGAATTTTATTTCCATTTCAATGTAAATAAAAAGAAATAAAAAGGGACATTTACATGTTCAATGTAAAATATGAGAATTTACATTTTCAATGTAAATAGAAGAATAGAGAAAAAGTATATTTTTATGTATTAAAAATGAATTAGAGAAAAAGTACATTTCTATGTATTAAAAATGAATTAGAGAAAAAGTACATTTTTTATGTATAAAAAATGAATAAGAGAAAAAGTACATTTTTATGCATTAAAAATGAATTAGAGAAAAAGTACATTTTTGTGTACGAAAAAATGAATTAGACAAAAAGGACATTTTCGTGTATTAAAAATGAATAAAAAAAGATAAAAACTTGATTATTGAAAAAGTGATTTTATTTACATTACACTTGTAGATAAAATAAAAAGGACAAAACTTAGCGATGTAATTTTATTTACATTTCTTATGTGAATAATATGAACGAACTTAGCGATGGAATTTTATTTACATTCCCTTAGTAAATAAAAAGGACAAAATTTAGCGATGGGATTTTATTTACAATTCTTATGTGAATAAAATGAACGAACATAGCGATGGAACTTTATTTACATTTTCTTATGTGAATAAAAAGAACAGAATTTGAAAATAACTTTATTTACACCTGCTTATGTAAATAAAAAAAAACTTAGTAAAGAAAAGAATAAAAGTGAATTTACATTTTTCAATGTAAAGAAAAGAATAAAATAGAATTTACATTTTTCGATGTAAAGAAAAGAATAGTTTGGTGAAAGCTTGATTTACATCTTCGGTGTAAATGAAATGAACATGTTTATATTAGAAACATTCATTTACATATAGTGTAAAGGAATAAGAAAAGAAAAGAGTTGAAACAAAAATAAACATTTTTGTTAAGAAAAGAGTTGAAACAAAACAAACACGTTGGTTGGAATAAAAGAGTAGAAATTAGAAATGTAAATTTTATCATCACATTAGGTACAATAAAAAGAATAAATTATAATAGTTGAAATTATTAAACGATTTATATTTATATATATATTTGTATATAAATATAAATATAAAATTTAACGAAACACGCACGGCAGTTCGCTTATCGACAATCGTAACTTTAAACGATTATACTGATAGATCCGACCGTTGGATTTTTGCACAACTAGAACCGTTAGGACCGCTTTGGGAAGAGCTTTCCAACGATATAAACTTCATCAAAATCCGACGGTTAGATTTCAGGATATATGTAAATCAAAATTTGGTAAAAACCGCGCCAGGGCAACCCACTGACCCGAAGCATCGTTTTATTATTTTGAGCTATTTTTTTTAAATAAATAAAAATAGCGATAAATCATTTTAAATAGATATTAAAGACATGAAATGATTTAAATGATAATTTTGCGATAATTATTTGGAAAGACCGAGTTTAACTCATTTCAAATAATTACACGACGATTAAATCGAAATATAGAAGACGGTGGTCGAAGACCGGCGATCTTCACATTGAATGGACGACGACTACTGATGCCTTGGACTGACTTGCTCCCAGGAAGGGGTTGAAGCAGTTGTTGTCCGGACGTATGTGTTGGTTGTGTGGATAAGCGAGAGCCTCGTAGGTGTCTCCGGTTTCGTTCAGACCCAAAACGGACTTGTAAATGGATGTGTGTCTGACGTTGGAATTCATTTCATGTAATTAAATCGATTTCTATTGGTGTATGTCTGTTTGGTGGTGGAGAATTTATTCTCTACTTAACACCCTAGTATATATCAATATTTGTCGGTAGCATGGCGTGAATGGTCAATGTGACACGTCAAGGTGCAAAAAACAAGGCTTCTGTTGAAAAGCAGGCCTTGCGGTTGATGATCAAAGCATAGCCTGTTTAGGCATAGCTTTGTATATAGCGTGACTTTGCGAAACTCACACCCCGGTATGAGTCAAAAATGGGATATGGACCGTAGGGAGTGCACCCGTTTCTTTCTAGCTAGGAGTGGTGTCAGTGCTTAAACTAGCTGGCATTTTACTTATGTGGATGTTGGATTGAGGTACCTCGGGTTATATATGCTGGAAGTGGTCATACTATAGGTTCAAAGGAACCGGGGAATGTGTGTTCAGGCATAACTAATCCACTACCGTTAGGTGGGGACCGGCCCTACCGCTCCAAGGGTTCACTGCGGGGGATCCTGAGGCATTTTCTAGAGTGTCTCGAATCGGAGAGGATGATCCCTATCCTCGATTTCATGACAGAAAAACCAATTTCCAATATGACATTACGGTCTTGATTGTAAACTTATATACGGCGACATAGTAGGATGGGGTACTATGCCGTCTAGGATTGATACATTTATATTGAAGTATTTTAATACTACTTAGACACTAATAATAATATTAAATGTTATTTTACACGTATTAAGCATGTTTGATCATCATAAGGGAAAACTCTATCCTCCTGGTTGCGTTGCATTGTGTGATAGGACTTGAGTCTTATGATGATTTCATTTTTCAAAAGTCATTTCGTTGTTTTTGTATAAACTTTATTAAATTATACACTGTCAATCCAATGGAGTAAACCCGTTCCGCGTTAGCGGCGTGGTCCTGTGATTTGCCATAATGTTAGCTAGTATAGAAAGATTTCTCATACCAGTCCCACGACTGACTCGATGTTTGTTTCACTTTGCAAACTTCGGTGCCCTCTCTTTACACGGGCAACCAAGTGAGAGGTTCTTAGGTAAACATTTTCTGGATTGAAGACTGCTTGGAAGAAGAAGACGAAGACTCTCTTTTATCTTTATCTTTTTCTTTAGAGACTTTATTCCATTCTGTATTTTGATGTACGTTTTGGAGTTGGAACTTATTTCCTTTGATTCAGACTTTTATTTTGCTAAGTTGTATCCTGTAAACTGTGTACTCTGTGGTTCTGTTGATGTGATGTTTACGACTTTTATCTTTACGCTGCAATAATTATGTGTTACGGTATTATCTGTGATCTGTTGTTGTAAATATGTTGTATTCCAAATGATTATCCTGACTTTCGCATCATGGAAGTTTGGGGTCATCACAGTTGGTATCAAAGCCTAAGGTTAACCTTAGCTTCGGAATATAACATATTTAGAACAATTCGTCTAGATAGAATCCACATTATTCTAAGACGATTAGCTTATTAGAGATAGGACTAGTAATGTCCTAGAATGAGCACAGCAGAATAGCACATATCTATCAGTCATTATATCATTGTCTTTTCATCTTGTCCTTACCTTATCTTTTCTTGAAAATTTTCATTTCTGTTGGTCTGACTCTTTCCTTGATGGTACAGACTGATTTAAATGGATACTAGAGCAAGAACAGACCGGGGCGGAGCCCGAGGTGGAACTCGAGGCGGGTCCAGGGGAGCAGCCCGAGGGGGAGCTGGAGGGAAAACTAGAGACGAGACCCCCATCACTCAGAAACAACATACTTCAGAGGTCGTAGCACAACCACCTCCACAGCCCTTCGACTTGGAGAGAATGTCAAAGAAATTTAGAAATCTAGGTGGTGTACCTTTCACGGGGCGAGAGTCTGCGATTCAGGCAGAGGCATGGCTTAAGGACTGTGAAAAGATCCTAGAGGGCTTAGAATTGGAAGACCAGCGAAAGCGTTTCCTGGCAGTATGGCAATTAAAGGAAGAAGCCGGGCATTGGTGGGATACGGTCAAGATCTGCAATGACGTGGCCAATATGTCTTGGGCCAAATTTAAGGAACTTTTCAATGAGAAGTATATTCCCCCACAAGCAAGAGAGCGCCTGCGCGAGCAGTTCGTTAACCTACAGCAAGGGAATATCACCGTTTCTGAGTATGTGAGGAAGTTTGATGAGCTTTCACGATATGCTCCTGGGTTGATTCAAGATCCGGTAGAGAAGAATAAAAAATTCATCAAGGGTGTGTCAAAGAAATATTTGAATAGAGCCACTGCTCATATCAATCTTCCATTCAATGAAGTAGTAGAGATGGCATGCCGCTACGAGGAAAATGACGAGTCTGGACCGTAGGATAGAGTGAAAAGTCAAGGCAACAATCAGAAGGAACAGGCTAACAAGAAACCGGAAGCGAGCAATTCTTCTACCGCTAAGCCCCAAGGTAAGAAGAGGGACGGGACCAAAGTGACATGCTATAATTGCGGCAAGATTGGACATTTTGACTTCTAGTTTAAAGCTCCTAAAAAGGCCAAGAGGAACGAATCAGGACGTAGCCAGAATCATAACCAGAGTTCTCAGAATCATGGCCAGAGTTCTCAGGATAAGAGGGATTGCTACAATTGTCATCAGAAAGGGCACATCAAGGCAAACTTCCCACTGCTAAAGAATTCTCAAGTAGCACATGTTTATGAAGGAGCGGTTGCACCAGCTTCTACCGAGGGTCCAGGTAAACCCGATGTCTTAGGAGGTACTCTTAATATTAAAGACATTCCTATTACTGCTTTGTTCGACACTGGTGCTGCACGAAGTTTTATCTCTAATGATGCAATTAAAAAGTTAAAACTAAAACCAAAGAAACTTAAAGAGTTGATTAGAGCTAATAGCCCGATAGGAGGTTACCTCATTCTAGATCAGTATTGTAAAGTGCCTATCTCCTATTCTCGCTATCAATTTCCTTTTAATTTGATCATCATGGATTTTTCCGGATATGATATCATACTTGGTATAGATTGGCTAGCAAAGTATGAGGCTGAGTTAGTATGCGTTGAAAGAATAGTTAAAATCAAACCCAAATTTGGAGATACTATATCTATACCATGCCACGGCTCAACCACCGACAGAAAAGCGATCTGGTCTTCTCTAGAAGTCACCCCTACTTCTATTGAGGATATCCCTGTCGTCAGAGATTACACTGATGTATTCAAAGAAGTTGAGGGCTTACCTCCGCATAGAGAAATCAGCTTCCGAATTGACTTAGCTCCGAATGCAAGGCCTGTCGTACATCCTATTCGGAGAATGTCACCGAAAGAAAAGGAGGAGCTGAGAAATCAAACCAAACAACTTTTGTGGAAGGGTCTCATCAGGCCCAACTTCTCAGAATGGGGTGCAGTAGTGGTGTTCGTCCCAAAATTAGACGGTACCCTCAGGCTATGTGTGGACTACCGCGATCTCAACAAACAAACGCTGAAAAACAAATATCCACTAACATGAATTGATGATCTATTAGACCGTTTGCATGGGGAACGAGTATTCTCTGGGATGGACCTAGCTACAAGCTTCCATCAGCTTCGCATTGCAGAAGAATGTGTGCCTCTAACTGCTTTCAGAGGACCGGATATCTTTTACGAATGGCTAGTAATGCCCTTCGGTCTATGTAATGCTCCAGCATAATTTGTAGATTTGATGAATAGAGTTTTGCAAGATGTTTTAAATAAATTTGTTCTCGTGTTCATCGATGACATCCTCATCTTTTCTAAATCCACTGCTGAGCACGAACAACATCTGAGGGAAGTCTTGGAGATTTTGCGTAGAAATGTGCTGAAAGCCAAATTCTCCAAATGCATATTCTGGCAAGAAGAGGTGAAATTCCTCGGCCATGTCGTATCAAAAGAAGGCATCTCAGTAGATCCAGGAAAGATCTCATCCATCCAAGAGTGGAAGCAGCCTCGAACTCCCACAGAGGTCAGAAGTTTCTTAGGACTGGCAGGCTATTATCGTAAATTTGTCAAAGATTTTTCGAAGGTAGCTTGTCCATTGACAAACCTGACCAAGAAGCATACAAAATTCATTTGGACTCCCGAATGCGAGACAGCTTTCCATGATCTAAAAAGGAGGTTGACCAATGCTCCTGTGTTGACCATTAGATGGCAATAAGTATTTGAAGGTCTGGAACGACGCTTCTAAACAAGGTTGTTTCTTTTATCAATCAACATGTCGGAGATAACATTTTCTTTTAATGTCAAATCTCATTTTAACATATTATCCCTTATTTATTTAAGGTATTGGTGCGGTGCTGATGCAAAGAGGCAAAGTAGTCGCCTATGCTAGCCGCCAGCTGAAACCGCATGAGAAGAGTTACGCCACGCATGATCTTGAGCTAAAGGCTATTGTGTTTGCTCTTAAAATACGGAGGCACTATCTCTTGGGTGAGAAGTTCGATATATATATGGATCACAAATCCTTGAAGCATCTATTTACCCAAAGAGATTTGAATATGATGCAGCAACGCTGGGTTGAATTCCTCGCATCATATGATCTGGATATCCTATATACTCTAGGGAAAGCCAACGTTGTAGCTGATGCGCTCGATAGAAAGAATGCAGATAGCGACAATCTCATCCTCGCCAGCCTCATTATCACTCCTACTTTGATTGATAAAATTTCTGCTCTTCGGAAGAATGATAAATTTAACCAGATGCTTTGTGAGCGAGTTCGAAAGGGCGAAGCCTCAAGCTTCCAAATTGATAGTAATGGGATCCTTAGATTGCAAGGGCGAATTTGTGTGCCAGACATTGCTGAGCTAAAAAGAGAAGTTATGGATGAGTGCCACAAATCTAAAATCAGCATCCATCCAGGTGTAAGCAAGATGTACGACGATCTTAAGCGCACCTTTTGGTGGAAAGCGATGAAGAGAGATATTTCAATTTATGCTGCTAGATGTCCCACTTGTCAGCAAGTTAAAAGTGATCAATAGAAGTTGGCCGGTTTGTTGTAACCGTTGGGAGTTCCAGGTTGGAAGTGGGAGGAAATTTCTATGGACTTTATAGATGGCTTGCCCTGAAGTAGAAAAGGGAATGATAGCATATGGGTGATTGTGGATCGCTTAACAAAATCTTCCCACTTCATCCCTATCAGGTCCAATAGAACAGCTTGAAGTTTGGCACAACTTTATTTTAAAGAGATAGTCAGACTGCATGGGGTTCCCAAAAGCATTGTTAGTGATCGGGATCCTATATTTACTAGCAAATTCTGGGAAGCTTTCCAAGAAGAGCTTGGGACCAAGTTGAATCTGAGCTCGGCCTATAACCCTCAGACAGATGGCCAGACTGAGAGGGTGAACCGTGTTTTAGAAGACTTGTTGCGAGCTTGCATTCTTGATTATGGCGGTTCACGGGAGGATCACTTGCACTTGGTGGAATTCTCTTATAATAATAGCTACCAAGCAAGCTTGAAGATGTCACCGTTTGAATTATTATATGGCAGACCATGCAGATCTCCGGCATGTTGGGTGGAGTCAGGCAATCGACTAGTCTTGGGCCCCGACATGGTTCGTGAAGCATCAGATAAGGATAACTTGATTAAGAAGCGCCTATTGACTGCTTAGAGCTGACAGAAGAGCTATGTAGACCAACGAAGAAGAAATTTAGAATTCTCTATTGGTGATCGAGTATACTTGAAGGTTTCTCCATTGAGGGGCGTAATTCGTTTTGGGAAGACTGGAAAGTTGGCACCGAAATTCATTGGTCCATTTCCTATTCTCGAAAGGATTGGTACCCTCGCTTATTGAGTGCAGCTGCCTGACTGGTTGCCTGGGGTGCATGATGTATTTCTTGTGTCTCAACTCCGCAAGCATGTGCATGATCCTGGTCTGATTGAAGATGAATTAAATCAATAGGTCTTGGAGATTACTCCGAATCTAACAGTGAGAAAAGACCCGATAAAGATCATTGGCAAAGAAACCAGAATTCTGAGGAACAAGAGGATCAATCTAGTCAAAGTTCAATGGAGTGGGGATCTTAGAGACTGTACTTGTGAGACAGAGGATAGCATCAAAAAGGCTTACCCCAAGTGTAGAGTGGACATCTCCGAATAACTCTTGTGCCAAGGTACATTTACCACAATTCACATTTTCCGTCTTGTTTCCTACTTTACTTTGTTTCCTTTTCGAGGTTGAAAAACTCTTACGTGGGGGAGATTGTAACGACCCGAATAATCCGAACCAAATTAAATTTTTTATTTTAAATAATTTGGTGGAAAAATGTGGCAGAAATTAAAATTTTCATTTTTAAATAATATTAAAGCCAGTGAAAATAGTTAATTTTCAAACGATCTCTATTTTCGACGAAACCACTTTCGTTGGACCCGGAATGTCAAATTATTGCTAGGTTTCAATTTTTAGAATTTTTTAAGTTAGTATGTGAGCGTGGCAAAAGAAACTATGTTTTGTTCAATTTGGTTAAATTTAATCGACTGAAAAATAGCCATTTTTAAAAAAAGTCTCAGAATTCGACGAAATCATTTTTGTTAGGACCGCATCATCATAACGAAGCCAAATATATTTTTTCCTGGATTTTTCTAAGTCCGTATGTGGCCTCAGTGAATTTATTTATGCGAACGAATTAATTTAAATAAGGATTTAATTATTGAATTAAATAATACATGCCACAGACTGCCGTTTGGGCTGACAGGACCTGTCTCGTTAGATCCGGAATATGGGCTATTGGCTAGGGACACCTTCTGCTGGACTGAAAATGGATCGGTTTAAAAGATATGGATTTAATTGTAAAATTACCATTAAAATATTATAAAATGGATGAAAACTCATTTGCCAACCCTAGCTACAGAACATAGCCGCCGCCTACATCATCCTATGGGCGAAACTGCTCCCGTCTTTCTCCTCTAAATCCTCCTTCTCCTCCACGAGTTATACATCCCCCCTTAGACCATATCGAAGCCCTTCTCACAAGCTTTCCATCCATACCAAGTTTGTGCTATTTCGCGGAGTGTCCAGAGAGAACCAAGACCGAGAAGGGGACTCGTTTCGGCCGCTGCCCAGACCATCACACGCCACCGAACTCGCCTCCTCCACCGGCGAACACGCGTCACCCTCCCCCCTTCAGAGTAGCACAGTCGGATCGGCACTCCGTGCCTTGAAGTGCGTGCAGGGTGAAGCCCTAGTTTTGAACCGAGGAACGAGCATCGGCCTATAAACTGAAACAAAGGAAGAAGGTGAAATCCTTCTTATTAAATTAATTTATTAAATTTAAAATGTTTCCCAACTAAATTAAAGCATATCTAACTCGTTTGAACTCGAAATTCGGCGATTTCAAATCCTGTGCAATTGTATTGACAAGATCTACATTCCTAGACAGATTAGAATCAGTTCTGAGCCTGTTGAAATTTTGACCTGAATTTGAACTAAGGTGAGATATCCTATATTTAATTTCTTTTTATTATAAATAAAAATAAAAAATTTGTTAATTTTTAACGTGACCACACATATGTTGTAGTATTCTGTGCCTGCTATGCTGAATCTGATATGTGATGTTGATCTGTTAAAATAGACAAAAACCATTATGTTTAAAATATCATATGTTTGACACCAAAAATTGACGATGTGGTAAATAGTGAAATGGTTAGACAAAAATCAATGTGTTTAAAATATCATATGTTTGACACCAAAATAAAAGGAACAAAATGTGGAATCATATTTATTTACAATTTCCTTTGTAAATAAAAAGAACAAACTTGAAAAGTAGAATTTTGTTTACATTTTCCTGTTAAATATAAAGAGGACTTGATATTGAAAAGTGTGTTTATTTACATTACACTTGTAAATGGAAAAAGGATAAATCTTGATATTGAAAAGTGTGTTTATTTACATTACACTTGTAAATAAAAAAAGCATAAAACTAGATTATTAAAAAGGGAATTTGTTTACATTTCATTTGTAAATAAAATGAACGCGATGAAACTTTCATATGTGAATAAAATAAACCAAATTTGACAACATGTTTTATTTACAATTTCCTAGGTAAATAAAAAGACCAAAATTTGATAACATGTTTTATTTACAATTTTCTTTGTAAATAAAAAGACCAAAACTCGATGACATAGGTTTATTCACATTTTTTTATGTAAATAAAAGAACAAGTCAGCGATTGAAACCTAATTCACATTTTTTTTATGTAGATAAAAGAACAAGTTAGCGATTGAAACCTTATTCACATTTTTTTTTATGTAAATAAAAGAACAAGTTAGCGATTGATACCTTATTCACATTTTTATATGTAGATAAAAGAACAAATTTGGCGATTGAATTTTATTTGCATTTCAATCTAAATAAAAAGGGACATTTACATGTTCAATGTAAAATATGAGAATTTATATTTTTCTGAAGTAAACAAAAAGAATTTACATTTTCAATGTAAATAGAAGAATGGAGAAAAAGTACATTTTTATGTATTAAAAATGAATTACAGAAAAAGTACGTTTCTATGTATTAAAAATGAATTAGAGAAAAAGTACATTTTTTATGTATAAAAAATGAATTAGAGAAAAAGTACATTTTTATGTATTAAAAATGAATTAGAGAAAAAGTTCATTTTGTGTATACAAAAAAATTGAAATAGACAAAAAGGACATTTTCGTGTATTAAAAAATGAAAAAAAAAGATAAAATTTGATTATTGAAAAAGAGATTTTATTTACATTACACTTGTAAATAAAATAAAAAGGACAAAACTTAGCGATGGAATTTTATTTACATTTCTTATGTGAATAAAATGAGAGAACTTAGCGATGGAATTTTATTTACATTCCCTTTGTAAATAAAAAGGACAAAATTTAGCGGTGGGATTTTATTTACATTTGTTATGTGAATAAAATGAACGAACTTAGCGATGGAACTTTATTTACATTTTCTTATGTGAATAAAAAGAACAGAATTTGAAAACAACTTTATTTACACCTCCTTATGTAAATAAAAAGAATAAACTTAGTAACGAAAAGAATAAAAGGGAATTTACATTTTTCAATGTAAAGAAAAGAATAAAAGAGAATTTACATTTTTCGATGTAAAGAAAAGAACAGTTTGGTGAAAGCTTGATTTACATCTTCGGTGTAAATGAAATGAACATGTTTATAATAGAAACATTCATTTACGTATAGTGTAAAGGAATAAGAAAAGGAAAGAGTTGAAACAAAAATAAACATTTTTGTTAAGAAAAGAGTTGAAACAAAACAAACACGTTGGTTGGAATAAAAGAGTAGAAATTAGAAATGTAAATTTTATCATCATTTTAGGTACGATAAAAAGAATAAATTATAATAGTTGAAATCATTAAATGATATATATATATATATATATTTGTATATAAATATAAATATAAAATTTAACGAAACACGCACGGCAGTTCGCTTATCGGCAATCGTAACTTTAAACGATTATACTGAAAGATCCCACCGTTGGATTTTCCCAAAACCGGAACCGTTAGGACCGCTTTGGGAAGAGCTTTCCAACGATATAAACTTCATCAAAATCGGCCAGTTAGATTTCAGGATATATGTAAATCAAAATTTGGTAAAAACAGCGCCAAGGCAGCCCACTGACCGGAAGCGTCGTTTTATTATTTTGAGCTATTTTTTAAAAAAATAATAAAAATAGCGATAAATCATTTTAAATAGATATTAAAGACATGAAATGATTTAAATGATAATTTTGCGATAATTATTTGGAAATACCGAGTTTAACTCATTTCAAATAATTACACAGCGATTAAATCGAAATATAGAAGACGGTGGTCGAAGACCGGCGATCTTCACATCGAATGGACGACGACTACTGATGCCTTGGTCTGACTTGCTCCCAGGAAGGGTTTGAAGCAGTTGTTGTCCGGATGTATGTGTTGGTTGTGCGGATAAGCAAGAGCCTCGTAGGTGTCCCCGGTTTCGTTCAGACCCAGAACGGACTTGTAAATGGATGCGTTTCTGACGTTGGAATTCATTTCGTGTAATTAAATCGATTTCTATTGATGTATGTCTGTTTGGTGGTGGAGAATTTTTTCTTTACTTAACACCCTGGTATATATCAATATTTGTTAGTAGCATGGCGTGAATGGTCAATGTGACACGTCAAGGTGCAAATAACAAGGCGTTTGTTGAAAAGCAGGCCTTGCGGTTGATGATCAAAGCATAGCCTGTTTTGGCACAGCTTTGTGTATAGCGTGACTTCGCGAACCTCACACCTCGGTATGAGTCAAAAACGGGATATGGACCGTAGGGAGTGCACACGTTTCTTTCTAGCTAGGAGTGGTGTCCGTTCTTAAAATGGCTGGCATTTTACTTATGTGGATGTTGGATTGAGGTACCTCGGGTTTTATAGGCCGGAAGTGGTCATACTATAGGTTCGAAGGAACCGGTGAACCTGTGTTCAGGCATAACTAATCCACTACCGTTAGGTGGGGACCGGCCCTACCGCTCCAAGGGTTCACTGCGGGGGATCCTGAGGCATTTGCTAGAGTGTCTCGAATCGAAGAGGACGATCCCTAGCCTTGATTTCATGACAGAGAAACCAATTTCCAATACGACATTACGGTCTTGATTGTAAACTTATATACGGCGATATAGTAGGATGTTGTACTATGCCGTCTAGGATTGATACATTTATATTGAAGTATTTTAATACTGCTTAGACACTAATAATAATATTAAATATTATTTTACATGTATTAAGCATGTTTGATCATCATAAGGGAAAACTCTATCCTCCTGGTTGCGTTGCATTGTGTGATAGGACTTGTGTCATATGATGATTTCAATTTTCAAAAGTCATTTCGTTGTTTCTGTATAAACTTTATTAAACTATACACTGGCAATCCAATGGAGTAAATCCGTTCCGCGTTAGCGGCGTGGTCCTGTGATTCGCCATAATGTTAGCTAGTATAGAAAGATTTCTCATACCAGTCCCACGACTGACTCGATGTTTGTTTCACTTTGCAAACTCGAGTGCCCTCTCTTTACACGGGCAACCAAGTGAGAGGTTCTTAGGTAAACATTTTCTGGATTGAAGACTGCTTGGAAGAAGAAGACGAATACTCTCTTTTATCTTTATCTTTTGCTTTAGAGACTTTATTCCATTCTGTATTTTGATGTACTTTTTGGAGTTGGAACTTATTTCCTTTGATTCAGACTTTTATTTTGCTAAGTTGTATCCTGTAAACTGCGTACACTGTGGTTCTGTTGATGTGATGTTTATGACTTTTATCTTTCCGCTGCAATAATTATGTGTTATGTTATTATCTGTGATCTGTTGTTGTTGTAAATATGTTGTATTCCAAATGATTATCCTTACTTTCGCATCATGGAAATTTGGGGTCATCACAGTCAGTCAAGCAGTTTATGTTGCAGATATATGAGCAGGATTCTGGATTGAAGCTTAAAGCTATGTCCAGAGCATTGATAGTCTTCCGCTGTTTTACTTTATTTATTTTCCGCTGTGAATTGTATTACATTTGATGTAAATTAATCTTCCGCTGTATTATATTTCGATATACTCTGATATATTCTGTACTCTGATGTAACATTATTATGATGTTTATAGAAGTCTTCTGTTATTTGTTTTGATGTGTTGTATGCCCAGAGTTAACGTATGTAGGATTCGAACGGTCTTGGTCGGTTTAGCGATCGATTAGGTCCGAGCGAAATCCTTATCGTTACAGCCTGGTATCAGAGCTTTGGTTAACTCAAATCTTTGGGGTACAACTCATTAGAACTGAACAAAAGACTCGTCAGAGATTGGATTAGTAATATCCTATGAAGGAATCCTCATTAGAGATAGAATCAGTAGCATTCTAGAGTGAGTGACTCATTAGAGATAGGGTTAGAAATGCCCCAGAATGAGTTGAGAGTCATATATTTATAAATAACGTATTTGTGCTTATATATATAATCTGGTTTTAAAAATAGGATTTTTGAGTATATATAAAGTTATATATTTGAAAAGTTAATCAATAAATTGATTGCTTATTGTGTTGTTTGATTATTGTTTTGATTAATTAGAATTTGAACCATTTAGCCAAATTGAACAAATATTGAACTGAATTGAAATTTGTTTGAAATTGTATGTCTATACATGTATATACACTGAATAGGTCATAGCAAGGAGGCTAGAGAAGAGGAATAAAATTGTTTGCCCAACAAATAGGCACATGTTTATTGTATTTATTGGGTTTTGGATGATTTTATGAGCCGATTGGCTAACTGATTGGCTGTTTCTTTTTCTTTTTGGATTGGAGTGGCCTGTATGGCAATTTTGGGATTTTGCCTGTGCTCCCGTGCAGGGGAGGTTATGGCGAAATTTTTCGAAAATTTAGGGTGTTAGCCAAATTTTTGAAAAATTTGAAAAGTTCTTAGAAACTGAAAAGTTAAAGAACTTAAGCCGTAATGAAAATAAGGAAAGTTGAGTTGATTGGTAAAACCACTTTCAGCTTCGTTCCTTTTCGGGGACGAAAAGTTTTAAGTGGGGGAGATTGTAATAACCCGGAAATCCGAACCAATTTAAAAATTTTATTTTGGCAATTTGGATAAATTTTGAATATTTAAAATTAATTATTTTAAATAATAACGATGAGAAATTTATTTTGAATTGAATTAGAATGTATATATTTATTTGAATCGTCATTAGAATATAAATATTTATTTTTAATTATAAAAGGAATTGAAAATGGCGCGGTAGTTTGAAAATTCGATTTCAGATTTCAAATGAATGTGCAGGATTCAAAATGAACCGGATTTTAGCGAAACCAAAAATATTTGAATCTATTTGAGATATCTTCCAACGAATTCGAAAAATTGAAATTTCATAGCGGGGATAAAAAGTTATGCCCAGATGAAAATTCAAAATAGTCGCTATGGAAATATAGCCCTTAAAAATAACCATTTTGCAAACAACTTTCGTTTTCAACGAAACCACTTTTGTTGGATCTAGAATGTCAAATTATTGCTAGATTCAAATTTCCATAATTTTTGAAAGCAATATGTGAGCGTGGCAGAAGAAAACATGTTTTAACAATTTCAATCAATTTCGATCGACCAAAAAATGGTCATTTTTCAAACGGTCTCGGAATTTGATGTAATTAGTTTTGTTAGGACCATATCGTCAATACAAAGCTAGAAATAGTTTTTCTAGAATTTTTAGAGTTAGTATGTGTCCCCGGTAAACTAAAATGTGCGTCCAAATCAAATATATATTGATTTACATTTTAATTTTGATGAAAACTGATCATAACAGCCGAATTGGATTACAAAACATATCCTATTGTGTCCGGGATGGGGGTAATTAGCTAGGGGCGACAATCGTTGGGTTTGTTTTGGGTATTAGACAAAATTGAATTAATTAGAGAATTAAATTGAATAAAATATTAATATAAATTACTATAAATACCCCACCCCCCGGAAACCCTAATTCGCAAATTGAACCAGCCGCTGCTCTTCTAAATAAAGGGCTAAAATCGCTCCAATTTTAGTCCTCAATTCCTTTCTTCATGCAACGAATTCAAAATGAAATCAAAGTAGAAATCAAAGAGCGTTTGATCCTCTTCAAATTTATATAGATGTGATCGTTTTTAATGAGTTGCAGCGCTGGATTTTCCCGCTTGAACTCATGAAGGTCGAGCGCCATCTCGCAGCGCCTGGAGGCATCGCACCCACCGCCGTTGACGGCGTAGGCGGAGCAAGGCCAGGCCTTCAGCTTGGTGTTTCTAGATCGCATCCAATTGGCCTGAGGTGCGATGTGCGATGATGGAAGGAGGCGCGACTTCTTTAGTGCGTGACCTGATGATTAATCAGGGAGAGGAAGAACGATTAAAAAGGAAATGGATTAGAGAAGTTAATTAACTTATTAATTTCTTTAATTATTTAACTAGTTAATTAAATGTAATTGAAGTTATAAATTACCATATCTTGTACAAACAACATCGAAATTTGATGAGGTTGGATCCGTTAGAACCGTCTCGACAAGAACTTCAACATGGAACAAACTAGAGTCAAAAGGAAGCAGATTAGAATATGAGGGAAATTCAAGACTCAAACTGTTCAGAAATTCAAAAATAAAACTGGTGGAGTGGAAACCCAAGGTGAGAATTCTCTCACTATAAATTTTCTGTATAGTTATTTATTTTATAACAGCATATATGAACTGCTCCCCGTCGTAAACAGACCATGGACGATTTGTTTGTTTGATTGTATTGTGAAAATTGATTGTGATGTGAAATGGACTGTATAAAATATATGAACAATAAAAATATCATTTTTATGGTGTATATGAAGTATATAAAATATTCATATTTGAAATAAATTATTTGAAAAATAAAAATCCCATTTTTACTGTTTATATAAAGTGTTAAAAATAATCGTGTGTTGAAATAAACATTTGTTGATTAAAATTATATCTATACGATATGAAAATTGAAATATATATATACAATGTGAAAATTGAAATACATATATGATGTAAAAATTGAAATATATATATATATATGATGTGAAAATTGAAATATATATATGATGTGAATTGAAATATATACACGATGTGAATTGAAATATATATATGATGTGAATTGAAATATATATATATGATGTGAATTGATATTCGAATTGAAATTGAAATAGAATTGAAATTCTAATTGAAATTGAAATAGAATTGGAATTCTAATTAAATTGAAATAGAATTGAAATTCGAATTAAATTGAAATAGGATTGAAATGAATTGAAATTCGAATTAAATTGAAATAGAATTGAAATTCGAATTAAATTGAAATAGAATTGAAATTCGAATTAAATTGAAATTGAATTTGAAATTCGAATTAAATTGAAATAGAATTGAATTTCGAATTAAATTGAAATAGAATTGAAATTCGAATTAAATTGAAATAGAATTGAAATTCGAATTAAATTGAAATAGAATTGAAATTGAAATAGAATTGAAATTCAAATTGAAATTGAAATAGAATTGAAATTCAAATTAAATTGAAATGAATTTGGAATTCGAATTGAATTAAAATGAATTTCAAACAATTTATAAAAATTCGTTTTAAAGGGAAATCGGCGAAATATAAATAATATATATAATGGCCTGAATAGAACGCGCCGCGCTGCGGCAGTTCGCGAATTTCGACCATTGACTTCGAACGGACATTACGAGAGATCCGACCATCGGATTTTCCTAAAACCAGAACTGTTAGGTTCGTATCGAAAAGAGCTTTCTGATGAATATTATAGATTTGAAATCTAATGGTTGGATTCGGAATTATGTCCAAATCAAATTTGGAAAAGGTCGCTATAAGTGCAGTTCGATGGTCGTATATGGAAATCGACTATACGGGCCTTGATAAAATTATTAAAAATATCAATAATTTGTGTAATACATAATAAATGATTTGGAAAGAATTAGGATGAAAAATTCCATGACTAAAAAGATAAAAATAGATTTATATTGAAATGAACTAGTTTTGAACTAGAAAAATTAAACCAATAATTTTTAAATAAAAGAAATTGGATTTGAAATGGTTTTAAAAATAACTGGAATTTCCAATATATGAATTGGAATGGATTTGTGTCGAAATCATCTTCGGAATATTTCGATATTGGATTCCGTGATTATACGGATATTGTGGAGGAATTTGGAAGATATATATTGTTATTCCAATACGATATTTGTTGATTTCAGAATTTGATATTGAATATAAGCCGACATGTTTCTATTCGGAGCCTTGTATTTAATATCAAATGGGATTTTGGGTTTGTCGTGAACTATGTTTAAATGACATTGGTTCTTTAACCCAGTTAAAGCAGGATTAATGTCCAGAAAGTTGAAAAATCAATAAGAAATGATTTTAGAGATCGAAATCAATTGGAGTTGAATAAATGTTTAATTAGATTGTGAATGCAAATATGGTAATTAAATTACCAAAATATGTAATGTGATTAAACCAAATACACTTGGTTGTTGATATTGATTGGGATTGATTGATTGTTTGGATTGTGCTCGACCAGTTTATGAGCAAGATATGCTTTTCCATTTAGCATTGGGTTGGGTAGAAATACCGTCATGCTAACATCTTGTGAAACACTTCACGATTTGACTATGAGATGTGTAGCACTGTGGTAGTGTTCATTTCAAATTTAGTGAATGATTTTGAAATGATATTTTTCTTAAGTGAAAAGAATATATTCCCGATTTTGGACATGGAATGTTTTATAAAAATGTTTAATAAAACAGAAAGGATTTCGAGGGCTAAAACCCGGTGATTTCGAAATGATTTGGAAATATATTATGGTTTTACATTGTAGTTCATCACATACTCGATTAGTTGCTATTAATGATGTATTTATTTGGTGGCGAAGAATTTATTCTCTTGCTTAACACCGTTCTTTGAGACGTACGAGCTCAAAGGTTATGTGATTAACAGTGACTAATCATATGTGTGAATTACTGATGCGAATTACTATATTTTGAAAGTACTTGTGACTATTATGTTGTGAAATGATTTTCCCTACTTCGGGATATGAAATGATTTGGTATGTGGCTAGAGATTCGAGTAACCCGGATGACTAAAAGTATGGGTGAGATGGGCGGTGTATGCTTCCATGCGTGGGAGGTGCATCGTCGGTGTAGCCTGCTCTATAGTGGGAGGTGCACATATATATATCGAGTTGCTTAGGTGCGTGCCATTTGCCTTGTCTAGGGGGAGCCCGATATTAGGTTGCATACTTGTTTGTATGCATTGTTATGTTTTGGGATTCACATTTCCAAACGATTTGATTTGAGATCCCGAAGTGAAGTCTACATTGTTATAGAAAGCTAGATATGTATTTCAAATGATTTGAAATAGAAATCGGGAATAAGGTCCAAAGTAATAATTTCTGTAAATTGAATTGGATTTGGAAAATCTAAGTGCGGTGATTAATCTAAATGGGTAGATTGGGATATTGCATGTTGATTGATGCATATTAGATCCATATATCTATATTGATTGTTGTTTATACACTGGCATTCATGGGGGTAGACCCGTTCAGCATTAGCGGCGTGGTCCTGTGATTTTCCTTATCATTTTGATAAGTTAATTTTAACTATAGAGTTTCTCACACCAGTCCCATGACCGACCTGTAGTTTGCTTTTCCCTTGCAAACTCGGGTGCCCCTATTTTCCACACGGGCACTCGAGTAGTTTATGTTGCAGATATATGAGCAGGATTCTGGATTGAAGCTTAAAGCTGTGTCCAGAGCATTGATAGTCTTCCGCTGTGTTACTTTATTTATTTTCCGCTGTGAATAATATTACATTTGATGTAAATTAATCTTCCGCTGTATTATATTTCGATATACTCTGACATATTCTGTACTCTGATGTAACATTATTATGATGTTTATAGAAGTCTTCTATTATTTGTTCTGCTGTGTTGTATGCCCAGAGTTAGCGTATGTGGGATTCGAATGGTCTTGGTTGGTTTAGCGATCGATTAGGACCGAGCGAAATCCGTATCGTTACAGCCGTTTTGGTTTTGCAGATTTATATTCACTAGATTCTAATTTGCAGCTGGAACGATATCCGGAAAGCTCTGTATCCGTATATCTCTTTCAGTTGTGTTTTGTATTATTTTCCGCTGCTATATAAGGTATTTAAATATCTGATATTTCGTAAATGTGTAATATTTATTTATTCTTTGTTATATTCTTGTATTTTGATGGAATTGTTGTAATAAACAATGAAATGTTCTTCTTTTTGTGTCCCGATGTGGCTTGTTCTCAACTCAATCTGGGCTTTCCTTCACGGGGAAGTTCGGGTCGTGTCAGATTATAATGTTATCGTTATAACCAATGTTTTTATAAAAGAAGTGGATTCGTAAATAGAATCCGTGAGGTTCGCAAGGAAGTTGTTAAAGGTTTAAAAAGATAAACTTTGTCTATTCCGAAGTTAAAACGTTGTTCAGTTAAGGTCTGAGAGGTAATTATACCCCAGCTTGATTGACTTCCTTCTTAACTAATGAATGGTTAAAGTTTGATAGTAAAAGTAGGCAAAATGAATTTGGTTAATGAGCATAATGGTTTGTGTTGGCATAGCGATGTTTATTTAAACATCAATTTAAATCAAATGAAGGAGTTTTGGAAATGTTTTACAAATAAGAATCAGAAATGTTTTCTGATAATAGAAAATAAGAAATGGGAATAAATATGGAACGTTTTCCAGTGATTAGTAACATATATTTTCTAAGTTTAGAAAATAAGGATTTACAAATATATGAAAATGGGAAATAAGGAAATGAATAAATTAATGATAAATTAATTTAAAGGGATAAATGTTGAATGTTGATTGATCGATAAATTTTCCATTTGGAAATAATATCGTTGTTTGCACACGAGTTTTCTTTTGATAGTTAAATCATAGACTATAAAAGTTTTGACCATTTTTCCGTCGTCAATACGGAGAGACCGGTTGGGTTATTATCTGAGAACCACTTCGTATGGGCATTAGCATTTCGAATCAAATAGATCGAAGACAAATTGAAGACGAAGTTATGCAAGGGCTATCCTGTTTACAGAATAGCGCCTTCTGTTTGTCCAGTCCCAGGACAACCTGTATGGAAGAATGTTTGACAGAGTATATCTGGTGGATCACGTGTTTCAAACGTATTTACGTTAGTGGCGGAGGAATTCGTTTCTCTTAGCCTATACCCGTGGTGTTTTTGGGGAAATCAATTTGTGGTTTGATGGGTATGACGATGTGGAATTCAAAGTAAATGAATGAGTAATTTGTTGAAAGATATGTTATGACCTCCAGCCTCATCAACTGGGAAATGACAGAAATCGGGCAGGCAGCATGGCTAAGTGAGCCGCACCCAAGTAGGGTGTATTGTCACCATCTAGAGAATATTCATATTTGTTACTTCTTTCAATTTTGTATCTCCCGGGAGCGGTTATGTTGGAATACTAACCGAGGGGTGGCAATATATTCGATACATTCAAGAGAAATGAATGGTCGGTTATGTGTGGCCGAGTTACAAGATGTTCTTGTTGAACTCTAGTGTATCGCTTCTAGAGTACACTGAGCGGAAGGTGGATCCATACCTTGTCATAGTTGGAATCCATTCCCCAAATAAGAGCCCACAGTTTTGATTGTATATTATATATGTAGAACGTTAGATGCAAGCGTTTCTTCTAGATTTCTATTTACTTGATCTAGTCATTATTATAATATCAGACAAGTATCGTTTTAGAAATATTTTGGGTTACCATAAGGTAAAAGCCATCCGTGTTTATGTGTGGATCGGTCTTATGATTATCCTTTGTTTCAAAAGGATTTCGAATGTTAAATCAAATGATTTTAGTTTACTCACACCAGTCACATGACTGACCCAGAGTTTATTTTTGTGACGATCCCAAAATCCGTGTGACGGTATTAAGGATAATTATTGGAATATAACACATCAATCATCATAGCAGAGTACAGATAATAGCAAAAACAATAAATAGAATAATTTTACACAGATATGACAGCAGAATCATAATATGTAACAACATCAGAATAGCACAACGTAGGATATAACTTAGTAAATAAAAGGGGAATGATCAGTCACCATCGCCATAGGCGGAATATATACATACAGTGAGACATAATAAGAGTATCAGTCTACATCGTCGGAGGCGGCACATATACATATGACAATAAGCAATGGAAGTAAAACAGTCTGCATCGCCAGTGGCGGAATCATAATATATATACAATAATGGTGGAAAATGTCAAAGTCATCTCGGTGAAGTCGGCCTCGCCATGAGCCAAAAGTGCACTCCATACCACAGTGCTGAGCTAAAACAACCTGTCACCTGTGAACTAGGCTGCCCGTGTGAAAATAAGGGCACCCGCGTTTGCAAAGTTAAACAAACAACGAGTCAGTCATGGGGACTGGTATGAGAAATCTACTTAACTGGTTAAACAACAGTAATAAGGCAAATCATAGGACCACGCCACTTTCGTGGAACGGGTTTATTCCAGTGATTGCTGGTGCATTTAAAACAAAGTAAATTCTTTAAAACAACGCAATGCTTTTAAAAAGAATGAAGCTGTTATAAGACTCAAGTCCCATCATACAATGCAACGCAAACCGGAGGATAGAGTTTTACCTTATAATGGCCAAATATGCTTAATACGTGTAAAGAAAAATCATTTGATATTATTACTAGTGCATATATGTTTCAAAAACTAATAGCATCATAAATATCAATCATAGATGAGATGAACGTCCCATGCCACTATGTCGCCATACATAAGTTACAATCGAATCCGTTATCTCGTATTGGAAATTGGATTTCCGTCATGAGTCGAGGCACGGGGCAAGCTCCTCTCCGCTTCGAGACATTCTAGCAAATGCCTCAGGACTACACACTCTGGGTAACCCTTGGATCGGCTGGGCCGGTCCTCTCTTACGTTTGAGGATTGGCAATTTCTAAACACAAGTTTCCCGGTCCTTACAGACCTAAAATCGAGGCGCCTCGCATTCCAACAACCACAAAGGTGAAAAGTAGATATAAATGTCAGGGCTGGTAGGTCACTGACACCACTATAGCTAGAAAGAAACGTCGTGCTCTCCCAGCGGTCCGTATCCCGTTTTTAACTCATACCGAGGTGTGAGGCTCGCGAATCCACACTATACAAAAAGCCAGGCCACGTAGGCCGTGCTTTGATCATTGAACACAAGACTTTGCTTTTCAACAGAAGCCTTGATCGCTGCATCTTGGCATGCCACATAGGAAATCCACTCCATACGACTGACTTCTATCGATATATAACCTCTGAGCTCGTACGTCTCAGAGAAGGGTGTTAAGCAAAAGAATAATTCTCCGCCGCCAAATAGATATATATTTAACATAGATCAATCAGTATAGAACAAAATCCAATGTCAGACACACAGTCCATTTACAAGTCCGTTCTGGGTCTGAACGAAACCGGAGGCACCAAATTCCTCGTATATCCGTACAATCAACAGATACGTTCAGATGGCTACTACTTCCGTTCCTTCACGGTAGCTACTCCAATCAGGAACCTCAGCAGCGCCCATCCAACCGATACGAAGATCGTCGGTCTTGAATCGTCTTTGTATTTTCGCCTTCGAATCGTTTGATCAATTATTTGAAATGAGGGTTAGCTCGGCCTTTTCAAATAATTCACATAATTAGAATTCAAATCAATTCTTTCCATGGTTATATTATTCGACATTCATATTTCAGTTCTTTAGTATAATTTTCGTGTCAAACACATACAACCATCAAATATCAAGCAGATCAAGCCAAATTGGTTTATTTCCAATCCATGTTGCTTATAATATTTTATAACGATTTTTCGCCATTTTTATTTATTTAAAAATGGCCATATTTAATTAAACGACGTTTCAGGTCATGCCGTGGCACGGGCGCTGTTTTTCCCCTAATTTGTTTTACACATATCGGAAAATCTAACCGTTGGATTTTTACAAATCCTATACCGCTGGAAAGATATTCCCAAAGAGAACCCAACGGTTCCAGTTTCGTGAAAATCCGACGGTCGATCTTCCACACTAGTCGTTTGAAGTTACGGTTTCAAAATTCGAACTACAGCGTCGTTATTCGATTTAATTTAATTATATTTATATTTATATATAAATATAAATGATTTTGGCGCTGTTTTTCTTCATATTTGAATTAAACATTCCAGACAATCCAACTGTTGAATTTTTACAAAGTTGGTGCAGTTGGAAAGATATTTCCAAGGCGAACCCAACAGTTGCGGCTTCGGGAAAATCCGATAGTCGGATTTCTCGTACTACTCGATTCAAATTACGATTTCAAAACACAAACTGCACGGCTTCGATTCATTTCCAATTCTATTTATATTTATGTATATAAATATAGTTCATTCTTTTATTTCAAATATAGTTCATTCATTAATTTCAACATCGTTTTCACTTCAAATATTTCACTAACGCCTTTATATTTCAAAAAAATTTGCCATAACCTCCTTTGTACGGGAAGGGGTTTGGAAATTTATTGGGCCGTGTTAGGTACCCAATAAATCCTATAAAGCATCCACATATTTATAGTGATATATTCTGGTGTTTACAGGGGAGCGTGTATAGATAATAACTCCAGAGAATAAATTCTCGTCACCCTGTTAAGCCCGAGGGAGCGTGTATTTTTAATTACTCCAGAGGATAAATCCTCGTCACCTCGTCCCGTGTGGGAATAAATAGTCCGTGTGCCATATCTAACGACTAGAGAGACGTGATTATTGTCAACTACAGACCCGTGTGGGGTTTTTATTAAACTGGCAATTTATCTTTATATTTTATACAGTCCATATCAGTCACCAGTTCAACCTGTAGTATATAATCATCGCCATACAAGCCTCTCGCTCGTATGGTAAATCTTCAACCTCGTCACACAAGCTCCAAATGCTTATGTGGAATATGATGAAGTATGCCTATCGTCAAGGAGTATGCCATGTAGTGTAGTTCAAATTTAATTGTTACTATCCTATGGCGATGTTTATTATTTCACACAGAATAACCAGCACTCCGCATCCAATGGCATTCATAGGAGTTGATATAAAAATAAAATTGCGCAGCCAACTCATCAAGGCTTACCAATTTGTCGGGCACGCAAATAATTTCTTTACTCTACAGCTAATCCATTTTTCCTGTTCGACACATGTATATATATGCAGAACAAAGCTAATAATAATATTTCTAGTAAACTAATATTTATTTCTACACGTGAGTATTTTTACCAAAGCGTATACATGATAAAAGTAATACTTTTATCATCAAAAATATTTATTCAACACGTGGATGTTTTTAACACTTCATATTCACAATAAAAATGTTTTTTTATTGTCTAATCAATTTATTTTAAAATACGAATAACATTCAACACATGAATTTTTAATTCAACGAATGAATTTCAATTCAACACATGAATGTTCTCTATAGTTTGTATATATATAAAAATGTGATTTTTATCGTTAAATCTATTTATTCAAAATTCGAATGACATTCAACACATGAATTTCGATTCAACGAATGAATTTCAATTCAACACATGAATATTCTCTATAGTTTGTATATATATATATATAAATGTGATTTTTATCGTTAAATCCATTTATTTAAAATTCGAATAACATTCAACTCATGAATTTCGATTCAACGAATGAATTTCAATTCAACACATGAATATTCTCTATAGTTTGTATATATAAAAAATGTGATTTTTATCGTTAAATCTATTTATTTAAAATTCGAATAACATTCAACATATGAATTTCGATTCAACGAATGAATTTCAATTCAACAAAGGAATATTGGTTTCAACATATGTAATTAATTTCAACAAATGAAAATTATTCTAACACATGAATATTTCAGAAAATTTCGGCAGCATAACGCCAGGGCAGTTAAAACCGGGACCGTCCCTAGTACGGCTCCTCACTCTATCTTAAAACCTCGCGGTTTTTGACAATGGGGAATCATGCATCTAGTTCGCACGCAGGCGGCATGTTTTATTTTCATTTCCATAATCCTATTCTAATTTGTTTCAACCACAAGAGGGTAGTTTTAAACCACAAAGGTATTTTTCAACCACAAACAATTATTTCCAACCATTCGTCATACTATATAATTTCATGCCAATCACAAGCAATAAATATCGTCCATGGTCTGTGGACGAGGGGAGTATATATGTATATATATATTATTTCTATAATTCACATGCATTTCATCACAATTCAAAGCATATATGTTTCATACAATGCTTGTATAATTTATACATCGCTAACATAACTTATACAACACATGTACATGAGGTATACAATGCGTATATAACTTACACTTCGCTTATATAATTTATACAACACGATTCCATTTACACAATTTAATTTAGATTCCTCACATTGGTTTTTGAAGTGCTAAAAATCGTATGTAGATCAGAAAAATCCGCGGCTTCTGCTAGATGGTAGAGAGCCTCCTTGCAATGCCGATGTTTCCTGTTTCATTGAATTTCGTTAACACACTAAAAGGATATGATTTTTCAAAGTTTTGCAACACTTAAAAGTGTTATTTTCATTTCAGAAATTTCAAAGCCGATACCTTTTCAAACCTTCAAAACTAGGTTTAAATTTTCCGATCGATCTATGCAGTATCGTCACGATCGGATGCTGCAACGTCGAAGAGCCTCGAACAGGCTTTCCAGCGCCTGTGGTGGCACTTAGCTCGGCGGTCCCTACGTGGCTCGGTGGCGCTCCAAAGTAGGTGACTTCCTAGATGAAATTCGACGCAGATACCAAACGAATTCAAACGAGGCTTGGATTGATTGAAAGAGGAGGGGAAGGCGAACGGAAAAGAAAACTGGAGGGGGTGGAAAAAACGCCTGTGGTGGCGGTGATCAGTCCTGGAAGTTTTGAAGGGGTTCCGTCGTTCGTTCGTAGGAGGTTTGACCGATTTTCTGATGAGAGAGAAAAGTGAGGACATTTCCTTATTATATTTAATTTTAAATTCCCAAAATATCCCTTTGAACAAACATACACCAATTTCAACCCAATGACTGTCGCCCCTAGCTAAATACCCTCATTCCGGACATAATGGGATATGTTTCGTTGGCCAATTCGACTGTTACAATCAGTTATTTTTCAAATTAAAGTATAAAACATTTCATATTCAATTTGAATGTACATTTTAATTTGCCAGGGCTACAAACTGAATCGAAAAATTCCAGAAAAATAAATCTAGATTTGTTTTGACGATACGGTCCCAACAAAACCAGTTTCGTCGAATTCTGAGATCGTATGCAAAATGTCTATTTTCAGGTCGACCCATTTTAACATAAATTGACCAATCACATTTTCCTTTGCCGCGCTCACATACTAGCTTCAAAAATTATGAAATTTGAAACCTGGCAATAGTTTGACATCCCGGATCCAACAAAAGTGGTTTCGTCGAATTCCGAGGTGGTATGCTAAATATCTATTTTCAAGGGCTATATATTCTATATAACGAGCTTTCTGAAAATTCATTTGGCCATAACTTTTGATTCCTGCTATGAAACTTCGATTTTTCAGATTCGTTAGAAAGGTATTCAAAAACGGATTTAAATATTTTTGGTTTCACTGAAATATGTTATATTTTCCACCCGGTACAATCAGACGAAGTTTGTATTCAAATTTTCAAACTGCCTCACTATCCCCAATTAATTAATTTATTGAAATATGCTATTTCAATTGTTTAAATTCTTTGACAATAACCAATTTTTAAATTGGTTCTCATTTTTCGGTTTATTACAATTTTGTTTTGTTTTCCCTAAACTCTTGGATGCCCAATTTTGTACGGACAGTCAAGTAGTCAGGATTTATAGATACTTGAAGAGCTAGAGCATAAAGCTTCAAGATTTATAGCTATTGTTATTTCTGATGTGTTGTAAGTGTCGTACTCTGATAATGTTACTGAATACATATACTGGTTTTATTTTAAAGTTATGTATCTATTATATATATTGTTCGTTCCGCTGTGAGATTCGTGTTTACTCTGATGTTGTATGTTCTTCTTCTTCTTCTATTCTAAGTTTCTATCTTATCTATTCTCACCCTCTAACTTCTTTCATGGACTATCTGGTATTTATGATGCTTGAATAGTCGACATTGTGTTTATGTCGAGTACTCAGGATTGCAAAAACCCCGGGTCGTTATAGTGGTATCAGAGCTGAAGGTTAAGTTATTACCTTGGCTCTATGGCGTGACTCAGTAGAGATGGGGTCAGTAGTACCCTAGATAGAGTTGAGTGTATATATATGAGTGAACGTATTTATTATTGGATATATAAAGTCATTTTGTATTGTGGAAATTTATTGGTTGAGTTGTTTATGGGTTCTGGTCGATCAGTTTGATCCACTGTATCGGTAGGAGGTTATAAACGCTCGAATACAATGGGTCGACACGATATGTTTTGAAAAGAGGGTAAATGAAATAATTTTACCCAAAGTATATTTTGATATAGAGAAAATATATATATATTGGAATTATAATATATTTGATATATTGGTTGTTATTATAATCGAGTAAGATTATAAATTAGACGGTTATATATAACCAAGTAGAATTCGTATAAGTGTTGTGAATTGAATTGAATCTGAATTTAAATCAAAATTAGAATTAAACCCTGGAAGTTTGGAAAAGTGTTTGTAAATGGAATTGAATTAATTATATGAGAATTTTAAAATCCTGGGAGAATTTAAATTTGTTACAAGCATTGAACATGGTATTTTTTAAATGAATTTCATAATGGAAGTGTTAAAAGATGGATTTTGAAAGTAATATAGTATTGAACTCACTTCGATCAATGGGAAATAATTCTGATAATGACTGCAGCATGATTAGTGTTCATTTTCGAGTTGTAAGTGACAGATTACTACCGGAAAGATTTTGTTTTTGAATTGTTTTGAGATAAACAAGTTGTTTGAAATCCAAAAAGGAATATTTGGTTTCAGATAAGAAAAGCTGTTTAAAACTCCCAGGAAGAGACTATTTGAATTTAAAACAAATCTAAATAGAAATTTGTTAAATCAAGCTGGAATTAAATTGAAACCAATTAAATAGAAATTGAATTGGATATGATATATCGAGTAGAATCATATTTTGAATTGTGAGATAGAATCTGAAATGGTATTGGATTGGTGAGTTAGGAATTTGGAATCGGTAATGAAACTCGAGTTTGAAATGATATTTGGCTTTGATATATGCGAACAACTATGTTGAACAAATATTGAGTGGAAATGGGTTGAGATGACACTGGTATATGTTGGATTGATAACAGGCGAAAGAGAAAGAGTTGATATACCCGACAAAAAGGTACAGGTTTATATTTAAATTGGGTACGAGATTTATGAGCCTATTTGGCAAGCCGCTTGGCTATTTGATTTTCTTTTGGGTTGAAGAAGGCCAAGAGAGGCGAGTTGGAGTTTGAGCTATTGACCAGTACAAAGGAGGTGCTGGCGAAATTTTTCGAAAATTTCGGGTGTTAGAAAATTTTCAAGATTTTTGAAAATTTTCGTTAATAGAGATAAATTAATATTTTAATTGGAATGGATTGTTTAGTTGCAACTGGAGCTAAGAATTAAAAAAATAATTTTTAATCAGTTAGTAGGGTTTGTTTCCTACCTTAGCAATTTCGAGGACGAAATTATTTTAGGGCGGAAGAATGTAATGTCCCGTATTTTTACGTTGTAATAATAAATTTATTTAATTATTTAAATAATGGTTTAGAGATTTATATGGTCGTTGAATTAAATAATATTGAATATTAAATTAAAATAAATAATATAATAATATATTTAATTTCTGAAATAGTCAGAAATAGTGCAATTCACAATATGGTGTGAATTGGATCATCTATGATATTTAATTCAGTTTAGAATTGAATTAGAATAACGAATATATTATTTGAACGACAGTTGAATGTATAATTATATTATAATTATAATCGAGCTCGAAATGGCGCTGTAGTTCGCTATTTGGCGATTTGAACTTCAATTGAATATACAGGGTCCGTTTTAAATCGGATTTCTGTGAAACAAGAAACGTTAGGAGCTGGTGAAGTATATTTCTCTAGTGGAAGAGAAAAATGAGGATTTTGCCATGTAGATTTTGATTTATGCCCAAATCAAATTTTAGAAAAGTCGCTATGGAATTCCTTTGAAATTTATAAATATATATTTATATTATAAAAGGATTTTATATATAAATCAAATATCGATATAACTGGGAATTTTGAAATATCGAGTTATAAATCCAATTGGAGCTATATGATATTCTAGTGTAAATATATACGATAATATTTATTTTTAAGTATTTAATTTAATTATTTTTAAATACATTTATATATTTAAATGGTCTATTTAGGGCTTTAAAAATAGCTAGTTTTGCAAACGACCTCCGTTTTCGACAAAACTAATTTGTCGGATTCAGAATATTAAATTATTGTTAGATTTCAATAGCCGTGATTTTTAGAGTTAGTATGTGGCCATATGGGATTTTAATCTGAAAAACAATCAGTATTTTGGCAGTTAAAAATACGATGTGTGAGCAAACTGAGTTGGAATTCGACGAAACTAGTATCGTTGGGCCCGTAATGTCAAGCTGTAGTTGCATGTCTGGTTTCGTGATTTTTGGTTATCGTATGTGATTATAGGAATTATTTTTCAGCAGATGCACATAACGATGGCTTAAAATAAAATAAAATAATAAATACAAAAATAATATTTCTTATGATGACCCCAAACCCCGTACTAACGGTGGCAAGGGTAATCTTTGGAATTTAACACATAAACAGATAACAGCAGAACAAAAATTAACAAATACACCAGATAATTCACAATAGAATATGCTGGATAAACGTAATCATCAGAGTTACACAGTATATAGGATCATACTTAGTACAAATATAGTTCAACTATACATAAATGTCTACAGCGGAAACAAACATAATATGTACAACAGGAGCTGAACAGCATAAAAAGAGATAAATGATAGAATCCATCTTCAGCTCTAGCTATCCAGAGAAACCCAGCTAAAACCTAATTACAAGGCTGCTCATGTAGAAAAAAAAGGGGCACCCGAGTTTGAAAGTGAAACAAACTACGAGTCAGTCATGGGACTGGTATGAGAAATCTTTTCAACACATTTAAAATATGGCTAATCACAGGACCACGCCACTTTCGTGGAATGAGTTTACTCCATCGGATTGCCAGTGCTTTAAAACAAATAATTCTTTTAAACATCGCAATGCTTTTTTTTATAAAAATGAAGCCATTATAAGACTCAGTTCCCATCACACAATGCAACGCAAGCCGGAGGATAGAGTTTTACCTTATAATGGCCAAAATATGGTTGATACGAATAAAACAAAAGCAATTGATATTATTACTAGTGTTTACATGTTTCAAAAGCAATTTCGAATCATAACTATCAATCATAGACGACATTAATGCCCCATACCACTATGTCGCCATATATAGGTATACAATCAAAACCGCACAGTCACGTATTTGGAAGTTGAATTTCCATCATGAACCAAGTCAAAAGATAGTCCTTACCGAATTCGAGACTCTCTAGCTCGAGCCTCAGGACCCAGACTCAGGTGGGCCCTTGGATCGTCAGGGCCGGTCCACCGATATGAATTAAAATTCCTGAACACTGCGTAAATGAGCCAACGAATGACTCCATCGGTCCCGGATCGACCGATATTTTCGAGGCGCCTCGCTATCCATCATCCACATAAGTAAAATGTCAGGCCGTGTAAAAAAACTGACACAACTCCTAGCTAGAAAGAAACGCATGCCCTCCCTGAGGTCCTCCTCCCGTTTCTGGTTCATACCGGGGTGTGAGGCTCGCGAATTCACGTTATACACAAAGCTACGCCACACAGGCGGTGCTTTGATCATCAATCACAAGACTTTGCTTTTCAATAGAAGCCCTGATAACTGCATCTTAGCATGTCACACATGCGATTCACACCATGCAACTAATGGTTATCAATCACATAGAATAAATTCCAATGCCAGGCACACAGTCCATTTAGAAGTCCGTTCTGGGTCGGAACGAAACCGGAGGCACTATATACCTCGCAAACCCATCGATCTCCACATACGTCTAGACGATCACCACTCATTATCCATATTTCGGGATGCCTCCCAATCAGGACATCAGTTACCATCCAAACGAGGTGAAGATCTCCGGTCTTCGACCACCATCTTCATCTTCGATTTCTTATCGTCGATTTAGTTATTCAGAATGGGATAAGCCTGGTCTTTCTGAGCAACTCGCGTATATAATAAACAAGTGCAACACAAATACACATACGCATCATTTCAATTCATTAGTCGCTAACCGTAAATCAGTAAGAGAACGATTTCCCAAATATTAACCCCGAAGGCCGAAACCAACATCAGATCAACACCCAGGAAACCATTTGACTTAGTCAACCTTCCGTTAGTTCCTAAATTTCACATTCATATCGTTTATAATATTTTATAATGATTTATCGCTATTTTTATTTATTTTAAAATAGCCAATTTATTCATAACGACGCTGCGGGCCATAACGTGGCCGTGGCGCTGTTTTTCTTCAGATTTGATTTACACATATCTGAAAATATAACCGTTGGATCTTCACAAAATTTACATCTTTAGAAAGATCTTTTCAAAACGAATCCAACGGTTCCAGTTTCGGGAAAATCCGACGGTCGGATCTCCCGTTATAATCGTTTGAAGTTTCGATTTGAAAATACGAACTACAGCGTCGTTATTCGATTTAATATAATTATATATATATATATATATATATATATAATCGATTCTGGTGCTGTTTTTCTTCAAATTTGAATTAAACATTCCAGACAGTCTAACCGTTGGATTTTAACAAAGTTGGTGTTGTTGGAAAGATATTTCCAAAGCGAACCCAACGGTTGCGATTTTGGGAAAATCCGATGGTCGAATCTCCCGCACTAATCGTTTAAAATCGCGGTTTCAAAATACGAACTGCAGCTTCGTTATTCGATATATTTCAATTCTATTTCTATATATATATAAATATAAATATAAATATATATATATATATCGATTCTTCGATTTCAAAGCTATATGATTTTCGTACTTTTGATAAAAATTATATTTTTGTCTAACTGTCTTCTATTTCAACACTTCACTATATTTAACAATTCATGTATATAATAAAAATGTGATTTTTAATGTTAAACAATTTATTTCAAAACTCGACTATTTTATATAGTTATTATAGGTGATAAAAATAGGATTTTTATTATAAAACAATTTATTTCAAAACAAAATTATTTTATATAGTTCATATTGACGATAAAAATAGGATTTTTATTATAAAACAATTTCTTTCAAAATAGGAATACCATTCAACACATGAATTTCAATTGAACGAATGAATTTCGATTCAACACATGAAGGTTTTCTATAGTTTGTATATATATATATATATAAAAAGGTGATTTTTATATTTAAAACACAAATACCATTCAACACATGAATTTCAATTCAACGAATGAATTTCGATTCAACACATGAAGGTTTTCTATAGTTTATATATATATATATATATATATATATAGATAGATAGATAAAAAGGTGATTTTTATATTTAAAACACGAATACCATTCAACACATGAATTTCAATTCAACGAATGAATTTCGATTCAACACATGAAGGTTTTATATAGTTTATATATATAGATAAAAAGGTGATTTTTATATTTAAAACACGAATACCATTCAACACATGAATTTCAAGTCAACGAATGAACTTCGATTCAACACATGAAGGTTTTCTATTCAACAGACGAATATAATTTCAACACAGGAAAATAATTCTAACACATGAATATTATTCAAAATTTCGGCAGCATAACGGCAGGGTAGTTAAAACCGGGACCGTCCCTAGTACGACTCCTCGCTCTGCCTTAAAGCCTCGCAGCTTTTGACCATGGGGAATTATGCATCTGGTTCGCACGCAGGCGGCATATATATTTTTTCATTTCCACAAACTAATCCTATGTGGTTTCAACCAAATATTTCTCAACCACAAACGGGTATTTTTCAACCACAATCAATCAATTTCAACCACAAACAATTTCAATTAACCATTCACTATCAATCAATTTTCAAACCAATCACAACCAATAAATATCGTCCATGGTTTGTGGACGAGGGGCGTGTATATATATATATATATATATATATATATATATATACATATATAGCATTTCACTTCTATTTCAACACATATATAATTTTTACAACGGATATATAACTTATATATCGAACGTACTACTTATAAAATGCTTATACAAGAGGTGTACAATGCTTATATAACCCATACATCGACTATATAAATTATACATCGTCGTTTTCCATATCTTTTATAAATTAGAAATCTCACATTGGGTTTCACTCCACCAAAAATAGCAGAAGGCTCAGAAAAATATGCGGTCTCTTCTAGCATGTAGAAGACATCCATACGAGTCCACTGTCTCTTGTTTCACTGGATTTCGACAAGGAACGAAAAAGATATGACTTTTACAAGTTTGCAATGGTTTAATGGTGTTAAAACAGTGGAAAATAAACAAAGCCGTTTACCTTTTTTGAAATGTTCAAAACTAGGGATCCAATTTTCAGCAAATCCGCGTAGTATTACGACGATCGGAGGGTGTTGCGTCGAAGAGGCCTGAGGGGCGCACCCGCGCCTGGAAGGGGCCCTACTTCGGTGGTCTCTGCTGATGGTGGCGGCGTCCCGAAGTGATGAACTTCAGGGCGTCTCCGCGACCGCTCGACGATGGGGGCCAAGACCGGGTCGGATTTGAAGAGGGGAGGGAGGCGAACAAAAACCCTAACTGGAGGCGGGGCTGAAGATCCACGTGGCGGTGGCAAAAAGCTCGGGAAGTGGCGGTTGAATTTCTGTCGTGCGCTCCTGATGATTTGGGAGAGAGAGAAGATGGAGTGGCCAACAAGATTTTTCGTTTAACTTATATATTTTTAAATTTAGAAAATACCCTCTTTCACACACGTACCCCAATCCAGACCCAACGACTGTCGTCCCTAGCGTTTTACCCCAATTCCGAACACAATGGGATATGTTTTGTAGGCCCATTCGACTGTTTCAGTTAGTTTTCCTTCAAATTAAAATATAAAACATTCAATATTTGATTTGAACGTACATTTCAATTTTCCAGGGCCACAAACTGATTCGAAAAATTCCAGAAAAATATATCTAGCTATGTTTTGATGATACGGTCCCAACAAAACTAGTTTCGTCTTATTCTGAGACCGTTTGCAAAATGGCCCTTTTCTGGTCGATCCAATTTAATATTAATTGACCAAAACACGTTTTCCTTTGCCACGCTCACATACTAGCTTCAAAAATTATGAAATTTGAAACCTAGCAATATCTTCACATCCCGGATCCAACAAAAGTGGTTTCGTTGAATTCCGAGGACGTTTGCAAAATGGCCATTTTCACGGGCTATATAATTTCCATAACGACCTTTCTGAAAATTCATTTGGCCATAACTTTTGCTTCCCGCTATGAAACTTCGATTTTTCAGATTCGTTAGAAAGGTATTCACTAACATATTTAAATATTTTTGGTTTCACTCAAATCCGTTTTGTTTTGCACCCGGTACAGTCCGTCGAAGTTTGAATTCAAATTTTGAAACTACCGCGCCATTTCAGGCCTTGTTTATAATTTAAAGTAACTATATTTATTTTCAAACGTCGATTAAAACTCACTATTCATTGCTATTATTTAAAATATTTATTTTAAATATTTAAAATCAACTAAAATAACCAATTAAAAATTTTAAATTGGTTCAGATTTTCCGGGTCGTTACATTTCTTCACTATAAAATACCATTAAAAATTCTAAACCTAATTCCACTCTTTCCACGGTCAAACAAATTTGCGCTCTTCTCCTTTCTTCTTACAGCAGAAATCCCAATCTTTGAAAATCAAAATAAAATCGTATGAAAGTCCTTAAATCACCAAACATGTTTTTTTGAGTTGGATTCAAGCCCCTCTTCATCCCGATATGTATTTTGTTGGGTTCGGTTTGAATCTCCTGGACTAGAAATAATCGCAGCGACGGCTAGGGCTTCACATGTCTCGAGAATGGATCATTAATGATTGATTTCGAATTTGTTTTCGGGTTTAGAACGTGAATTAGCACCTTCGTGATGAATATTGATGGATTCGAGGAGATTTTCTATCGATCTTCTCCTGTACTGACATACGCTAATCGAAGTGGCAACTGGAGCTGGGGGGAGTTCGAGTTATGTGGAATGGGGATGAGATGGACGAGCATGAGATGAGAAGAGGATTGAACTAGTTTGTTGTTGGGGTTCGTGGTGTATTAGGGAGGATCGAAGTTCCTAAAGCTTTGAAAAGGGAGCAGGTCACAGCATTTCTTTTGGGAGAGAAGGGAATTGCGGTATGGGCTTATGATGGTGAAGATGGGTCAATGTATTTGGGTAATGCCCAAATGAAATGAATTTAAGTTTTTATTTTATTCTACATAAATGTATTAACTTGTGTTTACTATATCTTTCTCATACGATATCAGAATTTCGAACCGTCAGATCCGTTGGGATCGTATGGACGGTGGCTACGCAACTGACTGGGAGCGAATCGGAGCTCGTTACAATTTATAGCAAAATAAATTGTCCATCTAAATCAAGCGATGGTTATCGTTATTGACGACGATTGTCCAATGTGAGTAAAACTCGCCAACTCTGAATAATTATATTTCTATAATGTATTCTTAGAAGTGATAATTATCTGTTGATTATTGTGTGTTAACTGTTTAGTTGAATTGCTTATGTATTGGTTGAAATTATAAATAACGATATATATATAAATCGTTAACCAAATATTGATTCTGTTTAGTAGAATATTTCATAGTGAAATGAAATCGATGTTAATTATATTGTTTAACATCTGTGATGTAGGGAAACAGGTTGGAGGGACCCAACTGGGTTCCTCAATATATAAAATATTGTTTTGTTTCATATATTGTGATATATGATGCGATATATAATCTGTTGTTGATAATGTGTATTTGAATGATATCGATCATTGTTGTTTTGTATTTTAAATACTGTAAGAAATACTGGGATGTAAAAAGGGGATTTTCAAAGTATATTTTGAAAATAAATTATTTATATAAAATCAATGGATTTTATATATAAAAGGAAAAGGATTTTATAAAAGGAAAGAATTATAAAATCAAAGAGTTGAAAAGGGAATTATTTGTAAAACACATATAAAGGAAAATATTTGTAAAACAAATTTAAAGGAAAATATTTGTAAAACAAATATAAAGGAAAATACATGAAAAAGAAATGTAAAAGGATATTTCTTTAGAAAATAAATAGAAGTGTAAAAGGAATATTTATTTAGAATGTAAATAGAATAATTTTTATAAGGAAATATTTATTTAGAAAATAATTAAAGTTATAAAAAGAAATATTTATTTAGGAAATAAATAGAATTATCAAAAGGGAATTGTTTGATAAAAAAATAGAATTGTATAAAAATAGAATTTTACACTAGGAGAGTTCGCACACGAGTATAACAGAATAAGAATTTAAAGTAGATTTTAAATATAAATCTATTTTAACAGATAAGTGGAGAAGATAAATTTATAAATAATATTTTATAAATTAAATAAAATATTTATCATTGGATAAATAGAATATATAAGTCGGGACTTATATGGAGAAGTAAGAATCGATTTCAACATCGATATTTGAAACTGAATATTGACGAAGAGTAAATTGGATAGAGTTAACCAGTTAGAGTTAACCAGTTAGAGTTAATTAGATAGAGTTAATCAGTTAGAGTTAATCAGTTAGAGTTAACCAGTTAGAGTTAACCAGTTAGAGTTAGCCAGTTAGAGTTAATCAGTAGAGTTAATTGAATATTAGTTATTCAATTAGAGTTAATCGAATATTAGTTATTCGAATAAATAGTTAACCAGATAGAGTTAATTGAACATAGTTAACTGAATTAGGATTTAATTGAATATTAGCTATTCAATTAGAGTTGATCGGATATAGTTATTTGAGATAGAGTTAGTCAAACATAGTTATTCATGATGAGCTGCCATTTCGTATGACTACTAGCGTAATTCGCAGGGTTGCAGATAGCCTACAGCGGTAGGATGTTTCCTGAGGGAATCAGGCGTAACCATTGTGATCGCTGCGATCTAGAGTCAAGCGAATGGAGTTAAATCGAATATAAGCTATTAGAAATAAAGTTAAAACAGACATAGTTTATACGAATAGAATTAAAAGAGTTAATTGAATATAGTTTATTCGAATAGAATGAAGGAATTAATCAAAAGAAGTTAATCAATGAGTTAATCGAATTAGAGTTAATCGAGTTAGAGTTAGTCGAGTGTTAGTTAATCGAGTTAGAGTTTGTCGAGTATTGATTAGTTGAAGATAAGAATTTATTGAATATAAGTTATTAGAAATGAGTTAATCGAATATTAGTTATTCGAAAGGGGTTATCGAATATTAATTATTTGAAGGGGTTATCAAATATAGGTTAGTCAAAAGGAGTTAAATCGAATATAAGTTATTCAAATGGAGTTAAACCGAATATAAGTTATTCGAGGAGAAGAGTTATCGAATATTAGTTATTCGAAGAGAGTAATCAAATATTAGCTATTCGAAGTAAGTTAATCAAATATTAGTTATTCGAAGTGAGTTAATCGAATATTAGTTATTCGAAGCGAGTTAATCGAATATTAGTTATTCGAAGAGAGTTAATCGTCGAATTCGATTATATCGAATTCGGGAAAGTAATTATACTTTCCGGTGTTTAAATCAAGATTTATTTATTTATAAATTAGGTGTTTATTTATTTATTCAAATTAAAGAATAAAAGTTATATTTGATGTTAGATATTTCGAAAGTAGGGATTATAATGTTATCGTTCTAACCCATGTTTTTATAAAAGAAGTGGAATCGTAAATAGAATCTGTGAGGTTCGCAAGGAAGTTGTTAAAGGTTTAAAAAGATAAACTTTGTCTATTTCGAAGCTAAAACGTTGTTCAGTTAAGGTCTGAGAGGTAATTATGCCCCAAATTGATTGACTTCCTTCTTAACTAAGGAATGGTTAAAGTTTGATAGTAAAGGTAGGTTAATTGAATTTAGTTAATGAGCGTAATGGTTTGTGTTGGCATCGCGATGTTTATTTAAACATCAGTTTAAATCAAATGAAGGAGTTTTGGAAATGTTTTCTGATAATAGAAAATAAGAAATGGGAATAAATATGGAACGTTTTCCAGTTATTAATAACGTATATTTTCTAAGTTTATAAAATAAGGATTTACGAATATATGAAAACGGGAAATAAGGAAATGAATAAATTAATGATAAATTAATTTAAAGGGATAAATGTTGAATGTTGATTGATCGACAAAATTTCCATTTGGAAATAATATTGTTGTTTGCACACGAGTTTTCTTTTGATAGTTAAATCACAGACTATCAAAGTTTTGACCATTTTCCTGTCGTCAATACATAGAGACCGGTTGGTTTATTATCCGAGAACCACTCCGTATGGGCATTAGCGTTTCGAATCAAATAGATCGAAGACAAATTGAAGACGAAGTTATGCAAGAGCTATCCTGTTTATAGAATAGTGCCTTTGGTTTTCCCAGTCCTAGGACAACCTGTATGGAAGAATGTTTAACATAGTATATCTGGTGGATCACGTGAGTTGATTATTTCAAACGTATTTACGTTGGTGCCGGAGGAACTCGTTTCTCTTAGCTTATACCCATGGTATTTTTGGGGAAATTTTTGGTTTGACGGGTATGACGATGTGACATTCAAAGTAAATGAATGAGTAATATGTTGAAAGATACGTTATGACCTCCAGCCTCATCAACTGGGAAATGACAGAAATCGGGCAGGCAGCAAGGCTAAGTGGGCCGCTCCCAAGTAGGGTATATTTTCACCATCTAGAGAATATTCATATTTGGTACTTCTTTCAATTCTGTATCTCCCGGGAATGGTTATGTTGGAATACAAACCGAGGGGTGGCAATATATTCGATACATTCAAGAGAAATGAATGGTCGGTCATGTGTGGCCGAGTTACAAGATGTTCTTTTTGAACTCCAGTGTATCGCTTCTAGAGTACACTTAGCGGATGGTGGATCCATACCTTGTCATAGTTGGAATCCATTCCCTAAATAAGAGCCCGCGGTTTTGATTGTATATTATATATGTAGAACGTTAGATGGAAGCGTTTCTGCTAGATTTCTATTTACTTGATCTAGACATTATTATAATATCAGACAAGTATCGTTTTAGAAATATTTTGGGTTACCATAAGGTAAAAGCCATCTGTGTTTATGTGCGGATCAGCCTTATGATTATCCTTTGTTTCAAAAGGATTTTGAAAGTTAAATCAAATGATTTGAGTTTACTCACACCAGTCACATGACTGACCCAGAGTTTATTTTGTTTTGTTTTCCCTAAAATCTTGGGTGCCTAATTTTGTATAGGCAGTCAAGTAGTCGAGATTTACAGATACGTGAAGAGCTGAAGCAGGAGGCTTCAAGATTTTATAGCTATTGTTATTTCCGTTGTATTGTAAGTGTTGTACTCTGATAATGTTACTGAATACATATACTGGTTTTATTTTAAAGTTATGTATCTATTATATATATTATTCGTTCTGCTTTGAGATTCGTGTTTACTCAGATGTTGTATGTTCTTATTCTTCTTCTATTCTAAGTTTCTATCTTATCTATTCTCACCCTATAACTTCTTTCATAGACTATCCAGTATATATGATGCTTGAATAGTCGACATTGTATTTATGTTGAGTACTCAGGATCGCGAAAACCCCAGGTCGTTACACCTGGTATATTAAAATGTACGTTCAAATTTAATATATATTGATTTATAATTTAATTTTGATAAAAATTGATCATAACAGTCGAATTTACTTACAAAACATATTCCATTGTGTCCGGAATGGGGATATTTGGTTAGGGGCAACAGTCGTTGGGTTTGATTTGGAGTTCATATGCAAAAACACATATTTTTGAAACTAAAATAATAATAAAATTATATATAAATAGGAAATTAAACCCTAAATTAATTCATTCTTCATTGTCGCCGCTAGGGTTAGAAACGAAGGCCGATTTCTTCCAAATTTGATCCCCTCCGATCTCCCTCTACACTTAGTAATAATCAAAATCAAAAAAACGAAAATCGAAAAGCGCATTAGGATCTACATCTTCAATGGTATTGATCGATTCTAATTAGCGGAGCAGCTCGAATTAGGGGTTCAAAGTCGCAGTGTTTGGGGCATTCTCACCGGCGACTGGTGCGATCAAACTTCAAGGGGGTGGCGCGCATGGAAAGGTGGCGTCTAGGGCTTCGGGGTGGTGGCGCCAGATCGATGATCGATGGCTTGTAGGCGACGCGAGGGGGGAAGTTCATAAGTGGCTATGGCTATGGGTTTCTCGTTCCAATATTACAATGAAGAAAAAGAAACGTTTTTATAAATGTTATTAAAGGTAAATTTGTAATTAATTAATTAAGTTAATTTAAATTTAATATTGTTGTAACTTGAAAATATCGTAACTATTTCATACGAGATCGGATTTGCGAACCGTCAGTTGCATTGGGATTGTATCCACAAACTCTACGCAATGGAGCTCGATGGCCTGTAGGCGGTGAGAGGGGGGAAGTTCATCGATAGTTATGGCTATGGGTTTCTCGTTCCAGTATTACAATGAAGAAAAGGAAACGTTTTAATAAATGTTATTAAAGGTAAATTTGTAATTAACTAATTAAGTTAATTTAAATTTAATCCTGATCTAACTTGAAAATATCGTAACTATTTCATACGAGATCGGATTCGCGAACCATCAGTTGCATTGGGATTGTATCCACAAACTCTACGCAATGGAGCTGATTGGGACGGAAATAGTAGTAGATGCAAATTTTGATTAAATTAAACATCAGGTATAATTTAACTAAAATAATCGTTATTTAATGATTCTGAAACCAAACAAAGTGAGAACTCCTTCTCACTCAAAATTATTTTATCATGTTATAGTGTTCATATATAAAAATATATAGAATTGTTGGTGTAGGTTTTTATCAGTTTTAATCATTATAAATTGTACACGGTGCCTGTTAGCTCACCTCCCTCGTCCACAGAGCATGAGCGATTTAAATTGACTGTATTGTGTGTTATTTGTGATGTTGAAATGCTAACATATTAAAATAATGTTTACATTAAGGCGGTAGTTGAAATTAAATTATAAATATCCATTTATAATTTAAACAGTGAAAATTGGTTAAATAGAAAAATAATTTAAACCGTATTAGAATTGGTTAAATTTATTAACTGATGATTTATTTATATTGGTTGTTATTGTTTGAAACACCCACATGGGTATTTGGATGATATTTGACATACACTAATCCCAATATTTAGTTATATGTAAATCGATTGATGGACAGACTGTGATGAGCGTTATTTAATTATTTAATGCCTATATAGTAGTAAATTGCACTCAGGATGTGAATTGACTGTTTAATAGTTATTTATCACTATTTTTGAATACATGCGATGTATGAAATCCATATAACTGAAATTATATGGTAATTGATTGAGTCACATTCCGATTCAGAAAATAACGAATGTTTTAAATAGACGAATATTTTAAAATAATGAATATTTTAAAATAACATATATTTTAAAATAAAAATCAGTAAAGAATTAAAATATGTTTTTTGATGTCAGATTTTGGATGGATACGAAAATATTGAAATATGTGAAGAACAGTTAAGTAGATATTCGCCATTTTAACCAGAATGGGTTTATCGATCGATTTTATTCATTTTGTAATGAATATCGAAAATAATTGATTTCAAAATCTGATATTTTGAAAATAATATCATTTTAATATTATAATGATATAGAATATATAAGTTTGATTTGAAATTGAAAATGAAGATGGAATCATTTTAAAAAGAATTTATAAATGATTTATATAATACGATTTAAATGGAAATCGATGATATATATATATATATATATATATATATATATATATATATATATTTAATGGCCTGAATATAATGCGCCATGCAGCGATCGTTCGCGAATTTTGACCATTAACTTCAAAAGGACGTAACGGGAGATCCGAACATCGGATTCTCCTAAAACCGGAACAATTGGGTTCGTATCAAAAAGATCTTTCCAATGAATATAAGAGATTTAAATTTGAATGGTGGGATTTCAAATTATGTCCAAATCAGTTTTAGTAAAGGTTGTTATGGATGCAGTTCGATGGCCGTTATTGGAAACCGACTGTAAAGGCCTTAATAATTTTATTAAAAATATGGAAATATTGTGTAAAATCATAATAAATGATTTGGAAAGAATTTGGATGAAAAATTCCAATTTTGAAAAGATAAAAATATATCTTTATCTAATGAGCTAGTTAATAATTAGAATAATAAATAGGATTGAAAATGGTTTTAAAATAACCAAAATTTTCCAATGAATAAATTGGAATGGATTTGAGTGGAAGTAATCGCCGGAATATTTCGATAATGGATTCCGCGATTATACGGATATTGTTATGGGAATTTGGAAGATACGGATAACGTTATTCCTAATACGATATCCGTTAGTTTCAGAATTTGGTATTGAATATAAGCCGATATAATTTCTATTCAGAGACTTGTATTTAATATCAAATTGGATTTTTGTTTGTCATGAATGGTGTCTTAAATAACACTGTTCTTAAACCCAGTTGAGAAAATAATAAATCTTTTAATTAAGATTTAGTGAAGTTTACCAATTAATGAATATTTAATTGGAATTGAATTGAAATTGGATTTTTGGATTTATCGTGAATGGTGTTTTCAGTAACATTTGTTCTTTAACCCAATTAACAGTGAAGTTATGAATTGGAATTTATAAATCATTTTATTAAGATCTAATGAAAATTTTCCAAAGGAAAGCTTTCCAATTTAATATATTAAATTGGATTTGAATGGAATTCGATTTGGTAATAATTGAGATGAGCTTCTGTGAAGGAAGACCGTTAATATATATGGAATTTAAAAGGCTTGGCCATTATTCCATTTATATTATTAGTCTGATACGTAAATTTATATCGATTATAAATTGAACTGTTTCCCGTGAAGATTCCATAGTTAATGGAAGTGGATTTGAGTTTATCGTGAACAGTGTTTTAAACGACATTGGTTCTTTAACCCAATTAAAGACAGGATTTATTTCCTGAAATTTGAATAATCATTAAGTAATGATTTTTAAGATTAAAACTGAACTAGAGTTTCAATGAATCTTTAATTAGATTAAAATGAGAATGATATAATTAAATTTATCGAATTCATGAAATGGTCGAGAGTGGAGTACCACCAGTTTTACTCCGGGAGATAGTTAAATCTTTAATTAGATTTGAACAGGAAATGGTTATTAATTTTACCGATAACACGGTGGGTGTTAGATATTGAGTACTACCAGTTTTGGCTCCATGAGATGAATAGGTTTGGATTGGGATAAATAAATAAATGATTACTTCGGTAAGGTTCGCTAATCCCTACTAGTTAATAAAATCCTTTAAATTGATATCCACAGGAAGATTAAATAATAAATTTAAAAGAATTTATCTTTGATAAAATTATTGGGAACCATTCTCTAAAAATGTGAATATTTGAATAAAAGAATATTCTAAATTGGAATGAGGTGTATGATGTGTTTTTAGCACTTAATTATAGAATACGCGAGTTACTTGGGAAGACTGGGTTTATCCCATTCTGAATAACTAATATAACGACTAAAAGTCGACGATGAAGACGGTAATTGAAGACTGGAGTTCTTTACATCGTTTGGATGATTACTGATGTCTTGACTGGGTTTTACACCCAAGACAAGGTAATAAGTGGTGATCGTCTAGACGTACTTGGAGATCGACCGGATATGCCAAGACCTCTCTCATGTATTGGACATATGGGACGAGGAATAAGTTGCCTCCGGTTTCGTTTAGACCCGAAATGGACTTGTAAATGGATGTGTGCCTGACCTTGGATTTCATTCTATGACGATTGATTTCTATTAAATATATATCTGTTTGGTCGTGGAGAATTTATTCTCTTGCTTAACACCCTTCTCTATGACATACGAGCTTAGAGGTTATATATTGATAGACATCAGTCGCATGGTACGAATTGTCAATGTGGCATGCTGAGATGCAAATGATCATGACTTTTGTGGAAAAGAAGAGTCTTGTGGTTAATGATCAAAGCACAGCTTTAAATAGCATAGCTTTGTGTATAGCGTTAATTCGCGAGCCTCGCACCTCGGTATGAGTTAAAAATGGGATAAGGGGCGCGGTGAGTGAACGACGTTTCTTTCTAGCTAGAAGTGGTATCATGGTATGGAGCCCAGACGTTTTTACTTATGTGGATGATGGAATGCGAGGTGCCTCGGATATTGAGTCCCTAGTGGCTAAGAGATAGGCTTGATAGGACTGGGAAACGTGTTTTCAAGAATAACTTATCCTCAAAAGTAAGAGAGGATCGACACTGCAGGGTCCAGGGGTTCATGGCGGGGGATCCTTTGTCATCTTGCTAGAGGTGATCCGAATTGGTAAGGAGACCACCCCTTTCCTTGACTCATGATGGAAATCCAATTTCCAATACGACATTTTCGGTTTTATTTGTAGGCATAGTATGGTGACATGATATATGGTACCCATGCTGTCTATGATTGATACATTTATATTTGAAGTTGTTTTGACACTATGCACTTATAGTATTATCAGAATGATTTGTTTTAGACGTACCGAGTATGTTTGGCTATTATAAGGGATAAATCTATCCTTTGGCTTGCGTTGCATTGTGTGATGGGACCTGAGTCTTATAATAGCTTCATTTTTCAAAAAGCATTGCGTTATTTTATGTTTTAACTAGTATTCTTGTGGAGTAAACTCTTTCCGTGTTATACGGCATGGTCCCATAATTTCCCAAATTTTAAAGTGAAGAATTAATAATAGTATTAGTTCTCACACCTGTCCCACGACTGACTTGGAGTTTATTGTTTCAACCTAAACTCTGGGTGCCAATATTTTCCACACGAGCAGCTAGTAGTTTTGGTCTTCAGAGATATTTTTTTTACAGGATCCTGGACTGCAGGTGGAGCTATATTCTGAAAGCTTTATATCCGTGTATTTGATTCAGTTGTGCTAGTTGATGTATTTTCCGCTACGCCTTATATTTATACATTTTATTTCCACTGATATGTATTTTAAATATCTGATATTTTTCGTTATGTAATATTTATTCATACTCTGGAGTATTCTTGTACTCTGATGAAATTGTTGTAATAACAATAAAATGTTCTATTGTTTGTGTTCTGATGCGTAGTGTTCTCAAAGCAATCCGGGCTTTCCCATAAGGAGAAGTTTGGGTCGTTTCATTGTGTTATCAGAGCTTTGGTTTACGAAGCACGAGAACAAGACACATTAGCACCGAACAAAAGAATTCACCAGAGATAGGATTAGTAATATCCTATAAGAATAACTGGTTAAAGATTGGATCAGTAGTATCCTAGAATGAGTCTGAAGAGTTTTATTAATAAAAACAAATTTAATTTTGAAAATTATATCTTATTATATGTATTTGAGTATTTTATTTTATTTTATTTTGGACAATCGAGCATATGAAGAGTTTTTATATATGCGTCATGAATGTATATTCGAAGTCTCAAATATACTGGATAGATATAGAATCACACTCTAGTCGCCCAGGCATAATTCTGGTGATGTCGCGACATCATTTGTGGTTATTTTTGAGTTTCAAAAGTGGGATATCTATATATTTCCAATTGACTAGTGTGAGAGCCAAAACTTAGAATTTATTATTCGTGATTTGGCACTAAAAAATGATTTTTAAGTATATCTAGAAAGTTATATTTTTGAAAATTTATTCAACTAATTGATTGCTGGTTGTGATGTTTGATTATTAGTATAACTAATAAAAATATTGGAACAATAAAACCAATATGAAAATGAAAGGTAAATTAAGTCATATAGAATCAAATGTTGAATTGAATTGAAAATTTGTTCGAATTCCATACATATATATGTATATATATTGAACAGGTCATAGCATGGAAGCTAAGAAGAGGAATAAAATTGTATGCTCGACAAATAGTTACATGATTACTATATTTATTGGGTTTTGATGATTTTATGAGCCGATTGGCAAGCCGCTTGGCTTTTTCTTTTTCTTTTGGATTGATGAGGGCACTGTGAGGCAAGTTGCGGTTTTACGGATCAACCCGTACAAAGGAGGTTATGGCGAAATTTTTCAAAAATTTACAATGTTAGCCAAATTTTTGAGAAGTTAGAAAATTCTTTAAAACTGAAAAGTTGAAGAATGAAAGCCAAAATGAAAGTTGAATTGGTTAGTTAAACAACTTTCAGCTCTGCTCCTTTTCGAGGACGAAAAGATTTTAAGTGGGGGAGATTGTAACAACCCGGAATTTCTAAACCAATTTAAAAATTTTATTTTAGCTATTTCAATGGATTTTAAGAATTTAAAATGATTTATTTTAAATAATAACGACCAAAAAAATTTATTTAAAACGAAGTTAGAACGTATATATTTAAAATTTAATTAAAACGAATTTGAAATGGCACGGTAGTTTGAAATTTTGGTTTTAAACTTTAAATTAATATGCAAAATTCTATATAAGTCAGAATTGGATGAAACAAGAAACGTTAGAATCTATTTAACAATGTCTTTCTAATGAATGTAACAAACTAAGATTTCACTATATAAATTAAAAGTTATGCCCAATTTAAAATTTAGAATAGTCGCTATGGAATTCATATATATTTTAAATATGTTTAAGCCCTTAAAAATAGCCATTTTGCATACGACCTCTGTTTTTGACGAAACCACTTTTGTTGGATACAGAATGTTAAATTATTGTTAGGTTTCAAATTTCATAATTTTTGGAATTAATATGTGAGCATGATAGATTTAAATGTGTTTTGTAATTTCAATTTAAATTTAATCGACTAGAAAATAGCTATTTTTCAAACAGTCTCCAAATTCGATGAAATTAGTTTTGTTTGGACCGTATCGTCAGAACATTGCTAAATTTATTTTTCTGTAATTTTTGGAGTCAGTATGTAGCCCCGGTAAATTAAAATGTATGTTCAAATTTAATATATATTGATTTATAATTTAATTTTGATAAAAATTGATCAAAACTGTTGAATTAGCTTACAAAACATATCCCATTGTGTCCAAAATGGGGTTACTTGGTTAAGGGAAACAGTCGTTGGATTTGATTTGGAGTTCGTATGCAAAAACACATATTTTTGAAATTAAAATAATAATAAAAATATATAAAAATATGAAATTAAACCCTAAATTAATTTAGTCTTCGTTATCGCCGCTAGGGTTAGAAACGACAGCCGGTTTCTTCCAAATTTGATCCCCTTTGATCTCCCTCTCCACGTAGTAATAATCGAAATCATAAAACGGAAATCGAAGAGCGCATCAAGATCTACGTCTTCAATGGTAGTGATTGATTCTAATTAGCTGAGCATCTCGAATTAGGGGTTCTAAGTCAGGGCATTTGGGGCCATCTCGCCGGCAACTAGTGCGATCGAACTTCAAGGGGGTGGCGGCTAGGGATTTAGGGTAGTGGCGCGAGATCGATGATCGATGGCCTGTAGGCGGTGCGATGGAGGGAAGTTCATCGATGGCTATGGCTTTCGCGTTCCACTATTACGATAAAGAAAAGGAAACGTTTTAATAAACGTTATTAAAGGTAAATGTAACACCCCGTAATTCTGTAACAATAAGATTCACAAATCAAGGCAGAATTAAATTTTAAAATCAAAATCAAGGGAAATGGGCTGCGCCATTACGTTCGACTCAAAATTCTGCATGAGATAGAGTCCGAGTTTGCGTTAATCGGACTCCATATGAAGGAGTTATGGTCTTCAGAATTTTCAGAATTCGATTTAAAATTCGAACAGGTCAGAAAACGAGTTCAAATTCGAAAATCAGACCCAGATTAGGCTGGGCGGGAATTTTCCCGCCCAAAGACCCAGGTCGACTGGGTAGTCGACCTGGGGGTCGATCCCCCCCCGCTTTTTCCAGTTTTCTGAACCTGGTTCGTTCTGATGTATTTGGTCACGTTTTATGCCTAGGTTCGTCCGCCTAATCCTATATAAACAGCCTTAGTCTCCTTCTCCATTCACAATTCTTTTCTATCCTTATGCTGCCTCTGAGAAAATATATAAATATATAATATATAAAATAAATCATGACGAGGAAATGCTGCTCAAGTTGTCAAGAGGAGGTTCGAATCAAGATTAAAGCTTCAGGATGATAATCAAAGGCTAACTCAAACGATTTCGAGCAACGTCGCACGAATCATATCATCGCCATCTTTCTAATCTAATCTAATCTCTGTAAGTCGGTAACTTTTAGATTTGAACGTTTTCTTTATTTGTGACATGAAATTAAAGGAATAAAAGAATATGCCAAATCTTTCTATTCGAATCTGTGCCTATATCTTTGGACCTAATTAAGAACTGTTATGATTCGATGACCAATTAGGCCTTGCCTATGACTATGAACATTGCCTATGACTGTGAACATTGCCTATGACTATGAGCATTGCCTATGACTATGAGCATTGCCTATGACTGTGACTGTGACTGTGAGAATTATTTCCTTGACTATGAACACAAGCCCATGCCTTTGATTAGGAAGCATAAACTATTGCCTATGACAAAAATTGGACAACTGTGATTAAACACCTATTGTTCATGACTAGGAAAGTGTTTCTTAAGTTTTGTGACTATGAAATTGGGTCTAAACCCATGTTTATCTGTTCTGTCTATTCTTGGTTTTCTTTGGTTTTAGATCTTGGGAATTTACCTATTAAGTTAGGTCTACCCATATTTATCTATTCTGTCTATTCTAGGTTTTAGACCTTGGGAATTTACCTATTGAGTTAGGTCTACCCATGTTCTTGAACCTATACTATTCAACCCTTTTCATGTCGTAATATTACCATGCCTGTGAATTGTCATCTTATGCCAGTTATTATGCCTATCTTTTTCGTAGCATCTTTGGTTCATTCCCTATTTTCTACGTATCTAGATTTACCTATAATCTAGATTGAATCACGATTATACGAACGGTGGGAACAAGATTTGGGCAAAATATGAAATTTACTAAAACGTAGTTTTTAACTTGGAAACTGGCACAAATTGGGAACATGTATCATGGCATGTTTATAAGAATGCAATTTGGATAAATTTGACATGAATTATAGTATTTGTAATTTGAATCTAGTACTGACATGTAAATCTAGCATTTACATGAATTTTGAACTAGAATAATAAGTCTAGTTTGACATGAACGGTAATTAGAATGTTAAATCAGAATTGGATTAGCCAATTTGGCATAATAAGTATATTGGCATAAATTTGAAATTGGTCGTAATTGGGAATAAATTGTCATGTCTAGCAAAATCATGGTTTGTGACATTTAATTTGGTATAGTTTACATACCAAAAAGGCATAAATATGATATAGAAGGGAAAATGGGCCATAAGAATAAATGTTGACAATTTACATTAAAAGAGTAATTAGGAAATAAGTAAATTAGGAATAATTTACTTATAGAATTTGTCCTAAATGAGAAAATGTAAATTTAGACAAATTAAAGGTTTATTAACGACATCTCTTTTAATAATACACCAGAAAGTTCTAGGGTGACAGAGAGGATAGTGTCTAGGCTTGGGTTTGGAAAATACAAGTTTCCTGCCCTCCCTGGCTATCCCTAACTGATCCGACGGACGGGATGGTTACTTTCAAAACCTGATTTGAAAATTAATCAAAACCCTTTGAACTTGGAAAACACGTATATGCCTAACCCGAGGTTAGACTGAGTTGCGATGTAAACCTGTCCGGAACCAACCGGCACATCCAGTGGTCGCAACAATATCCGTCTAATGTGAGTGGTAGCGGCTTTAATTTATTTAGTTAAAGCTAGAACAAGAATGATAGGGTTAAGTTAACTAATACACTTAACCAATTCAACATGATAACCAGATCGGTGGGTGGGGTTGGGTTCATACAGACACTTAACACAGTTAAGCTAGAATGGGAGGGTTAAGTGCACAGGAACACTTAACCAACATAACACAGTTAAACTAGAATGGGAGGGCTAAGTCCATAGGGACACTTAACCAACTTAACATGGTAACAAGACAAGATTTGTAGGGGTTAAGTAATAAGAAAACACTTAGCCAAATTAACATGTTAACTAGACTAGAAGGTGGGGTTAAGTAAAGTTAATACACTTAGCCAAATTAACATGTTAACTAGACTAGAGGTTGGGGTTAAGTAAATACACTTAGCCAATTTGATATGTTAGCTGTGCTAGACCGTAGGGTTAAGTAAACTTGAACACTTAACCATCAGATTGTGATAAAGGAATAGGGTTAAGTCTGAAGCATGAAGGGATAATACTTAACCATTAATAACATGGTAGTTAAAACAAATGGGCAAGGTTAAGTTAAAAGGAACACTTAACCAATACAGGGTGAATGGGAAGGGTTAAGTAATAAGAAATACTTAACCAATATAACTTGGTTTGTGGTAGGGTTAAGTCAACGTGAAGCACTAATAACACTTAACCAGTTTATCAGGATAAATGAGGAGGGTTAAGTTAGCTTGAATTGACTAATGACACTTAACCAATCCAAATTGACGGGAAAGAGAACTAAGTAGTAAACCTTAGTTAAGAAAACAACGATTCTGGAAACTAAGTGATAAACCTTAGTTAGTAGAACTAAGTAGTAATTCTTAGTATAACACGGGAAGGAGCGAATGTCCGTCTGAGTAAAAAGAAGGCTCCAACGAATTCGGTTACGAAGCCCGAGGCTTCGAGGGGACGTGAGGGAACTCTTGGTATCCCTCTGTGAGGCTGCAGATGATCCTCCTGGGCTCACAGAGGTTAAGGTTTGCATTAGGAGAACCAGAGGTATGCCTTGGTTGCAATATATGGCAACCTAAAGACTAGGATGGACCGGCGTGATTCGGCGAGAAAACCGTAGCCTTGTGATAGCAACTCGTCGTCTACCATCCATCTTCAGTCAATCAAGATACGTGAAGCGAAAAGGCGGAGAACTCCAAAAGACCATACACTTGCTATCTAGTTATGGGTGAGGATGGCCATAGGATAGTGGGGCACCGGGGGCCTGCGTATAGTTCTCATTTTTCAAGGTGTGCCTTTCATTAGTTGAGGGAGGGGTCAAGTGGGACCATAGCCACTGGAATAAAAACAGACCTTAGCATCTGCATCGGCAGATATCTAAAAGCTCTCGACCGAGTTCTGTATTCCTTGATTTGCCCTGTCACAGGAATCGGGCCGCACATTATAGGACATGTGCATCTAGACAAGCAATAAAGATTCGCGATACATGCGTGGGGAAGTATAAGAACATATACCACTCTAGGTAGTGTGCCCTAGACTTGGGGGGCATCGTTCGACAGGTAGCATAATCCCTAGTTGGACTAGGTGGCATAAACCCTGAATCCGAGAAGCGATCAGCAGATAGCGTAAACTCTAGTCGAATCTAGAAGGCACTTGGTAGAAAACCCTAGATTAGATCTAGGTAATAAATAATAAATGTATGCCCGAAGGCAACGGAAACTACAGGGATTTAGGATCACATTATCGTTACTAGTTGGGACACTAGTTAGGGGGTGCAAAGATATAGAAACCAGTATAACAAGGAAATAGCGAAGAGGCGAAAGTATTAGAGCATATCTAGTTTATCTTAGCTTAGCATATCTTGTGTTAATCTTGTCTAATCTTGCCAACCCTATCATCATGGTGTTATCTTGTATTCAGTTAATTCATGTCATTTTGTTTTTTCATGTTTATATGCTAGAAGTTACTGAACTTACTTAGGCTTTATGTCTGACTCTGTTATTCTTTCGTCTTCTTTTCTTCCGTTCCCCCCCCCCAAAGGTAGTAAAGGAGGGAATAATATAGCTCAAGTTAAGTTGGACTGTCACTCTTTCCCAGCTTGAAGATTTGTCGAAGTTTTGCTTGAATTCTCTTTCAGATGTTATGGCTGGCTCTTGCTAAAATTGGGGAATATAAATGTTGTTTTATGCTTCTATATTTTGTAAGACAGATGATACTCTGATATTGTAATGAAATCATTGTACGAACTATTTTATCAATAAAGCAAAGTTTTATTTTCCGCTGTTTAATTTCTGTCTGTCTTGTAATTTATCTGCATTTTTTACCTCAAAATGCTCCACAGAACTTAGTGCATTCCATTTGTGAGTGACACTAACGGATGTGGGGTGTTACACGTGGTATCAGAGTTGAAGGTTACCGGATCAGATAAAGGATTTGAAAAATTATTTTCAAAACGGTTTTAAAAGAAGCATTTTCAAAAGAAAAGATTTGTTTTAAAGGCATATTCCCCAAAGCCATACGCACTAACTTCTCTTTCTCTGTGTAAATTCTTGTCTCCTTCTTTCTTGAGTCTCTGGGGCTCCTAGCTTTCTGGGAGCTAACCTTATCCAAGGGCGAAGTAGTGCCCCGGCTTCCATCCATAGCCGTAGTTGTTTCAACTACGGCCAGTTTTCTTTCAAGCTTAGTAGGGTTTTCTGTACGATGGAAGCAGCTTTCGAGATATTTGTCAACATGGTTACACGCAGAAGGGGATGAGGAGTTTGGCTAGGGAGCACAACCCTAGGGTGAGGAATTCATGGATGTAGATTTAGCTCACGAAGGAGGAAGAAAATTATAAAAGCTAAGACAAGAGGAAGTATCTTTACTAGGGTATGATAGGGCATATAATTAAGGACAAGGGCAAGAAAGAGGAACAAGATTTTCAGAAGGGCAAGTACATACTTTCACCACCAAGCGTACCTAGGAGAAAGGTAGTAAAGTTCTGTTGGAAGAGTCTTGTTTTTCTGTTCGTACTCTTCCCTTTGGTTTTAGCACTTCGCATTTGTTCATATCCACTTCTATAGTTGAGTCTCTGCACCATAGTACTTGTATAGTAGAAAGATCCCACTAGAGTCTCAAATCCATTTGGTGGTCCAACCAGTTTATTTTTGGTTAGTAGGGATTTGAGAATAGCCATCGAATTTGCTTATATCATCCCACGTAGATCGTCTAAATTTGGAGGAGATATTCCTTGGGTGCTTGTCTGATATTGGTTTAGGCCTTTGGGGCTTGTACTTGAGGAATGTCGAGTTCGACTAGGATGGTTTGCGTGAGAGATGAATAGTTGTCGCAGGCACTCTAAAAAGCACGTAGTGACCTTTCGACCCTTATGGTTATGGCATGGTGGATAAGAGGGAGACCTCTAATCATCATAGTACATATACTTGGTACCGTGATTGACATCTATTTATTTTGGAAATGGAGATCAGGAACTTCACAATCGTGAAGTTAAATTTGTTAAGATACAGTGGAGTAAAGATCAAGAAGGCTAGATACAAGCATCATACCCTTTTCCTTAAGGGTGCATCCTTGATTTCTTTTTTTTTTGTAGGAACTTTACGCATAATTGTTTCTCACTTTCCAAAGTATATCCTCTAGGTTGTATCTTCAATCCTTAGGTAGAAGCCAATGGATGTAAACATGTATTTGAAACATGTTATGGTCGATGGTTGCAAGTGGTCGCTAATGGTTACTCGTGAATGCATACGTATTAGGCACTAGATCAGTTCGGACGCTTTCACATTGCATTTACAGATATGTATTTGTTTGTAAGTTGAACTTGATATGTTATCATATGGATGTTGCATATGGATGAATGGCTATGCACGCATGTAGTATTTACATAACTAGGGATGCTTGCATACATGATTGGACGCATGACACTGAAATGAATTGCATTAAGGAGGTCAACTGAATCAGTAGACCACCTGATTTTGCACTAGATAAGGACATATACACAAACTATGCATATGAACTTGAAAGCATTAGAAATCTTTTAAGGACAATGAATGCCTGTGATTGAATGGTTTAGTAAATGGGTGATTGGATGGTAGGACACATTCTTCCTAACTTGAAGATTTCGGGGACAAAATCCTTTTAAGCGGGGGAGAATGTAACACCCCGTAATTCTGTAACACTAAGATTCACAAATCAAGGCAGAATTAAATTTTAAAATCAAAATCAAGGGAAACGAGCTGCGCCATTGCGTTCATCTCGGAATTCTGCATGAGATAGAGTCCGAATTTGCGTTAATCGGACTCCGTATGAAGGAGTTATGGTCTTCAGAAGTTTCTGAATTCGATTTAAAATTCGAACAGGTCAGAAAACGAGTTCAAATTCGAAAATCAGACCCAGATTGGGCTGGGCGGGAATTTTCCCGCCCAAAGACCCAGGTCGACTGGGTAGTCGACCTGGGTACCCAGGTCGACTGGGTAGTCGACCTGGGGGTCGACCCCCCCTGCTTTTTCCAGTTTTCTGAACATGGTTCGTTCTAATGTATTTGGTCACGTTTTTTGCCTAGGTTCGTCTGCCTAATCCTATATAAACAGCCTTAGTCTCCTTCTCTATTCACAATTCTTTTCTATCCTTATGCTGCCTCTGAGAAAATATATAAATAAATAATATATAAAATAAATCAAGACGAGGAAATGCTGCTCAAGTTATCAAGAGGAGGTTCGAATCAAGATTAAAGCTTCAGGATGAGAATCAAAGGCTAACTCAAACGATTTCGAGCAACGTCGCACGAATCATGGCATCGCCATCTTTCTATTCTAATCTAATCTCTGTAATTCGGTTACTTTTTTAGATTTGAACGTTTTCTTTATTTGTGACATGAAATTAAAGGAATAAAAGAAGATGCCAAATCTTTCTATTCGAATCTATGCCTATATCTTTGGACCTAATTAAGAACTGTTATGATTCGATGACCAATTAGGCCTTGCCTATGACTATGAACATTGCCTATGACTATGAACATTGCCTATGACTATGAACATTGCCTATGACTATGAGCATTGCCTATGACTATGAGCATTGCCTATGACTGTGACTGTGACTATGAGAATTATTTCCTTGACTATGAACACAAGCCCATGCCTTTGATTAGGAAGCATAAACTATTGCCTGTGACAAAAATTGGACAACTGTGATTAAACACCTATGTTTCATGACTAGGAAAGAGTTGCTTAAGTTTTGTGACTATGAAATTGGGTCTAAACCCATATTTATCTGTTCTGTCTATTCTTGGTTTTAGACCTTGGGAATTTACCTATTGAGTTAGGTCCACCCATGTTCTTGAACCTATACTATTCAATCCTTTTCATGTCGTAATATTACCATGCCTGTGAATTGTCAACTTATGCCAGTTATTATGCCTATCTTTTTCGTAGCATCTTTGGTTCATTCCCTATTTTCTACGTATCTAGATTTACCTATAATCTAGATTGAATCACAATTATACGAACGGTGGGAACAAGATTTGGGCAAAATATGAAATTTACTAAAACGTAGTTTTTAACTTGGAAACTGGCACAAATTGGGAACATGTATTATGGCATGTTTATAAGAATGCAATTTCGATAAATTTGACATGAATTATAGTATTTGTAATTTGAATCTAGTACTGACATGTAAATCTAGCATTTACATGAATTGTGAACTAGAATAATAAGTCTAGTTTGACATGAACGGTAATTAGAATGTTAAATCAGAATTGGATTAGCCAATTTGGCATAATAAGTATATTGGCATAAATTTGAAATTGGCCGTAATTGGGAATAAATTGTCATGTCTGGCAAAATCATGGTTCGTGACATTTAATTTGGTATAGTTTACATACCAAAAAGGCATAAATATGATATAGAAGGAAAAATGGGCCATAAGAATAAATGTTGACAATTTACATTAAAAGAGTAATTAGGAAATAAGTAAATTAGAAATAATTTACCTATAGAATTTGTCCTAAATGAGTAAATGTAAATTTAGACAAATTAAAGGTTTATTAACGACATCTCTTTTAATAATACACCAGAAAGTTCTAGGGTGACAGAGAGGATAGTGTCTAGGCTTGGGTTTGGAAAAAACAAGTTTCCTACTCTCCTTGGCTATCCCTAACTGATCCGACGGACAGGATGATTACTTTCAAAACCTGATTTGAAAATTAATCAAAACCCTTTGAACTTAGAAAACACGAATATGCCTAACCCGAGGTTAGACTAAGTTGCGATGTAAACCTGCCCGGAACCAACCGGCACATCCAGTAGTCGCAACCATATCTGTCTAATGTGAGCGTTAGCGGCTTTAATTCATTTAGTTAAAGCTAGAACAAGAATGATAGGGTTAAGTTAACTAAGACACTTAACCAATTCAATATGATAACCAGACCGGTGGGTGGGGTTAGGTTCATACAGACACTTAACACAGTTAAGCTAGAATGGAAGGGTTATGTCCATAGGAACACTTAACCAACTTAGCACAGTTAAACTAGAATGGGAGGGCTAAGTCCATAGGGACACTTAACCAACTTAACATGGTAACAAGACAAGATTTGTAGGGTTAAGTAACTAAGAAAACACTTAGCCAAATTAACATGTTATCTAGACTAAAGGTGGAGTTAAGTAAAGTTAATACACTTAGACAAATTAACATGTTAACTAGACTAGAGGTTGGGGTTAAGTAAATACACTTAGCCAATTTGATATGTTAGCTGGGATAGACCGTAGGGTTAAGTAAACTTGAACACTTAACCAACATAATGTGATAAACGAATAGGGTTAAGTCTGAAACATGAAGGGATAGTACTTAACCATTAATAACATGGTAGTTAAAACAGACGGGCAAGGTTAAGTTAAAAGGAACACTTAACCAATACAGGGTGAATGGGAAGGGTTAAGTAATAAGAAATACTTAACCAATATAACTTGGTTTGTTGTAGGGTTAAGTCAATGTGAAGCACTAATAACACTTAACCAGTTTATCAGGATAAATGAAGAGGGTTAAGTTAGCTTGAATTGACTAATGACACTTAACCAATCCAAATTGACGGGAAAGAGAACTAAGTAGTAAACCTTAGTTAAGAAAACAACGATTCTGGAAACTAAGTGGTAAACCTTAGTTAGTATAACTAAGTAGTAATTCTTAGTATAACACAGGAGGGAGTGAATGTCTGTCTGAGTAAAAAGAAGGCTCCAACGAATTGGGTTACGAAGCCCGAGGCTTCGAGGGGACGTGAGGGTACTCTTGGTATCCCTCTGTGAGGCTGCAGATGATCATCCTTGGCTCACAGAGGTTAAGGTCCGCGTTAGGAGAACCAGGGGTATGCCTTGGTTGCAATATACGACAACCTAAAGACTAGGATGGACCGGCGTGATTCGGCGAGAAAACGGTAGCCCTGTGATAGCAACTCGTCGTCTACCATCCATCTTCAGTCAATCGAGATACGTGAAGCGGAAAGGCGGAGAACTCCAAAAGACCATACACTTGCTATCTAGTTATGGGTGAGGATGGCCATAGGATAGTGGGGCACCGGGGGCCTGCGTATAGTTCTCATTTTTCAAGGTGTGCCTTTCATTAGTTGAGGGAGGGGTCAAGTGGGACCATAGCCACTGGATTTAAAACAGACCTTAGCATCTGCATCGGCAGATATCTAAAAGCTCCCGACCGAGTTCTGTATTCCTTGATTTGCCCTGTCACAGGAATCGGGCCGCACATTACAGGACATGTTCATCTATACAAGCGATAACGATTCACGGTACATGAGTGGGGAAGTATAGGAACATATACCACTCTAGGTAGTGTGTCCTAGACTTGGGGGGCATCGTTCGACAAGAAGCATAATCCCTAGTTGGACTAGATGGCATAAACCCTGAATCTGAGAAGCGATCAGCAGATAGCGTAAACTCTAGTCGAATCTAGAAGGCACTTGGTAGAAAACCCTAGATTAGATCTAGGTAATAAATAATAAATGTATGCCCGAAGGCAACTGAAACTACAGGGATTTGGGATCACGTTATCGTTACTAGTTGGGACACTAGTTAGGGGGTGCAGAGATATAGAAACTAATATAACAAGGAAATAGCGAAGCGGCGAAAGTATTAGAGCATATCCAGTTTATCTTAGCTTAGCATATCTTGTGTTAATCTTGTCTAATCTTGCCAACCCTATCATCATGGTGTTATATTGTATTTAGTTAATTCATGTCGTTTTGTTTTCCATGTTCATATGCTAGAAGTTACTGAACTTACTCAGGTTTTATGTCTGACTCTGTTATTCTTTCGTCTTCTTTTCTTCCGTCCCCCCCCCTCCAGGTAGTAAAGGAGGGAATAATATAGCTCAGGTTAAGTTGGACTGTCACTCTTTCCCAGCTTGAAGATTTGTTGAAGTTTTGCTTGAATTCTCTTTCAGATGCTATGGATGGCTCTTGCTAAAATTGGGGAATATAAATGTTGTTTATGCTTCTTTATTTTGTAAGACAGATGATACTCTGATATTGTAAAGAAATCATTGTACAAACTATTTTATCAATAAAGCAAAGTTTTATTTTCCGCTGTTTAATTTCTGTCTGTCTTGTAATTTATCTGCATCTTTTACCTCAAAATGCTCACCAGAACTTAATGCATTCCCTTTGTGAGTGACACTAACGGATGTGGGGTGTTACAGTAAATTTGTAATTAATTAATTAAGTTGATTTAAATTTAATCATATTCTAACTTGAAAATATCGTAACTATTTCATATGAGATCGGATTCGCGAACCGTCAGTTGCGTTGGGATCGTATCCACTAACTCTACGCAATGGAGCTGACTGGGATGGAAATAGAAGAAGATGCAAATTTTTACGGAATTAAACATCGGGTTTAATTTAATTAAAATAATCGTTATTTAAGGATTCCGAAATCAAACAAAGTGAGAACTCCTTCTCACTCAACATTATTTTATCATGTTATAGTGTTCATGTATAAAAATATATAGAATTTCCAGTGTAGATTTTTTATCAGTTCTAATCGTCATAAATTGTATACGGTGCCTACTAGCTCATCTCCCTCGTCCACAGACCATGGACGATTTAAATTGACTATATTGTGTGTTGTTTGTGATGTTCAAATGTTACCATATTAAAATAATGTTAACATTAATGTGGTAGTTGAAATTAAATTATAAATATCCATTTATAATTTAAACAGTGAAAATTGTTTAAATAGAAAAATAATTCAAACTGAATTAGAATTGGTTAAATTTATTAACTAATGATTTATTTAAATTGGTTGTTGTTGTTTGAAACCCCCAAACGGGTATTGGGATGATTTTTGACATACACTAATCCCAATATTTAGTTATATGTTGATCGATTGATGGACAGACTATGATGAGCGTTATTTAATTATTTAATGTTTATACAGTAGTAAATTGCACTCAGGATGTGAATTGACTATTTAATAGCTATTTATCACTATTTTTGAATACATGCGATGTATGAAATCCATATAACTGAAATTATATGGTAATTGATTGAATTGCATTCCGATTCAGAAAATAACGAATGTTTTAAAATAAATAAATATTTTAAAATAAATGAATACTTTAAAATAACAAATATTTTAAAATAAAACTCAATAAAGAATTAAAATATGATTTTGATGTCCGATTTTGGACGGACACAAAAATATTGAAATATATGAAGACGATTTAAGTAGATATTCACCATTTTAACCCGAACGAGTTTATCGATCGATTTTCTTCATTTTAAAATGAATATCAAAAAGAATTGATTTCAAAATATGATATTTTGAAAAATAATATCATTTTAATGTTATAATGATATAGAATATTCATGTTTGATTTAAAATATAAAATGGAGTTGAAATCATTTTAATATGAATTTATAACAATTTGTATAATACAATTTAAATGGAAATCGACGATATATACATATTATATATATTTAGTGGCCTGAATAGAATGCGTCGCGCAATGACCGTTCGCGAATTTCGATCATTAACTTCAAATGGACGTAACGGGAGATCCGATCGTAGGATTCTCCTAAAATCGGAACCATTGGGTTTGAATCGAAAATATCTTTAAAATGAATATAAGAGATTTAAATTTTAACGATTGGATTTCAAATTATGTCCAAATCAGTTCTAGAAAAGGTCGCTATGGATGCAGTTCGGTGGCCATTTGTAACGAAAAGGAATCCCGCTCAATCCGAATCGATCGCTAAACCGCCCAAAACCGTTCAAAACCCCTGGTTGTTTTGAGAACACGAAAAATTAGAACGCAAACAGTGGAACATTTCATTGTTAATTACAACAATCCATCAGAATACAAGAATATACAGAGTATAAACAAATATTTTACAACAGAAAATATCAGAGATTACAATAAATTACATAGTAGCGGAAAGTAATACAAAACATAACTGAAAGAGATATACGGATACAGAGCTTTCCGGATATCATTCCTGCTATAAATCAGGATCCTGTGAATACAAATATGCAAAACCAAAACTACTAGCTGCCCATGCGGAAAATAGGGGCACCCAGAGTTTAGGTTAAAACAATAAACTCCAGGTCAGTCATGTGACTAGTGTGAGAACTAAAACAGTTATTAATCTTTATTTTAAAGTTAGGTAAATCAAAGGACCACCCCGTATAATACGGAATGGGTTTCCTCCCAAGAACACCAGTGCATAAAACAACAGCGCAATGCTAAATAAAGAACAATGAAGCTATTATAAGACCCAGGTCCCATCAAACAATGCAACACAAGCCGGAGGCTAGGGTTTTACCTTATAATAGCCAAGAATGCTTGATGCGCTAAATTTCATCTTTCATTATTACTATAAGTGTATAGTGTCAAAACAATTTCAATCATAAGTATCAGTCATAGACGGCATAAGTGCCTCATCCCACTATGTCACCATACTAGGCTCTACAATGAAAACCACAAAGTCACGTATTGAAAGTTGGATTTCCATCTGTGAACCAAGGCAAGGGATCGTCCTTACCAAATTCGAGATGCTCTAGCCCGTGTCTCAGGAACAGAATGCATCGTTCCTTGGATCGTCAGGGCCGGTCCACCGATGTGGATTAAAATGCCTGAACACTACGTTTCCCCACCTTATGGGGTGTCAATGAGCCAAATGACTCCATCGGCTCCACAAAGTCACCGATATATCCGAGGCGCCTCGCAACAGCAATAACCACATAAGTCAAACTCGTCAGGGCGTGTAAAACCACTGACTCCACTTCTAACTAGAAGTAAACAAATGCCCTCCCTGATGTCCTGTCCCGTTTCTGGTTCACAACCGGGGTGTGAGGCTCGCGAATTAACGCTACACAAATCTATGCCACACAGGCCGTGCTTTGATCATCAACCACAAGACTCTGCTTTTCAACAAAAGCCTTGATCATTTGCTACTTAGGCATGCCACACAGGCAATTCACTCCATGCGATTGATATCCATCAATATATAACCCCTGAGATCGCACGTCTTAGAGAGGGGCATTAAGCAAGAGAATAAATTCTCCGTTGCCAAACAGATATATATTTAATAGAAATCAATCACACAAAATAAAATCCAATGTCAGACACACAGTCCATTTACACGTCCATTCTGGGTCTGAACGAAACCGGAGGCACCTTGTACCTCGCATATCCATCGATCTCCAAGTACGTCTGGACGATCACCAACTGATTCCCTCCTCTTGGGTGTACAGCCCAATCAAGATCATCAGTAATCACCCAAACGATGTGAAGACCTCCGGTCTTCGACCACCGTCTTCATCCTCGACACCACGTCGAATCAGTTATTCAGAATGGGATAAACCCGGTCTTTCTAAATAACTCGCTTATATAATAAACAAGTGTTACAGAAACACAACATACGCCTCATTCCAATTCAGAATATTCTTTTATTCAAATATTCATATACTTTGGGAAAGGTTCCTATTAATTTTATCAAAGATAAATTCTTTAAATTTATTCTTTAATCTTCTTTTGAATATCAATTCAAACTAGTCGGGATTAGCGAACCGCACCGAAGTAATCATTTATTTTATTTCCCAATCCCAACCTATTCATCCAATGAAGTAAAACTGGTAATACTTCATATCTAACACCGCGGTGTTATCGGCAAATTCAATTACCATTTCACGTTCAAATCTAATTAAAGATTTAACTACCGGCTGGAGCAAAACTGGTGATACTCCATTCTCTATTATTTCAATCTAATTAAAGATTCATTAAAACTCCACTTGGTTTTAATCTTCCCACTAATCAATATCCTGTCTTTAACTGGGTTAAAGAACCAATGTCATCTAAAACACGATTCATGATAAACCCAAAATCACATTCCATTAATTATCGGGTTAAAGAAAAAGTGTTATTTAAAACACTATTCACGATAAACCCAAAAATCAATTTCAATTCAATTCCAATTAAATAACATTTAATTGGTATACTTCATTAAATCTAAATAAAAAGATTTAATCTTTTTCTCAACTGTTTATGAAGACACCATTCACGACAAACCCAAATCCCATTTGATATTAAATACAAGGCTCTGAATACAAAATATATCGGCTTATATTCAATATCAAATTCTACGACCAACAAATATCTTATTGGAAATAACGATATAAATATATCTTTCAAATTTCCATAACAATATCTGTATAATCACGAAATCCAACATCAAAATATTCCAAAGACAATTTTGATTCAAATCCATTCCAATTCAATTATTGGAAATTCTGGTTATTTTCAAATCCATTTCAAATCCAATTTATTTATTTTAAAAATAAATGGAATTATAATTCTAGTTCAAAACCAGTTCATTTCGATAAAAATATATTTTTATCTTTTCAAATTTGGAATTTTTCATCCTAATTCTTCACAAATTGTTTCTTATGATTTTACACAAATTATTGATATTTTAAATAATTTTATCAAGGCCCGTACAATCGATTTCCATCAACGACCATCAAACTGCACTTACAGCGACCTTTTCCAAATTTGATTTGGACATAATTTCAAATCCAACCGTTGATTTCACATCACTAACATTCATTAGAAAGCTCTTTTCGATACGAACCCAACGGTTCCGGTTTTAGGAGAATCCGACGGTCGGATCTCCCGCAATATCAATTCAAAGTCAATGGTCGAAATTCGCGAACTGCCGTGGCGCGGCGCGTTCTATTTAGGCCATTATATATGTATATATATATATATATAATATATTATATATATTTCGTCAATTTCCTTTCAAAACGTATTTTATAAATTGTTTTAAATTCGTTTTCAAAACGATTTCAACTTCATATTCAATTTCGAATCAAAATTGAATATTCCATATCATTAATCTATAAATGATAATATTTTCAAAACATTATATTTTGAAATCACTTCCTTTTCGATATTCATTATAAAAATGAATAAAACCAATATAGATATCGTTCACGTCAAAATGGCGTAAATCTAGCCAACACGGCTTTATATATATTTCAATAACTTCGTTATTCTATTCAACAAATGAATATTTTCTTCAACACATGAATATATATTTTTATTCAACACATGAATATATATTTCTATTCAACACATGAATATATATTCTACTCAACACATGAATATTTATTCTATTCAACACATGAATTTTCTTTCTATTCAACACATGAATTTTTATTCTATTCAACACATGAATTTTTCTTTCTATTCAACACATGAATTTTTCTATTTTCCAAATTGAAATGAGGCCCATCAATTACCATATAATGTTAATTATATTGATTCCATACAACACATGTATATAATAGCAACGATAAATAATCAACCATCATCCAGAGTGCACCACACAACTGTATAAGCATTAAATATAAATAATTAACGCTTACACCGTCTGTGTAACTACCCAGAATTTAGGGCCAATTTAAAATTTTTATTATAGAAATTTTAATGGGTTTTAATATTTAAAATAATCTATTTTAAATAAGAACGACTAAAAATTTAGTTTAAAACGAATAAATTTAATTTAATTATAAATGGAGTTTAAAACAGTGCTGCAGTTTGAAAATTTGAATTTGAACTTTGACTGAATGTATATGATTCATTTCAAATCAGAATTGAGCAAAACCAGAAATATCTAAATCTGTTTAATCATATCTTTCTAACGAATCTGAAAAATTGAAATTTCGTTTTAAAAATCAAAAGTTATGTCCAGTTCAAAATTTAGAAAAGTCGCTGTAGAATTTATATATGTTTTAATTAAATATATTGGCCTTAAAAATAGCCATTTTGCAAACGATCTCTGTTTTCAACGAAACCACTTTTGTTGGAACCGGAATGTCAAATTATTGCTAAGTTTCAATTTTCATAATTTTTTGAATTAATATGTGAGCGTAGCAAGTGAAAATGTGTTTTGACCACTTTAGTCAAATTTAACCGACTTGAAATGGCCATTTTTCCAACGGTCTCAGAATTCAACGAAATTAGTCTTGTTAGAACCATATCGTCAAAACATAACTAGAAATAATTTTTCTGTAATTTAGAGGTAGTATGTAGCCCCGGTAATTTAAAATATACGTTTGAATTTAATAATTAAATGATTTATAACTTAATTTAAAGAAACACATATCGTAACAGCCGAACTGGGTTACGAAACTTATTCCATTGTGTCCGAGACGGGGTTAATTGCCTAGGAACAACTCTCGTTGGGTTGGAATTGGTGTTATTGAGGAGTAATGGTTCTTATTTGTAATTAAACGAATTAAAATTAAATTAAAATACAGTATAAATACCACCATATACTGTATTGTATATGGAACCCTAATCCCAAATTGAACCAGCAGCCACTCCTTGCAATCGATGGCTGATACACTCCAATTTTCTCCCCTTAATCTCTTCTAATCGGTTTCATAATAAATCCAACTCCTAAGGCATACATTTTAGAGATTCCTAAGCTCTCTAGGTTGGTACGGTGATGATCACCGATGGCAATGAATTGAGCGTGAATCGCGCCCTCAAAGGGCTGCCGTTCATTCACAAATAGCGGAGTAGAGAGCCCACCGAGCTCGGCGTGACGGAGGCTGGGGGACGGCGACTTCAAGGCGGAAGTTGGGAGCAAGTCGGATTGAGATCCGATCAAGAGAATTGGGCGGTGCAGCAAACCCTGGGAGTCACTACACCATAATTGCAGATTAAACTGTGCTTTTAACCGTATCAAATGCAATAGGAAAATTTTGAGGGACGTTTACGAATTGATTTGAGGGAGGTTGCGAATTTGGGGATGCCGTCTTGACTCCAGTGGAACCCCGTTTCTTTGGTTTGGGAAATTATATTATTTCGGCCGAAAAGTAAAAGTGGAGGGGGGAAACGAAAAACAAAAGTTACATGGAACGAAGAAAATTTCAAGAGGATTTGATACAGCTTGAACCCATACCAAAATGAACTGATCCAAATCATATGCGATGTAGGGTTATATTTTAGTGTTGGAGAGGATGCAGATTACAAAAGAAAATTTAATACGGCTATGAGCCCTACCAAATTTGATACGGCTTAAAACTGTATCAAATCTCTACATCGTAGAGTGCCAAATTTGTTGTTTTGGTGTAGTGAGTCGACGGTTCTGAGCAACCCACTATAGAGGACAACAGTAAACAGAAGGAAATAAAGAGGAAAGGCAGCGTTATCTAAGTGTTATTAAATATAATTAATTTTAATAAATTGTTTAATTAGTTATTAATCTTTAAAAGGATGTAACATTTTCAAACAGCGTCGGAATTTCGCGAAATCAGTCGCGTTGGATTCATATCAGAAAACACTACCTTATGGAACTGACTAGAGATGAAACCAAGCACTTTGGAAATTCAGCCAAATCTGAACACGAACGATTTCTGAAAACAAATCAATGTGACAAATTTTCTTTTATTTCTTCTTAAATAATTAAATTTATTTATGATTGTGTTATCACCGATACACTGTGAAATTCTGTTTGTTATGAGACGTGGCTTGATTCTACGATTGATGTGTTGTATAGATCTGTTGATTTGGTGATATGGTGTTATAAAAAAATTGTCGAAACAAGTCTATCCTTTTTATAAGAAAATTGTTAGAACACATCGACCATTTTTGTTGTAATAAAATGAGTGCAACAAAATTGAACGACACTATTTTTATCGTTTGGTTGAATTAGAACATTAAACAAAAATAAATAAATGAAAAAAACTATTCTTATCATTTTAGTGAATTAGAATCAACAAATTATAGAGTTGTAGTTTCAACAAAATATAAAATGTCACTTTTATTGAAATCAAATTATCATGTTATTTGTTACATTTAAACAAGGGGGGTTTTTGTGTACAATACAAAAGAATCATTTTTATTGTCATTAACAGACATTAGAATTAGTATGTTAATTAATAATCATTTTTACCGTCATAACGTACACTAGAATCTGTACGTTAACATAAGAACCATTTTTATATTCGTTATATACATTAGAATCTATATATGAAATTAAAAGGACATTTTGTCACTTTGAAATAAATGAAGTGAAAACAACATTTTGCTTAAAACTGTACATGGTGATTAAAAACAACATTTTTCTTAGAAATGTATATTGAGATTAAAAATGTCATTTTCTATTAGAAATGATTATTTTTGTCATATTAAAAGGAATGGATATTTTTGTTCACATAAAAGGAAGATGAACATTTTTTTTATATGTTAAAAGGGATTAAATAAAATAGAAAAATAACATTTTATTTATTTTAAAAGAATCATAACAAAAATCATATTTTGTTTTTATTAAAAAGGACATAGACAAAAATCATATTTTGTTTATATTAAAAAGGACATAGACAAAATTAAAATTTTGTTTACATTAAAAGGATTGGACAAGATCATCACATTCTATTTACATTAAAAGGATCCAATAAATTATCACGTTTTTTGTTGAATCAGAATTGTTCAAACAAAATTTACATTTTTGTTAAGTTGAAATTATCATTTTTGTTTACATCAAAAAGGAGATTCATTTTTGTCACTATGAAAGGAATGAAGTAAATTCATTCAATTTTGTCACTTTAGTAAATGTAGATTTTTGTTCATAAAAAGAATGAATTAGAAAATGTATATTTTTATACATAAAAGGAATGAAATAGAAAATGTATATTTTTATACATTAAAAGAATGAACTAGAAAAGGTATATTTTTATACATTAAAGAAGAATGAATTGAAATTGTATATTTTTATACATTAAAAAGGTATTAGAATAAAAGGTACATTTTTGCTAGAAAATTAATATTAAAATAAAAGACACATTTTTGTCCAAATATGTTTATAGAAATAAAAGACACAATTTTTGTCAAAACTTGGTTTGTAAAAAAGAATAACATTTTTGTCAATACTTGATTAGTTAAAAAGGATGAAATAAAAATGAATCATTTTTGTGTATTTAAAAGGATGAAATAAAAATGAACATTTTTGTGTATTAAAAAGGATTAAACAAAAATGAATATTTTCGTGTATTAAAAAGGATTAAGCAAAAATGAACATTTGTTTACATTAAAAAGAAGTAAATCAAAATATATAGTTTTGTTTACTTTAAAAAGAATTAAACTAAAATAGCATTTTTGGTCATTAAAAAGAATTACTCAAAAGATTTAAAAGTTAATATTTTATTGTCGATTAGTTACAATAAAAAGATTAGAAATAAAAACAAACATTTTTATGTAGTGTTGATCTCACTTAAAGGAGTAGAATTAAAAACATATATTTTTATGTAATATCATTCTCATTAAGGAGAATATGATTAAAATAATTGAAATATATGTCGTGATGTTGAAATGCTTGATGTGTTAAATATAATGTTAATATATTCAGATTGAATATTACACTTCCATTTACATGTCGTCCGACTTGTTTATGTGATTAGGACGATAATTTTCACACAGCGCCCAAGTGCACGAATAATTTATTATTTGTTTGTTGGATGAAACCCCACACGGGTATTGGGATGATATTTGATCTACACTAGTCCCAATATTTAGTGTAGAATCCACTTTGGTTGTTAATTGGTTGCTTGATAGTTATTTCTCATCGATTACATGCAATATATGGATGTTGATTGAGTCACATTCCAATAAAGAATATTCTAGAAAAGAATATTTTAGAAAATTTATCCTAGAAAAAGAATATAGTTTAGAAAATGAATATATTTTAGAAAAATATATTTTTATTGAAATGAACTAGTTATTAACTAGGATCAATCATTAAATTTATATTTAATGAAGTTTCCAATTTGTTAATATTTAATTGAAGGTTAAATAAATTGGATTTTGGGTTTGTTATGAATAGTGTCTTAAACAACACTGTTCGTAAACCCTATATTAAAAGAACAATCTTTTAATTTAGATTATTAAAGGTTTTCAATTATATTTAGTAATTGGAATAAGGTGAAATGTGAGTTGCGTTTATTGTGAACTGTGTTTCTAAACGACATTTGTTCTTTAACCCAACTGACAGTGAAAGTATGATTTGGAATTTATAAATCTTTTATTAAGATTTAAATGGGAATTTTCCAAAAGCCAAGTTTTCCAATTTAATATATTAAATTGGAGTTGAATGGAATTCAAATTTATAATAACCGAGATAAGCTTTTGTAAAAGAAGACTGATACTACATATGGAATTTAAGAGGCTTTGCCGTTATTCCATTTATATTATTGGTCGGATACAGAAATTTATAACGATTATATATTGATTTGATTTCTGTGAAGATTCCATGTTTTATGGAAGATGATTTTGGGTTTACCGTGAACTATGTTTTAAATGACATTAGTTCTTTAACCAAGTTAAAGATAATATTAATTTATTAAATTTAATTAATCATTGAATAATGATTTTTGATATTTTAAAACCAAATTGGGTTTCTAATAAATCTTTAAAAGAAAGATTTAATAGTAAATGTAAAGAATTTATCTTTGATAGAATAATTTGAATATTTTATTTTAAAGGAATATTCTGAATTGGAATGAGGCATTGGATATGTTTTTATAGTACTCGATTTTTAATTATAAAAAATACGTGAGTTATTCGGGAAGACCGGGTTTAACCCATTCCGAATAATTACTACGATGATGAAGAGTCGAAGATGAAGACGGTGGTTGAAGACCGACGATCTTCACATTGAATGGATGTGTTGCTACAGAGACCCTTGATGGGAGTAGCTACCTTGAAGAGGCTTCAGTGGTGGCCGTCCGGACTATTGTTGATTGTATGGATTTGGTTTTCGCTCAGACACAGAGCATAAGCTAGTAAATGGATGTGTGACTGACATTGGATTTCATTCCATGTGAATTAAATCGATTTCTGTTAATGTATGTCTGTTTGGTGGTGGAGGATTTATTCTCTACTTAACACCCTGGTATATATTAATAGTGATTGATCGTATGGCATGAATTGTCAATGTGGCACGCCAAGATGCAAATGATCAAGGCTTTTGTTGAAAAGCAGGGCCTTGCGGGATGATCAAAGTATAGCCTCTTACGGCTTAGCTTTGTGTATATCGTGACATCGCGAGCCTCACACCCCGGTATGAGTCAAAAACGGGAGTAGGACTGCAGGGAGTGCACACATTTCTATCTAGCTAGTGGTAGTGTCAGTGCTTAAACTGGCTGACATTTTACTTATGTGGATGATGGATTTTGAGGCGCCTTGGATTTTTATAGGCCGTTAGTGGTCATATTATAGGTTCAAAGGAACCAGGAAGCGTGTGTTCAGGCATAACCAATCGATTGCCGATAGGCGGGGACCGACCCTGAAGATCCAAGGGTTCACTGCCGGGGATCTTGAGGCATTTGCTAGATTGTCTCGAATCGGAGAGGAGCTTGCCCCTAGCCTCGACTCATAATGGAAACCCAATTTCCAATACGACCTTGCGGTTTTGATTGTAGAACTAGTATGGCGACATAGTAGGATGGGGTACTATGCCGTCTATGATTGATACATTATGATTGAAATTGTTTTTGAAATATATATATACCCATATATATACACACTAATATTAAATCCGTTTATCGTATCAAGCATCTTTTGACCATTATAAGGTAAAACCCTATCTTCTAGTTTGCGTTGCATTGTGTGATGGGACTTGGGTCTTATAATGGTTTCATTTTTCTAAAGAGCATTGCATTGTTTAACGATTTACTTTAATTTACGCAATGGCAATCCAATGGAGTAAACCCATTCCGCGTCAGCGGCGTGGTCCTGTGATTAGCCTTATTAGATAAGTTTAGTTAAGATTTCTTATACCAGTCCCATGACTGACCTGTAGTTTGTTTCACTAGCAAACTCGAGTGCCCATATTTTCCACACGGGCAGTCGAGTAGCTTTTGCAGATATATTTATAGGATCCTGGTTTACAGCTGAAGCGGTATTCGGAAATCTCTGTATCCATGTATTCTTTTCAGTTGTATATTTGTAGTATTTTTCCGCTACTATCTAAATGTAATTTAAAACTCTGATATTATTGTATTTCTATTTTTGTAATAAGTATTCATACTCTGTTACATTCTTGTACTCTGATGTAATTGTTGTAATCAGCAATAAAATGTTCTTCAGTTTATGTTCTGATGTGTGTTGTTCTCAAAGTAATCCAGGCATTCCTTTACTGGGAAGTTCGGGTCGTCACAGTCTGTTAACCCATCGATTGACATACAACTAAACAATCGGGATTAGTGTATGTCAAATATCATCCCAATACCCATGTGGGGTTTCAAATCAACAAACACAGATTTCATTTGTGTAGTTGGGCGATGTGTAAAATTTATCGTCCCAATCAATATCAGTTAAATCGGTGTACATAAACAAATCGTTCGATTTGTAAATGAATATTTATTTTACTTCAGCACATGAAAACACATGAATATATATTTTATTTTAACACATGAATATATATTTTATTTCAACACATGAATATATATTTTATTTCAACACATGAATATATATTTTATTTCATTCCACATCACACTATCAAATTTCACTACACAGAAATCAAACAAACAAGTCATCCATGGTCTGTGGACGACAGGTGTCAGGTGCTGCTAAGCACCGTCTGCATCCTAGTATATATTTCAAACTAGAAATAGAGATAAAGTGAGGAGTTCTCACCAATAAGCTAAACTAAACGCCGTGACTCTTTATATATAGAACATCTCGCCGTGCTCGCCTTTTGTCAATTTCGTTGTCCGTAGCCACTACATATATAAAAATCACATTTTTATATTGTTGCTATGTATATAAAAATCACATTTTTATAACTACGCTATATGGATAAAAATTCTATTTTTATACCGCTACTATATAGATAAAAATTCTATTTTTATACCACTGCTATATGGATAAAAATTCTTTTTTTATACCGGTGTTCATATAATAAAGATCATATTTTTATCGCTATATCCCAACAAATAAAAATCATATTTTTATTTCTACTTCATATTTTTATAATGGCACTTTATATATAAAAAATTATATATTTTTACAGCACTTCTCTTTTTATAAAGATTCAATTTTTAAGTTATCAAAGATTGTATCTTTACTTAATCAAAGACCTAATCTTTCCTTACATAAAAATCTATCCTTTTTATTTTATAAAAATCAAATCTTTTCAGATGGAAAAATCATACTTTTTGTTCCTTTTAAAGATCTATTCTTTGTCATAAAAATCAAACCTTTCTTTGTTATAAAAATCAAATTTTTATTAACGTACATGCACCAAAAATCATACTTTTATCGTATTAAAAATCTTAGCGTTGTTGTGTTAAAAATCATAGCCTTATACAAGTTAGAAACTAGATTTTTACAAAGTAAAATAAAATTAAAACAAAATCAGAAAACTTATAGGGTTAATCGGAGGAAGGGGGAGGGTTTTGTGTGCTCGCCGGAGGATGGATGGCTTGGCAACGACGATGGTCTCTTGGTGGTCGGGGGTGTGGTGCAGTGGGTGGCGGGTTGGAGGAGCGTTGGCTCGAGGGGGGGTCTCGCGCATCTCGCGGTGGCTGTAGGTTAAAAGAAGAATAGGAGGGGAGAAGGAGGGTTCGACGGGAGGGAGGTGCGGTGGCCCCGCCCAAGGCGGTGGCGGCGTTGGATCGACGGGGGGGGGGGGGGGTCTTGCGTATTGACGGCCCTGGTTTTTTTTCTGAATTTGAAATGAACGAGGGGGAGTTTAAAGGAGATGGAAAGAAAATAGAGGGGGGTTATGAAAATTTATATTATTTTAAAATTCCAAAAAGCAACTTTTTATTTCGGACTCGAAATTGAACTCACTGACTGTCGTCCATAGCTAATTACTCCTATTCCGAACACAATGGGATATGTATCGCAAGCTGATTCGACTGTTTCGATGAGTTTTCATCAAAATCAAAATATAAATCTATATATTGAATTTAAACGCACATTTCAATTTACCGGGCCCGCATACAGTTTCTAAAAATTCCCGAAAAATATTTTCTAGCTTCGTATTGATGATACGGCCCTACCAAAACTAATTTCGTTAAATTCAGAGACCGTTTGAAAAATGGTCATTTTCCAGTCGATTAAAATCAACTCAAACTGGTCAAACGCGTTTTCCTTTGCCACGCTCACATATTGATTCATAAAATTACGAATTTTGAAACTTAGCAATAACTTGACATCACGGATGCAAAAAAAGTGGTTTCGTCGAAAACCGATGTCGTTTTCAAAATTTCCATTTTTAAGGGCCAGAATTCCATAGCGACTATTCTAAATTTTCAACTGGACATATCTTTTTATCCCCGCTATGAAATTTTAATTTTTCGGATTCGTTGGAAAGATGTTTTCAATTAGATTCTAATATTTTTGGTTTCGCTAAAATCCGGTTTATTTTGAATCCTGTGCATTCATTTGAACTTTGAAATCGAATTTTCAAACTACCGCGCCATTTTCAATTCCTTTTATAATTAAAATAAAATATTTATATTCTAACGTCGAGCTATATAAATATATACGTTCTAATTCTATTCAAAATAAATTTCTCGTCGTTTTTATTTAAAATAATTCATTTTAAATATCCATAATTCGCTAAAATTGCCAAAATAAAAAAATTTAAATTGGCCCAGATTTCCGGGTTATTACACCGTTATTGGAAACCGACTGCAAATGCCATAGTAAAATTATTAAAAATATGAAAAAATTGTGTAAAATCATAATAAATGATTTGGAAAGAGTTTGAATGAAAAATCCCAATTTTGAAAAGATAAAAATAAATTTTTATCTAAATGAGTTAGTTAATAACCAGAATAATTAATCGGATTGAAAATGGTTTTAAAACAACCAAAATTTTCCAATGAATAAATTGGAATGGATTTGAATGGAAATAATCTCCGAAATATTTCGATATTGGATTCCGTGATTACACAGATATTATTATGGGAATTTGGATGATACAGATGTCGTTATTCCCAATACGATATCCGTTAGTTTCAGGATTTGGTATTGAGTATAAGCCGCTATAATTTCTATTCAGAGCCTTGTATTTGATATCAAATTGGATTTTGGGTTTGTCGTGAATGGTGTCTTAAATAACGCTGTTCTTAAACCTAGTTGAGAAAAGAATAAATCTTTTAATTAAGATTTAAAGAAGTTTACTAATTAATGAATATTTAATTGGAGTTGAATTGAAATTGGATATTTGGGTTTATCGTGAATGGTGTTTTAAATAAAATTTGTTCTTTAACCCAATTAACCGTGAAGTTATGATTTGGAATTTATAAATCTTTTTATTAAGATTTAATGGAAATTTTCCAAAGGAATGAGACGACCCGATTTCCCGTTCTCACGGAAACAAGGGTTATCTTAGGAATATAACACAGAAACAGATAATAACAGAACAGAATTAAATAAATACACCAGGTAATGAACAATATAATATACTGGATAAAAGTAATCATCAGAGTTACACAGTATACAGGATCTTACTTAGTACAAATACAGTTCAGCTATACATAAATGTCTACAGCGGAAATAAACAAAATATGTACAATAGGAGCTGAACAGCATAAAAGGAAATAAATGAGAGAATCCATCTTCAGCTCCAGCTATCCAGAAAGAACCAGCTAAACCTGAATACAAGGCTGCCCGTGTGGAAAAAGGGGCACCCGAGTTTGAAAGTGAAACAAACTACGAGTCAGTCATGGGACTGGTATGAGAAATCTACTCAACACATATATAATTTAGCTAATCACAGGACCATGCCACTTACGTGGAACGAGTTTACTCCATTGGACTGCCAGTGCTTTTAAAACAAATCTTTCTTTTAAACATCGCTATGCTTTTTATAAAAATGAAGCCATTATAAGACTCAGTTCCCATCACACAATGCAACGCAAACCGGAGGATAGAGTTTTACCTTATAATGGCCAAAATATGATTGATACGAATAAAACAAAGGCAATTGATATTATTGCTAGTGTTTATATGTTTTGAAAACAATTTTAAATCATAACTATCAATCATTGACGGCATGGGTACCATATATCATGTCGCCATATATATATATATACAATCAAAACCGCACGATGTCGTATTTGGAAATTGGATTTCCGTCATGAACCAAGGCAAAAGATAGTCCTTACCGAATTCGAGACTGCCTAGCCGGAGTCTCAGGATCAGAACGCATCGATCCTTGGAGCGACAGGGCCGGTCCACACGGAGTGGATTAAAAATGCCTGAGCACTACGTTTCGCCGCCCTTTGGGGCGTAAGCGAGCCAACAAGTGACTCCATCGGACCCGGATCGTCCGATCTAACCGAGGCGCCTCGCAACAGCAACAACCACATAAGTCAAACTCGTCAGGGCGTGTAAAACCACTGACGCCACTTTTAGCTAGGAGGAAACGTAGGCTCTCCCTGAGGTCCTTTCTCCCGTTTTAGGTTCCTACCGGGGTGTGAGGCTCGCGAATTTACGTTATACACAAAGCTACGCCACACAGGCGGTGCTTTGATCATCACCACAAGACTTTGCTTTTCAACAGAAGCCCTGATCACTGCATCTTAGCATGCCACATAGGCAATTCACACCGTGCAACTGATGGCTATCAATCACACAGAACAAATTCCAATGTCGGACACACAGTCCATTTACACGTCCGTTCTGGGTCTGAACGAAACCGGAGGCACTAAATACCTCGCAAACCCATCGATCACCACGTACGTCTGAACGATCACCACTCATTATCCATATTTCGGGATGCCTCCCAATCAGGACCTCGGTTACCATCCAAACGAGGTGAAGATCTCCGGTCTTCGACCATCGTCTTCATCTTCGACTTTCAATCGTCGGTCAATTATTTGAAATGAGAATTAACTCGGCCTTTTCAAATAATTCTCGTATATTTAGAATTTCAATTCAATTTATTTCCATGGTTAAATTATTTGACAACACCAATCTTGTTCTTTAATGTAATTTTCACACCAAACACATTCAACCATCAAAAACCACATAAATCGAACAAATTCAGTTTATTTTTATTCCATATCGCTTATGATATTTTATAACTATTTATCGCTATTTTTATTTATTTTAAAATAGCTATTTTATTCAAAACGACGCTTCGGGCCATAAAGCGGCCGTGGCGCTGTTTTTCTTCAGATTTGATTTACACATATCTGAAAATCTAACCGTTGGATCTTCACAAAATTTACATCATTAGAAAGGTCTTTTCAAAACGAATCCAACGGTTCCAGTTTCGGGAAAATCCGACGGTCGGATCTCCCGGTACAATCGTTTGAATTTTCGATTTCAAAATACGAACTGCAGCGTCGTTATTCGATTAAATATAATTATATTTATATATATATATATATATATAATCGTTTCTGGCGCTGTTTTTCTTCAAATTTGAATTAAACATTCCAGACAATCCAACCGTTGGATTTTTACAAGGTTGGTGCCGTTGGGAAGATATTTCCAAGGCGAACCCGACGGTTGCGGTTTCGGGAAAATCCAATGGTCGGATTTCCCGTACTAGTCGTTTGAAATCACGGTTTCAAAATACGAACTACACGGCCACGTTTCGTTTTAATTTTATTTATATTTATATATTTATATAAATATAGTTCATTCAATGATTTCAATATCGTTTTCACTTCAAATATTTCACTAACGCCCTAAATTTTTGGAAAATTTCGCCATAACCTCCCCTGCACCGGGAGCATCGGGAAATTGCAAATAGCTTTCCCGGTCCTTCTAATCTCAAAAAGAAAAAGCCAAGCGGCTAGCCAACAGGCTCATAAAATCATCACCCAAACAAAACAGTAAATGTGTACCTATTTGTCGGGCACAAAATTTTATTCCTCTTCTTTAGCCCCTTTGCTATAACCTGTTCAATAAATATGCATGTATATATATATACAGTTCTTATCACTTATCATTTTCTATTCAACTTCATAGTTGATTTCTGTTTGGTTTAAAGACACCATTCATTCTAATGTTACATAAATAGGTGCAAATCATTTCATTAGTTAATTAATGAATATTTCAACTCATATATGTTTATTTTGAACAAGTGGCTATTTTTAACACTTCACATTTCAACGATTTATGCATACAATAAAAATGTGATTTTTATTGTAAAACAATTCATTTCAAAACACTATTTTTCTATATAGTTCAAGTTGGTGATAAAAATGGGATTTTTATCATAAAACAATTTCTTTTAAAACGAGATTATTTTACACGGTTCATATAGTCGATAAAAGGTGATTTTTATTATTAAACAATTTATTTCAAAATATGAATACCATTCAACACATGAATTTCTAATCAACGAATGAATATCAATTCAACACATGAATGTTTTCTATAGTTTCTATATATAGATAAAAATGTGATTTTTATTATCGAAACAATTTATTTCAAAATATGAATACCATTCAACACATGAATTTCTAATCAACGAATGAATATCAATTCAACACATGAATGTTTCCTATAGTTTTTATATATAGATAAAAATGTGATTTTTATTATCAAACAATTTATTTCAAAATATGAATACCATTCAACACATGAATTTCTAATCAACGAATGAATATCAATTCAACACATGAATGTTTTCTATACAATGAATAAGTATAGTTTAAGCATATGAAAATAATTCAAACACACGAATATTATTTAAAATTTCGACAGCATAACGGCAGGGTAGTTAAACCGGGACCGTCCCTAGTACGGCTCCTCGCTCTACCTTAAAACCTCGCGGTTTTTGACAATGGGGATCATGCATCTAGTTCGCACGCAGGCGGCATGTATATATTTATTTCATTTCCCCAAACTAATCCTATGTGGTTTCAACCAAATATTTCTCAACCACAAATGGGTATTTTTCTACCACAATCAACCAATATCAATCACAAACAATCCCAACAATCATTCGCTATCAATCAATTTTCACTACAATTTCAACCAATAAATATCGTCCATGGTTTGTGGACGAGGGGCGTATATATATATATATTTATATATAGCAATTCACTTTTATTTTCACACATATGTATATATAGAAAAAGAAATTGAAGAGTGAGAAATTCTCACCAATAGCTATCCAACTGCACGACACTTCCTTTAGAGAAATCTTCGCCAATCTCGCCTTTTTGTTGCTTTCGCCCGTATTCTCTACATATGTGAAAATCGAATTTTTACTATGTTATTCAATATATAAAAATCGAATTTTGACTTCGCTATTGAATATATAAAGATTATATTTTTAATATTCCTATGATGTAAAAATTATATTTTTATTGCTTTTAAAAATATAAAAATCATATCTTACTTCTTCTTCTTAACAAAAATTCCGTCTTTTCTATTTTAAAAATAGGATCTTTTCTATTCTAAAAATCTGATCTTTTCTATTTTAAAGTTCAAACCTTTCTCTTTTTAAAGTTTAAATCTTTTCCTTTATAAAGTTTAAATCTTTTCCTTTATAAAGTTTAAATCTTTTCCTTTATAAAGTTTAAATCTTTTCCTTTACATCGTAAAAATATAATCTTTCTATTTTTTTTTAAAAATCTCTTCTGTCTAGTTTTAAAAAAACCTCATCTTTTATATTTTATAAATCCCGTCTTTTATATTTTATAAGCACAAAGCAAATTTTATTTACCTTTCCAAACACCGACATTTTTATACTTCAAAACAGTGATGTTTTCATTTTCAAAAACATTGTCAATTTCAATTTTAATTTCAAAAACAATGTCATATTTATTTCTAAACAATTTTGATTCAGTTTGAAAAACGATTTTACTTCAGTTTTTTTTTTTTTAAAGAATTTTATTTAATTTAATTTCAGATTTAAAACAAATTGATTTAAATAAATAGGAAAACAAAGAGAAGCACACCTTCCTTCTGTATTCTGTTCGAATTGCGCTCCAGCCCTAGGGCTCGCCACTGCTGGCACACCGTTGATCGAGACCGCTATCAGGATGCACCATGACCACCGCCTTGACAAACCGCGCCTACCGCCACCAAACAGTCCAATTCGATCGCTCCTCCAGCGTTGGAAGATGCCTCGAACCCGACGGTTTTGAGCCTCCGATTCACACGATTTACGAGGTGGTTTTTGATCTTGCCCGTTGGATTGCTAGAACTCGAGGAGCCGAAGGTTTTTCACAATTGAAGTTTCGTGGATAGGGCTTGGAGTGGAAGATCGGTGGTGAGGAAAGCTGGAGCTTCTGGATCGCTTGTTAGGGTGGAGGCGTAAAGAAGAAGGTTGACCGCGAACTGAAAATTTGACCAATAGGGTTTTAGAAAATTAGGTTTTTATATATATATATAATTTTATTTAATTCTAAAAATACCCTCCTCTCCCTACAAACTCCAAATGAGACCCAACGACAGTCGCCCCTAGCTAAATACCCCCATTATGAACACAACGGGTTATCTTTCGTAAGCCAATCCAATCGTTTCGAACAGTTTTTCTCAAAATTACAATATAAATCAGTATATTCAATTTTAAACGTACATTTCAAATTACTGGGGTCACATACTGACTCTAAAAATTCCCGAAAAATATTTTCTAGCTTCGTATTGACGATACGGTCCTAATTAAACTAATTTCGTCAAATTCCGAGACTGTTTGAAAAATGGCCATTTTCCAGTCGATTAAAATCAACTAAAACTGGTCAAACGCGTTTTCCTTTTCCACGCTCACATATTAATTCAGAAAATTACGAATTTTGAAACCTAGCAATAATTTGACATCACGGATCCAACAAAAGTGGTTTCGTCGAAATCCGAGGTCATTTGCAAAATGTCCATTTTTAAGGGCCTGAATTCCATAGCGACTATTCAGAATTTTCAACTGGACAAATCTTTTGATTCCCGCTATCAAATTTCGATTGGTCAGATTCGTTGGAAAGATATCATCAATTAGATCCTAATGTTTTTGGTTTCACTAAAATCCGGATTGTTTTGCACCCGGTACAGTCAGACAAAGTTTGAATTCAATTTTTGAAACTATCACGCCATTTCAGGCCTTGTTTATAATTATAATTAATTATATTCGTTTCCAATTGTCGATTCAAACTTAGTTTTCATCGCCATTATTTAAAATATTTATTTTAAATATTTAAAATCCATTATTTTAGCCAATTTAAAAATTTTAAATTGGTTCAGATTTTTCGGGTCGTTACAAGGAATGCTTTCCAATTTAATATATTAGATTGGAATTGAATGGAATTCGGTTTGGTAATAATCGAGATGAGCTTCTATGAAGGAAGATCATTACTATATATGGAATTTAAAAGGCTTGGCCGTTATTCCATTTATATTATTAGTCTGATATGGAAATTTATATTGATTATATATTGACCTATTTTCCGTGAAGATTCCATAGTTAATGGAAGAGGATTTGGGTTTATCTTGAACGGTATTTTAAATGACATTTGTTCTTTAACCCAGTTAAAGACAGGATTTATTTTCTGAAATTTGAATAATCATTAAGTAATGATTTTTGAGATTAAAACTGAACTAGAGTTTTAATGAATCTTTAATTAGATTAAAATGAGAATGAGATAATTAAATTTATCGAATTCATGAAATGATCGAGAATGGAGTACCACCAGTTTTACTCTGGGGGATAGTTAAATCTTTAATTAGATTTGAATGGGAAATGGTAATAATTTTTCCGATAACACAGTGGGTGTTAGATATGGAGTACTACCGGTTTTGGCTCCATGAGATGAGTAGGTTGGGATTGGGATATATAAATAAATGATTACTTCAGTAAGGTTCGCTAATCCCGACTACTTAATAAAATCCTTTGAATTGGTATCCAAAGGAAGATTATAGAATAAATTTAAAAGAATTTATCTTTGATAAAATTAATGTGAGCCATTCCCTAAAAATGTGAATATTTGAATAAAAGAATATTATGAATTAGAATGTGGCGTATGATGTGTTTTTATAGCACTTGATTATAAAATATGTGATTTATTCGGAAAGACCGGGTTTATTACATTCTGAATAATTAATATGACGACTAAAATTCGACGATGAAGACAGTAATTGAAGACCGGAGTTCTTCACATCATTTGGATGATTACTGATGTCTTGATTGGGATATACACCCAAGACAAGGTAATAAGTGTTGATCGTCCAGACGTACTTGGAGATCGATCGGATATGAGAGGACCTCTCTCCTGTATTGGACATATGGGATGACGAATAAGGTGCCTCCGGTTTTGTTCAGACCTAGAACGGACTTGTAAATTGATTTATGCCTGACATTGGTTTTCATTCTATGTTGATTAATTTCTATTAAATATATATTTGTTTTGCGGTGGAGAATTTATTCTCTTTCTTAACACCCTTCTCTGAGATGTACGAGCTTAGAGGTAATATATTGATAGACATCAGTCACATGGCGTGAATTGTCAGTATGGCATGCTAAGATGCAAATGATCAGGGCTTTTGTTGAAAAGCAGAGCCTTGTGGTTGATGATCAAAGCATGACTTTAAATAGCATAGCTTTGTGTATAACGTTAATTCACGAGCCTCACACCTTGGTATGAGTTAAAAACGGGATAAGAGATGTAGTGAGTGCACGACCTTTTTTCTAGCTAGAAGTGGTGTCATGGTATGGAGCCCAGACATTTTTACTTATGTGGATGATGGAATGCGATGCGCCTCGGATATTGAGTCCCTAGTGGCTCAGATATAGGTCCGATAGGACCGGGAAACGCATTTTCAGGAATAACTAATCCTCAAAAGTAAGAGAGGATCGACAATGCAGGATCCAAGGGTTCACTGCGAGGGATCCTTAGTTATCTTGCTAGAAGTGATCTAAATCAGTAAGGAGACTATCCCTTGCCTTGACTCATGATGGAAATCCAATTTTCAATACGATTTTTTTTTGGTTTTAGTTGTAGAACTAGTATGGCGACATGATATATGGTACCTATGTCGTCTATGATTGATACAATTATATTTGAAGTTGTTTTGACACTATGCACTTATAGTAATATCAAAATGATTTGTTTTAAACGTACCGAGCATGATTGACTATTATAAGGGAAAACTCTATCCTTTGGATTGCGTTGCATTGTGTGATGGGACCTGAGTCTTATAATAGCTTCATTTTTCAAAAAGCATTGCGTTGTTTTATGTTTTAACTAATATTCATGCAGAGTAAACTCGTTCGGTGTTATACGGCGTAGTCCCATGATTTCCCAATTTTTAAAGTAAAGATTTAATAATTGTTTTTGTTCTCACACCAGTCCCATGACTGACTCGGAGTTTATTGTTTTAATCTAGACTCTGGATGCCCATATTTTCCACATGGGCAGCTAGTAGTTTTGCTTTTCATAGATATTTCTTTTCACAGGATCCTGTATTACAGATGGAGCTATATTTGGAAAGCTTTGTATCCGTGTATTTGATTCAGTTATGCTAATTGATGTATTTTTCGCTACGCCTTGTATTTATATATTTTATTTCCGTTGCTATGTATTTTAAATCTCTCATATTTTCCGTTATGTAATATTTATTCATACTCTGAAATATTCTTGTACTCTGATGAAATTGTTGTAATGTTTGTGTTCTGATGCGTCTCTTAAAGCTATCTGGGCTTTCCCGTAAGGGAAAGTTTGGGTCATTTCAATGATGGAAATGGTGTAGATGTTTTTCATGTAGATGGTGATGTTGTCTCTCACATAGCTTCTTCTAGAAATTAAATAATGCTTCAGATTTTTGGTGATGGCTGTTTGGGAGGGGAGCCTTGCAATCTTCTGTCATGTATAGAAAATGTAGCCATTTCTCATGAAATTTCGGCTAGTGATGAAACTATCCTTCAGTATGTAGGAGATAATGGTTTCGGAGAAGGGATACATGCTGATCAGTTTTGTGTCGATCATAATCCCATTATATATAAGAGAATCTCTTAATGCTCGCAACCGGTCTTTTAAGTCTGTTAACACATGATACTTCGAATGTTGTGTGGCGTAATGCAAGAATCAGTACCAAAGTGTCGAGTTCTTCATCTCACTTGACTTCAGTATTTCTCCTTGTCTTGGTAGTATTTACAACTCCTCTACTCTTTGTGATAATTCTTTTGAGGCTTTGCCTTTTTTAGCTAAAAAATCTGATTTTGATTTTTGATTCTGATATAGAAAGATTTTATTAGAAATAAATAACAAGAGAGGATTAGAACACTTAATAAATGAAGATCATTAGTTGGAACGTTAGGGGTCTGCATGACCTAGATGAATGTTTTAAATTGAGAACTTTTTTAAAGATTATTCAATTGATATAATACTTTTGTAAGAATCTAAACTTCAGTTTCCTGATTTTAGAACTTTTATATGTTTAAGCGATCTTTATATTAGCAACTAGGTTTTTTTTTTCAATAGGGGTAGTGCTGGAGGCCTAATTGTTGGCTGAAAAAACTCTTGTGTTAGACGACTTCAAACTTTCATTAAAAATTATTTTATGCATATCATCTTCTCTGACATTAGCAATGACTCTAATTTAAACATTTCTAATGTGTATGGTCCTTGTAATAAATTAGATCAGGATGTTATGGAGCGAGTGTCTCGAATTTATAACACTTGTACCTGGTCCTTGAATTATAGGTTGTGAATTCTATGTTACTAGATTCCTTGGAGAGATTGCTCCTAGTGAAGGAGATTTCTCTGCAATGGAAGAATTTGATTAGTTTATTGTGAATAGTAATTTAATTGAAATCAAATTGTGCAATAGACTTTTTACTTGTACTAATGGGAGAGAATTGCCTTTTATGGCCCTTTTAGACAGGATTTTCATCAGTGATGAATTTGAAGATAAATACCTTACTTGTAGTGTTGTTGGTTTACCTACTCTTCTATTGGACCATTGTACAATTATTCTTTCTTGTTCTATTCCTAGTTTTAAATTTAAATTGTTCAGTTTTGAAAAAATGTGGTTTTTAGAGAATAATTTTAATGATTTAATTTCTTACGAATGGCTTTCAAAGGGTAGATTTAATAATATTTATCCCAATAATATAGCTAAAGTACTGGTTTGTAAATTTAAAGAACTTACGATTTTTCTTAGAAAATGAAATGAAGAAGTTTTTGGTAATATTAAGCTTAAAAAAGAAAAAAATAAATGATATTTTATTTTTAAACATAATTGAAGAAAATAGATTTTTAAATTTTTCAGAAAAATGTTCTTCTTAATCTTAAAGAGGAACTTAATAAAATTCCGTTGCAAATAGTAGAAAATACTAAATTCATTCATAAAATTGCAAATAGTAGAAAAAGATGTTACAATCAATTATATCTTAGTTAATGGTGTTGAAACTACTAATCAAGTAGAATTTATCTATGAATTAACTGATTACTATTGAGAAATTTTTAGTCAAATGTAATAACCGAGAAATCTAAGCCAATTTAAAATTTTTATTTTGGCAATTTTAGTGAATTTTGATTATTTAAAATGAATTATTTTAAATAATAACGACAAAAAATTTAGTTTGAATAGAATTCGAATGTATATATTTATATATATCGTCGTTAGAATATAAATAAAAATTTATAATTAAAAAAAGGAATAGAAAGTGGCGCGGTAGTTCAATAATTTGATTTCAAATTACAAATGAATGTACCGAGTGCAAAATAAACCGGATTTTAGTGAAACCAAAAATATTAGAATCTAATTGATAATGTTTTTCCAACAAATCAGAAAAATCAAAATTTCATAGCGGGAATCAAAAGATATGTCCAGTTGAAATTTCAGAATAGTCGATATGGAATTCGAGCCCTTGAAAATGGGAATTTTGCAAATTACCTCGGTTTTCGACGAAACCAGTTTTGTTGGATCCGTGATGTCAAGTTATTTCTAGGTTTCAAATTTCATAATTTTTCGAATCAATATGTGAGCGTGGCAAAGGAAAACGTGTTTAACCAATTTAAGTTGATTTTAATCGACTGGAAAATGGCCATTTTTCAAACGGTCTCGGAATTTGACGAAATTAGTTTTGTTAGGACCGTATCGTCAATACGAAGCTAGAAAATATTTTTCAGGAATTTTTCTAATTAGTATGTGACTCCGGTAAATTGAAATGAGCGTTTAAATTCAATATATAGAGTTATATTTGGATTTTGACGAAAATTGATCGAAACGATCGAATCAGCTTGCGAAACATATCCCATTTTGTTTGGAATGGGGGTAATTGGCTAGGGGCGGCAGTCGTTGGGCCTCGATTGGAGTTCGAACGAAAAGTCAACTAAAGGAGGATTAAATTAATTAATTAATTAAATACATAACTTCCCTTTATCTCTCCTCAGCCCCTCTACCTTCTCTCCCTACCCACTAAGACAGATCGAATAAAGAAAAAAAAAACGCGGACATCGATGGAAACCCGCCCCTTTTTCCAGATCGACGCCACCCCTCTCCACGTTGCACCCACCGCCGGCGAGAATGCCGCCCCTCCGATCACCTCCCCTCTGCGCCGCTTCTCCCTCCTCTTGAAGCCCACCGCGAACCCAAATCCCCAAATGCCCTAGACCGCCGCCTGTAGCCTATCTCCGCCACCACCAAGCTCCTGTTGCCACCTCCTCCCTCTGATGAGTCGCGCACCGCCACCGTGAGAAGCCACCACCGAAACCTTAAAATCACCGTAAGTCTTCCTATTTGTAATTCTCTTTAAGTACATGATTATGATATAAAAGGGGTGATGTTTAATTATAAAAGAAAGAAAGAAATATATATATATTTTTTTTACATAGGAAGTTTATATTTTTTTTTCATAGGAAGTTTATATATTTTTATATATAAAAAGTTTTGATTTTTCTTTTTAAAAAGTTGGATTTTTAGAGATGAAAAGAATAAATTTTTATAATAGAGCAAGAGTTGATTTTTATATATTGAATAGCAAAGTAAAAATTCGATTTTTATATATTGAATAGCGAAGTAAAAAATGTGATTTTTATATATGTAGAGACTACGGGCAACGAAAGTGACAAAAGGAGAGAACGATAAAGATTTCCTACATACGAAGAGTCGTGGTGTTTGGTTTAGCTAGTCGGTGAGAACTTCTCACTTTTAATTTAATTTTCTAGTTAAAATATATACTAGGATGCAGACGGTGTTTAGTAGCACCGGACACCCGTCGTCCACAGACCATGGATGGCTTGTATGCTTGTTTGTTTGATTTTGATGTGTAGTTGATTGTGTAATGTGATGTGAAATGAAATAAAATATTTATATAGTTAAAAATATTTTATAGCTGAAAATAGAATTTTAACGTGTATTTAAAATGAAACAAATATAAACAAATCGAACGATTTGTTTATACACACACATTTGACTGATATTGATTGGGACGATAAATTTTACACATCGCCCAACTGCACAAATTAAATCTGTGTTTGATTGTTTGAAAACCCCACACGGGTATTGGGATGATATATGACATACATTAGTCCCAATAATTAGCTGTATGTCGATCGATTGATTGACAGACTGTTATAAGCGTTAAATATTTATATTTGATGCTTATACAGTGTAGAATGCACTTTGGATGATGGTTGATTATTTGTCATTGTTGATATATACATGCGTTGTATGGAAATCCGTAGAAATAAAAATCTATAATAATTGATTGGGCCTCATTCCAGTTTTGAAATAGAAATATTTCAAATAGAAATATTTGAAAATAGAAATATATGAAGCTGTGTTGATTAGATTTGCGCCATTTTGACATGAACGATATTTATATCGATTTTATTCAAATTTGAATCAAATTAAAGTGAACTGAAATTAGAATTAAATTGAAGTGAATTGAAATTCGAATTAAATTGAAGTGAATTGAAATTCGAATAAAATTGAAGTGAATTGAAATTCAAATTAAATTGAAGTGAATTGAAATTCGAATTAAATTGAAGTGAATTGAAATTCGAATTAAATTGAATTGATTTGAAATTCGAAATAAACTGAAATGATTTGAAAATCAAAATAAACTGAAATGATTTGAAATTCGAAATAAACTGAAATGATTTGAGATTCGAAATAAACTGAAATGATTTGAAATTCGAAATAAACTGAAATGATTTGAAATTCGAATAGAATTGAAATTCGAATTAAATTGAAGTGAATTGAAATTCGAATTAAATTGAAATAGAATTGAAATCGTTTTGAATTGAATTTAAACGGATTGAATTGAAATCGATTTAAATTGAAATTGATTTGAAATGAAATTAAAACGAATTTTTATTGAAAAATTCAATTTTGATTTGAATTTGGAAATGAAGTTGAAATCGTTTTGAAACGAATTTAAAACAATTTATAAAATACGTCTTAAAAGGAAATCAACGAAGTATATATTATATATATTATATAATGGCCTGAATAAAACGCGCCACGCCGCGGCAGTTCACGAATTTCGACCATTGACTTCGAATGGATATTGTGGGAGATCCGATCGTCGGATTCTCCTAAAACCAGAACCGTTGGGTTCGCATCGAAAAGAGCTTTCTAACTAATATTAGAAATTAGAAATCTAATGGTTGGATTTGGAATTATGTCCAAATCAAACTTGGAAAAGGTCGCTGTAAGTGCAGTTCGATGACCGCTGATGGAAATCGATTGTACGGGCCTTGATATAATTATTAAAAATATCAATAATTTGTGTAAAATCATAAGAAATAATTTGGGAAGAATTGGGATGAAAAACTCCATATTTGAAAAGATAAAAGTGGATTTTTATTGGAATGAACTAGTTTTGAAATAAATAATAATTTATTTATTTTTGAAATAAATAAATTGAATTTGAAAATGGTTTTAAAAGAAACCAGAATTTTCAATAATTGAATTAGAATGGATTTGAATCGAAATTGTCCTTGGAATATTTCGATGTTGGATTTCATGATTATACAGATATTGTCTTGGAAATTTGAAAGATATATATATATATATATATATATCGTTATCCCAATATGATATTTATTGGTCGTAGAATTTGATATTGAATATAAGCCAGTATATTTTCTATTCAGAGCCTTGTATTTAATATCAAATGTGATTTGGGTTTGTCATGAATGGTGTCTTCATTAACACTATTCTTAAGCCCAGTTGAGAAAATCTTTTATTTAGATTTAATGAAGAGTATCAATTAAATAGTATTTAATTGGAATTGAATTGGTATTGATTTTTGGGTTTATCGTGAACGGTGTTTTAAATACCACTCGTTCTTTAACCCGATAATTAACGAAATGTGATTTTGGGTTGTCATGAACGGTATCTTCAATAATACTGTTCTTAGAACCAAGGGCGTTAAGGAAATCAGAAACTAACTGGAGATTAGTTAAGTTGAATGGTTTCTGGGTATTGATCTGATGTTGGTTTCGGCCTTCAGGGTTAATACTTAGGGAATCGCTCACTTGCTAATTTACAGTTAGGGACCGATTGAAATGTGATGTGATTTTGGGTTTATCGTGAACCATGTTTTAAATGACATTGATTCTTTAACCCAGTTACAGATTAAAACTAAGTGGAGTTTTAATGAATCTTTAATTAAATTGAAATGATCGAGAATGGAGTATCACCGGTTTTGCTCCAGGCGATAGTTAAATCTTTAATTAGATTTGAACGTGAAATGGTAATTGAATTTACCGATAACACTGTGGTGTTAGATATGAAGTACGACCAGTTTTACTTCATGGGATGAATATTAAAATAAATAATTACTTCGGTGTGGTTCGTTAATCCTGACTAGTTTGAAGTGATATTCAAAGGAAGATTAAAGAATAAATTTAAAAGAATTTATCTTAGATAAAATTAATGGGAACCTTTCCCTAAGAATGTGAAATATAAAAACTAACTGTAGGTTAGCTAAGCAGAACGGTTTCCTGGATATTGATCTGATGTTGGTTTCTGCCTTTGGGGTTAATATTTGGGGAATTATTCTCTGGTTAATTTACGGTTAGTGACTGATGAATTGGAATGAGGCGTATGTTGTGTTTGTGTAACACTTGTTTATTATATACGTGAGTTATTCAAAAAGACCGGGTTTATCCCATTTTGAATAACTGATTCGACGATGAGTCGAAGATGAAGACGGTGGTTGAAGACCGGAGGTCTTCACGTCGTTTGGATGATTACTGATGATCTTGATTGGATCGTACACCCAAGAGGAGGGAATCGGTTAGTGATCGTCCAGACGTACTTGGAGATCGATGGATATGCGGGGTACTAGGTGCCTCCGGTTTCGTTCAGACCCAGAACGAACTTGTAAATGGACTGTGTGTCTGACATTGGATTTTATTCTGTGTGATTGATTTCTATTAAATATATATCTGATTGGCGGCGGAGAATTTATTCTCCTGCTTAACGCCTTCTCTGAGACGTACGAACTCAGGGGTTATATATTGATGGATATCAATCGCATGGAGTGAATTGCCTGTGTGGCATGCCTAAGTGGCAATTGATCAAGGCTTCTGTTGATAAGCAAAGCCTTGTGGCTGATGATCAAAGCACCGCCTGTGTGGCATAGCTTTGTGTAGCGTTGATTCGCGAGCCTCACACCCCGGTTGTGAACCAAAAACGGGATAAGGACCTCAGGGAGGACATGCGTTTCTTTCTAGCTAGAAGTGGCGTCTGTGGTTTTACACGCCCTGACGAGTTTGAATTATGTGGTTGTTGCTGTTGCGAGGCGCCTCGGTTAGATCGAACGATTCGGATCCGATGGAGTCATTCGTTGGCTGATTTACGCCCCAAAGGGCGGGGAAACGCAGTGTTCAGGCATTTTAATCCACATCGGTGGACCGGCTCTGACGATCCAAGGGCCCACCTGAGTCTGGGTCCTGAGACATGGGCTAGATTGTCTCGAATCGGTAGAGGACTATCTTTTGCCTCGGTTCACAGATGGAAATCCAACTTCCAAATAAGTGATTTTGCGGTTTTAATTGTAGGACTAGTATGGCGACATGATATATGGTACCCTTGCCGTCTATGATTGATATTTATGATTGAAATTGTTTTAACACTATACACTTATAGTAATAATAGAACATGAAATTTAGCGTATCAAGCATCCTTTGGCTATTATAAGGTAAAACCCTATCCTCCGGCTTACGTTGCATTGTGTGATGGGACCTGGGTCTAATAATAGCTTCATTTTTCTTTATTTAGCATTGCCCTGTTTGTTTTATGCAATTTATTCTTGGGAGGAAACCCGTTCCGTGTTATACGGCGTGGTCCCTTGACTTACCTAACTTTAAAATAAAGATTAATAACTGTTTTATTTCTCACACCAGTCCCATGACTGACCTGGGGTCTATTATTTTAACCTGAACTCTGGGTGCCCTTAATTTCGACATGGGCAGCTAGTAGTTTTGGGTTTTGCAGATTTATATTCACAGGAACCTGGTTTACAGCTGGAACGATATCCGGAAAGCTTTGTATCCGTGTATCTTCTTCAGTTGTATTTTGTATTATTTTCCGCTGCTATGTAATGTAATTTAAATCTCTGATATTTTCTGTGTAATATTTATTCATACTCTATATATTCTTGTATTCTGATGGAATTGTTGTAATATACAATGAAATGTTCTTCTATCTGCGTTCTTTTGTGTGTTATTCTCGAAGTATCCGCTCTTTCCTTCACGGGGAAGTTACGGGTCCTTACAGTGGTATCAGAGCTTTGGTTTACAAAACTCAAAGAACAAGACACATTAGAACCGAACGAAAGAATTCATCAGAAATTGGATTAGTAATATCCAACGAGAATGACTCGTTAGAGATGAGATCAGGTGTATACTAGAACGAGTGTGAAGAGTATATTTTTAAAATGAAAACAATTTTTGTTTTGAAAATTTAAATCAATTATTCGTATTTGATTATTTATTTTATATAGAATTTGGACAATCCAATATATAAATATTTTGCATATACGCCTTGCAAACGTATATTCGAAGTTTTAATATATTGGATAGATATAGAATCACACTCTAGTCGCCCGTTGATGATTCTGATGATAGTTCGAACATCATCAGAATTGGTATTCGAGTTTCGAAAGTGTGACATCTATATATTTCCAATAGACTGGTGTGAGAAACGAAAATAGATAGGGCCTATTGTTGTGATTTGACATCAAAAATCTGATTTTTTGACTATGTATCAAAGTTATAAATTTGAAAAGCTAATCAACTAATTGATTGATGGTTGTGTTGTTTGATTATAGTTTGATTAATTAAAATGTTGAATCTATAACCAAATTGAATCAAACAGGGAATTGTATTGGAAATTTATCGCATTTGCATGCATGTACATGTACTTACATTGAACAAGTCATAGCAAGGAGGCTAGAGCAGAAGAATAAAATTGTTTGCCAGACAAATAGGTACATGTTTAGCATAATTTACTGTTTTGTTTGGGTGATGATGATTTTTTGAGCCGATTGGCTTTTTCTTTTGGATTGAAGAAGGCCATGGGAGGCTATATGAAATATCCTGAAGTCCCCAGTGCAGGGGAGGTTATGGCGAAATTTTTCGAAAATTTATGGTGTTAGTCAAATTTTTGAAAAATTTGAAAAGTTCTTAGAAATTGAAAAGTTGAAGAACTTAAGCCGTAATGAAAATACTGGAAGTTGAGTTGATTAGTTAAACAACTTTCAGCTTCGTTCATTTTCGGGGACGAAAAGTTTCAAGTGGGGGAGATTGTAATAACCCGGAAATATGAGCCAATTCAAAATTTTAATTTTGGCAATTTTAGTGAATTTTGATTATTTAAAATGAATTATTTTAAATAATAACGACGAAAAATTTAGTTTGAATAGAATTCGAACGTATATATTTATATAGATCGTCGTTAGAATATAAATAATAATTTATAATTAAAAAAAGGAATAGAAAATGGCGCGGTAGTTCGATAATTCGATTTCAAATTTCAAATGAATGTACCGGGTGCAAAATAAACCGGATTTTAGTGAAACCAAAAATATTAGAATCTAATTGATAATATCTTTCCAACGAATCAGAAAAATCAAAATTTCATAGCGGGAATCAAAAGATATGTCCAGTTGAAATTTCAGAATAGTCGCTATGGAATTCGAGCCCTTGAAAATGGAAATTTTGCAATTGACCTCGGTTTTCTACGAAACCACTTTTGTTGGATCCGTGATGTCAAGTTATTGCTAGGTTTCAAATTTCATAATTTTTCGAATCAATATGTGAGCATGGCAAAGGAAAACGGGTTTGACCAGTTTAAGTTGATTTTAATCGACTGGAAAATGGCCATTTTTCAAACAGTCTCGGACGAAATTAGTTTTGTTAGGACTGTATCGTCAATACGAAGCTAGAAAATATTTTTTGGGAATTTTTCTAGTTAGTATGTGGCTCCGATAAATTGAAATGAGCGTTCAAATTCAATATATAGAGTTATATTTGGATTTTGATGAAAACTGATCGAAACGATCGAATCAGCTTGCGAAAATATCCCATTGTATTCGGAATGGGGGAAATTAGGTAGGGGCGGCAGTCGTTGGGCCTCGATTGGAGTTCGAACGAAAAGTCAACTAAAGGAGGATTAAATTAATTAATTAATTAATTAAATATATAACTTCCCTTTATCTCTCCTCAGCCCCTCTACCTTCTCTCCCTACCCACTCAGATAGATCGAATAAAGAAAACAAAATATAAAAAACGCGGACATCGATGGAAACCCGCCCCTTTTTCTAGATCAACGCCACCCCTCTCCACGTTGCGCCCACCGCCGGCGAGACTGCTGGCCCTCCGATCAGCCCCCCCTCTGCACCGCTTCTCCCTCCTCTTGAAGCCCAGCGCGAACCCAAATCCCCAAATGACCTAGACCGCCACCTGTAGCCTATCTCCGCCACCACGAAGCTCCTGTTGCCACCTCCTACCTCTGATGAGCCGCGCACCGCCACCACTGAAACCCTAAAATCTCCGTAAGTCTTCCTATTTTTAATTCTCTGTAAATACATGATTATGATATAAAAGGGGTGATTTTTAATTATAAAAGAAAGAAAGAATTTTTTTTACATAGGAAGTTTATATTTTTTTTTCATAGGAAGTTTATATATTTTTATATATAAAAAGTTTTGATTTTTCTTTTTAAAAAGGTCGGATTTTTAAAGATGAAAAGAATAAATTTTTATAATAGAGCAAGAGTTGATTTTTATATATTGAATAGCAAAGTAAAAATTCGATTTTTATATATTGAATAGCAAAGTAAAAAATTCGATTTTTATATATTGAATAGCGAAGTAAAAATGTGATTTTTATATATGTAGAGACTACAGGCAACAAAAGTGACAAAAGGGGAGAACGATTAAGATTTCCTACATACGAAGAGTCGTGGCGTTTATTTTAGCTAGTCGATGAGAACTGCTCAATTTTAATTTAATTTTCTAGTTAAAATATGTACTAGGATGCAGACAGTGTTTAGTAGCACCCGACACCCGTCGTCCACAGACCATGGACGACTTGTATGCTTGTTTGTTTGATTTTGGTGTGTAGTTGATTGTGTAATGTGATGTGAAATGAAATAAAATATATAAATAGTTAAAACTATTTTATAGTTGAAAATATAATTTTAACGTGTATTTAAAATTAAATAAGTATAAACAAATCGAACGATTTGTTTATATACACACATTTGACTAATATTGATTGGGATGATAAATTTTACACATCGCCCAACTGCACAAATAAAATCTGTGTTTGATTGTTTGAAAACCCCACACGGGTATTGGGATAATATATGACATAAACTAGTCCCAATAATTAGCTGTATGTCGATCGATTGATTGACAGACTGTTATAAGCGTTAAATATTTATATTTGATGCTTATACAGTGTAGAATGCACTTTGGATGATGGTTGATTATTTGTCATTGTTGATATATACATGCGTTGTATGGAAATCCATAGAAATAAAAATCTATGGTAATTGATTGGGCCTCATTCCAGTTTTGAAAAAGAAATATTTGAAATAGAAATATTTGAAAATAGAAATATATGAAGCCGTGTTGATTAGATTTGCGTCATTTTGACATGAACGATATTTATATCGATTTTATTCAAATTTGAATTAAATTAAAGTGAATTGAAATTCGAATTAAATTGAAGTGAATTGAAATTCGAATTAAATTGAAGTGAATTGAAATTCGAATTAAATTGAAGTGAATTGAAATTCGAATTAAACTGAAGTGAATTGAAATTCGAATTAAACTGAAGTGAATTGAAATTCAAATTAAATTGATTTGAAATTCGAATTAAACTGAAATGATTTGAAAATCGAAATAAACTGAAATAATTTGAAATTCGAAATAAACTGAAATGATTTTAAATTCGAAATAAACTGAAATGATTTGAAATTCGAAATAAACTAAAATGATTTGAAATTCGAATAGAATTGAAATTCGAATTAAATTGAAGTGAATTGAAATTCGAATTAAATTGAAATAGAATTGAAATCGTTTTGAATTGAATTTAAAAGGATTGAATTGAAATCGATTTAAATTGAAATCGATTTGAAATGAAATTAAAACGAATTTATATTGAAAAATTCAATTTTGATTTGAATTTGAAAATGAAGTTGAAATCGTTTTGAAACGAATTTAAAACGATTTATAAAATACGTTTTAAAAGGAAATCGACGGAGTATATATTATATATATTATATACATATATATATAATATAATGGCCTGAATAGAACGCGCCGCGCCGCGGCAGTTCGCGTATTTTGACCATTGACTTCGAATGGATATTGCGGGTGATCCGACTGTCGGATTCTCCTAAAACTGGAACCGTTGGGTTCGCATCGAAAAGAGCTTTCTAACGAATATTAGAAATCTAATGGTTGGATTTGGAATTATGTACAAATCAAATTTGGAAAAGGTCGTTGTAAGTGCAGTTCGATGGCCGTTGATGGAAATCGACTGTTCGGGCCTTGATAAAATTATTAAAAATATCAATAATTTGTGTAAAATCATAAGAAATGATTTGGGAAGAATTGGGATGAAAAACTCCATATTTGAAAAGATAAAAGTGGATTATTATCGGAATGAACTAGTTTTGAAATAAATAGTAATTTATTTATTTTTGAAATAAATAAATTGAATTTGAAAATGGTTTTAAAAGAAACCAGAGTTTCCAATAATTGAATTGGAATGGATTTGACACGAAATTGTCTTTGGAATATTTCGATGTTGGATTTCGTGATTATACAGATATTGCCATGGAAATTTGAAAGATATATATATATATATATATCATTATTTCCAATACGAGAATTGTTGGTCGTAGAATTTGATATTGAATATAAGCCAATATATTTTCTATTCAGAGCCTTGTATTTAATATCAAATGTGATTTGGGTTTGTCATGAATGGTGTCTTCATTAACATTATTCTTATGCCCAGTTGAGAAAAAGATTAAATCTTTTATTTAGATTTAATGAAGTGTGCCAATTAAATAGTATTTAATTGGTATTGAATTGGTATTGATTTTTGGGTTTATCGTGAAAGGTGTTTTAAATACCACTCGTTCTTTAACCCGATAATTAATGAAATGTGATTTTGGGTTGTCGTGAGTGGTATCTTCAATAATATTGTTCTTAGACCCAAGGGAGTTAAGGAAATCAGAAACTTACTGGAGATTTGTTAAGTTGAATGGTTTCTGGAGTATTGATCTGATGTTGGTTTCGGCCTTCGGGGTTAATACTTAGGGAATCGCTCACTTGCTAATTTACGGTTAGGGACTAACTGAAATGTGATGTGATTTTGGGTTTATCGTGAACCGTGTTTTAAATGACATTGATTCTTTAACCCAGTTACAGATTAAAACTAAGTGGAGTTTTAATGAATCTTTAATTAGATTGAAATGATCAAGAATGGAGTATCACTAGTTTTGCTCCAGGCGATAGTTAAATCTTTAATTAGATTTGAACGTGAAATGGTAATTGAATTTACCGATAACACTGTGTTGTTAGATATGAAGTATGACCAGTTTTACTTCATGGGATGAATAGGTTGGAGTTGTGAAATTAAAATAAATAATTACTTCAGTGTGGTTCGCTAATCCTGACTAGTTTGAAGTGATATTCAAAGGAAGATTAAAGAATAAATTTAAAAGAATTTATCTTTGATAAAATCAATGGGAACCTTTCCCTAAGAATGTGAAATTTAGAAACTAACTATAGGTTAGCTAAGCAGAACGGTTTCCTGGATATTGATCTGATGTTGGTTTCGTCCTTCGGGGTTAATATTTGGGGAATTATTCTCTGGTTAATTTACGGTTAGTGACTGATGAATTAGAATGAGACGTATGTTGTGTTTGTGTAACATTTGTTTATTATATACGCGAGTTATTCAGAAAGACCGGGTTTATCCCATTCTAAATAACTGATTCGACGATGAGTCGAAGATGAAGACGGTGGTTGAAGAACGGAGGTCTTCACGTCGTTTGTATGATTACTGATGATCTTGATTGGGCCGTACACCCAAGAGGCGGGAATCAGTTAGTGGTCGTCCAAACGTACTTGGAGATCGATGGATATGCGGGGTACTAGGTGCCTCCGGTTTCGTTCAGACCCAGAACGAACTTGTAAATGGACTATGTGTCTGACATTGGATTTTATTCTATGTGATTGATTTCTATTAAATATATATCTGTTTGGCGGCGGAGAATTCATTCTCTTGATTAACGCCCTTCTCTGAGACGTACGAGCTCAGGGGTTATATATTGATGGATATCAATCACATGGAGTGAATTGCCTGTGTGGCATGCCTAAGTGGCAATTGATCAAGGCTTCTGTTGAAAAGCAAAGTCTTGTGGTTGATGATCAAAGCATCACATGTGTGGAATAGCTTTGTGTAGCGTTGATTCGCGAGCCTCACACCCCGGTTGTGAACCAAAAACGGGATAAGGACCTCAGGGAGGACATGCGTTTCTTTCTAGCTAGAAGTGGCGTCAGTGGTTTTACACGCCCTGACGAGTTTGACTTATGTGGTTGTTGCTGTTGCAAGGCGCCTCGGTTAGATCGAACGATTCGGGTCTGATAGAGTCATTCGTTGGCTCATTTACGCCCCCAAAGGGCGGGGAAACGCAGTGTTTAGGCATTTTAATCCACATCGGTGGACCGGCTCTGACGATCCAAGGGCCCACCTGAGTCTGGGTCCTGAGACATGGGCAAGATTGTCTCGAATCGGTAGAGGACTATCTTTTGCCTCGGTTCACAGATTGAAATCCAACTTCCAAATACGTGATTTTGCGGTTTTAATTGTAGAACTAGTATGGCGAAATGATATATGGTACCCATGCCGTCTATGATTGATATTTATGATTGAAATTGTTTTAACACTATACACTTATAGTAATAATAAAACATGAAATTTAGCGTATCAAGCATTCTTTGGCTATTATAAGGTAAAACCCTATCCTCCTGCTTGTGTTGCATTGTGTGATGGGACCTGGGTCTTATAATAGCTTCATTTTTCTTTATTTGGCATTGCGCTGTTTGTTTTATGCACTGGTATTCTTGGGAGGAAACCGTTCCGTGTTATACGGCGTGGTCCCTTGATTTATCTAACTTTGAAATAAAGATTAATAACTGTTTTAGTTCCCACACCAGTCCCATGACTGACCTGGGATTTATTGTTTTAACCTAAACTTTGGGTGCCCTTATTTTCGACACGGGCAGCTAGTGGTTTTGGGTTTTGCAGATTTATATTCACAGGAACCTGGTTTACAGCTGGAACGATATCCGGAAAGCTTTGTATCCATGTATCTTCTTCAGTTGTATTTTGTATTATTTTCCGCTGCTACGTGATGTAATTTAAATCTCTGATATTTTTTGTGTAATATTTATTCATACTCTATATATTCTTGTATTCTGATGGAATTGTTGTAATATACAATGAAATGTTCTTCTGTCTGCGTTCTTTTGTGTGTTGTTCTCGAAGTATCCGCTCTTTCCTTCACGGGGAAGTTACGGGTCCTTACATAAAACTAATTATTTTAGGGTTAAGGCTAACCGGAGTTTATTATATAATGATTGTAATTTTGTATATTTAAATGATTTGGATAGTCCATTTACTGAGTTAGAGATTTTAAAAGCTATTAAGAATATGCCCTTGGACAAAGCCCCAGGTCCCGATGGTTTTCCTATCTTATTTTATATCACCTTTAGGGATTTTTTAAAAGATGACTTAATTTCTCTTTTTAATGTGTTTTTTAATGGTAATTTGCAATTGGGTAAATTTAGCTCTGATAATGTTGTTTTAATTCATAAGAAAATTGGGGAATATTTGCTAAAAGACTTTAGACCTATTTCTCTATTGAATTGTTCTATTAAAATTATTTTCAAAGTCTTAGCTAACAAATTAAGTTCAAAAAGGAATGATTTAATAGATAGTTCCCAATCTTCTTTTATTATAGGTAGGAATATCACTGATGGTGTTGCTGTTGTTTAGGAGTATATAAATTACTGCTGTAAAAATAGTGTGACTTGTGTTGTCCTTAAACTTGATTTTACAAAAGCTTTTAATTCCATTGACTGGTATTATCTTAAGGGCCTTTCACCGGCTAGAGGATTTACTAGTAAATGGGTAAATTGAATATAGTCTCTCCTAAAGTCTAGCAGTTCTAATATTCTAGTCAATGGAATTTATATAGGAAAAATCCAGTCAAAATGTGGTCCAAGGCAAGGAGATCCATTATCTGCTTTCCTGTTTAATATAGATGCTGATGTTTTTTCTAGAATTATTAAGCTTGCTACTATGAATAATGTGCTTGGCTCGTTGGATATAGACATTACTAATGATGGTATTTCTATTTTGCAATTTGCAGATGATACTTTGATTTTCTCTTCTCATTTGCCTAAATCTAAAATTTCTCTAAAATTTATTTTATATAGTTTTGAGTTACTTTTGGGTTTAAAAATTAACTTTGATAAGAGTTCAATTTTAGTTCTTAATGACTATTATAATTTTGAAAATTTAGTATCTAACACTCTTAATTGTAATTCAATGAAATTCCCAATTGAATATCTTGGTTTCCTGATTAGGCCTCATAAATTAAAGCATGATGATTGGAGCACTATTATTGATAAGATTAGTAGCAATCTGTCTATTTGGAATAGTAGATTTCTTTCAAGAACAGGTAGAGTAGTTTTAATAAACTTTGTGTTGTTTGCCCTACCCATTTATTGAATGTCATTTTATCGTTTTCCCAATTGGGTCATTGAGAAAATTAATGTTATTAAAAGGAATTTTCTATAGTGTGGGGATAGTTCTTTCTCCCATGCCAAGTGTTTGGTTCAGTGGAATACCTTTGTAAACCTAAAAGTAAGGATGGTTTAGGTGTCTTAAATTTATATATTCTAAATACTTCCTTAATAAGAAAATGGATGTGGAAGTTTAACAATTTTAATATTAGTAATATATGGAAAGAATTAATTTTGAAACATTGGTATAACAGTGATTTTAGTCGTAGTTGTAACGGCCCGACGAAGAAATTTGACTCTCGAATTTCTACAATAATGCATAATTCATATTATTTGCCAAAACCCAAGTATAGAACCCACCAGATAGTTAATATAAAGAAGTTAGAGGGTGAGGAAAGAAAGAAGGAAATTTTAGAATAGAAAAGGAAGTAGAACACAATAAAGAGTCTGACATCGCAGGGAAATAAATTATAATACAAAAATAAATTTTATAAAGTACCTTTATAAATACTTACATTAATTAGAGTACAACAGACAATCAATACATCAGCACAGTTATAACAGCCAATCCCTGCATATATCACATAGCGGAAAAGATACTAAATATGTCTGGACCCCTCTAGCATGTTTTCTAAAGTTCGCAACTTCTTAACCTAAACCGGTAAAACTCGGTCTGACCTGAGCATTGAAAACGACACAGATAAGTCTGGTGAACTAGCTTGAGAAAACTCACTAAGTTTTAAGTAACATCCAACTTGCTTAACTTTTAGAAAATCATTCTGAAAGAAAAGGATAATCATAAGACCAGTCCACACATAAATAGGAATGGTTTTTACCTTACGATAACCCAAAATATTTTTGATATATCAAATCCGGTGATATTATAATAGTGTTTATCAAATCATAAATAAATAATCATCTAGCAGAACACTTGCATCTCACGCTATATATATATATATATATATATATATATATTGTATAATCAAAACCTACATGGTAGTTATTGGAGATTGGATGCCAACTATGACAAGGTGTGAGACCACCTTTCGGAAGTGTACCTCTACAGGGTAATGCACTAGGGTTCAACAAGAACATCTTGCAACCTAGCCACACATGACCAACCACTAATTCAACTTGAGTGTATCGAATTTATTGTCACCCTACGATTTTATGGTCCCACCGTACTTCCTTGGAGATATAGAAACAAAAGAAGAACAAATAAGAAACTTTTTTAGATAGTGACAATACACCGTAATGGGTATGCCTCACATAGCCATACTCTCTGCCCAATTTTTGTCATTTTCCGCTTGATGAGGCTTGAGGTCGCGATTTACCTTTTTAGAGAATAGCACATTAATTCTTTGAATGCCACATCGTCAGGTCCGTTAAATCACTAATTGACATTCATAAATACATTCTGGGTGTTAGCTAAGAGAAGGTGTCTTCTCCACCACCAAACTTGGTACATTTGTAAATATCAACGTACGTGACTCTTAAGAATACTCTGTTAGACATTTGTCCATACAGGTCATCCAGGAATAGGATGAACTGAAGGCACCCTTCTACTACATCCTTTATAGAAATCACCTCGAGGATAGTAGTGAGAAGTCCTTGCAAATCTATGGATTTCAATCACGACAGAATCACTGCTAAAATATCTCTTAGGATCAGCTAGATAAATTCAACAAGTAGTTCTTTAGATCATGAAGATTTACGCTCTTCAATTGCTCCATTTCGACCATCTTTTTATATCTTCCATGTTTACGTATTTTCTGGTCGGAATGGTTTTAGAATATAAATCATATCTTGGTCTTTCCGTACCAACAATCGATAATAGACCAAATTTTGATAGTCGGTTGTTTAACTATCAAATAAACATCCATTCAACCACAAAAATAAAAATGGGATTCACTGGAGCTTCAATTGGCCTTTTTAATCAAAACTATTCATTGACTAACTTCAAAATCTTCCAACATTTGGAGCACAGCATTTTACTTTACGTATTAATATAAGAATATCCTCAAAACCACTTCATCTTCAATAATTAGAAAAGTATCTCATACCATATATCAAATATTTCTTTTCAAAATATTATTGCCAAAACATTTTCTCTAATCATTATTCATTGTCCGAAAATTAGGAACAAAGTCCTTTTTTATAAATATATACGTTTATTAATCCAAATCTGTATAAAGAAGTGTTATGAATTCCATTTCCAATACAATTAACCACTTTCTTAGAGTACTCATTTATTTCAATAAATCCAACTTCTATTGAAAAATTCTTTTAATTATAAGAAATCCTATTATAACCATTTCTTTATAATTCAACTTATCTATTTAATTATCTTTATAACTTCACCTTTAGAAAATCATATTATTCCCATTACTTAGAAAATAGTGTTATATACCTAACCAAATGGTAAAAGTACAGCCATATTTTATATTTGGGCAAAACAATGTTAAATTATACATTGTTTGCTTTAAAATCTAATAACTCCAATTACCTTTCAAATCTTGAAAATAAGTTGCAATATTCTTTTTTTGTTGGAAATAATAAACCATTTTCAACATCTTCTACCATTACAAACTAATACCATCCCTTGGTAATAGTTAAGTCGTTCAAGTTGGGGTACTCTATTTACCTTTCAGATCTTGATCGACAGCGTTCTTATCTTAAGATAGATAATAGTTTATAATTTTAAACAGATCTTAATTATCACATCGACTCCCATTTTAGTAATTCACTATATGAAAAATATGAAAAATCTGTTATTTCATACTTCTCAATTACATAATCTCCTTTTAATTCATATTTCAATGTCTTGAAATATATAACTTCCTTTTTCAATATTTTTACGTTCTTTTCTTGACCATTATATCATTTTAAATGACTAGCTCTAAACATTTAACCAAAAATCAATATTAGTTTGAAATTCAGTTTAGTTATATCATAAATGACTATAAAGACGTGATTTAAGCCTCAAAAATTTATTTGGAAAAATCTACTAGTTTCTTATAAGTTTAAGCGTAAGAATTTTCAATATAAATTATTTATACTTACTTTTATAAAAACCAATCATAAATACCAATTTGTTCATAAACATTTAGTTTTATATAACTTATAAAAATATAACTGAAAAATCCTACTCTAGTAAAAGATAATTTTCTATAACTTAAACTATGTCGATTCGCCTAACGACAAACGACATATTAAAAAGATATATTTCTGAAAACATTTCAGAATGGTTTAAAACCTATTTCAAAAATTCCTTATTTGGTCGACGGTATTAAAGGGCCAATCGACTACTAAAATATCCAACTGTGAAATAAGGGTTTATTTCATCCAATTTCACATTCAATCCAATATATTCAACATATATGATAAACATTATCAATATAAGCGAAGAATCTTGTTGGATCCCTCCAACTTGTTTTCCTTACATCCAAATAGGTTACCTTAAATAAAATCATCTACTGCAATATATTTTCGTCATAATAGACTAAAATAAATCAGTTCAACTAATAACAGCCATCCAAGCATCCATCTTAAATTTTATTACGTTTATATTATTATAAACGGAACTAATAAGGTAAGTTACTTCAATTGGAAATAATCGTTAAATTAACCACTTCTTTTCAATTAAATTAAACGAACGTTTATTTTAATCATTTTAGTCAAAATATAAATACATAATCAGTAATCATCCAATAATAAACAACCATTGCACAAAAAATTAAACCCAACTTATACAAAATATAAGTGGGACAAACTGAGTGAGTTATAGTCACATTGATTCCATTTATCGCTGAGCGATTCGAGTTTTCAGTTAAATTAAACATGCGTTTAATTTAACAAAAAACCCCAGTAGTCTCTAGTTTTATCCAAGTCAGTTCCAAAATGTAGTATTCGTCACTACGGTCCCAATGTAGCTGGTTTGTCTAATTCTTTTAACGTAGGCACAAGATATAACCATTATAAGTAATACGATTTTAATTAGAATAATTATTTCCTTAATTAAATCCTAGTCAGACTAATTACATTTAATTAATGTTGTACAGACTGACCCTTTTGTCGTGTCGTTTTAACCTTCGTTCATCGTTCATTCTCCTCACCGCTTTGTTCAAAAGTTGCTTCTCGTTTTCAAAACACCCTGTTACGTCCATGTTCAAAACTGATATCAGCATGATTTTTAAATGAAACATGCTTAACTTTTTTAAATTAATAAAAACCAAATTTTGATTACTTATTCTCAACAAAATGGACCAATTATGAGTTCCTTCCCATTTCCTTACTTTGTTGCTCACGCTTCTTCATTCCTGGTAATAAGGGACCCACGTACTCCATCTTATCATGCTTGTCATGCCTCATGCCATCGACCAAAGGTCGATCCAACATTACCAGTGATGATCGCCCATAACCCCTGCACTAAACAAGAGGAATAATGCACTAAAAGGTGTGTCAGGCAGCAATGGACGATCATCAAGGGAAGGTAACAATCACAGAACCTGTCGTAAAGTCACAGCGCAAGGATGAAATATATAATAGAACATATGCAATAGGTGGTGATAGTAAAGCAGAAAACACTAAACTTTCAAAACAACCAGAAAGTAATTCACATACACATGGATAAAAAAAATAGTGTTTGTACAATTTGCTTCACTACAGCACTCAGAGAAATAGAAAACAGCGGAAATCCATATACTAGATAGTAAGTAAAATAATATGCCAGCCACCTACACTCCTCCGAATAGCTACACTTTCTTCACTAAGCTATCAGCTGCTACCTAATCGTCCATCCAACAATCGAATGAACAACCCAAGGTAATAAGAGGGAAACATAAAACATTGAGTCAGACAATAGTCTTAGTGAGAGATAAAACAACTAACAAAATTCATCAATAAAGTATATGAGAATGGATAGATGAACAACTAATCTACCTAGCTCTAGAGAAGAACTTACACCTGCCTTCCCCACACCAGACTGTGATAGAATTTACAATCCATAAATCCAAAGGACAACAATTAAGCTATGGCAATTAGAACAACTATTCATATATGGCAAAAGCAACTCATACAATATCTAGATATATCTCATGGAAACCACCCTAATCGAACTTGGCATCCTTCTAGTATAAGCCCCAAGGGCCGAAAAATATATCGGAAAAGCACCCAAAGAATCCTCATTCGAAGTCAGATAACCTCCATGAGATGGTACAACCAAAGTACCCAACCATTCAAACATCCACGATTGACTCTGGCTATCACCGCCAACCTTGCTTCGAAATCATCGTTAATCGAATGACTAGCTAACAACTTACCATCAAATGCCAAGGACCATAAACAACCCCCTGATTCTAGCAAAACCCCACATGCTACACAATACGTGTCTAGGCCATAAACGACGCCCAGGGCACTCAACCTACAACCAGTCTTTAATTGTACCCCTGCTTTGAGTCTGCTATAACCTACGATAATGATAATTTCTCGACCTTCGCATCTCTAGTTGTTATCAATTACGACTACCATAAGCTCAGAACACTTTAGAGACACTACTTCGTATGAACTCAAAACATCCTTTAGTCGTTTCCACATTTGTCACATCTGACGAACAAATACTTACTTCGTCATCCCCTATGGAATTCACTTTGAAGTTATCTCCACTTTTGAACCAAAGAAAAATATCAATCATGAGGTCCGAAAAAATGCATAGCACCATACCAATTTGTTGAAGAAAATAAACCACTGTACTTATGCTATCCACCGTAGCATTTAAAAGCGCTGCTGAAAACTCATAACGACCGACCAGGACAGGACCGACCCGACCCGGAGCGACCGACCAACTTGTGGAACCAGCCTGACTGACCCAACATAGCTCCAGTCTCGTACTAGCCTGATCGACCAAACATGACCGACCCAGTATAAATCGACCGACCCTTTCCAAACCTTCACTACTTTAGTATTCGGACCGACCAGATCATGACCTACCTTACCCATCGAAGCCGATCCGACCAGCTTTGCACCACCGGCCAGCCTACTCCAAAACCAGAATTCCATACCGGCCCAACCCAATTAAGACCGACCCGACCAGTATGGACCAACCCATCCTCCTGACTTGTTCCCCAAGGCATGATTTTGGCCCGACCAACCCACCAATGGCCGACCCAAAACCTGCATATTGCAATTCACCTTCGATTTCGAACAAAACTTCTCCAAACAATAGATTTGACGAAACCAACTTGTTCAAATCATCAAATATGACCAAAAACATGATATGATTTCTCTAACAACATAAAAAACAATTTTCATCAAATTATGCAAATCTACCCAAAGTCATGATGAATGATTATGTGAGCAAAACTGTATATCTAACTTGCATAATCATATGAAATAACATATCAAAGGGTCCTACCGATAAAGAGTTCTGGATGGGTCACCTTCATGCTCTCTTCGGTTTCCTACATACAATCATTACCGTCTTCACTCCATTGTACCTTAACTAGCTTAATTGTCTTCCTTCTAAGCTGTTTCGTGTCATTCCCCACAACAAGAATTAGCTTACGAGGTCTTGCAACAATAGTCTCTACTTCTAGGTCTTCGTACTGCTCCGGAGAAACGACGACATTCGAATCATGCACAAACTTCCATAGAAACGACACATGAAACACATTATGCACACTCGACATCTTCTCAGATAACTACAATCTATATGTGAGCTTTCCTATTCGCTCAACTATCAGGAATGGTCCAAAAAACCTTGGAGATAACTTTCCCTTACTTCCAAATCGAACCATATGCTTCAACGATGAAATATTCACGAAGACCATATCGCCAACATCGAATTCTAAATCTTTTCGACGCTTATCGGCATAACTTTTCTGATGATCTTGGGCTGCCATCATTCGTTGTAGAAGAATCTCGATACAATTTGATGGTTCTTTAATAATCTCAATCCCAAGTATCAATTTATCTCCAGTTTCTAACCAACAAGCTGGAGAATTACACGGCCTCCCATACAATGTCTCGTATGGTGCCATCCCAATACTTGACTGGTTGCTATTGTTATATGCAAACTCAACTAAATGGAGATGGTCTTCCCATGATCCTCCGAAGTCTAACACACAAGCCCTCAGGAGATCTTCCAAAACTCGGTTAATCCTCTCGGTTTGACCATTAGTTTGGGGATGATAAGCCGTACTCAAACAAACTCGGTTCCCAAAGCTTCTTACAAACTTTTACAAAATCCACTTGTAAACAATGGATCTTGGTCACTCACTATACTCTTTGGGACACCATGGAATTGGACTATACACTTCACATAAAGTTTAGCCAATTTTGTCGTCGTTTTAGTTGACTTGACAGGAATGAATATTGTACTTTTGGTCAAGCGATCCACAATTACCCAAATCCCTTCATTTCCTACCTTGGTTCAAGGTAGTCCATCGATAATATCCATCGATATTTGTTCCCACTTCCACGTAGGAACTTCTCATGGCTGAAGCAAACAACTCGGCTTCTTCTATTCTGCTTTCACCAACTGACAATTCATGCACTTGGAAATGAAATTTCCAAAATCTCGCTTCATCCCCTCCTAGAAGTAAACTCGCTTCATGTCCCGATACATATTATTATCACTAGGATGAATCGCCATCTTTGAAAGATGACATTCCCTCAGAACCTCATCTCTCATTCCGTCGATATCAGGAACAACCAGTCTTCCTTGCTTTCGAAGCCAACCTTCTCGATCGACTTCGAACTCTCTATCCTATGGTTCCATCTTCTGGATAAACTCGACAAGCTTCACATCTCGCTTTTGGCTCTCGCTAATCTTTTCGACAAGATTAGGTCTTGTCGATAAGGTTGCCAACATTTCAAGCTCCAATTCACACCTTGGTCTGAAATCAAACCATGCCAAATACTCGAGGCTATTTCATTCTGAAAACATCGCTCCCAAACTTGCAAGTCTTCGACTCAATGCGCCTGCAACTGTGTTACCCTTTCCCAGAGTGTAGGCTATACTAAAATCATATGATGCCAGAAATTCCACCCATCGTTGCTGCCGAAGATTCAAATATTTTTAGGAGAAAAGTTACTTCAACAACTTATGATCCGTAAACAATTCGAATCGAACTCCCAACAGGTAATGTCTCCACATCTTCAGAGCAAATACAATTGCTGCCAACTTTAAATCATGAGTTGGGTAATTTCTCTCATGCGGCTTCAGTTGTCGACTTGCGTAGGCCACAACCTTATCCTTATGCATTAGCACTGCTCTAAGTCTAGTGCCACATGCATCGGTGTATACAACCATCTCTTCATTCCAACTTGGAATAGTCAACACAGGAGCATTCGTCAATTTCTCCTTCAGGATCTCGAACGCTTGTTATCCTTAGCCACCATCAACTGGTGAAATCATGTTTCCAAATCCATATGAGAAAAAACTTTGGTTTCTTGAAGCTGATCGAACAATTCATCAATCCTTGGCAATGGATACTTGTTCTTCTTAGTCGCCCTGTTCAGCTCATGACAGTCCACACACAACCTTAACAAGCCATCTGCCTTGGTTGCAAACACGACTGGTGCACCCCACTCAGAAACACTTCACCAAATGAACCCTTTCCCAGAAGGTCACAAACTTGCACCTCTAACTCTCGCTCTTCCTTAGGCGCCATCTGCCTAAGAGGCATAACGATTAGTCTAGCATTCTTGACCAAATCGATCCTAAACTCGATCTTACAATGCGGCGGCAAACCTTTGACTTCATCAAAGACATCCTCATACTCTTTTGCGATTAGCACATATGACGGTCTTCTCGTGGAATCTCAAGCGAATATAAATAGCTAACGAAGATACCCTCTTCGCGCTTACATCTAATCAACACCTTTCACCCATCCAAATCCCCGACTCTCACCTTTAGCTTCTCGTAATTCATCCTTGCCGCATACCTCTTGAGCCAATCCATGCCCAAGATGATCCCAAACCCAGCGAAGATAAGAACAAAGCAATCACATAAAAAAGAGCAATCATGGCTCGAAAACACTAGACCACGACATAACACGCACAAACTGGACAAACCCCCAACTGGATTAGTCACGATTAATGATCTATAACAAATCTCAGGTTCCAAACCCAAGCGGCACACAAGCTCATTGCAAATGAATGAATGCGATGCTCCAGTTTAAAAAAACCTTGAACTGAAACACCATGAACAGAAAAAGTACCTTGCATAATGACACCCTTTCCCATTTCCTCTGCATTAGGAGCTCTCGAAGAAGATGGCACTGCTCCCAAAGCATAAGCCTTAACCACTTTCTTCCCCTTAGTTGATTCTTGACAATCCTTCTTCTCATGTCCCGGCTTCCCACGCTTGAAGCACTTCTTTTCAGCTTTAGGATTCTTGCATTCACTAGCGAAATGGCCCTTTTTCCAACAATTGAAGCAGGTCACCTCTTCCTTCTACTTCTTCTCACCATTTTCCTTTATGTTGTTGCTGCTTCCTCTTCTTGTTATTACCACCCTGTCGTGGCTTTTGTTCTTCCTTAGGTGCAACAACAGACATCTTCTTAGGAAACAAACTGTAACACCCCGTATTTTTAAATATTAAAATCAACAATTTTTAAGAACACTTAATTTTTAGGAGAAGAATTAAGGGAAATGGTTTAAGCCATTGCGTTCGTCTCAAAATTATGCTTGGAATAGTGTCCAAGTTTTCGTAAATCGAACTTCCTATGAGGAAGTTATGGCCCTCAGAAGTTTCAGGAATTTTAATAAATTAAAACAGCTCAGAATTAAATTCAAAATTTCGAATTCAAACAAAGAAGCGGGCTGGGCGGGATTTTTCCCAACCTAGGCCAGGTCGACTAAGGGGTCGACCTCCCCTATACAGGTTGACCTGGGGTTGACCTCCCCTATACAGGTCGACCTGGGGGTCGACCTACCCCCTTGGGCAGATCTGCACTGTGATGATTCTGAGTTATTGCTGAGTCTTTTCTGACTTGTTGCTGAGTCACTAGGGCATGGTGGCAATAGGGCTGCAAATCGGATGGACCGGACCGGACATTTGATTGTCCGAGTCCGGACCGAATTATAAATCGGACGGAGAAATGTCTGACTCGGTAAATATACGGGCATCATAAAAATTGTTCGATCCCGGTCTTCGAACGGACACAATCGGACCAGACGGACACCATATAATAACTATTTACTGCGCAAACAGTAAACAGGATTTCACTTGTTTTGTTCTCAAAAAACATTTGCAGTGTTGTAATGCTAGCAGTGGATATTTTTTTGTAATTTGCAATGGATTCTCGTTTCGTATTTTGTTTTCCTGTTGTGGCTGGAGTACTCATGGTATTGTTAAATGTATTTTGTGTTTAATGGATGTTAAATGGTGGGGCGGAGTAGTGGAATTCTAGTTTCTGCAGTAGCAGTAGTTTATTGGTGAAAATTGATGATAATTTTTAGGTAGAAGATGTGAAGAAATTCATGTTCAGCAACCTTGTCAGTTTTCCTTCTCATATTTTATAGATTTTATAGGTGTTTAATTCAAATTAATTTGTTATGAAGGGTTATGAGTTTGTTCACGGACAAACCGGTCTGGACATGGCAAGTTCGGGCTCGGTCCGAACTATTCGGACGGACGAAAATTTGTGTTCAACTTTGGATCGTTCCTTATTCGGACAAACAATCGGTCGGACGATTTTTCGGGTCGGACGCGGACGGACAACGGACCGTTTGGTTTAATTTACAGCCCTAGGTGGCAATTTTGGATAACTCTATCTAGTCTGAATGGTTCTGATTTTCTCCTATGATAATCTAACGGCATATATTGATTTAAACTTCTATATAAGAATGCATAGACTCAAGCTCTAAACCTAAACTAAATTAATCTCTTGGCCTCCATGCTACTGCTGGAATAGTTCTTCTTCTTAAAGCTTAGGGATTGCAAGTCAGGATTCTAATACAAACGACGAACGAATTATTCTCTTCTCTAATCCGTCTTTGTGAGTACAATTTCTTTCACAAAATAATTAATAAACTAATTGTGATGAGTTATAAATTTGGATTATGATAACATGCCTGTTGAATCATGTGACATTACTTAATTTTGTTATCGTATGTTTGTGAACATATGACAGTTTTGTTAACTTATGTTAGTATATCTATGCCATATGTCCAATCACATGTGTTTAACTTGATTCACTTTATGACATCAGTTTATATGCAAGTTTAGATGTAAACCATATGCTAGTTTGTATGTGAATCTTATGCAAGTCTGTATGCGAATTATACACAAGTTTATATGTGAATCAAGTATATAAATATGCTAGTTTATATGTAAAACATGTGATATTAGTTTACATGTTTAAATTCATATGCAAGTTTGTAGCAATCCATATGCAAGTTTAGGTGAAAACTATATTGACATATGCAAGTTTAGGTGAAAACCATATTCACATATGCAAGTTTAGGTGAAACCCATATTCATATATGCAAGTTCACAATTTCATCTTTAGATCTATATTTAGATCCATGGTAGTTTATGCAAATTTATGTTCTATATGTCCATTGCCTATGCAAGTTATTTGCTATGCAAACTTATGTTATAATTCTTATTCGCAAGTTAGATCTATTTTATGTGTTATGCAAGTTGTGATGTTTCTTTTCTTTTTATGAGTTAGACTATTTGCGAGTCTAACATATTTTATATTAAACGTACGAACCGCGTGGGGATAATGGGAAAATATTAATTATACAAATTGTGAATTGGCATAAAATGGCTTTAAAGGCATATAATTAATTTGAAACACTAATTGGTATAATTTAAAATTATACGGGAAAAGTATGGACATAATTTAGGTGACAATTATGGACATTGATTAATTTGGAAATTATTGACAATTTGGATAGGGATAATTAATTCGTATTGGGGTGAAATAATTATGTGTAATAATAAATGCCTAAGACACGAGGTTAGACTCGTTTGTGGTATAAGACTGCCGGAACCTGCCCGGCAAATCCAGCAACCACAAATGGTAGTTTAACGTGAGAGGTCGGAGGCATAAATTAAATGCGTAACAATTGTAAAGACATGAGGTTAGACTCATTTGCGGTATAAGACTGCCCGGACTCGCCCGGCAAAACCAGCAACCGCAAACAGTAGTCTAATGTGGGAGGTCTTACAAGGTTACGGTTATAATGAATTATGTAACACTTAACCAAGATAAGCATGTGGTGGGACATGGGGGTTAAGTAGGTGACATGGGTGACATGTGAAATACGATTAGAAACACTAAACCAAATTGAAACATGTAATAAGACATGAATAAGAAGGGGTTAAGTGGGAAATCTTAGTGGGGACCAAGCATAGGTGGAAAGCTTGTGTCAAGTATGGGGGCCCTTTTCAAACCAGTGACCCATTAAGTATCTTTGTGAGCTCGAGTTAGATCGAGAATGGGACACGCTTATTGGATTTGATTGTAAGAGGTCAAAATGGGTTAGCGGTGGCAACGCAAGTCCAACAGGGTCATGTGCGTGCGTGTGCCCGGGCTGGTAGGTAAGACGTTGTTGCATCGTGTAGATATAAGCCATGCATCTTTAGTGGTATCGGGTTGCCACTTTGGGGAGTGATACACCCCACTATGGGACTAGCACGGGTATCTACGAGTTAGGGAGCCGATCACATGGGGGTATTGGGTACAACTAGTCGAGATAGGGGCAGGCGGCACCTATGAAGACAACTAGGGGTACACCAAACTACCATTATGATTATTATGTTCCGTAGGCGGGATCAACTTTTAGGGTGACTAGTAATGGTGCGGTATAGTAATTATCCTATAATGATTGGAGCACGATTAATGCCAGTAAATTCCTCTTGTTTGTTTTGTCTTGCCCATTTGTTGCACAGTCATTCCTTGTTTTACCATTTTATGCCTTATCCTAATTACTTTAATAATTATATTGTTAAAGTTTTTGGACTCGCCATACTTTATGTTTGACCCCTCTTGTTTTCGCCTCTTTTCTTCCTCCTCCCTCCCCCAGGTTCTCAGGGTGGGACTAGTGCTAGTGGTGCTTGATCTGGATATCTTTCTCTCTCTTTTGGAAGTGCTTGGATTGCTGAAAGTAAAGTTCAACTTATATCTTTTATGGCTACTTATGTTGGGGTTATGCTTTTTACTTTATGTACTCAGAAAATAATTTGTAAAGATGGATATTAACTGTACTTGGTTTTATTGTTGTTTTTTGATGTTGTTGTAACCAAACTATTTCTCCGCTGCAATAAAAGTTGTTTCAATTTTTCAAGTACCAATATATGTATCTGTCTTGTTATATTATGTTCTATACACCAATAATACTCCATGAAAGTTAATGCATTCCCTTTGAGAGTGACATTAATGGACGTGGGGTGTTACACATGGTATCAGAGCTGAAGGTTACCAAAAACAGATAAGAGATTTTGAAAAACTATTTTTCAAAAGCATTTTATAAAGAAATACTTTCAAAAATATGTTTTAAGGAGAGTATTTTCAAGAGAAAAGTTTGTTATAAAAACATAACCCACAAGTTCCATATATCTTTCCTTCGATTCTCCATTTTGAATCTCTTCCTTTTTCTTTTCAGCATGTCTAGGTTACCCGCGATACCCGAGGGAAAATCGATACCAACCTGGTTCAGAAGGTATCTAGAGGCTAGGGCCACCGTCGCAGGCCCAGCACACGTTCCTCCTTCCCCAGCCGCAGCCGCTCCTCCTCCTCCCCCTCCCCGCGTTGATGCTTTTTCGAAGATATGCAAAGACTTTCAGGAAATGGGCGGGAAACCTTTTCACGGGTCAGAGACGTTTGTTGAAGCTTGAAATTGGCTTAAGGAGGTGGAAGATTTGTTTGGTATCTTCGAGACAGAAGATGGACGAAAGGTCCACTTAGCTGCTTGGTTAATGAAGGACGAAGCCTCGTTTTGGTGGGAGGTCACGAATGGAGAGCGTCCAGTGGAGACATGGATGGATTTCACGCATAGGTTCGAGATAAAATTTCTCTTCTGAGTAGAAGAGAATTTACACATGGAGAGGTTCTTGGCGTTGAAGCGGGGGAATTTATCAGTAAAGGAGTACGTCAACAAGTTCAATTAGTTGGCAAGATTTGGCTTAGACTTGGTGAACACACCTGAAAAGAAGGCCCTGAGATTCGTTAAAGGTTTGAATGAGCCACTACATGGGTTGGCTATGACCCACATTCCTATGGGGGCTACCTTTGAGAAACTGGTTGACATGGCGCTTATGCAAGAAGAGGAGAAAGGCGCTAATGCTAATAAGGCACCGGAAAAGAAAGGGATCAAAAGAAGTCATAGCAGCAACCTAAGAAATGTGGTAAGGATAACAATAGCAAAGGAAAGAAAAGGTGCTTTAATTGTGGAACACCAGGCCATCTGAGCAAGGACTGTAGGAAGAAGAAGAAGACTGGCTGTTTGAACTGTGGTGAGGCAGGACATCTGATTAAAGACTTCCCGAAAAGACAAGGGAAAGGGCAGAGAACAGGGTCTAATTCTGGAGGGTAGGTTCAGGCTCTCATGGCACCAGGGAAAGCAAGAGGTCAGGTTCATGCTCTCAGGGCAGTAGAGAGGTAGAAACATTTCTGTTGAAAGTTTGGTTTTTCTGTTTGATCATCCTGTTCATAATTTGTTTGATTCTGGCGCTTCACACTCGTTTGTATCTGCTTCGTTAGTTGAAACACTGCACCTAAATGCTAGTCTAGTTATGGATCCCATAGTAGTCCCAAATCCTATTGGTGGTTCGGCTCATCTTTCAATGATTTGTCGGGATTTGAGAGTGTCTATATTGGGCATTGCGTTTGAATGCAACGTCTTCGTTCTTGGCTTCACGGGCTATGGGTTAATTCTAGGCATGGATTGGTTATCCAGTAATGATGCCATCCTCGATTGTGAAAAGAGAGTGGTTAGACTTATGACTCGCCTCAGTAACACTCTCGAAATCTCTTGTAATCCCATACATTCTATTATGCTTAGGTACCTAGAATCTCTTGATGCGTCTGTTGAAAACTTGCAGTCTGTTAGTGTAGTCTGTGAATACTCAGATGTATTTGAAGAGGTGAAGGGATTACCTCCAAAGCGGGAGATAGACTTCCACATATACCTTGTTGATAATGCAAAACCCATAGCTCTACCCATTAGACAGATGGCTCCAAGGGAGAGAAAAGAGCTCAGCAAGCAAGTCAAAGAGTTGCTCGAAAAAGGGTTTATAAGGTAGAGTATTTCTGAATGGGGTGCTCCAGTAGTATTCGCAACCAAAGCGGATTGTTCACTTCACCTATGCGTTGATTATAGGGAGCTAAACAAGCTGACCAAGAAAAATAGGCACCCACTTCTAAGAATAGACGACTTGTTTGATCAGCTTGTAGGTGCGTCGGTTTTCTCCCAACTAGATCAGGCTACCGGGTTTCATCAGCTAAGAGTGGTCGAAGACAGCATTGATAAGACCGCGTTCAGAACCCCGAATGGTTTCTTCGAATGGCTTATCATGCCTTTCGGCTTGACAAATGCACCCGCTTACTTTGTTGACTTGATGAGCAGGGTGTTCAGGGAGTTCCTTAATAAGTCTGTGGTGGTCTTCGTAGACGACATTTTGATTTTCTCGAAGAATGAAGAAGAGCATGCTTTTCATTTAAGGGAAGTCATGGATACTCTTCGTGCACATCAGCTGAAAACCAAATTCTCCAAATGTCATTTCTGGAGAGAAGAAGTTAGGTTTCTTAGACATGTGGTGTCCAAAGAGGGATAGATGTGGACCCCGGAACAGTAGTTGCAGTGCAAGATTGGAAGGTTCCACGGAATGCAACCGAAGTCCGAAGCATTCTCGGGCTAGCGGGATTTTACCGAAATTTCATTAAAGACTTTGCAAAAATCTCAGCCCCACTCACAAGATTGACAAAGAAGATCCTAACTTTCGGTTGGGATTTGGATTGCGATATTGCTTTCCAATGTTTGAAAAGGGCTATAACAACAGCCCCAATTTTGACATTTCCTGATGGGAGCAAAATGTTTAACATATACACAGACGCATGCGGTACAGGGTTGGGCGCTGTCTTGATGCAAGAAGGCAAGGTAGTTTGTTATGGTGGAAGGCAATTGAAGGTACATGAGAAGAACTACCCAACTCCTGATTTGGAGCTAGCTGCCATTGTTTTCGCTCTAAAGTCATGGCGTAATTACCAACTAGGAGAAAGGTTTGAATTATTTACTGGCCATAAATCATTAAGGTGCCTTTTCTCATAGAAAGATTTAAACTTAAGACAACAAAGGTGGATGGAATTTCTAGCCTCATATGATTTTGAGATTCCCTATACACCTGGCAAGGGCAATGTGGTAGCAGATGCCTTGAGTAGAAAGAAGCTGACCTTGAGTCCTCTCTTTGTAGAAAGGCAAAGCTTGGAGTACATAGCAAACTTTAACTTTAGACCCTCCTCTGAAATCGTACCTGGTCTGTTAGCATCACTAGAGGTGCGGCGTATTCTTTTGGACTCAATAGGAACTGCGCAACGAGAAGACTCTCATCTAGTTGATATGATGGATAATCTAGTTAGGGGTGAGACTTCTAGTCACCTCAATAGATATTCCATCGGTGATAAGGGTTGGTTGAGATGGGATGGAAGGCTATGCGTCCCACAAGCAAGGGATTTAGTGAAGATGGTTCTCGAAGAAGCACACCATTCTAAGCTGACCATACACCCAGGTGGAGACAAGATGTATAAAGATATAAAAAGGGTTTTCTTTTGGAATGGCATGAAGAGGGAAGTAGCTGAGTTCGTCGCTAAGTGCTTGAAATGCCAGTAAGTCAAAGCGGAGCAGAAGAAGCCTGGTGGTCTGCTTCATCCTCTAGAGGTCCCATAGTGGAAGTGAGATAGCATTTCGATGGACTTTGTCGATGGGTTGCCTAGGCCAAGAAGGGGCAATACCAGTATTTGGGTAATAGTGGATAGGCACACAAAAAGCGCTCACTTTATACATGTTAAGAGTAGAAGGACCGCCTCGTCCCTAGCATCCATTTATCTTAAAGAGATAATTCGACTCCATGGGATACCCTCCAGCATAGTGAGTGATCAAGATTCTATCTTTACGACCGAGTTTTGGAATAGTTTGCAAGAGGCTGTAGGCACACAATTATGCTTAAGCATGATCTATCACCCCCAAACCGATGGTCAGACGGAAAGGGTGAATAGAGTAATTGGAAGACCTTTTGAGATTGTGCATTCTTGACTTTGGAGGGACATGGGAGGATCATCTTCCTTTGGTGGAATTCACTTACAACAATAGCTACCAAGCCACCATAGGCATGGAGCCCTTCGAAGCTTTATATGGAAGACCATGCCGATCACCAACTTGTTGGTGGGAGTCTACAGACAAGCTCGTACTTGGGCCAGACATGATTAGAGAAACCTCAAAAAAGGTGGACTTGATAAGAAGACGGATGAAGGCTACACAAGATAGACAGAAGTCCTACGCAGACAAAAGAAGGACCGACCTTGAGTTTGAGGTTGGAGATAGGGTGTTCCTTAAAGTATCTCCTTTGAGGAATGTCATTCTCTTTAGGTTCGTAGGAAAGCTAGCACCAAGATTTGTAGGACCATTTCCTATCACTGAAAGGATTAGATCTTCCCGAAAGACTGGCTGGAGTTCATAATGTTTTTCATGTTTCTCAACTATGAAAGTGCTTACATGAGTCTGCGGAAGTTGTGGAGCCAAGTATACTAGAGGAAGTAGAAGTGGAACGAGAAGCGACTGTGAGAAGAGTTCTAACTCGTATCTTGGGAACGGAAGTCAAAAAACTACGCAACCGTGAAGTCAAGCTTGTTAAAGTTCAATGGATTGACACTGAGGAAGATGTGACTTGGAAACTGAGAGAAAAATACGCACAACCTACCCTTTTCTTTTTGAGGGTACCTCCTTGATCTCTTTTTCCATAAGTTTATTCATGCGTATATCTATCTTTTAAGTATATCTCCTCGGTCCTGTTCTTTATCCTTAGGTAGAAACCAATGGATGTAAACATGTATTTGAAACATGTTATGATTGATGGTTGCAAGTGGTTGCAAGTGGTTACTTGTGGATGCATGTACACACACATTAGGCACTAGATCGACTCAATCACTTTCATATTGCATATAAATATGTGTGCATATTTAAATCAATTGATGTATACTGGTTGTGTTATCATGTGGATGCTACATTTTGATCGATGGTTGTGCACAGATGTAGAAGTAATATGTCTTGTTAGGATTCTTTCGCATACATAATGGACGCATGGCACTATCATGATTTGCATTAAGGAGGTCAACTGAATCAGGAGGCCGCCTGATTTTGCGTTGGATAAGGAACATATACACACACTTTTTGCATATGTTCATACGGCATTAGAAATCTTGTAAGGACAATGGATGCCTGTGTTTGATGGTTGAGTAGATGGATGATTGGATGTTAGGATATGCATTCTCCTTAACTTGGAGATTTCGGGGGCGAAATCCTTTAAGAAGGGAAGAATGTAACACCCCATAATTTTAAATATTAAAATCAACAATTTTTAAGAATACTTAATTTTTAGGAGAAGAATTAAGGGAAATGGTAACCCCATTGCGTTCTTCTCGAAATTTTGCTTGGAATAGAGTCCAAGTTTTTGTAAATCGGACTTCATATGAGGAAGTTATGGCCCTCGGAAGTTTCAGGAATTTTAATTAATTAAAATAGCTCAGAATTAGATCCAAAATTTCGAATTCAAACAAAGAAGCGAGCTGGGTGGGTATTTTCCCGCCCCAGGCCAGGTCGACCAAGGGGTCGACCAGGGGGCCGACCTCCCCTATACAGGTTGACTTAGGGGTCGACCTACCCCCTCAGGCAGATCTGAACTATGACGATTCTGACTTGTTGCTGAGTCTTTTCTGACCTGTTGCTGAGTCACTAGGGCATAGGTGGTAATTCTGGATAACTCTATCTAGTCTGAATGGTTCTGATTTGCTCCTATGATAATCTAACGGCTTATATTGATTTAAACTTCTATATAAGCACACATAGACTCAAGCTCTAAAACTAAACTAAATTAATCTCTTGGCCTCCATGCTACTGCTGGAATAGTTCTTTTTCTTAAAGCTTAGGAATTGCAAGTCAGGATTCTAATACAAACGACTACGAATTATTGTCTTCTCTAATCCTCTTTATGAGGACAATTTCTTTCACAAAATAATTAATAAACTAATTGTGATGAGTTATAAATTTGGATTATGAGAACATGCCTATTGAATCATGTGACGTTACTTAATTTTGTTATCATCTATTTGTGAACATATGACATTTTGTTAATTTATGTTAGTTCATCTATTCCATATGTCCAATCACATGAGTTTAACTTGATTCATTTTATGACATCAGTTTATATGCAAGTTTGGATGTAAACCATATGCTAGTTTGTATGTGAATCTTATGCAAGTCTGTATGCGAATTATACACAAGTTTATATGTGAATCAAGTAAATACATATGCTAGTTTATATGTAAAATATGTGATATTAGTTTACGTGTTTAAATTCATATGCAAGTTTGTAGGAATCCATATACAAGTTTAGGTGAAAACTATATTGACATATGCAAGTTTAGGTGAAAACCATATTCACATATAAAAGTTTACGTGAAACCCATATTCATATATGCGAGTTCACAATTTCATCTTTAGATCTATATTTAGATCCATGGTAGTTTATGCAAATTTATGTTCTATATGTCCATTGCCTATGCAAGTTATTGGCTATGCAAACTTATGTTATAATTCTCACTCGCAAGTTAGATCTATTTTATGTGTTATGCAAGCTGTGATGTTTCTTTTCTTTTTATGAGTCTGACTATTTGCGAGTCTAACATATTTCATATTAAACGTACGAACGGCATGGGGACAATCGGAAAATATTAATTATACAAATTGTGAATTAGCATAAAATGGATTTAAAGGCATATAGTTAATTTGAGACACTAATTGGTATAATTTATATACCGGAAAATTATGGACATAATTTATGTGACAATTATGGACATAGATTAATTTGGAAATTATTGACAATTTCGATAGGGATAATTAATTCATATTGGGTTAAATAATTATGTGTAATAATAAACGCCTAAGACACGAGATTAAACTCATTTGTGGTATAAGACTGCCTGGACCCGCCGGACAAATCCAGCAACCACAAACGGTAGTCTAATATAAGAGGTCGAAGGCATACATTAAATGAGTAACAATTGTAAAGACACAAGGTTAGACTCGTTTGCGGTATAAGACTGCCCGGACCGCCCGGCAAATCCAGCAACTGCAAACGGTAGTCTAATGTGGGAGGTCTTACAAGGTTACGTGTATAGTGAATTAAGTAACACTTAACCAAGATAAACATGTGGTGGGACATGGGGATTAAGTGGGTGACATGGGTGACATGTGAAATACGATTAGAAACACTTAACCAAATTTAAACATGTAAGAAGACATGAATAAGAAGGGGTTAAGTGGTAAATCTTAGTGGGGCTAAGCATAGGTGGAAAGCTTGTGTTAAGTATGGGGGCCCTTTTCAAACTAGTAACCCATTAAGTATCTTTGTGAGCTCGAGTTAGATCGAGGACGGCACACGCTTACTGGGTTTGATTGTGAGAGGTAAAAACAGGTTAGCGGTGGCAACACAAGTCCAATGGGGTCATGTGCATGCGTGGGCCCGGGCTGGTAGGTAAGACGTTGTTGCATTGTGTAGATATAAGCCGTCGGGTTGCCTCTTTGGGGAGTGATACGGCCCACCGTGGGACCAACACGGGTATCTAAGAGTTAGGGAGCCGATCGCATGGGTGTAGTGGGTACACCTAGTGGAGATAGGGGCAGGCGGCACCTATGAAGACAGCTAGGGGTACACGAAACTACCATTATGATTATTATGTTCAGTAGGCGGGATCAACTTTTAGGGTGACTAGTAATGGTGCAGTATAGTAATTATCCTATAGTGACTAGGAGCGCGATTAACGCCAGTATATTCCTCTTGTTTATTTTGTCTTGTCCACTTGTTTCACAGTCATTCCTTGTTTTACCAGTTTATGCCTTATCCTAATTACTTTAATGATTATATTGTTAAAGTTATTGGACTCGACAGGCTTTATGTCTGACCCCCTTTGTTTTTGCCTCTTTTCTTCCTTCCCCCATCCCCCCAGGTTCTCAGGGTGGGACTAGTACTAGTGGAGCTTGATCTGGATCTCTTTCTCTCTCTTTTGGAAGTGCTTGGATTGCTGAAAGTAAAGTTCAACTTATATCTTTTATGGATACTTATGTTGGGGTTATGCTTTTTTAATTTATGTACTCAGAAAATAATTTATCAAGATGGATATTAAGTGTACTTGGTTTTATTGTTGGTTTTTGATGTTGTTGTAACCAAACTACTTCTCCACTGCAATAAAAGTTGTTTTAATTTCAAGTATCGATATATGTACCTGTCTTGTTATATTATGTTCTATACACCAATAATTCTCCATGAAAGTTAATGCATTCCCTTTGAGAGTGACATTAATGGACGTGGGGTGTTACACAAACTTTTATACCTCAAAGCCTTCTTGACGATCTTCTCAAAACTATCATCGAGGTGATCCACAAGATGATTCCCAAGATATTTGTCCAACCCCAAGACAAACTTCTCGTTCTTTTGGTAAGGAGTATCCACATTTGAACGAGCATACTCCGATAAAGCCTCGAAGTCAGAAATATAATCAAGAAATGGTCGACCATTATGCTTAAGCTCCACGAATCTCTTAAACAGAATAGACTTTTGCACGGTGAAGATAAACTTTGCTTCAAACTTGGCTTGGAATAGCTCCCATGGAATATGCTCTTCAGTGGTCTCAAGTGTCACAGAGTTCCACCAGTCCATTGCTTTTCCCTCTAACTGCCTTGATGCAAGCTTCCTCTTTGTTGCATCATCAATGCCCAAGTCCTCGAAGACCCAAACACAAGTGTCCAACCACCTTTGACCCTCTTTAACTGGTTTGGTGCCCTTAAAATGTTTCCCTCCTAATGATGCAAAGTCTTTGCATAACTTTGCAAAATCCATAGCTCTAGGCGTTGGGACTCCAACATCAACCGCAGCTGCTACTGGAGCGGGGGCCCTTCGTAGGCATGCTTCTATCATAGCTTCAAACATTGCCGGGTAGTCAGGTGCCCCGCCATTAGCCCCTCCAAGCACAGCTTCTCCCCTAGCAGAATGTCTTGTAGAACGTCTACTCATTCTAAATCTGCAAATTAGAACGATTAGCCACTTGCAAGAAAACTGCTAACAGATTAATAACGCTACTATACTATATAGTATCATATAGTATACATCCAATTGAAATCTACAAGTACGTCTCTCATACGTAATTATGTCTTAGAACTTTGGCTAAAATTGTTAACCTTGCTCTGATAACAAATGAGACGACCGCCAACAACCCCTGCACTAAACAAGCGGAATAATGCGCTGAAAGGTGTGCCAGGCAGCTATGGGCGATCATCAAGGCAAGGTAACTATCGCGAAACCAGTCGTAAACTCACAACGCAAGGATAAAATATAATAGAACTCATATAACAGGTAGTGATAGTAAAGCAGAAAACATTAAACCATCATGACAACTAGAAAGTAATTCCCATACACGTGGATAACAATAATAGTGTTTGTACAATTTGCCTCACTACAACACTCAGAGAAATAGCAAATAGTGGAAATCCAAATACTAGATAGTAGGTAAAATAATACGCCAGCCTCCTACTAGCCGCTGAACATCTACACTGTCTTCACTAAGCTATCACCTGTCACCTGCTACCTAGTCTGCCCATCCAATAATCGGATGAATAGCCCAAGGTAATAAGAGGGAAGCATAAAACCTTGGGTCAGACAATAGTCTTAGTGAGCGATAAAACAAATAACAAATTTCATCAATAAAGTATACGAGAATGGATAAATGAACAACTAATCTACCCGACTCCAAAGGAGAACTTACACCTGCCTTCCCTACACCAAACAGTGATAGCCTTTACAATCCATAAATCCAATAAACAATAATTCAGCTATGGCAATTAGAACAACCATTCATATATGGCAAAAGCAACTCATACAACATCTAGTTAAATCTCATGGAAACCACGCTAATCGAACTTGGCACCCTTCCAGTACAAGCCCCAGAGGCCGAAACCAATATCAGACAAGCACCCAAAGAATGTCTCATTTGAAGTCAGATAACCTCCATGAGATGGTACAACCAAAGCACCCAAGCATTCAAACATCCATGAGTGACTCTAGCTATCACCGCCAACCTTGCTTCGAAATCATCGTTAATCGAATGACTGGCTAACAACTTACTATCAACTGCCAAGGACCATACACAACCCCCCGGTTCTAGCAAAACCCCACACGCTACACAACACATGTCTAGGCCATTAACGACGCCCGGGGCACTCAACCTATAATCAGTCTTTAATTGTACCCCTGCTTTGAGTCTGCTAGAACCTACGATAATGATAATTTCTTGACCTTTGCATCTCTAATTGTTATCAATTACGGCTATCATAAGCTCATAACACTTTAGAGCCACAACTTCACACGAACTCAATACATCCTTGAGTCGTTTTCACATTTGTCACATTCGACGAACAAATCCTCACTTCATCATCCCCTATGGAATTCACTTCGAAGTTATCTCCGCTTTCGAACCAAAGAAAAATATCAATCATGAGTTCACCAGAGAAAGGCCACTGATCGTATGAGAAACTGTCGGAGGGTGCCAGACAGCTGTCAGAAGCAATGAGTGATGAAGACAAGGCTTGAGGAATGATATTGAAGCTTGTATCAGCGTGCATGCTTGTGCACATGCAGACTGATATATTTTGTTTTGTAAAAAAATTTTGAGCCTAAGATGAATGTTGATATGTTAGCAAGTAAATGGGCCCAAACAACAATTTTTATCATGTTGATTGATGTAAAGGCTAGCCTGTTGAAGGGTTTAAGTTGCATGTATAATATGCCAGCACATTGCCTGTAAAATGACGATGAAGTGATTAAAGAAATATGAGGCAATTAATTCATTTGTTAAGCCGCTCCAAGCCATGTTCCTTCTTAATTTTCCAATCCCATTAGTTAATCAATTTAGCTTAGTTTTAGTAAATTCTTTCCTACATCACTTTAGTATTATTCATGTATCATTCTCATATATGTTCTTGGGAGAAATATGGCTTATAAGTTTATTAATGAGTAAAGTTTGTTTAGATTCTTGGTTATTTTATGGTATGAGTTTATGTAGTTGTTTGACCATTAATTTTTGCATTGTTTACTCATGTTGATCAGCGAAATTTAGCCTGTTCTTGCCTTCTTTTTTGTGCCTGATCACAACAAATTTCCACCAAACCCATTAATCCCAATTCTCGAATTCTTTGTGAAAATTACAACTTGCTAATCATTATGACAGATCCACTCCCTCATTCTTGAATGCTCCGCACAATCCAGTCTCCATCCATTTAATCACCCGGCTTTAGATATAACTATTTCTTGTTAGGTTTTCACTCAACATTCCACCAAACACTTACTTAAATCTTGATTCCCACCCATTTATTTACAAATTCCTTGGCAACAGCCCTTAAATCTATGATGACGACCCATTTCAACCATCTCCTACCACTCATCATCCCCTTCTCCGATATTTAGAAATAACAAAAGTTTTCGACGAAATTACATCCTTTTAAAAACTAACCAAAAATCCATGGCTATTTACCCAAACCCGCCGGACCACTCCAAATTGGTATCAGAGCGACTTTAAGAGATAGTCTCCACCTAGGGTTAGCAGAATGTTGGAAATCTTCCACCCTCTCCCTGAAATTTAGATCCATACTAAGAATTATGGTAGAAACAAGATGAAACCAATGAAAAATGGAGCAAGGCCTCGAGAATCTTCAAAATGAAGTAAATTAGAGAATTGAAGAGATCGATCAGAAGTTTGAGAGAGTTGATTAGAGATTTGAGAGAATTGACTTGAGATTCTAAGTTGTTGATCAAAGTTTGGGGATAATTACTACTATAACGGAGCATGTTACTCGCAAACTTGATCACCCAAACAGGCAAGCTCCTCCTTCTGTTTAATCCATTGCACCACCAAATATACCAACGAGACCCTTTCCACTGCCTCCTTTACATATCAACCCTATATTCCACCTCCAAGGAATGTACCTCCACCTCCTCCACCTCGACATGAACCAAGAAATTTTAATCTACCCTCTTTTCATCCTCAAGAACTAAGAAACTTCCAACAACCACCAAAATATCCACCTTATCATTCTTACCTATATCCATATCATCCTCCTAACCAATACCCTCGCTATTCCATAAAAGTGGATTTTTCGACATTTTCTTGTAAAGAAGATGTGTCAAACTCGTTATGGCAAGTTGAACAGTATTTCAAGTTTCATAAAACTAAGGAAGTTATGTGGGTATAGATGTGTTCTTTTGCATTGAGAGGGGAAGCATTACAATGGTACTATTGGTACATTGGTACAATAGAACATATCGGTGCATGGCCTGTGTTTAAGGAAGATATACTAGCACGATTTAACCCTTAAGAGATGGAGAGACCCTATGAAACCCTATCCAAACTAAAACAACTTACAACTATGAGAGCCTACCTAAGTAAATTCAAGGAACTTAAAGGTATTCTTGAAACCCTACCCTCCTAGATCTTGTTATACATATTTATTGGAGGACTTAAATAAGAGATCAAATTTGATGTTATGATATCTAGACCCTATGATTTTAAGGAGGCAGTATCCGTAGGCAAAATGTTCGAGACCAATTATTACTATTCAAGAAACATGCAAAGAGTTACCCACATTACAACTCCACCTCCAAAAATCCAAACCCTCCTTAACCAAATAAACCTACCACTCCAGGGAACACTCCCCAAGAATCCAAAGATAAATCCTCAGAAAACTATGCTGAAAGTAAGGGACTGACCCCAGTCAGTTAATAAAAATGAGGAGATAAGGTATATGTTATGGTTGTAAGTAGAAATGGACACGTGATCATAAATAGGCTAGCAAACTCACTATTTTCTTACACACAAACATTCTTCATTCTTCTTCCCCCAAGCTATTTCTAAATAAAATAAAAAACATGCTGAGTGCTGCCAAAACGTAGTTTAAAGGGGGGTAATTCTAGTTTTTCTGCAATAACAATTTAAAGAGACATTTTCTGGACCTTAATCAAATCACTGTGAGTTCTAGTTATTTTTAGATCTGGTATTTAAACAGTATTTTGATGGAAAATCAATGGATCTGAAAAGTAACAATGTTTATATATGTATATGTTTCAATGTCAGTTATCTATTCATTTTACATTTATTATATATTCATATATACACCTTTCTTCCTTATCCCCTTTTCCGTCTTTTATTTATTACAGACTTTTCTATGCTTATTTATTTAGTTCGAGTTTGGATCTATTTTCTCCTATCCATTTTATTTTACGCTGAGCCTTGGCCATCGAGAGCCTAGGCCATTTCCGTTAGAATTGCATATAATTTGGGATAAATTGGAATAACATATTGACAATAAGGAGAATTTGGCATATTATAACTTGAGAACCTCTGACTGTAAATTTGTGGTAATTACAAAAGGATAGAATATGCAAACATATTAATAAAAATATATTGGACTTAATTAAATATTAAATGAAACATGTTTGGAAAAAATATGTAGATTAGGTTTAATTATGTAAAATGAGTTAATATAATTTATATACATCTGAGCAGATGCTTGTCTATTTTGGAGAAGAGGTTGTACACAGGATAACATTTATTGGAAATGTCATTTACAACCATGCTTATTGATGAACTTAAACCTATTAATTAATAAGCTAAGAGGTCCCACGTCTTACTGTTAATATTCGGTATTGGGACCCTTAAAATCCTAGTTATTTAGGGGCACAAGCCTAGGTGTGGCTTATGTCAATCTTGCTGTGTGGAATCCATATAAGTCAATATCCCTGTTGGTATCATAGAGGGATCTCGCACTGGGTAGGGGCCAGGGCACGCTTTACTAATATGGATTGTAAGAGGTTCAAAGGATGGAAGGTAGGCAAGGGCACGTTTCGATGGATTCATGAGCATACATGGATCCAATTACAGAAAATAAGACGCTGTAACACCCGCGAATAAGGCCATGTATTATAGGTTGACGGGTTATGGACCAATTTCCCCTACTGCCATTGCTGGCACAGGCTATTTGCGTTTGTAGGGAGCCGATCGCATGGGTAGTAATAAGGATAAAAGCAAATCCTAATGTTCTAGTAGTTGGTGCAGAAACTTGTTCTTAGGATATGAATGAGAAGCTTACTTTATCTTTACCTTGCCTTGTTTTCTCGTTTACTTCGTACTTGCATAATTTACTGTATTTTGATATCCAGTACCATTTATCTGTCTTGATACTTCTTATCTTATGCTTATACTGAAAATCAATGGAACTCACCAGAATTTATGTCTGACCTGTTTTGCTTTTCCTTCTCCCTTTCCTTCCCACAGGTTCGTAACGTGGTGGCAGATAGTAGCAGTGACCGTGATTCTATTCAGCTTGGATTTGGAATACTTCTCTTTCCACGTATTACTTCAGTTTCTTTTTTGTTTATTGTTATGGCATGTGAGGGAATATAATTTTATGATTTTGTACTCTGATGATTTATGGGATAGATATTTATGACTTTATGACATTGGAGGTTCATTTGAAAATGTAATGTTGAATTTGCTTTGTAATAAAAGTTTAAAAAATTTCCGCTACATTTTTGTATTCTGTCTTGTTACAGTTAGTCTTTGTATTATTACTGTGCTTCATAGAACTTAATGCATCCTCATATAGGAGACATTAAGAGATGTAGGGTGTCACATTTGGTATCAGTGCCTAAGATTATAAGATTAGAGAAAAAGTTTATGTAAAAGTATTTTTCAAAGTAAAGATTTTCAAATAAAACCAATTTTTGAAAAATATATCCTCTTAAGTCATTTAAAATATTCCTTCGATCTCTTTCGAAATCCTTGTTTCATCCCTTTTTCAGCTTGTCTCGGGCTCCTAACTTCCCTGATGGCATTCCCATTCCGACATGGTTCCGTAGATACATAGAAGCTACAACAACTGCTGAAGTGCAAGGCAGTGCCCCACCCCCAGTTGCAGCCTTAGTATCTCTACCCAATCTTCTAGTCAACTTTTCTAAGCTTTGTAAGAATTTCTACACGATGGGAGGCAAGCTATTTCATGGTACTGAGAATTTTGTTGAGGTGCGCAATTGGCTTAGAGAAATGGAGAATGTGTTTGATTTACTGGAGCTCGATGATAGGAGAAAGACTCAGTAAGCCGATTGGCGACTAAAAGAGGAAGCTTCATACTATTGGGAGTTGACTCAGGCAGGGCAGGTGGTAGCCACTAGGGATGGATTAGATGCATATTTGAAATGAAATTCTTGTCACAAGCCGAGGACGGAATGCAAATAGAGAAAATTTTGAATTTGAAACAAGGAGATATGTCAGTAAAGGAATATGTCAATAGTTTCTATAAGCTAGCAAGATTTAGTTTGGAATTGGTTAACAGTCCATATAAGAAGGCTTCAAGGTTTGCAAAAGGATTAAACCAACCGTTGTAAGAACTAGCGTTGACCCATATCCCGATGGGAGAGAATTTCAAGAGGCTAGTTGACATGGCTTTGATGCATGAGAATTGTAAAGAGGAGAAGAAAGAAGTTAAGACTGAGGAGGAAAAACCTAAGGCTAAGAAAAAGAAATGGTGGCCTTAGAAGGGGACGACAAAGAAGGGAGGAAAACCTGATAAGGCCCAGATCAAGACGGAGGTTAAGTTCCATGGTTGTTGAAATTTGGGGCACATTGTGAGAGACAACAAGAAAATGAAGAATGCTTGTTTTATTTGTGGTCAAGTTGGATATTACACTAGGAAATGCCGCAACAAGCAAGGTCACAAGGCAGGATCGTCTGGAGGATAAGTTCATGCTCTAGAGGCTGGTGGACCAGATAATGGTAGGAAAGTCACATGAAGGTTTGATTTCTCTTTTTGAATCTCCTATTTAGACTCTCTTTGATTTTGGTGCTTCTCATTCACTCATACCCAATTCTAGTAGATAATCTACACCTAGACACTAGTATTGTTTCTGAACCTATTGTGGTCTCAAACCCCATAAGAGGGATGGACCATTTATCTATGATATATAGGGTTTGGAGAACTTATATTATGGGCCTCGAATTTGAATGCGAAACATATGTTATTAGCTTTATGGGTTATAGACTTATCTAGGAATGGATTGGCTAGCCATGTATAATGCCATTCTAGATTGTGAGAGGAGAGAAGTTAGACTTCTAATGTGCCACAATAGAACTCTCGATATTTCTTGTGATCGACGGGGGTCATTTATGCTTAGTTTCCTAGATTCTCTTGATGCTTTCGTCGACGACCTTCGATCTGTACCCATAGTCAGAGATTATCCAAATGTGTTTGACGAGATTAGAAGATTAGCTGCGAGACGAGAGATAGATTTTTGGATTTACATGGTGGAGAATGCGAAACCAGTCGCTTTACCAATGCACCACATAGCTCTTAGGAAGAGGAAGGAGCTCATCAAACAAGTATGTGAGTTATTGGAGAAAGGATTCATTAGAGAGAGAATATATGAGTAGGGAGCTCCAGACATCATTTCAACCAAGGAAAACGACTCTCTCTATCTATGCGTGGACTATAGGGAGTTGAATAAACTCACCCAGAAGAATAGGCACCCACTTCCGAGGATAGATGACTTGTTTGACCATCTAGTAGGTGCTTTGGTTTTTCTCACAATTGGATCTAGCTACTGGGTTTCATCAGCTTAGGATAGCATATGATAGTATTGACAGTACGGCTTTTAGGACTCCAGATGGTTTCTTTGAGTGGTTGGTCATGTCTTTTGGGCTGACCAATGCACCCGCATACTTCATGGATTTAACGAGTCAGGTGTTTAGGGAGTATTTGAACAAGTTCATGGTGGTTTTTGTGGACGATATTCAAGTTTACTCGAGGAGCGAGGAAGAGCGTGCCAAACACTTAGAGGAGGTTCTCAGCACTCTTTGATCGCATCATCTTAAGGCTAAATTTTCTAAGTGTCATTTCTGGAGAAAGGAAGTAAGATTCCTAGGACATGTAGTCTCAGAGGATGGAATAGCGGCGCACCCCGCTGAAGTTTTCGCAGTCCAATATTGGAAAGCCCCAAAGAATGTGACAGAGGTTAGGAGTTTCTTAGGATTGGTTGGTTATTACAGAAAGTTCATTAAGGACTTTGCTCGGATATCAGCTCTGCTCGCCCGTTTGACGAAGAAGAACTTGGTTTTCACTAGGAGCATTGATTGTGAAGATGCATTCCAGAGGATAAAAAGGGCTCTGACTCTTCCCGCTGGCAGAAAGATGTTTACGGCCTACACTAATTCTTGTGGCATGAGGTTAGGTGTCGTATTGATGTAAGATGGTAGTGTGGTCTTCTATGAAAGTAGGCAATTAAGAGTTTATAATAATAACAACCCTACCAATGACTTAGAGTTGGCTGCAATAGTGTTCACCTTAAGTCTTGGCGACACTATCTACTTAGAGAGAGGTTTGAGCTATACACGGATCACAATTTGCTCAAATATGTGTTCTCACAAAAGGATTTCAATTAAAGGCAGATACCATGGATGTAGTTCCTTGCATCCTACGATTTTTAGACAGCTTATACACTAGGCAAGGGTAACGTGGTTGCGGATGCGTTGAGTAGGCAAAGGATGACCTTGAGTCCTTTATTCGTAGAGAGGCAGAGCTTTGAGTTCATCTCGACCTTTGATTTTAGGCCATCTACGGCTTTTATGCTTGGTTTGTTGGCTTCATTGGAGGTGCGACCTACTCTTATGGAGCACATTAGATCTATGCAGCGAGAGGATTAGCAATTAGTGGACATCTTGGATAGGCTCGGTAGAGCAGAGGCCTCTTGTCACCTAGCTAGATATTCGTTGGACAATAAAGGGTGGCTAAGATGAGACGGGAGATTTTGCGTTCCCAAAGTGGGAGATTTGATGAGATCAGTTCTTGAGGAGGCTCATCACTCTCAGATGACTATACATCTGGGTGGTGACAAATTGTACCGAGACATGAAGCAAGTTTTTCATTGGATTGGCATGAAGAAGGACATTGCAGAACTTTTGGCCTAATGTTTGACTTGCTAGCAAGTTAAGGCTAAACAAAGTAAACCTGGCAGATTGCATCAGCCCTTGGATATACCACCGTGGAAATGGGAGAGCATCTCTATGGACTTTATTGATGGACCGCCCATATCAAGGAAGGGAAATACGAGTATATGGATGATAGTGGACGGACATATTAAGAGCGCACACTTTATTCCAGTTAAGAACAGAGGTCAGCATCTTGGCTAGCATTGGTATACGTTAGATAAATCATCCGACTTCATGGGGTACCTTCCAGTATAGAAAGTGACAGTGACCCTATCTTCATGGGTGAGTTTTGGAAGTGCTTTCAAGAGGCACTGGGTACACAGTAACAATTGCGCACAGCCTACCACCCTCAGACCAGTGGACAGACTGAGAGGGTCAATAGGGTTCTTGAGGATTTACTGAAACTGTGCATCCTAGACTTCGATGGGACGTGAGAGGAGCATCTCCCATTGGTTAAGTTTGCCCATAATAATATCAATTGAGCATAGGGATGTCGCCCTTCGAGGCACTTTGTGGACGACCTTGCAGATCGCCGACATGTTGGTGGGAGTCTACAAACAGACTTCTATTAAGGCTTGAGATTATTAGGGAAACTTCTAAGAAGATAGACCTTATTTGCAAACGGATGAAAGCATCTCAAGGTATGTAAAAGTCATATGCCGATAAGAGAAGGACTGACTTAGAATTTGAGGTAGGGATATGGTATTTATCTAGGTATCGCCTCTAAGAAACGTTGTTCGCTTTGGTTCGGTAGGGAAGTTGACATCAAGGTTTGTAGGACCATTCCTCATAGTTTAGGGGATAGGCCAAATGGCCTATAGAGTTCGACTACCAGAAAGGCTAGCAAGAGTTCACGACGTGTCCCATGTTTTCCACTTAAGGAAATGTCTGCATGATTCAGCAGAGGTAGTTGAGCCAAGTAAGCCTGAGTATGTTGAATTCCAGAAGGAGACATTAAATAGGAAAGTTCCTACCCATATTCTTGGATAGAGATATGACTATGCAACAAGGAGATCAAGTTAGTGAAGGTGCAATGGGGAGAAGATTGAGACGATGCAACATGTGAACCCGAGGACAAGATTCACGCTTCTTACCCTTTTCCCTTTGAGAGTACGTTCTGAATTTCCTTTCTAAGCTTTTGGTTTTGTATTTGTTTTTTATATCATTCAAGTATGTTTGTCTTATCATTCGAATCTCGATCCTTAGGTAGAAGCCTATAGTTGGAAACATGTGTTTGAAATATGTTATGATTAATGTATTCAAATGGATGCAAGTATTTGCTAGTGGTTTTCAGTGGATGCATATACACACATTAGGCACTAGATTGGTTCAAAAACTTACATAACGCAGATGGATGTGTGCGCATTTTAATTTTCAATGGATGAAAATGGTTGAGTTATCACATGGATGTTGCATTTTGGTGAATGGTTATGCACACAAGTAGAACTTATATGTATCATTAGGATTCTTTCCATCCATATTGGATAGGTACATGGTAGGAACATATATTGCATTAAAAAGGTCAATTGAATCAGTCAACTGTCTATTTTTGCATTAGTGTAGGGACATATACACAAAACACATTTGCATGTGATCATACAAAGCATTAGAAATTTTAAGTATATAGATTCTAGTGGTTGATGGATGAGTTGATGAGTGTAGGTGGTTGTTAAATAATAACAATCTTCTTAACTTGAAGATTTTGAGGATGAAATCCTTTAACGACGGGTTCATGTAACACGCCATAATTTAATACAACATAATTATACAATGAAGTTAATAAAATGAATATTAATTAATAAAGTATTAATAACTAGGTAAAACAAACTTTACCTTTGTGTTTGTTACGAAATTCTGATTTGGATAGACTTTTGTTTTTCGTAAATCGGAGTAAATATGAAGAAGTTATGAAATAAGGAAGATTGAACTAAAACAGTGTATAATATATATAATATTAAAATAACTGAACGCATAAAGCAATGGTAAGTGGGCGACCTTGCCCCTTATCTGAGTCGACCCAAGGGTGGACCCTGGTCAAAGGCGGATCAACCCATGTGTCGACCCGGGTATTAGGTGGGTCGACCCACCTGCATGCAGGCCAGGTTCCTACAGCCGAATCTAGATTGTTTTATTTGCAAAATTCACATGCTAACTCAACTTAAGGTGTAAGATTAGATTTATAAACCTAATATCTAATGGTTTAGAATTATCGAAGCTAATATATAAATAGGCTAACAACTTCATTATTTTCTTACATACAAACATTCTTTATTCTTCTTCCACTATGTTATTTCTAAATAAAAATAAAAAGATGTCACATGACAAAGATAAACTCATTTTCAATGGCGGCTGTTCCTTCTCTCTCATCGAATACTTCTCATTCAAATTCACAAATTCCTCACTTCTTTCTGGGTAAATCGATCTCGACTGATAAAGGGAATAAAGCAAAGGCTTATGCTCGTTCGGACCTGGCTTATGCAAGATCATAGTTTCGTTCCGGTGGCTGTTATCGTTGTGGAAATGACAATCATTATGCGAGAAACTGTAGGAATCAAATTAGATGCTTTAATTGTGGAAGATGGGGACATCGAAATGATTCTTGCCCAGATTATACCATGGGAGTATATCTTAGTGATTATCTTGCGAAAGTTGATTGGGGTAATAAAATGAATAATACTTTGCAAGGGCGGTTGAACCCAAAGATCAAAGAAAAACAGTATCAAATCCTGAGTTCTAGCATGATTTTATTAAAGAGCTTCATAAATATTAATGATCAGATACAGATTGTTAAAACTTGCCAAGAATTGGGTATTGGAGAGGGTGGTTTCGATAGACCCAGTTATGAAAATGGTGCGTTGTTGAAACTTTTTATGATGTGCTTGGGAAAATATTGGAATTTGAAGACAAGGCAATACGAAGAAAGGCGGATAAGTGACGGTGTTGTACATCCAGTCATACCATTTGAGTTTAAAAATATGGTTAGTGATTCAATGGCTGTCGCTCATAAAGTAATATTAGAGAATGGTGGAAAAGTTGATGATCTTCCTCTAATTTCTCCTAATGTTTGTATTGTCAATTATTATGATCTAGATGGGAAATTGGGCATACACCAAGACAAGGACGAAAGTTATGAAAGCCTATTGGCAGGCCTTCCTGTAGTTTCCTTCTCATTAGGTGATTCGGCTGTGTTTGTTTATAAGGAAGAGAGAGAAAATGAATCAGTTAAGAAAATTGTGCTAGAATCGGGAGATGTCCTCATTTTTAGGGGAGAATCAAGGGGAATATTTCACGACATTGATGGCATTTTCAAGGATACGGCTCCAAATCTGCTTATTGAGAAGAAAAATATGATGTATGGCAGACTAAACTTAACGTTTAGACAGAGTGATCCTATATTAGAGGAAGAGTTGCATTATAATTCATCAAGTACTGGTGGATATTCAAATCAGTCTCGTTCTAGGTTTAATCGGTCATTTGCTGACGTAGTCCAACAGCCTCCGATTAAAATGCCCACATGGAATTTGATTGTGACGAAGAATGTATACAGGAAAAAAGCTGATGGTCAATTATGCTATCGGTGTGGGGATCCCTTGCACCTAGCGAAGGACTGTAGGAATGGTTTACGGTGTTTTAATTGTGGCGGAGTGGGTCATCGCAAGGTTAGTTATCCAGTGAAGTTCAAAGGTAAAACTTTTTGGGAGGTGTTGCACTTCAATTGTTTGAGGATATGTCTGAAACTGATTGATCTTTAGGATTTTTATAAAAAGGACTTCTCTGGTAACGTGGACAATGGGGCGTATATGATGTTGATGATGCGGTGGAATTTAGAGGGGCTTGTTGACGGAATTTAGTGGAGTAAAGGTGTTGACAGGTACGATGTCTTTCCTCCGCTACCGAGGCCATTGTCTAGAAAATAACATGCATATTCATTCAGCTTGAATCTCATAAAATTGAGGAGAATCTACTCTGATTCGAGTGTCAGGAATAAAAGGCCAGTTTTTCAGTTGTTAGATGAAATTTTAGCACATTTTGACATTAAAAATACAGTAATTAACTGCGAGCATGTGGGCTTTCAGCGTCAACTAGATAGTGGCAGCTATGATATTGAATGCACGTTTAATAAGCACCAGTTGGGGAATGTAAAGGCTGCCAAATCGAGAATTGTTGCTGAGTGTGGTGTGTTTCTTGAAGGAGAGATGATTGACGTATGTGGGTTCTATGGATATGGGGCGTTAAGTGATCCAATGCTTGCTGATCCATATGTTCAGAATTGCTTAGAACCTAATGTAGTTTGTGGGTTCAATGGTGGAAAAACCACTAATGGGAGGGGGTTGCACGTGATGACAGGGATAGAGGAGGTAGATATGAGTGGATATTCATATATTATTGATGAGGCAGTGCAGGTTGGGGTATCAAGTGTGGTGGAGGGGTTCGATTGGCACGTGGCGGAGGACATTGACCTTTCTAATAGCTTTAGCCTGTTGGAGAATAATGACGCTGACTTGGTCTTGAAGACTAGAGTGATCGATGGTCCAGCTGTGATTTCGAAGGTTGTCACACCGAGGAAGGGCATTAGGGTGGGTAGAGTGAAATGTAGTAGGATGGTTCATTTGAAGGATTTTAGGAACTGTAAGGTCAAGGGAGCATGCATTAAAAATTATGAGAATTTGTTGGACATGGAACAAGAAGTTACGTTGCCTGGTAGTGATCTCATAGTGGTGGAGGACGAGTGTAGAGGGGTTGGTCATCATCTATGCGGTGGTATAAAATCAACATTGAAAAGGAAGGGTATGGTAGGGGATTTGAGTTATAATGCTAATACAGCTGATAGCGCAACATACAATAGAAGACCGTTTTCTGTGTGTGAAGTTTTAGCGAGAGTAGATTCTATGTTGGACTGTTCATCGAGAGGGGTCATTTTTTCGTGGGATAAGGGCTCATGTTCAGTGGTGGTGAGTGAGTCAATGGTGAAGCTTCTATCTTGTTACTTGAGATCGAGTTATAGTATATTTAGTCGAGAGGGTGTCTTTTCATACTCTACGAATGTAAAAGATGTCGGTTCTGGTTTACCGAGTTGGGAGGAACTGATGGTGACCAGCGGGGGATTACTTCAGAACAGAGATATTCCTTCTTCATCGTTGAGAAGGGGTAGGTGTAGGAGAACAGTTCCCAGTACTGGATTGGTTCGCCGTAGTGCTAGGATCAGATCTAGCTCCTCTCCTTTTCAAGGTAGGTACCCGAGTCTGAATGCTAGTAGTAGCAATTCGGATATGGGCTCAGGTATGACTTCTATTTATGGCAGTGATTATTCTCCTTATGCTTTGGGTAGTCTTTCATCTAGTCAGTTATTTCAGCTAGCCAATGATACAGCTTTTATTTTTACGGATATTGAGTTAGATGCTGATTTCATTAGAAGTAGGGAATTAGAGAGAGCTTCTTCTTTGAGTAGATGAGGGTTGTTAGTTGGAATATTAGGGGTTTAAATGAACCTAAAAAATGTGCTAAAGTAAGGACTTTCTTTGTAGATTATCATATTGATATTGCTTTGCTTCAAGAGACTAAAATTGAAAATCCTGACTTTAGTTTTCACGCTAGATTAGGTGGATCCCATTTTAGTAATTGGGCCTGTCTAATGTAACATCCCACCTCCGCCAGGGTGACTTTTGCAAGCACACTAGCTTCGGAGGGGCGTTTAAACAAGGTAAACATGCATGCAGATATCACAAGACAGAACATATAAGTAAAACAGAGTAGTAAAGCAGCGGATAAAACTTAGCATTTCAAAGCCATAGTCATGTTACAACAAAGTACTTGGTCATTATTTTCCAACAACAAAGTCTAGATAAAAGCATAAACTGAAAAACTGAAATACATAAAGTACTATCCCCAAAATGAAGTGATAAACCATAGCTAGCTCAATGTCCAAAACCGTACATGAGCAAATCCAGTAAGCAAGCTGTAAAGATCCAAGCTAAGCTCCAATGTTCCCACCCTGAGAACCTGAGGGGGGGGGAACGGAAGAAAAGAGGCGAAAGAAAACAGGTCAGTCAAAAAGACTGGTAAGCCCTACTACTATCTGTCTATGAACTAGTAAAGTTAACTGGCATGAGAAGGTGAGATGAACATAAGGATAACAACATACTGGCATGATGATTGACTAACAAGATAGATAAAGGTGTCATCGCATAATTAAGGTTAAGTTTTTCACCACGGGTGTACTAGCATTCTAACATGTCAAGTAAAAACAAGAATTGATCCCTTGGCCCAAGCTTGGCCCATCATCATGAGGTGACCTAAATTAAGGTCCAACTACACGGTCTAGTCGATCGGCTCTCTATAAGCCTATCTCGTCAGGTGTCGGTGTCATGCGGCTTAATCATGTAATGTAGTTGACTGTGCAGGGTCCACCCTAGGGTGTATCAGGCCCTATGGTGTAACCCTCTGACACCATACCATGATGCACAGTCCAAACCTACCGTTGCCCGTGTTCAACTCCGGACTTGATGTGCACGACCATGGTCCGCCTGAACAACCGGGGCATCATTCAGCCGTCTCTTTTGGTCTCTTACAATCAGCCCAGTAATCGTGCCCCACCCTAGCCTAGTCCTAGGCTCTTATGATACTACCTAGAAGGTTACTGCTGAAAAGGACCACGTAACTAGGGTTTCTTAACGGGTTAAATGTGGTTAACCCGATCCAAACGTGGATTAAATCGGTTAAGAGTACCCAAGGCTCCTGACTTAACCTCGATTAATCCATCAAGCCCAAATTGGTTAAGTATTAAGTGGACCATGACTTAACCCTAATCAGGAGGCATTAATTAACTTAATGCGCTTTAACCTCTCACATTAGACTTTGTTGTGGTTACTAGTTAAGCCGGGCGGGTCTGGGTAGCTTTATACCACAACTAGGTCTAACCTCGGGTTCGAGCACAACATGACCAACTTCTCACATTGGGTCCTATTGTTTGTAGCCACTAGTTAAGTCGGGCGGGTCCGGGTAGATTTATGCTACAAACTCAACCCAACCTCGAGTTGGCCACACTCATATTTTCTAAGTGTCATGTCCATTATGTTTCCAAAACATAATTACAAGTTACCATATCACGTCATGTTACAAAAATCATGTTCATGTCATTATGTTTCCCAACCCCAACGTAATCCCATCGTTTACATAATCGCAACAACGCATAAAGGATAAAATAGGGAACTTGGCATAATCATGACAAAAAGGTGTTGAAGCCACAAGTTTAACATGGTGGCATATGAAACGTACATACGTTCATATACTTGCATATTGCATTATTAGGCTTCAAAAGCATGCATAAAACCAAACTTAGCATATGAGTGATACATGGTGATAAATAACACGTAGAAGTTGCTAGAAGTTCGCATTTGGCCTCACATGCAAGTTATCATAAGGGATATGATAACTTTCATGTTTCCAAAATGCAACCTTTAACATAAAGCTTGAGGCTTTAAGCTCACAACTTCAAGTTTAACTTGCATAACATGATAACATGTGCATAATGATCAACCCAAACTTGCATAACATGATAACATGATCAACCCAAACTTGCATAACATGATAACATGATCAACCCAAACTTGCATAACATGGCAACATGTGTCATACATAACTTGCATAATGATCAACCAAACTTGCATATAATGATCAACCAAACTTGCATATAATGATCAACCAAACTTGCATATCATAATGATCAACCCCAAACTTGCATCATTCATTTAACTTTAGAGTTCAATAAAAAGAAAGTAGAAAAGGGCTTACAATGCTATGAAGACACAAATAAATATTTATTATAAAGATTGAGACGAAGCCCTTATGCAAGCACCAAAAACCCAAATATGCAAGCTCCAAATGAAAACCCTTGAGCCAATTCAATAAAAACCCTTGCTTTGAAATAGAAATGTTGCAACTTGACTTGAATGCAAGCTAAGCACACTCATACAAGTTTGAAAACACTTGTATGAACTCAAAATCTCTCATAGAAATTAACTTAGAAATTTTATCATGAAAGTGGAGGCCATGAGAGGAACAAATTTGACATAGTTTAGTTGTAGGATTGAATAATGGTGATTTAGGCTAGGTTTGGGGTCTTTTTATAGAGGATTAGGATAGTATTAGCCATAGGATTAACCCTAGATTCAATCCAAGCCATCAAAGCATGTCTTGGGGAAGAAGTCAAGTGTAAGAACCATCTAGGGCCTTTAGATTAAAGCTGAACCATGAGAACCGTTCAAATGCAAAATTTGCATTTGAGCGAATCGGCCAACGGGTTGACAGCCAAACACCTGGATTAACCCCTAGTCGACCCAGCGGGCTTGGGTCGACCTCAAAAATCGGCCGGTTCGGTTATTCCCCTCTCCCAATTCGGTGTTTTGAACATTTTTGCATATTTATTTATTTAATTTTCAATTATATATATATACATATATCAATATATATATATTTCTCTGCGCAACCCATTTCACTTAATTAAGTATACTTTAATTTGTGAATTTTTCGTGAAAATTCGCGAGGCCATATCTTGGTCATACGGACTCCGATTTTCGAAAACTCGGACTCTATTTCGCGTATTATTCCGAGACGAACGCAATGGCACAGCCCGTTTCCCTTGATTCAGATTTTGCAGTTTAATTCTGCCTCCATTTATGTTATAACATGTTATTCAAAAATACGGGTTGTTACATTCTCCCCTCCTTAAAGGATTTCGTCCCCGAAATCTCCAAGTTAGGAAGAACGTATCCTACCATCCATCATCCATCTACTCAAAACATCATCCACGAGCAATCATTGTCCTTAAAAGGTTCTAAATGTTGTATGATCATATGCAAAGGTGCGTGTATATGTACTTATCTAATGCGAAAATCAGGAGGTTACTGATTCAGTAAACCCCCTTAATGCAAAATATGTTAGTGAAATAAGTCCATATGTATGCAAATTCCTAACATAATTTATAATCTCTACATGAGTGCACATAACATTCATCCATATGCAACATCCACGTGATAGCATAACAAGTTTTCATCCATGAATAAGCATAAACACTCATGCATATGCGGTATGAAAGTGTGTGAGCCGATCTTAGTGCCTAACGTGTATTATGCATCCACGAGTATCCACGTGCAAACACTTGCAACCACTTGCAACCATCAAGCATAACATGTTTCAAATACATGTTTCAACCAAGGGTTTCTACCTAAGGTTCTCATGACAAGATCTACGAAACAAGATAAACTAGATAAACGCGGATAAAAAGAAAGATATGCTAATTAGGAAAAGAGATCCAGAATGTACCCTCAAAAAGAAATGGATAAAGCCCACGCATCTTCTCCTCGGTTTCCCAAGTTGCATCTTCGTCGGATTCACCCCACTGAACTATCACCAATTTGACTTCTCGATTCCTTAGTTTCTTGATCTCTGTTCCCAAGATACGGATTGGAGCTTTTCTCAAGGTTGCTTCTTTCACTACCTCAATGTCTTCAAGAATGCTTGGTTCAACCACCTCAGCGGACTCATGCAGGCACTTTCGGAGATGCGAGACATGAAAGACATTATGCACTCCGGCTAGCTTTTCGGGCAATTCCACCTTATAGGCCATCTTTCCAATTCTCTCTATGATAGGGAAGGGTCCTATGAACCTTGGTGCCAGCTTCCCCGCTGCTCCAAAACGTACCACATTTCGCAAAGGAGAAACCTTCACGAAAACCATGTCTCCCACTTCGAATTCCAAATCTGCCCTTCGCTTGTCAGCATAGGATTTCTGTCTATCTTGAGCCTCTTTCATCCTTCTTCGAATCAATTCAACTTTCTCGGATGTGTCCCGTATCATATCGGGCCCAAGTATAAGTCTATCTGTTGTCTCCCACCAACAAGTTGGTTACCTACACGGCCTCCCATACAAAGCTTCAAATGGTGCCATCCCTATGTTGGCTTGATAGCTATTATTATAAGCGAACTCTACAAGGGGAAGGTGGTCTTCCCAAGTACCACCAAAGTCGAGAACAAAAAGCCTCAAAAGATCTTCTAGCACTCTATTCACCCTTTCGGTTTGGCCATCCGTCTGGGGGTGATAGGCTGTACTCAGATTCAATCGCGTACCCATTGCTTCTTGCAAACTGTTCCAGAACTGGCTAGTGAAAAATTGGGTCACGATCGCTAACTATGTTAGAAGGAACTCCATGCAACCGTACTATCTTTCGAAGATAAACAGATGCTAGCCATGATACGGTCCTCTTGCTTTTCACCGGAATAAAATGGGCTTTCTTTGTAAGTCTATCAATTATTACCCATATCCCATAAAGCCCAAATAGTTTGGTGACGAACATCTTCACCCCAACTATATCTCACAAACAGGCGAGTCATATTCTTTATGGGGTTTGCAACAGAACTAAGATTGAGGATAGGACCGAGAGGATATACTTAAAAGATAGCATGCGAGTAAGCTCTACGGAACAATAGGGATCAAGGATATACTCTTAGAAAGAGATATAATGCGCGTATCTAGTCTCCAGTCTTCTAAGCCGCATTTTCTTGTGCTTAATCCCATCGTGCCTTGACCGTCTTTTAACTTCGCAATTCCGTAGTTCTTAATTCTTGTTCCCAAAATATGAGTTAGAACTCATTTCACCGTTGCCTCTCGTTCCACTTTCACTTATTCTTTGCCTAAAATACTTGGCTTAAACATAACTGCGTGCTTATGGTTTCGTGCAAGCTTTCCAAGATTCTTTAGTGAATCTTGGATCTCATTTACATACTATACGGTATCCCACGCAGAAAACTATCTCTTGAAAACAGTGCCAATCCACGTTGCCAAACTGGAGCTGAGGTAAGGGCTCTCTTGAGCCTTTGAAAAGCAAGCTCACACTCCAAGTCCCATGCAAAGACTAAGTTCTTCTTCGTCAACTTAGTAAGAGGGGTCGAAATCTTAGCGAAGTCCCTGATGAACTTCCTATAGTAGCCCGCCAGACCGAGAAAGCTTCTTACTTCGGTTGCATTCCTCGGAGTCTTCCAGTCTTGAACCACAACCACTTTCGCGGGATCCACCGCTATGCCTTGCTTAGAAACTATATGTCCAAGAAACCGAACTTCCTTTCTCCAGAAATGATATTTTGGAGAACTTGGCTTTCAACTGATGCGCTCTAAGCGTATCCATCACTTCCTTGAGATGCCTTGCATGTTGTTCCTCATCCTTTGAGAAGATCAGAATATCATCCACGAAGACAACGACAAACTTGTTAAGGAACTCCCTGAACACCCTACTCATCAAGTCCACGAAGTATGCGGGTGCATTAGTCAAACCGAATGGCATGACAAGCCATTCAAAGAATCCATCTGGAGTCCTAAGCGCAGTTTTATCAATGCTATCCTCAGCTACTCTAAGCTGATGGAATCCGGTGGCTAGATCGAGTTGAGAGGAAACAGAAGCACCAAAAGAGATCATCAATCCTCGGTAACGGGTGCCTATTCTTCTTTGTCAGCTTGTTCAACTCTCGATAATCAACACATAGACGAAGCGAACCATCCGCCTTAGTAGCGAATACCACCGGAGCACCCCATTCAGAAATGCTTCGCCTAATAAAATTCTTCTCAAGAAATTCCTTGATTTGTTTACTGAGCTCCCTTCTCTCACGAGGGGCCATGTGCCTAACGGGCAATGATACTGGCTTGGCATTATCGACTAGATAAATGCGGAAATCTATCTCTCGTTTAGGGGGTAACCCCTTAACTTCTTCAAAGACATCAGGATAGTCTCGGACCACCCTTACAGATTGCAGATCATCGATGGACGAGTCGAGAGATTCAAGATAACATAACATGACGGGATCTCTAGGATTACAAGAAATTTCTAGGGTATCGAGGCGAGTCATGAGCCTCACTACCCTATGCTCACAGTCAGGAATGGCTCCATAACTGGACAACCAATCCACACCCAAAATCAACCCGTATCCCATAACCCGAGAACCTAAGCATTACACATGAATTCTATGCTCAAGATAGAGATTTTCAAATCCATACAAACCACAGGTAGATGGGAGGAACCCCCAATTGGATTTGAAACACTAACGGGATCCTCAACTAAGCTAGTACTTAGGTGCAAACTTTCAACAATATCAGAAGAGATAAAACTATGCGATGCGCCAGAATCAAATAAGGTGCGAACATGAAAATCAGAAATGTAAACATGAATTTCTATAAAAAATCTACCTCGATCAAAAGCTGAAAGAGCGAGGAGAGCATGCAATTGCCCTCCAGAGGGTCTTACTTGCCGAGTTTGTCCTTGCCCTTATCCTTGCTTCTTGGGGAAATCCTTGCTAAGATGTCCAGGCTCTCCACAGTGAAAGCATTCGCCTAACTTCCTCTTCTTCTTCCTACAGTCTTTGGCTATGTGCCCAGTAATCCCACAGAAGTTGCACTTCCTCCTTTCTCTTGACTTGTTGTTCTTGCTATTGTTGTTCTTGCCTCCTTTTCCGGAATCTACCTTCTCGCCTTGAGACTCATTTGCCTTGACCTCCTTCTTGCCACTCTTATCTCCCTCTTGAAGCAGGGCCATATTCACCAAACTCTCGAAAGTTGCCCCCAGGGGTATATGAGACATGGCCAAACCGCGCAATGGCTCATTCAATCCTAGAGCAAAGTGTAGGGCCTTCTTCCGAGCTGTGTTTACCAATTCTAGACCGAACTGACCAAGTTGATTAAACATATCCACGTATTCCCTAACTGTCATGTCCCCTTGCTTTAGAGATTGGAACTTCTCCATCTGAAGATTCTCTTCTGTCGATGATAGGAACTTTAGTCCAAACCTGCTCCTAAAGTCATCCCAAGTCTCAATTGGTCTAGTAGTGGTGGTGACTACCCACCAATAAGCAGCTTCCCCTTTCAATAGCCATACCACCAACAGAACTTTCCTACGATCTTCCACATCAAAGATAGCAAAGAGGTCTTCAGTTTCTTTTAACCAGTTTCTTGCCTCCACAGAAGTCTCCGTTCCGACAAAATTCTTGCAACCCATCGCCTTAAAGTCTTTGCAAAGCTCCGCGAAATTCACTTGTGTATGCTGAGGGGGAGGAGGAACCTCAGCTACGGGAGGAGGAGAGATGTTAGCGACGGGGGAAGGAGGAGGAATGGTTGCGGGGCCGGCTTCATTCGCCCTTGCCTCCATAAATCTTCGGAACCAGACGGGTACTTATACGCCTTCCGGGATGTTAAAGCGATCGGCCATACTAAAACGAAGAAAAAGATAGATTCAGAACGAAGAAACGAAGGATAGTGCTATGGCTTTTGGGGAATAGCCTTTTAAAATAAACTAGACTTTTCTTGGAAAATACTTAATTGGTTTTGAAAATAGTTTTTCAAAAGGTAAGTTTTAAAAACACCTTTGCTCAAATCTTGTAAACCTTATGCTCTGATACCAAATGTAACACCCCACCTCCGCCAGGGTGACTCTTGCAAGCACACTAGCTTCGGAGGGGCGTTTGAACAAGGTAAACATGCATGCAGATATCACAAGACAGAACATATAAGTAAAACAGAGTAGTAAAGCAGCGGATAAAACTTAGCATTTCAAAACCATAGTCATGTTACAACAAAGTACTTGGTCATTATTTTCCAACAACAAAGTCTAGATAAAAGCATAAACTGAAAAACTGAAATACATAAAGTACTATCCCCAAAATGAAGTGATAAACCATAGCTAGCTCAATGTCCAAAACCGTACATGAGCAAATCCAGTAAGCAAGTTGTAAAGATCCAAGCTAAGCTCCAATGTTCCCACCCTGAGAACCTGAGGGGGGGGGGGGGAACGGAAGAAAAGAGGCGAAAGAAAACAGGTCAGTCAAAAAGACTGGTAAGCCCTACTACTATCTGTCTATGAACTAGTAAAGTTAACTGGCATGAGAAGCTGAGATGAACATAAGGATAACAACATACTGGAATGATGATTAACTAACAAGATAGATAAAGGTGTCATCGCATAATTAAGGTTAAGTTTTGCACCACGGGTGTACTAGCATTCTAACATGTCAAGTAAAAACAAGAATTGATCCCTTGGCCCAAGCTTGGCCCATCATCATGAGGTGACCTAATTTAAGGTCCAACTACACGGTCTAGTCGATCGGCTCTCTATAAGCCTATCTCGTCAGGTGTCGGTGTCATGCGGCTTAATCATGTAATGTAGTTGACTGTGCAGGGTCCACCCTAGGGTGTATCAGGCCCTATGGTGTAACCCTCTGACACCATACCATGATGCATAGTCCAAACCTACCGTTGCCCGTGTTCAACTCCGGACTTGATGTGCACGGCCATGGTCCGCCTGAACAACCGGGGCATCATTCAGCCGTCTCTTTTGGTCTCTTACAATCAGCCCAGTAATCGTGCCCCACCCTAGCCTAGTCCTAGGCTCTTATGATACTACCTAGAAGGTTACTGCTGAAAAGGACCACGCAACTAGGGTTTCTTAACGGGTTAAATGTGGTTAACCCGATCCAAACGTGGATTAAATCGGTTAAGAGTACCCAAGGCTCCTGACTTAACCTCGATTAATCCATCAAGCCCAAATTGGTTAAGTATTAAGTGGACCATGACTTAACCCTAATCAGGAGGCATTAATTAACTTAATGCGCTTTAACCTCTCACATTAGACTTTGTTGTGGTTACTAGTTAAGCCGGGCGGGTCTGGGTAGCTTTACACCACAACTAGGTCTAACCTCGGGTTCGAGCACAATATGACCAACTTCTCACATTGGGTCCTATTGTTTGTAGCCACTAGTTAAGCCGGGCGGGTCCGGGTAGATTTATGCTATAAACTCAACCCAACCTCGAGTTGGCCACACTCATATTTTCTAAGTGCCATGTCCATTATGTTTCCAAAACATAATTACAAGTTAACATATCACGTCATGTTACAAAAATCATGTTCATGTCATTATGTTACCCAACCCCAACGTAATCCCATCGTTTACATAATCGCAACAACGCATAAAGGATAAAATATGGAACTTGGCATAATCATGACAAAAAGGTGTTGATGCCCCAAGTTTAACATGGTGGCATATGAAACGTACATACGTTCATATACTTGCATATTGCATTATTAGGCTTCAAAAGCATGCATAAAACCAAACTTAGCATATGAGTGATACATGGTGATAAATAACATGTAGAAGTTGCTAGAAGTTCGCATTTGGCCTCACATGCAAGTTATCATAAGGGATATGATAACTTTCATGTTTCCAAAATGCAACCTTTAACATAAAGCTTGAGGCTTTAAGCTCACAACTTCAAGTTTAACTTGCATAACATGATAACATGTGCATAATGATCAACCCAAACTTGCATAACATGATAACATGATCAACCCAAACTTGCATAACATGATAACATGATCAACCCAAACTTGCATAACATGGCAACATGTGTCATACATAACTTGCATAATGATCAACCAAACTTGCATATAATGATCAACCAAACTTGCATATAATGATCAACCAAACTTGCATATCATAATGATCAACCCCAAACTTGCATCATTCATTTAACTTTAGAGTTCAATAAAAAGAAAGTAGAAAAGGGCTTACAATGCTATGAAGACACAAATAAATATTTATTATAAAGATTGAGACGAAGCCCTTATGAAAGCACCAAAAACCCAAATATGCAAGCTCCAAATGAAAACCCTTGCTTTGAAATAGAAATGTTGCAACTTGACTTGAATGCAAGCTAAGAACACTCATACAAGTTTGAAAACACTTGTATGAACTCAAAATCTCTCATAGAAATTAACTTAGAAATTTTAGCATGAGAGTGGAGGCCATGAGAGGAACAAATTTGACATAGTTTAGTTGTAGGATTGAATAATGGTGATTTAGGCTAGGTTTGGATTCTTTTTATAGAGGATTATGATAGTATTAGCCATAGGATTAACCCTAGATTCAATCCAAGCCATCAAAGCATGTCTTGGGGAAGAAGTCAAGTGTAGGAACCATCTAGGGCCTTTAGATTAAAGCTGAATCATGAGAACCATTCAAATGCAAAATCTGCATTTGAGCGAATCGGCCCACGGGTTGACAGCCAAACACCCTGGATTAACCCCTAGTCGACCCAGCGAGCTCGGGTCGACCTCAAAAATCGGCCGGTTCGGTTATTCCCCTCTCCCAATTCGCTGTTTTGAACATTTTTGCATATTTATTTATTTAGTTTTCAATTATATATATATATATATATATATATATATATCAATATATATATATTTCTCTGCGCAACCCATTTCACTTAATTAAGTATACTTTAATTTGTGAATTTTTCGTGAAACTTCGCGAGGCCATATCTTCGTCATACGGACTCCGATTTTCGAAAACTCGGGCTCTATTTCGCGTATTTTTCCGAGACGAACGCAATGGCACAGCCCGTTTCCCTTGATTCATATTTTACAGTTTAATTCTGCCTCCATTTATGTTATAACATGTTATTCAAAAATACGGGTTGTTACATCTACCGTCAATTGGCAGTGCAGGAGGGCTTATGATTGGTTGGAAAGATAACCAATATAAACTTGTGCAGGAATTTTATAAGTTACATTCGTTACACATTATATTATCTTCACTTAGTGATAATTCTTTATTGAGCATTACAAATGTGTATGGCCCTCACACTAAGATTGAGAGGAGACATTTGTGGGAGGAATGTTCCGAATTTAGGAATCTTGCCCCAAATCTTTGGATTGTAAGGGGGATTTTAATGTTACTAGGTTTTTAGGTGAGAGATCTCCTAGAGAAGGTGATTTCTCCGACATGGAGGAATTTAATGATTTCATTATTGATAATAATTTGATTGAGATTCCGCTTAACAATAGATTGTTCACCTGGCCTAATGATAGGGGTAGTCCGTCTTATGCCTTATTAGATAGATTTTTTTATAAGCACTGAGGTTGAGGATAGATTTCCTATTTGTAAAGTAAAGGGTTTACCTTTTTTATACTCGGATCATTGTCCTTTAATTCTCTCGTGTGATTCGAACATTTTAATTAGTAATAATTTTGAATTTGAAAAGATGTGGCTTTTGGATACCAGTTTTATTAAACTAGTCACTGTCAAATGGAATTCTGTATTTTATTTTAATAATTTGTACAAAGGAAATTCAGCAAAAAAATTTGTCTTAAAACATGGTAAATTAAGATTTTTTTCTTAAGAGGTGGAATAAATATATTTTTGGAAGTGTTCGAATTAAGAAAGATAAGATTTTATGTGAGACGTTAGATTTAGATAAGTTGGGTGAATCTAGAACTCTTAACCTAGTTGAGAGAGATAGACTTAGTAATCTTAGAAATGATTTCAAACTGATTTTGGAAAAGGAAGAAATAATGTGGAAGCAAAGATCACGTGTTCAATGGATTAAGGAGGGTGATAATAACACGAAATTTTTTCATAGTATGGCTAATAAAAGGAGACGTGATAATTTGATTCATTTTATTTTCTTAAATAATGAGGATTGACAGTTCTGTGTGATTTAAATGAAGCTTTCTCCAATTATTACAAACAAATTTTTGGGACTAGGATAAAGAGAAGAATTAACGTTAATTGGAAGGATATCTACCCTAATGATGTTAGGGGAGAGTTTTTAGATTTAGATAAACCTTTTTCTGAGCAGGAGATTTGGAAGGCTATTTGTGATATGCCTAGTGACAAAGCTCCGGGGCCCGATGGTTTTTCTGTTCTATTTTACAAACAGTTTTGGGAAGTCTTGAAATCTGATGTTATTCAATTATTTAATGATTTTTATAGCGGAGATTTGTGTCTAGGTAACTTTAATTTTGCTAATGTTATTCTTATTAAGAAGAGAGAGGGTGCAACACTTTTAATGGATTTTAGACCTATCTCTTTGATAAATGTATCTGTTAAGATCATTTCTAAAGTTCTAGCGAATAGGATCGGTAGGAAGATGGATGATCTTATAGATCATTCGCAAACTGCTTTTATTAAAGGTAGACAAATAGTTGATGGAGTGGCAGCTGTACAAGAATACATTAATGTATGTTGTGTTATTTTGAAATTAGATTTTGAGAAGGCGTTTGATTCCATTGACTGGGATTACATATGTGAAGTATGTCTTGCTAGAGGCTTTAGTATTAGATGGATTAACTGGATAATGCTTTTACTTAGGTCGGGTAGTTCAAATATAGTTGTCAATAGGGTTATGGGAAAAAAGATCCAATCTAAGAGGGGTCTCAGACAGGGAGATCCCCTGTCACCACTATTATTTAATTTAGCGGCTGACGTTTTTTATAGAATTATTAAGAGAGCGGGAAGATTAGGTGTTTTGGGCAATGTTGCTAATGAGGTATTTAGCAATGAGTTATCTATACTTCAATTCGCGGACGATACCTTGTTATTTTCTTCTCACCTACCTAAGCACACTATTGCTCTTAAGTTTATTCTTTATTGTTTTGAGATGTTATCAGTTCTTAGGATTAATTTTGACAAGAGTTCTGTTATGGTCATTAATGATTTTGGTAATGTAGAGGCTATGGTTGCTAACACCTTAAACTGCTCTGTTATGAAATTCCCTTTTGATTATTTGGGTTTTAAGATTAGGCCTTCGAAACTAAAGAAGGTGGATTGGTTAGTCGTAATCGATAAGATTAATAGTAGACTATCATGTTGGAACAATAGATTTTTGTCTAGAGCAGGTAGATTAGTTTTGGTTAATTCAGTACTATCTGCTATCCCTGCTTATTGGTTGTCTATACATAGATTTCCTCAATGGGTTATTGAAAAGATCGATAGAATAAGACGTAATTACCTATGGAGTGGAGGTGGCGATCCTATTTGTAGGGGTTTCAAATGTTTAGTTAACTGGGTGGTGTGTTGTAATCCTAAGAAAGATGGGGGATTGGGGATCATTAATTTAGTTAATTTTAACTCTTCATTATTAGCCAAATGGTTATGGAAATTTAGGTGTCCTATAGTGACGTCTAAGTGGAAGATTATTGTATCTAAATTTAACTATTCAGGAGGAGAGTTCATTGTGGGATTTAGGGATAGTTGGTATAATAGACTATCTTACTTTTGGAGGTCAGTATTAAAGTGCTTTGATTTTTTTAACTTAGGTTATAAGGTAATTGTTCATTCGGGTGATATGACTTACTTTTGGCATGATATGTGGATTTCTCGTTTACCACTTAAAATTGAATTCTGGGAACTCTTTAACAATTGTAGTTTTAAAAATGTGTTGATAAAAGATGTTTTTAGAAGCGATTTGGATCCCCCATGGGAGTTTTCTTTCGATAATATATTAGAAGGGGAAATGTTAAGACAATTAGCTTTACTATATGCTAAGTTATCATTATATCACATTGATGAGTATAGGGGCTTTATTAGTTGGGGTATGGATAAGAGTCAAGTTTATTCGGTTAATTCTATGTATAACTTTATAAATTTTTCGGGAATCTCATTTCGGCCTTTTAAGCATATTTGGAAATCAAATTCTCCTCCTAAAGCTAAATTTCTAATGTGGTTAATCACTCATAAGAAACTTAATACGATTGAGCTTCTAAAGAGGAAAAATATCTTTTTTGATGTTAAGTGTTATTTTTGTAATCTTTTGAACGTGGATGTTGATCATTTATTTTTCTCATGCAATATCAATAATTTTATATTTAATATGGTTTCGAGTATATTTGTTTTTGATTGTTCTAATTCTTACAATAGTTGTGTCGAATATTGGGATTCTTATAGATTTGTTTATAATGGTAGTAAAAGATACATTTTAGATTCCTTAGTCACTATCATAAGTTGGTTCATTTGGTTTGAGAGGAATCAGAGATGTTTTCATTCTAATTCTATTTCTACAGATAATTTAATTATTAAAATAGTTTATTTTTGTTTGGAATGGATGTCTAATTCACATTACAAGCTATTCGGGAAATTGGGCTTTGAGAGTTTTTTGATTAAGGTCAGTTTTAATTTGTATCTATTTATTAGAATCAACAATTTTTTTCGTAATAGATATCGCATTGGTTGTTAATTTCTTTTATTAGTCATTTCATTGTTTTTTTCTTCTATACATATATGTACGGTAGATAAATATGTATGAATATATATATGCATATATAATATATATATATATATATATTTATATACATATATATTTCCATATATATGTGTGTGACAAATTATTAATAGTTTGTTGAGTTTTTCGCAGATTCAGGTCATTGATTAAGAGGAAGTACTTAGTGGATAGCTGGAGGGATTGTTCATTTCAGGTTTTCAGGTTGATGGATAGTATTGTGGAGCTTAGAAGATTGCTGTTTGGATTGAAGACTTGCGTTTCATTTGTAGTTCTTTGGGCTTATTGTTAGAGAGTTTTTGATGTTATTTCTTCATTATTTTTGTTTTTCATAGAGACTATGGTTATTGTATTGGAGTAGATATACTTCAATATCGGATGGTGGCCTTGCCGGAATTCGATATTGGAGTAGATGGGTGGTGGTTTATCCGGAGCTCATCTATCTACGATCCTTTACATTCCTAGAGCCGTGATAGGTTTTACCTCGTATTTTTATGTGCTATAGTCAAACTCTGTATCTATGTTTTTTATTATATATATGTGTGCTCTCTTCTCTTCAGAAGATCACACATTTTTTGTATTCAAAAAAAAAAAAAAAAAAAAAGATGTCGAGGTGCTGCCCAAATGTAGATTAAAGGGGAATAATTCTAGTTTTTCTACAGCAACAATATAAGGAGACATTTTCTGGACCTTAATCAAATCACCGTGAGTTCTATTTATTTTTAGATCATTTATTTAAATAGTGTTTTGATAGTAAATGAATTGGATCTGAAAAGTAACAATATTTATATGTGTATATGTTTCACCGTCAATTATTTATTCAGTTCACAATTATTATATGTTCATATATACACCTTTCTTCCTTATCCCCTTTTTTGTCTTTTATATATTTACAGTCTTTTTATGCCTATTTATTAAGTTTGAGTTAGGATCAATTTTCTCCTTTTCCTTTTATTTTACGCTGAGCCTGGGTCATTGAGAGCCTAGGCCATTTCCATTAGGGTTGCGTATAATTTGGAATAAATTGGAACAACATGTATTGACAATAAAGAGAATTAGGAATATTATTACTTGAGAACTTTTGACTGTAAATTGGGGGTAATTACAAAAGGGAAGAATATGCAAACATGTTAATCTAAACAGATTGGGCTTAATTTAGATGTTAAGGAAAAATATGTTGATCATATTTAATTATGTAAAATGTGTTACTATAATTTATACACATCTGAGAAGATGCTTGTCTGTTTTGGGAAAGGGGTTGTACACAGAATAACATTCATAAGAAATGTCATTTACAACCATTCTTATTGATGAACTTAAACTTGCTCGGTTAAACATGTTAATTAATAAGCTAAGAAGTCTCACGTCTTGCTATTTATATCCAGTTTTGGGACTCTTAAAATCCTAGTTACTTGGAGGCACAAGCCCAGGGAGTGTGTAACGACCCGGCGAATTTGCGACTCTGAAAATTGACACAAATACCAATGTCGGCTATTCAGACATGGGGAATACTGGATAATTAAAAGAAAGAAGTTAGAGGGTGAGAAGTAGAAAGAAAGAAATTTAGAATAGAAGCAAGAAGAATACAACAGAATCAGAGTAACTACGAATCTCTCAGCAGAACAAATAAAATATATTATAACATAACTTTGAAATACAAAACCATAACTATATATACGTACCATTGTAATATAACACCACAGCGGAAATAAAACTCTATATATAACTAATGTCGAAGCCTCGTGCTCCAAGCTCCTCTAAGTATACTTGTAAAATCCCGACTACTTGACTGCCCGTGCAAATTTGGGCACCTAAGAGTTTAGGGAAAACAAAACAAAATAAACTCTAGGTCAGTCATGGGACTGGTGCTAGTAAACTCCAACCATTCGGTTTAACTTTTCAAAAATCCTTTTCAAAGAAATGATAATCGTAAGACCGATCCGCACATAAACACGAATGGTTTTTACCTTATGATAACCCAAAACATTTTCAAAATCAATACTTTTCTGATATTATAATAATGTCTAATCACAAATAATTAACAACTTAGTAGAACGCTTGCATCTCACGCTCCACATATATATAGTATACAATCAAAACTGCAGGCGCTTATTGGAGATTGGATTCCGATTACGACAAGGTATGGAACCACCTGCCAATAATGTATCTCTAGAGAGGAACACAGTGGGTTCAACAAGAATGTCTTGCAACCCGGCCACACATGACCGACCACTCATTTCTCTTGAGTGTATCGAATATATTGTCACCTACGGTTGCTAGCAACCTAACCGTTCCTGGGAGATACAGAAGCGAAAAGAAGTAACAAATATGAATATTCTCTAGATGGTGACAATACACCCTAATGGGGCGACCCACATAGCTATGCTGCTTGCCAAATTTTTGTCATTTCCCGGCTGATGAGACATGAGGCCATAACATATCTTTTGATAGATCATACATTCATTTACTTTGAATGCCACATCGTCATACCCCAACAAATCACAAATTAATTTCCACAAAAATACCACGAGTATAAAGCTAAGAGAAACGAATTCCTCCGCCACCAAACATGGATACGTTTGAAGCGATCAACTTACGTGATCCATAAGATATATTGTGTTAGACATTCGTCCATACACGTTGTCCTGAGTATGGACAAACCGAAGGCACTATTCTATAAACAGGACAGCCCTTGCATAACTCCGTCTTCAATTATCTTCATCATATTATTGATTCGCAACGCTAGTGCCCTTACGGAGTGGTTTTCAAATAATTAATCTGATCCCGGTCTCTCCGTATTGACGACGGAAAATGGTCAAAACATTGATAGCCGGTGATTTAACTATCAAAGGAAACATGTGTATAAACAATGGTCGTATTTCCAAATGGAAATCTTACCGAGAAAATCATCAATTAACACTGACCCCCTTTAAAATAATTTGTCATTCAATTATCCATTTCCCTATCTCCGTTTCCATGTATTCATAAATTATTATTTTCTAAATTTAGAAAATATACATTATTAATCATTGGAAAATATTTCCATATTTACTCTCATTTCTTATTTTCTATATTAGAAAACATTTCTGATTTTTATTTGGAAAACATTTCCAAAACTCCTTCATTAGATTTAAACAGATGTTTAAATAAAATATCGCTATGCCAACTCGAACCATTAACATTTATTAACTAAATTAAATTAACTAACCCTCGCCATCGAACCTTAACCATTCCTTAGTTAAGAATGAAGTCAATCAAGTTGGGGTATTGTAGTGGCCCGAAAATCCCCACCCTCCAAATCGACCGCAAGGCCCGATCCGAAAATTAGAAATCTTAGGTTCGCTAACTCTAAGCATAAAACACATCAGAACAAATAACAGAAGACATTTATAAACATCATGATAATGATACATCAGAGTACAGAATATCAAAGTATATCGAAAAATAATAATACAGCGGAAGATTAATTTACGATAATTGCAATACAATGCACAGCAGAAGACTATAAATATCTGGACATAGTTTAAGGCATCAATCCATAATCCTGCTCAATATATCTGCAAAATAAAACTACTCGACTGCCTGTGTGGAAAATAAGGGAACCCGAGTTTCAAGGGAAAAACAAACTACAGGTCAGTCATTGGACTAGAGTGAGAACTCTAAACAGTTATAAACTTATATAAATGATAAGTCAAATTATAGGACCACGCTGCTAATGCGGAACGGGTTTACCCCCATGAGTGCCAGTGTATAAACAACAATCAATATAGATATATCGATCTACTATGCATCAATCAACTTGCAATATCCCAATCTGCCCGTTTAGATTAATCACCATACTTAGATTTTCCAAATCCAATTTAATTTACAGAAATTATTCCATTGGACTTTATTTCCCGATTTCCATTTCAAATCATTTGAAATACATATCTAGCTTTTATATCAAAGTAGATTTCACTTCGGGATCTCAAATCAAATCATCTGGAAATATGAGTTCCAAATCATAACAATGCATACAAACAAGTATGCAACTAAATATCGGGCTCCACCCTAGACAAGGTAAAGGGCACGCACCTATGCAACTCGATATATATATGTGCACCTCCCACTGTGGAGTAGGCTACACCGACGATTCACCTCCCACGTATGGAAGCATACACTGCCCATCTCACCCATACTTTTAGTCGTCCGGGTTACCAGAATATTTAGCCACACACTAAATCATTTTTATATCCCGAAGTGGGGAAAATCATTTCACAACATAATAATCACAAGTACTTTCAAACTATAGTACTTCACATTAGGAATTCACACATACGATCAATCACTATTAATCACATAAACTTTGAGCTCGTGTGTCTCAAAGAAGGGTGTTAAGGAAGAGAATAAATTCTCTGCCACTAAACAGATACATCATAGATAGCAACTAATCGAATATGCGATGAACTACAATGTAAAACCATAACACATTTCCAAATCATTTTGAAATCATCGGGTTTTATTCCTTGAAATCCTTTCTGTTTTATAAAACATTTTTAATAAACATTCCCTGTCCAAAATCGGGAATACATTTCTTTTCACTTAAGAAAATATCATTTCAAAATCACTCATTAAATTTGAAATGAACACAACAACATCGCTACATATCTGATAGTCAAACCGTGAAGTGTTTCACAAGAGTTAGCATACAAATATTTTTACCTAACCCAGTGCTAAATGTAAAAGCATATTTTGGTCAAGAACTGGTCGAGCACAATCCAAATAATCAATCAATATCCACAACCAAGTAAATTTGATTTAATCACATCAGGTGTTTTGGTAAACTCAATTACCATTTATTCATTCACAATCTAATTAAAGATTTATTCAAACTCCAATTGGTTTTGATCCCAAAAATCATTTCTTATTGATTGTTCAGCTTTCTAGAAATTAATCCTGCTTAAACACAGTTCATGACAAACCCAAAATCCAATTCAATATTAAATACAAGGCTCTGAATAGAAATTATATCGGCTTATATTCAATATCAAATTCTGAAATCAACAAATATCGTATTGGGAATAACGATATATATATCTTCCAAATTCCTCCACAATATCTGTATAATCAGGAATCCAATATCGAAATATTCTGAAGATAATTTCAATTCAAATCCATTTCAATTCATATATTGGAAATTCTGGTTATTTGAAAAGCCATTCTCAAATCCAATTTATTTATTTAAAAATATTGGATTATAATTCTAGTTCATAACTAGTTCATTTCAGTAAATATGTATTTTTCTCTTTTCAAATATGGATTTTTAAGCCCAATCCTTTCCAAATCATTTAATATGATTTTACACAAATTATTAATATTTTTAATAATTTTTTCAAGGCCCATACAATCGATTTCCATATACGATCATCGAACTGCACTTACAACGACCTTTTCCAAATTTGATTTCGACATTATTCTATATCCAATAGTTTGATTTAAAATTCTTAATATTCATTGGAAAGTTCTTTTCGATACGAACAGTCTTGGTTTTAGGAGAATCCGACGATCGGATCTCCCGTAATGTCTATTCGAAGTCAATGGTCGAAATTCACGAACTACCGCGGCGCGGCGTGTTTTATTCAGGCCATTTAATATATATAATATATATTATATATATTTTATCGATTTCCATTTAAAATGTATTTTATATATAATTTAAATTCGTTTTAAAAATGATTTCAACTTCATATTCAATTTTAAATCAAAATTGAATATTCCATATATATTTTTATTTTCCATTCCATATATATATTTATTTTCCATTCCATATATATTTTCCATATCTTATATATATATATTTTCCACTCCACATCACATATATATTTTCCATATCGTATACATATATTTTCCACATCGCTATATATATAATTTTCACGTCGCTACATATATAATTTTCACATCGCTATATATATAATTTTCACACTGCTATATATATATATATATATATATATATATATATATATATAATTTTCACATTACATATATATAATTTTCACATTACATATATATTATTTTTACATCGCTATATATATAATTTTCACATCGCAATATATATAATTTTTACATCGCTATATATATAATTTTCACATCGCTATATATATACAATTTTCACATTGCTATATATATAATTTTCACATTACATACATATAATTTTTACATTACATACATATAATTTTCACATTACATACATACATATATATATATATATATATATATATATATATATATATATATATAGTTTTCACATTTCATATATATATCGTTTTTATATTTCATATATATATCATTTTCATATTTCATATATAAATATATATATATATATATATATCGTTTTCACATTTCAATCAATTTCAACCACACAATACAATCAAACAAACAAGTCGTCCATGGTCTGTGGGCGACGGGGAGCGGTTCATATATGCAGTTACAAAATAAATAACTGTACAAAGAAAATTATAGTGAGGAGTTCTCACATTTGGGTTCCACTCCATCAGTTTTGTCTGAATTTCTGAACTGTTTCGATTTGAAATTGCCTGAAATTCTGACGTGCTCTATTTTGGACGTGGTCAATTTTGTTGTGAGGCTCTCGTCCTCACGATCACAATGGATTCATTTTTGTGCGATTCCAACCTCGTACGGAAAAGATATGATATTTTAAAGCTTAATTACATAATGTAATAATTAAATTTTTATTAATTACACTAATAACCTTTGATTACGTTTAAACTAAACGTTGTTGCAACTCCACCTTTCGTTCTCACTGTATCGAGAAAACCTCACCACCAAGAATCAAGCTCTGCCGCTGCCAGAGCCTTCCGCCCCCAGGTCCGAGGGCGCCACGACGATCCCCGTTGAAAACTGCGCCTCCCCCTTGTCTCCCTGACCAACTCGAAGGCTGCTGTGCATCGGAATTTGTGCCTGAACGGCGACAGTTCGAAGCAGGGTTTCCCCCTTGTTTCAACCCTAAATCAGATCATATTGGAATGAACGTGAAGATCGCAGGAAGTTGGATCGTTTTCTGTTTGGAAGGAGTACAATTTCGCAACGACGAGGGAGAAAAATCACTCCAAAAATCAGACGCTTACCACCGTTTGTTTGGGCTGGCGCCTAGGGTTTTGGCCCCCCTCCTTTTATAGAAGATTTATTTTATCTTAATAATATTTAATTTTCTTTTAATCTAAAAATAGTTGTTCATTCATACTAACTCCACATCGAACCGAACGAGTGTCGCCCCTAGCTAATTACCCCCATTCTGAGCACAATGGGATATGTATCATAAGCCAGTTCGACTGTTTCGATCGGTTTTTGCCAAACTCAAAATATAAATCTATATATTGAATTTGAACGCATGTTTCAATTTACTGGGGCCACATACGGACCCTGAAAATTCCCGAAAAATATTTTCTAGCTTCGCATTGACGATATGGTCCTAACAAAACTAATTTTGTCAAATTTGAAGACCGTTTGAAAAATATCCATTTTCTGGTCGATCCAAATTGACCGAAATTGACAAAACACGTTTTACTTCGCCACGCTCACATATTGATTTCAAAAATTATGAATTTTGGAATCTAGCACTAACTTTACGTTCCGGAACCAACAAGAGTGGTTTTGTCGAAAACGGAGGTCGTTTGCAAAATCGCTATTTTTAAGGGCCTTTATATATATATTAAAAAATATATAAATTACACAGCGACTTTTCTGAATTTTAAATTGGACGTAATTGTCAACTTTTAAACGAAATCTCAGTTTCTCAACTTCGTTAGAAAGATATAGCTAAACAGATTCAAATATTTCTTGTTTTGCTGAAATCCAATTTATTATGAATCCTGTACATTCATTTGAAATTTGAAATCGAATTTTCAAACTACCGCGCCATTTTCAATTCCTTTTATAATTAAAACTAAATTTTTATATTCTAACGACGATTCAAATAAATATATATGTTCTAATTCTATTCAAAATTAATTTTTTTGTCATTATTATTTAAAATAAATTGTTATAAATATTCAAAATTCATTAAAATTGCCAAAATAAAAATTTTAAATTGGCTATGATTTTCAGGGTTGTTACAATCTCCCCTATTTAAAATCTTTTTGCCCTCGAAAAGGAACAGAGCAGAAAGTTGTTTAACTAATCAATTAAACTTTCATTCTTCAACTTTTCAATTTCTAAGGATTTCTAATTTTTCAAAAATTTGTCTAACACCCTAAATTTTTGAAAAATTCCGCCATAACCTCCTTTGTACGGGGAGCACCGGGAAAATCCCCAAACCGCCACACAGACCCTCTAGTCTAGAAAAAAGAAAAAGCCAATCGGCTTACAAAATCATCCAAACCCAATAAATTAGTAAACATGTACCTATTTGTCGGGCATACAATTTTATTCCTCATCTCTAGCCTCTTTGCTATGACCTTTTCAATGTATATACACGTATATGCATGCAGTTTCAATCAAATTTTCAATTCAGTTCAATATTTGACAAAATTTGGCTACATTTATCATTCAATTCTCTTATGGGTTTAATTGTACCAACATTTTAATTAGTCAAACAAATAATCAAACAACACAACCGGCAATCAATTTGTGGATTAGCTTTTCAATCATATAACTTTTATATATTCAAAATCATATTTTTAAAACCAGATTATATATATAATCACAAATACGATATTTATAAACATATGGCTCTCAACTCATTCTGGGGCATTTCTAACCCCATCTCTAACGAGTCACTCATTCTAGAATGCTACTGATTCTATCTCTAATGAGGATTCTTTCATAGGATATTACTAATCCAATCTACAATGAGTCTTTTATTCTATTCAAACGAGTTGTACCCCAAAGAGTTGAGTTAACCAAAGCTCTGATACCATATGTAGTGACCCGAAAATCCCCGCCCTTCGAATCGACCGCAAGGCCCGATCCAAAAGTCAGAAATCGTCGATTTGCTAACTCTGGGCATACAACACATCAGAAAAAATAACAGAAGACATTTATAAACATCATAATAATGTTACAACATAGTACAGAATATTAGAGTATATCGAAAAATAATAAAACAAGGGAAGAATAATTTACAATAAATGTAATACAATGCACAGCGGAAGACTATAAATATCTGGACATAGCCTAAAGCTTCAATCCGGAATCCTTCTCAATATATATGCAAAATAAAACTACTCGATTGTCCATGTGGAAAATAGGGGCACCCGAGTTTGCAAGGGAAAAACAAACCACAGGTCAGTCATGGGACTGGTGTGAGAACTCTAAACAGTTATAAACTTATATAAATGATAAGGCAAATCATAGGACCACGCCGGTAATGCGGAACGGGCTTACCCCCATGGATGCCAGTGTATAAACAACAATAAATATAGATATATGGATCTACTATGCATCAATCAATGTGCAATATCCCAATCTACCCGTTTAGATTAATCACCACACTCAGATTTCCCAAATCCAATTCAATTTACAGAAATTATTCCTTTGGACTTTATTTCCCGATTTCCATTTCAAATCATTTGAAATACATATCTAGCATTTATATCAAAGTAGATTTCACTTCAGGATCTCAAATCAAATCATTTGGAAATATGAATCCCAAATCATAACAATGCATACAAACAAGTATGCAACCAAATATCAGGTTCCCCCTAGACAAGGAAAAAGGGCACGCACCTAAGCAACTCGATATATATATATATATATATATATATATATATATATATATATGCGCCTCCCAATATGGAGCAGGCTACACCGACGATGCACCTCCCACGCATGGAAGCATACACCGCCCATCTCACCTATACATTTAGCCGTCCAGGTTACCAGAATCTTTAGTCACACATTAAATCATTTTTATATCCCAAAGTGGAGAAAATCATTTCACAAACATTATAATCACAAGTACTTTCAAATTATAGTACTTACCATCAGCAATTCACACATATGATCAGTCGCTATTAATCACAAAACCTTTGAGCTCATACGTTTCAAAGAAGGGTGTGAAGAAAGAGAATAAATTCTCCGCCACCAAACAGATACATCATTAATAGAAACTAATCGAATATGTGATGAACTACAATGTAAAACCATAATACATTTCCAAATCATTTCGAAATCATCAGTTTTTAGCCCTTGAAATCCTTTCTGTTTTATAAAACATTTCTATAAAACATTCCCTGTCCAAAATCGGGAATACATTTCTTTTAACTTAAGAAGATATCATTCCAAAATCATTCATTAATTTTGAAATGAACACAACAACATCGCTACACATTTGATAGTCAAATCGTCAAGTGTTTCACAAGATGTTAGCATACAAATATTTTTACCCAACCCAATGCTAAATGTAAAAGCATATCTTGCTCATGAACTGGTCGAGCACAATCCAAACAATCAATCAATATTAACAACCAAGTAAATTTGATTTAATCACATCACGGGTTTTGGTAAACTCAATTACCATTTATTCATTCACAATCTAATTAAAGATTTATTCAAACTCCAATTGTTTTAATCCCAAAAATCATTTCTTATTGATTTTTCAACTTTCTGGAAATTAATCCTGCTTTTACTCGGGTTAAAGAACTAATGTCATTTAAACATAGTTCACGACAAACCAAAAATCCAATTCAATATTTAATACAAGGCTCTGAATAGAAATTATATCGGCTTATATTCAATATCAAATTCTAAAATCAACAAATATCGTATTGGGAATAACGATATATATCTTCCAAATTCCTCCACAATATCCGTATAATCAGGAATCCAATATCGAAATATTCTGAAGATAATTTCGATTCAAATCTATTCCAATTAATATATTGGAAATTCTGGTTATTTTAAAACCCATTCACAAATCCAATTTATTTATTTAAAAATATTGGATTATAATTCTAGTTCATAAATAGTTCATTTCGATAGAAATATATTTTTTATCTTTTCAAATATATTTTTTTTCAACCCTGTAATAACCCGGAAAATCTAGGCCAGTTCAAATTTTTTATTTTTGCAATTTTAGCGAATTTTGAATATTTAAAATAGATTATTTTAAATAATAACAACGAGAAATTTATTTTGAATATAATTAGAACGTATATATTATATACGCCGTCGTTAGAATATAAATATTTATTTTAAATTATAAATAGAATTGAAAATGGCGCGGTAGTTCGATAATTCGATTTCAAACTTCAATTGAACATACCGGGTGCAAAACAATCCGGATTTTAGTGAAACCAAAAATGATAGGATCTAATTGGGAATATCTTTCCAACGAACCCGAAAAATCAAAATTTTATAGTGGGGATCAAAAGATATGTCCAGTTGAAAATTCTGAATAATCGGTATGGAATTCCGGCCCTTAAAAATGGACATTTTGCAAACGACCTCGGATTTCGACGAAACCACTTTTGTTGGGTCCGTGATGTCAAATAATTGCTAGATTCCAAATTTCATAATTTTTCGAATCAATATGTGAGCGTGGCAAAGGAAAACACGTTTGACCAGTTTCAGTTGATTTTAATCGACTGGAAAATGGCCATTTTTCCAACGACCTCAGAATTCGACGAAACTAGTTTTGTTAGGACCGTATCGTCATTACGAAGCTAGAAAATATTTTTCCAGGAATTTTTCTAGTTAGTATGTGACCTCGGTAAATTGAAATTCGCGTTCAAATTCAATATATAGAGTTATATGTTGATTTTAACGAAAACTGATCGAAACGATCGAATCAGCCTACGATACATATCCCATTGTGTTCAGAATGGGGGTAGAACGCTATAGACGACATGCGGTGGGCCTTGTTTCGAGGTCGAAATAGAAAGCCAACCTTTGGGATAATTTAAATAATTAAATATATATAATATAATAACCTCACCCCTCACGTTCTCTCTCCACTCTCTCACTCTTCCGCTCAAATCAGAAGAAAAAGGGGGAAACCCACGAGCTCTTCGCCCCTCCTCCTAAGGCGCCACCACCTCTTCACCGGCGCCACACCCATGGCCGCGACCACACTCTCTCGCGCCTCCGTCCCTCCCCTTCGATTGAAACCCGCGAGTCCCAAATCCGGCCACCTGAGCAAATGCAGCGCCGCCGCCAGCCATGGGAGTCCCGCCACCGTACGTCGCAGCCTCCCACCACCACTGGCAACCACCCGCAACTCCCCTCCGACGCCCTTCACCTCTCACTCCCTCTCTTCTTCTAAAACCCCCATTTTCCTCCACCAAAAATCCGTCAACTCCGGCTGTTTCCCCCCTGCCGAGGCACCTCAGCACCCACCATCACCCTGCGCTCTTCCCCCCTCCTCAGAAAGAATGGTAGTGAGTTTGTTTACCCTTTATTTTATTTTATTCTTATTTTATTTTATGCAATTGTTTTATAAAATGAAAAAAAATATAAATCAGTTTTTATGTTAAATAACATTGTTTATAAAATAATGGAAATTTATATATCTTTGGTTAGTAAAAGAAGTGATCTTTAAACTATAAAAGATTTGATTTTTACCATTATAAAGACGATATTTTTACCATTGTAAAGACGATATTTTTACCATTGTAAAGAAGCGATTTTTCATAGCAAAAAGAAATGATTTTCAATAATATAAAAATTGAATTTTTATATTCATGAAGGTGAGATTTTTTATTCGAAGAAAGATATGATTTTTATTTATAATAAAAAATACGATTTTTGTTATGACATTAGCGATGTAAAAATATAATTTTTACATATAAAATAAGTGAAGTGAAAATATGATTCTTCTATATTGAATAGTGAAATAAAAATTCTATTTTTACAATATAGAAGTAGCTATAAAAATTTGATTTTTATATATTGAATAGCATAGTAAAAATTCGATTTTTATATATTGAATAGCATAGTAAAAATTCGATTTTTATATATTGAATAGCATAGTAAAAATTCGATTTTTATATATTGAATAGCATAGTAAAAATTCGATTTTTATATATTGAAAAGCGAAGTAAAAATTCGATTTTTACATTTGTAGAGAATACGGGCAACGAAGGTGATAAAAAAGCGAGAGCGATGAAGATTTCTATAAATGAAGAGTCGAGATGATTGGATAGCTATTGGTGAGAATTACTCACCTTTCAATTTCTTTTCAAGTTATATTTATATACTAGGATGCAGACGGTGTTTAGTAGCACCCGACACAATCGTCCACAGACCATGGACTTGTTTGTTTGGCTGTGTAGTTGGTTAGATTATTTGATTGGAATTTGATTGTTTGATGAAATGGAAATTGACTTGATTGATGTGTGAATGGCGTGGGCCTTCACTAGACCGGGGATAAGGCTAGACCTTGTCCTGTTTCTAGTATCGTGTCGTTATGCCGCCGAAATTTTCTAAAATAAGTTAGAAAAATAAAAATATCATTTTATTTGAAGAATGAACTGAATAGAAATTCATATGTTGAAATAAAATGTTTTTATCATTAAAAATATAATTTTTAACGTGAAGTGAATAAAATAAAATATTCATTTACAAACCGGACGGTTTGTTTATGTACACTGATTTGACTGACATTGATTGGGACGATAAATTTCACACATCGCCCAACTGCACAAATAAAATCTGTGTTTGATTGTTTGAAACCCCACACGGGTGTTGGGATGAAATTTGAAGTTCACTCATCCTAATTGATTAAATATATCGATCGATTGATTGACAGGCTGTTATAAGCGTTATATATCTATATTTGATGCTTATACAGTGTAGTGCACTTTGGTTGATGGTTGACTATTTTTCAATGCTATTATATGTGTGTGATGTATGAAAATCCATATAATTAATATTATATGGTGATTGATTGGGCCTCATTACAATTTAGGAAATAAAGAATATTATAAAATAAAGGTTCATGTGTTGACTGTACTCATCCGTTGAGATTAGTCATGTGTTGAACGAAGTATTTTAATAATAAATTTTACATCTTTATCAATATTATAAAATAAAGGTTCATGTGTTGACTGTACTCATCCGTTGAGATTAGTCATGTGTTGAACGAAATATTTTAACAAAAATAGTCACACGTGGACGGTACTCATTCGTTGAGATTAGTCGTGTGTTGACAAATAGAAATATTTGAAATAGAAATATTTGAAATAGAAATATTTGAATAGGAATATTTGAAATAGGAATATTTGAAATAGAAATATTTGAAATAGAAATATCTGAAAAAGAAATATTTGAAATAGAATATTTGAAAATAGAAATATATGGAGCCGTATTGACTAGATTGACGCCATTTTGACGTGAACGATATTTATATCGATTTTATTCATTTTAAAATGAATATTGAAAAGTGATTTCGAAATCGAATATTTTGAAATGAAGTTTGAATTAAATTGAATAGAAAACAAATTCGATTTGAATCGATTAGAAAACAAATTTGATTTGAATCGATTAGAAAACAAATTTGATTTGAATCGATTAGAAAACAAATTTGATTTGAATCGATTAGGAAACAAATTTGATTTGAATTGATTAGAAAACGATTTCGAAATGGATTGAATATATAACGACTCGAATTCGAATTGAATTGAAAACGAATTGAATTCGAATTGAATATATAACAGATTTGATTTCAATTGAATATATAATGAATTTGATTCAAATAGAAAACGAAACAAATTTGATTTGAATAGAAAATGAATTTGAATAGAATAGAAATCAATTGAATTTGAATAGAATAGAAAATCAATTGAATTTGAATAGAATAGAAAATCAATTGAATTTGAATAGGATAGGAAACGAATTCGATTTGAATTGAATAAATAACGAATTCGAATTGAATTGAATAGATAACGAATTTGAATTGAATTGAATGTAAAACCAATTCGAATTGAATTGAAAACGAATTCGAATTGAATTGGAAACAAATTGAAACGAATTCAAATTGAAACTTGAATTGAATAGAAATGAATTTTAAAACGAATTTATAAGGAAAGATTCAATTTTGATTTGAATTGAAATGGAAGTTGAAATTGTTTTTGAAACGAATTTAAAACTATTTATATAATTCGTTTTAAATAGTAATCGACGAAATATTTATTATATATATATATTTATATATAATATAATGGCCTGAATAGAACGCGCCGCGCCGCGGCAGTTCGTGAATTTCGACCATTTACTTCGAACGAACATTACGGGAGATCCGACCGTCGGATTCTACTAAAACCGGAACTATTGGGTTCGTATCGAAAAGAGCATTTTAACGAATATTTGAAATTTGAAATCTAACGGTTGGATTTGGAGTTACGTCCAAATCAAATTTGAAAAAGGTCGTTGTAAGTGCATTTCGATGGCCATTGTTGGAAATCGATTGTACGAGCCTTAATAAAATTATTAAAATTAGTAATAATTTGTGTAGAATCATAAGAAATGATTTGGGAAAATTTGGGATGAAAAACTCCATATTTGAAAAGATAAAAATAGATTTTTATCGAAATGAACTAGTTTTGAACTAAATTTAAAACCCAATTATTTTTAAATAAATGAATTAGATTTAAAAAGGGGTTTTAAATAAATCGGAATTTCTAATATATTTGATTGGATTTGAAATGGGTTTATCGTGAACGGTGTTTTAAAGAACACTAGTTCTTTAACCCGATAATAAATAGAATGTGATTTGGGTTTGTCGTGAACTGTGTTTTAAATAACACCTAGTTCTTTAACCCAGTAAAAGGAGTTTTAACAAATCTGCAATTAGATTGAAATGTGAATTCGTAATCTAAATTTCCAAATTTAGAAAATGAACGAGAATGGAGTATTATCAGTTTTGCTCCAAAGCGATAGTTAAATCTTTAATTAGATTTGAACGTGAAATGGTAATTAATTTTACCGATAACACCTTGGTGTTAGATATGGAGTGTTACCAGTTTTGTTTCACGGGATGAATAGGTTGGGATTGGGAAATAAAATAAATAATTACTTCGGTGTGGTTCGCTAATCTCGACTAGTTTAGAAAAACCATAATTTGGTTTGAAACGACATCCAAAGGAAGATTACAGGATAAATTTTGAAGAATTTGTCTTGGATAAAATTAATGGGAACCTTTCCCTAAGAATGTGGAATTTAGAAACTAGCTGTAGGTTGGCTAAGAAGAATGGTTTCCTGGGTATTGATATGATGTTGGTTTCGGCCTTCGGGGTTAATGTTTGGGAAATTTTCTCTTGCTAATTTGCGGTTAGTGACTAATGAATTGGAATGAGGCGTATGTTGTGTTTGTGTAACATTTGTTTTTAATATACGCGGGTTGTTCGGAAAGTCCGGGTTTACACCCATTCTGAATAACCGATTCGACGATATGTCGAAGATGAAGACGGTGGTTGAAGACCGGAAGTCTTCACATCGTTTGGGTAATTACTGACGATCCTGATTGGGCTGTACACCCAAGAGGATGGAAATAGTTGGTGGTCGTCCAGACGTACTTGGAGATGGATGGATATGCGAGGAAAGTGCCTCCGGTTTCGTTCAGACCCAGAACGGACTTGTAAATGGATTGTGTGTCTGACATTGGATTTTATTCTGTGTTGATTGATTTCTATTAATTATACATCTGTTTGGCGGCGGAGAATTTATTCTTTTGCTTAACGCCCTTCTCTGAGATGTACGAGCTCAGAGGTTGTATATCGATGGACATCAGTCACATGGCATGAATTGCCCGTGTGGCACACTAAGATGCAATAATCAAGGCTTCTGTTGAAAAGAAAAGTCTTGTGGTTGATGATCAAAGCACGCCTACATGGCAGCTTTGTGTATAACGTGAATTCGCGAGCCTCACATCTCGGTATGAGTTAAAAACGGGATGAGGACCCAAGGAGTGCACGACGTTTCTTTCTAGCTTTGGTGGTGTCAGTGACTTACCTGCCCTGACATTTATATACTTTTCACCTATGTGGTTGTTGGATGAGGCGCCTCGATTATAGGTCTGTAAGGACCGGGAAACGTGTGTTCAGGCATAATTAATCCTCTAACGTAAGTGAGGACCGGGCTTGGAGGATCCCAGGGTTGCCCAGAGTGCGTAGCCCTGAGGCATTTGCTAGAGTGTCTCGAACGCGGAAAGGAGCTTGCCCCTTGCCTCGACTCATGACGGAAATCCAATTTCCAATACGTGATATTGCGGTTTTAATTGTAGAACTAGTATGGCGACATGATATATGGTACCCATGCCGTCTATGATTTATATTTATGACTGAAACTGTTTTGACACTATACACTTATTATGGTATCAAATGATTTGTTTTAAACGTACCAAGCATGTTTGGCTATTATAAGGGAAAACCCTATCCTCCGGCTTGCGTTGCATTGTGTGATGGGACCTGGGTCTTATAATAGCTTCATTTTTCGAAAAAGCATTGCGTTGTTTATTCTATGCACTGGTATTCTTGGGAGGAAACCCGTTCCGTGTTATACGGCGTGGTCCCTTGAATCACTCTCTTTTAAAGTAAAGTTTTAAATAACTGTTTTAGTTCTCACACCAGTCACGTGACTGACCTGGAGTTTATTGTTTTAACCTAAACTCTGGGTGCCCCTATTTTCCGCACGGGCAGCTAGTAGTTTTGGTTTTGCAGATTTATATTCACAGGATTCTGGTTTACAGCTGGAATGATATCCGGAAAGCTCTGTATCCGTATATCACCTTCAGTTGTGCTTTGTATTATTTTCCGCTGCTATGTAATTTATTGTAATCTCTGATATTTATCGAATGTAATTTATTCATTTATACTCTGTATATTCTTGTATCTGATGGAATTGTTGTAATAACAATGAAATCTTCTTCCGTCTGCGTTCATTTGTGTGTTGTTCTCAAAGTATTCGCTCTTTCCTTCACGGGGAAGTTACAGGTTCTTACAGTGGTATCAGAGCTTTGGTTTACAGAGCTCGAGAACAAGACACATTAGAACCATACGAAAGGATTCATCAGATATTGGATTAGTAATATCCAATTAGAATGACTCGTTAGAAATAGGATCAGTAGTATCCTAGAACGAGTGTGAAGAGTATATTTTCCAAATGAAAACAATTTTGTTTTGAAAATCTAAATCATTTTATACGTATTTGATTATTTATTTATTTTGAATATGGACAATCGAGTATATAAAGATTTTGCATATACGCGTCATGAACGTATATTTGAAGTTTTAATATACTGGATAGATATAGAATCATAATCTAGTGGCCCGAAGATGATTCTGATGGTTGAGTACTCGTCGTCAGAATTTATATTCGAGTGACGAAGGTGTGATATCTATATATTTCCATTAGACTGGTGTGAGAACCAAAACTAATATAGTTAGAACACAGTGTTGTGAATTGACATCAAAAACATGATTTTTTGTATATATATCAAATTTATGAATTTGAAACTCTAATCCACTAATTGATTAATGTTTGTGTTGTTTGCCTATTTGTTTGCTAATTCTGAACCATTATGCCTAATTGCATCAAATATTGAATTATATTGAAAATTGGTCGCATTTGCTTGCATATACATATACTTACATTGAACAGGTCATAGCAAGGAGGCTAGAGCAGAGAATAAAATTTGTTTGCCCGAAAAATAGTTACATGTTTACTACATAATTTACTGTTTTGTTTGGGTGATGATGATTTTATGAGCCTATTGGCTAGCCGCTTGGCTTTTTCTTTTTCTTTTTGAGATCAGAAGGCCTATATGGCAATTTCGGGATTTTCCCATGGCTCCCGGTGCAGGGGAGGTTATGGCGAAATTTTTCGAAAATTTAGGGTGTTAGCCAAATTTTTGAAAATTTGAAAATTCTCAGAAACTGAAAAGTTGGAGAATGGAAGCCAGATCGAACATAGAGTTGATTGATCAAACCACTTTCGACTTTGTTCCATTTCGGGGTTGAAAATTTTTAAGTAGGGGAGATTGTAATAACCCGCAAAATCTGGGCCAGTTTAAAATTTTTTTTTTTTTGCAATTTTAGCGAATTTTGAATATTTAAAATAGATTATTTTAAATAATAACAACGAGAAATTTATTTTGAATATAATAAGAACGTATATATTATATACGCCGTCGTTAGAATATAAATATTTATTTTAAATTATAAATAGAATTGAAAATGGCGCGGTAGTTCGATAATTCGATTTCAAACTTCAATTGAACATACCGGGTGCAAAACAATCCGGATTTTATTGAAACCAAAAATGATAGGATCTAATTGGGAATATATTTCCAACGAATCCGAAAAATCAAAATTTTATAGCGGGGATCAAAAGATATGTCCAGTTGAAAATTCTGAATAGTCGGTATGGAATTCAGGCCCTTAAAAATGGACATTTTGCAAACGACCTCGGATTTCGACGAAACCACTTTTGTTGGGTCCGTGATGTCAAATAATTGCTAGATTCCAAATTTCATAATTTTTCGAATCAATATGTGAGCGTGGCAAAGGAAAACACGTTTGACCAGTTTCAGTTGATTTTAATCGACTGGAAAATGGCTATTTTTCCAACGATCTCAGAATTCGACGAAACTAGTTTTGTTAGGACTGTATCGTCACTACGAAGCTAGAAAATATTTTTCTGGAATTTTTCTAGTTAGTATGTGACCTCGGTAAATTGAAATTTGCGTTCACATTCAATATATAGAGTTATATGTTGATTTTAACGAAAACTGTTCGAAACGATCGAATCAGCCTACGATACATATCCCATTGTGTTCAGAATGGGGGTAAAACGCTATAGACGACAGGCGGTGGGTCTTGTTTCGAGGTCGAAATAGAAAGTCAACCTTTGGGATAATTTAAATAATTAAATATATATAATATAATAACCTCACCCCTCACGTTCTCTCTCCACTCTCTCACTCTTCCGCTCAAATCAGAAGAAAAAGGGGGAAACCCACGAGCTCTTCGCCCCTCCTCCTAAGGCGCCACCACCCCTTCACCGGCGCCACACCCATGGCCGCGACCACCCTCTCTCGCGCCTCCGTCCCTCCCCTTCGATTGAAACCCGCGAGTCCCAAATCCGGCCACCTGAGCAAATGCAGCGCCGCCGCCAGCCATGGGAGTCCCGCCACCGTACGCCGCAGCCTCCCACCACCACTGGCAACCACCCGCAACTCCCCTCCAACGCCCTTCACCTCTCACTCCCTCTCTTCTTCTAAAACCCCCATTTTCCTCCACCAAAAATCTGTCAACTCCGGCTGTTTCCCCCCTGCCGAGGCACCTCAGCACCCACCATCACCCTGCGCTCTTCCCCCCGCCTCAGAAAGAATGGCAATGAGTTTGTTTACCCTTTATTTTATTTTATTCTTATTTTATTCTATGCAATTGTTTTATAAAATGAAAAAAAAAATCAGTTTTTATGTTAAATAACATTGTTTATAAAATAATGGAAATTTATATATCTTTGGTTAGTAAAAGAAGTGATCTTTAAACTATAAAAGATTTGATTTTTACCATTGTATAGACGATATTTTTACCATTGTAAAGACGATATTTTTACCATTGTAAAGACGATATTTTTACCATTGTAAAGAAGCGATTTTTCATAGCAAAAAGAAATGATTTTCAATAATATAAAAATTGAATTTTTATATTCATGAAGGTGAGATTTTTTATTCGAAGAAAGTATGATTTTTATTTATAATAAAAAATACGATTTTTGTTATGTCATTAGCGATGTAAAAATAGAATTTTTACATATAAAATAAGTGTAGTGAAAGTACGATTCTTCTATATTGAATAGTGAAATAAAAATTCTATTTTTACAATATAGAAGTAGCTATAAAAATTCGATTTTTATATATTGAATAGCATAGTAAAAATTCGATTTTTATATATTGAATAGCATAGTAAAAAATCGATTTTTATATATTGAATAGCATAGTAAAAATTCGATTTTTATATATTGAATAGCATAGTAAAAATTCGATTTTTATATATTGAAAAGCGAAGTAAAAATTCGATTTTTACATATGTAGAGAATACGGACAACGAAGGTGATAAAAAAGCGAGAGCGATGAAGATTTCTATAAATGAAGAGTCGAGATGATTGGATAGCTATTGGTGAGAATTTCTCGCCTTTCAATTTCTTTTCTAGTTATATTTATATACTAGGATGCAGACGGTGTTTAGTAGCACCCGACACAATCGTCCACAGACCATGGACTTGTTTGTTTTGTTGTGTAGTTGGTTAGATTATTTGATTGGAATTTGATTGTTTGATGAAATGGAAATTGATTTGACTGATGTGTGAATGGCGTGGGCCTTCACTAGACCGGGGATAAGGCTAGACCTTGTCCTGTTTCTAGTATCGTGCCATTATGCTGCCGAAATTTTCTAAAATAAGTTAGAAAAATAAAAATATCATTTTATTTGAAGAATGAACTGAATAGAAATTCATATGTTGAAATAAAATGTTTTTATCGTTAAAAATATAATTTTTAACGTGAAGTGAATAAAATAAAATATTCATTTACAAACCGGACGGTTTGTTTATGTACACTGATTTGACTGACATTCATTGGGACGATAAATTTCACACATCGCCCAACTGCACAAATAAAATCTGTGTTTGATTGTTTGAAACCCCACACGGGTGTTGGGATGAAATTTGAAGTTCACTCATCCTAATTGATTAAATATGTCGATCGATTGATTGACAGGCTGTTATAAGCGTTATATATCTATATTTGATGCTTATACAGTGTAGTGCACTTTGGTTGATGGTTGATTATTTTTCAATGCCATTATATGCGTGTGATGTATGAAAATCCATATAATTAATATTATATGGTGATTGATTGGCCCTCATTCCAATTTAGGAAATAAAGAATATTATAAAATAAAGGTTCATGTGTTGACTGTACTCATCCGTTGAGATTAGTCATGTGTTGAACGAAGTATTTTAATAATAAATTTTACATCTTTCTCAATATTATAAAATAAAGGTTCATGTGTTGACTATACTCATCCGTTGAGATTAGTCATGTGTTGAACGAAATATTTTAACAAAAATAGTCACACGTGGACGGTACTCATTCGTTGAGATTAGTCGTGTGTTGACAAATAGAAATATTTGAAATAGAAATATTTGAAATAGGAATATTTGAAATAGGAATATTTGAAATAGAAATATTTGAAATAGAAATATTTGAAATAGAAATATTTGAAAAAGAAATATTTGAAATAGAATATTTGAAAATAGAAATATATGGAGCCGTATTGACTAGATTGACGCCATTTTGACGTGAACGATATTTATATCGATTTTATTCATTTTAAAATGAATATTGAAAAGTGATTTCGAAATCGAATATTTTGAAATGAAGTTTGAATTAAATTGAATAGAAAACAAATTCGATTTGAATCGATTAGAAAACAAATTTGATTTGAATCGATTAGAAAACAAATTTGATTTGAATCGATTAGAAAACAAATTTGATTTGAATCGATTTGGAAACAAATTTGATTTGAATTGATTAGAAAACGATTTCGAAATGAATTGAAAATATAACGAATCGAATTCGAATTGAATTGAAAACGAATTGAATTCGAATTGTGTAACGACCCATATTTTTGACCGTTCAAATCGACAATAAACCCCACATGTCGACCTAAACAAATCGCAAATGCAGGTAGTTATTGGAAAAAAAGAAGAAAAAGAAAGAAAGAAGGAAAATAAAATCACAGAATCTCACAGCGGAAGGACAACATATAATAAATAAATAGCAGTTAAAGCAGTTGAAATATATACATTGGTTATAACATTCAAATGAATATCAGAGTTACACATATACAGATGTACATAATAAGCAGCGGAAAAATAATGCAGCGGATAAACATATGTATAGATAATAGATATACCAAATCTTCGTCTTCGATCTCCAAAGCACAGTCATCTTCGGTAACTGCAACGTCTGCTGACCCGAGCGTATTGCATAAAAGAAAACACAACAAACACTCGGATCAGCACTAAATCATCTCATATTAGTCAAATCAAGATACGAAATAACATCAGTATCATGAGTGCAGTAACTCAAGAGATGTTACGGGATTTTTCCATCTCTTGAGGATCCGTTAAACTAATATCTATATAATAATACGCTATTATTATAATGTCTATTCAGTAAAGTATAAATACTGAAAATAGCGTAAGCGGAATTACATTTTTACCCTTACGCCGTTTATAATACCGCAGTCTATACAGTACCGTAAAACCACCGTAAACGATGGCATCAGAGGCACTCCATAGGTACGATACAAATCAAAAATCGTATGGGGCTCGATATGGATATATATGACAAGGCACTCGAGGCAATGCCCAGGGTAGGATTCTACCAATTGCACTCCCGGACCGGTGGTAACGCATAGCAGCCACTACCGCCCACCTCGGAACACACTCCCAAAGTCATAAATGGGCCCAAATCATCATCATCATCATCATAGTCATAGAAATAGTATCGAAGAAGTGTGTCCGATCAAAGGTGCTACCTCAATTAGTCACGGTATAGCTCCTGTTTTAGTCATTTCAATTCTGACCCGAAGGTCAGGGCTATTTCGTCAACGTTCATCTTCTTCGATTCAATAAACACCTTCAAGTCATCATACTCATTCTGGATACGTCATAACGTTCACAGTTGTCAAAGTGGTATCGACACTGACAGAGAGTATGCCTTATGTCGACTCCGGTCTCTTTAACGACCAACGCCTACACCTTTCACATCGGTCGGTTCTTTTATATTGATAAAGGTTCGCTTTCATACCAAAATATCATCTTCTGCTTTGAACCCAATTTATATTCAAACGAATAAAATTTTCATATCAACATATCATAATCGTACCCAAACCGATTATATTCTAAACTAGAATATATTACATATCATTATATCATAATCATATAATATTTCAAAAACGACTTATATTCAAATAGAATATAATTTATCTCAAAGATTTTTAAATTATCACGGATTCTTATCTCAACTCCATTTGAACCAGCGGTTCAACTCAAGCATTTCCATTCGGAAGGAATTTATAATTCCAAAACACTTGTAAACTAAATATTTATATATAATAATAACAATAGTAATAATAAAAATAATAATAAAATAAATTTTATATAAATAAATATACAGGTATACATATAGGATATAGTAATTAAAATAAATTAGTAATTTAAATATTATATATTTACTTAAATATAGGTTTACTAGAAATTTTGAAAAATGAATTATAAGGAAAAATTTATTTAAAAATACAATAGTTATAAGTAAAGGTAAGTAGTAAATTTAAAGCAAGAATAATTATTTGGAATCAAATGCATAAATATATTTAAAATAAATTTCTCTAATCAAAATCTTCCTTCCTTCCAATTTCAATACTTGAATCTATCCTCCGGTCTCAACGGAGTTCATTAAATTCCATATCTCTTTTCAACCCCGTTCAACCCAACTATTTGATTTCAAGAGTTCAAATATATAATTGAACTGAGTTAAACAACTCAAATACCCTTGATTTCCAAATTTCCCAAAACTTATATTCCATAAGAATTTACTTCCTTGTAATCCAAACTCTTAATTTGAAAGATTTAAATCATACTCAAATCCCAATTTAAATATTTCCCTTTTGTTTTGGAAAATTCTTTTAACCCTTTTAAATCAACATCCCAGTTCAGAATCTTCAAAGAATTGAATTATCGAGTATCGGTACATTTCTTTAAATGAAATTCTATCAAATAAAATTTCAAATATTAAAAATCATTTAACCAACCGATGTCTGTATATAATTATCTATCCAATGGCCAAGTGATTTTAAATTTAATTTCTCGATATTTCAGGGATGGATCTATCATTTCAATCCAAATCAGGGTCACAGAGATTTATCATTTCACTCCGTGTTCTTAATTCATTTTTATCGATAAATCCCGGGTTCATTAGATGCCCGCAACATCAAGGGTAAATGGGATTTATCGTCAAAATCAACATACATTACAATATACTGAATAAAGAGCATAAAAAATGTCACTATAAATTCAGTAATAAATTTCAACCAACATCCATCACAACCATTTCATTCAACTGATCGGCATTAAACTGTTTCAGGATTTTTCGAGGGTTCGAATTCAACTAGAAATTTAAATTTAATTTAATAACAAATCAATTACTTAAATTGCATGTTAACACACTTGCATGTTAAATTTAAACCGCACATCAACAATCCAACACAACCATGCAACCAAACTTACTTCATAATTTAATTCAATAAATATGGGAATAATTCAGTATTTCGTGAGCGAAGAATCACTCACTTTTGAGTCTCCTGTTGATCGTACGTCCAACTGAAGGCCAAAATATCACAGTCTTTAAACACAGCCAGATTAGTGCCAAAACGTCCGCAATTCCGCCACGATCCCAACGCAACAAACCGCGTCCAAATCCGAGTCAATATGAAGAAGTTATGAGCATTTTACGATTTGAATAAAAACTATATATAAAATTATAAAATAACCCTCACCCACTAATATCCCGCCACGTCAGCAGGTCCCACTTCATCTTCCCGCTCCCTCATCTTTCCGCTACAGTGAATGTACGCACAAATGAACCCAAACCGATGCTACTTTGACCACCGATACACCTCGATTCTGACCACCGAAAAACACAAGGCCACCACCAACCGGAAGCTACTCGAAGGTCGCATCCTCTGACACCGGAGCTGCCATCACCAGTGGACCCACAGCAGTGTACGGCGCTGGTAACCGGAGCCCAAACCGAACCCTAAACTGCGATTTCCCTACGATCTACCCAACGATAGATGATGAGACCAAGTTCGTTGCGATCCCGACAACGATACGAACAATACCCAGAAGACGGTTTCTGCGATTTAGCTTTGAATCAAAAATACCCAAATTGAACTCTAGGGTTTCGATTTCAGAACCTTTGACCACTGATTCCGGCCAAACGAAGTACTGCATGTCAGAAAAATTGGTACCAGTAGCTTCGTATCGTCGAGAGCTTCGATTTGATGTATAATTTGTTGGGTTTTGAAGAGATTTGATTTTGGAGTTGTACTTTATTTTGAATCTAGGGTTTGGAAAAAATGTTTCTGCCATTAACGATGAAGTTTTGATAGAGAAAAGTATACGTATCATAGAAATGAGCTAATGAGGTGGTCATGGACTTAAGTTTATACATATATAGGGCCCAAATATGAGAAATACCCAATTATCCATTCACATTGGTCGCTTTCACATTTTCTCTCGTACGGTCAGACGGTAAGTCAGATTATAACGCAATTTGAAATCTTATCATAATTCACTATTCCGGTTCTGATGGCGCCAGTTTCGTCGAATTCCGAGACAGTCGCCAAAACAGTTAAATTTCACTGTTAATTAATTAATAAAATATTCAAATATTCACTTAACTGTTTTAATTCAATTTGAATATCCATTAAAGTCAATTTAAACCAAATTATAACTTAAATAAATTCTGTAAACTTATTTCACAATTTTTAAGTTCCATATTCGATTATATTTCAAATTTGAAATTTGAATTTCAAATTAAATTTAAACAAATAAAAATACATTGTTTAACAATTCAAATCTGAATTCCTTTTTAACTTAAATATTTCCAAATCCCACTTAACTCAAATTACAACTTAAATAAAGTTTATAAATCGATTTCACAAATTCTAAGTTCTCAAGTTTGGTTATTTAAAATTTCTGCTTTGAATTCCAATTATTATTCACAACTTAGAATTTCACCATTTTTAATTTAAATTTGAATTCTACCTTTAATTTAACCACTCAGATTAAATTTAATTATTTAAATATTACATTCAAATCATAGTCTTATTAAATAGAACTAAAATCTGAAACTCTATTTATACTAACTTCACATAATTACCAATATTTAAATCCAACAAAATTTGATTTTTCTTAATATATTACAATTTATTTAATTTAAATTGGAATTCAAATATACTAAAATTTTTGGGATGTTACATTCTCCCCCACTTAAAAATCTTTTCGTCCTCGAAAAGAGAACGAAACGATATTAAACACATATCCATTTTAAACCCATACCTAAAATAAACTTTATAAAATAAGTTACATAGTTGTAATCCTATGAAATTTTCTAACTCCCGAAATCACGGAAAAATTTCGGCAGCATCTCCCCTGTACGGAGGGCCCCGGGAAAAATCCCGATACATATATCAAACCAAAATATACATCTCATCATCGATGAGGCATCCCAAAATGGGGAAAATTCATATATAAAACCACCAAAACTTTGTAACACATTTACATACCTTTCTCTAGCGTTATTTGCATTTTTATTTACCTTAGCATTTAATGTTTAGCGCAAGCGAGCTCCGAAGCGTAGCACGACTTCCTTACACCTGCTACATACTCACATATACGTCAGAATCAAACATATATCAATACATAGCAATTGTATACAACTTAGACAACATATATTGAGTATTTCAACTACCAAACCACGATATTCATAACAGGCCAGCGAACAAATTTGAGTCTAACAACCCCTTAGACGATGGAATTTGACTAAGACACACTAAGAAAAAGTTGTAGCATTTGTTTCAGGCTTTCCGGATTGTCCGGGTTCGTCGAATTCGGATAATCCGTTTGAAAGTTATGACAGTTTAAGTGAAGGCGAACGCCTCAGCCCATACACTGAAATATGCAGATCTGAGTTGTTCAACCCAGTTTTTAACCCTTTAGACATCAGAATTTGACTTAGAAATTAAGAGAAAGTTTTAGTTTACATTCTGGCCTTTCCGAATTGTACTCACACATTAAATTCCGACGCTCCGATAGGAAGTTATGGTCAAAACAATATAGGTATCCGCTTCAGATTTTTAATTTTCTGCACATACAACTACGACTAAAACTCGCATTTCAGCCTAGTAAACATAAGAATTCGACAGGGCTATATAAACGAAAGTTTTAGCTCGGTTTCTAAGGTTTCCGAAAAGTTCGGAATCGTCTGATTCCGATCATCCATTCAAAAGTTATGGCTATATTAGTTTCAGCTTATTGACATTTTCAGGTTTTCGCATAACCATTGATTTATTTAAAGTTTTTTTTTTAAAACCTTTCGGACTCTAGTACTTCAACAAAGATCGATCATCTAAAAGAAATTATCGCTCCCTTATGCCAAAATGTGACTTATGCTTTTATTGCTTAACATATCCATGTTTGTTTGTTTGATAAAAGTTTTCACTTTCCTTTATATTAAGCAAATTCCATTCCAAGCATTTAATTCCAAATGAACTTGAATTCATTCTAACTTTTAGCTTGCTTGGTTATATTACATTCTAAATTCATTAACATGGATCAAGTTTATTTACTTAACCCAAGTGTCTATTAAATTCGGATTCGACTTATATAAATTTTCCCGAGTTGATTTCGTTCTATTAAATCTACTAAATTCGGATTAATTTATTTTATATCACACTTCAATATGTAGAACCCCAGATTAGAATCCATTTAACATGATATTATTCCGAATAAGCCAATTTACTTTTGAATCTTGTTTCATTTGTCTGGCACTACGATTCATAACTTTAATCCTTCCCTCATTCGCTTATTCCCATTTTCCTTTTGAGGTTACTCTATCAACTCGATTCATTTATTAGTCTCTCGAATCATGAGTTTCAGTTAAGAACTATTCACAACTCAAGTTTTATACTCGGTTCTCAAACCATTTTTCCATTTCCTAAGTTAAACCTTTATTTAACTCGATTTTTTTTTCTTCTACTCAAATTTGAGTTATGTTCCATATCCTTCATAATTCATGTTTAAAATCATATTCGATGTATCTTCCAATGAGGTTTAACCATTTAAAATTTCTATGACCTCATTTCATGTTTACACGAATCCATCGAGAGTGGTTTCATCAAATTCGGAAACCGTTTGCATGATTTCCACTTTTAAGCTTATATATGTATATATTAATAAATTATATATAACTACATATATATAAATTCCATATTTTAACTTTCAGTTTATTTCACTTGCTCGCTCGATTTGTTTAACTTCGAATCCATATAAATGGATTAAGGTTCGCTGTGGTTTATATAAATCATTCTATTCATCCTGTTTATTCAGCTTCCTTAACTTACATAACATTAGTCGCTAGCACAAATCAAATTGTTCTCACTAAATCTAACCATTCACATGAATTCTAAACAACTCATTAAATCCCTTAAGTTGATTTCCTTAAATTTGAATCCATCGAACTCTGGAAGCCGTTTGTAAATTTCTATCTTGAAGAGCTTATATATTAATAAAATATATATAAATTCCATAGCGCTATTTCTAAATTTTAATTTAGTCATAACTTACCATTTATAAAGTGAAAACTAAATTTCTTACATTCATTAGAAAGATATGGTCAATTCGATCCTAGAGTTTCTCGTTTTATCCAATTCCGACTTATATTGAATTTTATATATTTATTCAAAGTTAGAAATCGAATTTTCAAACTACCGCGCCATTTCAGGCTCGTAATATAAATTTTTATAAATCTCGAATTCAAATTTCGCTTTAAGTAGATTTATAGTTGTTATTAGTTGAGGTAAACTCAATACTCGATTCCGGATTTCAAATCAAGTTTAAAATAACATACATATATAATTTATATGAAAAAAAAAACTTACCATATACCATTTTAAAACCAAATCTTTGGTCATCAAAGAACTCAAAATTTTGAATTCTGGTTAAAAATTCAAATTCATCCTTCCAATATTATATATTAATACCTTTATATGAAATTTATACTACATGGAGTCACATCCAAAATCCTTTGTCAAAACTGATTATAATAATCATTGAGTGGTCTCTCCCCCACTTAGACTCTTCGGAGTAACATCGATAATGTGTGCACTCATTACCGACATCGTTTCTAAGGTCCAAGGAGGGATTATACCACTTTGAAAAATCTTTAAAAACCATTTCTTTTCGATCATACCTAAAATATAGTATTATTTAAAATTTTGGCAACTATTTCCAAAGATACCCCAGGATCAAGTTTCAAGTTCATTTATATTTAAATCTCGATCTTTCTCACCCAATTTATTTTTGGATATCACTTCATTTTCAAATTGTTCTCATAGATCATTTGAATTTTCCTTATAAAATTTATTATCGAATCAACCATATTAGGTGATAACTTAATACTACCACCTACTAAAACGATTTCACATATACTTGAACCAATATTATATTTGATATATAAATATTTAGAATATGAATGAAAACCATATTATGTCGATCTATCCTGTTCGATTATTTATAAATTCCTATCGATATGATGGCGTCCCATATATCGACCAGAACCCATAAATATTCAACAGAACAAGCCAACACAATAAAACTATTTTTATATCAAAACACAAGTACGCTCTGTCATATCACTCAAACTCATTCTAGGGCACTACTAACCCTATCTCTAATGAGTTAATTCCCAACAGAGCCAAGGTTATCGCTAACCATCGCTCTGATACCAAATGTAACGACCCATATTTTTGACCGTTCAAATCGACAATAAACCCCACATGTCGACCTAAACAAATCGCAAATGCAGGTAGTTATTGGAAAAAAAGAAGAAAAAGAAAGAAAGAAGGAAAATAAAATCACAGAATCTCACAGCGGAAGGACAACATATAATAAATAAATAGCAGTTAAAGCAGTTGAAATATATACATTGGTTATAACATTCAAATGAATATCAGAGTTACACATATACAGATGTACATAATAAGCAGCGGAAAAATAATGCAGCGGATAAACATATGTATAGATAATAGATATACCAAATCTTCGTCTTCGATCTCCAAAGTACAGTCATCTTCGGTAACTGCAACGTCTGCTGACCCGAGCGTATTGCATAAAAGAAAACACAACAAACACTCGGATCAGCACTAAATCATCTCATATTAGTCAAATCAAGATACGAAATAACATCAGTATCATGAGTGCAGTAACTCAAGAGATGTTACGGGATTTTTCCATCTCTCGAGGATCCGTTAAACTAATATCTATATAATAATACGCTATTATTATAATGTCTATTCAGTAAAGTATAAATACTGAAAATAGCGTAAGCGGAATTACATTTTTACCCTTACGCCGTTTATAATACCGCAGTCTATACAGTACCGTAAAACCACCGTAAACGATGGCATCAGAGGCACTCCATAGGTACGATACAAATCAAAAATCGTATGGGGCTCGATATGGATATATATGACAAGGCACTCGAGGCAATGCCCAGGGTAGGATTCTACCAATTGCACTCCCGGACCGGTGGTAACGCATAGCAGCCACTACCGCCCACCTCGGAACACACTCCCAAAGTCATAAATGGGCCCAAATCATCATCATCATCATCATAGTCATAGAAATAGTATCGAAGAAGTGTGTCTGATCAAAGGTGCTACCTCAATTAGTCACGGTATAGCTCCTGTTTTAGTCATTTCAATTCTGACCCGAAGGTCAGGGCTATTTCGTCAACGTTCATCTTCTTCGATTCAATAAACACCTTCAAGTCATCATACTCATTCTGGATACGTCATAACATTCACAGTTGTCAAAGTGGTATCGACACTGACAGAGAGTATGCCTTATGTCGACTCCGGTCTCTTTAACGACCAACGCCTACACCTTTCACATCGGTCGGTTCTTTTATATTGATAAAGGTTCTCTTTCATACCAAAATAACATCTTCTGCTTTGAACCCAATTTATATTCAAACGAATAAAATTTTCATATCAACATATCATAATCATACCCAAACCGACTATATTCTAAACTAGAATATATTACATATCATTATATCATAATCATATAATATTTCAAAAACGACTTATATTCAAATAGAATATAATTTATCTCAAAGATTTTTAAATTATCACGGATTCTTATCTCAACTCCATTTGAACCAGCGGTTCAACTCAAGCATTTCCATTCGGAAGGAATTTATAATTCCAAAACACTTGTAAACTAAATATTTATATATAATAATAACAATAGTAATAATAAAAATAATAATAAAATAAATTTTATATAAATAAATATACAGGTATACATATAGGATATAGTAATTAAAATAAATTAGTAATTTAAATATTATATATTTACTTAAATATAGGTTTACTAGAAATTTTGAAAAATGAATTATAAGGAAAAATTTATTTAAAAATACAATAGTTATAAGTAAAGGTAAGTAGTAAATTTAAAGCAAGAATAATTATTTGGAATCAAATGCATAAATATATTTAAAATAAATTTCTCTAATCAAAATCTTCCTTCCTTCCAATTTCAATACTTGAATCTATCCTCCGGTCTCAACGGAGTTCATTAAATTCCATATCTCTTTTCAACCCCGTTCAACCCAACTATTTGATTTCAAGAGTTCAAATATATAATTGAACTGAGTTAAACAACTCAAATACCCTTGATTTCCAAATTTCCCAAAACTTATATTCCATAAGAATTTACTTCCTTGTAATCCAAACTCTTAATTTGAAAGATTTAAATCATACTCAAATCCCAATTTAAATATTTCCCTTTTGTTTTGGAAATTTCTTTTAACCCTTTTAAATCAACATCCCAGTTCAGAATCTTCAAAGAATTGAATTATCGAGTATCGGTACATTTCTTTAAATGAAATTCTATCAAATAAAATTTCAAATATTAAAAATCATTTAACCAACCGATGTCTGTATATAATTATCTATCCAATGGCCAAGTGATTTTAAATTCAATTTCTCGATATTTCAGGGATGGATCTATCATTTCAATCCAAATCAGGGTCACAGAGATTTATCATTTCACTCCGTGTTCTTAATTCATTTTTATCGATAAATCCCGGGTTCATTAGATGCCCGCAACATCAAGGGTAAATGGGATTTATCGTCAAAATCAACATACATTACAATATACTGAATAAAGAGCATAAAAAATGTCACTATAAATTCAGTAATAAATTTCAACCAACATCCATCACAACCATTTCATTCAACTGATCGGCATTAAACTGTTTCAGAATTTTTCGAGGGTTCGAATTCAACTAGAAATTTAAATTTAATTTAATAACAAATCAATTACTTAAATTGCATGTTAACACACTTGCATGTTAAATTTAAACCGCACATCAACAATCCAACACAACCATGCAACCAAACTTACTTCATAATTTAATTCAATAAATATGGGAATAATTCAGTATTTCGTGAGCGAAGAATCACTCACTTTTGAGTCTCCTGTTGATCGTACGTCCAACTGAAGGCCAAAATTTCACAGTCTTTAAACACAGCCAGATTAGTGCCAAAACGTCCGCAATTCCGCCACGATCCCAACGCAACAAACCGCGTCCAAATCCGAGTCAATATGAAGAAGTTATGAGCATTTTACGATTTGAATAAAAACTATATATAAAATTATAAAATAACCCTCACCCACTAATATCCCGCCACGTCAGCAGGTCCCACTTCATCTTCCCGCTCCCTCATCTTTCCGCTACAGTGAATGTACGCACAAATGAACCCAAACCGATGCTACTTTGACCACCGATACACCTCGATTCTGACCACCGAAAAACACAAGGTCACCACCAACCGTAAGCTACTCGAAGGCCGCATCCTCTGACGTCGGAGCTGCCATCACCGGTGGACCCACAGCAGTGTACGGCGCTGGTAACCGGAGCCCAAACCGAACCCTAAACTGCGATTTCCCTACGATCTACCCAACGATAGATGATGAGACCAAGTTCGTTGCGATCCCGACAACGATACGAACAATACCCAGAAGACGTTTTCTGCGATTTAGCTTTGAATCAAAAATACCCAAATTGAACTCTAGGGTTTCGATTTCAGAACCTTTGACCACTGATTCCGGCCAAACGAAGTACTGCATGTCAGAAAAATTGGTACCAGTAGCTTCGTATCGTCGAGAGCTTCGATTTGATGTATAATTTGTTGGGTTTTGAAGAGATTTGATTTTGGAGTTGTACTTTATTTTGAATCTAGGGTTTGGAAAAAATGTTTCTGCCATTAACGATGAAGTTTTGATAGAGAAAAGTATACGTATCATAGAAATGAGCTGATGAGGTGGTCATGGACTTAAGTTTATACATATATAAGGCCCAAATATGAGAAATACCCAATTATCCATTCACATTGGTCGCTTTCACATTTTCTCTCGTACGGTCAGACGGTAAGTCAGATTATAACGCAATTTGAAATCTTATCATAATTCACTATTCCGGTTCTGATGGCGCCAGTTTCGTCGAATTCCGAGACAGTCGCCAAAACAGTTAAATTTCACTGTTAATTAATTAATAAAATATTCAAATATTCACTTAACTGTTTTAATTCAATTTGAATATCCATTAAAGTCAATTTAAACCAAATTATAACTTAAATAAATTCTGTAAACTTATTTCACAATTTTTAAGTTCCATATTCGATTATATTTCAAATTTGAAATTTGAATTTCAAATTAAATTTAAACAAATAAAAATACATTGTTTAACAATTCAAATCTGAATTCCTTTTTAACTTAAATATTTCAAAATCCCACTTAACTCAAATTACAACTTAAATAAAGTTTATAAATCGATTTCACAAATTCTAAGTTCTCAAGTTTGGTTATTTAAAATTTCTGCTTTGAATTCCAATTATTATTCACAACTTAGAATTTCACCATTTTTAATTTAAATTTGAATTCTACCTTTAATTTAACCACTCAGATTAAATTTAATTATTTAAATATTACATTCAAATCGTAGTCTTATTAAATAGAACTAAAATCTGAAACTCTATTTATACTAACTTCACATAATTACCAATATTTAAATCCAACAAAATTTGATTTTTCTTAATATATTACAATTTATTTAATTTAAATTGGAATTCAAATATACTAAAATTTTTGGGATGTTACAAATTGAATATATAACAGATTTGATTTCAATTGAATATATAATGAATTTGATTCAAATAGAAAATGAAACAAATTTGATTTGAATAGAAAATGAATTTGAATAGAATAGAAAATCAATTGAATTTGAATAGAATAGAAAATGAATTGAATTTGAATAGAATAGAAAATCAATTGTATTTGAATAGGATAGGAAACGAATTCGATTTGAATTGAATAAATAACGAATTCGAATTGAATTGAATAGATAACGAATTTGAATTGAATTGAATGTAAAACCAATTCGAATTGAATTGAAAACGAATTCGAATTGAATTGGAAACAAATTGAAATGAATTCAAATTGAAACTTGAATTGAATAGAAATTAATTTTAAAACGAATTTATAAGGAAAGATTCAATTTTGATTTGAATTGAAATGGAAGTTGAAATTGTTTTTGAAACGAATTTAAAACTATTTATATAATTCGTTTTAAATAGTAATCGACGAAATATTTATTATATATATATATTTATATATAATATAATGGCCTGAATAGAACGCGCCGCGGCAGTTCATGAATTTCGACCATTTACTTCGAACGAACATTACGGGAGATCCGACCGTCGGATTCTCCTAAAACCGGAACCGTTGAGTTCGTATCGAAAAGAGCTTTCTAACGAATATTTGAAATTTGAAATCTAACGGTTGGATTTGGAGTTACGTCCAAATCAAATTTGAAAAAGGTCGTTGTAAGTGCATTTCGATGGCCATTGTTGGAAATCGATTGTACGGGCCTTAATAAAATTATTAAAAATAGTAATAATTTGTGTAAAATCATAAGAAATGATTTGGGAAAATTTGGGATGAAAAACTCCATATTTGAAAAGATAAAAATAGATTTTTATCGAAATGAACTAGTTTTGAACTAAATTTAAAACCCAATTATTTTTAAATAAATGAATTAGATTTAAAAAGGGGTTTTAAATAAATCGGAATTTCTAATATATTTGATTGGATTTGAAATGGGTTTATCGTGAACGGTGTTTTAAAGAACACTAGTTCTTTAACCCGATAATAAATAGAATGTGATTTGGGTTTGTCATGAACTGTGTTTTAAATAACACCTAGTTCTTTAACCCAGTAAAAGGAGTTTTAACGAATCTGCAATTAGATTGAAATGTGAATTCGTAATCTAAATTTCCAAATTTAGAAAATGAACGAGAATGGAGTATTATCAGTTTTGCTCCAAAGCGATAGTTAAATATTTAATTAGATTTGAACGTGAAATGGTAATTAATTTTACCGATAACACCGTGGTGTTAGATATGGAGTATTATCAGTTTTGCTTCATGGGATGAATAGGTTGGGATTGGGAAATAAAATAAATAATTACTTCGGTGTGGTTCGCTAATCTCGACTAGTTTAGAAAAACCATAATTTGGTTTGAAACGACATCCAAAGGAAGATTACAGGATAAATTTTAAAGAATTTATCTGGGATAAAACTAATGGGAACCTTTCCCTAAGAATGTGGAATTTAGAAACTAGCTGTAGGTTGGCTAAGAAGAATGGTTTCCTGGGTATTGATCTGATGTTGGTTTCGGCCTTCGGGGTTAATGTTTGGGAAATTGTTCTCTTGCTAATTTGCGGTTAGTGACTAATGAATTGGAATGAGGCGTATGTTGTGTTTGTGTAACATTTGTTTTTAATATACGCGGGTTGTTCGGAAAGTCCGGGTTTACACCCATTCTGAATAACCGATTCGACGATATGTCGAAGATGAAGACGGTTGTTGAAGACCGGAAGTCTTCACATCGTTTGGGTAATTACTGACGATCCGGATTGGGCTGTACACCCAAGAGGATGGAAATAGTTGGTGGTCGTCCAGACGTACTTGGAGATGGATGGATATGCGAGGAAAGTGCCTCCGGTTTCGTTCAGACCCAGAACGGACTTGTAAATGGATTGTGTGTCTGACATTGGATTTTATTCTGTGTTGATTGATTTCTATTAAATATACATCTGTTTGGCGGCGGAGAATTTATTCTTTTGCTTAACGCCCTTCTCTGAGACGTACGAGCTCAGAGGTTGTATATCGATGGACATCAGTCGCATGACATGAATTGCCCGTGTGGCACGCTAAGATGCAATAATCAAGGCTTCTGTTGAAAAGCAAAGTCTTGTGGTTGATGATCAAAGCACGCCTACGTGGCAGCTTTGTGTATAACGTGAATTCGCGAGCCTCACACCTCGGTATGAGTTAAAAACGGGATGAGGACCCAAGGAGTGCACGACGTTTCTTTCTAGCTTTGGTGGTGTCAGTGACTTACCAGCCCTGACATTTATATACTTTTCACCTATGTGGTTGTTGGATGAGGCGCCTCGATTATAGGTCTGTAAGGACCGGGAAACGTGTGTTCAGGCATAATTAATTCTCTAACGTAAGTGAGGACCGGGCTTGGAGGATCCCAGGGTTGCCCAGAGTGCGTAGCCCTGAGGCATTTGCTAGAGTGTCTCGAACGCGGAGAGGAGCTTGCCCCTTGCCTCGACTCATGACGGAAATCCAATTTCCAATACGTGATATTGCGGTTTTAATTGTAGAACTAGTATGGCGACATGATATATGGTACCCATGCCGTCTATGATTTATATTTATGACTGAAACTGTTTTGACACTATACACTTATTATGGTATCAAATGATTTGTTTTAAACGTACCAAGCATGTTTGGCTATTATAAGGGAAAACCCTATCCTCCAGCTTGCGTTGCATTGTGTGATGAGACCTGGGTCTTATAATAGCTTCATTTTTCGAAAAAGCATTGCGTTGTTTATTCTATGCACTGGTATTCTTGGGAGGAAACCCGTTCCGTGTTATACGGCGTGGTCCCTTGAATCACTCTCTTTTAAAGTAAAGTTTTAAATAACTGTTTTAGTTCTCACACCAGTCACGTGACTGACCTGGAGTTTATTGTTTTAACCTAAACTCTGGGTGCCCCTATTTTCCGCACGGGCAGCTAGTAGTTTTGGTTTTGCAGATTTATATTCACAGGATTCTGGTTTACAGCTGGAATGATATCCGGAAAGCTCTGTATCCGTATATCACCTTCAGTTGTGCTTTGTATTATTTTCCGCTGCTATGTAATTTATTGTAATCTCTAATATTTATCGAATGTAATTTATTCATTTATACTCTGTATATTCTTGTATCTGATGGAATTGTTGTAATAACAATGAAATGTTCTTCCGTCTGCGTTCATTTGTGTGTTGTTCTCAAAGTATCCGCTCTTTCCTTCATGGGGAAGTTACGGGTTCTTACAAACCCAATCCTTTCCAAATCATTTAATATTATTTCACACAAATTATTGATATTTTTAATAATTTTATCAAGGCCCGTACAGTCGATTTCCATAAACGGTCATCGAACTGCACTTATGTAACAACCCGGAAATTCTGGGCCAATTTTTTTAAAAAAAAATTGGCTATTTTAGTGGATTTTAAATATTTAAAATGAATTATTTAAATAATAACGACGGAAAATTTATTTTCGACGAAGTTAAAATGAATAAATTTATTTTAATTATAATTCAGGCCTGAAATGGCGTGGTAGTTCGAAAATTCGATTTCGAATTTCAAATGAATATACAGAATTCATTATAAGTCGGAATTGAACAAAACAAGAAATATTTGAATCTGTTTGACGATATCTTTCTAACGGATGTAAGAAACTGAGATTTCACATTAGAAGTTGAAAGATATGTCCAGTTTAAAATTCAGAAAAGTCACTATGGAATTTATATATATTTTAATATATATAAAGGCATGTAAAAATGGAAATTTTGCAAACGACCTCGGTTTTCGACGAAACCACTTTTGTTGGGTCCATGATGTCAAGTTATTGCTAGGTTTCAAAATTCGTAATTTTTCGAATCAATATGTGAGCGTGGCAAAGGAAAACGCGTTTGACCAGTTTTAGTTGATTTTAATCGACTGGAAATTGGCCATTTTTCAAACGGTCTCAGAATTCAACGAAATTAGTTTTGTTAGGACCGTATCGTCAATTCGAAGCTAGAAAATATATTTCGGGAATTTTTCGAGTTAGTATGTGGCCCCACTAAATTGAAATGCACGTTCAAATTCAATATATAGAGTTATATTTTGATTTTGACGAAAACTTATCAAAACAGTCAAATCATCCTACGATACATATCCCATTGTATTCAGAATGGGGGTAATTATCTATAGACGAGAGTTTTTGGGTTTGATTTGGAGTTCGTATTAGTAAATAGGTATTTTTGAATTTGGAAAAATTAAATAATAATGAAATATTCTCTATAAAAGGGGAAATCCTAGATCGTCATATTCAGCCGCCGCCCCTTCTAATTGAGGGCTGAAAAACACGATTGTTCCCTCCTCAAATTCACGAAATCTACTACGAATTAGAACATCAACCCAAAACTACATCATATAGTTTTCTCCCCCCTTTGAATCAACAATAATTTCATCGGTTATCGCGATGTATGTTGGGAGATTACGGGGTCCAAAGCCGTCGTCTTTGACTCGAAATTCCGGTTACAGGTCAGCGCCGTGTTCAATGCACTTCAGGGCGGAGGTGGAGGTCGCGTAGCCACTCGCCGTGGTGGGTCCGGATCATGGTCTGGTCGCTTGGAAGTTCGTGCACCGGTGAAGATGACAGTGCGATGGAATGGGTTTAACGTCAGCCTTGTGTTTAGCAGCAATGAAGAAGAAAGGGTTAAGCCCTTTATTTTGTAATTAATTATATTTAATTATCCTATTTTAATAATAAATGTTTAAAATGGTGTAACACTTCCATACGAGATCGAAATTCAACGAAACGAGTTGCGTTGCGCTCGTATCAACAAACTCTACACTATGGAACTGACTGGAACTGAAAAGGAGCAAATCAGAATTTCAAGAAAATTCAAATTCAAACTCGAACTGTTCTGAATTTCAGAAATAAAAACCGATCAATGTGAGAATTCTCTCACTTTAAATTTTCTGTTCAGTTATTTATTTCATAACTGCATATATGAACTGTTCCCCGTCGTCTACAGACCATGGACGACTTGTTTGATTGTATTCTGTGTGAAAATTGATCGTGTTGTGAATGTGAAAATATTATATATATATATATATATATATATATGAAAAGTGAAAATATCGTATATAGTGAAAGTGAAAATATTATATATAGTGAAAGTGAAAATATCGTATATAGTGAAAGTGAATATATTATATATAGTGAAAGTGAAAATATTATATATAGTGAAAGTGAAAATATCGTATGTATTGAAAAGTGAAATTATTGTATATGAAATGAAAACGATATATATACGAATTGAAAACGAACCGAAATAGAAAATGAATTCGAATTGAATTTAATAGAAAATGAATTCGAATTGAATTGAATAGAAATTTGAATTTAATTGAAATGAATTTAAAACGAATTTATATGGAAAATTCAATTTCGATTAGAATTTGAAATGAAAGTTGAAATTGTTTTTGAAACGAATTTAAAACGATTTATAAAATTCATTTTAAATAGAAATCGACGAAATATATATTATATATATAATATAATGACTTGAATAGAACGCGCCGCGCTGCGGCAGTTCACGAATTTCGACCATTAACTTCGAACGGACATTACGGGAGATCCGACCGTCGGATTCTCCTGAAACCAAAACCGTTGGGTTCGTAACGAAAAGAGCTTTCCAACGAATATTAGAGATTTGAAATCTAACAGTTGGATTTGGAATTATGTCCAAATCAAATTTGGAAAAGGTCGCTGTAAGTGCAGTTCAATGGCCATTGGTGGAAATCGACTGTACGGGCTTGATAAAATTATTAAAAATATCGATAATTTGTGTAAAATCATAAGAAATGATTTGTGAAGAATTGGGATGAAAAATCCCATATTTTAAAAGATAAAAATAAATTTTTATCGAAATTAACTAGTTTTGAACCAGAATTATAATTCTATTTATTTTTAAAATAAATAAAGTGGATTTGAAATGGTTTTGAAAATAACTAGAATTTCCTATATATGAATTGGAATGGATTTGAATTGAAATTATCTTTGGATATTTTCGATATTGGACTCCGTGATTATACAGATATCATGATGGGAATTTGGAAGATATTGATATCGTTATTCCCGATATGATATCTGTTGGTTTCAGGATTTGATGTTGAATATAAGTCGATACTATCTCTATTCAAAACCTGATATTTAATGTCAAATTTGATTGATTGATTGTTTGGATTGTGCTCGACCAGTTAATGAGCAAAATATGCTTTTACATTTAGCATTGGGTTGGGTTGAAAATATCTGTGTGCTAACGCCTTGTGAAACACTTCACGATATGACGATAAGGTGTTTAGCGATGTTGTGTTCATTTCAAATTTAATGAATGATTGTGAAATGATATTTTACTTAAGTGAAAGGAAATGTATTCCCGATTTTGGACAGGGAATGTTTTATAAAACAGAAAGAATTTCGAGGCCTAAAACCCGATGATTTCTAAAATGATTTAGAAATGTATTATATGTTACAATGTGGTTCATCGCTTATTCGATTAGTTACTATTGATGATGTATCTGCTTGGTGGCGGAGAATTTATTCTCTTGCTTAACACCCTTCTTTGAGACGTACGAGCTCAAAGGTTATGTGATTAATAGAGACTGATCATATGCGTGAATTACTGATGTGAAGTACCATATTTTGAAAGTACTTGTGATTATTATGTTGTGAAATGATTTTCCCTACTTCGGGATATGAAATGATTTAGTATGTGGCTAAAGAGTCGGGTGACCCTGAGACTAAAAGTATGGGTGAGAGGGCGGTGTATGCTCTCCATGTGTGGGAGGTGGATCGTCGGTGTAGCCTGCGCCTATGTGGGGTAGGTGCACATTTATATATCGAGTTGCAAGGTGCGTACCCTTTGCCTTTTCGATGGGGAGCACAATATTTGGTTGCATACTTGTTTGTATGCATTGTTATGTTTTGGAATTCACATTTCCAAATGATTTGGTTTGAGATCCCGAAGTGAAATCTACTTTGATATAGAAAGTTAGATAGGTATTTCAAATGATTTGAAATAAGAAATCGGGAATATAACCCAAAGGAATAATTTCTGTAAATTGAATTGGATTTGGAAAATCTAAGTGTAGTGATTAATCTAAGTGGGTAGATTGGGATATTGCATGTTGATTGATGCATAGTAGATCCATATACCTATATTGATTGTTGTTTATACACTAGCATTCATGGGGGTAAACCCGTTCCGCGTTAGCGGCGTGGTCCCATGATATGCGATATTATTAAATAAGTTAATTATAATTGTTTAGAGTTTCTCACGCCAGTCCTATGACTGACCTGTAGTTTGCTTTTCCCTTGCGAACTCGGGTGCCCCTATTTTCCACACGGGCAGTCGAGTAGTTTTATTTTGCAGATGTTTTGAGCATGATTCTGGATTGAAGCTTTACGCTGTGTCCAGGCATTTATAGTCTTCCGCTGTGTAGTTTATACTTCCGCTGTGCATTGTATTACATTTATGTAAATTTATCTTCCGCTGTGTATTATTTCCGATCTACTCTGATATTCTGTACTCTGATGTAACATTATTATGATGTTTACAAAAGTCTTCTGTTATTTGTTCTGATGTGTTGTATACCCAAAGTTAGCGTATACTGGATTCGTGTGGTCTTGGTCGATTTAGCGATCGATTAGGTCCGGGCGAAATCCGTATCGTTGCATGTGGCATCAGAGCTTTGTTTAACTCAAATTTTTGGGGTACAACTCGTTAGAACTGAACAAAAGGCTCATCAGAGGTAGGATTAGTAATGTCCTATAAAAGAATCCTCATTAGAGATAGAATCAGTAGCATTCTAGAATGAGTGACTCGTTAGAGATGGGGTTAGAAATGCCCTAGAATGAGTCGAGAGTTATTTGTTTATAAATAACGTATTGGTGATTATATATATAATCTGGTTTTAGAAAATATGATTTTAAATATATAAAGTTATATATTTGAAAAATCTAATCAATTAATTGATTGTTGGTTGTGTTGTTTGATTATTAGTTAACTAATAAAATCAACATTTGAATTGAAGGAACCAATTAGGCCAAATTGTATACAAATTGAACCAAATAGTAAACTATATTGAAATTTTGTTGCAAATGCACTGCATATACATGAACTTACATTGAACAGGTCATTGCAAGGAGGCTAGAGCAGAGAATAAAATTTGTTTGCCCGACAAATAGGTACATGCTTACCATAATTTACTGTTTTGTTTGGGTGATGATGATTTTATGAGCTGCTTGGCTTTATCTTTTTCTTTTTGAGATCAGAGGGCCTGTATGGCAATTTCGGGATTTTCCCGGTGCTCCCGGTGCAGGGGAGGTTATGGCGAAACTTTTCGAAAATTTAGGGTGTTAGCCAAATTTTTGAAAAATTTGAAAAGTTCTTAGAAACTGAAAAGTTGAAGAACTTAAGCCGTAATGAAAATAGAGAAAGTTGAGTTGATTAGTAAATAACTTTCAACTTCGTTCCTTTTCGGGGACGAAAAGTTTTAAGTGGGGGAGATTGTAACAACCCGGAAATTCTGGGCCAATATTTTTTTTTTAAAATTGGCTATTTTAGTGGATTTTAAATATTTAAAATGAATTATTTAAATAATAACGACAAAAAAATTATTTTCAACGAAGTTAAAACGAATAAATTTATTTTAATTATAATTCAGGCTTGAAATGGCGCGGTAGTTCGAAAATTCGATTTCGAATTTCAAATGAATATACAGAATTCATAATAAGTCGGAATTGAACGAAACAAGAAATATTTGAATCTGTTTGACGATATCTTTCTAACGGATGTAAGAAACTGAGATTTAACATTAGAAGCTGAAAGATATGTCCAGTTTAAAATTCAGAAAAGTCGCTGTGGAATTTATATATATATTAATATATATATAAAGGCCTGTAAAAATGGAAATTTTGCAAACAACCTCGGTTTTCGACGAAACCACTTTTGTTGGGTCTGTGATGTCAAGTTATTGCTAGGTTTCAAAATTCGTAATTTTTCGAATCAATATGTGAGCGTGGCAAAGGAAAACGCGTTTGACCAGTTTTAGTTGATTTTAATCAACTGGAAATTGGCCATTTTTCAAACGGTCTCAGAATTCGACGAAATTAGTTTTGTTAGGACCATATCATCAATACGAAGCTAGAAAGTATTTTTCGGAAATTTATCGAGTTAGTATGTGGCCCCAGTAAATTGAAATGCGCATTCAAATTCAATATATAGAGTTATACTTTGATTTTGACGAAAACTGATCAAAACAGTCGAATCAGCCTACGATACATATCCCATTGTGTTCAGAATGGGGGTAATTAGCAATGGACGACAGTTTTTGGGTTTGATTTGGAGTTCGTATTAGTAAACAGGTATTTTTGAAATTGGAAAAATTAAATAATAATGAAATATTCTCTATAAAAGGGTAAAGCCTAGCTCGTCATATTCAGCCGTCGCCCCTTCTAATTGAGGGCTGAAAAACATGATTGTTCCCTCCTTAAATTCGTGAAATCTACTGCGAATTAGAACACCAACCAAAAACTAAATCATATAGTTTTCTCCCCCCTTTGAATCAACACTAATTTCATTGGTTATCGTGATGTAGGTTGGGAGATTACGGGGTCCAAAGCCGCCGTCTTTGACTCGAAATTCCGGTTACAGTCAGCGCCGTGTTCAACGCACTTCAGGGTGGAGGTGGAGATCGCGTAGCCGCTCGCCGTGGTGGGTCCGGATCATGGTCCGTCGCTTGGAAGTTCGTGCGCCGGTGAAGATGACAGTGCGATGGAATGGGTTTAACGTCAGCCTTGTGTTTAGCAGATAATGAAGAAGAAAGGGTTAAGCCCTTTATTTTGTAATTAATTATATTCAATTATCCTATTTTAATAATCAATGTTTAAAATGGTGTAACTCTTTCATACGAGATCGAAATTTAACGAAACGAGTTGCGTTGCACTCGTATCAACAAACTCTACACCATGGAACTGACTGGAACTGAAAAGGAGCAAATCGGAATTTCAAGAAAAATCAAATTCAAATTCGAACTGTTCTGAAATTCAAAAATAAAAACCGATCAATGTGAGAATTCTCTCACTTTAAATTTTCTGTTCAGTTATTTATTTCATAACTGCATATATGAACTGTTCCCCGTCGTCCACACACCATGGACGACTTGTTTGATTGTATTCTGTGTGAAAATTGATCGTGTTGTGAAAGTGAAAATATTATATATATATATATATATATATATATATATATATATATGAAAAGTGAAAATATCGTATATAGTGAAAGTGAAAATATTATATATAGTGAAAGTGAAAATATCATATATATATATAGTGAAAGTGAAAATATTATATATAGTGAAAGTGAAAATATTATATATAGTGAAAGTGAAAATATCGTATGTATTGAAAAGTGAAAATATTGTATATGAAATGAAAACGATATATACAAGAATTGAAAATGAACTGAAATAGAAAATGAATTCGAATTGAATTTAATAGAAAGTGAATTCGAATTGAATTGAATAGAAATTTGAATTTAATTGAAATGAATTTAAAACGAATTCATATGGAAAATTCAATTTGGACTAGAATTTGAAATGAAAGTTGAAATTGTTTTTGAAACGAATTTAAAACGATTTATAAAATTCGTTTTAAATAGAAATCGATGAAATATATATTATATATATATTATATATATAATATAATGGCCTAAATAGAACGTGCCGCGCTGCGGTAGTTCGCGAATTTTGACCATTAACTTCGAACGGACATTACGGGAGATTCGACCGTCGGATTCTCCTGAAACCGGAACCATTGCGTTCGTATCGAAAAGAGCTTTCCAACGAATATTAGAGATTTGAAATATAACAGTTGGTTTTGGAATTATATCCAAATCAAATTTGGAAAAGGTCGCTGCAAGTGCAGTTCGATGACCATTGGTGGAAATCGACTGTACGGGCCTTGATAAAATTATTAAAAATATCGACAATTTGTGTAAAATCATAAGAAATGATTTGTGAAGAATTAGGATGAAAAATCCCATATTTGGAAAGATAAAAATAGATTTTTATCGAAATTAACTAGTTTTTAACTAGAATTATAATTCTATTTATTTTTAAAATAAATAAAGTGGATTTGAAATGATTTTGAAAATAACCAGAATTTCCAATATATGAATTGGAATGGATTTGAATTGAAATTATCTTTGGATATTTTCGATATTGGACTCCGTGATTGTACAGATATCGTGATGGGAATTTGGAAGATATCAATATCGTTATTCCCGATATGATATCAGTTGGTTTCAGGATTTGATGTTGAATATAAGTCGATGCTATCTCTATTCATAACCTTATATTTAATGTCAAATTTGATTGATTGATTGTTTGGATTGTGCTCGACCAGTTAATGAGCAAAATATACTTTTACATTTAGCATTGGGTTGGGTTGAAAATATCTGTGTGCTAACGCCTTGTGAAACACTTCACGATTTGACGATAAGGTGTTTAGCGATGTTGTGTTCATTTCAAATTTAATGAATGATTGTGAAATGATATTTTTCTTAAGTGAAAGGAAATGTATTCCCGATTTTGGACAGGGAATGTTTTATAAAAATGTTTTACATAACAGAAAGAATTTCTAGGCCCAAAACCCGATGATTTCTAAAATGATTTAGAAATGTATTATATGTTACATTGTGGTTCATCGCATATTCGATTAGTTGCTATTGATGATGTATCTTCTTGGTGGCGGAGAATTTATTCTCTTGCTTAACACCCTTCTTTGAGACGTACGAGCTCAAAGGTTATGTGATTAGTAGTGACTGATCATATGCGTGAATTACTGATGTGAAGTACTATATTTTGAAAGTACTTGTGATTATTATGTCGTGAAATGATTTTCCCTACTTCGGGATATGAAATGATTTAGTATGTGGCTAAAGATTCGGGTGACCCTGAGACTAAAAGTATGGGTGAGAGGGCGGTGTATGCTCTCCATGTGTGGGAGGGGCATCGTCGGTGAAGCCTGCTCCTATGTGGGGTAGGTGCACATTTATATATCGAGTTGTGAGGTGCGTAGCCTTTGCCTTGTCGATGGGGAGCACGATATTTGTTTGCATACTTGTTTGTATGCATTGTTATGTTTTGTAATTCACATTTCCAAATGATTTGATTTGAGTTCCCGAAGTGAAATCTACTTTGATATAGAAAGTTAGATAGGTATTTCAAATGATTTGAAATAAGAAATCGGGAATATAATCCAAAGGAATACTGTAAATTGAATTGGATTTGGAAAATCTAAGTGTAGTGATTAATCTAAGTGGATAGATTGGGATATTGCATGTTGATTGATGCATAGTAGATCCATATACCTATATTGATTGTTGTTTATACACTAGCATTCATGGGGGTAAACCCGTTCAGTGTTAGCGGCGTGGTCCCGTGATATGCGATATTATTAAATAAGTTAATTATAACTGTTTAGAGTTTCTCACACCAGTCCCATGACTGACCTGTAGTTTGCTTTTCCTTGCGAACTCGGGTGCCCCTATTTTCCACACGGGCAGTCGAGTAGTTTTAATTTGCAGATGTTTTGAGCAGGATTCTGGATTGAAGCTTTAAGCTATGTCTAGGCATTTACAGTCTTCCGTTGTGTAGTTTATACTTCCGCTGTGCATTGTATTACATTTATGTAAATTTATCTTCCGCTGTGTATTATTTTCGATCTACTCTGATATTCTGTGCTCTGATGTAACATTATTATGATATTTATAAAAGTCTTCTGTTATTTGTTTTGATGTGTTGTATACCCAAAGTTAGCGTATACGGGATTCGTACGGTCTCGGTCGATTTAGCGATCGATTAGGTCCAGGCGAAATCCGTATCGTTACAACTTACAATGACCTTTTCCAAATTTGATTTGGACATAATTCCATATCCAACCATTAGATTTCAAATTCTAAATATTCATTGGAAAGTTTTTTTCGATACGAACCCAACGGTCCTAGTTTCAGGAGAATCCGACAGTCGGATCTCCTATAACGTCTATTCGAAGTTAATCGTCGAAATTCATGAACTGTCGCGGTGCGGCGCGTTCTATTCAGGCCATTTAATATATATATATAATATATATATATTATATATTTCGTCGATTTCCATTTAAAACATATTTTATAAATTGTTTTAAATTCATTTTAAAAACGATTTCAACTTCATATTCAATTTTATATCAAAAATGAATATTCCATATATATATATATATATATATATATATTTTCCATTCCATATATATTTTTTCCATATCGTATATATATATATATTTTTCACTCCATATCACATATATATTTTCCATATCGTATACATATATTTTCCACATCGCTATATATATAATTTTCACATCGCTATATATATAATTTTCACTTGGCTATATATATATATAATTTTCACATAGCTATATATATAATTTTCACATTACATATATATAATTTTCACATTACATATATATAATTTTCACATCGCTATACATATAATTTTCACATCGCTATATATACAATTTTCACATTACATACATATAATTTTCACATTACATACGTTTAATTTTCACATTACATATATGTATATATCGTTTTCACATTTCATATACATATATCGTTTTCATATTTCATATATATATCATTTTCATATTTCATATATATATATATATATATATATATATATATATATATCGTTTTCACATTTCAATCAATTTCAACCACACAATATGTAACACCCCACATCCATTAATGTCACTCACAAAGGGAATGCATTAACTTCTATGGAGCGTTTTAAGTGTGTATAGAACAGAAACTTAACAACAAGACAGATATAAATAGTACTTAAAAATTTAAAACTTTATTCATTGCAGCGGTAAACACATAAATTTGATTACATCCTCATAAACCAGAGTCAAAGTACATAATATCCATCTTGACTAAATCAAAGTACATAAATTGAAAGACATAACCCCAACACAAAATAGCCATAAATAAGATAGGCTGAACTTTTAATTTAGCGATCCAAGAAACTTCTAAAAGCAAGAGATACAACTGTCCAAAATCAAGCTTCACTGGTGCTAGTTCCACCCTGAGTACCTGGGGGGAAAAGGAAGAAAAGAGGTGGAAACAAAGGGGGTCAGACATAAAGTCTGGCGAGTGCGATAACTTTAACAATGTTATTACCAAAATAACTAGGCTAAGGCATAAGTTGAAAAATAAGGAAATGACTGTGAACAATTGGGTATGACAGAGTAAACAAGGAAATAAGATGAACAAAGATAACGTTAAAGGCACACCTAAACCACTATAAGATAATACTACATTGCACCACCACTAGTCACCCTAAGGTTGATCCCGCCTACAGAACTTAATAATGATAATGGTAGTTTCGTTCACCCCTAGTTGCCTTCATAGGTGCCGTCTGCCCCTATCTCCACTAGGTGTACCCACTATCCCCATGTGATCGGCTCCCTAACTCGTAGATACCCATGCTGGCCCCACAGTGGGGTGTATCACTCCCCAAAGTGGCAACTCGATACCACCAACAATGCACGGCTTATACCTACACGATGTAACGACGTCTTACCTACCAGCCCGGGCCTACACACGCACATGAACCCGTTGGACTTGCGTTGCCACCGCTAACCCGTTTTGGCCTCTTACAGTCAAGCCCAGTATGCGTGTCCCGTCCTCGACTTGGGTCGAGCCCACAAAGATACTTATGGGTTACTGGTTGAAACGGGCCCCCATTACTTGACACAAGCTATCCACCTAAGCTTGGTCCCCTCTAGTACATCCCACTTAACCCTCTTCTTATTCACGTTCACTTACATGTTTCAAATTTTGGTTATGTGTTTCTAATCGTATTTCACAAGCCACCCAAGGCACCCACTTAACCCCCATGTCCCACCACATGTTCATCTGGTTAAGTGTTTCTTAATTCATTAACACCGTGACCTTGTAAAGACCTCCAACATTAGACTGGCATTTGTAGCAGCTGGATTTGCCGGGCGGGTCCGGGCAGTCTTACACCACAAACGAGCCTAACCTCGTGTCTTTTCAACTGTTACGTATGTAATTTATGCCGAAGACCTCCCACATTATACTGGCATTTGTGGCAGCTAGATTTGCCGGGCGGGTCCAGGCAGTCTTACACCACAAAAGAGCCTAACCTCGTATCTTAGACGATTAATTACACAAAATTAATTATCCCCCAATTTGAATTAATTTCCCTATTCAAATTATCAATCAATTCCAAATTTAACTATGTCCATAATTGACTTAATTATGTCGATTTATTTATGGTATGCAAAATCATATCAATTTTCATCACAAATTAATTATATGCCATTTAAGGCATTTATGCCAATTCTCATTATTAAATCATTTAATATTATCCCATTGCTCCACGTTGTATGTTCGTTCGTTTAACGTAAAATATACATTAGACTCGAGTAGTCTAACTTATGGAATAAAGAAAAAACATCACAACATACATATAGATAAAACTAGATCTAAACATAAGGGGTGAACTTGCATGTGTTAATGAGATTCTACATCTAAAACTTGCATAGGCCAAAGTCACAAACTTGCATAAAACTACATATGTCATAGATTTAAATCTAAAGGTGAAAACTTGTTTAGGTAATAGTCACAAACTTGCATAAACCATGTATGTCATATATCTAATCATAAGGTGTAAACTTACATAGGCAATAACCACAAACTTACATTACATGATTCATACTTCAAAGATATATATACATATACTTGCATATGTGATTTATGCAACATAACGATGGTGTAAACTTACATCCAAACATGTAAACTAGCATGTAAAATTTCGTATACTAGCATATAACTCACACATGTCATAGCCTAACCTTAGATCCAATTTACACATAAAATAGAGGTCATGAAACATGTAAGGTTGTATATAATTTTCACTAACTTGCATATGATCCATGCCTCAATTAACATCCTAACTTGCATACATACATATGATTTATCATATGAATTAGTTCCAACAACATAACCAAACTAGCATATGAAACATCATTATGAGATGGTTATACATAAGCCAATCATAGAATTACAACATAGATGATAACATCACAACTTTACAACATAGATGATAACATCATAGAATTTACAACGTAGATAATAACATGCGGTCAATAATTCACAACATAACCATATAATCCACATCATATCTCAATCCAATTAAATTGTTAATTATTTTATTAAAGAAATCGAACTAACAACTCAAAGAAGGTCATGAGTTCTGAAATCTGAGTTCTGAAGTGGAATTAGCTTTCCTTTGTAGTAGATTCATTGATGTTTAGATTAGAGTTGAATTTGATTAGCTTTTCTTCCTCTCCAATTGGTGGCGGCTATTCTAGGTTGCAAGGTGACGGCATGGAGGCCATGATTCTAATTTTTATTTGATTTTAGGGTTTGAGTCTACATGTGTTTTTATAGAGTTTAGGATTAATTTAGGCCATCCGATCAACCCAGAATTAACCCTAGCCATTCAGACCAGATCAGAAACCTTAATGACTCAGCATACAGTCATAAACAGGTCACCAAACAAATCTGCCGGGGGGGTGGGGGCAGGTCGATCCTATGGTCGACCTGTGTGGGTAGGTCGACCCCCTAGGCGACCTGGCCCTGGCGGGATATTTCCCGCCTAGCCCATTCTGACTCTGAAATTTGAATTTTTGAAATCTGTTTAAATTTTTTTGAAACTTCTGATGGCCATAACTTCTTCATACGAAGTCCAATTCACGCAAACTCGGACTCTATCTCAACCAGAATTCCGAGAAGAACACAATGGTGCAACCCGTTTCCCTTAATTATCACATTTGAGATTAGTTTTTCTTTAATTTGTGAACATTAATATTGAAAATTATGGGGTGTTACACAATACAATCAAACAAACACGTCGTCCATGGTCTGTGGACGACGTGGAGCAGTTCATATATGCAGTTACAAAATAAATAACTGTACAAAGAATTATAGTGAGGAGTTCTCACATTTGGGTTCCACTCCATCAGTTTTGTCTGAATTTCTAAACTGTTCGATTTGAAATTGTCTGAAATTCTGACGTGCTCTGTTTTGGACGCAGTCAGTTTTGTTGTGAAGCTCTCTTCCTCACGATCTCAATGGATTCATTTTTGCGCGATTCCGACATCGTACGGAAAAGATATGATATTTTAAAGCTTAATTACATAATGGAATAATTAAATTTTTATTAATTACACTAATAACCTTTGATTACGTTTAAACTAAACGTTGTTGTAACACCCGCTTTCGTTCTCACTGTATCGAGAAACCCTTACTACCAAGAATCGAGCGCCGTCGCTGCTAGAGCCTTCAACCCCCAGATTCTATGGCACCACGATGATCCCCGTTGAAAACCGCGCTCCCCTTGCCTCCCTGACCGACTCGACGGCTGCCGTGCATCTGAATTTGCGCATGAACGGTGACAGTTCGAAGCAGGATTTCCCCCTTGTTTCAACCCTAAATCAGATCATACTGGGATGAACGTGAAGATCGCAGGAAGCTGGATCGTTTTCGCTTTAGAAGGAGTACAATTTCGCAACGACGAGGGAGAAAAAGCGCTCCAAAAATTAGACGCTTCCCACCGTTCGTTTGGGCTGGCGGCTAGGGTTTTGGCCCCCTCCTTTTATAGAATATTTATTTTATTTCAATATTATTTAATTTTCTTTTAATTTAAAAATATTTGTCCGTTCAGACTAACTCCAAATCGAACACGACGAGTGTCGCCCTGACCCAAATACCCCCATTCCGAACACAATGGGATATGTATCGTAAGCCAGTTTGACTGTTTTGAAGGGCTTTTGTCAAAATCAAAACATAAATCTATATATTAAATTTGAATGCATGTTTCAATTTACTGGGTCCACATACGAACCCAAAAATTGCCAAAAAAAAAAATTTCTAGCTTCACATTGACGATACGGTCCTAACAAAACTAATTTTATCAAATTTGGAGTCCGTTTAAAAATTGGTCATTTTCTGGTCGATCCAAATTGACCGAAATTGACAAAACACGTTTTACTTCGCCACGCTCACATATTGATTTCAAAAATTACGAATTTTGGAATCTAGCAATAATTTGACATCCCGGATCCAACAAAAGTGGTTTCGTCGAAAACGGAGGTCGTTTGCAAAATAGCTATTTTTAAGGGCCTTTATATATATTAAAAAATATATAAATTCCACAACGACTTTTCTGAATTTTAAACTGGACGTAATTCTCAACTTTGAAAACAAAATCTCAGTTTCTCAACTTCGTTAGAAAGATATAGCTAAGCAGATTTGAATATTTCTTGTTTCGCTAAAATCCGATTTATTTTGAATCTTGTACATTCATTTGAAATTTGAAATCAATTTTTCAAACTACCACGCCATTTTCAATTCCTTTTATAATTAAAAATAAATATTTATGTTCTAACGACGATTCAAATAAATATATATATTTTCTAATTCTATTCAAAATTAAATTTCTCGTCGTTATTATTTGAAATAAATTATTTTAAATATTCAAAATTCGTTAAAATTGGCAAAATAAAATTTTCAAATTGGCATTGATTTCAGGGTTGTTACAGGTATAATTACCTCTCAGACCTTAACTGAACAACATTTCTAACCTCGAAATAGTTCACCTTTTAAATCTTCAACGGACTTCCTTACATAACTCTAGGATTCTATTTAGGAATCCACTTCCTTTATAGAATTCATTCGATTATAGTAATAGTGTTATAATCCCATGCTTCTGAAATATAGTAACTTAAATATAACTTTTACTTCTTAATTTAAATAAATAAGTAAATGTTTTATTTTATAAATAAATCTTGATTAAAAACCCGGAAAAAAAATAGTACTTTCCTTACATTTGATATAGTCGAATCCAAATGTATAATTCTCTCTCGAATAATCTCTATTCGATAACTCTTTTTCGAATAAACTATATTCGATTATTTCTCTTTCGAAAAAATATATTCGATTATCACTCTTTAGAACAACTATATTCGATAATCTCTCTTCGAATAACTAATATTCGATAATATCTCTTCGAATAACTATTATTCGATAATCTCTATTCGAATAACTAATATTTGATAATATCTCTTTTCATCGGATAACTTATATTCGATAATCTCTCTTCGAATAACTTATATTTGATTAACTAATTCTATTAATTCTAATTCGATTAACTCTAACTCAAATAACTAATATTCGACTAACTCTAATTTGATTGACTCTAATTGATTAACTGTAATCCGATTGACTCTAATTCAAATAACTAATATTCGATTAACTCTAATCGATTAACTCTATTTCCAATAATTAATATTATCTTAACCCTGATTCCTATCTTATTCAAATTCCCATTTGAATTTCTATTTAAAATCCCAATTTTCCTTTATAATGTTTTAATTTATAAAATAACTATTTTAATCCATTATTCACATCGAATGCGAATAATATTTCTTACATATATATATATATATATATATATCAATTCAGTTTGATTTCGTATCTAAAAATAATATTCCATTTCCAAATTCTATTTATACTTTTATTTATAGAATTACTCATACAAAATCCCCTTTTTACTTCTAACACTTAAATCCCATTTATAATTTCCTTTATAAATGCAATATTCAAATTCTATTAAAAATATCGGTGTTAAAACCGATTTCTACTTCTCTATGTAAATTCACACTTTTATTTTTATTTGTCCAATGATAAATATTTTCCTTAATTTATAAACAACATTTATAAATGATTCTTCTAAAATTTTATCTGTTAAAACAGATTTCTATTTAATTCTACTTTAAATCTTTTCCCTTTATCTGTTAAAAACAGATTTCCATTTAATATTTATTTTCCACTTATTTCCTTTTATAAAATTCTATAGATTTTATAAATATTTCCTTTTCAATTTTATTTGTTTTACAAATATTTCCTTTTCAATTCTATTTATTTTATATAAATATTTCCCTTTATTTGAAATCCATTGATTTTTATATAAATAATTTATTTTCAAAATACACTTTGAAAATTCCCTTTTTTACTTTCCAGTATCGCTTATGGTATTAAAATACCAAATCAAAAGGATCAATCATCATCCAAACACAAATAATCAATAACAAATTATATACCACATCATATATCAGAATATATGAAAAACAGTATTATAAATATTGAGGAATCCAGTTGGATTCCTCCAACTTGTTTCCCTGCATCCACAGATGTTAAACAATATAATTAACATCAATTTCATTTCAGGATGAAATATTCTGCTCAATAGAATCAATATTTAATTAACGATATATATATATATATATAACTATATCGATATTTTCACATAATCAATCAGCAGTTCAACCAACTAATCAACGCACAGCAATCAACCAATATTTATCAGTTCTAAAAATATGTTATGAAAATACAAACTAAGCAAAGTTGTGAGATTTACTCACATTGGACGATCATCGTTTATATAACGAAAACTCTTCAACAGCTTCGTTCATGCATTTTCCTTTTCCATAAATTCCAGCGATCTCTGAATCACTCCAAATAAATTTGTATTCGTAGTATTTCCGATACGATTCCGACGTCAGTTGCTTCACTGAGTTCTGTTAACGAATGAAACAATTATGTTTTATAAGTTTTTATATTTATTTTACATGGTCTAAATATCGATTAACTTAATAAATAATTTAATTATTATCCTAATCATTTTGTTAACCCTCTAAAACTAAATTACCAGTCAAAGAAATTACGTCTTCTGTATTGGGTTCGATCACCATTTCCACTTTCTAGAAAAAAAATCCAAACTCACTCCTTGTTTCATTTTGAACAATTCACCACGCTGGTCCATGCACGTCCACCTTTTCAACCAATTCCAACACGCATTCCTTCCACAGTTCACCAAGACACTGCTGCTCAAACCAACGTCCTTATTTGATTCCTAAAACAAAAATCCATTTTATTGACAGCTATAATCACAACATCACATCCCATGTTAACAACTCCTGCCCACTATTCGTGAATCACCGATTAAAGCTTCCCAAGAAAATGGATATTGCTAACCACTGTTCCATCATTATTACCGCTGCTTCTGACACCAGGGCCCGCCGCGACCCCACCAATCTCTCCGCTTTACCGAGCTTAGCCACCCCCGGTGTTGACGCTTCCCAGTACACCACAATCGAGCCAGAAAAGCCTAATGAATGCAAACCATTCGACCATTAGATTCTGCCTCCTCCAATCACCAGAGGTGATCGCACTGGCACCGTTGGGTGCGCCTCCTCCTCCACTACCATATCTCTTCAGACAGTCGACGTTATCTCCTCCTCCATCGGTCAGTAATCGCAGCCTAAGCTTGCTCCTCAAAAATTGAACGGCCTTAAGTGAACATTGTATCCAATTCAGAGCATTCCAATGTGAAGCCCATGCAAACACAAGCTCAACAGATTAAATTTCATACAATCTTGTTTAATTTCCAATTTGTTATGATTTTTCAAAGAACTGAGGATTTACTGAAAGTGTAACGACCCGTATTCTACGTATCATAGGATCGTAGAATATTTATTTCTTTCACATATGAAGTCGTATGGTCATGTAACTTTGGGAGACGACTATTGGGGTCATTTCCCATGTTCATGATTTTTCCGATTTTTAAATGACCATTTTACCCCTAGTTGGCACTGTTTTGGCCATAACTTTTGACTGCAAAGGAATTTTGACCTGAAACCACTTCCATTGGCTCCGGATGATGGTTTACAATTCCGTAGAGCGGTCACATTAGCCAAACGGACTCAACGTTTGGGAGATATGGCTAAAACAAGTTTCAGATGATGAAAAACAGCTAATTGGGCTTAACCGGGTGATTAGCAGCTAGGCCCAGAGGGGAATTTCGGGTTTAGAGGTACAGGAGCACTGATTAGGGCTAGGAAATCACTTTCATTTCAGTTTTGAGCCGCCACAAACCTTCTTGAGACCCTAATAATGGCTTCCATCCTCTAAAACCACTCCAAAACACATTTTTAGTGAAGATTAAGCCTAAACTACATCAAAACAAGGCCAAATAGCAACAAAGCAAGGTTGGAGCTGCTGCTATACATTGGAATTCGACCCAAACAGAGAGTATTTCAGATTTGGTGTTTTATTTTATGGCAAAGGTGAGTGATTTACATAGTTTTTGCACTAATTACGGTAATTAAGGGTAATTAGTGAAGATTAGCGAATTTATACACTAATGAATTTTGGAAAAATGTTTAGAAATTCTTAAATAATATTTCATTCCTCTGTTAGAAAATTTGGACGATTTGACTAAGTTTTACTAAGTTTGTGCTTAAACATGATTAAGTGGGATTATAGGAAAATGTGAGGTTTTAGCCACTTTTGATCCAATTTAATTCGTTTGAATTGTTGTTTTGCTATTTGTGGTTGCTATTACATGTTGCTATAACTCTATGGTGTGTTTTAAAATTGATTAGAAGTGTTAGATTTGTCAAAAACGCCGTCGAATGGCGTAAAATACTTGCTGGAAGAGTTGCAGAAAAGTGCAGGTTCTGGACCGGATCGGATGAGTTGAACTGGGCAAGGGGTCTGATCAGATCGGAACTTGACACTTGAGACAACTGGCAAAAAGGAAGGCCACGCTAATTGAACTGGGATCGGATCGGATAAAGGAGGAGCGATCGGATCGACTTGGAGACGCAGGGCTCGGATCGGAACTTAACCTTTGGGAGAACTAGCAAGAGAGAAGGCCACGCAGATCAGATGGCGAAGGAGGGGCCGGATCGGAGCACATGAAGAAAGAAGGAGCGGATCGGAGCGGAAGCACGAACTGGAAGGAAAAAGGCACCCGACCCGACCCGGAGGACGACCCAACCCGAAGTGGAATACCCGACCCGAACCGATGCGACGCTGTGGACCCAAACCGAACCGCTACAGGAGAAGACTACGAACTGACCCGAAGCAGAGGACCCGACCCGAACCGATGGCTAGAAGGAGAACCCGACCCAGTATTGACCAATAACCCGAGATGCAAAGGTAGTCCAATATGGGAAGTTAGAGCTCAGGATCCGGTTGGGAACCGATGAGTTCACTTCATGATTGGGCTTTGCTGCGGGACGTGTGCCAAGGGGCAGTCGATGTCTGTGACTTTGGATCACTATGTATGTGTGACGGCCCGCCCCGCACCAGCCTGCATTTCCTCCGGAAGTGCGCTGTACACATGCCCGACTAGCACGGAACGGTCGCCAAAGAAAGGAAAGAAGGAAACGAACTAATCAAGAACCTGTAGAATGTCTCACAGCGCATGGAATAAAATATAATAATAATATACTTGATATAAAACAGGTGAGACAGTGCATAAGCTGATAACTAAAATCAACATCAATCATCAGAGCAGCGGAAATCCAAATACAGCTTATTACAATTTTCCAAATTTACTGTCTCTAAACAAAAGAAAGCTAAAGTAGAAGATGCACCACCAATGCCCAAGCAGTGATCTTCAACAACACAGGGAGAATACTATATATATATTACGTGGAAGCCTCCTGCTCGTCTCCGGATCATCTACCCGTGCATCACCATCTAACCTGTCTCTAGTCTGCTCGTGTGAGCACCCAGAGTAATAAGAGGAGACATAAAACTCTGGGTCAGACATAAAGCCCAGTATGAGCGATAAGCATCTAAATAGAATAATAGCAGGTATACTAAACCATACCTGAACCTGGACCTGCAACCAAAGAGTTAGTACCACATACCGTACAATACTCTATGGTTCCATAATAAAGAGTGTAAGAATACGGGGGTGGGGTGTGCATGTCATAATGATAGCAAACAAATCAACCATAGCAACCATCCTCACACCTCTCACTCAGTGCGTGAAGCATACGATATCTACCACTTTGGAACACTAGACAAATTGAGGTAACGACGAATCCCGACTTGTAGAAACCCTGCTGTGACCAAGCTAAACACATGGAGTCATGACCAAACATTTCAATGACCCACCACATTGGTCGTAGCCCTTGGTCTTACCAATGCCATAATGGCCCTGAATCCGCCTTCGTACCTCCTACCATAGTGGTCCAAAGCTATAGACATCGATAACCCCTTAACACGCGTCCCGCAGCAAAGCCCAATCATGAAGCAAACTCGTTGATTCCCATCTGGATTTTGAGCTCTAGCTTCTCATTTGGACTTCATTTGCATCTCGGGTTTGGTCGAATTGGAGTGGGTCTTCAGAAGAGTTGTCGTGCAGTAGCAGCCCTTGACTTCGGTTCGGTTCGGTAGTCATTACCCTCGTCGGTTCGGTTCGGGTACTCCACTTCGGGAGGGGTCGGTGTCCTCCTCCGGGTCGGGTCGGGTTGTTGTCTTCCTTCCAGTTCATGCTCCTTCTCCGATCAGCTCCCTCGTTTTCCATCTACTCCGATCCGATCCGATCCCTTCGCCTTACTCCAGTCGGAGCCTTCCATTCTTAAGTCGATCCGATCTGGCCTCCATTATTCTTCCGATCCGATCTGGCCTCCATTATTCTTCCGATCCGATCCCCTTGTCCACTCCAACTCTAAGAAAACGGCCTTCCTTTTTGCCAAGTTTCTTATGTGCCAAACTCCAGTCCGGGTCGGGTTTTCTTGCCCAGTTCACATATCCGATCCGAGCCCTCATCCGATCCGATCCGAAGCCCTGCACAACTTTCTGCAACTTTTTCCAGCAACTTGTTTACGCCATTCGACGACGTTTTCGACAAATCTAACACTTCTAATCGATCATAAAACACACCATAGAGTCATAGCAACACGTAATAGCAACCACAAACAGCAAACAACAATTCAAATGAATCAAAATGGATCAAAAGTGACTAAAACTTCATATTTTCCCATAATCCCTCTTAATCATGTTTAAGCGCATACTTAGTAAAACTTAATCAAATCGTCTAAATTTTCTAACAGAGGTATGAAATATTATTTAAGAATTTCTAAACATTTTTCCAGAATTTATTAGTGTGTAAATTCGTTAATCTTCACTAATTACCCTTAATTACCGTAATTAGTGCAAAAACTATGCAAATCACTCACCTTGGCCACAAAATAAAACACCAAATCTGAAATACTCTCTGTTTGGGTCGAATTTCTATGTATAGCAGCAGCTCCAACCTTGCTTTGTTGCTATTTGGCCTTGCTTTGATGTAGTTTAGGCTTAATCTTCACTAAAAATGTGTTTTGGAGTGGTTTTAGAGGATGGAAGCCATTACTAAGGTCTCAAGAAGGTTTGTGGCGGCTCAAAACTGAAATGAAAGTGATTTCCTAACCCTAATCAGTCCTCCTATACCTCTAAACCCGAAATTTCCCTCTGGGCCTAGCTGCTAATCACCCAGTTAAGCCCAATTAAGCTGTTTTTCACCATCTGAAACTTGTTTCAGCCATATCTCCCAAACGGTGAGTCCGTTTGGCTAATGTGACCACTCTACGGAAAGAGAAACCATCATCCGGAGCTAATGGAAGTGGTTTCAGGTCAAAATTCCTTTCCAGTCAAAAGGTATGGCCAAAACAGTGCCAACTAGGAGTAAAATGGTCATTTAAAAATCGGGAAAAATCATGAACATGAGAAATGACCCCAATAGTCGTCTCCCAAAGTTACATGACCATACAACGTCATATGTGAAAGAAATAAATATTCTACGATCCTATGATGCGTAGAATGCGGGTCGTTACACTCTCCCCCCCTTAAGAAATTTCGTCCCCGAAATTCCTTAACCCCAAAACATACAAAAGATCCCGCATGCCTAACAGCCATATACAACAATCAAACATGCAAAACAAGCAAACAAGCCTATCCTAGCATGCGGAAAACTAAATCGAAGTCAAAATCTTACCAGGCAAAGAGTTCTGGGTATGTCTTCCTTATGTTCTCCTCTGTCTCCCAAGTACAATCATTCTCGTCCTCACTCCACTGAACCTTGACCAACTTCACCGCCTTCCTTCGAAGTTGCTTCATGTCGTGCTTGACAGTACGGGCCGGCTTGCGGTTCCCAACCGCCTCGGGTTCTACTTCGAAGTCCTCTAACTGATCAGGTGAAATAGTCATATCTGAGTCGTGAACGAACTTCCTTAGTTGGGAAACATGAAATACGTCGTGAACTCCCGCCATCTTCTCCGGTAAGTCAATTCTGTATGCCAAATTCCCGACTAGTTTAAGAACAGGGAATGGGCCAACAAATCTTGGTGCCAACTTGCCTCTCCTGCCAAATCGTATTACGCTATTCAACGGAGAAATCTTGACAAACACCAAGTCACCAACGGAGAATTGTAGGTCTCTTCTCCTCTTATCAGCATGACTCTTCTTCCTATCTTGGGCAGCCTTCATTCGTTGTTGAATGATCTTGATCTTATCTGAAGTTTCCCTCACCAAATCTGGTCCAAGCATAAACTTCTCGCCAGTCTCTATCCAACATGATGATGAGTTGCACGGTCTTCCGTACAAAGCTTCAAACGGAGCCATACCGATACTGGATTGGTAGTTATTATTATATGCAAACTCTACTAGATGCAAATGGTCATCCCATGATCCACCAAAATCCAATATACACGCTCTCAAGAGATCTTCCAAAATACGGTTCACCCTCTCCGTCTGACCGTCGGTCTGAGGATGATATGCGGTACTGAGATGTAACTCTGACCCTAGAGCCTCTTGTAAGCTCTTCCAATACCCATTAGTGAACAACGGGTCTCGGTCACTCACAATGCTTTTAGGTACTCCATGAAATCTCACTACCCACTTCATATACAATTCTGCTAACTTAGCTGCCGTTCTGGTCGATTTGACTGGTATAAATCTTGCACTTTTAGTCAGTCGATCCACAACTACCCAAATGCTATCATGTCCCGATCTAGTCCTTGGTAAACCATCAATGAAATCCATCGAGACTTGCTCCCATTTCCATTCGGGAATTTCTAAGGGCTGTAACAACCCACTAGGCTTCTTTTGCTCGGCTTTAACTAGCTGGCAATTCATGCACTTGGATATAAACTTCCCAACGTCTCTTTTCATCCCTTCCCAGTAGTAAGTCTGCTTCATATCTCGATACATCTTGTTACCACCGGGGTGTATAGTCAGCTTTGTGTGATGACATTCTCTAAGCACTTCATCTTTCAATCCATTGACATTGGGTACAACAAGCTTTCCATTCTTTCTAAGCCATCCATCTCGATCAAGCCCATACTTGTTCATCTCCTCATCGATATCCATCTTTAACTTGGAGATGATTTCCAATAGGTTAGGATCGTCCCTCGGACTAGAGCCGATCCGCTCAATTAAAGTGGGTCTGATCGTCAAACTTGCTAACATTTCTGGATCCAATTCGCACTTTGGTTTGAAATCATACCCAGCGATGTACTCCAGTTGCTTCCATTCTAGAAACATAGCGCCTAAGTTGGCATGTCTCATACTCAATGCATCAGCCACCGCATTGCCTTTTCCTGGTGTATATGCGATGTCAAAGTCATAGGAAGCCAAGAACTCTAACCACCTTTGTTGCCGAAGATTTAGATCCTTCTGGGAGAAGAGATACTTCAACGACTTATGATCTGTAAACAGCTCAAATCTTTCTCCCAAGAGATAGTGTCTCCACATCTTTAACGCGAACACGATCGCTGCCAATTCTAAATCATGGGTAGGGTATCTTCTCTCGTGCGGTTTCAATTGCCGACTTGCATAAGCTACAACCCTACTGCCTTGCATCAATATAGCACCCAGTCCGGTACCACAGGCATCCGTGCATACCGTCATCTCTTTATCCCCCTTAGGAATGACTAACATTGGTGCGCTCGTCAACTTGTCCTTCAGAATCTTGAATGCATTCTCGCACCTTTCATCCCAGACAAAGGCTTGATTCTTCTTAGTCAACTGGGTCAATGGTGCTGCTATCTTGGAGAAACCTTGGATAAACTTACGATAATATCCAGCTAATCCCAAGAAACTTCTTACATCTATTGCATTCTTGGGCGTAGGCCAATCTTGTACTGTAGCCACCTTCACCGGGTCCACGGCAATACCATTCTCTGATACAACATGGCCCAAGAACCTCACTTCCCTCTTCCAGAAGTGACACTTAGAAAACTTTGCTTTCAATTGGTGTTTTCTCAACACCTCCATCACTACTCTTAAATGTTCCTTGTGTTCTTCCTCTGTCCTCGAATAGACCAAAATATCATCAACGAACACAAGGACAAACTTATTCAACTGATCTCCGAATACCCTATTCATAAGATCCACAAAATATGCTGGGGCATTGGTCAGCCCGAATTGCATGACCAACCATTCATAAAATCCAGACGGCGTTCGAAATGTCGTTTTAGCTATACTCTCAGCTTCCACTCTAAGCTGATGAAAACCTGTCGCGAGATCCAACTGAGAAAATACTCTCGCGCCACTCAACTGATCGAACAAATCATCTATCCGCGGTAGAGGATACTTGTTCTTCTTCGTCACTTTATTCAATTCGCGGTAGTCTACACACAAACGAAGGGAACCATCCGCCTTGGTAGCAAACACAACTGGTGCTCCCCATTCAGAAACACTCCTTCTGATAAATCCCTTCTTCAAAAGACTGCTGACTTGCACCTCGAGCTCTCGCTGTTCCCCTGGTGCCATACGACGAAGTGGCATCACTATAGGTCTGGCATCCTTTACCAAATCAATACGAAACTCAATCTCTCGGTGTGGTGGAAGCCCGGTCACTTCTTCGAAAACATCCGGATACTGGCCAACCACGGGCAAACCTGACAACTCACTATGCGGAATGTCGAGGGAGTTTAGAAAACTAGCCAATACCCCCTTACTGGGTAGACCACCAAACACTATCCTCCGCCCATCATCCGCTCTAGCTGTCACTAAAAAGCCCTCACAGTCTACCACCACCCCGTATCTTTGGAGCCAATCTACTCCCAAAATAATGCCAAACCCAGTAAAGCCCAAAACAAAGCAATCACAAACAAACATGCATCCATGACTCGATAGGACCACATTACGACAAATCATGCTAAGGCTAGTCGAACCACCAATCGGGTTCGTCACTACTAAAGGTCTATCGACAATCTCGGGCTCCAATCCCAACCTATCTACCAGGTCACTAGATATGAAAGAACTGGAAGCTCCGGTATCAAATAAAACTCTAATAGGAACATCATAAACAGAAAGCATACCTTGAATGACGATATTCTTTCCCTTCTCCACCGCTGTTGGGGCATTCGACGAAGAAGGAATAGCATTAAGGGCGTAGGCTTTCACTATTTGCTTTTCTTTAGGGGGTTGCGGACACTTGTCCTTGTGATGTCCCATTTGGCCACAGTTGAAGCACTTCCTATCCGCTGGCTTGGCCCGACAATTACTAGCATAATGGCCCTTCTTACCACAGCTGAAGCACTCAACATCTTGCTTATTCTTTTTCTTCTGGCCATCCTTAGTCTGACTCTGCTTTCTCTTATTCTGGGAACCACCCTTGCCTCCGCCACTTGCTTGTGGCTTTGGCTCATCTGCGGATGCAACCTCAGTCTTTGGCTTAGGGTAGAGACTTTCTGATCGTAATGCTTTCCCCACAATCGATTCAAACGTCTCATCGATGTGGTTAATAAGTCTTTCCCCCAAGTACTGATCCAAACCAGTTATGAATTTCTCATTCTTTTTCTCGGCAGTATCAATAAGAGATAACCCATATTTTGACAAAGTGTCAAATTCAGCAATATACTCCGAGACAGCTCTGCCATTCTGCTTGAGCTCTAAGAATTTCTTAAACAGCACTGACTTCTGAGCAGCTGGAATGAACTTCTCGCTAAAGCGAGCCTTAAACTGCTCCCAAGTAATCTGATCTTCGGGAGTAGCTGCCTTTATAGCATTCCACCAATTCATTGCCCGCCATTGCAGCTGACGGGACGCTAGCTTTCTCTTCATCGCATCCTCGATACCCAAATCCTCGAAGATACGTTCGCAACTATCCAACCAATCCTGAACATCCGTGGCCGACTCCGTTTCGTGGAACGCTTCCCACCAAGGATAGTATAATCCTTATTCAGCTTGGCGAAGTCGACTCTTGGCACCTGCACTATTGGACCACCACCATTTCCACCATTGGGAGCTGACCTCTGTACATCTCTAAGCATCTCTCTCATGAGGTCAATAAACATCGTCCTCATGTCAGCAGCATTCCCATTATTGGCTCCCCTACCAGCACTTCTAGTATATTGGCTCATCGCCAATCTGAAAAAGGAAACGATTAACGACTCCATGGTGGTGCTAGTGCAGTACGACTTCATCCTTATACTAGTAATATTGTATATATATAGCTTTTTAAAAACCAAAGTAATCACAAATACGCTCTCTCGTATACGTATATTATCTCTCCCTGATAACTTCCCTAGGTTAACTACGCAACCTAGAGCTCTGATACCAAGTGTGACGTCCCGCCCCGCATCAGCCTGCATTTCCTCCGGAAGTGCGTTGTACACATGCCCGACTAGCACGGAACGGTCGCCAAAGAAAGGAAAGAAGGAAACGAACTAATCAAGAACCTGTAGAATGTCTCACAGCGCATGGAATAAAATATAATAATAATATACTTGATATAAAACAGGTGAGACAGTGCATAAGCTGATAACTAAAATCAACATCAATCATCAGAGCAGCGGAAATCCAAATACAGCTTATTACAATTTTCCAAATTTACTGTCTCTAAACAAAAGAAAGCTAAAGTAGAAGATGCACCACCAATGCCCAAGCAGTGATCTTCAACAACACAGGGAGAATACTATATATATTACGTGGAAGCCTCCTGCTCGTCTCCGGATCATCTACCCGTGCATCACCATCTAACCTGTCTCTAGTCTGCTTGTGTGAGCACCCAGAGTAATAAGAGGAGACATAAAACTATGGGTCAGACATAAAGCCTGGTATGAGCGATAAGCATCTAAATAAAATAATAGCAGGTATACTAAACCATACCTGAACCTGGACCTGCAACCAAAGAGTTAGTACCACATACCGTACAATACTCTAAGGTGCCATAATAAAGAGTGTAAGAATACGGGGGTGGGGTGTGCATGTCATAATGATAGCAAACAAATTAACCATAGCAACCATCCTCACATCTCTCACTCAGTGCGTAAAGCATACGATATCTACCACTTTGGAACACTAGACAAATTGAGGTAACGACGAATCCCGACTTGTAGAAACCCTGCTGTGACCAAGCTAAACACATGGAGTCATGACCAAACATTTCAATGACCCACCACATTGGTCGTAGCCCTTGGTCTTACCAATGCCATAATGGCCCTGAATCCGCCTTCGTACCTCCTACCATAGTGGTCCAAAGCTATAGACATCGATAACCCCTTAACACGCGTCCCGCAGCAAAGCCCAATCATGAAGCGAACTCGTTGATTCCCATCTGGATTTTGAGCTCTAGCTTCTCATTTGGACTTCCTTTGCATCTCGGGTTTGGTCGAATTGGAGTGGGTCTTCAGAAGAGTTGTCGTGCAGTAGCAGCCCTAGAATTCGGTTCGGTAGTCATTACCCTCGTCGGTTCGTTTCGGGTACTCCACTTCGGGTCGGGTCGGCGTCCTCCTCCGGGTCGGGTCGGGTTGTTGTCTTCCTTCCAGTTCATGCTCCTTCTCCGATCAGCTCCCTCGTTTTCCATCAACTCCGATCCGATCCGATCCCTTCGCCTTACTCCAGTCGTAGCCTTCCATTCTTAAGTCGATCCGATCTGGCCTCCATTATTCTTCCGATCCGATCTGGCCTCCATTATTCTTCCGATCCGATCCCCTTGTCCACTCCAACTCTAAGAAAACGGCCTTCCTTTTTGCCAAGTTTCTTATGTGCCAAACTCCAGTCCGGGTCGGGTTTTCTTGCCCAGTTCACATATCCGATCCGAGACCTCATCCGATCCGATCCGAAGCCCTGCACAACTTTCTGCAACTTTTTCCAGCAACTTGTTTACGCCATTCGACGACGTTTTCGACAAATCTAACACTTCTAATCGATCATAAAACACACCATAGAGCCATAGCAACACGTAATAGCAACCACAAACAGCAAACAACAATTCAAATGAATCAAAATGGATCAAAAGTGACTAAAACTTCATATTTTCCCATAATCCCTCTTAATCATGTTTAAGCGCATACTTAGTAAAACTTAATCAAATCGTCTAAATTTTCTAACAGAGGTATGAAATATTATTTAAGAATTTCTAAACATTTTTCCAGAATTTATTAGTGTGTAAATTCGTTAATCTTCACTAATTACCCTTAATTACCGTAATTAGTGCAAAAACTATGCAAATCACTCACCTTGGCCACAAAATAAAACACCAAATCTGAAATACTCTCTGTTTGGGTCGAATTCCTATGTATAACAGCAGCTCCAACCTTGCTTTGTTGCTATTTGGCCTTGCTTTGATGTAGTTTAGGCTTAATCTTCACTAAAAATGTGTTTTGGAGTGGTTTTAGAGGATGGAAGCCATTACTAAGGTCTCAAGAAGGTTTGTGGCGGCTCAAAACTGAAATGAAAGTGATTTCCTAACCCTAATCAGTCCTCCTATACCTCTAAACCCGAAATTTCCCTCTGGGCCTAGCTGCTAATTATCCGGTTAAGCCCAATTAAGCTGTTTTTCACCATCTGAAACTTGTTTCAGCCATATGTCCCAAACGGTGAGTCCGTTTGGCTAATGTGACCACTCTACGGAAAGAGAAACCATCATCCGGAGCTAATGGAAGTGGTTTCAGGTCAAAATTACTTTCCAGTCAAAAGGTATGGCCAAAACAGTGCCAACTAGGGGTAAAATGGTCATTTAAAAATCGGGAAAAATCATGAACATGGGAAATGACCCCAATAGTCGTCTCCCAAAGTTACATGACCATACAACGTCATATGTGAAAGAAATAAATATTCTACGATCCTATGATGCGTAGAATGCGAGTCGTTACAGTATGGGAGGCACGTGAACGGATTCAGGGCCAAAGTGGCCTAGGTACGGCTAAAGGGCTATAGACCAATGAAGTGGGGTCATTTGTAAAGATTTGGTCATGACTCCATGTGGTAAGCTTGGTAGTAGCAGTAGTTGTACAAGTCGAACTCTATCACTATTTCAATGGGTCTAGTGATTGACAGTGGTGGACATCGTATGCTTTACGCACTGAGTGAGAGATGTGAGGATGGTTGCTATGGATGATTTCTTTGCTATCATTATGACATGCGCACCCCACCCCCGTACTCTTACACTATTTATTATGGCACCTTAGAGTATTGTACGGTATGTGGTACTAACTCTTTGGTTGCAGGTGCAGGTTCAGGTATGGTTTAGTATACCTGTTTTTGTTCTGTTTAGATGCTTATCGCTCATACCAGGCTTTATGTCTGACCCAGAGTTTTATGTCTCCTCTTATTACTCTGGGTGCTCATACGAGCAGACTAGAGACATGTTAGCTGGTGATGCACGGGTGGATGATCCGGAGACGAGCAGGAGGCTTCCACGTAATATATATATAGTATTCTCCCTGTGTTGTTGAAGATCACTGCTTGGGCATTGGTGGTGCTTCTTCTACTTTAGCTTTCTTTTATTTAGAGACAGTAAATTTGAAAAGTTGTAATAAGCTATATTTGGATTTCCGCTGCTCTGATGTTGATGTTGGTTTTAGTTATCAACTTATACACTGTCTCACATGTCTTATGTCAAGTAAGTTATCATTATTATATTTTACTCCATGCGCTGTGAGATATTCTACAGGTTCCTTGATTAGTTCATTCTCTTCTTTCCTTTCTTTGGCGACCGTTCCATGCTAGTCGGGCATGTGTACAGTGCACTTTCGGAGGAAATGCCGGCAGGTGCGGGGCGGGCCGTCACACTTGGTATCAGAGCTCTAGGTTGCGTAGTTAACCAAGGGAAGTTACCAGGGAGAGATAATATACGTATACGAGAGAGCGTATTTGTGATTATTATGGTTTTTAAAAGCTATATATATACTATTAGTAGTATAAGAATGAAGTCGTACTGCACTAGCACCACTATGGGGTCGTTAATCGCTTCCCTTTTTCAGATTGACGATGAGCCGATATAGTAGAGGTGCTTGTGGGGAGCCAATAATTGGAATGCTGCTGACATGAGGATGATGTTTACTAACCTCATGAGAGAGATGCTTAGGGATGTGCAAAGGCCAGCTCCCAATGATGGAAATGGTGGTGGTCCAATAGTGCAAGCGCCGAGAGTCGACTTCGCCAAGATGAATAAAGATTATACTGGTCTTGGTGGGAAGCCGTTCCACGGAACGGAGTCGGCTACGAATGTTCAGGATGGGTTGGATAGTTGCGAACGTATCTTCGAGGATTTGGGCTTCGAGGATGCAATGAAGAGAAAGCTAGAGTCCCATCAGCTGCAAGGGCGGGCAATGAATTGGTGGAATGCTATAAAGGCAGCTACTCCCGAAGATCAGATTACTTGGGAGCAGTTTAAGGTTCGCTTTAGCGAGAAGTTCATTCCAGCTGCTCAGAAGTCAGTGCTGTTTAAGAAATTCTTGGAGCTCAAGCAGAATGGCAGAGCTGTCTCGGAATATATTGCTGAATTCGACACTTTGTCAAAGTATGGGTTATCTCTTATTGATACTGCCGAGAAGAAGAATGAGAAATTCATAACTGGTTTGGATCAGTACTTGGGGGAAAGGCTTATTAACAACATCGACGAGACGTTTGAATCGATTGTGGGGAAAGCATTAAGATCAGAAAGTATCTACCCTAAGCCGAAGACTGAGGTTGCATCGGCAGATGAGCCAAAGCCACAAGCAAGTGGTGGAGGCAAGGGTGGTTCCTAGAATAAGAGGAAGCAGAATCAGACTAAGGATGGCCAGAAGAAAAAGAATAAGCAAGATGTGGAGTGCTTCAGCTGTGGTAAGAAGGGCCATTATGCTAGTAATTGTTGGGCTAAGCCAGCGGATAGGAAGTGCTTCAACTGTGGCCAAATGGGACATCATAAGGACAAGTGTCTGCAACCCCCTAAAGAAAAACAAATGGTGAAATCCTACGCCCTTAATGCTATTCCTTCTTCGTCGAATGCCCCAACTGCGGTGGAGAAGGGAAAGAATGTTGTCATTCAAGGTATGCTTTCTGTTTATGATGTTCCTGTTAGAGTTTTGTTTGATACCGGAGCTTCCAGTTCTTTCATATCTAGTGACCTGGTAGATAAGTTAGGATTGGAGCCCGAGATTGTCGATAGACCTTTAGTAGTAACGAACCCGATTGGTGGTTCGACTAGCCTTAGCATGATTTGTCGTAATGTTGTCTTATCGAGTCATGGATGCATGTTTGTTTGTGATTGCTTTGTTTTGGGCTTTACTGGGTTTGGCATTATTTTGGGAGTAGATTGGCTCCGAAGATACGGGGTGGGGGTAGACTGTGAGGGCTTTTTTGTGACTGCTAGAGCGGATGATGGGCGGAGGATAGTGTTTGGTGGTCTACCCAGTGAGGGGGTATTGGCTAGTTTTCTAAACTCCCTCGATATTCCGCATAGTGAGTTGTCAGGTTTGCCCGTGGTTGGCCAGTATCCGGATGTTTTCGAAGAAGTGACCGGACTTCCACCACACCGAGAGATTGAGTTCCGTATTGATTTGGTAAAAGATGCCAGACCTATAGTGATGCCACTTCGTCGTATGGCACCAAGAGAGCAGCGAGAGCTCGAGGTGCAAGTCAGCGATCGTTTGAAGAAGGGATTTATCAGAAGGAGTGTTTCTGAATGGGGAGCACCAGTTTTGTTTTCTACTAAGGCGGATGGTTCCCTTCGTTTATGTGTAGACTACCGCGAGTTGAATAAAATGACGAGGAAGAATAAGTATCCTCTACCGTGGATAGATGATTTGTTCGATCAGTTGAGTGGCGCGAGAGTATTTTCCCAGTTGGATCTCGTGACAGGTTTTCATCAGCTTAGAGTGGAATCTGAGAGTATAGCCAAAATGGCATTTCGGACGCCGTCTGGATTTTATGAGTGGTTGGTCATGCCATTCGGGCTGACCAATGCCCCAGCATATTTTGTGGATCTTATGAATAGGGTATTCAGAGATCAGTTGAATAAGTTTGTCCTTGTGTTCATTGATGATATTTTGGTCTATTCAAGGATAGAGGAAGAACACAAGGAACATTTAAAAATAGTGATGGAGGTGTTAAGAAAACACCAATTGAAAGAAAAGTTTTCTAAGTGTCACTTCTGGAGGAGGGAAGTGAGGTTCTCGGGCCATGTTGTATCAGAGAATGGTATTGCCGTGGATCCGGTGAAGGTGGCTACGGTACAGGATTGGCCTACGCCCAAGAATGCAACAGATGTAAGAAGTTTCTTGGGATTAGCTGGATATTATCGTAAGTTTATCCAAGTTTTCTCCAAGATAGCAGCACCATTGACCCAGTTGACCAAGAAGAATCAAGCTTTTGTCTAGGATGAAAGGTGCGAGAATGCATTCAAGAGTCTAAAGGACAAGTTGACAAGCGCACCAGTGTTAGTCATTCCTAAGGGGAATGAAGAGATGACGGTATACACGGATTCCTGTGGTACCAGACTGGGTGTTGTATTGATGCAAGGCGGTAGGGTTGTAGCCTATGCAAGTCGGCAATTGAAACCGCATGAGAGAAGATACCCTACCCATGATTTAGAATTGGCAGCGATCGTGTTCGCATTAAAGATGTGGAGACACTATCTCTTGGGAGAAAGATTTGAGCTGTTTACAGATCATAAGTCGTTGAAGTATCTCTTCTCTCAGAAAGATCTGAATCTCCGACAGCAGAGATGGTTAGAGTTCTTAGCTTCCTATGATTTTGGCATCGCATATACACCGGGAAAGTGCAATGCGGTGGCTGATGCATTGAGTAGGAGACATGCCAGCTTAGGGGCTATGTTTCTAGAATGGAAGCAACTGGAATACATCGCTGGGTTTGATTTCAGACCAAAGAGAGAATTGGATGCAGAAATGTTAGCAAGTTTGACGATCAGACCCACTTTGATTGAGCGGATCGGCTCTAGTCAGAGGGACGATCCTAACCTATTGGAAATCATCTCCAAATTAGAGATGAGTATCGATGAGGAGATGAACAAGTATGGGCTTGATCGAGATGGATGGCTTAGAAAGAATGGAAAGCTTGTTGTACCCAATGTCGATGGATTAAGAGATGAAGTGCTTAGAGAGTGTCATCACTCAAAACTGACTATACACCCCGGTGGTAATAAGATGTATCGAGATATGAAGCAGACCTGCTACTGGGTAGGGATGAAAAGAGACATTGGGAAGTTTATATCCAAATGCATGAATTGCCAGCTAGTTAAAGCCGAGCAAAAGAAGCCTAGTGGGTTGTTACAGCCATTAGAAATTCCCGAATGGAAATGGGAGCAAGTCTTGATGGATATCATCGATGGTTTACCAAGGACTATATCGGGACATGATAGCATTTGGGTGATTATGGACCGATTGACTAAAAGTGCAAGACTTACACCAGTCAAATCGACCAGAACGACGGCTAAGTTAGCAGAATTGTATATGAAGTGGGTAGTGAGATTTCATGGAATACCTAAAAGCATTGTGAGTGACCGAGACCCGTTGTTCACTAGTGGGTTTTGGAAGAGCTTACAAGAGGCTCTAGGGTCAGAGTTACATCTCAGTACCGCATATCATCCTCAGACCGACGGTCAGACGGAGAGGTTGAATCGTATTTTGGAAGATCTCTTGAGAGCATGTATATTGGATTTTGGTGGATCATGGGATGACCATTTGCATCTAGTAGAGTTTGCATATAATAATAGCTACCAATCCAGTATTGGTATGGCTCCATTTGAAGCTTTGTACGGAAGACCATGCAACTCATCATCATGTTGGATAGAGACTGGCGAAAAGTTTATGCTTGGACCAGATGTGGTGAGGGAAACTTCAGATAAGATCAAGATCATTCAACAATGAATGAAGGCTGCCCAAGATAGGCAGAAGGGTTATGCTGATAAGAGGAGAAGAGACCTAAAATTCTCCGTTGGTGACTTGGTGTTTGTCAAGATTTCTCCGTTGAAGAGCGTAATACGATTTGGCAGGAGAGGCAAGTTGGCACCAAGATTTGTTGGCCCATTCCCTGTTCTTGAACTAGTCGGGAATTTGGCATATAGAATTGGCTTACCAAAGAAGATGGCAGGAATTCACAACGTATTTCATGTTTCCCAACAAAGGAAGTTCGTTCACGACTCAGATATGACTATTTCACCGGATCAGTTAGAGGACTTCGAAGTAGAACCCGAGGCGGTTGGGAACCGCAAGCCAGCCCGTATTGTCGAGCACGACATGAAGCAACTTCGAAGGAAGGCGGTGAAGCTAGTCAAGGTTCAGTGGAGCGAGGACAGAATGGTTGTACTTGGGAGACAGAGGAGAACAATAGGAAGACATATCCAGAACTCTTTGCCTGGTAAGATCTTAACTTCGATTTAGTTTTCCGCATGCTAGGATAGGCTTGTTTGCTTGTTTTGCATGTTTGATTGTTGTATGTGGTTGTTAGGCATGCGGGATCCTTTGTATGTTTTGGGTTAAGGAATTTCGGGGATGAAATTTCTTAAGGAGGGGGGGGGGGAGAGTGTAACGACCCGTATTCTATGTATCATAGGATTGAAGAATATTTATTTCTTTCACATATGAAGTCGTATGGTCATATAACTTTGGAGATGACTATTGGGGTCATTTCCCATGTTCATGATTTTTCCCGATTTTTAAATGATCATTTTACCCCTATTTGGCACTGTTTCGGCCATAACTTTTGACTGGGAAGGAATTTTGACATGAAACCACTTCCATTGGCTCCGGATGATGGTTTACAATTCCATAGAGTGGTCACATTAGCCAAACGGACTCACCGTTTGGGAGATATGGCTGAAACAAGTTTCAGATGATGAAAAACAGCTAGTTGGGCTTAACCGGGTGATTAGCAGCTAGGCCCAGAGGGGAATTTCGGGTTTAGAGGTATAGGAGCACTGATTAGGGCTAGGAAATCACTTTCATTTCAGTTTTGAGCCGCCACAAACCTTCTTGAGGCCCTAGTAATGGCTTCCATCCTCTAAAACCACTCCAAAACACATTTTTAGTGAAGATTAAGCCTAAACTACATCAAAACAAGGCCAAATAGCAACAAAGCAAGGTTGGAGCTGATGCTTTTCATTGGAATTCGACCCAAAAAGAGAGTATTTCAGATTTGGTGTTTTATTTTGTGGCAAAGGTGAGTGATTTGCATAGTTTTTGCACTAATTACGGTAATTAAGGGTAATTAGTGAAGATTAGTGAATTTATACACTAATAAATTCTGAAAAAATGTTTAGAAATTCTTAAATAATATTTCATGCCTTTGTTAGAAAATTTGGACGATTTGACTAAGTTTTACTAAGTATGTGCTTAAACATGATTAAGTGGGATTATGGGAAAATGTTAGGTTTTAGCCACTTTTGATCCAATTTAATTCGTTTTAATTGTTGTTTTGTTGTTTGTGGTTGCTATTACATGTTTCTATAACTCTATGGTGTGTTTTAAAATTGATTAGAAGTGTTAGATTTGTCAAAAACGTCGTCGAATGGCGTAAAATACTTGCTGGAAGAGTTGCAGAAAAGTGCAGGTTCTGGACCGGATCGGATCGGATCGGATATGGAGGCTCGGATCGGATGAGTTGAACTGGGCAAGGGTTATGATCGGATCGGAACTTGACACTTGAGACAACTGGCAAAAAGGAAGGCCACGCTAATTGAACTGGGGTCGGATCGGATAAAGGAGGAGCGATCGGATCGACTTGGAGACGCAGGGCTCGGATCGGAACTTAACCTTTGGGAGAACTAGCAAGAGAGAAGGCCACACGGATCAGATGGCGAAGGAGGGGCCGGATTGGAGCACATGAAGAATGAAGGAGCGGATCGGAGCGGAAGCACGAACTGGAAGGAAAAAGGCACCCGACCCGACCCGGAGGACGACCCGACCCGAAGTGTAATACCCGACCCGAACCGATGCGACGCTATGGACCCGAACCGAACCGCTACAGGAGAAGACTACGAACCGACCCGAAGCAGAGGACCCGAACTGATGGCTACAAGGAGAACCCGACCCAGTATTGACCAATAACCCGAGATGCAAAGGTAGTCCAATATGGGAAGTTAGAGCTCAGGATCCAGTTGGGAACCGATGAGTTCACTTCATGATTGGGCTTTGCTGCGGGACGTGTGCCAAGGGGCAGTCGATGTCTGTGACTTTGGATCACTATGTATGGGAGGTACGTGAACGGATTCAGGGCCAAAGTGGCCTAGGTACGGTTAAAGGGCTATAGACCAATGAAGTGGGGTCATTTGTAAAGATTTGGTCATGACTCCATGTAGTAAGCTTGGTAGTAGCAGTAGTTGTACATGTCGAACTCCATCACTATTTCAATGGGTCTAGTGATTGACAGTGGTGGACATCGTATGCTTTATGCACAGAGTGAGAGATGTGAGGATGGTTGCTATGGATGATTTGTTTGCTATCATTATGACATGCACACCCTACTCCGTACTCTTACACTATTTATTATGGCACCTTAGAGTATTGTACGGTATGTGGTACTAACTCTTTGGTTGCAGGTCCAGGTTCAGGTATGGTTTAGTATACCAGTTATTGTTCTGTTTAGATGCTTATCGCTCATACCAGGCTTTATGTCTGACCCAGAGTTTTATGTCTCCTCTTATTACTCTGGGTGCTCACACGAGCAGACTAGAGACAGGTTAGCTGGTGATGCACGGGTGGATGATCTGGAGACGAGCAGGAGGCTTCCACGTAATATATATACATATAGTATTCTCCCAATGTTGTTGAAGATCACTGCTTGGGCATTGGTGGTGCATCTTCTACTTTAGCTTTCTTTTATTTTGAGACAGTAAATTTGAAAAGTTGTAATAAGCTGTATTTGGATTTCCGCTACTCTGATGTTGATGTTGGTTTTAGTTATCAGCTTATACACTGTCTCACCTGTCCTATGTCAAGTATGTTATTATTATTATATTTTACTCCATGCGCTGTGAGACATTTTACAGGTTCCTTGATTAGTTCATTCTCTTCTTTCCTTTCTTTGGCGACCGTTCCGTGCTAGTCGGGCATGTGTACAGCGCACTTTCGGAGGAAATGTCGGCTGGTGCGGGGCGGGCCGTCACAGAAAGTGGCGGCTTTAAATGAACATTGACTAGTGGAAGGAAAAGTGTTTAAGGTTTGAAGGGTGCTAGGATTATTTATACGAATATTATACTATTTTTAAATTCGATTTTTTTATTCAATTTTAATTGATCGCTACTTGTATTTTCCATTTAAAAATTCCTATGATCACATATAATATCCAAATTCGATGAAAATGGACATATAGTTATATTTTGACATTACGGACCCAACGAAATTCATTTCGTCGAATTCCGACTTCATTTGCTCACACAGCATATTTTTAAGTCAAATTATTGACTGTGTTTCACATTAAAATCCCATACAGACACATAATGACTCCGAAAATCACGGAAATTGAAATGTAACAATAATTTATTATTACGGATCCAATAAAATTAGTTTCGTTGAAAATGGAGTTCATTTCAAAACTGGCTATTTTTAAAGCTCTAGATAAACCCATTTAAATATTAATATATTTAAAAATAATTAAATTAAATATAAATTAATTAATATTATCGTATATATGTTCACATAGAATATAATAAAGCTCTAAAATATTCCTATCTGAATTTATAACTTGACACTTCAAATTCAAATTAAATCAGTATTCAATTTATACAAAAAATCCATTTATAATATAAATAAATCGTTATAAATTATAAACGAATTCCATAGCGACTATTTTGAAATTTGATTTGGACATAACACAAAATCTACACAACGAAATTTTGATTTTTCTCTTCCATTAGAAAAATATACTTCACCAGCTTCGAACGTTTCTTGTTTCACAGAAATCCGACTTAAAATGGATTCTGTATATCCGTTTAAAGTTCGAATTGCTAAATTACGAACTGCCGTACCATTTCGGGCTCGATTATAATTATAATATAAATTAATACGTTCAACTGACATTTATAAAAAAATTCGTTAATATAATTCAATTTTAAACTGAATTATATATTTTAAATTGCCCAATTCACACAATATTGTGAATTCTACTATTTCTGACTATCTCAGAAATTAAATATATTATTCTATTATTTATATAAATTAAATATTCAATATTATTTAATTAAATGGCCATTTAAATCTCTAAATCACTATTTAAATAATTAAATAAATTAATTATTATACTGTAAGAATACATGATGTTACATTGTTCCCCCTTAAATATAATTTCGTCCTCGAAATTGCTAAGGTAGAAAACAAACCCTATTAACTGGGTTAAAATTATTTGTTTACTTCTTAACTTCAGTTTCAACTAAACCGATTAATTCAATTAGTTATTCATTCATTCCAATTAACAAAAATATTCAAAAATTCTGAAAATTTTCTAACACCCGAAATTTCTGAAATTTTTTGCCAGCGCCTCCTTTGTACGGCTCAATCGGTACAACTACAACTCGCCTCTCTAGGCCTTTTCCAACCCAAAAAAAATCAAATAGCCAAGAAGCTTGCCAATTCGGCTTATAAATCTCATATCCAATAGAAATATAAAATTGTACCTTTTTGTTGGTCATATCATTATATCGTTTTCATCTGTCACCAATTCTACATATACCAATATCATTCTAATCAACTCCGATCAATTAATCCTTAACACAGCTATTCGCTTATACCCCAGACAAATTCCATTCCAAATTCGAGTTCCATTCTAGATTTCAAACACTTAACCCTTCAACCCAATATCATTTCAAATCCTTATGTCGCGAATCCAATTATATCGATATCATTCTATTTGTATTCAGCTGCTACTTAACTAGTCTTCAATTCAATTCCTATTTGCTTTCACAATTTTTTAACTTAAATTTGTTTTTAATTCAAACAGTCTTTTCCTAGGAGTTTTAAACTGTTTTTCTTTTCTCAAAAATCAATTATTCCCTTTTGGGATTCAAAACAACTTGTTTTTCTCAAAACAATCTCTTTGGTAGTAATCCGTCACTTGCAACTCGAAAATGAACACTGAGGATGTGGCCAGCATCATCAGAGTTATTTCCCAGCGATCAAAGTGAGTTCAATACTATATCACTTTTCAAAACCATTATTAAACAATTCTATTTTGAAATTATTTCAAAATATCGTTCACGATTCTAGTTAAACAATTTAAAATCTCCCAGGATTTTAAAATTCTCATATATTTAATTCAATCCATTTATAAACACTTTTTTTCAATTTTCCAGAGTTTTAATTCTAGTTCTGATTTAAATTAAGATTCACTTCATCTGATTTCACATATTACACTTATATGAATCCTGATTGGTTATTTACATAACCATTTTATTTTTATAATCTTATTAGATTATAATGATAACCAACACATCCAATATTCTATAATATTTCCAATATTAATCATTCTTTATATCAAAATATAATTTGGGTAAAATTATCTCATTTACCCACTTTTCAAAACATACTGTGTCGATTTATCGTATTCAAGTGTTTAGTAACCCTTATCGATACAGTGGATCAAACTGATCGACCAGAATTCACAAACTACTTAACCAATAAATCTCCACGGTATAAAATCATTTTATATCAAATAACAAACACATTCACTCATACATATACACTCAAACTCAATCTAGGGTATTACTAACCCCGTCTCTACTAAGTTACGCCACAGAGCCAAGGTAATTATTTAACCTTCAGCTCTGATACCACTGTAATGACCCAGGGAATTTTAGACTTCGAAATCGACACAAATACCAATGTCGACTATTCAGACATCGGAAAAACTGGATAGTTAAAAGAAAGAAGTTAGAGGGTGAGAAATAGAAAGAAAGAAATTTAGAATAGAAGCAAGAAGAACAAAACAGAATCAGGGTAACTACGAATCTCACAACAGAACGAATAAAATATATTATAACATAACTTTGAAATAAAAAACTATAACTGTGTATACATACCATTGTAATATAACACCACAGCAGAAATAAAACTCTATATATAACTAATGTCGAAGCCACCTGCTCCAAGCTCCTCCAAGTATACCTATAAAATCCAGACTAATTGACTGCTCGTGCAAATTTGGGCACCTAAGAGTTTAGGGAAAACAAAACAAAATAAACTCTAGGTCAGTCATGGGACTGGTGTGAGTAAACTCCAACCATTCGGTTTAACTTTTCAAAAATACTTTTCAAAGAAATGATAATCGTAAGACTAATCCACACATAAGCACGGATGGTTTTTACCTTACGATAAGCCAAAAAAATTTCAAAATCAATACTTTTCTGATATTATAATAATGTCTAATCACAAATAATTAACAATTTAGTAGAACGCTTGCATCTCACGCTCCACATATATGTAGTATACAATCAAAACCGCAGGCACTTATTGGAGAATAGATTTCGACTATGAAAAGGTATGGAACCACCCGCCGATAGTGTATCTCTATAGAGGAATACACTGGGTTCAACAAGAATGTCTTGAAACCCGGCCACACATGACCGACCACTCATTTCTCTTGAGTGTATCAAATATGTTGTTACCTATGGTTGCTAGCAACATAACCATTCCTGGGAGATACAGAAGCGAAAATAAGTAACAAATATGAATATTCTCTAGCTGGTGACAATACACCCTAATAGGGGCGACCCACATAGCCATGCTGCCTGCCCGATTTTTGTCATTTCCCGGTTGATGAGGCTTGAGGCCATAACGTATCTTTTGACAGATCATAAATTCATTTACTTTGAATGCCACAACGTCATACCCCACAAAATCACAAACTGATTTCCACAAAAATACCATGGGGATAAAGCTAACAGAAACGAATTCCTCAGCTACCAAACGTGGATACGTTTGAAGCGATCAACTTACGTGATCCATTAGACATACTCTGTCCGACATTCGTCCATACACGTTGTCCTAGGTCTGGACAAACCGAAGGCTCTATTCTGTAAACAGGACAGCCCTTGAATAACTCTGTCTTAAATTGTCTTCATCATATTTGATTCGCAACGCTAGTGCCCATACGGAGTGGTTTTCAGATAATGAATCTGATCCCGGTCTCTTCGTATTGATGACGGAAAATGGTAAAAACATTGATAGTCGATGATTTAACTATCAAAGGAAACCATATGTACAAACGACGGTCATATTTCCAAATGGAAATCATACCGAGCAAATCATCAATCAACACTGACCCCTTTTAGAATAATTTGTCATTCAATTATCCATTTCCCTATCTCCGTTTCCATGTATTCGTAAATTCTTATTTCTAAATTTAGAAAATACACATTATTAATCATTGAAAAATATTTCCATATTTACTATCATTTCTTATTTTCTATATTAGGAAACATTTCTGATTTTTATTTGGAAAACATTTCCAAAACTCCTTCATTAGATTTAAACAGATGTTTAAATAAAATAACGCTATGCCAACTCGAACCATTAACATTTATTAACTAAATTAAATTAACTAACCCTCACTATCGAACCTTAACCATTCCTTAGTTAAAAATGAAGTCAATCAAGTTGGGGTATAACTACCTCTCAGACCTTAACTGGACAACATTTCTAACCTCGAAATAGATGAAGTTCACCTTTTTAATCTTCAATAGACTTCCTTACGTAACTCTTGGATTCTATTTACGAATCCACTTCCTTTATAGAATTCATTTGATTATAATAATAGTGTTATAATCCCATGCTTAATATAGTAACTTAAATATAACTTTTACTTCTTAATTTAAATAAATAAGTAAATGTTTTATTTTTAAATAAATCTTGATTAAAAACCCGAAAAGTAAATATCACTTTCCTACATTCGATATAGTTGAATCCAAATGTATAATTCTCTCTCGAATAATCTATATTCGATAACTCTTTTTCGAATAAACTATATTCGATTATTTCTCTTTCGAATAAACTATATTCGATTATCACTCTTTCTAATAACTATATCCGATAATCCCTCTTCGAATACTTAATATTCGATAATATCTCTTCGAACAACTAATATTCGATAATCTCTATTCGAATAACTAATATTCGATAATATCTCTTTTCATCGAATAACTTATTTTCGATAATCTCTCTTCGAATAACTTATATTCGATTAAATGATTCAATTAATTCTAATTCGATTAACTCTAATTCGAAAAACTAATATTTGACTAACTCTAATTTGATTGACTCTAATTGATTAACTCTAATCCGATTGACTCTAATTCGAATAACTAATATTCGATTAACTATAATCGATTAACTCTATTTCCAATAATTAATATTATCTTAACCCTAATTCCTATCTTATTCAAATTCCCATTTGAATTTCTATTTCAAATCCCAATTTTCCTTTATAATGTTATAATTTATAAAATAACTATTTTAATCCATTATTCACATCGAATGTGAATAATATTTCATATATATATCAATCCAATTTGATTTCATATCTAAAATTAATATTCCATTTCCAAATTCTGTTTATACTTTTATTTATAGAATTAATCGTACGAAATCCCCTTTTTACTTCTAACACTTAAATCCCGTTTATAATTTCCTTTATAAACGCAATATTCAAATTCTATTAAAAATATCGTTGTTAAAACCAATTTCTACTTCTCTATGTAAATTCAGACTTTTGTTTTTACTTATCCAATGATAAATATTCTCCTTAATTTATAAACACCATTTATAAATGATTCTTCTCAAATTTTATCAGTTAAAATAGATTTCCATTCAATTCTACTTTAAATAAATCTTTTCCCTTTATCTGTTAAAAAAAAGATTTCCATTTAATATTTATTTTCGACTTATTTCCTTTTATAAAATTCTATTGATTTTATAAATATTTCCTTTTTAATTTTATTTGTTTTACAAATATTTCCTTTTCAATTCTATTTATTTATATAAATATATCCCTTTATATGAAATCCATTGATTTTCATATAAATAATTTATTTTTAAAATACACTTTGAAAATTCCCTTTTTTACTTTCCAGTATCACTTATGGTATTAAAATACCAAATCAAAAGGATCAATCATCATCCAAACACACGTAATCAATAACAGATTATATACCACATCATATATCAGAATATATGAAAAACAGTATTATAAATATTGAGGAATCCAGTTGGATTCCTCCAACCCGTTTCCCTGCATCCACAGATGTTAAACAATATAATTAACATCAATTTCATTTCAACATGAAATATTCTGATCAACATAATCAATATTTAATTAACGGTATATATATATAACTATATTGATATTTTCAACCAATCAATCAGAAGTTCAACCAACTAATCAACACACAGAAATCAACCAATATTTATCAGTTCTAAAAATACATTATGAAAATATAAACTGAGCAGAGTTAGTGAAATTTACTCACATTGGATGATCATTGTTTAAATAACGAAAATTGTTCAATAGCTCCGTTCAGGCATTTTCCTTTTCCATAAATTCCAGCTGTCTCCGAATCGCTACAAATCAGTTTGTATTCGTAGTAATTTCCGATACGATTCCAACGTCAATTCCTTCACTGAGTTCTGTTAACGAATGAAACAATTATGTTTTATAAGTTTTTATATTTATTTTACATGGTTTAAATATCCATTAACTTAATAAATAATTTAATTATTATCCTAATCATTTTGTTAACCTCTAAAACTAAATTACCAGTCCAAAGAAATTCCGTCTTTTGTATTGGGTTCGATCACCATTTCCACTTTATAGAAAAAATACAAACTCACTCCTTGTTTCATTTTGTGCACTTCTCCACGCTGGTCTCTGCACGTCCACCTTTTCAACAAATTCCAACACGCATACCTTCCACAATTAACTATGACACTGCTGCTCAAGCCAACGTCCTTATTTGATTCCTACAACAAAAATCCATTTTGCTGACAGCTATAATCACAACACCACTTCCCACATTAACAACTCCTGCCCACTATTCGTTAATCACCGATTAAAGCTTCCCAGGAAAACGAATATTGCTTACCACCATTCCATCATTATTGTCGTCACTTCTGACATCAGGGCCCGCTGCGACCCTACCAATCCCTCCGCCTCACCGAGCTAAGCCACCCCCGGCATTGATGCTTCCCAGTACACCACGGTCCAGCCAGAAATGCCTTATGAACGCAAACCCTTCGACCATCAGATTCTGCCTCCTCCGATCACCAGAGGTGATCGCACCGGCACTGTTGGGTGCGCCTCCTCCTCCACTACCATATCCCTTCAGACAGTCAACGCTATCTCCTCCTCCATTCGTCAGTAATCACAGTCCTAGCTTGCTCCTCAAAAAGTGAACGACCGTGAGTGAACATCGTATCCAATTCAGAGCATTCCAATATGAAGCCCAAACGAACACATACTAACTCCAATGTGAACGGCCGTGACTATTTTTCACATTAAAATCCCATACGGACACACGGAAATTGAAATGTAACAATAATTTAATATTACAGATCCAATAAAACTAGTTTCGTCGAAAACGGAGTTCGTTTGCAAAACTTGCTATTTTTAAAGCTCTAAATAAACCCATTCAAATATTAATATATTTAAAATAATTAAATTAAATATAAATAAATTAATATTATCGTATATACATTTACATAGAATATAATACAGCTCCAAAATATTCCTATCTGAATTTATAACTTGACACTTCAAATTCAGATTAAATCAATTTTCAATTTATACAAAAAATCCATTTATAATATAAACAAATCATTGTAAAATATAAATGAATACCATAGCGACTATTTTGAAAGTTGATTTGGACATAACACAAAATCTACACGACGAAATTTCGATTTTTCTCTTCCATTAGACAAATATACTTCACTAGCTTCGAATGTTTCTTATTTCACAGAAATCCGGCTTAAAATTGATTATGTATATTCGTTTAAAGTTCGAATCGCCAAATTACGAACTACCGCGCCATTTCGAGCTTGATTATAACTATAATATAAATTAATACGTTCAACTGACATTTATATACAAATTCGTTAATATAATTCAATTTTAAACTGAATTATATATTTTAAATTGTCCGATTCACACAATATTGTGAATTCTACTATTTCTAACTATTTCAGAAATTAAATATATTATTCTATTATTTATATTAATTAAATATTCAACATTATTTAATTAAACGACCATTTAAATCTCTAAATCACTATTTAAATAATTAAATTAATTAATTATTATACCGTAAGAATACGGGACATTACAGAGTGGCATGTGTCAATCTTGCTGTGTGGAATCCGTATTAGCCAGTATCCCTGTTGGTACCATAAAGGGGCCATGCACTAGGTAGAGGTTAGGCCACACTTTACTGATTAGGATTGTAAGAGGGGTCAAAGGATGGAAGGTGGGTGTGGGCGTGTTTCGGTGGAGTCATGAGCGTGCATGGGTCCGATTACATGAAACTAAGACGTTGTAACACAAACGAATTGGGCTGTTTCTTATAAGTTGACGGGTTAGGAACTGATATCCCCTACTGCCTTGACTAGCACAGGCTATTTGCGTTTGCAGGGAGCCGATCACATGGGTAGTAATTAGTGTAAAACCTAATCCTGATATTCTAGTGGTTGGTGCAAAAACTTGTTCTTGGGATACGAATGAGAAGCTTACTTGATCTTTAGCTTGCCTTATTATCTCTTTTACTTCGTACTTTCATATTTGAATGTATTTTCATATCTAGTACATTTATGCATCTTGATACTTCTTATCTTATGCTTATACTGGAAATCACTAGAACTCGCCAGACTTTATGTCTGACCTATTTTGCATTTCTTCTCCCTCTTCCTTTCCCCCCTCAAGTTCTTATAGTGGTAGCGAATAGTAGCAGTGACCATGATTCTCTTTAGCTTGGATTTGGATTACTTCTCTTTCCACGTATTATTTCAGTTTCTTTTATGTTTATTATTATGACATATGAGTGAATATTATTTTATGGTTTTGTACTTTGATGATTTATGAGACAGATGTTTATGACTTTATGACATTGATGGTTCATTTGAAAATATAATTTTGAATTTGGTTTGAAATAAAAGTTTAAATTTTTTCCGCTGCATTTTTATATTCTGTCTTATTACAATTAGTCTCTATATTGTTATTGCACTTCATAGAAGTTAATGCATCCTCATATGGGTGAAATTAAGGGACATGGGGTGTCACATTCCAAATTCTTCTACATCCTAATAATTAGATTTAAAACATAATGCTAAACACTTTTCATTTTGGACACTATTGATCACGTGTCATACAAAGGAATTTCTACACTGCCAATGGTGTAGTCGTTTTTCTGATAATATCTTGTACATTTTCACGCATAATGTTCTTCAAGTTTGAATTATGGAAGGAATTGAGTTATAGTGAGATTTAAAATAGGTTTATAAAAAGGATTTCGTTGTGAATCCAAGACCTATAAACATAATTTTATAAAAGAAACCTCGATCTAAGGTGATATTTAAAATAAGCTTTTACTTAGTAGAAGCGATGTTATCCAAAAGAGATTTCCAAAATAAAAGTAATGAATGGATTAGCATAAATGGATTTGAAATTTAGTTCAAATTGTAACACCCCGTAATTCTGCTAATATTAATATTCACAAATTAAAGAATAACTAATCTCAGACGTGAGAATTGTGGGAAACGGGTTGCGCCATTGTGTTTGTCTCGGAATTCTAGTTGGAATAGAGTCCGAGTTTGCGTGAATTGGACTTCGTATGAAGAAGTTATGGCCATCGGAAGTTTTAGAAAATTCAAAACAGCTCGAAGAAAATTTAAAATTCAAACAGAAAAGTGCAGAAGCGGGCTGGGCGGGAAAATTCCCGCCCAGGCAGGTCGACTGGGGAGTCGACACTAGTGTCAAACTCCCCCCCCCCCAGTCGACTACCATGTCGACTTCCCCCCGCCCCCCCCCCCCCCAGGTCGACTGTAGTGTCGACCTGGTATGGCGGCTAGGGTTTCTGGCTGACCTGTTTTTAATTAAGTAATGACCCACTAGGGTTTCTGACCTAATCTGGTTGGCTGTGATTAGTTCTGAGATGATCTGACGGTCTAAAATAAATCCTAACTCTATAAATACCTAGGTAGTCTCTCACCCTAATTCATAAGAAAAATAGAATAGTTACCGTCATACCGTCGCCATGGAAATCAATGGAGCCGCCGCCAACTAAGAAGGAAGAAAAGCTAATTCAATTCTAATTCTAATCAACTCTAAAGCAAAGAAAGACTCTCTTTTCTTCTCTAAATTGTGAGTATGATAGTCTTAACAAGATTATTATCATTTTAATTAGGTTAAGTCATGAATGGATTATGAGTAGATGATGTGAATTGTCGTATATGTTATCATGTATGTTATTAATCCTATGCTATGTGGTGATGGTATCCTATATGTTGTAAATCATGCTATGATGATGTTATGTATGTTGAAAGTTTCTAGGTTAAGTTGTGATGAATCATACATGTTAAAAAGCCATCTATGCTAGTTAGTTCATATTAATTAAATCATCATGTTTGGGCTATGTTGATATATATGACAAGTTATATATGCAAGTTAGATTGATTAGAAAAGTTATGAACATATGCCATGAAATCTATTATGACATCTAGGATTATTCTATTACATATGTGATACCCTATGCTTATTCACACCGTCATTATGTTGCCTAAAAACCCCCATATGCAAGTTTAAGTATAGATTTGGGCTATTATCATATCATGTAAATTGTGACATTTAACAAGTTGACACCTTTTGATCCTTAACAAGCGTAGTTTATGCAAGTTTCACCCCTATTATGATTAGATTTATCTTAATTGTCTATATGTTTTGATAATTTATCTTTGCGCTATGTGTTAGACTATTCAAGTCTAGCCTATATTATGCGTTGAATAAGCGAACGTATAGACGTGGGGTAGGAGTAATATTAAGGATTTAATAATAAGATGTTGGGGTGCAATTGATATGATTTTGCATACCATGAGTGGATGACCATAATTGAGTCAATTATGGACATCAACAAAAGTGGAATTAATTAATAATTTGGATAGGGAATTATTAAAACTGGGGTAAATGATTATAAGTGATAATCAATGCTTAGGACACGAGGTTGGACTCGTTTGTGACGTAAACCTGCCCGGACCCACCCGGCAAATCCAGTGGTCAGAAATGTCAGCCCAATGTGAGAGGTCCTAGGCCTAAACTAAAGCATAACAGTTGTAAAGACACGAGGTTAGACTCTTTTATGGTGTAAGACTACCCGGACCTGCCCGGCAAATCCAGCTGCCATAAATGCCAGTCTAATGTGAGAGGTCTTTACGAGGTTATGGCCTGAATGAATTAAGAAATACTTAACCAGATAAACATGTAAGGTGGGACATGGGGGTCAAGTAGGTGCCTTTGGTGGCATGAGGAATCTAGTGGGTGCACTTAGTGGCATGTGAAATACGATTAGTAAGACTTAACCAAACACACATGTAAATGAACATGATTAAGAGGGTTAAGTGGGATATACTATTGTTGACAAGCTTAGGTGGGTAGCTTGTGGGGGCCCATTTCAACCAGTAACCCAAACGTATCTTTGTGGGCTCAACCTAAGTCGAGGACGGGACACACATCCTGGGCTTGACTATAAGAGGCCAAACGGGGAGTGGTGGCAACGCATGTCCAACGGGTTTCATATGCGTGTGTGGACCCGGGCTGGTAGGTAAGACGTTGTTGCATCGTGTAGGTATAAGCCGTGCATTCTCAGTTGTATCGGGTTGCCACTTTAGGGGAGTGATACACCCCACTGTGTGGCCAGCACGGGAATCTACGAGTAGGGAGCCGATCGAAAGTGGGTAGTGGGGTACACCTAGTGGAGATAGGGGCAGACGGCACCTATGTAGTCAGCTAGGGGTACGTAAGGCTATTTATATGTTTCTGTGTGAAGCAAGTGGGATCAACCTTTAGGGTGACTGGTGCGGTGTAGTGTAGTAATTATTCGTTAGTAATTAGGTGTGCCTTTATCGTTATCTTTAACGTTATCTTAAACGCTATCTTTATCTATCTAATAGTTCATAGACATTTACTTGTCTTCCAGCTTATGCCTTGGTCTAGTTATTTTGATAATAGTATTGTTAGAATTGTCAAACTCGCCAGACTTTATGTCTGACCCCCTCCATTTCTATCCTTTTTTCCCCCTCCAGGTCCTCAAGTTGGGCCCAGCTCTAGTGGAGTTTGATTGGATTGCTTCATCTCTTTGGAAAGCTTGGACCCTTGAAGTAAAGTCCAGCTTGTTATCTTCTTTAATGGCTATTTGTGTAATGGGATTATGTATTTTGTTTTTATGAAGATGGATAATGTACTTGACTCTGATTAATGGTTTTGTTATGAAATAAACATGTTTAATTTCCGCTGCAATAAAATGAAGTTTTAGATTTTTCAAGTACTACTTATTATGTGTCTTGTTGTAATTTTTCTGTTCTATATTTACTTAAAACCTCCATGGAAGTTAATGCATTCCCTTTGTGAGTGACATTAATGGACGTAGGGTGTTACAGGTGGTATCAGAGCTTAAGGTTACCAGAACAGATAAAAATACTTTAGAAAAATAGTTATTTTTGGAAGAAATGTTTTCAAAAACATGTTTTAATGAGAAATTTAAAGAGGAAGTTTTTATGAAAAACATAATCCCCAAATAGCCATATATCTTTATCTTTCGAATTCTCCATTTTGAATCTTTCCTTGTTCGTTTCAGCATGGCTGAAGATCTTAACCTACCTGACGGTGTAGCGATACCAGGATGGTATAGGAGGTTGTTAGAGGCTAGGGCCGCTGCGAGTCCAGTCAATGTTCCTCCACCACCAGTTGCACCCATTCCTCCTCCTCCTCCTCGCGTAGATACTTTTGCAAAGACATGCAAGGAATTTAAAGATAAGTGTGAAAAACCCTTTCAAGGGTCAGAAATGTTTGTGGAAGCTAGAGATTGGCTTAAGGAGGTGGAAGAATTACTAGAAATCTTTGAAGTGGAAGAAGGGAGGAGAGTTAGATTAGCAGCTTGGCTAATGAAGGGAGAGGCCTCGTTTTGGTGGGAGGTCACTAATGGGGAGCGTCCTGTTGACTCTTGGGCAGATTTTAGACGTAGGTTCGAGGAGAAGTTTCTCTCTAGGGAGGAAGAAAATCTATATATGGAAAGGTTCTTGACATTGAAGCAAGGAAGCTCATCAGTGAAAGAATATGTCAACAAATTTAATCAGCTAGCAAGGTTTGGTTTGGACTTGTTGTACTCGCCGGAGAAGAAGGCTCTAAGGTTCGTGAATGGCTTGAATGAACCGTTGCAAGGGTTGGCCATGACCCACATCCCTATGGGGGCCACCTTTGAGAAGCTAGTAGAAATGGCGCTCATGCACGAGGAGAAAAGTGCTAAAGCTGATAAGGCTCCCGAGAAGAAAGGGGATTAGAAGAAACCCCAACAACAAAACAAGAAGGGTGGTAAAGACAATAATGGCAAGGGAAAGAAGAAATGTTTTAACTGTGGGACCCCAGGCCATCTCAGCAAGGACTGCCGAAAGAAAATGAAGACTGGCTGTTTTCATTGTGGCGATGCGGGACATTTAGTGAAGGACTGCCCAAGGAAGGGGAAGAGGGCAGGGGCTACCTCGGGGGGACAGGTGCAGGCTCTTATAGCACCAGGGCAGGCAAGGGGACAAGTTCAGGCTCTCGCGGTCCCACTGCTGCAAGAACGAGGTAGAACCATTTCTGTTGAAAGCTAAGTTTTTCTGTTTGATCTTCCTGTCCGTACCTTATTTGATTTGGGCGCATCGCATTCGTTTATCTCTACATCATTAGTTGAATCACTGCACTTAAACACCAGTTTAGTAGAGGATCCCTTAGTTGTTTCGAATCCAATTGGGGGCTCAGCTCATTTGTCCATGATGTGTTTGGATTTGAAAATTTCTATACTTAGCGTTGAGTTTCGATGTGATGCTTATGTGTTGGGCTTCACGGGCTATGGGCTAATTTTAGGAATGGATTGGTTATCCAGAAATGGGGCCGTTCTTGATTGTGAAAGGAGAGTAGTTAGGCTCGTGACTCACCTTGGCAACACTCTCGAAATCTTTTGTAATCCCATAAATTCCGTTATGCTAAGTTATTTAGAAACGCTTAACGCGTCTGAGGAAAATCTACGATCTGTTTGAGTGGTCCGAGAGTATTCAGATGTGTTTGAGGAGGTGAAGGGCTTACCTCCGAAGCGGGAGATAGATTTTCGAATATATCTTGTGGATAATGCGAAACCAGTATCTTTGCCAGTACGCCACATGGCACCTCGTGAAAGGAGGGAACTCGATAAGCAAGTGAAGGAGTTACTTGAGAAGGGGTTCATAAGACGAAGTATATCGGAGTGGGGTGCTCCAGTAGTATTTGCCACGAAGGCGGACGGGTCCCTTAGACTTTGTGTGGACTATAGAGAACTTAATAAACTTACTAAGAAGAACAGACACCCACTGCCGAGGATTGACGATCTCTTCGATCAGTTAGTTGGCGCCTCAGTGTTTTCACAGTTGGACTTAGCCACTGGTTTCCATCAGTTGAGAGTGGCTGAGGATAGCATAAACAATACTGCCTTTAGGACTCGGGACAGTTTCTATGAATGGCTAGTGATGCCCTTCGGTTTGACAAACGCCCCTGCATACTTTGTTGATCTGATGAGTAGGGTGTTTAGGGAGTACCTTAACAAATTCGTGGTAGTCTTTGTAGACGACATCTTGATCTTTTCTAAGGATGAAGAAGAGCATGCCCTACATCTTAGGGAAGTGTTGGAGACCCTACGAGCGCACAGACTTAAAGCAAAATTTTCTAAGTGTCACTTCTGGAGGAAGGAAGTACGATTCTTAGGGCACGTGGTTTCCAAGAAAGGGATAGCTGTGGATCCCGCGAAGGTGGTGGCCATCCAAGATTGGAAGGTTCCAAAAAATGCTACCGAAGTGAGAAGTTTCTTGGGGTTAGCTGGCTACTATAGGAAGTTTATCAAAGACTTCGCAAAGATATCAGCTCCATTAACACGCTTGACGAAGAAGAACCTAGTTTTCACATGGGACGTAGATTGTGATGATGCGTTCCAACGTTTGAAGAGAGCTTTGACCTCAGCCCCAGTCTTAGTACTGTCAGACGGGAGTAAGCCATTTACTGTTTATACTGACGCTTGTGGGACGGGACTAGGCGCAGTCTTAATCCAAGAGGGTAGGGTAATAGCCTATGGTGGAAGGCAGTTGAGAGCGCATGAGAAGAATTACCCCACGCACGACCTAGAGTTGGCCACTATTGTTTTCGCGCTTAAGTCTTGGCGTCATTATCTTCTTGGCGTTAGATTCGAATTATTCACTGACCACAAATCTTTAAAATACTTGTTCTCTCAGAAGGACTTGAACTTAAGGCAGCAAAGGTGGATGGAGTTCTTAGCATCCTACGACTTCAAAATAGCTTATACCCTTAGCAAGGGTAACGTGGTAGCAGACGCCTTAAGTAGAAAAAGATTATCCTTAAGTCCTTTGTTAATTGAGCGGCGAAGTTTAGAATTCATTTCGATGTTTGACTTTAGACCTTCCGTTGACTTTGTACCCGGTCTGCTAGCATCCTTGGAGGTCAGACCTACGCTTTTGGGACGGATTGGCGAGGCACAGCGAGACGACCCACAGTTAGTTGAGTTAGTAGAAAAGCTCAAAGGAGGGGAGTCATCAAGCCATCTCCGTAGGTATACCCTAGATGATAAGGGTTAGTTACATAGGGACGGTAGACTTTGTGTACCAAAAGACGATGACCCAAGGAAGACTATTCTTGACAATGCACATCGTTCGAAGATGACCATTCATCCCGGCGGGGACAAGATGTACAAAGACATGAAGCGAGTTTTCTTTTGTGCAGGTATGAAGAGGGACGTGGCTGAGTATGTCGCTAGATGCTTGGTGTGCCAACAAGTAAAAGCGGAGCAAAAGAAACCCGGTGGGTTACTTCACCCATTGGAGGTTCCACTATGGAAGTGGGAAAGCGTCTCGATGGACTTTATTGACGGATTACCGAGATCGAGGAAGGGTAATATGGGGATTTGGGTTGTAGTAGATAGACTTACTAAGAGCGCCCATTTCATTCCCGTGAAGAGTAAGAGGACTGCTCCATGTTTAGCTTCTGTATACGTCCGAGAGATAGTTCGTTTGCACGGTGTTCCTTCTAGCATAGTGAGCGACCGCGATCCTATTTTCACTAGCGAATTTTGGAAAAGCTTACAAGAGGCGGTAGGGACTCAGTTATGTTTGAGCACCGCATATCATCCTCAGAAGGACGGCCAGACCGAGAGGGTGAATCGCATCCTAGAGGACCTTTTGAGGCTATGTATCCTAGACTTTGGGGGTACATGGGAAGAGCATCTTCCGTTAGTGGAGTTCGCATATAATAACAGCTTTTAGTCTAGCATTGGCATGGCACCTTTCGAAGCTCTTTATGGACGACCTTGTCGTTCACCTACATGTTGGTGGGAATCTATGGATAAGATCTTACTTGGGCCCGATATGATTAGAGAGACTTCGGAGAAGATCGACTTGATTCAAAGGAGGATGAAAGCAGCGCAAGATAGGCTGAACTCATATGCGGATAAGAGGACGATGGATCTTGAATTTGAGGTTGGGGACATGGTCTTTATCAAAGTGTCTCCATTACGGAACGTTGTTCGCTTTGGGTCCGTTGGGAAGTTAGCACCAAGGTTTGTAAGGCCGTTTCCTATTAAGGAGAAGATTGGACAAGTGGCGTATAGAGTGGAGTTGCCGGAGAGACTTAATGGTGTACACGACGTATTCCATGTATCACATTTGAGGAAGTGCTTGCACGAGACCGTGGAGGTGGTAGAGCCGAGTTAGCTTATAGAGGTGGAGATAGAGCATGATGCGACGATTCGACGAGCTCCTACATGCATTCTTGGGTCGGGGGTAAGAAGCTGAGAAATCGAGAGGTCAGCTTATCTTGTACTTATCTTACCTTTAGCATATCCTCTCGCTAGTATCTTTGACCTTTAGTTAGGATAATCCTATGGTTGAAACATGTGTTTGAGACATGTTATGTATGATGGATGCAAAGTGGATGCAAGTGGTTGCTAGTGGTTGCTCGTGGACGCATATACACACAATATTAGGCACTAGATCGGCTCGGTTACTTCATACTGCATATTACATATAAATGGCTGTATTTAGTAAAATGGATGTATGATGATTGTTTAATCGTATGGATGTTGCATTCAGATAATGATTGTGCACGCATATAGATATAATTTGTAGCATTAAGGAACTTTTGCACACATAATGGATGCATGGCACTACCATGGTTTGCATTAAGGAGGTCAACTGAATCAGTGGACCGCCTGATTTTGCATTAGGTAGGGACATATACACACACTGTGCATTTAAACATGAAAGCATTAGAAGTCTTTGAGGACAATGGATGCATGTGTTTGATGGTTGAGTAGATGGTTGTTTAGATGTTAGGATATACATTCTTCTTGACTTGAAGATTTCGGGGACGAAATCCTTTAAGGAGGGGAGAATGTAACACCCCGTAATTCTGTTAATATTAATATTCACAAATTATAGAATAACTAATCTCAGACGTGAGAATTGGGGGAAACGGGTTGCGCCATCGTGTTCGTCTCGGAATTCTGGTTGGAATAGAGTCCGAGTTTGCGTGAATTGGACTTCGTATGAAGAAGTTATGGCCATCGGAAGTTTCAGAAAATTCAAAACAGCTCTAAGAAAATTTAAAATTCAAACAGAAAAGTGCAGAAGCGGGCTGGGCGGGAAAATTCCCACCCAGGCAGGTCGACTGGGGAGTCGGCACTAGTGTCGACCTCCCCCCCCCCCCCCCCACCCCCCTAGTCGACTACCATGTCTACTCCCCCCCCCCCCCCCCCCAGGTCGACTGTAGTGTCGACCTGGTCTGGCGGCTAGGGTTTCTGGCTGACCTGTTTTTAATTGAGTAATGACCCATTAGGGTTTCTGACCTAATCTGGTTGGCTGGGATTAGTTCTGAGATGATCTGACGGTCTAAAATAAATCCTAACTCTATAAATACCTAGGTAGTCTCTTACCCTTATTCATAAGAAAAATAGAATAGTTACCGTCATACCGTCGCCATGGAAATCAATGGAGCCGCCGCCAACTAAGAAGGAAGAAAAGCTAATTCAATTCAAAATCTAATCAACTCAAAAGCAAAGAAAGACTCTCTTTTCTTCTCTAAATTGTGAGTATAATAGTCTTAACAAGATTATTATCATTTTAATTAGGTTAAGTCATTAATGGATTTTGAGTAGATGATGTGAATTGTCGTATATGTTATCATGTATGTTATTAATCATATGCTATGTGGTGATGATATCCTATATGTTGTAAACCATGCTATGATGATGTTATGTATGTTGAAAGTTTCTAGGCTAAGTTATGATGAATCATACATGTTAAAAAGACATCTATGCTAGTTAGTTCATATTAATTAAATCATCATGTTTGGGCTATGTTGATATATATGACAAGTTATATATGCAAGTTAGATTGATTAGAAAAGTTATGAACATATGCCATGACATCTATTATGACATCTAGGATTATGCTATTACATATGTGATACCCTATGCTTGTTCACACCATCATTATGTTGCCTAAAAACCCCCATATGCAAGATTATGTATAGATTTGGGCATTGATCATATCATGTAAATTGTGACATTTAACAAGTTGATACCTTCTGATCCTTAACAAGCGTAGTTTATGTAAGTTTCACCCCTATTATGATTAGATTTATCTTAATTGTCTATATGTTGTGATAATTTATCTCTGCGCTATGTGTTAGACTATTCAAGTCTAGCCTATATTATGCGTTGAATAAGCGAACGTATAGACGTGGGGTAGGAGTAATATTAAGGATTTAATAATAAGATGTTGGGGTGCAATTGATATGATTTTGCATACCATGAGTGGATGACCATAATTGAGTCAATTATGGACATCAACAAAAGTGGACTTAATTAATAATTTGGATAGGGAATTATTAAAACTGGGGTAAAAGATTATAAGTGATAATCAATGCTTAGGACACGAGGTTGGACTCGTTTGTGACGTAAACCTGCCCGGACCCACCCGGCAAATCCAGTGGTCAGAAATGTCAGCCCAATGTGAGAGGTCCTAGGCCTAAACTAAAGCATAACAGTTGTAAAGACACGAGGTTAGACTCTTTTATGGTGTAAGACTACCCGGACCTGCCCGGCAAATCCAGCTGCCATAAATGCCAGTCTAATGTGAGAGGTCTTTACGAGGTTATGGCCTGAATGAATTAAGAAATACTTAACCAGATAAACATGTAAGGTGGGACATGGGGGTCAAGTAGGTGCCTTTGGTGGCATGAGGAATCTAGTGGGTGCACTTAGTGGCATGTGAAATACGATTAGTAAGACTTAACCAAACACACATGTAAATGAACATGATTAAGAGGGTTAAGTGGGATATACTATTGTTGACAAGCTTAGGTGGGTAGCTTGTGGGGGCCCATTTCAACCAGTAACCCAAACGTATCTTTGTGGGCTCAACCTAAGTCGAGGACGGGACACACATCCTGGGCTTGACTATAAGAGGCCAAACGGGGAGTGGTGGCAACGCATGTCCAACGGGTTTCATATGCGTGTGTGGACCCGGGCTGGTAGGTAAGACGTTGTTGCATCGTGTAGGTATAAGCCGTGCATTCTCAGTTTTATCGGGTTGCCACTTTAGGGGAGTGATACACCCCACTGTGTGGCCAGCACGGGAATCTACGAGTAGGGAGCCGATCGAAAGTGGGTAGTGGGGTACACCTAGTGGAGATAGGGGCAGACGGCACCTATGTAGTCAGCTAGGGGTACGTAAGGCTATTTATATGTTTCTGTGTGAAGCAAGTGGGATCAACCTTTAGGGTGACTGGTGCGGTGTAGTGTAGTAATTATTCGTTAGTAATTAGGTGTGCCTTTATCGTTATCTTTAACGTTATCTTAAACGCTATCTTTATCTATCTAATAGTTCATAGACATTTACTTGTCTTCCAGCTTATGCCTTGGTCTAGTTATTTTGATAATAGTATTGTTAGAATTGTCAAACTCGCCAGACTTTATGTCTGACCCCCTCCATTTCTATCCTTTTTTCCCCCTCCAGGTCCTCAAGTTGGGCCCAGCTCTAGTGGAGTTTGATTGGATTGCTTCATCTCTTTGGAAAGCTTGGACCCTTGAAGTAAAGTCCAGCTTGTTATCTTCTTTAATGGCTATTTGTGTAATGGGATTATGTATTTTGTTTTTATGAAGATGGATAATGTACTTGACTCTGATTAATGGTTTTGTTATGAAATAAACATGTTTAATTTCCGCTGCAATAAAATGAAGTTTTAGATTTTTCAAGTACTACTTATTATGTGTCTTGTTGTAATTTTTCTGTTCTATATTTACTTAAAACCTCCATGGAAGTTAATGCATTCCCTTTGTGAGTGACATTAATGGACGTAGGGTGTTACAGGTGGTATCAGAGCTTAAGGTTACCAGAACAGATAAAAATACTTTAGAAAAATAGTTATTTTTGGAAGAAATGTTTTCAAAAACATGTTTTAATGAGAAATTTAAAGAGGAAGTTTTTATGAAAAACATAATCCCCAAATAGCCATATATCTTTATCTTTCGAATTCTCCATTTTGAATCTTTCCTTGTTCGTTTCAGCATGGCTGAAGATCTTAACCTACCTGACGGTGTAGCGATACCAGGATGGTATAGGAGGTTGTTAGAGGCTAGGGCCGCTGCGAGTCCAGTCAATGTTCCTCCACCACCAGTTGCACCCATTCCTCCTCCTCCTCCTCGCGTAGATACTTTTGCAAAGACATGCAAGGAATTTAAAGATAAGTGTGAAAAACCCTTTCAAGGGTCAGAAATGTTTGTGGAAGCTAGAGATTGGCTTAAGGAGGTGGAAGAATTACTAGAAATCTTTGAAGTGGAAGAAGGGAGGAGAGTTAGATTAGCAGCTTGGCTAATGAAGGGAGAGGCCTCGTTTTGGTGGGAGGTCACTAATGGGGAGCGTCCTGTTGACTCTTGGGAAGATTTTAGACGTAGGTTCGGGGAGAAGTTTCTCTCTAGGGAGGAAGAAAATCTATATATGGAAAGGTTCTTGACATTGAAGCAAGGAAGCTCATCAGTGAAAGAATATGTCAACAAATTTAATCAGCTAGCAAGGTTTGGTTTGGACTTGGTGTACTCGCCGGAGAAGAAGGCTCTAAGGTTCGTGAATGGCTTGAATGAACTGTTGCAAGGGTTGGCCATGACCCACATCCCTATGGGGGCCACCTTTGAGAAGCTAGTAGAAATGGCGCTCATGCACGAGGAGAAAAGTGCTAAAGCTGATAAGGCTCCCGAGAAGAAAGGGGATTAGAAGAAACCCCAACAACAAAACAAGAAGGGTGGTAAAGACAATAATGGCAAGGGAAAGAAGAAATGTTTCAACTGTGGGAACCCAGGCCATCTCAGCAAGGACTGCCGAAAGAAAATGAAGACTGGCTGTTTTCATTGTGGCGATGCAGGACATTTAGTGAAGGACTACCCAAGGAAGGGGAAGAGGGCAGGGGCTACCTCGGGGGGACAGGTGCAGGCTCTTATAGCACCAGGGCAGGCAAGGGGACAAGTTCAGGCTCTCGCGGTCCCACTGCTGCAAGAACGAGGTAGAACCATTTCTGTTGAAAGCTAAGTTTTTCTGTTTGATCTTCCTGTCCGTACCTTATTTGATTTGGGCGCATCGCATTCGTTTATCTCTACATCATTAGTTGAATCACTGCACTTAAACACCTGTTTAGTAGAGGATCCCTTAGTTGTTTCGAATCCAATTGGGGGCTCAGCTCATTTGTCCATGATGTGTTTGGATTTGAAAATTTCTATACTTAGCGTTGAGTTTCGATGTGATGCTTATGTGTTGGGCTTCACGGGCTATGGGCTAATTTTAGGAATGGATTGGTTATCCAGAAATGGGGCCGTTCTTGATTGTGAAAGGAGAGTAGTTAGGCTCGTGACTCACCTTGGCAACACTCTCGAAATCTTTTGTAATCCCATAAATTCCGTTATGCTAAGTTATTTAGAAACGCTTAACGCGTCTGAGGAAAATCTACGATCTGTTTGAGTGGTCCGAGAGTATTCTGATGTGTTTGAGGAGGTGAAGGGCTTACCTCCGAAGCGGGAGATAGATTTTCGAATATATCTTGTGGATAATGCAAAACCAGTATCTTTGCCAGTACGCCACATGGCACCTCGTGAAAGGAGGGAATTCGATAAGCAAGTGAAGGAATTACTTGAGAAGGGGTTCATAAGACGAAGTATATCGGAGTGGGGTGCTCCAGTAGTATTTGCCACGAAGGCGGACGGGTCCCTTAGACTTTGTGTGGACTATAGAGAACTTAATAAACTTACTAAGAAGAACAGACACCCACTGCCGAGGATTGACGATCTCTTCGATCAGTTAGTTGGCGCCTCAGTGTTTTCACAGTTGGACTTAGCCACTGGTTTCCATCAGTTGAGAGTGGCTGAGGATAGCATAAACAAGACTGCCTTTAGGACTCGGGACAGTTTCTATGAATGGCTAGTGATGCCCTTCGGTTTGACAAACGCCCGCGCATACTTTGTTGATCTGATGAGTAGGGTGTTTAGGGAGTACCTTAACAAATTCGTGGTAGTCTTTGTAGACGACATCTTGATCTTTTCTAAGGATGAAGAAGAGCATGCCCTACATCTTAGGGAAGTGTTGGAGACCCTACGAGCGCAAAGACTTAAAGCAAAATTTTCTAAGTGTCACTTCTGGAGGAAGGAAGTACGATTCTTAGGGCACGTGGTTTCCAAGAAAGGGATAGCTGTGGATCCCGCGAAGGTGGTGGCCATCCAAGATTGGAAGGTTCCAAAAAATGCTACCGAAGTGAGAAGTTTCTTGGGGTTGGCTGGCTACTATAGGAAGTTTATCAAAGACTTCGCAAAGATATCAGCTCCATTAACACGCTTGACGAAGAAGAACCTAGTTTTCACATGGGACGTAGATTGTGATGATGCGTTCCAACGTTTGAAGAGAGCTTTGACCTCAGCCCCAGTCTTAGTACTGTCAGACAGGAGTAAGCCATTTACTGTTTATACTGACGCTTGTGGGACGGGACTAGGCGCAGTCTTAATGCAAGAGGGTAGGGTAATAGCCTATGGTGGAAGGCAGTTGAGAGCGCATGAGAAGAATTACCCCACGCACGACCTAGAGTTGGCCACTATTGTTTTCGCGCTTAAGTCTTGGCGTCATTATCTTCTTGGCGTTAGATTCGAATTATTCACTGACCACAAATCTTTAAAATACTTGTTCTCTCAGAAGGACTTGAACTTAAGGCAGCAAAGGTAGATGGAGTTCTTAGCATCCTACGACTTCAAAATAGCTTATACCCTTGGCAAGGGTAACGTGGTAGCAGACGCCTTAAGTAGAAAAAGATTATCCTTAAGTCCTTTGTTAATTGAGCGGCGAAGTTTAGAATTCATTTCGATGTTTGACTTTAGACCTTCCGTTGACTTTGTACCCGGTCTGCTAGCATCCTTGGAGGTCAGACCTACGCTTTTGGGACGGATTGGCGAGGCACAGCGAGACGACCCACAGTTAGTTGAGTTAGTAGAAAAGCTCAAAGGAGGGGAGTCATCAAGCCATCTCCGTAGGTATACCCTAGATGATAAGGGTTGGTTACATAGGGACGGTAGACTTTGTGTACCAAAAGACGATGACCCAAGGAAGACTATTCTTGACAATGCACATCGTTCGAAGATGACCATTCATCCCGGCGGGGACAAGATGTACAAAGACATGAAGCGAGTTTTCTTTTGTGCAGGTATGAAGAGGGACGTGGCTGAGTATGTCGCTAGATGCTTGGTGTGCCAACAAGTAAAAGCGGAGCAAAAGAAACCCGGTGGGTTACTTCACCCATTGGAGGTTCCACTATGGAAGTGGGAAAGCGTCTCGATGGACTTTATTGACGGATTACCGAGATCGAGGAAGGGTAATATGGGGATTTGGGTTGTAGTAGATAGACTTACTAAGAGCTCCCATTTCATTCCCGTGAAGAGTAAGAGGACTGCTCCATGTTTAGCTTCTGTATACGTCCGAGAGATAGTTCGTTTGCACGGTGTTCCTTCTAGCATAGTGAGCGACTGCGATCCTATTTTCACTAGCGAATTTTGGAAAAGCTTACAAGAGGCGGTAGGGACTCAGTTATGTTTGAGCACCGCATATCATCCTCAGAAGGACGGCCAGACCGAGAGGGTGAATCGCATCCTAGAGGACCTTTTGAGGCTATGTATCCTAGACTTTGGGGGTACATGGGAAGAGCATCTTCCGTTAGTGGAGTTCGCATATAATAACAGCTTTCAGTCTAGCATTGGCATGGCACCTTTCGAAGCTCTTTATGGACGACCTTGTCGTTCACCTACATGTTGGTGGGAATCTATGGATAAGATCTTACTTGGGCCCGATATGATTAGAGAGACTTCGGAGAAGATCGACTTGATTCAAAGGAGGATGAAAGCAGCGCAAGATAGGCTGAACTCATATGCGGATAAGAGGACGACGGATCTTGAATTTGAGGTTGGGGACATGGTCTTTATCAAAGTGTCTCCATTACGGAACGTTGTTCGCTTTGGGTCCGTTGGGAAGTTAGCACCAAGTTTTGTAAGGCCATTTCCTATTAAGGAGAAGATTGGACAAGTGGCGTATAGAGTGGAGTTGCCGGAGAGACTTAATGGTGTACACGACGTATTCCATGTATCACATTTGAGGAAGTGCTTGCACGAGACCGCGGAGGTGGTAGAGCCGAGTTAGCTTAGAGAGGTGGAGATAGAGCGTGATGCGACGATTCGACGAGCTCCTACATGCATTCTTGGGTCGGGGGTAAGAAGCTGAGAAATCGAGAGGTCAGGCTAGTCAAAGTACAATGGGGAGATGATGAGAGCAACGCTACTTGGGAGACAGAAGAGAAGATGCGTTCATGATACCCTTTTCATTTCGAGGGTATATCCTTTAATTTCTCTTTTATCGCTTATCTTGTACTTATCTTACCTTTAGCATATCCTCTCGCTAGTATCTTTGACCTTTAGTTAGGATAATCCTATGGTTGAAACATTTGTTTGAGACATGTTATGTATGATGGATGCAAAGTGGATGCAAGTGGTTGCTAGTGGTTGCTCGTGGACGCATATACACACAATATTAGGCACTAGATCGGCTCGGTTACTTCATACTGCATATTGCATATAAATGGCTGTATTTAGTAAAATGGATGTATGATGATTGTTTAATCGTATGGATGTTGCATTCAGATAATGATTGTGCACGCATATAGATATAATTTGTAGCATTAAGGAACTTTTGCACACATAATGGATGCATGGCACTACCATGGTTTGCATTAAGGAGGTCAACTGAATCAGTGGACCGCCTGATTTTGCATTAGGTAGGGACATATACACACACTGTGCATTTAAACATGAAAGCATTAGAAGTCTTTGAGGACAATGGATGCCTGTGTTTGATGGTTGAGTAGATGGTTGTTTAGATGTTAGGATATACATTCTTCTTGACTTGAAGATTTCGGGGACGAAATCCTTTAAGGAGGGGAGAATGTAACACCCCGTAATTCTGTTAATATTAATATTCACAAATTATAGAATAACTAATCTCATACGTGAGAATTGGGGGAAACGGGTTGCGCCATCATGTTCGTCTCGGAATTCTGGTTGGAATAGAGTCCGAGTTTGCGTGAATTGGACTTCGTATGAAGAAGTTATGGCCATCGGAAGTTTCAGAAAATTCAAAACAGCTCGCAGAAAATTTAAAATTCAAACAGAAAAGTGCAGAAGCGGGCTGGGCGGGAAAATTCCCGCCCAGGCAGGTCGACTGGGGAGTCGGCACTAGTGTCGACCTCCCCCCCCCCCCAACCCCCTAGTCGACTACCATGTCTACTCCCCCCCCCCCCAGGTCGACTGTAGTGTCGACCTGGTCTGGCGGCTAGGGTTTCTGGCTGACCTGTTTTTAATTGAGTAATGACCCATTAGGGTTTCTGACCTAATCTGGTTGGCTGGGATTAGTTCTGAGATGATCTGACGGTCTAAAATAAATCCTAACTCTATAAATACCTAGGTAGTCTCTTACCCTTATTCATAAGAAAAATAGAATAGTTACCGTCATACCGTCGCCATGGAAATCAATGGAGCCGCCGCCAACTAAGAAGGAAGAAAAGCTAATTCAATTCAAAATCTAATCAACTCAAAAGCAAAGAAAGACTCTCTTTTCTTCTCTAAATTGTGAGTATAATAGTCTTAACAAGATTATTATCATTTTAATTAGGTTAAGTCATTAATGGATTTTGAGTAGATGATGTGAATTGTCGTATATGTTATCATGTATGTTATTAATCATATGCTATGTGGTGATGATATCCTATATGTTGTAAACCATGCTATGATGATGTTATGTATGTTGAAAGTTTCTAGGCTAAGTTGTGATGAATCATACATGTTAAAAAGACATCTATGCTAGTTAGTTCATATTAATTAAATCATCATGTTTGGGCTATGTTGATATATATGACAAGTTATATATGCAAGTTAGATTGATTAGAAAAGTTATGAACATATGCCATGACATCTATTATGACATCTAGGATTATGCTATTACATATGTGATACCCTATGCTTGTTCACACCATCATTATGTTGCCTAAAAACCCCCATATGCAAGTTTATGTATAGATTTGGGCATTGATCATATCATGTAAATTGTGACATTTAACAAGTTGATACCTTCTGATCCTTAACAAGCGTAGTTTATGTAAGTTTCACCCCTATTATGATTAGATTTATCTTAATTGTCTATATGTTGTGATAATTTATCTCTGCGCTATGTGTTAGACTATTCAAGTCTAGCCTATATTATGCGTTGAATAAGCGAACGTATAGACGTGGGGTAGGAGTAATATTAAGGATTTAATAATAAGATGTTGGGGTGCAATTGATATGATTTTGCATACCATGAGTGGATGACCGTAATTGAGTCAATTATGGACATCAATAAAAGTGGACTTAATTAATAATTTGGATAGGGAATCATTAAAACTGGGGTAAAAGATTATAAGTGATAATCAATGCTTAGGACACGAGGTTGGACTCGTTTGTGACGTAAACCTGCCCGGACCCGCCCGGCAAATCCAGTGGTCAGAAATGTCAGCCCAATGTGAGAGGTCCTAGGCCTAAACTAAAGCATAACAGTTGTAAAGACACGAGGTTAGACTCTTTTATGGTGTAAGACTGCCCGGACCCGCCTGGCAAATCCAGCTGCCATAGATGCCAGTCTAATGTGAGAGGTCTTTACGAGGTTATGGCCTGAATGAATTAAGAAATACTTAACCAGATAAACATGTAAGGTGGGACATGGGGGTTAAGTAGGTGCCTTGGGTGGCATGAGGAATCTAGTGGGTGCCCTTAGTGGCATGTGAAATACGATTAGTAAGACTTAACCAAACACACATGTAAATGAACATGACTAAGAGGGTTAAGTGGGATATACTATTGTTGACAAGCTTAGGTGGGTAGCTTGTGGGGGCCCATTTCAACCAGTAACCCAAATGTATCTTTGTGGGCTCGACCCAAGTCGAGGACGGGAAACGCATACTGGGCTTGACTATAAGAGGCCAAACGAGGAGCAGTGGCAACGCAAGTCCAACGGGTTTCATATGCGTGTGTGGACCCGGGCTGGTAGGTAAGACGTTGTTGCATAGTGTAGGTATAAGCCGTGCATTCTCAGTTGTATCGGGTTGCCACTTTAGGGGAGTGATACACCCCACTATGGGGCCAGCACGGGTATATACGAGTAGGGAGCTGATCGAAAGTGGGTAGTGGGGTACACCTGGTGGAGATAGGGGCAGACGGCACCTATGTAGTCAACTAGGGGTACGTAAGGCTATTTATATGTTTCTGTGTGAACAAGTGGGATCAACCTTTAGGGTGACTAGTGCGGTATAGTGTAGTAATTATTCGTTAGTAATTAGGTGTGCCTTTATCATTATCTTTAACGTTATCTTAAACGCTATCTTTATCTGCCTAATAGTTCATAGACATTTACTTGTCTTCCAGCTTATGCCTTGGTCTAGTTATTTTGATAATAGTATTGTTAGAATTGTCATACTCGCCAGACTTTATGTCTGACCCCCTCCATTTCTATCCTTTTTCCCCCTCCGGGTCCTCAAGTTGGGCCCAGCTCTAGTGGAGTTTGATTGGATTGCTTCATCTCTTTGGAAAGCTTGGACCCTTGAAGTAAAGTCCAGCTTGTTATCTTCTTTAATGGCTATTTGTGTAATGGGATTATGTATTTTGTTTTTATGAAGATGGATAATGTACTTGACTCTGATTAATGGTTTTGTGATGAAATAAACATGTTTAATTTCCGCTGCAATAAAATGAAGTTTTAGATTTTTCAAGTACTACTTATTATCTGTCTTGTTTTAATTTTTCTGTTCTATATTCACTTAAAACCTCCATGGAAGTTAATGCATTCCGTTTGTGAGTGACATTAATAGACGTGGGGTGTTACATGTGGTATCAGAGCTTAAGGTTACCAGAACAGATAAAAATACTTTAGAAAAATAGTTATTTTTGGAAGAAATGTTTTCAAAAACATGTTTTAATGAGAAATTTAAAGAAGAAGTTTTTATGAAAAACATAATCCCCAAATAGCCATATATCTTTATCTTTCGAATTCTCCATTTTGAATCTTTCCTTTTTCATTTCAGCATGGCTGAAGATCTTAACCTACCTGACGGTGTAGCGATACCAGGATGGTATAGGAGGTTGTTAGAGGCTAGGGCCACTGCGAGTCCAGCCAATGTTCCTCCACCACCAGTTGCACCCATTCCTCCTCCTCCTCGCGTAGATACTTTTGCAAAGACGTGCAAGGAATTTAAAGCTAAGGGTGGAAAACCCTTTCAAGGGTCAGAAATGTTTGTGGAAGCTAGAGATTGGCTTAAGGAGATGGAAGAATTGCTAGAAATCTTTGAAGTGGAAGAAGGGAGGAGAGTTAGATTAGCAGCTTGGCTAATGAAGGGAGAGGCCTCGTTTTGGTGGGAGGTCACTAATGGGGAGCGTCCTGTTGACTCTTGGGCGGATTTTAGACGTAGGTTCGAGGAGAAGTTTCTCTCTACGGCGGAAGAAAATCTATATATGGAAAGGTTCTTGACATCGAAGCAAGGAAGCTCATCAGTGAAAGAATATGTCAACAAATTTAATCAGCTAGCAAGGTTTGGTTTGGACTAGGTGAACTCGCCGGAGAAGAAGGCTCTAAGGTTCGTGAATGGCTTGAATGTACCTTGCAAGGGTTGGCCATGACCCACAACCCTATGGGGGCCACCTTTGAGAAGCTAGTAGAAATGGCGCTCATGCACGAGGAGAAAAGTGCTAAAGCTGATAAGGCGCCCGAGAAGAAAGGGGATTAGAAGAGACCCCAACAGCAAAACAAGAAGGTTGGTAAAGACAATAATGACATGGGAAAGAAGAAATGATTTAACTATGGGACCCCAGACCATCTCAGCAAGGACTGCCGAAAGAAAAAGAAGACTGGCTGTTTTCATTGTGGCGATGCGGGACATTTAGTGAAGGACTGCCCAAGGAAGGGGCAGAGGGCGGGGGCTACCTCGGGAGGACAGGTGCAGGCTCTTATAGCACCAGGGCAGGCAAGGGGACAAGTTCAGGGTCTCACGGTCCCACTGCTGCAAGAACGAGGTAGAACCATTTCTGTTGAAAGCTTAGTTTTTCTGTTTGATCTTCCTGTCCGTACCTTATTTGATTTGGGTGCATCGCATTCGTTTATCTCTACATCACTAGTTGAATCACTACACTTAAACACCAGTTTAGTAGAGGATCCCTTAGTTGTTTAGAATCCAATTGGGGGCTCAGCTCATTTGTCCATGATGTGTTTGGATTTGAAAATTTCTATACTTAGCGTTGAGTTTCGATGTGATGCTTATGTGTTGGGTTTCACGGGCTATGGGCTAATTTTAGGAATGGATTGGTTATCCAGAAATGGGGCCGTTCTTGATTGTGAAAGGAGAGTAGTTAGGCTCGTGACTCGCCTTGGCAACACTCTCGAAATCTTTTGTAATCCCATAAATTCCGTTATGCTAAGTTATTTAGAATCGCTTGACGCGTCTGAGGAAAATCTACGATCTGTTAGAGTGGTCCGAGAGTATTCGGATGTGTTTGAGGAGGTGAAGGGCTTACCTCCGAAGCGGGAGATAGATTTTCGAATATATCTTGTGGATAATGCGAAACCATTATCTTTGCCAGTACGCCACATGGCACCCCGTGAAAGAAGGGAACTCGATAAGCAAGTGAAGGAGTTACTTGAGAAGGGGTTCATAAGACGAAGTATATCGGAGTGGGGTGCTCCAGTAGTATTTGCCGCGAAGGCGGATGGGTCCCTTAGACTTTGTGTGGACTATAGAGAACTTAATAAACTTACTAAGAAGAACAGACACCCACTGCCGAGGATTGACGATCTCTTCGATCAGTTAGTTGGCGCCTCAGTGTTTTCGTAGTTGGACTTAGCCACTGGTTTCCATCAGTTGAGAGTGGCTGAGGATAACATAGACAAGACTGCCTTTAGGACTCCGGACGGTTTCTATGAATGGCTAGTGATGCCCTTTGGTTTGACAAACGCCCCCGCATACTTTGTTGATCTGATGAGTAGGGTGTTTAGGGAGTACCTTAACAAATTCGTGGTAGTCTTTGTAGACGACATCTTGATCTTTTCTAAGGATGAAGAAGAGCATGCCCTACATCTTAGGGAAGTGTTGGAGACCCTACGAGCGCACAGCCTTAAAGAAAAATTTTCTAGGTGTCACTTCTGGAGGAACGAAGTACGATTCTTAGGGCACATGGTTTCCAAGAAAGGGATAGCTGGGGATCCCGCGAAGGTGGTGGCCATCCAAGATTGGAAGGTTCCTAAAAATGCTACCGAAGTGAGAAGTTTCTTGGGGATGGTTGGCTACTATAGGAAGTTTATCAAAGACTTCGCAAAGATATCAGCTCTATTAACACGCTTGACGAAGAAGAACCTAGTTTTCACATGGGACGTAGATTGTGATGATGCGTTCCAACGTTTGAAGAGAGCTTTGAAGTCAGCCCCAGTCTTAGTACTGTCAGACAGGAGTAAGCCATTTACTGTTTATACTGACGCTTGTGGGATGGGACTAGGCGCAGTCTTAATGCAAGAGGGTAGGGTAATAGCCTATGGTGGAAGGCAGTTGAGAGCGCATGAGAAGAATTACCCCACGCACGACCTAGAGTTGGCCACTATTGTTTCGCGCTTAAGTCTTGGCGTCATTATCTTCTTGGCGATAGATTCGAATTATTCACTGACCACAAATCTTTAAAATACTTGTTCTCTCAAAAGGACTTGAACTTAAGGCAGCAAAGGTGGATGGAGTTCTTAGCATCCTACGACTTCGAAATAGCTTATACCCTTGGCAAGGGTAACGTGGTAGCAGACGCCTTAAGTTGAAAAAGATTATCCTTAAGTCCTTTGTTAGTTGAGCGGCGAAGTTTAGAATTCATTTCGATGTTTGACTTTAGACCTTCCGTTGACTTTGTACCTGGTCTGCTAGCATCCTTGGAGGTCAGACCTACGCTTTTGGGACGGATTGGCGAGGCACAGCGAGACGACCCACAGTTGGTTGAGTTAGTAGAAAATCTCAAAGGAGTGGAGTCATCAAGCCATCTCCGTAGGTATACCCTAGATGATAAGGGTTGGTTACGTAGGGACGGTAGACTTTGTGTACCAAAAGACGATGACCCAAGGAAGACTATTCTTGACAATGCACATCGTTCGAAGATGACCATTCATCCCGGCGGGGACAAGATGTACAAAGACATGAAGCGAGCTTTCTTTTGGGCCGGTATGAAGAGGGACGTGGCTGAGTATGTCGCTAGATGCCTTATGTGCCAACAAGTAAAAGCGGAGCAAAAGAAACCCGGGGGGTTACTTCACCCATTGGAGGTTCCACTATGGAAGTGGGAAAGCGTCTCGATGGACTTTATTGACGGATTACCGAGATCGAGGAAGGGTAATACGGGGATTTGGGTTGTAGTAGATAGACTTACTAAGAGCGCCCATTTCATTCCCGTGAAGAGTAAGAGGACTGCTCCGTGTTTAGCTTCTGTATACGTCCGAGAGATAGTTCGTTTGCACGGTGTTCCTTCTAGCATAGTGAGCGACCGCGATCCTATTTTCACTAGCGAATTTTGGAAAAGCTTACAAGAGGCGGTAGGGACTCAGTTATGTTTGAGCACCGCATATCATTCTCAGACGGACGGCCAGACCGAGAGGGTGAATCGCATCCTAGAGGACCTTTTGAGGCTATGTATCCTAGAATTTGGGGGTACATGGGAAGAGCATCTTCCGTTAGTGGAGTTTGCATATAATAATAGCTTTCAGTCTAGCATTGGCATGGCACCTTTCGAAGCTCTTTATGGACGACCTTGTCATTCACCTACATGTTGGTCGGAATCTATGGATAAGATCTTACTTGGGCCAAATATGATTAGAGAGACTTCGGAGAAGATCGACTTGATTCGAAGGAGGATGAAAGCAGCGCAAGATAGGCAGAACTCATATGCGGATAAGAGGAGGACGGATCTTGAATTTGAGGTTGGGGACATGGTCTTTATCAAAGTGTCTCCATTACGGAACGTTGTTCGCTTTGGGTCCGTTGGGAAGTTAGCACCAAGGTTTGTAAGGCCGTTTCCTATTAAGGAGAAGATTGGACAAATGGCGTATAGAGTGGAGTTGCCGGAGAGACTTAATGGTGAACACGACGTATTCCATGTATCACATTTGAGGAAGTGCTTGCACGAGACCGCGGAGGTGGTAGAGCCGAGTTAGCTTAGAGAGGTGGAGATAGAGTGTGATGCGACGATTCGACGAGCTCCTACATGCATTCTTGGGTCGGAGGTTAAGAAGCTAAGAAATCGAGAGGTCAGGCTAGTCAAAGTACAATGGGGAGATGATGAGAGCAACGCTACTTGGGAGACAGAAGAGAAGATGCGTTCACGATACCCTTTTCTTTTCGAGGGTATGTCCTTTAATTTCTCCTTTATCGCTTATCTTGTACTTATCTTACCTTTAGCGTATCCTCTCGCTAGTATCTTTGACCTTTAGTTAGCATAATCCTATGGTTGAAACATGTGTTTGAGACATGTTATGTATGATGGATGCAAAGTGGATGCAAGTGGTTGCTAGTGGTTGCTCGTGGACGCATACACACACACTATTAGGCACTAGATCGGCTCGGTCACTTCATACTGCATATTGCATATAAATGGCTGTATTTAGTAAAATGGATGTATGATGATTGTTTAGTCATATGGATGTTGCATTCAGATGATGATTGTGCACGAATATAGAGATAATATGTAGCATTAATGAACTTTTGCACACATAATGGATGCATGGCACTACCATGGTTTGCATTAAGGAGGTCAACTGAATCAGTGGACCGCCTGATTTTGCATTAGATAGGGACATATACACACACTGTGCATTTAAATATGAAAGCATTAGAAGTCTATAAGGACAATGGATGTCTGTGTTTGATGGTTGAGTAGATGGTTGTTTGGATGTTAGGATATACATTCTTCTTGACTTGAAGATTTCGGGGACGAAATCCTTTAAGGAGGGGAGAATGTAACACCCCGTAATTCTGTTAATATTAATATTCACAAATTAAAGAATAACTAATCTCAGACGTGAGAATTGTGGGAAACGGGTTGTGCCATTGTGTTCGTCTCGGAATTCTGGTTGGGATAGAGTCCGAGTTTGCGTGAATTGGACTTCGTATGAAGAAGTTATGGCCATCGGAAGTTTCAGAAAATTCAAAACAGCTCGCAGAAAATTTAAAATTCAAACATAAAAGTGCAGAAGCGGGCTGGGCGGGAAAATTCCCGCCCAGGCAGGTCGACTGGGGAGTTGACACTAGTGTCGACCTCCCCCCCCCCCCCTGGTCGACTACCATGTCGACTCTCCCCCCCCCCCCCCCCAAGGTCGACTGTAGTGTCGACCTGGGTGTCGACCTGGTCTGGCAGCTAGGGTTTCTGGATGACCTGTTTTTAATTGAGTAATGACCCATTAGGGTTTCTGACCTAATCTGGTTGGCTGGGATTAGTTCGGAGATAATCTGACAGTCTAAAATAAATCCTAACTCTATAAATACCTAGGTAGTCTCTCACCCTTATTCATAAGAAAAATAGAATAGTTACCGTCAGACCGTCGCCATGGAAATCAATGGAGCCGCCGCCAACTAAGAAGGAAGAAAAGCTAATTCAATTCTAATTCTAATCAACTCTAAAGCAAAGAAAGACTCTCTTTTCTTATCTAAATTGTGAGTATGATAGTCTTAACAAGATTATTATCATTTTAATTAGGTTAAGTCATTAATGGATTATGAGTAGATGATGTGAATTGTAGTATATGTTATCATGTATGTTATTAATCCTATGCTATGTGGTGATGATATCCTATATGTTGTAAATCATGCTATGATGATGTTATGTATGTTGAAAGTTTCTAGGCTAAGTTGTGATGAATCATACATGTTAAAAATCACCTCTTTGCCTAAGCCTCACATCCACCTCATTCTCCTCAAACTAACACTCACGATGTCTTCTATCACAATGCACTGTTCGAACTGAATACAACCGCAAGTTTATGGCCTTTGGTCCCGCCCTTTCAGTCAGTCATTCTCCTCCATCACTTAATTTAAAATCAAGCAAAAATCACAGAAATTATCCTCCTAACCTCCTCTTCTCATCTATACAGAAATCATCAATCCCGAGTCCCATGTATGAAATGCTTCGAACAACTACTTCGGTGTTACTGGTCTTGCGCGAGACAACTTTCCCAACCGAATCCTTCAAAACTTGTCCAACAAACTCTCATCGACTCGTAAAACCAAAAACAACAACCAACACTCGAATCGATGCACACATACATCGAATTTATAAAACCTAAGCACCCAAACCTCTCGCTGGAAACTGTCGATCTCATCAAATAAGCATCACACATCTCAAAAGGGGTATCGAATCAAAGAGATTCACTCAATGAACCTAAATATATAAGTATTATGATTTATAGATTTTACTTTGATATTTGAAAATGCCGAATTGGTTTTGTTTTGCTGGAAAAATTGATGGCGTAGAGTTTGACCACAGAAAATAATGCTTTAGGGTTAGAGGATGGTATGGTTTTTATAGGATAGGATAATAATATTTTAATTCATTACTTTATTTAGTTTTAAGCAATCGCTACATGTAATTGTTGTTTAAAAATTCGTACGATCACATATAATATCTAATTTTGATGAAAATGGACAAGAAGCTAAAGTTCGACATTATGGACCCAACAATACTTGTTTCGTCGAATTTCGAGTTTGTTTGCTCGCACAGCGTATTTTTAAAGCCAAATTATTGACTGTTTTCCACATTAAAATCCCGTACGGCCACATACTAACTCCAAAAATCATGAAAATTGAAATCTAACAATAATTTAATATTCCAAATATAACAAAATTAGTTTCGTCAAAAACGAAGTTCGTTTGCAAAAATGGAAATTTTTAAGGCTCTAAAATAAACCATTTAAATATTAAATATATTTAAAAACAATTTAGTTAAATAATAATAATTAAATATTATGGTACATATTCACATAGAATGTTATCTTGCTCCAAAATAAACATATTGGGATATATAATTCGATATTTCAAACCCAGGTTAAATCGATATTTAATTTATAATAAAATCCTTCTATAAATCGTTATAAATTATAAACGAATTCCATAGCCACTATTTGGAAGATTTGATTTGGACACAACTCACAATCTACACAACGAAATCTCACTTTTTCTCTTCCATTAGAAAAATATACTTCACCGGCTCCAAACATTTCTTGTTTCAAAGAAATCCGACTTAAAACGGATTCTGTATATTCATTTAAAGTTCGAATCACCAAATTACAAACTGCTGCGCCATTTCGAGCTCTATTATAATTATAATATAATTATACATTCAAACTTCGCTTAAATAGTAAATTTGTTATTATTATTCAACTCTAAATTGAAATAAACTTATAAATAATCCAATTCACACAATATTGCGAATCTATTTCTGACTATTCCGGAAATATATATATTATTCTATTATTTATATTAATTAAATATTTAATTTTGTTCAATTAGACAACCATTTAAATCTCTAAATCACTATTTAAATAAATAAATAAATTATTATATCGTAAAAATACGAGATGTTACATATATAATTCTGAAGCCTCCTACTCCATGCCATTCTAGGTATATCTGTAAAATCCGGACTAATTGACTACCTGTACAAATTTGGGCACCCAAGAGTTTTGGGTAAAACAAAACAAAATAAAGTCTGGGTAAGTCATGGGACTGGTGTGAGAAAACCCAACCACTTGGTTTAACTTTTAAAATCCTTTTTAAAAGAAAGGATAACCGTAAAACCGATCCACACATAAACACGGATGGTTTTTACCTTACGATAAACCAAAATATTTCTTTAAAATCAATACTCTTCTGGTATTATAAAAATGTCAAAATCAAATAAATAGCAATCTAGTGGAATGCGTTCATCTCACATTCCACATATATAATATATAATCAAAAACTACCGACACTTATTGGGTAATGGATTCCAACTGGAAAGGTATCGTACCACCTTCCGACAATGTATCTCTAGAGACGAATACACCGGTTTCAATAAATATATCTTGCAACCCACGCTAAACATGACCGGTCACTCATTTCTCTTGAGTGTACCGAATGTATTATCACCAACGGTTAGGATCAACAACCATTTCCCTAAAGGGACAGCATCAAAATAGTTTGAAGAAGCAAATGGATTTTCTCTAGATCAGGTGATAATACACCCTAGTTGGGAGCTACCCACTTAGCCATGCGACCTACCCGATTTTATACCATTTCTTGGTTGTGAGGCTAGAGGCCATAACATATCTTTTTGACGAATTACACATCTATTCACTTTGAACGCAAAATCGTCATACCCGCCTAATCAAAAATTGATTTCTCCAAAAATACCATGGGTATACAACTTAGAGAAATGAATTCCTTCGCCACCAAACATAAATACATTTGAAGAGATCAACTTATGCGATCTATTAAATATATTCTATCAGACATTCTTCATACAGGTTGTCTTGGGACTGGACAAACCGAAGACAATATTCTGTAAATCCATCTTAGGCAATTTCTACCAAGGATTTGCAAGTACAGCCCTTGCATAAACTCCATCTTCAATCATCTTCATCATATTTGATTCGCAATGCTAATGCCCATACAGAGTGGTTTTCAGAAAATAAATCTAATCCCGGTCTCTCCATATTAACGATGGGAAAATGGTCAATACATTGATAGTCGGTTATTTAATCATCAAAGGAAAACATCCATAATGGAAATTTTATCGATCAATCATGTAACAGCAGGAAATTCTAAGCCAATTTAAAATTTATATTTTGGTTCTTTTAGTGAATTTTGATTATTTAAAATGAATTATTTTAAATAGTAACGGCTAAAAATTTATGGTCGACAAAGTTAAAATGAACAATTTTATTTTAATTATATAACGAGCCTGAAATGGCAGGTAGTTCGAAAATTCGATTTCGAATTTCAAATGAATGTACATAATTCAATATAAATCAGAATTGGACGAAACAAGAAATATTTGAATATGTTTAATCATATTTTCTAAATTGGAATGAGACCCACTCAATTACCATAAAATGTTAGTTATATGGATTCCATACAACACATGTATATAATAACAACGATAAATAATCAACCATCATCCAGAGTGCACCACACAACTGCATAAGCATTAAATATAACTAATTAACGCTTACACAGTCTGTCAATCAAATGATCGACAAATCACCAGTTCTTATTGTAGTCATGATGGGGGGTTCTGACCATGTGGTTTGGTGGAGAATAGTGGGCTCTTACCCCTACATGTCCCTTGCGAGAGTTGGTTGCTGTGTGCTGACAGTCGAGAGGCTGGCCGTAAAACAAGTGATACTGCAGGACTATGTGAGAGCCACGGTGGGTATTACCTGCTGCTTGGGGGATGAAGGGATGGTTGCAAAGCCTACCGGATTTCATGGCTATCCTAAAGTTGGTATCAGAGCTTTGGTTTACAGAGCTCGAGAACAAGACACATTAGAACCAAACGAAAGAATTCATCAGAGATTGGGCTAGTAATGTCCAATGGGAATGGCTCGTTAGAGATGGAATCAGTCGTATCCTAGAGCGAGTCGGAAGAGTGTTATTTTTAAAACATAAAATTGAAAACAAATTTTGTTTTGAAAGTTAAATTCAATTATACATATTTGAATATTTTATTTATATTGAATTTGGACAATCGAGTATATAAAGATTTTGTGTATACGCATCATGAACGTATATTTGAAGTTTAAATATACTGGATAGATATATAATTACACTCTATTCGCCCGGGGACAATTCTGATGATGATTGCAACATCATCAGTACTTGTGTTCGAGTTTCGAAAGTGGGATTTTCATATATTTCCATTGACTGGTGTGGGAACCAAAACTTACATAGGGCTTATTGTTGTGATTTGGCATCAAAAATTTGATTTTCTGTATATATATTAGAATTATGAATTTGAAACGATAATCCTCTAATTGATTGATGGTTGTGTTGTTTGATTATTGGTTTCATTTATTAAAATTTTGAACCATTTAGCCTAATGGAACCAAATTTAGAACTGTATTGAAAATTGATTACAATTGCATACATATACATGTACACACATTGAACAGGTCATAGCAAGGAGGCTAGAGCAGCAGAATAAAATTGTTTGCCCGACAAATAGGTACATGTTTATCGTATTTCTTAGGTTTTGGATGATTTTATGAGCGATTAGTTTTTTCTTTTTCTTTTGGATTGGTGAGGGCCATGGGAGGCTATTTGAAATGTCCCGAAGCTCCCAGTGCAGGGGAGGTTACGGCGAAATTTTTCGAAAATTTAGGGTGTTAACCAAATTTTTGAAAAATTTGAAAAGTTATTAGAAACTGAAAAGTTGAAGAACTTAAGCCATAAAGAAAATAATGGAAGTTGAGTTAATTAATAAAACAACTTTCAACTTCGTTCCTTTTCGTGGACGAAAAGATTTAAGTGGGGGAGTTTGTAACAACCCGGAAAATCTGAGCCAATTTAATTTTTTTATTTTGGCGAATTTAATGAATTTTGAATATTTAAAAAGGATTATTTTAAATAATAGCGATGAGAAATTTATTTTGAATAGAATTAGAATGAATATATTTATTTGAATCGATGTTAGAATATAAATATTTTATTTTAATAATAAAAAGAATTGAAAATGGCGCGGTAGTTCGAAAATTCGATTTCAAATTTTAAATTTCAAATGAATGTACAGGATTCAAAATAAATCGGAATTTAGCGAAACCAAAAATATTAGAATCTATTTGAAAACATCTTTCGAACGAATCTGAAAAATCAAAATCTCATAGCGGGAATCAAATTTCATAGTCGGTATGGAATTCTGGCCCTTAAAATGGAAATTTTGCAAACGACCTCAGTTTTCGACGAAACCTCTTTTGTTGGATCCGGGTTGTCAAATTATTGCTAGGTTTCAAAATTCATAATTTTATGAATCAATATGTGAGCGTGGTAAAGGAAAACGTGTTTTAACAGTTTCAGTCAATTTCAATCGACCAGAAAATGGCCATTTTTTAAACGGTCTCAAAATTTGATGAAATTAATTTTATTAGGACCGTATCATCGATATGAAGCTAGAAATAATTTTTCGAAAATTTTTAGGGTCCGTATGTGACCCCGGTAAATTGAAATGTGCGTTCAAATTCAATATATATATTTATATTTTGATTTTGACGAAAACTGATCGAAACGATAGAATTGGCGCACGAAACATATCCCATTGTGTTTGGAATGGGGGTAATTAGCTAGGGGCGACAGTCGTTGGATCTCGTTTGGAGGTCAAATAAAAAGTCAACTTTTCAGGAATTATAAAATAATAATTATATAAACTAATACACTCACCTCTCTCTCTCTCTCTCTTCATTCAGATCTGAAACAAAATGAAATATGTATAAAAAAAACCGCTCTGATTCCGTCGCCCTCCCTCCCCGATGGCTCAGCCGCGCCGCCAGCGCCCACCGCTGCTGAGACGCTGGCCACCCCAGCCTCCCCCCAATCGTTCTCCGACCCCCCCAACCCCTTCAAACACTACCGCGTCGACCCCAAACGCCGCACCGCCACCTCCACTTCTGGCCCACACTCTCCGGCGCGAGTACCTCCCTCCTCCTCCCTACTGGTAGCGACCCCCTCCTCTTTCCTAATTTCAACAGTAAGCTTTTTATTTTATTTATTTATTTGTTTTGTCTTTACTTGTGTAGATAAATAGGAATGCAAATTTTTATTATATGAACCATTATTTTAGATTTTATTTTTATTTGTTTTATGTAATAAAATTTTGATTTTTACTTATAAATTAGCGGTAATTCATTTTTAAAATAATATATAAAACATATAGAGGTTTGATTTTTGTATTATAGAGATAATAAAAATATGATTTTTATATTATAGAGATAATAAAAATATGATTTTTATATTTTTAGAATAATAAAAATATGATTTTTATTTAAGTAGAGTAATAAAAATATGATCTTTTATATATGAAGTGAATTAAAATTGTGATTTTTGTATTATGTAGTAGCGGATTAAAGAAGTGGTTTTATATGTGAAAAGATTATATTTTTATATAAGGAAAAGATACGATTTTTATATAAGGTAGATACATAAAAATATAATTTTTATATAGGAAGGAGCGTTGTAAAAATATATGAATCATAAATGAAATGTGATTTTTATCCTTATAGAGTAGTTATAAAAATGTGATTTTTATATACATAGCAATAATATATGTGATTTTTATATATGTAGCGAATACGGACAACGAAAGTGACAAAAGGCGAGCACAGCGAAGATTTTCTACATATGAAGAGTCGTGGCATTTGGTTTAGCTCTTGGTGAGAACTTCTCACTTTAACTCTTGATTTCTAGCTAAAATTATATACTAGGATGCAGACGGTGCTTAACAGCACCCGACACCCGTCGTCCATAGACCATGGACGACTTGTTTGATTTTGTTGTGTGGTGAAAATTGATTGTGATGTGGAATGAATGAAAATAGATTCATGTGTTGAAATAATTTATTTATTGTTAAAAATATAATTTTTAACGTGAATGTGAATAAATAAATATTCATTTACAAATCGAATGATTTATTTATGTACACCAATTTGAAGGATATTGTTTGGGATGATAAATTTTACACATTGCCCAACTGCACAAATAGTATTCAGTGTTTGTTGATTTGAAACCCCACACGGGTGTTGGGATGATATTTGGCGTACACTAATCCCAATTATTTAGTTGTATGTCGATCGATTGGTTGACACACTGTGTATGCGTTAATTATTTATATTTAATGCTTATGCAGTTGTGTGGTGCACATTGGATGATGGTTGATTATTTATCATTGCTATTATATATATGTGTTGTATGGAATTCATATAATTAACATTATATGGTAATTGATTGGGCCTCATTCCAATTTGGAAAATAAAGAATATTATAAAATAAAGATTCATGTGTTAAATAGAATAAATAGTCATGTGTCGACGATACTCATGTGTTGAGTAAAATCTTTAAACAATAAAATTCACATTTTTATTGTAAGTAAGAATTAATAAATATTCATGTGTTGAATAAAACATTTATACAATAAAATTCACATTTTTATTGTAAGTAAGAATTAACAAATATTCATGTGTTGAATAAAATATATATTCATGTGTTGAAGAAAATATTCATTTGTTGAATAGAATAACGAAGTTATTGAAATATATAAAGTCGTGTTAATTAGATTTGCGCTATTTCGATGCGAACAATATTTATATCGATTATATTCGTTTTTATAATGAATAGCAAAAAGGAAGTGATTTCAAAATCTAATATTTTGAAAATATTATCATTTATATAATAATGATATGGAATATTCAATTTTGATTTAAAATTGAATATGAAATTGAAATCGTTTTTAAAATGAATTTTGACGATTTATAAAATACGTTTAGAATTAAAATCGATGAAATATATATATATATATTATATATTAAATGGCCTGAATAGAACGCGCCGCGCCGCGGCAGTTCCGAATATCGACCACTGACTTCGAATTGACGTTACGGGAGATCCGACCGTCGGATTCTCCTGAAACCAGAACCGTTGGGTTCGTATCGAAAAGAGATTTCCAATGAATATTAGAAATTTGAAATCTAACGGTTAGATTTGGAATTATTTCCAAATCAAATTTGGAAAAGGTCGCTGTAAGTGCAGTTCGACGACCATTATTGGAAATCTACTGTACGAGCCTTGATAAAACTATTAAAAATATCAATAATTTGTGTAAAATTATAATAAATGATTTAGAAAGAATTGAGGTGAAGAATCCCAGATTTAAAAAGGATAAAAATGTATTTTTATCGAAATAAACTAGTTATGAACTAGAATTATAATCCAATATTTTTGAATAAATAAATTGGATTTGAAGTGGTTTTAAAATAATCAGAATTTCCAATATACGAATTGGAATGGATTTGAATCGAAATTATCTTCGGAATATTTCGATGTTTGATTTTGTGATTATACAGATATGGTTGTGGAAATGAAAGATATATTTAATAAAATTAAGGAAGATCAATATGGTTTGAAATGATATCCAAAGGAAGATTAAGGAAAAATTTAATAAAATTTATCTTTGATAAAATTAATAGGAACCTATTCCCTAATGCTGTGAATATTTGAATAAAAGAATATTCTAAATTGGAATGAGGCGTATGTTGTGTTTGTGTAGCACTTGTTTATTATATACGCGGGTTATTCAGAAAGGCCGGGTTTATACCCGTTCTAAATAACCGATTCGACGATATGTCGAAGATGAAGACGGTGGTGTAAGACCGGGGGTCTTCACGTCGTTTGGTTGATTCCTGATAATCTTGAATGGGATGTACACCCAAGATGAGGGAATAAGTTGGAGATCGTCCATGCGTACTTGGAGATCGACGGATATGCGAGGAATAAGGTTCCTCCGGTTTCGTTCAAACCCAGAACGAACTTATAAATGGACTGTGTGTCTGACATTGGATTTTATTATGTGTGATTGATTTCTATTAAATATATATCTGTTTGGCGGCGAAGAATTTATTCTCTTGCTTAACGCCCTTGTAACGACCTGTGTTTTTCGACCATTTGAATCTGAATATTTAAATTAGTTTTAAATATTTTATTTGGAATATCGATGGAATTTAATATTTAATTCGTTATTTAAAACGAAGTTCGAACGTTATATATTTATATAATTATAAATCAAGCTTGAAAATGGCGTGTAGTTCGTAAATTGGAGTTTTGAACTTCAATTGAGAATACAGGATTCGATATAAGTCAGATTTCTGTGAAACAAGAAACGCTGGAAGCGTGTTGACGATAGTTTTCATATGAAAAAGAAAAATCCAGATTTCGTGTTACAGATTTTAAGTTATGGCCAAAATAAAATTGAAATAGTCGCTATGGAAAATCGTTATTTAAATATAAGCCTTTAAAATGGCCGTTTTGCAAACGGACTCAGATTTTGACGAAATCAGTTTCATTAGAACCGTAACGTTAAATTATTGCACGATGTTCAATGGCGTGGCAAACCGTTGTCGTATGTGACCACGGTAGCCTTAAACGCCAGTTCATTTTCTATAGCGCATAATTAAATTTATTTAATTTAATAAAGAGGTTTTTGAGTGTAACTTGAGCAGACAATCGAATTAGGCCACGAAACCAGTCCCTTTGAGTTCGTATCATCGATTAGAGTCAGGATAGGTATATAGTTTGTTATTTTTAGAGACCGGCAAATTTGGTATTCAGAATGGCATTGCGATGCGCGTTAAAAATAGCCTACCGGGGAAACAGTCTCAGAATGCGACGACACTGGTGTCGTTGGGTTCGTATCAACAAATTATTGTAGGATTTCAAAGTTTCAAGTTGATTTGATTTATCTGGTGGTCGTGGAAAAATTAAATACGTGTTTATTTCTGGTTTTATAAAGGAATTTTTTTCAAACGATGTCGGAATTCGACGAAACTTATCCCATTGAGTCCAAAATAACTTTTTACACTAAGATTAGCTTTTTTATCAGTAGACAAAAATCGATTTTGGTTAGTTTTAGGTGTTACTTCAGCATGAAGTTTCGTTAGAATTAAAATATTAATTTGTCTTCACTATGTATACCCATTGAAACCCTATTTTCATGGTCAAAAGGATATTTGTGGTCAACGCCCTAATATTTCCGCCTCCATCCTCTTATAACGAACGGTTGAATCATTCGATCATCCTCCCTCAAGAAATCGCTTGATCCTCTCAGTAAATCGAAATACCTTCAACCGTAAAACTATAGAGCTCATCAAGCTCGATACTATCAACGGTTATGATGTGGTTTGGTATCTCGAGCTCGCTGGAAACTTGACTGAAAGGTGCAACGTTCAAGGAGAAATCGAGGGCAGGAGGCTCGACCGAGTTGCTTGGGGTTCACGGCGGAGGACAACGACGTTAAGGCGAGGCTGATGGTGTACTTCGATCTGACTCTGGTGACCCAAGGAGTAGCCGACGATGAAGGATAGATTGCAACATGGTGTATCAGGGTTTGAGCGATGTTAGGGAGTCAGGTTGTGGCATGTATTTTTGACGAAGACTGGGAAGAAAAAAATGCAGTATTGGATTGTTCGAAGGAAAAAGAGACATGATTTATTTCCTTTTGAAACCCTGAGGGACAGCAATGCGAGAAACATAAGGGAAGGAAATACTGGAAACCAGTGTTGATGGTTTCAATGGAATAAAGAATTGGAACAACAGCAAGGAAGGAGGAATCATCGTTCTAGCCGGTTTGGTTGGGTACCGTTTTGTTTGGTAAATAATATAAGTAATGTCATAAAATCTGAATTTAAGGAGCTTAATCGAACTCATTTCCAGGTGCTGATTGGGATAGAACGCAGCGTACTGGAGGAAAGGAAATCCTTATTTCTATTCTGAACTTGATTAAAGAAAAGTAATTATAAGATTTAGCATTTGTTAATTAATAGAGATTTAATTATGTTTTATTACAATCATACTAATATCCATCGTGATCAGGAAGCATTCATGGTGATGGTACCGTAATGAAAGCAGTACCGATAGGAAGAAACGAACTGGAAGATAATCAGCTTGATATCCTTAAGTAATAATTAATAAATTCATAATTAATAGTATAATTGGATTAGTATAAATCGTATATTTAAAATAATTATAACATAAGCATATATTGACAGAATGGAATGAAACAAGAAGAAAAGGGACTATATCTGGGAGCCGTATATTTTGGAAACTATTTGACAAGACCGGAGACTGCTGGAGTTTATATTTAAATTAAACTCAGTTTAATTTAATTGAAAACCCGTATCGGCAAATTGAATCAAGGTGACTTAAACTCACTCAGTTTTCCCATTTATATTTTATATGAATTGGGTTTTTATTTTGTGTGCTCTACTTGCTGATCGTTGCCTGTCTGCTAGTTATACATTTGTTTGTTGATTTAATTGATGAAATTAAACTGTGTTTAATTTCAGTAAAAATACCAAATCGTTATTTTTAACGATTGGTTCCAATAAAGGTAACTCATCTTGGTTGGTCACGTTTATTTATAAACGTGTTTGAATTGTTGAATGGTTTGAAGTGCGTATGGTTGATGTTAAATGGTCATTATTTATTTTTATCAGTTAAGTGAAACTGAATGGTGTGATTTGAGATAACTGTTGTGATACAAGGAAGAACAGGCTGGAGGGATCCAATCGGATTCCTCAAAAATATTATTTGTTTTCATATTATCATATATGAACTGTCATGATTGGTGATTGATTTGGTTTGTGATCATTTACTGAAAAGTCAACCTGTGTTTTGTTTAAACCAGTGGGCAGTATTGGTTGAGTATTTGGCAGCGTAAGGCCTATAAAATCAATCGCTTTATAAATATTAATTCACCGTCAGGTGAATCGATAGAGGTGAATTATAAAAAATTTATAACTGGAGTTTGATTTTGAAATATATTCTTTTGAATAAAAGTTATTAAAGAGAAATAAATATTTTATTTATTTAAGATTTTAATTTGTTATTAATTTATTTTATAAAGTAAATGCTGATGTTAAATCAGATTTACAAGTATGAGAATAAGAAATAAATCGAGCGATTAAACTTTGATAATCGTTTTGTAAAGAAAACAATTAATGGAATTATTTAAATTAATTATATTTTTAATTAATTTAAATCAAGGATTAATTAGGATAGATTAACGAGATAATCGAGTTTTGAGTTGACAAAATCGACCATTTTAACTGGAATCGACTAGTAAATTAGGTTGTTTCGAATTTTCGAAATGAAATAGATAAAGAATATTGTTTTAATTTTAAATAAGATTTTTATAAAGGATTTGCTATTTATTTTAGTAAATAAAGAAATTAACTACTGAAGTAGTTAATGATTAAAGTAAATTATTATTTAATTAATAATAATTTATAAAATTCTTTTCGAAAGTAACCGAGGTTGAAATGGAATCCAGTGCAATGGTGAGAGGAGATTATGAACGGGTTTTATATTTAAAACCTAAATTCTTTATAACGAAGTTAAAAAGGGAATTTCAAGCGAATATAGTAGCTTGAAATAAATGTTACTAAAATTTTTGGATTAAGAGGAAATTAAGATAAAGAGTTTAAAATAAACCAGGGTTATGTAAATGAGGTTTAAAGGGTTAAAGCGTAAGTTTTACATTTACGATACTTGAAAATGAGATCAAGTAAAAAGGGAAAAATTGAAATAAGAATTCCAAAGTGGGAAATGGTTGAATATGGTTTGAAAGGAGATTGGAAATAAGTGAATCTAGTTAAAGAAGTGGGCTATAGGGTTGCACAACCAAATCCAAGTTATGATGGAAATTGTTTTGGGACTGAAATGAAATATTGGGTTTTGATTACAACTTCTATTTATCTGAGGATTAGAACGTTGTTGATCAAGGTCTGAGAGGTGATTAAAATACCCCAACTTGAACGACATCAGGATTATCTGAAGATGATATTAGTTGGTAATCGTAAAAGAGAACAGTGATAGTTCATTATTTCCATTAAAGGAATAATGCAACATTGGTGAAAATTTAGAGATCATATAACGAGAAATCCGAAGTAAAGGAAATTAATTAGAAGGAAATGTAAAGTTAGTTTTATTATATACTAATAACATTAGTTATCGTTTCAAGAATGGGATAAACGATATTACGTAACGTTGCTTGTAAAGTATTAAGTCGAATGGATTTTCCCATGTTTTAAATAATAAGGAATGATTGTTGAAATGTTTTTGGAAGGAGAATTTAGTGGAAATTGAATATGGTTATTGGTTATTTTCTATGTATTAAAATGAAATGATTATAAGGGCATTAGCACATAAGTATTCAATTATCGTATTTTTTAAAGATGATAAGAGTTAGAAGTTTTGATTAAACAGAAGTGAATCAGTTTGTTTAAATTTAAAGGCCAAGTGATGCTGAATATTGAACCAGTGAACTTATTGGAGTGTCACGATTGAAACACCGTGTATTTTGATAGTCAAATCACCTACTATCAAATCTGACCGATACGATTGTTGGTACGGAAAGACCGGGATCGAATTTATATTCGAAAACCATTCCGACCAACAAATACATGAATATCTCAGAAGTTGATCGAGATAGAGCATTGAAGACTGTAACAACCCGAAAATCTGGGCCAGTTTAAAATTTTTATTTTGGCAATTTTAGCGAATTTTGATTATTTAAAATGAATTATTTTAAATAATATCGACGAAAAATTTATTTTGAATATAATTCAAACGTATATATTTATACGCGTCGTCGTTAGAATATAAATATTTATATATAATTATAAATAGAATTGAAAACGGCGCGGTAGTTCGATAATTCGATTTCAAACTTCAATTGAATGTACCGGGTGCACAACAATCCGGATTTTAGTGAAACCAAAAACGTTAGGATCTAATTGATAATATCTTTCCAACGAATCCGGGAAATCGAAATTTCATAGCGGGAATCAAAAGATATGTCCAGTTGAAAATTCTGAATAGTCGCTATGGAATTCAGGCCCTTAAAAACGGACATTTTGCAAACGACCTCGGATTTCGACGAAACCAGTTTTGTTGGGTCCGTGATGTTAAGTTATTGCTAGATTCCAAATTTCATAATTTTTCGAATCAATATGTGAGCGTGGCAAAGGAAAACGCGTTTGACCAGTTTCAGTTGATTTTAATCGACTGGAAAATGACCATTTTTCTAACGGTCTCGGAATTCGACGAAACTAGTTTTGTTAGGACCGTATCGTCAATACGAAGCTAGAAAATATTTTTATGGAATTTATAGAGTTGGTATGTGACCCCGGTAATTTGAAATGTACGTTTAAAATTCAATATAGTGATTTAAATGTAAATTTAACGGAAACTGATCGAAATGATCAAATCAGCTAGCGATACATATCCCATTGTGTTCGGAATGGGGGTAAAACGCTATGGGCGGCAGGTGGTGGACCTCGTTTAGAGGTCGTATGTGAAAGTCAACTTTTTAATAATAAAATAAAATATATATATATATATATATATATTCTCCTCTCCTTTCCTTTATCTTCTGGCCCCCCCATTCTCGATTCAGAATCAAAACGAGAAAAAAAAAAGCCGATCTCTAAATCGCTTCCCCCCCTCTTCTTCGTCGACGGCGCGCCACCAGGGGGGAGGGACCGCCGCCCTTCTTCCCTCTGCTCCGCCAACCTCCTCCAACCTCCTACCTCGTAACGACCTCCTCTTCTCCTCCACAAATCGCGACGCAACCCCCCCCCCCCCCCCCCCGTCGCTTTCACCTGCCCCAGCCCCCCTACCTCCTCCAACCTCCTACCCCGACGAACCCTCCTCGTCCGATCGTGCACCCCCTGAACCCGAAACCCACCACCGCGAGAAGGCCGCCCGACCACCAAGAAGACGCCCGCTGCCTCAGGCCGAGAACCACCCACCACGATCTCCTCCTCGATCCGCGCAGACCACCCCCCCTCTTCTTCGAACAGTACGTTTTTTTTTATTGTTTTCATTTGTTTTATGTTAAAATAAAAACTGATTTTTGCTTTGTTTAAAAACTGATTTTTGCTTTGTTTAAAAACTGATTTTTGCTTTGTTTAAAAACTGATTTTTGCTTTGTATAAAAACTGATTTTTTTGCTTTGTATAAAAACTGATTTTTGCTTTGTACAAAAACTGATTTTTGCTTTGTATAAATAAAGAAAGACGATATTTTTATATATTGAACTTCGAAATAAAAATGTGATTTTTATATATTGAACTTCGAAATAAAAATGTGATTTTTATATATTGAACTTCGAAATAAAATTGTGATTTTTATATATTGAACTTCGAAATAAAAATGTGATTTTTATATATTGAACTTCGAAATAAAAATGTGATTTTTATATATTGAACTTCGAAATAAAAATTCAATTTTTATATATTGAATAACGAAGTAAAAATTCGATTTTTACATATGTAGTGGCTACAGCAACGAAGATGCGATGACGACGAAGATTTCTATCAAAGAAGAGTCAAGATGTTTGGATAGCTTTCGGTGAGAATTTCTCACCTTTCAATTTCTTTTCTAGTTATATATATATACTAGGATGCAGACGGTGCTTAGTAGCACCCGACACAATCGTCCACAGACCATGGACTTGTTTGTTTGGTTGCATAAAATTAGTTAGATCATTTGATTGAAATTGAATTGTGTGGTGAAATGAAATTGATTTGATTGATGTGTGAATGGCGTGGGCCTTCACTAGACCGGGGATAAGGCTAGGCCTCGTCCCGTTTCTAGTATCGTGCCGTTATGCCGCCGAAATTTTCTAAAATAAGTTAGAAAAATAAAAATATCATTTTATCGAATAAATGAATTGAATAGAAATTCATATGTTGAAATAAAATGTTTTATCGTTAAAAATATAATTTTAACGTGAATGTGAATAAATAAATATTCATTTACAAACCAGATGGTTTGTTTATGTACACCTATTTGAAGGACATTGATTGGGACGATAAATTTTACACATCGCCCAACTGCACAACTAAATCTGTGTTTGATTGTTTGAAACCCCACACGGGTGTTAGGATGAAATTTGAAGTTCACTCATCCTGATTGATTAAATATGTCGATCGATTGATTGACAGGCTGTTATAAGCGTTAGAGATCTATATTTGATGCTTATACAGTGTAGTGCACTTTGGTTGATGGTTGATTATTTTTCAATGCTATTATATACATGTGTTGTATGAAAATCCATATAATTAATTTTATATGGTAAATTGATTGGGCCTCATTCCAATTTGAAAAATAAAGAATATTATAAAATAAAGGTTCATGTGTTGACAGTACTCATCCATTGAGATTGGTCATGTGTTGAACGAAATATTTTAGTAATAAAATTTACATCTTTATCAATATAAAATAAAAGTTCATGTGTTGACAGTACTCATCCATTGAGATTGGTCATGTGTTGAACGAAATATTTTAGTAATAAAATTTACATCTTTATCGATATAAAATAAAAGTTCATGTGTTGACAGTACTCATCCATTGAGATTGGTCATGTGTTGAACGAAATATTTTGATAATAACAACTATTTTGAAAAAGAAATATTTGAAATAGAATATTTGAAAATAGAAATTTATGAAGCCGTGTTGATTAGTTTGACGCCATTTTGACGTGAACGATATTTATATCGATTTTATTCATTTCGAAATGAATTGAATTGAAAAACGATTTCGAAATGAATTGAATTCAAAACGATTTCGAAATGAATTGAATTGAAAACGATTTCGAAATGAATTGAATTGGAAAACGATTTCAAAATGAATTGAATTGAAAACGATTTCTAAATGAATTGAATTGAAAACGATTTCGAAATGAATTGAATTGAAAACGATTTCGAAACGAATTGAATTGAAAACGATTTCGAAACGAATTGAATTGAAAACGATTTCGAAATGAATTGAATTGAAAACGATTACGAAACGAATTGAATTGAAAACGATTTCGAAACGAATTGAATTGAAAACGATTTCGAAATGAATTGAATTGAAAAACGATTTCGAAATGAATTGAATTGAAAACGATTTCGAAATGAATTGAATTGAAAACGATTTCGAAATGAATTGAATTGAAAAACGATTTCGAAATGAATGGAAGTTGAAATTGCTTTTGAAACGAATTTTAAAACTATTTATATAATTCGTTTTAAATAGAAATCGACGAAGTATATATTATATATATAATATAATGGCCTGAATAGAACGCGCCGCGGCAGTTCGTGAATTTCGACCATTTATTTCAAACGGACATTACGGGAGATCCGACCGTCGGATTCTCCTAAAACCGGAACCGTTGGGTTCGTATCGAAAAGAGCTTTCTAATGAATATTAGAAATTAGAAATCTAACGGTTGGATTTGGAATTATGTCCAAATCAAATGTGAAAAAGGTCGCTATAAGTGCAGTTCGATGGCCATTGGTGGAAATCGACTGTACGGGCCTTGATAAAATTATTAAAAATAGTAATAATTTGTGTAAAATCATAAGAAATGATTTAGAAAGAATCGGGATGAAAAACTCCATATTTGAAAAGATAAAAATAGATTTTTATCGAAATGAACTAGTTTTGAACTAGAATTATAATTCTATTTATTTTTAAATAAATAAATTGAATTTGAAAAGGGTTTTAAAAATAACCAGAATTTCCAATGATTGCATTGGAGTGGAATTGAATCGAAATTGTCTTCGGAATATTTCGATGTTGGAATTCGTGATTATACGGATGTTGTTATGGAAATTTGAAAGATATATATTTATATCGTTATTTCCAATACGACATTTGTTAATCGTAGGATTTGATATTGAATATAAGCCGATATATTTTCTATTCAGAGCCTTGTATTGAATATCAAATGTGATTTGGGTTTGTCGTGAGTGGTGTCTTCACTAACACTGTTCTTGAACCCAGTTGAGAAAAGATTAAATCTTTTTATTTGGATTTAATGAAGTGTACCAATTAAATAATATTTAATTGAATTGATATTGATCTTTGGGTTTATCGTGAACAGTGTTTTAAATAACACTTGCTCTTTAACCCGATAATTAATGGAATGTGATTTTGGGTTTATCGTGAACAGTGTTTTAAATAACACTTGCTCTTTAACCCGATAATTAATGGAATGTGATTTTGGGTTTATCGTGAACCGTGTTTTAAATGACACTGATTCTTTAACCCAGTCGAAGATTAAAACTAAGTGGAGTTTTAATGAATCTTTAATTAGATTGAAATGATCGAAAATGGAGTATCACCAGTTTTGCTCCAGGCGATAGTTAAATCTTTAATTAGATTTGAACGTGAAATGGTAATTGAATTTACCGATAACACTGTGGTGTTAGATATGAAGTATTACCAGTTTTACTTCATGGGATGAATAGGTTGGGATGGGGAAATTAAAATAAATGATTACTTCGGTAAGGTTCGCTAATCCCGACTAGTTTGAATTGAGATTCAAAAATAGAATAAAGAATAAATTCAAGGAATTTATCTTGGATAAAATTAATGGGAACCTTTCCCTATGAATGTGAAAATTAGAAACTAACTGTCGGTTAGCCAAACAGAATGGTTTTCTGGATATTGATCTGATGTTGGTTTCGGCCTTCGGGGTTAATATTTGGGGAATTATTCTTTTGATTAATTTACGGTTAGTGACTGATGAATTGGAATGAGGCGTATGTTGTGTTTGTGTAACACTTATTTAAAATATGCGCGAGTTATTCGGAAAGACCGGGTTTATCCCATTCTGAATAACTGATACGACGACAAGTCGAAGGTGAAGATGATGGTCGAAGACCGGAAGTCTTCACGTCGTTTGGGTGATTACTGATGATCTTGATTGGGCTGTACACCCAAGAAGATGGAAACAGTTGGTGATCGTCCAGACGTACTTGGAGATCGATGGATATGCGGGGTACTAGGTGCCTCCGGTTTCGTTCAGACCCAGAACGGACTTGTAAATGGACTGTGTGTCTGACATTGGATTTTAGTCCGTGTGATTGATCTCTATTAAATATATATCTGTTTGGCGGCGGAGAATTTATTCTCTTGCTTAATTCCCTTCTCTGAGACGTACGAGCTCAAGGGTTATATATTGATGGATATCAAACGCATGGAGTGAATTGCCTGTGTGGCATGCCTAAGTGGCAATTGATCAAGGCTTCTGTTGAAAAGCAAAGTCTTGTGGTGATGATAAAAGCAAGGCCTTTGTGGCGTAGCTTTGTGTAACGTTTACTTCGCTTGTTTCACACCCGGTATGAACCAAAAACGGGAGACGGACCTCAGGGAGGGCATGCGTTTCTTTCTAGTTAGTAGTGGTGTAAGTGGTTTTACACGCCCTGACGAGTTTGACTTATGTGGTTGTTGCTGTTGCGAGGCGCCTCGGATTGATCGGTCGTTCTCGAACCGATGGAGTCATTTAGTTGGCTCACTTACGCCCCAAAGGGTGGGGAAACGTAGTGTTCAGGCATTTTAATCCACATCGGTGGACCGGCCCTGTCGCTCCAAGGGTCACTCGAGCTCTGATCCTGTGGCTCGGGCTAGAGAGTCACGAATCAGTAGAGGACTATCTTTTGCCTCGGTTCATAGACGGAAATCCAATTTCCAAATACGCGACATTTGCGGTTTTATTTGTAGAGCCTAGTATGGCGACATAGTGGGATGGGGCACTTATGCCGCCTATGATTAATACTTATGATTTGAAGTTGTTTTATACACTATGCACTTATAGTAGTATCAAATGATTTGTTTTAACCATATCAAGCATTCTTTGGCTGTTATAAGGGAAAACCCTATCCTCGGCTGCGTTGCATTGTGTGATGGGACCTGGGTCTTATAACAGCTTCATTTTTCTTTATTTAGCATTACGCTGTTTGTTTTATGCACTGGTATTCTTGGGAGGAAACCCGTTCCGTGTTATACGGCGTGGTCCCTTGATTTACCTAACTTAGAAAATAAAGATTAACTGTTTTAGTTCTCACACCAGTCACATGACTGACCTGGAGTTTATTGTTTTAACCTAAACTCTGGGTGCCCCTATTTTGACACGGGCAGCTAGTAGTTTTGGTTTTGCAGATTTATATTCACAGGATCTAGGTTTACAGCTGGAACGATATCCGGAAAGCTTTGTATCCGTATATCTACTTCTAGTTGTGTTTTGTATTATTTTCCGCTGCTATGTATTTAAATGTAATTTAAACCTCTGATATTTCTGTGTAATATTTATTTGTTTATACTCTGTATATTCTTGTAATCTGGTGCATTGTTGTAATATACAATGAAATGTTCTTCTGTATGCGTTCTGTTGTGGCTTGTTCTCGAACTATCCGACGCTTTCCTTTACGGGGAAGTTACGGGTTTTCACAGTTGGTATCAGAGCTTTGGTTTACAAAGCTTAGAGAACAAGACACATTAGAACCATACGAAAGAATTCATCAGATATTGGGTTAGTAATATCCAACGAGGATGACTCGTTAGAGATGGGATCAGTAGTATCCTAGAACGAGTGTGAAGAGTAAATTTTAAAATCAATTATTCGTATTTGATTATTTATATTATATTGATCGGGACAATCCAATATATAAAGATTTTGCATATACGCCTTGCAAACGTGTATTTGAAGTTTTAATATACTGGATAGATATAGAATTACACTCTAATCGCCCGGAGATGATTTTGATGATGGAGCTCCATCATTAGAATTTATGTTCGTGTGACGAAGGTGGACTTTCTATATATTTCCTATTGACTGGTGTGAGAACCAAAAATTAGATAGGGCCTATTGTTGTGATTTGGTATCAAAAACATGATTTTTGTATATGTATCAAAATTATGAATTTGAAACTCTAATTCACTAATTGATTGATGTTTGGGTTGTTTGTTTATTTGTTTGCTAAATTTTGAACCATTTAGCCTAATTGAATCAAATATTGAAATATATTGAAAATTGGTTGCGTTTGCTTGCATATGCTTGTACTTACATTGAACTGGTCATAGCAAGGAGGCTAGAGCAGAGAATAAAATTTGTATGCCCGGCAAATAGGTACATGTTTACTACATAATTTACTGTTTTGTTTGGGTGATGATGATTTTATGAGCCTATTGGCTAGCCGCTTGCCTTTTTCTTTTTCTTTTTGAGATCTGAAGGACCGGGGAAGCTATTTGAAATTCCCCGATGCTCCCATTGCAGGGGAGGTTATGGCGAAATTTTTCGAAAATTTAGGGTGTTAGTCAAATTTTTGAAAATTTGAAAATTCTCAGAAACTGAAAGGTTGGAGAATGAAAGCCAGATCGAACGTAGAGTTGATTAATCAAACCACTTTCGACTTTGTTCCTTTTCGGGGACGAAAAGTTTTAAGTGGGGGAGATTGTAACAACCCGAAAATCTGGGCCAGTTTAAAATTTTTATTTTGGCAATTTTAGCGAATTTTGATTATTTAAAATGAATTATTTTAAATAATATCGACGAAAAATTTATTTTGAATATAATTCGAACGTATATATTTATACGCGTCGTCGTTAGAATATAAATATTTATATATAATTATAAATAGAATTGAAAACGGCGCGGTAGTTCGATAATTCGATTTCAAACTTCAATTGAATGTACCGGGTGCAACACAATCCGGATTTTAGTGAAACCAAAAACGTTAGGATCTAATTGATAACATCTTTCCAACGAATCCGGGAAATCGAAATTTCATAGCGGGAATCAAAAGATATGTCCAGTTGAAAATTCTGAATAGTCGCTATGGAATTCAGACCCTTAAAAATGGACATTTTGCAAACGACCTCGGATTTCGACGAAACCAGTTTTGTTGGGTCCGTGATGTTAAGTTATTGCTAGATTCCAAATTTCATAATTTTTCGAATCAATATGTGAGCGTGGCAAAGGAAAACGCGTTTAACCAGTTTCAGTTGATTTTAATCGACTGGAAAATGGCCATTTTTCTAACGGTCCCAGAATTCGACGAAACTAGTTTTGTTAGGACCGTATCATCAATACGGAGCTAGAAAATATTTTTATGGAATTTATAGAGTTGGTATGTGACCCCGGTAATTTGAAATGGACGTTTAAAATTCAATATAGTGATTTAAATGTAAATTTAACGGAAACTGATCGAAACGATCAAATCAGCTAGCGATACATATCCCATTGTGTTCGGAATGGGGGTAAAACGCTATGGGCGGCAGGTGGTGGACCTCGTTTAGAGGTCGTATGTGAAAGTCAACTTTTTAATAATTAAATAATATATATATATATATATATATATATATATATATATATGTATATTCTCCTCTCCTTTCCTTTATCTTCTGCCCCCCCATTCTCGATTCAGAATCAAAACGAGAAAAAAAAAACCGATCTCTAAATCGCCTCCCCCCCTCTTCTTCGTCGACGTCGCGCCACCAGGGGGGAGGGACCGCCGCCCTTCTTCCCTCTGCTCCGCCAACCTCCTCCAACCTCCTACCTCGTAACGACCTCCTCTTCTCCTCCACAAATGCGACGCAACCCCCCCTCGCTTTCACCTGCCGCAGCCCCCTACCTCCTCCAACCTCCTACCCCGACGAACCCTCCTCGTCCGATCGTGCACCCCCTGAACCCGAAACCCACCACCGCGAGAAGGCCGCCTGACCACCAAGAAGACGCCCGCTGCCTCAGGCCGAGAACCACCCACCACGAGCTCCTCCTCGATCCGCGCAGACCACCCCCCCTCTTCTTCGAACAGTACGTTTTTTTTTATTGTTTTCATTTGTTTTATGTTAAAATAAAAACTGATTTTTGCTTTGTTTAAAAACAGATTTTTGCTTTGTTTAAAAACTGATTTTTGCTTTGTTTAAAAACTGATTTTTGCTTTGTATAAAAACTGATTTTTTTGCTTTGTATAAAAACTGATTTTTGCTTTGTACAAAAACTGATTTTTGCTTTGTATAAATAAAGAAAGACGATATTTTTATATATTGAACTTCGAAATAAAAAATTGATTTTTATATATTGAACTTCGAAATAAAAATGTGATTTTTATATATTGAACTTCGAAATAAAAATGTGATTTTTATATATTGAACTTCGAAATAAAAATGTGATTTTTATATAATGAACTTCGAAATAAAAATGTGATTTTTATATATTGAACTTCGAAATAAAAATGTGATTTTTATATATTGAACTTCGAAATAAAAATTCGATTTTTATATATTGAATAACGAAGTAAAAATTCGATTTTTACATATGTAGTGGCTACAGCAACGAAGATGCGATGACGACGAAGATTTCTATCAAAGAAGAGTCAAGATGTTTGGATAGCTTTCGATGAGAATTTCTCACCTTTCAATTTCTTTTCTAGTTATATATATACTAGGATGCAGACGGTGCTTAGTAGCACCCGACACAATCGTCCACAGACCATGGACTTGTTTGTTTGGTTGCATAAAATTAGTTAGTTCATTTGATTGAAATTGAATTGTGTGGTGAAATGAAATTGATTTGATTGATGTGTGAATGGCGTGGGCCTTCACTAGACCGGGGATAAGGCTAGGCCTCGTCCCGTTTCTAGTATCGTGCCGTTATGCCGCCGAAATTTTATAAAATAAGTTAGAAAAATAAAAATATCATTTTATCGAATAAATGAATTGAATAGAAATTCATATGTTGAAATAAAATGTTTTATCGTTAAAAATATAATTTTAACGTGAATGTGAATAAATAAATATTCATTTACAAACCAGACGGTTTGTTTATGTACACCTATTTGAAGGACATTGATTGAGACGATAAATTTTACACATCGCCCAACTGCACAACTAAATCTGTGTTTGATTGTTTGAAACCCCACACGGGTGTTAGGATGAAATTTGAAGTTCACTCATCCTGATTGATTAAATATGTCGATCGATTGATTGACAGGCTGTTATAAGCGTTAGAGATCTATATTTGATGCTTATACAGTGTAGTGCACTTTGGTTGATGGTTGATTATTTTTCAATGCTACTATATACATGTGTTGTATGAAAATCCATATAATTAATTTTATATGGTAAATTGATTGGGCCTCATTCCAATTTGAAAAATGAAGAATATTATAAAATAAAGGTTCATGTGTTGACAGTACTAATCCATTGAGATTGGTCATGTGTTGAACGAAATATTTTAGTAATAAAATTTACATCTTTATCAATATAAAATAAAAGTTCATGTGTTGACAGTACTCATCCATTGAGATTGGTCATGTGTTGAACGAAATATTTTAGTAATAAAATTTACATCTTTATCGATATAAAATAAAAGTTCATGTGTTGACAGTACTCATCCATTGAGATTGGTCATGTGTTGAACGAAATATTTTGATAATAACAACTATTTTGAAAAAGAAATATTTGAAATAGAATATTTGAAAATAGAAATTTATGAAGCCGTGTTGATTAGTTTGACGCCATTTTGACGTGAACGATATTTATATCGATTTTATTCATTTCGAAATGAATTGAATTGAAAAACGATTTCGAAATGAATTGAATTCAAAACGATTTCGAAATGAATTGAATTGAAAACGATTTCGAAATGAATTGAATTGGAAAACGATTTTGAAATGAATTGAATTGAAAATGATTTCAAAATGAATTGAATTGAAAACGATTTCGAAATGAATTGAATTGAAAACGATTTCGAAATGAATTGAATTGAAAACGATTTCGAAATGAATTGAATTGAAAACGATTTCGAAACGAATTGAATTGAAAACGATTTCGAAACGAATTGAATTGAAAACGATTTCGAAATGAATTGAATTGAAAACGATTTCGAAACGAATTGAATTGAAAACGATTTCGAAATGAATTGAATTGAAAAACGATTTCGAAATGAATTGAATTGAAAACGATTTCGAAATGAATTGAATTGAAAACGATTTCGAAATGAATTGAATTGAAAAACGATTTCGAAATGAATGGAAGTTGAAATTGCTTTTGAAACGAATTTTAAAACTATTTATATAATTCGTTTTAAATAGAAATCGACGAAGTATATATTATATATATAATATAATGGCCTGAATAGAACGCGCCGCGGCAGTTCGTGAATTTCGACCATTTATTTTAAACGGACATTACGGGAGATCCGACCGTCGGATTCTCCTAAAACCGGAACCGTTGGGTTCGTATCGAAAAGAGCTTTCTAATGAATATTAGAAATTAGAAATCTAACGGTTGGATTTGGAATTATGTCCAAATCAAATGTGAAAAAGGTCGCTATAAGTGCAGTTCGATGGCCATTGGTGGAAATCGACTGTACGGGCCTTGATAAAATTATTAAAAATAGTAATAATTTGTGTAAAATCATAAGAAATGATTTAGAAAGAATCGGGATGAAAAACTCCATATTTGAAAAGATAAAAATAGATTTTTATCGAAATGAACTAGTTTTGAACTAGAATTATAATTCTATTTATTTTTAAATAAATAAATTGAATTTGAAAAGGGTTTTAAAAATAACCAGAATTTCCAATGATTGCATTGGAGTGGAATTGAATCGAAATTGTCTTCGGAATATTTCGATGTTGGAATTCGTGATTATACGGATGTTGTTATGGAAATTTGAAAGATATATATTTATATCGTTATTTCCAATACGACATTTGTTAATCGTAGGATTTGATATTGAATATAAGCCGATATATTTTCTATTCAGAGCCTTGTATTGAATATCAAATGTGATTTGGGTTTGTCGTGAGTGGTGTCTTCACTAACACTGTTCTTGAACCCAGTTGAGAAAAGATTAAATCTTTTTATTTGGATTTAATGAAGTGTACCAATTAAATAATATTTAATTGAATTGATATTGATCTTTGGGTTTATCGTGAACAGTGTTTTAAATAACACTTGCTCTTTAACCCGATAATTAATGGAATGTGATTTTGGGTTTATCGTGAACAGTGTTTTAAATAACACTTGCTCTTTAACCCGATAATTAATGGAATGTGATTTTGGGTTTATCGTGAACCGTGTTTTAAATGACACTGATTCTTTAACCCAGTCGAAGATTAAAACTAAGTGGAGTTTTAATGAATCTTTAATTAGATTGAAATGATCGAAAATGGAGTATCACCAGTTTTGCTCCAGGCGATAGTTAAATCTTTAATTAGATTTGAACGTGAAATGGTAATTGAATTTACCGATAACACTGTGGTGTTAGATATGAAGTATTACCAGTTTTACTTCATGGGATGAATAGGTTGGGATGGGGAAATTAAAATAAATGATTACTTCGGTAAGGTTCGCTAATCCCGACTAGTTTGAATTGAGATTCAAAAATAGAATAAAGAATAAATTCAAGGAATTTATCTTGGATAAAATTAATGGGAACCTTTCCCTATGAATGTGAAAATTAGAAACTAACTGTCGGTTAGCCAAACAGAATGGTTTTCTGGATATTGATCTGATGTTGGTTTCGGCCTTCGGGGTTAATATTTGGGGAATTATTCTTTTGATTAATTTACGGTTAGTGACTGATGAATTGGAATGAGGCGTATGTTGTGTTTGTGTAACACTTATTTAAAATATGCGCGAGTTATTCGGAAAGACCGGGTTTATCCCATTCTGAATAACTGATACGACGACATGTCGAAGGTGAAGACGATGGTCGAAGACCGGAAGTCTTCACGTCGTTTGGGTGATTACTGATGATCTTGATTGGGCTGTACACCCAAGAAGATGGAAACAGTTGGTGATCGTCCAGACGTACTTGGAGATCGATGGATATGCGGGGTACTAGGTGCCTCCGGTTTCGTTCAGACCCAGAACGGACTTGTAAATGGACTGTATGTCTGACATTGGATTTTAGTCCGTGTGATTGATCTCTATTAAATATATATCTGTTTGGCGGCGGAGAATTTATTCTCTTGCTTAACGCCCTTCTCTGAGACGTACGAGCTCAGGGGTTATATATTGATGGATATCAAACGCATGGAGTGAATTGCCTGTGTGGCATGCCTAAGTGGCAATTGATCGAGGCTTCTGTTGAAAAGCAAAGTCTTGTGGTGATGATCAAAGCAAGGACTTTGTGGCGTAGCTTTGTGTAACGTTTACTTCGCGTGTTTCACACCCGGTATGAACCAAAAACGGGAGACGGACCTCAGGGAGGGCATGCGTTTCTTTCTAATTAGAAGTGGCGTCAGTGGTTTTACACGCCCTGACGAGTTTGACTTATGTGGTTGTTGCTGTTGCGAGGCGCCTCGGATTGATCGGTCGTTCTCGAACCGATGGAGTCATTTAGTTGGCTCACTTACGCCCCAAGCGAAATGAGTGGTCGGTCATGTGAGGGCTGGGTTGCAAGAAGTTCTTGTTGAACCCAGTGTATTTGCCTCTAGAGATACACTATCGGCAGGTGGTCCCATACCTTGTCATAGTCGGAATCCAATCTCCAATAAGTGCGCGCGGTTTTGTTTGTATACTATATATGTAGAGCGTGAGATGCAAGCGCTCTACTAGATTTCTATTTACTTGTATTTAGACATTATTATAATATCAGAAAAGATATTGGTTTCAAAACTGTTTTGGGTTATCGTAAGGTAAAACCGTCCATGTTTATGTGTGGATTTGGTCTTACGATTATCCTTTTCTTTTGAAAAGATTTTGAACTTTAAAAATCATGATTGGATGATTTACCCTTAATACTGTGCGAGTTTATCTCACTCTGGTTCACCAGACTGACCCGGTATTTTGTAAATGCTCGGGTTAGCCCGGGTGTACAGTTTCAGCTATCGAATGCTGTGAAGTCCAGAGACGAGCTGTAGATGTCCAGACGTATGATATTATATAGCTACTATTCCGCTGTGTGTTGTATATGGGAACACGTTATTATAACTGTCCCGATGTGTGATGTACACTGATATTGTAAGTATCTTTAAAGCTCTCAATAAAGATTTATTTCTGTATTATATTTTGTTCCGCTGTGATGTGAGACTTTATGTTGTGTTGTCTTCTTCTTCTTCTATTCAAATATTTCTTTCTTTCTTATCTCACCCTCTAATTTCTTTCTAATAACTATCCAGTGTTTCGGTGCTTGGAGGGTCGGAATGAGTTATGGTAAAGGTATTTATGTCGATTTTTGGGGCCGAAAACCGTTGGGTCGTTACGGCCCTTCTCTGAGACATTTTCTAGAGTGTCTCGAACGGAGAGGAGCTTGCCCCTTGCCTCGACTCATGATGGAATCCAATTTCCAATACGTGATATTTCGGTTTTGATTGTAGTGCCTAGTATTGGCGACATAGTAGATGGTAGCTATTTCGTCTATGACTGATACTTATGATTGAAATTGTTTTGACACTATACACTTATAGTAATATAAAAATAATCTGTTTTTAAATGTATCAAGCATTCTTTGGCTATTATAAGGTAAAACCCTATCCTCCGGCTTGCGTTGCATTGTGTGATGGGACCTGGGTCTTATAATAGCTTCACTTTTCTTTATTTAGCATTGCACAGTTTGTTTTATGCACTGGTATTCTTGGGAGGAAACCCGTTCCGTGTTATACGGCGTGGTCCCTTGATTTACCTAACTTTAAAAATAAAGATTAATAACTTTTTTTAGTTCTCACACCAGTCAGATGACTGGCCTGGAGTTTATTGTTTTAACCTAAACTCTGGGTGCCCTTATTTTCCGCACGGGAAGCTAGTAGTTTTGGTTTTGCAGATTTATATTCATAGGATCCTGGTTTATAGCTGAAGTGATATTCGAAAAGCCCTGTATCTGCGTATTTCTTTCAGTTATGTTTTGTATTATTTTTCCGCTGCAATGTATTTAAATGTGATTTAAATCTCTGATATTTCTCAAATGTGTAATATTTATTTATACTCTGTATATTATTGTATTCTGATGGAATTGTTGTAATAAACAATGAAATGTTCTTCTGTTTGTGATCTGATTCGTCTTGTCCTCAAAGCAATCCGTGCTTTCCTTCATGGGGAAATTCGGGTCGTTATAAATCATCTATCAACATTTTTCCCTTTTAAATTAATTTACTATCATTTTATTCATTTTCCTAATTCTTGTTTCCATATAGTCGAAAATTCTTATTTTCTAAGGTGTTAGAAAATATACGTTATTACCATTGGAAAACATTTCCATTTCTTATTCGTGCATCACTATCCTCCCAAATCTATCAGTCTCTAACTGTAAACTAGTAAGAGAACAATTCGCTTAATATCAACCCCGAAGGTCGAAACCAACATGAGATCGACACTCGGAAAAGCATTCAACTTAACAAATATCCAGTCAGTTTCTAATTTCCTCAACTCCATTTCTTAATTTCTTATCAAATAACTTCTTATGTAATTCTCGAATTCAGTTTATGAATCCACTTCTTTTATGAGAAACATTGATTATAACAATAATGTTATAATCCCTACTTCCGAAATACCTAACTTAAAAATATAACTCGTATTCCTTATTTTAAATAACGAAATAATTTATTTATTAATAAAATAAATCTTGATTAAAAATCGGAAAGTAAATAATACTTTTTCGAATTCAATGTAATCGAATTTCAAAGTATTACTCTCTTTCGAATAATCCCTATTCGATAACTCCCTTTCGAATAACCTATATTCGATTAACGTTCCAAACATTAGAATAATTTACCATTTCAGGTCAACTCAATTTCTAAATTCATTTTTGAATTCAGTAATTCCCAAAAATTTCCAATTTCCTCTTATAACTATTTAAAATATGCATAACTTTTGCTTTTAAATTGTTCCACACTTTAAAACGTGAATATTATTCCTTTACAAAAACCTGGACTCCTTTTATCAAATCAAAACCTGATTTCAATTATTTAAATACTTACACAGGTTCAAATTCCAATTATTGAGTCATTTTATAACTTCTTATTCACATTCCATTTTATTTATCAAATCTTGTTTACATGTCAACTTCATAGTTGATTTTATTTAATAAGTTTATAATTCCATATCTCCTTTATATTCGATTACAAAATATTGGTTTCCAGCCAGATATTAATTATCTTGTCAAATCCTGATTTATTCAATATTAATTTATTAAGATAAATTATTTTATAACATTTAGCCTAGTTGAATTCTAATTACAAATCTTTATAGATTTTATTTTAATCCTATTCACATTTCGCACATCGAAATAAATTCCATCGTTTCCTTTTAAAACAATTCACAATTTCCCGTTTTAATGTCATTGCTGAATTTACAATCCAAATTATCCACTGATAATTATTTTTATTTAATTTATAAACATTGTTTATAAATCATGCTACTTGTTTTTATTATTAAATAAGTTATTATTTCTAGCCATTCGAAATTCCATTTCTATTTTTAAAATAGATTTTCCCTATTCAAATTCATATTCCATCCTTTATAATTCCCTTTATAAATGTTAAATTTACATTCCATTTTCAAGTATCAATGTTAAAACGAATTTTTTTACTTCTCTGTGTAAATTCATACTTATATTTTCATTTATCCAATGGTACATATTTTTCTAAATTTATAAACATCGTTTATAAATTATTCTTCTCAATTTATCTGTTAAAAACAGATTTCTATCAAATATTTACTTTGAAACAACTTCTTGTGATTCTTTTATATTTCAAAATTCCCTTTTTTATAAATCTATTAGTTTTCCAAAAATTATATTTATTCCATATACTATTTATTTACTTCTTATTATTTCCATTTGGTATCTTAACCAAAAACGATCTTTTAAACTTTCATATAACTGTTAGTACTTTATACAGAAGTTTCTTATTTAATTTACAAATATCTCCTTTTATAAAAACCATTTGATTTTTATAAAATCCTTAAATTCAATGTCCACTTCTAAAATTCCTTTTTTATTTCCCTATATTACTTCTGGTATTTAAAATACCAAATAAAAAGATCAATATCATCCAAACACATATAATCAATAACAGACTATATATCACATCATATATCACAATATATGAAAAACAATAATATAAGTGTTGAGGAATTAAATTGGATCCCTCCACCCTGTTTCCCTGGATCCACAGATGTTAATCAACATAAATAACATGAATATGAAATATTCTGATAAACAGAATCAATACTTATTAATGATTTTTACATAACTACATCTATATTTTCAACCAATTAATCAATAATTAATCCAAACAACCATCCCCTAGCATTCATCATTATTTATCAATTCTAAAATACGTTTATAAAAATATAAACTGGACAGAGTTAGTGAGTTTCACTCACTTTGGTGGTTTATCGTTAACTAACAATAAACTGTTATTGATTCGGACTGGCGTTTTATTCTACCATAATTTGAGACGAGCTCCAAATATTTCAAAATCAGTTCCATTATGAAGCCGTCGTCTACACGATCCCAACATACCTTATTCCATGGAATTCTGATAATGTAGGGAAAAGTTATCGATTTAACAAGTTACAATAAATTTTAAATCTCATTAACTTAAATTATTAGTTATTAAAAACCTTGTTTAAACACTAATTGCCGCTTACCACTCTCACTCATCAACCTTCTTCGCCAATAACATCGCACGCTTCTCCTCACGAATACCATAACCGCAGATTCCTGCTACCATATCTCCTCCTCCCCTTTACCAATTACAACGAGACAACTACCATACTCCATCACTTCGCACAAGCTTTAATCTCATCCCAAAAATGGTTAACTCGATATCACCATCTCGAATGCGAATTACGTCTGTTAGCTGTTGTTCTAGGAAAACCATCGACACGATATCTCAACGCATACCCCAAAACTTTCCCAAACCATGACATTTTTCATGTTGATCACAAATATCACTACCAAACCCCAACACATTGCTTAAATCGAGAATGAACTGGAACCCTAGGTGATACTATATAAACGCAACGAGCCAAGAACTTGGTCGAGCTCAACACTATATACGTGATATTGAAGCTTAGGATATTAGGGGTTCAAAAAAGTTCATGCCAAAATTTATAGGATTTAATCCTATTTGTTTTTGAATTTACAAACTCGTGATTTCTAAAAAAAGAAGAGGAAGACTGGCGGCATAAGTATTTGACTAGTGAATGGAGAAGTTCAGGGTTAAGAGAGTTAGTGGTGCATTTATAGGATTCATTTGGCTTGTATTAGAAGCTTCGTCCATTTTTTTATTAATTTATATAGTTATCGCCACTTGTGTTGTCTTTTAGAAATCCGTATGGTCACATCTGATATCCATTTCTGATGAAAATGGACATGCAACTATGGGTTGACATTATTGACCCAATGAAACTTGTTTCGTCGAATTCCGAATCCATTTGCTCACACAGCATATTTTTAAAGTTAAAATATTGACTGTTTTTCACATTTTAATTCCGCACAGCCACATACTAACTCCAAAAGTCAAGAAATTTGAAATTCAATAATAATTTAATATTACGGATCTATCAAAATTAATTTCGTCGAAAACGGAGGTCATAAAAATGACTATTTTCTAAGGTCTAAAATAAACCAATTAAATATTAATATATTTAAAAACAATTTAATTTAATATTAGTAAATTAATATTATCGTATATATTCACATAGAATGTCATATAGCTCCAAAATATACATATCTGGATTTATAACTAGATATTTCAAAATTTGAGTTAATCAATATTCAATTTATATTAATAATCCCTTTTTATAATATGAATAAATCGTTATAAACAATAAACGAATTCCATAGCGACTTTCTAGAAATTCGATTTGGACATAACTTACAATCTACAAGACGAAATCACTATTTTTCTCTTCCATTGGAAAAATATCGTCAAATGGATTCAAACGTTTCTTATTTCGAGGAAATTCGACTTATAACGAACCCTGTATGGTCGTTTAAAGTTCAAAAAGTAAAATTACGAACCATCGCGACATTACGGGCTCGATTAAAATTTTATTATAAACAATACATTCTAACTCCGTTATTATAAATAAATTCATTATTATAATTCAATCCTAAACTTAACCAAATCTCTTATACTATCCAATTCACACAATATTATCAATTTTACTATTTTGGATTATTTCAAAATTAAATATATTATTTTATTAATTATATTTGTAACGTCCCACATTTTTAGCTGTTTAGTATAAATATTTAAATTTATTTTAAATATCGAATTGGAAATATAAATTAATTTTAATATAGAATTTACCGATTTAATAATCGATATACGATTTAATATCGAGTATATTCAATTATCGTAATATGAAACGGTGACAATTGGATTCGGAATTTAAAACTGAATCGAAAACAATTCAATCGATTAATGTAAATTTTGTGTTGAATTTGAACAAATATAATTTATTTAATTGTTTGAAATCGATTAATATTTTAAATCGAATTTAAATTAAAACGTTAATTTAAGTTGTTATCTCTTTTATACGGTCGAATTAGGTTTCAGAATCGATTCCATTTAATATAGAATATCTTTATAATTTGGTAATGTCGGTCGTTACGTTAAAATAGCGGTCCAGGATTTCGACTTAAAGGACCGCGAGATATTTTGATTATTAAATTACTATTGCCTTCTACTTAACCAGACCACACATTAAAATGTTTTTCATTTCCTTCCTAGCAAGAAATTTATGAATTAATGGAAATATACGAGTTGTCCCAAATTCCTCTTCTATATAAATATCGCAACTACTCTCCACTTCAATTCTCATTTTTATTATTTCGTTCCTTAGCTAAATACCAAAGCCATTCCCTTTCGTTTCCTTTTCTCTCCAGCGAATTAGTCCATCGAAATATATATACAAACAAATCGAAATTGCGATTTCAAAAATTCAAGATCCCTGATCTCGCCACTGTTCTGGGATGCTCGCAATTGAAGAAGAAAGGGTTGCGACGATGGGGTTGTGCAGAGATTTCAGAGGGATTCTGCTCTTGGATTTCGTGCTCAGTTTGAGGCACTACAACTTGGAAGAGATCGATGTAAGTGGTTATTTGTTTGTTAGCCATTGGAAGTGAGAATGTACGGTGTGATTTTGGGGATAGTGTTGTGTGAACGGGGTTGGATTTCGTATTGTCTGATGAGTGAAGTTCGAACTAAAACGAACTAGGGTTAGGCTGAAGGACTGGAGCGACGGTGATGAGTGGGGCGGTACGGAAATTTGTGATATTGGTCGATCAGGGAATGGTTCCGATAGAGTGAAGTGGTTCTGAGGATCGAATGGAATTCAATTAAAGGAAGTGGATGAGTGCTGAAACTATCTGCGTTACTTTTTACTAGATGCGTGGATGTTGTAGTGAGGAAGAAGACCGCCTTGGCATTTTAATACTAAAGCTGGAAGTTCGTGCGAGGAAGGTTCAGAAGGGATTAGAGTTAAAGGTGGATTTAGGTAACCATCTTAATTTAGTAATTAAGATTTTAATTTTTATTTAAATTGTTCATGGCTTATAAAATGGAATTCTAATTCAAATAAAAATTAGATTTGCAAAGTTAATTACGAATACTGATGTATTGAAATTTACAAAGGATAAGGAATGTTTATTTATGTTAATTATGATAATTAAGGTATTAATTGAAAATTCAAATTTATTTAAAATGGCTTGTAAAATTGCAAAGCTAATATATATTTCATATGATATAAGAATCAGACAAAATGGGATTCTTTGATTTGTATGGACGTAGGCGATGCTATGGGACAAGTCCGGTTAATTTTGAAGCTAGCAAGAATTCTAGCATAAATTGAATTTGAACGTGATATCGATAATAAATAAAAATCAAGGTGAGTAAACTCACTCCTTTGTTCGATAATCGAAATTTTATTCGATACAAATATTTATATGATGTTTGTTGGTTGATTGGTTGCATTACTGTTATTTGATAAATTGTGGTTATTATATATATTAGTTATTTAGGCTTGGTGGTTGAATATATATATATATATATATATATATATAGTATTGGTTATTGGATATTTCCCATAGTACCATTAGCTGTTGCCCGTAATATCATTAGCAGATGACCTTATCGTCCCACAGTATATGAGTGGATGACTTTCTATACCACGATATCCTACCTTGAAGTGGGATTGGTATTATTTATGTTGTCTAACATCTATGGTTGCAAGAAAACAGATTAGAGGGATCCAACTGGACCCCTAAAAATTTATAAATGTTTGTTTTCATATATATTATCATATATGATGTATTTGAAAACTTGTGATTGAAAAATTGGATGTTTGTTGATGTTTGAATACCACTGGCCCTAGATGTTGATAAAAGTATTATACAAAGGGATTTTTCGATTTAAAAAGGTAAAATTTAATTTTCGGAATAAGAATGGAATTTCGATTGAACTAAGAAATATTAACTTGTTTTTAATAATAAAAACGAGTGGCAGAATTTATACACGATGTTTATAAATGAAAAGAAATATTATAATTTTGATAATATTAAATTTTAAATTCAAATATGAATTCAAAAAGGAAAATTTGTTTTTTGAAGTAGTAATTGGATTTCAAATGGAATTTAAATCGAAAACTTGCTTTAATATTTAAAACAAGAAGCGGTATTTATAAACGATATTTTTATAATAAAGAAAATAACTATCTTTGGATAAATTGAAATTCTAATTCAAGTATGGACTTAAAAAGTGATTTGGAATCATTTCAAAAAGAAATGATGAAATTTATTCCGATGTTCGGAATAAACTAAATTTAAATAAATCCATAAGGATTTATGATTTGGAATTCGACAATGTCGAATTTATAAAAAAAAAATAAACCATTTTCAAAAGGAATGTTGAAATTATTAATTAGAAGCCATGATCTAAATTAAATATGAAATAGATTCTATGTTTAAAGTTAAAATTATAAAATATCATCGAATGTAAAATATAAAGGGAAATTTATTTTCCATAGAGTAGAATTTGGATTTCAAATGAATTTTGAATTGGAAAACTTGTTTTAAATAATAAAAAAATGAAGTTACTTTACAAATGGTATTTATTATCATTGGATAATTTGGAAGTTAGTTTCAAATGGAGTTTAAATTGGAAATTTGTTTTAAAGATATAAAATAAGGAAGTTGATTTATAAACTATGTTTATAAATGTAATGAACAAATTCTCATTAGATAAATTGGAAATGAATTTTTCCAAATATAAGAAATGGCATTTAAAAATCATATTTTTAAATGAGACAGAAGAGAAGATTTTGGTGATAAGTAATGGCAGTTTTTGTATTACAAACTCTTATCCGTCTTAAGATAAGAACGTTGTCGGTCAGGGTCTGAGAGGTAAATAAAATACCCCAACTTGATTGACTTCACTATTAGCAAGCGATGATATTAGTTTGTAATGGTATCGATGTTGAATTAATTTATTATTTCTATAAAAGAAATTTATAACTGGAAATCGATTATATCGAAATTATATAGAATAATTTATGGAAGTTGGAATTAAATATAAAAGTTGAGTTATGGATAATTAATAACCGAGTTATGAAACTAGAATGAAATAATCAATGATTTTGGAAAGTCGAGATGTTTAAGTTAGATTTGGGAAACTATTTTAAAATATATTTAAATGTTAAAGAATGAAGTTGTAATTAATTTTTAAATGAAGTTTAACGTTTTATTCAAATTTAATTGAAATGAACTCACCGCAACGCGGTAGTTCATTATTTGGCGCTTGGAATTTCAAGTGAGTATATAGAACTCAATATAAGTCGGAATTCAATGAAACAAGAAATGGCAGGACCTATTGAATGGAATTTATTAATGGAAGATAAAAAATTTGATTTTGTTTTATAGATTTTGAGTTATGTCAAAAATTAAATTTCAGAAAAGTCGTTGTAAAATCGTTTAAAACCATAACGATTTAATAAATTAATTAATGGTATTTTTAGTGACTAAAAATCTGAATTTCCATTAGAAAAATCCATATTTGAGTTATAAAATAAGCACGAACTCAAGTGGAGTAGGTGAATTGGTTTTTCAAATAAAAATCATATTTTTAATTACCAAATGAAGTTAACTAATTTCAAAAGAAATTAGTTAATAGTGTTTGAATCAACTTAACTTGGTTTGGGGGAATGCAAATTGTTATTTGAAATTAGAAAATCGAATATGAAACTCGAGTTAGAAATGGAATTCAATTTGTGTATTAGCGAATTAAAATATGTTCGAATATGATATGTTCAAATCAAAAGTGCATTAGGCAAAAGAGCGAATTAAAGAAGCGTTTAGCTGATTTTGGTAAAAAGGGAATGGATTAATTGAAATGAGTTGGAAACGGACATATAAATTGAAACAGGTATAGGATGAAGAATATGAGGATAGTATGATGATTATAGTTAAGTGCCCGACAAACAAGTGCATGTTTAAATTCAGTATGAGTTTTCATGCGCCGAACCGGCAAGCCGCTTGACTTTTTGGTTTTCTTTTTGAATGGAAAGGGCCTAGAAAGGCGAGTTAGGGTTTGAGCTATTGACCCATACAAAGGAGGGGCTAGCGAAATTTTCCGAAAATTTAAGGAATTAGAATATTTTTAAGAAGTTTTGATAATAAGAATTCGATATATCGATATAGAGAATTCGATAAGAAAACTTAATATAGAATATTAATTAAAAAGGACCAGTGATTTGGTTGATGGATGTTGTTGTTCCCTTGATACTTAAATCACTGGCTATCAAAGATTTTGACCATTGTTGTCAATAGGGGGAGATCGGTTGGAGTTAATATCCGAAAACCACTTCGTATAGGCATAGCTGTTGCAGATTAGATTATTTGAAGATAATCGAAAATGGAGTGAAATGCAAATATTGTTATGTTTGTCCAGACCCAGGACAGCTTGTATGGACAATGTCTGACAGAGTATTCCTAACAGATCATATAAGACGATCTTTTCGAGATATTACGTTTGGTGGCGGAGGAATTCGTTTCTCTTAGCTTTTATATCCGTAATATTTTGAGAAGATCAACTAGTGATTTGACAGGTTTGATGATGTGGCATTCAAAGTGTATGGTCGGCGGATGTTCTAAAAGATTTACTAGCCTCAAGCCTCATAACAGGGAAATGACAAAAATCGGGCAGCCAGCACGGTTAGTTGGCTCATACCCAAGCAGGGTGTATTAACATCGATCTAGAGAAATATTCAATTTTTTCTATCTTATGGGTTACGGTTGGATGGCCAACAACCATGGGTGATAATACATTCGGTACACTCAAGCTAAATGAGTGATCGGTCATGTGTGACCAGGTAGCAAGATCTTCTTGCTGAACCTCAGTGTATCCCTTCTAGAGTACACTGATCGGGAGGTGGTCCCATACCTTGTCATAGTTGGAATACAATCTCTAATAAGCGCCCTGCGGTTTTTGATTTTATACTATGTATGTGGAGTGTGAGATGCAAGCATTCCGCTATTTGGTTATTTATTTGATTAGACACTATTATAATATTATCGGATTTTGATATCAAAATGTTTTAGGTTATAGTAAGGTAAAAATCGTCCATATTTATGTGTGGACTGATCTTACTATTACCCTTTCTTTTAAAAGATTTTTTCAAAGTTAAACAATATGGTTGGAGTTTACTCACACCAGTCCCATGACTGACCCAGAGTTTATTTTGTTTATTTTTCCCTAAACCCAAATTTGTATGGGTAGTCAAGTATTTCAGGATTTTACATATACACCTGGAGAGTCCTGAAGCAGGAGGCTTCACCGTTAGTTATTTTAGAGTACTTCCGTTGTATTAAATGTTATATTAAACTCTGATGATGGTATGTATATATAATACCAAATTTTGTATTTCAAAGTTTATGTTATATAATATATTTTATTCGTTCCACTGCGAGATTCTACGTTGTTGTTTCTATTCTTCTTCTATCTGTTTCTATTTATTTAAACCTACTGACTCATATTTCTGTGCTATTTGGGTTGGACGAGTGTTGTTTTAGTCAACTCAATTGGTATGGATTTACAGGCCGTTACAATATATGTTAAATATCCAATATAATTTAATTCAAGTCATCAAAAATTACCAAACCGTTATTTAAATAATTAAATTAATTAATTATTTGATTGTTAAAAATACGGGACATTACATTCTTCCCTCCTTAAAAGAATTTCATCTCCAAAATTACTAAAGTAGAAAAGAAACCCTGTTAGCTGGGATAAAAATTATTACTTTACTTCTTAACTTCAGTTTCACTAAACCAATTACTTTCAGTTAAATTATTAATTTATTCTTACCAACAAAATGTTTTAAAATTTTTAACACCTTAAATTTTCGAAAAAAATTGCCAGCGTCTCCTTTGTATGGCTCAATCGATACAACTATAACTTGCCTCAATAGGCCTTCTCCGATCCAAAAGAAAATCAAACAGCCAAGCGGCTTGCCAAAATAGGCTCATAAAATCACCAAACTCATATAAAAATAAACTTGTACCTTTTTGTCGGGCGTATCATTATATCATTTCCATATGCTACCAATTTAGCATATACTAATGTTATCCCAGTCAGACTCCAATCAATTCATCCTTAACACAAATATTCGCTTATATCCAAACCAAATCTTATTTCAAACTCGAGTTCCATTCTCGATTTTCAAATTCTTAACTCGGTAATCCAATAAACTTAACCAAGTTAAGTTCCATCCACCTATATCATTAACTGGTTAATTTCTCTAATCAGTTATCTTTATCTCATAACTCAAATCTGATTTTTATTTCAAAAATCAATCCATTTCAATTCCCGTGGGTCCAATCATATTCAAGAATCCAATTTTCTTGATATCATTCAATTCCAATTCAGTTTACAATTAACTTTATTTAATTCCATTTCAGTTTGCTTCCATAAATTTCAATTTTTTTTTAATTCATACGATCTCTTCCTTAGAGTTTCAAAATAGTTCACCATATCAAAAATCAAACTTTCCTTGTTAGGATCCAAAACAACTTGTTTCCTCGAAACACTTCAAAATAATATCTCTGGTAGTAATTCATCACTAACAAACTCAAAAATGAACAGTGATGATGTGGCCAGCATCATCAAGGTTATTTTCTAGCGACCGAAGTGAGTTCAATACTATATCACTTTAAAAATTCTTTTTTTAAACACTTCCATTTTGAAATCTATTTCAAAATACCATTCACAATGCTTGTAAAACTATCTAAAATCTCCCAGGATTTTAAAATTCTCATATATGTAATCTAAATCCATTTATAAACACTTTTCCAACTTTTAGGAATTTTAATTCCAATTCAGATTTTAATTTCAGATTTAATTTTAAAATCACACTTATATGAATTCTGATTGGTTTTTCAATAACCATCTCAATTATAATCTTATTTGATTATTATAATAACCAACACATCCAATATACTATAATAATTCAAATATAAATCATTCTTTTATGTAAAATTTAATTTTGGGTAAAATTATTTCATCCTCTCTTTTCAGAACATACTGTGTCGGTTCACCATATTCAAGTGTTTAGAAACTCTTATCGATATAGTGGATCAAACTGATCGACTTGAATTCATAAACGACTCAACCAATAAATCTCCAAAATATAAAATAATTCTTATAAAATCTACAAATACGCTCTCTCGTATATATACACTCAAACTCAGTCTAGGTATTGCTAACCCCATCTCTACTGAGTCACGCAACAGAGCCAACGTAATCACTTAACCTTCAGCTTTGATACCACTGTAATGGCCCAGGAGGTTTTCGACCCAAAAAATCGACATACAACACCATGTCGACTAGTCAAGAATTGAAAATACAAAAACGTCAATTGAAAGAAGTTAGAGGGTGAGAAATACAAAGAAATTTAGACTAAAAGAAGGGGAACATAAATACAACATCAGAATAAACACAATCTCACAGCGGAATGAATAAATATATTATATAACATGACTTGAAATAAAACCAGTATTTGTATGCAATATCATTCTTAGAGTACAATACTTACAACAATGTAACGGCCCACAAATCCATACTGTTTGAGTTGACTAATAACACCACACGTCCAACCCAAATTGCATAGAATACGAATCATTATTCGAAAGAAGTTAGAGGATGAGAAATAGAAAGAAAGAAACGTTAGAACAGAAGAAAACAAAGAAGACAAATCTCACAGCGGAACGAATAAAATATATTATATAACATAACTTTTGAAATTCAAATCAGTAACATTATAAACATACTATCATCAGAGCACAACAGTTATTCCTGGAACAGTTATAAATGCCTGTTTCCAGATACAACATAGTACACAGCGGAATATATGAGTCTATAGTTAACTGGTGAAGCCTCCTGCTTCCATCTCTTTCCAAGTGAATCTGAAAAAAATCCCGACTACTTGACTGCCCGTACAAATTTGGGCACCCAAGAGTTTAGGGAAAACAAAAACAAAATAAACTCTGGGTCAGTCATGGGACTGGTGTGAGTAAACTCCAATCATTTGTTTAACTTTATAATCCTTTAGAAAGAAATGATAATAGTAAGACTAGCCAACACATAAACATGGACGGTTTTTATCTTACTATAACCCAAAACCACTTTGATACGAAAATCCAGCGATATTGTAATAGTGTCTAAATCAAATAAATAACCAAATAGCAGAACGCTTGCATCTCACGCTCCATATATAATATAAAATCAAAAAGCGCAGGGCGCTTATTGGAGATTGGATTCCAACTATGACAAGGTATGGAACCACCTTCCGATAGTGTATCTCTAGAGAAGAATACACTGGGTTCAACAAGAACATCTTGCAACCCGGCCCACACATAACCGACCACTCATTTCGCTTGAGTGTATCGAATGTATATCATCAACGTTTGGGATCAGCAACCATTTCCCGAATGGGACAACATCGAATAGATTAAAGAATGAAATGAATATCTCTAGATATGTGACTATACATCCTAATGGGAGCGACCCACATAGCCATGCTGCCTGCCCCGATTTTTGTCATTTCCCGGTTGTTGAGGCCTGAGGCTACGCTTACTTATCATTCATTGATAACACAATCACTTTGAATGCCACACTGTCAGATCCATTAATCATTTATTGATTTGCACAAATATTCTGGGTGTTATGCTAAGGGAATAAATCCGTTGCCACCATATATATTTGTACAATTCAACCTATTCGATCATTGGAAATACTTTGTCAGACATTCGTCCATTCACATCATTCTAGGACTAAACGAAACTGAAGGCACAATTTCTATTTATAAAAAAAGTCCTTGCACTTTACACCGTCTTCGATTATCTTCATATAATCTGATTCGCAATGCTACTGCCAATATGGAGTGGTTCTCGAATAATAATGCAACCGGTCTCTCCATATTGACAACGATATTGGAAAACGCCTCGATAGTCGGTTATTTAACTATCGAAGAAAAACAAACAAACATTCCATTCATCCATAACATCAATCAATCACTAGGCCTGTTAATTAATATTTCATTAATTAATTCACTTCTTCATTTCCCTATCAATATTTGCTAAACAAATATTTTCACTGATCTTGTTGGACTCTTAAGCTATTTGAAAAAAAACATTTCCCTATATCACCTTCTTTTATTTTCTATACTTAGAATATATATTCTATTTGTAATTGAAAACAATTTCAATCACTTATCTCTTTCCCGACTACTTTAATTATACTCAGGAAGTATTTACTTTTATATTTCCAAAATTCCACCACTTGGGTTTAAACGAATGCTGTGTAAAACATCATTACAACAACCCAAAATATTTTATTCAACTAACTATTATTCAACCACTTCTCTTCGAGATTGGATCTTGCTATTTATCAATTAAAAATGAAATCGATCAAGTTGGGGTATAACTCCCTCTCAGACCTTGACTGAAAACATCCTTAACTTCAAGACGGACAAAATCACTTATCTCGAATAATCAACATTATAAAAAAAAACCAATTATTCATTTTAAACCCATAATGTTTCTTTCTTCTAATTCTACCAGATTTAATTATAGATTTCCCTTTTTGTTTATAATATTCTATTTTAAAGTTTTTTTCCTTATTGAATTCTATATATATCGATACATTGATTTCCAGTTATCAAAATTACTTAAAAATATTCTAACTCCTTAAATTTCCGGAAAATTTCGCCATAACCTCCTTTGTACCGGGAGCATCGGGAAAATCCCCAAACCGCCACACAGGCCTCTCCAATCAAAAAGAAAAAGAAAAAGCCAAGCGGCTTGCTGATACGGTGCATAAAACCTCATATGGAATTTAAACGTGTACCTTTTTGTTGGGCATTTCGATATATCTCTTCATATACTTCATTCCAAACCTGCTCAACCTACATTCACCTGTTTTCCAATTTATCCCAACTCAATGCGGTCATTCCTAACTCAATTTGCTAATTTATTCTTTAATTAGCTATTTTGCCAAATCCCTTTATTTTGAACATATCGTGTTTCAAATAAATTTTAATTCGCTTATAAACAAGTAGAATTTCATTTCTAGCTTGAGTTTCAAATTCGATTTCGAGTATGAGTCCACAAAACCAATTTACTTAACCAACGCCAATTTTGATTCAAAACTCGATTAATTATTTATTCTTCAAAATTAGTTAAATCTATTTAATAGCTAAAAATCTGATTTTTGTTTCAAAAATCATTTCACTTACTTCACTGAAGTTCATATTTATTTTATATCTCCAGTATGGATTTTTCTAATGGCAATTCGAATTTTATTTCTTTAATACCCTTTTATTTCTTTAAATAAACCGTTACGGTTTTATAATGATTCTGGCGCTGTTTTTTTTGAAAATTTGATTTTGACATAACTCAAAATCTAACCTAGATTTTTCTTCTTCAATAGAAAACTATTATCAAATCGGTTCTGACGTTTCTTGTTTCAAAGAATTCCAACTTCAATTGAGTTCTGTATACTCAATTGAAGTTCGAATCGCCAATTTACGAACTACCGCGCTGCGGCGAGTTCGTTTTAATTATATTTAGTATACAAACATTTAAAACTTCGTTTAAAATAAATTCAACTCCATTCTGATATATTTTTAATATATATCAAATCTTTTTTTCTGATTCAACATAATATTTCCGATCTTCTAAAATTGTCGATTTTCCCTAATTCGGAAATAAATTTATTTATACTTCGATCTTCTATATAGAAATTCCATTTCAATTCTATTTGAATTCTATATTCAAATTCCCCTTTCCACTCTACATGAATTTCCTATATTCAATTTCCCATTTCAACTCTATTTGAATTTTGTATTGAAGTTCTATTTCAATTCTATTTCAAATTCTCTATATTCAAATTATATTTGAATTTCTATATTCAATTTCTATTTTCAATTCTATTCAAATTCTATATATTTAAATTCTATATATTCAATTTGACTTCTATTTAAATAAAATTCTAATTAATCGAATTCGAATCATAAATCCTTACGGATTTATTTTAGTTCAATTTATATTATGAACATCAGAATAAATTCCATAGTTCATTTCATTAAACGATTTCCTCATTTCTATTTTTAAATTCATATTTGAATTTAAATATTCAAATTATCAAAAGATATTTTTTCCGCTTCATTTATAAACACCGTTTATAAATTCATTTCAATCCCCTAATTATCCAATGAAAATCATTTTACTTCATTTATAAACACCGTTTATAAATTCACTTCAATTTCTTATATTATTTAATTTATAAACATCGTTTATAAATTCTATACTTGTTTTATTTATTTCCAAAACAAGTAAATATCTTTAACCCGTCCTAAATTCAAATTCTATTTTAGAAAATAGAATTTTCCTTTTAAATCTCAAAATCTCTTTCACAATATTTTTATAAATCAACATTAAGACCCAGTGATATTTCAGACAATCAAAACAACCAATTATAATTGACAGGTTTTCTAACACATCATATATGACTGTATAGGTGCAAACAAACAGACAAACAGACAATATATTTTTGAGGAATCTAGTTGGATCCCTCCAACCTGTTTTTCCTGCATCCACAGACTTTAGTCAACAGAAATAATACTCATCCTGCTTCGAGGCAGGATATCGTGGTATGAAGGTCATCCACTATCATAGCGTGGGACGTGTAGGGTAATCATCCGCTAATGGTGCCGCGGGCATCTGCTAATGAGACTGCGGGAAATCCAACCACCAATATATATATAATTGCAACCACCAAGCCTAAATAACTAATATATTTTAAACAACCAGAAAGCATTCAAACAAGCAACAAACAATTATTTTTAACTGATAAAAATAATTTTAATAAAAGGTGAGTGAGATTTACTCACCGATTTTTTCCCATTGTCGAATTTCCATTTAATATTCTCTGTCGTCTCGCCTTTCCATCTACTCGAATGAATTTATCTTTTACCCTACGATGGATCATTTATATTTAATGATTAAGTTATTTTCATTTACCTTAACTAAACTAAAAATTAATAAATGAATTATTCTTCATAAATAAATTTTTAGAGGAAAGTATACCTCGATGTCTCGACAAACAACGAACTCAACGAATCACTGTCCTCAACCATTACAACCAGCCCAGAACTTTAATCAGCTCCAAACACTGATTTATGGCACTTTAGCATTTCATCAAGCACCTGCTGCCTCTCCACTGTTGACGAGAAATCACCCGACCAGAGCCTGCTTTTCTTCATTATGACATCAGTTCCTCTTCTCATCTTCACCATCAATACAGTCGACTCCCTCAACCTGCCTTCACCAACAATTCACGTTTTTAGCATAACCCTCCAGGCCATCGTGCTTTGCTTCCAAACACAGACCCCATTTTTGACCTCGACTTCGAACACCCAGATCCTATTGCGATCGCTTCGAGGTCGAGCTCGACCTCGAGATGCCCTCTACCATTTCGCTGAACATCATACCACCGCAAAACCTTCGAACATCATCTCCCATACCATCGCGCTACCGAATTCGAGAACCCCCTTCACAGTTGCGATCTCCAACAGTACCCCAAAGACCAGCGCATCAACTAGAAGCCAATATCATGCCCTGCGATTTCCACTCCCAATCGAAGAACTCGACCTTACGAATCAATCGGTCTCGGTTTAAGGAATTTAGGGATTTCGATTTTGATTTTATACTAAAAAGGAGTTCGGCCATTATCTTTATTTTGTTTGAAGATCTTGACTTTGTTTTCAACATAAGAATTAATAAGGAAGAGAGTTGCGATTTATAGATGATGATACTTAGTCCTTAAGGATATCAGTCTACGCGAGGTACATTATAGGGTATAGGCTAAGTACATACTATATTAAATACGATTTAATTATACATTAATACGATTTGATTTAAAGAGATTTTGTTTCCTTTTTAAATAGATACTGATTTGATTTCGATCCTATCCACAATCAAATATCTCGAGGTTCACAATTAAAAATCGTGAACCGCTACTTTAGCGCACCGACTGTCGTTCCAATGTAATAGCAGTGTCCTGTGCTTAACAGAATACATTCTGAAATTAAATTTTAACGTATATATTTAAAGTAACCAAAAAAGTTAATATAATTTAAATTCAAACAAATAATTTCTCGATAATAAATTATTATTATCGTTTTTAATTCAAATAAAATTCATATAAATCATTTTGATTCCAGTTTAAATTCTAAATTTAATTAAATTCAGATCCTCGTATTATTATAATTATTTCAAATTAAATAATTATATATATATTCAAAATAAATCATATATCGATTTATATTATCAATCACAATATTTAAAGCCATATTAAATATTTAAACTAAATTGTTCGAAAATTCGGGTCGTTACAAACAAAGCGGAAATAAACAATAGCTGTATAATCCTTAAGCCTCCTACTCCAAGCCATTCTAGGTATATCTGTAAATCTCAACTACTTGACTGCCCGTAAAAATTTATGCACCCACGAGTTTAGAGTAAAACAAAACAAAATAAACTTTGGGTCAGTCATAGGACTGGTGTGAATAAACTTCACTTGGTTAAACTTTTAAAATCCTTTTTAAAAGAAAGGATAATCATAAGATCGATCCACACATAAACATGGATAATTTTTACCTTACGATAAACCAATTTTTTTTTTAAATCAATACTCTTCTGGTATTATAAAAATGTCTAAATCAAATAAATAGCAATCTAATGGAATGCTTTCATCTCACGTTCCACATATATAATATATAATCAAAAACCGCTAGCGCTTAATGGGTAATGGATTCCAACTGGCAAGGTATGGGACCACCTTCCAACAGTGTATCTCTAGAGATGAATACACTAGGTTTAACAAGAACATCTTGCAACCCAGGCTAAACATGATAGGTCACTCATTCCGCTTGAGTGTACCGAATGTATTATCGCCGAAGTTTGGGATCGACAACTATTTCCCGAACGAGACAACATCGAAATAGGTTAAAGAAGAAAATGGATATTCTCTAGATCAGGTGATAATACACCCTAGTTGCGACCTACTCGATTTTGCACCATTTCTCGGTTGTGAGGCTAGAGGCCATAACGTATCTTTCTGACAGACCACACCTTTATTCACCTTGAAAGCCACAACGTCATACCTACCAAAGCACAAATTGATTTCTCCAAAAATATCATGGGTATACTGTTGTATATAACGGTGTTGTATACACAATTATATGATTTTTGTTTGATGATAACAAACAAGTAATATATTATTTTGAATGTGTTTGTTATTGTACTGTTATATACATCACAGACAGGAATATAATATTTATATTTAAACAGAATACCTCAATACAGAAGTTCAAATATCTACACAGTATTTTTTGTTTAAATATAATATTTTATTTCAGAATTTCAAACAGTACAGTATTATAACTCCACTATTTACGCTTCACTGAATTTTGTACTTGTAAATAAACAGAAGTGTATAGACAGGTTCGTTTAACAAACAAATAAAATAATATTTTATTTCAAACCAATTTGTTTGTTACAAATAAACAGTACAATAAATTTTCTATACACAGCTCCTCACTATAACATTCACACTCGTTACACATTTTTATATATACATTTACATGGACACAAGTACAGACTTATACATTCACAAACTTTGACACTCTGTTATTTTTTTTTTAGTCTTTTGTCTTCATCTTCTGTCTTCAAGCTTTACTCTTCACAGCACTTCACTATCAGTCCAGTCATCTTCTTACCTGTCACATAAAACAGAAACACACACAGTACACTGCAATAGAAATAAAACTGTACACATGCAAATATATATTTTTTATTTTTATTTAAAAAAAAATATTATTTGCCTCAGTTTTTTTTTCTGGTGTGTTTCTCATCATTTCTCATGACTTGATCTGATCTGTGTCCAGCTAGTTTGTATATGAACAGGGACAAAAAATATTGTCTGATGGCTGCATATACACACGTGTATAGATATACACGTGTGCACTGCCTCGCCAATCAGCGAGCAACTGAGGAGTAGCCACGTGGACCTTCTCGACTCAGTGCACATGAAAACAACTCAATGAAAAGTCAACAACAAACTCAAAGTGGTCGAACACACATAAAGAAAATGGTGCAACTGAGCATGATATACAGTCAGAACATAGTTGTACAAGCATCGACATGGCAAGAAAGTGCAAACATGCGAACAAGCTAAATGGGCCGAGCATATGAATATGGCAACTATACATGGACACAACAAAGAAGTGAAATCATGATGCAGCAATGTACATGGAGCAAGTGGGCACAAAGTTAAAGGCAGCATGGGCCGAGCACAAACATAGACAGCTCCAAGTGTCGAGCCAAGAAGTTCAAGCCAAAATAATTTTCAGTCAAGACAGCAAATTACAAAATCAAGTGATTTAGCATGACTCAGTTTCAAATAAATCACACAGACCAAAGGCAAGTGGTCGAGCTCAAAGGTGCAGCATGGTTCAAGTAAAGGTGCATTGACAGATCATGGTGGTTCAGCTAATCTGAAAACATGGGTGAAACAGGCCAACACAAGAGTTATGCAAGCATACATGGCCAAGCAAAAGAAAATGCAATGCAACATAGGTCGAACACAAAAGCTTCATATACAGTATATCATGGAGTAGAAAATATATGTACTGGCAAGTACAAAGCTGAATGGTCAAGGGAACATCAATACAAAATGCACACATGAGTTCACCTCAGCATTAACACAGCAGGATACATATGGAGTAAACATGGATGGGCCGAGACAAGTATCAACAAAAGCAGCATTTTATACATGTTAGTGGCAAGGCAAATACACATGTGCAAATGATGTTTCAACTCAATGTCAAGGTCAAAGTGGTTGAGCCATAACAAAGCAGCCAAGCTCAAGTACAAAATGCTAAGTTAAAGTTTTTTTTTAGACCAAAACACAAGTGCATAAAGATTTCTATATGCAAACAAGTTTGGAGAATCAGTATATTGATTTCAGGCAAGAAACCATCTTTTATTGCTTTCTGAAATCATGCATGCACACCAAATGGTTCATACACTCAAAACAGAATATTCAATCAGTGTTTGACGAAGCCAGAAAAGTCAGTGCAAAATCAATGCCTAAATATGTTCAGAAAATTGCATTTATATATTTGGCATATAATTTCAATCAGCATGGAAAAAGGATAAATGGACATAGTTGCAAAAATTCCTCTCAACAATCAAGACAGAAATACACATGCAAGTGGATAAAGCATTTCAGAATTCCAGCATGAATGGAGCATGGAAAATCAATGTGCATGTCAACAGGAACCAATACAAGAAATATACTTTCAGAAAATCAGTTTTTAGGCAAGATTTTGTTTCCATATTTGGCAAAAGATTTCATGCCAAAAATCTCAAGCATTTTTGTTGATTAGGCAGAGGTTTAAAAACTTTCCTGTAATCGACTAATCATTTTATGGAAAAAGTTTTCATTTTATTTTTTCAGAAATGATTCATTTAAAGGGCAACGTAAAATCTGCTTCGAAGAATCAATTTGTTGTCCAGATTCATTCACACAAGAAATCCATTTCTAAACCGAGACAGTCAAAAGAGGAAACATGTAAATCAGGGCAAATCTTTTTATTCCAGAAATCATGTCTGAATCCATCAGAGCAATTAACAGCAAATCAGTCAAGCCGACTTTATCAAGGGATAGCAAAAAGGGAAGTTTTTTTTTCTTTTCAGAATTATTTTTTAAAACCGAATTAATCAACAATGGAAATCATTTATTTTGTTTCCAATTTTTTACAGAGACGTTTCAGCAATCAGAGTATATTTCAAAGTCGGGAAGCAACAATTCAAATTGAAGATAGACAAAAGGGGAAACCCTAATCAGATCGAGCCATTCTTTGGTGAAATCAGAGTTTATGTAGGGTTTGTTTATCCCTATTTAAACACCCTCATCATCATCGGCTATCAACAGATCGAAACCACAAAACAGAGAAAATCGAAAATCCAAACAATCAAATTCAAGAAAACAATTTCAAATCAGAGAACTCACAAGGGATTCGATTGCAGAGAGAAAGAGACAAGCCCAAATCGGAAAGGAGCATCAATCGACCAACGTCAAATAAGTGGAGCACCAGAAGCTTCTTCCAGATTTGAAGAAGCATCAAGCAATCGGTCGATTTGAGGGCAAAAAGAAAAACCCTAGGCCGCCATTTTTTTTCTCCAGAAAACAAAAGTGGATCGGGCAGTTGAATTAAAAAAGGGGCCGGCCAATTCCTAGTTTGACTAGGCCATGTTTTACAAGGGGGATGACCCCTTATCCTTGTAACTCCATCTCCTAGGGTTTTTTATTTATTTACTTTGTATTTTGTTTATTTTGTATTGTTTTTAAATTGTTTTGTAAACCGTCCAGCAGTTCTAGAGTCTGTAATCTCTAGGGGGAATCAGTCAGGGTATTGATTGTTAGTTAACAGAGTCTGTAAAATCTGGGTTACTGGTTACGGGGTTGTAATCAGGGAAAATCTGTTCAAGGGGATTAGAACAGTCTAGAGTTTTGAGCTTAGGGTTAGAATAGGAGCAGGGTTTGCGAGTGTACATGGTCTTGTATGCGGGAACTGTTCTATCACCTAGTAGAAACCTTAGAAATGCAGCAGTAGGCAAGGTTTTGCCGAAGCTGGGTATATCTGTGTGTGATTTATTTTCTGCATTTCAGTTTCTGCTATTCTCTGTGATCAGTTTATTATTATATATCTCGCTAAGTTTTTAATTCAGTTAAAAACTGTGAAAAACCCTATTCACCCCCCTCTAGGATTATTCTAGATCCTACAAGTGGTATCAGAGCAGGTTATTTCACTAACTCTAGAGTCATGGGTCATCCTAGTTGTCAACCGATAGAGAGTCAGTCCAGTTCATCTCCAAATGTTTTTGATGGAACAGATTTTTTAAACTGGAAATCCAAAATGGAATTTTATTTCAAATCTGTTAATATCAAATGTTGGGATGTTATTATCAATGGGTTTGATAGTGTAGATATTAATTTCAATACTCGTGCTATGAAAATCATATTTGATTATCTTAATACTGAACAGTTTAACCTTATCTGTCATTGTTTATCTGCACAGGAAATCTGGGACACTCTCAATACGAAGTATGGAAGATTTGACAACCACAGCTCAAAACCCGATAAAGTCAACTTAGATTCAGAGTTCTGTTTAACAGGACTTACAAATGAAACTTCAGATGAATCAGATGATGGAGAATCAACAAATGCTGAAACCGAGAATTTCTCATATGAAGATCTGGTTTACATGTGTCTTGATTTAACTAAATCTGTTGATAAACTCCAATCTAAAAATAAATCTCTAAAATCTAGGAATTCTGAGTTGATCAGCAAAATTGATGATTTGGAATCACAACTTGAATATGTTAAAAATTCTTCAAATTCTGTTTGCAAAAATTGTTTGAAATTGAAAGCCAGTCTTGTTCATCTCAATAAAAGTATTCAAAAGTTTGAAGATGAAATTCTGATCTTAAATGAGAACAAGACTGAGCTGTCAAATTTGAATAATCTTCTGCAAAAGGAATTTGAAAATTTTAAAACAGATATAAATTCCAAATTTGAAATTGCTGAAAAGGAGAATTTGTTGAAATCAAATTTGATTTTAGAAGAACTTGAAAATGAGATTGAAAAATCCAAGAATTTTGAGTCTGAAAAACAAAAACGATTTGAACTTGAAATTTCCGAATCCCAAGCCAAAATAAAAAAGCTTGAGAATGAAAATTTGGTTTTGAAACAAAACGATTCTGAAAAGAGTAAGATCGCTATAAGTCGTTGTTCAAATTTAATAAAAGAAAATAGCGATCTTCAATCTAAAATTCAACGACTTGAATCAATCTTGAATAAATTTTCTAATGAAGAAAAATCGTTGGACATTTTGTTGAAAAACCAGTTTCCTATTGGAAATAAGGTTGGACTCGGATTTGGGAAGTATAATGATTCTGAAAAGCAAAATTCAAGTGTTTTTAAAAATTCTTCAAATCATTTTGAAAAGAATCGACTTGAAAATTTGAAATCTGAAAATTTCAAAGGATTTGTGAAACATAGACAAAATGAAATTTTGTTTTATAACAATTCTGTTGAACAATCATGGATCCAAAAAATAAATAAAGCCAATTTTGGAAAAACTAAACTGATTTGGGTTCCTAAGGGTACGAAAGTAAATTCAGAGGGATTGTTATACAAACAAGTTTGGGTACCGAAGGTTCGACATATAACTATGAGTGGTTTTACTAACTTTGTTAGACCACTCGATCCAATAAACGGTTAGGTACCAGAAGTGGCTGAGGAACTGCTATGCAAAGGAGATTGATATTCAAGTTGTTCCACTTGTCTGTATCATTCAGAGTTCCTTAGCCAAAGCTTGATGAGTTAGAGATCCACAACGTCTTCTGTGAATCAGGTATGATTTCTAACCTCATCTTTGTAAATATTTTTTTTGTTTATTTCTCCTTCTTCTACCCCTTTCTATGTTATTTTCTTCTGTTTGTTTTTATTTGATTTGTCACTGCCATATCTCGTTGTTTTTCTTTTCTGTGCTTCTGAAACTTCCAGTTGCAGTATTCATATTTGTTTGGAAATTTACTCTATTTGGGTAAAACTCACATGTTTATATTCATTTCCAGAACTTGAATTTAATTTTGTAAATATCTGCAATTGTTTTGAAGTTTTATTTCTTTTCTGAATTCTTAACAGTGCTAAAGCATTCATAGTATACCTTGAACACTGTTATTTTGAATTCTATTTTTTTTTTTGAAGATCTGAATATTTAATGAAATTTCACACACCTTTGCTGTTCTGAGTTTATTCTAATTCATTTTAGAAAAGCTCAAAATATTATACTCATTACAGCACTCTGTTATTTATCAGTTGTGATAATTTCATTGATTTTCAGATTGGCTTGTATCAGTGATACGTCTTGGAATTCATCTTTATTCATGATCATTATATTGAAATATGTTTGTTTGAAATCATCTGAAATTCTAGATATTTTGAATATCACACACCTCTTATTTTTTTTAAATTGTCAATCTTGTGTGACTGATTCATTATATCCCAAAACTTTACATTGATTCATGTGATTTCAAATAAATTATCCCGATCATGAATATTTTCAAATTTGATGTAAATGATCTGAGATTTCTCTTGGGCTTGTCAGAAATAGTTTTGAGAAATTCTTGAAAATGTTTTTTTTAAAATGGTCTTTGAAAATCATTGTTATTTCATGAGTATTTGATTTGAATATATGTTTGTTTAAAATCATTTGAAATTATTGATTTATTGGATCTCACACATATCTTGAATCTGATATATAACCTGGTGTGATTGATTCATTAAATCCTAATACTTTTACATTTCTTCAAATGATTTAAAATAGAGTATATTTGCAAATCTTGGATCATGAACCACCTTATGTGACCAACATCTTGACAAGTCTGTTGTGATACTGTTTTCTCTGTGCTGCTCTGATACTGTTTTTGAAAAATGATTGTTTTGGAATCATGCTGCTCTGATTATAAGAAATTGATTTGTAAATATTTTTTTGAGGACTGCTTGATTTGGTATCAAAGATTTATCGTACTCTGATAAATGAAATTTGTGTGCTTGAGTTGCTTGCTTTTTAATTAAGTCTTTTCTGTTGACTGAGGTACCATTGTTTGCCACCGGGGTGTCATTAAAATCCTCGAGAAAGCGAGAACGTTTGGTATCAGAAGCGCCTTATATTTGTCTCATCCATCTGTTCTGATTTTTCACTTTGTAGAGACACCATGTGGTATCAGTTTAAAAGTGCTGCATATTTTTTTTTGCTGTATATATATATATTTTCCCTCTTGTCATGTATAGATCAGCATATTACTCTTGTAATTGATTTTCAATTTTAAAATTATTTATTGATTATTCTTTCAGAAATTGAAATCAATATCCAAATTAAACTGTATTTATAATTCATCAAAATTATAACCAGATTTAGAAATTGTGATGAATTGTGACTGCAGTATATTTCACAACAAGAGGAGAATTTTATTTAGATTTTCATGATGGTTAAATATTTATTATAATATCTTTAAACTGGCAATTATTTCACGGCCATCTTCATTACTTATCATCCTTCTGCCATCCGTTATGATTTTATATAAATGTGGAGAGTTTAATTTTTTTTTCTTAAAATCATTTTAAATAAACAGTGAAAATATTTGTGATGGAATTGTGGTTATATTATTATTCAGAATTAGTGATAATTGAAAATTTTCAATAATCCAAGTACAGTTGGTCATATCTCATAATATAATTAATTTAGAAATTTATTTCACAGTCCATTTCTGTACCTACCACATTTTCTATCATTCATATATTGGTTTTATACCAAGGAGTTTTTTTTCTTTAAAAGCTGAAATGATAAACATATATATAAATATATATATATATATATAAGTGTGTCTCTAACCTCATTTAAAAATCCAAGCTCTGGTCATGCATGGTTAAGAGACAACTTATAATTTAAGCTGCGACTGACCTCATTTAAAAATCCAAGCTATGGTTATGCGTGATCAGTGTGCTCTTAAATAAAAGATAAAAGAAAAGGAAATAAAGTGCTAAAATAGAAATAAATTTGAAATTCTCCTCAGAGTGTAAAAACCAGCCTATCAATTCATCTTCTAACCTGTGAAATGTGTTAAAATTTTATGACGTATTATGATTTGTTGATTGACAGGTATTGGGATTTGAGATTATTCGATCTTGTCACTTAAATTGAATTATTAATTATAGTCCAAATCCATCATTATTTTTTTTGATAAATATCCTTTGAAAATAATTGGAAATGAATTGTTTATAAAACTCTCTCCATTTTTACCCATCGTAAATCCGTCATTCTCTACAATGTGAAATATGTCACCAGTTCTTAGTTTATTATGATTTTTGTTTGACTGGTTGAGATTTATGATGATTGTTCTTCCTCTTAAGCTGAAATTATATTTTTAGTCAATTTTCATCTGTATTTTAAAATCTGTATCCTTTTGATGATAACAAAAGGGGGAGAATGGATTAGATTTTGATTTATGAGTGAATATGTTATAAATATTTTTAATTTTGAAAATTTATTATTATTCATAGATTTCACTCATGCACAGTTATAGGGGGAGTTTCTGTTGTAGGGGGAGCATTTAAATAGGGGGAGTTCAAATATTCACGAACAAACACATTTATTATATACAAAATCTTTTATTTGTTTGTCATCATCAAAAGGGGGAGATTGTTGTATATAACGGTGATGTATACACAATTATATGATTTTTGTTTGATGATAACAAACAAGTAATATATTATTTTGAATGTGTTTGTTATTGTACTGTTATATACATCACAGACAGGAATATAATATTTATATTTAAACAGAATACCTCAATACAGAAGTTCAAATATCTACACAGTATTTTTTGTTTAAATATAATATTTTATTTCAGAATTTCAAACAGTACAGTATTATAACTCCACTATTTACGCTTCACTGAATTTTGTACTTGTAAATAAACAGAAGTGTATAGACAGGTTCGTTTAACAAACAAATAAAATAATATTTTATTTCAAACCAATTTGTTTGTTACAAATAAACAGTACAATAAATTTTCTATACACAGCTCCTCACTATAACATTCACACTCATTACACATTTTTATATATACATTTACATGGACACAAGTACAGACTTATACATTCACAAACTTTGACACTCTGTTATTTTTTTTTCCAGTCTTTTGTCTTCATCTTCTGTCTTCAAGCTTTAGTCTTCACAGCACTTCACTATCAGTCCAGTCATCTTCTTACCTGTCACATAAAACAGAAACACACACAGTACACTGCAATAGAAATAAAACTATACACATGCAAATATATATTTTTTATTTTTATTTAAAATAAAAAATATTATTTGCCTCAGTTTTTTTTCTGGTGTGTTTCTCATCATTTCTCATGACTTGATCTGATCTGTGTCCAGCTAGTTTGTATATGAACAGGGACAAAAAATATTGTCTGATGGCTGCATATACACACGTGTATAGATATACACGTGTGCACTGCCTCGCCAATCAGCGAGCAACTGTGGAGTAGCCACGTGGACCTTCTCGACTCAGTGCACATGAAAACAACTCAATGAAAAGTCAACAACAAACTCAAAGTGGTCGAACACACATAAAGAAAATGGTGCAACTGAGCATGATATACAGTCAGAACATAGTTGTACAAGCATCGACATGGCAAGAAAGTGCAAACATGCGAACAAGCTAAATGGGCCGAGCATAAGAATATGGCAACTATACATGGACACAACAAAGAAGTGAAATCATGATGCAGCAATGTACATGGAGCAAGTGGGCACAAAGTTAAAGGCAGCATGGGCCGAGCACAAACATAGACAGCTCCAAGTGTCGAGCCAAGAAGTTCAAGCCAAAATAATTTTCAGTCCAAACAGCAAATTACAAAATCAAGTGATTTAGCATGACTCTGTTTCAAATAAATCACACAGACCAAAGGCAAGTGGTCGAGCTCAAAGGTGCAGCATGGTTCAAGTAAAGGTGCATTGACAGATCATGGTGGTTCAGCTAATCTGAAAACATGGGTGAAACAGGCCAACACAAGAGTTATGCAAGAATACATGGCCAAGCAAAAGAAAATGCAATGCAACATAGGTCGAACACAAAAGCTTCATATACAGTATATCATGGAGTAGCAAATATATGTACTGGCAAGTACAAAGCTGAATGGTCAAGGGAACATCAATACAAAATGCACACATGAGTTCACCTCAGCATTAACACAGCAGGATACATATGGAGTAAACATGGATGGGCCGAGACAAGTATCAACAAAAGCAGCATTTTATACATGTTAGTGGCAAGGCAAATACACATGTGCAAATGATGTTTCAACTCAATGTCAAGGTCAAAGTCGTTGAGCCATAACAAAGCAGCCAAGCTCAAGTACAAAATGCTAAGTTAAAGTTTTTTTTAGACCAAAACACAAGTGCATAAAGATTTCTATATGCAAACAAGTTTGGAGAATCAGTATATTGATTTCAGGCAAGAAACCATCTTTTATTGCTTTCTGAAATCATGCATGCACACCAAATGGTTCATACACTCAAAACAGAATATTCAATCAGTGTTTGACGAAGCCAGAAAAGTCAGTGCAAAATCAATGCCTAAATATGTTCAGAAAATTGCATATATATATTTGGCATATAATTTCAATCAGCATGGAAAAAGGATAAATGGACATAGTTGCAAAAATTCCTCTCAACAATCAAGACAGAAATACACATGCAAGTGGATAAAGCATTTCAGAATTCCAGCATGAATGGAGCATGGAAAATCAATGTGCATGTCAACAGGAACCAATACAAGAAATATACTTTCAGAAAATCAGTTTTTAGGCAAGATTTTGTTTCCAGATTTGGCAAAAGATTTCATGCCAAAAATCTTAAGCATTTTTGTTGATTAGGCAGAGGTTTAAAAACTTTCCTGTAATCGACTAATCATTTTATGGAAAAAGTTTTCATTTTATTTTTTCAGAAATGATTCATTTAAAGGGCAACGTAGAATCTGCTTCGAAGAATCAATTTGTTGTCCAGATTCATTCACACAAGAAATCCATTTCTAAACCGAGACAGTCAAAAGAGGAAACATGTAAATCAGGGCAAATCTTTTTATTCCAGAAATCATGTCTGAATCCATCAGAGCAATTAACAGCAAATCAGTCAAGCCGACTTTATCAAGGGATAGCAAAAAGGGAAGTTTTTTTTTCTTTTCAGAATTATTTTTTAAAACCGAATTAATCAACAATGGAAATCATTTATTTTGTTTCCAATTTTTTACAGAGACGTTTCAGCAATCAGAGTATATTTCAAAGTCGGGAAGCAACAATTCAAATTGAAGACAGACAAAAGGGGAAACCCTAATCAGATCGAGCCATTCTTTGGTGAAATCAGAGTTTATGTAGGGTTTGTTTATCCCTATTTAAACACCCTCATCATCATCGGCTATCAACAGATCGAAACCACAAAACAGAGAAAATCGAAAATCCAAACAATCAAATTCAAGAAAACAATTTCAAATCAGAGAACTCACAAGGGATTCGATTGCAGAGAGAAAGAGACAAGCCCAAATCGGAAAGGAGCATCAATCGACCAACGTCAAATAAGTGGAGCACCAGAAGCTTCTTCCAGATTTGAAGAAGCATCAAGCAATCGGTCGATTTGAGGGCAAAAAGAAAAACCCTAGGCCGCCATTTTTTTTCTCCAGAAAACAAAAGTGGATCGGGCAGTTGAATTAAAAAGGGGCCGGCCAATTCCTAGTTTGACTATGCCATGTTTTACAAGGGGGATGACCCCTTATCCTTTTAACTCCATCTCCTAGGGTTTTTTATTTATTTACTTTGTATTTTGTTTATTTTGTATTGTTTTTAAATTGTTTTGTAAACCGTCCAGCAGTTCTAGAGTCTGTAATCTCTAGGGGGAATCAGTCAGGGTATTGATTGTCAGTTAACAGAGTCTGTAAAATCTGGGTTACTGGTTACGGGGTTGTAATCAGGGAAAATCTGTTCAAGGGGATTAGAACAGTTCAGAGTTTTGAGCTTAGGGTTAGAATAGGAGCAGGGTTTGCGAGTGTACATGGTCTTGTATGCGGGAACTGTTCTACCACCTAGTAGAAACCTTAGAAATGCAGCAGTAGGCAAGGTTTTGCCGAAGCTGGGTATATCTGTGTGTGATTTATTTTCTGCATTTCAGTTTCTGCTATTCTCTGTGATCAGTTTATTATTATATATCTCGCTAAGTTTTTAATTCAGTTAAAAACTGTGAAAAACCCTATTCACCCCCCCTCTAGGGTTATTCTAGATCCTACATATACAGCTAAGAGAAACAAATTCGTCGACCACTAAATGTAAATACATTTGAGGAGATCAACTTACGCGATCTATTAAATATATTCTATCAGACATTCTTTCTGACAAGTTGTCTTGGGACTGGAAAAACCGAAGGCAATATTCTCTAAATCCATCTTAGGCAATGTCTACCTAGGATTTGCCAGAACATCCCTTGCATAAACTCCGTCTTCAGTCATCTTCATCATATTTGATTCGCAACGCTAATGCCCATACGAAGTGGTTTTCAGATAATAAATCTGATTCCGGTCTCTCTCTGTATTGATGATAGAAAAATGGTCAAAACTTTGATAGTCTGTTATTTAACTATCTACGGAAAACATCCATACACACAACGATCTCATTTCCAAATGGAAATTTTATCAATCAATCATCAATCAACATTTTTCCCTTTTAAACTAATTTATAATTAATTTATTCATTTTCCCGTTCCCATTTCCATATATTCATAAATTCTTATTTTCTAAGGTTTTAGAAAATATACGTTATTACCATTGGATAACATTTCCATTTCTTATTCATGCATCACTATCCTCCCACATCTATCAGTCTCTAACTGTAAACCAGTAAGAGAACAATTCCCTTAATATCAACCCTGAAAGCCGAAACCAACATCAGACCAACACTCAAGAAACCATTCAACTTAACAATTCTCCAGTCAGTTTCTAATTTCCTCAACTCCATTTCTTAATTTCTTATCAAATCATTTCTTACGTAATTCTCGAATTCAGTTTACGAATCCACTTCTTCTATGAATAACATTGATTATAACGATAATGTTATAATCCCTACTTCCGAAATACCTAACTTAAAAATATAACTCGTATTCCTTATTTTAAATAAATAAATAAACAATCAAATTATTAATAAAATAAATCTTGATTAAAAATCAAAAAGTAAATAATACTTTTTCATATTCGATATAATCGAATTTCAACGTATAACTCTGTTTCGAATAATCCCTATTCGGTAACTCCCTTTCGAATAACCTATATTCAATTATCGTTATGAACTTCAGAATAATTTACCATTTCAGGTCAACTCAATTTCTAAATTCATTTTTGAATTCAGTACTTCCTAACAATTTCCAATTTTCTCTTATAACTATTTTACATATGCAAAACATTTGCTTTTAAATCGTTATTCACTTTAAAACGTGAATATTATTCCTTTACAAAAATCTGGACTCGTTTTATCAAATCAAAACTTGATTTCAATTATTTAAATACTAACACAAGTTCAAATTCCAATTATCGAGTCATTTTATAACTTATTATTCACATTCCATTTTATTTATCAAATCTCGTTTACATGTCAACTTCATAGTTGATTTTATTTGATAAGTTTATAATTCTATATCTCCTTTATATTTGATTATAGAATATCGGTTTCCAACCGGATATTAATTATCTTGTCAAATCCTGATTTATTCAATATATAATTTATTAATATAAATTATTTTATAACATTTAGCCTAGTTGAATTCTAATTACAATCTTTAAAGATTTTATTTTAATCCTATTCACATTTCGCACATCAAAATAAATTCCATCGTTTCCTTTTTAAAACAATTCCCAATTTCCCGTTTTAAATTCGCTACTGAATTTACAATCCAAATTATCTACTGATAATTATTTTTATTTCATTTATAAATCACGCTACTTATTTTTATTATTAAACAAGTTATTTATTTCTAGCCATTCGAAATTCCATTTCTATTTTTAAAATAGATTTTCCCCTTTCAAAATCATATTCCATCCTTTATAATTCCCTTATAAATGTTAATTTTACATTCCATTTTCAAATATCAATGTTAAAACTGATTTTTTTTTACTTCTCTATATAAATTCATGCTAATGATACATATTTTTCTTTAATTTATAAACACCGTTTATAAATTCTTCTTCTTGATTTATCTGTTAAAAACAGATTTCTATTAAATATTTACTTTAAACTAACTTCTTGTAGTTCTTTTATATTTCGAAATTCCCTTTTTATAAATCTATTAGATTTCCAAAAATTATATGTATTCCATATGCTCCTTATTTACTTCTTATTATTTCCATTCAGTATCACTAAAAATGATCTTTTAAACTTTCATATGACTGTTAATACTTTATACAGAAGTTTCTTATTTAATTTACAAATGTCTCCTTTTATAAAAACCAATTGATTTTTATAAAATCCTTAAATTCAGTATCCCCTTCAAAAATTCCTTTTACATATCCCAATATTACTTATGGTATTTAAAATACCAAATAATAAGGATCAATATCATCCAAACACACATAATCAATAACAAATGATATATCACATTATACGAAAAACAGTAACATAAATGTTGAGGAATCCAGTTGGATCCCTCTAACCTATTTCCCTGCATTCACAGATTTTAATTAACATAAATGACACGAATATGAAATATTCTGATAAACATAATCAATATTTATTAACGATTGTTTATATATATAACTATGTCTATATTTTCAACCAATTAATCAACAATTTATCCAAACAACCATCACACATCATTCATCATTATTTATCAATTCTAAATACGTTTATAAAAATATAAACTGGACAGAGTTAGTGAGTTTTACTCACTTTAGTGGTTTATCGTTAAATAATGATAAACTGTTGTCGATTCAGACTACCGTTTTATTCTGCTACAATTTGAGACAAGCTCCAAATCTCTCCAGATCAGTTCCATTGTAAGCCCTCATCCATACGATCCCAACGTGCAACAACGCAAAATTTCTGAACCAATTTTAAAAAAAAAAATATTTTACCTATTTTAATGGATTTTAGTTATTTAAAATGATTTATTTTGAATAACAATGACTAAAAATTTATTTAAATCGAAGTTAGAACGTATAAATTTATTTTAATTATAAAACGAGCCTGAAGTGGCGTGGTAGTTTGAAAATTCGATTTTTAATTTCAAATGAATGTATAGGATTTAATATAAATCGGATTTCAGTAAAATAAGAAACGGTGGAATCTACTTAACTATATCTTTATAATGAATGTAAGAAACTGAGATTTCACTTTATAAAATGTAAGTTATGCCCAGTTTAGAAGTCAAAATAGTTGTTATGGAATTTATATACATTTTAATACAATATATAGCCCTTAAAAATAGCCATTTTGCAAATACCTCCGTTTTTAGCGAAACCACTTATGTTGGATTCGGAATGTCAAATTATAGCTAGGCTTAAAAATTCATAATTTTTAGAATTATTATGTGAGCGTAGTAAATTTAAATGTGTTTTGTCAATTCAGTTTGGATTTAATCAACTGGAAAAAGGTCATTTTTCAAATGGTCTCCAAATTCGGTGAAATTAGTTTTGTTAGGACATATCGTCAAAACATAGCTAGGTATAATTTTTCTGCAATTTTTGGAGTCAGTATTTGACCCCGATAAAATAAAATGTTGGTTGAAATTCAATTTTGAATGTTATATTAATTTATATTTTAATTTTGATAAAAACTAATAGAAATAGTCGAATTGGCTTATGAAACATATTACATTGTGTCAGGAATAGGGTTATTTTGCTAGGAGCGACAGTCGTTGGGTTTGATTTGAGACGAATGAAAAACTCACTTTTTAAAATTAAATAATAATATAAATTAGTATAAATACCCCCCAGTAATAACCCGGAAAATACGAGCCAACTTAAAATTTTTAAATTGGTTATTTTAAAGAAATTAGAGCAGTTGAAATAGAATATTTCAATAAAATAAGGAGTTAGAAATGGTGCGGCAGTTTGAAAAATTGAATTAAAATTTGACTGACTGTACCGGACGCAAAATAAAACGGATTTTAGTGAAACCAAAAATATTTAAATCTGTTTATGATTATCTTTCTAATGAATATGAAAAATCGAAGTTTCATAGCGGGAATCAAAAGTTATGGCCAAATGAATTTTTAGAAAGGTTGCTATAGAGAATATATATCCCTTGAAAATAAACATTTTTCAAACAGTCTAAGAATTCGACGAAACTGGTTTTGTTAGGACCGTATCGTCAAAACATAGCTAGATTTATTTTTCTGGAATTTTTAGGATCAGTTTGTGGCCTCGGAAAATGGAAATGTATGTTCAAATCAAATATTAAATGTTTTATATTTTAATTTGAAGGAAAACTCGCTGAAACAATCGAATGGGCCTACGAAACATATCCCATTGTGTTCGGAATGAGGGTATTTAGATAGGACCGACAGTCGTTGGGCTTGGATTGGAGTTCGTATGTAGTGGAGGGTATTTTTGGATTTAAAAGAATTTAAAGTAAATATAAAATTCCTGGACCAATAGAATTTCACTTTCTATTTTCACGGTCAACGGATAAAACCTGCTACCCCCCTCCCCCCGCGAGCGACGGAAGTACCTCCTCACCTTCTCTCTTCTTTTTCCCTTAAGCCACTCAATAAAAACTCATGGCCCTTTGGAGAATTTTGTAGTGCTCCTCACGATCTTCACATCCATATGAAGATTGGATTTTTTCATGGCCTGTAGCTCGCGAATCACCTCCTCAAAGCATCGATCTTTCAGCCGCCGCCACCATCGCCAGAAGCGATCAAGCCTGACCGCGACGCCACCACTAGGCGCGCCTCATGGAGTGCTACGACGTGGTACCCTTTGATTTCAGTGAAGTGCTACGGATAGAGCAAGAAATTAAAACCTAGTTTGGAAGCTATAAGGCAGGTAATGGCCTTTATTACTCTGAACTGATTATAACACTTCTAAGTGTTGAAATCTTGTTTTTCAAATAAAAATCGTATCTTTTTGCTATGTTGACGAAATTCGATGAAACAGGAGACATCGGACTCGTAAGGACGCTCTCTACATTCTAGAAGAGTCCGGCGATTTTTCTAAGCTCGTTATGATTTTTAGCAAAGCAACAAACCAATGTGAGATTTCTAAACTGAAATGTGAATGGAAATGAGTTGTATAAGTTATATAAGCGAAGTATAAATTATATATGCGTTGTATACCTCATGTACATGTGTTGTATAAGTTATATGAGCGATGTATAAATTATACATGCATTGTATAAATCATAGGTGTGTTGGAATGGAAGTGAAATATACTTATATATATATACACACACTCCCCTCGTCCACAAACTATGGACGATAATTATTGATTGTGAATTGGTGTGAAAAAATTGGTGAATAATGCGAATGGTTGGTAGAATTGTTTGTGGTTGATATTGTTTGATTGTGGTTGAAAAATACCGTTTGTGGTCGAAACAAAATTAAAATAGGTTGTGGAAAAGAAAAACATACTCGCCTGCGTGCGAACTAGATGTATGAAATCCCCATTGTCAAAAACTGCGAGGTTTTAAGGTAGAGCGAGGAGCTGTACCCGGGATGGTGCCGGTTTTAAATACCTTGCTGTTATACTGCCAAAATTTTCAATAATATTCATGTGTTAGAATTATTTTCATGTGTTGAAACTATTTTCATGTGTTGAAACCATATTCATGTGTTGAAACCATATTCATGTGTTGAATAGAAATTCATTTGTTGAATAGAAATTCATGTGATGAATAAAATTCTTTAAAAAATAAAAATAACATTTTATCACATATATAGAATTTATAAATTATTTGTGTTTTAAATAAATTGTTTTAACACTAAAATCACTTTTTTATTATATATATAAACTATAGATAACATTCATGTGTTGAATAAAGGAATAGAACGATAAAAATCATATTTTTATCGTATATGTGAAGTTGAAAACATTAATGTGTTGAATATATGGATTGAACAATGAAATCTACATTTTTATTGTGAATATGAAGTGCTAAAAATATTCATGTGTTGAATAAATATTTTTGATGGTAAAAATATCATTTTTATCCTGTATACGACTCGCTAAAAAAAACGCAAGTGTTGAAATAAATATTTGTTTGCTATGAATATTATTTTTAACATGTATGTGAACTAAATAAAATAGTCATGTGTTGAAATATATTTTTGTTCACTAAGAATATCATTTTTATACGAAATATGAAGTGTTAAAAATAACCACTTGTTCAAATAAATATGTGTGGGTTGGAAATATTATTTTTAACATGTGTAGGAAGTGTTAAAAATAACAATGTGTGGAAATAAATCTTTGTTCGCTAGAAATATTATTTTTAGCTTAGTTCGCACATATATACACACACACACACATGTGTTAAACAGGAAAGTGGATTAGCTGTTGAGTAAAGAATTTATTTGCGTGCCCGACAAGTAGGTAAAACTTAATGAGTTGGATGCGCAATTTTATTACTATATCAACTCCTGTGAATATCATTGGATGCCGAGTGCTGGTTGTTCTGTGTGAAATAATAAACGTCGCCATAGGATAGTAACAATTAATTTTGAACTACACTACATGGCATACTTCTTGAAGATAGGCATACTTCATCATATACCACATAAGCATTTGGAGCTTGTGCGACGAGGTTGAAGATTTACCATACGAGCGAGAGGCTTGTATGTTGGTGACTATATATTACAGGTTGAACTGATGACTGATCTAGACTATATAAAATGTAATGGTAAATTTCAAGATTAATAAAAAAACCTGGTCTGGAGATGACAATAAACACATCTCTCTGGTCATTAAGGCACAAAAACCATTTATAGGTTGATGAGAATTTAATCTTTGGAGTTATAATCTATACACACTCCCCTGTGAACACCAGAATATATCACTATAAATATGTGCACGCTTATTGGGATTTATCGGGTACCTAATACGGCCCAATAAATTTCCAAACCCCTTCCCATACAAAGGAGGTTATGGCGAAATTTTCTAAAATTTAAAGGCGTTAGTAAAATATTTGAAGTGAAAACGATATTGAAATCGTCGAACAAATTATATATATAAATATATATTAAATAAAACGAATCGAGCCCCTGCAGTTCGCGTTTTGAAATCGTAACTTTAAACGATTATACCGAAAGATCCGACCATCGGATTTTGACGAAACTGGAACCATTGGGTTCGCTTTGGGAATATCTTTCCAACAATATAAACTTTGTTGAGATCCAACGGTTAGAATTTCAGATATGTGTAAAACAAATTTGAAGAAAAACAGCGCCAGTGCCTTGGCACGACCTGAAACGTCGTTTAACTAAATAGAGCCATTTTTAAATAAATAAAATTGGCGACATATCGTTATAAAATATTATAGATGATATGGAATGGAAATAAACCGATTATACTTGGTTTGCTTGTCATTGGATGTTTGAATGTGTTTGACATGAAAATTATACTAAAGAACTGAAATGTGAATGTCGAATAATTTAACCATGGGAAGAATTGATTTGAAAATCTAAATATACGTGAATTATTTGAAAAGGTCGAGTTAATTCTCATTTCAAATAATTGATCGACGATTAAAAGTCGAAGAGATGAAGACGGTTCAAGACCGACGATCTTCACATCGGATGGATGGGCGCTACTAATGCTCATGATTGGAGTAGCTACCTTGAAGGGGCTGAAATGGTAGCCGTCCACACGTATTTTTTGATTGTACGGATGTGCGAGGAATATGGTGCCTCCGGTTTCGTTCAGATCCAGAACGAACTTGTAAATGGATGCGTGTTTGACATTGGATTTTGTTCTGTGTTGATTGATCTCTATCAAATATATATCTGTTTTGCGGCGGAGAATTTATTCTCTTGCTTAACGCCCTTCTCTGAGACGTATGAGATCAGAGGTTATATATTTATAAAAATTAGTAGCATGGAGTGAATTGCCTGTGTGGCATGCCTAAGTGGTAGATGATCAAGGCTTCTGTTGAAAAGCAAAGTGTTGTGGTTGATGATCAAAGCATGGCCTACATGGCATAGCTTTGTGTATAACATTGATTCACGAGCCTCGCACCTCGGTATGAGTCAAAAACAGGATAAGGACCGCTGGGAGAACACGACGTTTCTTTCTAGCTTCGGTGGTATCAGTGACTTACCAGCCCTGACATTGATATTATTTTCACTTGTGTGGTTGTTGGAATGTGAGGCGCCTCGATTATAGGTCTGTAAGGACTGGGAAATGTGTGTTCAGGAATTGCTAATCCTCAAAAGTAAGAGAGGACCGACCCAGCCGATTCCAAGGATCGCTGTGTGTGATCCTGAGACATTTGCTAGAGTGTCTCGAACGGAGAGGAGCTTGCCCCTTGCCTTGACTCATGATGGAACCCAATTTCCAATACGAAATTATGGATTTGATTGTATTACTAGTATGGCGACATAGTGGTATGGGTCACTTATGCCGTCTATGATTGATATTTATGATTGAATTTGCTTTTGAAACATATATGCACTAGTAATAATATCAAACACTTTTTTTTTATACGTATCAAGTATTTCTTGGCCATTATAAGGTAAAACTCTATCCTCCAGTTTGCATTGCATTGTGTGATAGGACCTGAGTCTTATTATGGCTTCATTTTTATAAAAAGCATTGCGACGATTTAATAAGTTACTTTATTTCATGCACTGGCAAGTACTGGAGTAAACCCGTTCCGCGAAAGTGGCGTGGTCCTATGATTCGCCTTATTATTGTTGTTTAATTAGTTAAGTAGATTTCTCATACCAGTCCCATAACTTACTCGTGGTTTGTTTCACCTTGCAAACTCGGGTGCCCTTATTTTCACACGGGCAGCCTAGTGACAGGTAGCAGGACATATTTTGGCTTTGGCACTACAGCAGTGAGTGCATCTTTTGGCTTATATAGCGAGGCTTGACTTCTCAGTGTTTTGGCTATTGATATTCCGCCATTATTATTTATGTATATGATTCCGCTTCTGGCGATGTAGACTGATCATTTACGTTTATGCACTAAGTTGTATCCTACACTGTGCTCTCTGATGTTGTGACATATTATGCCGCTGTCACATTTATGTAAATTATTTTATTTGCTGCTTATGCTATTATCTGTTCTCTGCTAACGATGATTAATGTGTTATATTCCAATGATTACCTTAACACCATCGTACGGGGTTTTGGGATCGTCACACCCCCTCCCCCAAATATCTCAAAACCCTAATTCTTTTTCGGTCAAAATTCCGAGCTGCCGGCCTTGGTTTAAACGGTCGAAATTTCCCTAATTCAATCCCTTAATCTCTTCAAATATAATTCAAATTAGAGTATGATTATAAAATGAAAATCAAAGATCATTATGAGAGCTTCCAACCCATACGGTTTTTGAAATGACCCAAACTCACCCTTACGGGAAAGCCCGGATTGAGTTGAGAACACGACAAATCGGAACACAATAGAAGAATATTTCATTGCTTATTAAAAAAATTTACATCAGAGTACAAGAATATAACAGAGTATGAAAAAATAATATACATTGGAAAATATAAGAGATTAAATTACAAAGCAGCGGAAATTTAATACATAACACAACTGAAAGAAATACAGGGATACAGAGCTTTACGAATATAGTCCCTACTGGAAACCAGAATCCTGTGAAAATAACTCTGCAAATCCAAAACTACTAGCTGCCCGTGTGGAAAATATGGGCACCCAGAGTTTAGGCTAAAACAATAAACTCCAGGTCAGTCATGGGACTAGTATGAGAACTAAAACAGTTATTAACTTCTTTACTTTAAAACTTGGGAAAATCATGGGACCACGTCGTATAACATGGAACGGGTTTACTCTTCATGAGCCTCAGTTTAAAATAAAACAACGCAATGCTTTTTGGAAAAATGAAGCTATTATAAGACTCAGATCCCATCACACAATGCAACACAAGCCGGAGGATAGAGTTTTCCCTTATAATAGCCAAACTTGCTTTGTACGTTTTAAAACAAATTATTTTGATATTACTATAAGTGCATAGTGTATAAAACAACTTCAAATATAAATGTATCAATCATAGAGGGCATGGGTACCATATATCTTGTATCCATACTAGTTCTACAATCAACACCGCATGATGTTGTATTGGAAGTTGGATTTCCATCATGAACCAAGGCAAGGGATCGTCCATACCGAATTCGAGACAATCTAGCCCATGTCTCAGGCTCAAAGCTCGAGTAAGCCTTGGATCTTCAGGGTCGGTCCACACATACTTCAGTGGATTAGTAATTCCTGAACAATACGTTTTCCTGCCCTATGGGGCATAAAATCTAAGACACTAGGAACTCAATATCCGAGGCGCCTCATTCCATCATCCACATAAGTAAAATGTCTGGGCTCCATACCATGACACCGCTCCTAGCTAGAAAGAAACGCATGTTCTCCCTGCAGTCCTCTCCCTTTTTTGGTCTATACCGGGGTGTTAGGCTCGCGAAGTATCGCTATACACAAAACTATGCTAACTAAAGATGTGTTTTGATCATCATCCATAAAACTCTGCTTTTCAACATAAGCCTTGATCATGCATCCTAGTATGCCACACTGGCAATTCACGCCATGCAACTAATGTCTATCAATATATAACCTCTTAGCTCGTACGTCTAAGAGAAGGGTGTTAAGCAAGAGAATAAATTCTCCGCCACCAAACAGATATATATTTAATAGAGATCAATCAACACAGAAAAAATTCCAAAGTCAGACACACATCCATTTACAAGTCCGTTCTAGGTTTAAACGAAACCGGAGGCACCTTATTCCTCGTCCCATATGTCCAATACAGGAGAGAGGTCCTCGCATATCCATTGATCTCCAAGTACGTCTGAACGATCACCACTTATTACCTTGTCTTGGGTGTACAGCCTAATCAAGACATCAGTAATCATCCAAGCAATGTGAAGAACTCCAGTCTTCAACTACCGTCTTCACGGTCGACTTTTAATCGTCGTAGTAATTATTCGGAATGGGTTAAACCCGGTCTTTCCGAATAACTCGCGTATTTTATTATCAATAATCAACTGCTATAAAAACACATCATATGCCTCATTCTAATTCACAATATTCTTTTAATAAAATATTCACATTATTAGGGAACGGTTCCCATTAATCTTATCAAAGATAAATTCATATAAATTTATTCTTCAATCTTCCTTTGAATATCAATTTCAAAAGATTTTATTAACTAGTCGGGATTATCGAACCTTACCACAATAATCATTTATTATTTCCCTATTTATTATTTTCCAGTCCCAACCTATTCATCCCATAGAGCAAAACCGGTAGCACTCCATATCTAACACCCATTGTGTTCTGGGTAAAATTAATTACCCTTTCTCGTTCAAATCTAATTAAAGATTAAACTATCACCTGGAGTAAAACTGGGGGTATTCCATTCTCGATCATTTCAAGAATTCGATAAATTTAATTATCTCATTCTCAAATTAAAGATTCATTAAAACCCAAATTTGGTTTTAATATCAAAAATCATTACCTTATGATTATTCAACTTTAGGAAAACAAATCCTATCATTATCTGTTAAAAGAACCAATGTCATTAAAACACAGCTCACGACAAACCTAAAATCATAGAATTTTCACGGAAATCGTAATAGTGTATAAGCGATATAAATTCCCGTATCAGACAAATAATATAAATGGAATAACGACAAGGCCTTTAAAATTCCTTATATAGTAACAGTCTTCATTCACAGAAGCTCATCTCGATTATTACCAAATCGAATTCCATTCAATTCCAATTTCTTATATTAAATTGAAAAACTTTACTTTGGAAAATTTCCATTTAAATCTTAATAAAAGATTTATAAATTCCGGATTATATTTTCACTGTTAATTGGGTTAAAGAACAAATATCGTTAAAAACACAGTTCATAATAAACCCAGTTCACATTTCATTTTATTCCAATTGCTAAATATAATTGGGAATTCTAATAATCTTAATTAAAAGATTTATTCTTTTCATATAGGGTTTAAGAACAGTGTTTTTTAAGACACCACTCACGACAACGCAAAATCCAATTTATTATATTCAATTCCAATTAAATATTAATTAATTGTAAAACTTCATTAAATCTTAATCAAAAGATTTATTCTTTTCTCAACTGGGTTTAAGAATAGTGTTATTGAAGACACCATTCACGACAAACCCAAAATCCAATTTATTATATTTAATTTCAATTAAATATTAACTAATTGGAAAACTTCATTAAATTTTAATTAAAAGATTTATGCTTTTCTCAACTGGGTTTAAGAATAGTGTTATTGATGACAACATTCACGATAAACCCAAAATCCAATTTATTAATTTAAAAACATTGGACTTTTATTCTAGCTAATAATTAGTTCATTTCGATAAAAATATATTTTTATCTTTACAAAATTAAAAAATTTCATCCAAAATCTTTGTATTAATTATGATTTTACACAATTTTTCCATATTTTTAATAATTTTATTAAGGCCCTTAAAGTCGGTTTCCAATAACGGCCACCGAACTGCATCCATAGCGACCTTTTTCAAATTTGATTTAGACATAATTCCAAATCCAACCGTAAGATTTCAAACTTACTATATTCGTTGCAAAGATCTTTCCGATACGAACCCAACGGTTCCGGTTTTAGGAGAATCCGACGGTCGGATCTCCCGTTATGCTAATTTGAAGTTAATGGTCGAAATTCGCGAACGGTCGTTGCGCAACGCGTTCTATTCAGACCATTAAATATATGAATTATATATATTTCATCAATTTCCGTTTAAAACGTATTTTATAAATTGTTTATAAATTCATTTTAAAACGATTCCAACTTCATTTTCAATTTTAAATCAAAATTGAGTATTCTATGTCTTTATCATATTAAACTGATAATATTTAAAAAATATTAAATTTTGAAATCAGTTCTTTGCGATATTCATTATAAAATTAATAAAATCGATCGACAAACCCGTTCGGGTTAAAATGGCGTTTCTATACTTAACCCGACTTCATATTTTTATATTTTTTTGTCCATTCAAAAATGTAAGTTAAAATCCTAATTTTATTCTTCATTGAATATTATTTTAAGATATTCTTTATTTTAAAAGATTCTTTATTTTAAAATATTCTTTATTTTAAAAGATTCTTTATTTTAAAATATTCTTTATTTTAAAATGTTCTTCATATCAAAATGTTCTTTATTTTGAAATGTTCCTTATTTTATGTAACGCCCCTCCTCTATACCCACTATCATCCAGTTCATTTCAGAGAAATGTCGTAGATTATAACAGAGAATGAGGTTTGTGAAGAGCGACTGATTGTATAATTGCTCCATGTGAGGAATGCACATCGAATTCTGATACTGATTAAAATTTCGACATGACCATTCGGTACATAGGGCAACCAAACAATTGCTAAAAATAATCCGGAAAGCAGTATAAAATAGACAACAACAATAATATAAATATGGTATATCTCATAGCCAAACACAGAATAATCATATCACAAAGGCAAAATAGATATGAATAACCAAGAATGCGTACAAAAAGCTAGTGGTCAACAAAGATCCACTAACTCCGAAAGAATAGATACATGTACCATGATATAAATAAAAGACTATGTACACAACGAAAGATAATGTCATAGGTAAAAAAGTACATAAAGCTACAGAGATAGAGTAGCAGGATGAAAGCGGAAGATCAATCCTGCGATGAGACCCAAAGAAGCACTTAAAATGACTCGGCCAAGCACGAGTATTATTTATAAGCAAAATAAACAATAAACGGATCAGTCTAGCTGTACTAATCAAATGGATTGAGATTATAAGAGATATAACATAGGATGATACGATTCTAGTAATAATATCTAATCATAAATAAGTATGAAACATGGCATGTCAACACAATCAGGAAATGACAATAGAATGTCAGCACACAATTATCTCTACATAATCTCCTAGCTAATGTAGAATGCAACATTCAAATAATAGCACACTACAGGAAATGACAGTGGAAATGAATCTCATGACATTGAGCATACAATAATAATAAGAATCCAGAAATCAATAGAAATTCAGAAAACATCATAAAAAGTGGTACTCCCCAGATGAGAAACGATCTAGAAAACATCATATATTGTGGTTACTCCCCAGATGAGATGCAATCTCTAGAAAGCATCATAAAAAGTGGTTACTCCCCAGACAAGATACGATCTCTAGAAAATATCATAAAAAGTGGTTACAACCCAGATGAGATACGATCTCTATAAAACATCATAAAAAGTTGTTACTCCACATATAAGATACGATCTCTAGAAAACATCATAAAAAGTGGTTACTCCCCAGATAATATACGATCTCCAATAAACATCATAAAAATTGGTTACTCCCAGATGAGATACGATCTCTAGTAAACATCATAAAAGTTGGACCGAAGTCCCATAGATGAAGGTCCCAAATCATAAATTCCTACTAGGGCAATTGCGAACCAAACAACTATGTCGGGAAGTGGATACCAAAGATCCGGGTGAGTATGAATTACACCGAGATAGTTAATATAACAAAATAGCTAAATGTCCCATAACCAATTGCTATTTTCGAATATTTACGAACCCATTGTTAGTTCATTCTCAAAACATCAAGAATAATCATAAAATGGATCACATCTATCCGGTTGAATAGAAATTACTTCGAGCTAGTTAATATGAGGAAATAGCAACATGTCCCATAACCACATGCTATTCTCGAATATTTACGAACCCATAATTGGTTTCTATTCAAAACAGAGAAAATCACCACACATTTTCGAACGCACGAGTCCAAGACTTATTCGCCAAAGTAAACGTATAAGGGGTCATAGTCCTCTGTTTTGCTAAGGTAAATAAACTAAATTTCTCGTCCGATCGATAGGATAAGGAATCGTATGTAAATCATTAGAATTGGAACTGGGTTTAGAAATCGAATTGATTTTAAAAGGATTTAAATTTAAAAACTGATTAAACGTTAGTTCGATGCCCATTGACAATATAAAACCCCATTATCCATTGTGGTTCAATTATTTATGAAAACCGTCGCCGTAGCGAATAGAACACAAACGTCATAAAACATAAAATCACATTACAACAACATACAGGAAATCAAAGGGATAACGGTTGTAATTTCGATCAATGAACGAATCAAAATCTCAATCTAGCACCCGAAGGTTTTAAACTATATCAGAACGGACTCGAAGGATATCGAGTCGATTATTCACGTTTTAGAGGCATGAATCATCTTAACAAGAGTATCGAATAGATTCGATATACAAAATAGAGCGGACGAGCTTTGGAATATTCACTTATTCAATTCACATCATAAGCAAATGTGAATCGGCCAAGAAGGATCAACATTGGAAGAATCAAATGAGAATCAAAGTCGATGAATCGAGCTGCTGGAATTTGTGAATTCGTAAAGCTGAAGTTCACAAACGAAGTCCGAACAGTCCGAGCTCCGATAGGGAAAGAGCCTGGATGGGCCTAAACTATTGACCGTGGTCTCCATTGGTCACTAGCAGTTTCAGGCTAACAGACGTCTGTTACTACAAGACAGACGGCTGAGCTAACAGTTAGCAGTTTTTTTATATATGGTCAGACGTCTAACATGATGCAATTATTTATTTTCTCCCCCAAACATTGACAGACGTTTGTCCCCTTCACGGACAAACGTCTGAGCTGAAACAGGGGCTATTTTGCTTAAGGAATGAGGTGCAAATGGCTCCCGGACGAGCTCGGATCATTGGTGATGGCTTATAACATTTTATAAATGAAAATGAAGCCTCCTTAGCTCACCGAAAACATTTAAGAACACGTACACACACATGCACTCATTCATACTAGAGATTCACGATGATTGTATCATAAGTTCAAAGGTGAACTAAATTTCAAACCAAAGCTATCCAATGCAATTCTAGCGACTTGTGAAGACTTAGAACTTTGTCGAGGCGACAACGGAGCTCCACAATATCACCATGACAACTCATAGCATATGAATTAGATTGCGTGGACAATTCTAATCATAATTGCCAATTCAATGAAAAGATGAACACATGAAATCAACTAAATTACAGTAACATAACCAATTAATTAGAACATGCAAACTCATATGAACACTAAATTACACTTGTACAAGCCAATGGCTTGTGGCATAGATGTGAGTTCATAAAGAACTCACCTTTGATCCTTAAATGATGAAAACAAGCTCCAACAAGGAAGAAGAAGCATCAACACACACAAAGAACTCTCATTCTCCAATAGCTCCTCAATAGTCACCTCATAAACACAAATGAAGACACATGAGTGTTAGGGCATGCTCAAAAATCCGAAACTGAAAGGAGAATAGGATAGAAAAGATGAAGAGAGAGCTCACCCAGGTTGTAGATTGTGATTTCCACTTGGATTGAGCTTGAAATCAAAGCCCTAGCCTTAGGAATTTCCGTTTCCTCTTCCTTTCCCCATTTCTAATTCTATTTTGGGCTTAGGAAATAAAATATGGAAGTGGGAGACAAGGGTTGGCTGTTGGGGGAGTTAAGTGGGGCTTTGGGCTCACCGGTTGAGCTCAAATGTCTCAATTAGCCCAACCAACGGACCCCAATTCATACTAACTCCAAACATATCGATGCTTATAGGCAAAAAGGTTGTAAACGATGATCCGGACCCAATGGAAGTGGTCCCGAATTCTAATTTTATCGTTTGTGAAAAACGACATTTTGAGTGACATATCGGACGCAACGATATATTAAAATAAAATATTCAAATCTATTATCATCGAATAAGCAGGTTATTACAGACCTCCCCCCTTAAAAGAATTACGTCCCCGCAATTCCTTAGGAATGAAGTAATAAGTAACAACCAAAAATAATACCACGGAGTGGTACCACAAGAACCGACATGAAATGAAAAGATCACACCAACGGCTAGGTGAGATCCTAATTTCGTCTCACAAGATCATAAAAGCTAGAGTTCAATCTCGAACTTCATTACCCATGAAGGTAGTCATCCCAAACGGGTTAAATAATTCCAGAAAAATTCATAAGCGATATGAATTCAAATAGACTCGCCTTTCTTCGTATGATTCTCAAGGGAATGAGAATCAATAGAATGCACAAAAACCAAGCGAGTCTAATTTGGAATTTCAAGAAGCAACGTGACTACGTCCTACAGACGCGAGATATCAATAGTAAATATTTCTCTCAGGATATGATATGGGAGATTACGGTGGTTAACTACTTCATTCCCAAAACTTAATCATGACGACGTAGCGAACACCGATCTTCAGCATTTTAGTCTTGCGACAGGGTGACTGACACCCACAAAAGAACAACTCAGATATTCCAACGAAGTTAGCTAAAGAGATCAATTCTCAAAGGAATAATTAATGATTCCAGGTTGGTAAGGAATACCAACTAGCTAGAAATAGATAACTAGTACTGGTAATGGAATACCAATGAACTATTCGGGGAAATCGATTTCTAACCAGGTACTAAATCTCATTTAGTAACCATAAAGACGAATCATTAGGAATTATACGAAATTCCCAATATTTTAAAACTTGAGTGTCGATTTTAGAAAATCAGAAACATCGAGAAGATGACGGATAAGTAGTGTACGACTTACCACTTCAGAATAATATGATTTAAGATAATTTTCCGCCAAAAATCTCAAATTGCAAATACATCAGCAATTAATCAAAGAAGCAATAGATAATTTCTATAACAAGAGGAGATTAAACCGAAGAAGTCGTAATCCCCAAAAATTTAATTGATAAGGGTTGACAAACGTGCGGAGACAATTGTCAACCCAAATGATACAAACAAACAAAGGAGGAATATCAAAAGAGCTCATCCTTTCGTTATTCATTTCTAAGAACAACCCAAGGCTAAGTCCATAAGTGAATTGACTATAGCACTTCCGGATGATCGACTAGATCATAGATTCGAAGAAAGGAATTATTGAGTTTATCATAGATCGCAAAACCCAAATCTCCCTTCCCCGCACGTGATTCCCATTCTCTAGAGTGATCGTTCACTAGAGAAAATAAGGATACCCGTGGAATCGCAAGAACACAAAATTCACTTTATCCAATCAAAACAAGGATAGGAATTAGGCGAGATTCCCAATCATTAAGAATTATCGAAAATCAGAGATCTGAAATTCAGAGACAAGAGACATAAATAAATAAGGCCCAGGAGTTATTTATTTACTCAAAGAAAAGATTCAAGATAATTTCTAATTAAAAATCTTGAACCACTCAAATTCCTGGAATTGCTCCATGGATATCTAGAAATAAATTATCTAGAAAAATAACAAACGATTACGAAAAATCGCAAAAATCCAAAATATTATTATTTTGATTAATTAACTTATGAGGAGAATTTTAATTTTTGGAATTATTTCGAATGTCAGATTGTCACATAATGGTGTTTAGGAATTCTGAACTACAACATGGCGTCCCATATCTCGTTTGAGATCCTTAACGCACCAGATAGGTAAGTTAACACAAGAAAGTCCTCACAATTTCTAACGTTCACGCAGATCTTGCGAAAATATAAAAATTCGATAAATCATTCAGGATGGTATAAAGAAAACAAAATTCCTTTATCGACTTAGAATAAAACACAAATGATATCTTTCGATAACGAAGAACACGATCGACGTATATCAAAAGAACATAAATAAAATAATCTCTGAACAAGGTAAATCACATTAAGGAATTAATGACACGTACCTTAACTCAGGAAGAGGGATCACAAGAAGCAGGATGCTTTCCCTCATTCTTGATCGTGAATTTGGAACGCAATGATACATTTGTTGAGTTAATTTAGCACAAATATTTGGTGACTCACACCGACACAACGAGGTAACAAATGAGTTGTTTTAGCCCGAAGGCTTGGTGATCTCCATACCGATCTACAAGTGATCAATAGGCGATGCTAGGCACATAACGACGTACGAAACAATCTTAACTAGAAATCAAGAAATATCAGGATCAAAGACGCTTACGATGCACCGGCAAGATATCCAATGATCAATCAACTACAAGGATATTAAATAGACATCGATTAGTAACTCGAGTCATAGAATGAAACAGAAGCACCACTAGAGCACACGGGCCCTAGACGGACTATAGAAATCAACCCGAAGGGGACGGATTGAAAACTATTCTAAATGACTAAAAATAGGCCACTTGAGACATAATCATCCCCCCTGTAGGAGGTACACTGGGTGAACCGGCACTTGCACGGATACGACCAACTATTTCGCTTCTTTAAGGGAAAAGAAGGAAGAAAAAGTTAGTCTCAAGTTAAATTCAAATGACGCGAATTCAATCAAAATGGAATCGTATAGGAAGATAAGCTATGACGGGTCTTACGACTCTAACTAAAACCCTAAAGCGCAATTCCCAAGAGAGGCTTAAGACAATACAATCGTCATCCTATCTTACACTGTTCCAGAAAGTGGCTCTGCTACCAAATTGTAAATCTCAGCCTCTATACCCACTATCATCCAGTTCATTTGAGAGAAATGTCGTAGACCATAATGGAGAATAAGGTTTGTGAAGAGCGACCGATTGTATAATTGCTCAAAGTGAGGAATGCACGTCGAATTCTGATACTGATTAAAATTTTGACATGACCATTCAGCACATAAGTAAACTACACAACGGCTATAAATAATCCGGAAAGCAGTATAAAATAGACAACAACAATAATATAAATTGGTACATCTCATAGCCTGACACAGAATAATCATATCACAAAGGCGAAATAGATATGAATAACCAAGAATGCGTACAACAAGCTAGTGGTCAATAAAGATCCACTAACCCCGAAAGAATAGATACAGGTACCATGATCTAAATAAAAGACTATGTACACAACGAAAGATACTGTCATAGGTAAAAAAGTACATAAAGTTGTGGAGAGAGAGTAGCAAGCTGAAAGCAGAAGATCAATCCTGCGATGAGACCCAAAGAAGCACCTAAAATGACTTGGCCTGACCCGAGTATTATTTATAAGAAAATAAACAATAAATGGATCAGTCTAGCTGCACTTATCAAATGGACTGAGATAATAAGAGATATAACACAGGATGATATGATTCTAGTAATAATATCTAATCATAAATAATAATGAAACATGGCACGTCAACATAATCAGGAAATGACAATGGAATGTCAGCACATAATTATCTCTACATAATCTCCTAGGTATTATAGAATGCGACATTCAAATAATAGCACACAACAGGAAATGACAGTGAAAATGAATCTCATGACATTGAGCATACAACAATAACAAGAATCCAGAAATCACTAGAAATCCAGAAAACATCATGAAAAGTGGTACTCCCCAGATGAGAAACGATCCAGAAAACATTATAAAAAGTGGTTACTCCCCAGATGAGATACGATCTCTAGAAAACATAATAATAAGTTGTTACTCCCCAGATAAGATACGGTCTTTAGAAAACATCATAAAAAGTGGTTATTCCCTAGATAAGATACGATCTCCAGAAAACATCATAAAAGTGGTTACTCCCCAGATGAGATAAAATCTCTAGAAAACATCATAAAAAGTTGGACTGAAGTCCCATAGATGAAGGTCCCAAATCGTAAATTCTCTCTAGGGCGATTGCGAACCAAACAACTATGTCGGGAAGCAGATACCGACGAGCTGGGTGAGTATGAATTACACCGAGATAGTTAATGTAAGAAAATAGCTAAATGTCCCATAACCACTCGCTATTCTCGAATATTTACGAACCCGTTGTTAGTTCGTTCTCAAAACATCAAGAATAATCATAAAACGGATCACATCTATCCGGTTGAATAGAAATCACTTTGAGCTAGTTAATATAAGGAAATAGCAACATGTCCCATAACCACATGCTATTCTCGAATATTTACGAACCCATAATTGGTTTCTATTCAAAATAGAGAAAATCACCACATATGTTCGAACGCACGAGTCCAAGAGTTATTGATTTTAAACAGAGAAAGTCACAGACCTCAGTTTTACTAAGGTAAATAAACTAAATTTCTCGTCCGATCAATACGATAAAGAATCGTATAAAAATCAATAGAATCGGAACTGGGTTTAGAAATCGAATTGATTTTAAAAGGATTTGAATTTAAAAACTGATTAAACGTTTGTTTGACGCCCATTGACAATATAAAACCCCATTATCCATTGTGGTTCAATTACTTATGAAAACCGTCGCCGTAGCGAATAGAACACAAACATCATAAAACATAAACTCACATTACAACAACATACAATAAATCAAAGGGATAACGGTTGTAATTTTGATCAATGAACGAATCGAAATCCCAATCTAGCACCCGAAGGTTTTAAACTATATCGGAACTGACTCGAAGGATATCGAGTCGATAATTCACGTTTTAGAGGCGTGAATCATCTTAACAAGAGTATCGAATAAATTCGATATACAAAACAGAGCGCGCAGGCTTTAGAATTATCATTTATTCAATTCACATCATAAACAAATGTGAATCCACCAAGAAGGACCAACATTGGAAGATTCAAATGAGAATCAAAGTCGATGAATAGAGTTTCTTGAATCTGTGAATTTGTAAAGGTGAAGTTCTCAAACGAAGTCCGAACGGTCTAAGCTCCGGCCGGGAAAGAGCCTGGCCTAAACTGTTGTCTGTGGTCTCCATTGGTCAACAGCAGTTTCAGGCCAACAGATGTCTGCCACTACAAGACAGACGTCTGAGCTGACAGTTAGCAGTTTTTTTATTTTTTCCGAGAGGTCGGACAGAAGTTTGACCTATATGGCCAGACGTCCGACCAGATGCAATTATTAATTTTCTCCCCCAAACATTGACAGACGTCAGTCCCCCTCCCGGACAGACGTCTGAGCTGAAACATAGGCTATTTTGCTTATGGAATGAGGTGCAAATGGCTCTAGGATGAGCTCAAATCATTGGTGTTGGCTTATATCGTTTTTTAAATGAAAATGAAGCCTCTTTAGCTCACCGAAAACACTTAAAAACAAGTACACACACATGCACTCATTCACACAAGAGATTCACGATGATTTGTATCATAAGTTCAAAGGTGAACTAAATTTCAGACCAAAACTATCCAATGCAATTCTAGCGACTTGTGAAGACTTAGAACTTTGTCAAGGCGACAACGGAGCTCCACAATATCACCATGACAACTCATAGCATATGAATTAGATTGTGTGGACAATTCTAATCATAATTCCAAATTCAATGAAAACATGAGCACATGAAATCGACTAAATTGCACTAACATAACTGTAACACCCCACCTCCGCTAGGGTCACTCACAAAGGGAATGCACTAGTTTTGGAGGAGCGTTATCGAGGTAAACAGACATAGAGATATTACAAGACAGAACATAAATAAAACAGTGAAAGAATCAAAAGAAAATTTTCATTACTTTCAAGAAGAGTCAAAACCTTTTACATAAATAGCCATGATCATTATTTTCCATCATAACAAATTCTGTCTTGCATAAATAAAGAAGCATAAACTTAAAACATCAAAAGTAGCTTAATTCCCCAAAGGTAGTAGATAATGCAGCCATAGCATAGCCCAAGATCAAACCGTATATGAGCTGAATCAAAAGCAAGCGAAATCCAAGCTAAGTGCTAGAGTTTCCTCCCTGAGACCTGGGGGGGGAGGGGAATCGAAAGAAAAAGAGGCAAAAGAAAATGGGTCAGTCATAAATACTGGTAAGTCCAAGTGACTTTCAGCATAAAAAACTGATAAAAGTAACATGACATGTATAAACTGAAAGTAAACATAAGGATGCTGACAAGATGGGCAAGATGGACTAAGACAACATGATAAATCAAGCATAAATCGAGTATAGCATCACATATTTAAGGTTCTCTGCATCAACTGTACTAGAATCCCATACCCATGTCTTATATTAATCATGAAATGATCCCTTGGCCCAATATCACGAATGACCCATTACTGGGTCCAACGGAACGATCCACTACTCGATCGGCTCCCTACAAATTCTAGCTCGTCATGTGTCTGTGTCATACGACCCTATCACGAATGTAGTCACCTGTGCTAGGTCCACCATCGGGTGTCTCAAGCCCTAGGGTGCCAACCACCGACATGAATCAAGAATGCACAGATAAACCTACTGATGCCCAATGCCTACTTTTTCAACTCCGGACCACATGCATGACCATATCCCGCTTAACCTACATTAACGCACCAACACAGCCATCATTCTGGTCGCTTACAATCAGCCCAGAAATCATGCCCCACCCTGCCTAGTCCCAGGGTACCATGATACATCTTGTGGGTTACTGCTGAAACAGACCGCGTAACTAGGGTTTCCGTCCAATAGGTTAAGTGTTGTCATTTAAATTCGTGACTTAACCCGCCCACGTGTCATGTCAAATTTGACTAAGTGTCACCGTTCAAGTTCATGTATCAAGTTAGTTAAGTATTGTCTTTCATGTTCATGACTTAACCCTATCATGTGGCATTAATTCATTAATGCACCCCAACCTCTCACATCAGACCTGTTGTTGTGGTCACTGGATATGCCGGGCGGTTCCGGGTAGAATTACACCACAACTTAGTTTGACCTCGGGTTTTCAAGTGCGATATGACCAACTACCCACATTGGATCCTATTCTTTGCAGTAACTGGATTTGCCGGGCAGTTTCGGGCAGAATTACACTGCAAACTCAACCCAACCTCGAGTTGGCCATTTTCAAGTCCATTCTAGTGTCAAGTTCATGTTCAAGATTCATGTCAAGTTCGTGTCAAGTTTTCAAGGCAAGTTTCATGTCAAGTTCTTGTCAAGTTTCAAGGCAAGTTTCATGCCAAGCTTCCTATGATTACCAATTTTTTCCAATGTTACCCCGTCTAAATATTAGGCTAACAATCTTAGCCTAATTTCTCGTCCGCATGATTTTTGACATATAATATTAGGCTAAAAACTTAGCCTAATTTAACATACGCAAAATTGGCATAAAGCGATTCATTAACATAAACATGACATAGATGTAAACTTGGCATTTTCGGCATAGTCAATATGAACATCATAGGTGTGAACATGCAAATTAGTCAACATGAATATCATAGGTGTGAATCTTGCAACGTAGACTAAATCAACATACATATATGTGAACTTGCAACATAGACTAAATCAACTTACATATATGTGAACTTGCAAATCAATCACGAGCATATGAATAAGTGTGAACTTGAAATATGACATAGGTTTAACATATACACATAAACATGTAGATCTAACATTTGGTCACATATGTGATATGATTTTACAATCTAAAACTTGCATAACATGATAAACTACACAACTTGTCATAACAGGTTATACTTCAAGTTCATATACACATGAATATACTTATTCATTAACTCCCAATTCAACATGATAATAAAATAGAACCACAGGCATAGATCAATATCATTCAATCCCACATATAACATAATCAACATTATTCTATTATCAATCTATTTTTAAGGCATGACATAACTGAATAAATTGATTAAAACATAGAAGGCATATAGATCTGATAACATTATTGATCATGAAAAGATTTGAATAATAATCTAGTATCAAGAACAAGGATAGATCTAATTTAAATAGAAAAATTTCCAAAATCAAGATCCAAGGACAAATAAAGAAATGGTTCTGAATAGAAAATCAAGCTTAGATCCAATTTCATAGTCATAATCCTAGGCAATGAATCATAGGTGATTAACCACAATTGTCCTTGTCATAGTCATAGGCAATAGTTTTATGTTCATAGTCATAGGCAATCTTATGTTCACCGTCATAGTCATAGGCATAGTCTTGTGTTCACCGTCATAGTCATAGGCATAGTCATGTGTTCACCGTCATGGTCATAGGCATAGGCAAAATCTTATGTCCACAGTCATAGGCATAGTCATAGTCTTATGTCATTAACAATAGTTTCAACGTCATAAGTAATATTCCCAATAGTCAAGATCTAAGAAGAAACCAAGAATAGATATGAATCATACATAAATCACTTCCAAATTATACCATGCACATATTAGATTTATAGTTTTTATCTAAAAGTAAATGGAACTTACAGATCGTGGTCTAAGAAATTTAGATGTAGACGTCAAGTCTAGAAATTTGTCGTTGAATTGTTGAATCGCTAAATCTTGTTTTCATTGCAGAAGCAAATCCCAATAAGAAATTCCTAGCCGTAGTCTTCAAGAAATAATCATCACGGTTTATTTTAATTTAATTTATTCTAGAGGAAGAAGAAGCCATGATCATCAAGAGTTTGAGCAGCATATGGTTAGAGAAGAATGGTGTAAAGAGAATGAGGCTAGGAGGCTGTTTGTATAGGGTTTCAAACTAATTAGAGCCGTTGATGAAGCTAGAGTTAATCAAGGCCATCCATCTCAAGAGAAGCCAATCAGAAAGTGACAAGTTAGCCCTAGTGACACAGTAGAGCTCAGAAATTCGACCAGAACCCGACTAGGCCAGCCAGGGTCAAACCAGAAAGCTGTGCAGGCCTGTTGCTCGGCCTGGGCGCACCTTCCAAGTGCGCAATGCAAAATTGCATGGGCGCACTTCCCAAGTGCGCTAGTACAATTTTGTTTTGGCGCACTTCCCAAGTGCGCCATTGCATTCTGGCCCGTTTCTTGTTTTTCTGCCTAACTTCGTTCATCCATATCTTCTTCGTACGTTGTCCGTTTTACGCAAACTCAGACTCTATCTCAAGCAGAATTTCGAGACGAACGCAATGGTGTAACCCGTTTCCCTTGATTCTTATTTAAAAAATTAATTTTGCCTTGATTTATGATTTTAACACGTTATTAAAAATTCGGGTCGTTACATTCTCCCCTCCTAAATGGATTTCGTCCCCGAAATCTTCAAGTTAGGAAGAATGCATCCTATCAACCATCTACTCAACCATCATCCACAAGCAACCATTGTCCTTAAAATATTTCTAATGTTATATGAACATATGCAGAAAGTGTGTGTATATGTTCCTTATCTAATGCAAATGATCAGGCCTGATTGATCTTCTTAATGCAAAATATGTTTAGTGCCATGAATCCAACATGTATGCAAATAGTCCTAGTCACATAAACACTATATGTGTGCTCAAACATCCATCCATATGCAACATCCACATGATAACACATTAAATCTCACCTATAAACAAGTATAAACACTCATGCATATGCAATATGAAAATGTGTCTGAGCCGATCTAATGCGTAATGTGTGTTATGCAACCACGAGCAACCACTTGCGACCACTTGCAACCATTTGCAAACATCAACTATAACATGTTTCAATCACATGTTTACATCCAAAAAAAAGTTCTACCTAAGGTTCTCAAGATAGGATTGGGAAGATAAGCAAGATAAAACAAAGCATCTAGGAGAAGAAGTTAAAGATGTACCCCCAGAAGGTCCTGCTTGCTGGGCTTGCCCTTGCTTCTTAGGGCAGTTCTTGCTGATATGTCCAGTATCACCACACTGGAAGCATGCTCCCATCTTCATCTTCTTCTTTCTACGATCATGGATAACATGCCCAACTATATCACAGAAGTTGCATTTCCTCTTATCATGTGACTTGTTATTATTGTTGTCGTTGTTCTCGCCTCCCTTCTGGAAGTCTTTCATCTCGTTCTGAGACTCACCCGCCTTAACTTATCACTCATACCTTTCCTTTGTAACATGTTAACAAGCCTCACAGAAACTATCTCCATCGTACGGAAAACCCTCTACGAAGCTAGAAAGAAGATTAGCCGCAGGTAAAAACTATTGCGACTACAGATGGAGAAAAGAAAGGAAAAGAAATTAAAACAAGGAAACAAAGGATAATGCTAATGGATTTTGGGGAATAGCCTTTCAAATAAAACAAGACTTTTCTTGAAAAAAAATGCTTCTTTGTAAACGGTTTTGAAAATAATTTCAGAAGGTTTTTAAAAACTTTTGCCCATTCTGGTAACCTTCTGTTCTGATACCAAATGTAACACCCCACCTCTGCTAGGGTCACTCACAAATGGAATGCACTAGTTTTGGAGGAGCGTTATCGAGGTAAACAAACACAGAGATATTACAAGACAGAACATAAATAAAACAGCAGAAGAATCAAAAGAAAATTTTCATTACTTTCAAGAAGAGTCAAAACCTTTTACATTAAATAGCCAAGATCATTATTTTCCATCACAACAAATTCTGTCTTGCATAAATAAAGAACCATAAACTTAAAACATCAAAAGTAGCTTAATTCCCCAAAGGTAGCAGAAAATGCAGCCATAGCATAACCCAAGATCAAACCGTACATGAGCCGAATCAAAAGCAAGCGAAATCCAAGCTAAGTGCTAGAGTTTCCTCCCTGAGAACCTAGGGGGAACGAAAGAAAAAGAGGTGAAAGAAAATGGGTCAGTCATAAAGACTGGTAAGTCCAAGTGACTTTCAGCATAAAACTGATAAAAGTAACATGACATTTATAAACTGAAAGTAAACATAAGGATGCTGACAAGATGGGCAAGATGGAGTAAGACAACATGATAAATCAAGTATAAATCGAGTATAGCATCAAATATTCAAGGTTCTATGCATCAACTGTACTAGAATCCCATACCCATGTCTTATATTAATCATGAAATGATCCCTTGGCCTAATATCACGAATGACCCATTACAGGGTCCAACGGACTGGTCCACTACTCGATCGTCTCCCTACAAGTTCTACCTCGTCATGTGTCTGTGTCATACGGCCCTATCACGAATGTAGTCACCTGTGCTAGGTCCACCATAGGGTGTATCAAGCCCTAGGGTGCCAACCACCGACACGAGTCAAGAATGCACAGATAAACCTACTAATGCCCAATGCCTGTTTTTTCGACACCGGACCACGTGAACGACCATAGCCCGCCTGAACCTACACTGGCGCACCAACACAGCCATAGTTCTGGTCGCTGACAATCAGCCCAGTAATCGTGCCTCACCCTGCCTAGTCCCAGGGTACCATGATACATCAAGTGGGTCACTACTGAAACGGACCGCGTAACTAGGTTTTCCATCCAATAGGTTTAGTGTTGTCGTTTAAATTCGTGACTTAACCCGCCCACGTGTCATGTCAAATTTGACTAAGTGTCACCGTTCAAGTTCATGTATCAAGTTGGTTAAGTATTGTCTTTCATGTTCATGACTTAACCCTATCATGTGGCATTAATTCATTAATGCACCCCAACCTCTCACATCAGACCTGTTGTTGTGGTCACTGGATATGCCGGGCGGTTCCGGGTAGAATTACACCACAACTCAGTCTGACCTCAGGTTTTCAAGTGTGATATGGCCGACTACCCACATTGGATCCTATTCTTTGCAGTAACTGGATTTGCCGGGCGGTTTCGGGCAGAATTACACTGCAAACTCAACCCAACCTCGAGTTGGCCATTTTCAAGTTCATTCTAGTGTTATGTCCATGTTCAATATTCATGTCAAGTTCGTGTCAAGTTTTCAAGGCAAGTTTCATGTCAAGTTCTTGTCAAGTTTCAAGGCAAGTTTCATGCCAAGCTTCCTATGATTGCCAATTTTTCCCAACGTTACCCCGTCTAAATATTAGGCTAACAATCTTAGCCTAATTTCTCTTCTGCATGATTTTTGACATATAATATTAGGCTAAAAACTTAGCCTAATTTAACGTAAGCAAAATTGGCATAGAGCGATTCATTAACATAAACATGACATAGGTGTAAACTTGGCATTTTCGGCATAGTCAATATGGACATCATATGTGTGAATTTGCAAATTAGTCAACATGAATATCAAAGGTGTGAATCTTGCAACGTAGACTAAATCAACATACATATATGTGAACTTGCAACATAGACTAAATCAACTTACATATATGTGAATTTGCAAATCAATCACGAGCATATGAATAAGTGTGAACTTGAAATATGACATAGGTTTAACATATACACATAAACATGTAGATCTAACATTTGGTCACATATGTGATATGATTTTACAACCTAAAACTTGCATAACATGATAAACTACACAACTTGTCATAATGGGTTATACTTCAAGTTCGTATACACATGAATAGACTTATTCATTAACTCCCAATTCAACATGATAATAAAATAGAACCACAGGCATAGATCAATATCATTCAATCCCACATATAACATAATCGACATTATTCTATTATCAATCTATTTTTAAGGCATGACATAACTGAAAAAATTAATTAAAACATCGCAGGCATATAGATCTGATAACATTATTGATCATGAAAGGATTTGAATAATAATCTAGTTTCAAGAACAAGGATAGATCTAATTTAAATAGAAAAATCCCCAAAATCAAGATCCAAGGACAAATAAAGAAAATGGGTCTGAATAGAAAATCAAGCTTAGATCCAATTTCATAGTCATAATCCTAGGCAATGAATCATAGGTGATTAACCAAAATTGTCCTTGTCATAGTCATAGGCAATAGTTTTATGTTCATAGTCATAGGCAATCTTATTTTCACCGTCATAGTCATAGGCCTAGTCTTATGTTCACCGTCATAGTCATAGGCATAGTCTTATGTTCACCGTCATAGTCATAGGCAAAATCTTATGTCCACAGTCATAGGCATAGTCATAGTCTTATGTCGTTAACAATAGTTTCAACATTGTAGGCAATATTCCCAATAGTCAAGATCCAAGAAGAAACCAAGAATAGATATGAATCATACATAAATCACTTCCAAATTATACCATTCACATATTAGATTTATAGTTCTTATCTAAAAGTAACTGGAACTTACAGATCATGGCCTAATAAATTTAGATGCAGAAGTCAATCCTAGAAATTTGTCGTTGAATTGTTGAATCGCTGAATCTTGCTTTGATTGTAGAAGCAAATCCCCAATAAGAAATTCCTAGCCATAGCCTTCAGGAAATAATCTTCACGATTTATTTTAATTTAATTTATTTTAGAGGAAAAAGAAGAAGATACGATCATCAAGAGTTTGAGCAACATATGGTTAGAGAGGAATGGTGTAAAGAGAATGAGGCTAGGAGGTTGTTTATATAGGGTTTCAAACTAATTAGAGCCGTCGATGAAGCTAGAGTTAATCAAGGCCATCCATCTCAAGAGAATCCAATCAGAAAGTGACAAGTTAGCCCTAGTGACACAGCAGAGCTCAGAAATTCGACCAGAACCCGACCAGGCCAGCCAGGGTCAATCCAGAAAGCTGTTCAGGCCTGTTGCTCAGCCTAAGCGCAATTTTGATCTGGCGCACTTACCAAGTGCGTCAGTGCATTCTGGCCCGTTTCTGGTTTTTCTGCCTAACTTCGTTCGTCCATATCTTCTTCGTACATTATCCGTTTTACGCAAACTCAGACTCTGTCTCAAGCAGAATTTCGAGACGAATGCAATGATGTAACCTGTTTCCCTTGATTCTTATTTTAAAAATTAATTCGGCCTTGATTTATGGTTTTAACATGTTATTAAAAATTCGGGTTGTTACATTCTCCCCTCCTTAAAGGATTTCATCCCCGAAATCTTCAAGTTAGGAAGAATGCATCCTATCATCCAATCAACCATCTACTCAACCATCATCCACAAGCAACCATTGTCCTTAAAAGATTTCTAATGCTATATAAACATATGCAGAAAGTGTGTGTATATGCTCCTTATCTAATGCTTATGATCAGGCCTGATTGATCTTCTTAATGCAAAATATGTTTAGTGCCATGAATCCAACATTTATGCAAATAGTCCTAGTCACATAAACACTATATATGTGCGCAAACATCCATCCATAAGCAACATCCACATGATAACACATTCAATCTCACCCATAAACAAGTACAAACACTCATGCATATGCAATATGAAAATGTGTCTGAGCCGATCTAGTGCCTAATGTGTGTTATGCAACCACGAGCAACCACTTGCGACCACTTGCAACCATTTGCAAACATCAACCAAAACATGTTTCAATCACATGTTTACATCCAAAAAAAAAGGTCTACCTAAGGTTCTCAAGATAGGATTGGGAAGATAAGCAAGATAAAACAAAGCATGTAGGAGAAGAAGTTAAAGATGTAACCCCAAAAGGTCCTGCTTGCGGGGCTTGCCCTTGCTTCTTAGGGAAGTTCTTGCTGATATGTCCAGCATCATCACACTGGAAGCATGCTCCTATCTTCATCTTCTTCTTTCTGCAATCCTGGATAACATGCCCAACTATATCACATAAGTTGCACTTCCTCTTATCACGTGACTTGTTATTATTGTTGTCGTTGTTCTCGCCTCCCTTCTGGAAGTCTTTCTTCTCGTTCTGAGACTCATCCGCCTTAACTTATCACTCATACCTTTCCTATGTAACATGTTAACAAGCCTCGCGGAAACTATATCCATCGTACGGAAAACCCTCTACGAAGCTAGAAAGAAGATTAGCTACAGGTAAAAACTATTGCGACTACAGATGGAGAAAAGAAAGGAAAAGAGATTCAAATAAGGAAACAAAGGATAGTGCTAATGGCTTTTGGGGAATAGCCTTTCAAATAAAACAAGACTTTTCTTGAAAAAAAAAAAGCTTCTTTGTAAACGGTTTTGAAAATAATTTAAGAAGGTTTTTAAAAACTTTTGCCTAGTCTGGTAACCTTCTGCTCTGATACCAAATGTAACACCCCACCTCCGCTAGGGTCACTCACAAAGGGAATGCACTAGTTTTGGAGGAGCGTTATCGAGGTAAATAGACACAGAGATATTACAAGACTGAACATAAATAAAACAGCGGAAGAATCAAAAGAAAATTTTCATTACTTTCAAGAAGAGTCAAAACCTTTTACATTAAATAGCCAAGATCATTATTTTCCATCACAACAAATTCTGTCTTGCATAAATAAAGAACCAAAAACTTAAAACATCAAAAGTAGCTTAATTCCCCAAAGGTAGCAGAAAATGCGGCCATAGCATAGCCCAAGATCAAACCGTACATGAGTTGAATCAAAAGCAAGCGAAATCCAAGCTAAGTGCTAGTGTTTCCTCCTTGAGAACCTGAGGAGGGGGAAACGAAAGAAAAAGAGGCAAAAGAAAACGGGTCAGTCATAAAGACTGGTAAGTCCAAGTGACTTTCAGCATAAAAACTGATAAAAGTAACATGACATGTATAAACTGAAAGTAAACATAAGGATGCTGACAAGATGGGCAAGATGGACTAAGACAACATGATAAATCAAGTATAAATCGAGTATAGCATCACATATTCAAGGTTCTCTGCATCAACTGTATTAGAATCCCATACCCATGTCTTATATTAATCATGAAATGATCCCTTGGCCCAATATCACGAATGGCCCATTACTGGGTCCAAAGGAATGATCCACTACTCAATCGGCTCTCTACAAGTTCTAGCTCATCATGTGTCTGTGTCATACGGTGCTATCACGCATGTAATCACCTGTGCTAGGTCCACCATATGGTGTATCAAGCCCTAGGGTGCCAACCACCGACACGAATCAAGAATGCACAGATAAACCTACTGATGCCTAATGCCTGCTTTTTCAACTCCGGACCACGTGCACGACCATAGCCCGCCTGAACCTACATTGGCGCACCAACACAGCCGTTGTTCTGGTCGCTTACAATCAGCCCAGTAATCGTGCCCCACCCTACCTAGTCCCAGGGTACCATGATACATCTAGTGAGTTACTGCTGAAACGGACCGCGTAACTAGGGTTTCCGTCCAATAGGTTAAGTGTTGTCATTTAAATTCGTGACTTAACCCTTATCAGTCTAGCATGTCAAGTTGGTTAAGTGTTGTCGTTCAAGTTTGTGACTTAACACACCTACGAATCATGTATCAAGTTGGTTAAGTGTTGTCTTACATGTTCATGATTTAACCCTATCATGTGGCATTAATTCATTAATGCACCCCAACCTCTCACATCAGACCTGTTTTTGTGGTCACCGGATATGTCGGGCGGTTCCGAGCAGAATTACACCACAACTTAGTCTGACCTCGGGTTTTCAAGTGCGATATGACCAACTACCGACATTGGATCCTGTAGTAACTGGATTTGCCGGGCGATTCTGGGCAGAATTACACTGCAAACTCAACCCAACTTCGAGTTGGCAATTTTCAAATTCATTCTAGTGTCATGTCCATGTTCAAGATTCATGTCAAGTTCGTGTCAAGTTTTCAAGGCAAGTTTCATGTCAAGTTCTTGTCAAGTTTTAACGCAAGTTTCATGCGAAGCTTCCTATGGTTACCAATTTTTCCCAACATTACCCCGTCTAAATATTAGGCTAACAATCTTAGCCTAATTTCTCGTCCGCATGATTTTTGACATATAATATTAGGCTAAAAACTTAGCCTAATTTAACGTACGCAAAATTGGTATAAAGCAATTCATTAACATAATCATGACATAGTGTAAACTTGGCATTTTCGGCATAGTCAATATGAACATCATAGGTGTGAACTTGCAAATTAGTCAACATGAATATCATAGGTGTGAATCTTGCAACGTAGACTAAATCAACAAACATATATGTGAACTTGCAACATAGACTAAATCAACTTACATATATGTGAACTTGCAAATCAATCACGAGCATATGAATAAGTGTGAACTTGAAATATGACATAGGTTTAACATATGCACATAAACATGTAGATCTAACATTTGGTCACATATGTGATATGATTTTACAATCTAAAACTTGCATAACATGATAAACTACACAACTTGTCATAACGGGTTATACTTCAAGTTCATATACACATGAATAGACTTATTCATTAACTCCCAATTCAACATGATAATAAAATAGAACCACAGGCATAGATCAATATCATTCAATCCCACATATAACATAATCAACATTATTCTATTATCAATCTATTTTTAAGGCATGACATAACTGAACAAATTGATTAAAACATCGTAGGCATATAGATATGATAACATTATTGATCATGAAAAGATTTGAATAATAATCTAGTTTCAAGAACAAGGATAGATCTAATTTAAATAGAAAAATCCCCAAAATCAAGATCCAAGGACAAATAAAGAAAATGGGTCTGAATAGAAAATCAAGCTTAGATCCAATTTCATAGTCATAATCCTAGGTAATGAATCATAGGTGATTAACCACAATTGTCCTTGTCATAGTCATAGGCAATAGTCTTATGTTCATAGTCATAGGCAATCTTATGTTCACCATCATAGTCATAGGCATAGTCTTATATTCACCATCATAGTCATAGGCATAGTCTTATGTTCACCGTCATAGTCATAGGCATAGGCAAAATCTTATGTCCACAGTCACAGGCATAGTCATAGTCTTATGTCATTAACAATAGTTTCAACGTCGTAGGCAATATTCCCAATAGTGAAGATCCAAGAAGAAACCAAGAATAGATATGAATCATACATAAATCACTTCCAAATTATACAATGCACATATTATATTTATAGTTTTTATCTAAAAGTAACTGGAACTTACAGATCGTGGTCTAAGAAATTTAGATGCAGAAGTCAAGTCTAGAAATTTGTCGTTGAATTGTTGAATCGTTGAATCTTGCTTTGATTGTAGAAGAAAATCCCCAGTGAGAAATTCCTAGCCGTAGCCTTCAAGAAATAATCTTCACGATTTATTTTAATTTAATTTATTTTAGAGGAAGAAGAAGAAGACATGATCATCAAGAGTTTGAGCAGCATATGGTTAGAGAAGAATGGTGTAAAGAGAATGCAGCTAGGAGGCTGTTTATATAGGGCTTCAAACTAATTAGAGCCGTCGATGAAGCTAGAGTTAATCAAGGCCATCCATCTCAAGAGAAGCCAATCAGAAAGTGACAAGTTAGCCTAGTGACATAGTAGAGCTCAGAAATTCGACCAGAACCCGACCAGGCCAGCCAGGGTCAAACCAGAAAGCTGTGCAGGCCTGTTGCTCGGCCTGGGCGCACCTGCCAAGTGCGCCAATGCAAAATTGCATGGGCGCACTTCCCAAGTGTGCCAGTGCAATTTTGTTCTAGCGCACTTCCCAAGTGTGCTAGTGCATTCTCGTTTGTCCATATCTTCTTCGTATGGTATCCGTTTTATGAAAACTCAGACTCTGTCTCAAGCAGAATTTCGAGACGAACGCAATGGCGTAACCTGTTTCCCTTGATTCTTATTTTAAAAATTAATTCTGCCTTGATTTATAGTTTTAACATGTTATTAAAAATTCGGGTTGTTACAATAACCAATTCATTAGCACATGCAAACTCATATGAACACTAAATTACACTTGTACAAGCCAATGGCTTGTGGCATAGATGTGATTTCATATAGAACTCGCCTTTGATCCTTGAATTATGAAAACAAGCTCCAACAAGGAAGAAGAAGCATCAGCATGCACAAAGAACCTCTCGTTCTCCAATAGCTCCTCAATAATCACCTCATAAACACAAATGAAGACACATGAGTGTCAGGGCATGATCAAAAATTCGAAATTGAAAGGAGAATAGGATAGAGAAGATAAAGAGATAGCTTACCCAGGTTGTAGAATGTGATTTCCACTTGGATTGAGCTTGAAATCAAAGCCCCAACCATAGGACTTTCCATTTCCTCTTCCTTTCCCCATTTCTAATTCTATTTTGGGCTTAGGAGATAAAATGAGGAAGTGAGAGAGAAGGGTTGGCTGTTGGGGGAGTTAAGTGGGGATTTGGGCTCATCAGTTGAGCTCAAATGTCTCAATTAGGCCAACCAACAGACCCCAATTCATACTAACTCTAAACACATTGATGCTTATAGTCAAAAAGGTCGTAAACGATGATCCAGACCCAATGGAAGTGATCCCGAATCCTAATTTTATCGTTTGTGAAAAACAACATTTTGAGCGATATATCGGACACGACCATATATTTAAAGAAAATATTCAAATTTATTATCATTGAATGAGTGGGTTGTTACATTTTAAAATGTTATTTATATTAGAATGTTCTTTATTTTAAAATGTTCTTTTATTTTAAAATGTTCTTTATTTTAAGAATTTTTTTTATTTCTGAATCGGAATGCGACTCAATTAATTACCATATGATTTTCAGTTATATGGATTTCATACATCGCACGTATTCAACAATAATGATAAACAATCAACCATCATCCAAAGTGCACAACACAACTGCATAATATAAATAATTAACGCTTACAACAGTCTATCAACCAATCGATTGACATACAACCAAAAACTTGGGATTAGTGTATGTCAAATATCATCTCAATACCCATGTGGGGTTTCAACCAACAAATACTGAATATTATTTGTGCAGTTCGGCGATGTGTAAAATATATCATCCCAATCAATGCCAGTCAAATGAGTGTACATAAAAAAATCATTCAATTTGTAAATGAATATTTATTTCCATTTCAGGAGAATTTTATGCCATTCATTTATGCGTTAAAAATTATATTTTTAATGATAAAATATTTTATTTAACACATGAATATTTTATATAGTTCATTTATTCAATAAAAATTATATTTTTATTGTTCTAACATTTTTCTGAAAATTTTAGCAACATAACAGCGCGATACTAGAACCTAAATAAGGTCTAGCCTTATCCCTCGCCTAATACTGGCTCGCGCCATACATAAACCAAATTCAATCAATTCCATTCACATCCCAAACCAAATTTAACCAATTAAATCAATTAACACAAACAACCAAAGTTTCAATCAAAGGTGTCAGGTGCTACTAAGCACCATCCGCATCCTAGTATATATTTAACTATAAACAAAATTAGAGTGAGAAGAAGTTCTCACCCAGAAGCTAAACCAATTCGTCGCGATTCTTTTAATGTAGAAAATTCTTGTCGCTACGCTTGCTTTTGTCGTTCCCCGCACTTGAATTCACCTTTTTGGCTCTAGAATTTGCATACGACCTCCAATCTTCATCAAACTTTGTCACTAGCCTAAGCGCACCATTCCAGAAAACTTTTTCCTAGTGGACTTTCTTCCAAAACTGCACCAATTCGCCGTAAATCGCGAAAAACAGTAGCAAATCTACGATCTTCGGACGCGTTTTCTGGACAGATGCGTAATCCAAAATAAGACTTCCGTATATCCAAATCGAAGAGAAAATCGTGCTCTTCGACTTTGGTACTGTGGATTTTTGGCTAGAAATGCACGATTTGGGATTTATTGAATAATAGTGACAGGGTGTTATTTGCAAAACAGGAAATTTGTGAAAAATGTTTTTTTTGTGACGAGGAGCCCAAGGCTGGAGCTGAGTGGTGGGTGGCGGTGGCAGGGCTTGACTGGGTGGCGGGAGGTTGCGGGTGGTGGTTGTGGGGCCGGTAGTGGTGGTGGTGGTATTTGGGTTATAGGGTTTGCAATTGGAAGAGAGAAAGAGGAGGAGAGGAGGAAGAGGAGGAGGAGAAGGGGAGGAGCTGATCGGCGGCCTGAGGGGTGGGGAAAAGCGGCAACCCATGGGAGGAGCTCTCCATTTTTATTTTTATTTTTGAAAAGAGGAAGTGGAGAGGGAGAAAATAATGAAGAAGGTAGGAGGAAAATTCATTTCAGTAAGAGATTTTGCTGCTCTTTCTCTCCGATCGTCTAACTGCAAATGATCTCCGTTTGCCACGAATTTTAGATACGAGATAGTTGACGTCAAGACGAATCCAACGAAATAAGTTTCGTCGAATTCCGAATTCGTTTGACCATCCGTCAAATTGTCAAAGATGCTCAGATATTGTTCAAAAATGCGATTTTAGTGCACATTTTCTTCTTGCACGCTCAAACACTAACTCCAAAAATCATGCCCTTTTGGATTTAACCATTATTAGACGATAAGAATCCAAAAAAAATGGAATTGAATTCTGAGATCGTCATAATAATGTTCCTTTGTAAAATGACTGCTTATTTTACCCTGAACTGTTTTATCTCGTACGACCACATACTAACTCCGTTCGACGCGCATTTTGGAACTCAACAATGATTTGTCATTATGAATCCAAAAAATTTATCTCGTCGAATTCTGAGCTCATACACAAAATTTCACTTTTGAAGGGCTATGCATTGATTTTCAAAATCGAATTTTCAAAATTTCCAAAATAAAGCTTATAGATCAATTTAATAATTTTAGTGAGTTTGTTTTGAGTCAAATAAAATATAAAAACTAATTTTAAAAATTATTCTCAAATTTTATTTAGCAAAAATAACCCATTTTTATTCGCATATTCCTTAAAATAGCTTAAATCAAAATTTTAAATTGGTTCTGAAAATACGGGTTGTTGCAGTCTCCCCCACTTAAAATCTTTTCGTCCTAAAAAAGGAACGGAGATGAAAGTTGTTTAACCAACCAACTCAATTTTCATTCTGGCTTTCATTCTTCAACTTCTCAGTTTCTAAGAATTTTCTTATTTCTCAAAACTTTAACTAACACCCTATAATTTTGAAAAATTTCACCATAACCTCCTTTGTACGGGGAGACCTTTAAAACCACAACTAGCCTCACAGGGCCCTCATCAATCCAAAAGAAAAAGAAAAAGCCAAACGGCTAGCCAATCGGCTCGTAAAATCATCCAAACCAACTAAATTCAGTAAATACATATTTGTCAGGCATACGTTCCTCTTCTTAGCTTCCATGCTATGACCTGTTCAATGTATACACATATACATGTATGTAATTCTAATCGATTTTCTGTTCAGTTCTACTTTATATTTGATTTGGCTAAATTTACCTTTCATTCTTATATTGATTAAATTAATTATCATTCTAATATTTTAATTAGTTAAACTAATTATCAAACATCATAACCAGCAATCTATTAGGTGATTAACTTTTTAAATATATATATAACTTTTATATAGTCATAAAAAATATTTTTAGTGCAAATCACAGCAATAAACTTTAACTAAGTTTTTGGTTCTCACACCAGTCAATTGGAAATACATAGATACCCCACTTTCGAAACTCGAACATAAATATTAATGATGGAGCTCCATCATCAAAATCATCTCGGGCAACTAGAGTGTGATTCTATATCTATCCAGTACATTTGAGAGTTCGTATACATGCTAGCCAGGCGTATATGCAAAATCTCTGTATACTCGATTGTCCAAAAATAAATTAAAATACTCAAATACGTATAATGAGATTTAATTTCCAAAACCAAATTTTGTTTTCATTTCTAATTTTTAAAAAATAATACTCTTCTAAATCATTCTAGGATACCACTGATCCCATCTCTAATGAGTTGTTCTGTAACAACCCTGAATTTTGGGGCCAATTTAAAATTTATTTTAAGTGATTTTAATGAGTTTTGATATTTAAAATAATCTATTTTATATAATAATGATCACAAATTTGATTCAAAATCGAAGTTAGAATGAATAATTCAATTTTAATTATAAAAAGAGTTAGAAATAGCGCTGTAGTTTAAAAAGTCAAACTTGAATTTGACTGACCGTACATGATGCAAAATTTAACGAATTTTAGTGAAACCAAAAATATTAGAATCTATATAAAAATATCTTTCCAACGAATCCGAAAAATTGAAATTTCATAGCAGGAATCAAAAGTTATGCCCAAATTAAAATTTAGAAAGGTCGCTAGGTAATTTGCATAGGTAAAAAATGCTACTTTTTGCATACGAAGGAATTTGGACTCGAAACCACTTCCATTGAATCCAGAATGATGTTTCTACATTGAAAAACAGTAAACACTTATATATTTCAAGTTTCAAAAATTATTTGTTTAAAATTGTATTTTTAATATTAAATATACTGACCTTAAAAATAGTCATTTTTCAAACGACCTCTGTTTTCGACGAAACCACTTTTGTTGGAACAGGAATATCAAATTATTGCTAGGTTTCAATTTTCAGAATTTTTCGAATTAATATGTGAGCGTGGCAGAGGAAAATGTGTTTTGACTATTTCAGTTAAATTTAAGTGAATATTAGGCACACATCCCTAAAACGAAACTTAATTAGGCTCACATCCGGTCATAAACTTATTGTAAATTAGGTCCCTATTTTCAAAAACATATAAAAAAATATAAAAAAAATATTAAAAAACCATGTAAATTCGTATTTAATTAAAACAATTAATCGTGAAAAAAATCAGATCAAAAAAACATTAAAAACAACGTCGAAATCATGAAATACAGAAAATCAACGAAATGCAGTAAATTGCATCAAAACATGCATATAAGTCGATTAGTTGCATACCTGTATGCATTTATTTCAAATCTGCGCCAAAACTGCAGTATAAATGCATACATGTATGCACATATTGTTAAAACATGCATCTGCTGATGCATTTATTTAAAAACTGCATACCTACGTGCAACTTATTCACGTTTGCATGTATTTTGACATATATGCACACATGTATGCAGTTATATAGAAAAACTGCATACATGTATGCAATTTTTCAAACAGACGTGCATAAATATATGCATGTGTATTCGAATAGTTGCATAAATGTATGCAACTATTCGTAAAAGTTGCATACATTGATGCAACTTTTTTTTTTTAATTTCTGTTAACTTCCGAGAATATTTACAGATTTTAGAATTTTTTTTTTTTTTTTTAAGTGATAGCGCCTGAAAATTTGGACAGAAAACGAAAGAGGCGGAGGTATGGAAAGTGGCAGGCGGAAGATTCCAGGCGGCAGCTAAAATAGGGGGCGGGTTTGCAGAGAAAACATTAATTACAGGGATGTATTGTGAATTTAAAACTTGCAAAATAGTTGCATACATGTATGCAACTTTTGCCAATAGTTGCATACATGTATGCAAGTATTTCTGAAGCTGTTTTAGTTGAAAATGCATGCAGAAACTTGCATACATGTGTGCAACTATTTGAAATACTTGCACACATGTATGCAAGTATTTACATGTGAAAATAAAATGTGTGCAGAAACTTGCATACATGTATGCAACTATTTTAAATACTTGCACACATGTATGCAAGTATTGCATGTAAAAATATAACAGAGAAATACTTGCACAGATGAATGCAAGTATTCCAAATATGTGCATGATTTGATGCAAATTACTGCATTTTTCGTTGTTTTCTGTATTTTTTCGATTTTGATGCATGTTTTGATTTTATTATGATCTGAATTTTTGGGCGAGTACATGTTTTATTTAAATACGAATTTACGTGATTTTTTTATATTTTTTTAATATTTTTTTTATGAATTTTCGAAAAACAGGGACTAAATTTACAATAAGTTTATGACCGGGTTTTTTTTTATATTTTGAAACCTAATAGGGACCTCTAAAAAACGCACCCTAAATTTAAACGCCTTAAAAATAGCCATTTTTCAAATAGTCTCAGAATTCGACGAAAATAATTTTGTTGCGTTCGTATCGTCAAAACAAAGCTAAAAATGATTTTTCGGTAATTTTTAGAATTAATATACAATTATAATTGATTTTTTTGTGTAAACGGGCAATTTTTGAATTTAAAAATTCATTAAAAATTCATACAAGCTCAGAATTGAACGAAATTAATTTTTCTAGGTCCGCAGCATCAAAAAATAGCTAAATATATTTTTCGGGAATTTTTGAAGTTAATTTGTGGCCCTAGTGAATTTTCATGTACGGTCAATATTTAATTAATTAATTTTTAATAGGATTTTAAATAAAAAAACGCTACAGACATCAGAATTGGGGCCCGAGACATAGCCCATTGCGCTCAGAATACGTCAAAACCATAAGAACGACAGTAAGCATGCCTAATTCTGAGTTCGGGCCAAATCGGACCTTTATTGGGTAATTAAGGATTAAATAATCATTAGTTAAACCTAATATTATATTATAAATTCGCATTGCTACAGTACCCCGTCTTCTTCCTCCTCATTTCAGCCGCACCAAAACCCACCATTCCTCAAAATTTCAGACTCCAATTTCTCCTTCGTTTCTCAACGAAAACCTTCGCCGTTTGTCGCGTTTCGAAGAGATTTCCGAGCTCTTCAAATACATACCGAACCCAACCCTCCTCGTTGCCTGAAATCGCCGCCCCGACACCCTAAACCCGCCGCCGTTCGTGGTCAACCGGGCCCACCTGAAGCGTGCGCACCTCCCCGGGTTCCTGGCGCCGATAGCTCTCTCCAAGGCGGTCAATCTCCCGCAAACCGTTCGTAAAACCGTCGATCGTAGCTCGAGTTATCTCGATTCAAAATTTTGAACTTTAGGTAATGTTTATTTCAGATTTTGCGACGCTTTTAAATGTCGCTGTGTCAGTTGTTAAAAGTCAGAATTCTAATTTACACATGAATTTCAAATTTAGATCTTTTAGATCCGAAAACCGCCGTGACTCCGAACACGAGATCTGATCGAAATCACCTCCATTTCAGAAACAAGCAAGGTGAGAATTTATTTTTAATTTAATTTTAATTAATTTAATTACTATTCTTTTGTTGTTTAATGTTGAATGGTGAAAATGAATCGTTATGCGATGGATGTTATTCTATGTTGTGAATTCGATTTATGTTTAGATGATGTGATATTAGGTCTGAGTTTGAAGCGCTAGATCTGAATTGATGATGTGATGTTTATCGTTTGTGATTGAATTGGATATGAAAACGTTGGACAGAAAATTAAAGATGACTATTTTAAATCATCTTTTTATATTGAAAATTAGAAGATGGCAATTTTATGTTGATAAATAAAAAGATAATCTTTTTATAGTAAAAATTAAAAGATGAAACTTTAGGATGTTAATAAAAAAGACAACCTTTTTATATTGAAAACAAAAAGATGAAATTTTAACGATGAAAATAAAAAGACGATCTTTTTATATTTTAAATTAAAAAGACAATCTTTTTATATTGAAAACAAAAAGATGAAATTTTAACGATGAAAAAAAAAGACGATCTTTTTATATTTCAATTTAAAAAGACAATCTTTTTAGATTGAAAACAAAAAGATGAAATTTTGACGATGAAAATAAAAAGACGATCTTTTTATATTTAAATTAAAAAGACAATCTTTTTAGATTGAAAACAAAAAGATGAAATTTTGACGATGAAAATAAAGAGACGATCTTTTTATATTTTAAAATAAAGAAGTTATTATTTTTACATTGTTAAATAGTAAAGATCATATTTTTACTTTGTAAAATAGTAAAGATAATATTTTTACATGGTAAAATAGTAAAGTTGATATTTTTACTTTGTAAAATAGAAAAATGAATATTTTTACATTGTAAAATAGAAAAATTAATATTTTTTACATTGTAAAATAGAGAAGATCATATTTTTACCTCAAAAAATAGTAAAGTTAATATATTATAAATATAAAAAGATGATATTTTTGCATTGTACATAAAAAGAAAATGTTTTTACATTGTATGAAATGAAACATATTTTTATATGTTATTTATGAATGATTTTTCATCGCATGAAATAAACAACATTTTTATACATAATTTATGAATGAATTTTCATCACATTAAATAATTAACATTTTTATATGTATTTATGAATGAATACACACCGTATGAATAAATTACATTTTTATACGTAATTTAAATGTGAATTTACTTTGCATAACAAAAGTTACATTTTTATATGTAATTTATATATGAAGTTGCACCGTATGACAAAAATTGCATTTTTCTATGTAATTAAAATTGAAATTTACATTGCATGATTAAAATTACATTTTTCTATGTAATTTAGAAATGAATGATAACGGTAGAATGAAAATTACATTTTTACATGTAATTAAAATGAGAAATTTACACTGTAGGATAAAAATTATATTTTTAGATGTAATTTAAATATGAATTTATGTCGTATGATAGGAACTACATTTTTCTATGTAATTAAGATATGAATTTCCATCGCATGATAAAAATTACATTTTTCCATGTAATTTAAATTGATTTTGTACCGCATGAGAAAAGTTTCATCTATCTATATAATTTAGATGTGAATTAGAACGGTAAAATAAAAAAAATGACATTTTTCTATGTAATTTATATATGAGTTATAACGGTATGATAAAGATTACATTTTTCAATGAAATTAGAATATGAATTTGTATTGTATTATAACGATTACATTTCTTTATGTAATTGGGACTTGAATCTATAATGTAAAATAAAAATTTACATTTTTTTATAATGTAACAAAGAGGTAAAATTCACATTAAAATTAAAAAAAGAATATTTTATATATAATTAGAAAAGAGGACTGGCATTATAAATTAAAGATCTCATTTTTATATGAAATTAGAAATAGGAATTTGCGAGGAAAATTAAAAATTACATTTTTTTTATATGTAATTTGGGATGAGATTTACATCGTAGAAGAAAATTTACATTTTTATATGTAATTAGAATTTGAGAATTCGCATGATATAGAAAACAGGAAAATATTTACAAGGACAAAACTGAAGGCCTTTTTATCCATAAGGACAACCCACTAAAATTTTACTCAGAAGGACAATACATAGAAAAATAATTTTGGCCGCTACTTTTATCTTCTCCCTCTCTCACGTCGGCCGCTACTTTCAACTTCTCCCTCTCTCACGTCATTCTCGATTTCATCTTAAATCACGAAATCATAAAATCAGAAAACGCGAAATCACGAATTTCAGAAAATACTAAAATCAAAATTCGAAATAAAAGGAAAACATCACAAGATCAAAATCGAGAAGAAAATCAGTCGAAACCCTAAAAAATAAAAAAAATTGTCGATCAACAAAATCCCAATGGAAATCAGAATTGAATGGAATAAAAATATTTTACAAACGATGGAAATCACAATTGAAGAAGTCGAAATTGTTGAAACAATTTTTTTAGATTGGAAATGGTTTTTATTTTTATTTTACTAGTACAGCAGTTCGTAGGTATCATTTTTGTATTTTTGTAGTTATCATTTTTCCTGTTTTTAACTTTATAACGTAGCAGCAGTTTTTAGTTATCATTTTTCTATTTTTTTAGTTATCATTTTTCCTGTTTTAACTTTAAAAACATAGCAGCAGTTTTTAGTTATCATTTTGCTTGTAGTTATCATTTTTACCGTTTTAACTGTGTTTCATGTTTTTTCAGGAGATTTTGTTGCTGTGTTAATTTTGAAGTTATATTGTTGTATCAGCTTTGAAACTAAGTCGAACTTTTTTCATTTTAATCAATAAAACTGTGATATAAATTTTTTTCCCATTATTTTATCTTCAAAACATTGCATCAGTATTTAGGTATCATTTTTCTAATTTTTAAGGTATCATTTTTTCTGTTTTAACTGTGTTATGTGTTGTTTTGATGTGATTTTATTGCTGTGTTAATTTTGAAACTGTTTTTTTGCATCAACTTCGTCACTCAGTCGAACGTATTTCGTTTTATTCAATCAAACTGTGATGTAAACAATTTTTGCATTAATTTTTCTTAAAAACATTGATGCAGTTTGTAAGTATCATTTTCCTATTTTTTGAGGTATCATTTTATATGTTTTATTCAATCAAACTGTTATGTTTTATGTTATATTTTGTTATCAGTTTTATAAGTTGGTACGGCTAAGTTAAAGTTTTTCTCATTTTCAGAGTTCATGAATATCAGTTTTTTAATATTGTAGGTATTCATTTGTTTGTTATATTTTTTCATTAGTTTTTCTTCAAAACATTGAATCAGTTATTAGGTATCAGTTTTCTATTTTTTTGAGTATCATTTATAATGTTTTAACCGTGTTAAGTTTTCTTTCATGTGATTTTTTGTTGTATTAAAGTAAAAATGATACCTTAAAAAATATAAAAATGATTCCTTCAAACTGCAGTAATGTTTGACATAACAGAGAAATTACACTAAAAATGATACCTTAAAAAATATAAAAATGATACCTTAAAACTGCTTTGATGTTTAACATAACACATAAACTACAGTAAAAATGATAACTAAAAAATAGAAAAATGATAACTAAAAACTGCTGCTATGTTTTAAAGTTAAAACAGGAAAAATGATAACTAAGAAAATAGAAAAATGATACCTACGAACTTCTATACTATTAACGATTAAAAAAAAATTCCAATCACGAAAAAATTATTTCAACAATTTCGACTTCTTCAACTGCGTTTTCCATCGTTAGAAAAATATTACTATTCAATTCAATTGTGATTTCGAATGGATTTATGTTGTTCGACAATTTTTTTTTCTAGGGTTTTTGTTTCTCGCGATTTTTGTTTCGAATGCTTTTCTATTCGAATTCGATTTTGTGATATTTGAATTCGATTTCAAATTTCGTTTTTGTTTTATTCTGAAATTTGTGATTTTGCCATTCATGATTTCGTGTTTTTTGTATTTCGTGATGACTGATGCGCAAGAGGAGAGAAGAAGAAAGAAGCGGCCGATTTTTTTTTTCCAGTGTGTTGTCCTTTAGGATAAAATATTAGGCGGCTGTCCTTATGGATAAATTTTAGTGGGCTTTTGTCCTTAAAAAATTTTTTCCCTTTAGAAAATTACATTTCTATGTAATTAAAAGACGTGAAAACATGCATCGTATGGAAAAATTACATTTGAATGTAATAAGGAAGGAGAGTTAGTCATAGAATCAAATTTATCTTTTTAATATAAATTTAAAGGACAAAGACTGGAACGGTTATGAAAATTGCATTTTTAATGTAATTTAAAAGGTTAAAAATTTTCACTGTATTATTAATTACATTTATAATGTAAATAAAAAGAAAATTTTGCAATGTAACTGAAAAATAGAAATTTTACACTATAATGTTGATTATAATTTTCAGTGTAGTAGAAAGAGAAATTTTACGATACAAGAAATAAAGGGAATGCCATATAAATTTATATCTCAAGAAAGTTATATTTTATTTCGACATTGGGATTAAATAACCTGCTCATAATCATCAGTTGTTAGCATAATTTAAATTGGTTAAATCCATTAACCAATTATTTATTGGTATATCTATATGAAGTGTGTTGGCTGAAAACCCCACATGGGTATTGGGATGATATTTGACTGACACAAATCCCAATGTTAAATGGTATGTCTATCGTTAGATCGACAGGCTGCGTTAAGCGTTATTATTTAATTTTAACGCTTACACAATGAAATTTACACACTGGATGTAAATGGATGACTTGATGAATATATTGTTATTGAAATGATGCGTGTGAAATCCATATAATCCAAATTATATGGTGAATGATTGAGTCGCACTCCGATTCAGGTGTTGTTTTAAGAAGAATATTTGTACATTAAAAATCTTTTTTATATAAATAATTTTTTTAATAATTATTTTAAAATATGTTTTCTTTATAATGAATTAACATTTAAAGAGAAATCTTTTAATTAAGATTATTAGATTTTGAAATTATATTTAGTGATATGAAATAAATTGAGATGTGAAGTGGATTTATCGTGGACGATGTTTTTAAATGACATTTGTCCTTTAATCCAATTTACATTGAAATTATTATTTGGAATTTATAAATCTATTTTATAGATTTTAAAAAGGGCATTTTCTAAAAATCAAGTTTTCCAATATAATATATAAAGTTGGAATTAAGTGGAAATTCGATTGGTAATAATCGAAATAGGCTTCTGTAATAGAAGACCGATATTATATATGGAATTTAAGAGGCTTTGCCACTATCCCATTTATACTGTTAGTCCGATACAGAAATTTATAGCGATTATGTATTGATTTGATTTCTGTGGAGTTCCATATTTTGAAAATTGATTTGCGGGTTTATCGTAAACTGTGTTTTAAAGGACACTAGTTCTTTAACCGATTTAAGACAAGATTTATTTCTTAAAATAAATAACCTTGTAATAATGACTTTTGATATCAAATTAAAATATGGGAGTTTTAATAAATCTTTTAAGAAAGATTTAAAAAATTTATTTTCAAAGTTTATCTTTGATAAAATTAATGAGAACCTTTTAATATGAGTATTCTATTTAAAAGAATATTCGGGGTTGGAATGCGGCGTAATGTGTGATTTTCCAATATTTGATTTTTAATCACAAATTACGCGAGATATTCAGAAAGACCGGGTTTAACCCATTCTGAATAATCATCACGACGACCAAGAGTCGAAGATGAAGACGGTGGTAGAAGACCGAAGGTTTTCACATCGTTGGGATGATGATGAATGGTATCTTGAATTGGGACTGGACACCCCAAGGCAAGGTATTTGGTAATGATCGTCCAAACGTATTTGGAAATCGACGGACACGTTGTTTCGCTCGGACCCAGAGCGGACTTGTAAATGGATTGTGTGTTTGACATTGTATTCTTTTCTACTGTATTTGTTGAACGCTACTGATTATATGTTTCTGTTTGGTGGTGAAGAATTTATTCTTCACTTAACACCCTTCTCTAAGACGTATGAGCTTAGAGGTTATATATATATTGGTAGATAATCAATGATATGGTAGGGTCAGACAATGTGGCTTGCTAAGATGCAATTTATCAAGGCTTTGTTGAAAAGCAGGCCTTGTGGTAGATGATCAAAGCATAGTCTATTTAGGCATAGCTTTGTGTATATCGTGACTTCGTGAGCCTCACACACCGGCGGAGTCTAAAACAGGAGAAGGGAACGCATGGAGAGCATCACGTTTCTTTCTAGCTAAAGTGGTGTCAGTGACCTACCAGCCCTGACATTTTACTTATGTGGATGATGGAATGAGGCGCCTCGGATGATAGGTCCTATAGGACTGGGAAACGTGTGTTCAGGAATAACTAATCCGCAACTCGTACGGCGGACCGGCCCTGCAAGATCCAAGGGTTAACTGCGGGGAACCCTGAGACATTAGCTAGAGCGTCTCGAATCGGTAAGAAGCTCCTCCCTAGCCTTGACTCACGATGGAAACCAAAATCCAATACTCCCCATGCGGTTTTGATTGTATTACTAGTATGGAGGCATAACATATGGTACCTATGCTTCCTAGGATTGATATATTTACTTTGAAATGTTTTGAAAATATATACACACTAATAATATTATCGTTTTATCATATCAAGCATCTTCGACCATTATAAGGTAAAACTCTATCCTTCGGTTTGCGTTGCATTGTGTGATGGGAACTGGATCTTATGATGGTTTCATTTTTCTAAAAAGCATTGCGCTATTTTGACGATTAACTTTAATTTATGCACAGGTAATCCATTGGAATAAAACTCGTTCCGCGTTAGCGGCGTGGTCCTTGGATTTGCCTTATTACTATTAGTTATATTAGTTAAGAATTCTCACACCAGTCCCACGACTGACCCGTTGTTTGTTTCCACTTTTGCAAACTCGGGTGCCCTCTTTTCCACACGGGCAGTCGAGTAGCTTTTCGCAGATGTTCATCTCTTTAGCAGGATCCTGGATTGAAGCCAAAAGTTGTGTCCAGAGCATAGGAAAGTCTTCCGCTGTCTTAGTTATTTTATTTCCGATGCATTGTATTGTATTTAATGTAAAATTTATCTTCCGTTGTAATTAATGTACTCTGATATATATATATATAATGTACTCCGATGTAACATTTATTATGATGTTATAAAAGTCTGCTGTATTTTTTTTAATGTATTGTATTCCCAAAGTTAACGTATGCGGGTTTTGAACGGTCTTGGTCGATTTTGCGATCGATTTAGGTCGGGCGAAATCCGTGTCGTTACAGTTGGTATCAGAGCTTTGGTTAGCTCAAATCTTTGGGATACAACTCGTTAGAACTGAACAAAAGACTCATCAGAGATTGAATTAGTAATATCCAATAAGAATACTCATTAGAGATAGGATCAGCAGTATCCTAGAATGAGAAACTCATTAGAGATGGGGTTAGTAATGTCCTAGAATGAGTTCAGAGTGGAAAGATTATAACTAATGTATTTGTAATTATATATATAATCGGAATTTAGAAAATATGATTTTTGAATATATAAATTATATATTTTTAAAAATTTAATCAACTAATTGTTAGATGATTGTGTTGTGTGAATATTAATTCAACCTATGAAATTATTAAACAATAAATAAAAGAATGAAAAATTTAATTAGGTAAATAAACGAATTTCAGCTCATTTCCTTTTCGAGGACGAAAAGATTTTAAGTGGGGGAGACTGTAACAACCCTGAATTTTGGGGCCAATTTAAAATTTATTTTAAGTGATTTTAATGAGTTTTGATATTTAAAATAATCTATTTTAAATAATAATAATCACAAATTTGATTCAAAATCGAAGTTAGAATGAATAATTCAATTTTAATTATAAAAAGAGTTAGAAATAGCGCGGTAGTTTGAAAAGTCAAACTTGAACTTTGACTGACCGTACAGGATGCAAAATTTAACAGATTTTAGTGAAACCAAAAATATTAGAATCTGTTTAAAAAAATCTTTCCAACGAATCCGAAAAATTGAAATTTCATAGCAGGAATCAAAAGTTATGCCCAAATTAAAATTTAGAAAGGTCGCTAGGTAATTTGCATAGGTCAAAAATACTACTTTTTGCATACGAAGGAATTTGGATTCGAAACCACTTCCATTGAATTCAGAATGATGTTTCTACATTGAAAAACAGTAAACACTTATATATTTCGAGTTTAAAAAATTATTTGTTTAAAAATGTATTTTTAATATTAAATATACTGGCCTTAAAAATAGTCATTTTTCAAACGACCTCTGTTTTCGACGAAACCACTTTTGTTGGAACTGGAATGTCAAATTATTACTAGGTTTCAATTTTCAGAAATTTTCGAATTAATATGTGAGCGTGGCAGAGGAAAATGTGTTTTGACAATTTTAGTTAAATTTAAGGGTCCGTTTGGCACAGGTCCCTATTAAGTTTCAAAATTAGGCTCAGGTCCGGTCATAAACTTATTGTAAATTAGGTCCCTATTTTTCTTTTTAGAAAAATTGCATACATTTATGCAACAATTCATTAACGTTAGTTCAACTTTATTTGCATACATGTATGCAACAATTCATAATATTTGCATACATGTATGCAAATATTCGTTTAGAATAGTTGCATACATGTATGCAAAAATTCAAAATATTTGCATACATGTATGCAAATATTCGTTCAGAATAGTTGCATACATGTATGCAAATATTTTGAATAGTTGCATACATGTGTGCAACTATTCTGAACGAATATTTGCATACATGTATGCAAATATTCGTTCAGAATAGTTGCATACATGTATGCAAAAATTTAGAATATTTGCATACATGTATGCAAATATTCATCAGAATAGTTGCATACATGTATGCATAAATTCAAAATATTTGCATACATGTATGCAAATATTCGTTCAGAATAGTTGCATACATATATGCAACTATTTTGAATTTTTGCATACATGTATGCAACTATTTGTTCAGAATTTTTGCATACATGTATGCAAAAATTCAAAATATTTGCATACATATATGCAAATATTCATTCAGAATATTTGCATACATGCATGCGAATATTATGAATAACACGTAAAAATGAAAGCAGGGACTAAATTTATAATAAGTTTATGACCGGATGTGAGCCTAATTTTGAAACTTAATAGGGATGTGACACTAATTTTCACTAAATTTAAACGCCTTAAAAATAACCATTTTTCAAACAGTCTCAGAATTCGACGAAAATAATATTTTTGGGTTCGTATCATCAAAACAAAGCAAAATATGATTTTTCGGTAATTTTTTGAATTAATATATAATTATAATTGATTTTTTTGTGTAAACGGACAATTTTTGACTTTAAAAATTCAATAAAAATTCATACTAGCTCAGAATTGAACGAAATTAATTTTTCTAGGTCCGCAGCGCCAAAACATAGCTAAATATATTTTTCGAGAATTTTTGAAGTTAATTTGTGGCCCCAGTGAATTTTCATGTACGGACAATATTTAATTAATTAATTTTTAATAGGATTTTAAATAAAAAAAACGCTACAAACATCAGAATTGGGGCCCGAGACATAGCCCATTGCGCTCAGAAGACGTCAAAACCCTAAGAACGACAGTAAGCATGCATAATTCTGAGTTCGGGCCAAATCAGACTTTTATTGGGTAATTAAGGATTAAATAATCATTAGTTAAACCTAATATTATATTATAAATTCGCATTGCTACAGTACCCCGTCTTCTTCCTCCTCATTTCAGCCGCACCGAAACCCACCTTTGCTCAAAATTTCAAACTCCAATTTCTCCTTCGTTTCTCAACGAAAACCTTCGCCGTTTGTCGCGTTTCGAAGAGATTTCCGAGCTCTTCAAATACATACCGAACCCAACCCTCCTTGTTGCCTGAAATCGCCGCCCCGACACCCTAAACCCGCCGCCGTTCATGGTCAACCGGGCCCACCTGAAGCGTGCGCACCTCCCCGGGTTCCTGGCGCCGATCGCTCTCTCCAAGGCGGTCAATCTCCCACAAACCGTTCTTAAAACTGTCGATCGTAGCTCGAGTTATCTCGATTCAAATGTTTGAACTTTAGGTAATGTTTATTTCAGATTTTGCGACGCTTTTAAATGTCGCTTTGTCAATTGTTAAACGTCAGAATTCTAATTTACACATGAATTTCAAATTTAGATCTTTCAGATCCGAAAACCGCCGTGACTCCGAACACGAGATCTGATCGAAATCACCTCCATTTCAGAAACAAGCAAGGTGAGAATTTATTTTTAATTTAATATTAATTAATTTAATTATTATTCTTTTGTTGTTTAATGTTGAATGGTGAAAATGAATCGTTATGCGATGGATGTTATTCTATGTTGTGAATTCGATTTGTGTTTAGATGATGTGCTATTAGGTCTGAGTTTGAAGCGCTAGATCTGAATTGATGATGTGATGTTTATCATTTGTGATTGAATTGGATATGAAAACGTTGGACAGAAAACTAAAGATGACAATTTTTGATCATCTTTTTATATTGAAAATTACAAGATGGCAATTTTATGTTGACAAATAAAAAGATAATCTTTTTATAGTAAAAATTAAAAGATGAAACTTTAGGATGTTAATAAAAAAGACAATCTTTTTATATTGAAAACTAAAAGATGAAATTTTAACGATGAAAATAAAAAGACGATCTTTTTATATTTTAAATTAAAAAGACAATCTTTTTATATTGAAAACAAAAAGATGAAATTTTAACGATGAAAATAAAAAGACGATCTTTTTATATTTTAAATTAAAAAGACAATCCTTTTAGATTGAAAATAAAAAGATGAAATTTTGACGATGAAAATAAAAAGACGATCTTTTTATATTTAAATTAAAAAGACAATCTTTTTAGATTGAAAACAAAAAGTTGAAATTTTGACGATGAAAATAAAGAGGCGATCTTTTTATATTTTAAAATAAAGAAGTTATTATTTTTACATTGTTAAATAGTAAAGATCATATTTTTACTTTGTAAAATAGTAAAGATAATATTTTTACATGGTAAAATAGTAAAGTTGATATTTTTACTTTGTAAAATAGAAAAATGAATATTTTTACATTGTAAAATAGAAAAGTTAATATTTTTACATTGTAAAATAGAGAAGATCATATTTTTACGTCGTAAAATAGTAAAGTTAATATATTATAAATATAAAAAGATGATATTTTTGCATTGTACATAAAAAGAAAATGTTTTTACATTGTATGAAATGAAACATATTTTTATATGTTATTTATGAATGATTTTTCATCGCATGAAATAAACAACATTTTTATACATAATTTATGAATGAATTTTCATCACATGATATAATTAACATTTTTATATGTATTTATGAATGAATTCACACCGTATGAATAAAATTACATTTTTATACGTAATTTAAATGTGAATTTACTTTACATAACAAAAGTTACATTTTTATATGTAATTTATATATGAAGTTGCACCGTATGACAAAAATTGCATTTTTCTATGTGATTAAAATTGAAATTTACATTGCATGATTAAAATTACATTTTTCTATGTAATTTAGAAATGAATGATAACGGTAGAATGAAAATTACATTTTTACATGTAATTAAAATGAGAAATATACGCTGTAGGTTAAAAATTATATTTTTAGATGTAATATAAATATGAATTTATGTCGTATGATAGGAACTACATTTTTCTATGTAATTAAGATATGAATTTCCATCGCTAGATAAAAATTACATTTTTCTATGTAATTTAAAATGATTTTGTACCGCATGAGAAAATTTTCATCTTTCTATATAATTTAGATGCGAATTAGAACGGTAAAATAAAAAAAATGACATTTTTCTATGTAATTTATATATGAGTTATAACGGTATGATAAAGATTACATTTTTCAATGAAATTAGAATATGAATTTGTATTGTATTATAACGATTACATTTCTTTATGTAATTGGGACCTGAATCTATAATGTAAACTAAAAATTTACAATTTTTTGTAATGTAACAAAGAGGTAAAGTTCACATTAAAATTTAAAAAAAAAAATATTTTATATATAATTAGAAAAGAGGACTGGCATTGTAAATTAAAGATCTCATTTTTATATGAATTAGAAAAAGGGTTTTGCGAGGAAAATTAAAAATTACATGTTGTAATTTGGGATGAGATTTACATCGTAGAAGAAAATTTACATTTTTATATGCAATTAGAATTTGAGAATTCGCATGATATAGAAAATTACATTTCTATGTAATTAAAAGACGTGAAAACTTGCATCGTATGGAAAAATTACATTTGAATGTAATTAGGAAGGAGAGTTAGTCATAGAATCAAATTTATCTTTTTAATATAAATTTAAAGGACAAAGACTAGAACGGTTATGAAAATTGCCTTTTTAATCTAATTTAAAAGGTAAAAAATTTTCACTGTATTATTAATTACATTTATAATGTAAATAAAAAGAAAATTTTGCAATGTAACTGAAAGATAGAAATTTTACATTATAATGTTGATTATAATTTTCAGTGTAGTAGAAAGAGAAATTTTACGATATAAGAAATAAAGGGAATGCCATATAAATTTATATCTCAAGAAAGTTATATTTTATTTCGACATTGGGATTAAATAACCTGCTCATAATCATCAGTTGTTAGCATAATTTAAATTGGTTAAATCCATTAACCAATTATTTATTTGTATATCTATATGAAGTGTGTTGGCTGAAAACCCCACACGGGTATTGGGATGATATTTGACTGACACAAATCCCAATGTTAAATGGTATGTCTATCGTTAGATCGACAGGCTGCGTTAAGCGTTATTATTTAATTTTAACGCTTACACAGTGAAATTTACACACTGGATGTAAATGGATGACTTGATGAATATATTGTTATTGAAATGATGCGTGTGAAATCCATATAATCCAAATTATATGGTGAATGATTGAGTCGCACTCCGATTCAGGTGTTCTTTTAAGAAGAATATTTGTACATTAAAAATCTTTTTTATATAAAGAATATTTTTAATAATTATTTTAAAATATGTTTTCTTTATAATGAATTAACATTTAAAGAGAAATCTTTTAATTAAGATTATTAGATTTTGAAATTATATTTAGTGATATGAAATAAATTGAGATGTGAAGTGGATTTATCGTGGACGATGTTTTTAAATGACATTTTTCCTTTAATCCAATTTACATTAAAATTATTATTTGGAATTTATAAATCTATTTTATAGATTTTAAAAAAGGAATTTTCTAAAAATCATGTTTTCCAATGTAATATATAAAGTTGGAATTAAGTGGAAATTCGATTGGTAATAATCGAAATAGGCTTCTGTAATAGAAGACCGATATTATATATGGAATTTAAGAGACTTTGCCACTATGCCATTTATACTGTTAGTCCGATACAGAAATTTATAGCGATTACGTATTGATTTGATTTCTGTGGAGTTCCATATTTTGAAAATTGATTTGCGGGTTTATCGTGAACTGTGTTTTAAAGGACACTAGTTCTTTAACCCGTTTAAGACAAGATTTATTTCTTAAAATAAATAACCTTGTAATAATGACTTTTGATATCAAATTAAAAAATGGGAGTTTTAATAAATCTTTTAAGAAAGATTTAAAATTTTTATTTTCAAAGTTTATCTTTAATAAAATTAATGAGAACCTTTTAATATGAGTATTCTATTGAAAAGAATATTCGAGGTTGGAATGCGGCGTAATGTGTGATTTTCCAATATTTGATTTTTAATCACAAATTATGCGAGATATTCAGAAAGACCGGGTTTAACCCATTCTGAATAATCATCACGACGACTAAGAGTCGAAGATGAAGACGGTGGTAGAAGACCGAAGGTTTTCACATAGTTGGGATGATGATGACTGGTATCTTGAATTGGGACTGGACACCCCAAGGCAAGGTATTTGGTAATGATCGTCCAAACGTATTTGGAAATCGACGGACACGTTGTTTCGCTCAGACCCAGAGCGGACTTGTAAATGGATTGTGTGTTTGACATTGTATTCTTTTCTACTGTATTTGTTGAACGCTACTGATTATATATTTCTGTTTGGTGGTGAAGAATTTATTCTTCACTTAACACCCTTCTCTAAGACGTATGAGCTTAGAGGTTATATATATTGGTAGATGATCAACGATATGGTAGGGTCTGACAATGTGGCTTGCTAAGATGCAATTGATCCAGGCTTTGTTGAAAAGCAGGCCTTGTGGTAGATGATCAAAGCATAGTCTATTTAGGCATAGCTTTGTGTATATCGTGACTTCGCGAGCCTCACACACCGGCGGAGTCTAAAACGGGAGAAGGGAACGGAGGGAGAGCAGCACGTTTCTTTCTAGCTAAAGTGGTGTCAGTGACCTACCAGCCCTGACATTTTACTTATGTGGATGATGGAATGAGGCGCCTCGGATGATAGGTCCTATAGGACTGGGAAACGTGTGTTCAGGAATAACTAATCCGCAACTCGTACGGCGGACCGGCCCTGCAGGATCCAAGGGTTAACTGCGGGGAACCATGAGACATTAGCTAGAGTGTCTCAAATCGGTAAGGAGCTCCTCCCTAGCCTTGACTCATGATGGAAACCAAAATCCAATATGCCCCATGCGGTTTTGATTGTATTACTAGTATGGAGGCATAGCATATGGTACCTATGCTTCCTAGGATTGATATATTTACTTTGAAATGTTTTGAAAATATATCCATACTAATAATAATATCGTTTTATCGTATCAAGCATCTTTGACCATTATAAGGTAAAACCCTATCCTTCGGTTTGCGTTGCATTGTGTGATGAGAACTGGGTCTTATGATTGTTTCATTTTTCTAAAAAGCATTGTGTTGTTTTGACGATTAACTTTAATTTATGCACAGGTAATCCATTGGAATAAAACCCGTTCCGCGTTAGCGGCGTGGTCCTTGGATTTTCCTTATTACTATTAGTTATATTAGTCAAGAATTCTCACACCAGTCCCACGACTGACCCGTTGTTTGTTCCACTTTTGCAAACTCGGGTGCCCTCTTTTCCACACGGGCAGTCGAGTAGCTTTTCGCAGATGTTCATCTCTTTAGCAGGATCCTGGATTGAAGCCAAAAGCTGTGTCCAGAGAATAGGAAAGTCTTCCGCTGTCTTAGTTATTTTATTTCCGATGCACTGTATTGTATTTAATGTAAAATTTATCTTTCGCTGTAATTAATGTACTCTGATATATATATATATATATATATATATATATATATATATTCTGTACTCTGATGTAACATTTATTATGATGTTATAAAAGTCTGATGTATTTGTTTTAATGTATTGTATTCCCAAAGTTAACGTATGCGGGTTTTGAATGGTCTTGATCGATTTTGCGATCGATTTAGGTCGGGCGAAATCCGTGTCGTTACATGTTCTCATTGGATATTACTAATCCAATCTCTGATAAATTCTTTCGTTCGATTATAATGTGTCTTGTTCTCGAGCTCTATAAACCAAAGCTCTGATATCAAAATGAAACGACCCAAACTCGCCCTTATGGGGAAGCCCGGATTGAGTTGAGAACACGACAAATCAGAACACAACAGAAGAACATTTCATTGCTTATTACAACTATTTACATCAGAGTACAAGAATATAACAGAGTATGAATAAATAATATACATTGGAAAATATCAGAGATTAAATTACAAAGCAGCGGAAAATTAATACATATCACAACTGAAAGAAATACACGGATATAGATCTTTTCGAATATTGTCCCAACTGTAAACCAGGATCCTGTGAAAATAAATCTACAAAACCAAAACTACTAGCTGCCCATGTGGAAAATATGGGCACCCAGAGTTTAGGTTAAAACAATAAACTCCAGGTTAGTCATGAGACTAGTGTGAGAACTAAAACAGTTATTAGCGTAACTTCTTTACTTTAAAACTTGGGAAAATCATGGGACCACGTCATGTAACATGGAACGGGTTTACTCCACATGAGCCTCGGTTTAAAATAAAACAATGCAATGTTTTTTGGAAAAATGAAGCTATTATAAGTGTAATGACCCGTATTTCTACGGTATAATAATGAAGTTATTTAACTATTTAAATAACGAATATATTAAATAAACGACAGTTGAACGTATAAATTGTAATAATAATTATAATCGAGCCCGTAACATCGCGGCAGTTCATTATTTGGCGATTCGAACTTCAACTGAATATACGGAATTCGTTATAAGTCGGATTTCTGTGAAACAAGAAACGTTGGAATCTGTTAAGACATGTTTTTCTAATGAAAGAGAAAAATGAAGATTTCATCGTGTAGATTGTAAGTTATGGCCAAATCAAAATTTAAAATAGTCGCTATGGAATTCGTATATAATTCGTAACACTTTATATACGTTATAAAAGGATTTTCAATATAAATTGAATATCGATTCAACCGGAACTCAGAATATGGAGTATATAATTATCCTGGAGCCGTATGATATTCTATTATGAATATATATGATAATATTAATTTATTAATATTTAATTAAATTGTTTTAAATATATTTATATTTAAAACGGTCTAATTAGAGCCTTAGAAAATAGCAACTTTCACAAACGACCTCCAAATTCGACGAAACTAATTTTAATAGATCCGGAATATTAGATTATTGTTAGATATCAATTTTCGTAATTTTTGGAACCAGTATGTGGCCGTACAAATTTTTAATGTGAAAAACAGTCGATAAATCGACCTTTGAAAATACGCTGTGTGAGCAAATAGAGTCGGAATTTAACGAAACCAGTTTCATTGGGTCCGTAATGTCAAATTGTTGCTGCATGTCAATATCCATGATTTTTGGATATTGTATGAGATCGTAGGAATTTTTAGAAGCCAAAAATGAATATAATTTAATTAAATTATCGTGCACCCTTAATCTGTAATTTTGGAGATTTCACAATATGAGTCAAACTACTGATATTAATATATTTTTGGGATCGTGGGGCATTGCTCGTCGCACTGGTATGTTTGTCTCCTGTCGGTGCGAGTCCCTAAGTGATAAAACGGTGTGTAGCGTCGGTACCCTAATTAAAATATCCTAGTTTGTGGACTGAAACAAAACAACCAAGAAGACTAAATTATGCCACGTTATTCACTTCTGATACCACACCCTTCTTTAAAAATCACGATATGTTCCTTTTCCATCACTTAACAAAATTGAAAAGAGCTTCAGCTCAAAACAGAAAATGGCCGCTCGAATCAAACTAAAAAAATCGCTCCTCTTTAATCTTTCTTCCTCCCCGTACTCAAATCAAGACCTCGTTCGATCTTCTGTAGCGCGATAAAGAAGTCTCCCTTTTTTTGGTCTCGAGTTTGACTCGATTTAGGAAATCGATATTTGTTCAGCCGCGTCGACGAGGGAGAGTCAGACCTCTCGTGTTAGCTCAGGCGTCGAACAGGAAGTCGAGGTCGCGATTTTCTGGAGCTCGACATATAAAGCAAAGTCGCGACTGGGATGTCAAAGTCGCAGTCACTGTTAGGGTTCATCGGTGATGTCGAAATTGTAGCAGTAGGTGGTTGAGGGGGAGTTCGAGTGGTATAAGTCAGATCTGGGTTCGTTTGCTTTCCAGTTAAGCATGAGGATGGGTGAGGTGGAGTTTCAAATTTGAGAAAGGCGAAGTCTCTGCATGTGTGATAATTGGCAGAAAACGGAGATAAGGGAAAGAAGAGGCTGTTGGCATGTTTATGGAGGAAGTTGACTGGTGGAGAAATGGTGTCGGTTGGGGAGTTGGATAGTATATTTCGTTTGAGTTTAATGGGGTAAAGAAACGAAACTGAGATGATGGGAGATTGGCTGTGGCCATTGCCACAGGAAGGTGCTTACGGTTATTTCAGGGGTAAAGGAGATTTTGTGTTTCCATTTTTATGAAGTATGGGAGTTTGTTTGGGCGTGAATACCATTGAGCGAGAGGTAAATAATGGTGGATGTATTTACTGGAAAGAGCGGTTGTGATTGGGGGTGAAGTTGGTTCTTGTTTTGACGAGAAGAAAATGTTTGAAGGTGCGGTTTTAAATATGCGGGAATAATGAACGTTGAAATGGATAAAGATTTGCGGGTTGAACCGAATATAAAATGTTTGACGAACGGTTCGTCACGTTAAATCATACGAGCATATGATAAGCACTGGAACTGGTTTGAAATGGATATGGAGCTCGTCTCAATTTATTACAATCAGAATCGTCGACCGTAAATCGTTGGTTAATGATTACGGACAATGTGAGTAAAACTCACTAACTCTCCTCAATTTATATTTTAATATAAATTGTACTTTATTTATTGACTACTGTAGATTGATTGTTAAACTGGACTGTTAAATAGATTTGATTGAAAACATAGCTATAGTTAGTCTATGTACTGTTAATCAAATACGGTTCTATACAGCAGGATATTTCATTTCAGTATATTATACTGTGTAACATTTGTGGATGCAGGGAGACAGGTTGGAGGAATCCGACTGGATTCCTCAACAATTATTTTACTGTTTTCATATGTTGTGTTATATGATGTGTTATATAATCTGTTCTAGATTATGTGTGTTAGAATGATATTAATCATTGCTATTCGATATTTTAAATATCATAAGAAACCCTGAGTTGTAAAAAGGAATATTTCAACGTATATGGAAATAAAGGAATTTTATAAAATCACAGGATTTTATAAAAGGAAAATATTTATAAAACGAACACGGTTTTATGAAAAGGAAATTGTTTATAAAAATGAACACGGTTTTATAAAAAGGAAATTATGTATAAAACGAACACGGTTTTATGAAAAGGAAATTATGTATAAAACGAACACGGTTTTATAAAAGGAAATTATATATAAAACAAATAGAGTTTTATAAAAGGGATATTTATTTAGAAAATAAATAGAATTGAAAAGGGGAATATTTATGTAGAAAATAAATAGAATAAAGAAATATTTATTTAGAAGATAAATAAAACGTTATAAATAGAGAATATTTGTAATTGAAATCAAATGTTATAAATAGGAAATATTTGTAACGGTAAATAGAAGTTATAAATAGGAAATATTTGTAACGGTAAATAGAAGCTATAAATACGAAATATTTGTAACGGTAAATAGAAGTTATAAATAGGAATATTTGTAACGGTAAATAGAAGTTATAAATAGGAAATATTTGTAATGGTAAGTAAACGTTATAAAAAGGAAATAGTTGTAACGGAAAGTGTAGTTTATCAAAAGGAGTTAATCAAACGTAGTTTATCAAAAGGAGTTAATCAAACGTAGTTTATCAAAAGGGGTTAATTGAATATAGAAATTAAGAAGTTAAGTTAAACAAAAATTAGAAACAGACTAGAGATTAGTAAGTTGAATAGTTTTCTGAGTATCGATCTGATGTTGGTTTCGGCCTTCGGGGTTTATACTTAGAGAATTGTTCTCTTACTAGTTTACAGTTAAGGACTAATAGTTGTGGAATGGTAGTGATGCGTAAATGAGGATTGGAAATGTTTTCCAATGTTGAAAAACGTATATTTTCTAATTTTGGAAAATAAGGAAATATGAATATATATATATATATGAATATATATGTTCGATGATTGGATCGATAATTCCATTTGGAATTAAGATCGTTGTTTGTACACCGACATGTTTTCGTTTGATAGTTAAATCATAGACTATCGAAGTTTTGACCATTTTACGTTGTTAATATGGAGAGACCGGTTGGATTATTATCCAAAGAACCACTCCGTATTGACATAAGCGTTGTGATCAAATACGATATTGATAATTGAATACGGTGTTATGCAAGGGCTGTCATGTTTACAGAATAGTGGCTTCGGTTTCGTTCAGTCCCAGAACGAACATATATGGACGAATGTCTGACAGAATATTTCCAATGATCGAATGAGTTGGACTATACAAATATATATTGTGGCCAACGGATTTATTCCCTTCGCATAATATCTAGAATCTATTTGTATAAATCCAACTAATGATTAACGGATCTGATAATGTGGCATTCAAAGTATTTGTGCTATCAATGGAAGATAGATAAGCATAGCTTCTAGCCTCACATCCGTTAAATGACAGAAATCGGGTAGGCAGCATGGCTAAGTCGGTCGCTCCGAAGTAGTGTGTATAATCACCTATCAAGAGAATATTCATTTGCTTCTTTAATCTATCAATGCTGTCCCATATATATACGGGAAACGGTTGCTGATCCCAACCGTTGGTGATATACATTCGATACACTCAAGCGAAATGAGTGGTCGGTCATGTGTGGCTGAGTTGCAAGATGTTCTTATTGAACTCCAGTGTATCGTTCCTAGAGTACACTGATCGGAAGGTGGTTCCATACCTTGTCATAGTTGGAAATCCATTTCCCAATACGTGCTTGCGGTTTTTGATTGTATACTATATATGTAGAATGTGAGATGCAAGCGTTTCTACTAGATTGATATTTAATTGTATTTAGACATTATTATAATACCAGACTAATATTGCTTTTCAAAGATGTTTGGATTCTCATAAGGGAAAAACCGGTTCCGTATTCACGGCGTGGTCTTATGAGATATCATATACTTGTTTAAATGATTTGAGTTTACTCACACCAGTCACATGACTGACCCAGAGTTTATTTTGTTTTTTCCTTGAACTCTTGGGTGCCTAAATTTGTACGGGAAGTCAAGTAGTCAGGATTTACAGGTATACTTGAAGAGCTGGAGCAGGAGGCTTCGGGACCATATAGCTATAGTTTATTTCCGCTGCGTTGTAAGTGTTGTACTATGATAACGTTATTGTATACATATACTGATTTTATTTCAAGGATATGTTATCTATTATATGTTATTCGTTGCGCTGTGAGGTTCGTGTTACTTTGATGTTGTTCTTCTTCTTCTTCTATTCTAAGTTTCTATCTTATCTATCCTCACCCTCTGTCTTCTTTCTATTTGTTTTTTGAATTTCCTGTATAATTTGGGGTTGGACTTGTGCTATTTAGTCAGCTCAAATTCCCCCGGATTTTCGGGTCACTACAGTTGGTATTAGAGCAATGGTTAAGTATTACCTTTGACTCTGTGGTGTAACTCAGTAGAGATGGGATTAGTAATATCCTAGATTGAGTTGAGTGTATATATACGAGTGAACGTATTTGTTATTCAATATTAAATGGTTTTATATTGTGGAGATTTATTGGTTGAGTTGTTTATGAATTCTGGTCGATCAGTTTGATCAACTGTATCGATAGGGGTTACTAAACACTCGAATACGATGAACAGACATGGTATGTTTTGAAAATAATATAGTATATTGATTGTGTTGGTTGATATTATAATCAAGAAAGATTATAAAAGTGAAATAGTTATAAATAACTAATTAGAATTCATGTAAATGAAGTATATGAAATAAGATGAATTAAATCTAAATTTAAATCATAATTTGGAATTAAAATAAGGAAATTTTAAGTTCCTGGGAGATTTTGAAAATGTTTTTCAAACTAAAAGTGATATAGTATTGAACTCACCTGGATCGCGGGAAAATAGATTCCGCTGATGGATCGATACATCATCGGTGTTCATTTTCGAATTTCTAAGTGACGGATTGCTACCAAAGGATTTTGTTTTTGAATTGTTTTGAGAAAACAAGTGTTTAGAAATTCAAATGTTTTGAATTGGTGTTATGATTTCAAATTGATTTGAAATAGACCAAGGAATTTAAGTTCTGAAATTAAAATTTAACTAATGAAGTTAAATAGATTGAGATGATGAAAGTGAATGGATAAGTAAAAAAGAATTTAACTGGAACTAAGTTAAATGAAACTAAAATGGGATTAGAGAATAATCTGAAGTGGAATTAAGTTGTTGAGTTAAGAGGTTGAAATTTGATAATGGAGTTTGAAATAAAAATTCGACTTAAGTATAAGCGAATGATGTGGTTTTGAAAATGGATTGATTGGAGTTAATTGAAATGACATGGATATATGTGAATTGGTAACAGATGGAAGGGATATAAATGTTATGCCCGACAAAAAGGTACAAGCTTATTTTATATATGAGTTTGGAATTAATGAGCCGAATTGGCAAGCCGCTTTGCTGTTTGATTTTTTTTTGGGTTGGAGAAGGCCTAGAGAGGCGAGTTGTGATTTGTCATATCGACCAATACAAAGGAGGTTATGGCGAAATTTTCCGATAATTTAAGGCATTAGAAAATTTTCAGTAGTTTTGAAAATTTTAGTTAGTCGGAAAGAATTAATAAATTAATTGAAATTAAATGGTTCAGTTGAAAATGAAAGTTGAGAGTAAACCAAAAGATATTTAAATCTATTTAGTAGAGTTAGTAACATTTTCCTAGTTTAGCAATTTCGAGGATGAAATTATTATAGGGGGGGAAGAATGTAATGACCCATATTTCTACGGTATAATAATGAAGTTATTTAACAATTTAAATAACGAATATATTAAATAAACGACAGTTGAACGTATAAATTATAATAATAATTATAATCGAGCCCGTAATGTCGCGGCAGTTCGTTATTTGGCGATTCGAACTTCAACTGAATATACGGAATTCGTTATAAGTCGGATTCCTGTGAAACAAGAAACGTTGGAATCTGTTAAGACATATTTTTCTAATGAAAAAGAAAAATCAAGATTTCGTCGTGTAGATTGTAAGTTATGGCCAAATCAAAATTTAAAATAGTCGCTATGGAATTCGTATATAATTCGTAACACTTTATATACGTTATAAAAGGATTTTCAATATAAATTGAATATCGATTCAACCGGAACTCAGAATATGGAGTATATAATTATCCTGGAGCCGTATGATATTCTATTATGAATATATACGATAATATTAATTTATTAATATTTAATTAAATTGTTTTAAATATATTTATATTTAAAATGGTCTAATTAGAGCGTCAGAAAATAGCAACTTTCACAGACGACCTCCAAATTCAACGAAACCAATTTTAATAGATCCAGAATATTGGATTATTGTTAGATATCAATTTTCGTAATTTTTGGAATCAGTATGTGGCCGTACAGATTTTTAATGTGAAAAACAGTCGATAAATCGACCTTGGAAAATACGTTGTGTGAGCAAACGGAGTCGGAATTTAACGAAACCAAGTTCATTGGGTCCGTAATGTCAAACTGTAGCTGCATGTCAATATCCATGATATTTGGATATTGTATGAGATCGTAGGAATTTTTAGAAGCCAAAAATGAATATAATTTAATTAAATTATCATGCACCCTTAATCTGTAATTTTGGAGATTTCACAATATGAGTCAAACTACTGATATTAATATATTTTTGGGATCGTAGGGCATTGCTCGTCGCACTGGTATGTTTGTCTCCTATAGATGCAAGTCCCTAAGTGATAAAACGGTGTGTAGCGTCGGTACCCTAATTAAAATATCCTAGTTTGTGGACTGAAACAAAACAACCAAGAAGACTAAATTATGCCTCGCGATTCACTTCTGATACCACACCCTTCTTTAAAAATCACGATATGTTCCTTTTCCATCACTTAAAAAAATTGAAAAGAGCTTCAGCTCAAAACAGAAAATGGTCGCTCGAATCAAACTAAAAAAATTGCTCCTCTTTAATCTTCCCTCCTCCCCGTACTCAAATCAAGACCACGTTCGATCTTCTGTAGCGTGATAAAGAAGTCTCCCTTTTTTTGGTCTCGAGTTTGACTCGATTTAGGAAATCGATATTTGTTCAGCCACGTCGACGAGGGAGAGTCAGACCTCTGGTGTTAGCTCAGGCGCCGAACAGGAAGTCGAGGTCGCGATATTCTGGAGCTCGACATATAAAGCAAAATCGCGACTGGGATGTCGAAGTCGCAGTCACTATTAGGGTTCATCGGTGATGTCGAAATTGTAGCAGTAGGTGGTTGAGGGGGAGTTCGAGTGGTATAAGTCAGATCTGGGTTCGTTTGCTTTCCAGTTAAGCAAGAGGATGGGTGAGGTGGAGTTTCAAATTTGAGAAAGGCGGAGTCTCTGCATGTGTGAGAATTGGCAGAAAACAGAGATAAGGGAAAGAAGAGGTTGTTGGCATGTTTATGGAGGAAGTTGACTGGTGGAGAAATGGTGTCGGTTGGGGAGTTGGATAGTATATTTCGTTTGAGTTTAATCGGGTAAAGAAACGAAACTGAGATGATGGGAGATTGGCTGTGGCCATTGCCACCGGAAGGTGCTTACGGTTATTTCAGGGGTAAAAGAGATTTTGCGTTTCCATTTTTATGAAGTATGGGAGTTTGTTTGGGCGTGAATACCATTGAGCGAGAGGTAAATAATGGTGGATGTATTTACTGGAAAGAGCGGTTGTGATTGGGGGTGAAGTTGGTTCTTGTTTTGACGAGAAGAAAATGTTTGATGGTGCGGTTTTAAATATGCGGGAATAATGAACGTTGAAATGGATAAAGATTTGCGGGTTGAACCGAATATAAAATGTTTGACGAACGGTCTGTCACGTTAAATCATACGAGCTATGATAAGCACTGGAACTGGTTTGGAATGGATATGGAGCTCGTCTCAATTTATTACAATCAGAATCGTCGACCGTAAACCATTGGTTAACGATTACGGACAATGTGAGTAAAACTCACTAACTCTCCTCAATTTATATTTTAATATAAATTGTACTTTATTTATTGACTACTGTAGATTGATTGTTAAACTGGACTGTTAAATAGATTTGATTGAAAACGTAGCTATAGTTAGTCTATGTACTGTTAATCAAATATGGTTCTATACAGCAGGATATTTCATTTCAAAATGAAATATGATGTATATTATACTGTGTAACATCTGTGGATGCAGGGAGACAGGTTGGAGGAATCCGACTGGATTCCTCAACAATTATTTTACTGTTTTCATATATTGTGTTATATGATGTGTTATATAATCTGTTCTGGATTATGTGTGTTAGAATGATATTAATCATTGTTATTCGATATTTTAAATATCATAAGAAACCCTGAGTTGTAAAAAGGAATATTTCAATGTATATGGAAATAAAGGAATTTTATAAAATCACAGGATTTTATAAAAGGAAAATATTTATAAAACGAACACGGTTTTATAAAAAGGAAATTGTTTATAAAACGAACACGGTTTTATAAAAAGGAAATTATGTATAAAACGAACACGGTTTTATGAAAAGGAAATTATGTATAAAACGAACACGGTTTTATAAAAGGAAATTATTTATAAAACAAACAGAGTTTTATAAAAGGGATATTTATTTAGAAAATAAATAGAATTGAAAAGGGGAATATTTATTTAGAAAATAAATAGAATAAAGAAATATTTATTTAGAAGATAAATAAAACGTTATAAATAGAGAATATTTGTAATGGAAATCAAATGTTATAAATAGGAAATATTTGTAACGGTAAATAGAAGTTATATATAGGAAATATTTGTAACGGTAAATAGAAGTTATAAATAGGAAATATTTGTAACGGTAAATAGAAGTTATAAATAGGAATATTTGTAACGGTAAATAGAAGTTATAAATACGAAATATTTGTAATGGTAAGTAAACGTTATAAAAAGGAAATAGTTGTTACGGAAAGCGTAGTTTATCAAAAGGAGTTAATCAAACGTAGTTTATCAAAAGGAGTTAATCAAACGTAGTTTATCAAAAGGGGTTAATCGAATATAGAAATTAAGAAGTGAAGTTAAACAAAAATTAGAAACTGACTAGAGATTAGTAAGTTGAATAGTTTTCTGAGTATCGATCTGATGTTGGTTTCGGCCTTCGGGGTTTATACTTAGAGAATTGTTCTCTTACTAGTTTACAGTTAAGGACTAATAGTTGTGGAATGGTAGTGATGCGTAAATGAGGATTGGAAATGTTTTCCAATGTTGAAAACGTATATTTTCTAATTTTGGAAAATAAGGAAATATGAATATATATATATATATGAATATATATGTTCGATGATTGGATCGATAATTCCATTTGGAATTAAGATCGTTGTTTGTACACTGACATGTTTTCGTTTGATAGTTAAATCACAGACTATCGAAGTTTTGACCATTTTACGTTGTTAATATGGAGACACCGGTTGGATTATTATCCAAAGAACCACTCCGTATTGACATAAGCATTGTGATCAAATACGATATTGATAATTGAAGATGGTGTTATGCAAGGGCTGTCATGTTTACAGAATAGTGGCTTCAGTTTCGTTCAGTCCCAGAACGAACGTATATGGATGAATGCCTGACAGAATATTTCCAATGATCGAATGAGTTGGACTGTACAAATATATATGGTGGCTAACGGATTTATTCCCTTCGCATAATATCCAGAATCTATTTGTATAAATCCAAGTAATGATTAATGGATCTGATAATGTGGCATTCAAAGTATTTGTGCTATCAATGAAAGATAGATAAGCGTAGCTTCTAGCCTCGCATCCGGTAAATGACAGAAATCGGGTAGGCAGCATGGCTAAGTCGGTAGCTCCGAAGTAGGGTGTATAATCACCTATCAAGAGAATATTCATTTGCTTCTTTAATCTATCAATGCTGTCCCATATATATTCGGGAAACGGTTGCTGATCCCAACCGTTGGTGATATACATTCGATACACTCAAGCGAAATGAGTGGTCGGTCATGTGTGGCTGAGTTGCAAGATGTTCTTGTTGAACTCCAGTGTATCGTTCCTAGAGTACACTGATCAGAAGGTGGTTCCATACCTTGTCATAGTTGGAAATCCATTTCCCAATACGTGCTTGCGGTTTTTGATTGTATACTATATATGTAGAACGTGAAATGCAAGCGTTTCTACAAGATTGATATTTAATTGTATTTAGACATTATTATAATATCAGAATGATATTGCTTTTCAAAGATGTTTGGATTCTCATAAGGGAAAAACCCGTTCCGTATTCACGGCGTGGTCTTATGAGATATCATATACTTGTTTAAATGATTTGAGTTTACTCACACCAGTCACATGACTGACCCGGAGTTTATTTTGTTTTTTCCCTAAACTCTTGGGTGCCTAAATTTGTACGGGCAGTCAAGCAGTCAGGATTTACAGGTATACTTGAAGAGCTGGAGCAGGAGGCTTCAGGATCATATAGCTATAGTTTATTTCCGCTGTGTTGTAAGTGTTGTACTATGATAACGTTATTGTATACATATACTGATTTTATTTCAAGGATATGTTATCTATTATATGTTATTCGTTCCGCTGTGAGGTTCGTGTTACTCTGATGTTGTTCTTCTTCTTCTTCTATTCTAAGTTTCTATCTTATTTATCCTCACTCTCTGTCTTCTTTCTATTAGTTTCTTGAATTTCCAGTGTAATTTGGGGTTGGACTTGTGTTATTTAGTCAGCTCAAATTCCCCCGGATTTTCGGGTCACTACAATAAGACTCAGGTCCCATCACACAATGCAACTCAAGCTGGAGGATAGATAAACCCATTCAGGTTAAAATGGTATTTCTATACTTAACGCGGCTTCGTACTTTTATATTTTTGTGTCCATCCGAAAATGGACATCAAAATCCTAATTTTATTCTTCATTATATATTATTTTAAAATATTCATTATTTCAAAATATTCTATATTTTAAAATATTCTTTATATTAAAATATTCTTTATTTTAAAATGTTCTTTACATTAAAATGTTCTTTAATTTAAAATGTTCTTTATTTTAGAATGTTCTTTATATTTAAAATGTTCTTTATTTTAAAATGTTCTTTTATTTTAAAATGTTCATTATTTTAAAATGTTCTTTTATTTAAAAAATGTTCTTTAATTTTAAAATATTCTTTTATTTTAAAATTTTCTTTATTTTAAAATGTATTTTTTATTTCTAAATCGGAATGTGACTCAATCAATTACCATTTAATTTTCAGTTATATGGATTTCGTACATCGCATATATCCAATAATAATGATAAACAATCAACCGTCATCAAGAGTGCACCACACAACTGCATAAGCATTAAACATAAATAATTAATGCTTACAACAGTCTGTTAACCAATCGATTGACAGTGTATGTCAAATATCATCCCAATACCCGTGTGGGTTTTGAACCAACAAATACTGAATATTATTTGTGCAGTTGGGCGATGTGTAAAATATATCGTCCCAATCAATGTCAGTCAAATGAGTGTACATAAACAAATCGTTCGATTTGTAAATAAATATTTATTTTCATTTCAGGCGAAGCCATTTATTTATGCGTTAAAAATTATATTTTTAACGATAAAATATTTTATTTAACACGTGAATATTTTATATAGTTCATTTATTCAATAAAAATTATATTTTTATTGTTCTAACATTTTTCTGAAAATTTTGGCAGCATAACGGCGCGATACTAGAACCTGAATAAGGTCTAGCCTTATCCCTCGCCTAATACTGGCTTGCGCCATACACAAACCAAATTCTATCAATTCCATTCACATCCTAAACCAAATTCAACCAACTAAATCAATAAACACAAACAGCCAAACATCCATGGTTTCAATCGAAGATGTCGGGTGCTACTAAGAACCGTCTGCATCCTAGTATATATTTAACTGTAAACAAAATTAGAGTGAGAAGGAGTTCTCACCCAGAAGCTAAACCAATTCGTCGCGATTCTTCTAATGTAGGAAATTCTTGTCGTCGTGCTCGCTTTTGTCGTTCCCCGCAGTTGAATTCGCCTCTTCGGCTCTAGAATTTGCATATGGCCTCCAATCCTCATCAAACCTTGTCACTAGTCTGAGCGCGCCATTCCGGACAACTTTTTCCCAGTAGACTTTCTTCCAAAACTGCACCAATTTGCCGGAAATCACGAAAAATAACAGCAAATCCACGATCTTCAGACGCGTTTTCGGATAGCTCCGCAAACCAAAATAGGACTTCCATATATCCAAATCGAAGAGAAAATCATGGTCTTCGACTTTAGTACTGTGGTGTTTTGGCTACAAATGCACAGTCTGGGAGTTACTAGTGAAATAGTGACAGGGTGTTATTTGCAAAATGGGAAATTTGTGAAAAATGGGTTTTTTTTGTGTCGGGGGGCCACGGCTGGAGCTGGGTTGTGAGTGGCGGCGGCAAGGCCCGTCTGGGTGGCGGGATGGTGCTGGTGGTGGTGGTGTTTGGATTATAGGGTTTGCAATTGGAAGAGAGAAAGAGGAGGAGGAGAACGGGAAGAGGAGGAGGAGCTGATCGACGACCTGAGGGGAGGGGAGGAGCGGCAGCCCATGGTAGGAGCTCTCCATTTTTATTTTTTTATTTTTTTTTGAAAAGAGGAAGTGGAGAGGGAGAAAATAATGAAGGAAGGAGGAAAATTCATTTTACTAAGAGGTTTCGCCGCTCTTTCTCTCCGATCATCTAACTGCAAACGATCTCCATTATTGTTTGACCGTCAACACGAGTCCAACGAAACAAGTTTCGTCAAATTCCTTTTGACCGTCCGTTAAAATTGTTAAAGATGCTCAGATATTGTTCAAAAATGCGATTTTAGCGCACATTTTCTTCTTACACGCTAACTCCAAAAATCATGCCCTTTTGGATTTAACCATTATTGGATGATACGAATCCAAAAAAATTGAACCGAATTCTGAGATCGTCACAATAATGTTTCTTTGTAAAATGACTGCTTGTTTTATCCTGAACTGTTTTAACTCGCACAGCCACATACAAACTCCGTTCGACGCGCATTTTGGAACTCAACAATGATTTGTCATTATGAATCCAGAAAAATTTATACCGTCGAATTCTGAGCTCAAATGCAAAATTTCACTTTTTAAGGGCTATGCATTGATTTTCAAAATCGAATTTTCAATATTTCCAAAACAAAGCTTATAAATCAATTTAATAATTTTACTGAGTTTGTTTTGAGTCAAATAAAATATAAAAACTAAATTTTAAAATTATTCTCAAATTTTATTTAGCAAAAATAACCAATTTATAATCGCATATTCCTTAAAATAGCTTTAATCAAAATTTTAAATTGGTTCTGAAAATACGGGCTGTTACAGTTTTAATGAGTTTTTAATGCAAGATTAGCTCGAAATCGATGCTAAAACGTGTAACATTCGAACGGGTTTGCAGGGCGCTGGGGATGACGGGGATTGCCGTGAGGGTCGGTGATGGAGGATAATGAGGCGACGTTTCTCATGGCGTGGTTGGATCATCAGGCGACGGCCTGGAGGAGTGTGCGAGATGGAGAATCGAGGGCAAGCAAACTGGTTTCAACGGGTCCATATGTAACGGGAGGGAGAGAGATAATTAGTGGCTAACAATGTAATTAATTGTATCTTAATTTTCCCATATTATAAATCAATGTATTTAATGTTGTATCTTCTTCGTACGAGGTCGGATTTCGATGATTCCATTTGCGTTGTAATCGTGTTGAAAAATTCTACAACATGGAGCTGATCAGAACAAAAACTGAAGTAGTTGCATTTTTTTGATAAAATCAAGTGGTCGGTTTAATTTTATTAAAAAAAATTCAGAAATAAAGAATGACGGATTGAAAGCCAAAGTGAGAACTCCTTTTCACTCAAAATTATTTTACCGTGTTATTGTATTCATGTATAAAAATATATAGAATTACTAGTGTAGATTTTTATCCGTTTTAATCATTATAAATTGTATACGGTGCCTGTTAGCTCGCCTCCCTCATCCACAAACCATGGACGATTTAAATTGACTGTATTGTGTGTAGTTTGTGATGTTGAAATGTTTAACGAATAAAAAATAATGTTAACATTAATGTGGTAGTTGAAATTAAATTATAAAAATCCATTTATAATTTAAACAGTGAAAATTGGCTAATTAGAAAAAAAATTCAAACCAAGTTAGAATTGGTTAAATTTATTAACCAATGATTTATTTAAATAGACTGTTGTTGTTTGAAAACCCCACACGGGTATTGAGATGATATTTGACATACACTAATCCCAATATTTAGTTGTATGTCAATCGATGGGTTGACAGGCTGTGATGAGCGTTATTTATGTATTTTAATGCTTATACAGATGTAGAATTCACTTTGGATGATGTTTGAATGTTTGATGATTATTTATCATTACTATTGAATACATGCGATGTATGAAATTCATATAACTGAAATTATATGGTAATTGATTGACTCGCATTCCGATTCAGAAATACGAATATTTTAAAATAATATTCAGTGAAGAATTAAAATATGATTTTGATGTCCAATTTTGGATGGACACGAAAATATTGGAATATATGAAGTCGAGTAAGTAGATATTCGCCATTAAAACCCGAACGGGTTTATCGATCAATTTTATTCATTTTATAATGAATACGAAAAGGAAATGGATTTCAAAATCGGATATTTTGAAAATAGTATCATTTTAATGTTATAATGATATGGAATGTTCAATTCTGATTAAAAATTGAAAATGAAGTTGAAATCGTTTTGAAATGAATTTATAAACGAATTTATATATATAAAAAAATATACGTTTTGAAAAGGAAATCAACGATATATATATATACACATATATATACATATATATACATATATACATAAATATATATATATAATGGTTTGAACAGAACGCGTCGTGCAACGACCCTTTGCGAATTTCAACCATTAACTTCAAATTGATGTAATGAGAGATCCGACTGTCGAATTCTCCTCAAACCAGAACCATTTGGTTCGTATCGAAAAGACAATGAATATAAGAGATTTAAATTTGAACGGTTGGATTTCAAAATATGCCCAAATCAATTTCAGAAAAGGTCGTTATGGATGTAGTTCGGGGGCCGTTATTGGAAACCGACTGCAAGGGCCTTAATAAAATTATTAAAAATATGGAAAAATTGTGTAAAATCATAATAAATGATTTGGAAAGTTTTTGGATGAAACAAAAATCCATATTTGACATGATAAAAATATATTTTATCGAAATGAACTAGTTAATAACTAGAATAATAATCCAATTATTTTTAGAAATAAATAAATTGGATTTGTAAATGGTTTTAAAATAACCAGAATTTTCCAATGAATAAATTGAAATAGAAATCATCTTCGGAATATTTCGTTATTGTATTCCGTGATTATATGGATATTGTTGAGTAATTTGGAAGATACAGATATCGTTATTCCCAATACAATATCCGTTAGTTTCAGAATTTGATATTGAATATAAGCCGATATAATTTCTAATTAGAGCCTTGTATTTAATATCAAAGAGGATTTTGGGTTTGTTGTGAATGGTGTCTTTACTAACACTGTTCTTAAACCTAGTTGAGAATAGAATAAATCTGTTAATTATGATTCAAAGGAGTTTACCAATTAATTTAATTGGAATTGAAAAGAAAATTGATTTGGGTTTATCGTGGATAATGTTTTAAAAAACATTAGTTCTTTAACCCAATTAACAGTGAAGATATGATTTGGAATTTATAAATCTTTTATTAAGATTTAATGGAAATTTCCAAAGTAAAGCTTTCCAATTTAATATATTAAATTGGAATTGAATGGAATTCGATTTGGTAATAATCGAGATGGAGCTTCTGTAAAAGAAGACCGTTACTATATATTGAATTTAAAGGCTGTGCCTTATTTCATTTATATCATTAGTCTGATACAGAAATTTATATCGATTATATATTGATTTGTTTTTCTGTGAATATTCCATAGTTAATGGAAGAGGATTTGGGTTTATCGTAAACTATGTTTTAAACGACATTGGTTCTTTAACAAATTAAAGACAAGATTAATTTCTTAAAGTTGAATAATCATAAAGTAATGATTTTTGATATTAAAATTAGGTTGGAGTTTTAATGAATCTTTAACTAAATTGAAATGAGAATTGGGTAATTAAATTTATCGAATTTGAGAAGTGATCGAGAATGGAGTACCACCAGTTTTACTCCAAGCGATAGTTAAATCTTTAAATAGATTTGAACGTGGAATGGTAGTTAATTTTACCGATAACACCGTGGGTGTTATGTATGGAGTACTACCAGTTATACTCCATGGGATGAATAGGTTGGGATTGGAAAATAAAATAAATGATTACTTCGGTAAGGCTCGATAATCCCGATAAGTTTTATACACCTTAATTTGGTTTAGAATTGTGGATAAATAAAATAAAATCTTTTGAAATGGATATCCAAAGGAAGATTAAAGAATAAATTTAAAAGAATTTATCTTTGATAAAATTAATGGGAACCTTTCCCTAAAAATGTGAATATTTGAATAAACGAATATTCTGAATTGGAATGAGGCGTATGATGTGTTTTTATAGCACTTAATTATTGATTATAAAATGCGCGAGTTATTCGGAAAGACCGGGTTTATCCTATTCTGAATAACTGATACATCGACAAAAAGTTACGGTATTGAAGACTGGAGTTCTTTACATTATTTGGATGATTACTGATGTCTTGATTGGGTTGTACACCCAAGACAAGGTAATAAGTGGTGGTCGTCCAGACGTACTTGGAGATCGACCGGATATGCGAGGACCTCTCTCCTGTATTGGACATATGGGATGAGGAATAACGTGCCTTCGGTTTCGTTCAGACCCAGAACGGAATTGTGAATGGATGTGTGTCTGATATTGGATTTCATTCTGTATTGATTGATTTCTATTAAATATATATCTGTTTGGTGGTAGAGAATTTATTCTCTTTCTTAACACCCTTCTCTGAGACGTACGAGTTTAGAGGTTATATATTAATTGACATCAGTTGTATGGTATGAATTGTCAATGTGGCATGCTAAGATGCAAATGATCAAGGCTTTTGTTGAAAAGCAGAGTCTTGTGGTTGATGATCATAGCACGACTTTAAATAGCACAACTTTGTGTATAGCGTTAATCCGCGAGCCTCACACCTGGTATGAGTCAAAAACGGGATGGGACAGCAGGGAGTGCATGCGTTTCTTTCTAGCTAGAGGTAGTGCCATGGTATGGAGCTCAGGCATATTTTCTTATGCAGATGATGGATAGCGAGGCGCCTCGGATATAGGGCTATATGCTCATAGGGTCGACGTACAGATCTGTTTAGAGGTCCGATAGGACCGAGAAACATATTGTTCAGGAATAACTAATCTACTAAAGTAAGTATGAACCGACCCTACAAGATCCAAGGGCTCGCCAGCGTCTGAGTCCTGGGTCATTCCGCTAGAGATGGCCCGAAATCAGTAAGGAACATCCTTTGGCTCGACTCACAAATGGAATCCAATTTCCAATATGCGAATTTTTGGTTTTAGTTGTAAACCTATATGGCAATATAGTGGGATAGGGCGCTCATGCCATCTATGATTGATACATTTATATTTGATGTTGATTTTGGCACTATACATAGTAATATCAAAATGATTTGTTTTAAAACGTACCAAACATGTTTGGCTATTATAATGTAAAACTTTATCCTCCGCTTGCGTTGCATTGTGTGATGGGACCTGAGTCTTATAATAGCTTCATTTTTCAAAAAGCATTGCGTTATCTAGCAATTGTTTTATGGTATTCCTGGGAGGAAACCAGTTCCTTGTTATACGGCGTGGTCCCTCGGTTTACCCAACTTTAAAATAAAGTTAATAACTATTTTAGTTCTCACACTAGTCCCATGACTAACTCGGAGTTTATTGTTTCTACCTAAACTCTGGGTGCCCATATTTTCCACACGGGCAGCAAGTAGTTTTGGTTTTTGCGGATTTCTATTTCACAGGATTCTGCTTTACAGCTGGAGCTATATTAGGAAAGCTTTGTATCTGTGTATCTCTTTCAGTTGTGTTAGTCGATGTATTCCCGATGTACATTGTATTTATACATTTTTATTTCCGTTGCTTTGTAATTTGTATTTTAATCTATGATATTATTTTATTTCTACTATGTAATTTATTCTTTGATATTCTAGTACTCTGATGTAAATTGTGGTAATGACAATGAAATGTTCTATTGTTTTTGTTCTTATGCGTCGTGTTCTCAAAGCAATCCGCTATTTTGCTATCTCTTCGGAGATCGGAGGATTTCGGATCGTCGCACAACAGATCTTGTTCCGTGGAATTTTGATAATGTATGGAAATTATCGATTTAAAAAGTTACAATAGATTTTAAATATCATTAACTTAAATTATTAATTATTAATAACCTTGTTTAAACACTAACTGTTGCTTACCCCTCTCACTCATCAGCCTTCTTCCACAATAACATATGCACGCTTCTCCTCATGAATACCATAACTGCAAATTTATGCTACTGTATCTCCTCCTCCCCTTCACCGATTTCAACGAGATCACTACCATACTCCATCTCTTCGCACAAGCTTTAATCTCATCCTAAAAATGGTTAATATGATATCACCATCTCAAATACGACTTACGTCCGTAAGCTGTCGTTCCAGGAAAACCATCGACACAAAATCTCAACGCATACCCCAAAACTTTGCCAAACCATGCCATTTTTCACACTGATCACAAATATCACAGCCTAACCCCACCACGTTGCTTAAATCGAGAATGAACTGGAACCCTAGGTGTAACAACCCGGATTTTTAAATAACATGTTATAATGAATATCAAGGCCGAATTAAATGATAAAATCTGAATCAAGGGAAACGGGCTGTGCCATTGCGTTCGTCTCGGAAAAATACGCGAAATAGAGTCCGAGTTTTCGAAAAACGGAGTCCGTATGACCAAGTTATGGCCCAATGAAGTTTCCAGAAAATTCCAAGCCCGAAACAGTTCAAATTCGAATTCAGATTTGAATTTCAGCCAAAGCAGGTTAGGCGGGAATTTTCCCGCCACAGGCAGGGTCGACATAGGAGTCGACACCCCTGTCGACCCCCCTATGGGTCGACACCCCTGTCGACCCCCCCTATGGGTCGACACCCATGTCGACCCAGGGGTCGACACCCATGTCAACCCAGGGTTCGACCCCCCCTGTCGGACCAGTTTTTCTGGTGCACCAATTGTGACATGTTGAGTCTTGTTCCAGAAGTTTCTGACGTGATTGACGGACCTGATGTGTTTTAGCGTTAATCCTATGGTCTAAACTAACCTAATCACCTATAAAAAGACCCCTAGACCTAGCCTAAACCCTCATTAATCATTCCTACAACTAAATGCTGCCCAAATGTTTAATCATGGCCTCCACCCTCTTGTCATAGCCTCAATCTTCATTCATATGAGAGTTCCTAAGCTTGTTTGAGAGTTTCTAAGCTTGATTTAAGGCCAAAGTTCAACCCTTCTTCATCAAAGCAAGGATCTTTTGCTTGTTTCTCAAGGGTTTTCATTGGAGCTTGTCATTTGGGAGTATTTAGAGTTGCTAGCGGCTTCGTCTCATTCTTATTATATATTAATTATAGTCTTCATAGCATTGTAAGCCCTATACTACTCTTAGATTCTAACTATGAAGTTAAATGTTACATGTTGCAAGTTGAGTTTGGGCCTAAGTATGATATGTGCTTTGATTCTAACATGTTATGCATATGTTTACCCTATGCAAGTTTGTAAAGCTATCACCTTGACTTCGTGCATAGAAAGCTATGACCTTTGATTTGAAATGTTGCATTACGCAACATGAGAACTCTCATGACCTTTATGATAACTTGCATATAAGGTTATATGCGAACTTCTAGTCATCGTCCTATGTCATCTAGGACCATGTACCACCTATTCGCTAAGTTTGAATGTTATGCATGTTTTGAGGCTTATAATGTAATATGCAAGTTTATGATCTCTCATAAGACTTATGTTATCTTGCATATGATGTTATATGCGAATCACTAGCCATCATCCTATGTCATTTATGATCATGTTTCACCTATTTGCTTAAGTTGATATTATGCATGTTTTGAAGCCCATGATGTGATATGCAAGCTTATGAACATATTTATGCCTCATGTGCCACCATGATTAACTTGTGGCCAAAGCACCCTTATGCTACTATGCATGCTTGTGGCTAAATCACCCTTATGCTATTCGACATGTATGAGGCCAAGTCACCTTTTATGCTATCATACATGTTGAGGACATATGCTAGTATGTTGAACCCCTTTTGGCCTCAAATATCACCATGTTTAGTTTGTGATAGACTTTGCCATCTTATGCCCACCATGTCGTATGGTTACGTTCCCTCTTTGATCTACTTGCGTTAATGCGAATTTACGTGCGATGGGAATACGTTATGGGTAATTGGGCAAACTTAAATAACATGAGAACATGACTTGAAAATATAACATGAAAGTTTGACATATGTTTATGCTTGAAACATGGACTCGGACATGACTTCTAGAAAACATGAGAATGGCCAACTCGAGGTTGGGTTGAGTTTGTAGCATAAATCTACCCGGAACCGACCGGCTTATTTAGTGGCTACAAACAATAGGACCCAATGTGAGTAGTTGGTCATGTTGTGCTTAAACCCGAGGTTAGACTAGGTTGTGGTGTAAAGCTACCCGAACCCGCCCGGCTTAACTAGTAACCACAACAAGGTCTAATGTGAGAGGTTGGGTGCATTAAATTAACTAATGCCACATGATAGGGTTAAGTCATGGACCACCTGAATATACTTAACCACATGAACATGATGGGTTGATAGGGTTAAGTCAACATGGACACACTTAACCAACCCAATGCTTAGTTGGATAGGGTTAAGTCGTGAACCTTTTTAGGAACACTTAACCAACTTGATACGTGGTTTGGATTGGGTTAACCACACTTAACCTACTAGAAAACCCTAGTTACGCGGTCCTTCTCACCAGTAACCCACTTGGGAGTATCGGATACTCTAGGGACTAGGCTAGGGTGGGGCACGATTACTGGGCTGGAGTGTAAGCGACCAAAAAGACGGCAAAAGTAGGTGCGCCATAGTAGATTCCGATGGACCATGGTCGTGCACATTGTCTGGGGTTGAAAGACAGACTTGGGCACCAGTAGGTTTTGACTGTGCGTGCTTGTTTCGTGTCAGTGGTTGACACCCTAGGTCCGGATACACCCTAGGGTGGACCTAGCACAGTCGACTACATTTCATGTTTGGACCGTATGACACCGATACACAACGAGTTAGGCTGATAGGGAGCTGATCGACTAGACCGAGTAGTTGGACCTTGATTTAGGCCATCTCATGGGTTTGGGCCAACATTGGGCTAAGGGACCATTTCTTGTTTATACTTGGACATGGATTGGAATACTAGTACACACCTGGTGCAACTTAACCTTGTATATGCGATGCCACACTTGATCTATCTTTTTAGCTTTTCACCGTGCCAGTTATCACCCTACATCTCATCTCTGTTTTACATGTTCAGTTAGCTTTATTAGTTTTTATACTAATAGTAGATAGGACTTACCAGTCTTTTTGACTGACCCGTTTTCTTTCGCCTCTTTTCATCCGTCCCCCCCCCCGGTTTGCAGGATGGGAACACTGTTACCTAGCTGGATCTTTAGCTGCTTTTCTGGATAGCTCACGTATGGTTTGAGCACGCTATGGCCTTATGCTACTTTGGGGATAGTTACTTTATGTTTCTTTTTCATTTTTCAGTTTATTTTCTAGACTTTGTTTTATGGGAAAATAATGACCAAGTACTTTGATGTAACTTGACTATGGTTTTGAAATGCTAGTTTTATCCACTGCTTTATTTACTCTGTTTTTACATATATGTTCTGTCTTGTGATATCTACATGCATGTTACCTCGTTTAACGCCCCTCCAAAGCTAGTGTCCTTGCAAGAGTGGCATTGGCGGAGGTGGGGTGTTACATTTGGTATCAGAGCATAAGGTTTACAAGATTTGAGCAAAAGGTTTTTAAAACTTACCTTTTGAATAACTATTTTCAAAACCAATTAAGTATTTTCCAAGAAAAGTCTAGTTATTTTAAAAGGCTATTCCCCGAAAGCCATTAGCACTATCCTTCGTTTCTTCATTCTGAATCTATCCTTCTTTTCCCTTCGTTTCAGTATGGCCGATAATTTTTCCATCTTGGAGGGTGTACCAGTACCAATTTGGTTTAGAAGGTACATGGAGGCAAGGGCGAATGAAGCCGGCCCCGCGGATATTCCTCCTCCTCAGCATACCCAAGCGGATTTCGTGGAGCTTTGCAAAGACTTTAAGGCGATGGGTTGCAAGAATTTTGTCGGAACGGAGACTTCTGTGGAGGCAAGAAACTGGTTAAAGGAAACTGAAGACCTCTTTGCTATCTTTGAGGTGGAAGATCAGAGGAAAGTTCTGTTGGCGGTATGGCTATTGAAAGAGGAAGCTGCTTATTGGTGGGTAGTCACCACCACTACTAGACCAATTGAGACTTGGAAGGAGTTTAGGAGAAGGTTTGGACTAAGGTTTTTATCATCAGCAGAAGAGAACCTTCAACTAGAGAGGTTCCGATCACTAAAGCAAGGGGACATGACCGTTAGGGAATATGTGGATAAGTTTAATCAACTTGCTCGGTTTGGTTTAGACTTGGTTAACACAACTCAGAAGAAGGCCCTACACTTTGCTCTAGGATTGAACGAGCCATTGCGCAGTTTGGCCATGACTCATATACCCATGGGGGCGACCTTCGAAAATTTGGTGAATACGGCTCTACTCCAAGAGGAAGATAAGAGTGACAAGGACAAGGTCAAGGCAAATAAGTCTCAAGGCAAGAAGATAGACTCCGGGAAAGGAGGAAAGGACGACAACACGTCAAGTAAGAAGAGGAAATGCAATTTTTATGGGATCAAAGGGCATCTGGCAAAGGATTGCAGGAAGAACAAGAGGAAGTTGGGCGAATGCTTTCACTATGGAGAGTCTGGACACCTTAGCAAGGATTGCCCCAAGAAGCAAGGACAAGGGCAAGGACAGAATCAGCGTGCAGGACCTTCTGGAGGGCAAGTGCACGCTCTCAACGCTGCTCTAGTTCAGGACTGAGGTAGTATTTCTGTAGAAAGCCTTGTTTATATTTCTGCTTATCCTGTTCGCACCTTATTTGATTCTGGCGCATCCCATAGTTTTATTTCTTCTGACATTGTTGAAAGTTTGCACCTAAGTACTAGTCTAGTGGAGGATCCCGTCAGTGTTTCAAATCCAATTGGGGGTTCCGCCCATCTATCTATGATTTGTGTGGATTTGAAGATTTCTATCTTGACTATAGAATTCACGGGTAATGCTTATGTTCTCGGGTTCACGGGATACGGGTTGATTTTGGGCATGGATTGGTTGTCCAGTTATGGAGCCATCCTCGATTGTGCGCATAGGGTGGTGAGGCTCATGACTCGCCTCGGTAATACCCTAGAAATTTCTTGTAACCCTAGAGGTCCCGTCATGTTATGTTATCTTGAATCTCTTGACTCGTCCATCGATGATCTGCAATCTGTAAGGGTGGTCCGAGACTATCCTGATTTCTTTGTAGAAGTTAAGGGGTTACCCCCTAAACGAGAGATAGATTTCCGCATTTATCTAGTCGATAATGCCAAGCCAGTATCGTTGCCCGTTAGGCACATGGCCCCCACGAGAAAGAAGAGAGCTCAGTGAGCAAATCAAGGAGTTGCTTGAGAAGAATTTTATCAGGCGAAGCATTTCTGAATGGGGTGCTCTTGTGGTATTCGCTACTAAGGCGGATGGTTCGCTTCGTCTATGTGTTGATTATCGAGAGTTGAACAAGCTGACAAAGAAGAATAGGCACCCGTTACCGAGGGTTGATGATCTCTTTGACCAGCTTGTTGGTGCTTCTGTTTTCTCTCAGCTCGATCTAGCCACCGGATTCCATCAGCTTAGAGTGGCTAAGGATAGTATTGATAAAACTGCGTTTAGGACTCCAGATGGATTCTTTGAATGTCTTGTCATGACATTCGGTTTGACTAATGCACCCGCCTACTTCGTAGATTTGATGAGTAGGGTGTTCAGGGAGTTCCTTAACAAGTTCGTGGTTGTCTTCGTGGATGATATCCTGATCTTCTCAAAGGATGGGGAAGAGCATGCTAGGCATCTCAAGGAAATGATGGATACGCTTAGAGCGCATCAGTTGAAAGCCAAGTTCTCCAAATGTCATTTCTGGAGAAGGGAAGATCGGTTTCTTGGACATATAGTTTCTAAGCAAGGCATAGTGGTGGATCCCGCGAAAGTGGTTGTGGTTCAAGACTGGAAGACTCCTAGGAATGCAACCGAAGTAAGAAGCTTTCTCGGTCTGGCAGGCTACTATAGGAAGATTCATCAGGGACTTCGCTAAGATTTTGGCCCCTCTTACTAAGTTGACGAAGAAGAACTCAGTCTTTGTATGGGGCTTGGAGTGTGAGCCTGCTTTTCAAAGGCTTAAGAGGACTCTTACCACAGCACCAGTTTTGGCTTTACCCGATGGAGGGAAGATGTTTGCCGTGAACACCAATGCACGTGACATGGGATTACGCGCGGTCCTGATGTAAGAAGAAAGAGTAATATGTTATGGGATTTGGCAACTCAAAGTTTATGGGAAAAACTACCTCACGCATGATTTTGGGTCGGCGGCGATAGTCTTTGCGCTTAAATCATGGCACCCTTATCTTTTGGGCAAGAGATTCGAGTTAGATACGGATCGCAAATCGCTCAAGTATCTCTTCTCGCAAAAGGATGTCTAGGATAAGTGTTGAGTTTGGAAGTAGGGATGATGTTTTTGGGCTTTGGGTTGATTCTAGGGATGAAGTGGTTATCCAGTAAGGGTACCATCCTCGGTTTTGAAAGAAGGGTAGTTAGACTCTTGACTTGTCTTGGTAATACCCTCGAAGTCTCGCATAACCTTTAGAGCTCTGTCAGGATTAGTTACCTAGAATCTTTTTGACCCATTTACTGGAAATTAATGATTTATCGATTAGTGTTCGCATGCATTTGGCAACATGGGTTGGTATTGATTTTTAATGGAAAGTTCTTCTACGTGGAATACCTTATAGTGAATTTTGGAAAGCTTGCATAAAGTCATGAGTACACAGTTAAGTAAGAACCGAGTATGCTAGAAAAGAATAGGTGAAAGTAAAATGAGAAGCGACAGTGAAATGAGTTCCAACTTACATTTCAGTGGTAGGAATTAAGAAGCTACGGAATTGAAAGGTTAAAAACGGTCAAAGCACAATGGAATTAAGTTCAAGGAAATGCGGCTTAGAAGATACGTGCATCATATATCTTTTTAGGAGTATATCCTTGATCCCTGTTTCTCCGTGGAGCTTACTTGTATACTATCTTCTCGATCTCTTTTCCTAATTAGCATATCTTTCTTTTGCTATCCATGTTTACCTTGTTTATCTTGTTATCTCGTAATCGTGTCATGAGAACCTTAGGTAGAAACCCTTTGGATGAAACATGTATTTGAAACATGTTATGCTTGATGGTTGCAAGTGGTTGCAAGTGTTTGCAAGTGGATACTCGTGGATGCATGATACACGTTAGGCACTAAGATCGGCTCACACACTTTCATGTTGCATATGCATGAGTGTTTATGCTTATTCATGGATGAAACTTGTTATGCTATCACGTGAATGTTGCATATGAATGAATGTTATGTGCACTCATGTAGAGATTATAAATTATGCTAGGAATTTGCATACATACGGACTCATTTCACTAACATACTTTGCATTAAGGAGGTTTACTGAATCAGTAACCGCCTGATTTTCGCATTAGATAAGTACATATACACACACCTTTGCATATGTACATACAACATTTAGAATCCTTTAAGGACAATGACTGCACGTGGATGATGTTTTGAGTAGATGGATGATGGATGGTAGGATATGTTCTTCCTAACTTGAAGATTTCGGGGACGAAATCTTTTAAGGAGGGGAGAATGTAACAACCCGGATTTTTAAATAACATGTTATAATGAAAATCAAGGCCGAATTAAATGATAAATTCTGAATCAAGGGAAACAGGCAGTGCCATTGCGTTCGTCTCGGAAAAATACGCGAAATAGAGTCTGAGTTTTCGAAAAACGGAGTTTGTATGACCAAGTTATGGCCCAATGAAGTTTTCAGAAAATTCCAAGCCCGAAAACAGTTCAAATTCGAATTCAGATTTGAATTTCAGCCAAAGCAGGTTAGGCGGGAATTTTCCCGCCACAGGCAGGGTCGACATAGGGGTCGACACCCCTATCGACCCCCCTATGGGTCGACACCCCTGTCGACCCCCCCGTATGGGTCGACACCCATGTCGACCCAGGGTTCGACCCCCCCTGTCGGACCAGTTTTTCTGGTGCACCAATTGTGACATGCTGAGTCTTGTTCCAGAAGTTTCTGACGGGATTGACGGACCTGATGTGTTTTAGGGTTAATCCTATGGTCTAAACTAACCTAATCACCTATAAAAAGACCCCTAGACCTAGCCTAAACCCTCATTAATCATTCCTACAACTAAATGCTGCCCAAATGTTTAATCATGGCCTCCACCCTCTTGTCATAGCCTCAATCTTCATTCATATGAGAGTTCCTAAGCTTGTTTGAGAGTTCTAAGCTTGATTTAAGGCCAAAGTTCAACCCTTCTTCATCAAAGCAAGGATCTTTTGCTTGTTTCTCAAGGGTTTTCGTTGGAGCTTGTCATTTGGGAGTATTTAGAGTTGCTAGTGGCTTCGTCTCAATCTTATTATATATTAATTATAGTCTTCATAGCATTGTAAGCCCTATACTACTCTTAGATTCTAACTATGAAGTTAAATGTTACATGTTGCAAGTTGAGTTTGGGCCTAAGTATGATATGTGCTTTGATTCTAACATGTTATGCATATGTTTACCCTATGCAAGTTTGTAAAGCTATCACCTTGACTTTGTGCATAGAAAGCTATGACCTTTGATTTGAAATGTTGCATTATGAAACATGAGAACTCTCATGACCTTTATGATAACTTGCATATAAAGTTATATGCGAACTTCTAGTCATCGTCCTATGTCATCTAGGACCATGTACCGCCTATTCGCTAAGTTTGAATGTTATGCATGTTTTGAGGCTTATAATGTAATATGCAAGTTTATGATCTCTCATAAGCCTTATGTTATCTTGCATATGATGTTCTATGCGAATCACTAGCCATCATCCTATGTCATTTATGATCATGTTTCACCTATTTGCTTAAGCTGATATTATGCATGTTTTGAAGCCCATGATGTGATATGCAAGCTTATGAACATATTTATGCCTCATGTTCCACCATGATTAACTTGTGGCCAAAGCACCCTTATGCTACTATCCATGCTTGTGGCTAAATCACCCTTATGCTATTCGATATGTATGAGGCCAAGTCACCTTTTATGCTATCATACATGTTGAGGCCATATGCTAGTATATTGAACCCCTTTTGGCCTAAAATATCACCATGTTTAGTTTGTGATAGACTTTGCCATCTTATGCCCACCTTGTCGTATGGTTACGTTCCCTCTTTGATCTACTTGCGTTAATGCGAATTTATGTGCGATGGGAATACGTTATGGGTAGTTGGGCAAACTTAAATAACATGAGAACATGACTTGAAAATATGACATGAAAGTTTGACATATGTTTATGCTTGAAACATGGACTCAGACATGACTTCTAGAAAGCATGAGAATGGCCAACTCGAGGTTGGGTTGAGTTTGTAGCATAAATCTACCCGGAACCGACCGGTTTAACTAGTGGCTACAAACAATTGGACCCAATGTGAGTAGTTGGTCATGTTGTGCTTAAACCCGAGGTTAGACTAGGTTGTGGTGTAAAGCTACCCGGACCCGCCCGGCTTAACTAGTAATCACAACAAGGTCTAATGTGAGAGGTTGGGTGCATTAAATTAATTAATGCCACATGATAGGGTTAAGTCATGGACCACTTGAATATACTTAACCACATGAACATGATGGGTTGATAGGGTTAAGTCAACATGGACACACTTAACCAACCCAATGCTTAGTTGGATAGGGTTAAGTCGTGAACCTTTTTAGGAACACTTAACCAACTTGATACATGGTTTGGATGGGGTTAACCACACTTAACCTACTAGAAAACCCTAGTTACGCGGTCCTTCTCAGCAGTAACCCACTAGGGAGTATCGGATACCCTAGGGACTAGGCTAGGGTGGGGCACGATTACTGGGTTGGAGTGTAAGCGACCAAAAAGGCGGCAAAAGTAGGTGCGCCATAGTAGATTCCGACGGACCATGGTCGTGCACATTGTCCGGGGATGAAAGACAGACTTGGGCACCAGTAGGTTTCGACTGTGCGTTCTTGTTTCGTGTCAGTGGTTGACACCCTAGGGCCGGATACACCCTAGGGTGGACCTAGCACAGTCGACTACATTTCATGTTTGGACCGTATGATACCGATACACGACGAGTTAGGCTGATAGGGAGCCGATCGACTAGAGCGAGTAGTTGGACCTTGATTTAGGTCATCTCATGGGTTTGGGCCAACATTGGGCTAAGGGACCATTTCTTGTTTATACTTGGACATGGATTGGAATACTAGTACACACCTGGTGCAACTTAACCTTGTATATGCGATGCCACACTTGATCTATCTTGTTAGCTTTTCACCGTGCCAGTTATCACCCTACATCTCATCTCTGTTTTACATGTTCAGTTAGCTTTATTAGTTTTTATACTAATAGTAGATAGGACTTACCAGTCTTTTTGACTGACCCGTTTTCTTTCGCCTCTTTTCTTCCGTTTCCCCCCCCCCCCCAAGGTTTGCAGGGTGGGAACACTGTTACCTAGCTGGATCTTTAGCTGCTTTTCTGGATAGCTCACGTATGGTTTGAGCACGCTATGGCCTTATGCTACTTTGGGGATAGTTACTTTATGTTTCTTTTTCAGTTTTCAGTTTATGTTCTAGACTTTGTTTTATGGGAAAATAATGACCAAGTACTTTGATGTAACTTGACTATGGTTTTGAAATGCTAGTTTTATCCGCTGCTTTATTTACTCTGTTTTTACTTATATGTTCTGTCTTGTGATATCTGCATGCATGTTACCTCGTTTAACGCCCCCTCCAAAGCTAGTGTCCTTGCAAGAGTGGCATTGGCGGAGGTGGGGTGTTACACTAGGTGTTGCTGTATAAAAGCAGCAAGCCAAAAATTTACAGGATTTAATCCTATTTGTTTTTGAATTTACAAACTCATGATTTCTAAAGAAAAAAAAAGAGAGGAAGACTGGCGGCATAAGTATTTGACCAGTGAATGGAGATGTTTATGGTTAAGAGAGATAGTGGTGTATTATAAGATACGTTTGGCTTATATTAGAAACTTCGTCCATTCTTTTATTAATTTATATAGCTATCGCCACTTGTATGTGTCTTTTAAAAATCCGTAAGGTCACACACGATATCCAATTCCGATGAAATTGGACATGCAGTTATGGCTTGACATGGACCCAACAAAGCTTGTTTCATCAAATTCCGAATCCGTTTGCTCACACATCGTATTTTTAAAGTCAAAATATTGACTTTTTTTTACATTTAAATTCCACATGGCCACATACTGACTCCAAAAATCACGAAATTTGAAAATTAACAATAATTTAAAATTCTGGATCTAACAAAATTAATTTCGTCGAAAACGGAGGTCGTTTGCAAAAATGACTATTTTCTAACGTCTAAAATAAACCAATTAAATATTAATATATTTAAAAATAATTTAATTTAATATTAATAAATCAATATTATCATATATATTCACATAGAATGTCATACAGCCCCAAAATATACATAGTTGGATTTATAACTCGATATTTCAAAATTTGAGTTAATTGATATTCAATTTATATTGAAAATCCCTTTTTATAATATAAATAAATCGTTATAAATTATAAACGAATTCCATAGCGATTTTCTGGAAATTTGATTTGGGCATAACTTACAATCTACAACACGAAATCTCGATTTTTCTCTTTCATTGGAAATATATCATTAAATGGATTCGAACGTTTCTTGTTTTGAAGAAATCCGGCTTATAATGAACGCTGTATAGTCGTTTAAAGTTCAAAACGTAAAATTACGAACTACCGCGACATCACGGACTCGATTTAAATTATATTATAAATAATATGTTCTAACACCGTTATTATAAATAAATTCGTTATTATAATTCAATTCTAAACTTAACCAATTCTCTTATACTATCCAATTCACACAATATTGCTAATTCTACTATTTTCGATTATTTCAGAATTAAATATATTATTCTATTAATTATATTAATTAAATATTCAATATAATTTAGTTCAAGTCATCTAAATTACCAAACCTTTATTTAAATAATTAATTAAATTAATTATTTGATCGTTAAAATTACGGGACGTTGAGTTTTGAAAAAAATATAGACCACTACGTGCCTTTACTCTCATATTATTTGTAAGGCTTCACTTTGCTCAAATTTATCATTTACAAAGTTGGACTTCTACGGCCTTTTTCTTTTTGTTTGGTGGGAAAGAGTTGTTTTCTTTGTTTACCCGTTCATTCAAATTTTGTCATTACAATTTTCCATCATGAAAGCCTCCTAATTTGAACTGAATGATGCATTCAGGACTTCAAGTATAATTTACAAGTCAATGGTCACCAATTGGTTCTTCGTCGATGTTTGTATCTTCCGACACCCATTTGAGCACTTTCAGTTGTTATTTTTAGACGAATAAGGGGTTATTTACGGTAGTAGGTAATGAAGCATTTAAACAGGGCTAAATGGTAAACGGGGAATACATTTACAATTTCAAATGGAGCATTTAAACGGGGCATTATAATTTGTGACATATGATTTAATTATGTTTTAAAAATTAATTATTTGTTTTATTTTTTAATATGCGTATAATTGAAATGAAACTATAGTGCAAAATTTGAAACACAATCGTATTACTAAAAAAAGTTAACAAATACGGTTAGTAAAATGTAAAAGTAATTAATATAGAAATATGTTTTTGGCATCATTGTAACAACCTGGATTTTTAGTCGATTAATTTTGAACATTTAATATCGTTTAAAATTTTGAGTTGATAACATAAATGGATTTTTATATCGAGCTTATCGAATTAATAATTGAAATACGATTTAATTTCAAATATATCGAATTATCGTAATACAAAAATGAAAATAATTGAATTTTGAGTTAAAACTGAATCAAAATGATTATGTCGATTGATTTAAAATTCTATTTGAATTAGAACGAGAATAATAATTTATTATTGATGAATTTGATTGTTCTGAATTTAAATTATATATTGCCAATCTAAAAATAGCTATTTTTCAAACGACATCAACGAAATCAGTTTTATTGGGTCTGGAACGTCAAACTATAACAGTGTGTCAATTTTCATTGCAATTGGATTCCGTATGTGACCGTACGAATTTAATATGTCAAATGAGAAATACGCGTGTATATTATATTTTATAAAATCAAACATTATCTTTTTAATTAAAATAAAAATCTCCTTAAAATCAAATCGAATTAAATTAAAACATTTTTTTAACATCAATTCAAATTAATGAAAAATCAAATAAAAATCTAATGTAAAATCAAATAATTTGTAATCTAATAAATTAAATCCGACCTGCGTTGAAATTTAATCACCCTAGTTTTGTACCCACGCAGTCCTAAAATGTACTAACAGCCGCGCGTCTCTTCTGTATATTTTTTTGCATTCTCCTTCCTTAGTTTCCCATTTTCAAACGAAGACGAAAATCAATTTTGTTCTGTTAAAAAAAAGAGAAAAATCCTCTTTACAAAAGCTTGCAAATTTTAGATCGTATTAATTTGTATGCTGGTATACTTCGATTTAGTAATGGATGTGGTGCGATTCCAGTTCTAACATTCGACTGTTTTAAATCAACGAGGCTTGGGTTGGGGATTTTGAGCTGTACGACCTTCAATTCCCGAAATAAAGAGTATATTTGTGTTTATGAAGTGATGTAGCACCTTGATTCAACGTTTGGAGGAGTTCCATTTCATGAAGGTCACATCCTGTAGCAGCTAGGGCTTAGAGGTGAAAAGGGTATGCAATCTTTTATCTCCATTGTCGAAGAGCTAGAGCTTAGAAACTCAGCCACCAAACTGGTACATCGACATGCATCGAAGGCAATGATTTGTGAATAAGGGTTAGGATAGAGGTTCCTACATGAAGCAAAATCGAGACGCTTGAATTCATTGGGTAGAGTAATTAAGTTACTAAATTATTAGTTAATGACAATTGAAATCATTCAGACTTATAAATATTGTATATATCATACGATGTCAAATTTGGATGATTCAAGCTGTGATGGATTTGTATGAACATAGGCTACGCATACGAATTGATTCGGAGGCATATGGAATTTTCGATCAAATTAAACACATCAAAAATAAGTCGCTATTTCGACGACTAAAACGAAGGTGAGTAAGCTAACTCTCCGGCACGTTTGTAACTTATTATAAACGAATTTTTATTTAGTATAAAAAAAAATATGTTGTTTATTGGCTATTTGGATGCATTAATGAATTATTGATCAATTGTAGCTATTATGTATAGATATATTAATTATGTTTAAGGTTGGTAGTTGGATATTCCCGTACAATTTAGCGGATGAAACCATATGCATCCCGCATAATAGCGAATAACCATTTATACTGTGATATCTAGCCTTGAAGTGAGATTGGTATTATTCGTGTTGACTAACATCTGTGGATGCAGGAAAACAGGTTAGAGGATCCAACTGGATTTCTCAACAATTATATTGTTTATTTTCATATATAGTGTTATATGATGTGTTAAATAATATGTGATTGGTTATTGTGTGTTTTGAATGTTTGATTGACACTAGCCCTAAATTTTTGTTATGTAAATACCACAAACTATATATTCAAATGTAGAAAGGAATTTCAGATAAATAAAAGAATTTGAAAATGATATATATGTATATATATATATATATATATATATATATATGTTAGACCAAAATGTGGTTATAACACCCAAACTGACTAAAATCAGACTAAAATAAGATCAAAAGTAAAATGAAGACACAAAATTTATAGTGGTTCGGCGTTGAAAAGCCTACGTCCACTTGTCAATCACTATTCTCGATGATATAGTTGCAATTACAATGAGATATTCACTCAATTTCACTCACAACTCACATACATTCACTCAATTGTCTCAAAACAAACGTTGAAAGACGATTTGGATTATCCGGGAGTGCTGGAATTCGGTTTATGAAAGTGGTTGAACTCTCAAAGTGCCAAAAAGAAGATCCCTTTAATTGTCTCCAGGCAAGGTATTTATAGGTGAAAATTTAGTCAGAACCCGATCCGGATCGGAGCCACGTGTCCTCCATCCCATCGTCCTCGGGTTCGGATGGACTCCAGTGCTGACAGCGCATCAGAATAGAGATTATCGTGGGTTGGAACTAGTCATAACTGCTCCGCATCTTCAGGCGATCGTGGGAGGAAGTGACGTGGATTACAGGTTCGGTTCGGAGGAGCCTGCAGAGGGGGTTCGGATCGAGGTATCCGATCCGACCCGGATTAACCTAAAACTAAGTCCTTATCCACTTTGCTCTGCTCTGTTCCGACCCGGTAGTAGATAGTCCTCCGGTCCGACTGATAGTAGGTAGCCCTCCGATCCGAGTGATAATAGGTAGCCCTCCAATCCGAATAGCAGCGTCTCTTCGATCCAAGTGGCAGCAACTCTTTGATCCAAATCGTAACATCTCTCCGATCCGATCCGCTATGATGCTTTCTAAGTTCTTCAACGTTTCACATCTCGACTTTGTGTTGCCCAGTTCACAAAGTGGGCTAACATTTTGCCCCCTCAAAGGATGCTCCTGTTGGAAATGGAGCATGCTTTGATTATCATTGCATATCGCCTTCTAGGTAATCTTTCCTTTTACTTTCCTTGTGCTTTCATCCTCTTCTTCAAATTTTAATTTAATTCATATGCCAAGCTGAGATATGACATTCTGTTTGGTTCGGATTCCGACCCGAACGGATCCCCTTCTTCTACTATTACGCATTGGACTAGTGAGCCAAGCTACGCTACTGGGCCTTCGAGCCGGTCCGAACGGGGAGACGAATAGTCACCATGTTTTTTTTATATAAATTCAGCCTTCATCTTCCTCCCACTTTCTTTTTACTTTGTCGTTTTACAAGTTCTGCTCCGAAACTCCAGGATTCAAAAGAGAAAAAGAAACTCTTTACCATTCTCGTGCGAATCTCCAGCTTATCCACCTTGGTAGGTCTAAATCCCTGATCGACCTCATGATAATAGATTTTAATCGAAATTTATGGTCAATTCGACCTATCTGAATGTGATTCCCACGCTACAGCATCCTCTTCCTTCGTTATTGTCGTTGATAGCTTCGTTGCTGCTTCGAGGTGTTGGAAGAGGAAGTCGTAGTTTATTCGGTCATGACTGGGGCGTTGGAGATGATATTGGGTCTAAGACTAAAGAAGAGGAAGAAGATCATAGGGAGTCGGTTCGGGCGATGGAGTATGGAAAGTGGAGAAAGGGAAAAATAAAAGAAATCCAGAAGGTCGGATCGGGTCGGGGCAAGTAGTTAAAGAAGGGGGGAATGGAGCACACCTAACCGGATCGGGTCGGACTGTAAGATAAAGGAGGAGAGGCATGACTGCGTGATCTGTAACACCCCACCTCCGCCAGGGTAACTCTTGCAAGCACACTAGCTTTGGAGGGGCGTTAAACAAGGTAAACATGCATGTAGATATCACAAGACAGAACATATAAGTAAAACAGAGTAGTAAAGCAGCGGATAAAAGTAGCATTTCAAAACCATAGTCATGTTACAACAAAGTACTTGATCATTATTTTCCAACAAACAAAGTCTAGAGAAAATCATAAACTGAAAAACTGAAATACATAAGTACTATCCCCAAAGTGGAGTGATAAACCATAGCTAGCTCAATGTCCAAAACCGTACATGAGCAAATCCAGTAAGCAAGCTATAGAGATCCAAGCTAAGCTCCAATGTTCCCACCCTGAGGACCTGAGGGGGGGAAACGGAAGAAAAGAGGCGAAAGAAAACAGGTCAGTCAAAAAGACTGGTAAGCCCTAACTACTATCTGTCCATGAACTAGTAAAGTTAACTGGCATGAGAAGCTGAGATGAACCTAAGGATAACAACATACTAGCATGATGATTAACCAACAAGATAGATAAAGGTGTCATCGCATAATCAAGGTAAAGTTTTGCACCACGAGTGTACTAGCATTCTAACATCTCAAGTAAAAACAAGAATTGATCCCTTGGCCCAAGCTTGGCCCAACATCATGAGGTGACCTAAATCAAGGTCCAACTACACGGTCTAGTCGATTGGCTCCCTATATGCCTAACTCGTCGTGTATCGGTGTCATACGGCTTAATCATGAAATGTAGTTGACTGTGCAAGGTCCACCCTAGGGTGTATCAGGCCCTACGGTGTAAACCTCAGACACAATTCCAGGATGCACAGTCTAAACCTACCGATGCCCATGTTCAACTCCGGACATAATGTGCACGACCATGGTCCGCCTGAACAACCGGTGCACCATTCAGCCGTCTCTTTTGGTCTCTTACAATCAGCCCAGTAATCGTGCCACACCCTAGCCTAGTCCTAGGGTCTTATGATACTATCAAGAGGGTTACTTCTGAAAAGGACCCCGTAACTAGGGTTTCAAGCGGGTTAAGTGTGGTAAACCCTATCCTAACCATGTATTGAGTCCGTCAAGTGTGTCCAAGTAGTTCATGACTTAACCATATCAATACATCGTGTTCAATTAGTTAAGTGTATTCAAGTAGTTCTTGACTTAACCCTACCAATCCATCGTGTTTAATTGGTTAAGTATATTCCAGTAATCCATGACTTAACCCTACCATATGGCATTAATTAACTTAATGCACCCCAACCTCTCACATTAGACTTTGTTGTGGTTACTATTTAAGCCGGGCGGGTCCGGGTAGGTTTACACCACAACCTAGTCTAACCTCGGGTTTTAAGTGCGACATGACCAACTACTCACATTGGGTCCTATTGCTTGTAGCCACTAGTTAAGCCGGTCGGTTCCGGGTAGATTTATGCTACAAACTCAACAGAACCTCGAGTTGGCCATTCTCATATTTTCTAAGTGTCATGTCCATTATGTTTCCAAAACATAATTACAAGTTAACATATCACGTCATGTTATAAAAACCATGTTTATGTCATAATGTTGCCCAACCCCAACGTAATCCCATCGTTTACATAATCGCATCAATGCATAAAGGATAAAATAGGGAACTTGGCATAATCATGACAAAAAGGTGTTGAAGCCACAAGTTTATCATGGTGGCATATGAAATGTACATATGTTCATATACTTGCATATTGCATTATTAGGCTTCAAAAACATGCATAAAACCAAACTTAGCATATAAGTGATACATGGTGATAAATGACATGTAGAAGTTGCTAGAAGTTCGCCTTTGGCCTCACATGCAAGTTATCATAAGGGATATGATAACTTCCATGTTGCCAAAATGCAACCTTTCATATAAAGCTTGAAGCTTTAAGCTCACCACCTCAAGTTTAACTTGCATAACATGATAACATGTGTATAATGATCAACCCAAACTTGCATAACATAGCAACATGTGTCATACATAATGATTACACCAACTTGCATAACATAATGATCACCCAAACTTGCATATCGTAATGATCAACCAAACTTGCATATCATAATGATCAACCAAACTTGCATATCATAATGATTAACCAAACTTGCATATCATAATGATTAACTCAAACTTGCATCATTCATTTAACTTTAGAGTTCAATAAAAAGAGAGTAGAAAAGGGCTTACAATGCTATGAAGACACAAATGAATATTTATTAAAAGATTGAGACGAAGCCCTTATGCAACCACCAAAAAAACCCAAATATGCAAGCTTCAAATGAAAAACCTTTGAGCCAAATCAATAAAAACGCTTGCTTTGAAATAGAAATGTTGCAACTTGACTTGAATGCAAACTAAGAACACTCATACAAGCTTGAAAACACTTGTATGCACTCAAAATCTCTCATATAAATAAACTTAGGAATTTTAGCATGAGAATGGAGGCCATGAGAGGAACAAATTTGACATAGTTTAGTTGTAGGATTGAATAATGGTAATTTAGGCTAGGCTTAGGGGTCTTTTTATAGAAGATTAGGATACTATTAGCCATAGGATTAACCCTAGATTCAATCCAAGCCATCAAATCCCGTCACAAGCCTCCAAAACAGGTCTAAACAGCCAAAACAGGTGCACCAGGCCGGCCTGGCCGACCAGGGAGGACGACCCTAGGGTCGACTCCCCAGTCGACCTGGGGGGGGGAGAGGTCGACTCCCCAGTCGACCCCCAGGTCGACTCCCTGGGTCTGGCGGGAATTTTCCCGCCACTTCTGAAAATTGAAATTTTTGAATCTGTTTTGAATTTGAATTTTTCGTGAAACTTTGCGAGGCCATATCTCGGCCATACGGACTCCGATTTTCGAAAACTCGGACTCTATTTCGCGTATTTTTCCGAGACGAACGCAATGTCACAGCCCGTTTCCCTTAATTCATATTTTGCAGTTTAATTATGCCTTGATTTATGTTATAACATGTTATTCAAAAATACGGGTTGTTACATTCTCCCCTCCTTAAAGGATTTCGTCCCCAAAATCTCCAAGTTAGGAAGAACGTATCCTACCATCCATCATCCATCTACTCAAAATATCATCCACGTGCAGTCATTGTCCTTAAAGGATTCTAAATGCTGTATGATCATATGCAAAGGTGTGTGTATATGTACTTATCTAATGCAAAAATCAGGCGGTTACTGATACAGTAAACCTCCTTAATGCAAAGTATGTTAGTGAAATAAGTCCATATGTATGCAAATTCCTAACATAACTCATAGTCTCTACATGAGTGCACATATCATCCATCCATATGCAACATCCACGTGATAGCATAACAAGTTTCATCCATGAATAAGTATAAGCACTCATGCATATGCAACATGAAAGTGTGTGAGCCGATCTTAGTGCCTAAGGTGTATCATGCATCCACGAGTATCCACGTGCAAACACTTGCAATCACTTGCAACCATCAAGCATAACATGTTTCATCCAAAGGGTTTCTACCTAAGGTCCTCATGACAAGTTTAACGAGATAATAAGATAAACAGGATAAACACGGATAATAAGGAAGATATGCTAATTAGGAAAGAGGTCGAGAATGTACCCTCAAAAAGGAATGGATAAAGCCCACGCATCTTCTCCTCGGTTTCCCATGTTGCGTCTTCATCGGCTTCACCCCACTGAACTTTCACCAATTTGACTTCTCGATTCCTTAGCTTCTTGATCTCCGTTCCCAAGATAGGAATCGGAGCTTTTCTCAGGGTTGCCTCTTTCTCTACCTCAATGTCTTCGAGAATGCTTGGTTCAACCACCTCAGCGGACTCATGTAGGCACTTTCGGAGCTGCGAGACATGAAAGACATTATGCACTCCGGCTAGCTTTTCGGGCAATTCCACCTTATAGGCCATCTTTCCAATTCTCTCTATGATAGGGAAGGGTCCTACGAACCTTGGTGCCAGCTTCCCAACTGCTCCAAAACGCACCACATTACGCAAAGGAGAAACCTTCACGAAAACCATGTCTCCCACTTCGAATTCCAAATCTGCCCTTCGCTTGTCAGCATAGGATTTCTGTCTATCTTGGGCCGCTTTCATCCGTCTTCTCACTAATTCAACTTTCTCGGAGGTGTCTCGTACCATATCGGGCCCAAGTATAAGCCTATCTGTTGTCTCCCACCAACAAGATGGTGACCTACACGGCCTCCCATACAAAGCCTCAAATGGTGTCATCCCTATGCTGGCTTGATAACTATTATTATAAGCAAACTCTACAAGAGGAAGGTGGCCTTCCCAAGTACCACCGAAGTAGAGAACACAAAGCCTCAAGAGATCTTCTAGCACTCTATTCACCCTTTCGGTTTGGCCATCCGTCTGGGGGTGATAGGCTGTACTCAGATTCAATCGCGTACCCATCGCTTCTTGCAAACTGTTCCAGAATTGGCTAGTGAAAATTGGGTCACGATCGCTAACTATGCTAGAAGGAACTCCATGCAACTGCACTATCTCTCGAAGATAAATAGATGCCAGCCCTGATGCGGTCCTCTTGCTCTTTACTAGGATGAAGTGAGCACTCTTCGTGAGTCTGTCAACTATGACCCATATGCTTGTGTTCCCTCTCCTTGACCTAGGCAATCCATCCACAAAATCCATAGAAATACTCTCCCACTTCCATTGCGGGACCTCCAATGGATGTAATAGCCCACCTGGTTTCTTTGACTCGGCTTTCACTTGTTGGCACACCATGCACTTTGAAACATACTCTGCTACATCCTTCTTCATTCCATCCCAAAAGAAAATGCGCTTCATATCCCTATACATCTTGTCCCCTCCAGGATGTATAGTCATCTTCGAGTGATGCGCTTCTTCAAGAACTCTATGGACTAAATCTCCCACTCGAGGAACACATAATCTACCATCACGCCTTAGCCAACCCTTATCATCAATTGTATATCTAGCAAGGTGACTAGACGTCTCACCACGAATCAACTTGTCCATAACTTCGACTATCTGTGGATCTTCCTTCTACGAAGCCCCAACTTGATCAAGAAGTGTGGTTCTAAGCTCAAGGGATGCTAATGAACCCGTCATCGACTCAACAGTCGTCGTGAAATCAAAGGTTGCCAAGAATTCTAAGTTCTTCATCTCAATGAACAAGGGGCTCAAGGTCAACCTCCTTCTGCTTAGTGCATCTGCCACAACATTACCCTTGCCAGGGGTATAAGCTATCTCGAAGTCATAAGATGCCAAGAATTCCATCCACCTTTGCTGCCTTAGATTCAGATCTTTTTGCAAGAAGAGGTACTTGAGTGACTTGTGATCAGTATACAACTCAAACTTCTCGCCTAGAAGATAGTGACGCCAGGATTTGAGTGCAAAAACGATCGCCGCTAACTCCAAATCATGAGTGGGATAGTTCTTCTCATGAACTTTAAGTTGCCTACCCCCCATAACATATCACTCTTCCCTCTTGCATTAGAATAGCACCTAACCCCGTGCCACATGCATCTGTGTACACGGTAAACATCTTACCGCTATCGGGTAATGCCAGAACTGGAGCTGTGTTAAGGGCTCTCTTGAGCCTTTGAAAAGCAAGCTCACACTCCAAGTCCCATGCAAAGACTAAGTTCTTCTTTGTCAACTTAGTAAGAGGGGCCAAAATCTTAGCGAAGCCCCTGATGAACTTCCTATAGTAGCCCGCCAGACCGAGAAAGCTTCTTACTTTGGTTGCATTCCTAAGAGTCTTCCAATCTTGAACCACAACCACTTTCGCGGGATCCACCGCTATGCCTTGCTTAGAAACTATATGTCCAAGAAACCGAACTTCCCTTCTCCAGAAATGACATTTGGAGAACTTGGCTTTCAACTGATGCGCTCTAAGCGTATCCATCACTTCCTTGAGATGCCTAGCATATTCTTCCTCGTCCTTTGAGAAGATCAGAATATCATCCACGAAGACAACAACAAACTTGTTGAGGAACTCCCTGAACACCCTACTCATCAAATCTACGAAGTAGGCGGGTGCATTAGTCAAACCGAATGGCATGACAAGCCATTCAAAGAATCCATCTGGAGTCCTAAACGCAGTTTTATCAATGCTATCCTCAGCTACTCTAAGCTGATGGAATCCGTTGGCTAGATCGAGCTGAGAGAAAACAGAAGCACCAACCAGCTGATCAAAGAGATCATCAATCCTCGGTAAAGGGTGTCTATTCCTCTTTGTCAGCTTGTTCAACTCTCGATAATCAACACATAGACGAAGCGAACCATCCGCCTTAGTAGCGAATACCACCGGAGCACCCCATTCAGAAATGCTTCGCCTAATAAAATTCTTCTCAAGCAACTCCTTGATCTGCTTACTGAGCTCCATTCTTTCACGTGGGGCCATGTGCCTAACGGGCAATGATACTGGCTTGGCATTATCGACTAGATAAATGCGGAAATCTATCTCTTGTTTAGGAGGTAACCCCCTAACTTCTTCAAAGACATCAGGATAGTCTCGGACCACCCTTACAGATTGCAGATCATCGATGGACGAGTCGAGAGATTCAAGATAACATAACATGACGGGACCTCTAGGGTTACAAGAAATTTCTAGGGTATTACCGAGGCGAGTCATGAGCCTCACCACCCTATGTTCACAATCGAGAATGGCTCCATAACTGGACAACCAATCCATGCCCAAGATCAACCCATATCCCGTGAATCCAAGAACATAAGCATTACACATGAATTCTACGGCCAAGATAGAAATCTTCAAATCCACACAAATCATAGATAGATGGGCGGAACCCCCAATTGGATTTGAAACACAAACGGGATCCTCAACTAGGCTAGTACTTAGGTGCAAACTTTCAACAATGTCAAAAGAAATAAAACTATGCGATACGCCAGAATCAAACAAGGTGCGAACAGGATAATCAGAAATATAAACAAGACTTTCTACAGAAATACTACCTCGGTCCTGAGCCGGAGCAGTGTTGAGAGCATGCACATGCCCTTCAGAAGGTCCTGCACACTGATTCTGCCCTTGCTTCTTGGGGCAATCCTTGCTAAAATGTCCGGTCTCTCCACAATGAAAGCATCCGCCCAACTTCCTCTTCTTCTTCCTATAGCCTTTAGCTATGTGCCCAACAATCCCACAGTAGTTGCATTTTCTTGGGTCCTTTGCCTTGGCCTTGTTGCCCTTGTTGTTCTTGTTGTTTTTGTTGTTCTGATTGCTCTGATTTCCTCCCCACTTGGAGTCTGTCTTCTTGGTTTGAGTCCCATTAGCCTTGTCTTACTTCTTATTGTCTCCTTGAAGCAATGCCATGTCCACTAGGCCTTCAAAAGTGGCCCCCATGGGTATATGTGATAGGGCTAAACCTTGTAATGGCTCATTCAACCCTCGTGCAAAGCGCAAAGCCTTCTTCTCGGGAGTATTAACCATGTCCAAACCGAATCGGGCGAGCTTGTTAAACTCATTCACATACTCCCTCACTGTCATGTCCCCTTGCTTCAAAGATATAAACTTCTCCATTTGCAGATTCGCCTCAGCTGATGATAGAAACTTAAGCCCAAATCTCGTCCTAAAGTCGGCCCAAGTCTCTATAGGCCTCGTAGCATTGGTGACCTCCCACCAATAAGCAGCTTCTTCTTTTAATAGCCATGCTGCCAATAAAACCTTTCTATGGTCTTCCACATCAAAGATAGCGAAAAGATCTTCAGTTTCTTTCAACCAATTTCTTGCCTCCAAAAAAGTCTCCGTCCCAATAAAGTTCTTGCCACCCATCGCCTTAAAGTCCTTGCAAACTTTAGTGAAATCCGCTTGTGGATTCTGAGGAGGGGGAGGAGGAGGAGGAACCTCTGTTATATTGGGGGTATTTGCTGGGCCCACATCGTTGGCCCTAGCTTCCAAGTACCTCTGGAACCATCCGGGAATGGTCACTCCCTCGGGAAGGTTAAGATCGGCCATACTGAAAAAGAAAAAGATAGATTCAGAACGAGGAAACGAAGGATAGTGCTATGGCTTTTGGGGAATAGCCTTTTTAAAGTAACTAGACTTTTCTTGGAAAATTCTTAATTGGTTTTGAAAATAGTTTTTCAAAAGGTAAGTTTCAAAAACACTTTTGCTCAAATCTTGTAAACCTTATGCTCTGATACCAAATGTAACACCCCACCTCCGCCAGGGTAACTCTTGCAAGCACACTAGCTTTGGAGGGGCATTAAACAAGGTAAACATGCATGCAGATATCACAAGACAGAACATATAAGTAAAACAGAGTAGTAAAGCAGCGGATAAAACTAGCATTTCAAAACCATAGTCATGTTACAACAAAGTACTTGATCATTATTTTCCAACAAACAAAGTCTAGAGAAAATCATAAACTGAAAAACTGAAATACATAAGTACTATCCCCAAAGTGGAGTGATAAACCATAGCTAGCTCAATGTCCAAAACCGTACATGAGCAAATCCAGTAAGCAAGCTATAGAGATCCAAGCTAAGCTCCAATGTTCCCACCCTGAGGACCTGAGGGGGGGGGGAACGGAAGAAAAGAGGCAAAAGAAAATAGGTCAGTCAAAAAGACTGGTAAGCCCTAACTACTATCTGTCCATTAACTAGTAAAGTTAACTGGCATGAGAAGCTGAGATGAACATAAGGATAACAACATACTGGCATGATGATTAACCAACAAGATAGATAAAGGTGTCATCGCATAATCAAGGTTAAGTTTTGCACCACGGGTGTACTAGCATTCTAACATGTCAAGTAAAAACAAGAATTGATCCCTTGGCCCAAGCTTGGCCCAACATCATGAGGTGACCTAAATCAAGGTCCAACTACACGGTCTAGTCGATCGGCTCCCTATAAGCCTAACTCGTCGTGTATCGGTGTCATATGGCTTAATCATGAAATGTAGTTGACTGTGCAAGGTCCACCCTAGGGTGTATCAGGCCCTACGGTGTAACCCTCAGACACAATTCCAGGATGCACAGTCTAAACCTACCGACGCCCATGTTCAACTCCGGACTTAAAGTGCACGACCATGGTCCGCCTGAACAACCGGTGCACCATTCAGCCGTCTCTTTTGGTCTCTTACAATCAGCCCAGTAATCGTGCCCCACCCTAGCCTAGTCCTAGGGTCTTATGATACTATCAAGAGGGTTACTGCTGAAAAGGACCCCGAACTAGGGTTTCAAGCGGGTTAAGTGTGGTTAACCCTATCCTAACCTTGTATTGAGTCGGTCAAGTGTGTCCAAGTAGTTCATGACTTAACCCTATCAATACATCGTGTTCAATTAGTTAAGTGTATTCAAGTAGTTCATGACTTAACCCTACCAATCCATCGTGTTTAATTGGTTAAGTATATTCCAGTAATCCATGACTTAACCCTACCATGTGGCATTAATTAACTTAATGCACCCCAACCACTCACATTAGACTTTGTTGTGGTTACTAGTTAAGCCAGGCGGGTCCGGGTAGCTTTACACCACAACCTAGTCTAACCTCGGGTTTTAAGTGCGACATGACCAACTACTCACATTGGGTCCTATTGCTTGTAGCCACTAGTTAAGCCGGTCGGTTCCGGGTAGATTTATGCTACAAACTCAACCCAACCTCAAGTTGGCCATTCTCATATTTTCTAAGTGTCATGTCCATTATGTTTCCAAAACATAATTACAAGTTTCCAAAACATAATTACAAGTTAACATATCACGTCATGTTATAAAAACCATGTTTATGTCATAATGTTGCCCAACCCCAACTTAATCCCATCATTTACATAATCGCATCAACGCATAAAGGATAAAATACTGAACTTGGCATAATCATGACAAAAAGGTGTTGAAGCCACAAGTTTATCATGGTGGCATATGAAATGTACATATGTTCATATACTTGCATATTGCATTATTAGGCTTCAAAAACATGCATAAAACCAAACTTAGCATATGAGTGATACATGGTGATAAATGACATGTAGAAGTTGCTAGAAGTTCGCATTTGGCCTCACATGCAAGTTATCATAAGGGATATGATAACTTCTGTAACACCCCGAATTTCAATTAACACTAATGGTTAGTAATTAAAGTATAATTAATCTCAGATGTGAGAATCAGGGGAAACGGGCTGCGTCATTGCGTTCGTCTCGGAAAAATACGCGAAATAGAGTCCGAGTTTGCGTAAAACGGGTACCGTATGAAAGAGATATGGACGAACGAAGTTAGGCAGAAAAACCCGAAACAGGCCAGAAATGCACTGGCGCACTAGTGAAGTGCGCCAGCACAAAAATACAGTGGCGCACTTGGGAAGTGCGCCCATGTCGGGACAGGAAACCTGCACAGTTTCCAGGGAGTTCTGTGGTTGGGTGCACCAGTTTGGGGTTTGGGCTTGGTCTTAGGGCCGGTTTCTGGAAGGTTCCGAAATCTAAGGGTCCTAATCTAATTTAGGGTTAATCTAAGGGCCTAAAACACTCACCTAATCTATAAATACACCCTAATACTACCCTAATTCATACTAAAAATAGAAATGATGCACCATGCCGCCAAAATCAAACTTGAGAGGAACCTCCACTAGTTTATGAAGAAAGTTGCAAGCTAATCAACCTCTAATCATCATCTTCTTCTTGTATAGCAACTAGTTCTACTACATAAGTTTGCTAATCTTGGTTTTGGTGAGTTTCTATCACTTTAATAACCAATTGCTAAATTAAGTAGATGAGATATGATGAGATCATGCGGTTTTGTATGCGGATTTGTGGGTTTTAAGTCATATGATATGATGTTAGTTTGCTAATCTATGTTTAATGTTAACCCTATGTTTATGCAAGTTAAGTATGTGGGTTTATGCAAGTTAAGTGATGGGTTTCATGCATGCTAAGCATTGGGTTTCATGCATGCTAAGCATTGGGTTTTATGCATGCTAAGTATATGATTTTATGCATGCTAAGTATTTGATTTTATGCATGCTAAGTATTTGATTTTATGCATGCTAAGTGTTTGATTTTATGCATGCTAAGTATTTGATTTTATGCATGCTAAGTGTTTGGTTTTATGCATGCTAAGTATTTGATTTTATGCATGCTAAGTGTTTGGTTTTATGCATACATTATGACATGCAAGTTTACCCTTTTTCTAAATAAGATGCATACATATGCAAGATGACACCTTTGTATGCTATGCATACATATGCATGTTTACCCTATTATGATGCAAGTTCATATGCAAGTTTGTCTCTTTTTATGATATGCATAACATATGCGAGTTTGCCTCTATGTATGACATGTTATGCAAGTTCACATGCAAGTTTATGTGCAAGTTCATATGCAAGTTTATGTGCAAGTTCATATGCAAGTTTATGTGCAAGTTCATATGCAAGTTTATGTGCAAGTTCATATGCAAGTTTGTCTCTTTTTATGACATGCATAATGCAAGTTTGGGTTAAATGCTAGTTGGGTTTAATGTATGCTCATATATGCAAGTTGACACCTTTTGAACCCATGATAAAGTTATAAGCTATGTTGGTTAAACCCATGACATTTGTGATGAATCTTCCCTTTTATTATGTCACGTTACGAGAACGAATTACGTGGGGAACGATGGGGTTAATATGCATGTTAATAAAATGATGTGGAATGGGTATGCTTAAGAGTAACATAAATTAAATGGACATAATTGGGAATTTACCTATTGAGTTAGGTCTACCCATATTATGGAGTTGGGAATTTACCTATTGAGTTAGGTCTACCCATACTACGGAGTTGGGAATTTACCTATTGAGTTAGGTCTACCAATATTCTGGAAAACATGATTAATTAATTAGGGATAATTAATATAAATTATAAGGGTGATTAATTAGGTGTAATTAATCGACTAAGACACGAGGTTGGACTCAGTTGTAGCGTAAAACTGCCCGGACCCAACCGGCTTAACCAGTTGCTACAAATGTTAGCCCAATGTGAGAGGTCTTAGGCACAAATTAAATACGTGATTAAAGTAAAGACACGAGGTTAGACCCTTTTTATGACGTAAGGCTGCCCGGACCCAACCGGCATATCCAGCAGTCATAAAAGACGGTCTAATGTGAGAGGTCTTTATGAGGTCATGATCTTAATTAATTAATTAAGAAACACTTAACCATATTAGCATGTAGAGAGACATGAGGTGTAACACCCCGAATTTTCTATTAACACTAAAGTTGCTAAAATAATAATAAGTGTGTAGAAGAGGGGATGTATCTAATATGAATATAAAGATATTAATAAGTATGTAAGAGAGGGGATGTATCTATTATGAATATAAAAATATTAATAAGTATGTAAGAGAGGGGATGTATCTATTATGAATATAAAAATATTAATAAGTATGTAAGAGAGGGGTTGTATCTATTATGAATATAAAAATATTAATAAGTATTTAAGAGAGGGGATGTATCTAATATGTATATAAAAACAATAATAAGTGTGTAAAAGGGGGGGATGTATCTAATGTGTACATTGTAGAATATATATATATATATATATATATATATATATATATATATATGGGCAGTTAATGCAAACATGAATAGAAGTTTATTAATTTGCTGAGTGTTTGCTGAGTCACTTCTGACTCATTGCCGAGTCAACAAGATAAACCCCATCTTGTCTGAACGGCTGCGGTTATTTCTAGGTTAAATCTAATGGCCTAAATGAAATCTAAAATCTATAAATAAGTGGGTAGACCCTAGACCTAAATCACTTGTAAAATTAGAGAAGCTACCGTCATGCTGCTGCCATGGAGTTCAGCATAGCCGTCACAAACTAAGAAGAGGAAGCCTAATCATCTACAACTAAATCTACACAAATCAAATCAAAAGATCTCTCTTTCTCTAATTCTTTTCTTTTGTTGGTGAGTATGATGATTCTCACAAGACTATTACAAACTAATTTGACTCAGTTATGAATGGATCACAAGAAAGTGATGTGATTTGTAATTGTAAATTCTATATATTGTGGATCTCTTATTATGTTATTATGTTGTCGCATGATGTAAATTATATATGCTATCTCATGCTACGTTGTAAATTCTCTTATGCTATGTCGTGCTATGTTGAGAATCATGTCAAGCTATGTTATACTATCATACTATGCCATGTTATAAATCATGCTATATTATGTTGAAAAATCATGATGTTGTTGGATCATGCTTAAAGTTATGTTTTTTTTCTTAATTTAAATTGATCTTGTTTATGGGAATTTGCCTATTAGGTTAGGTGTACCCATAAACTTGAAACTATAATTAAATAAAACTTGATTATGGGAATTTGCCTATTGAGTTAGGTGTACCCATATAAAACCATGTTGTTAAAAAATTAGATGATGTTGATTCACACATGTTCATATGTAAGTTTATGAAAATTGATTGAGATTATATTAGGTGAATTTTGAACAAGTTGACACCTTTAGGTCCATGACATGTATAATCTATGCAAGTTGGACATATGCAAGTTTCACCCCTTATTATGATTCATTTGGTCACATATACATGTTGTTATTATGATAATCTCTTTTATGCTATGAGTTAGGCTATTCGAGTCTAACATATATTTTGCGAATAAACGTTCAAACGTGGGGTAGGGGTAATATTAGGAATTAATAAATTGGGTGCAATTTTGTAAGATTTTGCATACCATGAATGGATGTCCATAATTGAGTCAATTATGGACATTGTTAAAAATTGGAAGTAATTAATAATTCAAGTAGGGAATTATTAAAATTGGGGGAAAGTGGATTATTATTAATAATCAATGCTTAGGACACGAGGTTGGACCCGTTTGTGATGTAAACCTGCCCGGACCCGCCCGGCAAATCCAGTAGTCACAAATGTCGGCCCAATGTGAGAGGTCCTAGGCCCAAACTAAAGCATAACAGTTGTAAAGACACGAGGTTAGACTCTTTTATGGTGTAAGACTGCCCGGACCCGCCCGGCAAATCCAGCTGCCATAAATGCCAGTCTAATGTGAGAGGTCTTTATGGGGTTATGGCCTTAATGAACTAAGAAATACTTAACCAGATAATCATGTAAGGTGGGACATGGGGATTAAGTAGGTGCCTTGGGTGGCATGAGGAATCTGGTGGTTGCCTTTAGAGGCATTTGAAATACGATTAGACTTAACCAAACACACATGTAAATGAACATGACTAAGTGGGTTAAGTGGGATGGACTAATGGGGACAAGCTTAGGTGGAATGCTTGTGGTAAATAGTGGGGGCCCATTTCAACCAGTATCCCAAAACGTATCTTTGTGGGCTCGACCCAAGTCGAGGACGGGACACGCATACTGGGTTTGACTATAAGAGGCCAAAACAGGGAGCGGTGGCAACGCAAGTCCAACGGGTTTCATATGCGTGTGTGGACCCGGGCTGGTAGGTAAGACGTTGTTGCATCGTGTAGTTATAAGCCGTGCATTTCCGTTGTATCAGGTTGCCACTTTAGGGGAGTGATACACCCCACTGTGGGGCCAGCACAGGTATCTACGAGTTAGGGAGCCGATCGAATAATGGGAAATAGGGTACACCTAGTGGAGATAGGGGCAGGCGGCACCTATGTAGTCAGCTAGGGGTACGTAAAGCCATTGGGAAAGTTTCTAAGTGAAGCTAAGTGGGATGAATCTTTAGGGTGACTGGTGTGGTGCAGTATAGTGTTTATCCTTTCGTATTTAGGAGCGCCTATAACGTTGCCTTTAGCGATTGTCTATGTCCTTAATCTGCTCTTCATAGACATTTTCTTGTTTTCCAGCTTATGCCTTAGTCCAGTTATTTTGGTAATAGTATTGTAGAATTATCATATTCACCAGACTTTATGTCTGACCCCCTCTTTTCCATCCTTTTTCTCCCTTCAGGTCCGCAGGTTGGGCCAAGTTCTAGTGGAGTCTAGTTGGATCGCTTACCTTCTGGAAAGCTTGGAATGTTGAAGTAAAGTCCAGCTTGTTATCTTTCTTTTTAATGGCTATTCATGTAATGGGATTATGTACTTGTTTTATCAAGATAGATATTGTACTTGACATTGAATGTGGTGTTATGATGTAATCAAACATGTTTTGACTTCTGCTACAATGAAATAAAGTTTTTGAATTTCCAAGTACTATTTTATATCTGTCTTGTTGTAATTTTACTGTTCTATATTCACTTAAAACCTCCATAGAAGTTAATGCATTCCCTTTGTGAGTGACATTAATGGACGTGGGGTGTTACACGTGGTATCAGAGCATAAGGTTACCAGAACAGATAAAAAATTTTTAGAAATTTTTTTTTTCTAAAGTATTTTTGGAAGAAGTGCTTTCAAAAAAAAAAAAAAACATGTTATTTAAAGAGAGTTTTTATGAAAAACATAATCCCAAATAGCCACATCCTTATCTTTATCTTTCGAATTCTCCATTTTGAATCTTTCCTTTTTCGTTTCAGCATGGCTGAAGATCTTAATCTCCCAGAAGGCGTGACGATTCCAGGGTGGTTTAGGAGATACTTGGAGGCTAGGGCCACCACTGCAGGCCCAGCGGATACTCCTCCACCCCTAGTTGCACCCATTCCTCCTCCTCCTCCTCCTCGTGTTGACACTTTTGCAAAGACGTGCAAGGAATTCAAGGCTATGGGAGGAAAAACTTTTCAAGGGACTGAGATGTTTGTGGAGGCCAGAGATTGGCTTAAGGAGACTGAGGAATTGTTGGATATCTTTGAAGTGGAAGATGGGAGGAAAGTCCGTTTAGCTGCTTGGTTAATGAAGGGAGAGGCCTCGTTTTGGTGGGAGGTCACTAACGGGGAACGTCCAGTTGATTCATGGGCGGATTTCAGACGAAGGTTTGAGGCAAAGTTTCTTTCAAGGGCAGAGGAGAACTTAAATATGGAAAAATTCCTGGCACTAAAGCAAGGGAGCTCATCAGTAAAGGAATATGTCAATAAATTTAATCAGTTAGCAAGGTTTGGCTTGGAGTTGGTGAACACGCCAGAGAAGAAAGCTTTGAGGTTCGTTAGAGGCTTGAATGAACCGTTGCAAGGGTTGGCTTTGACCCACATCCCTATGGGAGCCACCTTTGAAAAGCTAGTAGAAATGGCACTTATGCATGAGGATAAGGCAGTTGAAAAGAAAGGGGATCAGAAGAAACCCCAACAGCAAAATAAGAAGGGTGGTAAAAACAATAATGGCAAAGGGAAGAAGAAATGCTTCAATTGTGGGACGCCTGGCCATCTCAGCAAAGATTGTAGAAAGAAAAAGAAGACTGGTTGTTTTCATTGTGGAGATGCGGGACATTTAGTGAAGGACTGTCCAAAGAAGGGGCAGAGGGCAGGGTCTACCTCGGGAGGACAGGTGCAGGCTCTTATGGCACCAGGGCAGGCAAGGGGGCAAGTTCAGGCTATTGCGGCCCCACCGCTGTAAGAAAGAGGTAGAACAATTTCTGTTGAAAGCTTAGTTTTTCTTTTTGATCATCCTGTCCGTACCTTATTCGATTCTGGCGCATCTCATTCGTTTATCTCTGCATCATTAGTTGAATCACTGCACTTGAACACCAGTTTAGTAGAGGATCCCTTGGTCGTTTCAAATCCAATTGGGGGTTCGGCTCATTTGACCATGATATGTTTGGATTTGAAAATCTCTATACTTAGCGTTGAATTTAGATGTGATGATTATGTATTGGGCTTCACGGGCTATGGGCTAATTTTAGGAATGTATTGGTTGTCTAGAAATAGGGCCATTCTTGATTGTGAAAGGAGAGTAGTTAGGCTTGTGACTCGCCTTGGTAATGCTCATGACATCTTTTGTAATCCCATAAATTCCGTTATGCTAAGTTATCTTGAATCGCTTGACGCGTCTGTAGAGAACCTGCGATCAGTAGAAGTGGTCCGGGAATATCCGGATGTGTTTGAGGAGGTGACGGGCTTACCTCCAAAGCGGGAGATAGACTTTCGAATTTATCTTGTGGATAATACTAAACCCGTATCTTTGCCAGTGCGCCACATGGCTCCTCGTGAAAGGAGGGAACTCAATAAGCAAGTAAAGGAGTTGCTTGAGAAGGGGTTCATAAGACGTAGTATATCGGAGTGGGGTGCTCCAGTAGTTTTTGCCACAAAGGCGGATGGGTCTCTTAGACTTTGTATGGACTATAGAGAACTAAACAAGCTTACTAAAAAGAACCGACACCCACTGCCGAGGAATGACGATCTCTTTGATCAGTTAGTTGGCGCCTCAGTGTTTTCGCAGTTGGACTTAGCCACTGGCTTTCATCAACTGAAAGTGGCTGAGGATAGTATAGATAAGACTGCTTTTAGGACTACTGACGGATTCTATGAATGGCTTGTGATGCCCTTTGGTTTGACAAACGCCCCTGCATATTTTGTTGATTTGATGAGTAGTGTGTTTAGGGAATACCTTAACAAATTCGTGGTAGTCTTTGTGGATGACATCTTAGTCTTTTCTAAGAATAAAGAAGAGCACTCCCTACATCTTAGGGAAGTGTTGGAAACCCTTCGAGCGCATAACCTTAAGGCAAAATTTTCTAAGTGTCACTTCTGGAGGAAGGAAGTACGGTTCTAAGGGCACGTGGTTTCCAAAGAAGGGATAGCAGTGGATCCCGCAAAGGTGGTGGCCATCCAAGATTGGAAGGTCCCTAAAAATGCAACCGAAGTAAGAAGTTTCTTGGGGTTGGCTGGCTATTATAGGAAGTTTATCAAAGACTTCGCAAAAATATCAGCTCCATTAACACGGTTAACGAAGAAGAACCTGGTTTTTACGTGGGACAAAGATTGCGATGATGCGTTCCAACGTTTAAAGAGAGCCTTAACTTCAGCCCCAGTCTTAGTGCTGCCAGACGGGAATAAACCGTTTACCATCTATACTGATGCTTGCGGGACCGGACTTGGCGCGGTCCTCATGCAAGAGGGAAGAGTAATAGCCTATGGTGGAAGGCAGTTGAGGGTTCATGAAAAGAATTACCCCACGCATGACTTAGAGCTAGCCGCAATTGTTTTCGCGCTTAAGTCTTGGCGTCACTATCTTCTTGGTGAGAAATTCGAACTGTTCACTGACCACAAATCATTAAAATACTTATTCTCTCAGAAGGATTTGAATTTAAGGCAGCAACGGTGGATGGAATTCTTAGCCTCCTAAGATTTTGAAATAGCATATACCCCGGGCAAGGGTAACGTGGTGGCAGACGCCTTAAGTAGGAAAAGGTTGTCCTTGAGTCCGTTGTTTGTTGAACGACAAAGCTTAGAATTCATCTCTATGTTTGACTTTAGACCCTCCGTTGACTTAGTACCCGGTCTGTTAGCATCCTTGGAGGTTAGACCTACACTTCTAGGACGGGTTGGTGAGGCACAGCGAGACGACCCACAGTTGGTTGAGATAGTAGAAAAGCTCAAAGGGGGGGAGTCGTCAAGCCATCTTCGTAGGTATACCCTAGACGATAAGGGTTAGTTACGAAGGGATAATAGACTTTGTGTACCACAAGACGAAGACTTAAGGAAGGCCATTCTTGATGATGCTCATCGCTCAAAAATGACCATTCATCCCGGCGGGGATAAGATGTACAAAGATATGAAGCGGGTTTTCTTTTGGGCCGGTATGAAAAAGGATGTGGCCGAGTACGTCGCTAGATGCTTGGTGTGCCAACGAGTTAAAGCAGAACAAAAGAAACCCGGTGGGTTGCTTCACCCATTAGAAGTTCCACTATGGAAATGGGAAAGCATCTCAATGGATTTTGTGGATGGATTACCAAGATCATGGAAGGGTAACACGGGGATTTGGGTTATAGTAGATAGACTTACTAAAAGCGCCCATTTTATTCCCGTGAAAAGTAAGAGGACTGCTCCGTGGTTGGTTTCTTTATACATTAAGGAGATAGTTCGTTTGCATGGTATTCCTTCTAGTATAGTAAGCGACTGTGACCCCATCTTTACTAGCGAATTTTGGAAGAGTTTACAAGAGGCGGTAGGGACTCAGCTATGTTTGAGCACCGCATATCATCCTCGGACAGACGGCCAGACCGAGAGGGTGAATCGCATTCTAGAGGATCTTTTAAGGCTTTGTATCCTAGACTGTGGGGGTACATGTGAAGAGCACCTTCCGTTAGTAGAATTCGCATATAACAATAGCTTTCAGTCTAGTATTGGCATGGCACCTTTCGAAGCTCTTTATGGAAGGCCTTGCCGTTCGCCTACATGTTGGTGGGAATCTACCGATAAAATCCTACTTGGGCCCGATATGGTTAGGGAAACCTCGGAGAAGATTGAGTTGATTCGAAGGAGGATGAAAGCAGCACAAGATAGGCAAAAATCGTATGCTGATAAGAGGAGGACTGATCTTGAGTTTGACATTAGTGACATGGTTTTTATCAAAGTATCTCCGTTACAGAATGTTGTTCGCTTTGGGTCCGTGGGGAAATTAACACCAAGGTTTGTAGGGCCGTTTCCTGTAAAAAAACAGGATTGGGAAGATGGCATATAGGGTGGAGTTGCCTGAGAAACTTAGTGGAGTACATGACGTATTCCATGTATCACATTTGAGGAAGTGTTTGCACAAGACCGCGGAGGTGGTAGAGCCGAGCTTGCTTAAAGAGGTGGAAATAGAGCGTGATGCAACAATTAGACGAGCTCCTACATGCATTCTTGGGTCGGAGATCAAAAAGTTGAGGAATCGAGAGGTCAGACTGGTTAAAGTGCAATGGGGAGATGATGAGAGCAACACAACTTGGGAGACAGAAGAGAAGATGCATTCGTTGTACCCTTTTCTTTTTGAGGGTATGTCTTTTAATTTCTCCTTTATCGCTTAGCTTATCTTATCTTATCTTTAGTATGTCCTCTCATTAGTATCTTTGACCTTTAGTTAGGATAATCCTATGGTTGAAACATGTGTTTGAGACATGTTATGTATGATGGATGCAAAATGGATGCAAGTGTTTGCTAGTGGTTGCTCGTGGATGCATATATACACACACTTTAGGCACTAGATCGGCTCAGTCACTACATATTGCATATTGCATATATATATGGATGTATTTAGTAAAATGGATGAACGATGGTTGTATTATCATGTGGATGCTGCATTCAGATGATGGTTGTGCACGCATATAGAAGTATTATGTAGCATTAAGAATCTTTTGCATACATAATGGATGCATGGCACGATCATAGTTGCATTAAGGAGGTCAACTGAATCAGTGGACCGCCTGATTTTGCATTAGATACGGACATATACACACACTGTGCATTTAAACATGAAAGCATTAGAAGTCTGTAAGGACAATGGATGCCTGTGTATGATGGATGAGTAGATGGACGTTTGGATGGTAGGATATACATTCTTCCAGACTTGAATATTTCGGGGACGAAATCCTAAAAGGAGGGGAGAATGTAACACCCCGAATTTTCTATTAACACTAAAGTTGCTAAAATAATAATAAGTGTGTAGAAGAGGGGATGTATCTAATATGAATATAAAGATATTAATAAGTATGTAAGAGAGGGGATGTATCTATTATGAATATAAAAATATTAATAAGTATGTAAGAGAGGGGATGTATCTATTATGAATATAAAAATATTAATAAGTATGTAAGAGAGGGGATGTATCTAATATGTATATAAAAACAATAATAAGTGTGTAAAAGGGGGGATGTATCTAATGTGTACATTGTAGAATATATATATATATATACATATATATATATATATATGGGCAGTTAATGCAAACATGAATAGAAGTTTATTAATTTGTTGAGTGTTTGCTGAGTCACTTCTGACTCATTGCTGAGTCAACAAGATAAACCCCATCTTGTCTGAACGGCTGCGGTTATTTCTAGGTTAAATCTAATGGCCTAAATGAATTCTAAAATCTATAAATAAGTGGGTAGACCCTAGACCTAAATCACTTGTAAAATTAGAGAAGCTACCGTCATGTTGCTGCCATGGAGTTCAACATAGCCGTCACAAACTAAGAAGAGGAAGCCTAATCATCTACAACTAAATCTACACAAATCAAATCAAAAGATCTCTCTTTCTCTAATTCTTTTCTTTTGTTGGTGAGTATGATGATTCTCACAAGACTATTACAAACTAATTTGACTCAGTTATGAATGGATCACAAGAAAGTGATGTGATTTTTAATTGTAAATTCTATATATTGTGGATCTCTTATTATGTTATTATGTTGTCGTATGATGTAAATTATATATGCTATGTCATGCTATGTTGTAAATTCTCTTATGCTATGTCGTGCTATGTTGAGAATCATGTCAAGCTATGTTATACTATCATACTATGCCATGTTATAAATCATGCTATATTATGTTGAAAAATCATGATGTTGTTGGATCATGCTTAAAGTTATGTTTTTTTTTTCTTAATTTAAATGGATCTTGTTTATGGGAATTTGCCTATTAGGTTAGGTGTACCCATAAACTTGAAACTATAATTAAATAAAACTTGATTATGGGAATTTGCCTATTGAGTTAGGTGTACCCATATAAAACCATGTTGTTAAAAAATTAGATGATGTTGATTCACACATGTTCATATGTAAGTTTATGAAAATTGATTGAGATTATATTAGGTGAATTTTGAACAAGTTGACACCTTTAGGTCCATGACATGTATAATCTATGCAAGTTGGACATATGCAAGTTTCACCCCTTATTATGATTCATTTGGTCACATATACATGTTGTTATTATGATAATCTCTTTTATGCTATGAGTTAGGCTATTCGAGTCTAACATATATTTTGCGAATAAACGTTCAAACGTGGGGTAGGGGTAATATTAGGAATTAATAAATTGGGTGCAATTTTGTAAGATTTTGCATACCATGAATGGATGTCCATAATTGAGTCAATTATGGACATTGTTAAAAATTGGAAGTAATTAATAATTCAAGTAGGGAATTATTAAAATTTGGGGAAAGTGGATTATTATTAATAATCAATGCTTAGGACATGAGGTTGGACCCGTTTGTGATGTAAACCTGCCCGGACCCGCCCGGCAAATCCAGTAGTCACAAATGTCGGCCCAATGTGAGAGGTCCTAGGCCCAAACTAAAGCATAACAGTTGTAAAGACACGAGGTTAGACTCTTTTATGGTGTAAGACTGCCCGGACCCGCCCGGCAAATCCAGCTGCCATAAATGCCAGTCTAATGTGAGAGGTCTTTATGGGGTTATGGCCTTAATGAACTAAGAAATACTTAACCAGATAATCATGTAAGGTGGGACATGGGGGTTAAGTAGGTGCCTTGGGTGGCATGAGGAATCTGGTGGTTGCCTTTAGAGGCATTTGAAATACGATTAGACTTAACCAAACACACATGTAAATGAACATGACTAAGTGGGTTAAGTGGGATGGACTAATGGGGACAAGCTTAGGTGGAATGCTTGTGGTAAATAGTGGGGGCCCATTTCAACCAGTATCCCAAAACGTATCTTTGTGGGCTCGATCCAAGTCGAGGACGGGACACGCATACTGGGTTTGACTATAAGAGGCCAAAACAGGGAGCGGTGGCAACGCAAGTCCAACGGGTTTCATATGCGTGTGTGGACCCGGGCTGGTAGGTAAGACGTTGTTGCATCGTGTAGGTATAAGCCGTGCATGTCCGTTGTATCAGGTTGCCACTTTAGGGGAGTGATACACCCCACTGTGGGGCCAGCACGGGTATCTACGAGTTAGGGAGCCGATCGAATAATGGGAAGTAGGGTACACCTAGTGGAGATAGGGGCAGGCGGCACCTATGTAGTCAGCTAGGGGTACGTAAAGCCATTGGGAAAGTTTCTAAGTGAAGCTAAGTGGGATGAATCTTTAGGGTGACTGGTGTGGTGCAGTATAGTGTTTATCCTTTCGTATTTAGGAGCGCCTATAACGTTGCCTTTAGCGATTGTCTATGTCCTTAATCTGCTCTTCATAGACATTTTCTTGTTTTCCAGCTTATGCCTTAGTCCAGTTATTTTGTTAATAGTATTGTAGAATTATCATATTCACCAGACTTTATGTCTGACCCCCTCTTTTCCATCCTTTTTCTCCCTTCAGGTCCGCAGGTTGGGCCAAGTTCTAGTGGAGTCTAGTTGGATCGCTTACCTTCTGGAAAGCTTGGAATGCTGAAGTAAAGTCCAGCTTGTTATCTTTCTTTTTAATGGCTATTCATGTAATGGGATTATGTACTTGTTTTATCAAGATAGATATTGTACTTGACATTGAATGTGGTGTTATGATGTAATCAAACATGTTTTGACTTCTGCTACAATGAAATAAAGTTTTTGAATTTCCAAGTACTATTTTATATCTGTCTTGTTGTAATTTTACTGTTCTATATTCACTTAAAACCTCCATGGAAGTTAATGCATTCCCTTTGTGAGTGACATTAATGGACGTGGGGTGTTACACGTGGTATCAGAGTATAAGGTTACCAGAACAGATAAAAATTTTTTAGAAATTTTTTTTTTCTAAAGTATTTTTGGAAGAAGTGCTTTCAAAAAAAAAAAAAAAAAAAAACATGTTATTTAAAGAGAGTTTTTATGAAAAACATAATCCCAAATAGCCACATCCTTATCTTTATCTTTCGAATTCCCCATTTTGAATCTTTCCTTTTTCGTTTCAGCATGGCTGAAGATCTTAATCTCCCAGAAGGCGTGACGATTCCAGGGTGGTTTAGGAGATACTTGGAGGCTAGGGCCACCACTGCAGGCCCAGCGGATACTCCTCCACCCCTAGTTGCACCCATTCCTCCTCCTCCTCCTCCTCGTGTTGACACTTTTGCAAAGACGTGCAAGGAATTCAAGGCTATGGGAGGAAAAACTTTTCAAGGGACTGAGACGTTTGTGGAGGCCAGAGATTGGCTTAAGGAGACTGAGGAATTGTTGGATATCTTTGAAGTGGAAGATGGGAGGAAAGTCCGTTTAGCTGCTTGGTTAATGAAGGGAGAGGCCTCGTTTTGGTAGGAGGTCACTAACGAGGAACGTCCAGTTGATTCATGGGCGGATTTCAGACGAAGGTTTGAGGCTAAGTTTCTTTCAAGGGCAGAGGAGAACTTAAATATGGAAAAATTCCTGGCACTAAAGCAAGGGAGCTCATCAGTAAAGGAATATGTCAATAAATTTAATCAGTTAGCAAGGTTTGGCTTGGAGTTGGTGAACACGCCAGAGAAGAAAGCTTTGAGGTTCGTTAGAGGCTTGAATGAACCGTTGCAAGGGTTGGCTTTGACCCACATCCCTATGGGAGCCACCTTTGAAAAGCTAGTAGAAATGGCACTTATGCATGAGGATAAGGCAGTTGAAAAGAAAGGGGATCAGAAGAAACCCCAACAGCAAAATAAGAAGGGTGGTAAAAACAATAATGGCAAAGGGAAGAAGAAATGCTTCAATTGTGGGACGCCTGGCCATCTCAGCAAAGATTGTAGAAAGAAAAAGAAGACTGGTTGTTTTCATTGTGGAGATGCGGGACATTTAGTGAAGGACTGTCTTACACCTATGTAGTCAGCTAGGGGTACGTAAAGCCATTGGGAAAGTTTCTAAGTGAAGCTAAGTGGGATGAATCTTTAGGGTGACTGGTGTGGTGCAGTATAGTGTTTATCCTTTCGTATTTAGGAGCGCCTATAACGTTGCCTTTAGCGATTGTCTATGTCCTTAATCTGCTCTTCATAGACATTTTCTTGTTTTCCAGCTTATGCCTTAGTCCAGTTATTTTGGTAATAGTATTGTAGAATTATCATATTCACCAGACTTTATGTCTGACCCCCTCTTTTCCATCCTTTTTCTCCCTTCAGGTCCGCAGGTTGGGCCAAGTTCTAGTGGAGTCTAGTTGGATCGCTTATCTTCTGGAAAGCTTGGACTGCTGAAGTAAAGTCCAGCTTGTTATCTTTCTTTTTAATGGCTATTCATGTAATGGGATTATGTACTTGTTTTATCAAGATAGATATTGTACTTGACATTGAATGTGGTGTTATGATGTAATCAAACATGTTTTGACTTCTGCTACAATGAAATAAAGTTTTTGAATTTCCAAGTACTATTTTATATCTGTCTTGTTGTAATTTTACTGTTCTATATTCACTTAAAACCTCCATGGAAGTTAATGCATTCCCTTTGTGATGACATTAATGGACGTGGGGTGTTACATGAGGGGTTAAGTGGGGGCCTTGGGTGGCAATACAAAATACGATTAGAATACTTAACCAAAGTGGAACATGTAATTAATACATGGTTAAAGGGTTAAGTAAGTGCTTTGGGTGGCATGTGGAAATCTAGTGGGTGCCTTGAATGGTAATTAAAATATGATTAATGAATTAACCAGAATTTATAACATGTAAGTGGACATGGTTAAAGGGTTAAGCGGGATTCACTAGAAATAACAAGCTTAGGTGGTAGCTTGTGGGGGCCCATTTCAACCAATATCCCAAACGTATCTTAGTGGGCTCGACTCTAGTCGAGTGACGGGACACGCATATTGGGCTTGACTATAAGAGGCCAAAATGGGTTAGCGGTGGCAACGCATGACCAACGGGTTTCATATACGTGTGTGGACCCGGGCTGGTAAATAAGACGTTGTTGCATCGTGTAGATATAAGCCGTGCACCGTTAGTTTTATCAGGTTGCCACGTTGGGGAATGGTACACCCCACGGTGGGGCCAGCACGGGTATCTACGTTAGGGAGCCGATCGAATGGGGAGTAGTGTGTACACCTAGTGGATTGTAGGGCCCCGTGGCGTCTACTTAGTCACCTAAGGGTACGCGAGAACTATTAAGTTAATTTTATAAGTCCATGGGTGGGATCAACCTTTAAGTTAGGAATGACTGGTGTGGTGCAGTTTAGTAATTTACCTTTGGAAGGGTAGATGCGTCTTTATCTTTTATCTTAGTTTAGTTGACTGCTTAGTGTAGCCATTCATCCCCATTAGTTACCGTATATCAGTTTATGTCTTCTCTGGTTACTTTAACGATTGTATTGTTAAAGTTATAGGACTCGCTCAGACTTATGTCTGACCCCGTTGTTTTTATCTTTTTTCCCAACCCTCAGGTCCTACGGTGGATCCTAGCAGTAGTGGAGCTTGATCGGATTGCTGTTCCAGTCTTTAGGAGCTTGGATAGATGTAAAGCTCCAGTTACCCAGTTATCTTTTCTTTTGTAATGGCTATTGTATGAGAGTGGGATTATGTACTTCTTTATTTTGATGGATATTGTACTTGACTTTTATTGTGGTTTTATGATGTAACCAGACATGTTTTACTTCCGCTGTTATGAGATGATGTTTTAAATTTCAAGTACTATTTATATCTGTCTTGTTGTAATTTTTCTGTTCTATATTCACTAAAATACTCCACCGATGCTATGGCATTCCCTTAGTGAGTGATCATAGCGGGAGTGGGGTGTTACACGTGGTATCAGAGCTTAAGGTTACCAGAACAGATAAAATTTTTAGAAAAACTATTTTCTAAGAATATTTTTGAAAGGAGTATTTTCAAAAACATGTCTTTTAAAAGAAAAGTTTTTGAAAGAAAAGCATAATCCCCAATAGCCATATCTATATCTTTCGAATTCTCCATTTTGAATCTCTTCCTCTCTCGTTTTGAGTTTCCCCTCCGCGTATAGATGACCTTTCTAAGATAGATAAGAACGGAAAACCACTTCAAGGGACTTAGACATTAGTCGGATTAGAAGTTGGTTCAAGAAGGAGGAGGACTGGTAGGTATCTATTGGATAGACGATGGGAGGAAGGCTCAAATAGTTGTTTGGTTAATGAAGGATGAAACCTCATTGGTGGGAGGTTACGAGTGGAGAATGGGATGAAGAAGGCGAGTAGTTATCCTTTTGGGAGGAATAGGACACCTTATTAGGATTGTCCAAAGAGGCAAGGGCAAGGTACGGAATCTCCTAGAGGGTAGTTGTATTCCCTCACGACTAGGGTACCAAATGGGGATAGACCGTCTAGGTTGGAATTTGGATTTCTTTATTATCCGATTCGAACTTTATTTAATTCTGACGCATCGAGTTCGTTTATCTCATCATTGTTAGTTGAGTCACTGCACTTAGACACCAGTTAGTAGATGATCCCTTAGTTGTTTCAAACCCAATTGGGGCTCCATGAAGTGTTTGGGTTTGAAAGTTGCTATACTTAGCGTTGAGAGTAGATGTGATGCTTTTTGGGCTTCACGGGCTATGGGTTGATTTTGGGCATGGACTGGTTATCCAGTAATGGTGCCGTTCTTGATTGCAAAAGGAGAGTTGTCAGGCTTATGACCCGCTTGGGTAATACTCTCGAGATCTCTTGTAATCCCATGGAATCTGTTTTGCTAAGTTATCTTGAATCGCTCGATGCTTCGGTCAAGAGTTTGCGTTCGGTCAGAGTGGTCCGGGAATATCCGGATGTGTTTGAAGAGGTGAAGGGTTTGCCTCCGAAGCGGGAGATAGATTTCCGAATTTATTTGGTGGATAATGCCAAACCAGTGTCTTTGCCAGTGCGCCACATGGCTCCTCGTGAGAGAAGAGAACTTCATAAGCAAGTAGGGGAGTTGCTTGAGAAGGGGTTCATAAGGCGAAATATATCGGAGTGGGGAGCTCCAGTAGTGTTTGCCACGAAGGCGGATGGGTCCCTCAGACTTTGTGTGGATTATAGAGAACATAATAAGCTCACAAAGAAGAATAGACACCCATTACCGAGGATAAATGATCTCTTTGATCAGTTGGTTGGCGCCTCAGTGTTTTCGCAGATGGACTTAGCTACAGGGTTTCATCAGTTGAGAGTGGCGGAGGACAGTATAGAGAAGACTGCTTTCCGGACTCCAGATGGTTTTTATGAGTGGCTTGTGATGCCATTTGGGTTGACAAACGCCCCTGCATACTTTGTTGATCTGATGAGTAGAGTGTTCAGAGAGTATCTGAATAAGTTTGTAGTGGTCTTTGTGGATGACATCTTGGTCTTCTCCAGGAGTGAAGAAGAGCATGCCTTACATCTCAGAGAAGTGTTGGAGACTCTTCGAGCACATAGTCTTAAAGCTAAATTCTCTAAATGTCATTTTTGGAGAAGAGAAGTGCGATTCTTAGGGCATGTGGTCTCTAAGGAAGGGATAGCTGTGGATCCCGCAAAGATAGTATCTATCCAGGATTGGAAAGTTCCTAGAAATGCCACCGAAGTAAGAAGTTTCTTGGGGTTGGCAGGATATTATAGGAAGTTCATCAAAGACTTCGCGAAGATATCAGCCCCATTAACCCGCTTGACGAAGAAGAATCTGGTTTTCTCATGGGACGTAGATTGTGATGATGCTTTCCAACGGTTAAAGAGAGCTTTGACCACCGCTCCAGTTTTAGTGCTTCCAGATGGGAGTAAGCCGTTTGTTGTTTACACCGATGCTTGTAGGACAGGATTAGGCGCAGTCTTGATGCAGGAGGGAAGGGTAATAGCCTATGGAGGGAGGCAATTGAGAGTGCATGAGAAGAATTACCCTACCCATGATCTAGAGTTGGCCGCGATTGTTTTCGCACTTAAGTCTTGGCGCCATTATCTTCTTGGTGAGAGATTCGAGTTGTTCACTGACCATAAATCATTGAAGTACTTATTCTCTCAGAAGGATTTAAACTTAAGACAGCAAAGGTGGATGGAGTTCTTAGCATCCTATGATTTCGAGATAGCGTATACCCCTAGCAAGGGTAACGTGGTGGCGGACGCCTTGAGTAGAAAAAGGCTATCTTTGAGTCCATTGTTCGTGGAACGACGAAGCTTGGAGTTTCTTTCTTTGTTCGAATTCAGACCTTCTGTTGACTTTGTACCTGGTTTGTTAGCATCCTTGGAGGTTAGACCTACTCTTTTGGGACGGATTGGCGAGGCTCAGCGAGACGACCCACAGTTGGTTGAGTTGGTAGAGAAGCTCATAAGGGGGGGGGAGTCTTCCAGCCATTTGAGTAGGTACACCCTAGATGGTAAGGGGTGGTTGCGTAGAGACGGTAGACTTTGTGTACCGCAAGACGAGGGTCTGAGGAAGGCTATACTTGATGATGCAAATCGGTCAAAGATGACCATTCATCCTGGTAGGGACAAGATGTACCAAGACATGAAGAGAGTTTTCTTCTGGGCCGGTATGAAGAAAGATGTGGCCGAGTATGTGGCTAGATGCTTAGTGTGCCAACAAGTTAAAGCGGAGCAAAGGAAACCCGGTGGGTTGCTACACCCATTGGAAGTTCCGCAATGGAAGTGGGATAGTGTCTCGACGGATTTCATCGATGGGTTACCGAGATCGAGGAAGGGCAATACGGGAATTTGGGTTGTGGTAGACAGACTTACCAAGAGTGCCCATTTTATACCCGTGAAGAGTAAGAGGACCGCTCCATGGCTTGCTTCAGTCTATGTTAGAGAGATTGTTAGATTGCATGGCGTACCATCCAGCATTGTGAGTGATCGAGATCCTATCTTCACTAGTGAGTTTTGGAGAAGTTTGCAAGAGGCGGTAGGGACTCAGTTGTGTTTGAGCACCGCATATCATCCTCAGACGGACGGTCAGACTGAGAGGGTGAACCGTATCTTAGAAGATCTCTTGAGGCTTTGTATCTTGGATTTTGGAGGTACATGGGAAGAACATCTTCCTTTGGTGGAGTTCGCATACAATAACAGCTTTCAGTCTAGTATTGGCATGGCACCTTTCGAAGCTCTTTATGGAAGGCCTTGTCGATCTCCTACATGTTGGTGGGAATCTACGGATAAGATCTTGCTTGGGCCAGATATGGTTAGAGAGACTTCAGAGAAGATTGATTTGATTCGAAGAAGGATGAAGGCAGCGCAAGATAGACATAAATCTTATGCGGATCGGAGAAGGACGGATCTTGAGTTTGAGGTTGGGGACATGGTTTTTGTCAAAGTATCTCCGTTGAGAAATGTTGTTCGCTTTGGGTCCGTTGGGAAGTTAGCACCGAGGTTTGTTGGGTCGTTTCCTATTAAGGAAAGGATTGGACAGATGGCATATAGGATGGAGTTGCCCGACAGACTTAGTGGTGTTCATGATGTATTCCATGTATCACATTTGAGGAAGTGCTTACATGAGACCGCAGAGGTGGTAGAGCCGAGCTTGCTTAGAGATGTAGAGGTAGAGCGTGATGCGACGATTCGACGAGCTCCTACTCGCATCCTTGGGTCAGAAACTAGGAAGTTGAGGAACAGAGAAGTTCAGCTAGTTAAAGTGCAATGGGGAGAAGACGAGGGCAATGCTACTTGGGAGACGGAAGCGAAGATGCGTTCTTTGTACCCATTTCTTTTTCAGAGTATGTCTTTTAACTTCTCCTTTATCGCTTGTCTAGTACTTATCTTATCTTTAGTATATCCTCTCGCTAGTACCTATGACCTTTAGATAGGGTAAAACCTATGGTTAAAACATGTGTTTGAAACATGTTATGGTTGATGGATGCATGTGGATGCAATTGTTTGCTAGTGGTTGCTCGTGGAGGCATATACACACACATTAGGCACTAGATCGGCTCAGTCACTTCATGTTGCATATCGCATAAATGGATTTGGTAGTTAGATTGATGGATGTATCATGGTTGTGTTATCATGTGGATGATGCATTTTTGTGTATGGTTGTGCACGCATATAGAAATTGTATGTGTCAATAGGGTTTCGCATACATATTGGATGCATGTCACTATCATGGTTTGCATTAAGGAGGTCGACTGAATCAGTAGACCGCCTGATTTTGCATTAGTATACGGACATATACACACACTTTCTGCATATGTTCATACATCATTAGAAGTTTCTAAGGATAATGGTTGCTTGTGGTTGATGGTTTAGTAGATGGTTGTTTGGTTGGTAGGATACGTTCTTCTTGACTTAGAGATTTCGAGGACGAAATCCTTTAAGTAGGGGAGAATGTAACACCCCGAATTTCAATTAACACTAATGGTTAGTAATTAAAGTATAATTAATCTCAGATGTGAGAATCAGGGGAAATGGGCTGCGTCATTGCGTTCGTCTCGGAAAAATACGCGAAATAGAGTCCGAGTTTGCGTAAAACGGGTACCGTATGAAAGAGATATGGACGAACGAAGTTAGGCAGAAAAACCCGAAACATGCCAGAAATGCACTGGCGCACTTGTGAAGTTCGCCAGCACAAAAATACACTGGCGCACTTGGGAAGTGCGCCCATGTCGGGACAGGAAACCTGCACAGTTTCTAGAGAGTTCTGTGGTTGGGTGCACCAGTTTGGGGTTTGGGCTTGGTCTTAGGGCTGGTTTCTGGAAGGTTCCGAAATCTAAGGGTCCTAATCTAATTTAGGGTTAATCTAAGGGCCTAAAACACTCACCTAATCTATAAATACACCCTAATACTACCCTAATTCATACTAAAAATAGAAATGATGCCACCATGCCGCCAAAATCAAACTTGAGAGGAACCTCCACTAGTTTATGAAGAAAGTTGCAAGCTAATCAACCTCTAATCATCATCTTCTTCTTGTATAGCAACTAGTTCTACTACATAAGTTTGCTAATCTTGGTTTTGGTGAGTTTCTATCACTTTAATAACCAATTGCTAAATTAAGTAGATGAGATATGATGAGATCATGCGGTTTTGTATGCGGATTTGTGGGTTTTAAGTCATATGATATGATGTTAGTTTGCTAATCTATGTTTAATGTTAACCCTATGTTTATGCAAGTTAAGTATGTGGGTTTATGCAAGTTAAGTGATGGGTTTCATGCATGCTAAGCATTGGGTTTCATGCATGCTAAGCATTGGGTTTTATGCATGCTAAGTATTTGATTTTATGCATGTTAAGTATTTGATTTTATGCATGCTAAGTATTTGATTTTATGCATGCTAAGTGTTTGGTTTTACGCATGCTAAGTATTTGATTTTATGCATGCTAAGTGTTTGGTTTTATGCATACATTATGACATGCAAGTTTACCCTTTTTCTAAATAAGATGCATACATATGCAAGATGACACCTTTGTATGCTATGCATACATATGCATGTTTACCCTATTATGATGCAAGTTCATATGCAAGTTTGTCTCTTTTTATCATATGCATAACATATGCGAGTTTGCCTCTATGTATGACATGTTATGCAAGTTCACATGCAAGTTTATGTGCAAGTTCATATGCAAGTTTATGTGCAAGTTCATATGCAAGTTTGTCTCTTTTTATGACATGCATAATGCAAGTTTGGGTTAAATGCTAGTTGGGTTTAATGTATGCTCATATATGCAAGTTGACACCTTTTGAACCCATGATAAAGTTATAAGCTATGTTGGTTAAACCCATGACATTTGTGATGAATCTTCCCTTTTATTATGTCACGTTACGAGAACGAATTACGTGGGGAACGATGGGGTTAATATGCATGTTAATAAAATGATGTGGAATGGGTATGCTTAAGAGTAACATAAATTAAATGGACATAATTGGGAATTTACCTATTGAGTTAGGTCTACCCATATTATGGAGTTGGGAATTTACCTATTGAGTTAGGTCTACCCATACTACGGAGTTGGGAATTTACCTATTGAGTTAGGTCTACCCATATTCTGGAAAACATGATTAATTAATTAGGGATAATTAATATAAATTATAAGGGTGATTAATTAGGTGTAATTAATCGACTAAGACACGAGGTTGGACTCAGTTGTAGCGTAAAACTGCCCGGACCCAACCGGCTTAACCAGTTGCTACAAATGTTAGCCCAATGTGAGAGGTCTTAGGCACAAATTAAATACGTGATTAAAGTAAAGACACGAGGTTAGACCCTTTTTATGACGTAAGGCTGCCCGGACCCAACCGACATATCCAGCAGTCATAAAAGACGGTCTAATGTGAGAGGTCTTTATGAGGTCATGATCTTAATTAATTAATTAAGAAATACTTAACCATATTAGCATGTAGAGGGACATGAGGGGTTAAATGGGGGCCTTGGGTGGCAATAGAAAATACGATTAGAATACTTAACCAAAGTGGAACATGTAATTAAAACATGGTTAAAGGGTTAAGTAAGTGCTTTGGGTGGCATGTGGAAATCTAGTGGGTTCCTTGAATGGCAATTAAAATATGATTAATGACTTAACCAGAATTTATAACATGTAAGTGGACATGGTTAAAGGGTTAAGCGGGATTCACTAGAAATAACAAGCTTAGGTGGTAGCTTGTGGGGGCCCATTTCAACCAATATCCCAAACGTATCTTAGTGGGCTCGACTCTAGTCGAGTGACGGGACACGCATATTGGGCTTGACTATAAGAGGCCAAAATGGGTTAGCGGTGGCAACGCATGACCAACGGGTTTCATATGCGTGTGTGGACCCGGGCTGGTAAATAAGACGTTGTTGCATCGTGTAGATATAAGCCGTGCACCGTTAGTTTTATCAGGTTGCCACGTTGGGGAATGGTACACCCCACGGTGGGGCCAGCACGGGTATCTACGTTAGGGAGCCGGTCGAATGGGGAGTAGTGTGTACACCTAGTGGATTGTAGGGCCCCGTGGCGTCTACTTAGTCACCTAGGGGTACACGAGAACTATTAAGTTAATTTTATAAGTCCATGGGTGGGATCAACCTTTAAATTTGGAATGACTGGTGTGGTGCAGTTTAGTAATTTACCTTTGGAAGGGTAGATGCGTCTTTATCTTTTATCTTAGTTTAGTTGACTGCTTAGTGTAGCCATTCATCCCCATTAGTTACCGTATATCAGTTTATGTCTTCTCTGGTTACTTTAACGATTGTATTGTTAAAGTTATAGGACTCGCTCAGACTTATGTCTGACCCCGTTGTTTTTATCTTTTTTCGCAACCCTCAGGTCCTACGGTGGATCCTAGCAGTAGTGGAGCTTGATCGGATTGCTGTTCCAGTCTTTAGGAGCTTGGATAGATGTAAAGCTCCAGTTACCCAGTTATCTTTTCTTTTGTAATGGCTATTGTATGAGAGTGGGATTATGTACTTCTTTATTTTGATGGATATTGTACTTGACTTTTATTGTGGTTTTATGATGTAACCAGACATGTTTTACTTCCGCGGTTATGAGATGATGTTTTAAATTTCAAGTACTATTTATATCTGTCTTGTTGTAATTTTTCTGTTCTATATTCACTAAAATACTCCACCGATGCTATGGCATTCCCTTAGTGAGTGATCATAGCGGGAGTGGGGTGTTACAACTTCCATGTTGCCAAAATGCAACCTTTCATATAAAGCTTGAAGCTTTAAGCTCACCACCTCAAGTTTAACTTGCATAACATGATAACATGTGTATAATGATCAACCCAAACTTGCATAACATAGCAACATGTGTCATACATAATGATTACACCAACTTGCATAACATAATGATCACCCAAACTTGCATATCATAATGATCAACCAAACTTGCATATCATAATGATCAACCAAACTTGCATATCATAATGATCATCCAAACTTGCATATCATAATGATCAACCAAACTTGCATATCATAATGATTAACTCAAACATGCATCATTCATTTAACTTTAGAGTTCAATAAAAAGAGAGTAGAAAAGGGCTTACAATGCTATGAAGACACAAATGAATATTTATTAAAAGATTGAGACGAAGACCTTATGCAACCACCAAAAAACCCAAATATGCAAGCTTCAAATGAAAAACCCTTGAGCCAAATCAATAAAAACCCTTGCTTTGAAATAGAAATTTTGCAACTTGACTTGAATGCAAACTAAGAACACTCATACAAGCTTGAAAACACTTGTATGCACTCAAAATCTCTCATATAAATAAACATAGGAATTTTAGCATGAGACTGGAGGCCATGAGAGGAACAAATTTGACATAGTTTAGTTGTAGGATTGAATAATGGTGATTTAGGCTAGGCTTAGGGGTCTTTTTATAGAAGATTAGGATAGTATTAGCCATAGGATTAACCCTAGATTCAATCCAAGCCATCAAATCCCGTCACAAGCCTCCAAAACAGGTCCAAACAGCCAAAACAGGTGCACCAGGCCGACCTGGCCGACCAGGGAGGTCGACCCCCAGGTCGACCCTAGGGTCGACTCCCCAGTCGACCTGGGGGGGAGGTCGACCCCCTGGGTCTGGCGGGAATTTTCCCACCATTTCTGAAAATTGAAATTTTTGAATCTGTTTTGAATTTGAATTTTTCGTGAAACTTTGCGAGGCCATATCTCAGCCATACGGACTCTGATTTTCGAAAACTCGGACTCTATTTCGCGTATTTTTCCGAGAAGAACGCAATGGCACAGCCCATTTCCCTTGATTCAGATTTTACAGTTTAATTCTGCCTTGATTTATGTTATAACATGTTATTCAAAAATACGGGTTGTTACATGATCCGACCCGAACCGTTCGGGGAATCTACTTCCGAGTCGATCCGATTTTGATTCCTGAGCTTCAATGTTTATCCGAGCCCAAGGCAAGGCTACGCCCCCGATCCGATCCCAATGAATGCGCCCGAACTGAACCTAAGGGCAGTCCATCTTAAGGCATAAAAACTCGTTTAACTGGCCCAATCAACTCTTGGCATAACCTTCAACTTAATGGACAGTTAGGTTAGTGCCTTGCGAACATAACTGGACATCAAGAACTGCCTTGATCCTCATTACTTTGCCAAAATTTTGCGTCGCACTTTCAAATATTAACTTCACACTTTCCGCATACACTGTTTACACTTTAGATTGCACACATGCACGGGGGGATACGGGCTAATTTACTCTAACTTGTGCTATTGCTTCTTCAATAGTTTTGTGACCATGAGACCTAAACGCTCTTCTATACTAGCCGGGAAGAAGGAGGCCCCGAAGACATCCAACAAAATTACTCTTGAGGACATATCTTCTTCCTCGGATCCAGAATGGAATGATGAGGGCTCAGACTACGAGGTTGGAACTTGCGACAGCGACAATGTGTCTTCGGAGGGTGGAGTTTCCCTAGGTTGTGAAGAGGAAGGAGGGATTGGCGACGACCGAGCTCCCGACGAATTTGAATCTGCCGTCATATTGGAATCAACCCAAGATTCTGTTGAATCGACGATCGACAACGACAGACTTATCCGAATTTGTCTAAAATACGGGATACTAAAAAGGGACACCCTGGTGCCTTCGAGAACTGACCGTCCCCACAACCCTCCAGAAGGGTATATGGAAATTACTCGGTTGATGTGCATGGTCGGTGCTATTCCTCCATTTTCTCCTTTCATCGTCGATTTTCTAAGACAAATGCGGATTGCCCCCATGCAGCTGCACCCTAATTCTTATGCTTACTTGTACACCTTATATGTAGCATACCGTGAGAACTTAGGCATAGGGCTCACTTTCGATGACGTTCATTTCTTCTATAACTTCAAGCATCGGACTCGAGAGACTCCTTCTTTCTTTTACTTTGAGTCTGTCCCTAAGAGGAAAATAATTCTAGCGCCATTCAGTAGTAAAGCTGGGGATTCCAAGCTGGAATGGTTTTATGTGAAGCGACAACCAGGGTGTGCTAGGAGGTGGACGAAATCAAGTAAAGCACTGGTTTTCTAAATCTCGACTCTATACATTTAAGCCATCGCCTTAACTCATTTTTCTTTTTGTTTGCAGTCGATAACCCAAAACAAATATCAGACCAAGTATTCTTTGACCGGATGCATCAGCTCCTTAATGGCGATCAGAAGTTTTTAACTATTGATGAAGTCCTTACGGACGAATATCTTCATTTTCATGGGTTGCTATCTGTTACTCGTAGCATTGGTCATGGGACGGCTCCATATGTATATATTCCCCCAGTGGACGTGATCCCTGAAACGGGCGAAGGTTCGAGAGCTCCTATAGTGCCTCTCCAGGCTTCACCCTCTCCTTCTTCTACCCAAGATGATGAATTGGCTAACATAGCCGAAAAGCATCGCGAAGGGTATAATGTTCCCGAGGATGCCATTTCTCCGGAAAGGTCAACGTCTTCCAAAGAGTCACGGATCGATGCTTCTGAGGGAGATGTCCCTAGCACTGATGACCCACTATTTCAGGGTTTGGGGGATCTCCCCTCCTGAAACTATTTACACTTCAGAGGATTTTAGGAAGAATCCTTTAGTTTTCACTTCTTCCGAAGAGACCACTCCTGCTAAAGCCAAAGTACCCGCTCGTACTAGTCTAACTTCGGACTCGGGTTTCTCGGGGGGGGGGGGGACACCACTTAGGACGCACTTTACACAATATCATCACAACTCACTGCATCTTTCTCTTTGTGAAAATATTGATTCTGAATTTCATTTGTTTTGTTGTGCAGGCACGATGTCCCGATCTTACTATGATATCAGGAAACTTCGCCGTAGCATGTCAAATCCGCCCTATGATACTGAGCATGATCGCCGTGAAGATCGCGGTAGGGAGGATAGAAGATCCTATGATTCTTATCGTTCGCGAACCTCGCGCTCTCGCTCTCCTGTCCGGACAGACCCAGAACGATATAAAGGTTATCAAGGTCATCGGGAAGAGGACAGGTCGCAATCAAAAGATTCAACCTCTTCTCAAGAAAAACGTGACAAGGAGAGGAGTCCGCCAAAAGATACCGAGTCACGTAGCAAGCATAAGGTCCCTGCTACACGGTCTAGAACGAATAAAGAGGCTATTGAGTCCTCCATGCACAGGGATACTGAGCTGACAATTCCTGCCCCTCCACCGGTAGATGCTGAAACTGCAGTTAAGCGGGCATATCTGGAGAAGCAATTTCCTGAACATTACTTCGAAAACTTGACTTTTTTACCTGCCCTTAAGCCTATTTCTTCAAGGTGGGCAGATGAGGCCAAAGCAAAGATAGATGCGGTCGAGAAACAGTATTCTGAAATGTTCAAGTATTCACGCAACCTTTCCAGAATCATCCATACTTTAATCGCGAATGCTGATTCGATGCAAAAAACCGCTGAAGACGATGCAAAGGCCTTAAAGAATCTTGGAAAAGATTTGGAGGATACACAGGCCCAGCTTGCTGTTGCTCAACGGAATGCTACTAGCTTCAAACAACAATTTGAAGATATGCAAAAACGCTATCATGATTTGCTTGAGTCCCATACCCAAGAGCGTTCGGAGCTGAAAAAACAATCCGAAGATGCCAAGTCAGATGCTGCCAAAACGCGACTTGCATACGCTGACCTTGAGCGGAAGAATGCCGAGTTAGCAAGGAGGAACGCTGAACTGGAAAAGAAAAATACTGACTTGGCTTCTAAGCTAGTGGAGGCGGAGAACAGGGCAGCCCTAGCGGAGGGTAACGTCGAATGTGCTATCAAATCCGCTGAAGAAGCCCGCAAACAACTGTTGGAGGCTGAGGGAGAGGTTCAGGGTTTTGGCGAATTAATGATTGAATTCTTTGTGCACATCATCCGCCGCCGAAACATTTCTTGGATTGAAGATTATCCATCTACTCTAGTCCAAGTATGGAGTCAAATCGTTGAGTGGGAGAAAGAGGAGCTCAAGGTTGATTCCATTGACAAGGACAAGCTGATTGAGAAATATTTAAGAGATGATGAGCCAGAACGCCTAGCTGAAGGGCGCCGCCTCATTGCTGCTGCTATGGACGAAGAGAGGCGGAGGACTAAGCAAAAGAACATTCCCGAGGCTCGTTCCTCTTCTACTGCCTCCGCAACTTCTGAAATAGAGGGATATGATCCTGAAAACCTGGGGATCCCTCGAACAACTCTTTTATCCCCTATTCCCGAAACGGCATCGGAGACAGCAGTTACTCTATCCGAGAAGTCTTCGGAAGGTATCTCTACATTTTCACCTCAATTCGTCAAGGTTATCTCTACCTTTCGCCACATGATTGAGCAATCGATGAAAAACCCATTATTTTCTCCTGAGTTGATAACTGTTGCTTCTCACTCTGTAGGTATTGAGCCGTCCGGAAAGAGAGATGTGTCCCAGGGAACCGCTTATGGGGCGGAACCTACGGAGAAGGCAAAAGGGGGAAAGGACAAGGCTGCTCCCAAAGATTTGGGAGAAGGAAGCGAACCGTCTAAGGCTGACGCTCCTCGTGATGATGAAATGATAGATGCCTTAAAGGACGATTGCGGCGATAGGGGACATGAGGAAGATCCGGAGGTGGCAATAGTCAGGGAATCGAAAAGCGCTGATGATGTTACTTTAGCTGCACTAAAAGCTGACCAAGATAAACGCTTGCAGTTAAAATCTGAAGACTTAGACCCTGAAAGCCTTAAGCCTCTCGCAGTAGTGGATGCGGGATCAAGGTTAGTTGTTAAGCTTTCGACTAGATCCATTACAGAGAAACTTGCTAAAAAGTCTTCTCTTGATTCCAGCGCTCCGCCTTCCGGGAAGAAGTCGACTGATTCTAGCACTTCAGCTTCAGGGAAGAAAAAGTCAAAGCGCATCCTGACGGAGGCCGAGAAAGAGGCGAGAGATGCGGAGAAGGCTTCTAAGAAGTCCAAGCCCTCTTCAAAGTCCAAATGATGAAGTGTCTTGCGTTATTTTAGCGTTTGATTGACCAATAACTGTTGCTATAAGGGTGTCCCTTGCACCTTCTTTTTGCCTGTTTTTCTTTACAAATTCATCCATTTGTAAATAAAAAATAATTCATTTTCTGCAATGTCCGTTAGTCATTAGTTTTGCACTTATGTAAGAATGCATGTCTTACTATAGTTATGTAATAAAGGTATGGTGGGGGGAAATATGTGTATACATATATGCCCCCAGTCAATCTCAAAAAAACTATTCAAGACTTAATCAAGTAGTCTGAATGTCCCCGATTTTTTCGACGGGATTGCATTCTCTGTGCCGTCAATGCCTGTCGTTTTTTCTGGCATTTTTTATACTCTCCTGTCTTATACTCAGGTTAGAGTTCTTACTGAGGCGGTCTCTTGTCTGGGTGCACCTTCATGCCTCAGAGGACGTCGTCTTCCCGTCCTTTATACTCTCTCTCAATTCTCGAGAGTTAGAGTTAAGAATGTCGTCTTCCCATTCTTTTATGTCTTATCACACAAACAGTCGTTGTGCTTTTTCTTGCGTATAAGCTGTTTTCAACCTTTCAGGTTTTAAATCATCTTATATTTCATAATCGCAGCAGAATAGTAGATGAAGGTATATATATAATGCATGATAGTAAATGACACATGATATTTTTATAGTTGTTCGGCTAAGTCGTAGCCTACATCCACTTTATAGTTCTTTATTCATATCATCTGACTTTCCTAAGGCAAGTCGTGCCTTTTTACAGAGTTCATAAGAAAAAAAGCAAAGAGTACAACATTTCTAATCCAAATATCGCATCAAGTGTTGGGCATTCCATGCCCTTGGTACCTCTTCGCCATCTACGGTCGTTAACTTGAAGGTTCCTGTTTCAAGTTTCCGTTGGATGACAAAGGGTCCTTCCCACTTTGGACCGAGGTGAGGAAGGGATGGAAAGACTCTCTGTAGCACCAAATCTCCTGGTTAAAAAATCCCAAGGCGAACTTTTTTGTCATAATAACGTGCCATCTGACGTCGATGTCTTGTCGCGTGCAAATCTGCTTCGTCCCTTTTTTCTTCGATTTCATCAAGAGACTCAAGTAAGAGCGCTCGATTCGTCATCGGGTCATAATACGTCACCCGGTGGGAAGGAACCTCAAGCTCTACTGGAATTACTGCTTCTGAACCAAAAGAGAGAGAGAGAAAGGGGTATGACCAGTAGTTGTCTTAAATGTTGTTCGATATGCCCACAAAGCTAAGGGCAATTCGTCAACCCATTTTGCCTTTGCGCGCTCTAACCGTTTCTTGAGGATGGATTTTATAACTTTGTTTATTGCTTCTACTTGCCCGTTCGACTGCGGATAGGCAACCGCAGTGTACCGTTTGTCGATCTTATATTTCTGGCAGAAATTTCTGAATTCAGCACCATCGATCTGGGTTCCGTTATCAGTTATAATGGTCTTTGGGATCCCGAATCGGCATATAATATTTCTAACCACAAAACTTATCACCTTTCTCGCCGTGATCTTGGTTAGGGGCTCAGCTTCCACCCACTTCGTAAAATAGTCCACAACGACTATTGCATATTTTGCTCCTCCTTTAGCAATTGGTAGAACTCCGATGATATCAATTCCCCACATGGGAAAAGGCCAAGGACTCACCATCGATTTGAGTTGGGTCGACGGTGCTCTGGGGACTTTGGCAAATCCTTGGCACTTACCACAGCGTCGTGAATAATCAGCCGCATCTTTATTAATTGTGGGCCAGAAGTATCCATACCGCAATATCTTTTTCGCTAAAGTCTGACCTCCTGTATGATCTCCACACTCACCTTCGTGTACTTCTCTTAGTACATGTTTGATGTCGTCGTGTGCTATACATCGTAACAGGGGCATAGCAAATCCTTATCTATAAAGAGTATCATCTTGAAGAATGTATCTGGTAGCCTTGCGAACTATAGCCCGTCTCTCACTCTTCTTTGATGGGAGTGTCCCATTCTCAAGGAAGTTCTTAATTGGGGTCACCCACGACTCCTTCTCCGGTTCCGCTTCGAAAGCGAACTCAATTTCCATCGACTCAAAGCTTGGCGATTCCAACGTTTCATTTGGAATTGTTCCAGTTTCTTCCGGGTTGTCAGAACTACCTAGCTTTGCCAACCTGTCTGCCTTCTGGTTTTCGGCTCTTGGGATATGCGTTATGTTGTACCGCTCCAGGTTGCTCAACAGCTTTTCCGCTTTCCCGAGGTAGGCAATGAGTCGAGTTCCCTGAGCCACAAACTCCTTTCGCACTTGGCAAACTACGATTTTGGAGTCGCAGAATATGTCCAACGTTTTTATTCCGAGGTCTTTAGCAAGCTTCAAACCGGCGATCAGGGCTTCATATTCAGAATCATTGTTAGTCGCCGAAAATTCTAATCGTAGAGCGTAATATAACGACCGTCCTTCAGGAGTGATTAAGACGATTCCAGCTCCGGACCTTCGGTCGTTCTTGGCTCCGTCGGTGTATAGCTTCCATGGATCTAATTTTAACTCATCTTCGGACTTGACCACTTTGTCATCGATTATTTCCTCCTCTGGGATTGTGAACTCTGCTATAAAGTCAGCCAGTGCCTGCCCCCTGATCGGCCTCTGCGGCTGAAAATTTAAATCAAACTGACTTAATTCAATATTCCATTTGATCAATTGTCCCGATGCTTCGGGTCTCTGCAACACCTGCCTTAGAGGTTGGTCAGTGTATATGGTTATTGGGTGAGCATGGAAATAGTGACGAAGTTTTCGGGAGGCGATTAGGAGGCTGTAAGCGAGCTTCTCAATCTTTGTGTAGTTGCGTTCTGCCGCTGCCAATTTCTTGCTTACATAATATACTGGCCTTTGCACTTTGTCTTCTTCTCGAACCAAGGCTTTGCTAACAGCGTGAGCCGAAACTGCTAAGTAAACAAATAACTCTTCGTGATCCACTGGCTTTGACAAAATCGGCGGTTTTTCTAGCAATTCCAATAAATTTCGAAAGGCCTCAACACAGTCCGGAGTCCACTCGAAGTTCTTCTTTCCCCTTTTAATCAAATCAAAAAATGGGACGCATTTGTCCGTGGCTTTGGAGATAAACTTACTCAACGCGACTACTTTCCCCGCAAGACTTTGGACATCTTTAATTCTCCTCGGTTCTTCAATGTTTCTAATCGCTGCTATTTGGCTGGGATTGATTTCAATCCCTCAGGAGCTCACAATGAAGCCTGGAAACTTTCCCGATGCCACCCCAAATGAACATTTCAAAGGATTCAACTTCATCCGATACTTTCGCAGGATACCGAACATTTCTGCCAAGTCTTGCGTATGGCTGGAGGACTATTTCGATTTGACAAGCATATCATCCACATAAACTTCCATAGTCTTCCCTATTTGATTATAAAACATTCTGTTCACCAAGCGCTGATAAGTGGCTCCGGCGTTTTTCAATCCGAACGGCATGACCACATAACAGTATAACCCCAAATTTGTAATGAAGCTCGTGTGTTCTTGATCTGGCACGTGCATAGGAATTTGGTTGTACCCGGAATATGCGTCCATGAAAGAAAGAAGTTCGTGTCCCGCTGTCGAATCTACAAGCTGGTTAATCCTGGGAAGTGGGAAACTATCTTTCGGGCAAGCTTTGTTCAAATCTGAAAAATCAATGCAAGTCCGCCACTTTCCATTCGGCTTCTTTACTAAGACGGGATTCGATATCCAGTCGGGATATGTCGAATCTCTAATAAATCCGTTATGTTTCAGCGTCTCCACTTCTTCCTTCAGAGCGGCCAACCTCTCTGGGCCTAGCATACGTCTCTTCTGCTTTACAGGCAGGTGTTTCGGGTTTACATTTAGTGAATGACTTATGACGGATGGCGATATCCCACACATGTCGGCGTGGGTCCAGGCAAACACGTCCAAGTTTGCCTTCAGGAAGTCAGTTAATTCTTTGGCCCGACGTGGATCCAACTGGGATCCAATCTTCAAAACTCTTGTTGGATCAGCTTCATCAATGGGAATGTCCACTGTCGCTTCATTAGGAGTTGCATTTCTAGTCTCTGGTTCCTCGTCTTTTCTAGGATCCAGGTCTTCAAGCGTTCCTTTAGGCAACTCCTTCGGGGCCGATCCCTCTAATTGCTACGCCGAGCCCTCCTTTGCAGGAGGCGAGTCACCTTTACTCTCGATGTTAAGTCCCTTCATCAACATCTTTAATTCGGCAACATAGCAGGCCCGTCCGGAGACTTGATCTCCTCTCACTACTCCGGTTCCGGCTTCAGTTGGGAACTTAAGCAATAAATACCAAGGGGTGACGCAAGCCCTGAACTCAGCAAGGGCAGGCCTTCCCAAAAATGCATTATAAGGAGAATCTACGTCCAATACTATGAACTGAAGCATCCGTACTCTTCGGCGTTCTCCTTGCCCCAAGGTTACGGGCAATTCTATGTACCCCATTGGAGTTGTCGATGCTCCGTTGAAGCCTCGGATCCAACCTTCGCATGGCTTCAAATCTTCAGATTCAAGCTTCATCTGATCGAATGACTTTTTAAATAAAATATTAACAGAGCTTCCATTGTCCACTAACACCTTATGAACCAATGTCGGCCCAATGGTGGCGGTAATGACCAACGGATCGTCGGTGGGTGACTGGATCCCTGTATTATCTCTGCTACAGAATACCACGTCGTCAAACATTGTCTTCTGTTGCTTTATGGGGACGATATCTTCCAAATCATCACATTCATCCACATCTACGTGCTTAGCTGCATTTACATATTGATCCATTGCTCTAAAACTGTGGATCGCTGGGTGGGGTCCACCCACTATGGAGTTGATAACAATTCCCTTGCCTTTCTGCTGCGCTGTAGGCTTGGGAGCAGATTGGATCTGTTTTGGAGCCTGTTCTCCTTGCCCCCTGTCTCTCGGGGCAACCTTATATTCATCCAATTTCCCTTCGCGCAGCAGCTTCTCAATCACGTCTCTCAAATGTCGACATTCATTGGTTGAATGCCCATGAGTTCCATGAAACAAACAAAACTTTCTAGTTGCCATTTCTTTCTCCGTTGAGTCGCGAGGTGGCGGTCTTTTATATTGCAAAACATTGTATGTATCCAAGTAAATGTTCTCCAGAGTGTCGTTCAACGGTGTATAATTCTCATAAGTCTGGAACCGGGGTCTTTTGTTAGGATCACTTCCCCTATTTCTATTTCTTTTATTACCATTCGCATTACGGTTGTTGTTGTTGCCCCCGTTTCCATTATTGTCGTTTCCACTCTTGTTTCCCACATTCACCTCAACTTTTCCGGAACTTTCTCCAGATTGCTTCACGGCGACATTACTCTAAACATTCTCTTTTGAAGCCGCTCCAGACTTTCTCTTTCGGTTTTCCCTGGCCTCCTCTCGTCTTAACTGAATATCGGCCTTTACATAAAATAACTCTCTCGTGGGAGGTGGCTTCCCAGAAAGGTAATCTCCAAACTCGGAGTCAGGATCGACTCCTTCCATCAAAGCCATCAAGATGGTGGGCTCGTGCGGGTCACTAACTTCAGTCACGGCTAAGTTGAAACGGTCGAGATATGACCTCAAAGACTCTCCCGGTGCCTGCTTAATTCTTGATAATTCAATAACACTTTTAGACTTTCGGGTATGGAGTTAGAACTGATTCATAAAACGTTCGCTCAGTTCCCTATAATTCGACATCGAACGAGGGGGAAGTCGGGTAAACCATAGCAGCGCCACATCTTCTAAATAGATCGGGAATGCTTTACACTTCACTGCGTCAGGGGCAGCAGCAGCATTCATTAGCCATGAGTATCACATCAAATGTTGTCCCGGATCGGTTCTCCCATTGTACTTGTCCATCTGCGGCAGGTTAAAACGTCGGGGAAATCGAAAGTTGAGGATGTCATCAGTGAAAGGAGTATGGCTTCGCTCAATGCCATAATCTTCATTGGTGTAGCTCCGGCTTTCGGACATAATCTGGCGTACCATTGCCCATACGTCAGCATTAGTCAGGGGTCGTTCAGGCTCCCTGGCCCTGGTATCTGGGTTCCTTCTGGGCTCTTGTTCAGGAGATGCCCTTCTTCCGATGTTTGGGTTTCCTCTGGGCTCTTGCTCAGGGGACACCCTTCTTCTTTGAGCTGCTTCTGCTCTGCTTCGTTCCCTACGCTCCCGGTCGATCTCGGGAGGAAAGGGCTGCAGCATCTGCCCCTGAGTGGGATTGGTAAGGTTAGGGTCTCTAGGTAATACATGGGATCCTTACATCGGTAACAACATAGGCTCTCTCAAGCTTGGATCATTGGGTCCTAGTACTCGTGCAGCATCCTCGCGGGACCCCAAAGATCCGAACGTCAGCTGCTCCAAATTCTGAGGTCGTTCGAGCGGCCTTCTTTCACGGGGCCGTTCTTCCTCGAAAGAAGAAGACTGATCCATTAGTGTGTGGCGAACCGGGGATGGGGTTCTCTGTCTACGGAGTTCACTAATTTTCCTGCTCATGAGTCTCATGTTTTCTTGCATCATGAGATTGGTGCGCTCGTGGATTTTCATAGCCTCCCTAGTACTCTCAAGCATGTTAAGTAGGCGCGAGAAATCTCCTTGAGTAATAGGCGCGGATGGATTGACCTGATCATTGTCCCTGGTGGCTGGAGTCGAAGCATTTGTGGGGGCTCGAGTAGAGGTTCCAACATCACCAAGTGCCGGGTCGGTTCGGAGATTTGCAATCAGGTCGGGTCGGAGCTGGGAGACCTGTTCGGGTCGGAGCTGGGAAACCTGTTCGGGTCGGTGTAGTGTGAGTTTCTCGGGTCGGTTCAGGTTGGGGGAGTGCACTGCTTCAGATTCTCCTACCCGGATCGGATCGGAGCTCTCCCCTTGAGTGCGGTTCGGATTTCCTGTATCAGTTCGTTCCACTGTCGAGCTCTGCCCACAAGACCTTGTTACAACCGCATTTTGCTGGTCTTCACCAACTCCGCTCCCTCGACTAGTTTGAACTTCCTTGTCTTTTCCTTTGGCCATAGTTTTTCAACAATCAATCAACAAATATTCAGGAGCGTCGAAACTTGAGGATTAACTTCTTTGAACTCAACGGTCCAAAAAGTAGAACGATAATCCCGAAAAAAAGAGAATTCAGATGTTTCTCAGTGAAAGCACAAAAATGTTAGACCAATAAGTGGTTCTAACACCCAAATTGACTAAAATCAGACTAAAATAAGATCAAAAGTAAAATGGAGACACAGAATTTATAGTGGTTCGCCGTTGAAAAGCCTACGTCCACTTGTCAATCACTATTCTCGATGATATATTTGCAATTACAATGAGATATTCACTCAATTTCACTCACAACTCACATACATTCACTCAATTGTCTCAAAACAAACGTTGAAAGACGATTTGGATTATCTGGGAGTGCTGGAATTCGGTTTATGAAAGTGGTTGAACTCTCAAAGTGTCAAAAAGAAGATCCGTTTAATTGTCTCCAGGCAAGGTATTTATAGGTGAAAATTTAGTCAGAACCCTATCCGGATCGGAGCCATGTGTCCTCCATCCCATCGTCCTCGGGTTCAGATGGACTCCAGTGCTGACAGCGCATCAGAATAGAGATTATCGTGGGTTGGAACTAGTCATAACCGCTCCGCATCTTCAGGCGATCGTGGGGGGAAGTGGCGTGGATTACATGTTCGGTTCGGAGGAGCCTGCAGAGGGGGTTCGGATCGGGTTATCTGATCCGACCCGGATTAACCTAAAACTAAGTCCTTATCCACTTTGCTCTGCTCTGTTCCGATCCGGTAGTAGGTAGCCCTCCGGTCCGACTGATAGTAGGTAGCCCTCCGATCCGAGTGATAATAGGTAGCCCTCCGATCCGAATAGCAGCGTCTCTTCGATCCAAGTGGCAGCATCTCTTCGATCTGAATCGTAACATCTCTCCGATCCGATCCGCTATGATGCTTTCTAAGTTCTTCAACGTTTCACATCTCGACTTTGTGTTGCCCAGTTCACAAAGTGGGCTAACAATATATATATATATATATATATATATACATACATACATATACATTTGCAAGGCTGACCGGTTTTTATAGTGCTTCATTAAAAAAAATGCAGGATAGAGAGGTGAAAAGTACCAAGCCAGTCAACGACAATGTCATAAGCTCCCACGTATGGGATACTTGGAGTTACATTTACTCTAACAAATACAATCTCAGACAGTAGTTTCACTAATCATTTCCTAGTGCTACAAGAGTGCACACCCAGCATCACAAAGGCATCTAGCCTTTATCCAATTGCTCTCTCATCATCTCTTTCTTCTTGCTACAAGTAAGAGGGGACCTCGCTATTCCTTCACTTCGTGGTGCAGTATCTGTGGAAGTAGTTTCAGCTGCATGTGAGCATATGGGTTTCTCTTCAACACAGAAGAACTGTCACTCTTGGAGCTTTGAGAGTTCAAGAATCTCGGTTTGAAGGGAATGGAGAAATGTAGTTTGATTGAAGCAACACGTTTGACACTGGGTAGGATTTTGCCATAAGTTTTTCTTTATCTTTTCCTTTAGCAAGCTTTAAACCCATAAAGGAGTTGTAATTATTCTTCATTAGTTCCATCAAGTTTTGCATTTAAATATAAGATTCACCACTTACCTTTCCACTTGCAAGTTCATCTCTAGTTTTTCAATGAGTTCAGGAACACTCCCAAAATTAGGTTTAGTGACTGTTTTAACAACATGGGATTTTTCCTCACTTTCCCATCCTTGTTCGCTTCAATATTGAAGTTATTAAATACGAAACTATCAAACGTTTCTGTTTCAATAATGTTGTTGTGTAACAGCTACTGGTTGCACTCTAGCACTTGCCATTGCATCTGCACTAAATAGGTTGCCAGTTGAAGGATGTATTGAGCAATTAGACACTGCGTTTGACAGATTAACATTGCCAACATCATCTTGGAGCTCATCAAAATTAATTATCTGATCCAACAGATCTCATATAGGATTAAGATCATTTAGAGTATTCTTACTTCGCTCCTCATTGCCATGCACTACACATACTTCCTTATCACAACCACCATCACTAATATGCAATTCTGTGTTAATTGTCCCACAAACAACAACTTCACTTCCTCCACCTTTTTTCACATTTTCTTCACATAAACTATAAGGAACCCCAAATATATTACACTACACCAAAACTATCATTTGGTAATACTTATTTTTTTTCTTGATGCCAACGCTTATTCATTGCGGCCTAGTGACTGAAATAAGCGTTGTTAAGTTAAAAAAAAGTGTTACCATAAATACAAATATACAACTTCTTTTTTTCCAAAGCATATTTGGGTTGAAAATTTCCGTTAACTTAATTTCTTGGGGTCAAAAACGTAAATTCCCATGCTTAACCTTATTTCCTACCTCCCAACGCTTTTTCATTCATCGGCCACTGCAAATCAAATTAGATAGCAAAAATTTGCAAATAGGATTCCAAGACCTCCACTCCTTCAGGTGAACCCAAATCCTCCTCTCCTTCTCTCTTCTCCATAAGTGTACGCTCTTTTGTTATTCTATTAGATTCGATTAGATTAGATTACCCCATTTAATCTATTTATTTACCTTTTCTATGTAACACCCTACATCTGTTAGTGTCACTCACAAAGGGAATGCACTAAGTTCTGTGGAGCATTTAGGGTAAAAGATGCAGATAAATTACAAGACAGACAGAAATTAAACAACGGAAAATAAAACTTTGCTTTATTGATAAAATAGTTTGTACAAAGATTTCTTTACAATATCAGAGTGTCATCTGTCTTACATAATAAAGAAGCATCAAACAACATTTATATTTCCTCAAATTTTAGCAAGAGCCAGCCATAGCATCTAATAAGAGAATCCAAGCAAACTTCGACAAATCTTCAAGCTGGGAAAGAGTGACAGTCCAACTTGACCTGAGCTATACTACTCCCTCCTGTACTACCTTGGGGGGGGGGATGGAAGAAAAGAAGACGAAAGAAAAACAGAGTCAGACATAAAACCTGAGTAAGTTCAGTAACTTCTAGCATGTGAACAAGGAAAACAAAACGACATGAATTAACTGAACACAAGATTACACCATGACGATAGGGACAACAAGATTAGACAAGGTAGTCACAAGATATGCTAAGATAAACTGGATACGCTCTAATACTTTCACCGCTTCGTTATTTCCTTGTTATACCGGTTTCTATATCTCTGCACCGCCTATCTATTGTCCCATCTAGTAATGATAACGTGATCCCAATTCCTGTATTTTCTATTGTCTTCCGACATACATTCATTATTTATTACCTAGATCAAATCTAGGGTTTTCTATCAAGTGCTTTCTAGGTTTAACTAGAGTTTTGCGCTATCTGCTGAACGCTTCTCGAGTTCAGGGTTTATGCCACCTAGTCCAACTAGGGATTACGCTACCTGTCGAACGATGCCCCTAAGTCTAGGACACACCACCTAGAGTGGTGTATGTTCCTATACTTCCCCACGCATGTATCGCGAATCGTTATCGCTTGTCTAGATGCACATGTCCTGTAATGTGCGGTCCGAGTCCTATGACAGGGCAAATCAAGGAATACAGAACTCGGTCGGGAGCTTTCAGATATCTGCCGATGCAGATGCTAAGGTCTGTTTTTATTCCAGTGGCTATGGTCCCACTTGACCCCTCCCTCAACTAATGAAAGGCACACCTTGTAAAATGAGAACTATACGCCGGCCCCCGGTGCCCCACTATCCTATGGCCATCCGCAACCATAACTAGATAGCGAGTATATGGTCTTTTGGAGTTCTCTGCCTTTCTGCTTCACGTATCTCGATTGACTCAAGATGGATGGTAGACGACGAGTTGCTATCACAGGGCTACCGTTTGCTCGCCGAATCACGTCGGTCCATCCTAGTCTTTAGGTTGCCATGTATTGCAACCAAGGCATACCCATGGTTCTTCTATGCAGACCTTAACCTCTGTGGGCCCAGGCGGATCATCTGCAGCCTCACAGAGGGATACCAAGAGTACCCTCACGTCCCCTCGAAGCCTCGGGCTTCGTAACCCAATTCGTTGGAGCCTTCTCTCTATTCAGACGGACATTCGCTCCTTCCCGTGTTATACTAAGAATTACTACTTAGTTCCCTTTCCCGTCAATTTGGATTGGTTAAGTGTCACTAGTCAATTCAAAACAACTTAACCCTCTTCATTCATCCTGTTATACTGGTTAAGTGTTATCAGTAATTCATGTTGACTTAACCCACCACAAACCAAGTTATATTGGTTAAGTATTTCTTATTACTTAACCTTACCCATTCACCCTGTATTGATTCAGTGTTCCTTTTTAACTTAACCTTGCCCGTCTGTTTTAACTAACCTGTCATTAACGGTTAAGTATTATCCCTTCATGTTTTATACTTAACCCTATTCCTTTATCAAAATCTGATGGTTAAGTGTTCAAGTTTACTTAACCCTACGGTCTAGTCTAGCTAACATATCAAATTGGCTAAGTGTATTAAATCTTACTTAACCCCAACCTCTAGTCCAGTTAACATGTTAATTTGGATAAGTGTATTAACTTTACTTAACCCCACCTTCTAGTCTAGTTAACATGTTAATTTGGATAAGTGTTTTCTTAGTTACTTATCCCCTACAAATCTTGTCTTGTTACGATGTTAAGTTTGGTTAAGTGTCCCTATGGACTTAGCCCTCCCATTCTAGCTTAACTGTGTTAAGTTGGTTAAGTGTTCCTATGGACTTAACCCTCCCATTCTAGCTTAACTTTATGAACCTAACCCCACCTACCAGTCTTGTTATCATGTTGAGTTGGTTAAGTGTCTTAGTTAACTTAACCATAGCATTCTTGTCCTAGCTTTAACTAAATAAATTAAAGCTATGACCACTCACATTAGACAGATATTGTTGCGATTAATGGATGTGCCGGTTGGTTCCGGGCAAGTTTACATCGCAACTCAGTCTAACCTCGGGTTAGGCCTATTCGTGTTTTCTAGTTCAAAGGGTTTTGATTAATTTTCAAATCAGGTTTTGAAAGTAACCATCCCGTCCGTCGGATCAGTTAGGGATAGCCAGGGAGAGCAGGAAACTTGTATTTTCCAAACTCAAGCCTAGACACTATCCTCTCTGTCACCCTAGAACTTTCTGGTGTTTCATTAAAAGAGATGTCGTTAATAAATCTTTAATCTGTCTAGATCAATATTTCCTCATTTAGGGAAAATTCTATAAGTAAATTAATCCTAATTTACTTATTTCCCAATTTCTCTTTTAATGTAAATTGTCAACATTTATTCTTACGGCCCATTTTCCCCTCTATATCATGTTTATGCTTTTTGGTATGTAAACCATACCAAATGAAGTGTCACTAACCATGATTCTGCTAATCCTGACAATTACCCCCAATTATGGCCAATTTCAAGTTTATGCCAATATACTTATCGAGCCAAATTAGCTAATCCAATTCTGATTTACATTCTGATTCACGTCAAACTAGACTTATTACTCTAGTTCACTATTCATGTAAATGCTAGATTTACACGTCAATACAAGATTCAAATTACACATCTTATAATTCATGTCAAATTTATCCAATTTGCATTTCTATGAACATGCCATAATACATGTTCCCAATTTATGCCAATTTCCAAGTTAAAATACATTTTAGTAAATTTCATATTTTGCCCCAAATCGCATTCCCACCGTTTGTAAAATCGTGTTTCAATCCAGATTATAGATAAATCTAGATTCGTAGCAAATAGAGAATGAACCAAAGATTGCTAGGAAAAGGATAGATATAACAAATGGCATAAAATGGTTTTGAACAATGACGTAGGTTCAAGAACATGGGTAGACCTAACTTAATAGGTAAATTCCCAAGGTCTAAAACCAAGAATAGACAGATTAGGTTCAAGAACATGGGTAGACCTAACTTAATAGGTAAATTCCCATAGTCTAAAACCAAAGAAAACCAAGGACAAGCAGAATAAATAATCGGGTTTAGCCCAATCTCAAAATCATAGAACTTAAGCAACACTTTCCTAGTCATGAATCATGGAGGTTTAATCACAGATGTCCTTGTTATGTCATTGGCAATAGTTTATGTTAATCAAAGGCATAGATTTTGTCAAGGAAGTAATCCTCATAGTCATAGTCACAATCATAGGCAATGTTCATAGTCATAGGCAGTGTCCATAGTCATAGGCAATGTCCATAGTCATAGGCAAATGTTCATAGTCATAGGCATATGGTTTTTAGGTCCATAGTTTCATAGTCACGGTCTTATTTGTCTTTGAATCATGACAGTTCTTAATTAGGTCCAAAGAGATAGGCACAGATTCGAATAGAAAGAAAGAGAATTGGCATATTCTTTTATCCATTTAATTTCATGTCATGAACAAAGAAAAACGTTCAAATCTAGAAATATCTGACTTACAGAGATTTAGATTAGAAAAGAAAGATGGCGTTGCTATGATTCGTAGAAAATCATTCGTTGAAGTCGTTTGAACCTTCTTTTGAATCCTAGCTTGAATCTCTTCTTCTTGAAAGTCTTTTGAGCAGCAACTCCTCGTCTTATTTTATTATATATATATTATTTATTTATTTATATATTTTAGAGGAGGAAAAGAAGCCATGTTCATTCAGAATCTTTGCAGCATAAGGTTAGAGAAGAATTATGAATAGAGGTGGAGACTAGGGCTGTTTATATAGTTGCTCAAGACCTTATCGTACACGCAGCGCTGAGTCAACATTGAACCTAGTTAAGAAAATAGTCCAGGTTCGTAGATGAATCTAGCCAAATCTTATGGTACATGCAGTGCTAAGTCAGCATTGGGTCCCACAAGCTGTTTTGGCACAGAAATTTGAATTTTGAATGTTTGAATTTCTGGAATTTATTTAACTATTTTATTCACATGAAATATTCTTATATGTATACAATTCCTTTAACGACCACTTTACACACACACACACACACACACACATATATATATATATATATATATACGCACAACTTTCATTTTATTTTCAAAATTCAAACGATGGTGCACCGTTATTTAATTCTTGCCATATTTCATTTACTATAGCCTTATCTTAAATTTTATCTTTCGTATACATATATTTCTGCATATATATATATATATATATATATATTCTCATGTATATACATATATTTTCTTTATTTCCTTATATGTACGTTCTTATCCTTTCAAATTTTGAATTTGTATATGTACATATATTTGCATGTTCAGTTGGCCCTCTTTAAACCAAAGATAAAAATTATGTTGCCACCGGGGTTCGAACCCCCAACCTCCCTGTTACAAATCCAATGCCTTAACCAACTGAGCTACAAAGTCTTTTGTTAATAAGTCTTAGAACAATGATAATTATTGTTCTTTCCTTACTTCTCTTTTTCATGTTAGTTACAATACTTAAATTAAAACAATGCATGAATCTTTTTCTTTTAATGTTAATGCATTATGTTTGCAAATCAGTGCATGCAACATATTTACATCGCATTGTAATGGCGCGTTTTGTTAGCTGTCGAATAATTAATTTATTTAATTATTTATATATCGATTTGGCGATATCGATAACTTAAAGTAAAACGTTCGAACTTATAATTTATAATTATAATTAAAACGAACCTGAAACGTCGCGACAGTTCGCTATTTGGCGATTCGAACTTCAACTGAATGTACAGGATTCGTTTTAAGCCGGATTTCTGTGAAACAAGAAACGTACGGATCTGTTGAACTATATTTTTCATATGGAAGAGAAAAATCGAGATTTCGTCGTGTAGATTTTGAGATATGTCCAAATCAAATTTTAGAAAAGTCGCTGTGGAATTCCTTTATAATTTGCAATGCTTTATTTACGTTATAAAAGAGTTTTCAATATATTTGAATATCGGGTTTGAATTTAGACAAGGTTCTTTTGGGAAGTAGTGATAATTTAATTTTTAGAATTTTACTGTAATTTTTAATTAATTAAATAAGCAACTTTTTATTTAGAGTATTTTGCACCCTGAAATCAATATTTTGAGGTTTCAAAATATGAGTAAATCTACCGGTATTATTATATTTTTGGGATCGTGGAACCGAGCTCGATACAACGGTATCTTGATTTCTGTCTGTACCTTAATGGAATTTAGGTAACATGGTACATTGAAATAGATCCAAACTTTAAATACATTATCTTTCTGTTATGAAGTAAGGTCGATATTCTTACACGTCCAGGACAAAGAAAACCTTCTCAGCATTAGCATATAATTCCAATGCATGAAACGTACCACCATCCTTAGCCATTTAGTATCATTGATATATATACATCCACGTAACCATCTTGACAGTCCCGCACCTTCTCTTTGCTACATACATTTTTAAATACAAAGTACAAACGCAACCTTCCTCCTCTTCATTTACTTCGGTTCTCATTTCCAGTAAACGCAAGCTCCCCATAAATTTAAACCATATATGATATATATAAGGAAGGACAGTTTTGAGTTAAAGAGTGGGGAGGCCTAGAGTTAACGGTTTTGGAGTGAATGCTGTGGGTGAAGACAATTGAAGAACGTGCGGTTCTGGGTAGAAGATGGTATAAGCGGTTTATATTTGTGTGCGGGAAGAAGAAAGGGGTGATCGGTGGGCTATCTGATGGTCCGACGTCGGGGCAGTGAAGAAGTAAGGAAGGAGGAGGATCGAGAGTGGTGTGCTGTTGCTTTTGGTGAACGAGGCACTGTATGTGTGCGTTGCGGGATCAGACAGGAAGAATGGAGACGGGAAAAGATCGGCTATGGTTTGAAATGCTGGTAGGAGTCGCTGTGTTTAGTTCGTGATACAGGGAAACATGAAGAAGGGGTGAGAACAGATCTGGTATATGAAGGTGGTTCGTGTGAGCAGTGGGAGTAATACGTGTGGTGCGAAATACTGTGTCGCATACAAGTTGGTGGGGAGTTTTGCATGGAGCTTGTGGTGCGTGGGGGTTCAGCATTTAAAACGTTGGGGAGAGGCATTCATGTCTTCATGCATGGACGCATTTTATTGTGAATGGAGGAAGTAGACTGTATGAAATGGATTTGTTTAATTTGGGTGGGCCGTTCTATATAAAAAGATTTGGCCCAAAGATTTATTCAAAAGAAGAAGGAGCCGTAGCTTACGTTTCATTCATGAAGAAGAAGACATCCATTCCTTTCTAGGTATGATTAAGGTTTTATTTCATCCCTCTTCCATGCAGAGATGCAGATAATGTGCATATTCATCTTTTGGAATAAGCAACTTTATATAAAGATTTTAAATCAAGAAGTTGGTGTAAGAATCAAACTTATTTATGTAGATATTTGCGGATTATAAAGGAAATATTGTACATGAAAACAAACAGCAGATACCATACAATGTCATGTATATTAAATAAAGCTTGGAGGGTATTTATTTTGGTAATCGTCTGGTTTAAAAATAATTATTTAAAGTGATTAAGATAATTAATTTAAAATTAAGAAGTTAGTTAATTTTAATTAAAAATAGTACATAAACTTGTTGATATCATATCTTTTCCGTACATGATCAGAATTTGACGAAACAAGAACCATTGGGATCATATGGATGGTGGCTACACACTAGAACTGACTGCGAGTGAATCCGAGTTCGTTACAATTTATGGCGGAATAAATTGTCCGTCTGAATCAAGCGATGGTTATCGTTATTAACGATGATAGTCCAATGTGAGTAAATCTCACAAACTCTAAACAGTTTTATTTTCATGTTGTATTCTTAGAACTGTGAAAATATTGTCTGTTTGACTGTGTGTTGATTGTTTGCTTGAACTGCTAGTCAGTTAGTAGAGATTATATATATATATTTACGTATGTGTATATATATATATAAACCGTCAAATAGTTATATGTTGATTCTGTTTATCAGAATATTATACTGGTGTTGTTTAACATCTGTGGATGCAGGGAAACAGGTTGGAGGAATCCAACAGGATTCCTCAACAGTTATTTTACTGTGATTTTTATATTGTGATATATAATGTGATGTATATAATCTGTGTGATTATGTGTGGTGGGACGATATTTATCGTTGTTATATGGTGTGTTAAATACCATGAGAAATACCAGAATGTAGGAGAGGGGTTTTCAAAGTATATTTTGAAAATAGTTTAATTATATAAAATCAAGGGATTATATATATATATTTATATATATATATATATATATATATATATATAAGAAAAAGGATTCTGAATATAAAGGAATATAGTTGGTAAAAACAAATATAAAAGAATTATATTTGTAAATCAAATACAAGGGAATATATATGTTAATCGAATATAAGGGGATATATTTGTTAATCAAAATATAAAGGAATTATATTCGTTAAAAGAAATATAAAGGATATTTATTTAGAGATTAAATAAATAGAATTAAACTAAAGGAGATATTTATTTGTTAAATAAATAGGAGTTAACCAAGTGAATTGGTAGAGTTAACCAAGTGAATTTGTTGGGTTAATCAAAGTGAATTAGCTGAGTTAAAATAAGTAAATCGGTTAGAGTTAATCAAAGTGAATTAACTAAGTTAAACTAAGGGGATTAGTTCAGTTAATCGAGACAAGTAAATCAAGTTAGGTTAAACCATTTGAGTTAACCAGTTAAAGTTTACCAGTTAAAGTTGACCAGTTAAAGTTGACCAATTAGAGTTGACCAGTTAAAGTTGACCAGTTAAAGTTGACCAGTTAGAGTTGACCAGTTAGAGTTGATCAGTTAGAGTTACTCAGTTAGAGTTGAACGGTTAGAGTTGACCAGTTGGAGTTATCCAAGTGGAGTTAATCGAGTAGAGTTTCCGAATGTCACTTAGCCGAAGTAGAGTTATCGAATATAGTGTATTCGAGGGAAGAGTAATCGAATATAGTTTATTCAAGTGGAGAAATCAAATGTTATTCATTTGAGAAGAGTTACCGAATATTATTTATTCGAAGAGTAGTTATCGAATATTGGTTATTAGAAGTTAGTTAATCCAAAGGAGTTATTCGAAGTTAGTTAATCCAAAGGAGTTATTCGAAGTTAGCTAATCCAAAGGAGTTATTCGAAGTTAGTTAATCCCAAGGAGTTAGTCGAAGAGTTAATCGAATATAGTTATTCGAAGAAGGTGTTAATCGAATATAGTTATTCGAGTAAAGTTAAAAGAGTTAATCGAATTTAGTTATTCGAAAGGAGTTAATCAATTTGAGTTAAGTTAATCGATTTGAATTAAGTTGAATCGAAATGGAGTAAATCGATTAGAATTAAGTTAATCGAGTTAGAGTAAATCGAATATTGGTTATTCAAAGGTAAGTTATTCGAATTAGTTATTCGAAGGAATTAATCAAATGAGTTGATCCAAAGGAGTTAGTCGAATATTAGTTATTCGAATAGAGTTAAAGGAGTTATCGATTTTAGTTTGATCGAAAGGAGTTATCGATTAGTAAATCGAAAGGAGATTTTCGAATATAGCATATTCGAAAGAAAGAGATCGAATATTGTTTATTCGAAAGAGAGAGATTTCGAATATGAGTTATTCGAAGAGAGATAATCGAATATAGGTTATTCGAAGAAGAGTTAATCAAATAGAGATTACTCGAAAGAGAGTTATACGTCGAATTCGATTATAGCGAATTCGGGAAAGTACTATTTACTTTCCAGGGTTTAAATCAAGATTTAGTTATTGATTTAGAAATTAGGTGTCTGTTAAATTATTCGAGTTAGGAAATAAATTTATAATTTAGGTTAGATATTTTAGGGGTAGGAATTATAACGTTATAGTTATAATCAAACACTGTCATATAAGAAGTGGATTCGTAACCTGAATCCGAGAATTTGCGTAAACAGATGATTGGAAAAAGTGAGTGACGAGCTTCATCTATTTCACAGTAAAGGACGTTATTCAATTAAGGTCTGAGAGGTAATTATACCCCAACTTGATTGACTTCAGAATTGACAAAGGAATAGTTGTGCTTCGATCTAAAAGGTTGATTAGGAATAAAGTTAAGGAATAAGCGATAAATGGATTAAGAGAAACGATGTTTTATACAACGTTCATTGGAAATCCGTAAATGAGTTTTGGAAACGTTTTCCAAATATAGTCAGATATGTTTTCTAAACATAGAAAATGAAATGTTTTCATGATAAGAATTTAAGAAATAGAGTTAAGCAAATTCAGAAACTGACTGGAGAGGGTAAGTTGAAGGGTTTTCTAAGTGACGATCTGATGTTGGTTTCAACCTTCCGGATTGATACTTAGAGAATTGTTCTCATACTAGTTACAGTTAGGGACTGATAGTTGCGAAATAATAGTGATGTGAAAATAAGCTATGGAAATGTTTTCCAATGATTAATAACATATATTTTCTAAATATATGAAATAAGGAAATATGAACATATGATGATTGATCGATCGAATTTCCATTTGGAAATAAGATCGTTGTTGGTACACCGACATGTTTTCATTTGATAGTTGAATCACAGACTATCAAAGTTTTTACAATTTTAACGTTGTTAATATGGAGAGACCGGTTGGATTATTATCCAAAGAACCACTCTGTATTGGCATAAGCGTTGCGAGCAATATATGCCAAAGATAAATTGAAGACGGAGTAAAGTGCAAGGGCTGTTGTATAAATCTTAGATAACAGTGACTAAGATGGATATACTGAATAGTGCCTTCGGTTTGTCCAGTCCCAGGACAACGTATATGGAAGAAGGTCTGACAGAGTATATCCAATGGATCGCGTAAGTTGATCTGTTCAAACGTATTCACGTTTGGTGGCGGAGGAATTCGTTTCTCTTAACTATATACCCGTGTTATTTTTGGATAAGTCAATTTGTGATTTGGCGAGTGTGACGATGTGGCATTCAAAGTGAATGGTGATCAGATGTTCTGAAGATAGACGTAGCTTCTAGCCTCACACCGGGAAGTAACAAAAGTTGGGCTAGGCAGCATGGCTAGTTGGGTCATCCCCCAAGCAGGGTGTATTGTCACCGATCTAGAGAATATTCATATTTATACTTCTTTTTGATTCTGTATCTTCGGATGACGGTTTGATGGCCTACAACCGTGGTGGCAATATATTCGCGACACTCAAGCTAAATGAGTGAGCGGTCATGTGTGGCCGGGTTGCAAGACGTTCTTGTTGAACCCTGAGTGTATCACCTCTAGAGTACACTATTCAGAAGGTGCTCCCATACCTTGTCCGTTGGAATCCATTCTCCGATAAGATCCCTGCGGTTTATGATTTTATACTATGTATGTAGAACGTGAGATGCAAGCGTTTCTGCTAGATTGATACCTATTTGTACTTAGACATTATTATAATATCACAATGATATTGCTTGTCAAAGTTGTTCAGATACTCATAAGGGAAAAACCCGTTCCGTATTCACGGCGTGGTCTTATGAGATATCCTATACCTGTTTTAAACTATTTTACTCATACCAGTCCCATGACTGACCCGGAGTTTACTTTGTTGTTTTCCCTAAACTCTTGGGTGCCTAAATTTGTACGGGCAGTCAAGTAGTCAGGATTTACAGATATACTTGGAGAGCTTGGAGCAGGAGGCTGCAAGATTTTATAGCTATAGTTATTTCCGCTGTGTTGTAAGTGTTGTACTCTGATAAGTGCTTTGTATATATATAACTGTTTACTTCAAAGTTATGTTATATATTATATGTTATTCGTTCCGCTGTAAGATTCGTGTTACTCTGATGATTCTGATGTTCTTCTTCTTCTATTCTATTAGTTCTATCTTTTCTTTCTCACCTTCTAAATTCTTTCACTAACGTCGCGGAATTTCCGACTCTCGAGGAGTCGGAAATTTCCAGCCGTTACACGCATGCAACCAATCCTTTCTTTCTTTCATATACTAATTAATTTTCATTATACATCACCATATTAATCTTATCTGTCGATATATATACATTTTTAATTACATTAAAAATACGGGGTGTTACATTCTCCCCCACTTAAAAGGATTTCGTCCCTGAAATCTTCAAGTTAGGAAGAATGTGTCCTACCATCCAATCACCCATCTACTCAACCATTCAATCACAGGCATTCATTGTCCTTAAAAGATTTCTAATGCTTTCATGTTCATATGCATAGTGTGTGTATATGTCTTTATCTACTGTAAAATCAGGTGGTCTACTGATTCAGTCGACCTCCTTAATGCGAGTCATGTCAGTGCCATGCGTCCAACCATGTATGCAAGCATCCCTAGTTATGTAAATACTATATGCGTGCACGGCCATTCATCCATATGCAACACCCATATGATAACATATCAAGTTCAATTTACAAACAAATACATATCTGTAAATGCAATATGAAAGCGTCTGAACTGATCTAGTGCCTAATACGTATGCATATGCATTCACAAGCAACCATTAACAACCACTTGCAACCATCAACCATAACATGTTTCAAATACATGTTTACATCCATTGGCTTCTACTTAAGGATCGAAGATATGACCTAGGTGATATACTTTGGAAAAGGAGAAATATTTATGCGTAAAGCTCCTAAAACAAAGAAATCAAGGATGCACCCTCAAGGAAAAGGGTATGATGCTAGTACCTAGCCTTCTTGAGCTTTATTCCACTGTATCTTAACTAATTTAACTTCACGATTGTGAAGTTCTGGATCTCCATTTCCAAAATAAACAGATTTCAATCACGGTACCAGGTATACGTACTAAGATGATTAGAGGTTTCCCTCTTATCCGCCATGCCATAACTATAAGAGTCGAAAGGTGACTACGTGCTTTTTGGAGTGCCTGCCACAACTATTCATCTCTCACGCAAACCATCCAAACCGAACTCGACATTCCTCAAGTACAAGCCCCAAAGGCCTAAACCAGTATCAGAAAAGCACCCAAGGAATATCTCCTACGAATTTAGACGATCTACGTGAGATGATACAAGCAAACACGATAGCTATTCTCAAATCCCTACTAACCAAAAATAAACTGGTCGGACCACCAATTGGATTTGAGACTCTAGTGGGATCTTTCTACTATACAGGTACTATGGTGCAGAGACCCAACTATGGAAGTGGATACGAACAAATGAGAAGCGCTAGAACCTAAGGAAATAGTACGAACAGAAAACTAGACTCTTCCAACCGGACTACCTTTCTCCTAGGTACGCTTGGTGGCGAAAGCATGTACTTGTCCTTCTGAAAATCTTGTTCCTCCTTCTTGCCCTTGTCCTTAAGTATATGCCCTATCATACCCTAGTAAAGATACTTCCTCTTGTCTTAGGTTTTATAATTTCTTCCTCCTTCGTGTGCTAAGGATACATCCATGAATTCCTCATCCTAGGGTTATGCTCCTTAGCCAAACTGCTCATCCCCTTCCGTGTGTAGTCATGTTGACAAATCTCTCGAAAACTGCCTCCATCGTCCGGAAAACCCTATAAGCTTCGAAAGAAAACTGCCCGTAGATGAAACAACTACGGCTATGGATGGATGCCGGGCACTACTTTGCCCTTCGATGAGGTTACCTCCCAGAAAGCCAGGAGCCCCAAAGACTCAAGAAAGAAGGAGATAAGAATTTAAACAGAGGAAGAGAAGATGGTGCGTATGGCTTTGGGGAATATATCTTTAAAACAAATCTTTTCTCTTGAAAAATGCTTCTTTAAAAACCGTTTTGAAAATAATTTTTCAAATCCTTTATCTGATCTGGTAACCTACAGCTCTGATACCACGTGTAACACCCCACATCCGTTAGTGTCACACACAAAGGGAATGCACTAAGTTCTGTGGAGCATTTAGGGTAAAAGATGCAGATAAATTACAAGACAGACAGAAATTAAATAGCGGAAAATAAAACTTTCCTTTATTGATAAAATAGTTTGTACAAAGATTTCTTTACAATATCAGAGTGTCATCTGTCTTACATAATAAAGAAGCATCAAACAACATTTATATTTCCCTAAATTTTAGCAAGAGCCAGCCATAGCATCTGATAAGAGAATCCAAGCAAACTTCGACAAATCTTCAAGCTGGGAAAGAGTGACAGTCCAACTTGACCTGAGCTATACTACTCCCTCCTCTACTACCTGGGGGGGGGGGGTGAAACGGAAGAAAAGAAGACGAAAGAAAAACAGAGTCAGACATAAAGCCTGAGTAAGTTCGGTAACTTCTAGCATGTGAACAAGGAAAACAAAACCACATGAATTAACTGAACACAAGATTACACCATGACGATAGGGTCAACAAGATTAGACAAGGTAGTCACAAGATATGCTAAGACAAACTGGATACGCTCTAATACTTTCGCCGCTTCGCTATTTCCTTGTTATACTGGTTTCTATATCTCTACACCGCCTATCTAGCGTCCCATCTAGTAACGATAAGGTGATCCCAATTCCTGTATTTTCTATTGCCTTCCGGCATACATTCATTATTTGTTACCTAGATCAAATCTAGGGTTTTCTATCAAGTGCTTTCTAGGCTTAACTAGAGTTTTGCGCTATCTGCTGAACGCTTCTCGAGTTCAGGGTTTATGCCACCTAGTCCAACTAGGGATTACGCTACCTGTCGAACGATGCCCCCAAGTCTAGGACACACCACCTAGAGTGGTGTATGTTCCTATACTTCCCCACGCATGTATCGCGAATCATTATCGCTTGTCTAGATGCACATGTCCTGTAATGTGCGGTCCAAGTCCTGTGACAGGGTAAATTAAGGAATACAGAACTCGGTCGGGAGCTTTCAGATATCTGCCGATGCAGATGCTAAGGTCTGTTTTTATTCCAGTGGCTATGGTCCCACTTGACCCCTCCCTCAACTAATGAAAGGCACACCTTGTAAAATGAGAACTATACGCCGGCCCCCGGTGCCCCACTATCCTATGGCCATCCGCAACCATAACTAGATAGCAAGTATATGGTCTTTTGGAGTTCTCCGCCTTTCCGCTTCACGTATCTCGATTGACTCAAGATGGATGGTAGACGACGATTTGCTATCACAGGGCTACCGTTTGCTCGCCGAATCACGCCGGTCCATCCTAGTCTTTAGGTTGCCATGTATTGCAACCAAGGCATACACCTGGTTCCTCTACGCAGACCTTAACCTCTGTGGGCCCAGGCGGATCATCTGCAGCCTCACAGAGGGATACCAAGAGTACCCTCACGTTCCCTCGAAGCCTCGGGCTTCGTAATCCAATTCATTGGAGCCTTCTCTCTATTCAGACGGACATTCGCTCCTTCCCGTGTTATACTAAGAATTACTACTTAGTTCCCTTTCCCGTCAATTTGGATTGGTTAAGTGTCATTAGTCATTTCAAACCAACTTAACCCTCTTCATTCATCCTGTTATACTGGTTAAGTGTTATCAGTAATTCACGTTGACTTAACCCACCACAAACCAAGTTATATTGGTTAAGTATTTCTTATTACTTAACCTTACCCATTCACCTTGTATTGATTCAGTGTTCCTTTTTAACTTAACCTTGCCCGTCTGTTTTAACTAACCTGTTATTAACGGTTAATTATTATCCCTTCATGTTTTAGACTTAACCCTATTCCTTTATCAAAATCTGATGGTTAAGTGTTCAAGTTTACTTAACCCTACGGTCTAGCCCAGCTAACATATCAAATTGGCTAAGTGTATTAAATCTTACTTAACCCCAACCTCTAGTCCAGTTAACATGTTAATTTGGATAAGTGTATTAACTTTACTTAACCCCACCTTTTAGTCTAGTTAACATGTAAATTTGGATAAGTGTTTTCTTAGTTGCTTGTCCCCTACAAATCTTGTCTTGTTACGATGTTAAGTTTGGTTAAGTGTCCCTCTGGACTTAGCCCTCCCATTCTAGCATAACTGTGTTAAGTTGGTTAAGTGTTCCTATGGACTTAACCCTCCCATTCTAGCTTAACTGTATGAACCTAACCCCACCTACCAGTCTTGTTATCTTGTTGAGTTGGTTAAGTGTCTTAGTTAACTAAACCATAGCATTCTTGTCCTAGCTTTAACTAAATAAATTAAAGCCATGACCACTCACATTAGACAAATATTGTTGCGATTACTGGATGTGCCGGTTGGTTCCGGGCAGGTTTACATCGCAACTCAGTCTAACCTCGGGTTAGGCCTATTCGTGTTTTCTAGTTCAAAGGGTTTTGATTAATTTTCAAATCAGGTTTTGAAAGTAACCATCCTGTCCGTCAGATCAGTTAGGGATAGCCAGGGAGAGCAGGAAACTTGTATTTTCCAAACTCAAGCCTAGACACTATCCTCTCTGTCACCCTAGAACTTTCTGGTGTTTCATTAAAAGAAATGTCGTTAATAAATCTTTAGTTTGTCTAGATCAATATTTCCTCATTTAGGGCAAATTCTATAAGTAAATTAATCCTAATTTACTTATTTCCCAATTTCTCTTTTAATGTAAATTATCAACATTTATTCTTATGGCCCATTTTCCCCTCTATATCATGTTTATGCTTTTTGGTATGTAAACCATACCAAATGAAGTGTCACTAACCATGATTCTGCTAATCCTGACAATTACCCCCAATTATGGCCAATTTCAAGTTTATGCCAATATACTTATCGAGCCAAATTAGCTAATCCAATTCTGATTTACATTCTGATTCACGTCAAACTAGACTTATTACTCTAGTTCACTATTCATGTAAATGCTATATTTACACGTCAATACAAGATTCAAATTACACATCTTATAATTCATGTCAAATTTATCCAATTTGCATTTCTATGAACATGCCATAATACATGTTCCCAATTTATGCCAATTTCCAAGTTAAACTACGTTTTAGTGAATTTCATATTTTGACCCAAATCGCATTCCCACCGTTCGTAAAATCCTGTTTCAATCTAGATTATAGATAAATCTAGATTCGTAGCAAATAGGGAATGAACCAAAGATTGCTAGGAAAAGGATAGATATAACAGCTGGCATAAAATGGTTTTGAACAACGACGTAGGTTCAAGAACATGGGTAGACCTAACTTAATAGGTAAATTCCCAAGGTCTAAAACCAAGAATAGACAGAGTAGGTTCAAGAACATGGGTAGACCTAACTTAATAGGTAAATTCCCATAGTCTAAAACCAAAGAAAACCAAGGACAAGCAGAATAAATATTCGGGTTTAGCCCTACTCTCAAAATCACAGAACTTAAGCAACACTTTCCTAGTCATGAATCATGGAGGTTTAATCACAGATGCCCTTGTTATGTCATAGGCAATAGTTTATGTTAATCAAAGGCATAGATTTTGTCAAGGAAGTAATCCTCATAGTCATAGTCACAATCATAGGCAATGTTCATAGTCATAGGCAGTGTCCATAGTCATAGGCAATGTCCATAGTCATAGGCAAATGTTCATAGTCATAGGCATATGGTTTTTAGGTCCATAGTTTCATAGTCACGGTCTTATTTGTCTTTGAATCATGACAGTTCTTAATTAGGTCGAAAGAGATAGGCACAGATTCGAATAGAAAGAAAGAGAATTTGCATATTCTTTTATCCCTTTAATTTCATGTCATGAACAAAGATGGCGTTGCTATGATTCATAGAAAATCATTCGTTGAAGTCGTTTGAACCTCCTTTTGAATCCTAGCTTGAATCTCTTCTTCTTCAAAGTCTTTTGAGAAGCATATCCTCGTCTTGTTTTATTTTATATATATTATTTATTTATTTATATATTTTAGAGGAGGAAAAGAAGCCATGTTCACCCAGAATCTTTGCAGCATAAGGGTAGAGAAGAATTGTGAATAGAGGAGGAGACTAGGGCTGTTTATATAGTTGCTCAAGGCCTTATCGTACACACAGCGCCGAGTCAGCATTGAACCTAGTTAAGAAAATAGTCCAGGTTCGCAGATGAATCTAGCCAAATCTTATCGTACATGCAGTGAAGTCAACATTGGGTCCCACAAGCTGTTTTGGCGCAGAAATTTGAATTTTGAATGTTTGACTTTCTGGAATTTATTTAACTGTTTTATTCACATGAAATATTCTTATATGTATACAATTCCTTTAATGACCACTTTACGCGTATATATATACGCACAACTTTCATTTTATTTGCAAAATTCAAACGATGTTGCACCGTTATTTAATTCTTGCCATATTTCATTTACTATAGCCTTATCTTAAATTTTATCTTTCGTATACATATATTTCTGCATATATATATATATATATTCTCATGTATATACATATATTTTCTTTATTTCCTTATATGTACGTTCTTATCCTTTCAAATTTTGAATTTGTATATGTACATATATTTGCATGTTCAGTTGGCCCTCTTTAAAACAGAGATAAAAATTATACTGCTGTCGGGGTTCGAACCCCCGACCTCCCTGTTACAAATTCAATGCCTTAACCAACTGAGCTACAAAGTCTTTTGTTAATAAGTCTTAGAACAATGATAATTATTGTTCTTTCCTTACTTCTCTTTTTCATGTTAGTTACAATACTTAAATTAAACCAATGCATGAATCTTTTTCTTTTAATGTTAATGCATTATGTTTGCAAATCAGTGCATGCAACATATTTACATCGCATGCAACCAATCCTTTCTTTCTTTCATATATTAATTAATTTTCATTATACATCACCATATTAATCTTATCTGTGGATATATATATACATTTTTAATTACATTAAAAATATGGGGTGTTACATTCTCCATACTCTACCTTCGAATAATTTGGTTTGTTGTTCGTTTGATTCTATTTTTTTAGCATGCAAGTATTAAACATAATCGACTGAGTATTTTGTGAATGGTTCTCTCCCTATCTGGGAGAAACCAAAAATGGTGATCCAGGGAAAGCGGTTAAATTTTTCAGTATCGGCGATTTGCGGGATGTGGATGTTCAGCGCAAATTGGGATAAAAATCAAACAATTTTGCAATTGATGCCATTACCATTCCCTGTGATTATATGAGTTAGCCGATTTAGTGATTTTCACTTCCAAATCTTATGCCACCGAGTTTTTAAAATGAGATTTCTCACAAATTTTGTAGCAATCAATTCAATTACGATCATGTGAAAGCTGAAATTATGCGAAGCCCAACTCAACAGGTTTCACGATACATCAAAAGAGGCGGAACTCCATTATACATGCTTTAGTTGTAACACCCCACATCCGTTAGTGTCACTCACAAACAAAATGCACTAAGTTCTGTGAAGTATTATAGGTAAAAGATGCAGATAAATCACAAGACAGATAAATAAAGCAGTGGAAAAGTGAATAAAACTTTATTTTATTTATAAACAGCTTGTACAAAGATTGTTTTCCAACATCAAGGTATCTATCTTGTTTAACAAAATAAAGAAGCATAAATATACAATGATATTCCCCAATAAAATATTAACCAGCCATAGCGGTGGAAAAGAGAGTCCAAAGCAGCACATCAAAGAGTCTTCAAGCTTGGAAAGAGTAACAGGTCCATACAAATCTGAGCTATTCCCTCCCTGACTACCTGGGAGGAGGGGGGGAAACGGAAGAAAATAAGACGAAAGAAAACATAGAGTCAGACATAAAGCCTGTTAAGTCTAGTTGTGCTCCGGTATATGAATAAGGAAAAAGACATGACAGGCATAAACTGAAAATGGGAAATACCATAAAACTAAGGCAAAGCGGTTTAGAATCGAAATTACTATCGCACCCCATACTAATCTCTGCACCACCTAACTAGTATCTCAACTAGTAATCTGTATAAAGATGATAACGTGATCCCAGTCCCTGTAACTGTGATTGCCATCAGGCGCACATCCATTATATATTACCTAGATTTAATCTAGGGTTTTCTATCGAGCGTTTCCTAGATTCAACTAGGGTTTATGCGACTTGTCTAAAACTTCTCGGATTCAGGATTTATGCCACCTAGGTCCACTGGGGATTATGCTACCTGTCAAACGATGCCCCTAGTCTAGGACACACTACCTATAGTGGTATATGTTCCTAGACTTTCCCCACGTATGTGTCGAGAATCGTTTATCGCTGTCTAGATGCACATGTCCTGAAATGTGCGACCCGAGTCTCGTGGCAGGGCTATTCTAGAAACACGGAACTCGGTCGGGAGCTTTCAGATATCTGCCGATGCAGATGCTAAGGTCTGTTTTTCTACCAGTGGTTATGGTCCCACATGACCCCTCCCTCAACTAATGAAAGTCAATCCAAGAAAATCAAGCACGAGAACTATACTCCTGCCACCTATGCCCCCACTTTCCTATTGGCCAGCCTCACCCATAACTAGATAGCAAGTATATGGTTTGTTGGTTGTTCTCTGCCTTTCCGCATGCGTACTACGATTGACTCAAGATGGTAGGTAGACGACGAGTCGCTATCACAGGGCTACTGGTCTCGTCGAATCACGCTGGTCCATCCCAGTCTTTAGGTTGCCTTAAATTGCAACCAAGGCATACCCTTGGTTCTTCTGACGCAGATCTTAACCTCTGTGAGCCCAGGCGGATCATCTGCAACCTCACAGAGGGATACCAAGAGTACCCTCACGTCCCCCAAAGCTACGTGCTTCTAAACCCAGTCTGCTTGAGCCTTTTTCGAAATCGGATAAACATTTGCTCCTTCTAATGCACTTGTTAAGCGATGATCTACCATATCGGGTTATTCATCTATTATGGACCGGCTCAGTTTTCTTGACTAAGAATTATTACTTAGTTGTTCTCAACTAAGGTTTACCACTTAGTTTCTTTTCCTATAAATCCTGTTAACTAAGGTTTATCACTTAGTTTCTTTAACTGGGGATTTCAACTTAGCTCCCATTCTCGATTGTTTCTTAACTAGGGTTTTCTACTTAGCCCACTTTCTCATCAAGTTGGATTGGTTAAGTGTCATTAATCTATTCAGGTTAGCTTAACCCATTCCTTTGTCATATTAAACTGGCTAAGTGTTATCAGTAGTTCATGTTGACTTAACCCTATCACAAACCAAGTTATATTGGTTAAGTATTTCTTATTACTTAACCCAACCCATTCATCTTGTATTGGTTAATTAAGTGTCCCCTAACCTAATCTTGTCCATCTATTTAACTAACATGTTATAATGGTTGTGTTCCCTTAGTTAACTTAACCCTAACATCTGTTTAATTAACATGTTCTAATGGTTAGGTATTGTCCCTTCATGTTTCAACTTAACCCTGTTCAATTTATCACACTATGATGGTTAAGTGTTCTAAGTTTACTTAACCCTACCCTCTAGTCCAGCTAACATATTAAATTGGCTAAGTGTATTTACTTAACCTTACCCACTTACCTAGCTAACGTGTTATAATGATTAAATATTCTAAATTTACTTAACCTCACCCACTTATCTAATTATCAGGTTATAACGGTTAAGTGTCCTGATTTTACTTAACCTCACCCTCCAGTCTAGTTAATATGTTAAATTGGTTAAGTGTATTAACTTTACTTAACCTCACCTTCTAGTCTAGATAACATGTTAAATTGGTTAAGTGTATTAACTTAGTTGCTTAGCCCCTACAAGTCTTGTCTTGGTAACACGTTAAGTTGGTTAAGTGTTCAGATTAACTTAAACCTACCAATCCTAACTTAGCTTCTTAGAGCACCTGACCACTCACATTAGATAGGTATTGCTACGGTTAATGGATGTGCTGGTCGGTTCCACGCAGGTTTACACCGCAGCTCAGTCTAACCTCGGGTCCTTACTGGGCTCAATGCTTAACCACCCACATTGGATAGATATTGTTATGACTACTGGACAGCCGGGCAGATCCGGGCAGGTTTACATCACAACTCAATCCAACCTCGGGTTAAGCATGTCGTGTTTTCTAAATTTACATATTTGTCACTTTTCATTTTTATATGTAAATTTTATGGCCCAATTATCCACATTCACTAATTTTGGGTATAATTTATATCGCTTTAAATGTCACTAGTCATTGGCATGTGTCAGACATGCCAATACATGTATTTTATTTTAAAACCCAACGTTTGTTTCCCCCGTTTGTACGTACGCAGCATAACATATGTTGGGCTTAACATTTCAGCCCAACTCATAAACATAAAAAGGGGAAGCACAGAATCATGAATTGTTCTAGAATACATAAAAGTGTGTGGCGCATGAACTTGCAACATAGCGTTTTCACTAACATAGATTGTGGGTCATGTGAACTTGCATTCAATAAGGATATATCTGAATTGGTGTCACATGAAATGGCGTACTTTTAGACTTGTTTAAACATGGTTTTATACACATATAACTAGGCATAATGTCAAACACCAAACTAGCATAAAAATGTCCACTTTTTGATATAACCCAAAGGTGTAAACTAACTTTACATCAACTAGCCTATTTCAACATGAAACTAGTATAATTTGTGTAACCCAAAAGGTACTTGCATAAACCCAATTATCAATTGCAATTAAACAAAATAACGTATAAAAAGTTTTCAACTTGGAACACGTTTACATGAGTCTCAACTTAGGCCTAAAAAAAGAATGTATGCTAACCATGTTAATGACATAACATAAAGATGTCAATTCTAGTGTTTTACTACAAACTTGCAAGTGATATTTATTTTCATATACAAATGTCAATAGGTTCGAATCAACCAATTTATGCCACAAACACCCAATACAAAATATGACATAATCAACGCAATACACAGAATTTACATCAATATTTTACGATAGTAAAACCCCAATTTCATTTACATCGAATCACATCGCAATTTCTATTCATATTTAGAAAACCACTATTCTTACAACGGGCGCTGAAACTTGTTTTCTGGTTTCTGATATTCTGAATTTGCAAAGCTTTCCCTTGGAGTAGAAAACGTTGCATAGAAATTAGATTAGTGTTTTGTTTTGTTGAATCGTTGTTCGTCTCTTTTCAAGCGGAGGCTCTCCTTAGTTTTCTTCTGACATCATGGCGGCTCAAGTTCTTATTTTTGTGTGAATTTTAGTTAGAGACATAGGGTGTTTTTATAGAGTTGCAAGTTAATTAGAGCCGTCGATGAAGCCAGGTTTAATTAAAGCCATCCGTTCTAAAGGGAAGACAACTCAGCCCTAGTGACAAGACCAAGCCCAGAAATTCGAGCCAGGACCCAACCAGACAAATCAGGCCGACCAGGCAGGTCGACACCCAGGTCGACACTATGGTCGACCTTGGGGTGACAACGTCGACACCCTGGTCGACCTGGGGTGACCAGGTCGACACCATGGTCGACCCTATGTTCGACCTGGTCCCTGGGCGGGAATTTTCCCGCCCAGCCCAGTTTGAGCTTATTTTTCAAATTTTGAATTTCGCTCTTAACTGTTTTGAATTTTAAACTGAATTCTGAAATTTCGGAAGGCCATAACTCCTTCATACGGAGTCCGATTTACGCAAACTCGGACTCTATCTCAAGCAGAATTCCGAGACGAAAGCAACGACGTAACCCCTTTTCCCTTAATTCCCACATTTAGAATTAACTATACTTTAATTTGTGAAATTCAATGTTACAGAACTACGGGGTGTTACATTCTCCCCCTCTTAAAAGGATTTCTTCCCCGAAATCTTCATGTTAGGAAGAATGTGTCCTAGCACCCAATCACCCATCTACTCAACCATTCAATCACAAGCATTCATTGTCCTTAAAAATATTTTTAATGCTTTCATGTTCATATGCATAGGGTGTGTATATGTCTTTATCTAATGAAAAATCAGGCGGTCTACTGATTCAGTTGACCTCCTTAATGCAAATTATGTCAGTGTCATGAGTCCAATCATGTATGCAAGCATCCCTAGTTATGTAAATACTACATGTGTGCATAACCATTCATCCATATGTAACATCCATATGATAACATTTCAAGTTAAATCCGTTAAGCAAATACATATAGACGAATGCAATATGAAAGTGACTAAGTCGTTCTAGCGCATATGGTGTGTAAATGCATCCACGAGCAACCACTTGCAACAATCAATCATAACATGTTTCAAATACATGTTTACATCGATTGGCTTCTATCTAAGGATCGATGATATGTCCTACAGGATATACCGTAAAAGCTAGAAACAAGTAGGCATAAAACTCTTAAAGAAAGGATATACCCTTAAGAAAAAGGGTATGATCCACGTATCTAGTCTTCAGTCTTCTAAGTCGCATCTTCTTGAGCTTCTCTGTACCGTACCTTATCTAGTTAGTCTTCACGATTGTGAAGCTTCTTGACCTCCATTTCCAAAACTTTCATTGATCGAACAATTGGCTTTTCATTGTCAACTGGATATATGCGGAAGTCTATCCCGCGTTTTAGGGGTAAACCCCTAACCTAATCAAAACATCTACGTGCTCATTGACTATTCTAACAGATTGCAAATCGTCGATAAATGTATTAATCGATTCTAGATAGCTAAGTCTAACTGATCCTTTTAGGATCACATAATCTCGAGGGTATTTTCCAAGGCAAGTCAAAAAGTCTAACCTTTTAGAATTACTAGCCAACGAACCCCTGCCTAGGATCAACTCATAGCCCATGGAACCAAAACATTATGCTTAAATTCAACATTAATGTGGCCGTTCTCAAATCCCTACAAACCAAAGGTAAACGGGCCGAACCACCAATTTGGATCTGAGACTAATTGGGGATATTCTACTATACAAGTACCTAGGTGCAGAGACTCAACTATGAAAGTAGGTATAAACGAATGCGAAGCGCTAAGATCAAAAGAGTACTAACAGGTTGATCAACTGAAAAGCTAAACTTTTCTAATGGAGACTTTTACTATCTCTCTCCCAGGTATTCTGGTGGTGAAAGTACGCATTCGTCCTCCTAAAAATCCTTTCCCTCATCCTTGCCCTTGTCCTTAATTATATGCCCTATTATACCATAAAAAAGCTACTTTCTCTTGTCTTGGGTTTTATAATTCCTTCCTCCTTCGTGAGCCAAGTCCATATCCATGAATTCCTCATCCTTGGGTCATGCCCTTTAGCCAAACTCCTCATCCTCTTCCTTGTGTAATCATGTTGACAAATCTCTCGAAAACTACCTCCATCGTACAGAAAACCCCACAAAGCTTGAAAGAAAACTAGCCGCATGTGAAACTATTACGGCTATAGATGGAAGTCGGGCACTACTTCGCCCTTCGATGAGGTTACCTCCCAGAAAGCCGGGAGCCCCAGAGACTCAAGAAAGAAGGAAACAAGGACTCAAATAGATAATCAAAAGATAGTGCATATGGCTTTGGGGAATATGCCTTTAAAACAAAACTTTACTTTTGAAAATGCTTCTTTTAAACCCGTTTTGAAAATAATTTTTCAAATCTTTTATCTGATCCGGTAACCTTAAGCTCTAATACCACGTGTAACACCCCACATCTGTTAGTGTCACTCACAAAGGGAATGCACTAAGTTCTATGAAGTATTATAGGTAAAAGATGTAGATAAATCACAAGACAGATAAATAAAGCAGCGGAAAAGTGAATAAAACTTTATTTCATATATAAACAACTTGTACAAAGATTTTTTTTCCAACATCAAGGTAACTATCTTGTTTAACAAAATAAAGAAGCATAAATATACAATGATATTCCCCAATAAAACATTAGCCAGCCATAGCGGTGGAAAAGAGAGTCCAAAGTAGCACATCAAAGAGTCTTCAAGCTTGGAAAGAGTAACAGGTCCATACAAATCTGATCTATTCCCTTCCCGACTACCGGGGGGGGAGGGGGGGGGGGAAGGGGGGAAACGGAAGAAAAGAAGACGAAAGAAAACATAGAGTCAGACATAAAGCCTGGTAAGTCTAGTGGTGCTTCGGTATATGAATAAGGAAAAGGACATGACATGCATAAACTGAAAACGGGAAAATACCATAAAACTAAGGCAAAGCGGTTTAGAATCAAAATTACTATCGCACCCCATACTAATCTCTGAACCACCTAACTATTATCTCAACTAGTAATCTGTATAAAGATGATAACGTGATCCCAGTCCCTGTAACTGTGATTTCCATCAGGCGCACATCCATTATTTATTACCTAGATTTAATCTAGGGTTTTCTATCGAGCGTTTCCTAAATTCAATTACGGTTTATGCGACTTGTCTAATACTTCTCGGATCCAGGATTTATGCCACCTAGGTCCACTAGGGATTATGCTACCTATCGAACGATGCTCCTAGTCTAGGACACAATACCTAGAGTGGTATATATTCCTAGACTTTCCCAACGTATGTGTCGCGAATCGTTTATCGCTGTCTAGATGCACAAGCCCTGAAATGTGCGACCCGAGTCCAGTGGCAGGGCTATTCTAGAAACACGGAACTCGGTCGGGAGCTTTCAGATATCTGTCGATGCAGATGCTAAGGTCTATTTTTCTACCAGTGGTTATGGTCCCACATGACCCCTCCCTCAACAAATGAAAGGCAATCCAAGAAAATCAAGCACGAGAACTATACTCCTGCCACCTATGCCCCACTTTCCTATTGGCCAGCCTCACCCATAACTAGATAGCAAGTGTATGGTCTGTTGGGAGTTCTCTGCCTTTCCGCATGTGTACTACGATTGACTCAAGATGGTTGGTAGACAACGAGTCGCTATCACAGGGCTACTGGTCTCGTCGAATCACACTGGTCCATCCCAGTCTTTAGGTTGCCTTAAATTGCAACCAAGGCATACCCTTGGTTCTTCTGACGCAGACCATAACCTCTGTGAGCCCAGGCGGATCATTTGCAACCTCACAGAGGGATACCAAGAGTACCCTCACGTCCCCCGAAGCTACGTGCTTCTAAACCCAGTCTGCTGGAGCCTTTTCCGAAATCAGATAAACGTTTGCTCCTTCTCCCGCACTTGTTAAGCGATGATCTACCATATCGGGTTATTCACCTATTATGGACCGGCTCAGTTTTCTTGACTAAGAATTATTACTTAGTTGTTCTCAACTAAGGTTTACCACTTAGTTTCTTTTCCCATAAATCTTGTTAACTAAGGTTTATCACTTAGTTTCTCTAATTGGGGATTTCAACTTAGCTCCCATTCTCGATTGTTTCTCAACTAGGGTTTTCTACTTAGCCCTCTTTCTCGTCAAGTTGGATTGGTTAAGTGTCATTAGTCAATTCAGGTTAGCTTAACCCATTCCTTTGTCATATTAAACTAGATAAGTGTTATCAGTAGTTCATGTTGACTTAACCCTATCACAAACCAAGTTATATTGGTTAAGTACTTCTTATTACTTAACACAACCCATTCATCTTGTATTGGTTAAGTGTCCCCTAACTTAATCTTGCCCATCTGTTTTAACTAACATGTTATAATGGCTAAGTGTTCCCTAAGTTAACTTAACCCTAACATTTGTTTAATTAACATGTTCTAATGGTTAGGTATTGTCCCTTCATGTTTCAACTTAACCCTATACAATTTATCACACTATGATGGTTAAGTGTTCTAAGTTTACTTAACCCTACCCTCTAGTCCAGCTAACATATTAAATTGGCGAAGTGTATTTACTTAACCTTACCCACTTACCTAGCTAACGTGTTATAATGGTTAAGTTTTCTAAATTTACTTAACCTCACCCACTTATCTAATTATCATGTTATAACGGTTAAGTGTCCTGATTTTACTTAACCTCACCCTCAAGTCTAGTTAATATGTTAAATTGGTTAAGTGTATTAACTTTACTTAACCTCACCTTCTAGTCTAGTTAACATGTTAAATTGGTTAAGTGTATTAACTTAGTTACTTCGCCCCTACAAGTCTTGCCTTGTTAACATGTTAAGTTGGTTAAGTGTTCAGATTAACTTAACCCTACCAATCCTAACTTAGCTACTTAGAGCAACTGATCACTCACATTAGACAGGTATTGCTACAGTTACTAGATGTGCCGGTCGGTTCCGGACAGGTTTACACCGTAGCTCAGTCTAACCTCGGGTCCTTATTGGGCTCAATGCTTAACCACCCACATTGGATAGGTATTGTTGTTACTATTGGGCAGCCGGGCAGGTCTGGGCAGGTTTACATCACAACTCAATCCAACCTCGGGTTAAGCATGTCGTGTTTTCTAAATTTACATATTTGTCACTTTTCATTTTTTATATGTAAATTTTATGGCCCAATTATCCACATTCACTAATTTTGGGTATAATTTATATCGCTTTAAATGTCACTAGTCATTGGCATGTGTCAGACATGCCAATACATGTATTTTATTTTAAAACCCAACGTTTGTTTCCCCCGTTTGTACGTACGCAGCATAACATATGTTGGGCTTAACATTTCAGCCCAACTCATAAACATAAAAAGGGGAAGCACAAAATCATGAATTGTTCTAGAATACATAAAAGTGTGTGGCGCATGAAATTGCAACTTAGCGTTTTCACTAACATAGATTGTGGGTCATGTGAACTTGCATTCAATAAGGATATATCTAAATTGATGTCACATGAAATGGCGTACTTTTAGACTTGTTTAAACATGGTTTTATACACATATAACTAGGCATAATGTCAAACACCAAACTAGCATAAAAATGTCCACTTTTTGATATAACCCAAAGGTGTAAACTAACTTTACATCAAGTAGCCTATTTCAACATGAAACTAGTATAATTTGTGTAACCCAAAAGATACTTGCATAAACCCAATTATCACTTGCAAATAAACATAATAATGTATTAAAAGGTTTCAACTTCGAACATGTTTACATGAGTCTCAACTTAGGCCTAAAAAAATGAATGTATGCTAACCATGTTAATGACATAACATAAAGATGTCAATTCTAGTGTTTTACTACAAACTTGCAAGTGATATTTATTTTTATATACAAATGTCAATAGGCTCGCATCAACCAATTTATGCCACAAACACCCAATACAAAATATGACATAATCAACGCAATACACATAATTTACATCAATATTTTACGATAGTAAAACCCCAATTTCATTTACATCGAATCACATCGCAATTTCTATTCATATTCAGAAAACCACTATACTTACAACGGGTGCTGAAACTTGTTTTCTGGTTTTTGTTATTCTGAATTTGCAAAGCTTTCCCTTGGAGTAGAAAACGTTGCGTAGAAATTAGATTAGAGTTTTGTTTTCTTGAATCGTTGTTCATCTCTTTTCAAGTGGAGACTCTCCTTAGTTTTCTTCTGACATCATGGTGGCTCAAGTTCTTATTTTTGTGTGAATTTTAGTTGGAGACCTAGGGTGTTTTTATAGAGTTGCAAGTTAATTACAGCCGTCGATGAAGCCAGGTTTAATCAAAGCCATCCGTTCTAAAGAGAAGACAACTCAGCCCTGGTGACAAGACCAGGCCCAGAAATTCGAGCCAGGACCCAACCAGACAAACCAGGCCAACCAGGCAGGTCGACACCCAAGTCGACACTATGGTCGACCTGGGGGTGACCAGGTCGACACCATGGTCGACCTGGGGTGACCAGGTCGACACCATGGTCGACACTATGGTCGACCTAGTCCCTGGGCGGGAATTTTCCTGCCCAGCCCAGTTTGAGCTTATTTTTCAAATTTTGAATTTCGCTCTGAACTGTTTTGAATTTTAAACTGAATTCTGAAATTTCAGAAGGCCATAACTCCTTCATACGGAGTCCGATTTTTGCAAACTCGGACTCTATGTCAAGCAGAATTTCGAGACTAACGCAACGGCGTAACCCGTTTCCCTTAATTCCCACATTTAGAATTAACTATACTTTAATTTGTGAAGCTCAATGTTACAGAACTACAGGGTGTTACATTAGTTCTTACTGCTGTGTGCCAAAAGGCCTTCCTAATTGGTTTGCTTGGATTTGCAATTGCAAATTTCTCAGCTCCGCTACCTACTGCCAAGCATGAATTTCTCAGATCCTCTACGTACTGCCTTCCTAATTGGTTTGTTGTGTACCGTTCACATGATACCTTCTTTTAATATACATAGTATTCATGTATATGGTGGGTGTTATATTCTTGTAGGTGACTACTGAATTCTACTATGGAACATTGGTTTTCGATAGATTGGATTTTTACATCAAAAAAACCTAATATCATAAATAAACGTATATATGGCAACTGTCTAAAAATTGTCGAATAACTAGAAAACTACTCAGTTGTAAATATACAGTATTTCCATCCATCATTGTACATAATTTTCTCCCTTCTCTATAATTTTTACCTACTATTTTTGTATAGAGATCATTACGTCCTTTTTTTAAAGTGATTTACAACTATTTTTCATATATTAAGTTGCATGGCTGCTCTTCAGAGTTATCTGTTGAACTGATCTTGGTCAAAATATGAAATACAATGGACTTTAAGGGAAAAAAGAAGTAATTTTTACCGACTCAAAGAATTGCACGAATAAAGTTTGATATTGTAATATATTTTTCCAACACATAAAAGAAAAAATAACATAGCAAGAGTAAAAGCTTCCCTTGTAGGTTGAGAGTTCGAGTATTGCAGCTGCATTGAGTCGCTCGAAAGAGCTGGCTTAATTGGAGATGTACTTGTGGCGGACCAGCTCGCATTTTCCCCAGTTGTTACTGGTGAAGCCGGTATTTTTGGGTTCTAAAAAATAAAGTAAAATTAAAAGGAATTGCATATTAATTTGGCTTATCAAGTATCAGAGCTATATTTTAGTGAGCTAAGGATATGAACTTATTGTTTGGATACTGACTTAATGTTTGGATCTGTACAAGTTTGCTGGGTTATAATGTGTTATAATTTATGTGCATAGGCTCTAGTAGTATCTTGAACATAATGTAATTGGCCATAAGAATATAGGACATTCTGTACAACTAATGCCACTAGGATTTGTTTTAAATGTTGATCTAGCCACAAGCTTGCTGCTTTTAGTTACAGGCAAAACTTTGCATGTAATATGTTGATATTATTACCCAACATTCATTCTGTTTCATTTTTATATCAGGCTCTATTTATTATTCTCATTCATATCACGTTTGGCACTAGGAAAAGTATAGAGTAATACTCATGTTTTACATCTGATTTTGAGTATGTGCATAATGGTTGTTTTACCTGTCACCTAGCTGTGAATGTTTATATTTTGTTTTCCTGTCTTAAGGTTCAATTTTTTTTCCTTCTGGATTCAAACTGTTAATTTATCATCTACAAATTTATTTCATTTGTATACAAGGGACAGTATCACAATCCCAGTGGAAGACATCGGCACAACTCGAGTATGGAACATGTGCTACAATTGTGCATAAATTAACCAACTGACAAGGAGTATGAAACTCATGTAAGCTTAATTGTTCATTAATTTTTTTTATTTGCTACTTTTTTTTAATTGTCGAGATAGTGTTACCCTTATCAAAGCTGATAGTGAATATACCATAACACTTATGACCTTTTTCTTCACAAATGGGCAATTCTGTTGAAGTGGCCAAAGTTTCTTATTAAAGAACGCGCACGCTCTCTTGTTTGGTTTCATGAAGCGCAACATATACTTTGCCTTTCTAGACATAAGGCGCCATGAGACTAGTTGTATGACTGGATATGATTATACTATTTTAGTATTACTATATAATTGGCATGACTAGATTTGATCTACCGAATGAAATCAAAGTAAGTTTACATGTTAAGCTTACTTGATTGTTTAATTATTAATTTTTTTTATTTTTTATACTAAAATTTCATTTGCCAAATTATTTTTATGCATCGATCAAGAATCACGATCTCTAAAGGATATTCCTGTTGTTATCTTTTTTCTTTTTTGAGAATTAAGCTTCAAGGATAAAAAGGTATGCTTTCTCCTATTCGTATTCTCGTTACTTGCAATATTGGTATAACTAATATTACTTTGGTTGTTAATATTATGTTAAACTCCTTACTAAGAGCCCAAGCTAAGTTTTATTAGCTTTAACTCTCATTTTTTTTCATCTATATGTCTTTAAAATTATTTACTAGCTTTGACTCCCTTTTTGTTTGTTCAAACCTCATGTCTATCTCACTCTCCTCCTGTTTAGGCTCTAAAGTAAATAAGAACGATTGTTTTGTTATTCTTTAGATGCTTACTATGGTTCTCAAAATGAAATATACAAGTTATGTGAATTTTCAGATGGAGGCTTCGTTATATGGTCAGAGTTTCGTATTCGGTATTTGCAGAATTTAGCAACTTAATTATGTATTGACTTTAGCAAATTAATTATGTATATTGAATTTAGCAACTTAGTTATGTATCGTACTTGTCTGTTGTTAATTGATATTCTATGTCGTTACTTGATTATAAATGTTGTCGATTTGTATTCATTGAGTTACACTTTTTAAATTTAGAATAATATCTGTTTTAGATTCATATTAAATATTGTCTATTATAATCATGTTAGTTATTAATTGACTATTAATGGTAGAATATGGGAATTACTAATACAAATTTATGTTACTATTAACATTTACATCTTGCAACATATATAAGTGCTGCAAACAAAATCTTCCAATGCTTATAAGCGTTGCGAATGAAAATATACCAACACTTATAAGCGTTGGGAGAGAAAATCTACCAATGCTTATATGCATGGGAAATAAATTGCCACCCCCCTCGTAGCACCACTAACAAGCGTTGCTGAAATTGTTTCCGGTTGTTATACTCATTAGGAATCACCTGTTTTGGTGTAGTGTTAAAGGAATTCAATTCCACATAATTATTTACCTTGCTGGAGCTGCCAATCTGATTTGTTGCTAGCTCCACCGTTTCAGAGTCACTAATTTTATACAAAACAGAGGGTTGATTGACACTGCCCTTCCTCCTCTTTGCTTTGCTCCAAGAATATTTCTTGTTGTTTCCATTTACTTCATCAACCTTGCTTTTTCCTTTATATAAACTGGGTTTGTTGCCATTCACCATAGCAAGATTGCTAGTTTTCTCCACCTTTATTTGCTCAACACCTAGTAAGTTAGCACCATTTAGTGAGCATTTCGAACTGTTATGACCAAAAACACTACATTTAGAGCAAACTTCAGGTTTCCACAAGACGCTTTAACAATGAACTCAGTCCCATCAAGGTTGAGCACTGGAAATTCGCTCGGCATCTCACTGTCCGGTGATACCTCCACCATACATTTGTAATATTCAAGTCGTACAAGTTTCTCGGTGGAGGTATCAAGGCACAAACACTTCCCAATGTAAGTGGCAAGCCAACTGATACTCCTCAGCGATAAAGCAAAGGGAGGCACGTTGGTCAGTTTAATCCAGATCGGAACTTTCCTTATGCAGTTGCATGTTGGGTTAAAAGTAGCTGACCATGGTTTTATAATGAATATCTTGCTGCAAATGATTACAGGGTCAGCTTCAACAATTCTGTTTCTATCGTAACTATATGAAAGTAGGAAAAAATACTTCCGTTTGACTTTATCTTGATGGATCCATTCGGGTTCCAAATACTCTTCAAGTTGTTCATGATGACAGTGTAGCACAATGGTTTGTCAAGAAAAAAGCCAACGAGATAATCTTTCCACATTTCCTCACCCACAGAATTGATGTCTTCGGCGTGAATAAACAGTTTTCCTTTGAATTTTAGCATGAAGGAAGGGGGCGCGTAAACACAAGCATTCCTCGGTTTTGCAGCAAATAGCGTTGACCATCTCCGTGGAGGAACTGAAGCAGAGGCTGGAAGAGGCAAAGGAGGCTCAGGTAAAGGTGGGATTGGGATTGGAGAAAGATTGGTGGCTTGAGAAGGAAGAGGATCCGAGAGAAGAGTAGGCGGAGTGATGGCAGCAGATCTGCCATTTTTTTGGGCTTGAGGTGATGTGGACTTGGAAATATGAACTTGTTTTTAATAGATAAAACAAGGAATTTAGTTTATAAACGATGTTTGAAGTGGAATAATTATCATTGGATAATCTGGGAATGTAAGTTCAAGTGTGAGTTTAAAGGGAAAATGGAAATTGTTTCAAAGGGAAACGATGAAATTTATTTCGATGTTCGGAATGTAAATAAATCCATGTGGATTTATAACTAGAATTCGACTATATCGAATATATAAAAATAAATTATTTTCAAAAAGGACTAATTCTATTTAGTAGAAACTATAAATTAAATTTTTAATATTTTAAAAGGTTAGCATTTCCAATATTTTAAAATATGAATTAGATTCTATGTTTTTATACATATATGTAAGTTTTATAATAATAAAATATATTCTTAAATGGAATTATTCAAAATAGGAAGTTATGAAGAAGTAAAATAAATATACAATGAAATGAGAAGAGTGAAATTATGTTGGTTTTGACCAATATCTTATATATAGATTGAAGTCGGTATGGGATTATAAACCATACTATAAGTGATGTTAGGCCTTAAAAAAGATTTGAACTTATAATAGGATTTTGTATGTAAAACAATTTCTATAAATGGAATTTATTAGAGTAAAAAGGTATTGGAATCTGTTTCGAAAAGGAAACGATGGATTTTATTATGGGATTCAGAATATAAACTGAATTGAGATAAATCCAAGGGATTTCTAATTGGAATTCGATTATGTTGAATTTTATAAAATAATTTATTTCTAAGAGAATTGGAATTTAATATAGAAAATTCAGTCATTAATAAATTTATAACCTGGTGATAATTTTGAATGAAATAATCAACGATTTAGGATAATCAGAAATTTTAAGTTGAATTTGGAAATTTGGCTCAATTTATATTAAAATATATAAGAACGGGGTTGGAATTGATTTAATAAACGAAGTTTAAACATTTATATTTGAATTCAATTAAAACGAGCTCGCCCCGACGCGGTAGTTCGTAGTTTTACGTTTCAAACTTCAATTGAGTATATAAAATTCAATATAAGTCAAAATTCTTTGAAACAAGAATCATCTGGACCTATTGAATGCTTGTTTTCTAAGGGAAGAAAAAAATCCGGATTTTGCCTTATAGATTTCGAGTTATGTCAAAAATCAAATATTCAAAAAACAGCAGTATACTCATTTATAAACTATAACGCTTTATTTAATAAAATAAAAGGATTTTAATGGAATAAAACTTAAATTTCCATTAGTAAAATCCAGACTTGAATTATAAAATAAATATGAACTAAGTGGAGTAAACGAATTGATTTTTGAAACAAAATTCAAATCTTTAATAATTGGATAAAGTTAGCTAACTCAAAAAATAATTAGTTAAATGGAATTTTCAATCAATATTGACTTTGGTTAAGTAAATTGGATTTGTGAATTAAAAATAGGAACTGAATATGAAACTTGAATTAGACATGGAATTTGAGTTCAATTTGTGTATAAGCAAATTAAAATAAAAATATATTTTAACTTGATATGTTCAAACTAAAAGTGAATTAGCAAAGAGCTAATTAGAAAATTAATTAGCGATTGGAAAGTGTTTTAAAATTAAAAAGGATTGAATTGATTCGGAATAGATTTAGAATGGTTGAATATATGTTAAACTGATATGGAATGAAGTGATGAAGAAAATAAATTAAATGTTTGAAAACGGTACGTATTAATTGAGTATGAGAATTTTATGAGCCTATTGGCTAGTTGATTTTTCTTTTTGAATGAAAAGGGCCCAGAGAAGCGATTTGTAGTTATACCGATTTAGCCACACAAAGGAGACACTAGTGAAATTTTTCGAAAACTTAGGGTGATAGAAAATTTTAAGAAAATTTGGTAATTACAAATCAATTATATATGGAATTTAATAAGAGAATAAACTTATAATGGAAATTTATAAGTAAAAAGGAAATTTATAATATTAAATTTTAGGAGGTTGGAAGGAGAAACGTATACACATTTAAAAGTGGGTAAATTGGCAGTATTTTAGGTTGTAACAATTTTTTACACAACAACCATTTTAACTATGATTTTGGAAATATAATAACGAATATTTCCGAAGTATAGAAATGAATGGTTTCGTGGAAGGGATAACAATTGGAAATGTTTTTCAATCATAAATCTATCTATCTATTACGTATATTAGAAAACAAAATAGACGAAACAATGGCGTGGCACACTTACTTTTTTTTTAATAAATCCAACGTGGCGACTTTCTAAGGCCTCTACTCTATTTTTTATGAGTCCTGCTACTGTACCGAAATGGTTTTTGTCAGAAAGTGTAAATTAGGCAAAATGGTGTAATTCATGGGGGGTACTATTGTAATTTTCCAGCAAAACATGGACACAATCACACAACTCAGCAAATCAAGCGGCTAATATTCTTTCGCACAATCTGACAAACACTGTTTCGGGTGTACTAGCAATTTCGATTTTTTATGTCCGCTTAAAAACTCTGCCCTCTCAAAAAACAAATTGCCCCTCTTCACATCATTCTAACTTCTTTCCTTCTCAAAATTATCAATCCCCAAATCAACTGGTATTCCATTCTATCTCCACAAAATTAGGTTAATTAGCACATGTTATTATTTTCGTTCATCCGTTGTGTGTCCATCATCTATTGGGTCGCCAGAGTAGTTCTCCATCTCTCTGTCTCCCCTCCTCCGATTCATATCTTGGCATCAACTTTTCTACGTCAGGAGTAATTTCAGCTTCTTTCCTCTTCCAATCGTATCTGAATTCCCCTCTGTATTCCCCCATTAAAGTTTAGAGTGGTCATCAATTTAGGTACGTACTGTTAGTTTTCTATGCTTATAAATTTTGTTCACTGTATGTGTACATAATATACCAACACTCTGCATGTCAAATGAGGCCTTCAGCATCATCAAAAACTCCTTCTAGTGCCGTTGTTGTATCTAAACTACCTGTTGACATTGTTTGTCATTGCAAACATTTTAAACAGGTTGATGTTGTCTTTGTCCAACGAGGGCACACATGTTCTCACCTTAAAAACTGTCAGCAGTAGAACTGTAGATGACTGTGGATGTGTTTGTAGATGTGACCATACGTTTGTTGCAATGAAAATGTCGTCGTGTTGGACAATATGGCCGAAAATTCATAACTGTAATAACTTTTTAAACTTCAGATCAGTAACTGGTATGTTGCAATTTGTTGCTTATCGTCTGATCCATATGATAGTATCATTCATATATTTCACTGTTCTTGGATTTTGATATCATTTATATTGACCATACATGCCATTAAATCATGTATTATTTGTGTATCAACGAATACCATTTTCATTTAACATGATATGATGTATCACTAAATTTTAACTATGATGATTGATGGGACATTTTTACTTCAAATTTTGTTCATGCTACAATGTATAATCAGTTTAATAATATTCTCATAGGAAAAATGGGGATCAATAATAATCTAATGCAAACAATCATTATCTACGGGTACATCACTTAATCATAACCCAGCTCTTATATAACTTTGAAGCATTTGTCTACTCTACAAATAAGATAGTTGGGAAACTAATGTCTCCCCTCTACAATAATATGTACATCACTTTTTGTTGTTCTAAGTTGATTTTTAATGAGATTATGTTATACATATGTATAGGACCTCTTTTGTACTTCATTGTTTAATAATTTTTAATGTTTAGGTTTAGTCTGAATTTTTTTATGGATGGGAATCAAATTATTTCTAACTAATAGCCTCATATGATGGTTTGATTCAAAGGGAAACATACCTCTGAACTAACATTTACTTAAATACTTAAAAAGGGTTAGAAGCATTAATATTTGCTAAAAAGTCATGATTTTCCAAATATATATGCATATGCATGAAGATTATATTATTAATTTCTTTAATTACAGTATTTGTTATTTAGTCCATATAGTGTGAAGATATATGAAAGTCAAGTTCAGCTTTTTCTGTATTCAATTTGTTTACTTTGATATATTTTGTTTATGTTAGAAAAGTATCATTTGTTGTACTGATTATCCGTGAAAATTCAGTCTTACATGAAAATTTACAGAAACAAATATTGAATGCATGTACTCAACCATGTGTATTTGATGTGTATAATTTAGTGAAATGTTGGTGTTCCATATCAGGAACATAAACAACAAAAGAGCTTATGGTAGAAGGATCGCTTCTTCGAAAAAAATGCTGAAGCTATTGAGCGAGTTGAGGAAATTTTGTAAGATTTGAATTTTGATAATTTTTCATGCCTTAAAGCTATGGTGGCTTCCAATGTCTCAGGAGCCATTTAGCTGGTGAGTAAAATAGCCTCAAGATATGAAAATCCTCAAACTTAAATTTGATTGCATAGGTGTTTAACCAACAAAAACTGTACGTGTTTATATTTGAAGTGTCTTCCTGGAACTTTCAAAAAGAGTTTACCCGATAGAGAAACTATAATGATATTAAAAGACGAATTGGGTATGGAATTTGATACTACATACATCGACAGAACTAACGGTCTTAGCGGTGGATGGGAAAGGATCATGTTGGCTCATAAATTATGAAATGGGAGATGTTTTAGTGTTTGGATTAACTCAACCAACAATGTTTAACGTATGATTGTGCTTATTTTTATATATGGTTTTAATTTATGGAAGATTTTTGTATTCTGATTAATATTCAAATGCAAAGAGTTCATACAAATCTTATTTACGTGTCGAAGGATCATAAAATATTTATTTCTTTTTCATATGAGGTCGTATGGTCGTGTAACTTTGGGGAATGACTATTGGGGTCACTTTCCATGTTCATGATTTTTACCGATTTTTAAATGACCATTTTGCCCTTAGCAAATTTTGTTTCGCCAATAGTTTTTGATTGGTAAGGAGTTTTGACCTGAAACCACTTCCAAGGATTCAGATGATGGTTAAGCTTTCCGTAGAGTGGTCACATTAGCCATACAGACTTACAGTTTGAGAGATATGGCTGAGACAAGGTTTGGAAGGTGAAAAAAGCTTAATCGGGCCTAATTAGAGTGATTAACAGCTAGGCCCATAACTCATTTCGGTATTAGGGTTATGGGGAGACTGTTAGGGTTTGGGAAATCATTTCTAATCAGTTTTCTATCCGCCAGTTACATCTCTTAAACCCTAGCAACGGCCTCCACTTTCTAAAACACCGCCGAATCACTTTCTAATTGAAGATTAAGCTAATTAGCATCAAACCAAGTTTAATCAACATCAAATTAAAGGCAAAGGCTGCTATGTGCATTGGAACTCGTGTCATTTAAAGAATCATTTCAGATCTAAGTTTATATTTTGGCTAAGGTGAGTGATCTGCATTGTTCTTCACTAATTACGGCTAATTAGGGGTGATTAGTGTTAATTAACAAAATTATACATGATTAAATTCTGGAAAAAATGGTTATAAATTCTTAAATATTATTTTAAGCCTCTGTTAGAAATTTGGGTTAATTTGACATGTTTTGTTAATCGTATGGTTAAATCATGATTAAGGGGATTAAGGAAAAAACATGGTTTTTGGGGTATGTTTTTCCGTATTAACATGTTAAATTGTTGTTTTGATGTTTATGGTCATTTCTACAAGTTGCTATGACTGTTTGGAATGATATGTGATTGCATATAAAAGTTTGATTGGCCGAAAACGCCGTCGTATAGCGTAAATTTCTTGCTAAAAGAGTTGTAGGAAATTGGTCAGTGCCCGTTCGTGAAGCACTTGTCACGACCCGACCCCCTTCGTTCGCGAAGCACCCTTCCCGAGCCAACAGCAAGTCACGAGGCTTCCAAGAGCTCAGGCCACGATCCTGAGTCACGAACCGGAGCAGGGACCATCCACGAATCAGAATAGGGCACCACGAGCCACTTCAAGCATCACGAATCATGGACCACGAGCTGACCCAGGAGCATCATCACGAGCCGAGGACAGGAGGGCGAGCCACGAACCGATGAACAGGGTGGATCATGAACTGATCTCCAAGCCTGGACAGCGAATGAACTAAATGGAAACTGAAGTGCGAACGGGATAATGACCAAAACCCGAGATGCAAAGGTACTCCAAATGAGGAGTTGTTTCACCACCAAGACGGATGTTAGGCTACTGATCAGTGCAGTGGGGTAGTTAAATACTCCATGGGGCAGAGTGATCGTAGCATGGCTATGAGCCAGTGCAGTGGAGTCATCATGACTCCGTGGGACAGAGTGGACATAGCAAGGAATTAGTGGCTATGGATTAGTGCAGTGGAGCCATCATGACTCCATGGGGCAGATTGATCATAGCAAATGATTTGGGTGGTCAAAGTGGTGGATATCGTATGCTTTACACACTGAATGAGTGATGTGAGAATCGATGCTATGCTTGATTAGTTGGCATCACTATGACATGCACACCCCTCCCCATTGTTTTCACACCACGTGTTAGAGTCACCTTAGAGTCTTGTACATCTTGTTGTGCTAACTATTTGGTTGCAGGTCCAGGTTCAGGTATAGTTATGTGTACATGTTATTGTTCTGTTGCTGCTTATCGCTCATACTAGACTTTCGTTTGACCCAGAGTTTTATGTCACTTCTTATCACTCTGGATGCTCTTAAATACGCAGACTAGAGAAAGGTCAGGTGATTATGCATGAGTAGTTGTACGGGGGACGAGCAGGAGGCTTCCACATATGACATAGATATATGTAATCTCCCTGTATTGTTGTTGGTCACTACTTTGGGCATTAGTAGTGTACCTCTTTCTTTAGCTTTAGAGACAGTATTTCAAAGTTGTAATAATGTTGGTTTGGATGATAAGCTGTATTTTGGGATTTCCGCTGCTATGATGGTTTAGTTTTCAGCTTATGCACTGTCTCACCTGTTTCACGTCAAAGTTATGTTATTATTATATTTTATTCCACGTATTGTGAGACATTCTACAGGTTCCTTGTTAGTTCAAATTCCTTTCTTTTCCTTTCTTTAGCGACCATCCCGTGCTAGCCGGGCATTGGCACAACGCACTTTCATTGGAAATGTCGGTTGGTGTGGGGCAAGCCGTCACACTTGGTATCAGAGCTCTAGGTTGCGTAGTTAACCTAGGGAAAGACACAAGGGAGAGATAGTATACATATAAGAGAGCGTGTATTTGTGATATTTTGGTTTTCGAAAGCTATATATATACTATTCGTATATCTAAGGATGGAGTCCCACTGCACTGGCACCACTGAAGAGTAATCGTTTTCTCCTTACAGATTTAACTATGATTCGATATACGAGGAATATTGTTAGAGGAGCCAATAATAAGAATGCTCTTGATGTGAGGACGATGTTCACTGACTTCATGAGAGAGAAGCTTAGGGATGTTTAGAGGGCAGTTCCTAATGCTGCGAACGGTGGTGGTGCATCCGCGCAGGCGCCTAGGGCCGATTTCGCCAAGCTCTGCAAGGATTAAACTAGTCTTGGTGGGAAGTCGTTCCACGGAATGGAATAGGCTACGGAAGTTTAAGATTGGCTTGATAGCTATGAGCGCATCTTCAAGGATCTGGGAATCGAAGACACGATGAAGAGGAAGCTAGCATCCCGTCAACTGTAAGGACGGGCTATGAATTGGTGGAATGCTATTAAGGCAGTTACTCCTAAGGATCAAGCTACTTGGGATCAGTTCAAGGCCCGATTCAGTGACAAGTTTATCCCAACTTCCCAGAAGTCAGAGTTGCTTAGGAAGTTCTTGGAGCTTAAACAGAATGGTAGGGCAGTCTCGGAATATATTGTTGAGTTCAATACTTTATCGAAGTATGGATTATCCCTTATTGACACTCCCGAGAAGAAGAATGAGAAGTTCATAACAGGCTTAGATCAGTACTTGGGGGAAAGGGTTATAAACCATATTGATGAGACTTTTGAATTGATTGTTGGTAAGGCATTGAGATTTGAGAACCTTTATCCTAAGCCCAAGACTGAAGTTGTTGTTGCATCTACAGGAGAGCCAAGGCCGCAAGCAAGCGGTGGAGGCAAGAATAATTCTCAGAATAAGAGGAAACAGAGCCAAGCTAAGGATGGTCAGAAAAAGAATAAGAAAGAAGTTGAGTGCTTTAGCTCTAGCAAGAAGGGCCATTATGCTAAAGAATGTCGGGCAAAGCCAGCGGACAGGATGTGCTTCAATTGCGGCCAAGTGGGACATCAAAAGGATAAATGTACACAAGCTCTGAAAGAGAAGCAGATTGTGAAAGCATATGCTATTAATCATGTTCCTTCTTCGTCGAATGCCCCAATTGCGGTGGAGAAAGGAAAGAATGTCGTCATTCAAGATATGCTTTTTGTTTATGATGTTCCTGTTCAAGTATTGTATGATACCGAGGCTTCCCGTTCCTTCACATCTAGTGACCTGGTAGATAGGTTGGGATTGGAACCCGAGATAGTCGATAGACCTTTAGCGGTGACGAACCCGATCGGTGGTTCGACTAGTCTTAGTATCATTTGTCGAAATTTGGTCTTATCGAGTCATGGATGTATGTTTTCTTTTGATTGCTTTGTTTTGGGCTTTACTGGTTTGACATTATTTTGGAAATCGATTGGCTCCAAAGATATGGGGTGGTGGCAGACTGTGAGGGATTTTCGGTGACTATTAGTGCGGATGATGGGCGGAGGGTAGTGCTTGGTGGCCTACCTAGTGATGAGGCGATGGCTAGTTTTCTAAATTCCCTCGGCATTCTGCAAAACAAGTTAGCAGGAATTCCCATTGTTGGCCAGTATCCAGATATCTTCGAGGAAGTGACCGGACTTCCACCACACTGAGAGATTGAGTTCCGTATTGATTTAGTGAAAGATGTCAGACCTATAGTGATACCACTTCGTCGTATGGTACCAAGGGAGCAGCGAGAGCTTGGGGTTCAAGTGAGCGATCTTTTGAAGAAGGGATTTATCAGAAGAAGTGTTTCCGAGTGGGGAGCACCAGTCGTATTTTCCACTAAGGAAGACGGTTCCCTTCGTTTGTGTGTGGATTATCGGAAGTTAAATAAGGTAACTAGGAAGAATAAGTATCCTCTTCCACGGATAGATGATTTGTTTGATCAATTGGAAGGAGCAAGAGTGTTCTCCCAATTGGACCTCGCGATAGGATTTCATCAGACCCGAGTAGCAGATGAGAGTATTCCTGTGGATTCTATGAGTGGTTGGTCATGCCATTCGGGTTGACTAATGCACCAACTTATTTTGTGGATCTTATGAATAGGGTATTCAGGGATCAATTGAATAAGTTTGTTCTTGTGTTCATAGACGATATCTTGGTTTATTCGAGGACAGAGGAAGAACACAAGGAACATTTGAGAGTACTGATGGAGGTGTTGAGAAAACACCAATTGAAAGCAAAGTTTTCTACGTGTCACTTCTGGAGGAGGGAAGTGAGATTCTTGGGCCATGTTGTTTCAGAGAATGGTATTGCCGTGGACCCTGCGAAGATGGCTATGGTACAAGATTGGTCTACACCCAAGAATGCAACAGGCGCAAGAAGTTTCTTGGGATTAGCTGGATATTATCGTAAGTTTATCCAAGACTTCTCCAAGATAGCAGCACCGTTAACTCAGTTGACCAAGAAGAACCAAGCTTTCGTCTGGGACGAAAGGTGTGAAAATGCATTCAAGAGTCTAAAGAAAAAGTTGATGCGTGCGTCAGTTTTATTCATTCCTAAAGGGAATGAAGAGACGAAAGTATACACGGATGCATGTGGTACCGGACTAGGTGATGTATTGATGTAAAGAGGTAGGGTTGTAGCTTATGCTAGTCGACAGCTGAAACCGCATGAGAAAAGATATCCTACCCATGATTTGGAACTGGAAGCGATTGTATTCGCGTTGAAGATGTGGAGACATTATCTCTTGAGAGAAAGATTCGAGTTGTTTACTGATCATAAATCATTAAAGTATCTTTTCTCTCAGAAGGATTTAAATCTCACTCAGTAGAGATGGTTAGAATTCTTGGCTTCCTATGATTTCGATATCGCATATACACCAGCAAAGGGCAATGCGGTGGCTGATGCATTGAGTAGGAGACATGCTAGTTTAGGGGCTATGTTCCTTGAGTGGAAGCAACTGGAGTATATCGCAGGGAACTATTTCAGACCAAAATGCGAATTGGATCCAGAGATGTTAGCAAGTTTGATGATCAAACCCACTTTTATTGAGCGGATTGGTTCCAGTCATAGGGACGATCTTAACCTATTGGAAATCATCTCCAAGATAGAGATGGGTATCGATGAGGAGATGAACAAGTATGGGCTTGATCAAGATGGATGGCTTCGAAAGAATGGTAGGCTGGTTGTATCCGATGTTAATGGATTGAGAGATGAAGTGCTTAAAGAATGTCATCACTCAAAAATGACTATACATCCCGGTGGTAATAAAATGTATCAAGACATGAAGCAGACCTACTACTGGGAAGGGAAAAAAAGAGACGTTGGGTAGTTTATATCCAAATGCATGAACTATCAGCTAGTTAAAGCTAAGCAAAAGAAACCTAGTGGGTTGTTGCAACCATTAGAAATTCCAGAATGGAAATGGGAACAAGTCTCAATGGATTTCATTGATGGATAACCAAGGACTAGATCGAGCCATGATAGAATTTGGGTGATTGTGGACCGATTGACCAAGAGTGCAAGATTTATACCTGTCAAGTCGAATAGAACAGTAGCTAAGTTAGCAGAACAGTATATGAAGTGGGTAGTGAGATTTCATGGAGTACCCAAAGGCACTGTAAGTGACCAAGATCCATTGTTCAGTAGTGGATTTTGGAAGAGCTTACAAAAGGCTTTAGGATCAGAATTACTTCTCAGTACCGCATACCATCCTCAAACCGACGGTCAGACAGAGAGGGTGAATCGTATATTGGAGGATCTCTTGAGAACTTGTATATTGCATTTTGGTGGTTCATGGGATGACCATTTACATCTAGTGGAATTCGCATATAATAATAGTTATCAGTCCAGTATTGGTATGGCTCCGTTTGGAGCTTTATACTGAAGACCGTGCAACTCACTATCATGTTGGCTAGAAACCGGTGAGAAGTTTGTGCTTGGGCTAGATGTGATAAGAGAAATTTCAGACAAGATCAAGGTTACCCAACAGCGAATGAAGGCTGCTCAAGATAGGCAGAAAAGTTATGCTGATAAGAGGAGAAGAGATCTAAAATTCTCTATTGGAGACTTGGTGTTTGTCAATATTTCTCCATTAAAGAGCGTGATTCGATTTGGAAGGAGAGGGAAGTTAGCACCAAGATTATTAGTCCATTTCTACTTCTTGAACAAGTTGGGAATTTAACATATAAATTTGAATTACCTAACAAGATGTCGAGAGTTCACAACGTAATTCATGTTTCCCAGTTAAGGAAGTTCGTGGACGACCCCGATATGACTATTTCACCGGATCAGTTGGATGGCATCAAAGTAGAACCCGAGGCGGCTAGGAACCGCAAGCCGATCCGTATTGTCGAGAGCGATACGAAGCAACTTCGAAGGAAGGCGGTGAAACTGGTCAAGGTTCAATTGGGGAGAGAATGAAAGTGACTGTACTTAGGAAATAGAGGAGAGCATAAGGGAATCACATCTAGAACTCTTTGCCTGGTAATATTTTGATAATGATAGTTTCTTCCCTTGTTAGTAAACCGCATGCTAGGATAGGCTTGTTGTGCTTTTTGTGTATGTTTAACTGTTTGTGAATGACTGATAGGCATGCGAAGCACCTTTGTACGTTTTTGGTTAAGGAATTTCGGGGACGAAACTTCTTAAGGTGGGACAGTGTAACGACCCGCATTCTACGTATCGAAGGATCGTAGAATATTTATTTCATTTTCATATGAGGTCGTATGGTCGTGTAACTTTAGGGAACGACTATTGAGGTCATTTTCCATGTTCACGATTTTTGCCGTTTTTAAATGATCGTCTCACCCCTAGAAAATCTTGTTTCGCCTATAACTTTTGATTGGTAAGGAGTTTTGAACTGAAACTACTTCCATTAGATTTGGATGATGGTTTAGCTTTCCGTAGAGTGGCCACAGTAGCCAAACGGACTTACCTTTTGGGAGATATGGCTGAAACATGGTTTGGGAGGTGAAAAACAGCTTAACCGGGCCTAATTAGAGTGATTAACAGCTCGGTTCATAACCCATTTTGGGATTAGGGTTATGGCGAGGCTGTTAGGGTTTGGGATATCATTTCTATTCAGTTTTCTAGCCGCCACTTACATCTCTTGAACCCTAGTCATGACCTCCACTTTCTAAAACACCTCCAAATCACTTTCGAATTGAAGATTAAGCTAAATAGCATCAAACTAAGTCTAATCAACATCAAATTAGAGGCAAAGGCTACAATGTGCATTGGAATTCGTGTCATTTAAAGAATCATTTTAGAACTGAGTTTATATTTTGGCTAAGGTGAGTGATTTGCATTGTTTTTCACTAGTTACGGCTATTTAGGGGTGATTAGTGTTAATTAACAAAATTATACATGGTTAAATTCTGGAAAAAATGTTTAGAAATTCTTAAATATTATATTAAGCCTCTGTTAGAAATTTGGTTTAATTTGGACATGTTTTGTTAATCGTATGGTTAAATCATTATTAAGGGGATTAAGGAAAAAACATGGTTTTTGCGGTATGTTTGATCTGTATTGACATGTTAAATTGTTGTTTTGGTGTTCATGGTCGTTTCTACATGTTGTTGTGACTGTTTGGAATGATTTGTGATTGCATAGAAAAATTAGATTAGTCGAAAACGCCGTCGTATGGTGTAAATTGCTTGCCGGAAGAGTTATAGGAAATTGGTCAATGCCTGTTCGTGAAGCACTTATCACGACCCAATCCCCTCCATTCGCGAAGCACCCTTCACGAGCCAACAACAAGTCATGAGCCGACCTGGAGCTCAGGCCACGATCTTGGGTCGCGAACCAGAGCAGGGATTATCCACGAATCGGAATAGGGCACCACGAGCCACTTCAAGCATCACGAATTGTGGACCAGATGGGACCCCATGAGCCGACCCTGGAGCATCATCACGAGTCGAGGATAGGAGGGCAAGCCACGAACCGATAACCAGGGTGGATCACGAACCGATCTCCAAGCCTGGACAACGAATGAACTGAATGGAAACTGAAGTGCGAACGGGATAATGACCAAAACCCGAGATGCAAAGGTTGCCCAAATGAGTTGTTACTCATGATCCAGATGGGAACCAACGAGCTAACATCATGAGTTGGACTTTGCTACGAGATGTGTGCTAAGGGGTTATCGACGTCCATAACTTTGATTCACCACCAAGACGGATGTTAGGCTACGGATCAGTGCAGTGGGGTAGTTATTACTCCATGGGGCAGAGTGATCGTAGCATGGCTATGAGCTAGTGCAGTGGAGTCGTCATGACTTCATGGGGAAGAGTGGACATAGCAAGGGATTAGTGGCTATGGATTAGTACAGTGGAGCCATCATAACTCCATGGGGCAGAGTGATCATAGCAAAGGATTTAGGTAGTCAAAGCGGTGGATATCTTATGCTTTACGCACTGAGCAAGAGATGTGAGGATGGTTGCTATGCTTGATTGTTTGACATCACTATGACATGCACATCCCTCCCCATTATTTTCACACCACGTGTTAGTGCCACCTTAGAGTATTGTACATCCTGTTGTGCTAACTCTTTGGTTGCAGGTCTAGGTCCAAGTATGGTTATGTATACCTGTTATTGTTCTGTTTTGCTGCTTACCGCTCATACCAGACTTTTGTCTTACCCAGAGTTTTATGTCTCTTCTAATCACTCTGGGTGCTCTTAAATGGGAAGACTAGAGACAGGTCAGGTGATCATGCACGAGTGACTGTACCGGAGACGAGCAGGAGGCTACCAGGTATGATATATATATATATATATATATATATATATATATATATATATATATATTCTGCCTGTGTTATTGCTGGTCACTACTTTGGGCATTAGTAGTGTACCTCTTTCTTTGCTTTAGAGACAGTATTTCAAAGTTGTAATAATGTCGGTTTGGATGATAAGCTATATTTTGGGATTTCCGCTGCAATGATGGTTTAGTTTTCAGCTTATGCACTGTCTCACCTGTTTTATGTCAAATTTATGTTATTATTACATTTTATTCCATGCGCTGGGAGACATTCTACAGGTTCCTTGTTAGTTCAAATTCCTTTCTTTTCCTTTCTTTGGCGACCATCCCGTTCTAGTCGGGCATTGACATAGCGCACTTTCATTGGAAATGTCGGCTGGTGCGGGGCGGGCCGTCACAGTGTAATAGCTTTAGCTGGGTCTCTATACTTTGCCAACATATATGTTGGCTAAGAAAACATTTTCCCCTTTTTTACTTCAACCGATGAAATCGATGTCAGCTTAATTTCCTTTCTCACCAATCACCAGTGTATAAGAAAACAACGTTTACCAAAGCTCGGTCAGCTATCTATAATCGCAGATCAAAGCGTTGTGAGTAGGTAATTTTACATATATTTAGTTTTTGACCTACATCAAAAATTATGAATGTAATTATTTGGTATCATGTATCATCCATTACTCTCTCTGGCCATTGCCGTTACAGTGACATTTCTCTTTGGTCTATGTTTTGGTATGTTCTTTTACATTCGTCATAAATTTCTTATTTTTTGGCAGATGATCATTGTATCTGCTCATTTTCTTGCTTGATATTAAATTCAAGATATTGCTCAAAAGGGTATTAAATTTGTAGAATTATGTATGGTTATGAATCTTTTCCTAGGGAGTTTGTATTACTTACCATATGATGTATCTTTCAGATTACATGTAACGACTAGGGAAATTTTCGACTTAGAAAATTGACACACAACACCATGTCGACTATTCAGAAGTGAGAAATACTGGAATGTTAATAGAAAGATGTTAGATGGTGAGAATAGATAATATAGAAAATTAGAATAGAAGAAGAAGAAGATCACAACAACAGAATCAGAGTAACACGAATCTCACAGCGGAACGAATAAAATATAACATAACTTTGAAATAAAACTAGTATATGTATACAATAACATTTATCAGAGTACAACACATCAGGAATAAACAACTGCTATAAAATCCGGAAGCCTTCTGCTCCAAGCTCTCTGTATACCTGTAAAATCTGGACTACTTGACTTCCCGTACAAAATTGGGCACCCAAGAGTTTAGGGAAAACAAACAAAATAAACTCTAGGTCAGTCATGGGACTGACGTCAGTAAACAATTTAGAACAGTTTGAGAAAATAAACGATATCTTATAAGACCATGCCGTATAACACGGAACATGTTTTTTCATTTATGAGAATCCAAAACACTTGATTTGACTTTCAAAATCCTTTTGAAAGAAACGATAATCTTTATATCAAAACATAATTTGATATTATAATACTGTCTATCAATCACAACTAAATAATCATTAGCAGAACGCTTTCATCTCACGTTCCACATACATAATATATAATCAAAAATCGCAGGCGCTTATTGGGTAATGGATTCCATTTTGCAAGATATAGGACCACCTTCCGACAGTGTATCTTTGAAGAGGAATACACCGGGTTCAACAAGAACATCTTGTAACCTAGGCTAAACATGACCGGTCACTCATTTCGCTTGAGTGTACCGAATGTATTATCACAAACGGTTGGGATCAGCAACCATTTCCCGAAAGGGACAACATCGAAATAGATTATAGAAGTAAATGGAATTTCTCTAGATCAGGTGACAATACACCATAATTGGCAGCTAACCACTTAGCGATGCGACCTACTCGATTTTATACCATTTCCTGGTTGTAAGGCTAAAGGCCATAACGTACAGGTCACACCTTTGTTTAATTTTAATGTCACATCGCCATACCCGCTAAATCACAAATTGATTTCGCCAAAAATACAACGGGTATACAGCTAAGAGAAACGAATTCCTCCGCCACCGAACGCAAATACGTTTGAAGAGATCAACTTACGCGATCTATTAAATATACTCTGTCAGGCATTCTTCCATACAGGTCGTCCTGGGACTGGACAAACCGAAGCCACTATTATGTAAATAGGACAGCCCTTGCATAACTCCGTCTTCAATTATCTTCGTCATATTTGATCGCAATGATAACGCCCATACAGAGTGGTTTTCAGATAATGAATCTGATCCCAGTCTCTCCGAATTGACGACGGAAAAATGGTCAAAAACTTTGATAGTTGGTGATTTAACTATCAAAGGAAAACAAGCGTGCAAACAACGATATTATTTCTAGATGGAAATTCTATCGATCAATCATCAATCAACATTTATTCAAATCCTTATTTTCTAATTTTAGAAAATATATGTTATTAATCATTGGAAAACATTTCTATATTTACTCTCATTTCTTATTTTGTATATTAGAAAAATTTTTATTCTTATTTGGAAAACTTTTCCAAAAGTCCTTCATTTGATTTAAACAGATGTTTAAATAAAACATCGCGACACCAACTCAAACCATTACGCTCATTAACTAAATTCAGTTAACCGACCTTCACTATCGAACCTTAACCATTCCTTAGTTAAAAATGAAGTCAATCAAGTTGGGGTACAACTACCCCCTCAGACCTTAATTGAATAACATTTCTAACCTTGAAATATACAAAGTTCATCTTTTAAATCTTTAACAAACTTCCTTACGTAACTCCTGGATTTTATTTATGAATCCACTTCTTTTACAGAAATCATTTGATTATAACAATAGTGTTATAATCACGTGCTTCCGAAATATAATAACTTAAATAAAACTTTTATTTATTAAATTTGGATCAATAAGCAAACAACTAATTTATTAATAAATAAATAAATCTTAATTAAAAAGGGAAAGTGAATAATACTTTCCCGAATTCGATATAATCGAATTTCAACGTATAACTCTCTTTCGAATAATCTATTCGATAACTCTCATTCGAATAACCTATATTGATTTAACTCTCCATTGAATACTTATATATGATTAACTCTCTTCGAATAAATTATATTCAATTAACTCTATCCAAATAACTTATATTCGATTATCTCATTTTGAGCAACTAATACTCGACTAACTCTATTCGAATAACTAATATTCGACTAACTCTATTAGATTAACTCTTTTTGAATAACTAATTTTATTTTGACTCTATTTCAAATCTTAATCAAATTCCCATTTGAATTCCTTTCTCAAAACCCAATTTTTCTTATAAACATTTTAATTTATAAAATATTCATTTTAATCCATTGTTCACATCAAATGTGAAAAGTATTTCTTTTATATAATCCATTAAGTTTGATTTCGTATTTTAAAATAATATCCCCTTTCAAAATTCTATTAACTTCTATTTATAGAATTGTTCATATGAAATATCCTTTTTATTTCTTACACTTAAATCTCATTTAGAAATCACTTTATAAATGCTGGGTTCACATTCTATTAAAAATATCGGTGTCACAACCGATTTTTGCTTCTCTATATAAGTTCAGACTTATATATTCAATTTATCCCATGATAAATTAATTTACTTAATTTATAAAACATTATTTATAAATTAATCTTCTCCATTTATCTTTTAAAATAGATTTCTATTAATATCCTCTTTAAATAAACTTCACATAATTCCTTTTATATAATTCTACTTATTTCCTCGATATTTCCTTTTATAATTCCTTTTTATTCCTAAATAATTCCTTTTTCAATATCCTATTTATTTCATATAAATATTTCCTTTTGAGTTCATATAAATATTTCCTTTTGAGTATCCTATTTATTTCATATAAATATTTCCTTTTATAAAACATCCTTTGATTTTATAAATATTTTCTGTTATAAAATCCTTTGATTTTATAAATATTTTATTTTCAATATACAATTTGAAAATTCCTTTTCTACATCTCAGTATTACTTTTGGTATTTTAGAAATACCAAACCACTGTGGCAGTGTCAACCACACGTACAAAATCAATCATAGAAAATATATCACATCATATATCACAATATATGAAAATAAACAGTAATAATATTTGAGGAATCCAGTTGGATCCCTCCAACCAATTTCCCTGCATCCACAGATGTTACACAATATAATTCACATCAATTTCATTTCAATATGTATTATTCCGATAAACAGAATCAGTGTTTGTTTAACGATATGTGTATATATCGTTATATGTAATTCCAAACAGTAAATCAGCAATTCAACCAAACAATCATAACACAGCAGTCAATCGTCATTTATCAATGATAGATTATATTTATAAAAATATAAACTAGTAGAGTTAGTGAGTTTAACTCACATTGGACGATCATCGTTAAATAACGATAATTGTCGGTTGATTCAGATAGACAATTTATTTCACTATAAATTGTAACGAGCTCCAATTCACTCCCAGTCAGTTCCATTGGTAGCCATCGTCCATACGATCCGAAGGGAACTTGTTTTGCCAAATTCGGATCATGTATGAGATAGTTATAACATTTACAAATTTATACCTCATATAATTAAACTAATACTTATACTATATTAACTAAAATCTTATTGGGCCTCACCATTATGTTTCTGAACCCAATGCCACATGCCAAACTCGCGTATGAACAATCTAACTCGCTTGCTATTGGTCACCTCCTCACAACAAAAGAACACGCTTCAGGTTTTTAACCATCCGAACTCCATTTCTGTGACAATGGAACTCCCTCCCTTCATCAATATCCCATAACAACTCAAACCAAATATGCCATTGGTTATCTCATCCACTCCTCTGCACACCCAAACCATTTTCATCACGCTCGAACTGAAATATCAATTCGCGTTCTTCAGTTTATTCACGCACCAACTTCAGTTTATTCACGCACCAACTTCGTTTTTAAGACATCATTAACATTAATAATAATATAATTAATTATCCGCCCTAATCAAGTTTTACCCTATAATCATTCTCCTTCCCAACGATACACAGTAACTTGCGAGAGCTCCTCAAGCCAAATCCGTCCCTTTAAGCACCACGTCCCTCTTCCATACTCCGTGAATCAACAAACTGTTAATTCGATTAGACTCCCCACTGAAATCCGCACCTTCCCATACTACTATCATTCTACTCAGCTCAAAGATCAAACTCGCGATATCCAGTTGAAGACGCGTAGTACAGTCACCGATATCGAACCCTTTCTTCATCGAAACCCTCCAGACTTTGCACTCCAGTCCCATTCGAGCAACAAAACCCAAATATAATCACTGCTTCTCATATTAAAGATTAAATATCTCGATTTCCTTAACCCTAGTTCACGACGCAAAATGATAGCGACCCAAATGAACATCAAGTCCTTTGAAATGTGTACCAGCGCCAAGATAACCTTCCAACAACTCAAAGATATTATCATTTGATTTTTAAGATTTTCTGTTAATTTGTTATTTTGATTTTGAAGATTCACAGTAAAGGAGAAATTAGTAGCGGCCAAGAACGAGAGTTGACTAGAGAAATAAAAACTAGGGTTAGAGAAAAGATGGCTGGGGTATCTATAGAGTAGAAGAACTAATTTTATATTGATTATTTAATTAATTTATAACCAACAGCTATATGTATTTACTGTTTAAAAATTCGTACTACCACATACAGTATTCAATTTTGATGAAAATGGACGTGCAACTACAGTTTGACATTACGGACCCAAGGAAACTTGTTTCGTCGAATTCCGACTCCGTTTGCTCACACAGCGTATTTTTAAAGTCAAAATATTGACTGTATTTCACACTAAAATTCCGTATGGCCACATACTACTTCAAAATCACGAAAATTGTAATCTAGCAATAATTTAATATTCCAGAACCAACAAAATTTGTTTCATCGAAAACGGAGGTCGTTTGCAAAACTGGCTATTTTTAAATTCCTAAATAAACCCATTAAATATATATAAACAGTTTAATTTAAATAAAAATAATTTAATATTATCGCGTATAGTATCATACAGCTTCGAGATAACCATATCAGAATTTATAACTCGATATTTCAAATCCCAGTTAAATCAATATTCAATTTATATTGAAAATCCATTTATAATATAAATAAATCGTTATAAATTATAAAGGTATTCCATAGCGACTTTTCGAAAATTTTATTTGGACATAACTCAAAATCTACACGACGAAATCTCGATTTTTCTCTTTCATTTGAAAAAATATACTTCACCAGCTCCGAACATTTCTTGTTTCACAAAATTCCGAGTTAAAACAGATTCAGTATATTCGTTTAAAGTTCGAATCGCCAAATTATGAACTACCGCGCCATTTCGAGCTCGATTATAATTATAATATAATTATACGTTCTAACGACGTTTATTAAATAGAATCATTATTAAAATTCAATTCTAAATTGAATTAAATCTCATACACAAAATATTGTGACTTCCATTATTTCTGACTATTTCAAAAATTAGTATATTATTCTATTATTTATATTAATTAAATGTTCAATATTATTTAATTAAAAAACCATTTAAATCTCTGAATCACTATTTAAATAATTAAATAAATTAATTATTATACCGTATAAATATGGGACGCTACGTTCTTCCCCCCTTAAAATAATTTCGTTCTCGAAATTGCTAAGGTAGAAGACAAATCCTATTGACTGGGTTAAAAATTATTTGTTTACTTCTTAACTCCAGTTTCACTGAGCCAATTAATTTCAATTAAAGATTAATTCATTCTATTAAAGAAAATTTCTGAAAATTTTCTAACACCTTAAATTTAAAAAAATATCGCCAGCACCTCCTTTGTACGCCTCAATCAGTACAACTACAACTCGCCTCTCTAGGCCTTCTCCAACGCAAAAGAAAATCAAATAGCCAAGCAGCTTGCAAATCGGCTCATAAATCACCAAACTCATATAAAAATAAACTTGTACCTTTTTGTTGAGCATATCATTATATTCTTTCCATCTGCTACCAATTAAACCTATACAAATGTTATCCCAATCAAACTCCAATCAGTTTTATCCTCAAATCTAATCATTCAGTTATAATCAAGCCGAATTCCATTTCAAAAACGAGTTCCCTCCTCGATTCCAAACTCTTAACTCACCAATCCAAAATCATTTCAGATTCCTATCTAATAATCCAATTCATTCGATATTTTCTATTTCAATTCAGTTTCTATTTAACCAGCTTTAATTCAATTTCAATTGCTATTTGCATTCCCAAATTTCATTTCAATTTGGTTTTAATTCAAATAGTCTTTCTTGGGAGTTTAAAACAGTTTACCCAATCAAAAATCAAATATTCCCTCTCGGAATCAAAACAACTTGCTTTTCTCAAAACAATTCATAAACAACATCTTTGGTAGTTAACCGTCACTTAGAACTCGAAAATAAACACTGATGATGTGGCCAGCATCATCAGAATTATTTCCCAGCTATCAAAGCGAGTTCAATATTATATCACTTTTCAAAACCATTTCTTAATCACTTCTATTTTGAAATTATTTCAAAATATCCTTCTCAATGCTTGTAAAACAATTTAAATTCTCCCAGAATTTTAAAATTCTCATATATTTAATTCAACCCACTTACAAACACTTTTCACATTTCCAGAGTTTTAATTCCAACCCTGATTTAAATTCAGATTTAATTCTTCTGATTTCATATATTACTCTTATCTGAATTCTGATTGGTTATTTACATAACCATTTCAATTATAATATTATCGATTATAACAGCAACTAATATATCCAATACATTATAATAATTCCAATATAAATCCTTTCTATCAAAATATAATTTGGGTAAAATTATTTCATTTACCCTCTTATCAAAACATACCATCTTGGTTCATCGTACTTGAGTGTTTAGAAACCCCTACCGATACAGTGGATCAAACTGATCGACCGGAACTCATAAACAACTCAACCAATAAATCTCCACAATATAAAACCATCTTTGTATCAAATAACAAATATGCGATCATATATATACACTCAAACTCAATCTAGAGTATTACTAACCACGTCTCTATTGAGTTACGCCATATAGCCAAGGTAATTACTTAACCTTAAGCTCTAATACCACTGCAATGACCCGGGAAATTTTCGACTTAGAAAATCGACACACAACACCATGTCGACTATTCAAAAGTCGGAAATACCGAAATGTTAATAGAAAGAAGTTAGAGGGTGAGAATAGATAAGATAGAAAATTAGAATAGAAGAAGTAGAAGATCACAACAACAAAATCAGAGTAACACGAATCTCACAGCGGAATGAATAAAATATAACATAACTTTGAAATAAAACTAGTATATGTATACAATAACATTTATTAGAGTATAACACTTACAACACAACGGAAATAAACAATTGCTATAAAATCCTGAAGCCTCCTGCTCCAAGCTATTAGTACATCTGTAAAATCCTGACTACTTGACTGCCCGTACAAAATTGGGCACCCAAGAGTTTAGGTAAAACAAAACAAAATAAACTCCAGGTCTGTTATAGGACTGGTGTGAGTAAATAAATTTAAAACAGTTTGAGAAAATAAATGATATCTCATAAGACCACACCGTGTAACATGGAACAGGTTTTTTCCTTTATTAGAATCCAAAACACTTGATTTAACTTTCAAAATCATTTTGAAAGAAACGATAATCTTTACATCAAAACATAATTTGATATTATAATAGTGTTTATCAATCACAACTAAATAATCATTAGCATAACGCTTTCATCTCACGTTCCACATACATAATATATAATCAAAATCCGCAGGCACTTATTGGGTAACAGATTCCGATTGGCAAGGTATGGGACCACCTTCCGACAGTGTATCTCCAGATAGGAATACACCGGGTTCAACAAGAACATCTTGTAACCCAGGCTAAACATGACCGGTCACTCATTTCGCTTGAGTGTACAAAATGTATTATCACCAACGGTTGGGATCAGCAACCGTTTCCCGAAAGGGACAACATTGAAATAGATTATAGAAGTAAATGGAATTTCTCTATATCAGGTGACAATACACCCTAATTGGCAGCTAACCACTTAGCTATGTGACCTACCCGATTTTATACCATTTCCTAGTTGTGAGGCTAGAGGCCAAAACGTACAGGTCACACCTTTATTTACTTTGAATGTCACATCGTCATACCCGCTAAATCACAAATTGATTTCCCCAAAAATACAATGGGTATACGGCTATTAGAAACGAATTCCTCTACCACCAAACGTAAATACGTTTGAAAAGATCAACTTACGCAATCTATTAAATATACTCTGTCAGACATTCTTCCATACAGGTCGTCATAGGATTGGACAGTCCGAAGGCACTATTCTTTAAACAGGACAACTCCTGCATAACTCTGTCTTCAATTATCTTCATTATATTTGATCGCAACGCTAACGCCCATACAGAGTGGTTTTCAAATAATGAATCTGATCCCGGTCTCTCCGTATTGACGATGGAAAAATGGTCAAAAACTTTGATAGTCGGTGATTTAACTATCAAAGAAAAACATGTGTGCAAACAATGATATTATTTCCAAATGGAAATTCTATTGATCAATCATTAATCAACATTTATTCATTTCCCCATTTCTCGTTTCCATATATTCATCAAATTCTTATTTTCTAATTTTAAAAAATATAGCTATTAATCATCCGAAAACATTTTTATATTTACTCTCATTTCTTATTTTGTATATTAGAAAACATTTCTGGTTCTTATTTGGAAAACATTTCCAAAACACCTTCATTTGATTTAAACAGATGTTTAAATAAAACATCGCGACGCCAACTCAACCCATTACACTCATTAACTAAATTCACTTAACAAACCTTCACTATCGAACCTTAACCATTCCTTAGTTAAAAATGCAGTCAATCAAGTTGGGGTATAACTACCTCTCAGACCTTAACTGAACAACATTTCTAACCTCGAAATAGACAAAGTTCACCTTTTAAATATTTAACAAACTTTCATGCGTAACTCTTGGATTTTATTTACGAATCCACTTCTTTTACAGAAATCATTTGTGTAACGGCCCGCAAATCCGTACTATCTGAGTTGACTAATAACACTACACGTCCAACCCAAATTACACAGAAACACGAATCATTATTGGAAAGAAGTTAGAGGATGAGAATATAGAAAGAAATATTAGAATAGAAGAAAAACGAAGATCACAAACTCACAGAGGAATGAATAAAATATATTATATAACATAACTTTTGAAATACAAATCAGTAACTTTATATACATACCATCATCAGAGCACAACAGTTATTCCTGGAATAGTTATAAACACCTGTTTCCAGATACAACATAGTACACAGCGGAAATATGATAGTCTATAGCTAGCTGGTGAAGCTTCCTGCTTCCAGCTCTTCCAGGTGAATCTGAAAAATCCCGTCTACTTGACTGCCCGTACAAATTTGGGCACCCAATAGTTTACGGAAAACAAACAAAATAAACTCTGGCTCAATCATGGGACTGGTGTGAGTTAACTCCAACCATTTGTTTAACTTTCAAAATCCTTTCGAAAGAAGTGATAATCGTAAGGCCGATCCACACATAAACACGGACGGTTTTACCTTACGATAACCCAAAATATTTTTGATATCAAATCCAGTGATATTATACTAATGTCTAAATCAAATAAATAAAGTCTAGTGGAGTGCTTGCATCTCACGTTCCATATATAATATAAAATCAAAAACCGCATGGCGCTTATTGAAGATTGGATTTCCAACATGACATGGTATGGAACCACCTTCTGATAGTGTATCTTTAGAGAGGAATACACTGGGTTCAACAAGAACGTCTTGCAACCCGACCCACACATGACCGACCACTCATTTCGCTTGAGTGTATCGAATGTATATCACCAACAGTTGGGATCAGCAACCGTTTCCCGAATGGGACATCATCGAATAGAATAAGGAATTAAATGAATTTCTCTAGATAGGTGATTATACACCCTAACGGGAGCGACCCATATAGCCATGATGCCTGCCTGATTATTGTTATTTCCTGGTTGTTGAGGCCTGAGGCTACGATTACTTATCATTTACTCACAGCACATTCACTTTGAATGCCACATTGTCAGACTTGTTAATCACTAATTGATTTGCACAAATATATTCTGGATATTATGCTAAGGAAATAAATTCATTGCCACCATATATATATATATATATATATATATATATATATATATCTGTGTGTGTGTGTGTGTATATGTACAGACCAACATATGTGATCATTGAAAATACTCTGTCAGACATTCGTCCATACACGTTCGTTCTGGGATTGAACAAAACCGAAAGCACAATTTCTATTAATAGAAAAAATCCTTGCACTTTACTCCTTCTTTGATTATCATCATATAATTTGATTCGCAACGCTACAGCCAATACGGAGTGGTTCACGGATAATAATCCAACCGGTCTCTCCATATTGACAACGATATTGGCAAACACTTCGATAGTTGGTTATTTAACTATCGAAGAAAAATAAACAAACATTCCATTCAAAGCATCAAACGAATCACTTGGCCATTTTATTAATATCTCATTAATTAAATTATTTCTCCATTTCCTGATCAATATTTGTTAACACAATATTTTCGGTGATCTTGTTGGACTCTTACGCTATTTGGGAAAACATTTCCCCATATCACCTTCTTTTATTTTCTATACTTAGAAAATATATTCTGTTTGCAATTGAAAACAATTTCAATCGCTTATCTCTTTCCCGCCTACTTTTATTATACTCAGGAAATATTTACTTTTATATTTTCAAAATTCCATCACTTGGGTTAAAATGAATGCTGTGTAAAATATCGTTACAGAAACCCAAAATATTTTATTCAACTAACTCTTATTCAAACACTTCTCTTCGAGACTGGATCTTGCTATTTATCAATTAAAAATGAAATCGATCAAGTTGGGGTATAATTACCTCTCAGACCTTGACTGAAAACATCCTTAACTTCAAACGGACAAAACCACTTATATCGAACGATCAACATTATAAAAACCAATTATTCATTTTAAACCCGTAATGTTTCTTTCTTCTAATTCTACCAGATTTAATTATAGATTTCCTTTTTTGTTTATAATATTCTATTTTTAAGTTTGTTTCCTTATCGAATTCTATATATATCGATACATTGATTTTTAACTATCAATTTTTCTTAAAAATATTCTAACTCCTTAAATTCTCAGAAAATTTCGCCATAACCTCCTTTGTACCGTGAGCATCGGGAAAATCCCAAAACCGCCACACAGGCCTCTCCAATAAAAAAGAAAATGAAAAGGCCAAGCGACTAGCCGATACGGCGCATAAAACCTCCTATAGAATTTAAACGTGTACCTTTTTGTCGGGCACATGAATTAAAATCTTCATATACTTCATTTCATACCTGCCTAACACATGTTCACCTGTTTTCAATTCAATTCAACTCAATCCAATCATTTGAATTCAGTTTCACCCATTTATTTTTTTAAATTAGCTTCTTAGCCTATTTAACTTATTATTTGAAAATATCATGTTCAAATATAAATTAATTAATTTTCAAAACAATCGAATGCCATTTTTAATTCAAGTTTCATATTCGATTTTCGAATATGAATTTACAAACCTTTTTTCCTGATCCAAAGTCCAATTTCGTTTTAAAATTCCATTAACTAATTTTTTCTTTACATTAGTAAATTCTACTCAGTAATTAAACATCTGGTTTGATTTTTTTTCAAAAATCGTTTCATTACTTCACTTAAGTTCAAATATTGTTTATAACTCAAATCTGGATTTTTCCTAAATGAAATTTGGATTTTATTTGCTCAAATCATTTTATTTGTTTAAATAAACCGTTATGTTTTACAATGGTTCTGGGGCTATTTTTCTAAAAATTTGATTTTGACATAACTCAAAATCTATTCAACAAATTCCAGATTTTTCTCCTCCATTAGAAACTATTATCAAATTGGTCCTGACGTTTCTTGTTTCAAAGAATTCCGACTTCAATTGAGTTCTGTACACTCAATTGAAGTTCGAATCGCCAATTTACGAACGGTAGCGCTGCGGCAAGTTTGTTTTAATTATATATATATATATATATATAACATTTAAACTTCCTTTTTAAATTTCAACTCCATTCTAATATATATGTTAAACTAATTTTTCCAATTCAACTTAACATTTCCAATTATCTATAATTGTCGATTTTTCCTTAACCGGTAATAAATTTATTTATACTTCAATCTTCTATATCAAATTCCAATTCTTATTACAAATTATAAATCCTTTGGATTTATTTTCTATTCTGTTTAAAATCCGCATTCTGAAATATATTTGGTCGTTCCCATTTCGAAATGATTTCAACTTTCTATTTTCAAATTCTATTTGAAATTCTATTTTCAAATTCTATTTTCAAATCTCTTTGAAATTTCTATATTCAAATTCCATTTTCAATTCTATTCAATTCTATTCAAATTCTATATATTCAAATCCTATTCAAATTCTATATTCAAATTCTATTCAAATTCTATATTCAAATTCTATTCAAATTCTATATTCAAATTCTATATTCAAATTCTATTCAAATTCTATATTCAAATTCTATTTGAAATTCTATATTCAAATTCTATTTTCAATTTGAATTAATCGAATTAATATCATAAATCCTTACGGATTTAATTTAGTTCAATTTATATTCTGAACATCAGAATAAATTCCATCGTTAATTTCTTTAAACGATTTCCCCATTTTTATTTTTAAATTCACATTTGAATTTAAATATTCAAATTATCAAATGATAATTTTTCCCACTACATTTACAAACCTTGTTTATAAATTCAATTCAATCCCCTTGTATTTTCCAATTTACAACATCGTTTGTAAATTTCAATACTTCCATCCCCTATAACATTGTTTATAAATTTCAGTACTTGTTTATTCTATTCAAAATAAGTCAATATTTTTAATCCATTCGAATTTCAAATTCTATTTTTAGAAAAATAGAATTTCCCGTTTAAAATTTCAAAATCTCTTTTACAACATTTTTATATATCAACATTCCGGCCCCAGTGATAATCAAACAATCAAATCACCCAATGATCAATCAAGATATCATATATGATAATATATGTGAAAACAAACAAATTATAATATTTTTGAGGAATCCAGTTGGATCCCTCCAACCTGTTTTCCTGCATCCACAAATGTTAGTCAACATAAATAATACCCATCCTGCTTCGTGGCATGATATCGCGGTATAGAAGGTCATCCACTATCATAGCGTCGGGCGTATAGGGTAATCATCCGCTAATGGTACCGTGGGCATCCGCTAATGATACTACGGGAACAATCCAACCACACAATATATATATATATATATATATATATATAATAGTCAAGCCTAAATAACTAATATATTTAAAACAACTAGGAAACATTCAAACAAGCAATAAACAATTATTTTTAACGAATAAAAATAATTCTAAATAAAGAGGTGAATGAGATTTACTCACCTGATTTTATTGATCGAATATTCTGTTCATTTCCATATCATCGGCTATGATTTATTAAACACCTACGATAATATATTTAATTTAATGATTATGTGATTATTAATTTAAATAAACGACTTAAACGACTAAATACATTTTCTATGCCTTTTAATTTCGAGAAATCATATACATGCTGCCTCGACTGTTACCCCATACCCAATTGACTCCATTACTATTTGCAACTACTGCATTACCATCTAAGTGCCTCAAATCCATCGGCCATCACAAATCATACAAGCTCCTCTCAACCAGTAAATCTCCTTTATTCTTGTCTCTTACCTTCTACACTTTTTTCTTTCTAAATCAAATCACCAATGTCAGTCCCTCCACTGCATCCATTCAGTCAATTTTTTTTTCCAAGTTTATATTTGAAAATAAATGAGATTAACACTTAGATGAAAAATCAGCTGCTAAACTTGTTTACCTTTCCAAAAATCACGAGCTATCCCTGCTCAATAACCAGCGCCCTTCCTAGTTCAACATATCCAAGAGTAAGCCTTTATCATCCAAACAAAATCACGACTTTGCTGCCCTTCGAACCTCCTTCACTCCTACCTTCTCATCGCAGTCACAAACCCACCGCCTTCGAATTCGTACGCGAGCAACCCTGCTTGAAACCACCTCCTCGATGCTCACAAACCCCAAATTCCTTCATTCGAACACACCCTCGACCTTCCAGATCGGCCCTCCCTGAAAGCAGCGAGTTCTCCCATCGCGCCCCCTTTTGAAGTGGCGGTATCCTTATCTCACCCGCACCCCACACGAGCGCTTCTAAGATGCCGTCGAGCTTCGAGCAATTCCGTCTTCGATCTCGATTTGAGATCGTGATTTCCTTTTCCAATTCTTTTCTTTTTCTTTTCGGAAATGGATTTTAATTTGGGGAAATTAAAATAAAAGGCATGACTTTTATTTCCTCATTGTCTGAGGCTAATTGAATGACAAGGAAGGGGAGTGTATGGGTTTATTCAGTGAAGAGGCCATTTTATTTCTTAGGAAATTTCGATCTTTTCAAAAGAGGAAAATAGCCAAAAGGAAGGAACGCAGTTTATTAAGGATAAAGACTTTATTGCTAAGGAAACAAACGTAGGTGTTTACTGGGAAATGTTTATCAGAGGTAGGTTAATTAACTTGATTTGACGTAATGCTTATCCACTTACATTTAAAATAATATAATTCGGGGTTCATTAATTTAAATCACGAACCGTTATTTCAGCGTATAGACCGGCAATTCAATGTAATAACCCTATTCTGAACTCAACAGTAAATATTCTGAAATTTAATTTCAAAACATATACCATTTAAACTAATATAATTTAAATTCAAACAAATAAATCTCTCGATAATAAATTATTATTATTATCGTCTATATATCAAAATAAAAATTTATACTGCTCATCTAATGGTTTCGATTCAGTTTTTAACTTCGAATTCAATTATATTTCGAATTGAATAATTAAATATTTTCTAAATTAAATTATATTCGATTATTAAATCGATAACTCAATATAAAAATTAATTTATATTATTAATTCAATATTTAAAACCATATTAAATATTTAAAATAAACTGTTCAAAAATTCGGGTCGTTACATTCTTCCTCCCTTAAAAGAATTTCGTCCCCGAAATTACTAAGGTAGGAAAAATGCAACGAACTCATTAACTATTCAAAGTTCACTTATGTTGAAACTCAACTCTTTATATTTCAACAATTTTCGTTCTACAAAAACTTTTGGTTTCCAGTTAAATTGCTCACCATATATGCCCTCATTCAATTAATCTGAATGGTTTACAATCAATTCAGATTCCATTCAAATATATTCAAATTGATTCTAGTCAATTCATTCACTTCAATCCATTTAACTTGCTTAAATTAAATTTCAATTCCAGAATCCAAATCCTAGGGTTTTCATTTCAAATCCTTTTGAAATCACTTAAATATGTACATATATTTATTTCCATTCAAATTCAAAACATTTGATTTTTCAAACCACTTGTTTTCTTTCAAAACAAAGTTCGATCAAGAACTTTTCTAAGGTAGCAATTCATCACTTAGAAACTCGAAAATGAACACCGATGCTGCTGCAGTCATCATCAGAATTATTTCCCAGCCACTGAATTGAGTTCGAGGCTTTACCACTTTTTAAAATCCATCAAAATTGATTTTGATTCAAAAATCCCTTTTAAAACAGAATTATACTATTCTAATATATTTTTGGAAAATATTTCTCAAATCTCCCAGGATTTAAATTCTTAATTCAAATTCTGAATCCAATTTTATTTCATTTCATTTGTATATTTCATTCATATACAAATTTTATTAGGTTATATATAAACATTCTCGTTTTATAATTCATTTGATTATAATGTCAATCAACACATCCATATATGATAATAATTCCAGAAAATTATTCTTTTTATACCGAAATATAGTTTTGGGTAAAATTATTTGATTTTCCCATTTTAAAACAATACTATGTCGAATTCTCTGCTCAAGTGTTTAGAAACTCCTGTCGACTTCATGGCATCCCACGATTCGATCAGAATTCGTAAACCACTCAACAGACAAGCCAACACCATATAAAACAACTTTTATATCAAATAACAAATACGCTCTCTCGTATATATACACTCAACTCATTCTAGGGTACTACTGACCCTATCTCTAATGAGCACGTGCCACACAAGCCTAGGTATTCACTCAACCTAAGCTCCGATACCAACCGTAACGGCCCGAAAATCCGTACTATCCGAGTTGACTAATAACACCACACGTCCAACCCAAATTGCACAGAAATACAAATTATTATTAGAAGTTAGAGGATGAGAATATAGAAAGAAAGAAATATTAGAATAGAAGAAAAACAAAGATCACAAACTCACAGCGGAACGAATAAAATATATTATATAACATAACTTTTGAAATACAAATCAGTAACTTTATATACATACTATCATCATAGCACAACAGTTATTCCTAGAATAGTTATAAACACCTGTTTCCAGATACAACACAGTACACAGTGGAAATATGATAGTCTATAGCTAACTGGTGAAGATTCCTGCTCCAGCTCTTCCAAATGAATTTGAAAAATCCTAACTACTTGACTACCCGTACAAATTTGGGCACCCAAGAGTTTAGGGAAAACAAACAAAATAAACTCTGGGTCAGTCATGGGACTGGTGTGAGTAAACTCCAACCATTTGTTTAACATTCAAAATCCTTTCAAAAGAAGTGATAATCATAAGACCGATCCACACATAAACACGGACGGTTTTTACCTTACGATAACACAAAATATTTTTGATATCATATCCAGTGATATTATACTGATGTCTAAATCAAATAAATAGAATCTAGTGGAACGCTTGTATCTTACGTTCCATATATAATATAAAATCAAAAACTGCATGGCGCTTATTGGAGATTGGATTTCCAACATGACAAGGTATGGAACCACCTTCCAATAGTGTATCTCGAGAGAGGAATACACTGGGTTCAACAAGAACATCTTGCAACCCTACCTACACATGACCGAACACTCATTTCGTTTGAGTATATGGAATGTATATCACCAACGGTTGGGATCAGCAACCGTTTCCCGAATGGGACAGCATCGAATAGAATAAGGAATTAAATAAATTTCTCTAGATAGGTGATTATACACCCTAACAGGAGTGACCCACACTGCCATGTTGCCTGCCCGATTTTTGTCATTTCCCGGTTATTGAGGCCTGAGGCTACGATTACATATCATTTACTCATAGCACAATCACTTTGAATGCCACATTGTCAGATCAGTTAATCACTAATTGATTTGCACAAATATATTCCGGATATTTTGCTAAGGGAATAAATCCGTTGCCACCACATATATATATATATATATATGTGTGTGTGTGTGTACAAACGAACATATATGATCACTGGAAATACTCTGTCAGACATTCGTCCATATACGTTCGTTCAGGGATTGAACGAAACCAAAGGTACAATTTCTATTAATAGAAAAGTCCTTGCACTTTACTCCGTCTTTGATTATCTTCATATAATCTGATTCGCAACACTACAGCCAATACAGAGTGGTTCACGCATAATAATCCAACCGGTCTCTCCATATTGAAATCGATATTGGCAAACACTTCGATAGTCAGTTATTTAACTATCGAATAAAAATAAACAAACATTCCATTCAAAGCATCAAACGAATCACTGGTCCATTTTATTAATATTTCATTAATTAAATCATTTCTCCATTTCCTGATCAATATTTGTTAACACAATATTTTCGGTGATCTTGTTGGACTCTTACGCTATTTGGAAAAACATTTCCTGTAACAACCCGGAAAATCTGAGCCAATTTAAATTTTTTATTTTGCCTATTTAATGAATTTTAAATATTTAACATAAATATTTTAAATAATAACGACAAAAAGTGTGTTTGAATCGATGTTTGAAAATGAATATAATTATTTTTAATTATAAACAAGGCCTGAAATGGCGCAGTAGTTTCAAAATTTCAATTCAAACTTTGACTGACAGTACCCGGTGCAAAACAAAACGGATTTTAGTGAAAGAAAAAATATTAAATCTATTAGTGAATATCTTTCTACAGAATCTGAAAAATTGAAGTTTCATAGCGGGAATCAAAAGTTAAGGCCAAATGAATTTTCAGAAAGGTCGCTATGGAGTTTATATAGCCCGTGAAAATAACCATTTTGCAAACGACCTCAGAATTCGACGAAACCACTTTTGATGGATTCGGGATGTCAAATTATTGCTAGGTTTCAAATTTCATAATTTTTGAAGTTAGAATGTGAGCATGGCGAAGGAAAATGTGTTTGGTCGATTTCTGTTAAATTGGATTGACCAGAAAAGGGCCATTTCTCAAACGGTCTCAGAATTCGACGAAACTAGTTTCGTTAAGACCGTATCGTCAAAACATATCTAGATTTATTTTTTGGGAATTTTTAGAATCAGTATGTGGCCTAGGTGTTACATCCCACCTCCGCTAGGGTCACTCACAAGGGGAATGCACTAGCTTTGGTAGAGCATTATCTAGGTAAACATACACAGAAATATTACAAGACAGAACATATAAGACAGCGGAAGAAAAACCAAATTTCATTTCTTTAAAATCTGGTAAGGTCTAAAGCCTTTTACATCAAAATGCCATTAAATCCATTACATCGAAATCTGTCTTGCAGTAGTAAAGAAGAATAAGACCATAGTCATAAATCATTCCCCAAGTAAAACAGTAAAGCAGCCATAGCCAAGAAAGGTCCAAGCCATATATGATGATCTTGAAGTAGAAAGAAGTCCAAACTAAGTAGTAGTGCTTCCTCCCTGAGAACCTGGGGGGAACGGAAGAAAAAGAGGCGAAACAAAATGGGTCAGTCATACAGACTGGTAAGTCCTAGTGACTTTCAGCATAGAAACAAGTAAAGGTAACATGACATGTATAAACTGAAAGTAAACATAAGGATGATGACAAGATAGGCAAGTTATACTAAGATAACAAGATAAACTTACCGTAACAAGATAAACTAAGGTCACAAGAAAAACTAAGGTAACAAGATAAGCTACGTATAGCATCGCATGTTTAACATTCTCTACACCAATTGTACCAGTACCCCAACCCATATCATCCTTTCCATGTATATGTATAGTCCCTTGCCGTATATCGTACGGGTTTCATCACGTAATTCTATACTACTTCAATGTAGTGCCACTATTCTTGAAATCGTTTGGACTGCCACCCTTGTTCTGGCTAGGTTTCCTTATCATGAACTATCGCGTGTTCAACTAGGATTTATGCCACCTAGGACCACTAGCGATTATGCTACCTATTGAACGTTTTCTAGATTCGATTAGGGTTTATGCCACCTAGGAACACTAGGGATTTTGCTACCTAACGAACAACACCCTCTTTCCACGTACGATCTATTAATCGATCGGCTCCCTACAAGTCCTAGCTCATTCATGTGTCTGTGTCATACGGCCCAATCACGAAATGTAGTCACCTATGCTAGGTCCACCATAGGGTGTATCAAGCCCTAGGGTGCCAACCACCGACACGAATATTTGAAAACGAAATATTTGAAATAGAAATATTTGAAGTAGAAATATTTGAAAACGAAATATTTTAACAATAAAATTTACATCTTTATCATATATGAAATTAGAAACTAACTGGAAAATAGATGAGATGAGTGGTCTCCTGAATATTGATCTGATGTTGGTTTCGGCCTTCGGGGTTAATATTTAGGGAATCGTTCTCTTACTAATTTACAGTTGGAGTCTGATTTAATATCAAATGATAGATACCTTAATTTTCATAAAATATAGTAAATAACAAAAATAGTCACACGTGGGCAGTACTCATTCGTTGAGATTAGTCGTGTGTTGACAAAAATATAGATTCACATATTGAATAAAATAAATATTCATTTGTTGAATAGAATAACGAATTTATTGAAATATATAAGGCCGTGTTGATTAGAGATGCGCCATTATGACGCGAACGATATTTATATCGATTATATTCGTTTTTTAATTTTGATTCGAATTGAATTTGAACAGAATAGAAAATGAAATCGATTAGAATAGAAAATGAATTCGAATGGAATAGAAAACGAATTTGATTTCAATTGAATATAAAACGAATTTGATTTCAATTGAATATATAAAGAATTTGATTTGAATGGAATAGAAAACGAATTTGATTTCAATTGAATATAAAACGAATTTGATTTCAATTGAATATATAACGAATTTGATTTGAATTGAATGGAAAACGAATTTGATTTCAATTGAATATATAACGAATTTGATTTCAATTGAATATATAACGAATTTGATTTCAATTGAATATATAACGAATTTGATTTGAATTGAATAGAAAACGAAAAATAATTGAATCGAATAGAAAACCAATTCGAAATGAATTGAATATAAAACGAATTCGAATTGAATTGAAATTTGAATTGAATAGAAATGAATTTTAAAACGAATTTATAAGGAAAAATTCAATTTTGATTTGAATTGAAATGGAAGTTGAAATTGTTTTTGAAACGAAATTAAAACAATTTATAAAATTCGTTTTAAATAGAAATCGACGAAATATATATTATATATTATATATATATAATATAATGGCCTGAATAGAACGCGCCGCGCCGCGGCAGTTCGTGAATTTCGACCATTTATTTCAAATGGACATTACGGGAGATCCGACCGTCGGATCCTCCTAAAATCGAAACCGTTGGGTTCATTTCGAAAAGAGCTTTCTAATGAATATTAGAAATTTGAAATCTAACGGTTGGATTTGGAGATACGTCCAAATCAAATTCGAAAAAGGTCGTTGTAAGTGCAGTTCGATGGCCGTTGATGGAAATCGACCGTACGGGCCTTGATAAAATTATTAAAAAAATCAATAATTTGTGTAAAATCATAAGAAATGATTTGGGAAAAATTGGGATGAAAAACTCCATATTTGAAAGGATAAAAATAGATTTTTATTGAAATGAACTAGTTTTGAACTAAAATTAGAACCCATTTATTTTTAAATAAATAAATAGAATTTGAAATGGGTTTTAAATAGAATTGAATTGTGGGCTTATCGTGAACGGTGTTTTTAAATAACACTTGTTCTTTAACCCGATAATAAATAGAATTTGATTTGGGTTTGTCGTGAACTGTGTTTTAAAAGACATTAGTTCTTTAACCCTGTAAAAAGAGTTTTAATGAATCCACAATTCAATTTAAATGTGAATTGATAATTTAAATTATCAAATATAGAAAGTGAGCGAGAATGGAGTATTACCAGTTTTGCTCCAAAGCGATAGTTAAATCTTTAATTAGATTAGAACGTGAAATGGTAATTAATTTTACCGATAACACCACGATGTTAGATATGGAGTATTACCAGTTTTGCTTCATGGGTTGAATAGGTTGGGATTGGGAAATAAAATCAATAATTACTTCGGTGTCGTTCGCTAATCTCGACTAGTTTGGAAAACCATAATTTGGTTTGAAACGACATCCAAAGGAAGATTAAAGGATAAATTTTAAAGAATTTATCTTGGATAAAATTAATGGGAACTTTTCCCTGAGAATATGAATTGGAATGAGGTGTATGTTGTGTTTGTGTAACATTCGTTTTAATATACGCGGGTTTTTCGGAAAGGCCGGGTTTACACCCATTCTGAATAACCGATTCGACGATATGTCGAAGATGAAGACAGTGGTTGAAGACCGGAAGTCTTCACATCGTTTGGATAATTACTGACGATCCTGATTGGGCAGTACACCCAAGAGGATGGAAACAGTTGGTGGTCGTCCTGACGTACTTGGAGATGGATGGATATGCGAGGAAAGTGCCTCCGGTTTCGTTCAGACCCAGAACGGACTTGTAAATGAATTGTGTGTCTAACATTGGATTTTATTCTGTGTTGATTGATTTCTGTTAAATATATATCTGTTTGGTGGCGGAGAATTTATTCTCTTGCTTAACGCCCTTCTCTGAGACGTACGAGCTTAGAGGTTATATATTGATAGATATCAATCGCATGGCATGAATTGCCTGTGTGGCATGCTAAGTTGCATGGATCAAGGCTTCTGTTGAAAAGAAAAGTCTTGTGGTTGATGATCAAAGCACGACCCTTGTGGCGTAGCTTTGTGTATAACGTGAATTCGCGAGCCTCACACCTCGGTATGAGTTAAAAACGGGATACGAGCCGTTGGGAGAACACGACGTTTCTTTCTAGCTTTGGTGGTGTCAGTGACTTACCAGCCCTGACATTTGTATACTTTTCACCTTTGTGGTTGTTGGATGAGGCGCCTCGATTATAGGTCTGTAAGGACCGGGAAACGTGTGTTCAGGAATAAGTAATCCTCTAACGTAAGTGAGGACCGGCCCAACCGATCCAAGTGGCTGCCCAGAGTGCGTAGTCCCGAGCATTTGCTAGAGTGTCTCGAAAGCGGAGAGGAGCTTGCCCCTTGCCTCGACTCATGACGGAATCCAATTTCCAATACGTGATATTGCGGTTTTAATTGTAGAACTAGTATGGCGACATAGTAGATGGTAGCTATGCCGCCTATGATTGATATTTATGATTGAAATTGTTTTGACACTATACACTTATTATAGTATCAAATTATTTGTTTTAAACGTACCAAGCATGTTTGGCTATTATAAGGGAAAACCCTATCCTTCGGCTTGCGTTGCATTGTGTGATGGGACTTGGGTCTTATAATAGCTTCATTTTTCGAAAAGCATTGCGTTGTTTATTCTATGCACTGGTATTCTTGGGAGGAAACCCATTCCGTGTTATACGGCGTGGTCCCTTGAATTACCCTCTTTTAAAGTAAAGTTTTAAATAATTGTTTTAGTTCTCACACCAGTCACATGACTGACCTGGAGTTTATTGTTTTAACCTAAACTCTGGGTGCCCCTATTTTCCGCACGGGCAGCTAGTAGTTTTGGTTTTGCAGATTTATATTCATAGGATCCTGGTTTACAGCTGGAATGATATCCGGAAAGCTCTGTATCCGTATATCACCTTCAGTTGTGCTTTGTATTATTTTCCGCTGCTATGTAATTTATTGTAATATCTGATATTTATCGAATGTAATCTATTCATTTATACTCTGTATATTCTTGTATTCTGATGGAATTGTTGTAATAGCAATGAAATGTTCTTCCGTCTGCGTTCATTTGTGTGTTGTTCTCAAAGTATCCGCTCTTTCCTTTACGGGGAAGTAATGGGTTCTTACATTTGGTATCAGAGCGGGTGGGCTAAGTACTGCTCTGTAATAACCCGGAAATTCTGAACCAGTTTAAAATTTTTATTTTGGCAATTTTAATGAATTTTGAATATTTAAAATAGATTATTTTAAATAATATCAACGAAAATTTATTTTGAATATAATTCGAACGTATATATTATATACGTCATCGTTAGAATATAAATAATTATATATAATTATAAATAGAATTGAAAATGGCGCAGTAGTTCGATACTTCGATTTCAAACTTCAATGGAATGTACCGGGTGCAAAACAATCCGGATTTTAGCGAAACCAAAAACATTAGGATCTAATTGATAATATCTTTCCAACGAATCCGAAAAATCAAAATTTCATAGCGGGAATAAAAAGATATGTCCAGTTGAAAATTCTGAATAGTCGCTATGGAATTCAGGCCCTTAAAAATAGACATTTTGCAAACGACCTCGGATTTTGACGAAACCACTTTTGTTGGATCCGTGATGTCAATTTATTGCTAGGTTTCAAATTTCATAATTTTTCGAATCAATATGTGAGCGTGGCAAAGGAAAACGAGTTTGACCAGTTTTAGTTGATTTTAATCGACTGGAAAATGACCATTTTTCCAACGGTCTCAGAATTCGACGAAACTAGTTTTTTTAGGACCGTATCGTCAATACGAAGCTAGAAAATATTTTTCGGGAATTTTTCGAGTCCGTATGTGACCCCGGTAATTTGAAATGTACGTTTAAAATTCAATATAATGATTTAAATGCAACGGAAACTGATCGTAACGATCGAATCAGCTTGCGATACATATCCCATTGTGTTCGGAATGGGGTTGAAACGCTTTGGACGACAGGCGGTGGGCCTCGATTAGAGGTCGTATGTAAAAGTCAACTTTTTGAATTTTAAATCAATAAAATAAAAAAATATTCTCTCTCTCCTTTCCTTTTATCAACCCCCCCCCCCCCCGATTTCATTTTACAGAAGGTTTTAAAAAGAAAAAAAAACGAAACGAACGAAATCGAAGACCCCCTCCCAGGCGGCGACCAACGCGAGGCCCCCCCCCCTCCTCAGCCATCACGCCGCCACGCGATCGAACCCCCCCTCGAAGTCGACCCACGAGAAGCCCCCCTGGCGTGCGACGCAACCGAGCCCCCCCCCCCCTCGCTTGCTCGGCCACCACCACCGGCGAACTCCAGCCCCTCCGATCCCTCTTCTCCCCCATCCACTGTAAGTATTTATATTTTTTTTATATGTAAATATAATTTTGTTTTAACAGTCTAATTTATTTTATAAATTAAATTGTTTTACAAATCTGATTTTTCTTTTATAGGATATAGAGGTAAAAAGATATTATTATTTTTATATAAAAAGAATGATTTTAGTTCTGTAAAAATATGATTTTTATATTTTTAAAGTATTAAAAATATGATTTTTATATTTTTAAAGTATTAAAAATATATTCTTTACTATATTGATGATGTAAAAATATGATTTTTGTTTATGTAGAGGATTAAAAATATAATTTTTACATGATAGGAATATTAGAAATATCATCTTTATATGTGTAGAAAAATAAAAATGTGATTTTTATAAATCTATATTTTCGAAAAGGCGAAATCTATATTTTTGAAAAGGCGAAATCTATATTTTTGAAAAGACGAAATCTTTATATTAGAAAAGGCGAAATCTTTATTTTTGAAGAGGCGGAAACTTTATATAGAGAATAACAAAGTAAAAATAGAATTTTTATCTATACGACAACGAAGTAAAAATTCGATTTTTATATATTGAATAGCGAAGTAAAAATTCGATTTTTATATATTGAATAGCATAGTAAAAATTCAATTCTTATATATTGAATAGCGAAGTAAAAATTCGATTTATATATATATTTTGGCTACGGGCGATGAAAGTGATAAAAAGCGAGAACAGTGAAGATTTCCTGCATTGGAAGTGCCGTGAAGTTGGACAGCTATCGGTGAGAATTTCTCACCTTTCAATTTCTTTTCTAGTTATATTTATATACTAGGATGCAGACGGTGCTTAGTAGCACCCAACACAATCGTCCACAGACCATGGACTTGTTTGTTTGATTGCAAAAATTAGTTAGATTATTTGATTGAAATTTGAGTTGTTTGGTGAAATGGAATGGATTGATTGATGTGTGAATGGCGTGGGCCTTCACTAGACCGGGGATAAGGCTAGGCCTCGTCCCGTTTCTAGTATCATGCCGTTATGCCGCCGAAATTTTCTAAAATAAGTTAGAAAAATAAAAATATCATTTTTATTTTGTAAATGAACTGAATAAAAATTCATGTGTTGAAATAAAATATTTTATCGTTAAAAATATAATTTTTAACGTGAAAGTGAATAAAATAAAATATTCATTTACAAACCGGACGGTTTGTTTATGTACGCCTATTTGAATGACATTGATTGGGTCGACAAATTTTACACATCGCCCAACTGCACAAATAAAATATGTGTTTGATTGTTTGAAACCCCACACGGGTGTTGGGATGAAATTTGAAGTTCACTCATCCTGATTGACTAAATATGTCGATCGATTGATTGACAGGCTGTTATAAGCGTTAGATATCTATATTTGATGCTTATACAGTGTAGTGCACTTTGGTTGATGGTTGATTATTTTTCAATGCTATTATATACGTGTGATGTATGAAAATCCATATAATTAATATTATATGGTGATTGATTGGGCCTCATTCCAGTTTAGAAAATAAAGAATATTATAAAATAAAGGTTCATGTGTTGACTGTACTCATCCGTTGAGATTAGTCATGTGTTGAACGAAATATTTTAACAGTAAAATTTATATCTTTATCTCTATAAAATAAAGGTTCATGTTTTGACTGTACTCATCCGTTGAGATTAGTCATGTGTTGAACGAAATATTTTAACAATAAAATTTATATCTTTATCTCTATAAAATAAAGGTTCATGTGTTGATTGTACTCATCCGTTGAGATTAGTCATGTGTTGAACGAAATAATTTAACAAAAATAGTCACACGTGGACAGTACTCACTCGCTGAGATTAGTCGTGTGTTGACAAAAATAGATATTCATTTGTTGAATAGAATGAAGGAATATACGAAGCCGTGTTGATTAGGTTGACGCCATTTTGACGTGAACGATATTTATATCGATTTTATTCATTTTGAAATGAATATTGTAAAACGATTTCGAAATGAATTGAATATAAAGCGATTTCGAAATGAAATGAATATTGTAAAACGATTTCGAAATGAATTGAATATAAAGCGATTTCGAAATGAAATGAATATTGTAAAACGATTTCGAAATGAATTGAATATAAAACGATTTCGAAATGAATTGAATATAAAGCGATTTCGAAACGAAATGAATATATAACGAATTGAATATATAACGGATTTGATTTCAATTGAATATATAATGAATTTGATTCAAATAGAAAATAAAACGAATTTGATTTGAATAGAAAACCAATTTGAATTGAATCGAATAGAAAACCAATTTGAATTGAATCGAATAGAAAACCAATTTGAATTGAATCGAATAGAAAACCAATTTGAATTGAATCGAATAGAAAACCAATTTGAATTGAATCGAATAGAAAACCAATTTTAATTGAATCGAATAGAAAACCAATTCGAATTGAATTCCAAACGAATTGAATTGAATTCAAATTGAATTGAAATTTGAATTGAATAGAAATGAATTTTAAAAAACGAATTTATAAGGAAAAATTCAATTTTGATTTGAATTGAAATGTAGTTGAGATTGTTTTTGAAACGAATTTAAAACTATTTATATAATTCGTTTTAAATAGAAATCGACGAAATATATATTATATATATTATATAATGGCCTGAATAGAACGCACCGCGGCAGTTCGCGAATCTCGACCATTAACTTCAAACGGACATTACGGGAGATCCGACCGTCGGATTCTCCTAAAAGTATCGAAAAGAGCTTTCTAACGAATATTAAAAATTCAAAATCTAACGGTTGGATTTGGAGATACGTCCAAATCAAATTTGGAAAAGGTCGCTGTAAGTGCAGTTCGATGGCCGTTGATGGAAATCGACTGTACGGGCCTTGATAAAAATTATTAAAAATATCAATAATTTGTGTAAAATCATAAGAAATGATTTGAGAAAAATTGGGGTGAAAAACTCCATATTTGAAAAGATAAAAATGGATTTTTATCGAAATGAACTAGTTTTGAACTAAATTTAAAACCCAATTATTTTTAAATAAATAAATTAGATTTAAAAAGGGGTTTTAAATTAATCGGAATTTCTAATATATTTGATTGGATTTGAAATGGGTTTATCGTGAACGGTGTTTTAAATAACACTAGTTCTTTAACCCGATAATAAATAGAATGTGATTTGGGTTTGTCGTGAACTGTGTTTTAAATAACACTAGTTCTTTAACCCAGTAAAGGAGTTTTAACGAATCTGCAATTAGATTGAAATGTAAATCTATAATCTAAATTATCAAATTTAGAAATGTGCGAGAATGGAGTATCGCCAGTTTTGCTCCAAAGCGATAGTTAAATCTTTAATTAGATTTGAACGCGAAATGGTAATTAATCTTACCGATAACACCATAGTATTAGATATGGAGTATTACCAGTTTTGCTTCATGGGATGAATAGGTTGGGATTGGGAAATAAAATAAATAATTACTTCGGTGTGGTTCGCTAATCTCGACTAGTTTAGAAAACCATAATCTGGTTTGAAATGACATCCAAAGGAAGATTAAAGGATAAATTTTAAAGAATTTATCTTGGATAAAATTAATGGGAACCTTTCCCTAAAAATGTGATTTTGTGAATAAAAGAATATTCTGAATTGGAATGATGCGTATGTTGTGTTTATGTAACATTTGTTTTAATATACGCGGGTTGTTCGGAAAGGCCGAGTTTATAACCATTCTGAATAACCGATTCGACGATATGTCGAAGATGAAGACGGTGGTCGAAGACCGGAAGTCTTCACATCGTTTGGATAATTACCGACGATCCCGATTGGGCTGTACATCCAAGAGGATGGAAATAGTTGGCGGTCGTCCAGACGTACTTGGAGATGGATGGATATGCGAGGAAAGTGCCTCCGGTTTCGTTCAGACCCAGAACGGACTTGTAAATGGATTGTGTGTCTGACATTGGATTTTATTCTGTGTTGATTGATTTCTGTTAAATATATATCTGTTTGGCGGCGGAGAATTTATTCTCTTGCTTAACGCCCTTTTCTGAGACGTACGAGCTTAGAGGTTATATATCGATAGATATCAATCGCATGGCATGAATTGCCTGTGTGGCACGCTAAGATGCAATGATCAAGACTTCTATTGAAAAGAAAAGTCTTGTGGTTGATGATCAAAGCACGGCCTACGTGGCAGCTTTGTGTATAACGTGAATTCGCGAGCCTCACACCTCGGTATGAGTTAAAAACGGGATACGGACCGCTGGGAGAGCACGACGTTTCTTTCTAGCTATGGTGGTGTCAGTGACTTACCAGCCCTGACATTTATATACTTTTCACCTTTGTGGTTGTTGGAAAGAGGCGCCTCGATTATAGGTCTGTAAGGACCGGGAAACGTGTGTTCAGGCATAACTAATCCTCTAACGTAAGTGAGGACCGGCCCAGCCGAATCCAGGGTTGCCCAGAGTGCGTAGCCCTGAGGCATTTGCTAGAGTGTCTCGAGCACGGAGAGGAGCTTGCCCCTTGCCTCGACTCATGACGGAAATCCAGTTTCCAATACATGTATTGCGGTTTTAATTGTAGAACTAGTATGGCGACATAGTAGATGGTAGTTATGCCACCTATGATTGATATTTATGATTGAAATTGTTTTGACACTATACAATTATTATAGTATCAAATGATTTGTTTTAAACGTACCTAGCATGTTTGGCTATTATAAGGGAAAACCCTATCCTCCGGCTTGCGTTGCATTGTGTGATGGGACCTGGGTCTTATAATAGCTTCATTTTTCGAAAAAGCATTGCGTTATTTATTCTATGCACTGGTATTCTTGGGAGGAAACCCGTTCCGTGTTATACGGCGTGGTCCGTTGAATTACCCTCTTTTAAAGTAAAGTTTTAAATAACTGTTTTAGTTCTCACACCAGTCAGATGACTGACCTGGAGTTTATTGTTTTAACCTAAACTCTGGGTGCCCCTATTTTCCGCACCTGCAGCTAGTAGTTTTGGTTTTGCAGATTTATATTCACAGGATCCTGGTTTACAGCTGGAATGATATCCGGAAAGCTCTGTATCCGTATATCACCTTCAGTTGTGCTTTGTATTATTTTCCGCTGCTATGTAATTTATTGTAATCTCTGATATTTATCGAATGTAATTTATTCAATTATACTATGTATATTCTTGTATCTGACGGAATTGTTGTAATAGCAATGAAATGTTCTTCTGTTTGTGTTCTGATTTGTCCTGTTCTCAACGTTCAGGGGTTTCGAACGGTCTAGATCGGTTTAATGACTGATTCGGATTGAACAAAATTCCTTGCCGTTACATTTGGTATCAGAGCTTTGGTTTACAGAGCTCGAGAACAAGAAACATTAGAACCATATGAAAGAATTCATCAGATATTGGATTAGTAATATCCAATTAGAATGACTCGTTAGAGATAGGATCAATAGTATCCTAGAACGAGTGTGAAGAGTATATTTTTTTTCAAATGAAAACCATTTTGTTTTGAAAATTTAAATCGTTTTATACGTATTTGAATATTTTATTTGTATTGGATATGGACAATCTAGTATATAAAGATTTTGCATATACGCGTCATGAACGTATATTCGAAGTTTTAATATATTAGATAGATATAGAATCACATTCTAGTCGCCCAGACATGATTCTGATGATGGCGCGCCATCACCAGCATTTATTTTCGAGTGAGAAGGTATGATATCTATATATTTCCATTAGACTGGTGTGAGAACCAAAACTGATATAGCTAGAATACAATGTTGTGAATTGGCATCAAAAACATGATTTTTGTATATGTATCAAAATTATGAATTTGAAACGTTAATCCACTAATTGATTGATGTTTGTGTTGTTTGTTTATTTGTTTGATAATTTTGAACCATTTAGCCTAATTACATCAAATATTGAATTGTATTGAAAATTAGCCGAATTTGCTTGCATTACATGTACTTACATTGAACAGGTCATAGCAAGGAGGCTAGAGCAGAGAATAAAATTTGTTTGCCTGACAAATAGGTACATGTTTACTATAATTTCCTATTTTGTTTGGGTGATGACGATTTTATGAGCCTATTGGCTAGCCGCTTGGCTTTTTCTTTTTCTTTTTGAGATCAGAAGGCCTATATGGCAATTTCGGGATTTTCCCGTGGCTCCCGGTGCAGGGGAGGTTATGGCGAAATTTTTCGAAAATTTAGGGTGTTAGCCAAATTTTTGAAAATTTGAAAATTCTCAGAAACTGAAAAGTTGGAGAATGATAGCCAGATCGAACGTAGAGTTGATTGATCAAACCACTTTCGACTTCGTTCCTTTTCGGGGACGAAAAGTTTTAAGTGGGGGAGATTGTAATAACCCGGAAATTCTGAACCAGTTTAAAATTTTTATTTTGGCAATTTTAATGAATTTTGAATGTTTAAAATAGATTATTTTAAATCATATCAACGAAAATTTATTTTGAATATAATTCGAACGTATATATTATAAACGTCGTCGTTAGAATATAAATAATTATATATAATTATAAATAGAATTGAAAATGGCACGGTAGTTCGATACTTCGATTTCAAACTTCAATGGAATGTACCGGGTGCAAAACAATCCGGATTTTAGCGAAACCAAAAACATTAGATCTAATTGATAATATCTTTCCAATGAATCCGAAAAATCAAAATTTCATAGCGGGAATAAAAAGATATGTCCAGTTGAAAATTCTGAATAGTCGCTATGGAATTCAAGCCCTTAAAAATAGACATTTTGCAAACGACCTCGGATTTTGACGAAACCACTTTTGTTGGATCCGTGATGTCAATTTATTGCTAGGTTTCAAATTTCATAATTTTTCGAATCAATATGTGAGTGTGGCAAAGGAAAACGCGTTTGACCAGTTTCAGTTGATTTTAATCGACTGGAAAATGGCCATTTTTCCAACGGTCTCAGAATTCGACGAAACTAGTTTTGTTAGGACCGTATCGTCAATACGAAGCTAGAAAATATTTTTCGGGAATTTTTCGAGTCTGTATGTGACCCCGGTAATTTGAAATGTACGTTTAAAATCCAATATAATGATTTAAATGTAAATTCAACGGAAACTGATCGTAACGATCGAATCAGCTTGTGATACATATCCCATTGTGTTCGGAATGGGGGTGAAACGCTATGGATGACAGGTGGTGGGCCTCGATTAGAGGTCGTATGTAAAATTCAACTTTTTGAATTTTAAATTAATAAAAAATATTCTCTCTCTCCTTTCCTTTTATCAATCCCCCCCCCCCCCCCGATTTCATTTTACAGAAGGTTTTAAAAAGAAAAAAACGAAACGAACGAAATCGAAGACCCCCCCCAGGCGGCGATCACCGCGAGGCCACCCCCCCTCCTCAGCAATCGCACCGCCGCGCGATCGAACCCCCCCCCACCCCCCTCGGATTCGACCGAAGAGAAGCCCCTCTGGCGTGCGACGCAGCCGAGCCCCCCCCCCCCCCCCCCCACTCTCCTGCTCCTCCGCCACCACCGGCGAACTCCAGCCCCTCCGATCCCTCTTCTCCCCCATCCACTGTAAGTATTTTTTTATATGTATATATAATTTTGTTTTAACAGTCTAATTTATTTTATAAATTAAGTTGTTTTACAAATCCGATTTTTCTTTTATAGGATATAGAGGTAAAAAGATATCATTATTTTTATATAAAAAGAATGATTTTAGTTCTGTAAAAATATGATTTTTATATTTTTAAAGTATTAAAAATATGATTTTTATATTTTTTAAGTATTAAAAATATAGTCTTTACTATATAAATGATATAAAAATATGATTTTTGTTTATGTGTAGGATTAAAAATATATTTTTTACATGATAGGAATATTAGAAATATCATCTTTATATGTGTAGAAAAATAAAAATGTGATTTTTATAAATCTATATTTTTGAAAAGGCGAAATCTATATTTTTGAAAAGGCCAAATCTATATTTTTGAAAAGGCGAAATCTTTATATTAGAAAAGGCGAAATCTTTATTTTTTAAAAGGCGGAACCTTTATATAGAGAATAACAAAGTAAAAATAGAATTTTTATCTATACGGCAACGAAGTAAAAATTCGATTTTTATATATTGAATAGCGAAGTAAAAATTCGATTTTTATATATTGAATAGCATAGTAAAAAATCGATTCTTATATATTGAATAGCGAAGTAAAAATTCGATTTTTATATATATAGTGGCTACGGGCGACGAAAGTGATAAGAGGCGAGAACGGTGAAGATTTCCTGCATTGGAATTGCCGTGAAGTTGGATAGCTATCGGTGAGAATTTCTCACCTTTCAATTTCTTTTCTAGTTATATTTATATACTAGGATGCAGACGGTGCTTAGTAGCACCCGACATAATCGTCCACAGACCATGGACTTGTTTGTTTGATTGCAAAAATTAGTTAGATTATTTGATTGAAATTTGAGTTGTTTGGTGAAATGGAATGGATTGATTGATGTGTGAATGGCGTGGGCCTTCACTAGACTGGGGATAAGGCTAGGCCTCGTCCCGTTTCTAGTATCGTGCCGTTATGCCGCCGAAATTTTCTAAAATAAGTTAGAAAAATAAAAATATCATTTTTATTTTGTAAATGTACTGAATAAAAATTCATGTGTTAAAATAAAATATTTTATCGTTAAAAATATAATTTTTAACATGAAAGTGAATAAAATAAAATATTCATTTACAAACCAGACGGTTTGTTTATGTACACCTATTTGAATGACATTGACTGGGTCGATAAATTTTACACATCGCCCAACTACACAAATAAAATCTGTGTTTGATTGTTTGAAACCCCACACGGGTGTTGGGATGAAATTTGAAGTTCACTCATCCTGATTGACTAAATATGTCGATCGATTGACTGACAGGCTGTTATAAGCGTTAGATATCTATATTTGATACTTATACAGTGTAGTGCACTTTGGTTGATGGTTGATTATTTTTCAATGCTATTATATACGTGTGATGTATGAAAATCCATATAATTAATATTATATGGTGATTGATTGGGCCTCATTCCAATTTAGAAAATGAAGAATATTATAAAATAAAGGTTCATGTGTTGACTGTACTCATCCGTTGAGATTAGTCATGTGTTGAAAGAAATATTTTAACAATAAAATTTATATCTTTATCTCTATAAAATAAAGGTTCATGTGTTGACTGTACTCATCCGTTGAGATTAGTCATGTGTTGAACGAAATATTTTAACAATAAAATTTATATCTTTATCTCTACAAAATAAAGGTTCATGTGTTGACTGTACTCATCCGTTGAGATTAGTCATGTGTTGAACGAAATATTTTAACAATAAAATTTATATCTTTATCTCTATAAAATAAAGGTTCATGTGTTGACTGTACTCATCCGTTGAGATTAGTCATGTGTTGAACGAAATAATTTAACAAAAATAGTCACACGTGGACAGTACGCACTCGCTGAGATTATTCATGTGTTGACAAAAATAAATATTCATTTGTTGAATAGAATGAAGGAATATATGAGCCGTGTTGATTAGGTTGACGCCATTTTGACGTGAATGATATTTATATCGATTTTATTCATTTTGAAATGAATATTGTAAAACGATTTCGAAATGAATTGAATATAAAGCGATTTCGAAATGAAATGAATATTGTAAAACGATTTCGAAATGAATTGAATATAAACCGATTTCGAAATGAAATGAATATTGTAAAACGATTTCGAAATGAATTGAATATAAAACGATTTCGAAATGAATTGAATATAAAGCGATTTCGAAATGAAATGAATATATAACGAATTGAATATATAACGGATTTGATTTCAATTGAATATATAATGAATTTGATTCAAATAGAAAACAAAACGAATTTGATTTGAATAGAAAACCAATTTGAATTGAATCGAATAGAAAACCAATTTGAATTGGATCGAATAGAAAACCAATTTGAATTGGATCGAATAGAAAACCAATTTGAATTGAATCGAATAGAAAACCAATTTGAATTGAATCGAATAGAAAACCAATTTGAATTGAATCGAATAGAAAACCAATTCGAATTGAATTCAAAACGAATTGAATTGAATTCAAATTGAATTGAAATTTGAATTGAATAGAAATGAATTTTAAAAAACGAATTTATAAGGAAAAATTCAATTTTGATTTGAATTGAAATGTAGTTGAGATTGTTTTTGAAACGAATTTAAAACTATTTATATAATTCGTTTTAAATAGAATTCGGTGAAATATATATTATATATATTATATAATGGCCTGAATAGAACGCGCCGCGCCGCAGCAGTTCGCGAATCTCGACCATTAACTTCAAACGGACATTACGGGAGATCCGACCGTCGGATTCTCCTAAAACCGGAACCGTTGGGTTCGTATCGAAAAGAGTTTTCTAACGAATATTAGAAATTCAAAATCTAACGGTTGGATTTGGAGATACGACCAAATCAAATATGGAAAAGGTCGCTGTAAGTGCAGTTCGATGGCCGTTGATGGAAATCGACTGTACGGGCCTTGATAAAAATTATTAAAAATATCAATAATTTGTGTAGAATCATATGAAATGATTTGAGAAAAATTGGGGTGAAAAACTCCATTTTTGAAAAGATAAAAATGGATTTCTATCGAAATGAACTAGTTTTGAACTAAATTTAAAACCCGATTGTTTTTAAATAAATAAATTAGATTTAAAAAGGGGTTTTAAATTAATCGGAATTTCTAATATATTTGATTGGATTTGAAATGGGTTTATCGTGAACGGTGTTTTAAATAACACTAGTTCTTTAACCCGATAATAAATAGAATGTGATTTGGGTTTGTCGTAAACTGTGTTTTAAATAACACAAGTTCTTTAACCCAGTAAAAGGAGTTTTAACGAATCTGCAATTAGATTGAAATGTAAATCTATAATCTAAATTATCAAATTTAGAAATGAGCGAGAATGGAGTATCGCCAGTTTTGCTCCAAAGCGATAGTTAAATCTTTAATTAGATTTGAATGTAAAATGGTAATTAATCTTACCGATAACACCATAGTATTAGATATGGAGTATTACCAGTTTTGCTTCATGGGATGAATAGGTTGGGATTGGGAAATAAAATAAATAATTACTTCGGTGTGGTTCGCTAATCTCGACTAGTTTAGAAAACCACAATCTGGTTTGAAATGACATCCAAAGGAAGATTAAAGGATAAATTTTAAAGAATTTATCTTGGATAAAATTAATGGGAACCTTTCCCTAAAAATGTGATTTTGTGAATAAAAGAATATTCTGAATTGGAATGAGGCGTATGTTGTGTTTATGTAACATTTGTTTTAATATACGCGGGTAGTACGGAAAGGCCGGGTTTATACCCACTCTGAATAACCGATTCGATGATATGTCGAAGATGAAGATGGTGGTCGAAGACCGGAAGTCTTCACATCGTTTGGATAATTACCGACGATCCTGATTGGGCTGTACACCCAAGAGGATGGAAATAGTTGGTGGTCGTCCAGACGTACTTGGAGATGGATGGATATGCGAGGAAAGTGCCTCCGGTTTCGTTCAGACCCAGAACGGACTTGTAAATGGATTGTGTGTCTGACATTGGATTTTATTCTGTGTTGATTGATTTCTGTTATATATATATATATATATATATATATATCTGTTTGGCGGCGGATAATTTATTCTCTTGCTTAACGCCCTTCTCTGAGACGTACGAGCTTAAAGGTTATATATCGATAGATATCAATCGCATGGTATGAATTGCCTGTGTGGCATGCTAAGATGCAATGATCAAGACTTCTGTTAAAAGCAAAGTCTTGTGGTTGATGATCAAAGCACGGCCTACGTGGCAGCTTTGTGTATAACGTGAATTCGCGAGCCTCACACCTCGGTATGAGTTAAAAACGGGATACGGACCGCTGGGAGAGCACGACGTTTCTTTCTAGCTATGGTGGTGTCAATGACTTACCATCCCTGACATTTATATACTTTTCACCTTTGTGGTTGTTGGAATGAGGCACCTCGATTATAGGTCTGTAAGGACCGGGAAACGTGTGTTCAGGCATAACTAATCCTCTAACGTAAGTGAGGACCGGCCCAGCCGAATCCAGGGTTGCCCAGAGTGCGTAGCCCTGAGGCATTTGCTAGAGTGTCTCGAGCGCGGAGAGGAGCTTGCCCCTTTCCTCGACTCATGAAAGAAATCCAATTTCCAATACATGTATTGCTGTTTTAATTGTAGAACTAGTATGGCGAAATAGTAGATGGTAGTTATGCCGCCTATGATTGATATTTATGATTGAAATTGTTTTGACACTATACACTTATTATAGTATCAAATGATTTGTTTTAAACGTACCAAGCATGTTTGGCTATTATAAGGGAAAACCCTATCCTCCGGCTTGCGTTGCATTGTGTGATGGGACCTGGGTCTTATAATAGCTTCATTTTTCGAAAAAGCATTGCGTTGTTTATTCTATGCACTGGTATTCTTGGGAGGAAACCCGTTCCGTGTTATACGGCGTGGTCCCTTGAATTACTCTCTTTTAAAAATAAAAATAAAGTTTTAATAACTGTTTTAGTTCTCACACCAGTCACATGACTGACCTGGAGTTTATTGTTTTAACCTAAACTCTGGGTGCCCTTATTTTTCGCACGGGCAGCTAGTAGTTTTGGTTTTGCAGATTTATATTCACAGGATCCTGGTTTACAGCTGGAATGATATCCGGAAAGCTCTGTATCCGTATATCACCTTCAGTTGTGCCTTGTATTATTTTCCGCTGCTATGTAATTTATTGTAATCTCTGATATTTATCGAATGTAATTTATTCAATTATACTCTATATATTCTTGTATCTGATGGAATTTTTGTGATAGCAATGAAATGTTCTTCTGTTTGTGTTCTGATTTGTCCTGTTCTCAACGTTCAGGGGTTTCGAACGGTCTAGATCGGTTTAACGACTGATTCGGATCGAGCGAAATTCCTTTCCGTTACATTTGTGATGACAAGACAAAATAGAACGCAGACGGAAGAACATTTCATTGCTATTACAACAATTCCATCAGATACAAGAATATACAGAGTATAATTGAATTATTTACATTCGATAAACATCAGAGATTACAATAAATTACATAGCAGCGGAAAATAATACAAAGCACAACTGAAGGTGATATACGGATACAGAGCTTTCCGGATATCATTCCAGCTGTAAACCAGGATCCTACGAATATAAATCTGCAAAACCAAAACTACTAGCTGCCCGTGCGGAAAATAGGGGCACCCAAAGTTTAGGTTAAAACAATAAACTCCAGGTCAGTCATGTGACTGGTGTGAGAACTAAAACAGTTATTTAAAACTTTACTTTAAAAGGGAGTAATTCAAGGGACCACGCCGTATAACACGGAACGGGTTTCCTCCCAAGAATACCAGTGCATAGGATAAACAATGCAATGCTTTTTCGAAAAATGAAGCTATTATAAGACCCAGGTCCCATCACACAATGCAACGCAAGCCGGAGGATAGGGTTTTCCCTTATAATAGCCAAACATGCTTGGTACGTTTAAAACAAATCATTTGATACTATAATAAGTGTATAGTGTCAAAACAATTTCAATCATAAATATCAATCATAGGCGGCATAGCTACCATCTACTATGTCGCCATACTAGTTCTACAATTAAAACCGAATTACACGTATTGGGAATTGGATTTCCGTCATGAGTCGAGGCAAGGGGCAAGCTCCTCTCCGCTTCGAGACACTCTAGCAAATGCTCAGGACTACACACTCTGGGCAGCCACTTGGATCGGTTGGGCCGGTCCTCACTTACGTTACAGGATTAGTTATTCCTGAACACATGTTTCCCGGTCCTTACAGACCTATAATCGAGGCGCCTCATTCCAACAACCACAAAGGTGAAAAGTATATAAATGTCAGGGCTGGTAAGTCACTGACACCACCAAAGCTAGAAAGAAACGTCGGGTTCTCCCAACGGCCCGTATCCCGTTTTTAACACATACCGAGGTGTGAGGCTCGCGAATTCACGTTATACACAAAGCTGCCACGTAGGTCGTGCTTTGATCATCAACCACCAGACTTTGATTTTCAACAGAAGCCTTGATCAATGCAACTCAGCGTGCCACACAGGCAATTCATGCCATGCGATTGATATCTATCGATATATAACCTCTAAGCTCGTACGTCTCAGAGAAGGGCGTTAAGCAAGAGAATAAATTCTCCGCCGCCAAACAGATGTATATTTAACAGAAATCAATCAACACAGAATAAAATCCAATGTCAGACACACAATCCATTTACAAGTTCGTTCTGGGTCTGAACGAAACCGGAGGCACTTTCCTCGTATATCCATCGATCTCCAGGTACGTCTGGGCGACCACCAACTATTTCCATCCTCTTGGGTGTACAGCCCAATCAGGATCATCAGTAATAATCCAAACGATGTGAAGACTTCCGGTCTTCGACCACCGTCTTCATCTTCGACATATCGTCGAATCGGTTATTCGGAATGGGTATAAACCCGGCCTTTCCGAACAACCCGCGTATATTAAAACGAATGTTACACAAACACAACATACGCCTCATTCCAATTCTAAATATTCTGTTATTTAAATATTCACATCTTTTGGGAAAGGTTCCCATTAATTTTATCCAAGATAAATCCTTTAAAATTTAATCTTTAATCTTCCTTTGGATGTCATTTCAAATTAGTCGGGATTAGCGAACTACAACGAAGAAATTATTTATTTTATTCCCCAATCCCAACCTATTCATCTCATGAAGCAAAACTGGTAATACTCCATTCTCGCTTATTTCCTAAATTTGATAATTTAGATTATCCATTCACATTTCAATTTAACTGCAGATTCATTAAAACTCCTGTTACGGGGTTAAAGAACTAATGTCATTTAAAACACAGTTCACGAAAAAACCCAAATCACATTCTATTTATTATCGGGTTAAAGAACTAGTGTTATTTAAAACACCGTTCACGATAAACCCATTTCAAATCCAATCAAATATATTATAAATTCCGATTATTTAAAACCCCTTTTTAAATCTAATTTATTTATTTAAAAATAATTGGGTTTTAAATTTAGTTCAAAACTAGTTCATTTCGATAAAAATCCATTTTTATCTTTTCAAATATTGAGTTTTTCACCCCAATTTTTCTCAAATCATTTCCTATGATTTTACACAAATTATTGATATTTTTAATAATTTTATCAAGGCCCGTACAGTCGATTTCCATCAACGGCCATCGAACTGCACTTACAGCGACCTTTTCCAAATTTGATTTGGACGTATCTCCAAATCCAACCGTTAGATTTCAAATATCTAATCTTCATTAGAAAGCTCTTTTCGATACGAACCCAACGGTTCCGGTTTTAGGGGAATCCGACGGTCGGATCTCCCGTAATGTCCGTTTGAAATAAATGGTCGAAATTCACGAACTGCCGCGGCGCGGCGCGTTCTATTCAGGCCATTATAATATATATATGATATATATAATATATATTTCGTCGATTTCAATTTAAAACAAATTTTATAAATAGTTTTGAATTCGTTTCAAAAACAATTTCAACTTCCATTTCAATTCAAATCAAAATTGAATTTTTCCTTATAAATTCGTTTTAAAATTTATTTCTATTCAATTCAAGTTTCAATTCAATTTGAATTCAATTCAATTCATTTTCAATTCAATTCGAATTCGTTTTCAATTTATTTCAAATTGGTTTTCTGTTCGATTTAAATTCAATTCGTTTTCTATTCAATTTGAATTCAATTCGTTTTCTATTCAATTCGAATTCAAATTCGTTATATATTCAATTGAAATCAAATTCGCTTTATATTCAATTCGAATTCATTTTCTATTCTATTCAATTCAAATTGGTTTTCTATTCGATTCAATTCAAATTGGTTTTCTAATCCATTCAATTCAAATTGTTTTTCTATTCGATTCAATTCAAATTGGTTTTCTAATCCATTCAATTCAAATTGGTTTTCTAATCCATTCAATTCAAATTGGTTTTCTATTCGATTCAATTCAAATTGGTTTTCTATTCGATTCAATTCAAATTGGTTTTCTATTCGACTCAATTCAAATTGGTTTTCTATTCGATTAAATTCAAATTGGTTTTCTAATCTATTCAATTCAAATCAAATTTAAAAACGAATATAATCGATATAAATATCGTTCGCGTCAAAATGGCGCATCTCTAATCAACACGGCTTTATATATTTCAATAAATTCGTTATTCTATTCAACAAATGAATATTTATTCTTGTCAGCACATGACTAATCTCAACGAATGAGTACTATCCACGTGTGACTATTTTTGTTATTTAATATATTTTATAAAAATTATGGTATCTATCGTTTGATATTAAATCAGACTCCAACCGTAAATTAGTGAGAGAACGATTCCCTGAATATAAACCCCGAAGGCCGAAACCAACATCAGATTAATATCCAGGAGACCACTCATCTCATCTATTTTCCAGTTGATCTCTAATTCTATATATGATAAAGATGTAAATTTTATTGTTAAAATATTTCGTTCAACACATGACTAATCTCAACGGATGAGTACAGTCAACACATGAACCTTTACTTGATAGTGATAAAGATATAAATTTTATTGTTAAAATATTTCGTTCAACACATGACCAATCTCAACGGATGAGTACAGTCAACACATGAACCTTTTTTTTATAATATTCTTTATCTTCTAAATTGGAATGAGGCCCAATCAATCACCATATAATATTAATTATATGAATTTTCATACATCACACGTATATAATAGCATTGAAAAATAATCAACCATCAACCAAAGTGCACTACACTGTATAAGCTTCAAATATAGATATCTAATGCTTATAACATCATGTCAATCAATCGATCGACATATTTAATCAATCAGGATGAGTGAACTTCAAATTTCATCCCAACACCCGTGTGGGGTTTCAAACAATCAAACACCGATTTTATTTGTGCAGTTGGGCGATGTGTAAAATTTATCGTCCCAATCAATGTCAGTCAAATCAGTGTACATAAACAAACCGTCCGGTTTGTAAATGAATATTTATTTATTCACATTCACTATATTCATATTCACGTTAAAAATTATATTTTTAACGATAAAACATTTTATTTTAACATTTGAATTTCTATTCAGTTCATTCTTTAAATAAAATGATATATTTTTTTTCTAACTTATTTTAGAAAATTTCGGCGACATAACGGCATGATACTAGAAACGGGACGAGGCCTAGCCTTATCCCCGGTCTAGTGAAGGCCCACGCCATTCACACATCAATCAAATTCATTCAATTCACCAAACAATTCAATTCAAACCATATAATCTAACCAACTACACAACCAAAAAACAAGTCCATGGTCTGTGGACGATTGTGTCGGGTGCTACTAAACACCGTCTGCATCCTAGTATATATATATATAAATAACTAGAAAAAGAAATTGAAGAGTGAGAAATTCTCACCGAAAGCTATCCAACCATCTTGACTCTTCTTTTGTAGAAGTCTTCGTCGTTCTCGCCTTTCGTCCCTTTCGTTGCCCGTAGCCACTACATATGTAAAAATCAAATTTTTACTTTGCTATTCAATATATAAAAATCGAATTTTTACTTCGTTATTCAATATATAAAAATCGAATTTTTACTTCGCTATTCAATATATAAAAATCGAATTTTTACTATGTTATTCAATTTTAAAAATCGAATTTTTACTATGTTATTCAATTTTAAAGATTTCGCCTTTTCACTTTTATATAAAACTTATATTTTTATATCGCTATTTAAATATATAAAAGATTATACGTTTACAACGCTATATATATATATATATAAAGGTTAGATCTTTAACTGAATAAAAATCTCTTCTTTGCCTAATTAAAAATCCCGCCTTTTAAATATAAAGATTTCTTCTTTTCAAATTCATAAACTTCGCCTTTTTAAATATATAGACTTCGCCTTTTTAAATATATAGACTTCGCCTTTTCAAATATATCATTATAAAAATCACACTTTTATTTTGCTGCACATATAAAGATGATATTTCTAATATTCCTATCATGTAAAAATTTTTTTTTAATTCTCTACATAAACAAAAATCATATTTTTACATCTTCTACAATATGAAAGATTATATTTTTAATTCTTTACATAAACAAAAATCACATTTTTATCCTTCTACAATATGAAAGATTATATTTTTAATTCTTTACATAAACAAAAATCACATTTTTAATATCTATACTATATAAAAAGACTTTTTAAAAATATCGTCTTTTCTACAGAATCCCAGATTTTCATTCCTAAAACATATATAGAAATTTCTGATTTTTGTTTCAACAAAATTAGTCTTCATTTAATAATAAGTAAATAATTAAATTTGAAAACTCACTTGTATTCAATCGGAGAGGGGATGTGGGTAAGGGGGGAGGGGGGTCAGTTTCTGGAGCTCGACGGAGGAGGAAGCAGTGGAACGGGGACTGGTGCTCGCGCCAGGGCGTCGTGGTGCGGTGCGTTGACTGGAAGTGGGGGTTTTGGTGGCTGAGAGGGGGTTGCGGTGGAGTCTGGGCTTGGATTGGGGGTGGGTCTTCGCATCTGGAAGGAGCAGGGAAGGAGGAGCGAGACGCGAGGGCGAGGGGGGGGTGTCTGCCGGAGATCGACGGCGGCGGGGGTCCTCCGAGGGCGGCGGCGTCGATCGCGCGAGGGGGGCTCCGCCCGTCTTCCTTTTTTTTTTCTGTGAATTCGATTTAGAAATAAAGAGGGGGGGGGCAGAGAGAAATAAGGAGAGGAAGATATATATATATATATATATATTTTAATTAATTAATTTAATTTCTCTCTCATAAGTTGACTTTTCATACGACCTCGAAATCGAACCCACTGCCTGTCGTCCATAGCGTTTTACCCCAATTCCGAACACAATGGGATATGTATCGTAGGTTGATTCGATCGTTTCGATCAGTTTCCGTTAAAATCAACATATAACTCTATATATTGAATTTGAACGCGTATTTCAATTTACCAGGGTCACATACTAACTAGAAAAATTCCTGAAAAATAATTTCTGGCTTCGTATTGATGATACGGTCCTAACAAAACTAGTTTCGTCGAATTCTGAGACCGTTGGAAAAATGGCCATTTTTCAGTCGATAAAAATCAACTGAAACTGGTCAAACGCGTTTTCCTTCGCCACGCTCGCATATTGATTTGAAAAATTATGAAATTTGGAATCTAGCAATAACTTAAGATCACGGACCTAACAAAAGTGGTTTCGTCGAAATCCGAGGTCGTTTACAAAATGTCTATTTTTAAGGGCCTGAATTCCATAGCGACTATTCAGAATTTTCAACTGGACATATCTTTTGATTCCCGCTATGAAATTTCAATTTTTCGGATTCGTTGGAAAGATATTCTCAATTAGATTCTAATGTTTTTGGTTTCACTAAAATCCGGATTGTTTTGCACCCGGTACTTTCAAATGAAGTTTGAAATCGAATTATCGAACTACCGCGCCATTTTCAAATCTATTTATAATTATATATAAATATTTATATTCTAACGACGGCGTATATAATATATACGTTCTAATCCCATTCAAAATAAATTTCTCGTTGATATTATTTAAAATAGTTCATTTTAAATAATCAAAATTCGCTAAAATTGCCAAAGTAAAAATTTTAAACTGGCTCAGATTTTCCGGGTTATTACACGAATCAAGCACGCACAATGTAAACGTATCGGTGCCCAGTGCCTGCTTTTTCAACTCCGGACTACGCGCACGACCATAGTACGCCTGAACCTACAATGGCGCACCAACTCAGCCGTCGTTCTGGTCGCTTATAATCAGCCCAATAATCATGCCCCACCCTGCCTAGTTCTCGGGTACCGTGATACATCTAGTGGGTTACTGCTGAAAAGGACCGCGTAACTAGGGTTTCCGTCCAGTAGGTTAAGTGTTGTCATTTAAATTCGAGACTTAACCCCATCAGTCTAGCATATCAAGTTGGTTAAGTTTTGTCATTCAAGTTTGTGACTTAACCCGTCTATGTGTCATGTCAAATTGGCTAAGTGTTGTCGGTCAAGTTGATGACTTAGCCCTACAAATCATGTGTCAAGTTAGTTATGTATATTCAAGCGGTTCACGACTTAACCCTATCAAATCATCATGTCAAATTGGTTAAGCATATTCAAGCGGTTCATGACTTAACCCTATCACATCATCGTGTCAAATTGGTTAAGTATATTAAAGCAGTTCATGACTTAACCCTATCAAATCATCGTGTCAAATTGGTTAAGTATATTCAAGCGGTTCATGACTTATCCCTATCAAATCATCGTGTCAAATTGGCTAAGTATATTCAAGCGGTTCATGACTTAACCCTATCATTTGGCATTAATTCATTAATGCACCCCAACCTCTCACATCAGACCTATTGTTGTGGTCACTGGATATGCCGGGCGGTTCCGGGCAGAATTACACCACAACTCCGTCTGAACTCGGGTTTTCAAGTGCAATATGACCAACTACCCACATTGGACCATATTGTTTGCAGTAACTGGATTTGTCGGGCGGTTCTGGGCAGAATTACACTGCAAACTCAACCAAACCTCAAGTTGGCCATTTTCAAGTTCATTCTAAGTGTTATGTCCATGTTCAAGTTTCATGTCAAGTTCGTGTCAAGTTTCATGGCGAGTTTCATGTCCATATCCAGGTTCAGGTTATAACTGCGTTCATGTTTCAAGTTTTGCCTTTTATCAAGTTTATAATTCATGTTCATAACCAATTCATGTTTTGCCTATTCTACCTAAATCGTGTTCCCATCGCATGTAAACGTGATCAATCCATACTACAAATAAATCCAAATCTCAAAATAACATCAAAACTATGATAGGCAAGAGGGACGAGTATAAAGCGATAAAAGGGGTTACTAGACTAGCATGACATAACTTGAGATAATTGGTTACAACATCACTGGCATATAGGATTCCAAATCTAGCAAGATAAGGCGATAGTCATGGTAAACGCTGACATAAAAGAATAGGCATGCAAAAGCAAGCCAAATACAAGGATAATGGATCCAATGGTTTTGGTGTACATAATAGCGAATAAACTAAGCAAGTCACACCCTAGGTATACGATCCAACAAAATGCCAATTCGGTGCACAACATGGTTCTCAACTATAGTGTTATGGGCATGAACAATCAACTATAATAGTCTTAAGCAATTAACCCCAATAGTCATAGGTAGAAATCTCATAGTTATGAATCATAAGCGACTCATCACAATAATCATGGATAATTGTCAAAAATAGTTCTAGGCAAATAGTCATAGGCAATTAACAGTAATAGTTTCAAAGTCATGGTCATAGATAATGGCCTTTTGTTCATAATCATAGGTAATAATTCTCATAGTCAAGAGTCATAGGTGATTAGCCACAATTGTCCTTGTCATAGTCATAGGCATAGTCTTATGTTCACAGTCATAGGCATGGGCATAGTCTTATGTTCACAGTCATAGGCATAGTCTTATATTCTTAGTCATAGGCGTAGGCATAGTTTTATGTTCTTAGTCATAGGCATAGGCATAGTTTTATGTTCATCGTCATAGTCATAGGCATATTAAGGTTTATAGACATGAAAGAATTTGATTTACAACATGAATAGGCCCCAAATAGAAATATTCCCACAAGTCAGGATCCAAGAATTTATATTACAATCTAGTGTTTGAATACTAAACTAGGTCCAACAACATGAACGGGCATGATTCAGTCGATAAGAAATAACCCAAAATCATAGATTCAAGAAGAGACAAGAAAAGATCCAAATAGATAATCAAGCTTAGGTCCAATTTCATTTTATTCCATGTCCATATCAAATTTAACAAGTTTCAATCTCAAAGTAACTAGAACTTACAGAGCGCGGATCGAGAATTAGAGTGCAGAGATTTGATTCTAGAAACGGTTGTTGCAGTTGTTGAATCTCTATTTGTTTAGTCTTGTTCTAGTTGAAAACCCCCAATTTGTAATTCTTAGATGTTGTCTTGACGAAGAAGAAGTAGCCATTCTCTCTTTAATTTAATTATTTCAGAAGCAGCATAAGGATAGAATGAAATGGTGTGGAGAGAATGAGGCTAGGGGTGAGTTTATATAGGATTAGAGTCACGAATTTGGTCCAGAAATTGGTTTAGATATGCAGAAATGAACTCAGCCTTGGATCTGGAAATTTGGGGCAGGCCGACCCCCAGGTCGACTACCCAGTCGACTGGTCACGGGGAGGTCGACTACCCAGTCGACCTGGGTCCTGGGTGGGAAATTTCCCGCCTAGCCCGCTTCTGAATTTCGAATTCGAATTTCGAGCTGTTTTGGTTTTTGAAAATTCCTGAAACTTTGGAGGGTCGTATCTCCCTCATACGGAATCCTTTTTCGAAAACTCAAACTCGTTTCCACGCAGAATTTTGAGACGAACGCACTGGAATAACCCGTTTCCCTTGGTTCTTATTTTAAAATTTAATTCTGCCTTGATTTATGGTTATAACATGTTATTAAAATACGGGTTGTTATATTCTCTCCTCCTTAAAGGATTTCGTCCCCGAAATCTCTAAGTTAGGAAGAATGTATCCTACCATCCATCATCCATCTACTCAAAACATCATCTACAAGCAATCATTGTCCTTAAAAGATTCCTAATGCTGTATGTATATATGTGGAAAGTGTGTGTATATGTACTTATCTAATGCAAAAGATCAGGCGGTTACTGATTTAGTAAACCTCCTTAATGCAAAGTATGCTAGTGCGATGAGTCCAACATGTATGCAAATTCTTATTACATTTCACAATTTCTACATGAGTGCTCAAACATTCATTCATATGCAACATCCAAATGATAGCATATCAAGTTTCCATCCATGTACAAGTATAAACATTCATGCATATGCAATATGAAAATGTGACTGAGCCGATCTAGTGCCTAGTGTGTGTTATGCAACCATGAGCAACCACTTGCAACCACTTGCAACCATTTGTAAACATCAACCATAACTTGTCTCAAACACATGTTTACACCCAATTGTTCCTACCTAAAGATATAGCCGAACGATAGAAGCAAGTAAAAATTTTGTGGCCATTAGGCAATGTAAAAACTGGAAATCTGTCACATATATACTGATTACGAGAAGAACTCCCTAGGCACCAGCCCGAAGACCAAAATCAACATCAGGCTGACACCCAAAGAATTACTCAACCCAGCGGACACCCTCAAGCTCCAACATGCATTACTAACAGATGATCCCTATGGGGTTTTGCAACAGAAATAGGATTGAGAATAGGACCGAGAGGTTATACTTAAAAGATAGCATGCAAATAAGCTCTACAGGAAAAGAGGGATCAAGGATATACTCTTAAAAAGAGATATGATGCGCATGTCTAGTCTTCAATCTTCTAAGTCGCATTTTCTTGAGATTAACCCCATTGTGCTTTGATCGTATTTAACTTTACATTTCATAGCTTCTTAATTCTTGTTTCCAAAATATGAGTTGGAACTCATTTCACTGTTGCCTCTCGTTCCACTTTCACTTATTCCCCTTCTAGTATACTCGGGTCAAACATATTTGCGTACTCATGGTTTCATGCAAGCTCTCCAAAAATTCACTACTGAATCGTAGATCTCGTTTACTTACTATAAGGTATTCCACGCAGAAGAACTACCTCTTGAAAATAAACAGATGCCAACCATGTTACCAAGTGTACCTACTAGGGTGATTTTTATAACTAATACGTAAGCAAAATGAACCATCCGCCTTAGTGGCGAACATTACTCGAGCGGATCAACAAATGTATCAAGAGATTCTAGGTAACTAAGCATGACAGAATCCTAAGGGTTACACTAGACTTCGAGGGCATTACCGAGGCATGTCAAGAGTCTAACTACCCTCTTTTCATACTCGAGAATGGTACCATTTCTGGATAACCACCCCATCCCTAGATTCAACCCATAGCCCAAAACATAAGAATTTTTTCTAAACTCAATGCTTAGCATAGACATTCTCAAATCCAAACAAGTCATGAATAAATGAGCCGAATCCCCAACAGGATTTGAGACAAAAAAATGGGATCCTCTACTACGTTAGTACTAAGGTGCAGAGACTCAACTATCGAAGCAGAATTAAAAAGGATGCGATGGACAAAAACAAAGTTCTAACGGGATGATAGAAAAGAAAAACTAAACCTTTAACAGAAACGTTGCCACCTCTCTTAGGTATGCTAGTAATGAGAGCATACAATTGCCCTCTCGACGATCTTGTTCTTTGCCCTTGTCCTTGCCCTATAACACTTAACTACATGTCCCTTTTTACCATACTAACGATACTCTTTCTTGTCATGGGTTTTATTATTCTTTCACTTTGGCCTCTTCCTTTTCACCTTTTCCTCCTTCGTGGATTAAGCCATATCAACAAGTTTCTTATCCTTAGGCTTGTGTTCTTTTATCCTCGTTCTTACTATCCTTGTATAGTTTGTTGACAAGTTTCTCGAAATCTACCCCCATCGCACGGCAACCTTACAAAAATTGAAATAAGATTAGTCGCAGATGGAACTACCGCGGCTACTAATGGAGGTTGGGCACTCCTTTGCCCTCCGACACACGCCTACAAGACTATGGTGAAAAGAGAGGAAGAAGAGATTCAAAGAGAGAATCAAAAGATAGTGCATATGGATTTGGGGAATATGCCTTTCGTAAAACAAAACTTTTCTTAGAAAAATGCTTCTTTGTAAATGTTATGAAAATAATTTCAGAAGGTTTTTAAAAGCTTTTGCCCAGTCTAATAACATTTTGCTCTGATACCAAATGTAACATCCCACCTCCACTAGGGTCACTCACAAGAGGAATGCACTAGCTTTGGTGGAGCATTATCTAGGTAAACATACACAGAAATATTACAAGACAAAACATATAAGACAGCGGAAGAAAAAACAAATTTCATTTCTTTAAAATCTGGTAATGTCTAAAGCCTTTTACATCAAAATGCCAATAAATCCATTATATCGAAATCTGTCTTGCAGTCGTAAAAAAGCATAAGACCATAGTCATAAATCATTCCCCAAGTAAAACAGTAAAGCAGCCATAGCCAAGAAAGGTCCAAGCCATATATGATGATCTTGAAGCAGAAAGAAGTCCAAACTAAGTAGTAGTGCTTCCTCCCTGAGAACCTGGGGGGCGGAAACGGAAGAAAAAGAGGTGAAACAAAATGGGTCAGTCATACAGACTGGTAAGTCCTAGTGACTTTCAGCATAGAAACAAGTAAAGGTAACATGACATGTGTAAACTGAAAGTAAACATAAGGATGATGACAAGATAGGCAAGCTAAACTAAGATAACAAGATAAACTTACGGTAACAAGATAAACTAAGGTCATAAGAAAAACTAAGGTAACAAGATAAGCTACGTATAGCATCACATGTTTAACATTCTCTGCACCAATTGTACTAGTACCCCAACCCGTATCATCCTTTCCATGTATATGTACAGTCCCTTGCCGTATATCGTATGGGTTTCATCACGTAATTCTATACTACTTCAACGTAGTGCCACTATTCTTGAAATCGTTTGGACTGCCACCCTTGTTCTGGCTAGGTTTCCTTATCTTGAACTATCGCGTGTTCAACTAGGATTTATGCCACCTAGGACCACTAGGGTATTGAATGTTTTCTAGATTCGATTAGGGTTTATACCACCTAGGACCACTAGGTTTTATGCTACCTAACGAACAACACCCTATTTCCACGTACGATCTATTAATCGATCGGCTCCCTACATGTCCTAGCTCATTCATGTGTCTGTGTCATACGGCCTAATCACGAAATGCAGTCACATGTGCTTGGTCCACCATAGGGTATATCAAGCCCTGGGGTGCCAACCACCGACACGAATCAGGCACGCATAGTGTAAACCTACCAGTGCCCAATGCCTACTTTTTCAACTCCGGACTACGTGCACAACCATTATCCGCCTGAACCTACAATGGCACACCAACACAGCCGTCGTTCTGGTCGCTTACAATCAGCCCAGTAATCATGCCCCACCCTGCCTAGTTCTAGGGTACCGTTATACATCTAGTGGGTTACTGCTGAAAAGGACCGCGTAACTAGGGTTTCCGTCTAGTAGGTTAAGTGTTGTTATATAAATTCGAGACTTAACCCCATCAGTCTAGCATGTCAAGTTGGTTAAGTGTTGCCATTCAAGTTCGTGACTTAACCCGCCTATGTGTCATGTCAAATTGGCTAAGTTTTGTCATTCAAGTTCATGGCTTAGCCCTACAAATCATGTGTCAAGTTGGTTAAGTATATTCAAGCGGTTCATGACTTAACCCTATCAAATCATCATGTCAAATTGGTTAAGTATATTCAAGCAGTTCATGACTTAATCCTATCAAATCATCGTGTCAAATTGGTTAAGTATATTCAAGCGGTTCATGACTTATCCCTATCAAATCATCATGTCAAATTGGTTAAGTATATTCAAGCGGTTCATGACTTAACCTTATCATGTGGCATTAATTCATTAATGCACCCCAACTGTAATGACCCGCATTGGCAGAGGTATTATAATTAATTTATTTAATTATAGAAATGGTGGTTTAGAGAATTTAATGGTCGTGAAATAAAATAATGATGAATATTTAATTAAAAAAATAAATTTAATAATATATTTAATTCTGAAATAATCAGAATTGGCTGAAATGACGATATGGTGTGAACCGCATCATCTGTGATATTTAATTCAGCTTGGAATTGAAATTGAATAACGAATATATTATATAAACGATAGTTTGAACGTATACTTTATAATATAATTATAATCGAGCTCGAAATGGCGCTGCAGTTCGTAAATTGGCGATTCGAACTTCAACTGAATGTATATGATTCGTTTTAAGCCGGATTTCTATGAAACAAGAAACGTGTGGAGCTGGTGGAGTATATCTTTCTAATGGAAGAGAAAAAAAATCAGGATTTCGTCGTGTATTTTTTGAGATATGTCCAAATTAAATTTTAAAATAGTCGCTATAGAATCGTTTATCGACCGTAACGGTTTATTCGATATAACTAGTGATCGGGTTTGAATTTAGACAAGGTTCTTTTGGGACATAACGATAATTTAATTTTTAGAATTTTACTGTAATTTTTAATTAATTTAATAAGCGACTTTTTATTTGAAGTATTTCGCACCCTGTAATCAACATTTAGAGGTTTCAAAATATGAGTTAACCTACCGACGTTATTACATTTTTGGGATCGTGGGGCATCGCTAATTACAACGGTATGTTTATTTCTGTCTCTAGCAGTTCATGAACAAATGAAATTTCATGAAAAGGAAGTACTCTTAATATCTAAAATATCCATCCCTTAACCTAATTTTCTTTGATCAAATAGGAAGCCACGTCCTTTCCTTTTTCAGCCACATCTTCCTTTCTAAAACGTGGACGCATTTTCACCACAAAAATAAATATCTAAACTCTCCTATATAACCCCCCTTCATCATTAAGACCTAAATCCTTTTGTTCCTGTGAAAATTAAAAGGAGCCGCCACTTAATAATTATTCAATCAATTGTTTCAAGTGGAATACTCAGCCAAATCACTTCATGTTTGACTATTTGAGCTTGTATGGCCGAAGGGATCACTTTGGTTTGCACAGAATTTGGTTCGATGATGTTTGAGGTCGGTACATTTCCTGTAGCAGTGGTGAAAGGCTCGGGGTCGTGATTACTTAGGAAGAGAAGCAGGTGAGGCTAAGAGGTCGGTTGTGGAGAGCGAGGAGGAGAGGGTTTAGTGAGGTTCGTTTGGTTTATCGTGAATAATGAGAGGAAAATCAGTGAAAACGCCTGAAGCTTTTACAGTTTGGAGACAGACTTGTAGGAGTTGTTTCAGTGGAGGGATGGGAGACTTATGATACATGGGATGTGCGTGAAGGGTGGCATCCGTTTTTGTGTAGTGATGAAGAAGGGACCGAGTTGTGAAGACTGGCGAATGGAAGTGGACATGTGGAAGTGTTTTTATATATGCATGGGAATTTGCTGGCGCGGGATTTTCATGTAGTATTGTTCAACGCAAGAGCAGAAAACGAGACTGAGTGAAGTTCTTTGAGATGAGAAAGAGGGTGATCGAATTTATGCTGAAAGGAGGAGTGCGAAGTGAAGTTGTCAGGTGTTGTTCATGCAACAGTGTAAGTTTAAGGAGTTGAGGGATCATTTCAATTGAGAGTAGCATGCTGTTACTTTTTCACAAAAACGAGGAGCAGTTGTTTTCTTTTTGTATATACGATGGAAGGAGAACAGAATGCGGGTCGGGTGTGTAAGCGTAGGTGGGCTAAGAAGAAAAGGTTGGGCCCAAATATTTTAATGATAAGGAAGGGTAGTTTAATTTAAATATAAACGATATGTATGAACTTGTAAAATTAATATCTTTGTCGTACATGACCAGAATTCAGCGAAACAAGATCCGTTGGGATCGTATGGACGGTGGCTACTCAATGGGACTGACTGGAAGTCCATCGGAGCTCGTTACAATTTCTGGCGAAATAAATTGTCCGTCTGAATCAAATCGAGCGATGGTCATCGTTATCAACGATGATCGTCCAGTGTGAGTAAATCTCACTAACTCTAAACAGTTTATAATTTCATGTTGTATTTTTAGAACTGTTAGAAATTGTATGATTGACTGTGTGTTGGCTGTTTGATTGAACTGCTAGTCAGTTAGTTGAATTTCTATATTGATTATGTTTAACAGAATATATCATACGGAACTGAAAGTGATGTTATCTATATAGTTTAACATCTGTGATGCAGGGAAACAGGTTGGGGGAATCCAACATTTATTTTACTGTGATTCATATATTGTGATATATGATGTGGTATATAATCTGTTGTTGATTATGTGTGGTTGGACGATATTTATCGTTGTTATATGGTATGTTAAATACCATAATGAATACTGGATATGGGAAAAGGGATTTTTCATAGTGTATTTTGAAAATGAATTTATATAAAATCGATGGATTTTATATAGAAAAGGAAAAGGATTTTTAGAAAAGAAATATTCATAAAATCAAAGGAGTTAATCGAATTAGTTATTCGAATAGAATAAAGGAAGTTATCGAATAAAGTTAAAAGGAGGCATTCGAATATAGTTTAGCCAAAAGGAGTTATTCGATCAGAATTCATCGAATAGAATTAACCAGTTAGAGTAAATTGGTTAGAGTAAATCAGTTAGGGTTAACCAGTTAGAGTAAATTGGTTAGAGCAAATCAGTTAGGGTTAACCAGTTAGAGTAAATTGGTTAGAGTAAATCAGTTAGGGTTAACCAGTTAGAGTTAATTGGTTAGAGTAAATCAGTTAGGTTAAACCGTAGGGTTAAACCAGTTAGAGTTTCTCAGTTAGAGCTAAACCAATTAGAGTAAATCGATGTTAGTTTATCAATTAGAGTTAAAGCAAATGAGTTAATCAAATATAGTTTATTTGAATAGAAAGTAAAAGGAGTTAATCGATGTTAGGTTAATCGATTAGAGTTAAAGCAAATGAGTTAATTGAATATAGTTTATTCGAATAGAATAAAGGAGTTAATCGAATATATAGTTTATTCGAATAGAGTAAAAGGAGTTAATCGAATATATAGTTTATTCAAATAGAATTAATAGAGTTATCGAACATAGTTTATTCGATAGGAGTTAAGTGAATAGAGTTAAAGTTAAATCAAAAGAGTTAAGTGAATAGAATAAATTGAATAGAGTTATCGAATATACCTTATCGAAGGGGGAAGTTATCAAATAGAGATGATTCGAAAGTGGTTACATAAGGAAGTTTGTTAAAGAATTAGATGGGTGAACTTTGTCTAATTCAAGGTTAGAAACATTGTTCAGTTAAGGTCTGAGAGGTAGTATTACCCCAACTAGATTGGCTTCATTTTTAACTAAGGAATGGTTAAGGTTCGATAGTAAAGGATGGTTAACTGAATTTAGTAATTAAAGGAAATGGTTTGAGTTGGCATCGCGGTGGTTTGTTTAAACATCTGTCTAAGTCCAATGAAGAAGCTTTGGAAATGTTTTCCAAATAATAAACCAGAAGTGTTTTCTAATAAAGAAAACAAGAAATGGAATGTTTTCCATTGTTAATAACATATATTTTCCAAATTTAGAAAATAAGAAATATTGAATATAGGGAAACTGGAGATAAGTAAATTAATGAAATAAAGAGATAAATGTTGAATGATGTTTGATCGATATAAATTTCCACTTGGAAATAATATCGTTGTTTGCACACCTGCTTTTCTTCGATAGTTAAATCACAGACTATCAAAGTTTTGACCATTTTAACGTTGTTAATATGGAGAGACCGGTTGGATTATTATCCAAGGAACCACTCTGTATTGGCATAAGCGTTGCGAATCATATATGCCAAAGGAAATTGAAGACGGAGTTATGCAAGGGCTATCCTGTTTACAGAATAGTGCCTTCGGTTCATCCTGTTCCTGGATGACTTGTATGGACGGATGTCTGACAGAGTATTTCCAGACGATCATGTATATTGATTTCTCCAACCATACCAAGAGTGGAAGCGGAGAAGGAAACTTCTTTTAGCTAACACATAATGTATGGTTGAGGACGTCAATTGGTGATTTGATGGATTTGACGATGTGGCATTCAAAGTGAATCTGGTGTGATGATAAAGCATAGCATCTAGCCTCATCAACCGGTAAATGACAGAAATCGGGCAGGCAGCATGGCTAAGTCGATCGCACCGAAGTAGGGTGTATAATCACCTGATCTACAGTTTCATTTACTTCTAAAAATCTATTGTTGATGTTGTCCCATTCGGGAAATAGTTGCTGATCCCAACTGTTGGTGATATACATTCGATACACTCAAGCGAAATGAGTGGTTGGTCATGTGTGGCCAGGTTGCAAGATGTTCTTGTTGAACCCAGTGTATTCCTCTCTAGAGGTACACTAGCGAAAGGTGGTTCCATACCTTGTCATAGATGGAAATCCATTACCCAATACGTGATTGTGATTTTGATTGTATACCATATATGTAGAACGTGAGATGAAAGCATTTTTGCTAGATGATTATTATATTGTGTTTGATAGACATTATTATAATATCAAAAGGTTTTTGATATACAGATATTTTGGATTCTCATAAGGGAAAAACCCGTTCCGTTATACGGCGTGGTCTTATGAGATATCGTTTACTTGTTCAAACTGTTTTAAACTGATTTACTCATACCAGTCCCATGACTAACCCGGAGTTTATTTTGTTGTTTTCCCTAAACTCTTGGGTACCCAATTTTGTACGGGCAGTCAAGTAGTCAGGATTTACAGATATACTGGAAGAGCTTGGAGCAGGAGGCTTCAAGATCATATAGCTATAGTTATTTCCGCTGTGTTGTAAGTGATGTACTTTGATAATGATATGTATATTCAAGTACAGATTTGTATTTCAAAGTTATGTTATGAAATATATTTATTCGTTCCGCTGTGAGATTCGTGTTACTCTGATATTGTGTTCTTCTTCTTCTTCTGTTCTAAGTTTCTATCTTATCTTTCCTCGCCCTCTAATTTCTTTCACTAATGACTGGTATTTTTCGATGTTTGGTTAGTCATCATCGTGTTTATGTCGATAACCAAAGTCGTCAAAATCCCGGGTCATTACAGTTGGTATCAGAGCAGAAGGTTAATTGATTAACTTGGCTCTATGGCGTGACTCGGTAGAGATAGGGTGAGTAATACCCTAGATTGAGTTGAGTTTATATATATAAGTAAGCGTATTTTTTATTAATATAAAAATTTGTTTTATATTGTGGAGATTTATTGGTCGAGTGTTTTATGAGTACTGGTCGATCAGTTTGATCCACTATATCGATAGGAGTTACTAAACACTCGAATACGATGGGTCGACACGATATGTTTTGAAAAGAGGGTAAATTAGAATAAGTTTACCCAAGTATATCTTGATATAGAGAAGATATATAAATATATATAATAAAATGGATATATTGGTTGTTATTATAATCGAGTAAGATTATAAATTAAATGGTTATGTAAATAACCAATCAGAATTCATATAAGTGAAATACGTGAAATCAGATGAGTTAAATCTGAAATTTAAAATAGAAATTGAGTTAAACTTTGGAGAATTGGATAAGTGTTTGTAAATGGATTTGGATTAAAAGTAAGGAAAATTGAAGATCCTGGGAGATTTTAAATTGTTTTACAAACAGTGTGAATTATATTTTGAAATGAATTTCAAGGTGGAAATGTTTAGAAATGGTTTTGTAATATTGAACTCACTTCGATCGCTGGAAAATAGATTCTGATGATGACAACTGCATCATCAGTATTCATTTTCGAGTTGTAAGTGACGAATTACTACTAGAGATACTGTTTTGAATTTGTTTTGGGAAAGACAAGTTGTGTTGAATTTCAAAAATGGGATTTATAATATAGAATTTGAATTTTGAAATAGATTTGAAATATCAACTTGTTTTAAAAGAAATAAAACGAGAAGTTCCTTTATGAACGAAGTTTATAAATAGTTCTTTTATAAACGAAGTTTATAAATGAAGTGAAGAGAATTATCATTGGATAATTCTGAATTTAAAATACAAGTGTGAAACTGAAAGGGAAATATATTTTCCAAAGGTAGAAATATCGATTTTAAAAGGAATTGAAATCGAGACTTATGTAAAGAATGAATAAAGAAAGTTTAAAAAGGAATTTGAATAAAGGAAGTTCAAACTAGAATTTAAATAAGAAAATTCAAAGGGGATTTGAATATAGAAATTCAAATGAGATTTGAATAAAGAAGATTTAAATAATGGAAAATTGAATATAGAATTCATATAGAGTAATAATAGGATTCGAATACAGAAATTCAAAGGGAGTTTGAATATATGAAATTCAATGGAATTGAAATAGAGTTAGAATATAGAAATTCAAATAGAGTTTGAATATAGAAATTCAAATGGAGTTCAAATATAGAATTTGAATATAGAAAATATAAAGGAATTCAAATATAGGATTTGAATATATAGAATTTGAATATGGAGTTCAAATGGAATTTAAATAATAGAATTTGATATATAGAATTTGAATATAGAAATTCAAATGGGATTTATAATATAAAATTTGAATAGAAAGTGAATAGAATTAACTAAGTCGAAGAGAAATTAGTTAATCGTGTTTTGAATTTGAACTTGAACTATGAAAGGTGAATTGGATTTGTAAATGGATATTCGAAATCGAATATAGAACTTAAATTTGAATTTTGGATTCAAATTAGTTAATAAGCAAGTTAAAATATATTTGAACATGTCATGTTCAAATATAAAAGTGAAATAGACTAAAGAGTTAATTAACAAATTAATTAACGAATTGAGTTAAAACGATCGGGTATAGATATACAGGAGACAGATTTGAAATATAGTATAGAAGTCAAATAGATAGAATGCTCGGCGAAAAGGTATGTATTTAATTCATATATGAGATTTTATGAGCCGTATCGGCTAGCCGCTTGGCTTTTTCTTTTTCTTTTGGATTGGTGAGGGCCATGGGAGGCTATTTGAAATATCCCGATGCCCCTAGTACAAAGGAGGTTATGGCGAATTTTTTCGGAAATTTAAGGAGTTAGAATACTTTTAAGATAATTTGATAGGTAGAAATCAACGTATCGATATATATATATAGAAGTCGATAAGGAAACGAACTTAGAAATAGAATAGTAAAATCAAAAAGGAAGACTAAGAATAAAATCTAGTAAGAATAGAAAGAGGGAGCGTATACGTGTTTAAAAGTGAATAAGTAGTTGCATGGTATTGATTATTCGAGTAAGTAGTCATATCTGTTTTGACGTTATAAATGTTATTCAGTCAAGGTCTGAGAGGTAGTTATACCCCAACTTGATTGATTTCATTATTAACAAATAAATGGTAAGATTTCAGGCTCGAAGATCAATGTTGAATAAGAGTTAGTTGAATATAGTATTTGGGTTGTCGTAACGATGTTTTACACAACATCCGTTTTAACCCAAATAAGTGTAAGCTTGGAAATATAATAAAGAATATTTCTTAAGTATAGAAATAAACGAGATCGGAAAAGAGAGAAATAATTGGAATATTTTCCAATTATAAATAGCATATATTTTCTAAAGTTTAGAAAATAAAGGAAGGTGATATTCGGAAATGTTTTCCAAATAACATAAAAGGCTAATATGGTTATTGAAAATATTTGGTTAACAAATAGTGGTAAAGAAATAGAGAAGTGATTTGACTAATGGAATATTAATTAAGGGCTCAGTGGCATGTTCAAAAGGAAAATTTAATTTTTTGAAAAGAGTAAACTGTTTAAAAAAATCCCAGGGGAAGACTATTTGAATTAAAAACAAATTTAACATAAATTGGTGAAAGCAAATTTGAATTAAAGTAAAGCCAGTAAAGTGGTAACTGGGATTGAATTAGAGTGATATGAAGACAAATTGGATTGTGAGATTCAAATTTGAAGTGTAATGTGATAATCAAGTTAAGAGTTGGGAATTGAGAAGAAACTCGAGTTGAAATGATATTTGGCTCAGATATAAGCGAATGGTTGTGTTGTGGATAAAAGCATATTGGAATTTGATTGGGATGATCCTTGTATCCGCTAAATGGATAACAGGTGAAAAGGGTATAATGATATGTTGAAAAAAGGTACAAGTTTATATTTCATGTGGTATGAGATTTTGATGAGCCGAATTGGCAAGCCGCTTGGCTGTTTGATTTTCTTTTGGGTTGTAGATGGCCCAGAGAGGCGAGTTGGAGTTTGACCGATTGACCAGTACAAAGGAGGTGCTGGCGAAATTTTTCGAAAAGTTAAGGAGTTAGAAAATTTTCAGGATCTTTGAAAATTTTCGTTGATAAGAATTAATTAATCAATATTTAATTGAAATTAAATTGGTTCAGTGAAACTGAAATTAAGAAGTGAACAAATATGTTCTAACCAGTCAATAGGGTCATCCTCTACCTTTTAGCAGTTTCGAGGACGAAATTATTTTAAGTGGGAAAGATTGTAATGACCCGCATTGGCAGAGGTATTATAATTAATTTATTTAATTATTGAAATGGTAGTTTAGAGAATTTAATGGTCGTGGAATAAAATAATGATGAATATTTAATTAAAAAAATAAATTAAATAATATATTTAATTCTGAAATAATCAGAATTGGCTGAAATGACGATATGGTGTGAACCGGATCATCTGTGATATTTAATTCAGCTTGGAATTGAAATTGAATAACGAATATATAATATAAATGACAGTTTGAACGTATAGTTTATAATATAATTATAATCGAGCTCGAAATGGCGCTGTAGTTCGTAAATTGGAAATTCGAACTTCAACTGAATGTATAGGATTCGTTTTAAGCCGGATTTCTATGAAACAAGAAACGTGTGGAGCTGGTGGAGTATATCTTTCTAATGGAAGAGAAAAAAAATCAGGATTTCGTCATGTAGATTTTGACATATGTCCAAATCAAATTTTAAAATAGTCGCTATAGAATCGTTTATCGACCGTAATGGTTTGTTCGATATAACTAGAGATCGGGTTTGAATTTAGGAAAGGTTCTTTTGGGACATAACGATAATTTAATTTTTAGAATTTTACTGTAATTTTTAATTAATTTAATAAGCGGCTTTTTATTTGAATTATTTCGCACCCTATAATCAACATTTTGAGGTTTCAAAATATGAGTTAACCTACCGACGTTATTACATTTTTGGGATCGTGGGGCATCGCTGATTACAACGGTATGTTTATTTATGTCTCTAGCAGTTCATAAACAAATGAAATTTCATGAAAAGGAAGTGCTCTTAATATCTAAAATATCCATCCCTTAACCTAATTTTCTTTGATCAAATAGGAAGCCATGTCCTTTCCTTTTTCAGCCACATCTTCCTTTCTAAAACGTGGACGCATTTTCACCACAAAAATAAATATCTAAACTCTCCTATATAACCCCCCTTCATCATTAAGACCTAAATCCTTTTGTTCCTGCGAAAATCAAAAGGAGCCACCACTTAATAATTATTCAATCAATTGTTTCAAGTGGAATACTCAGCCAAATCACTTCATGTTTGACTCTTTGAGCTTGTATGGCCGAAGGGATCACTTTGGTTCGCACAGAATTTGGTGTGATGATGTTTTAGGTCGGTGCGTTTCCTGTAGCAGCGGTGAAAGGCTCGGGGTCGCGATTACTTAGGAAGAGAAGCAGGTGAGGCTAAGAGGTCGGCTGTGGAGAGCGAGGAGGAGAGGGTTTAGTGAGGTTCGTTTGGTTTCTCGTGAATAATGAGAAAAAATCAGTGAAGACGCCTGAAGCTTTTACAGTTTGGAGAGAGACTTATAGGAGTTGTTTCAGTGGAGGGATGGGAGACTTATGATATATGGGATGTGCGTGAAGGGTGGCATCCGTTTTTGTGTAGTGAGGAAGAAGGGACCGAGTTGTGAAGAATGGAAAATGGAAGTGGACGTGTGGAAGTGTTTTTATATATGCATGGGAATTTGCTGGCGTAAGATTTTCGTGTAGTACTGTTCAACGCAAGAGCAGAAAACGGGATCGAGTGAAGTTCTTTGAGATGGGAAAGAGGGTGATCGAATTTATGCTGAAAGGAGGAGTGCGAAGTGAAGTTGTCAGGTGTTGTTCACGCAACAGTGTAAGTTTAAGGAGTTGAGGGATCATTTCAATTGAGAGTAGCGTGCTGTTACTTTTTCACAAAAACGAGGAGCAGTTGTTTTCTTTTTGTATATATGATGGAAGGAGAACAGAATGCGGGTCGGGTGTGTAAGCGTAGGTGGGCTAAGAAGAAAAGGTTGGGCCCAAATATTTTAATGATAATGAATGGTAGTTTAATTTAAATCTAAACGGTATGTATGAACTTGTAAAATTAATTTCTTTGTCGTACATGACCAGAATTCAGCGAAACAAGATCCGTTGGGATCGTATGGACGGTGGCTACTCAATGGGACTGACTGGAAGTCCATCGGAGCTCGTTACAATTTGTGGCGAAATAAATTGTCCGTCTGAATCAAATCGAGCGATGGTTATCGTTATCAACGATGATCGTCCAATGTGAGTAAATCACACTAACTCTAAACAGTTTATAATTTCATGTTGTATTTTTAGAACTGTTAGAAATTGTATGATTGACTGTGTGTTGACTGTTTGATTGAACTGCTAGTCAGTTAGTTGAATTTCTATATTGATTCTGTTTAACAGAATATATCATATGGAACTGAAAGTGATGTTATCTATATTGTTTAACATCTGTGATGCAGGGAAACAGGTTGGAGGAATCCAACTGGATTCCTCAACATTTATTTTACTTTGATTCATATATTGTGATATATGATGTGGTATATAATTTGTTGTTGATTATGTGTGGTTGGCCGATATTTATCGTTGTTATATGGTATGTTAAATACCATAAGGAATACTGGATATGGGAAAGGGGATTTTTCATAGTGTATTTTGAAAATTAATTTATATAAAATCGATGGATTTTATATAGAAAAGGAAAAGGATTTTTAGAAAAGAAATATTTATAAAATCAAAGGAGTTAATTGAATTAGTTATTCGAATAGAATAAAGGAAGTTATCGAATAAAGTTAAAAGGAGGCATTCGAATATAGTTTAGCCAAAAGGAGTTGTTCGATCAGAATTCATCTAATAGAATTAACCAGTTAGAGTAAATTGGTTAGAGTAAATCAGTTAGGGTTAACCAGTTAGAGTAAATTGGTTAGAGTAAATCAGTTAGGGTTAACCAGTTAGAGTAAATTGGTTAGAGTAAATCAGTTAGGGTTAACCAGTTAGAGTTAATTGGTTAGAGTAAATCAGTTAGGTTAAACCGTAGGGTTAAACAAGTTAGAGTTTATCAGTTAGAGTTAAACCAATTAGAGTAAATCGATGTTAGTTTATCGATAAGAGTTAAAGCAAATGAGTTAATCGAATATAGTTTATTCGAATATAAAGTAAAAGGAGTTAATCGATGTTAGGTTAATCGATTAGGGTTAAAGCAAATGAGTTAATCGAATATAGTTTATTCGAATAGAATAAAGGAGTTAATCGAATATATAGTTTATTCGAATAGAGTAAAAGGAGTTAATCGAATATATAGTTTATTCAAATAGAATTAAAAGAGTTATCGAATATAGTTTATTCGATAGGAGTTAAGTGAATAGAGTTAAAGTTAAATCAAAAGAGTTAAGTGAATAGAATAAATTGAATAGAGTTATCGAATATACCATATCGAAGGGGGAAGTTATCAAATAGAGATGATTCGAAAGTGGTTACGTAAGGAAGTTTGTTAAAGAATTAGAAGGGTGAACTTTGTTTATTTCAAGGTTAGAAACATTGTTCAGTTAAGGTTTGAGAGGTAGTAATACCCCAACTTGATTGGCTTCATTTTTAACTAAGGAATGGTTAAGGTTCGATAGTGAAGGATGGTTAAGTGAATTTAGTAATTAAAGGAAATGGTTTGAGTTGGCATCGCGATGGTTTGTTTAAACATCTGTCTAAGTCCAATGAAGAAGCTTTGGAAATGCTTTCCAAATAAGAAACCAGAAGTGTTTTCTAATAAAGAAACCAAGAAATGGAAATGTTTTCCATTGTTAATAACGTATATTTTCCAAATTTAGAAAATAAGAAATATTGAATATAGGGAAACAGGAGAGAAATAAATTAATTAAATAAAGAGATAAATGTTGAATGATGTTTGATCGATATAAATTTCCACTTGGAAATAATATCGTTGTTTGCACACCTGTTTTTCTTCGATAGTTAAATCACAGACTATCGAAGTTTTGACCATTTTAACGTTGTTAATATGGAGAGACCGGTTGGATTATTATCCAAAGAACCACTCTGTATTGGCATAAGCGTTGCGAATCATATATGCCAAAGGAAATTGAAGACGGATTTATGCAAGGGCTATCCTGTTTACAGAATAGTGCCTTCGGTTCATCCTGTTCCTGGATGACTTGTATGGACGGATGTCTGACAGAGTATTTCCAGACGATCACGTATATTGATTTCTCCAACTGTACCAAGAGTGGAAGCGGAGAAGGAAACTTCTTTTAGCTAACACATAATGTATGGTTGAGGAGGTCAATCGGTGATTTGATGGATTTGACGATGTGGCATTCAAAGTGAATCTGGTGTGATGATAAAGCGTAGCTTCTAGCCTCATCAACCAGTAAATGACAGAAATCGGGCAGGCAGCATGCCTAAGTCGGTCGCACCGAAGTAGGGTGTATAATCACCTGATCTAGAGTTTCATTTACTTCTAAAAATCTATTGTTGATGCTGTCCCATTCGGGAAATGGTTGCTGATCCCAACTGTTGGTGATATACATTCGATACACTCAAGCGAAATGAGTGGTCGGTCATGTGTGGCCAGGTTGCAAGATGTTCTTGTTGAACCCAGTGTATTACTCTCTAGAGGTACACTAGCGAAAGGTGGTTCCATACCTTGTCATAGTTGGAAATCCATTACCCAATACGTGATCGTGATTTTCATTGTATACCATATATGTAGAACGTGAGATGAAAGCGTTTCTGCTAGATGATTATTATATTGTGGTTGATAGACATTATTATAATATCAAAAGGTTTTGATATACAGATATTTTGGATTCCCATAAGGGAAAAACCCGTTCCGTTATATGGCGTGGTCTTATGAGATATCGTTTACTTGTTCAAAATGTTTTAAACTGATTTACTCATACCAGTCCCATGACTGACCCGGAGTTTATTTTGTTGTTTTCCCTAAACTCTTGGGTGCCCAATTTTGTACGGGCAGTCAAGTAGTCAGGATTTACATATATAGTGGAAGAGCTTGGAGCAGGAGGCTTCAGGTTCATATAGCTATAGTTATATCCGCTGTTTTGTAAGTGACGTACTTTGATAATGATATGTATATTCAAGTACAGATTTGTGTTTCAAAGTTATGTTATAAAATATATTTATTCGTTCCGCTGTGAGATTCGTGTTACTCTGATATTGTGTTCTTCTTCTTCTTCTGTTCTAAGTTTCTATCTTATCTTTCCTCACCCTCTAATTTCTTTCACTAATGACTAGTACTTTTAGATGTTTGGTTAGTCGTCATCATGTTTATGTCGATAACCAAAGTCGTCAAAATCCCGAGTCATTACACCAAACTCTCACATCAGACCTGTTGTTATGGTCACTGGATATGCCGGGCGGTTCCGGGCTGAATTACACCAAAACTCAGTCTAACCTCGGGTTTTCAAGTGCGATATGACCAACTACCCACACTGGATCCTATTGTTTGCAGTAACTGGATTTGCCAGGCGGTTCCGGGCAGAATTACACTACAAACTCAACCCAACCTCGAGTTGGCCATTTTCAAGTTCATTCTAAGTGTCATGTCCATGTTCAAGTTTCATGTCAAGTTTCATAGCGAGTTTCATGTCCATATCCAGGTTCAGGTTATAACAGCGTTCATGTTTCAAGTTTTGCCTTTTATCAAGATCATAATTCTTGTTCATAACCAATTCATGTTTTTCCTATCCTACCTAAATTGTGTTCCCATCGCATGTAAACGTGATCAATCCATACTACAAATAAATCCAAATCTCAGAATAACATCAAAACTATGATAGGCAAGAGGGACGAGCATAAAGCGATAAAAGGGGTTACAAGACTAGCATGACATAACTTGAGATAATTGGTTACAACATCACTGGCATATAGGATTTCAAATCTAGCAAGATAAGACGATAGTCATGGTAAACGCTGACATAAAAGAATAGGCATGCAAAAGCAAGCCAAATACAAGGATAATGGATCCAATGGTTTTGGTGTACATATTAGCGAATAAACTAAGCAAGTCACACCCTAGGTATACGATCCAACAAAATGCCAATTCGGTGCACAACATGGTTTTCAACTATAGTGTTATGGGCATAAACGATCAACAATAATAGTCTTAAGCAACTAACCCCAATAGTCATAGGTAGAAATCTCATAGTTATGAATCATAAGCGACTCATCACAATAATCATGGATAATTATCAAAAATAGTTATAGGCAAATAGTCATAGGCAATTAACAGTAATAGTTTCAAAGTCATGGTCATAGATAATGGCCTTATGTTCATAATCATTGGTAATAATTCTCATAGTCAAGAGTCATAGGTGATTAGCCACAATTGTCCTTGCCATAGTCATAGGCATAGTCTTATGTTCACAGTCATAGGAATGGGCATAGTCTTATGTTCACAGTCATAGGCATAGTCTTATGTTCTTAGTCATAGGCATATGCATAGTTTTATGTTCTTAGTCATAGGCATAGGCATAGTTTTATGTTCATCGTCATAGTCATAGGCATATTAAGGTTTATAGACATGAAAGAATTTGATTTACAACATGAATAGGCCCCAAATAGAAATATTCCCACAAGTCAAGATCCAAGAATTTATATTAAAATCTAGCATTTGAATAATAAACTAGGTCTAACAACATGAATGGGCATGATTCAGTCGATAAGAAAAAACCCAAAATCATAGATTCAAGAAGAGACAAGAACAGATCCAAATAGATAATCAAGCTTAGGTCCAATTTCATTTTATTCCATGTCCATATCAAATTTAACAAGTTTCAATCTCAAAGTAACTAGAACTTACAGAGCGCGGATCAAGAATTAGAGTGCAGAGATTTGATTCTAGAAATGGTTGTTGCAGTTGTTGAATCTCTATTTGTTTAGTCTTGTTCTAGTTGAAAACCCCCAATTTGCAATTCCTAGATGTTGTCTTGACGAAGAAGAAGTATTCATTCTCTCTTTAATTTAATTACTTCAGAAGTAGCATAAGGACAGAATGAAATGGTGTGAGGAGAATGAGGCTAGGGGTGAGTTTATATAGGATTAGAGTCACGAATTTGGTCCAAAAATCGGTCTAGATACGCAGAAATGAACTCAGCCTTGGATCTGGAAATACGGGGCAGGTCGACCCCCAGGTCGACTACCTAGTCGACCTGGTCAGAGGGAGGTCGACTACCCAGTCGATCACCTAGTCGACCTGGGTCCTGGGCAGGAAATTTCCCGCCCAGCCCGCTTCTGAATTTCGAATTCGAATTTCGAGTTGTTTTGGTTTCTGAAAATTCCTAAAACTTTGGAGGGTCATATCTCTCTCATACGGAATCCGTTTTTCGAAAACTCGGACTCGTTTCCATATAGAATTTTGAGATGAACGCAATGGGATAACCCATTTCCCTTGGTTCTTATTTTAAAATTTAATTCTGCCTTGATTTATTGTTATAACATGTTATTAAAATACGGGTTGTTACACCCGGCAAATTGAAATGTATGCTCAAATTAAATATTGAATGTTTTATATTTTAATTTGAAGAAACACTGACTGAAACTTTCAAATGGGCCTTCGAAACATATCCCATTGTGCTCAGAATGGGGGTAATTAGCTAGGGGCGACAGTTATTGGGTTTGAATTGGAGTTCGTATTAGAAAACTCTATTTTAAAATTAAATAAATATATGGGCCAATCATATTTTTCCATCATTAATTAAATTATATAAAAAAACCAAAAACCCTCATTATCTCCCTCGATCGACGACGGAAGCGTGCTCCACTCTTCCAGGCCAGATTCCAGCGAAACCCTTCATCATTACACCTCGCCCCTGTTGAACTTTCTATTGTACTCCCTCCCCTCTTCAAATCAAGACCGGTGGCATCCCCTATTGTTGCGTCATCGACGAGATATCCTCCTCCGAAGTTCGAGACTTCGCAGGATGCCGCGCCTCCGATCCACTACCGAAGTGGGCCCACCTGGCGTCGTTTTAAGCGGATTTCCATGCCCTACCACGTAGCGCTACCTGATCTCGACAACGTGCTTTGGTTTGATTTCAAATCGTAGACCTAGGTTCAAACAATTTTAGAAGGTAACGACCGTTTAATTTCTGAACTGTTTATAACATTTTCAAGCGCTACGAAATATGATCAACTTATAAAATCATATCTTTTTCGTTTATGGTTGAAATTCAGTGAAACAAGAGACAGTGGACTCGTGTAGACGTCTTCTACATTCTAGATGAGATCATATATTTTTCTGAGCCTTCTACAATTATTGGTGGAGTGGAACCCAATGTGAGATTTCTAAATTATAAACGATATGAAAAACAACGATGTATAAATTATATAGTCGAAGTATGTTATATAAACATTGTAAACCACATGTATAAGCATTGTATAAGTTGTATGTCCGATGTATAAGTTATGTATGCGTTGTAAAAATGATATATGTATTGAAATAAATTGAAATGATATTGAAATGAAATCGAAATATAGTTATATACGTATATATATATATATATATATATATATATATATATATATATACACACTCCCCTCGTCCACAAACCATGGATGATACATATTGGTTGTGATATTGTTTGGATTATTGGTTCATGTGAAAATTTGGTGAATATCATGAATGGTTGATTTGAAAATTTGGTGAATATCATGAATGGTTGATTTGAAATGATTGATTGTGGTTGAAATCCCAATAGGATTAGTATATGGGAAAATTCGTTTGCGTGCGAACTAGATATTGAAAATCTCCATTGTCAAAAGCTGCGAGGCTTTAAGGTAGAGCGAGGAGCCGTACTAGGGACGGTCCCGGTTTTAACTACCCTGCCGTTATACTGCCGAAATTTTCTGAAATATTTCTGTGTTTGATTTAAATTCATGTGTTGAATGTTGAAATAAAATTCATGTGTTGAATGTTGAAATTAAATTCATGTGTTGAAGTAATATTCATGTGTTGAATGGAGTTCATGTATCGAATGAATTCTTTGGAAGATAAAAATAACATTTTTATTATATATATAAACTATATAAAATAATCGTGTTTTGATATAAATGGTTTTGCAATAAAAATCACATTTTTATTATATATATAAACTATATAAAATAATCGTGTTTTGAAATAAATTGTTTAGCAATAAAAATCACATTTTAATTATATATATAAACTATATAAAATAATCGTGTTTTGAAATAAATTGTTTGGCAATAAAAATCGCATTTTTATTATATATATATATATATATATATATATATACTATATAAAATATTCATGCGCTGAATAGAAATTCACGTGTTGAAATAAAACCACATGTGTTGAAAATAATAATCATGTGTTGAAATAAATATCCGTTCGATAAAATTATCATTTTTATCAAACATATGAAGTGAAAATGGTTTTGAAGTGGAAGAATCGATTATATTTATATATATATTTAAAATATATCGAATAACGAAGCTGCAGTTCATGTTTTGAAACCATGATTTCAAACGATTAGTGCGGGAGATCCGACCATCGGATTTTCCCGAAACCAAAACCATTGGGTTCGCTTTGGAAATATCTTTCCAACGATACCCACTTTGTGAAAATCCAACGGTTGGATTGTCTGGAATGTTTAATTCAAATCTGAAGAAAAACATTGCCAGAATCGATTATATATATATATAATTAAAATAAATTGAATAACAACGCTGTAGTTCGTATTTTCAAATCGAATCTTCAAACGAGTGTACCGGGAGATATGACCGTTGGATTTTCCCAAAACTTAAACCGTTGGATTCATTTTGAAAAGATCTTTCTAATGATATAAAATTTGTGAAGATCCACAAGTTAGATTTTCAGATATGTGTAAATCAAATATGAAGAAAAACAGTGCCACGACCGCGTTATGGCCTGAAGCATTGTTTGAATGAATTTGCTATTTTTAAATGAATAAAAATAGCGATAAATAATTATAAAATATTATAAACGATATGGAATGGAAATAAACCGAATTTACCCGGTTTAGTGGATATTTGATGGTTGAATGTGTTTGGCGTGAATTGTTGTCGAATAATTTAACCATTGAAATGAATTGATTTAAATTCTAAATATACGTGAATTATATGAAAAGGCCGAGTTAAATCTCATTTCAAATAATTGATCGGCGATAAGAAGTTGATGATGAAGACAGTGGTTGAAGACCCGAGATCTTCACCTCAGTTGGATGATAACCGATGTCTTGATTGGGAGGCATCCCAAAATATAGATAATAAGTGGTGATTGTCCAGACGTACATGGAGATCATGGATATGCGAGGTATACGGTGCCTCTGGTTTCGTTCAGACCCACAACGAACTTGTAAATGGACTGTGTGTCTGACATTGGATTTTGTTCTGTGCCGATTGATCTCTATTAAATATATATCTGTTTGGTGGTGGAGAATTTATTCTCTTGCTTAACGCCCTTCTATGAGACGTATGAGCTCAGAGGTTATATCGATAGAAATCAGTCGCATGGAGTGAACTACCTGTGTGGCACGCCTAAGTGGCAAATGATCAAGGCTTCTGTTGAAAAGCAAAGTCTTGTGGTTAATGATCAAAGCATGGCCTGTGTGGCATAGCTTTGTGTATGACGTGAATTCGCGAGCCTCACATCCCGGTATGAACCAGAAACGGGAGAGGACCTTAGGGAGGGCATGCGTTTCCTTTTAGCTAGGGTGGTGTCAGTGACCTACCAGCCCTGACATTTATATTATTTACACCTGTGTGGTTGTTGCTGTTGCGACGCGCCTCGGTTATATCGGTGACTGTGCGGAGCTGATGGAGTCATTTGGCTCATTTACGCCCCAAAGGGCGGGGAAACGCAGTGTTCAGGCATTTTAATCCACATCGGTGGACCGGCCCTGACGATCCAAGGGTCACTCGAGCTCTGATCCTGAGACATGGGCTAGATTGTCTCGAAGTCGATAACGACTATCTTTTTCCTTAGTTCATGACAGAAATCCAATTTCCAAATACGTAACTTTGTGGTTTTAATTGTATACCTATATATGGCGACATGGTGGTATGGGGCATTAATGTCGTCTATGATTGATACTTATGATTTGAAATTATTTTTGAAACATATAAACGCTAGTAATAATATAATTGCTTTTGGTTTTATTCGTATCAAGCATATTTTGGCCGTTATATGGTAAAAACTCTATCCTCCTGTTTGCGTTGCATTGTGTGATGGGAACTGAGTCTTATAAAGGCTTCATTTTTGTAAAAAGCATTGCGATGTTTAAAATATTTACTTGTTGTAAAGCACTGGCAATCCAATGGAGTAAACCCATTCCGCGAAAGTGGTGTGGTCCTGTGATTAGCCATATTATATAATATGTTAAGTAGATTTCGCATACCAATCCCATGACTGACTTGTAGTTTGTTTCATTTGCAAACTCGGATGCCCCTTTTTCTACACGGGCAGCCTTGTATTCAGGTTTTTTAAGGCTCTTTCTGGATAGCTGGAGTTGAAGATGGATTATATCATTTATCTCTTTTTATGCTGTTCAGCTCCTATTGTACATATTATATTCTGTTTTACGCTGTAGACATTTATGTATAGCTGAACTGTATTTGAAACTAAGTATGATCATGTATATAGTGTAACTCTGATGATTATGTTTATCCATTGTATTATTTGTACATTATCTGGTGTATTTATTTATTTATGTTCTGTTGTTATCTGTTTATGTGTTATATTCCAAAGATTACCCTTGCCATCGTCGTACGGGGTTCTGGGGTCGTCACAACGTGGTATTGGAGCTTTGGTTAAAGCTAGTTCTGGAGTATAATATATAAACGAACTCGTCTGAAATAGAACCGGTAGTGTTCTAGGATGAATAGCTCATTACAGATAGGATCAGTAAGGTCCTAGTATGAGTATAGTAGAATGAAATACACCCCGATAAACACATTTGCATTCAAGTATATGTTTCTATGCTTTACAATATCTTTTCTGTTGACCTGACGCTTGATCTGCTATTTGCAGAAATACTAGAAAATGAGAGTCGGAAACAAAAGGAGGAATACAGAACCAAATCTGGAAGCTCTATTAAAGAAATATCAAAATCTAGGTGGAGCACAATTCTTGGGAAATGAATCCATTATTCAAACTCAAGCATGGATGAGTTCTGCTGAAAGAATTTTTGAACGTCTCCAGCTAAGAGATGATCAAAAAAGGTTAGTGGCATCTTGGGCACTCAAAGAGGAAGCTTTAATGGGTGTTTGCAACAGTTATTGAAGACAATCCATAAGGTAATATTATCTGGGATAGACTTAAAGAGATTTTCAATGAAAGATTTACTCCACCAGAAGCAACTGAGCGGTTATGCGATGAATTCTATTATTTGATACAAGGGGATATGAGTATTCCAGAATATAATAGGAAATTCAATGAACTTTCTCATTTTGCCCGGCATCTAATTGAAAATCCGAAGAGGAAGAATCTGAGATTTATTAACGGGCTTCAAAGAAAATACCAAAGTAGAGTTATGGGGCATGTGAAGCTTCCTTTTTCAGAAATGATATACCTGGCTTATCAGTATGAAGATCTCTATAAGAAAGGTCTTTTGAACGACGAAGAGGAAGTCAGTTCTAGTAACAAAGAGGAGTCTAAGACTGATAGTCCTGAAGCTAGTAAGAAGCCCAAAGCCAAGAGAAAAAGGGTTAAATCTGAGAAAGAACCAATAACGATTGCCGCATGCAATAACTGCAATAAGCAGGGACATTTGTCGATAAATTGCAGAGCTTTAAAGAAACAAAGAAAGGATGGATATAGAGACAATCGAAAGCAATAGAAGAAGAGATTTGGCTTTTTCTCTTGGTGACTATGTGTATCTAAGGGTTTCTCCGATGAGAGGAGTGATTCCATTTGGCAAAACTGGGAAGTTGGCGCCTAGATTTATTGGATCATTCCTTATTCTTGAACGGATTGGAACTCTCGCTTATAGAGTTCAATTACCTGATTGGTGGCTTGTAGTACATGATGTATTTCACATTTCTCAACTTAAAAAGCATGTATAGGATTCGGACTCGGTTGTGGAAGAAGCCGCACAACAGGAATTGGAAATTACTCAAGAATTGGCTGTGAGAAGAGAGCCGATAAAGATTATTGGCAAAGAAACCAAAGAGCTGAGGAACAAGAAGGTTCACTTAGTCAAAGTACAATGGAGTGGAGATCCGCGAGATTGTACTTATGAAATAGAGGAAAGCATTAAGAAAGCCTATCCTAAGTGTAGGGTGGATATCTCTGATTGACTCTGGTGCAAGGTACGTTTACCATATTTTGAAATTCCCATTATGATTTCTACTTTGTTGTTATTTTCTATTCATTGATGTAAACTTTTAATTCTATAGTCTGATTATTTTAAAAGAGTATATGAATCTATTAGTATATTTTTGAAAGGTTAAAAACAAATTGATTGTTGTTTGTGTTGTGTGATAGTGGATTTGATTAATTAAATTATTAGAATGATAGTTAATTCAATCAATGAATGAAGGGTAAATCTATGCAATTAAATCGCGTATTGAACTAATTTAAAAATATATACATGTGCATTATGTATGTTTGAAAAGGTAAAAGGATTAGCTGTTGAGTAAAGAATTTATTTGCGTGCCCGACAAATAGGTAAACCTTATTGAGTTGGATGTGCAATTTTATTACTATATCAACTCCTGTGAATGTCATTGGATGCGGAGTGTTAGTTGTTCTGTGTGTAATTATAAACGTTGCCATAGGATAGTAACAAATAATTTTGAACTACACTACATGGCATACTTCTTTAAGATAGGCATACTTCATCATATACCACATAAGCATTTGGGGCTTGTATGACGAGGTTGAAGATTTACCATACGATCGAGAGGCTTGTATGGCGATGACTATATATTACAGGTTGAACTGATGACTGATATGGACCATATAAAATGTAACGGTAAATTGCAAGATTAATAAAACCCCACCCGGGTCTGGAGATGACAATAAACACATCTCTCTAGTCATTAAGGCACAAAAACCATTTATAGGGCGACGAGAACTTATTCTCTGGATTTATGATCTATACACACTCCCCCTGTGGACACCGGAATATATCACGATAAATATGTGCATGCTTATTAGGATTTATTGGGTACCTAATACGGTCCAATAAATTTCCAAACCCCTCCCCGTACAAAGGAGGTTATGGCGAAATTTTTCGAAAATTTAGGATGTTAGCCAAATTTTTGAAGAATTAGAAAATTCTTAAAAACTAAAAAGTTGGAGAACAGAAGCCAGAAGGAAAGTAGAGTTGGTCAATTAAACAACTTTCGACTTCGTTCCTTTTCGAGGACGAAAAGTTTTAAGTGGGGGAGATTGTAACAACCCAGAAAATCTGAGCCAATTTAAAATTTTTAATTTGGCTATTTTAGTGAATTTTAAATATTTAAAATAAATATTTTAAATAATAACGATGAAAAGTGTGTTTGAATCGATGTTTGAAAATGAATATAATTATTTTCAATTATAAACAAAGCCTGAAATGGCGCGGTAGTTTCAAATTTTCAATTCAAACTTTGACTGACTGCACCGGGTGCAAAACAAAACCGATTTTAGTGAAACCAAAAATATTTAAATCTGTTAGTGAATATCTTTCTAACGAATCTGAAAAATCGAAGTTTCATAGCGGGAATCAAAAGTTATGTCCAAACGAATTTCAGAAAGGTCGCTATGGAGTTTATATAGCCCGTGAAAATAGCCATTTTGCAAACGACCTCAGAATTCGACGAAACCACTTTAGTTGGATCTGGGATGTAAAATTATTTCTAGGTTTCAAATTTCATAATTTTTTAAGTTAGTATATGGGCGTGGCGAAGGAAAATGTGTTTGGTCGATTTCTATTAAATTGGATCGACCAGAAAAGGGCCATTTTTCAAACGGTCTCAGAATTCGACGAAACTAGTTTTGTTGAGACCGTATCATCAAAACATAGCTAGATTTATTTTTAGGGAATTTTTAGAATCAGTATGTGGCCCCGGCAAATTGAGATGTACATTCAAATTAAATATTGAATGTTTTATATTTTAATTTGAAGAAAAACTAACTGAAAAAGTCGAATGGGCCTTCGAAACATATCCCATTGTGTTCGGAATGGGGATAATTAGCTAGGAATGACAGTCGTTGGTTTTGAATTGGAGTTCGTATTAGAAAACTCTATTTTAAAATTAAATAAAACGTGGGCCAATCATATTTTTCCATCATTAATTAAATTATATAAAAAAACCAAATACCTTCGTTATCTCCCTCTCTCGACGACGGAAGCGTGCTCCTCTCTTCCAGGCCAGATTCCGGCAAAACCGTTCACCATTACACCTCGCCCATGTTGAACTTTCTGTAGTACTCCCTCCCCTCTTCAAATCAAGACCGGTGGCATCCCCTATTGTTGCACCGTCGACGAGATATCCTCCTACGAAGTTCGAGACTTCGCAGCGACGCCGCGCCTCGGATCCACCACCGAAGTGGGCCCACCTGGCGTCGTTCTGAGCGGATTGCCACGCCCTTCCATGCAGCGCCACCTAATCTCGAAAACGTGCTTCGGTTTGATTTCAAATCGAAGATGTAGGTTCGCACAATTTTTGAAGGTAACGGCCATTTAATTTCTGAACTGTTTATAACACTTTCAAGCGCTACGAAATACGATCAACTTATAAAAAATCATATTTTTTCGTTTGTGGTCGAAATTCATTGAAACAAGAGACAGTGGACTCGTGTGGACGTCTTCTACATTCTAGAAGAGACCGGATAGTTTTCTGAGCCTTCTACAATTTTTGGTGAAGTGGAACCCAATGTGATATTTCTAAATTATAAACGATATGGAAAACAAAGGTGTATAAATTATATAGTCGAAGTATGAGTTATATAAGCGTTGTACACCACATGTATAAGCGTTGTATAAGTTGTATGTCCGATGTATAAGTTATATATGCGTTGTAAAAATGATATATGTGTTGAAATAAATTGAAATGATATTGAAATGAAATCGAAATATAGTTATATGCGTATATCTATATATACATATACACTCCCCTCGTCCATAGACCATGGACGATATATATTGGTTGTGATATTGTTTAGATTATTCGTTGATGTGAAAATTTGGTGAATATCATGAATGGTTGATTTGAAATGATTGATTGTGGTTGAAATCCCAATAGGATTAGTATATGGGAAAATTCGTCTGTGTACGAACTAGATATTGAAAATCCCCATTGTCAAAAGCTGCAAGGCGTTAAGGTAGAGCGAGGAGTTGCACTAGGGACGGTCCCGATTTTAACTACCCTGCCGTTATGCTGCCGAAATTTTCTGAAATATTTCTATGTTTGATGTAAATTCATGTGTTGAATGTTGAAATAAAATTCATGTGTTGAATGTTGAAATTAAATTCATGTGTTGAAGTAACATTCATGTGTTGAATGGAGTTCGTGTATTGAATGAATTCTTTGGAAGATAAAAATAACATTTTTATTATATATATAAACTATATAAAATAATCGTGTTTTGAAATACATGGTTTTGCAATAAAAATCACATTTTTATTATGTATATAAACTATATAAAATAATCGTGTTTTGAAATAAATTGTTTTGCAATAAAAATCACATTTTTATTATATATATAAACTATATAAAATAATCGTGTTTTGAAATAAATTGTTTGGCAATAAAAATCGCATTTTTATTATATATATAAACTATAGAAAATATTCATGTGTTGAATAGAAATTCATGTGTTGAAATAAAACCACATGTGTTGAAAAAAAATCATGTGTTGAAATAAATATATGTTGGATAAAATTATCATTTTTATCAAATATATGAAGTGAAAATGGTTTTGAAGTCGAAGAATCGATTATATTTATGTATATATACAATTAAAATATATCGAATAACGAAGCTGCAGTTCGTGTTTTGAAACCGTGATTTCAAACGATTAGTGTGGGAGATCCGACCATCGGATTTTCCCGAAACCGAAACCGTTGGGTTTGCTTTGGAAATATCTTTCCAACGATACCCACTTTGTGAAAATCCAACGGTTGGATTGTCTGGAATGTTTAATTCAAATCTGAAGAAAAACAGCGCCAGAGTCGATTATATTTATATACATATAAATATAATTAAAATAAATCGAATAACGACACTGCATTTTGTATTTTGAGATCGAAATTTCAAACGAGTGTACCGGGAGATCCGACCGTCAGATTTTCCCAAAACTAAAACCGTTGGATTCGTTTTGAAAAGATCTTTCTAATGATATAAAATTTGTGAAGATCCAACGGTTAGATTTTCAGATATGTGTAAATCAAATCTGAAGAAAAACAGCGCCACGGCCGCATTATGGCCTGAAGCGTCATTTGAATGAATTGGCTATTTTTAAATGAATAAAAATAGCGATAAATCGTTATAAAATATTATAAACGATATGGAATGGAAATAAACCGAATTTACCTGGTTTAGTGGATATTTGATGGTTGAATGTGTTTGGCGTGAATTGTTGTCGAATAATTTAACCATTGAAATGAATTGATTTAAATTCTAAATATACGTGAATTATTTGAAAAGGCCGAGTTAAATCTCATTTTAAATAATTGATCGGCGATAAGAAGTCGACGATGAAGACGGTGGTTGAAGACCAGAGATCTTCACCTCGGTTGGATGATAACTGATGTCTTGATTGGGAGGCATCCCGAAATATAGATAATAAGAGGCGATCGTCCAGACTACATGGAGATCAATGGATATGCGAGGTATATGGTGCCTCCGGTTTCGTTCAGATCCAGAACGAACTTGTAAATGGACTATGTGTCTGACACTGGATTTTGTTCTGTGCTGATTGATCTCTATTAAATATATATTCGTTTAGCGGCGGAGAATTTATTCTCTTGTTTAACGCCCTTCTCTGAGACGTACGAGCTCAGAGGTTATATATCGATAGAAATCAGTCGCATGGAGTGAACTGCCTGTGTGGCACGCCTAAGTGGCAAATGATCATGGCTTCTGTTGAAAAGCAAAGTCTTGTGGTTGATGATCGAAGCACGTCCTTTGTGTCATAGCTTTGTGTATGATGTAAATTCGTGAGCCTCACACCCTGGTGTGAACCAGAAACGGGAGTGGACCTCGGGGAGGGCATGCGTTTCCTTCTAGCTAGGGTAGTGTCAGTGACCTACCAGCCCTGACATTTTTATTATTTTCACCTGTGTGGTTGTTGCTGTTGCGAGGCGCCTTGGATATATGGTGACTGTGTGGAGCCGATGGAGTCATTTGGCTCATTTACGCACCAAAGGGCGGGGAAACGCAGTGTTCAGGCATTTTATTTCATATCGGTGGACCGGCCCTGACGATCCAAGGGTCACTCGAGCTCTGATCCTGAGACATGGGCTAGATTGTCTCGAAGTCGATAAGGACTATCTTTTGACTTGGTTCATGATGGAAATCCAATTTCGAAATATGTAAATTTGTAGTTTCGATTGTATACCTATATATGGTGACATAGTGGTATGGGGAATTAATGTCGTCTATGATTGATACTTATGATTTGAAATTGTTTTTGAAACATATAAACGCTAATAATAATATCAAATGCTTTTGCTTTTATTCGTATCAAGCATATTTTGGCCATTATAAGGTAAAAACTCTATCCTCCGGTTTGCGTTGCATTGTGTGATGGGAATTGAGTCTTATAATGGCTTCATTTTTGTAAAAAGTATTGCGATGTTTAAAAGATTTACTTGTTGCAAAGCACTGGCAATCCAATGGAGTAATGCAGTTCCGCGAAAGTGGCATGGTCCTGTGATTAGCCATATTATAAAATGTGTTAAGTAGATTTTTCATACCAGTCTCATGACTGACTCGTAGTTTGTTTCACTCGCAAACTCGGGTGCCCCTTTTTCTACATGGGTAGCCTTGTATTCATGTTTGTCAGGCTCTTTCTGGATAGCTGGAGCTGAAGATGGATTCTATCATTTATCCCTTTTTATGATGTTCAGCTCCTATTATACATATTATGTTTTGTTTTCCGCTGTAGACATTTATGTATAGCTGAACTATATTTTGAACTAAGTATGATCCTGTATACTGTGTAACTCTGATGATTATGTTTATCCAGTGTATTATTTGTACATTATCTGGTGTATTTATTTATTTCTGTTCTTCTGTTATTTGTTTATGTGTTATATTCCAAATTACCCTTGCCATCATCGTACGGGGTTTTGGGGTCGTCTCACTATATCACCTTCTTTTATTTTCTATACTTAGAAAATATATTCTGTTTGCAATTGAAAACAATTTCAATCACTTATCTCTTTCCCACCTACTTTAATTATACTCGGGAAATATTTACTTTTATATTTCCAAAATTCCATCACTTGGGTTAAAACGAATGCTGTGTAAAACATCGTTACAACAACCCAAAATATTTTATTCAACTAACTCTTATTCAAACACTTCTCTTCGACACGGGATCTTGCTATTTATCAATTAAAAATGAAATCGATCAAGTTGGGGTATAATTACCTCTCAGACCTTACTGAAAACATCCTTAACTTCAAACGGACAAAACCACTTATCTCAAATGATCAACATTATAAAAACCAATTATTCATTTTAAACCCGTAACGTTTCTTTCTTCTAATTCTACCATATTTAATTATAGATTTCCTTTTTTGTTTATAATATTCTATTTTTAAGTTTGTTTCCTTATCGAATTCTATATATATCGATACATTGATTTTTAACTATCAATTTTTCTTAAAAATATTCTAACTCCTTAAATTCCCGGAAATTTTCTCCATAACCTCCTTTGTACCGAGAGCATCAGGAAAATCCCCAAACCTCCACACAAGCCTCTCCAATCAAAAAGAAAAAGAAAAAGCCAAGCGGCTAGCCAATACGGCGCATAAAACCTCATATGGAATTTAAACGTGTACCTTTTTGTCCGGCACATGAATTAAAATTTTCATATACTTCATTTTAAACCTGCCTAACACATGTTCACATGTTTTCAATTCAATTCAACTCAATCCAATCGTTTGAATTCAGTTTCGCCCATTTATTTATTTTTTAAATTAGCTTCTTAGCCTATTTCACTTGTTATTTGAACTTATCACGTTCAAATATAAATTAATTTATTTTCAAAACAATCGAATGCCATTTCTAATTCAAATTTAATATTCGATTTTCGAATATGAATTTACAAACCCTTTTTTCCTGATCCAAAGTACAATTTCGTTTTAAAATTTCATTAGCTAATTTTTTCTTTACATTAGTAAATTCTACTCAGCAATTAAACATCTGGTTTGATTTTGTTTCAAAAATCATTTCATTACTTCACTCAAGTTCAGATATTATTTATAACTCAAATTTGGATTTTTCCTAAATGGAATTCGGATTTTATTTTCTAAAAATCATTTTATTTATTTAAATAAACCGTTATGGTTTTATAATGGTTTTGGCGCTGTTTTCTAAAAAATTGATTTTGACATAACTCAAAATCTATTCGACGAAATCTAGATTTTTCTCCTCCATTAGAAAACTATTATCAAATTGGTCCTGATGTTTCTTGTTTCAAAGAATTCCGACTTCAATTGAATTCTGTACACATAATTGAAGTTTGAATCGCCATTTACGAACTACAGCGCTGTGCCAAGTTCGTTTTAATTATATATATACACATAAACGTTTAAAGTTCGTTTATAAATGTCAACTCCATTCTAATATATATATATATATATATATATATTAAACTAATTTTCCCAATTCAACTTAACATTTCCAATTATCTATAATTGTCGATTTTTCCTTAACCGGTAATAAATTTATTTATACTTCGATCTTCTATATCAAATTCCAATTCCTTTTACAAATTATAAATCCTTTGGATTTATTTTCTATTCTGCTTAAAATCCGCATTCTGAGTTATATTTTGTCGTTTCCATTTCGAAATGATTTCAACTTTCTATTTTCAAATTCTATTTTCAAATCTCTTTGAAATTTCTATATTCAAATTCCATTTTCAATTCTATTCAATTCTATTCAAATTCTATATATTCAAATTCTATTCAAATTCTATATTCAAATTCTATATACAAATTCTATTCAAATTCTATATTCAAATTCTATATTCAAATTCTATTCAAATTCTATATTCAAATTCTATATTCAAATTCTATTCAAATTCTATTTAAATTCTATATTCAAATTCTATTTTCAATATGACTTCTATTTAAATAAAATTCAAATTAATCGAATTCATATCATAAATCCTTACAGATTTAATTTAGTTCAATTTATTTTCTGAACATCATAATAAATTCCATTGTTAATTTCTTTAAACGATTTCCCCATTTCTATTTTTAAATTCACATTTGAATTTGAATATTCAAATTTGAATTTGAATATTCAAATTATCAAATGATAATTTTTCCCACTACATTTACGAACCTTGTTTATAAATTCAATTCAATCCCCCTGCATTTTCCAATTTAAAACATCGTTTATAAATTTCAATACTTCCATCCCTATAACATTGTTTAGAAATTTCAGTATTTGTTTTATTTATTCAAAACAAGTCAATATTTTTAATCCATTGGAATTTCAAATTCTATTTTTAGAAAAATAGAATTTCCCGTTTAAAATCTCTTTTACAATATTTTTGTATATCAACATTCCGGCCTCAGTGATAATCAAACAATCAAATCATCCAATGATCAATCGACATATCATATATGAAAATATATGTGAAAACAAACAAATAATAAAAATTTTGAGGAATCCAGTTGGATCCCTCCAACCTGTTTTCCTGCATCCACAAACGTTAGTCAACATAAATAATACCCAACCTGCTTCGTAGTAGGATATCGCGGTATAGAAGGTCATCCACTATCATAGCGTGGGGCGTATAGGGTAATCATCCGCTAATGGTGCCGCGGACATCCGCTAATGATACTGCGGGAACAATCCAACTACCCAGTATATATATATATAATAGTCAAGCCTAAATAACTAATATATTTAAAACAACCAGGAAACATTCAAACAAGCAACAAACAATTATTTTTAACAAATAAAAATAATTCTAAATAAAGAGGTGAGTGAGATTTACTCACCTGATTTTATTGGTCGAATATTCTCATTTCCATATTGTCGGCTATGATTTTATCAAACACCTACGATAATTTATTTAATTTAACGATTATGTGATTATTAATTTAAATGAACTACTTAAACGAATAAATAAATTTTCTATGCCTTTTAATTTCGAGAAATCGTATACCTGTTGCCTCGACTGTTACCCCATACCCAATTGACTCCATCACTGTTTGCGACTATTGCATTACCATCTAAGTGCCTCAAATCCATCGGCCATCACAAATCATACAAGCTCCTCTTAACCAGTAAATCTCCTCTATTCTTGTCTCTTACCTTCTACTCTTTTTTCTTTCTAAATCAAATCACCAATGTCAGTCCCTCCACTGTATCCATTATTGTCAAATTCCTTTTCCAAGTTTATATTTAAAAATAAATGAGATTAACACTTAGATGAAAAATCAGCTACTAAACTTGTTTACCTTTCCAAAAATCACGATCTATCCCTACTCAATAACCAGCGCCCTTCCCAGTTCAACCATATCCAAGAGTAAGCCTTCATCATCCAAACAAAATCACGACTTTGCTGCCCTTCGAACCTCCTTCACTCCTACCTTATCATTGCAGTCACAAACCCACCGCCTTCGAATTCGTACGCGAGCAACCCTGCTTGAAACCACCTTGTCGATGCTCACAAACCCCAAATTCCTTCATTCGAACACACCTGCAACCTTCCAGATCGGCCAACCCTGAAAGCAGCGAGTTCTCCCATCGTGCCCCCTTTTGAAGTCGCGGTATCCTTCTCTTACACGCACCCCACAAGAGCACTTCTAAGATGCTGTCGAGCTTCGAGAAATTCCGTCGTTCGATCTCGATTTGAGATCGTGATTTTCTATTCCAATTCTTTTCTTTTTCTTTTCTTAAATGGATTTTAATTTGGGGAAATTAAAATAAAAAGCATGACTTTGATTTCCTCGTTGTTTAAGGCTAATTGAATGACAAGGAAGGGGAGTGTATTGGTTTATTCAGTGAATAGGCCATTTTATTTCTTAGGAAATTTCGATCTTTTCAGAAGAGGAAAATAGCCAAAAGGAAGGAACGCAATTTATTTATAAGGATGAAGACTTTATTGCTAAGGAAACAAACGTAGGTGTTTACTGGGAAATGTTTATCAGAGGTAGGTTAATTTACTTGATTTGACGTAATGCTTATCCACTTATATTTAAAATAATATAATTCGGGGTTCATTAATTTAAATCACAAACCGTTATTTCAGCGTATAGACCAGCATTTCAATGTAATAACCCTATTCTAAACTCAACAGTAAATATTCTGAAATTTAATTTCAACACATATATTATTTAAACTAATATAATTTAAATTCAAACAAATAAATCTCTCGATAATAAATTATTATTATCGTCTATATATTGAAATAAAAATTTATACTGCTCATCTAATGGTTTCGATTCAGTTTTTAACTTCGAATTCAATTATATTTCGAATTGAATAATTCGATATATTCTAAATTAAATTATATTCGATTATTAAATCGATAACTCAATATAAAAAATTAATTTATATTATTAATTCAATATTTAAAACCATATTAAGTATTTAAAATAAACTATTCAAAAATCCGGGTCGTTACATTCTTCCCCCCTTAAAAGAATTTCGTCCCCGAAGTTACTAAGGTAGGAAAAATGCTACGAACTCATTAACTATTCAAAATTCACCTTTGTTGAAACTCAACTCTTTATATTTCAACAATTTTCATTCCACCGAAACTTTTGGTTTCCATTCATATTGCCCGCCATATATGCCCCTATTCAATTAATCTGAATGATTTACAATCAATTTAGATTCCATTCAAATATATTAAAATTGATTCTAGTCAATTCATTCACTTCAATCCATTTAACTAGCTTAAATTAAATTTCAATTCCAGAATCTAAATCCTAGGGTTTTCATTTCAAATCCTTTTGAAATCACTTAAATATGTACATATATTTACTTCCATTCAAATTCAAAACATTTGAATTTTCAAACCACTTGTTTTCTTTCTAAAAAATATTCGATCAAGAACTTTTCTAAGGTAGCAATTCATCACTTAGAAACTCGAAAATGAACACTGATGATGCTGCAGTCATAATAAGAAATATTTCCCAGCCACTGAAGTGAGTTCAGTGCTTTACCACTTTTTAAAATCCATCAAAATTGATTTTGATTCAAAAATCCCTTTTAAAACAGAGTTATATTATTCCAATATATTTTGGGAAAATATTTTTCAAATCTCCCAAGATTTAAATTCTTAATTCAAATTTTGAATCCAATTTTAATTCATTTCATTTGTATATTTCATTCATATAAAATTTTTATTAGGTTATATATAAACATTCTCGTTTTATAATCTCATTTGATTATAATATCAATCAACACATCCATATATGATAATAATTCCAGAAAATTATTCTTTTTATATCAAAATATAGTTTTAGGTAAAATTATTTGATTTTTCCATTTTAAAACAATACTATGTCGAATTCTCTGCTCAAGTGTTTAGAAACTCCTATTGACTTCGTGGCGTCCCACGATTCGATCAGAATTCGTAAACCACTCAACAGACAAGCCAACACATTATAAAACAACTTTTATAGCAAATAACAAGTACGCTCTCTCGTATATATACACTCAACTCATTCTAGGGTACTACTGACCCTATCTCTAATGAGCACATGCCATACAAGCCTAGGTATTCGCTCAACCTAAGCTCTGATACCAACTGTAACGACCCGCAAATTCGTACTATCTGAGTTGACTAATAACACCACACGTCCAACCCAAATTGCAAAGAAATACGAATCATTATTAGAAAGAAGTCAGAGGATGAGAATATAGAAAGAAAGAAATATTAGAATAGAAGAAAAACAAAGATCACAAACTCACAGCGGAACGAATAAAATATATTATATAACATAACTTTTGGAACACAAATCAGTAACTTTATATACATACCATCATCAGAGCACAACAGTTATTCATGGAACAGTTATAAACACCTGTTTCCAGATACAACACAGTACACATCGGAAATATGATAGTCTATAGCTAACTGGTGAAGCTTCCTGCTTCTAGCTCTTCCAAATGAATCTGAAAAATACCGACTACTTGACTACCGGTACAAATTTGGGCACCCAAGAGTTTAGGGAAAACAAACAAAATAAACTCTGGGTTAGTCATGGGACTGGTGTGAGTAAACTCTAACCATTTGTTTAGCTTTTGAAATCCTTTCGAAAGAAGTGATAATCGTAAGACCGATCCACACATAAACACGGACGGTTTTTACCTTACGATAACCCAAAATATTTTTGATATCAAATCCAGTGATATTATACTAATGTCTAAATCAAATAAATAGAATCTAGTGGAATGCTTGCATCTCACATTCCATATATAATATAAAATCAAAAACCACATGGCGCTTATTGGAGATTGGATTTCTAACATGACAAGGTATGGAACCACCTTCCGATAGTGTATCTATAGAGAGGAATACACTGGGTTCATCAAGAACATCTTGCAACCTGGCCCATACATGACCGACCACTCATTTCGCTTGAGTGTATCGAATGTATATCACCAACGGTTGGGACCAGCAACCGTTTCCCGAATGGGACAGCATCGAATAGAATAAGGAACTAAATGAATTTCTCTAGATAGGTGATTGTACACCCTAACGGGAGTGACCCACATAGCCATGCTACCTGCCCAATTTTTGTCATTTCCCGGTTGTTGAGGCCTGAGGCTACGATTACTTATCATTTACTGATAGCACAATCACTTTGAATGCCACATTGTCATATCCGTTAATCACTAATTGATTTGCACAAATATATTCCAGATATTATGCTAAGGGAATAAATCCGTTGCCACTATATATATATATATATATATATATATATATATATATATATATATATATATATATGCGCAGACCAAAATATATGATCATTGGAAATATTCTGTCAGACATTCGTCCATATACGTTCGTTCTGGGATTGAACGAAACCGAAGGCACAGTTTCTATTAATAGAAAAAGTCCTTGCACTTTACTCCGTCTTTGATTATCTTCATATAATCTGATTCACAACGCTACAGCCAATATGGAGTGGTTCACGGATAATAATCCAACCGGTCTCTCCATATTGACAATGATATTGGCAAATACTTCGATAGTCGGTTATTTAACTATCGAAGAAAAATAAACAAACATTCCATTCAAAGCATCAAACGAGTCACTGGGCCATTTTATTAACATTTCATTAATTAAATCATTTCTCCATTTCCTGATCAATATTTGTTAAGGCAATATTTTCGGTGATCTTGTTGGACTCTTACACTATTCGGAAAAATATTTCCCTATATCACATTCTTTTATTTTCTATACTTAGAAAATATATTCTGTTTGCAATTGAAAACAATTTCAATCACTTATCTCTTTCCTGCCTACTTTAATTGTACTCAGGAAATATTTACTTTTATATTTCCAAAATTCAATCACTTGGGTTAAAAAGAATGTTGTGTAAAACATCGTTACAACAACCCAGAATATTTTATTCAACTAACTCTTATTCAAACACTTCTCTTCGAGACTGGATCATGCTATTTATCAGTTAAAAATGAAATCGATTAAGTTGGGGTATAATTACCTCTCAGACCTTGACTGAAAACATCCTTAACTTCAAACGGACAAAACCACTTATCTTGAATGATCAACATTATAAAAACCAATTATCCATTTTAAACCCGTAACGTTTCTTTCTTCTAATTCTACCAGATTTAATTATAGATTTCCTTTTTTGTTTATAATATTCTATTTTTAAGTTTGTTTCCTTATCGAATTCTATATATATCGATACATTGATTTTTAACTATCAATTTTTCTTAAAAATATTCTAACTCCTTAAATTCCCGGAAAATTTCGCCATAACCTCCTTTGTACCTGGGGCACCGGGAAAATCCCCAAACTGCCACATAGGCCTCTCCAATCAAAAAGAAAAAGCCAAGCAGCTAGCCGATACGGCGCATAAAACCTCATATGGAATTTGAATGTGTACCTTTTTGTCGGGCACATGAATTAAAATCTTCATATACTTCATTCCATACCTATCAAACACATGTTCACCCGTTTTTAATTCAATTCAACTCAATCCAATCGTTTGAATTCAGTTTCGCCCACTATATTTTTTTAAAACTAGATTCTTAGCCTATTTCACTTGTTATTTGAACGTATCACGTTCAAATATAAATTAATTTATTTTCAAAACAATCGAATGCCATTTCTAATTCAAGTTTCGTATTCGATTTTCGATTATGAATTTACAAACCCTTTTTCCTGATCCAAAGTCCAATTTCGTTTTAAAATTCCATTAACTAATTTTTTTTCTTTACATTAGTAAATTCTACTCAGCAATTAAACATCTGGTTTGATTTTGTTTCAAAAATCATTTCATTACTTCACTCAAGTTCAGATATTACTTATAACTCAAATATGGATTTTTCTTAAATGAAATTCGGATTTTATTTGCTCAAACTCATTTTATTTATTTAAATAAACTGTTATGGTTTTATAATGGTTCTGGCGTTGTTTTTCTGAAAATTTGATTTTGACATAACTCAAAATCTGTTCGACGAAATCCAGATTTTTCTCCTCCATTAGAAAACTATTATCAAATTGGTCCTGAATTTCTTGTTTCAAAGAATTCCGACTTCAATTGAGTTTTGTACACTCAATTGAAGTTCGAATCACCTATTTACGAACTGCAGCGCTGCGGCAAGTTCTTTTTAATTATATATATATATACATATATATGTGTGTGTGTGTGTATATATAAACGTTTGAACTTCGTTTATAAATTTCAACTCCATTCTAATATATATATTAAACTAATTTTCCCAATTCAACTTAACATTTCCAATTATGTATAATTGTCGATTTTTCCTTAACCGATATTAAATTTATTTATACTTTGATCTTCTATATCAAATTCCAATTCCTTTTACAAATTATAAATCCTTTGGATTTATTTTCTATTCTATTTAAAATCCGCATTTTGAAATATATTTTGTCGTTCCCATTTCGAAATGATTTCAACTTTCTATTTTCAAATTCTATTTTATATTTCTATTTTCAAATTCTATTTTCAAATTTTATTTTCAAATCTCTTTGAAATTTCTATTTTCAAATTCCACTTTCAATTCTATTCAAATCCTATTCAGTTCTATTCAAATTGTATATATTCAAATTCTATTCAAATTCTATATTCAAATTCTATACAAATTCTATATTCAAATTCTATTCAAGTTCTATATTACAATCCTATATTCAAATTCTATTTGAAATTCTATATTCAAATTCTATTTTCAATTTGACTTCTATTTAAATTAAATTCGAATTAATCGAATTCATATCGTAAATCCTTACGGATTCAATTTAATCAATTTATATTCTGAACATCAGAATAAATTCCATCGTTAATTTCTTTTAACGATTTCCCCATTTCTATTTTTAAATTCACATTTTAATTTAAATATTCAAATTATCTAATGATAATTTTTCCCACTTCATTTACAAATCTTGATTATAAATTCAATTCAACCCCCCTGCATTTTCCAGTTTACAACATCGTTTGTAAATTTCAATACTTCCATCCCCTATAACATTGTTTATAAATTTAAGTACTTGTTTTATCTATTCAAAACAAATCAATATTTTTAATCCATTCGAATTTCAAATTCTATTTTTAGAAAAATAGAATTTCCCGTTTAAAATCTCAAAATCTCTTTTACAATATTTTTATATATCAACATTCCGGCCCCGGTGATAATCAAACAATCAAATCACCCAATGATCAATCAACATATCATATATGATAATATATGTGAAAACAAACAAATAATAATATTTTTGAGGAATCCAGTTGGATCCCTTCAACCTGTTTTCCTACATCCACAAACTTTAGTCAACATAAATAATACCCATCCTGCTTCGTGGTAGGATATCGTGGTATAGAAGGTCATCCACTATCATAGCGTGCGGCGTATAGGGTAATCATCCGCTAATGGTATCACGGGCATCCGCTAATGATACTGCGGGAACAATCCAACCACCCAATATATATATAATAGTCAAGCCTAAATAACTAATATATTTAAAACAACCAGGAAACATTCAAACAAGCAATAAACAATTATTTTTAATGAATAAAAATAATTCTAAATAAAGAGGTGAGTGAGATTAACTCACCTGATTTTATTGGTCGAATATTCTGTTCATTTCCATTTTGTCGGCTATGAAATTATCAAACACCTACGATGATTTATTTAAATTAACAATTATGTGATTATTAATTTAAATGAATTACTTAAACGAATAAATAAATTTTCTATGCCTTTTAATTTCGAGAAATCGTATACCTGCCGCCTCGACTGTTACCCCATACCCAATTGACTCCATCACTGTTTGCGACTACTGCATTACCATCTAAGTGCCTCAAATCCATCGGCCATTACAAATCGTACAAGTTCCTCTCAACCAGTAAATCTCCTCTATTCTTGTATCTTACCTTCTACTCTTTTTTCTTTCTAAATCAAATCACCATTGTCAGTCCCTCCACTATATCCATTACTGTCAAATTCCTTGTCCAAGTTTATATTTGAAAATAAATGAGATTAACACTAAGATGAAAAATCAGCTGCTAAACTTGTTTACCTTTCCAAAAATCACGAGCTATCCCTGCTCAATAACCAGCGCCCTTCCCAGTTCAACCATATCCAAGAGTAAGCTTTCATCATCCAAACAAAATCACGACATTACTGCCCTTCGAACCTCCTTCACTCCTACCTTCTCATCGCAGTCACAAACCCACCGCCTTCGAATTCGTATGCGAGCAACCCTGCTTGAAACCACCTCGTCGATGCTCACAAACCCCAAATTCCTTCATTCGAACACACCCACGACCTTCCAGATCGGCCCTCCATGAAAGCAGCGAGTTCTCCCATCGCGCCCCCTTTTGAAGTCGTGGTATCCTTCTCTCACCCGCACCCCACACGATCGCTTCTAAGATGCTGTCGAGCTTCGAGCAATTCTATCGTTCGATCTCGATTTGAGATCGTGATTTCCTATTCCAATTCTTTTCTTTTTCTTTTCGGAAATGGATTTTAATTTGGGGAAATTAAAATAAAAGGCATGACTTTGATTTCCTCATTGTCTGAAGCTAATTGAATGACAAGGAAGGAGAGTGTATGGGTTTATTCAGTGAAGAGGCCATTTTATTTCTTAGGAAATTTCGATCTTTTCAGAAGAGGAAAATAGCCAAAAGGAAGGAACACAGTTTATTTATAAGGATGAAGACTTTATTGCTAAGGAAACAAACGTAGGTGTTTACTGGAAAATGTTTATCAGAGGTAGGTTAATTAACTTGATTTGACGTAGTGCTTATCCACTTATATGTAAAATAATATAATTCTTGGTTCATTAATTTAAATCACGAACTGTTATTTCAGCGTATAGACAGACATTTCAATGTAATAACCCTATTCTGAACTCAACAGTAAATATTCTGAAATTTAATTTCAACACATATACCATTTAAACTAATGTAATTTAAATTCAAACAAATAAATCTCTCGATAATAAATTATTATTATTATCATCTATATATTGAAATAAAAATTTATACTGCTCATCTAATGGTTTCGATTCAGTTTTTAACTTCAAATTCAATTATATTTCAAATTGAATAATTCGATATATTCTAAATTAAATTATATTCGATTATTAAATCGATAACTCAATATAAAAATTAATTTATATTATTATTTCAATATTTAAAACCATATTAAATATTTAAAATAAACTTTTCAAAAACCTGGGTCGTTACAATTTGATTATAACAAGAGTGTTATAATCCCATGCTTTCTAAATATAATAACTTAAATAAAACTTTTATTTGTTAAATTTGGATAAATAAACAAACAACTGATTTATTAATAAATAAATAAATAAATCTTAATTAAAATTGGAAAGTGAATAATACTTCCCGAATTCGATATAATCGAATTTCAATGTATAACTCTCTTTTGAATAATCTATTCGATAACTCTCTTTCGAATAACCTATATTCGATTTAACTCTCCTTCGAATACTTATATTCGATTAACTCTTTTTGAATAAATTATATTCAATTAACCCTCTTTGAATAACTTATATTTGATTAGCTCTTTTTGAATAACTAACAATCGACTAACTATATTCGAATAACTAATATTCGACTAACTCTATTCGATTAACTCTTTTTGAATAACTAATTTTATTTTGACTCTATTTCAAATCTCATTCAAATTCCCATTTGAATTCCTTTTTCAAAACCCAATTTTCCTTATAAGTGTTTTAATTTATAAAATATTCATTTTAATCCATTATTCACATCAAATGTGAAAAGTATTTCTTTTATATAATCCATTAAGTTTGATTACGTATTTTAAAATAATATCCCCTTTCCAAATTCTATTTACTTTTATTTATAGAATTATTCATATGAAATCTCCTCTTTATTTCTGACACTTAAATCTCATTCATAATTCCCTTTATAAATGCTACGTTCACATTCTATTAAAATATCGGTGTCACTACCGATTTCTACTCCTCTATATAAGTTCATACTTTTGTATTCAATTTATCCCATGATAAATTATTTTACTTAATTTATAAAACATTATTTATAAATTAATCTTCTCCATTTATCTTTTAAAACAGATTTCTATTAATATCCTCTTTAAATAATCTTCTCATAATTCCTTTTATATAATTCTACTTATTTGCTCGATATTTCCTTTTATAATTCCTTTTTATTTCCCAAATAATTCCTTTTTCAATATCCTATTTATTTCATACAAATATTTCCTTTTGAATATACTATTTATTTCATAGAAATATTTCCTTTTGAGTATCCTATTTATTTCATATAAATATTTCCTTTTGAGTATCCTATTTATTTCATATAAATATTTCCTTTTATAAAATATTATTTGATTTTATAAATATTTTCTATTATAAAGCCCTTTGATTTTATAAATATTTTATTTCAATATACACTTTGAAAATTCCTTTTCTACATCCCAGTATTACTTATGGTATTTTAGAAATACCAAACCACAGTGGCAGTGTCAACCACACATACAAAATCAATCACAGAAAATATATCACATCATATATCACAATATATGAAAATAAACAGTAATAATATTTGAGGAATCGAGTTGGATCCCTCCAACCCATTTCCCTGCATCCACAGATGTTATACAATATAATTGACATCAATTTCATTTCAATATGTACTATTCTGATAAACAGAATTGATGATTGTTTAACGATATGTATATATATATATCGTTATCTATAATTCCAAACAATAAATCAGCAATTCAACCAAACAATCATCACACAGTAGTCAATCATCATTTATCAATGCTAGATTATATTTATAAAAATATAAACTGGTTGAGTTAGTGAGTTTTACTCACATTGGACGATCATTGTTAAATAAGATAATTGTCGGTTGATTCAGACAGACAATTTATTTCGCTATAAATTGTAACGAGCTCCAATTCACTCCTAGCCAGTTCCATTAGTAGCTGTCGTCCATACTATCCAAAGGGATCTTGTTTTGCCAAATTCTGATCACGTAGGAGATAGTTATAACGATTACAAGTTTATACCTCATATAATTAAACTAATACTTAAACTATATTAACTAAAATCTTATTGGGCCTCACCATTATGTTTCTGGGCCCAATGCCACATGCCAAACTCGCGTATGAACAATCTGACGCGCTTGCTACAGGTTACCTCCTCACTACAAAAGAACACGCTTCAGGTTTTTAACCATCCGAGCTCCATTTCCGCGACAATGGAACTCCCTCCCTTCATCAAAATCCCATAACAACTCAAACCGAATATGCCACTGGTTATCTCATCCACTCCTGTACACACCCAAACCATTTTCATCTAGCTCGAACTGAAATATCAATTCGCGTTCTTCAGTTTGTTCACGCACCAACTTCAGTTTATTCACGCACCAACTTCGTTTTTAAGACATCATTAACATTAATAATAATATAATTAATTATCTGCCTAATCAAGTTTAACCCCATAATCATTCTCCTTCCCAACGATACACAGTAACTTGCGAGAGCTCCTCAAGCCATTTCCATCCCTTTAAGCACCATGTCCCCCTTCCATACTCCATGAATTAACAAACTGTTAATACCATTAGACTTCCCAGTGAAATTCGCACCTTCCCATACTACAATCATTCAACTCGGCTCAAAGAGCAAACTCATGATATCCAGTTGAAGACGCATAGTACAGTCACTGGTACTGAACCCTTTCTCCATCGAAACCCCCAGACTTTGCACGCCAGTCCCATTCGAGTAACAAAACCCAAATATAATCACTGCTTCTCATATTAAAGATTAAATATCTCGATTTCCTTATCCCTATTCCATGGTGCAAAATGACAGCGACCCAAATGAATATCGAGTTCTTTGAAATGTATACCAGTTCCAGGATAACCTTCCAACAACTCAAAGATATTATCATTTGATTTTTAGGATTTTCTGTTAATTTGTTTTTTTGATTCTGAAGATTCACAGTGAAGGAGAAATTAGTAGCGACCAAGAACGAGAGTTGACCAGAGAAATAAAACTTAGGGTTAGAGTAAAGATGGGTGGGGTATTTATAGAGTAGAAGAATTAATTTTATATTGATTATTTAATTAATTTATAACCACTCGCTAAATGTATTTGCTGTTTAAAAATCCGTACGACCAGATGCAGTATTCAATTTTGATGAAAATGGACATGCAGCTATAGTTTGACATTATGGACCCAACGAAACTTGTTTGTCGAATTCCGACTACGTTTGCTCACATAGCATATTTTTAAAGTCAAAATTTTGACTGTATTTCACATTAAAATTTCGTACGGCCACATACTAACTTCAAAAATTCACGAAAATTAAAATCAAATAATAATTTAATATTCCGGATCCAACAAATTTTGTTTCTTCAAAAACGGAGGTCGTTTGCAAAACTAGCTATTTTTAAATCCCTAAATAAACCAATTTAAATATATATATATATATATATATTTAAAAACAATTTAGTTTAAATAAAAATAATTTAATATTATCGCATATAATATCATACAGCTCTGAAATAACCATATCAGAATTTATAACTCGATATTTCAAATCCTGGTTAAATTAGTATCCAATTTATATTGAAAATCCATTTATAATATAAATAAATCGTTATAAATTATAAAGGAATTCCATAGCGACTTTTTAAAAATTTGATTTGGCCATAACTCAAAATCTGCACGACGAAAACACGATTTTTCTCTTCCATTAGAACTCCGAACGTTTCTTGTTTCACAGAAATCCGATTTAAAACGGATTCTGTATATTCGTTTAAAGTTCGAATCGCCAAATTACGAACCGCTGCGCCATTTCGAGCTCAATAATAATTATAATATAATTTGTATGTTGTAACGTCGTTTATTTAATAGAATCATTATTAAAATTCAATTCTAAACTGAATTAAATCTCATAAATAATCCAATTCACAAAATATTGCGACTTCCATTATTTCTTACTATTTCAGATATTAATATATTAGTCTATTATTTATATTAATTAAATATTCAATATTTTTTAATTAAACAACCATTTAAATCTCTGAATCACTGTTTAAATAATTAAATAAATAAATTATTATACTATATAAATATGGGATGTTACATTACAAGTCGAAAAATTTATCTATGTCCTCCTGAATGCGAACACAACTCAAATTAATATATGTAAATTAATTTGTGAAACTCACTTTTTCCCTGTTTTTCTTACAAATTTGCAATATGGTTGCAACTTAGCTACATATTTGGTTGAGGATCGGTTTAGATTGCACTTTTTGGTAAGATTCTGTCAGCCCATCTAAAGTACGCTTAAATGTATGTGGAATACATGTTCAATGTATGGGCCTAAATTAACATATGTTTATGTTTATTGCTTACCAAAACCATTTTATCTCTATTTTTTGTCAGATAGCAAATAATACATTTTATACTCATTTCCTCGATGTTTTCTCAGTTCAACACAATGATGATGTTTATTTACATTTAAAAATCTAACCGACATTGTTATGTATTAAATTAATATACGTATAAATGGATTATAATGGTGCGAACATCCTTTACATTGGTTGAAGATCTGGCAGGCTATAATATGTGCCTTGCTTAGCTATTTTATGGTATTCACTTAGCATTTGTGCAAAGCTCCAATTTGAATCTATGTTGTATAAAGTGACGAATATAATTTTTACTTGCATTTAGCTTTTCTAGACTGCTAGCATGTTCTTACACTCTGCTTACCTTACCAAATCATATGTTCCCTTTTTTGTTGGACTCTCTAGGGTTATTTTGGTAGAAGTCGACCTCAAAAGTAAAGGTTTGCTGTAAAAAAAATGTATTTTTATGCAGGTTTTCTTTATATTTTGTGTGTGTTCAAATAAGGTTCATTGCCTTTATTTCACGTGATTTCTTTTCTTTCTTTGCAAGATTTAGCTGGAGATGGTTTGATTGTTGGGTAAATTCTTGTACACTGAAATATTAAATTAGTATTACTGTCTTGTACGAGTATACAACTACAATTTTGTCCCATGCAATGATGGATTCAAACTCTTTAAGATGTTCTACATAAATGGTTTAAAATTTATTATATATTTCAACTGTATTGATGTAATAAATTTATTGCTGTCAGAAAATAGATTATAATTAGGCTACTGATATCAACAAATAGCTTAAATTATTTATTTAATAGGCATATGTAATTTATTGTTAAAAACAGTGACATACGGCAATGCCATACCATTACCATTATTATTCATGTTACGCATTTTTTGTTGATACACACACACACATCTTCCTTGCTAACGATTCCAATTTGTTAATTTTTTAGATGTTCCCAAGCCAATCTGACAATATGACTCACTTTTTCATACATTGGAATATATTAAATATATCATGATTATCTAAGCACACTAAATTCTGAACGTTTTTCCGGGTTTGTTACATATTTGACTTTAAAAATTAATGCTCTTTTTCCTTTGATTGCAAACTTTATATTATTTTTAAATTAACTGCTCCATATATATTGAGATATATTTAGAAAGAGATATTTTGGGAAAAATATTTTAAATATATCCTTTCCCAAAAATATTATCTCAATAATATAAAGTATCCCAATAATAGCGCTCTAAACCCAATTACCTAATTGCATTTAAGTGACCATGCGTCTCCTTTCTTCGAATCCATATTTTGAAGTTAAATAATTTGCTTATGTTTTGTGAGCATAATTTTTCATGAAGAAACACTTTTTTTTCTTTCTTTCTTGAAATCAACATATCTTTGTTATGCTATGTGAGTTGATCGTGTGCCCCTTATAGAATCATAGATTTGATGAAGAATTTTTTTCCTTCAACTAGCTATTATATTTTAGGGTCATTTAGCCACTGATTTCTTTTTGTTTATAAACACACTCTCAATTCCAGGGGTAATTTAGTTTGTATGCTCACATACTTGCTTAACATTTTACTTCATGTCACACAATTGGAATTGAGTTAACTTGCTAAAGTATATGATAACCTTAATTTGAGGTTTTTAAACTCTATTATTGTATGTTTTTTATATTAGGCATGTTTTAAGTTATAGGGTACTCAGGTGGCTTGCTGGAACGTGAAGGAGATGGATTTACAGGGTAATCAGGTGGTTTGCTGGAGCATAAAGGACATGGATTTATAGCTACAAATGCTTAGGTACTATACCCTAAAAATTTTCAAGGTAACCAAATGAAACACAGTGGATGCATCTTATTTTTGGAAAGAATTCAATAAAGTTCACTGGGCCTTCAGGTAGTAATCTTAAGATATTAATAATTAAGCATTTTCATACTTTTTTCAACTAAAGATCATTTATGCTTTGATTTTTCTCCTTTTTTTCAACAATATTACATGTGTGCATCTACCATTAGATGGGGTGTAATGTACCGTGTACTTAAGATGAAAAATAATAATCTAAATTCACTGATGCGGGCACATAAGAGATCTAACATGTTGGTGTCTATGTTGGAAGCTGGAGCAGCAAGGAACCTTATTTGTTTGGCTATAGTAATTCTTTGTTAATAAACAAACTTCTACTTTGGTCTGAATAATGTATAAATATTTAATGTGCATGATTCATATCGTGGATAAATTGATAAATTAAATCCATTCTGTCACATTAGTTTTCCCTTTAAATTAATTGATAATGACCAATCTTCAGCATTATCCTTTATTTACATAATTATGTGATCCTATTCATGGTAGTTTGTTCTCCTTCACCAACGAATTAAATTATTGTTCATTCTATCCATAGTTAGTCAAGAAATAGTGATATTATGAATTTATTACATGAATATTTATTTGCCATTATCTCATTTTTTACTAACAAATTGATGTTAAATTAAAGGGTAAGAAGTGTTTCCAACTATTTATTCTGCTTATTTTTCTTTTTTTATAGTGACTGTTGTATACATTTCTACTAAGCAGGCAAAAAGAAAGAAAGTTACATTCAGAATAGCAAATAAGATGCAACCTAACCAGTGCTTTAGATGCTTGCACCAGAAACAGGTGCTATAGCATGACAATAAATGTTGATAACAAGAAAGGAAAGTTGATTTAGAAGTGAAGAGTTAAGCAAGTGATCTGATGTCGTGTGCTAAGAACCGGTGTTGGCCATCAGTGATACAAAAATGATGCAGTGTGATGTTCCCAGAGGTGGAGTGTAAGCTACTGCCACAAGATGTTGTAGATTTCATTTTTTTATAGTTGAAACTGCTAATGAAGTGGATGCCTACAAACTGTCAGCTTTGTATTTATTTGTACATATGCCTACATGCATATAAATGGTGGTGTGAAACAGTTATAGGTTAATGTTGTTACTGGCTTATTTATTTTGCGACAATTTATGAGTTAAGTTAATGAGTAAGCATGGCCGCACCAAATTTATGTAATTTTTAATTGGAGCTGACAATCTACTAATACTAAAAGTGACCTCCAATATCAACTATTTTTCTATTTTCCTTTTCTTATGTGTGGAATTATGGACATAAATTAGACTTTTATCTTAAGTTAGCATCTATGACATTTATTAGTAAAATTTCATGTAAGATATTTTATTTCTTAAATTAGCATCCAAGTTGTTTATATTTGTACTCTTGGTTATGTCACCTTCTTCTTCTTTTGCTTGATGTATTTTCCCTTTTACAGCTAGGATTTGTGCATATAAAAAGTCTAGCAACTATTAATAAAGTGTCATTCAAATCTAATTGTCAATCAATCCTAATAAATTTAGCAAATCGAGAAAGAAAAATTAAATCATGTTCAAACTTTTTGCCTTGATTGCCATGGTAATTATTCTTGAATTTTTATTTTCAAAACCATGCAAAGGATGCCATAATTTCTAACATAACATAAGGTTTCTTATACATTGAGATAGACGCCCAAATACTTTGAATTAAATATTATTTATAAAAAAAAGAAGCTACAAGATATGTACTAAGAGACTGATCATTTTTTCCCAAATGAATAAGTTGGAGAACAGGAATTGACTTTATGTGCTACTTTTATATGTTGCAAAGTCATGTTAATAACTTAAGAAGTAACAATTAAGTTGATGACTTTCATGATCTAACTCTTTGTAATAGATAAAACATTAGTATGGCATTCTAAACAAATGAAGATAACTTGATGAACTGCCAAGATAGCGTGACATAGTGGTAAGGTGTGTACCTATCGAGTAAGAGGTCGGAAGTTCGAGACTCCTCCAGTCCTATATGGTGATGTATTAACCAATTTAAAAAAACATGATAAACTCAGGCACTTTTAAAATGGATATGAACTGTTAAAAAACAATAAAAAAATTGAAATTTTCTAATAAGACTCTTTCGCCTTTTTTTAAGAGACATAATGGAAAAGGTTCCTAGTTGATAAATATAATTAATTACATCAGTAACACGGTATTTATATTTAAAATAGAGAAGATGCAAGGTTTTCTAATTCCATGCTGCTACAAGATGTGTTAATTATTGTGTTTATTCCATTTCTCAAGATATTAATATAATATTTGATTACTTTCTTAGCTTTATTTTATTGTCTCCTAAAATAACGGACTCTCATTCATATCAGGATAACAATATGTTTTTAACCTTTTAAGTGAAACAATATCACACAATCGTAAATTGATTATTGATGGAAGTAATTCTTTTGTTTCATATTTAATACGGTTCAAACCAGGTCGGACCAAAACAGACTGTATTACACCAAAACTGAATAGTTTGAATGATTAGTATAATGGTTTGTATGTTTGATTAACCGTTTGGTGCGGTGCGGAAGCTGTTTGGAATTCAAACTACACCAGACCGAACCATGTCAATCCCTACTTAAAATCACTCACTTTGCATGTAAGCAATTTTACATCATAACATGTCCGAATGATAAACTTTTGTCATCATAAAAGTTGCTATTCTTGCACGATCATATTCTAATTTAACTTAACCCTGCTTAATATTTATCTTATGTTATATGATTGCTCAAAGTACAACTATTACCATTCCACAACATTATTCTTACCCTACAACATCATGCTCTTACCTAGCCAACTCATTCTACGTCAACTGAACTTTCTTTTTATTCTCTACCTGTACATTACTTTTACAAAAATGCTTTTGTTTCTTCTACATGACCATCACAACACAATTTCCTAACCTACCTGTGTGCGTAGCACGGACTCCAACCTAGTAGAATATATATTCTAGGTATAGAAAATAAAATAATGTGGAATATGGAAATATTTTTCAAATATCGTAAGAGGCCGAAGTGATTTTTTTTTAAAAAGTTAGGTTATAGATATTGAAAGGAAATCGGGAAATGGTTTAATTAGTGAAATATTAATTAAAAAGGGCTCGATTATTGCTTGATGTTAATCAATAATATTACCTTTTGAAAATAAGGGCTTTGGGTGAATGTTTGTTTCTTCGATAGTTAAATAACCGACTATTGAAGTGTTTTCTAATTTAATGTTATCCTTGTCAATATGGAGGGACCGATTAAATTTATTATCTGAAACCACTCCGTATTGGCATAAGCATTGTGAATCAGATTATTTTGAAGATAATCAAAGACAGAGTAAAGTGCAAGAGATTTTCTATTAATCCTAGGTCGAAATTGTCTTAGATGGATTTATAGGGATAGTGCATGTGATTTCATTCAGTCTCGGAACGAACTTGTATGGACAAATGTCTGACAGAGTATTTTCAATGATTACGTATGGTGGTTTTTACAAATATACCGAGTATGGTGGTGGAGAAGGTATATTCTTTAGCTTAACACCCAGAGTATATTTGTGCAAATCAATTAGTGATTTGCAGATCTGATAATGTGGCATTTAAAGTGAATGAAATGGCCAAAAAAGTAATTGTAACCTCAAGTCTCTCCAACCAAAATGATGAATAAAATCGGACAGGCAGCATGGCTATATGGTTCGCACTCATTATGGTGTATTATTACCTAATCTAAAGAAAAATTCATTTGTTCCCTACTCTGTCGATGCTGTATGCTTTCGGAAACGGTGCTAATCACAACTGTTGGTGATAATACACTCGGTACACTCAAGCGGAATGAGTGGTCGGTCATGTGTGGACAGGTTGCAAGATGTTCTTGTTGAATCTAGTGTATTCATCTCTAAAGATATACCATTGTAAGTTAATTTCATAACTTATCATAGCTAGAAATCCATTCTCCAATAAGCTCCTGTGGTTTTTGATTATATACTATATATGTGGGGAGTGAGATGCGAGCGTTCCGCTAGATTGCTATTGATTTGATTAGACACTGTTATAATATCAAAATAGTGTTGATACAAAGAATGTTTTGGGCTATCGTAAGGTAAAAACCATCCATCTTTATGTGCGGATCGGTCTTACGATTATCTTTTCTTTCGAAAGGATTTTTAGATCAAATCAAGTGCTTATAATTTACTCACACCAGGGACTAACCCAAAGTTTATTTGTTTTGTTTTACCTTAAACTCTTGGGTGCCCAAATTTGTATGGGCAGTCAGCTAGTTTGGGTATTTACAGATACCTTTGGAGGAGCTTGGAGTTGGAAGCTTCAACGTTAGACATCTACTATTTATTTCCACTGTGATGTGTTATGTTGTACTCTAATGATGATATGTATATATGATACAGAGTTCTGTATTTGAAAGCTGTTATATGTATATGTATATGTATATATATATATATATATATATATATAATTTTATTCCGCTACGATGTGAGACTCTGTGTTGTTATTTCTGTTTTTCTTCAATCTTTTACTTCTTTACCCATAATGATTTGTATTTCTTTGCACTTTGGGCTAGACGTGTGGTGTATTCTATCAACTCAAAGGGTATAAATTTACGGGCCATTACAATCATCCTACATGTTGTCATTACGACTAGATCCACCCATGGTGATGTAGCATTTTTGGTAGACTGTTTTCGTCGTTGGATGTCTATCTCATACGACAACCAATCTTTAATGTCATCGTCTTATATCGTATTAAATAACTCTGTATAACTCCTAACAATTTACATTTCTTCAGCAAAAGTAAAATCAACTTCTTCTAATTGACGTTGACGCGAGCAATAATATCAAGTAGCTGAATGAATTTTTGGTTGAACGTACGCTGTTTTTGTTCGCAGTATCAGGGTTCAAACGAGATTTTTTCATATGGCGTCAACAGTCTCAATTATCTTATCGTCTGTGCGACATCTTCTAGAGTTGCCCCTAGTAGCAAAAGAAGAGCCAACATGTCGAGTTTGTTGGACTAGAGTTTGATATCGTAGATTTTGCTATGATGGAGGATTATTCAAATTGAGAATGTGCTGCCTTTTATATTCTGAATCGTCAAGTGGGTTTGAAATCTGCCAAATTTCATGGATTATTGAACAGGGGAGGTGGTGGTGTGACAATTCAAGCGAAGTCTTCATGATTTTGAGCAGACATATAGGACGTTTATCCAGTAGCATGCGTCCCTTGGAACAATTGTTTCTGCAGATCCAAATTATCAAAGTTTAATTTTCTGTATTTCAGAATACATGAGTCAAATTCTTGAAAATTCAAAAATAACAGCGAAATGATTTCAAATATATTAAATTTAGATTAGTGAAAAGATACATGTGCCCATTCATTTCACCATTCATCGTTACCTGAAACTATTTGTTTAGTAGGATCCCAACTAGCACCAGTCTTATTATTCAAAATTTCCCATTTTACTCAAATTTCTGCGAAAATTTCATATTTATGACAAATTTTGGTATCGTGTATCCATTCCAAAAAAGCATTATGTCTCTACAAATTCATTTCCACCACCGTCGTGTTATATTTGTCTAATGTGGCTTTGGGGACATAGTTCTTGTTAGCTCCACATTTGGTATATGTAGGAACTATAATTTTTAGCAATAGCCAAGTGCATTCTAAAAACCAATAACCAATAGTGTCTTCGATGATTTGTCATTTTATACAATCAAAATTTTAAATACGGATAAAATAAATTGAAAAAAATATATGCAATAAAAAAAAAATGGTATTAAAAATTATCCTAAAATATATCACGTATCTTTGATCAAAAAAATTGAATAATGAAGGAGCAGGAGGTGTTTTTGGTGTTAGGAGTGGTAGAAGGGGAGGGAGGAATTTATACAGAGAGGGAGGGGGTGGTGCAAATTTGTGTCATTTATGTGCATCCAAAGTCAACAGGCACAAATTTTCCGGTTGGCTTGCTTGGCCAGTTTGGCCATGCAAACACCTCCTAGATTCCAGCCATATGTAATTGGAATTGCTAATTCCAATCATCATATAATTTTTAATGGAATTAAGAAGGCATACATGTTTCTAAACTTTATTCAATGTGGCTCCCTCCATAAGTTTATTTGCAAAGCCGGTTCTTATTTACTGTAGCAACGTGTTTTTAGGTTTTTCGCGCTGCTACATATAAAAAAATTGTAAATATTTAGGGAAGAATTCTATTTTTTTTAAATCAGCATATTTTTTGAAAATATGCTGACATTTCAGCAATTATTCACAGTGTATTGCTGGTAGTAAAAATGAAAAAAAAAGTTGCAGCAGTGTCTACAATTATTTTGAATAAGGGTATTGTTAAAGGGACTCCAATTTTGGTTAACGGAGGGATAAATTTTAAATTATTGTTCAATTGTTAAAGGGGTACCAAATTGATTAGCTTCCCCTTAAACATTTAATTAAAAGTTCCAATATTAACCCCATCATCCCATTTAATACAAACCATAACATCTAAATCCTAATTAATGAGCATAATTTAATGAAATAAAAAGGATATATTTAACATAACGGAACATGTGAGTGAAATACAAATAGCTACAGTAAAATTGACATGTAGAAATTACTTCTGCGAACCAAATATAAGAATTAATCCATTGCAATACATACAACTACAACACCTGACTAGTAACATATGTGATTCTGTATCTGAAGAGAATAGTAAGATAGTAATTACATACAATGTGACCAAAGAGGGCATCAGTACTTAACAACAAATAAGGGATATTACACGAATTCAGAAGGGCTCTGACAACCTGCTTATACAATTAGCAAATAATTTATCGATCTCTAATGGAACTACAGCTGTACACATAATAAAAGGCTAGTGAATTATAAAACTATAGAGATAATTGACTTTTCCTCGAACCAGCAGGGACAAACTCAATTGAAAAATGGTGCAAGATAACAGCTGTAGCGATTTTACTATAACAATTGAAAATAGTAGTTGTAAATATTACCAATTTTAGTGCAACTATTCAAGGCTGTCCTTATTTTAAATAGGAAGGTCTGTTTTGATCAAAATAGAAGATAACAATAATGAAGGGGGAGCAGGTGTTGTTGTTACGAGGGACAGTTTAGTCCGTGCTTATTTTAAAATAAAAAAATCATGCCCTCCCTTATTAATTTTTTTAAAAAGTGGAGTCCCCCTTAAAATTGTTCCCTCCCTTAACCAAAAGTGGAGTCTCTTTAACAATCCCCTTGAATAATTATTGATATATTTGCAACTACCTTACAGTGTATTGTATATGTGTATTACAGTGTGAAAAAATTGATGAAATGTCAGCAATTATTGCAATTAATGGCTTGTTTTACTGCAATTTTCTACAAATGAAACATATTTCATTGAGGATTTTAGGGAAAAGGACAAACTTTGCATATTTTTTAGCCAAAAGTATGCAAAGTTTGTTATTTGGCCAAAAGTCCACTTTTTAGTGCAAAGGTGGATTTCGGGGGCCCCACTGCATTATCCATTTTGCGCTAAAAAGTGAACTTTTGGCCAAATAACAAACTTTGCATACTTTTGGCCAAAAAATATGCTAAGTTTGTCCTTCTTCCTATTTTCCACTATTTCATTTGTATGCAATTTTTTCCTTTGTTTTGATGGTTTTTCTGAAATATTTCAAGATATAAATAAGTATAGGTTTTGAATTTAAAATTTTGAAGAAAAATTGCATGAAAACTGTAATTTTTAGAAATAACTGCTGCGATGTTTACAATTTTACTTAAAAATTTGCTGAAATTTGATGGAACATGAATATTTTTTATTTCTTACTTTTTTAAATCATTTTTTGTAGTTTTTTGCTTGAATACGAAGATGATTATGTGTTATTAAAACTTGAAGTTTGGCAAATTTTTACGTTGTTTTTTTGGTGATTTTCGAAAAACAAGAGTTCTTTGTATTTTGAAATCTAAACTGGACCTGAGCTAAACTGTCCGAGTTTACTAGATTGTTGCATTTGAGTTCTTTTAAATTTTATTATTATTATTATTATTTGAAATTAAATATGATAATTTCAAAAATATATGTTCGAAACAAGGTTGGCAAGCTCCGAATTTGTAACATCTCACTCCAAAATTAATGCTCCTAAGCACCAAGACATTAGTGCTTGTAGCGAAAACATTACGCATGTATTCGTAGCATAGCACAAAAAAATTGCAATTAATCGTGTTAGTGCGTAGTAGTGCAAGCAGTAGTGTAAAGAAAATAATTGCACATATGATAAATATACATCTCATCGTGTTCGTATTCTGGACATGATAATTATTATACATGACAAACATATCAATCTACTGTCTGGATCACAACTAGATCTATATTTTGTATATTGAAGTACAATTGATGTAATGTCATGATATATTCTATTTGCACCTTTTTTTACATCATGCACACAGATAATGCACATGAACAAATAAGAGTAAAGTTTCATAAAAAAACTGAAAGGAGAGAAAATAACGTTGCAGAATTGAATTTTTATATTGACTAAATGAAAACTGTGCAACCGACGTGTATTGATCGAAAGGAAACCCTAATTTGTGCTTTGTAAATGAAATTGCGGAAGCGATTTGAGTCATGAGATAGATCAGATGCTTGAGAGGAAGCACTATGGTGAATATAGATGCTAAAAACACAAGTGCCTTTTTCTTGTAAACATTCTAGGGTCAGATCCGAGATGAATCCACATCAGATCGTGCTTTTGTTCTTCCTTGAGCTGAAATCAGGTCGTATGGCTCTACAACCTTTAATTCTTCCCTTAATCTTATAAAGTTCTTAGCAGCAAGGGATTTAGTGAAAATATCTGCTTTTTGATGTTGAGTAGAAATATAATTGACCTGTGGATTCTTCTTTTGAACTTGTTCATGCACGAAATATATATATATATATATATATATATATATATATATGTTTGGTTCGTGTGTGCTGAATTGGATCTGTTGTCATATATACGGTACTCTCATTGTCACACCATATCATAGGCTTACTGCTAGGTAGTTTCAGTTTTTTTAGCAATGATTGTAGCCATAAAATCTCTCTTGTAGTACTTACCACACTCCTGTATTCGGCCTCAGTGCCGGATCTGGAAATAGTTATCTGCTTCTTTGAACACCATGGTATTAAATTGTTACCAATGTAGATGCAATATCCAGTCACAGATTTTCTATCATCATGATCAGCTACCCAGTTTGGATCATTGTAGGTTGTAATGTTAAGGTCCTTGCTTGCTTTAAGTGTTAATCCATAGTTGATAGTGCCCTTTAAATATCTGAGGATCCTTTTAACTGCTTCTCAGTGCTCGTCAAGTGGATTTTGCATAAATTGAGAAACTTTATTAATGGTAAATGCAATATCAGGTTGTGTAATGGTTGCATATTGTACTGCACCCACTACACTTCTATACTATTTAATATTGTCTATAGCTTCACCCATGTTTTTGGAATAACGCTGATTAGCAATCATAGGTGTTGGTTGTGGATTTGACTCAAGCATGCTAACTTTGGTCAGTAATTGTGAGATATACTTCTTTTGACACAAGTGAATCTTTGAATTTGATTGTCTTTTCACCTCTATGCCCAGAAAATATGCAATATCACTTAGGTCTTTGATGGAGAAAATTTCATATAAGTGTTTTGATAGCTTTTTGATCTCTCCTTCATTGTTACCTGTAATAATTAGGTCATCGACATATATAAGTATATAAATAGTAGCAGAATTACTAATTTTAGTAAACAAGGGTGAGTCAGAATTGGTAGGGGAGTAGCACATAGATTTCAGAGTTGTTTTGAATCTTTCAAACCAGAGTCTAGGTGACTGTTTTAGCCCATAGATGGCCAATTTTAATTTCCAGACATGTACTGAATCTTGAGTGAACCCTGGAGGTTGTTGCAAGTAAATCTCTTCCTGCAATAAACCATTTAAAAATGCATTATTCACATCTAAATGCTTAATTTTCCAATTATTATTTAAAGCAATAGTAAAGATTAGACTGATAGTTGAGGGTTTAACCATAAGAGAGAATGTTTCAGTAAAATCGAAACCATACTCCTGTGTAAACCCTTTGGCTACTAGTCTAGCCCTGTATCTATGGATTGATCCATCGGGGTTTTCTTTAATTTGTAGGTCCATCTACACCCAATAATATTTTTTTTAGGAGGATGAATCAGGTCCCAAGTATTATTACTGATCAAGGCATTGTATTCATCTCTCATTGCAGCTCTCCAATGTCCATCTTTGATAGCTTGATTAAAGCTATTTGGCTCTTAATTGCTCACATCAGCAATATATGTCTTTGGTTTGAAGATGCCACTTTTTGCTTTGGTTACCATGTGGTAACTAGTTTAAGTGTGAGGTGGAATGGCTGGTAAGTTTGCTTTTGATTGGTCATTATTGTTGTTGGAACCATTCCCCTCATTATCATTTTCAGAATGACTATTCTGAGTAGCTTCTAACTATTTGTCTGTACATAAAATATACAAACCCATAGTGAATGAGGCTGGAATGATAAACTGGAAATTGAAGAGAAGAGTTTGGAAAAGTGATAGTGCTGCTAAAGACAACCTACTGTTTTGGAAAGTTTTATCGGGTGCACTTCATACAAGAGAAAAGCTATTGCAGAGAGGTATCAAAGCCGATGATCTATGCGTGTTTTGTTTGTAATATTCGGAATCAATTGACCATCTTTTTTTCGAATGCACTAAGATAAAAGATATGTTGGACTATTTCCTATTGAAGGCTGGACTGAATGTAACTGCAGCAACCAATACATTGCTTTGGGGGGAAATCTACACTGTGTCTGGTACCAAGGGTGCAAGAAAAAGAATGATAAACATGATTCTTAAGAAGTTCATGACCTATTTGTGGCGTGAAAGAAATGTTAAAATATTTGACAGAGAAAAAAAGAAGACTGTTGCTATGATTAATGTGTGGATCTCTCAAGAAATTAGGCTAAAATTTGAACATGCGCAATTTGCTATTGAGCCATGAATACTGTTGCTTTTTACTGTTTAGACTTTTGTTTTTGTTTTATCTGTCTTTTTTATTTTCGTGCTTCCTGTGTTTTGATGTATTGTCTTCTCCGTTTTTCTTTATTATAATTAACTTTGTAATAGCTTTGAATTTTCTCTCATTACTTCAATAAAAAAGGTCAGGGTCCTTCAAACCCAGTCGGCTATGCTAAAAAAAAAAAACTCTCTGTTTGTATTCTGAGATGTCTTAGGTGACTGCATGGCGTGGTTGGGTGGCTCTGAGTTATCAATCTGTTGATTATAAACATGATGATTGTTTTTTTAGCATCATCAGCCTCAGCACCAATCATTTATTCCCACACGTTTCCAAGGATTGGGGGTTCAGGTATAGTAATTTTTGAATTATATATTTTGCTTGAAGTTTTCATATCAGACAGTATATATGGAAACACTTTCTCATCAGAAACAACATGTCTACTTATATATATTTTGCCTTGAGAATCTATGCAATTATAACCTTTTTGATCATTACAATTGCTAATAAAAGTACATGGCTTGGATTTGAAATCAATTTTTTTTGTGTTATATAGCTTAAGATAAGGATAATACAAACATCCAAATGGTTTCAGATTTTTATAATCTGGTTTAACACTGTATAGTTTTTCTAATGGGCTTATATCATTTAACAAAGTTTTGTTTGGCATCCAATTGATCAAAAATACAGTTGAATTAAAAGCTTCAGGCCAAAACTTTAATGGTAATAAAGCTTGAGCTAACAGTGTTAATCCAATCTCAACTATGTGTCTGTGTTTCCTTAAAACTAAGCCGTATTGTTCAGACGTATGCGGACATGTTATTCTATGGATAATTCCTTTTTCTGAAATAACTAGCAAAGTGGTTTAAATTTTGATCCCCAACAGGTTGCACTGTTTTAACAGTATTACTGTTAGACCAAAAAATGGTCGTAACACCCAAATCGTCGTATTTTGAGCATAGGATATGAAGAAATAATCGAAAAATAGAGAAAAAATCAAGACAACGAGATTTTTATAGTGGTTCGGCGTTAACGAGCCTACGTCCACTTCATATTTTCTCATTTCACTCATAGATTACAGTTACAATGAATATTGTTTTTCAATCACTTGAATTCAGTGAATAATTCTCTCCGAATCCATTGAATTTATTGAGGAAGATGGTGGTTATTCATGGAGAAGTGTTGGCCATGGCATCCATGGATGAGGAGATGCCAAAAAGTCCCCTGAAAATGCCCTCTGAAGGTGTATTTATAGCTGTAGGAAAGCTCCTGGGAGGACTGGTTCGTGATGGGGTACGTGGCAGGCGATCCAGAAAAATAGGAGAGCCGGTAGCCTTGAGAATAGGTCAAAACAAGCTGCGTTTGAACAGGTCCGAAGGTCGGATCGCGGTCATGGGTCGGATCGCAGTCATAGGTCGGATCGCGGTCATGGATCGGATCGCGGTCATGGGTCGGATCGGATCGCGTAGGCCAGGGCGGATCGGATCGCGTAGGCAAGGGCGGATCGGATCGCGGTCATATGCCAGCTTACACCCGTTCACGGAAATGGGCGTAACTTTCAAACCGTAAGTCCGATTGAGCCAAACCAAAGCTCAAACTGAAGCTAATTCAAAGGGATACGAGTATATGAGGTAAATAGATCCAAATGAGGTCATTTCATAGGGGTTTCGGGCCAGTTTATACTGATGTTGTGATTTTGACCAAACTGCCTTGTGTCTTCTGACGATGCTTCCAATGCCAGAGAGCGATGTTATCCAGAGATTCCATATCAGACAGCATTTACCGAGAGGTGTGTCAACATGATCTTTGCTTTGGGTAGCCTGGTCACAAAGCAGGCTAACAATTACTAAACAGGTTTTCAACAAGTTTCACCAAATGTTCGACTGCATTTTGTGTATCAGCCTTTGATTTAAGTAGAGATAACCATGTATATCTGGTATAAGCATCAACAAAGGACACATAATATTTATATCCAAAGTCAGAATTTGTAGGTGCAACCTACCCCTATTAGATAAACCCTCTCATTTGATAAACCCTCTCATTTGAATTTCAGATCTAATCCTTCAAATCCGCAACGTACCCCTATTAGATCTGCAAATCCTTCATCATCTAGCGCCTCCTTTCCGACGTTCACTAAGAAAGACTACGCATCCCTTTTTAATTCTTCCCTCGCAATGCAAGAGCCTATCAGCCCAAACACTTCGACATTCCTAGGGATGGCATTCCACAACAGACTCCAGAGTCAGTCAGATCTGAAGGTATGCAATACTGGAGAAATTTTTTGGTGGGCTTTTTTCTAGATGGTAATTCTTCATACTCTATGGTGGTAAATTTCTTAAATCGTTTTTGGAAATTAGATGGGGAAATTAGTATTAGATCGGATGGTATGCACTATTTTTTCAAATTCTCCAATGATTCAAATAGGGAAATTTTTTTTGAAATCTGATCCTATTTTCATTAAAGGACGCATGTTCATCATAACTAGATGGGATCCAACAATAGGAAATTCACAGGCATAGATAAAAAAAGTTCCAGTTTGGGTTCATTTTTATTGTATTCCGACAAATCTTTGGACTTTATTGGGTATAAATTGGTTAGCTTGTCATGTAGGGAGATTGATATGCTTTGGCATTAGCACAGAAAAGCTTCAAAGATTTAGGTATGAAAAAGCATTAATTGAGATTTCCTCAGATTTTGATCTTCCCGATAAGATAGTGGTAGGAGATTTAGGTAAAGATTGCCCTTCAGTTAAATTATCCTATGATTGAAGATCCAAAATATGCACTGTTTGTAGGGTATTTGGTCATACAACTAGTATTTGTGAGTTTAATATCCATGCAAAAGATAAACAGGATAAGCATGTTGAGGATCTTATTGATCATCATTGGCAATTTGATAGGAAAGATACTACTAATGCTAATTAAGGTATTTGGAAATCAGCTAATACAAGAAATGCTAAATTTTGGAGAAAGAAAGGGGTTCAGAATAGTAGTAAGCCAATTAAAAAAGATGTGACAAATGTTAATGATAATCCCTTTAATGTTTTGGAATCAGAAGCAGATTGTAACAATAGTCATGAAACTGCCGACGTGAATAATGTTAATAACGGTAACGATGTTGATCATATAAATGTTAACACGGATAATGCCCTTGAAGCTGCATTAGACTCTGATACACCAGAAAGAAATAATATTGATAAAGAGGTTCTTAATAATGTGATTAACAATGTTGCTCAGTTTGCTGAAGACGCAGCTCTTCAGGGTAACATATTAGAAGGCCATAGTAATGAAACTGTGCAAACACCAAAGTCTTTATCTGGTAATAGCACTTTAAATTTTTTAGATTCCTCACCAGACTTATTTAGTCCAAATACATCCATTTCTCCTGTCGATAAAAGTTTGAAGCTTACCCCGTCAGCTCATAATCCTTCACGGTCACCGGTCTCTCCTTATACTAGCTTGAAGCCTCCTCAAGATCTTACTTTACCTCCTCCAATGGTCACCGGTTGTGGTTTAATTTTTCAACAACTTAATACCTTTTTAGCTTCTTTTCTGCAATTCCTACGAGTTCTCTTCCTTTTTCATCTAAACCCAAGAAGCTGAAAGGGAAATTCTGGGACGACTCTGATTTAGATGATGGTAATGACTTCTTGCCAGAGGATGTGATGCCGCTTACCAACAAGATGAAACAACATACCAGGAAGAATCCCGGTCCCATGTTTGATCCTGTCTTAAATTGAGTTGTTAGTGACAGCTTTACACAGTTATTGGTAAACTATGACGAGAAACTTTGTGGTTTGGAATTGGTTTATGAGGATGAATCATTGCCTGTTTCTTTCTTTGCAATTTGGATATAGGTATTTTCTGCTTGGTGTTGTTGCTATGATTCTCGTGTGACGTAGTTTCTTCACCTTGATATGAATATTGTTGCAACAAGTATGCTTCATGTTTATTTTTGTAATCAGTATTGTAAGTTCAAAGCTAGACATTCAAGAGTCTGTATTGCTTTTGCATTTTAAGTCAACGTAACTCTTGTTTTTATGAATAATAAAATTTTCACTTGCCTTTCAAAAAAAATAAAAATAAAAATAAATTGTAGGTGCAGGGTCCTACAAATCTGTAGCTATCATTTTTAGAGGCTGACTATAAACAGTAGATGAGTTGCTAAATGGCAGTTTGTGATTCTTACCTATTTGACAATACTTGCAAATGTATGGTAGATTTATATCATTAAAGGGTATCTTATTATCAACAAGAATTTGTCTTACAATATTAGCACTAGGATGGCCAAGTTTAAAGTGCCATGAATCAAAAGCAGAATAGCTATCACTAGTATTATCTATTTCAACTGAATTGCAACAAGCAACAACAGTAGTAATATTATGACAGTTAACAATATCAAACTTGTACAATCCACTAACTGCATCACCCTACAAAAGAATATCTTTAGTTAGAATATCTCTAACAATACAGTGTGTAGGAAAGAATTCAAAGTACACTTTGTTATCTCTAGCAAATTGAGATACGCTGACCAAATTCTTTTTGATTCTAGAAACCCTCAATAAATTATGTAAAAATAGTTTTCTCTTACCTTTATACTTCTTTTACCTATATGAGAAATATTTATGCACTTACCATTCCCCATAGATATAGATTGATTACTTTTGTATTCTCTATTGCCAAGATTAAGATTTTCAAGATCATTTGTTATGTGATTGGTAGCTCCAGAATCAGGATACCAGTTATCATCATTTATATGATCAGCTCTTGCACTTTGACTTTGATTTCTGGATGATTCAGGTTGAACAGCTGCATCACTTTGAGTTTGAACAAGGTTGACACTTGGATTTGATCCCATCTGAGTCATTGGATTCTGGTTTGCTGCATAGTTTGCATTAAACCTGAAGAAGCATCTTGGTGTCGTATGTCCAACCTTCTCGCAGATTTGACATTTTGGCTTATTGTTGTTGCCGCTGTTCCATCTGCCTCTTCCTCTGCTTGGTTGGCTAACTCTTTGAAAGGTTTGTTCATTCTTGTAAGCTTGATTTCTGTTTCTTGAATTGCTTGCAGCGTAGTTGGTAGTGAATTCATTTTCTTGTGATCTTTTGCTTTCCAAATCTTGCTTTATGTGATTGGAGAATAGCATACACATCATCTAAAGATGAGAATTCTTTTTTAGATGCAATAATAGCTTCAACAGCTTCATATTTTTCACTTAAACCAGTCAAGATACATAGAATTTGCTCTGAATCCAACAATTTATGACCTGCAGCCTCTAGCAAATCACATACTGATTTGACTTTGCTTAGATATTCACGCATGGGTATGTTATCGTTCTTAATCTTATGCAATTGTCACTTATACAACATGACTTTTGCGTAAGATTGATTATTAAAAGACTTTTCAATAGCTTTCCATATTTCAACTGCACTTTTGCATCCAATAACTTGTAGTAGTAACTTTTCACGGTTGATGATAATAACCATGCTGAAATTAGTCTATCTTGCCTATGGTACTTGCCATATTCTTCATTGGCAATAATATTGTTAGAATCATCTATGATGAATTTTTGCAGTACTGTGATTGTACCCAAAATAAAACCTTCGAGTCCATATCCTTGTATGACAGTTTCGATCTGCAACTTCCACAAAAGATAATTATTTTCGTCGAGTTGAATGGTAACAAGTTGAGATTGAGGACTAACTACACTTTTTACTAAAGTGTCTGCAGTTGTTCCTGTGGTACTCGACCCAACAGATGGATCTGATGTCACTGAAGAAATGGTAGTAATTACCGTGATGATGATTCAGTGATCTCTCTTGAAGAACAAAGAGCAAGAATTGACTATCAAGAAGAACAGTAGAGTGCACTAGACACACTGATGCAACCAAAAGTACCCGAGGATGATGAGGAAACTCTGACTTGGGTTGCTGGTATGGTATAGTGGTGTTGAAATGCTTTCTTGACTGACTTTCTTGATATTTCTTACTAGTTGATTGCTGCGATGATGCAGCCACTTGATTCACACTGGCGAGGCATAAAATGTGTGCAGCCGTGTTGAATCTTGATTTGGCACGGCACTAAGCAGTAATCAACACCCCACTCCGATAATGAAGCTTTTCTGAGGAGGGGATAAACAATTCAATACAGGGTGCTGAAAAGATGACCAGGATCAGGAACAATTTGCTGTTAAGCACTGTGAATTTGTTCTGATACCAAGTAAAGTTTCACAAAAAACTGAAAGGAGAGAAAATAACGTTGCAGAATTGAATTTTTGTATATTGATTGAATGAAAACTGTACAACCGATGTGGTGTATTTATACAGACTCAATGTAATATGCTTGGGCTAAAATACAAGGCCCATTACAGAAATTGAAAAATAAAGTGCGGAAGTTATTACTCAATGTAATATAGCGGCACGAGGATAGCTCGTGCCCTCATATCAAATAGAAGAAACATACGGGTTCTCTGTATTCATTATTCTCCTTTACAATAAGATGTCAAATAAGTAAGCATTATATGTAGGAATGTTATATGAACATTCCTAGATTTTATTCTCAATATTAATTGTATAATCATGCATGTGTATCAGACTCAGTTACTTGCCACTAGTGTATTGAAGACTCAGTTACTACCAAGAACCCGCATCTCACCAGTCGGGACATCAGCCGTGTGGTCCACCATGGCTGGATCTTCAGAACTATATGATTTATTTTAAATACTCCTGTTTCTTGCTTATGCATAATCTTCTTATACTCAGTAACCATTAGCCATGAGTTTCTCAAGCGATAATATGAATATTATTTGCTGACATGCATGAAGCATGTTAATTATATGAAAATGGATTTCATTCTTAAATTTTAATACAGAAGCATACTTTATAAAATACATATAAATTCAAATGGCAACTAGTTAAATACTACAGAAATATGACCACACATACGTGCACAATATTACAATAGAATATCAGTACCGTTCTAATATTATAACATAAATTTTATGAACAATACTTGTCCGAATAGAGTGAACAAACATAGCGCTTATAAAAACTAACAGATTATGTAGATCATTACATCTCATTTCTTATTCTCATACATATAGTATACCGAGCACAAACAATGAAGCACAACATGTCACTATTTCCAGAAATTCCAGCAATACATAAAGTTGTTTATATTTTGACATTGTCATAGCGAATGCTGCATCCAGCAGCGGCAGATCCACCAGTCGCACGAATGCTGTTTTTGCAGTCTTTCTTGATAGCCTTTATCGCCTTCTCTAGGCATTTCGTGCATGTTTGCACGCTTGTTGTCAGGGAAGAAAAACATGATGCCCTCCCAAATATTCTTGGACTTGATATACTCTTTGTTTCATGCTCAAAGTTGCCATCAATCGGTGTCTTTTCCTTAAGTTCATTAAGGACAATTTCTACGTTGTTGATGAACAAGTTTTGTCTTTGATTGTTGAATCTGGTTTTTCTTCCACATTGAGTGAATTTACCATTTACATTCACTAATACTTGGGCAAATATCAAAGCGAACACCAATGTTGCTTTCACAGATAATAGCTTCATTTCTTTTGCTCCTTCAGAAGTTTTCACTTATATATATCTTCTAGTTTGCTGGAAAAAAACTTGTAATGCTCTGTGGTTTTATAGATTTGTGAAGCTACATCTATTTATAGGTTCTATATTACGCGTTTGCATATGATATGTGACCTAGAAATGGTTATATATGTTTTTGGCCGTTTACATCTTTTTATTATTATTTTTGGTTGCGAAGACTGATTCATACTTCATATTTACACAGTGCATAGTGCATGAGTAAGAATCATATTCTACTATTCTAATACACGTTTCTTTCTTGTGGAGCTTCAGATAAATTACTTATGTTGATTAATTTATTTTTTTCTAGTTTTCCTAACTATTTTGGCTTCTTCATTTTGTTTCCTGTTATGATTGTTGAGAAGTATTTTTTTTTTATTTGATTTGTCGGATGGTGTAGTTGAATTAGTCAACAATTATACTCGGTCTTAGCTCCTAATTAATTTTGTTTTATGTTAAATTAAAGTTTGTTATTTTGAATTCAGGTTAATTAGGATTTTGTAGTTGTTTGATCTCCATAGTTACATATGGACCTAACAGCTGCAACTTGATTTCGTCTGAATATGTCAGCTGGAATCCTGAGGAGGATATTTATCCTTACAAAATGTCATCAAACATATGTAGACAATACTTCTTTTCATATATTTTCCAATGCTTCATGATCAAGGATGTGTGTTGGTGGGGGCGTGAAGTTGGTAAAACAAAATCTGTTTATCTAACCCAGCCAGCTAAAGTAGTAAAACTGCATGCTTTAACTATGTAACAGCGCAAGACATGCATACTACTTGGATACCATGGTCTATCGTTTTGGTTACGATATATAACCACTGGATTTAGTATACACAAACAAATTTAGTGATACTTATCTACGAGATTTCAGGATAGATATTGTTAAACCAAAAAAGAGCTACCATTAATAAAAAAATTACTCTTCCTCATCTCAGATTGAAATCGAATGGTTATATCCATGTTACACTTGGATGCAAAGGGAAAATTTGTTTTTGCTGTAGTCTGGTATCTGATGTATGGTTTAGGAGTACACAAACAATCTTTAACACTCAGATGAAACTGAAAATATAAATCCAAGCAGAACTAAGTCTCAGTGTCCTTTTTAATTCTGCTATTATCGTGCAATTTTCAGATAGTGCCAAAGTTTGCAATTTTTATAGTGTGTGATCATATTTTGCTGAAATGTTTTGATCGGTTGTGTTTTTTTATTTATTTGAAATTTCGTATTTTAATGTGTGTGTATATATACACACACACACACACACACACACATATGTGTGTGTATATTTTTACATCCTTAGTAGTACAACTCACAACAACTGTCAAACTACCCACTCTGTAAAGCTCACTCGTACGAAGACTCTGATAACAACTAAAGATATAAAATCAACAAAGAACATATATATCTCTAATATAAGACCAATTCAAAAGAATGCTACAAGACCATAATGAAATAAGACTTTCTCCTAACTACGCTCTCCACACTACTATCCAGAAGACGCACCCTGACCAGAACGAGACAACGACTCCAACTTCTTGAACTTCTTCACTTTCTTCTTTTTCCCATCCTTTAATTTACAATCAAAGAATTACAAGCAGGATTTTCGATTACTCCTAAGTCTGTAGTAGCCTGAAATTCAAAAGTCTCTTCATCGGACCTGTTCTTGCGTGCTGGCTTAGTTCTAGCTGTATTCCAAGTTAATGGCTTATTTCCTATGTTCATCTCATCTGGTAAGGACACATCATTATCATCAGTAGTCAAAAAAGAAATGTCTTTAGGTGTATGGTTATATTTGGCATTCGACGTCAATTGCAAGTGTTGCTTCGTTCGTGATCCACTCGGTCAGACCTTAAGTCCAGCCATACACTTGTACTCATTAGACTGTTGCTCACAATCTTAGTGCAAGCCATGTATTCTATTTGAATATATAGTCATTCTTCCTAATATTATGCTTGAATAATTATTGCCTGCAAACATGTACATGACTCAAGTGTAAGAATATTTTGATGTTCATGTGGCCTATGTGTCTTATGGTTTAATTGTGAGAATTAAGTTCATATTATGTGTTGAAATTTTAACACTAAAGTCGATATCGTGATGGATCGGTTTCGATTAAAGTTGTTAAAATTTGGGGTGTTTATTGTCCATCTTCCCTTGCCTAATTATGTTTAATATATTCCTTTTATGTTGAAATAGTGTTAGCCCACTTTGTGAACTGGGCAACACAAAGTCAAGATGTGAAATATTGAAGAACTTGAAAAACACTGAAACGGGTCGGATCGGAGCAGTGTAGCGGTTCGGATAGGGTAAAGTCTGCTGTTTGGATCGGTGAACTATTGTTGCTGAAGTCAGAGAGGCTCGGCTGTCCGAATCGGAGAGCAACCTACTTCCAGTCGGATCGGAGAGCAACCTACTTCCATTCGGATCGGAAAGCAACCTACTTCAAGTTGGAGCGGAGAGCAACTTGCAACAAAGACAGATCGGAGCGGAGCAGAGTAAAAAGAAGAGAGAATTGGTCCTAAGTTAATCCGGGTCGGATCGGTGACGCCGACCCGAACCCCTTGTGCATACCCTTCCGACCCAAACCTGTCTTCCACATCACTCTCCTGCATAACCGCCTGGTTATTCGGAGCGGCTATGACCAGTTCCTACCCACAACGTCCACTGCTCTGATGCGTTGTCAACATAGAAATCCACCCGAACCCGAGGCTGATGGGATGGATGACACGTGGCTCCGATCCGGATCGGGTTCTAGGCTAATTTTCACCTATAAATACCCCGTCTGGAGACAAAGAAAAGGATCTTTTTTCTGGCACTTTGAGAGTTCAACCACCTTCATAACCCGAATTCCAGCACTCTCGGAAAATCCAAATCTTCTTTCATTATTTGTTTTTAGACAATTGAGTGATTGTAAGTGAGTTGTGAGAGAAATCAAGTGAATATTTCATTGTATTTGCAACTAAATCATTGAAAATAGTGAAAGATAAGTGGACGTAGGCATTTCTTCGCCGAACCACTATAAATCCTGTGTGTTCATTCTTATTTTTGATCTCATTTCATTATGCTTTTAATCAATTTGGGTGTTAGAACCACTTTTTGGTCTAACATTTTGGTGCTTTCACTGAGAAATCATCTGAATTCTTTGTTTTTCGGGATTATCGTTCTACTTTTTGGACCATTGAGTTCAAAGAAGTTAATCCTCAAGTTTCAACGCCCTTGGATATTTGTTGAAGTGATTGTCGAAGAATCATGGCCAAAGGAAAAGGCAAAGAAGTTCAATCTGGTCGAGGAAATGGAGCTGGCGAAGATCAGCAAAATGCGGTTGTAACAAGGTCTCGTGGGCAGAGTTCAGCAGCAGGACGAACCGATGCAGGAAACCCGAACCGCCTTCAGGGGGAGAGCTTCGATCCAATCCGGGTAGGAGATTCTGAAGCAGTGCATTCCCCCAACCTGAACCGAACCAAGCAGCTTGCCATGTACCGACCCGACCAGGCTCCCCATCTCCGAACCGACCCGATCTCCCATCTCCAATCCGACCCGACACTTGGTGATGTTGGAACCTCTACTTGAGTCCCTACGAATGCTCCAATTCCAGCCACCAGGGTCAATGATCAGGTCAATCCATCTGCGCCCATTACTCAAGGAGATTTCTCACGCCTACTTGACATGCTTGAGAGTACTAGGGAGGCTATGAAAGTCCACGAGCGCACCAATCTCATGATGCAGGAAAATATGAGGCTCATGAGCAGGGAGATTAGCGAACTCCGTCGACAGAGGACCCCATCACCGGTTCGTCACACACCAGTGGTTCAGTCTTCTTCTTCCGAGGAAGAGCGGCCCCGTGAACGAAGGCCGCTCGAACGACCTCAGAATTTGGAGCAGCTGACATTCAGATCTTTGGGGTCTCGCGAGGATATTGCACGAGCACTAGGAAACAATGATCCCACTCAGGGGCAAAGGCTCCAGTCCCCTCCTCCCGAGATCGACCGGGAGCGTAGGGAACGGAATAGAGCAGAAGCAGCTTGGAGAAGAAGGGCATCTCCTGAACAAGAGCCCAGAAGGAACCCAGATACCAGGGCCAGGGAATCTGAACGGCACCTAACTAATGCTGATGTACAGGCAATGGTGCGCCAGATTATGTCCGAGAGCCGGAACTATACCAACGAAGATTATGGCATTGAGCGAAGCCATACTCCTTTCACTGACGACATCCTCGACTTTCAGTTTCCCCGGCGTTTTAACCTGCCGCAGATGGACAAGTACATTGGGAGAACTGATCCGGGACAGCATTTGATGCGATACTCGTGGCTCATGAATGCTGCTGCTGCCCCTGATGTAGTGAAGTGTAAAGCATTCCCGATCTATTTAGAAGATGTGGCGTTGTTCTGGTTTACCCGGCTTCCCCCTCGTTCGATTTCGAATTATAGGGAACTGAGCGAACGTTTTATGAATCAGTTCCGACTCCATACCCGAAAGTCCAAAAGTGTCATTGAATTATCAAGAATTAAGCAGGCGCCAGGAGAGTCTTTGAGGTCATATCTTGACCGTTTTAACTTAGCTGTGACTGAAGTTAGTGACCCGCATGAGCCCACCATTCTGATGGCATTAAAGGAAGGAGTCGATCCTGACTCCGAGTTTGGAGATTACCTTTCTGGGAAGACTCCCTCCACGAGAGAGATATTCTATGAAAAGGCTGATATTTATTTAAGACGAGAGGAAGCCAGGGCAAACCGAAAGAGAAAGTCTGAAGCGGCATCAAAAGAAAATGTTCAGAGTAACGTCGTCGTGAAGCAGTTTGGGGAAAGTTCCGGAAAAGTTGAAGTGAACGTGGGAAACAAGAGTGGAAACGACAATTCTGGAAACAGGGGAAACAACAATAACCGTAATACGAACGGTAACAGGAGAAATAGAAATAGGGGAAGTGATCCTAGCAAAAGGCCCCGATTCCAGACTTATGAGAATTATACACCGTTGAACGACACTCTTGAGAATATTTACCTGGATACATACAATGTTTTACAATACAAAAGACCGCCACCTTGTGACTCGACCGAGAAAGAAATGGCAACTGGGAAGTTTTACTTGTTTCATGGAACCCATGGGCATTCAACCAATGAATGTCGGCATTTGAGAGATGTGATTGAGAAGCTGCTGCGTGAAGGGAAACTGGATGAATATAAAGTTGCCCCGAGGGACAGGGGGCAAGGAGAGCAGGCTCCAAAACAGATTCTACCTGCTCCCAAGCCTATAGCGCAGCAGAAAGGCAAGGGAATTGTTATCAACTCCATAGTGGGTGGACCTCACCCGGCAATTCGTAGCTTTAGAGCAATGGATCAATATGTAAATGCTGTCAAACACGTAGATGTGAATGAAGGTGATGATTTGGAAGATATCGCCCCCATAAAACAACAGAAGACAATGTTTGACGACGTGGTATTCCGCAGCAGAGATAATACTGGGATTCAATCACCCACTGATGATCCGTTGGTCATTACTACCACCATTGGGCCGGCCTTGGTTCGTAAGGTGTTAGTAGACAACGGAAGTTCCGTCAATATTTTGTTTAAAAAGTCATTCGATCAGATGAAGCTTGAATCAGAGGATTTGAAGCCATGTGAAGGATGGATCAGAGGCTTCAATGGGGCGTCAACAGCTCCCATGGGATACATAGAATTGCCCGTGACCTTGGGGCAAGGAGAACGCAGAAGAGTGCGGATGCTTTAGTTCGTAGTGTTGGATGTAGATTCGCCTTATAATGCATTTTTGGGGAGGCCTGCCCTTGCTGAATTCAGAGCTTGTATCGCCCCTTGGTGTTTATTGCTTAAGTTCCCAACCGAAGCCGGAACTGGAGTAATGAGAGGGGATCAAGTTTACGGACGGGCCTGCTATGTTGCCGAATTAAAGATGTTGATGAAAGGATTTAACATCGAGAGTAAAGATGCCTCGCCTCCCTCAAAGGGGGGCTCAGCGTAGCAATTAGAGATATCGACCCCGAAGGAGTTGCCCAAAGGAACGCCTGAAGACCTGGATCCCAGAAAAGACGAGGAACCAGAGACTAGAAATGCAACTCCTAATGAAGCGACAGTGGAAATTCCCATTGATAAAGCTGATCCAACAAGAGTTTTGAAGATTGGATCTCAATTGGATCCACGTCGAGCCAAAGAACTAACGGACTTCTTGAAGGCAAACTTGGACGTGTTTGCCTGGACCCACGCTGACATGTGTGGGATATCGCCATCCATTATAAGTCACAAATTAAATGTAAACCCGAAGCATCCCCCTGTGAAGCAAAAGAGACGTATGCTAGGCCCAGAGAGGTCGGTTGCTCTCAAAGAGGAAGTGGAGAAGCTGAAGCAGAACGAATTTATTCGAGATTCGACATATCCCGACTGGATATCGAATCCCGTCTTGGTAAAGAAGCCGAATGGAAAGTGGCGGACTTGCATTGATTTTTCAGATTTGAACAAAGCTTGCCCAAAAGATAGTTTTCCACTTCCCAGGATTGACCAGCTTGTAGATTCGACAGCAGGTCATGAACTTCTCTCTTTCATGGATGCATATTCTGGGTACAACCAAATTCCTATGCACGTGCCAGACCAAGAACATACGAGCTTCATTACGAATTTGGGATTATAATGTTATGTCGTAATGCCATTCGGATTGAAAAACGCCGGAGCCACTTATCAGCGCTTGGTGAACAGAAGTTTTATAATCAAATAGGGAAGACTATGGAAGTTTACGTGGATGATATGCTTGTCAAATCGAAACAGTCCTCCAGCCATACGCAAGACTTGGCGGAAATGTTTGGTATCTTGCGAAAGTATCGGATGAAGTTGAATCCTCTGAAATGCTCATTTGGAGTGGCATCGGGAAAGTTCCTAGGCTTCATTGTGAGCTCCCGAGGAATTGAAATCAATCCTAGCCAGATAGCAGCGATTAGAAACATTGAAGAGCCGAGGAGAATTAAAGATGTCCAAAGTCTTGCAGGGAAAGTAGCTGCGCTGAGTAGATTCATCTCCAAAGCCACAAACAAATGCGTTCCGTTTTTTGATTTGATTAAAAGAGGAAAGAAGAACTTCGAGTGGACTCCGGACTGTGTTGAGGCCTTTCAAAATTTATTGGAACCGCTAGAGAAACCGCCGATTTTGTCAAAGCCAGTGGATCACGAAGAATTGTTTGTTTACTTGGCAGTCTCGGCTCACGCCGTTAGCACCGCTCTGGTTCGAGAAGAAGACAAAGTACAAAAGCCAGTATATTATGTAAGAAAGAAATTAGCAGCGGCAGAGCGCAACTACCCAAAGATTGAGAAGCTCGCTTACAACCTCCTAATCGCATCCCGAAAACTTCGCCATTATTTCCAAGCTTATCCAATAACCATATACACTGACCAGCCCTTGAGGCAGGTGTTGCAGAGACCCGAAGCATCGGGAAGGTTGATCAAGTGGAATATAGAATTAAGTCAGTTTGATTTAAATTTTCAGCCACGAAAGTCGATCAGGGGGCAAGCTCTGGCAGACTTTATAGCAGAATTCAACATCCCAGAGGAGGAAGTAAACGATGACAGAGTGGTTAAGTCCGAGGATGAGTTAAAAATAGATCCATGGAAGCTATACACAGATGGAGCCAAGAACGACCGAAGGTCCGGAGCTGGAATCGTCCTAGTCACTCCTGAAGGACGGTCGTTATATTACGCTCTACGATTAGAATTTTCGGCGACTAACAATGACTCTGAATACGAAGCCCTGATTGCCGGGTTGAAGCTTGCTAAAGACCTCGGAGTAAAAATGTTGGACATATTCTGTGACTCTAAAATTGTTGTTTGCCAAGTGCGAGAGGAATTTGCGGCTCGGGGACCTCGACTTATCGCCTACCTCGGGAAAGTAAGAGAGCTATTGAGCAACTTGGAGCGATACAATATAACACATATCCCAAGGGCCGAAAACCAGAAGGCGGACAGGTTGGCAAAGCTAGCTAGTTCCGACAATCCAGAAGAAACTGAAATAATTCCAATTGAAACATTGGAATCGCCAAGCTTTGAGTTGATGGAAATTGAGTTCGCTTTCAAAGCGGAACCGAAGAAGGAGTCGTGGATGACCCCAATTAAGAACTTCCTTAAGAATGGGACACTCCCATCAAAGAAGAGTGAGAAAAGGGCTATAGTTCGCAAGGCTACCAGATATGTCATACAAGATGATATTCTTTATAGGCAAGGATTTTCTATGCCCCTGTTACGATGTATTGCACACGACGACATCAAACGTGTACTAAGAGAAGTGCACGAAGGTGAGTGTGGAGATCATACAGGAGGCCAGACTTTAGCAAAAAAGATATTGCGATATGGATACTTCTGCCCCACAATTAATAAAGATGCAGTTGATTATTCATGACGCTGCGATAAGTGCTAGAGATTTGCCAAAATCCGCAGGGCACCGTCAACCCTACTCAAATTAATGGTGAGTCCTTGGTCATTTGCCACGTGGGGAATTGATATCATTGGAGTTCTACCGATTGCTAAAGGAGGAGTGAAATATGCAATAGTCGCTGTGGACTATTTTACGAAGTGGGTGGAATATGAGCCCTTGACCAAAATCACGGCAAGAAAAGTGATAAGTTTCGTGGTTAGAAATATTATATGCCGATTTGGGATCCCGAGAACCATTATAACTGACAACGGAACCCAATTTGATGGTACAGAATTCAGAAATTTCTGCCAGAAATATAAGATCGACAAGCGATACACTGCGGTTGCTTATCCGCAGTCGAATGGGCAAGTTGAGGCAATAAACAAAGTAATAAAATCCATCCTCAAGAAACGGTTAGAGCGCGCAAAGGCAAAATAGGTTGACGAATTGCCCCTAGCTTTGTGGGCGTATCGGACAACATTTAAGACGGCTACTAGTCACACCCCTTTCTCTCTCTCCTTTGGCTCAGAAGCAGTAATTCCAGTTGAGCTGGAAGTTCCTTCCCGCAGGGTGACGTATTATGACCCGATGACGAATCGGGCACTCTTACTTGAGTCTCTTGATGAAGTCGAAGAAAAAAGGGATGAAGCAGATTTGCGTGCGGCAAGACATCCACGTCAGATGGCACGCTATTACGACAAAAAAGTTTGCCTCAGGACTTTTGAACCAGGAGATTTGGTGCTAAAGAGAGTCTTTCCATCCCTTCCTCACCTCGGTCCAAAGTGGGAAGGACCCTTTGTCATCCAACGGAAACTTGAAAAAGGAACCTTCAAGTTAACGACCGTAGATGGCGAAGAAGTCCCTAGAGCATGGAATGCCCAACACTTAATGCGATATTTGGATTAGAAATGTTGTACTCTTTGTTATTTTTCTTATGAACTCTGTAAAAAGGCACGACTTGCCTTGGGAAAATCTGATGATATGAATAAAGGACTATAAAGTGGATGTAGGCTACGACTTAGCCGAACCACTATAAAAATATCGTGTGTTATTTACTTTTATGCATTATATATATACATACATCGACTATTCTGTTGTGATTACGGAATACAAGATGATTCAAAACCTGAGAAGGTTGAAGACAGTTTAAACATAAGAAAAAGCACAACGACTATTTGTGCGACAAGACATAAAAGAATGAGAAAACGACATTCTTAACTCTAACTCTCCAGAGAGAGAGAGAGTATAAAAGCGTCTTCGACTGAGCGCTGAAAAAGAAATCCTTCCCCTAACTCTAACTCTCCAGAGAGAGAGAGTATAAAAGCGTCTCCGACTGAGCGCTGAGAAAGAGATCCTTCCCCGCTGAAAGACCGGGGAATGAATAGATTGCTGAGCTCGAACTCTAACTCTCCAGAGAGAGAGAGAGAGAGAGTATAAAAGAAATGCTAGAAAAAATGACAGGCACTGGCGACACAGGAAATGCTATCCCGTCAGAAAATTGGGAGCATTCAGGTTGCTTGATTAAGCCTTAAATAATTTGTGAGAATTGACTGGAGGAATATGTGTATACACATATTTCCTCGCTCCGTAACTTCATTTCATAACTATAGTATGACAGGCATTTTAACATAAGTGCAGAACTACTGACAAACAGACATTGCAGGAAATGAATTACTTTTTATTTATAAATGAATGAATTTGTACAGGAAAATAGCTAAAAAAGAAGGTGCAAGAGCCACTCTTGTAGCAACAATTGTTGGTTCGCAAAATGCTAAAACGACACAAGGCAATTCACTATTTAGACTTCGAGTGAGCCTTGGACTTCTTGGCGGCTTTCTCCGCATCCTTTGCCTCTTTCTCGGCCTCTGTCAAGATTCGTTTTGATTTCTTCTTTCCTGAAGATGCGGTGCTGGAACCGGTAGACTTCTTCCCGGAGGGCGGAGCGCTGGAATCAAGAGAAGATTTTTTAGCAAGTTCCTCTGTAATAGATCTAGTTGAGAGCTTAACAACTAACCTTGATCCCGCATCCACAACTGCGAGAGGCTTGAGGGCTTCAGGGTCTAGTTCTTCGGCATTTAATTGCAAGCGTTTGTCTTGATCAGCTTTCATTGCAGCCAAAGTAACATCATCAGCATTTTTTGACTCCCCGACTATTGCAACTTCTGGTTCCTCCTCATGACTTCCGTCACCGCCATCATCCTTTAAAGCTGCTATCATTTCTTCATCATGGGGAGTGTCGGCCTTAGTCGGCTCACTTCTTTCTCCCAAGTCTATAGGAGCAGCCTTGTCCTCCCCTCCTTTTGCCTTTTCCGTAGGCTCTGCCCCAGCGGTGGCTCCCTGAGTCACATCTGTCTTTCCGGATTGCTCAATACCTACAGAATGAGAAGCAACAGTTATCAACTCAGGCGAAAACAATGGGTTTTTCATCGATTTCTCAATCACGTGGCGAAAGGTAGAAATAGCCTTGACAAATTGAGGAGAAAAGGTAGGGATACCTTCCGAAGACTTCTCAGCGGGGGTAACTGGTGTCTCTAATGCCATTTCAGGGATTGGAGATAGCAGAGTTGTTCGGGGGATTCCCGGATTTTCGGGGTCATACCCCTCTACTTCCGAAGTCGCGGGGGCAGCAGAAGAGGAACCAGTCTCGGGAATGTTTTTCTGTTTAGTCCTTCGCCTCTCTTCTTCCATAGCCTCAGCAATGAGGCGGCGTCCTTCAGTTAGGCGCTCTGGCTCATCATCCCTCAAGTATTTTTTCATTAGCTTATCTTCATCGATGGAATCGACATTGAGCTCCTCTTTTTCCCACTCGACGATCTGATTCCGTACTTGAACTAGAGTGGATGGATAATCCTCAATCCAAGAAATGTTTCGACGACGAATGATATGTGCGAAGAATTCAATCATTAATTCATCGAAACCCTGAATATCAGCCTCCGCCTCTGACAATTGTTTGCGGGCCTCCTCCGCAGATTTGATAGCACACTCAACGTTGCCCTCCGCCAGGGCAGCTCTGTTCTCTGCCTCTAGTAGCTTTGAAGCCAAGTCAGCATTTTTCTTTTCCAACTCAGCATTCCTCTTTGCTAACTCGGCATTTTTCCGTTCGAGGTCAGTGTAAGCAAGGCGCGTCTTAGCAGCTTCTGACTTAGCATCATCAGCTTGCTTTTTTAACTCAGAACGCTCTTGAGTGTGAGATTCAAGCAAGTCATGATAACGTTTTTGCATATCCTCAAATTGTTGCTTGAAGTTGGTAGCGTCCCTCTGAGCAATAGCAAGCTGGGCCTGTGTGTCCTCCAAATCTTTACCTAGGTTCTTTAAGGCCTTTGCATCTTCTTCCGTGGTTTTTTGCATTGAATTAGCATTCGTGATCAGAGTACGGATAATTCTGGAAAGGTTGCGTGAATATTTAAACATCTCAAAATACTGTTTTTCAACTGCGTCTATCTTTGCTTTGGCCTCGTCTGCCCACTTGGAAGAAATAGGTTCGAGGGCAGGTAAAAAGTCAAAGTCTCGTAGTAATGTTCAGGAAATTGCTCCTCCAAATACGCCAGCTTGATTGCAGCCTCCGCATCTAGTGGTGGAGGAGCGGGGATCGTTAATTCAGTGTCCCTGCGTGTGGAGGATTCAATAGTTTCTTTGTTTGTCCTAGGTCGTTTAGTAGCAGGGACCTTGCGTTTACTTCGAGATTCGGTATCTTTTGGAGGACTTCTCTCTCTGCTGCGCTTTTCATGGGAAGAGGTGGAGTCTTTCGATTGTGGGCTGTCCTCTTCCCTACGGCTTTGATAACCTTTGTATTTCTCTTGATTCGAACGAACGGGAGAGCGAGAACGTGAGGGTCGAGAGCGATAGGGATCATAAGGCCTCCTCTCCTCCCTACTGCGATCATCGCGGCGATCATACTCGATATCCTGAGGTGGATTAGACATGCTGCGGCGAAGCTTCCTGATATCATAGTAAGATCGAGACATCGTGCATGCACAATAAGACAAACGAAATTCAGAATCAATGGATTCACAGAGAAAGAGGTGCAGTGAATGCTAATGCTGTTGTATAAAGTGTGTCCTAAGTGGTGTGTTTCCCCCCCAACCAACCCGAGTCTGAAGCTAGACTAGTACGGGCAGGCTCTTTGGCCTTAGCAGGAGTGGTCTCTTCAGAAGAGGTGAAAACTAAAGGATCCTTCCTAAAATCCTCTGAAGTGTATATAGTTTCAGGTAAGGGGAGATCCCCCAAACCCTGAAATATTTGGTCATCAGTACTAGGGACATCTCCCTCGGAAGCATTAAGTGGCGACTCTTTGGAGGATGTTGACTTTTCCAGAGAAGTAGCCTCCTCGGGGGTAGTATATCCTTCACGATGCTTTTCGGCCAGGTTAGCCAATTCGTCATCTTGAGTAGAAGATGGAGAAGGTGAAGTTTGAAGAGGCACTGTAGGAACACCCGAGCCTTCTCATGTCTCTGGGACTACATCCACTGGAGGAATATATACGTATGGAGCCGTCCCATGACCAATACTACGAAAAACGGATAACAGCCCATGAAAGTGAAGATATTCGTCCTTAAGGACTTCATCGATAGTCAAGAATTTTTGATCGCCATTAAGAAGTTGGTGCATCCGGTCAAAGAACACCTAATCTGATATTTGTTTTGGATTGTCGACTGCAAACAAAAAGGAAAACAAGTTAAGGTGATGACTCGAGTGTATAGAGCCCGGATTTAGAAAATCAGTGCTTTACTTGATTTCGTCCACCTCCTGGCACATCCAGGCTGTCGCTTCACATAGAACCATTCCAGTCTGGAATCTCCAGCTTTACTGCTGAATGACGCCAAGATTATCTTTCTCTTAGGAACAGACTCAAAATAGCAGAAAGATGGAGTCTCTCGAGTCCGATGCTTGAAGTTATAGAAGAAATGAACGTCATCGAACGTGAGCTCTATGCCTAAGATCTCACGGTATGCTATGTACAAAGTGTGCAAGTAGGCATAAGAATTGGGATGCAGCTGCATGGGGGCAATCCGCATTTGTCTTAGAAAGTCAACGATGAAGGGAGAAAATGGAGGGATAGCGCCGACCATACACATCAACCGAGTGACCGCCATATATCCTTCTGGAGGGTTGTGGGGACGGTCAGAGCTTGAAGGCACTAGAGTGTCCCTTTTCATTATCCCATATTTCAAACAAATTCGGATAAGTCGATCGTTGTCGATTGTTGATTCAACGGAATCTGGAGGTGATTCCAATATGACAGCCGATTCAAACTCATCAGGAGCCTGGTTGTCGCCAACCCCTCCTTCCTCTTCAAAACCTAAAGAAATTTCATTCTCTGAAGACACTTCGTCACTTTTACGATTTCCGATGTCGTAGTCTGAACCCTCATTATCCCATTCTGGATCCGACGGAGAAGATATGTCGTCGAGAGTAATTTTGTTAGAAGTTTAGGGGCTTCTTTCCTCTCAGCTAGTCTGGAAGAGCGTCTGGGTCTCATGGTCATAAAACTATTGAAGAAACAATAGCACAAATTAGAGCAAATTAGCCCGTATCCCCCCGTGCATGTGTGCAAACTAAAGTGTAAACAGTGTATATGGAAAGTGCAAGGTAAATGTTTAAAAGTGCGACGAAAAAGTTTGGCAAAATATAAAGAGTTGAAGTAGTTCTTGATGTCCAGTAACGTTCGCAAGACACTATCCTAACTGTCCATTAAATTGAAGATTATGCCGAAAGTTGATTGGGCCAGTTAGACGAGTTTTTATGCGTTAAGGTATACTGTGCTTTGGTTCGGTTCGGGTGCATTTATTGGGATCGGATCGGGGGCGTGGCCTTAGGCTTGGATATCTCATTAAAACTCAGAAATCAAAATCGGATCGGATCGGAGGCAAAGTCCCCTAACGGATCGGATCGGATCACGTAGTTATACTTCTCCTCCATCATCTTACGGTCCGACCCGATCCGGTTAGGTAGGCTCCTTTCCCCTTTCCTTAAATACTTGCTCCGACCCGATCCGATCTCCTGGATTCCTTTTCTTTTTTCTTTCTTTGCTTGCCCCGACCCGGTCCGACCTCCTGAATTTCCTTCCTTCTTCCTTTGTTTTTTTACCTTCCATATCCCTCCGAACCGAACCGATTCCCTATTATCTTCTTCTTCTCCTTCACCCTCTTTCTTCCCTAACCGACGCCAAGGCCAATTTCGTGCCAGTCACTCAAATCAAAGCCAAGCAATTATACGCTGGCGCACTCAACAACGGATTATAATCTCCTCCGTTCCAACCTCGAGACGACGACGAGTTTACTGGTGATGATGACGAGGGGGGGTCACGGTGGCGAAGTTGTCCAAATTTCATACTCAAATCATCCTAATCGTTTACGAATCCGAATCGAGAGCAATTAAAGAAGGAATTATCTAAAGTTTCATGACCTACCAATGTAATTACTTCAAGAATTAAAGGGAATTTTGATGCTTCAGGGGTTAGGTTTTTCTTTTTCGTTTTGCAGAACTCGGGGAGTAAAACAGTAAGAATGAGAGCGGGATGAAGAATCAGTTTATATAGGGGAGTAGGGTGTCCATTCGTCTCCCCATTCGGATCGGCAGCCCAGTAGAAGAACCCCCATTCGGATCGGATGGACAGTCCAGAAGCAAAAATTGACCCAATAGTCCAGTGAAAAATAGAAAGGAGAAGGGGTCTGTTCGGATCGGAATCCGAACCTAACCGATTTCTTTAGCCCAGCAACGAAGTAAGATGAAATTTGAAGAAAAAGATGAAAACACAAGGAAAATCAAAAGAAAAATTACCTCGAAGAGCGCTGTGCAATGATAATCAAAGCATGCTCCGTCTCCAACAGAAGCATCCTTTGAGGGGGCAAAATGTTAGCCCACATTGTGAACTGGGCAACACAAAGTCAAGATGTAAAATATTGAAGAACTTGAAAAACACTGAAACGGGTCGGATCAGAGCAGTGTAGCGGTTCGGATAGGGTAAAGTCTGCTGTTCGGATCGGTGAACTATTGTTGTTGAAATCAGAGAGGCTCGGCTGTCCGGATCGGAGAGCAACCTACTTCCAGTCGGATCGGAGAGCAACCTACTTCCATTCGGATCGGAAAGCAACCTACTTCAAGTTGGAGCGGAGAGCAACTTGCAACAAAGACAGATCGGAGCGGAGCAGAGTAAAAAGAAGAGAGAATTGGTCCTAAGTTAATCTGGGTTGGATCGGTGACGCCGACCCGAACCCCTTGTGCATACCCTTCCGACCCGAACCTGTCTTCCACATCACTCTCCCACATAAGCGCCTGGTTATTCGGAGCGGCTATGACCAGTTCCTACCCACAACGTCCACTGATCTGATGCGTTGTCAATATAGAAATCCACCCGAACCCGAGGCTGATGGGATGGATGACACGTGGCTCCGATCCAGATCGGGTTCTAGGCTAATTTTCACCTATAAATACCCCGTCTGGAGACAAAGAAAAGGATCTTTTTTCTGACACTTTGAGAGTTCAACCACCTTCATAACCCGAATTCCAGCACTCCCGGAAAATCCAAATCTTCTTTCATTATTTGTTTTTAGACAATTGAGTGATTGTAAGTGAGTTGTGAGAGAAATCAAGTGAATATTTCATTGTATTTGCAACTAAATCATTGAAAATAGTGAAAGATAAGTGGACGTAGGCATTTCTTCGCCGAACCACTATAAATCCTGTGTGTTCATTCTAATTTTTGATCTCATTTCATTCTGCTTTTAATCAATTTGGGTGTTAGAACCACTTTTTGGTCTAACAAATAGCATTTGCAGTTCTTTATACATAATGCAGTTATATAACTGCTGCAGTCTTGGACTCTTTTGAATTTGAAAAAGAAACAAAACAATGCATATAAAAGGGAGCAGCTTCTTTTCTCATGACATAACTGCAATATAACAGTCTATAAAATATACTGGTCGTTCTTTCCATCAAAAAAAAGAGAGAGAACAAAAAAAAAAGAGAAAGGCAAAGGGAGGAAAAGAATCATTAGCAGTGACAAGACTGACATCAACATGGAATCCGGTTAGTGATTCATATCCAATTATATATAATAATTAATGCTTTAATTGTGTTAAGTTTAAGATCCCGTTAATTTATTTTTTGTTTTGGAATGATTCATTAATGAAAATAAGAAACAGTAAAGATTTCATTAATGAAAATCGAAAATAGAATTTTGGCTATCAATTATTTCATCAATGGAAATCAGAAACATCAAAGATTTCATTGATGGAAATCAAAACAGAATTAAAGGCTAACAAGTGGTATCGGAGCAGTTTAGACTTGACATAATTTGCCAATTCATGGATTTATTGCTTTCTTTTAATCTGTCAATAATAACAGTGGAATTCCCATTAATGATGCAAGTCTATATATAAAATAAAACGTAGGATCATTTTATATATAAATATATTTAAGTATGGTGTGCCATATAAGTTAAAGTATTTAATCAATGGATTGAATTGTCTGTAGTTTGATGGAATATGTATGTTAACTAGCCAAAAGCTCGTTTGGGCATTCTGTCAAACTAATTGCACTACGCCAACCTTGGTCAAATACCAATCTGGAGTAAACAGCAGCCTCCTCCTGGTCGAGCTTCCCCTTGGTCGGTCTAGAGCTTCAGTCTTGGTCGGTCAAACAAAGCATGCTGGCGAGGACAAGCAACTATCACCTGGATCAAGCCTCCTCCAAGCTGGTCGTACAGACTTCGGGCGCTGGTCGGTTTCCCCTCTCCTAGTACTGATCGCTCGAGCATCAGCTAGCTGGTCATCCACTCTCCCCTGATCGAGAAACATCACTGAACGAGCATTAACTGGTCGGACATCAGCCTTGGGATCGAGCGGAGAGCCTTCATTACTGTGGTCGAGCCAGAACGAGCCGTCAGGTCAAACACCATCAGCCCAGGATCAAGCAGCTCATCACCATCTGGTCGGTCTGCAGTTCATAAGGTGATCGGCCTCAAGTATAAAAGGCAGTGTCAGCATGCAAGCGGATAGCAAACGTTGGTGGAATGACAGCTGGCATGAGCTGTAAAGTTCCTGGTCGGTACTGTTCAGAAGATTTTGGGTCGGTATCATGTTATATCAATGTTGGTCGGTCATATAAGTCAAAGGCTGATCGGCCATGTTGCACCATCCTGGTCGGTCATATTGCATACCCAATGGCATTTTCGTAAATAAGTTTATAACCGACCCAAGATCTACACTCTATAATTACAAGACTGCCACTACCCCTCAACTACAACTATAAATAGCTCCTTTCTCCACACTTTTAAAGGAGGATTCGAAGACCCCGAAGGGCTGAAAAAATGGCTTCCCCAAGCCATTCTCAAACTCCATCCATGGCTTACAAAGCTCCACTCATCTCCATCCATTAATCGATCACTTTCATAGGAGATTCACGAGTAAGATCCATTCAAACTCCATTCAAGCAATACAAATCTCCATTTATCCTCTCTAAAAACTTAGATCTACCATTGGAATGCTATGGAATCGAAGAGATCTACCTTTAAAGTGAAGTGTTGAAGACTTTTCATCCATTTCAATCAATATTTGAGGGGATCCAACCGTTCCATTAGCGAATTTAAGTGCGATTCAAATGAAAGTGGGAAAAAATGAGAGATGCATTGTAAATTGAGAGAGATTTGTATGGCATTGTACTTGGCATCATGAAAGTGATAATGGAAAGTGTTTACATAGTGGATGTAGGTCACATTTGACCGAACCACTCTAAAAATTGTGTGTTCTCTCTTATTGCTTTGTTTTTGCGAATTGCGGTCTCATTTTTCTTCATACACGCTTTCATAGTGCCTTGCCCTTAATTTGGTGGCGTGCTTTCTTAGCACCTTACCTCTAATTGGGTGACGCGCTCTTTAAAGCATTGTATTTGGTGTTTGATCATTTTCCGATTAAAACATTTGGCGCCCACCGTGGGGCCGTGTCTGCATCACCTTCCTTCACTTTGAAGTTCTAAGCCTACTCCCACCACAGATTCCGCAAATCTCAGATCTGGACCAATCGACGAGCTATCGTCCAAATTTAAAGCTCTATCCGAGGTAATGGCCAAATCAAAGAAGACCACTAGCAATATCATCGAAGGAAATGATAATGTTGCTAACGTCGAAACTACTCCACTCACCAACTGCTTTGAAGGTGGAGAAAATTCAATATCTGGACCAGGAGTAACCAAAGCGGAATTGGATGCCGTCGCCGCAAACTTGAGCCAACGCATGGACGCTTCCAACAAAGCCTTAATCGATGCTAATAAAACTCTTGTGGATGCTAATCAAGCTTTGATGGATAAAGTGAGCGCTCTCCTCAACGCTCAAGCAAACCCCGCTCCTCCTCCGCAAATCCATGTCAACCTTGAGGAGAATGCAAATTCATCGGCCTCTGATCCTCATAATGACGATGCTAATGTCGAGGACTCAAAAATGGAAGCTGAAAACCATCCCGATCGAAATAACCAACAAGTTGCAAGTCCCGTCAAGGGGGCAACTTCCCATAGGGGAAGTAAAAGGCTCAGATCCTCTAAACGCGATCGCTCGCCACGTCGAGCATCCGGATTAGAGATCGAAGTCCACTCCCCGGAACGACACAACTCGAAGGAATATATCACGGATGTGGTAAAGCAATTTATGAAAGACAACATGCCTCGCAAGGATTGTGAGAGGGAATGGGACTTCTCTCTCGGCAAAAGTATGTTCACAAAGAGGATCCGCAAGGCTGAATTCCCCAGAAAATTCACTCATCCTACTCTGCCGCCGTATAACGGAAATTCTGATCCAAATCAATTCTTGTACAAATACGAGTGGCACATGAATGCAGCTAAAGCAACGGACGAGATCAAGGGTTTGTGCTTCCCGCTCTACCTAGAAAGCGTCGCATCGCTATGGTTCACGAGGCTCCCGCCCAAATCCGTTGACCGATTTGATGATTTAACTCTCAAATTCAAAGAGCAATTTAGATTGCAAGCTACCAAAGCTAAGGACGTTATCTCTCTTACATCCATGAGGCAGAATTCAAGAGAGTCTGTCAAAGCTTTTCTCAAAAGGTTTAATGATGTTGTATCTGAAGTAGGGAATCCCGAACCTCGCATGATCTTAATGTCTCTAATTGGCGCCATAGACAAGAACAACGAGTTTGGTAAATGGATCAAAATGAAAGAGCCAAATACGCTTGAGAAATTCCATAAAAAGGTCGAGGAATACATGCGAGTTGAAACTGGTCCAGTACCTCTTCATATTATCGACGCTAACCCACTTCTTGAAGCTCCCAAAAGCGCCGATGTTCGGTTTAATCAGCGCAATGACCAGGGGCAGAAAGGAGCCAATGATGGGAAAAACAACAAGGCAAACAAGAAGTTTCACTTTTACGATCCATCAGAACTCACTCATCTAAATGATACCATAGAGAACATTTTCCTTTCCACCAAGGATACTGAACACTATCCAGAACCTCCAAAGTTCAAGGTTACATAGAAGGTCCTGGACTCCGGGAAGTTCTGTCGACTCCACAAGCTGCCGGGTCATGATACAAATGAATGCAAGATTCTCCAAAGCGTAATTGAGGAAATGATTCAGAATGGAAAACTGCAACAGTACGTCAAGAATCTGCAATCCTCAAACACTGCTCATACTTCCCAGGAGCAAGGCTTTCCTACTCAACTAGGCCCAGAAAAACGAGTCAAAAACAAGCCAATCATCAACTGAGGGCTAATGGGATTCTCGTTTCAACGGCTCAGAATAAGCGATCGTCATCGCTATTTCTTTACTTACTGCTTTGTTACTTGCTTTACTTTCCATTTTGCTTTCTGTCACATTCAGAACTTCTTGTAAAAAACTTGTAATATTGCATAAGGATTGTACTGAACAATATCTCTATGAATGAAGTCATGCTTACTTGTTATAGGACAAATGCTTGCTTCCTCGAAACCCGATGCACTATGGCGAACTGCACAACACTTATTCAAGCATGGGATGCACAAAGAGTCAACACACCTAAGTGCAATCATAAAAACACCATCTTGAAGGGTGATTAGAAGGGATGGCCAGAGATCAGACGGTGGAGAGGTCAACAAGCATATCAAAAATCAACGCCACAGGTTGTAAGTTCCAAGGGGCAACTTGCGCTCAATCACGCACACTTGCCATGATCAAGTGCTTCCAGTACAAGGCCGATGTTCGCTCCACAGGATAACGCAAACCTCGCAAATCCCAAAAGGGCGCGACTTCTCAATCCGGTTGCAATTGCTTATCATAACTAAGCGCATCCAACGCGACTGTTTGAGTTTGCCTCATGGGTTCCCAAACCTCACAAAGGGAAGATCCCTGAAAAGTTGACCAAGTCCTTGGCTCCTAACGAGATGCGATCCGCAAGCGTTGACCACACGATACATCGAGGTGACTCACCGAGTTGAACAACCCGTGAAGGAACAAGCGACTACTTATGGCCCAGATTCCTAAATCGAGATCGTTTGCCATGTCAGGCATCTGGTAGAAGAACTGGCATCTGTCCCACGGATCAAAATATAAGACCTCCCATGCGGGGCATAAAAAATTCTAGCCTCTCTTTGTGAGAGCAACGGCGAAAGTCCTCCCCATGCGGGGGCATCAAAACCCAAGACCTCCCATGCAGGTCACAAAAAAGTCTAGTCCCTCTTCGTGAGAGCAACGGCGAAAGTCCTCCCCATGCGGGGGCATCAAAACCCAAGACCTCCCATGCGGGGCACAAAAAAGTCTAGCCCCTCTTTGTGAGAGCAACGGTGAAAGTCCTCCCCATGCGGGGGCATCAAAACCCAAGACCTCCCATGTGGGGCACAAAAAAGTCTAGCCCCTCTTCGTGAGAGCAACGACGAAAGTCCTCCCCATGTGGGGGCATCAAATCCCAAGTCCTCCCCTAGCGGGGGCATCCAACATAAAGTCCACCCCGAGCGGGGGCATAAAACCCAGAGTCCTCCCCTAGCGGGGGCACCTCACATAAGACCTTTTCAAGCGAAGGCAGAAAGATGTAATGGCTTCTCCAAGTAGAAGTCCCAAATTTATCATTCAAATTCAAAATCGAATACCATGTCTACGCAGACAATGTTTAACAAATCATAATTGTTAAGCAAAGCAGTTCTGTGCAGATATGACATTCAATTTATCATACATCATTTATTAATGTTTAACTAACCTGTTATTGATGTGGACGATCAATAACAACGTATAAGTCCAAAATCGTGCAAGTGCTTGTTTTCATTATAGAACAGGTGCTACAGAACATATAAGTCTAGTCGACGAGTTCAAAAGCTATGATGAATTCCAACGCAGACCATGATAGCAACATTATTTTCGAAGCCCGTATTTCTCACAAGTGAGAAACACAAGCTTCGAGGGGCAAATGTTAACTAGCCAAAAGCTCGTTTGGGCATTCTGTCAAACAACATAATTGTACTACGCCAACCTTGGTCAAATACCAATCTGGAGTAAACAACAGCCTCCTCCTGGTCGAGCTTCCCCTTGGTCGGTCTAGAGCTTCAGCCTTGGTCGGTCAAACAAAGCATGCTGGCGAGGACGAGCAACTATCACCTGGATCAAGCCTCCTCCAAGATGGTCGTACAGACTTCGGGCGTTGGTCGGTCTCCCCTCTCCAAGTGTTGATCGCTCGAGCATCAGCTAGCTGGTCATCCACTCTCCCCTGATCGAGCAACATCACTGAACGAGCATTAACTGGTCAGACATCGGCCTTGGGATCAAGCGGAGAGCCTTCATTACTGTGGTCGAGCAGAACGAGCCCTCAGGTCAAACACCATCAGCCCAGGATCAAGCAGCTCATCACCATCTGGTCAGTCCGCAGTTCATAAGGTGATCGACCTCAAGTATAAAAGGCAGTGTCAGCATGCAAGCGGATAGCAAACGTTGGTGGAATGACAGCTGGCATGAGCTGCAAAGTTCCTGGTCGGTACTATTCAGAAGATTTTGGGTCGGTATCATGTTATATCAATGTTGGTCGGTCATATAAGTCAAAGGCTGATCGGCCATGTTGCACCATCCTGGTCGGTCATATTGCATACCCAATGGCATTTTCATAAATAAGTTTATAACCGACTCAAGATCTACACTCTATAATTACAAGACTGCCACTACCCCTCAACTACAACTATAAATAGCTCCTTTCTCCACACTTTTAAAGGAGGATTCGAAGACCCCGAAGGGCTGAAAAAATGACTTCTCCAAGCCATTCTCAAACTCCGTCCATGGCTTCCAAACCTCCACTCATCTCCATCCATTAATCGATCACTTCCATAGGAGATTCACGAGTAAGATCCATTCAAACTCCATTCAAGCAATACAAATCTCCATTTATCCTCTCTAAAAACTTAGATCTACCATTGGAATGCTATGGAATCGAAGAGATCAACCTTTGAAGTGAAGTGTTGAAGACTTTTCATCCATTTCAATCAATATTTGAGGGGATCCAACCGTTCCATTGGCGAATTTAAGTGCGATTCAAATCAAAGAGGGAAAAAATGAGAGATGCATTTTAAATTGTGAGAGATTTGTATGGCATTGTACTTGGCATCATGAAAGTGATAATGGAAAGTGTTTACATAGTGGATGTAGGTCACATTTGACCGAACCACTCTAAAAATTGTGTGTTCTCTCTTATTGCTTTGTTTTTGCGAATTGCGGTCTCATTTTTCTTCATACACGCTTTCATAGTGCCTTGCCCTTAATTTGGTGATGTGCTTTCTTAGCACCTTACCTCTAATTGGGTGACGCGCTCTTAAAAGCATTGTATTTGGTGTTTGATCATTTTCCGATTAAAACAATGTAGTAGCCCGAAAATCTGTACCAATTTGAGCTGACTAATATCCTACACATTCAACTCAAAATGCACGAAAATTCAGATCATTAATAGAAAGAAGTAAGAGGATGAGAGGGATAAGATAGAACTAACAGAATAGAAGACGAAGAACTCAACCGAACAGAATCAGAGTAAACTCGAAACTCTCAGCGGAACGAATAAAATGTATTATATAACATAACTTTCAAATACAAATTTGAATTTGTATATACATACCATATCAGAGTATAACTCATTTACATCACAGCGGAAATAATCTCTAAATAATTAGTGGTGAAGCTTCCTACTTTGAGCTCCTCCAAGTAAATCTTTAAAAGCCTGAAATACTTGACTGTCCGAACAAATTTGGGCACTCAAAAGTTTAGGGAAAACAAACAAAATGAACTCTGGGTCAGTCATGGGACTGGTGTGAGTAAACTCCAACCATTTGTTTAACTTTGAAATCCTTTTGAAACAAAAGGATAATAGCAAGACCAGCCCACACATAAACATGTACGGTTTTTACCTTACTATAACCCAAAACACTTTGATATCAAAATCTAGTGATATTATAGTAATGTCTAATCAATATAAATATCCAAGTAGCAGAACGCTTGCATCTCACGCTCCACATATATAGTATAAAATCATAAACCGTAGGGCTCTTATTGGAGATTAGATTCCAACAGACAAGGTATGTGAGCACCTTCCGATCAGTGTACTCTAGAGGGTATACACCTGGGTTCAACAAGAACATCTTGCAACCCGGCCTCACATGACCGACCACTCATTTAGCTTGAGTGTATGAAATATTTTGCCATCCACGGTTGTTGGCCATCCAACCGTCGTCCGAAGATACATAGTCGAAAAGAAGAACAAATATGAATTTTCTCTAGATCGGTAACAATACACCCTACTTGGGTATGACCCAACTAGCCATGCTGCCCAGCCCAACTTCTGTCATATCCGGTTTGTGAGGCTAGACGCTACATCTATCTTCAAAACATCTGATCACCCTTCACTTTGAATGCCACATCATCAAACCCGTCAATTCAATGATTGATTTCCAAAAATATCACGGGTATAAAAAGCAAAGAGGAACGAATTCCTCCGCCACCAGACGTAATACCTTTAAAAGATCAACTATACGTGATTTGTTAGGTATACTCTGTCAGACACTCGTCCATACAAGTTGTCCTCGGACTGGACAAATGAAAGCACCACTCTGAACAGGACGACCCTTGCATTTCACTCCGTCTTCAATTTTCTTCAGCATAATATAATTCACAGTGCTTATGACTATACGGAGTGATTTTCGGCTAATAATTCCAACCGGTCTCTCCATATCGACAACGATGGTCAAAACACTTCGATAGTCGGTTATTTAACTATCGAAGTAAAACAATTATCCATTTAAATTTACACTAAGCATCAAACAAATCACTGGCCCTTTTATTTAACATTACCTTTCTAGTTTTCATATCTTCCCAGATATTTCCCAAAACCCGTTTAGCCCTTCATATTTCTTGGAAAACATTTCCAGTTATTTAAACCTTTATAGGGAATAGTGTTATATATAATAATCATGTTTTAACCTTGGTTAACAACGTAAATTTATCGTTATAGTTTTAAAAAAACTTGCAATACGCTGTAATATTCCCCCTTTTATAACTAATGCAACACGCTGTAATATTCCCCCTTTTATAACTAATGCAATACGCTGTATTATTCCCTTTTTTATAACTAATACAATACCCTGTAATATTCCCCCTTTTATAACAAATGCAATACGTTGTAATATTCCCCCTTTTATAATTAATACAACACGATGTAATATTCCCCTTTATAACTAATCTTGACATAACAAACATGCTTAAGCCTAGTCAACAACGTTATTATATTGTTATAGTTCAAACAGTACATATAAAACAAACAGTACATAGAAATATTGAGGAATCCGGTCGGATTCCTCCAACCGGTTTACTGCATCCACAGATATTAGTCAACACAAATCACATAAATTCTATAATATGGAATATTTTAATCGATAAAATTGGTATCTGGCTAATGATGTATATATGCAACGATATATCTATAATTCCACCAATTGAACTGTAATTCCCCTAAACGACCATCACATAACATTCAACGATTATTAAAATATAATTATAATATTTTCAAATAGATCAGAGTTAGTGAATTTACTCACCTTGGTGCGTTAACCGTTAAATAACGATTTGCGTCCGTCGATTAAACCAGCGTTCAATTTTGCCATAAATTCAAACGTGCTTCCAATTTCTCCAAACTGACTTCATAGCGTCGCCAGCTTCCATACGACTCCAAAGCGACAGACGACTCATCCATCATTTTAGAGTAGCCCACTTCTCATCCACCCTTATGTTGAACATTTGGTTCCATTTCTAGAAAAGAAAACTTCCCACCATATTCTCCCACCCATTTAAAATGGTATCATCTCCTACCAAAAAGAACGTCGGTTCCCATTATGCTATTTCCATTCGGCATATTTTAATTCCTCGGCCTCGAAATTTAAAATTGGCACAAATATATATTTCACCGTCCACTTATACACTATATCATCGTCCACGGGGTAATTTTCGAACGCAGCTCTCATATATACCCGCCGTTACCAAACTTGATCCCACACGTGTCCTCATATTCAAACGCATGCACAGCAAACCCACCTCAAAACTCCATTCCTCCCCTTACAACTGTTCGCAAGCTTATTTACTTATACCCCCTTTTTTCTTTCATGTCCTTTTACGTCCAGTTCTTTGCCATTTTCCACTTCACCATTTCTGACACTATGAAATGGCTTCACTTTGATTACAACTGGCACTGCACTTATCCATTCGCTGATGAGCTTATCCTCCCACCATGTATTCACACGTGCCACCAAGTTTCCCCAGCACCTTCAGCTCCGCGGACTCCTCTAGGCAGCACCATTCCCACCAAGCTACATGCCTCTCCTTCTTACTACAACTCACGTGTTGGTCACGGCCATCCTATTTCTCGCATCATCTGACTTTGCCCCAGCAGCCCCTCACCGCTGCTTTCCTATTCATGCATCAACATATACAATATGCATGAAACCATTTATATACCCCTATGCATGTTTCTACCACTCCACGTCATCCGCCCACTTGATAGAAGAGGTGCGTCACACAATTCCACCAATTCACCCAGTAAAAACAAAACTCAAATCACCTTTACGTCGTTGTCCTTGATAGCCCAACCCCCACTGGTTCTGACCTTCGTTAACGTCCCTGGCTCCTCAACTTCCTTTGCCAACACTGACGATCCCGTATACCTACTTGCATTCGGAAGTGGATCCGAGATCTTTATCCTTTGTTGGTTGTTTATTTTGGTGGTGAAGAGGTAGTCTTCTTGCTTTATGATGAAATAAAAAGAAAGAAGTCTTCCCCTCCCCCGTTGTTACTTGCGTTCTGATTTTTGTTAGAGGCAGTGGGTTTCGAAAGAAAGATACATAGCTCATGAGGAACAAAATCAGAGATATTATTTATAGAGGAAACAACGTAAGCAATACACTTCATTAGTACAGAGTAGGATGATTTATTTATTTATATAGATCTGCTTTAGGGTATGGGCCTTCATGGTTAAGCAATTTGTATAGGTTTGTAGATTTAGATAGAGTAGATTTGCGTGGAGGGATGAGTTTGTTTGCCCGTCGTTTCAGCTTGTACACAGTATGGGGTTGTAACGACCCAGAAAATCTGAACGAATTTAAAATTTTTAAATTGGTTAAAATAATGGATTTTAAATATTTTAAATAAATATTTTAAATAATGGCAATGGAAAGTGAGTTTGAATCGACAATTGAAAGCGAATATAATTAATTATAATTATAAATAAGGCCTGAAATGGCGCTGCTGTTTCAAAAATTGAATTCAAACTTTGTCGGACTGTACCGGGTGCAAAACAAAACGGATTTTAGTGAAACCAAAAATATTTAAATCTGTTAGTGAATACCTTTCTAACGAATCTGAAAAATCGAATTTTCATAGCGGAAAGCAAAAGTTATGGCCGAATGAATTTTCAGAGAGGTCGCTAGGGAATTTATATAGCCCGTGAAATTGGCCATTTTGCATACGACCTCGGAATTCGACGAAACTACTTTTGTTGGATCCGGGATGTGAATTTATCGCTAGGTTTCAAATTTCATAATTTTTGAAGCTAGTATGTGAGCGTGGCAAAGGAAAATGTGTTTTGGTCAATTATAGTTAAATTGGATCGACCAAAAATGGGCCTTTTTGCAAACGGTCTCAGAATTCGACGAAACAAGTTTTGTTGGAACCATATCGTCAAAACATAGCAATATTTATTTTTTTGGAATTTTTCGAATCAGTTTGTGGCCCTGGCAAATTGAAATGTACGTTCAAATTAAATATTGAATGTTTTATATTTTGATTTGAATGGAAACTGACTGAAACAGTCGAATGGGCCTACGAAACATATCCCATTGTGTTCGAAATGGGGGTAAAACGCTAGGTGTGGCAGTCATTGGGTTTGATTTCGAGTTCGTCTAAGAAAACCCCAATTTTTGAATTTAATATAACCTTGGCCAATAGGAAAATTTCTTTATAAAAAAAAATCGTGTTCTCTCTTCCTGATACAGCGCTCGATGGGGAAAACCGCTTCCCCTCCCCCTCCATTTTCTGGCGAATCCACGTCGAATTAGCACCCCCTCCTTTGGAGTTTTTCATAGAGCCGAGCCGTTGCCACCCTCCTCGTGCAGTAAATCACCAGAATCGCCCCCTAGAAGTTTGGGACTTCTCGCCGCCGCCACGAACGCCAGGGACCACCGAGCTGGCCAACTCCCCCACGCGCGCGAAGCCCTCTCCTAGCCCTTTGACGCTGCGAAGGCCGATCGTCCTCTAGCTTCACGGATTTCGCGAGAAATCGAAACCTAGTTTCGAACAAAACAGTGGAGGTACGGCTGTGTAATTTTAAAACTGATTTTAACAGTTTAAAACCATTGCAAACTTCTAAAAATGATATCTTCTTCGTTTCTTATCGAAATCCAGTGAAACAAGAGACAGTGTACTCGTGTGGATGTCTTCTACATTCTAGAAGAGACCACATATTTTTCTGAGCCTTCGGCTATTTTTTTTGGTGGAGTGGAACCCAATGTGAGATTTCTAATTTAAAAACAATATGGAAAATGATGATGTATAAATTATATAGTCGATGTATGAGTTATATAAGCGTTGTACACCTCTCGTATAAGCGTTGTATAAGTTGTACGTTCGACGTATAAGTTGTATATGCGTTGTAAAAATTATATGTGTGTTGAAATAGAAGTGAATTGCTATATATATATATATGTATATATATATATATATATATACACGCCCCTCGTCCACAAACCATAGACGATATTTATTGATTGTGATTGGTGTGAAAATTGATTGATAGTGAATGGTTGTTTGGGATTGATTGTGGTTGAAAAATACCCATTTGTGGTTGAGAAATATTTGGTTGAAACCACATAGGATTAGTTTGTGGAAATGAAATAAATATATACATGCCGCCTGCGTGCGAACTAGATCCATGATCCCCATTGTCAAAAACCGCGAGGTTTTAAGGTAGAGCGAGGAGCCGTACTAGGGACGGTCCCGGTTTTTACTACCCTGCCGTTATGCTGCCGAAATTTTGAATAATATTCATGTGTTTGGATTATTTTCATTTGCTGAAACTATATTTATTCGTTGTATAGAAAACCTTCATGTGTTGAATCGATATTCATTCGTTGATTAGAAATTCATGTGTTGAATGGTCTTCGTGTTTTAAATATAAAAATCACATTTTTATCTATATATAGAAACTATAGAAAACCTTCATGTGTTGAATCGATATTCATTCGTTGATTAGAAATTCATGTGTTGAATGGTATTCATATTTTGAAATAAATTGTTTCATAACAAAAATCACCTTTTATGAACTATATGGAATATGAAAAATAATCTCGTTTTAAAAGAAATTGTTTCTAATAAAAATCCTATTTTTATCATCTTTATAGACTATATAAAATAATAGTGTTCTGAAATGAAGTGTTTTACAATAAAAATCACATTTTTATCATATACATGAATTGTTGAAATGTGAAGTGTTAAAAATAGCAACTCGTTCAAATAAATATGCATGAGTTGAAATATTCATTAATTATCTAATGATATGATTTTGCCTATACATGCAACATTAGAATGAATGGTGTTTTTTAAACCAAATGGAATCAAATATGAAGTTGAATGGAAAATGATAAATGATAAGAACTGTATATATGTACATGCATATTTATTGAACAGGTTATAGCAAAGGGGCTAGAGAAGAGGAATAAAATTCTGTGCCCGACAAATAGGTAAACGTTTACTGTTTTGTTTGGGTGATGATTTTATGAGCCGTTTGGCTAGCCGCTTGGCTTTTTCTTTTTCTTTTTGACATGAGACGCCCGTGTGGCTATTTGGGAATTTTCCCAGCCCCTCCCGTACAAAGGAGGTTATGGCGAAATTTTCCAAAATTTAAAGGCGTTAGTGAAATATTTGAAGTAAAAACGATATTGAAATTGTTGAATGAACTATATTTATATAAATATAAATAAAATTAAAACGAAACGTGGCCGTGCAGTTCGTGATTTGAAACCGTGATTTCAAACGACTATACCAAGAGATCCGACCATCGGATTTTCCTGAAATCGCAACCGTTGGGTTCGCCTTGGAAAAATCTTTCCAACGGCACCAACTTTGTAAAAATCCAACAGTTGGATTGTCTGGAATGTTTAATTCAAATCTGAAGGAAAACAGCGCCAGAAACGATTATATTTATTTATATTTATAAATATAATTATATTTAATCGAATAACGACGCTGCAGTTCATATTTTGAAATCGAAACTTCAAACGATTGTACCGGGAGATCGGACTGTCGGATTTTCCCGAAAATGGAACCGTTGGATTCGTTTTGAAAAGACCTTTCTAATGATGTAAATTTTATGAAGATCCAACGGTTATATTTTCAGTTATGTGTAAATCAAATCTGAAGAAAAACAGCGCCACGGCCGCGCTATGGCCCGAAGCGTCGTTTTGAATAAATTAGCTATTTTTAAATAAATAAAAATAGCGATAAATCATTATAAAATATTATAAACGTTATGGAATGGAAATAAACTGAATTTGCTCGATTTATGTGGTGTTTGATGGTTGAATGTGTTTGGTGTGAAAATTACATTAAAGAACAAAATTGGTGTCGTCGAATGATTTAACCATTGAAATAAATTGATTTGAAATTCTAAATATACGTGAATTATTTGAAAAGCCGAGTTAATTCTCATTTCAAATAATTGGCCGATGATTGAAAGTCGAAGATGAAGACGGTGGTCGAAGACTGGAGATCTTCACCTCGTTTGGATGGTAACCGAGGTCCTGATTCAGAGGCATCCCGAAATATGGATAATGAGTGGTGATCGTCCCGACGTACGTGGTGATCGATGGGTTTACGAGGTATTTAGTGCCTCCGGTTTCATTCAGACACAGAATGGACTTGTAAATGGACTGTGTGTCTGACATTGGGTTTTATTATGTGTTGATTGATCCTTATTAAATATACATCTGTCTGGCGGCGGAGAATTTATTCTTTTGCTTAACGCCCTTCTATGAAACGCACGAGCTCAGATGTTGTATATCGATGGACATCAGTCGCATGGCATGAATTGCCTGTGTGGCATGCTAAGATGCAGTGATCAGGGCTTCTGTTGAAAAGCAAAGTCTTGTGGTGATGATCAAAGCACCGCCTGTGTGGCGTAGATTTGTGTATAACGTGAATTCACGAGCCTCACACCCCGGTATGAACCAGAAACGGGAGGAAGGACCTCAGGGAGGACATGCGTTTCTTTCTAGCTAGGGTGGTGTCAGTGACCTACCAGCTCTATCATTTATATACTTTTCACCTATGTGGTTGTTGCTGTTGCGAGGCGCCTCAGTTTGATCGGACGATCCGGGTCCGATGGAGTCATTCGTTGGCTCGTTTACGCCCCAAAGGGCGGGGAAACGTATTGTTCAGGAATTTTAATCCACATCGGTGGACCGGCCCTGTCGCTTCTAGGGTCACTCGAGCTTTGATCCTGTGGCTCGGGCTAGAGAGTCACGAATTCGGTAAGGACTATCTTTTTCCTTGGTTCATGATGGAAATCCAATTCCCAAATACGTCATCGTGCGGTTTTGATTGTATACCTATATATGGCGACATAGTGGTATGGGGCATTAATGCCGTCTATGATTGATAGTTATGATTTGAAATTATTTTTCAAAACATATAAACACTAGCAATAATATCAAATGCCTTTGTTTTATCCGTATCAAGCATATTTTGGTCGTTATAAGGTAAAAACTCTATCCTCCGGTTTGCGTTGCATTGTGTGATGGGAACTGAGTCTTATAACGGCTTCATTTTTATAAAAAGCATAGCGATGTTTAAAAGAAAGATTTGTTTTAAAGCACTGGCAATCAAATGGAGTAAACCCGTTCCACGAAAGTGGCGTGGTCCTGTGATTAGACAAATTATATATGTGTTGAGTAGATTTCTCATACCAGTCCAATGACTGACTCGTAGTTTGTTTCACTATCAAACTCGGGTGCCCCTTTTTCTACACGGGCAGCCTTGTATTCAGGTTTGGCTGGTTCTTTCTGGATAGCTGGAGCTGACGATGGATTCTATCATTTATCTCTTTTTATGCTGTTCAGCTCCTATTGTACATATTTTGTTTGTTTTCCGCTGTAGACATTTATGTATAGCTGAATTGTATTTGTACTAAGTAAGATCCTGTATACTGTGTAACTCTGATGATTACTTTTATCCAGTATATTCTATTGTTCATTATCTGGTGTATTTATTTAATTCTGTTCTGCTATTATCTGTTTATGTGTTATATTCCAAAGATAACCCTTGCCGCCGTCAGATCGGGGTTTGGGGTCGTCACATCGTGGTATCAGAGCTTTGGTTAGGCTTAGTTCTGGAATGTAACATTTGAACGAACTCGTCGGAAATAGAACCAGTAGTGTTCTAGGACGAGTAACTCTATACATATAGGATCAGTAATATCCTAGTATGAGTAGCAGGATGAAATAACACCTAGATAGACACATTTACATTCAAGTATTTATCTCTATATTTTGAAATATCTTTTCTGTTGACTTGACACTTGGTCTGCTATTTGCAGAAGAACTAGAAAATGAGTGCCAGAAACAGAAGAAGTAATACTGACCCGGATATAGAAGCTCTATTCATGAAGTATAGAAATCTGGGTGGAAAACCCTTCACGGGTGACGAAGCAATTATGAAAACACAAGCTTGGATTCGTTCGGCTGAAAAAATCTTCGAAGCATTAAAGATGAGGGATGACCAGAAAAGATTACTGGCCTCCTGGGCACTCAAAGAAGAAGCTTTGTTCTGGTGGGATTCAGTTATTAAGGATAATCCAGATGGTGATATCACCTGGGATATATTAAAAGTGATTTTCCTGGAAAGATTTACTCCTCCCGAAGCGACTGAGCGCCTTTGTGATGAATTTTCTTATTTGATACAAGGAGATATGACCATCCCAGAATATCATAAGAAATTCAACGAACTTTCTCACTTTTCTCCCCATCTAATTCAGAATACGAAGAGAAAGAATCTGAGATTTATTTATGGGCTTCAAAGGAAATATCAGAATAAAGTAATGGGGCATGTGAAGCTCCCTTTTTCAGAAATGATTTATATGGCTTATCAGTATGAAGATCTCCATAAGAAAGGCATGTTGCGCGACGAGGAGGAAGTCAGCTCTAGTAATAAAATTGAGTCTGAAACTGATCGTCCTAAGGCAAGTACAATGTCTGAAGTCGGTAAGGAGCCCGAAGTAAATCGAAAAAGGGCCAGTTCCGAAAAAGAACCAGTAACGATAGCTGTATGCAGTAACTGCAATAGGCAAGGGCACCTTTTGGTAAGTTGCAGATCTCTCAAGAAACGTGTAAAGGATGGATCTAAATCCGGCAAGAAGTTCCAAGAGAATAGAAAGTGCAGTCATTGCCATCAGTCCGGTCATCTTTCAAAGGCATGCCCGCTATTAAGAAAACCTAAAGCAGTACATGTAAATGAAGTGGTAGAAGTACCTGCACCCTCGTCTGCTCAGGAAAAGTCTGATGTTTTAGAAGGCACGCTCAATGTCAAAAACATTCCAGTTAAAGTACTGTTTGACACAGGTGCTCACGAAGCTTTATTGCAAAGAGTGCAGTCAAGAAACTGGATTTGAATTTGAAGAAGCTCAAAGAGCCAATGACTGTCTGGAATCCGGTTGGGGGTTCCATCGATCTCAGTTGGGTTTGTGCAGTACCTGTCTCTTTTTCTTGCTATAAATTCCCAATTATCTCTATCGTCATGAATTTTAATGAATTCGATCTTATTCTAGGATTGGATTGGCTAACCATATATGAAGTAGAGGTTAGATGCGCCGAGAGAGTTGTTAAGGCGAAGGCACGGTCGGGGAATTATATAACCATACCATGTGAAGGCCCGACATCAAATAGAAAGGACTTCTGGGCAGCTTTGGATGTTTCTCCCGCCCAAATAGAAAATATCCCTGAAGTCACAGAGCATATTCCTGACCTCATCAAAGACATTCCTATCGTCAAAAACTATGCGGATGTGTTCGAAGAAGTTGCTCGCTTACGTCCGCAGAGAGAAATAGATTTCAAAATTGCTTTGATCCCTAATGCAAGGCCGGTAGTTCACGCTATTCGAAGAATGTCCTTGAAAGATAAGGAGGAATTAGACAATCAAACAAGACAGCTAGTATGGAAGGGTCTGATCAGGCCTAGTTTCTCCGATTGGGGGGCAGCAGTGGTGTTTGTCCCAAAATCTGACGGTACTCTACGTCTATGTGTGGATTATCGAGATCTGAACAAACAGACTATAAAGAACAAATATCCATTACCGCGGATTGATGATTTGTTGGATCGATTAAATGGAGCACAAGTATTTTCATGAATGGAACTAGCTACAGGCTTCCATCAACTTCGAATTGCCGAAGAGTGTGTTCCAATGACAGCATTCAGAGGTCCCGACTTATTCTACGAGTGGTTAGTAATGCCATTCGGCTTATGTAACGCTCCAGCTTACTTCGTCGATCTAATGAATAGAGTGTTCGGAGGGGTTTTGAATAAATTTGTTCTGGTTTTCATTGACGATATTCTACTCTTCTCTAAATCAAAGGCCGAACATGAAAAGCATCTGGAGCAGGTTCTAGAAATTTTGAGGAGGAATGTGTTGAAAGCAAAGTTTTCCAAATGTATCTTCTGGCAAGATGAAGTAAAATTTCTAGGCCATGTCGTATCGAAAGAAGGAATCGCTGTGGATCCAAGCAAAATCACAGCTATTCAGAATTGGAAACAGCCCAGTACCCCCACTGAAGTCCGCAGTTTTCTCGGATTGGCTAGCTATTACCGGAAGTTCGTTAAAAACTTTTCGAAGATATCTGGTCATTTAACGAAGCTTACGAACAAGCACTCTAAGTTCAAATGGACTCCAGAAAGTGACGAGGCTTTTGAAGAGCTAAAGTTAAGGTTAACGACTGCTCCAGTGTTAACCATCATCGATGGCAACCAGGATTTAAAAGTCTGGACTGATGCTTCTAGAGAAGGCCTTGGCGCAGTGTTAATGCAAAAGGGTCAAGTGATTGCTTATGCTAGTCGTCAGCTGAAGCCGCACGAGAAAAACTACGTAACTCATGATCTTGAGTTATTGGCTATAGGATTTGCCATGAAAATCTGGAGGCACTATCTTCTGGGCGAGAGATTTGAACTGTTTACAGATCACCAATTGTTAAAGTATCTGTTCAACCAGAAAGACTTGAATTTGAGGCAGCAACGTTGGCTGGAGTTTCTAGCAGCATATGACTTTGAAATTATATATACTCCAGGGAAAGCCAATGTTGTGGCCGATGCGTTAAGCCGAAAGAATGAGATGATCGCCAGCTTTATTATCACGACTTCCTTGATTGACAAAATATTTATTCTTCAGAAGGAGGATAACTTTATTAAGGATATGATCACAAGGATTCGGAAAGGTGAACCCTCGTGTTTTCAAATAGATAACGATGAGACCTTGAGGTTGAAAGGAAGGATTTGTGTTCCGGATATCCCAGAGTTAAAAAGGGAAGTGTTAGACAAGTGTCACAAGTCCAAGCTGAGTATCCATCCTGGTATGGCCAAAATGTATAACGATCTCAAACGAACATTCTGGTGGAAGGCTATGAAAAGAGACGTTTCAATATACGTTAGCCGATGCCCTACTTGCCAACTAGTCAAGAGTGACCAACAGAAATTGGCTTGATTGTTACAACCACTAGAAGTTCCTGGTTCGAAGTCGGAGCATATTTCTATGGATTTCATTGATGGTCTGCCCAGAACCAGAAAAGGGAATGACAGTATTTGGGTGATCGTAGATCGCTTCACGAAGACCGCCCATTTCATACTTGTCAGATCAAACAGAACTGCTCAGAGTCTGGCGCAGATTTACTTCAAGGAAATAGTTAGACTACATGGAGTGCCGCTCAGTATAGTCAGTGATAGAGATACAATATTCACTAGCAAATTTTGGGAAGCATTTCAAGTCGAGCTGGGAACGAAGTTGAACTGAAGCACCGCTTATCATCCTCAGACAGACGGTCAGACTGAGAGGGTGAATCGTATTTTAGAAGATCTATTGCGGGCTTGTGTTCTAGATTTCGGTGGATTATGGGAAGACCATCTGCATTTGGCTGAATTCTCTTATAACAACAGCTACCAGGCGAGCCTGACAATGTCGCCATTCGAAGCATTGTATGGTAGACCATGCCGATCTCCTGCTTGTTGGGTCGAACCCGGAAATAGACTCGTGTTGGGTTCCGATATGATTTGAGAAGCTGCCGACAAAGTCGATTTTATTAAGAAGCGATTACTTGCCACTCAAAGCCGACAAAAGAGCTATGCCGATAGAAGGAGGAGAGATATATCCTTTACTGTTGGCGACTATGTATATTTGAAAGTATCGCCGATGAGAGGAGTTATCCGGTTCGGTAAAACTGGAAAGTTGGCGCCCAAATTCATAGGTCCGTTTCCTATTCTGGAACGGATTGGAACTCTCGCTTATAGGGTCAAATTGCCTGACTGGTTGCCTGGAGTTCATGACGTATTTCATATATCTCAACTTCGAAAGCACGTTCATGATCCAGACTTGATCGTGGAAGAAGCAGCTCAGCAGGATATTGAAATTACTCCAGAATTAGTTATGAGAAGAGAGCCGCTGAAGATTATCGGCAAAGAAACCAAAGAGCTGAGGAACAAGAAGGTTCACTTAGTCAAAGTGCAATGGAGTGGAGATCCGCGAGATTGTACTTGGGAAACTGAGGAGAGCATTCAGAAAGCTTATCCTAGATGCCAAGTGGATATCTCTGATTGACTCTGGTGCAAGGTACATTTACCCTACCTTGCATTACCATTTAATCCTCTACTCGGTTGTTATTTTCTTTTCATGGATGTGAACTTTTAAATTCTATGGTCTGAATGATTTAAAAAAAAAAGGGGATAGAAATTGATCAGTATATTTTTGAAAGGTTAAAATGATTTGATTGTTGGTTGTGTTGTATGATTATAGATGTATCAAACCACTTTCGACTTTGTTCCTTTTCGGGGACGAAAAGTTTTAAGTGGGGGAGATTGTAACGACCCCGAAAATTTAAACCAAATTAAAATTTTTAAATTGGCTAAAATAATGGATTTTAAATATTTTAAATAAATATTTTAAATAATGGCAATGGAAAGTGAGTTTGAATCGACAATTGAAAGCGAATATAATTAATTATAATTATAAACAAGGCCTGAAATGGCGCTGCAGTTTCAAAAATTGAATTCAAACTTTGTCGGACTGTACCGGGTGCAAAACAAAACGGATTTTAGTGAAACCAAAAAAAAATTTAAATCTGTTAGTGAATACCTTTCTAACGAATCTGAAAAATCGAATTTTCATAGCGGAAAGCAAAAGTTATGGCCGAATGAATTTTCAGAGAGGTCGCTAGGGAATTTATATAGCCCGTGAAATTGGCCATTTTGCATACGACCTCGGAATTCGACGAAACCACTTTTGTTGGATCCGGGATGTGAAGTTATCGCTAGGTTTCAAATTTCATAATTTTTGAAGCTAGTATGTGAGCGTGGCAAAGGAAAATGTGTTTTGGTCAATTATAGTTAAATTGGATCGACCAAAAATGGGCCTTTTTGCAAACGGTCTCAGAATTCGATGAAACTAGTTTTGTTGGAACCGTATCATCAAAACATAGCTAGATTTATTTTTCTGGAATTTTTCGAATCAGTTTGTGGCCCTGGCAAATTGAAATGTACATTCAAATTAAATATTGAATGTTTTATATTTTGATTTGAATGGAAACTGACTGAAACAGTCGAATGGGCCTACGAAACATATCCCATTGTGTTCAGAATGGGGGTAAAACGCTAGGGACGATAGTCGTTGGGTTTGATTTCGAGTTCGTCTAAGAAAACCCCAATTTTTGAATTTAATATAACCTTGGCCAATAGGAAAATTTCTTTATAAAAAAAATCGCGTTCTCTCTCCCCGATACAGCGCTCGACGGCGGAAAACCGCTTCCCCCTTCCCCTCCATTTTCTGGCGAATCCACGCCGAATTAGCACCCCCTTCTTTGGAGTTTTTCGTAGAGCCGAGCCTCCTCTTCAAATCCATACTCGTTGCCACCCTCCTCGTGCAGTAAATCACCAGAATCGCGCCCTGGAAGTTGGGGACTTCTCGCCGCTGCCACGAACGCCAGGGACCACTGAGCTGGCCAACTCCCCCATGCGCGCTAAGCCCTCTCCTAGCCCTTCGACGCTGCGAAGGCCGATCGTCCTCTAGCTTCACGGATTTCGCGAGAAATCGAAACCTAGTTTCGAACAAAACAGTGGAGGTACGGCTGTGTAATTTTAAAACTGATTTTAACAGTTTAAAACCGTTGCAAACTTCTAAAAATGATATCTTCTTCGTTTCTTATCGAAATCCAGTGAAACAAGAGACAGTGGACGCGTGTGGATGTCTTCTACATTCTAGAAGAGACCGCATATTTTTCTGAGCCTTCTGCTATTTTTTTTGGTGGAGTGGAACCCAATGTGAGATTTCTAATTTAAAAACAATATGGAAAATGACGATGTATAAATTATATAGTCGATGTATGAGTTATATAAGCGTTGTACACCTCTCGTATAAGCGTTGTATAAGTTGTACGTTCGATGTATAAGTTGTATATGCGTTGTAAAAATTATATGTGTGTTGAAATAGAAGTGAATTGCTATATATAAATATATATATATATATATATATATATATATATATATATACGCCCCTCGTCCACAAACCATGGACGATATTTATTGATTGTGATTGGTGTGAAAATTGATTGATAGCGAATGGTTGTTTGGAATTGATTGTGGTTGAAAAATACCCATTTGTGGTTGAGAAATATTTGGTTGAAACCACATAGGATTAATTTGTGGAAATGAAATAAATATATACATGCCGCTTGCGTGCGAAGTAGATGCATGATCCCCATTGTCAAAAACCGCGAGGTTTTAAGGTAGAGCGAGGAGCCATACTAGGGACGGTCCCGGTTTTTACTACCCTGCCGTTATGCTGCCGAAATTTTGAATAATATTCATGTGTTTGAATTATTTTCATTTGCTGAAACTATATTTATTCATTGTATAGAAAATCTTCATGTGTTGAATCGATATTCATTCGTTGATTAGAAATTCATGTGTTGAATGGTCTTCGTGTTTTAAATATAAAAATCACATTTTTATCTATATATAGAAACTATAGAAAACCTTCATGTGTTGAATCGATATTCATTCGTTGATTATAAATTCATGTGTTGAATGGTATTCATATTTTGAAATAAATTGTTTCATAACAAAAATCACCTTTTATCAACTATATGGAATATGAAAAATAATCTCGTTTTAAAAGAAATTGTTTCTAATAAAAATCCTATTTTTATCATCTATATAGACTATATAAAATAATAGTGTTCTGAAATTAAGTGTTTTACAATAAAAATCACATTTTTATCATATACATGAATTGTTGAAATGTGAAGTGTTAAAAATAGCAACTCGTTCAAATAAATATGCATGAGTTGAAATATTCATTAATTAGCTAATGATATGATTTTGCCTATACATGCAACATTAGAATGAATGGTGTTTTTTAAACCAAATGGAATCTAATATGAAGTTGAATGGAAAATGATAAATGATAAGAACTGTATATATGTACATGCATATTTATTGAACAGGTTATAGCAAAGGGGCTAGAGAAGAGGAATAAAATTTTGTGCCCGACAAATAGGTACACGTTTATTGTTTTGTTTGGGTGATGATTTTATGAGCCTGTTGGCTAGCCGCTTGGCTTTTTCTTTTTCTTTTTGACATGAGACGCCCGTGTAGCTATTTGGGAATTTTCCCAGCCCCTCCCGTACAAAGGAGGTTATGGCGAAATTTTCCAAAATTTAAAGGCGTTAGTGAAATATTTGAAGTAAAAACGATATTGAAATTGTTGAATGAACTATATTTATATAAATATAAATAAAATTAAAACGAAACGTGGCCGTGCAGTTCGTGATTTGAAACCGTGGTTTCAAACGACTATACCAGGAGATCCGACCATCGGATTTTCCTGAAATCGCAACCGTTGGGTTCGCCTTGGAAAAATCTTTCCAACGGCACCAACTTTGTAAAAATCCAACGGTTGGATTGTCTGGAATGTTTAATTCAAATCTGAAGGTAAACAGCGGCAGAAACGATTATATTTATTTATATTTATAAATATAATTATATTTAATCGAATAACGACACTGCAGTTCGTATTTTGAAATCGAAACTTCAAACGATTGTACCGGGAGATCCGACCGTCAGATTTTCCCGAAACTGGTACCGTTGGATTCGTTTTGAAAAGACCTTTCTAATGATGTAAATTTTATGAAGATCCAACGGTTAGATTTTCAGATATGTGTAAATCAAATCTGAAGAAAAACAGCGCCACGGCCGCGCTATGGCCCGAAGCGTCGTTTTGAATAAATTAGCTATTTTAAAATAAATAAAAATAGTGATAAATCGTTATAAAATATTATAAACGTTATGGAATGGAAATAAACTGAATTTTCTCGATTTATGTGGTGTTTGATGGTTGAATGTGTTTGGTGTGAAAATTACATTAAAGAACAAAATTGGTGTCGTCGAATGATTTAACCGTTGAAATAAATTGATTTGAAATTCTAAATATACATGAATTATTTGAAAAGGCCGAGTTAATTCTCATTTCAAATAATTGACCGACGATTGAAAGTCGAAGATGAAGACGGCGGTCGAAGACTGGAGATCTTCACCTCGTTTGGATGGTAACCGAGGTCCTGATTGGGAGGCATCCCGAAATATGGATAATGAGTGGTGATCGTCCCGACGTACGTGGTGATCGATGGGTTTGCGAGGTATTTAGTGCCTCCGGTTTCGTTCAGACCCAGAACGGACTTGTAAATGGACTATGTGTCTGACATTGGATTTTATTCTATGTTAATTGATCCCTATTAAATATACATCTGTTTGGCGGCGGAGAATTTATTCTTTTGCTTAACGCCCTTCTCTGAAACGCACGAGCTCAGAGGTTGTATATCGATGGACATCAGTCGCATGGCATGAATTGCCTGTGTGGCATGCTAATATGCAGTGATCAGGGCTTCTGTTGAAAAGCAAAGTCTTGTGGTGATGATCAAAGCACCGCCTGTGTGGCGTAGCTTTGTGTATAACGTGAATTCACGAGCCTCACACCCCGGTATGAACCAGAAACGGGAGGAAGGACCTCAGGGAGGACATGCGTTTCTTTCTAGCTAGGGTGGTGTCAGTGACCTACCAGCCCTGACATTTATATACTTTTCACCTATGTGGTTGTTGCTGTTGCGAGGCGCCTCGGTTTGATCAGACGATCCGGATTCGATGGAGTCGTTCGTTGGCTCGTTTACGCCCCAAAGGGCGGGGAAACGTATTGTTCAGGAATTTTAATCCACATCGGTGGACCGGCCCTGTCGCTCCTAGGGTCACTCGAGATCTGATCCTGTGGCTCGGGCTAGAGAGTCACGAATTCAGTGAGGACTATCTTTTGCCTTGGTTCATGATGGAAATCCAATTCCCAAATACGTCATCGTGTAGTTTTGATTGTATACCTATATATGGCGTCATAGTGGTATGGGGCATTAATGCCGTATATGATTGATAGTTATGATTTGAAACTGTTTTTCAAAACATATAAACACTAGCAAAATATCAAATGCCTTTGTTTTATCCGTATCAAGCATATTTTGGCCGTTATAAGGTAAAAACTCAATCCTCCGGTTTGCGTTGCATTGTGTGATGGGAACTGAGTCTTATAACGGCTTCATTTTTATAAAAAGCATAGCGATGTTTAAAAGAAAGATTTGTTTTAAAGCACTGACAATCAAATGGAGTACACCCGTTCCACAAAAGTGGCGTGGTCCTGTGATTAGCCAAATTATATATGTGTTGAGTAGATTTCTCATACCAGTCCCATGACTGACTCGTAGTTTGTTTCACTATCAAACTCGGGTGCCCCTTTTTCTACACGGGCAGCCTTGTATTCTGGTTTGGCTGGTTCTTTCTGGATAGCTGGAGCTGAAGATGGATTCTATCATTTATCTCTTTTTATGCTGTTCAGCTCCTATTGTACATATTTTGTTTGTTTTCCGCTGTAGACATTTATGTATAGCTGAATTGTATTTGTACTAAGTAAGATCATGTATACTGTGTAACTCTGATGATTACTTTTATCCAGTATATTCTATTGTTCATTATCTGGTGTATTTATTTAATTCCGTTCTGCTATTATCTGTTTCTGCGTTATATTCAACCCTTGCCGCCGTCAGATCGGGGTCTGGGGTCGTCACATGGGTATGCGGTTATATTATAAAGGAGAAAATTGAGAGGGTCGCTTTCACTTGTACAACATAGGTTTTATTTTTTCAACGTAGTGATGTGGTGAGTATGGTCTGCACGTTTGTACAGTGGCTACCCTAAGATAGGTGCATTTATCTGAGGTGTTGATTGAAGTTATTTAATCCTTCTTTTTAATGCGTTAATGTTAAACTTCGTATTCGGTTTTCCTTTTGATTAAATTCCTATGTTACTCCACTAGTTTCATTACTTATGCCATACAGAAAAACATGCCACAAGTCAGGCAAATTCTGAACATTACAGGTATATAAGGTAATAATATAAACTGATACCTACTTTCTATACTATCTCCTTCATTGCATGAACATTTTGGAATTGCGTCTGCTGGAGTTGAATAACCTTTTGTTTTCAATGCTCTATCTGTTGCAACTGATGAGGTGCATAAGTTCTTGAAATCTTACAGGCACATGAATACAAATGGTGCCTTTCATTTCTTTGCACTGTGCACCCAAAAGTAGGCACCGAAGAAATGTAAACATATATTATTTTATGTTTTAAAGTTTTAGTTTACCAAGTTAAAGGTTTCGTTCATGTCTAAGCCACTACGGACAGAAATAAGAATACATTCGTGTTCAGTGAGGTGCCCTAATCCTAAAAATATAATAATACCGGTAGATTAACTCATATTTTGAAACCCCAAAATGTTGTTACAGGGTGCCAAATACTCCAAATAAAAAGTGGTTTATTTAATTAATTAAAAATTACAGTAAAATTCTAAAAATTAAATTATCAATATGTCTCAAAAGAAGCTTGTTCAAATTTGTGACGGGTATCTAGTTATATCAAATAAACCGTTACGGTCGATATACGATTCTACAACGACTATTCGAATATTTGATTTGGATATAACTTAGAATCTATAAGCCAAAATCTTGAATTTTCACTTCTGTTAGGAAGACACATTTAAACGGATCCCATCGTTTCTTATTTCGAAGAAATCCGACTAATAACGGATCCGGTACACTCAGTTGAAGTTCATAACGTTAAATTACGAACTGTCGCGATATTACGGGCTCTATTATATTTAGTATATATTTTTATACGTTCAACTTCGTTTTAATTAATATATAAATCCACTTATATTATGATTTCAATATTTAAACTGATTTAAATATTCAAACACAAAGCGATAAAAATGCGGGACGTTACATTCCTTCCCCCTTAAAAGAATTTCGTCCTCGAAATTACTATGGTAGGAAAAATGATATTAATCCTATCATAACTAGATTAATGGTCTTTAGTTTGACTTCTTGATTCCAGTTTCAACTAAATCAGTTTATTTTAATTAGAATATTAATTCCTTCTTAATGAATATTTCCAAAAAATTTGAAAATTTCTAACGCCTTAAATTTCCGATAAATTTTGCCAGCAGCTCCTTCGCATGGCTCAACCGGTACTACTTTAGCTTGCCTCTCTGGGCTTTCTCCAATCCAACAGAAAATCAAAAAATCAAATGGCTTGCTAAACAGACTCATACAAATCTCATATTCGTATAAAATATAAACATGTACCTTTTTGGTCGGGTAACCAACTCTATCTCTTCCATTTGCTATCTCTTCAGCATAAACAATTTCATTTCCAATCGATTTCCAATCAAATTTTCCTCGAACCAAATCATCCACTTACAACCAAGAGAAACTCCATTCAAACTTCTATTCCAAACTCAATTTCCAACTCTTGATCCATCGATTCAATTTCATTCCAGATTATCTCTAATCCAAGCCAGTTTTATTCAACTTAGTTGAATTCCTATTTATTTCATAAGTAAAATTTTAAATTCCAGAATTCAAATTCCTGGGGTTTTTATTTCAAATTAGTTTGGAATCATATATATTACATATCATAATAGCAATTCAAAATATTTGAATTTCTGACAACTTGTTTCCTCACAATAATTCAAAACACAATCTTTGTTAGTAATCGTCACTTAACAACTCGAAAATGAACACCGATAATGTCGCGCTTCATCATCGGAATTTTTTTTCCAGCAATCGAAATGATTTCAATACTATATAATTTTCAAAACTCATATTTAAACACTTATATTTGAAAATTTCCTCAAAATATCTTTTACAACACTTGGAAAACAATTTCAAATCTCCAAGGATTTTAAAATTCTCATATATTTCATCCAAATATAATTTCCAACTCTTTTCCAAGTTTCCAGAGTCTTATTTCAGTTTTGGTTCTAAATTCAGATTCAGTTCATCTGATTTTGCATATTATACTTATATAATATTTCGATTGGTTATATAAATAACCAACTGAATTATAATCTTGTTCGATTATAATAACGATCAACACATCCAATATACTATAATAATCTCAAGATATATATACTTCCTTTATATCAAAATATATTTTGGGTAAAATTATTTCATTTACCCTGTTTTTCAAACAAACTGTGTCGAATTACTCTGTTCAAGAGTTTAGAAACACCTGTCGACATAGTCGCATTACTGTTTCGACTAGAATTCATAAAATACTTGACTGACCAGTCAACACAATATAAAACAGTTTTAATATAAACTTACAAATACACACTCATATATATACACTCAAACTCAATCTAGAGTATTACTAACTCCATCTCTATTGAGTCATGCCACAGAGCCAAGGTAATAACTTAACCTTCAGCTCTGATACCAACTGTAGTGGCCCGAAAATCCATACCAATTTGTGCTGACTAATATCCTACACATTCAACTCAAAGTGCATGAAAATTCAGACCATTAATAGAAAGAAGTAAGAGGATGAGAGAGATAAGATAGAACTAATAGAATAGTAGAAGAAGAACTCAACTGAACAGAATCAGAGTAAACTCGAAATTCACAACGAAACGAATAAAATGTATTATATAACATTACTTTGAAATACAAATCTGAATTTGTATATACATACCATATCAGAGTATAACTCATTTACATAACAGCGGAAATAATCTCTAAATAATTAGTGGTGAAGCTTCCTGCTTTGATCTCCTCCAAGTAAATCTATAAAAGCCTGAAACACTTGCTGCCCATACAAATTTGAGCACCCAAGAGTATTGGGAAAACAAAAAAATAAACTCTGGGTCAGTCATGGGACTGGTGTGAGTAAACTCCAACCATTTGTTTAACTTTGGAATCCTTTTGAAACAAAAGGATAATAGTAAGACCAGCACACACATAAACATGGACGGTTTTTACCTTACTATAACCCAAAACACTTTGATATCAAAATCTAGTGATATTATAGTAATGTCTAATCAATATAAATATCCAAGTAGCAGAACGCTTGCATCTCACGCTCCATATATATAAAGTATAAAATCTTAAACCGCAGGGTGCTTATTGGAGATTGGATTCCAACAGACAAGGTATGGGAGCACCATCCGATCAGTGTACTCTAGAGGATATACACCTGGGTTCAACAAGAACGTCTTGCAACCCGGCCTCACATGACCGACCACTCATTTAGCTTGAGTGTATCGAATATATTTCCACCCACGGTTGTTGGCCATCCAACCGTCATCTGTAGATACAAAGTCAAAAAGAAGAACAAATATGAATTTTCTCTAGATCGGTGACAATACACCCTGCTTGGGTATGACCCAACTAGCCATGCTGCCTAGCCCAACTTTTGTCATATCCGGTTTGTGAGGCTAGAGGCTACGTCTATCTTCAGAACATCTAATCACCATTAACTTTGAATGCCACATCGTCAAACCCAACAATTCACTGATCGATTTCCAAAAATATCACGGGTATAAAAAGCTAAGAGGAACGAATTCCTCCGCCACCAGACGTAATACCTTTAAAAGATCAATTATACGTGATTTGTTAGGTATACTCTATTAGATGCTCGTTCATAAAAGTTGTCCTGGGACTGGACAAACGAAAGCACCACTCTGAACAGGACGACCCTTGCATTTCACTCCGTCTTCAATTTTCTTCAGCATAATATAATTCGACACGCTTATGACTATACGGAGTGGTTTTCGGCTAATAATTCCAACTGATCTCTCCATATCGACAACGACGGTCAAAACACTTCGATAGTCGGTTATTTAACTATCGAAGTAAAATAATCATCCATTAAAATTTACACTAAGCATCAAACAAATCACTGGCCCTTTTATTTAACATTACCTTTCTAGTTTTCATATCTTCCCAGATATTTCCTAACACCCGTTTAGCCCTTCATATTTCTTGGAAAACATTTCTAGTTATATAAACCTTTATAGGGAATAGTGTTATATATAATAATCATGCTTTAAGCTTGGTTAACAACATAAATTTATCGTTATAGTTTTAAAAAAACTTGCAATACGCTGTAATATTCCCTCTTTTATAACTAATGCAGTACGATGTAATATTCCCTTTTTTAACTAATACAATACGCTGTAATATTCCCCCTTTTATAACTAATGCAATACGCTGTAAAATTCCCCCTTTTATAACTAATAAAATACGATGTAATATTCCCCCTTTTATAACTAATGCAATACACTATAATATTCCCCCTTTTATAATTAATACAATACGTTGTAATATTCCCCTTTATAACTAATCTTGACATAACAATCACGCTTAAGCCTAGTCAACAACGTTATTATATTGTTATAGTTCAAGCAGTGCATATAAAACAAACAGTATATATAAATATAGAGGAATCCAGTCGGATTCCAGCAACTGTTTTCCTGCATCCACAGATGTTAGTCAACACAAATCACATAAATTCTATAATATGGAATATTTTAATCGATAGAATTGGTATCCGGCTAAGGTTGTATATCTATAATTCCACCAATTGAACTGTGATTACCCTAAACGACCATCACACAACATTCAACCATTATTAAAATATAATTATAATATTTTCAAATAAATCAGAGTTAGTGAATTTACTCACCTTGGCATGTTAACCGTTAAATAACGATTTGCGTCCGTCGATTAAACCAACGTTCAATTTTGCCATAAATTCAAACGTGCTTCCAATTTCTCCAAACCGACTTCATAGCGTCGCTAGCTTCCATATGACTCCAAAGCGACGCACGACTCATCAAACATTTTAGAGTAGCCCACTTCTCATCTACCCGTATGTTGAACGTTGGCTTCCATTTCCAGAAAAGAAAACATCCCACAATATTCTTCCACCCATTTAAAATGGTATCATCTCCTACCAAAAAGAACGTCGGTTCCCATTATGCTATTTCCATTTGGCATATTTTAATTCCTGGGCCTCGAAATTTAAAATTGGCCCAAATATATATTTCACAGTCCAGTTGTAAACTATATCATTGTCCACGGGGTATTTTTCGAACGCAGCTTTCACGTATACCCGCCGTTACCAAACTTGATCCCACATGTGTCCTCATATTCAAACGCATGCACAATAAACCCTCCTCAAAACTCCATTCCTCCACTTACAACCATTCACAAGCTTATTTACTTATACACCCTTTTTTTTTCTTTCATGTCCCTTTACGTCTAGTTCTTCGCCATTTTCCACTTCACCATTTCTGACACTATGAAATGGCTTCACTTTGATTACAACTGGCACTACACTTCTCCATTCGCTGATGAGCTTATCCTCCCACCGTGTATTCACACGTGCCACCAACTTTCCCTGACACCTTCAGCTCCGCGGACTCCTCCAGGCATCACCATTCCCGCCAAGCTACATGCCTCTCCTCCTTACTACAACTCACGTGTTTGTCACGACCATCCTATTTCTCGCATCATCTGACTTTGCCCCAGTAGCCCCTCACCGCTGCTTTCCTATTCATGCATCAACATATACAATATGCATGAAACCATTTATATACCCCCATGCATGTTTCTACCACTCCACATCATCCGCCCACTTGACAGAAGAGGTGCGTCACACAATTCCACCAATTCACCCAGTAAAAACAAAACTCAAATCACTTTTATGTCGTTGTTCTTGATAGCCCAACCCCCACTAGTTCTGACCTTCGTTAACGTCCCTGGCTCCTCAACATCTGTTGCCAACACTGACGATCCCGTATACCTACTTGCGTTCGAAAGTGGATCCGAGATTTTTATCCTTCGTTGGTTGTTTATTTTGGTGGCGAAGAGGTAGTCTTCTTGCTTCATGATGAAATAAAAAGAAACAAGTCTTCCCCTCCCCCGTTGTTACTTGCGTTCAGATTTTTATTGGAGATAGTGGGTTTCGAAAGAAAGAGACACAACTCATGAGGAACAAAATCAGAGATATTATTTATAGAGGAAACAACGTAAGTAATACGCTTCATTAGTACAGAGTAGGATGATTTCTATATTTATATAGATCTGCTTTAGGGTATGTGCCTTTATGGTTAAGTAATTTGTATAGGCTTGTAGATTTAGATAGAGTAGAGCTGCGTGGAGGGATGGGTTTGTATGCCTGTCGTTTCATCTTGTACACTGTATGGGGTATGCGGTTATATTATAAAGGAGAAAAATGGGAGGGTCGCTTTCACTTGTACAACATAGGTTTTCTTTTTTCGACGTAGCGATGTGGTGAGTATGGTCTGCACATTTGTATAGTGGCTACCCTAAGTTAGCTGCATGGATCTGAGTTGTTGATTGAAGTTATTTAATCCTTCTTTTTAATGCGTTAATTTTAAACTTCGTATTCGGTTTTCCTTTTGATTAAAATCCTATGTTACTCCACTAGTTTCTTTACTTATACCATGCAGAAAAACATGCCACAAATCCGGCAAATTCTGAACGTTACAGGTGTATAAGGTAATAATATAAACTAATACCTACTTTCTATACTATCTGTAATGACCCAGATATTTCATTGGTTAATTTTTAATATTTAATATGAATTTATATATTTAGTTGATAATATAAATGAATTTTTATATTGAGTTATCGATTTAATAATCGATATACAATTTAATATCGGATATATTAATTCGATCGTAATACAAAGTTAATTCAATTCGAAGTTTAAAACTAAACTGAAAACAGTTCAGATGATCAGTACAAATTTCAGCTTGTGTTAGAATAATTATATTAAATTATTATCGAAGAATTTAAACGATTTGAAATTTAATTTATATCAATTTAAATTAATATCTTTTCCGGATGATCGAATTGGACTTCGATACTTATTCTGATGAGTTCGGAATAGTAGTTAAACCATAGGAATGTCAGTTGCTGGGTTCAGAAAGGAGTTCGGAACCCACGGGATAATTTAATTAATTTTAATCATATTAGTAAATTAAAACTAAAATAAAAAATTAGTGGAATTCCTTCTGCTAACAAACCATATCCGTGGCCACTGCTAAATCCATTCCTCTTCACTGGTTAAAAACAAGTCTATGCAGACTTCTCCATTCCCTACTTAAACAAATCGAATCCCTCCTCTGGCATAAATCGAACGAGCTTAAGATGAAAAGGAAACAAAAATCATTGCCTACTCTCAAACAATTCCGAATTCAGCATATTCAACGTAGCGATGTAGGAGAAGGGTTCGCAACTTGTACGAACTCGAAACAGGAATCAGTTCAAAATCTGCAAACTCGATGAAGTTCTGGAGCGCTAGAAAATGAGGTTTGTGATGGGAATATGAGTCGACACCGAGGGAGGAGTTGAACTCGAGTTCAACAATGAACTAGATTTTTGTTTCTGGAGGTTCGGTTCCTGGGATCGACGTTGGTTTGAGGCGACTACACTGATGCAAATTTCAAGTAGAGCGATTCGAATTGGAGTCGCTGACATCAGACTGACTGGGATGGCGTCAATCTGCTCAGAAGTAGCTGTTCTTGTTTCTGCGTTGATCTGAGAAAGTCTGGAGGTAACCGAGGGGGTTTATCGATGGTGCAGCGGTGTTCAGGAATATATGGGAGTTTGGTCTTTGATTTTAGGGAGCAGTGGTGGCTCGTGAAAGGGAATGGTAGTTGACAGGGTGAGGTCTAGTGAAATGCCAAGTAGAAGGGGATCATCTTGTGGGTTGTTTGCAATTCTTGGAGTTGTCCGAGGATTTGTTTCGTGGATTTATCGAGAATGGCAATATTAGTAACATTACATATGATAATTAATTTGTGTGTTAGGTTATTTTAAACTTATATGCCAAATAAAATTGAATAACGTAGGTGATGGATTCACTTGAATAGATTCATAGTTGCAATATATAGAATTTAACTAGATATTCGACAACTGCAATTTGGATGAGTAAATCTCACTCATCTGTTATTTAGAATTTATTTTTATTCAGTTAAAATAATTGTTGTCGCTTGTTTGAATGCTTTCTGGTTGATTTAAATATATTGGTTGTTTAGGGTTGACTATTATATATATATATATATATATATATATATATATATATATGTGTGTGTGTGTGTGTGAGTGTGTGTATTGGGTTGATGATTGGACCGCAGTCTCATTAGCGAATGCCCACGGTACCATTAGCGGATGATTTCCCTATACGCCCTACGCTATGATAGTGGATGACCTTCTATACTGCGATATCCTGCCATGAAGCAAGATGGTATTATTTATGTGCTAACATTTGTGGATGCAGGAAAACAGGTTGGACGGATCCAACTGGATTTCTCAAAAATATTATTGTTGTTGTTTCACATATATTATCATATATGATGTGTTAGAACTCCTGTGATTTGTAATGGGGTGCTTGATTGTTTGAAATAAGAACTGGGTCTGAATGTTGGTTTATAAAAATAATGTGAAAGAGATTTTGAGATTTAAAAAGGAAAATTCTATTTTCTAAAAATAGAATTTGAATTAGAATGGGCAAATAATATTTACTTGTTTTGAAAATAAACAAAAACAAGTATTGAATTTATAAACGATGTTTATAAATTAAATAATATAAGAAATTGAAGTGAATTTATAATAGTGTTTATAAATAAAATAAATTGATATTCATTGGATAATAAGACAATTGAAATGAAATTATAAGCAGTGTTTATAAATAAATTGGAAAAATTATCATTGGATAGTTTGAATATTTAAATTCAAATGTGAATTTAAAAATAGAAATGGGGAAATCGTTTTAAATAAATAAACGATGGGATTTATGCTGATGTTCAGAATATAAATTGAACTAAAATAAATCCGTAAGGATTTATGATTAGAATTCGATTAATTTGAACTTATTTAAATAGAAGTTAAATCGAATATGACACTTGAATTGAAAATGAAATTTCAATTAGTTTATAAACAAGTTAAACTCATATTTGAACATGTTATATTCAAATAAAAAGGTGAAATAGGCAAAATAGTTAATTAGCAAGTCAATTAACGAATTAAGTTAAAATGATTGGATTAAGTTGAAATGAATTACAAAATGTATGGATATACATGAGACAGGTTTGGAATAAAGTATTAAAATAGATATAAATAGGATGCTCGACAAAAAAGTACGTATTTAAATTGAATATGAGATTTTATGCGTCGTATCGGCTAGCCGCTCGGCTTTTCCTTTTTCTTTTTGAATGGAGAGGGCCTGTGTTGCAAGGTTTGACTTTTCCGTAATCCCGTACAAAGGAGGTTATGGCGAATTTTTCGGAGAATTTAAGGAGTTAGAATATTTTTAAGAAGATTTGATAAACTAGAAATCGATATATCGATATATATAGAAGTCGATAATTAAACGAACTTAAAATAGAATATTATAAACAAAAGGGAATTTTATAAAATCCTAGGAGGTATACGATTTAAAGTGAAGATGATTTAAAAGAAATAGAGTTAATCAAGTAGAGTTAAAGAAATAAGGTTAAGCAAATTAGAAACTAACTAAAGATTAGTTAAGTTGAATAGTTTTCTGAATATCGATCTGATGTTGGTTTTGGCCTTCGGGATTGATACTTAGAGAATTGTTCTCTTACTAGTTTACAGTTAGGCACTAATAGTTGTGGAATGGTAGTGATGCGTGAATGAGAGATGGAAATGTTTTCCAGTGTTAATAACATATATTTTCTAAATATAGAAAATAAGGAGATATGAGTGTATATATATATATATATATATATATGTTTGATGATTTGATCGATGATTCCATTTGGAAATAAGATCATTGTGTGTACACGGACATTTTTCATTTGATAGTTAAATCACTGACTATCAAAGTTTTTGACCATTTTAACGTTGTTAATATGGAGAGACCTGTTGGATTCTTATCTAAAGAACCACTCCGTATTGGCATAAGCGTTGCGAATCAAGTATGCCAAAGATAATTAAAGACGGAGTACAGTGCAAGGGCTCTTGTATAAGTCCTAGGTAGAGATTGCCTAGGATGGATGAACGGAATAGTGCCTTCGGTTTCGTTCCGTCCCAGAATGAATGTATATGGATGAATGTATGACAAAGTATTTTCAATGATCGCACATGTTTGGCTGTACAAAATATATATGGTGGCAACGGATTTATTCCCTTAGCGTAATATCCAGAATATTTGTGCAAACCCAATTAATGATTAATGGATCTGATAATGTGGCATTCAAAGTAATTGTGTTATCAATGAGAGAAGTAATCGTAGCCTCAGGCCTCAACAACCGAGAAATGACAAAAATTGGACAGGCAGCATGACTATGTGGGTAGCTTCCATTAGGGTGTATCATCACCTATCTAGAGATTCATTTAATTCCGTATTCAATCCGATGCTATCCCATATGGGAAACGGTTGCTGATCCCAACCGTTGGTGATATGCATTCGATACACTCAAGCAAAATGAGTGGTCGGTCATGCGTGGCTGAGTTGCAAGATGTTCTTGTTAAAATCGGTGTATTCTCCTCTAGAGATACACCAGCGGCAGGTGGCTCCATACCTTGTCATAGTTGGAATTTCATTACCCAATACGTGCTTGCGGTTTTGATTGTATATTATATATGTGGAACGTGAGATGCAAACGTTCAACTAGATTGTAATTTACTTGATTTAGACACTATTGTAATGTCAAAAGAGTTTTGATATAAAGTTTATCCTTTTCTTTCAAAAGGATTTGAAAGTTAAATCAAGTGGTTTGGATTCTCATAAGGGAAAAACCCGTTCCGTGTTATACGGCGTGGTCTTATGAGTTATCGTTTATTTTCTCAAGCTGTTTTAAACTGTTTACTCATACCAGTCCCTTGACTGACCCAGAGTTTATTTTTTTTGTTTTACCTAAACTCTTGGGTGCCGAAATTTGTATGGTCAATCAAGTAGTTCAGGTGTTTACAGATATTTGGAAGAGCTTGGAGCAGGAGACTTCAGCGTTAGTTATCTAGTGTTATTTCTGCTGTATTGTAAGTGTTGTACTCTATGATAATGTTATGTATATACAGTCAAATTTTGTATTTCAAAAGTTGTTATATAATATATTTTATTCCGCTGCGATGTGAGATTCTGTGTTGTATTTCTGTTCTTCTTCTTCTATTCTAAGTTTCTTTCTTTCTATTTCTCATCCTCTAACTTCTTTCAATAATGATTCGTATTTCTGTGCAATTTGGGTTGGACATGTGTTGTATTTAGTCAACTCGGATAGTACGGATTTGCGGGCCGTTACACTTGGTATCAGAGCTTAGGTTGAGCGAATACCTAGGCTTTGGTGGAATGTGCTCATTAGAGATGGGGTCAGTAGTACCCTAAAATGAGTTGAGTGTACATATACGAGAGAGCGTATTTGTTAATTGATATAAAGATTTTTTTTATTGTGTTGACTTGTCTGTTGAGTGGTTTATGAATTATGGTCGAATCGTGGGACGCTACGACGTCGATAAGAGTTTGTAAATACTTGAACAGAAGATTGAACACGATATTGTTTTTAAGTGGGTAAATGAAATAATTTTACCAAAAATTCTACTTTGATAGAAAAGGAATAATTTTCTTAAATTATTATAATATATGGATGAGTTGATTGATATTATTATAATCAAATAAGATTATAAAATTGGAATGGTTATATATAACCAAAATAAAATTTGTATATGAATTAATTATACAAATGAGATGAACTAGAATTGAATTCAAACCAGGATTAAGAACTCAAATCCTGGAAAGTTGGAAAATATTTTTCAAAGTATATTAAAATAATATATCTTTGTTTTAAATGGATTTTTGAAAGTAATTAAGCATTGAACTCACTTCAGTGGCTGGAAAATAATTCTGATGATAATTACAACATCATCAGTGTTCATTTTCGAGTTTCTATGTGATGGATTGCTACCTTAGAAAAGTATTTGATAGAAATTTGTTGAAAGAAAACAAGTTTAGTTGAAAAATTCAAATGTTTTGAATTTGAAAAGATTATAAATATATGTATACATTTATGTGGTTTCGAAAGGATTTGAAATAGAAACCCGGGAATTTAAATTCTGGAATTAAATTTAACTTAAACAAGTTAAATGAATCAAAGTGAATAAATTGATTTAGAATCAATTTGAATGAAATTGAATGCCTATGAATGGAATATGAATTGTATATGAATATACTTAAAATAAATCATTCAGATTTAATTAATGGAAACCAAAGTTTATGGGAATTAAAATTTGTTGAAATGTGAGGAGTTGAGTTCAACATGAATGAGTTTTGAAAGGTTAATAGGTTAGTAACATTTTTCTACCTTACTAATTTCGGGGACGAAATTCTTTTAAGAGGGGAAGAATGTAATGACTCGGATATTTCATTAGTTAATTTTAAATATTTAATATGAATTTAAATATTTAGTAATATAAATGAATTTTTATATTGAGTTATCGATTTAATAATCGATATACGATTTAATATCGTATAATTTGATCATAATACGAAGTTAATTCAATTCGAAGTTTAAAACTAAACTGAAAACAGTTCAGATGATCAGTACAAAATTCAGTTTGAGTTAGAATAATAATATTAAATTATTATCGAAGAATTTAAATGGTTTGAAATTTAATTTATATCAATTTAAATTAATATCTGTTCCGGATGATCGAACTGGACTTCGATACTTATTCCAATGAGTTCGGAATTGTGGTTAAACCATAGGAATGTCAATTGCTGGGTTCAGAAAGGAGTTCGGAACCCATGGGATAATTTAATTAATTTTAATAATATCGATAAATTAAAACTAAAATAAAAAATTAGTGGAATTCCTTCTGCCAACAAACCATATCCGTGGCCACTGCTAAATCCATTCCTCTTCACTAGTTAAAAACAAGTCCACGCAGAATTCTCCTTTCCCTACTTAAACAAATCGGATCCCTCTTCTGGCATAAATCGAACGAGCTTAATATGAAAAGGAAACAAAAACTGTTGCCTTCTCTCTAACAATTCCGAATTCACCTCTATCATTTGCAATCAAAATCGCGATTCAATAAGGTCAGCCGTGAGTTCGAGATTAGGATGGAGGCGCGTGGGATTCAGGCGTGAGGGAGTATTGTCGGAGCAGGAATGTCGCGGGTGGTTTTCTGAGTTCGGCATCAGAAGTCGCAATGTAGGAGAAGGGTTCGCAACTTGTACGAACTCGAAACAGGAATCAGTTCGAAATCTGCAAACTCGATGAAGTTCTGGAGCGCTAGAAAATTAGGTTTGCGATGGGAATATGAGCTGACACCGAGGGAGGAGTTGAACTCGAGTTCAACAATGAACTCGATTTGTGTTTCTGGAGGTTCGGTTCTTGGGATCGACGTTGGTTTGAGGCGGCTATACTGATATAAATTTCAAGTAGAGCGATTCGAATTGGAGTTGCTGACATCAGACTGACTGGGATGGCGTCGATCTGCTCAGAAGTAGGAGTTCTTGTTTCTGCGTTGATCTGAGAATGTCTGGAGGTAACCGAGGGGGTTTATCGATGGTGCAGCGGTGTTCAGGAATATATGGGAGTTTGGACTTTGATTTTAGGGAGCAGTGGAGGTTCGTGAAAGGGAATGGTAGTTGACAGGGTAAGGTTTAGTGAAATGCCAAGTAGAAGGGGATCATCTTGTGGGTTGTTTGCAATTCTTAGAAATGTCCGAGCATTAGTTTCGTGGATTTATCGAGATATCGCAATATTAGTAAGGCATACAATTTTAAGAAAATTAACATTACATATGATAATTAATTTGTGTGTTAGGTTATTTTAAACTTAAAAGCCAAATAAAATTGAATAACGTAGGTGATGGATTCACTTGAGTAGATTCGTAGTCGCAAGATATGGAATTTAACTAGGTATTTGACAACTGCAATTTCGGTGAGCAAATCTCACTCATATTTTATTTGGAATTTATTTTTATTCCGTAAAAATAATTGTTGTTGCTTGTTTGATTGCTTTCTGGTTGATTTAAATATATTAGTTATTTAAGGTTGACTATTATATATATATATATATATATATATATATATATATATATATATATAGGATTGATGATTGGATTGTTCCCGTAGTCTCATTAGCAGATGCCCGCGGTACCATTAGCGGATGATTACCCTATACGCCCCACGTTATGATAGTGGATGACCTTCTATACCGCGATATCCTGCCTCGAAGCAGGTTGATATTATTTATGTGCTAACATTTGTGGACGCAGGAAAACAGGTTGGAGGGATCCAACTGGATTCCTCAAAAATATTATTGTTGTTGTTTCACGTATATTATCATATATAATGTGTTAGAAATCCTGTGATTTGTAATGGGGTGTTTGATTGTTTGTAATAAGAAATGGATCTGAATGTTGATTTATAAAAATAACATAAAAGAGATTTTGAGATTTAAAAAGGAAAATTCTACTTTCTAAAAATAGAATTTGAATTAGAATGGGCTAATAATATTTACTTGTTTTGAAAATAAACAAAAACAAGTATTGAATTTATAAACGATGTTTATAAATTAAATAATACAAGAAATTGAAGTGAACTTATGAATAGAGTTTATAAGTAAAATAGATTGATATTCATTGGATAATCAGATAATTGAAATGAAATAATAAACAGTGTTTATAAATAAAGTGGAAAAATTATCTTTGGATAGTTTGAATATTTAAATTCAAATGAGAATTTAAAAATAGAAATGGGGAAATCGTTTTAAAGAAATAAACGATGTGATTTATGCTAATGTTCAGAATATAAATTGAACTAAAATAAATCCGTAAGGATTTATGATTTGAATTCAATTAATTTGAACTTATTTAAATAGAAGTTAAATCGAATATGACACTTGAATTGAAAATGAAATTTTAATTAGTTTATAAACAAATTAAACTCATATTTGAACATGTTATATTCAAACAAAAAGGTGAAATAGGCAAAACAGTTAATTAGCAAGTCAATTAACGAATTAAGTTAAAATGATTGGATTAAATTGAAATGAATTAGAAATGTATGGATATACATGAGACAGGTTTGGAATAAAGTATTAGAAGAGATATAAATAGGATGCTCGACAAAAAGGTACGTATTTAAATTGAATATGAGATTTTATGCGCCATAGCGGCTAACCGCTTGGCTTTTCCTTTTTCTTTTTGAATGGAAAGGGCTTGTGCGGCAAGGTTTGACTTTTTCCGTTAACCCCATACAAAGGAGGTTATGGCGAATTTTTCCGGGAATTTAAGGAGTTAGAATATTTTTAAGAAGATTTGATAAACTAGAAATCGATATATCGATATACACAAAATTCGATAATGAAACGAACTTAAAATAGAATATTATAAACGAAAGGGAATTTTATAAAATCCTGGGAGGTATACGTTTTAAAGTGAACGATGATTTAAAAGAAATAGAGTTAATCAAATAGATTTGAAGAAATAGAATTAAGCAAATTAGAAACCAACTAGAGATTGGTTAAGTTGAATAGTTTTCTGAGTATCGATCTGATGTTGGTTTCGGCCTTCGGGATTGATACTTAGAGAATTGTTCTCTTACTAGTTTACAGTTAGGGACTAACAGTTGTGGAATGGTTGTGATGCGTGAATGAGAGATTGAAATGTTTTCCAGTGTTAATAACATATATTTTCTAAATATAGAAAATAAGGAGACATGAATAAATAAATAAATATATATATATGTTTGATGATTTGATCGATGATTCCATTTGGAAATAAGATCGTTGTGTGTACACGGACATTTTTCATTTGATAATCAAATCACCGACTATCAAAGTTGTTGACCATTTTAACATTGTTAATATGGAGAAACCGGTTGGATTCTTATCCAAAGAACCACTCCATATTGGCATAAGCGTTGTGAATCAAGTATGCCAAAGATAATTGAAGACGGAGTACAGTGCAAGGGCTCTTGTATAAGTCCTAGGTAGAGATTGCCTAGGATGGATGAACGGAATAGTGCCTTCGGTTTCGTTCCATCCTAGAACAAACGTATATGGACGAATGTCTGACAAAGTATTTTCAATGATCGCGTATGTTGGGCTGTACAAATATATATGGTGGCAACAGATTTATTCCCTTAGCATAATATCCAGAATATTTGTGCAAACCCAATTAATGATTAACGGATCTGATAATGTGGCATTCAAAGTAATTGTGTTATCAATGAGAGAAGTAATCGTAGCCTCAAGCCTCAACCACCGGGATATAAAAAAATCGGGCATGCAGCATGACTATGTGGGTAGCTTCCATTAGGGTGTATCATCACCTATCTAGATATTCATTTAATTCCTTATTCTATTCGATGTTGTCCCATTCGGAAAACGGTTGTTGATCCCAATCGTTGGTGATATACATTCGATACACTCAATCGAAATGAGTGGTCGGTCATGTGTGACTGAGTTGCAAGATGTTCTTGTTGAACTCGGTGTATTCTCCTCTAGAGATACACCAGCGGCAGATGGTTCCATACCTTGTCATATTTGGAATTTCATTACCAAATAAGTGCTTGCGGTTTTGATTGTATACTATATATGTGGAACGTGAGATGCAAACATTCCAATAGATTGTTATTTACTTGATTTAAACACTATTATAATATCAAAAGAGTTTTGATATAAACTTTATCCTTTTCTTTCAGAAGGATTTGAAAGTTAAATCAAGTGGTTTGGATTCTCATAAGGAAAAAACCCGTTCCGTGTTGTACGGCGTGGTCTTATGAGTTATCGTTTATTTTCTCGAGCTGTTTTAAACTGTTTACTCATACCAGTCCCATGACTGACCCAGAGTTTATTTTGTTTTGTTTCACCTAAACTCTAGGGTGCCCAAATTTGTACGGGCAGTCAAGTAGTTCAGGTGTTTATAGATATTTAGAGGAGGTTGGAGCAGGAGGCTTCAACGTTAGTTATGTAGTGTTATTTCCAATGTATCGTAAGTGTTGTACTCTGATGATAATGTTATGTATATACAGTCAAATTTTGTATTTCAAAAGCTATTATATATTATATTTTATTCCGTTGTGATGTGAGATTCTGTGTTGTGTTTCTGTTCTTCTTCTTCTATTCTAAGTTTCTTTCTTACTATTTCTCATCCTCTAACTTCTTTCAATAATGATTCGTATTTCTGTGCAATTTGGGTTGGACGTGTGTTGTATTTAGTCAACTCAGGTAGTACGGATTTGCGGGCCATTACACCATCTCCTTTATTGCATGAACATTTTGGAATTGCGTCTGCTGAAGTTGAATAATCTTTTGTTTTCAATTCTCTGTCTGTTGCAATTGATGAGGTGCATAAGTTCTTGAAATCTCACAGGCACATGAATACAAATGGTGCCTTTCATTTCTTTGCACTGTGCACCCAAAAGTAGGCACTAAAGAAATGTAAACATATACTATTTTATGTTTTAAAGTTTTAGTGTACCAAGTTAAAGGTTTGGTTCATGTCTAAGCCACTACGGACAGAAATAAGATTACAGTCGTGTTCAGTGAGGTGCCCCGATCCCAAAAATATAATAATACTGGTAGATTAACTCATATTTTAAAACCCCAAAATGTTGTTACAGGGTGACAAATACTCTAAATAAAAAGTGGTGTATTTGATTAATTAAAAATTATAGTAAAATTCTAAAATATAAATTATCACTATGTCTCAAAAGAACCTTGTTCAAATTTGCGATTGGTATCTAGTTATATAAAATAAACCGTTACGATCGATATACGATTCTACAGCGACTATTTGAATATTTGATTTTGATATAACTCATAACCTATAATCCGAAATCTTGAATTTTCACTTCTGTTAGGAAGACACATTTAAACAGATCCCATCGATTCTTGTTTCGAAGAAATCCGACTAATAACGGATCCGGTACACTCAGTTGAAGTTCAAAACATTAAATTATGAACTGCCGCGATATTATGAGCTCGATTATATTTAGTATATATTTTTATATGTTCAACTTCGTTTTAATTAATATATAAATCCACTTATATTACGATTTCAATATTTAAATGGATTTAAATATTTAAATACAAACCGATAAAAATGCGGGATGTTACAGAATAATTGACTTTAACATGTTCAAATTTCCTTTTTTCACACCAGTTAGTTATATATGTAAATATATATTTCTACACTTGAAATCAACATCAATGGGAATAACGACTGAAATGGCAGGATCATTTAATTCAAATTGTATTGATTGTAATGATGAGTTAAATTTTTCATGCCATTAAACGCCGTTAATCAGTCTGTTGATTCATTTACAGTATAGTGTGAATTCATTTTCTGTTTCTTGTGCAACTTAGTCACCAAAGTGGACTAGTCATATTGAAATACAGAAAATTGAATTAAGTAAATATATTTAATTGTTCATTACAAATAAAATGATATTAGATTATATTAAAAGTTTAATTTGACAATTGATTTTATTGATTATATTCTAGGAGATCACCCAAAGGTGGATCTCAATTTTTTTTTTTTGAAAATTGGTTCACATTTATTAACAACTAGAAAAGTACATAGTAAGGTTAGTATACTAACCTAAATACAAACTGAAAAGCATAAAATAAAATACATACTAAGTATTAAATTAAAACCTAAAAGAGAGTTTTGAACCCAGGATGAGGTTCGAACTCTATAACAGTGCGATCCGCAGCACTTCTAATCCTCTATTACTATCCTTCGAGTGGCAGGGATTAAAAAAGTTTGCCACCGTTCCGTTACAAACTTAATAGACCCATGGTAAGGTCATCTTCTAAGCCTGGAAAGCATCCACTTGAAATGTCTTTCAGGCTAAACCCATTAACAACATGCATATCATTGCTACAATACTGACGCCACTACTTTGCTCCACATCTTTCATCTGATTTTGAGTGTTTCTTCCCAGTAACTTAGTAATAAATTTTCCATTCTATTTGGCTTCCAATAGAGGTTACTGAATTTTACGAAAGGACTACTGCTCCCTTTCTTCAACACAGTAGCAACCCATGATCAAGTATATGCATTCGAATAATTCCTTCGATTTCCCTGAAGACTCTCTATCAATCACTATGGACCTTTATCTATCATCTACTTCCCATAATCATAAAAAGGGTTCACATGATCTTGAGAACCAATGCTAGCAAAAACCAAGACAGTGGTCGACTAGTCACTGAAATAACAGATCCTGTAGAGCCTATAGTTTTCACATAATCACATAGTTGCTTATTCTCATCAACTTTAACCAATTTTTTTTATTGAAACCAGTGAAAATTGCATAACATAAATCTTCAATTTACTCCCATCCGAAGGTGTAAATTGGGATGTCAAAAGGAATACAACAATAAGATTGTTCATCAAAGCTTATGTCTTATCTTATCTCTTTGAAAGTAAAACAGTTTGCGCAAGAAGAACCAAAGAGCACGTTATTCATTAATACCCGTGGTCTCCCATTCCAGTAGAGTCCAAGCATATGAATCTACTTTAGCAACTTAATATGTCATAAAAATTATGCCATCGCCATTTGAGTTTACTGTTGCTTCAATCCTGAAATAACTTAATTCCTATAACCCAATTTTGATTTTTGCAAACTCAAACGGTCATCTTGTCCAACAATCAACCGATTTAGGTTCAAGCGAAGTGTAAATAACTAGTATTCTCAAAAGGAAGCCCAATATTGAACAATTAAAAACTGTATGGTTATCGATAATGTTTGAAATTGCAATCTTGAATTGAGAACAACACAGAGATCTTACCCCTTTTAAATCAATACGACTTTAACAAATGAAATTGTTTAGAAGATCGGTTATTTGGAGTCAATGTCTTCGACATAAGATTGAAGAAGTTGAAATTGGTTTCGCCAGAAGAACCCGCTTCGGTCTCTTGATCAACTCAGGTCGGAAGACCCCAGATTGATTCAAAAAAGGGATGAGGAAGACTACTATTTCTTGCGAAGATCCAAGGTTGTGTTTCATTCTCGTTACTCAGTACTTGCGCATATTAGATTTGTGAAATTCTTGTGCATAAATACGAAAGGTTTTGAGGCAGAAAATACGTGGAAGATGAGATCGCTTATTTTCGCCCTCTCCCCATTGGGGGTGGGGGAGGGGGGGGGGAGGTGGATCACTGAATAAAACAATAATATTAAAAGGAACTAGTCATTATACATAGGTTGAATAGTGTATGTATATCCAAAGATTGCATATTAATTTAACATATGTATATTATGATTATCTGGTAAAGTATATTTAGATTTTAGCATCAATGAATGTTTGTATTTAAGCATTACCCAAAGGTTACTTAAATGCATGTTTTAAGTTAATATAATATTTATAATTTGTATCAAGTTCTCAAAGCACTAATAGATAAGCATTTATAAATGTTTGCAGCTTCATCTAATATGTTTGCAACCGCTAACCCTGTCCTGAAGTTCAATGGGCTTCACTATGATGAATGGTCCGAACATATCCGGTTTACACTGGGTATAATGGCATTGGACCTTACAATATTAACAGAGGAACCTCCAGCCATTACAGATGATACCTCCGAGACTGCGAAGTCTCGTTATGATGCATGGGACCAATCTAATAGGTTGAGTTTAAACCTCATGAGGATGACAATGGATGAAAGTATTAATCCATTTATGCCTAAGACAGAGAATGCAAGGGATTTTATGCATATGATTAAGGAGTGTTCACAGTCGGATTTAGCAGACAAGTCAATTATAGGAAGCCTTATGTGTCAGCTAACTACAAAGAAGTTTGACTGGTCTCAGCCCATCCATGATCATGTAACACATATGTCTAACTTGGCAGCAAAGTTAAATACCATGGGAATGGAATTTAATGAAGCATTCTTTGTTAAATTCATCATTAACTCTCAACCTTTTGAGTTTGGTCAGTTTTAGGTTAACTAAAACACCTTCAAAGATAAATGGAACTTTCTAGAATTGAATGCCATGTTGGTTCAAGAGGAAGGGAGATTAAAGAAGATGAAGGATCATGCAATTCATCTCATAGGTCATGATGGTGCCGGCAGTAGTAAAGGAAAACCAAGTAAGAAGGACAAAGCATCTATAAAAGGACCTGAAGGTCAAATCCAGAAGGAGAAGCAGAAGTGTTTCTTTTGCATGAAAATGGGGCATTTCAAGAAAGATTTTCCAAAAAGGAAGGCTTGGTTCGAAAAGAAAGATACACATTATAGTTTGGTTTTCTTTGAATCAAACCTTATAGAAGTTCCTAATAATACCTAGTGGTTAGATTCTGGTGCCACTACTTATGTATCTCACATTAAACAGGGATTCTGTTCGATCAAACCCATAAAAGGAGTTGAACAGTACTTGTTCATGGGAAACAGGATGAAGGCATAAATTGAGAGCATTGGGACTTATAGATTGTATATTGACACTGGTTGACATGTAGATCTTGAAGGATGTCTTTATGTACCTGAGTGTGCTAGAAATCTTATTTCTATGAGTAAATTGGATAATTTAGGTTTTTATGTAATGTTTGGACATGGTGGTATTTCATTGTATCGAAATAATAATTATTATGGTTGTGGTTCTTTGTTTGATTCACTTTATAGGTTCAATCTTGATGTTAAGTTTTCTGAATCTTTGTTTAATGTTGAAAATCAAGGCACTAAGCATAGTGCATCCAATGAAAGTTCTACTTTATTGTGGAATCAAAGATTAGGTCACATTTCTAAGGAAAGAATAATGAGGTTGGTAAAGAATGGAATTCTTTCTCAATTGGATTTTAGTGACTTAGCTATTTGTGTAGACTGCATTAAAGGCAAGCAGACGGAACACACAGTAAAGAAGTCAGCCATGAGAAGTAATCAACTACTTGAGTTAATCCACACCGATATATGTGGCCCTTTTGATGCTCCTACATGGAGCGGTGAAAGATACTTTATCACCTTTCTTGATGATTACTCACGTTATGGATATGTATATCTACTGCATGAAAAGACTCAATTTGTGAATGTCCTAGAGGTGTTTATTAAAGAAGTCGAAAGGCAGTTAGATAAAAAAATAAAGGTAGTGATGAAACGACCCAAACTTCCCAGTAAAGGAAAGGCTGGATTGCTTTGAGAACAACACACATCAGAACACAAACTGAAGAACATTTTATTGATGATTACAGCAATTACACCAGAGTACAAGAATGTAACAGAGTATGAATACTTATTACATAATAGGAATACAATGAAATCAGAGTTTTATATTACATTTAAATAGCAGCGGAAAATAATACAAATATACAACTGGAAGAAATACACGGATACAGAGCTTTCCGAATACCGCTTCAGCTGTAAACTAGGATCCTGTAAATATATATGCAAAAAGCTACTCGACTGCCTATGTGGAAAATATGGGCACCCGAGTTTGCCAGTGAAACAAACTACAGGTCAGTCATGGGACTGGTATGAGAAATCTTAACTCAACTTATCTAATAATAAGGCTAATCACAGGACCATGCCGCTAACGCAGAACGGGTTTACTCCATTGGATTGCCAGTGCATAAAATAAAGTAAATCGTTAGACAACGCAATGCTTTTTAGAAAAATGAAACCATTATAAGACCCAAGTCCCATCACACAATGCAACGCAAACTGGAGGATAGGGTTTTACCTTATAATGGTCAAAAGATGCTTGATACGATAAAACAGATTTAATATTAGTGTGTATATCTATGGGTATGTATATATTTTAAAGACAATTTCAATCATAATGTATCAATCATAGACGGCATAGTACCACATCCTACTATGTCGCCATACTAGTTCTACAATCAAAACCGCAAGGTCATATTGGAAATTGGATTTCCATCATGAGTCGAGGCTAGGGGCAAGCTCCTCTCCAACTCGAGACACTCTAGCAAATGCCTCAGGATCACACCTATGGGCAACCCTTGGAGCGGTAGGGCCGGTCCCCACCTAACGGTGGTGGATTGGCAATTCCTGAACACACGTTTCGCGGTCCCTTTGGACCTATAGTATGACCACTTCCGAGTATAAAACTCGAGGTACTTCAATCCATAATCCACATAAGTAAAATGCCGAGCCGTTTTAAAGCCCAAACACCACTTCTAGCTAGAAAGAAACGTATGCACTCCCTACGGTCCATATCCCGTTTTTGACTCATACCAGGGTGTGAGGCTCGAGAAGTCACGCTATACACAAAGCTATGCCGTAATAGGCTATACTTTGATCATCCCACAAGGCCCTGCTTTTCAACAAAAGCCTTGATCATTTGCATCTTGGCGTGCCACATTGACAATTCACGCCATGCGATCAATCACTATTAATATATACCAGGGTGTTAAGTAGAGAATAAATCCTCCACCACCAAACAGACATACGTTAACAGAAATCGATTTAATTCACATGGAACGAAATCCAATGTCAGACATGCATCCATTTACTAGCTTATGCTCTGGGTCTGAGCGAAAACCAAATCCGAACAATCAACAATAGTCCAGACGGCCACCACTGAAGCCCCTTCAAGATAGCTACTCCCATCAAGGGTCTCTGTAGCAACACATCCATCCGATGTGAAGATCGTCGGACTTCAACCACCGTCTTCATCTTCGACTCTTCATCGTCGTAGTAATTATTCGGAATGTGTTAAACCTGGTCTTCCCGAATAACTCACGTATTTTATAATTAAAAATCAAGTACTATAAAACACATCCAACGCCACACTCCAATCCCGAATATTCTATTAAATAAAATATTCACATTATCCTATCAAAGATAAATTCTTCAAATCTATTCTTAAATCTTTCTTTTAAAGATTTATTAAGAACCCAATTTGGTTTTAAATATCAAAAATCATCATCCAATGATTATTTAAATTTAAGAATTGAATCTTATCTTTAACTAGGTTAAAGAACTAATGTCATTTTAAAACACCGTTCACGATAAACCCAAAATCGACTTCCATTAAATATGGAATCTTCACAGAAATCAAATCAATATATAATCATTATAAATTTCTGTATCCGACCAACAATATAAATGGAATAACAGCAAAGCCTTTTAAATTCCATATGTAGTATTGGTCTTCTTTTACAGAAGCTTATTTCGATTATTATTAATTCAAATTCCATTCAACTCCAATTTAATATATTAAATTGGAAAACTTTACTTTTGGAAGATTCCCATTTAAATCTTAATAAAAGATTTATAAATTCCAAATCATATTTTCACTTTCAGTTAGGTTAAAGAACACATGTCACTTAAAAACATGGTTCACAATAAACCCAACTCACGTTTCATCTTATTTCAATTACTAGATATAACTGAAAACTTTAATAATCTAAATTAAAAGATTATTCTTTTCATATGGGGTTTAAGAACAGTGTTATTTAAGACACTATTCACGACAAACCCATAATCCAATTTATTTAATTTAACTATAATTAAATATTAACAAATTGCAAAACTTCATTAAATCTAAATTTAATGATTAATTCTAGTAAATAACTGGTTCATTTCAATAAAAATATATTTTTCTAAAGTATATTCTTTTCTAAAATATTCTTTTTCTAAGATATTCTCTAAAATATTCTTTTTCCTAGGATATTTTCTAAAATATTCTTTTTCTGGAATATTCTTTATTGGAATGTGACTCAATCATCAACCATATATTGCATGTAATCAATAATCATAACAAATAATTATCAAGCATCAAATAACATCCAAAGTGGATTATACACTAAATATTGGGACTAGTGTAGGTCAAATATCATCCCAATACCAGTGTGGGGTTTCCTCCAACAATCAAATAATAAATTATTTGTGCACTCGGGCGATGTGTGAAAATTATCGTCCCAATCACATAAACAAGTCGGGTAACTTGTAAATGGAAGTGTAATATTCAGTTTTGAATATACTAACAATATATTTAACACATCAACCATTTCAACATCACAGACATATGTTTCAATTCTTTTTATTGTGAACAAATGGCAATACAAATCTAGTCTTTTATTTACATTCTTTTTATTTGTTAACGAATGACAATAAAATCTTAACCCTTATTTATTGACCAAAAAGTATATTTTTGATCTCATTCATTTTTAAATGACAAAATGAATATTTTACTTCATCCTTTTTAAATTGACAAAAATGTCCCTTTTATTCTAATTCTTCTAAAGTGACAAAAATGTAATTTTGTCTAATTCCTTATAACGTACAAAATATGATCATTTTGCCAGATTCCTGTCAATGTACAAAATATAATAATTTCTTTAAATTCTTTTAATGTAAACAGAATGACAAATTTGTCTAATTCCTATAATGTAAACAAAATGTTCATTTCTAACTCATTCTCTTTTTAATGTATAAAAATATACAATTTCAATTTATAACTTTTTAATGTATAAAAATATACATTTTCAATTCATTCTGTTCTAATCCTTTTTATGTAATCAAAATGTTGATTTCTTTTAAATGTACAAAACAAAAAATGTTAATTTTGTCCTTTATAATCTAATTAACCAAAATGTTAGTTTTGTTCTTTATCTTTTTATGTAACAAAAATATATTTTTCTTTAACCCATTCAATGTGTCTAATGGAATGTTTTTACTTTATTTCTTCTAAAGTGACAAAAATGAATGAATCTACTTCATCCTATTCAAAGTGACAAAATGAATGTTTTCTAATTCATTTCTCTAAATTGACAAATTTATTTTATAAATTTCAGTGCAACCAAATGACTAATTTCGTTAACAACTTTCAATACAACAAATGATAAATTGGTTTGTTAACTTTTGATGCAACCAAAAATGAGAATTTTGTTTATAAGCTTTTTAATGCAAACAAAAATGAGAATTTTGTTTGTAAACTTTTAATGCAAACAAAAATTAGAATTTTGTTTGTAAACTATTAATGCAAACAAAAATGAGAATTTTGTTTGCAAACTTTTAATGCAAACAAAAATAAGAATTTTGTTTAAATTTTTTAATGTAAACAAAAATGTCTATTTTTGTTTAACTCTTTTTAATGCACAAAAATGATTATTTTGGTTAAACTCTTTTTAATGACCCAAAAATGATTTTTTTTGTTTTATTCCTTTTTAAATGACAAAATGACTATATTTTAATCTCCTTCTTTTTAAATGATAAAATGAATGTTCCTATTCTCATTCTATTACCTTTGACAAAAATGAATGTTTGTCTACTTCTAATTAGATGATAAAAATCTATATTTTTATTCCACAAACATGGTTTAACACAAAAATGATATTTAATTTCACTTTCATGTTTTAACACAAAAATGTAATTCTTATTCACTAAACATGTTTTGACCAAAAATGTATATCCTTATTCACTAAACATGTTATGACCAAAAATGTGATTTTTATTTCTATAATCAGACTAGACAAAAATATGATTTTCATTTCTTATAAATGACAAGATGTGTATTTGTACTTCATTCTTTTAACTGTATAAAAATATACATTTTCTAATTCATTCTTTAAATGTATAAAAATATGCATTTTCAATTTATTCTTTTTAACGTATAAAAATATACATCTAAATGTCATTCACATATATCTTAACATTTTACAACTAAAATGTTATTTTTATTAATCTTAAAATATTATAACTAAAATATCATTAATCTTAAAATATTATAACTAAAATATCATTTTTATCTTACATGATACCTTTGGAACAAAATCGATGTTTTTAAATTAACATGACGTTCTGACTTAACATAAAAATGATATTTAACATAAATATTCTATCAAATTAACAGGTCAACAAATAACATCAAACTGTTAAAATCAAATCACGAACATCCAGCAAATATTATAGTGCATGTATGACACTAAAATTATGATTAATAATTTTAATTATATAAAGGAATATGATTTCTCACATTGCTTTTATCTGAATTTCTGTTCGCGTTCAAATTTGGCTGAAATCCCAAATTGTTCAGTTTCAGATCTGGTCGGCTTCATGGCATAGATTTCTTCTCTGCGATTTCAACGAACTTCATTTCGTTCGATTCCGTTCTGGTTTGAAAAAGTTACGGCATATTTAAACATTTGATATTATAGCAATTAATTAAAAATAATTAATCACTTTAATTACCTAACCAACAAAGAAAATAACGGGTTCCTCTGCTTCTTCTTTATCGGCTTCAGGCCGACCTACTTCGAGAATGACCAGCCACTAGGGCACGCGATTTCACACCAACCGAGATGCCGGAGCATGATCGGATAACGCCACCAGCAGTGCCTTCGAGTGCGCACCCACCCGTCGTCATTTGGTCAAACTCGTCGGCCCCATACGCTGCAGATCCACCTTGAACGACGGCGACTTTGGAGCCCATTTCAGATTGCCACGGTTCGCTAGGAGCGATCTCCACCGTCCAGATTAAAGAGCTCATGAAGCTCTTCAGTTTTTGCCTTGGAGATGGATCGACATTCAAAGAGGTTTGAAAGGATGAAGGGGTTTAAATTGGGATCATTTCAGCCATTAACCCGATATGGCGGCGTCTGTACTAGAGAAGCAGGGTTTGGGAAATACGGATATGTGTATTGGTATTTATGCATGTATTGTTTTATTTTATTTATCTATTTAATTATTAATTCAAAGAAAAAGCCCGTTACTCTATACGAACTCCAAATCCATCCCAACGAGTGTCGCCTCCAGCTAATAACCCCCGTCCCGGACACAATGGAACATGTTTCGTAACCCAATTCGGTTGTTACGATATGTTTTTCTTTAAATTAAATTATAAATCATTTAATTATTTAATTCAAATGTATATTTTAAATTACCGGGGCCACATACGGACTCTAAAAATTACAGAAAAATTATTTCTAGTTATGTTTTGACGATACGGTTCTAACGAGACTAATTTTGTTGAATTCTGAGACTGTTCGAAAAATGGCCTTTTTCAAGTCGATTAAATTTGACTGAAACTGACAAAACACATTTTCTTCTGCCACGCTCAAATATTAATTCGAAAAATTATGAAAATTGAAATTTAGCAATAATTTGACATTCCAGTTCCAACAAAAGTGGTTTCGTCGAAAACAGAGGTCGTTTGCAAAATGACTATTTTTAAGGCCAATATATTAAATTAAAATATATATAAATTCTATAGCGACTTTTATAAAATTTGAACTGGCCATAACTTTCAAAATATAAAGTGAAATTTCAGTTTCTTACATCCGTTTAGAAAGATATGATTAAACAGATTTAAATATTTCTTGTTTCGTTCAATTCTGATTTAAAATGAATCCTGTACAGTCCGTCAAAGTTCAAATTCAAGTTTTCAAACTACAGCGCTGTTTTACACTCCTTTTATAATTAAATTAAATTCATTTGTTTTAACTTCAATTAAAATAAATTTTTAGTCGTTCTTATTTAAAATAAATTATTTTAAATATTGAAATCCATTAAAATTTCTAAAATAAAAATTTTAAATTGGCCCCAAAATTCCGGGTCGTTACAATCGCCCCCACTTAAAATCTTTTCGTCCTCGAAAAGGAACGAAGCTAAAAGTTGTTTAATTTAACCAACCCAACTTTATTGGTTTACATAATTTTGTTAGTTAAATTAATTATCATTTCTATACTTTTATTAGTTAAACTAATAATCAAACATCACAACCAGCAATCCATTAGGTGATTAACTTTTCAAATATATATAACTTTTATATATAGCCAAAAATCATATTTTTAGTGCAAATCACAGCAATGTGTACTAACTAAGTGTTGGTTCTCATACCAGCCAATGGATATATATAGAAATTCCACTTTCGAAACTCGAACATAAATACTGGTGATGGTCGACCTATCACCAGAATTACCTCCGGGTGACTAGAGTGTGATTCTATATCTATCCAGTATATTAAAACTTCGAATATCCGTTAATTACTCGTATATTCAAAATCCTTATATACTCGATTGTCCACATTAAAATATAATATACTCAAATACGTATATTAAGATAAAATTTTCAAAACTAAATTTGTTTTCATTTATTTTTTAAAGAAAATAATACTCTTCACACTCGTTCTAGAATACTACTGATCCCATCTCTAACGAGTTATTCTCATAATGAATTCTTTCGTTCAGTTCTAATGTGTCTTGTTCTCGAGCTCTGTAAACCAAAGCTCTAATACCAACTGAAACGACCCAAACTTCCCAGTAAAGGAAAGGTTGGATTGCTTTGAGAACAACACACATCAGAACACAAACTGAAGAACATTTTATTGCTGATTACAACAATTACACCAGAGTACAAGAATGTAACAGAGTATGAATACTTATTACATAATAGGAATACAATGATATCAGAGTTTTAAATTACATTTAAATAGCAGCGGAAAATAATACAAATATACAACTGGAAGAAATACACGGATACAGGGCTTTCCGAATACCCCTTCAGCTGTAAACCAGGATCCTTTAAATATATATGCAAAAAGCTACTCGACTGCCCGTGTGGAAAATATGGGCACCCGAGTTTGCCAGTGAAACAAACTACAGGTCAGTCATGGGACTGGTATGAGAAATCTTAACTCAACTTATCTAATAATAAGGCTAATCACAGGACCATGCCGCTAACGCGGAACGGGTTTACTCCATTGGATTGCCAGTGCATAAAATAAAGTTAATCGTTAGACAACGCAATGCTTTTTAGAAAAATGAAACCATTATAAGACCCAAGTCCCATCACACAATGCAACGCAAACCGGAGGATAGGGTTTTACCTTATAATGGTCAAAAGATGCTTGATACGATAAAACAGACTTAATATTGTGTGTATATCTATGGGTATGTATATATTTCAAAGACAATTTCAATCATAATGTATCAATCATAGACGGCATAGTACCCCATCCTACTATGTCGCCATACTAGTTCTACAATCAAAACCGCAAGGTCGTATTGGAAATTGGATTTCCATCATGAGTCGAGGCTAGGGGCAAGCTCCTCTCCGACTCGAGACACTCTAGCAAATGCCTCAGGATCACACCTATGGGCAACCCTTTGAGCGGTAGGGCCGGTCCCCACCTAACGGTGGTGGATTGGCAATTCCTGAACACACGTTTCCCGGTCCCTTTGGACCTATAGTATGACCACTTCCGAGTATAAAACCCGAGGTACTTCAATCCATAATCCACATAAGTAAAATGCCGAGCCGTGTTAAAGCCCAAACACCACTTCTAGCTAGAAAGAAACATATGCACTCCCTACGGTCCATATCCTGTTTTTGACTCATACCGGGGTGTGAGGCTCGCGAAGTCACGCTATACACAAAGCTATGCCGTAATAGGCTATACTTTGATCATCCCACAAGGCCCTGCTTTTCGACAAAAGCCTTGATCATTGGCATTTTTGCGTGCCACATTGACAATTCATGCCATGCGATCAATCACTATTAATATGTACCAGGGTGTTAAGTAGAGAATAAATCACCCAACACCAAACAGACATACGTTAACAGAAATCGATTTAGTTCACATGGAAACAAATCCAATGTCAAACATGCATCCATTTACTAGCTTATGCTCTGGGTCTGAGCAAAAACCAAATCCGAACAATCAACAATAGTCCAGACGGCCACCACTGAAGCCCCTTCAAGGTAGCTACTCCCATCAAGGGTCTCTATAGCAACACATCCATCCGATGTGAAGATCGTCGGTCTTCAACCACCGTCTTCATCTTCGACTCTTCATCGTCGTAGTAATTATTCGGAATGGGTTAAACCCGGTCTTCCCGAATAACCCACGTATTTTATAATTAAAAATCAAGTACTATAAAACACATCCAACGCCACACTCCAATCCCGAATATTCTTTTAAATAAAATATTCACATTATCATACCAAAGATAAATTCTTCAAATCTATTCTTAAATCTTTCTTTAAAAGATTTATTAAGAACCCAATTTGGTTTTAAATATCAAAAATCATTATTCAATGATTATTTAAATTTAAGAATTAAATCTTATCTTTAACTGGGTTAAAGAACTAATGTCATTTTAAAACACCGTTCACGATAAACCCAAAATCAACTTCCATTAAATATGGAATCTTCAAGAAATCAAATCAATATATAATCATTATAAATTTCTGTATCCGACCAATAATATAAATGGAATAACGGCAAAGCCTTTTAAATTCCATATGTAGTATCGGTCTTCTTTTACATAAGCTTATCTCAGTTATTATTAATTCAAATTCCATTCAACTCGAATTTAATATATTAAATTGGAGAACTTTACTTTTGAAAGATTCCCATTTAAATCTTAATAAAAGATTTATAAATTCCAAATCATATTTTCACTGTCATTCAGGTTAAAGAACACATGTCACCCAAAAACATGGTTCACAATAAACCCAACTCACGTTTCATCTTATTTCAATTACTAGATATAACTGAAAACTTTAATAATCTAAATTAAAAGATTATTCTTTTCATATGGGGTTTAAGAAAAGTGTCATTTAAGACATTATTCACAACAAACCCAAAATCCAATTTATTTAATTTAACTATTATTAAATATTAACAAATTTGAAAACTTCATTAAATCTAAATTTAATGATTAATTCTATTAAATAACTGGTTCATTTCAATAAAAATATATTTTTCTAAAATATATTCTTTTCTAAAATATTCTTTTTCTAAGATATTCTCTAAAATATTCTTTTTCCTAGGATATTTTCTAAAATATTCTTTTTCTGGAATATTCTTTATTGGAATGTGACTCAATCAACAACCATATATTGCATGTAATCAATAATTATAACAAATAATTATCAAGCATCCAAATAACATCCAAAGTGGATTCTACACTAAATATTGGGACTAGTGTAGGTCAAATATCATCCCAATACCCGTGTGGGGTTTCCTCCAACAATCAAATAATAAATTATTTGTGCACATGGGCGATGTGTGAAAATTATCGTCCCAATCACATAAACAAGTCGGGTAACTTGTAAATGGAAGTGTAATATTCAGTTTTGAATATACTAACAATATATTTAACACATCAACCATTTCAACATCACAGACATATGTTTCAATTCCTTTTATTGTGAACAAATGGCAATACAAATCTAGTCTTTTATTTCCATTCTTTTTATTTGTTAACGAATGACAATAAAATCTTAACTCTTATTTTTGATCTCATTCAATTTTAAATGACAAAATGAATATTTTACTTCATCCTTTTTAAAATGACAAAAATGTCCCTTTTATTCTAATTCTTCTAAAGTGACAAAAATGTAATTTTGTCCAATTCCTTTTAACGTACAAAATATGATCATTTTGCCATATTCCTGTCAATGTCCAAAATATAATAATTTTGTTAAATTCTTTTAATGCAAACAAAATGACAAATTTGTCTAATTCCTATAACGTAAACAAAATGTTCATTTCTAACTCATTCTCTTTTTAGTGTATAAAAATACACAATTTCAATTCATAACTTTTTAATGTATAAAAATATACATTTTCAATTCATTCTGTTCTAATCCTTTTTATGTAATCAAAATATTGATTTTGTTGATTTCTTTTAAATGTACAAAACCAAAAATGTTAATTTTGTCCTTTATAATCTAATTAACCAAAATGTTAATTTTGTTCTTTATCTTTTTATGTAACAAAAATATATTTTTCTTTAACCCATTCAATGTGTCTAATGGAATGTTTTTAATTTATTTCTTCTAATGTTACGAAAATGAATGAATCTACTTCATCCTATTCAAAGTAACAAAATGAATGTTTTCTAATTCGTTTCTCCAAATTGACAAATTTGTTTTATAAATTTCAGTGCGACCAAATGACTAATTTCGTTAACAACTTTCAATACAACAAATGATAAATTGGCTTGTTAACTTTTGATGCAACCAAAAATGAGAATTTTGTTTATAAGCTTTTTAATGCAAACAAAAATGAGAATTTTGTTTGTAAACTTTTAATGCAAACAAAAATAAGAATTTTGTCTGTAAACTTTTAATGCAAACAAAAATGAGAATTTTGTTTGCAAACTTTTAATGCAAAAAAAAAATAAGAATTTTGTTTAATTTTTTTAATGTAAACAAAAATGTCTATTTTTGTTTAACTCTTTTTAATGCACAAAAATGATTATTTTGGTTAAACTCTTTATAATGACCCAAAAATGATTATTTTTGTTTTATTCCTTTTTAAATGACAAAATGACTATATTTTAATCTCCTTCTTTTTAAATGATAAAATGAATGTTCCTATTCTCATTCTATTACCTTTGACAAAAATGAATGTTTGTCTACTTCTTGTTAGATGATAAAAATCTATATTTTTATTCCACAAACATGGTTTAACACAAAAATGATATTTAATTTCGGTTTCATGTTTTAACACAAAAATGTAATTCTTATTCACTAAACATGTTTTGACCAAAAATGTATACCCCTATTCACTAAACATGTTATGTCCAAAAATGTGATTTTTATTTCTATAATCAGGTTTGACAAAAATATGATTTTCATTTCTTATAAATGACAAGATGTGTATTTCTACTTCATTCTTTTAATTGTATAAAAATATACATTTTCTAATTCATTCTTTAAAATGTATAAAAATATACATTTTTAATTCATTCTTTTTAACGAATAAAAATATACATCTAAATGTCATTCACATATATCTTAACATTTTACAACTAAAATATTATTTTTATTAATCTTAAAAACTTATAACTAAAATGTCTTATTTATCTTACATGATACCTTTGGACAAAATCGATACTTTTAAATTAACATGACGTTCAGACTTAACATAAAAATGATATTTAACATAAATATTCTATCAAATTAATAGGTCAACAAACAACATCAAACTGTTAAAATCAAATCACGAATATCCAGCAAATATTATAGTGCGTGTATGACACTAAAATTGTGATTAATAATTTTAATAATATAAAGGAATATGATTTCTCACATTGTTTTTATCTGAATTTCTGTTCAGCTTCAGATCTGGTCGGCTTCATGGCGTAGATTTCTTCTCTGCGATTTGAACGAACTTCGTTTCGTTCGATTCCGTTCTGGTTTGAAAAAGTTACGGCATATTTAAACATTTGATTTTATAACGATTAATTAAAAATAATTAATCACTTTAATTACCTAACCAACAAAGAAAATAACGGGTTCCACTGCTTCTTCTTTATCGGCTTCAGGCCGACCTACTTCGAGAATGTCCAGCCACTAGGGCACGCGATTTCACACCAACCGAAATGCCGGAGCATGATCGGATAACGCCACCAGCAGCGCCTTCGAGTGCGCCCCTACCCGCCGCCATTTGGTCAAACTCGTCGGCCTCATACGCTGCAGATCCACCTTGAACGACGACGACTTTGGAGCCCATTTCATATTGCCACGGTTCGCTAGGAGCGATCTCCACCGTCCAGATTAAAGAGCTCATGAAGCTCTTCAGTTTTTGCCTTGGAGATGGATCGACATTCAAAGAGGTTTGAAAGGATGAAGGGGTTTAAATTGGGATCATTTCAGCCATTAACCCGATATGGCGGCGTCTGTACTAGAGAAGCAGGGTTTGGGAAATACGGATATGTGTATTGGTATTTATGCATGTATTGTTTTATTTTATTTATCTATTTAATTATTAATTCAAAGAAAAAGCTCGTTACTCTATACGAACTCCAAATCCATCCCAACGAGTGTCGCACCTAGCTAATAACCCCCGTCCCGGACACAATGGAACATGTTTCGTAACCCAATTCGGTTGTTACGATATGTTTTTCTTTAAATTAAATTATAAATCATTTAATTATTTAATTCAAATGTATATTTTAAATTACCGGGGCCACATACGGACTCTAAAAAATACAGAAAAATTATTTTTAGTTATGTTTTGACGATACGGTTCTAACAAGACTAATTTTGTTGAATTTTGAGACTGTTTGAAAAATGGCCTTTTTCAAGTCGATTAAATTTGACTGAAACTGACAAAACACATTTTCTTCTGCCACGCTCAAATATTAATTCGAAAAATTATGAAAATTGAAACTTAGCAATAATTTGACATTCCGGTTCCAACAATAGTGGTTTCGTCGAAAACCGAGGTCGTTTGCAAAATGGCTATTTTTAAGGTCAATATATTAAATTAAAATATATATAAATTCTACAGTTACTTTTCTAAAATTTGAACTGGCCATAACTTTCAAAATATAAAGTGAAATTTTAGTTTCCTACATCCGTTTAGAAAGATACGATTAAACAGATTTAAATATTTCTTGTTTCGTTCAATTCTGATTTAAAATGAACCCTGTACAGTCCGTCAAAGTTCAAATTCAAGTTTTCAAACTGCGGCGCTGTTTTAAACTCCTTTTGTAATTAAATTAAATTCATTCGTTTTAACTTCAATTAAATTAAATTTTTAGTCATTCTTATTTAAAATAAATTATTTTAAATATTGAAATCCATTAAAATTTCTATAATAAAAATTTTAAATTGGCCCCAAAATTCCGGGTCGTTACAAGTGAGGTCTGATAGAGGTGGCGAGTTCTACGGAAAATTTAATGAAAGTGGACAATGTCCAAGACCATTTGCAAAGTTGCTTGAAAGTAGAGGCATTTATGCACAATATACAATTCCTGGTACATCTCAGCAGAATGGTGTAGCTGAGAGGCGGAATCGTACATTAATGAGCATGTTAAGTAATTGTTCGTTACCTCTTTCATTGTGGATGTATGCATTGAAGACTGCAACATATGTGCTTAACCAGGTTCCTAGCAAAGCAGTTCCTAAGACTCCTTATGAACTGTAGACAGGAAGGAAACCTAGTTTACGGCATCTTCGAGTTTGGGGTGCCAAGCAGAAGTAAGGTTGTATGATCCACATGAAAAGAAACTTGATCCTAGGACAGTCAGTTTCATTGGCTATCCTGAAAAGACAAAAGGGTAAATATTTTATTGTCCTAACCATAGTACGAGAATAGTAGAGATGGGAATGCTAGGTTCATTGAAAATGGTCAAACTAGTGGGAGTGGTGAATCACGAAAATTGGACATTCAAGATATTCAGGTTGAACTTCCTTCACCAGTTGTTTCTTCTAAAGTAGTTGTATTGCTTCACAGTCGAATGATACAATGGAACTACATGATGATGTTCAAATCCCACAAGACGAAGTTATGGTTGATGAACCTGTCATAATTCAAGAAGAGCATCATGAACCACGTGAATCTTTAAGGCGATCTATAAGGGAAAGAAGATCCACTATTTCAGATTATTATGTGGTTTATGTTGTTGGAAGTGAATATGATTTAAGCCTCGATGAAGACCCGATCTCATTTAAGAAAGCCATAGAAAGTGAAAATTCTGAAAAATGGTTGACTGCAATGAAAGAAGAAATCAAGTCAATGGGTGATAACAAAGTCTGGGACTTAATGGAGTTGCCTAATTATTCTAAAACTGTTGGGTCTAAATGGGTCTATAAGACCAAACGTGAATCATAGGGGAACATTGAAAGATATAAAGCTAGACTTGTTGCTAAAGGTTTCACCCAACAAAATGGCATTGACTATAAAGAAACCTTTGCTCCAGTATCTAAGAAGAATTCTTTAAGAATTATTTTGGCTTTGGTGGCTCATTATGATCTTGAGCTCCACCAAATGAATGTGAATTTCTAAACGGTGAGCTCGAGGAAGAAGTATATATGGACCAACCTAAAGGATTTGTGGTAACTAGGAATGAAAACAAGGTGTGTAAGTTGAAAAAGTCAATATATGGACTAAAACAAGCTTCCAGACAGTGGTACTTAAAGTTCAGCAATATCATTATGTCATATGGTTTTGTAGAGACAATCGTTGATCGGTGTATCTACATTAAAGTTAGTGGGAGAAAGTTTGTGATTTTAGTCTTATATGTTGATGACATTTTGCTTGCTGCAAATGACTTATGCATGTTATGTGATGCTAAGAAGTATCTCTCCAATAACTTCGAAATGAAGGATATGGGTGAGGCATCCTATGTTATCGGAATAGAGATAATACGAAATAGATCATAAGGATGGCTAGGGTTGTCTCAAAAAGGTTATATCAATAAGGTGTTAGAGAAATATAGAATGGATAAATGCTCCGCATGAATAGTTCCTATACAGAATGGGGACAAGTTCAGCGATAACCAATGTCCTACGAATGATTTAGAATGGAAAGAAATGGAAAGAATCCCATATGCATCAGTGGTAAGGAGTTTGAACTATGTTCAAACATGTACTCGACCAGATATTAGCTTTGTTGTAGGTACGTTAGGTCAATATCAAAGCAATCCTGGATTGGACCATTGAAAAGCTGCAAAGAAAGTTCTCAGATATTTGCAAGGTGCCAAAGAGAACATGCTTATATATAGAAGATCTGATCATCTAGAAGTCATTGGATATTCAGATTCAGATTATGTTGGATGCAAAGATAGTAGAAAATCAACATTTGGCTATTTGTTTCTATTAGCCGAAGGGGTTGTATCGTGGAAGAGTGGAAAACAGTATGTCATTGCTACTTCCACTATGGAGGCCAAATTTGTGCCATGCTTTGAGGCTAGTATTCAAGCATTGTGGATGAGGAATTTTATTTCGGGACTTGGGATTGTCGATAGCACAGCCAGACCATTAAGAATTTATTGTGATAATTCCACAACTGTTTTTTTTTGAAGAATGACAAGTATTCTAAGAGTGCTAAAACATTGAGTTGAAGTACATGTAAATCAAAGAGGAGGTGCAGAAACGTAGAGTGTCTTTTGAGCATATTAGAACAGATGTGATGGTAGCAGATCCGTTTACTAAGGTACTATCACCCAAGGCATTTATTGGCCATGTATCTTTAGGATTGCATACATATTGGACGCATGACACTGGCATAATTCGCATTAAGGAGGTCAACTGAATCAGTAGACCGCCTGATTTTGCATTAGATAAGGACATATACACAAACTCTGCATATGAACATGAAAGCATTAGAAATCTTTTTAAGGACGATGAATGCCTATGATTGAATGGTTGAGTAGATGGATGACTGAATGGTAGGACACATTCTTCCTGACTTAAAGATTTCGGGGATGAAATCCTTTAAGGGGGGAGAATGTAACACCCCGTAATTATGTAACATTAAGTTTCACAAATTAAAATAATTTTTAGAAGAAGAATTAAGGGAATTGGGTTATGCCATTGCGTTCGTCTCAAAATTCTGCTTGAGATAGAGTCGAAGTTTGTGTAAATCGGACTCCGTATGAAGGAGTTATGACGTTCAGAAGTTTTGGCAAAAATTCAGAACCAGCTTAGAAATTCAAAAATCACAGAACTGGGCTGGGCGGGAAAATTCCCACCCAGGTAGGTCGACCTAGAGGTCAACCTACCTCAAGGGAGGTCGACCTACACCAAGGGAGGTCGACCTGGGGGTCGAGCTACCCGTAGATCTGGGCAGAATTCACATTTTTGAACCTAGACCCGATTTTGGCCCTATATATTGATCAAACAGCTATAATAACACCCCTATGCCTCATATTTTCTCCTCACAACTTCTCTACGTCTATACTCTGCTCTAATTCTAATTAAAATAAATTAATATATAAATATAAGATGAGGTTATGCCGCTCGAGTTTTTCAAGAAGAGATTTAAATCAAGTTAAAGCTTCAAGAAGGGAATCAATGGCTAATTCAACAGCTTCGAGCAATGCCACACAAATCATAGCAAATCACCTTTTCTAAACCGATCACTGTATGTTCGGTTATTCCTTAGATTTGAACGTGTAATTGGACTCGTGAATGTAATACATTAAAATATAGAACTGTGCCTATTGGCAAGATAATTATCTTTGATTCATGCTTATGTCAAATCTAACGTTATTTATGCCTTTGGATCTGATTCTCGATTGTGGCCTAGAACTTATTGTGGCTAATTGCCAAAGACTATGACCATGGGACTTTTGCCTAAGACTATGATTATGAAACTGTTGCCCATGGAACTATCACCTAAGCCTATTGATATACACGTAAATGTGTATATTTTATCCGCATATTTATCTTATTTTATCTTTTAAATAATTGATATTGTGTATTTATAGCTGTGTTTTCAGATTGTTGACAAGAATCATGGTTAGAGAATTTGATGAATAAAGCATGAAGAATTTGCTTAAAAAGAGTGAAGTTTAAAATTGCTAAAGCTTGAAGAATCTAAAGCTTGAAGAACGGTTGCAATTATATTTCAGTTAAGAAGATTTGGCTCAATAAAGACTCAAACTGCATTCACATTAGCTCATTTGGAAGGCCTCTTACTCATGTTGCGTTCACACTAGCCTATTTGCTAGACCACTCACTCTAAAGCTGCGTTCACACTGGCTTATGTGTTATTTGGGTTATTTCTTTAGTCCCACATTATATAATTAGCTAGCTAGCCTTTGTCATATCAGCTATAAATACATTGTATCTTAGTCTTGTAAAAAACACATCAGGTTTTATTCTGTAATTCTCTTCTTGGAATAAAATCATTCTCTCCCTTTCTTTTTACCTTTTGTTTATTTTATTTATGTTCATGTTATTTATTTTCTTTTTCTCTTCTTCTTTAGCTATGTCTAGCTAATCCCCTTTGATTAGGGGGTGATGACACTGATAGTATGATTCAATATGAATCACATAGCCAAAGGATGAGGAATTCATGTATATAGATCTAGAGCTGAACCAAGGGTTAGATCTGAACCTTAATATCCTGTGTCGTTTAAGAGCTATGCTCCTTCACAGGGTATATTCGTGTTTGGTCTAACAATTATCAGATTTAGATCTAATTTTAGGGTTTTAGAAATTAATTAGTGAATCTGTCCTGATAGTCTATGGTTGTAGAGATGAGCTCCTGCATAGGCTATGCTTGTCGTTATTTACATATTTGTTTCTAAAAACCTATTATAGTTGATTCATGTTTGTGATAGAAACATGTATTAGATCTGGTTAATCTTTTGGCTATTGATGATTATGAATCTGATCTATGTCATTATCCCCTAATTGCTTTCACTTAGTGTTAAAACTCTCTTTTATTTAATTTCTGCTATTTTCTTTGTTTTCCACCAATCAAAAGATAGGGATAACTTGATTGGATTTATTAATAAAATAATTTGGTCCCAGAGTTCGACACCCTCTACAACAACCCTTGTTGTTTAGGAAAGGCGAACGGATTTTACAGTTGTTTACGATTGTATAATTTGTTCGCAAACAAATTTTGGCGCCGTTGCCGGGGACCAAAATAATTTTTATTAATGATCCTTCGGGTTATATTTTAGTGTTTCTTATTATTATTTTTTTCAAATAAAAAAATATCTTTTCCTTGTTTTATTTTTATTTTCCTATTATTTGCTGATTTTCAAAAAAAAAATTGTTGCCTAAATTTCTTTATTTCTTTCCTTTTGTTCTTCAATCATTTTCTTTTCTGCCAATTTCTTGCCACTTTTCCTGTCAGTTCCTTGCCAACTTTCTGAATTTTTTTGACTTTATTTTTCTTTCCCATTTTCAATACTTTCCATTTTCACCTTTTTCAATTTTCAAAAAAAAAAAATTGCAAATTTCATTTAGATTTCTTTTCCATTACAAGTTCTTTCTTTTCACAGCAATAAATTCGGAAATATCCTTCCTTTTTCTCATTCCTTTTCTGGTCTATTCATTTCTTTTCCTACAAGTAAAAAAAACTTTTCTTTCCTTCTTTGTTTTTCTATTGCAATACAAAACCTCACTGCTCCCCCTTACTTCAATCAGCACGTCCATACAACCAGCCAACACCATATTGCCAAAATCATCCTACTCCACCAACTCCTGTCCAACTCATTCACTTGCCACAAATCCTCCTCAGATAAATTTCAACTTCTGCCAAATTCTAGCACTTCCTCAAACAATAAACTTCATCAAACAACATCCCTCCACTGCAACTCACGTTCAACAAAAGATCATCACACCTTCGTCACTGAGTCACCAGTCCTCCTCACAAACCACCATCATTCATTTCTGCAGCAACACAGCACCACTTCGCCTTCTTTCACCACTTCGCCTACGTACAACTTTATATCACTACCCCTCCATTTTTACATCCACTTTGCTGTTACATCCGGACTTCAACTACACTTCCATTTTTTCCTATATCACTCCATATACCATCTTCTACCTCACTACAAAAACAGACTCCACTACAAATCAATACAAACTCCCTCGGCCATACACTGCCTTCTATAGCCCTTCACAGTTCATCAGCAGTTCCAAACTGCTCATCACCAATCACCAACCTGCTGCACATCTGACATCCCGACAACCACAAAATAACACCTTTACTCCAACTCCCCTTGACTTCAGACAAACACCATCACTCACCCTATCACACCCCACGTCCAAATCTCCTTGCACCACCTTCAAAGACCCACATCTGCTTGCATCAGTCCAAATTGCCTTCTTTCTCAAACAATACCACTACTGTCATCACGCTATAGTACACCTTCAGCCAAACTACCATTTTCGAAGAGCAACGCCGACCCCGTGAGCTTTCCGTCCAGAACACACCCCTCCTTCCACATCGCATCTTCTTCCCAAATCGCAATTCTACAGTGCAGCCCCTCTACTTCACAGTCCACAGTCATACAAACAAATTGCTACCTGAGGACCAAAATTCGAAAAAAAAGGACACAGCAACGAAAGCTCATTAGCAAATCCCCTCAAACCGACCGCAACGTTGGACACCTTCCAATCCGATTTCAAGAATTACTGTACACGAAGTAAGCCCACCGCCATCATTATTCCTCAATCCGAACCCTAATTCCGCAACTGAATCGCTATACAAACCTGAAACTGATAACCGAATCCGCCAACTCCCCTTCATCAATCGAACCCAATTCACCATTCGAACCCTACACCAGCAAAAATTTTCTTTTGACGTGATTTGATTTTTAGGGAGGACAAACAACGTGATTTATTGTTTTTGATTTGCGGCTAATTGATTCGCGGTTGGTAACTGATTTGGTATTAGGTTTTACTGCCTTCTTTTGGGGATAATATTGATTTGCGGCTAATACTGGGTAGCTGTACTGCGTTGCTTTGGACTTGAGTGTGTTTTAGCCCATTGTTTTGGTTTGAAAAGTTTATGTGATGACCATTATACTATTGATTGGGTTCTACCAGCGAAAAGTGAAAACAGTGCTTGATTCTGAGAAACCAGAACCTAGAGTTAGAGTGGTTTAGTTGGGTTAGGTTTAGCTTGGTTTTAGTTAGTTTTTTAATTTGTTTTAAGTTTTTTTTCTTTCTTTTTAATTTGGGTTTATTTGAGTTTTTATTTATTTAGTTTAGCCAGTTTGTTTTGTTTTTTTTCCTTCTCTCTTTCAAGTTGTTTGTTAGTTTTATTTTCAAGTTCCTAGCCCGAACCCGTGCCGCAGCGCAGTCAAGCAATTAATAGGAGGCGACAACAACAGAACGCAACAGACAATTTAAGGTTCAAGCGGTTGCACACCAAGTGGGGTGTGAACGCACTACCCAATTGCACTGGATGGACTGCCGATCAAGGTGAGTATTTTCTATCTCTACAGGGACTGCTGCTGCAAATAAAAATATATATATAGACATTGCTTGTAAAAATCGTCTATAGGGGCAGCGGCTTGCTTGTAAAAAATTTATTTCTGCAATTTCTCATTCTTTAACTATCTGTGATTGATTATTTTGATTGTTGATGTGTGGTTGGAAATTTTAAAATAAATGTGGACTAAATTATTTTTGAAATCAAATTGAGGATTCCCCAGAGCTCATATGACAAAATATTCGTTAAATTGACAATTAGGATTGATACTCTCTGAGGTGTCTAAGGAACGGTAGAGTCTAGAACTCAAACAGGTTCTTGAACCTTCAGTTGTGTTTCTACGGTGATTCGTGGCACACTGATAATCCCTGTCCGAACCTGGCCCAGACTTGTATTCATATAATCCGAATTTGTTAATTTTAACAATTATTTTGGAAGCTTCTTGAAAATGTCCCAATTCCCTTTTTCCAACGGATTTTACGATAGTTGTGAAAATCAATATAATCCATATAATTTTACACCAAATTCATATGGATATTTTAATAACAACTTTTGTACAAACAATTTTGATTTTATGCCACCGACTTTTCAAAATTTTCAAAATACTCCTGATTGTACACCACCAAATTTTCAAAATGATGATCAACCCTCAACTCTTGAAACACGTATTGAATCTTTACTTGAATTGAGCATACAACAAAATCAATAAATAAATGAATGGTGTAATTCATACATGTGCAACAATTCAAGTGAAAGTTTTCGAAATAATCAAAATCCGATTTCACCTTCAAATTCCAAAGATTTTGATTATAACCCTTGTCAATTTAGTTTTGAATTCCAAAATGAATTTCAAATTCAAAATGGAAATGTAAATCATTTTTCAAATGATTTTGGCAATGGGAATAATTTCAATTGTGGTGCTAGTGAAAACTTTTGTTCTCAACAATTTCAACTTGAAAATTCTCGTGTAAATAACTATAAATTTGATTTTGTTGAGCAAACAAATGAAATTGACGACTACTTGAAGTTTCGTGAGAAACAAAATCAAATCCAAATGTGTGACAAATCGAACGATAATCCACCTTTGCCCACAATTAATGATTTTCAACTGACAACTTTTGAAATCGATGAAAATCTCAATGAAGTTGTTGAAAGCTCTGTGATTGATTTGAATTTAAATTCTTTTGAAAACAAAGACGTCAATCTTCTATTCGATCTTCCTCTCTCAAATTATGAAAATTTTGAAAATTTAGCAACTTTAGATTATCAATATGACAAAAATGATAAAGTTGTTAACAACTGTTTATGTGAGGACGATTTTGATGAGCGAAAACTTCTTAAACTGATTGACGATGATGTTGTTGGGTCTGAAATTGAAAATGAAACATTTGAAAACTTTGAAATTCTTGAGGTTGAAAACAATGGGACTATTGAATGTGATCTCAAACATGATGACGATTTTTCTGAAATTGTTGAAACTCCTTGCGACCTGATCATTTCAACTGAACCACACCGTGATCACTCGTTTTTCACTGATAAATTTCTGCAGTATATGAACTCGTTTTGGAATAACACTGTTTTTGAGAAAACACGATTTCGAAATTTACTGAAAATTCATTTGTTTGGTTTTGACTTTAGGTTTATGAATGAACCTTTAGTGAATAAAATTTCAAATATTAAAGCAAAACCGAACAAAATTTCTCAAAACAAGTGTGGGGGTGAGAGTGATGCCCACGTCTCTCAATTTATACATCATCTGAACAAATCAAATTTTGTTTTTGAAACTTTTACTGAACCCCAGCTCGATGACCTCTCTTTAGTTGCTATAGAAATCCAATTTGATTTTAGGATCAATTGTAAGCTCAAAATTTTAAAATTTGCAACTCAAACTTTTGAAAAAACAAAATTTGTTTCTCCAAATCTGAAACGAGATATAAAATTCTTTATGATTTGGTTTTCTGTGCTGAAGCTATGTCTCATAATCTTAATGAGGTTGATCCATTGGTCCATTGTGGACCGGTTCATCTATTCGATGACTGCGTATTTTCTGCACACACATCCGGTAAGCCGTGCTGACCCTCTTATTTGTTTTTACCTTTCACTAAGATATGTCTGATAAACGACTGTGAGGACACAGTCACACTCAAGTGTGGGGGGAATTTACATTACATCAGCAATCAAATGTTATGAACTAGGTCATTCATTGAACAAGGATTAACTTAAATTCATAAATAACACCTTGGTTCTTGTTTGATAAGTTGAATTGTTGGGTGATGGGAATGAACATTATTTATTCATTGAATCGTAATATGTCTTTTTAAGATGCTAGCTTGAGACTGTGCAGACGTTAGTCGTGTTCTGGAGTAAGCGTGTCAACCCTTGTTATACATGTTAGAATGTGCAAGTAAAAATAATCAAAAAAAAAAAAATCAAATAAAAATGAGTTTGCACCTACATATGTTGGAATTTCTGAGTTCGTTTTCATGCATAATATTTCTCTCACTCAAATTTTCACACTCGTAAGTTCTAAAATCCACTTGGCCCAATTAAGGAGAAATGACTCATTGTAGCCTTCTTCTTCGATACCCCACATTATTCAAACCCAAGTTTTAGTCGATTTACATCCATGTTTCGACAAGTTTATCTTATATTGGTATACTCAAGAACCTTGTTTAAAGGTCAAAAACGTCACTTTTTATACCAATATTACACCACCCACTCCGTACTTGTTTTAAGGTAGGATAACCATATACCACATCTTATTTTATATGGGTTATCTATCTTACGAAACTTTGCTTATCATTCCTTTCAGCTTTTTGTATAACATCAATCCAGACTTGTGTGTTGAATTAAGGCTATAGACGTAGAGTAACCAGGGCACAAAACTTTCCTTTCATGAAGTGCTGGTAGTAGAGGAGGAATCAAATGAAATCATGTATGTCATCATTCCATCTCCATTCATCATGCAAAAGAAAAAAAAAGAAAAAAAAATGAATAAAAAAAAATGAAATAAAGAGATAGTCTCTCTGAATAAAATAGTCTTCATCATTCTTGACTATGAAGCATCCATTTCCATCCACATCCATCATACCGTACTTAGAAGCAAGGATTGTAGTTGAGGAGATGAAAGGAAATAAAAATGTTCATATGTGCCTTAGTATTACTTTATCTTTTGTAGCTTGAAATTCAACTAATACACTTGCCCTCTTATCTAGAATATTTTTAGAACTTACAAAAATTTTCCTTCATCTATGCATAACTCATATCCAATACATTACAGTTACACTGGTGCAAAATTATTCAAAAAAAAATAAAGGTTCAAATAAATGATTGGGTGTACATTGTCGATGTGTAGAACTTTGGTTGACACCACGCTCTTAACCTTCAAGACAATTACAGTGTTATCAAGGAATTACGATTCAGCTTGAAAAATTTTGTTCATTTTTGCACTAATTATGGGATGGACAATTTGGGGCTAAACCCTTATTATTGAAGTTAGGTGAAATACTTGGAATGTGAAAGACTTTAAATATATTGTTTGATTAATCCGCGTACATAAGACGCTTTGGATTTTGTGGGTAGTATCCGCTGAAAACCCTCACGAGACAACACTCGTCCTACTGGGGACACCCAGAGGTTTAACGGCTTGTTGCATACGCTAAATGCAACCGTGTTTCCTACGAAAGTGTGACATATCTTAGTTTAGTTTATTCGAGGACGAATAAAAAGATAAGTGTGGGGGTATTTGATATACACGTAAATGTGTATATTTTATCCGCATATTTATCTTATTTTATCTTTTAAATAATTGATATTGTGTATTTATAGCTGTGTTTTCAGATTGTTGACAAGAATCATGGTTAGAGAATTTGATGAATAAAGCATGAAGAATTTGCTTAAAAAGAGTGAAGTTTAAAATTGCTAAAGCTTGAAGAGTCTAAAGATTGAAGAACGGTTGCAATTATATTTCAGTTAAGAAGATTTGGCTCAATAAAGACTCAAACTGCATTCACATTAGCTCATTTGGAAGGCCTCTTACTCATGTTGCGTTCACACTAGCCTATTTGCTAGACCACTCACTCTAAAGCTACGTTCACACTGGCTTATGTGTTATTTGGGTTATTTCTTTAGTCGCACATTATATAATTAGCTAGCTAGCCTTTGTCATATCAGCTATAAATACATTGTATCTTAGTCTTGTAAAAAACACACTAGGTTTTATTCTGTAATTCTCTTCTTGGAATAAAATCATTCTCTCCCTTTCTTTTTACCTTTTGTTTATTTTATTTATGTTCATGTTATTTATTTTCTTTTTCTCTTCTTCTTTAGCTATGTCTAGCTAATCCCCTTTGATTAGGGGGTGATGACACTGATAGTATGATTCAATATGAATCACATAGCCAAAGGATGAGGAATTCATGTATATAGATCTAGAGCTGAACCAAGGGTTAGATCTGAACCTTAATATCCTGTGTTGTTTAAGAGCTATGCTCCTTCACAGGGTATATTCGTGTTCGGTCTAATAATTATCAGATTTAGATCTAATTTTAGGGTTTTAGAAATTAATTAGTGAATCTGTCCTGATAGTCTATGGTTGTAGAGCTGAGCTCCTGCATAGGCTATGCTTGTCGTTATTTACATATTTGTTTCTAAAAACCTATTATAGTTGATTCATGTTTGTGACAGAAACATGTATTAGATCTGGTTAATCTTTTGGCTATTGATGATTATGAATCTGATCTATGTCATTATCCCCTAATTGCTTTCACTTAGTGTTAAAACTCTCTTTTATTTAATTTCTGCTATTTTCTTTGTTTTCCACCAATCAAAAGATAAGGATAACTTGATTGGATTTATTAATAAAATAATTTGGTCCCAGAGTTCGACACCCTCTACAACAACCCTTGTTGTTTAGGAAAGCCGAACGGATTTTACAGTTGTTTACGATTGTATAATTTGTTCGCAAACACCTATGATTCATGACAAAGAGACTATTACATATGACTATGACTATAAGACTGTTGCCTATGACTATTACTCATAATTTTGAGACTATTGCATATGATTCATGACTATGAGACTATTACCAAGATTCATGACTATGAGACTATTGCCTATGACATGGATTATGAAACTATTGTGATTAGCCGCCCATGACTACTGTGGTTATTTGCCTATAATTATTATAGTCAGTGACTTATGCCTACTCCCATTAACCTATTAGGTTGCACTTCGAACTGGCATTATGTTGGACCAAATCACCTATGCACATTCCCTTAATTATGTTGGATCTCATTTTTGGGGAGTAACTTGTCTAGTTTATTCCTATTCATTGTTATGTACATCAAACCCATTGGAACCATTATTTTTGTATTTGGTTCATTCTTGCATGGCTATTCTTTTATGTCAATTCTCGTGCTTATCCCCTATCCCTTGCTTTGATACAATTAGTATCATTCCATGAGTACTTAGAAACTTGTGAAATCATGTTGTACATACGATTATGATGCGGGGATTGGGCATAGCTTAATTAAGTTAATTTGGCATAATAAATATGTTGGCGTAAATCTAAATTGGCTATAATAGTGAATGATTTACATGCATATTAGACTTGGGCATAAACTGATAAATTTTAATTGGCCGCAAAGTATGTAATTGGCATGTAAACCAAGTTATGGACGTAAACGGTAAAACTAGAATATTAAATCTAGTTTTGACATAAACTGTAAATTTGAATATTTTTCTAGATTGGGCATGAATTGTAAAAGGGAAATATTAAATCTAAATTGGCATAAACTGCAAGTTAGGTTAATTGATTGGTAAATCATGTTTTGGGCATAGAATATAAGTATGTAAATTTGCATGACAGTTGAATATGATCTAGGCTAAATTGATTTACGGAAAATTTATATAAATAGTAAATATGTAAATTTAGTAAAAGACGAATATGCCTAACCCGAGGTTAGACTGAGTTGTGGTGTAAAACTACCCGAAACCGACTGGCGCATCCAGTGACCACAACAATACCTGTCTAATGTGGGTGGTTAGTGCATCAAGCCCAGAAAGACCCGAGGTTAGGCTGAGTTGTGGTGTAAACCTGCCCAGAACTGACCGGCACATCCAGTAACCACAACAATATCTATTTAATGTGAGTGGTTGGTGTTTTAATTAATTAATTAATTAAGGCTCATGAATAAATCAAGCTAGAAATGGTGATGTTAAGTAATTAGGGAAACACTTAACTGTAATAAAATGTTAACTGGGCAAGTGGGTGACGTTAAGTAAATTTAGAACACTTAACCATTGTAACATGTTAATTAAGCAGATGATAGGGTTAAGTTAATTATGGTAACACTTAACCAAAATATATAATGACATGTGGTGGGGTTAAGTAATACAAGAGGATAACCAATTATATAACATGATGTATGGGAAGGGTTTAGTTAACACGAGAACAACACTTAACCAATATAACATGATTTGAGGTAGGGTCAAGTCAACACCAGAAGGAAACATTTAACCAACATGACGTGACGGGTGGATGGGTTAAGTTAACTTGAATTGATTAATGAAACTTGACCAATATAACTTGATGAACGAATGGGGTTAAGTTAAATGGGAAATACTTAACCAATATAACCTGATGAATGAACGGGGTTAAGTTAATAAATCACACTTAACCAATCCAACATGATAAGAAAGATAGGTTAAGTTAACAAGAACCACTTAACCAACACAACTTGACGAGTAGGATGTTAAGTAAACGTCGGGTAGGTGGGTAATATTAGTAAATATAGGCCCATAAAACTTAACCATTAAATAAACATGCTTGAATCCGTGGGAAGGTTAAGTACATCTCGTGTAGGTGGGAAATATTAGTACATATAGGCCCGCAAACTTAACCGTTAAGAAAACATGCTAGATTCGGTGGGAAGGTTAAGTACATCTCGTATGGGTGGGTAATATTTGTATATATAGGCTCACAAACTTAACCAGCAGGAAAACCTAGTAACGGGGACCCATTTCAGCAGTAACCCACATAGATGTATCATGGTACCCTGAAACTAGGCAGGGTGGGACACAATTACTGGGCTGATTATAAGCGGTCAAAGATAACGACAGGGGGTACATCAGTGTAGGTTCCGACGATTTACGGGCATGCACGTACTCTGGAGTGGGAAAAAGCAGGCACTGGGTACCAGTAGTTATACACTGTGCATCTTGAATCGTGTCAGGTCGCTATCATAAGGCATGAAATACCTTATGGTGGGGCCAGCACAGAGTATCTACACGCAAGAGAGGGCCGAATGATACAGACACATGGAAAATTAATACAGGTAGGTAGCATAATCCCTAGTTGGACCTAGGTCGCGTAAACCCTGAATCCAAGAAGCGTTCAATATGTAGCATAAACCCAAGTGGCCCTGGGTAGCGTAAACCCTGGTTGAATCTTGTAAGTGCTCGATAGTAAACCCTAGATTAGATCTAGGAAATAAACATAATCCCCATAATAAAATACACCTGAAAGCAACCACAAATACGGGGTTTGGGATCACGTTATCATGTGATCATAGATTGCTAGTTTGGACACTAGTTAGATAGTGCAGAGATATAGAAATTAGTATAAACAGGGTAGTTGCGAAGCAAAGAAGGAGTAGAAGCGCATTCAGTTTATTAGTACATTCAGTTTATTGGTACATTCAGTTTATCTTGCCATATCCCATGCTTATCCCATATTATCTCGTTACTATGGTTTAGTCTTATATTTAGTTTATTCATGTCATGACCCTTTTCCTCGTTTAAATACTAAGAATCACTGGACTTACCAGACTTTATGTCTGGCCTAGTTTGCTTTTGCCTCTTTTCTTCCGTTCCCCCTCCCCCCCCCCCCCAAGGCAGTCAGGGAGAGAATAGCTCAGGTTTGTTTGGACCGTTACTCTTTCCAAGCTTGAAGACTCTTTGATGTGTTGCCTTGGACTCTCTCTTCTACTGCTATGGCTGGCTCATGCTTTATTTGGGGAAATCGTTTTATGCTTCTTTGTTTTTGTAAGCAAGACAGGATACTTTGGTATTGTAAAACAATCTTTGTACAAGCTGTTCATCAATGAAATAAAGTTTTATTTATTTGTCGCTGCTTTAATTGTCTGTCTTGTAATTTTTCTGCATCTTTTACCTATAATGTTCCACCGAAATTAAGGCATTCCCTTTGTGAGTGACCTTAACGGAAGTGGGGTGTTTCATTTGGTATCAGAGCTGCAGGTTACCAGATCAGATAAAAAGATTTGAAAAATTATTTTCAAACGATTTTAAAAGAAGAATTTTCAAAAGAAAAGTTTTGCTTTAAAGGCATATTCCCCAAAGCCATATGCACTATCTTTTGATCCTCCATTTGAATCCTTGTTTCCTTCTTTCTTGAGTCTTCGGGGCTCCTGGCTTTCTGGGAGGTAATCTCATCATGGCATGGTTCCGTAGGTTCGACAAGACTACGACACTTGTCAAAGGGCAAACAAGTGCCTAACTTCTATCTGTAGCCATAATTTTCTTTCGAGCTTTGTAGGATTCCCCGTGCGATGGAGGCAGCTTTCGACAGACATGTCAACAAGTTACACAAGGATGGCAAAGTTGAGAATGAGGGGGTTTGGCTAAGGAGCACAACACAAGGATGAAGAACCCATGGATATAGACTTGGTTCACAAAGGAGGGAAGGAAAGAATTGTTAAACCTATAACAAGAGGAAGTATCTTTATTTTGGTATAACGGGTCATATAATTAAGAGCATGGGAAAACAACAAGGGACAGGATTTTCCGGAAGCCAAGTGCATGCTATCACCGCCAGCATACCTGGGAGAGAGGCAGTAAGATTTCGGTTGAAAGAGTTTTTCCTTTTTGATTATCCTGTTAGTACTCCTTTTTTATTTTAGTGCTTCACATTCGTATATATCTGCTTCCATAGTTGAGTCTCTGCACCCTAGATATTGTATAGTAGAGGATCCCACTATAGTCTCAAATCCAATTGTTGGTTCGACCCAATTATCTTTGAATTGTGAGGATTTGAGAATAGCTATATTTATGCTTATGTTTTTGGGCTATGGGTTGATTCTAGGCATTGATTGGTAAGCCAGTAATTATGAAACAAGGGTAGTTAGACTTTCGACTTGCCTTGAGAATACCCTTGAGATTTCGTAAGATCCTAAGGGATCAGTTTGTCTTAGCTACCTAGAATCACTTTACTTATCTATCGATGATTTTCGATCCATTGAGGTAGTCCATGAGTATGCAAGATGTTTTGACTTGGGTAGGGGTTTTCCACTAAGAACTCGAGACAGACTTCCACATGTATCTAGATGACACTGCAAAGCCAGTTATGCGATCAACGATAATTCTGGAGCAAGGTTGGCGAGGATAGCCAGAGTCGGTAAAGTGCTCAATTGTTTGGTTGTTTTGCTAGTATCATCTCACATAAATCATTCAAATTTGGAGGAGGTATTCCTTGGGTTCCTGTCTGATATTGGTTTATGTAGCGACCCAACGGATTTTCGACCTCGAAAATCGACATAATGTCACCATGTCGACTATTCAAGCATCGAAAACACTGGATTGTCATGAGAAAGAAATTAGAGGGTGAGAATAGAAAGAAAGAAATATTAGAATAGAAGAAAGAAGAAGAAACATCACATTAGAATCTCACAGCGGAACAGGGAAAATATAATATCAGATACCTTTATACAAAAGAATTTGTATATACATACCAGTCATCAGAGTTCAAACATACAACTGCACAGCGGAAATAACTTTATATATAACTAGTGGTGAAGCCGCCTGCTTCTAGCTCCTGAAACTCCAAGCAAACCAAACCTGGAAATACACTCGGTTTGACCCGCGCACATTTGGTTTAAAACAAAATGCACCGGGTCAGTCTGGAATACTATCCGTGATAAATTCACAGCGCACACACAGTTGTTTAACCTGGGAAAATCCTTTATGAAAACAAAGGATAATAGTAAGACCAGTCCACCAATAAACACGGAAGGTTTTTACCTTAATATAACCCAAACCATTTTTGAAATCATAACTATTTCTGATATTATTATAGTGTCTAAATACAAGTAAATAACAATCTAGAGGAGCGCTTGCATCTCACGCTCCTCATATATAGCATACAATCAAAACCGCGGGCGCTTATTGGATGTTGGATTCCAATTTGACAAGGTATAGGACCACTTGCCGATAGTGTATCTCTAGAGGAGAGTACACTGGGTTCAACAAGAACGTCTTGCAACCCGGCCCTCACATGACCGACCACTCATTTCGCTTGAGTGTATCGAATGAATATCACCGACGGTTGGGATCAGCAACCGCCTGCCCGAAAAGGGACAGCATCAAATATAGATTAAAGAAGCAAATGGAATTTCTCTAGATAGATGATTATACATCCTAATGGGAGCGACCCACATAGCCTTGCTGCCTGCCCGATTTTTTTCATTTCCCAGTTGATGAGGCTTGAGGCTAGAACACATTTGATCATCATACACTTTGGATGCCACATCGTCAGATCCGCCAGATCACACTTGATTGACGTCCACAAAAATACTCTAGTTTATTTGGCTAGAGAATAACCATTTCTCCGCCATCAACTATGGCACATTTGGAGAAATCAACGTGTGTAATTCCTTTTGGAAATACTCTGTCATACATCCGCCCATACAAGTCATCCAGGAACAGGATGAACCGAAGGTACTCTCCTACTGCATCTCATATAGGAATCACCCCATGGATCAATAGCGAGAAGTCCTTGCAATCCACAGCTTCAACCATGACAGAACCCCAGTATATCTCTGTGTCGACTCAGAGATTGTTAGTGATTCTTCCACTTATGAAGATCTATGGCCTTCTACGCTCCATCATGATCCTCTTCCGATATCTTCACGTATTGTTGGTCGGAATGGTTTTCGAATAAAAATTCGATCCCGGTCTTTCCATACCGACAAGCGTATTGGTCAACTTCGATAGTCGGTGATTTAACTATCGAATAACAAATGTGTGAATAACATCAGTTTGCTGATTCAGCACTTAACACAACTTGATCTCTTAAAAACGTATTTAACCAAATTTCCTCTGATTAACTCTGACTGATTTACTTTGATCGATTAACTCTAACTTGACTAAATCGACTTATTTAATTCACTGTATTAACTTGACTTGATTACTACTATCGATTAATTTATACTTGACTTAACTCCATTCGCTCGACTCTAGATCGCAGTGATCACAATGGTTACGCCTGATTCCCTCAGAAAACATCCGACCGCCGTAGGCTATCTACGACCCTGCGAATTACGCTAGCAGTCGCACGAAATGGCAACCCTTCCTGAATAACTATGTTTGACTACTCTACCTTAAATACTATATTCGATCAACTCTAATTGAATAACAAATGTTTAATACGATTTGAAATCAATATTCTTATTTCCTTTGAAACTAATATTGCAACATTATTTATGCCCAAAAACTTTGCATTAGAGTTTGATATTCCTCGTATAAGATAAACCTAATTTCAATACCTTCACTCACTCCTAACTAATACCATTCCTCAATAATAGTGAAGCCAATCAAGTTGCGGTATTTTAGTTACCTCTCAGACCTTTATCGACCCATTCTTACATTAGAATAATATTAGTTTAAACACTAACATCAAAATCTCATTTCCCCTTTTGATTTCAAATCTGGTTTTAAAACCCCGTTTCTCTTATTTGGAATTCTCGTTCAAAATCCTTTTACTTAACTCCTTGAATTAAGTAAATATTCAATAACCCTAACCCTTACTCAAAACATTTTTCACTTATTTCAATAATTAAGAAAAACCTTCTTTAAAATTGCTACATGCACTCACTAATTCCATTTACCAAATCACTTTGAACTTAAATCATAATCTCTTTATAACACTTACCGCCCTTCGATCGAACTTTCCTTTCAATTAATCACTTGTTACTTGAATGCATGTTTATCCAATCTTGTTGGAAACTTGAATCTTTAAATCCCTTTAATGAAACTCCTATTTGGTTTTGATCGAACTTAGCGACATTTTATGCCTTCTTAATTAAATACAAATTCAAAAGACATCGCTTAAACCATTATTTGTTATAATACAATAATAGCTTACTTTAATATTTACTATATTAAAATAGTTAATCTCGCTAGAAATATCATTGCTTTTAAAAGTTACCAATCAATAGTTGATTTCATTTACACTAAACAGTTAAAAACTTCCTTAATTTAAAGTTAATCGAGGACTAACTAATATTTAACCCTCAATCTTTATAGTTAATCATGGATTACCTAATACTTACCACTAAACACTCTTGATGATCACTATGGATTTTAGTTAATCAAAGATTAACTACCAATTCACACTCTTCGTTAAATTTAACGAATATTTTTAAATTTAAATCAATTTAAATCCCGTTATCCATTCAAATTACAGCGGTTGGTTATAATAGTTAACTATCAACTAATATTCATTTGTCATTTCCCTTTTACTTAATTAAATAACTTAATTAATTTAAAATCTCTATTCAAATAATTATCCCATTTTAACAACCCATAGGTAAATCCTTGGGTTTAGCTCTGCTTTCAACTGGTATAATCCTTTCAAGAAAAATCCCTTTAAAAACTCGATAAAAAAATATATTTATAAATTTCTATTTAAATTCCTTATAAATTAATTTAAAACTTAAATCCAGTTATAAAATAATTTATAACTTTAGAACTGCGTCAATTCACCGAATGGTTAACTGACGTTAGAAATAACACTGTTGGACCATTCACTGCCAATTACCAAATCAACGTTGTCGGTTGATTTTAAACACAACACAGGTGAATATATATTCAACCATCAACATACAAACAGGGTTTGGTGTCAGTCAGGGTAAACAGTTCATATATATGCACAACAACCAAAAATACAATTTATTTAAGGAATCCGGACGGATCCCTCCAACCTGTCCTTCTCTGCATCACAGATATCAGTCGATAACAGTATATGAATTAAATAATTGGCAGAATATAAATAACTGCAACCATCAAACAATAACAAACAATTTGCATCCATCGCATCCAATCAAACAATTTATACTGTTAATGGTGAATTATATTTTCTATGGATTTACCACATCACAGGATTCCAAAAGGTGTGAGAATTAACTCACCAGAGTTTGTTCTGGTCAACGGTTGACGTGTTTGTCGCTTTTAATTTGAGTCGAACGTCCAAAATTGGCTCAAATTTCAACAGCGTCAAATTGACTCCTAGTCAGTGCCATCAAATAGGTCTCGACCCTGCGATCCCAACGGATCCAGTTTCATCAGATTTCGTTAACATATGTGAAAGATACGCTATTTTAAAGTTTCAGATATTTATCGATTTATAATTTAAACTAGATACATGCTAATTAAATAATTGAAAATAATAATTACCTCATCATTACCTTGATTAACGGTTTAGTATTGCCACGTCAGCCTGGTATTAAGTAAGAAACGCGTTTTCATCCTTTAATTCTCCTGAAACCCGATTTCAATACCATGAACGAAGCTCCGACCTGCTACCCTCGCCGGAACCGCCCATCCACGACCACTCTTCGCCAGCGACGCTGTCACCTCAGGCGCAACCCACCGCCTGAAAAAGCCATCCGTCCGTACCCCGTTCAACTCGAATTTTCCGCTGCCACAGCCCACTCCAGGCCATCGCACCAGCTCAGGTCGACGCCTCCGACCACCCAGCTTCGTTTCCCCCTAGTGCGCGACGCCAACACCACCTCCTCCGACCGGAAAACCACCAAACCTGCCACCACTTTTAAAACCGAACCCAAAATTACCACTCCACGTTCATCACTCGATTTCTCTCACCTCCGACCACTAGAAATCTTGAGACCACCGCCAAATCGAAGGTCTATCTCCCCTCTTCGAAAGCCCTAAGGTCCCGGCCTCCCAAATCAACCACAACTCATTAATTTTAGCCAAAAACGAAAACAGTTTTCGTCGGTTCTTCGCAATTTCCGGCCACCCCACTTGACCAAACCACCCCATCTTTTGTCAGCAGCTAGATCTTCCCCTGATCTATCACCTTCCCTTTGGTACCCCCTCTAATTCATCCCAGATTTGGAGATATAAATGATTTTGTGTTGAGGGACTTTTTTGCAAAAATACACGGGTGAAGAAGAAGATGGCTGGAAAATTTTGATGGAGGGGGTTTATATAGTGTGAAAATAATTTATTTAAGTTGACGTGACGAGCGATGTTGACTAATGATTTTTATTTCGTGTCTATCGCTATTTCGAACCTCGTTTATTTGCTGCTGCACTCACATACCAACCCCGTTCGAGACGAGACTGGACGACATAGTATATTTTGACGATACGGTCCTAAAGAATCTTATTTCGTCGAATTCCGTGCTCGTATGCTCAAACAGCGTTTGTACACGTCCAAATAGATCGATTTATTTTACATTTTATTTTTCCATGCTCACAGAATAACCCCGACTGACGCGCCATCTGAAAATCTAGCAATAATTTCTGTTACGGTCCCAACAAAATTTATTTCATCGAAAACAGAGGTCGTTTGAAAAATGTCCCTTTTGAACTGGCCAATTTGAATTAAAATAAATCAATTTTAAAATACTTCAATTTAATATAAATAAAATACCACAATTGGTCATACACGACCAGAATATCATATATTATCAAGGAAAAATAACCTGGATTGAATTTCACGCCAAATCGATATTTAAAATATTTTACAACCCTTATTTTATATAAACGCAGCGCTATATATATAAAGGGAATTCTGGCGCTGTTTTCCTCAGAATTTGATTTGGATATAAAACAAAATCTACCGGACGAAAACTGGATTTTTCTCTGCCATTGGAAAGATATCGTCAAGCCGGTCCCGATGTTTCTTGTTTCGAGGAAATCCGACTTATTTTGAACCCGGTACGACCCCTTGAAGTTCAAAATGCCAAAACGCGAACTGTCGCACCGCTGCTGCTCGTTATTTAATTAAATTATAAACTCTATATATTCCATTGTTGACAACTAAACGAAATTGTCGATATAACTTCAATATATCCAATATCGAACTATTCCAAACTGCCCGTTCAACCTATATTGCCAACACAACATTTTCTAACCGATTTGGAATCAAATTATTATTTTATTATTTATTAAAATAATAATTCAAAATATAGTTGTTAAATTCGATTATTTAAATTCACCCAATATTTAAATAAATAAAATAAATCAAATAAATAGGCAGAAAAACACGGGTCGTTACAATTTAGGCCTTTGGGGCTTGTACTTGAGGGATGTCAAGTTCGACTAGGATGGTTTGCGTGAGAGATATCGACCATCAGGTGTGTGACAGGATGGATAAGCTGAGTAGAAGAGAGACCTCTAATCATCTTAGTATATACACTTGTTATCATGGTTAACATCTGTTCATCTTGGAAAGATAGTTCGACTACATTGGATACCCTCTAGCATAGTAAGTAAGCAAAGTCCTATCTTTACTAGTGGGTTTTGGAAATGGAAGCTCAAGAAGATGCGACTTAAAAGACTGAAGACCAGTACGCGCATCATGCCCTTTTTAAGGGTATATCCTCGATTCCTCTTTTTCTGAAAAATCTATTTGCATGCTAGTCCTTAGCTTTTAAGTATATCCTCTCGGTCCTATCCTCAATCCTTAGGTAGAAGCCAATGGATGCAAACATGTGTTTGAGACATATTATGTTTGGTGGATGCAAGTGTTTGCTAGTGGTTGCTCATGGATGCATATACACACATAGGGCACTATATCAGCTCAGTCACTTCCATATTGCATTTACATACATGTATTTGTTATGGATTGAACTGGATGTGTTATCCTGTGGGCATTGCATTTGAGTGAATGGTTGTGTACTCATATAGAAATGATATGTATCTTTAGGATTGCATACATATTGGACGCATGGCACTGGCATAATTCGCATTAAGAAGGTCAACTGAATCAGTAGACCGCCTGATTTTGCATTAGATAAGGACATATACACACACTATGCATATGAACATGAAAGCATTAGAAATCTTTTTAAGGACAATGAATGCTTGTGATTGAATGGTTGAGTAGATGGATGACTGAATGGTAGGACACATTCTTCCTGACTTGAATATTTCGAGGACGAAATCCTTTAGGGGGGAGAATGAAACACCCCGTAATTCTATAACATTAAGTTTCAAAAATCAAAGTATAAATAATTTTTAGAAGAAGAATTAAGGGAAATTGGTTACGCCATTGCGTTCGTCTCGAAATTCTCCTTGAGATAGAGTCGAAGTTTGTGTAAATCGGACTCTGTATGAAGGAGTTATGACGTTCAGAAGTTTCGGCAAAAATTCAGAACCAGCTCAGAAATTAAAAAATCGCAGAACTGGGTTAGGTGGGAAAATTACCGCCCAGGCAGGTCGACCTACATCAAGGTAGGTCGACCTGGAGGTCGACTTACACCAAGGGAGGTCGACCTAGGGGTCGACCTACCCCCAGATCTGGGCAGAATTCACATTTTTGAGACTAGACGCGATTTTGGCCCTATACATTGATCAAACAGCTATAAAAACACCCCTAGGCCTCGTATTTTCTCCTCATAACTTATCTACGTCAATACTCTGCTCTAATTCTAATTAAAATAAAATAATATATAAATATAAGACGAGGTTATGCTGCTTGAGTTTTTCAAGAAGATATTTAAATCAAGTTAAAGCTTCAAGAAGGAAATCAAAGGCTAATTCAACGGCTTCGAGCAATGCCACGCAAATCATAGCAAATCGCCTTTTCTAAACCTATCATTGTAAGTTCGGTTATTCCTTAGATTTGAATGTATAATTGGACTCATGAATGTAATAAATTAAAATATAGAGTTGTGCCTATTGGCAAGTTAATTATCTTTGATTCATGCTTATGTCAAATCTAACGTTATCTATGCCCTTGGATCTGATTCTCGATTGTGGCCTAGAACTTATTGTGGCTAATTGCCAAAGACTATGACTATGGGACTTTTTTTTAAGACTACGACTATGAAACTGTTGCCCATGAAACTATCGCCAAAGCCTATTATTCATGACAAAGAGACTATTACATATGACTATGACTATAAGAATGTTGCCTATGACTATGACTATGATTCATAATTTTGAGACTATTGCATATGATTCATGACTATGTGACTATTACCAAGATTCATGACTATGAGACTATTGCCTATGACATGGATTAAGAAACTATTGTGATTAGTCGCCCATGACTATTGTGGTTAATTGCCTATAATTATTGTAGTCAGTGACTTATGCCTATTCCCATTAACCTATTAGGTTGTACTTCGAACTGGCATTATGTCGGACCAAATCACCTATGCCTATTCCCTTAATTATGTTGGATCTCATTTTTGGAGTGTAACTTGTCTAGTTTATTCCTATTCACTGTTATGTACATCAAACCCATTGGAACCATTATTTTTGTATTTGGTTCATTCTTGCATGGCTATTCTTTTATGTCAATTCTCGTGCTTATCCCCTATCCCTTGCTTTGATACTATTAGTATCATTCCATGAGTACTTAGAAACTTGTGAAATCATGTTATACGTACAATTATGATGTGGGGATTGGGCGTAGCTTAATTAAGTTATTTCGGCATAATAAATATGTTAGCGTAAATCTAAATTGGCTATAATAGTGAATGATTTACATGCATATTAGACTTGGGCATAAATTGATAAATTTTAATTGGTCGCAAAGTATGTAATTGGCTTGTAAGCCAAGTTTTGAACGTAAACGGTAAAACTAGAATATTAAATCTAGTTTTGACATAAACTGTAAATTGGAATATTAATGTAGATTGGGCATGAATTGTAAAAGGGGAATATTAAATCTAAATTGGTATAAACTGCAAGTTGGGTTAAGTAAATCAAGTTTTGGGCATAGAATATAATATGTAAATTTGCATGATAGTTGAATATGATCTAGGCTAAATTGATTTACGAAAAATTTATATAAATAGTAAATATGTAAATTTAGTAAAAGACTAATATGCCTAGCCCGAGGTTAGACTGTGTGGTGGTGTAAAACTTCCCGGAACCGACCGGCACATCCAGTGACCATAACATACCTGTCTAATGTGGGTGGTTAGTGCATCAAGCCCAGAAAGACCCGAGGTTAGACTGAGTTATAGTGTAAACCTGCCCAGAACCGACCAGCACATCTAGTAACCACAATAATATCTGTCTAGTTTGAGTGGTTGGTGCTTTAATTAATTAATTAATTAAGGCTCATGAATAAATCAAGCTAGAAATGGTGATGTTAAGTAATTAGGGAAACACTTAACCATAATAACATGTTAACTAGGCAAATGTGTGAGGTTAAGTAAATTTAGAACACTTAACCGTTGTAACATGTTAATTAAGCAGATGATAGGGTTAAGTTAACTAAGGTAACACTTAACCAAAATATATAATGACATGTGGTGGGGTTAAGTAATATAAGAGGAAAACACTTAACCAATTATATAACATGATGTATGGGAAGGATTAAGTTAACACGAGAACAACGCTTAAACAATATAACAAGATTTGAGGTAGGGTCATGTCAAAACCAGAAGGAAACACTTAACCAACATGACGTGACGGGTGGATGGGTTAAGTTAACTTGAATTGATTAATGACACTTGACCAATATAACTTAATGAACGAATGGGGTTAAGTTAAATGGGAAATACTGAACCAATATAACCTGATGAATGAACCGGGTTAAGTTAATAAATCACACTTAACCAATCGAACATGATAAGCAAGATAGGTTAAGTTAACAAGAACCACTTAACCAACACGACTTGACGAGTAGGAGGTTAAGCACACGTCGGGTAGGCGGGAAATATTAGTAAATATAGGCCCATAAAACTTAACCATTAAATAAACATGCTTGAACCCGTGGGAAGGTTAAGTACATCTCGTGTTGGTGGGCAATATTAGTACATATAGGCTCGCAAACTTAACCGTTAAGAAAACATGGTAGAATCAATGGGAGGGTTAAGTACATCTCGTATGGGTGGGTAATATTTTTACATATAGGCCCACAAACTTAACCAGCAGGAAAATCTAGTAACGGGGACTCATTTCAGCAGTAACCCACATATATGTATCATGGTACCATGAAACTAGGCAGGGTGAGGCACAATTACTGGGCTGATTATAAGCGGTCAAAGATAATGACAGGGGGTATGTCAGTGTAGGTTCCGACGGTTTACGGGCGTGCACGTACTCTGGAGTGGGAAAAAGCAGGCAATGGATACCAGTAGTTATACATTGTGCATCTTGAATCGTGTCGGGTCGCTATCATAAGGCTTGATACACCTTATGGTGGGGCCAGCACAGAGTATCTGAACGCAAGAGAGGGCCGAATGATATAGACACATGGAAAATTAATACAGGTAGGTAGCATAATCCCTAGTTAGACCTAAGTCGCGTAAACCCTAAATCCAGAAGTGTTCAATAGGTAGCATAAACCCCATTGGCCTTGGGTAGTGTAAACCCTGGTTGAATCTAGTAAGCGCTCGATAGTAAACCCTAGATTAGATCTAGGTAATAAACAGAATCCCCATAATAGATGTACACCTGAAGGTAACCGCAAATACGTGGTTTGGGATTACGTTATCATATGATCATAGATTGCTAGTTTGGACACCAGTTAGGTAGTGCAGAGATATAGAAATTAGTATAAACAGGGTAGTTGCGAAGCAAAGAAGGAGTAGAAGCGCATTCAGTTTATCAGTACATTCAGTTTATCGGTACATTCAGTTTATCTTGCCATATCCAATGCTTATCCCATATTATCTCGTTACTATGGTTTAGTCTTATATTTAGTTTATTCATGTCATGACCCTTTTCCTCGTTTAAATACTAAGAATCACTGGACTTACCAGACTTTATGTCTGGCCTAGTTTGCTTTTGCCTCTTTTCTTCCGTTCCCCCCACCAGGTAGCCAGGGAGGGAATAGCTCAGGTTTGTTTGGACCGTTACTCTTTCCAAGCTTGAAGACTCTTTGACGTGTTGCCTTGGACTCTCTCTTCTACTGTTATGGCTGGCTCATGCTTTATTTGGGGAAATCATTTTATGCTTCTTTATTTTTGTAAGCAAGACATGATACTTTGGTATTGTAAAACAATCTTTGTACAAGCTGTTTATCAATGAAATAAAGTTTTTTTTTATTTGTCGCTGCTTTAATTGTCTGTCTTGTAATTTATCTGCATATTTTACCTATAATGCTCCACCGAAATTAAGGCATTCCCTTTGTGAGTGACTTTAACGGAGGTGGGGTGTTTCAAAGTTCATATTATGTGTTGGAATTTTAACATTAAAGTCGATATCATGATGGATCAGTTTCGATTGAAGTTGTTAAATTTTGGGGTGTTTACAGTCCCTCTTCCCTTGCCTCATTATGTTTACTATATTCCTTTTATGTTGAAATAACATTTGCAATTTTTTTATACATAATGTAGTTATATAACTGTTGCAGTCTTGGACTCTTTTAAATTTGAAAAAGAAACGCAACAATGCATATAAAAGGGAGCAGTTTCTTTTTTCATGACATAACTGCAATATAACAGTCCATAAAACATACTGGTCGTTCTTTCCACCAAGAAAAAAAATAAAAGAGAACAAGAAAAAGAGAAAGGCAAAGGGAGGAAGAGAATCATTAGCAGTGACAAGACTGACATCAGTATGGAAGCCGATTGGTGATTCGTATCCAATTATATATAATAATTAATGCTTGAATTGTGTTAATTTTAAGATCCGTTAATTTATTTTCTGTTTTGGAATGATTTCATTAATGGAAATAAGAAACAACAAAGATTTCATTAATGGAAATTGGAAACAGAATTTTGGCTATCAACTATTTCATCAATGGAAATTAGAAACATCAAAGATTTCGTTGATGAAAATCAAAACAGAACTAAAGACTAACATCAAGCTCATTGAGGCCCTTCAATCACAGAAGCATGTGTGCTTTGCCTTTATCTTATCTAATATGATGTGCAACTAAGCAATTCCTTGGCTTTTCTGTAGTTTATTTCCTGTATCTTTTGAACATTCAAGCTATTTTAATCGTGTATATGAACAACAGCTCACATACATATATCTCACCCTGTTTCTTCAGAGTCATCCGGCGTATTCAGATGTCAAGGATGCGGACTTCTCAAGTTAATGTTGTGCACGCTCTGATCTTTACTCATGCATGGCATTGTTGGGGATTTCGTGGTTTGAGACGCTAATGGAGGAGAATGATTGTCGTACTTCTAACTTCAAGGATTTACGTAGCAAATTCTTTCAGACAATAGTCCAACCCACCAGGTACAAAAGGGCTATTGAACTATTGACTTCAGGATTCAATGAAGCCTTGAAATAGCGAAATCGGATTCAAAATTTGTACGATTTTGATCCGACCAAGAACACTCTAGATTTAGTTTTCTGATGATGCAAGTATAGTAGAGAACAAAGAGAATAAGATAATCTGCAACGTATTTCTGGTATTTGCAATACCTTAGAGGCGTTATAGATCAAACAGCGTTTGGCAGGCTTTAATGGTGTTGCAGATTCAGGAGGAAGAAGAAGAGTACTTTTTAATTGTGTTTGTCACGGTTTTCTGGCATAGGTACATATAGCCATTGAGAGATGTATCCGTTGGCCAAGTGTTGCAACTGTTAATTGTTACGGTCAGATCCGCTCAAACTTAGATAGATGCGCCTCTTCAGAATTGCAATGCCATGGAGCGTTGCGAAGCAGGAAAACCCCACATCGGTCGACCGCCAAATTGTCACCGGTTGCCCGTTTTTAATCAGAAGCCAAAACGGTCGACCGGTTGAAATTTGGCCTATCGACTGGTTTGTTTCTGGGCTGTTATCCTGGCCCGATGGATCACGAGACCCCAAGAGCCCCATGGCCAAAGGCACATCTTTTGACCTTTTAAATATTTAATATGCATGTTATGTTCATGCATTGCCTTATCTCTCTTCTCTTCTTTGCTTTGTTATTACACATCATGCCTTTACATATATAGAGAAAACCCTTTGCATTTTTCATGATGTGGGACAAAACATATTTGCCCATTCCTTCTTCCTTTTATTCTTCATTCTCTTCAAATAATACCCAAACCCAAATCATTTGTTTCGAAAATTTTACAACAATCTCCCCAAATTTTCAAAATAAAGATATAAATAAAAAGGATGGCTGAATCACTAATGTGACTTCCTACATACCCAAGTGAGATCAAGCCTATGTAGTTCTAAGATCAAGGTTTGCATCATTGTGGAAACAACACATAAATAAAAGTATCTTTTGGATTTGAACTTTTACTTAGTGTAAACCATTCAAAGTTCTATCGAGATTCTATGGTCAACGATTCTTGAACCAAGTATCCCTTAGTGATAAAACCGGAACAATCACACATGTTGTATTCCTTAGTTAGAGTGTTCTGTATTGCTCGGCATGTTAATGGCCATGTGCTTAAATCCTGGTTCATGAGTCTACTTAGAAAGCGACCTTACTTTCCTAGGAAACGGCCTGATTTCCATACTCATATAGGTAAGTCACTTAAGATGTTTCTGCGAGACACCTTTTAGGGTTTCTAGACTTATTAAGGATATTTATCCATCCTTTGTTCATGCAGAATCCAACACTAAACATTATGGGATTATTGATTTAGTGTTCCATAATCATTTCCTTAACTTGTTGGTACCCATTGAACTCTGCCTACCCTTTTCAAGACACAAGTTGGGTTTCTGTTATGGATGATCAATCTTCATTCACAGATCTTAGTCCCATTTCTTTTGACTTTATAGAAACCATAGCCTTTGGAAGACTCTTCGTAAGTGGGTAAGCCAAGTTTTTCTTTGTTTCTATGTAGTCAATAGTTATAACTCCACTTTTGAGTAACTGTCACACCATTTGATGTCTTAGACTCACATGTCTAGACTTCACATTATATGTCTTATTAAAGACATTATATATCGTTGCTTGAATATCACAGTTAATTAAAACTATTAGAAATGGCTTCTTCCATAATGGGATTTCTACTAACAAATTTCTAAGTCATCCCGCTTATTTACATGCGTCTGCTAATGCAATCAATTCTGATTACATAGTTGAATCAGATATACAGGTCTGCTTCTTGGAAGCCCAAGAAACGGCAGCGCCTCCTAATGTAAATATCCAACTAGTCGTAGACTTGGCCAAGTTACATCACTATATCCTTCTATTATAGCAGGATATCCTTTATAAGATACACTATAGCTTATGGTTTCCTTCAAATAATCTAAGACTCTAGAAATGGCTTTCCAGTGTTCGAAACCTGGATTACTCGTAAATCGACACATTACACTTATAGCATGTGCGATATCTTGTCTAGTGCAATGCGTAGCATACATAAGTGTAATGGCTGGATATTTTTAAGCACCTGATATTCATTTTTATAAGAAAATTAAAATGTATCTAGGGAACTCAAACGATTAAGATATGTATAATCACCTATATGTATGTATATACATATATGATTTGCACTAGAACTTGATATATATATACGGTATGTATAATGTTTAATATTACAACATACATAAGCAACAATTAGTAACACTATTCATAACACAGAGAAGTATGAGAAGTGTGGCAACACAAACTAGAGTGACAAATCCTATTTTACAACTAGCATGGATAAGTGTCATTCACATAGCAAAACCATACAAGTTAAAGAGTTAAACCCTTATGTACATATCTATGTTTTAACAAAGGGGATTAACACTTATATATATATTATATATATATAAGTATAACATGGAAAAAGCATATATATATATATATATTTATATATATATATATATATATATATATATTTATATACATATGCTACAGCCAAAAACATGGATATATAAGCTTATATACACCAAATGTAGTAGCAACAAACAAGAGAGCTTAAAACAAAAAGCAAAACAAAGCCCAACCCATCATTAAAGAATAGATTAGGACTTAGTCATCGCATAATCACCCTATACTAATATATGCGGCTGAAATTATAAGTGCACACAAAATATCAAAAAGGGATGACCATTCTCTTGTGTCTTGATTGTAAGTGTAGAGTGAGCATTAAATGAAAGTAAGATGAGCATTTAATGAAGGTGTAAGCCTTGTGTACTTTGAAGAGGGAAATAAGGGTTGGTAGGAATCATCCCTTGTGGAAAAGTACTTTAATCTTGCTGTGTATATTTTGATCCATTCGAATGAGAGAGAAAGGGTAGGTAGAAGATGTGGCTTTTTACTGTTAAAAACATAAGGGAAAAACTATAAATACATGACCAACTCCATGCACTTTCTTTTTACTCAAATACAAGGAAGTTGCTGAGAATTTTATCACCTTCAAGCTAGAGTAATTCAGGAGCTTTTAATCAGTGAGTAAACCTCACTTAAGTCATGTTTGATTTCAAGTTTATTGTAAACAGTTTTTGGATGCTTTCATGTTTATATATATTACTGCAAGTTCATCAAATTGTTATCACCAGTAAAGATGCTAGTACACCAAGTTTATTTCATCATTTAACCAAGTATACAAGTGGTAGGAGGTTTGAGTAATGAGTTCATCACTTTAAACATGATCAAGGAAAATACTGTGTTTGTCTGTATCAAGAACAAACACCTCTGTTTGTTAAACCACACCTTGATCATTTCAAAACACAAACTATACGAGTATATACAGTAGTAATATGTATACTAAATCAATTACAACCTGTTTTAAACTTTTGAGCATGAAGAACATGTTTTGAAAACAAGAAAAACAGAAGGAGCAGGATGTTCTCTGACTCAAACTTAATCACCGAAATTTCAATCACTATGGAAATGAAATACAGGGTTATAAATGTAATCGTAGTGCCAAAACATGATTTTGAAAAGTGGTTTCATGATTTTTAACTTTGAAACAAGAGAGGATGGTTGAGATGGTCGGAAATGGAACTCTTACCAAATTCCGGCGAACGACAAAGGGGATGGCCAATTCGTGGAGCGTGGAGGAGGTGGAGACATCGGTGAACAAGAGAAAAATAATAAATGATTTTTCCATCGGGTGGTTGGGGCTGTCGAGCTCGATTTACATTTTAATGGCAGAATGGGTTCGTCGAAATTGAAGGAGACGTGGGGGCCCCACAGGCGATCGCGTTGGCTGAGGATGGACGTAGAGCGGCGTTGGAACATAACGAAGCGATGGGCGGCGGCGCGAGGTGTTCCGGTGGTCGGAGGAGGCGAGGCGAGGTCGGTTTAGGCGAGGTGGTTTAAAAAGCAATTTACTGGAAAAATAGGTGGAGGGTGATTTTGAGGAGGAGGCGACTAGAGGTGGTGGTGATGGGTCAGAGTTGATCAGTGAAAGCAATGGAGTTTGTGGGTGGCGGTTCGACGATGAGATGGCGACGTGGGGTGGTGTGCACGTGCACAGCTGCGCACGTTTGCACAGGAAAGTCGAGGGCAAAATGGAGAAGAAGGGGGAAGGCCTGGTACGATGAAATTGTAGTGATCCATCGATGGATCACCGTGGATTTTGAGGGTAATCGAAGATTTGGCAAGTGGCCTGGCACGAGTTTTGGCAAGGGGTTTGGAGCTGATCGGAGAGGCTTGGCAAGGTGGGAAGGCAACGGATTTAGCAAAGGAATTTCGGTGATCAACCTGTGTTGATCACGAGTTCTTGAAGTGCCAGAACTCGAATTGGCAAATGAAAGGGAAAAGGATTTTAATCCAATGTTTTAATTAAATTTGGTTTTAATTAAATTAGTAAATAAAAATACAATTAATAGATAATTAATAAATTAAATAAAAATGGATTTTTTATTTAATTTGTCTTAGGCAAGTGGAACAATGAAAGTGACAGTGAGGTCAAGTATCGAAGTCGTCCGAAGGAGTTCAACGAGTTGAAACTTATGATATAAGGAAAATAAATTTAACTAAATTTATAAAACAATTTGTTTAAGTTTAAATAAAAGAAATAAATACAACAACTTGTGTACGACATACACACTTCAACTGACCAATGATAAAGGATATTTTTCATATCCGAGTTGAACCAGAGAATTATATATATTGTATATATAAACTAATTACAGAATGTGTAAACTAAATTTAAGACAGTAACTGAAAATAAATTATCGACTATAAAAGATATTTCGTACACCGTTTCGAAGAGGCCGGAATTTACATTCCACTTCGACTCGAATTATACGACGTATACCGGAAATCGATAAAGAGGAAGAATACAAGGACTATTTCAAAATAGTGTCTACGGTCTGTTAAATCCCAGAACAGATCCGAACAGTCGGATGTCTGACAACGTATATCGATCAGATTTTACACATCGACTTTACATAAGTGTATTACGTTGGTGGCGGAGAGATTCGTTTCTTTAGCCTTATACCCGGAATATGTTTGTGGAAACAAATGAGTGATCTGCCAGATAGGACGGTGTGATATTCAAAGACGTTGAAGAATAATCCGTCAACGGTAACGTGACTTCAAACCTCACAACCCGAGAAAGACAATAGTTGGGCTAGGCAGCATGGCTAGTTGGGTCATACCCAAGCAGGGTATATTATCACCATCTAGAGTAAACTCCTTTTGTTTCTTAATCTATTTTCACTGCTGTTACCTTCGGTAATCGGTGGGTCATTCCCAACCGTGGAGGTGGTAATATATTCGTTACACTCAAGCTAAATGAGTGGACGGTCATGTGTGGCCAGGTTGCAGGATGTTCTTGTTGAACCCCAGTGTATCTTCACTAGAGTACACTGATCGGTGGGTGCTCCCATACCCTGTCAGTTAGAAACCAAATTTCCAATAAGCGCTCGACGAGTTAGATTTTATTCTACATACGTGAACGTGAGATGCAAGCGATTCACTAGATGATTATTTATTTGACAAATATTACCATAAATATCAAACGTTTTGATATCAAAATACAAGGGTCATTTTCCATATGTTAATTATGGAGTTGGGCTTAAGATTTCTAAGTAATTGAATCTATAAATAACGGAACACCTTATTCCTTATTTCCCTGTTTACATCTTTTTAACTGTGTTTACTCACACCAGTCCCCTGACTGACCCGGAGTTTATTTTCTGTGTTTTCCCTAAACTCTTGGGTACTCATAATATTTATTATGAGTAGACAAGTAATTCAGGTAGGCAAATGGAACCTTGCGAAGTTCAAGTTGCAGGACAAGTCTAGTAGTTTAACTACACCTATGTATCCAGTTAGATTTGTATTTCCATATCATGATGTATTATTATATGAATGTACTATGATGATGTAAGTTGTTGATGTATTATGATGTACCAGACCCTATGATGTAATGTATTTGTATTTTTAAATTCCGCTGTGAGATTTCTGATAACTTCTTATTCTTCTATTCTATTAGTTCTATCTTTTCTATCTCATCTTCTAATTTCTTTCAATAATGACACGATTTTCGGAGGGTCGAAAATCGCGCCGTTACAGTTGGTATCAGAGCCTATGTTCTTCGGAAACATTTAGGCTTTGGAATAGTGAGAGAGCATATTTCTACTAAAAACTATATTTTAATATAGGTAGATCGTAGTTACTTAGGTAATCCCTTGACATATTTTTCTGACGAGTCATTAATTTTCAATCCGTGTACTCAGGAGTGAAAATGATTTCTCGTGGAGGAAGAGGCCGAGGAGCAAGCGGAGCAACTACGACAAACGGACACACTGTTAACCAGACACAAGTGGACACTACTGAAGTAATCCGAGCACCAACTCAGCCTAACTTTGCTATGATCTGTAAGAATTACACCACTCTGGGAGGAAGGATTTTCAGGGGTACTGAATCACCGGTCGGAGTCTAAGCGTGGATTAGATCATGTGAGAAGATTTTTAAAGGACTGAGGTTGGATGACGAGCATAAGCGTCTCTTAGCTTCATGGAATCTGGAAGGAGCCGCAGCAATATGGTGGGATGCCCAGACAGCTAACACTCCTGAGGAAAACTTTACTTGGCCCATGTTCAAAGAAGCTTTTGAAAGTCAATATCTACCTGCTACTGGAAGGACAAGGATGTACTGAGACTTCATTGACTTAAAGCAGGAGAGCATGTCTGTCGTTGAGTACGAAAACCAGTTTAACGCTCTTTCAATCTTTGGACCGGAGCTGATAAATACTCTTTTGAAGAAGAACGAGATGTTTGTTGCTGGACTTAAAGATAATCTACAAGGAAGGATGATGGGACATTTGAAGGATCCATTTGTGGAACTAGTAGACCTAGCACTCAGATATGAAGCACTAGATGCAAAGAAATCAGGGGCAAAGGCTCAGACCGGAGAGTCAAGTGGAGGGAATTATCTGAAAAGAAAGATCAACCCAGACTGGACGAATAACCAAGGCCAAGGTAAGACAGGGCAGCAGAAAATGGACGATAAATTTAAGAATGTGGTGTGTCACATCTGCAAGCAAAAGGGACACATAACACGATTCTGCAAACAAAAAGGGAACCAGAAACCCCAGCAATACCCGCAACAGCAACAGAAACCCCAGCAATACCCGAGACAGCAACAGAGACCTCAGCAACAGAATCAGAACCAGAACCAGAATCAGAGGAACGAGATGGTAGTGAAGAATCTCTGTTTCAATTGTCATCAACCAGGACACATGGTGAAAGACTGTCCATTGATGAAGAGGGCACCACAGCCTAGGGTTTTTACAATCAAAGATGAACCGTCTACTTCTCAGAATGTGAAAGGGAAGGGAGTGCTAGAAGGTACTTTACAGTTTAATGGAATTTACCTTCGTGTTTTATTTGATACCGGCGCTTCACACAGTTTTATTTCAGTCGAAACCATAGTTCAGTTTGTCCTTAAACCAATTATATCACCGAACCCCATTTGCGTATCAAACCCCATAGGGGGAAAAACTGAGCTTAAAATGTGTTGTGAGGATATAACTCTCTTATATCTCTCACACTCTTTTCGATTTGACTTCTATGTTCTAGACTTCAAAAGTTTCAATTTTATACTTGGATTAGACTGGTTAAGCAAGTTCCAAGCCAAGATAAAATGTGATAAAGAAATCATAACCCTTATAACTAGCTTAGAGCGAAAAGCTAGAATAACTTGTGGAAAGTCAGGAATTCACACATGTAGTTTTCTATATGCTTTAGAAGCACCTCAAGAAAGTCTCGACACTTTGGAAGTAGTTAGAGAGTTCAAGGACGTATTCGAGGAAGTCGGAGGTTTACCTCCACATCGAGAGATCGAATTCCGAATTGATTTAGTCCTAGGAGCTAGACAAATAATTCAACCAAAGAGACGGATGGCTCCCAAGGAAGTTCAGGAATTAGAGAAACAAACTCGGGATTTGCTGAGTAAAGGCTTAATCCGACCTAGTTTTTCTAGTTGGGGCTCTACGGTAGTTTTTGTAGTAAAGTCTGATGGGTCTTTACGACTGTGTGTAGACTACCGAGAATTAAATAAAGTAACCATCCGAAATAGATATCCATTACCTAGATTTGATGACCTTTTCGACCAACTGCACGGAGCAACGGTATTCTCCCAGATGGATTTAGCAACGGGATTTCACCAATTGAGAATCTCTGAAGATTGTATTCCTCTAACAGCATTCAGAGGCCCAGACTTCTTTTATGAGTGGTTGGTTATGCCGTTCGGACTAACCAACGCACCAGCTTTCTTCGTAGATCTGATGAACAGAGTCTTTAGGAAAATTCTTAATAAATTCATTCTCGTTTTCATTGATGATATTTTAATCTTTTCAAAAACCGAAGAAGAGCACCGTGGTCATCTTAGAGTAGTACTAGAAACTCTAAGAAAACACGTGTTGAAGGCAAAGTTTTCAAAATGTCACTTTTGGAAATCGGAAGTAAGATTTTTGGGGCACGTAGTAAACGGAGATGGGGTATCAGTAGACCCAGTTAAAGTAAATGCAGTACAACTATGGAAACAACCTCAAACACCAACCGATATTCGTAGTTTCCCAGGACTGGTGGGATACTATCGAAGATTTATCCGAGACTACTCCAAAATATCGTCACATCTGACCAAGTTAACAAAGAAGGGTCAAAAGTTTATGTGGGACCCAAGGTGTGAAGAATCGTTTCAAGAACTAAAGAAGAAATTAACAGAAGCACCAGTATTAGCTGTTCCCGATGGAACGAGCGGATTTGCAGTTTACACCGATGCTTGTGGAAGGGGAGTAGGAGCGGTGTTAATGCAGAAGGGACAGGTGATTGCATATGCAAGTAGACAGTTAAAGATTCACGAGAAGAATTACGCAACTCACAACTTGGAGTTATTGGCAGTTGTTTTCGCATTGAAGATGTGGAGACATTACCTGCTAGATGGGAAATTCGAACTTTTCACCGATCATAAACCATTGAAGTATCTGTTCACGCAAAAAGATTTAAATCTGAGACAGCAGCGGTGGTTGGAATTTCTTGCATCATATGACTTAGATATCATTTATACACCGGGAAAAGCAAACGTAGTGGCAGACGCCTTGAGTAGAAATGCGATATTATCACTTTTGGAAGTCACACCGACTCTCCAAGAAAGGATAATGAGTAATCAGGAAAGGGATGTAAAACTGGAAAAGATTATTCGAGGAGTCACAAACGGAAAAGAGACCGACTTCGAGTTGGACAATCAAGGAGTATTGAGAATAAACGGCAGATTATGCGTACCTAACGTGGATGGAATAAGGCAGGAGGTTTTAAAGGAATGCCATGCATCAAAGTTGAGCATCCACCCAGGAATTCATAAAATGAATCACGATATGAGATGAGTATTCTGGTGGTCAGGAATGAATAAAGATATCATTACTTTCGTAAATGAATGTCTATGTTGTCAGCAAGTCAAGGGAGACCATCAAAAGACTGCTGGACTATTACGGCCATTAGAGATTCCCAACTGGAAGTGGGAAATGATATCGATGGACTTCATCGATGGTTTGCCAAGAACAAGGAGAGGCTACGAAGGGATTTGGGTAATCGTAGATCGGTTAACTAAGAGTGCGCACTTTATTCCAGTAAAACCAACGCGCACTGCCATAACATTAGCCGAAGTATTCATGAAAGAGATAGTACGACTGCACGGTATTCCAACAAGCATTGTAAGCGACAGAGATACCATTTTCACGAGTAGATTTTGGGAAGCTTTACAGAGAACGTTGGGAACAAGGTTAAATTTCAGTACAGCTTACCATCCTCAAACAGACGGTCAGACGGAAAGAGTTAATCGTATATTGGAAGATCTTCTAAGAGAATGTATTTTAGATTTTGGAGGATCATGGGAAGATCATTTACACCTAGTAGAATGTTCATATAATAACAGTTACCAGGCGAGTATACAAATGGCACCATATGAAGCGTTATATGGAAGACCTTGTAAAGCGCCTGCATGTTGGGTAGAGTCCGGAAACAAATTGGTACTTGGTCCGGATATGATACGAGAGGCGGCAGAGAAAGTGGAATTAGTGAAGCTAAGAATGAAAGAAGCCCAGGATCGCCAGAAAAGCTATGCCAATCAAAGGCGAAGAGATTTAGTATTCGAAATAGAGGACCTAGTCTTTGTGAAGATCTCACCCATGAAAGGAGTATTAAGATTTGGGAAAAATGGAAAGTTAGCACCGAGATATGTTGGACCTTTCCGTGTCTTAGAGAGAATCGGTTTTCAAGCATATAAAGTTGAATTACCAGAATATATGGCGGGAATTCATAACGTATTTCACGTATCGCACTTGAGAAAATGCATGCACAATCCATCATTAATTCTGGAACCCTCTGTTCAGCAAGAGATAGAGATTGAGCCAGACTTTACAGTGATTAGACATCCATTCAGTATTATTGACCGAGAGGAAAAGCAACTTCGCAACAAAGTAGTGAAGCTACTAAAGATCCAGTGGAGCGAAAACCCGAAAGACTGTACGTGGGAGACCAAGAAGCAGATAAAGAAATTATACCCAGATTTTCCTATGGGATAGGTATGATTTACTTTGGTATGATTAAAATGTAAGGAAATTTCGATTTCTACATTTCTGTGAGCATTTGCATATGTGTGTTATGATTCAGTTTATTAGGATTTATGAACTCTCTTGTATGTTTACATCACTGATGAGTTCTATTTTCTTGTTTACTGTTAGATGGCACCAATATGGAAGACCACAGCAAGAAAGAGGGTGACACCACTCCAGTTCCTTATGCTACAAGCAAAGAGACAAAGGGTAGGAGATTCCGACAACAACCGAGAGAGATCACCCATCGACGACGAGGGTACACACATATCATCAGAAGGATCAGTGCTGGCAGGAACGAACCAATGGAACAGAATGGAGGACACCAAGACTTTACTGATGAAGATGAAGCGATAGAAGAAGGTGGAAGTGTTGACGGTTATGGGGAAGGAGATGAGGGTGGTGAAGAAGAAGAAGAATATGAGGAAGAATATGAAGAAGAATATGAGGAAGAATATAAAGAAGAATATGAGGAAGAAGAAGACCAAGTTGTTCCAGGAACCCCAGTCATTGTCCCAGGAACCCCAGTCATTGCTACGGGAAACCAACAAGAAGAGCAAGTAGCCCAAAGGACAGAAATATGGAATAGATTGGAACAAGTTCTCGTAGAGTTTCGCATGGCAGGAGGAGGAGTACAAGTATTCGGTGAGTATGGATATCCCGTGGTGAGGCTATATTTCATACCACCAGGGGGTCTGATTTATATAGAGGATGACGAGGAGGAGACTAATGCAGAGGACGTAGTTGAGGTCCTTAATATATCTGATGACGAGGAGGTCGTAGAGATAATAGATATCTCTGACGACGAGTAGTAGGACAGAGACTGGAGGAGGATAGTTACGTATGTATATTTTGGGACAGTTTAGAACTTGAGTAGTCAAGTCTAGTATTATTGTATGTATCAAGACTAGTGTTAATACAGAACTAGTCGTATGTGTATGTGTACTAAAGCAATCAGTTTATGAAATATTTTCTTTTGGAAACTTTCTATCTTTCTTATGTAATTTCGGGGCAAAATTCTTTTAAGTGGGGTAGTCTGTAATGGCTGGATATTTTTAAGCACCTGATATTCATTTTAATAAGAAAATTAAAATGTATCTAGGGAACTCAAACGATTAAGATATGTATAATCATCTATATGTATGTATATACATATATGATTTGCACTAGAACTTGATATATATAAGGTATGTATAATGTTTAATATTACAACATACATAAGCAACAATTAGTAACACTATTCATAACACAGAGAAGTATGAGAAGTGTGGCAACACAAACTAGAGTGACAAATCCTATTTTACAACTAGCATGGATAAGTGTCATTCACATAGCAAAACCATACAAGTTAAAGAGTTAAACCCTTATGTACATATCTATGTTTTAACAAAGGGGATTAACACTTATATATATATTATATATATATATAAGTATAATATGGAAAAAGCATATATATATATATATATATATATATTTATATTCATATACATATGCTACGGCCAAAAACATGGATATATAAGCTTATATACACCAAATGTAGTAGCAACAAACAAGAGAGCTTAAAACAAAAAGCAAAACAAAGCCCAACCCATCATTAAAGAATAGATTAGGACTTAGTCATCGCATAATCACCCTATACTAATATATGCGGCTGAAATTATAAGTGCACACAAAATATCAAAAAGGGATGACCATTCTCTTATGTCTTGATTGTAAGTGTAGAGTGAGCATTAAATGAAAGTAAGATGAGCATTTAATGAAGGTGTAAGCCTTGTGTACTTTGAAGAGGGAAATAAGGGTTGGTAGGAATCATCCCTTGTGGAAAAGTACTTTAATCTTGCTGTGTATATTTTGATCCATTCGAATGAGAGAGAAAGGGTAGGTAGAAGATGTGGCTTTTTACTGTTAAAAACATAAGGGAAAAACTATAAATACATGACCAACTCCATGCACTTTCTTTTTACTCAAATACAAGGAAGTTGCTGAGAATTTTATCACCTTCAAGCTAGAATAATTCAGGAGCTTTTAATCAGTGAGTAAACCTCACTTAAGTCATGTTTGATTTCAAGTTTATTGTAAACAGTTTTTGGATGCTTTCATGTTTATATATATTACTGCAAGTTCATCAAATTGTTATCACCAGTAAAGATGCTAGTACACCAAGTTTATTTCATCATTTAACCAAGTATACAAGTGGTAGGAGGTTTGAGTAATGAGTTCATCACTTTAAACATGATCAAGGAAAATACTGTGTTTGTCTGTATCAAGAACAAACACCTCTGTTTGTTAAACCACACCTTGATCATTTCAAAACACAAACTATACGAGTATACACAGTAGTAATATGTATACTAAATCAATTACAACCTGTTTTAAACTTTTGAGCATGAAGAACATGTTTTGAAAACAAGAAAAACAGAAGGAGCAGGATGTTCTCTGACTCAAACTTAATCACCGAAATTTCAATCACTATGGAAATGAAATACAGGGTTATAAATGTAATCGTAGTGCCAAAATATGATTTTTAAAAGTGGTTTCATGATTTTTAACTTTGAAAAAATAGAGGATGGTTGAGATGGTCGGAAATGGAACTCTAACCAAATTCCGGCGAACGACGAAGGGGATGGCCAATTCGAGGAGCGTGGAGGAGGTGGAGACATCGGTGAACAAGAGAAAAATACTAAATGATTTTTCCATCGGGTGGTTGGGGTTGTCGAGCTCGATTTACATTTTAATGGCAGAATGGGTTCGTCGAAATTGAAGGAGACGTGGAGGCCCCACAGGCGATCGAGTTGGCTGAGGATGGACGTAGAGCGGCGTTGGAACATAACGAAGCGATGGGCGGCGGCGCAAGGTGTTCCGGTGGTCGGAGGAGGCGAGGCGAGGTCGGTTTAGGCGAGGTGGTTTAAAAAGCAGTTTACTGGAAAAATAGGTGGAGGGTGATTTTGAGGAGGAGGCGACTGGAGGTGGTGATGATGGGTCAGAGTTGATCAGTGAAAGCAACGGAGTTTGTGGGTGGTGGTTCAACGATGAGATGGCGACGTGGGGTGGTGTGCACGTGCACAGCTGCGCACGTCGCACAGGAAAGTCGAGGGCAAAATGGAGAAGAAGGGGGAAGGCCTGGTACGATGAAATTGTAGTGATCCATCGATGGATCACCGTGGATTTTGAGGGTAATCGAAGATTTGGCAAGTGGCCTGGCACGAGTTTTGGCAAGGGGTTTGGAGCTGATCGGAGAGGCTTGGCAAGGTGGGAAGGCAACGGATTTAGCAAAGGAATTTCGGTGATCAACCTGTGTTGATCACGAGTTCTTGAAGTGCCAGAACTCGACTTGGCAAATGAAAGGGAAAAGGATTTTAATCCAACGTTTTAATTAAAATTGGTTTTAATTAAATTAGTAAATAAAAATACAATTAATAGTTAATTAATAAATTAAATAAAAATGGATTTTTTATTTAATTTGTCTTAGGCAAGTGGAACAATGAAAGTGACAGTGAGGTCAAGTATCGAAGTCGTCCGAAGGAGTTCAACGAGTTGAAACTTATGATATAAGGAAAATAAATTTAAATAAATTTATAAAACAATTTGTTTAAGTTTAAATAAAAGAAATAAATACAACAACTTGTGTATGACATACACACTTCAACTGACCAATGATAAAGGATATTTTTCATATCTGAGTTGAACCAGAGAATTATATATATTGTATATATAAACTAATTACAGAATGTGTAAACTAAATTTAAGACAGTAACTGAAAATAAATTATCGACTATAAAAGATATTTCGTACACCGTTTCGAAGAGTCCGGAATTTACATTCCACTTCGACTCGAATTATACGATGTATACCGGAAATCGATAAAGAGGAAGAATACAAGGACTATTTCAAAATAGTGTCTACGGTCTGTTAAATCCCAGAACAGATCCGAACAGTCGGATGTCTGACAACGTATATCGATCAGATTTTACACATCGACTTTACATAAGTGTATTACGTTGGTGGCGGAGAGATTCGTTTCTTTAGCCTTATACCCGGGATATGTTTGTGGAAACAAATGAGTGATCTGCCAGATAGGACGGTGTGATATTCAAAGACGTTGAAGAATAATCCGTCAACGGTAACGTGACTTCAAACCTCACAACCCGAGAAAGACAATAGTTGGGCTAGGCAGCATGGCTAGTTGGGTCATACCCAAGCAGGGTATATTATCACCATCTAGAGTAAACTCCTTTTGTTTCTTAATCTATTTTCACTGCTGTTACCTTCGGTAATCGGTGGGTCATCCCCAACCGTGGAGGTGGTAATATATTCGTTACACTCAAGCTAAATGAGTGGACGGTCATGTGTGGCCGGGTTGCAGGATGTTCTTGTTGAACCCCAGTGTATCTTCTCTAGAGTACACTGATCGGTGGGTGCTCCCATACCCTGTCAGTTAGAAACCAAATTTCCAATAAGCGCTCGACGAGTTAGATTTTATTCTACATACGTGAACGTGAGATGCAAGCGTTTCACTAGATGATTATTTATTTGACAAATATTACCATAAATATCAAACGTTTTGATATCAAAATACAAGGGTCATTTTCCATATGTTAATTATGGAGTTGGGCTTAAGATTTCTAAGTAATTGAATCTATAAATAACGGAACACCTTATTCCTTATTTCCCTGTTTACATCTTTTTAACTGTGTTTACTCACACCAGTCCCCTGACTGACCCGGAGTTTATTTTCTGTGTTTTCCCTAAACTCTTGGGTACTCATAATATTTATTATGAGTAGACAAGTAATTCAGGTAGGCAAATGGAACCTTGCGAAGTTCAAGTTGCAGGACAAGTCTAGTAGTTTAACTACACCTATGTATCCAGTTAGATTTGTATTTCCATATCATGATGTATTATTATATGAATGTACTATGATGATGTAAGTTGTTGATGTATTATGATGTACCAGACCCTATGATGTAATGTATTTGTATTTTTAAATTCCGCTGTGAGATTTCTGATAACTTCTTATTCTTCTATTCTATTAGTTCTATCTTTTCTATCTCATCTTCTAATTTCTTTCAATAATGACACGATTTTCGGAGGGTCGAAAATCGCGCCGTTACAATAAGACTACTAATAATACTGGAATATTCTAATTGAGAAATGGTACTTCCAGTGTTCTTTTCTAATTTTATACTTGGATATAATGGAGTTGGTGCTAGTTTGTCGCTATAGTGATCATACTTCTTTAGGAACTTCTCAATGTAATGAGTTTGAGTTAGTAATAACTTCTCCATTTTCCTAATGATTTTAATTCCTAAAATTACATCAGCCTCTCCCAGATCTTTCATATCAAATTTAAAAGATAGACACTTTTTAGTTTCATTCACACAGGATATATTGGAACCAAATGTAACAACCCGAATTTTTATAACATGATAAAACCATAAATCAAGGCATAATTAATTTTTAAAATAAGAATCAAGGGAAACGGGTTGTGCCATTGCGTTCGTCTCGAAATTCTGCTTGAAGTCGAGCCCAAGTTTTCGAAAATCGGAGTTCATATGAAGAAGATATGGAAGAACAAAGTTAGGCAGAAAAACCAGAAATGGGCCAGAATGCACTGGCGCACCTGGGAAGTGCGCCAGAAAAAAATTGCACCGGCGCACTTGGGAAGTGCGCCCATGCAATTTTGCATTGGCGCACTTGGCAGGTGCGCCCAGGACGAGCAGAAAACCTGTTGGTCAGGCCCTGGCTGGCCTGGTCGGGTTCTGGTCGAATTTTTGAGCTCTGTTGTGTCACTAGGGCTAACTTGTCACTTTCTGATTGGCTTCTCTTGAGATGGATGGCCTTCATTAACTCTAGCTTCATCGACTGCTCTAATTAGTTTGAAACCCTATATAAACAGCCTCCTAGCCTCATTCTCTTTACACCATTCTTCTCTAACCTTATGTTGTTCAAACTCTTGATGATCATGGCTTCTTCTTCTTCCTCTAAAATAAATCAAATTAAAATAAATCGTGAAGATTATTGCTTGAAGACTACGGCTAGGAATTTCTTATTGGGAATTTGCTTCTACAATCAAAGCAAGATTCAACGATTCAACAATTCGACGACTAGTTTATAGATTCAACTTCTGCGTCTCAATTTCTTAGACCACGATCATTAAGTTCCAGTTACTCTTAGATAAAAACTATAAATCTAATATGTGCATGGTATAATTTGGAAGTGATTTATGTATGATTCATATCTATTCTTGGTTTCTTCTTGGATCTTAATTATTGGGAATATTGCCTACGACGTTGAAACTATTGTTAATGACATAAGACTATGACTATGCCTATGACTGTGGACATAAGATTTTGCCTATGCCTATCACTATGGCGGTGAACATAAGACTGCCTATAACTAATAAGACTATGCATATGACTATGACGGTGAACATAAGACTGCCTATGACTATGAACAATAAGACTATTGCCTATGACTGTGACAAGGAAAATTGTGGTTAATCACCTATGATTCATTGCCTAGGATTATGACTATGAGATTGGATCTAAGCTTGATTTTCTATTCAGACCTATTTTCTTTATTTGTCCTTGAATCTCGATTTTAGGGATTTTCAATTTAAGTTAGATCTATCCATGTCCTTGAATCTAGATTAGTATTCAAACCTTTTTATATTCGTAATGTTATCAGATTTTTATGACTGTGATGTTTTAATCAATTTATTCAGTTATGTCATACCTTGAAAATAGATTGGTTATGTTATTGAACGATATTGATCTATGTCTGTGGTTCTATTTTATTATCATGTTGAATAGGGAATTAATGAATAAGTCTATTCATATGTATAGGAACTTGAAGTATAACCTATTATGATAAGTTGTGTAGTTTATCATGTTATGCAAGTTTTAGGTTGTAAAATCATATCACATATGTGACCAAATGTTAGGACTACATGTTTATGTGTATATGTTAAACCTATATCATATTTCAAGATTACACTTATTCATATGTTCGTGATTGATTTGCAAGTTCACATATATGTAATTTGATTTAGTCTATGTTGCAAATTCACATATATGTATGTTGGTTCATTCTACGCTACAAGATTACACCTATGATATTCATGTTGCTTATTTTGTAAGTACACATCTAAGATGTTCATATTGACTATGCCGATGATGCCAAGTTTATGCCTATGTCATGCTTATGTTAATGAATCGCTTTATGCCAATTTTGTGTACGTTGAATTAGGTTAAGTTTTTAGCCTAATATTATATGCCAAAAACCATGCGGACGGAAAATTAGGCTAAGATAGCTAGCCTAATATTTAGACGGGGTAACGTTGGGAAAAATTGGTAATTATAGGAAACTTGGTATGAAACTTACCTTGAAAACTTGACATGAATCTTGAACATGGACATGACACTAGAATGAACATGAAAATGGCCAACTCGAGGTTGGGTTGAGTTTGTTGTGTAAATATGCCTAGAACCGCCCGGCAAATCCAGTTACTGTAAACAATAGGATCCAATGTGGGTAGTTGGTCATATCGCGCTTGAAACCTGAGGTCAGACTGAGTTGTGGTGTAAATCTGCCCGGAACCGCCCGGCATATCCAGTGACCACAACAACAGGTCTGATGTGAGAGGTTGGGGTGCATAATGAATTAATGCCACATGATAGGGTTAAGTCATGAACATGTAAGACAACACTTAACCAACTTGATACATGATTCGTAGGTGGGTTAAATCCCGAACTTGAATGACAACACTTAACCAACTTGACATGCTAGACTGATAGGGTTTAAGTCACGAATTTAAATGACAACACTTAACCTATTGGATGGAAACCCTAGTTACGCGGTCCGTTTCAGCAGTAACCCACTAGATGTATCATGGTACCCTGGGACTAGGCAGGGTGGGGCACGATTACTGGGCTGATTGTAAGCGACCAGAACGACGGTTGTGTTGGTGCGCCAGTGTAGGTTCAAGCAGGCTATGGTCGTGCACGTGTTCCGGAGTTGAAAAAGCAGGCATTGGGCATCAGTAGGATTATCTGTGTATTCTTGATTCGTGTCAGTGGTTGGCACCATAGGGCTTGATACACCCTATGGTGGACCTAGCACAAGTGACTACATTCGTGATAGGCCGTATGACACAGACACACATGACGAGCTAGAACTTGTAGGGAGCCGATCGACTAGTGGACCGTTCCGTTGGACCTAGTAATGGGTCATTTCATGATATTGGGCCAAAGGATCATTTCATGATTAATGTAAGACATGGGTTTGAGATTCTAGTACAATTGATGTAGAGAACCTTGAATATGTGATGCTATACTTGATTTATACTTGATTTATCATGTTACCTTAGTCTATCTTGCCCATCTTGTCATCATCCTTATATTTACTTTCAGTTTGTACATGTCATGTTACCTTTACTTGTTTTTATGCTGAAAGTCACTAGGACTTACCAGTCTTTATGACTTACCCGTTTTCTTTCGCCTCTTTTTCTTCCGTTCCCTCCCCCTAGGTTCTCAGGGAGGAAACTCTAGCACTTAGCTTGGATTTTGCTTGCTTTTGATTTAGCTCATGTACGGTTTGATCTTGGGCTATGCTATGGTTGCATTTTCTGCTACCTTTGTGGGAATTAAGCTACTTTTGATGTTTTAAGTTTATGCTTCTTTATTTATGCAAGACAGAATTTGTTGTAATGGAAAATAATGACCTTGGCTATTTGATGTAAAAGGTTTTGGCTCTTCTTAAAAGTAATGAAAATTTTCTTTTGATTCTTCCGCTGTTTTATCTATGTCCTGTCTTGTAATATTTCTGTGTTTGCTTACCTCGATAACGCTCCTCCAAAATTAGTGCATTCCCTTTGTGAGTGACCCTAGCGGAGGTGGGGTGTTACATTTGGTATCAGTGCAGAAGGTTACCGACTGGGAAAAAGTTTTAAAACCTTCTGAAATTATTTTCAAAACCGTTTACAAAGAAGCATTTTTCAAGAAAAGTCTTGTTCTATTTAAAGGCTATTCCCCAAAAGCCATTAGCACTATCCTTTGTTTCCTCATTTTGAATCTCTTCTTTTTCATTTCATCATGTCTGGGAATCTTAACTTTCCAGAGGGCGTGCCAATACCTGGCTGGTTCAGGAGGTACTTAGAGGCTAGGGCCAACGATGTAGGCCCATCAGATATACCTCCTCCAGCAGCAGCGACTCCTCCTCCTCCGCCACCTCCTCATGCAATTGCTTTCTCGAAGATCTGTAAAGATTTTAGGGCCATGGGTGGAAAGAATTTCAAGGGAACTGAATCTTTCGTATAAGCGAGGAACTGGCTCAGAGAGACTGAGGATCTGTTCGTTATCTTCGAGGTGGACGATAGGCAGAAGGTACAGTTAGCGGTGTGGTTGCTTAAAGACGAAGCTTCCTATTGGTGGGAAGTCACTAACATTGAAAGACCTGTTGACACATGGGTGGATTTCCGGACAAGGTTTGAGACGAAATTCCTCTCACAAGCTGAACGAAGTCTACAGCTGGAAAAAATTCTTATCTCTTAAGAAAGGAAGTATGGCGGTCAAGGAGTACGTTAATCAATTCAATCAGCTGGCTCGATTTGGACTAGACTTAGTGAATAACCCTCATAAGAAGGCCCTCCGTTTTGTCAAGGGATTGAATGAGCCACTTTATAGCTTGGCTATGACCCACGTACCTATGGGGGCTACTTACGAAAATATAGTAGACATGGCGCTCTTAAGTGAAGAAGACAAGAATGGAAAGAAGGAGGTCAAGGCGAATGAATCTCAAAACAAGAAGGTAGACTCCGAGAAAGGAGGCAAGAATGATAACAAGACACGCGAGAAAAGAAAATGCCACTTCTGTGGTATTGAGGGGAATATAGCTTAGGATTGTAGAAAGAAGAAGATAAAGATGGGAGAATGCTTCCAGTGTGGTGAAACTGGACATACCAGCAAGAACTGCCCTAAGAAGCAAGGGCCAGCCCCGCAAGCAGGACCTTTTGGGGGTATATCTTTAACTTCTTCTCCTAGATGCTTTGTTTTATCTTACTTATCTTCCCAATCCTATCTTGAGAACCTTAGGTAGAACCCTTTTGGATGTAAACATGTGATTGAAACATGTTATGGTTAATGTTTGCAAATGATTGCAAGTGGTTGCAAGTTGTTGCTCGTGGTTGCAAAGCACACATTAGGCACTAGATCGGCTCAGACACATTTTCTTATTGCATATGCATGAGTGTTTATACTTGTTTATGGATGGAATTGAATGTGTTATCATGTGGACGTTGCATAAGGATGGATGTTTGTGCACACATAAAGTGTTTATATGACTAGGACTATTTGCATACATGTTGGATTCATGGCACTAAACATATTTTGCATTAAGAAGATCAATTAGGCCTGATCATTTGCACTAGATAAGGAACATATACACACACTTTCTGCATATGTTCATATAGCATTAGAAATCTTTTAAGGACAATGGTTGCTTGTGGATGATGGTTGAGTAGATGGTTGATTGGATGATAGGATGCATTCTTCTTAACTTGAAGATTTCGGGGATGAAATCCTTTAAGGAGGGAAGAATGTTACAACCCGAATTTTTATAACATGATAAAACCATAAATCAAGGCAGAATTAATTTTTAAAATAAGAATCAAGGGAAACAGGTTGCGCCATTGCGTTCGTCTCGAAATTCTGCTTGAAATCGAGCCTAAGTTTTCAAAAATTAGAGTTCGTATGAAGAAGATATGGACGAACGAAGTCAGCCAGAAAAACCAGAAACGGGCCAGAATGCACTGGCGCACTTGGGAAGTGCGCCAGAACAAAATTGCACTGGCGCACTTGGGAAGTGCGCCCATGCAATTTTGCATTAGCGCACTTGGCAGGTGCGCCCAGGACGAGCAAAAAACCTGCTGGTCAGCCCTGGCTGGCCTGGTCGGGTTCTGGTCAAATTTCTGAGCTCTGTTGTGTCTTTAGGGCTAACTTGTCACTTTCTGATTGGCTTCTCTTGAGATGGATGGCCTTCATTAACTCTAGCTTCATCGACGGCTCTAATTAGTTTGAAACCCTATATAAACAGCCTCCTAGCCTCATTCTCTTTACACCATTTTTCTCTAACCTTATGCTGTTCAAACTCTTGATGATCATGGCTTCTTCTTCTTGCTCTAAAATAAATCAAATTAAAATAAATCGTGAAGATTATTTCTTGAAGACTACGGCTAGGAATTTCTTATTGGGAATTTTGTTCTACAATCAAAGCAAGATTCAACGATTCAACAATTCGACGACTAGTTTATAGATTCAACTTCTGCATCTCAATTTCTTAGACCACGATCTGTATGCTCCAGTTACTTTTAGATAAAAACTATAAATCTAATATGTGCATGGTATAATTTGGAAGTGATTTATGTATGATTCATATCTATTCTTGATTTCTTCTTGGATCTTGACAATTGGGAATATTGCCTACGACGTTGAAATTATTGTTAATGACATAAGACTATGACTATGCCTATGACCATGGACATAAGATTTTTCCTATGCCTATGACTATGACGGTGAACATAAGACTGCCTATGACTAATAAGACTATGCCTATGACAATGACGGTGAACATAAGACTGCCTATGACTATGAATAATAAGATTATTGCCTATGACTATGACAAGGAAAATTGTTGTTAATCACCTATGATTCATTGCCTAGGATTATCACTATGAAATTGGATCTAAGCTTGATTTTCTATTCAGACCTATTTTCTTTATTTGTCCTTGAATCTCGATTTTAGGGATTTTCTATTTAAGTTAGATCTATCCATGTTCTTGAATCTAAATTAGTATTCAAACCTTTTTATATTCTTAATGTTATCAGATTTATATGCCTGTGATGTTTTAATCAATTTATTCAGTTATGTCATACCTTGAAAATAGATTGATTATGTTATTGAATGATATTGATCTACTATGCCTGTGGTTCTATTTTATTATCATTTTGAATTGGAAATTAATGAATAAGTCTATTCATATGTATAGGAACTTGAAGTATAACCTGTTATGATAAGTTGTGTAATTTATCATGTTATGCAAGTTTTAGATTGTAAAATCATATCACATATGTGACCAAATGTTAGGACTACATGTTTATGTGTATATGTAAAACCTATGTCATATTTCAAGATTACACTTATTCATATGTTCGTGATTGATTTGCAAGTTCACATATATGTAAGTTGATTTAGTCTATGTTGCAAATTCACATATATGTATATTGGTTCAGTCTACGCTACAAGATCACACCTATGATATTCATGTTGATTATTTTGTAAGTTCACACCTATGATGTTCATATTGACTATGCCGATGATGCCAAGTTTACGCCTATGTCATGCTTATGTTAATGAATCTCTTTATGCCAATTTTGTGTACGTTGAATTAGGTTAAGTTTATAGCCTAATATTATATGCCAAAAACCATGCGGACGGAAAACGAAGCTAAGATTGTTAGCCTAATATTTAGACGGGGTAACATTAGGAAAAATTGGTAATTATAGGAAACTTGATATGAAACTTACCTTGAAAACTTGACACGAACTTGACATGAATCTTGAACATGGACATGACACTAGAATGAACATGAAAATGGCCAACTCGAGGTTGGGTTGAGTTTGCAGTGTAAATCTGCCCGGAACCGCCTGACAAATCCAGTTACTGCAAATAATAGGGTCCAATGTGGGTAGTTGGTCATATCGCGCTTGAAACCCGAGGTCAGACTGAGTTATGGTGTAAATCTGCCCAGAACCACCCGGCATATCAAGTGACCACAACAACAGGTCTGATGTGAGAGGTTGGGGTGCATTAATGAATTAATGCCACATGATAGGGTTAAGTCATGAACATGTAAGATAACACTTAACCAACTTGATACATGATTCGTAGGAGGGTTAAGTCACGAACTTGAATGACAACACTTAACCAACTTGACATGCTATACTGATAGGGGTTAAGTCACAAATTTAAATGACAACACTTAACCTATTAGACGGAAACCCTAGTTACGCGGTCTGTTTCAGCAGTAACCCACTAGATGTATCATGGTACCCTAGGACTAGGCAGGGTAGGGCACGATTACTAGGCTGATTGTAAGCGACCAGATGGACAGCTGTGTTGGTGCGCCAGTGTAGGTTCAGGCTTGCTATGGTTGTGCACGTGGTCCGGAGTTGAAAAAGCAGGCATTGGGCATCAGTAGGATTATTTGTGCATTCTTGATTCGTGTCGGTGGTTGGCACCATAGGGCTTGATACACCCTATGGTGGACCTAGCACAGGTGACTAAATTCGTGATAGGGCCGTACGACATAGACACACATGACGAGCTAGAACTTGTAGGGAGCCGATCGACTAGTGGATCATTCCGTTGGACCTAGTAATGGGTCATTTCATGATATTGGGCTAAGGGATCATTTCGTGATTAATATAAGACATGGGTTTGGGATTCTAGTACAATTGATGTAGAGAACCTTGAATATGTGATGCTCTACCTTATTTATACTTGATTTATCATGTTATCTTAATCTATCTTGCCCATCGTGTCATCATCCTTATGTTTACTTTCAGTTTGTACATGTCATGTTACCTTTACTTGTTTTTATGTTGAAAGTCACTAGGACTTACCAGTCTTTATGACTGACCCGTTTTCTTTCGCCTCTTTTTCTTTCGTCCCCCCCCCCCCTCCCCAGGTTCTCAGGGAGGAAACTCTATCACTTAGCTTGGATTTCGCTTGCTTTTGATTCAGCTCATGTACGGTTTGATCTTGGGCTATGCTATGGTTGCATTTTCTGCTACCTTTGGGGAATCAAGCTACTTTTGATGTTTTAAGTTTATGCTTCTTTATTTATGCAAGACAGAATTTGTTGTAATGGAAAATAATGACCTTGGCTATTTGATGTAAAAGGTTTTGACTCTTCTTGAAAGTAATGAAATTTTCTTTTGATTCTTCCGCTGTTTTATCTATATTCTGTCTTGTAATATTTCTGTGTTTGCTTACCTCGATAACGCTCCTCCAAAACTAGTGCATTCCCTTTGTGAGTGACCCTAGTGGAGGTGGGGTGTTACACCAAATATCAGCATGTCATCAACGTATAAACATATTATAACATAACTGTTGTTTTCCGATTTACTATAGATACATTTATCTGCATCATTAACAATGAATCCAAATGACAATGCAACTTTATCAAACTTCTCATGCCATTGTATGGGAGCTTGCTTCAGGCCATAAAGAGATTTAACTAATTTACAAATTTTCTTTTCTTGGCCTGGGGTTATGAAACCTTCAGGTTGTTCCATGTATATCTCTTCTTTTAAATCTCCATTTAGAAAAGATGTCTTTACATCCATTTGATGTATGACTAAGCTATGAGTTGATGCAAGTGATATTAAACAGCGTATCGAAGATATGCGAACCACCGGTGCATATGTATCAAAATAATCAACTCCTTGTCTTTTTTTACATCCCTTAGCAACTAATATGGCTTTAAATTTATTAATGGATCCATTTGTATCCAACTTTTTCTTGAATATCCATTTACATCCTATTGGTTTAGCACTAGGAGGTAAATCGCTTAAAATCCAAGTTTGGTTTAACATTATGGAATTCATTTCATCATTGATAGCCTCTTTCTAGAAATTAGAATCTCTAGAATTTATAGACTCGGAATAAGTTTTGGGATCATCATCAACGTTCATTACATATCTTGTTACATTAAGGACTTTGTCCTTATCGCCTTCTACGAGATATGTTATGAAGTCAAGACCATAGTCCTTCTCTATTCTCGCTCTTTTACTTCTCCTATAATCAGTACTATCATCTGGTACTGACACTTCCTTGCTGTTTTGAGAAGGAGCATATTCATCGTCATTTGTATCATTAGTCTCAGTTGGTTCTGGACTAGATGATCTTAATGGATTCTCAATAGTTGGATTTTCAAAAAATTCTACATCTACAGATTCTATGACTTCTAAGGTATCAAGAATGATAAATCTATAAGTTATACTGTTAAGAGAATATCCTATGAAAACACACTTAAAAGCTTTATTACCTAACTTTGGTCGTTTAGGGTCTGGTTTTCTAACATATCCTAAGCAACCCCAAACTTTAAGTCTAGTAAGATTAGGTTTTCTATTAAACCATAATTCATACGGGGAAATATGATTCTTTTTAAGTGGTACTCTATTTAAAATGTAACACGCAGATAACACATCATCACCCCATAGGTTGTAAAGTAAATTAGAACTTATGAGCATGGCGTTAACCATTTCAACTAAAGTTCTATTTTTCCTTTCAGCAACACCATTTTGTTGTGGTGTATAAGGGGCGGTACATTGGTGAACAATACCATTTTGTTTGCAAAACAAAGTAAACTCATTTGAAAAATATTCACCACCACGATCTGAATGTAAGACTTTAATTTTGATTCCTAATTGTGTTTCGACTTCTACTTTTCAAATTTTGAATTTATCAAAGGCTTCATCTTTAGATTTCATTAGACATAAGCATATCTAAAATATTCATCAATAAATGTTATATATTATTGGTTACCACCATAGGTGGTATAACTCTTTAAGTCACCCACATCACTATATACTAAATCAAGCAAATTAGTTTTCTTTTCTACAGATTTGAAGGATTTCCGATATATTTTTGCTTGAACACATATTTCACATTTAGAAATAGATTTGAAATCACAATTAGAAATTAATCCAAATTTATGCATATTTCTAAGTGAATTATAATCAACATGTCCTAATCTACTATGCCATAAATTAACAGAATCAACAATATAAGCAGAAGATTTCTTCATTAGATTCAACTTAATCATGTCGTTACAAGAATATCCCTGTCCAATAAATTTGTTGTTCTTGGATAACACTAACTTATCAGACTCATACACCATCTTGAATTCTCCTTTGTTAAGAAGGTATCCAAAAATCAAATTCTTACACATATCAGGTACATAAAATACAATGGCTAAAGTAAGAACTTTCCCAAAGGTGAATGTCAATTCGATAGTGCCTTTTCCTAGAATTTTGCTTCCAACTTTGTTTGCGCCAGTTGCTTCGCTGGATTCTCCATTATTCTCATCGTAAGTCTTAAACAGATTACGGTCTTTGCAAATATGAATAGTTTCTCCAGTATCGAGCCACCAATCATTATCAATGCCACTAACGGAGTTCGCTTTTTGTATGACAACCGCAAGCTTTTCTTCGACCACATTCGCTTTATGTTGTTTCTTCCGAAGACAACAGTCTCGGGCATAGTGGCCGGGTTTGTGACAATAGTAACGTGACCCTTCTTCTTGTTCTTGGAATTATTACCTTTCTTTTTAAGCTGTATCTCATTCTTAGACTTCAACTTATTGTTAATTTCAACATTATTAGCCTTAGATTGAGACTCAGTTTGCAAATTATCATCTAGTTCGCGTTTACGAGAATCCTCTTCAATACGAAGATGATGCCGTAAACCGTCTAAATCATAATCCGTTTCCGCATGTTTTATTTTTTTCTTATAATCATTCCAAGAATTCGGGAGTCTCGTAATAATAACTCCAACAACAAACGATTCAGGGAGATCAATACTGTCATCCTTAAGTTGATTTACCAACAGTAGGATTTCACTTACTTGTCCAATTATGGACTTGCTGGTGACCATTTTGAAATCCATAAAATTGCATATAAGAATTTTTTTATTACTTGCCTCAGAGATACGATATTTGCTTTCTAACGCAGTCCAGAGTGCCTTAGCGGTGTCCAAGGTCCTGTGAGCAATTCAGAATGTGGCCTTTGCATAGAAAATCTTCCTCTTTGTGCTTTGCCCTTTTAGCTTTTAGTTCCACACTATCTTTATCGGTATCCTCCGGTATTTTCACCAATCCATCTTTGAGAATATGAAATAATTTGACCGTGATCAAGAAGAATTTCACAGTCTCTTGCCAACGAGTGAAATTCTCTCCATTAAATCGCTCTAATTTTGTCAAATGCTGACTCATCTCTTGCAATGCGCCCAAACCTTCCATGGTTAAAATATTTTCAGAAAATTTGTTGGGGATTTCGTGGTTTGAGACGCTAATGGAGAGAATGATTGTCGTACTTTTGACTTCAAGGATTTGCGTAGCAAATTCTTGAAGACAATAGTTCAACCCACCAGGTACAAAAGGGTATCGAACTATTGACTTCAAGATTCAATGAAGCCTTGAAACAGCGAAATCGGGTTTAATGGCGTTATAGATCAAACAATGTTTGACACTCTTTAATGGCGTTGTAGATTCAGATTTGCAGCGCCACGAAGCAGGAAAATCCCACATTGTCACAGGTCGACCGATTGGTTTTTGAGCTGTTTTTCCTGGCCCAATGGATCACAAGACCCCATGTGTCTAAGGACAAAGGCCCATCTTTTGACCTTTTAAATATTTAATATGCATGTCATGTTCATGCATTGCCTCATCTCTCTTCTCTTCTTTGTTTTGTTATTATACATCATGCCTTTATATATAGAGAAAACCCTTTGCATTTTTCATGATATGGGACAAAACATATTTGTCCATTCCTTCTTCCTTTTATTCTTCATTCTCTTCAAATAATACCCAAACCCAAATCAATTGTTTTGAAAATTTTACAATAGGCATGTCATGCATACTCATCTAAGTATGCCCATTTGTTTCAGTATGACGTCATTTTTACTACAGAGATTGTCTTCTGCCGACTTACTGAAGATCGCAACATATATTAAAATAGCAAAGCGAGTAATATATTTATCTAAATCTTACCCGAACCATAAGCCCGGAGACCAAAGATTATGATAGCAAGAGGTCGTTCAAGCCTATATATCTCTTGTTTTTTTTGTACTTTATAAATAGAAGCATATGAAAGTAGAGAATGTATCAACTATCAATTTGTGTAATAATCATATTCTTCATCAATAAAGATTTATTTTACTCTTCAAAGTTCATTTCTGTTATCCGAAATCGAAACCAGTTGATAGGAATAATCACGAAACTTTAATTTGGCATCAGAGCCAAATTGCTTAACATCAATTCTTTCGAAAATTGATCAAGATTAATTTTACTCATCATAAAGGTTTCATTACCTAAGTTAAATTCTCATCAGAATTAATTCTCATCATTTTTTAGAGAGAATTAAATCAAGTTATTAAGTGCCTCGCTAGCATTCAGAAAATTCAGCTGCAACATCAACTCAACAGAATTCTCATTGTTACAACAATTCAGCAACCAAAATCTCAATCAACAAAATCAAGAAACCACTAAAATATAATAAGTGCCCCACTAGAACACTTTGCAACAAATTTTCTTCATCACTAAAATTTTCAGGTTGCAAGTTGCAACATACCTAATTTTGTGATTTTTGTCTCTACTTGATAAAAATCTAGTGCAATTTCTACATCTTCCTGTAGTCCTAATTGTCTTGATCTTTTTTTCATCAGAATAAGTTGTAATCATCTGAATCGGTTATAATCGTGGATGATCAAAACAACATCAATTGTGTCTGACAATAGATTCGACACTTTCAATCCAACCAATTCCTCTGTATAGCAGTTAGTGAAGACTATCATTAGCCCATAGTGCCAACTTATTACTGTGCATTTAGAAAAAAGACAACTATCTTCTTTGAAAGCTTCAAGTCGAAACTACAATACAAGGGTTTGGATTAGAACGATATATTCTTGAAACTACATCAATACCATCAAAATTTATCATTGACAAATGTAAAATATCCAATTCCTTATTAGCAAACCGAACTAAATGCTTAGACTTGGGCTTATGTGTATGGGCTTGTGTTGTGTTTAGCCCAATAGCATTTCTTGTGTATTATATAGTGCTCCTGCCATGTACAGTAACAGTTAGTTTTAATACATACATTTACATCAATAAGTTCAGAGAATAAAAATCAAAACTCTTTACAAAATTTTACATGGTATCAGAGCTTTATCGCCCGATGGCAGATCACCACATTACCTTTATCGCTGAACAAGTTGAGAGGAGTGCTTTTGGAGTCTCCTCAGTTTAAAATTCATCATCGGAGAGCAACCTCTCTGATCTTGCAGCGACTGTTCTCATCAAGTCATGCGTGCCAAGCCGGAATTTACATTCGCAGCGGCTACAACGACTTTCTGATCATCTGAGATTTTGAATCTCATCATTCGACAGTTTCTTGGTCGACAGTTGCGGCTACAGCGGCTACAACGCCTCGCCATACGCTATTTTTTCATTAGTTTACTCGCCATGGCTGGACCAGGTGATGAAAACTCATCTGCCACATCAAGAACTGGCACCATTGACCCTCCTGGCAACACCCTAGCGCTTGTAAAACCCAAGACTCAGGTGATAACCACTCCTCTTGATGAAGAGAATTTCCTCTTATGGAAGTTCCAAATTGAGATAGCCTTGAAAGGTTATGACCTTCAAGATTATGTCAAAGTAACAAGATCTATCCCTCCAGCCATGATCCTGGATAAAGATGGACAAATGGTTAGTAATCTAGCATATGTGCATCATCAAAAATAGGATAATCTGCTATCTTCATGGTTACTCTCATCTATCAGCACAAATTTACTATCACAAATCATAGGATGTAATTCATCTCATGAAATATGGGCTGCCATACGACAAATTTTCAATTCACAGTCATCTGCTCGTATCATGCATTATAGAAGGGAATTTCAGAATATAAGAAAGGGAGAGATGACTATGAGAGAGTATATTGCAAAGGTTAAAACACTGCGACAAACTAAAGGCAGTGGGACACTACATTTCAGACAATGAACAAGTACTCACATTGACAAATGGATTAGATGAAGAGTATGAATCATAAGTTACCTTTATTGCCACTCAACCTATTTTACCTGATATTCAAACCGTTTATTCTGCACTACTGGCACATGAGGGTAGAGTTGAGCAAAGAAAGGCATCTCAAATTGATTACAGTGTGAATCTTGCATCAAATTCAAGAAACATGAGCAACAATCAGACAAGAAACTTACCTGGCTTCGGAAGAGGCAACAACCAAGGTCAAAGAGGAAACCCAAATCAAAGAGGAAGAGGTAGAGGAAGATCCAACAGTGTCAATCATGTCCAATGTCAAATCTGCGATAAACCTGGTCACACAGCAAACAGATGCTATTTCAGATTCAACATAAATGTTAATAATTCTCAGCAAAGCCAACCAGGCACAAGGGGACTCAATGTCAACATGGCATAGGCCAATCAACAAAGCAAATCAAATGGAGAAACCTCTACAGCTATCAGTGATGATTCCAGCAAGATTGAAGACATAAACAGTGAGGATTGGTTTCCAGATTCAGGAGCAACCAACCACATCACCAACAATTTGCAAAACCTCAATCTTGGAAATAGGAACTTCTCGGGTACACAAGTTATTCAGACATGCAATGGTGAAACTATGAATATATCTCACATTGGGACAGGTGTTGTTAAAGGAAAGAGAAATCTCATCCTTCACAATTTACTTAGAGTTCCAGATGTTAAAAAGAATCTTATTAGTGTATCACAATTTGCTAAAGACAACAAGGTATATTTTGAGTTTCACCCTAATCACTATCTAATTAGAGACATGCTAAATAAAGATGTATTATTACAGGGTAATTTGGACAGTGGTTTATACAAGTTCAGCAACACTCAATCAGGATTGAGAAATGATAAAACTTGGTGCTGCAATGCAAGCATACAATTTAATGATGTTCCTAGTGAGAATGAACATGGCAGTAATGATCGTAATGAAATCAAAATGATTTGAATTTCTGCATTGTAAACTTGGACACCCCAGTTATGACATTGTTATGAGAATATTGAAAGACAATAATATTCCTTATAATCTCTCACCTGTTTCTAGCACATGCACACATTGTTGTATTGGCAAAAGCCATAAATTACCTTTTAGCAGGTCTGAAACAGTTTACACAAAGCCATTTGAATTGGTGACAGCAGACCTATGGGTCCTGTACCTTTATGCCCAAGACAAGGTTACAGGTATTATCTATCCATTGTTGATGCATATACAAGATATACCTGGATTTTCTTTCTCAAAGCCAAATCTGATACTAACAATGTTATGATACAATTCATTAATTTCACCGAAAGGCAACATAAGATTATACAGACTGATGGGGGCAGTGAGTTTTTCCCTTTAAAAGGACTGTTAGCTAGCAAAGGCATTATACATAGAACCACTTGTCCCCACACCTCTGAACAGAATGGCATTGTAGAAAGAAAACATCGACACATTGTTGAAACATGATTAACACTACTATCTAAGGCATCCTTACACATGAAGTATTGGTATGAGGCATTTAACACTGTTGTACATCTAATAAATAAAATGCCAACAAAAATTTTGCAACACAAAAGTCCTCATGAGATGTTATATGGAAATAAACCAGACTATAACACTCTGAAAACTTTTGGATACATGTGTTATCCATGCCTCAGACCATACAACAATCATAAACTTTCTTTCAGATCTAGCCCATGCACTTTCTTAGGGTTTGCAAACAATCAAAAGGGCTACATATGCATGGATAAAGAGGGAAAATTATAATTTCTAGACATGTAGTCTTTGATGAACTTGTATTCCCTTTTGCAGAAAAAGGAAATGCAAACAACGAAGAAACTGTGGGGCCTATTCCTAAGCTATCAGAATGGAAAACAAACATAAATGAGCAGGAACAGACATATGATGCATCAACCACTCCAACTATATCCAGCACTAGATCTGAATACAGTTCAAGTGAACAGATGAGTGAGGATGACCAACATCAGACTGATGAAATGAATGACAATAATAATCAGAATGACAGCAATGGCAGTGACACATCAGAAAGTAGCAGTCATGAAACACCAATACAGGAGCCACAGACTGGACATCACATGACAACTAGAGGAAAAAGTGATATTTTTAAGCCTAAAATCTACACTGCAGTTCAGAATGATCACAGACCTACCAGTGAACCAAACACATATGAGCAGGCAATTAAATACAAACAGTGGTGCAGGGCTATGGATGAAGAATATGAAGCATTGATAAAAAAACCAGACATGGAGTTTGGTGTCTATTCCTAAAGATAGAAATATGGTGACATGCAAGTGGACTTATAAATTAAAGAAGGATGCCACTGGTAACATCATCAAGTACAAGGCTAGGCTGGTTGCAAGAGGGTTTACACAGAAATATGGTTTTGATTTCAATGAAACATTCTCTCCAGTGGTAAAGCCTACTACTATTAGGATTATATTGTCCATGGCACTACACAATAACTGGAACATAAGGCAACTAGATGTGTGTAATGCATTCCTAAACGGGGATTTAAGTGAGGAAGTTTATATGCAACAGCCAAAAGGCTATGTATGCAAAAGAAAAGAAGATTATGTTTGTAAACTTCATAAGGCAATATATGGATTAAAACAAGCCTCGAGAGTTTGGTACATCAAATTGAAACACACACTGGAGTGTTTTAGGTACAAGGCAACAAGGTCAGATAACTCTTTATATGTGAAAAACAACCAGAGTGATGTGTATATACTTGTGTATGTGGATGATATTTTGACGACTGGAAGTGACAACAGTGAGATCAACAAGATTGTTGCAGAATTGAATAAAACTTTTGGAATAAAAGACATGGGAGAGGCAAACTATTTGCTTGGGATACAGATTCAGAGAAGATCAAAATCTGAAATTTCCCTTTCTCAGAAGAAGTACATATCTGAAATCTTAGCCAGAGCAAACATGGACAAAACAAAGTCTCTACCTACCCCTATGACTAGCAACCTACGCTTATCCAAACACAATTGTGATAGTATAGAAAACGAAAAACAATACAGAAGCATCGTAGGAGCTTTGCAGTATTTGACTATAACTGGGCCAGAAATTTGTTTCAGTGTGAATAAAGTTTGTCAATTCATGGCAAATCCATCGTCAGAACATTGGTGAGCAGTAAAACGTATTCTACGTTACTTACAGGGTACAAAGGAGTATGGTTTAATCATGAAAGCAAGCCAAGACATCAACTTAAATACTTACAGTGATGCAGATTGGGTAAATGATCCGGATGATCGAAGATCCACATCTGGATATTACGTGTTCATGGGTCCAAATCCAATTTCATGGTGCACGAAGAAGCAATCCACAGTTTCTCGCTGCAGCACAGAAGCTGAGTACAGATCCATAGCTTCAGCGACAGCCGAAGTGATTTGGGTGGAAACCCTAATCAAAGAATTGGGGCTCCAGCTCACAAAGACATCAACCCTCTGGTGTGACAATCGAAGTACAGTATCACTCTCCATCAACCCAATTCAGCACTCGAGAACTAAATATATAGAGATAGATCTTCATTTCGTCAGAGAAAGGACTAGCACTGGGAGATTGATAATAAATCACATACCAGCCTTCTATCAGAAAGCTGATATCTTAACCAAGGCTCTCTCCAGAAACAATTTCGAGAGATTGAGAGAGGAACTCAGAGTTGTTCATGGCGGCGCAGAATAAAGTAAAGAGAGAAACCCTAGTTCGACTTGAGGCGGCGTGTAAAATATCCAATTCCTTGTTAGCAAACCGAACTAAGTGTTTAGACATGGGCTTATGTGTATGGGCTTGTGTGTGTTTAGCCCAATAGTATTTCTTGTGTATTATATAATGCTCCTGCCGTATACAGTGACAGTTAGTTTTAATACATACATTTACGTCAATAAGTTCAGAGAATAAAAATCAAAACTTTTCACAAATTTTACAAGATGATAGAACAACTGCTAACGATGATTATATCAAATATCATAAACAAGTTAGATTGATAATTTCTATGCTATTATTATCTATAAGTTTCAACTTATTATCACAAGTGATTGGCTGCAATGCGTCAAATGAAACATGCACAACAGTTGAGAAGACATTCAACAATCAGTCATCAGCTGAAGTTTTATGTTACAAGCGGTAACTTCAAAATATTCGAATTGACAACTCAACAATGAAAGGGTATCTCTCAAAAGTCAAAACGCTTTGCACTTTACTAAATGCAACAGGCAACAAAGTTGAAGATTTTGAACAACATTTAATTCTATTAAATGACTTCAGGACGAGTACGAAGCACTCATATCATTTTAAATACTTATGTTTCTTGCTTAATTAAGGATAATCCACGTATCATCAGTTACTACTGCATTAGCCATGAGTTTCTAAAGCGGTAATATACGATTGTTAACTGCTGATACGAAGCATCTGTATTATATGAAAATGGATTTCACTTTTCTAATTTAATATAGAAGATTGCTCGGTATTCCATGCGTACGCACTTGCTCGGTATTCCAACAGCATAGCACCACTGTTACAATTTAACATCTCACCTCTTATATTCTTATACGTATATCATTCCTGGCACAAAAAACAATACATAAAGTGGTTTATATTTTGATAGTATCATAGCGAATGCTACATCCAGCAGCTGCAGATCCACCAGTTGCACGAATGCTGTTTTTGCAGTCTTTCTTGATAGCCTTTATCGCCTTCTCTAGGCATTTCGTGCATGTTTGCACACTTGTTGTCAGTGAAGAAAAACACGATGCCCTCCCAAATATTCTTGGACCTGCAGATATGCTCTTTGTTTCATGCTCAAAGTTACCATCAATCGGTGCCTTTTCCTTCAGTTCATTAAGGACAATTTCTACGTTGTTGATGAATAAGTTTTGTCTTTGATTGTTGACTCTGGTTCTTCTTCCACATTGAGTGAATTTACCATTTACATTCACCAGTACTTGGGCAAATATCAAAGCGAACACCAATGTTGCTTTTGCAGATAATAGCTTCATTTCTTTTGCTTCTTCAGAAGTTTTCACTTGTATATTCTTCTAGTTTGCTGCAAAAGAATTTGTAATGCTGTGTGGTTTTATAGATTTGTGAAGCTACATCTATTTATAGGATCTATATTACGCGTTTGCTTATGATATGTACTGTGACCTAGAAATGATTACATATGTTTTTGGCTGTTTGCATCTTTTTATTATTATCTTTGGTTGCGAAGACTGATTCATACTTCATATTTACACAGTGCATAGTGCATGAATAATAATCGTTCTACTATTCTAATAAACGGTTCTTTCTTGTGGAGCTTCAAATAAATTTATGTTAATTAATTTATTTTTTCTAGTTTTCCTAACTATTTTGGCTTCTTCATTTTCTTTCTTGTTATGATTGTTGAGATGTTTTGATTTGTACAGGATGGTGTTGTTGATCTAGTCAACAATTGTACTTGGTCTTAGCTCCCACTACAAAAACAAATTAAAATAAAGACTGACGTTTTCGGTCTTTAAATCAGTTATTCAGTCTTTAAATATATTTAAAAGACTGATATATCAGTCTTTAAATCTCAAGTCTTAAAAAATGTTTAAGACTGAAATGTCGGTCTTAAACTTTAAAGACCGAAATTTCAGTTACAAATATAGTTAATGACCGAGTTTTAAAGACTGAATCACAATCTCTAACCAATCTTAGATTTTTTTTTTTTTTTTTTTTTTTTTGGTTTTATGTAAATGTATGTGTGTGTGTGTATATATATATATACATATACATATATATATATATGTATATATATATAATATATATATATATATATATATATATATATATATATATATATATGAGTATGTATATGTAAGCTTGCATGCAATCAATCACACTTCAAATACCGCACCTGGATTATTCTTTAATTTCCATCAATGCTTTTCGACACACATCCGCAAATGCATGATATAAACTTATGTTTATAAATATATGACATAAATGAATGTTTATATATGCATATAAAGAAATATAATATTAAGGATAATCAAGTCAATTTGCATGACATTATACTGCATTAACAAAAGAAATACATTCAACATACATTTTTTCATGTAGTATACAACATAGTGAAAGGCATAAATTAAAACAAGCCCAGCAAGCCAATATATTGATATAAAATGATACAAACGATGCTACAGAAAATATATACAAGATATCTCCATATATCACCTTCCAGTATGCCACGTAACTTGGTACTCTCACATGTGGTTGAAATGCTTCCAATTGAGAGGCTGTTGACAGTAGCACACAGCAAGTGGGAAACCTGCATATACGAAAACATCCCATCAATGCCTTTTTTCCAGAAGTAAACACTAGATTTAGGTATAAAAATGTTAAATTTTTACAACTAAAGTCCAGATTCTACTACGAAGTACGAACAGCCAACTCACCTCCTTATGATGCTCACGTCTTTCAAATCTTTTTTTTAGATAAATATTTAGTGAGGAAAAATGTCTCTGGCAGGACATGGCTTGGAGAAGGCTTTGGCTGAGCGAACACTCCCCCCCTAATTTTACATATAAAATGGATTCAATTTAGTAACAGAAGAAAATATGCTTTAATTCTGATAAGGAAATACATGTGATGTATTACATGGAAAATCACATGTCTAAATAAATTAATCTTATGGTTTTATCCTATTGTTTCTACCCTTTTAAGTTGCAGCACTTTGAAGAAAACTGTAGACAACTCTAGGAGAGTTGATTTGAACATCAAGTAATGAAACCTGTTCTGACATCAAGTAAGAAAACTGTAGACAGCACTTTTATCCTATTAATCTTATGGTTCGAAATGAAACCTGTTCTCAGCGAGGAGGAGACCTTGACTTCTCCTTTAATTTCGATGCAACTCCCTTTCTGACACCATTGTTTCTCATGAAGCTTCTCAATTTTGTAATATCGTCCTGACATCCAGAATCTGCAGAGTACTGCTTGACAAAACATAAGCTACTGAACAATGAGGATCCAGTTTCAAAATGCTCTTTTCTGTCCTTCAATTCTCATATAGATTTAAGAAAAGAGGACATTCATATTTGTGCATTTAGAAGAAAGGATTTAGTTATGGGCGCAGATTTTTATGGAGGAGTGGAGAAAATGGTCCAGTTTGAGTTCGATCTTGGGTACTATGACGCGGATTGCCATTTCCATCCGTTGGATTGAAAAAGATAGAAAAATGATCGCCACTATGTCATGTAATATTTAAATAAATGTGAAAGGGCCACTGATTTCGGTTTTAAGACAGTTTCAAATTCTATAGACCGATCACAGACTGATTTTCAGTTTTAAAATTCTGAAGTTAAAGACTAGTAATTTTCAGTTCTAAAGCGGTCTTTGATTTGAAACTGAAAATTTTCAGTTTCTAAGCTTCAGTCTGTATCTGACTGTTTTTTGGTAGTGTCCTAATTAACCATGTTTTATGTTACATTAAAGTTTGTTCATTTGTATTCATGTTAATTTGGATTTTATACTTGTTTGATCTCTACAGTCACATATGGACCTAACAGCTGCAACTTGATTTCGTCTGAATATGTCAACTGGAATGCTGAGTAGGGGATACTTATCGTTACAGAATGTCATCAAACATATATACATTTCCAATTGGTCCACATTGGGGAATTTATAAAATAAATCCTGTATAATTATAATGAGTTCACCCTTTACGTTGCCAATTGGTTTTGTGATAATTTGGGGCTCCATCATTTCTATCACTTACTTTTCATATATTTAGTTATTTACCAATGCTTCATGACCAGGCATTTTGGTTCAAGACATGCATATTATTTGGATACCATGGTCTACCATTTTGGTTACCGATACATAGCCCCTGGATTTAGCATACACAACATATATAATTTAGTGATATTTAGATATGGGATTTCAGGATATATATTTCAGTTTGTAGGGGAATACATCCTGTTACCAACAAATATCCATTCAGTCTCGGCATTATTAAACCAAAAAAAAGAGCTACAGCATATATTAAAAAAAAAAAAAAAAAAAAAAAAAAAAAAAAAAAAAAATCTTCCTGATCTCAGATTGTTATTACATAGTTATGGTTTTCATGCTTAAAGAGCGAAATAACCATCAATGTTTATTCAGTATTTACTCAACATTGGTTGACAACCTATACAATTATAACAACAATGCCACAGTCAAGCTGCATCCCCACTCACTATACGTTGCATTACTTTTTCCTGCTAATACCACTACAGCCAATATAAATTTTCCAGTACACGTCTAATTATTTGAAAATCACACATGTTTGCTAAAATTCTAAGTAAAAGAACTTTTAAGTGAATAGTCTTTTAACTTAGAAGTAATAATTTAACCTAAGAACAACTAAAATATGTCGATGTGTCAGTGCCTTAGACCTCATGTACTCAGCAAGATTACGAACTAAGAACATGCATTTTCATGCAGTATAATCCAATTATTAGAGCTGTCTCAGACTCTCAAACCTGAATGGCACAACATAGTTGAAACGCATATATTGTAACATGCCAACATGTAAAGCATATTATTAGAGAGAAGGCCAGTAAGGTTGTCATTGAGCCTGACATTATCGAATGTATCTGGAAGTATAAAATTAAAACAAAACGTTGTTGAATAAAACCACAAATTCACACTATAACTTAAAAGCTGCTAAACAGCATGAAAGATTTTTTTTGTCAATTTGAATGAATTTTGGATCTAATGGTGTAATTCATGGGCGCATAATCCCACATATTTTAAGAGCACCCAACAGTTCGGAGGTGTGAATTTTCGATTTTTCGCATTCGAATTGTTGAAACTGAAGATTCCAACCAATTTTGAAAACAAACGTTTGTTCAACAAATGCATGAGAATCAGGCGTTTGTTGAACAAATGCAAAATATAAATAAAAGTGGGCTTGCATATATTAGAACATTAAAAGTGGGAAAAGTGCCCGCATGTGTAGGGGGGATGGACGCAAGCAGGTTTGAATTATATTACAAGTGGCGGCATGTGTTGGGAAGGGCTGAAATATTTGTTGGGAAACAATGGCTGAGTCACGTACTTTGTCGCTTTCTTGAAGACGATTCGGCGATCTGGCCGATGGTGCAAAATCAGTTCGTACTTTCGCCGCCGCCTCTAAGATAAAACAGCCTCTGAAAAAATATAACTGATTTGCTTTGCACAACAAATCAGTGCAGATTTGCACTTTCGAAGTTAACTGCTCGAAAATTTCTGATTCGAATATTTTAATGGCGGAGGAAGAGAAAGAAGTATATTTTTATTTTTTTGTACTGATCTCGTCTAATCTGAATATAATATATAGACGAAGATTAGGCTATTCGAAAATACTGGTCAGTGGAGAAAAATAGGATCTGCGAAATACTTGGTCAAGTTGTACCGCTTCATATCAAAGTCGGTTCAGAAAATATTTTCCGTATTAAAAAAAACTGGTTCGAAAATTGCAGTGTTTTCTGGGGCAAAAATATAAGTGTCTACACCACGTAGCCAAGGCCCAAAGCCTGAACCGAACCGGGCCGGGTCGAGTCGAGTCGGTCGGTCGGTCGCGCGCGTGTGTGGTGGTCATGATGCATGAGCTCCCTCCTCGCAACAAAGCATGTATTGGGAGCCCCAAGGCCCCATCAAAGCTTCTTAGAAACAAGTATAAATACCTGCATCTTTCTTATATTCCCATGATGTTGGACTTTTCACAAATAGGAGCCATCGTACACTTATTTCTATATTTTAAACAATTCGCAAACACAAAATTTCCAACAATCCCCCACTTGAATTTTTTAAAATATTATCGAGCAGTTTCTAAAAAGATAAGACTGTGCATAAACAAAGGTGTCATCCGACTTGAACCTTTGCATAGTGAATAAAATTCAGTTTTTACTAGAGTGACACGTAGTCCTGAACTCTATTCCTGACATCAAACCACACACAATCTTTTCTATAGTGCAATCAAATAAGCCCGTGCATTTATGGCCATACACGTCTATCCCAGTTTAGTGAACGCTCTAGAAGTTTTGTCCAAAACTCCATAGAAAGCAGCCTCATTTCCACATTCACATAGGTGAGTCTATCAAAAGTACTCCTGAAGGTAGGTACTCTACTCCAAATAGAGTATAGATCTCATTAAGAGTTTCTATTAACTCATCCTCTATCACTTCAGGAATACATGCTTCTTAGTTTATTATATAGCATGTTCAACTTCTATCGCTACACAACTTGTTATTACCCATTGAACCTATTTCTTGGGATCTCCAGTCATTTAGGTCGGGTTACCATTGTGTGTGACTCAACAATCTAAGGGCAATAGTTCCATTCTTTTGGAAGAATTATGGACTTTCTCTCTTGACAGTCCTTTCGTCAAATGATCTGCCAAATTTTCTTCACTACGTACGTAATTTACTCTAACGGTACCTGTAGAAAGTAGCTCTCTAACCGTGTTGTGCTTACGACCTATTTGTCGTCTCTTACCATTATAATAACGGTTCTGAACTTTTGCAATAGCCGTGGTACTATCGCAATGTATCAGCACAACCGGTATCGGTTTTTCCCATAAGGGAATCTCAGCTAGCAGATTTCTCAAATACTCTGCTTCTTCACTAGCTGTGGCTAGTGCTATCATCTCAGACTCCATAGTTGACCGAGCCAAAATAGTCTGCTTCTTGGATTTCCAAGAAACAACTCTTCCAGCGATGCTAAATATATAGCCACTGGTCGTTTTAGAATCATCATATAAAGTATTCCAGTCTGCATCTGAATATCCTTCAAGTACAGCTGGAAACTTTTCATAATGTAATCCAAGGTTCATAGTTCGTTTAAGGTATCTCATGACCCTTTCAATAGCATGCCAGTGCTCTATACTAGGTCTACTGGTAAACCTGCACAATAATCCCACGACATAGGCAATATCGGGTCTAGTACAATCAGTGGCATACTAAAGGCTGCCAATGATGCTCGCATAATCAGACTGTCTTACACCTTCACCAATGTTCTTAAATAACTTTACACTTGGATCGTATGGTGTGCATGCAGGTTTACAGTCAAAATAATTATATTTCTTTAGTATCTTCTCAATGTAATGAGACTGATCCAAAGAAATTCTCTTTTCTGACCTAGTAATTTTAATACCAAGGATTACACTCGCCTCACCCAGATCTTTCATATCAAAATTGGCACTTAATATGGATTTGACTGAATTTATGGCATGAATGTTTGACCCAAAAATGAGTAGGTCATCTACATAAAGGCATATAATAGTGCAAATATCATTCTCAGATTTGTAATAAATGCATTTGTCACTTTCATTAACTTTAAAATCATTTGAAATGATTAAGTTATCAAATTTTTCATGCCACTGTTTAGATGCTTGTTTTAAACCATATAATGATTATCTAACTTGCATACTTTATGTTCTTGACCATGTACTACAAATCCTTCAGGCTGGTCCATATAAATTTCTTCGTCTAATTCACCATTCAAAAAAGCGATTTTAACATCCATTTGGTGTATTAGTAAATTATGAATGGAAGCAAGTGAAATTAATACCCGAATGGATGTTATTCTAGTTACAGGTGAAAAAGTGTCGAAGAAATCTATATTTTCTTTTTGTCTAAAACCTTTAGCTACTAGTCGTGCTTTGTATTTATTTATAGTACCATCAGGTTTTAGTTTCTTTTTAAGCACCCATTTACAGCCTATAGATTTGCAGCCAGGGGGTAAATCTACCAAATGCCAAGTTTTATTGGATTCAAGAGAATCCATCTCATCATTTATAGCCTCTCGCCAGAATTCGGCATCTAGTGAAGATATGGCCTCTTGGAGGTTTAAGGGATCGTCTTCTATAGTAAAAGCGCTAAAATCTGAACCAAAATCTTTTACGGTTCTTGCTCTTTTACTTCTTCTAGGTTCATCTTCAGAACTTTTATCAAGTTCTGTTCTAATAGGCGTACTTGATGTACCCCCACTATTCCTTAATTTAAAAGGAAATTTAGTTTCATAAAAATCGGCATCATTTGATTCAATTATATTATGTGCATTTATATCATAAAATCGATATGCTTTGCTATTAATAGCATAGCCTATAAATACACATTCATATGCTCTACTTGCCAATTTTATTCTCTTAGGGTCTGGAATGCGAACATATGCTAAACAACCCCAAGTTCTAAAGTATGAGACATTGGGTTTATGATTCTTTAAAATTTCATAAGGTGAAATTTTATTCTTAGATTTGGGGATTCTATTCAGAACATAGCATACAGTCAATAAAATATCCCCCCACCTATGTTTTGCTGCACCAGAATTTAGTAGGATGGCAACTACTAATTCGGTAAAGGTCCTATTTTTTCTTTCAGCTTTACCATTCATTTCAGGTGAATATGGTGTAGTTCTTTCATGTACAATACCATGCATTTGATAGAAGTCCAGAATTGAATTGGATTCATATTCTGTTCCTCTATCACTACGAAATCTCTTGATTTTCCTATTTGTTTGATTCTCAATTTCAGTTTTGAATGTTTTAAACATGTCAAAAGAATCACTTTTATTTTTCATAAGATATACATATGTGAAATCAGAGCAATCATCGATAAAAGTGATAAAATAACGATGTCCATGTCTAGTCAAAGTGCCATCAAGTTCACATATGTCAGAATGAATCAAGTCTAAGGGTTCAGATTCTCTATCAACAGATTTATGAGGTTTCTTTGTGATTTTTGCTTGTGTACAGAATTCACATTTATCAGATTCAGATTCTGCTATCTTAGGTATCATATCTAGAGTGCTCATGTTATGAATTATTCGCTTATTAACATGACATAATCTAGAATGCCAAATATTAAAATCACACAACATATAAGCAGAATTATTCACTTTATTAGATTCAACATTTAATTTGAACATTCCCTCACTAGCATAACCCTTTCCTACAAAGTTTCCCTTATACACAATGGTATACAAGTCAGCCCCAATAAATTGAGTAAACCCTGCCTTATTAAGGAGATAGCCAGAAACCAGATTCTTCCTCATCTCTGGAGTATGCAAAACATCTTTGAGGATCACAGTCTTTCCAGAGGTAAACTTGATCTCCACGTTTCCAACCCCTGCAACTTTAGTGGTGTGAGAATCTCCCAGCAACACTTTCTGATCTTCAGCAGCCGCGTATGTGGAGAACATAGAACGATCATAGTAGACATGGCGAGAAGCACCAGTGTCTACCCACCTACCCTCTGATCCACCAACAAGGTGAATCTCAGTAATCATAGCCATAAGAGGCTCCTCTTCAGTCAAGTTAGCCTGTGGTACAGAACTAGGCTTGTTCCAAAACTTTCGTGGCATATGACGTGGTTTTCCATAGTTGTAACATAGAAACAACTGTCCAGAGTCATTCTTTTGGGCTGGTTTTTGCTGTCCTTTTGGGTTTTCTTGCGAATTCCCATTCTGTTTGTTGCGTCTGTTCTGATTCTTGAAAGACTTCTGATTTGGTTTCAGAACTGCCGGTTTGGTCTTTTTAGTGTTGTTGTTTGAAACAAACAACACTTCCTCTTTCTGGTCCTGTTTGCGTGTTGCCTCCTCAATGCGAAGGCGAGTGATCAAACTCTCTAAGGAAAATTCCTTAGTCTTATGCCGTAAGAAATTCTTAAAGTCTTTCCAACCTGGGGGCAATTTATCAATAATAACAGCAACTTGAAATTGTTCATCCAAAACCAAACCTTCGGAGATGATCTCATGAGCTATTTTCTGCAGCTCATGAGACTGCATCTCTACCGACCTATCGTCTGTCATCTGATACTTCAGATAGCGGCTCACAGCATACTTCTTCGCACCTGCCTCCTCTGTATTGTATTTCTTCTGCAGCGCTTCCCAGTTCTACTTCGCTGTCTAGTCTTCTGAGTTGTAGTAATCATACAGATCATCGCTCAATCCGTTCAGAATAAAATTCTTGCACAGATAATCATGTTCAGTCCAGCTCTACAACTGCTTTGATTGTTCAGTCCAGGATGTCATGTGCTCTTCATCAGTTCCGTCAGGCTTGTCTGGCAATTGCGGTTTTTCGCTGGTCAGAGCAGCAGCCACTTTTCTCATCGTCAGGTAGAACTCCATCTTATGACGCCATCGTTTGAAGTGCAGACCCTCGAAACGAAACGGGGCAACAGTCACCAGCGTGATCTGAAAGGCAGAAGGAGGAGCAACATCTTCTACGGTTGTTGTCGAAGTCATTGTTTCTGTTTGTCTTCAATTTGTTGGGAAATAATGGCTGAGTCACGTACTTTGTCGCTTTTTTTCTGTACTGGTCTCGTCTAATCTGAAGATAATATATAGACGAAGATTAGGCTATTCGAAAATACTGGTCAGTGGAGGAAAATAGGATCTGCGAAATACTTGGTCAAGTTTTACTGCTTCATATCAAAGTCGGTTCAGAAAATATTTTCCGTATTAAAAAAAAACTAGTTCGAAAAATGCAGTGTTTTCTAGGCCAAAAATATAAGTGTCTACACCACATATCCAAGGCCCAAAGCCCAAGCCCAAGCCTGAACCGAACAAAACCGAACCGAGCCGAGTCGGGCCGGGTCGAGTCGAGTCGAGTCGGTCGCGCGCGCGTGTGGTGGTCATGATGCATGGGCTCCCTCCTCACAACAAAGCATGTATTGGGAGCCCCAAGGCCCCATCAAAGCTACTTAGAAACAAGTATAAATACTTGCATCTTTCTTATAATCCCATGATGTGGGACTATTCACAAATAGGAGCCATCATACACTTATTTCTATATTTTAAACAATTCACAAACACAAAATTTCCAACATTGCAGGGTCTGAAATTAATTATAATCCCATACGTTTGTTTAAGAAATGCTTGGAAACAGACCCCTATTCAACAAACATTTGATTTTATGCGTTTTTTCAACAAACGTCTGAATAATTTGCAAATTCCAGAACAACTCTCCCGAAATCCGAATGAGCTGTTGTTTCTACACACCACTGGGACCGTTTAGGGTTTGGATTTCAAAATTTTGGAAATCCTGGCAACAGTGGGAGTTGCTCTAATTGTATGACCAGGATGTTTCTGGCACACTCCCTACCCTTAATTTCCGGGCCTGGAAGAATTATGGAACATAAAATAGGACATACAACTTTCTCAGTTTACACGTTAATTTTTTTTTAATGAATAACAACTCTTCGAATATACATTCCTATTTCAAAACAGTATGGCGGAGTAGACGAACAATTCAACAACACCTTAATCTATGACATTTTGGCGTGTGATCCATATACGATTTATGGCTGAAACCATAATTTTAAAATGATATTAGAAGGCAAACAAAATGATAATAAGATTAGTTCTAATTACTCAAAATATCGATGATCTAATTAGTGCATACATTGAAGCACCTGAGCCATAAATCGCTTCTCGGATATTGATTTATTATTATTATTATTATTTCTTTCATGTAATTATTTTAATTTTTTCTTCTTTTATGGTGTATATAGTTCTTTAATTTCTTTTCTTCTTTGGTGCTTAGTGTCATTCCGTCGAATTATTTACTTTTTTTTCCACTTCATTTATGTATAAAGTTTTGTGTTTTTTACTGTCTTGAGGAAGACCAACAATTTTATTAAAAATATTCCAACCAGGTCATCGTCTGAATGGGTCTTATATGGTCGGGAGTTTGAAGTGCCGGCCGAGACTTTGACCCTTGATTATAACATAGAACAGCTCCAACAATGCCTGTTTGAATAAAGTGGACAAACCTGTTTGAATGCTTATGTTTCTTGCTTATGCATTATCTATGTATACTCAGTAACCATTAGACATGAGTTTCTCATGCGATAATATGAATATTAGATGATGATATGAAGCGTGTTTATTACATGAAAATGGATTTCACTCTTCAAATTTAATATAGAAGCATACTTGATAAAATACATATAAATTAAAATGGAAACTAGTTAAATAATGTAGAAATATGACCACATATTCGTGCACAATATTAAAATACTATATCTATTGGAAATAAATTAAACATGCATTAAATATTGCATGTGTTAATTGCAATATAATTTTTTGATTTGCTTATTTGGTTATATTAGGTAATGTATTATTGTGATCTTATCTAGAATCTTCTTTCAATTAGAAAAAGCATGTATAAAATAAGCATCTTGTGTCAATGTAAGAATTCAAGCAAGAAAGAAAAAACAAGAAAGAAAATTTGTCTTCCCCAAAATTTCTTTATCTCTAAAATATTTTCTACAAACTGGTATCAGAGCACCAGGTTGAAACTATGACAATTTTATTTCTTTCGACGTTTGTTCTCACAAAAGAAAACTTCGAAGAGTGGAGTAACAAAAAGAAAGAAGAATTGATCTCCAAAGGATTATGGGAGATTGTTGAGTGTGGCTACGAATGGCCAAAAGATGTTAAAAATATGACGAAGAAAGAGAGTGAGTCATTTACAAGGTCGAGATGGAAAGACCATCAAGCCCGTGTTGTTATGTGTGAGAACGTTGATGAAGAAGCTTTCAACCATATTACTGGAGAAAAATCCGCAAAAGATTCGTGGAATTTATTAAAAGAGGTGTATGCAACGGATAACACAAAAGCAGAAGAAGAAGATGAAGAGGAGGTCGAAGAGGACAAAGAAGAGGATGAAAACAAAGGAGTTGAAAAGGAAGATATTGGAAGTCAAGAAATTAAGGGTGAAGACAGTGAAAATGAAAATACAAAGAATGAAGTAATCGAATACGAAGACGAGGAAAATCAAGAAGTTACTGCAGATTTCAATAACAAATCTGATGAAAAAGAACATGAACAAGACAAAGTTGAAGAGAGAAAAAGCAGATGAGGCTATGACTAACGTTACTACTGAAGAAATGGAAAAAGAAGAAGTGGTGCAAAAGAACAACCCAGTGTTGATCGGAGAGACTGGAGTTGGAAAGACACAGAGTTTAACCAAGGTAAAAGAAGACGTAAAATTGAAACCAAAACAAGATATTGGGTTTGCGAGCAAGGTTGATAAAGCCGAGGAACTGTCAAATGAACTGGTCGCTGCTGCCATTGCTCAAATCAAGGTAGCAAAAGAATCCGAGCTGAAAACTTTAGAAAAATTGGAAGATGCTCATAAGGAGTTGGTTGAGAAGAGAGAAGCTTTGAGAATAACAATGGAGAAATACGGAAAATCTCAAGAAGGGAAGTTAGAGGCAGAACAAGATTTAAGAAAGAGAAGAGTTAGCAATGCTGCAAAAAGAGGCAATACTAATATTCCTCCTAAAAGTCCTACTAGAAGCTTTGAAGAACCGAAAAGTTTTATGAACGAAAATACTGAAAATTCAGGGCCTAACGCGAAGGTGCACGTGGAACGTAAAGAGGGTAATGTGAATGAGGTGAAGGCACAGAAGAATTCCATAATAAAGAAAGTCTGTATAATATCAATCTTTTTCTTGCTAAAGCACGTAAGGTACAAATGAATCAAAATTTAGATATTGCGAACAAGTGATCAGATGACTGATATTTTGACAAAGGCATGAAGCAGACAAGTCTTCAGAAGAAGTGTAGAGAATTTGGAAACAAGAAGCAAGTTTAATTTAGGGGAGACATTGTTGGAAATAAATTAACACGTGCAATAAATGAAAAAGCAGATGAGGCTATGACTAACGTTACTACTGCTTAAATGGACAACAAAGAAGAAGTAGTGCAAAAGAACAACCCAGTGTTGATCGGAGAGCCTGGAGTTGAGTTTAACCAAGGTAAAAGAAGACGTAAAATTGAAACCAAAACAAGATATTGGGTTTGCGAGCAAGGTTGATGAAGCCGAGGAACTGTTAAATGAACTGGTCGTTGCTGCCATTGCTCAAATCGAGGTAGCAAAAGAATCCGAGCTGAAAACTTTAGAAAAATTGGAAGATGCTCATAAGGAGTTGGACGAGAAGAGAGAAGCTTTGAGAATAACAATGGAGAAATCTGGAAAATCTCAAGAAGGGAAGTTAGAGGCAGAACAAGATTTAAGAAAGAGAAGAGTTAGCAATGCTGCAAAAAGAGGCAATACTAATATTCCTCCTAAAAGTCCTGCCAGAAGCTTTGAAGAACCGAAAAGTTTTATGAACGATAATACTGAAAATTCAGGGCCTTACGCGAAGGTGCACGTGGAACGTAAAGAGGGTAATGTGAATGAGGTGAAGGCACAGAAGAAGTCCATAATTAAGAAAGTCTGTATAATATCATTCTTTTCTTGCCAAAGCACGTAAGGGACAAAGGAATCAAAATTTATATATTGCGAACAAGTGATCAGATGACTGATATTTTGACAAAGGCATGAAGCGGACAAGTCTTCAGAAGAAGTGTAGAGAATTTGGGAACAAGAAGCAAGTTTAATTTAGAGGAGACATTGTTGGAAATAAATTAACACATGCAATAAATGAAAAAGAAGAAGAGGCTATGACTAACGTTACTACTGAATAAGTGGACAACAAAGAAGAAGTAGTGCAAAAGAACAACCCAGTGTTGATCGGAGAGTCTGGAGTTGAAAAGACACAGAGTTTAACCAAGGTAAAAGAAGACGTAAAATTGAAACCAAAACAAGATATTGGGTTTGCGAGCAAAGTTGATGAAGCCGAGGAACTGTCAAATGAACTTGTCGCTGTTGCCATTGCTCAAATCGAGGTAGCAAAAGAATCCGAGCTGAAAACTTTAGAAAAATTGGAAGATGCCCATAAGGAGTTTGGATGAGAAGAGAGAGCTTTGAGAATAACAATGGAGAAATCTGGAAAATCTCAAGAAGGGAAGTTAGAGGCAGAACAAGATTTAAGAAAGAGAAGAGCTTGCTATGCTGCAAAAAGAGGCAATACTAATATTCCTCCTAAAAGTCCTGGAAGCTTTGAAGAGCCAAAAAGTTTTTTGAACGAAAATACTGAAAATTCAGGGCCTAACGCGAAGGTGCACGTGGAACGTAAAGAGGGTAATGTGAATGAGGTGAAGGCACAGAAGAAGTCCACAATTAAGAAAATCTGTATAATATCATTCTTTTTCTGGCCTAAGCACGTAAGGTATAAAGGAATCAAAATCGATATATTACGAACAAGTGATCAGATGACAGATATTTTGATAAAGGCACGAAGTGGACAAGTCTTCAGAAGAAGTGCAAAGAATTTGGGAACAAGAAGCAAGTTTAATTTAGGGGAGACATTGTTGAAAATAAATTAAACATGCATTAAATATTGCATGTGTTAATTGAAATATAATTTTCTGATTTGCTTATTTGGTTATATTAGATAATATATTATTGTGATCTTATCTAGAATTTTCTTTCAATTAGAAAAAGCATGTATAAAAAAGCATCTTGTGCCAAAGTAAGAAATCAAGCAAGAAAGCAAAAACAAGAAATAAAATTTGTCTTCCACAAAATTTCTTTATCTCTTTCTCTCTAAAATATTTTCTATAAACTGGTATCAGAGCGCCAAGTTGAAACTATGAAAATTTTATTTCTTTCGTCGTTTGTTCTCACAAAAGAAAACTTCGAAGAGTGAAGTAACAAAACGAAAGAAGAATTGATCTCCAAAGGATTATGAGAGATTGTTGAGTGTGACTACGAGTGGCCAAAAGATGTTAAAAATATGACGAAGAAAGAGAGTGAGGCATTTACAAGGTCGAGATGGAAAGACCAACAAGCCTGTGTTGCTATGTGTGAGAACGTTGAAGAAGAAGCTTTCAACCATATTATTGGAGAAAAATCCGCAAAAGATTCGTGGAATTTATTTAAAGAGGTGTATGCAACAGATAACACAAAAGCAGAAGAAGATGAAGAGGAGGTCAATGAGAACGGAGAAGAGGATGAAAACAAAAGAGTTGAAAATGAAGATATTGCAAGTCAAGAAATTAAGGATGAAGACAGTGAAAATGAAAATACAAAGAATGAAGAAATTGAATACGAAGACGAGGAAAATCAAGAAGTTACTGCAGATTTTAATAACAAATCTGATGAAAAAGAACATGAACAAGACAAAGTTGAAGAGAGAAAAAGCAGATGAGGCTATGACTAACGTTACTACTGAAGAAATGGACAACAAAGAAGAAGTAGTTCAAAAGAACAACCCAGTGTTGATCGGAGAGCCTGATGTTGAAAAGACACAGAGTTTAACCAAGGTAAAAGAAGACGTAAAATTGAAACCAAAACAAGATATTAGGTTTGCGAGCAAGGTTGATGAAGCTGAGGAACTGTCAAATGAACTGGTCGCTGCTGCCATTGCTCAAATCGAGATAGCAAAAGAATCCGAGCTGAAAACTTTAGAAAAATTGGAAGATGCTCATAAGGAGTTGGATGAGAAGAGAGAAGCTTTGAGAATAACAATGGAGAAATCTGGAAAATCTCAAGAAGGGAAGTTAGAGGCAGAACAAGATTTAAGAAAGAGAAGAGCTTGCAATGCTGCAAAAAGAGGCAATACTAATATTCCTCCTAAAAGTCCTGGAAGCTTTGAAGAGCCGAAAAGTTTTTTGAACGAAAATACTGAAAATTCAGGGCCTAACGCGAAGGTGCACGTGGAACGTAAAGAGGGTAATGTAAATGAGGTGAAGGCACAGAAGAAGTCCACAATTAAGAAAATCTGTATAATATCATTCTTTTTCTGGCCTAAGCACGTAAGGTATAAAGGAATCAAAATCGATATATTACGAACAAGTGATCAGATGACAGATATTTTGATAAAGGCACGAAGTGGACAAGTCTTCAGAAGAAGTGCAAAGAATTTGGGAACAAGAAGCAAGTTTAATTTAGGGGAGACATTGTTGAAAATAAATTAAACATGCATTAAATATTGCATGTGTTAATTGCAATATAATTTTCTGATTTGCTTATTTGGTTATATTAGATAATATATTATTGTGATCTTATCTAGAATTTTCTTTCAATTAGAAAAAGCATGTATAAAAAAGCATCTTGTGCCAAAATAAGAAATCAAGCAAGAAAGCAAAAACAAGAAATAAAATTTGTCTTCCACAAAATTTCTTTATCTCTTTCTCTCTAAAATATTTTCTATAAACTGGTATCAGAGCGCCAAGTTGAAACTATGAAAATTTTATTTCTTTCGTCGTTTGTTCTCACAAAAGAAAACTTCGAAGAGTGAAGTAACAAAACGAAAGAAGAATTGATCTCCAAAGGATTATGAGAGATTGTTGAGTGTGACTACGAGTGGCCAAAAGATGTTAAAAATATGACGAAGAAAGAGAGTGAGGCATTTACAAGGTCGAGATGGAAAGACCAACAAGCCTGTTTTGCTATGTGTGAGAACGTTGATGAAGAAGCTTTCAACCATATTATTGGAGAAAAATCCGCAAAAGATTCGTGGAATTTATTTAAAGAGGTGTATGCAACAGATAACACAAAAGCAGAAGAAGAAGATGAAGAGGAGGTCAAAGAGAACGGAGAAGAGGATGAAAACAAAAGAGTTGAAAATGAAGATATTGCAAGTCAAGAAATTAAGGATGAAGACAGTGAAAATGAAAATACAAAGAATGAAGAAATTGAATACGAAGACGAGGAAAATCAAGAAGTTACTGCAGATTTTAATAACAAATCTGATGAAAAAGAACATGAACAAGACAAAGTTGAAGAGAGAAAAAGCAGATGAGGCTATGACTAACGTTACTACTGAAGAAATGGACAACAAAGAAGAAGTAGTTCAAAAGAACAACCCAGTGTTGATCGGAGAGCCTGATGTTGAAAAGACACAGAGTTTAACCAAGGTAAAAGAAGACGTAAAATTGAAACCAAAACAAGATATTAGGTTTGCGAGCAAGGTTGATGAAGCTGAGGAACTGTCAAATGAACTGGTCGCTGCTGCCATTGCTCAAATCGAGATAGCAAAAGAATCCGAGCTGAAAACTTTAGAAAAATTGGAAGATGCTCATAAGGAGTTGGATGAGAAGAGAGAAGCTTTGAGAATAACAATGGAGAAATCTGGAAAATCTCAAGAAGGGAAGTTAGAGGCAGAACAAGATTTAAGAAAGAGAAGAGCTAGCAATGCTGCAAAAAGAGGCAATACTAATATTCCTCCTAAAAGTCCTGCTGGAAGCTTTGAAGAACCGAAAAGTTTTATGAACAAAAATACTGAAAATTCAGGGCCTAACGCGAACGTGCACGTGGAACGTAAAGAGGGTAATGTGAATGAGGTAAAGGCACAGAAGAAGTCCACAATTAAAAAAGTCTGTATAATATCATTCTTTTTCTTGCCAAAGCACATAAGGTATAAAGGAATTAAAATCGAGATATTGCGAACAAGTGATCAGATGACTGATATTTTGACGAAGGCACGAAGCGGACAAGTCTTTAGAAGAAGTGCAGAGAATTTGGGAACAAGAAGCAAGTTTAATTTAGTGGAGACATTGTTGGAAATAAATTAACATATGCAATAAATGAAAAAGCAGAAGAGATTATGACTAACATTACTACTGAAGAAATGGACAACAAAGAAGTAGTGCAAAAGAACAACTCAGTATTGATCAGAGAGCCTGATGTTGAAAAGACACAGAGTTTAACCAAGGTAAAAGAAGACGTAAAATTGAAACCAAAACAAGATATTGGGTTTGCGAGCAAGGTTGATGAAGCCGAGGAACTGTCAAATGAACTGGTCGCTGCTGCCGTTGCTCAAATCGAGATAGCAAAAGAATCAGAGCTGAAAACTTTAGAAAAATTGGAAGATGCTCATAAGGAGTTGGATGAGAAGAGAGAAACATTGAGAATAACAATGGAGAAATCTAGAAAATCTCAAGAAGGGAAGATAGAGGCAGAACAAGATTTAAGAAAGAGAAGAGCTAGCAATGCTGCAAAAAGAGGCAATACTAATATTCCTTCTAAAATTCCAGCTGGAAGCTTTGAAGAACCGAAAAGTTTTATGAATGAAAATACTGAAAATTCAGGGCCTAACGCGAAGGTGCATGTGGAACGTAAAGAGGGTAATGTGAATGAGGTGAAGGCACAGAAGAAGTCCACAATTAAGAAAGTTTATATAATATCATTCTTTTTCTTGCCAAAGCACGTAAGGTATAAAGGAATAAAAATCGAGATATTGCGAACAAGTGATCAGATGACTGATTTTTTGACAAAGGTACGATGCAGACAAGTCTTCAGAAGAAGTGCAGAGAATTTGAGAACAAGAAACAAGTTTAATTTAGTGGAGACATTGATGGAAATAAATTCAACATGCATTAAATATTGCATGTGTTAATTGCAATATTATTTCCTGATTTGCTTATTTGGTTATATTAGGTAATGTATTACTGTGATCTTATCTAGAATTTTTTTTCAATTAGAAAAAACATGTATAAAATAAGCATCTTGTGTCATTGTAAGAAATCAAGCAAGAAAGCAAAAACAAAAAATAAAATTTGTCTTTTCCAAAATTTCTTTATCTCTTTCTCTCTAAAATATTTTCTACAATATCACCATTCTTATATTATAACATAAATTTTTACCAACGATGCTTGTCTGAATAGAGTGAACAAACATAGTGCTTGTAAAAACAACAGTTTATGTGGATCATAACAAAACATCTCACCTCTTATTCTCATACATATAATATAATATATCAAGTGCATATAAATTCAAATAGTACTAGTTAAATACTGCAGAAATATGGCCATGCTTTTCTTTTTTTATTCATATTACTTCTACATACTTGTACAATATTCCAATAGTATATCACCATGTTCTTATATTATAACATAAACTGTACCAACAATGCTTGTCTGAATAGAGTGAACAAACATAGTGCTTGTAAAAACAACAACAGTTTATGTGGATCATTACATCTTAATTACCTCTTATATATTCTCATACATATAGTAGTAGTACACCAACTGGCACAAACAATGAAACACAACATGTCACTATTTCCAGAATTCCAGCAACACATAAAGTGGTTTATATTTTGACAGTGTCATAGCGAATGGAGCATCCAGCAGCTGCAGATCCACCAGTCGCACGAATGCTGTTTTTGCAGTCTTTCTTGATAGCCTTTATCGCCTTCTCTAGGCATTTCGTGCATGTTTCCACACTTGTTGTCAGGGAAGAAAAACATGATGCCCTCCCAAATATTCTAGGACCTGAGATACTCTTTGTTTCATGCTCAAAGTTACCATCAATCGGTGTCTTTTCCTTCAGTTCATTAAGGACAATTTCTACGTTGTTGATGAACAAGTTTTGTTTTTGATTGTTGAATCTGGTTCTTCTTCCACATTGAGTGAATTTACCATTTACATTCACCAATACTTGGGCAAATATCAAAGCGAACACCAATGTTGCTTTTACAGATAATAGCTTCATTTTTTTTTTGCTTCTTCAGAAGTTTTCGCTTATATGTAAATTCTAGTTTGCTGCAAAAAAAATGTAATGCTGTGTGGTCTTATAGAGGGGTGAAGCTACTTCTATTTATAGCTATAATACGCGTTTGCTTATGATATGTGACCTAGAATGGTTATATATGTTTTTGGCTGTTTGCATCTTTTTATTATTATTTTTGGTTGCGAAGACCGATTCATACTTCATATTTACACAGTGCATATATAGTGCATGAGTAAGAACCCTTCCACTATTCTAATACACGTTTCTTTCTTGTGGAGTTTCGATTAAACTTATGTTAATTAATATATTTTTTCTAGTTTTCCTAACTATTTTGGCTTCTTCATTTTGTTTCTTGTCATAATTGTTAGGATGTTTTTTTATTTGATTTCTCGGATGGTGTAGTTGAATTAGTCAACAGTTATACTTAGTCTTAGCTCCTAATTAATATTATGTTTTATGTTAAATTAAAGTTTGTTCTTTTGTATTCATGTCAATTAGGATTTTGTAGTCGTTTGAATATACGTCTACTGGAATGCTGAGGAGGATACTTATCCATACAGAATGTCATCAAACATATATATTGACACTTCGCTTCATATATATATATATATATATATATATATATATATATATATATATATATATATATATATATATATATATATATATATATATATATCCAATGCTTCAACTATGTAACTGTTCAAGACATGCATATTGTTTGGATACCCTGGTCTATCGTTTTGGTTACCGACATATAGCTGTTGGATTTAGCATACAAAAAACAATTTAGTGATATTTAGCTATTGGATTTCAGGATAGATATTTCAGTTTGTAGGGAATTCATTTTCTTACCGACTGATGTCCATTTCTGTCTCAGCATTGTTAAACCAAAAGAGAGCTACAGTATAAAAGATTGAAATCAAACGGTTATATCCGTGTTGTAACATGGATGCAAAGGTAAAATTTGCTTTTGCTGTAGTCTGGTATCCGATTGATCAGGACAAAGCTGCTAATCAACAAATTAATTTATACAAAAACAAGGCTGGGTTCATATACAAGAATTTTCTGCACAAACCCAGTGTTCTAGGTTCACGTCACTAGGAAGAAAGGAAAAAATGGTCCAAAAACCAACAGCTACAATTTTTTTTTGCATTAGTTCGGTTCAATATTGTTCTGTAAATTAAAAATTCAAATTTCTTTTATCGTCAAATTAATTTAAAGTCAAGCTAAATAGCATGGTGACAGAACAAACATCCAGCCAGAAAAAAAAATTCTTATATTCATTCCATTCTAACCATCAACCCAAACTTAATCTAAACATAAAAAAAAGTTAAAAATAGAATTTCTGTTGCAGCTAAACAAACCCAATGGGCTAAACCAAATATGCAAAACTTGATTCACATAAAAAAAATTACATGATTTGGTTCAAATCGTTAGAAATTTTAGATTATAGTACTTATAAAATTTATTATCTTGCTTCTCATCAACAATACAAATGACCACATATGTATAGTGGACTACACAACTTTTCAAATAGACACAAGTCTAATGGAAATGACTTTTGAAACAAACACATGACTCTTGATGATCAGACATGATTCTTTAGTTTCGGTAGATGTGACATTTCACTGAATAGACATACTTCTCTTTGGGTTCACTTTCCAACACAGATGTCTCCACTAAGCAGCGTTGGTCAACAGTCATGGCGGAAACGATTGATCTCAATCAAGAAGCTACTTTTAATATTCCGACCTTTTTTCAACAACTATTTCTGGCAATGGATGCGGCTGCTTCATTCGTTTCCACTACATGTGCTGGGTGATCCAGACCTGCATATTTAAGCATTCGATCCTTATCTGACCATTTCACTTCAACCTTTTCTCCAGTCTGTGATTTCATTAACAAGCAGTATCATGCAGTTGTACTCATTGGCGTGTCGCTCACAGTCTTAGTGCAAGCCATATATTCTATTTGAACATATAACCATTCTTCCTAATATTATTCTTGAATAATTATTGCCTGTAAACATGCATGTACATGACTTAAGCACGTTAAGGCCCTTCCATCACAGAAGCATGCATGCCTTACCTTTTCCTTATCCAGCATGATGTGCAACTAAGCAATTCTTGGCTCTGCGGTAGTTGAGTTCCTATATCTTAAGAACATTTAAGCTATTTTAATCGTGTGTGCATGCGTACAACAGCTCACGTATCTATATCTCACCCTATTTCTTCAGAGTCATCCTGAGCATTCCAATCCAATGATCCATGCATGCTGCAACTTCAGGAAGCTCAACTCCTGCGTATTCTAGATTTAGCATGCACCTGCTTAGTGCTTACTTTCAGCCTATTCAGATATCAAGGATGCATGCAGACTTCTCAAGTTATAGTTGTGCATGCTTGGGGATTAACTCATGCATGTCATATGATGCATATTGGGAATATTAGTAATCATGAGAATCATTTTTATTAGAGAAATTATCTTTTGCCCACTACAACAAAATGACCTTATTATAACTGTATTTTTACAACTGTCACAAAATGACAGTTGTAATAAGGGTTTTTAACAACTTTTTTTTTTCAAAACTCGTAATAAACTTAATTTCAACAACTCTTTTATTTTGACTGTTGTAATAGATATCTATTACAACATTTATTTTATGACTGTTGTAATAAATTACTATATTTAACAACTTTTATTATTTATTATTAATATTTTTATTAAAATATAATAATTAATGTAAAAATTATAATTGATAATTATATTTTAATGTATAAGAAGTTCAAAAAAGCTTAACTAAATTTTATAAATATTAAAATAAATTTGAAATTTTATAAAATATTCATAATTTCAGAAAGGTAGTTTTTATTCTAATCCACGGTTTTAATAAGTTAATCCACCATTTTACTTTAATAAGTTAATACACAACAATTTTGTAAGTTAATCCACGAGTGAATTAACTTAAAGATTTCACCCTATTTTATAGTCAATAATCGATTTTGTGCTTCTTATTTCACAATTCTTCATTAGTTAACAATTCCCATATCCTTGCTTCTTAATACTAGGCCTATGTTTTCCAGTCTCCATTGTCAATTTGACAAAATAATTACTGAATGAATAGAAATCTAATTAATGTGTTCGAGGACAACAGAGAATTATAGAGGCTGATTTGATATCTGCTATCATCCATACTAAGGACCTATACAAATGACAAAGTACCTCAACAAAAATATGTGTATCTATTATTCATGAGGTGTACTGCACTCATAAGCTCATATATGAAAGGCAGTTGTATATTATACTTACAAGAGAATTTGGCTCCTAAGTGATTTTCAACATGCAATCCTGATGTTACACCAATTAAATAAGCATCTAAATTCAGTTACTTATAGAATATTTGCCGTGCATACAATTAAGGTTAATATTTGTCGTGCATATAATTAAGGTTGATATTTGCCAAACTTAAGTAACCAATCTGCAGTATACTTCACCGGAGATGTGCTCTTGTTCCTATCACCATGTGTACAAAATTATTGTATAATATCCTATTAACTCACTTATACAAGACCATTACACTAAAATATTACTTAAATTTAACATCAAACAATACACTCGAACTGATCATCTACATATATGTTAGCTGTCAAAATGGCATAAGTTTGGATAATCCAATTCATCATCTGACGTGTTTTTAATTTCCAGATGGGAGCGAAACAAATACTTTGGTGTATCTTTATTAAACAAGACACTAGCAGTTATGGGATTTAATAAACAAATACGCCCCTTTTAAATTCTAATAATCATCGGATAATAGAATAGACGACTGAAAATCACTACAACAAAAACACCATATTACAACTTTAATTTTACAACGGTGGTAAACACACCGTTGTAATAAATGGGTTTTTACAACGGTGGTAAAAGCACCGTTGTAATAAATGGTTTTTTACAACGGTGGTATAAACACCGTTGTAACTACAACAAAAACACCATATTACAACTTTAATTTTACAACGGTGGTTAAAGCACTGTTGTAATAAATGTTTTTACAACTTTTTTCCAGAAAAGTTGTAATAAATTTATTTTTAACAACTGTGTTATTTTGACAGTTGTAATAAAAGCCTATCACAACTTTTATTTTTTGACTGTTGTAATGTATGACTATATTTTAATATTAATTATTTTCATTAAATAATTTTTAATAATTAATATTTACAACTAATTAGTAATTATTAATTAATAACCTATATATTAATATTAAATATTTAATTAAAAATACTTCAATAAATAAATAATTCATGCTAATAATTAGTAATTGACAACCAATTAGTAATTATTAATTAATAATCAATAAATACATATTTAATATTTAATTAAAAATACATCAATAAATAAATAATTCCTACTAATAATTACTAATTAACAACCAATTAGTAATTATTTAATAATAATCAATATGTAAATAACAATTAATAAATATTTAATTTATAATTAATCATGACTACTAGTAGTAAATAATATTTACTATATAATATTTTTTAATAAGTAATCGTTGTTGAAAGTTTTTCCAAAATCTTTTGTCAAATATGATCCCTACGGAGGGGGGGTCCAAGGGGGATGGCAACCCCCCAAGGTGAGGGTGCGGGGGCAACACCCCCGCTAACGGGGTTCGACCTGCCCGGTCAGGTCGCGGGGGTCCAGGGGGCAGCGCCCCCGGCGGGGTGCGGGGCAGCGCCCCGTCCGAAACGGTACATTTTGTGTACTGTTGAATTTGAATCTTACTCAAAATTTAACAACAATCGTTAATTAAGTAACAATTGTAAGTTAAAAATCAGTAGTAAATAATAATAATAATTTATAATTAACTAAAATAATAATTGAAATTAATGATAAAAACATATATTAAATAAGTAATAGCTCCGCGCTGCAGCTATTTTTAGGGACAGTTTAATAGTTCAATCCAAATTTTAAGTGGAAAACCAAAAAAATTGGCTTCAACTACTTCAAGTTTAAGCGGGAAACCGAAAAATTAGCACCGACCTACTTTCCCTAAATCAATATCTAACCTTAAATTTACGTTTGGCTCCAAAATCAAATTTAAATTCCATTCCTTCAAAATTTTGGCTCCATTCCTCAAAATTTTGGCTCCTTCCCGAAATTTCCCCCTTCCGTTGACTTTTTTTTATCCACTCATTTTCTTCTTCAGCCGTTTCTCTATTATCCCAAATCCTAAAATCCCTAAATCGTCCACTGAAAAATCCTATCTTTCCAAATTCGTAAATCATGGCCTCCACTCCTCCACCGAAAATTGGTTTTCCAAATCCCAAAAACCGCTTCATCCAAATCTGCAGCACCCCATCTCGACATCGCTTGCCAGCCCTAAAACCGCAACCCCGTGTCCATCGTGGGTCCCCGTAGCCGCTGTCTTCCACCGAGAACCTTCTGGCCTGACCAAGACCGAAGCCGGGCACCAGTCCGCTGCTCTCCTCGCTTCGCCTCCGCCAGTTAGTCCGGCGCAGCATCCATTTCCGGTGAGCGAAACCAAGTTGCCAACTTCCAGCCATATGGAAGCACCGCGGCGCCATTTTTCGTTCACTATTTCGTTTCTGCCTTCCGTCGTCGCTTTAATGTAAGTAATCCTTACGATTAAATTTACTTCAAGTTCGTTACTTCCGTGCACTGAGTACAAATTTGTCGAGAGTGGTTGTTTGTCATCCCTTTGTTGTCAGCTTTGGTTATTTTCAATTTTACGGATTGAGTTCTAGGCACTTGAAGATACAAGTCTGCACCCATAATATTTGTTATTGTGACACATGGTTGTTAAACCCAAATTTTTTTTCCAAATTTTCGTGGAGATGCTCAAATGTTTCATTCAGCAAATTTTGATAGCAATATTTGCTTCATAATTGTTAGTTGTGTAACAAAATCTGGATGTTGTTTTTCTTGGTGTAAATGGGCCTTTCTTTGGTTATTTCTCATTGTGACATTGTCATCATACCCATTGATTGTCATAGATAATATTACTAAATGACTAGCTTTTCAACAACAGAAAACTAACTGTATTCGACTTAGTTCAACAGTCTGAAGAATAGCCTTTGGTTTCGGCCTTTGGCCTTTAGATTTTGCAACTTCGTAACCTGTTCATGAAGCCAGTATCAAACTGGAACGACTTGCATTATGGACTGTATTGAGTATAGTTGGCTGGAATTAGAATGTCTGTACATGGTTATCTTAAATCATGCACTAGATTAGCGATGCATGCTAAACACAAAGCACATTCCTATTGTATGATTTGTGAATTTCATCTTATATATGTTATCATTAGCTTTAAAACTTCCACTGAACAATTTTTATGTTGGGTTCGCTTTTGGAATAAAAGAATATATGTTGGAATTGGTAACATATACTTAAGTATATAAATTGCAATGTAATCCATATTTTGAGTGGAATTTCGTGGTATAATGATATGTTCTCCCTCTTCTTACCTGAGGATTGCGATGTTAAGAAGCGAATTTATGAAGATCAACCGTCCTATATTAACATGTGTAAAATTCTGTGATAGGTAACTGGATTGGATGCTGGAGCATAAAGACTCGGTGTGTGTCAGTGTGTATGTATATTTATACGAAAGTGTGTATGTAACTGAGTGTATTGAGTGATCAGTTTGTAGTGAGGAATGTATGTATTGTTATGACTGTATTATGTAAAAGTGAGTTGTACGATAGTGGATCAGAAAGTTGTACTAATTTAAATATTGAAATAAAATATTTAATTTATTACTTTAGTTAAGTGTAGTATCATTTTATTCAATATAAATATTTATTTTTATATGAAATGTAATGTATAACGAAACAAAAATCGTATTGTTATAATTAATTGTTGCAGGAATTACTACAACGGTGAAAAATAGTTGTAATATGTACTACTACAACAGTGCAAAAATGTTGTAATATGTATTACTACAACGGTGGAAAAAAGTTGTAAAATATACATATTACAACGGTGCTGCAACAGTGTAAAAACGTTGTAAAAGATATGAGTCTATTACAACTTCTTAATACACGACGGTTTGCCCACCGTTGTAAAATGTATATTACAACGGTGTTCCACCGTTGTAATAGGGTCATTTTGTTGTAGTGAATGCACAAAAGAAGAGTGAGAAGAACAAGTTTTTTTTTTTTGGAAACACTGATTAAAATTTAAATTTTATTAAAAGTCAACCATCCAATAAAATAGGGTGTATTACCTTATTAATATTGTGGATTAGAATAAAAATTACCTTTCAGAAAAACTTCTTAATTCCCACTTTTGCAAAAATTTAGCATCAAATTAACTTTTTATTTCTTACTGTAAATGAACTTCAAGGATGATGTGAATATTTAAATGATATAACCGATGACCCATAATAACAGAATTCATTTAATTGCCTAGACTAGTTTACTAAACACTATAAGAAATGAGATTACAATTAAGAAAACAACAAAGATTTCTTGTCTAATATAAAAATATTTAATGGTTAACATAATAATTTCATTTGTTTTACTCTATCATTTATTTATAATGTTCTGTTTCCACTTACAGGCATTTTTCACTAATCATTCGAAATGGCATTCCAGGATACCAAAATAAAATCTATAATTCGCTTCATTACACGACGTTTGGCTCCAAATCTGATTTTTTCCCCCAAAATCGAAAATTTGGGCTCCAACACTATTTTTTTTCCCTCCGCACAGCTTTTTTTTTTTTTTGCCTATGTAAGGGATTATCTTCTTTTTTTTAGTTAATTTTCTAACTCCTCGAGATTTCAATGCTAACAGCAGGCCTAATCTCTACTTCAAAAAAATTCCAGATTCCTTTTTACTCTTCTTTCCATTTTCTACTATAGGATTTGGAATCAATCTCTTTCCAGAAGGATCTTACGTATTCAGATGGAGAGAGCCTGGGAGAGCGGAGGCAGATTTTGGATAATTTGATGTGAAGACTATTATACGAAACATTTACATATTGTTTACATATTATTTTCAAGCTTTGAGATCCCCATTGCGACTGACGTAAATCAAGAGATAATGGAATTTGTAGATCCGGCTACTCATCTACCAGCGTGTAGTTCAATGAAGAAGACCTCTAAGCATATGCGGATCTTTATCAGATCCGGTTTCAAGCATATACCAAAAGAAAAATCTGAAGATCACTCCTTTTCTACTCACAAAAAAAAAAGCTAGTCGCTCACAAAGCAGTAGGGAAAAAGTTACACAATGGATCGAAACACTCCCATTCGCAAGCCACATACCTCTACCGCCAACCTTCTAACGTGGTACGAGGTTCCTCCTTCCTTCGCGGTTGCAGATTCTGCTTCTATGCCAAGGCGAAGCAAAAACCCGCTAGTGGAATAAGTCCGGTGATGTTTAGGGGACAGACGAACGAGGGAGAAGCTGAAAATGTGGTCAAAAGTGCTGCCAAACCTTGCTTAGGATATATGCTGAGAGAGAGAGAGAACTGGAAATGGTATTTTTGCAGTTGATAGTGAAAATGGTGCATCTGAATCCATTGATGCAGCAAATTCCAGTAGCAAGAGCTTTACATATAAGCCAATGTTATTCACTACAACAAAACTAGTCTTTAGCGACGCAAAGGGGTATGTCTTTTACGACGCTTATGCGACACTTATTTTAATAGTGTCGCATAAGCGTCGTAAAAGACACACCCTTTTGCGTCGTTAAAAAACAATTTTGTTGTAGTGATTATAGCAAATTTTCCATATAAATTCTGACATGTACATTTATTTTGCAAGAATGTGGTGACTATAGTCACAGTTGCACTAAACATGCTATTTATTCCTATCTTGCTCAGTAAATAAAATAGTTTAAAAGAAATGCTAAGCTCACTCTCCCTTAGGGAGAGTGAGCTTGTACTTGCCACCTGATTGGTGGAAATGAGTTGACACCAATCATTAGCTATGTATGATATAATAAATGCCAACCCATTTCCACCAATCAGGCGGCAAGTACAAGCTCACTCTCCCTAAGGGAGAGTGTGCTTAACATTTCTCATAGTTTAATGCTTCAAAACTTTGCTTTGCTACGAGATGTATATTGCAATATCTCTCTAATTTAATAAGTCAACCATTTTTTAATATTTTTGCAGCATTGGCACCATTTTCCATGTTACTATAAGCTTCAAAATGTAAGAACTCAATAACTTCAAAAAAGAAAATTTCACCGGTACCACAAATCAAACTCTAAGACCATGCTAATTATTGGGGTCATCCTTGTTAACAGGTTTAAGACACTTTGCTGAATATTGACATTCCTTTTCTGGGTATACTTTGGACTGTACTATTTTCTATACAAGTAAGCACATTTTTTAGAACTTTAATTTATGACACATTTCCTCTATACTTGTTTACTAATAAGATTGTAATAAGTTCTTTACACTAGATTCTCTGGTGATTCATGCACAGCTCTTGAAGAGTTTAGTCACGATCCAAGAAACAACACATTGAGCTTTGATCTTGCCATGCAACGATGAAAATTCAGCAAAACTGTCTTTGCATGATGCTGGAGCTGCTATCCATAGCCTAATAGAACATGGTGACATGCTTACTTTGGCACAACACTTCAGCACCTGTTTCTAATGACATATCTGCACCTGAAGCCATAAAAGGTGCCACAATCCTATATATCTAGTTTATTTGGCCTCAAGATTCACAAGCAATGATGTACGTTATTTTGTTAGTTATGAATAAGGTGTGTGCAGGGGTTTCTGGTAGAAGCTAATAATAAAAGATAATTAGAATTTTAGTTGATTTTAAAATTTTGGATCATTTCTCGATTTGTGCGTGTTTCCTTGCGCAGGGGCCATGCTAATCTTCTTTGCAATTTGGATAGGAATTTTATGCTTGGTGTTGCTACTGTGATTCTCGTGTGACGTAGTATCTTCACCTCGATATGAATAATGTTGCAATAAGTATGCTTCATCTTTATTTTTTTAATCAGTTTTTGTAAGTTCAAGGCTAGACATTCAAGAGTCTATATTGTTTTTGCATTTTAAGTCGATGTAACTCTTGTTTTTGTGAAAAATAAATTTTTCACTTGACTTTGAAAAAAAAGATTATCAAATGATTTTGACTTGTTATGCTGACCAACGAGGGCTATTCGATGAGTGCAGAGTTCAGTTTACCCAGTATTACTTCCGAAGAAGCTACACCTGAGAAGAAGGCTCCCATTCGAGTGTAATTCGAGATCCCGTATTTTACTGTATCTACAATTCAGGTATTGTAATGACCCAGATTTCCGTAACATCAGAGTTGACTATATACATCATACGTCCAACCCAAATATCACGAAAATACGAAACATATTTTTTTTAGAAGAAAGAGATAGAAGAAGAACAGAAATAATAACACAGAATCTCACATCGCAGCGGAACAAAATATAATATATCATAACTTTGAAATACAAAATCTTAACTGTATAACATACACTTATCAGAGTACAACACTTACAACACAACGAAACAACACTATAACTAGATAACGCTGAAGCCTCCTGCTCCAAGCTCCTTTAGATATATCTGAAAATCCCTGAACTACTTGACTGCTCGTACAAATTTAGGCACCCAAGAGTTTAGGTAGAACAAAACAAAATAAACTCCGGGTCAGTCATGAGACTGGTATGAGTAAACAGTTTAAAACAGTTTCAGAAAACTAAATGATATCTCATTAGACCACGCCATATAACACGGAACGGGTTTTTCCCTTATGAAAATCCAAACACTTGACTTATCTTTATATCAAAACTCTTTTGATATTATAATAACGAGTGTCACGGCACGCGCTCCGTGCGTGAATTATTATTTCTAAAATGTTTGTGTATTTTATGTATTAATTTGAGTGTGAATTATATTGTCACTAAAAAGAAAAAAAATAGAAATCACTAAATAGTAAATTGACATATAAATAACATTAACGAAAGAGAAGTTTTGAATATAATAAAATTTGTAACATTGAGGTCTATTTCATTTCAAATGAGTTTTCTTCTTAAAGCAGTGTATAAAAATATATTTTTTTCTTGTTGAACAATAACTATATAAACAGTCTTTTCCAAAATAAAACAATTTTTTTTGTTTGAAACACTTGTGGGGACAGACGTTGGACATCTCAAATATACAAACTTCTAAATAAGTTATTTCCATCTTTATTTTTTCATAGAGAAGAGCTGAAAGCCACATGCATCTCTCGTATCGATCCATCCCATATAGTTGCATAAACCAACATTAGCTTAGAAGGATACTATATCTCCCATTTCAGAGCTGTGATCAACATATTGAATCAGCGATGTCAAATCTGAAACACACAAACGACGATGATATCTGTATATATTATATATGGTTTGAAGTATACATCTGACTCTAAATACTGTAATTGACTTGCATTATTTCACTGTTGTTCCAAAGAATAGAGTATCGATGGTAGGATCAAAAGTGATAGCTCATTATGTCAAAAAAAAAAAAAAAAGAACCTGTGGAAAATTTTAAAAAAAGTTCTGACTTCCGTCTAGAAGAATTGGATAAAGCGTGTTATATCAAAGGTGGAATTAACGAAATGAGATGAATAAATTTATAAAATAATGATTGAATTGTTCCAGCGGATTATATAAAATAGAATAGCAAACCTGCATAGCCGATAGATTGGACGCAAATCCATCAGCGCAAAGTATCATTTCCCTGAGCTTGCTGAATGAGAAACTATTTGGAAGGAAAAGAATCACCTGATATAAAATTGCTTATAGCTTTGTGATTATAGATCTCAGCTATTAATTCATGTTGTAAAAATAAAATCATACATGCACGTTATATGCAAAGGTGACTTAGAAGTTGCTCAGTTGGACCATTTTGATTGTCAGACTTTCAAAAGTAGCATAAAAATTGTGCAAGAAGAAAGAATTAGATCCGAGGAAAGAGAGATTTGTAAAGAAAAGTGGCATTGATATAAAAGCAAGAGGTAATGAAACTGGTATTTATAGGTAACATGGTATTCTCTGGAACATCAAATAATTGCCCACAAACCCGGTCTAAATTGAACGCAAATTCAGGTGACACATCAAATAATAGCTTTGAGAATTTCGGAACCATTCAAATACGGAAGTTGCTGTGTATTCGAGATGCTATTTCTTAGGATTTTTTCCTTTTTCGAATTGACTTATTATGCTATTCGACAGTGCATTTTACGAATGGGATAAAATATATACTATTTCGACAGTGCACAATTTCGACAGTGCATTTTAGGAATGAGATAAAATATATCATTCTACCAAAATTCTATTAGTTAATGCATTGTTTTTTTTCATATAAAGAATGCATCATCCTACCATAATTATGTTAATTAATAACCAAAAATCTTTATGAGTTAATTCTATTAATGAATGCATGATTTATGATTTAATTAAAAGTGATCAATGCGCTCAAAAGGTATGTCCCGATATTCATGCAGATTCTTATGTAAGGGAATTTTGGGAAGTTCACGGTCAGACCAAAAATATGTGTTTCCAAGAGAATTATTAATAAAGATGTCTAAATCAAGTAGATAACAATCTAGTGGAACGTTTGCATCTCACGTTCCACATATATATATACAATCATAAACCGCAAGCACGTATTGGGTATTTGATTTCCAACTATGACAAGGTATGGAACCACCTTCCGCTGGTATATCTCTAGAGGAGAATACACCGAGTTCAACAAGAACATCTTGCAACTCAGCCACACATGACCGACCACTCATTTCGCTTGAGTGTATCGAATGTATATCACCACGATTGGGATCAGCAACCGTTTCCCGAATGGGACAGCATCGACAATAGATTTTTAGAAGTAAATGAAACTCTAGATCAAGTGATTATACACCCTAATAGGTGCGACCTACATAGCCATGCTGCCTGCCCGATTTCTGTCATTTACCGGATGATGAGGTTAGAAGCTACGCTTTATCATCACACCAGATTCACTTCGAATGACACATCGTCAAATCCATCAAAACACCGATCGACGTCCTCAACAGTACATTACGTGTTAGCTAAAAGAAGTTTCCTTCTCCGCTTCCACTCTTGGTACGGTTGAAGAAATCAATGTACGTGACCTTTCTGGAAATACTTTGTCAGACATTCATCCATACACGTCACCCAGGAACAGGATGAACCGAAGGCACTATTTCTATTAATAGAAAAAGTCCTTGCACTCTACTCCGTCTTCGATTATCTTTATATAATCTGATTCGCACGCTACTGCCAATACGGAGTGGTTCTTCGGATAATAATCCAACCGGTCTCTCCATATTGACAACGATGGTCAAAACTTCGATAGTCTGTGATTTAACTATCGAATAAAAACAAGTGTTTCGATAGTCGATGATTTAACTATCGAATAAAACAAGTGTTCATCCAAACATCCAACAATCACTGAACCTTTAATTAATATTTCATTAATTAAATCACTTCTCTATTTCTTTATCAATATTTGTTGACCAAATATTTTCAATAACCATATTGGCCTTTTACGTTATTTGGAAAACATTTCCGAATATCTCCTTCCTTTATTTTCTGACTTTAGAAATATTTATTATTCTATTTCCAAGCTTACATTTATTTGGGTTAAACCGGATGTTGTGTAAAACATCGGTACGACAACCCAAATACTATATTCAATTAACTCTTATCTAACATTGATCTTCGAGCCTGAAATCTTACTATTTATTTGTTAATAATGAAATCAATCGAGTTGGGGTATAACTACCTCTCAGACCTTGACTGAATAACATTTATAACGTCAAAACAGATATGACTACTTACTCGAATAATCAATACCATACCACTACTTCTTCACTTTTAAACACATATATACTTTCTCTTTCTATTCTCACTAGATTTTATTCTAGACTTCCTTTTTGATTATACTATTCTATTTCTAAGTTCGTTTCCTTATTGACTTCTATATATATCGATACGTTGATTTTTAGCAATCAAATTATCCTAAAAATATTCTAACTCCTTAAATTCCCGGAAAAATTCGCCATAACCTCCTTTGTACCGGGAGCATCGGGAAATTTCAAATAGCTTTCCCGGTCCTTCTCATCTCAAAAAGAAAAAGAAAAAGCCAAGCGGCTTGCCGATACGGCGCATAAAATCTCATATATGAATTAAATACGTACCTTTTTGTCGGGCATTCTATTTATTTCACTTCTATACTTTATTCCATACCTGTCTCATGTATATTTATGCCTGTCCAATCTATTTTAACTATACTAATCGTTTTAACTCAATTTGTTACTTAACTTTTCAGTCTATTTCACCTTCATATTTGAACATGACATGTTCAAATATATTTTAACTGCATATTAACAAATTCTAATTATACTCATACTCTCGTTTCCTTATCGACTTCTCTATTCAAATTCCAATTCAATTCTATTTGAATTCTCTTTATTTAAACTTCATTTGAATTCTATCTTCAAATTCTATAGTTTAAAGTCCATTTGAATTCTATATTCAAATTCTATAGTTTAAAGTCCATTTGAATTCTCTGCATTATTTATAAACAACGTTTATAACTTCAATTCAAATCCCACCTTTCCATTTATAAACAACGTTTATAAATTCAATTCAAATCCCATATTTTCATTTATAAACAAAGTTTATAAATTCGATTCAAATCCCATATTTTCATTTATAAACAAAGTTTATAAATTCGATTCAAATCCCATATTTTCATTTATAAACAAAGTTTATAAATTCGATTCAAATCCCATATTACATTTATAAACAAAGTTTATAAATTCGATTCAAATCCCCATATTTTCATTTATAAACAAAGTTTATAAAATCGATTCAAATCCCCATATTTTCATTTATAAACAAAGTTTATAAATTCGATTCAAATCCCATCTTTTCATTTATAAACAAAGTTTATAAATTCGATTCAAATCCCATCTTTAATTTATAAACAAAGTTTATAAATTCAATTACTTGTTTTATATACCTTCAAACAAGTTAATATTTTCTATAGTTTTATTTAAAATTCAAATTCTATTTCTAAAAATAGAATTCCCCTTTTAAATTTCAAATACCTTTTTCGATATTTTTATAAATCAATATTTAAGCCCCAGGGATATTTTAAACAATCAAATCAACCAATTTTCAATCATTTGATTTTTAACACATCATATATGAATATATATGTGAAATCAAACATACAACAACAGATAATATATTTTTGAGGAATCCAGTTGGATTCCTCCAACCTGTTTTCCTGCATCCACAGATGTTAGCACATAAATAATACCTATCCTACTTCGAGGCAGGATATCGCGGTGTAGAAGGTCATCCACTAATCATAGCGTGGGGCGTATAGGGTAATCATCCGCTATGAAACTGCGGGCATCCGCTAATGGTACTGCGGGAATCCAACCAATCATCAACCCAATATATATATATATATATATATATATAATAGTCAACCAATCCTAGATAACTAATATATTTTTAACAGCAAATAAATAAATATTTAAAACATCCAACAATCAACGAAACAATTATTCTTAACTGATAAAAAATAATTTTAAATAAAACAGAGTGAAATTTACTCACCGCTATTTGTTTGCCAAATATCCGATTAGCTGATGAACTGTGGCAGCTACGAATAACTCGAATTTATTTGTTTAGTGCCTACAAATTAATTATTTATTTTATTAATCGATTACGGTATTATCAAATTTAACTAAAATAAATAATTAAGTTATTCTTCCTATTTAAATTTTGAATTTTAAATAAATGAATAAATACCTTAATTCCATTTCCGAACAACTCCAACTAAAATCAGTCCCAAAATTGCTCTTATCCTAGTTCGGCAATTCATCGAACATCTCGCAGTTAACTGCCAATCCATTTCCTTTCTTCCTGCGTTGCTCCTCCATTTGCCACTGTCGGACTTCCCCTTCCACCTTGACATACTCGCTCTTCTCCTGACATCAGTAGATTAACTCGAATCGAGTCATAAACCAACATCGCACTACTGTCACCAACACTCCAACAGTCCAGATCCTCCCTTCCAAACTGACAGCTCATTTCCTTCATCTCACAGTCAAAACAAAACCAACTCGCCGTACATCCTCCCAGTCTTCATCGCGCCCTTGCCTTCAATCGTGACTTGCTTCCCTTCCATCGTGACCTGCTTCCCACCCATCGACGATAAACGCCGCGTCCTAGTTCCTACAGTAGAGCATCGCACCCCATAACTCATCGTGATGTGCTCCTGTTAGATCAACAGTGGAAGTTATGACAAAAAATACCGAGTCGCTCTCCTTAAATCCTAATTTCCGCCAACGTCGTGACCTGTTACTTCACTTGCGAACCATAAATCGATCGCCCTAAATCCCCCAAATCGAGCTTAAGAATATCGTTCGAACTCAAACTGGTTTTCGCGTTTTCGTTAGGCTTTGAATCGATTTTGCTGAGGTTGAGGAAAAGAGTATGAAGGCTTCGATTTTTGGTCAGGAAATGAAAGAGAGAAATCACTGTTTTATTTGCTCGATCTGAAAATGGAAGGAGGCTCGGGCTTTTAAAGAGAAGGGTGTGGCTTTTGAATTTAACAACAAGGCTCTGGGATTTTCTCCTTGTTGTTCTTGCTAGTGGCCATGTAAAAATAGAAGAGGGGCGCGGGTGTGGAATCGAACAGCCAGGCCCTCCTTGGTGTTCTGTTTATATCCAATAAAGATTTTTATTTATTTTATTTTTATTTTATTTAAGTTAAACCGATATCCTTTAATTAAAATACACCCGTGATTTCAAACTCATTTCTGAACCCAACAACTGTCAATCCTAGGGTAATACCACTGTTTTGGACACACTGCGATAGGTATCGAAGTCCAGTTCGATCATCCGAAACCGATATTAATTTAAATTGATATAAATTAAATTCAACACAATTTATTCCACGGAAATAAATTAATATTATTATTCAAATTCAAACAGAAGTTTGAATTGATTTTCTGAATTGTTTCTAATTCAGTTTCAACTTCTCGAACTGACGTATTACGATAATTTAATATATTCGATATAAAATCGAAATTGATTATTAAATTGATAGCTCAAATATAAAATTCCACTTATATTATCCACCTAATATTTAAATTAAATATTAAATATTTAAAATTAACCCATAAGAATCCGGGTCATTACAATCTTCCCCACTTAAAATAATTTCGTCCTCGAAATTGCTAAGGTAGAAAAAGTGCTACAAACCCATTTATTTTCAAAATCTTATTTATGTTGATACTCAACACTTCAAACTTCCTTACGTCTCTCTTTCGAATAAATCCCTGTTCGATACTCCTCCCTTCGAATAACTATATTCGATAATCTTTCTTTCGAATAACTAGATTCGAAAACCTTTCTTCGAATAAACTATATTCGATTTACTCTATTCAATTTACTCTATTTGATTAGCTCTTTTCACTTAACTCCTTCCGAATAAGCTATATTCGATAACTCCTTTAACTCTATTCGAATAAACTATATTCGATTAACTCCTTTAATTATATTCGAATAACTAATATTCGATTAACTCCTTTAACTCTATTCGAATAAACTATATTCGATTAACTCCTTTAATTATATTCGAATAACTAATATTCGATTTAACTCCATTCGCTTGACTTTAGATCGCAGCGATCACAATGGTTACGCCTGATTCCCCCCCAGGAAACGTCCGACCGCCCTAGGCTATCTGCAGCCGTGCGAATTACGCTAGCAGTCGTACGAAATGGTAACTTATCCTGAGTAACTATGTTTGACTAACCCTATCTCAATAACTATATTCGATCAACTTTAATTGAATAACTAACATTCAATTAAATCCTAATTCGATTAACGATGTTCAATTAACTCTATCTGGTTAACTCTTAATTTGAATAACAAATATTCGATAAATTCTAATTAAATAACGAATATTCAATTAACTCTACGGATTAACCCTAACTGATTAACTCTAACTGGTTAATACTTACTCTAATCGATTTATTCTAACTTTAATCGATTATTTCTATCTCTAATCGACTTCTCCTATTCAAATAACTACTATTGGATAGCGTTTATTCATTTATAAAGATTTACTTTTAGTAACGGTTCTTCACTTTATAAATGTTCTCTTTAATAACGTTACTTCACTTATACAAGTGTTGTGTACCCCTTCTATTTCAAACTATCGGTGTTAAAAACCAATATCTCTCCTCTATATAAGTTCAGACTTATATATTCCATTTATCGAATGATAGATATTTAATTTTAATTTATAAACTGTTATTTATAAATTAATCTTTTCTAATTATCTGTTAAAACAGAATTCCATTTTCCATTCATCTTCTAAATATTCCTTTGATTAAATTCTATTTATTTAACAAATAAATATCTCATCTATAACATTCTATTTATTTACTATAAATAAATATTTCCATTGAATCTATTTGTAAATGTTTAACAAATATTTCTCCTCCTATTTGTTTGCACATAACTTCCTTTGTATTTGTTTTACAAATATATTTCCTTTATATTTGTTTTACAAATATAATTTCTTTTTAACTCTTTTGATTTTTCCTTTATTCACACCCAATTCATATTTCATTCACATTGATTTTACTCAATTTATTCATTTCGATCCATTTAACTTACTTAAGTTAAATTTAATTTCAATCATTCAAATTCCCATTAACTAGTTGCTAATTAACCGTTTTGCCTATTTCACCCTTTTTATTTGAATATAACTTGTTCAAATGTATGTCGACTTAATTATAACTAATCTAATTATATTTTCAACTCGAGTTATATATTCGATTTCGAATATAAATTCTCAATTTCTTTCACTTATCCAAAAATCCAATTTCGATACAAATTTCCTTTAACTAATTATTTTCCCATTTTAGTTAATTCTATTTAACCATTTAAAATATGATTTTTGTCTTTAAAATCATTTCACTTACTTCACTGAAGTTCATATTTATTTTATATCTCCAGTCTGGATTTTTCTAATGCCAATTCGGATTTTATTTCCTAAAAATCCTTCTATTTATTTAATTAAACCGTTATGGTTTTATAATGGTTCTGGCGCTGCTTTTCTAAAAAATTGATTTTGATATAACTCAAAATCTATACGATGAAATCCAGATTTTTCTCTTTCATTAGAAAACTATTGTTCAACCGGTCCCGACGATTCTTGTTTCAAAGATTTCCGACTTCAATTGAGTTCTGTATACTAAATTGAAGTTCGAATCGCCAATTTACGAACTGTCGCGCTATGGCAAGCTTGTTTTAATTATATTTATAAATATAAACGTTCTAACTTTGTTTATAATAAATTCAACTTCATTCTGATATATTTTTAATATATATCCAATCCATTTCACATAATAATCCCGATCTATTTCACTTCTAATATTCAAATCCTATATCTTAATTTAAAATATTCAAATTCCATTTGAATTTCTTTATTCAAACTCTATATTATTTCCTTCTATTCAATTTCTATTTGAATTTTTCTTCTATTCAAATTCTATTTCAATTCCTTATCTTCAAATTCTATTTGAATTTCTTATCTTAAATTTCAATTTGAAATCCTTTATTCAAAATCCATTTCAAATCCCTTATTCAAATTCCTTTTGAAATCCTTTATTCAATTTCTATTTAAATTCCTTTGTTCCATTTCTATTTGAAATCCTTTGAATTTGAATTCTATTTTAACTCCTTTGAATTCAAATTCTATATCAAACTTTAAATTTTCTTTGAATTCTAATATTCAACCTCCACTTTATATCCTCTTTGAAATTCTATTTAACCAAATTCCATTTGAATTCTAATATTCAAATCTCTATTTGACTTTTCTTTATTCAAATCCATTTGAATTCCTTTGAATTCAAATTCCATTTCAATTTTTCTTATACAATTTCTATTTGAATTTTCTTTATTCAAACTCATTTGAATTCCTTTGAATTCAAATTCTATTTCACTTCTATTTGAATTATATATATATTCAAATTCCTTTATTTTACTTCTATTTGAAATCTATATTCCAATTCTCATTTCAAAATTCCTTTGAAGTTATATAAATATATACATATATTTATATCTATCTCAAATTCAAAACATTTGAATTTTCAAACAACTTGTTTCTTTTCAAACAAATTCCATCAAAACTTTTCTAAGGCAGCAATTCATCACTTAGATACTCGAAAATGAACACTGATGATGTTGCGACCATCATCAGAATTATTTCCCAGCTACTGAATGAGTTCAGTGCTATATTTCTTTCAAAATCCATTTAGAAAAATATTTTCCAAACTCCCAGGATTTTGAATTCTAAATTCTGGTTGGAAATCAAATTTCAATTTATCACATTTGTATATTTGATTTCATATACAAATTCCATTGGTTATATATAACTATTTCTGTTTTAATATCTCATTCGATTATAATCCTAACAATCAACTCAACTATTTTAAAAAGAATATCGTGTCCAATCTCCTGTTCAAGTGTTTATAAACTCCTATCGACATCGTGGCGTCCCACGATTCGATCAAAATTCATGATTCACTCAACAGACTAGTCAACACAATATAAAACGGTTTTTATATCAAATAACAAATACGCTCTCTCGTATATATATACACTCAACTCATTCTAGGATACTACTGATCCTATCTCTAATGAGCACATTCCAACAAGCCTAGGTATTCGCTTAACCTAAGCTCTGATACCAACTGTAATGACCCAGATTTCCGTAACATCAGAGTTGACTATATACATCATACGTCCAACCCAAATATCACGAAAATACGGAACATATTTTTTTTAGAAGAAAGAGATAGAAGAAGAACAGAAATAACAACACAGAATCTCACATCGCAGCGGAACAAAATATAATATATCATAACTTTGAAATACAAAATCTTAACTGTATAACATACACTTATCAGAGTACAACACTTACAACACAACGAAACAAAACTATAACTAGATAACGCTGAAGCCTCCTGCTCCAAGCTCCTTTAGATATATCTGAAAAATCCTGAACAACTTGACTGCCCGTACAAATTTTGGCACCCAAGTCAAAGAAAGGTTTTCGAATCTAGTTATTCGAAAGAGAGATTATTGAATATAGTTATTAGAAGGGAAGAGTTATCGAATAGGGATTTATTCGAAAGAGAGTTACGTAAGGAAGTTTGAAATGTTGAGTATCAACATAAATAAGTTTTGAAAAGATAAATGGGTTTGTAGCACTTTTTCTACCTTAGCAATTTCGAGGACGAAATTATTTTAAGTGGGGAAGATTGTAATGACCCGGATCCTTAGGGGTTAATTTTAAAATATTTAATATGGATTTAAATATTGAGTTAAGTAAATAAATCAAATTTTATAGGGAGTTATCGATTTAAAAATCAATTTCAATTTAATATTGAAAATATTAAATTATCAGAATAAGAAAATGGATTTAGTTGAATTCAAATTTTTATTTGAATTGAAAACAGTTCGAATAATTAATATGAAATTTTAACGGTAATAATATTTGAATATTATCGAGGAGAATAAATAGTTTGAAAATTTAATTAATTGTTTTGAATTAAATTTATATCAGTTTAAAATTTATATCTTCCACAGACGATCGAATCAGACTTCGTGACCTATCCCGGTGTGTCCGAAATAGCGGTTTTACCTTAGGAATGTCAGTCGGTGGGTTCAGATAGAAGTTTGAAATCAAAGTGATAATTTAAATATAAGGAAACGAGAGTATGAGTATAATTAGAATTTGTTATTTTGCAAGTTAAAATATATTTGAACATGTCATGTTCAAATATGAAGGTGAAATAGACTGAAGAGTTAATTAACAAATTAATTAACGAATTTAGTTAAAACGATTGGTATAGTTAAAATAGATTGGACGGGTATAGACATACAGGAGACAGGTTTGGAATAAAGTATAGAAGTGAAATAAATAGAATGCCCGACAAAAAGGTACGTATTTAATTCATATATGGGATTTTATGCGCCGTATCGGCAAGCCGCTTGGCTTTTTCTTTTTCTTTTTGAGATGAGAAGGACCGGGAAAGCTATTTGAAATTTCCCGATGCTCCCGGTACAAAGGAGGTTATGGCGAATTTTTCCGGGAATTTAAGGAGATAGAATATTTTTAAGATAATTTGATAGTTAGAAATTAACATATCAAAATATATAGAAGTCGATAAGAAAACGAACTTAGAAATAGAATAGTATAATAAAAAAGGAAGACTAGGAATAAAATCTAGTAAGAATAGAAAGAGAAAGTATATATGTGTTTAAAAGTGAAGAAGTAGTTGTATGGTATTGGTTATTCGAGTAAGTAGCCATATCTGTTTTGACGTTATAAATGTTATTCAGTCAAGGTCTGAGAGGTAGTTATACCCCAACTTGATTAATTTCATTATTAACAATAAACAGTAAGATTTCAAGCTCGAAGATCAATGTTGAATAAGAGTTAATGGAATATAGTATTTGGGTTGTCGTAACGATGTTTTACACATCATCCGTTTTAACCCAAATAAATGTAAGCTTGGAAATAGAATAATGAATATTTCCTAGTATAGAAAATAAAGGAAGGCAATATTCGGAAATGTTTTCCAATTAACGTAAAAGGGCAATATGGTTATTGAAAATATTTGGTTAACAAATATTGATAAAGAAATAGAGAAATGATTTGATTAATGAAATATTAATTAAAGGCTCAGTGATTGTTGGATGTTTGGATGAACACTTGTTTTATTCGATAGTTAAATCATCGACTATCGAAACACTTGTTTTTATTCGATAGTTAAATCACAGACTATCGAAGTTTTGACCATCGTTGTCAATATGGAGAGACCGGTTGGATTATTATCCGAAGAACCACTCCGTATTGGCAGTAGCGTGCGAATTTGATTATATAAAGATAATCGAAGACGGAGTGGAGTGCAAATACTTTTTCTATTAATAGAAACAGTGCCTTCAGTTCATCCTGTTCCTGGGTGACTTGTATGGATGAATGTCTGATAGAGTATTTCCAGAAAGATCACGTACATTGATTTCTTCAACTGTACCAAGAGTGGAAGCGGAGGAGGAAACTTCTTTTAGCTGACACGTAATGTACTGTTGAGAACGTCAACCGGTGATTTGATGGATTTGACGATGTGGCATTCGAAGTAAATCTGGAGTGATGATAAAGCGTAGCTTCTAGACTCATCAACCGGTAAATGATAGAAATCGGGCAGGTAACATGGCTATGTAGGTCGCACCTATTAGGGTGTGTAATCACCTGATCTAGAGTTTCATTTACTTCTAAAAATCTATTGTCGATGCTGTCCCATTCGGGAAACGGTTGCTGATCCCAACCGTTGGTGATATACATTCGATACACTCAAGCGAAATGAGTGGTCGGTCATGTGTGGCTGAGTTGCAAGATGTTCTTGTTGAACTCGGTGTATTCTCCTCTAGAGATATACCAGCGGAAGGTGGTTCCATACCTTGTCATGGTTGGAAATCAAATACCCAATACGTGCTTGCGGTTTATGATTGTATATATATGTGGAACGTGAGATGCAAACGTTCCACTAGACTGTTATTTACTTGATTTAGACATTATTATAATATCAAAAGAGTTTTGATATAATGATTATCGTTCCTTTCAAAAGAGATTTTTGAAAGTTAAATCAAGTGTTGGATTCTCATAAGGGAAAAACCCGTTCCGTGTTATACGGCGTGGTCTTATGAGATATCATTTAGTTTTCTGAAACTGTTTTAAACTGTTTACTCATACTAGTCCCATGACTGACCCGGAGTTTATTTGTTTTGTTCTACCTAAACTCTTGGGTGCCTAAATTTGTACGGACAGTCAAGTAGTTCAGGATTTTTCAGATATTTCTAAAGGAGCTTGGAGCAGGAGGCTTCAGCGTTATCTAATTATAGTGTTGTTCCATTGTATTGTAAGTGTTGTACTCTGATAAGTGTATGTTATACAGTTAAGATTTTGTATTTCAAAGATATGATATATTATATTTTGTTCCGCTGCGATGTGAGATTCTGCGTTGTTATTTCTATTCTTCTTCTATCTCTTTCTTCTAAAAAAAATGTTCCGTATTTTCGTGATATCTGGGTTGGACGTATGATGTATATAGTCAACTCCGATGTTACGGAAATCTGGGTCATTACAGTTGGTGTGACCGGGTTGCAAGATGTTCTTGTTGAACCCAGTGTATTCCTCTCTAGAGGTACACAAGCGAAAGGTGGTTCCATACCTTGTCATAGTTGGAAATCCATTACCCAATACGTGCTTATGGTTTTGATTGTATACTATATATGTAGAACGTGAGATGAAAGCGTTTCTGCTAGATGATTATTATATTGTGTTGATAGACATTATTGTAATATCAAAAGGTTTTTGATATAAAGATAATTTGGATTCTCATAAGGGAAAAACCCGTTCCGTTATGCGGCGTGGTCTTATGAAATATCGTTTACTTGTTCGAACTGTTTTAAACTGTTTTACTCATACCAGTCCCATGACTGACCCGGAGTTTACTTTGTTGTTTTCCCTAAACTCTTGGGTGCCTAAATTTGTATGGGCAGTCAAGTAGTTGGGATTTTACAGATACACTTGAAGAGCTTGGAGCAGGAGGCTTCAGGATCATATAGCTATAGTTAGTTCCACTGTGTTGTAAGTGCTGTACTTTGATAATGATATGTATATTCAAGTACAGATTTGTATTTCAATGTTATGTTATAAAATTTATTTATTCGTTCCGCTGTGAGGTTCTTGTTACTCTGATGTTGTGTTCTTCTTCTTCTTTTATTCTAAGTTTCTATCTTATCTATTCTCACCCTCTAACTTCTTTCACTAATTACCAGGATTTTTCGATGTTTTGGTTATCGACATCGTGTTTATGTCGATAACCAAAGTCTCTCAAAATCCGGGTCGTTACAGTTGGTATCAGAGCCCAGATTTCCGTAACATCAGAGTTGACTATATACATCATACGTCCAACCCAAATATCACGAAAATACGAAACATTTTTTTTAGAAGAAAGAGGTAGAAGAAGAACAGAAATAAAAACACAGAATCTCACATCGCAGCGGAACAAAATATAATATATCATATCTTTGAAATACAAAAATCTTAACTGTATAACATGCACTTATCAGAGTACAACACTTACAACACAGCGGAACAAAATTCTATATAACTAACGCTGAAGCCTCCTGCTCCAAGCTCTTTAGATATATCTGAAAAATCCTGAACTACTTGACTGCCCGTACAAATTTAGGCACCCAAGAGTTTAGGTAGAACAAAACAAAATAAACTCCGGGTCAGTCATGGGACTGGTATGAGTAAACAGTTTAAAACAGTTTCAGAAAACTAAATGATATCTCATAAGACCACGCCGTATAACACGGAACGGGTTTTTCCCTAATGAAAATCCAAACACTTGACTTATCTTTATATCAAAACTCTTTTGATATTATAATAATGTCTAAATCAAGTAGATAACAATCTAGTGGAACGTTTGCATCTCACGTTCCACATATGTAATATACAATGAAAACCCCAAGCACGTATTGGGTAATGGATTTCCAACTATGACAAGGTATGGAACCACCTTCCGCTGGTATATCTCTAGAGGAAACTACACCGAGTTCAACAAGAACATCTTGCAACTCAGCCACACATGACCGACCACTCATTTCGCTTGAGTGTATCGAATGTATATCACCAACGGTTGGGATCAGCAACCGTTTCCCGAATGGGACAGCATCGACAATAGATTTTTAGAAGTAAATGAAACTCTAGATCAGGTGATTATACATCCTAATAGGTGCGACCTACGTAGCCATGCTGCTTGCCCAATTTCTGTCATTTACCAGTTGATGAGGCTAGAAGCGACGCTTTATCATCACACAAGATTCACTTCGAATGTCACATCGTCAGATCCATCGAAAATCACTAATTGATGTCTACAACAGTACATTACGTGTCAGCTAAAAGAAGTTTCCTTCTCCGCTTCCACTCTTGGTACAGTTGAAGAAATCAATGTACGTGACCTTTCTGGAAATACTCTGTCAGACATTCATCCATACGAGTCACCCAGGAACAGGATGAGCCGAAGGCACGATTCTATTTATAGAAAAAGTCCTTGCACTCTACTCCGTCTTTGATTATCTTTATATAATCTGATTCGCACGCTACTGCCAATACGGAGTGGTTCTTCGGATAATAATCCAACCGGTCTCTCCATATTGACAACGATGGTCAAAACTCCGATAGTCTATGATTTAACTATCGAATAAAAACAAGTGTTTCGATAGTCGATGATTTAACTATCAAATAAAACAAGTGTTCATCCAAACATCCAACAATCAGTGAGCCTTTAATTAATATTTCATTAATTAAATCACTTCTCTATTTCTTTATCAATATTTGTTAACCAAATATTTTCAATAACCATATTGGCCTTTTCTATTATTTGGAAAACATTTCCGAATACCGCCTTCCTTTATTTTTCTAAGCTTAGAAAATATCTTCTATTTCCAAGCTTACATTTATTTGGGTTAAAACGGATGTTGTGTAACACATCGTTACGACAACCCAAATACTATATTCAACTAACTCTTATTCAACATTGATCTTCGAGCCTGAAATCTTACTGTTTATCTGTTAATAATGAAATAAATCAAGTTGGGGTATAACTACCTCTCAGACCTTGACTGAATAACATTTATAACGTCAAAACAGATATGACTACTTACTCGAATAACCAATACCATACAACTACTTCTTCACTTTTAAACACATATATACTTTCTCTTTCTATTCTTACTAGATTTTATTCCTAGTCTTTCTTTTTGACTATACTATTCTATTTCTAAGTTCGTTTTCTTATCGACTTCTATATATTTTGATATGTTAATTTTTAACTATCAAGTTATCTTAAAAATATTCTATCTCCTTTAATTCCCGGAAAAATTCGCCATAACCTCCTTTGTACCGGGAGCATCGGGAAATTTCAAATAGCTTTCCCGGTCCTTCTCATCTAAAAAGAAAAAGAAAAAGCCAAGCGGCTTGCCGATACGGCGCATAAAATCTCATATATGAATTAAATATGTACCTTTTTGTCAGGCATTCTATTTATTTCACTTCTATACTTTATTCCATACCTGTCTCCTATATGTCTATACCTGTCCAATCTATTTTAACTATACCAATCGTTTTAACTAAATTTGATAAATAAACTTGTTACTTAACTCTTCAGTCTATTTCACCTTCATATTTGAACAAGACATGTTCAAATATATTTTAACTTGCATATTAACAAATTTTGATTATAATCATACTCTCGTTTCCTTATCGACTTCTTATTCAAATTCCAATTCAATTCTATATGAATTCTCTTTATTTAAACCTCATTTGAATTATATTTTCAAATTCTATAGTTTAAAGTCCATTTGAATTCTATATTCAAATTCTATAGTTCTAAAGTCCATTTGAATTCTGTATTCAAATTCTATATTCAAAGTCTATTTGAATTCTCTGCATTATTTATAAACAACGTTTATAACTTCAATTCAAATCCCACCTTTCCATTTATAAACAACGTTTATAAATTCAATTCAAATCCCATATTTTCATTTATAAACAAAGTTTATAAATTCGATTCAAATCCCATCTTCCATTTATAAACAAAGTTTATAAATTCGATTACTTGTTTTATATACCTTCAAAACAAGTTAATATTTTCTGTAGTTTTATTTAAAATTCAAATTCTATTTATAAATATAGAATTTCCTTTTTAAATACCAAATACCCTTTCCGATATTTTTATGAATCAATATTCAAGCCCCAGGGATATTTTAAACAATCAAATCAACCAATTTTCAATCATTTGATTTTTAACACATCATATATGAATATATTTGAAATCAAACAAACAAACAAACAAACAGAATATATATATATTTTTGAAGAATCCAGCTGGATTCCTCCAACCTGTTTTCCTGCATCCACAGATGTTAGCACATAAATAATACCTATCCTGCTTCGAGGCAGGATATCGCGGTATAGAAGGTCATCCACTAATCATAGCGTGGGGCGTATAGGGTAATCATCCGCTATGAAACTGTGGGCATCCGCTAATGATACTGCGGGAATCCAACCAATCATCAACCCAATATATATATATATAATAGTCAACCAATCCTAAATAACTATATATATTTTAAAACAATCAGACAGCATTCAAACAAGCACAGACAATTATTTTTAACTATATTAAAATAAATTTCTAAATAAAAGGTGAGTGAGGTTTACTCACCGTGATTTTTCCTTTGTCGAATACCCAGCTTTTTGAATTATCTAATCCTTAGCTGACTCGGAAAAATCTTTGATCAAACCCAGCTCATAGGTTTCGGAAACCAAACGTGACTTGTGTTTGCCTATGTACTTTTCCGAACCTCGTATAAATCCATTTACGATTTATATAAGTTTGATATAATTTAAACTAACTAAATTCAATTAAGGAGGACCATTAACTAAAATATTTTTATATTTAAATTACCTTAATCCCCTTTAAAAATCACCTTCTTCCCTACGACTAAAACCCACCCTGAATCCCAATGTCTCGCTTCAAACCCACTGCTCCTTATCTTCTCCGACATCATGCTTCAGTACAAAAGATAACACCTGCATCCAACCATAGTCACCATCTATATCCACCGACCTGCCTTGGGACCACCAATCAAGGCTGTAACATTAATCTTCTTGAATTCCACTGCATTCAAACTTGCTTCCGGTTCATCCATCACTGCCATGAACTTCGATCTCCCCTCTTATTGCCTGTAACTTACCCACATACAGCAACAAAATTTGCCAAATGAAACTCTCCCCCTCTTCCTCCATACTTGCCTAAATCGAGACCTAACTTCACCGTGCCCCTCACTATTTGAATCTCCATCATTTTATCACTAAAAATCGACGCCCGACAACAAACTGAAGATCGTGACCTCCCCCCAGGATACAATAACTTGCGACTTTGAACCCCAATAAAAATTGTGAACCGCTTCTAGATGTTGCAGGTCGATACTTCTTTGTTTCGAATCCGTTCAAGACCTCAACGAATGAATCTTGACCATCCGATTTTGTAACTCACTGTATCGCCACAGTCAACTGATAATCCTCCCAACTACAAATCGAGCATGCTTACTCTGATGCCCTAACCTGCTATTCGAACTCGAGCTTCCCCCATAGCTTATCTCTCATCGCGATTTTGAACCTCGGCTTGGAACTCGAGAAGGATTCCTGAAGCCGTCGATTCAATTTGCAAGAAAAATGGAGGGCGGCATTGATTTTTGCTTTGCCTGATAATGAAGAAAAATAGAAAGGAGATAAAAGGGGACGTCGTGATTTTATACAGGAAGAAGGAGGACGTGTTGCTTTTTAGCCCTTTTGAACTTGAGGAGAAGAAAAGGCCACAGGTTTTGTTAAATTTGTGGAAGACAAAGGAGGCACAGTTGTTTTGTTTTGGTCCACACAACACTGGTATTTTATTTTATTAAATTTGTTTTTGAAATGGTATCCTCTAATTAAAACCCTTCGTGATTCCGAACACTTTTCTGAACTCAACAACTGTCAATCCTAGAGTAATACCACCATTCCAGACACACTGGGATAGGTCACGAAGCTCCATTCGATCGTCTGGAACAAATACCAATTTAAATTGATATAATTTAAATTTCAAACTATTTAAATTCTTCGATAATAATTTAATATTATTATCGTTATAAATTCAAATAAAATTTCCTATTAATTATTTGAACTGTTTTTAATTCAAATTTATTCTGTTAATTTAATATATTCGATATTAAATCGAAATTGATTTTTAAATTAATAACTTAATATAAAATTTCATTTATATTATCCAACCCAATATTTAAATTAAATATTAAATATTCAAAAATTAACCCATAAGGATCCGGGTCATTACAATCTTCCCCACTTAAAATAATTTCGTCCTCGAAATTGCTAAGGTAGAAAAAGTGCTACAAACCCATTTACTTTTCAGAACTTATTTATGTTGATACTCAATATTTCAAACTTCCTTACGGGTCAATTTATTATAAACAAAGTTAAAATGTTTATATTTATAAATATAATTAAAACGAGCTCGTCGTAGCGCGGCAGTTCGTAAATTGGCGATTCGAACTTCAATTTAGTATACAGAACTCAATTGAAGTCGGAATTCTTTGAAACAAGAATCGTCGGGACCGGTTGAATAATAGTTTTCTAATGAAAGAGAAAAATTTGGATTTCATCGTATAGATTTTGAGTTATGTCAAAATCAAATTTTTAGAAAAACAGCGCCAGAACCATTATAAAACCATAACGGTTTAATTAAATAAACAGAAGGATTTTTAGGAAATAAAATCCGAATTAGCATTAGAAAAATCCAGGCTGGATATATAAAATAAATATGAAATCCAGTGAAGTAAGTGAAATGATTTTTAAGACAAAAATCATATTTTAAATGGTTAAATAGAATTAACTAAATTGGAAAATAATTAGTTAAAGGAAAGTTGAATCGAAATTGGGTTTTTGGATAAGTGAAAGAGATTGAGAATTTATATTCCAAATCGAATATATAACTCGAGTTGAAAATATAATTAGATTAGTTTATAATTAAGTTAACATATATTTGAATAAGTATATTCAAATAAAAAGGGTGAAATAGGCAAAACGGTTAATTGGCAACTAGTTAATGGGAATTTGAATGATTGAAATTAAATTTAACTTAAGTAAGTTAAATGGATCGAAATGAATAAATTGAGTAAAATCAGTGTGAATGAAATATGAATTGGGTGTAAAGAAAGGAAAAACCAAAAGAGTTAGAATATATTTGTAAATCAAATATAAAGGAAATATATTTGTAAAACAACATAGAGGAGATATATTTATGAAATCAAATATAAAGGAAATCATTTGTAAAACATTTACAAATGAAATTGTAAAGAAAATATTTGTAAAACCAAATACAAAGGAATTTAGGTGCAAACAAATAGAATTTAAAAGGAAAATATTTGTAAAACATTTACAACTAGAATTTAAAAGGGGAATATCTGTCAAACATTTACAAATAGAGTAAATGGAAATATTTATTTATAGAAAATAAATAGAATGTTATAAATGAGATATTTATTTGTTAAATAAATAGAATTAAGCAAAGGAATATTTAGAAGATGAATAGAAAATGGAAATCTGTTTTTAACAGATAAATAGAAAAGATTAATTTATAAATAACAGTTTATAAATTAAATTAAATATTCATCATTCGATAGATGGAATATATAAGTCTGAACTTATATAGGGGAGAGATATTGGTTTTTAACACCGATAGTTTTAAATAGAAGGGGTACACAACACTAGTATAAGTGAAGTAACGTTATTAAAGAGAACATTTATAAAGTGAAGAACCGTTACTAAAAGTAAATCTTTATAAATGAATAAACGTTATCCAATAGGAGTTATTCGAATAGGAGAAGTCGATTAGTGTTAGAATAAATCGATTAGAGTAAGAATTAACCAGTTAGAGTTAATCGGTTAGGGTTAATCCGTAGAGTTAATTGAATATTAGTTATTCAATTAGAATTTATCGAATATTTGTTATTCAAATAAAGAGTTAACCAGATAAAGTTAATTGAACATAATTAATCGAATTAGAATTTAATTGAATGATAGTTATTCAATTAAAGTTGATCGAATATAGTATTGAGATAGAATTAGTCAAATATAGTTACTCAAGATAAATTGCCATTTTGTATGACTGCTAGCGTAATTCGCAGGGCTGCAGATAGCCTAGGGCGGTCGGATGTTTCCTGGGGGAATCAGGCGTAACCATTGTGATCACTGCGATCTAGAGTCAAGCTAGTGGAGTTAAACTGAATATTTGTTTATTCGAATAGAATTAAAGGAGTTATCGAATATAGTTTATTCGAAAGAAGTTATCGAATATTAGTAAATCGAAGGAGTTATCGATTATTAGTTAATCAAAGGAGTTATCGAATATAGCTTATTCGGAGGGAGTTAAGTGAAAAGAGCTAATCAAATAGAGTTAATTGATAAGAGAAAATAATAGAGTAAATCGAATATAGTTTATTCGAAGAAAGGTTTTCAAATCTAGTTATTCGAAAGAGAGATTATCAAATATAGTTATTCGAAGGGAGGAGTTATCGAATAGGGATTTATTCGAAAGAGTTGCGTAAGGAAGTTTGAAATGTTGAGTATCAACATAAATAAGTTTTGAAAAGATAAATGGATATGTAGCACTTTTTCTACCTTAGCAATTTCGAGGACGAAATTATTTTAAGTAGGGAAGATTGTAATGACCCGGATTTTTCGAACAGTTTAGTTAAATATTTAATATGAATTTAAATAGTGAGTTGATAATATAAACAAAATTTTATATTAAAGTTATTGATTTAAAAATTGATATACGATTTATTTCGAATACATATAATTATCGTAATACAAATTATACTGAAATCAAAGTTAAAACTGAATCGAATAATTCAGATGATCAGTGTCAGTCCGTTCGAAATATAAAAGCGATAATATTTATTTATTTTCGAAGAATATATCATTTTGAATTTAATTGTTATTGATTTAAATTAATATCTTATCTAGACGATAAAATAGAGCTTTGAAACCCATCCCAGTAGGTTCATAATGGTGGTTTAACCTTAGGAAGAACTGTTGTTGGGTTTAGAAAGGAGTTCGAACACACAGGGTAATTTAAATTATGTGAAACCGGTTTAAAACAAAACCCGTGGCTCCTTCATTTCCACACACCAAACCAAACCATGCTTTCTTCCTTACCACAAAATATAACATCCCGTGCTCTCTTTAACTCCACAGAATAATGGCATCGCTGTCCCATTTTAAAACCGCACCCTCTTCTATTTATAAAACCACGCTTCCTTTTATTTTTCCATTTCGATCTTCTGGGAAAAAAGGAGGCAGGGCTCGAATACTTTTGCCAACGTCGATCTAGGTATCACGACACCTTATTGAGGTGCGATAAAGGGGCTACTCGATTTGTGGGGTGCGAATGGCTAGTCTGAAACTCGAGATTTGGGTTAACGCGATGTGGTGGAGCTCGAGATGGCGTTTCAATCGACGGCAAGTGGATCTGGTGCTCTGCAATTGGGGTTCAGTCATCGCGACCTGGAGTTGATGAGGATGGGGCGTCGCGATCTACTATGATTAATGGTAGGGCACGTTGAAAGAGCGAGTTACGGTGAACTCGATGCGCTGAGATGGTCGGAGGCCCTCAGGGAAGTCACGATTTTTGGATTTCGGAATTCCAATGGACGATGAGCAAGGTACCGCGATGATATCTGGTTGCGTACGATTCTGGAGAAGGCTGAGTACATTAGGGGTTCGAGTACTTTACAGTAAGGAAGATGATAATGAAAACAAGAAAAAATCAAGGTATTTTTCTTAGTTAGTAATTAATTTTTAATTTCATTTAATAATCTGATAGCTAAAACAATGAATATAAATCGTTAATTTTTAGGATATCTTATCGAATTTAATCAGTCATTTAATCCGTAATTTGCGGGATAACAAATCAGGAACTAAAATGGAAATCAGAAATTTGATCGGAATAATTATCAAGGTGAGTAAAACTCACGTGTTAAATTTATTTTTAGCGTTAAAAATATATTGTTGATTGGTCTGTATGCATTGAGTATTCATATGGCATGTTTAAATATATATTAGTTATTTAGGGGATATATATATATATATATAAATATATATATATATATATATATTGGGTTGATGATTGGTTGGATTTCCGCAGTTTCATTAGCGGATGCCCGCAGTTTCATAGCGGATGATTACCCTATACGCCCCACGCTATGATTAGTGGATGACCTTCTATACCGCGATATCCTGCCTCGAAGCAGGATAGGTATTATTTATGTGCTAACATCTGTGGATGCAGGAAAACAGGTTGGAGGAATCCAACTGGATTCCTCAAAAATATATTATCTGTTGTTTGTTTGGTTTCATATGTATATTCATATATGATGTGTTAAAAATCAAATGATTGAAAATTGGTTGATTTGATTGTTTAAATATCACTGGGGCTTGGGATATTGATTTATAAAATACCCTGAAAGGGTATTTGAGATTTAATAATTGAATTCTAATTTTATAAATAGGATTTGAATTTTTAAAAAACTATAGGAAATATTTACTTGTTTTGAAGATATATAAAACGAGTATAGAATTTATAAACTTTGTTTATAAAGGAAAATATGGGATTTGAATCGAATTTATAAACTTTGTTTATAAAGGAAAATATGGGATTTGAATCAAATTTATAAACTTTGTTTATAAAGGAAAATCTGAGATTTGAATTGAATTTATAAACATTGTTTATAAATGGAAAGGTGGGATTTGAATTGAAGTTATAAACGTTGTTTATAAATAAATGCAGAGAATTCAAATAGAATTTGAATAGATTTGAATATAGAAATTCAAATGGACTTTAAACTAAGATTTGAATATAGAAATTCAAATGGACTTTAAACTATAGATTTGAATATAGAAATTCAAATGGACTTTAAACTATAGATTTGAATATAGAAATTCAAATGGACTTTAAACTATGGATTTGAATAAAGAAATTCAAATGGACTTTTAACGATTTGAATATAGGATTCAAATGGAATTTAGACAATAGAATTTGAATAGATTTGAATAATAGAATTCAAATGGAGTTTAACTATAGAATTTGAATATAGAATTCAAATGAAGTTTAAATATAGGGATGAAAATAGAATTCAAATGAAGTTTAAATAAAGAGAATTCAAATAGAATTGAATTGGAATTTGAATAGAGAAGTCGATAAGGAAACGAGAGTATGAGTATAATTAAAATTTGTTAATATGCAGTTAAAATATATTTGAACATGTCATGTTCAAATATGAAGGTGAAATAGACTGAAAAGTTAAGTAACAGATTTAATTAACAAATTGAGTTAAAACGATTGGTATAGTTAAAATAGATTGGACAGGCATAAATATACAGGAGACAGGTATGGAATAAAGTATAGAAGTGAAATAAATAGAATGCCCGATAAAAAAGGTACGTATTTAATTCATATATGAGATTTTATGCGCCGTATCGGCTAGCCGCTTGGCTTTTTCTTTTCTTTTTTTTGAGATGAGAAGGACCGGGAAAGCTATTTGAAATTTCCCGATGCTCCCGGTACAAAGGAGGTTATGGCGAATTTTTCCGGGAATTTAAGGAGATAGAATATTTTTAAGATAATTTGATAGTTAGAAATCAACGTATCAATATATATAGAAGTCGATAAGAAAACGAACTTAGAAATAGAATAGTATAATCAAAAAGGAAGACTAGGGATAAAATCTAGTAAGAATAGAAAGAGGAAGAGTATACGTGTTTAAAAGTGAATCAGTAGTTGTATGGTTTTGATTATTAAAGTAAGTAGTCATATCTGTTTTGATGTTATAAATGTTATTCAGTCAAGGTATGAGAGGTAGTTATACCCCAACTTGATTGATTTCATTATTAATAGATAAACAGTAAGATTTCAGGCTCGAAGATCAATGTTGAATGAGAATTAGTTGAATATAGTATTTGGGTTGTCGTACCGATGTTTTACACAACATCCGGTTTAACCCAAATAAATGTAAGCTTGGAAATAGAATAATAAATATTTCAATAGTTAGAAAATAAAGGAGGCGATATATGAAAATATTTGGTTAACAAATATTGATAAAGAAATAGAGAAGAGATTTAATTAATGGAATATTAATTAAAGGCTCACTGATTTGTTGGATGTTTGGATGAACACTTGTTTTCTTCGATAGTTAAATCATCGACTATCGAAACACTTGTTTTATTCGATAGTTAAATCACAGACTATCGATGTTTTGACCATCGTTGTCAATATGGAGAGACCGGTTGGATTATTATCCGAAGAACCACTCCATATCGGTAGTAGCGAGCGAATCAGATTATATAAAGATAATTGAAGACGGAGTAGAGTGCAAGAACTTTTTCTATTAATAGAAATAGTGCCTTCAGTTCATCCTGTTCCTAGGTGGCGCGTATGGATGAATGTCTGACAGAGTATTTCCAGAAAGCTCACGTACATTGATTTCTTCAACCGTACCAAGAGTGGAAGCGGAGAAGGAAACTTCTTTTAGCTAACACGTAATGTATTATTGTAGACGTCAATCGGTGATTTGATGGATTTGACGATGTGGCATTCGAAGTGAATCTGGTGTGATGATAAAGCGTAGCTTCTAGCCTCATTAGCCGGTAAATGACAGAAATCGGGCAAGCAGCATGTCTATGTAGGTCGCACCTATTAGGGTGTATAATCACCTGATCTAGAGTTTCATTTACTTCTAAAATTCTATTGTCGATGCTGTCCCACTTGGGAAACGGTTGTTGATCCCAATCGTTGGTGATATACATTCGATACACCCAAGCGAAATGAGTGGTCGGTCATGTGTGGCTGAGTTGCAAGATGTTCTTGTTGAACTCGGTGTATTCTCCTCTAGAGATATACCAGCGGAAGGTGGTTCCATACCTTGTCATAGTTGGAAATCAAATACCCAATACGTGCTTGCGGTTTATGATTGTATATATATGTGGAACGTGAGATGCAAACGTTCCACTAGATTGTTATTTACTTGATTTAGACATTATTATAATATCAAAAGAGTTTTGATATAAAGATTATTATTCCTTTCGAAGGGATTTTGAAAGTTAAATCAAGTGGTTGGATTCTCATAAGGGAAAATCCCGTTCCGTGTTATACGGCGTGGTCTTATGAGATATCATTTAGTTTCTGAAACTGTTTTAAACTGTTTACTCATACCAGTCCCATGACTGACCCGGAGTTTATTTGTTTTGTTCTACCTAAACTCTTGGGTGCCTAAATTTGTACAGGCAGTCAAGTAGTTCAGGATTTTACAGATCTATCTAAAGGAGCTTGGAGCAGGAGGCTTCAGCGTTAGTTATATAGAGTTTTGTTCCGCTATGTTGTAAGTGTTGTACTCTGATAAGTGTATGTTATACAGTTGAGATTTTGTATTTCAAAAGTTATAATATATTATATTTTGTTCCGCTGCGATGTGAGATTCTGTGTTGTTATTTCTGTTCTTCTTCTATCTCTTTCTTCTAAAAAAATTGTTTCGTATTTTTCGTGATATTTGGTTTGGACGTATGATGTATACAGTCAACTCCGATGTTGGAATTTGCGGGTCATTACAGCAACTGTAACGACTCGGATTTTTAGCGACTTTGGTTATCGACATAAGCTCGATGTCGATGACCAAAACATCGAAAAATCCTGGTAATTAGTGGAAGAAATTAGAGGGTGAGGAAAGATAAGATAGAAACTTAGAATAGAAGAAGAAGAAGAACACAATATCAGAGTAACATGAATCTCACAGCGGAACGAATAAATATATTTCATAACATAACTTTGAAATACATATTTGTACTTGAATATACATATCATTATCAAAGTACAGCACTTACAACACAACGGAATAATAATAGCGATATAATTCTGAAGCCTCCTGCTCCAGCTCTTCAATGTATCTGTAAATCCCGACTACTTGACTGCCCATACAAATTTAGGCACCCAAGAGTTTAGGGAAACAACAAAGTAAACTCCGGGTCAGTCATGGGACTGGTATGAGTAAAAAAGTTTAAAACAGTTCAAGCAGGTAATTGATACCTCATAAGACCACGCCATATAACGGAATGGGTTTTTCCGTTATGAGAATCCAAATTATCTTTATATCAAAAACCTTTTGATATTATAATAATGTCTATCAACACAATATAATAATCATCTAGCAGAAACGCTTTCATCTCACGTTCTATATATATGGGATACAATCAAAATCGCAAGCACGTATTGGGTAATGGATTTTCAACTATGACAAGGTATGGAACCACCTATCGCTCGTGTACCTCTAGAGAGGAATACACTGGGTTCAACAAGAACATCTTGCAACCCGGCCACACATGACCGACCACTCATTTCGCTTGAGTGTATCGAATGTATATCACCAACAGTTGGGATCAGCAACCGTTTCCCGAATGGGACAGCATCAACAATAGATTTTTAGAAGTAAATGAAACTCTAGATCAGGTGATTATACACCCTACTTCGGTGCGACCGACTTAGCCATACTGCCTGCCCGATTTCTGTCATTTACCGGTTGATGAGGCTAGAAGCTACGCTTTATCATCACATCCGATTCACTTTGAATGCCACATTGTCAAATCCATCAAATCACCGATTGACGTCCTCAACCATACATTATGTGTTAGCTAAAAGAAGTTTCCTTCTCCGCTTCCACACTTGGTACAGTTGGAGAAATCAATATACGTGATCGTCCGAAAATACTCTGTCAGACATCCGTCCATACAAGTCACCCAGGAACAGGATGAACCGAAGGCACTATCTTGTAAACAGAATAGCCCTTGCATAACTCCGTCTTCAATTTCCTTTGGCATATATGATTCGCAACGCTTATGCCAAAACAGAGTGGTTCTTTGGATAATAATCTGACCGGTCTCTCCATATTAACAACGTTAAAATGGTCAAAACTTCGATAGTCTGTGATTTAACCATCGAATAAAAATAGGTATGCAAACAACGATATTATTTCCAAATGGAAATTATATCGATCAAACATCATTTAACATTCATCTCTTTAGTTCATTAATTTACTTATCTCCTGTTTCCCTATATTCAATTTCTCTTATTTTCTAAATTTGTAAAATATACGTTATTAACAATGGAAAACATTTCCATTTCTTGTTTTCTTTATTAGAAAACATTTCTGGTGTCTTATTTGGAAAACATTTCCAAAGCTTCTTCATTGGACTTAGACAGATGTTTTAAACAAACATAGCTATGCCAACTCAAACCATTTCCTTTTGCTGCCAAACCTTAACTATTCCTTAGTTAAAAACGAAGCCAATCAAGTTGGGGTAGAACTACCTCTCAAACCTTAACTGAACAACATTTCTAACTTCGAAATAGACAAAGTTCACTTTATATCCCTTTACTAACTTCCTTACTTAACCCTCCTTCGAATAGCTATATTCGATTGACTCTTTTCACTTAACTCTATTCGATTAACCCTTATCAATTAACTCTATTGGACTAACACTATTGGATTAACTCTATTTGAATAACGCTATTGATTTACTCATTTCACTTAACTCCTCTCGAATAAACTATATTCGATAACTCCTTTTACTTTCTTCGAATAAACTATATTCGATTAACTCATTCTCTTTAACTCTATCGATTAAGCTAACATCGATTAACTACTTTGCTTTAACTCTTAATCGATTAAACTAACATCGATTAACTCCTTTTAACTTTATTCTCTAATCGATTAAACTAACATCGATTAACTCCTTTTAACTTTAACACTAATCGATTAAACTAACATCGATTAACTTCCTTTACTTTATTCTCTAATCGATTAGACTAACATCGATTAACTTCTTTTAACTTTATTCTCTAATCGATTAAACTAACATCGATTAACTTCTTTTAACTTTATTCTCTAATCGATTAAACTAACATCGATTAACTTCTTTTTTGAATAAACTATTCATTTGTAAAGATTTACTTTTAGTAACAGTTCTTCACTTTACAAATGATTTCCCCTTTTATAAAACTCTATTCATTTTAAAACATTTTTTCCCTTTTTACTTACTTTCGAAATATTTCCTTTTTATAAAATCTGTTGATTTTATAAACTCCCTTTATTTCAATATACATTGAAATAATTCTTTTTACATCCCAGGGTCTTTTATAATATTTAAAATATCGAACAAAAATGATCAACATCATTCCAATACCCATAATCCATAACAGATTATATAACACATCATATATAACAATATATGAAAACAGTAAAATAACTGTTGAGAAATCCAGTTGGATTCCTCCAACCTGTTTCCCTGCATCACAGATGTTAAACAATATAGATAACATCACTTTCAGTTCCATATGATATATTCTGTTAAACAGAATCAATATAGAAATTCAACTAACTGACTAGCAGTTCAATCAAACAGTCAACACACAGTCAATCAGCCAATATCTAACAGTTCTAAAAATACAACATGAAATTTTAAAGTGTTCAGACTTAGTGAGATTTACTCACTTTTGCGCGTTAACCATTTAATAACGGTTTGCATTATTTGATTCAGTCAGACAATTTATTTCGCCATAAATTGTAACGAGCTCGGATTCACTCCTTTTCAGCTCCATTGGGTAGTCTCCATCCATACGATCCTGTCGGATCTTATTTCGTCCAATTCTGATATCGTATGTGAAAGTTACAACATTTTATAAATTGGTAAACGATTTTAATTAAAAACAAAACTAAATTCCTTTTTATTAACCTTTCATTTGGGCTTCACCCTAACTTTGGCCCATCACCCCTCATAACATACCCGACCCACTCAAATCCTCCTTCCTCTTTTAAGAAATGCGGCTCCTCCCTGTACATCAAACCATTTCCGATATTTCCAGCTTCCAATCCCACCCTTAAACACCACAACATCCCAATCCACCATCGCCATCGTTCTCCTCTGCCGATACTCTTCCTCCCCATCACCTAGAGCTCGCACTCGACGCCAGAAAGTCAAACTCGACAACATCCAGTACACCGTGACCCAAACTAAAACCCACGCTGTAGGCAAAACCCACCGACCCCAATGTGAATCGAGCTCCACCAAACTCCTCAGCGATATGCTAAATCACCTCATGAACCCCAAACCGAACTTCGTTTCTCGAATCAGTGCACCAAACCCAAGATTTTGCAAACCCTAAGACTACGGGTATTTTTCCCAATCCCAGAACGTAGGTTGCGACTCATTCGATAGGTATCAAATTGAAGGGGAATTCTTCCTGAGTTCAAATATGTATATACTTTGATTTGTATGAATTTATTCGAATTGTTTTCAATTTGTTTGAACTCGTGGAAATTTACTGGAGAAACAAAAATAGAGCGGCGCATTTTTTTGTTGACCCAGGGAAATTAATTTAGGTTTAAAGGGTTAAGTTAATTTATAGGGAATAATTGGAAACTTGGCTGTTCGATTTCCACTCACTGAATAGTGGCTGAGAGGATGAAGCGCGTACTGTTGTTTGATCAAAGAAATAGAAATGGATAGGAGATATTTGTTTTACACTTTAGAGTACCCCATTATACGAAACTCTGTTTGTCCATGGACTGACATGAAAATACCGTTGTGACCAGTAAGGTATCACTATTTTAAAAATATAAAAATACCGGTAGATTAACTCATTTTTTTGAAATCCAAAAATGTTGATTACAGGGTGCAAAATACTCCAAACAAAAAGTTGTTTATTTAATTAATTAAAAATTACCATAAAATTCTAAAAATTAAATTATCGTTATATCCCAAAAGAACCTTGTCTAAATTCACACACGATATCTAGTTATTTTGAAATAACCGTTATGGCCACGTACGAATATACCGCTGTTTTTCTGAATATTTTGATTGGACATAAATCAAAATTTACACGACGAAATCCCGATTTTTCTCTTCCACTAGAAAGATATACTCCACCAGCTCCGTAAGTTTCTTGTTTCACAGAAATCCGATTTAAAACGAATCCTGTACATTCAGTTGAAGTTCGAATCGCCAAATAGCGAACTACAGCGCCATTTCGAGCTCGTTTATAATTATATTATAAACTATACGTTCAACTGTCGACGATTGAATATATTCGTTATTCAAATTCAATTCCAAGCTGAATTAAATATCACAGATGATCCGTAACGACCCGGATTTTTAGCGACTTTGGTTATCGACATAAACACGATGTCGATAACCAAAACAACGAAAAATCCTGGTAATTAGTGAAAGAAATTAGAGGGTGAGGAAAGATAAGATAGAAAATTAGAATAAAAGAAGAAGAAGAACACAACATCAGAGTAACACGAATCTCACAGCGGAACAAAAAAATATATTTCATAACATAACTTTGAAATACAAATCTGTACTTGTATTTACATGTCATTATCAAAGTACAACACTTACAACACAACGGAAATAACTATAGCTATATGATCCTGAAGCCTCCTGCTCCAGCTCTTCAACTATATCTGTAAAATCCCGACTACTTGACTACCCATACAAATTTAGGCACCCAAGAGTTTAGGGAAAACAACAAAGTAAACTCCGGGGACAGTCATGGGACTGGTGTGAGTAAAACAGTTAAAAACAGTTGAACAAGTAAACGATATCTCATAAGACCACGCCGCATAACGGAATGGGTTTTTCCCTTATGAGAATCCAAAATATCTTTATATCAAAAACCTTTTGATATTATAATAATGTCTATCAACCACGGTATATATATATATAATCATCTAGCAGAAACGCTTTCATCTCACGTTCTACATATATAGTATACAATCAAAACCGCAAGCACGTATTGGGTAATGGATTTCCAACTATGACAAGATATGGAACCACCCTTCGCTAATGTACCTCTAGAGAGGAATACACTGGGTTCAACAAGAACATCTTGCAACCCGGCCACACATGACCGACCACTCATTTCGCTTGAGTGTATCGAATGTATATCACCAACGGTTGGGATCAGCAACCGTTTCCCGAATGGGACAGCATCAACAATAGATTTTTAGAAGTAAATGAAACTCTAGATCAGGTGATTATACACCCTACTTCGGTGCGACCGACTTAGCCATGCTGCCTGCCCGATTTCTGTCATTTACCGGATGATGAGGCTAGAAGCTACGCTTTATCATCATACCAGATTCACTTTGAATGCCACATCGTCAAATCCATCAAATCACTAATTGACGTCCTCAACCATACAGTACGTGTTAGCTAAAAGAAGTTTCCTTCTCCGCTTCCACTCTTGGTACGGTTGGAGAAATCAATATACGTGATCGTCTGGAAATACTCTGTTAGACATCCGTCCATACAAGTCATCCAGGAACAGGATGAACCGAAGGCACTATTATGTAAACAGGATAGCCCTTGCATAACTCCGTCTTCAATTTCCTTTGGCACATATGATTCGCAATGCTAATGCCAATACAGAGTGGTTCTTTGGATAATAATCCAACCGGTCTCTCCATATTAACAACGTTAAAATGGTCAAAACTTCGATAGTCTGTGATTTAACTATCGAATAAAAACAGGAGTGCAAACAACGATATTATTTCCAAATGGAAATTATATCGATCAAACATCATTCAACATTCATCTCCTTAGTTCATTTTTCATCTCCTGTTTCCCTATATTCAACATTTCTTATTTTCTAAATTTAGAAAATATACGTTATTAACAATGGAAAACATTTCCATTTCTCGTTTTCTTTATTAGAAAACATTTCTGGTTTCTTCTTTGGAAAACATTTCCAGAGCTTCTTCATTGGACTTAGGTAGATGTTTAAACAAACCATCGCGATGCCAACCCAAACCATTTCCTTTACAGCCGAACATTTACTATTCCTTAGTTAAAAACGAAGCCAATCAAGTTGGGGTAGAATTACCTCTCAGACCTTAATTGAACAACATTTCTAACTTTGAAATAGGCAAATTTCACTTTATATTCCTTTTACTAACTTCCTTACTTAACCCTCCTTCGAATAGCTATGTTCGATTGACTCTTTTCACTTAACTCCTTTCGATTAACCCTTATCAATTAACTCTATTGGTCTAACGCTATTGGATTAACTCTATTTGACTAACGCTGTTGATTTATTCATTTCACTCAACTCCTTTCGAATAAACTATATTCGATAACTCCTTTTACTTTCTTCGAATAAACTATATTCGATTAACTCAATTTACTTCTACTCTAATTTTATTCTCTAATCGATTAACTAACATCGATTAACTACTTTTAACTTTATTCTCTAATCGATTAACTAACATCGATTAACTACTGTGCTTTAACTCTAATCGATTAACTAACATCGATTAACTCTTTTTACTTTATCTCTAATCGATTAACTAACATCGATTAACTCTTTTTACTTTATCTCTTAACTAACATTGATTAACTCTTTTTACTTTATCTCTAATCGATTAACTAACATCGATTAACTCTTTTTACTTTATCTCTAATCGATTAACTAACATCGATTAGCTCCTTTTTACTTTTATTCGAATAAACTATTCATTTATAAAGATTTACTTTTAGTAACAGTTCTTCACTTTACAAATGATTTCCCTTTTATAAAACTCTATTCGTTTTAAAAAACATTTTTCTTTTATTTACTTTCGAAATATTTCCTTTTATAAAATCTGTTGATTTTATAAAATCCCTTTTTATTTCAATATACATTGAAATAATTCTCTTTACATCCCAGGGTCTTTTATGATATTTAAAATATCGAATAAAAAGGATCAACGTCATTCCAACACCCATAATCCATAACAGATTATATAACACATCATATATCACAATATATGAAAACAGTAAAATAAATGTTGAGGAATCCAGTTGGATTCCTCCAACCTGTTTCCCGGCATCACAGATGTTAAACAATATAGATAACATCACTTTTAAGTTCCATATGATATATTCTGTTAAACAGAATCAATATAGAAAATTTAACTAACTGACTAGCAGTTCAATCAAACAGTCGACACACAGTCAATCAGCCAATATCTAACAGTTCTAAAATATACAACATGAAATTATAAACTGTTCAGAGTTAGTGAGATTTACTCACATTGGACATTTATCGTTAAATAACGATTAACTGTTATTTGATTTTGAATCAAACAATTCATTTCGTCATAAATTCAAACTAGCTCCAATCCACTTCCAGTCAGTTCCAGTGTGTAGTGTCCGTCCATACGATCCCAACGGATCTGACCGTTCGTGATTCTGACAAAGTATGACGAAGTTATGACTTATACCAGTATAACAATTTAAACGGTATATAATTATTATACAATTACTTTATTAATTAACCTTATCCACTTTCCACGTCATACCCCTTACACATGCGGATCCCATCTTCTTCCCCCTTCAAATGGAGAACCCGCTCCAGTAAAAAGAAAACCCAACCCCATCGTGTTGACTGCCCCTTTGACCCCTCCTATCTCCTCCTCCGGCCATCGATGGTCGTCGCCATCATACCAGAGGACTCGACGTCCAAAACTCCATCTACTCCTGGCAACAACTCCAACTCGAAAGCACTTTCAGAAACGCGATCTACAGCAGCTCTTCACGGGTTCCAGTATTCAACACCCAACGTCGATCCATTTCTGCCTTCGAACTTCTCTTTCTATCGTTAAAACTCCAACCAAACCCACCAATATTCATCACTTCGAGCGCTAACAAATCTCGTTACTATTTTGTAAAGCTCGATGTTCAGGATCTCCATCGCATCCTTAGTTGGTAGCCGCGACAACCCATGAACCATCGACGCTTTTTTGTTTCAGAAAACCCTCAAAAATCTTCGAACAGTCACGGTTTTCCATCCTTAATACAAATAACATCCTCAATCCGCTATGAAATGCCCCAAATCCGAGAAAATAGAACCCTAGAACACGCTGAAAAATCGCAGCGACTCCAAACTCAATTGATCCGTATGAAACTAGTACGGAGCCGAAGAGCACTCACCCATAATTTCAAATCTTTACAGACTTTGATTTGTAGGATTTTATATCTTTTGTTTTGAATTTATAAAGATTGGAATTTTCACGTTGAAACAAATGAACTAGAGGCGGAAAACATTTGACCCAAAATGAAGATGGACTTAGGTTTAGAGAAGGGATGGTTTATTTTGATTTTGGATAAAAGGAAAAGGATCCTCCACGTCTTGAAGTAAATGAGGAGCTGGTCACAAAAATTTGTGTGGTTGTAGGTACTTGGTCGGTTGGCAATGTAGTGTCCAAGCTCTCTTGTACCATGGTTATGTTAGTTTTAAAAAGATTAGCGTTAAGAATTTCATTTTGCACCATTTTTCATGTTTTGGTTTGTTGTCACTATTTTAAATGATGGTTCCCTTTTCTTTTATCATTTCGTACACTTAGTTTTAGAATTCTTAGCTTTAGTATTTTCTTAAACTCCGCAAGCTCCTCACAAGAAATAAGAACAGTAGTCGCATAGGGTTCTCGTAATCAAAATAAGATCTGTTGTCGCAGAAACCGGCTTCTTAGCCTTTTGTCGGTAGTCAATATATATAAAATATATGGTATCCCATTATATAAAATTTCGTTCACGTATAAGCTGCTATGGACAGAAATAAATATATCATCATATTCAGCAATGTGCCACGATCCCAAAAATATAATAATATAGGTCTGTTAACTTATTCTGCGAAACCCCGAAATGTTGATTAAGGGTACAAAATACTTCAAATAAAAAGTTGTGTATTTAATTAATTAAAAATTACAATAAAATTCTAAAAATTAAATTATCACTACGTCTCAAAAGAATGTTGTCTAAATTCAAACCCGATATTCAAATATATTGAAACCCCTTTTATAACGTAAATAAAGCGTTATTAATTATAAAGGAATTCCATAGCGACTTTTCTAAAATTTGATTTGGACGTAAATCAAAATCTACACGACGAAATCTCGATTTTTCTCTTCCACTAGAAAGATATACTCCACCAGCTCCACACGTTTCTTGTTTCACAGAAATCTGGCTTAAAACGAATCTTGTACATTCAGATGAAGTTCAGATCGCCAAATAGCGAACTGCATCTCCATTTCGAGCTCGTTTATAATTACATTATAAACTATACGTTCAATTGTCGACGATTGAATATATTCGTTATTCTAATTCAATTCTAAACTGAATTATATATTTTAAATAATCCAATTCACACCATATCGCCATTTCAGCCTATTCTGATTATTTCAGAATTAAATATATTATTTAATTTATTATTTTAATTAAATACTCATCATTATTAAATTCCACGGCCATTAAATTCACTAACCCACCATTTATATAATTAAATTAATTAATTCTAATACCTCTGCCAATGCGGGTCATTACAATCTTCCCCACTTAAAAATAATTTCGTCCTCGAAATTGCTAAAAGGTAGAGGACGACCCTATCGACTGGTTAGAACATATTTGTTCACTTCTTAACTTCAGTTTCAATTATACCAATTTAATTTCAATTAAATTTTATTTATTTCTTATCAACGAAAATTTTCAAAAATTCTGAAAATTTTCTAACGCCTTAACTCTTGGAAAAATTTCGCCAGCACCTCCTTTGTACTGGTCAATCGGTCAAACTCCAACTCGCCTCTCTGGGCATCTCCCTCCCAAAAGAAAATCAAACAGCCAAGCGGCTTGCCAATTCGGCTCATCAAAATCTCATACCATATGAAATATAAACTTGTACCTTTTTGTCGGCATGTCATTACATCCTTTCCACCTGTTATCAACTCAGCGAACACAAGGGTCATCCCAAATCAAATTTCAATCTGCTTTTATCCACGATACAACCATTCACTTATATCCTAAGTCGAATTTTATTTCAAATCAAGTTCAATTCTTGATTTCAAACTCTTAACTTCCCAATCCAATTTTCATTTCAGATTCTTATCTCGACAATCCAATTTTATTCAAGAATAAATTTTTCCTGATATCGTTCTATTTCCATTCAGTTTTCACTTAACTGTTTCAATTCAATCTCGGCTTACTTTCGCAAACTTCTATTTAAATTTGTTCCTAATTCAAACAGTCTCTTCCTGGGAATTTTAAACAGTTTACTTTTTCAAGAATCAAATTTTCCTATTTGAAATTCAACTGAGCCTTTAATTAATATTCCATTAGTTAAATCACTTCTCTATTTTTTTATCAATATTTGTTAACCAAATATTTTCAATAACCATACTGGCTTTTTATGTTATTTGGAAAACATTTCCGAATATCGCCTTCTTTTATTTTCTAAACTTTTTAGAAAACATATGCTATTTACAATTGGAAAATATTCCAATTACTTATCTCTTTTCCGATCTTGTTTATTTCTATACTTAGGAAATATTTAACATCTATTTCCATGCTTACATTTCATTTGGGTTAAAACGGATGTTGTGTAAAACATCGTTACGACATCCCAAATACTATATTTAATTAACTCTTATCTAACATTGATCTTCGAGCCTGAAATCTTACTGTTCATTTGTTAATAATGCAATCAATCAAGTTGGGGTATAACTACCTCTCAGACCTTGACTGAATAACATTTATAACGTCAAAACAGATATGACTACTTACTCGAATAATCAACACCCTACAACTACTTATTCACTTTTAAACACGTATACACTTTCTCTTTCTATTCTTACTAGATTTTATTCTTAGTCTTCCTTTTTGATTTTACTATTTTATTTCTAAGTTCGTTTCCTTAACGACTTCTATATATTTCGATACGTTGATTTCTAACTATCAAATTATCTTAACAATATTCTAACTCCTTACATTCCCGGAAAAATTCGCCATAACCTCCTTTGTATCGGGAGCATCGGGATATTTCAAATGGCCTCCCGTGGCCCTCACCGATCCAAAAGAAAATCAAAAAGCCAAGCGGCTAGCTGATACGGCGCATAAAATCTCATATATGAATTAAATACATACCTTTCGTCGAGCATTCTATTTATATACCTTCATACCTTATCCATACCTATCTCATGTATATTTATACTTGCCCCATCTGTTTTAACTATACCCGATCGTTTTAACTCAATTCGTTAATTAATTTGTCAATTAACTCTTTAGTCTATTTCACTTTTATATTTGAACATGACATGTTAAAATATATTTTAACTTGCTTATTAACTAAATTTGAACTCCATTTTCAAACTTAAGTTCTATATTCAATTTCGAAATATCCATTTACAAATCCATCTCACATTTCAAAGTTCAACTTCAAATTCAAAACTCGATTAACTAATTCCTCTTCGACTTAGTTAATCCTATTCAAATTCTATATTCGAATTTTATTTCAATTCTATTTGAATCTTCTATATTCAAACTCTATTTCAATTCCATTGAATTTCATATACTCAAACCCCCTTTGAATTTCTATATTCAATTTCTATTATTACTCTACATGAATTCTATATTCACTTTTCCATTATTTAAATCTTCTTTATTCAAATCTCATTTGAATTTCTATATTCAAATCCCCTTTGAATTTTCTATATTCAAATCCCCTTTGAATTTTCTATATTCAAATACCCTTTGAATTTTCTTATTTACATTCTATGTTTGAACTTCCTTTATTCAAATTCCTTTTCAAACTTTCTTTACTCATTCTGTAAATAAGCCTCGATTTCAATTCCTTTTGAAATCGATATTTCTACCTTTGGAAAATAGATTTCCCTTTCAATTTCACACTTGTATTTTTATTTCTGAATTATCCAATGATAATTCTTTTCACTTCATTTATAAACTTCGTTTATAAAAGAACTATTTATAAACTTTGTTTATAAAGGAACTTCTCGTTTTTATTTCTTTTAAACAAGTTAATATTTCAAATCTATTTAAAAGTTCAAATTCTATTTTATAAATCCCATTTCGAAATTCAACACAACTTGTCTTTCCCAAAACAAATTCAAAACAGTATCTCTGGTAGTAATTCGTCACTTACAACTCGAAAATGAATACTGATGATGCAACTGTCATCATCAGAATCTATTTTCCAGCGATCGAAGTGAGTTCAATACTATAAAACTATTTCTAAACATTTCCCCTTTGAAATTCATTTCAAAATATAATTCACACTGTTTGTAAAACAATTTAAAATCTCCCAGGATCTTAAATTTTCCTTATTTTTAAACCAAATCCATTTACAAACACTTATCCAATTTTCCAGAATTCTAATTCAATTTCTGGTTTAAATTTCAGATTTAACTCATCTGTTTTCACGTATTTCACTTATATGAATTCTGATTGGTTATTTACATAACCATTTATAATCTTACTTGATTATAATAACAACCAATATATCCAATATATTATAATTTTGATATATATATCTTCTCTATATCAAGATATACCTTGGGTAAACTTATTTTAATTCACCCTCTTTTCAAAACATATCGTGTCGACCCATCGTATTCGAGTGTTTAGTAACTCCTACCGATACAGTGGATCAAACTGATCGACAAGAACTCATAAACAACTCAACCGATGAATCTCCACAATATAAAACAATTTTTTATATCAAATACAAATACGTTCACTCGTATATATACACTCAATCTCAGTCTAGGGTATTACTAACCCTATCTCTACCGAGTCACGCCACAGATCCAAGTAATTCTTTTAACTTAAGCTCTGATACCAACTGTAACGACCCGGATTTTTAGTGACTTTGGTTATCGACATAAACACGATGTCGATAACCAAAACACCGAAAAATCCTGGTAATTAGTGAAAGAAATTAGAGGGTGAGGAAAGATAAGATAGAAAATTAGAATAGAAGAAGAAGAAGAACACAACATCAGAGTAACACGAATCTCACAGCGGAACAAATAAATATATTTCATAACATAACTTTGAAATACAAATCTGTACTTGTATATACATGTCATTATCAAAGTACAGCACTTACAACACAGCCGAAATAACTATAGCTATATGATCCTGAAGCCTCCTGCTCCAGCTCTTCAACTATATCTGTAAAATCCCGACTACTTGACTGCCCATACAAATTTAGGCACCCAAGAGTTTAGGGAAAACAACAAAGTAAACTCCGGGGTCAGTCATGGGACTGGTGTGCGTAAAACAGTTAAAAACAGTTGAACAAGTAAACGATATCTCATAAGACCACACCGCATAACGGAACGGGTTTTTTCCTTATGAGAATCCAAAATATCTTTATATCAAAAACCTTTTGATATTATAATAATGTCTATTAACCACATTATATATATAATCATCCAGCAGAAACGCTTTCATCTTACGTTCTACATATATAGTATACAATCAAAACCGCAAGCACGTATTGGGTAATGGATTTCCAACTATGAAAAGGTATGGAACCACCCTTCGCTAATGTACCTCTAGAGAGGAATACACTGGGTTCAACAAGAACATCTTGCAACCCGGCCATACATGACCGACCACTCATTTCGCTTGAGTGTATCGAATGTATATCACCAACGGTTGGGATCAGCAACCGTTTCCCGAATGGGACAGCATCAACAATAGATTTTTAGAAGTAAATGAAACTCTAGATCAGGTGATTATACACCCTACTTCGGTGCGACCGACTTAGCCATGCTGCCTGCCCGATTTCTGTCATTTACCGGACGATGAGGCTAGAAGCTACACTTTATCATCATACCAGATTCACTTTGAATGCCACATCGCAAATCCATCAAATCACCAATTGACATCCTCAACCATACATTACGTGTTGGCTAAAAGAAGTTTCATTCTCCGTTTCCGCTCTTGGTACGGTTGGAGAAATCAATATACGTGATCGTCTGGAAATACTCTGTCAGACATCCGTCCATACAAGTCATCCAGGAACAGGATGAACCGAAGGCACTATTCTGTAAACAGGATAGCCCTTGCATAACTCTGTCTTCAATTTCCTTTGGCACATATGATTCGCAACGCTAATGCCAATACAGAGTGGTTCTTTGGATAATAATCCAACCGGTCTCTCCATATTAACAACGTTAAAATGGTCAAAACTTCGATAGTCTATGATTTAACTATCGGATAAAACAGGCGTGCAAACAACGATATTATTTCCAAATGGAAATTATATCGATCAAACATCATTCAACATTCATCTCCTTAGTTCATTTTTCATCTCCTGTTTCCCTGTATTCAACATTTCTTATTTTCTAAATTTAGAAAATATACGTTATTAACAATGGAAAACATTTCCATTTCTCGTTTTCTTTATTAGAAAACATTTCTGGTTTCTTCTTTGGAAAACATTTCCAGAGCTTCTTCATTGGACTTAGACAGATGTTTAAACAAACCATCGCGATGCCAACCCAAACCATTTCCTTTACTACCGAACATTTACTATTCCTTAGTTAAAAACGAAGCCAATCAAGTTGGGGTAGAATTTCCTCTCAGACCTTAACTGAACAACATTTCTAACTTTGAAATAGGCAAAGTTCACTTTATATTCCTTTTACTAACTTCCTTACTTAACCCTCCTTCGAATAGCTATATTCGATTGACTCTTTTCACTTAACTCCTTTTGATTAACCCTTATCAATTAACTCTATTGGTCTAACGCTATTGGATTAACTCTATTTGACTAACGCTAGTGATTTACTCATTTCACTCAACTCCTTTCGAATAAACTATATTCGATAACTCCGTTTACTTTCTTCGAATAAACTATATTCGATTAACTTCTTCTTCTTCTATTCTAATTTTCTATCTTATCTTTCCTCACCCTCTAATTTCTTTCACTAATTACCAGGATTTTTCGTTGTTTTGGTTTTCGACATCGTGTTTATGTCGATAACCAAAGTCGCTAAAAATCCGGGTCGTTACAGTTGGTAAGTGACGGATTACTACCAAGGGTTTTGTTTTTGAATTGTTTTGAGAAAACAAGTGGTTTAGAAATTCAAAGGTTTTGAATTGGCATTATGATTTCAAATTGATTTGAAATTTACCCAAGAATTTAAGTTCTGGAATTAAAATTTAACTAATGAAGTTAAATAAAATGAGATGGTAAAAATAAATTGAAATTTAACTTGAACTGAGTTAAATAAAATTAAATTGGATTAGAGATAATCTAGAATGGAACCAAATTGATAAGTCAATAATTTGGAATTTGATATTGGGGTTCGAATGAAATTCGATTTTGATTTGAAGATATGAACTAATTGGAATTTGATTGAGATAACACTGGTATATGCTAAGTTGATAGCATATGGAAGTGATAAAGTTGATATGCCCGACAAAAAAGTACCAGTTTATATATTATATGGGTTTGAGATTTTGATGAGCCGAATTGGCAAGCCGCTTGGCTGTTTGATTTTCTTTTGGGTTGGAAAGGGCCTAGAGAGGCGAGTTGGAGTTTTACCGATAGGGCTGTACAAAGGAGGTTATGGCGAAATTTTCCGAAAATTTAAAGTGTTAGAAAATTTTCAAATTTTTTGAAAATTTAGTAAGTCAGGATGAATTTATATTTTAATCGGAATTTAAGTGGTTCAGTGGAAATCAGAAATAAGGGGTAAACCAATCTTAGGAATTCCAATAGATTGGGTCGTCCTCTAACTTAGCAATTTCGAGGACGAAATTATTTTAAGTGGGGAAGAATGTAATGACCCGGATATTTGACGGTGTAATAATTAACTTATTTAATTATTTAAATAACGAATATATTATTTAATCGACGATGTTAGAACGTATAATTATATTATAATTAAAATCGAGTTTGAAATGGCGCTGCAGTTCTTAATTTGGCGATTTGAACTTCAACTGAATGTACAGGATTCGTTTTAAGCCGGATTTCTGTGAAACAAGAAACGTGTGGAGCTGGTGGAGTATATCTTTCTAGTGGAAGAGAAAAATCAGGATTTCGTCTTGTAGATTTTGAGATATGTCCAAATCAAATTTTAAAATAGTCGCTATAGATTCGTTTATCGACCGTAATAGGTTATTCGATATAACTAGAGATAGGGTTTGAATTTAGACAAGGTTCTTTTGGGAAATAGTGATAAAATAATTTTTAGAATTTTACTGTAATTTTAATTAATTTAATAAGCGACTTTTTATTTAAAGTATTTCGCACCCTGAAATCAATATTTTGAGGTTTCAAAATATGAGTTAATCTACCGGTATTATTATATTTTTGGAGTCGGGACACCTCGCTCGTCACGATGGTGTTTTTATTTCCGTCGATAGCAGTTCGTAAGTGAGCGGTATTTCGTGTAGCAGAGTACACTAAAATTTGTTGTGCAACACTTAAACAAAACATACACACGTTCTTTGGTTGTTTCCTCTCACACGTCCTCTCCTCTTCTTGGTTGTTAAGTGATCAACGTGCACATTCTTCCTCCCACAAAAATCATTTACAGAAAAAGGATAAAATGAATCAAAACGAGACCATATAAATACACCACCCTAACAACCATCAAAACCTAAATTTAGTTTTCTCTGTTCATTCCCAATTCGAGCCGCCCATATTTTCTTCCAGTAAAACACTTTTTCGATCTTCATTAAATCAAGCAAAATTCTTTAAAACTCAAAATAAGGATATTCGTAATCTTCCTCAAATTCTCTTCAAACCGATGTAAATATCAATTCCATCCGAACACCTTTTTTTCGAAGCATCTGGGTAGCCGATAGTAGGGTTCGTCAATTTGTGAAATGGAGGCTTAAATCCTCGAATTCGAGCTCATATTTGGAGTGAGGGCATGGATTAAAATCTGCAGTGAATTCGAATTCGAATTCGGGGTCAATATTGTTCGGTGCTTTTACCGAAGGAGGTGTGTGAGTTCGTGATAAATGGAGTATGGGTACAACCTCTACTGTACAGAGGAGGAGAATGGCTTGGGATGTTTAAAGCAGGTTTGTTTGAGGTTGGTTTGTTTCAATTTTTGGTGGAGTTGGTAATATAGAGGGTGTTTCTCTTGTTGAAAACTGCATACAGCAGTTCGCTGGGGCTGTCTCGGAGAGGAAAGCTGAAGTGGTTACACAGCAGTAGCTGCGTTGAAACATGGAAGGAGATGAGGTGTTGTGAGAAGGTGATGGGTGGATATATTGTCGAGATGGAGTTCTGGACAAAGAGCAGAATGATCTGCTGTGTAGTAGAGGAGTGAACGAGCAGTTTCATGGAAGGAGGTTCAATGCAGTGGAGTGTTGATGGAGATATGTGATGAAGTTACGTGTTGTGGTGAGCAAATGGGATCAGTTCTGTTGCGCGATGGGCGGGTGTGGGAAGGAACGGGAAGAAGAAAAGGGGGTCTGATGTTTGGAAACAGGCCGTGAATTTGTGAGGGGATGGGCTTCGAAATTGGGCCTGGGATTTTGTGGGCCAGAAGTGAAAAGGGGAAACCTAGTTAATTCAAAGAAAAGGGAATTGGAACCAAGTTTAGTTCATGCGGAAGGGGCCGTCTTTGAGAAAGGTAAAGGCCCGAAATAAGTCAGAAATAATTAAGTTTGTTTATTTATAATGAATAATAACTTGTATAATGAATAAATATATCATATTGTATCAGAATCTCGAATGATCAAATCTGACAGGATCGTGTGAACGAACTCGACGAATACGGTATTGAACTGAATTGGAACTGAGTGGAGCTCGCCTAAATTTATGATGAAATAAATTTGTATAACCAGAATCAACTGACGTAAATCGTTTTAACGGTTAACGCGCAATATGAGTAAAACTCACTAACACTGTTCAATTTATATTTCTATATAAATTGTACTTTATTTTTGATAACTGTTGATTGATTGCTATGTATTGATAATTTGGACTGTTAAATAGATTTGATTGAAAACGTAGATATAGTTATATATAGAGAACCGTCAATCAAATATGGATTCTGACTATCAGTATATTTCATGTTGGGATTAAATTGATGTATATTATACTGTGTAACATCTGTGGATGCAGGGAGACAGGTTGGAGGAATCCGACTGGGTTTCTCAACAATTGTTTTACTATTTTCATATATTGTGATATATGTTGTGATTTATAATCTGTTATTGATTATGGATGTTAGAACGATATTGATCATCGTTGTTTGATATTTTAAATATCATAAGAAACCCTGAGTTGTAATAAAAAGGAATATTTCAATGTATATTGAAATAAAGGAATTTTATAAAATCACGGGATTTTATAAAAGGAAATTATTTATAAAACGAACACGGTTTTATAAAAGGAAGTATTTATAAAACAAATAGAGTTTTATAAAAGGGATATTTATTTAGAAAATAAATAGAATTGAAAAGGAGAATATTTATTTAGAAAATAAATAGAATAAAGGAATATTTATTTAGAAGATAAATAAAAAGTTATAAATAGGAAATATTTGTAACGGTAAATAGAAGTTATAAATAGGAAATATTTGTAAAGGTAAATAGAAGTTATAAATAGGAAATATTTGTAACGGTGATTAGAAGTTATAAAAAAGGGGATAGTTGTAACGGAAAATAAACGTTATAAAAAGGAATTTGACGAGATATAAAAGAGATAATCGAATAGAGTTAAATCAAATTTAGTATTCGAAGGAGCTAATCAAATTTAGTTACTTGAAAAGAGTTAATTGAATATTAGTTATTCAATTAGAGATAATCAAATAAAGTTAGTCGATTAAAGATAATCAAATAAAAGTTAATCGAATTAGTTGAAGTAAGTTAATCGACTATTAGTTAGTCGAATATTAGTTAAGAAAATAAGATTTAATCGACTATTAGTTAGTCGAAGATTAGTTAATCGAATATGGTATTCGATGCTAGTAAATCGAATATGGTATTCGAAGGAGTAAATCGAATATGGTATTCGAAGTTAGTTAATCGAATATGGTATTCGATGTTAGTTAATAAAATATGGTATAATAAGTTAGTAAATCGAATATGGTATTTGAAGTTAGTAAATCAAATATGGTATTCGAAGTTAGTTAATCGAATATGTTATTCGAAAGGGATTAGTCGAGTCGAGTTAGTCAAATAGAGTTAATCGATTTGAGTTAACTAGTTAGAGTTAATCAGTTAGAATTAATCGGTTAGAGTAATCAGTTAGAGTTAACCAATTAGAATAAATCAGTTAGAGTTAAACCAATAGAGTTAACCAGTTAGAGTTAACCAATTAGAATAAATCATTTAGAGTTAAACCAATAGAGTTAATCAGTTAGAGTTAATCCAAATAATATGCCATTTAGCACGACTGTTAGCGTAATTCGCAGGGCTGCAGATAGCCTAAGGCGGTCGGATGTTTCCTGAGGGAATCAGGCGTAACCATTGTGATCGCTGCAATCTAGAGTCAAGCGAATGGAGTTAATCGAATATTAGTTATTCGATAGGAGTTAAGATAATCGAGTTAAGTTATGGAGTTAAGATAATCGAGTTAAGTTATCGAATAGAGTTAAACGAAGTTAAATAGAGTTAGTCGAATATAGTTTATTCGAATAGAGTTAAAAGAAAGGAATTATCGATTATAGTTTAATCGAAAGGAGTTATCGATTATAGTTTAATCGAAAGGAGTTATCGATTGTAGTTTAATCAAAAGGAGTTATCGATTAGTTAATTGAAGGAGATTATCGAATATGGCATATTCGAAAGAAAGAGACCGAATATAGTTTATTCGAAAAAGAGAGATTTCGAATATAAGTTATTCGAAGAGAGATAATCGAATATAGGTTATTCGAAGAAGAGTTAATCAAATAGAGATTTACTCGAAAGAGAATTATACGTCGAATTCAATTATATCGAATTCGGGAAAGTAATATTTACTTTCCGGTTTTTAAATCAAGAGTATACACTAATAAAGTAGGGTTAGGTTTAATTATTCGAATTAAAGAATAAAGGTTATAGTTGAAGTTAGATATTTCGAAAGTAGGGATTATAACGTTATCGTTATAATCAATGTTTTCAATAAAGAAGTGGATTCGTAAATTGAATCCGAGGGTTACGTAAAGAAGTTGTTAAAGGTTTAAAAGATAAACTATTACTATTTCAAAGTTATAACGTTGTTCAGTTAAGGTCTGAGAGGTAATTATACCCCAACTTGATTGACTCCCTTCTTAACTAAGGAATGGTAAGGTTTGATAGTGAATGATGGTTAAGTGAATTCAGTAAATGGTTTGAGTTGGCATAGCGATGTTTATTTAAACATCAGTTTAAAATCCAATAAAGGAACTTTGGAAATGTTTTCCAAATAAGAAATCAAAAATGTTTTCTAATATAGGAAAAAAGGAAATGGAAATATTTTCCATTGTTAATAAATATTTTTTCTAAAATTAGAAAATAAGAAATTTAGAATATAGGAAAACAAGAGATAAGTAAATTAATGAACTAAAGAGATAAATGTTAAATGATGATTGGTTGATATAATTTCCATCTGGGAATAATATCGTTGTTTGCACACGAGTTTTTCTTTGATAGTTAAATCACAGACTATCAATGTTTTGACCATTTTAACGTTGTTAATATGGAGAGACCTGTTGGATCATTATCCAAAGAACCACTCTGTATTGGCATAAGCGTTGCAAATCATATATGCTGAATATATTGAAGACGGAGTAAAGTGCAAGGGCTGTTGTATAAATCTTAGATAACAATGGACTAAGATGGATGTACTGAATAGTGCCTTCGGTTTCGTTCAGTCCCAGAACGAACGTAAATGGACGAATGTCTGACAAAGTATTTCCAATGATCGAATGGGTTGGTCTGTATAAATATATATGGTTGCAACGGATTTATCCCTTAGCATAACATCCAGGATATTTGTATAAACCAACTAACGATTTACGGATCTGATAATGTGGCATTCAAAGTGATCGTGTTATAAATGAATGGAAAGTAAGCGTAGCTTCTAGCCTCACATCCGGTAAATGACAGAAATCGGGCAGGCAGCATGGCTAAGTCGGTCGCACCGAAGTAGGGTGTATAATCACCTATCTAGAGAATATTCATTTGCTTCTTTTAATCTATCAATGCTGTCCCATATATATACGGGAAAACGGTTGCTGATCCCGACCGTTGGTGATGTACATTCGATACACTCAAGCGAAATGAGTGGTCGGTCATGTGTGGCTGAGTTGCAAGATGTTCTTGTTGAACTCCAGTGTATCGTTCCTAGAGTACACTGATCGGAAGGTGGTTCCATACCTTGTCATAGTTGGAAATCCATTACCCAGTACGTGCTTGCGGTTTTGATTGTATACTATATTTGTAGAACGTGAGATGAAAGCGTTTCCGCTAGATTGTTATCTAATTGTAGTTAGACATTATTATAATATTAGAATGATTTTGTTTACAAAGTTGTTGGATTCTCATAAGGGAAAAACCTGTTCTGTTATGCGGCGTGGTCTCATGAGATATCGTTTACTTGTTCAAACTGTTTTAAACTATTTTACTCATACCAGTCCCATGACTGACCCAGAGTTTATTTGTTTGTTTTCCCTAAACTCTTGGGTGCCTAATTTTGTACGGGCAGTCAAGTAGTCGGGATTTTACAGATACACCTGGAGAGCTTGGAGCAGGAGGCTTCAGGATTCTATAGCTATTATTATTTCCGCTATTGTTGTAAGTGCTGTAATCTGATAAGTGCTATTGTATATATAACTGTTTGTATTACAAAAGTTATGTTATATTTTATTCGTTCCGCTGTGAGATTCGTGTTTACTCTGATGATGATGTTCTTCTTCTTCTTCTATTCTATAAGTTCTACCTTATCTATCCTCACCCTCTATCTTCTTTCTATTAGTTTCTTGAATTTCTAGTTTAAATTGGGGTTAGACTTGTGTTTTTAGTCAGCTCAAATTGGACCAGATTTTTGGGATTTCCTTTTTATAAAACTCTATTCGTTTTAAAAACATTTTTCCCTTTTATTTATTTTCGAAATATTTGCTTTTATAAAATCTGTTGATTTTATATAAATCCTTTTTATTTCAATATACATTGAAATCATTCTTTTTACATCCCACGGTCTTTTATGATATTTTAAAATATCGAATAGAAATGATCAACATCATTCCTAACCGTACCAAGAGTGGAAGCGGAGAAGGAAACTTCTTTAGCTAACACATAATGTATTGTTGAGGACGTCTAATCGGTGATTGGTTGGATTTGATGATGTGGCATTCAAAGTGAATCTGATGTGATGATAAAGCGTAGCTTCTAGCCTCATCATCCGGTAAATGACAGAAATCGGGCAGGCAGCATGGCTAAGTCGCTCGCACCGAAGTAGGGTGTATAATCACCTAATCTAGAGTTTCATTTACTTCTAAAAATCTATTGTTGATGTTGTCCCATTCGGGAAACGGTTGCTGATCCCAGCCGTTGGTGATATACATTCGATACACTCAAGCGAAATGAGTGGTCGGTCATGTGTGGTCGGGTTGCAAGATGTTCTTGTTGAACCCAGTGTAATCCTCTCTAGAGGTACACGAGCGAAAGGTGGTTCCATACCTTGTCTTAGTTGGAAATCCATTACCTAATACGTGCTTGCGGTTTTGATTGTATACTATATATGTAGAACGTGAGATGAAAGCGTTTCTGCTAGATGATTATATATATATATATATATACTGTGGTTGATAGACATTATTATAATATCAAAAGGTTTTTGATATAAAGATATTTTGGATTCTCATAAGGGAAAAACCCATTCCGTTATGCGGCGTGGTCTTATGAGATATCGTTTACTTGTTCGAACTATTTTTAAACTGTTTTACTCATACCAGTCCCATGACTGACCCGGAGTTTACTTTGTTGTTTTCCCTAAACTCTTGGGTGCCTAAATTTGTATGGGCAGTCAAGTAGTCGGGATTTACAGATACATTGAAGAGCTGGAGCGGGAGGCTTCAGGATCATATAGCTATAGTTATTTCCGCTGTGTTGTAAGTGCTGTACTTTGATAATGATATGTATATTCAAGTACAGATTTGTATTTCAAAGTTATGTTATGAAATATATATATTCGTTCCGCTGTGAGGTTCGTGTTACTCTGTTGTTGTGTTCTTGACTTATCTTTATAGGAAAACTCTTTTGATATTATAATAATGTCTAAATCAAGTAAATAACAATCTAGTGTTTGGATTTCTCATAAGGGAAAAACCCGTTCCGTGTTATACGGCGTGGTCTTATGAGATATCATTTAGTTTCTGAAACTGTTTACTCATACCAGTCCAATGACTGACCCGGAGTTTATTTGTTTGTTTCTACCTAAACTCTTAGGTGCCTAAATTTGTATGGGCAGTCAAGTAGTTCAAGATTTTTCAGATATATCTAAAGGAGCATGGAGCAGGAGGCTTCAGCGTTATCTAGTTATAGTGTTGTTCCGTTGTGTTGTAAGTATTGTACTCCGATAAGTGTATGTTATACAGTTGAGATTTTGTATTTCAAAAGTTATAATATATTATATTTTGTTCCGCTGCGATGTGAGATTCTGTGTTGTTATTTCTGTTCTTCTTCTACCTCTTTCTTCTAAAAAAAATGTTTCGTATTTTCGTGATATTTGGGTTGGACGTATGATGTATATAGTCAACTCTGATGTTACGGAAATCTGGGTCATTACAGTTGGTCATGTGTGGCCGGGTTGCAAGATGTTCTTGTTGAACCCAGTGTATTCCTCTCTAGAGGTACACGAGCGATAGGTGGTTCCATACCTTGTCATAGCTGGAAATCCATTACCCAATACATGCTTGCGGTTGTGATTGTATACTATATATGTAGAACGTGAGATGAAAGCGTTTCTGCTAGACGATTATATATATACTGTGGTTGAAAGACATTATTATAATATCAAAAGGTTTTGATATAAAGATATTTTGGATTCTCATTAGGGAAAAACCCATTCCGTTATGCGGCGTGGTCTCATGAGATACCGTTTACTTGTTTGAACTATTTTTAAACTGTTTTACTCATACCAGTCCCATGACTGACCCAGAGTTTACTTTGTTGTTTTCCCTAAACTCTTGGGTGCCTAAATTTGTATGGGCAGTCAAGTAGTCGGGATTTTACAGATATAGTTGAAGAGCTGGAGCAGGAGGCTTCAGGATCATATAGCTATAGTTATTTCCGCTATGTTGTAAGTGTTGTACTTTGATAATGATGTATATTCAAATACCGATGTATATTTCAAAGTTATGTTACATATATTATATGTTATTCGTTCCGCTGTGAGATTCGTGTTACTCTGATGTTGTGTTCTTCTTCTTCTATTCTAAATTTCTATCTTATCTATTCTCACCCTCTAATTTCTTTCACTAATTACCAGGATTTTTCGGTGTTTTGGTTATCGACATCGTGATTATGTCGATAACCAAAGTCGCTCAAAATTCGGGTCGTTACAGTTGGTCCGGGTCAGTCATGGGACTGGTATGAGTAAAACAGTTTAAAACAGTTATACAGGTATATGATATCTCATAAGACCACGCCGCATAACGGAACGGGTTTTTCCCTTATGAGAATCCAAAATAACTTTATATCAAAAACCTTTTGATATTATAATAACGTCTATCAACCACAGTATATATAATCATCTAGCAGAACGCTTTCATCTCACGTTCTACATATATAGTATACAATCAAAACCGCAAGCACATATTGGGTAATGGATTTCCAACTATGACAAGGTATGGAACCACCTATCGCTCGTGTACCTCTAGAGAGGAATACACTGGGTTCAACAAAAACATCTTGTAACCCGGCCACACATGACCGACCACTCATTTCGCTTGAGCGTATCGAATGTATATCACCAACAGTTGGGATCAGCAACCGTTTCCCGAATGGGACAGCATCAACAATAGATTTTTAGAAGTAAATGAAACTCTAGATCAGGTGATTATACACCCTACTTCGGTGCGACCGACTTAGCCATGCTGCCTGCCCGATTTCTGTCATTTACCGGATGATGAGGCTAGAAGCTACGCTTTATCATCATACCAGATTCACTTTGAATGCCACATCGTTAAATCCATCATATCACCGATTTACGTCCTCAACCATACATAATGTGTTAGCTAAAAGAATTTTCCTTCTCTGCTTCCACTCTTGGTACGGTTGGAGAAATCAATATACGTGATCGTCTGGACATACTCTGTCAGACATCCGTCCATACAAGTCATCCAGGAACAGGATGAACCTAAGGCACTATTCTGTAAACAGGATAGCCCTTGCATAACTCCGTCTTCAATTTCCTTTGGCATATATGATTCGCAACGTTTATGCCAATACAGAGTGGTTCTTTGGATAATAATCCAACCGGTCTCTCCATATTAACAACGTTAAAATGGTCAAAACTTCGATAGTCTGTGAGTTAACTATTAGAGAAAAACAAGTGTGCAACCAACGATATTATTTCCAAATGGAAATTTTATCGATCAAACATCATTTAACATTTATATCTTTAGTTCATTTTTCATCTCCTGTTTCCCTATATTCAACATTTGCTATTTTCTAAATTTAAAAAATATATGTTATTAACAATGGAAAAAATTTCCATTTCCTGTTTTCTTTATTAGAATAACATTTCTGGTTTCTTATTTGGAAAACATTTCCAAAGCTTCTTCATTGGACTTAGACAGATGTTTAAACAAACCATCGCGATGCCAACTCAAACCTTTTCCTTTATTGCCGAACCTTAACTATTCCTTAGTTAAAAACGAAGCCAATCAAGTTGGGGTAGAACTACCTCTCAGACCTTAACTGAACAACATTTCTAACTTTGAAATAGACAAAGTTCACTTTATATCCCTTTACTAACAATGAATAAATTGAGAAAAATCAATGTGAATGAATATGAATTGGGTGTGAATTAAGGAAAAACCCAAAAGAGTTAAAAAGAAAATATATTTGTAAATCAAATATAAAGGAAATATATTTGTAACACAAATACAAAGGAAGTTATGGGCAAACAAATAGAATTCAAAGGGAAATATTTGTAAAACATTTACAAGTAGATTAAATGGAAATATTTATTTATAGAAAATAAATAGAATGTTATAAATGAGATATTTATTTGTTAAATAAATAGAATTTAATCAAAGGAATATTTAGAAGATGAATAGAAAATGGAAATCTGTTTTTAACAGATAAATAGAAAAGATCTATTTATAAATAACAGTTTATAAATAAAATTAAATATTTATCATTCGATAAATGGAATATATAAGTCTGAACTTATATAGAGAAGAGATATTGGTTTTTAACACCAATAGTTTGAAATAGAAAGGGGTGCATAACACTTGTATAAGTGAAGTAACGTTATTAAAGAGAACATTTATAAAGCGAAGAACCGTTACTAAAAGTAAATCGTTTTAAATGAATAAATGTTATCCAATAGGAATTATTCGAATAAGAGAAATCGATTAGAGTTAGAATAAATCGATTAGAGGAAGAATAACCAGTTAGAGTTAATCAGTTAGGGTTAATCCGTAGAGTTAATTGAATATTTGTAATTCAATTAGAATTTATTGAATATTTGTTATTCAAATTAAGAGTTAACCAGATAGAGTTAATTTAACACGGTTAATCGAATTAGGATTTAATTAAATGTTAGTTATTCAATTAAAGTTAATCGAATATTGTTATTGAGATAGAATTAGTCAAACATAGTTACTCAGGATACATTGCCATTTCGTACGACTGCTAGCGTAATTCGTAGGGCTGCAGATAGCCTAGGGCGGTCGGATGTTTCCTGGGGGAATCAGGCGTAACCATTGTGATCGCTGCAATCTAGAGTCAAGCGAATGGCGTTAAATCAAATATTAGTTTATTCGAATAGAACTAAAGAAGTTATCGAATATAGTTTATTCGAAGTGAGTTATAGAATATAGTTTATTCGAAAGGAGTTATCGAATATAGTTATTCGAAGGAAGGAGTTATCGAGTATTAGTAAATCGAAGGAGTTATCGATTATTAGTTAATCAAAGGAGTTATCGATCATTAGTAAATCAAAGGAGTTATCGATTATAGTTTAATCGAAAAGAGTTATCGATTAGTTTAACCGAAGTGAGTTATAGAATATTGGTTATTCGAAGGAGTTATCGAATTTAGTTATTCGATGGAGTTAATCGAAAAGAGTTAAATCCAATAGAGTTAATTGATAAGAGTAAATTGAATAGAGTAAATCGAATATAGTTTATTCGAAGAAAGGTTTTCGAATCTAGTTATTCGAAAGAGAGATTATCGAATATAGTTATTCGAAGGGAGGAGTTATCGAATAAGGATTTATTCGAAGGAGAGTTACATAAGGAAGTTTGAAATGTTGAGTATCAACATAAATAAGATTTTGAAAAGTTAATGGGTTTGTAGCACTTTTTCTACCTTAGCAATTTCGAGGACGAAATTATTTTAAGTGGGGAAGATTGTAATGACCCGGGATTTCGACCAACTAATTTTAAATATTTAGAATGGATTTAAATATTTAGTTTATAATATAAATGAATTTTTATATTTATGTTATCGATTTAAATATCGATTTCGATTTAATATCGTATATATTAAATTACCAAAATAAGGAATCAGCGAATAACTGAATTCGAAGTTAAAACTGATTTGAAAACAGTTCAGATAATCAATACATAATTCTGTTTGATGTAGAATAATAATATTCAATAATTATCGAAGAATTTAAATGGTTTGAAATTTAAATTAAATCGATTTAAATTTATATCTTCCACGGATGATCGGATTGGACCTCGTGATCTATCCCAGTGTGTCCGAGATAAGGGTATTACCCTAGGAATGTCAGTTGTTTGGTTCAAAAAGGGGTTCTGTAACGACCCAGAAAATCTGAACCAATTTAAAATTTTTAAATTGGCTAAAATAATGGATTTTTAATATTTAAAATAAATATTTTAAATAATGGCGATGAAAACTGAGTTTGAATCGACATTTGAAAACGAATATAATTAATTATAATTATATATAGAATTGAAAATGGCGCGGTAGTTCGATAATTCGATTTCAAACTTCAATTGAATATACCGGGTGCAAAACAATCCGGATTTTAGTGAAACCAAAAATAATGGAATCTAATTGATAATATCTTTCCAACGAATCTGACCAATCGAAATTTGATAGCGGGAATCAAAAGATATGTCCAGTTGAAAATTCTGAATAGTCGCTATGGAATTCAGGCCCTTAAAAATGGACATTTAGCATACGACCTCGGATTTCGACGAAACCACTTTTGTTGGATCCGTGATGTCAAGTTATTGCTAGATTTCAAATTTCATAATTTTTCGAATCAATATGTGAGCGTGGCAAGGGAAAACGTGTTTGACCAGTTTCAGTTGATTTTAATCGACTGGAAATTGGCCATTTTTCAAACGGTCTCAGAATTCGACGAAACTAGTTTTGTTAGGACCGTATCGACAATACGAGGCTAGAAAATATTTTTCTGGAATTTTTCGAGTTCGTATGTGGCCCCACTAAATTGAAATGTGCGTTTAAATTGAATATATAAAGAATTACACTTTAAATTCAACGGAAACTGATTCAAATGATCGAATCAGCTTACGATACATATCCCATTGTGTTCGGGATGGGGGTAAAAACACTATGGACGACAGGCGGTGGGCCTCGTTTAGAGGTCATATGTAAAAGTCAACTTTTTGAAAAATTAAATAATTAAATATATATATTTTATATAAACCCCACCCCCTATTCCCTCTTCTCTCTCTTCTCTTCGAACAGAAAAAAAAACCCTAAATCAATCGGCGACGCCGCCTCCACCAAGCTCCACCCACGACCGCCTCCACCAAGCTCCAGCCACCAGCAGCTCCGACGCCAGTTCGAGACCCCCTCCGACTCTCCACCCACATCGCGACACCTATTCCGCCGCCCCCCCTGAAGCCATCACGACACCTATTCCACCGCCCCCCCTGAAGCCATCGCGACACCTATTCCGCCGCCCCCTCGAAGCCAGCTCCGCCCAGTTCGAGACCTGCCGCCGACGTCTTTTTTTCCCCCCTTTCTTCGCAGACAAAGTAAGTATTTTATTTTTATTTTAATTCTGAAATACTGATTTTTTTTAAAGGTTAAATTCTGATTTTTTTAAAAAGTTAAAACTGACTTTTTAACAGGTTAAAAACTGATTTTTTTTACAGGTTAAATACTGATTTTTTTTAATTAGGTTTAAAAACTGATTTTTTAAATGATTTACAAACTGATTTTTAAAAGGTATTAAAACTGATTTTTAGAAAAAGGGAAATTTTGAATTTTAAAAAAAGAAAAGCATTTAAAACTGATTTTTAAAAAAAGGTTTAAACTTTAAATAGAAAAAGATTAGGACTTTAAAAAAAAGAAAAGATTTGAACTTTAAAATAGAAAAAGATTTGAACTTTAAAATAGAATAGAAAAGATCATATTTTGAAAATAAAAAAAGACGGAATTTTTATTGAGTAGAAGAAGTAAGATATGATTTTTATATTTTTAAAGTAATAAAAATATAATTTTTACATCATAGGAATATTAAAAATATAATCTTTATATATTGAATAGCGAAGTCAAAATTCGATTTTTATATATTGAATAACATAGTAAAAATTCGATTTTTACGTATGTAGAGAATACGGGCGAAAGCGACAAAAAGACGAGATTGGCGAAGATTTCTATAAAGGAAGAGTCGCGGCGTTTGGTTAACTAATTGGTGAGAATTTCTCACTCTTCAGTTTCTTTTAAAATATATATATGTGTTGAAATAAAAGTGAATTGCTATATATAAATATATATATATATATATATATATACGCCCCTCGTCCACAAACCATGGACGATATTTATTGGTTGAAATTGGTGTGAAAATTGATTGATAGCGAATGATTGTTTGTGATTGTTTGTGATTGATATTGGTTGGTTGTGGTTGAAAAATACCCATTTGTGGTTGAGAAATATTTGGTTGAAACCACATAGGATTAGTTTGTGGAAATGAAATAAATATATACATGCCGCCTGCGTGCGAACTAGATGCATGATCCCCATTGTCAAAAACCGCGAAGTTTTAAGGTAGAGCGAGGAGCCGTACTAGGGACGGTCCCGGTTTTAACTACCCTGCCGTTATGCTGCCAAAATTTTGAATAATATTCGTGTGTTTGAATGATTTTCATATGCTTAAACTATATTTATTCCTTGAATAGAAAACATTCATGTGTTGAATTGATATTCATTCGTTGATTAGAAATTCATGTGTTGAATGATATTCATATTTTGAAATAAATTGTTTGATAATAAAAATCACATTTTTATCTATATATAGAAACTATAGAAAACCTTCATGTGTTGAATTGATATTCATTCGTTGATTAGCAATTCATGTGTTGAATGGTATTCATATTTTGAAATAAATTGTTTGATAATAAAAATCACATTTTTATCTATATACAGAAACTATAGAAAACCTTCATGTGTTGAATTGATATTCATTCGTTGATTAGCAATTCATGTGTTGAATGGTATTCATATTTTGAAATAAATTGTTTGATAATAAAAATCACATTTTTATCTATATATAGAAACTATAGAAAACCTTCATGTGTTGAATTGATATTCATTCGTTGATTAGAAATTCATGTGTTGAATGGTATTCATATTTTGAAATAAATTGTTTGATAATAAAAACCACCTTTTATCTATATATATAAAATCCTATTTTTGTCACCTATATGAACTATATAGAAAAATAATGTTTTGAAATGAATTGTTTTACAATAAAAACCACATTTTTATTGTATGCATAAATCGTTGAAATGTGAAGTGTTAAAAATAGCCACTTGTTCAAAATAAACATATATGAGTTGAAATATTCATTAATTAGCTAATGAAATGATTTGCACCTATTTATGTAACATTAGAATGAATGGTGTTTTTAAACCAAATAGAAATCAAATATGAAGTCGAATAGAAAATGATAAATGATAAGAACTGTATATATATGTATATGCATATTCATTGAACAGGTTATAGCAAAGGGGCTAGAGAAGAGGAATAAAATTTTGTGCCCGACAAATAGGTACACATTTACTGTTTTGTTTGGGTGATGATTTTATGAGCCTGTTGGCTAGCCTCTTGGCTTTTTCTTTTTCTTTTTGAGATTAGAAGGACCGGGAAAGCTATTTGCAATTTCCCGATGCTCCCGGTGCAGGGGAGGTTATGGCGAAATTTTCCAAAAATTTAAGGCGTTAGTGAAATATTTGAAGTGAAAACGATATTGAAATCATTGAATGAACTATATTTATATAAATATAAATAAAATTAAAACGAAACGAAGCCGTGCAGTTCGTATTTTGAAACCGTGATTTCAAACGACTGGTGCGGGAAATCCGACCATTGGATTTTCCCGAAACCTCAACCCTCGGGTTCGCCTTGGAAATATCTTTCCAACGGCACCAACCTTGTAAAAATCCAACAGTTGGATTGTCTGGAATGTTTAATTCAAATCTGAAGAAAAACAGCGCCAGAAACGATTATATATTTTTATATATATAAATATAATTATATTTAATCGAATAACGACGCTGCAGTTCGTATTTTGAAATCGAAACTTCAAACGATTGTACCAGGAGATTCGACCGTCAAAATTTCCCGAAACTGGAACCGTTGGATTCGTTTTGAAAAGACCTTTCTAATGATATAAATTTTGTGGAGATCCAACGGTTAGATTTTCAGATATGTGTAAATCAAATCTGAAGAAAAACAGCGCCACGGCCGCTTTATGGACCGAAGCGTCGTTTTGAATAAATTAGCTATTTTAAAATAAATAAAAATAGCGATAAATCGTTATAAAATATCATAAGCGATATGGAATGGAAATAAATTGAATTTGCTCGATTTATGTGGCTTTTGATGGTTGAATGTGTTTGGTGTGAAAATCACATTAAAGAACAAAATTGATGTTGTCAAATAATTTAACCATTGAAATAAATTGATTTGAAATTCTAAATATACGTGAATTATTTGAAAAGGCCGAGTTAATTCTCATTTCAAATAATTGACCGACGATTGAAAGTCGAAGATGAAGACGATGGTCGAAGACCGGAGATCTTCACCTCGTTTGGATGGTAACCGAGGTCCTGATTGGGAGGCATCCCGAAATATGGATAATGAGTGGTGATCGTCCAGACGTACGTGGTGATCGATGGGTTTGCGAGGTATTTAGTGCCTCCGGTTTCGTTCAGACCCAGAACGGACTTGTAAATGGACTGTGTGTCTGACATAGGATTTATTCTGTGTGGCATGCTAAGATGCAGTGATCAGGGCTTCTGTTGAAAAGCAAAGTCTTGTGGTGATGATCAAAGCACCGCCTGTGTGGCGTAGCTTTGTGTATAACGTAAATTCGCGAGCCTCACACCCCGGTATGAACCTAAAACGGGAGAGGACATCAGGGAGGGCCTGCGTTTCTTTCTAGCTAGAGTGGTGTCAGTGACCTACCAGCCCTGACATTTATATACTTTTCACCTATGTGGTTGTTGCTGTTACGAGGCGCCTCGGTTTGATCGGACGATCCGGGTCCTATGGAGTCATTCGTTGGCTCGTTTACGCCCCAAAGGGCGGAGAAACGTAGTGTTCAGGCATAATAATCCACATCGGTGGACCGGCCCTGACGATCCAAGGGCCCACTTGAGTCTGGGCCTGAGACATGGGCTAGATTGTCTCGAATTTGGTAAGGACTATCTTTTGCCTTGGTTCATGACGGAAATCCAATTTCCAAATACGACATCGTGCGGTTTTGATTGTATATATATATGGCGACATGATATATGGTACCCATGCCGTCTATGATTGATAGTTATGATTGAAATTGTTTTGAAACATATAAACACTAGTCATAATATCAAATGCTTTTGTTTTGTTCGTGTCAAGCATATTTTGACCGTTATAAGGTAAAACTCTATCCTCCGGTTTGCGTTGCATTGTGTGATGGGAACTGAGTCTTATAACGGTTTCATTTTTATAAAAAAGCATAGCGATGTTTAAAAGAAAGCTTTGTTGTAAAGCACTGGCAATCCAATGGAGTAAACCTGTTCCACGAAAGTGGCATGGTCCTGTGATTAGCCAATTATATATGTGTTGAGTGGATTTCTCATACCAGTCCCATGACTGACTCGTAGTTTGTTTCACTTTCAAACTCGGGTGCCCCTTTTTCTACACGGGCAGCCTTGTATTCAGGTTTAGCTGGTTCTTTTTCTGGATAGCTGGAGCTGAAGATGGATTCTATCATTTATTTCTTTTTATGCTGTTCAGCTCCTATTGTACATATTTTTTTTAATTCCGCTGTAGACATTTATGTATAGCTGAACTGTATTTGTACTAAGTAAGATCCTGTATACTGTGTAACTCTGATGATTACTTTTATCCAGTATATTCTATTGTTCATTATCTGGTGTATTTATTTAATTCTGTTCTGCTATTATCTGTTTCTGTGTTATATTCCTAAGATAACCCTTGTTTCCGTGAGAACGGGAAATCGGGTCGTCTCAACGTGGTATTAGAGCTTTGGTTAAGCTTAGTTCTGGAATATAACATTTGAACGAACTCATCAGAAATAGAACTAGTAGTGTTCTAGGACGGGTAACTCTATACAGATAGGATCAACAATATCCTAGTATGAGTAAAGCAGAATGAAATTACACCTCGATAGACACATTTACATTGAAGTATGTGTTTCTATATTTTAAACTATCCTTTCTGTGACCTGACACTTGATCTGCTAATTGCAGAGGTACTAGAAAATGAGTGTCAGAAGCAGAAGGAATGCAGAACCGGATATTGAGGCCTTATTAATCAAATATCGAAATATGGGTGGAATACCGTTCTCTGGTGAAGAATCTATTATGAAGACACAAGCTTGGATTCGTTCGGATGAGAAAATCTTCAAAGCATTAAAGCTGAGGGATGACCAGAAAAGATTACTGGCCTCCTGGGCACTTAAAGACGAAGCTTTGTTCTGGTGGTATTCAGTTATAGAGAATAATCCAGAAGGTGATATCACCTGGGATAGATTCAAAGTGATTTTCTTGGAAAGATTTACTCCTCCTGAAGCGACCGAGAGATTATGTGATGAATTTTCTTATTTGATACAAGGTGATATGACCATCCCAGAATATCATAAGAAATTCAATGAACTTTCTCACTTTTCCCCTCATCTAATTCAAAATCCGAAGAGGAAAAATATGAGATTTATTCAAGGACTTCAAAGGAAATACCAGAATAAAGTATTGGGGCATGTGAAGCTTCCTTTTTCAGAAATGATTTATATGGCTTATCAATATGAAGATCTAGATAAGAAAGGTATGCTACAGTACGAAGAGGAAGTTAGCTCTAGTAATAAAATTGAGTCTGAAACTGATATTCCTGAAGCCAGTACAAGGTCTAAGGTCAGTAAAGAGCCTAAAGTAAATCGGAAAAGGGCTAGATCTGAAAAAGAACCTGTCACGACTGCCATATGCAATAACTGCCATAAGCAGGGGCATTTGCAAGGAAATTGCAAATCTTTAAAGAAGCAAAAGAAGGAAGTATCTAAATCTGATAAAAGGGTTCATGAGGGCAGAGGATGCCACAGGTGCCACCAGCCTGGGCATATCGCGAAGAATTGCTGGCTGTTAAAAAAGACCAATGTGGTTCAAGTAAATGAATTTGCAGAGACTTCCGAGCCCTCAGCTAGTCAAGAAAGGGCCGATGTTTTAGAAGGCACGCTAACTGTCAAAAACATCCCAGTTAAAGTACTGTTTGACACAGGTGCGTCGCGAAGCTTTATTTCAAAGAGTGCCGCTAAGAAACTTGATTTGAACTTGAGGAAGCTTAAGGAACCAATGACTGTCCAGAATCCGGTCGGGGGTTCTATCAACCTCAGTTGGATTTGTGCAGTACCTGTCTCCTTTTCTTGCTATAAATTCCCTATTATCTCTATCGTCATGAATTTTGATGAATTCGATCTTATTCTGGGATTGGATTGGCTAACCAAATATGAAGCAGAGGTTAGATGCGCCGAGAGAGTTGTTAAAGCTAAGATTAAATCAGGCGATTATATAACCATTCCCTGTGAAGGTCAGAATGCTAATAGAAAAGACTTCTGGGCAGCTTTGAATGTTTCTCCAGCCCAAATAGAAAATGCCCCTGAAGTCATAGAGAATATTCCCAATCTAGTGAAAGACATTCCTGTCGTAAAGAACTATGCGGATGTGTTCGAGGAAGTTGTTCGCTTACCTCCGCAGAGAGAAATAGATTTCAAGATTGCTTTGATTCCCAATGCAAGGCCGGTAGTTCACGCTATTCGAAGAATGTCCTTGAAAGAGAAGGAAGAATTAGACAATCAAACACGACAGCTAGTATGGAAGGGTCTAATCAGACCTAGTTTCTCTGATTGGGGTGCAGCAGTGGTATTTGTCCCAAAATCTGACGGTACTCTACGTCTATGTGTGGACTATCGTGATCTGAACAAACAGACAATAAAGAACAAATATCCATTGCAGCGGATAGATGATTTGTTGGATCAATTAAATGGAGCACAAGTATTCTCACGAATGGACCTAGCTACAGGTTTCCATCAACTTCGAATTGCCGAAGAGTGTGTTCCAATGACAGCGTTCAGAGGCCCCGATTTATTCTACGAGTGGTTAGTGATGCCGTTCGGCTTATGTAACGCTCCAGCTTACTTCGTCGATCTGATGAACAGAGTGTTCAGAGGGGTTTCGAATAAATTTGTTCTGGTTTTTATTGATGATATTCTAATCTTCTTTAAATCAAAGGCCGAACATGAAAAGCATCTGGAACAGGTTTTGGAAATTCTGAGACGGAATGTATTAAAAGCCAAATTTTCCAAATGTATCTTCTGGCAAGATGAAGTAAAATTTCTGGGCCACGTCGTATCAAAAGAAGGAATTGCTGTGGATCCAAGTAAAATCACAGCCATTCAGAACTGGAAACAGCCCAGTACCCCCACTGAAGTCCGCAGTTTTCTCGGATTGGCTAGCTATTACCGGAAGTTCGTTAAAGACTTTTCGAAGATATCTGGTCACTTAACGAAGCTTACAAAGAAGCATTCTAAATTCAAATGGACTCAAGAGAGTGAGGAGGCTTTCGAAGAGCTAAAGTTGAGATTAACAACAGCTCCAGTGTTAACCATCATCGATGGCAACCAAGATTTAAAAGTATGGACTGATGCTTCTAGAGAAGGCCTTGGTGCAGTGTTAATGCAAAGGAGTCAAGTGATTGCCTATGCTAGCCGTCAACTGAAGCCGCACGAGAAAAACTATGTAACTCATGATCTTGAGTTATTGGCTATAGTATTCGCTTTGAAAATCTGGAGACACTATCTTCTGGATGAGGGATTTGAACTGTTTACTGATCACCAGTCGTTAAAGTATCTATTCACTCAGAAGGACTTGAATCTGAGGCAGCAGCGTTGGCTGGAGTTTCTTGCAGCATATGACTTTGAAATTATATATACTCCAGGGAAAGCCAATGTCGTGGCCGATGCGTTAAGCAGAAAGAATGAAATGATCGCCAGTTTTATTATCACGACTTCATTGCTAGATAAAATATCTGCTCTTCAGGAGGATGATCACTTCATTCAGAAGATCAGAGGGATAATTCAACAAGGCGAACCCTCGAGTTTTCAAGTAGACAATGATGGGATTTTAAGGCTCAAAGGTCGAATCTGTGTCCCTAACATTCCTGAACTTCGAAAGGAAGTACTGGATGAATGCCACAAGTCAAAACTCAGTATCCATCCGGGAGTAAGCAAAATGTATAATGACATCAAACGCACTTTCTGGTGGAAGTCGATGAAAAGGGACATTTCCTTATATGTTAGCCGGTGCCCTACTTGCCAGCTAGTCAAGAGTGACCAACAGAAATTAGCTGGACTATTACAACCACTGGAAGTTCCTGGTTGGAAGTGGGAGCATATTTCTATGGATTTCATTGATGGTTTGCCCAGAACCAGAAAAGGGAATGACAGTATTTGGGTGATCGTAGATCGCTTCACGAAGACCGCCCATTTCATACCTGTCAGATCAAACAGAACTGCTCAGAGTCTGGCGCAGATTTACTTCAGGGAAATAGTTAGACTACATGGAGTGCCGCTCAGTATAGTCAGTGATAGAGATACAATATTCACTAGCAAATTCTGGGAAGCATTTCAAGTCGAGCTAGGAACGAAGTTGAACTTGAGCACCGCTTATCATCCTCAGACAGACGGTCAGACTGAGAGGGTGAATCGCATTTTAGAAGATCTATTGCGGGCTTGTGTTCTAGATTTCGGTGGATCATGGGAAGACCATCTGCATTTGGCTGAATTCTCTTATAACAACAGCTACCAAGCGAGTCTGACAATGTCGCCATTCGAAGCATTGTATGGTAGACTGTGCCGATCTCCTGCTTGTTGGGTCGAGCCTGGAAATAGACTTGTGTTGGGTCCTGATATGATTCGAGAAGCTGCCGACAAAGTCGATTTTATTAAGAAGCGATTACTCGCCGCTCAAAGCCGACAAAAGAGCTATGCCGATAGAAGAAGAAGAGATATATCCTTTGAAGTAGGCGACTATGTATATTTGAAAGTATCACCGATGAGAGGAGTTATCCGGTTCGGTAAAACTGGAAAGTTGGCACCCAAATTCATTGGTCCGTTTCCTATTCTGGAACGGGTTGGAACTCTCGCTTATAGGGTCAAACTGCCTGACTGGTTGCCTGGAGTGCATGATGTATTTCATATATCTCAACTTCGAAAGCACGTTCATGATCCAGACTTGATCGTGGAAGAAGCAGCTCAGCAGGATATTGAAATTACTCCAGAATTAGCTGTGAGGCGTGAGCCGCTTAAGATTATCGGCAAAGAAACCAAAGAGCTGAGGAACAAGAAGGTTCACTTAGTCAAAGTGCAATGGAGTGGAGATCCGCGAGATTGTACTTGGGAAACGGAGGAGAGCATTCAAAAAGCTTATCCTAGATGCCGAGTAGATATCTCTGATTGACTCAGGTGCAAGGTACATTTACCCTACTTTGCATTACCATTTAATTCTCTACTCTGTTGTTATTTTCTTTTCATAGATGTGCACTTTTAATTATATAGGCTGAATGATTTTGAAAAGAGTATAGAGATTAATTAGTATATTTTTGGAAGATTAAAAACAAATTGGTTGTTGTATTGTGTGACTGTAAATTTATCAAACCACTTTCGACTTTATTCCTTTTCGGGGACGAAAAGTTTTAAGTGGGGGAGATTGTAACGACCCAGAAAATCTGAACCAATTTAAAATTTTTAAATTGGCTAAAATAATGGATTTTAAATATTTAAAATAAATATTTTAAATAATGGCGATGAAAACTGAGTTTGAATCGACATTTGAAAACGAATATAATTAATTATAATTATATATAGAATAGAAAATGGCGCGGTAGTTCGATAATTCGATTTCAAACTTCAATTGAATATACCGGGTGCAAAACAATCCGGATTTTAGTGAAACCAAAAATAATGGAATATAATTGATAATATCTTTCCAACGAATCTGACCAATCGAAATTTGATAGCGGGAATCAAAAGATATGTCCAGTTGAAAATTCTGAATAGTCGCTATGGAATTCAGGCCCTTAAAAATGGACATTTAGCATACGACCTCGGATTTCGATGAAACCACTTTTGTTGGATCCGTGATGTCAAGTTATTGCTAGGTTTCAAATTTCATAATTTTTCGAATCAATATGTGAGCGTGGCAAGGGAAAACGTGTTTGACCAGTTTCAGTTGATTTTAATCGACTGGAAATTGGCCATTTTTCAAACGGTCTCAGAATTCGACGAAACTAGTTTTGTTAGGACCGTATCGTCAATACGAGGCTAGAAAATATTTTTCTGGAATTTTTCGTGTTCGTATGTGGCCCCACTAAATTGAAATGTGCGTTTAAATTGAATATATAAAGAATTACACTTTAAATTCAACGGAAACTGATTCAAACGATCGAATCAGCTTACGATACATATCTCATTGTGTTCGGGATGGGGGTAAAACGCTATGGACGACAGGCGGTGGGCCTCGTTTAGAGGTCATATGTAAAAGTCAACTTTTTGAAAAATTAAATAATTAAATATATATATTTTATATAAACCCCCCCTATTCCCTCTTCTCTCTCTTCACTTCAAACAGAAAAAAAAAACCTAAATCAATCGGCGATGCCGCCTCCACCAAGCTCCACCCACGACCGCCTCCACCAAGCTCCAGCCACCAGCAGCTCCGACGCCAGTTCGAGACCCCCTCCGACTCTCCACCCACATCGCGACACCTATTCCGTCGCCCCCCCTGAAGCCATCGCGACACCTATTCCGCCGCCCCCCCAGAAGCCATCGCGACACCTATTCCGCCGCCCCCTCGAAGCCAGCTCCTCCCAGTTCGAGACCTGCCGCCGACGTCTTTTGCCCCCCCCTTTCTTCGCAGACAAAGTAAGTATTTTATTTTATTTTTATTTTAATTTTAATTCTGAAATACTGATTTTTTTTTAAAGGTTAAATTCTGGTTTTTTTAAAAAGTTAAAACTGACTTTTAACAGGTTAAAAACTGATTTTTTTTACAGGTTAAATACTGATTTTTTTAATTAGGTTTAAAAACTGATTTTTAAAATGATTTACAAACTGATTTTTAAAAGGTATTAAAACTGATTTTTAGAAAAAGGGAAAATTTGAATTTTAAAAAAAGAAAAGCATTTAAAACTGATTTTTAAAAAAAGGTTTAAACTTTAAATAGAAAAAGATTAGGACTTTAAATAAAAGAAAAGATTTGAACTTTAAAATAGAAAAAGATTTGAACTTTAAAATAGAATAGAAAAGATCATATTTTTAAAATAAAAAAAGACGGAATTTTTATTGAGTAGAAGAAGTAAGATACGATTTTTATATTTTTAAAGTAATAAAAATATAATTTTTACATCATAGGAATATTAAAAATATAATCTTTATATATTGAATAGCGAAGTCAAAATTCGATTTTTATATACTGAATAACATAGTAAAAATTCAATTTTTACATATGTAGAGAATACGGGCGAAAGCGACAAAAAGACGAGATTGGCGAAGATTTCTATAAAGGAAGAGTCGCGGCGTTTGGTTAGCTAATTGGTGAGAATTTCTCACTCTTCAATTTCTTTTAAAATATATATATGTGTTGAAATAAAAGTGAATTGCTATATATATATATATATATATATATATATATATATATATATATATATATATATATATATATATATATATACGCCCCTCGTCCACAAACCATGGACGATATTTATTGGTTGAAATTGGTGTGAAAATTGATTGATAGCGAATGATTGTTTGGGATTGTTTGTGATTGATATTGGTTGATTGTGGTTGAAAAATACCCATTTGTGGTTGAGAAATATTTGGTTGAAACCACATAGGATTAGTTTGTGGAAATGAAATAAATATATACATGCCGCCTGCGTGCGAACTAGATGCATGATCCCCATTGTCAAAAACCGCGAGGTTTTAAGGTAGAGCGAGGAGCCGTACTAGGGATTGTCCCGGTTTTAACTACCCTGTCGTTATGCTGCCGAAATTTTGAATAATATTCGTGTGTTTGAATTATTTTCATATGCTTAAACTATATTTATTCCTTGAATAGAAAACATTCATGTGTTGAATTGATATTCATTCGTTGATTAGAAATTCATGTGTTGAATGGTATTCATATTTTGAAATAAATTGTTTGATAATAAAAATCACATTTTTATCTATATATAGAAACTATAGAAAACCTTCATGTGTTGAATTGATATTCATTCGTTGATTAGCAATTCATGTGTTGAATGGTATTCATATTTTGAAATAAATTGTTTGATAATAAAAATCACATTTTTATCTATATACAGAAACTATAGAAAACCTTCATGTGTTGAATTGATATTCATTCGTTGATTAGCAATTCATGTGTTGAATGGTATTCATATTTTGAAATAAATTATTTGATAATAAAAATCACATTTTTATCTATATATAGAAACTATAGAAAACCTTCATGTGTTGAATTGATATTCATTCGTTGATTAGAAATTCATGTGTTGAATGGTATTCATATTTTGAAATAAATTGTTTGATAATAAAAATCACCTTTTATCTATATATATAAAATCCTATTTTTGTCACCTATATGAACTATATAGAAAAATAGTGTTTTGAAATGAATTGTTTTACAATAAAAACCACATTTTTATTGTATGCATAAATCGTTGAAATGTGAAGTGTTAAAAATAGCCACTTGTTCAAAATAAACATATATGAGTTGAAATATTCATTAATTAGCTAATGAAATGATTTGCACCTATTTATGTAACATTAGAATGAATGGTGTTTTTAAACCAAATAGAAATCAAATATGAAGTCGAATAGAAAATGATAAATGATAAGAACTGTATATATATGTATATGCATATTCATTGAACAGGTTATAGCAAAGGGGCTAGAGAAGAGGAATAAAATTTTGTGCCCGACAAATAGGTACACATTTACTGTTTTGTTTGGGTGATGATTTTATGAGCCTGTTGGCTAGCCGCTTGGCTTTTTCTTTTTCTTTTTGAGATTAGAAGGCCGGGAAAGCTATTTGCAATTTCCCGATGCTCCCGGTGCAGGGGAGGTTATGGCGAAATTTTCCAAAAATTTAAGGCGTTAGTGAAATATTTGAAGTGAAAACGATATTGAAATCATTGAATGAACTATATTTATATAAATATAAATAAAATTAAAACGAAACGAAGCCGTGCAGTTCGTATTTTGAAACCGTGATTTCAAACGACTGGTGCGGGAAATCCGACCATTGGATTTTCCCGAAACCTCAACCCTCGGGTTCGCCTTGGAAATATCTTTCCAACGGCACCAACCTTGTAAAAATCCAACTGTTGGATTGTCTGGAATGTTTAATTCAAATCTGAAGTAAAACAGCGCCAGAAACGATTATATATTTATATATATATAAATATAATTATATTTAATCGAATAACGACGCTGCAGTTCGTATTTTGAAATCGAAACTTCAAATGATTGTACCGGGAGATCCGACCGTCGGAATTTCCCGAAACTGGAACCGTTGGATTCGTTTTGAAAAGACCTTTCTAATGATATAAATTTTGTGGAGATCCAACGGTTAGATTTTCAGATATGTGTAAATCAAATCTGAAGAAAAACAGCGCCACGGCCGCTTTATGGCCCGAAGCGTCGTTTTGAATAAATTAGCTATTTTAAAATAAATAAAAATAGTGATAAATCGTTATAAAATATCATAAGCGATATGGAATGGAAATAAATTGAATTTGCTCGATTTATGTGGCTTTTGATGGTTGAATGTGTTTGGTGTGAAAATCACATTAAAGAACAAAATTGATGTTGTCAAATAATTTAACCATTGAAATAAATTGATTTGAAATTCTAAATATACGTGAATTATTTGAAAAGGCCGAGTTAATTCTCATTTCAAATAATTGACCGACGATTGAAAGTCGAAGATGAAGACGATGGTCGAAGACCGGAGATCTTCACCTCGTTTGGATGGTAACCGAGATCCTGATTGGGAGGCATCCCGAAATATGGATAATGAGTGGTGATCGTCCAGACGTACGTGGTGATCGATGGGTTTGCGAGGTATTTAGTGCCTCCGGTTTCGTTCAGACCCAGAACGGACTTGTAAATGGACTGTGTGTCTGACATAGGATTTATTCTGTGTGGCATGCTAAGATGCAGTGATCAGGGCTTCTGTTGAAAAGCAAAGTCTTGTGGTGATGATCAAAGCACCGCCTGTGTGGCGTAGCTTTGTGTATAACGTAAATTCGCGAGCCTCACACCCCGGTATGAACCTAAAACGGGAGAGGACATCAGGGAGGGCCTGCGTTTCTTTCTAGCTAGGGTGGTGTCAGTGACCTACCAGCCCTGACATTTATATACTTTTCACCTATGTGGTTGTTGCTGTTGCGAGGCGCCTCGGTTTGATCGGACGATCCGGGTCCGATGGAGTCATTCGTTGGCTCGTTTACGCCCCAAAGGGCGGAGAAACGTAGTGTTCAGGCATAATAATCCACATCGGTGGACCGGCCCTGACGATCCAAGGGCCCACCTGAGTCTGGGCCTGAGACATGGGCTAGATTGTCTCGAATTTGGTAAGGACTATCTTTTGCCTTGGTTCATGACGGAAATCCAATTTCCAAATACGACATCGTGCGGTTTTGATTGTATATATATATGGCGACATGATATATGGTACCCATGCCGTCTATGATTGATAGTTATGATTGAAATTGTTTTGAAACATATAAACACTAGTCATAATATCAAATGCTTTTGTTTTGTTCGTATCAAGCATATTTTGACCGTTATAAGGTAAAACTCTATCCTCCGGTTTGCGTTGCATTGTGTGACGGGAACTGAGTCTAATAACGGTTTCATTTTTATAAAAAGCATAGCGATGTTTAAAAGAAAGCTTTGTTGTAAAGCACTGGCAATCCAATGGAGTAAACCCGTTCCACGAAAGTGGCGTGGTCCTGTGATTAGCCAATTATATATGTGTTGAATGGATTTCTCATACCAGTCCCATGACTGACTCGTAGTTTGTTTCACTTTCAAACTCGGGTGCCCCTTTTTCTACACGGGCAGCCTTGTATTCAGGTTTAGCTGGTTCTTTTTCTGGATAGCTGGAGCTGAAGATGGATTCTATCATTTATTTCTTTTTATGCTGTTCATCTCCTATTGTACTGTAGACATTTATGTATAGCTGAACTGTATTTGTACTAAGTAAGATCCTGTATACTGTGTAACTCTGATGATTACTTTTATCCAGTATATTCTATTGTTCATTATCTGGTGTATTTATTTAATTTTGTTCTGCTATTATCTGTTTCTGTGTTATATTCCTAAGATAACCCTTGTTTCCGTGAGAACGGGAAATCGGGTCGTCTCAGGTTCTGAATCACAGAGTATGGTGGATTAACGGATATCGGTTTAGAATCAAAATAATATATATATACATATATAAATGTTTATATTGGTTTGAGGATGGAATTAACCCACGTCCATGCCTTCTTCTTTCAAGTCAAAAATATGTGTCCCTTTTCCTTACCATTCAGTAACGAACAAAGGAAGACAAGGCCACGATGTTCCCTTCTCTGTATATAAATCATGACAGTTTCCCATTTCTGTTCATTTACAAAACGCAAAGCTTCAGATTAGAAAACAAGAAATGGCCACTGACCAATTTAAATCCTTCAAAGTCGACTCATTCTTCCCACTACAAAACAGCCGACAACCCCTTATTTCCTTTTCACTCCTCAGAAATCCTCAAACCAAATCGAAATTACCAGAAAAAGGGAAACAGTTCGAACAAGTAAACGATATCTCATAAGACCACGCCGCATAACGGAACGGGTTTTTCCCTTATGAGAATACAAGATAACTTTATATCAAAAACCTTTTGATATTATAATAATGTCTATCAACCACAATATATATATAATCATCTAGCAGAAACGCTTTCATCTCACGTTCTACATATATAGTATACAATCAAAATCGCAAGCACGTATTGGGTAATGGACTTCCAACTATGACAAGGTATGGAACCACCTTTCGCTTGTGTACCTCTAGAGAGGAATACGCTGGGTTCAACAAGAACATCTTGCAACCCGGCCACACATGACCGACCACTCATTTCGCTTGAGTGTATCGAATGTATATCACCAACAGTTGGGATCAGCAACCGTTTCCCGAATAGGACAACATCAACAATAGATTTTTAGAAGTAAATGAAACTCTAGATCAGGTGATTATACACCCTACTTCGGTGCGACCGACTTAGCCATGGTGCCTGCTCGATTTCTATCATTTACCGGATGATGAGGCTAGAAGCTACGCTTTATCATCACAACCGATTCACTTTGAATGCCACATCATCAAATCCATTTCAAAACAAGATTAGATTAGTTGAAATTTATTTAGAAAGAGTTATTTAAAAATGTTAAAATAGTTGATCGATAATTTAAAATTTAATTATCGTAGGTGCTAAACAAATAAATTCGAGAAGATTCATAGCCAGGGGTTTGGAAATAAACAGGATATTCGACAACTGCAATTACGGTGAGTAAATCTCACCTGTTTGTTTAGAATTATTTTTATATCGTTAAAAATATTGTTGTTGCATGTTTGAATGTTGTTTGATTGATTTAAAATATATATTAGTTATTTAGGATATATATATATTGGGTTGGTTATTGGTTGGATTCCCGCAGTACCATTAGCGGATGCCCGCAGTTTCATAGCGGATGATTACCCTATACGCCCCACGCTATGATAGTGGATGACCTTCATACCGTGATATCCTGCCTCGAAGCAGGATGGGTATTACTATGTTGACTAACATCTGTGGATGCAGGAAAACAGGTTGGAGGAATCCAACTGGATTCCTCAAAAATATATATTATCTGTTGTTTGTTTGATTTCATATATATTCATATATGATGTGTTAAAAATCAAATGATTGAAAATTGGTTGATTTGATTGTTTAAAATATCCCTGGGGCTTGAATATAGATTTATAAAAATATCGAAAAGGGTATTTGATATTTAAAAAGGGAATTCTATTTTTATAAATAGAATTTGAATTTTTAATAAAACTATAGAAAATATTAACTTGTTTTGAAGATATATAAAACAAGTGATCGAATTTATAAACTTTGTTTATAAATGAAAGGTGGGTTTTGAATCGAATTTATAAACTTTGTTATAAATGAAAATATGGGATTTGAATTGAATTTATAAACGTTGTTTATAAATGGAGAGGTGGGATTTGAATTGAAGTTATAAACATTGTTTATAAATAATGCAGAGAATTCAAATGGACTTTGAATATAAGGAATTGAATAAAATTTGAATAATAGAATTCAAATGGAGTTTAACTATAGAATTTGAATATAGTATTTCAAATGGAATTTGAATATAGAAATTCAAATGGGATTTATAATAAATAGATTTGGATTAATAGAAGTGGATTAGACTAAGAAGTTAATTAACAGATTTAATTAACAAATTGAGTTAAAATAGATTGGACAGGCATAAATATACAGGAGACAGGTATGGAATAAAGTATAGAAGTGAAATAAATAGAATGCCCGACAAAAAGGTACGTATTTAATTTCCATATGAGATTTTATGCGCCGTATCGGCTAGCCGCTTGGCTTTTTCTTTTTTCTTTTTGAGATGAGAAGGACCGGGAAACCTATTCGAAATTTCCCGATGCTCCCGGTACAAAGGAGGTTATGGCGAATTTTTCCGGGAATTTAAGGAGATAGAATATTTTTAAGATAATTTGATACTTAGAAATCAACATGTCAAATTATATAGAAGTCGATAAGGAAACGAACTTAGAAATAGAATAGTATAAATTAAAAAGGAGGTATAAGAATAAAATCTCGTAGAAATAGAAAGAGAAAATGTATATGTGTTTAAAGGTGAAGTTAGTAATACTCTAGATTGAGTTTGAGTGTATACATATGAGCGCGTATTTGTAAATTGATTTAAAAACTGTTTTATATTGTGTTGATTGATCTGTTGAGTGGTATATGAATTCCAGATCGACATGTTTAGCTGACGAAGTCGATAGGGATTTATAAACGCTTGGATAGAGAAATCTGACATAATATTGTTTTAAAAGCTGGGCGAATGAAATAATTTTACCCAAAATATATTTTGATATAAACAAAGCATATATATTGGAATTATCTGATATATATTGAATGTGTTTGTTGAAATTATGATCGAATAAGATTTTTAATTGAGTTGGTTATATAAATAACCAATCAAAATATTATATAAGTACAATATGCGAAATCAGATGAACTAAATCTGAATTTAAATTAGATTTGGAATTTACTCACACCAGTCCCATGACTGACCCAGAGTTTATTTTGTTTGTTTTCCCTAAACTCTGGGGTGCCCAAATTTGTACGGGCAGTCAAGTGTTTCAGGCTTTGCAGATTCACTTGGAGGAGCTGGAAACAGAAGGCTTCACCATTAGTTAGTTAGAGATTATTTCCGCTGTGATATGACGTATTTTACTCTGATAATGGTATAAATATACAATACAGTTTTGTATTTCAAAGTTATGATATATAATATATTTTATTCGTTCCTCTGTGAGATTCGTGTTTACTCTGATTCTGCTCAGTTGTGTTCTTCTTCTTCTTCTTCTATTCTATTAGTTCTATCTTATCTTTCTCATCATCTTAATTCTTTCTATTAATGATCCGGTATTTTCGAGGTCTGAACAGTCGACGCTGGCTTTTGTGTTGATTTTCAGAGTCGAAAATTCCAGTTCGTTACAGTTGGTATCAGAGCCAGGTTAAGTGATTACCTTGGCTCTGTGGCGTGACTCAATAAAGATGGAGTTACTAATACTCTAGATTGAGTTTGAGTGTATACATATGATCGCGTATTTGTAAATTGATTTAAAAACTGTTTTATATTGTGTTGATTGATCTGTTGAGTGGTATATGAATTCCAGATCAACGTGTTTAGCTGACGAAGTCGATAAGGATTTATAAACGCTTGGATAGAGAAATCTGGCATAATATTGTTTTAAAAGCTGGGCGAATGAAATAATTTTACCCAAAATATATTTTGATATAAACAAAGCATATATATTGGAATTATCTGATATATATTGAATGTGTTTGTTGAAATTGTGATCGAATAAAATTTATAATTGAGTTGGTTATATAAATAAACAATCGAAATATCATATAAGTATAATATGCGAAATCAGATGAACTAAATCTGAATTTAAATTAGATTTGGAATTTACTCACACCAGTCCCATGACTGACCCAGAGTTTATTTTTTTTCCCTAAACTCTTGGGTGCCCAAATTTGTACGGGCAGTCAAGTGTTTCAGGCTTTGCAGATTCACTTGGAGGAGCTGGAAACAGAAGGCTTCACCATTAGTTAGTTAGAGATTATTTCCGCTGTGATATGATGTATTATACTCTGATAATGGTATAAATATACAATACTGTTTTGTATTTCAAAGTTATGTTATATAATATATTTTATTCGTTCCGCTGTGAGATTCGTGTTTACTCTGATTCTGCTCAGTTGTGTTCTTCTTCTTCTTCTATTATATTAGTTCTATCTTATCTTTCTCATCCTCTTAATTCTTTCTATTAATGATCCGGTATCTTCGAGGTCTGAACAGTCGACGCTGGCTTTTGTGTCGATTTTCTAAGTCGAAAATTCCAGTTCGTTACAGTGCCTTTAATTAATATTCCATTAATTAAATCTCTTCTCTATTTCTTTATCAATATTTGTTAACCAAATATTTTCCATAACCATATTGGCCTGTTACGTTATTTGGAAAACATTTCCGAATATCGCCTTCTTTATTTTCTAACTTTAGAAATATTTATTATTCTATTTCCAAGCTTACATTTATTTGGGTTAAACCGGATGTTGTGTAAAACATCGATACGACAACCCAAATACTATATTCAACTAACTCTCATTCAACATTGATCTTCAAGCCTGAAATCTTACTGTTTATCTGTTAATAATGAAATCAATCAAGTTGGGGTATAACTACCTCTCAGACCTTGACTGAACAACATTTATAACGTCAAAACAGATATGACTACTTACTCGAATAATCAATACCATACAACTACTTCTTCACTTTTACACACATATATACTTTCTCTTTCTATTCTTTTGAGATTTTATTCTTATACTTCCTTTTTGATTATACTATTCTCTAAGTTCGTTTTCTTATCGACTTCTATATATTTTGATATGTTAATTTCTAACTATCAAATTATCTTAAAAATATTCTATCTCCTTAAATTCCCGGAAAAATTCGCCATAACCTCCTTTGTACCGGGAGCATCGGGAAATTTCAAATAGCTTTCCCGGTCCTTCTGATCTCAAGAAGAAAAAGAAAAAGCCAAGCGGCTAGCCGATACGGCGCTTAAAATCTCATATGGGAAATTAAATACGTACCTTTTTGTCGGGCATTCTATTTATTTCACTTCTATACTTTATTCCATACCTGTCTCCTGTATATTTATGCCTGTCCAATCTATTTTAACTATACCAATCGTTTTAACTCAATTTGTTAATTAAATCTGTTGCTTAACTTTTTAGTCTATTTCACCTTCATATTTGAACATGACATGTTCAAACATATTTTAACTGCATATTAACAAATTCTAATTATACTCATACTCTCGTTTCCTTATCGACTTCTTATTCAAATTCCAATTCAATTCTATTTGAATTCTCTTTATTTAAACTTCATTTTCATTCTATTAGAATCCCTATATTTAAACTCCATTTGATATTCTATTTTCAAAACTCTATAGTTTAAAGTCCATTTGAATTCTATATTCAAATTCTATAGTTTAAAGTCCATTTGAATTCTATATTCAAATTCTATAGTTTACAGTCAATTTGAATTCTATATTCAAAGTCTATAGTTTAAAGTCCATTTGAATTCTATATTCAAAGTTTATTTGAATTCGATATATTCAAAGTCCATTTGAATTCTCTGCATTATTTATAAACAACGTTTATAACTTCAATTCAAATCCCACCTTCCCATTTATAAACAACGTTTATAAATTCAATTCAAATCCCATATTTTCATTTATAAACAAAGTTTATAAATTCGATTCAAATCCCATATTTTCATTTATAAACAAAGTTTATAAATTCGATTCAAATCCCATATTTTCATTTATAAACAAAGTTTATAAATTCGATTCAAATTCCATATTTTCATTTATAAACTAAGTTTATAAATTCAATTCAAAACCCATCTTTTCATTTATAAACAGAGTTTATAAATTCAATTACTTGTTTTATATATCTTCAAAACAAGTTAATATTTTATATAGTTCATTTAAAATTCAAATTCTATTTATAAAAATAGAATTCACTTTTTAAATCTCAAATACCCTTTCAGGGTATTTTATAAATCAATATCCCAAGCCCCAATGATATTTAAACAATCAAATCAACCAATTTTCAATCACTTGATTTTTAACACATCATATATGAATATATATGAAATCAAACAAACAACAAACAGATAATATATTTTTGAGGAATCCAGTTGGATTCCTCCAACCTGTTTTCCTGCATCCACAGACGTTAGTCAACATAGTAATACCCATCCTGCTTCGAGGCAGGATATCGTGGTATAGAAGGTCATCCACTAATCATAGCGTGGGGCGCATAGGGTAATCATCCGCTATGAAACCGCGGGCATCCGCTAATGAGACTGCGGGAATCCAACCAATCATCAACCCAATATATATATAATTTATCCTAAATAACTAATATATATTTAAAACAATCAGACAACATTCAAACAAGCATAGACAATTATTTTTAACTATTTAAAAATAATTTCTAAATAAAAGGTGAGATTTACTCACCGAGATTTTCGTTTGTTGGATATCCAATTAAATGCCATATCTTCTTGGCTAAGCATTTACTCGAGTCCACTCAATTTGAATGTATCTTGAATCGATTTGTTTTGTTCCTACGGTCATTTAATTTGATCCATCGTTTATTAACATTATCTACTAAAATAATTAAACGAGCTATTCTATGTATTTTAATTTAGAAAAAGGGTATACCTTACAACCATCAACGTCCATACTAACTGGCGAATACCAATATCCCTATCTCCATCGAACCATACCAAAACTGAAATCAGCCATTATATTATAACCATTCATTCTGGCATTTCATCGAACGGTTGATGTGCATCACTGGTGCTTCTTCATTGCCGCATCTGGACCCATACTGACCAACTCCAGACCAATGTCCACCTCCACTTTGCTCTTCGCCCTATACTCTACTGCTACCGTCCCAACCTCATCATGTACAACTCAGTTCAAACTCTTCATAAATCGCCAACTCCACTCCAGATCGATAGTCCACCACACAAAAATCAACGCAGACCCTTATTACCCTCAAACTTCCTACTGTCGGCCTCCTCAAAACAAAGTTTGAGTTAAATTCGAACCCCTTCCATCATTGGTCTCAGACACTACCACTTCCAACCTCTCGCTGACTGAGGCGGCTCCACGTTGAACGGATCGACTCCACTTCAAAGGCCATCGAACTCCAATTCCGGCAACTAGCAGACTTGACGCCTCCCTGTATGCTGCGATAGTGCAAGTTGCAGTAATCCAGTACAAACTCAAATCGAACATCGGTTTGCCTACTCCCTTTTAAATGACAGCAAAACTCCTATCGCACTTCTAGGCATCGCGACCCTCGGATCTGAGCGACACAGACAACAACGGAGGCGGCTCTTTGATTTTGATTCCGTTCGATTATAGAAAATGGGAGCGGCCATTATTGATTTTCGGTTCGGAGCTTGATTTTTTGTCTATTCAGAAATGGGAGGAGCAGTGTGATTTTATAACAGAGAGGTGTGGTTTTTAGAGTGAACAACGAGGCCAATAACATGTGGAGTTGAAGAGGAAGACATGTTCGGTTTTTCCCCATTATGATTTCTTTGCCTTGTTGTTTTTGTTTAAGTCCATTAAAAAGGAGGGGAATTATAATATTATATTTAATTTAATTCGTTTAAAAAAACTGTATCCTTAAATTTAAAATACCCATGATGTCGAACTCCTTTCTGAACCCAACAACTGGCGTTTCTAGGATTTACCCACCATTCCGGACAAACTGGGACAGGTTCCGAAGCTCAATTCGATCATCTGTAGAAGATATTAATTTAATTCAATACAAATTAATTTCAGACAATTTATTTCCTCGATAAATGAATAAATATCATTATCGTTATAAATTCAAACTAAATTTCCTATTAATTATTTGAACTGTTTTCAATTCAAATAAAAATTAGAATTCAACCAACTGTAATGACCCAGATTTCCGTAACATCGGAGTTGACTTTATACATCATACGTCCAACCCAAATATCACGAAAATATGGAACATTTTTTTTAGAAGAAAGAGATAGAAGAAGAACATAAATAACAACACAGAATCTCACATCGCAGCGGAACAAAATATAATATATTATAACTTTTGAAATACAAAATCTTCACTGTATAACATACACTTATCAGAGTAGAACACTTACAACACAACGGAACAACTATAACTGGATAACGCTGAAGCCTCCTGCTCCAAGCTCCTTTAGATATATCTGAAAAATCCTGAACTACTTGACTGCCCGTACAAATTTAGGCACCTAAGAGTTTAGGTAAAACAAAACAAAATAAACTCCGGGTCAGTAATGGGACTGGTATGAGTAAACAGTTTAAAACAGTTTCAGAAAAACTAAATGATATCTCATAAGACCACGCTGTATAACACGGAACGGGTTTTTCCCTTATGAAAATCCAAACACTTGATTTAACTTTCAAATCCCTTTTGGAAGGAACGATAATCTTTATATCAAAACTCTTTTGATATTATAATAATGTCTAAGTCAAGTAGATAACAATCTAGTGGAACGTTTGCATCTCACGTTCCACGTATATATACAAATCATAAACCGCAAGCACGTATTGGGTAATAGGTTTCCAACTATGACAAGGTATGGAACCACCTTCCGCTGGTATATCTCTAGAGGAGAATACACCGATTTCAACAAGAATATCTTGCAACTCAGCCACACATGACCGACCACTCATTTCGCTTGAGTGTATCGAATGTATATCACCAACGGTTGGGATCAGCAACCGTTTCCCGAATGGGACAGCATCGACAATAGATTTTTAGAAGTAAATGAAACTCTAGATCAGGTGATTATACAGCCTAATAGGTGCGACCTACATAGCCATGCTGCCTGCCCGATTTCTGTCATTTACCGGTTGATGAGGCTAGAAGCTACGCTTTATCATCACACCAGATTCACTTCGAATGCCACATCGTCAAACCCATCAAATCATCGATTGACGTCTACAACAATACATTACGTGTTAGCTAAAAGAAGTTTCCTTCTCCGCTTCCACTCTTGGTACGGTTGAAGAAATCAATGTACGTGACCTTTCTGGAAATACTCTGTCAGACATTCATCCATATAAGTCACCCAGGAACAGGATGAACTGAAGGCACAATTTCTATAAATAGAAAAAGTCCTTGCACTCTACTCCGTCTTCGATTATCTTTATATAAATCTGATTCGCACGCTACTGTCAATACGGAATGGTTCTTCGGATAATAATCCAACCAGTCTCTCCATATTGACAACGATGGTCAAAACTTCGATAGTCTGTGATTTAACTATCGAATAAAAACAAGTGTTTCGATAGTCGATGATTTAACTATCGAATAAAACAAGTGTTCATCCAAAAATCCAACAATCATCGAGCCTTTATTTAATATTTCCTTAATTAAATCTCTTCTCCATTTCTTATCAATATTTGTTAACCAAATATTTTCAATAACCATATTGGCCTTATACGTTATTTGGAAAACATTTCCATATATCGCCTTCTTTTATTTTCTAAACTTTAGAAAATATATGTTATTCATAATTGGAAAATATTCCAATTACTTATCTCTTTTCCAATCTCATTTATTTCTATACTTAGGAAACGTTCATTATTCTATTTCCAAGCTTTGCACATATTTGGGTTAAAACAGATGTTGTGTAAAACATCGTTACGACAACCCAAATACAGTATTTAACTAATTCTTATTCCACATTGATCTTCGAGCCTGAATCTTGCTACTTATCGGTATATCATGAAATCAATCAAGTAGGGGTATAATTACCTCTCAGACCTTGACTGAATAACATTTAACGTCAAAACAGACAAGACCACTTACTCGAATAATCAATACCATAAAACTGATTATTCACCTTTAAACACATATACACTTTCTCTTTCTATTCCTACGAGATTTTATTCTTATACTTCCCTTTTTATTATACTATTCTATTTCTAAGTTCGTTTTCTTATCGTCTTCTATATATTTTGATATGTTAATTTCTAACTATCAAATTATCTTAAAAAATATTCTATCTCCTTAAATTCCCGGAAAAATTCGCCATAACCTCCTTTGTACCGGGAGCATCGGGAAATTTCAAATAGCTTTCCCGGTCCTTCTCATCTCAAAAAGAAAAAGAAAAAGCCAAGTGACTTGCCGATACGGCGCATAAAATCTCATATATGAATTAAATACGTACCATTTTGTTGGGCATTCTATTTATTTCACTTCTATACTTTATTCCATACCTGTCTCCTGTATGTCTATACCTGTCCAATCTATTTTAACTATACCAATTGTTTTAACTAAATTTGTTAAATAAACTTGTTACTTAACTCTTCAGTCTATTTCACCTTCATATTTGAACATGACATGTTCAAATATATTTTAACTTGCATATTAACAAATTCTAATTATACTCATACTCTCGTTTCCTTATCGACTTCTTATTCAAATTCCAATTCAATTCTATTTGAATTCTCTTTATTTAAACTTCATTTGAATTCTATTTTCAAATTCTATAGTTTTAAAGTCCATTTGAATTCTATATTCATATTCTATAGTTTAAAGTCCATTTAAATTCTATATTCAAATTCTATTTGAATTCTCTGCATTATTTATAAACAACGTTTATAATTTCAATTCAAATCCCACCTTTCCATTTATAAACAACGTTTATAAATTCAATTCAAATCCCATACTTTCATTTATAAAAAAAGTTTATAAATTCAATACTCGTTCATATATATTCAAAATAAGTTAATATTTTCTATAGTTCATTTAAAATTCAAATTCTATTTATAAAAATAGAATTCCTTTTTTAAATCTCAAATACCTTTTTCGATATTTTTATAAGTCAATATTCAAGCCCCAGGGATATTTTAAACAATCAAATCAACCAATTTTCAATCATTTGATTTTTAACACATCATATATGAATATATATATAAAATCAAAATAACAACAAACAGATAATATATTTTTGAGGAATCCAGTTGGATTTCTCCAACCTGTTTTCCTGCATCCACAGACGATAGTCAACATAGTAATACCCATCCTGCTTCGAGGCAGGATATCGCGGTATGAAGGTCATCCACTATCATAGCGTGGGGCGTATAGGGTAATCATCCGCTATGAAACTGCGGGCATCCGCTAATGAAACTGCGGGAATCCAACCAATCATCAACCCAATATACATACATATATATATTTCCTAAATAACTAATATATATTTAAATAGCCACAGTAATTTATTTATGCAAATAAACAATTAACAATTTATTTTTAAATGCTAAAAATAAATTAACAGGTGAGATTTACTCACCGCGATCTTTAATTGTCGAGTATCCAGTTTATTTCCATAATTTCGCCTTCGGATCATTTCCAATAATTTGTTTATACCTACGATTTATTTATTAAACTTATCGATTAAACCATTATTAATTTACTTAACTAAAGTAAATAAATAATCTATTCTATTTAAATAAATATAATTAACAACTTAACTAAGAATTTAATTACCTTACTTGCCTAAATCTCTCGGCTTAATCCTTCTTTTTCCTTTCTAGAATTTTGGTCGGCATTTGTTCCTCAAATATCGAACTCAACCAGAACATAGCCATCTTTTGCACTTGCAAAAAGAACCTGAAATCATACTCCTCTCAAATAAACAATCATCCCTTTATTTAAGAACTGTAACCCTTGATTGAAGCAAAACCAAAACTGAAACCTGAACCACTACGATCCCTTTGCCTTCACCTCGCAGGCTCTGCTTTTCTCGATTTAACCCTCGACGCCACTGTCACGTTATTTACCATCGGAGACCGAAATCCCTCAATCGACAGTCCTGCTCCCTCCTGAACCCTAGATCGAACACCCCTCTACTCGAGATTCGAACCTCCGGAATCATCGTTAACCCCATCGTTGACTCCCAGGCTCCAAATCGAACTACCCAGTATCTGAATCGAGCTTCCCCAAATCAACATCGCATGAAACCCTTCGAGTACCCCCTCCCTACGTTGTCGCAAAACCACCCAGAATCCACTAGCTCGGTCGACGCTGATGTCAGAATGGTGCAATGCTTCCCTTTTTCCGAACCGAGAGAAAATGAGACGGGTACGAAGGCTTCGATTTAGGTTGGAGATGATTATAGAGAGTCGGCCATTTTTTATTTTGAGAATGGTCATATTTCTTTGATTCTTGCAGAGAACCTCTAACAAAAATGAAAGATGGGTTTCGCGATTATATAAAGGAACAGATGGCAAAATAGAGGGCCACGAGTTGGTTTTGTTATGTGGTTTAAACACGAAGTGCATGGCCAATTTTAGTCTTCATGGTTGTTTTGTTTTGGTCCACCAATTAAGATATTTATATTTTATTTAAATTAATTTAAAACGTTAATTTAAATTCAAACAATTTAAATTCCTTGATAATAAATAATTACTATCGCCGATTTACATTGCAATATAATTCCTAAAAATTCTTTGAATTAAATCTGACTCCGATCAAATTTCAAATTGAATTTTATTACAAGTTCTCATTTTACGGTAATTTAATATATACGATATTAAATCGAAATCGATTTTTAAATTGATAACTTTAAAATAAAAATTCAATTTATATTCTCTAATAAATATTAAATATTCTAAATTCACCGACAAGAAATCCGGGTCACTACAATCTTCCCTACTTAAAATATTTTCGTCCTCGAAATTGCTAAGGTAGAAAAAGTGCTACACCCCATTTATTTTTCAAAACTTATTTATGTTGATACTCAACATTTCAAACTTCCTTACGTAACTCTCTTTCGAATAAATCCCTATTTGATAACTCCTCCCTTCGAATAACTATATTCGATAATTTCTCTATCGAATAACTAGATTCGAAAATCTTTCTTCGAATAAACTATATTCGATTTTCTCTATTCAATTTACTCTTATCAATTAACTCTATTGGATTTAACTCTTTTCGATTAACTCCATCGAATAACTAAATTCGATAATCCTTCGAATAACCAATATTCCATAACTCACTTTGATTAAACTAATCGATAACTCTTTTCGATTAAACTATAATCGATAACTCCTTCGATTTACTAATAATCGATAACTCCTTCGATTTACTAATAATCGATAACTCCTTCGATTTACTAATAATCCATAACTCCTTCGATTTACTAATAATCGATAACTCCTTCGATTTACTAATAATCGATAACTCCTTCCGAATAAACTATATTCGATAACTCCTTTAGTTCTATTCGAATAAACTAATATTTGATTTAACTCCATTTTCTTGACTCTAGATCGCAGCGATCCCAATGGTTAAAACGAACCCTGTATATTCAGTTGAAGTTCAGATCGCCAAATAGCGAACTGCCGCGCCGTTTCGAGCTCTATTTTAATTATATTATAATTATACGTTCAAACTGACGTCGACTAAATATATTCGTTATTCAAATTCAATTCTCGTTTATCGACCGTATCGGGTTATTCGATATAACTAGAGATCGGGTTTGAATTTAGACAAGGTTCTTTTGGGAAGTAGTGATAATTTAATTTTTAGAATTTTACTAAAAAATTTAATTAATTTAATAAGCGACTTTTTATTTGAAGTATTTCGCACCCTGTAATCAACATTTTGGGGTTTCACCATATGAGTTAATCTACCGGTATTATTATATTTTTGGGTTCGTGCCACTTTGATTATCATAACAGTAGTTTTATTTTGTCGATGGCGGTCCTACAAATATATATATATATATATAACTGTGATATTTTCAACATTCAAATTGTCAAGTCCCTCAGTTATCATTAATTAAAAAGCCGTAAATGAAACTTAACCAAATGAGTTTGCTGCCCAAGATTTCATGTTGACATTTCCCTTTGAACTGGCCATCTGTACATGCACGTTCTCTCCATCGATGCTGCATGCCCAAAACTTAGTGATCGTGCCCTGTATATATATAATTTAAGTAGTGCATTCCTTTAGAGGCCAAGCTTCGTACACATCACTCAATAACGTGGACAAACCAGAAACCAAGAAATCGTATACATAAGTACCATACCTAACCCACCCTTCTAAACCTAATCTCTTTCCAGAAAAACGATTTCCGCCGCCTGAGTTCTTCTTCCAGGAAAACGAAATTCGATCGTTTCAAAAATCCAAATCAAATCCAACATAAATCTATAAATTAAAACTCGGGTATACTCGAGCTCCTATCTTCAGTCTCTTCGATCCTACATAAGATTTGGTGGGTTCGATGTTGTCTGACGCCTTGATTTCCTGGAGCAGAAGTCCAAACGTGTTGATGAGTTTGAGGGGTTCAGACATCTTTTGGGTTCGCTGTCTTGTATTGTCGGAGACATAAGGATGGAGGACTGAACGCAATTGAGGGGTGTTTCGGGTTCGACTTGGTGGGGGTAGGCAAGGAGGGGTCTGTATTCATGGTGGGCAGGAGGGCTCACACATGATTTGACCCAGATTTCCGTAACATCGGAGTTGACTATATACATCATACGTCCAACCCAAATATCACGAAAATACGAAACATTTTTTTTAGAAGAAAGAGATAGAAGAAGAACAGAAATAACAACACAGAATCTCACATCGCAGCGGAACAAAATATAATATATCATATCCTTGAAATACAAAATCTCAACTGTATAACATACACTTATCAGAGTACAACACTTACAACACAACGGAACAACACTATAACTAGATAACGCTGAAGCCTCCTTCTCCAAGCTCCTTTAGATATATCTGAAAAATCCTGAACTACTTGACTACCCGTACAAATTTAGGCACGCAAGAGTTTAGGTAGAACAAAGCAAAATAAACTCCGGGTCAGTCATGGGACTGGTATGAGTAAACAGTTTAAAACAGTTTCAGAAAACTTAATGATATCTCATAAGACCACGCCGTATAACACGGAACGGGTTTTTCCCTTATGAGAATCCAAACACTTGATTTAACTTTCAAAATCCCTTCGAAAGGAACAATAGTCTTTATATCAAAACTCTTTTGATATTATAATAATGTCTAAATCAAGTAAATAACAATCTAGTGGAACGTTTGCATCTCACATTGCACATATATATACAATCATAAACCGCAAGCACGTATTGGGTATTTGATTTCCAACTATGACAAGGTATGGAACCACCTTCCGCTGGTATATCTCTAGAGGAGAATACACCGAGTTCAACAAGAACATCTTGCAACTCAGCCACACATGACCGACCACTCATTTCGCTTGAGTGTATCGAATGTATATCACCAACGATTGAGATCAGCAACCGTTTCCCGAATGGGACAGCATCGACAATAGATTTTTAGAAGTAAACGAAACTCTAGATCAGGTGATTATACAGCCTAATAGGTGCGACCTACATAGCCATGCTGCTTGCCCGATTTCTGTCATTTACCGGTTGATGAGGCTAGAAGCTACGCTTTATCATCACACCAGATTCACTTCGAATGTCACATCGTCAAATCCATCAAATCACCAATTAACGTCCTCAACAGTACATTACGTGTTAGCTAAAAGAAGTTTCCTTCTCCGCTTCCACACTTGGTACGGTTGAAGAAATCAATGTACGTGACCTTTCTGGAAATACTCTGTCAGACATTCATCCATACACGTCACCCAGGAACAGGATGAATCGAAGGCACAATTTCTATTAATAGAAAAAGTCCTTGCACTCTACTCCGTCTTCGATTATCTTTATATAATCTGATTCGCACGCTACTGCCAATACGGAGTGGTTCTTCGGATAATAATCCAACCGGTCTCTCCATATTGGCAACGATGGTCAAAACTCCGATAGTCTGTGATTTAACTATCGAATAAAAACAAGTGTTTCGATAGTCGATGATTTAACTATCGAATAAAACAAGTGTTCATCCAAACATCCAACAATCAGTGAGCCTTTAATTAATATTAATTAAATCACTTCTCTATTTCTTTATCAATATTTGTTAACCAAATATTTTCAATAACCATATTGGCCTTTTACGTTATTTGGAAAACATTTCCGAATATCGCCTTCCTTTATTTTCTAAACTTTAGAAATATATATTATTCTATTTCCAAGCTTACATTTATTTGGGTTAAAACGGATGTTGTGTAAAACATCGTTACGACAACCCAAATACTATATTCAACTAACTCTTATCCAACATTGATCTTCGAGCCTGAAATCTTACTGTTTATTTGTTAATAATGAAATCAATCAAGTTGGGATATAACTACCTCTCAGACCTTGACTGAATAACATTTATAACGTCAAAACAGATATGACTACTTATTCGAAAAATCAATACCATACAACTACTTCTTCACTTTTAAACACATATATACTTTCTCTTTCTATTCTTTAGAGATTTTATTTCTAGTCTTCTTTTTTGATTATACTATTCTATTTCTAAGTTCGTTTTCTTATCGACTTCTATACATTTTGATACGTTGATTTCTAACTATCAAATTTCTTAAAAATATTCTAACTCCTTAAATTCCCGGAAAAATTCGCCATAACCTCCATTGTACCGGGAGCATCGGGAAATTTCAAATAGCTTTCCCGGTCCTTCTCGTCTCAAAAAGAAAAAGAAAAAGCCAAGCGGCAAGCCGATACGGCGCATAAGTTCTCATATGGAAATTAAATACGTACCTTTTTGTCGAGCAATCTATATATATACCTTCTAACACTTTATTCCAAACCTGTCTCCTGTATATTTATACCTGTCCAATCTCTTTTAACTATACCAATCGTTTTAACTCAATTTGTTAATTAAATCTGTTAATTAACTTCTTAGTCTAATCCACTTCTATTTATCCAAATCTATTTATTATAAATCCCATTTGAATTTCTATATTCAAATTCCATTTGAAATACTATATTCAAATTCTATAGTTAAACTCTATTTGAATTCTATTTCAATTCCTTATATTCAAAGTCCATTTGAATTCTCGGCATTATTTATAAACAACGTTTATAACTTCAATTCAAATCCCACCTTTCCATTTATAAACAACGTTTATAAATTCGATTCAAATCCCATATTTTCATTTATAAACAAAGTTTATAAATTCGATTCAAATCCCATATTTTCATTTATAAACAATGTTTATAAATTCGATTCAAATCCCATATTTTCATTTATAAACAAAGTTTATAAATTCGATTCAAATCCCATATTTTCATTTATAAATAAAGTTCATAAATTCGATTCAAATCCCATATTTTCATTTATAAACAAAGTTTATAAATTCCATACTTGTTTTATATACCTTCAAACAAGTTAATATTTTCTATAGTTTTATTCAAAATTCAAATTCTATTTATGAAAATAGAATTTCCTTTTTAAAATCTCAAATACCCTTTACGATATTTTTATAGATCAATATTCAAACCCCAGTGATATTTTAAACAATCAAATCAACCAATTTTCAATCATTTGATTATTAACACATCATATATGATAATATATGAAATCAAACAAACAACAACAGATAATATATTTTTGAGGAATCTAGTTGGATTCCTCCAATTTGTTTTCCTGCATCCACAGACGTTAGTCAACATAGTAATACCCATCCTGCTTCGAGGCAGGATATCGCGGTATAGAAGGTCATCCACTAATCATAGCGTGGGGCGCATAGGGTAATCATCCGCTATGAAACTGCGGGCATCCACTAATGAAACTACGGGAATCCAACCAATCATCAACCCAATATATATATATATATATATATATATATATATATATATAATAGTCAACCAATCCTAAATAACTATATATATTTTAAAACAATCAAACTGCATTCAAACAAGCACAGACAATTATTTTTAACTATATAAAAATAATTCTAAATAAAAGGTGAGATTTACTCACCGTGATTATTTATTTCGATCCATTCAGACTCAATCCAAACTTTATTGCGAAGTATTTTCCGATATTATCCAATATACTTTGTTTTTCTCAACACTTTATCATTTCATAGCATCTTCCACTTTGAGAATTCAGTATGAACCATCTCGGCAGACATATCCTTATATAAACAAGATGTACGATTTATAAGATTTACGATTATAAATTTATATTCTAAAATTCTTCTTATTTTTAAATAAAATAAATTACCTAACATCCTTAATCCATGTTTAAGATCAATTCTTCCTCACTGTAACCAATTCGAGATCCCCTCCCCTTTTCTGACTTCAATCAACTCCCTGCAATCACCCACCAGTCCCCTGACCTTCATCTCATCGCACCTGTCAGTGTCCTGAGGTCTGCGCGACGCTCCTCCAGTTCATCTATTGTCCACGCCTAGGCAAATCCCTTCGAACTTGAACTCTAGAAGGAAACGCGACTGTTTGAGCACCCCATTCTTCCATCGTGTACCTGTCGCGAACCCATGTCTGCTCCAGTTAGTTCAAACTCCAGCCGCATCCCTTAAATGTCGCGAGCCCCTTTCCAGTGCCCTAAATCGAGACTGAAATCCCCAATTGAGGATGCTCAAATCAAGCTTCAGAGTATGTGACGTCTGCGATGTCCAGGAGTTCCAGAAGGAGACCGCGATGTCGGAAAGTCTTCCTTTATTTCGTACGCTCTTCCGGTCCTTGAATCGAAATGAATTCGATCTCCATCACTAGATTTTTGGAGCGGCTTCGATTTGTAGCTGTAGGATTTTTCTTTGGGATTGGGTTTTATTCTGCTCGAGGGATCGAACTGGAAATGGATCCAGTTTTTAATTCGTTTAGCTGAGAACGGAGGAACAAAAAGGAAAGAAAGAGAGTTAGCGATTTATAGAGAAAAAATGGGGTGCGTGGCCATTTCGATTTCCTTTTGTTGTTGAGTGGAAGGAGATAGAGCACGTTAGTTATAAACGTGCATTGATCAACACCAAGGAATTAAAGTGGGTATTATATTAAATAAAAAAATCTTTTTATTTTAAATAAATTTCGAATCGGTGTCCTTTAATTAAAAATACACCGTGCTTTCCGAACTCCTTTTTGAACGCAACGACTGTCAATTCTAGGGTAATACCCCTATTCCGGACACACTGGGATAGGCACGGAGTCCAATTCGATCATCTGTAAAAGATATCAATTTAAATTGATATAAATTAAAGTTCAAACTATTTAAATTCTGCGATAATAAATTAAATTTCAAACTATTTATTCTCCTCAATAATATTCAAATATTATTACCGTTAAAATTTCATATAAATTATTTGAATTGTTTTCAATTCAAATTAAAATTTGAATTCAACTAAATCCATTTTCTTATTCTGATAATTTAATATTTTCAATACTAAATCGAAATTGATTATTAAATCGATAATTTAATATAAAAATCCATTTATATTATCAACACCATATTTAAATTAAATATTAAATATTTAAAATTAACCCATAAGGATCCGGGTCATTACAATGGGTAATACCCCACCGTGACTTACATCGGTACCCCAGCACCACATTTTACGGCCAGCCTTTCGACTTCACAACCAACCCTCATTTTCGGGACATGTAGGAGTAAGAGTCTCCTGTTCGCCACCTAACGAAAAGTGAAAACCCCCTATCATGCGACACATGCCCCAAGCACGCAACATGGACTAGTATGAGTAAACAGTTTAAAACAGTTTCAGAAAACTAAATGATATCTCATAAGACCACGTCGTATAACACGGAACGGGTTTTTCCCTTATGAAAATCCAAACACTTGACTTATCTTTATATCAAAACTCTTTTGATATTATAATAATGTCTAAATCAAGTAGATAACAATCTAGTGGAACGTTTGCATCTCACGTTCCACATATATATACAATCATAAACCGCAAGCGCGTATTGGGTATTTGATTTCCAACTATGACAAGGAATGGAACCACCTTCCGCTGGTATATCCCTAGAGGAGAATACACCGAGTTCAACAAGAACATCTTGCAACTCAGCCACACATGACCGACCACTCATTTCGCTTGAGTGTATCGAATGTATATCACCACGATTGGGATCAGCAACCGTTTCCCGAATGGGACAGCATCGACAATAGATTTTTAGAAGTAAATGAAACTCTAAATCAGGTGATTATACACACTAATAGGTGCGACCTACATAGCCATGCTGCCTGCCCGATTTCTGTCATTTACCGGATGATGAGGCTAGAAGCTACGCTTTATCATCACATCAGATTCACTTCAAATGTCACATCGTCAAATCCATCAAATCACCGATCGACGTCCTCAACAGTACATTACGTGTTAGCTAAAAGAAGTTTCCTTCTCCGCTTCCACTCTTGGTACGGTTGAAGAAATCAATGTACGTGACCTTTCTGGAAATACTCTGTCAGACATTCATCCATACACGTCACCCAGGAACAGGATGAACCGAAGGCACTATTTCTATTAATAGAAAAAGTCCTTGCACTCTACTCCGTCTTCGATTATCTTTATATAATCTGATTTGCACGCTACTGCCAATACGGAGTGGTTCTTCGGATAATAATCCAACCGGTCTCTCCATATTGACAACGATGGTCAAAACTTCGATAGTCTGTGATTTAACTATCGAATAAAAACAAGTGTTTCGATAGTCGATGATTTAACTATCGAATAAAACAAGTGTTCATCCAAACATCCAACAATCACTGAACCTTTAATTAATATTTCATTAATTAAATCACTTCTCTATTTCTTTATCAATATTTGTTAACCAAATATTTTCAATAACCATATTGGCCTTTTACGTTATTTAGAAAACATTTCCGAATATCGCCTTCCTTTATTTTCTAACTTTAGAAATATTTATTATTCTATTTCCAAGCTTACATTTGTTTGGGTTAAACCGGATGTTGTGTAAAACATCGGTACGACAACCCAAATACTATATTCAATTAACTCTTATCTAACATTGATCTTCGAGCCTGAAATCTTACTATTTATTTGTTAATAATGAAATCAATCGAGTTGGGGTATAACTACCTCTCAGACCTTGACTGAATAACATTTATAACGTCAAAATAGATATGACTACTTACTCGAATAATCAATACCATACCACTACTTCTTCACTTTTAAACACATATATACTTTCTCTTTCTATTCTCACTAGATTTTATTCTAGACTTCCTTTTTGATTATACTATTCTATTTCTAAGTTCGTTTCCTTATTGACTTCTATATATATCGATACGTTGATTTTTAGCAATCAAATTATCCTAAAAATATTCTAACTCCTTAAATTCCCGGAAAAATTCGCCATAACCTCCTTTGTACCGGGAGCATCGGGAAATTTCAAATAGCTTTCCCGGTCCTTCTCATCTCAAAAAGAAAAAGAAAAAGCCAAGCGGCTTGCCGATACGGCGCATAAAATCTCATATATGAATTAAATACGTACCTTTTTGGCGGGCATTCTATTTATTTCACTTCTATACTTTATTCCATACCTGTCTCCTGTATATTTATGCATGTCCAATCTATTTTAACTATACCAATCGTTTTAACTCAATTTGTTAATTAAATCTGTTACTTAACTTTTCAGTCTATTTCACCTTCATATTTGAACATGACATGTTCAAATATATTTTAACTGCATATTAACAAATTCTAATTATACTCATACTCTCGTTTCCTTATCGACTTCTCTATTCAAATTCCAATTCAATTCTATTTGAATTCTCTTTACTTAAACTTCATTTGAATTCTATCTTCAAATTCTATAGTTTAAAGTCCATTTGAATTCTATATTCAAATTCTATAGTTTAAAGTCCATTTGAATTCTCTGCATTATTTATAAACAACGTTTATAACTTCAATTCAAATCCCACCTTTCCATTTATAAACAACGTTTATAAATTCAATTCAAATCCCATATTTTCATTTATAAACAAAGTTTATAAATTCGATTCAAATCCCATATTTTCAGTTATAAACAAAGTTTATAAATTCGATTCAAATCCCGTATTTTCATTTATAAACAAAGTTTATGAATTCGATTCAAATCCCATATTTCATTTATAAACATTGTTTATAAATTCGATTCAAATCCCCATATTTTCATTTAGAAACAAAGTTTATAAATTCGATTCAAATCCCCATATTTTCATTTATAAACAAAGTTTATAAATTCGATTCAAATCCCATCTTTTCATTTATAAACAAATTTTATAAATTCGATTCAAATCCTATCTTTAATTTATAAACAAAGTTTATAAATTCAATTACTTGTTTTATATACCTTCAAACAAGTTAATATTTTCTATAATTTTATTTAAAATTCAAATTCTATTTCTAAAAATAGAATTCCCCTTTTAAATTTCAAATACCTTTTTCGATATTTTTATAAATCAATATTTAAGCCCCAGGGATATTTTAAACAATCAAATCAACCAATTTTCAATCATTTGATTTTTACCACATCATATATGAATATATATATATGAAATCAAACAAACAACAACAGATAATATATTTTTGAGGAATCCAGTTGGATTCCTCCAACCTGTTTTCCTGCATCCACAGATGTTAGCACATAAATAATACCTATCCTGCTTCGAGGCAGGATATCGCGGTATAGAAGGTCATCCACTAATCATAGCGTGGGGCGTATAGGGTAATCATCCGCTATGAAACTGCGGGCATCCGCTAATGGTACTGCGGGAATCCAACCAATCATCAACCCAATATATATATATAATAGTCAACCAATCCTAGATAACTAATATATTTTTAACAGCAAATAAATAAATATTTAAAACATCCAACAATCAACGAAACAATTATTCTTAACTGATAAAAAATCATTTTAAATAAAACAGAGTGAGATTTACTCACCGTTATTTGTTTGCCAAATATCCGATTAGCTGATGAACTGTGGCAGCTACGAATAACTCGAATTTATTTGTTTAGCACCTACAAATTAATTATTTATTTATTTTATTAATCGATTACGGTATTATCAAATTTAACTAAAATAAATAATTAAGTTATTCTTCCTATTTAAATTTTGAATTTTAAATAAATGAATAAATACCTTAATTCCATTTCCGAACAACTCCAACTAAAATCAGTCCCAAAACTGCTCTTATCCTAGTTCGGCAATTCATTGAACATCTCGCAGTCAACTGCCAATCCATTTCCTTTCTTCCTGCGTTGCTCCTCCATTTGCCACTGTCGGACTTCCCCTTCCACCTTGACATATTCGCTCTTCTCCTGACATCAGTAGATTAACTCGAATCTAGTCATAAACCAACATCGCACTCCTGTCACCAACACTCCAACAATCCAGATCCTCCCTTCCAAACTGACAGCTCATTTCCTTCATCTCACAGTCAAAACAAAACCAACTCGCCGTACATCCTCCCAGTCTTCATCGCGCCCTTGCCTTCCATCGTGACTTGCTTCCCTTCCATCGTGACCTGCTTCCCACCCATCGATGATAAACGCCGCATCCTAGTTCGTACAGTAGAGCATCGCACCCCATAACTCATTGTGATGTGCTCCTGTTAGATCGACAGTGGAAGTTATGACCAAAAATACCGAGTCGCTATCCTTAAATCCTAATTTCCGCCAACGTCGTGACCTGTTACTTCACTTGCGAACCCTAAATCGATCGCCCTAAATCCCACAAATCGAGCTTAAGAATATCGTTCGAACTCAAACTGGTTTTCGCGTTTTCCTTAGGCTTTGAATCGATTTTGCTGAGGTTGAGGAAAAGAGTATGAAGGCTTCGATTTTTGGTCAGGAAATGAAAGAGAGAAATCACTGATTTATTTGCTCGATCTGAAAATGGAAGGAGGCTCGGGCTTTTAAAGAGAAGGGTGTGGTTTTTGAATTTAACAACAAGGCTCTGGGATTTTCTCCTTGTTGTTCTTGCTAGTGGCCATGTAAAAATAGAAGAGGGGTGCGGGTGTGGAATCGAACAGCCAGGCCCTCCTTGGTGTTCTGTTTATATCCAATAAATATTTTTATTTATTTTATTTTTATTTTATTTAAGTTAAACCGATATCCTTTAATTAAAATACACCCGAGATTTCAAACTCATTTCTGAATCCAACAACTGTCAATCCTAGGGTAATACCACTGTTTCAGACACACTGCGATAGGTATCGAAGTCCAGCTCGATCATCCGGAACCGATATTAATTTAAATTGATATAAATTAAATTCAACACAATTTATTCTGCGGAAATAAATTAATATTATTATTCGAATTCAAACGGAAGTTTGAATTGATTTTCTGAATTGTTTCTAATTCAGTTTCAACTTCTCGAACTGACGTATTACGATAATTTAATATATTCGATATAAAATCGAAATTGATTATTAAATTAATAGCTCAAATATAAAATTCCACTTATATCATCCACCCAATATTTAAATTAAATATTAAATATTTAAAACTAACCCATAAGAATCCGGGTCATTACAGGTATGCATGCTATTTCAATTTTCAACATGTTCATTTAATTACCATGGTCTCTTATGGAACTGAAGAACTTTTCCATAGGTTCGATACCTTAAAATAATCAAGAAGAGCGGATACCAAGCTCACCCTTGGGTAAGGTACATAACTATGGCTGGAGAATATGAATTAAGACTTATTACTTAGAGCGTTTATTATCTTTTGTTTGAAGACTCTAGCATATTGTTTGCTCCAAAGACACACATATATAACAGTGGAATATACAGCCTAGGAAAAGGATACTAGAATACATTACAAAATATTGAAGTCGATGTATTGGGTTTGTTGAGGCTGAGGTTGAAGATGAATGAGGATTCGATATAGAGCAGTAATGGTGTTCAATCGAAAAAATGGGGATTGTCATATGATGGGAGCAAGCTAGAGCTATTTGCACTTGCTTTATGTACTTAAGCTATTTGTATGATTATAAATTCAGCGTATTATGTAAAAAAATATGATGAGAGTTTGAAAAATCTAATATACTGTTTTGGTTCATGTTTTAAGTTTGTTTCATATCTTCCGTTTTGTTGATAATATGTTTTGGAATGAATTCTTTTATTAGTAATATGTATATAATTTGTGCATATATTACAACTATTAAATAATAGTTATAATTAAGTATAATACAACAGTTGTAAAAAATATAACAACAGTGCTTAACAATTGTAATAAAGTTTACTATAACGGTGGAAAAAAGTTGTAAAATATACATATTACAACGGTGTCGCAACAGTGCAAAACCGTTGTAAAAGACTTTAGTCTATTACAACTTCTTAATATACGACGGTTACGCCACCATTGTAAAAAGTATATTGCAGCGGTTTCCCACCATTGTATATGGTCAATCTGTTGTAGTGGCCAACTTACTGAAGATTGCAATATATATCAAATAGCAATCCCGGTAATTGATTTATGTAAATCTTGCCTGAATCACAAGACTGAGGACCAAAGATTATGATAGCAGGCAGTCTATTATTCAAGCCCATATATCTCTTACTTTTTTTTGTACTTATAAATAGCCGTATACAAAAACAGAGAATGTATAAGCTTGTGTAATCATTCTTTATCAACAAAGATTTATTTTCTTCTTCGCAGTTCATTTCACTATCCGAAATCGAAACCAGTTTATAAAAATAATCTCAAAACTTTAATTTGGTATCAGAGCCAAATTGCCTAACATCAATTGCCTTTAATCACAACTTTCCTGATCTATTTTTCATCCGAATCAATTGTAATCATGGATGATGAAACAACATCAATTGCCTCTGAAAATGGATTCAACACTCTCAAACCAACCAATTCCTCAATATGTATATCTGTTAGTAAAGACTATCATCAGCTCATGAAGATGGCTTATTACTGTGCATTTAGAAAAAGATAACTGTCTTCTCTGCAAGCTTCAAGTCAAAACTATAATATGAGGGTTTGGATTAGAAGGATTTATTCTTGATACTATACCAATACCATTAAAATTCATTATTGAGAAATATAATAGAACAGTTGCTGATGATGGTTATATCAAATATCATAGACGAGTTAGATTGATAAGTCTTGACTATTATTATCTACAAGTGCGAACCTGTGCTTCTCACATGGGTTGGCGATTAAAAAAGGTGTAGCATTATATTATAAAGATGGAAGCGATATAAAGCCCAAATTTTGTCAACTGATTTAAAAAAACGTTCCCCATTATTTTTTGAATATTTAGGAATTTACTGACATGCAATATATATATATATATATATATATATATATCCAACAATTATTCAAGGGGATAACGTTCAACACTTAAAATACAGTTGTCGGTTAGTTGGAAATAGCATATATCGTTTTAGCACAACAAATATTGAAGGAAATAAGAATCAAAATAAAGAGGTCATTATATACCACTGAAGCGTACAAAAGATTTAACTGATATCTCAGTAATAAGCAGACAGATTTGAATAAAACATCAATGTGATATTTCTATTATTAATAGCTAACATGTAAAATGCATGACCATATATAAAGAATAATTAAAAAAAACGGCTATTGAATTCAAGAAAAAAAGTCTTGAATTATGGATTACAGACACCACTAAACATAATTTATGATGTTTCTCTTTATGAGCAAATACACTATACACGTGAGCTAAATAGTTGGTTTCACTTTGATTCATTACATAAGATCACGTCCATGTAAACGTTTTGATTTCGTACAACAATTCAACCATTAATGGGAATTCACATTCTTGTACAATTGATGCACTGTAGCAGTCCACATAGGAATTAATTTAGATGTCACGTCTAGTTGTAAGCAATAACGGTGAAAAGAGAATCAGGAGATTTAAATTTTACTCTTTGTATTCATTTGTGTGTACATTGCCGATGAGCATGAATATGTATTGAAAAGCAAACATGATAAAGGTGTACAAAATTATATCGATGATGACATTTATAATGTTGATGACATAACACTTGTACATTGTACAATTTCACACTATTCGAGTCCGCAGTGACATACAATTTTGTAGTAACACCATCAATATTTTAAGACAACATGAGTCATATTCATATTCAAGTATTTCATAATTATACCCATCCTATATTTTTGATCTCATTCCCACTGCGAATCTCATTTAAAGGCCATTGTTGTAAATCCAAGCAATGTTTCTTACTATGCTAATCCCAAATTCAAAGCCAGTAGGCTTTTACTTCTACTTCAAGTGTTCTTTATTTTGAGTTGTAGCTCCTACAGAAGATATGCCTTTGCTTTGTCCCCAAGGATTGTGTCATGAAAGACAATTTCCTTATCTATGGATCAGGATTCTCAGCCGACCTTGCTCTACCTAATAGGGTTTGATTCCACTGTGGATGGAAAATTAAGGTATAAATGAATGATGGTTTTCGTTAGCTGTTATGAACAAAGAAAAATAATGGACTAACATAAACCAATAAACCAAAATGATGTATGCTAACTTCCAGGTGGTCCATACAGGGCTAGCTCAGTCAGTTGGGCTGCTCAGCCAACTATAAAATTAGGAGGAAAAAAATAAAGTGAAAAACCTAAGCCTCTGAAAATTGTACTCATGCTCTGAACAACACACAGTTCACATATAGCCACCAGACCACCAAATACTTCAGTCATATTACAAAATGATATTTATAACTTAATTTCAGTTGGCAATTTGTTATCCACCAGTTGTTGCCCCCTGTTGAAATCAAAAATGATGACACTACTCAAGGTGTATGCAACACTTCACTAAAGAGTAAAAACTAAAAATAATGTGGAGCCATAAATATAAAGTGCAAGTAGAGAAATGAGAATTTTAGAGTTGTTCGGTCAATTTAGACCTACGTCCACTATAGAAGCTAATTTCATTATCACTTTTGAATTTACAAAGTACATGACTTCATTCATGTCTCTCTTTTCTCTCTTTTTTGCTTTTGATTTCACCTGAATTCATGAAGGAACAAATGAGATCTCTTGATTTGTGATAGTTCTTGTGTAGAGCTTTGACCAATTGATTATTTAGACGATCTTCATCGGTTCCATGATGATTTTGTGTTGGATCTAGGCTTGAGAGAGAATTAGTGGAGATTAGAGTAGCTTGAATTGAACTTGAGAAATCTCTAATGGAGTTTGGAGATGACTTGATCCATTTGTTGTTGGAGAGATTGATTTAGCTTGAGAAGCCATTAATGGAGTTGTGGGAAGTTTAGAGTGGTGGACAAGTGAAAATGGCAGCCCTTCGGGGTCCAAAAATCGGTCCCTTGAATGGTAGAGAAGTGGGGTATTTATAGGTGTAGTTTAGGGGTAGTGGCAGAGTTGTAATTATGGTGTGCAAGGTTTGTCGTTCATGAAAGTATTTACAAAAATGCCATTGAGCAACTGACAACAACTGGCATAGGCACAGGATCCATAAGCGTAAGATCCGTAGGCATAAGGCCCATAGGCGCAAGACCCATAGGTGCACGACTCATTGGCGCACGACCCTAGATGCACGACCCAATGGTGCAAGACCTATAGGTGCACAACCCATAGGTGCAAGACCCACAGGCGCAAGACCCATAGGGTAGTGACATGTCCGCCCCATCGTGCCATTTGAATGTTGACCCACTGTTTATGTTTAGATCCAATCTATCAACATGCACATGATTTTTAGTGGATAAACATTTGCCCCTCGATGTTTGTGATTTTTTGCTGCATAAAAATTGCAAACTTCGAAGTGACTAATTTTTGTGCCTTTTGATAGATTGCAATCTAATTTACATGGATTGACAACATCTATCTTAGCACGGACTGGAATGCACATACAATATCATTGTGCGTTTTTTGTATATAGGTCGTAACACTTATTGCATTATGGGTTGGACATAAACAAAAACTTTAATGGGCCGGGCACACACATGATGGGTCAGAACATCCCGCTTAGAGATTGCCGCAAATATCACTATTTGGTTGGTAGCTTTTCCATTATCCCACTTTCTTAAGCAGAAAACACTTTAATGGAAGCTGCCCTCCTTTGAAATGTTCTTTTGCATAGACTTTATTGTGCTAATTAACGCTTCAGTTTTGAATTTAAGCATTCGTCCTTGATAACGCCGTGCTAATGTGTGAATGCCCCGGTTTCGACTTGGGCTCGAGTGTGTGAAACAACTGAAATTCGTGATGGATTGGTCATACTCGACTTTCATTGAAATGGTCGTGGTCAATTCACGCTAATTTACTTGTTTTATGAACTTGCTTAGCCATTGAATTTTACTAAAGCAAAACATCTAAAGGGAATGATGGTTGTGCCTTTTTTACTGCTACAACCTGTTTTGCAACAGCAAAAACATTGCACAATTGTGGTTAATATTTTGTTATCGATCGCCCACATCGACAACAGATTAGTCATTTAAAAAAAATTAAGCGATAGCGAATTTCTGTTCTGAATTGAATGATGCATTTTTACAGAAAAGATTTATTCAGCTGTTTTATAAGTTGTTGTACTTTGTCTACATGAATACGACATTCTCATTCAGGCTTGCAATGACACTTGAGTTCTGCTAATCGATTTATGTACCAACTATGAATCTCAAGCTACGCTCTTTTAATGACTTGTATAATTATGTACGACGATTCATATTTCGTGAAACATGTACTTGTACAAATTGGAGCTTTACTTTAAGTTTCTGAGGCTAGAGCGACAACAGCTTTTAGATTGTAAACGAATCAGTCTTTGGTTATTCCTCGTCCTCTTAAGAATTTGCTGATTGTCTATTTTTTAAGTTGGCTGTAGTAGCTTAGTTGGATTCAGAATTTTTAATTTGGGTTCAGTGTCCCCGCTAGGGGAGGACTTATGTTTTGTTCCCCTGCTAGGGGAAGACTTATGTTTGGTGCCCCCGCTAGGGGAGTTTAAGACTTTTAATTTCGCCTTTGCTATGAGAGGGCGAAAATTTTAATTTTCCCTTGTTACGGAGGGACTTTTAATTTTCCCTTTGTTAATTTGGCCTTGCTATGGAGGGACTTTTAACTTCGCTTCTGCGATGGAAGGACAAAAATTTTAATTTGCCTTGGCTATGGAGGGACTTTTAGTTTCGCCTCTGCTATAGGAGGACGAAAATTTTAATTTGCCCTCGCTATGAAGGGACTTTTAGTTTCACCTCTGCTATGGAAGGACGAAATTTTTAATTTTCCCTTGCTATAGAAGGACTTTTAATTTCGCCTCTGCTATGGGAGGACGAAAATTTTAACTTGTCCTTGCTATGGAGGTAATTTTAATTTCACCTCTGCTATGGAAGGACGAAAATTTTAATTTTCCCTTGCTATGGAAGGACTTTTAATTCCACCTCTGCTATGGAAGGACGAAAATTTTAATTTTCCCTTGCTACGGAGGGACTTTTAATTTCGCCTCTACTATGGGAGGACGAAAATTTTAATTTGCCCTTGCTATGGAGGGACATTTAATTTCCCCCTACTATGGAAGGATGAAATTTTTAATTTGCTGTTGCAATGGAGGACTTTTAATTTCACCTCTGCTATGGGAGGACGAAATTTTTAATTTGCCCTTGCTATGGAGGGACTTTTATTTTCGCCTCTGCTACGGGAGAACGAAAATTTATTTTTCCCTTGCTATGGAGGGACTTTTAGTTTCGCCTCTACTATGAGAGGACGAAATTTTTAATTTTCCCTTTCTATGGAGGGACTGTTAATTTCGCCTCTACTATGGGAGGACGAAAATTTAAATTTGCCCTTGCAATGGAGGGATTTCTATTTTCGCGTCTATCCACAAGGTGAACATCAGTCATCGTGTCGAATATGCTTAACTATGGGAAGCGATCGCAGTCGGACTGAGAGGCTCCCTTGACAGAAATTTGCAGGGTTAATGTCATTCCACAGGGTGAACATTAGTACCTGTGTGTCGTATACATTTATCCATAATAGGCGATTGCATCTGGATTGACAGGTTCTTTCGAATATCAGTCATCGTGTCGGATGCACCTAGCTATAGTAAGTGATGGCATTTAGACTGAGAGGTTATGACCTCTTGGAACTTGCAAGGGTTTGCATCATTCCGTGGAGCGAATGTCGGCCTCCTGCTAGATGCACTTGACTATGGCAAGTGATCGCAGCCGGGCGCGGGTTGCCCGTTGGAACTTGCAACCTCTGTCATTGACTTCGCATCCGCTTGCTGAAATTTCCACCGTTTGACCCATGACAACTCCTCTCGCTCTCTCTCCAAGGTAGTACTTTTCATCATTGCATTTATGCATGTAGATGTTTTTTGCACTCGATGCTTGAGTTGGTGTTATTGGGGTTGCCACATTACATCGGGTTTCGAGGAAGCAAGCGCTCGTCGGATAGCCTGTAATAAGAAATTGTCTTTAACAAATTTTGAATTATCAAAAATATAGCAAGAGATGCAAGAAGTAAAGCAGTGGCGATGTTGATCGCTTATTCTGAGCCATTGAAACTGGAGCACCAATCATCAGTCCTCGGTTGATAGCCGACCTTGCATGGGTTTGAGCGACAGTTGTGTTGCTTGGACCGGGTTGACCATTTGATGCCCCTTGCCTCTAGAGAGTTGCAGAAGGATTTGTAGCTTGCGGATTCTTGACGTGTTGTTGCAGTCTGTTCTTTTGAATCAACTCCTCAATTAAGCTTTTGAGGCGTCTACATTCATTTCTATTATGGTCGGGCTGGTTGTGAAACCTACAGAACTTTCCCGAGTCAGTTGCCTTATCGCCAACTCTTGTCGGTTTTGGTTCCGCATATTCTTCAGAATTCTTCGTTGCAAGATAGATATTTTCAGGGATGTCATTCAAAAGTGTCAGCTATAACAACCCAAATTCCGATAGACCGGTTTTTTTTTCTTTTCAAAATTCTAATCTATCGAAACTCGTTTTGGTTTGTTATGGTATCCTGCAGAAAAGACAAAGATATAAAATATATCAGAGCTCAGAAAAACATCTCGCAACGGAATGGATAAAATATAATGTAATCAAAATATAGCCTTACCGTAGTAATAATACCGCCTAAACAGTATCCAAAGCTATCATATCTCTGCCACAAATCTAACCTGCGAATATGTTATGAGGAGGGGGTCAGAACACAAATTCTGGTGAATGGATTTAAACTACACATTTTGGATAATCCTACATATACCGTTCAGTTATATTTTATTGTTTATTAGGTTACTTGGGTTAACAACACTCAAGGCTTACACACACGTTATACCCATCTACTTACCAGTGGATTAACCTAGTACTATATATATATATATATATATATATATATATGTAGCTACCCCCAATATTGAGGTACTCCCATGGTACCCCACTCGCACGGTCTCCACCGTAACGCCACGGAAATGTACGCAGTCCCTCATCCTATGCCGGAGTGACATACGGATCACTATATAGCAATGCTACATTCCGCATATATCTACCACTGCCATGCTACGTAAGCGTACGGACTGCCGCCTTCGATCGAAACAGATTCCATCACAAATTAATACCCTCGAGTCTATGATACACCACCCAGAGCAGACATATGTATCTGGACTTTCCTATGTGTGTATCATCTATCGTACTCGATGCCTTAACCGCACATAACCTCTATTGTGCACTGAGTCCCGTGGCAGGGTTGTACATGAAACGCAGAACTCTGTCAGGAGCTTTTCAGATATTTGTATAAACAGATGCTAAGGTCAGCATTTTCAGTGGCTATGGTCCTACCTGACCCCTCTCTTAACTAGTGAAATACGAATTGAGAACTAACGATCTGGCCCGTGAGAAAAAAAAAACAAATCTTAGTTGGCCAGTTCCTTACCCAAAGCCTTGATAGCAAAATTTCTATGGTCTTTTGGTTTAGCTCTTCGCCTCTCCGCATCACGCATCACGTATCAAGCTGACTGTCAATGGTAGGTACACGACGACTTGCTATCACCTAGGTTAGACCTATCGGTTAATCAAGAGTGGTCGTAACCTAGCCTAGTCACAAGGCTACTCGGATCATCGAATCATCTATGCTACCCTGCAGTCTTTTGATTGCCCACTATCGTGGCAATCAAGGTATACTCACGGGATAGAAACGCGCAGACCTAACCTCTGTGAGTACAAGAGGATGCTATCGCAACACAGAGGACTACCAGAAGTACCCTCCACGTCCCAGGAAGTCGTGTGCTTCCCCTTCCAATCCTTTGGAGCCAGAAGAATATTAGTAGAACAACAGGCATAACAAGAAGAATAATCAGATGGACGTACCCTCCCCTCGTGTCCTATGATACCACAATGATCTACCCCCTTGGGTTACTCGCCTTTAGACGTACAGACTGGTCCAAGATCCTTAGGTTGGATTTTTATTAGACCCTATGTCTAATCATTTAACTACACGCATCCTTCTCCTTTTCAGATTTCCATTCAACTTAGTTATTCCCAGTCATATTGACTTCTTATTCAAGTTACCAAGTTCCGCTCACTTATTAATTTCAGTTATAACTTAATCCATTTAAGTTTAAGCCCATAACATGTTATTCTCTAGATTGCAATTCAAGGTCTGTAATCTACAATCTCTTTATATTATTGATTGTTTAATTTCCTAGTTACAATAACATGTTCTACTTAATATGTAATTAAGTATATCTCAATTCACATGTTTTCTGTTTAACATGTCACTTATTATTTATGATTAAATATACTTATCTCGTCCCTTATATTCACCTTGTTCTTTCTTATTTAATCATAATTCCATCTTTTAATGTCACTACAACTTGTCGTTGTTCACTTATTAACTTAGTTCTCTTAACTAAGGTTTACTAATAAGTTTCTTTTCCATTTATTATAAATTGTGTTATAATTTCCACTTGTTCCTAGGACAAGCTTTTAACATTGTTATTCATATCAGCAGATTTCAGATTCTCAAGTTTACAGATTACTTAATTTATGATTAAGTACAACTTATTGCATTTCATAAGTTTTCCTCTTTTTCTCCACTCATTACGAACAACAAGTTTCAGGTTTCCAAATTTTGCTGATTACTTAATTTATAATTAGGTACAACTTATTTCATTACATAAGTTATCCCATTTTCCTTATCATTTATTATAACCTAAGTTATAATTTCCACTTGTCCCTAGGACAAGCCTACCTATTATATAACATTCTCATTAATATATTTTATTTATAATAGGTTATTATCATTCCCGTTCATTCCACTTCTTTTACTGTTGTAACTTTCATTCATTCCTTTGATCATTTCCGTTAATCACAATTAGTGCCATTTATTTCTATCCTTTTATATACATATATTCATATATATATTTATGCACTAGACCTCTCACATTAAGCCGACCACTTGTGGATGCTGGATTTGCCGGGCAGTTCCGAGCAGACTTTTACCACAAATTGGACTTAACCTCATGTCTTAGCACAGCTACATGTATATTTATGCACTAGACCCCCCATATTAAATTAACAACTTGTGGATGTTGGATGTGCTAGGCAGTTCCGGGCGGACTTCTACCACAAACTGAATTTAACCTCATGTCTAAGTGCGGTTGCAGTTTTCTATTTACTGTAAATTTTTCATATAATTTAGATGTGTCCATTCTACCAAATCTAACTGTAATTCTATTTTTACATGTCACACTTAATATCATGTTAATTTCACTGTAACTTATAATCATGTCGCATGTTCTTTCTAACATGTAATTAATTTTATTCTAAACTAACATGTAACTATCAAACATATAATTATTACAATCTAACAACTTAATATGTAATTATCCCAATTTCCACAGTTTAAGGGTCTAAGTACTTAATATGCAATTATACCAATTTCACAGTAACTTAACTTACAGTATCCAATTAGCAAGTTATTAAAACATGTATGTATACAACAGTAATCGTTTAAACCTATTTTAACCGGTTTATACATTTCAGCAGGTTTAAATTTCATATATTAATGTTTCAACATCTGAATGTTCCAACGTATTAACATATTAATCATTCTAGTAGATTTACATTCCAACAGGTTAATCATTTTAGCAGATTTACATAGAATATTAACGTGGATTATCAAACGATAAATATACCATTATCAAAAAGGTATACTTTAAATCCACTCACGTAAGTTGCTTTCCAATTGCTGAATCTGGTCCCGTTCTAGCATTCCATAGTTCCCCTAATTGGATTTAGACCCTAAATAACCATGGATCCATAATTCCTTACTAAAAGAAGAAAGGAAGAAAAAGGAGAAATTCACATAGACCAGATCCAAGAAATTAAATTACTTCGAATAGAATCTGAACACCCATTTGCAGATATACGTTCTTTTCCTCCAAATCTTGATTCAAATTTTCCTTAAACTATATATCCTATTTTCTGGAAGAGATTTGAGGAGAAAGAATAATGGCATAGCATAGGCGTCGTCTCAGAAAATATGAGATTTAGGTCAGGCTCTGCTAGCCTATTTATAGGTGTTTATGCCCACGCAACGCTGAGTCAGCATGAATATGGTCCAGAAAGAAGTCCAGATTCATCAAAGAATCTGCCCAGATCTAAGGTCGGTCGACCCTTGGGTCGACACACCCTTGAGTGGGTCGACCCCCAAGGGGTTGGGTCGATCCCTAACGGGTATTTTTCGCGCGCTGTATCATTTTTTATTTCTAGATTTATTTTGTTATTAATATGTTTATATATATAAGCCTTATATGTATACAAGCTTCTGGTGCTCATAACTTCTTCATACGTTATTCGTTTTACGTAAACTTGGGGTCTACCTGAACCAGAATTCAGAGACGAATGCAACCGTGATGCCGGTTCTGCTTAATTCTGAATATTTAATTAAGTTATTCATATTTTATTATCTTTAATTAAAAATGCGGAGTGTTACATTCTCCCACCGTTAGGAAATTTCGTCCCTGAAATTTGATAAGGGTTAAATTCGGTAATTTGTCACATAAGTCACAATTATCCTGTGTGCAATAAATTTTGCAACCATTTGTGCGAAGTGTAATTCAACATAATAATACACGAATTAAATGAATGTCTAAGCGGTACCTCCTACATGAATGCAATTTTTCTTTAAAATCTCTTTCAAGACATGATGCACACATCCTAAATATACTGGCAATTTCTATTTGAATGCAATATTTTGAAGGCCAAAACACATTTTCATCCAAATTTTCCCACACTCTTGCGGAGCAAAGGAGCATTTCATCCCATTGTCGCATCCAAAATCCTACAAACCAACTATATTTTCCGATTTTCATAAAAAAAATCTAATTTTCTAAATTAGATTTCTTATGTTACAAAAAGATGGAAAACGGAAAATTCACATCCTTCGTTTTTCTTTCAATTACCTTTTTCCAACCTTACTTCGATTTCATGAAACTATTTATAAAGATTCTCTATTTCCCTATTCAAGCATAGCCCGCATAAGAAAATTTTCTTTGTTACGTATTTTCTTTTTCATCTTTTCTAGGAAATTTTTATCCTTACCCATTTTTTCTCAAAATTTTCGATTTTTCTTTAACTGCTATGCTTGTTGCTTTACTGAATTGGTTATTTCCTTTTTAGTTATGCCATTACTCTTTTCTTAGCTTATTTAACTTAACCCTCTGATCTAAGTTTAGTTTCAAGTAAGCCTTCTAGTCCTTTAACTAAAATAGGAAAACAGACACTCTACATAACTACTACTAAGGTCTAAGAATCTCAGTACTATGTCCCCCACAAACAGAAAAGTTCAAACCACGGATCGATGAAAGTTCTAGGTGTTACCCTAACTACCCAACAGGAGAAAAATAATAGAACGATCCCAACCAAAATGTATAATGGGTTTTACCCCTAACAGGAAAAATTAGCAATAGGATCTAAGCACTTACTTGCTCTTTACTATCCACTAGTCCTAGCTATGTACTAACAGAAATTTGTAAGCAACACCCTATGCTTTTCAATGCTTAAGCATTCTACGGGAACTTACCATTATTCCAAGATATTTCTCGCTATTTACTTATAGCCTCAAAACTTTTCCCGTCTTCCCTATACACCAATCCTTACATACTCCATACTTTTAAAACACGGTTTGGCCTTTTTCATAACACTTTTCTTTCAAATGTTAAAAGTATCCAAACTTTATTTTTCTCACCAAAACTTGCTTTTGCCAAACCATAAAACATGTCATTTAAAATAAAATGTATAAATCATATTTTTTAGATCACAAAATCTATAGTAGACAAGGACAACTATTTCTCAATCGAGTTTATGACTCGTTCTTGCCAATAAAGTCGGTTTGGTTACTTACTACAAAGTACAAACATCTACTCTATTCTTAATTTCTATAACTTATTTTGTCCATCCAACAAAGTTTTCTGTTTTAAAATGATTGTCAAAAGAAAAGAGACTTCAAAACTTTCTTTACAGAAAATTTCAGCATTCAACAAAATGCAACATTTTCCAAGTTTTGCTTTTTAATCCTTTCATGAAATATAACAAGAAAACTGGCGATCCATACATGCTCTATAATATGGACCTTTTTCTATTTTAGACAAAATTTTCACAAGAAATTACTATTTCCATAATATACCCCATTTTATTTCAAAACCTATTATGTACTTCTTTACATATTTTAAAACTAAAACTTTTAAGATCAAAACTTGAAAATAGCATAAACCACTTTCCAAAAGCTTTTTCTATTTCAAGTTCTTAAAAGCTAGAAATGGGGTTAGACTCAAAGTGGGTTTCCAATTTGAACTAGGCTTTCTTAGACACTCCCACAAAGTCAATTCTCTCCACCATATATTTTCCTAATCCATTTTTCTCTTTTTAACTTTTTCCAGTCTATAAGGTTTTACCGCCAAGCCCACTAATCTGAAACACTAACACATAGGATTCACCTTTCCTTTCATATAAAGTACATTGTACACTTTCCACCCAAATCACCTAAAGGTCTTAGATTTCCTTATTTATTCCTTTAGTTTAAAAAACAAACATCCCAATTCTTACCATATTGTACTTTTTGTCTATTTAGTGTGTTCCTCTATGGATCTAGGTATATATATAATAGATATTTATATTTTTTAAAATACAAGTACGTTCACTCATTATTTATATAGGAATTCTAAACCAAAGCTCTTATACTAGATGTAACAACCCGAATTCTGACAGACCGATTTTTCTTTCAAAATTCTAATCTATCGAAACTCGTGTCGGTTTGCTTTGGTATCTTGCAGAAAAGACAGAGATATAAAATATATTAGAGCTCTAAAAAAAATTCTCACAGCAGAATGGATAAAATATAATGTAATCAAAATATAACCTTACCGTAGTAATAATGCTGCCTAACCAGTATCCAAAGCTATTATATCTCTGCCACAAATCTAACATGCGAGTATGTTATGAGGAGGGGGTCTGAATACAAGTTCTGGTGGCTGGATTTAAACTACACATTTTGGATAATCCTGCGTATAATGTTCAGTTACATTTTCTTCTTTATTATGTTACTTGGGTTAACAACACTCAAGGCTTACACACACGACGTACCCATCTACTTACTAGCGGATTATCCTAGTATGGTATATATATGTAGATATACCCAATATTGAGGTACTTCCCATGGTACCCCACTCACACGGTCTCCACCGTAATGCCACAATAATGTACGCAGTCCTTCATCCTACACTAGAGTGATGTACGGATCTCTATATAACAATGTTGCGTTCCACATATATTTGCCATTTCCATGCTACATAAACATATGAACTGCCACCTTCGATCGAAATAGATTCCATCACAGAGTAATGCCCTCGAGTCTACGATATACCACCCAGAGTAGACATGCATGTATCTAGACTTTCCTATGTACGTATCGTCAATCGTACTCGATGCCTTAACCCCACATAACCTCTACTGTGCACTAAGTCCTGTGGAAGGGTTGTACAAGAAACACGAAACTCGGTCAGGAGCTTTGTAGATATTTGCATAAACAGATGCTAAGGTCTGCATTTTCAGTGGCTATGGTCCGACCTGAACCCTCTCTCAACTAGTGAAAGACGAATTGAGAACTAATGATCTGGCCTACGAGAAAACAACAAACAACAAATCCTAATTGGCTTATTCCTCACCCATAGCCTTGATAGCAAAAGGTCTATGGTCTTTTGGTTTAGCTCTCTGCATTTCCGCATCGTGCATCACGTATCAAGTTGACTGTCGATGGTAGGTACCCGACGACTTACTAACATCTAGGTTATACATGTCGATTAATTAAGAGTGGTCGTAACCTAGCCTAGTCACAAGGTTACTCGAATCATCGAATCATCTTTGCCACCCGACATTCTTTTGATTGCCCACTACTGTGGCAATCAAGGCCTACTCATCGGGCAGAAACGCGCAAACCGAACATCTGTGAAAACAGGAGGATGCTGTCACAGCACAGAGGACTACCAAGAGCACCCTCCAGTCCAAAAAGCCGCATGCTTCCCCTTCCATTTCTTTGGAGCCAGCAGAACAACAAGCAGAATAAGAAGATGGACGTCCGCTCCCCTCGTGTCCTATGACACCACGTTGATCTACCTCATTGGGTTATTCACCTTCAGACGTATGGACTGGTCAAAGCACCTCAGGTTGACTTATTATTAGACCCCATGTCTAATCATTTAATTATGCACTTGCTTCTCCCTTTCAGATTTCCATTCAACTTGGTTATTCCTAGTCATATTGACTTCTTATTCAAGTTACCAAGTTCCTCTCGCTTATTAATTTCAGTTATAACTTAATCCATTTAAGTTTATTAATAAGCCCATAACATGTTATTCTCTAGATTTCACTACAACAAAATGACCCTATTACAACGGTGGAACACCGTTGTAATATACATTTTACAACGGTGGGCAAACCGTCGTGTATTAAGAAGTTGTAATAGACTCATATCTTTTACAACGTTTTTACACTGTTGCAGCACCGTTGTAATATGTATATTTTACAACTTTTTTCCACCGTTGTAGTAATACATATTACAACATTTTTGCACTGTTGTAGTAGTACATATTACAACTTTTTTTCACCGTTGTAGTAATTCCTGCAACAATTAATTATAACAATACGATTTTTGTTTCGTTATACATTACATTTCATATAAAAATAAATATTTATATTGAATAAAATGATACTACACTTAACTAAAGTAATAAATTAAATATTTTATTTCAATATTTGAATTAGTACAACTTTCTGATCCACTATCGTACAACTCACTTTTACATAATACAGTCATAACAATACATACATTCCTCACTACAAACTGATCACTCAATACACTCAGTTACATACACACTTTCGTATAAATATACATACACACTGACACACACCGAGTCTTTATGCTCCAGCATCCAATCCAGTTACCTATCACAGAATTTTACACATGTTAATATAGGACGGTTGATCTTCATAAATTCGCTTCTTAACATCGCAATCCTCAGGTAAGAAGAGGGAGAACATATCATTATACCACGAAATTCCACTCAAAATATGGATTACATTGCAATTTATATACTTAAGTATATGTTACCAATTCCAACATATATTCTTTTATTCCAAAAGCGAACCCAACATAAAAATTGTTCAGTGGAAGTTTTAAAGCTAATGATAACATATATAAGATGAAATTCACAAATCATACAATAGGAATGTGCTTTGTGTTTAGCATGCATCGCTAATCTAGTGCATGATTTAAGATAACCATGTACAGACATTCTAATTCCAGCCAACTATACTCAATACAGTCCATAATGCAAGTCATTCCAGTTTGATACTGGCTTCATGAACAGGTTGCGAAGTTGCAAAATCTAAAGGCCAAAGGCCGAAACCAAAGGCTATTCTTCAGACTGTTGAACTAAGTCGAATACAGTTAGTTTTCTGTTGTTGAAAAGCTAGTCATTTAGTAATATTATCTATGACAATCAATGGGTATGATGACAATGTCACAATGAGAAATAACCAAAGAAAGGCCCATTTACACCAAGAAAAACAATATCCAGATTTTGTTACACAACTAACAATTATGAAGCAAATATTGCTATCAAAATTTGCTGAATGAAACATTTGAGCATCTCCACGAAAATTTGGAAAAAAAATTTGGGTTTAACAACCATGTGTCACAATAACAAATATTATGGGTGCAGACTTGTATCTTCAAGTGCCTAGAACTCAATCCGTAAAATTGAAAATAACCAAAGCTGACAACAAAGGGATGACAAACAACCACTCTCGACAAATTTGTACTCAGTGCACGGAAGTAACGAACTTGAAGTAAATTTAATCGTAAGGATTACTTACATTAAAGCGACGACGGAAGGCAGAAACGAAATAGTGAACGAAAAATGGCGCCGCGGTGCTTCCATATGGCTGGAAGTTGGCAACTTGGTTTCGCTCACCGGAAATGGATGCTGCGCCGGACTAACCGGCGGAGGCGAAGCGAGGAGAGCAGCGGACTGGTGCCCGGCTTCGGTCTTGGTCAGGCCAGAAGGTTCTCGGTGGAAGACAGCGGCTACGGGGACCCACGATGGACACGGGGTTGCGGTTTTAGGGCTGGCAAGCGATGTCGAGATGGGGTGCTGCAGATTTGGATGAAGCGGTTTTTGGGATTTGGAAAACCAATTTTCGGTGGAGGAGTGGAGGCCATGATTTACGAATTTGGAAAGATAGGATTTTTCAGTGGACGATTTAGGGATTTTAGGATTTGGAATAATAGAGAAACGGCTGAAGAAGAAAATGAGTGGATAAAAAAAAGTCAACGGAAGGGGGAAATTTCGGGAAGGAGCCAAAATTTTGAGGAATGGAGCCAAAATTTTGAAGGAATGGAATTTAAATTTGATTTTGGAGCCAAACGTAAATTTAAGGTTAGATATTGATTTAGGGAAAGTAGGTCGGTGCTAATTTTTCGGTTTCCCGCTTAAACTTGAAGTAGTTGAAGCCAATTTTTTTGGTTTTCCACTTAAAATTTGGATTGAACTATTAAACTGTCCCTAAAAATAGCTGCAGCGCGGAGCTATTACTTATTTAATATATGTTTTTATCATTAATTTCAATTATTATTTTAGTTAATTATAAATTATTATTATTATTTACTACTGATTTTTAACTTACAATTGTTACTTAATTAACGATTGTTGTTAAATTTTGAGTAAGATTCAAATTCAACAGTACACAAAATGTACCGTTTCGGACGGGGCGCTGCCCCGCACCCCGCCGGGGGCGCTGCCCCCTGGACCCCCGCGACCTGACCGGGCAGGTCGAACCCCGTTAGCGGGGGTGTTGCCCCCGCACCCTCACCTTGGGGGGTTGCCACCCCCCTTGGACCCCCCCTCCGTAGGGATCATATTTGACAAAAGATTTTGGAAAAACATTCAACAACGATTACTTATTAAAAAATATTATATAGTAAATATTATTTACTACTAGTAGTCATGATTAATTATAAATTAAATATTTATTAATTGTTATTTATATATTGATTATTATTAAATAATTACTAATTGGTTGTTAATTAGTAATTATTAGTAGGAATTATTTATTTATTGATGTATTTTTAATTAAATATTAAATATGTATTTATTGATTATTAATTAATAATTACTAATTGGTTGTCAATTACTAATTATTAGCATGAATTATTTATTTATTGAAGTATTTTTAATTAAATATTTAATATTAATATATAGGTTATTAATTAATAATTACTAATTAGTTGTAAATATTAATTATTAAAAATTATTTAATGAAAATAATTAATATTAAAATATAGTCATACATTACAACAGTCAAAAAATAAAAGTTGTGATAGGCTTTTATTACAACTGTCAAAATAACACAGTTGTTAAAAATAAATTTATTACAACTTTTCTGGAAAAAAGTTGTAAAAACATTTATTACAACAGTGCTTTAACCACCGTTGTAAAATTAAAGTTGTAATATGTTGTTTTTGTTGTAGTTACAACGGTGTTTATACCACCGTTGTAAAAAACCATTTATTACAACGGTGCTTTTACCACCGTTGTAAAAACCCATTCATTACAACGGTGTGTTTACCACCGTTGTAAAATTAAAGTTGTAATATGGTGTTTTTGTTGTAGTGTTTCAATTCAAGGTATGTAATCTACAATCTCTTTATATTATTCATTGTCCAATTTCCTTGTTACAATAACATGTTCTACTTAATTCATTAAGTATATCATAATTCACATGTTTTCTATTTAACATGTCACTTGTTATTTATGATTAAATATATTTATCTCATCTTGTATATTCACATTGTTCTTTCTTATTTAATCATAATTCCATCTTTTACTATTACTGTAACACCCCGAAATTTTAACGACATTAAAGATGATGAATTAAAGAATAATCATGTGAAATACACTATTAACAATAAATAGAGGAAAACTTAATTTAATAGTCAGAAGTAAGTGAAATAGACTGCGCCATTGCATTTGTCTCGGAATTCTGGTTGAGATAGACATCAAGTTTGCACAAAACAGACTCTGTATGAAGAAGTTATTAAGATTTGAAGTTTGTATGCATATAAAGAAGATATATACATATATATAATTCAAAAATGTTCAAAATCAACAAAATGGAATGTTTAATAATTACAACTAGGAATTGTAATTGTACTTATGACACGAGGTTAGGTTAAATTAGTGGTGGAAGTCTGCCTAGACCCGACCGGCATATCCATGTTGAACCTAATGTGGGAGGTCTAAGTACGTAAATACGAATCGGGCTAAGACACGAGGTTAGACCCTACTGTGGAATAAGACTGCCCGGACCCGATCAGCAAATCCAACATCCACACGTTGTAGGCCTAATGTGGGAGGTCTAGCCCATTATAACCATAATTGGACATGGTAATGAATTGGACTACTTAACATAATTTAATCTGTAAGGATTGTATGATTATGAACTTAAGTTAGGGTTAAGTGAAATTAGATGGGTAGTGGGTGGGTTAAGTAATTTAAAGTGGGTGGGTAATATTTACATATAGACCCATAAACTTAACCCGATAAGGTTATGTAATTAAAGACACCTAGTGGTATACATAACCGGTAGAAACAATAAAGTTATGTAATTAAAAGACACCACTTAAGGTAAGCATAACATGTAAGGAAATGAGACAACCTGTGTAATAAGATAAGAGGTACTTAATTATAAATTAAGTAATCTTGAAGACTGGAATCCGCTAATGTAAGTAACATGTTTAGGCTTGTCCTAGGGACAAGAGGAAATTATAACATAAGGTTATAATAAATGGGTTGAGAAACTTATTAATGAGCCTTAGTTAATGGAACTAAGTTAATATGTAAAAAACGATAATTTGTGATAATAATGAAAAATGGAATTATGATTAAATGGGAAAAAAATAAGGAAAACTTATAAGATAAGTTATACTAAATCATAAATAATGACTGACATGTTAAAAAGGAAACATGTAAAATGAGACGTACTTAATTTCACATTAAGTAAAAAAATATGTTATTGTGATGATGTAACCAAGCAGGAGAAACTTGGTAATTTGAATAAGAATTCAATATAAGTGGGAATAACCAAGTTAAATGGAAACCCGGTGAGGTAAGACAAGCGTGTAAAGAATGTTTAGACATAGGGTCTAAAAACATATTAAAGAAAGGCGCTTGGACAAGTCCGCACGTTTGAGGGTGAATAACCCAACAGGGTAGATCATCGAGGTGTTATAAGGCACTAGGGGAGCGTACATTCATCTGATTGTTTGGCGGCTCCAAAGCACTAAAATGGGAAGCACGCGGTTTCCTGAAGTACGTAAGGTGCTCCTAGTAGTCTTTTGTGCGGTGACATATGTCTTAGGCTGTACTCGTAGGGGTTGGATCTGCGCGTAACTATTAGGTGGGTGCGCCTTGACTACAGATGTAGCTATGCAGTCAGAATGTTGTGACGAGATAACACAAGGGTGGTTCGGCGCTTGCCTCACAAGGAGGTAGAGAGGGTCATAACCAACAAATATAGTAGACCGTCGGATATCCATCATCGGCAACCAGTGGAATGCAGAAAGACTAGAGCTAACCCCAAGATATCATTTCACCTTTCACTATCGAGGTACGGGGTTGAGGGGAGATGCTACATGGATGTTTAGATTGGTTGTTATTATGAGTGGTCACTTAGTTCTGTAGTCTTTACTAATTGGGGGAGGGGCCCAGGTGGGGCATAGCCACCATGAAAAACAGACCCGAGGAATATCTGTATTTGAAGGCACTTAAAGGCAGCCTGTACAGATATGGAAAAGCACCCGGTCGAGTTCTGTGTTTCTTGTTTAGCCCTGCCACGGAACTAGGTGCACATTAGAGGACGTGCGATTGAGGCATCGAGCTATAATTGCAGTACATACGTGGGATAATCTAGATACATGCAAATCTTCTCTAGGTGGTGTATCGTAGACTAGAGGGCATTATTCCGATTTGGAATCTGATTCGATCGATGGTGGCAGTCCATAAGCTTACATAGCATAGTAATGACAGATCTATGTGGAACGTAACATTGTTATATAGGGATCCGTACGTTACTCCGACGTAGGATGAGGGATTGCGTTCATTTTGGTGGAGGCCATGCGAGTGGGTTACCATGGGGTGTATCTCAATATTGAGAGATAGCTACATATATTGTATTAGGTGAATCCATGGAAAAGTAAATGGGTACGATGCGCTTATAAGCCTTGAGTGTTATTAACCCTAGTAACCTAATAATCAAGATAATGCAATGGAACGGTATTAGTAGGGATCATTCTACTTCTGATATACTAGTATCTGCGTGGTCCAGAGAAATGTATTTAAGAAGCGCAATATATCATGTTCATCTTGTCTTGCTCAGTTCACACTTGTTATTGTTATCTTGTTCTTCCAGTTTTTATATACCTGCCATGGTTCTTTTATTTATTTATATTTAAAAGTAACTGGATTCACTAGACTTTATGTTTGCCCCTTTTTGTTTCCTCTTCTCTCTCTTCTGTTCCCCTCTCCCCTAGGTTTTCAGGGTGGAAGTGCTTAGAGTTGATTTGGTTCTTCCAGCTTAGCTTGGATTTTGGATATTGATGTGCAGCTTTGACTTATTGTCAACTCTCTTATGGCTTTGCTTGAAATATGGTTTATGCTTTTGTACTCTGATATTTTTAGCAAGACAGATTATTAAACATGTAACTGGTTATTTCAAACCTATGATGTAAACCCAGTATTTGGGACCATGATGTTATGATTTAAATAAAGTTTTTAATTCCGCTGCTATTTACATGTTTGTCTTGTGATATTATGTTCTTATTTACCTATAACGCTACACGAAAGTTAATGCATTCCCTTAGTGAGTGACATTAATGGACGTGGGGTGTCACATTTGGTATTAGAGTATATGGTTATAAGATCGGATAAAGAATTTTGAAATTGGTTTTCAAAAAAGTCTCAAAAACAAAGTATTTTAAAATAAAAAGTCTGTTTTTGAAAAAACATATTTCCCAAAGCTATAAATATCTTCTCGATTCTCCGCTTGATTCCTTTTCCTTTTTGTTCGGGGAATCGTTTTTCCTGAAAAGGTATCCCTATTTTGGCATGATTCCGTAGGCATGGTAAAACTACGGTACATGTCGAAGGGCGAAGAAGTGCCCAACCTCCATCTTTAGCTGCAGCGGTTTCACCTGTATCTTATTTTTTCTCAAACATCGAAAGGATTTTCATGCGATGGAGGCCGCTTTCAAGAGACATGTTAGCACGTTGCACAAGGACGGTAAAAAGGAGAATAAGGGAATTGGGGCTTAAGAACACAACCCGAAGATGAAAGAAAATGGTGGCTTAAAAAGGGAATATAGATAAAAAAAAGAAAAGAGAAAAGGCGTTTGCTACCACTTTAGTAAGGCAGGACACCTCATTAAGGAGTGCCCAAAGAGACAAGGACAAGGCCAGAAGGCAGGATGATGTTTATTTACATTTCCTCTAAGTTTTCTCATTTCAACACAATGATGATGTTTATTTACATTTAAAAATCTAACCGACATTGTTATGTATTAAATTAATATTTGTATGAATGGATTATAATGGTGCGAACATCCTTTACATTGGTTGAAGATCTGACAGGCTATAATATGTGCCTTGCTTAGCTATTTTATGGTATTCACTTAGCATTTGTGCAAAGCTCCAATTTGAATCTATGTTGTATAAAGTGATGAATATAATTTTTACTTGCATTTAGCTTTTCTAGACTGCTAGCATGTTCTTACACTCTGCTTACCTTACCAAATCATATGTTTCCTTTTTTGTTGGACTCTCTAGGGTTATTTTGGTAGAAGTTGACCTCAAAAGTAAAGGTTTGCTGTAAAAAAATTGTATTTTTATGCAAGTTTTCTTTATATTTTGTGTGTGTTCAAATAAGGTTCATTGCCTTTATTTCATGTGATTTCTTTTCTTTCTTTGCAAGATTTAGCTGGAGATGGTTTGATTCCTGGGTAAATTTTTGTACACTGAAATATTAAATTAGTATTACTGTCTCGTACAAGTATACAACTACAATTTTGTCCCATGCAATGATGGATTCAAACTCTTTAAGATGTTCCACATAAATGGTTTAAAATTTAATATTTATTTCAACTGTATTGATGTAATAAATTTATTGCTGTCAGAAAATAGATTATAATTAGGCTACTGATATCAACAAATAGCTTAAATTATTTATTTAATAGGCATATGTAATTTATTGTTAAAAATAATGACATAAGGAAATGCCATACCATTACCATTATTGTTCATGTTACACATTTTTTGTTGCTACACACACACATCTGCATTGCTAATGATTCCAATTTGTTAATTATATTTTTAGATGTTCCCAAGCCAATCTGACAATAGGACTCACTTTTTCATACATTGGAATATATTAAATATATCATGATTATCTAAGCACACTAAATTCTGAACGTTTTTCCAGGTTTGTTACATATTTGACTTTAAAAATTAATGCTCTTTTTCCTTTGATTGTAAACTTTATATTATTTTTAAATTAACCGCACCATATATATTGAGATATATTTAGAAAGAGATATTTTGGGAAAAATATTTTAAATATATCCTTTCCCAAAAATATTATCTCAATAATATAAAGTATCCCAATAAGAGCGCTCTAAACCCAATTACCTAATTGCATTTAAGTGACCATGCGTCTCCTTTCTTCGAATCCATATTTTGAAGTTAAATAATTTTCTTATGTTTTGTGAGCATAATTTTTCATGAAGAAACACTTTTTTTTCTTTCTTTCTTGAAATCAACATATCTTTGTTATGCTATGTGAGCTGATCGTGTGCCCCTTATAGAATCATAGATTTGATGTACAAATTTTTTTCCTTCAACTGGCTATTATATTTTAGGTTCATTTAGCCACTGATTTCTTTTTGTTTATAAACACACTCTCAGTTCCAGGGGTAATTTAGTTTGTATGCTCACATACTTGCTTAATATTTTACTTCATGTCACAAAATTGGAATTGAGTTAACTTGCTAAAGTATATGATAACCTTAATATGAGGTTTTTAAACTCTATTATTGTATGTTTTTTATATTAGGCATGTTTTAAGTTATAGGGTATTCAGGTGGCTTGCTGGAACGTGAAGGAGATGGATTTATAGGGTAGTCAGGTGGTTTGATGGAGCACAAAGGAGATGGATTTATCAAGGTTGGAAGTTCCGTTATCCGGTTCCGTTCCGTTCACTGAAAAATTATGATATTTCGGTTCCATTTCGGAATTTCTGGAATTTCCGTTTTAATTCCGGTTCAGAAATTCCGGTATTTTTTTATAATTACATCATGCATATTCAATATTAACTTAAATTTATAATATGTTGTTGGATTAAATGTTAACATGTACGACTTGATAGAAAAACATGAAGAAAATAAGGTGAAGGAAGGTATAAAGTAGACCAAAACAATTCTCTTAAATCAAATAATATTATTTTATAATGGTTTCATTTTATAGCAGGAATGATTCAGCCCAATTAAATAAGGCCCAATAACACCTCACAGCTTCTGTCTTCCATCCAAAAAACCCTATTCCACGAAAAGACAGAAAGTCGTAGCTTCTCCCTTTCATCCTCTCTTCTCCAACGCAACCTTTCTCTAGCTCATTCTCCTTGCCGATGTCCTTTCTTCCACATCTACACAACTTCTCTTTGTTCATATCTATTTATAAAGTTAATCCCTTTTTTCGTTCTGAAGAGCGGAAACGGAATTTTTATCAATTTCCGGCCCGGTCATCGCCGGAACCGGACCGGAATGGCCGGTATTCCGACATGCCGGCCGGATTTTGAAACCATGGGATTTATAGCTACAAATGCTTAGGTGTTGTACCCTCACATTTTCAAGGTGACCAAATGAAACAGAGTGGATGCATCTTATTTTTCAAAATAATTCAATAGAGTTCACTGGGTCTTCAGGTAGTAATCTTAAGATATTAATAATTAAGCATTTTCATACTTTTTTCAACTAAAGATCATTTATGCTTTGATTTTTCTCCTTTTTTTCAACAATATTACATGTGTGCATCTACCATTAGACGACGTGTAATGTACCGTGTACTTAAGATGAAAAATAATAATCTAAATTCACTGAGACGGGCACATAAGAGATCTAACATGTTGGTGTCTATGTTGGAAGCTGGAGCAGCAACGAACCTTATTTGTTTGGCTATAGTAATTCTTTGTTAATAATTAAACTTCTACTTTGGACTGAAAAATGTATAAATATTTAATGTGCATGTTTCATATCGTGGATAAATTGATAAATTAAATCCATTCTGTCACATTAGTTTTCCCTTTAAATTATTGATAATGACCAATCTTCAGCATTAACCTTTATTTACATAATTATGTGATCCTATTCATGGTAGTTTGTTCTCCTTCACCAACGAATTAAATTATTGTTCATTATATCCATAGTTATAGTCAAGAAATAGTGATATTATGAATTTATGACATGAATATTTATTTTCCATTATCTCATTTTTTACTAACAAATTGATGTTAAATTAAAGGGTAAGAAGTGTTTCCAACTATTTATTCCGCTTATTTTTCTTTTTTATAGTGACTGTTGTATACATTTCTACTAAGCAGGCAAAACGAAAGAAAGTTACACTCAGAATAGCAAATAAGATGCAACCTAACCAGTGCTTTAGATGCTTGCACCAGAAAACAGGTGCTATAGCATGACAATAAATGTTGATAACAAGAAAGGAAAGTTGATCTAGAAGTGAAGAGTTAAGCAAGTGATCTAATGTCGTGTGCTAAGAACCGGTGTTGGCCATCAGTAATACAAAAATGATGCAGTGTGATGTTCCCAGAGGTGGAGTGTAAGCTATTACCATAAGATGTTGTAGATTTCAGTGTGATTTTGCTTGAGGAGGGAGGGTGAACAACTTGAAACTGCTAATGAAGTGGATGCCTACAAACTGTCAGCTTTGTATTTATTTGTATTGTATTTATTTGTACATATGCCTACATGCATATAAATGGTGGTGTGAAACAGTTATAGGTTAATAGGTTAATGTTGTTACTGGCTTATTTATTTTGCGACAATTTATGAGTTAAGTTAATGAGTAAGCATGGCCGCACCAAATTTATGTAATTTTTAATTGGAGCTGACAATCTACTAATACTAAAAGTGACCTCCAATATCAATTATTTTTATGTTTTTCTTTTCTTATGTGTGGAATTATGGACATAAATTAGAATTTTATCTTAAGTTAGCATCTATGACATTTATTAGTAAAATTTCATGTAAGATATTTTATTTCTTAAATTAGCATCCAAGTTGTTTATATTTGTATTCTTGGTTATGTCACCTTCTTCTTCTTTTGCTTGATGTATTTGCCCTTTTACAGCTAGGATTTGTGCATATAAAAAGTCTAGCAACTATTAATAAAGTGTCATTCAAATCTAATTGTCAATCAATCCTAATAAATTTAGCAAATCGAGAAAGAAAAATTAAATCATGTTCAAACTTTTCGCCTTGATTGCCATGATAATTATTCTTGAATTTTTGTTTTCAAAACCATGCAAAGGATGCCATAATTTCTAACATAACATAAGTTTTCTTATACATTGAGATAAACGCCCAAAGACTTTGAATTAAATATTATTTATAAAAAAACAGAAGCTACAAGATATGTACTAAGAGACTGATCATTTTTTCCCGAATGAATAAGTTGGAGAACAGGAATTGACTTTATGTGCTACTTTCATATGTGGCAAAGTCATGTTAATAACTTGAGAAGTAACCATTAAGTTGATAACTTTCAAGATCTAACTCTTTGTAATAGACAAAACATTAGTATGGCATTCTAAACAACTGAAGATAACATGATGAACTGTCAAGATAGCGTGACATAGTGGTAAGATGTGTACCTACCGAGTAAGAGGTCGGAAGTTCGAGACTCCTCCAGACCTATATGGTGTTGTATGAACCAATTTAAAAAAACATGATGAACTCAGGCACTTTTAAAATGGATATGAACTGTTAAAAAAAAAATTGAAATTTTCTAATAAGACTCTTTCGCCTTTTTTTTAAGAGACATAATGGAAAATGTTCCCAGTTGATAAATATAATTAATTACATCATTAACACAGTATTTAATTTTAAACTAGAGAAGATGCAAGGTTTTCTAATTCCATGTTGCTACAAGATGTGTTAATTATTGTGTTTATTCCATTTCTCAAGATATTAATATAATATTTGATTACTTTATTAGCTTTATTTTATTGTCTCCTAAAATAACGGACTCTCATTCATATCAGGATAACAGTATGTTTTTAACCTTTTAAGTGACACAATATCACATAATCGTAAATTGATTATTGATGGAAGTAATTCTTTTGTTTCATACTTAATACGGTTCAAACCAGGTCGGACCAAAACAGACTGTATTACACCAAAACTGAATAGTTTGAATGATTAGTATAATGGTTTGTATTTTTGATTAACCGTTTGATGCGGTGCAGAAGCGGTTTGGAATTCAAACTACACCAGACCGAACCGTGTCAATCCCTACTTTAAATCACTCACTTTGCATGTAAGCAATTTTACGTCATAACATGTCTAAATGATAAACTTTTGTCATCATAAAAGCTGCTATTCTTGCACGATTATATTCTAATTTAACTTAACCCTGCTTAATATCTATCTTATGTTATATGACTGCTCAAAGTACAACTATTACCATTCCACAACATTATTCTTACCCTACAACATCATACTCTTACCTAGCCAACTCATTCTATGTCAACTGAACTTTCTTTTTATTCTCTATCTGTACATTACTTTTACACAAATGCTTTTGTTTCTTCTGTATGACCATCACAACACAATTTCCTAACCTACCTGTGTGCGTAGCACGGACTCTAACCTAGTAGAATATATATATATTCTGAGTATAGAAAATAAAATAATGTGGAATATGGAAATATTTTTCAAATATCGTAAGAGGCCGAAGCGATTTTTTTTTAAAAGTTAGGTTATAGATATTGAAAGGAAAACGGGAAACGGTTTAATTAATGAAATATTAATTAAAAAGGACTCAGTTATTGTTTGATGCCAATCAATAATATTACCTTTTGGAAATAAGGGCTTTGGGTGAATGTTTGTTTCTTCGATAGTTAAATAACCGACTATTGAAGTGTTGTCTAATTTAATGTTATCCTTGTCAATATGGAGGGACCGATTAAATTTATTATCTGAAACCACTCTGTATTGGCATAAGCGTTGTGAATCAGATTATTTTGATGATAATCAAAGATAGAGTAAAGTGCAAGAGATTTTCTATTAATCCTAGGTAGAAATTGCTTTAAATGGATTTATAGGGATAGTGCATGCGATTTCATTCAGTCTCGGAATGAACTTGTATGGACGAATGTCTGACAGAGTATTTTCAATGATTATGTATGGTGGTTTTTACAAATATACCGAGTATGGTGGTGGAGAAGGTATATTCTTTAGCTTAACACCCTGAGTATATTTGTGCAAATCAATTAGTGATTTGCAGATCTGACAATATGGCATTTAAAGTGAATGAAATGGCCAAAAAAGTAATTGTAACCTCAAGCCTCTCTAACCAAAAAGATCAAAAAATCAGACAGGCAGCATGGCTATATGGGTCGCACTCATTATGGTGTATTATTACCTAATCTAAAGAAAAATTCATTTGTTCCCTACTCTGTCGTTGCTGTATGCTTTCGAAAACGGTGCTGATCACAACTGTTGGTGATAATACACTCGGTACACTCAAGTGGAATGAGTGGTCAGTCATGTGTGGGCAGGTTGCAAGATGTTCTTGTTGAATCTAGTGTATTCATCTCTAAAGATATACCATTGTAAGGTAGTTCCATAACTTATCATAGTTGGAAATCCATTCTCCAATAAGCTCCCGTGGTTTTTGATTGTATACTAAATATGTGGGGAGTGAGATGCAAGCGTTCCGCTAGATTGCTATTGATTTGATTAGACACTGTTATAATATCAAAATAGTGTTGATACAAAGAATGTTTTGGGCTATCATAAGGTAAAAACCATCAATCTTTATGTGCGGATCGGTCTTACGATTATATTTTCTTTTGAAAGGATTTTGGATCAAATCAAGTGCTTAGAGTTTACTCACACCAGGGACTAATCCAGAGTTTATTTGTTTTGTTCTACCTTAAACTCTTGGGTGCCCAAATTTGTATGGGCAGTCAGCTAGTTTAGGTATTTACAGATACCTTTGGAGGAGCTTGGAGTAGGAAGCTTAAACATTAGACATCTATTATTTATTTCCGTTGTGATGTGTTATGTTTTACTCTAATGATGATATGTATATATGATACAGAGTTCTGTATTTGAAAGTTGTTATATGTATATGTATGTGTATATATATATATATATATATATTATTTTATTCCGCTACGATGTGAGACTCTGTGTTGTTATTTCTGTTTTTCCTCAATCTTTTTGTTCTTTATCCATAATGATTTGTATTTCTTTGCACTTTGGGCTAGACGTGTGGTGTATTATATCAACTCAAAGGGTATAAATTTACAGGCCATTACAATCATCCTATATGTTGTCAGTACGACTAGATCCACCCATGGTTATGTAGCATTTTTGGTAGACTGTTTTCGTCGTTGGATGTCTATCTCATACGACAACCAATCTTTAATGTTATCGTCTTATATCGTATTAAATAACTATGTATAACTCCTAACAATTTACATTTCTTCAGCAAACGTAAAATCTACTTCTTCTAATTGACATTGACGCGAGCGATAATATCAACCAGCTGAATGAATTTTTGGTTGAACGTACGCTGTTTTTGTTCGCAGTATCAGGGTACAAACGAGATTTTTTCATATGGCGTCAACAATCTCAATTATCTTATCGTCTATTTCATAGCGACATCTTCTAGAGTTGCCCATAGTAGAAAAAGAAGAGCCAACATGTCGAGTTTGTTGGACTAGAGTTTGCTATCGTAGATTTTGGTATGATGGAGGATTATTCAAATTGAGAATGTGCTGCCTTTTATATTCTGAATCGTCAAGTGGGTTTGAAATCTGCCAAATTTCATGGATTATTGAACGGGGGAGGTGGTGGTGTGACAATTTGAGCGAAATCTTCATGAGTTTAAGCATACATATAGGACTTTTATCCAGTAGCATGCGTCCCTTGGAACAATTGTTTCTGCAGATCCAAATTATCAAAGGTTAATTTTCTGTATTTCAGAATACATGAGTCAAATTCTTGAAAATTCAAAAATAATAGCGAAATGATTTCAAATATATTAAATTTAAATTAGTGAAAAGATACATGTGCCCATTCATTTCACCACTCGTCGTTACCTGAAACTATTTGTTTAGTAGGATCCCAACTAGCACTAGTCTTTTTATTCAAAATTTCCCATTTTACTCAAATTTCTGCGAAAATTTCATATTTATGACAAATTTTGGTATGGTGTATCCATTCCAAAAAATAATTATGTCTCTACAAATTCATTTCCACCACCGTCGTGTTATATTTGTCTAATGTGGCTTTAGGGACATAGTTCTTGTTAGCTCCACATTTGGTATATGTAGGAACTATAATTTTTAGCAATAGCCAAGTGCATTCCAAAAACCAATAACCAATAGTGTCTCGTTGATTGTCATTTTATACAATCAAAATTTTAAATACGGATAAAATAAATTGAAAAAAATATATGTTATAAAAAAAAGCAAAATGGTATTAAAAATTATGCTAAAATATAACGTATCTTTGATCGAAAAAATTGAATAATGAAGGAGCAGAAGGTGTTTTTGGTGTTAGGAGTGGTATAAGAGGAGGGAGGAATTTATACAGAGAGGGAGGGGGTGGTGCAAATTTGTGTCATTTATGTGCGTCCGAAATCAATAGGCACAAATTTTCCCCTTGGCTTGCTTGGCCAGTTTGGCCATGCAAACACCTCCTAGATTCCAGCCATGTGTAATTGGAATTGCTAATTCCAATCATCATATAATTTTTAGTGGAATTAAGAAGGCATCCATATTTCTAAACTTTATTCAATGTGTCTCCCTCCATAAGTTTATTTGCAAACTGTGTTCTTATTTACTGTAGCAATGTGTTTTTAGATTTTCCGCGCTGTTACATATAAAAAAAAAATGTAAATATTTAGGGAAGAATTCTATTTTTTTTAAATCAGCATATTTTGTGAAAATACGCTGACATTTCAGCAATTATTCACAGTGTATTGCTGGTAGTAAAAATGAAAAAAAAGTTGCAGCAGTGTCTACAATTATTTTGAATAATTATTGATATATTTGCAACTACCTTACAGTGTATTGTATATGTGTATTACTGTGTGAAAAAATTGCTGAAATGTCAGCAATTATTGCAATTAATGGCTTGTTTTATTGCAATTTTTCTACAAGTGAAACATATTTCATTTGTATGCAATTTTTCCCTTTGTTTTGATGACTTTTCTGAAATATTTCAAGATATAAATAAGTGTAGGTTTTGAATTTAAAATTTTGAAGCAAATCAGCAAAAATTGCATGAAAACTGTAATTTTTAGAAATAACTGCTGCGATGTTTACAATTTTACTTAAAAATTTGCTGAAATTTGATGGAACATGAATATTTTTTATTTTTTACTTTTTTAAATCAATTTTGTAGTTTTTTGCTTGAATACGAAGATGATTATGTGTTAAATTAAAACTTGAAGTTTGGCAAATTTTTACGTTGTTTTTTTAGTGATTTTCGAAAAACAAGTGTTCTTTGTATTTTGAAATCTAAACTGGACCTGAGCCAAACTGTCCGAGTTTACTAGATTGTTGCATTTGAGTTCTTTGAAATTTTATCATTATTATTATTTGAAATTAAATATGATAATTTCAAAAATATATGTTTGAAACAAGGTTGGCAAGCTCCGAATTTGTAACATCACACTCCAAAGTTAATGCTCCTAAGAACCAAGACATTAGTGCTTGTAGCGAAAACATTACACAGGTATTCGTAGCATAGCACAAAAAAATTGCAATAAATCACGTTAGTGCATAGTAGCGCAAGCAGTAGTGTAAAGAAAATAATTGCACATATGATAAATATACATCTCATCGTGTTCATATTCTGGACATGATAATTATTATACATGACAAACATATCAATCTACTATCTGGATCACAACTAGATCTATATTTTGTATATTAAAGTACAATAGATGTAATGTCATGATATATTCTATTTGCACCTTTTTTTACATCATGCACACAGATAATGCACATGGACAAATAAGAGTAAAGTTTCATAAAAAAACTGAAAGGAGAGAAAATAACGTTGCAGAATTGAATTTTTATATTGACTGAATGAAAACTGTGCAACGACGTGTATTGATCGAAAGCAAACCCTAGTTTGTGCTTTGTAAATGAAATTGCGGAAGCGATTTGAGTCATGAGATAGATCAGATGCTTGAGAGGAAGCACTATGGTGAATATAGATGCTAAAAACACAAGTGCCTTTTTCTTCGAAACATTCTAGGGTCAGATCTGAGATGAATCCACATCAGATCGTGCTTTTGTTCTTCCTTGAGCTGAAATCAGGTCGTATGGCTCTATAACCTTTAATTCTTCTCTTAATCTTATAAATTCTTAGCAGCAAGCGATTTAGTGAAAATATCTTCTTTTTGATGTTGAGTAGAAATATAATTGACCTATGGATTCTTCTTTTGACCTTTTTCATGCACGAAATATATATATATATATATATATATATATGTTTGGTTCATGCGTGCTGAATTGGATCTGCTGTCATATATATGGTACTCTCATTGTCACACCATATCGTAGGCTTACTGCTAGGTAGTTTCAGTTTTTTTAGCAATGATTGTAGCCATAAAATCTCTCTTGTAGTACTTGCCACACTCTTGTATTCGGCCTCAGTGCTGGATCTGGAAATAGTTATCTGCTTCTTTGAACACCATGGTATTAAATTATTACCAATATAGATGCAATATCCAGTCACAGATTTTCTATCATCATGATTAGCTGCCCAGTCTGGATCACTGTAGGTTGTAATGTTAAGGTCCTTGCTGGCTTTAAGTGTTAATCCATAGTTCATAGTGCCCTTTAAATATCTAAGGATCCTTTTAACTGCTTCTCAGTGCTCATCAAGTGGATTCTGCATAAATTGAGAAACTTTATTAACGGTAAATGCAATATCAGGTTGTGTAATGGTTGCATATTGTACTGCACCCACTACACTTCTATACAATTTAATATTGTCTATAGCTTCACCCATGTTTTTGGAATAACGCTGATTAGCAATCATAGGTGTTGGTTGTGGCTTTGACTCATGCATGCTAACTTTGGTCAGTAATTGTGAGATATACTTCTTTTGACACAAGTGTATCTTTGAATTTGATTGTCTTTTCACCTCTATGCCCAGAAAATATGCAATATCACCTAGGTCTTTGATGGAGAAAATTTCATATAAGTGTTTTGATAGCTTTTTGATCTCTCCTTCATTGTTACCTGTAATAATTAGGTCATCGACATATATAAGTATATAAATAGTAGCAGAATTACTAATTTTAGTAAACAAGGGTGAGCCAGAATTAGTAGGGGAGTAGCCCAGAGATTTCAGACTTGTTTTGAGTCTTTCAAAGCAGACTCTATGTGACTGTTTCGGCCCATAGATGGCCATTTTTAATTTCCAGACATATATTGAATCTTGAGTGAAACCTGGAGGTTGTTGCAAGTAAATCTCTTCCTACAATAAACCATTTAAGAATGCATTATTCACATCTAAATGCTTAATTTTCCAATTATTATTTAAAGCAATAGTAAATATTAGACTGATAGTTGAGGGTTTAACCATAGGAGAGAATGTTTCAGTAAAATCAAAACCATACTCATGTGTAAACCCTTTGGCTACCCGTCTAGCCCTGTATCTATTGATTGATCCATCGGGGTTTTTCTTTAATTTGTAGGTCCATCTACACACAATAATATTTTTATTTTTAGGAGGATGAATCAGGTCCCAAAAATTATTACTGATCAAGGCATTGTATTCATCTCTCATTGCAGCTCCCCAATGTCCATCTTTGATAGCTTGATTAAAGCTATTTAGCTCTTAATTGCTCACATCAACAATATATGTCTTTGGTTTGAAGATTCCACTTTTTGCTTTGGTTACCATGTGGTAACTAGTTTAAGTGTGAGGTGGAATGGCTGGTAAGTTTGCTTTTGATTGGTCATTGTTGCAGTTAGAACCATTCCCCTCATTATCATTTTCAGAATGACTATTCTGAGTAGCTTCTAACTATCTGTCTGTACGTAAAATATACAAACACATGGTGAATGAGGCTGGAATGATAAACTGGAAATTGAAGAGAAGAGTTTGGAAAAGTGATAGTGCTGCTAAAGACAACCTACTATTTTGGAAAGTTTTATCGGGTGCACTTCATACAAGAGAAAAGCTATTGCAGAGAGGTATCAAAGCTGATGATCTATGCGTGTTTTGTTTGCAATATTCGGAATCAATTGACCATCTTTTTTTCGAATGCACTAAGATAAAAGATATGTTGGACTATTTCCTATTGAAGGCTGGACTGAATGTAACTGCAGCAACCAATGCATTTCTTTCGGGAAAAATCTACACTGTGTCTGGTACCAAGGGTGCAAGAAAAAGAATGATAAACATGATTCTTAAGAAGTTCATGACCTGTTTGTGGCGTGAAAGAAATGTTAGAATATTTGACAGAGAAAAAAAGAAGACTGTTGCTATGACTAAGGCGTGGATCTCTCAAGAAATTAGGCTTGAATCTAAACATGCGCAATTTGCTATTGAGCCAGGAATACTATTGCTTTTTACTGTTTAACTTTTGTTTTTGTTTTATCTGTCTTTTTTATTTTCGTGTTTCCTGTTTTTTGAAGTATTGTCTTCTCCGTTTTTATTCATTACAATTAACTTTGTAATAGCTTTGTATTTTCTCTCATTACTTCAATAAAAAAGGTCAGGGTCCTTCAAACCCAGTCGGCTATGCCAAAAAAAAACTCTCTGTTTGTATTCTCAGATGTCTTAGGTGACTGCATGGCGTGGTTGGGTGGCTCTGAGTTATCAGTCTGTTGAGTATCAACATGATGATTGTTTTTTTGAGCATCATCAGCCTCAGCACTAATCATTTCTTCCCACACGTTTCCAAGGATTGGGGGTTCAGGTATAATAATTTTTGAATTATATATTTTGCAAGAAGTTTTCATATCAGACAGTTTATATGGAAACACTTTCTCATCAAAAACAACATGTCTACTTATATATATTCTGCCTTGAGGATCTATGCAATTATTACCTTTTTGATTGTTACAATAGCCGATAAAATTACATGGCTTGGATTTGAAATCAATTTTTTTTGTGTTATATGGCTTAAGATAAGGATAACACAAGCATCCAAATGGTTTCAGATTTTTATAATCTGGTTTAACACTATATAGTTTTTCTAATGGGCTTATATCATTTAACAAAGTTTTGTTTGGCATCCTATTGATCAAACATACAGTTGAATTAAAAGCTTCAGGCCAAAACTTTAATGGTAATAAAGCTTGAGCTAACAGTGTTAATCCAATCTCAACTATGTGTTTGTGTTTCCTTTCAACTAAGCCGTATTGTTCAGACGTATGTGGACATGTTATTCTATGGATAATTCCTTTTTTCTGAAATAACTAGCAAGTGGTTTAAATTTTGATCCCCCAACAGACTGCACTGTTTTAACAGTATTACTAAACTGGTTTTCAACAAGTTTCACCAAATGTTTGACTGCATTTTGTGTATCAGCCTTTGATTTAAGTAGAGATAACCATGTATATCTGGTATAAGCATCAACAAAGGATACATAATATTTATATCCAAAGTCAGAATTTGTAGGTGCAACCTACCCCTATTAGATAAACCCTCTCATTTGATAAACCCTCTCATTTGAATTTCAGATCTAATCCTTCAGATCCGCAACGTACCCCTATTAGATCTGCAAATCCTTCATCATCTGGCGCCTCCTTTCCGGCGTTCACTAAGAAAGACTACGTATCCCTTTTTAATTCTTCCCTTGCAATGCAGGAGCCTATCAGCCCAAGCACTTCGACATTCTTAGGGATTGCATTCCATAGCAAACTCCAGAGTCAGCCAGATCTGAAGGTATGCAATACTGGAGAAATTTTTTGGTGGGCTTTTTTCTAGATGGTAATTCTTCATACTCTATGGTGGTAAAAATTTTAAATCGTTTTCGGAAATTAGATGGGGAAGTTAGTATTAGATCGGACGGTATGCACTATTTTTTCAAATTCTCCAATGATTCAAATAGGGAATTTTTTTTGAAATCTGATCCTATTTTCATTAAAGGACGCATGTTCATCATAACTAGATGGGATCCAACAATTGGAAATTCACAGGCATAGATAAAAAAAGTTCCAGTTTAGGTTCATTTTTATTGTATTCCGACAATTCTTTGGACTTTATTGGGTATAAATTGGTTAGCTTGTCATGCCGGGAGATTGATATGCTTTGACACTAGCACAGAAAAGCTTTAAAGATTTAGGTATGAAAAAGCAATAATTGAGATTTCCTCAGATTTTGATCTTCCTGATAAGATAGTGGTAGGATATTTAGGTAAAGATTGCCCTTCAGTTAAATTATCCTATGATTGGAGATCCAAAATATGCACTGTTTGTAGGGTATTTGGTCATACAACTAACAGTTGTGAGTTTAATATCCATGCAAAAGATAAACAGGATAAGCATGTTAAGGATCTTATTGATCATCATTGGCAATTTGATAGGAAAGATACTACTAATGCTAATTAAGGTAATTGGAAATCAGCTAATACAAGAAATGCTAAGTTTTGGAGAAAGAAAGGGGTTCAGAATAGTAGTAAGCCAATTAAAAAAGATGTGACAAATGTTAATGATAATCCCTTTAATGTTCTGGAATCAGAAGCAGATGGTAACAATAGTCATGAAACTGCCGACGTGAATAATGTTAATAACGGTAATGATGCTGATCATATAAATGTTAACACAGATAATGCCCTTGATGCTGCATTAGATTCTGATACACCAGAAAGAAATAATATTGATAAAGAGGTTCTTAATAATGTGATTAACAATGTTGCTCAGTTTGCTGAAGACGCGGCTCTTCAGGGTAACATATTAGAAGGCCATAGTAATGAAACTGTGCAAACACCAAAGTCTTTATCTGGTAATTGCACTTTAAGTTCTTCAGATTCCTCACCAGACTTATTTAGGCCAAATACATCCATTTCTCCTGTCGATAAAAGTTTGAAGCTTACCCCGTCATCTCATAATCCTTCACCGTCACCGGTCTCTCCTTATGCTATCTTGAAGCCTCCTCAAGATCTTACTTTACCTCCTCCAATGGTCACCGGTTGTGGTTTAACTTTTCCACAACTTAATACCTCTTTAGCTTCTCTTCTGCAATTCCTACGAGTTCTCTTCCTTTTTCATCTAAACTCAAGAAGCTGAAAGGGAAATTCTGGGACGACTCTGATTTAGATGATGGTAATGACTTCTTGCCAGAGGATGTGATGTCGCTTACCAACAAGATGAAACGACATACCAGGAAGAATCCCGGTCCCATGTTTGGTCCTATCTTAAATTGAGTTGTTAGTGACAGCTTTACACAGTTATTGGTAAACTGTGACGAGAAACTTTGCGGTTTGGAATTGGTTTATGAGGATGAATCATTGCTCGTTTCTTTCTTTGCAATTTGGATATAGGGATTTTCTGCTTGGTGTTGTTGCTGTGATTCTCGTGTGACGTAGTTTCTTTACCTTGATATGAATATTGTTGCAATAAGTATGCTTCATGTTTATTTTTTTAATCAGTATTGTAAGTTCAAAGCTAGACATTCAAGAGTCTGTATTGCTTTTGCATTTTAAGTCGATGTAACTCTTGTTTTTATGAATAATTAAATTTTAACTTGCCTTCCAAAAAAAAAAAAAAAAAAAAATTGTAGGTGCAGGGCCCTACAAATCTGTAGCTATCATTTCTAGAGGCTAAGTATAAACGGTAGATGAGTTGCTAAATGGCAGTTTGTGATTCTTACCCATTTGACAATACTTGCAAATGTATGGTAAATTTATATCATTAAAGGGTATCTTATTATCAACAAGAATTTGTCTTACAATATTAGCACTAGGATGGCCAATTTTAAAGTGCCATGACTCAAAAGCAGAATAGCTATCACTAGTATTTTCTACTTCAACTGAATTGCAACAAGCAGCAGTAGTAGTAATATTATGACAGTTAACAATATCGAACTTGTACAATCCTCTAACTGCATCACCCTACAAAAGAATATAGTTAGTTAGAATATCTCTAACAAAACAGTGTGTAGGAAAGAATTCAAAGTACACTTTGTTATCTCTAGCAAATTGAGATATGCTAATCAAATTCGTTTTGATTCTAGGAACCCTTAATAAATTATGTAAAAAGAGTTTTCTCTTACCTTTATACTTCTTCTACCTATATGAGAAATATTTATGCACTTACCATTCCCCATAGATATAGATTGATTACCTTTGTATTCTCTATTGCCAAGATTAAGATTTTCAAGATTATTTGTTATGTGATTGGTAGCTCCAGAATTAGGATACCAGTTATCATCATTTATATGATCATCTCTTGCACTTTCACTTTGATTTCTGGATGATTCAGGTTGAACAGCTGCATCACTTTGAGTTTGAACAAGGTTGACAACTGGATTTGATCCCATCTGAGTTGTTGGATTCTGGTTTGCTGCATAGTTTGCATTAAACCTGAAGAAGCATCTTGGTGTCGTATGTCCAACCTTCTCGCAGATTTGACATTTTGGCTTATTGTTGTTGCCGCTGTTCCATCTGCCTCTTCCTCTTCCTCTGCTTGGTTGGCTACCTCTTTGAAAGGTTTGTTCATTCTTGTAAGCTTGATTTCTGTTTCTTGAATTGCTTGCAGCGTAGTTGGCAGTGAATTCATTTTCTTGTGATCTTTTGCTTTCCAAATCTTGCTTTATGTGATTGGAGAATAGCATACACATCATCTAAAGATGAGAATTCTTTTTTAGATGCAATAATAGCTTCAACAGCTTCATATTCTTCACTTAAACCACTCAAGATACATAGAATTTGCTCTGAATCCAACAATTTATGACCTGCAACCTCTAGCAAATCACATATTGATTTGACTTTGCTTAGATATTCACGCATGGGTATGTTATCTTTCTTAATCTTATGCAATTGTCCCTTATACAACATGATTTTTGCGTAAGATTGATTATTAAAAGACTTTTCAATAGCTTTCCATATTTCAACTGCACTGTTGCATCTAATAACTTGTGGTAGTAACTTTTCACCGGTTGATGATAATAACCTTGCTGAAATTAGTCTATGTTGCCTACGGTACTTGCCATATTCTTCATTGGCAATAATATTGTTAGAATCATCTATGATGAATTTTTGCAGTATTGTGATTGTACCCAAAATAAACCTTCGAGTCCATATCCTTGTATGGCAGTTTCGATCTGCAACTTCCACAAAAGATAATTATTTTCGTCCAGTTGAATGGTAACAAGTTGAGATTGAGGACTAACTACACTTTTTACTAATTTGTCTGTAGCTGTCCCTATGGTATTCGACCCAACAGATGGATTTGATGTCGCTGAAGAAGTGGTAGTAATGTAAAGACCCGGAAATTCCCGCTCTTTGAATCGACCATAAACCACACAGGTCTGACCCAAAGGTTGGAAATCTTCGAATACTTTAACTTTGGGAATACAATCCATTAGAACAATAACAGCAGACTTATATAAACATTACAATAATGTTACATCAGAGTACAGAATATCAGAGTACATGTAATTAAATACAGCGGAAACAAAATACAATAGATTAAATACATGAATTAAATACATTGCAGCGGAAGAAGATAAACTTTAATACAGCGGAAGACTTCCTATGCTCTGGACACAGCTTTAGGCTTCGATCCAGAATCCTGCTAAAGAGATACATATCTGCAAAAAGCTACTCGACTGCCCGTGTGGAAAAGAGGGCACCCGAGTTTGCAAAAGGTGGAAACAAACAACGGGTCAGTCGTGGGACTGGTGTGAGAATTCTAAACTAATTTAACTAATAAGGACAAATCCAAGGACCACGCCACTTTCGCGGAACGGGTTTTATTCCAATGGATTGCCGGTGCATAAATTAAAGTGAATCGTTAAACAACGCAATGCTTTTGGAAAAATGGAATCACCATAAGACCCAGATCCCATCACATAATGCAACGCACACCAGAGGATAGGGTTTTACCTTATGGTGATTAAACATGCTAAATACGTACAAATTCCGTATTATTACTAGTGTATAATATATTTTAAATCATTCAAAATAAATGTATCAATCCTAGGAAGCATAGGTACCATATATTATGCCTCCGTACTAGTAATACAATCAAAACCGCATGGGGCGTATTGGAGATTTGGATTTCCAACATGAGTCAAGGCTAGGGAGGAGCTCCTTACCGATTCGAGGCACTCTAGCGGATACCTCAGGATCCCCCGCAGTGAACCCTTGGATAGCTGCAGGGCCGGTCCCCGCCAATGGGCAGTGGATTAGTTATGCCTGAACACACGTTTCCCGGTCCCTTTGGACCTATAGTATGACCACCAACGGCCTATAAAAATAACAAGGCGCCTCAAAATCCAACATCCACAATGAGTAAACTGTCAGCGCTGGTAGGTCCCTGACATTACTCTAGCTAGAAAGATAACGTGTGCACTCCCTGCGTTCCCTTCTCCCGTTTTAGACTCATACCGGGGTGTGAGGTTCTTGAAGTAACGCTATAACCACAAGGCCTGCTTTTCAACAAAGCCTTGATCATTGCATCTTAGCATGCCATATGGTCCGACACGCAATCCATTTATAAACTTATGCTCTGGGTCTGAGCGAAAGTCAAATCCGTACGAATCAACACTACGTCCGGATAACTACCATCTTAGCCCCGTCTTGGGAGCAAATCAATCAAGGACCTCAACGCTGGTTACCCATTCGATGTGAAGATCGTCGGTCTTCAATCGCCGTCTTCAACTCTTAGATTTAAAACGTCGTATAATCATTTGAAATGAGATTGAACTCGGTCTTCTCAAATGATTCTCGCATATATATATATATATATATATATATATATATAATTTGAAAACATTTCATATCGTTATTAATATTTGATAACGAGAATTAATTTAACGACGCTTCGGGTCGATGGGCGACCCTGGCGCTATTTTTAACCAAATTTTTATTTAAACATATCTTAAAATCTAACCGTTGGATTTTGGAGAAATTTATGTCATTGGAAAGATCTTCCCAAAGCGGTCCTGACGGTTCCAGTTTTGGGAAAATTCAACTGTCGGATCTTTCGGTATAACCGTTTAAAGTTATGATTTCAAAACGTGAACTACCGCGCGTGTTTCGCTTAGTTTTAATTTATATAATATATATATAAATATATAGACCATGTAGCGCTTTCCACTATTATAATTTATTACTTTAAATCATTTCATTTATATTTTTTTTTTTGTCCGCCAATTCTAATGCGACAAAAACAATGTTTTCAACAAAGTATATTTTATATTGTATAAAAATAATCTTCTCCTTTATATTTACAAATAAAACATAAATGTCTTTTATTTCTTTTTCCTTTACATTGAAAATATAACTCTTCTTTTTATTTTCCATAGAAAATAATGTTTCCTATTTATTTCCTTAACATAGAAAATAATGTAACTTTTTCTATTTCTATATGTAAATAAATATTCTTATCTTTTCCTTATTTATTTACCTAATGTAAATAAAGGGTTTACTTTTACTATATTTATTTACATTAATTGTAAATAAATGTATCTAATTTCTTATTCATATTTATTTACACTATTTGTAAATAAATAATTTCAATTTCCTTTGTAAATCCTATTTACATAGTAAATATAAATAATTGTATTTCTTTAACTCTTTTCTAATATTCCTTTTTAACATAAAAAGAATATCTTATGTTAATTCTTTTCTAACCTTTCCCTTTTATTATATACATAAGAAAATGTAAATAATTACTATTTACAAATTGGTTCTTTTTATTTACATAAGAAAATGTAAATAAATCCTATTCATATAATTATTCTTTTAATTCTTTTTATTTACATAAGAAAATGTAAATAAATACTTATGCACATAATAATAATTATTATTTTTTTTATTACATAAAATATAATTTTCTCCCTTATAATCTTAATTACATAAAAATGTAATTTAGTTCTTATAATCTTAATTACATATAAATGTAATTTCTTTTCAGTGTAAAACATATTCTTTAATTACATATAAAAATGTAATTTATTTAATCTCTTATTTATCTAATGTAAATATATGTGTATTCCTATTTCTATGTTTTATTTATTTATACTTAATATTTATAGTAATTTACATATGCTTAAACCTCCCACATTGGATAGGTATTGTTGTGACTACTGGACAGCCGGGCGGGTCCGGGCAGGTTTACATCACAACTCAATTCAACCTCGTGTTTATGCATCATATTTCTTATTTATTTACCTAAGTGTAAATAAATGTTTTCCTTTATTTTACTTTACAAAAAAAAAATAACTTTTTATTCTATTCTTTACAATAGGAAAATATAACTTTTTAGTTTATTTCCTATACATTGAAATAAATATAAATGTCCTTTTATTTCTTATACATTGAAATAAATATTTCCTATAGCTTATGTGAATATCCTTCATAGTATCAGCATTTCTAAATATATTTATATGTCAATCTTTGATTCATTCCTACTATACAAACATGACGGTGTAATTTATGTCATTACAACTAAAATTAGCTCAACGATGTTTTTGTGTCATCACAAATAAATTAACACACGATGGTTTTGTGTCATTACAACAAAAATTTAACATAACAATGTATTGGTGTTATTACAACTAAAATTTAACACAACAATGTTTGGTGTCATTTCAACTAATTTAACATAAACAACATAATATCTGATTTTGTGTACTTTTGATGAATCACAATAAAGGTCTCATCTTTATTTTTATTTGTTAATGAAAATAAAGATTTAAAAACTTGCATTTTATTTTATGAGTAAAATAAAGATTAAACTTGCCCTTTTATTATATTCACAAAATAAATGTAACACTTTGTTCTTTAATTTGTAAACAGAATAAACACCAAAATTTTCTCTTTTATATTTCTGTTAACAAAATGAGCACTAAACTTGTTCCTTTACTTTGCAAATAAAATGAGCGCAAAATTTGTTCTTTTACTATGTTAACAAAATTATCGTAAAGATTGTTTCTTTTCTTTGTTAACAAAATCAACATGAAAATTTATCCTGTTCCTATGTTTACACAATGGCATAAAAGTTTATCCTTTATATATTAACAAAACAATGTTAACTTTGTCCCTTTTTTTTTTATTAACAAATTTTGACAAAATATTGCTCTTTTGTTTTATGTAAACAAAAACTTGCCTTTTATTTTACAATCAAATTTCATGTTAAAATTATCTTTTATTTTGCTTGTAAACAAGATAAACGAAGCAAGAATAAATATTCTAATTTTTATTTAAGAAAATACGATGAGAATAAAAATCAAGGTAAAAATTTTGTCATTTATTTTGTAAACAAATTTGTATAAAAACTTTGTCTTCTCATTATGTAAACAAATCTTTGTCTTTTTGTTTTACTAACAAAATCTATGTTAAAACCTATGTTAACAAAATAATATTAAAAATTGTCCTTTTATTTTATGTAAACAAAACAATGTTGAAAATTGTCCTTTTAACTGTTAATCAAAATTAATGTTAAAATGGTCTTTTATTTGATTAACCAAAATTTATGAAAACTTTGTCCTTTTATCTTGTTAACAAATTGTGTTAAAAATTATGTCTTTTGTTTTAACAACAAAATTGAGTAAAAATGCCTTTTTGTCTTAATAAACAAATTAAGTAAAAATGTCTTTTTGTTTACCAAACAAATTTAAAAAAAATGTCCTTTTGTTTTGTAAACAAAATCATATGTTAAAATAGTCTTTTTATGTCAACAAAGATTTGTCTTTTATTATGTAAAAACAATTCTTTTTATTATGTAGAAATAATTCTTTTTGTTTACAAAAATTCGTCTTTTCTTATGTACACAAAATAACATGAAAATAATTCCTTTTTACTATGTTTACAAAATACCCATCAAATAATCCTTTTTACTATGTTTACAAAATAAACATAAAATATGAAATAAATTGGTACTTTATTTTGTTTACCAACATAAAAATAAAATTTGTCATTTTATTTTGTTTACAAAAAGAAAAGTAAAATTATTCATTTTATCTAGTTTACAAAATGAAGGTAAAAATTTGTGTTTCTTTTGTAGACAAAATTATGGTAGAAACTGCTTTTGATTTGTAACAAGAATAACCAAAATACAAATTTAATGTTTTTATTTTTATGTAAGAAATAAAAAAAAAAAAAAAAAAATAACGATGAGAATTTTATTGGGAATACATCAAGAAGTACAGATTTAAACAGACAAGCTATATCATGTTATCACAGCATTACAAATCACAATCAATCATACATTACAGTCACAGCACAATCAACATCCAAATGAATAAATACAACATAAATTTCATGCTGAGTGGGTACAATAAAATAAATAAATAAATAATTTTAATTTTAAAAATAGGAATCTCACATTCGTTGTAGATTATGGTCCAAATTCCAAACAGTTCAAAATGGTTCTTTTTCAGTCCAGCAATGAAAATCTGGTTTTTACGATCAGAATGCTACCCTTCTTTCTTCTTCAGGAGCAAAGGCCAAACCTTTCGACAGGGAATGGATGGTGGCGGCTGGGAATTGACTGCGGTGGCTCGGGTGGTTGTTGCGGTTACAACGAATGGTGGAAGGGAAGAGCAAAAATATTTTGGAGGCCGCCATTTGATTTGCAAGATTTAATTTTCAGTGAGGATGGATTTGGGGAAAACGTTTGATTGAGAGAAAAAAAAGTAAAGGGGAAAGTGATAAAAAGAAAGGGGAGGGAACGGTTTTTATAAAAGGGGAAAGGCACAAGGAGAGATAAGAGAGGACGACTTGTTTTGGACAGTAAGGAATATGAGGAATGAGAAAAAATTAGATTACCGCTTCTAGACCATTTATAGAAAGGAATTTTAATGGCTAATTAAATGGTAATACATTCATTCTTTCTAATTCATCTTTAATAAAATTCTGAACGTTACTATCAATGTCCAAATTTAAAATAGGGAAAGAAAGTATTAGGGTATGAACAAAATTAAACATGTATTTAGGCAATCAATTTCAAAGGTTTAATTATCCATTAAAGCATTCCATTTTTTCGTTTTCATTCTTAATTCTATACTTATTTTGAATTTAGTTCCAAAGGTTATAAGTTTGAGTTCAAGTCTATCCTATAAGTTGTTTTATTTACATGAATCGTTTTCCTTATATGATAAATATTCACATTTAATTATTCAACAAAATTTCAATTGAACGATAAACTTTAAAATAATTTATTTATTTTAAGTCTTAATAACTTAATAAATCAATTCTTCATTTACATTAAAATTTCCATTTTTATATTATTATCATAGATTTTCAATTTGAATTACAATTATAAATGAATCAAGTCAATTTCACATAAGTAATTTAATATTAAATTTCTACTTCCAAATTTTATCAAAATGACTAACTCGATATTTTAATTGCGATCAATGTAAGTCATTATTGTAATGACAACTTGAATTTCGTTACCTGAATAATTCAATTAAGTTTTCATCATAGAATTACATAATTAAAACATTAAAGTTAAATTATATATATCCAATTCTCAATAAATACATACTAACCATATTTATAGCAATATCTACAATCAATGGAGATTATAACATTTATAACACGTTGAGATTCATTATATACCCAAAATGATTTATATTACTTGTATTCACAAATCTAAATTTTCAGTATATAAATGGAGTTCAAAATTAGTTTATCCATTTCATATATTGTTACTTCAATTATTCATTACTTACCAAATTCCATTTTTATTATAGTTATAAATACATACACAACCACTTTCATTGAATATATTATATCAATTCCAAGTTTCACCATCAATCAATTTAGACAAATCACAAATTTATTTGGAATCAAAACAAGTCACAATTTACATAATAGATTGAATTTCAATACTTAACCATTCAATTAAGTTTTCACTGTAAATTTCTCAAAAGTTTATATCATTAAAGTTTTTAATTACAAATTCATTGACGCCATTTAATTCATATAATTAAATATTAAAGTCCACATCTCTATCTTTAATAATATATGCCCAAACTTAGTTATCATTACAATCAATGCAAGTTATTTCAATTTACAACAAATATAAACTCATTACAATTCATTACATAATAAAATGATTTATATTATTCATATTCCATTGATTAAAATCATCAGTACAAAATAAATCTCAAATTTAGTTAATCCATTTTATATTATTAATTCAATAAATTTCACATTCCATTTTAAATAGATTATCAAACACTGTCATTATCACATATATAGCCATTTAGAATCAATTCTAAATAATCAAGTTAAGTTCATATTTTGACAACCTATGACACAAAACATTAATTTTAATATTTATACCAACATTGTTCAAATTCACATTATTATACAAAGTTTAAAATCGAATTCTGAAATTACCGTGCCATTTCAGGCTCGTAATATAAATTTATAAATATAAAAATTCTAACTTTGATTAAAAACAATTTTTTTTCTGTCGTTATTATTTAAAATAAATTATTTTGAATATTAAAAACCCATTAAAATTCTAAAAATAAAAATTTTAAATTGGCCCCAAAATTCTGGGTTGTTACAAGTAATTACCGTGATGATGATTCAGTGATCTCTCTTGAAGAACAAAGAGCAAGAATTGACTATCAAGAAGAACAATAGAGTGCACTAGACACACTGATGCAACTAGAAGTACCCGAGGATGATGAGGAAACTCTGACTTGGGTTGCTGGTATGGTATAGTGGTGTTGAAATGCTTTCTTGACTGACTTTCTTGATATTTCTTACTAGTTGATTGCTGCGATGATGCAGCCACTTGATTCACACTGGTGAGGCATACATTGTGTGCAGCCGTGTTGAATCTTGATTTGGCACGGCACTAAGCAGTAATCAACACCCCACTCCGATGATGAAGCTTTTCTGAGGAGGGGATAAACAATTCAATATAGGGTGCTGAAAAGATGATCAGGATCAGGAACAATTTGCTGTTAAGCACTGTGAATTTGTTCTGATACCAAGTAAAATTTCACAAAAAACTGAAAGGAGAAAAAATAACGTTGCAAAATTGAATTTTTGTGTATTGATTGAATGAAAATTGTACAACCGGTGTTGTGTATTTATACAGACTCAATGTAATATGATTGGGCTATAATACAAGGCCCATTACAGAAATAGAAAAATAAAGTGCGGAAGTTATCACTCAATGTAATATAGCGGCACGAGGATAGCTCGTGCCCTCATATCAAAAAGAAGAAACACACAGGTTCTCTGTATTCATTATTCTCCTTTGCAAGAAGATGTCAAATAAGTAAGCATTATATGTAGGAATGTTGTATGAACATTCCTAAATTTTATTCCCAATATTAATTGTATAATCATGCATGTGTATCAGTTACTTGCCGCTAGTGTATTGAAGACCGGTTCAACCACGACTAACCATTAGCCATTGGGCACAACACTTGGAAAATTGAGCAGATCTTCCATCTGCATCGCACCACGATTAAACCCTTGTATTCAAGCCATTAGTTTAGCACTTTTTCTTACTACTATTTTTGTTGCTATATTTGCATTTAAATTCTTAATGTTACGAATCATCGCATATAAACAGCAAATTTTCACTACCACGAACCCGCATCTCACCAGTCGGGACATCAGCCGTGTGGTCCACCATGGCTGGATCTTCAGAACTATATGATTTATTTTAAATACTCATGTTTCTTGCTTATGCATATTCCACTTATACTCAGTAACCATTAGCCATGAGTTTCTCAAGCGATAATATGAATATTATTTGCTGACATGCATGAAGCATGTTAATTATATGAAAATAGATTTCATTCTTAAATTTTAATACAGAAGCATACTTTATAAAATACATATAAATTCAAATGGCAACTAGTTAAATACTACAGAAATATTACCACACATACGTACGTGCGCAATATTCCAATAGAATATCAGTACCATTCTAATATTATAACATAAATTTTTATGAACAATGCTTGTCTGAATAGAGTGAACAAACATAGAGCTTGTAAAAACTAACAGTTCATGTGGATCATAACATCTCATCTCTTCCAGCAATGAAGCACAACATGTCACTATCTCCAGAATTCCAGCAAGACAAGAAGTGGTTTATATTTTGACATTGTCATAGCGAATGCTGCATCCAGCAGCTGCAGATCCACCGGTCGCACGAATGCTGTTTTTGCAGTCTTTCTTGATAGCCTTTATCGCCTTCTCTAGGCATTTCGTGCATGTTTGCACACTTGTTGTCAGGGAAGAAAAACACGATGCCCTCCCAAATATTCTAGGACCTGATATACTCTTTGTTTCATGCTCAAAGTTACCATCAATCGGTGCCTTTTCCTTTAGCTCATTAAGGACAATTTCTACGTTGTTGATGAATAAGTTTTGTCTTTGATTGTTCAATTTGATTCTTCTTCCACATTGAGTGAACTTTCCATTTACATTCACCAATAATTGGGCAAATATCAATGCGAACACCAATGTTGCTTTTGCAGATAATAGCTTCATTTTTTTGCTTCTTCAGAAGTTTTCACTTATATATTCTTCTAGTTTGCTGCAAAAGAATTTGTAATGCTGTGTGGTTTTACAGATTTGTGAAGCTATATCTATTTATAGGATCAATATTACGCGTTTGCTTATGATATGTGACCTGGAAATGGTTATATATGTTTTTGGCTGTTTTGCATCTTTTTATTATTATTATTTTGGTTGCGAAGACTGATTCATATTTCATATTTACATAGTGCATAGAGCATGAGTAAGAATCATTCTATTATTCTAATACATGGTTCTTTCTTGTGCAGCTTCAAATAAACTTATGTTAATTATTTTATTTTCTCTAGTTTTCCTAACTATTTTGGTTTCTTCATTTTGTTTCTTGTTATGATTGTTGAAAAGTTTTTTTTTATTTGATTTGTCGAATGGTGTAGTTGAATTAGTCAACAATTATACTTGGTCTTAGCTCCTAATTAATTATGTTTTATGTTAAATTAAAGTTTGTGATCTTTTGAATTCAGGTTAATTAGGATTTTGTAGTTGTTTGATCTCCATGGTTACACATGGACCTAACAGCTGCAACTTGATTTCGTATGAATATGTCAGCTGGAATGCTGAGGAGGATACTTATCCTTACAAAATGTCATCAAACATATGTAGACAATACTTCTTTTCATATATTTTCCAATGCTTCGTGATCAAGGATGTGTGTTGGTAAAACAAAATCTATTTATCTAACCCAGCCAGCTAAAGTAGTAGAACTGCATGCTTTAACTATGTAACAACTATGTAACAGCGCAAGACATGCATACTACTTGGATACCATGGTCTATCGTTTTGGTTACGATATATAGCCACTGGATTTAGTATACACAAACAAATCTAGTGATACTTAGCTACGAGATTTCAGGAAAGATATTTGTTTTTGCTGTAGTCTGGTATTTGATGTATGGTTTAGGAGTACACAAACAATCTTTAACATTGGGATGAAACCGAAAACATAAACTCAAGCAGAACTAAGTCTCAGTGTCCTTGTTAATTCTGCTATTATCGTGCAATTTTCAGATAGTGCCAAAGTTTGCAATTTTTATAGTGTGTGATCATATTTTGCTGAAATGTTTTGATCGGTTGTGTTTTTTTTTAATTTGAAATTTCGTATTTTAATGTGTATATGTATGTGTGTGTGTGTGTGTCTATATATATATATATATATATATATATATATATATATATATATATATATATATATATATGTTTGTGTGTGTGTATGTTTTTACATCCTTAGTAGTACAACTCACAACAACTGTCATACTACTCACTCTGTAAAGCTCACTCGTACGAAGACTCTGATAACAATTAAAGATATAAAATCAACAAAGAACATATATATCTCTAATATAAGACCAATTCAAAAGAATGCTACAAGACCATAATGAAATAAGACTTTCTTCTCACTACGCTCTCCACACTACTATCCAGAAGACGCACCCTGACCAGAACAAGACAACGACTCCAACTTCTTCACTTTCTTCTTTTTCCCATCCTTTAATTTACAATCAATGAATTACAAGCAGGATTTTCGATTACTCCTAAGTCTGTAGTAGCCTGAAATTCAAAAGTCTCTTCATCGGACCTATTCTTGCGTGCTGGCTTAGTTCTAGCTGTATTCCAAGTTAATGGCTTATTTCCTATATTCATCTCATCTGGTAAGGACACATCATCATCATCATCAGTAGTCAAAAAAGAAATGTCTTTAGGTGCGACGTCAATTGCAAGTGCTGCTTCGTTCGTGATCCACTCGGTCAGACCTTAGGTCCATCCATACACTTGTCACTAGACTGTTGCTCACAATCTTAGTGCAAGCCATGTATTCTATTTGAATATATAGTCATTCTTCCTAACATTATGCTTGAATAATTATTGCCTGCAAACATGTACATGACTCAAGTCTAAGAATATTTTGATGTTCATGTGGCCTATGTGTCTTATGGTTTAATTGTGAGAATTAAGTTCATATTATGTGTTGAAATTTTAACATTAAAGTCGATATCGTGATGGATCGGTTTCGATTAAAGTTGTTAAAATTTGGGGTGTTTATTGTCCATCTCCCCTTGCCTAATTATGTTTAATATATTCCTTTTATGTTGAAATAGCATTTGCAGTTCTTTATACATAATGCAGTTATATAACTGCTGCAGTCTTGGACTCTTTTGAATTTGAAAAAGAAACACAACAATGCATATAAAAGGGAGCAGCTTCTTTTCTCATGACATAACTGCAATATAACAGTCTATAAATATCTGGCACAAACGATGAAACACTACACATCACTATTTCCAGAAATCCCCGCAATACATAAAGTGGTTTATATTTTGACAATGTCATAGCGAATGCTGCATCCAGCAGCTGCAGATCCACCAGTCGCACGAATGCTGTTTTTGCAGTCTTTCTTGATAGCCTTTATCGCCTTCTCTAGGCATTTCGTGCATGTTTGCACACTTGTTGTCAGGGAAGAAAAACATGATGCCCTCCCAAATATTCTTGGACCTGATATACTCTTTGTTTCATGCTCAAAGTTACCATCAATCGGTGCCTTTTCCTTTAGCTCATTAAGGACAATTTCTACGTTGTTGATGAATAAGTTTTGTCTTTGATTGTTCAATTTGATTCTTCTTCCACATTGAGTGAACTTTCCATTTACATTCACCAATACTTGGGCAAATATCAATGCGAACACCAATGTTGCTTTTGCAGATAATAGCTTCATTTTTTTGCTTCTTCAGAAGTTTTCACTTATATATTCTTCTAGTTTGCTGCAAAAGAATTTGTAATGCTGTGTGGTTATACAGATTTGTGAAGCTATATCTATTTATAGGATCAATATTACGCGTTTGCTTATGATATGTGACCTGGAAATGGTTATATATGTTTTTGGTTGTTTTGCATTTTTTATTATTATTATTTTGGTTGCGAAGACTGATTCATATTTCATATTTACATAGTGCATAGAGCATAAGTAAGAATCATTCTATTATTCTAATACATGGTTCTTGCTTGTGCAGCTTCAAATAAACTTATGTTAATTATTTTATTTTCACTAGTTTTCCTAACTATTTTGGCTTCTTCATTTTGTTTCTTGTTATGATTGTTGAAAAGTTTATTTTATTTGATTTGTCGGATGGTGTAGTTGAATTAGTCAATAATTATACTTGGTCTTAGCTCCTAATTAATATTATGTTTTATGTTAAATAAAGTTTGTTCTTTTGAATTCGTGTTAATTTGGATTTTGTATTTGTTTGATCTACATAATTAGGTATGTACCTAAAAGCTTCAACTTGATTTCGTATAAATATGTCAGTTGGAATGCTGAGGAGGATACTTATCCTTACAAAATGTCATTAAACATATAGACACTTCTTATCATATATTTTCCAATGCTTTATGATCAAGGATGTGTGTTGGTGTGGGCGTGGAGTTGGTAAAACAAAATCTGTTTATCTAACCCAGTAAGCTAAAGTAGTAAGACTGCATGCTTTAACTATGTAACAGTGCAAGACATGCATACTACTTGGATACAATGGTCTATCGTTTTGGTTACGATATATAGCCACTGGATTTAGTATACACAAACAAATTTAGTGATACTTAGCTACGAGATTTCAGGAAAGATATTTTAGTTTGCAGGGGAATGCATCCTATTACCGACTAATATTGTTAAACCAAAAAAGAGCAACCATTAATAAAAAAATTACTCTTCCTCATCTCAGATTGAAATCGAATGGTTATATCCATGTTACACTTGGATGCAAAGGGAAAATTTGTTTTTGCTGCAGTCTGGTATCTGATGTATGGTTTAGGAGTACACAAACAATCTTTAACATTGGGATGAAACCGAAAACATAAACTCAAGAAGAACTAAGTCTCAGTGTCCTTTTTAATTCTGCTATTATCGTGCAATTTTCAGATAGTTCCAAAGTTTGTAATTTTTATAGTGTGTGATCATATTTTGTTGAAATGTTTTGACCGGTGGTTTATTTTTTTATTTTTTTTTATTTTTTTATTTTTTTGAAATTTTGTATTTTAATACATATATGTGTGTGTATGTATATGTATATATATGCTTTCAGATCCTTAGTAGTACAACTCACAACAATTGTCAGACTACTCACTCTGTAAAGCTCACTCGTACGAAGACTCTGTAACTAAAGATATATATCTCTAATATAAGACCAATTCAAAAGAATGTTACAAGACCATAATGAAATGAGACTTTCTCCTGACTACGCTCTCCACACTACTATCCAGAAGACGCACCTTGACCAGAACAAGACAACGACTCCAACTTCTTGAACTTCTTCACTTTCTTCGTTTTCCCATCCTTTAATTTACAATCAAAGAATTACAAGCAGGATTTTCGATTACTCTTGAGTCTGTAGTAGCCTGAAATTCAAAAGTCTCTTTATCGGACCTGTTCTTGCATGCTGGCTTAGTTCTAGCTGTATTCCAAGTTAATGGCTTATTTCCTATGTTCATCTCATCTGGTAAGGACACATCATCATCATCAGTAGTCAAAAAAGAAACGTCTTTAGGTGTATGGTTATATTTGGCATGCGACGTCAACTGCAAGTGCTAATTTGTTCGTGGTCCACTCGGTCAGACCTTAGGTCCAGCCATACACTTGTACTCATTAGACTGTTGCTCACAATCTTAGTGCAAGCCATGTATTCTATTTGAATATACAGTCATTCTTCCGAATATTATGCTTGAATAATTATTGCCTGCAAACATGTACATGACTCAAGTGTAAGAATATTTTGATGTTCATGTGGCTTATGTGTCTTGTGGTTTAATTGTGAGAATTAAGTTCATATTATGTATTGAAATTTTCACATTAAAATCGATATCGTGATGGATCGGTTTCGATTAAAGTTGTTAAAATTTGGGGTGTTTATTGTCCATCTTCCCTTGCCTAATTATGTTTAATATGTTCCTTTTATGTTGAAATAGCATTTGCAGTTCTTTATACATAATGTAGTTATATAACTGCTGCAATCTTGGACTCTTTTGAATTTGAAAAGCAAACACAACAATGCATATAAAAGGGAGCATCTTCTTTTCCCATGACATAACTGCAATATAACAGTCTACAAAACATACTGGTCATTCTTTCCATCAAGAAAAAAAAAAGAAAAAAAAAAGAAAGAAAGAAAAAAGAGAGAGAGAACAAAAAAGAGAAAGACAAAGGGAGGAAAAGAATCATTAGCAGTGACAAGACTGACATTGACATGGAATCTGGTTAGAGATTCATATCCAATTATATATAATAATTAATGCTTGAATTGTGTTAAGTTTAAGATCCCGTTAATTTATTTTTTGTTTTGGAATGATTCATTAATGAAAATAAGAAACAGTAAAGATTTCATTAATGGAAATCGAAAACAGAATTTTGGCTACCAATTATTTCATCAGTGGAAATCAGAAACATCAAAGATTTCATTGATGGAAATCAAAACAGAATTAAAGGCTAACAATTGGTATCAGGGCAGTTTAGACTTGACATAATTTGCCAATTCACATATTTATTGCTTTCTTTTAATCTATCAATAATAACAGTAGAATCCCCTTTAATGATGCAAGTATGTATATAAAATAAAACATAGGATCATTTTATATATAAATATATTTAAGTATGGTGTGCCATATATGTTAAAGTATTTAATCAATGGATTGAATTGTCTGTTGTTTGATGGAATAATTGACTTTAACATGTTCAAATTTCCTTTGTTCACACCAATTAGTTATATATTTGTTAGATCGAAATTTGGACCTAACACCCAAATTGTTATGAACTGTTGAGAATTCTAAATGAGGAACAAGGAAAAAGAAAATAACACTCAGAATTTATAGTGGTTCGGCGTTAACGAGCCTACGTCCACTTTATATCTTATTGATTATGCTTTAAAAGCTAGTACAACAGTGATTTCTCTCAATATTTCAGTGGTTTGACAACAATGGCGGACTCAGTATTCACTATTGCCCAAAAGATCCCGAAAAATGCCAAGCTCTGGGCTATTTATAGCTGATTTTGTCAGGCGGATCGCGGACACGTGGCACGAATCCCGAGATTTTCGGATCGCATCGCCACCATTGAAGAAACAGTCAAACTAGCCGTTGTGAATAGGTGTCGTCAGATCCGTGCGATTCGGATCGCTGAAGACCAGCTCGTGGTTGAACGGGTCAGAGGGTTCGGTTCGTTACAAGGGATCGGATCGCCTGGAGGTGACGTTCGTCGATGAGATGGGAGCGATCCGTTCCTGGGCGAGACGATGGCGTGCGATCCGTTCCTGGGCGAGACGATGACGTGCGATCCATTCCTGGGCGAGACGACGACGTGCGATCCACTCTTCTACTTTCTTGGGGGACTTGGTTTCCTGATTTCCTTTTATGAATGATCCTGGATGGCTTGGTCAAAAAGCGAGCCAACATTTTGCCCCCTCGAAGTATGTTTTATTGATGATGAAACATGCTTCGAAGATGCTTATTGACTCTCTCCTGAAGGGATGTAAGTTAACAGTCACATTGGTTCAAATTGACACATGCATGAATCGGATCGCCATAGGACGACACGGTCCGATTTGGTCATCTGCTCGTCGCGTGCTGAGTTCCTATGGTCTTGTGCGATACGGGGCGCATCTTCCTTCGAGTCGTGTCGGGCTCTGAGTTTTGTGGGCCATCATTTCAAAGCGGTCCGTGGGCTTCTTTGCGATTCCATCTTTGGATCGTGGCCTGTGGGGCGCTTCGTGGACCGAATAAGACAAAGGAGGGGAGACAAACGGTCACCTTCTTTGCCTATATAAGCCGACGCTCCCCTCTTCATTCTCCTTCTTTTTCCTCTCTGCTGAATCGTCTCGCGCAAGCTATCGAGAAACGAATCCAACCTTTTAAAACTTTCGAAAATCCAAGAATTCTCTCAGTTTTTAGAAAGGTAACTTTATACAAAGCACTCTCATGCTATTTTCCTGAATTTCTACGGCTGATTCAAGAGAGAAACAATATAAATCCGTTACTTTCTGAATAAATCACCAAGTCGCCATGGCCATTGAGCGCGGAGCTCAGAACTTGAGGATGGGAAGGAGAAGAGGAAGAAGAAGGATGCAGAAGGGGAAGGAAGGCCGACTCGGATCGTGGTCAATGATTGAAGACGGAAGCAAGTGGCGAGACGAAAGATTGAGATGGCAACCAAGGGTCGTATCACGGTAGTCGCAATGGTTCGTGGGGGAGCCTTCCCTTCGTCCGGCGATTCGATGAGGGGCGATCTCTTTGCTCTACGATACGGAAAGGGGCGATCCCTCTGCCATGCGAGTCGAAGGGGGCGATCCCTCTGCTATGCGATCCGTCTCACGGCTGGTGATACGAAGAAATTTTAGTTTTTAATCAGCGCCTTGTCGCTACAAAACTCTGGACAGTTAGGATAGAGCCTTGATGTTGATCTTTCTGGACTAAATGACCTCATGATTTGACTGCATATGACGACTAACGACCTTTAATAACCTCGACTGCTTTCATATTTTATTATTGTTTTTAATAATGCGCACACACAAGCACACACAGCAGCACTTGCACACACGGGGAACGGGTAGTGTTGATCTTATCGTTCATATTTTCTCGTCCTAGCAGAAATGTCGAACGACCACTCTTCCTCAAGATCTGTAGCCGAAACGAAATCCGAGACTCCTGAACAACATAATCCTCAAATTCCTTCAATCAATCCAGAAGGTGAAGATTCTGGGTCTGAATATGAAGCCACAGAATCAGATCCGACAGAAAGTACGTCATCCAGCAACAACTCCGAGTCTGACGAGCGAGCCCCGGATGAAGTCCCAGGCGCAATCGGGATAGATAAATTCTCTGATTCTTTAGCGTCCAAGCTCGACGAGATAAAACTCAAGAGAATCTGCTTAAGACACGACATTCCTTGGGATGATGTCTTGACACCTGGAAGCGAAGACAGACCCCATCTAGCACCGGAAGGGTATATGTCGATCAGTCGGACAATGTGTCTAGTAGGAGCTATTCCTCCGTTCCCTCCAATTGTCATTGAAACTCTGAGACGATTAGGCATTGCCCCGATGCAGCTTCATCCAAACGCCTACGCGTCTCTATACTATTTATATGTTGCTTATGTGGAGATCTTGCACGCCGAACTCAAATTCAGAGATCTGGTGTTCTTCTTTCTCTTCAATCACCGTTCTTCTGCAACTCCCAACTTTTCCTTTTTTGAATCAGTGGCGAACAGGAAAGTTCTGTACGACGGATACAGCAACATCGGGGATCCAAAGTCTGACTGGTTTTACATAAGAAGACAGGCTGGATGCTCACGGAGATGGCTCAAATCAAGTAAATTTTGATCGCCTAGTTGAATATCTTGCTTGGGGAGTCTAAGTAATAACATTCTTCCGCTTTTTCCTTTGTCTTAAACAGATCATGTCTTCCCGAAAACAGAGGGTGCATTATACAACAACCGGTTATCCATTCTTTTGCAAAGCAGATCCGACTTTTTAAGGATTAAAAAATGCATTACGGATGACAACCTTCATAAGCATCGCCTCTTGGATAGGAAATTTGGACTTGGAACTGGCGGCAAACCTTATAAATATGTGTCCCCGACGGAAGGAGAGGGAACTTCACAAGCGGTGGAGACAACCAAATTTCACAAAAGTCCTTCTCCGATAGTCATCCAAGACGACGAAGACTTGAATGTATACAGGGGGGATGAGTCCCGTGGTGATGCGTCGAAGGAAATCCCTACCTCTGCTCCAATGGAAACTGTCGGTGATGACGAATTGACAGAAGAACAGTTATTCGACGAGTTGAATAAAATCCCTTTGCCCGACATTGAATACACGGAAAAAGACTTCGGCGAGGAGCCTTTCTTTTCTGCTCCCGAAGAGGCGACTGATTCAACAAGGGGACGTGAAACGGGCCAGATGAGCCTGTCTCCAGGCCCGGGTCTGTTAGGGGGAATTATATGGGATGCACACCTCACACACACTGCCTGACCGTGCACTATTATGTTGTGGATATTCAATGTGATAATATGCTCTTCTTTTCTTTTCTACAGGAGCGATGTCGCGCAGGAAATCTTATTCGTACCGTTCTCTTCGCGAAGGCACCCCCAGCCTTCGTTCGGGTACTGAGCGCCCTCGCGGTCCTTCTCATAAGCCGAGCTCTTCGCAACCTCGATCTCCACCCAAATCAACTTCTACCAGGCCTTCGAGTCATCCAACAATTCCGACCGGGGGGAAGACACTTCCAAAAGAGTTGACTCCTCCAAAGAGTGCGCCTTCCCACAGTCGGTCGTCCAAAAGGCGTCACGAATCCAAAGATGGGGACAGAGATTCATCCAAAGACACTGAGCAAGAGAGAAGTAACATTGTCCCCACCAGCCAACCAGAATTAGCTGCCTCCGGTTCACGGGACTACGTTCACGGTCCTGAAATCCAAGGTAGGCTGGAAAAGCTACGGGAACAATTTCCAGGAATGTTCTTCGATAGGATGGTCTTTGTTCCTGCCTTGGAACCAGTTCCTAAAAACTGGGATAAAGAAGTTATCGGGCATATCCGTCACGTGGCCAAGCAGTACGAGGCGATGAAAAAGCACGCACTTAATCTTTCGGAGGTCATCCGAACACTCGAAATAGAAGCTCACAGGTCTAAAGCAAAACTCGAAAACAATGAAAGGGCTAGGACAAAATTAGAGAAGGATCTGGAAGACGCTCAAGCCCAGCTCGCTTTGGCACAGAGAGACGCCGCAAACTATAAAACTGAATTAGAAAATGCCAAGCAGCGCTTTCATTCAGAATTGGATTCCAATAGCCAGGAAAAAATGGCCTTAAAAAAGGAAGTTGAAGACCTCAGGATGGCCAACATCGAATTGGTAACGGCACAAGGCCATTTTTTGATGGAGAAGGCTGCTTGGGAGGCGGAAAAAGCGAGCCTAAAAGAAAGGTTGGCTCTGGCAGAGGCGGAAAAAGTGATTTTGAATGATCAGGTGGCTGACGCGGAGGGACGGGCAGCTCTTGCCGAAAAGAACGTTGATAGGGCCATTGAAATGGCCACTGCCTCCAACAACAAACTCCTTGAAAGAGAGAAAGAAATCGAGGGGTTTGAGGAGATGATCTTTGATTTCCTCGGTCAAGTTCTCAAAACCTGTAATATCTCATGGATCCCGGATTATCATGTTACTTTGGCCAACTTATGGGATGCCATCGTGGAAGGCGAAAAACATAGACTAGGGGTCGAAGAGATCAATGAAGATGAATTGATGAAGAGGATCCTAAGGGACAACGAGCCTGAGGATCTGGCAGAGGGTCGTCGCTTAATTCTGGCGGAAATGGAGAAGGAGAGAACCATGGCTAAAGGAAAAAGCAAAATTGACGAAGGTTCCAGCTCCGCCCCGAAGTCTAAAACCTCCGAAGTTGAGGAGTATCACCCTGACGATCCGCTAATCCCCTTAGGCTTAACTCCCGTGGTTGTTGGAGCATCCGGATCTACTCAAGAGGGAGTATCTGCTGAAGGTATCATTCTCTTTTCCCAACAATTTGCTAAAGCGATTGCGAATTGTCGTCGTCTAACAGGACAACCCATTGAATTAGAAATGTGTCTCTCATAATGCAGGTGGTGAGCCCGCCGACAAGGGTGTTGGAAAAGAGAGAGAAGTGGAGGAGGGGATCGTCCTGCCGGGTGCTGAAATCAATGTTTCAGAGCGAGTCGAGGCCGCAACAGCTGAAGGAAGCATCTCGGTGCCTAGCGCCGACGTACCCAAAGATGCTGAGACTATCGAGGCTTTAAAAGACTTGGATGGTCGGCATGTGGATGACGAAGAGGATACCACCGGTACCAAGAAGGCCGACGATGATGATGATGATGAGGAACCCCTGGCCAGCCGAAAAGCCAGACAAGAGAAAGAGTTGGCTTTGAAGAAGGCGGGGGATGAGGCTTTGGATGTGGTCCCTCTTGTAGAGTTCGATCCCAAAACTGGGATGATTATGAAAATCCAGTCCAAGTCCATCAGCCGACAACTTCACTTTGCAAACCCTGATGACTTCCCGGCTTCCCTCTCCGGCAGAAGCAAGGGAAAAGATGGGGGAGAGGAGACCTCAGAGGAGTCAGACGCTCCCCTCATGGACAAGCGGAAAAGGAAGAAGGGGGATCCATCTGAAACCGACAAGGAGAGGCTGGAGAGGCAGAAGCGAGAGAAGATATCAAAGCATAAATAAGATGTTTATTGATATTTTGTCTTTTAAGCTTCCCACTGGCCAGGAAATGTAATTGTGAGACTGGTCCTCACTTTTGTTTCTAACTTGTTTTCACTTTGCTGATTTGCAGTACATAAACAAGGATTTGTTTCTTCTTACATCATTGTGTACCTGTATTCATAGAAACTTTCCACGTTTAGTCGTTAGCCAACTATTAATAATTATAAGTCAGTCAATCAACAGGAAGAAGAATGTTCATGCTATGTTACACTTGTTATATCAAAGTTTAGTGTTCGCATAGGAGCGCGTGATGCCCCCTAATCAATTGTTAGAGTTTTATGCTTGGCGATTCGTTCGTTCCCCGATCCTTCAGCGGGGAAGGAGCTACTTCTCAGCGCTCAATCGGAGACGCCTTTATACTCTCTCTCTCTCTCTGGAGAGTTGGAGTTCGAGCTCAGCGATTCATTCGCTCCCCGATCCTTCAGCGGGAAAGGAGCTCTTTCTCAGCGCTCAATCGGAGACGCTTTTATACTCTCTCTCTCTCTCCGGAGAGTTAGAGTTCGAGCTCAGCGATTCATTCGCTCCCCGATCCTTCACCGGGAAAGGAGCTCTTTCTCAGCGCTCAATCGGAGACGCTTTTATACTCTCTCTCTCTCTCCGGAGAGTTAGAGTTCGAGCTCAGCGATTCATTCGCTCCCCGATCCTTCAGCGGGAAAGGAGCTCTTTCTCAGCGCTCAATCGGAGACGCTTTTATACTCTCTCTCTCTCTCCGGAGAGTTAGAGTTCGAGCTCAGCCGTCTGCGATCATGCATGCTCCTCAAACTCGTCTCAGGTTTACACTTTAATCCAAGCTCCGAGGATTAAAACCAGTCGGACAAGCAGCTAGAGCATTTACCAAGGCTTTGGGTTCCTCTGATTAGTTTACGATAGGAATTGTCGGCACTGGACTTCGGGTACCTGCATTATTCACACTGATTTTCATAGGCAAATAAATAAAGACGCAGTAAAGGTAAATGACACACAGTATTTTTTTAGTGGTTCGGTCGAATCATGACCTACATCCACTTTATAATCTCTTGCTTTAGGAAATCAGACTGTTCTAGGCAAGTCATGCCCTGTACATAGTAATAATAGATTTGAAACTTCTCATGTTAGATATGGCCGTAGATGTTGGGCATTCCACACTCTGGGGATCTCCTTTCCATCTACGGTTGCCAGCTTGAAGGTTCCGTTATCAAGCTTGCTGAGAATAGAATACGGTCCTTCCCACTTCGCTCCCATATGAGTTGGGGGTGGAAAGACACGCTTCAGAACCAAGTCTCCGGGTTCCAAGGTTCGGGCTCGGACCTTTTTGTTGTAATATCGTGCGACCTGTTGTTTGCATCTCAGAGCACGCAGGTCGGCTTCATCCCTCTTTTCTTCGATCATATCCAGGGACTCAAGGAGCAATTCATTATTGGACATTGGATCATAATAGGTCACCCGATGAGAAGGTACCTTTATCTCAATCGGGATGACTGCTTCCGTTCCAAAAGCAAGGGAGAACGGGGTATGTCCTGTTGCTGATTTATATGTCGTCCTGTAGGCCCATAGTGCCAAGGGCAATTCGTCAGCCCACATGGCTCTAGCCCGCTTCATTCTTCTTTTCAGAATGGACTTAATTACTTTATTTACAGCTTTGACTTGCCCGTTCGATTGTGGGTGTGCCACAGATGTGTATCGATTCTCGATGTGGTATTTTTGGCAGAAGTTTCTGAATTCAGCACTATCAAATTGAGTTCCGTTGTCTGTTATCATGATTTTTGGAATCCCGAATCGACAGATAATGTTTCTCACGATGAAGTTGATCACCCGTTTAGTTGTGATTGTAGTTAGTGGCTCTGCCTCGACCCACTTAGTGAAATAATCTACAGCCACAATGGCGAACTTTGCTCCACCCCTTGCTATGGGGAGACTTCCAATGATATCAATTCCCCACATAGGAAATTGCCACGGACTCATCATTGTTTTTAACTGGCTTGGAGGCGCTCTGGGTATCTTTGAAAATCTCTGGCATGCATCACATCGTCGTGCATATCTTACTGCATCCTTGTTTATGGTAGGCCAAAAGTAACCATGCAGTAATATCTTTTTTGCCAAAGTTTGCCCCCCGGTGTGGTCGCCACATTCGCCTTCGTGGACTTCTTGCAGCACACGTTTGACGTCATCGTGGGCTATACACCGAAGGAGGGGCATTGAATACCCTTGTCTATAAAGGACTCCGCCTTGCAGTACGTATCGGGCGGCTTTACGAATCACTTTACGCCTCTCGCTTTTCCGGGTCGGAAGCGCTCCATCCATTAGGAAATTCCTTATAGGGGTCATCCACGACTCCTTTTCTGGTTCCGTCTCTAGTACTTGGTCGATTTCCATCTGATCAATGCTGGGAGACCGAAGTACTTCAACGGGGGCTAGCCCTATCACTTCAGGATCGTTAGAACTAGCTATCTTTGCCAACTTGTCTGCCTGCTGATTTTCTGACCGCGGAATATGAGATATGCTGTAGTGATCAAACTCATTCAGCAGTTCTTTCACTTTCTTTAAGTATAGAATCAATCTTGCACTTTTAGCTTGGAATCTCCCAGTAACTTGGTTCACAGCTAACTTGGAATCGCAGAAGATGTTCAGTTTTGTGACTTCTAGCACCTTTGCAATCTTTAATCCGGCTATCAGAGCTTCATATTCAGAATCGTTGTTAGTGGCCTGAAACTCCATTCGGATGGCATAAGTTATCAATCGTTTCTCGGGGGTTTCAAGCACTATTCCAGCGCCGGATCTTTCGTTATTTCTAGCACCATCAGTATATAATCTCCAGACATTAGGGTCGAAAAGTAACTTTGAGGGTTCCACTTCTTCGTTTGCTATGTCTTCTTCAGGAACAGTGAATTCTGCTATGAAGTCAGCTATCACTTGCCCCCGAATTGATCGTCTGGGCTGAAAGTTCAAGTCAAATTGACTTAACTCAATATTCCATTTGAGTAATCTTCTAGACGCCTCTGGTCTTTGTAGAACTTGCTTGAGTGGGTGATCAGTATATATGATAATAGGATGTGCTTGAAAGTAGTGCCGAAGTTTTCTGGAGGCAATCAGTAAACTATACGCCAGTTTTTCTATCCGTGGATAATTACGCTCTACCGCTGTTAATTTTTTGCTCACGTAATACACAGGTCTTTGGACCTTCTCCTCTTCCCTTACCAACGCTGAGCTGACTGCATGAGATGATACTGCCAAATACACGAATAAATCCTCGTGGTCTATTGGTTTAGATAGAATTGGAGGTTTCTCCAAGTGTCTGAGCAAATTCTGAAACGCTTCCACGCAGTCAGGTGTCCATTTAAAGTGGCGTTTTCCTCGCTTTATTAATTCGAAGAATGGGATGCACTTATCCGTAGCCCTGGAGATAAATCTGCTTAGTGCGGCCACTTTTCCGGCAAGGCTTTGCACATCCTTAATTTGCCTAGGTTCCTGAATATTCCTGATTGCCGTGATCTGGTCCGGATTAATCTCGATACCGCGCGAACTGACAATGAATCCTAAGAATTTTCCAGAAGCAATACCGAATGAACATTTGGTGGGATTGAGTTTCATCCCATACTTTCGAAGAATGCCGAACATCTCTGCCAAGTCAGCAGTGTGTTGAAAGGATTGCTTGGATTTAACCAACATATCGTCGACGTATACTTCCATCGTTTTCCCGATTTGGTTATAAAACATTCTGTTGACCAAACGTTGGTACGTAGCGCCTGCATTCTTCAAACCAAAGGGCATTACTACGTAACAATATAATCCCAGATCAGTGATAAAGCTAGTATGCTCTTGGTCCGGAACATGCATCGGAATCTGACTGTATCCTGAATAAGCATCCATGAATGAGAGAAGCTCGTGACCTGCCGTCGAATCTACCAACTGGTCAATTCGAGGTAATGGAAAACTATCTTTGGGACAAGCTTTGTTCAAATCCGAGAAGTCGATACACGTTCGCCACTTCCCATTGGCCTTCTTTACCAGGACTGGGTTCGAAATCCAATCTGGGTAAGTTGAATCTCTGATAAATCCATTACTCTTTAGCTTCCCAACCTCTTCTTTCAAGGCAGCGGACCTCTCTGGGCCCAGCACTCGCCTTTTTTGCTTTACTGGAGGATGTTTGGGGTTAATGCTCAAAGAATGGCTCATGATTGATGGGGATATCCCGCACATGTCCGCATGGGTCCAAGCGAATACATCCAAGTTATTCTTTAAGAAAATCGTCAATTCTTCGGCAAGAGTCAGACTTAACTGGGATCCAATCTTAAGGACCTTCTCCGGGTCACTGTCATCGATTGGCACATCCACAGTTGCTTCGTTGGGAGTTGCCGTTCTGCCCCCGGGTTCTTGATCCTCTCTGGGACCTATATCCTCGGGCATCACTCTAGGCAACTCTCCATCAATTATCCTCTTTGGTTGCTATAAGGTTTCCGCCCCCGAAGGGGAGGAGTGACTTTAGTTTCGATATCCCCGTCATTGCGAAGCAACTTTAATTCGGCAACATAACATGCTCGCGCAGCAACTTGATACCCTCTGACGATACCAATGCCAGCTTCTGTGGGAACTTCAATAGCAAGCACCAGGGGGCTATACAGGCTCTGAATTTCGCGAGGGCCGGTCGGCCCAAGAAGGCATTGTATGGCGATTCGACATCCAAAACCACAAAGGGAAGGATTCTCACTCTCTGGCGTTCTCCTTCCCCAAGTGTAACTGGCAATTCCACATAACCCATAGGTGCGGTAGATGCTCCGTTGAATCCACGAATCCATCCTTGGCAGGGCTTCAAGTCTTTTATCTCAAGATTCATCTGGTCAAAGGCTTTTTTGAAAAGAATATTAACGGAACTCCCATTGTCCACCAGTACCTTATGAACAGTGGCTGGCCCAATGGGTATCGTAATTACAAGTGGATCTTCAGTTGGAGCATGGACTCCGATGCTTTCTCGTTCTCGGAAAATAACGTCATCAGTCATCATCTTCTGCTGCTTCACCGGAACACTGTCCTCGGGGTTGCTACATTCCCCCACTTCGAGGTGTTGTTTGGCTGCGTTGACATATTGATCTAAAGCTTTGGAACTATGCCCAGCAAGGTAAAGTCCACCGATCACGGTGTTGATTACAATATTCTTTCCCTTTTGCTGAGCAGTTGGCCTAGCAGCAAGTTGATTTTAATTCTGATTCGGGGCCTGCACTGCTTGCCCCCTGTCCCTAGGCATTACTCTGTATTCGTCTAGCTTCCCTTCTCGAAGCAACCTTTCGACTACGTCCCTCAGGTGACGGCATTCATTCGTCGAATGGCCGTGGATTTGATGAAAGAGGCAAAACTTCCCTGTCTCACGCTCTTTTTCTGTCGACTCTCTAGGAGGTGGCCTCTTATTCTGGAGGACTTCATACGCATCCATGAAGATATTCTCCAGAGAATCATTTATGGGTGTATAACTTTCAAAGGCCCTGGGACGAGTCCTTCTCTGGGAGTCGTTCCCTCGGCCCCTCTTCCGGCTGTTGCCGTTAGCATTGTTATTGTTGTTACCCGGTCGGCGACCACCCTGGTTCTGATTTCCGACGTTAACCTCAACTTTCCCCGAGCTGTCTCCAGTCTGTTTGATGGCGACATTGCTCTGAACTTCTTCCTTATCAGTTGTTTTAAGCTTTCGGTTCGCGTATACCTCTTCCCGGCGTAGATGTACATTAGCTTTCTCATAGAATAATTCTCTGGTGTGGGGTGGTTTGCCTGCCAAGTACCTCCCGAATTCAGTGTCCTTATCCACTCCATCAATTAGTGCTGCGACAATGGTCGGCTCATGAGGATCTTTGACCTCAGTGGCGGCCAAATTGAAACGATCCAGGTACATCTTTAGACTTTCGCCCGGTCGCTGTTTGACAAGAAATAGATCGATCACGCTTTTCGTCTTCTGTGCGTAGATACGGAATTGCTCTACGAACTTCTTGCTTAGTTCCCTGAAGCTAGAAATCGATCTTGCCAGCAGGCGAGTAAACCATAGCAAAGCCACGTCCTCCAAGAATATGGGAAACGCTTTACACTTAACCGCGTCAGAAGCGGCGGCAGCAGTCATCGACCAAGAGTATCTCATTAGGTGCTGAACAGGATCAGACCTCCCTGCATATCGGTTCATTTGTGGCATGTTGAAACGCCTTGGAAAAGTTGCATCCAAAATATCGTCAGAAAAAGGAGTATGACTGCGGTCGATCCCCCAATCTTCGTTCCGCTGTCCACGGCTGTCAGCCAAAATCTGGCGAACCATGGCTGCAACGTTTGCACTAGTCAAAGGAGGTTCGGGGTCAGTGCCTCTGGCCCGACGAGGTTCTCTGATCTCTCTTCGGGGGGTAGCTACAAAGTCCGGGGCTTGGACGGGGCCTCGCTGCCCCCTGTTATCATGAGTATGCGTACGACGACGGGATTGAGGTGGTCTGTCATGTACAGGACTGTTCACACCTCGAGTCCTGAGGCTCGTTGCTTGACCATCCATATTACGGTCTGTGGGTCTTGCCCCCAATTCTTCTTCTTCTTGTGAGGGCAGGGTCCCGAACCGAAGCTGTTCTATGTTTTCGGCTCTTTCATACGGTCGCCGCGGAGGTCTCGGCGATTCTTCAGATGGAGAGGAATAAGCTGGAGTGAGTGGACGAACTGGCGATGTTCTTTGCCTTGTTAACTCATCAAGTCTTCTATCCATAGCCGTCAGGTTTTGCCGTAGGATAGAACTTTCCTGCCTTTGGGCGGCTAACTCATCAAATAACCTATCCCACATTTCGACAAAGAGGGAAAGATCCCCCTCAGTGACAGGAGCAGCAGGATCATAGTGGTCATCATCACCCTCTCTTATGGGCAAAGTGCTCGGACCGGGTCGAGCAGAAGCTCCAGGACGATAGGAGTGGGTCATAGGTTCTTTTCCAGGTCGAGTTGTGTTCTGACCATCAGTTCGGGTAGTTGCGGTTCGTGGAGGGCGGTTCGTTGCGCCCCCCTGAGATCGACTCGTGGTCGTGGTGCGCGGAGGCTGCGAGGTGTTGCCCCGGGATCGAGTAACAACCCCTTCAGTAGCACGGATCGTCTCGTTCTCATCGACTCGGAACGAGGTGTTTTCATCGGATCGGATCGCCCCCTGCGCTCCGTGATCCAGAATCTCTTCGTTGCCCAGTTCGTGTACACTCTCCTCGATCGTTTCGTTGGTCTGCGAAACTTTAGATCTTTTTCCAGCCATGATATCCGAATCGCTGGAATCTTCAAGAAAACGAATGACGAAACTTTAAGACTGAGTTTCTCACTGAAAGCACCAAAAATGTTAGATCGAAATTTGGACCTAACACCCAAATTGTTATGAACTGTGAAGAATTCTAAATGAGGAACAAGGAAAAAGAAAATAACACTCAGAATTTATAGTGGTTCGGCGTTAACGAGCCTACGTCCACTTTATATCTTATTGATTATGCTTTAAAAGCTAGTACAACAGTGATTTCTCTCAATATTTCAGTGGTTTGACAACAATGGCGGACTCAGTATTCACTATTGCCCAAAAGATCCCGAAAAATGCCAAGCTCTGGGCTATTTATAGCTGATTTTGTCAGGCGGATCGCAGACACGTGGCACGAATCCCGAGATTTTCGGATCGCATCGCCACCATTGAAGAAACGGTCAAACTAGCCGTTGTGAACAGGTGTCGTCAGATCCGTGCGATTCGGATCGCTGAAGACCAGCTCGTGGTTGAACGGGTCAGAGGGTTCGGTTCGTTACAAGGGATCGGATCGCCTGGAGGTGACGTTCGTCGACGAGATGGGAGCGATCCGTTCCTGGGCGAGACGATGGCGTGCGATCCGTTCCTGGGCGAGACGATGACGTGCGATCCATTCCTGGGCGAGACGACGACGTGCGATCCACTCTTCCACTTTCTTGGGGGACTTGGTTTCCTGATTTCCTTTTATGAATGATCCTGGATGGCTTGGTCAAAAAGCGAGCCAACAATATGTAAACACATATATATATATATATATATATATATATATATATATATACATACACGCTTGAAATCAACATCAATGGGAATAACGACTGAAACGGCAGGATCATTTAATTCAAATTGTATTGATTGTAATGATGAGTTAAATTATTCATGCCATTAAAGGCTGTTAATCAGTCTGTTGACTTATTTACAGTATAGTGTGAATTCAATTTCTGTTTCTTGTGCAACTTAGTCACCAAAGTGGCCAAGTCATATTGAAATACAGAAATTTGAATTGAGTAAATATATTTAATTGTTCATTACAAATAAGATGATATTAGATGACATTAAAAATTTAATTGAACAATTGATTTTATTGATTATATTCTAGGAGATCACCCAAAGGTGGATCTCTCTCTCCCCCCATTTTTTCTTTCTTCTTCTTCTTCTTCTTCTTCTTCTTTTTTTTTTTTTTAAATTTGGTTCACTCTTGTTAACAACTAGAAAAGTACATAATAAAGTTAGTATACTAACCTAAATACGAACTGAAAAGCATAAAATAAAATACATACTAAGTATTAAATTAAAACGTAAAAGAGAGTTTTGAACCCATGATGAGGTTACCAACTCCATAACAGTGTGATCTGATGCACTTCTAATCCTCTATTACTATCCTTCGAGTCTTTTCTTCGAGTGGCGGGGATTAAAAAAGTTTGCCACCGTTCCGTTACAAACTTAATAGACCCATGGTAAGGTCATCTTCTAAGCCTGGAAAGCATCCACTTGAAATGTCTCTTAAGCTAAACCCACTAACAGCATGCATATCATTGCTGCAATACTAACACCACTACTTTGCTCATTTCATCTGATTTTGAGTGTTTCTTCCTAGTAACTTAACTTAATACTGAATTTTCCATTCTAATCGTCTTCCAGTAGAGGTTACTGGATTTTACGAAAGGACTACTGCTTCCTTTCTTCAACACAGTAGCAACCCATGATCAAGTATATGCATTCGAATAATCCCTTCCCTTCGATTTCCAAGAAGACTCTCTATCAACCACTATGGACCTTTATCTATCACCTACTTCCCAGAATCATAAAAAGGGTTCACATGATCTTGAGAACCAATGCTAGTAAAAACCAAGATAGTGGTTGACTAGTCTCTGAAATACTAGATCGTGTAGAGCCTATAGTTTTCACATAATCACATAGTTGCTTATTCTCACCAACTTCAACCGAAAAATTCTTATTGAAACCAGTGAAAACTGTGTAACATAAATCTTCAATTTACTCCCATCCGAAGGTGTAAATTGGGCTGTCAAAAGGAATACAGCAATAAGATTGTTCATCAAAGCTTATGTCTTCTCTTATCTGTTGGAAAGTAAAACAGTTTGCACAAGAAGAACCAAAGAGCACGTTATTCATCAATACCCGTGGTCTCCCATTCCAGTAGAGTCCAAGCATATGAATCTGCCTTAGCAACTTAATATGTCATAAAAATTCTACAATCTCCATTTGAGTTTACTTTTGCTTCAATCCTGAAATAACTTAATTCCTGTAACCCAATTTTGATTTCTGCAAACTCTAACGGTCATCTTGTCCAACAATCAACTGATTTAGGTTCTAGCGAAGTATAAATAACTAGTATTATCAAAAGGAAGCCCAATATTGAACAATTAAAAACTATATGGTTATCAATAATGTTTGAAATCGCAATCTTGAATTGAGAACAACACAGAGATCTTACCCCTTTTAAATCGATACTGACTTTAGCAAATGAAATTGTTCAGAAGATCGGTTATTTGGAGTCAAAGTCTTCGACATAAGATTGAAGAAGTTGAAATTGGTTTCGCCAGGAGAACCTACTCTGGTCTCTTGATCAACTCAGGTCGGAAGACGCCAGATCGATTTAAAAAATGGACGAGGAAGACGACTATTTCCTGCGAAGATCCAAGGTTGTGTTTCATTCTCGTTACTCAGTACTTATGCATATTAGATTTGTGAAATTCTTGTGCATAAGGACGAACGGTTTTGAGGCAGAAAATATGTGGAAGATGAGATCGCTTATTTTCGCTCTCTCCCATGGGGGAGGGGGGAAGGTGGATCATTGAATACAAACAATAATATTAAAAGGGACTAGTCATTATACATAGGTTGAACAGTCTATGTATATCCAAAGATTGCATATTTATTAAACATATGTATATTATGATTATCTGTTAAAGTATATTTAGATTTTAGCATCAATGAATGTTTGTATTTAAGCATTACCCAAAGGTTACTTGAATGCGTGTTTTAAGTTAATATAATATTTATAATCTGTATCAAGTTCTCAAAGCACTAATAGATAAGCATTTATAAAAGTTTGCAGCTTCATCTAATATGTTTGCAACCGCTAACCATGTCCTGAAGTTCAGTGAGCTTTACTATGATGAATGGTCCGAACAGATCTGGTTTACACTGGGTATAATGGCATTGGACCTTGCAATATTAACAGAGGAACCTCCAGCCATTACAGATGATAGCTCCGAGACTGCAAAGTCTCATTATGAGGCATGGGAGCGTTCTAATAGGTTGAGTTTAAACCTCATAAGGATGACAATGGCTGAAAGTATTAAGCATTTATGTCTAAGACAGAGAATGCAAGGGATTTTATGTGTATGATTAAGGAGTGTTCACAATCGGATTTGGCGGACAAGTCAATTGTAGGAAGCCTCATGTGTCAGCTAACTACAAAGAAGTTTGACTGGTCTCAGCCCATCCATGATCATGTAACACATATGTCTAACTTGGAAGCAAAGTTGAATACCATGGGAATGGAAGTTAATGAAGCATTCTTGGTTCAATTCATCATTAACTCTCTACCTTTTGAGTTTGGTCAGTTTCAGGTTAACTACAACACCTTTAAGGAGAAATGGAACTTTCAGGAATTGAAGGCCATGTTGGTTCAAGAGGAAGGGAGATTAAAGAAGATGAAGGATCATGCAATTCATCTCATAGGTCATGATGGTGCCTGCAGCAGTAAAGGAAAACCAAGTAAGAAGGACAAGAAGAAGGACAAAGCATCCATAAAAGGACCTGAAGGTCAAATCCAGAAGGAGAAGCAGAAGTGTTTCTTTTGCATGAAAATGGGGCATTTCAAGAAAGATTGTCCAAAAAGGAAGGGTTGGTTCGAAAAGAAAGGTACATATTATAGTTTGGTTTGCTTTGAATCAAACCTTATAAAAGTTCCTAATAATACCTGGTGGTTAGATTCTGGTGCCAATACTCATGTATCTCACATTAAACAGGGATTCCGTTTGATCCAACCTATAAAAGGAGCTGAACAGTACTTGTTCATGGGAAACAGGATGAAGGCACAAATTGAGGGCATTGGGATTTATAGATTGTATATTGAAACTGGTTGACATGTAGATCTTGAAGGATGTCTTTATGTACCTGAGTGTGCTAGAAATCTTGTTTCTATGAGTAAATTGGATAATTTAGGTTTTTATGTAAAGTTTGGACATGGTGGTTTTTCATTGTATCGAAATAATTATTATTATGGTTGTGGTACTTTGATTGATTCACTTTATAGGTTCAATCTTGATGTTAAGTTTTCTGAATCTTTGTTTAGTGTTGAAAATCAAGGCACTAAGCATAGTGCATCCAATGAAAGTTATACTTTATTGTGGCATCATAGATTAGGTCACATGTCCAAGAAAAGAATAATGAGGTTGGTAAAGAATGGAATTCTTTCTCAATTGGATTTTAGTGACTTAGCTGTATGTGTAGACTGCATTAAAGGCAAGCAGACTAAACACACAGTAAAGAAGTCAGCCATGTGAAGAAATCAACTAATTGAGTTAATCCACACCGATATATGGAGCCCTTTTGATACTCCTACATGGAGCGGTGAAAGATACTTTATCACCTTTCTTTATGATTACTCACGTTATGGATATGTATATCTACTGCATGAAAAGACTCAATCTGTGAATGTCCTAGAGGTGTTTATTAATGAAGTCGAATAGCAGTTAGATAAAAAAATAAAGGTAGTGAGGTCTGATAGAGGTGGCGAGTTCTATGGAAAATTTATGGATAATGTCCAGGTCCATTTGCAAAGTTGCTTGAAAGTAGAGGCATTTGTGCGCAATATACAATGCCTGGTATACCTCAGCAGAATGGTGTAGCTGAGAGGCGGAATCGTACATTAATGAGTATGGTTAGGAGCATGTTAAGTAATTGTTCGTTACCTCTTTCATTGTGGATGTATGCATTGAAGACTGCAACATATGTGCTTAACCGGATTCCTAGCAAAGCAGTTCCTAAGACTCCTTATGAACTGTGGACAGGAAGGAAACCTAGTTTACGGCATCTTCGAGTTTGGGGTGCCAAGCATAAGTCAGGTTGTATTATCCACATGAAAAGAAACTTGATCCTAGGAAAGTCAGTGGCTCATTCATTGGATATCCTGAAAAGTCAAAAGGGCATATATTTTATTGTTCTAACCATAGTACGAGAATAGTAGAGACGGGAATGCTAGGTTCATTGAAAGTGGTCAAACTTGTGGGAGTGGTGAATCACGAAAATTGGACATTCAAGAGATTCAGGTTGAACTTCCTTCACCTATTGTTTCTTCTAAAGTAGTTATATTGCTTCATAGTCGAATGATACAATGGAACAACATGATGATGTTCAAATCCCACAAGACGAAGTTATGGTTGATGAGCCGGTCATAATTCAAGAAGAGCATCATGAACCACGTGAATCTTTAAGGCTATCTATAAGGGAAAGAAGATCCGCTATTTCAGATGATTATGTAGTTTATGTTGTTGGAAGTGAATATGATTTAAGCCTTGATGAAGACCCGGTCTCATTTAAGAAAGCCATAGAAAGTGAAAATTCTAAAAAATGGTTGACTGCAATGAAAGAAGAAATCAAGTCAATGGGTGATAACAAAGTCTGGGACTTAATGGAGTTAACTAAGCATTCTAAAACTGTTGGGTCTAAATGGGTCTTTATGACTAAACGTGACTCAAAGGGAAACATTGAAAGATATAAATCTAGACTTGTTGCTAAAGGCTTCACCCAACAAAATGACATTGACTATAAAGAAACCTTTTCTCCAGTATCTAAGAAGGATTCTTTAAGAATTGTTTTGGCTTTGGTGGCTCATTATGATGTTGAGCTCCACCAAATGAATGTGAAAACTGCCTTTATAAACGGTGAGCTCGAGGAAAAATTTTACATGGACCAACCTGAAGGATTTGTAGTCACTGGGAATGAAAACAAAGTGTGTAAGTTGAAAAAGTCAATATATGGACTAAAACACTCTTCCAAACAGTGGTACTTAAAGTTTAACAATATCATTACGTCATATGGTTTTGTAGAGACAATTGTTGATCGGTGCATCTACATTAAAGTTAGTGGGAGAAAGTTTGTGATTTTATTCTTATATGTTGATGACATTTTGCTTGCTACAAATGACTTATGCATGTTATGTGATGTTAAGAAGTATCTCTCTGATAATTTCGAAATGAAGGGTATGGGTGAGGCATCCTATATGATCGAAATAGAAATAATATGAAATAGATCACAAGGATGGCTAGGGTTGTTTCAGAAAGGTTATATCAATAAGGTGTTAGAGAAATATAGAATGGGTAAATGCTCCGCAAAGATAATTCCTATATAGAATGGGGACAAGTTCAGTGATAATCAATGTCCCAAGAATTATTTGGAACGGAAAGAAATGGAAAGAATCCCATATGCATTAGTGGTAAGGAGTTTGAACTATGTTCAAACATGTACTCGACCAGATATCAGCTTAGTTGTAGGTATGTCAGGTCGATATCAAAGCAATCCTGGATTGGACCACCGGAAATCTGCAAAGAAAGTTCTCAGATATTTGCAAGGCACCAAAGAGAACATGCTTATATATAGAAGATCTGATCATCTAGAAGTCATTGGATATTCAGATTCAGATTATGTCGGATGCAAAGATAGTAGAAAATCAACATTTGGCTATTTGTTTCTATTAGCCGAAGGGGCTGTATCATGGAAGAGTGGAAAACAGTATGTCATTGCTACTTCCACTATGGAGGCCAAAGTTGAGGCATGCTTTGAGGCTACTATTCAAGCATTGTGGATGAGAAATTTTATTTCGGGACTTGGGATTGTCGATAGCATAGCCAGACCGTTAAGAATTTATTGTGATAACTCCACAGCCATTTTCTTCTCGAAGAATGACAAGTATTCTAAGGGTGCTAAACACATTGAGTTGAAGTACTTGTCAATCAAAGAGGAGGTGCATAAACATAGAGTGTCTTTTGAGCATATTAGAACAGATGTGATGGTAGCGGATCCGTTGACTAAGGGACTATCACCCAAGGCATTTATTGGCCATGTAGAGCACATGGGTATTATAGATAAGGCCTTGCTATTTTAAGTATGATACGCTCATTATGTTTATGACACTATGAATTCAATTATAGTTACATTTCTGTTTTATTGAACATGTTATTTTTATAGTATGTGTGTACACTTATGGTTGTTAGATGACATGTGATTATTTTGAGAATTATGATATTTCTCAAATTGGAATTGAAATTGAGTTTGGATTGATTTGTGATCCATGGAAGGGATCATGTCGCTTAAATAACATGGTACCGCCATGATCCAATCAGTTTTGATTTGATTAATGATCATTTGAACTTGAAATAAAAATATGCATTAAGGTTATTAAATCACCAATTAGACACAAAGGCCAAGTGGGAGAATGTAAGAATATTTCGATGTTCATGTGGCATATGTGTCTTATGGTTTAATTGTGAGAATTAAGTACATATTATGTGTTGGAAAATTAACATTAAAGTCGATATCATGATGGATCGGTTTCGATTGAAGTTGTTAAATTTTGGGGTGTTTATTGTCCCTCTTCCCTTGCCTAATTATGTTTAATATATTCCTTTTATGTTGAAATAGCATTTGCAGTTTTTTTATACATAATGCAGTTATATAACCGCTGCAATCTTGGACTCTTTTGAATTTGAAAATGAAACGCAACAATACATATAAAAGGGAGCAGTTTCTTTTCTTATGACATAACTGCAATATAACAGTCCATAAAACATACTGGTCATTCTTTCCATCAAGAAAAAAAATATAGAACAAGAAAAAGAGAAAGGCAAAGGGAGGAAGAGAATCATTAGCAGTGACAAGACTGACATCAGTATGGAATCCGGTTGGTGATTCATATCCAATTATATATAATAATTAATGCTTGAATTGTGTTAATTTTAAGATCCGGTTAATTTAATTTCTTTTTTGGAATGATTTCATTAATGAAAATAAGAAACAACAAAGATTTCATAAATGGAAATTGGAAACAAAATTTTGGCTATCAATTATTTCATCAATGGAAATTAGAAACATCAAAGATTTCATTGATGAAAATCAAAACAGAATTAAAGGCTAACATCAAGCTCCTTGAGGCCCTTCAATCACAGAAGCATGCGTGCTTTGCCTTTATCTTTTCCAGCATAATGTGCAACTAAGAAATTCCTTGGCTTTTCTGTAGTTAAGTTCCTGTATCTTTAGAACATTCAAGCTATTTTGATCGTGTACATAAACAACAGCTCACATATATGTTTCTCACCCTGTTTCTTCAGAGTCAATCCTGCGTATTCAGATGTCAAGGATGCAGAGAGTTAACATTGTGCACGCTCTGGTCTTAACTCATGCATGGCATTGTTGGGGATTTCATGGTTTGAGACGCTAATGGAGGAGAATGATTGTCGTACTTCAGACTTCAAGGATTTGCGTAGAATTTTTTTTCAGACAATAGTTCAACCCACTAGGTACAAAAGGGCTATCGAACTATTGACTTCAGGTTTCAATGAAGCCTTGAAACAGCGAAATTGGATTCAAAATTTGTACGATTTTGATCCGACCAAGAACACTCTAGATTTAATTTTCTGATGATGCAAGTATAGTAGAGAACAAAGAGAATAAGAATAAGATAATGTGCAACGTATTTCTGGTATTTGCAACACCTTAGAGGCGTTACAGATCAAACAACGTTTGGCACGCTTTAATGGCGTTGCAGATTCAGGAGGAAGAAGAGTACTTTTTAATTGTGTTTGTCACGGTTTCCTGGCGTCGGTATATATATCCATTGAGAGATGTATCCATTGGCCAAGCGTTGCAACTGTTAATTGTTACGGCCAGATCCGCTCAAACTTAGATAGATGCACCCCTTTAGATTTGCAATGCTATGAAGCATTGCGAAGTAGGAAAACCCCACATCGGTCGACCGCCAAATTGTCACCGGTCGACCGTTTTTAATCAGAAGCCAAAACGGTCGACTGGTTGAAATTTGGCCTGTCGACTAGTTGGTTTCTGGGCTGTTTTTCCTGTCCCAATGGATCACGAGCCCCAAGGCCCAAGGCCCATCTTTTGACCTTTTAAATATTTTATATGCATGTTATGTTCATGCATTGCCTCATCTCTCTTCTCTTCTTTGTTTTGTTATTATACATCATGCCTTTACATATATAAAGAAAACCCTTTGCATTTTTCATGATGTGGGCCAAAACATATTTGCCCATTCTTTCTTTTTTCCTTCATTCTCTTCAAATAATACCCAAACTCAAATCATTTATTTTGAAAATTTTACAACAATCTCCCCCAATTTACAAAATAAAGATATAAATAAAAAGGACGGCTGAATCACTAGCGTGACCTCCTACATACCCAAGTGGGATCAAGCCTATGTAGTTCTAAGATCAAGTTTTGCATCCTCATGGAAACAACACATAAACAGAAGTATCTTTTGGATTTGAACTTTTACTTAGTGTAAACCATTCAAAGTTCTATCGAGATTCTATGGTGAACGAATCTTGAACCAAGTATCCCTTAATGATAAAACCGGAACAATCACACATGTTGTATTCCTTAGTTAGAGTGTTCTGTATTGCTCAGCACGTTAATGGCCATGTGCTTAAATCCTAGTTCATGAGTCTACTTAGAAAGCGGTCTTACTTTCCTAGGAAACAGCCTGATTTCCATACTCATATAGGTAAGTCACTTAAGGTGTTTCTACGAGACACCTTTTAGGGTTTCTAGACTTATTAAGGATATTTATCCATCCTTTGTTCATGCAGAATCCAACACTAAATATTATGAGATTATTGATTTAGTGTTCCATAATCATTTCCTTAACTTGTTGGAACCCATTGAACTTTGTCTACCCTTTTCAAGACACAAGTTGGGTTTCTATTAAGGATGATCAATCTTCATTCACAGACCGTAGTCCCATTTCTTTTGACTTTATAGAAACCATAGCCTTTGGAAGACTCTTCGTAAGTAGGTCAGCCAAGTTTTTCTTTGTTTCTATGTAGTCAACAGTTATAACTCCACTTTTGTGTAACTGTCTCACCATTTAATGTCTTAGACTCACATGCCTAGACTTCCCATTACATGTCTTATTAGATACATTATATATCGTTGCTTGATTATCACAGTTAATTAAAACTGCTGGAGATGGATTCTTCCATAATGGGATTTCTACTAACAAATTTCTAAGTCATTCCGCTTCTTTACATGCGTCTGCTAATGTAACTAATTCTAACAACATAGTTGAATCAGATATACAGGTCTGCTTCTTGGAAGCCCAAGAAACGGCAGCGCCCCCTAATGTAAATATCTAACCAGTCGTAGAATTGGATTCTACATTGTTCCAGGTTGCATCACTATATCCTTCTATTACAGCAGGATATCCTTTATAAGATAAACCGTAGCTTATGGTTCACTTCAAATAAGTTACGACTCTGGAAATGGCTTTTCAGTGTTCGAAACCTGGATTACTCGTAAATCGACACAATACACTTATAGCATGTGCGATATCTGGTCTAGTGCAATGCATAGCATACATAAGACTTCCAATAATACTGGAATATTCTAATTGAGAAATGATACGTCCAGTGTTCTTTTCTAATTTTATACTTGGATCTAAAGGAGTTTGTAACACCCCACGCCCGCTACGGTCACTCACTAAGGGAATGCCATAACATCGGTGGAGTATTTTGAGTGAATATAGAACAGAAAAATTACAACAAGACAGATATAAGTAATACTTGAGAATTTAAAACATCATTTCATTTCAGCGGAAAGCAAAACATGTTTTGTTACATCACAAAACCATAATAAGAGTCAAGTACAAAATATCCATCCTGCTAAATAAAAATACATAATCCCAATACATGAACTGATAGCCATAAAAGAAAAGGGTAAGCTGAGCTCTACATCTAGGGTCCAAGCTCCAAGAGAGTAATAAAAGCAGCCTGATCAAAGCCCACTCGTGCTGGGCCCACTCTGAGAACCTGAGGGTTGGAAAAAAAGATAAAAACAACGGGGTCAGACATAAGTCTGAGCGAGTCCTATAACTTTAACAATGTAATCATTAAAGTAATAAGGATATGATATAACTTGGTACGGTGTGACTGGGGATAAATGACTACACTCAGTAGCCAATCAGACTTAGAGTGAACTAAGACAACGAAAAAGACGCATTTACCCACCCAAGGATAATTACTACTCTGTACCACACCAGTCATTCCTACTTAAAGGTTGATCCCTCCCAAGGACTTAGAAAATTTTACCCAGTAGTTTCGTGTACCCCTAGCTCACTACATAGGTGCCGTCTGCCCCTATCTCCACTAGGTGTACCCACTACTCCCAAGCGATCGGCTCCCTACCGTAGATACCCGTGCCGGCCCCACAGTGGGGTGTATCACTCCCCAAAGTGGCAACCCGATATAATTAACGGTGCACGGCTTATATCTACACGATGCAACAACGTCTTACCTACCAGCCCGGGTCCATACACGCATATGAAACCCGTTGGACTTGCGTTGCCACCGCTAACCCGTTTTGGCCTCTTATAGTCAAACCCAATATGCGTGTCCCGTCACTCGACTAGAGTCGAGCCCACTAAGATACGTTGGGATATTGGTTGAAATGGGCCCCCACAAGCTACCCACCTAAGCTTGTCATTTCTAGTGTATACCACTTAACCATTTAATCATGTTTTAATTACATGTTCCACTTTGGTTAAGTATTCTAATCGTATTTTCTATTGCCACCCAAGGCAACCACTAGATTTCCACATGCCACCCAAGGCACCCACTTAACCCCTCATGTCCCTCTACATGCTAATATGGTTAAGTGTTTCTTAATTAATTAATTAAGATCATGACCTCATAAAGACCTCTCACATTAGACCATCTTTTATGACTGCTGGATATGCCGGCTGGTTCCGGGCAGACTTCTGTCATAAAAAGGGTCTAACCTCGTGTCTTTACTTTAATCACGTATTTAATTTATGACTAAGACCTCTCACATTGGGCCAATCATTTGCAGCCGCTGGATGGCCGGTCGGTTCCGGGCAGACTTCCGCTACAAAAGGGTCCAACCTCGTGTCTTAGTTGATTAATTACACCTAATTAATCACCCCCATAATTAATTATCCCTAATTAATTACACATTTTTAAGAATATGGGTAGACCTAACTTAATAGGTAAATTCTCAATTCCATAGTATGGGTAGACCTAACTTAATAGGTAAATTCCCAACTCCATAATGTGGGTAGACCTAACTTAATAGGTAAATTCCCAATTATGTCCATTCATTTTATGTTATGCTTAATCATAACAACTTTACACTTTTTTTTATAATCATGCATATTAACCCCATCGTTTCCCACGTAATTCGTTTACATAACACGTCATACATAGGGACAACTTTGCATATGTTATGCACATCATAAAAAGAGACAAACTTGCATATGAATTTGCATATAAACTTGCATAATACTTGCATATGAACTTGCATAAAACTTGCATATGAACTTGCATATGAACTTGCATAAACTTGCATAAGAACTTGCATAAAACTTGCATAAGAGTTTGCATATGAACTTGCATAAAACTTGCATAAGAGCTTGCATATGAACTTGCATAAAACTTGCATAAGAGCTTGCATATGAACTTGCATAAAACTTGTATATCATGTCATATCACAAAGGCAAACTTGCATATGTTATGCACATCATAGAAAGGGACTAACTTGCACATGAATCTTGCATATAAACTTGTATATCATGTCATATCACAAAGGCAAACTCGCATATGCTATGCATATCATAAAAAGAGACTAACTTGCATATGATCTTGCATATAAACTTGCATAAAACTTGCATATGAACTTACATGACACATCATATCATAAAAAGAGGCAAGTTTACATATGAACTTATAACATATGACAACCACAACTTGCATAATCCACATTTACATCCATAGCCTCCTAATATCCTATCCTAATTAGTTTAGCAATTACTTGCTAAAGGCATAGGAACTCACCAAAACCAAGATTAGCAAACTTATGAAGTAGAACTAGTTGCTAAATATGAAGAAGATGATGATTAGAGGTTGATTAGCTTGCAACTTCCTTCATAAACTAGTGGAGGCTCCTCTTAAGTTTGATTTTGGCGGCATGAGGCCATCATTTCTATTTTTAGTATGGACTAGACTTGCATTAGGGTGTATTTATAGGATTAGGGTGTGTTTTAGACCATAGGATTAACCCTAGGTTAGATTAGGTCCGTTAGATTTAGGAAGTCTCTAGAACACAGCCCAGCCCTAGCCAGAAAACCAGATCTGGTGCACCCAAGCCAACTGGCTCGACACCCTGTGTCGACAGGCAAGTCGACAGGGCAGTCGACTCCCCAGTCGACAGGCCTGTCGACAGCCCTGTCGACATGGGTAGGGCGGGAAGTTTCCCGCCTGGCCCCCTGCTGGCTCCAATTTCGAAATCTGACTTTTAATTTTTAAATCTGTTTTTAATTTTGAATTTTATGTAAACTTCATTGGGCCATAACTGGGCCATACGGACTCCGATTTACAAAATTTCGGACTCTATTCTGCGTATTTTTCCGAGACGAACGCAATGACGCAGCCCGTTTCCCCCAATTCTCACATTTGAGATTATTTATTCTGTAATTAGTGAATTTTAGCATTAACCGAAATTCGGGGTGTTACATTCTCCCCTCCTTAAAGGATTTCGTCCCCGAAATCTCTAAGCTAAGGAGAATGGATATCCTACCATCCAAACAACCATCTACTCAATCCATCAAACAAGGGCATTTCTAATGATGTATGAGCATATGCAAAAAGTGTGTGTATATGTTCCCTATCTAACGTATGAACATATGCAAACCATGATAGTGCCATGCATCCATTATGTATGCGAGAGAACCCTATCGACACATACAATATCTACATGAGTGCACAATCATTCACCAAAATGCATCATCCATATGATAACACAATCATTATACATCGATAAATATAGCTTCCTACACACAATTTTATGCAATATGCAATATGAAGTGATTGAGCCGATCTAGTGCCTAGAGTGTGTATATATGCATCCACGAGCAACCACTAGCAACCACTTGCATCCACATGCATCCATCAAACATAACATGTCTCAAACACATGTTTCAACCATAGGTTTACCCTATCTACAGGTCAAAGGTACTTAATGAGAGGACATACTAAAGATAAGATAAGTACTAGTCAAACGATAAAGGAGAAGTTAAAAGACATACCCTCAAAAAGGAATGGGTACAATGAACGCATCTTCGCTTCCGTCTCCCAAGTAGCGTTGCCCTCGTCTTATCCCCATTGTACTTTGACTAGTTGAACCTCTCGATTCCTCAATTTCCTAGTCTCTGACCCAAGGATGCTGTAACGACCCGCATTCTACGCATCATAGGATCGTAGGATATTTATTTCTGTCACATACGAAGTCGTATGGTCATGTAACTTTGGGAGACGACTATTGGGGTCATTTCCCATGTTCATGATTTTTCCCGATTTTTAAATGACCATTTTACACCTAGTTGGCACTGTTTTGGCCATAACTTTTGACTGGAAAGGAATTTTGACCTGAAACCACTTCCATTGGCTCCGGATTATGGTTTCTCTTTCCGTAGAGTGGTCACATTAGCCAAACGGACTCACCGTTTGGGAGATATGGCTGAAACAAGTTTCAGATGGTGAAAAACAGCTTAATTGGGCTTAACCGGGTGATTAACAGCTAGGCCCAAAGGGGAATTTCGGGTTTAGGAGTATATAGGGGCTGATTAGGGTTAGAAAACATTTCTTTAGACATTTTCCAGCTGCCACTTTCATTCCCCTTAACCTAGCCATGGCCTCCACTCTCTAAATCTCTCTAAAACACCCAAAATCACTTCTTAATCAAGGATTAAGGCTTAGAGGCATCAAATCAAGGAGGATTAGCACAAGGACCGAGGTAGAGCTGCTGTTATATATTGGAATTCGTGCAAATCAGAGGTTCACTTCAGATTTGGAAGTTTTATTGTGGCAAAGGTGAGTGATTTGCATAGTTTTTGCACTAATTACGGTAATTAAGGGGTAATTAGTGAAGATTAGCGAATTTATACACTATAAATTCTGGAAAAATGTTTAGAAATTCTTAAATAATGTTTTATGCCTCTGGTTGAAATTTGGTTCGATTTGATTAAGTTTTGTTAACCCTATGATCGGTTTTACTTAAACATGCTTAAGGGAAAATAAGGAGTTTTAGCCACTTTTGATCCATTTTGATTCATTTGAATGGTTGTTTGCTGTTGTAGTTGCTATTACATGTTGCTATGACTCTATGGTGTGTTTTATGATTGATTAGAAGTGTTAGATTTGTCAAAAACGCCGTCGAATGGCGTAAACTGCTCGTTGGAAGAACTGCAGGAAATCATCCGAACCGGATCGGTGGGAGTGAGGGCGACCCGATCCGATGCGCGACCCGATCCGCCGATGGCTGAAGACCCGATCTGATCCGTCGATGCTTGAAGACTCCGATCTGACCTGCTCTTGTGGGAGACTCCGATCCGACGGCGCGATACGATCCGATCCGATCAAGACTTCGCGAGGCGATCCGTGTTGCTTCACGAAGAGGAGCCCGAACTGATCCAGTGAGGTGACCACGATCCGAACCACTCGTGAGCAGAAGATGCGACCCGAACCGGTGTGCTTGAGGGTGGCCGATCCGAACCGCTACCAGATGGACGCCACGAGCCGCGCCGCGTTGATGATGAGGAGCTAAAGGCCGAACCGAACCGATGGCAATAAGGGGACCCGAACCGATCCGGTGATGACTGAAACCCGAGATGCAAAGGAAGCCCAAATGAGAAGTTAGAGCTCAAGATTCAGATGGGAATCAACGAGTTCGCTTCATGGTTGGGCTTTGCTGCGGGACGCGTGCCAAGGAGTTATCGACGTCTACAGCTTTGGACTACTATGGTAGGAGGTACGAAGACGGATTCAGGACCATTATGGCATCGGTAGAACCAAGGGCTACAACCAATGAAGTGGGTCATTGAAATGTTTGGTCATGACTCCATATGTTTAGCTTGGTCATAGCAGGGTTTCTACAAGTCGGGATTCGTCGTTGCCTCCGTTTGTCTAGTATTCCAAAGTGGTAGATGTCGTACGCTTTACGCACTGAGTGAGTGATGTGAGGATGGTTGCTATGGATGGTTTGTTTACTATCATTATGACATACACACCCCACCCCCGTATTCTTTACACTATTCATTATGGCACCTCGGAGTATTGTACGGTATGTGGTACTAACTCTTTGGTTGCAGGTCCAGGTTCAGGTATGGTTTAGTATACCTGTTATTATTCTGTTTAGATGCTTATCGCTCATACCAGGCTTTATGTCTGACCCAGAGTTTTATGTCTCCTCTTATTACTCTGGGTGCTCACACGAGCAGACTAGAGACAGGTTAGCTGGTGATGCACGGGTAGATGATCCGGAGACGAGCAGGAGGCTTCCACGTAATATATATATAATATTCTCCCTGTGTTGTTGAAGATCACTGCTTGGGCATTGGTGGTGCATCTTCTACTTTAGTTTTCTTTTGTTAGAGACAGTAAATTTGGAAAGTTGTAATAAGCTGTATTTGGATTTCCGCTGCTCTGATGTTGACATTGATTATTAGTTATCAGCTTATGCACTGTCTCGCCTGTTTTATGTCAAGTATGTTATTATTATATTTCATCCCATGCGCTGTGAGACATTCTACAGGTTCCTTGATTAGTTTATTATCTTCTTTCCTTTCTCCTGACGACCGTCCCGTGCTAGTTGGGCATGTGTACAGCGCACTTCCGGAGGAAATGCAGGCTGGTGCGGGGCGGGCCATCACACTTGGTATCAGAGCTCTAGGTTGCGTAGTTAACCTAGGGAATTTATCAGGGAGAGATAATATACGTATACGAGAGAGCGTATTTGTGATTACTTTGGTTTTTAAGATATATATATATATATATATATATATATATATATATATACTATTACTAGTATAAGGATGAAGTCATACTGCACTAGCCCCACTATGGAGTCGTTAATCGTTTCCTTTTTCAGATTGACGATGAGCCGGTATACTAGAGGTGCTGGTAGAGGAGCCAATAATGGGAATGCTGCTGACATGAGAACGATGTTTACTGACCTCATGAGAGAGATGCTTAGAGATGTGCAGAGGGCAGCTCCCAATGGTGGAAATGGTGGTGGTCCAATAGTGCAGGCGCCAAGAGTCGACTTCGCCAAGCTGAATAAGGATTATACTAGCCTTGGTGGGAAGCCGTTCCACGGAACGGAGTCGGCCACGGATGTTCAGGATTGGTTGGATAGTTGCGAACGTATCTTCGAGGATTTGGGTATCGAGGATGCGATGAAGAGAAAGCTAGCGTCCCGTCAGCTGCAAGGGCGGGCAATGAATTGGTGGAATGCTATAAAGGCAGCTACTCCCGAAGATCAGGTTACTTGGGAGCAGTTTAAAGCTCGCTTTAGCGAGAAGTTCATTGCAGCTGCTCAGAAGTCAGCGCTGTTTAAAAAATTCTTGGAGCTCAAGCAGAATGGAAGAGCAGTCTCGGAGTATATTGCTGAATTCGACACTTTGTCAAAATATGGGTTATCTCTTATTGATACTGCCGAGAAAAAGAATGAGAAATTCATAACTGGTTTGGATCAGTACTTGGGGGAAAAACTTATTAACCACATCGATGAGACGTTTGAATCGATTGTGGGGAAAGCATTAAGATCAGAAAGTCTCTACCCTAAGTCGAAGACTGAGGTTGCATCTGCAGAAGAGCCAAAACCACAAGTAAGTGGTGGAGGCAAGGGTGGTTCCCAGAATAAGAGAAAGCAGAACCAAGCTAAGGATGGCCAGAAGAAAAAGAATAAGCAAGATGTTGAGTGCTTCAGCTGTGGTAAGAAGGGCCATTATGCTAGTAATTGTCGGGCCAAGCCAGCGGATAGGAAGTGCTTCAACTGTGGCCAAATGGGACATCACAAGGACAAGTGCCCACAGCCCCCTAAAGAAAAGCAAATGGTGAAAGCCTACGCTCTTAATGTTATTCCTTCTTCGTCGAATGCCCCAACAGCGGCGGAGAAGGGAAAGAATGTCGTCATTCAAGGTATGCTTTCTGTTTACGATGTTCCTGTTAGAGTTTTGTTTGATACCGGATATAACAACCCGTATTTTCAATAAACTGTTATAACATAAAACGAGGCAGAATTTAATTCAAAAATCAGAATCATGGGAAACGGGCTATGCCATTGCGTTCGTCTCGGAAAAATACGCGAAATAGAGTCCGAGTTTTCGAAAATCGGAGTCCGTATGACCCGGTTAAGGCCCATTGAAGTTTTCAGGAACTTCTATGCTAAAAACAGATTTAAATTTCAAATTAAAAGCAGGGATTAGGGCTAATCTGGGTTAGGCGGGAAAATTCCCGCCAGGGGGCCCATGTCGACAGGCCTGTCGACAGGGCACCCAGGGTGTCGACTGCCCTGTCGACAGCCCTGTCGACAGGGGGTGCCCAGGCAGTCTAGCCTGGTGCACCATTTCTGATTTGGGTTGGGTCAAGTGGCTTGGTTCTGGAGAATTCTAAGATCTGACGGGCCAAACCTAATCTAGGGTTAATCCTAGGGTCTAAAACACTCTAATTCTCTATAAATATACCCCTAATCCTACCCTAAAGCCTCATTAATCAATCTTGCAACTAAACTATGCCAAATTAAATCCTCAAATGGCTTCCATCTAAAATCCCTAGCCTCCACCTTCCTCAAAGTTTAATCCTATGATGTTATGATGATCATACAACCTTTTCTATGTTGTATGAATGCTTAATAACTTGCATACTTCATTAAGGTGCAAGTTTGATTTGCTAAAGTTTGTGTTTTTGGGATTTTGCAAAAGGGTTTTCTTGTTTGAGGCTTTGTTTTGGTTTTTAAAAGGGCTTCTTCATCTTATTTGGTGGATTTGTGGCTTGTTTATATTTGTAAGCCCTCTTACCTTCACTTTACAAACTTTAAAGTTAATGTTTGGTGAAAGTGAGATTTATTGAGTTTAGTTGATTATGCATGCTTATGCGAACTCACTATGACATGTTTTATATGATTCATAAGTTATGCATGCATATGCAAGGTTTCTATGTCACGTTTTACATGTTTCACAAGTTATGCATGCACATGTGAGCTTATTATGTCATGTTCTACATGTTTAAGGGATTATGCATGTTCATGCAAGCTCATCTTACCATGTTATGCAAGTTTAATGGATTATGCAAGTTCACCTTACCATGTTATGCAAGTTTCATGGGTTATGCATGTTTATGCAAGATCATCTTACCATATTATGCAAGTCTAATGGATTATGCATGTTCATCTTACCATGTTATGCAAGTTTAATGGATTATGCATGTTCACCTTACCATGTTATGCATATTTAATAAGCTATGCATGTTTATGCGAATTCACCATGACATGATTTACAAGTTTAACATGTATGCATGTTTATTATGACATGTGAAGTTCACCATGTATGTTATGCCAAGTTACCTTTTATACCCTTATACGTTATGACGAATATGTAAGCGATATAATGACGTTGGGAGGGTTTGGGTAAACTTAAAAATACATGAAACTAAAAGATTGGGAATTTACCTATTAAGTTAGGTCTACCCCTTGGGAATTTACCTATTAAGTTAGGTCTACCCAAGTATATGTTAACTTGTAAATATGTTTTGAAGTGGACATGACATTAGATAACATGATATGGCCAACTCGAGGTTAGACCTAGTTGTGGTGTAAATCTTCCCAGGTAACCACAACGTGGGGTCTAATGTGGGTAGTTGGTCATGTTGCACCATAAGACCCGAGGTTAGACCTAGACGTGGTGTAAATCTTCCCAGGTAACCACGGATGTCTAATGTGAGAGGTTGGGTGCGTTAAGTAATTACTGCCTCATGATTAGGGTTAAGTCATGGCCCACTAATACTTAACCAATAATGGGGATGCGAGGATTAGATGGGGATAAGTGGTCACACTTAGCTAATCTAATCCAGGTTTAGTGAGGGGTTAAAACCACACTTAACCCTCTTAGAAACCCTAGCAACGTGGTCTGTTCCAGCAGTAATCCCAGTTTGGTATCACTACAACCCTATAGCTAGGTTAGGGCGGGGCACGATTACTGGACTGATGTAAGCGACCAAAGCGACGGCTGAGTGGTACAGCGGTGCGGGTCCGGCGGGCTACGGACGTGCACGTAGTCCGATGTTGGACAAACTCGAGGCACGGGTACCAGTAGGCTTAGACTGTGCATTATTGCTTAGGTGTCTGGGGTTGACACCTTAGGGCTTGATACACCCGAAGGTGGACCCAGCACAGTCTGACTACATCCATGTGGGCCGTATGGACACCAACACTTGACGTGTTAGGTTTATAGGGAGCCGATCGACTAGACCGTTGGGCTGGGCCTTATACTAAGGTCACTTCATGTTATTGGGCCAAAGTTTGGGCTAAGGGATCAAGATCTGTTTTGTGGGTTTGCTAGTACACTGTGGTGCAAAGTTTAATCTCGTCTATGTGATGTCACCTTTATTGTTGGCAGTATGTTCATCTCAGTTTCCATCATACTGTTAACTTTATTAGTTTATAGATTGATCGTAGTAGGGCTTACCAGTCTTTTTGACTGACCTGTTTTCTTTCGCTTCTTTTCTTCCGTTTCCCCCCCCCCCCCCCACAGGTTCTCAGGGAGGGACTACATCTGCTTAGTGGATCTTTGACTTGCTTGTTGGATAACTCATGTATGGATCTGAGCTAGCTGTGGCTTATCTTTATTTCTGGGGATTAGTACTGATGTTTTACCATGTATTTTGATATCACGTATCTAGACTTATGTTGTATTTTGGATTATGACATTTGGTAGTATGTACTTGACTATGTTGGTTTTCTGGGATGATGATGATGGGTTTTTATCTGCTACCGCTGCTTACTTATATTTATTTTTATATATTCTGTCTTGCGATATCTCTGTGCATGTTTACCTTCACAATAACGCCCCTCCAAAGCTAGTACATTCTAACGAGTGATCCTAGTGGAGGTAGGGTGTTACATTTGGTATCAGAGCACAAGGTTAACAAGATTGAACAAAAACTTTTGAAAAAAAAAAAAAAAAAAAAAAAAAAAAAAAAAAAACCCTTTTCGAAAAACTATTTTCAAAAACCTACTAAGTATTTTCCAAAATGAAGTCTAGATTATTTTAAGGCTAATCCGCAAAAGCCATCAGCGTTATCCTTCGTTCCCTTGACCTAATCTTATCTTATCTTTTGTTTCAGTATGGCTGAGAATCTTGACATCCCAGATGGAGTGAACGTACCACTCTGGTATAGGAGACTCCTAGAAGCTAGGGCGGCAGCTGGTCCCGCCAACCCTACTCCCACTCCTCCTCCTGTGGTTGAGAATCCTATCCCTAATATCCCTCCTCCGGTGGTCCCTGCTCCCCCTCCTCCTGCTGCTAATATTCCCCCTCCCATTGCTAATGTTCCTCCTCCTCCCGTTGCTGAGGCTCCTCTTCCCCCTCCTCCCCCTCAGCATCCTCAGATTGAGTTTACAAAGGTGTGTAAAGACTTCAAGGCAATGGGGGGCAAGAATTTCCTAGGCACAGAATCTTTCGTTGAAGCTAGGAACTGGCTGAAGGACACGGAGGACTTGTTTGCCATCTTTGGAATAGATGATGAGAGGAAGATCTTATTGACTGTATGGCTCTTGAAGGATGAGGCGGCCTATTGGTGGGAGGTCACCAATGGGACGAGGCCCGTTGAGACTTGGGCCGATTTGAGGGCTAGATTTGTGACCAAGTTTCTATCTTCAGCTGAAGCAAATTTACAAATGGAGAAGTTCATTGCACTAAAGCAAGGTGATATGTCGGTCAAGGAGTATGTGAACAAGTTCAATCAGCTGGCCCGCTTTGGTTTGGATCTAGTAAACACCCCGGAGAAGAAGGCTCTTCGATTTGCCAGAGGATTGAATGAGCCGCTACAGGGCTTGGCGATGTCACATATTCCGCATGGAGCCACTTTCGAGAGTTTGGTCAATATGGCTCTGCTCCAGGGAGAGGGAAAGAAGGAAGTCAAGTCAGGCGATACTCAGGCAAAGAAGGCTGATTCTCAAGGCAAAGGCAACCAAGGTCAAAGCAGCCAAGGAAATCAGAATAAGAACAAGAAGGGCAACAACAAAGGCAAGGGGAAGTGCAATTACTGTGGTATAGCTGGGCATTTCGCTAAAGATTGCAGGAAGAAGAAAAGGAAGCTTAATGGTGGATGCTTTTCTTGTGGAGAGGCTGGGCACTTCAGCAAAGACTGCCCAAAGAAGAAAGGACAGGCTGGATCTTCAGGAGGGCAAGTTCATGCTCTCAATGCCGCTTCGGTTCCCGAGAGAGGTAGTGTTTCTGTTGAGAACCTTGTTTATATCTCCGATCTTCCGGTACGTACCTTGTTTGATTCCGGTGCATCACATAGCTTTATTTCATCTGATCTTGTTGATAGCTTGCACCTCAGTACTATCTTAGTGGATGATCCCGTTTGTGTCTCGAATCCCATTGGGGGTTCTGCTCATCTATCCATGATATGTGAGGATCTAAGGATCTCTATACTCAGCGTTGAGTTCTTGTGTAATGCATATGTTCTAGGTTTCAGGGGATACGGATTGATCTTGGGCATGGATTGGCTGTCTAGATATGGAGCCATTCTGGATTGTGAGCATAGGGTTGTAAGGCTTATGACTCGCCTGGGCAACACCTTAGAGATTTCATGCAATCCGAAGAATCCCGTCATGTTATGCTATCTAGAATCTCTCGACTCATCAGAGGAGGCCCTTCAGTCTGTAAGGGTGGTCCGAGATTATCCAGACGTTTTCGAAGAAGTTAAGGGGTTACCCCCTAAACGAGAGATTGACTTTCGCATCTATCTGGTAGATAATGCTAAACCTGTTTCTTTGCCCGTTCGGCATATGGCTCCGCGTGAGAGACGGGAGCTGAGCAAACAAGTAAAAGAATTGCTTGAGAAGGGCTTCATCAGAAGGAGTATATCCGAATGGGGAGCGCCTGTGGTATTTGCAACTAAGGCAGATGGCTCTCTCCGACTCTGTGTGGATTATAGAGAGTTGAATAAGCTAACTAAGAAGAACCGACACCCGTTACCAAGAATCGATGATCTCTTTGATCAACTTGTTGGTGCTTCTGTTTTCTCTCAGCTTGACCTTGCTACGGGTTTCCATCAGCTCAGAGTGGCTGAAGACAGTATAGATAAGACTGCATTCAGAACTCCAGACGGATTCTTTGAATGGCTTGTTATGCCGTTCGGTTTGACGAATGCACCCGCATATTTTGTGGATTTGATGAGTAGGGTGTTTCGGAAGTTTTTGAATAAGTTTGTCGTGGTCTTTGTTGATGATATTCTGGTCTTCTCCAAGGATGAGGAAGAGCATGCGAGGCACCTAGTAGAGGTGATGGATACACTCAGAGCACACCGGTTAAAAGCCAAGTTCTCCAAGTGCCACTTTTGGAGAAGGGAAGTCAGATTTCTTGGGCATATCGTATCCGAGCAAGGCTTAGCGGTGGATCCCGCTAAGGTGGTTGCAGTTCAGGATTGGAAGACCCCAAGGAACGCAACCGAGGTGAGAAGCTTTCTGGGTCTTGCGGGTTTCTATCGGAAGTTCATTAAAGACTTCGCAAAGATATCCGCTCCTCTTACTAAGTTGACGAAGAAGAACTTAGTCTTTGCTTGGGATATGGATTGTGAGCTCGCTTTTCAGAGACTCAAAAGAGCCCTTACCTCCGCACCAGTTCTAGCCTTACCCGATGGGGGTAAGATATTTACCGTGTACACTGATGCTTGTGGCACGGGATTGGGTGCCGTTCTGATGCAAGAGGGCAGAATGATATGCTTTGGTGGAAGGCAACTGAAGGTGCATGAGAGGAATTATCCCACTCATGATCTAGAGCTAGCAGCGATTGTATATGCGCTCAAAGCATGGCGTCACTATCTTCTGGGAGAGAGATTCGAGCTATATACCGATCATAAGTCTTTAAAGTATCTCTTTTCGCAGAAAGATCTGAACTTAAGACAGCAGAGATGGATGGAATTTTTGGCTTCCTATGATTTTGAGATATCCTATACCCCTGGCAAGGGGAATGTTGTAGCGGATGCGTTGAGTAGGAAAAGGTTGACACTAAGTCCTCTGTTTGTTGAGATGAAGAATTTAGAGTTCTTAGCAACCTTTGACTTCTCTCTGGCAATGGAGTCGGTGACCGGTTCCTTGGCATCTTTAGAGCTCAGGCCTACCCTCCTAGATCAAGTTGGGGCTTCGCAAAAGGAAGACCCTCAGATAATTGAGATCATGGACAAGCTGGTTCGAGGGGAGACATCTAGTCACCTTGCTCGATATTCTATTGACGATAAGGGTTGGCTGAGGAGAGATGGAAGGCTTTGTGTTCCGGTGGTAGAAGACTTGGTGAGGAAAGTTCTTGAGGAAGCACATCGCTCCAAAATGACCGTACATCCAGGTGGAGATAAGATGTATAAGGACATGAAGCGCGTTTTCTTCTGGCCCGCAATGAAAAAGGATGTGGCGGAGTTTGTCTCGAGATGTGTTATTTGTCAAAGAGTAAAAGCTGAGTCGAAGAAGCCCGGTGGGCTATTACATCCGCTAGAGGTCCCGCTATGGAAGTGGGAGAGCATTTCTATGGACTTTATTGATGGGCTTCCAAGGTCCAGGAAGGGGAATACGAGCATATGGGTTATTGTGGATAGGCTCACGAAGAGTGCTCACTTTATTCCAGTAAAGAGCAAAAGGACCGCATCTGGACTAGCATCAGTATACCTTCGTGAGATAGTACGACTACATGGAGTCCCTTCCAGCATAGTCAGTGACCGAGACCCCATCTTTACTAGTCAATTCTGGAACAGTTTGCAGGAGGCTATGGGCACAAGGTTGAATCTGAGTACAGCTTATCACCCACAGACGGATGGCCAGACCGAAAGGGTGAATCGAGTGCTTGAGGACTTGTTGAGACTTTGCATCTTGGATTTTGGTGGTACTTGGGAAGACCACCTTCCTCTTGTAGAATTTGCTTACAATAACAGCCATCAGGCGAGCATTGGTATGGCACCCTTTGAGGCTTTATATGGGAGGCCGTGCAAGTCACCTACATGTTGGTGGGAATCCACGGATAAGCTTATACTTGGACCCGACATGATTAGGGATACATCCGAGAAGGTGGAGTTGATTAGAAGACGGATGAAAGCGGCCCAAGACCGGCAGAAATCCTATGCTGACAGGCGAAGGTCCGAATTGGAGTTTGAGGTTGGGGACAAGGTTTTCGTGAAGGTTTCTCCTCTGCGGAATGTGGTCCGATTTGGAGCTGTTGGGAAGCTAGCACCGAGATTTGTTGGACCCTTCCCCATCATTGAGAGAATTGGGAAGATGGCTTATAGAGTGCAATTGCCCGAGAAGTTGTCCGGAGTGCATAATGTCTTTCATGTCTCGCATCTCCGAAAGTGCCTGCATGAGTCCGCTGAGGTGGTTGAGCCTAGCATGCTTGAAGACGTGGAGGTAGAGAAAGAAGCAACTTTAAGGAAAGCTCCGATTCGTATCTTGGGGACAGAGACCAAGAAGCTAAGGAATCGTGAGGTCAGATTGGTGAAGGTGCAATGGGGTGAAGCCGAAGAGGACGCGACTTGGGAAACCGAGGAGAAGATGCGTGGACTTTACCCATTCCTTTTTGAGGGTACACTCTCAATCTCTTCCCTTTGTTAGTATATCTTTCTCTTTGCAATCCATATTTATCTAGTTATCGTGCTAAGCTTGTCATAAGAACCTTAGGTAGAAACCCTTTGGATGAAACATGTGTTTGAAGCATGTTATGGTTGATGATTGCAAGTGGTTGCAAGTGTTTGCAGGTGGTTACTCGTGGATGCATGATACACATTAGGCACTAGATCGGCTCACACACTCCTCATATTGCATATGCATGAGTGTTTATGCTTATTCTTGGATGAAATTTGTATGCGATCACATGGATGTTGCATATGGATGTATGATTGAGCACGCATGTAGATATTATACATTATGTTAGGGATTTGCATACATATGGATACATTTCACTAACATACTTTGCATTGATCATTGCATTAGATAAGTACATATACACACACTTTTGCATACGTTCATACAGCATTTAGAATCCTTTAAGGACAATGGTTGCTCGTGGATGATGCTTTGAGTAGATGGATGTTGGATGGTAGGATATGTTCTTCCTAACTTGAAGATTTCGGGGACGAAATCCTTTAAGGAGGGGAGAATATAACAACCCGTATTTTCAATAAACTGTTATAACATAAAACGAGGCAGAATTTAATTCAAAAATCAGAATCATGGGAAACGGGCTATGCCATTGCGTTCGTCTCGGAAAAATACGCGAAATAGAGTCCGAGTTTTCGAAAATCGGAGTCCGTATGACCCGGTTAAGGCCCATTGAAGTTTTCAGGAACTTCTATGCTAAAAACAGATTTAAATTTCAAATTAAAAGCAGGGATTAGGGCTAATCTGGGTTAGGCGGGAAAATTCCCGCCAGGGGGCCCATGTCGACAGGCCTGTCGACAGGGCACCCAGGGTGTCGACTGCCCTGTCGACAGCCCTGTCGACAGGGGGTGCCCAGGCAGTCTAGCCTGGTGCACCATTTCTGATTTGGGTTGGGTCAAGTGGCTTGGTTCTGGAGAATTCTAAGATCTGACGGGCCAAACCTAATCTAGGGTTAATCCTAGGGTCTAAAACACTCTAATTCTCTATAAATATACCCCTAATCCTACCCTAAAGCCTCATTAATCAATCTTGCAACTAAACTATGCCAAATTAAATCCTCAAATGGCTTCCATCTAAAATCCCTAGCCTCCACCTTCCTCAAAGTTTAATCCTATGATGTTATGATGATCATACAACCTTTTCTATGTTGTATGAATGCTTAATAACTTGCATACTTCATTAAGGTGCAAGTTTGATTTGCTAAAGTTTGTGTTTTTGGGATTTTGCAAAAGGGTTTTCTTGTTTGAGGCTTTGTTTTGGTTTTTAAAAGGGCTTCTTCATCTTATTTGGTGGATTTGTGGCTTGTTTATATTTGTAAGCCCTCTTACCTTCACTTTACAAACTTTAAAGTTAATGTTTGGTGAAAGTGAGATTTATTGAGTTTAGTTGATTATGCATGCTTATGCGAACTCACTATGACATGTTTTATATGATTCATAAGTTATGCATGCATATGCAAGGTTTCTATGTCACGTTTTACATGTTTCACAAGTTATGCATGCACATGTGAGCTTATTATGTCATGTTCTACATGTTTAAGGGATTATGCATGTTCATGCAAGCTCATCTTACCATGTTATGCAAGTTTAATGGATTATGCAAGTTCACCTTACCATGTTATGCAAGTTTCATGGGTTATGCATGTTTATGCAAGATCATCTTACCATATTATGCAAGTCTAATGGATTATGCATGTTCATCTTACCATGTTATGCAAGTTTAATGGATTATGCATGTTCACCTTACCATGTTATGCATATTTAATAAGCTATGCATGTTTATGCGAATTCACCATGACATGATTTACAAGTTTAACATGTATGCATGTTTATTATGACATGTGAAGTTCACCATGTATGTTATGCCAAGTTACCTTTTATACCCTTATACGTTATGACGAATATGTAAGCGATATAATGACGTTGGGAGGGTTTGGGTAAACTTAAAAATACATGAAACTAAAAGATTGGGAATTTACCTATTAAGTTAGGTCTACCCCTTGGGAATTTACCTATTAAGTTAGGTCTACCCAAGTATATGTTAACTTGTAAATATGTTTTGAAGTGGACATGACATTAGATAACATGATATGGCCAACTCGAGGTTAGACCTAGTTGTGGTGTAAATCTTCCCAGGTAACCATAACGTGGGGTCTAATGTGGGTAGTTGGTCATGTTGCACCATAAGACCCGAGGTTAGACCTAGACGTGGTGTAAATCTTCCCAGGTAACCACGGATGTCTAATGTGAGAGGTTGGGTGCGTTAAGTAATTACTGCCTCATGATTAGGGTTAAGTCATGGCCCACTAATACTTAACCAATAATGGGGATGCGAGGATTAGATGGGGATAAGTGGTCACACTTAGCTAATCTAATCCAGGTTTAGTGAGGGGTTAAAACCACACTTAACCCTCTTAGAAACCCTAGCAACGTGGTCTGTTCCAGCAGTAATCCCAGTTTGGTATCACTACAACCCTATAGCTAGGTTAGGGCGGGGCACGATTACTGGACTGATGTAAGCGACCAAAGCGACGGCTGAGTGGTACAGCGGTGCGGGTCCGGCGGGCTACGGACGTGCACGTAGTCCGATGTTGGACAAACTCGAGGCACGGGTACCAGTAGGCTTAGACTGTGCATTATTGCTTAGGTGTCTGGGGTTGACACCTTAGGGCTTGATACACCCGAAGGTGGACCCAGCACAGTTTGACTACATCCATGTGGGCCGTATGGACACCAACACTTGACGTGTTAGGTTTATAGGGAGCCGATCGACTAGACCGTTGGGCTGGGCCTTATACTAAGGTCACTTCATGTTATTGGGCCAAAGTTTGGGCTAAGGGATCAAGATCTGTTTTGTGGGTTTGCTAGTACACTGTGGTGCAAAGTTTAATCTCGTCTATGTGATGTCACCTTTATTGTTGGCAGTATGTTCATCTCAGTTTCCATCATACTGTTAACTTTATTAGTTTATAGATTGATCGTAGTAGGGCTTACCGGTCTTTTTGACTGACCTGTTTTCTTTCGCTTCTTTTCTTCCGTTTCCCCCCCCCCCCCCACAGGTTCTCAGGGAGGGACTACATCTGCTTAGTGGATCTTTGACTTGCTTGTTGGATAGCTCATGTATGGATCTGAGCTAGCTGTGGCTTATCTTTATTTCTGGGGATTAGTACTGATGTTTTACCATGTATTTTGATATCACGTATCTAGACTTATGTTGTATTTTGGATTATGACATTTGGTAGTATGTACTTGACTATGTTGGTTTTCTGGGATGATGATGATGGGTTTTTATCTGCTACCGCTGCTTACTTATATTTATTTTTATATATTCTGTCTTGCGATATCTCTGTGCATGTTTACCTTCACAATAACGCCCCTCCAAAGCTAGTACATTCTAACGAGTGATCCTAGTGGAGGTAGGGTGTTACACCGGAGCTTCCAGTTCTTTCATATCTAGTGACCTGGTAGATAGGTTGGGATTGGAGCCCGAGATTGTCGATAGACCTTTAGTAGTGACGAACCCGATTGGTGGTTCGACTAGCCTTAGCATGATTTGTCGTAATGTGGTCTTATCGAGTCATGGATGCATGTTTGTTTGTGATTGCTTTGTTTTGGGCTTTACTGGGTTTGGCATTATTTTGGGAGTAGATTGGCTCCAAAGATACGGGGTGGTGGTAGACTGTGAGGGCTTGTTGGTGACAGCTAGAGCGGATGATGGGCGGAGGATAGTGTTTGGTGGTCTACCCAGTAAGGGGGTATTGGCTAGTTTTCTAAACTCCCTCGACATTCCGCATAGTGAGTTGTCAGGTTTGCCCGTGGTTGGCCAGTATCCGGATGTTTTCGAAGAAGTGACCGGACTTCCACCACACCGAGAGATTGAGTTTCGTATTGATTTGGTAAAGGATGCCAGGCCTATAGTGATGCCACTTCGTCGTATGGCACCAAGAGAGCAGCGAGAGCTCGAGGTGCAAGTCAGCGATCTTTTGAAGAAGGGATTTATCAGAAGGAGTGTTTCTGAATGGGGAGCACCAGTTGTGTTTGCTACCAAGGCGGATGGTTCCCTTCGTTTGTGTGTAGACTACCGCGAGTTGAATAAAGTGACGAGGAAGAACAAGTATCCTCTACCGCGGATAGATGATTTGTTCGATCAGTTGAGTGGCACGAGAGTATTTTCTCAGTTGGATCTCGCGACAGGTTTTCATCAGCTTAGAGTGGAAGCTGAGAGTATAGCTAGAACGGCATTTCGGACGCCGTCTGGATTTTATGAGTGGTTGGTCATGCCATTCGGGCTGACCAATGCCCCAGCATATTTTGTGGATCTTATGAATAGGGTATTCAAAGATCAGTTGAATAAGTTTGTCCTTGTGTTCGTTGATGATATTTTGGTCTATTCGAGGACAGAGGAAGAACACAAGGAACATTTAAGAGTAGTGATGGAGGTGTTGAGAAAACACCAATTGAAAGCAAAGTTTTCTAAGTGTCACTTCTGGAAGAGGGAAGTGAGGTTCTTGGGCCATGTTGTATCAGAGAATGGTATTGTCGTGGACCCGGCAAAGGTGGCTACGGTACAGGATTGGCCTACGCCCAAGAATGCAACAGATGTAAGAAGTTTCTCGGGGTTAGCGGGATATTATCGTAAGTTTATCCAAGGTTTCTCCAAGATAGCAGCACCATTGACCCAGTTGACCAAGAAGAATCAAGCTTTTGTCTGGGATGAAAGGTGAGAGAATGCATTCAAAAGTCTAAAGGACAAGTTGACAAGCGCACCAGTATTAGTCATTCCTAAGGGGGATGAAGAGATGACGGTATACACGGATGCCTGTGGTACCGGACTGGGTGCTGTATTGATGCAAGGCGGTAGGGTTGTAGCTTACGCAAGTCGACAATTGAAACCGCACGAGAGAAGATACCCTACCCATGATTTAGAATTGGCAGCAATCGTGTTCGCGTTAAAGATGTGGAGACACTATCTCTTGGGAGAAAGATTTGAGTTGTTTACAGATCATAAGTCGTTAAAGTATCTCTTCTCTCAGAAAGATCTGAATCTCCGTCAGCAGAGATGGTTAGAGTTCTTAGCTTTCTATGATTTTGACATCGCATACACACTAGGAAAGGGCAATGCGGTGGCTGATGCATTGAGTAGAAGACATGCCAGCTTAGGGGCTATGTTCCTTGAATGGAAGCGACTGGAGTTTATCGCGGGGTTTGATTTCAGACCAAAGTGCGAATTGGATCCAGAAATGTTAGCAAGTTTGATGATCAGACCCACTTTGATTGAGCGGATCGGCTCTAGTCAGAGGGACGATCCTAACCTATTGGAAATCATCTCCAAGTTAGAGATGGGTATCGATGAGGAGATGAACAAGTATGGGCTTGATCGAGATAGATGGCTTAGAAAGAATGGAAAGCTTGTTGTACCCAATGTAAATGGATTGAGGGATGAAGTGCTTAGAGAATGTCATCACTCAAAGCTGACTATACACCCCGGTGGTAACAAGATGTATCGAGATATGAAGCAGACTTACTACTGGGAAGGGATGAAAAGAAACGTCGGGAAGTTTATATCCAAGTGCATGAATTGCCAGCTAGTTAAAGCCGAACAAAAGAAGCCTAGTGGGTTGTTACAGCCATTAGAAATTCCCGAATGGAAATGGGAGCAAGTCTCGATGGATTTCATCGATGGTTTACCAAGGACTAGATCGGGACATGATAGCATTTGGGTGATTGTGGATCGATTGACTAAAAGCGCAAGGTTTATACCAGTCAAATCGACCAGAACGGCAGCTAAGTTAGCAGAATTGTATATGAAGTGGGTAGTGAGATTTCATGGAGTACCTAAAAGCATCGTGAGTGACCGAGACTCGTTGTTCACTAGTGGGTTTTGGAAGAGCTTACAAGAGGCTCTAGGGTCAGAGTTACGTCTCAGTACCGCATACCATCCTCAGACCGACGGCCAGACGGAGAGGGTGAATCGCATATTGGAAGATCTCTTGAGAGCTTGTATATTGGATTTTGGTGGATCATGGGATGACCATTTGCATCTAGTAGAGTTTTCATATAATAATAGCTACCAATCCAGCATCAGTATGGCTCCATATGAAGCTTTGTACGGAAGACCGTGTAACTCACCATCATGTTGGATAGAGACTGGCGAGAAGTTTGTGCTTGGACCAGATGTGGTGAGAGAAACGTCGGATAAGATTAAGATCATTCAGCAACGAATGAAAGCTGCTCAAGATAGGCAGAAGAGCTATGCTGATAAGAGGAGGAGAGACTTGAAATTCTCCGTTGGCGACTTGGTGTTTGTCAAGATCTCTCCGTTGAAGAGCGTAATGCGATTTGGCAGGAGAGGCAAGTTGGCACCAAGATTTGTTGGCCCATTCCCTGTTCTTGAACTAGTCGGGAATTTGGCATACAGAATTGACTTACCGGAGAAGATGGCGGGAGTTCACGACGTATTTCATGTTTCCCAACTAAGGAAGTTCGTTCACGACTCAGATATGACTATTTCACCTGATCAGTTAGAGGACTTCGAAGTAGAACCCGAGGCGGTTGGGAACCGCAAGCCGGCCCGTATTGTCGAGCACGACATGAAGCAACTTCGAAGGAAGGCGGTGAAGCTAGTCAAGGTACAGTGGAGCGAGGACGAGAGTGATTGTACTTGGGAGACAGAGGAGGACATTAGGAAGACACACCCAGAACTCTTTGCCTGGTAAGATTTTGACTTCGATTTAGTTTTCCGCATGCTAGGATAGGCTTGTTTGCTTGTTTTGCATGTTTGATTGTTGTACGTGGCTGTTAGGCATGCGGGATCCTTTGTATGTTTTGGGTTAAGGAATTTCGGGGACGAAATTTTTTAAGAGGGGAGAGTGTAACGACCCGCATTCTATGCATCATAGGATCGTAGGATATTTATTTCTGTCACATACGAAGTCGTATGGTCATGTAACTTTGGGAGACGACTATTGGGGTCATTTCCCATGTTCATGATTTTTCCCGATTTTTAAGTGACTATTTTACCCCTAGTTGGCACTGTTTTGGCCATAACTTTTGACTGGAAAGGAATTTTGACCTGAAACCACTTCCATTGGCTCTGGAAGATGGTTTCTCTTTCCGTAGAGTGGTCACATTAGCCAAACGGACTCACCGTTTGGGAGATATGGCTGAAACAAGTTTCAGATGGTGAAAAACAGCTTAATTGGGCTTAACCGGGTGATTAACAGCTAGGCCCAAAGGGGAATTTCGGGTTTAGGAGTATATAGGGGCTGATTAGGGTTAGAAAACATTTCTTTAGACATTTTCCAGCCGCCACTTTCATTCCCCTTAACCTAGCCATGGCCTCCACTCTCTAAATCTCTCTAAAACAACCAAAATCACTTCCTAATCAAGGATTAAGGCTTAGAGGCATCAAATCAAGGAGGATTAGCACAAGGACCGAGGTAGAGCTGCTGTTATATATTGGAATTCGTGCAAATCAGAGGTTCACTTCAGATTTGGAAGTTTTATTGTGGCAAAGGTGAGTGATTTGCATAGTTTTTGCACTAATTACGGTAATTAAGGGGTAATTAGTGAAGATTAGCGAATTTATACACTAATAAATTCTGGAAAAATGTTTAGAAATTCTTAAATAATGTTTTATGCCTCTGGTTGAAATTTGGTTCGATTTGATTAAGTTTTGTTAACCCTATGATCGGTTTTACTTAAACATGCTTAAGGGAAAATAAGGAGTTTTAGCCACTTTTGATCCATTTTGATTCATTTGAATGGTTGTTTGCTGTTGTAGTTGCTATTACATGTTGCTATGACTCTATGGTGTGTTTTATGATTGATTAGAAGTGTTAGATTTGTCAAAAACGCCGTCGAATGGCGTAAACTGCTCGCTGGAAGAACTGCAGGAAATCATCCGAACCGGATCGGTGGGAGTGAGGGCGACCCGATCCGATGGCGCGACCCGATCCGATGCGCGACCCGATCCGCCGATGGCTGAAGACCCGATCCGATCCGTCGATGCTTGAAGACTCCGATCTGACCTGCTCTTGTAGGAGACTCCGATCCGACGGCGCGATACGATCCGATCCGATCAAGACTTCGCGAGGCGATCCGTGTTGCTTCACGAAGAGGAGCCCGAACTGATCCAGTGAGGTGACCACGATCCGAACCACTCGTGAGCAGAAGGTGCGACCCGAACCGGTGTGCTTGAGGGTGGCCGATCCGAACCGCTACCAGATGGACGCCACGAGCCGCGCCGCGTTGATGATGAGGAGCTAAAGGCCGAACCGAACCGATGGCAATAAGGGGACCCGAACCGATCCGGTGATGACTGAAACCCGAGATGCAAAGGAAGCCCAAATGAGAAGTTAGAGCTCAAGATTCAGATGGGAATCAACGAGTTCGCTTCATGGTTGGGCTTTGCTGCGGAACGCGTGCCAAGGAGTTATCGACGTCTATAGCTTTGGACTACTATGGTAGGAGGTACGAAGACGGATTCAGGGCCATTATGGCATCGGTAGAACCAAGGGCTACAACCAATGAAGTGGGTCATTGAAATGTTTGGTCATGACTCCATATGTTTAGCTTGGTCATAGCAGGGTTTCTACAAGTCGGGATTCGTCGTTGCCTCAGTTTGTCTAGTATTCCAAAGTGGTAGATGTTGTACGCTTTACGCACTGAGTGAGTGATGTGAAGATGGTTGTTATGGATGGTTTGTTTACTATCATTATGACATACACACCCCACCCCCATATTCTTTACACTATTCATTATGGCACCTCGGAGTATTGTACGGTATGTGGTACTAACTCTTTGGTTGCAGGTCCAGGTTCAGGTATGGTTTAGTATACCTGTTATTATTCTGTTCAGATGCTTATCGCTCATACCAGGCTTTATGTCTGACCCAGAGTTTTATGTCTCCTCTTATTACTCTGGGTGCTCACACGAGCAGACTGGAGACAGGTTAGCTGGTGATGCACGGGTAGATGATCCGGAGACAAGCAGGAGGCTTCCACGTAATATATATATAATATTCTCCCTGTGTTGTTGAAGATCACTGCTTGGGCATTGGTGGTGCATCTTCTACTTTAGTTTTCTTTTGTTAGAGACAGTAAATTTGGAAAGTTGTAATAAGCTGTATTTGGATTTCCGCTGCTCTGATGTTGACATTGATTATTAGTTATCAACTTATGCACTGTCTCGCCTGTTTTATGTCAAGTATGTTATTATTATATTTCATCCCATGCGCTGTGAGACATTCTACAGGTTCCTTGATTAGTTCATTCTCTTCTTTCCTTTCTCCTGACGACCGTCCCGTGCTAGTTGGGCATGTGTACAGCGCACTTTCGGAGGAAATGCAGGCTGGTGCGTGGCGGGCCGTCACAGATGCGGGTAGGAGCTCGTCGAATAGTCGCATCACACTCTACTTCCACTTCTTTAAGCAAGCTCGGCTCCACCACCTCTGCGGTCTCATGTAAGCACTTCCTCAAATGGGACACATGGAATACATCATGTACACCACTAAGTTTGTCGGGCAACTCCACTCTATATGCCATCCGTCCAATTCTTTCCTTAATGGGAAATGGCCCTACGAACCTTGGTGCTAACTTCCCAACAGATCCAAAGCGAACCACATTTCGTAATGGAGACACTTTGACGAAGACCATGTCCCCAACTTCAAACTCAAGATCCGTCCTTCTCTTGTCCGCATAAGATTTTTGCCTATCCTGCACTGCTTTCATCCTTCTTCGAATCAAGTCAATCTTCTCAGAAGTCTCCCTAACCATATCAGGCCCAAGCAAGATCTTATCCGTAGATTCCCACCAACATGCCGGTGATCGACAAGGCCTTCCATAAAGAGCTTCGAAAGGAGCCATACCAATACTGGACTGAAAGCTATTATTATATGCGAACTCCACCAATGGAAGATGCTCTTCCCATGTACCTCCAAAATCTAAGATACAAAGCCTCAAAAGGTCTTCTAGGACACGATTCACCCTCTCAGTCTGGCCGTCCGTCTGAGGATGATATGCGGTGCTCAGACACAATTGAGTCCCCACTGCTTCTTGCAAACTTCTCCAGAACTCACTAGTGAAGATAGGATCTCGATCACTCACTATGCTAGAGGGTACCCCATGCAATCGAACTATCTCTCGAAGATATACTGAAGCTAGCCATGGAGCAGTCCTCTTGCTCCTCACAGGTATGAAATGGGCGCTTTTAGTAAGTCTGTCTACCACAACCCAAATTCCCGTATTACCCTTTCTTGATCTGGGTAACCCGTCAATAAAATCCATCGAGACGCTATCCCACTTCCATTGCGGAACTTCCAATGGGTGAAGCAACCCACCAGGTTTCTTTTGCTCCGCCTTCACTTGTTGGCACACCAAGCATCGAGCGACATACTCGGCCACATCTTTCTTCATACCGGCCCAGAAGAAAACCCTCTTCATGTCTTGGTACATCTTGTCCCCACCGGGATGAATGGTCATCCTAGAACGGTGTGCCTCATCAAGAATAACCTTCCTCAAACCCTCGTCTTGCGGTACACAAAGTCTACCATCTCTACGCAAGCACCCCCTATTGTCTAGGGTGTACCTACTCAAATGGCTGGACGACTCCCCCCTTATGAGCTTCTCCACCAACTCAACCAACTATGGGTCGTCCCTCTGTGCTTCTCCAATCCGCCCCAAAATAGTAGGTCTAACCTCCAAGGAAGCTAGCAAACCGGGTATATAGTCAATGGAAGGTCTGAAATCAAACATCGAGATAAATTCCAAGCTTCGTCGTTCCACGAACAATGGACTCAAGGACAACCTTTTCCTGCTCAAGGCGTCCGCCACCATGTTCCCCTTGCCAGGGGTATACGCTATCTCGAAATCATAGGATGCTAAGAACTCCATCTACCTTTGCTGTCTCAAATTCAAATCCTTTTTAGAAAACAAGTATTTCAATGATTTGTGGTCAGTGAACAATTTGAATCTCTCACCAAGAAGATAATGGCGCCAAATATTAAGCGCAAAAACAATAGCGGCCAACTCTAAATCATGGGTAGGGTAATTTTTCTCATGCACTCTCAACTGCCTTCCACCATAGGCTATTACCCTTCCCTCTTGCATTAAGACTGCGCCTAGTCCTGTCCCACAAGCATCGGTATAGACAACAAATGGCTTGCTCCCATCTGGCAACACTAAAACTGGAGCAGTGGTTAAAGCTCTCTTTAACCGTCGGAACGCATCATCACAATCTACGTCCCATGCGAAAACAAGATTCTTCTTCGTTAAGAGGGTTAATGGGGCTGATATCTTTGCGAAGTCTTTGATAAACTTCCTATAATAACCCGCCAAACCCAAGAAACTTCTCACTTCGGTAGCATTCTTCGGAACCTTCCAATCCTGAATTGATACTACCTTTGCGGGATCCACAGCTATCCCTTCCTTGGAGACCACGTGCCCCAAGAACCGCACCTCCTTCCTCCAGAAGTGACAATTAGAGAATTTAGCCTTAAGGCTATGTGCTCGAAGAGTCTTCAATACCTCCCCAAGATGTAGGGCATGCTCTTCTTCACTCTTAGAAAATACTAAGATATCATCCACAAAGACCACCACGAATTTATTAAGGAACTCCCTGAACACCCTACTCATCAAATCAACAAAGTATGCAGGGGCGTTTGTCAACCCAAATGGCATCACCAGCCACTCATAGAAACCATCCGGAGTCCTAAAGGCAGTCTTGTCTATGCTATCCTCAGCCACCCTCAACTGATGAAACCCCGTGGCTAAGTCCAACTGAGAAAATACTGAAGCGCCAACCAACTGATCGAAAAGATCATCAATCCTAGGCAATGTGTGTCTATTCTTCTTTGTGAGCTTGTTGAGTTCTCTATAGTCTACACAAAGTCTGAGGGACCCATCCTCCTTCGTAGCAAAAACTACTAGAGCACCCCACTCCGATATACTTCGTCTTATGAACCCCTTCTCAAGCAACTCCCCTACTTGCTTATGGAGTTCCCTCCTCTCACGAGGAGCCATGTGGCGCACTGGTAAAGATACAGGTTTAGCATTATCCACCAGATATATTCGGAAGTCAATCTCCCGCTTCGGAGGTAAGCCCTTCACCTCCTCAAACACATCCGAGTATTCCCGGACCAGTCTAACAGATTGCAAATTCTCGACCAAAGCGTCAAGCGATTCAAGATAACTTAGCATAACAGAATCCATGGGATTACAAGAGATCTCGAGAGTGTTACCCAAGCGGGTCATGAGCCTAACAACTCTCCTTTCGCAATCAAGAACAACACCATTACTGGATAACCAGTCCATGCCCAAAATCAACCCATAGCCCGTGAAGCCCAAAACAAAAGCATCACATCTAAACTCAATGCTAAGTATAGAAATCTTCAAACCCAAACATATCATGGACAAATAAGTGGAGCCCCCAATTGGGTTTGAAACAACCAAGGGATCATCTACAAGACTGGTGTCTAAGTGCAGTGACTCAACTAATGATGATGAGATAAACGAATGCGATGCGCCTGAATCAAACAATGTACGGACAGGATGATCAAATAGAAAAACCAGACTTTCAACGGAAATAGTTCTACCTCTTTCCTGAATCGGTGGAACCGCGAGAGCCTGTACTTGCCCCCTAGCCTGACCCGGTGCCATAAGAGCTTGCACTTGTCCTCCTGAGGTAGATCCCGTCCTTTGCCCCTTCTTAGGGCAATCCTTCACTAGATGCCCTGCTTCGCCACAGTGAAAGCAACCAGTCTTCTTCTTCTTTCTACAATATTTGCTTATGTGGCCTGGTATCCCACAATTGAAGCACTTCTTCTTCCCCTTGCCACCGTTGCCTTTCCCCCCTTTGTTTTGCTGTTGTTGCTGAGGTCTCTTTTGATCTCCCTTCTTCTCGGGTGCCTTATTAGCATTGGGACCCTTCTCTTCTTCATGCATGAGTGCCATGTCAACTAGCTTCTCAAAGGTGGCCCCCATAGGGATATGAGTCATAGCCAACCCATGCATCGGTTCATTCAAGCCTTTCACGAACCTCAAAGCCTTCTTCTCCGGTGTATTCACCATGTCTAGGCCAAACCTTGCCAATTGATTAAACTTGTTGACATATTCCTTCACTGAGAGATTTCCTTGCTTTAGAGTCAAGAATCTTTCCATATACAAGTTTTCCTCCGCCCTTGAGAGAAACTTTGCCACAAATCTTTCCCTAAAATTCACCCAAGAGTCAACGGGGCGTTCTCCATTAGAGACCTCCCACCAGAATGAGGCCTCTCCCTTCATTAACCAAGCAGCTAACTTGACTTTCTTTCCTTCTTCCACCTCAAAGATATCTATCAACTCTTCCACCTCCTTAAGCCAATCTCTAGCCTCCACAAAAGTTTCAGATCCTTGAAAAGGTTTCCCTCCCATAGCTTTAAATTCCTTGCAAGTCTTAGCAAAAGTATCCGTGCGAGGAGGAGGGGGAGGAGGAAGATCGGGTGCTACGGTTGGTGGAGGAACATTTGCTGGACCCGCAGTGGTGGCCCTAGCCTCCATCAATCTCCTATACCATACTGGTATCGTCACACCCTCCGGAAAGTTAAGATCCTCAACCATGCTGAAACGAAAAAGAAAAGATTCAAAACGGAGAATTTGAAAGATAAAGATATGGCTATTGGGGATTATGCTTTTCTTTCAAAAACTTTTCTCTTTAAAGACATGTTTTTGAAAATACCTCTTCCAAAAGTGTTTTTAGAAAAATAGTTTTCTAAAAATTTTATCTTTTCCGGTAACCTTTGCTCTGATACCACGTGTAACACCCCACGCCCGCTACGGTCACTCACTAAGGGAATGCCATAACATCGGTGGAGTATTTTGAGTGAATATAGAACAGAAAAATTACAACAAGACAGATATAAGTAATACTTGAGAATTTAAAACATCATTTCATTTCAGCGGAAAGCAAAACATGTTTTGTTACATCACAAAACCATAATAAGAGTCAAGTACAAAATATCCATCCTGCTAAATAAAAATACATAATCCCAATACATGAACTGATAGCCATAAAAGAAAAGGGTAAGCTGAGCTCTACATCTAGGGTCCAAGCTCCAAGAGAGTAATAAAAGCAGCCTGATCAAAGCCCACTCGTGCTGGGCCCACTCTGAGAACCTGACGGTTGGAAAAAAAGATAAAAACAACGGGGTCAGACATAAGTCTGAGCGAGTCCTATAACTTTAACAATGTAATCATTAAAGTAATAAGGATATGATATAACTTGGTACGGTGTGACTGGGGATAAATGACTACACTCAGTAGCCAATCAAACTTAGAGTGAACTAAGACAACGAAAAAGACGCATTTACCCACCCAAGGATAATTACTACTCTGTACCACACCAGTCATTCCTACTTAAAGGTTGATCCCTCCCAAGGACTTAGAAAATTTTACCCAGTAGTTTCGTATACCCCTAGCTCACTACATAGGTGCCGTCTGCCCCTATCTCCACTAGGTGTACCCACTACTCCCAAGCGATCGGCTCCCTACCGTAGATACCCGTGCCGGCCCCACAGTGGGGTGTATCACTCCCCAAAGTGGCAACCCGATATAATTAACGGTGCACGGCTTATATCTACACGATGCAACAACGTCTTACCTACCAGCCCGGGTCCATACACACATATGAAACCCGTTGGACTTGCGTTGCCACCGCTAACCCGTTTTGGCCTCTTATAGTCAAACCCAATATGCGTGTCCCGTCACTCGACTAGAGTCGAGCCCACTAAGATACGTTGGGATATTGGTTGAAATGGGCCCCCACAAGCTACCCACCTAAGCTTGTCATTTCTAGTGTATACCACTTAACCCTTTAATCATGTTTTAATTACATGTTCCACTTTGGTTAAGTATTCTAATCGTATTTTCTATTGCCACCCAAGGCAACCACCAGATTTCCACATGCCACCCAAGGCACCCACTTAACCCCTCATGTCCCTCTACATGCTAATATTACTTAATTAATTAATTAAGATCTTGACCTCATAAAGACCTCTCACATTAGACCATCTTTTATGACTGCTGGATATGCCGGCTGGTTCCGGGCAGACTTCTGTCATAAAAAGGGTCTAACCTCGTGTCTTTACTTTAATCACGTATTTAATTTATGACTAAGACCTCTCACATTGGGCCAATCATTTGCAGCCGCTGGATGGCCGGTCGGTTCCGGGCAGACTTCCGCTACAAAAGGGTCCAACCTCGTGTATTAGTTGGTTAATTACACCTAATTAATCACCCCCATAATTAATTATCCCTATTTAATTACACATTTTTAAGAATATGGGTAGACCTAACTTAATAGGTAAATTCCCAATTCCATAGTATGGGTAGACCTAACTTAATAGGTAAATTCCCAACTCCATAATGTGGGTAGACCTAACTTAATAGGTAAATTCCCAATTATGTCCATTCATTTTATGTTATGCTTAATCATAACAACTTTACACTTTTTTTATAATCATGCATATTAACCCCATCGTTTCCCACGTAATTCGTTTACATAACACGTCATACATAGGGACAACTTTGCATATGTTATGCACATCATAAAAAGAGACAAACTTGCATATGAATTTGCATATAAACTTGCATAATACTTGCATATGAACTTGCATATGAACTTGCATAAAACTTGCATATGAACTTGCATATGAACTTGCATAAACTTGCATAAGAACTTGCATAAAACTTGCATAAGAGCTTGCATATGAACTTGCATAAAACTTGCATAAGAGCTTGCATATGAACTTGCATAAAACTTGCATAAGAGCTTGCATATGAACTTGCATAAAACTTGTATATCATGTCATATCACAAAGGCAAACTTGCATATGTTATGCACATCATAGAAAGAGACTAACTTGCACATGAATCTTGCATATAAACTTGTATATCATGTCATATCACAAAGGCAAACTCGCATATGCTATGCATATCATAAAAAGAGACTAACTTGCATATGATCTTGCATATAAACTTGCATAAAACTTGCATACGAACTTACATGACACATCATATCATAAAAAGAGGCAAGTTTACATATGAACTTATAACATATGACAACCACAACTTGCATAATCCACATTTACATCCATAGCCTCCTAATATCCTATCCTAATTAGTTTAGCAATTACTTGCTAAAGGCATAGGAACTCACCAAAACCAAGATTAGCAAACTTATGAAGTAGAACTAGTTGCTAAATATGAAGAAGATGATGATTAGAGGTTGATTAGCTTGCAACTTCCTTCATAATCTAGTGGAGGCTCCTCTTAAGTTTGATTTTGGCGGCATGAGGCCATCATTTCTATTTTTAGTATGGATTAGACTTGCATTAGGGTGTATTTATAGGATTAGGGTGTGTTTTAGACCATAGGATTAACCCTAGGTTAGATTAGGTCCGTTAGATTTAGGAAGTCTCTAGAACACAGCCCAGCCCTAGCCAGAAAACCAGATCTGGTGCACCCAAGCCAACTGGCTCGACACCCAGTGTCGACAGGCAAGTCGACAGGGCAGTCGACTCCCCAGTCGACAGGCCTGTCGACAGCCCTGTCGACATGGGTAGGGCGGGAAGTTTCCCGCCTGGCCCCCTGCTGGCTCCAATTTCGAAATCTGACTTTTAATTTTTAAATCTGTTTTTAATTTTGAATTTTCTGTAAACTTCATTGGGCCATAACTAGGCCATACGGACTCCGATTTACAAAATTTCGGGCTCTATTCTGCGTATTTTTCCGAGACGAACGCAATGACGCAGCCCGTTTCCCCCTATTCTCACATTTGAGATTATTTATTCTGTAATTAGTGAATTTTAGCATTAACCGAAATTCGGGGTGTTACAGAGTTGGTGCTGGTTTGTCACTATAGTGATCATACTTCTTTAGGAACTTCTCAATGTAATGAGATTGAGTTAGTAATAACTCCCCCGTTTTCCTAATGATTTTAATTCCTAAAATTACATCAGCATCTCCCAGATCTTTCATATGAAATTTAAAAGATAGAAACTTTTTAGTTTCATTCACACAGGATATATTGGAACCAAATATCAGCATGTCATCAACGTATAAACATATTATAACATAACCGTTGTTATCCGATTTGCTATAGATACATTTATCTGCCTCATTAACAATGAATTCAAATGACAGTGCAACTATATCAAACTTCTCATGCCATTGCATGGGAGCTTGCTTCAGGCCATAAAGAGATTTAACTAACTTACAAACTTTCGTTTCTTAGCCTGGGGTTATGAAACCTTCAAGTTGTTCCATGTATATCTCTTCTTCTAAATCTCCATTTAGAAAAGCTGTCTTTACATCCTTTTCATGTATGACCAAGTTATGAATTAAAGCAAGTGCTATTAAACAGCATATCGAAGATATGCTAGCCACCGGAGCATATGTATCAAAATGATCAACTCCTTGTCTTTGTTTATATCCCTTAGCAACTAATCTGGCTTTAAATTTATCAATGAATCCATTTGTATTCAACTTTTTCTTGAATATCCATTTACATCCTATTGGTTTAGCATTAGGAGGTAAATCGCTTAAAACCCAAGTTTGGTTTAACATTATGGAATTCATTTCATCATTGATAGCCTCTTTCCAGAAATTAGAATCTCTAGAACTCATAGCCTCAAAATAAGTTTTGGAATCATCATCGACGTTCATTACATATCTTGTTACATTAAGGACTTCGTCCTTATCGCCTTCTATAAGATATGTTATGAAGTCCGGACCATAGTCCTTCTCTATTCTCGCTCTTTAACTTCTCATGTGTTCAATATTATCATCTGGTACTGACGCTTCCTTGCTGTTTTGAGCAGGAGCATATTCATCGTCATTTGTATCAATAGTCTCAGTTGGTTCTGGACTAGATGATCTTAATGGATTATCAATAGTTTGATTTTCAAAAAATTCTACATCTACAGATTCTATGACTTATAAGGTAGCAAGAATCATAAATCTATAAGTTATACTATTAAGAGAATATCCTATGAAAACACGCTTAAAAGCTCTATTACCTAACTCTGGCCGTTTAGGGTCTGGTTTTCTAGCATATGCTAAGCAACCCCAAACTTTAAGTTTAGTAAGATTAGGTTTTCTAGTAAACAATAATTCATACCGGGAAATATTATTCTTTTTAAGTGGTACTCTATATAAAATGTAACACGCAGATAACATAGCATCACCACAGAGGTTGTAAGGTAAATTAGAACTTATGAGCATGGCGTTAACCATTTCAACTAAAGTTCTATTTTTCCTTTCAGCAACACCATTTTGTTGTGGTGTATAATGGGCGGTACATTGATGAACAATACCATTTTGTTTGCAAAACAAAGTAAACTCATTTGAAAAATATTCACCACCACGATGTAAATGTAACACTTTAATTTTGATTCCTAATTGTGTTTCGACTTCTGCTTTGTAAATTTTGAATTTATCAAAGGCTTCATCTTTAGATTTCATTAGATATACATAAGCATATCTAGAATAGTCACCAAAAAATGTAATATAGTATTGGTTACCACCATAGGTGATATGACTCTTTAAGTCACCCACATCACTATATACTAAATCAAGCAAACTAGTTTTCCTTTCTACAGATTTGAAGGATTTCCAATGTAATTTTGCTTGAACACATATTTCACATTTAGAAATAGATTCGAAATCACAATTAGAAATTAATCCTAATTTATGCATATTTCTAAGTGACTTATAATTAACATGTCCTAATCCACTATGCCATAAATTAACAGAATCAACAATATATGCAGAAGATTTCTTCATTAGATTCAACTTAATCATGTCGTTACAAGAATATTTCTGTCCAATAAATTTGTTGTTCTTGGACAACACTAACTTATCAGACTCATACACCATCTTGAATCCTCCTTTGTTAAGAAGGTATCCAGAAATAAAATTCTTACACATATCAGGTACATAAAATACATTAACTAAAGTAAGAACTTTCCCAGAGGTGAATGTCAATTCGATAGTGCCTTTTCCTAGAACTTTGCTTGCAACTTTGTTTGCACCAGTTACTTCGCTGGATTCTCCATTATTCTCATCGTAAGTCTTAAACAGATTACGGTCTTTGCAAATATGAATAGTTTCTCAAGTATCGAGCCACCAATCATTATCAATGCCACTAACGGATTTCGCCTCTTGTATGACAGCCACAAGCTTTTCTTCAGCCACATTCGCTTTTTGTTGTTTCTTCCAAAGACGGTAGTCTCAGGCATAGCGGCCGGGTTTGTGACAACAGTAACAGTCACCCTTCTTCTTGTTCTTGGAATTATTACCTTTCTTTTTAAACTATGTCTCATTCTTAGGCTTCAACTTATTGTTAATTTCAACATTATTAGCCTTAGATTGGGACTCAGTTTGCGAATTATTATCTAGTTCACGTTTACGAGAATCCTTTTCAATACGAAGATGACGCTGTAAACAGTCTAAATCATAATATGTTTCCGCATGTTTTAATTTTTTTCTTATAATCATTCCAAAAATTCGGGAGTCTCGAAATAATAACTCCAACAACAAACGATTCAGGGAGATCAATACCGGCATCCTTAAGTTGATTTACCAACAGTAGGATTTCACTTACTTGTCCAGTTATGGACTTGTTGGTGACCATTTTGAAACCCATAAAATTTCATATAAGAAAACTTTTATTACTTGCCTCAGAGATGCGATATTTGCTTACTAACGCAGTCCAGAATGCCTTAGCGGTGTCCAAGGTCCTGTGAGCATTGTATATCGGAGTAGACAGTGCATTAAGAATGTAGCCTCCGCATAGAAAACCTTCCTTTTTGCGCTTTGCCCTTTTAGCTTTTAGTTCCGCACTATCTTTATCGGTTTCCTCCGGTATTTTCTCCAATCCATCTTCGAGAATATGAAATAATTTGACCGTGATCAAGAAAAATTTCACAGTCTCTTGCCAACGAGTGAAATTCTCTCCATGAAATCACTCTAATTTTGTCAAATGCTGACTCATCGCTTGCAATGCGCTCAAACCTTCCATGGTTAAAATATTGTCTGAAAATTTGTTGGGGATTTCGTGGTTTGAGACGCTAATGGAGGAGAATGATTGCCGTACTTCTGACTTCAAGGATTTTCATAAGAAATTCTTTCAGACAATAGTTCAACCCACCAGGTACAAAAGGGCTATCGAACTACTGACTTCAGGATTCAATGAAGCCTTGAAACAGCGAAACCGGGTTCAAAATTTGTACGATTTTGATCGAACCAAGAACACTGTAGATTTAATTTTCTGATGATGCAAGTATAGTAGAGAACAAAGAGAATAAGAATAAGATAACCTGCAATGTATTTCTGGTATTTGCAACACCTTAGAGGCATTACAGATCAAACAGCGTTTGGCACGCTTTAATGGAGTTGCAGATTCAGAAGGAAGAAAAGAGTATTTTTTTTAATTGTGTTTGTCACGGTTTTCTGGCGCCGGTATATATAGACATCGAGAGATGTATCCATTGGCCAAGCGTTGCAACTGTTAATTGTTCCGGTCAGATCCACTCAAACTTAGACAGATGTGCCCCTTCAGATTTGCAATGCCACGAAGCAGGAAAACCCCACATTGTCACAGGTCTACAGGTTGGTTTCTGGGCTGTTTTCCTAGCCCAATGGATCACAAGACCCCACGTGTCTAAGGCCAAAGGCCCGTCTTTTGACCTTTTAAATATTTAATATGCATGTTATGTTCATGCATTGCCTCATCTCTCTTCTCTTCTTTATTTTGTTATTATCATCATGCCTTTACATATATATAGAAAACCCTTTGCATTTTTCATGATGTGGGGACAAAACATATTTGCTCATTCTTTCTTCCTTTTATTCTTCATTCTCTTCAAATAATACCCAAACCCAAATCATTTGTTTTGAAAATTTTACAACAGGCATGTCATGTATATTCTTCTAAGTATGCCCATTTGTTTCAGTATGACGTCATTTTTACTGCAGAGATTGTCTTCTGCCGACTTATTGAAGATCGCAACATATATCAAAATAGCATACCAAGTAATATATTTATCTAAATCTTACCCGAACCATAAGCCCGGAGACCAAAGATTATGATAGCAGGAGGCCGTTCAAGCCCATATATCTCTTGTTTTTTTTTTGTATTTTATAAATAGCAGCATATGAAAGCAGAGAATGTATCAACTATCAATTTGTGTAATAATCAAATTCTTCATCAATAAAGATTTATTTTACTCTTCACAGTTCATTTCTGTTTTCCGAAATCGAAACCAGTTGATAGAAATAATCACGAAACTTTAATTTGGCATCATAGCCAAATTGCTTAACATCAATTCTTTAGAAAACTGATCAAGTTTAATTTTACTCAACAAAAAGGTTTCATTACCTAAGTTAAATTCTCATCAGAGTTAATTCTCATCATTTTTTAATGAGAATTAAATCAAGTTATTAAGTGCCTCGCCGGCATTCAAAAAATTCAACAGCAACATCAACTCAACGGAGTTCTCACTGTTACAACAATTCAACAACCAAAATCTCAATCAAGAAAATCAATAAACCACTAAAATCAAATAAGTGCCCTACTAGAACACTTTGCAACAAATTTTCTTCATCACTAAAATTTTCAGGTTGCAAGTTGCAACATACCTAATTTTGTGATTTCTTTCTCTACTTGATCAAAATCTAGTGCAATTTCTGCATCTTCCTGTAATCCTAACTGTCTTGATCTATTTTTCATTAGAATTGGTTGTAACCATCTGAATCAGTTATAATCATGGATGATCAAAACAAAATCAATTGTGTCTGACAATAGATTCGACACTCTCAATGTTATAACCGTTGTGATTATTCCAATTCAAGACCACTCGAATCCAATATCTAAACCATAATGCGCTAGCGGAAGACTAGATCGTTGTTAGACTTGCAAAAACAACCAAAGCAATAACTCTAGTCACAAAACCAATATCAATCAATCACGAACAATCCTAATCTCAATCATAAGCAAGAATCTAATGACAAAGTAGCAAAAATAAATCACACAAGGAATTATAGTGGTTCCACTAACATCTTGTTAGTGTACATCCACTTTGGAGAGAGTATTTTATTACCACGATGAAAAGAATACAAGAGATTGATACAATAATCACTATATTTCAATATAGAAAAGAGTTTGAGGAGAATAAAATTGAAGAATTTGAATTAGGCTATAAACCCTAATTCTCCCTTGAGAATAAACCCTTGATCCCAAATCAAGTCTTCAAGCTCTTCCTAATTCAGTTCAAAAAATAGCTTATATAGGGATAGGCCAATTACCCAAATTGCCCCCGTATCTTCACAAAACAATCTGTCATGTTTTCAGCCCAAAACAGCCCATATGCCTCGACGGACGTCTGTCGTGGGGTTGACAGACGTCTGTTCCCTCCCAGGGAATTATTTGGGCTTCAGCTCAGACGTCTGTCCCCAGTATGACAGACGTCTGTTGAGCTCAGACGTCTGTCCCAGGGACAGACGTCTATCCAAACTTTCGGGAAACATTCCCCTGTAGTGACAGACGTCTGTCGTCCCATACGACAGACGTCTGTTCTCCTGCACACAGAACAGCTTGCACAATTCAGTCCACAACTTTCTCGTGCGATATCCGATTTGCGAACGGTTTCCTCCTATGCGAAGCTATCTCCGACCACTTCAATCTACCATATAGTAACGCATATTACAACACTCCACCTCGATACTATAACCATCTCAACTCCAAACTCCAATGCATCATGCATTTCCTTCTATCTTCGACCAAGCAACATGAATACTTTCCCAATGAGATCCGGCAAAGCCACCACCCATTGCACTCCACTGATGAGTTCAGGCAAAGCCCCCACCCGCCAATGAAGTGTTGAAAGTATTCAAACCAAACGTCTCACCATAAGACAATGTACTCGGGAGTGAAGCGAGTACTTACCATGAAGATATATTTCCAATCTCTCACCGCTATTCCTTTTCCATCAAACACAAAATCACTCTCTCCACCTTGTGCCACCCCGTGGCACCTAGAAACTCAACAAGCGAATTAAGTCCGAGCATTGCTCGAACTTCCCATACGGCAATGCCTTCGTAAACATATCCGCCGCATGATCCTTTGTGTGCACTTTCCGAAGGTATATTAGCTTACCCTCATCCATGGATACAAGAAATGACTCCCTCACCTCAATATGCTTGGTCCATGAGCTAAAAGCCAAATTCTCTGCCAAATGGATAGCACTTTGGTTATCACATCTAACATCAACACTTTCATGTTCGAAACCCAAGTCACACAACAATCGCTTCAAGTAGAGTGCCTCCTTGGCCGCTTCCACAGCGGCAATCAACTCCGCCTCCGTAGTGGATAAAGCAACTACGGTTTGCAATCGCGATCTCCAACTAATGGCTGTCCTGCCAAGTGTGAAGACATACCCGGAAGTTGATTTCCTCCGATCCCTATCACCAGCGTAGTCCGAGTCACAATAACCAACCAACTTGCAACTCCTATCATCACTACCGCCAAAGACAAGTCCATGAGATGTTGTGCCTTTCAAGTATCTCAATATTGCCTTCACGGCTTACCAATGCGATTTCCTCTGATTAGCCATATACCGACTAACCACCCCGACGGCATTTGCAATATCGGGCCTTGTACACACCATTGCGTACATCAAACTACCAACCGCACTTGCATATGGCACCTTTACCATATAAGCCCTGTCTTTATCCCCGATAGGTGATCCCTTCTCCGAAAGCTTCATATGCAAAGGTAAAGGTGTATTTAACGCCTTTGCATCCTCCATGCTAAACCGACAAATCACTTTCTTAATGTATTCCTTTTGAGTCAATCTTAACTCAAAACGCTTTCAGTCCCTTCCAATTTCCATGCCCAAGATTTTTCTTGCTTCTCCAAGATCCTTCATCTCGAATTCCGATTTTAAAAGCATCTTTAACTTGTTGATTTCATTTCGATCCTTAGAAGCAATGAGCATATCATCCACATAGAAGAGTAAATACACCCAACAATCATTTCCCAACCTCTTGAAATATACGCAAGCATCCTTGATGCTTCGATGGAAGCCACTTTCAAGCATGAAATGATCGAATCTCTTGTACCATTGTCTAGGCTATTACTTTAACCCATATAGTGATTTCTTCAACTTGCAAACCATATTAGACTTACCATCTACAACAAACCCTTCCGGTTGCTCCATGTAGATGTCTTCATCCAAGTCTCCATGCAGGAAGGCGGTTTTCACATGAAGTTGCTCCAACTCCAAGTCATGGATAGCAACTATGGCTAGTAAAACTCGGATAGATGTATGATGAACCACCGGTGCAAAAATTTCATCATACTCCTTTCCTTTCCTTTATGAGAACCCCTTTGCCACTGACCTTGCTTTGTACCTTCCATCATCTTTCACCTTGTAAATCCATTTGCACCCTATAGCACAATTTCCTTGAGGAAGTGGAACCAACTCCCAAGTTCGGTTCTGCATAAGCGATTGCATCTCTTCCTCTATGGCGCAAATCCACTTCGAGCTCTCTCTCGACTCCATGACGTCATCAAGGTCCATCGGCTCATCTTGGACTACATTGAGAGCATAGTCCAAATGATCACTAAAGCTAAGGTAGTTCCAATCACCATATCTTTCGGGAGGCCTTATTGCACGTCGACCAACCCGAGTAGCAATACTTTCACTTAAACCCCTTTCGACTCCACCTTGAGTCGAAACTTCTCTAGTATCATGTACATCACCAACATCATCACTAGAGGAACCATGTGGACTATGTGATGTTTCATCAACCGCTTCAACCCCACGAGCTTTTTCAACTCTACTACCACTTGAACGGAATGTGGGAATGACTTCCTTCTCCTTTGATTCACCATGAACCAAATCCGGAACGTCCGATGAGTTCTCATTCACCTTGAATAAAGCCGACTCATCGAAAGTGACATGACGAGAATTAACAACCTTCTTTGTTTCCAGATTCCATATCTGATAGCCTTTCACGCCATCCGTGAAACCAAGCAAGATCCCCTTGAATGCCCTAGCTCCAAGCTTATCATTCCCCGGATCATGCACATAAACCGGGCTACCAAACACGCGAAGATATCTCAAGTCAACACTCTTCCCTTTCCACACTTCCTCGGGAATTTTGTTACCAATCGCCGAGCACGGAATTCGATTCACAATATGCACCGCGGTTGACAAAGCTTCGGCCCAAAATCCCTTAGACAAACCCGATGTCAATCTCAAGCATCGAGCTTTCTCAAGTAGAGTTCGGTTCATTCTCTCCGCTACTCTATTAGATTGCAGATCTCCCGGTGTAGTAAAATGTCTCTGGATTCCGTGATGCTTACAATACTCCAAGAATTCACGTGAGACATATTCACCGCCATTGTCGGTCCTTAACACCTTCATAGTCTTACCACTCTCATTTTCAACAAGAGCCTTCCACACTTTGAACTTAGCAAATGCCTCCGACTTGGCCCCCATTACATACACCCATACCTTGCGAGACAAATCATCAATGAAAGAGATATAATACCTTGCTCCTCCCAAAGAAGCAACCGGTGCCGGTCCCCAAACATCTGAATGAACATACTCGAGAACCTCCTTTGAGTCATGCTTGCCTTCATCGAATGATACCCTTGTTTGCTTCCCCATGACACATTCCTCGCAAAACTCTAGTTTGTTGAAACTCTCACCATCAATCATCTTCCGCTTCCGAAGAATATCCAAACTCCTCTCCGAGACATAACCCAATCTCAAATGCCACAACCGTGTCGCATCCAAGTCACGAGAACTATCAACACCCACACAAGTCTCACCTCCTACGGTCACACCTTGAAGCAAATATATACCATGAGTCCTAGCACCCTTCATAACCACAAGCGCTCCCTTTGAAACGCTCAAGCAATCCTTCTCGATAGTGATCTTGCATCCTAGAGAATCCAATTGCCCCAAAGATATAAGCGACTTCCTAAGTCCCGGAACATAGCGAACATTGGTGAGCGTGCGAACAACTCCATCAAACATCCTTATTTGCACGGAGCCACTACCCATTGACTTGCAAATAGCACCATTTCCCATAGCAATTGCATTTCCCTCTTTGACCTCAAAGGACGAAAAACAATCTCTATTTGGCGTCATATGATACGACGCACCCGAATCGAGAACCCATTCGTTACCCGAAACACCCGATGCCACCGCCGTTAACACATTCTCATCTATCTCACCATCCCCACTCTCCACCGCCACGGATGAAGACGCTACTTCCTTCTTATCTTTGTCCGGACATTCATTCTTCTAATGTTCCGGTTTCTTGCAAATAAAGCACTTGCCATTTCTCTCTTTCGATTTACCTCTTCCACCGGATTTTCTTGATTTAGAACACCCCCATTTTCCTTTCTTCACATTCTTTTCTTTCTCCGCAAACAACCCGTGACTATTACTAGCTCCACCACTACCCTCACTCATCTCCTTCATTTGATCTCTCAACTCCTCACTAAGAAGACCCGTCTTGACATCATTTAGAGTCAAGGTATCCCGGCCATAGATCAAACTATTTGAGAAACCCGTATAGCGATCCGGCAATGAACACAATAATATCATCGCCTTTTGCTCTTCCTCAATCTTCAAATCAACGGCCTTCATCTTCATGAGCAAGTCATCAAAGGCATTCAAATGTGCCTTAAGCGAATTACCCTCCTTCATCTTGAAGGTGAAAAACGTTCGCAACAAGATCAAACGATTAGTGAGCGACTTCTTCATATAAAGTTCTTCCAACTTGTCCCAAATACCTTTAGCAGTAGTCTCACCACTAATTTCGGAGATCACATTCTCCCCTATAGCAAGCTGAAGAGTAGTGTAAGCCCATTCCTCCATCTCCTCTCTCTCAACATCCGAGATATCACTTGGCAATAAGTGAGTATCAAATACTACTCGGTGCACCCGATTCCGCCTAAGAACCGCTTTCATTTTCCATTGCCACTTCTCAAAGTCATTATCACCATTCCACTTGTCAATAACCAATTGAGAACCCGACGCCGCATACGAACCCCGTACATAAGGCGCCACACTATTCGGACTTCTGGTTGAAGGACTTACCGAGCTACTATCCATCTCCGGCATTTTCACAAACACCTAACAAGCACCAAAACAGCTCTGATACCAACTGTTATAACCGTTGTGATTATTCCGATTCAAGACCACTCGAATCCAATATCTAAACCACAATGCGCTAGCGGAAGACTAGATCGTTGTTAGACTTGCAAAAACAACCAAAGCAATAACTCTGGTCACAAAACCAATATCAACCAATCACGAACAATCCAAATCTCAATCACAAGCAAGAATCTAATGACAAAGTAGCAAAAATAAATCACACAAGGATTTATAGTGGTTCCACTAACATCTTGTTAGTGTACATCCACTTTGGAGAGAGTATTTTATTACCACGATGAAAGAATACAAGAGATTGATCCAATAATCACTATATTTCAATATAGAAAAGGGTTTGAGGAGAATAGAATTGAAGAATTTGAAATAGGCTATAAACCTTAATTCTCCCTTGAGAATAAACCCTTGATCCCAAATCAAGTCTTCAAGCTCTTCCTAATTCACTTCAAAAAATAGCTTATATAGGGATAGGCCAATTACTCAAATTGCCCCGTATCTTCACAAAACAATCTGTCATGTTTTCAGCCCGAAACAGCCCATATGCCTCGACAGACGTTTGTCGTGGGGTTGACAGACGTCTGTTCCCTCTCAGGGAATTATTTGGGCTTCAGCTCAGACGTCTGTCCCCAGTATGACAGACGTCTGTCCCCCCCCCCCTCCCCCCCCCCCCCCCCCATGGGACAGACGTTTATCCAAACTTTCGGGAAACATTCCCCTGTAGTGACAGACGTCTGTCGTCCTATACGACAGACGTCTGTTCTCCTGCACACAGAATAGCTTGCACAATTCAGTCCATAACTTTCTCGTGCAATATCCGATTTGCGAACGGTTTCCTCCTATGCGAAGCTATCTCCGACCACTTCAATCTACCATATAGTATCGCATATTACAACACTCAATCCAACCAATTCCTCAGTATAGTAGTTAGTGAAGACTATCATTAGCCCATAATGCCAACTTATTACTATGCATTTAAAAAAAAGACAACTATCTTCTTTGAAAGCTTCAAGTCGAAACTGCAATACAAGGGCTTGGATTAGAACGATATATTCTTGAAACTATACCAATACCATCAAAATTTATCATTGACAAAGATAATAGAACAATTGCTAATGATGATTATATCAAATATCATAAACAAGTTAGATTGATAAGTTCTATGCTATTATTACCTATAAGTGTCAACTTATTATCACAAGTGATTGGCTGCAATGCGTCAAATGAAACATGCACAACAGTTGAGAAGGACATTCAGCAATCAGTCTTCAGCTGAAGTTTTATATTACAAGCGGTAACTTCAAAATATTCGAATGGACAACTCAACAATGAAAGGGTATCTCTCAAAAGTCGAAACGCTTTGCACTTTACTATATGCAACAGGCAACAAAGATGAATATTTTGAACAACTCTTAATTCTGTTAAATGACATCAGGACGAGTACGCAGAGCCGGCCCTGAAGTGTAGGTGGCCCGAGGCAAAAAAAAATTTGAGGCCCTGCCATAATTAAAAAAAAAAAAATCAAGTTTTCCCTCAGTATCTCAAAATGCAGTGTTTTTTTTTTTTCTAATAACAAAACCTAATTAACAAACATCAAACAACCATTTAATTCAAATCAATTATCAAAACCAGTATTTACCGATTGCGGACTGATTAAATAGCCTTTTCCCCATACCAAAGCTAATTTAATAATAGATTTCATTTGTTCAAATAGTTAGAAATATACCTGGTGGCTGCAGCGGTGATTTGTTCCAAAATAGAGGAAGCTGCTGATCGAGATTGGGGCAGAAAATGAAATCCGGAATTGCGGTTTAGGGTTTTTTCCAATCCTCGGTTGCCGTGATGCGAGAAACTGAAGAGAAGCATTCTGCTGTGTTGTGGGCTGCTATCTTTCTTTTTTTTTTTTTTTTTTTTTTTTTTTTTAAATCGGAGGCCCCAAATAATATTGAGGCTCGAGGCGGTTGCCTGGTTTGGCTGAAGGGAAGGCCGGCTCTGCGAGTACGAAGCACTCATATCATTTTAAGTACTCATGTTTATTGCTTAATTAAGGATAATCCACGTATCATCAGTTACTACTGCATTAGCCATGAGTTTCTAAAGCGGTAATATGAATGTTAACTGCTGATACGAAGCATGTGTATTATATGAAAATGGATTTCACTTTTCTAATTTAATATAGAAGATTGCTTGATCAGATACATATAAATTCAAATAGGAACTTGTTAAAATACTGTAGGAATATGGCCATGCATACGTACTTGCACGGTATTCCAACAGTACAGCACCACCGTTACACTGCAACATCTCACCTCTTACGTTCTTATACGTATATTATACCTGGCACAAAAAACAAGACACAACGTATCGCTATTTCCGGAATTCAAGCAATACATAAAGTGGTTTATATTTTGATAGTATCATAGCGAATGCTACATCCAGCAGCTGCAGATCCACCAGTCGCACGAATGCTGTTTTTGCAGTCTTTCTTGATAGCCTTTATCGCCTTCTCTAGGCATTTCGTGCATGTTTCCACACTTGTTGTCAGTGAAGAAAAACACGAAGCCCTCCCAAATATTCTTGGACCTGCAGATATGCTCTTTGTTTCATGCTCAAAGTTACCATCAATCGGTGCCTTTTCCTTCAGTTCATTAAGGACAATTTCTACGTTGTTGATGAATAAGTTTTGCCTTTGATTGTTGAATCTAGTTCTTCTTCCACATTGAGCGAATTTACCATTTACATTCATCAATACTTGGGCAAATATCAAAGCGAACACCAATGTTGCTTTCGCGGATAATAAATCCATATTTCTTTTGCTTCTTCAAAAGTATTTACTAATGTATATATTCTAGTTTGCTGCAAACGATTTTTTAGTGCTCTAGTCTTATAGATCTGTAAAGCTACATCTATTTATAGGTTTTATATCAGTTATATGTGTTTGCTTATGTGACCTAGAAATGATTTAATATTTTTTTGGCTGTTTGCATCTTTTTTGTTGTTACGAAGACTGATTCATACTTCACATTTACACACCGCGTAGTGCATGAGTAAGGCTGGTGCAAGAAACAGAGTGAAGAAAAGTAAAAGTTCTGTATTGTATTTCTTACAATTGAATTATAGATGAGTGTACAATTCCTTTTATAAAGAAAAGCCAACATAGGCCTTTTGTAGTAATAAGAGTAATAGTGGGCTTAGGCCCAATGGACTGAAGGATACAGAGAAATATATTCTCCATCCCCCCCCCCCCCCCCCCCCGCAAACCCAATTATCGAAATAGGGTTTGAGCTCTGGAAATCAGAAATGGCGGCCGACTTCAATCTTCTTGCTTTGTCTTCGAATTAATTTTCTTCCACTCTGATAACATCTCTGTCTTCTCTACATCTTTGTTTCCATCTTATACTCTTTCTTTGAGCTTGTATTTTGTCTTTGATGCAGGTAGCTACGAATTTGTTGACTTTTGCGTCAGATCTGCTCATGTTGATGACATTTGAAGTGTCTTCGTTAGATCTATGTAAAGGTTGATACTTTACAGCAGATTCGTGACTTGAAGTTGCGGATCTGTTGTATTTATCTTCTAGGGTTTGATCCTTGCTTCTGCTGCCGTTGAATTTAGGGCTTCCAACTTCTACAATGCATAGCTTGTCTTTCAGAGCTTCAAATTTATTTTTGGACAATGGTTTTATCAGAATGTCGGTTATTTGGTAAGTTGACGGTATGTGATTAACTCGAAGCTTGTCTCTTTGAACTAATTCACGTACAAAGTATATATCTAGTTCAAGATGCTTAGTTCTAGAGTGCAATACTGGATTTGCAGTTAGGGCTATAGCACTCATATTATCACACCACACTGTTGCCTTTGAATTTAAATTAATTTTTAGCTCACTCAATAATGATTGAATCCACATTATCTCTGTTGTTGTACTTGCAATGCTGCGATATTCTGCTTCTGTACTGGATCTAGAAACTGTATTTTGTTTCTTAACACACCATGATATTGGATTTTTTCCTAAATATATGCAATAACCACTTGTGGATTTTCTGTCATCATGATCGTTTGCCCAATCTGCATCTGCATAAGCATTAATGTCTAAGTTGTTGCTTGCCTTCAGTATTAGACCCTGATTGATAGTGCCTCTCAAATATCTTAAAATTCTCTTGACTGCTTTCCAGTGATCACTCAATGGCCTTTGCATAAACTGACTTGCCTTATTCACACTGTATGATATGTCTGGTCTGGTTATAGTGACATATTGTAATGCTCCAATGATGCTTCTGTATAATCTTTCATTACATGTAGCTTCACCCTTCTCTTTGCTTAGATGTATGTTAGTGACCATAGGTGTAGGTGAGGGATTAGCTTTATTATTGTCAGACCTTACTAGAATTTCAGTGATAAACTTTTTTTGACTTAATTGAAGTTCATTATTCTTGTTTCTGCTGACTTCAATTCCTAGAAAGTATGACAGTTCACCTAGGTCTTTAACTGAGAACTCACTGTTTAGTTGATCAGTGATGTTTCTGATTTCATTGTTGCAATTGCCTGTAATTATGAAATCATCCACATAAATCAGAACATAGGTCACTGTATTAGTTGCAAACTTTGTAAACAATGAGTTATCAGATTTTGCTGATGTATATCCAAACTTTGATAGTGTTGCCTTGAGCTTATTGAACAAGACTCTGGGTGTTTGCTTTAGCCCATAAATAGCCTTATTCAACTTGCACACCATGTTGTTATCTGATTTTTCTTTTAGTCCTGGTGGTAGTTCCATATACACCTCTTCCTGTAAGTCACCATTTAGAAAAGCATTATTAACATCAAGTTGCTTGATGGTCCAATTCTTATACAAGGCTATTGTTAAGATAATTCTAATTGTTGTTGGCTTCACAACAGGTGAGAAAGTTTCATTAAAATCAATTCCCCACTATTGTGAATAACCTTTAGCCACTAGTCTAGCCTTGTATTTAGAGATTGTACCATCAGCATTTCTTTTTATTCTGTATGTCCATCTACACCCAATGATATTTTTGTCTTTGGGTGGTTGAACAAGATGCCAAGTCCTTTTATTAACTAAAGCATCTAATTCTTCCTGCATAGCTGACCTCCACTTACCATTCAACTTGGGTTGTTGATAAGTGGATGGTTCAGTATCATTAAATTCAGTACAAAAAGTTTTTGGTTCGAATATACCACTCTTTGCTCTTGTCATCATATGGTGTCTATTATGAGGTTGAGGGACTTCCCTGTTTCTTTCAACTTGAGTGCTTTAAGGACTGTTGTTCTCTTCACTGCTCACATTATCATGTTGCACATCATCATTGTCACCACCACCACTGTTTTCACTTTCATGATCTGAAGCATCTCTATGAGTGCAATGCTGTGTTGTGCTAGTAGTTTGTGTGTTTTGTGGTTGTCTAGTACTATTGTCAGAAAGTGGCACATGCATAACTTCATCCACTTGTTCAGGAAATTGCGGAATTATAGTTCTTGGATTATAAATTTTCTTTGTGGTTTTGCATGTGTCACTCTTGAAAGGAAACACTTTTTCATTAAAGATCACATGTCTAGATATATAAATTTTTCCATTGCTGTCCAAACACTTGTAGCCTTTAAAATTTTTGGTGTAACCCAAATAGGTACATGGAGTAGATCTGAAATCTAGCTTGTGCTTATTAAATGGTCTAGTATGAGGAAAACATAGACATCCAAATACTTTTAGTTCATCATAAATGGGTTTGGTTTGATTTAAAATTTCTATGGGGCACTTCATGTCAAGTACATTAGTAGGTAACCTGTTTATTAGATGAACAGCTGTGGCAAATGCATCAGGCCAGAATTTTGACAGTGTCATAGCGAATGGAGCATCCAGCAGCTGCAGATCCACCAGTCGCACGAATGCTGTTTTTGCAGTCTTTCTTGATAGCCTTTATCGCCTTCTCTAGGCATTTCGTGCATGTTTCCACACTTGTTGTCAGTGAAGAAAAACACGATGCCCTCCCAAATATTCTTGGACCTGATATACTCTTTGTTTCATGCTCGAAGTTACCATCAATCGGTGCCTTTTCCTTCAGTTCATTAAGGACAATTTCCACGTTGTTGAAGAATAAGTTTTGTCTTTGATTGTTGAATCTGGTTCTTCTTCCACATTGAGTGAATTTACCATTTACATTCACTAATACTTGGGCAAATATCAAAGCGAACACCAATGTTGCTTTTGCAGAAAATAGCTCCATTTCTTTTGCTTCTTCAGAAGTTTTCACTTATATATTCTTCTAGTTTGCTGCAAAAGAATTTGTAATGCTGTGTGGTTTTATAGATTTGTGAAGCTACATCTATTTATAGGATATATATTACGCGTTTGCTTATGATATGTACTGTGACCTAGAATTGGTTACATATGTTTTTGGCTGTTTGCATTTTTTTTTTATTTTCTTTGGTTGAGAAGACCGATTCATACTTCATATTTACACAGTGCATAGTGCATGAGTAATAATCGTTCTACTATTCTAATACACGGTTCTTTCTTGTGGAGCTTCAAATAAATTTATGTTAATTAATTATTTTTTTCTACTTTTCCTAACTATTTTGGCTTCTTCATTTTGTTTCTTGTTATGATTGTTGAGATGTTTTTTTATTTGATTTGTATAGGATGGTGTAGTTGATCTAGTCCACAATTGTACTTGGTCTTAGCTCCTAATTAATTATGTTTTATGTTACATTAAAGTTTGTTCATTTGTATTCATGTTAATTTGGATTTTGTAGTTGTTTGATCTCCACAGTTACTTATGGACCTAAAAGCTACAACTTGATTTGGTCTGAATATGTCAACTGGAATGCTGAGGAGGGGATACTTATCGTTACAGAATGTCATCAAACATATAGACATTTCTTTTCATATATTTACCAATGCTTCATGACCAGGCAGTTTGGTTCAAGACATGCATATTATTTGGATACCATGGTCTACCGTTTTGGTTACCGATACATAGCTCCTGGATTTAGCATACACAAAATAATTTAGTGATATTTAGCTATGGGATTTCAGGATATATATTTCAGTTTGTAGGGGAATACATCCTGTTACCAACAAATATCCATTCAGTCTCCGCATTGTTAAACCAAAAAAAAAAAAAAAGAGCTACAGCATAAAAGAAATTTTATTCTTCCTGATCTCAGATTGAAATGGAACGGCTATGTCCATGTTACGGTTGAATGCAAAGGAAAAAATCGCTTTCACTGCAGTCTGGTTTCTTGTGTATGGTAATTGTGGAGTGCACAAACAATCGTTAAATAAAGCCGACAGTTTTACTAAAGCGATATTATATATCATTCATTACAGTGGGCTTAGCCTTTTGTTATTTCCAAAAGCCCATGCGGCTGTTGCTATGTGTTTGCCTGTGCGGCTAGTGTGTATTACATATAAATACACACCTTCCGTGTACGGTTTATCATTCTATTTTACATTTCAGAAACAAGATTACAAAGTTCTTTTGGGTATTTGGTATCAGAGCAAGAAAAGCCAAACGGCAATATTACACATTTCAGAAATCAGATTTTATCATCTACAGCTTTTGATTAGGAGAGGCTGTTGATTACTTCTCAGAGGATCCGGTTGCGAGAGAGCATTGCAGCTAACCGCCGTCCTCGATCCATCTTCATCATCGAAGTAAGCCTTCCGATCTCAGCATAGTATCTTTTCTGATCAGTTATTATCCTTTTCCGTCCTCAACACATCAAGAAAGCTCCAAATCGGTTTCTTAAAGCTTTCAACAATTCTGCCCAAAACCCAAATCAAGACAACAATTTTCAGAGTGGGAATCAAACCCAAAGAGATAGAGGAAGGGGCGACAGATGGAACAATAATAATAGAGTTAGATGCCAAATATGTGACAAATTTGGTCATGTTGCTAGTAGGTGCTATTTTAGGTTCAACTCAGAATTTAATGTGGCAAGACAGACTCAAAGCAATCAAAACAAGCCAAACGTGAACGTGGCACAACTAAGCCAACAGAGTGGTAATACGGACAGCAATAAAAGTCAAACAAACAATGCAGAAGATGGCAGAACAGATGACTTAAACGTCGAAGATTGGTATCCGGACTCTGGTGCTACAAACCATGTTACAAATAGCTTGTAGAATTTAAATTTGGGTAACAGGAGCTATTCAGGTAAAAAATCTATTCAAGTAGGTAATGGGGAAACCATAAGTATATCACACATTGGTAAAAGGGTACATTAATGTTATGAGGCATCTATATCTTAACAATTTATTGAGGGTTCCTAATATTAAGAAAAACTTAATAAGTGTGTCACAATTTGCCAATGATAACAACATATAATTTGAGTTTCACCCCAAATTCTGTCTAGTTAAGGACCTGATTTGCAATAAAATATTATTACAGGGTAACATGGAAAATGGCTTATACAAATTCAGCAAATTCCAGACTAGAGAAAATTGTAGAAAGGGAAATTATTGCCTTAATATTCAAACTAATACTGATTGTAATGAAAATAATGTTGGCATCAATCATGATAGTTTTACTGCTCTAACTGATACTGATGCAGAATGTAATGAAAACAATGTTGGCATCAATGATGATATTTTTACTGTTTGGCATAGAAAATTAGGACACCCCAATATCAAAACTGTTAAACATTTTTTGACTGAAAATAACATCAGTTCAGCAAATATACCTGTTTCTTTTGCTTGTACACACTGTCAAATTGGAAAATGTCATAAGTTGCCATTTTTTAATTCTAAAACTGTATATAGTGCTCCTTTTGAGCTTATTGCAGCAGATTTTTGGGGGCCATCTCCTTTTAAAACAGATCAAGGCTACAAGTATTATCTTTCTTTTGTAGATGCCTATAGTAGATACACTTGGATTTTCTTTCTTAAATCCAAAGTCTGAAACTCATAACATAACTGTTTATTTCATAAAATACATTGAAAAACAATTTAATTATAAGGTGAAAGTGGTTCAGACAGATGGAGGAGGTAAGTTTATGCCTCTAAAGAAATATTTTAATGATAGAGGCATCGCTCATAGAATCACCTACCCGCATACATCTGAACAAAACGGTCTAGTAGAGAGAAAGCACAGGCATATTGTGGATACTGGATTAACACTGATGTCGCAAGCATCACTACCACTCAAGTTTTGGGCAGAAGCATTTGCAACATCAGTATACTTAATTAATTTAATGTCAACCAAAGTTTTAAAACTTAAGTGTCCACATGAGATGCTATTTAAATTTAAACCAGATTACAATAGATTGAAATTTTTTGGTTGTCTGTGCTTTCCTTGCCTTAGACCATACAACAAACATAAGCTGAGTTATAGATCAACACCATGTACCTTTTGGGGTATCCATCCAACCAAAAAGGCTACAAATGTTTGGACAGCAGTGGTAGATTATTTATTTCAAGACACGTTACTTTTAATGAAAACATTTTCCCATTTGCAGAAAAGTGCATGAAAACTACTAACAGGGTTATAAAGTCTATCAATACTATGCAGCCACCTGTGGCTCTAACTGACTGATCTAGAGACACAAACTACGATCAACATGCTGATGAACAAAGTGAAGCTAAAAGCATACCAAGTACAACAACTGGATACAGTTAAGACATTAATGATAATATGGAACAACAATATTATGATGACCAGCAAGGCAATAGTGGACCAACCAATAACGATCAACAAGTTCAAGGCAGTGAAAGCAACAGATCAGACTCACTCAACAACAATCAAGATGAAGATCAGTTCAATACTACAAACATGCATCATATGATGACGAGGAGCAAATGTGGCATTTTTAAAACGAAAGCCTTTATTATAAGCATCAATGACAGAGAACCAGTTAATCTTGAAGAGGCTACATCAAATGTTAACTGGAAGAAGGCCATGGATTTAGAATATCAAGCTTTAGTTAAAAATCAGACATGGACATTAGTAAAAGCTCCAGAGCACAAAAACATTGTTGGATGTAGATGGACTTACAAGTTAAAGAAAAATCCTGATGGTACTATGGCAAAGTATAAAGCACAGTTGGTAGCTAAAGGTTACTCACAACAGTTTGTGTAACACCCCACGTCCATTAATGTCACTCACAAAGGGAATGCATTAACTTCTATGGAGCGTTTTAAGTAAGTATAGTACAAAAACTTAACAACAAGACAGATATAAACAGTACTTGAAATTTTAAAACTTTATTTCATTGCAGCGGAAAACACATATGTTTGATTACTCATCAAAACCAGAGTCAAGTACAAAATATCCATCTTGACTAAATCCAAGTACATAAACTGAAAGACATAATCCCAAATACAAAATAGCCATAAATAAAAGAGAAGCTGAACTTTACTTCAGCGATCCAAGCAATCTTCTAAAAGCAGTCCAAAATCAAGCTCCACTGGTGCTAGCTCCAACCTGAGCACCTGGAGGGGGGGGGGAAGGGAAGAGATGGAAAAAGGTGGGTCAGACATAAAGTCTGGCGAGTGCGATAACTCTAACAATATAATTAACAAAGTAACTAGGCTAAGGCATAAGTTGAAAAATAAGGAAATGACCATGAACCATTGAGTATGGCAGAGTAAATAAGGAAACAAGATGAATAATGATATCGTTAAAGCGTACCTAACCCACTAAGATAATTACTAAGCTACACCAACAATATGGATGATTGCTATACTGCACCGCCACTAGTATACTGCACCACCACTAGTCACCCTAAGGTCGATCCCGCCTACTGACTTAATAATGATATTGGTAGTTTCGTGCACCCCTGGCTGCCTTCATAGGTGTCGTCTGCCCCTATCTCCACTAGGTGTACCCACTATCCCTAAGCGATCGGCTCCCTAACTCGTAGATACCCGTGCTGACCCCACAGTGGGGTGTATCACTCCCCAAAGTGGAAACCCGATACCACCAAGAATGCACGGCTTATACCTACACGATGAAACAACGTCTTACCTACCAGCCCGGGTCCACACACGCATATGAACCCGTTGGACTTGCGTTGCCACCGCTAACCCGGTTTGCCCTCTTACAGTCAAGCCCAGTATGCGTGTCCCGTCCTAGACTTGGGTCGAGCCCACAAAGATACGTATGGGTTACTGGTTGAAACGGGCCCCCATTACTTGACACAAGCTATCCACCTAAGCTTGGTCCCCTCTAGTACATCCCACTTAACCCACTTCTTATTCATGTTTCAATTACATGTTTCACATTTTGGTTAAGTGTTTCTAATCGTATTTCCAAATGCCACCCAAGGCACCCACTAGATTCCACATGCCACCCAAGGCACCCACTTAACCCCCTCATGTCCCACTACAGGCTTATCTGGTTAAGTGTTTCTTAATTCATTAAGACCGTAACCTCATAAAGACCTCTCACATTAGACTGGCATTTGTGGCAGCTGGATTTGCCGGGCGGGTCCGGGCAGTCTTACACCACAAAAGAGCCTAACCTCGTGTCTTTACAATTGTTACGTATTTAGTTTGTGCCTAAGACCTCTCACATTAGACTGACATTTGTGGCAGCTCGATTTGCCGGGCGGGTCCGGACAGTCTTACACCACAAAAGAGCCTAACCTCGTGTCTTAGACGATTAATTACTCCTAATTAATCATTCCCCAATTTGAATTACTTTCCCTATTCAAATTATCAATCAATTCAAAATTTAACGATGTCCATAATTGACTCAATTATGTCCATCCATCTATGGTATGTAAAATCATACCAATTTCGCCACAATTTTATTTTATGCTTTTTAAGGCATTTATGCCTATTAAATATTTTTGTTATTATCCCCTTTAACCCACGTAGTACGTTTGTTCGTTTAACGTAAAAATATATGTTAGACTCGAATAGTCTAACTCATGGAATAAAGAGAAAACATCACAATATACACATAATTAAAACATAAATCTAAACATAGGGGTGAACTTGCATATGTGAATGATGTTCTACACCTAAAACTTGCATAGGCCACAATTATAACTTGCATAAACAACATATGTCATGGATCCAAATCTAAAGGTATGAACTTGATGAGAAAATGGCCACAAACTTGCATAAATAACATATGTCATAGATCTATATTTGCATAGGTAATAATCCTAAACTTGCATAACATGATTCATATCCAACTCATAAACTTACATATGTGATTTATACATCGCAACAATGGTGTAAACTAGTATCTAACATGTAGAGTATCATGTAGAATTTAGCCTATAACTTACACATGTTATAGCCTAACTTTCAATTAAATTTTCACATAAACTAGGTGTCATAACCATGTAAGTTCACATATAATTCTACCCAACTTGTGTATGATTCATGTTTAAATCAAAATCCAAACTTGCATACATATGATTTATCATATGAATCAATATAACTACTAGCATATGAAACATGATGATTCAACCAGACATAAGCCAATCATAGGATTATAACATGGGTGATAGCATCATAACTTTACATCGTAAATGATAGCATCATAACATAATATCATAGAAATTACAACACAATTCTACAACATAATTACAACATGCAATCAACAATTCATATCATATCCAAATTATCTGCATTATAACTCAGTCCAATTCATTTATTAATTATTTTGTTAAAACTATCGAACTCACAACTCAAAAGCAGTCTTGAGTTCTGAATTCTGATTTCTGGAGTTGAATTAGCACTCCCTTGAAGAAGATTCGCTGTTAGGGTTGAATAGTTCTGATTTGGTTGTTGTTCTTCCTCTTTAATTTGGTGGCGGCTGCTCTAGGTTCAAGGCAACAACATGACGGCCATAGTTTCAGTTTTAATTCTGATTTAGGGTTTGAGTCTATGGGTCTTTTTATAGAGTTTTGAATTAATTTAAGCCGTCGGATGTTCTTAGGGTTAATCAAAACCATTCGGTCATGATAGGGTGATGAGTCATCCCTAATGACTCAGCAAGGAGTCAGAAAGGACTCAGCAACATGGGTCAGCCTGAACCAGAAAACTGTGCAGGCTCACTGCCTCGGCTTGGGTGCACTTGGCAGGTGCGCCAGTGTTAATTTGTACTGGCGCACTTCCCAAGTGCGCCAGTGCAATCTATTTTTTTTCTTTCTTGTTTGCCACCAAACTTCGTTCGTTCATAACTCCTTCATCCGGTACCCGTTTCCCGCAAACTCGGACTCTATTTCAACCAGAATTCCGAGAAGAACACAATGGCGCTACCCCATCCCCTTAATTCTCACGTCTGAGATTAATTATTCTTTATTTTAGTTAATTCGATTATTCAAAAATCCGGGGTGTTACATTCTCCCCTCCTCAAAGGATTTCGCCCCCGAAATCTCCATGTTAAGGAGAATGCTTATCCTAACATCCAAACAACCATCTACTCAACCATCAAACACGGGCATCCATTGTCCTTATAAAATTTCTAATGTTGTATGAACATATGCAAGAAGTGTGTGTATATGTTCCTTATCTATTGCAAAATTAGGCGGTCTACTGATTCAGTTGACCTCCTTAATGCAAACCATGATAGTGTCATGCGTCCATTATGTATGCGAAAGAACCCTATCGATACATATTATTTCTACATGTGTGCACAACCATTCACCAAAATGCAACATCCATATGATAGTACAACCATTATTCATCCATTAACTTAAATATGTACACACATTTATATGCAATATGCGATATGAAGTGACTGAGCCGATCTAGTGCCTAAGTGTGTGTATATGCATCCACGAGCAACCACTAGCAAACACTTGCATCCACTTGCATCCATCATACATAACATGTCTCAAACACATGTTTCAACCATAGGACTATCCTATCTAAAGGTCAAAGGTTCTAGCGAGAGGACATACTAAAGATAAGATAAGTACAAGGTAAGCGATAAAGGAGAAATTAAAAGAAATACCCTCGAAAAGAAAAGGGTATAATGAACGCATCTTCGCTTCCGTCTCCCAAGTAGCGTTGCTCTCATCATCTCCCCATTGCACTTTGACTAGTTTGACCTCTCGATTCCTCAACTTCTTAATCTCCGACCCAAGAATGCGCGTAGGAGCTCGTCGAATCGTCGCATCACGCTCGATCTCCACCTCTCTAAGCAAGCTCGGCTCTACCACTTCCGCGGTTTCGTGCAAGCACTTCCTCAAATGTGATACATGGAATACGTCGTGTACAACACTAAGTCTCTTGGGCAACTCCACTCTATACGCCATCTGCCCAATCCTTTCTTTAATAGGAAACAGCACTACGAATCTTGGTGCTAACTTCCCAACGGACCCAAAGCGAACGACGTTCCGTAACGGAGACACCTTGACAAAGACCATGTCTCCAATATCAAACTCAAGATATGACCTCCTCTTATCCGCATAAGATTTCTGTCTATCTTGTGCCGTCTTCATCCTCCTTCGAATCAAATCGATCTTTTTCGAAGTCTCTCTAATCATATCGGGTCCAAGCAAGATCTTATCTGTAGACTCCTACCAACATGTAGGCGAACGACACGGTCGTCCATAAAGAACCTCGAACGGTGCCATGCCAATGCTAGACTGAAAGCTATTATTATATGCAAACTCTACCAACGGTAGATGTTCCTCCCATGTACCTCCTAAATCTAAGACACACAACCTCAATAAGTCCTCTAGAATACGATTCAGCCTCTCGGTCTAGCCGTCCGTCTGAGGATGATATGCGGTGCTCAAACATAACTGAGTCCCTACCGCCTCTTGCAAGCTCTTCCAAAATTCGCTAGTGAAGATGGGATCGCGGTCGCTCACTATGCTAGAAGGAACACCGTGCAAACGAACTATCTCCCGAATTTATACAGAGGCTAACCATGGAGCGGTCCTCTTACTCTTCACTAGAATGAAATGGGTGCTCTTAGTAAGTCTGTCTACCATGAACCAAATCCCCGTATTACCCTTTCTCGATCTTGGTAATCCGTCAATAAAATCCATCGAGACGCTTTCCCACTTCCATTGTGGGACCTCCAATGGGTGAAGCAATCCACCGGGCTTCTTTTGCTCTGCTTTTAATTGTTGGCACACCAAGCATCTAGCGACATACTCAGCCACATCTTTCTTCATGCCGGCCCAAAAGTAAACTCATCTCATGCCCATGTACATCTTATCCCCGCCGGGACGAATGGTCATCTTCGAACGATGGGCATCATCAAGAATGGTCTTCCTCAAATTCTCGTCCCGTGGTACACAAAGTCTACCGTCCCTACGCAACCAACCCTTATCATCTAGGGTATACCTACGGAGATGGCTCGATGACTCCCCTCCTTTGAGCTTTTCTACTAACTCAACCAACTATGGGTCATCTTGCTGTGCATCGCCAATCCGTCGCAAAAGCGTAGGTCTGACCTCTAAGGATGCTAGCAAACTGGGTACGAAATCAATGGATGGTCTAAAGTCAAAGGTAGAGATAAACTCTAAGCTACTTCGCTCGACAAACAAAGGATTCCATGTCAACTTGTTCCTACTCAAAGCATCCGCCACAACGTTACCCTTGTCAGGGGTATATGCTATCTCGAAATCGTAGGACGCCAAGAACTCTATCCACCATAACATATCACCCCTCCCTAGAGACCACATGTCCTAAAATCCTCACTTCTTTCCTCCAAAAATGGTGTTTTGGAGAACTTAGCTTTAAGCTGGTGCACTTGTAGGGTCCCTAAGCTTTCCCTAAGATATAGGGCATGCTCTTCTCTGCTTCTAGAGAAAACCAGGATATTATCCCATGCAAAATCGTCACAACTATCCATCTCTCACGCAGACCATCCTAGTCGAACTCGACATCCCCCAAGTGCAAGCCCCAAAGGCCTAAACCAATATCAGACAAACACCCAAGGGATACCTCCTTCGAATTCAAACGACCTACGTGAGATGATACTAGTAAGATGGTCAACCAATTAAGCACTTGACCGACTCTGGCAGTCCTTGCCAGTCTTGCTCCAAAACCACCGCTGATCACATAACTGGCTTTGCTTAATCTATTAAGCACATACGAAAACTTATTTCGTGCCTCTGGGTAAACCCCGCACTTTATCAAAAACGTCTCCATACTCATGGATCACACAAACAGACTCCCAATCATCGTTGGATGCGTCAGAAGATTCTAGGCAGCTAAGCATCACTGAACCCCTAGGGTCACAAGAAATATGAGGGTCTTTCCATAACGAATCAATAGTCTAACTACCCTCCTGTCACAATCTAGGATGGCCCCATATCTAGTTAGCCAATCCATACTTAGAATTAAACCGTAGCCCATGAAGCCAAGAACAAAGGCATTGCATTCAAACTCAACGCCCAAGATAAACACTCTCAAATCTAGACAAGTCATAGAAAGATGAGCCGAACCACCGATAGGATTTGAGACTACTAAGGGATCAGTAACTAGACTAGTATCTAGGTGCAGTGTTTCAACTAATGATGTAGAAATAAACGAATGCGATGCGCCAGAATCGAATAAAGTACGGACAAGGTGATCAAACAGAAAAACTAAACTTTCAACGGAAATTGCTCTACCTCGTACTTGCAGCGGTGGGACCACGAGAGCCTGAACTTGTCCCCTTGCCTGCTCCGGTGCCATAAGAGCTTGCACCTGTCCTCCCGAGGTAGACCCTGCCCTCTGCCCCTTCTTTGGGCAGTCCTTAATAAGATGTCCCGCTTCACCACAGTGGAAACAACCAGTCTTCTTTTTCTTCCTACAATCTTTGCTTAGATGGCCGGGTGTCCCATAGTTAAAGCATTTCTTCTTCCCCTTAGCATTGTTGCCTTTGCCACCTTTCTTCTCGGGTGCCTTATTAGCATTGGCGCCCTTCTCCTCTTCATGCATGAGTGCCATGTCAACTAATCTCTCGAAGGTAGCCCCCATGGGAATGTGGGTCATAGCTAACCCATGAAGCGACTCGTTTAAACCCTTAAAAAATCATAGAGCCTTCTTTTCTGGAGTATTCACCAAGTCTAAGCCAAACCTTGCCAATTGGTTGAATTTGTTGACGTACTCTTTCACCGATAGATTCCCTTGCTTCAGCGCCAAAAACCTTTCCATGTATAGATTCTCTTCAACTCGCGAGAGAAACTTCGCCTCAAACCTTTGCCTAAAATCTGACCATGTATCGACTGGACGTCCCCCATTAGTGACCTCACACCAAAACGAGGCCTCATCCTTTATTAGCCAGGCAGCTAGCTGGACTTTTCTTCGATCATCCACTTCAAAGATTCCAAACAGTTCTTCCACCTTCTTTAGCCAGTTACGAGCTTCAACAAATGTCTCCGTCCCGTGAAAAGGTTTTCTACCCATTGCTCTAAAGTCCTTACATATTTTTGCGAAATTATTGACACGAGGAGGAGGAAGATGAGGAGCATTTGTTGGACCTACGGTGGCGGCCGTAGCCTCGAGATATTGACGAAACCAACCGGGTACATGAACACCCTCTGGTATCTCAGATGCTTCAGACATGCTGAAATGAAAAGGAAAGATTCAATACAAAAGAACCGAAGGAAGGATATATGGCTCTTGGGGTTATGCTTTCTAAAATATACATTTCTCTTGAAAATACTTTCCTTAAAACATACTTTTGAAAGTACTTCTTTATAAAAATTGTTTTGAAAAATAGTTTTTTCAAAAATTCATATCTGTTCTAGTAACCTTCAGCTCTGATACCACATGTAACACCCCACGTCCATTAATGTCACTCACAAAGGGAATGCATTAACTTCTATTGAGCGTTTTAAGTAAGTATAGAACAAAAACTTAACAACAAGACAAATATAAACAGTACTTGAAAATTTAAAACTTTATTTCATTGCAGCGGAAAACACATATGTTTGATTACATCATCAAAACCAGAGTCAAGTACAAAATATCCATCTTGACTAAATCCAAGTACATAAACTGAAAGACATAATCCCCAATACAAAATAGCCACAAATAAAAGAGAAGCTGAACTTTACTTCAGCGATCCAAGCAATCTTCTAAAAGCAGTCCAAAATCAAGCTCCACTGGTGCTAGCTCCAACCTGAGCACCTGGAGAGGGGGGGGGGGGGGGGGGGGAAGGGAAGAGATGGAAAAAGGTGGGTCAGACATAAAGTCTGGCGAGTGCTATAACTCTAACAATATAATTAACAAAGTAACTAGGCTAAGGCATAAGTTGGAAAATAAGGAAATGACCATGAACCGTTGAGTATGGCAGAGTAAATAAGGAAACAAGATGAATAACGATATCGTTAAAGCGTACCTAACCCACTAAGATAATTATTAAGCTACACCAACACTATGGATGATTGTTGTACTGCACCGCCACAAGTATACTGCACCACCACTAGTCACCCTAAGGTTGATCCCGCCTACTGACTTAATAATGATATTGGTAGTTTCGTGCACCCCTAGCTGCCTTCATAGGTGCCGTCTGCCCCTATCTCCACTAGGTGTACCAACTACCCCCAAGCGATTGGCTCCCTAACTCGTAGATACCCGTGCTGGCCCCATAGTGGGGGTGTATCACTCCCTAAAGTGGCAACCCGATACCACCAAGAATGCACGGCTTATACCTACACGATGCAACAACGTCTTACCTACCAGCCCGGGTCCACACACGCATATGAACCCGTTGGACTTGCATTGCCACCGCTAACCCGGTTTGGCCTCTTACAGTCAAGCCCAGTATGCATGTCCCATCCTCGACTTGGGTCGAGCCCACAAAGATACGTATGGGTTACTGGTTGGAACAGTCCCCCATTACTTGACACAAGCTATCCACCTAAGCTTGGTCCCCTCTAGTACATCCCACTTAACCCACTTCTTATTCATGTTTCAATTACATGTTTCACATTTTGGTTAAGTGTTTCTAATCGTATTTCCAAATGCCACCCAAGGCACCCACTAGATTCCACATGCCACCCAAGGCACCCACTTAAACCCATCATGTCCCACTACATGCTTATCTGGTTAAGTGTTTCTTAATTCATTAAGACCGTAACCTCATAAAGACCTCTCACATTAGACTGGCATTTGTGGCAGTGCCAGTCGGATTTGTCGGGCGGGTCCGGGCAGTCTTACACCACAAAAGAGCCTAACCTCGTGTCTTTACAATTGTTACGTGTTTAGTTTGTGCCTAAGACCTCTCACATTAGACTGACATTTGTGGCAGCTGGATTTGTCGGGCGGGTCCGGGCAGGCTTACACCACAAAAGAGCCTAACCTCGTGTCTTAGACGATTAATTACTCCTAATTAATCATTCCCCAATTTGAATTAGTTTCCCTATTCAAATTATCAATCAATTCAAAATTTAACGATGTCCATAATTGACTCAATTATGTCCATCCATCTATGGTATGTAAAATCATACCAATTTCACTACAATTTTATTTTATGCCTTTTAAGGCATTTATACCCATTAAATATTTTTATTATTATCCCCTTTACCCCTACGTAATACGTTTGTTCGTTTAACGTAAAAATATATGTTAGACTCGAATAGTCTAACTCATGGAATAAAGAGAAAACATCACAATATACACATAATTAAAACATAAATCTAAACATAGGGGTGAACTTGCATATGTGAATGATGTTCTACACCTAAAACTTGCATAGGCCAAAATTACAACTTGCATAAACAATATATGTCATGGATCCAAATCTAAAGGTATGAACTTGATGATAAAATGGCCACAAACTTGCATAAATAACATATGTCATAGATCTATATTTGCATAGGTAATAATCCTAAACTTGCATAACATGATTCATATACAACTCAAAAACTTACATATGTGATTTATACATCGCAACAATGGTGTAAACTAGTATCTAACATGTAGAGTATCATGTAGAATTTAGCCTATAACTTACACATGTTATAGCCTAACTTTCAATTAAATTCTCACATAAACTAGGTGTCATAACCATGTAAGTTCACATATAATTCTACCCAACTTGTGTATGATTCATGTTTAAATCAAAATCCAAACTTGCATACATATGATTTATAATATGAATCAATATAACTACTAGCATATGAAACATGGTGATTCAACTAGACATAAGCCAATCATAGGATTATAACATGGGTGATAGCATCATAACTTTACATCGTAAATAATAGCATCATAACATAATATCATAGAAATTACAATACAATTCTACAACATAATTACAACATGCAATCAACAATTCATATCATATCCAAATTATCCGCATTATAACTCAATCCAATTCATTTATTAATTATTTTGTTAAAACTATCGAACTCACAACTCAAAAGCAGTCTTGAGTTCTGAATTATGATTTCTGGAGTTGAATTAGCTCTCCCTTGAAGAAGATTCGCTGTTAGGGTTGAATAGTTCTGATTTGGTTGCTGTTCATCCTCTTTAATTTGGTGGCGGCTGCTCTAGGGTTCAAGGCAACAACATGATGGCCATAGTTTCAGTTTTAATTCTGATTTAGGGTTTGAGTCTATGGGTCTTTTTATAGAGTTTTGAATTAATTTAAGCCGTCGGATGTTCTTAGGGTTAATCAAAACCATTCGCTCATGATAGGGTGATGAGTCAGCCCTAATGACTTAGCAAGGAGTCAGAAAGGACTCAGCAACATGTGTCAGCCTGAACCAGAAAACTGTGCAGGCTCACTGCCTCGGCCTGGGCGCACTTGGCAGGTGCGCCAGTGTTAATTATTACTGGCGCACTTCCCAAGTGCGCCAGTGCAATATTTTTTTTCTTTCTCCTTTGCCACCAAACTTCGTTCGTCCATAACTCCTTCATCCGGTACCCGTTTCCCGCAAGCTCGGACTCTATTTCAACCAGAATTCCGAGACGAACACGATGGCGCAACCCTATCCCCTTAATTCTCACGTCTGAGATTAATTATTCTTTATTTTAGTTAATTCGATTATTCAAAAATCCGGGGTGTTACAGTTTGGATTTGATTTCAACGAAACTTTTCACCAGTGGTCAAGCCTACAACCATCAGGATCATAATGTCTGTAGCATTAACTAATCAGTGGAAAATCTGGCAATTGGATGTGAACAACGCTTTCCTAAATGGTGAATTATAGGAAGATGTTTATATGCAGCAGCCAAGAGGGTATATCATTGAAAAAAATAAAGGTCTTGTGTGCAAATTACACAAAGCAATTTATGGATTAAAACAGGCATCGAGGGTTTGGTACGAAAAACTGAAAGATACGTTCACCAAATTGGATTTCTCCATGACAAAATCAGACTGTTCACTTTATGTGAGGATCAAAGAAGCCACAACTATTTATATACTGGGCTATGTTGATGATATTCTCATTACTGGGAATAATAATTCTGAAATTGATGACATCATAAATTTTTTGAACAGAACTTTTTCTATCAAGGACATGGGAACCATAAACTACTTTCTGGGTATACAAGTGCAATAAAAAGTTAGCACTGAAATGTTATTGTCTCAAAAGAAGTACATATTGGAGATACTCAGACGTGCAAATATGGACAAGGCAAAACCCTTACCTACTCCTATGATAAGCAATTTGCAGTTATCTAAATTCAAAGGAGAAGCTATAGAAAATGTCAGACTATATAGGAGTATCGTGGGTGCGCTTCAATACGTAACAATTACTCGGCCAGACATTAGTTTTAGTGTAAACGAAGTGTGTCAGTACATGCACAATCCTTTATCAGAACAATGGAAGGCGGTTAAACGTATACTAAGATACTTACAAGGAACACTTGAGTATAGATTATTATTAACTGCCAACAGAAATTTGAATATAAACGCTTATAGTGATGCAGATTGGGCTTCAGACCATGATGACAGGAGATTCACGACGGGTTACTGTGTTTATTTGGGATCTAATCCAATTTCCTGGTGTTGCAGAAAACAACCAACTGTCTCTCATTCAAGTACAGAAGCAGAATATAGAGCAGTCGCCAGTACAACGGCTGAGTTAATGTGGATCGGATATTTGCTTAGGGAAATCGGAATCACCGTGGATAAGAAACCCATCATCTGGTGCGACAGTCTAAGCACTATATCTCTGTCTTCGAACCCTATTCAACACTCACGCACGAAGCACATCGATATAGACTTATACTTCGTACATGAGGAGATAGAGAGAGGGAAACTGGATATTCGGCATGTCCCTGCGCTATTTCAGCGAGCAGATGTTCTGATGAAGGCTTTATCAGCAAAAAATTATCACAGATTTAGAGCCGATTTAAGAATCGTTGTTAGTAGCAGACAATAGAAGTTGGAGCGTAAACCCTAGCTTGTTCAAGGGGGAGCCGATTTAAGAATCGTTGATGGTAGCAGACATTAGTAGTTGGAGAGTAAACCCTAGCTTGTTCAAGGGGGAGCCGATTTAAGAATCGCTGATGGTAGCAGACATTAGAAGTTGGAGCGTAAACCCTAGCTTGTTTCAAGGGGGTGAAATAAAGCCGATAGTTTTACTGAAGCGATATTATATATCATTCATTACAGTGGGCTTAGCCCTTTGTTATTTCCAAAAGCCCATGCGGCTGTTGCTATGTGTTTGCCTGTGCGGCCAGTGTGTGTTACATATAAATACACACCTTCCGTGTACAGTTTATTATTCAATTTTACATTTCATAAACAAGATTACAAAGTTCTTTTTAACATTCGGATGAAACCAAAAATATAAATCAAAGCAGAACTAAGTCTCGATGTCCTTTTTAATTCTGCTATTAGCCTATTATTATCATTCACCAAAAAACAACCAAATGTCTTTGCTTTACAATGGCTTTTTATTACCATATGGACATCTCACATCGTCACTGTAACGGCCTTTCACTACCACAACATTGTTATTGCATAGTTTTGGTTTTCATGCTTAAAGAGCGAAATAACCATCAACGTCAATAATGGTTGACATCCTATACAATTATAACAACAACGCCACAGTCAAGCTGTATCCCCAATTAATTTACGTTGCATTTCATTTTCCTGCTAATACTACTGCAGTCAATATAAATTTTCCAATACACGTCTAATTATTTGAAAATCACATGTTTGCTAAAATTCTAAGTAAAAGAACTTTTAAGTGAATAGTTTTTTTAACTTAGAAGTAATAATTAAACGTAAGAGCACCTAAAATATGTCGATGTGTCAGTGCCTTGGGAACTCATGTACTCAGCAAGATTCTGAACAAAGAACATGCATTTTCGTGCTGTATAATCCAATTATTAGAGTTGTCTCAAACTCTCAAACCTGAATTGGCACAACATAGTTGAAACACATATATTGCAACATGCCAATATGTAAAGCATATTATTAGAGAGAAGGCCAGTAAGGTTGTCATTGAGCCAGACATTATAAAATGTATATGGAAGTTAAAATTAAAACGAAACGTTGTTGAATAAAACCACAAATTCACACTATAACTTAAAAGCTGCTAAAAAGCCCGAATTTTTTTTTTGTCAATTTGAACGAATTTTGGATCTAATGGTGTAATTCATAGGCGCATAATCCCACATATTCTAAGAGCATCTTCAACAGTTCGGGGTGTGGATTTTCAATTTTTTGCACCTCGAATTGTTGAAACTGAAGATTCCCCTATAATTTTTGAAACTGATGTTTGTTCAACAGACGCCTGAGGTGCTTGTTGAACAAACGCAAAAAATTAAAAAAATAAAAGTGGGACAAGCAGCTCTGAATTACATTACAAGTGGCGGCATGTGTTGGGAAGGACTAAAATATTGCAAATCAAATCCCCTATCCCTTGTATCCAATCAACTAGGACCCTATGATTTCCAACTTTTTGCAATTAAATCCATTTTTTCTTTCTGATTTAATTGCAAAAATAAGAAAATTAGGATTTATGATTGGCTCAATTCTAGGGGACAGAGAAATCTAGATACAGAGGACTTGCTCTCCAAATATGGTGGGGTTTGAAATTAATCCCAAGCGTTTATTTAAGTAATGATCTAGAAACAAACGCCTGAATAGTTTGCAGATTCCATAACTATTCCCTCGAACAAGTTGTTGTTTCTACACACTATTGGGACCGTTTTGGGTTCGGATTTCGAAAATTTGGAAATCTCGGCATCAGTTGGAGCTGCTTACATTGTATGACCAGGAGCACACTCTATACCCTTAATTTCCGGGCTGAAAGAATTTTGGAATTTAAAATAGGACATACAACTTTCTCAGTTTACACGTTCATTTTTTTTAATGAATAACAACTCTTCAAATATACAATCCTATTTCAAAATAGTATGGCAAAGTAAACGAACAATTCAACAACACCTTCATCTATGACATTTTGGTGTGTGATCCATATACGATTTATGGCTGAAACCATAATTTTAAAATGATATTAGAAGGCAAATAAAATGATAATAACATTAGTTCTAATTACTCAAAACATCGGTGATCCAATTAGTGCAAACATCGAAGCACCTGAGCCCTTAATAGCTTCTCAGATATTGATTTTTTTATTTCTTTCATGTAGTTCTTTTAATTTTTTCTTCTTCTGTGGTGCATGTAATTCTTTAATTACTTTTCTTGGTGCTTAGTGTCATTCCATCGAATTATTTACTATTTTTTTTCACTTTATTTTTGTATAAAGTTTTGTGTTTTTTACTATCTTGAGGAAAACCGACAATTTTATTGTATTCCAACCGGGACATCGTTGGGATGGGTTGGTTGGGATTTTGAAGTGCCGGCTGAGACTTTGACCCTTGATTTTAACATAAAACAGTTCCAACAATGCCTGTCTGAATAAAGTGGACAAACCTGTTTGAATACTCATGTTTCTTTCTTATGCATAATTATTGGAAATAATCTTAGTTTTTCAGAAAACAATTAATTGTATTGTTAAATTAGCAATTGTATTAATGAATTGAATAAATTAAGGGAAAGTCTAGAATTCCTATTTTAGAGATTCTAGGTAATGCTTTCCTAGAATACTCTAGAGAGTGCACTGCATTATAAAAGTAAGGTAATCAAGCTGATGGATGTAAGCAATCAAAGTTTGTAATCAAAAGGCAAGCAATAAAAATTTCCTTCATATTAAATAAACTCACTTAAAATTCCTTCTTCTTCTTAAAAATTCCTAACAGTGGTATCAGAGCTTTAGATTCTTACAATTAAAAAAAAATGCAAAGTAATGGCATCTCCAAGCAATACTTCAGCAAACATCAACTCCATCTATAGCAGTGTCCAAGTTTCTTTATTTGAAGGAGAAAATTATGATTTTTGGCAGTAAAAATGGAGACTTTATTCACCTCGTTGAATGTCTTGGAATTCATCAAACAAGGATATGAGGACTCAATAGTTGCAGCAGAACGTACAGCAGCCCAAACTGAAGTATTAAAAAAGATAAAAAATCACAGATGCTGGAGTTCTTGGAATGATTCAAACAGGAGTGTCAAACACCATATTCCCAAAAATTAAGAGAGCAAAAATAGTCAAGGAAGCATGGGAAACCTTGCAACAAGAGTTTGAAGGGGATTCAAAGGTGAGAACTGTCAAACTTCAATATCTAAAGAGAGATTTTGAAAATGAAAAAATGAAAGAAAATGAAAGTTTGAATGAGTATTTTAATAGGCTGTCCGAAATAGTAAATCAAATAAAGTCTCATGGAGATATAATTGACGATCGTAGAATTGTTAATAAAATTTTGATAAGCTTAACTGAAAATTTTGATCCTATGGTGGCTGTTATAGAAGAAACCAAAGATTTTTCAAACATGACCATTCAAGGATTGATGAGTTCACTTAGATCTTACGAGCAAAGGTTGTTACTCCGTATAGAAAAGACGGTTGAAAACGCGTTTCAGTCCAAACTCACCACTCAATGCAACAATGACAAAACAATAAAGCAAAATAATGGTGATTCTTCTAGAGGTGGCAGATTTGGCAAAGGAAGGGGAAGAAATTCACGTGAAAGAGGTCGAGGCACCTATGGCGGAAGAGGAAGTGTTGAAGGAACAAATAAATGGTGTGGAATTTGCAAAAAAAGTTCTAATGAAGAAAAGGATTGCTGGAACAAAGGTAAGACACAATGTCATAACTGCAAAAGGTTCGGGTACATTCAAAAGGACTGTCACTTTGGGAAGCCACAAAACAACATTTGCCGGAGCGGAAAATATGGAAGGGAGCTTGTTCTTTGCTTGTCAAAATGAACTAAAGAATATAAGAATATATGGTACCTGAACAGCGGATGTAGCAATCATATGACAGGAGACAAAAATGCATTCATTGACATAGACCCTTCATTTGGTTCGAAAGTTAAACTTGGTAATGGAGAGTATGTCGAAGTTGAAGGCAAAGGAAGCATTGGAGTTGCAACAAAATAGGGAGGTAAAGTTATTCATGATACCTTTTATGTTCCTAAATTAGATGAGAATTTGTTGAGCATTGGACAACTTTTAAGGCATGGTTATTCTCTTCAATGTGAGAATCGAGAATGCAAAATCTTTGATTCAAAAGGAAAAGCTGCTGCTGTAATAAAAACGACAAAAAATAGAAGTTTTCCCCTCCATCTCAGTTATGAGAAAAATCGTAAATTCATGGCAAAAATAGAAGATGACACTTGTTTATGGCATAAGAGACTTGGGCACTTGAACTACAATAGTCTCACATTGCTTTCACAAAAAAAGATGGTGTACGGGTTGCCAACAATAAAAAAAGAAGAACACGGAGTATGTGAAGGATGTGTACTTAGCAAACATCATCGGCAACCGTTTCCAAAGGAAGGATCAAGAAGAGCCAAAGAAGTATTGGAATTAGTACACACGGATGTATGTGGTCCTATGAGCACATTATCTCATGCTCAAAACAGGTACTTTATTTTGTTCATTGATGATTTGACCCGCATGACATGGGTATATTTTATGAGACAAAAATCTAAAGTTTTTGTTATATTTAAGAAGTTTAAAGCTTTTGTTGAGAAACAAAGTGGCAGGTCCATAAATATTTTGAAAAGTGACAGGGGAAAGGATTATAACTCCAATGATTTTGATAATTTTTGTGAAGAAGAAGTTGTGGAGAGGCAATTAACCATTAGGTATACACATCAGCAAAACGGTGTATCCGAAAGGAAGAATCAAACAGTGATGGAGACGGCTAAATCAATGTTGTTTGAGAAAGGCATGCCTAAAGAATTTTGGTCCGAGACTGTAAATGCAGCTGTGTATTTGCTGAATAGATGTCCAACAAAAACTGTATGGAATATGACGTTGTTAGAAGCGTGGAGTGTAAGAAAGCCTTCATTGAATCATCTTAGACTTTTTGGGAGTATTTGCTATGCCCAAATTCCTAAAGAAAAAAGGATAAAGCTTCAAGAAGCAAGTGAAAGATGCATTTTTATTGGCTATAGTTCTATCTCAATGGGTTACAAACTTTACAACTTGAAGACGAAGAAAGTAATCATAAGTAGAGATGTTGTATTTGATGAGAAGGCGTCTTGGAATTGGCCAAAGGAGAAAGTGGAGGATAAAACCATTCCAGCAGTAATTTTAGAACAAAATCCAACTACACTTGCAAATAATCAATGTGATTCATCTACACCAAGTTCTCCGTCTAGCACTTCATCCTCAACAAGCCATAATTCATCATCTCCATGCTCAACCCCAATAAAAATGAGGAGTTTGGATGATATTTTTGCTAGGTGCAACTATTGCGCTATGGAACCAGAAAATTTTAAGAAGAGGTTAAGGAAGATGCTTGGAGGAAGGCAATGCAAGAAGAGATGGATGCACTTGAAAGGAACAAAACATGTATGTTGGTTGATAAGCCAAAAGACAAAGAAACCATTGGAGTAAAATGGATCTACAAAGTGAAGCATAATCCAGATAGTTCAGTTCAAAAGAACAAATCGAGACTCGTTGCAAAGGGCTATTCTCAACAGCTCGGTATTGACTACGAAGAGACATTCGCTCCTGTGGCACGTCTTGACACCATTAAAGCTTTAATATCACTTGCAGCCCAAAAAGAGTGGAAGTTTAATTAGCTAGATGATAAATTGGCATTCTTGAATAAAGAATTGAAAGAAGAGGTTTATGTGGAGCAGCCTCAAGGATTTGAGATTGAAGGGCAAGAAGGAAAAGTTTACAAATTAAAGAAAGCGCTTTATGGGCTAAAACAAGCACCACGAGCATGGTATAGCAATATTGACAATTAATTTATGGAGAAAGGCTTTGAGAAGAGCAAGAATGGGGCCTACTTTGTATGTCAAACAGCAAGCCAGCCTACTTTCTCGGTTCATGAATGATCCAAGTCATACCAATCTAGGTGCAGCAAAAAAGGTACTGAGATATATTCAAGGTACTTTGGACTATGGGATCAAATATGAAAATAATGTTGAAATTGTTTTATTTGGGTTTTGCGATAGTGACTGGGGAGGAAGTATAGATGACATGAAAATACTTCTGGATATGTGTTTTCACTTGGATCAGGATCATTTTCTTGGTGTTCGAAGAAGCAACAAACAGTTACTCAATCTTTTACAAAAGCTGAATATATTTCAGCTAGCCTAGCTACCCAACAAGCAATATGGCTGAAGAAAATACTAAATGATTTTGGTGAGAAACAAGAAGCTGTGACTATCCATTGTGACAACAAATCAACCATTGCTATAGCAAAGAATCGAGTCCATCATGGAAAAACAAAGCATATAGTCATCAAACATCATTTCATTCGAGAAGCAATTGAAAATGAAGAGGTGCAGCTGAATTTTTGCAAAACAAATAATCAAGTTGCTAATATTTTCACAAAAGAATTGAAGCATGATGATTTTAAAAGATCGCGAGACATGCTTGGAGTTCAAAAACCAAGCTTACGAGAGAATATTGGAAATAATCTTGGTTTTTCAGGAAACAATTAATTGTATTGTTAAATTAGCAATTGTATTAACGAATTGAATAGATTAAGGGAAAATCTAGAATTCCTATTTTAGGAATTCTAGATAATTCTTTCCTAGAATACTCTAGAGAGTGCACTGCATTATAAAAGCAAGGTAATCAAGCTAATGGATGTAAGCAATCAAAGTTTGTAATCAAAAGCAAACAATAAAAATTTCCTCCTCATTAAAATAAACTCTCTAAAAAGTTCCTTCTTCTTCTTGAAAATTCCTATCAATAATCCATGTATACTCAGTAACCATTAGCCATGAGTTTCTCAAGCGATAATATGAATATTAGATGATGATACGAAGCATGTTTATTACATGAAAATGGATTTCACTCTTCAAATTTAATATAGAAGCATACTTGATAAAATACATATAAATTCATATGGCAACTAGTTAAATAGTGTAGAAATATGACCACACATACGTGCACAATATTCAAATACTATATCACTATTCTTATATTATAACATAAATTTTTACCAACGATGCTTGTCTGAATAGAGTGAACAAACATAGTGCTTGTAAAAACAACAGTTTATGTGGATCATAACAGTACATCTCACCTCTTATTCTCACATATATAGTATGTCTGGCACAAACGATGAAACACTACACATCACTATTTCCAGAAATTCCCACAAAACATAAAGTGGTTTATATTTTGACATTGTCATAGCGAATTCTGTATCCAACAGCTGCAGATCCACCAATCACACGAATGCTGTTTTTGCAGTCTTTTTTGATAGCCTTTATCGCCTTCTCTAGGTATTTCGTGCATGTTTGCACATTTGTTCTCAGGGAAGAAAAACATGATGCCCTCCCAAATATTCTAGGACCTGATATACTATGTATTTCATGCTCAAAGTTACCATCAATCGGTGTCTTTTCCTTCAGTTCATTAACGACAATTTCTACGTTGTTGATGAACAAGTTTTTTCTTTGATTGTTGAATCTGGTTCTTCTTCCACATTGAGTGAATTTACATTTACATTCACCGATACTTGGTCAAATATCAAAGCGAACACCAATGTTGCTTTTGTAGATAATAACTTCATTTTTTTTTTGCTTCTTCAGAAGTTTACGCTTATATGTAAATTCTAGTTTGCTGCAAAAAAATTGTAATGTTGTGTGGTCTTATAGAGTGGTGAAGCTACATCTATTTATAGCTATTATACGCGTTTGCTTATGATATGTGACCTAGAAATGGTTATATATGTTTTTGGCTGTTTGCATCTTTTTATTTTTATTTTTGGTTGCGAAGACCAATTCATACTTCATATTTACACAGTGCATAGTGCATGATTAAGAACCCTTCTACTATTCTAATACACGTTTCTTTCTTGTGGAGTTTCGAATAAACTTATGTTAATTAATTTATTTTGTCTAGTTTTCCTAACTATTTTGGCTTCTTCATTTTGTTTCTTGTCATAATTGTTGAGATGTTTTTTATTTGATTTTTCAGATGGTGTAGTTGAATTAGTCAACAGTTATACTTAGTCTTAACTACTAATTAATATTATGTTTTATGTTAAATTAAAGTTTGTTCTTTTGTATTCATGTCAATTAGGATTTTGTAGTCGTTTGAATATATGTCTACTGGAATGCTGAGGAGGATACTTATCCTTACAGAATGTCATCAAACATATATATTGACACTTCGCTTCATATATATATATATATATATATATATATATATATATATATATATATATTCAATGCTTCAACTATGTAACTATTCAAGATATGCATATTGTTTGGATACCACGGTCTATCGTTTTGATTACCAACATATAGTTGTTGGATTTAACATACACAAAACAATTTACTGATATTTAGCTATTGAAGTTCATCATAGATATTTCAGTTTGTAGGGTATTCATTCTCTTACCGACTGATATCCATTTCAGTCTCGGTATTTTTGAACCAAAAGAGAGCTACAACATAAAAGAAATTTTTATTCTTCCTGATCTCAGATTGAAATCAAACGGTTGTATCCATGTTGTAACATGGATGTGGTTATCAGTTAGGGAAAACTTTGAGCTCCAAGAATTCCTTTAATGACCTCCAAATTTCCTGATCAGAATTTAAGGGATACTTCTCCTCCTCCCTCTATTTCAAGTCCCAATCCTCGTCTCTCGTCTCTTAACCATAAAGATAAACCACCAGATGTTGACTCAGATGGGTTTCAAATGGTTAAATCCGGAAAAAGAAACCCCCCATTTTGCTAAAATCAATAGACAGTCCAATGCTAACAGTAATTCCCAAGTAAATTATGGTCAAAACCAGAGGGAAAAGCTTCAGAATGGCAAGAATTCAAACATGCAGAACCAGATCAAGAATCCGTTGTGGAATAAACCGTTTAATCACGAAGGAGCAAACAACTATGTTAATCAAAAGGTTAATAGACCGTCATCAACATGGGCAAATATGGTTAAAAATGGTGGTTTTTCTTCTAATTTTGATCTTGAGTATATTTCTCCTATGAAGATTGGAGATAAGAAGATAGTAGTGGTGAAAGAAGAAGCAAATAACTGAACTATCGAAAAATGGAGTAATTCAATTGTGGCTTGCGTGGTGGGTCCAAGAACATATTATTATCACTTTAGAAATTTCGTGGAAAAAACATGGTGTCCAACAGGTTTCTTTGAAATCTTTACTAGAGATAATGGATTCTTTATTATTAGATTCTCAAACAGTTCAGATTGCAAAAGTTGTGGGGGGTGGACCATACTTTATTGGGGGAAACTGATTATCTTAAAGAAATGGAATAAGAGAATGATTCTTGATAGGGATGTTATATCCACTATGCCAATCTAGATCCGCCTTCCAGAATTGAACCTACTACTCTGGGGTAAAGAAATCTTTAGCGCAATAGCTAGTCTAGTAGGAATCCTATTAAAATTAGATGAACCTACAGCTAAAGAGACTAGACTCAGTTATGCACGTATCTTAGTTGAAATTAAAGCAGATTCAGATTTGCCGAATGAAGCCCACATAACATTACATGATGGGGAATCAATCATTCAACCTATTACTTATGAAGGAATACCTCCAAGATGTTCGAAATGCGTTTGTTTTTGGGCATGTTACTGAAAAATGTTCTACAAAACAGGTCTGGCAAGAAAAGATTATTCAAAAAGAAGCCATTTCGAAAAACAGTGCAGAAAATCAAGATCCGAAGAGCTCTGATCCTGAGATAGAAATTGGAAACACTTCAAATGTTGAAGAAGAATCAGAGCAAATGGAAGAAATTGTTGCTGAATAAATTCAAGATTTGACTGACGAAAATAAAAACTCTTCAAATATCAGGGAAAAAGATCAAGGTAACATTTCTAAGAAAGTAGTTTTCTTTGAGAAATTCAAAAATCCTTTAGTTTCAAACAAAACAGATTCTGGTAAAGAAAATGCCCAAAATCAGAATAGCAATTTCGAAAAAATTGATTTAGCCAAAGACATAAATCTGCAAAACACTTTCTTGGATGAGTCTTCAATGTTTGAAGGCAATTTCAAAGCAAAGCAACCAGAAAAAATGAAAACAGGGGATAAAGTACCACAGTTCGTGAGCCAACTTCCCCAAAGTTTGACTCAAGTATTATTACAGACCAAACATTGAATGATAATGGTTTAAATCCTAAAACTGCTTGTCTCGAGAACATTGGGTTGAATCAGGTCTCCGACGAGAAGAGGGATAAGATCGTTGAGGATGCTGCACTTTTATTGTAACAACCCGTATTTTCAATAACCTGTAATAACATAAATCGAGGCAGAATTTAATTCTAAAATGGGAATCAAGGGAAACGGGCTATGCCATTGTGTTCGTCTCGGAAAAATACGCGAAATAGAGTCCGAGTTTTCGAAAATCGAAGTCCGTATGACCAAGATATGGCCTCGCGAAGTTTCACGAAAATTCCCAAATTAAAGTATACTTAATTAAGTGAAATGGGTTGTGTATATATATATATATATATATATATATATATATATTGATATATATATATATATAATTGAAAATTTAATAAATAAATATGCAAAAATGCTCAAAACAGCGAATTGGGAGAGGGGAATAACCGAACCGGCCGATTTTTGAAGTCGACCCGAGCCCGCTGGGTCGACTAGGGGTTAATCCAGGGTGTTTGGCTGTCAACCCGTGGGCCGATTCGCTCAAGTGCAGATTTTGCATTTGAATGGTTCTCATGGTCCATCTTTAATCTAAAGGCCCTAGATGGTTCCTACACTTGACTTCTTCCCCAAGACATGCTTTGATGGCTTGGATTGAATCTAGGGTTAATCCTATGGCCTAAAACACTTGCCTAATCTATAAATAAGACCCTAACCTACCCTAATTCATTCATAATTAAACCTAGTGACTAAACTATGGCAAAATGCTAGCTCTCATGGCCTCCACTAATTTTATGAAGAGGGTTGCATACTAATCACTCTCTAATCAACTTCTAATCCCTTCTTAGCATCTTAATCTTCTTCATTTGGTGTTCAAAGTTGCTAGTTGTGAGTTTCTATCACTTTGATGATCTTTTGGTAAACTAATTAGATGAGATGTGATGAGATTTATGGTTTTGTATGTGGGTTAATGAGCTTTGAATCATATGATATGATGTTAGCATTAATCTTATGTTTATGCATGTTGAGTATGTAAGCTTATGCAAGTTTAATATGATGTATGTTATGTTTGCATGATGATAAATATGCAAGTTGTGGGTTATGTAATCATATGCATGTTATGCAAGTTCATGGTAATATGCTATGCAAGTTACATGTTTGTTAATATGCAAGTTACATGTTTGTTAATATGCAAGTTACATGTATGTAAATATGCAAGTTACATGTTTGTTAATATGCAAGTTACATGTTTGTTAATATGCAAGTTACATGTATGTAAATATGCAAGTTACATGTTTCTTTATATGCAAGTTACATGTTTGTTAATATGCGAGTTACATGTATGTAAATATGCAAGTTACATGTTTATTAATATGCAAGTTCATGATGACACATTATGCAAGTCTATAAGCTAATATGCAAGTTTGTTATGCAAAATGAATATGTAAGTTATGTGACATATTATATGCAAGTTATGTGACATGTTATGCAAGTTCATATGCAAGTTATGTGTTTGTTAATATGCAAGATGGCACCTTTGAAACATGTTCATTCATATGCAAGTTGACACCTTTTATATGTGTTATATCATGAACGAAATTACGTGGGAACGATGGGGTAATTAAATGCATAAGTTAATAAGATTGTGTGAAATTAATATAATTATGCATAACACAAAATAAATAAACATAGTATGGGAATTTGCCTATTTGGTTAGGTGTACCCATACTATGTGTTAGGAATTTACCTATTGAGTTAGGTCTACCCCATGGGAATTTACCTATTAAGTTAGGTCTACCCATGTTAAGAAAACTTGATTAATTAGGGATAATTAATATAAAATTATGAGGGTGATTAATTAGGTGTAATTAATTGACTAAGACACGAGGTTGGACTCAGTTGTAGCGTAAAACTGCCCGGACCCAACCGGCTTAACCAGTTGCTACAAATGTTAGCCCAATGTGAGAGGTCTTAGGCACAAACTAAATACGTAATTAATGTAAAGACACGAGGTTAGACTCTGTTATGACATAAGGCTGCCCGGACCCAACCGGCTTAACCAGCGGTCATAAAAGACAGTCTAATGTGAGAGGTCTTTACAAAGGTTACGTTCTTAATTAATTAATTAAGAAACACTTAACCACATTAGCATGTAGAGGGACATGAGGGGTTAAGTGGGTGCCTCGGGTGGCATGAGAAAATCTAGTGGTTGCCTTGGGTGGCAATAGAAAATACGATTAGAATACTTAACCAAAATAGAACATGTAATTAAAACATGATTAAAGGGTTAAGTGGGATATACTAGAAAAAGGGACAAGCTTAGGTGGGTAGCTTGTGGAGGCCCATTTCAACCAGTAACCCATACGTATCTTTGTGGGCTCGACCCATGTCGAGGACGGGACACGCATACTGGGCTTGACTGTAAGAGGCAAACGGGTTAGCGGTGGCAACGCAAGTCCAACGGGCTTCATATGCGTGAGTGGGCCCGGGCTGGTAGGTAAGCCGTTGTTGCATCGAGTAGATATAAGCCGTGCACCTTTAGTTTCATCAGGTTGCCACATTGGGGAATGATACATCCCACGGTGGGGCCAGCACGGGTATCTACGTTAGGGAGCCGATCGAATGGGAAGTAGTGTGTACACCTAGTGGATTGTAGGGCCCCGTGGCGCCTACTTGGTCACCTAGGGGTACGCAGGTACTAATTAGTAAATTTTATAAGTCCTTGGGTGGGATCAACCTTTAAGTTAGGAACGACTGGTGTGGTGCAGTTTAGTAATTTACCTTAGGGAGGGTAGATGCGTCTTTATCCTTTATCTTCGTTTAGTTGACTGCTTAGGGTAGCCATTCATCCCTATATGTTACCGTATATCAGTTTATATCTTCTCTGGTTACTTTAACGATTGTATTGTTAAAGTTATAGGACTCGCTCAGACTTATGTCTGACCCTGTTGTTTTTATCTTTTTCCCAACCCTCAGGTCCTACGGTGGATCCTAGCAGTAGTGGAGCTTGATCGGATTGCTGTTCCAGTCTTTAGGAGCTTGGATAGATGTAAAGCTCCAGTTATCCAGTTATCTTTTCTTTTGTTTGGCTATTGTATGAGAGTGGGATTATGTACTTCTTTATTTTGATGGATATTGTACTTGACCTTTATTGTGGTTTTATGATGTAACCAGACATGTTTTACTTCCGCTGTTATGAGATGATGTTTTAAAATTTCAAGTACTATTTATATCTGTCTTGTTGTAATTTTTCTGTTCTATATTCACTAAAATACTCCACCGATGCTATGGCATTCCCTTAGTGAGTGATCATAGCGGGAGTGGGGTGTTACACGTGGTATCAGAGCTTAAGGTTACCAGAACAGATAAATTTTTTGAGAAAAACTACTTTCTAAGAGTATTTTCGAAGAAAGTATTTTTAAAAGCATGTCTTCTAAGAGAAAAAGTTTTTGAAAAAGAAAAGCATAATCCCCAATAGCCATATCTTTATCTTTCGGAATCTCCTTTTTGAATCTTTCCTCTTTCGTTTCAGCATGGCTGAAGATCTTAACATCCCGGAGGGTTTAGTTATACCACTATGGTATAGGAGGTTGCAAGAGGCTAGGGCCGCGGCTGCGGGTCCGGCCAATGCTACTACACCAGAGACAACCGCTCCTCCTCCTCAGCCTAGAGTGGATAATTTTGCTAAGGTTTGCAAGGAGTTCAAGGCTATAGGAGGAAAACCTTTTCTTGGTTCAGAGACTTTCGTAGAGGCTAGAGATTGGCTTAAGGAAGTGGAAGAGTTGCTAGATATCTTTGAAGTGGAAGAGGGAAAGAAAGTCAAGTTGGCGGCTTGGTTAATGAAGGAGAGGCCTCATTCTGGTGGGAGGTCACTAATGGAGAACGCCCTGTTGACTCTTGGGCAGATTTTAAGCAAAGGTTTGGGGCTAAGTTTCTCTCAAGGGCGGAAGAGAATCTGTTTATGGAGAAGTTCTTGAATTTGAAGCAAGGGAATCTCACGGTGAAAGAATATGTCAACAAATTCAATCAATTAGCAAGGTTTGGCATAGAGTTGGTGAATACACCGGAGAAGAAGGCTTTGAGGTTCGTTAGAGGCTTGAACGAACCATTGCAAGGAATAGCTATGACTCACATTCCTATGGGGGCCACTTTTGAGAAGCTTGTCTACATGGCACTTATGCATGAGGATGATAAGAATTCTAAGGCACCAGAGAAAAAGGGGGATCAGAAGAAACCGCAACAGCAACAACAAGGCAAGGGCGGAAAAGGCAATGGTGACAAAAAGAAGACGAAGAAGAAGTGCTTCAATTGTGGAACACCAGGACACCTCAGTAAGGATTGTCGCAAAAAGAAGAAGACCGGTTGCTTTCATTGTGGTGAAGCAGGGCATCTTGTGAAAAACTGCCCAAAGAAGGGGCAGAAGACGGGGTCTACCTCAGGAGGCCAGGTGCAAGCTCTTATAGCTCCACCTCAGTCAGGGGGGCAAGTTCAGGTTCTCTCAGTTCCACCGATTCAGCAGAGAGGTAGAACTATTTCCGTTGAAAGTCTGGTTTTTCTGTTTGATCATCCAGTTCGTACTTTGTTTGACTCTGGCGCATCGCATTCTTTTATCTCATCATCGTTAGTTGAGTCACTGCACTTAGACACCAGTCTAGTTGATGATCCCTTGGTTGTCTCAAACCCAATTGGGGGCTCCATATATCTGTCTATGATATGTTTGGGTTTGAAGATTTCTATACTTAGCGTTGAGTTTAGATGTGATGCTTTTGTATTGGGCTTCACGGGCTATGGGTTGATCTTGGGCATGGACTGGTTATCCAGTAATGGTGCCGTTCTTGATTGCGAAAGGAGAGTTGTCAGGCTCATGACCCGCTTGGGTAACACTCTCGAGATCTCTTGCAATCCCATGGAATCTGTTTTGCTAAGTTATCTTGAATCGCTCGATGCTTCGGTCGAAAGTTTGTGTTCTGTCAGAGTAGTCCGGGAATATCCGGATGTGTTTGAAGAAGTAAAGGGTTTGCCTCCGAAGCGGGAGATAGATTTCCGAATTTATGTGGTGGATAATGCCAAACCAGTGTCTTTGCCAGTACGCCACATGGCTCCTCGTGAGAGAAGAGAACTTCATAAGCAAGTAGGGGAGTTGCTTGAGAAGGGGTTCATAAGGCGAAGTATATCGGAGTGGGGAGCTCCAGTAGTGTTTGCCACGAAGGCGGATGGGTCCCTCAGACTTTGTGTGGATTATAGGGAACTTAATAAGCTCACGAAGAAGAATAGACACCCATTACCGAGGATAGATGATCTCTTTGATCAGTTGGTTGGCGCGTCAGTATTTTCGCAGATGGACTTAGCTACAGGGTTTCATCAGTTAAGAGTGGCGGAGGACAGTATAGAGAAGACTGCTTTCCGGACTCCGGATGGTTTTTATGAGTGGCTAGTGATGCCATTTGGGTTGACAAACGCCCCCGCATACTTTGTTGATCTCATGAGTAGAGTGTTCAGAGAGTATCTGAATAAGTTTGTAGTAGTTTTTGTGGATGACATCTTGGTCTTTTCCAAGAATGAAGAAGAGCATGCCTTACATCTCAATGAAGTGTTGGAGACTCTTCGAGCGCATAGTCTTAAAGCTAAATTCTCTAAATGCCATTTTTGGAGAAGAGAAGTGCGATTCTTAGGGCATGTGGTCTCTAAGGAAGGGATAGCTGTGGATCCCGCAAAGATAGTATCTATCCAGGATTGGAAAGTTCCTAGAAATGCTACCGAGGTAAGAAGTTTCTTGGGGTTGGCAGGATATTATAGGAAGTTCATCAAAGACTTCGCGAAGATATCAGCCCCATTAACCCGCTTGACGAAGAAGAATCTGGTTTTCTCATGGGATGTAGATTGTGATGATGCTTTCCGACGGTTAAAGAGAGCTTTGACCACCGCTCCAGTTTTAGTGCTTCCAGATGGGAGTAAGCCGTTTGTTGTTTATACCGATGCTTGTGGAATAGGATTAGGCGCAGTCTTGATGCAGGAGGGAAGGGTAATAGCCTATGGAGGGAGACAATTGAGAGTGCATGAGAAGAATTACCCTACCCATGATCTAGAGTTGGCCGCGATTGTTTTCGCACTTAAGTCTTGGCGCCATTATCTTCTTGGTGAGAGATTCGAGTTGTTCACCGACCATAAATCATTGAAGTACTTATTCTCTCAGAAGGATTTAAACTTAAGACAGCAAAGGTGGATGGAGTTCTTAGCATCCTATGATTTCGAGATAGCGTATACCCCTGGTAAGGGTAACGTGGTGGCAGACGCCTTAAGTAGAAAAAGGCTATCTTTGAGTCCATTGTTCGTGGAACGACGAAGCTTGGAGTTTCTTTCTTTGTTTGACTTCAGACCTTCTGTTGATTTTGTACCTGGTTTGTTGGCATCCTTGGAGGTTAGACCTACTCTTTTGAGACGGATTGGCGAGGCTCAGCGAGACGACCCACAGTTGGTTGTGTTGGTAGAGAAGCTTATAAGAGGGGAGTCGTCCAGCCATTTGGGTAGATACACCATAGATGATAAGGGATGGTTGCATAGAGACGGTAGACTTTGTGTACCGCAAGATGAGGGTTTGAAGAAGGCTATTTTGGATGATGCACATCGTTCAAGAATGACTATTCATCCCGGTGGAGACAAAATGTACCAAGACATGAAGAGAGTTTTCTTTTGGGCCGGTATGAAGAAAGATGTGGCCGAGTATGTGGCTAGATGCTTAGTGTGCCAACAAGTTAAAGTGGAGCAAAGGAAACCCGGTGGGTTGCTACACCCATTGGAAGTTCCACAGTGGAAGTGGGATAGTGTCCCGATGGATTTCATCGACGGGTTACCGAGATCGAGGAAGGGCAATACGGGAATTTGGGTTGTGGTAGACAGACTTACAAAGAGTGCCCATTTTATACCCGTAAAGAGTAAGAGGACCGCTCCATGGCTTGCTTCAGTCTATGTTAGAGAGATTGTTAGATTGCATGGCGTACCATCTAGCATTGTGAGTGATCGAGATCCTATTTTCACTAGTGAGTTTTGGAGAAGTTTGCAAGAGGCGGTAGGGACTCAGTTGTGTTTGAGCACCGCATATCATCCTCAGACGGACGGTCAGACCGAGAGGGTGAACCGTATCTTAGAAGATCTTTTGAGGCTTTGTATCTTGGATTTTGGAGGTACATGGGAAGAACATCTTCCTTTGGTGGAGTTCGCATATAATAACAGCTTTCAGTCCAGTATTGGTATGGCTCCTTTCGAAGCTCTTTATGGAAGGCCTTGTCGATCTCCTACATGTTGGTGGGAATCTACGGATAAGATCTTGCTTGGGCCGGATATGGTTAGAGAGACTTCAGAGAAGATTGATTTAATTCGAAAAAGGATGAAAGCAGCGCAAGATAGACAGAAATCTTATGCGGATCGGAGAAGGACGGATCTTGAGTTTGAGGTTGGGGACATGGTTTTTGTCAAAGTATCTCCATTGAGAAATGTTGTTCGCTTTGGGTCCGTAGGGAAGTTAGCACCGAGATTTGTTGGGCCGTTTCCTATTAAGGAAAGGATTGGACGGATGGCATATAGGGTGGAGTTGCCCGACAGACTTAGTGGTGTTCATGATGTATTCCATGTATCACATTTGAGGAAGTGCTTACATGAGACCGCGGAGGTGGTAGAGCCGAGCTTGCTTAGAGATGTAGAGGTAGAGCGTGATGCGACGATTCGACGAGCTCCTACTCGCATCCTTGGGTCAGAAACTAGGAAGTTGAGGAACAGAGAAGTTCAGCTAGTTAAAGTGCAATGGGGAGATGACGAAAGCAATGCTACTTTGGAGACGGAAGCAAAGATGCGTTCTTTGTATCCATTTCTTTTTGAGAGTATGTCTTTTAACTTCTCCTTTATTGCTTGTCTAGTACTTATCTTATCTTTAGTATATCCTCTCGCTAATACCTATGACCTTTAGATAGGGTAAAACCTATGGTTGAGACATGTGTTTGAAACATGTTATGGTTGATGGATGCATATGGATGCAATTGTTTGCTAGTGGTTGCTCGTGGATGCATATACACACACATTAGGCACTAGATCGGCTCAGTCACTTCATGTTGCATATTGCATAAATGGATGTGGTAGTTAGATTGATGGATGTATCATGGCTGTGTTATCATATGGATGATGCATTTTTGTGTATGGTTGTGCACGCATGTAGAAATTTGTATGTGTCAATAGGGTTTCACATACATATTGGATGCATGGCACTATCATGGTTTGCATTAAGGAGGTTTACTGTATCAGTAACCGCCTGATTTTCGCATTAGGTAAGTACATATACACACACTTTTGCATATATCCATCCAGCATTTAGAATCTTGTAAGGACAATGATTGCTCGTGGATGATGCTTTGAGTAGATGGATGATTGGATGGTAGGATACGTTCTTCCTAACTTGAAGATTTCGGGGACGAAATCCTTTAAGGAGGGGAGAATGTAACAACCCGTATTTTCAATAACCTGTAATAACATAAATCGAGGCAGAATTTAATTCTAAAATGGGAATCAAGGGAAACGGGCTATGCCATTGTGTTCGTCTCGGAAAAATACGCGAAATAGAGTCCGAGTTTTCGAAAATCGGAGTCCGTATGACCAAGATATGGCCTCGCGAAGTTTCACGAAAATTCCCAAATTAAAGTATACTTAATTAAGTGAAATGGGTTGTGTAGATATATATATATATATATATATATATATTGATATATATATATATATATAATTGAAAATTTAATAAATAAATATGCAAAAATGCTCAAAACAGCGAATTGGGAGAGGGGAATAACCGAACCGGCCGATTTTTGAAGTCGACCCGAGCCCGCTGGGTCGACTAGGGGTTAATCCAGGGTGTTTGGCTGTCAACCCGTGGGCCGATTCGCTCAAGTGCAGATTTTGCATTTGAATGGTTCTCATGGTCCATCTTTAATCTAAAGGCCCTAGATGGTTCCTACACTTGACTTCTTCCCCAAGACATGCTTTGATGGCTTGGATTGAATCTAGGGTTAATCCTATGGCCTAAAACACTTGCCTAATCTATAAATAAGACCCTAACCTACCCTAATTCATTCATAATTAAACCTAGTGACTAAACTATGGCAAAATGCTAGCTCTCATGGCCTCCACTAATTTTATGAAGAGGGTTGCATACTAATCACTCTCTAATCAACTTCTAATCCCTTCTTAGCATCTTAATCTTCTTCATTTGGTGTTCAAAGTTGCTAGTTGTGAGTTTCTATCACTTTGATGATCTTTTGGTAAACTAATTAGATGAGATGTGATGAGATTTATGGTTTTGTATGTGGGTTAATGAGCTTTGAATCATATGATATGATGTTAGCATTAATCTTATGTTTATGCATGTTGAGTATGTAAGCTTATGCAAGTTTAATATGATGTATGTTATGTTTGCATGATGCTAAATATGCAAGTTGTGGGTTATGTAATCATATGCATGTTATGCAAGTTCATGGTAATATGCTATGCAAGTTACATGTTTGTTAATATGCAAGTTACATGTTTGTTAATATGCAAGTTACATGTATGTAAATATGCAAGTTACATGTTTGTTAATATGCAAGTTACATGTTTGTTAATATGCAAGTTACATGTATGTAAATATGCAAGTTACATGTTTCTTTATATGCAAGTTACATGTTTGTTAATATGCGAGTTACATGTATGTAAATATGCAAGTTACATGTTTATTAATATGCAAGTTCATGATGACACATTATGCAAGTCTATAAGCTAATATGCAAGTTTGTTATGCAAAATGAATATGTAAGTTATGTGACATATTATATGCAAGTTATGTGACATGTTATGCAAGTTCATATGCAAGTTATGTGTTTGTTAATATGCAAGATGGCACCTTTGAAACATGTTCATTCATATGCAAGTTGACACCTTTTATATGTGTTATATCATGAACGAAATTACGTGGGAACGATGGGGTAATTAAATGCATAAGTTAATAAGATTGTGTGAAATTAATATAATTATGCATAACACAAAATAAATAAACATAGTATGGGAATTTGCCTATTTGGTTAGGTGTACCCATACTATGTGTTGGGAATTTACCTATTGAGTTAGGTCTACCCCATGGGAATTTACCTATTAAGTTAGGTCTACCCATGTTAAGAAAACTTGATTAATTAGGGATAATTAATATAAAATTATGAGGGTGATTAATTAGGTGTAATTAATTGACTAAGACACGAGGTTGGACTCAGTTGTAGCGTAAAACTGCCCGGACCCAACCGGCTTAACCAGTTGCTACAAATGTTAGCCCAATGTGAGAGGTCTTAGGCACAAACTAAATACGTAATTAATGTAAAGACACGAGGTTAGACTCTGTTATGACATAAGGCTGCCCGGACCCAACCGGCTTAACCAGCGGTCATAAAAGACAGTCTAATGTGAGAGGTCTTTACAAAGGTTACGTTCTTAATTAATTAATTAAGAAACACTTAACCACATTAGCATGTAGAGGGACATGAGGGGTTAAGTGGGTGCCTCGGGTGGCATGAGAAAATCTAGTGGTTGCCTTGGGTGGCAATAGAAAATACGATTAGAATACTTAACCAAAATAGAACATGTAATTAAAACATGATTAAAGGGTTAAGTGGGATATACTAGAAAAAGGGACAAGCTTAGGTGGGTAGCTTGTGGAGGCCCATTTCAACCAGTAACCCATACGTATCTTTGTGGGCTCGACCCATGTCGAGGACGGGACACGCATACTGGGCTTGACTGTAAGAGGCAAACGGGTTAGCGGTGGCAACGCAAGTCCAACGGGCTTCATATGCGTGAGTGGGCCCGGGCTGGTAGGTAAGCCGTTGTTGCATCGAGTAGATATAAGCCGTGCACCTTTAGTTTCATCAGGTTGCCACATTGGGGAATGATACATCCCACGGTGGGGCCAGCACGGGTATCTACGTTAGGGAGCCGATCGAATGGGAAGTAGTGTGTACACCTAGTGGATTGTAGGGCCCCGTGGCGCCTACTTGGTCACCTAGGGGTACGCAGGTACTAATTAGTAAATTTTATAAGTCCTTGGGTGGGATCAACCTTTAAGTTAGGAACGACTGGTGTGGTGCAGTTTAGTAATTTACCTTAGGGAGGGTAGATGCGTCTTTATCCTTTATCTTCGTTTAGTTGACTGCTTAGGGTAGCCATTCATCCCTATATGTTACCGTATATCAGTTTATGTCTTCTCTGGTTACTTTAACGATTGTATTGTTAAAGTTATAGGACTCGCTCAGACTTATGTCTGACCCTGTTGTTTTTATCTTTTTCCCAACCCTCAGGTCCTACGGTGGATCCTAGCAGTAGTGGAGCTTGATCGGATTGCTGTTCCAGTCTTTAGGAGCTTGGATAGATGTAAAGCTCCAGTTATCCAGTTATCTTTTCTTTTGTTTGGCTATTGTATGAGAGTGGGATTATGTACTTCTTTATTTTGATGGATATTGTACTTGACCTTTATTGTGGTTTTATGATGTAACCAGACATGTTTTACTTCCGCTGTTATGAGATGATGTTTTAAAATTTCAAGTACTATTTATATCTGTCTTGTTGTAATTTTTCTGTTCTATATTCACTAAAATACTCCACCGATGCTATGGCATTCCCTTAGTGAGTGATCATAGCGGGAGTGGGGTGTTACATTTATTCTCCACTTCCTCATCTCCTGCAAACAAAAAGAAACCAAAGAAGAAAAGTATGCAGGAAATAATTGGAAACAACAATGATAAAGTTACTTCCAAGAAAAAATTCAAAGAAAAATACATGGTTATGAATCCAGAATGGGAAGGTCATCTGAAAACAAAGTCTACAAAATGCAAAAGGAGGGGTATAAAGATTTCAGATCATATTGAAGTGTATGATGATGACGAGACTGGAAATACAGATACCATGGAGGAGGAGGATAGTCCTGAAGATTCAGGACAAGAGCTATAACCTTTTTCATACCCTTTATATTATATATATATATATATGCGTGTATATATATATATATATATCATTACAATGAATATCATTGCTTGGAATGTTAGGGGTTTTAATTCCCCTGAAAGAAAATTAGATTTTTCTAATCTTACTGCTTCTAATAAACCAAGTATTGTTGGTATATTGGAGCATAAGATGAGCGATTCTAGCATTAATGACTATCACAATAGATATATAGCTAATTGGGGTATTATTGATAATAATATTACCGATGATAGAGGGAGGATTATTGTCATTTGGGACAATTCTATTTGGGATTTATCCAAACACTTCATAAACCCCCAGTATATCCACTGTACCTTTATTAATAAGGGTGGGTTAAGTATTATTATGACCTTTGTGTATGCCTATAATATTGAAAAAGATAGGAATATTCTCTGGAATCACCTAGAACAGTTTAATAAATCAATTAAATCCTCATGGATTATTTTAGGTGATTTCAATGCTATTATAAGAGCTTCTGAAAAGAGTGATGGAAATAATATTCCTCTTCAAAAACTTGAAATCTTCTCTAATTTTATTTACAAAATCGGTCTTATTGAGATTGTTCTAAGAGGCAATAAATTTACTTGGAAATCTGGGGAATTTAGAAATATACATTGTAAATTTGACAGGGTGCTTTTAAATCATCTTTTTACTGATTTGTTTCCCAGTTTCTCATGATATACCCTCCCCCAAGCTATTAATGATCATACTCCTATTCAAGTGTAATTTGACTCTAAGCTCAATGACAAAAGCAATTTCCCTTTTAGGTATAAAAATGGTTGGGTGTTGGATAAGGAGTATAAAACTGTTGTTCAAAACAGTTTTAACAACAATTCTGTTTTTGGCACTGCCCAATATAAACTGAAGCATTTATTATACTGTGCTAAGAATGACTTAAAAATGTGGAATAACAGCAAAAATAATAACTGTATGTCTGCTATTAGATCAGAATGTGAAAAGCTTCAAAACATCATTGATTTTGATAATTCTGATGTGAATACAGTCAATAAAATTTTTCATATGCAGAAGAAATTAAATGAAGCTTTACATATAGAAACAGTCAACCTTAGACAAAAGTCTAAGGTTGATTGGTTGTCTGAGGGTGATTCTTGTAGCAAATTATTTTATGCTAGGATGTCTAGCAGAAAACACAGAAATGACATTGGTAAGATCATTAATAGCAAAGGTAACATTGTTAATGATGTGGCTCAGCTAAAAAAAGAAGCCATTGATCACTTTGCTGATCTTTACAACACTGAGGATAGATATATTGATTTCCCAAGAATTTGCCCTAAGTATATTTTAAATAATAATTGTTCTGAAATTCTTCTTTCTCCTGTGTTAATGAATGATATTAAAAATATTATCTTTAATGCCAATGATGACAAAAGCCCAGGGCTAGATGGTTTTGGTGCCAAATTTTTCAAAATGCATTGGGATGATATTAAAAATATGGTTTTTGATGCTGTGAATGAATTTTTCATATTTGGAAATTTTTTGAAAAATCTGAATCATACCTTCATCACTTTAATTCCTAAGATCAAAGTGCCAAATTCTTTGAGTGATTACAGACCCATTGCATGCTGTAATTTTACTTATAAAATAATTGCTAATATTTTAAGCAATAGATTAAAAGTTTTTCTTCAGTATATCATATCTAAAAATCAGAGTGCTTTTATTCCTGGGAGGCTTATAAGTGAAAACACATTGCTTGCCCATGAGATGCTTAGAAATTTTAACCATGGTTCTAGAAACAAGATGTGTATTAAGATTAATCTTCATAAAGCTTTTGATAAGATTAACAGGAATTTTATTATTCATGTTAAGAAACAATTAGGTTTTGATTTAAAGTTTTGTGCTTTGGTTGAAGACTGTACCTCTAATGTTAACTTTTTTTTTTCTCATTAATGGTTCCCCTAGTGTTTTTATTAAGAGTAATAGAGGCATAAGGCAAGGGGACCCCTTATCCCCATATTTATTTACTCTTGCAATGGAGTACTTATCTTATCAAATAAATTTAGAGATCATTTCAAATAATTTAAAGCCTGTCAATAGAATCATCCCTTGTATTTCCCATTTGCTATATGCAGATGTTTTGCTTATTTTTCTTAATGCTAATATGAAGAATGCTAAAGTTATTAAAAATATTTTTAATAACATGGAGGTGTATGCAGGTTTACAGATAAATGAGAGCAAGAGCAAAATTTATTTCAGTAAATTCTGCAAAGAGAAGGATATTAACTTAAAATTTCTCAATTTTAAAGAGGGCAATCTTCCTGTCAAATGCCTTGGTCTTCCTCTGAGTACTAATCATATAAAAGATAAAGATTGCACAAAGCTTCAAGAGATCATTCAAAGTAAAATTGATACCTGGTCTAGCAAATTTCTATCTATAGCAGGGAGGATTGAATTAACCCACACTGTTATTACTGCTATCGTTATGTAGTGGATGCAGTCTCATACTATTCCTATCAAAACCATTGAGAAAATAGAGAGGATTTGTGCTAATTTTATATGGAATGGTAAATATTATAAGTTTACTTGGAATGTTATCACTAAACCAAACGAATATGGTGGTTTGGGGCATAGAAATTTCAGAGACATTAATGAAGCTTGCAATTTAAAACTTTTCTAGAAATTTATAGAGGGCAAATCCTTTTGGGCCAAATGGATGAATGCTAAACATGTTTAAAATAAGAATTTTTGGACTATGCCACTAGAAAACCATCACTCTCATACTTGGAGAAGCATTTTAAAGAGCAGAGAATTGGGTAAAAAGTTGATTACAAGAAAGTTCAAAGATGATAATAATGCCAGCCTATGGTTTGATCCTTGGTTGAATAATAAATCTCTTGTGGCCCTTATGGGTTGGAATAATTTATGCATATTTGGTGGTGCTGATAAAAAAGTTTCTTCAATTATAGAGAATAATGCTTGGAAACCTGAATATCATGAAGCTACTCATATTTACAAGGATGCAATTAGTTGTCTTGATTTAAATAATAATATTGGCAAAGATTGCTAGATTTGGAATCTTTCTATCAAAGACAAATTCTCTTTTAAAAATGCTTGGAATTATATTAAAGTGGATGAGAGTGAGGTTAATTGGCATAAAGTAATTTGGAATAGTTCAAACTGTCCAAAAATGTCTTTTTGCTCATACTTTGCTTTGTTAAACAAGCCGCCAACTAGTGACAGATGTTCAAAATGGAGCAATGGGGAAATCATGAAATGCTTACCTTGTAAAGAATAGGAGGAAAGCATAAATCATTTATTTTTCAACTATTCATATACTCTTAAAGTTTGGTTTATAGCTAAAAGCAAGCTTAGGATTGATCATCAAGTTCCTCTTCAGAGCATTAGAGAAAGTACTGATTATCTAATACAGTACCTCAAAGGTAACAAAGTGGCATTCAACAAAGCCTGTGTTGTATTAACCATTATCATTTATTCTGTATGGAAGGAAAGAAATAGCAGACTTCACAACAACAAAGAGATGGACTAGGTTACTTGAAGATCCTGACATGGTCACTAATATCAACAATCATCCTATACAGGGAAGAAAGGACAATGTTACTTATATTACTAATAATTATTATTCTCAGAACATATTTACTTGTTCAAGCTTACCTGTGGTATACAGATCTGAAGATAGGATACCCAATAGTGTTCATGTTGACAGATCCAACGAGAAGGATAACAGCCATGCCAATCTCAGAAGAAATTGGATGGCTGCTGTTAACTTACAATCAACTGGCTCCCTGATTGGATATCCTGCTTTCAATCTGCAAGACAATAACATAAAGGGAAGAAAGTTACATACTAATCTTAATAACTGTATTGATTTAGGGATTATGAGATCTGAATCAAGCTTACTTGATCTGTACAGCAGCAAGGAAGGGATCTCTAAGAGTCTTCCCGAAGGTGTATCTGCTGATAAGAGTAAAGACCAAAGCTTTAAAGACTTGGATATTCAGCGTATGGGAGTTAATCATTACATAAGTAAAATCAACAACAAAGCTTATCATTTATCATGTTGGTGCAAAGGAGAAATCAGCTGTCAGAGCAAAGACAACAGGGATCCAAAGAAGGATGCAGACCTGAAATCATTTTCTCAGATCGATGGAACTAATGATGCGAAGAAGAGTAAACTAAACAACTGGAAACCACCATAGAGATTTACTTCGATTTATCGGTATATCTGAAGCTTGATGATGGAGCGGCATGGAGTGTTGAAGTTTCGATGATTTGAGACATTAAGAGTTGTAAACCCTAAGTTGTGTTTGTCGGCTAGGGTTTGAGGTTATGTTGTGGGTCTGGGATGTTTTATGCCACCTCGGTGGGCTTTTGGGCCTTCGGGCTTTAACATTTTTTTACCTGTTTCAAAAAAAAATGTTGTAACATGGATGCAAAGGGAAAATTTTCTTTTGCTGTAGTTTGGTATCCGATTGAGCAGGACAAAGCCGCTAATCAACAAATTAATTTATACGAAAACAAGGCTGGGTTCATATACAAGAATTTTCCGCACAAACCTAGTATTCTAGGTTCACGTCACTGGGAAGAAAGGAAAAAATGGTCCAAAAAACAACAGCTGCATTTTTTTTTTTTTGCGTTAGTTCGGTTCAATATTGTTCTGTAAATTAAAAATTCAAATTTCTTATATAGTCAAATTAAATTAAAGTCAAGCTAAATAGCATAGTGATAGAACAAACAACAAGCCAGAAAAAAATTCTTATATTCATTCCATTCTAACCATCAACCCAAATTTAATCTAAACATAAAAGAAAAAAGTTAAAAATAGAATTTCTGTTGCAGCTAAACAAACCCAATAGGCTAAACCAAATATACGAAACTTGATTCACATACAAAAATACATGATTTTGGTTTAGATTGTTAATTTTTTTTTTATTATAGTAATTATAAAATTTATTATCTTGCTTCTTATCAACAATACAAATGACCACATATATACAGTGGACTACACAACTTTTCAAATAAACACAACACTAATAGACATGACTCTTGAAACGAACATACATGACTCTTAATGAACCGACATGATTCTTTAGCTTTGATAGATGTGACATTTCACTGAATAGACATACTTCTCTTTGGGTTTACTTTCCAACACAAATGTATCCACCAAGCAGCGTTGGTCAATAGTGATGGCGGAAACGATTGATCTCAATCAAGAAGCTACTTGTGATATTCCGACCTTTTTTCAACAACTACTTCTGGTAATGGATGTGGCTGCTTCATTCGTTTCCACTACATGTGCTGGGTGATCCAGACCTCCAGGATATTTAAGCAATCCTTATGTGACCATTTCACTCCAACCCAATCTTTTCTCCAGTCCGTGATTTCATTAACAAGCAGTATCATGCAGTTGTACTCATTGGCATCTCGCTCACAATCTTAGTGCAAGCCATGTATTCTATTTGAACATATAACCATTCTCCCTAATATTATTCTTGAATAATTATTTCCTGTAAGCATGTACATGACTCAAGCACGTTGACGCCCTTCCATCACAGAAGCATGCATGCCTTACCTTTTCGTTATCCAGCATGATGTGCAACTAAGCAATTCATTGGGTTTGCGTTAGTTCAGTGCCTGTATCTAAAGAACATTTAAGCTATTTTAATCATGTGTACGTGCGTACAATAGCTTACGTATCTATATCTCACCCTATTTCTTTAGAGTCATCCTGCGCATTCCAATCCAATGATCCATGCATGCTGCAACTTCAGGAAGCTCAACTCCTGCGTATTTTAGATTTAGCATGCACCTGCTTACTTTCATCCTATTCGGATGTCAAGGATGCATGCTGTAACGACCCGTATTCTACGCATCATAGGACCATAGAATATTTATTACTTTCACATACGAAGTCGTATGGCCATGTAACTTTGGTAGACGACTATTGGGGTCATTTCCCATGTTCATGATTTTTCCCGATTTTTAAATGACCATTTTACCCCTAGTTGGTATTGTTTTGGCCATAACTTTTGACTGGAAAGGAATTTTGACTTGAAACTACTTCCATTGGCTCCGGCTGATGGTTTCTCTTTCCGTAGAGTGGTCATAATAGCCAAACAGACTTACCGTTTGGGAGATATGGCTGAAACAAGTTTCAGATGGCGAAAAACAGCTTAATTGGGCTTAACCGGGTGATTAGCAGCTAGGCCCAGAAGAGAAATTTCGGGTTTAGAGGCATAGGAGGGCTGATTAGGGTTAGGAAATCACTTTCATTTCAGTTTTGAGCCGCCACAAACCTTCTTGAGACCCTAGTAATGGCTTCCATCCTCTAAAACCACTCCAAAACACATTTCTAGTGAAGATTAAGCCTAAACTACATCAAAACAAGGCCAAATAGCAATAGAGCAAGGTTGGAGCTACTGCTATACATAGGAATTCGACCCAATCAGAGAGTATTTCAGATTTGGCATTTTATCTTGCGGCAAAGGTGAGTGATTTGCATAGTTTTTGCACTAATTACGGTGAATTAATTGTAATTAGTGAAGATTAGCGAATTTATACCCTAATAAATTCTGGAAAAATATTCATAAATTCGAAAATAATATTTTATGCCTTTGGTAGAAATTTGGTTTAATTTGATGAAGTTTTGTTAACTCTATGATTAGTTTTGCTTAAACATGCTTAAGGGAAAATATGGGGTTTTGGGTATATTTGATCCATTTTGACATGTAAATTCATTGTTTTGGTGTTTGTGGTTAGTTTGTTATGTTGCTATGACTGTTTGGGATGATTTTTGATTGATTAGTATAGTTAGATTTGTCGAAAACGTCGTCGAATGGCGTAAACAAGTTGCTGGAAAAAGTTGCAGAAAGTTGTGCAGGGTTTCAGATCGGATCGGGTATGGGCTCGGATCGGGTAGGGAGCTGGGCAAGGAATCCAACCCGAACTGGAGTCTGGCACAAAGAAGTTTGGCAAGAAGGAAGGCCACTGTTTCAAGTTGGAGTTGGACAGAGGATCGGATCGGAGCCATGGAGCAGGATCGGATCGGAGTAAGCTAGAGAGCGGAATCGGATCGGAGTAAGCTAGAGAGCGGGATCAGATCGGATAAGGGGATCAGGTCGGATAGCCGAACCGAACCAAGGTGGTGGCATCTCCAGCAGCGTGGAACTTCAAGGGCAACATGGAAGGCCCGGACCGGATCGAATTAGGGTGAAACAAGGGGGATCGGAAGTGAGGACGTGGGGAATCGGATCGGGGAACGGTGAGCACGAAACGGACCGAGACTCTGAAGCAGTTGAACCAAAACGAGTTGAAATGGTGGCAGAAGCATGGCACCCGAACCGAACCGAGTGGAGCACCGAACCGGATGGAGTACGGTGACCAAACCGAACAGGAGTGAGAGCTGGGAGCTGAAACATGCCGAACCGAACCAGATTGGAGCTGCGATTACGCGACGACTCTTCTGAAGACCAACTCCAATTCGATCAAAACCCGAGATGCAAAGGAAGTCCAAATGAGGAGCTTTGACTCAGGATCCAGCTGGGAACCAATGAGTGGGCTTCATGATTGGGCTTTGCTGCGGGACGTGTGCCAAGGGGCTATCGGTGTCTATGACTTTGGATCACTATGTATGGGAGGTACGTGAACGGATTCAGGGCCACAGTGGCCTAGGTACGACTAAAGGGCTATAAACCAATGAAGTGGGGGTCATTTGTAAAGATTTGGTCGTGACTCCATGTGGTAAGCTTGGTAGTAGCAGTAGTTGTACAAGTCAAACTCCGTCACTACTTCGATGGGTCTAGTGATTGACAGTGGTGGACATCATACGCTTTATGCAATGAGTGAGAGATGTGAGGATGGTTGCTATGGATGATTTGTTTGCCATCATTATGACTTGCATGCCCCCACCCCCGTATTCTTTACACCATCTGTTTAGTGGTACCTTAGAGTATTGTATGGTATGTAGTGCTAACTCTTTGGTTGCAGGTCCAGGTTCAGGTATGATTGGATTATACCTGTTATTATTCTGTTTTGTTGCTTATCGCTCATACCAGCCTTTATGTCTGACCCAGAGTTTTATGTCTCCTCTTATTACTCTGGGTGCTCACACGAGCAGACTAGAGACAGGTTATGGTTAGCTGGGGATGCGCGAGTAGCTGATTCGGAGGCGAGCAGGAGGCTTCCACGTATGATATATATATAATATTCTCCGTGTGTTGTTGAAGATCACTGCTTGGGCATTAGTCGTGTATCTTCTACTTTAGCTTTCTTTTATTTAGAGACAACGAATTTGGAAAGTTGTAATAAGCTGTATTTGGATTTCCGCTGCTCTGATGTTGATGTTAATTTTAGTTATCAGCTTATGCACTGTCTCACCTGTTTTATGTCAAGTATATTATTATTATTATTATATTTTACTCCATGCGCTGTGAGACATTCTACAGGTTCTTGATTAGTTCATTCCCTTCTTTCCTTTCCTTGACGACCGTTCTATGCCAGTCGGGCATGTGTACAGCGCACTTTCGGAGGAAATGTCGGCTGGTGCGGGGCGGGCCGTCACACTTGATATCAGAGCTCTAGGTTGCGTAGTTAACCTAGGGAGAGATAGTACGTATACGAGAGCGCGTATTTGTGATTACTTTGGTTTTCAAAAGCTATATATATACTATTAGTAGTATAAGGATGAAGTCGTACTGCACTAGCACCACTATGGGGTCGTTAATCATTCCTTTTTTCAGATTGACGATGAGCCGATATGCTAGAGGTACCGGTAGAGGGGCCAATAATGGGAATGCTGCTGACATGAGGACGATGTTTACTGACCTCATGAGAGAGATGCTTAGGGATGTGCAGAGGGCAGCTCCCAATGATGGAAATGGTGGTGGTCCAGTAGTGCAGGCGCCTAGGGCCGATTTCGCCAAGTTGTGCAAGGATTACACTAACCTTGATGGGAATCCGTTCCACGGAACGGAGTCGGCCACAGATGTTCAGGATTGGTTGGATAGTTGTGACCGTATCTTCGACGACATGGGTCTTGAGGATGCGATGAAGAGAAGGCTAGCATCTCGTCAGCTGCAAGGGCGAGCGATGAATTGGTGGAATGCCATTAAGACCGCTACTCCAGAGGATCAAGTTACTTGGAATTAGTTTAAGACTCGCTTTTATGATAAGTTTATCCCAGCTGCTCATAAATCAGAATTGTTCAGGAAGTTCTTGGAGCTTAAGCAGAATGGTAGGGCAGTCTCGTAGTATATCACTGAATTCGACACTCTATCGAAATATGGATGGTCCCTTATCGATACAGTCGAAAAGAAGAACGAGAAGTTCATAACTGGCTTGGATGGGTACTTGGGGGAAAGACTTATAAACTACATCGATGAGACGTTCGAGTCCATTGTAGGAAAGGCATTAAGGTCAGAGAGCCTTTTCCCTAAGTCGAAGGACGAAGTTGCCATTGCATCTGCAGAGGAGCCAAAGCCGCAAGCAGGCGGTGAAGGCAAGAAGAATTCTCAGAACAAGAGGAAGCAGAACCCAACCAAGGATGGTCAGAATAAGAAAAATAAGAAAGATGGCGAACGCTTTAGTTGTGGCAAGAAGGGCCACTATGCTAGGGATTGCCGAGAAAAGCCTGGGGAAAGGAAATGCTTTAACTGCGGCCAGGCGGGACATCACAAGGATGATTGCCCACAACCTCCTAGGGAGAAGCAGATCGTGAAAGCATATGCTATCAATGCTGTTCCTTCTTCGTCGAATGCCCCAACTGCGGCGCAGAAGGAAAAAGGTGTCGTTATTCGAGGTATGCTTTCTATTTAAGATGTTTTGATCGGGTTTTTTTTGACAAACCTGAGTTAGTCGTTTGACCTTTAGGAGTGACGAACCCGATTGGTGGTTCGACTAGTTTTGACATGATTTGTTGTAATGAGGTCTTATCGAGTCATGGATGTATGTTTCCTTGTGATTACTTTGTTTTGGGCTTTACTGGGTTTAGCATCATTTTGGGGAGTCAATCTGCTCCAAAGGAATAGGATGGTATTAGGTACTTACCTAGTGATGGCGACAGTAACTGGAGTTAAGAAAGCTGAAAGGTTATCGTTGTAATAAGTTCTAGTTGTCTCTGGGAGGCAAATGAGTGCTCCAGTGCTAGATTGTTTTGCTAGTATCACCTCACGTGGGTTGTCCAAACTCGGAGGAGATGTTCCTTGGGTGTTTGTCTGATATTGGTTTAGGCCTTTGGGGCTTGTGTTTGGGGAATGTGGACTTTGACAAGGATGGTTTGCGTGAGGGGTAAATGGTTGCTGTGATTTTTCATTGGATGATATCTTGGTTTACTCGAGGAGTGATGGGCAGACGGAACATGATGAGACTGTTCAATGGTATAGACTGCCCAGAGTTAGACTCGATAGGGTTATGAGATTGCTCGAGTGGGACTCGGGGAAAGATGCAAAGTAATGGATTGTTTAGGACCCTATGTCGAGGTTCTCTATTGGATAGTAGAATTTTGAAGGAATAGGATGTGTTCGTTGATCATGGAAGATACAACGAAGGTTAGGGCGATTCAAGTTGGACTTGAACTCGTAAAAGAAAATGGGTGTTCGTTGATCTTGGAGATGCAGCGTATAGGGAGACGACTCACGTTGGACTAGAGTTTGTCACTAATGGATACTCAAGACTGGGTCTGAGTTATAGATTGACTCGAGTTGGACTCGAGAAGGCTGCAAGGAATTGGATTCGGCTCAGGTTGGACTCGAGAGGGCAGCAAGACAATGGATAGACTTGGGTTGGACTCAAGTATTTTAGGAGGACTAAAAGCAGGGGTATCTGGGGACGCCCGTTACCTTGGATCTGTTGGACGTGATCTAGTTATCCTTGGAGGATAAACGTACGTTGGACGTACGGTAGTCCAATTGGAGGCTGGGCTTCCATTAGTTTAATTATCCTTGGAGGATAAACGTACGTTGGACGTACGGTAGTCCGAAGGGAGGCAGGGCTTCCATTGGCCTGGGATTGGTTGGACCAGTCAAGTAGGCATCGGTAAATGAATGGAGGCTGGGCTTCCATTAGTTATTGGTGTTGGTTGGACCAGACATACTAGAATCGACATATTGGGATTGGTTAGACCAATCATGTAGGTGTCGATGTGTTTATGAATTTAGCAGGTGATAGGTAGGACTTGTTTGATGGATGTTATGGTTGCTATGTTGTTCCTATCTTTCTTCTCTTGAGTAGACTATCACCTGTAGGGTTCCAGCGATGGGGAACAAAGTGATTGTAGTAGGACTATGAGCCAGTGCAGTAGAGTCGTCGTGACTCGAGGGGCAAAGTGGACATAGCAAAGGACTAGTGGCTAGGGATCAGTGCAGTGGAGTCGCCATGACTCCATGGGGCAGAGTGATCATAGTAAAGGATTTGGGTGCAGTAATAGTTGCATTGAGTAGGAGACATGCCAGTTTAGGGGTTTTGTTTCTAGGATGGAAGCAACTAAAGTATATCACAGGATATGATCTCAGGCCCAAGAGTAAATTGGATTCAGAAACACTAGTATGCTTGACGATTAGATCGATTTTGATTGAGTGGATTGTTTCCAATTAGAAGGACGATCCTAATCTATTGTAAACCATCTCTAGGGTAGAGATGGGTATCGATGGAAAGAGAAGGATCAAGTAAGGATTTGATCGAGAAGGGTGGCTTCGAAAGAATAAGGGACTAGTTGTACCCAACGTAGATGGACTGAGAGATGAAGTGCTTAGAGCATATTATCACTCGAAATTGACTATGAATCTCGGTGGTAACAAAATGTATTAAGACATGGATTAGACCTACTACTGGGAAAGGATAAAGAAAGACGTTGGGAAGTTTATGTCCAAATGCATAAATTGCCAATTAGTTAAAGTTGAGCAAAAGAAAGCCTAGTGGTTTGTCACAACCGTTGGAAACAAGTTTCAATGGATTTTATTAATGGTTTACCAAGGACTAGGTCAGGTCATGGTGGTATTTGAGTGAACTGTATATTAGAGAATGAAGGCTACCCAAGATAGGCAGAAGACTTATCTCGATAAGAGACGAAGAGATTTGGAATTCTTCGTGAATGACTTAGTGTTCGTCAAGATCTCTCCATTGAGAATGTGATTCGGACTGGTTGGAGAGGTAAGTTAGCACCAAGATTTGTTGGCCCATTCCCAGTCCTCGAGCAAGTTGGGAGTTTGGCGTATGAAGTAGAGCTACCTGACAAGATGGCGGGAGTTCACAACGTATTTCATGTTTCCTAGTTAAGGAAATTCGTGCACGACCCTAGTGTGGCTATTTCACCTGATCAGTTGGATAACCTCGAAGTTGATCTCGAGGCGGTTGGGAACCGCAAGTCTATGTGTATTATTGGGAACGATACGAAGCAGCTTCGAAGGAAGGCGGTGAAACTAGTCAAAGTCCAGTGGGGTGAGAATGAAGAAGACTGTACTTGGGAAACAGAGGAGGATATAACGAAGAAGTATCCAGAACTCTTTGCCTAGTAAGGTTTTGGTAGTGATAGTTTCTTCCCTTGTTAGTAAACCGCATGCTAGGATAGACTTGTTTTACATGTTGATTGTTGTTTTATGGTTGATAGGCATGCGGGACCCTTTTGTGTGTTTTGGTTAGGGAATTTCGGGGACGAAATTTCTTAAGGGGGGGAGAGTGTAACGACCCATATTCTACGCATCATAGGACCATAGAATATTTATTACTTTCACATACGAAGTCGTATGGTCATGTAACTTTGGGAGACGACTATTGGGGTCATTTCCCATGTTCATGATTTTTCCCGATTTTTAAATGACCATTTTACCCCTAGTTGGTACTGTTTTGGCCATAACTTTTGACTGGAAAGGAATTTTGACCTGAAACCACTTCCATTGGCTCCGGATGATTGTTTCTCTTTCCGTAAAGTGGTCATAATATCCAAACGGACTTACCATTTGGGAGATATGGCTGAAACAAGTTTCAGATGGCGAAAAACAGCTTAATTGGGCTTAACCGGGTGATTAGCAGCTAGGCCCAGAAGGGAATTTCGGGTTTAGAGGCATAGGAGGGCTGATTAGGGTTAGGAAATCACTTTCATTTCAGTTTTGAGCCGCCACAAACCTTCTTGAGACCCTAGTAATGGCTTCCATCCTCTAAAACCACTCCAAAACACATTTCTAGTGAAGATTAAGCCTAAACTACATCAAAGCAAGGCCAAATAACAACAAAGCAAGGCTGGAGCTGCTGCTATACATAGGAATTCGACCCAATCAGAGAGTATTTCAGATTTGGCATTTTATCTTGTGGCAAAGGTGAGTGATTTGCATAGTTTTTGCACTAATTACGGTTAATTAAGGGTAATTAGTGAAGATTAGCGAATTTATACCCTAATAAATTCTGGAAAAATATTCATAAATTCGAAAATAATATTTTATGCCTCTGGTAGAAATTTGGTTTAATTTGATGAAGTTTTGTTAACTCTATGATTAGTTTTGCTTAAACATGCTTAAGGGAAAATATGGGGTTTTGGGTATATTTGATCCATTTTGACATGTAAATTCATTGTTTTGGTGTTTGTGGTTAGTTTGTTATGTTGCTATGACTGTTTGGGATGATTTTTGATTGATTAGTATAGTTAGATTTATCGAAAACGTCGTCGAATAGCGTAAACAAGTTGCTGGAAAAAGTTGTAGAAAGTTGTGCAGGGTTTCGGATCGGATCGGGTATGGGCTCGGATCGGGTAGGGAGCTGGGCAAGGAATCCAACCTGAACTGGAGTCTGGCACAAAGAAGTTTGGCAAGAAGGAAGGCCACTGCTTCGAGTTGGAGTTGGACAGAGGATCGGATCGGAGCCATGGAGCAGGATCGGATCGGAGTAAGCTAGAGAGCGAGATCGGATAAGGGGATCGGGTCGGATAGCCGAACCGAACCAAGGTGGTGGCATCTCCAGCAGCGTGGAACTTCAAGGGCAACAAGGAAGGCCCGACCGGATCGAATTGGGGTGAAACAAGGGGGATCGGAAGCGAGGAAGTGGGGAATCGGACCGGGGAACGGTGAGCATGAACCGGACCGAGACTCTGAAGCAGTTGAACCAAAATGAGTTGAAATGGTGGCAGAAGCATGGCACCCGAACCGAACCGAGTGGAGCACCGAACCGGATGGAGTACTGTGACCGAACCGAACCGGAGTGAGAGCTGGGAGCTGAAACATGCCGAATCGAACCGGATTGGAGCTGCGATTATGCGACGACTCTTCTGAAGACCAACTCCAATTCGATCAAAACCCGAGATGCAAAGGAAGTCCAAATGAGGAGCTTTGACTCAGGATCCAGCTGGGAACCAATGAGTGGGCTTCATGATTGGGCTTTGCTGCAGGACGTGTGCCAAGGGGCTATCGGTGTCTATGACTTTGGATCACTATGTATAGGAGGTACGTGAACGGATTCAGGGCCACAGTGGCCTAGGTACGACTAAAGGGCTATAAACCAATGAAGTGGGGGTCATTTGTAAAGATTTGGCCGTGACTCCATGTGGTAAGCTTGGTAGTAGCAGTAGTTGTACAAGTCGAACTCCGTCACTACTTCGATGGGTCTAGTGATTGACAGTGGTGGACATCATACGCTTTACGCACTGAGTGAGAGATGTGAGGATGGTTGCTATGGATGATTTGTTTGCCATCATTATGACATGCATGCCCCCACCCCCGTATTCTTTACACCATCTGTTTAATGGCACCTTAGAGTATTGTACGGTATGTAGTGCTAACTCTTTGGTTGCAGGTCTAGGTTCAGGTATGATTGGATTATACCTAGTATTATTCTATTTTGTTGCTTATCGCTCATACCAGGCTTTATGTCTGACCCAGAGTTTTATGTCTCCTCTTATTACTCTGGGTGCTCAAACGAGCAGACTAGAGACAGGTTATGGTTAGCTGGTGATGCGCGAGTAGCTGATTCGGAGGCGAGCAGGAGGCTTTCACGTATGATATATATATAATTTTCTCCCTGTGTTGTTGAAGATCACTACTTGGGCATTAGTCGTGCATCTTCTACTTTAGCTTTCTTTTGTTTAGAGACAGTGAATTTGGAATGTTGTAATAAGCTGTATTTGGATTTCCGCTGCTCTGATGTTGATGTTAATTTTAGTTATCAGCTTATGCACTGTCTCACCTATTTTATGTCAAGTATATTATTATTATTATATTTTACTCCATGCGCTGTGAGACATTCTACAGGTTCTTGATTAGTTCATTCCCTTCTTTCCTTTCCTTGACGACCGTTCTGTGCCAGTCGGGCATGTGTACAACGCACTTTTGGAGGAAATGTCGGCTGGTGCGGGGCGGGCCGTCACACATGCAGGCTTCTCAAGTTATAGTTGTGCATGCTCTGGGATTAACTCAGACATGTCATGTAATCCATATTGGGAATATTAGTAATCATGGGAATCATTTTTATTAGAGAAATTATCTTCTTTCCACTACAACAAAATGACCTTATTATAACTGTATTTTTACAACTGTAACAAAATGATAGTTGTAATAAGGGTTTTTAACAACTCTTTTTCTTCGAAAGTGGCAATAAACTTATTTTCAACAACTCTTCTATTTTTACTGTTGTAATAGATATCTATTACAACATTTATTTTATGACTGTTGTAATAAATTACTATATTTAACAACTTTTATTTATTATTATTTGTTATTAATATTTTTATTAAAATATAATAATTAATGTAAAAATTATAATTGATAATTATATTTTATTATATAAGAAGTTCAAAAAAAGCTTAACTAAATTTTATAAATTCAAAAAATAAAAAATAAATTTTAAAATAAATTTGAAATTTTATAAAATATTCATAATTTCTGAAAACTTTTAAGTGTCTAAAAAAGGATTATTTTTGGTTAATTCATAAAAAATGTCATTCACCTCTTTGTTAATGACGGCCTCTCAAGAGAACCCCTCTTCTTCTTCTTCCACCTCCTACACCTTTGACACCGCCTTCCCTCCCCTACCCTCCCGTTCATCCCCTCATATTCCCCCCGATCCACCACCTCCAGTTGTAAAACCCTCTTCTAATAAACCCTCTCATTTGAATTTCAGATCTAATCCTTCAGATCCGCTGTAACAACTCGTATTTTCAATAACCTGTTATAACGTAAATCGAGGCAGAATTTAATTTATAAATCTGAATCAAGGGAAACGGGCTATGCCATTGCGTTCGTCTCGGAAAAATACGCAAAATAGAGTCCGTGTTTTCGAAAATCGGAGTCCGTATGACCCGATTAAGGCCCAATGAAGTTTTCAGAAAATTTCAAGTTCAAAACAGATTTCGAATTTCGGGTTCAAAATTCGAAAAAAGGGTCAGATTGGGCCAGGCGGGAAAATTCCCGCCAGAGCACCCAAGTCGACAGCCCTGTCGACTTGGGAGTCGACTTGGTTGGACCCAAGTCGACAGCCCTGTCGACTTGGCTGTTGACTTGGCTCAGCCGGGCAGTTCTGCATGGTGCACCATTTTGGGAGTTGTGTTGAGTTTGGGGGCCAGATTCGGTTTTAAGGGCTGAGATTGGAATTAGGGTTTAATCCTAAGGTTGAAACTAATCCTAATCTCTATAAATAAGCCCCTAACCTAACCCTAAATCATCATTATTCATTCAAGTAACTAAACTTTGGCAAAATCATTCCTCTCATGGCCTCCACTCTCTTCATAAAATTCCTAAGTAATTTCTATGAGAGATTTTCAATGCATACAAGTGTTTTCAAGCTTGTATGAGCATCATTAGCTTGCATTCAAGTCAAGTTTCTATATTTGCATCATAAATCAAGAGTTTTGATCATTTTGGCTCAAGGGTTTTTCTATTGGAGCTTTCATATTGGGTTTATTTGATTGCATAAGGGCTTTGTCTCAATCTTACATTTGCTTATACTCATTTGAGTCTTCATAAGCATTGTAAGCCCTTTTCTACTTTCATATTTAAACTCTAAAATTAATGAATGATGCAAGTTGTGTTTGATCATTATGATATGCAAGTTTACTATGATGTGTTATGCAAGTCTATCATGTTATGTATGCAAGTTTGCTATGTTATGATATGCAAGTTGCCATGTTATGTTATGCAAGTTTGCTATGTTATGATATGCAAGTTGCCATGTTATGTTATGCAAGTTTGCAATGTTATGATATGCAAGTTGCCATGTTATGTATGCAAGTTTGGGTTGATCATCTTACTCATGTTATCATGTTATGCAAGCTTATCTTGGGTTTATGAGCCTAAAGCTTCAAGCTTTATGCTAAAGGTTGCATTTTGGCAACACGTAAGTTATCATATCCCTTATGATAACTTGCATGTGAGGCTAAATGCGAACTTATGGTCATTTCTACATGTCATTTATCACCATGTATCACCAATATGCTAAGTTTGGTTTTATGCATGCTTTTGAGGCCTAAAAATGTAATATGCAAGTATATGAACATATGTACATTTCATATGCCACCATGTTAAACTTGTGGCTTCAACACCTTTATGTCATGATTATGCCAAGTTCCCTCTTTCTATCCTTTATGCGCTATTGCGATATGTAAGCGATGGGAGTGCGTTTGGGGTTGGGTAAACTTAAAAGACATAAAAACATAAGATTGGGAATTTACCTATTAAGTTAGGTCTACCCATTGGGAATTTACCTATTAAGTTAGGTCTACCCAAAATGCTTGAAAACTTGTAATATGTTTTGGAAACATAATGGACATGACATTTAGAAAATATAAGTGTGACCAACTCGAGGTTGGGTTGAGTTTGTAGCGTAAACCTACCCGGAACCGACCGGCTTAACTAGTTGCTACAAACAAGAGGACCCAATGTGAGAAGTTGGTCATGTTGTACCTTGAACCCGAGGTTAGACCAAGTTGTGGTGTAAAGCTACCCGGACCCGCCCGGCTTAACTAGTAACCGCAACAAAGTCTAATGTGAGAGGTTAAGGCACATTAATTAATTAATGCCTCATGATTAGGGTTAAGTCATGGTCCACTTAATACTTAACCAATTTGGGCTTGGTAGATTAATCAGGGTTAAGTCGTGAACTCATCGTTACACTTAACCAAGTGAATCCATGATTAGCAAGAGGGTTAAACCGTACTTAACCCACTAGAAAATCCTAGCAATGGGGGTCCACTCCAGCAGTAATCCCAAGTTTGTATCATTAAGACCCTAGGGACTAGGCTAGGGAGGGGGCACGATTACTGGACTTGAGGTAAGTGACCAAAAACGACGGCAGAGTGGTACGCCGGTGTAGTTCCGGACGGACTATGGTGCACGTAGTCCGTAGCCGGAGAAAACATGCACGGGTACCAGTAGATCGAGACTGTGCACTTATGTTTATGGTGTCCAGGGGTTTACACCCTAGGGCTTGATACACCCGAAGGGTGGACCCGGCACAGTCTGACTACAATTATGTTTGGGCCGTATTGACACCAACACGTGACGAGTTAGGCTTAGGGAGCCGATCGATTAGACCTTTTGGTTGGACCTCGTATTAGGGTCACCTCATGTTATTGGACCTCGTATTAGGGTCACTTCATGTTATTGGGCCAAAGCTTGGGCCAATGGATCAATACTTGTTTATTCAAGTCATGTTAGTTTGCTAGTACACCTGTGGTGCAAAACCTTAAACCTGATTATGCGATGAAACCTTTTATCTATCATGACAGTATGTAGTTATCCTTATGATCATCCCTGCTTCTCATGCCAGTTAACTTTATCAGTTTACATTGATTGTAGTAGGGCTTACTCAGTCTTTTTGACTGACCTGTTTTCTTTCGCCTCTTTTCTTCCGTTCCCCCCCCCCCCCCCAGGTTCTCAGGGAGGGAATATTGGAGCTTAGCTTGGATTTCTGATCGCTTTCTTGTGGGATTTTAGCTCATGTACGGTCTTGACATGAAGCTAGCTATGGTTATCACTTATTTTGGGGATAGTACTTGTGTATTTCAGTTTTTCAGACTTGTTTATTTGAAAAGTTATGTTATACCAGACTTGTTTTGAAATAGTTTGAAATTTTCCACTGTTTTACTTATCTTACTTACTCTGTTTACATATATACATATGTTCTTGTTCTTCCTTGATATATCATTATGCATGTTTACCTGATTCGAACGCCCCTCCAAAGTCAGAGTGCTTGCAAGAGCCACCCTGGCGGAGGTGGGGTGTTACATTTGGTATCAGAGCGTATGCTTTACGAGAAGGAACAACAAGGTTTTTTTAAAAAAACTTTTGGAAAACTATTTTCAAAACCAAGTATAAAGTATTTTCCAAAAAGAAAAGTCTAGTTTATTTTAAAGGCTATTCCCCAAAAAGCCATTAGCAAAATTCCTTCGTTTTTCTCCATTCTGAATCTGTCTTTTTCTTCGTTTTCAGTATGGCCGATAACTTTGCTATTCCGGAGGGAGTACACGTACCTGTTGGGTATAGGATACTTTTGGAGGCTAGGGCGACCGAAGCCGGCCCCGCAAATGTCCCTCCTCCTCCTCCTCCTCCAGTAGTTAATGTTCCTCCTCCTGCAGTAGTTAATGTTCCTCCTCCTCCGGTAGTTAATGTTCCTCCTCCTCCTGTCGCTGATGTTCCTCCTCCTCCTGTCGCTGAGGTTCCTCTTCCTCCTCCTCCTCAGCATCCTCAAGCTGACTTTGCAAAGACTTGCAAAGATTTCAAAGCAATGGGTGGCAAGAACTTTCAAGGCACTGAGACTTTTGTAGAGGCCAGAAATTGGTTGAAAGAGACCGAGGATTTATTTGCTATCTTTGGGTTAGACGATCAGAGGAAGATCTTGTTGGCGGTTTGGCTTATGAAGGATGAAGCCGCTTATTGGTGGGAAGTCACCAATGGTACTAGGCCTGTTGAGACTTGGGCCGATTTCAGGGCAAGGTTCGTGCTTAAGTTTCTATCTTCTGCTGAGGAGAATCTGCAAATGGAGAGGTTCATAACTTTGAAACAAGGAGATATGTATGTCAAAGAATATGTGAACAAGTTCAATCAGTTAGCTCGTTTTGGCTTGGATATGGTGAGTACTCCTCAGAAGAAGGCTCTTCGTTTTGCTAGAGGATTGAATGAGCCGTTGCAGGGACTGGCTATGTCACATATTCCCCATGGGGCCACGTTTGAGAGCTTGGTTGATATGGCGTTACTTCAGGGAGATGTCAAGAAAGAGATCAAGATGAATGATACTCAAACCAAGAAGACTGATTCCCAGTGGAAAGGAAATCAGGGTAATCCAAGTGGTCAGAGCAGTCAAGGCAATCAGAACAAGAACAAGAACAAGAACAAGAGTCAAGGCAACAAGGGGAACAACAACAAGGGCAAGAACACCAAGGGGAAGTGCCATTATTGCGGTTCAGTTGGGCATCTTATTAAGGATTGTAAGAAGAGGAAAAGGAAGAATGGTGAATGCTTTTTCTGCGGTGAGACTGGACATTTCAGTAAGGATTGCCCGAAGAAGCAAGGGCAAGGCCAGGGTCAGACTCAGCGCGCTGGACCTTCAGGAGGGCAAGTTCATGCTCTCAATGCCGCTCCAGTTCCCGATCGAGGTAGTATTTATTTTGAGAGCCTTGTATATATTTCTGATTTTCCAGTTCGTACCTTGTTTGATTCTGGTGCATCGCATAGCTTTGTCTCATCTGATCTTGTTGATAGTTTGCACCTTAGTACTAGCTTGGTAGATGATCCCGTCTGTGTCTCAAATTCTATTGGGGGTTCCGCCCATCTGTCTATGATATGTGGGGATTTGAGGATCTCTATACTGAGTGTAGAGTTCTTGTGTAGTGATTATGTTCTTGGTTTTAGGGGATACGGATTGATATTAGGCATGGATTGGTTGTCCAGATATGGAGCCATCCTTGATTGTGAGCATAGGGTTGTGAGGCTCGTGACTCGCCTCGGAAACACCCTAGAAATTTCTTGTAATCTGAGAGGTCCCGTCATGTTGTGCTATCTTGAATCACTCGACTCGTCAATGGAAACTCTTCAGTCTGTGAGAGTGGTTCGAGAGTATCCAGATGTTTTCGATGAAGTTAGGGGGTTGCCCCCTAAGCGAGAGATTGATTTCCGCATTTATCTGGTGGATAATGCAAAGCCGGTTTCTTTGCCCGTTTGGCAAATGGCTCCGCGTGAAAGGCGGGAGCTAAGTAAGCAAGTGAAGGAGTTGCTTGAGAAGAACTTCATTAGACGAAGTATATCTGAATGGGGAGCGCCTGTGGTATTTGCTACCAAGGCAGATGGTTCTCTCCGACTTTGTGTTGACTATCGAGAGTTGAATAAGCTGACTAAGAAGAACAGACACCCGTTACCGAGGATTGATGATCTTTTTGACCAGCTTATCGGTGCTTCTGTTTTTTTCTCAGCTTGATCTTGCTACTGGATTCCATCAGCTCAGGGTAGCTGAAGATAGTATAGACAAGACTGCGTTCAGAACTCCAGATGGATTCTTCGAATGGCTTGTCATGCCGTTCGGCTTGACTAATGCACCCGCATATTTCGTGGACTTGATGAGTAGGGTGTTCAGGGAGTTCTTGAACAAGTTTGTCGTGGTCTTCGTAGATGATATTCTGATCTTCTCTAAGGATGAGGAAGAGCACGCAAGGCATCTCGTGGAGGTGATGGATACGCTTAGAGCGCATCAGTTGAAGGCCAAGTTCTCCAAGTGTCACTTTTGGAGAAGGGAAGTTAGATTCCTTGGGCATATAATATCTAAGCAAGGCTTAGCGGTGGATCCCGCTAAGGTAGTTGCAGTTCAGGATTGGAAGACTCCAAGGAATGCAACCGAAGTGAGAAGTTTTCTAGGTCTTGCAGGCTTTTACCGGAAGTTCATCAAGGACTTCGCGAAGATTTCCGCTCCTCTCACTAAATTGACGAAGAAGAATTTAGTTTTTGCTTGGAGCATAGAATGCGAGCTTGCTTTTCAGAGGCTCAAGAGAGCTCTCACATCAGCACCTGTTCTAGCTTTGCCCGATGGAGGGAAGTTATTTACAGTATACACCGATGCATGTGGCACGGGGTTAGGAGCTGTTCTGATGCAAGAAGGAAGAGTGATATGCTTTGGCGGTAGACAACTCAAAGTGCATGAGAAGAATTATCCCACTCATGACTTAGAGTTGGCAGCAATAGTATATGCACTCAAGGCTTGGCACCATTATCTCCTGGGAGAAAAGATTTGAGCTTTATACCGATCACAAGTCATTGAAGTATCTCTTTTCTCAGAAGGATCTGAATCTAAGGCAACAAAGATGGATGGAATTCTTGGCGTCCTACGATTTTGAGATAGCTTATACCCCTGGCAAGGGGAATGTGGTAGCAGATGCATTGAGTAGAAAAAGGTTGACTCTGAGTCCTCTATTCGTTGAGATGAAGAATTTAGAGTATGTGGCAACCTTTGATTTCTCTTTGGCGATTGAGTCGATGACCGGTTCTTTAGCATCTCTGGAACTCAGACCTACCCTTCTTGATCAAGTTGGGGCTTCGCAGAGAGAAGACCCTCAGATAGTTGAGATTATGGATAAGCTGATTCGAGGAGAGGCGTCAAGTCATCTCGCTCGATATTCTATTGATGACAAGGGTTGGCTGAGGAGAGACGGAAGGTTATGTGTTCCAATGGTAGAAGATTTAGTAAGAAAAGTTCTTGAGGAAGCGCATCGCTCTAAGTTGACTATACATCCGGGCGGAGATAAGATGTATAAAGATATGAAGCGCATTTTCTTTTGGCATGGGATGAAGAAGGATGTGACAGAGTTTGTCTCTAGATGTATCATTTGCCACCAAGTTAAGGCCGAGTCGAAGAAGCCCGGTGGGCTATTGCATCCTCTAGACGTTCCACTATGGAAGTGGGAGAGTATTTCCATGGATTTTATCGATGGGCTACCAAGGTCAAGGATAGGGAATACGAGCATTTGGGTTATTGTGGATAGACTTACGAAGAGTGCTCATTTCATTCCGGTAAAGAGCAAGAGGACCGCATCTTGGCTAGCGTCTGTATATCTTCGTGAGATTGTGAGACTACATGGAGTCCCTTCTAGTATAGTCAGTGACCGTGACCCAATCTTTACAAGTCAATTCTGGAATAGCTTGCAAGAAGCTATGGGCACGAGGTTGAATCTAAGTACGGCTTATCACCCACAGACGGACGGTCAAACCGAAAGGGTGAATAGGGTACTCGAGGATTTGTTGAGGCTTTGTATTCTGGATTTTGGTGGTACTTGGGAAGACCATCTTCCTCTTGTTGAGTTTGCATATAATAACAGTTATCAGGCAAGCATAGGGATGGCACCATTTGAAGCTTTGTATGGGAGGCCGTGCAAGTCGCCTACATGTTGGTGGGAGACTACAGATGAGCTTATACTTGGGCCTGATATGATCAGAGATACATCCGAGAAGGTCGAGTTGATTCGGAGACGGATGAAAGCGGCCCAAGACCGACAGAAATCCTATGCTGATAAGCGAAGAACTGATTTGAAGTTTGATGTTGGGGATATGGTTTTCGTGAAGGTTTCTCCTTTGCGGAATGTGGTCCGATTTGGAGCCGTTGGGAAGTTAGCACCGAGGTTTGTTGGACCATTCCCTATTATAGAGAGGATCGGGCAGATGGCTTATAGAGTGGAGTTTCCCGAGAAGCTTGCCGGAGTACACGATGTTTTTCATGTCTCGCATCTCCGGAAGTGTTTACATGAATCAGCAGAAGTTGTTGAGCCAAGTGTTCTGAAAGATGTGGAAGTGGAGAAAGAGGCTACCTTGAGGAGAGCTCTGATTCGTATCTTGAGGACGGAGACCAAGAAGCTAAGGAATCGAGAGGTCAAGTTAGTGAAGGTTCAATGGGGTGAAGCCGAAGAAGACGCAACTTGGGAAACCGAGGAGAAGATGCGTGGGCTTTATCCATTCCTTTCTGAGGGTACACTCTCAATCTCTTTTCTTTGTTAGCATATCTTTCTCTTTGCTATCCATGTTTATCTAGTTAAACGTGTTAATCTCGTCATGAGAACCTTAGGTACAAACCCTTTGGATGAAACATGTGTTTGAAACATGTTATGCTTGATGGTTGCAAGTGTTTGCAAGTGGTTACTCGTGGATGCATTATACACATTAGGCATTAGATCGGCTCACACACTCCTCATATTGCATATGCATGAGTGTTTATGCTTATTCATGGATGAAAATTTTTGTGTTATCACATGGATGTTGCATATAGATGTATGTTATGTGCACGCATATAGATGTTATACGTTATGTTAGGAATTGCATACATATGGATTCATTTCACTAACATAATTTGCATTGATGATATTTGCATTAGATAAGTACATATACACACACCTTTGCATATGTTCATACAACATTTAGAATCTTGTAAGGACAACGATTGCTCGTGGATGGTGTTTTGAGTAGATGGATGTTGGATGGTAGGATACGTTCTTCCTAACTTGAAGATTTCTGGGACGAAATCCTTTAAGGAGGGGAGAATGTAACAACCCGTATTTTCAATAACCTGTTATAACGTAAATCGAGGCAGAATTTAATTTATAAATCTGAATCAAGGGAAACGGGCTATGCCATTGCGTTCGTCTCGGAAGAATACGCGAAATAGAGTCCGAGTTTTCGAAAATCGGAGTCCGTATGACCCGATTAAGGCCCAATGAAGTTTTCAGAAAATTTCAAGTTCAAAGCAGATTTCGAATTTCAGGTTCAAAATTCGAAAAAAGGGTCAGATTGGGCCAGGCGGGAAAATTCCCGCCAGAGCACCCAAGTCGACAGCCCTGTCGACTTGGGAGTCGACTTGGTTGGACCCAAGTCGACAGCCCTGTCGACTTGGCTGTCGACTTGGCTCAGCCGGGCAGTTCTGCCTTGTGCACCATTTTGGGAGTTGTGTTGAGTTTGGGGGCCAGATTCGGTTTTAAGGGCTGAGATTGGAATTAGGGTTTAATCCTAAGGTTGAAACTAATCCTAATCTCTATAAATAAGCCCCTAACCTAACCCTAAATCATCATTATTCATTCAAGTAACTAAACTATGGCAAAATCATTCCTCTCATGGCCTCCACTATCTTCATAAAATTCCTAAGTAATTTCTATGAGAGATTTTCAATGCATACAAGTGTTTTCAAGCTTGTATGAGCATCATTAGCTTGCATTCAAGTCAAGTTTCTATATTTGCATCATAAATCAAGAGTTTTGATCATTTTGGCTCAAGGGTTTTTCTATTGGAGCTTTCATATTGGGTTTATTTGATTGCATAAGGGCTTTGTCTCAATCTTACATTTGCTTATACTCATTTGAGCCTTCATAAGCATTGTAAGCCCTTTTCTACTTTCATATTTAAACTCTAAAGTTAATGAATGATGCAAGTTGTGTTTGATCATTATGATATGCAAGTTTACTATGATGTGTTATGCAAGTCTATCATGTTATGTATGCAAGTTTGCTATGTTATGATATGCAAGTTGCCATAATATGTTATGCAAGTTTGCTATGTTATGATATGCAAGTTGCCATGTTATGTTATGCAAGTTTGCTATGTTATGATATGCAAGTTGCCATGTTATGTATGCAAGTTTGGGTTGATCATCTTACTCAAGTTATCATGTTATGCAAGCTTATCTTGGGTTTATGAGCCTAAAGCTTCAAGCTTTATGCTAAAGGTTGCATTTTGGCAACATGTAAGTTATCATATCGCTTATGATAACTTGCATGTGAGGCTAAATGCGAACTTATGACCATTTCTACATGTCATTTATCACCATGTATCACCAATATGCTAAGTTTGGTTTTATGCATGCTTTTGAGGCCTAAAAATGTAATATGCAAGTATATGAACATATGTACATTTCATATGCCACCATGTTAAACTTGTGGCTTCAACACCTTTATGTCATGATTATGCCAAGTTCTCTCTTTCTATCCTTTATGCGCTATTGCGATATGTAAGCGATGGGAGTGCGTTTGGGGTTGGGTAAACTTAAAAGACATAAAAACATAAGATTGGGAATTTACCTATTAAGTTAGGTCTACCCATTGGGAATTTACCTATTAAGTTAGGTCTACCCAAAATGCTTGAAAACTTGTAATATGTTTTGGAAACATAATGGACATGACACTTAGAAAATATAAGTGTGACCAACTCGAGGTTGGGTTGAGTTTGTAGCGTAAACCTACCCGGAACCGACCGGCTTAACTAGTTGCTACAAACAAGAGGACCCAATGTGAGAAGTTGGTCATGTTGTACCTTGAACCCGAGGTTAGACCAAGTTGTGGTGTAAAGCTACCCGGACCCGCCCGGCTTAACTAGTAACCGCAACAAAGTCTAATGTGAGAGGTTAAGGCACATTAATTAATTAATGCCTCATGATTAGGGTTAAGTCATGGTCCACTTAATACTTAACCAATTTGGGCTTGGTAGATTAATCAGGGTTAAGTCGTGAACTCATCGTTACACTTAACCAAGTGAATCCATGATTAGCAAGAGGGTTAAACCGTACTTAACCCACTAGAAAATCCTAGCAATGGGGGTCCACTCCAGCAGTAATCCCAAGTTTGTATCATTAAGACCCTAGGGACTAGGCTAGGGAGGGGGCACGATTACTGGACTTGAGGTAAGTGACCAAAAACGACGGCAGAGTGGTACGCCGGTGTAGTTCCGGACGGACTATGGTCATGCACGTAGTCCGTAGCCGGAGAAAACATGCACGGGTACCGGTAGATCGAGACTGTGCACTTATGTTTATGGTGTCCAGGGGTTTACACCCTAGGGCTTGATACACCCGAAGGGTGGACCCGGCACAGTCTGACTACAATTATGTTTGGGCCGTATTGACACCAACACGTGACGAGTTAGGCTTAGGGAGCCGATCGATTAGACCGTTTGGTTGGACCTCGTATTAGGGTCACCTCATGTTATTGGACCTCGTATTAGGGTCACTTCATGTTATTGGGCCAAAGCTTGGGCCAATAGATCAGTACTTATTTATTCAAGTCATGTTAGTTTGCTAGTACACCTGTGGTGCAAAACCTTAAACCTGATTATGCGATGACACCTTTTATCTATCATGGCAGTATGTAGTTATCCTTATGATCATCCCTGCTTCTCATGTCAGTTAACTTTATCAGTTTACATTGATTGTAGTAGGGCTTACTCAGTCTTTTTGACTGACCTGTTTTCTTTCGCCTCTTTTCTTCCGTTCCCCCCCCCCCAGGTTCTCAGGGAGGGAATATTGGAGCTTAGCTTGGATTTCTGATCGCTTGCTTGTGGGATTTTAGCTCATGTACGGTCTTGACATGAAGCTAGCTATGGTTATCACTTATTTTGGGGATAGTACTTGTGTATTTCAGTTTTTCAGACTTGTTTATTTGGAAAGTTATGTTGTACCAGACTTGTTTTGAAATAGTTTGAAATCTTCCGCTGTTTTACTTATCTTATTTACTCTGTTTACATATATACATATGTTCTTGTTCTGCCTTGATATATCATTAGGCATGTTTACCTGATTCAAACGCCCCTCCAAAGTCAGAGTGCTTGCAAGAGCCACCCTGGCGGAGGTGGGGTGTTACATCCGCAACCTACCCCTCTTAGATATGCAAATCCTTCATCATCTGATGCATCCTTTCCGGCGCTCTCTAAGAAAGACTACGCATCCCTTTTTAATTCGCTCTCATGCAACGCAGGAGCCTATCAGCCCAAGCACTTCGACATTCCTAGGGATAACATTCCACAATAGATTCCAGAGTCAGTCAGATTTGAATATATGCAATACTGGAGCAATTTTTTGGTGAGCTTTTTCCTTGATGGTAATTCTTCAAAGTCCATGGTGGTAAATTTCTTAAATCGTTTCTGGAAATTAGATGGGGAACTTAGTATTAGATCGGATGGTATGCACTATTTTTTCAAATTCTCCAATGATTCAGATAGGGATTTTTTTTTTGAAATCTGATCCTATTTTCATTAAAGGACATATGTTCATTATAACTAGATGGGATCCAACAATAGGAAATTCGTAGGCTCAGATCAAAAAAGTTCCTGTTTGGGTTCATTTTTATTGTATTCCGGCAATTCTTTGGACTGTATTGGGTATAAATTGGTTAGCTTGTCATGTCGGGAGATTGATAAGCTTTGACACTAGCACCGAAAAGCTTCAAAGATTTAGGTATGCAAAAGCATTAATTGAGATTTCCTCAGATTTTGATCTTCCTAATAAGATAGTGGTAGGAGGTTTAGGTAAAGATTGCCCTTCAGTTAAATTATCCTATGATCGAAGACCCAAAATATGCACTGTTTGTAGGGTATTTGGTCATACAACTAGCAGTTGTGAGTTTAATTTCCATGCTGAAGATAAACAGGATAAGCATGTTGAGGATATTATTGATCATCATCGACTATTTAATAGGAAAGATACTACTAATGCTAATCAAGGTAAATGGAAATCTGCTAATACAAGAAATGCTAAGTATTGGAGAAAGAAAGGGGTTTAGAATAGTAGTAAGACAATTGAAAAAGATGTGACAAATGTTAATGATAATCCCTTTAATGTTCTGGAATCAGAAGCAGATGGTAACAATTGTCATGAAACGGCTGACGTGAATAATGTTAATGCTGGTAATGAAGCTGATTATATAGATGTTAACATGGATAATGTCCTTGATGTTGCATTAGATTCTGATGCACCAGAAAGAAATAATATTGATAAAGAGGTCCTTAATAATGTGATCAACAATGTTGCTCAGTTTGCTGATGAAGTGGCTCTGCGGGGTAACATATTGGAAGGCTATAGCAATGAAACTGTGCAAACACCAAAGTCTTTATCTAGTAATAGCACTTCAAGTTCTTCAGATTCCTCACCGGACTTATCTAGGCCAAATACCTCCATTTCTCCTGTTGATTAAAGTTTGAAGCATACTCCATCAGCTTGTAACAATCCGTTATTTTTTTACGATTTAAATTCCGTTTTAAATCGAATTTCTTTATTTTGAAAATATTCTATGGTTTTTCATATCGGGAATTTGTAATATGAAATACGTACGGTGAGATGTAGCAGTTGTAAAAATTTCGTCGGAAAATTTGATTGTTTTCCAATCGTGCAATTTTCAGTGCAAAGCTGCGCATATAAGTTCAAATTTTAACGATTTTAAAATCTCTCTGAAAACAGTTCATACAAACATGGGAAATATTCTATTCATTGTCAGTAATCCAATGGTGAAATTCATTTCGCGAAAATCGGACGTTTTGACCTCCGTTTTCCATCCGCATTTTTACGGTAAAAGGGGTCCGTAACGCATTTTTGAACGAAGCATCTTGCCACTGCAAATTATATACCGTTGTGTCGGTCTCATCGCGCTGATTAATGCAATATATTCATTTGTCAGTTTCGGTGCTCGGTTCGTGCTGTAATTGCGAAAAACCTTGCATAGTTCATTTCTGAAACAAAGACATTTGAGTTCGACGTGTCCCTATTTGGATTCGGCATATTTTTCTAGTAATTTTGGGTCTTCAAACCCAGTCTGTAACGTCTGGATAGTGCATAAAAGACGATAATGCGAAGAAATGTACACACTTTCATGTTTAAATGCAAAAAGAAAACATGCGTTCATGCATGAAAGCAACTTTGCTACCATTTCTTTTCTTGTCCATTTATTTTTGCGTGGCGAAGCCTTCCTTTCATTTTTCCCAAACATTTGAAGCCACGCGTTGCATTTCATGGTTGTCTTTATTTTCATGCATACGTTAGGTACATGCGTTGCACCCCATTTTGTTTTCAAAGGAATCCATTCATGCCTTTTTATTTCAAAAAGAAAGTGGACATATATAAATGCATGCACGTTCATTTGTCCACTTCTAATTATCACGTTATTTCATTTCTTTAATGTTCTAAAACCCTATATGTGAAACGTCCTTTGTTTTTCCATTTCATTTTTCTAAGACAATGGTTCACTTTGCCTTCTTCTTTAGTGAAACTGAAAGTAGTGGCACACCTTGCTATGTACTTCAACGGTACCTTTTTTTTTTTCAATTGTAACGTAACTGTTGTTCACGTGACCAGTTATCCTACGTGTGATTAAAGCAGAGTTCGCCCCATCCCATTCTTTCTTTCCAAATTTCAAAACCGTTGCGTTGTGAATGATGAATAAATCAAACCAACAAACGATGAGCTGTTACTTCCTTTCCGTTGCCCCATTATACCCGTTCTTTCCCCAAGAACCGCTCCTTTGTTCAACGTTCCTTGTAACCTGATCCACATTGTTTGGTATTACGATTTTCACTACTTCCGATTTAAAGCCTTCGTGCCTGCAACTTTTCCATTCATTTATATTCACCACCACTTTTCCTCACCAATTCGTTTACACTCAGTGGCCTTCAAAATCTCCATTATTTTCCCATCATTTTCTACTTCCCATCTTCTTTCACCATGATTTCCTTTGCCGACCACACCTGACCCTTTGCCAACGCCCAAACTGTTGAGCGCACCCTCCTCAGCCTCACCCGGTTCCCTCCGCACCCGAAGTCTGCGTCCAAGTCTATCACCCACCTGAGAAGTTTCCCAAGTCAACACCTCAGACAACCCTCGCCCAATCGAAGACCGCCACCTTTTCCCTCCAGCTCGCCCCTTCCCACTCACACTGACCTAGCTCCGATAGGAGCCAACCATCCTGAGCCGCCTTCCCACCTTGAACCCATCATTGGAGCCAACTGGCCCTTGCGTTCCCTCTTTATCAGCAACTCTTCCATGGAAGCACCGAACCCAACGACCTACCGACCCCATGAAACTGCACCTAACAAAGCCCAGCTCCAACAGCTTTCCCTGAAGCCGAACCCCTCTGTCCAGATGGCCACTGACCTAACCCCTCCTTTGCTTCCTTGCGTGTGCTGTGTGTAGTTATCCAGTGTGTTTGTTATGTGTGGTGTGAGTATGGGTATGAGTGTGTGGATGTGAAGTGTTGTGTTACTTTGTTTGGGTAAGTTCCTGTGTGTTTTGATACGTGAGAGAGTATATTTCGTGTGTGCGTTTATACTTTCTTGAATGTATGTGTTTATATATTGCTAATATATGTATTTACGTTATTTTAGTACATATAATGTATACGGTTTGTTTGTGTAATAATTGGTGTGTGTTTTTAAAAATAAATTATAGATATGTATGTATATGAAATTGATGTGTGTATAGCGTCTAGCAATTTAGAAAATATATACATATTTTGTTCTTACTGTGCATGTTTATATATATATATATATATATATTTAAATATATGTTATTTATGAAAGTAGTGTTGTGTTTATTTTTGAGTTGAATTTGGCGTCGAGTCCGAAACCCGTCCAAAATCCCAATAGCCGTACTAGGCCATTGAAAATTTCCCCGATCTCCTCTTATAAAAATTAAATCAATATTGAGTGATATCGAGCTAAAGCCATTCTAAATCGTGCCTAGAGATCGCCGCTACATTTCGTGACAATTTGACTGTTGTCTCCATTTCTGTGCCACGGAAGGTGAGTTTATCTCACACCTGACTCACATTTATTTCATGGATGTTAGATCAATTATTTGAACTGTTATGAAATGTATAGAACTGCTAGTAAAACTGTTTGTTTAATATGTACACTTTTATATGTGACACGATATATTCATATGACATGTAGTTACACTGATGATATATATACTGTAATTGATGCTATGTTATGTTGTAGATACCCTAGTTTTAGGAAAAATCACTAAGGGTTGAAATGATACGTACCCGAATGAACATTAGATAGGGAAAAATCGTTATGAGTTGAAATGATAGACCTGAACGATTTTTTAATGAATTTGGGATCGCGGGTTGAAATGATAGACCCGTAGAAATTTTATAAATCGTGGATTGAAATGATAAATATCCGTATTACTTGAACATAGAGTAGAAAGCTATATACGGACACCGTTGGTCATGTTTTCGAAGTTAACTGATTTGAGAGTTTTAATTTTATAGTAATGTAAGATTTTATGTTTTTATATTTCAAAGATTTTTAAACTTAAATTTTATAGATTTTAAATTATATGTTTAAAATGATTTTATGAGTAAATATAGATTTAAATGTTTGTTTAAGATTTTACTTATAATTTTATCTATTTTAAACCATATAATTTATTCATATAAGCATTTTAATTTTGTTTTATTATAATAAGTATTTCTTTAAATCTATTTTATATTATTTTAAACTTATATATGTTTATAATCTATTTCTAATTAATTTTAGAATTTTATAAACTTATATATATATATACATATCTATTTTCAAAATTAATTTTCTTATATATATTTTACAACTTTAATAATAAACTCAAGATGGAAAAGTAGATTTCGCGATTTTCGAAGTTTAAAGATGTAAATTTTTATAATGATAACTGAATAACGAATGAACTCATATTAAGTTATGAATTCGAATTGATACGAAATTTTAGTAGAGATGAATTTGAATTAGGTAAATTGATTTATTTTAATTTATAATCGATATGAATTGAATTCAAATTTTAATTGATTAAACATGAATTGGAATAATATATGTATATAGATGTTATATGCAGAATTGATTTTTATATTATTTGGTTTGAATTAAAAATTTTGTTAAATTGATGCATAAGAATGGTTTTAAATCGTAATTTGTTTGAATGAAAATATAAGATTTGGTTTCAAAGTGTAGAAGCAACGATTTTGATATATATGACTTGAATTATAATACACGATACGATTTGATAAATTTTAGAATGTAAGCTTTTGATTTGAATTGTACATTTTCAATTCAAACACTTAAATGGAAATTGTGGAATTTAAGGTATAACTTAAATATAAGTCGATTTTGGATTTGAGATTTAATATGCGAATACTTTCAGAAATTTTATCGAAGTTAAAATGTTGTAGTATTAGTTTATACTATATTTGAAATCATTTCGATATGGTTCTAATCGATTTGATTTAAACGATTTGAGTTTTTTTCCAAAATTTTAATAAAATCGAAGTTAGATATTAAATTTTGAATTCAAAATATGAACTTGAGATTTTGTATAAATGATTTTATAAAGTGATTTATAAAATAATGGCCACGGTGTGAAAAATGTAAACGTTTGGTTGTTAAAGAGACTGGGATCAGCTATTGTCATACTCTCTGCCAATACCGAAAACCACTTTAACAACTGTGTACGCGGTGGAGTTCTAGAATGAAGAGGATGATTTGGCGAACGACTCCATCTTATTTTATTTCATATTAATTATGAGACCCTGACTACCTTGAGTCAGCTTGATGTGGCTAAAACAGGAGCTATGCACGGACCAAGTGAGGTCATACCTCTTATCGAGCACACTTTTTTGATATTAGTCTATTACTATTGAGATTTGATTTGGGCCCTTTTGATTATGGGAGTGTGTATGGAGGTGGGCGGTAGTAGCTACTATGCGTTACCACCAGTCCGGCTCTACAAACGGTGAATCCACCCTGGCATTCCTTGCGTGCCTTGTCACATGCCTTATACGAGCCCACTACGACTTTGTTTTGTACTGTTTTATATGGAGTGCCCTCTGATCAACCTCCAGTTTACGGAGGAATTACGGTACTGTATATACTATGGGAATATATAAACGGTGTAAGGGTAATCATGGTAATCCCGCTTACGCTATTTTGATATTTTTACTTTACTGATAGACACTATTGTATATAGCGTATTATACTATATAGTATTAGTTTGACGGATCCTTAGAGGATGGTGATCCCAAACATCCCCTAAGTTACTGATTGCATTTCATCGAACATTTCATTTGAGTTGATTTACTTTCATGAGAATGTTAGTCCTGATCCGAGTTGTTTTATTTTGCATTATTGCTCGGGTCAGACTGAGAATTCCAGTCTTCGAGATTCACTATTGGAGTTGAAGTTTATATTGGCATTTTCTCACTTGTATCTACTCATTCTGTTAGTCTAGTTGTCCTGCTGTCATTTCTGTTTCAAATTGTTATCATTTGTTTATGTATCTGAAATTCATTTTTTAAGTCTTCCGCTGTATTATTATGTAAACTCTTATGTAAAGTTTATTTAGTAGCTTCATGAACTACTACTGTAATTTAAATTTTCCGTTGCGAGATATTATATTGCTCTGTATCTGTGTCTGTGTTATGTGATTCTGTGATTTATCCTATTTACCTCAAAAGCTAATAATAATCTGTTGTTTTGGACATTTCAAGTTGACATGTTTTGTTGATTCGGTATGGTCAAAATGGCAGATCGTTACAAGTGGTATTAGAGCTTTGGTTTATCAAAGCTTTAGCTTATGGGGTAAACACTCATTAGAGATAGGGTAGCGATATCCTAGAATGAGTAGAATCAATCGCAGAATCCTTCTTGAGAGAGCATATTTTGAAAGTATGAAAAGATTTTAATATGGTTTTGAAATGGTTTTAAACATATATTTTCGGATATATAATTTTGTTTAATATTTAAATCTTTTTTTTTTTTTTGAAATTTCTTTCCATTTGAATCAATCTTCCTTCGCAGATCCTTTTGATCAGGTTATTTCCTTCGTTCAGTTTTCAACTTGACTTCTATAACTTATCCTTGTCCGTAACAAGGTAAGAAGTTGAAGGAGAGTATAAATCTTCTAGCGATCTATCCTTATATTGGCTTGAAATTATTATTATTTTGAAGATATTATAATATAAGTTTTCTTGATGTAATATTAATATTCGGTATGTTTACTTGTGAATAACATTATGTTTTGGTGATGCTAATATTTCGAAATATTTTATGTTTTTATTTTACGATTTTATATTTATAAACTATATGTATTTTGAATAAGATTTAAAGATGTATATTTTGTAAGAAATTGATTTTATCTTTATTGAAAGATATTGTTATGTATTTGATTTAATAATAATATTGTTTGTATATTTATTGTATTGAATTTTAATATATAAATGAGTGAGGAGAAATACTTTTTTTTTCCCTACTTGAAATATGAATGATTTGAAATGTATTATAATAATATATGATTTTGAACTTGGTATATATTATATTTAAATATATAATGATGTTTTAAGTATTTATTTTACGTTAAAATTGGCCTATCGAATTCCTAGTGATTGGGATATACGTCTGATCAACGTATATGTTAAATCTTATGTGTACCAAATAGATATAGTGTCACACTCTAGTCGCTTGAAAATGATTTTGGTGATGATCGAGGCATCATCAATATCTATTTTCGGGTTTCGAAAGTGAGATAACTATATATTGCCAATCAAGACGTCGAGTGAATACTTAAAACTATTTTGAAATGTTTGGAAATATTTCAACGTTTTGATATATATATATATATAATTTGGATTATATATATATATATATATATATGTGTGTGTGTGTATGATAATAGATATGAACTATTGGTTTAAATATATTAATTATTTAATTACCATTTCTTTGCCTAGTTCCTTTTCGGGGACGAAAAGTTTTAAGTGGGGGAGATTGTAACAATCCGTTGTTTTTTTACGATTTAAATTCCGTTTTAAATCGAATTTCTTTATTTTGAAAATATTCTATGGTTTTTCATATCGGGAATTTGTAATATGAAATACGTACGGTGAGATGTAGCAGCTGTAAAAATTTCGTCGGAAAATTTGATTGTTTTCCGATCGTGCAATTTTCAGTGCAAAGCTGCGTATATCAGTTCAAATTTTAACGATTTTAAAATCTCTCTGAAATCAATTCATACAAACATGGGAAATATTCTATTCATTGTCACATAATCCAATGGTGAAATTCATTTCGCGAAAATCGGACGTTTTGACCTCCGTTTTCCACCCGCATTTTTACGGTAAAAGGGGTCCGTAACGCATTTTTGAACGGAGCATCCTGCCACTGCAAATTATATATCGTTGTGTCCGTCTCGTCGCGCTGATTAATGCAATATATTCATTTGTCAGTTTCGGTGCTCGGTTCGTGCTGTAATTGCGAAAAACCTTGCATAGTACATTTTTGAAACAAAGACATTTGAGTTCGACGTGTCCCTATTTGGATTCGACATATTTTTCTAGTAAATTTGGGTCTACAAACCCAGTCTGTAATGTCCGCATAGTGCATAAAAGACGATAATGCGAAGAAATGTACACACTTTCATGTTTAAATGCAAAAAGAAAACATGCGTTCATGCATGAAAGCAACTTTGCTACCATTTCTTTTCTTGTCCATTTATTTTTGCATGGCGAAGCATTCCTTTCATTTTTCCCAAACATTTGAAGCCATCCGTTGCATTTCATGGTTGTCTTTATTTTCATGCATGCGTTAGGTACATGCATTGCACCCCATTTTGTTTTCAAAGGAATCCATTCATGCCTTTTTATTTCAAAAAGAAAGTGGACATATATAAATGCATGCACGTTCATTTGTCCACTTCTAATTATCACGTTATTTCATTTCTTTAATGTTCTAAAACCCTATATGTGAAACGTCCTTTGTTTTTCCATTTCATTTTTCTAAGACAATGGTTCACTTTGCCTTCTTCTTTAGTGAAACTGAATGTAGTGGCACACCTTGCTATGTATTTCAACGGTACCTTTTTTTTCAATTGTAACATAACTGTTGTTCACATGACCAGTTATCATACGTGTGATAAAAGCAGAGTTCGCCCCATCCCATTTTTTCTTTCCAAATTTACAAACCGTTGCGTTGTGAATGATGAATAAATCAAACCAACAAACGATGAGCTGTTACTTCCTTTCCGTGGCCCCATTTTACCCGTTCTTTCCCGAAGAACCGCTCCTTCGTTCACCGTTCCTTGTTACCTGATCCACATTGTTTGGTATTACGATTTTCACTACTTTAGATTTAAAGCCTTCGTGCCTGCAACTTTTCATTCATTTATATTCACCACCACTTTTCCTCACCAATTCGTTTACACTCAGTGGCCTTCAAAATCTCCATCATTTTCCCATCATTTTCTGCTTCCCATCTTCTTTCACCATGATTTCCTTTGCGGACCAAAGCTGACCCTTTGCCAACGCCAATACTGTTGAGCGCACCCTCCTCAGCCTCACCCGGTTCCCTCCGCACCCGAAGTCTGCGTCCAAGTCCACCACCCACCTGAGAAGTTTCCCAAGTCAGCACCTCAGACAGCCCTCGCCCATTCGAAGACCGCCACCTTTTCCCTCCAGCTCGCCCCTTCCCACTCACACTGACCCAGCTCCGACAGGAGCCAACCCTCCTGAGCCGCCTTCCCACCTCGAACCCATCATTGGAGCCAACTGGCCCTTGCGTCCCCTCTCCATCAGCAGCTCTTCCATGGAAGCACCGAACCCAACGACCTGCCGACCCCATGAAACCGCACCTAACAAAGCCCAGCTCCAACAGCTTTCCCCGAAGCCGAGCCCCTCTGTCCAGATGGCCACTGACCTATCCCCTCCTTTTCTTCCTTGCATGTGCTGTGTGTGTAGTTATCCGGTGTGTGTGTTATGTGTGGTGTGAGTATGAGTATGAGTGTGTGGATGTGAAGTGTTGTGTTACTTTGTTTGGGTAAGTTCCTGTGTGTTTTGATACGTAAGAAGGTATATTTCGTGTGTGCGTTTATACTTTCTTGGATGTATGTGTTTATATATTGCTAATATATGTATTTACGTTATTTTAGTATATATAATGTGTACGGTTTGTTTGTGTAATAATTGGTGTGTGTTTTTAAAAATAAATTATAGATATGTGTGTATATGAAATTGATGTGTGTATAGCGTCTAGCAATTTAGAAAATATATACATATTTTGTACTTACTGTGCATGTTTATATATATATTTAAATATATGTTATTTTTGAAAGTAGTGTTGTGTTTATTTTTGAGTTGAATTTGGCGTCGAGTCCGAAACCCGTCCAAAATCCCAATAGCCGTACTAGGCCATTGAAAATTTCCCCGATCTCCTCTTATAAAAATTAAATCAATATTGAGTGATATCGAGCTGAAGCCGTTCTAAATTGTGCCTAGAGATCGCTGCTACATTTCGTGACAATTTGACTGTTGTCTCCATTTCTGTGCCACGGAAGGTGAGTTTATCTCACACCTGACTCACAATTATTTCATGGATGTTAGATCAATTATTTGAACTGTTATGAAATGTTTAGGACTGCTAGTAAAACTGTTTGTTTAATATGTACACTTTTATATGTGACACGATATATTCATATGACACGTAGTAACACTGATGATATATATACTGTAATTGATGCTATGTGATTGTTGTTGATACCCTAGTTTTAGGAAAAATCACTAAGGGTTGAAATGATACATAACCGAATGAACATTAGATAGGGAAAAATCGTTATGAGTTGAAATGATAGACCTGACCGATTTTTTAATGAATTTGGGATCGCGGGTTGAAATGATAGACCCGTAGAAATTTTATAAATCGTGGATTGAAATGATAAATATCCGTATAACTTGACCATAGAGTAGAAATCTATATACGGACACCGTTGGTCATGTTTTCGAAGTTAACTGATTCGAGAATTTTAATTTTATAGTAATGTAAGATTTTATGTTTTTATATTTTAAAGATTTTTAAACTTAAATTTTATAGATTTTAAATTATATGTTTAAAATGATTTTATGAGTAAATATAGATTTAAATGTTTGTTTAAGATTTTACTTATAATTTTATCTATTTTAAACCATATAATTTATTCATATAAGCATTTTAATTTTGTTTTATTATAATAAGTATTTCTTTAAATCTATTTTATATTATTTTAAACTTATATATGTTTATAATCTATTTCTAATTAATTTTAGAATTTTATAAACTTATATATATATACATATCTATTTTCAAAATTAATTTTCTTATATATATTTTATAACTTTAATAAAAAACTCAAGATGGATAAGTAGATTTCGCGATTTTCGAAGTTTAAAGATGTAAATTTTTATAATGATAACTGAATAACGAATGAATTCATATTAAGTTATGAATTCAAATTGATACGAAATTTTAGTAGAGATGAATTTGAATTAGGTAAATTGATTTATTTTAATTTATAATCGATATGAATTGAATTCAAATTTTAATTGATTAAACATGATTTGGAATAATATATGTAAATAGATGTTATATGCAGAATTGATTTTTATATTATTTGGTTTGAAGTAAGAATTTTGTTAAATTGATGCATAAGAATGGTTTTAAATCGTAATTTGTTTGAATGAAAATATAAGATTTGGTTTAAAAGTGTAGAAGCCACGATTTTGATTTATATGACTTGAATTATAATACACGATACGATTTGATAAATTTTAGAATGTAAGCTTTTGATTTGAATTGTACATTTTCAATTCAAACATTTAAATGGAAATTGAGGAATTTAAGGTATAACTTAAATATAATTCGAGTTTGGATTTGAGATTTAATATGCGAATACTTTCGGAAATTTTATCGAAGTTAAAATGTTGTAGTATTAGTTTATACTATATTTGAAATCTTTACGATATGGTTCTAATCGATTTGATTTAAACGATTTGAGTTTTTTTCCAAAATTTTAATATAATCGAAGTTAGATATTAAATTTTGAATTCAAAATATGAACTTGAGATTTTGTATAAATGATTTTATAAAGTGATTTATAAAATAATGGCCACGTTGTGAAAAATGTAAACGTTTGGTTGTTAAAGAGACCGGGATCAGCTATTGTCATGCTCTCTGCCAATACCGAAAACCACTTTAACAACTGTGTACGCGGTGGAGTTCTAGAAAGAAGGGGATGATTTGGCGAACAACTCCATCTTATTTTATTTCATATTAATTACGAGACCCGGACTACCTTGAGTCAGCTTGATGTGGCTAAAACAGGAGCTATGCACTGACCAAGTGAGGTCACACCTCTTATCGAGCACACTTCTTCGATATTATTCTATTACTATTGAGATTCGATTTGGGCCCTTTTGATTATGGGAGTGTGTATCGAGGTGGGCGGTAGTAGCTACTATGCGTTACCACCAGTCCGGCTCTACAAACGGTGAATCCACCCTGGCATTCCTTGCGTGCCTTGTCACATGCCTTATACGAGCCCACTACGACTTTGTTTTGTACTGTTTTATTTGGTGTGCCCTCTGATCAACCTCCAGTTTACGGAGGAATTACGATACTGTATATACTATGGGAATATATAAACGGTGTAAGGGTAATCATGGTAATCCCGCTTACGCTATTTTGATATTTTTACTTTACTGATAGACACTATTGTATATAGCGTATTATACTATATAGTATTAGTTTGACGGATCCTTAGAGGATGGTGATCCCAAACATCCCCTAATTTATTGATTGCATTTCATCGAACATTTCATTTGAGTTGATTTACTTTCATGAGAATGTTAGTCCTGATCCGAGTTGTTTTGTTTTGCATTATTGCTCGGGTCAGATTGAGAATTCCAGTCTTCGAGATTCACTATTTGAGTTGAAGTTTATATTGGCATTTTCTCACTTGTATCTACTCATTCTGTTAGTCCAGTTGTCCTGCTGTCATTTCTGTTTCAAATTGTTATCATTTGTTTATGTATCTGAAATTCATTTTTTAAGTCTTCCGCTGTATTATTATGTAAACTCTGATGTAATGTTTATTTAGTAGCTTCATGAACTACTACTGTAATTTAAATTTTCCGCTGCGAGATATTGTATTACTCTGTATCTATGTCTGTGATCTGTGATTTATCCTATTTACCTCAAAAGCTAATAACAATCTGTTGTTTTGGACATTTCGAGTTGACATGTTTTGTTGATTCGGTATGGTCAAAATGGCGGATCGTTACACAGCTCCTAATCCTTCACGGTCACTGGTCTCTCCATATGCTAGCTTGAAGCCTCCTCAAGATCTTACTCTACCTCCTCCAATAGTCACTGGTTGTGGTTTGACAAAGTTAATACCTTTTTAGCTTCTCTATCTTCTGCAATTCCTACGAGTTCTCTTCCATTTTCATCTAAACCCAAGAAGCCGAAAGGAAAATTCTAGGACGACTCTGATTTAGATGATGGCAATGACTTCTTGCCAGAAGATGAGATGCCTCTCAAAAATAAGATGAAATGACATACCAGGAAGAATCCTGGTCCTATGTTTGATCCTGTCATAAATTGAGTCTCGAGTCACTGGACACTTTGTTAGTGACAACTTTACACAGTTATTGGTTAATTGTGACGAGAACCTTACCGTGAATGCAGTTTAGAATTGGTTTATGGGGATGATTCAATGAATAATGTTGCCTGTTTCTTTTCTTCGCAATTTGGATATAGGAATTTTCTTCTTGGTGCTGCTGATGTGATTCTCGTGGTTGTAGTATCTTCACCTTAATATGAATAATGTTGCAATAGGTATGCTTCATGTTTATTTTTGTAATCCGTTTTTGTAAGTTCAAGACTAGACACTCAAGAGTCTGTATTGCTTTTGCATTTTATGTCGATGTAACTCTTTTATTTGTGAATAATAAAATTTTCACTTGCCTTTCAAAAAAATACATCTTAGTTCCCATTTTTGCAAAAAATTAGCATTAAATTAGTTTTTTATTTCTTACAATAAATGAACTTTAATGATGATGTGAATATTTAAATGATATAACCGATGACCCATAATAATAAAATTCATTTAATTGCCTAGACTAGTTTACTAAACACTATAAAAAATTAAATTGCAATTAAGAAAACAACAAAGATTTCTTGTCTAATATAAAATATTTAATGGTTAACATAATAATTTCATTTGTTTTACTCTATCATTTATTTAAAATGTTCTATTTCCACTTATTGGCATTTTTCACTAATCGTTCGAAATGGCATTCCAGGATACCAAAATAAAATCTATAATTCGCTTCACAACATGAGTTTTGGCTCCAAATCCAAATTTTCCCCCCAAAATCGAAATTTTTGGCTCCAACACTATTTTTTTCCCTCCACACAGCTTTCTTTTTGCCTATGTTAGGGATTCACTTCTCATTTTCAGTTAATTTTCCAACTCCTCGAGATTTCAACGCTAACCCCAAGCCTAATATGTACTTCAAAAAAAATTCCAGATTCCTTTTTACTCTTCTTTCCACTTTCTCCTGCAGGATTTGGAATCGATCTCCTTCCAGAAGGATCTTACGTATTAAGATGGAGAGAGCCTGGAAGAGCGGAGGCATATTTTGGATGATTTGATGTGAAGACTGTTATACGAAACGTTTACATATTATTTTCGAGCTTCGAGATCCCCATTGCGACTGACGTTAATCAAGAGATAATGGATTTTGTAGATCTGGCTACTCATCTACCAACGTGTGGTTCAGTGAAGAAGACTTCCAAGCATGTGTGGATCTTTATCAGGTCCGCTTTCAAGCATATGCCAAAAGACAAATCTAAAGATCACTCCTCTTCTATTCACAAAACAAAAATAAAATAAAAGGCTAGTCGCTCACAAAGTAGTGGGGAAGAAGTTACGCAATGGATCGAAACACTCCCATTTGCAAGCCACGTACCTCTACCACCAACCTTCTGACGTGGTACGAAGTTCACCCTTCCTCCATGGCTGTAGATTCTGCTTCTGTGCCAAGGCGAAGCAACAAACCAGCAAGTGGAATAAGTCTGGTGATGTTTAGGGGAAGATGAGCGAGGAAGAAGCTAAAAATGTGCTCTAAAATGCTGCTAAACATTGCTCTGGATATAAGCTGAGAGAGATAACTGGAAATGGTATTTTTGTAGTTGATAGTGAAAACGGTGCATTTCAATCCATTGATGCAGCAAATTCTAGTAGCAAGAGCTTTACATATAAGCCAATGTTGTTATAGCAAATTTTCCATATAAATTCTGACATGTACGTTTATTTTGTAGGAATGTGGCGACTAACGAAGACAATAGAGCCGTTACAATAGAGCCATTAGCGTGTGAACACGTTTTTATCATATTTAGCATGCTTTGTCATTATCTACTAGCCGTTAGGCTCATGCATACTTGGTATATTTAATACTAGCCGTTAGGCTCATACATATTTGGTATATTTTGTACTAGCCGTTGGGCTCATAGCACTATATATATATGTGCTCTTTGTATCATGTTTTGCATCAATAAAAATTGCAATTGTTCCTCTCTAATAACTCTCCTCCTCATCACTTAATATGGTATCAGACCAAAATTGCTGAAAGGCTTAATCATCAAGCAGAAAGTTGTTTTTGTTTTATGGCCAACAACAATGAAGTAACCTCCGCTGTTTCAGGAAGTATGGGGTACAACGCTCCACCTAACCATCATGACCTGATTAAACCAAAAAGCCAAATTATCACCACATCTCTAGACGAAGACAATTACATTCTATGGAAATATCAAGTAGAGATCACTTTAAGAGGGTATGATTTACTGCAGTACATAAATGGGACAATAACAGTCCCACCAGTGACGATAACCAATTCGGAAGGAGAAATTGTGCCTAACACAGACTACACAAAGTTTCAAAAACAAGACAGCCTCCTCTCCTCATGGCTCCTATCGTCAGTAAGTTCGAATTTATTATCACAAATAGTTGGATGTAGCACGTCTTATGAAATATGGAAAATAGTTGAACAAATTTTCAGTTCACAATCAACTGCTAGAATCATGCAACATAGAAGGGAATTACAAAATTCTAGAAAAAAGGAGGCAAGCATGAAAGAATACTTAGGAAAAATCAAAATTCTGTGTGACAAACTAAATGTTGTTGGCCATAAGATTAGCGACAATGAGCAAATCCTATTTATTATTGGTGGATTAGATGAAGAATATGAATCTCTAGTAACTGTGTTAGCCACACAACAAACCTTACCTGACTTACAGTTCTTTCGATCAACACTCCTTGCTCATGAAGGCAGAATCGACCAAAGAAAAACAACACAAAATAAGTTCTCTGCCAATTATACCACAATCAGAAATAAGCAGATACAAGGAGATAACAACAACTATCGTGTGAAATGTCAAATATGCCAAAAGTTTGGTCACATGGCGAACAAATGTTACTTCAGGTATAATTCAGACACAGGTAGACAGTAGGCAAGCCAAAATTACTCTTCACAAAGAAGAGCACAAGCAAATATGGCAACAACAGGGAATTCAACTCAAAATAATAATAACACAAACCGAAGACATAATGCTGCAGATGATGATAAAGTAAAAAATGAAGACATTGCTTCGAAGAATGGTACCCTAACTCAAGAGCGACTCACCACATAACTAGCAATCTTCAAAATTTAAACATTGGGAGCAGAAATTACTCAGGTATGAGAAATCTGCATATGGGTAATGGTAGTACTGCTACTATCACACACATAGGCAAAGGGACATTCTTTGGGAAAAGACAACTCAAATTAAACAATCTTCTTAGGGTACCTACGATTAATAAAAATTTGTTAAGTGTATCAAAATTTGCCAACGACAATAATGTTTACTTTGAATTTCATCCTAAGTTTTGTTTAGTTAAAGATTCCCTAAATCATGAAATATTACTTCGAGGTAACCTATACGATGGTTTATACAAATTCAAGACTGCAAACTCAAGTGGAGAATTCTAGGACAATAATGTAGATGCTAGTAGTGACAATGACTGTATTAGGAATAGTTGCAATAACGTTGATTATGACAATAATAGCAGTGAATGTAACGTGATTAATTCTTGGCATGTAAAATTAGGACATCCTAATCTGGAAACTGTTAAGACTGTTCTGCGTAATAATAACATTCATTATAAAAATGTACCTATCAAACACACATGACGCACTGCCAACTCGGCAAGAGCCACAAGCTCCCTTTTAGTGATTCTGAAACCAGCTATAACGAGCCACTGGAGCTTATAGCCGCTGACTTGTGGGGACCCACGCCTCTAAATTCATATCAGGGACACAGGTATTATCTTTCTTTTGTGGATGCTTATTCTAGATATACTTGGATATACATGCTGAAAACTAAATCAGAAGCTTGCAATACAATTATGCAATTTATAACTCATGTCGAAAAACAAATGAATAGTACTGTTAAGGTTGTTTAGACAGATGGGGGAGCTGAGTTTAAACCTCTCTAACTAATTACTTTCTCAAAAGAGGGATCAAACATAGATTAACTTGCCCCCATACGTCCGAACAAAACGGTTTAGTCGAAAGAAAACATCGACACATAGTAGAGACTGGTCTAACTTTGTTATGACAAAGCTCATTACCCATGAAATATTGGAATGAAGCTTTCTACACATCTGTTTTCCTCATTAACAAGTTGCCAACCAAAGTCTTGAACAATAAAAGCCCTCACGAAATGATATACAGTGTTAGACCAGAATATGGTTTTCTGAAAGCCTATGGGTGTCTATGTTTTCCATGTTTGAGAGACTATAACAATCATAAACTAAGTATGAGATCAAGCCCATGCACATTCATCGGGTACGCACAAAACCAAAAAGGCTATAAGTGCATGGACAAAAATGAAAAAATATATGTTTCTAGAGATGTGATATTTGATGAAAACAAGTTTCCTTATACAGAAAAGAAAATCGGCAAAAAGGATGGGGAACAAAGCATAAACAACAACATACGGTTCGAGCCATTCATTACTGAACCACCTTCAATTGATAGAAATGAAGAGCAACAACGCACAAGCAATTTGAACACCCAGGAAGAAACTATGGATCGAACAAATGAGCAAACCAATGAGACACACAATGACTCAGAAGATACAAACATACATCAATCAAATCAAAATATGCAGTATAGTGAAGATACAAAAAACAACAACCATGTTGACACTACGAGCAACAATGATACACAGCAGCAAACACCACCACAATCAACTGGACATCACATGATCACCAGGTCAAAGAGAGGCATCTTCAAACCCAAAGTATATAATATTTCTGCCAGTGAGATCGAACCATTGAATTTCACTCAGGAAGATCAAACAAATGGAAGGAGGAATTGGACACTGAATATAAATCTCTCATAAAAAACAACACTTGGAGCTTAGTGACTCAACCAAAACACAAAAATGTGATTGGTTGTAGGTGGACATACAAAATAAAAAGAAAAGAAGATGGATCTATTGATAAAGACTGGTTGCAAAAGGTTACGCGTAACAATTTGGTTTTGATTTCAATGAAACTTTTTCCCCAGTCATAAAACCCACAACCATCAGAATTATACTGACCATTGCTATAAACAAAGGATGGAATGTGAGGCAACTGGACGTCAACAATGCTTTTTTGAATGGGGAATTGACTTAAGAGGTATACATGCAACAGCCTGAAGGATATGGTACTGGTGATAAAGTATGCAAACTACACAAAGCAATATATGGCTTAAAACAAGCTTCGAGAGCTTGGTATGAAAAGCTAAAGTCAACTTTGTCTAACATGGGTTTATCACAAGTTATAATCGGACAATTCACTATATATGAAGAAGGGCATACATGGTACTGTGTTCATTCTAGTATACGTTGACGACATGCTAATAACAGGAGACAACAGTGAAGAAATAAACAGAATCGTACACAAGCTGGATCAAAATTTCGCTGTTAAAGACTTGGGGGAACTAAAAAAAATTCTTGGAATACAAGTGATTAGGAAAAACAATGGTGAATTAATATTATCCCAACAAAATTATATCACTGAAATACTGCAAAGGGCAAATATGCACAAGGCAAACCCATTACCTACGCCTATGATTAGTAACCTAAGACTATCTAAGCATAAAGGAGAAGCTATCGACAATGCCAAACAATATAGGAGCATAATAGGAGCGTTACAATACGCAACTATTACTCGACCAGACATATGCTACACCGTCAATAAACTCAGTCAATACATGCAGAACCCTTTATCAGAACATTGGATGGCATTAAAGAGAGTGTTACGATACTTACAAGGCACAAAACATTACGGCATACGCCTAAATTCAGAAAAGGAACTTAACTTACAGTGCTTTAGCGATGCCAATTGGGCAAACGATATTGACGATCAAAAGTCTGTCTCAGGATACTGCGTTTACCTCGGTTCCAATATCATTTCCTGGTGTACGAAGAAACAACATACCACATCAAGATCTAGCACAGAGGCTGAGTATCGTGCATTGGCAAGCGCTACAGCCGAAATCATGTAGATAGAATGTAACAACCCGAAAATCTGGGCCAGTTTAAAATTTTTATTTTGGCCATTTTAGCGAATTTTGATTATTTAAAATGAATTATTTTAAATAATATCGACGAGAAACTTATTTTAAATATAATTTGAACGTATATATTATATACGCGTCGTCGTTAGAATATAAATATTTATTTATATTTATAAATAGAATTGAAAATGGCGCGGTAGTTCGAAAATTCGATTTCTAATTTCAAATGAATATACAGAATTCAATATAAGTCAGAATTGAACGAAACAAGAAATATTTGAATCTGTATAAATATATCTTTGTAACGAAGTTAACAAACTGGGATTTCATCTTAGAAATGATAAGATATGTCCAGTTTAAAATTAGAAATAGTCGCTGTGGAATTTATATATATTTTTATATATATAAGGCCCTTAAAAATAGACATTTTGCAAACGACCTCGGATTTCGACGAAACTAGTTTTGTTGGGTCCGGGAAGTAAAGTTATTGCTAGGTTTCAAATTTCATAATTTTTCGAATTAATATGTGAGCGTGGCAAAAGAAAACGCGTTTGACCAGTTTCAGTTGATTTTAATCGACTGGAAATTGGTCATTTTTCAAACGATCTCAGAATTCAACGAAACTAGTTTTGTTAGGACCGTATCGTCGATACGAAGCTAGAAAATATTTTTCGGGAATTTTTAGAGTTCGTATGTGACCCCGGTAATTTGAAATGCACGTTTAAAATTCGATATAGCAATTTAAATGTAAATTCAACTGAAACTGATTGTAACTATCGAATCAGCTTGCGATACATATCCCATTGTGTCCGGAATGGGGGTAATACGCTAGGGACGACAGTCGGTGGGCTCAATTTTGAGTTCAAAATAAAAGTCAACTCTAGGGAATTAAATGTGATATAAAGTAAAAAAAAAAACCTTTATCTCCATACCCTCCCATTCCTTTATCAGCCCCGTTCAGTTAAGAAAAAAAAAAATCGGCTGAAGCCCTCGATGGAGCAGCTCCACCCAATCGCCGGCGCCGTCGTGCCAGGGCCGCCGCCCCTCCTCCACTCGAGGACGCCATCACTCGCTTTCCCCCCCCCCCCCCCCCCCGCCTCCCCGCTCAAGCCCAAGCCACCCCCAAATCCGAACGCAGTGTCCCAGACCCCCACCCCATGGCCAGCGCCGCCCAGGAGGGCCCCGCCTCCGCCCGAAGACGCGAGCAACCCCATCTTCCCCCCCCCCCCAATCATCCACTGTAAGTTGTTTTTACTTTATTTTATTTTAATTCTAAGGTTTAGATTTTTATATATGTTTAAAAACTGAAAACTGATTTTTGGTTAAAACTGAAAAACTGATTTTTGTTGAAACTGATTTTTGTTGAAACTGAAAACTAATTTTTGTTAAAACTGAAAACATATTTTTATAAATTTTATAGCATATAAAAAGATAGAATACTGATCATATATAAAAGATTTGAACTTGGGGAAAAAATAATAAAGATGTAAAAATATGATTTTTATATGTTGAATATCAAAAGAAAAATATGATTTTTATATGTTGAATATCGAAAGAAAAATATGATTTTTATCTATTGAACTTCGAAAGAAAAATATGATTTTTATCTATTGAATTTCGAAATAAAAATATGATTTTTATATATTGAGTAGCGAAGTCAAAATTCGATTTTTATATATTGAATAGCGAAATAAAAATTCGATTTTTATATATTGAACTTTGAAATAAAAATTCGATTTTTATATATTGAATAGCGAAATAAAAATTCGATTTTTATATATTGAACTTTGAAATAAAAATTCGATTTTTATATATTGAACTTTGAAATAAAAATTCGATTTTTATATATTGAACTTTGAAATAAAAATTCGATTTTTATATATTGAATAGCGAAATAAAAATTCGATTTTTATATATATAGTGGCCTTGGGCAACGAAGGTGACAAAAAGGCGAAACGACGAAGATTTCTATAAATGAAGAGTCAATATGATTGGATTGCTATAGGTGAGAATTTCTCACTCTTCAATTTATTTTCTAGTTATATATATATACTAGGATGCAGACGGTGTTTAGTAGCACCCGACACAAATCGTCCACAGACCATGGACTTGTTTGTTTGGCTGTTTGGTGATTGATTGCGATATTGGTTTGAGTGTGGTTTGTGGTGTGAAAAATCGAATCGATAAATTGGTTAGGATTAGACGTGCGCCGTTATAAGGCGAAGGAGTAAGGCTAGGTTAGACTCTTACTCCAAATTTTGTGGTTTGCATAACGAATTGATTTGATTGATGTGTGAATGGCGTGGGCCTTCACTAGACCGGGGATAAGGCTAGGCCTCGTCCCGTTTCTAGTATCGTGCCGTTATGCCGCCGAAATTTTCTAAAATAAGTTAGAAAAATAAAAATAGCATTTTATTTAAAGAATGAACTGAATAGAAATTCATATGTTAGAAGAAAATGTTTTATCGTTAAAAATATAATTTTTAACGTGAATGTGAATAAATAAATATTCATTTACAAACCGGACGGTTTGTTTATGTACACCTATTTGAAGGACATTGATTGGGACGATAAATTTTACACATCGCCCAACTGCACGAATAAAATATGTGTTTGATTGTTTGAAACCCCACACGGGTGTTAGGATGAAATTTGAAGTTCACTCATCCTGATTGATTAAATATGTCGATCGATCGATTGACAGGCTGTTATAAGCGTTGAATATTTATATTTGATGCTAATACAGTGTAGAATGCACTTTGGATGATGGTTGACTATTCATCGTTGTTGATATATACATGTGTTGTAGAAAATCCATATAATTAACATTATATGGTAATTGATTGGGCCTCATTCCAGTTTCGAAAAGAAATATTTGAAAAAGAAATATTTGAAAATAGAATATTTGAAAAAGGAAATATTTGAAAAGAAATATTTGAGATAGAATATTTGAAAATAGAAATTTATGAAGCCGTGTTGATTAGTTTGACGCCATTTTGACGTGAACGATATTTATATCGGTTTTATTCATTTTGAAATGAATTGAATTGAAAGTGATTTCGAAACGAATTGAATTGAAAGCGATTTCGAAATGAATTGAATTGAAAACGATTTCGAAATGAATTGAATTGAAAGTGATTTCGAAATGAATTGAATTGAAAACGATTTCGAAATGAATTGAATTGAAAACGATTTCGAAACGAATTGAATTGAAAACGAATTCAAATTGAATTGAAAGCAAATTGAAATGAATTCAAATTGAATTGAAATTTGAATTGAATAGAAATGAATTTTGAAACGGATTTATAAAGAAGAATTCAATTTTACTTTGAATTGAAATGGAAGTTGAAATAGATTTTGAAACGAATTTTAAAACTATTTATATAATTCGTTTTGAATAGAAAATCGACGAAATATATATTATATATATTATATATATATATAATATAATGGCCTGAATAGAACGCGCCGCGCCGCAGTAGTTCGCGAATTTCGACCATTTATTTCAAACGGACATTACGGGAGATCCGACCGTCGGATTCTCCTAAAACCGGAACCGTTGGGTTCGTATCGAAAAGAGCTTTCTAACGAATGTTAGAAATTTGAAATCTAACGGTTGGATTTGGAGATACGTCCAAATCAAATTCGAAAAAGGTCGCTGTAAGTGCAGTTCGATGGCCATTGATGGAAATCGACTGTACGGGCCTTGATAAAATTATTAAAAATAGTAATAATTTGTGTAAAATCATAAGAAATGATTTGTGAAGAATTGGGATGAAAAACTCCATATTTGAAAAGATAAAAATAGATTTTTATCGGAATGAACTAGTTTTGAACTAGAATTATAATTCTATTTATTTTTAAATAAATAAATTGAATTCGAAAAGGGTTTTAAAGATAACCAGAATTTCCAATGATTGCATTGGAGTGGATTTGAATCGAAATTGTCTTCGGAATATTTCGATGTTGGATTTCGTGATTATACAACTGTTGTTATGGAAATTTGAAAGATATAGATATATATATCGTTATTTCCAATACGATATTTGTTAGTCGTAGAATTTGATATTGAATATAAGCCGGTATATTTTCTATTCAGAGCCTTGTATTGAATATCAAATGTGATTTGGGGTTTGTCGTGAATGGTGTCTTCACTAACACTGTTCTTAAATCCAGTGGAGAAAAGATTAAATCTTTTTATTTAGATTTAATGAAATGTACCAATTAAATAATATTTAATTGGAATCGAGTCGATATTGATTTTTGGGTTTATCGTGAACAGTGTTTTAAATAACACTCGTTCTTTAACCCGATAATTAATGAATGTGATTTTGGGTTTATCGTGAACCGTGTTTTAAATGACACTGATTCTTTAACCCAGTCGAAGATTAAAACTAAGTGGAGTTTTAATGAATCTTTAATTAGATTGAAATGATCGAAAATGGAGTATCACCAGTTTTGCTCCAGGCGATAGTTGAATCTTTAATTAGATTTGAACGTGAAATGGTAATTGAATTTACCGATAACACCGTGGTGTTAGATATGAAGTATGACCAGTTTTACTTCATCGGATGAATAGGTTGGGATTGGGAAATTAAAACAAATGATTACTTCGGTAAGGTTCGCTAATCCCGACTAGTTTTGAATTGATATTCAAAAATAGATTAAAGAATAAATTCAAGGAATTTATCTTTGATAAAATTAATGGGAATCTTTCCCTATGAATGTGAAATTTAGAAACTAACTGTCGGTTAGCCAAGCAGAATGGTTTTCTGAATATTGATCTGATGTTTGTTTCGGCCTTCGGGGTTAATATTTGGGGAACTATTCTCTTGATTAATTTGCGGTTAGTGACTGATGAATTGGGATGAGGCGTATGTTGTGTTTGTGTAGCACTTTTATAAAATATACGCGAGTTATTCGGAAAGACCGGGTTTATCCCATTCTGAATAACTGATACGACGATAAGTCGAAGATGAAGACGATGGTCGAAGACCGGAAGTCTTCACGTCGTTTGGGTGATAACTGATGATCTTGATTGGGCTGTACACCCAAGAAGATGGAAACAGTTGGTGATCGTCCAGACGTACTTGGAGATCGATGGATATGCGGGGTACTAGGTGCCTCCGGTTTCGTTCAGACCCGGAACGGACTTGTAAATGGACTGTGTGTCTGACATTGGATTTTAGTCCGTGTGATTGATCTCTATTAAATATATATCTGTTTGGCGGCGGAGAATTTATTCTCTTGCTTAACGCCCTTCTCTGAGACGTACGAGCTCAGGGGTTATATATTGATGGATATCAAACGCATGGAGTGAATTGCCTGTGTGGCATGCCTAAGTGGCAATGGATCGAGGCTTCTGTTGAAAAGCAAAGTCTTGTGGTGATGATCAAAGCAAGGCCTTTGTGGCGTAGCTTTGTGTAACGTTTACTTCGCGTGTTTCACACCCGGTATGAACCAAAAACGGGAGAGGACGTCAGAGAGGGCATGCGTTTCTTTCTAGCTAGAAGTGGCGTCAGTGGTTTTACACGCCCTGACGAGTTTGACTTATGTGGTTGTTGCTGTTGCGAGGCGCCTCGGATTGATCGGTCGTTCTCGAACCGATGGAGTCATTTAGTTGGCTCACCTACGCCCCATAGGGCGGGGAAACGCATGTTCAGGAATTTTAATCCACATCGGTGGACCGGCCCTGAGGATCCAAGGGCCCACCTGTGTCTGGGTCCTGAGACACGGGCTAGAGCGTCTCAAATCGGTTGAGGACTATCTTTTGCCTCGTTTCATAGACGGAAATCCAATTTCCAAATACGACATTGCGGTTTTGATTGTAAACCTATATGTGGCGACATAGTGGCATGGGACGCTCATGTCGCCTATGATTGATACTTATGATTTGAAGTTGTTTTATACACTATGCACTTATTATAGTATTAAATGATTAGTTTTAAACGTATCAAGCATTCTTTGGCTGTTATAAGGGAAAACCCTATCCCCCGGCTTGCGTTGCATTGTGTGATAGGAACTGGGTCTTATAACAGCTTCATTTTTCTTTATTTAGCATTGCGCTGTTGTTTTATGCACTGGTATTCTTGGGAGGAAACCCGTTCCGTGTTATACGGCGTGGTCCATTGATTTACCTAATGATTTAAAATAAAGATTAATAACTGTTTTAGTTCTCACACCAGTCCCATGACTGACCTGGAGTTTATTGTTTTAACCTAAACTCTGGGTGCCCTTATTTTGACACGGGCAGCTAGTAGTTTTGGTTTTGCAGATTTATATTCACAGGATCCCGGCTTACAGCTGGAATGATATCCGGAAGGCTTTGTATCCGTATATCTCTTCTAGTTGTGCATTGTATTATTTTTCGCTGCTATGTATTTAAATGTAGTTTAAATCTCTGATATTTCTGTGTAATATTCATTTATACTCTGTATATTCTTGTAATCCGATGCATTGTTTTAATTAACAATGAAATGTTCTTCTGTATGCGTTCTGTTTTGTCCTGTTCTCAAACGATAGGGCGTTTTGAACGGTCTGGGTCGGTTTAGCGACTGGTTCGGACCGAGCGAAATTCCTTCTCGTAACAGTTGGTATCAGAGCTTTGGTTTACAAAGCAGAGAACAAGGCACATTAGAACCGTACGAAAGAATTCATCAGATATTGGATTAGTAATATCCAATGGGGATGACTCGTTAGAGATGGGATCAGTAGTATCCTAGAACGAGTGTGAAGAGTATATTTTTAAAGTGAAAAAAAATTTTGTTTTGAAAATTTAAATCAATTATTCGTAGTTGGTTATTTATTTATATTGATTTGGACAGTCCAGTATATAAAGAATTTGCATATACGCCTTGCAAACGTATATTCGAAGTTTTAATATACCGGGTAGATATAGAACCGCACTCTAGTAGCCCGACAATGTTCTGATGGTGGTTCGAAACATCATCAGCATTTATTTTCGTGTGACGAAGGTGTGATTTCTATATATTTCCATTAGACTGGTGTGAGAACCAAAATTAGATAGGGCCTATTGTTGTGATTTGGTATCAAAAACATGATTTTTGTATATGTATCAAAGTTATGAATTTCAAATGATAATTCACAAATTGATTGATGTTTGTGTTGTTTGCCTATTTGTTTGCTAATTTTGAAACATTTAGCCTAATTGAACCAAATATTGAATTGTATTGAAAATTGGTCGCATCTGCTTGCATATACATATACTTACATTGAACAGGTCATAGCAAGGAGGCTAGAGCAGAGAATAAAATTTGTTTGCCCGACAAATAGGTACATGTTTACTACATAATTTCCTGTTTTGTTTGGGTGATGATGATTTTGTGAGCCTATTGGCTAGCCGCTTGGCTTTTTCTTTTTCTTTTTTTTGAGATCTGAAGGACCGGGGAAGCTATTTGAAATTCCCCGATGCTCCCGGTGCAGGGGAGGTTATGGCAAAATTTTTCAAAAATTTAGGATGTTAGCCAAATTTTTGAAATTTTGAAAATTGTCAGAAACTAAAGAGTTGGAGAATGGAAGCCTGGTCGATCGTAGAGCTGAATAATCAAACCACTTTCGACTTTGTTCCTTTTCGGGGATGAAAAGTTTTAAGTGGGGGAGATTGTAACAACCCGAAAATCTGGGCCAGTTTAAAATTTTTATTTTGGCCATTTTAGCGAATTTTGATTATTTAAAATGAATTATTTTAAATAATATCGACGAGAAACTTATTTTGAATATAATTCGAACGTATATATTATATACGCGTCGTCGTTAGAATATAAATATTTATTTATATTTATAAATAGAATTGAAAATGGCGCGGTAGTTCGAAAATTCGATTTCTAATTTCAAATGAATATACAGAATTCAATATAAGTCAGAATTGAACGAAACAAGAAATATTTGAATCTGTATAAATATATCTTTGTAACGAAGTTAACAAACTGGGATTTCATCTTAGAAATGATAAGATATGTCCAGTTTAAAATTAGAAATAGTCGCTGTGGAATTTATATATATTTTTATATATATAAGGCCCTTAAAAATAGACATTTTGCAAACGACCTCGGATTTCGACGAAACTAGTTTTGTTGGGTCCGGGAAGTAAAGTTATTGCTAGGTTTCAAATTTCATAATTTTTCGAATTAATATGTGAGCGTGGCAAAAGAAAACGCGTTTGACCAGTTTCAGTTGATTTTAATCGACTGGAAATTGGTCATTTTTCAAACGGTCTCAGAATTCGACGAAACTAGTTTTGTTAGGACCGTATCGTCGATACGAAGCTAGAAAATATTTTTCGGGAATTTTTAGAGTTCGTATGTGACCCCGGTAATTTGAAATGTACGTTTAAAATTCGATATAGCAATTTAAATGTAAATTCAACTGAAACTGATTGTAACTATCGAATCAGCTTGCGATACATATCCCATTGTGTCCGGAATGGGGGTAATACGCTAGGGACGATAGTCGGTGGGCTCAATTTTGAGTTCAAAATAAAAGTCAACTCTAGGGAATTAAATGTGATATAAAATAATAATAATAAAAAAACCTTTATCTCCAGAGCCCCCCCCCCCCATTCCTTTATCAGCCCCGTTCAGTTAAGAAAAAAAAAAAAGAAATCGGCTGAAGCCCTCGATGGAGCAGCTCCACCCAATCGCCGGCGCCGTCGTGCCAGGGCCGCCGCCCCTCCTCCACTCGAGGACGCCATCACTCGCTTCCCCCCCCCCCCCCCGCCTCCCCGCTCAAGCCCAAGCCACCCCCAAATCCGAACGCAGTGTCCCAGACCCCCACCCCATGGCCAGCGCCGCCCAGGAGGGCCCCGCCTCCGCCCGAAGACGCGAGCAACCCCATCTTCCCCCCCCCCCCCCCCCCCGAATCATCCACTGTAAGTTGTTTTTACTTTATTTTATTTTAATTCTAAGGTTTAGATTTTTATATATGTTTAAAAACTGAAAACTGATTTTTGGTTAAAACTGAAAAACTGATTTTTGTTGAAACTGAAAACTAATTTTTGTTAAAACTGAAAACAGATTTTTATAAATTTTATAGCATATAAAAAGATAGAATACTGATCATATATAAAAGATTTGAACTTGGGAAAAAAAAATAATAAAGATCATATTTTTTTTTTAAATAGAAAAGACGAAATTTTTATTAAGTAAAAGATGTAAAAATATGATTTTTATATGTTGAATATCGAAAGAAAAATATGATTTTTATATGTTGAATATCGAAAGAAAAATATGATTTTTATCTATTGAACTTCGAAAGAAAAATATGATTTTTATCTATTGAATTTCGAAATAAAAATATGATTTTTATATATTGAGTAGCGAAGTCAAAATTCGATTTTTATATATTGAATAGCGAAATAAAAATTCGATTTTTATATATTGAACTTTGAAATAAAAATTCGATTTTTATATATTGAATAGCGAAATAAAAATTCGATTTTTATATATTGAACTTTGAAATAAAAATTCGATTTTTATATATTGAACTTTGAAATAAAAATTCGATTTTTATATATTGAACTTTGAAATAAAAATTCGATTTTTATATATTGAATAGCGAAATAAAAATTCGATTTTTATATATATAGTGGCCTTGGGCAACGAAGGTGACAAAAAGGCGAAACGACGAAGATTTCTATAAATGAAGAGTCAAGATGATTGGATAGCAATAGGTGAGAATTTCTCACTCTTCAATTTATTTTCTATTTATATATATATACTAGGATGCAGATGGTGTTTAGTAGCACCCGACACAAATCGTCCACAGACCATGGACTTGTTTGTTTGGCTGTTTGGTGATTGATTGCGATATTGGTTTGAGTGTGGTTTGTGGTGTGAAAAATCGAATCGATAAATTGGTTAGGATTAGACGTGCGCCGTTATAAGGCGAAGGAGTAAGGCTAGGTTAGACTCTTACTCCAAATTTTGTGGTTTGCATAACGAATTGATTTGATTGATGTGTGAATGGCGTGGGCCTTCACTAGACCGGGGATAAGGCTAGGCCTCGTCCCGTTTCTAGTATCGTGCCGTTATGCCGCCGAAATTTTCTAAAATAAGTTAGAAAAATAAAAATAGCATTTTATTTAAAGAATGAACTGAATAGAAATTCATATGTTAGAAGAAAATGTTTTATCGTTAAAAATATAATTTTTAACGTGAATGTGAATAAATAAATATTCATTTACAAACCGGACGGTTTGTTTATGTACACCTATTTGAAGGACATTGATTGGGACGATAAATTTTACACATCGCCCAACTGCACGAATAAAATATGTGTTTGATTGTTTGAAACCCCACACGGGTGTTAGGATGAAATTTGAAGTTCACTCATCCTGATTGATTAAATATGTCGATCGATCGATTGACAGGCTGTTATAAGCGTTGAATATTTATATTTGATGCTTATACAGTGTAGAATGCACTTTGGATGATGGTTGACTATTCATCGTTGTTGATATATACATGTGTTGTAGAAAATCCATATAATTAACATTATATGGTAATTGATTGGGCCTCATTCCAGTTTCGAAAAGAAATATTTGAAAAAGAAATATTTGAAAATAGAATATTTGAAAAAGGAAATATTTGAAAAGAAATATTTGAGATAGAATATTTGAAAATAGAAATTTATGAAGCCGTGTTGATTAGTTTGACGCCATTTTGACGTGAACGATATTTATATCGGTTTTATTCATTTTGAAATGAATTGAATTGAAAGTGATTTCGAAACGAATTGAATTGAAAGCGATTTCGAAATGAATTGAATTGAAAACGATTTCGAAATGAATTGAATTGAAAGTGATTTCGAAATGAATTGAATTGAAAACGATTTCGAAATGAATTGAATTGAAAACGATTTCGAAACGAATTGAATTGAAAACGAATTCAAATTGAATTGAAAGCGAATTGAAATGAATTCAAATTGAATTGAAATTTGAATTGAATAGAAATGAATTTTGAAACGGATTTATAAAGAAGAATTCAATTTTGCTTTGAATTGAAATGGAAGTTGAAATAGATTTTGAAACGAATTTTAAAACTATTTATATAATTCGTTTTGAATAGAAAATCGACGAAATATATATTATATATATTATATATATATAATATAATGGCCTGAATAGAACGCGCCGCGCCGCGGCAGTTCGCGAATTTCGACCATTTATTTCAAACGGACATTACGGGAGATCCGACCGTCGGATTCTCCTAAAACTGGAACCGTTGGGTTCGTATCGAAAAGAGCTTTCTAACGAATGTTAGAAATTTGAAATCTAACGGTTGGATTTGGAGATACATCCAAATCAAATTCGAAAAAGGTCGCTGTAAGTGCAGTTCGATGGCCATTGATGGAAATCGACTGTACGGGCCTTGATAAAATTATTAAAAATAGTAATAATTTGTGTAAAATCATAAGAAATGATTTGTGAAGAATTGGGATGAAAAACTCCATATTTGAAAAGATAAAAATAGATTTTTATCGGAATGAACTAGTTTTGAACTAGAATTATAATTCTATTTATTTTTAAATAAATAAATTGAATTCGAAAAGGGTTTTAAAGATAACCAGAATTTCCAATGATTGCATTGGAGTGGATTTGAATCGAAATTGTCTTCGGAATATTTCGATGTTGGATTTCGTGATTATACAACTGTTGTTATGGAAATTTGAAAGATATAGATATATATATCGTTATTTCCAATACGATATTTGTTAGTCGTAGAATTTGATATTGAATATAAGCCGGTATATTTTCTATTCAGAGCCTTGTATTGAATATCAAATGTGATTTGGGGTTTGTCGTGAATGGTGTCTTCACTAACACTGTTCTTAAATCCAGTGGAGAAAAGATTAAATCTTTTTATTTAGATTTAATGAAATGTACCAATTAAATAATATTTAATTGGAATCGAGTCGATATTGATTTTTGGGTTTATCGTGAACAGTGTTTTAAATAACACTCGTTCTTTAACCCCATAATTAATGAATGTGATTTTGGGTTTATCGTGAACCGTGTTTTAAATGACACTGATTCTTTAACCCAGTCGAAGATTAAAACTAAGTGGAGTTTTAATGACTCTTTAATTAGATTGAAATGATCGAAAATGGAGTATCACCAGTTTTGCTCCAGGCGATAGTTGAATCTTTAATTAGATTTGAACGTGAAATGGTAATTGAATTTACCGATAACACCGTGGTGTTAGATATGAAGTATGACCAGTTTTACTTCATCGGATGAATAGGTTGGGATTGGGAAATTAAAACAAATGATTACTTCGGTAAGGTTCGCTAATCCCGACTAGTTTTGAATTGATATTCAAAAATAGATTAAAGAATAAATTCAAGGAATTTATCTTTGATAAAATTAATGGGAATCTTTCCCTATGAATGTGAAATTTAGAAACTAACTGTCGGTTAGCCAAGCAGAATGGTTTTCTGGATATTGATCTGATGTTGGTTTCGGCCTTCGGGGTTAATATTTGGGGAACTATTCTCTTGATTAATTTGCGGTTAGTGACTGATGAATTGGAATGAGGCGTATGTTGTGTTTGTGTAGCACTTTTATAAAATATACGTGAGTTATTCGGAAAGACCGGTTTTTTCCCATTCTGAATAACTGATACGACGATCAGTCGAAGATGAAGACGATGGTCGAAGACCGGAAGTCTTCACGTCGTTTGGGTGATAACTGATGATCTTGATTGGGCTGTACACCCAAGAAGATGGAAACAGTTGGTGATCGTCCAGACGTACTTGGAGATCGATGGATATGCGGGGTACTAGGTGCCTCCGGTTTCGTTCAGACCCAGAATGGACTTGTAAATGGACTGTGTGTCTGACATTGGATTTTAGTCCGTGTGATTGATCTCTATTAAATATATATCTGTTTGGCGGCGGAGAATTTATTCTCTTGCTTAACGCCCTTCTCTGAGACGTACGAGCTCAGGGGTTATATATTGATGGATATCAAACGCATGGAGTGAATTGCCTGTGTGGCATGCCTAAGTGGCAATGGATCGAGGCTTCTGTTGAAAAGCAAAGTCTTGTGGTGATGATCAAAGCAAGGCCTTTGTGGCGTAGCTTTGTGTAACGTTTACTTCGCGTGTTTCACACCCAGTATGAACCAAAAATGGGAGAGGACGTCAGGGAGGGCATGCGTTTCTTTCTAGCTAGAAGTGGCGTCAGTGGTTTTACACGCCCTGACGAGTTTGACTTATGTGGTTGTTGCTGTTGCGAGGCGCCTCGGATTGATCGGTCGTTCTCGAACCGATGGAGTCATTTAGTTGGCTCACCTACGCCCCATAGGGCGGGGAAACGCATGTTCAGGCATTTTAATCCACATCGGTGGACCGGCCCTGAGGATCCAAGGGCCCACCTGTGTCTGGGTCCTGAGACACGGGCTAGAGCGTCTCAAATCGGTTGAGGACTATCTTTTGCCTCGGTTCATAGACGGAAATCCAATTTCCAAATACGACATTGCGGTTTTGATTGTAAACCTATATGTGGCGACATAGTGGCATGGGACGCTCATGTCGCCTATGATTGATACTTATGATTTGAAGTTGTTTTATACACTATGCACTTATTATAGTATCAAATGATTAGTTTTAAACGTATCAAGCATTCTTTGGCTGTTATAAGGGAAAACCCTATCCCCCGGCTTGCGTTGCATTGTGTGATAGGACCTGGGTCTTATAACAGCTTCATTTTTCTTTATTTAGCATTGCGTTGTTGTTTTATGCACTGGTATTCTTGGGAGGAAACCCTTTCTGTGTTATACGGCGTGGTCCCTTGATTTACCTAATGATTTAAAATAAAGATTAATAACTGTTTTAGTTCTCACACCAGTCCCATGACTGACCTGGAGTTTATTGTTTTAACCTAAACTCTGGGTGCCCTTATTTTGACACGGGCAGCTAGTAGTTTTGGTTTTGCAGATTTATATTCACAGGATCCTGGCTTACACCTGGAATGATATCCGGAAGGCTTTGTATCCGTATATCTCTTCTAGTTGTGCATTGTATTATTTTCCGCTGCTATGTATTTAAATGTAATTTAAATCTCTGATATTTCTGTGTAATATTCATTTATACTCTGTATATTCTTGTAATCCGATGCATTGTTTTAATTAACAATGAAATGTTCTTCTGTATGCGTTCTGTTTTGTCCTGTTCTCAAATGATAGGGCGTTTTGAACGGTCTGGGTTGGTTTAGCGACTGGTTCGGACCGAGCGAAATTCCTTCTCGTAACATAGAATCACTGATGGAGGAGCTTGGTTTCACTCCAAGACGAAAGCCGGTCATTTGGTGCAATAATAAGAGCACAGTATCTTTATCTCTAAACCCTACATTCAAGGACGAAACATCTTGAAATTGATCTCCACTTTGTGAGAGAAAGAACGCAATCAGGAAGACTTGCAATATGTCATGTGCCCGCATGCTATCAGAGAGCAGATGCTCTCACAAAGGCCCTTTCGACCAAAAATTTTATCAGAATGAGAGAGGAACTTCGCGTTATCAGTGCAGGCGGAACCCAGAATGAAAAAGGAAACCCTAGTTCCAACTGAGGGGGCATAACGAAGACGATAGAGCCGTTACAATAGAGTTGTTAGCGTGTGAAAATGTTTTTATCATATTTAGCATGCTTTGTCATTATCTACTAGCCGTTAGGCTCATGCATACTTGGTATATTTAATACTAGCCGTTAGGCTCATACATATTTGGTACATTTTGTACTAGCCGTTGGGCTTATAGCACTATATATATGTGCTCTTTGTATCATGTTTTGCATCAATAAAAATTGCAGTTGTTCCTCTCTAATAACTCTCCTCCTCATCCCTTAATAGTGACTATAGTCACAGTTGCACTAAACATGCTATTTATACTTATCTTGCTCGGTAAATAAAACAGTTTAATGCTTCAAAACTTTGCTTTGCTACGAGATGTATACTGTAATCTCTCTCTAATATAACAAGTCAACCGTTTTTGAATATTTTGGCAGCATTGGCACCATTTTCCATGTTACTATAAGTTTCAAAATGTAACAACTCAATACCTTCAAAAAAGAAAATTTCACCAGTACCACAAATCAAACTCTAAGACCATGCTAATTATTGGGGTCATCCTTGTTAACAGGTTTAAGACTCTTTGCTGGATATTGACATGCCTTTTCTGGGCATACTTTGGACTGTACTATTTCCTATACAAGTAAGCACCATTTTTTAAAACTTTATTACACATTTCCTCTATACTTATTTACTAATAATATTGTAGTAACTTCTTTACTCTAGATTCTCTGGTGATTCATGCGCAGCTCTTGAAGAGTTTAGTCAGGATCTAAGAAACAACACATTGAGCTTTGATCTTACCATGCAACGATGAAACTTTAGCAAAACTGGCTTTGCATGATGCTGGAGCTGCTACCCATAACCTAATAGAACATGGTGTCATGCTTACTTTGGCACAACACTTCAGCACCTGTTTCTAATGACATATCTACACCTGAAGCCATAAAAGGTGCCACAATCATATATATATCCAGTTTATTTGGCCTCAAGATTCACAAGCAAGTATGTATGCTATTTTGTTAGTTATGAATAAGGTGTGTGTAGGGGTTGCTGGTAGAAGCTAGTAATTAAAGATAATTAGAATTTTAATTGATTTTGACTTGTTATGCTGATCAATGAGGGTTACTCGATGAGTGCAAAGTTCAGTTTACCCAGTATTACTTCTGAAGAAGCTACACCAAAGAAGAAGGCTCCCATTCAAGTGTAATTCGAGATTCCGTATTTTACTGTATCTACAACTCAGGTATGCATGCTATTTCAATTTTCAATATGTTCATTTAATTACTATGGTCTCTTATGGAACTGAAGAATTTTTCCATGGGTTCGATACCTTAAAATAATCAAGAAGAGCGGATACCAAGCTCACCCTTGGGTAAGGTACATAACAATGGCCGGTGAATATGAATTAAGACTTATTACTTAGAGCATTTTTCATCTTTTGTTTGAAGAGTCTAGCAAATTGTCTTCTCCAAAGACACATATATATAACAGTGGAATATACAGTCTAGGAAAATGATTCTAGAATACATTACAAAATATTGAATTCGATGTATTGGGTTTGGTGAGGTTGAGGTTGAAGATGAATGAGGATTCGATATGGAGCAGTAATGGTGTTCAATCGACAAAATGGGGATTGTCATACGGTGGGAGAAGGCTAGAGCTATATGTATTTGCTCTACGTACTTAAGCTATTTGTACTTGCTTTATGTACTTAGGCTATTTGTATGATTTACAAATTCAGCATATTATGTAAAAAAAATGATGAAGGTTTGAAAAATCTAATATACTATTTTGGTTAATGTTTTAAGTTTTTTTGATATCTTCAGTTTTGTTGATAATATGTTCTTGAATGAATTCTTTTATTAGTATTATGTATATAATTTGTGCATATATTACAGCTGTAAATAATAGTTATAATAAAATATAACACAACAGTTGTAAAAATTATAACAACGGTGCTTAACAGTTGTAATAAAGTTTATTACAATGGTGGGAAAAAGTTGGAAAATATACATATTACAACGGTGCAAAACCGTTGTAAAAGACTTTAGTCTATTATAACTTCTTAATATACGACGGTTACGCCACCATTGTAAAAAGTATATTACAACGGTTTCCCCCCATTGTAATATGGTCAATCTGTTGTAATGGCCAACTTACTAAAGATTGCAATATATATCAAATAGCAATCCCGGTAATTGATTTATGTAAATCTTACCGGAATCACAAGCCTGAGGACCAAAGATTATGATAGGAGGTAGTCTATTATTCAAGCCCATATATCACTTACTTGTTTTTCTGTATTTATAAATAGCAGTATACAAAAACAGAGAATGTATAAGCTTGTGTAGTAATCATTGTTTATCAGCAAAGATCTATTTTCTTCTTCGCAGTTCATTTCACTATCCGAAATCGAAACTAGTTGATAGAAATAATCTCAAAACTTTAGTTTGGTATCCGAGCCAAATTGCCTAACATCAATTGCCTGTAATCACAACTTTCTATTTTTTATCTGAACCAATTATAATCATCGATGATGAAACAACATCAATTGCCTCTGACAATGGATTCAACATTCTCAATCCAACCAATTCCTCAGTATGTATATCTGTTAGTAAAGACTATCATCAGCTCATGAAGCAGGCTTATTACTATGCATTTAGAAAAAGATAACTGTCTTCTCTGCAAGCTTCAAGTCGAAACTGTAATATGAGGGTTTGGATTAGAAGGATTTATTGTTGAAACTATACCAATACCATTAAAATTCATCACCGACAAAGATAATAGAACAGTTGTTGATGATGATTATATCAAATATCATAGACGAGTTAGATTGATAAGTTCTTGACTATTATTATCTACAAGTGAACCTGTGCTTCGCACATGGGTTGGCAATTAAAAAACGTGTAGCATTATATTAAAAAGATGGAAATAATATAAAGCCCGAATTTTGTCATTTGATTCAAAAAAAATGCTCCTCATTATTTTTTGAATATTTAGGAATTTACTAACATGCAAATATATATATATATATATATATATATATATAATCCAACAACTATTCAAGAGGATACCATTCAACATTTAAAATACAGTTGTCGGTTAGTTGGGAATAACATATATCATTTTTAGCACCAAAAAAATTAAAGGAAATAAGAATCAAAATAAAGAGGTCATTATCTACCACTGAAGCGTACAAAAGATTTAAATGGTATCTCAGTAATAAGCAGACAGATTAGAATAAAACGCCAATGTGATATTTCTATTATTAATAGCTAACATGTAAAATTCATGACCATATATAAAGAATAATTTAAAAAAAAATGACAATTGAATTCAAGAACAAAAAGTCTTGAATTATGAATTACAAACACCACCATACCTAATTTATGATGTTTCTCTTTATGAGCAAATACATTATACACGTGGGCTAAATAGTTGGTTTCACTTTGATTCATTACATAAGATCATTCCTTGTAAATGTTTTAATTTCGTACAACAACTCATCCATTAAAGGCAATTCCCATTCTTGTACAATTGATGCATTGCAGCAGTCCACACATGAATTAATTTAGATATCACATCTAGTTGTATGCAATAACGGTGAAAAGAGAATCAGGAGATGTAACTTTTACTCTTTGTATTCATTTGTGTGTACATTGCCGATGAGCACGAATATGTATTGAAAAGCAAACATGATAAAGGTTTATAAAATTATGTCGATGATGACATTTATAATGTTGATGACATAACTCTTGTCCATTGGACAATTTCACACTATTCGAGTACACAGTGGCATACAGTTTTTATAGTAACACCATCAATATTTTAAGACAACATGAGTCATATTCATATTCAAGTATTTCATAATTATACCCATCCTATATGTTTGATCTCGTTCCCACTGTGAATCTCATTTAAAGGCCATTATTGTAAATCCAAGCAATGTTTCTTACTATGCTAAACCCATGTTCAAAGCCGGTGGGCTTTTACTTCTACTTCAAGTGTGCTTTATTTTGAGTTGTAGCTCCTATAGAAAATAGGCATTTGCTTTGTCCCCAAGAATGTGTCATGAAAGACAATTGCCTTATCTGTGGATCAGGATTCTCACCCGGCCTTGCTCTAGCCAATGGGGTTTGATTCCACTGCAGATGGAAAATTAAGGTATAAATGAATGATGATTTTCGTTAGCTATTATGAACAAAGCAAAACAATGGAGTAACATAAACCAATGAACCAAAATGATGTACGCTAACTTCCAGGTGGTCCATACAGGATTGGCTCAGTCAGTTGGGCTGCCCAGCCAACTGTAAAATTAGGAGGAAAAAAATAGAGTGAAAAAACTAAGCCTATGCAAATTATACTCATGCTCTGAACAACACACATTTCACATATAGCCACCAGACCACCAAATAATTCAGTCATATTACAAAATGATATTTATAACTTATTTTTAGTTGACAATTTGTTATCCATCAGTTGCTGCCCCCTGTTGAAATCAAAAATGATCACAACACTCAAGGTGTATGCAACGCTTCACAATAAAGTAAAAAATAAAAATAATATGGAGCCACAAATATAAAGTGCAAGTAGAGACAAGAGAATTTTAGAGTGGTTCATTCAATTTAGACCTACGTCCACTGTAGAAGCTATTTTCATAATCACTTTTGAATTTACAAAGTACATGACTTCATTCATATCTCTCATTTCTCTCTTTTCTCTCTTTTCTACTTTTGATTTCACTTGAATTCATAAAGGAACAAATGAGATCTCTTGATTTGTGATAGTTGTTGTGTATAACTTTGACCAGTTGATCATTTAGACGATCTTCATCGGTTTCATGATGATTTTGTGTTGGATCTTGGCTTGAGAGAGAATTAGTGGAGATTAGAGTAGCTTGAATTGAACTTCGAAAATCTCTAATGGAGTTTGGAGAAGACTTGATCCATTTGTTGTTGGAGAGAGATGGATTTAGCTTGAGAAGCAATTAATGTAGTGTAGGGAAGTTAGAGTGGTGGAGAAGTGAAAATGACAGCCCTTTGGGGTCCGAAAATCGGTGCCTTAAACGGTAGAGAAGTGGGGTATATATAGGTGTAGTTTAGGGGTAGTGGCATATTTGTAATTATGGTGTGCAAGATTTGTCGGTCGTGAAAGTATTTACGAAAATGCCATTGGGCAGCTGGCAACATCTGGCATAGGCGCAGGACCCATAAGCATAAGACCCGTAGGAGTAAGTCCCATAGGCGCAAGACCCATAGGCGCACGACCCATGTAACAACCCTGAATTTTGGGCCCAATTTAAAGATTTTATTTTAAGTTATTTTAATGAGTTTTTGATATTTAAAATAATTTATTTTAAATAATAACGATTAAAAATTTATTTTATTTGAAGCAAGACTTTAAAATTTATATTAATTCTATTCCGAGCCCGAAAAGGCGCGGTAATTTCAAAATTCGTTTTTCAACTTTGGGAAAATATATAAAATTCATTATAAGTCAAAATTAGACGAAACAAGAAACGCTAGAACCGTATTAACGATATCTTTCTAATGAATGTAAGAAATTCAGATTTCAGTTTATAATTTTTAGGATATGACAAAATTAAAATTTCAGAAAAATGCTATAGAATTTATATATATTATATATATGGTCCAAAAAGCTACTTTTCACATACTAATGAATTTGGACTCGAAACCACTTCCATTGAGTTCAAAATGATGTTTCTGCATTGGAAAGTATAAGCATCGATATATTTCGAGTTTCGGAAATTATTTTTATTTTTATGTATTTTTAATATTAAATATATACGCCTTAAAAATGGAAATTTTGCAAACGACCTCTGAATCCAACGAAACCAGTTTCTATGGATCCAGAATGTTAAATTATTATTAGGTTCCAAAATTTGTAATTTTTGGTATCATTATTTGGTTGTTATTAATTTTTCACTGAAAACGGTCAATTTCTGTAATTAAAAATTCATAAATAATTACGGACTCGGAATTTAACGAAACCACTATCTTTGAATTCATATCGTCGAGAAATAGTTATGTTCCAATTTTTAGTAAATTTGGATAACGTATGTGTTCGTACGAATTTTAAAATCTCGGAAAGGACTAAAAAGTAATAGAATTATATTACATGAAGGCTAATCATTATTTAATTGAAAGTGTTTAAACTAAAGAGGGGCTGAATTAAAATTTACAATTGCCTATATATTATCATTTAGCCAGCCCTAATCCATTTTCTAAACCTAATTCTAGTCTCCATCTTCATCTCTCTAATGGCGGCTCACTTTTTCCACTAAAATTCCTTTGCACAAAACACCCCAAAACTTAAACAACTTATATCTTCAAATCAGAACCAAATCAACACAAACCCTTTCTGGGTTTTGTTCATCTCTATAAATACTACTTACCACGAAAAATTCAGCACCTATCGTCGCACGGATTGACCGGAATCCGAGTTTGAACACAGAAAACTGATTTCGGATTTTGGTGAATTCCGGCCAAACCGTCGAGAATTAGGCGATGGCCCAGTTGGAGAAAATGTAGCCAAGACATAAACGAACAACTTTGACTTTGATCATTTCGTCTGAAAGTCGAAGGAAGGGCATGGAAATCGATAAAAACCGAGCTGAAGCAAAACAGCAAACCAAAATTCAGAGAAAATTCAGATCTGAACTGAACAGATATTAAAATGATGTGAGATTTCTTATTTTATTAATTAAAATTAAATTATTCTCGCTATATGAAATCCTCGTATGTATGTAAATAAATTTAGATCTGTGATGATTGAGTTGGAAATTTGTGTTTGTTGTTTGTATTGATAGTGATCCCATGTTGTTAGATATAGATCTGGAATTAAAACTCTTTCTTTAATCTCTAATTGCGGTTGGATTTATATTTGAAATAAAAATCTTATTTTTATTTTAGATCTATAAATATGGATTAAAATTAGAATATAAATTTTAGGTTTTTAGTGTCATCTTATTATATTATTGGTTTACATTAAAAAGCTTCAATTTTTAATGTTAATAGATTAAAATAAAATGTTTTACATTAAAAAGTTACAATTTTTAATGTCATTATCTTATAGAAAGAGTTTTACATTAAAAAGGTATAATTTTTAATGTTGATATTTTAAAATAAAAAGGCTTACATTAAAAAGTTACAATTTTTAATGTTGTATTTTACAGAGAAAAGGTTTACATTAAAAGATTTGATTTTAATGTTGTTGTATACAAATAAAAATGATTAGAAATGAAGTTACATTTATATTGTCACTTCATTAAAATAAAATAAAAAAGGTTAGAAATAAAAGAGTAGAGTTTATTACATGTAGTATTATTTATATGATATGAATATTGACTCAAAACTTAGAATTTATTACATGTAGTATTATGTACATGATATGAATGTTGACACAAAAACTTAGAGTTTATTACATGTAGTATTACGTATATGGTATGAATGTTAACACCAAAGTCTAGTTGCTGTTACATGTGTTAATATGAAGTTTGACACCATATGTTGACACCAAAGTTTAAGGTGATTACATGTATTAATTTGAGGAAGGGACATAATAATTGACACCCAAAATATTAGTTGTTATCATATGTAGTAATATAAAAGCGATATGAAATTGACATTAAAATGAACATTATTTTTGGCACTATGTTAATACATTGAAAATGAACATTATATTTTTAAGTGTCATGTTAATGCATTAGAAATGAGTATTTTTAGTGTCATATTATTGTTACCAAAAAAGTGAACATATATTTATTGTCACTTGGATTTCAGTAAAAAGTTAGAAACATGATGTTATGTTTTATTGTCAATTAGAAGTACAATAAAAGTAAGGAATATGAAGTTGCATTTTCATGGTCATTTTTATCCAAAGAAAAAGATTTCATGTTTTATGTAAAATTATTACATTAGAAAGGTTGGACATTAAAATTTTCATTTTTAATGGAAGTTGCTTCTATTTAAAATAATGAAATAAAGATGGACATTTTTGTCACATTTAAAGAAATGAATTAAAGATGGACATTTTTGTCACATTAAAAGAAATGAATTAAAAATGGACATATTTGTCACATTAAAAGAAAAAAATACACATTTTGTCATTTATAAAGGAATGAAATAAAAACATTTACTTTTGGTCATAAAAAAAATAAAAAAAGTTAAACAAAAATGTCATTATAATGTAAATGTCGAGAATTTACATTATTTTTAATTTAAAAAGGATTAGACAAATTTACATTTTTGTTAGTTTAAAAAGGATTAAACAAAAATGTCATTGTAACGTAAATTGGCATAAAAAGAAAGTTACATTTTAATGTAAATTAGATTAAAAATAAAAACTTACATTTTTAATGTAATTTATATTAAAAAGAAAAGTCACATTTTTAATGTAATTTAGATTAAAAAAAGTCACATTTTTAATGTAATTTTGATAAAAAAAAGAAAAGTTACATTTTTAATGTAATTAGATTAAAAAGAAAATTTACATTTTTATGTAATTAAGAAGGAAATTTACATTTTTATTGTATTAAGATTTAAGGAGAAAATTTATATTTTCATGTAATTAAGATTAAAGGATTAATTGACATTTTAATGTAAATAGTATTTAAAGAAGAAAATTACATTTTCACGTAATTAGATTTAAAGTAAGTGAAATTTACATTTTATTGTAAACAGATTTTCATTAAAAGAATTTAGAAGTGAAATTTACATTTTATTGTAAATAGATTTTCATTATAAGAATTTAGAGGTGAAATTTACATTTTTATGTAAATAGATTTTCATTAAAAGAATTAAGAAGAAAATTTCATTTTTATGTAATTGGATTTTCACTAAAAAGATTAAAGATATGGAATTTACATTTTTATGTAAATAGGTTTTCAATGAAAGTTATAACGATGGAAATTTACGTTCCAATGAATTTGATTTCATTTAAAAGAGTAAAGGTATGAAATTTAAATTTTCATGTGAAAAGATTAAAACACAAGATCATCATTTTGTTTGTATAGAAAAGATTGACACAAAATTATCATTTTAGTTTTGCATTGAAAGATATAAACAAAATTATTATTTTTGTTTTGCGTTGAAAGAATAACAAAGCTATTATTTTTGTTACATTGAATTTAAACAAATAAAAATATATTCATTTTTGTAGAATTGAGGTTGACACCAAAATATATTGCATTTTTGTTAGAAAATTGAAATAACACAAAAATCTTCATTTTTGTTAAATTGGAATGATACACGAAAAATACATTTTTTGTGAATTGAATGGTAAAAGAAAATATACATTGTTATGTTTAGGATGTGTATGTGAATTAAAATAAAATAAACATTACTGTGTGTTATGTTATATATAAAAATGTTACGAAACCAAGTGTTCTTTACTTGTTATGATAATCACAATAATGAAATGGATGAAAGAATTATATTTATATATATATTTAGGAATTAAAATCAAACGAATCGAGCGTGGTAGTTCGTGTTTTGGAATCGTGTCTTTAAATTATTATACCGAAATATCCGATCGTCGGATTTTCCCAAAACTGAAACCGTTAGGTTCGCCTTGGGAAGACCTTTCCAACGATATGAATTGTGTTAAATTCCAACTGTTAGATTTAGAGAAATGTGTAAAACAAATTTGGGTGAAAACAGCGCCAATGTCGCCTATTGACATGAAGTGTTATTAAATAAAATTTAATTATTTTTATATAAATAAAAATAGGTGAAACACCCCACCTCCGTTAAGGTCACTCACAAAGGGAATGCCTTACCTTTGGTGGAGGTTTAAGAGTAAAAGTCACAGGTAAACACAAGACAGATATAAATACACATATTTTAAACAACGGAAACCAAACAGACTTTTATTTCATCAATACGCGTTCCAACAAAGCATTTCCATAATTGTTTCAAAATACTTCCAACATTACAATCTCATAACTGTCTTGCTTATTAAAGAAGCATAAAACATAAATAAAGTAACAAAAATACACATAATGATATCCAAAGCCATAGTCAGAGCAAAAGAGATCCAAATCATACATCTACGGTCTTGAAGCTTGCAAAGAGTCTGACTAAGCTGGGTTGTTTCCTCCCTGTGGACCGGGAGGGGGGGGGCGAGGGGGAACGAAAGAAAAGAAGATGAAAAGAAAATAGGGTCAGACATAAAGCCTGAGTAAATCTAGTAACTCTTCAGTATGTGAATAGGAAAAAGGGCATGATAGATATAAAATGAAAACAGTAAAGTATCACAAACTAAGGGAGTGTAGTTTAGAATTGAATGTATTATCGCACCCACACTATATCTCTACACCTACTAGAGCTTATTCTAACTGGCACCCCATGCTGAGGGTGAAGTGATCCCGTTTCTAAAGATCGGCTCCTACTCGCATAAACAAATGTGTCATACGGCCCCCAAGAACTGTAGATACCTATGCTGGTCCCACCATGGGGTGTATCAAGACCCATGGTGGCGACCCCATCACAAACCTGAGAATACATAGGTTATACTACTGGTGCCCCAGTGCCCTATTTGTCTGCTCCGGAGTGTGTGCACGCCCGCACCCCGTTAGAACCTACACTGTGCACCCAACGCCGTCGTTTTGACCGCTTACAATCAGCCTGGTAATCGTGCCCCACCCTGCCTAGTTTCAGGGTACCATGATACCTAACTCGGGTTACTGCTGAAATGGGTCCCTCGTTACTAGGGTTTTCTAGTCAAACATGTTAAGTGGTTAAGTGTCTGTATTTACCTAACCCCACCCATCAATTCTTGTTAACATGTTGAATTTGGTTAAGTGTTTTTAGTTGACTTAACCCTACCATCTGTCCTTAGCCTCTTAGAGCACCTGACCACTCACATTAGAAAGATATTGCTACGGTTACTGGATGTGCCGGTCGGTTCCGGGCAGGTTTAAACCGTAGCTTAGTGTAACATCGGGTCCTTATTGGGCTCCATGCTTAACCACCCACATTGGATAGGTATTTTTGTGACTACTGGACAGCCGGGCGGGTTCGGGCGGGTCTGAGCAGGTTTACGTCACAACTCAATCCAACCTCAGGTTAAGCATATCGTGTTTTCTAAATTTACATATTTTATCACTTCTCAACCATATGTAAATGTCATGTCCTTTATTCTTGGGTATAACAATTTATACCGCTTAAATGTCATTGTCATTGGCATGTGCCAAACATGCCAACATATATTTTTCATGTTTTACACCCAACGTTATTACCCCTGTTTGTACGTTCGCAACATTATAACAAATGCTGGGCTCGACACTATTCAGCCCAACTTTATAAACGTGAGAAAAAGGGGAAATCAAGAACATGTAATATTTCACAATACATAAAGGTGTGTGGCGCATGAACTTGCAATTTAGCGATTCAAGTAACATAAATTATGGGTCATGTGAACTTGTATTCAAGTCAAAGTATAACCAAGTAGGTGACATATGAAATGGCATAGTTTAGGCTTATACAAACTTGTGTTAAACTTGTTTAACTTGGCATAATATCAAACACAAAACTAACATGTTGTATATTCACCAAAATGTCCGCTTTTTAACAACTAATCATATAGCCTATTTCAACATGAAACTTGCTTAGTTTATGCAACCCAAACGGCGGTTAACATAAATCCAATTATACTTGCAAATAAACATAAGAATGTATTCATAGGTTTTGAGTCATGTTGGAATAAAAGGTCTCAAATCTAGAACATGTTTACCTAAGCCTTAATTTAGACTTAGAGAATGTATACAGTCCATGCCATCGTCATAAACATTAAGGGATCAAATTCTAGTTTTTGCCACAACTTGCAAGTGCCATTATTTTCATACACAATTGTTCAATAGGCTTGCATCAATCAATTTTAGGCCACAAATATCAATACACAAGTCATGACAAAATCATTACAATACATAGAATTTATATCAGTATTATACAATAACACAATTCTATTTTCATTTACATCGAATCGCACCACAGTTTTATTCATATTCTGAAAGGTCACTCTACTTACAACGAATGCAGAATATTGAATTCTGGATTCTGAATTCTGAAATTGAGGTGCGCTCCTTTGTGTAGACAAACGTTGCGTTGATTAATTTGATTAAGCTTTATTCTTCTTCTTAATTTGATTCGTCTCTAAGATCATCTCTCTTGACGGCTATGCTCAATTCCTTCCTGACAGCATGACGACTCCCATCTTATTTTTTTGTGTGTGAATTTTAGTTGAGACTTATGGTGTATTTATAGATTTTTAAATTGTTTTGAGCCGTCAGATGAAGACAGGAGGAATCCAGACCATACAAAGTTCAAAGAGCCAATCAAGAGGTGACATATCAGCCTTAGTGACACACCGAGCCACAGAAATTCGAGCCGGACCCAGACCCAGCCAGCCAGGTCGACCAGGTAGGTCGACTGGCAGGTCGACACCTAGGTCGACACTATGGTCGACCTGGGGTGACCAGGTCGACACCATGGTCGACCCTATGGTCGACCTGGTCCCTGGGCGGGAATTTTCCTGCCCAGCCCAGTTTGAACCTTTTTTTCGAATTTTGAATTTTAAACCGAGCTGTTTGAATTTTAAATTTTATTCTAAAACTTCTGAACGTCATAACTCCTTCGTACAGAGTCCGATTCATGCAAACTCGAACTCTATCTCAAGTAGAATTTCGAGACGAACGCAATGGCGTAACTCATTTCCCTTAATTCTTTCATTTAGAATTAATTACACTTTAATTTGTGAAGCTTAACATTATAGAATTCACAGGGTGTTACATTCTCCCCCCTTAAAAGGATTTCGTCCCTGAAATCTTCAAGTTAGGAAGAATGTATATCCTACCATCCAATCGTCCATCTACTACACCAACAAACACAGGCGTCCAATGTCCTTAAAAGACTTCTAATGCTTCATGATCATATGCATAGTGTGTGTACATGTCCTTATCTAATGCAGAAATCCGGCGGTCTACTGATCCAGTTGACCTCCTTAATGCGAATCATGTAAGTGTCATGAATCTATTATGTATGCAAATTTTTCCTACTCATAATTCTACATGAGTGCACAACTATTCATACAAATGCGACAACCATATGACAGCATATCAAGTTTCAACCATATACAAATGAGAATACATATATGCATATGCAATATAAAGTGACTGAGCCGATCTAAAACCTAGGGTGTGTGTGTATATGCATCCACGAGCAACCACTAGCAATCACTAGCAACCATTTGCAGCCATCATCCATAACATGTTTTCAAATACATGTTTGCATCCATTTGTTTTCTACCTAAGGAGTTAGGAAAAGGACCGAGGAGATATACCTAAAAAGATAGATAAAGCATAACTTAAGGAAAAAGAGAGATCAAAGATGTACCCTAAAAAAGAAAAGGGTAGGCAGCGCGTATTCTATCCTCAGTTTCCCAAGTCGCGTCTTCCTCGGCGTCGCTCCACTGAACTTTAACGAGTTTGACTTCGCGGTTGCGTAGCTTTTTCACTTCAATTCCTAAGATGCGGGTTAGAACTCTCCTCACAGTTGCTTCACGTTCCACTTCGACTTCTTCTAGAATGCTAGGTTCCACCACTTCAGCAGACACATGCAAACATTTCCGGAGGTGAGAAACATGAAAGACATTGTGAACTCCGGCCAGTCTCTCGGGTAGCTCTAATCTATAGGCCATCTTCCCAACCTTCTCGATGATAGGAAACGGCCCTACAAATCTTGGTGCTAACATTCCTGTGGATCCAAAGCGAACGACGTTACTTAAAGGAGATACCTTAAGGAAAACCCTGTCCCCAACCTCAAACTCAAGGTCGGTCCTTTTGTCGGCGTAGGATTTTTGTCTGTCTTGGGCTATCTTCATCCTTCTCCGTATCAAGTCCACTTTCTCTGAAGTCTCTCGAATCATGTCCCGCCCAAGTATAAGCTTATCTGTAGACTCCCACCAACAAGTTGGTGATTTGCACGGTCTTCCATACAAGGCTTCGAAGGGCGCCATACCGATGGTAGCTTGGTAGCTGTTGTTGTAGGCAAATTCCACTAAAGGAAGGTGATCCTCCTATGTCCCTCCAAAGTCAAGAACGCAAAGTCTCAAAAGATCCTCTAAAACTCTATTCACTCTTTCCGTCTGGCCATCTGTTTGGGGGTGATAGGCCATGCTCAAACATAACTGTGTGCCTACAGCTTCTTGCAGACTCCGCCAAAACTCGCTTGTGAAGATAGGGTCTTGGTCACTAACAATGCTGGAGGGTATCCCATGGAGTCGAACTATTTCCTTGAGATAAAGAGATGCTAGAGATGAGGCAGTCCTTCTACTTTTAACGGGTATAAAGTGGGCGCTTTTAGTAAGCCTATCCACTATTACCCAAATGCTAGTATTGCCTCTTCTCGACCTAGGCAGCCCATCAACGAAGTCCATTGAAATGCTATCCCACTTCCACTGTGGGACTTTTAAAGGATGAAGTAGTCCTCCAGGGTTTTTCTGTTCCGCCTTGACCTGTTGGCAGGTCATGCACTTAGAAACGAAATCTGCCATGTCCTGCTTCGTACCGCTCCAAAAGAAAGTTCTTTTTATATCCTTGTACATCTTATCACCGCCAGGGTGTATACTCATCTTGGAATGATGTGCTTCCTCGAGAACCTTATTTGTCAACCCCCTTGTTTGTGGGACGCATAATCTCCCATCTCGCCTCAGCCAACCCTTATCATCGATGGTATATCTATTGAGGTGACTAGAATTCTCACCCCTAATGAGTTTATCAATCACATCAACAAGCTGAGGGTCTTCACACTGTGCAGCTCCTATTGAGTCCAAGAGAGTAGGGCGTTCTTCGAGAGATGCTAACAAACCCGTTACAAAATCTGAGGAGGGCCTAAAGTTAAAACTGGCTATATACTCCAAGCTTTGGCTTTCCACAAAGAGATGGCTTAAGGTCAGTTTCTTTCGGCTCAACGCGTCTGCTACTACGTTGCCTTTGCCGGGAGTATAGGAAATTTCAAAATCATACGAGGCAAGAAACTCCATCCACCTTTGCTGCCTCAAGTTAAGATCCTTCTACGAGAAGAGATATTTCAATGATTTATGGTCAGTGTATAATTCGAACTTCTCACCTAGGAGATAATGGTGCCAAGACTTAAGTGCAAAGACGATGACGGCCAACTCAAGATCGTGGGTTAGGTAGTTCTTTTCATGGACTTTCAATTGTCTTCCACCATAAGCTACTACCCTTCCTTCTTGCATTAGAACAGCCCCTAGTCCCGTTCCACATGCATCCGTATATATTGTGAACATTTTGCTTCCGTCAGGCAGAGTTAGAACTGGAGCTGTTGTAAGAGCTCTTTTTAAGCGCTGGAAGGCAACGTCACAAGTCCAAATCCCAAGAAAATGCTAAATTATTCTTTGTTAGCCTTGTGAGTGGAGCTGAGATTTTCGCGAAATCCCTAATGAACTTTCGGTAAAAACCTGCTAGCCCAAGAAAGCTTCAGACTTCGGTTGCATTTCTTGGTGTCTTCCAATCTTGCACTGCTACCACTTTCGCGGGGTCCACTGCCAACCCTTCTTTGGACACTATATGCCCAAGAAATCTTACCTCTTCTCTCCAAAAGTGGCACTTGGAGAATTTGGCTTTTAGCTGATGAACTAGAAGAGTTTCCATGATTTCTTTCAGATGCTGAGCATGTTCTTCCTCATTCGATCAAGATATCATCTACGAAGACCACCACGAATTTATTGAGGAATTCTCTGAATACCCTACTCATTAGGTCTACGAAATAAGCGGGCGCGTTTGTCAAACCGAAAGGCATGACAAGCCACTCGTAGAAACCGTCTGGGGTTCTGAATGTCGTTTTATCAATGCTATCTTCGACTACCCTTAGCTGATGGAACCCAGTTGCCAGATCAAGTTGGGAGAAGACCGACGCACCTACAAGCTGATCAAACAAATCGTCGATTCGGGGAAGAGGGTGCCTATTTTTCTTGGTCAACTTGTTTAACTCCCTATAGTCGATGCAAAGGCGAAGCGAACCGTCTGCTTTGGTTGCGAACACCACTGGAGCACCCCATTCCGAAATGCTCCGTCTAATGAACCCCTTTTCGAGAAGTTCTTTAACCTGCTTACTGAGCTCCTTTCTCTCCTTTGGAGCCATGTGTCTGACAGGTAAAGCTACAGGATTTGCATTATCCACAAGATACATGCGTAAGTCTATTTCCCGCCTCGGAGGTAAGCCCTCCACCTCCTCAAAGACATCCGGATATTCCCGGACTACCCTAACAGACTGCAAATTCTCAACAGAAGCATCAAGCGACTCTAGATAACTAAGCATAACAACATTCAAGGGATTACAAGAAATTTCTAGAGTGTTACCAAGCCGAGTCAGGAGTCTAACTACTCTTTTCTCGCAATCGAGGATGGCACCATTACTGGATAACCAGTCCATGCCTAAGATCAAACCATATCCCGAGAAGCCCAAAACAAAGGCATTACAACTAAACTCAACGTTGAGAATAGAGATTTTCAAACCCAAACAAACCATTGATAAGTAAGCGGAGCACCCAATTGGATTTGATACTACTAAGGGATCCTCTACCATACTAGTGTCTAGATGCAGAGATTCTACTAAGGCAGATAAAATAAAAGAGTGTGATGCGCCAGAGTCAAAAAGTGTGCGAACTGGATGATCATAAAGATAGACTACACTCTCTACATAAATATTACTACCTCGTTCCTGCGTAGGTGCCGCCAGTGCATGAACTTGACCTCCAGAGGTGGATCCAGTCCTCTGCCACTGCCCCCGCTTCTTTGGGCAGTCCTTAGCCAAGTGGCCAGTCTCTCCACAACTGAAGCAACCACCATTCATTTTTGCCTTCTTCTTCCTGCAGTCTTTTGCTATATGTCCCACAATGCCACAGAAGTTGCACTTTCTCTTCTCATGGCGCTTATTGTTCTTCCCTCCTTTCTTGAAGTCTTTTTTCTTAGCTTGTAAACCCTCTTTCTTTTCTTCCACCTTAGTCTCTTTCTTGCCGTTGTCTTCCTCGTGTAGCAATGCCATGTCCACCAAGCTTTCATAAGTCGCCCCCGTGGATACATGGGTCATAGCATGGCTGTGTATAGGCTCATTCAAACCTTTGACGAAACGAAGCGCCTTCTTGTGTTAGGTGTTTACTAAGTCCAGCCCAAACCTGGCCAGCTGATTAAACTGATTGACGTACTCCCTGATCGTCATGCTCCCCTGTTTAAGAGTTAGGAACTTCTCCATTTGCAGACTTCTTTAAGCTTGGGAGAGGAATTTCATCTCAAATCTTGTCCTGAAATCTTCCCATGTTTCCACTGCCCTCTGAGCATTGGTAATCTCCCACCAATAGGAAGCTTCATCTTTAAGTAACCACGCTGCTAGCTGTATCTTTTGCCTATCATCAAATCCGAAGATGAAAAACATATCCTCGGTTTCCTTTAGCCAGTTTTTTGCTCCTACAAAGGACTCTGTCCCATGAAATTCTTTTCCACCCATAGCCTTGAAGTCTCTACATGTTTTTGCGAAGGCATTTCCACGAGGAGGAGGAGGAGGAACCGCGGCCACTGGAGAAGGAATGTCTGCTGGGCCCACGCCATTGGCCCTTGCTTCTAAGTACCTCCTAAACCAGCCGGGTATAGGCACTCCTTCTGGAAGGTTAAGGTCTCCAGACATGCTGAAACAGAAAGAAAAGATTCAAAACGAAGGATAGAGAGGGATAGTGCACATGGCTTTGGGGGATTATGCCCTTTTTAAAATCTAACATTTTTTTTCTTGAAAAATGCTTCTTTAAACTTTCTTTGAAAACAATTTCCAAAACTTTATCTTTTCTGGTAAACCTATGCTCTGATACCAAGTGAAACACCCCACCTCCGTTAAGGTCACTCACAAAGGGAATGCCTTACCTTTGGTGGAGGTTTATGAGTAAAAGTCACAGGTAAACACAAGACAGATATAAATACACATATTTTAAACAGCGGAAACCAAACAGACTTTAATTTCGTCAACACGCGTTCCAACAAAGCATTTCCATAATTGTTTCAAAATACTTCCAACATTACAATCTCATAACTGCCTTGCTTATTAAAGAAGCATAAAACATAAATAAAGTAACAAAAATCCCCATAGTGATATCCAAAGCCATAATCCGAGCAAAAGAGATCCAAATCATACATCTACGGTCTTGAAGCTTATAAAGTGTCTGACTAAGCTGGGTTGTTTCCTCCCTGTGGACCTGGGGGGAACGAAAGAAACGAAGACGAAAAGAAAATAGGGTTAGACATAAAGCCTAAGTAAATCTAGTAACTCTTCAGTATGTGAATAGGAAAAAGGGCATGATAGATATAAACTGAAAACAGTAAAGTATCACAAACTAAGGGAGTGTAGTTTATAATCGAATGTACTATCGCACCCACACTATATCTCTGCACCTACTAGAGCTTATTCTAACTGGCACCCCATGCTGAGGGTGAAGTGATCCCGTTTCTAAAGATCGGCTCCTACTCGCATAAACATATGTGTCATACGGCCCCCAAGAACTGTAGATACCTATGCTGGTCCCACCAAAGGGTGTATCAAGACCCATGGTGGCGACCCCGACACAAACCTTAGAATACATAGGTTATTCTACTGGTGCCCTATTGCCCTGTTTGTCTGCTCAGGAGTGTGTGCACGCCCGCAACCCGTTAGAACCTACACTGTGCACCCACCGTTGTCGTTTTAACCGCTTACAATCAGCCCAGTAATCGTGCCCCACCCTGCCTAGTTTCAGGGTACCATGATACCTAACTCGGGTTACTGCTGAAATGAGTCCCTCGTTACTAGGGTTTTCTAGTCAAACATGTTAAGTGGTTAAGTGTCTGTATTTACCTAACCCCACCCATCAATTCTTGTTACCATGTTGAATTTGGTTAAGTGTTTTTAGTTGACTTAAACCTACCATCTGCCCTTAGCCTCTTAGAGCACCTGACCACTCACATTAGACAGATTTTGCTACGGTTACTGGATGTGCCGGTCAGTTCCGGGCAGGTTTAAACCGTAGCTCAGTATAACCTCGGGTCCTTATTGGGCTCCATGCTTAACCACCCACATTGGATAGGTATTGTTGTGACTACTGGACAGCCGGGCGGGTCCGGGCAGGTTTAGGTCACAACTCAATCCAACCTCGGGTTAAGCATATCGTGTTTTCTAAATTTACATATTTTATCACTTCTCAACCAAATGTAAATGTCATGTCCTTTTTTCTTGGGTATAACAATTTATACCGTTTAAATGTCATTGTCGTTGGCATGTGCCAAACATGCCAATATTTTTTTTTCATGTTTTACACCCAACGTTATTACCCTCGTTTGTACGTTCGCAACATTACAACAAATGTTGGGCTCGACACAATTCAGCCCAACTTTATAAACGTGAGAAAAAGGGGAAATCAAGAACATGTAATATTTCACAATACATAAAGGTGTGTGGCGCATGAACTTGCAATTTAGCGATTCAACTAACATAAATTATGGGTCATGTGAACTTGTATTCAAGTCAAAGTATAACCAAGTAGGTGACATATGAAATGGCATAGTTTAGGCTTATACAAACTTGGGTTAAACATGTTTAACTTGGCATAATGTCAAACACAAAACTAACATGTTGTATATTCACCAAAATGTCCACTTTTTAACATTTAATCATATAGCCTATTTCAACATGAAACTTGCTTAGTTTATGCAACCCAAACGGCGGTTAACATAAATCCAATTATACATGCAAATAAACATAAGAATGTATTCATAGGTTTTGAGTCATGTTGGCATAAAAGGTCTCAAATCTAGAACATGTTTACCTAAGCCTTAATTTAGACTCAGAGAATGTATACAGTCCATGCCATCGTCATAAACATAAAGGGATCAAATTCTAATTTTTGCCACAACTTGCAAGTGCCATTATTTTCATACACAATTGTTCAATAGGCTTGCATCAATCAATTTTAGGCCACAAATATCAATACACAAGTCATGACAAAATCATTACAATACATAGAATTTATATCAATATTATACAATAACACAATTCTATTTTCATTTACATCGAATCGCGCCACAGTTTTATTCATATTCTGAAAGGTCACTGTACTTATAACGAATGCAGAATCTTGAATTCTGGATTCTGAATTCTGAAATTGAGGTGCGCTCCTTTGAGTAGACTAACGTTGTGTTGATTAATTTGATTAATCTTTATTCTTCTTCTTAATTTGATTCGTCTCTAAGCTCCTCTCTCTTGACGGCTATGCTCAATTCCTTCTTGACAGCATGACGACTCGCATCTTATTTTTTTGTGTGAATTTTAGTTAGGACTTAGGGTGTATTTATAGATTTTTAAATTGTTTTGAGCCGTCAGATGAAGACAAGAGGAATCCAGACCATACAAGGTTCAAAGAGCCAATCAAGAGGTGACATGTCAACCCTAGTGACACACCGAGCCATGGAAATTCGAGCCAGAGCCAGACCCAGCCAGCCAGGTCGACCAGGTAGGTCGACACCCAGGTCGACACTATGGTCGACCTGGGGTGACCAGGTCGACACCATGGTCGACCCTATGGTCGACCTGGTCTCTTGATGGGAATTTTCCCGCCCAGCCCAATTTGAACCTTTTTTTCGAATTTTGAATTTTAAACCGAGCTGTTTGAATTTTTAATTTTATTCTGAAACTTCCGAAGGTCATAACTCCTTCGTACGGAGTCCGATTCACGCATACTTGGACTCTATCTCAAGCAGAATTTTGAGACGAACGCAACGGCGTAACACATTTCTCTTAATTCTTTTATTAAGAATTAATTACACTTTAATTTGTGAAGCTTAACGTTCTAGAATTCACGGAGTGTTACAATAGGTTATTAGATACTAATAACGATGGGAAATGATTTTAATATATATATATATATGCGAGGATCATTTGAAAAGTCCGAGTTCAATCTCATTTCAATTGATTACACGTCGATCTAAGACGAAGAGTTGAAGACGGTACAAGACCGACGATCTTCACGTCGAATGGATGAATTACCATTGACGCCCATGATTGGAGTAGCTACCTTGAAGGGGCTACAATGGTGGCCGTCCAGACTACTTTTTGATTTGTTTGGATATGCGAGGAATAAGGTGCCTCCGGTTTCGTTCAGACCCAGAACAGACTTGTAAATGGATGCAGGTCTGACGTTGGAATTCATTTCATGTATTTAATTGATTTCTATTTAATATATAATTGTTTGGTGGCGGAGAATTTATTATCTTGCTTAACACACTCTTACATATTGATGGTTGTCGATCGCGTGGCGTGAATTGTCAATGTGGCACGCCAAGATGCAAATGATCAAGGCTTTTGTTGAAAAGCATGCCTTGTGGTTGATGATCAAAGCACGGCCTGTTAAGCGTAGATTTGTGTATAACATAGCTTCACGAGCCTCACAACCCGGTTGAGTCTAAAACGTAGCAAGGGAACGCAGGGAGAGAAGCTCTTTCTAGCTAGAAGTGGTGTTTGGGTTTTACACGGCCCGACATTTTACTTATGTGGATGATGGAATGAGGCGCCTCGGATATTAGGTCCTATAGGAACGGGAAACATGTGTTCAGGAATAACTAATCCGTAAAATTGTATGTGCGGACCGGACCTGCAGGATCCATGGGTTCACTGCAGGGAATCCTGAGACATTAGCTAGAGTGTCTCGAATCGGTAAGGAGATCGTTCCTAGCCTTGACTCATGATGGAAATCCAATTCCCAATACGACCCTACGGACTTGACTGTATTACTAGTATGGAGGCATAGTATATGGTAGCTATGCTTCCTAGGATTGATACATTTACTTTGAAATGTTTTTGAAACATATATACACTAATAATAATATCAAATTCGTTTTTATCGTATCAAGCATTTTTGACCATTATAAGGTAAAACTCTATCCTCTGGTTTGCATTGCATTGTGTGATGGGACTTGAGTCTTATGATGGTTTCATTTTTCTAAAAAGCATTGCGTTGTTTAACGATTTACTTTTAATTATGCACTGGCAATCCAATGGAGCAAACCCGTTCCGCGTTAGCGGCGTGGCTCTGTGATTAGCCTTATTATTAGATTAGTTAAGTTAGATTTCTCATACCAGTCCCATGACTGACTCGTAGTTTGTTTCACTTTGCAAACTCGGGTGCCCTCTTTTCCACACGGGCAGTCGAGTAGCATTTTGCAGATATTTATCTCTTGAGCAGGATTCCGGATCGAAGCCTAAAGCTGTGTCCAGAGCATAGAAATCTTCTGCTGTTTATTGTATTTAATTCATGTAAAATTATCTTCCGCTGTAATTTTATTCGATGTACGCTGATATTCTGTACTCTGATGTAACATTATTATGATGTTTTATAAAAATCTGTTGTTGTTGTTCCGATGATGTTATATTCCCAGAGTTAACATGTTCGGGTTCTGAACGGTCTTAGTCGATCTTGCGATCGATTGGATCCGAGCGAAATCCGAGCCGTTACAGTTGGTATCAGAGCTCTGGTTAGCTCAAATCTTTGGGGTACAACTCATTAGAACTGAACAAAAGACTCGTCAGAGATTGGATTTGTAATATCTAATAAGAATACTCATTAGAGATAGGAGCAGTAATATCCTAGAATAAGAAAACTCATTAGAGATGGGGTTAGTAATGCCCTAGAATGAGTTGAGAGTAACAAGTTTATAATTAACGAATTTGTATAATCCGATCTTAGAAAAGATGATTTTTGAGAAGGTAATCAACAAATAAAATTATTGAAATTAATAAAAGAATGAAAATTTAGTTAGTTAATTAAACAACTTTTTAGCTTCGTTGCTTTTCGAGGACGAAAAGTTTTTAAGTGGGGGAGAACGTAACAACCCTGAATTTTTGGCCCAATTTAAAGATTTTATTTTAAGTTATTTTAATGAGTTTTTGATATTTAAAATAATTTATTTTAAATAATAATAATTAAAAATTTATTTTATTTGAAGTAAGACTTTAAAATTTATATTAATTCTATTCCGAGCCCGAAAAGGCACGGTAATTTCAAAATTCGTTTTTCAACTTTGGGAAAATATATAAAATTCATTATAAGTCAAAATTAGATGAAACAAGAAACGCTAGAACCGTATTAACGATATATTTCTAATGAATGTAAGAAATTAAGATTTCAGTTTATAATTTGTAGGATATGACAATTAAAATTTCAGAAAAATGCTATAGAATTTATATATATTATATATATGGTCCAAAAAGCTACTTTTCACATACTAATGAATTTGGACTCGAAACCACTTCTATTGAGTTCAAAATGATGTTTCTGCATTGAAAAGTATATGCATCGATATATTTCGAGTTTCGGAAATTATTTTTATGTATTTTTAATATTAAATATATACGCCTTAAAATGGAAATTTTGCAAACGACCTCCGAATCCGACGAAACCAGTTTCTATGGATCCAGAATATTAAATTATTGTTAGGTTCCAAAATTTGTAATTTTTGGAGTCATTATTTGGTTGTTATTAATTTTTCACTGAAAACGGTCAATTTCTATAATTTAAAAATTCATAAATAATTCATACGGACTCGAAATTTAACGAAACCACTTTCTTTGAATTCGTATCTTCGAGAAATAGTTATGTTCCAATTTTTAGTAAATTTAGATAACGTATGTGTTCGTACGAATTTTAAAACCACGAAAAGGACTAAAAAGTAATAGAATTATATTACATTAAGGCTAATCATTATTTAATTGAAATTGTTTAAACTAAAGAGGCGCTGAATTAAAATTTACAATTGCCTATATATTATCATTTAGCCAGCCCTAATCCATTTTCTAAACCTAATTCTAGTCTCCATCTTCATCTCTCTTATGGCGGCTCATTTTTTCCACTAAAATTCCTTTCCACAAAACACCCCGAAACTTCAACAACTTATATCTTCAAATCAGAAACAAATCAACACAAACCCTTTCTGGGTTTTGTTCATCTCTATAAACACTACTTACCACAAAAAATTCAGCACCTATCGTCGCACGGATTCGTCGGCATCGGAGTTTGAACACAGAAAACTGATTTCGGATTTTGGTGAATTCCGGCCAAACCGTCGAGAATTAGGCGATGGCCCGGTTGGAGAAAATGTAGCCAAGACATAAACGAACAAGTTTGCCTTTGATCATTTCGTCTGAAAGTCGAAGGAAGGGCACGGAAATTGAGAAAAACCGAGCTGAAGCAAAACAACAAATCAAAGTTCAGAGAAAATTCAGATCTGAACTGAACAGATATTAAAATGATGTGAGATTTCTTATTTTATTAATTAAAATTAAATTATTCTCGCTATCTGAAATCCTCGTATGTATGTAAATAAATTTAGACCTTTGATGATTGAGTTGGAAATTTGTGTTTGTTGTTTGTATTGATTGTGATCCCATGTTGTTAGATATAGATCTGGAATTAAAACACTTTCTTTAATCTCTAGTTGTGGTTGGATTTAGATTTGAAATAAAAATCTTATTTTTATTTTAGATCTATAAATATGGATTAAAATTAGAATATAAAGTTGAGATTTTTAGTGTCATCTTATTATATTATTGGTTTACATTAAAAAGCTTCAATTTTTAATGTTAATAGATTACAATAAAATGTTTTACATTAAAAAGTTACAATTTTTAATGTCGTTATCTTAAATAAAGAGTTTTACATTAAAAAGGTATAATTTTTAATGTTGATATTTTAAAATAAAAAGGCTTACATTAAAAAGTTACAATTTTTAATGTTGTATTTTACAGAGAAAAAATTTACATTAAAAGATTTGATTTTAATGTTGTTGTATACAAATAAAAATGATTAGAAATGAAGTTACATTTATATTGTCACTTCATTAAAATAAAATAAAAAAGGTTAGAAATAAAAGATTAGATTTTATTACATGTAGTATTATGTATATGATATGAATGTTGACCCAAAACTTAGAGTTTATTACATGTAGTATTATGTATATGATATGAATGTTGACACAAAAACTTAGAGTTTATTACATGTAGTATTATGTATATGATATGAATGTTAACACCAAAGTCTAGTTGTTATTACATGTGTTAATATGAAGTTTGACACCATATGTTGACACCAAAGTTTAAGGTGATTACATGTATTAATTTGAGGAATGGACATAATAATTGACACCCAAAATATTAGTTTTTATCATATGTAGTAATGTAAAAGCAATATGAAATCGACATTAAAATGAACATTATTTTTAGCACTATGTTAATACATTGAAAATGAACATTATATTTTAAATTGTCATATTAATGCATTAGAAATGAGTATTTTTAGTGTCATATTATTGTTACCAAAAAAATGAACATATATTTATTGTCACTTGGATTTCGGTAAAAAGTTAGAAACATGATGTTATGTTTTACTGTAAATTAGAATTACAATAAAAGTTAGTAATATGAAGTTGCATTTTCATGGTCATTTTAATCCAAAGAAAAAGATTTCATGTTTTATGTAAAATTATTACATTAGAAAGGTTGGACATTAAAAATTTCATTTTTAATGTAAGTTGCTATTATTAAAAATAATGAATTAAAGATGGATATTTTTGTCACATTTAAAGAAATGAATTAAAGATGGACATTTTTGTCACATTAAAAGAAATGAATTAAAAATGGACATATTTGTCACATTAAAAGAAAAAAAATACACATTTTGTCATTTATAAAGGAATGAAACAAAAACATTTACTTTTGGTCATAAAAAAATAAAAAAAAGTTAAACAAAAATGTCATTTTAATGTAAATGTCGAGAATTTACATTTTTGTTTATTTATAAAGGATTAGACAAATTTACATTTTTGTTAGTTTAAAAAGGATTAAACAAAAATGTCATTGTAATGTAAATTGGCATAAAAAGAAAGTCACATTTTTAATGTAAATTAGATTAAAAAGGAAAAGTTACATTTTTAATGTAATTTAGATTAAAAAAAAAAGAAAAGTTACATTTTTAATGTAATTAGATTAAAAAGAAAATTTACATTTTTATGTAATTAAGATTAAGAAGGAAATTTACATTTTTATTGTATTAAGATTTAAGGAGAAAAATTAAATTTTCATGTAATTAAGATTAAAGGATTAATTAACATTTTCATGTAAATAGTATTTAAAGAAGAAAATTACATTTTCATGTAATAAAATTTAAAGTAAGTGAAATTTACATTTTATTGTAAATAGATTTTCATTAAAAGAATTTAGAAGTGAAATTTACATTTCATTGTAAATAGATTTTCATTAAAAGAATTCAGATGTGAAATTTACATTTTTATGTAAATAGATTTTCATTAAAGAATTAAGAAGAAATTTCATTTTTACGTAATTGGATTTTCATTAAAAAGATTAAAGATATGAAATTTACACTTTTATGTAAATAGGTTTTCAATGAAAGTTATAACGATGGAAATTTACATTCCAATGAATTTGATTTCATTAAAAAGAGTAAAGGTATGAAATTTACATTTTCATGTGAAAAGATTAAAACACAAGATCATCATTTTGTTTGTATAGAAAAGATTGACACAAAATTATCATTTTAGTTTTGCATTGAAAGATATAAACAAAATTATTATTTTTGTTTTGCGTTGAAAGAATAACAAAGCTATTATTTTTGTTACATTGAAATTAAACAACAAAAATATATTCATTTTTGTAAAATTGAGGTTGACACCAAAATATATTGCATTTTTGTTAGAAAATTGAAATGACACAAAAATCTTCATTTTTATTAAATTGGAATGATACACGGAAAATACATTTTTTGTGTGAATCGAAGGGTAAAAGAAAATATACATTGTTATGTTTAGGATGTGTATGTGAATTAAAATAAAATAAACATTATTGTGTGTTATGTTATATATAAAAATGTTACGAAGCCAAGTGTTCTTTACTTGTTATGATAATCACAATAATGAAATGGATGAAGGAATTATATTTATATATATTAAGGAATTTGTTGTATATAACAGTGTTGTATACACAATTATATGATTTTTGTTTGATGATAACAACCAAATATACTTTATTATTGAATGTGTTTGTAACTGTACTGGTATACTATACATCAGACAGGAATGTAATATTTCTATTTGAATAAAATACAACTATACAAAAATTTAAATATTCACACAGTATTTTATTTGAACAAGAATATTTTATTTCAATATTTAAACAGTACAGATTTACAACTTCACTATTTGTATATACATCACTGATATACATTTCAAAATTTTCAATTTTCATACTCAGCTCCTCCCAACAACACTTACACTTTCATATACACTACACTCACTACAGTTCACTCAACAGTCGTTTACATTTCTATACAGTTCACTCACAAATACAAACACACTAACGTTGTTCTTGTCTGCATCTTCAGTCTTCTGTCTTCACAGATTTCAGTCAGTCATCTTCATACCTGTTCATACAGAAGAACACACACAGTAGACTGCAACAAAAATAAAATTAAATAAAAGCAAATAAAAATTTATTTTTTAAATTTTATTTGCCTCAGATTTGCGGTGTGTTTCTCATCATTTTTCTAGACTTTGTCTGATATGCAGGGACAGAAAAACTCATCTGGATGGCTGCATATACACACATGTACACACGTGTGCACTGCCACGCCAATCCAGTGTCGCGACTGAGGAGTAGCCATGTGGACCATCTCGACTCAGCGCGATATACTCATGAGCATGAACAAAGTCAAAAGCAAATGGCCGAGGACATAGTCAAAGTAAAATGTTTCAAGGGAAAAGGAAGGACACCATTACAACCTAGTTTTAAAGTGAAGCAGAAGTACAAGCAGCATAGTGCGGCAGTGTTAACAAAACTACAGGAAGTAACAAGATGATGAAGACATGGCATGGATGACAACAGGATCAAGAGGCATGGTACAACATAGCAGGGGTTTAGCATGAGATAAACCAGACAAGAGCAAATCAATACAAGTGCATCGATAAAAGTTGAGCAGTAGTAACATGGATTAACAACACTGCATACACAAGGTAAAGTGGCATAGTGTAGAGCAGCAATAATATACACAAGCCAAAGGCATTTCAAGATGCAAACTGGTGGCGCACAAGCATGAATGGCAACAGGAAAATGAATGCTTGGAATTTTATCTTTGAAGAAGAATTCAAAGACATAAGTACAGTGGATTCAGGCATGAAATGATAAAAGCAAGAACTAGTTAAAGTGATAAACAAATATCACAAATTCAGCATAATGCAGCAAATTGGTTAAGGCATGATCAAGCTCACACAATGGTGCATAGATGAATAGCTCATTAACAGGATAAATAAAGAACAACAAGAACAGTATGAAGCTTAATCAAGGATAAGTGAACATTTCAGATTTAATCAAACATGGGTGCATTGACATGTATAAAAATAGATTGCAAGTGGAATTGGACACACAGCAATTACAAACAGTGGCACACAGGAAACTACACAGTTCAATCAAATATTTTTAAAACAATGTACAACAGTTTTTAAACATGAATATAGCAAACCAAACTGTCTGGTGCAACAAGCAAGGAGTACAGCATAAATTAAAAGTTTGGCAAGTTCAAGTGTTGATTATGTTCAAAGGAAGATCAAAAGCAGTACACAAATAATGGCGCTGATTCATGTATGGGAACAGCAGTATAATGGTCAAGCACAAATTCAAGTTCATGCAGCAAGGAGCTCAGTGCATATAGTGGAGTATCAATGGTGTATTTACATATACACTGGTTTGTCTATATGTAAACAAGGGAGTAATGTGATCAAATGAAGCATCAGTTCTTATCAGTTCAAAATTGATCAAGTTCAAGCTAAATTCAAATTGCAACAAACACATGAATGGCAATATGTACAAGTGAACAAGAGAACATAGGTAGTGCAGCAGTTCTAAAGACAAGCACATGGCCGAGGCAGCACATGTTTGGCATGAAGCAGTCTCAAGGTGAAATGACAATAATATTCAAGTCATGGTGCATCAAGTGTAATCAAAGAAAAATAGTATTAGTATAAAGAAATCACAGTAAAATCAGAGAATAGCACTAGTTTTTAGCAAAAACGATTCAAAGAATAGTTCGAAATTTCCATTAAGTCAGAGTAAATCCAAGAAAGCAAAATTCCAGTTTAAAAATCATGTTAACAAAGTCAAATGAAAGAGGATATGAAATTCCAGAATTAATCAAAGAAATCGCCAGAGTAGCTGAAGACTTCAAGCCCAAGATTTATGCAATATACTCAAGTTTAAATTCGAAGAAACCTCCAGAATAGTGGAAGTATTCATAGCAATATTCAAATCGAAGAAATTTCCAGAAGTTCAATAACAATTAAAAAGCCGATTTCAAAAGCCCTAAAATTTTCGAATATATCAAATCAAGGGTTTCAAAGATCAAGACTTAATCAAAAATTCTAGAACATACGATGATTTAAAGTTCCAATATTTCCGTATATATCATAACCAAAGTGTAATACGAAATCAGAGCACAAAATTAGGGTATCAAAACCCTATATGAACACCCACATCATCATCGGCTATTATCATCCAAGATCGAAGAAATTAAAAGCAAACAATCGAATTAAAAATCATACCAGGAAAAGAAGAAGACTTGGATCCAAATCAAAGCTTCATCAACTCAACCGAAGAAGAGCTTGCAATAGGAACTCGAGAACATCATAGCGTCGGATTTCAGAATCAAAGAACCAAAACCCTAATCACAGTCGCCATTTCTATTTAAGAAGGAAACCCTAGAGCCGCCATTTTTACAATTACAAAGAGATCGGACTCAAGAAAGAAGTGGTGAAGCAATTAAAAAAGGAGGCCGGCCAAGTTTCAACTAAAGGGGATAACCCCTATTCTAAATCCTAGGGTTTTCAAAGTTTTTCTTAAGGGTTTTTATTGTTTTGTTTTTGTTCGTCTTTAATTTCAATTTGTTATTAAGTCTAGAGTTTTCTAGTTTATCTCTAAAACTAGGGGGACGAATTACAGTGTTTGTAATTCGGGGAAATCTGGTTTTGGGGATAAAAACCAGTGCAGGGTTTTGAGCGTAGGGTTAAGAACAGTTGGGAGCGAGTGTCGCGAGTTTACAGGGGATTGTAAGCGTAGAGATTGTTTTAACTCCTAGTAGAAACCTTGGGGAATGCAGCAGTAGGCTGGTTTTTGCCGAAGCTGGGTATATTTGTGTGTTATTTATTTTCTGCATTTCTTCTGATTATTATCTGTGCTGTGATTATTTAATTACTCTGTGAAAATCTGCGATAAACCCTATTCACCCCCCCTCTAGGGTTAATTTAGATCCTACGAGTGGTATCAGAGCAGGTATTTTTTATTTTATTTTAACTCTAGAGTCATGAATCTGTCTAATAACGCGTTTTCTGAGGGCCAGTCCATAGCTAGGCCACCAATGTTTAATGGAACTGATTATGCATATTGGAAAGCTAGGATGAAAATTTATTTGAGTTCAGTCGACTATGATGTATGGGATATTATTGAAACGGGTTATAGATCACCCACTGTTATTGTAAGTGGTGTTGAAATTCCTAAATCAAAAGATAGGTGGGATGCTAATGATAAAAAATTATTTTCAACTAATGCCAAAGCGATGAATGCTTTAATCTGTGCTCTTGATAAAACTGAATTTAATCGAATTTCTCATTGTGAGACTGCACAGGAAATATGGCATACGTTGGAGGTCACACATGAAGGTACATCTCAAGTGAAGGAATCTCATCTCGCTCTACTTAGCAATGAATATGAAAATTTATCAATGCAAAGAGACGAAGATATAAAAGAGATGTATGGACGCTTCTCATCACTGGTCTACAATGCAAAAGCTCTTGGCAAAACCTATACCGAAGTGGAATTGATCAGAAAAATACTGAGAGTGCTACCGATGAATTTTGAAGCAAAGGTGACGGCGATTCAAGAATCAAAAGATCTGAATAAAGTAAGCATGGAAGAGTTGATCGGAAATCTGATTACTTACAAGATGGAGTTGAAAGCAAGAGAAGAACGAAAGGATTCTGAATCAAAGAAGAAGACGATTGCTCTAAATAATTCTGTTGAAAGTAATGATGATGATCACGCTGAAGAGCTAGCCATGGTTATTAGAAAGTGGGCCAAAGGAAAATACAAGCCAAAAAAGAAGAAAACTAACAATTCTGAAAGTTCCGAAAGTTCAGACGATGAAGTATTTTGCTACAATTGCAAGAAACCCGGTCATATCAAACCAAATTGCCCACAGCTTAAAAATGAAAAGAAGAAGAAGTTCAGAAGAAAGAAGAAAGCCTTTGCTGCTACATGGGATGACGAAGAAGGAGAAGAAGTTTCTGAGAGTGAAGAAGAGGAAGCAAATTTGTGTCTTATGGCACAATCTGATTCAGAAAGTAGTAAAGAGGATTCAAGTGAGGTATCGAATTTTACTTATAAAGATTTAATTTTAATGTGTCACGATCTCAAAAAAACCGTTGATTCTCTTGAACTAAAAGTTAAGAAATTAAAATCTGATAGGTCAAAACTAGTTCAAGAAAATAACAGTTTAGAAACAGAACTTGAAAAAGTTAAGAATTCATCGTTTTCAAAATGCGAAAAATGTCAATTTTTGAGTAACGATTTTTTGAAATTAAAAACTAATCTTGAGTTACTTAAAAGTGAAAACATGAATTTGAAAAATGAAAATCATGATTTTGAAAAATTGATTGAAAAGTTTAGAGAATCTGAAAAACTTGATTTTGAAAAGCGAAAACAATTTGAAATTGAAATTTCCAAGTCCGATGCTAGAATCAAAGCACTTGAAAACGAAAATTTGATTTTAAAACAAACTGATGCTGAAAAGAGGAAAATCGCTATTAATCGTTGTTCAAATTTAATGAAAGAAAATAGCGATCTTAAATTTAAAATTCAACGACTTGAGTCAGCTTTGACTAAATTTTCTAAAGGAGAGAAATCATTGAATATGTTGTTAAAAAATCAATTTTTTGTTCAGAATAAAAAGGGACTTGGATTTGAATCTGATCAAGTTAAAAAACAAAATTTTAATGATTTTAAAAATCCTTTAATTGGCTTTGAAAACGATCAAATTGAATTTTTGAAATTTAATAATTCCAAAGGGTTTTTAAATCATAAACAAATTGATAACTCGTTTAAAAACAATTCATTTAAATCTGTTTGGATTCCAAAAATTAACAAAATAAATTTAAGCAAATCTAAAAAAATTTGGGTTCCAAAGGGTACGCTAGTGAATAGTAATGGATTGTTATATAAACGGGTTTGGGTACCAAAACGTGTAAACGAAGATAAGAGTGGTAAAACAATTTTTGCTAAACCACTCGATCATATAAACATTTAGGTATCGTACGAGGCTAAGGAATAACTGTGCTTAAATGAGATAAAATTCAAATTGATTCATATATCGAATTATTTGGAGTTCCTTAGCCATAGATTCAGAGTTGGAGATTCATTGGATCATGTTGATTATGGTAAGTCAGGTATGATCTCTAAACTCGTACTTTTATTTTAATTCCTTTTAGTTTATTTTCCTTCTAGTTTATTTTTACTTGGCAGATTTTGAAATCATTCATTGTAGATTGTTGAATTTCCTAGATTATGAAAAATTTGATTTTTTTTTGTGATCCCAAATAATTATCTTAGATTTGATCGCTGAATGTTTCTTGTGTTTGTCTAAAAATTCTCTGAAAATTTCACTCATGGTTCTTGCTTTGAAAATGATCTTGTGCTGCTCTGATAAGGAAATTGATTTGATTCATTGGTGATTAAATGATAAGTTGGAAAATCAGTGACTGAATTTAGTTAAAATTCATAGGCAATTTGAATCAAATTAATATATAAATGGTTTAAAAAAAAAAAAATTGTCTAGGAGCAATCAGTGTTAAAAATATTAGAAAATTTCATTTTTTTTTTAACTGATTGATTTTTTTTTAAGCTGATTTTCAACTTGCATTTTTCAAAAACTCCTCTTGAAATTGATATTTTCAATTTTAAAATTATTTTTGATTATTTATTCAAAAATTGAAATTATTGATTAATTTGAACCGTTTTGGGACTCATCAAAATTATTGATAGATTTATGAAACTGTGATGAGTTGCGACTATGGTATAATTCTTAACTAGAGGAGATATTATTTTAAATCACATGATGATTGGACAAATTTTATAATATCTTTGAATTGGAGCTTATTTCACGACCATCTTCTATATCTACCATATTTCTGTCATTCATCATGGTTTTATTTAATTTGGGGAGTTCTAATTATTCTTTGAATTTAAAAAAAATAAAAAAAAATAAAAAAAAATAATTTATCCTTGGTATTCACTCCCATTTAAAAATCCTCGCGGTTATGCGTGGGTGAATTACCTTAATTTCTATGTGCTTCCATTCTCACTTAAAAGACCTTCGGGCTGTGCATGGATGGAACTCATTAGAGAGGATAAAGTAAAGTTACTACTAACCCCATTTAAAAGACCTTTGGGCTATGCGTGGTTAGAAAGTGCTTAACATTTTTTTTAGCATATTTAAAATCTTTAAAATTCATATTTAAATATTCAGTTTTTATTGAACTCTCCTCATTCGATAAAATCCATCGTAAATCCATTCATTCTGAAAGTGAAATTTGCTTCTGATTTAAAGATTATTATGATTTTTGTTTGATTAAATGGGTTTTACGATATATATTCTCTCTCTTGATTTGAATCTATATTTTTAGTCCATATTCATCACTGTTTCGATTTCTATTTTCCTTTTGATGATAACAAAAGGGGGAGAATGGTCAAGATTTTGATTGTTGAGTATTAATTCAAAAATATTTTAAGATTGGAAGTTAAATATCTAGAGGGAGAATGGTCAATTGGATTTAATACATTCAATTTTTTTTTTCCACATACATAGGGAGAGTTCAGTTGAAGGGGGAGCATACAAATAGGGGGAGTAATATATTTCACGTTCAAACACATTCAAAATCTCTTATTTGTTTGTCATCATCAAAAGGGGGAGATTGTTGTATATAACAGTGTTGTATACACAATTATATGATTTTTGTTTGATGATAACAACCAAATATACTTTATTATTGAATGTGTTTGTAACTGTACTGGTATACTATACATCAGACAGGAATGTAATATTTCTATTTGAATAAAATACAACTATACAAAAATTTAAATATTCACACAGTATTTTATTTGAACAAGAATATTTTATTTCAATATTTAAACAGTACAGATTTACAACTTCACTATTTGTATATACATCACTGATATACATTTCAAAATTTTCAATTTTCATACTCAGCTCCTCCCAACAACACTTACACTTTCATATACACTACACTCACTACAGTTCACTCAACAGTCGTTTACATTTCTATACAGTTCACTCACAAATACAAACACACTAACGCTGTTCTTGTCTTCATCTTCAGTCTTCTGTCTTCACAGATTTCAGTCAGTCATCTTCATACCTGTTCATACAGAAGAACACACACAGTAGACTGCAACAAAAATAAAATTAAATAAAAGCAAATAGAAATTTATTTTTTAAATTTTATTTGCCTCAGATTTGCGGTGTGTTTCTCATCATTTTTCTAGACTTTGTCTGATATGCAGGGACAGAAAAACTCGTCTGGATGGCTGCATATACACACGTGTACACACGTGTGCACTGCCACGCCAATCCTGTGTCGCGACTGAGGAGTAGCCACTTGGACCATCTCGACTCAGCGCGATATACTCATGAGCATGAACAAAGTCAAAAGCAAATGGCCGAGGACATAGTCAAAGTAAAATGTTTCAAGGGAAAAGGAAGGACACCATTACAACCCAGTTTTAAAGTGAAGCAGAAGTACAAGCAGCATAGTGCGGCAGTGTTAACAAAACTACAGGAGGTAACAAGATGATGAAGACATGGCATGGATGACAACAGGATCAAGAGGCATGGTACAACATAGCAGGGGTTTAGCATGAGATAAACCAGACAAGAGCAAATCAATACAAGTGCATCGATAAAAGTTGAGCAGCAGTAACATGGATTAACAACACTGCATACACAAGGTAAAGTGGCATAGTGTAGAGCAGCAATAATATACACAAGCCAAAGGCATTTCAAGATGCAAACTGGTGGCGCACAAGCATGAATGGCAACAGGAAAATGAATGCTTGGAATTTTATCTTTGAAGAAGAATTCAAAGACATAAGTACAGTGGATTCAGGCATGAAATGATAAAAGCAAGAACTAGTTAAAGTGATAAACAAATATCACAAATTCAGCATAATGCAGCAAATTGGTTAAGGCATGATCAAGCTCACACAATGGTGCATAGATGAATAGCTCATTAACAGGATAAATAAAGAACAACAAGAACAGTATGAAGCTTAATCAAGGATAAGTGAACATTTCAGATTTAATCAAACATGGGTGCATAGACATGTATAAAAATAGATTGCAAGTGGAATTGGACACACAGCAATTACAAACAGTGGCACACAGGAAACTACACAGTTCAATCAAATATTTTTAAAACAATGTACAGCAGTTTTTAAACATGAATATAGCAAACCAAACTGTCTGGTGCAACAAGCAAGGAGTACAGCATAAATTAAAAGTTTGGCAAGTTCAAGTGTTGATTATGTTCAAAGGAAGATCAAAAGCAGTACACAAATAATGGCGCTGATTCATGTATGGGAACAGCAGTATAATGGTCAAGCACAAATTCAAGTTCATGCAGCAAGGAGCTCAGTGCATATAGTGGAGTATCAATGGTGTATTTACATATACACTGGTTTGTCTATATGTAAACAAGGGAGTAATGTGATCAAATGAAGCATCAGTTCTTATCAGTTCAAAATTGATCAAGTTCAAGCTAAATTCAAATTGCAACAAACACATGAATGGCAATATGTACAAGTGAACAAGAGAACATAGGTAGTGCAGCAGTTCTAAAGACAAGCACATGGCCGAGGCAGCACATGTTTGGCATGAAGCAGTCTCAAGGTGAAATGACAATAATATTCAAGTCATGGTGCATCAAGTGTAATCAAAGAAAAATAGTATTAGTATAAAGAAATCACAGTAAAATCAGAGAATAGCACTAGTTTTTAGCAAAAACGATTCAAAGAATAGTTCGAAATTTCCATTAAGTCAGAGTAAATCCAAGAAAGCAAAATTCCTGTTTAAAAATCATGTTAACAACGTCAAATGAAAGAGGATATGAAATTCCAGAATTAATCAAAGAAATCGCCAGAGTAGCTGAAGACTTCAAGCCCAAGATTTATGCAATATACTCAAGTTTAAATTCGAAGAAACCTCCAGAATAGTGGAAGTATTCATAGCAATATTCAAATCGAAGAAATTTCCAGAAGTTCAATAACAATTAAAAAGCCGATTTCAAAAGCCCTAAAATTTTCGAATATATCAAATCAAGGGTTTCAAAGATCAAGACTTAATCAAAAATTCCAGAACATACGATGATTTAAAGTTCCAATATTTCCGTATATATCATAACCAAAGTGTAATACGAAATCAGAGCACAAAATTAGGGTATCAAAACCCTATAAGAACACCCACATCATCATCGGCTATTATCATCCAAGATCGAAGAAATTAAAAGCAAACAATCGAATTAAAAATCATACCAGGAAAAGAAGAAGACTTGGATCCAAATCAAAGCTTCATCAACTCAACCGAAGAAGAGCTTGCAATAGGAACTCGAGAACATCATAGCGTCGGATTTCAGAATCAAAGAACCAAAACCCTAATCACAGTCGCCATTTCTATTTAAGAAGGAAACCCTAGAGCCGCCATTTTTACAATTACAAAGAGATCGGACTCAAGAAAGAAGTGGTGAAGCAATTAAAAAAGGAGGCCGGCCAAGTTTCAACTAAAGGGGATAACCCCTATTCTAAATCCTAGGGTTTTCAAAGTTTTTCTTAAGGGTTTTTATTGTTTTGTTTTTGTTCGTCTTTAATTTAAATTTGTTATCAAGTCTAGAGTTTTCTAGTTTATCTCTAAAGCTAGGGGGACGAATTACAGTGTTTGTAATTCGGGGAAATCTGGTTTTGGGGATAAAAACCAGTGCAGGGTTTTGAGCGTAGGGTTAAGAACAGTTGGGGGCGAGTGTCGCGAATTTACAGGGGATTGTAAGCGTAGAGATTGTTTTAACTCCTAGTAGAAACCTTGGGGAATGCAGCAGTAGGCTGGTTTTTGCCGAAGCTGGGTATATTTGTGTGTTATTTATTTTCTGCATTTCTTCTGATTATTATCTGTGCTGTGATTATTTAATTACTCTGTGAAAATCTGCGATAAACCCTATTCACCCCCCCTCTAGGGTTAATTTAGATCCTACAGAATTAAAATCAAACGAATCGAGCGTGGTAGTTCGTGTTTCGGAATCGTGTCTTTAAATTATTATACCGAAATATCCGACCGTTGGATTTTCCCAAAACTGAAACCGTTAGGTTCGGCTTGGGAAGACCTTTCCAACGATATGAATTGTGTTAAATTCCAACGGTTAGATTTAGAGAAATGTGTAAAACAAATTTGGGTGAAAACAGCGCCAAGGTCGCCTATTGACATGAAGTGTTATTAAATAAAATTTAATTATTTTTATATTAATAAAAATAGGTTATTAGATACTAATAACGATGGGAAATGATTTTAAAATATATATATATACACACATATGCGAGGATCATTTGAAAAGTGTGATTTCAATCTCATTTCAAATGATTACACGTCGATCTAAGTCGAAGAGTTGAAGACGGTACAAGACCGACGATCTTCACGTCGAATGGATGAGTTACCATTGACGCCCATGATTGGAGTAGTTACCTTGAAGGGGCTACAATGGTGGCCGTCCAGACTACTTGTTGATTTGTTCGGATATGCGAGGAATAAGGTGCCTCCGGTTTCGTTCAGACCCAGAACAGACTTGTAAATGGATGCGTGTCTGACGTTGGAATTCATTTCATGTATTTAATTGATTTCTATTTAATATATAATTGTTTGGTGGCGGAGAATTTATTCTCTTGCTTAACACCCTCTTATATATTGATGGTTGTCGATCGCATGGCGTGAATTGTCAATGTGGCACGCCAAGATGCAAATGATCAAGGCTTTTGTTGAAAAGCAGGCCTTGTGGTTGATAATCAAAGCACGGCCTGTTTAGGCGTAGCTTTGTGTATAACGTAGCTTCACGAGCCTCACAACCCGGTTGAGTCTAAAACGGAGCAAGGGAACGCAGGGAGAGAAACTCGTTTCTTTCTTGCTAGAAGTGGTGTTTGGGTTTTACACGGCCTGACATTTTACTTATGTGTATGATGGAATGAGATGCCTCGAATATTAGGTCCTATAGGACCGGGAAACGTGTCTTCAGGAATAACTAATCCGCAAAATCGTATGTGCGGATCGAACCTGTAGGATCCAAGGGTTCACTGCGGGAATCCTGAGACATTAGCTAGAGTGTCTCGAATCGGTAAGGAGATTGTTCCTAGCCTTGACTCATGATGGAAACCAAATTCCCAATACGACCCTACGGACTTGATTGTATTACTAGTATGGAGGCATAGTATATGGTAGCTATGCTTCCTAGGATTGATACATTTACTTTGAAATGTTTTTGAAACATATATACACTAATAATAATATCAAATTCGTTTTTATCGTATCAAGCATTTTTGACCATTATAAGGTAAAACTCTATCCTATGGTTTGCGTTGCATTGTGTGATGTGACTTGAGTCTTATGATGGTTTCATTTTTCTAAAAAGCATTGCGTTGTTTAACGATTTACTTTTAATTAGGTACTAGCAATCCAATGGAGCAAACCCGTTCCGCGTTAGCGGCGTGGCCCTGTGATTAGCCTTATTATTAGATTATTTAAGTTAGATTTCTCATACCAGTCCCATGACTGGCTCGTAGTTTGTTTCACTTTGCAAACTCGGGTGCGCTCTTTTCCACACGGTCAGTCGAGTAGCTTTTTGCAGATATTTATCTCTTGAGCAGGATTCTAGATCGAAGCCTAAAGCTGTGTCCAGAGCATAGAAGTCTTCCGCTGTTTATTGTATTTAATTCATGTAAATTTATCTTCCGCTGTAATTTTATTCGATGTACTCTGATATTCTGTACTCTGATGTAACATTATTATGATGTTTTATAAAAGTCTGTTGTTGTTGTTCTGATGATGTTGTATTCCCGGAGTTAACGTGTTCGGGTTCTGAAGGTCTTAGTCGATCTTATGATCGATTAGGTCCAAGCGAAAACCCGAAGCCGTTACAACCCATTGGCGCACGACCCATAGATGCACGACCCATTTGTCTGAGTCCTATGAGTGCACAACCCATAGGTGCAAGGCCCGCAGGCGCAAGACCCATAAGCATAAGACCCGTAGAGTAGTGACATGACTGACCCATAGTGCCATTTGAATGTTAACCCAGGCTTAGATCCAATCTATAAATATGCATATGATTTTTAATGGATTAACATTTGCCCCTCGAAGTTTGTGATTTTTTGCTGCATAAAAATTGAAAGCTTCGAAATGACTGGTTTTTGTGCCTTTTGATAGATTGTAATCTAATTTACATGGATTGACAACATCTATCTTAGCACGGATTGGAATGCACATACAATACCATTATGTGTTTTTTGTATATGCGTCGGAACACTTATTGCACTATGGATTGGACATTAAACAAAAACTTTTATGGGTCGAGCACACAAATGATGGGTCGGAACAACCCACTTAGAGATTGCCACAAATATCACTATTGGGTTGGTAGCTTTTCCATTATCCCACTTTCTTAAGCAGAAAACAGTTTAATGGCAGCTGCCCTCCTTTGAAATGTTCTTTTGCATAGACTTTGTTGTGCTAATAGACGCTTCAGTTTTGAATTTGAGCATTCGTCGTTGATAACGCCGTGCTAATGTGTGAATGCCCCGGTTTGGCTTGGGCTCAAGTGTGTGAAACAACTGAAATTCACGTTGGATTGGTCATACTCAACTTTCACTGAAACGGTGTAACAACCCGGAAAATCTGGGCCAGTTTAAAATTTTTATTTTGGCAATTTCAGCGAATTTTGATTATTTAAAATGAATTATTTTAAATAATATCGACGAAAATTTATTTTGAATATAATTCGAATGTATATATTATACACGTCGTCGTTAGAATATAAATATTTATATATAATTATAAATAGAATTGAAAATGGCGCGGTAGTCCGATAATTCGATTTCAAACTTCAATTGAATGTACCGGGTGCAAAACAATCCGGATTTTAGTGAAACCAAAAATAATGGAATCTAATAGTGAATATCTTTCCAACGAATCCGAAAAATCAAAAGTACGTAGCGGGAATCAAAGGATAAGTCCAGTTGAAAATTCTGAATAGTCGCTATGGAATTAAGGCCCTTAAAAATAGCAATTTTGCAAATGACCTCGGATTTCGACGAAACCACTTTTGTTAGATCCGCAGTGTCAAGTTATTGCTAGGTTTCAAATTTCATAATTTTTCGAATCAATATGTGAGCGTGGCAAAGGAAAACGCGTTTGACCGATTTTAGTTGATTTTAATCGACTGGAAATTGGCCATTTTTCAAACGGTCTCAGAATTCGACGAAACTAGTTTTGTTAGGACCGTATCGTCAATACGAAGCTAGAAAATATTTTTCGGGAATTTTTCTAGTTAGTATGTAACCCCGGTAATTTGAAATGTACGTTTAAAATTCAATATAAGGATTTAAACGTAAATTCAACGGAAACTGATTGTAACGATCAAAACAGCTTACGATACATATCCCATTGTGTTCGGAATGGGGGTAAAACGCTATGGACGACAGGCGGTGGGCCTCGGTTCGAGGTCATATGTAAAAGTCAACCCTTGTGCATAATTAAATAATTAAATAATAAAATAAAATAATAAAAAAAAACTTATTCCCTCCCCTTTTCTTTCTGCCTTGCCCCCTCCCCCCCGTTCATTGTAATCGGCAGAGAGAGAAAAAAAAAAAAAAAAACCCTAAGACTATCGATCATCGCGACCCCCCCCCGAACCATCACCGCCTCCATCGATCGATCCCCGAAGCCCCCCCTCCCCCATCGCTCGAAGCATCGCCTCCCAGTTCGACGCCCGAAGCCATCGCCACCCAGTTCGACTCCCGAAGCCATCGCCGCCCGCTCGAAGCCCTAGCGCCGCCCCTCGAAGCTTGCCGCCGACGGCTGCGAAGACCCCCCCCCCCTCTGTAAGTTTTACTTTATTTATTTATTTTATTTTAATTCTGAATTTTTAAAAAGCATTATAAAAACTGTTTTGTTTTTAAAAGTTTAAAACTGTTTTGTTTTTAAAAAGTTAAAACTGGAATTTTTAAAAGTTTAAAACTGAGATTTTTTAAAAGTTAAAACTGAAATTTTTAAAAGTTTAAAACTGAAATTTATATAAAAAAAAGAAAAACTGAATTTTTAAAGAAAAGAAAAACTGAATTTTTAAAGAAGTAGAAAAACTGAATTTTTAAAGAAGTAGAAAAACTGAATTTTTAATTATGTTGTAAAGTTATGAAAAATATAATCTTTTATATTGTCGAATTAAAAATATGATTTTTATATGTTGAACTTCGAATTAAAAATATGATTTTTATATGTTGAACTTCGAATTAAAAATATGATTTTTATATGTTGAACTTCGAATTAAAAATATGATTTTTATATGTTGAACTTCGAATTAAAAATATGATTTTTATATGTTGAACTTCGAACTAAAATTTCAATTTTTATATATTGAATAGCGAACTAAAAATTCGATTTTTATATATTGAACTTTGAAATAAAAATTCGATTTTTATAAATTGAACTTTGAAATAAAAATTCGATTTTTATATATTGAACTTTGAAGTAAAAATTCGATTTTTACATATGTAGAGAATACGGGCAATGAAGGCGAGTTGGCGAAGATTTCCTGCATTAGAAGTGCCGTGGAGCTAGGATAGCTATATGTGAGAATTTCTCACCTTTCAATTTTATTTCTAGTTATATATATATACTAGGATGCAGACGGTGCTTAGTAGCACCCGACACAATCGTCCACAGACCATGGACTTGTTTGTTTGGCTGTTTGGTTATTGATTGTGATATTGGTTTGAATGTGGTTTGTGGTGTGAAAAATCGAATCGATAAATTGGTTAGGATTAGACGTGCGCCGTTATAAGGCGAAGGAGTAAGGCTAGGTTAGACTCTTACTCCAAATTTTGTGGTTTGCATAATAAAATTGATATGATTGATGTGTGAATGGCGTGGGCCTTCACTAGACCGGGGATAAGGCTAGGCCTTGTCCCGTTCCTAGTGTCGTGCCGTTATGCCGCCGAAATTTTCTAAAATATGATAGAAAAATAAAAATATCATTTTATTGTGTAAATGAATTGAATAGAAATTCATAGGTTGAAATAAAATGTTTTATCGTTAAAAATATAAATTTTTAACGTGAAGTGAATAAAATAAAATATTCATTTATAAGCCGGACGGCTTGTTTATGTACACCTATTTGAATGACATTGATTGGGACGATAAATTCTACACATCGCCCAACTGCACAAATAAAATATGCGTTTGATTGTTTGAAACCCCACACGGGTGTTGGGATGAAATTTGAAGTTCACTCATCCTGATTGATTAAATGTGTCGATCGATTGATTGACAGGCTGTTATAAGCGTTGAATATCTATATTTGATGCTTATACAGTGTAGTGCACTTTGGTTGATGGTTGATTATTTTTCAATGTAATTATATACATGTGTTGTATGAAAATCCATATAATTAACTTTATATGGTAACTGATTGGGCCTCATTCCAATTTGAAAAATAAAGAATATTATAAAATAAAGGTTCATGTGTTGACAGTACTCATTCATTGAGATTGGTCATGTGTTGAACGAAATATTTTAGTAATAAAATTTACATCTTTATCAATATAAAATAAAAGTTCATGTGTTGACAGTACTCATTCATTGAGATTGGTCATGTGTTGAACGAAATATTTTGATAATAACAACTATTTTGAAAAAGAAATATTTGAAATAGAATATTTGAAAATAGAAATTTATGAAGCCGTGTTGATTAGATTGACGCCATTTTGACGTGAACGATATTTATATCGATTTTATTCATCTTAAAAATGAATATTGAAAAGTGATTTCGAAATCGAATATTTTGAATTGAATTGAAAACGATTTCGAAATGAATTGAATTGAAAACGATTTCGAAATGGAAAACGAATTCAAATTGAATTGAAAACGAATGAAATGAATTGAAAACGAATGAATTGAATTGAAAACGATTTCGAAATGAATTGAATTGAAAACGATTTCGAAATGAATTGAAAACGAATTCAAATTGAATAGAAAACGATTTCGAAATGAATTGAATTGAAAACGATTTCGAAATGAATTGAATTGAAAACGATTTCGAAATGAATTGAATTGAAAACGATTTCGAAATGAATTGAAAACGAATTCAAATTGAATTGAAAACGATTTCGAAATGAATTGAATTGAAAACGATTTCGAAATGAATTGAAACGAATGAGTTGAATTGAAAACGATTTCGAAATGAATTGAAATGAAAACGATTTCGAAATGAATTGAATTGAAAACGATTTCGAAATGAATTGAATTGAAATTTGAATTGAATAGAAATGAATTTTGAAACGAATTTATAAAGAAGAATTCAATTTCGATTTGAATTGAAATGAAGTTGAAATAGATTTTGAAACGAATTTAAAACTATTTATATAATTCGTTTTAAATAGAAATCGACGAAGTATATATTATATATATTATATATATAATATAATGGCCTGAATAGAACGCGCCGCGCCGCGGCAGTTCGTGAATTTCGACCATTTATTTCAAACGGACATTGCGGGAGATCCGACCGTCGGATTCTCCTAAAACCGGAACCGTTGGGTTCGTATCGAAAAGAGCTTTCTAATGAATGTTAGAAATTTGAAATCTAACGGTTGGATTTGGAGATACGTCCAAATCAAATTCGAAAAAGGTCGCTGTAAGTGCAGTTCGATGGCCGTTAATGGAAATCGACTGTACGGGCCTTTATAAAATTATTAAAAATAGTAATAATTTGTGTAAAATCATAAGAAATGATTTGTGAAAGTTTGGGATGAAAAACTCCATATTTGAAAAGATAAAAATAGATTTTTATCGAAATGAACTAGTTTTGAACTAGAATTATAATTCTATTTATTTTTAAAATAAATAAATTGAATTCGAAAAGGGTTTTGAAAATAACCAAAAATTTCCAATGTTTGCATTGGAGTGGATTTGGATCGAAATTGTCTTCGGAATATTTCGATGTTGGAATTCGTGATTATACAGGTGTTGTTATGGAAATTTGAAAGATATATATTTATATCGTTATTTCCAATACGACATTTGTTAATCGTAGAATTCGATATTGAATATAAGCCGATATATTTTCTATTCAGAGCCTTGTATTGAATATCGAATGTGATTTGGGTTTGTCGTGAATGGTGTCTTCACTAACACTGTTCTTGAACCCAGTTGAGAAAAGATTAAATCTTTTTATTTAGATTTAATGAAGGGTACCAATTAAATAATATTTAATTGGAATTGAATTGATATTGATTTTTGGGTTTATCGTGAACAGTGTTTTAAATAACACTTGTTCTTTAACCCGATAATTGATGAATGTGATTTTGGGTTTATCGTGAACCGTGTTTTAAATGACACTGATTCTTTAACCCAGTTAACGATTAAAACTAAGTGGAGTTTTAATGAATCTTTAATTAGATTGAAATGATCGGAGATGGGGTATCACCAGTTTTGCTCCAGGCGATAGTTAAATCTTTAATTAGATTTGAACGTGAAATGGTAATTGAATTTACCGATAACACCGTGGTGTTAGATATGAAGTATAACCAGTTTTACTTCATGGGATGAATAGGTCGGGATTGGGAAATTAAAACAAATGATTACTTTGGTAAGGTTCGTTAATCCCGACTAATTCGAATTGATATTCAAAGATAGATTAAAGAATAAATTCAGGAATTTATCTTGGATAAAATTAATGGGAGCCTTTCCCTATGAATGTGAAATTTAGAGACTAACTGTCGGTTAGCTAAGCAGAATGGTTTTCTGGATATTGATCTGATGTTGGTTTCGGCCTTCGGGGTTAATATTTGGGGAATTATTCTCTTGATTAATTTACGGTTAGTGACTAATGAATTGGAATGAGGCGTATGTTGTGTTTGTGTAACACTTTTATAATATATACGCGAGTTATTCGGAAAGACCGGGTTTATCCCATTTTGAATAACTGATACGACGATAAGTCGAAGATGAAGACGATGGTCGAAGACCGGAGGTCTTCACGTCGTTTGGGTGATAACTGATGATCTTGATTGGGCTGTACACCCAAGAAGATGGAAACAGTTAGTGATCGTCCAGACGTACTTGGAGATCGATGGATATGCGGGGTACTAGGTGCCTCCGGTTTCGTTCAGACCCAGAACGGACTTGTAAATGGACGGTGTGTCTGACATCGGATTTCATTCTGTGTGACTGATATCGGTTGCATAGAATGGTTTGCCTGTGTGGCATGCTAAGATGCAAATGATCAAGGCTTCTGTTGAAAAGCAAAGTCTTGTGGTGATGATCAAAGCACGGCCTTTGTGGCGTAGCTTTGTGTAACGTTTACCTCGCGTGTTTCACACCAGGTATGAACCAAAAACGGGAGACGGACCTCAGGGAGGGCATGCGTTTCTTTCTAGTTAGAAGTGGCGTCAGTGGTTTTACACGCCCTGACGAGTTTGACTTATGTGGTTGTTGCTGTTGCGAGGCGCCTCGGATTGATCGGTCGTTCTCGAACCGATGGAGCCATTCGTTGGCTCGTTTACGCCCCAAAGGGCGGGGAAACGCAGTGTTCAGGCATTTTAATCCACATCGGTGGACCGGCCCTGACGATCCAAAGGCTTGACAGAGTACTTGCCTGAGGCTCGGACTAGACAGTCTCGAATTGGTTGAGGACTATCTTTTGCCTCGGTTCATAGACGGAAATCCAATTTCCAAATACATGACATTTGCGGTTTTAATTGTAATCCTATATATGGCGACATAGTGGGATGGGGCGCTTATGCCGCCTATGATTGATACTTATGATTTGAAGTTGTTTTATACACTATGCACTTATAATAGTATCAAATGATTTGTTTTAAACGTATCAAGCATTCTTTAGCTGTTATAAGGGAAAACCCTATCCCCCGGCTTGCGTTGCATTGTGTGATAGGACCTGGGTCTTATAACAGCTTCATTTTTCTTTATTTAGCATTGCGCTGTTTGTTTTATGCACTGGTATTCTTGGGAGGAAACCCGTTCCGTGCTATACGGCGTGGTCCCTTGATTTACCTAATGATTTAAAATAAAGATTAACTGTTTTAGTTCTCACACCAGTCACATGACTGACCTGGAGTTTATTGTTTTAACCTAAACTCTGGGTGCCCCTATTTTGACACGGGCAGCTAGTAGTTTTGGTTTTGCAGATTTATATTCACAGGATCCTGGTTTACAGCTGGAACGATATCCGGAAAGCTTTGTATCCGTATATCTCTTCTAGTTGTGTATTGTATTATTTTCCGCTGCGATGTATTTAAATGTAATTTAAATCTCTGATATTTCTGTGTAATATTCTTTTATACTCTGTATATTCTTGTAATCTGGTGCATTGTTGTAATAACAGTGAAATGTTCTTCTGTTTGCGTTCTGTTTTGTCCTGTTCTCAAACGATAGGGCGTTTCGAACGGCCTGGGTCGGTTTAGCGACTGGTTCGGACCGAGCGAAATTCCTTGCCGTCACAGTTGGTATCAGAGCTTTGGTTTACAAAGCTCAGAGAACAAGGCACATTAGAACCATACGAAAGAATTCATCAGATATTGGATTAGTAATATCCAATTAGAATGACTCGTTAGAGATAGGATCAGTAGTATTCTAGAACGAGTGTGAAGAGTATATTTTTGAAAATGAAAACAAATTTTTGTTTTGAAAATTTAAATCAATTATACGTATTTGATTATTTATTTATATTGATTAGGACAGTCCAATATATAAAGATTTCGCGTATGCGCCTAGCTAGCGTCTATTCGAAGTTTTAATATACTGGATAGATATAGAATCACACTCTAGTCGCCCGGGGGTGATTCTGATGATTGATATATCATCATCAGAGTTTATATTCGAGTGACGAACGTGTAACATCTATATATTTCCTATTGACTGGTGTGAGAACCAAAATTAGATAGGGCTAATTGTTGTGAATTGGCATCAAAACAAGATTTTCAGTATATGTATTAAAATTATGGATTTGAAAAGCTAATCAACTAATTGATTGATGTTTGTGTTGTTTGTTTATTTGTTTGCTAATTTTTAGCCATTTAGCCTAACAGAACCAAATATTGAATTATATCGAAAATTGGTTGCGTTTGCTTGCATATACATATGCTTATATTGAACAGGTCATAGCAAGGAGGCTAGAGCAGAGAATAAAATTTGTTTGCCCGACAAATAGGTACATGTTTACTACATAATTTACTGTATTGTTTGGGTGATGATGATTTTATGAGCCTATTGGCTAGCCGCTTGGCTTTTTCTTTTTCTTTTTGAGATCTGAAGGACCGGGGAAGCTATTTGAAATTCCCCGATGCTCCCGGTGCAGGGGAGGTTATGGCGAAATTTTTCAGAAATTTAGGGTGTTAGCCAAATTTTTGAAATTTTGGAAATTCTCAGAAACTAAAGAGTTGGAGAATGGAAGCCAGATCGAATGTAGAGCAGAATAATCAAACCACTTTCGACTTTGTTCCTTTTCGGGGACGAAAAGTTTTAAGTGGGGGAGATTGTAACAACCCGGAAAATCTGGGCCAGTTTAAAATTTTTATTTTGGCAATTTCAGCGAATTTTGATTATTTAAAATGAATTATTTTAAATAATATCGACGAAAATTTATTTTGAATATAATTCGAACGTATATATTATACACGTCGTCGTTAGAATATAAATATTTATATATAATTATAAATAGAATTGAAAATGGCGCGGTAGTTCGATAATTCGATTTCAAACTTCAATTGAATGTACTGGGTGCAAAACAATCCGGATTTTAGTGAAACCAAAAATAATGGAATCTAATAGTGAATATCTTTCCAACGAATCCGAAAAATCAAAAGTACGTAGCGGGAATCAAAGGATAAGTCCAGTTGAAAATTCTGAATAGTCGCTATGGAATTAAGGCCCTTAAAAATAGCAATTTTGCAAATGACCTCGGATTTCGACGAAACCACTTTTGTTAGATCCGCAGTGTCAAGTTATTGCTAGGTTTCAAATTTCATAATTTTTCGAATCAATATGTGAGCGTGGCAAAGGAAAACGCGTTTGACCGATTTCAGTTGATTTTAATCGACTGGAAATTGGCCATTTTTCAAACGGTCTCAGAATTCGACGAAACTAGTTTTGTTAGGACCGTATCGTCAATACGAAGCTAGAAAATATTTTTCGGGAATTTTTCTAGTTAGTATGTAACCCCGGTAATTTGAAATGTACGTTTAAAATTCAATATAAGGATTTAAACGTAAATTCAATGGAAACTGATTGTAACGATCAAAACAGCTTACGATACATATCCCATTGTGTCGGAATGGGGGTAAAACGCTATGGACGACAGACGGTGGGCCTCGGTTCGAGGTCATATGTAAAAGTCAACCCTTGTGCATAATTTAATAATTAAATAATAAAAAAAAATAATAAAAAAAAAACCTATTCCCTCCCCTTTTCTTTCTGCCTTGGCCCCCCCGTTCATTGTAATCGGCAGAGAGAGAAAAAAAAAAAACCCTAAGACTATCGATCATCGCGACCCCCCCCCCCCCCGAACCATCACCGCCTCCATCGATCGAGCCCCGAAGCCCCCCCCGCCCCCATCGCTCGAAGCATCGCCTCCCAGTTCGACGCCCGAAGCCATCGCCACCCAGTTCGACTCCCGAAGCCATCGCCGCCCGCTTGAAGCCCTAGCGCCGCCCCTCGAAGCTTGCCGCCGACGGCTGCGAAGACCCCCCCCCCTGTAAGTTTTACTTTATTTATTTATTTTATTTTAATTCTGAATTTTTAAAAAGCATTATAAAAACTGTTTTGTTTTTAAAAGTTTAAAACTGTTTTGTTTTTAAAAAGTTAAAACTGGAATTTTTAAAAGTTTAAAACTGAGATTTTTTAAAAGTTAAAACTGAAATTTTTAAAAGTTTAAAACTGAAATTTATATAAAAAAAAGAAAAACTGAATTTTTAAAGAAAAGAAAAACTGAATTTTTAAAGAAGTAGAAAAACTGAATTTTTAAAGAAGTAGAAAAACTGAATTTTTAATTATGTTGTAAAGTTATGAAAAATATAATCTTTTATATTGTCGAATTAAAAATATGATTTTTATATGTTGAACTTCAAATTAAAAATATGATTTTTATATGTTGAACTTCGAATTAAAAATATGATTTTTATATGTTGAACTTCGAATTAAAAATATGATTTTTATATGTTGAACTTCGAATTAAAAATATGATTTTTATATGTTGAACTTCGAATTAAAAATATGATTTTTATATGTTGAACTTCGAACTAAAATTTCGATTTTTATATATTGAATAGCGAACTAAAAATTCGATTTTTATATATTGAACTTTGAAATAAAAATTCGATTTTTATATATTGAACTTTGAAATAAAAATTCGATTTTTATATATTGAACTTTGAAGTAAAAATTCGATTTTTACATATGTAGAGAATACGGGCAACGAAGGCGAGTTGGCGAAGATTTCCTGCATTAGAAGTGCCGTGGAGCTAGGATAGCTATATGTGAGAATTTCTCACCTTTCAATTTTATTTCTAGTTATATATATATACTAGGATGCAGACGGTGCTTAGTAGCACCCGACACAATCGTCCACAGACCATGGACTTGTTTGTTTGGCTGTTTGGTTATTGATTGTGATATTGGTTTGAATGTGGTTTGTGGTGTGAAAAATCGAATCGATAAATTGGTTAGGATTAGACGTGCGTCGTTATAAGGCGAAGGAGTAAGGCTAGGTTAGACTCTTACTCCAAATTTTGTGGTTTGCATAATAAAATTGATATGATTGATGTGTGAATGGCGTGGGCCTTCACTAGACCGGGGATAAGGCTAGGCCTTGTCCCGTTTCTAGTGTCGTGCCGTTATGCCGCCGAAATTTTCTAAAATATGATAGAAAAATAAAAATATCATTTTATTGTGTAAATGAATTGAATAGAAATTCATAGGTTGAAATAAAATGTTTTATCGTTAAAAATATAAATTTCTAACGTGAAGTGAATAAAATAAAATATTCATTTATAAGCCGGACGGCTTGTTTATGTACACCTATTTGAATGACATTGATTGGGACGATAAATTCTACACATCGCCCAACTGCACAAATAAAATATGCGTTTGATTGTTTGAAACCCCACACGGGTGTTTGGATGAAATTTGAAGTTCACTCATCCTGATTGATTAAATGTGTCGATCGATTGATTGACAGGCTGTTATAAGCGTTGAATATCTATATTTGATGCTTATACAGTGTAGTGCACTTTGGTTGATGGTTGATTATTTTTCAATGTAATTATATACATGTGTTGTATGAAAATCCATATAATTAACTTTATATGGTAACTGATTGGGCCTCATTCCAATTTGAAAAATAAAGAATATTATAAAATAAAGGTTCATGTGTTGACAGTACTCATTCATTGAGATTGGTCATGTGTTGAACGAAATATTTTAGTAATAAAATTTACATCTTTATCAATATAAAATAAAAGTTCATGTGTTGACAGTACTCATTCATTGAGATTGGTCATGTGTTGAACGAAATATTTTGATAATAACAACTATTTTGAAAAAGAAATATTTGAAATAGAATATTTGAAAATAGAAATTTATGAAGCCGTGTTGATTAGATTGACGCCATTTTGACGTGAACGATATTTATATCGATTTTATTCATCTTAAAAATGAATATTGAAAAGTGATTTCGAAATCGAATATTTTGAATTGAATTGAAAACGATTTCGAAATGAATTGAATTGAAAACGATTTCGAAATGGAAAACGAATTCAAATTGAATTGAAAACGAATGAAATGAATTGAAAACGAATGAATTGAATTGAAAACGATTTCGAAATGAATTGAATTGAAAAAGATTTCGAAATGAATTGAAAACGAATTCAAATTGAATAGAAAACGATTTCGAAATGAATTGAATTGAAAACGATTTCGAAATGAATTGAATTGAAAACGATTTCGAAATGAATTGAATTGAAAACGATTTCGAAATGAATTGAAAACAAATTCAAATTGAATTGAAAACGATTTCGAAATGAATTGAATTGAAAACGATTTCGAAATGAATTGAAACGAATGAGTTGAATTGAAAACGATTTCGAAATGAATTGAATTGAAAACGATTTCGAAATGAATTGAATTGAAAACGATTTCGAAATGAATTGAATTGAAATTTGAATTGAATAGAAATGAATTTTGAAACGAATTTATAAAGAAGAATTCAATTTCGATTTGAATTGAAATGAAGTTGAAATAGATTTTGAAACGAATTTAAAACTATTTATATAATTCGTTTTAAATAGAAATCGACGAAGTATATATTATATATATTATATATATAATATAATGGCCTGAATAGAACGCGCCGCGCCGCGGCAGTTCGTGAATTTCGACCATTTATTTCAAACGGACATTGCGGGAGATCCGACCGTCGGATTCTCCTAAAACCGGAACCGTTGGGTTCGTATCGAAAAGAGCTTTCTAATGAATGTTAGAAATTTGAAATCTAATGGTTGGATTTGGAGATACGTCCAAATCAAATTCGAAAAAGGTCGCTGTAAGTGCAGTTCGATGGCCGTTAATGGAAATCGACTGTACGGGCCTTGATAAAATTATTAAAAATAGTAATAATTTGTGTAAAATCATAAGAAATGATTTGTGAAAGTTTGGGATGAAAAACTCCATATTTGAAAAGATAAAAATAGATTTTTATCGAAATGAACTAGTTTTGAACTAGAATTATAATTCTATTTATTTTTAAATAAATAAATTGAATTCGAAAAGGGTTTTGAAAATAACCAAAAATTTCCAATGTTTGCATTGGAGTGGATTTGGATCGAAATTGTCTTCGGAATATTTCGATGTTGGAATTCGTGATTATACAGGTGTTGTTATGGAAATTTGAAAGATATATATTTATATCGTTATTTCCAATACGACATTTGTTAATCGTAGAATTCGATATTGAATATAAGCCGATATATTTTCTATTCAGAGCCTTGTATTGAATATCGAATGTGATTTGGGTTTGTCGTGAATGGTGTCTTCACTAACACTGTTCTTGAACCCAGTTGAGAAAAGATTAAATCTTTTTATTTAGATTTAATGAAGGGTACCAATTAAATAATATTTAATTGGAATTGAATTGATATTGATTTTTGGGTTTATCGTGAACAGTGTTTTAAATAACACTTGTTCTTTAACCCGATAATTGATGAATGTGATTTTGGGTTTATCGTGAACCGTGTTTTAAATGACACTGATTCTTTAACCCAGTTAACGATTAAAACTAAGTGGAGTTTTAATGAATCTTTAATTAGATTGAAATGATCGAAGATGGGGTATCACCAGTTTTGCTCCAGGCGATAGTTAAATCTTTAATTAGATTTGAACGTGAAATGGTAATTGAATTTACCGATAACACCGTGGTGTTAGATATGAAGTATAACCAGTTTTACTTCATGGGATGAATAGGTCGGGATTGGGAAATTAAAACAAATGATTACTTTGGTAAGGTTCGTTAATCCCGACTAATTCGAATTGATATTCAAAGATAGATTAAAGAATAAATTCAGGAATTTATCTTGGATAAAATTAATGGGAACCTTTCCCTATGAATGTGAAATTTAGAAACTAACTGTCGGTTAGCTAAGCAGAATGGTTTTCTGGATATTGATCTGATGTTGGTTTCGGCCTTCGGGGTTAATATTTGGGGAATTATTCTCTTGATTAATTTACGGTTAGTGACTAATGAATTGGAATGAGGCGTATGTTGTGTTTGTGTAACACTTTTATAATATATACGCGAGTTATTCGGAAAGACCGGGTTTATCCCATTTTGAATAACTAATACGACGATAAGTCGAAGATGAAGACGATGGTCGAAGACCGGAGGTCTTCACGTCGTTTGGGTGATAACTGATGATCTTGATTGGGCTGTACACCCAAGAAGATGGAAACAGTTAGTGATCGTCCAGACGTACTTGGAGATCGATGGATATGCGGGGTACTAGGTGCCTACGGTTTCGTTCAGACCCAGAACGGACTTGTAAATGGACTGTGTGTCTGACATCGGATTTCATTCTGTGTGACTGATATCGGTTGCATAGAATGGTTTGCCTGTGTGGCATGCTAAGATGCAAATGATCAAGGCTTCTGTTGAAAAGCAAAGTCTTGTGGTGATGATCAAAGCACGGCCTTTGTGGCGTAGCTTTGTGTAACGTTTACCTCGTGTGTTTCACACCAGGTATGAACCAAAAACGGGAGACGGACCTCAGGGAGGGCATGCGTTTCTTTCTAGTTAGAAGTGGCGTCAGTGGTTTTACACGCCCTGACGAGTTTGACTTATGTGGTTGTTGCTGTTGCGAGGCGCCTCGGATTGATCGGTCGTTCTCGAACCGATGGAGCCATTCGTTGGCTCGTTTACACCCCAAAGGGCGGGGAAACGCAGTGTTCAGGCATTTTAATCCACATCGGTGGACCGGCCCTGACGATCCAAAGGCTTGACAGAGTACTTGCCTGAGGCTCGGACTAGACAGTCTCGAATCGGTTGAGGACTATCTTTTGCCTCGGTTCATAGACGGAAATCCAATTTCCAAATACGTGACATTTGCGGTTTTAATTGTAATCCTATATATGGCGACATAGTGGGATGGGGCGCTTATGCCGCCTATGATTGATACTTATGATTTGAAGTTGTTTTATACACTATGCACTTATAATAGTATCAAATGATTTGTTTTAAACGTATCAAGCATTCTTTAGCTGTTATAAGGGAAAACCCTATCCCCCGGCTTGCGTTGCATTGTGTGATAGGACCTGGGTCTTATAACAGCTTCATTTTTCTTTATTTAGCATTGCGCTGTTTGTTTTATGCACTGGTATTCTTGGGAGGAAACCCGTTCCGTGTTATACGGCGTGGTCCCTTGATTTACCTAATGATTTAAAATAAAGATTAACTGTTTTAGTTCTCACACCAGTCACATGACTGACCTGGAGTTTATTGTTTTAACCTAAACTCTGGGTGCCCCTATTTTGACACGGGCAGCTAGTAGTTTTGGTTTTGCAGATTTATATTCACAGGATCCTGGTTTACAGCTGGAACGATATCCGGAAAGCTTTGTATCCGTATATCTCTTCTAGTTGTGTATTGTATTATTTTCCGCTGCGATGTATTTAAATGTAATTTAAATCTCTGATATTTCTGTGTAATATTCTTTTATACTCTGTATATTCTTGTAATCTGGTGCATTGTTGTAATAACACTGAAATGTTCTTCTGTTTGCGTTCTGTTTTGTCCTGTTCTCAAACGATAGGGCGTTTCGAACGGCCTGGGTCGGTTTAGCGACTGGTTCGGACCGAGCGAAATTCCTTGCCGTCACAAACGGTCATGGCCAATTCACTCTAATTTACTTATTTTATGAGCTAGCTTAGCCATTGGATTTTACTAAATAAAAACACACTTTCTAAAGGGCATGTTGGTTGTGCTTTTTTCACTGCTACAACCTATTTTGCAATAGAAAAAACACTGCACATTTCTGGGCTAATATTTTGTTATCGATCGCCCACATCAACAACAGATTAGTCGTTTAAAAAAAAGCTATAGCGAATTTCTATTCTGAATAGAATGAAGCATTTTTATAGAAAAGATTTATTCAACTATTTTATAACTTGTTGAACTTTTCTACATGAATACGACATTCTCATTCAGGTTTGCAACAACACTTGAGTTCTACTAATCGATATATATATATATATATATATATATATATACACCGACCATGAATCTCAAGCTTCATCTTTTAATGACTTATGTAATTTTGTACGATGGTTCATATTTCGTGAAACATGTGCCTGTTCAAATTGGAGCTTCACTTTGAGTTCCTGAGGCTAGAGCGACCGCAACTTTTAGATTCTAAACGAATCAGTCTTTTTTTATTCCTTGCCCTCTTAAGAATTTGCTGATTGTTTACTTTTTTAAGCCGGGTGCAGTAGCTTAGTTGGATTCAGAATTTTTAATTTGGGTTCAATGCCCCCGCTAGGGGAGGACTTATGTTTTGTGCCCCTACTAGGGGAGGACTTATATTTGGTGCCCCCGCTAGGGAGTTTAAGACTTTTAATTTCTCCTCTGCTTTGTGAGGACGAAAATTTTAATTGCCCCTTATTATGGAGGGACTTCTAATTTTGCCTTTGCTATGGGAAGACGAAAGTTTTAATTTGCCCTTGCTATGGAGGGACTTCTAATTTCACTTCTGTGATGGAAGGACGAAATTTTTAATTTTCCCTTGCTATGGAGGGACTTAATTTCACCTCTGCTATGGGGGGACGAAAATTTAATTTGCCCTTGTTATGGAGGGACTTTTAATTTCACCTCTGTTGTGGAAGGATGAAAATTTTAATTTGCCCTTGCTTCGAAAGAACTTTTAATTTCGCCTCTACTATGGGAGGACGAAATTTTTAATTTGCCCTAGCTATGGAGGGACTTTTAATTTCGCCTCTGCTATGGGAGGAATTTTTTTTTAATCTGCCCTTGCTATGGAGGTACTTTTAATTTTACCTATGCTATGGGAGGATGAAATTTTTAATTTTCCCTTGCTATGGAGAGACTTTTAATTTCACCTCTGCTATGGAAGGACGAAAATTTTAATTTGCCCTTGCTACGGAGGGACTTTTAATTTTGCCTCTGCTATGGGAGGACAAAATTTTTAATTTGCCCTTGCTATGGAGGGACAGTTAATTTCCCCCCACTATGGGAGGACGAAATTTTAATTTTCCCTTGCTATGGAGGGACTTTTGATTTCACCTCAGCGATGGAAGGATGAAATTTTTAATTTGCCCTTGCTATGGAGGGACTTTTAATTTCGCCTCTTCTATGGGAGGACGAAAATTTTAATTTTCCCTTGCTACGGAGGGACTTTTAATTTTGCCTCTGCTATGGGAGGACGAAAAATTTAATTTTCCCTTGCTATGGAGGGACTGTTAGTTTCGCCTCTACTATGGGAGGATGAAATTTTTAATTAGCCTTTGATATGGAGGGACTTTTATTTTCGCGTCGTTCCACAAGGTGAACATCACTCGTCGTGTCAAATATGCTTAACTATGGTAAGCGCTCACAGTCGAACTGAGAGGCTCCCTTGTCAGAACTTTGCAGGGTTAACGTCATTCCACAGGGTGAACATCAGTCCCCGTGTGTCGGATACACTTATCCATAATAGGCGATTGCATCTGGACCGAGAGGTTCTTTCGAACATCTATCATCGTGTCAGATGCACCTAGATATAGTAAGTGATGGCACCTAGATTGAGAGGTTGTGATCCCTTGGAACTTACAAGGGTTTGCATCATTCCTTGGAGCGAATGTCAGCCTCCTGCTGGATGCACTTGACTATGGCAAGTGATCGCAGCTGGGCGCGGGTTTCCCCTTGGAACTTGCAACCTCTGGCATTGACTTCGCATCCGCTTGCTGAAATTTCCACCATTTGACCCTTTACAACTCCTCTCGCTCCCTCTCCAAGGTGGTGCTTTTCATCGTTGCATTTATGCATGTTGATGTTTTTTTCACTTGATGCTTGAGTTGGTGTTATCGGGGTTGCAACATTGCATCGGGTTTCGAGGAAGGAAGCAAGTGCTCATCGGATAGTTTGTAATAAGGAATTGTATTTAGTAAATTTTGAATTATCAAAAATATTGCAAGTAAGAGATGCAAGAAGTAAAGCAGTGGCGATGTTGATCGCTTATTCTGAGCCATTGAAATTGGAGCACCAATCATCAGTCCTCGGCTGATAGACAGCCTTGCATGGGTTTGAGCGGGAGTTGCGTTGCTTGGACCGGGTTGACCATTTGATGCCCCTTGCCTATGGGGAGTTACTAAAGGATTTGTAGCTTGCGGATACTTGACATACTGTTGCAGCCTATTCTTTTGAATCAACTTCTCAATCAAGCTTTTGAGGTATCTACATTCGTTTGTATTATGGCCGGGCTAGTTGTGAAACCTACAAAACTTTCCCGAGTTAGTTGCCTTATTGCCAACCCTTGTTGGTTTTGGTTCCGCATATTCTTCAAAAGTCTTCGTTGCAAGATATATATTTCCAGGGATTTCATTCAAAAGTGTTAGCTATAACAACCCAAACTCCGACAGACCGATTTTTCTTCTTCAAAATTCTAGTCTATCGAAACTAGTGTTGGTTTTATCTGGTATCCTGCAGAAAAGACAAAGATATGAAATATATCAGAGCTCAGAAAAACATCTCACTGCGGAATGGATAAAATATAATGTAATTAAAATATAGCCTTACCATAGTAATAATTCTGCCTAACCAGTATCCAAAGCTATCATATCTCCGCCACAAATCTAACCTGCGAGTATGTTATGAGGAAGGGGTCAGAATACAAGTTCTGGTGATTGGATTTAAACGACACATTTTGGAAAATCCTACATATACCATTTAGTTATATTATCTTGTTTATTAGGTTACTTAGGTTAACAACACTCAAGGCGTACACACACGTCGTACCCATCTACCTACCAGTGGATTAACCTAATACAGTATATATATGTAGCTACCCCTAATATTGAGGTACTCCCCATGGTACCCCGCTCGCACAGTCTCCACCGTAACGCCATAGAAATGTACGCAGTCCCTCGTCCTACGCCAGAGTGACAAATGAATCTCTATATAACAATGTTATGTTCCACATGTATCTGCCATTGCCATGCTACGTAAGCGTCCGGACTGCTGCCTTCGATCGAAACATATTTCATTACAGATTAATGCCCTCGAGTCTACGATACACCACCCAGAGCAGACATGTATGTATCTAGACATTCCCATTTATGTATCGTCAATCGTACTCGATGCCTTAACCGCACATAACCTCTACTGTGCGCCGAGTCCCGTTGCAGGGCTGTACCAGAAAGACGGAACTCTGTCGGGTGCTTTTAAGATATTTGTATAAATAGATGCTAAGGTCTGCATCTTTAGTAGCTATTGTCCTACCTGACCCTTCTTTCAACTAGTGAAAGACGAATTAAGAACTAACAATTTGACTTGTAAGCAAACAACAAACATCAAATCCTTATTGGCCAGTTCTTCACCCATAGCCTTGATAGCAAAAGTTTTATAGTCTTATGGTTTAGCTCTTCCCCTCTCCTCATCGCGCATCACGTATTAACCTGACTATCGATAGTAGGTACACGACGACTTGCTATCACCTAGGTTAGACCTGTCGGTTAGTCAAGAGTGGTCGTAACCTTGCCTAGTCACAAGGCTACTCGGATCATCGAACCACCTATGCTACCCTACATTCTTTTGATTGCGCACTACCATGGCAATCAAGGCATACTCACCGGGTAGAAACACGCAAACCTAACCTCTGTGAGCACAGGAGGATGCTGTCACAACACAGAGGACTACCAGGAGTACCCTCCACGTCCCAGGAAGCTGCGTGCTTCCCCTTCCAGTCCTTCGGAGCCAGCAGAATATCAGCAAAACAACAAAAAAAACAAGCAGAATAATCAGATGAACGTGCGCTGCCCTCGTGTCCTATGACACCACGATGATCTATCCTGTTGGGTAACTCACCTTCAAACGTACCGACTGGTCCAAGCACCTTAGGTTAACTTGTTATTAGAACCTATGTCTAATAATTTAATACGCGCTTGCTCCCGCTTTCAGATTTCCATTCAACTTGGTTATTCCCAATCATATTGACTTCTTAATCGAGTTACCAAGTTCCGCTCGCTCATTAATTTCAGTTATAACTGAGTCCATTTAAGTTTATTAATAAGCCAATAACATATTATTCTCTAGATTGCAATTCAAGGTCTGTAATCTACAATCTCTTTATATCATTCATTGTCCAATTTCCTAGTTAAAATAACATGTTCTACTTAATATGTATTTAAGTATATATGTAACGACCCGCATTATATGCATCATAGGATCGTAGAATATTTATTTCATTCACATGCGAAGTCGTATGGTCATGTAACTTTGGAAGACGACTATTCGGGTCATTTCCCATGTTAATGATTTTTGCTGATTTTTAAATGACCATTTTGTCCTTGGCGAATCTTGGTTTGTCCATAACTTTTGATTGGTAAGAAGTTTTTACCTGAAACCACTTCCACTGGATCTGGATGATGGTTTACCTTTTCGTAGAGTGGTCACATTGATCAAACAGACTTACCGTTTGGGAGATATGGCTAAAACGAGGTTTAGAAGGTGAAAAATAGCTTAACCGGGCCAAATAGGACGATTAGCAGCTAGGCTCATTGGGGGATTTCAGGATTAGGGTTACATAAGGGGTGAAAAGGGTTAGAGGAACCTTTCTTTGTCATTTTTACAGTCGCCACTTACTTCTCTTCAACCCTAGCAATGGCCTCCACCTTCTAAATCACTTCCAACTCACCTTTTTGTCACTAATTAAGCAAATCAACATCAAATCAAGGCAAATCAACACCAAATCAGAGTTGGAGCTACTGTGTTGCATAGGAATTCAACATAGAACAGCAGTAAAGTTCAGATCTATAATTCATTTGTGGCTAAGATGAGTGGTTTGCATTGTTTTTCACTAAATACAGCTAATTAGGGGTGATTAGTGTTAATTAGCAAAATTATGCATATTAAAATTCTGGAAAAATATGTAAAAATTCTTAAATATTATATTATGGCTGTGACAAAAATTTGGGTTAATTTGAAGTAAGTTTTCTAATACTATCATTAGTTATGGATACACATGATTAAGGGGAAAACCATGGGTTTTCGGTATGTTTGATCGATAATAACCTATATGCTTGATGTTTTGACCATGTTAATTTATCCTATATGTTACAACTACTGTTTGGAATGTTGTATGATTGATTAGTAAAGTTAGAATGGTTGAAAATGTCGTCGTATGGCGAATATGGACGATATATGCTCGTTGTAAATTGTGTAGGGTTTCAGATCGGATTATAGGGCTTGGATCAGATCGGTGAAACGAGTAAGGAAATTCGAACCGGACCGGAACTTGGGATAAGAGGAGGCTTGGCAAGAAGGAAGGCCATTTTCATAAAGTTGGATTTGGGTTCGGATCGGAAGCGAGGGCGTGGGGATCGGATCGGAAATGGTGAACACGAACCGAACCGAGGCTGGAGCAATCGAACCAAATGGGTTGGAGTGGTGGCAGGAGGACCCGAACCGAATGAAAGGTGGTAACCCGAATCTAGCAGAAGATGAGCGCTCGAACCGTGTAAAGGAAATCGAGCTGGGAACTTGAACACGTCCGAACCGAACTGATGTGACATGGAGGACCCTATATACTAAACCAAACCGGATGATCGAACCGAATCGAACGTATGTTCCTACTCTTACGCGACGACTCTTCTGAAGACCAACTCCAACTCGATCAAAACCCGAGATGCAAAGGAAGTCCAAATGGGAGGTTATTACTCAGGATCCAAATGGGGATCAATGAGTTAACTTCATGAGTTGGACATTGCTGCGGGACATGTGCAAAGGGGTTATCGATGTCTGTAGCTTTGACTCACCACTGAGAGACGGATCATAGGCTATGGATCAGTGCACTGGAGTTGCCATGACTCCATGGGGCAAAGTGATCGTAGCAGGGTTATGAGCCAGTGCAGTGGAGTTGTCATGACTCCATGGGGCAGAGTGGACATAGCAAAGGATTAGTGGCTATGGATCAGTGCAGTGGAGCCGTCATGACTACATGGGGCAGAGTGATCGTAGCAAAGAATTGGGTGATCAAAGTGGTAGATATCGTATACTTTATGCACTGAGTGAGAGATGTGAGGATGATTGCTATGTTTGATGTTTGCAATCACCATTACATGCACACCCCCTCCCCATTATTTTCACACCATGTGTTAGTGTCACCTTATAGTATAGTACATCATGTTGTGCTAACTCTTTGGTTGTAGGTCCAGGTTCAGGTATGGTTATGTATACCCATTATTATTCTGTTTTTACTGCTTATCGCTCATACCAGGCTTTTGTCTGACCCAAAGTTTTATGTCTCTTCTTATTACTCTGGGTGCTTCTAAACGAGCAGACTAGAGACATGTTAGCTGGTTATGCATGAGTAGCTGTCCGGACATGAGCAGGAGGCTTATAGGTATTACTCCCATATATTCTCCCTGAGTTGTTGTTGGTCACTACTTTGGGCATTAGTAGTGTACCTTCCTATTTTGCTTTAGAGACAATTTTAAAAGTTTTAATAAAGACGGTTGATCATAAGCTGTGTTTTGAATTTTCCGCTGCTACGATGATTTAGCTTTCAGTTTATGCACTGTCTCGCCTGTTTTATATCAAGTTATGTTGTTACTAATATATTTTGTTTCATGCACTGTGAGATATACTACAGGTTCTTTGATGATCCATCGTCTTTTTTTTTTCTTTTGACGACCATCCCGTGCTAGTTGGGCATCGGCACAACGCGTTTCATTGGAAATGTTGGCTGGTGCGGGGCAGGCCATCACACTTGGTATCAGAGCTCTAAGCTGCATAATTAACCTAGGGAAAGACATCAGGGAGAGATAGTATACGTATATGAGAGCCCGTATTTGTGATATTTTGGGTTTTCAAAAGCTATATATATATACACACACACACACACTATTAGTATATCTAAGGATGCAGTCATACTGCACTAGTACCACTGAAGAGATGGTTAATCGTTTTCTCCTTACAGATTGAACAATGAGCCAATATATGAGGAATACTGGTTCAGGAGCCAATAATAGGAATGCTCCTGACATGAAGACGATGTTCACTGACTTCATGAGAGAGATGCTTAGGAATGTTCAGAGGCCAGCTCCTAATGCTGCAAACGGTGGTGGTGTAGTGGTGCAGGCACCTAGGTCCGATTTCGCTAAGCTTTGTAAGGATTACACTGGTCTTGGTGGAAAGCCGTTCAATGGAACGGAATTGGCTACGGATGTTCAATATTGGCTTGATAATTGTGAGCGTATACTTGAGGATCTGGGAATCGAAGACGCAATGAAGAGAAAGCTAGCATCCCGCCAGCTGCAAAGACGGGCTATGAATTGGTGGAATGCTATTAAGGCAGCTGCCTCTGAGGATCAAGTTACTTGGAATTATTTTAAGGCCTGATTCAGTGATAAGTTTATCCTAGCTGTCCAGAAGTCAGAGTTGTTTAGGAAGCTCTTGGAGCTTAAACAGAATGTAGGGCAGTCTCAAAATATATTGCTGAGTTCGATACTTTATCGAAGTATGGATTATCTCTTATCGATACTGCCGAGAAGAAGAATGAGAAGTTCATAACTAGTTTAAATCAGTACTTGGGAGAAAGGCTTATAAACCATATTGATGAGACTTTTGAATCGATTGTTGGCAAAGCATTGAGATCAGAGAGCCTTTACCCTAAGCCCAAGACTAAAGTCGCTATTGCTACTACAAAGGGGCCAAAGCCGTAGGCAAGAATAATTCGCAGAATAAAAGGAAGCAAAATCAGACCAAGGATGGTCAGAAAAAGAAAGACAGGAACGATTTAGAGTGCTTTAGCTGTGGCAAGAAGGGCCATTATGCTAAAGAATGTCGAGCAAAGCCAGTGGACAGGAAGTGCTTCAACTGCGGCCAAGCGGGACATCACAAGGATATGTGTCCATAACCTCCCAAAGAGAAGAAGATTGTGAAAGCGTATGCTATTAATAGTGTTCCTTCTTCATCGAATGCCCCAACTGCAGCGGAGAAAGGAAAGAATGTTGTCATTCAAGGTATGCTTTCTGTTTACGATGTTCCTGTTTAAGTATTGCTTGATACTGGGGCTTCCCGTTCCTTCATGTCTAGTGACCTGGTAGAAAGGTTGGGATTGGAACCCGAAATTGTCGATAGACCTTTAGTGGTGACGAAACCAATTGGCGGTTCGACTAGCCTTAGTATGATTTGTCAAAATTTGGTCTTATCAAGTCATGGATGTATGTTTGCTTGTGATTGCTTTATTTTGGGCTTTACTGGGTTTGGCATTATTTTGGGAGTCGATTGGCTCCAAAAATATGGGGTGGTGGTAGACTGTAAGGGATTTTCGGTCACTATTCGAGAGGATGATGGGCGGAAGGTAGTATTTGGTGGCCTACCTTGTGATGAGGTGATGGCTAGTTTTCTAAACTCCCACGACATCCTATAGGATGAGTTATCAGGGGTTCCCATTGCTGGCCAGTATCCGGATATCTTCGAGGAAGTGACCGGACTTCCAACACACCGAGAGATTGAGTTTCGTATTGATTTAGTGAAAGATGCCAGTAATGCCACTTCGTCGTATGCCCCAAGTGAGCAGCGAGAGCTCGGGGTGCAAGTAAGTGATCTTTTGAAGAAGGGATTTATCTGAAGGAGTGTCTCCGAGTGGGGAGCACAGTTTTATTTGCTACCAAGGAAGATGGTTCCCTTCGTTTATGTATGGACTATCGCGAGTTGAATAAAGTGACTTGGAAGAATATTCCACGGATAGATGATTTGTCTGATCAACTGGAGGGAGCAAGAGTGTTCTCCCAAGTGTACCTCGCGACATGATTTCATCAACTCCGAGTAGCAGCTGAGAGTATCCCCAAAACGGCATTTCGGACGCCGTCTGGATTCTATGAGTGGTTGGTCATGCCATTCGGGTTGACCAATGCACCAACATATTTCGTGGACCTTTTAAATAGGGTATTCAGGGATCATTTGATTAAGTTTGTTCTTGTGTTCGTGGACGATATCCTTGTTTACTCGAGGAAGGCGGAAGAACACAAGGAACATTTGAGAGTAATAATGGAGGAGTTGAGAAAACACCAATTGAAAGCGAATTTATCTAAGTGTCACTTTTGGAGGAAGGTAGTGAGATTCTTGGGCCATGGTATTTCAGAGAATGAGATTGCCGTGGACCCTACGAAGGTGGCTACGGTACAAGATTGGTCTACGCCCAAGAATGCAACAGACGTAAGAGGTTTCTTGGGATTAGTTGGATATTATCGTAAGTTTATCCAAGGCTTCTCCAAGATAGCGGCACCGTTAATTCAGTTGACCAAGAAGAATCAAGCTTTCGTTTGGGACGAAAGGTGTGAAAATACATTCAATAGTCTAAAGGAAAAGTTGACGTGTGCGCCAGTGTTAGTCATTCCTAAAGGGAATGAAGAGATAACAGTATACACGGATGCCTGTGGTATCGGACTAGGTGCTGTATTGATGCAAGGAGGAAGAGTCGTAGCTTACGCTAGTCGGCAACTGAAACCGCATGAGAAAAGATATCCTACACATGATTTGGAATTGGCAGCGATCGTATTCGCGTTGAAGATGTGGAGACATTATCTCTTGGGATAAAGATTCGAGTTGTTTGCCGATTATAAGTCATTAATGTATCTCTTCTCTCAGAAGGATCTAAATCTCTGACAACAAAGATGGTTAGACTTCCTGGCTTCCTATGATTTCGATATCGCATATGCACCAGGAAAGGGCAATGCGGTAGCTGATGCATTTAGTAGGAGACGTGCCAGTTTAGGGGCTATGTTTCTAGAACGGAAGCAACTGGAGTATATCGTTGGGTATGATTTCAAACCAAAGTGCGAATTAAATCCAAAAATGCTAGCAAGTTTGATGATCAGACCCACTTTGATTGAGCGGATTGGTTCTTGTCAGAGGGACGATCCTAATCTATTTGAAATCATCTCCAAGTTAAAAATGGGAATCGACGAGGAGATGAACAAGTATGGGCTTGATCGAGATGGATGGCTTAGAAAAAATGAGAGACTAGTTGTGCCCAATGTTAATGGATTGAGAGATGAAGTGCTTAGAGAATGTCATCACTCAAAACTGACCATACATCCCGGTGGTAACAAAATGTATCGAGACATGAAGCAGACTTACTATTGGGAAGGGATGAAAAGAGACATTGGGAAGTTTATATCCAAATGCATAAATTGCCAACTAGTTAAAGCAGAGCAAAAGAAGCCTAGTGGTTTGCTGCAACCATTGGAAATTCCGGAGTGGAAATGGGAACAAGTCTCAATGGATTTCATTGATGGGTTACCAAGGACTAGATCAGACCATGATTGCATTTGGGTGATTGTGGACTGATTGACCCAGAGTGCAAGGTTTATACCCATCAAGTCGAATAAAACAACAGCTAAGTTAGCAGAACTGTATATGAAGCGGGTAGTGAGATTTCATGGAGTACCCAAAGGCATTGTTAGTGATCGAGATCCGTTGTTTACTAGTGGATTTTGGAAGAGCTTACAAGAGGCTTTAGGGTCAGAATTACATCTCAGTACCGCGTACCATCCTCAAACTGACGGTCAAACAGAGAGAGTGAATCGAGTATTAGAAAATCTATTGAGAGCTTGCATATTAGATTTTGGAGGGTCATGGGATGACCATTTGCATCTGGTTGAATTTGCATATAATAATAGTTATCAGTCCAGTATTGGTATGGCTCCATTTGAAGCTTTATACGGAAGACCGTGCAACTCACCATCATGTTGGTCAGAAACTGGTGAGAAATTTGTACTTGGACCGAATGTGATAAGAGAAACATCAGAAAAGATCAAGGTTATCCAACAGCAAATGAAGACTGCCCAAGATAGACAGAAGAGTTATGCTGATAAGAGATGAGGAGAATTGAATATCTCCGTTGGCGACTTTGTGTTTATCAAGATTTCTCCGTTAAAGAGTGTGATTCGATTTGGTAGGAGAGGCAAGCTACCTAACAAGATGACAGGTGTTCACAACATATTTCATGCTTTACAGTTAAGAAAGTTTATGCATGACCCCGATATGACTATTTCACCGGATCAGTTGGATGACATCGAAGTAGAACCCGAGGCGGTTGGGAACCGCAGGCCAATGAAAATAGTCGAGTACGATATGAAGCAACTTTGAAGGAAGACGGTGGAACTAGTCAAGGTCCAGTGGGGGTGATAATGAGAATGATTGTACTTGGGAAACAAAGGAGAACATAAGGAAGACGCATCCAGAACTCTTTGCCTGGTAAGATTCTAATAGTGATAGTTATTCCCTTATTAGTAAACCACATGCTAGGATAGACTTGTTGTGTTGTTATGTATGTTTGATTGCTTGTAAATGGCTGATAGGCATGCGGGACACCTTTGTATGTTTTGGTAAAGGAATTTCGGGGGCGAAATTTCTTAAGGGGGGAGAGTGTAACGACCCACATTCTACGCATCGGAGGATCATATAATATTTATTTCGTTCACATGTGAAGCTGTATGGTCGTGTAACTTTAGGAGACGACTATTGGGGTCATTTCCCATGTTCATGATTTTGGCCGATTTTTAAATGAACATTTTACCATTGGAGAATCTTAGTTTGCTCGTAACTTTTGATTGGGAAGGAGTTTTGACCTGAAACCACTTCCAATGGATCCGGATGATGTTTTACCTTTCCTTAGAGTGGTCAAATTGATCAAACGGACTTATCGTTTGGGAGATATGGCTGAAGCAAGGTTTAGAAGGTGAAAAACTGCTTAACCGGGCCAAATAGGGTGATTAGCAGCTAGGACCATTGGGGGATTTCAGGATAAGGGTAACGTAAGGGCTGAAAAGGGTTAAAGGAACCTTTCTTTGTCATTTTTACAGCCACCACTTACCTCTCTTCAACACTAGCAATGGCCTCCACCTTCTAAATCACTTCCAAATCACCTTTTTGTCACTAATTAAGCAAATCAAGGCAAATCAATACCAAATCAGAGTTGGAGCTGATGTGTTGCATAGGAATTCAACCCAAAACAGTAGTAAATTTCAGATCTATAATTCATTTGTGGCTAAGGTGAGTGATTTGGATTGTTTTTCGATAATTACGGTTAACTAGGGGTGATTAGTGTTAATTAGATAAATTATGCATGTTAAAATTCTGGAAAAATATGTAAAAATTCTTAAATAGTATTTTAGGGTTTCGATAAAAATTTGGGTTAATTCGGAGTAAGTTTGCTAATACTATCATTAGTTATGGATAAACATGATTAAGGGGAAAACCATGGGTTTTGGGTATGTTTGATCTATAATAACCTATATGCTTGATGTTTTGACCCTGTTGATTGATCCTATATGTTAGTACTACTGTTTGGAATGTTGTATGATTGATTAGTAAAGTTAGAATGGTTGAAAATGTTGTCGTATGGCGAATATGGACAATACATGCTCATTGGAAATTGTGCAAGGTTTCGGATTAGATCGAATTATAGGGCTTGGATCGGATCAGTGAACCGAGTAAGGAAATTTATACCAGACCAGAACTTGGCATAAAAGGAGGCTTAGCAAGAAGGAAGTCCATTTGCATAGAGTTGGATTTGGGTTCAGATCGGAAGCGAAGGCGTGGGGATCGGATTGAAAATGGTGAGCACGAACCGAACCGAGGCTGGAGCAATCGAACCAAAATGAGTTGAGTGCTGGCAGGAGGACCCGAACTGAATGAAAGGTGGCAACCCGAACTGAGCAGAAGACGAGCGCCCAAACCGAGTGTAGGAAATCGAGCTGGGAACTTGAACATGTCTGAATCGAACCGATCTGACATGGAGACCCCATATACCGAACTGAACCGGATGACCGAACCGAATCAAACGTATGTTCCTACTCTTACGCGACGACTCTTATGAAGACCAACTCCAACTCGACCAAAACCCAAGATGCAAAGGAAGTCCAAATGGGAGGTTATTACTCAGGATTCAAATGGGGATCAACGAGTTAACTTCATGAGTTGGACTTTGCTGTGTGACGTGTGCAAAGGTGTTATCAATGTCTATAACGTTGACTCACCACTGAGAGAAAGACCATTTGCTATGGATCAGTGCAGTGGAGTTTCCATGACTCCATGGGGGAAAAGTGATCGTAGCAGCGTTATGAGCAAGTGCAGTGGAGTTGTCATGACTCCATGGGGCAGAGTGGACATAGCAAAGGATTAGTGGCTATGGATCAGTGTAGTAGAGCCGTCATGACTCCATGGGGTAGAGTGATCGTAGCAAAGAATTAGGTGATCAAAGTTGTAGATATCGTATACTTTACGCACTAAGTGAGAGATGTGAGGATGATTGCTATGTTTGATGTTTTCTATCACCATTACATGCATACCCCCTCCCCTTTATTTTCACACCATGCGCTAGTGTTACCTTAGAGTATTGTACATCCTGTTGTGCTAACTCATTGGTTGCAGGTCTAGGTTTAGGTATGGTTATGTATACCTGTTATTGTTCTATTTTTGCTGCTTGTCGCCCATACCATACTTTTGACCTAGAGTTTTATGTCTCTTCTTATTACTCTGGGTGCTCCTAAACGAGCAGACTAGAGACAGGTTAACTGGTTATGCACGAGTATCTGTCCGGAGACAAGCAGGAGGCTTACACATATTACTCCCATATATTCTCCCTATGTTGTTGTTGGTCACTACTTTAGGCATTAGTAGTGTACCTTCCTATTTTGCTTTAGAGACAGTTTTAAAAGTTCAAATAAAGATTGTTTGGATCATAAGCTGTGTTTTGAATTTCCGCTGCTATGACGATTTAGTTTTCAGCTTATGCACTGTCTCGCCTGTTTTATATCAAGTTATGTTATTATTATATTTTGTTCCATGCGCTGTGAGATATACTATATGTTCTTTGATGATTCATCGTCTTCTTCTTTTTTTGATGACCGTCCCATTCTGGTTGGGCATCGGCACAACGCGTTTCATTGGAAACGTCGGCTGGTGTAGGGCGGGCCATCAGAATATCTCAATTCGCATGTTTTCTGTTTAACATGTCACTTATTATTTATGATTAAATATACTTATCTCATCCCATTTATTCACCTTGTTCTTTATTATTTAATCATAATTCCATCTTTTATTGTTACTACAACTTGTCATTGTTTACTTTTTAACTTAGTTCTCTTAACTAAGGTTTACTAATAAGTTTCCCTTCCGTTTATTATAACTTGTGTAATAATTTGCACTTGTTCCTAGGACAAGCTTTTAGCATTGTTATTCCTATCAGCAGATTTCGAATTCTCAAGTTTACAGATTACTTAATTTATGATTAAGTATAACTTATTGCATTTCATAAGTTTTCCTCCTTTTCTCCACTCATTACGAACAACAAGTTTCCGGTTTCCAAATTTTGCTGATTACTTAATTTATAATTAAGTACAACTTATTTTGTTACATAAGTTATCTCATTTTCCTTATCATTTATTATAACCTAAGTTATAATTTCCACTTGTCCCTTTGACAAGCCTACCTATTATATAACATTCTCATTAATGTAATTTATTTATAATAGGTTATTATCATTCACCATTCATTCCACTTCTTTTACTGTTGTAACTTTCATTCATTCCTTTATTCATTTCCATTCATTTCCATTAATCACAATTAGTGTCATTTATTTCAATCCTTTTATATACATATATTCACATATATTATTATGCACTAGACCTCTCACATTAAGCCGACCACTTGTGGATGCTGGATTTGTCGGGCGGTTGCGAGCAGACATCTACCACAAATTGGACTTAACCATATGTCTTAGCACCTTTACATGTATATTTATGCACTAGACCCCACACATTAAATTAACAACTTGTGGATGTTGGATATGGCAAGCAGTTCCGGGCAGACTTCTACACAAATTGAATTTTACCTCGTGTCTAAGTGCGGTTATAGTTTTCTATTTACTGTAAATTTTCCATATAATTTAGATGTGTCCATTCTTTCAAATTTTAACTGTAATTCTATTTTTACATGTTATACTTAATATCATGTTAGTTCCACTTTAACTTATAATCATGTCGCATGTTCTTTCTAACATGTAATTAACTTTTTTCTAAATTAACATGTAACTATAAATCATGTTTTCATTCTATTCTAACAACTTAACATGTAATTATCCCAATTTCCATAGTTTAAGGGTCCAACTACATTATATGCAATTATTCCGATTTCACTGTAACTTAACTTACAGTATCCAATCAACAAGTTATTAAAACATGTATGTATACAACAATAATTGTTTCCACATATTTTAACCGGTTTATACATTTCAGCTGGTTTAAATTTCATATATTAATGTTTCAACATATGAATGTTCCAATGTATTAACATATTAATCGTTCTAGTAGATTTACATTTCAACAGGTTAATCGTTTTAGCAGATTTACATAGCATATTAACGGGGATTGTTAAGCGATACATATACCATTATCAAAAAGGTATATTTTAAATCCACTCACGTAAGTTGCTTTCCAATTGCTGAATCTGGTCCCGATCTAGCATTCCATGGTTCCCCTAATTGGATTTAGACCCTAAATAACCATGGATCCATAATTCTTACTAAAAGAAGAAGGGAAGAGAGGGGAGAAATTCACATAGACCACATCCAAGAAATTACCTTACTTCGAATAGAATTCCGAACGCCCATTTGCAGATATACATTCTTTTCCTCCAGATCTTGATTCAGTTTTTCTTAAACTAAATACATATTTTCTTGAAGAGATTTGCGGAGGAAGAAGAATGGCAGAGCATAGGCGTCGTCTCAAAAAATATGAGATTTAGGTTAAGCTTTCCTAGCCTATTTATAGGTGTTTATGCACACGCAACGCTGAGTCGGCATGAATATGGTCCAGAAAGAAGTCCAGATTCGACAAAGAATATGCCCAGATCTAAGGTGGGTCGACCCTTGGGTCGACACACCCTTGAGTGGGTTGACCTATGGGTCGACCCCCAAGGGGGTGGGTCAAAACCTAACGGGTCTTTTTCGCACGCTGTCTCGTTTTTTATTTTTGGATTTATTTTATTATTAATATGTTTATATATAAGCCTTATATGTATACCAAATTCTAATGCTCGTAACTTCTTCGTACCTTATCCATTTTACGCAAACTTGGAGTCTATCTGAACCAGAATTCCAAGACGAACGCAATGGTGATGCTGGTTCCGCTTAATTCTGAATATTTAGTTAAGTTATTCTTATTTTATTATCTTTAATTAAAAATGCGAGGTGTTACATTCTCCCACCCTTAGGAAATTTCATCCCCGAAATTTGATAAAGGTAAAATTCGGTAATTCGTCACATAAATCACCACTATCCTGTGTGCATCCAATTTTGCAACCATTTGTGCATTTGTGCAAAGTATAATTCAACATAATAATACATGAATTAAATGAATGTCTAATCGGTACCTCCTATATGAATGCAATTTTTCTTGAAAATCTCTTTGAAGACATGTTGCACTCATCCTAAATACAATGGCAATTTCTATTTGAATGCAATATTTTGAAGATCAAAACACATTTTCATCCAAATTTTCCCACATTCTTACGGAGCAAGTTCGCAGTTCATCCCATTGTTGCATCCAAAATACTACCAACTAAATTTATTTTTCGATTTCTAATTTTCTAAATTCGATTCTTACGGAGCAAGTTCGCAGTTCGGTAAAATCTAATTTTCTAAATTCGATTTCTTATGTTACAAAAAGGTGGAAAACAGAAAACTTCACATCCTCCATTTTTCTTTTAATTACCTTTTTCCAACCTTACTTCGATTTCATGAAACTATTTATAAAGATTCTCTATTTTCCTATCCAAGCATAGCCCACATAAGAAAATTTTCTTTGTTATAGATTTTCTTTTTCATCTTTTCTTGGAAATTTTTATCCTTATCCATTTTTTCTCAAAATTTTCGATTTTTCTTTAACTGTCATGTTTGTTGCTTTACTGAATTTGTTATTTCCTTTTTAGTTATGCCATTACTCTTTTCTTAGCTTATTTAACTTAATCCTCTGATCTAAGTATAGTTTCAAATAAGCCTTCTAGTCCTTCAACTAAAACAGGAAAACAGACACTCTACACAGCTACTACTAAGGTCCAAGAATCTTAGGACAATATTCCCCTCAGACGGAAAAGTTCAAACCACGGATCGATGACAGGTTTAGGTGTTACCCTAACTACCCAACAGTAGAAAAATAATAGAACAATCCCAACCAAAATTTAATAATGGGTTTTACCCCTAACAGGAAAAATTAGCAATAGGATCTAATCACTTACTTGCCCTTCACTATCCACTAGTCCTAGCTATGTACTAACAGAAATTTGTAAGCAACACCCTAGGCTTTTCAATGCTTAAGCATTCTATGGGAACTTACCATTATTCCAAGATATTTCTCGCTATCTACTTCATAGCCTCAAAACTTATCACGTCTTCCCTATGCACTATTTCTTACCTACTCCATACTTTTAAAACACGATTTGGCCTTTTTCATTACACTTTTCTTTCAAAAGTTAAAAGTATCAAAACTTTATTTTCCTCACCAAAACTTACTTTTTGTAAACCATAAAACATGTCATTTAAAAAAAATGTATAAATCATTTTCCTTTTTTTAAATCACAAAATATGGAGTAGACAAGGACAGCTATTTCTCAATTGGGTTTATGACTCGTTCTTGCCTATAAGGTCGGTTCGGTTACTTACTACATAGTGCAAACATCTACTCTATTCTTAATTTCTACAACTTATTTTGTCCACCCAACAAATTTTTCTCTTTTAAAATGATTGTCAAAAGAAAAGAGACTTCAAAACTTTCTTTACTGAAAATTTCAGCTTTCAACAAAATGCAACATTTTCTAAGTTTTGCTTTTTAATCCTTTCATGAAATATAACAAGAAAACTAGTGAGCTATACATGCTCTATAATATGCACCTTTTACTGAGAGAATTCTACTTTAGACAAAATTTTCACAAGAAATCACTATTTCCAAAATATACCCCATTTTACTTCAAAACCCAATATGTACTTCTTTACATATTTTAAAACTAAAACTTTTAAGATCAAAACTTGAAAATACCATAAACCACTTTCCAAAAACTTTTTCTATTTTTAGTTCTTAAAAGTTAGAAATGGGGTTAGACTCAAAGCGGGTTTCCAATTTTAACTATGCTTTCATAGACACTCCCACAAAATCAATTCTCTCAACTATGTATATGCCTAATCCATTTTTCTCTTTTTAACTTTTTCCAATCTATAAGGTTTTACGGCCAAGCCCACTAATCTGAAACACTAACACATGGGATTCACCTTTCCTTCCATACAAAGTATATTATACACTTTCCACCCAAATCACCTAAGGGTCTCAGATTTCCTTATGTATTCCTTTTGTTTTAAAAACAAACATCCCAATTTTTACCATATTATACTCTTTTTTTTCTATTTAGTGGGTTCCTCTATGGATCTAGGTATATATATAATAGATATTTATATTTTTAAAAATACAAATACGTTCACTCATTATTTATATAGGAATCCTAAATCTAAGCTCTAATACTAGATGTAACTACCCAAATTCCGACAGACCAATTTTTTCTTTCAAAATTCTAATCTATCGAAACTCGTGTTGGTTTGCTTTGGTATCCTGCAGAAAAGGCAGAGATATAAAATATATTAGAGCTCAGAAAAACGACTCATAGAGGAATGGATAAAATATAATGTAATCTAAATACAGCCTTACCGTAGTAATAATACTACCTAACCAGTATCCAAAGCTATCATATCTCTGCCACAAATCTAACCTGCGAGTATGTTATGAGGATGGGGTCAGAACACAAGTTCTGGTTACTGGATTTAAACTAACATTTTGGATAATCCTATGTATACCGTTAAGTTATATTTTCTTGTTTATTAGGTTACCTGGGTTAACAACACTCAAGGCTTACACACACAACGTACCCATCTACTTACCGGTGGATTAACCTAATACGGTGTGTGTGCGTGTGTATATATATATATATATATATACCCCCAATATTGAGGTACTACCCATGGTACCTCACTCACACGGTCTCCACCGTTATGCAATAGAAATGTGCGCAGTCCCTCATCCTACACCGAAGTGACATACGGATCTCTATATAACAATGTTGCGTTCCGCATATATCTGCCATTTCCTTGCTATGTAAGCATACAGACTACCACCTTCGATCGAAATAGATTTCATCACAGAGTAATGCCCTCGAGTCTACGATACACTACCCAGAGCAGATATGCATGTATCTAGACTTTTCCACGTATGTATCGTCAATCGTACTCGATGCCTTAACCGCACATAACCTCTGCTATGCACCGAGTCCCGTGGCAGGGCTGTACAAGAAACACAGAACTCGATTAGGAGCTTTGCAGATATCTGTATAAACAGATGCTGAGGTCTGCATTTTCAGTGGCTATGGACCCACCTGACCCCTCTCTCTACTAGTGAAAGACGAATTGAGAACCGACGATCTGGCCTATGAGCAAATAACAAACAACAAATCCTAATTGGGATGTTCCTCACCTATAGCCTTGATAGCAAAAGGTATATGGTCTTTTGGTTTAGCTCTCTGCCTTTCCGCATCGCGCATCACGTATCAAGCTGACTGTTGATGGTAGGTACCCGACGACTTACTATCACCTGGGTTAGACCTGTCGGTTAATTAAGAGTGGTTGTACCCTAGCCTAGTCACAAGGCTACTCGGATCATCGAATCACCTATGCCACCCTACAGTCTTTTGATTGCCAAATACCGTGGCAATCAAGCATACTCACCGGGTAGAAACGCGCCCTAACCTCTGTGAGAACAAGAGGTTGCTGTCACAGCACAGAGGACTACCAAGAGTACCCTCCATGTCCTAGGAAGATGCGTGCTTCCACTTCCAGTCCTTCGGAGCCAGCAGAATATCAGTAGAACAAAAAGCAGAACAAGAAGAATAATCAGATGGACATGCACTCCCCTCGTTTCCTATGACACCAAGATGATCTACCCTATTGGGTTGTTAACCTTCAGACGTACGAACTGGTCAAAGCGCCTTAGGTTGGCTTGTTAATAGACCCTATGTCTAATCATTTAATTACGGGCTTGCTTCTCCCTTTCATATTTCCATTCAAATTGGTTATTCCCAGTCATATTGACTTCTTATTCAAGTTAACAATTTCCTCTCGCTTATTAATTACAGTTATAACTTAATCCATTTAAGTTTATTAATAAGCCCATAACATTTTATTCTCTAAATTGCAATTCAAGGTCTGTAATCTACAATCTCTTTATATTACTCATTGTCCAATTTCCTAGTTACAATAACATGTTGTACTTAATATGTAATTAAGTATATCACAATTCACATGTTTTCTGTTTAACATGTCACTTATTATTTATGATTATATATATTTATCTCATCCCATATATTCACCTTGTTCTTTCTTATTTAATCATAATTCCATCTTTTACTGTTACTACAACTTGTCATTGCTCACTTGTTAACTAATTTCTCTTAACAAAGGTTTACTAACAAGTTTCCCTTCCACTTATTATAACTTGTGTTATAATTTGCACTTGTTCCTAAGACAAGATTTTAACATTGTTATTCCGATTAGCAGATTTCAAATTCTTGAGTTGATAGATTACTTAATTTATGATTAAGTACAACTTATTGCATTTCATAAGTTTTCACCCTTTTCTCCACTCATTACGAACAACAAGTTTCAGGTTTCCAAATTTACTAGTTACTTAATTTATAATTAAGTACAACTTATTTTGTTACATAAGTTATCTCATTTTCCTTATCGTTTATTATAACCTAAGTTATAATTTCCACTTGTCCCTAGGACAAACCTACCTATTATATAACATTCGCATTAATGTAATTTATTTATAATAGGTTATTATCATTCCCCGTTCATTCCACTTCTTTTACTATTGTAAATTTCATTCATTCCTTTATTCATTTCCATTAATCACAATTATTGCAATTTATTTCTGTCCTTTTATATACATATATTCACACACACACACACATATATATATATATATATATATATATATATATGTTTATGCACTAGACCTCTCACATTAAGCCGACCACTTGTAGATGCTGAATTTGTAGGGCAGTTCCGGGTAGACTTCTACCACAAATTGTACTTAACCTCGTGTCTTAGCACCGTTACATGTATATTTATGCACTAGACCCCTCACATTAAATTAACAACTTGTGGATGTTGGATTTGCCAAGCGGTTCCTGGCAGACTTCTACAACAAATTGAATTTAACCTCGTGTCTAAGTGCGCTTACAGTTTTCTATTTACTGCAAATTTTTCATATGATTAAGGCGTGTCCATTCTTCCAAATTTTTACTGTAGTTCTTTTTTTACATGTCAAACTTAATATCATGTTAATTCCATTTAACTTATAATCATGTCGCATGTTCTTTCTAACATGTAATTAACTTTATTATAAATTAACATGTAACTATCAATCATGTAATTATTCTAATCTAACAACTTATCCTGTAATTATCCCAATTTACATAGTTTAGGGGTTTAAGTACATTATATGCATTTATTCCAATTTCACTGTAACTTAACTTACAGTATCCAATTAACAAGTTATTAAAACATGTATGTATACAACAGTAATCATTTCCACATATTTTAACTGGTTTATACATTTCAGCAGGCTTACATTTCATATATTAATGTTTCAACATATGAACAATCCAATATATTAATCATTCTAGCAGATTTACATTTCAATAGTTTAATCATTTAGCTGATTTACATAACATATTAATAAGGAATGTGAAACGATAAATATACCATTATCAAAAAGGTATATTTTAAATTCACTCAATTGCTTTCCAATTTCTGAATCTGGTCCTGATATAGCATTCCATGGTTCCCCTAACTGGATATAGACCCTAAATAACCATGGATCCATAATTATTAACTAAAAGAAGAAGAGAAGAAAGAGGAGAAATTCTAATAGACCAGATCCAAGAAATTACCCTACTTCGAATAGAATTCTGAACACTCATTTGCAAATATACATTCTTTTCCTTCAGATATTGATTCAGATTTTCCTTATACTAAATATCCTTTTTTTTAAGAGATTCGAGGAGGAAGAAGAATGGCAGAGCTTAGGCGTCGTCTTAGAAAATATGAGATTTATGGTAGGTCTGATAGCCTATTTATAGGTGTTCATGCACATACAGCGCTGAATCAACACGAATATGGTCAGAAAGCAGTCCATATTCATCAAAGAATCTACCCAGATCTGAGGTGGGCCGACCCCTGGGTCGACACACCCTTGAATGGGTCGACCCCCAAGGGAGTGGATCGACCCTTAACGGATCTTTTTCGCGTGCTGTCTCGTTTTTGATTTCTGGTTTTATTTTATTATTATTATGTTTATATATATGAGCCTTATATGTATACAAACTTCTAATGCTTATAACTTCTTCATACATTATTTGTTTTACGCAAACTGTAACAACCCGTATTTTCAATAACCTGTAATAACACAAATCGAGGCAGAATTTAATTCTAAAATGGGAATCAAGGGAAACGGGCTATGCCATTGTGTTCGTCTCGGAAAAATACGCGAAATAGAGTCCGAGTTTTCGAAAATCGGAGTCCGTATGACCAAGATATGGCCTCGCGAAGTTTCACGAAAATTCCCAAATTAAAGTATACTTAATTAAGTGAAATGGGTTGTGTAGATATATATATATATATATATATATATATATATATATTGATATATATATATATATATATAATTGAAAATTTAATAAATAAATATGCAAAAATGCTCAAAACAGCGAATTGGGAGAGGGGAATAACCGAACCGGCCGATTTTTGAAGTCGACCCGAGCCCGCTGGGTCGACTAGGGGTTAATCCAGGGTGTTTGGCTGTCAACCCGTGGGCCGATTCGCTCAAGTGCAGATTTTGCATTTGAATGGTTCTCATGGTCCATCTTTAATCTAAAGGCCCTAGATGGTTCCTACACTTGACTTCTTCCCCAAGACATGCTTTGATGGCTTGGATTGAATCTAGGGTTAATCCTATGGCCTAAAACACTTGCCTAATCTATAAATAAGACCCTAACCTACCCTAATTCATTCATAATTAAACCTAGTGACTAAACTATGGCAAAATGCTAGCTCTCATGGCCTCCACTAATTTTATGAAGAGGGTTGCATACTAATCACTCTCTAATCAACTTCTAATCCCTTCTTAGCATCTTAATCTTCTTCATTTGGTGTTCAAAGTTGCTAGTTGTGAGTTTCTATCACTTTGATGATCTTTTGGTAAACTAATTAGATGAGATGTGATGAGATTTATGGTTTTGTATGTGGGTTAATGAGCTTTGAATCATATGATATGATGTTAGCATTAATCTTATGTTTATGCATGTTGAGTATGTAAGCTTATGCAAGTTTAATATGATGTATGTTATGTTTGCATGATGCTAAATATGCAAGTTGTGGGCTATGTAATCATATGCATGTTATGCAAGTTCATGGTAATATGCTATGCAAGTTACATGTATGTAAATATGCAAGTTACATGTATGTAAATATGCAAGTTACATGTTTGTTAATATGCAAGTTACATGTTTGTTAATATGCAAGTTACATGTTTGTTAATATGCAAGTTACATGTATGTAAATATGCAAGTTACATGTTTGTTAATATGCAAGTTACATGTTTGTTAATATGCAAGTTACATGTATGTAAATATGCAAGTTACATGTTTCTTTATATGCAAGTTACATGTTTGTTAATATGCAAGTTACATGTTTGTTAATATGCAAGTTACATGTATGTAAATATGCAAGTTACATGTATGTAAATATGCAAGTTACATGTTTGTTAATATGCAAGTTACATGTTTGTTAATATGCAAGTTACATGTTTGTTAATATGCAAGTTACATGTATGTAAATATGCAAGTTACATGTTTGTTAATATGCAAGTTACATGTTTGTTAATATGCAAGTTACATGTATGTAAATATGCAAGTTACATGTTTCTTTATATGCAAGTTACATGTTTGTTAATATGCGAGTTACATGTATGTAAATATGCAAGTTACATGTTTATTAATATGCAAGTTCATGATGACACATTATGCAAGTCTATAAGCTAATATGCAAGTTTGTTATGCAAAATGAATATGTAAGTTATGTGACATATTATATGCAAGTTATGTGACATGTTATGCAAGTTCATATGCAAGTTATGTGTTTGTTAATATGCAAGATGGCACCTTTGAAACATGTTCATTCATATGCAAGTTGACACCTTTTATATGTGTTATATCATGAACGAAATTACGTGGGAACGATGGGGTAATTAAATGCATAAGTTAATAAGATTGTGTGAAATTAATATAATTATGCATAACACAAAATAAATAAACATAGTATGGGAATTTGCCTATTTGGTTAGGTGTACCCATACTATGTGTTGGGAATTTACCTATTGAGTTAGGTCTACCCCATGGGAATTTACCTATTAAGTTAGGTCTACCCATGTTAAGAAAACTTGATTAATTAGGGATAATTAATATAAAATTATGAGGGTGATTAATTAGGTGTAATTAATTGACTAAGACACGAGGTTGGACTCAGTTGTAGCGTAAAACTGCCCGGACCCAACCGGCTTAACCAGTTGCTACAAATGTTAGCCCAATGTGAGAGGTCTTAGGCACAAACTAAATACGTAATTAATGTAAAGACACGAGGTTAGACTCTGTTATGACATAAGGCTGCCCGGACCCAACCGGCTTAACCAGCGGTCATAAAAGACAGTCTAATGTGAGAGGTCTTTACAAAGGTTACGTTCTTAATTAATTAATTAAGAAACACTTAACCACATTAGCATGTAGAGGGACATGAGGGGTTAAGTGGGTGCCTCGGGTGGCATGAGAAAATCTAGTGGTTGCCTTGGGTGGCAATAGAAAATACGATTAGAATACTTAACCAAAATAGAACATGTAATTAAAACATGATTAAAGGGTTAAGTGGGATATACTAGAAAAAGGGACAAGCTTAGGTGGGTAGCTTGTGGAGGCCCATTTCAACCAGTAACCCATACGTATCTTTGTGGGCTCGACCCATGTCGAGGACGGGACACGCATACTGGGCTTGACTGTAAGAGGCAAACGGGTTAGCGGTGGCAACGCAAGTCCAACGGGCTTCATATGCGTGAGTGGGCCCGGGCTGGTAGGTAAGCCGTTGTTGCATCGAGTAGATATAAGCCGTGCACCTTTAGTTTCATCAGGTTGCCACATTGGGGAATGATACATCCCACGGTGGGGCCAGCACGGGTATCTACGTTAGGGAGCCGATCGAATGGGAAGTAGTGTGTACACCTAGTGGATTGTAGGGCCCCGTGGCGCCTACTTGGTCACCTAGGGGTACGCAGGTACTAATTAGTAAATTTTATAAGTCCTTGGGTGGGATCAACCTTTAAGTTAGGAACGACTGGTGTGGTGCAGTTTAGTAATTTACCTTAGGGAGGGTAGATGCGTCTTTATCCTTTATCTTCGTTTAGTTGACTGCTTAGGGTAGCCATTCATCCCTATATGTTACCGTATATCAGTTTATGTCTTCTCTGGTTACTTTAACGATTGTATTGTTAAAGTTATAGGACTCGCTCAGACTTATGTCTGACCCTGTTGTTTTTATCTTTTTCCCAACCCTCAGGTCCTACGGTGGATCCTAGCAGTAGTGGAGCTTGATCGGATTGCTGTTCCAGTCTTTAGGAGCTTGGATAGATGTAAAGCTCCAGTTATCCAGTTATCTTTTCTTTTGTTTGGCTATTGTATGAGAGTGGGATTATGTACTTCTTTATTTTGATGGATATTGTACTTGACCTTTATTGTGGTTTTATGATGTAACCAGACATGTTTTACTTCCGCTGTTATGAGATGATGTTTTAAAATTTCAAGTACTATTTATATCTGTCTTGTTGTAATTTTTCTGTTCTATATTCACTAAAATACTCCACCGATGCTATGGCATTCCCTTAGTGAGTGATCATAGCGGGAGTGGGGTGTTACACGTGGTATCAGAGCTTAAGGTTACCAGAACAGATAAAATTTTTGAGAAAAACTACTTTCTAAGAGTATTTTCGAAGAAAGTATTTTTAAAAGCATGTCTTCTAAGAGAAAAAGTTTTTGAAAAAGAAAAGCATAATCCCCAATAGCCATATCTTTATCTTTCGGAATCTCCTTTTTGAATCTTTCCTCTTTCGTTTCAGCATGGCTGAAGATCTTAACATCCCGGAGGGTTTAGTTATACCACTATGGTATAGGAGGTTGCAAGAGGCTAGGGCCGCGGCTGCGGGTCCGGCCAATGCTACTACACCAGAGACAACCGCTCCTCCTCCTCAGCCTAGAGTGGATAATTTTGCTAAGGTTTGCAAGGAGTTCAAGGCTATAGGAGGAAAACCTTTTCTTGGTTCAGAGACTTTCGTAGAGGCTAGAGATTGGCTTAAGGAAGTGGAAGAGTTGCTAGATATCTTTGAAGTGGAAGAGGGAAAGAAAGTCAAGTTGGCGGCTTGGTTAATGAAGGGAGAGGCCTCATTCTGGTGGGAGGTCACTAATGGAGAACGCCCTGTTGACTCTTGGGAAGATTTTAAGCAAAGGTTTGGGGCTAAGTTTCTCTCAAGGGCGGAAGAGAATCTGTTTATGGAGAAGTTCTTGAATTTGAAGCAAGGGAATCTCACGGTGAAAGAATATGTCAACAAATTCAATCAATTAGCAAGGTTTGGCATAGAGTTGGTGAATACACCGGAGAAGAAGGCTTTGAGGTTCGTTAGAGGCTTGAACGAACCATTACAAGGAATAGCTATGACTCACATTCCTATGGGGGCCACTTTTGAGAAGCTTGTCTACATGGCACTTATGCATGAGGATGATAAGAATTCTAAGGCACCAGAGAAAAAAGGGGATCAGAAGAAACCGCAACAGCAACAACAAGGCAAGGGCGGAAAAGGCAATGGTGACAAAAAGAAGACGAAGAAGAAGTGCTTCAATTGTGGAACACCAGGACACCTCAGTAAGGATTGTCGCAAAAAGAAGAAGACCGGTTGCTTTCATTGTGGTGAAGCAGGGCATCTTGTGAAAAACTGCCCAAAGAAGGGGCAGAAGACGGGGTCTACCTCAGGAGGCCAGGTGCAAGCTCTTATAGCACCACCTCAGTCAGGGGGGCAAGTTCAGGTTCTCTCAGTTCCACCGATTCAGCAGAGAGGTAGAACTATTTCCGTTGAAAGTCTGGTTTTTCTGTTTGATCATCCAGTTCGTACTTTGTTTGACTCTGGCGCATCGCATTCTTTTATCTCATCATCGTTAGTTGAGTCACTGCACTTAGACACCAGTCTAGTTGATGATCCCTTGGTTGTCTCAAACCCAATTGGGGGCTCCATATATCTGTCTATGATATGTTTGGGTTTGAAGATTTCTATACTTAGCGTTGAGTTTAGATGTGATGCTTTTGTATTGGGCTTCACGGGCTATGGGTTGATCTTGGGCATGGACTGGTTATCCAGTAATGGTGCCGTTCTTGATTGCGAAAGGAGAGTTGTCAGGCTCATGACCCGCTTGGGTAACACTCTCGAGATCTCTTGCAATCCCATGGAATCTGTTTTGCTAAGTTATCTTGAATCGCTCGATGCTTCGGTCGAAAGTTTGTGTTCTGTCAGAGTAGTCCGGGAATATCCGGATGTGTTTGAAGAAGTAAAGGGTTTGCCTCCGAAGCGGGAGATAGATTTCCGAATTTATTTGGTGGATAATGCCAAACCAGTGTCTTTGCCAGTACGCCACATGGCTCCTCGTGAGAGAAGAGAACTTCATAAGCAAGTAGGGGAGTTGCTTGAGAAGGGGTTCATAAGGCGAAGTATATCGGAGTGGGGAGCTCCAGTAGTGTTTGCCACGAAGGCGGATGGGTCCCTCAGACTTTGTGTGGATTATAGGGAACTTAATAAGCTCACGAAGAAGAATAGACACCCATTACCGAGGATAGATGATCTCTTTGATCAGTTGGTTGGCGCGTCAGTATTTTCGCAGATGGACTTAGCTACAGGGTTTCATCAGTTAAGATTGGCGGAGGACAGTATAGAGAAGACTGCTTTCCGGACTCCGGATGGTTTTTATGAGTGGCTAGTGATGCCATTTGGGTTGACAAACGCCCCCGCATACTTTGTTGATCTCATGAGTAGAGTGTTCAGAGAGTATCTGAATAAGTTTGTAGTAGTTTTTGTGGATGACATCTTGGTCTTTTCCAAGAATGAAGAAGAGCATGCCTTACATCTCAAGGAAGTGTTGGAGACTCTTCGAGCGCATAGTCTTAAAGCTAAATTCTCTAAATGCCATTTTTGGAGAAGAGAAGTGCGATTCTTAGGGCATGTGGTCTCTAAGGAAGGGATAGCTGTGGATCCCGCAAAGATAGTATCTATCCAGGATTGGAAAGTTCCTAGAAATGCTACCGAGGTAAGAAGTTTCTTGGGGTTGGCAGGATATTATAGGAAGTTCATCAAAGACTTCGCGAAGATATCAGCCCCATTAACCCGCTTGACGAAGAAGAATCTGGTTTTCTCATGGGATGTAGATTGTGATGATGCTTTCCGACGGTTAAAGAGAGCTTTGACCACCGCTCCAGTTTTAGTGCTTCCAGATGGGAGTAAGCCGTTTGTTGTTTATACCGATGCTTGTGGAACAGGATTAGGCGCAGTCTTGATGCAGGAGGGAAGGGTAATAGCCTATGGAGGGAGACAATTGAGAGTGCATGAGAAGAATTACCCTACCCATGATCTAGAGTTGGCCGCGATTGTTTTCGCTTTTAAGTCTTGGCGCCATTATCTTCTTGGTGAGAGATTCGAGTTGTTCACCGACCATAAATCATTGAAGTACTTATTCTCTCAGAAAGATTTAAACTTAAGACAGCAAAGGTGGATGGAGTTCTTAGCATCCTATGATTTCGAGATAGCGTATACCCCTGGTAAGGGTAACGTGGTGGCAGACGCCTTAAGTAGAAAAAGGCTATCTTTGAGTCCATTGTTCGTGGAACGACGAAGCTTGGAGTTTCTTTCTTTGTTTGACTTCAGACCTTCTGTTGATTTTGTACCTGGTTTGTTGGCATCCTTGGAGGTTAGACCTACTCTTTTGAGACGGATTGGCGAGGCTCAGCGAGACGACCCACAGTTGGTTGTGTTGGTAGAGAAGCTTATAAGAGGGGAGTCGTCCAGCCATTTGGGTAGATACACCATAGATGATAAGGGATGGTTGCATAGAGACGGTAGACTTTGTGTACCGCAAGATGAGGGTTTGAAGAAGGCTATTTTGGATGATGCACATCGTTCAAGAATGACTATTCATCCCGGTGGAGACAAAATGTACCAAGACATGAAGAGAGTTTTCTTTTGGGCCGTTATGAAGAAAGATGTGGCCGAGTATGTGGCTAGATGCTTAGTGTGCCAACAAGTTAAAGTGGAGCAAAGGAAACCCGGTGGGTTGCTACACCCATTGGAAGTTCCACAGTGGAAGTGGGATAGTGTCTCGATGGATTTCATCGACGGGTTACCGAGATCGAGGAAGGGCAATACGGGAATTTGGGTTGTGGTAGACAGACTTACAAAGAGTGCCCATTTTATACCCGTGAAGAGTAAGAGGACCGCTCCATGGCTTGCTTCAGTCTATGTTAGAGAGATTGTTAGATTGCATGGCGTACCATCCAGCATTGTGAGTGATCGAGATCCTATTTTCACTAGTGAGTTTTGGAGAAGTTTGCAAGAGGCGGTAGGGACTCAGTTGTGTTTGAGCACCGCATATCATCCTCAGACGGACGGTCAGACCGAGAGGGTGAACCGTATCTTAGAAGATCTTTTGAGGCTTTGTATCTTGGATTTTGGAGGTACATGGGAAGAACATCTTCCTTTGGTGGAGTTCGCATATAATAACAGCTTTCAGTCCAGTATTGGTATGGCTCCTTTCGAAGCTCTTTATGGAAGGCCTTGTCGATCTCCTACATGTTGGTGGGAATCTACGGATAAGATCTTGCTTGGGCCGGATATGGTTAGAGAGACTTCAGAGAAGATTGATTTAATTCGAAAAAGGATGAAAGCAGCGCAAGATAGACAGAAATCTTATGCGGATCGGAGAAGGACGGATCTTGAGTTTGAGGTTGGGGACATGGTTTTTGTCAAAGTATCTCCATTGAGAAATGTTGTTCGCTTTGGGTCCGTAGGGAAGTTAGCACCGAGATTTGTTGGGCCGTTTCCTATTAAGGAAAGGATTGGACGGATGGCATATAGGGTGGAGTTGCCCGACAGACTTAGTGGTGTTCATGATGTATTCCATGTATCACATTTGAGGAAGTGCTTACATGAGACCGCGGAGGTGGTAGAGCTGAGCTTGCTTAGAGATGTAGAGGTAGAGCGTGATGCGACGATTCGACGAGCTCCTACTCGCATCCTTGGGTCAGAAACTAGGAAGTTGAGGAACAGAGAAGTTCAGCTAGTTAAAGTGCAATGGGGAGATGACGAAAGCAATGCTACTTGGGAGACGGAAGCAAAGATGCGTTCTTTGTATCCATTTCTTTTTGAGAGTATGTCTTTTAACTTCTCCTTTATTGCTTGTCTAGTACTTATCTTATCTTTAGTATATCCTCTCGCTAATACCTATGACCTTTAGATAGGGTAAAACCTATGGTTGAGACATGTGTTTGAAACATGTTATGGTTGATGGATGCATATGGATGCAATTGTTTGCTAGTGGTTGCTCGTGGATGCATATACACACACATTAGGCACTAGATCGGCTCAGTCACTTCATGTTGCATATTGCATAAATGGATGTGGTAGTTAGATTGATGGATGTATCATGGCTGTGTTATCATATGGATGATGCATTTTTGTGTATGGTTGTGCACGCATGTAGAAATTTGTATGTGTCAATAGGGTTTCGCATACATATTGGATGCATGGCACTATCATGGTTTGCATTAAGGAGGTTTACTGTATCAGTAACCGCCTGATTTTCGCATTAGGTAAGTACATATACACACACTTTTGCATATATCCATCCAGCATTTAGAATCTTGTAAGGACAATGATTGCTCGTGGATGATGCTTTGAGTAGATGGATGATTGGATGGTAGGATACGTTCTTCCTAACTTGAAGATTTCGGGGACGAAATCCTTTAAGGAGGGGAGAATGTAACAACCCGTATTTTCAATAACCTGTAATAACATAAATCGAGGCAGAATTTAATTCTAAAATGGGAATCAAGGGAAACGGGCTATGCCATTGTGTTCGTCTCGGAAAAATACGCGAAATAGAGTCCGAGTTTTCGAAAATCGGAGTCCGTATGACCAAGATATGGCCTCGCGAAGTTTCACGAAAATTCCCAAATTAAAGTATACTTAATTAAGTGAAATGGGTTGTGTAGATATATATATATATATATATATTGATATATATATATATAATTGAAAATTTAATAAATAAGTATGCAAAAATGCTCAAAACAGCGAATTGGGAGAGGGGAATAACCGAACCGGCCGATTTTTGAAGTCGACCCGAGCCCGCTGGGTCGACTAGGGGTTAATCCAGGGTGTTTGGCTGTCAACCCGTGGGCCGATTCGCTCAAGTGCAGATTTTGCATTTGAATGGTTCTCATGGTCCATCTTTAATCTAAAGGCCCTAGATGGTTCCTACACTTGACTTCTTCCCCAAGACATGCTTTGATGGCTTGGATTGAATCTAGGGTTAATCCTATGGCCTAAAACACTTGCCTAATCTATAAATAAGACCCTAACCTACCCTAATTCATTCATAATTAAACCTAGTGACTAAACTATGGCAAAATGCTAGCTCTCATGGCCTCCACTAATTTTATGAAGAGGGTTGCATACTAATCACTCTCTAATCAACTTCTAATCCCTTCTTAGCATCTTAATCTTCTTCATTTGGTGTTCAAAGTTGCTAGTTGTGAGTTTCTATCACTTTGATGATCTTTTGGTAAACTAATTAGATGAGATGTGATGAGATTTATGGTTTTGTATGTGGGTTAATGAGCTTTGAATCATATGATATGATGTTAGCATTAATCTTATGTTTATGCATGTTGAGTATGTAAGCTTATGCAAGTTTAATATGATGTATGTTATGTTTGCATGATGCTAAATATGCAAGTTGTGGGCTATGTAATCATATGCATGTTATGCAAGTTCATGGTAATATGCTATGCAAGTTACATGTATGTAAATATGCAAGTTACATGTATGTAAATATGCAAGTTACATGTTTGTTAATATGCAAGTTACATGTTTGTTAATATGCAAGTTACATGTTTGTTAATATGCAAGTTACATGTATGTAAATATGCAAGTTACATGTTTGTTAATATGCAAGTTACATGTTTGTTAATATGCAAGTTACATGTATGTAAATATGCAAGTTACATGTTTCTTTATATGCAAGTTACATGTTTGTTAATATGCAAGTTACATGTTTGTTAATATGCAAGTTACATGTATGTAAATATGCAAGTTACATGTATGTAAATATGCAAGTTACATGTTTGTTAATATGCAAGTTACATGTTTGTTAATATGCAAGTTACATGTTTGTTAATATGCAAGTTACATGTATGTAAATATGCAAGTTACATGTTTGTTAATATGCAAGTTACATGTTTGTTAATATGCAAGTTACATGTATGTAAATATGCAAGTTACATGTTTCTTTATATGCAAGTTACATGTTTGTTAATATGCGAGTTACATGTATGTAAATATGCAAGTTACATGTTTATTAATATGCAAGTTCATGATGACACATTATGCAAGTCTATAAGCTAATATGCAAGTTTGTTATGCAAAATGAATATGTAAGTTATGTGACATATTATATGCAAGTTATGTGACATGTTATGCAAGTTCATATGCAAGTTATGTGTTTGTTAATATGCAAGATGGCACCTTTGAAACATGTTCATTCATATGCAAGTTGACACCTTTTATATGTGTTATATCATGAACGAAATTACGTGGGAACGATGGGGTAATTAAATGCATAAGTTAATAAGATTGTGTGAAATTAATATAATTATGCATAACACAAAATAAATAAACATAGTATGGGAATTTGCCTATTTGGTTAGGTGTACCCATACTATGTGTTGGGAATTTACCTATTGAGTTAGGTCTACCCCATGGGAATTTACCTATTAAGTTAGGTCTACCCATGTTAAGAAAACTTGATTAATTAGGGATAATTAATATAAAATTATGAGGGTGATTAATTAGGTGTAATTAATTGACTAAGACACGAGGTTGGACTCAGTTGTAGCGTAAAACTGCCCGGACCCAACCGGCTTAACCAGTTGCTACAAATGTTAGCCCAATGTGAGAGGTCTTAGGCACAAACTAAATACGTAATTAATGTAAAGACACGAGGTTAGACTCTGTTATGACATAAGGCTGCCCGGACCCAACCGGCTTAACCAGCGGTCATAAAAGACAGTCTAATGTGAGAGGTCTTTACAAAGGTTACGTTCTTAATTAATTAATTAAGAAACACTTAACCACATTAGCATGTAGAGGGACATGAGGGGTTAAGTGGGTGCCTCGGGTGGCATGAGAAAATCTAGTGGTTGCCTTGGGTGGCAATAGAAAATACGATTAGAATACTTAACCAAAATAGAACATGTAATTAAAACATGATTAAAGGGTTAAGTGGGATATACTAGAAAAAGGGACAAGCTTAGGTGGGTAGCTTGTGGAGGCCCATTTCAACCAGTAACCCATACGTATCTTTGTGGGCTCGACCCATGTCGAGGACGGGACACGCATACTGGGCTTGACTGTAAGAGGCAAACGGGTTAGCGGTGGCAACGCAAGTCCAACGGGCTTCATATGCGTGAGTGGGCCCGGGCTGGTAGGTAAGCCGTTGTTGCATCGAGTAGATATAAGCCGTGCACCTTTAGTTTCATCAGGTTGCCACATTGGGGAATGATACATCCCACGGTGGGGCCAGCACGGGTATCTACGTTAGGGAGCCGATCGAATGGGAAGTAGTGTGTACACCTAGTGGATTGTAGGGCCCCGTGGCGCCTACTTGGTCACCTAGGGGTACGCAGGTACTAATTAGTAAATTTTATAAGTCCTTGGGTGGGATCAACCTTTAAGTTAGGAACGACTGGTGTGGTGCAGTTTAGTAATTTACCTTAGGGAGGGTAGATGCGTCTTTATCCTTTATCTTCGTTTAGTTGACTGCTTAGGGTAGCCATTCATCCCTATATGTTACCGTATATCAGTTTATGTCTTCTCTGGTTACTTTAACGATTGTATTGTTAAAGTTATAGGACTCGCTCAGACTTATGTCTGACCCTGTTGTTTTTATCTTTTTCCCAACCCTCAGGTCCTACGGTGGATCCTAGCAGTAGTGGAGCTTGATCGGATTGCTGTTCCAGTCTTTAGGAGCTTGGATAGATGTAAAGCTCCAGTTATCCAGTTATCTTTTCTTTTGTTTGGCTATTGTATGAGAGTGGGATTATGTACTTCTTTATTTTGATGGATATTGTACTTGACCTTTATTGTGGTTTTATGATGTAACCAGACATGTTTTACTTCCGCTGTTATGAGATGATGTTTTAAAATTTCAAGTACTATTTATATCTGTCTTGTTGTAATTTTTCTGTTCTATATTCACTAAAATACTCCACCGATGCTATGGCATTCCCTTAGTGAGTGATCATAGCGGGAGTGGGGTGTTACACAAACTTGGGGTCATTTTGAACTAGAATTCCGAGACGAACGCAACACTGATGCCAGTTCTGCTTAATTCTGAATATTTAATTAAATTAATCTCAATTTTTTATCTTTAATTAAAAATGCGTTGTGTTACATCAGCTCTGATGGGTTGAAAAGGCGAATCTTCTTATAAACCTTGTTGCATTTTCCATCGTTGGCACATTTTTTCCCCCTGAGTATTCCTCTGATTATATTGAATAAAAACATTTTTTGGGAGCTTCAAGAAGTTGGTTACCATCAATAGTCTGAAGAGGCACTGGATTATTGTCCACTCTCATATATTTCTCTGCTTTTTTATAGAATTTCTCAAGCGTGTTTGATTCTTTCATTTTAATCCATCTGCCAAACTCGCTCTTCTCATCTATGGCACTATTAGTGACATTAAGACCATGCGAGGCTCAGGATACCCCACCTCGGACAAAGAAGTGTTGAAACTCTTGAGAAAAGCTTTAACATATTCTCTTGGATTTTGTTTCATTGATGTTAGAGAAATAACATCCTTAGCCTACGTAGCTTGCAGTTTAAACTGCTCCTTGAAATTTAAAGTCAAATCAGCCAACAGATTTGGGTGGCAGCCTCGTGCCCATAATGATTCCATGTGACGGGCCGTCCCGCACCAGCCGGCATTTCCTCCGAAGGTGTGCTATACGCATACCCGACTAGCACGGAACAGTCGCCAAAGAAAGGAAAGAAGAGAATGAGCTAATCGAAAACCTGTAGAATGTCTCACAGCGCATGGAACAAAATATAATAATAATATACTTGACATAAAACAGGCGAGACAGTGCATAAGCTGATAACTAAAACCAACATCAAAATCATCATCAGAGTAGCGGAAATCCAAATACAATTTTTTTCCTTCAATTGGCTATTATATTTTAGGGTCATTTAGCCACTGATTTCTTTTTGTTTATAAACACACTCTCAATTCCAAGGGCAATTTAGTTTGTATGCTCACATACTTACTTAATATTTTACTTCATGTCACAAAATTGGAATTGAATTAACTTGCTAAAGTATATAATAACATTAATATGAGGTTTTTAAACACTATTATTGTATGTTTTTTATGTTAGGCATGTTTTAAGTTATAGGGTATTCAGGTGGCTTGGTGGAACGTGAAGGAGACGGATTTACAGGGTAGTCAGGTGGTTTGCTGGAGCATAAACGAGATGGATTTATAGCTACAAATGCGTAGGTACTGTACCCTCAAATTTCCAAGGTGACCATATGAAACACAGTGGATGCATCTTATTTTTTGAAAGAATTCAATAGCGTTCACTGGGTCTTCAGGTAGTAATCTTAAGATATTAATAATTAAGCATTTTCAAACTTTTTTCAACTGAAGATCATTTATGCTTTGATTTTTCTCCTTTTTTTTAACAATATTACATGTGTGCATCTATCATTAGACGGGGTGTAATGTACCATGTACTTAAGATGAAAAATAATAATCTAAATTCACTGATGCGGGCACATAAGAGATCTAACATGTTGGTGTCTATGTTGGAAGCTGGAGCAGCAAGGAGCCTTGTAATTAATATCAAATGTGATTTGGGTTTGTCGTGAATGGTGTCTTCATTAACACTGTTCTTAAGCTCAGTCGAGAAAAAGATTAAATCTTTTTATTTAGATTTAATGAAGTGTACCAATTAAATAATATTTAATTGGAATTGAATTGGTATCGATTTTTGGGTTTATCGTGAACAGTGTTTTAAATAACACTTGTTCTTTAACCCGATAATTAATGGAATGTGATTTTGGGTTGTCGTGAACGGTATCTTCAATAATACTGTTCTTAGACCCAAAGGATTTAAGAAAATAAGAAACTAACTGGACATTAGTTAAGATGAATGGTTTTCTGGGGTATTAATCTGATGTTGGTTTCGGCCTTCGGGGTTAATACTTAGGGAATTGCTCACTTGCTAATTTACGGTTAGGGACTGATTGAAATGTAATGTGATTTTGGGTTGTCGTGAACGGTATCTTCAATAATACTGTTCTTAGACCCAAAGGAGTTAAGAAAATCAGAAACTAACTGGAGATTAGTTCAGTTGAATGGTTTCTGGGGTATTGATCTGATGTTGGTTTCAGCTTCGGGGTTAATACTTAGGGAATTGCTCACTTGCTAATTTACGGTTAGGGACTAATTGAAATGTGATGTGATTTTGGGGTTTATCCTGAATCGTGTTTTTAAATGACACTGATTCTTTAACCCAGTCAAAGATTAAAACCAAGTGGAGTTTTAATGAATCTTTAATTAGATTGAAAAGATTGAGAATGGAGTATCACCAGTTTTGCTCAAGGCGATAGTTAAATCTTTAAACAGATTTAAACGTGACATGGTAATTGAATTTACCAATAACACCGTGGTGTTAGATATGAAGTATGACCAGTTTTACTTCATGGGATGAATAGGTTGGGATTGGGAAATTAAAACAAATGATTACTTCGGTAAGGTCCGTTAATCCCGACTAGCTGAATCGATATTCAAAAGAAGATTAAAGAACAAATTTAAAAGAATTTATCTTTGATAAAATTATTGGGAAACTTTCCCTAAGAATGTGAAATTTAGAAACTAACTGTAGGTTGACTAAGATGGATGGTTTCCTGGGTATTGATCTGATGTTGGTTTCGGCCTTCGGGGTTAATATTTGAGGAATTATTCTCTTGATTAATTTACGGTTAGTGACTGATGAATTGGAATGAGGCGTATGTTGTGTTTGTGTAACACTTATTTATTATATACACGAGTTATTCGGAAAGACCGGGTTTATCCCATTCTGAATAACTAATACGACGATAAGACGAAGATGAAGACGATGGTAGAAGACCGGAGGTCTTCATGTCGTTTGGATAATTACTGATGATCTTGATTGGGCCGTACACCCAAGAGGAGGGAATCAGTTAGTGATCGTCCAGACGTACTTGTAGATCGATGGATATGCGGGGTACTAGGTGCCTCTGGTTTCGTTCAGACCTAGAACGAACTTGTAAAAGGACTGTGTGTCTAACATTGGATTTTATTCTGTGTGATTGATTTCTATTAAATATATATCTGTTTGGCGGCGGAGAATTTATTCTCTTGCTTAACGCCCTTCTCAGAGACGTACGAGCTCAGGGGTTATATACTGATGGATATCAAACACATAGAGTGAATTGCCTGTGTGGCATGCCTAAGTGGCAAATGATTAAGGCTTCTGTTGAAAAGCAAAGTCTTGTGGTTGATGATCAAAGCAAGGCCTTTGTGGCATAGCTTTGTGTAACGTTTACTTCGCGAGTTTCACACCCGGTATGAACCTGAAACGGGAGAGGACATCAGGGAGGACATGCGTTTCCTTCTAGTTAGAAGTGGCATCAGTGATTTTACACGCCCTGACGAGTTTGACTTATGTGGTTGTTGGTTTGCGAGGCGCCTCGGATATATCGGTGACTATGTGAAGCCGATAGAGTCACTCGTTGGCTCATTTACACCCCATAGGGCGGGGAAACGCATGTTCAGGCATTTTAATCCACTACGTGTGGACCGGCCCTGACGATCCAAGGGCTTGACTGAGTACTTGTCCTGAGGCTCGGGCTAGACAGTCTCGAATCGGTAGAGGACTATCTTTTGCCTCAGTTCATACCATAAATGATAACCCAACTTCCAATACGACATTTTGCGGTTTTGATTGTATACCTATATATGGCGACATAGTGGTATGGGACATTCATGTCGCCTATGATTGATATTTATGATTGTATATAAAATCAGAAACTAACTGGAAACGAGCTAAGATGGGTGGTTTCCTGGGTATTGGTCTGATGTTGGTTTTGGCCTTCGGGGTTAATACTTAGGGAATCGTTCTCTTACTAATTTGCGGTTGGAATCTGATTAAGAATAAAAAGATAAAATTTCACGTATCAAGCATTCTTTGGCTGTTATAAGGTATAACCCTATCCTCTGGCTTGCGTTGCATTGTGTGATGGGACCTGGGTCTTATAACAGCTTCATTTTTCTTTATTTAGCATTGCGCTGTTTGTTTTATGCACTGGTATTCTTGGGAGGAAACCCGTTCCGCGTTAGCGGCGTGGTACCTTGATTTACCTAACTTTAAAATAAAGATTTATAACTGTTTTAGTTCTCACACCAATCCCATGACTGACCTGGAGTTTATTGTTTTAACCTAAACTCTGGGCGCTCTTATTTTCGACACGGGCAGCTAGTAGTTTTGGTTTTTGCAGATTTATGTTCACAGGAACCTGGTTTACAGCTGGAACGATATCCGGAAGGCTTTGTATCCGTGTATCTTCTTCAGTTGTATTTTGTATTATTTTCTGCTGCTATGTAATGTATTGTAATCTCTGATATTTTTCTGTTGTGTAATATTTGTTCATACTCTGTATATTCTTGTATTCTGATGAAATTGTTTAATATCCAATGAAATGTTCTTCTGTCAGCGTTCTTTTGTGTGTCGTTCTCAACTCAATCCGTGATTTCCTGTAAGGGGGATTTCGGGTCATTTCATTTGGTATCGTCTATCCATTCCAAAAAATAATTATGTCTCTGCAAATTCATTTCCACCACCGTCGTGTTATATTTGTCTAATGTGGCTTTGGGGACATAGTTCTTGTTAGCTCCACATTTGGTATATGTAGGAACTATAATTTTTAGCAATAGCCAAGTGCATTCCAAAAACCAATAACCAATAATGTCTTCGATGATTTGTCATTTTATACAATCCAAATTTTAAATATGGATAAAATAAATTGAAGAAAATATATGTTATAAAAAAATAGTATTAAAAATTATCCTAAAATATCACGTATCTTTGATCTAAAAAATTGAATAATGAAGGAGCATGAGGTGTTTTTGGTGTTGGGAGTGGTAGAAGGGGAGGGAGGAATTTGTATAAAGAGGGAGGGGGTGGTGCAAATTTGTGTCGTTTATGTGCGTCTGAAGTCAATAGGCACAAATTTCCCATTGGCTTGCTTGGCCAGTTCGGCAATGCAAACACCTCCTAGATTCTAGCCATGTGTAATTGGAATTGCTAATTCCAATCATCATATAATTTTTAGTGGAATTAAGAAGGCATCCATATTTCTACACTTTATTCAATGTGGCTCCCTCCATAAGTTTATTTGCAAAGCGGTTTCTTATTGACTTTAGCAACATGTTTTTAGGTTTTTTGCGCAGCTACATATTAAAAAAATTCAAAAAATTGTAAATATTTAGGGAAGAATTCTATTTTTTTTAAAATCAGCATATTTTGTGAAAAAATGCTGACATTTCAGCAATTATTCACAGTGTATTGCTGGTAGTAAAAATGAAAAAAAAGTGCAACAGTGTCTACAATTATTCTGAATAATTATTGATATATTTGCAACTATCTTACAATGTATTGTATATGTGTATTACTATGTGAAAAAATTGCTGAAATGTCAGCAATTATTGCAATTAACGACTTTTTTTATGCAATTTTTCTACAAATGAAACATATTTCATTTGTATGCAAAATTTTCCCTTGTTTTGATGATTTTTCTGCAATATTTCAAGATATAAATAAGTGTAGGTTTTGAATTTAAAATTTCGAAGCAAATCAGTAAAAATTGCATAAAAACTGTAATTTTTAGAAATAGCTGCTGCGATGTTTACAATTTTACTTAAAACTTTGATGGAACGTGAATATTTTTTATTTTTTTAAATCATTTTTTGTAGTTTTTTGCTTGAATACGAAGATGATTATGTGTTAAATTAAAACTTGAAGTTTGGCAAATTTTTACGTTGTTTTTTTGGTGATTTTCGAAAAACAAGAGTTCTTTGTATTTTGAAATCTAAACTGGACCTGAGCCAAACTGTTTGAGTTTACTAGATTGTTGCATTTGAGTTCTTTTAAATTTTATTACTATTATTATTTAAAATTAAATATGATAATTTCAAAAATATATGTTCGAAACAAGGTTGGCAAGCTCAGAATTTGTAACATCTCCCTCCAAAGTTGATGCTCCTAAGCACCGAGACATTAGTGCTTGTAGCGAAAACATTACACTTGTATTCATAGCATAGCACAAAAAATTGCAAATAATTGCGTTAGTGTACAGTAGCGCAAGCAGTAGTGCAAAGAAAATAATTGCACGTATGGTAAATATACATCTCAACGTGTTTGTATTCCGGACTTGATAATTATTATACATGACAAACATATCAATCTACTATCTGGATCACGACTAGATCTATATTTTGTATAGTAAATTACAATTGATGTAATGTCATGATATATTCTATTTGCACCTTTTTTTACATCATGCACACAGATAATGCACATGAACAAATAAGAGTAAAGTTTCACAAAAAACTGAAAGGAGAGAAAATAACGTTGCAAAATTGAATTTTTATATCGATTGAATGAAAACTGTACAACCGACGTGTATTGATGGAAAGGAAACCCTAATTTGTGCTTTGTAAATGAAATTGCAAAAGCAATTTGAGTCATGAGATAGATCAGATGCTTGAGAGGAAGCACTATAGTGAATACGGATGCTAAAAACACAAGTGCCTTTTTCTTTGAAACATTCTGGGGTCAGATTTGAGATGAATCCACATCAGATCCGTGCTTTAGTTCTTCCTTGAGCTGAAATCAGGTCGTATGGCTCTATAACCTTTAATTCTTCTCTTAATCTTATAAAGTTCTTAGCAGCAAGCGATTTAGTGAAAATATCTGCTTTTTGATGTTGAGTAGGAATATAATTGACCTGTGGATTCTTCTTTTGAACTTGTTCACGCATGAAATATATATATATATGTTTGGTTAGTGCTTGCTGAATTGGATCTACTGTCATATATATAGTACTCTAATTGTTGCACCATATCGTAGGCTTACTAGTAGGTAGTTTCAGTTTTTTTAGCAATGATTGTAGCCATAAAATCTCTGCTGTAGTACTTGCCACACCCCTATATTCGGCCTCAGTGCTGGATTTGGAAATAGTTATCAGCTTCTTTGAACACCATGATATTAAATTATTAGCAATATAGATGCAATATCCAGTCACTAATTTTCTATTATCATGATCAGCTACGCAATCTGGATCACTGTAGGCTGTAATGTTAAGGTCCTTGCTGGCTTTAAGTGTTAATCCATAGTAGATAGTGCCCTTTAAATATCTGAGGATCCTTTTAACTGCTTGCCAGTGCTCATCAAGTGGATTCTGCATAAATTTAGAAACTTTACTAACGCTAAATGCAATATCAGGTCATGTAATGGCTGCATATTGTAATGCACCCACTACACTTCTATACTATTTAATATTGTCTATAGATTCTCCCATGTTTTTGGAATAACGCTGATTAGCAATCATAGGTGTTGGTTGTGGCTTTGCCTCATGCATGTTAACTTTGGTCAGTAATTGTGAGATATACATCTTTTGGCACAAGTGTATGTTTGAATTTGATTGTCTTTTCACCTTTATGCCCAGAAAATATGCAATATCACCTAGGTCTTTGATGGAGAAAATTTCGTATAAGTGTTTTGATAGCTTTTTGATCTCTCCTTCATTGTTGCTTGTAATAATTAGGTCATCGACATATATAAGTATATAAACAATAACAGAATTACTAATTTTAGTAAACAAGGGTGAGTCAGATTTGGTAGGGGAGTAGCCCAGAGATTTCAGAGTTGTTTTGAGTCTTTCAAACCAAACTCTAAGTGACTGTTTCAGCCCATAGATGGCCATTTTTAATTTGTAGACAAGTATTGAATCTTGAGTGAACCCTGAAGGTTGTTGCATGTAAATCTCTTCCTGCAATAAACCATTTAAGAATGCATTATTCACATCTAAATGCTTAATTTTCGAATAATTATTTAAAGTAATAGTAAAGATTAGTCTGATAGTTGAGGGTTTAACAACAGGAGAGAATGTTTCAGTAAAATCAAAACCATACTCCTATGTAAACCCTTTGGCTACCAATCTAGCCCTGTATCTATTGATTGATCCATCGGGGTTTTTCTTTAATTTGTAGGTCCATCTACCCAAATAATATTTTTATTTTCAGGAGGATGAATCAGGTCCCAAGTATTATTACTGATCAAGGAATTGTATTCATCTCCCATTGCAGTTCTCCAGTGTCCATCTTTGATAGCTTGATTAAAGCTATTTGGCTCTTGATTGCTCATATCAGCAATATATGTCTTTGGTCTAAAGATGCCACTTTTTTCATTGGTTACCATGTGGTGACCAGTTTGAGTGTGAGGTGGAATGGCTGGTAAGTTTGCTTTAGATTGGTCATTATTGCTGTTAGAACCGTTCCCCTTATTATCATTTACAGAATGACTATTCTGAGTAGCTTCTAACTATCTGTCTGTATGTAAAATATACAAACACATGGTGAATGAGGCTGGAATGATAAACTGGAAATGGAAGAGAAGAGTTTGGAAAAGTGATAGTGCTGCTAAAGACAACCTACTACTTTGGAAAGTTTTATCGGGTGCACTTCATACAAGAGACAAGCTATTGCAGAGAGGTATCAAAGCCGAAGATCTATGCGTGTTTTGTTTGCAATATTCGGAATCAATTGACCATCTTTTTTTCGAATGCACTGAGATAAAAGATATGTTGTACTATTTTCTATTGAAGGCTGGACTGAATGTAACTACAGCAACCAATGCATTGCTTTGGAGAAAAATCTACACTGCGTCCGGTATCAAGGGTGCAAGGAAAAGAATGATAAACATGATTCTTAAGAAGTTCATGACCTGTTTGTGGCGTGAAAGAAATGTTAGAATATTTGATAGAGAAAAAAAGAAGACTATTGCTTTGATTAAGGTATGGATCTCTCAAGAAATTAAGCTTGAATTTGAACATGCGCAATTTGCTGTTGAGCCAGGAATACTGTTGCATTTTACTGTTTAACTTTTGTTTTTGTTTTATCTGTACTTTTTATTTTCGTGCTTCCTGTGTTTTGAAGTATTGTCTTCTCCGTTTTTCTTCATTATAATTAAATTTGTAATAGCTTTTTATTTTCTATCATTACTTCAATAAAAAAGGTCGGGGTCCTTCAAACCCAGTCGGCTATGCCAAAAAAAAAAACTCTCTGTCTGTATTCTGAGATATGTTATGTGACTGCATGGCGTGGTTAGGTAGCTCTGAGTTATCAGTCTGTTGAGTATCAACATGCTGATTGTTGTTTTGAGCATCATCAGCCTCAGCACCAATCATTTCTTCCCGCACATTTCCAAGGATTGGGGGTTCAGGTATAATAATTTTTGAATTATATATTTTGCTAGAAGTTTTCATATTAGACAGTTTATATGGAAACACTTTCTCCTCAAAAACAACATGTCTACTTGTATATATTCTGCCTTGAGAATCTACGCAATTATAACCTTTTTGATTATTACAATATCCAATAAAAGTATATGGCTTGGATTTGAAATCAATTTTTTTTGTGTTATATGGCTTATGATAAGGATAACACAAACATCCAAATGGTTTCAGATTTTTATAATCTGTAACACTGTATAGTTTTTCTAATGGGCTTATATCATTTAACAAAGTTTTGTTTGACATCCTATTGATCAAAAATACAGTTGAATTAAAAGCTTCAGGCCAAAACTTTAATGGTAATGGAGCTTGAGCTAACAGTGTTAATCTAGTCTCAACTATGTGTCTGTGTTTCCTTTCAACTAAGCCGTTTTGTTCAGACGTATGTGGACATGTTATTCTATGTATAATTCCTTTTTCCTGAAATAACTAGCAAGTGGTTTAAATTCTGATCCCCCATCAGACTGCACCGTTTTAATAGTATTATTAAACTGGTTTTCAACAAGTTTCACCAAATGTTTGACTGCATTTTGTGTATCAGCCTTTGATTTAAGTAGAAATAACCATGTATATCTGGTATAAGCATCAACAAAGGATACATAATATTTATATCCAAAGTCAGAATTTGTAGGTGCAACCTACCCCTATTAGATAAACCCTCTCATTTGATAAACCCTCTCATTTGAATTTCAGATCTAATCCTTCAGATCCGCAACCTACCCCTATTAGATCTGCAAATCCTTCATCATCTGGCGCCTCCTTTCCAGCGTTCACTAAGAAAGACTATGCATCCCTTTTTAATTCTTCCCTCGCAACGCAGGAGCCTATTAGCCCAAGCACTTCGACATTCCTAGGGATGGCATTCCACAGCAGATTCCAGAGACAGTCAGGTCTGAAGGTATGCCATACTGGAGCAATTTTTTTGGTGGTCTTTTTTCTAGATGGTAATTCTTCATACTCTATTGTGGTAAATTTCTTAAATCGTTTTTGGAAATTAGATGGGGAAGTTAGTATTAGATCGGATGGTATGCACTATGTTTTCAAATTCTCCAATGATTCAGATAGGGATTTTTTTTTTTGAAATCTGATCCTATTTTCATTAAAGGACGCATGTTCATCATAACTAGATGGAATCCAACAATACGAAATTCACAGGCACAAATCAAAAAAGTTCCAGTTTGGGTTCATTTTATTGTATTCCGATAATTCTTTGGACTTTATTGGGTATAAATTGGTTAGCATGTCATGTCGGGAGATTGATATGCTCTGACACTAGCACAGAAAAGCTTCAAAAATTTAGGTATGAAAAAGCATTAATTGAGATTTCCTCATATTTTGATCTTCCTGATAAGATAGTGGTAGGAGGTTTAGGTAAAGATTGCCCTTCAGTTAAATTATCCTATGATTGGAGATCCAAAATATGCACTGTTTGTAGGGTATTTGGTCATACAACTAGTAGTTGTAAGTTTAATATCCATGCAGAAGATAAACAGGATAAGCATGTTGAGGATCTTATTGATCATCATCGGCAATTTAATAGGAAAGATACTACTAATGCAAATCAAGATAATTAGAAATATGCTAATACAAGAAATGCTAAGTATTGGAGAAAGAAAGGGGTTCAGAATAGTAGTAAGCCAATTGAAAAGGATGTGACAAATGTTAATGATAATCCCTTTAATGTTCTGGAATCAAAAGCAGATGGTAACAATAGTCATGAAACTGCTGACGTGAATAATGTTAATAACGGTAATGATGTTGATCATATACATGTTAACACAGATAATGCCCTTGAAGCTGCATTAGATTCTGATACACCAGAAAGAAGTAATATTGATAAAAAGGTTTTAATAATGTGATTAACAATGTTGCCCAGTTTGTTGAAGACGCGGCTCTTCAGGGTAACATATTAGAAGGCCATAGCAATGAAACTGTGCAAACACCAAAGTCTTTATCTGGTAATAGCACTTCAAGTTCTTCAGATTCCTCACCAGACTTATCTAGGCCAAATACATCCATTTCTCCTGTCGACAATGGTTTGAAGCTTACCCCATCAGCTCATAATCCTTCACGATCACCAGTCTCTCCATATGCTAACTTGAAGCCTCCTCAAGATCTTACTTTACCTCCTCCAATGGTCACCGGTTGTGGTTTAACTTTTCCATAACTTAATACCTCTTTAGCTTCTCTATCTTCTGCAATTCCTATTAGTTCTCTTCCTTTTTCATCTAAACCCAAGAAGCTGAAAGGGAAATTCTGGGACGTCTCTAATTTAGATGATGGTAATGACTTCTTGCCAGAGGATGTGATGCCGCTTACCAGCAAGGTGAAACGACATACCAGGAAGAATCCTGGTCCCATGTTTGATCCTGTCTTAAATTGAGTTGTTAGTGACAACTTTACACGGTTATTGGTAAACTATGACGAGAACCTTTGCGGTTTGGAATTGGTTTACGAGGATGAATCATTGCCTGTTTCTTTCTTTACAATTTGGATATAGGAATTTTCTGCTTGGTGCTGCTGCTGTGATTCTCGTGTGATGTAGCATCTTCACCTTAATATGAATAATGTTGCATTAAGTATGCTTCATGTTTATTTTTGTAATCAGTATTGTTGCAAGTAATCTGTATTGCTTTTGCATTTTAAGTCGATGTAACTCTTGTTTTTGTGAATAATAAAATTTTCACTTGCCTTTCAAAATAAAAGAATTTGTAGGTGTAGGGCCCCACAAATCTATAGTTATCATTTCTAGAGGCTGAGTATAAACAGTAGACTGATTCTTACCCATTTGACAATACTTGCAAATGTATGGTAGATTTATATCATTAAAGGGTATCGTATTATCAACAAGAATTTGTCTTACAATATTAGCACTAGCATGGCCAAGTTTAAAGTGCCATGAATCAAAAGCAGAATAACTATCACTAGTATTATCTATTTCAACTGAATTGCAACAAGGAGCAGTAGTAGTAATATTATGATAGTTAACAATATTAAACTTGTACAATCCTCTAACTGCATCACCCTGCAAAAGAATATCTTTAGTTATAATATCTCTAACAAAACAGTGTGTAGGAAAGAATTCAAAGTACACTTTGTTATCTCTAGCAAATTGAGATACGCTGATCAAATTCTTCTTGATTCTAGGAACCCTTAATAAATTATGTAAAAAGAGTTTTCTCTAACTGTTTATACTTCTTTTATGTAACACCCCGTAATTTTAAAACGGGACATAAGAGATAATTAAAGAATAATTAATTATTAAAAGAAGAATTAGATCAAACGGGTTACGCCATTGCGTTCGTCTCGGAATTCTGCTTGAGATAGAGTCTGAGCTTGCGTAAAACGAATACCGTATGAAGAAGATATGGACGAACGAAGTTAGGCAGAAAAAACGGAAGTCGACCAGAATGCACTGGTTCAATTCACAAGTGTGCCAGTACAAAATTGCACTGGCGCACCTGCCAAGTGCGCTATACCGATCCAGCATAGAATTCTAGAGTGTTCTGTGATGATTTGTCTTCTTTTGAGTGGCCGGATGATGTGTATTTGAGCTGGGTGGTTCTGGTGGACTCCCAGTTCATCTAAGGGCTCTAAATAATCACAGACATCTATATATATGTAGCTAAACCTAAACCCTAAATCATAACCCTAAAACTATGGTGTCGTCATGATGTTCTTCTACATAGAATACCCTCTAGTGAATTTTGAAGGCCCTTTTGATGTGTGATAGGGTTAACTAACACAAGAGGGAAACACTTAACCAATGTAACATGACAAGTGGTAGGGTTAAGTCACACAAGAAAGCAACACTTAACCAATGTAACATGACAAGTGGGTAGGTTAAGTTAACTCAACTAGATTGACGACACTTAACCAATATAACATGATGAACGAGTGGGGTTAAATTAATGGGTAACACTTAACCAATATAATATGATGAATGAATAGGGTTAAGTTAATAGAAAACACTTAACCAATTACAACATGATTAATGAGAAGGGTTAAGTTAATAAGAAACACTTAACCAACATGACATGGCGTGTGGATGGGTTAAGTTAACTTGAATGGATGGATAACACTTAGCCAATTTAGGGGGTATACGAATAGACCCTAGAAAACCCTAGTAACTGGGACCCATTTCAGCAGTAACCCACATAGATGTATCACGATACCCTAAACTAGGCAGGGTGGGGCACGATTACCGGGCTGATTATAAGCGGTCAAAATAGTGGCAGGGGGTGCAGTAGTGTAGTTCCGACGGAGTATGGGCATGCACGTGCTCCGAAGTGGAAAGCAGGCACTGGGCATCAGTAGTATATATTGTGTATCTAGAATTTGTGTCGGGTTGTTATCATAGGGATTGATACACCTTATGGCGAGACTAGCACAGGGTATCTACACGCAAGAGACGACCGATTGACAGAGACATAAGGAAAAATAATACAAGTAGGGAGCCGATCCATAGGGTAGTAGGGGTACATCTAACATCTTCATGGCAATTAAGCTGATTGAGGTAATACCCTCATAGTAGATGTACACCTGAAGGCTACCACAACTGTGGGGTTGGGATCACCTTATTTTATAACACAGGATACTAGTTGGGACACTAGTAGGGAATACGGATCCTTTTTCACAGGATACTAGTTGGGACACTAGTAGGGGATATAGATCGTTCCATAAAAGACACTAGTTAGGATGCTAGTTGGGTGGTGTAGAGAAAATAGAAATCAGAGAAAGAACCGAAGCGCATTCATTGTATCTTACCTTATCATATCTAACGATCATCATTTGTTGTCTTGCTATGCTTATTATCATGGTTATGTCTGGTATTCAGTTTATTCTTGTCATGATCCTTTTACCTGTTTACATGCTGAATAATAACTGGACTTACCAGACTTATGTCTGGCCCGTTTTCTTTTGCCTTCTTTTCTTCCGCCCTCCCCCCCCCCCACCCCCCAGGTTCACAGGGAGGGAATATCGCCAGTTAGCTCAGTCTTCTTTCCAAGCTCGAAGGTAGACAATGTATTGCTTTGGACCCTCTTTTCCACTGCTATGGCTGGCTCATGCTTTATTGGGGAATATCATTGTCATTTTATGCTTCTTTATTTTGTTAAACAAGGCAGATGCTTTATTGTAATGGGTAAGGGTGTTTTGGTGTTGGAAAACAATCTTTGTACAAGCTATTTTACCAAGCTGTTGTTTTATCAATAAAGTAAAGTTTTATTTATTTTCCGCTGTTTAAATTTTGTCTATTTTGTAATTTATCTGTTCTATACACTTATAACGCTCCACTGAAGTTAATGCCTTCCCTTTATTGATAAGTTAATGCATTCCCTTTTTTGATATACCCTTATGAGGGTATGATGCGCGTATCGAGTCTTCAGCCTTTTAAGTCGCATCTTCTTGAGCTTCACATTCTTTTCTGTCTGCTTCCATAATTGAGTCCCTCCACCTTAGTACTTGTATAGTAGAGGATCCCATTATTGTCTCAAATCCAATTGGTGGTTCGGCTTGTCCACCTATGATTTGTTTGGATTTGGGAATATCTATATTAAGCGTTGAGTTTAGATGTAATGCTTACGATTTTGGTTTCATGGGCTATGGTTTGATTCTAGGGATGGATTGGTTATCTAGTAATGGCGTCGTTCTTAATTGTGAAAGGAGGGTATTTAGACTTTTGACTCGCCTCGGTAATACCCTCAAAATCTCGTGTAACCCTAGGGGTTCAGTGATGCTTAGCTACCTAGAATCTCTTGACGCATTCATCAATGATTTGAAATTTGTTCGCATGGTCCGTGAGTTTGATGACATCATTGATGAAGTTCGTGGTTTACCCCCGAGGCGCGAGATAGACTTTGCGTATCACGAGACGAGAGTTTGAGGAAGACAATCCTTGAAGAAGTGTTTACATGATACCGCGGAAGTAGTGGAGCCGAGCATGCTTAGGGAAGTGGAAGTGGAGCAAGATGCCATGATTAGACGAGCTCCTACATGCATCCTTGGATCGGAGGTCAAGAAGTTACACAACTGAGAGGTCAAGTGGTTAAAGTCCAATGGGGAGATGATTAAGGAGACGCGACTTGGGAGACGGAAGACAAGATGCGTACGCTGTACCCTTTCCTTTTGGAGGGTATGTTCTTAACTTCTCATTTTTCTATCGCTTTGTTTATACTTGTTCTATCGTTCAGTATGTCCTCTCGATTACATCTTCGATCTTTAGGCAGGAAAATCCTATGGTTTTAAACATGTGTTTGAGACATGTTATATTTGGTGGATGCAAGTGAATGCAAGTGTTTGCTAGTGGTTGCTCGTGGATGCATTTACACACACATTAGGCAATAGATTGGCTCCGTCACTTCCATATTGCATATGCATGAGTGGATTTTTATATATATATATATGGATTGAAACTTGAGGTGATATCATATGGATGATGCATTTGAATGTATGGTTGTGCACTTATATAGAAATGATATGTATCAATAGGGTTCTTTTGCTTACATAATGGATGCATGACACTGTCATGAATTGCATCAAGGAGGTCAACTGAATCAGTAGACCGCCTGATTTTGCATTTAGGTAAGGACATATACACACACTATGCATATGTTCATGAAAAACATTAGAAACCTTTTTAAGGACAATGGATGCGTGTGATTTAATGGTTGAGTAGATAGATGTTGGATGGTAGGATATACATTCTTCTTAACTTGGAGATTTCAGGGACGAAATCCTTTAAGGAGGGAAGAATGTAACACCCGTAATTTTAAAACGGGACATAAGAGATAATTAAAGAATAATTAATTATTAAAAGAAGAATTAGATAAAACGGGTTACGCCATTGCGTTCGTCTTGGAATTCTGCTTGAGAAAGAGTCCGAGTTTGCGTAAAGCGGGTAACGTATGAAGAAGATATGGATGAACGAAGTTAGGCAGAAAAACCGGAAGTCGAGCAGAATGCACTGACACACTTTGCAAGTGCGCCAGTACAAAAATGCACTGGCGCACCTGCCAAGTGCGCCCATACTGATCTAGCACAGAATTCTGGAGTGTTCTGTGATGATTTGTCTTCTTCAAAGTGGCCGGATGATGTGTATTTGAGCTGGGTGGTTCTGATGGACTCCTAGTTCATCTAAGGGCTTTAAATAATCATAAACATCTATATATATGTAGCTAAACCTAAACCCTAACATCATAACCCTAAAACTATGGTGACGTCATGATGTTCTTCTACATGGAATACCCTCTAGTGAATTTTGAAGGCCCTTTTGATGTGTGATAGGGTTAAGTAACACAAGAGGGAAACACTTAATCAATGTAACATGACAAGTGGTACGGTTAAGTAACACAAGAAGGCAACACTTAACCAATGTAAAATGACAAGTGGGTAGGTTAAGTTAACTCGACTAGACTGACTAGACTGACGACACTTAACCAATATAACATGATGAACGAGTGGGGTTAAGTTAATGGGTAACACTTAACCAATATAATACGATGAATGAGCGTGGTTAAGTTAATAGAAAACACTTAACCAATTACAACATGATGAATAATTACAACATGATGAATGAGAAGGGTTAAGTAAATAAGAAACACTTAACCAACATGACATGGCGTGTGGATAGGTTAAGTTAACTTGAATGGATGGATAACATTTAGCCAATTTGGGGGGTATACGAGTAGACCCTAGAAAGCCGTAGTAACGGGGACTCATTTCAGCAGTAACCCACATAGATGTATCACGGTACCCTGAACTAGGCAGGGTGGGGCACGATTACTGGGCTGATTATAAGAAGTCAAAATAGCGGAAGGGGGTGCAGCAGTGTCGTCCCGACGGAATATGGGCGTGCACGTGCTCCGGAGTGGAAAAGAAGGCATTGGGCATCAGTAGTATATACTGTGCATCTAGAATTTGTGTCGGGTTGCTATCATAGGGATTGATACACCTTATGGTGGGACCAACACAGGGTATCTACAAGCAAGGGAGGACCGATTGATACAGACACAAGGAAAAATCAATACAAGTAGGGAGCCGATCGATAGGGTAGTAAGGATACATCTAACATTTTCATGGCAATTAGGCTGATTGAGGTAAGACCCTCATACTAGATGTACACCTGAAGGCTACCACAATTGCGGGGCTGGGATCACCTTATTTTAAAACACAGGATACTAGTTGGGACACTAGTAGGGAATACAGATCTTTATTCACAGGATACTAGTTAGGACACTAGTAGGGGATACACATCGTTCATAAAAGACACTAGTAAGGATGCTAGTTGGGTGGTGCAGAGAAAATAGTAAATCAGAGAAAGAACCAAAGCGCATTCATTGTATCTTACCTTGTCATATCTAACAATCATCATTTGTTGTCTTGCTATGCTTATTATCATGGTTATGTCTGGTATTTAGTTTATTCATGTCATGATTCTTTTACCTGTTTACATGCTGAATAATCACTGGACTTACTAGACTTATGTCTGACCCATTTTCTTTCACCTTCTCTCCCCCCCCCCCCCCGGTTCATAGGGAGGGAATATCATCACTTAGCTCAGTCTTCTTTCCAAGGTCGAAGATAGACGAAGTATTGCTTTGGACTCTCTTTTCCACTGCTATGGCAAGCACATGCTTTATTGGGGAATATCATTGTAATTTTATGCTTCTTTATTTTGTTAAACAAGACAGATGCTTTGTTGTAATGGGTAAGGGTGTTTTGGTGTTGGAAAACAATCTTTGTACAAGCTATTTTACCAAGCTGTTGTTTTATCAATAAAGTAAAGTTTTATTTATTTTGCGCTGTTTATATTTTGTCTGTTTTGTAATTTATCTGTTCTATACACTTATGACGCTCCACTGAAGTTAATGCATTCCCTTTGTGAGTGACCTTAACGAAGGTGGGGTGTTACATTTTACCTATATGAGAAATATTTATGCACTTACCATTCCCCATAGATATAGATTGATTACCTTTGTATTCTCTATTGCCAAGATTAAGATTTTCAAGATTATTTGTTATGTGATTGGTAGCTCCAGAATCAGGATACCAGTTATCATCGTTTATATGATCAACTTTTGCACTTTCACTTTGATTTCTGGATGATTCAGGTTGAACAGCTGCATCACTTTGAGTTTGAACAAGGTTGACACTTGGATTTGATCCCCTCTGAGTTGTTGGATTCTGGTTTACTGCATACTTTGCATTAAACCTGAAGAAGCATCTTGGTGCCATATGTCCAACCTTCTCGCAGATTTGACATTTTGGCTTATTGTTGTTGTCGATGTTCCATCTGCCTCTTCCTCTTCCTCTGCTTGGTTGGCTACCTCTTTGAAAGGTTTGTTCATTCTTGTAAGCTTGATTTTTGTTTCTTGAATTGCTTGCAGCGTAGTTGGCAGTGAATTCATTTTCTTGTGATCTTTTGCTGTCAAGTCTTGCTTCATGTGATTGGAGAATAGCATACACATCATTTGAAGATGAGAATTTTTTTGAGATGCAATAATAGCTTCAACAGCTTCATATTCTTCACTTAAACCACTCAAGATACATAGAATTTGCTCTGAATCCGACAATTTATGACCTGCAGCCTCTAGCAAATCACATATTGATTCGACTTTGCTTAGATATTCACGCTTGGGTATGTTATCTTTCTTAATCTTATGCAATTGTCACTTATACAACATGTTTTTTGCGTAAGATTGATTATTAATAGACTTTTCAATAGCTTGCCATATTTCAACTGCACTTTTGCATCCAATAACTTTTGGTAGTAACTTTTCACTGGTTGATGATAATAACCATGCTGAAATCAGTCTATCTTGCCTATGGTACTTGCCGTATTCTTCATTGGCAATAATATTGTTAGAATCATCTGTGATGAATTTTTGCGGTACTGTGATTGTACCCAAAATAAAACCTTCGAGTCCATATCCTTATATGGCAGTTTCGATCTGCAACTTCCACAAAAGATAATTATTTTCGTCGAGTTGAATGGTAACAAGTTGAGATTGAGGACTAACTACACTTTTTACTAATTTGTCTGCAGCTGTCCCTATGGTATTCGACCCAGCAGATGGATTTGATGTCGCTGAAGAAGTGGTAGTAATTACCGTGATGATGATTCAGTGATCTCTCTTGAAGAACAAAGAGCAAGAATTGACTATCAAGAAGAACAATAGAGTGCACTAGACACATTGATGCAACCAGAAGTACCCGAGGATGATGAGGAAACTCTGACTTGTGTTGCTGGTAAGGTACAATGGTGTTGAAATGCTTTCGTGACTGACTTTCTTGATATTTCTTTGTTACTAGTTGATTGCTGCGATGATGCAGCCACTTGATTCACACTGGCGAGGCATACAATGTGTGCAACCGTGTTGAATCTTGATTTGGCACGGCACTAAGCAGTAATCAACACCCCACTTCGATGATGAAGCTTTTCTAAGGAGGGGATAAACAATTCAACACAGGGTGCTGAAAAGATGATCAGGATCAGTTCATTAAGGACAGTTTCTACGTTGTTGAAGAATAAGTTTTGCCTTTGATTGTTGAATCTAGTTCTTCTTCCACATTGAGTGAATTTACCATTTACATTCATCAATACTTGGGCAAATATTAAAGCGAACACCAATGTTGCTTTTGCAGATAATAGCTTCATTTTTTTGCTTCTTCAGAAGTTTTCACTTATATATTCTTCTAGTTTGCTGCAAAAGAATTTGTAATGCTGTGTGGTTATACAGATTTGTGAAGCTATATCTATTTATAGGATCAATATTACGCGTTTGCTTATGATATGTGACCTGGAAATGGTTATATATGTTTTTGGCTGTTTTGCATCTTTTTATTATTATTATTTTGGTTGCGAAGACTGATTCATATTTCATATTTACATAGTGCATAGAGCATGAGTAAGAATCATTCTATTATTCTAATACATGGTTCTTTCTTGTGCAGCTTCAAATAAACTTATGTTAATTACTTTATTTTCTCTAGTTTTCCTAACTATTTTGGCTTCTTCATTTTGTTTCTTGTTATGATTGTTGAAAAGTTTTTTTAATTTGATTTGTCGGATGGTGTAGTTGAATTAGTCAACAATTATACTTGGTCTTAGCTCCTAATTAATTATGTTTTATGTTAAATTAAAGTTTGTTCTTTTGAATTCAGGTTAATTAGGATTTTGTAGTTGTTTGATCTCCATGGTTACACATGGGCCTAACAGCTGCAACTTAATTTCGTATGAATATGTCAGCTGGAATGCTGAGGAGGATACTTATCCTTACAAAATGTCATCAAACATATGTAGACAATACTTCTTTTCATATATTTTCCAATGCTTCATGATCAAGGATGTGTGTTGGTGGGGGCGTGAAGTTGGTAAAACAAAATCTGTTTATCTAACCCAGCCAGCTAAAGTAGTAAAACTGCATGCTTTAACTATGTAACAGCGCAAGACATGCATACTACTTGGATACCATGGTCTATCGTTTTGGTTACGATATATAACCACTGGATTTAGTATACACAAACAAATTTAGTGATACTTAGCTACGAGATTTCAGGAAAGATATTTTAGTTTGCAGGGGAATGCATCCTATTACCGACTAATATTGTTAAACCAAAAAAGAGCTACCATTAATAAAAAAATTATTCTTCCTCGTCTCAGCTTGAAATCGAATGGTTATATCCATGTTACACTTGGATGCAAAGGGAAAATTTGTTTTTGCTGCAGTCTGGTATCTGATGTATGGTTTAGGAGTACACAAACAATCTTTAACATTGGGATGAAACCGAAAATATAAACTCAAGCAGAACTAAGTCTCAGTGTCCTTTTTAATTCTGCTATTATCGTGCAATTTTCAAATAGTTCCAAAGTTTGTAATTTTTATAGTGTGTGATCAGTGGCGTAGCCAGGATTTTTTGTTGACGAGGGCACAAATAAAATTTTTAGAGCACTTCATCACCAACAGCAACCAAAGCAGGAGGGACTTTATACGCAGACGGACAAACCAAATGTGCATATGGATGTGTTTGAGGAGTTGGGAGAGGAAATTTTCACTGGGCAAGAAACTGTCTTTAGCTTATCACTTTCAGGAATGAAGTAGATGGAGGATCAGCTACTATGTTTGCTTTGTTAGATGTCTGAAGGTTCAAAAAACCTGGTCTGAAATTAAATATACTAGCTAACGGAGACTTGTGTGGATGTTAACGTTTGCTTGGAGTAAAGGGGAAACACTTGAAGATTTTACATGCTGTTCAACCATTTTGGCTCCAACTTCTTCACTTTGTTTCTACAGATTTTTCCGCCTACAATTCATCCAGCAGATTCAAATGTCTTTGCTATTATTGCTTGCAAATGTTTGGACAATGAAATACAGATGCTTTTACTAACGTGGCTGCTTGTGCTTGCTGCAATACCAATACTAGACTGCAAAAGTTTGAAAAAAAAAAAATCAAAATCCTGGGAAGGGCACGTGCCCTCCCCATGCTGAACGTGGCTCCACCACTGTGTGTGATCATATTATGTTGAAATATTTTGATCGGTTTTTTTTTTTTTTTTTTTTTTTTGAAATTTTGTATTTTAATATATATATGTGTGTGTATGTATATGTATATATATGCTTTTACATCCTTAGTAGTACAACTCACAACAATTGTCAGACTACTCACTCTGTAAAGCTCACTCGTACGAAGACTCTGTAACAACTAAAGATATAAATTCAACAAACAACATATATATATATATATATATATATATATATATATATATATATATCTCTAATATAAGACCAATTCAAAAGAATGCTACAAGACCATAATGAAATAAGACTTTCTCCTGACTACGCTCTCCACGCTACTATCCTGAAGACGCACCCTGACCAGAACAAGACAACGACTCCAACTTCTTGAACTTCTTCACTTTCTTCTTTTTCCCATCCTTTAATTTACAATCAAAGAATTACAAGTAGGATTTTCGATTACTCTTGAGTCTGTAGTAGCCTGAAATTCAAAAGTCTCTTTATCGGACCTGTTCTTGCATGCTGGCTTAGTTCTAGCTGTATTCCAAGTTAATGGCTTATTTCCTATGTTCATCTCATCTGGTAAGGACACATCATCATCATCAGTAGTCAAAAAAGAAATGTCTTTAGGTGTATGGTTATATTTGGCATGCGACGTCAACTGCAAGTGTTAATTTGTCCGTGATCCACTCGGTCAGACCTTAGGTCCAGCCATACACATGTACTCATTAGACTGTTGCTCACAATCTTAGTGCAAGCCATGTATTCTATTTGAATATACAGTCATTCTTCCGAATATTATGCTTGAATAATTATTGCCTGCAAACATGTACATGACTCAAGTGTAAGAATATTTTGATGTTCATGTGGCCCATGTGCCTTGTGGTTTAATTGTGAGAATTAAGTTCATAATATGTATTGAAATTTTAACATTAAAGTCAATATCGTGATGGATCGGTTTCGATTAAAGTTGTTAAAATTTGGGGTGTTTATTGTCCATCTTCCCTTGCCTAATTATGTTTAATATGTTCCTTTTATGTTGAAATAGCATTTGCAGTTCTTTATACATAATGTAGTTATATAACTGCTGCAATCTTGGACTCTTTTGAATTCGAAAATCAAACACAACAATGCATATAAAAGGGAGCATCTTCTTTTCTCATGACATAACTGCAATATAACAGTCTATAAAACATACTGGCCGTTCTTTCCATCAAGAAAAAAAAAGAACAAAAAAGAGAAAGGCAAAGGGAGGAAAAGAATCATTAGCAGTGACAAGACTGACATCAGCATGGAATCTGGTTAGTGATTCATATCCAATTATATAAAATAATTAATGCTTGAATTGTGTTAAGTTTAAGATCCCGTTAATTTATTTTTTGTTTTGGAATGATTCATTAATGAAAATAAGAAACAGTAAAGATTTCATTAATGGAAATCGAAAACAGAATTTTGGCTACCAATTATTTCATCAGTGGAAATCAGAAACATCAAAGATTTCATTGATGGAAATCAAAACACAATTAAAGGCTAATAATTGGTATCAGAGCAGTTTAGACTTGACATAATTTGCCAATTCACATATTTATTGCTTTCTTTTAATCTGTCAATAATAACAGTAGAATCCCCTTTAATAATTCAAGTATGTATATAAAATAAAACATAGGATCATTTTATATATAAATATATTTAAGTATGGTGTGCCATATATGTTAAAGTATTTAATCAATGGATTGAATTGTCTGTAGTTTGATGGAATAATTGACTTTAACATGTTCAAATTTCCTTTGTTCACACCAGTTAGTTATATATGTAAATATATTTATTTACGCTTGAAATCAACATCAATGGGAATAACGACTGAAACGGTAGGATCATTTAATTCAAATTGTATTGATTGTAATGATGAGTTAAATTATTCATGCCATTAAAGGCTGTTAATCAGTCTGTTGATTTATTTATAGTATAGTGTGAATTCATTTTTTGTTTCTTGTGCAACTTAGTCACCAAAGTGGGCAAGTCATATTGAAATACAGAAATTTGAATTGAGTAAATATATTTAATTGTTTATTACAAATAAGATGATATTAGATGACATTAAAAGTTTAATTGAACAATTGATTTTATTGACTACATTCTAGGAGATCACCCAAAGGTGGATCTCTCTCTAATCCTCTATTACTATCCTTCGAGTCTTTTCTTCGAGTGGCGGGGATTAAAAAAGTTTGCCACCGTTCTGTTACAAACTTAATAGACCCATGGTAAGGTCATCTTCTAAGCCTGGAAAGCATCCACTTGAAATGTCTCTTAGGCTAAACCCACTAACAACATGCATATCATTGCTGCAATACTAACGCCACTACTTTGCTCCTTTCATCTGATTTTGAGTGTTTCTTCCCAGTAACTTAGTACTGAATTTTCCATTCTAATCGGCTTCCAGTAGAGGTTACTGGATTTTACGAAAGGACTACTGCTTCCTTTCTTCAACACAGTAGCAACCCATGATCAAGTATATGCATTCGAATAATCCCTTCGATTTCCAAGAAGACTCTCTATCAACCACTATGGACCTTTATCTATCACCTACTTCCCAGAATCATAAAAAGGGTTCACATGATCTTGAGAACCAATGCTAGTAAAAACCAAGATAGTGGTTGACTAGTCTCTGAAATACTAGATCGTGTAGAGCCTATAGTCTTCACATAATCACATAGTTGCTTATTCTCACCAACTTCAACCGAAAAATTCTTATTGAAAATAGTGAAAACTGTGTAACATAAATCTTCAATTTACTCCCATCCGAAGGTGTAAATTGGGCTGTCAAAAGGAATACAGCAATAAGATTGTTCATCAAAGCTTATGTCTTCTCTTATCTGTTGGAAAGTAAAACAGTTTGCACAAGAAGAACCAAAGAGCACGTTATTCATCAATACCCGCGGTCTCCAGTAGAGTCCAAGCATATGAATCTGCCTTAGCATCTTAATATGTCATAAAAATTCTACAATCTCCATTTGAGTTTACTGTTGCTTCAATCCTGAAATAACTTAATTCCTGTAACCCAATTTTGATTTCTGCAAACTCTAACGGTCATCTTGTCCAACAATCAACTGATTTAGGTTCTAGCGAAGTATAAATAACTAGTATTGTCAAAAGGAAGCCCAATATTGAACAATTAAAAACTATATGGTTATCAATAACGTTTGAAATCGCAATCTTGAATTGAGAACAACACAGAGATCTTACCCCTTTTAAATCGATACTGACTTTAGCAAATGAAATTGTTTAGAAGATCGGTTATTTGGAGTCAAAGTCTTCGACATAAGATTGAAGAAGTTGAAATTGGTTTCGCTAGAAGAACCTACTCTGGTCTCTTGATCAACTCAGGTCGGAAGACGCCAGATCGATTTAAAAAAGGGACGAGGAAGACGACTATTTCCTGCGAAGATCCAAGGCTGTGTTTCATTCTCGTTACTCAATACTTACGCATATTAGATTTGTGAAATTCTTGCGCATAAGGACGAACGGTTTTGAGGCAGAAAATATGTGGAAGATGAGATCACTTGTTTTCGCCCTCTCCCCGTGTGTGTGTGTGTGTGGTGGGGGGAGGTGGATCATTGAATACAAACAATAATATTAAAATGGACTAGTCATTATATATAGGTTGAACAGTGTATGTATATCCAATGATTGCATATTTATTTAACATATGTATATTATGGTTATCTGTTAAAGTATATTTAGATTTTAGCATCAATGAATGTTTGTATTTAAGCATTACCCAAAGGTTACTTGAATGCATATTTTAAGTTAATATAATATTTATAATATGTATCAAGTTCTCAAAGCACTAATAGATAAGCATTTATAAAAGTTTGCAGCTTCATCTAATATGTTTGCAACCGCTAACCCTGTCCTGAAGTTCAGTGAGCTTAACTATGATGAATGGTCCGAACATATCCGGTTTACACTGGGTATAATGGCATTGGACCTTGCAATATTAACAGAGGAACCTCCAGCCGTCACAGATGACAGCTCTGAGACTGCAAAGTCTCATTATGAGGCATGGGAGCGTTCTAATAGGTTGAGTTTAAACCTCATAAGGATGACAATGGCTGAAAGTATTAAGCCATTTATGCCTAAGACAGAGAATGCAAGGGATTTTATGCGTATGATTAAGGAGTGTTCACAATCGGATTTGGCGGACAAGTCAATTGTAGGAAGCCTCATGTGTCAGCTAACTACAAAGAAGTTTGACTGGTCTCTGCCCATCCATGATCATGTAACACATATGTCTAACTTGGCAGCAAAGTTAAATACCATGGGATTGGAAGTTAATGAAGCATTCTTGGTTCAATTCATCATTAACTCTCTACCTGTTGAGTTTGGTCAGTTTCAGGTTAACTACAACACCTTCAAGGATAAATGGAACTTTCAGGAATTGAAGGCCATGTTGGTTCAAGAGGAAGGGAGATTAAAGAAGATGAAGGATCATGCAATTCATCTCATAGGTCATGATGGTGCCGGCAGCAGTAAAGGAAAACCAAGTAAGAAGGACAAGAAGAAGGACAAAGCATCCATAAAAGGACCTGAAGGTCAAATCCGGAAGGAGAAGCAGAAGTGTTTCTTTTGCAAGAAAATAGGGCATTTCAAGAAAGATTGTCCAAAAAGGAAGGCTTGGTTCGAAAGAAATGTACACATTATAGTTTGGTTTGCTTTGAATCAAACCTTATAGAAGTTCCTAATTCCAAATCCTCCTATGATTGATATTTATGATTTGAAGTTGTTTTATACACTATGCACTTATAACAGTATCAAATGATTTGTTTTAAACGTATCAAGCATTCTTGGCTATTATAAGGTAAAAACCCTATCCCTCGGCTTGCGTTGCATTGTGTGATAGGATCTGGGTCTTATAATAGCTTCATTTTTCTTTATTTAGCATTGCGCTGTTGTTTTATGCACTGGTATTCTTGGGAGGAAACCAGTTCCGTGTTATACGGCGTGGTCCCTTGATTTACCTAGCTTTAAAAATAAAGATTAACTGTTTTAGTTCTCACACCAGTCACATGACTGACCTGGAGTTTATTGTTTTAACCTAAACTCTGGGTGCCCTTATTTTGACACGGGCAGCTAGTAGTTTTGGTTTTGCAGATTTATATTCATAGGATCCTGGTTTACAACTGGAACGATTTCTGGAAAGCTTTGTATCCGTATATCTCTTCTAGTTGTGTATTGTATTATTTTCCGCTGCTATGTTTTAAAATGTAATTTAAATCTCTGATATTTCTATGTAATATTCATTTGTACTCTGTATATTCTTGTAATCTGATGCATTGTTGTTATATACAATGAAATGTCCTTCCATCTACGTTCTGTTGTGGCTTGTTCTCAAACGATCAGGGGTTTCGAACGGTCTAGATCGGTTTAGCGACTGATTCGGATCGAGCGAAATTCCTTTTTGTCACAGAAGAAGAGTATTTTTTAATTGTGTTTGTCATGGTTTCCTGGCGTCGGTATATATAGCCATTGAGAGATGTATCCATTGGACAAGCGTTGCAACTATTAATTATTACGGCCAGATCCGCTCAAACTTAGATAGATGCGCCCTTTAGATTTGCAACGCTATGAAGCGTTGCGAAGTAGGAAAACCCCACATCGGTCGACCGCCAAATTGTCACCGGTCGACCGTTTTTAATCAGAAGCCAAAACAGTAGACTGGTTGAAATTTGGCCTGTCGACTGGTTGGTTTCTGGGCTGTTTTTCCTGGCCCAATGGATCATGAGATCCCACGAGCCCCAAGGCCCATCTTTTGACCTTTTAAATATTTAATATGCATGTTATGTTCATGCATTGTCTCATCTTTCTTCTCTTCTTTGTTTTGTTATTATACATCATGCCTTTACATATATAAAGAAAACCCTTTACATTTTTCATGATGTGGGACAAAACATATTTGCCCATTCCTTCTTTTATCCTTCATTCTCTTCAAATAATACCCAAACTCAAATCATTTGTTTTGAAAATTTTACAACAATCTCCCCCAATTTACAAAATAAAGATATAAATAAAAAGGACGGCTGAATCACTAGTGTGACTTCCTAATACCCAAGTGGGATCAAGCCTATGTAGTTCTAAGATCAAGTTTTGCATCATCGTGGAAACAACACATAAATAAAAGTATCTTTTGTATTTGAACTTTTACTTAGTGAAAACCATTCAAAGTTCTATCGAGATTCTTTGGTGAACGAATCTTGAACCAAGTATCCCTTAATGATAAAACCGGAACAATCACACATGTTGTATTCCTTAGTTAGAGTGTTCTGTATTGCTCAGCACGTTAATGGCCATGTGCTTAAATCCTAGCTCATGAGTCTACTTAGAAAGCAGTCATACTTTCCCAGGAAACATGTAACAACCCAGAATTTTGGGGGAAATTTAAAAATTTATTTTAAGTTATTTTAATGAGTTTTTGATATTTGAAATTATTTATTTTAAACAATAACGACCAAAATTCTATTTTAATCGAAGTTAAAATGAATAAATTTTATTTAATTATAAAAGGAGTTTAAAACAGCGCTGCAGTTTGAAAATTTGATTTTGAACTTTGACTGACTGTACAGGATTCAAAATAAATCAGAATTGAGTGAAACAAAAAATATTTAAATCTGTTTAATCATATCTTTCTAACGAATTTGAAAAATTGAAATTTCACTTTAGAAATAATAACTTATGTCCGGTTTAAAAATTTGAAAAGTCGCTGTAGAATTTAATTATATTTTAATATAATATTTAGCCCTTAAAAATAGTCATTTTTCAAACAGTCTCAGAATTCGACGAAATTAGTTTTGTTAGGACCGTATCGTCATAACAAAGCCAAATATAATTTTTTTGTAATTTTAGAGTCTGTATGTGACCCTGGTAATTTAAAATGTACGTTCAAATTTAATAATTAAAAGACTTATAATTAAATTTAGAGAAAAACATATCGTAACAGCCGAATTGGGTTACGAAACATATTCCATTGTGTCCGGGATGGAGGTTTTTTGCTAGCGGTGTCACTCGTTGGGTTTGATTTGGAGTTAATAGCGATAGAGAAAAAAATGAAATTAAAAAAGGAAGGGTATACAGTATAAAATACGCTTATATATATCATACGTATAAACCCCAATACACCGTATTCTTCTCAGCCGCCTCCCTCAAAATCAATGGCGAAGAACACACCGAATTTCCCCCTTTAATATTTCTCAATCCACTTATCGATTCAAGGTAGATATAGGAAGAATTCTATAGAGATTCTCGAGATCTCTGATTCTATACGGGTTTGATCCCCTTTCGTTGCACCTCCACCACGATCAGCGAGCCCAAACTCGCGTTGTTCATTGGCAAAGCTCCACCTTGGGCGGCGTGCGAGCTGGACAAAAGGGGGAGGTTCGGGGGCGCCTTCCTGAGCCTGTCGGCGTGGATACATCAGATCGAACTCAAGTGCTTAAAATTTCAAACGAAATCAAAACCTAGGTTTCGATCAAAGTAGCAAATACTGTCGGCCTTGGGTCTGAGTTAAGAAGAAGGGGTATTTCTTGTTTTATTTATTTAATTAATTAATTTAAATTATCACCAACACATAAATGATCGTATCTCGTTCGTTTCTTATCAGAATCGAACGAAACTGAAAGCATTGGACTCGTATGGATCAGATCTACGCTATGAAGCTAACTAGATCTGAAACAGAGCAAATCAAGATTTGAGGAAAATTTCAAATCTGAATTGATTGGTGAGATTTCTATATTTAAAAATAATTAAAATATAATTATTTCTCGTATTTAAATTTAATGTGTGTATGTTGATCTATGACGTATGATATTGCTATAGGTGGTTATTCGTGATTGGATTTGGTATTGTTGAATTCTGTTTTGTTGATATGTTGATTTAACGGATTATTTTTGTTGAAACAAAAATATTATATTTGTTGAAACAAAATAGAAAATAAAAACAAAATATTCATTTTGTTGAAATTAGAAGCGACAAAATAAAATGTCATTTGTGATGTGTTAGAATTACCAAATATAAAAATACCATTTTTATTGTTAGGATTGTAAAATAAGAATATCATTTTTATGTTATATTAGAATAAAAGGATCATGCCATGTTAATTAGAAATGTCGTTTGTTTAGAATAAATTCATGTGAATTAGAATTTTCTTTTATTTTGTCACTGGAAATGTTAAAAACATCACTTATGTTAATAATGTTAACAACATTATTTTTGGTTAGAATTCTTACATTAGATTATAAACCTCACTGTGTTAGAAGTCTTATATTAGAATTAAATAAACATTTTTGTTTATGACATGAACATTAGAGAAGATAAGGAAATTAATATCACATTTTTATTTGTGACATGTAAATCATTAGAAATGAAGGAACAATAAAAAAAATTAAATTACATTTTTATGGTAGTGTAATTCATTAGAAAAGAATGACAATAGAAATTACATTCTTATTTAATGTAATTAAAGAAGAAGAAAACATTCATTTTTGGTTATAGTAAAAAGAAAACATTCATCTTTGTTTGTGATAAGAAGAAAATTTACATTTTCCTTAATATGATAAGATAAAAGAAAATTTACATCTTTCTTAATGTAAATTAAAAAGAAGATTTTGTCACTAAAAAGATTAATTACATTTTTATGTAATAATAAAGATAAAATTTTGTCATTGAAATGAAAATTACATTTTTATGTAATTAAGAAGTTAAGATTTTGTCATTAAATTTATATTTTAATGTAATTAAAAAAAAGATGAGATCTTTACACCGTAATGTTAATTTCATTTTTAATGTAATTAAAAAGAAGATTTTTACTTTGTAATAAAAATTACATTTTTAATGTAATTAAAAAGATGAGGATTTTACACTGTGATGTTAATTACATTTTTAATGTAATTAAAAAGGATATTTTTGACATTTTAACCACAATTACATTTTTAATGTAATTGGGAAAATGAAGATTTTTGCACCATAAGAACAAGTACATTTTAAATGTAATTAAAGGATGAAATTTTGACGCTGCAAAAAAATTGATTACATCTTTATAGAATAAAAAGTTAGGCTTTGAAACCGATATATTAATTTTATTTGTAGTTATTGTAAAGAAAAGGAGTTTGAAATATTAATTACATTTCTAATGTAATTAAAAGAAGGAATTTTCAATGTAATTATAAGAATGTGACTAAAAGAATAAAATTTAACATTGAAATATAATTTACATTTTTTTTATTATGTAAATAAAAGAATAAAAGACATGAAATTTATACCGTATGAAAATTTCATTTTTATGAAATTAAAAGACATGAAATTTATACTGTATAGAAAATTACATTTTTATGTAATTAGAAGGCATGAAATTTATACCGCATAAATAGAATTAAATTTTTATTTGTAATTACAGAAATAGAATTTATATGTAAAATAGAATCACATTTTTATATGTAAGTTAAGAGTGAGGATTTGCATTAAAAATAAAACTACAATTCTATATGTAATTAAAGAATAGAATTTTACACTGTAAATTGAAAGACAAGATTTAACATGTAATTTTAATTACATTTTTAATGTAATTAAAAAGTAGAATTTGATGTTGTAATTAAAATCACATTTTTGTATGTAGTTAAAGAATAGGAATTTGTATGGTAAATAAAATATTGATTATAGAAATTTTGCGATGCTATTTTATTTCTATTTCTTATGTAAACAAAATGAACATATTTAAGGTGAGAACTTTGTTCACATTTTCTATGTAACTAAAATGAACGCATCTATAGTGAAATTTTATTCACATTTCTTTTGTGAATAAAAGGAATAAATTTAGCGATGAAATTTTATTCACATTTCTTATGTGGATAAAAAGGACAAATTTTGCAATCACATTTTGCTTACATTTTATGTTTAGAATAAGGAATAGTAAACTATTTGCATCTAGGAAAATAAATAAGAAAAGGAATAAAAAAGAAGAGGAGAAAGAAAACATTTATTCACATGTAGTGTAAATAAATAAGAAAAAGAGATGTTTTTAATGACATTTTCTGTGCATCAAGAAGAATGAATTGAAAGTTACATTTTAATGATTGTGCGCTGTTTGTTTGGTTGATTCATTGCTCTTATATGTTAATGACCTGTAGTTTCGTTGGAATGAAAATGAACTATTTTTATCAAAATAAAAAAAAATAGTGGTAAATAATAATGTATGAAATAATTTAAATGATAATTATACGAAGATTATTTGAAAAGACCGAGTTATACTCATTTCAAATAATCATACGACGTTTTAAATGGAAGAATTGAAGACGGCGATTGAAGACCGACGATCTTCACATCGAATGGGTAACTAGTGTTGAGGCCCTTGATTGATTTTCTCCCAAGACGGGGCTAAGATGGTAGTTATCCGGACGTAGTGTTGATTTGTACGGATTTGGCTTTCGCCCAGACCTAGAGCATAAGCTTATAAATGGATGTGTGTCTGGCGTTGAATTTTGTTCTATGTAAATTGATTTCTGTTAATATACGACCGTTGGTGGCGGAGAATTTATTCTCTTGCTCAACACCTTTAGAGGTTGTGTATTAATAGTTATCAATCGCATGGCGTGAATTGTCAACGTGGCACGCTAAGATGAAGATGATCAAGGCTTTGTTGAAAAGCAGGCCTTGTGGTATGACGTGACTTCGCGAACCTCACAACCCGGTATGAACCTAAAACTGGAGAAAGGAAACCAGGGAACTGGACATATGTTAGTTTCTAGCTAAAAGTTGTGTCAGGTTTTTACACGGTCTGGCATTTTACTTATGTGGATGATGGACGACGAGGCCTCGGATATGACATGGAGTCCTTAGTGGCTCATATTTATGCCCCAAAGGGCAGGCTAACATATAGTTTACGGTATTGCCAATCAATGATGGATGACCGACCCTGCTGATCCAAGGTGCAGTTGCGACTGTATCCTGAGGCTGGGGCTAGACAGTCTCGAACTCGGTAAGGACTATCTTTTGCCTTGGTTCATGATGGAAACCCAACTTCCAATACGAAACTTTACGGTTTTAGTTGTAGAACCTAGTATGGCGACATGATATTATGGTACCCATGCCATCTAGGATTGATACATTTATATTTGAAATTTATTTCTACATTATGCACTTATATAGTATGAAAGAGAACTTTCGCTTATCAAGCATGTTTAATCATCATAAGGTAAAACTCTATCCTTTGGTTTGTGTTGCGTTGTGTGATGGGACCTGAGTCTTATGATGATTTCATTTTTCTAAAAAGCATTGCGTTGTTTAACGATTTACTTTAATTTATGCACGACAATTCATTGGAGTAAACCCGTTCCGCGTTAGCTGCGTGGTCCTTGGATTTGTCTTATTGTTATTAGTGAAATTAGTTAAGAATCCTCACACCAGTCCCATGACTGACTCGTAGTTTGTTTCACATTGTAAACTCGGGTGCCCTCTTTTCCACACGGGAAGTCGAGTAGCTTTTTGTAGATATTTATCTTTTGAGCAGGATTCTGGATCGAAGCCTAAAGCTGTGTCCAGAGCATAGTTGTCTTCCGCTGCCTTAGTTATTTTATTAGCGCTGCAATGTATTAAAATATTGTAATTTATCTTCCGCTGTAATTTTATTCGCTATATCTGATGTAACATTATTATAATGTTTATAAAAGTCTGTTGTTATTGTTCAGATGTGTTTTAGCCCAAAGTAAGCATATCCGGCGATTTCCCGCAAGGGCGATTTTCGGGTCGTTTCAAAACAGCTTGATTTCCATACTCATATAGGTAAGTCACTTACGGTGTTTCTACGAGACACCTTTTAGGGTTTCTAGACTTATTAAGGATATTTATCCATCCTTTGTTCATGCAGAATCCAACACTAAATATTATGAGATTATTGATTTAGTGTTCCATAATCATTTCCTTAACTTGTTGGTACCCATTGAACTTTGTCTACCCTTTTCAAGACACAAGTTGGGTTTCTGTTAAGGATGATCAATCTTCATTCACAGACCTTAGTCCCATTTCTTTTGACTTTATAGAAACCATAGCCTTTGGAAGACTCTTCGCAAGTAGGTCAGCCAAATTTTTTCTTTGTTTCTATGTAGTCAATAGTTATAACTCCACTTTTGAGTAACTGTCTCACCATTTAATGTCTTAGACTCTCATGTCTAGACTTCCCATTACATGTCTTATTAGAGACATTATATATCGTTGCTTGATTATCACAGTTAATTAAAACTGCTGGAGATGGCTTCTTCCATAATGGGATTTCTACTAACAAATTTCTAAGCCATTCCGCTTCTTTACATGCGTCTGCTAATGTAACTAATTCTGACAACATAGTTGAATCAGATATACAGGTCTGCTTCTTGGAAGCCCAAGAAATGGCAGCGCCTCCTAATGTAAATATCCAACTAGTCGTAGACTTGGATTTGGATTCTACATTGTTCCAGGTTGCATCACTATATCCTTCTATTACAGCAGGATATCCTTTATAAGATAAACCATAGCTTATGGTTCACTTCAAATAAGCTACGACTCTGGAAATGGCTTTTCAGTGTTCGAAACCTGGATTACTCGTAAATCGACACAATCACTTATAGCATGTGCGATATCTGGTCTAGTGCAATGCATAACATACATAAGACTTCCGATAATATTGGAATATTCTTATTGAGAAATGGTACGTCTAGTGTTCTTTTCTAATTTTATACTTGGATCTAAAGGAGTTGGTGCTGGTTTGTCACTATAGTGATCATACTTCTTTAGGAACTTCTCAATGTAATGAGATTGAGTTAGTAATAACTCCCCAGTTTTCCTAATGATTTTAATTCCTAAAATTACATCAGCCTCTCCCAGATCTTTCATATGAAAATTAAAAGATAGAAACTTTTTAGTTTCATTCACACATGATATATTGGAACCAAATATCAGCATGTCATCAACGTATAAACATATTATAACATAACCGTTGTTATCCGATTTGCTATAGATACATTTATCTGCATCATTAACAATGAATTCAAATGACAGTGCAACTTTATCAAACTTCTCATGCCATTGCATGGGAGCTTGCTTCAGGCCATAAAGAGATTTAACTAACTTACAAACTTTCGTTTCTTGGCCTGGGGTTATGAAACCTTCAAGTTGTTCCATGTATATCTCTTCTTCTAAATCTCCATTTAGAAAAGTTGTCTTTACATCCTTTTCATGTATGACCAAGTTATGAATTGTTGCAAGTGTTATTAAACAGCATATCGAAGATATGCTAGCCAATGGAGTATATGTATCAAAATAATCAACTCTATATCTTTGTTTATATCCCTTAGCAACTAATCTAGCTTTAAATTTATCAATGGATCCATTTGTATTCAACTTTTTCTTGAATATCCATTTACATCCTATTGGTTTAGCATCAGGAGGTAAATCGCTTAAAACCCAAGTTTGGTTTAACATTATGGAATTCATTTCATCATCGATAGCCTCTTTCTAGAAATTAGAATCTCTAGAACTCATAGCCTCAGAATAAGTTTTGGAATCATCATCGACGTTCATTACATATCTTGTTACATTAAGGACTTCGTCCTTATCGCCTTCTACAAGATATGTTATGAAGTCAGGACCATAATCCTTCTCTATTCTCGCTCTTTTACTTCTCCTATGTTCAATATTATCATCTGGTACTGACACTTCTTGCTGTTTTGAGCAGGAGCATATTCATCGTCATTTGTATCAATAGTCTCAGTTGGTTCTGGACTAGATGATCTTAATGGATTCTCAATAGTTTGATTTTCAAAAAATTCTACATCTACAGATTCTATGACTTATAAGGTATCAAGCACTACACCAAAACAGGCGATTGCCAACAAGTATAACCGTCGCAAACAATTTCCGCAACACTTATTAGCGTTGCTACGGGGGCGTGGCAATGTAGTAGCAACGCTTATAAGCGTTGGTAGATTTTCTGTGCCAACGCTTATAAGCGTTGGTATATTTTCTGTCCCAACGCTTATAAGCGTTGGTATATTTTCTGTCCCAACGATTATAAGCGTTGGTAGATTTTCTCTACCAACGCTTATTAACGTTGGTAGATTTATGTTTGCGACGCTTATACATGTTGCAATATATTTGTTCGCAACGCCTATACATGTTACAAAATTGTAATTCACAACAAATATAAATTTCAATAAAAACAGAAATATGTATTAACAACTTGCATATTCTAACATAAATAGTCAATTAATAACCAACATAACGATAATATAGATGATATTTAATATGAACCAAAAACTAATATTAAACTCAAAGCATACTAATGGATAACATTCATAATCACATAGCGATATAGAATATCAGTTAACAATAAACAAGCACCATACATAATTAAGATGTCAAACTCAATACATAATTAGTTTGCTAAATTCAATACATAAATTAGATCCTACAAATACCGAATACGAAACTCTGGCCATATAACGAAGCCTCCATCTGAAAATTCGCATAACTTGTACATTCCATTTTGAGGACCATCATAAATTGGTGCATCCGGTTCAAGAACTTCAACAACCCAAATTACTTTCTCTATATTCGGTACCACTTTCCTAAAATGACAAATTGTTTGTGTTCCAAGATAACCTCTTGCTACCTCCTTCTCTAGATCATTGGACAATAGCATTACGTATTTCTTTTCCATTGTAGAAGAATGAAGATCATTAAGTGACACATTTGGAGTAACGGTTACATTATTGATTATAGGAGGATCCCTTAAATTAGAAGCACCTTCTGTATGAGGAGTAGTACTTGAAGGACTTGCAATAATTTTTTCTTGCAAAGTAGGTATAAATTTCATAAAAGTTGAAGTAATTGAATTGATGGCCTTATCAACTTGAGTAGCTACTTGCCTTTCTATCTCCAATTTCCAAACGGACAAATCCACGGCTTGTTTTTTATCAGCTACAGCTTTTACAGCTCGAGCCACCTTTACTTGTTTTAAAGAAGAAGTAGAACTAATTGCTCGAAAATAATTTTTCTTCATGTCGGAACCAAAAACTTCTGCAATTGGATCATTATCAAGATCATCTACTGCGCCACTAGAACTATCATCCAATTTTCTCTTTTCTTCCGCTGCCTCTAGAAGTGCCTGCATTAATTGAATATCACATTAAATTGAAAATTTCAGTTTCTTGTTAAAAAACAGAAAAACGTGAGTTTACATCTCGCACAAAATAATATAAACTTGTAGGCATGGAGTGATCAATAATACGGCTTAGAAAAACTGAGCCACAGGCTCAGCAAAACTGAGCCATAGGCTCAGTTTTTGTTGAGCCACGGGCTCAGAAAAACTGAGTCGTAAGGCTCAGTTTTGCTGAGTCACAAGGTTCAGAAAACAGAGCCTAATGGCTCAGATTTGCTGAGCCATAGGCTCAGCAAAACTGAGCCTAATGGCTCAGAAAAAGCTGAGCCACAGGCTCAGTTTTCGCTGAGCCGTGGCTCAGATTTGCTGAGCCTGTGGCTCAGGAAAACTGAGCCACACAGGCTCGGTTTTCGCTGAGCCATGGCCCAGTTTTGCTGAGCCACATTGTAACACCCCGAATTTTAGTTAATACTAAAATTCACTAATTATAGGATAAATAATCTCAGATTTGGGAATTGGGGGTAACGGGCTGCGTCATTGCGTTCGTCTCGGAAAAATACGCGAAATAGAGTCCGAGTTTTCGAAAATCGAAGTCCGTATGGCCCAGTTATGGCCCGATGAAGTTTGCAGAAAATTCAAAACTAAAACAGATTTAAAAATTTAAAATTTCAGATTGTGGGATGGAACAGGCGGGGTCAGGCGGGAAGATTCCCGCCCTACCCATGTCGACAGGGCTGTCGACAGGCCTGTCGACAGGGGTGTCGACTTGCCTGTCGACTTGCCTGTCGACAGGGGCGCGCCGTCCATTGAACCTGGGTGCACCAGGTTGCACCAGGTTGGGTTTCAGGCTGGCTAGGAGGGTTGGTTCTAGAGATTTCCGAAATCTAAGGGTCCTAATCTAATCTAGGGTTAATCTAAGGGCCTAAAACACTCACCTAATCTATAAATACATCCTAAAACCCCTTAATCCTTACCAAAAATAGAAATGATGGCCTCATGCCGCCAAATTAAATCCTAAGAGGAGCCTCCACTAATTTATGAAGGAAGTTGCAAGCTAATCACTCTCTAATCAATCTTTAATCATCATTATCTTCATAGTTAGCAACTAATTCTACTTCATAAGGTTGCTAATCTAGAGTTTGGTGAGTTTCTATCACTTTAACATCAATTGTTAAAGTAAGTAGATTGGGTGTAATGAGACTTATGGTCTTAAATGCGGATTAGTGAGTTTGAATCATGTATAATGATATGTTACTCTATGTTGTTCTATGTTTATGCATATTTGATAAGTTGGTTTATGCATGCTTAATAAGTTGATTTATGGATGTTTAACAAGTTGATATATGCATGTTTAACAAGTGGATTTATGCATATTTAATGAGTGGAATTATGCATGTTTAACAAAGTGAGTTATGCAAGTCATGTATATGTTTAAATGCAAGATTTATGTGATATGCAAGTTATGCATGCTTATGCGAGTATATGAATGCTTATGCAAGATATGTATATGCTTAAATGACATGATATGCAAGTTATGCATGTTTATGCAAGTATGTGAATGCTTATGCAAGTATGTGGATGCTTATGCAAGTATGTGAATGCTTATGCAAGTTATGAGTATGCTTAAATGCATGTTTAACATGTTATGCAAGTTATGAGAATGCCTATATGCAAGTTCAACATGTTATGCAAGATATGTGTATGATAATATGCAAGCTCATATGCAACATGTTATGCAAATCATGTGTATGATAATATGCAAGCTTGGGTTATATGTAGTTGGGTTAATATATGCTCACATATGCAAGTTGACATCCTCTTAACCCATGACAAAGTTGTATGCTAAACCCATGATATTTGTGATGATCTTCCCCTTATTTATGTCATGATATGAGAACGATTTACGTGGGGAACGATGGGGTTGGTAAATATGTTAATAAATGAATGATTGGGTATGATTAAGCGTACCATAAAAATAAATTACCATAAGTGGGAATTTACCTATTGAGTTAGGTCTACCCCATGGGAATTTACCTATTGAGTTAGGTCTACCCATGTTATGGAAAACTTGATATTAATTAGGGATAATTAATATGGGGGTGATTAATTAGGTGTAATTAATCGACTAAGACACGAGGTTGGACTCATTTGTAGTGTAAAACTGCCCGGACCCGACCGGCTTAACCAGTTGCTACAAATGTCAGCCCAATGTGAGAGGTCTTAGCCATAAATTAAATACGTGATTAAGGTAAAGACACGAGGTTAGACTCTGTTATGACGTAAGACTGCCCGGATTCTACCAGCTTAACCAGGCGGTCATAACAGCCAGTCTAATGTGGGAGGTCTTTATGGGAGATCACGGTCTTAATTAATTAAGAAACACTTAACCATAATAGCATGTAGTGGGACATGAGGGGTTAAGTGGGTGCCTTGGGTGGCATGTGGAAATTTAATGGTTGCCTTGGGTGGCATGTGGAATCTAGTGGGTTGCCTTGGGTGGCAATAGAAAATACGATTAGAATACTTAACCAAGTGGAAACATGTAATTAAACATGATTAAAGGGTTAAGTGGGATACACTAGATATATGACAAGCTTAGGTGGGTAGCTTGTTGGGGGCCCATTTCAACCAATATCCCAAACGTATCTTTGTGGGCTCGACCCATGTCGAGTGATGGGACACGCATATTGGGCTTGATTATAAGAGGCCAAAACGGGTTAGCGGTGGCAACGCAAGTCCAACGGGTTTCATATGCGTGTGTGGGCGCGGGCTGGTAGATAAGCCGTTGTTGCATCGTGTAGATATAAAGCCGTGCACCGTTAGTATTGGGTGTCCACTTTAGGGGAGTGATACACCCCACTGTGGGACCAGCACGGGTATCTACGGTTGGGAGCCGATCGATGGGGAGTAGTGGGTACACCTAATAAAGATAGGGGCAGACGGCACCTATGTAGGGGTACACGAAACTACTGGGTAAGAATTACTGAGTACACCTAGTTGAGATTGGGGCAGACGACACCTATGTAGTGGGCTAGGAGTACATGAAACTACTGGGGAAATTTTCTAAGTCCTTGGAAGGGATCAGTCTTTAAGTAGGAATGACTGGTGTGGTGCAGTTAGTAATTATCCTTGGGTGGGTAGATGCGTCCTGACGGTTATCTTAGTTTATCCTAAGTCTACCAAGCTGCTTAGTGTAGCCATTCATCCCCAGATATTAACGTAGGTCAAGTTTATGTCTTCTCTGGTTACTTTAATGATTGTATTGTTAAAGTTATAGGACTCACTCAGACTTATGTCTAACCCCGTTGTTTTTATCTTTTTCCCAACCCTCAGGTCCTCCGGTGGATCCTAGCGGTAGTAGAGCTTGATCGGATTGCTGTTCCAGTCTTTGGGAGCTTGGGTTGATGTAAAGCTCCAGTTATCTAGTTATCTTTTCTTTTGTCATGGCTATTGTATGAGAGAGTGGGATTATGTACTTCTTTATTTTGATGGATATTGTACTTGACTTTTATCATGGTTTTATGATGTAACCAAACATTTTTATTTCCGCTGTTATGAGATGATGTTTTAAATTTCAAGTACTAATTATTTCTGTCTTGGTGTAATTTTTCTGTTCTATATTCACTAAAATACTCCACCGATGCTATGGCATTCCCTTAGTGAGTGACCATAGAGGGCGTGGGGTGTTACACGTGGTATCAGAGCAAAGGTTACCGGAACAGATAAAATTTTTAGAAAACTATTTTTCTAAAACATTTTTGGAAAAGATATTTTCAAAAACATGTCTTTTAAGAGAAAAGTTTTTGAAAGAAAAGCATAATCCCCAATAGCCATATCTATATCCTTCGAATCCTTCGTTTTGAATCTTTCCTTTTTCGTTTCAGCATTGCCGAGAATCTTAACTTTCCAGAGGGTGTGACGATACCAGTATGGTATAGGAGATTGATGGAGGCTAGGGCCACCACTACGGGTCCAGCAAATGTTCCTCCACCAACCGTAGCACCCGATCTTCCTCCCCCCCCTCCTCCTCGCACGGATACTTTTGCTAAGACTTGCAAGGAATTTAAAGCTATGGGAGGGAAACCTTTTCAAGGATCTGAAACTTTTGTGGAGGCTAGAGATTGGCTTAAGGAGGTGGAAGAGTTGATAGATATCTTTGAGATGGAAGAAGGAAAGAAAGTCAAGTTGGCTGCTTGGTTAATGAAGGGAGAGGCCTCATTCTGGTGGGAGGTCACTAATGGAGAACGCCCCGTTGACTCTTGGGCGGATTTTAGGCAAAGATTTATGGCAAAGTTTCTCTCAAGGGCGGAGGAAAACTTGTATATGGAAAGATTCTTGACTCTAAAGCAAGGAAATCTTTCGGTGAAGGAATATGTTAACAAGTTTAATCAATTGGCAAGGTTTGGCCTAGATATGGTGAATACACCGAAGAAGAAGGCTTTGCGGTTCGTGAAAGGCTTGAATGAACCTATGCATGGGTTGGCTATGACTCATATCCCTATGGGGGCCACCTTTGAGAGGCTAGTTGACATGGCACTCATGTATGAGGAAGAGAAGGGTCCTAATGCTAATAAGGCACCCGAGAAGAAGGGAGATCAAAAGAGACCTCAGCAACCACAACAAAGCAAAGGTGGGAAAGGCAACGGTGGCAAGAGAAAGAAGAAGAAGTGTTTCAATTGTGGGACACCTGGCCTCCTAAGCAAGGATTGTCGCAAGAAGAAGAAGACCGGCTGCTTCCACTGTGGCGAAGCAGGGCATTTAGTGAAGGATTGCCCTAAGAAGGGGCAAAGGACGGGATCTACTTCAGGAGGACAGGTACAAGCTCTTATGGCACCGAGTCAGGCTAGGGGGCAAGTACAGGCTCTCGCAGTCCCACCAATTCAGGAAAGAGGTAGAACTATCTCCGTTGAAAGTCTGGTTTTTCTATTTGATCATCCTGTCCGTACATTGTTTGATTCAGGCGCATCGCATTCGTTTATCTCATCATCCTTAGTTGAGTCACTGCACTTAGACACCAGTCTGGTAGATGATCCCTTGGTTGTTTCAAACCCAATTGGGGGCTCCACTTATTTGTCCATGATATGTTTGGGTTTGAAGATTTCTATACTTAGCATTGAGTTTAGATGTGATGCTTTTGTGTTGGGCTTCACGGGCTATGGGTTGATTTTGGGCATGGACTGGTTATCCAGTAATGGTGCCGTTCTTGATTGCGAAAGGAGAGTTGTTAGGCTCATGACCCGCTTGGGTAACACTCTCGAGATTTCTTGTAATCCCAGGGACTCTGTTATGCTAAGTTATCTTGAATCGCTTGACACTTCGGTCGAGAGTTTGCAATCTGTTAGAGTGGTCCGGGAATATCCGGATGTGTTTGAGGAGGTGAAGGGCTTACCTCCGAAGCGGGAGATTGACTTCCGAATATATCTGGTGGATAATGCTAAACCGGTATCTTTACCAGTGCGCCACATGGCTCCTCGTGAGAGGAGGGAACTCCATAAGCAAGTAGCGGAGTTGCTTGAGAAGGGGTTCATAAGACGGAGCATATCGGAGTGGGGTGCTCCAGTAGTATTTGCTACAAAGGCGGATGGGTCCCTCAGACTTTGTGTAGACTATAGAGAACTCAACAAGCTCACAAAGAAGAATAGACACCCATTGCCGTGAATAGATGATCTTTTCGATCAGTTGGTTGGCGCTTCAGTATTCTCTCAGTTGGACTTAGCCACGGGGTTTCATCAGTTGAGGGTGGCTGAGGATAGCATAGACAAGACTGCCTTTAGAACTCCTGATGGTTTCTATGAGTGGCTGGTGATGCCATTTGGGTTGACGAACGCCCCTGCATACTTTGTTGATTTGATGAGTAGGGTGTTCAGGGAGTTCCTTAATAAATTCGTGGTGGTCTTTGTGGATGATATCTTAGTATTTTCTAAGAGTGAAGAAGAGCATGCCCTACATCTTGGGGAAGTGTTGAAGACTCTTCGAGCACATAGCCTTAAGGCTAAATTCTCTAAATGTCACTTCTGGAGGAAGGAAGTACGATTCTTGGGGCACGTGGTCTCCAAGGAAGGGATAGTTGTGGATCCCGCGAAGGTAGTATCAATTCAGGATTGGAAGGTTCCGAAGAATGCTACCGAAGTAAGAAGTTTCTTGGGGTTGGCGGGTTATTATAGGAAGTTTATTAAAGACTTCGCGAAGATATCAGCCCCATTAACCCGCTTAACAAAGAAGAATCTTGTTTTCACATGGGACGTAGATTGTGATGATGCGTTCCGACGGTTAAAGAGAGCTTTAACCACGGCTCCAGTTTTAGTGTTGCCAGATGGGAGCAAGCCGTTTGTTGTCTATACCGATGCCTATGGGACAGGACTTGGCACAGTCTTAATGCAAGAGGGAAGGGTAATAGCCTATGGTGGAAGGCAGTTGAGGGCACATGAGAAAAATTACCCTACCCATGATTTAGAGCTGGCCGCTATTGTTTTTGCGCTTAAGATTTGGCGTCATTATCTTCTTGGTGAGAGATTCGAGCTGTTCACTGACCATAAATCATTGAAGTACTTATTCTCTCAGAAGGATTTGAATCTAAGACAGCAAAGGTGGATGGAATTCTTAGCATCCTATGATTTCGAGATAGCGTATACCCCTGGCAAGGGTAACGTGGTGGCGGACGCCTTGAGCAGGAAGAGGTTGTCCTTGAGTCCATTGTTCGTGGAACGACGAAGCTTGGAGTTTATCTCGATGTTTGATTTCAGACCTTCCATTGATTATGTACCCGGTTTGCTAGCTTCCTTGGAAGTTAGGCCTACTCTTTTGGGGCGGATTGGGGAAGCCCAGAGGGACGACCCACAGTTGGTTGAGTTGATAGAGAAGCTCATAAAGGGGGAGTCGTCCAGCCATTTGAGTAGGTACACCCTAGACGATAGGGGGTGCTTGCGTAGAGACGGTAGACTTTGCGTACCACAAGACGAGGGTTTGAGGAAGGCTATTCTTGATGACGCACACCGTTCTAGGATGACCATTCATCCCGGTGGGGACAAGATGTACCAAGACATGAAGAGGGTTTTCTTCTGGGCCGGTATGAAGAAAGATGTGGCCGAGTATGTAGCTCGATGCTTGGTGTGCCAGCAAGTGAAGGCGGAGCAAAGGAAACCAGGTGGGTTGCTTCACCCATTGGAGGTTCCGCAATGGAAGTGGGATAGCGTCTCGATGGATTTTATTGACGGGTTACCCAGATCGAGGAAGGGTAATACAGGAATTTGGGTGGTGGTAGACAGACTTACTAAGAGCGCCCATTTCATACCTGTGAAGAGCAAGAGGACTGCTCCATGGCTAGCTTCAGTATATCTTCGAGAGACAGTTCGATTACATGGGGTACCCTCTAGCATAGTGAGTGATCGAGATCCTATCTTCACTAGCGAGTTCTAGAGAAGTTTGCAAGAAGCAGTAGGGACTCAATTGTGTCTGAGCACCGCATATCATCCTCAGACAGACGGCCAGACTGAGAGGGTGAATCGTGTTCTAGAAGACCTTTTGAGGCTTTGTATCTTAGATTTCGAAGGTACATGGGAAGAGCATCTTCCATTGGTGGAGTTCGCATATAATAACAGCTTTCAGTCCAGTATTGGTATGGCTCCTTTCGAAGCTCTCTATGGAAGGCCTTGTCGATCACCTACATGTTGATGGGAATCTACGGATAAGATCTTGCTTGGGCCTGATATGATTAGGGAGACTTCTGAGAAGATCGATTTGATTCGAAGAAGGATGAAGCAGCGCAGGATAGGCAAAAATCTTATGCGGACAAGAGAAGGACGGATCTTGAGTTTGAGGTTGGGGATATGGTTTTTGTTAAGGTATCTCCGTTGAGAAATGTTGTTCGCTTCGGATCCGTTGGGAAGTTAGCACCGAGGTTTGTTGGGCCGTTTCCTATCAAGGAAAGGATTGGACGGATGGCATATAGGGTGGAGTTGCCCGACAGACTTAGTGGTGTTCATGATGTATTCCATGTGTCCCATTTGAGGAAGTGCTTGCATGAGACCGCAGAGGTGGTAGAGCCAAGCTTGCTTAGAGATGTAGAGGTAGAGCGTGATGCGACTATTCGACGAGCTCCTACTCGCATCCTTGGGTCAGAGACTAGGAAGTTGAGAAACAGAGAGGTTCAACTAGTCAAGGTGCAATGGGGAGAAGATGAGAGCAACGCAACCTGGGAGACGGAAGCGAAGATGCGTTCATTGTACCCATTTCTTTTTGAGGGTATGTCTTTACTTTCTCCTTTATCACTTGTCTAGTACTTATCTTATCTTTGGTATGTCCTTTCATTAGTACCTTTGACCTTTAGATAGGGTAAACCTATGGTTGAAACATGTGTTTGAGACATGTTATGGTTGATGGATGCAAGTGGATGCAAGTGTTTGCTAGTGGTTGCTCGTGGATGCATATACACACACTCTAGGCACTAGATCGGCTCAGTCACTTCATATTGCATATTGCATAAAATTGTGTGTAAGAAAATATATTTATGGATGTATAATGGTTGTGTTATCACATGGATGATGCATTTTGGTGAATGATTGTGCACTCATGTAGATATTGTATGTGTCGATAGGGTTCTTTCGCATACATAATGGATGCATGGCACTATCATGGTTTGCATATGTTCATACATTAGATAGGGAACATATACACACACTCTTTGCATATGCTCATACATCATTAGAAATTGTTCTAAGGACAATGGATGCCCGTGTTTGATGGATTGAGTAGATGGATGTTTGGATGGTAGGATATTCATTCTACTTAGCTTAGAGATTTCGGGGACGAAATCCTTTAAGGAAGGGAGAATGTAACACCCCGAATTTTAGTTAATACTAAAATTCACTAATTACAGGATAAATAATCTCAGATGTGGGAATTGGGGGTAACGGGCTGCGTCATTGCGTTCGTCTCGGAAAAATACGCGAAATAGAGTCCGAGTTTTCGAAAATCGAAGTCCGTATGGCCCAGTTATGGCCCGATGAAGTTTGCAGAAAATTCAAAACTAAAACAGATTTAAAAATTTAAAATTTCAGATTATGGGATGGAACAGGCGGGGTCAGGCGGGAAGATTCCCGCCCTACCCATGTCGACAGGGCTGTCGACAGGGGTGTCGACTTGCCTGTCGACAGGGGCGCGCCGTCCATTGAACCTGGGTGCACCAGGTTGCACCAGGTTGGGTTTCAGGCTGGCTAGGAGGGCTGGTTCTAGAGATTTCCGAAATCTAAGGGTCCTAATCTAATCTAGGGTTAATCTAAGGGCCTAAAACACTCACCTAATCTATAAATACACCCTAAACCCCCCTTAATCCTTACCAAAAATAGAAATGATGGCCTCATGCCGCCAAATTAAATCCTAAGAGGAGCCTCCACTAATTTATGAAGGAAGTTGCAAGCTAATCACTCTCTAATCAATCTTTAATCATCATTATCTTCATAGTTAGCAACTAATTCTACTTCATAAGGTTGCTAATCTAGAGTTTGGTGAGTTTCTATCACTTTAACATCAATTGTTAAAGTAAGTAGATTGGGTGTAATGAGACTTATGGTCTTAAATGCGGATTAGTGAGTTTGAATCGTGTATAATGATATGTTACTCTATGTTGTTCTATGTTTATGCATATTTGATAAGTTGGTTTATGCATGCTTAATAAGTTGAATTATGCATGTTTAACAAGTTGATATATGCATGTTTAACAAGTGGATTTATGCATATTTAATGAGTGGAATTATGCATGTTTAACAAAGTGAGTTATGCAAGTCATGTATATGTTTAAATGCAAGATTTATGTGATATGCAAGTTATGCATGCTTATGCGAGTATATGAATGCTTATGCAAGATATGTATATGCTTAAATGACATGATATGCAAGTTATGCATGTTTATGCAAGTATGTGAATGCTTATGCAAGTATGTGGATGCTTATGCAAGTATGTGAATGCTAATGCAAGTTATGAGTATGCTTAAATGCATGTTTAACATGTTATGCAAGTTATGAGAATGCCTATATGCAAGTTCAACATGTTATGCAAGATATGTGTATGATAATATGCAAGCTCATATGCAACATGTTATGCAAATCATGTGTATGATAATATGCAAGCTTGGGTTATATGTAGTTGGGTTAATATATGCTCATATATGCAAGTTGACATCCTCTTAACCCATGACAAAGTTGTATGCTAAACCCATGATATTTGTGATGATCTTCCCCTTATTTATGTCATGATATGAGAACGATTTACGTGGGGAACGATGGGGTTGGTAAATATGTTAATAAATGAATGATTGGGTATGATTAAGCGTACCATAAAAATAAATTACCATAAGTGGGAATTTACCTATTGAGTTAGGTCTACCCCATGGGAATTTACCTATTGAGTTAGGTCTACCCATGTTATGGAAAACTTGATATTAATTAGGGATAATTAATATGGGGGTGATTAATTAGGTGTAATTAATCGACTAAGACACGAGGTTGGACTCATTTGTAGTGTAAAACTGCCCGGACCCGACCGGCTTAACCAGTTGCTACAAATGTCAGCCCAATGTGAGAGGTATTAGCCATAAATTAAATACGTGATTAAGGTAAAGACACGAGGTTAGACTCTGTTATGACGTAAGACTGCCCGGATTCTACCGGCTTAACCAGGCGGTCATAACAGCCAGTCTAATGTGGGAGGTCTTTATGGGAGATCACGGTCTTAATTAATTAAGAAACACTTAACCATAATAGCATGTAGTGGGACATGAGGGGTTAAGTGGGTGCCTTGGGTGGCATGTGGAAATTTAATGGTTGCCTTGGGTGGCATGTGGAATCTAGTGGGTTGCCTTGGGTGGCAATAGAAAATACGATTAGAATACTTAACCAAGTGGAAACATGTAATTAAACATGATTAAAGGGTTAAGTGGGATACACTAGATATATGACAAGCTTAGGTGGGTAGCTTGTTGGGGGCCCATTTCAACCAATATCCCAAACGTATCTTTGTGGGCTCGACCCATGTCGAGTGACGGGACACGCATATTGGGCTTGATTATAAGAGGCCAAAACGGGTTAGCGGTGGCAACGCAAGTCCAATGGGTTTCATATGCGTGTGTGGGCCCGGGCTGGTAGATAAGCCGTTGTTGCATCGTGTAGATATAAAGCCGTGCACCGTTAGTATTGGGTGGCCACTTTAGGGGAGTGATACACCCCACTGTGGGACCAGCACGGGTATCTACGGTAGGGAGCCGATCGATGGGGAGTAGTGGGTACACCTAATAAAGATAGGGGCAGACGGCACCTATGTAGGGGTACACGAAACTACTGGGTAAGAATTACTGAGTACACCTAGTTGAGATAGGGGCAGACGACACCTATGTAGTGGGCTAGGAGTACATGAAACTACTGGGGAAATTTTCTATGTCCTTGGAAGGGATCAGCCTTTAAGTAGGAATGACTGGTGTGGTGCAGTTAGTAATTATCCTTGGGTGGGTAGATGCGTCCTGACGGTTATCTTAGTTTATCCTAAGTCTACCAAGCTGCTTAGTGTAGCCATTCATCCCCAGATATTACCGTAGGTCAAGTTTATGTCTTCTCTGGTTACTTTAATGATTGTATTGTTAAAGTTATAGGACTCACTCAGACTTATGTCTGACCCCGTTGTTTTTATCTTTTTCCCAACCCTCAGGTCCTCCGGTGGATCCTAGCGGTAGTAGAGCTTGATCGGATTGTGGTTCCAGTCTTTGGGAGCTTGGGTTGATGTAAAGCTCCAGTTATCTAGTTATCTTTTCTTTTGTCATGGATATTGTATGAGAGAGTGGGATTATGTACTTCTTTATTTTGACGGATATTGTACTTGACTTTTATCATGGTTTTATGATGTAACCAAACATGTTTATTTCCGCTGTTATGAGATGATGTTTTAAATTTCAAGTACTATTTATATCTGTCTTGGTGTAATTTTTCTGTTCTATATTCACTAAAATACTCCACCGATGCTATGGCATTCCCTTAGTGAGTGACCATAGCGGGCGTGGGGTGTTACACACATGCTCAGCAAAACTGAGCCTAATGGCTCAGCAAAACTGAGCCTAATGGCTCAGATTCGCTGAGCCGTGGCTCAGAATCGCTGAGCCTGTGGCTCAGCAAAACTGAGCCACACAGGCTCGGTTTTCGCTGAGCCGTGCCCCAGTTTTGCTGAGCCACAGGCTCAGCAAAACTGAGCCTAATGGCTCCGCAAAACTGAGCCTAATGGCTCAGATTCGCTGAGCCGTGGCTCAGAATCGCTGAGCCGTGGCTCAGAATCGCTGAGCCTGTGGCTCAGCAAAACTGAGCCACACAGGCTCGGTTTTCGCTGAGCCACAGGCTCAGCAAAACTGAGCCTAATGGCTCAGAAAAAACAGAGCCACAGGCTCAGCAAAACTGAGCCTAATGGCTCAGAATCGCTGAGCCGCAGGCTCAGCAAAACTGAGCCACACAGGCTCGGTTTTCGCTGAGCCACAGGCTCAGCAAAACTGAGCCTAATGGCTCAGAAAAAACAGAGCCACAGGCTCAGTTTTCGCTGAGCCGTGGCTCAGATTTGCAGAGCCATAGGCTCAGCAAAACTGAGCCTATTGGCTCAGAAAAACTGAGCCACAGGCTCAGGTTTTGCTGAGCCACAGGCCCAGCAAAACTGAGCCTTGTGGCTCAGCAAAACTGAGCCTAAAGGCTCAGAAAAAACAGAGCCACAGGCTCAGTTTTCGCTGAGCCGTGGCTCAGATTTGCAGAGCCACAGGCTCAGCAAAACCGAGCCTAATGGCTCAGAAAAACTGAGCCACAGGCTCAGTTTTTGCTGAGCCACAGGCTTAGCAAAACTGAGCCTTGTGGCTCAGCAAAACTGAGCCTAATGGCTCAGAAAAAACAGAGCCACAGGCTCAGTTTTCGCTGAGCCGTGGCTCAGATTTGCAGAGCCACAGGCTCAGCAAAACTGAGCCTATGGCTCCGATTTGCTGAGCCGAAGGCTCAGCAAAACTGAGCCTTGTGGCTCAGCAAAATTGAGCCTTGTGGCTCAGCAAAACTGAGCCTAATGGCTCAGAATCGCTGAGCCTGTGGCTCAGCGAAACTGAGCCACACAGGCTGGGTTTTCGCTGAGCCACAGGCTCAGCAAAACTGAGCCTTGTGGCTCAGCAAAACTGAGCCTTGTGGCTCAGCAAAACTGCGCCTAATGGCTCAGAAAAAACTGAGCCACAGGCTCAGTTTTTGCTGAGCCATGGCTCAGATTTGCAGAGCCACAGGCTCAGCAAAACTGAGCCTAATGGCTCAGAAAAACGGAGCCTTGTGGCTCAGCAAAACTGAGCCTAATGGCTCAGAAAAAACTGAGCCACAGGCTCAGTTTTCGCTGAGCCGTGGCTCAGATTTGCTGAGCCACAGGCTCGGTTTTCGCTGAGCCGTGGCTCAGTTTGGCTCAGCTCAGTTTTGCTGAAAGCACGCACCAAAAGCACATACGTTTAACTATGAATTACAGTTGACAACACATGGTAGTAATTTAAAAGATGAATGGCATATAAATATGAATAAAATGGGATATATGCTCAAACCGATGTACTAACTTAACTATGAAGTAGTATAACACTGGAAAAAATAGTGCTTGTGAAAAAGTAATATATATGCAAACCTACATATGTTTCCGCAGCACATGGTAGTACTTCTCCCGATTTTCTTTTATGTCCAACCTTCCAAATCGTCGTTCGTGAAATATTTGCTTCTGGATTGGCTACGACCTACAAGAAATATCAAAGTTGACAACACATAGTTAATATAACATTATACAAACAACATTTACGAAAGATAATTTTATTACCATTTCATGGTGCACTCTATGGTAAGGTTTCCTTCCTAGAGTATGAGTGATTTTGTTTTTCGCTTTGTTGTTTGCATTTTTTTTACATTGCTCCATCTTTTCATTCGTATACTCAATATCAAGGAACTTTTCCCACCATACTCTATCTATATCATTTGGACATCTATCAATGGCAAGACGTTTAGGAATCATAGTGTTATCAACTTTAAGAAGACTTTTTCTTAATGTTGACTTCATTGATCTATAGTACGGTGGGAAATGTTTCTCTAATAACGGTCGAGCTATGGTAGGATCTACATACATGTCAAATTCTTCCTATCACGAGGAAAAAAAAAATCATGAACCAATCAAATATATCATAATTTAAACTTGATAGTGAAATTGATATGAGTGAAAATACCAAAAGCCCTTCCCATAGTTTATCCTTGTAGAAGCTATCTACGGCCCTCCATTCTTTGTAGCCAACCGGTATATGACAACGGATTAACTCACCACAACGTGTACTCCATTTAGCTGAATCTTCCCCTATTGCACCCTCAACACCAACCGTTATAAAGTACTTTTTACCTTTGGGTGGTTGAAGTTCAATAGTCTCTGTTGTACTTAAATTTGCATTTGCGCTAAAATCGTTTGTCATTTTAATGAAAAATCTACATTAAAAAACAAACAAAATGTAAAGTTAACATAACACGTGAAAGATACTTGCAAGACATGAATTAACAAAACAAACTGGCAATAGTTTCAAAAGACATCAATAAAAGAAAATCATACATTTCAAAGCACAACACAATTGTACAATACATCAATTAAGGTTAATGCATGATCAAAACAAGCAAAATACATGCAAAATATTTTCAATCAACATGTTGATTTCGATTGAATACATTTCAATAATGGTTCTAAATTTGGTTGTTCTTTCAAAATAGATTGATATGTTGTTGGTACTTCATAATCATCTATGTTATCCATTATGCGTTTAGGAGAGCGTCGAACAATGGACCAGTCGGAATTTTGTGTATTTATGATGTAAAATACTTGACTTGCTTCAGACGCGAGAATAGCAGGCTCATCATATTCTCCATCGGTATTCTTGAGCTTCTTTAAGTTTACCATTAACAAATTTGTATCCGGGCAAACTTTACAACCATTTGTCTTATCTGAAACATTCACCCAATCACAATAGAATACCACATGTTGAAAATCATAGTAATCAACTTCCATGATCTCTCTAATAACACCATACCAAGTAGTATCATCATCCATAGGATTTAAATCTTTTGAACTTGCAACAAACGTAGTGATCGCATCCATACGGACACCACTATCTTGCGTTGAAATGCTATCGTCATAATGTTGAGGAGCGAATGTATAGCCGTTCACTCTATACTTAAGAAAAGTTTTGACTTCCCACTTTGGACCATTGACATACAACCATAACATTGTGTTCATGCATTTTTCGTCCACTAACTGTTAAGAATTAACAAAATTAATAGAATAACATTAGCTAAGAAGAAATACATTGCTCTCAAGTAAGTATAGCACACCTTATTGTATAGCCAATCAACAAATTCAGATTGGACTACTACTTCTGCTTTTGTGATAGTTTTCCTTTTACCACGAAGACCGTCTTCTAAAGATAAGCGGTATGAACTGCAAATTCAATATTGTGATAAATATATATTTGTATATTGTTGACTAAATTTGATATACGTATTGAAAAAGGTGAAAATGTATGACCTGTAGTATTCATCTCGTTCCGGTATATCAACTCTAAATAGTAACCATCGTCGAATCTGTGATCGTTGCACTCTAGATAATTTTAACGGTTTACCTTCAACGATGGAACGCTCATATATATCATCACTATTCTCATCTAAAAAGGATGCTTGTTTAGAGCTATGATTTCCATCACGTGGATTTGGCATATATTCCATTGCGTATCGAACTGATTCTGAAACAAGGTATGCTTCAGAAATTGATCCTTCTATATACCTTTTGTTACTAGGTATGTTTTTGCAATCTTTCATAGCCTTAGCACACAAAAATTAATATGCATACTTACAGTTAGTTACTTCATAACCCTTAGGTAAAATAATTTGAATGCAAAAACAATATTTACATTTCAAATGGATACATCCATATATAATTCGATGGTCCACAAAGAAGAGCTTGATCTGCTAAATGTACCATCAAATGGATGCTTATATCAAAAAAATCCGTTGAAACATAGTGTGCCAACACGCATAATGCTTCAGCAATCATATCTTTAGCCGCTTGCACATGTTCTCGAACAAGAACTTTTGAACATATTATGTTGAAGTACAAGCTTACTTGTAAAAGCGCTCGTCTTAAATCACGGCACTTTGGATATGCATGTTGAACCATGATAGGAAGCAAATATTGGATGAGAATATGATAATCATATGTCTTTTTAATTTGCAAACCGGGTGGTTGAAGACAAATAAGACCGTGTAACTTAGTTGCAAGACATGATGGAAGTTTTGCATCTTTAAGAACTTGACAATATTGCAACTTGTGATCCTTATCAAAAGCAAGTTTAGAAGATTGCTTTCCTTTGTTAAAAATAAAGTTGATGAGATGTTCAACAACATTTTTTCCAGTATGCATCACATCAATAGTATGACGAACTTTATGATTGCTCCAATAATCCAAGTCAAACAAAATTGACTTCTTATACCACGCCGGCCTTCCTTCCTCATCGACAAGACAATCTACATTACCATAAGCTTCAGAAATTAATCTCTTTTTGCTTGGTGGTATCTTGCCATGAATATATTTGACACGCTCAAGCTTTTCTAAAAGAGGCGAGCCTCTTAGACGAGTTGGAGGCTCTTTATATTCAACATCCCTATACCATCCGTGTTTTAATGCTCTATATGGATGATCATTCTTCAAAAACCTTCTATATTTTGAATAGATGGTATTGTTGCCGATGTACTCTGATTCTGTCTCGGTAGCACAGACAGGACACACTTTATAACCATGAGTCACACAACCTGATAAGTTACCCAAAGCTGGTAAATCATGAATTCCCCATAGTAATATTGCTTTCATATTGAAAAATTCTTGCTTGTCTGTGTCAAAAACAGACGCTCCTTCGTCCCAAAGATGTTTTAATTCATCGACAAGAGGTTCCAAGTATACATCAATGTCCTGACTTGGTGCTCTTGGTCCGGGAATTAAAATACTCAACATTTGAAATTGTGATTTCATACACAACGAAGGGGGTAGGTTATAAGGTATCATATAAACAGGCCAACAACTATAACTATTGGAGAGAACGCCATTTGGATTAAACCCATCCGTAGAAATACCAAGCCAAACATTGTGTCCTTCAATAGCAAATTCTGGCCACCGACTTTTAACTGATCTCCATTCAGCTGAATCTATAGGATGTCGCATAGAATTCCAAGATGGTGTAGCTTTCTTGTGCCATTGCATTTTACGAGCTATCCATGGTATAGTGTACAATCTACTTAATCTTGGACTTATAGGAAAGTATCTTAAAACTTTTCTTGGTTCTTTCGTTAACTTGACCTCCCCTAACACTGTTTTTTTAGTTTTGTACCTTGTTTTATGGCACACAGGACATTCTTTCGCATCAACATTTTCTTTCCAAAATAATATACAATCATTGACACAAGCATGCATATGCTTCACCTCCATTCCCAAATCCTTTATTATTTTCTTCATCGTGGGATACTTGTCAGGTAAATTATTTTCTTTTGGAGGCCAACGTTTTAATCGCTTCAACAACTCAGTCACACTATTTCCCGACTAGTTAAATTCTTTTTTAAGGTTCTGAAGCTCAACAATTACACCTAATGTTGTAATCCCCTCTTCGCAAGAAGAATAAAGTTTTTCATTTGCTTTGTCTGCGTATTTTTTGTGCTTCTCTCCAAAGTAAGAATGATAATTGTCTGTATTTGTCTGTTGAACTTCCTCTTCGCCGCTAGCTTGTGGCATATTATGCACTCCAAAAGCATCGTCTATGAGATTTCTAAGAGCTCCCTCTACACAATGGTCGGTTTGAATTTGATCTTGGATAAGGGGATCTGAAATAATATTTTTTGTATGATTCATCCCCGTGTTATTGTTGCTCATCTCTCCATGGAAAAACCATCTATTATATGTTTTAATCATACCATGAATGATTAAGTGTTTCTCAACGCTTTCTAGTGAGAGCTTCTTAGAGTTCTTGCACTTAATACATGGGCAGGTGCAAATTTCAACATCACGAGATGAGTGATTCTTCACAAAACTAATGAAGTCTCGAACGCCTTGCTTATATTCTTCAGTATTTCTATAGGGACTTTTAATCCACTCTCTTGAACTTGAGTTAGACATAAATCCACCAACTGGAAATAAGTAGATGAGCAATGAGTTAGACACATGCTACTTTGCTATTGGAAATAAGTAGATGAGCAGTGAGTCAAATATAATAAAGTTCCAACACAGGCTCGGTTTTGTGAATCGCTGAGCCGTGGCTCAGAATCGCTGAGCCTGTGGATATGTTTAATACATTGGTTGCTGAGCCTTTTTTTTACGAAATGGAGTTTCTGCCATCACTCGACTACCTTGTCCAGCTATTGCTCATCAGTATTCACCTTCTCTTTAGCAGCCTCTGTGGTGTAGAAAGGTTGAAGAAAAAAATAATGCTCACAGTATGAAGATCTTAAACAACAAATAAATTTGAACAACATGTAAGATGCTTCAGTTTTATTTACAAACCTTGGAACCATTTATAAGATCTTACAATTTTCGTTAAAACATGACTCATATGGAATCATCTGTAATTCATTAGCAAGAAGAAACAAAGTAAATTTAATGCTATTGAAAGGAATCATCCAGGTAATAACATGTGGCATTGAAATTGAAGCAAGGGAAAAGTTGCCTTGTGTTGATTTAATTTCTAAGGAAAAAAAACAATACAGCTAAAGCAAAGTCTAAAAATATATCTCACTTCACGATACTCTACAGTGATGAGAAAAATAAGCAAGCCTGAGAGAACTTAAATGTTAACAGTGTGAATAAAACTGAAATAAATGAATAGTTTGGTCATATTGGTGAGATGAGATTCAAAGTTGCAAAAAATGTGCACGGAACTAAATAGAACAACAAAAGAGAACGTGAAAACCCATTGCTCTACATGGTAATTCCTTCCCTAATTTATTGTAGGTATCTCACGTTCAGATTTATTTTCAGCCCCAAATTATGTTCTACTTGTCATAAATATATATATGGTGTCAACAATACTAACTGAACCATAATCTACTCAATTGCAAATTGAGTATTACACAAACATGAGTGATAATTGAGGCTACATATAAAAGTGGAATAATATGGTAACTAATTAGGAAAACACAACATCAAGTTTATCAATTAAGCTCATTCAAACAAACGATTGTCAAAAAACCAAAACTAAAAAAAAAAAAACAGAATACATCTTTTTACATGCACTGACTGTATACTTATATGGATTATTATTCATTTTAAAAATTAACTCAAGTAAGACTACATTTAAATGAACGAAGACTAATGGGCGCATTAATTTAGGCATCTCACATTCAAGCATAACGCTTCTTAAGATTACTACATTTTTAATTGATCAATCATTACATGCATAGCCATCATGAATGCATAATCACATGTTTAAACTCATGTACACTCGTATAAGTAGTCATACAATTTATATTACCTACTACTTCAATGTTTCTAGCAGGCATATTGTCTATATAATCAAATTTATAGCCTAAGAACTACAGGGTACTTTTTATTTGGTCGAAGAACTACAGAAAGGTTGAGCGGGAGCTGCTTTGGGTTTCAAGTCACAGAAACTTTCATTTGAATTACAATTCAAAAGAATGATGTAAAATAACATTTATTATTCATTTTTCTTGAAAATGATAAGTAGAACATTATATGACATGAAGCCAGAAAAGTAAAATTAGGTGGCTATGAGTTAGTATGAAAATGAATTATACGTTGAAATCTTTTATTGAACTTAGCCTAATGGCTCAGAAAAAACAGAGCCACAGGCTCAGTTTTCGTTGAGCCGTGGCTCAGATTTGCAGAGCCACAGGCTCAGCAAAACTGAGCCTAATGGCTCAGAAAAACTGAGCCACAGGTTCAGTTTTTGCTGAGCCACAGGCTCAGCAAAACTGAGCCTTGTGGCTCAGCAAAACTGAGCCTAATGGCTCAGAAAAAACAGAGCCACAGGCTCAGTTTTCGCTGAGCTGTGGCTCAGATTTGCAGAGCCACAGGCTCAGCAAAACTGAGCCTAATGGCTCAGATTTGCTGAGCCGCAGGCTCAGCAAAACTGAGACTTATGGCTCAGCAAAACTGAGCCTTGTGGCTCAGAAAAGTGAGCCTTGTGGCTCAGCAAAACTGAGCCTAATGGCTCAGAATCGCTGAGCCGTGGCTCAGAATCACTGAGCCTGTGGCTCAGCAAAACTGAGCCACACAGGCTCGGTTTTCGCTGAGCCACAGGCTCAGCAAAACTGAGCCTTGTGGCTCAGCAAAACTGAGCCTAATGGCTCAGAAAAAACAGAGCCACAGGCTCAGTTTTCGCTGAGCCGTGTCTCAGATTTGCAGAGCCACAGGCTCAGCAAAACTGAGCCTAATGGCTCAGAAAAACTGAGCCACAGGCTCAGTTTTTACTGAGCCACAGGCTCAGTTTTTGCTGAGCCACAGGCTCAGCAAAACTGAGCCTTGTGGCTCAGCAAAACTGAGCCTAATGGCTCAGAAAAAACTGAGCCACAGGCTCAGTTTTCGCTGAGCCGTGGCTCAGATTTGCAGAGCCACAGGCTCAGCAAAACTGAGCCGTGGCTCAGATTTGCAGAGCCACAGGCTCAGCAAAACTGAGCCTAATGGCTCAGAAAAACTGAGCCTTGTGGCTCAGCAAAACTGAGCCTAATGGCTCAGAAAAAACTGAGCCACAGGCTCAGTTTTCGCTGAGCCGTGGCTCAGATTTGCTGAGCCACAGGCTCGGTTTTACATGCACTGACTGCATACTTATATGGATTATTATTCATTTTAAAAATTAACTCAAGTAAGACTAAATTTAAATGAACGAAGACAAATGGCCGCATTAATTTAGGCATCTCACATTCAAGCATAACGCTTCTTAAGATTACTACATTTTTAATTGATCAATCATTACATGCATAGCCATCATGAATGCATAATCACATGTTTAAACTCATGTACACTCGTATAAGTAGTCATACAATTTATATTACCTACTACTTCAATGTTTCTAGCAGGCATATTGTCTATATAATCAAATTTATAGCCTAAGAACTACAGGGTACTTTTTATTTGGTCGAAGAATTACAGAAAGGTTGAGCGGGAGCTGCTTTGGGTTTCAAGTCACAGAAACCTTCATTTGAATTACAATTCAAAAGAATGATGTAAAATAACATTTATTATTCATTTTTCTTGAAAATGATAAGTAGAACATTATATGACATGAAGCCAGAAAAGTAAAATTAGGTGGCTATGAGTTAGTATGAAAATGAATTATACATTGAAATCTTTTATTAAAATTCTTTTATATAGTCATGATTCCCATGATTAAAAAGCTAGCGCTTGGGGTACTTCAGCCATGCACATCATCCAACACCTAATTTGAGATAGTTTTATAGGGCCAAGACCCCAAAATTTATGCCGCTTTTGTCTCAATTTCTATGCTAAACGAAACTGCAGACTAATTCAGTGCTTTATTAAGAAAAACAACTATAGAAAAACCATAACATCATTTTCTTGTTAGTCCTTGAATACTTAAATATCAACACAATGTCACTGAATGTCCATGTGGAACTAAATTAAACTTGAAACAAAGACCTTTTAAATAAATTAGTCATGTGTATAGTATGATTATATAGAAAATATTTGAATAATTCATCCCACTTTAAATACAAATTATATGGAATACAAATACTTGAATTCAAAGCAATCAAACAAAAAAATAAGTTAAATAAAATTGACTATGACAGTAGCCACTTCAACAATTCGTAAATTGCAACACATCAATAATTATCTCTTTCACATGATTTGGTCAAGCTACTAATGCATCAGCTGCAATAAAATTTGGAGTACTTATAGGCTCAATTCTTGTTTATCAAGCAATAAAATTTGGAGTACTTATAAGCTAAAGAGACACTGAATTGATAAACAAAATGTCTGGTTCCCTATCAAAATCAGATTCGGTAAGCGCAACAAAGCTGACAATAAAAAAATGGTGGGGTTTTGTCTAGGAACCACTGCGCAACCTGAGAAGAATTGTAATCACCGCGATCGACATTAACATATTTTTATCCATTGATTAATGCCTATGAAATCATCTAATAAATAAATGAACAGAGCACAACACACATCATCTAATAAGTACAAGAAAATCGAAATTTTTACCTGAATCGCGAGATCCCTAATTGAATTCGATTTGCAGATTTCGATCCGATTGGAGAGCGGATTTCAATCCGAGCCGATTGGAGAGCGGATTTCCATTTAGTTCGATTTGAGAAAGATTTCGATTCGATTTTTTTTTTCTTTTCGTCAGTTCGATGAATGTGATATATGCGGCCGACATCCAAGAAAGCGTTGGCCAAATCAAAACAAAAGGAAAATAGGGCTATAAGATGTAAGTTTACTTTTTTACCCCAACAAATCAGCCTTGCCAACACTTATATGGGTTGGCAATAAAAAAATTGAATTAATGTATTTTTGGCAACACTTTTTGAACATTGCAACGCTTATTTTGGTTATTACACGGCAACAGAAATAAGTGTTGACAATTGAAAAAAAAAAAGGGTTACCAAATGGCTATTATGGTGTAGCAAAGAATCATAAATCTATAAGTTATACTATTAAGAGAATATCCAATGAAAACACGCTTAAAAGCTCTATTACCTAACTCTGGCCGTTTAGGGTCTGGTTTTCTAGCATATGCTAAGCAACCCCAAACTTTAAGTTTAGCAATATTAGGTTTTGTAGTAAACCATAATTCATACCGGGAAATAATATTCTTTTTAAGTGGTACTCTATTTAAAATGTAACACGTAGATAACATAGCATTACCCCAGAGGTTGTAAGGTAAATTAGAACTTATGAGCATGGCGTTATCCATTTCAACTAAAGTTCTATTTTTCCTTTTAGCAACACCATTTTGTTGTGGTGTATAAGGGGCGGTACATTGATGAACAATACTCATTTGAAAAATATTCACCACCACGATCTGAATGTAACACTTTAATTTTGATTCCTAATTGTGTTTCGACTTCTGCTTTGTAAATTTTGAATTTATCAAAGGCTTCATCTTTAGATTTCATTAGGTATACATAAGCATATCTAGAATAGTCACCAAAAAATGTTATATAGTATTGGTTACCACCATAGGTGATATGACTCTTTAAGTCACCCACATCACTATATACTAAATCAAGCAAACTAGTTTTCCTTTATACAGATTTGAAGGATTTCCAATGTAATTTTGCTTGAACACATATTTCACATTTAGAAATAGATTCAAAATCACAATTAGAAATTAATCCTAATTTATGCATATTTCTAAGTGACTTATAATTAACATGTCCTAATCTACTATGCCATAAATTAACAAAATCAACAATATAAGCAGAAGATTTCTTCATTAGATTCAACTTAATCATGTCGTTACAAGAATATTTCTGTCCAATAAATTTGCTGTTCTTGGACAACACTAACTTATCAGACTCATACACCATCTTGAATCCTCCTTTGTTAAGAAGGTATCCAGAAATCAAATTGTTACACATATCAGGTACATAAAATACATTGACTAAAGTAAGAACTTTCCCAGAGGTGAATGTCAATTCGATAGTGCCTTTTCCCAGAACTTTGCTTGCAACTTTGTTTGCACCAGTTACTTCGCTGGATTCTCCATTATTCTCATCGTAAGTCTTGAACAGATTACGGTCTTTGCAAATATGAATAGTTTCTCCAGTATCGAGCCACCAATCATTATCAATGCCACTAACGGATTTCGCCTCTTGTATGACAGCCACAAGCTTTTCTTCGGCCACATTCGCTTTTTTTGTTTCTTCCGAAGACGACAGTCTCGGGCATAGTGGTCGGGTTTGTGACAATAGTAACAGTCACCCTTCTTCTTGTTCTTGGAATTATTACCTTTCTTTTTAAACTGTGTCTCATTCTTAGGCTTCAACTTATTATTAATTTCAACATTATTAGCCTTAGATTGGGACTCAGTTTGCGAATTATTATCTAGTTCGCGTTTACGAGAATCCTTTTCAATACGAAGATGACGCTGTAAACCGTCTAAATCACAATCCGTTTCCGCATGTTTTAATTTTTTTCTTATAATCATTCCAAAAATTCGGGAGTCTCGAAATAATAACTCCAACAACAAACGATTCAGGGAGATCAATACCGGCATCCTTAAGTTGATTTACCAACAGTAGGATTTCACTTACTTGTCCAATTATGGACTTGTTGGTGACCATTTTGAAACCCATAAAATTGCATATAAGAAATTTTTTATTACTTGTCTCAGAGATGCGATATTTTCTTGCTAACGCAGTCCAGAATGCCTTAGCGGTGTCCAAGGTCCTGTGAGCATTGTATATCGGAGTAGACAGTGCATTCAGAATGTGGCCTCCGCATAGAAAATCTTCCTTTTTGCGCTTTGCCCTTTTAGCTTTTAGTTCCGCACTATCTTTATCGGTTTCCTCCAGTATTTTCTCCAGTCCATCTTCGAGAATATGAAATAATTTGACCGTGATCAAGAAGAATTTCACGGTCTCTTGGCAACGAGTGAAATTCTCTCCATCAAATCACTCTAATTTTGTCAAATGCTGACTCATTGCTTGCAATGCGCTCAAACCTTCCATGGTTCAAATATTGTCTGAAAATTTGTTGGGGATTTCGTGGTTTGAGACGCTAATGGAGGAGAATGATTGCTGTACTTCTGACTTCAAGGATTTTCGTAGCAAATTCTTTCAGATAATAGTTCAACCCACCAGGTACAAAAGGGCTATCGAACTACTGACTTCAGGATTCAATGAAGCCTTGAAACAGCGAAACCGGGTTCAAAATTTGTACGATTTTGATCGGACCAAGAACACTGTAGATTTAATTTTCTGATGATGCAAGTATAGTAGAGAACAAAGTGAATAAGAATAAGATAATCTACAATGTATTTCTGGTATTTGCAACACCTTAGAGGCATTACAGATCAAACAGCGTTTGACACGCTTTAATGGCGTTACAGATTCAGAAGGAAGAAAAAGAGTATTTTTTTAATTGTGTTTGTCACGGTTTTCTGGCGTCGGTATATATAGCCATCGAGAGATGTATCATTGGCCTAGCGTTGCAATTGTTAATTGTTCCGGTCAGATCCGCTTAAACTTAGACAGATGTGCCCCTTCAGATTTGCAGTGCCATGAAGCAGGAAAACCCCACATTGTCACATGTCTATAGGTTGGTTTCTGGGCTATTTTTCCTAGCCCAATGGATCACAAGACCCCACGTGTTTAAGGCCAAAGGCCCGTCTTTTGATCTTTTAAATATTTAATATGCATGTTATGTTCATGCATTGCCTCATCTCTCTTCTCTTCTTTATTTTGTTATTATCATCATGCCTTTACATATATATAGAAAACCCTTTGCATTTTTCATGATGTGGGACAAAACATATTTGCTCATTCCTTCTTCCTTTTATTCTTCATTCTCTTCAAATAATACGCAAACCCAAATCATTTGTTTTGCTAATTTTACAACAGGCATGTCATGCATATTCATCTAAGCATGCCCATTTGTTTCAGTATGGCGTCATTTTTACTGCAGAGATTGTCTTCTGCCGACTTATTGAAGATCACAACATATATCAAAATAGCAAACCGAGTGATATATTAATCTAAATCTTACCCGAACCATAAGCCCGGAGACCAAAGATTATGATAGCAGGAGGCCGTTCAAGCCCATATATCTCTTGTTTTTTTTGTACTTTATAGATAGCAGCATATGAAAGCAGAGAATGTATCAACTATCAATTTGTATAATAATCAAATTCTTCATCAATAAAGATTTATTTTACTCTTCACGGTTCATTTCTGTTATCCGAAATCGAAACCAGTTGATAGAAATAATCACGAAACTTTAATTTGGCATCAGAGCCAAATTGGTTAACATCAATTCTTTAGAAAACTGATCAAGATTAATTTTACTCATCAAAAAGGTTTCATTACCTAAGTTAAATTCTCATCAGAGTTAATTCTCATCATTTTTAGCGAGAATTAAATCAAGTTATTAAGTGCCTCGCCAGCATTAAAAAAATTCAGCAGCATCATCAACTCAACGGAATTCTCACTGTTACAACAATTCAACAACCAAAATCTCAATCAAGAAAATCTAAGAAACCACTAAAATCAAATAAGTGCCCCATTAGAACACTTTGCAACAAATTTTCTTCATCACTAAAATTTTCAGGTTGCAAGTTGCAACATACCTAATTTTGTGATTTCTGTCTCTACTTGATCAAAATCTAGTGCAATTTCTGCATCTTCCTGTAATCCTAACTGTCTTGATCTATTTTTCATCAGAATCAGTTGTAACCATCAGAACCAGTTGTAATCATGGATGATCAAAACAACATCAATTGTGTCTGACAATAGATTCGACACTCACAATCCAACCAATTCCTCAGTATAGTAGTTAGTGAAGACTATCATTAGCCCATAATGCCAACTTATTACTATGCATTTAGAAAAAAGACAACTATCTTCTTTGAAAGCTTCAAGTCGAAACTGCAATACAAGGGCTTGGATTAGAACGATATATTCTTGAAACTATACCAATACCATCAAAATTTATCATTGACAAAGATAATAGAACAATTGCTAATGATGATTATATCAAATATCATAAACAAGTTAGATTGATAAGTTCTTTGCTATTATTATCTATAAGTGTCAACTTATCATCACAAGTGATTGGCTGCAATGCATCAAATGAAACATGCACAACAGATTCAGCAATCAGTCATCAGCTGAAGTTTTATATTACAAGCGGTAACTTCAAAATATTCGAATGGACAACTCAACAATGAAAGGGTATCTCTCAAAAGTCAAAATGCTTTGCGCTTTACTAAATGCAACAGGCAACAAAGTTGAAGATTTTGAACAACTCTTAGTTCTACTTCTATCAAGGATTTGTTAGGATTTTCAATAAATACTTTACCCTATAATTAATCTCATGAAATCCTAGATCTAAACATGTAACCCATATTGATTTAATTGAGAACAAAATAGATAAATAGATTAGCGGAAGCGTACCTGAATCCGTAGTTAATCATTGTAGTACCTGGATCCATAACTAGTTGCTACAGAGAAGATAATTTGGTTCGGTCTCCCAAATTGACACAAACCCTAGATTAGATTCAGCTCTCCGTAGAAGAGGTTAGAGAGTTGCTAAGGCTTGTGTAATTCGGGGACCATAACCCTTTATTTATAGAGTAGGCATTTTGTAATTCGACCCTTCAACAAATTATAAAATGCCCCGGTATCTACACATTAGGCCCATGATAACTTAAACTTTAAGCCTATTAATTCTAATCGAAAATTAGATCACTTTAATTAGGCTTTACACCAAAATAGCACAACACATTTTATTTTACATATGTGACCCAATTGTCGAAATATTCCAACAATCTCCCCCTAGGCCACATATGAAATAACCTTAAAATGTGTTTAACTTTATGAGCTCCAAAATTTGCTATTTATAACATATGGTGTATCTAAAGCAATCTCGTCCATTAATTGCGTTGACAAGGGATCAAAGCGGAATTCGTTACATTTATCGTAAGTACACCCATCAATGGTCACATATATCAATACAATCAAATGACATAGATCAATCATGGATGCATAGCATGGAAATTACATGAAATGTGATCTATACATGTCTATTTCCAACTGGTCCTTCTTTAGTGAGATCAAAACGTTTAATATTTAAACAACCTGAGTGCAAAGAAAACTTCATTACTTTATTTCTGATTAGAAAAAGAACTTGATTTACATATATCTGTAACTGAAACATAGAGCAATGAGTCATACGACAATACCAAATACAAACTCCCCCTGAACCAAAATATCCTTACATAAAAGTTACACCAACTGAGCTATATGCTCATGAAAGACCTTAGGTGATAACCTTTTGGTAAGCGGATCCGCCATAATGGAGTTTGTCTAAGTGTGCTCTAATACATTTTGCACTCTTCCCTTATTGGAAAATAATATATTCTTTACTGTCACAATATTACTTGGTCTTTCAATTCTTTATCTATAACTGCAGTCTTGTGACAAAATTTCATTATTATTTTCCATATTTGGATGTCTTATAATTAACCAAAGATGATATTTTCAAAATGGCGAAAACTATAAGTGCCTAAATGACACTTTTTCCTTATATAGTTTCACCCATAAAATATATTATCATTGCTAGAAGTGGATCTTTTACAGTAATGACATCCAAAATATCCGGATCGTAATTCTTTATGATCTCCACCCGATCCGATCTTTTATCTATAAGCATATAATCTTTTATTTTGACTTTTAAAGATATATCATATATATCATAACCATTTTGGCTATTAAATCATTAATCCACTTTTAATATCAATAAGGTATCTGCCAAATAATACACGCATATCCATATGTGTATATACATTAGTATGCATTAGAATTCACACTGCACATGCATGAGAAATCTTTTGCATTTCTTTAATTTCAAGGATGGTAGCATTTATCTATTTGGTAAAAGAAAAACAACTGAATCACAGTTTACATACCAAATCTTTTAAGCAATTTTCTTCCTAATTCTTTTGTAATAATCCAAATATCACCCCATGAACAATAATGGTGCATTTGAATCCCAAATACAAAAGACTAATCCATAAATGAGTTTCTTAAGTAGTTTCACAAACGTCTCCATTGAGAAACATAACTTTAATCTTCATCGGATAATGCTCAAAAGTACAAAATGTTGTAAGCTCCAAAGCGATCGATTCTAAAGAATCGTTTACTAAGTCCAAAATGAAACATTCTTTAAAGAAAATAAAATTTCCTTTTAATAATAGTGATTTCAATAAAAGTGCCTTATAAAATTCAATATTACCCACTTGATCCCTTTTGGCTTTGAATAGTTATTCATAACCAATGATCGTATTACTTAAGTTAGAGGAAGATTTCAAACTTTATTATCCATATAGATTTGTGCTATATGTTCATTTCTTAAATCCACATTTTAAATTAGTACCTTACATGGATTGATGTAAGTCCATAGCATCATCTTTATCAATCCATTATTTATCTTTATGAAGAAATACTACACAATAATCTGAAATAGCATTTCATCCCATTTAGGTGGATTTCCATAGTGATTTTTGCATTTTGAGGTTGTTGAGTTTGTTTTCTTGAAACAGTAACCTTAGCTTATAGAAAAAATTATCTTCAACATCGTCTTATTATGGTTCTTAATTTACTTCTTCCTAATAAAAGAAAACAAATCTTAAACTTGAAGCGAAGAAGTAACCGCAGTTGAATCAAAGATAATGATTCTCTTTAAAGACAATGATATTACTTTATTTCTCCCCCCAAACTCAACATCCTCAAAATAACTATTGCAGTTCCTGCTTTAAAAATTTTCCTTAGTGTGGGTTCATAAAAAATATAAACTTTAAATCCCTTAGAATATCAATAAAGCATTTTCTATCTTTATGATATCTCAATCTATAATTCCTCAGTAAACTAAAACAAAAATTATATTAGTCACCAAAACAAAATTTGAGATATCATTACATAAGTTATTTAGCATAAGTAGCCATAACTTATATGAGCTTCAATTACATAAGATTTTGAATTTATTCATAAATTAACATTACTATTTCTTGATGAACAATAATAACAATATGTTCACGTTAGAAATATAAAACCGAAATCTGTCTAAATGACAGCATAAAAAAATATATCAAAAAAATCCAAAAAATTTGACTTAAATCTCAATTATAACTATAGAATATCAAGTATATTTTACTTTATATGTCTGTATATCTCATTAAAGAAACAACTATAAAAAAAAATATCCGTATGTTATTTCTTTTCTTTGAGATCCTTAGCGACTTCTTAATCCTTATTCATACATTTATTTACAATGTATATCAAATGAGTACTTTTCAATCATAAAAACTTCAATCTCTATTTTAATTACCAAAGCGCTAAATTAGCCCAATAAGATAACATATTATTCTTAAAATAAATTTAATCTTTAAATGAATATACTGAAGATAGCACCAAAAAATAACGATAACTTGAGCGTCTTTAGCTTTTGAAGCAATATCTTTTTCCGTATAGTACTCATTTATATTTCTTTGACTTTGACTTTATGTAATCAAGCACCACAAAGAGTGCTTGATTTCCTTTATTGTTTTCACAAAAACCGTTTCCATTCTCAATAGATAACTTATACAAAATAAGTTATCGTTACCTATAGCACATCCTTGAAAACTTCTGAAGTATTTACTTAATGATCATTTAACTCTTGCCTTTGAATTATATCACCTTTCAATATTCTTCATAACATTATAAGAATATTTAACCGTAGTAGGGTTGGCTGTAACCCTCTTAGTTACAAGAGTTAAATCTATAAAGTCAAGAACAAATAACATGCTCTCATACAAATCCTTATATTTATCCAAAAACAAGATGGAAATATTCTTTAAATTGACAGATAATTCAGTTAAATTAGCTAAAAATGAACAAAAAATAAAATGAAGATTGACCATATATGCTCATAGCCAAATATCAACCATAGTAAATTCAAATAATTGGTAAGTCTCTTCTCAAGATACCTAGTACACATTAATATCAAGTCTTTGGACAGTAATATTAACTATAAGTGGTACTCTTGTTGTAATGATCAAACACTGACAATAAATTCAAGTCAAATAACAACCTTCCTTTGGGCCGATTAATTATTCACTCGAAAAACCTTATAATTGTCACGTATTTATCATCACACATGTGTAAGTGATTCGGCCAAACATTAGCCTTCCTTTGGGCCGACTAATATTCACATGAATAACTACACACAAATATTAAACATTTTCATGAACCACCAAAATATAGAGGTCACTTTGGCGACATATTATTTTAAAGTTAATTCACTACTAATGTAAAAATATTTACAGCTGTAAAGAGACGCCCAAATTATATTTGAATTTATACTTACTACATATATAATATATTTTGAGTGCTATAAAACACTTCTGAAAATACTTTAGGTCATATATGTCATCTGAAATCCCAAAGTTGTAACCACAACACAACAAGTCTCCTTTTTTCAAATTATAGCAGTAACTATCTTTTGCTTTATGTGGCTACGTTCATGACATTCCCTAAATGAGCATGATACAAGACATCATAAATGTATCACATGACAAATGTCTTAGATGAACATCATAATTAAATATCACCTCGAATTATATACAAGGGACACAAAATTTTCGTACTGAATAGCATGAATGAATGCAAGGCGTAATAAAATACTGCATGCATGATTACTAAAATGATTTGCCTAGAGTTTTTTTTTTTTTTAAATCATATCTTGAACAGGTCAAAAAAATAGTAAAAAAAATATCCTGACTATCCTCAATATTCGGATCCAATATATTGTATTGACTGAAACAATATAATAGCAGCAACAAATATGAAATCATATAACTGACATGGTACTGCATAGTAAACTAAACAGCTGAAAAGAAGCACCTTTTAAACCACCCGCATAATACAAAAGCAACGTATGTATACTGACAGTGAGAACCGAAAAATAGTCTAAATACAAGACTTGGTCAAAGAAGTTTTAATACAAATTTTAAGATAAACATAAAGCTAACTGTAGATCCAGCAATTGAATAAGTCTAATAAACTTGTTACTCAAAACAAATCAGCCGTACTAGGAGTGCTGGGAGGGTCAACCTCAATTATATCCCAGAAAAACTAGCCGGAATACATTTTAAAATGCAAATCTGCTTAAAATGACAGCAACCAGGTTTCATTTTCCTTTTTTTTTTTAACAATGTACTAAAAGTTACTCACCATAGAAACCTGAAAATATCATGGCGCATGCAATAAATATCCACAAAAGGACACGCAATTCAAGGCAGCCTAACTATATTAACCAGCAAGGCAACATACCTGGATACACACTTGACAATTCAAAGTAGCCAGTACTAACCAGCAACATATGTAATCTAAAATTCTTAATGGACCATTGAAATTTGAAAGCATGCACTGGAGTATATGTTGTTAGGTAGTACGACGTTGTAATCAAATCATACCGAAATCAAATAAAAGCAATACATTTGAATTGTCAAAAAAAATAAAATAACGTACACCATTCTATTTAACAGACCCGAATTGGATCTAAGATATTTTAGAACTAGAACAAAACGAGGATATAGAATTCAGTTCCGAACAGAAAATAATAATTAAAACCTAATATGATTCAATTGAATCTTAACTCTCATTTGTCCTCAGATCTTAAAATTAAGGTTTTCTCAATAAAAAATCAAAGATGGGTGGCTCTGATACCATTTGTTAGGATTTTCAATAAATACTTTACCCTATAATTAATCTCATGAAATCCTAGATCTAAACATGTAACCCATATTGATTTAATTGAGAACAAAATAGACATTACAAGAGGAACAAGGGTTTCCAACGGCCAGGGGCTGTTGGCGGCCGTTGGAAACGCCGTTGGAAGCCGTTGGTCAATCCGTTGGTATACGGATCAACGGCTTCCAACGGCTTCCAACGCAAACGACGCGTGATTTCCAACGGCTTCCAACTGATAAATAAGGACACGTGTATGATGTTTTGAGCAAATAGGCCGTTGGAAGCCATTTGTATGGAATGACCTGTAAGCCGTCGCTGGCCGTTGGTCGCCGTTGGAAATCTGGGTGCTTTTTTTTTGGCAGATTTTAGATTTACCACTACAAGCCACACAACAAATATATAACATTTTGAACTGCTCCATTTCGAGCATATAACTCACAATCTCAACCATATATACACCCAAACACAATACGAAATAAAAAACAAACACAAAACACGTAAATTAACCAATATTTACATAACATTACCACCAAATTTCGCCAAAACAACACCAAACCATCACCATGTCCAAAATAACATAACCATCTCCAAACAACATAACCAACACCATGTCCAAACCGTACCATCACCAAACCATCATAACATCATGTCCAAACCATCATAACAAAATATATACAACTACCATGCATGTAGCAAGCCTCACCAACTCTCAAAACACATCAAAACAAGCTAACCTGATCAACTCTCTCCCCCTGAAGATGAAGGTGTCGTACCGTGCTGGGCAATGTACTCTGCCAATCGCTGGTTAAGCAACTCCATCTGCTCTTCACGGCAACGATCACGTTCATGAAGCTCTGCAATATGTGCTTTCAACTGTGCGATTTCTTCCTTTTCCTGAGCCTTCTGATACATCTGCTGAGATGCTGTAATCTGTATATAATTTCAGATTTTCAGTATTTCATAATAGTAGTTCGAATACATTTGAGTTTTTATTATAAATTTTAGTATTACCTCTAGATTTCCATAACCATATCGTCTGTTTCGGGTAGCAGGATCCATGACAGCATCAAATATCCTGTCCTCATCTTCCTTGGTCAGCTCAGTCCTCACTGTAGCTTCCAGTACCCGCGCCCTTTGCTCCTGAAATTTCTCCTGTTAAACAAAAACAAAATAAATTTAGATAACACTATTTTAATTAAATTATAAGTCTACTTAACTATTTTATACTTACATATCTCTCACGCGCCTTATCATCATGGTCCCAAGTGTACGAAACTGAGCCTGTGTCGTCAGTCTGAGTCGATGCATGTGTATGCTCGAAAACATCCCAGTACGACACAGGAGCCATGCGCGCTCTCTCCTGAAATAAGCATGCACACATGTAAATTAAAACTTAAACTTAAATCAACTATTAATTTTAACAAGTTATGAATTAAAATTTTAAACTATGCAATTACAAAATATACCAGATCCTCACGAGGATGCTGAAATGACTTGGACCCACCTCGATGCGTAACCGGATTCTTGCTCCTATTAGCTGTATTTCTCTCAGACGGGGCCTATACATTTAAATTTTAAAAAAATGTCTTAGCCTAAATCACGTACTAGTTGAATAGAATAATTGAAATTAAAAATATGTAGTAAAATTTACCAGAAAGTCCTCATTACTATTCCAATAAGTAGATCATTCCACGCTGACTCCCTCACCCAAGACTGCCTTTTCCCACTTGATTTTAAAGTATTCATTGTTTGTCTGTAATTTGCTGCCACTTTACTATTCCAGTGGCGCTTAACGAGATCCAAATCCGTCTCCTGGAGATCCACCGCACCCTGCGTTTTTTTATAAATAGCATACATATAAAGTTATCAAATAGGAGCATGTACTTAATATAAGAAATGTTATATCATACATGCGTACCAAAAAATCCTGCCAAATGGTCTCCTTAACTAAGTCGGGTATCGAGCTCCAAGTGGGCCAACATGCAGTCATGCGGGCCTGATAAGCACGTTTTGATATCCTCAAAACGGTATTGGACGGCTCCAACTCAAACCCCCTGTGTCAAACGGGAAAAAAATACATGTTTGCTAGAACAACAATTTAAATAATTTATTGTACTTAAATTAAATTTATACTATAAACTTAGTTTTTACCCTTTTGATGCTTTTGGCTTAAGCTAGACCACAGGACGAGATAACTCCGACGATGGACCACCCTCCTCGCCACCTGACGCCATACCTGTTACAAACAAAAACATAACAAAACATAACATAACATAACTATATGTAAAAACATGGTATTAGATAACATGAGTACTTGATAATAGAAATGTCATAACATGAGTACAAGTTTGTTTCATAAAAGTGTAAAATATAAGTTTGATTCATAGATTTGTCTAGTTAACACATGATCGAGTTTGATTCATAGAAGTGTTAAATATAAGTTTGATTCATAGATATGTCTAGTTAACATATGAGTTTGATTCATAGAAATGTCATGAAAATAAATATATGGTTACTTGATAATAGAAATGTCATAACATAAAATTACCTTTTGAAAATGAGGAGTATTAGTTAGTCATCCTCATCACTTTCAGATTCCGACTCTATTTCCTCCTCCATATATGGTTCATCTATAGTCTCAAATACATCAATTAATGCATTCGATTCATCGTTTAGAGGTCCAAAATCTATTTGATCGTCGGTTATTACTATTTCTGCATTTTCCTCGACGTCTGCTTGATAAGCTTGGTCATCGAGAATATTACGTCCGTCAAATGTAAACCTTGCTTTTGTTTTGAAAACAGCCCACCAATCTATTTTGTCTCTTCTCATAGAAGGATAAGGGGCATAATATACTTGAAGAGCCTGTTTGGCAAGTACGAAAGGGTCGTACTTATAATAATGGGACGTATGTCTTACTTCTATAAGATTATATTTTGGGTGCACGTTGATTCCAGAACCCGGAACATTGCTGAACCACTTGCATTTAAACAAAAATACTTCTTCCGCGGGTCTTGTGAAATATGTCAATTGCAGAATCTGGTTTAGCACGCCATAAAAATCATGTACATGGTCGTTTGGATCATCACTACCTTTAACAAATACACCGCTATTGTCAGTTAATTTTTCCGCACCATATTCTTTAGTGTTAAATTTATATCCATTGACAAAGAATATTGGATATGTCTTCACATTTCTTTTAGGTCCCAATGCCAAATGTTTCAATCCTTCATCCACAATACAATTTGTTGGATCAAAAACATAATTAGTAAACCAACTAGCGAATTCTTTGCTGATATCGCCGTTTGGATACTGTGATTCATAAATGCTGCAATCATAGGACATACGTTACATATATGATTAAAGATACAATACATGTATACATAGATGCATAAGTAGAGTACCTAACGAACGGTGCAACTTCGGTGCAATTGAGAAGAATATATGTGTGTGCTGCATTGTAATCTTTATCGTTCAGCCATTCCTCCACACATCTACCAGAAGACCGACCAAGTTTTTTAAAAATAGATAGAGTCGCTTGGCAGTCATCTTGATCAATGCCTTCATCATTACGTGTAGTACTTGCAAATGAGATGTTCACATGATCACTAAAATAATGAGAGAAAAAAAATGAAGCTTCTTCTTCAATGAATGACTTGCAAATAGAACCTTTAACTCTAGCTTTCTGCCTCACTTTTTTCTTTAGATGATTTAAATACCTGTTTAGAATTATTGTAAATTATTTTTTCATACACTTAACCAAAATTTAATTAACTGAATACTAATATACCTTTCAAATGGATACATCCATCCATATTGCACAGGCCCTCGAAGACGTGCTTCTGATGGAAGATGAATAGGTAAATGCTCCATAACATTGAAAAACCCTGAGGAAATATTTTTTCCAATTTGCAGAGTAATATGGGGATTTCTTCCTCTAGTTTACGTAGATGGTCAAGTTTTAATGTAGATGAACAAAGCTCTTTATAGAACAAACTAAGCTCTGTTACAACAGTCCAAACTTTCATGGGCAATAGTTCTTTGAAAGCGACGGGCAATAAATTTTCCATCATAACATGACAGTCGTGGCTTTTCATCCCGCTAAGTTTACTGTTTTTATAGTCAACACATCTACGAAGATTGGAAGATATACCATCCGGGAATCTTAACCGTTCCATCCATTTTAAAAATATTTTTATTTGATTAGTATCCAGTTCATAGCACGCTTTCGGTTTTCTAGTGTCATTTGGCTTTATATGAAGCTCCGGACGATTACATATTACTTCAATATCACGTCTGAATTTCAAATCATCTTTTGTCTTCCCTTTGACACTCAAAATTGTGTTGATTACGTTATCAAACACGTTTTTCTCATTATGCATCACGTCGATATTATGACGAATCAGAAGATCTTTCCAATAAGGCAACTCCCAATATATGCTTTGTTTCCACCAATTATGAATTGATGATTTACCTTGAATTTCTGTCTGTACTCCGATTTCATGAATCTTGGGAAAATCTTGTACAAGTTCATAAATTTCCTCACTTGTCCATACTTTAGATGGTCGTAAAGTTTCAAGTCTATTAGCTGTAAAAAATTTCTTATCTAAAAGGATGATTAATATGAAGAAAACATCTATGACAGTCAAACCATGAAATTTTCTTTCCAATAGGTAAAGAAAATGTTCTTGTTTCTTCCATACAGTACGGACAAGCTAGACGACCAGCCGTACTCCAACCTGAAAGCATCGCATAAGCAGGAAAATCGATAATTGTCCACAATAGAGAAGCATGCATACGAAAGTTTTTCTTTTGGGAAATATCATATGTTTCTACCCCTTCATACCACAATTTTTTTAATTCTTCAATCAACGGTTGTAAATAAACATCGATTCCTTGTGTCGGATCATCAGGACCAGGTACGACAATTGTAAGAAACATATAAGGAGTTTTCATACACATCCACGGAGGTAAATTATAAGGTGTTACAATTACAGGCCAGGATGAATATTTAGAACCAAATTGAGAAAATGGTGAAAACCCATCCGTACATATACCTAGTCTAACATTGCGACTCTCAGATGCAAAATTGGGATACTTTTGATCAAAATGCTTCCATGCTTCTCCATCAGATGGGTGTGTTAACGTACCTTCTTCCTGTGCTCTCACCTTGTGCCATCTCATATGTTGCGCGGTTACAAAAGATGCATATAACCTTTGAAGTCTAGGAATAATCGGTAAATAATGCATACGTTTATATGGGACTTCCTTTCCCTTTTTCTTTCTTGGTTTGTATCTTTCTTGATTACATATTCTACAATTCTTAAGCTTGATATCTTCCTTCCAAAATAGCATGCAACCCTTTAGACATGTATCTATTTTTTGATACGGTAAACCAAAGGCCGACATCATTTTTTTTACTTCATAATGGTTTTCGCACATTAAATTATTGGGAGGCATATGCCGCTTTGCAGCTTGTACAACAGCTGTAAATCCAGCTTCTGTGAGGTTGTATTTAGATTTCATCGCAATGTATTCAGCAGTTACTGATAATTGAATTCCGCTTTCACAGCCTTCCCAAAGGGGTTTTTTTGCGGCATCTAATAAGTCATATAATTTTTTGGCTTCAATATTTGGTTCTTCTTCATCATTACCATCGTCATCATTACCAAGGTTTTCATTAAATTGTTGAACCGGGAACATAGAACGTGCAGCATCTTCGACCATTTGTTCTACGAGATTCGTCGTGGCAATTTCATTATTCGCTACCTCCTCAACTTGTATAGAAGTAGATGCTAACGGTTCTCCATGACGATCCCAAACTAAATAGTTCGGCACAAAACCATATTAACGCAAATGAACTCTGACCATTTGCGGTATCAAATGCTTCAATAACTTGCATCTACTACATGGACAACGGATTTCGACGTCGTTTCCATTGTTACTTAAAGCGAAATCAATAAACACGCTGACGCCATTAATAAATTGTTTGCTTATCGTGCCATCATTTTCTCTTCGTTTGTACATCCAGCTTCGATCATTAAAATAATCGTCCATTTTTTCTAAGTACATATAAAATTAGAAAGAATTATATAAAATTAGATTCATAATTTTTGTGTTCGATCGCTCAAACGCTAAGATTGTATTTTAATGACAACATTTCTTTTACATATTAATTATGATGATAAAATTTGCATTAACAATGTGTTAAAACAATTTTAGTGATTGATGCATGTTATGTTAATTGATCATTTACTGGTGGGTTATCCTACCTCCCATTACAAATACAATAATGTAATTAAATCGCGTAAATCTTTTCAATTTAAACGATTCAACAAAATTTCGGCAGCACTTCCCTTTAGTTCCCTGAATAGTACACAATTGCGTGTACACAGGGAACATAAAGGAAGTGCTTTTGAAATTTTGAGAACCGTTTAAAATGAAATATTTTACGAGATTTAATTTCGTTATTGTATTCGTAACTTATCCAATACAAAGGACAAATCCAATAAATATTGTATACAATGAATATAAATGTCCGTTCCGCTAATAAAACGAACATCATATAACGATTATATACAATACTTATCAGACGGGGCCAAAAAAAACTCTCTAGGGCTTTATGAATATAACATATTATGATTTGCTTTTTTTGTGATTGAAGTGTTTTTTGTACACCTTTGTGCGCCTTAGCGCCGTTGTGCGCCTTAGCCCAAAAAACAGAAACTTAAATATTTGTATTTCCATGAAACGTTTTCGACAATTAAATATTGTTTTCGATGAATTGGGCCTTAACCAAATAAACAAATGCATAGAGTGTCAACTATATTACGTGTATATATATACATAACACTATATATATGTAACAACCCGAAAATCTGGGCCAGTTTAAAATTTTTATTTTGGCAATTTTAGCGAATTTTGAATATTTAAAATAGATTATTTTAAATAATATCGACGAAAATTTATTTTGAATATATTTAGAACGTATATAATTATATACGTCGTCGTTAGAATATAAATATTTATATATAATTATAAATAGAATTGAAAATGGCGCGGTAGTTCGATAATTCGATTTCAAACTTCATTTGAATGTACCGGGTGCAAAACAATCCGGATTTTAGTGAAATCAAAAATGATAGGATCTAATTGAGAATATCTTTCTATCGAATCCGAAAAATCAAGATTTCTTAACGGGAACCAAAAGATATGTCCAGTTGAAAATTCTGAATAGTCGCTATGGAATTCAGGCCCTTAAAAATGGACATTTTGCAAATGACCTCGGATTTCGACGAAACCAGTTTTGTTGGGTCCGTAGTGTCAAATTATTGCTAGGTTCCAAATTTCATAATTTTCTGAATCAATATGTGAGCGTGGCAAAGGAAAACGCGTTTGACCGGTTTTAGTTGATTTTAATCGACTGGAAATTGGCCATTTTTCTAACGGTCTCAGAATTCGGCGAAACTAATTTTGTTAGGACCGTATCGTCAATACGGAGCTAGAAAATATTTTTCTGGAATTTTTAAGGTTCGTATGCGACCCCGGTAATTTGAAATGTACGTTTAAAATTCAATATAGTGATTTAAATGTAAATTTGACGGAAACTGATTCAAACAGCCGAATCAGCTTACGATACATATCCCATTGTGTTTGGAATGGGGGTAATTAGCTAGGGGCGACAGTCGTTGGGCTTGATTTGGGATTCGTATGGATAAACTAGTATAAGTGGAATAAAATAATAAATAAATAAACAAATTATAAAACCCTAACTAAAGGTCAACCCTAGGTCAAAACTTCACAACGCGGTCAACCCCTTTTTGCTCCAGCCGACATCAACGAATGAACGACGGGTTTCTTCAATTCTTTCTCCTCAAATCTCTCTGAATCCGTTTAGTAATTCTGAAAACAAATCAAAGAAAGATTGTAGAGCACCTCTTCCTCGATCGATTCATATGGTGATGATAATTTCTCGTCGCCTGTGGAGTTGAAATTTAAAGCTCACACTCGCCGACTTCGAGGCGAGATTCTGGTGCGGCGCCGACTTCGAGTGCACCCCCCACTCATGGCGTTGAAAGGCGAGGTGGAGGAGCACCTCATGGTGCTGGCCGATGGGATTCCGACCTCCTCAGATGGCGGTGGCGGGGAAACCCTGAAGGTGAGCTCTAGTTCGACAGTTCTGAGATGAAGAACAGTTACATTATGGTGATTAGGTAAAGGAAAGTTTTACTTTTTTTATTATATACAATGAAATTAAAATCTGAATTGTTTTATGAAATTAAAATCTGAATTGTTTTATAAATTAAAATCTGAATAGTTTCATAAATAAAATCTGATTAGTTTTATAAATAAAATCTGAAATGTTTTGTAAAAATAAAATAGCAAAGCTGGTTTTAAAAATAATATTGCAAATATTGTTTTAAAAAAATAAAGTTATCATTGTTTTTAAAGTAAAATAGAATTGATTTTTGAAAATAAAATATAACTTGTTTATGGAAGAAACTATACATTGATTCAAAATGTAAACATTCTTGATTTGAAAAATAAAATAGAAATGAGGTTTGTATGGCGAAAAAGTTTAGATTTTCAAATAGAAAAAGAAATGATTTTTATTATAAAAAGGATATGATTTCTAGAAACATAAAAATATAATTTTTAATACATAGGAAAAATAAAAATATGGTTTTTATACTTTTAGAAAAATAAAGATATGATTTTTCTTTAAATGACTTCATTATAAAAATGTGATTTTTACATAGGTAGTGAAAGCGGACAACGAAGATGACGAACATGCGATAGCAATGAAGATTCCTATCAATGAAGTGCCGTGGAGCTAGGATAGCTTTATGTGAGAATTTCTCACCTTTCAATTTAATTTTTCTAGTTATATATATATACTAGGATGCAGACGGTGTTTAGTAGCACCCGACACAATCGTCCACAGACCATGGACTTGTTTGTTTGATTGCAAAAATTAGTTAGATTATTTGGTTTGAATTGAATGGTTTGGTGAATTTGATTGATGTGTGAATGGCGTGGGCCTTCACTAGACCGGGGATAAGGCTAGGCCTCGTCCCGTTTCTAGTATCGTGCCGTTATGCCGCCGAAATTTTCTAAAATAAGTTAGAAAAAATAAAAATATCATTTTATTGTGTAAATGAATTGAATAGAAATTCATAGGTTGAAATAAAATGTTTTATCGTTAAAAATATAATTTTTAACGTGAAGTGAATAAAATATTCATTTATAAACCGGACGGTTTGTTTATGCACACCTATTTGAATGACATTGATTGGGACGATAAATTTTACACATCGCCCAACTGCACAAATAAAATATGCGTTTGATTGTTTGAAACCCCACACGGGTGTTGGGATGAAATTTGAAGTTCACTCATCCTGATTGATTAAATGTGTCGATCGATTGATTGACAGGCTGTTATAAGCGTTGAATATCTATATTTGATGCTTATACAGTGTAGTGCACTTTGGTTGATGGTTGATTATTTTTCAATCCTATGATATACATGTGTTGTATGAAAATCCATATAATTAACTTTATATGGTAATTGATTGGGCCTCATTCCAATTTGAAAAATAAAGAATATTATAAAATAAAGGTTCATGTGTTGACAGTACTCATCCTTTGAGATTGGTCATGTGTTGAACGAAATATTTTGATAATAACAACTATTTTGAAAAAGAAATATTTGAAATAGAAATTTATGAAGCCGTGTTGATCAGATTGACGCCATTTTGACGTAAACGATATTTATATCGATTTCGAAATGAATTGAATATATAACGTTTTCGAAATGAATTGAATATATAACGATTTCGAAATGAATTGAATATATAACGATTTCGAAATGAATTGAATTGAAAACGATTTCGAAAGGAATTGAATATATAACGATTTCGAAATGAATTGAATTGAAAACGATTTCGAAAGGAATTGAATATATAACGATTTCGAAATGAAATGAATTGAAAACGATTTCGAAATGAATTGAATTGAAAACGATTTCGAAATGAATTGAATTGAAAACGAATTCAAATTGAATTGAAAGCGAATTGAAATGAATTCAAATTGAATTGAAGTTTGAATTGAATAGAAATGAATTTTAAAACGAATTTATAAAGATGAATTCAATTTTGATTTGAATTGAAATGGAAGTTGAAATTGCTTTTGAAACGAATTTAAAACTGTTTATATAATTCGTTTTAAATAGAAATCGACGATATATATATTATATATATTATATATAATATAATGGCCTGAATAGAACGCGCCGCGCCGCGGCAGTTCGCGAATTTCGACCATTTATTTCAAACGGAAATTACGGGAGATCCGACCGTCGGATTCTCCTAAAACCGGAACCGTTGGGTTCGTATCGAAAAGAGATTTTTAATGAATGTTAGAAATTTGAAATCTAATGGTTGGATTTGGAGATACGTCCAAATCAAATTCGGAAAAGGTCGCTGTAAGTGCAGTTCGATGACCGTTGATGGAAATCGACTGTACAGGCCTTGATAAAATTATTAAAAATAGTAATAATTTATGTAAAATCATAAGAAATGATTTAGAAAGAATTGGGATGAAAAACTCCATATTTGAAAAGATAAAAATAGATTTTTATCGAAATGAACTAGTTTTGAACTAGAATTATAATTCTATTTATTTTTAAATAAATAAATTGAATTTAAAAAGGGTTTTAAAAATAACCAGAATATCCAATGATTGCATTGGAGTGGATTTGAATCGAAATTGTCTTCGGAATATTTCGATGTTGGAATTCGTGATTATACAGGTGTTGTTATGGAAATTTGAAAGATATATATTTATATCGTTATTTCCAATACGACATTTGTTAGTCGTAGAATTTGATATTGAATATAAGCCGATATATTTTCTATTCGGAGCCTTGTATTGAATATCGAATGTGATTTGGGTTTGTCGTGAATGGTGTCTTCACTAACACTGTTCTTGAACCCAATTGAGAAATGATTAAATCTTTTTATTTAGATTTAATGAAAGGTACCAATTAAATAATATTTAATTGGAATTGAATTGATATTGATTTTTGGGTTTATCGTGGACAGTGTTTTAAATAACACTTGTTCTTTAACCCGATAATTAATGGAATGATATTTTGGGTTTACCGTGAACCGTGTTTTAAATGACACTGATTCTTTAACCCAGTTAACGATTAAAACTAAGTGGAGTTTTAATGAATCTTTAATTAGATTGAAATAATCGAGAATGGAGTATCACCAGTTTTACTCCAGGCGATAGTTAAATCTTTAATTAGATTTGAACGTGAAATGGTAATTGAATTTACCGATAACACTGTGGTGTTAGATATGAAGTATTACCAGTTTTACTTCATGGGATAAATAGGTTGGGATTGGGAAATAAAATAAATGATTACTTCGGTGTGGTTCGCTAATCCCGACTAGTTTGAATTGATATTCAAAGGAGATTAAAGAATAAATTTAAAGAATTTATCTTGGATAAAATTAATGGGAACTTTTCCCAAAGTATAGGAATATTGGAATAAAAGAATATTCTGAATTGGAATGAGGCGTATGTTGTGTTTGTGTAACACTTTTATAATATATACGCGAGTTATTCAGAAAGACCGGGTTTATCCCATTCTGAATAACTGATTCGACGTGGTGTCGAAGATGAAGACGGTGGTCGAAGACCGGAAGACTTGGGCAAATATCAAAGCGAACACCAATGTTGCTTTTGCAGATAATAGCTTCATTTCTTTTGCTTCTTCAGAAGTTTTCACTTATATATTCTTCTAGTTTGCTGCAAAAGAATTTATAATGCTGTGTGGTTTTATAGATTTGTGAAGCGACATCTATTTATAGGATCTATATTACGCGTTTGCTTATGTTATGTACTGTGACCTAAAAACGGTTACATATATTTTTGGCTGTTTGCATCTTTTTATTATTATCTTTGGTTGAGAAGACTAATTCATACTTCATATTTACACAGTGCATAGTGCATGAGTAATAATCATTCTACTATTCTAATACACGGTTGTTTCTTGAGGAGTTTCAAATAAAATTATGTTAATTAATTTATTTTTTCTAGTTTTCCTAACTATTTTGGCTTCTACATTTTGTTTCTTGTTATGATTGTTGAGATGTTTCTTTATTTGATTTGTATAGGATGGTGTAGTTGATCTAGTCAACAATTGTACTTGGTCTTAGCTCCTAATTAACTATGTTTTATGTTACATTAAAGTTTGTTCATTTGTATTCATGTTAATTTGGATTTTATACTTGTTTGATCTCTACAGTTACATATGGACCTAACAGCTGCAACTTGATTTCGTCTGAATATGTCAATTGGAATGCTGAGTAGGGGATACTCATCGTTACAGAATGTCATCAAACATATAGACACTTCTTTTCATATATTTAGTTATTTACCAATGCTTCATGACCAGGCATTTTGGTTCAAGACATGCATATTATTTGGATACCATGGTCTACCATTTTGGTTACCGATACATACCCCCTGGATTTAGCATACACGACATAATTTAGTGATATTTAGCTATGGGATTTCAGGATATATATTTCAGTTTGTAGGAGAATACATCCTGTTACCAACAAATATCCATTCAGTCTCGGCATTGTTAAACCAAAAAAAAGAGCTACAGCATATATATATATATATATATATATATATATATATATATATATATATATATATATATATATATATATATATATATAATTCTTCCTGATCTCAGATTGAAATGGAACGGCTATATCCATGTTACGGTTTCTTGTGTATGGTAATTGTGGAGTGCACAAACAATCGTTAACATTCGATGAAATCGAAAATATAAACCCAAGCAGAACTAAGTCTCAGTGCCCTTTTTAATTCTGGTATCAGCCTATTATTATCATTCAGCATAAAACAACCAAATTTCTTTGCTTTACAACGGCCTTTTATTACCATACGGACATCTCACATCGTAACTGCCTTACACTACCACAACATTGTTATTAGATAGTTATGGTTTTCATGCTTAAAAAGCGAAATAACCATCAATGTTTATTCAGTATTTACTCAATAATGGTTGACAACCTATACAAGTATAACAACAATGCCACAGTCAAGCTGCATCCCCACTCACTATACGTTGCATTACTTTTTCCTGCTAATACCACTACAGCCAATATAAATTTTCCAGTACACGTCTAATTATTTGAAAATCACACATGTTTGCTAAAATTCTAAGTAAAAGAACTTTTAAGTGAATAGTCTTTTAACTTAGAAGTAATAATTTAACCTAAGAACACCTAAAATATGTCGATGTGTCAGTGCCTTAGGAACTCATGTACTCAGCAAGATTCCGAACTAAGAACATGCATTTTCATGCAGTATAATCCAATTATTAGAGCTGTCTCAGACTCTCAAACCTGAATGGCACAACATAGTTGAAACGCATATATTGTAACATGCCAACATGTATAGCATATTATTAGAGAGAAGGCCAGTAAGGTTGTCATTGAGCCTGACATTATAGAATGTATTTGGAAGTATAAAATTAAAACAAAACGTTGTTGAATAAAACCACAAATTCACACTATAACTTAAAAGCTGCTAAACAGCCTGAAAGATTTTTTTGTCAATTTGAATGAATTTTGGATCTAATGGTGTAATTCATGAGCGCATAATCCCACATATTTTAAGAGCATCCAACATTTCGGGGGTGTGGATTTTCGATTTTTCACATTTGAATTGTTGAAACTGAAGATTCCAACAAATTTCGAAAACAAACTTTTGTTCTACAAATGCATGAGAATCAGACGCTTGTTGCAAAATATAAAAAAAATAAAAGTGGGCTTGCATATATTAAAACATTAAAAGTGGGAAAAGTGCCCGCATGTGTAGGGGGATGGACGCAACCAGGTTTGAATTATATTACAAGTGGCGGCACGTGTTGGGAAGGGCTGAAATATTGCAAAGTCTGAAATTAATTATAATCCCAGATGTTTAAGAAACGCTTGGGAACAGACCCCTATTCAACAAACGTTTGATTTTATGCGTTTTTTCAACAAACGTCTGAATAGTTTGCAAATTCCAAAACAACTCTCCCGAAATCCGAACAAGCTGATGTTTCTACACACCATTGGGACCGTTTTGGGTTTGGATTTCGAAAATTTGGAAATCCCGGCAACAGTTGGAGTTGCTCTAATTGTATGACCAGGATGTTTCTGGCACACTCCTTACCCTTAATTTCCGGGCCTGGAAGAATTATGGAACATAAAATAGGACATACAACTTTCTCAGTTTACACGTTAAATTTTTTTTAATGAATAACAACTCTTCAAATATACATTCCTATTTCAAAACAGTATGGCGTAGTAGACGAACAATTCAACAACACCTTCATCTATGGCATTTTGGTGTGTGATCCATATACGATTCATGGCTGAAACCATAATTTTAAAATGATATTAGAAGGCAAACAAAATGATAATAAGATTAGTTCTAATTACTCAAAATATCGATGATCCAATTAGTGCATACATTGAAGCACCTGAGCCATAAATCGCTTCTCAGATATTGATTTATTATTATTATTATTATTATTATTATTATTATTATTATTATTATTATTATTATTTCTTTCATGTAGTTATTTTAATTTTTTCTTCTTTTATGTTGTATGTAGTTCTTTAATTTCTTTTCTTCTTTGGTGCTTAGTGTCATTCCGTCGAATTATTTACTTTTTTTTTCACTTCATTTCTGTATAAAGTTTTGCGTTTTTTACTGTCTTGAGGAAGACCAACAATTTTATTAAAAGTATTCCAACCAGGTCATCGTCTGGATGGGTCTTATATGGTCAGGATTTTGAAGTGCCGGCCGAGACTTTGACCCTTCATTATAACATAGAACAGCTCCAACAACGCCTGTCTGAATAAAGTGGACAAACCTGTTTGAATACTCATGTTTCTTGCTTATGCATTATCTATGTATACTCAGTAACCATTAGACATGAGTTTCTCATGCGATAATATGAATATTAGATGATGATATGAAGCATGTTTATTACATGAAAATGGATTTCACTCTTCAAATTTAATATAGAAGCATACATGATAAAATACATATAAATTAAAATGACAACTAGTTAAATAATGTAGAAATATGACCACGCATACGTGCACAATATTCAAATACTATATCTGTTGGAAATAAATTAAACATGCATTAAATACTGCATGTGTTAATTGCAATATAAATTTCTGATTTGCTTATTTGGTTATATTAGGTAATGTATTATTGTGATCATATCTAGAATTTTCTTTCAATTAGAAAAAGTATGTATAAAATAAGCATCTTGTGTCAATGTAAGAAATCAAGCAAGAAAGCAAAAACAAGAAATAAAATTTGTCTTCCCCAAAATTTCTTTATCTCTAAAATATTTTCTACAAACTGATATCAGAGCACCAGGTTGAAACTATGACAATTTTATTTCTTTCATCGTTTGTTCTCACAAAATAAAACTTCGAAGAGTGGAGTAAGGAAAAGAAAGAAGAATTGATCTTCAAAGGATTATGGGAGATTGTTGAGTGTGGCTGCGAGTGGCCAAAAGATGTTAAAAATTTGACAAAGAAAGAGAGTGAGGCATTTACAAGGTCGAGATGGAAAGACCATCAAGCCCTGTGTTGCTATGTGTGAGAACGCTGATGAAGAAGCTTTCAACCATATTATTGAAGAAAAATCCGCAAAAGATTCATGGAATTTATTAAAAGAGGTGTATGCAACGGATAACACAAAAGCAGAAGAAGAAGATGAAGAGGAGGTCGAAGAGGACGAAGAAGAGGATGAAAACAAAGGAGCTGAAAATGAAGATATTGGAAGTCAAGAAATTAAGGATGAAGACAGTGAAAATGAAAATACAAAGAATAAGAATATTAAATACGAAGACGAGGAAAATCAAGAAGTTACTGCAGATTTTAATAACAAATCTGATGAAAAAGAACATGAACAAGACAAAGTTGAAGAGAGAAAAAGCAGATGAGGCTATGACTAACGTTACTATTGAAGAAATGGACAACAAAGAAGAAGTAGTGCAAAAGAACAACCCAGTGTTTATCGGAGAGCCTGGAGTTGGAAAGACACAGAGTTTAACCAAGGTAAAAGAAGACGTCAAATTGAAACCAAAACAAGATATTGGGTTTGCGAGCAAGGTTGATGAAGCCGAGGAACTGTCAAATGAACTGGTCGCTGCTGCCATTGCTCAAATCGAGGTAGCAAAAGAATCAGAGCTGAAAACTTTAGAAAAATTGGAAGATGCTCATAAGGAGTTGGATGAGAAGAGTGAAGCTTTGAGAATAACAATGGAGAAATCTGGAAAATCACAAGAAGGAAAGTTAGAGGCAGAACAAGATTTAAGAAAGAGAAGAGCTAGCAATGCTGCAAACAGAGGCAATACTAATATTCCTCCTAAAAGTCCTGCTGGAAGCTTTGAAGAACCGAAAAGTTTTATGAACAAAAATACTGAAAATTCAGGGCCTAACGCGAAGATACACGTGGAACGTAAAGAGGGTAATGTGAATGAGGTGAAGGCACAGAAGAAGTCCACAATTAAGAAAGTCTGTATAATATCATTCTTTTTCTTGCCAAAGCACGTAAGGTATAAAGGAGTCAAAATCGAGATATTGCGAACAAGTGATCAGATGACTGATATTTTAACGAAGGCACGAAGCGAACAAGTCTTCAGAAGAAGTGCAGAGAATTTGGGAACAAGAAGAAAGTTTAATTTAGTGGAGACATTGTTGGAAATAAATTAACACATGCAATAAATGAAAAAGCAGAAGTGGCTATGACTAACATTACTACTGAAGAAGTGGACAACAAAGAAGAAGTAGTGCAAAAGAACAACTCAGTATTGATCAGAGAGCCTAATGTTGAAAAGATACAGAGTTTAACCAAGGTAAAAGAAGACGTAAAATTGAAACCAAAACAAGATATTGAGTTTGCGAGCAAGGTTGATGAAGCCGAGGAACTGTCAAATGAACTGGTCGCTGCTGCCATTGCTCAAATCGAGGTAGCAAAAGAATCTGAGTTGAAAACTTTAGAAAAATTGAAAGATGATCACAAGGAGTTGGATGAGAAGAGAGAAGCTTTGATAATAACAATGGAGAAATCTGGAAAATCTCAAGAATGGAAGTTAGAGGCAGAACAAGATTTAAGAAAGAGAAGAGCTAGCAATGCGGCAAAAAGAGGCAATACTAATATTCCTTCTAAAAGTCCTACTGGAAGTTTTGAAGAACCGAGAAGTTTTATGAATGAAAATACTGAAAATTCAGGGCCTAATGCGAAGGTGCATGTGGAACGTAAAGAGGGTAATGTGAATGAGGTGAAGGTACAGAAGAAGTCCACAATTAAGAAAGTCTATATAATATCTTTTTTTTTTTCTTGCCAAAGCACGTAAGGTATAAAGGAATAAAAGTCGAGATATTGCGAACAAGTGATCAGATAACTGATATTTTGACAAAGGTACAAAGCGGAAAAGTCTTCAGAAGAAGGGCATAGAATTTGAGAACAAGAAGCAAGTTTAATTTAGTGGAGACATTGTTGGAAATAAATTAAACATGCATTAAATATTGCATGTGTTAATTGCAATATTATTACCTGCACTACTACAAAAGTGGACATATTCGACACTATTTTACTGTGGCCGTAGATCAAAAAAGCGTTGCAGTAGCCCCTTTTTTCAAACAGGCAACACCAGGGGGGCGTGGCATCCGCGGCCGTTGCATTAGCCATCTAAGGCAACGCGTTAGCACATCTACTGCCACAGAAAGAAAGTGTTGCGTTATAGACGTAATGCAACACTAATTGTACATAATGCAACATTATTCAGCGTTGCTTGAAAATTAGTTAGATCCTGGGTACCAGGTCACGATAGCGGCGGCCACGTCAGCTTTCCATGTCAGCTGCCACCGTGTCACACGACACGTCTCCACGTCAGCTGCACACGTGTCACATGCCATGTCAGCTGTGGCGTTTACGTGCCACGTGGACTTACTACTATTTTACGTAATGCAACATCACTGTATTATGGAATGCGACACCATTATCTTGAAACACGACATTAGGAAAAAAGCAAATGCAACAGTAAAAGAAGGCAAATACAACGCTTTAATTATAAATTTTGCAATATCAGTTTTTTACATAGAAGAAACACATCCGTTACATTCATCATCACATTCAAACCTTCAATACATACCGCCTTCAATACATCCGATCAAATATATAACACATACGATCAAATACATAATTTAAAAGTAGTAAAAGTGCCAACACATACCACCTTCAATACAAGTGCCAATAAATACGATTAGTGTGCATTCTACAAAGTAGCAATGCCATGAACCAGAAACTGTATCTCTATGTCATTTCAGGTCCTCCACTTGCCAGCTGTATCTCCCCTCGTCATTTCAGATCCTGCAATTTGAATTTACAAGTTATTAATTTGATAAGTGCATATGTGCTGTGTGCAAGCATCTGTGCATTTGGCCATCTAATTAACTTATAAATATTAGTGAGTTACACATACAATTATAACAGTTGACCAATCAGCATTGGTCACTACGTGCCACCTCATCAGAAATAGATTTGAGTATGCTTCGTCTTCTGTGCAAGCATTTCCAGTTCACATATCTTCCTGACACCATCCATTGGGTCCCTCGCACATCCTTTCCAGCGTCAGAACATCATCTCCTCCATATCCCCTAAACCCCAATCTTCGAAATTTTAAAAAGAAACAAAAACAATGGACTCGTCTCTATACATCACAGCCACTGTTATTAAGAACATTGGAATTTCGAAGCTGTGCAAGACGTTCTTAAGGTGGCTCTCAATCATAATTCGTGGCCTATACGGGTAATACACAACAACTCTTTTCTAGTATCATGCCCATCGTACAGAATTCGTGATCATGCCCTAATGTTGAAAGTTTTTACAAAACCTGGTGGTGCTATTTACCTGCAATCATGGTCTGATGAAGAATTTGAGCCCTCACCAGCGTTAGAAGTGGAATCATGGGCTAAAGTTGATGGCTTTCCCGAGTTCCTAAAGAGTAATGTTCTTGCTGTTGAAGAAGTAATGAAGCCAATGGGACGTGTGCTTGCAATTGACGACTATTACTGGTCTCAGTATGACCATACATCTTTCTACCTGAAAATGCAATTTTATGAAGTCATTGGCAATATAAATACTTTTGCTGCTCAAATCAATAACAAGGTTTACTTCATTAATGTTCAGCGCTGTACCCATGCTCATCCTGGGACAAGGCCTGAACTTCTTTTTGTGATCAATAGGGAGGAAGAGGTGGTTCCATGTTTGCATCATTACGGATGGGAATGGGAAATGGATTCAGATGAAAGATTTAATGCAATGATACAAGAAGCTGCTGAGCTACCCCCCTTGCCAAGCTTATTTCCGGAAGCCGTCCATGACATACATGTTGATAACCAAGCCCCAATGAACCAGAGGAATGATCAGTGGGTAGATATAGAAGTTGATCAGGAATTTGACTGGCCAAACTACCTCACCCCTTGTCCTGATGCTGCGGGTCCATCACATGCGGCTGCTCACTTCGGACCGGCTCTCCCACAGCCGCAAAGCCCTAACGAATCAGTTGGAAGTTCCACTGCCCCGTAACCCTGATCTGGTATGAATTTATGCTACTATAATTTCATTTTTTGGATGTGTATATATTAAGTTAACTTTATGATACTTTTGGATGTGGATGTGTATGTTATTTTTTGGATGTGTATGGTATGAACTGATCAATGCTGCCTTATGATACTTGTGCGTGTGTGTATACTTGTGCGTGTATGGTATGAACTAATGTGTATTGTATGGACTGATGCTGCCTTATAATACTTGTGCGTGCGTGTTAGATACGGGTATTTGTATCACAAAACCGTAGTGCGACGCATGTATTTGTATCACAAAACCTCAAGCATACAGTTGTATGTCATTTTTTGGATGTGTATGGTATGAACTGATGCAAAACTGAGCATATGTTTCCAAAATCGAAACATTGAAATTGGTAGTTTCCAAAATCAAATGGAAAATACCTGTGCGTGTTATAAGATACGGGTGAACGACTCGTCCGGATCGGGAAATTGTTAGCCTCAAGCACACCGCAGTGCAAACACACCGCATTACTACACATGTATATGTATCACAAAACCTCAAGCATACAATTATATGTCAGTGTAAATGAACGCAAAGTGCAAATCACTTTCGACTGTATAGTCCCCATTCCTTAACTAGCTCAATCTCTATAATAAACCAATGTCTTTTTCATGCCAATAACCCGGTTCTCATGGTTTATTGCTGGGTACAATTTTTGAATAAACCTTAGCATAATCCCAAATCCCAAATCAATGGTCAAAGCGCAACTAATTACTCATAATCTAATATTTCATCGACTAATCACTCATAAGCGAACGGGTTTCCCTAAGTTTGGGATGTCCAAGCAACTAATTACTCATAAGCGAATGGGTTTTCCAAAGTGTAACAAATGAACTACTTACTAATTACTCATAATCCAATCTATAATAAGCATAACTAATTCACAGTGCTATACAAACTGAACCTGAGTGAAAAAACTGGCGATGTCAATGCCCTGAGCAATCAAAGCTAGAAAGCATTTCAAAGCTTCAACCTTTTCAGAATAGAATTTGTGTCGAGGAGAGGAGTGATACTGACGTGAATTTAGGTTTAAATCTTTGTCAATAGTAAAAAGGGGGAAAACGATTAGATGATAGAGAAGAAAACAATTTCGTGAAGGGAGAAGATCGCGCCAAAATTTCGTCAAAATAATGCAATGACGTGGATGTCAATGATTGGATGATGGCTATCGTTAAGATCATCAGACCAACAGATGGTTTGAACCGTTGGATTAATCTTGCATCTACGGTTGGGGTTTTAATATATTGATAAGGCGGATCGCTGAGCTGGATTATATATATGTAATGCTACGTTTTTAACTGGTGTTGCACGTCAAAACACTAGAATTCCCACCGCAACAGTGCATTCACATATAATGCAACAACATATGAATATTGTTGCAGAAGATCAAAGAAAGCATAGCTTTCGCCACACTTTTCATGCAACGCACACAAATTAATGTCGAATATGCCCACTTTTGTAGTAGTGTTGATTTCCTGATTTAGTTATATTAGGTAATGTATTATTGTGATCTTATCTAGAATTTTCTTTCAATTAGAAAAAGCATGTATAAAAGAAGCATCTTGTGTCAATGTAAGAAATCAAGCAAGAAAGCAAAAACAAGAAATAAAATTTGTCTTGCCCAGAATCTCTTTATCTCTTTCTCTCGAAAATATTTTCTACAATATCACCATTCTTATATTATAACATAAATTTTTACCAACGATGCTTGTCTGAATAGAGTGAACAAACATAGTGCTTGTAAAAACAACAGTAACAAAACATCTCACCTCTTATTCTCATACATATAATATATCTTGCACAAAAGATGAAACACTACCCATCACTATTTCCAGAAATCCCCGCAATACATAAAGTGGTTTATATTTTGACATTGTCATAGCGAATGCTGCATCCAGCAGCTGCAGATCCACCAGTCGCACGAATGCTGTTTTTGCAGTCTTTCTTGATAGCCTTTATCGCCTTCTCTAGGCATTTCGTGCATGTTTGCACACTTGTTGTCAGGGAAGAAAAACACGATGCCCTCCCAAATATTCTAGGACCTGAGATACTCTTTGTTTCATGCTCAAAGTTACCATCAATTGGTGTCTTTTCCTTCAGTTCATTAAGGACAATTTCTACATTGTTGATGAACAAGTTTTGTTTTTGATTGTTGAATCTGGTTCTTCTTCCACATTGAGTGAATTTACCATTTACATTCACCAATACTTGGGCAAATACCAAAGCGAACACCAATGTTGCTTTTGCAGATTGTAACTTCATTTCTTTTCCTTCTTCAGAAGTTTTCGCTTATATGTAAATTCTAGTTTGCTGCAAAAAAATTGTAATGCTGTGTGGTCTTATAGAGTAGTGAAGCTACTTCTATTTATAGCTATAATACGCGTTTGTTTATGATATGTGACCTAGAATGGTTATATATGTTTTTGGCTGTTTGCATCTTTTTGTTATTATTTTTGGTTGCGAAGACCGATTCATACTTCATATTTATACAGTGCATATATAGTGCATGAGTAAGAACCCTTCCACTATTTTAATACACGTTTCTTTCTTGTGGAGTTTCGAATAAACTTATGTTAATTAATATATTTTTTCTAGTTTTCCTAACTATTTTGGCTTCTTCATTTTGTTTCTTGTCATAATTGTTAGGATGTTTTTCTATTTGATTTCTCGGATGGTATAGTTGAATTAGTCAACAGTTATACTTAGTCTTAGCTCCTAATTAATATTATGTTTTATGTTAAATTAAAGTTTGTTCTTTTGTATTCATGTCAATTAGGATTTTGTAGTCGTTTGAATATACGTCTACTGGAAGGCTGAGGAGGATACTTATCCATACAGAATGTCATCAAACATATATATTGACACTTCGCTTCATATTATATATATGTGTATATATATATATGTGTGTATATATATATATACACACACACACATATATATATACACATATGTGTGTGTGTGTATATATATATATATGTGTGTGTGTGTGTGTGTGTATATATATATATATATATATATATATATCCAATGCTTCAACTATGTAACTGTTCAAGACATGCATACTGTTTGGATACCCTGGTCTATCGTTTGGATTTAGCATACAAAAAACAATTTAGTGATATTTAGCTATTGGATTTCAGGATAGATATTTCAGTTTGTAGGGAATTCATTTTCTTACCGACTGATGTCCATTTCAGTCTCAGCATTGTTAAACCAAAAGAGAGCTATAGTATAAAAGAAATTTTATTCTTGTTGATCTCAGATTGAAATCTAACGGTTATATCCATGTTGTAACATGGATGCAAAGGTAAAATTTGCTTTTGCTGTAGTCTGGTATCCGATTGATCAGGACAAAGCTGCTAATCAACAAATTAATTTATACAAAAACAAGGCTGGGTTCATATACAAGAATTTTCTGCACAAACCCAGTGTTCTAGGTTCACGTCACTGGGAAGAAAGGAAAAAATGGTCCAAAAACCAACAACTACAAAAAAATTTTGCATTAGTTCGGTTCAATATTGTTCTGTAAATTAAAAATTCAAATTTCTTATATCGTCAAATTAATTTAAAGTCAAGCTAAATAGCACGGTGACAGAACAAACATCCAGCCAGAAAAAAAAATTCTTATATTCATTCCATTCTAACCATCAACCCAAACTTAATCTAAACATAAAAAAAGTTAAAAATAGAATTTCTGTTGCAGCTAAACAAACCCAATGGGCTAAACCAAATATACAAAACTTGATTCACATAAAAAAATACATGATTTTGGTTCAAATCGTTAGAAATTTTAGATAATAGTACTTATAAAATTTATTATCTTTCTTCTCATCAACAATACAAATGACCACATATATATAGTGGACTACACAACTTTTCAAATAGACACAACTCTAATGGACATGACTCTTGAAATGAACACATGACTCTTGATGATCAGACATGATTCTTTAACTTCGATAGATGTGACATTTCACTGAATAGACATACTTCCCTTTGGGTTCACTTTCCAACACAGATGTATCCACTAAGCAGTGTTGGTCAACAGTGATGGCGGAAACGATTGATCTCAATCAAGAAGCTACTTTTAATATTCCGACCTTTTTTCAACAACTATTTCTGGCAATGGATGTGGCTGCTTCATTCGTTTCCACTACATGTGCTGGGTGATCCAGACCTCCTGCATATTTATGAAGAAAATTAAGTAGAGAGAAAGAGATGAAAAGTTTTTTTGGAGGAAGACAAATTTTATTCCTTTTTTCTTCTTCTTGATTTCTTGATTACAAAAGATCTTTATTTATACATGCTTAAGAAAATTTTAGATAAGATTAAAATAATACTTTACCTAATATAACCAAATAGGTAAATCTGGAAATTATATTGCATGCAATATTTAATGTTTTAATTTAATGCAATTTTAATTTATTCCAACAATGTCTGCCCTAAATTAAAATTTGCTTCTCACTCCCAATCTTTCTGCACTTCTCCTGAAACTTTGTCCACTAAGTGGCTTCGTGAAGATATCCGCCATTTGTTCTCATGTTTTGCAATATTCAACCTGGACATCACCTTTATTCACTAAATCCCTCAAGAAATGATATCGAATGCGGATATGTTTGGTCCTTCCATGAAGAACGGGATCCTTCATGACTGAAATAGTTGAGCTATTATCACAAAACAAAATCGTTGGTTTCTCTTGCTTATGATAGAGACTTTCCAAAATTCCACGCAGCCAAATCAATTGGCATCCTGCAAATGACGCAGCGACATATTCAGCTTCCGTTGTAGAGAGCGCAACAATTTGTTGTTTCTCCGAGCTCCATGAGACAGCTCCACTTCCAAGGTGAATGACATAACCAGACGTACTTCTGCTATCATCAATACTCCCTGCTAAGTCACTATCTGTGTAACCAATAAGGTTAACTGGAGTAGTAGCTTCATAAAAAATTCCATGATCGACGGTTACTTTCACATATCTCAGTATTCTTTTGGCTGCCTCCCAATGGTTAGAGTAAGGTTTCTCCATGAATCTGCTCATAAGGCTAACAACGTACATAATGTCAGACCTTGTGGCTGTTAGATACATTAGATTTCCAACAAGACTCCTGAACATGGTAGAATTAATAAGTTTGCCTTCACCTTCCTTAGATAGCTTCAAACCTGTAATGCATGGAGTAGAAACTGGATTAGCATTTTCCATCTTAAACTTCTTCAAGATATCTTTTGCATAGCTCTCCTCTGAAATAAAATTCCTTTCTGGGTTTGTTGCACTTCAATGCCAAGAAAATGATGAAGTTCTCCCAAATCTGTCATCTTGAATTCTGCCATCATTGAAAGCTTGAACTCATTCAACATCTTCACATCATTTCCTGTAAAGATTAGATCATCAACATAGAGACTAACAACCATGAACTTTCCTTGAGAATCATCTTTGATATAGAGAGTGTGCTCATATGGACATTTTTGAAATCCATGTTTCTCAAAGTAGGAATTGATTCTGCTGTACCATGCTCGGGGTGATTGTTTTAACCCGTACAAAGCCTTTTTTAGCCTGTAAACTTTATCCTCTTCTCCTTTCTTGACAAATCCTGGTGGTTGGTCAACATACACTTCTTCTTTCAGCACACCATTTAAGAACGCAGATTTTACGTCCATTTGAAACAACTTCCAATTTTTTTGAGCAGCTAGAGAAAGAAGCAAACGAACAGTCTCAAGTCTTGAAACAAAAGCAAACACCTCTGTAAAATCTTCTCCTTCTTTTTGTTTGTATCCTTTTGCGACTAGTCTTGCCTTGTGCTTGTTAATAGAGCCGTCTGGATTCATCTTTGTTTTGTACACCCATTTTACTCCAATAGAATGCTTGTGCGGTGGCAAATTTGTAAGCTCCCATGTATCATTGTTTTGAATTGAGTCAATCTCTTCTTTCATGGCTTTTCTCCATTTTTCTTCATGATTCGCATCATTAAAAGAAATTGGATCTTCACCTGCAAAAAAAGCAAAGAACACAACATTATTTGATTCAACTTCATCAGTGACATCATATAATTCCTGAAGATCTCTCATCCTTCTTGGTGGACTTGGTGAAGAATTTGTGCTGCTTGAATAAGTTGGAGAAGCAGGAACATTTTCTTCAACAGTGTCATCCTCCATATTTTCTGCCTCTATTTCAAAAGGAAAAAAAGGCAAATTCTCCTTTTCAACTTCTGTGTCCTCAAATAATGAGTTTTCATCAAACCGGACATCTCGACTTATCACAACCTTCTTGGTCATGGGATTATACAGCTTGTATGCCTTGCTTCTTTCACTGTAGCCAATGAAAATACATTTTTCGGATTTGTCTTCTAACTTATTTCTCATTGTATCTGGGACATGAGAGTAAGCAATGCTCCCAAATACTTTCAAATGATGAACACTGGGCTTTTTACCATACCATGCTTCATGTGGTGTGCAATTTTTTAGGACCCTTGTGGATGACCTGTTAATGAGGTACATAGCACAAGAAACAGCTTCAGCCCAAAATCTTCTTGACATCCTCTTGTTTTTAAGCAAACATCTAGCCATCTCCATAATTGTTCGATTCTTTCTTTCACACACACCGTTTTGTTGTGGTGTATGGCGAACTGTCATTTCATGCCGAATGTCATTGTCTTTGCAATATTTTTCAAACATATTTGAAATATATTCGCCTCCGCGATCAGTCCGTAACGTGTTGATTTTTAGCCCAGTATAATTTTCCACTTCTGCTTTGAAATCTTTAAATTTTTGGAAAGCTGCTGATTTTTCTTTAACAAAATACACCCAAAGTTTTCGTGAGTAATCATCAATAAATGAAATAAAATAACGATTACCTCCGAAAGATGTCACAAGCATGGGACCGCAAAGATCTGAATGAATAAGTTGTAATGGTCTTTCTGCTCGCCATGCGGATTGTGAAGGAAATGCATCTTTGTGTTGCTTTCCGTACTGACATGCTTCACAAACTTCGTTAAGATGATTAATTTTTGGCAAGCCTATGACCAACATCTTACTTGAAAGCATCTCCAAATTTCCATAGTTTAGGTGGCCATATCTTTCATGCCATAGCCTTGAAACTCCTTTATCAACACCAGCAAAACAGGAAATATTTTGATTTTGAAGATTGAGTGAGAAAAGATTATTTGAAGCAACTCCGGCCTTTGCAATAACTTGATTTATTCTTGACAAATAACACGCCTTATCATGAAAATGGACATCATATCCTTTTTTTAAGAGATGACCTACACAGAGCAAATTATTTTGAAGGCCAAGGACAAAATATACTTCACCCATTTTCTCCATTTTTCCAGCTTTTGTGATGAAAAAAATCTCTCCAACACCGCTAATTTTATGACTTTCCATCTCCCACTTTAACTTCTCCATGATCAGATTCGAGTAATTTTGAAAATAATTTTTTGTTACCTGTCATATGTTTGCTGGCTCCACTATCTATGTACCAAACATCATCAAAATTTTCGCCATGAGATACGAGCAACAAAGTCTCTTGATTATGATTTTCTTCATTTTTATGTCCATGCACCATGTTTGCTTCATTCTTTTCTTCCTCCTTAAACCAGCAATCACTTGCCAAGTGACCAGGTTTGTGGCAATTATAACATTCAAAATAGTCACGACCTCTTCCTCTTTGATTTTCTCGTCCTCTTCCTCTTTGAAAACCTCTGAAATTTTGATTCAAGCCGCTTTCTTTGCTTCCATAATTATCTCTTCCACAAGCATATGATCCTCGACCTCTAAAATTTCTTCCTCTTCCATGACCACGGCCTTTACTTCTTTTATCTTTGGATTCTTCATTCTTCTCATTTAAAGATAACTTTGATTGGAATGCTTGCTCCACACTTGTTTCTTTCTTATTCTTGTTTAACCTCTCTTCATGAGCTTGTAATGAGCCTATGAGTTCATCGATGGTCATAGCGTCCAAGTCCTTGGATTCTTCAATGGCTACCACCTTGTAGTCAAATTTTGAATCAAGAGAACGAAGGATTTTTTCAATGACACGAATATCATCCATAATTTCACCATTCCTTTTTATTTGGTTTACTACAGATAATACCTGTGAACAATACTCCGAAATAGGTTCTGACTCTTTTTGATGCAAGCCTTCAAACTCCCGTCGAAGAGTCTGTAACCGAACTCTTTTTACCTTTTCATCTCCGCTTAATGAATTTGCTAAAATTTACCATGCTTGTTTTGCTGTTGTAGCAGCTTCTATTTTCTCCCAAGCAGCTTCATATGATTGTACTCCTTGGTAGATCCATAACAAGGCCGTTTTGTCTTTCTTCTTTGACTTTCTCAGATTTTCTTTTTGAGCATTTGTTAATTCTCTTTCATTTTCAACTTCTTCATACCCATCTTCAATTATATCCCATTCCTCTTGAGATCCAAGAAGGGCCTTCATTTGGATACTCAATTTTCCGTAATTATCTTTGGTTAATCGAGGAACATAAGCGAGGGGAATAGAATTGCTCATTCTGATTGAACAAGGCTCTGATACCAATTGAAGAAAATTAAGTAGAGAGAAAGAGATGAAAAGTTTTTTCGGAGGATGACAAATTTTATTCCTTTTTTCTTCTTCTTGATTTCTTGATTACAAAAGATCTTTATTTATACATGCTTAAGAAAATTCTAGATAAGATTAAAATAATACTTTACCTAATATAACCAAATAGGTAAATCAGGAAATTATATTGCATGCAATATTTAATGATTTCATTTAATGCAATTTTAATTTATTCCAACAATTTAAGCATTCGATCCTTATCTGACCATTTCACTTCAACCTTTTCTCCAGTCTGTGATTTCATTAACAAGCAGTATCATGCAGTTGTACTCATTGGCGTGTCGCTCACAATCTTAGTGCAAGCCATATATTCTATTTGAACATATAACCATTCTTCCTAATATTATTCTTGAATAATTATTGCCTGTAAGCATGCATGTACATGACTTAAGCACGCTGAGGCCCATCCATCACAGAAGCATGCATGCTTTACCTTTTCCTTATCCAGCATGATGTGCAACTAAGCAATTCTTGGCTTTGCGGTAGTTGAGTTCCTATATCTTAAGAACATTTAAGCTATTTTAATCGTGTGTGCATGCGTACAACAACTCACGTATCTATATCTCACCCTATTTCTTTAGAGTCATCCTGCGCATTCCAATCCAATGATCCATGCATGCTGCAACTTCAGGAAGCTCAACTCCTGCGTATTCTAGATTTAGCATGCACCTGCTTACTTTCAGCCTATTCAGATATCAAGGATGCATGCGGACTTCTCAAGTTATAGTTGTGCATTCTTGGGGATTAACTCATGCATGTCATGTCATGCATATTGGGAAAATTAGTAATCATGAGAATCATTTTTATTAGAGAAATTATCTTCTGCCCACTATAACAAAATGACCTTATAATAACTGTATTTTTACAACTGTGACAAAATGACAGTTGTAATAAGGGTTTTTAACAACTCTTTTTTTCTTTTGAAAACTCGTAATAAACTTAATTTCAACAACTCTTTTATTTTGACTGTTGTAATAGATAACTATTACAACATTTATTTTATGACTGTTGTAATAAATTACTATATTTAACAACTTTTATTATTTATTATTAATAATTTTATTAAAATATAATAATTAATGTAAAAATTATAATTGATAATTATATTTCTATGTATAAGAAGTTCAAAAAAAGCTTAACTAAATTTTATAAATATTAAAATAAATTTGAAATTTTATAAAATATTCATAATTTCAGAAAAACTTTTTAGTTCCCACTTTTGCAAAAATTTAGCATTAAATTAACTTTTTATTTCTTACTATAAATGAACTTCAAGGACGATGTGAATATTTAAATGATATAAACAATGACCCATAATAACAAAATTCATTTAATTGCCTAGACTAGTTTACTAAACATTATAAGAAATTAGATTCCAATTAAGAAAACAACAAAGATTTCTTGTCTAATATAAAAATATTTGATGGTTAACATAATAATTTCATTTGTTTTACTCTATCATTTATTTATAATGTTCTATTTCCACTTACTGGCATTTTTCACTAATCATTCGAAATGGCATTCCAGGATACCAAAATAAAATCTCTAATTCGCTTCACAACACGACTTTTGGCTCCAAATCCAAATTTTTCCCCCAAAATCGAAAATTTTGGCTCCAACACTAAGGTAGTATTTGGTTTACCATTTTAAGTTTTGGGTTTTCGTTCATACAAAAATGTGCACAACGCATGTAAATCATGGAAAACAACAATTTTAGAAAACAAAGTTAACACACAAAATAAAAAACAACTTTTATCCATTTTTCATGTTTTGAGAAATGAGAAAAATATGGAGACCAAATCCCCATTTCATGATTGCTACATCCCCTCCGCGGTCCTCTCCATCTTTCTTTCATTCTACCATTCCTCCTTCTACACCTTTAAAGTTTTGTAATTAATTTTGAAAACTAAAAACCTAAAACTCATTTTTAACCAAACACACCCTAAGTTTTTTTTCCCTCCGCACAGCTTTTTTTTTCCCTATGTTAGGGATTAGCTTCTCTTTTTCAGTTAATTTTCTAACTCCTCGAGATTTCAATTCTAAACCCAGGCCTAATCTCTACTTCAAAAAAATTCCAGATTCCTTTTTACTCTTCTTTCCATTTTCTACTGTAGGATTTGGAATCGATCTCCTTCCAAAAGGATCTTATGTATTCAGATGGAGAGAGCCTGGGAGAGCGGAGGCAGATTTTGGATAATTTGATGTGAAGACTGTTATACGAAACATTTACATATTGTTTACATATTATTTTCAAGCTTTGAGATCCCCATTGCGACTGACGTAAATCAAGAGATAATGGAATTTGTAGATCCGGCTACTCATCTACCAGCGTGTAGTTCAATGAAGAAGACCTCTAAGCATATGCGGATCTTTATCAGATCCGGTTTCAAGCATATGCCAAAATAAAAATCTGAAGATCACTCCTTTTCTACTCACAAAACAAACAAAAAAAAGCTAGTCGCTCACAAAGCAGTAGGGAAAAATTTACGCAATGGATCGAAACACTCCCATTCGCAAGCCACATACCTCTACCGCCAACCTTCTAACGTGATACGTTGTTCCTCCTTCCTTCGCGGCTGTAGATTCCGCTTTCATGCCAAGGCGAAGCAAAAACCAGCTAGTGGAATAAGTCCAGTTATGTTTAGGGGACGGACGAACGAGGGAGAAGCTGAAAATGTGCTCAAAAGTGTTGCCAAACCTTGCTCAGGATATAAGCTCAGAGAGAGATAACTGAAAATGGTATTTTTGCAGTTGATAGTGAAAATGATGCATCTGAATCCATTGATGCAGCAAATTCCAGTAGTAAGAGCTTTACATATAAGCCAATGTTGTTATAGCAAATTTTCCATATAAATTCTGACATGTACATTTAGTTTGCATGAATGTGATGACTATAGTCACAGTTGCACTAAACATGCTGTTTATTCCTATCTTTCTCAGTAAATAAAACAGTTTAATGCTTCAAAACTTTGCTTTGCTATGAGATGTATATTGCAATCTCTCTCTAATTTAATAAGTCAACCATTTTTGAAATTTTTGCAGCATTGGCACCATTTTCCACATTACTATAAGTTTCAAAATGTAAGAACTCAATAACTTCAAAAAAGAAAATTTCACCGGTAGCACAAATCAAACTCTAAGACCATGCTAATTATTGGGGTCATCCTTGTTAACAGGTTTAAGAATCTTTGCTGAATATTGACATTCCTTTTCTGGGTATACTTTGGACTGTACTATTTTCTATACAAGTAAGCACATTTTTTAGAACTTTATTACACACTTCCTCTATACTTATTTACTAGTAAGATTGTAATAAGTTCTTTACACTAGGTTCTCTGGTGATTCATGCACAGCTCTTGAAGAGTTTAGTCAGAATTGAAGAATAAGATTAAAGAAAATAAGAAAATATTGAGAAAGCTGAAGATTTTATTGATAAATATTATTTCTTGTACAAAGAGTAATGTAAGAATGGTATGCTTATATAGAGAAGCATTGTAACGGCTAATAGATAATTACAAAACATACTAAATATGATAAAACGTGTTCACACGCTAACGGCTCTATTGTAACGGCTCTATTGTCTTCATTACATACTAAATATGATAAAACATGTTCACACACTAACGACTCTATTGTAACGGCTCTATTGTCTTCATTATGCCCCCTCAGTTCGAACTAGGGTTTCCTTTTTCATTTCCGCCTCCACCAACTACCTTCAGCTCCTCTCTCAATCTCACAAAATTCTTGATTGATAATGCTTTTGTAAGAACGTCAGCTCGCTGGTAGTAAGCAGGAATATGACAGATGACAAGCTTTCCATTCTGCGTTCTTTCTTTGACGAAATGAAGATCGATTTCAAAATGCTTTGTCCTTGAATGTTGAATTGGATTGAGGGAAAGAGAAACCGTACTCTTGTTGTCGCACCAGATGACAGATTTTCGTGTTAAACTCAGCCCTAATTCTTCCATCATCGTTTCAATCCAAGATACTTCTGTCGTTGTACTTGCGAGAGCCCTATATTCGGCTTCTGTACTGGACCTGGATGTAGTCTGTTGCTTCTTAGTGCACCAGGAAATTATGTTGTCTCCAAGGTAAACGCAGTATCCTGATACAGATCGTCTATCATCAACATCATTTGCCCAATCAGCATCGCTAAAGCACTGTAAGGAAAAATGTTTCACTGATTTTAAAATTATTCCTAAATTCTTTGTGCCTTGCAAATATCTTAGAACCCTTTTTAAAGCAATCCAATGTTCTTATAATGGATTTTGCATAAACAGGCTAAGCTTGTTAAAACTATAACAAATATCTGGGCGAGTGATTATTGCATATTGAAGTGCTCCTATTAAACTTCTGTACTGTTTTGCATTTGTGATGGCCTCCCCTTTATGTTTAGACAAGCGGAGATTACTTATCGTTGGTGTTGGTAGATGTTTGGCATATTGCATATTGGCCATGTGCAAAATTTCAGAAATATAGTTTTCTTGGGATAAAATCAATTTTCCTTCACTGTGTTTGGTAATTTGAATCCCAAGAAAATATTTTAACTCTCCTAAATCTTTAATAGAAAATTGTTGATCCAATAATTGTATGACTTTGCTTATCTCTTGATCATTATCTCATGTGATTAACATATCATCCACATATACTAAAATAAAGATAGTTCCTTGCCTACTCCTTTTCATGTATAATGAGTTGTCAGACTTGACTTGAATAAAACCTAAATTTAATAATGTCATCTTGAGTTTCTCATACCAAGCTCTTGAAGCTTGCTTGAGTCCATAGATTGCTTTATAAAGCCTGCAAACCCTTTTATCATCAGAATTGTATCCTTCAGGTTGTTGCATGTAGACTTCTTCAGTTAATTCTCCATTCAAAAAAACATTGTTCACATCAAGTTGTTTTATATTCCACCCCTTACTTAAGGCAACAGTTAAAATTATCCTAATAGTAGTGGGTTTTATAACTGGAGAAAAGGTTTCATTGAAATCAAAACCAAATTGTTGTGCATAACCTTTAGCTACCAGTCTGGCTTTGTATTTGTCAATAGATCCATCGGCCTTTCTTTTTATCTTATATACTCATCTACAACCAATTACATTCTTGTGTGCTAGTGGTACAACAAGTTCCCAAGTTTTGTTTTTTATAAGAGCTTCATATTCTGTATCCATGGCCTTTTTCCAATTTCTTGACTTTAGTGCTTGAGTGAAATTAAGTGGTTCAGTTTCAGTGATGGCCAAATTATAGACTTTTGGTTTAAAAATACCGCTTTTTGATCTAGTAGTCATGTGATGCCTGCTTTGATGTTGTTGTGCCTGTTGTGATTGCTGTTCCTTTTGTGATATCCTTGTACTACTGTTGCTTTGCCTGCTACCGTCATCATCAGTGTTGTGCATGTTATTATCATCTTGACTTATTTCTGTGTCATCTGAATTTCTTTCTTCTGATCCACTGATGTGTATACTTGTTTCTCTTATATCCTCAGCTTGTGTGCCTGAATGTTCATTGTCTGTAATTGTTTCAAGAGTAACTGGTCTAAACTCCACAGTCTTGATAGATTCCACTCTATTGTCTTCTTTTGAAATATGTCTATCTGCATAAGGAAATTTACTTTCATCAAATATCACATGTCTTGAGACATAAATTCTACCATTCTTGTCAAGACATTTATAACCTTTTTGATTTTGAGCATAGCCTATAAATGTGCATGGACTTGATCTCATACTTAATTTATGTTTATTATAATCTCTCAGACATGGAAAACACAGACAACCATATATTTTTAGAAACTTATAGTCTGGTGTAACATTGTATATCATCTCATGTGGAGTTTTATTATCTAGGATCTTAGTGGGTAACATGTTAATAAGAAAAACTGAAGTAAAAAAGGCTTCATTCCAATACTTCATGGGTAATGAGCTTTGTGATAACAATGTTAAACCAGTTTCTACAATGTGTCTGTGTTTTCTTTCAACCAAACCATTCTGCTCAGATGTGTGAGGACATATTAATCTATGTTTAATTCCTCTTTTAGCAAAATAATCAGCCAAAGGTTTGAATTCTGCCCCACCATCTGTTTGCAAAATTTTGACATTACAATTAAGTTGCTTTTCAACATGAGTTATAAATTGTATAACTGTGTTAGAAGTTTCAGATTTATTTTTTAGCATATATATCCAAGTATATCTCAAATAGGCATCTACAAAAGAAAGATAATACCTGTGCCCCTGATATGAATTTAGAGGTGCTGGCCCCCATAAATCTGCAGCTACAAGCTCCAATGGCTTGTTATACCTGGTTTCAGAATTATTAAAAGGAAGCTTGTGGCTCTTGCCAAGCTGACAATGTGTACATGTGTGTTTAACAGATGCATTTTTAAAAGCAATATTATTAATAGATAAAAAAGTTCTGACAGTTTCAAAATTTGGATGACCAAGTTTCATATGCCATAAAGTAATATTATCTAAAACATTATTTCTATTACAATGCTTATTACTATTGCAATCATTATTACTACAAGCATCCACATTGTTGCACCAGAGTTCACCACTTGAATTTCCAGTCTTCAAGTTGTTAAATCTGTAAAGTCCATTATGTAGACTACCTTGTAGTAATATTTCATGACTTAGAATATCTTTGACTAAGCAAAATTTTGGATGAAACTCAAAATATACACAATTATCACTGGCAAATTTTGATACACTTAAAAGATTTTTATTTATGGTAGGAACCCTTAGCATGTTATTTAGTTGAAGTTGTCTTTTACCAAAAATAGTTCCTTTGCCAGTATGTGTTATATTTGCAGTCTCTCCATTGCCCATATATAAATATTTCATACCGGAGTAATCTTTGCTACCAATGTTTAAATTCTGAAGATTATTTGTAATATAATGGGTTGCACCTGAGTCTGGATACCATTCCTCAAAGTTACCTTCATCACCCTTATCAGCATTATTACTGCTTTGACTGTCATTGTTGCCTATGCTTGAGTTTATTGTAGCAAAATTTGCCTGTGTTCCTTTCTGAGAAAAACAGCCTTGACTGCTTTGATAACTATTATCTGGATTGTACCTGAAGTAACATTTATTTGCCATATGACCAAATTTTTGACAAATTTGACATTTTACACGATTGTTATTATTCCATCGGCCTCTTCCACGACCTCTCAGAGACTGGAAACCTCCTCTTTGTACTTGAAAACCTCCTCTTTGTGATTGGAAACCTCCTTGAAAACCTCCTCTTTGTGATTGAAAACCTCTTGAATACTGACTTTCTTGTCTGTTTGAATCATTGTTGTAGTTGTTTCTTTGTTGATTACTTTTAGCTGCTGCATAGTTGACAGAAAAATCACCTTGTATAGTTTTTCTTTGTTCAATCCTTCCTTCATGAGCAAGTAGAGCGGATCGAACAAACTGCAAGTCAGGTAATGTTTGCTGAGTAGCAATAACAGTTATTAATGAATCATATTCTTCATCAAGTCCACCAGTGATAATCAATATTTGTTCACTATCACTTATCTTATGCCCAACAGCATTTAATCTATCACAAGTATTTTTAATTTTGGCTAAATATTCTTTCATACTCATGCCTTCTTTTCTGGAGTTTTGTAAATCCCTTCTATACTGCATTATCTTAGCTGCAGACTGAGAACTAAAAATTTGCTCAATAGATGACCAAATTTCATGAGAATTGTTACATCCTACTATCTGTGATAACAAATTTGAACTTATAGAAGACATAAGCCATGAAGATAATAGATTATACTGCTTTTGATATATAACATAAGCTGGATTTGAAATAGTGCTACCATCTTGACTCAAAGTCATGAGTGGTGGTATAGTTATGGTTCCATTGATGTATTCCAATAGTCCATACCCTTTTAAGGCAACTTCCACTTGATATTTCCATAATATATAATTGTCTTCATCAAGAGATATGGTAATAATTTGACTTTTGGGTTTTATTAGGTTATGGTTGTTTGGTGGTGGATCAGTGCTAGTGTTGACCATTGATGTAGACATGGCTTCATTACTGTTCGCCATAATTAATCAAAAAATATATATAAAAAAATGGCGAGGCAGAAGTAGGAAAATGCAGGCAATGTAATCTTGGATAGAAAGAAATCGAAGAACAATAATAAGGTATATTTTGTTTGCCTGACATGCAATATCAGATTTTATAGCTGCCTTTGTGCTTGGAAAATCAAGAATGATATTTGTAGCCACTACAAAAATACTTATGATTTTGGAGAGGTAGAATAAACTAGCAGCCAGTTGATCTAGGCGTGGCTAGTTTACAAACCGATGATCCAAAACAATCAAGAATTGGATGTCCTTCCGCTAAAATCTCCAATTATGAGAAGAATAAAAAAAAACTGAGGAGAAAGAATAAAATAAAAAATAAAACAACTCTTGGTTGATAGAAAGCCTTTCGGCAATTAGCTCTGATACCAAATTGAAGAATAAGATTAAAGAAAATAAGAAAATATTGAGGAAGCTGAAGATTTTATTGATAAATATTATTTCTTGTACAAAGAGTAATGTAAGAATGGTATGCTTATATAGAGAAGCATTGTAACGGCTAATAGATAATTACAAAACATACTAAATATGATAAAACGTGTTCACACGCTAACGGCTCTATTGTAACGGCTCTATTGTCTTCATTCCATACTAAATGTAATAAAACATGTTCACACACTAACGGCTCTATTGTAACGGCTCTATTGTCTTCATTAGTCAGGATCCAAGAAACAACACATTGAGCTTTGATCTTGCCAGGCAACGATGAAACTTCAGCAAAACAGTCTTTGCATGATGCTGAAGCTGCTATCCATAGCCTAATAGAACATGGTGACATGCTTACTTTGGCACAACACTTCAGCACCTGTTTCAAATGACATATCTGCACCTGAAGCCATAAAAGGTGCCACAATTCTATATATCCAGTTTATTTGGCCTCAAGATTCACAAGCAATGATGTATGTTATTTTGTTAGTTATGAATAAGGTGTGTGCAGGGCTTGCTGGTAGAAGCTAGTAACAAAAGATAATTAGAATTTTAATTGATTTTAAAATTTTGGATCATTACTCGATTTGTGCGTGTCATCCTTGCGCGGGGGCCATGCTAATCTTCTTTGCAATTTGGATATAGGAATTTTCTGCTTGGTGCTGCTGCTGTGATTCTCGTGTGACGTTGTGTCTTCACCTCGATATGAATAATGTTGCAATAAGTATGCTTCATCTTTTTTTTTTAATCAGTTTTTGTAAGTTCAAGGCTAGACATTCAAGAGTCTATATTGCTTTTGCATTTTAAGTCGATGTAACTCTTGTTTTTGTGAACAATAATTTTTTCACTTGACTTTGAAAAAAAAGATTATCAATTGATTTTGACTTGTTATGCTGACCAACGAGGGCTATTCGATGAGTGCAGAGTTCAGTTTACCCAGTATTACTTCCGAAGAAGCAACATCAGAGAAGAAGGCTCCCATTCGAGTGTAATTCGAGATCCCGTATTTTACTGTATCTACAATTCAGGTATGCATGCTATTTCAATTTTCAACATGTTCATTTAATTACCATGGTCTCTTATGGAACTGAAGAACTTTTCCATAGGTTTGATACCTTAAAATAATCAAGAAGAGCGGATACCAAGCTCACCCTTGGGTAAGGTACGTAACTATGGGTGGAGAATATGAATTAAGACTTATTACTTAGAGCGTTTATCATCTTTTGTTTGAAGACTGTAGAAAATTGTTTGCTCCAAAGATACACATATATAACAGTGGAATATACAGCCTAGGAAAAGGATACTAGAATACATTACAAAATATTGAAGTCGATGTATTGGGTTTGTTGAGGTTGAGGTTGAAGATGAATGAGGATTCGATATAGAGCAGTAATGGTGTTCAATCGACAAAATGGGGATTGTCATATGGTGGGAGCAGGCTAGAGCTATTTGTACTTGCTTTATGTACTTAAGCTATTTGTATGATTATAAATTCAGCGTATTATGTAAAAAATATGATGAGAGTTTGAAAAATCTAATATACTGTTTTGGTTCATGTTTTAAGTTTGTTTCATATCTTCCATTTTGTTGATAATATGTTTTGGAATGAATTCTTTTATTAGTAATATGTATATAATTTTGCATATATTACAACTATTAAATAATAGTTATAATAAAATATAACACAAAAATTGCAAAAAATATAACAACAGTGCTTAACAATTGTAATAAAGTTTATTATAACGGTGGAAAAAAGTTGTAAAATATACATATTACAACGGTGTCGCAATAGTGCAAAACCGTTGTAAAAGACTTTAGTCTATTACAGCTTCTTTATATACGACGGTTACGCCACCATTGTAAAAAGTATATTGCAACGTTTTCCCACCATTGTAATATGGTCAATCTGTTGTAGTGGCCAACTTACTGAAGATTGCAATATATATCAAATAGCAATCCCGGTAATTGATTTATGTAAATCTTGCCTGAATCACAAGACTGAGGACCAAAGATTATGATAGCAGGCAGTCTATTATTCAAGCCCATATATCTCTTACTTGTTTTTTTGTACTTATAAATAGCAGTATACAAAAACAGAGAATGTATAAGCTTGTGTAATCATTCTTTATCAACAAAGATTTATTTTCTTCTTCGCAGTTCATTTCACTATCCGAAATCGAAACTAGTTTATAAAAATAATCTCAAAACTTTAATTTGGTATCAGAGCCAAATTGCCTAACATCAATTGCCTGTAATCACAACTTTCTTGATCTATTTTTCATCCGAATCAATTGTAATCATGGATGATGAAACAACATCAATTGCCTCTGACAATGGATTCAACACTCTCAAACCAACCAATTCCTCAATATGTATATCTGTTAGTAAAGACTATCATCAGCTCATGAAAATGGCTTATTACTATGCATTTAGAAAAAGATAATTGTCTTCTCTGCAAGCTTCAAGTCGAAACTATAATATGAGGGTTTGGATTAGAAGGATTTATTCTTGATACTATACCAATACCATTAAAATTCATCATTGAGAAATATAATAGAACAGTTGCTGATGATGATTATATCAAATATCATAGACGAGTTAGATTGATAAGTCTTGACTATTATTATCTACAAGTGCGAACCTGTGCTTCTCACATGGGTTGGCAATTAAAAAAGGTGTAGCATTATATTATAACGATGGAAACGATATAAAGCCCAAATTTTGTCAACTGATTTAAAAAAAACGTTCCTCATTATTTTTTGAATATTTAAGAATTTACCGACATGCAATATATATATATATATGTATATATATATATATATAATCCAACAACTATTCAAGGGGATACCGTTCAACATTTAAAATACAGTTGTCGGTTAGTTGGGAATAGCGTATATCGTTTTAGCACAACAAATATTGAAGGAAATAAGAATCAAAATAAAGAGGTCATTATATACCACTGAAGCATACAAAAGATTTAAATGATATCTTAGCAATAAGCAGACAGATTTGAATAAAACACCAATGTGATATATCTATTATTAATAGCTAACATGTAAAATGCATGACCATATATAAAGAATAATTAAAAAAAATGACAATTGAATTCAAGAACAAAAAGTCTTGAATTATGAATTACAAACACCACCAAACATAATTTATGATGTTTCTCTTTATGAGCAAATACACTATACACGTGAGCTAAATAGTTGGTTTCACTTTGATTCATTACATAAGATCATGTCCATGTAAACGTTTTGATTTCGTACAACAATTCAGCCATTAATGGCAATTCACATTCTTGTACAATTGATGCACTGTAGCAATCCACATAGGAATTAATTTAGATATCACGTCTAGTTGTAAGCAATAACGGTGAGAAGAGAATCAGGAGATTTAACTTTTACTCTTCGTATTCATTTGTGTGTACATTGCCGATGAGCATGAATATGTATTAAAAAGCAAACATGATAAAGGTGTACAAAATTATGTCGATGATGACATTTATAATGTTGATGACATAACTCTTGTACATTATACAATTTCACACTATTCGAGTCCACAGTGGCATACAATTTTTGTAGTAACACCATCAATATTTTAAGACAACATGAGTCATATTCATATTCAAGTATTTCATAATTTTACCCGTCCTATATTTTTGATCTCATCCCCACTGCGAATCTCATTTAAAGGCCATTGTTGTAAATCCAAGCAATGTTTCTTACTATGCTAATCCCAAGTTCAAAGCCAGTGGGCTTTTACTTCTACTTCAAGTGTGCTTTATTTTGAGTTGTAGCTCCTATAGAAGATAGGCCTTTGCTTTGTCTCCAAGGATTGTGTCATGAAAGACAATTGCCTTATCTATGGACCAGGATTCTCAGCCGGCCTTGCTCTACCCAATGGGGTTTGATTCCACTGTAGATGGAAAATTAAGGTATAAATGAATGATGATTTTCGTTAGTTGTTATGAACAAAGAAAAATAATGTACTAGCATAAACCAATAAACCAAAATGATGTATGCTAACTTCCAGGTGGTCCATACAGGACTGGCTCAGTCAGTTGGGCTGCCCAGCCAACTATAAAATTAGGAGGAAAAAAATAAAGTGAAAAAACTAAGCCTCTGAAAATTGTACTCATGCTCTGAACAACACACAGTTCACATATAGCCACCAGACCACCAAATACTTCAGTCATATTACAAAATGATATTTATAACTTAATTTCAGTTGGCAATTTGTTATCCACCAGTTGTTATCCCCTGTTGAAATCAAAAATGATGACACTACTCAAGGTGTATGCAACACTTCACTAAAGAGTAAGAACTAAAAATAATGTGGAGCCATAAATATAAATTGCAAGTAGAGAAATGAGAATTTTAGAGTTGTTCGGTCAATTTAGACCTACGTCCACTATAGAAGCTAATTTCATTATCACTTTTGAATTTACAAAGTACATGACTTCATTCATATCTCTCTTTTCTCTCTTTTTTTGCTTTTGATTTCACTTGAATTCATGAAGGAACAAATGAGATCTCTTGATTTGTGATAGTTGTTGTGCAGAGCTTTGACCAATTGATCATTTAGACGATCTTCATCGGTTCCATGATGATTTTGTGTTGGATCTAGGCTTGAGAGAGAATTAGTGGATATTAGAGTAGCTTGAATTGAACTTGAGAAATCTCTAATGGAGTTTGGAGAAGACTTGATCCATTTGTTGTTGGAGAGATAGATTTAGCTTGAGAAGCCATTAATGGAGTTTGGGGAAGTTTAGAGTGGTGGACAAGTGAAAATGGCAGCCCTTCGGGGTCCAAAAATTGCTCCCTTGAATGGTAGAGAAGTGGGGTATTTATTGGTGTAGTTTAGGGGTAGTGGCAGAGTTGTAATTATGGTGTGCAAGGTTTGTCATTCATGAAAGTATTTACAAAAATGCCATTGGGCAGCTGGCAACAACTGGCATAGGCGCAGGATCCATAAGCGTAAGATCCGTAGGTATAAGGCCCATAAGCGCAAGACCCATAGGTGCACGATCCATTGGCGCACGACCCATAGATGCACAACCCAATGGTGCAAGACCCATAGGTGCACAACCCATAGGTGCAAGACCCACAGGCGCAAGACCCATAGGGTAGTGACATGTCTGACCCATTGTGCCATTTGAATGTTGACCCACTGTTTATGCTTAGATCCAATATATCAATATGCACATGATTTTTAGTGGATAAACATTTGCCTCTCGAAGTTTGTGATTTTTTGCTGCATAAAAATTGCAAACTTTGAAGTGACTAATTTTTGTGCCTTTTGATAGATTGCAATCTAATTTACATGGATTGACAACATCTATCTTAGCACGGATTGGAATGAACATACAATATCATTGTGCGTTTTTTGTATATAGGTTGTAACATTTATTGCACTATGGATTAGACATAAACAAAAACTTTAATGGGCCGGGCACACACATGATGGGTCGGAACATCCCACTTAGAGATTGCCGCAAATATCACTATTGGTTGGTAGCTTTTCCATTATCCCACTTTCTTAAGCAGAAAACACTTTATTGGAAGCTGCCCTCTTTGAAATGTTCTTTTGCATAGACTTTGCTGTGCTAATAGACGCTTCAGTTTTCAATTTAAGCATTCGTCCTTGATAACGCCGTGCTAATGTGTGAATGCCCCGGTTTTAACTTGGGCTCGAGTTTGTGAAACAACTCAAATTCGCGATGGATTGGTCATACTCGACTTTCATTGAAATGGTCGTGGTCAATTCACGCTAATTTACTTGTTTTATGAACTTGCTTAGCCATTGAATTTTACTAATGCAAAACACACTTTCTAAAGGGAATGATGGTTGTGCCTTTTTTACTGCTACAACCTGTTTTGCAACAACAAAAACATTGCACATTTCTGGTTAATATTTTGTTATCGATCGCCCACATCGACAACAGATTAGTCGTTTAAAAAAAAATTAAGCGATAGTGAATTTCTGTTCTGAATTGAATGAAGCATTTTTACTGAAAAGATTTATTCAACAGTTTTATAACTTGTTGAACTTTGTCTACATGAATACGACATTCTCATTCAGGTTTGCAATGACACTTGAGTTCTGCTAATCGATATATGTACCAACTATGAATCTCAAGCTTGGCTCTTTTAATGACTTGTATAATTATGTACGACGATTCATATTTCGTGAAACATGTACTTGTTCAAATTGGAGATTCACTTTAAGTTCCTGAGGCTAGAGCGATAGCAACATTTAGATTGTAAACGAATCAGTCTTTGGTTATTCCTTGTCCTCTTAAGAATTTGCTGATTGTCTATTTTTTAAGTTGGCTGTAGTAGCTTAGTTGGATTCAGAAATTTTAATTTGGGTTCAGTGACCCCGCTAGGGGAGGACTTTTGTTTTGTGCCCCTGCTAGGGGAAGACTTTTATTTGGTGCCCCCGCTAAGCGAGTTTAAGACTTTTAATTTTGCCTCTGCTATGAGAGGGCGAAAATTTTAATTTTCCCTTGTTATGGAGGGACTTTTCATTTTTCCTTTGTTAATTTGGCCTTGCTATGGAGGGACTTTTAATTTCGCTTCTGCGATGGAAGGACGAAAATTTTAATTTGCCTTTGCTATGGAGGGACTTCTAGTTTCGCCTCTACTAGAGGAGGACGAAAATTTTAATTTGCTCTTGCTATGAAGGGACTTTTAATTTCACCTCTGCTATGGAAGGACGAAATTTTTAATTTTCCCTTGCTATGGAAGGACTTTTAATTTCGCCTCTGCTATGGGAGGACGAAAATTTTAATTTGTCCTTGCTATGGAGGTACTTTTAATTTCACCTCTGCTATGGAAGGACGAAAATTTTAATTTTCCCTTGTTATGGAAGGACTTTTAATTCCACCTCTGCTATGGAAGGACGAAAATTTTAATTTGCCCCTGCTATGGAGGAATTTTAATTTCGCCTCTACTATGGGAGAACGAAAATTTTAATTTGCCCTTGCTATGGAGGGACATTTAATTTCCCCCTACTATGGAAGGATGAAATTTTTAATTTGCTGTTGCTATGGAGGACTTTTAATTTCACCTCTGCTATGGGAGGACGAAAATTTTAATTTGCCCTTGCTATGGAGGGACTTTTAGTTTTGCCTCTGCTATGGGAGAATGAAAATTTATTTTTCCCTTGCTATGGAGGGACTTTTGGTTTCGCCTCTGCTATGAGAGGACGAAAATTTTAATTTTCCCTTTCTATGGAGGGACTGTTAATTTCGCCTCTACTATGGGAGGACGAAAATTTTAATTTGCCCTTGCTATGGAGGGATTTCTATTTTCGCGTCTATCCACAAGGTGAACATCAGTCATCGTGTCGAATATGCTTAACTATGGGAAGCGATCGCAGTCGGACTGAGAGGCTCCCTTGACAGAAATTTGCAGGGTTAATGTCATACCACAGGGTGAACATCAGTACATGTGTGTCGAATACATTTATCCATAATAGGCGATTGCATCTGGATTGAGAGGTTCTTTCGAATATCAGTCATCGTGTCGGATGCACCTAGCTATAGTAAGTGATGGCATTTAGACTGAGAGGTTGCGACCTCTTGGAACTTGCAAGGGTTTGCATCATTCCGTGGAGCGAATGTCGGCCTCCTGCTAGATGCACTTGACTATGGCAAGTGATCGCAGCCGGGCGCGGGTTGCCCGTTGGAACTTGCAACCTCTGTCATTGACTTCGCATCCGCTTGCTGAAATTTCCACCATTTGACCCATGACAACTCCTCTCGCTCTCTCTCCAAGGTAGTGCTTTTCATCATTGCATTTATGCATGTAGATGTTTTTTGCACTCAACGCTTGAGTTAGTGTTATTGGGGTTGCCACATTACATTGGGTTTCGAGGAAGCAAGCGCTCGTCGGATAGCCTGTAATAAGAAATTGTCTTTAACAAATTTTGAATTATCGAAAATATTGCAAGTAAGAGATGCAAGAAGTAAAGCAGTGGCGATGTTGATCGCTTATTCTGAGCCATTGAAACTGGAGCACCAATCATCAGTCCTCGGTTGATAGCTGGCCTTGCATGGGTATGAGCGACAGTTGTGTTGCTTTGACCGGGTTGACCATTTGATGCCCCTTGCCTCTGGAGAGATGCAGAAGGATTTGTAGCTTGCGGATTCTTGACATACTGTTGCAGTCCGTTCTTTTGAATCAACTCCTCAATTAAGCTTTTGAGGTGTCTACATTCATTTTTATTATGGCCGGGCTGGTTGTGAAACCTACAGAACTTTCCCAAGTCAGTTGCCTTATCGCCTACTCTTGTCGGTTTTGGTTCCGCATATTCTTCAGAATTCTTCGTTGCAAGATAGATATTTTCAGGGATGTCATTCAAAATTGTCAGCTATAACAACCCAAATTCCGTTAGACGATTTTTTTTTAAATTCTAATCTATCGAAACTCGTTTTGGTTTGTTATGGTATCCTGCAGAAAAGACAAAGATATAAAATATATCAGAGCTCAGAAAAACATCTCGCAACGGAATGGATAAAATATAATGTAATCAAAATATAGCCTTACCGTAGTAATAATACTGCCTAAACAGTAGCCAAAGCTATCATATCTCTACCACAAATCTAACCTGCGAATATGTTATGAGGAGGGGGTCAGAAAACAAGTTCCGGTGAATGGATTTAAACTACACATTTTGGATAATCCTACATATACCGTTCAGTTACATTTTATTGTCTATTAGGTTACTTGGGTTAACAACACTCAAGGCTTACACACACGTTGTACCCGTCTACTTACCAGTGGATTAACCTAATACTATATATATATATATATACATACATATATATATATATATATGTAGCTACCCCCAATATTGAGGTACTCACATGGTACCCCACTCGCATGGTCTCCAACGTAACGCCACGAAAATGTACGCAGTCCCTCATCCTACGCCGGAGTGACATACAGATCTCTATATAGCAGTGCTACATTCCGCATATATCTACCACTGCCATGCTACGTAAGCGCACGGACTGTCGCCTTCAATCGAAACAGATTCCATTACAAATTAATACCCTCGAGTCTACGATACACCACCCAGAGCAGACATATGTATCTAGACTTTCCTACGTATGTATCGTCAATCGTACTCGATGCCTTAACCGCACATAACCTCCATTGTGCACCGAGTCCCGTGGCAGGGTTGTACAAGAAACGCAGAACTCTGTCAGGAGCTTTACATATATTTGTATAAACAGATGCTAAGGTCAGCATTTTCAGTGGCTATGGTCCCACCTGACCCCTCTCTTAACTAGTGAAAGATGAATTGAGAACTAACGATCTAGCCCGTGAGCAAACAAAAAAAAATCCTAGTTGGTCAGTTCCTCACCCAAAGCCTTGATAGCAAAAATTCTATGGTCTTATGGTTTAGCTCTTCGCCTCTCCGCATCACGCATCACGTATCAAGCTGACTGTCAATTGTAGGTACACGACGACTTGCTATCACCTAGGTTAGACCTGTCGGTTAATCAAGAGTGGTCGTAACCTAGCCTAGTCACAAGGCTACTTGGATCATCGAATCACCTATGCTACCATGCAGTCTTTTGATTGCCCACTACCGTGGTAATCATGGCATACTCACGGGATAGAAACGAGCTTACCTAACCCCTTTGAGTACAAGAGGATGCTATCACAACACAGAGGACTACCAGAAGTACCCTCTACGTCCCAGGAAGCCGTGTGCTTCCCCTTCCATTCCTTTGGAGCCAGCAGAATTTTAGTAGAACAACAGGCATAACAAGCAGAATAATCAGACGAACGTACCCTCCCCTCGTGTCCTATAATACCACAATGATCTACCCCCTTGGGTTACTCACCGTTAGACGTATAGACTGGTCCAAGCTCCATAGGTTGACTTTTTATTAGACCCTATGTCTAATTATTTAATTGCGCGCTTGCTTCTCCCTTTCAGATTTCCATTCAACTTAGTTATTCCCAGTCATATTGACTTCTTATTCAAGTTACCAAGTTCCTCTCACTTATTAATTTCAGTTATAACTTAATCCATTTAAGTTTAAGCCCATAACATGTTATTCTCTAGATTGCAATTCAAGGTCTGTAATCTATAATCTCTTTATATTATTCATTGTTTAATTTCCTAGTTACAATAACATGTTCTACTTAATATGTAATTAAGTATATCTCAATTCACATGTTTTCTGTTTAACATGTCACTTATTATTTATGATTAAATATACTTATCTCGTCCCTTATATTCACCTTGTTCTTTCTTATTTAATCATAATTCCATCTTTTAATGTTACTACAACTTTTCATTGTTCGCTTATTAACTTATTTCTCTTAACTAAGGTTTACTAATAAGTTTCTCTTCCATTTATTATAACTTGTGTTATAATTTCCACTTGTTCCTAGGACAAGCTTTTAACATTGTTATTCATATCAGCAGATTTCAGATTCTCAAGTTTACAGATTACTTATGAGCATGAAGTTAACCATTTCAACTAAAGTTCTATTTTTCCTTTCAGCAACACCATTTTTGTGGTGTATAAGGGGCGGTACATTGGTGAACAATACCATTTTGTTTGCAAAACAAAGTAAACTCATTTGAAAAATATTCACCACCACGATCTGAATGTAACACTTTAATTTTGATTCCTAATTGTGTTTCGACTTCTACTTTTCAAATTTTGAATTTATTAAAGGCTTCATCTTTATATTTCATTAGATATACATAAGCATATCTAGAATAGTCATCAATAAATGTTATATAGTATTGGTTACCACCATAGGTGATATGACTCTTTAAGTCACCCACATCACTATATACTAAATCAAGCAAATTAGTTTTCTTTTCTACAGATTTGAAGGATTTCTGATATATTTTTACTTGAACACATATTTCACATTTAGAAATAGATTCGAAATCACGATTAGAAATTAATCCTAATTTATGCATATTTATAAGTGACTTATAATCAACATGTCCTAATCTACTATGCCATAAATTAACAGAATCAACAATATAAGCAGAAGATTTCTTCATTAGATTCAACTTAATCATTTCGTTACAAGAATATCCCTGTCCAATAAATTTGTTGTTCTTGGATAACACTAACTTATCAGACTCATACACCATCTTAAATTCTCCTTTGTTAAGAAGGTATCCAGAAATCAAATTCTTACACATATCAGGTACATAAAATACAATGGCTAAATTAAGAACTTTACCAAAGGTGAATGTCAATTCGACAGCGCCTTTTCCCAGAATTTTGCTTCCAACTTTGTTTGCGCCAGTTGCTTCGCTAGATTCTCCATTATTCTCATCGTAAGTCTTGAACTGATTACGGTCTTTGCAAATATGAATAGTTTTTCCAGTATCGAGCCACCAATCATTATCAATGCCACTAACGGAGTTCGCCTCTTGTATGACAACCGTAAGCTTTTCTTCGACCACATTCGCTTTTTGTTGTTTCTTCCAAAGACGACAGTCTCGGGCATAGTGGCCGGGTTTGTGACAATAGTAACAGTGACCCTTCTTCTTGTTCATGGAATTATTACCTTTCTTTTTAAGCTGTGTCTCATTCTTAGGCTTCAACTTATTGTTAATTTCAACATTATTAGCCTTAGATTGAGACTATGTTTGCAAATTATCATCTAGTTTGCGTTTACGAGAATCCTCTTCAATACGAAGATGATGCCGTAAACCGTCTAAATCATAATCCGTTTCCGCATTTTTTAATTTTTTTCTTATAATCATTCCAAGAATTCGGGAGTCTCGAAATAATAACTCCAACAACAAACGATTCAGGGAGATCAATATCGTCATCCTTAAGTTGATTTACCAACAGTAGGATTTCACTTACTTGTCCAATTGTGGACTTGTTGGTGACCATTTTGAAATCCATAAAACTGCATATAAGAATTTTTTTATTACTTGCCTCAGAGATACGATATTTGCTTTCTAACGCAGTCCAGAGTGCCTTACCGGTGTCCAAGGTCCTGTGAGCAATTCAGAATGTGGCCTCTGCATAGAAAATCTTCCTCTTTGCACTTTGCCCTTTTAGCTTTTAGTTCCACACTATCATTATCGGTTTCCTCTGGTATTTTCTCCAATCCATCTTCAAAATAAGAAATAATTTGACCGTGATCAAGAAGAATTTCATAGTCTCTTGCCAACGAGTGAAATTCTCTCCATTAAATCGCTCTAATTTGGTCAAATGCTGACTCATCTCTTGCAATGCACTCAAACCTTCCATGGTTAAAATATTGTCTGAAAATTTGTTGGGGATTTCGTGGTTTGAGACGCTAATGGAGAGAACGATTGCCGTACTTCTGACTTCAAGGATTTACGTAGCAAATTCTTTCAGACAATAGTTCAACAAACCAGGCACAAAAGGGTATCGAACTATTGACTTCAGGATTCAATGAAGCCTTGAAACAGCGAAATCGAGTTTAATGGCGTTGTAGATCAAACAACGTTTGACACTCTTTAATGGCGTTGTAGATTCAAATTTGCAACGCCACGAAGCAGGAAAACCCCACATTGTCACAGGTCGACTGATTGGTTTCTGAGCTGTTTTTCCTGGCCCAATGGATCACAAGACCCCACGCGTCTAAGGCCAAAGGCCCATCTTTTGACCTTTTAAATATTTAATATGCATGTCTTGTTCATGCATTGCCTCATCTCTCTTCTCTTCTTTGTTTTGTTATTATACATCATGCCTTTATATATAGAGAAAGCCCTTTGCATTTTTCATGATGTGGGACAAAACATATTTGTCCATTCCTTCTTCCTTTTATTCTTCATTCTTTTCAAATAATACCCAAACCCAAATCATTTGTTTTGAAAATTTTACAATAGGCATGTCATGCATACTCATCTAAGTATGCCCATTTGTTTCAGTATGACGTCATTTTTACTACAGAGATTGTCTTCTGCCGACTTACTGAAGATCGCAACATATATCAAAATAGCAAAGCAAGTAATATATTTATCTAAATCTTACCCGAACCATAAGCCCGGAGACCAAAGATTATGATAGCAAGAGGTCGTTCAAGCCCATATATCTCTTGTTTTTTTGGTACTTTATAAATAGCAGCATATGAAAGTAGAGAATGTATCAACTATCAATTTGTGTAATAATCATATTCTTCATCAATAAAGATTTATTTTACTCTTCACAGTTCATTTTTGTTATCCGAAATCGAAACCAGTTGATAGAAATAATCACGAAACTTTAATTTGGCATCAGAGCCAAATTGCTTAACATCAATTCTTTCGAAAATTGATCAAGATTAATTTTACTCATCAAAAAGGTTTCATTACCTAAGTTAAATTCTCATCAAAGTTAATTCTCATTATTTTTTTAGAGAGAATTAAATCAAATTATTAAGTGCCTCGCTAGCATTCAGAAAATTCAGCTGCAACATCAACTCAACAGAATTCTCATTGTTACAACAATTCAGCAACCAAAGTCTCAATCAAGAAAATCAAGAAACCGCTAAAATATAATAAGTGCCCCACTAGAACTCTTTGCAACAAATTTTCTTCATCACTAAAATTTTCAGGTTGCAAGTTACAACATACCTAATTTTGTTATTTTTGTCTCTACTTGATCAAATTCTAGTGCAATTTCTGCATCTTCCTGTAGTCCTAACTGTCTTGATCTATTTTTCATCAGAATAAGTTGTAATCATCTGAATCAGTTGTAATCATGGATGATCAAAATAACATCAATTGTGTCTAACAATAGATTCGACACTCTCAATCCAACCAATTCCTCAGTATAACAGTTAGTGAAGACTATCATTAGCCCATAGTGCCAACTTATTACTATGCATTTAGAAAAAAGACAACTATCTTCTTTGAAAGCTTCAAGTCGAAACTACAATACAAGGGTTTGGATTAGAACGATATATTCTTGAAACTACACAAATACCATCAAAATTTATCATTGACAAATGTAAAATGTCCAATTCCTTATTAGCAAACAAACTAAATGTTTAGACTTGGGCTTATGTGTATGGGCTTGTGTTGTGCTTATCCCAATAGCATTTCTTGTGTATTATATAATGCTCCTGCCATGTACAGTAACAGTTAGTTTTAATACATATATTTACATCGATAAGTTCAGAGAATAAAAATCAAAACTCTTCACAAAATTTTACATGGTATCAGAGCTTTATCGCCCAATGGAAGATCTCCACATTACCTTTATCGCTGAACAAGTTGAGAGGAGTGCTTTTGGAGTCTCCTCAGTTTAAAATTCATCATCGGAGAGCAACCTCTCTGATCTTGCAGCGACTGTTCTCATCAAGTCATGCGTGCCAAGCCGGAATTTACACTCGCAGCGGCTACAACGACTTTCTAATCATCTGAGATTTTGAATCTCATCATTCGACAGTTTCTTGGTCGAGAGTGCCATTTCTTGCATCTTAAAAAAGGCAAGAACCGCCTTTTTCACTTTCTATTCCAAAGCCTCCTGCATAGGCTGCCACCCCCTTTGGGTAAGTGGCCTCGCCATACGCTATTTTTTCATTAGTTTTCTCGCCATGGCTGGACCAGGTGATGAAAACTCGTTTGCCACATCAAGAACATGCACCATTGACCCTCCTGGCAACACCCTAATGCTTGTAAAACCCAAGACTCGGGTGATAACCACTCCTCTTGATGAAGATAATTTCATCTTATGGAAGTTCAAAATTGAGACAGCCTTGAAAGGTTATGACCTTCAAGATTATGTCAAAGAAACAAGATCTATCCCCCCAGCCATGATCCTGGATAAAGATGGACAAATGGTTAGTAATCCAGCATATGTGCATCATCAAAAAAAGGATAATCTGCTATCTTCATGGTTACTCTCATCTATCAGCACAAATTTACTATCACAAGTCATATGATGTAATTCATCTCATGAAATATGGGCTACCATACGACAAATTTTCAATTCATAGTCATCTGCTCGTATCATGCATTATAAAAGGGAATTTCAGAATATAAGAAAGGGAGAGATGACTATGAGAGAGTATATTGCAAAGGTTAAAACACTATGACAAACTAAAGGCAGTGGGACACTACATTTCAGACAATGAACAAGTACTTACATTGACAAATGGATTAGATGAAGAGTATGAATCATTAGTTACCTTTATTGCCACTCAACCTGTTTTACCTGATATTCAAACCGTTTATTCTGCACTGCTGGCACATGAGGGTAGAGTTGAGCAAAGAAAGGCATCTCACATTGATTACAGTGTGAATCTTGCATCAAATTCAAGAAACATGAGCAACAATCAGACAAGAAACTTACCTGGCTTCGGAAGAGGCAACAACCAAGGTCAAAGAGGAAACCCAAATCAAAGAGGAAGAGGTAGAGGAAGATCCAACAGTGTCAATCATGTCCAGTGTCAAATCTGCGATAAACTTGGTCACACAGCAAACAGATGCTATTTCAGATTCAACATAAATGTTAATGATTCTCAGCAAAGCCAACCAGGCACAAGGGGACTCAATGTCAACATGGCATAGGCCAATCAACAAAGAAAATCAAATGGAGAAACCTCTACAGCTATCAGTGATGATTCCAGCAAGATTGAAGACATAAACAGTGAGGATTGGTTTCCAGATTCAGGAGCAACCAACCACATCACCAACAATTTGCAAAACCTCAATCTTGGAAATAGGAACTTCTAAGGTACACAAGTTATTCAGACATGCAATGGTGAAACTATGAATATATCTCACATTGGGACAGGTGTTGTTAAAGGAAAGATAAATCTCATCCTTCACAATTTACTTAGAGTTCCAGATGTTAAAAAGAATCTTATTAGTGTATCACAATTTGCTAAAGACAATAAGGTATATTTTGAGTTTCACCCTAATCACTGTCTAATTAGAGACATGCTAAATAAAGATGTATTATTACAGGGTAATTTGGACAGTGGTTTATACAAGTTCAGCAACACTCAATCAGGATTGAGAAATGATAAAACTTGGTGCTGCAATGCAAGCATACAATTTAATGATGTTCCTAGTGAGAATGAACATGGCAGTAATGAAATCAAAATGATTTGAATTTCTGCATTGTAAACTTGGACACCCCAGTTATGACATTGTTATGAGAATATTGAAAGACATTAATATTCCTTATAATCTCTCACCTGTTTCTAGCACATGCACACATTGTTGAATTGGCAAAAGCCATAAATTACCTTTTAGCAGGTCTGAAACAGTTTACACAAAGCCATTTGAATTGGTGACAGCAGACCTATGGGGTCTTGCACCTTTATGCCCAAGACAAGGTTACATGTATTATCTATCCATTGTTGATGCATATACAAGATATACCTGGATTTTCTTTCTCAAAGCCAAATCTGATACTAACAATGTTATGATACAATTCATTAATTTCACCGAAAGGCAACATAACTATAACATTAAGATTATACAGACTGATGGGGACAGTGAGTTTTTCCCTTTAAAAGGACTGTTAGCTAGCAAAGGCATTATACATAGAACCACTTGTCCCCATACCTCTGAACAGAATGGCATTGTAGAAAGAAAACATCGACACATTGTTGAAACAGGATTAACACTACTATCTAAGGCATCCTTACACATGAAGTATTGGTATGAGGCATTTAACACTGCTGTACATCTAATAAATAAAATGCGAACAAAAATTTTGCAACACAAAAGTCCTCATGAGATGTTATATGGAAATAAACCAGACTATAACACTCTGAAAACTTTTGGATACATGTGTTATCCATGCCTCAGACCATACAACAATCATAAACTTTCTTCCAGATCTAGCCCATGCACTTTCTTAGGGTTTGCAAACAATCAAAAGGGGTACATATGCATGGATAAAGAGGGAAAAATTATAATTTCTAGACATGTAGTCTTTGATGAACTTGTATTCCCTTTTGCAGAAAAAGGAAATGCAAACAACGAAGAAACTGTGGGGCCTATTCCTAAGCTATCAGAATGGAAAACAAACATAAATGAGCGGGAACAGACATATGATGCATCAGCCACTCCAACTATATCCAGCACTAGATCTGAATACAGTTCAAGTGAACAGATGATTGAGGATGACCAACATCAGACTGATGAAATGAATGACAATAAAAATCAGAATGACAGCAATGGCAGTGACACATCAGAAAGTAGCAGTCATGAAACACCAATACAGGAGCCACAGACTGGACATCACATGACATCAAGAGGAAAAAGTGATATTTTAAGCCTAAAATCTACACTGCAGTTCAGAATGATCACAGACCTACCAGTGAACCAGACACATATGAGCAGGAAATTAAATACAAACAGTGGTGCAGGGCTATGGATGAAGAATATGAAGCATTGATGAAAAACCAGACATTGAGTTTGGTGTCTATTCCTAAAGATAGAAATATGGTGACATGCAAGTGGACTTATAAATTAAAGAAGGATGCCACTGGTAACATCATCAAGTACAAGTCTAGGCCGGTTGCAAGAGGGTTTACACTGAAATATGGTTTTGATTTCAATGAAACATTCTCTCCAGTGGTAAAGCCTACTACTATTAGGATTATATTGTCCATGGCACTACACAATAACTGGAACATATGGCAACTAGATGTGTGTAATGCATTCCTAAATGGGGATTTAAGTGAGGAAGTTTATATGCAACAGCCAAAAGGCTATGTGTAACACCCCGCCTCTGCTAGGGTCACTCGCAAAGGAATGCACTAGCTTTAGAGGGGCATTGTTGGTAAACATGCACAGAAGTATCACAGGACAGAACATATAAAATAGCGGAAGTAAAATCGAACTTTCATAAACATAATTAATTAAGGTCTAAAGCCTTTTACATCAGAGTACATCAAAACCTGTCTTGCAATAATAAAGAAGCCTAAAAACCTTTTCATAAATTATTCCCCAAAATAAAGCGGTGAAGCAGCCATAGCCAAGAGAAGACCAAGCTATACCTCAAGCTATATATGATGACCTTCAAGCATAAGAGGCCCGAACTAAACAACATCATTTCCTCCCTGGAACCTGGGGGGGAAACGGAAGACAAAGAGGCGAAAGAAAACGGGGTCAGTCATAAAGACTGGTAAGTCCTATCTACTCCCAGTATAAAAACAGGTAAAGGTAACATGACATGCATAAACTGAAAGTAAACATAAGGATGACTACAAGATAGATAAACTAAACCAGGGTAACTGGCTGAACTACTGTAGCAAGGTAAACTAAGATATCGTGATAAACTACGGTGTCGTGATAAATCAAGGTATCACATCGTCAGGTTTCTATCAAGTGTACTATCCCAAGGTATCTATCCTGTCTAACATCCCCCGGTGTCTATTATGTATATTTTTCCTGGTTCTAACATGTATATTTGCTCTGCACTTCTCGTACTAGTATCCCTACCCGCGTCATGTGTTAACCATGAATGTCCATTGCCCCATGTCATGAAATGGTCCATGTCAACCTAATATATAGCATATGTAGGTTTTCCCAACTCGTATGTTTCTCTCCATGTGTAAGTTCAGTCCTTTGGCATAGGCCATACGGGCTTTCCCATGTAAACGTTTTATCCTTGAAGTTGTTTTGGACTGCAACCCTTGATCTAGTTGTGTTTCCCTACCATGAACTATCGCGCGTCCACTTAGAATTTATGCCACCTAGGGCCGCTAGGGATTATGCTACCTAATGAACGTTTCCGTGTCTCGGTTTGGGTTTTGGCCACCTAGGACCACTAGGGATTACGCCACCCGTCAACCGCGCCCTTGATCCCACGTATGTATCGTGAATCGTTTTCCATGTCTAGATGCACATGTTCCACAATGTGCCATCCGAGTTCCGTGCCAGGGCAAACTAAGAAATATGGAACTCGGTCGGGAGCTTTAAGTCGTCTGCTGATGCAGATACCAAGGTCTGTTTTTGTACCCGTGGCTATGGTCCCACGTGACCCCTCCCTCAACTAGTGAAAGGCAACCCACGAAAAATCATGTATGAGAACCACTCCCCGGCCCCACTATAGCCCACTTTCCTACGGGCCAACCTCACCCATGACTCGATAGCAAGCACATGGTCTGTTGGGGGTTCTCTGCCTTTCCGTACGTACACGATTGACTAAAGATGGTAGGTAGTCGGCGATGTGCTATCCAGAGCAAAAACCAAGAATCGTCGACTCCACGCTAATCCATCCCAGTCTTTAGGTCGCTCGCATAACAACCAAGGCATACTCTTGGTCCTTCTAACGCAGACCTTAACCTCTCATGGGCCTAGTATAATTACCTGGCAGCCCACAGAGGGATCCCAAGAATATCCTCACGTCCCCCGAAGCTTCCACTTCGGCACCCAGTGCGCTGGAGCTTTTATCCAAGTCAGATAACTTGCTCCTCCTCGTATACTAAGCGATGACCTACCGTATCAGGTTACTCATCGCTTTATGAATTAATCCTATGTCCTTAGCTAAGAATTATTACTTAGTTACCCTTAACTAAGGTTTACCACTTAGCTTCCTTTCCCGTTGTCCTTGATTAACCACGATTCTATACCTAGTTCCTCTAACTAGGTTTTGTCTTATTGGGTTAAGTGTTATCATTCAAGTCCATGCCTTAACCCGCCCACGAATCATGTCAAGATTGGCTAAGTATTTAAGTTCAAGACTTAGCCCTACAAGTTGGTTAAGTGTACCCAGAGGCTCATGACTTAACCCTATCAAGTCAAATCGGTCAAGTACTAGCTTACCTTAATCCTATCGGATTATCTTGCTAGATCGATTAAGCATAGATTATCTTAATCCCATCGAATTATCGAGTCGGATTGGTTAAGTATAGGTGGGCTTAACCCCATCCTCTAATCGTACTACAATGGTTAAGTATATTCTAAAAAGGTCTTGTGACTTAACCTTATCAGGTCCGCGTATTAGATTGGTTAAGTGTAGGTTACTTAACCCCATCAAATCATCATGTATAATTGGTTAAGTATAAGTTGCTTAACCCCATTAAATTATCACGTTAAGTTGGTTAAGTATTGGTTACTTAACCTCATTGAATTACCAAGTTTAAGTTGGTTAAGTGTTTAACTTAACCCCATCGAATTACCGTGTTTAGATTAGTTAAGTGTGGATTACTTAACCCCATCTAATTACCGTGTTTAGATTAGTTAAGTGTGGATTACTTAACCCCATCTAATTACCGTGGTTAGATTAGTTAAGCGTCAATTACTTAACCCCATCTAATTACCGTGTTTAGATTAGTTAAGTCTTAATTACTTAACCCCATCTAATTACCAAGTCGGATTAGTTAAGTGTAAATTACTTAACCTCATCCCCTAATCATCTTGCATGGTTAAGTGTCATTAAGAAATCAAGTCCGGTCCCACTTAACCTACCCATTCGTGTCATATCGGTTAAGTGTCATTAGTCAAATTTACTTAACCTTATCATGTGGCATTAATTTAATTAATGCACCCTCAACCTTTCACATTAGACCTTGTTGTGGTTACTAGTTAAGCCGGGCGGGTCCGGGTAGATTTACACCACAACCTGGTCTAACCTCGGGTCTTAAGCGCGACATGACCAACTTCTCACATTGGATCCTATTGTTTGTAGCTACTAGTTAAGCCGGGCGGGTCCGGGTAGATTTATGCTACAAACTCAACCCAACCTCGAGTTGGCCACTTCCATGTTTGGTCTAGTGTTATATTACACTTACAACCCATACGTGTCTAATTTCAAGTCCCAATTTTACCCCACGTGTCATGCCCCCATTTTGGTTCAACTTACATGTCGTGTTCAGATGCAACCTCAAGTCAAGTTTTCATGTCATATTCAAGTCAAGATTTCGCGTCATGTTCATGTTTATCTAACTACCCCAAAGTCGTGTTTTCCAACGCAAGCAAAAGCGAGTCAACATAGTAAGGATACTACGTCACATATTGGCCTCAAAACATGCATGATGCCAAAAAGGGATTGGCTTCCACATGCACAACCTTGGCCAAAAACATGCATAGTGTCATAAGGTGATTTGGCCACAAACATGCATAGCATATCAAGGGGATTTGGCCACAAACATGCATAGCATAAAAGGGGATTACTTGCATAAGTGTTCATGTCATAAACCTATCATGAAGGGATGAACATGCCCATGTTACTCATGTGATAAAAAGGTAAACTTGCATATTATCATAAGGGATTTCGGGTTCATATACTTGCATAGCCTCAAAGTCACATTCATGCACATGTTTCATGAGTCAAAGTGGTTTCAAGTGTGCATGCTAACATACCACAAGCAAAGGTCCAATCTTGCATGGCAAACTAGGTCCAATGTAACATGAATAGCATGGTTTAGTCGCTACAACATAACCCAAAGTCATATGTTCATGCTAAAGGGGCAAACTAGGTTCCCATAGGCTAACATACTCATGTTACTTTGCATTTTATCCCATGTCACATCAAGATCATCGTTTAAATCTACAAGTAGCTAGAACTTACATAGCGTGGCAAGAGGACTAGGAGCATGAATCGTTTTGACGAAGAAAGGTGGCTCCTTTGATGAAGATCCGTCATGAAACTCGCATAGCAACGTTGATTTGGCCTCTATTTGGTGTAGCAAGCTTGCACCTTTTGATTTGAACCCGATTTGAATGCATAGGTTCTAGGGATTGGAGATGGAGGCCATGATCAAAATTGATTTTGGCAGCACTTAGTTGCTAGGTTTGATTTTTAGGGGTTTAGGTTAGGTTTAGGGTCTTTTTATAGAGATTAGGATAGTTTTAGGCCCTTAGATTAACCCTAGGGTAGATCTGAACCATCAAACCACGTCAGAAGCTTCCAGAACAAGACCAGGGACCAGTGCAGGTGCACCAAGCCAGGAATGCTCGTCTGAGCCAAGTCGACAGGCAAATCGACAGGGCTGTCGACTTGGTCAGACCAAGTCGACTCCCAAGTCGACAGGGCTGTCGACTTGGGTAATGTGGCGGGAATTTTTCCCGCCTGGCCCAACTGGCCCAATTTTCCAAATTCAAGTTTGAATTTGAAATCTGTTTTTTTCTTAGAAATTTTCTGAAAACTTCGTTGGGCCTTAATCGGGTCATACAGACTCCGATTTTCGAAAACTTGGACTCTATTTCGCGTATTTTTCCGAGACGAACGCAATGGCATAGCCCATTTCGCTTGATTCAGAATTTAAAATTAAATTCTGCCTTGATTCTCGTCTTAATCATGTTATTGAAATACGGGTTGTTACATTCTCCCCACCTTTTAGGATTTCGTCCCCGAAATCTCCAAGTTAGGAAGAACATATCCTACCATCCATCATCCATCTACTCAAAACATTATCCACAAGCAACCATTGTCCTTAGATGATTTCTAATGCTGTATGAATATATGCAAAACGTGTGTGTACATGTTCCTTAGCTAATGCTAATGATCAGGTCTGAATAATTTTTCTAATGCAAAAATATGCATAGTGCCATGAATCGAACATGTATGCAAATAGTCCTAGTCATATAGATACTATATGCATGCACAACCATTCATTCGTATGCAACATCCACATGACAACACATTCAATTTTATCCATAAAGAAGTATAAATGCTCGTGCATATGCAACATGAAACGTGATCGCGTCAATCTAGTATCTAACGTGTATTCGCGCATCCACGAGCAACCACTTGCAACCATTTGCAACCATATCAATCATAACATGTCTCAAATACATGTTTACATCCATAACGTTCTACCTAAGGTTCCCAGGATAAGATCGAGAAGATAAACAAGACAAACTCCTTACGGGGTTCGTAACAGAAACAGGACCGAGAGGATATCCACCAAGCGATAGCATGCAAGTAAGCTTTACAGGTGAACCAAGGATCAAAAATATACTCTTAAAAAGAGACGTGATGCGCGCGTCCAAGCCGCATTTCCATGAGCTCAATCCCATCAGGCCTTGACCGCCTTTGACTTCATGATTTCGTAGCTCCTTGATTTCTATTTCCAAGGTGTGAGTGGAACTCATCTCACTGTCGCCTCCCGTTTCACTTTCACTTATTCTTTCCCTAGTATGCTCGGCTCAAATATGTCTGCGTACTCATGCAAGCTCTCCAAAATTCACTAGTTAATTCTGGATCTCGTTTTCCGATGCCGATCCATGTTGCCAAGGGTTCTTACTAGGGTGATTGCCATAACCCATGCATAATCGAAACGAACCATCCGCCTTAGCGGCGAATCCTATTTGAACGGATTACCAACAACTACATCCCGGGATTCTAGGTAACTAACCATGACAGAACCCAAAAAGGTTAAACGAGACTTTGAGGGTATCACCAAGATGAGTCGAGAGTCTAACTACCCTCTTTCCAAAACCGAGAATGGCACCCCTTATTGGGTGACCACTTTATCCTTAGAATCTATCCGTAGTTGAGACATGTCATTCTTAAGTCCAACAAGTCATGAAGGAATGGACCAACTCTCCAACCAGATTTTTGGGACAAAACTGGGATCCTCTACCATGCTAGTACTAAGGTGCAAAGACTCAACTATCTAAGCAGACTTAAGTGATACGATGATCAAAACAAAGTCTGGACGGGATGATAGAAAAGGATGGCTGAACCTCTAATAGAAACGGTACCATTTCTTTTAGGCACCCCAGAAGTGGGAGCGTACTATTTCCCTCTCCGCTGATCTTGTCCTTGTCCTCCTTGATGGACCAAGCCCTAACAACAGTTGCTTATCCTTAAGCTGGTATCCTTTATCCTTACTCTTATTATCCTTTCTTGTAACACGGCAATGGGTCTCTCGAGAACCACCTCCATCGTACGGGAAACACCTACGTGGCTAGACCAAGATTAGTCACAGTGAGAACTACTATGACCATGGATGGAGAAAAGAAAGGAAACGAGATTTAATCAAGGAATCAAAGGATGGTGCTAATGGCTTTTGGGGAATAGCCTTTAAAACAAACTTTTCTTGAAAAATGCTTCTTTATAAACGGTTTTTCAAATAGTTTTCAGAAGGTCTTTAAAAACTTTTGCCTAGTCTGGTAACCTTCTGCTCTGATACCAAATGTAACACCCCGCCTCCGCTAGGGTCATTCGCAAAGGAATGCACTAGCTTTAGAGGGGCATTATTGGTAAACATGCACAGAAGTATCACAGGACAGAACATATAAAATAGCGGAAGTAAAATCGAACTTTCATAAACATAATTAATTAAAGTCTAAAGCCTTTTACATCAGAGTACATCAAAACCTGTCTTGCAATAATAAAGAAGCCTAAAAACCTTTTCATAAATTATTCCCCAAAATAAAGCGGTGAAGCAGCCATAGCCAAGAGAAGACCAAGCTATACCTCAAGCTATATATGATGACCTTCAAGCATAAGAGGCCCGAACTAAACAACATCATTTCCTCCCTGGAACCTGGGGGGAAACGGAAGACAAAGAGGCGAAAGAAAACGGGGTCAGTCATAAAGACTGGTAAGTCCTATCTACTCCCAGTATAAAAACAGGTAAAGGTAACATGACATGCATAAACTGAAAGTAAACATAAGGATGACTACAAGATAGATAAACTAAACCAGGGTAACTGGCTGAACTACTGTAGCAAGGTAAACTAAGATATCGTGATAAACTACGGTGTCGTGATAAATCAAGGTATCACATCGTCAGGTTTCTATCAAGTGTACTATCCTAAGGTATCTATCCTGTCTAACATCCCCCGGTGTCTATTATGTATATTTTTCTTGGTTCTAACATGTATATTTGCTCTGCACTTCTCATACTAGTATCCCTACCCGCGTCATGTGTTAACCATGAATGTCCCTTGCCCTATGTCATGAAATGGTCCATGTCAACCTAATATATAGCATATGTAGGTTTTCCCAACTCGTATGTTTCTATCCATGTGTAAGTTCAGTCCTTTGCCATAGGTCATACGGGCTTTCCCATGTAAACGTTTTATCCTTGAAGTTGTTTTGGACTGCAACCCTTGATCTAGTTGTGTTTCCCTACCATGAACTATCGCGCGTCCACTAAGGATTTATGCCACCTAGGGCCGCTAGGGATTATGCTACCTAATGAACGTTTCCGTGTCTCGGTTTGGGTTTTGGCCACCTAGGACCACTAGGGATTACGCCACCCGTCAACCGCGCCCTTGATCCCACGTATGTATCATGAATCGTTTTCCATGTCTAGATGCACATGTTCCACAATGTGCCATCCGAGTTCCGTGCCAGGGCAAACTAAGAAATATGGAACTCGGTCGGGAGCTTTAAGTCGTCTACTGATGCAGATACCAAGGTCTGTTTTTGTACCCGTGGCTATGGTCCCACGTGACCCCTCCCTCAACTAGTGAAAGGCAACCCACGAAAAATCATGTATGAGAACTACTCCCCGGCCCCACTATAGCCCACTTTCCTACGGGCCAACCTCACACATGACTCGATAGCAAGCACATGGTCTGTTGGGGGTTCTCTGCCTTTCCGTACGTACACGATTGACTAAAGATGGTAGGTAGTCGGCGATGTGCTATCCAGGGCAAAAACCAAGAATCGTCGACTCCACGCTAATCCATCCCAGTCTTTAGGTCGCTCGCATAGCAACCAAGGCATACTCTTGGTCCTTCTAACGCAGACCTTAACCTCTCATGGGCCTAGTATAATTACCTGGCAGCCCATAGAGGGATCCCAAGAATATCCTCACGTCCCCCGAAGCTTCCACTTCGGCACCCAGTGCGCTGGAGCTTTTATCCAAGTCAGATAACTTGCTCCTCCTCGTATACTAAGCAATGACCTACCGTATCAGGTTACTCATCGCTTTATGAATTAAGCCTATGTCCTTAGCTAAGAATTATTACTTAGTTACCCTTAACTAAGGTTTACCACTTAGCTTCCTTTCCCGTTGTCCTTGATTAACCACGATTCTATACCTAGTTCCTCTAACTAGGGTTTGTCTTATTGGGTTAAGTGTTATCATTCAAGTCCATGCCTTAACCAGCCCACGAATCACGTCAAGATTAGCTAAGTATTTAAATTCAAGACTTAGCCCTACAAGTTGGTTAAGTGTACCCAGAGGCTCATGACTTAACCCTATCAAGTCAAATCGGTCAAGTACTAGCTTACCTTAATCCTATCGGATTATCTTGCTAGATCGATTAAGCATAGATTATCTTAATACCATCAAATTATCGAGTCGGATTGGTTAAGTATAGGTGGGCTTAACCCCATCCTCTAATCGTACTACAATGGTTAAGTATATTCTAAAAAGGTCTTGTGACTTAACCTTATCAGGTCCGCGTATTAGATTGGTTAAGTGTAGGTTACTTAACCCCATCAAATCATCATGTATAATTGGTTAAGTATAAGTTGCTTAACCCCATTAAATTATCACGTTAAGTTGGTTAAGTATTGGTTACTTAACCTCATTGAATTACCAAGTTTAAGTTGGTTAAGTGTTTAACTTAACCCCATCGAATTACCGTGTTTAGATTAGTTAAGTGTGGATTACTTAACCCCATCTAATTACCGTGTTTAGATTAGTTAAGTGTGGATTACTTAACCCCATCTAATTACCGTGGTTAGATTAGTTAAGCGTCAATTACTTAACCCCATCTAATTACCGTGTTTAGATTAGTTAAGTCTTAATTACTTAACCCCATCTAATTACCAAGTCGGATTAGTTAAGTGTAAATTACTTAACCTCATCCCCTAATCATCTTGCATGGTTAAGTGTCATTAAGAAATCAAGTCCGGTCCCACTTAACCTACCCATTCGTGTCATATCGGTTAAGTGTCATTAGTCAAATTTACTTAACCTTATCATGTGGCATTAATTTAATTAATGCACCCTCAACCTCTCACATTAGACCTTGTTGTGGTTACTAGTTAAGCCGGGCGGGTCCGGGTAGATTTACACCACAACCTGGTCTAACCTCGGGTCTTAAGCGCGACATGACCAACTTCTCACATTGGATCCTATTGTTTGTAGCTACTAGTTAAGCCGGGCGGGTCCGGGTAGATTTATGCTACAAACTCAACCCAACCTCGAGTTGGCCACTTCCATGTATGGTCTAGTGTTATATTACACTTACAACCCATACGTGTCTAATTTCAAGTCCCAAGTTTACCCCACGTGTCATGCCCCCATTTTGGTTCAACTTACATGTCGTGTTCACATGCAACGTCAAGTCAAGTTTTCATGTCATATTCAAGTCAAGATTTCGCGTCATGTTCATGTTTATCTAACTACCCCAAAGTCGTGTTTTCCAACGCAAGCAAAAGCGAGTCGACATAGTAAGGATACTACGTCACATATTGGCCTCAAAACATGCATGATGCCAAAAAGGGATTGGCTTCCACATGCACAACCTTGGCCAAAAACATGCATAGTGTCATAAGGTGATTTGGCCACAAACATGCATAGTATCTCAAGGGGATTTGGCCACAAACATGCATAGCATAAAAGGGGATTACTTGCATAAGTGTTCATGTCATAAACCTATCATGAAGGGATGGACATGCCCATGTTACTCATCTGATAAAAAGGTAAACTTGCATATTATCATAAGGGATTTCGGGTTCATATACTTGCATAGCCTCAAAGTCACATTCATGCACATGTTTCATGAGTCAAAGTGGTTTCAAGTGTGCATGCTAACATACCACAAGCAAAGGTCCAATCTTGCATGGCAAACTAGGTCCAATGTAACATGAATAGCATGGTTTAGTCGCTACAACATAACCCAAAGTCATATGTTCATGCTAAAGGGGCAAACTAGGTTCCCATAGGCTAACATACTCATGTTACTTTGCATTTTATCCCATGTCACATCAAGATCATCGTTTAAATCTACAAGTAGCTAGAACTTACATAGCGTGGCAAGAGGACTAGGAGCATGAATCTTTTTGACGAAGAAAGGTGGCTCCTTTGATGAAGATCCGTCATGAAACTCGCATAGCAACGTTGATTTGGCCTCTATTTGGTGTAGCAAGCTTGCACCTTTTGATTTGAACCAGATTTGAATGCATAGGTTCTAGGGATTGGAGATGGAGGCCATGATCAAAATTGATTTTGGCAGCACTTAGTCGCTAGGTTTGATTTTTAAGGGTTTAGGTTAGGTTTAGGGTCTTTTTATAGAGATTAGGATAGTTTTAGGCCCTTAGATTAACCCTAGGATAGATCTGAACCATCAAACCACGTCAGAAGCTTTCAGAACAAGACCAGGGACCAGTGCAGGTGCACCAAGCCAGGAATGCTCGTCTGAGCCAAGTCGACAGCCAAGTCGACAGGGCTGTCGACTTGGTCAGACCAAGTCGACTCCCAAGTCGACAAGGCTGTCGACTTGGGTACTGTGGCGGGAATTTTTCCCGCCTGGCCCAAATGGCCCAATTTTCCAAATTCAAGTTTGAATTTGAAATCTGTTTTTTTCTTAGAAATTTTCTGAAAACTTCGTTGGGCCTTAACCGGGTCATACGGACTCCGATTTTCGAAAACTCGGACTCTATTTCGCGTATTTTTCCGAGACGAACGCAATGGCATAGCCCATTTCGCTTGATTCAGAATTTAAAATTAAATTCTGCCTTGATTCTCGTCTTAATCATGTTATCGAAATACGGGTTGTTACACTATGTATGCAAAAGAAAAGAAGATTAGGTTTGTAAACTTCATAAGGCAATATATGGATTAAAACAAGCCTCGAAAGCTTGGTACATCAAATTGAAACACACACTGGAGTGTTTTGGGTACAAGGCAACAAGGTCAGATAACTCTTTATATGTGAAAAACAACCAGCGTGATGTGTATATACTTGTGTATGTGGATGATATTTTGACGACTGGAAGTGACAACAGTGAGATCAACAAGATTGTTGCAGAATTGAATAAAACTTTTGGAATAAAAGACATGGGAGAGGCAAACTATTTCCTTGGGATACAGATTCAGAGAAGATCAAAATCTGAAATTTCCCTTTCTCAGAAGAAGTACATATCTGAAATCTTAGCCAGAGAAAACATGGACAAAGCAAAGTCTCTACCTACCCCTATGACTAGCAACCTACGCTTATCCAAACACAACGGTGATAGTATAGAAAACGAAAAACAATACAGAAGCATCGTAGGAGCTTTGCAGTATTTGACTATAACTAGGCCAGAAATTTGTTTCAGTGTGAATAAAGTTTGTCAATTCATGGAAAATCCATCATCAGAACATTGATGAGCAGTAAAACGTATTCTATGTTACTTACAGGGTACAAAGGAGTATGGTTTAACCATGAAAGCAAGCCAAGACATCAACTTAAATACTTACAGTGATGCAGATTGGGCAAATGATCCGGATGATCGAAGATCCACATCTGGATATTACGTGTTCATGGATCCAAATCCAATTTCATGGTGCACGAAGAAGCAATCCACAGTTTCTCGCTCCAGCACAGAAGCTGAGTACAGATCCATAGCTTCAGCGACAGCTGAAGTGATTTGGGTGGAAACCCTAATCAAAGAATTGGGGCTCCAGCTCACAAAGACATCAACCCTCTGGTGTGACAATCGAAGTACAGTATCACTCTCCATCAACCCAATTCAGCACTCGAGAACTAAACATATAGAGATAGATCTTCATTTCGTCAGAGAAAGGACTAGCACTGGGAGAGTGATAATAAATCACATACCAGCCTTCTGTCAGAAAGCTGATATCTTAACCAAGGCTCTCTCCAGAAACAATTTCGAGAGATTGAGAGAGGAACTCAGAGTTGTTAATGGCGGCACAGAATAAAGTAAAGAGAGAAACCCGGCGTGTAAAATATCCAATTCCTAGTTAGCAAACCGAACTAAGTGTTTAGACATGGGCTTATGTGTATGAGCTTGTGTGTGTTTAGCCCAATAGTATTTCTTGTGTATTATATAATGCTCCTGCCGTGTACAGTGACAGTTAGTTTTAATACATACATTTACATCAATAAGTTCAGAGAATAAAAATCAAAACTCTTCACAAATTTTACAAGATGATAGAACAACTGCTAATGATGATTATATCAAATATCATAAACAAGTTAGATTGATAATTTCTATGCTATTATTATCTATAAGTTTCAACTTATTATCACAAGTGATTGGCTGCAATGCGTCAAATGAAACATGCACAACAGTTGAGAAGACATTCAACAATCAGTCATCAGCTGAAGTTTTATGTTACAAGCGGTAACTTCAAAATATTCGAATTGACAACTCAACAATGAAAGGGTATCTCTCAAAAGTCAAAACGCTTTGCACTTTACTAAATGCAACAGGCAACAAAGTTGAAGATTTTGAACAACATTTAATTCTATTAAATGACTTCAGGACGAGTACGAAGCACTCATATCATTTTAAATACTTATGTTTCCTGCTTAATTAAGGATAATCCACGTATCATCAGTTACTACTGCATTAGCCATGAGTTTCCAAAGCGGTAATATATGATTGTTAACTGCTGATACGAAGCATCTGTATTATACGAAAATGGATTTCACTTTTCTAATTTAATATAGAAGATTGCTTGATCAGATACATATAAATTCAAATAGGAACCTGTTAAAATACTGTAGAAATATGACCATGCATACGCACTTGCACGGTATTCCAACAGCATAGCACGTATATCATTCCTGGCACAAAAAACAAAACAAAACGTATCACCATTTCCGGAATTCAAGCAATACATAAAGCGGTTTATATTTTGATAGTATCATAGCGAATGCTACATCCAGCAGCTGCAGATCCACCAGTGGCACGAATGCTGTTTTTGCAGTCTTTCTTGATAGCCTTTATCGCCTTCTCTAGGCATTTCGTGCATGTTTCCACACTTGTTGTCAGTGAAGAAAAACATGATGCCCTCCCAAATATTCTTGGACCTGATATGCTCTTTGTTTCATGCTCAAAGTTACCATCAATCGGTGCCTTTTCCTTCAGTTCATTAAGGACAATTTCTACGTTGTTGATGAATAAATTTTGTCTTTGATTGTTGACTCTGGTTCTTCTTCCACATTGAGTGAATTTACCATTTACATTCACCAGTACTTGGGCAAATATCAAAGCGAACACCAATGTTGCTTTTGTAGATAATAGCTTCATTTCTTTTGCTTCTTCAGAAGTTTTCACTTGTATATTCTTCTAGTTTGCTGCAAAAGAATTTGTAATGCTGTGTGGTTTTATTGATTTGTGAAGCTACATCTATTTATAGGATCTATATTACGCGTTTGCTTATGATATGTACTGTGACCTAGAAATGATTACATATGTTTTTGGCTGTTTGCATCTTTTTATTATTATCTTTGGTTGCGAAGACTGATTCATACATCTATTTATAGGATCTATATTACGCGTTTGCTTATGATATGCGCATGACGTAGAAATGGTTTTATATGTTTTTGGCTGTTTGCCTCTTTTTATTATTATTTTTGGTTGCCAAGTCTACTGATTCATATATACTTCATATTTACACAGTGCATAGTGCATAAATAATAATCGTTCTACTATTCTAATAAACGGTTCTTTCTTGTGGAGCTTCAAATAAATTTATGTTAATTAATATATTTTTTCTAGTTTTCCTAACTATTTTGGCTTCTTCATTTTGTTTCTTGTTACTATTGTTGAGATGTTTTGATTTGTATAAGATGGTGTTGTTGATCTAGTCAACAATTGTACTTGGTCTTAGCTCCTAATTAACTATGTTTTATGTTACATTAAAGTTTGTTCATTTGTATTCATGTTAATTTGGATTTTATACTTGTTTGATCTCTACAGTTACATATGGACCTAACAGCTGCAACTTGGTTTCGTCTGAATATGTCAACTGGAATGCTGAGTAGGGGATACTTATCATCGTTACAGAATGTCATCAAACATATAGACACTTCTTTTCATATATTTAGTTATTTACCAATGCTTCATGACCAGGCATTTTGGTTCAAGACATGCATATTATTTGGATACCATGGTCTACCACTACAAGAAACGGCTCAAATAGCGACGGCAAAAAACCGTCGACGGCCGTCGCTAGCCGTCGCCAACCGTCACTATAAGCCGTCACAAATAATGTGGACGCCAAGTATATAGCGTCGGCCATGATGACGGCTGTGGACACCAAATTTGCGACGGCTAGCCACGGTAAATTTGCCACGTGGACAAACGGTTATAATTCAAACAAACTGTTACAAGCCATCAAAAACCGTCACCATTTAGACCTAACAAGCCGTCGCTAACCGTCACTATGCCCAGCAAATATACCGTCGCAAGCCGTCGCTATTCGTGACAAATCTGGGTGAAAAACCCTCACTAGCCGTCGCCAGTCGTCACTCAACGTGACCAGGAAGCCCTCACTAGCCGTCGCCAAACTGTAACTTTTTTTTTTGTATTTCAGCAGCTAACAAGCCAACAAACCACACAAACTCAAAACGGAGTTCAAATGCAACTCATATACACTCAATTTGACATTCCATCAACTCACATTCACATTCAATCAACTCATCAACACTATAAATCACCTAATACCATCAAAACGCTGAAAAAACAAACATATAAACGATAAACTAGCAAAAAAACATCAACACAACAAACCATGTCAACAATACCATCAACCAAACAAACCATGTCTCCACAAAATACCACAAACAAACCATGTCCATCACAAACAACAAGTTGTATTTACAAAACATGTCCAAAAAAAAAACAAGTACTAACCTACTCATCGTCACTCTCACCGTCCTCCTCGTCCCCATCGTCCTCATCGTCCTCCTCCACGGGCTGACTCGGAGGCATCACACCATGCTGCTGAAGATATGCAGCAATCCGCGCATCCAACACGGTCTCCAGCCTGTTCTTCTGAAAATCTTCCAGGGCTGCAACCTGTTGTCCAAGCATGTGGATCTCCTCCTCATCCTGACATCTCGTATAAGAGGCCTGAGTCCCCGCTATCTGTAATTATATTAAAAACGTTAGAAACCATTGTCAAAAGTTTTTTTATATACTATAAACGCTTTACCTCAATGTTTCTGAAGCCGTAGCGTCTACCCCTAGTAGGCGGGTCGATGATTCTGTTCCAGATGCGATTGCACTCCTCCACGTCTGGCTCTTGACCCAACTGCGTCGCTCGAGCGTCTAAGGCCGCCCTGTATTTGTCCTGCAATAGCGGACAATTATGGAATACATTAAATACTCAATTCAAAATAACAATGTGAGATACAAAATATTACAAATGCTAACCATCGTTTCGCAGGACTTAGGATCCGACCAGGTATATGAGGTGTTACCCTCCGCATCTGTCCGCTCGACGGCATGAGTCTGTGTAAATACCTCAGCAAATGTAGGCTCCCGCTGGAGAGTCGACATCTGAAATGATAAAATATATATTTGTCAGTACGATTTTAAACGTTTAGAACTATTTGTATATGTGATTTATCGTTCGTACCAATTCGCGACGATGCTGGGAGAACGACTTAGACCCAGCCCGATGCAAAGCAGGATTTTTGAGCCTATTTTCTCGGTTTCGCTTTGAAAGCTCCTGTATATTTAATTATATGATTAATTGATTGACATACAAAATAAAATTTTAAAATAAGCTTAATTAATTACCCTCGCAGCATCCGTGGCCCACAATTTCTGGAAATCGCCGTAGATCTCCTCGCTCATCCACTGAGGCCTCTTTGTCGCTCTTTTTGCCTTGTATATATTGCCTGAATAATTTTTCCTCATCTTCTGGTTCCATGCGGTGAGGAAAACATCCATATCTTCTTCCCGGACCCGTACAACACACTATAAATTACAAAACAAATTGTATTACATATTTCATATAATTTTGCAAATGAGAAATAAATTTATACTTACAAGAACCTCCGCGAGGATGGCATTCCTAATCTGCACAGGAATATCGTCCCAGTGAGGCCACGCCTCTGTCCACCTAGCGACATATGCTTGTCTAGACACACGTAAAACAACCTCTTCTGGAATAATATCAAACCCCCTGCGGAAAGTACGATATTAGCATGCATTTAATAACTTTGGAATACTAAGCATTTACGAAATCAATAACTTACCCTGCGGACTTGGGTACAACCTCTACGACCGGACGTGTATCCGGTGCTGTACCGCTCGCACCCGCCTCTGAACTGTGGGTAGGTCGGCGTCTAGGAGGCATATCTGTCACAAACAAGTTAATTCACGTCACATAAAGCAAGTATGAACAATTATGACCATCACACAAACAATTATGAAAATCACAATAACTCATACATCATTATGCACATCCATTACCAAATAAACTCATACAACATATATTGTCAAATGCAACTACAAGACCCATTTACATAAAAGAAGAAGAACCAGATAATAAATAACCATAGCACATCATATATAAGTTCACAAAATAGTACATCACATAAGTTCACAAAATAGCACATCATATAAGTTCACAACATAGCACATCATATAAGTTCACAACAAAGCGATGCAAATAACATTATTCTTCTTCATTTTCTGATTCAGTCTCGATCTCATACTCTATATCGTTGTCCTCTGTACTCTCAAAAGCTTCTATTAATTCATTTGATTCATCGTTTAAAGACTCTAAATTAACATCATTAGAAATTATTATTTCGTCGCTTTGATTTGCATCCGTTTGATACGCTGAATCGTCTGGAATAACAATTCCTTCAAAGGTAAATCTTGCCTTTGTTTTAATTACAGCAGACCAATCTGCTTTATCTCTTTTTAAGGACAGATACGGAGCAAAGTAAACTTGTAATGCTTGCTTTGCCAATACAAAAGGATCATACTTATAGTAATGCGATGTGTGCTTTATTTCTATAAGCTTGTAATCTTTATGCACGTTGATTCCAGTACCAGGAACATTGCTGAACCAGTTGCACTTGAATAGAACAACTTTTTCAACGGGTTGTACATAATATGTCAACTCTAAAATCTGTGTCAACACGCCATAAAAGTCTTTTATATGCTCTTCGGGATCATCACTACTTTTGACAAATACACCACTGTTATATGTTAATCTGTCAGTACCATGTTCTTTGGTGTTGGATTTAAATCCATTGACGAAGAATATTGGATAAGTCTTAACATTTCTTTTTGGTCCAAGCGCAAGATGTTGCAAACCCTCGTCATTGATGCAGTTTATTGGATCGAAAACGTACTTCGAGAACCATTTAGCAAAATCTTTACTGAGATCACCATTTGGATTTTTTGATTCGTAAATACTGCAAATATAAATGATTTTATTACTAGCAAACAATTTATGTACACATAACTGTAATAAAGTTAAAAATTTAGTACCTAACAAATGGTGCAACTTCAGCACAATTTAGAAGAACATATGTGTGTGCCACGTGGTGATCTGTATCATCTAATCAAATTTCTACACATTTTCCGGACGATCGACCATGTTGTCTAAAAACTGATAACATTGTCGGACAAAAATTGGGTTCCACGGTTTCATCATTACGAGGACCACTTACAAATGATAGGTTCACATGATCACTGAAGTAATGAGAAAAAAGAACGAAGCTTCTTCTTCAAGATAAGATTTGCAAATTGAACCTTCAACTTGTGCTTTTTGTCGTACTTTTTTCTTCAGATGGTTCAAATACCTAAAATAAAATTAATTCAATTTATATGCACTAATGTCACTTTGAATCGTAAGCATAAATTTTACCTTTCAAAAGGATACATCCATCCATATTGTACTGGACCTCGAAGAATAGCTTCGGATGGAAGATGAATAGGTAAATGCTCCATTACATTAAAAAATCCTGGAGGGAAGATTTTCTCTAATTTGCAAATCAATATCGGAATTTCTACTTCAAGTTTACGGAGACGATCAATTTTTAACGTTGCCGAACAAAGCTGTTTATAGAATAAGCTTAACTCTGTTAAAACGCCCCACACTTTTATAGGCAACAATTCTTTGAACACCACTTGTAATAAATATTCCATCATGATATGACAATCATGGCTTTTCATCCCACTCAGTTTATTGTTTTTATAGTCAACACATCTACGAAGATTAGAAGAAATCCCATCCGGACATTTCAGTCCCTCAACCCATTTCAGTACAAGTTTTATTTGTTTGTTGTCTAGTTCATAGCACGCTTTGGGTTTTTTATTGTCATTGGGCTTCATATGAAGTTCTGGACGTTTACAATATTCTTCTATGTCACGTCTCGAATGTATATCGTCCTTTGTTTTCCCTTTGACATTCAAAACAGTATTAAACACGTTATCAAATACATTCTTTTCATTGTGCATAACATCGATATTATGTCGAAGTTTGATATCTTTCCAATAAGGTAGCTCCCAGAATATGCTTTGTTTACTCCAATTATGAATGTCAGATTTACCCGGAATTTCTGTTTGCTCTCCAGTCTCATGGATCTTCGGATAATCCTTTACAATATCGTATATTTCTTCACTCGTCCAAGTTTTGGGTGCTTGCAAAGTCATTCCGCTGTTAGCTTTAAAGTTTTTTTTATCCCTTCTAAAAGTATGATTGGTATGCAAAAAACAACGGTGACAATCAAACCACGAATGCTTCCTTCCATACCGTAAGAAAAATGCTTGTGATTCTTCCATGCATAAAGGACAAGATAGACGACCGGCGGTACTCCAACCTGAAAGCATCCCATATGCAGGGAAATCACTAATCGTCCATAACAAACAAGCGAACATACGAAAATTCTTTTTTCTTGAAATGTCGTAGGTTTCAACTCCATCATCCCATAGTTTTTTCAACTCTTCGATTAATGGTTGTAGATAAACATCGATGCCTTGTTTTGGATCATTAGGACCAAGAACGACAACAGTGAGAAACATATATGGAGTTTTCATACACATCCACGGCGGTAAATTATAAGGAGTAACGATAATAGGCCAAGATGAATATTTACTACCAAACTGAGAAAATGGTTAAAACCCATCTGTACATAAACCAAGTCTTACGTTACGACTCTCTGCGGCAAATGTTGGATACGTCCTATCAAAATGTTTCCATGCTTCTCCATCCGATGGATGTGTCAAAGTTCCATCTTCAGGTGTTCGCACACTATGCCATCGCATATGACATGCAGTGACTGAGGATGCATATAACCGTTGTAGTCTAGGGTTGATTGGTAAATAATCCATTCTTGTATACGGAACTTCCTTACCTTTCTTTTTTCTTGGTTTATACCGTTCCCCGCCGCATTTCTTACAGTTTCTAAGATTAATATCATCTTTCCAATACAATATGCAACCTTTAACACAAGTATCTATTTTTTGGTACGGCAAACCAAATGCCGACATTAATGTTTTCACTTTGTAATGACTATCGCACATCAGATTATCGGGTGGCATATGTCTTTTCGCAGCTTGTACAACCGCTGTAAATGCAGCTTCTGTAAGGTTAAATTTTGATTTCATGGTGTACTCAGCGGTTACCGATAATTCAGTTCCACTTTCACAACCATTCCACAATGGCCGCTTAGCTGAAGCCAATAAATCATATATTTTTCTGGCTTCCGTGTTCGGTTCTTCTTCTATATTGACGTCATCGTCGTCAACCTGACCGATAGGGAACATTGACCGTGCTGCATCTTCCACCATATCTTCTATTGGATTCGTCATAACTAATTCGACCTCCGACACTACAGGGTTTACTGTAGGCGCAACAAGTTCTCCATGACGATCCCATAAATAATAATTTGGCACAAAACCTGATTTGTACAAATGTACTTTAACGATGTCTGGTTTATGAAACCGCATCAGTTTACACTTACTACACGGGCAACGAAGCTCCTCGTAATTTCGATTATTAGATATTGCAAATCTAACAAATTCATTTACACCATTATAGATATCTTCTTTCACCGAGCCTTTCATTCCAATTCTAACTTCATACATCCAACTACGGTTAATGTAATAATTGGACATTTTTCCTGATTCAAAAATATATGTCAGTGATTTCGATAACACATACATATATTGTTCAAAAAATTTATTCAACGCACGAATATTTTTAATGATTCATACACAATAAAAATATTATTTTTATTGTTCAAAGAATTTATTCAACACATTAACATTTTTAGTGGTTCATACATATAATAAAAAACTGATTTTCATTGTTCAAAGAATTTATTAAACACATGAATAATTTTATCATACATAATAAAAATGTGATTTTTATTATCTAAGCAATTTATTTCTATCATGACCATCAACCAAAATCCCTACTTGCGCCATACATAGTCATTCCATTCCAATAATTTCCACAATACAATTCATTTTCAAGCCCCGTCTACAACCCAACAATTTCACAACCATCGCTTTTAACTAGCTATATCCAACAACATGTACACCATAACGGTTCGTTAACACATACATTAACACAAAATCAAACATCACACCGATAAACAACTAAATCAACAATCTAGGGTTCCAATCATTACTAAATCAACTACATTAATTCAACAACCATTATATAATCAACTAACACATACATTTGTATCACTATTGAATAATTAATTCATGAAATTAGGTTATAATTCATACCTCAGAGAGAGAGATTGGTTTGGAGTGATGGAGAGAGCTCGAGAAGGCCGGAGGGGGGAGGAATCAGTTAGGCGGCGGCGGAGGGTGTCGGCTGGTGGCGGCGGTGTCGGCTGGCGACAGCAGGGGCGTGGGATGGTAGGGTTTGGGGGAACGGGGTTTGATTTGGGGGAGATTGGGGGATGGTTTAGTGAATGATATGTTTTCCTGTAGCCTCCCGGTTTTATTTGTTTTAGGCGACGGTTGGCGACGGCTTGCGAGGGCCGCTTTTTTTAGCCGTCGCTAGCCGTCGCCACTGTCCGTCACGATATTGGTATGTTCTTGTAGTGTACCATTTTGGTTACCGATACATAGCCCCTTGATTTAGCATATACAACATAATTTAGTGATATTTAGCTATGGGATTTCAGGATATATATTTCAGTTTGTAGGGGAATACATCCTGTTACCAACAAATATACATTCAGTCTCGGCATTGTTAAACCAACAAAAAGAGCTATATAGCATATTAAAAAAAAAACTTCCTGATCTCAGATTGAAATGGAACGGCTATATCCATGTTCCGGTTTCTTGTGTATGGTAATTGTGGAGTGCACAAACAATCGTTAACATTCGATGAAATCGAAAATATATACCCAAGCAGAACTAAGTCTCAGTGTCCTTTTTAATTCTCGTATCAGCCTATTATTATCATTCAGCATAAAACAACCAAATCTCTTTGCTTTACAACAGCCTTTTATATATTACCATACAGACATCTCACATCGTAACTGCCTTACACTACCACAACATTATTATTAGATAGTTATGGTTTTCATGCTTAAAGAGCGAAATAACCATCAATGTTTATTCAGTATTTACTCAATAATGGTTGACAACCTATACAATTATAACAACAATGCCACAGTCAAGCTGCATCCCCACTCACTATACATTGCATTACTTTTTCCTGCTAATACCACTACAGCCAATATAAATTTTCCAGTACACGTCTAATTATTTGAAAATCACACATGTTTGCTAAAATTCTAAGTAAAAAAACTTTTAAGTGAATAGTCTTTTAACTTAGAAGTAATAATTTAACCTAAGAACACCTAAAATATGTCGATGTGTCAGTGCCTTAGGAACTCATGTACTCAGCAAGATTCCGAACTAAGAACATGCATTTTCATGCAGTATAATCCAATTATTAGAGCTGTCACAGACTCTCAAACCTGAATGGCACAACATAGTTGAAACGCATATATTGTAACATGCCAACATGTAAAGCATATTATTAGAGAGAAGGCCAGAAAGGTTGTTAGTGTAGTGGCTCTGATACCACTTGTTAGAAGTTGTAGTAGTGGAATATAGCAGAATAGTTGAATAGTTGAAATGGTGGAAGTAAAGCTTTAACAATGCAACAAATTTATTGCTTATAGTTTTTGCTACATCATTATAATGTGTCTATCCTCATATTTATAGGCATCTCATTACAATTGTTAATTATTAGAATTCTCTAGATAGTACATTCTACACTCATCAAGTAATATATTTAATAATAATACATATGGCAAGTTAGATGTTTCTTTAGTATTCTAGAATTTTGTAGCATGCTCAATAAAGGTTGTCATTGAGCCTGACATTATAGAATGTATTTGGAAGTATAAAATAAAAACAAAACGTTGTTGAATAAAACCACAAATTCACACTATAACTTAAAAGCTGCTAAACAGCCTGATTTTTTTTTTTTGTCAATTTGAATGAATTTCGGATCTAATGGTGTAATTCATGGGCGCATAATCCCATATATTTTAAGAGCATCCAACAGTTCGGGGGTGTGGATTTTCGATTTTTCGCATTCGAATTGTTGAAACTGAATATTCCAACCAATTTTGAAAACAAACGTTTGTTCAACAAATGCATGAGAATCAGGCGCTTGTTGAACAAACGCAAAATAAAAAAAATAAAAGTGGGCTTGCATATATTAAAACATTAAAAGTGGGAAAAGTGCCCGCATGTGTAGGGGGACGGACGCAAGCCGGTTTGAAATATATTACAAGTGGCGGCATGTGTTGGGAAGGGCTGAAATATTGCAGGGTCTGAAATTAATTATAATCCCAGACGTTTGTTTAAGAAACGCTTGGTATAACACCCGACACCCGCTAAGGTCACTCCCCTAAAGGAATGCCTTAGTTTTGGTGGAGTATTTTTAGTGAGTATAGAACAGAAAAATTACAACAGGACAGATATAAGTCATACTTGAAAATTTAAAACATCATTTCCATTAACAAAACATGTTTGGTTACATCACAAAACCATAACAAGAGTCAAGTACATAATATCCATCCTGATAAAATAGAATTACATAATCCCTTTACATAGATAATAGCCAAAATAGAAAAGATAAACCGAGCTTTACTTCTACGGTCCAAGCCCCAAAAGATAGATATAGCGGTCTGGTCCAAGCCCACTAGTGCTAGGCCCACTCTGATAACCTGAGGGTTGGGAAAAAGATAAACAACAACGGGGTCAGACATAAGTCTGAGTGAGTCCTATAACCCTAACAATACAATCATCAAAGTAATTAGGGTATGATATAAACAAGATACGGTACCTCTGGGGATAATGACTACAATAAGTAGCCAACAAAACACAGGATGTACTACGATGACCGAAACAACGTATTTATCCACCCAAGGATAATTACTAGCTTACACCACCCCAGACCTACCCACCCAAGGGTAATTCCTACACTGCACCACACCAGTTCTACCCACCAAGAGTAATTCCTACTTAAAGGTTGATCCCATCTAAAGACTTAGAAAATATAACTAGTAGTTTCTGGTACTTCTAGCTGACCACGTAGGTGCCGTCTTCCCCTACCTCCACTAGGTGTATAACTGACCACGTAGGTGCCGTCTGCCCCTACCTCCACTAGGTGTACCTAGTAATCTTACCCATTAGTTTCGTGTACCCCTACATAGGTGCCGTCTGCCCCTATCTTTACTAGGTGTACCCACTACTCCCAAGCGATCGGCTCCCTAACGTAGATACCCGTGCTGGTCCCACAGTGGGGTGTATCACTCCCCTAAAGTGGCCACCTGATAATATCAACGGTGCACGGCTTTATATCTACACGATGCAACAACGGCTTATCTACCAGCCCGGGCCCACACACGCATATGAAACCCGTTGGACTTGCGTTGCCACCGCTACCCCGTTTTGGCCTCTTATAATCAAGCCCAATATGCGTGTCCCGTCACTCGACATGGGTCGAGCCCACAAAGATACGTTTGGGATATTGGTTGAAATGGGCCCCCACAAGCTACTACTTAAGCTTGTCATTTAATCTAGTGCATCCCACTTAACCCCTTTTTATAATCATGCCCCCTTACATGTTAAGGTTTGGTTAAGTCATCTAATTATATTTCAATTGCCACTTAAGGCACCCACTAGATTTCCGCATGCCACCCAAGGCACTTACTTGATTCCCCCATGCCACCCAAGGCACTTACTTAACCCTTTAATCATGTTCAATTACATGTTCCACTTTGGTTAAGTATTCTAATCGTATTTTCTATTGCCACCCAAGGCAACCCACTAGTTTCCTCATGCCACCCAAGGCACCCCCACTAGTTACTATATGCCACCCAAGGCACCCACTTAACCCCTCATGTCCCACTACATGCCAATATGGTTAAGTGTTTCTTAATTCATTAAGACCGTGATCTCCCATAAAGACCTCCCACATCAGACTGGCTGTTATGACCGCCTGGTTAAGCCGGTAGAGTCCGGGCAGTCTTACGTCATAACAGAGTCTAACCTTGTGTCTTTACTTTAATCACGTATTTAATTTATGGCTAAGACCTCCCACATTGGGCTAACATTTGTAGCAACTGGTTAAGCCGGTCGGGTCCGGGCAGTTTTACACTACAAATGAGTCCAACCTCGTGTCTTAGTCGATTAATTACACCTAATTAATCACCCCCATATTAATTATCCCTAATTAATATCAAGTTTTCCATAACATGGGTAGACCTAACTCAATAGGTAAATTCCCATGGGGTACCTAACTCAATAGGTAAATTCCCACTTATGGTAATTTATTTTTATGGTATGCTTAATCATACCCAACCATACTTTAATTAACATATTTACCAACCCCATCGTTTCCCCACGTAAATCGTTCTCATTTCAAGAAATAACAAAGGGGAAGATCATCACAAATATCATGGGTTTAGCATACAACTTTGTCATGGGTTAAGAGGATGTCAACTTGCATATATGAGCATATATTAACCCAACCACATTTAACCCAAACTTGCACATTATCATACACATGTCTTGCATAACATGTTGAACTTGCATATAAGCATTCTCATGAATTGCATAACATGTTAAACATGCATTAAAGCCTACACATAACTTGCATAAACATTCACATACTTGCATGGGCATTCATATACTTGCATAAGCATTCACATACTTGCATATCACATTAAGCTCGCATTTAAGCATATACATAACTTGCATAACATCATGCACATAACTTGCATAATCTCATAAACTTAACTTGCATAACACCATGCACATAACTTGCATACCCTCATACACATAACTTGCATATGAACTTGCATAACAACATGCACATAACTTGCATAATCTCATACACATAACTTGCATATGAACTTGCATAACAACATGCACATAATTTACATAACATCATGCACATAACTTGCATAACATGTTGAGCTTGCATGTAAGCATAACTTGCATAATATGTCGAACTTGCATATATGACTTGCATCTTAAAGGAGGGTAAACATGCATAGCATATAGAGGTGCCATCTTGCATATGTATACACCATATTTAAAAGGGTAAACTTGCATGTCATGATTTATGCATAATACCAAACACTTAGCATGCATAAAACCACCTACTTATCATGCATAAAATCAAATACTTATTATGCATAAACCCACCACTTAACTTGCATAAACCCAAACACTTAACATGCATAAAACCCAATACTTAGTATGCATATAATCAAATACTTAGCATGCATAACATCAAATACTTAGCATGCATAACACCAAATACTTAGCATGCATAAAATCACATGCATAACTTACATATCATGTTACATATAACTAGCATATATTCTCACATATAGTTTGCATAACATGTTACATATGCATAAATGTTCAACATAGTGTTTTGCATCATAAAACATGGCTTTAAACTTGCATTTAACATAAAACTTGCAAATCACATATCATACAAACTTGCATAAACACATTTATCCACAAACATAGCCATGTCTTATCACATCCTACCATAATCAATTTAACAATTGATTATTAAAGCCATAGAAACTCACCAAAACCAAGATTAGCAAACTTATGAAGTGGAATTAGTGGCTTTAATTGAAAAAGATGTTGATTAGCTTGCAACTCTCTTCATTGATTTGTGGAGGCCATGCTCAAATTTCATTTTGCCATAGTTTAGTTACAAAACCTAATTATGAATGAATTAGGGTAGGGTTGGGGTCTTATTTATAGGATTAGGTAGTGTTTTAGGCCCTTAGATTAACCCTAGGTTAGATTAGGACCGTCAGATTTAGGAAATCTCTAGAACCCAGCCCTCCAAGCCATCCTAAAACCCAACTTGGTGCACCCAGGTTCCTGGACGCCGCGCCCCTGTCGACAGGCAAGTCAACACCCCTGTCGACAGGCCTGTCGACAGCCCTGTCGACATGGGTAGGGCGCGAACTTTCCCGCCTGACCCCGCTGGTTCTATTTTCAAATCCTAATTTAAATTTCTAAATCTGTTTTAAGCTTTAAATTTTCTGCAAACTTCTTTGGGCCATAACCGGGCCATACGGACTCCGATTCTTGAAAACTCGGACTCTATTTCGCGTATTTTTCCGAGACGAACGCAATAACGCAGCCCGTTACCCCCAATTCCCACGTCTGAGATTATTTATCCTGAAATTAGTGAATTTTAGTATTAACTAAAATTCGGGGTGTTACATTCTCCCCTCCTTAAAGGATTTCGTCCCCGAAATCTCTAAGCTAAGGAGAATGCATATCCTACCATCCAAACAACCATCTACTCAAATCATCAACCACGGGCATCCATTGTCCTTAAAACAATTTCTAATGATGTATGAGCATATGCAAAAAGTTTGTGTATATGTTCCCTATCTAATGTATGAACATATGCAAACCATGATAGTGCCATGCATCCATTATGTATGCGAGAAAACCCTATCGACACATACAATATCTACATGAGTGCACAATCATTCACCAAAATGCATCATCCATATGATAACACAATTATTATACATCCATAGATATAGCTTCCTACACACAATTTTATGCAATATGCAATATGAAGTGATTGAGCCGATCTAGTGCCTAGAGTGTGTGTATATGCATCCACGAGCAACCACTAGCAAACACTTGCATCCACTTGCATCCATCAACCATAACATGTCTCAAACACATGTTTCAACCATAGGTTTACCCTATCTAAAGGTCAAAGGTACTAACGAGAGGACATACCAAAGATAAGATAAGCACAGGATATGCGATGAAGGAGAAGCAAAAGGACATACCCTCCGAAAGAAAAGGGTACCTCGAACGCATCTTCGCTTCCGTCTCCCAGGTAGCGTCGCTCTCTTCATCGTACTTTGACTAGTTGAACCTCTCTGTTTCTCAACTTCCAAATCTCTGACCCAAGGATGCGAGTAGGAGCTCGTCGAATCGTCGCATCACGCTCTGCTTCCATTTCTCTAAGCAAACTTGGCCCTACCACCTCTGCGGTCTCACGTAGGCACTTCCTCCCATGGAATACATCATGTACACCACTAAGTCTGTCGGGCAACTCCACCAATGGAAGATGCTCCTCCCATGTACCTCCAAAATCCAAGATACATATCCTCAAAAGGTCTTCTAAAACATGATTCACCCTCTCGGTCTGGCCGTCCGTCTGAGGATGATATGCGGTACTCATACACAACTGAGTCCCTACCGCTTCTTGCAAACTTCTCCAGAACTCGCTAGTGAAGATAGGATCTCGATTACTCACTATGCTAGAGGGTACCCCATGCAATCGAACTATCTCTCGCAGATATAAAGAAGCTAGCCATGGAGCGGTCCCCTTGCTCTTCATAGGTATAAAAATGGGTGCTCTTAGTAAGTCTGTCTACCACCACCCAAATTCCCGTATTACCCTTTCTTGATCTGGGTAACCCGTCAATAAAATCCATCGAGATGCTATCCCACTTCCATTGCGGAACTTCCAATGGGTGAAGCAACCCACCTGGTTTCTTTTGCTCCGCTTTTACTTATTGGCACACCAAGCATCGAGCGACATGCTCGGCCACATCTTTCTTCATACCGGCCCAGAAGAAAGTCCTTTTCATGTCTTGGTACATCTCGTCCCCACCGGGATGAATGGTCATCCTAGAACGGTGTGCATTATCAGTAATAACCTTCCTCAACCCTCGTCTTGCGGTACACAAGGTCTACCGTCTCTACGCAAGCACCCCCTATAGTCTAGGGTGTTCCTACTCAAATGGCTGGACGACTCCCCCCCTTATGAGCCTCTCCACCAACTCAACCAACTGTGGGTCGTCCCTCTGTGCTTCTACAATTTGCCCCAAAAGAGTAGGTCTAACTTCCAAGGAAGCTAGCAAACCGGGTACATAATCAACGGAAGGTCTGAAATCCAACATAGAAATATACTCTAGGCTCCGTCGTTCAACGAACCACAAACTCGAGGACAACCCTTTTTCTACTTAAGGTGTCCGCTACCATGTTACCCTTACTCATAGGATGCTAAGGATCCCATCCACTTTTGCTGTCCTAAGACTATGCGCTCGAAGAGTCTCCAACACTTCCCTAAGATGTAGGGCATGCTCTTCTCCACCAGGATATCATCCAAAATCATCACAACTATCTCCCACGCAGACCACCCTAGTCGAATTCGGCATCCCCCAAATGCAAGCCCCAAAGGCCTAAACCAATATCAGACAAACACCCAAGGGATACCTCCTTCGAATTCAGACGACCTACGTGAGATGATACTAGTAAAAATGGCTAAATAATTAAGCCCTCGTCCAATTCTGGATGTTCTCGCCAGTCTCGCTCCAAAACCGTCGTTTATCCCATACTGGCTCTGCTCAGCCTATTGAGCACATACGAAAACTTATTTCCCTCCTAGAAAAGACCAAAATGTCATCCATAAAGACCATCACAACTTATTTAGGTACTCCTTGAACACCCTTCTCATCAAATTAAAAAAAATATGCGGGGCGTATGTCAAACCAAATGGCATCACCAGCCACTCATAAAAAAACATCCGGAGTCCTAAAGGTAGTCTTTTCTATGCTATCCTCAGCCACTCTCAACTGATGATCTTCCGTGGCTGAGTCCACTACTAAAACACTGAGGCGCCAACCAACTGATCAAAGAGATCATCAATCCTTGGCAATGGGTGTCTATTCTTCTTTGTGAGTTTCTTTAGTTCTCTTTAGCCTACACAAAGTCCGAGGGACCCATCCGCCTTCATAACAAAAACTACTGGAGCGCCCCACTCCGATATACTTCGTCTTATGAACCCCTTCTCAAGCAAATCGCCTACTTACTTATGGAGTTCCCTCCTCTCACTAGGAGCCATGTGGCACACTGGCCAAGATACTGGTTTAGCATTATCCACCAGATATATTCGGAAGTCAATCTCCCGCTTCGGAGGTAAGCCCTTCACCTCTTCCCACACATCCGGGTATTCCCGGACCGCTCTATCAGATCGCAAACTCTAGACCGACGTGTCAAGCGATTCTAGATACCTTAGCATAACAGATTCTATGGGATTACAAGAGATCTCGAGAGTGTTACCCAGGCGGCCCATAAGCCTAACAACTCTCCCTTCAAAATCAAGAACGGCACCCCTACTGGATAACCAGTCCATGCCCAAAACTAACCCATAGCCCGTGAAGCCCAACAAGCATCACATCTAAACTCAATGCTAAGTATAGGGACTTTCAAACCCAAACACATCATGGAGCCTCAATTGGGTTTGAAACAACTAAGGGATCATCTACCAAACTGGTGTCTAAGTGCAGTGACTCAACTATCAATGGTGAGATAAACGAACTCGATATATCAGGGTCAAATAAAGTTTGAATCGGATAATAAAGAAATCCAAATTCCAACCTAGACGGTATTATCCCCACCTGGTACCCTAGTCGTGAGGGAATACAACTACCCTCCAGAAGATTCCATACCCTGCCCTTGCTTCTTTGGACAATCCTAATAACGTGTCCTATTCCTCCCAAAAGGATAACTACTAGCCTTCTTCTTCCCTATTCTCCACTCATAACCTCCCACCAATGAGGGTTCATCCTTCATTAACCAAACAACTATTTGAGCCTTCCTCTCATCGTCTATCCTATAGGTACCTACCAGTCCTCCTCCTTCTTGAACCAACTTCTGGTCCGACTAATGTCCAAGTTCCTTGAAGTGGTTTTCCATCCTTATCTATCTTAGAAAGATCATCTATACGCGGAGGGGAAACTCAAAATGAGAGAGAGGAAGAGATTCAAAATGGAGAATTCGAAAGATATAGATATGGCTATTGGGGATTATGCTTTTCTTTCAAAAACTTTTCTCTTAAAAGACATGTTTTTGAAAATACTCCTTTCGAAAATATTCTTAGAAAATAGTTTTTCTAAAAATTTTATCTGTTCTGGTAACCTTAAGCTCTGATACCACGTATAACACCCCACACCCGCTAAGGCCACTCCCCTAAAGGAATGCCTTAGTTTTGGTGGAGTATTTTTAGTGAGTATAGAACAGAAAAATTACAACAGGACAGATATAAGTCATACTTGAAAATTTAAAACATCATTTCCATTAACAAAACATGTTTGGTTACATCACAAAACCATAACAAGAGTCAAGTACATAATATCCATCCTGATAAAATAGAATTACATAATCCCTTTACATAGATAATAGCCAAAATAGAAAAGATAAACCGAGCTTTACTTCTACGGTCCAAGCCCCAAAAGATAGATATAGCGGTCTGGTCCAAGCCCACTAGTGCTAGGCCCACTCTGATAACCTGAGGGTTGGGAAAAAGATAAACAACAACGGGGTCAGACATAAGTCTGAGTGAGTCCTATAACCCTAACAATACAATCATCAAAGTAATTAGGGTATGATATAAACAAGATACGGTACCTCTGGGGATAATGACTACAATAAGTAGCCAACAAAACACAGGATGTACTACGATGACCGAAACAACGTATTTATCCACCCAAGGATAATTACTAGCTTACACCACCCCAGACCTACCCACCCAAGGGTAATTCCTACACTGCCCCACACCAGTTCTACCCACCAAGAGTAATTCCTACTTAAAGGTTGATCCCATCTAAAGACTTAGAAAATATAACTAGTAGTTTCTGGTACTTCTAGCTGACCACGTAGGTGCCGTCTGCCCCTACCTCCACTAGGTGTATAACTGACCACGTAGGTGCCGTCTGCCCCTACCTCTACTAGGTGTACCTAGTAATCTTACCCAGTAGTTTCGTGTACCCCTACATAGGTGCCGTCTGCCCCTATCTTTACTAGGTGTACCCACTACTCCCAAGCGATCGGCTCCCTAACGTAGATACCCGTGCTGGTCCCACAGTGGGGTGTATCACTCCCCTAAAGTGGCCACCTGATAATATCAACGGTGCACGGCTTTATATCTACACGATGCAACAACGGCTTATCTACCAGCCCGGGCCCACACACGCATATGAAACCCGTTGGACTTGCGTTGCCACCGCTACCCCGTTTTGGCCTCTTATAATCAAGCCCAATATGCGTGTCCCGTCACTCGACATGGGTCGAGCCCACAAAGATACGTTTGGGATATTGGTTGAAATGGGCCCCCACAAGCTACTACTTAAGCTTGTCATTTAATCTAGTGCATCCCACTTAACCCCTTTTTATAATCATGCCCCCTTACATGTTAAGGTTTGGTTAAGTCATCTAATTATATTTCAATTGCCACTTAAGGCACCCACTAGATTTCCGCATGCCACCCAAGGCACTTACTTGATTCCCCCATGCCACCCAAGGCACTTACTTAACCCTTTAATCATGTTCAATTACATGTTCCACTTTGGTTAAGTATTCTAATCGTATTTTCTATTGCCACCCAAGGCAACCCACTAGTTTCCTCATGCCACCCAAGGCACCCCCACTAGTTACTATATGCCACCCAAGGCACCCACTTAACCCCTCATGTACCACTACATGCCAATATGGTTAAGTGTTTCTTAATTCATTAAGACCGTGATCTCCCATAAAGACCTCCCACATCAGACTGGCTGTTATGACCGCCTGGTTAAGCCGGTAGAGTCCGGGCAGTCTTACGTCATAACAGAGTCTAACCTCGTGTCTTTACTTTAATCACATATTTAATTTATGGCTAAGACCTCCCACATTGGGCTAACATTTGTAGCAACTGGTTAAGCCGGTCGGGTCCGGGCAGTTTTACACTACAAATGAGTCCAACCTCGTGTCTTAGTCGATTAATTACACCTAATTAATCACCCCCATATTAATTATCCCTAATTAATATCAAGTTTTCCATAACATGGGTAGACCTAACTAAATAGGTAAATTCCCATGGGGTAGACCTAACTCAATAGGTAAATTCCCACTTATGGTAATTTATTTTTATGGTATGCTTAATCATACCCAACCATACTTTAATTAACATATTTACCAACCCCATCGTTTCCCCACGTAAATCGTTCTCATTTCATGAAATAACAAAGGGGAAGATCATCACAAATATCATGGGTTTAGCATACAACTTTGTCATGGGTTAAGAGGATGTCAACTTGCATATATGAGCATATATTAACCCAACCACATTTAACCCAAACTTGCACATTATCATACACATGTCTTGCATAACATGTTGAACTTGCATATAAGCATTCTCATAAATTGCATAACATGTTAAACATGCATTTAAGCCTACACATAACTTGCATAAGCATTCACATACTTGCATGGGCATTCATATACTTGCATAAGCATTCACATACTTGCATATCACATTAAGCTCGCATTTAAGCATATACATAACTTGCATAACATCATGCACATAACTTGCATAATCTCATAAACTTAACTTGCATAACACCATGCACATAACTTGCATACCCTCATACACATAACTTGCATATGAACTTGCATAACAACATGCACATAACTTGCATAATCTCATACACATAACTTGCATATGAACTTGCATAACAACATGCACATAATTTACATAACATCATGCACATAACTTGCATAACATGTTGAGCTTGCATGTAAGCATAACTTGCATAATATGTCGAACTTGCATATATGACTTGCATCTTAAAGGAGGGTAAACATGCATAGCATATAGAGGTGCCATCTTGCATATGTATACACCATATTTAAAAGGGTAAACTTGCATGTCATGATTTATGCATAATACCAAACACTTAGCATGCATAAAACCACCTACTTATCATGCATAAAATCAAATACTTATTATGCATAAACCCACCACTTAACTTGCATAAACCCAAACACTTAACATGCATAAAACCCAATACTTAGTATGCATATAATCAAATACTTAGCATGCATAACATCAAATACTTAGCATGCATAACACCAAATACTTAGCATGCATAAAATCACATGCATAACTTACATATCATGTTACATATAACTTGCATATATTCTCACATATAGTTTGCATAACATGTTACATATGCATAAATGTTCAACATAGTGTTTTGCATCATAAAACATGGCTTTAAACTTGCATTTAACATAAAACTTGCAAATCACATATCATACAAACTTGCATAAACACATTTATCCACAAACATAGCCATGTCTTATCACATCCTACCATAATCAATTTAACAATTGATTATTAAAGCCATAGAAACTCACCAAAACCAAGATTAGCAAACTTATGAAGTGGAATTAGTGGCTTTAATTGAAGAAGATGTTGATTAGCTTGCAACTCTCTTCATTGATTTGTGGAGGCCATGCTCAAATTTCATTTTGCCATAGTTTAGTTACAAAACCTAATTATGAATGAATTAGGGTAGGGTTGGGGTCTTATTTATAGGATTAGGTAGTGTTTTAGGCCCTTAGATTAACCCTAGGTTAGATTAGGACCGTCAGATTTAGGAAATCTCTAGAACCCAGCCCTCCAAGCCAGCCTAAAACCCAACTTGGTGCACCCAGGTTCCTGGACGCCGCGCCCCTGTCGACAGGCAAGTCAACACCCCTGTCGACAGGCCTGTCGACAGCCCTGTCGACATGGGTAGGGCGCGAACTTTCCCGCCTGACCCCGCTGGTTCTATTTTCAAATCCTAATTTAAATTATTAAATCTGTTTTAAGCTTTAAATTTTCTGCAAACTTCTTTGGGCCATAACCGGGCCATACGGACTCCGATTCTCGAAAACTCGGACTCTATTTCGCGTATTTTTCCGAGACGAACGCAATAACGCAGCCCGTTACCCCCAATTCCCACGTCTGAGATTATTTATCCTGAAATTAGTGAATTTTAGTATTAACTAAAATTCGGGGTGTTACACTTGGAAACAGACCCCTTTTCAACAAACGTTTGATTTTATACGTTTTTTCAACAAACGTCTGAATATTTTGCAAATTACAGAACAACTCTCCCGAAATCCGAACGAACTGTTGTTTCAACACACCATTGGGACCGTTTAGGGTTTGGATTTCGAAAATTTGGAAATCCCGGCAACAGCTGGAGTTGCTCTAATTGTATGACCAGGATGTTTCTGGCACACTCCCTACCCTTAATTTCCGGGCCTGGAAGAATTATGGAACATAAAATAGGACATACAACTTTCTCAGTTTACACGTTAATTTTTTTTAATGAATAACAACTCTTCAAATATACATTCCTATTTCAAAACAGTATGGCGGAGTAGACGAACAATTTAACAACACCTTCATCTACGACATTTTGGTGTGTGATCCATATACGATTTATGGCTAAAACCATAATTTTAAAATGATATTAGAAGGCAAACAAAATGATAATAAGATTAGTTCTAATTACTCAAAATATCGATGATCCAATTAGTGCATACATTGAAGCACCTGAGCCATAAATCGCTTCTCAGATATTGATTTATTATTATTATTATTTCTTTCATGTAGTTATTTTAATTTTTTCTTCTTTTATGGTGTATGAAGTTCTTTAATTTCTTTTCTTCTTTGGTGCTTAGTGTCATTCCGTCGAATTATTTACTTTTTTTTTCACTTCATTTCTGTATAAAGTTTTGCGTTTTTTACTGTTTTGAGGAAGACCAACAATTTTATTAAAAATATTCCAACCAGGTCATCGTCTGGATGGGTCTTATATGGTCGGGATTTTGAAGTGCCGGCCGAGACTTTGACCCTTGATTATAACATAGAACAGCTCCAACAATGCCTGTTTGAATAAAGTGGACAAACCTGTTTGACTACTCATGTTTTTTGCTTATGCATTATCTATGTATACTCAGTAACCATTAGGCATGAGTTTCTCATGCGATAATATGAATATTAGATGATGATATGAAGCATGTTTATTACATGAAAATGGATTTCACTCTTCAAATTTAATATAGAAGCATACTTGGTAAAATACATATAAATTAAAATGGAAACTAGTTAAATAATGTAGAAATATGACCACACATACGTGCACAATATTCAAATACTATATCTGTTGGAAATAAATTAAACATGCATTAAATACTGCATGTGTTAATTGCAATATAATTTTCTGATTTGCTTATTTGGTTATATTAGGTAATGTATTATTGTGATCTTATCTAGAATTTTCTTTCAATTAGAAAAAGCATGTATAAAATAAGCATCTTGTGTCAATGTAAGAAATCAAGCAAGAAAGCAAAAACAAGAAATAAAATTTGTCTTCCCCAAAATTTCTTTATCTCTAAAATATTTTCTACAAACTGGTATCAGATCACCAGGTTGAAACTATGACAATTTTATTTCTTTCGTCGTTTGTTCTCACAAAAGAAAACTTCGAAGAGTGGAGTAACGAAACGAAAGAAGAATTGATCTCCAAAAAATTATGGGAGATTGTTGAGTGTGGCTATGAGTGGCCAAAAGATGTTAAAAATATGACGAAGAAGGAGAGTGAGGCATTTACAAGGTCGAGATGGAAAGACAATCAAGCCCGTGTTGCTATGTGTGAGAACGTTGATGAAGAAGCTTTCAACCATATTATTGGAGAAAAATCCGCAAAAGATTCGTGGAATTTATTGAAAGAGGTGTATGCAACGGATAACACAAAAGCAGAAGAAGAAGAAGAAGAAGAAGAAGATGAAGAGGAGGTCGAAGAGGACGAAGAAGAGGATGAAAACAAAGGAGTTGAAAATGAAGATATTGGAAGTCAAGAAATTAAGGATGAAGACAGTGAAAATGAAAATACAAAGAATGAAGAAATTGAATACGAAGACGAGGAAAATCAAGAAGTTACTGCAAATTTTAATAACAAATCTGACGAAAAAGAACATGAACAAGGCAAAGTTGAAGAGAGAAAAAGCAGATGAGGCTATGACTAACGTTACTACTGAAGAAATGGACAACAAAGAAGAAGTAGTGCAAAAGAACAACCCAGTGTTGATCGGAGAGCCTGGAGTTGGAAAGACACAGAGTTTAACCAATGTAAAAGAAGACGTAAAATTGAAACCAAAACAAGATATTGGGTTTGCGAGCAAGGTTGATGAAGCCGAGGAACTGTCAAATGAACCGGTCGCTGCTGCCATTGCTCAAATCGAGGTAGCAAAAGAATCCGAGCTAAAAACTTTAGAAAAATTGGAAGATGCTCATAAGGAGTTGGATGAGAAGAGAGAAGCTTTGAGAATAACAATGGAGAAATCTGGAAAATCTCAAGAAGGGAAGTTAGAGGCAGAACAAGATTTAGGAAAGAGAAGAGTTAGCAATGCTGCAAAAAGAGGCAATACTAATATTCCTCCTAAAAGTCCTACTAGAAGCTTTGAAGAACCGAAAAGTTTTATGGACGAAAATACTGAAAATTCAGGGCCTAACGCGAAGGTGCACGTGGAACGTAAAGAGGGTAATGTGAATGAGGTGAAGGCACAGAAGAAGTCCACAGTTAAGAAAGTCTGTATAATATCATTCTTTTTCTTGCCAAAGCACGTAAGGTACAAAGGAATCAAAATTTAGATATTGCGAACAAGTGATCAGATGACTGATATTTTGACAAAGGCATGAAGCAGACAAGTCTTCAGAAGAAGTGTAGAGAATTTGGGAACAAGAAGCAAGTTTAATTTAGGGGAGACATTGTTGGAAATAAATTAACACATGCAATAAATGAAAAAGCAGACGAGGCTATGACTAACGTTACTACTGAATAAATGGACAACCAAGAAGTAGTGCAAAAGAACAACCCAGTGTTGATCGGAGAGCCTGGAGTTGAAAAGACATAGAGTTTAACCAAGGTAAAAGAAGACGTAAAATTGAAACCAAAACAAGATATTGGGTTTGCGAGCAAAGTTGATGAAGCCGAGGAACTGTCAAATGAACTGGTCACTGCTGCCATTGCTCAAATCGAGGTAGCAAAAGAATCCGAGCTGAAAACTTTAGAAAATTTGTAAGATGCTCATAGGGAGTTGGATGAGAAGAGAGAAGCTTTGAGAATAACAACGGAGAAATCTGGAAAATCTCAAGAAGGGAAGTTAGAGGCAGAACAAGATTTAAGAAAGAGAGGAGCTTGCAATGCTGCAAAAAGAGGCAATACTAATATTCCTCCTAAAAGTCCTGGAAGCTTTGAAGAGCCGAAAACTTTTTTGAACGAAAATACTGAAAATTCAGGCCTAACGCGAAGGTGCACGTGGAACGTAAAGAGGGTAATGTGAATGAGGTGAAGGCACAGAAGAAGTCCACAATTAAGAAAGTCTGTATAACATCATTCTTTTTCTTGCCAAAGCACGTAAGGTATAAAGGAATCAAAATCGAGATATCACGAACAAGTGATCAGATGACAGATATTTTGATAAAGGCACGAAGCAGACAAGTCTTCAGAAGAAGTGCAAAGAATTTGGGAACAAGAAGCAAGTTTAATTTAGGGGAGACATTGTTGGGAATAAATTAAACATGCATTAGATATTGCATGTGTTAATTGCAATATAATTTTCTGATTTGCTTATTTGGCTATTTTAGGTAATATACAATTGTGATCTTATCTAAAATTTTCTTTCAATTAGAAAAAGCATCTTGTGTCAATGTAAGAAATTAAGCAAGAAAGCAAAAACAAGAAATAAAATTTGTCTTCCACAAAATTTCTTTATCTATAAAATATTTTCTATAAATTGGTATCAGAGCGCCAAGTTGAAACTATGACAATTTTATTTCTTTCGTCGTTTGTTCTCACAAAAGAAAACTTTGAAGAGTGAATTAACAAAAAGAAAGAAGAATTGATCTCCAAAGGATTATGGGAGATTGTTGAGTGTGGCTACGAGTGGCCAAAAGATGTTAAAAATATGACGAAGAAAGAGAGTGAGGCATTTACAAGGTCGAGATGGAAAGACCACCAAGCCCGTGTTGCTATGTGTGAGAACGTTGATGTAGAAGCTTTCAACCATATTATTGGAGAAAAATCCGCAAAAGATTCGTGAAATTTATTAAAAGAGGTGTATGCAACAGATAACACAAAAGCAGAAGAAGAAGATGAAGAGGAGGTCGAAGAGGACGGAGAAGAGGATGAAAACAAAAGAGCTGAAAATGAAGATATTGGAGTCAAGAAATAAAGGATGAAGACAGTGAAAATGAAAATACAAAGAATGAAGAAATTGAATACGAAGACGACGAAAATCAAGAAGTTACTGCAGATTTTAATAACAAATCTGATGAAAAAGAACATGAACAAGACAAAGTTGAAGAGAGAAAAAGAAGATGAGGCTATGACTAACGTTACTACTGAAGAAATGGACAACAAAGAAGAAGTAGTGCAAAAGAACAACCCAGTGTTGATCGGAGAGCCTAGAGTTGGAAAGACACGGAGTTTAACCAAGGAAAAAGAAGACGTAAAATTGAAACCAAAACAAGATATTGGGTTTGCGAGTAAGGTTGATGAAGCCGAGGAACTGTCAAATGAACTGGTCGCTGCTGCCATTGCTCAAATCGAGGTAGCAAAAGAATCCGAGCTGAAAACTTTAGAAAAATTGGAAGATGCTCATAAGGAGTTGAATGAGAAGAGAGCAGCTTTGAGAATAACAATGGAGAAATCTGGAAAATCTCAAGAAGGGAAGTTAGAGGCAGAACAAGATTTAAGAAAGAGAAGAGCTAGCAATGCTGCAAAAAGAGGCAATACTAATATTCCTCCTAAAAGTCCTGCTGGAAGCTTTGAAGAACCGAAAAGTTTTATGAACAAAAATACTGAAAATTCAGGGCCTAACGCGAAGGTGCACGTGGAACGTAAAGAGGGTAATGTGAATGAGGTGAAGGCACAGAAGAAGTCCACAATTAAGAAAGTATGTATAATATCATTCTTTTTCTTGCCAAAACACGTAAGGTATAAAGGAATCAAAATCGAGATATTGCGAACAAGTGATCAGATAACTGACATTTTGACGAAGGCACAAAACAGACAAGTCTTCAGAAGAAGTGCAGAGAATTTGGGAACAAGAAGCAAGTTTAATTTAGTGGAGACATTGTTGGAAATAACTTAACACATGCAATAAATGAAAAAGCAGAAGAGACTATGACTAACATTACTACTGAAAAAATGGACAATAAAGAAGAAGTAGTGCAAAAGAACAACTCAGTATTGATCAGAGAGCCTGATGTTGAAAAGACACAGAGTTTAACCAAGGTAAAAGAAGACATAAAATTGAAACCAAAACAAGATATTGGGTTTGCGAGCAAGGTTGATGAAGCCGAGGAACTGTCAAATGAACTGGTCGCTGCTGCCATTGCTCAAATCGAGGTAGCAAAAGAATCCGAGTTGAAAACTTTAGAAAAATTGGAAGATGCTCGTAAGGAGTTGGATGAGAAGAGAGAAGCTTTGAGAATAACAATGGAGAAATCTTGAAAATCTCAAGAATGGAATTTAGAGGCAGAACAAGATTTACGAAAGAGAAGAGCTAGCAATGCTGCAAAAAGAGGCAATACTAATATTCCTTCTAAAAGTCCTGCTGGAAGTTTTGAAGAACCGAAAAGTTTTATGAATGAAACTACTGAAAATTCAGGGCCTAACGCGAAGGTGCAAGTGGAACATAAAGAGGGTAATGTGAATGAGGTGAAGGCACAGAAGAAGTCCACAATTAAGAAAGTCTGTATAATATCATTCTTTTTCTTGCCAAAACACGTAACATATAAAGGAATAAAAATCGAGATATTGCAAATAAGTGATCATATGACTAATATTTTGACAAAGGTACGAACCGGACAAGTCTCCAGAAGAAGTGCAGAGAATTTGAGAACAAGAAGCAAGTTTAATTTAGTGGAGACATTGTTGAAAATAAATTAAACATGCATTAAATATTGCATGTGTTAATTGCAATATTATTTCCTGATTTGCTTATTGGTTATATTAGGTAATGTATTATTATGATCTTATCTAGAATTTTCTTTCAATTAGAAAAATCATGTATAAAAGAAGCATCTTGTGTCAATGTAAGAAATAAGGCAAGAAAGCAAAAATAAAAAATAAAATTTGTCTTCTCCAAAATTTCTTTATCTCTTTCTCTCTAAAATATTTTCTACAATATCACCATTCTTATATACATAAATTTTTACCAACGATGCTTGTCTGGATAGAGTGAACAAACATAGTGCTTGTAAAAACAACAGTTTATGTGGATCATAACAAAACATCTCACCTCTTATTCTCATACATATAATATATCTTGCACAAAAGATGAAACACTACACATCACTATTTCCAGAAATCCCCGCAATACATAAAGTGGTTTATATTTTGACATTGTCGTAGCGAATGCTGCATCCAGCAGCTGCTGATCCACCAGTCGCACGAATGCTGTTTTTGCAGTCTTTCTTGATAGCCTTTATCGCCTTCTCTAGGCATTTCGTGCATGTTTGCACACTTGTTGTCAGGGAAGAAAAACATGATGCCCTCCCAAATATTCTAGGACCTGAGATACTCTTTGTTTCATGCTCAAAGTTACCATCAATCGGTGTCTTTTCCTTCAGTTCATTAAGGACAATTTCTACGTTGTTGATGAACAAGTTTTGTTTTTGATTGTTGAATCTGGTTCTTCTTCCACATTGAGTGAATTTACCATTTACATTCACCAATACTTGGGCAAATACCAAAGCGAACACCAATGTTGCTTTTGCAGATTGTAACTTCATTTCTTTTGCTTCTTCAGAAGTTTTCGCTTATATGTAAATTCTAGTTTGCTGCAAAAAAAATGTAATGCTGTGTGGTCTTATAGAGTGGTGAAGCTACTTCTGTTTATAGCTATAATACGCGTTTGCTTATGATATGTGACCTAGAATGGTTATATATGTTTTTGGCTGTTTGCATCTTTTTATTATTATTTTTGGTTGCGAAGACCGATTCATACTTCATATTTACACAGTGCATATATAGTGCATGAGTAAGAACCCTTCCACTATTCTAATACACGTTTCTTTCTTGTGGAGTTTCGAATAAACTTATGTTAATTAATATATTTTTTCTAGTTTTCCTAACTATTTTGGCTTCTTCATTTTGTTTCTTGTCATAATTGTTAGGATGTTTTTCTATTTGATTTCTCGGATGGTGTAGTTGAATTAGTCAACAGTTATACTTAGTCTTAGCTCCTAATTAATATTATGTTTTATGTTAAATTAAAGTTTGTTCTTTTGTATTCATGTTAATTAGGATTTTGTAGTCATTTGAATATACGTCTACTGGAATGCTGAGGAGGATACTTATCCATACAGAATGTCATCAAACATATATATTGACACTTCGCTTATATATATATATATATATATATATATATATATATATATATATCCAAAGCTTCAACTATGTAACTGTTCAAGACATGCATATTGTTTGGATACCCTGGTCTATCGCTTTGGTTACCGACATATAGCTGTTGGATTTAGCATACAAAAAACAATTTAGTGATATTTAGCTATTGGATTTCAGGATAGATATTTCAGTTTGTAGGGAATTCATTTTCTTACCGACTGATGTCCATTTCAGTCTCAGCATTGTTAAACCAAAAGAGAGCTACAGTATAAAAGAAATTTTATTCTTGTTGATCTCAGATTGAAATCAAACGGTTATATCCGTGTTGTAACATGGATGCAAAGGTAAAATTTGCTTTTGCTGTAGTCTGGTATCCGATTGATCAGGACAAAGCTGCTAATCAACAAATTAATTTATACAAAAACAAGGCTGGGTTCATATACAAGAATTTTCTGCACAAACCCAGTGTTCTAGGTTCACGTCACTAGGAAGAAAGGAAAAAATGGTCCAAAAACCAACAGCTACAATTTTTTTTTGCATTAGTTCGGTTCAATATTGTTCTGTAAATTAAAAATTCAAATTTCTTATATCGTCAAATTAATTTAAAGTCAAGCTAAATAGCATGGTGACAGAACAAACATCCAGCCAGAAAAAAAATTCTTATATTCATTCCATTCTAACCATCAACCCAAGCTTAATCTAAACATAAAAAAAAGTTAAAAATAGAATTTCTGTTGCAGCTAAACAAACCCAATGGGCTAAACCAAATATGCAAAACTTGATTCACATAAAAAAATACATGATTTTGGTTCAAATCATTATAAATTTTAGATTGTAGTACTCATAAAATTTATTATCTTGCTTCTCATCAACAATACAAATGACTACATATGTATAGTGGACTACACAACTTTTCAAATAGACACAACTCTAATGGACATGACTCTTGAAACGAACACATGATTCTTGATGATCAGACATGATTCTTTAGCTTCGATAGATGTGACATTTCATTGAATATACATACTTCTCTTTGGGTTCACTTTCCAACACAGATGTATCCACTAAGCAGCGTTGGTCAACAGTGATGGCGGAAACGATTGATCTCAATCAAGAAGCTACTTTTAATATTCCGACCTTTTTTCAACAACTATTTCTGGCAATGGATGTGGCTGCTTCATTCGTTTCCACTACATGTGCTGGGTGATCCAGACCTCCTGCATATTTAAGCATTCGATCCTTATCTGACCATTTCGCTTCAACCTTTTCTCCAGTCTGTGATTTCATTAACAAGCAGTATCATGCAGTTGTACTCATTGGCGTGTCGCTCACAATCTTAGTGCAAGCCATATATTCTATTTGAACATATAACCATTCTTCCTAATATTATTCTTGAATAATTATTGCCTGTAAGCATGCATGTACATGACTTAAGCACGTTAAGGCCCTTCCATCACAGAAGCATGCATGCCTTACCTTTTCCTTATCCAGCATGATGTGCAACTAAGCAATTCTTGGCTCTGCGGTAGTTGAGTTCCTATATCTTAAGAACATTTAAGCTATTTTAATCGTGTGTGCATGCGTACAACAGCTCACGTATCTATATCTCACCCTATTTCTTCAGTCATCCTGAGCATTCCAATCCAATGATCCATGCATGCTGCAACTTCAGGAAGCTCAACTCCTGCGTATTCTAGATTTAGCATGCACCTGCTTAGTGCTTACTTTCAGCCTATTCAGATATCAAGGATGCATGCGGACTTCTCAAGTTATAGTTGTGCATGCTTGGGGATTAACTCATGCATGTCATATGATGCATATTGGGAATATTAGTAATCATGAGAATCATTTTTATTAGAGAAATTATCTTTTGCCCACTACAACAAAATGACCTTATTATAACTGTATTTTTACAACTGTCACAAAATGACAGTTGTAATAAGGGTTTTTAACAACTTTTTTTTTCAAAACTCGTAATAAACTTAATTTCAACAACTCTTTTATTTTGACTGTTGTAATAGATATCTATTACAACATTTATTTTATGACTGTTGTAATAAATTACTATATTTAACAACTTTTATTATTTATTATTAATATTTTTATTAAAATATAATAATTAATGTAAAAATTATAATTGATAATTATATTTTAATGTATAAGAAGTTCAAAAAAAGCTTAACTAAATTTTATAAATATTAAAATAAATTTGAAATTTTATAAAATATTCATAATTTCAGAAAGGTAGTTTTTATTCTAATCCACGGTTTTAATAAGTTAATCCACCATTTTACTTTAATAAGTTAATACACAACAATTTTGTAAGTTAATCCACGAGTGAATTAACTTAAAGATTTCACCCTAGTTTATAGTCAATAATCGATTTTGTGCTTCTTATTTCACAATTCTTCATTAGTTAACAATTCCCATATCCTTGCTTCTTAATACTAGGCCTATATATGTTTTCCAGTCTCCATTGTCGATTTGATAAAATAATTACTGAATGAATAGAAATCTAATTAATGTGTTCGAGGACAACAGAGAATTATAGAGGCTGATTTGATATCTGCTATCATCCATACTAAGGACCTATACAAATGACAAAGTACCTCAACAAAAATATGTGTATCTATTATTCATGAGGTGTACTGCACTCATAAGCTCATATATGAAAGGCAGTTGTATATTATACTTACAAGAGAATTTGGCTCCTAAGTGATTTTCAACATGCAATCCTGATGTTACACCAATTAAATAAGCATCTAAATTCAGTTACTTATAGAATATTTGCCGTGCATACAATTAAGGTTAATATTTGTCGTGCATATAATTAAGGTTGATATTTGCCAAACTTAAGTAACCAATCTGCAGTATACTTCACCGGAGATGTGCTCTTGTTCCTATCACCATGTGTACAAAATTATTGTATAATATCCTATTAACTCACTTATACAAGACCATTACACTAAAATATTACTTAAATTTAACATCAAACAATACACTCGAACTGATCATCTACATATATGTTAGCTGTCAAAATGGCATAAGTTTGGATAATCCAATTCATCATCTGACCTATTTTTAATTTCCAGATGGGAGCGAAACAAATACTTTGGTGTATCTTTATTAAACAAGACACTAGCAGTTATGGGATTTAATAAACAAATACGCCCCTTTTAAATTCTAATAATCATCGGATAATAGAATAGACGACTGAAAACGCACAAAAGAAGAGTGAGAAGAACAAGTTTTTTTTTTTGGAAACACTGATTAAAATTTAAATTTTATTAAAAGTCAACCATCCAATAAAATAGGGTGTATTACCTTATTAATATTGTGGATTAGAATAAAAATTACCTTTCATTAACTTCTTAATTCCCACTTTTGCAAAAATTTAGCATCAAATTAACTTTTTATTTCTTACTATAAATGAACTTCAAGGACGATGTGAATATTTAAATGATATAACCGATGACCCATAATAACAGAATTCATTTAATTGCCTAGACTAGTTTACTAAACACTATAAGAAATGAGATTACAATTAAGAAAACAACAAAGATTTCTTGTCTAATATAAAAATATTTAATGGTTAACATAATAATTTCATTTGTTTTACTCTATCATTTATTTATAATGTTCTATTTCCACTTACTGGCATTTTTCACTAATCATTCGAAATGGCATTCCAGGATACCAAAATAAAATCTATAATTCGCTTCATTACACGAAGTTTGGCTCCAAATCCGATTTTTTCCCCCAAAATTGAAAATTTTGGCTCCAACACTAATTTTTTTTCCCTCCGCACAGCTTTTTTTTTTTTGCCTATGCAAGGGATTACCTTCTTTTTTTTAGTTAATTTTCTAACTCCTCGAGATTTCAATGCTAACCGCAGGCCTAATCTCTACTTCAAAAAAATTCCAGATTCCTTTTTACTCTTCTTTCCATTTTCTACTATAGGATTTGGAATCAATCTCTTTCCAGAAGGATCTTACGTATTCAGATGGAGAGAGCCTGGGAGAGCGGAGGCAGATTTTGGATAATTTGATGTGAAGACTGTTATACGAAACATTTACATATTGTTTACATATTATTTTCAAGCTTTGAGATCCCCATTGCGACTGACGTAAATCAAGAGGTAATGGAATTTGTAGATCCGACTACTCATCTACCAGCGTGTAGTTCAATGAAGAAGACCTCTAAGCATATGCGGATCTTTATCAGATCCGGTTTCAAGCATATGCCAAAAGAAAAATCTGAAGATCACTCCTTTTCTACTCACAAAAAAGAAAAAAAAAAAAAAGCTAGTCGCTCACAAAGCAGTAGGGAAAAAGTTACACAATGGATCGAAACACTCCCATTCGCAAGCCACATACCTCTACCGCCAACCTTCTAACGTGGTACGAGGTTCCTCCTTCCTTCGCGGCTACAGATTCTGCTTCTATGCCAAGGCGAAGCAAAAACCAGCTAGTGGAATAAGCCCGGTGATGTTTAGGGGACAGACGAACGAGGGAGAAGCTGAAAATGTGCTCAAAAGTGCTGCTAAACCTTGCTCAGGATATAAGCTGAGAGAGAGATAACTGGAAATGGTATTTTTGCAGTTGATAGTGAAAATGGTGCATCTGAATCCATTGATGCAGAAAATTCCAGTAGTAAGAGCTTTACATATAAGCCAATGTTGTTATAGCAAATTTTCCATATAAACTCTGACATGTACATTTATTTTGGAAGAATGTGGTGACTATAGTCACAGTTGCACTAAACATGCTGTTTATTCCTATCTTGCTCAGTAAATAAAACAGTTTAATGCTTTAAAACTTTGCTTTGCTACGATATGTATATTGCAATCTCTCTCTAATTTAATAAGTCAACCATTTTTGAACATTTTTGCAGCATTGGCACCATTTTCCACGTTACTATAAGTTTCAAAATGTAAGAACTAAATAGCTTCAAAAAAGAAAATTTCACCGGTACCACAAATCAAACTCTAAGACCATGCTAATTATTGGGGTCATCCTTGTTAACAGGTTTAAGACTCTTTGCTGAATATTGACATTCCTTTTCTGGGTATACTTTGGACTGTACTATTTTCTATACAAGTAAGCACATTTTTTAGAACTTTATTACACATTTCCTCTATACTTGTTTACTAATAAGATTGTAATAAGTTCTTTACACTAGATTCTCTGGTGATTCATGCACAGCTCTTGAACAGTTTAGTCAGGATCCAAGAAACAACACATTGAGCTTTGATCTTGCCATGCAACGATGAAACTTCAGCAAAACTGTCTTTGCATGATGTTGGAGCTGCTATCCATAGCCTAATAGAACATGGTGACATGCTTACTTTGGCACAACACTTCAGCACCTGTTTCTAATGACATATCTGCACCTGAAGCCATAAAAGGTGCCACAATCCTATATATCCAGTTTATTTGGCCTCAAGATTCACAAGCAATGATGTATGTTATTTTGTTAGTTATGAATAAGGTGTGTGCAGGGGTTTCTGGTAGAAGCTAGCAATAAAAGATAATTAGAATTTTAATTGATTTTAAAATTTTGGATCATTTCTCGATTTGTGCGTGTTTCCTTGCGCAGGGGTCATGCTAATCTTCTTTGCAATTTGGATATAGGAATTTTCTGCTTGGTGCTGCTACTGTGATTTTCGTGTGACGTAGTATCTTCACCTCGATATGAATAATGTTGCAATAAGTATGCTTCATCTTTATTTTTTTAATCAGTTTTTGTAAGTTCAAGGCTAGACATTCAAGAGTCTATATTGCTTTTGCATTTTAAGTCGATGTAACTCTTGTTTTTGTGAACAATAAATTTTTCACTTGACTTTGAAAAAAAAGATTATCAATTGATTTTGACTTGTTATGCTGACCAACGAGGGCTATTCGATGAGTGCAGTGTTCAGTTTACCCAGTATTACTTCCGAAGAAGCTACATCTGAGAAGAAGGCTCCCATTCGAGTGTAATTCGAGATCCCGTATTTTACTGTATCTACAATTCAGGTATGCATGCTATTTCAATTTTCAACATGTTCATTTAATTACTATGGTTGTAACACCCCACACCCGCTAAGGTCACTCACTAAGGGAATGCCTTAACTTCGGTGGAGTATTTAAGTGAATATAGAACAGAAAAATTACAACAAGACAGATATAAGTAATACTTGAAATTTAAAACATCATTTCATAGCAGCAGAAGGTAAACACGTTTGGTTACATATCAAAAACCAACAAGAGTCAAGTACAAAATATCCATCTCGTTAAAACATAAGTACATAATCCCACTACATTCTAATAGCCATAATAGAAAAGATAACCGAGCTTTACTTCAAGAGTCCAAGCTCCAAAAGATAGATAAAGCAATCTGATCAAAGCCCACTAGTGCTAGGCTCACTCTGATAACATGAGGGTTGGGGAAAAAGATAAAAACAACGGGGTCAGACATAAGTCTGAGTGAGCCCTATAACTTTAACAATACAATCATTAAAGTAATTAGGGTATGATATAAACCTGGTACGGTACAACTGGGGATAAATGACTACACTAAGCAGCCAACTAGACTTAGGATGAACTAAGATAACGGTAAAGACGCGCCTATCCAACCAAGGATAAATACTACACTGCACCACACCAGATCTACCGACCCAAGAGTAATTCCTACTTAAAGGTTGATCCCTCCCAAGGACTTAGAAAATTTAACTAGTAGTTTCGTGTACCCCTAGCTGACTGCATAGGTGTCGTCTGCCCCTATCTCCACTAGGTGTACCTAGTAATTTTAATAGTAGTTTCGTGTACCCCTAGCTGACTACATAGGTGTCGTCTGCCCCTATCTCCACTAGGTGTACCCACTACTCCGATTCGATCGGCTCCCTAACGTAGATACCCGTGCTGGCCCCACAGTGAGGTGTATCACTCCCCAAAGTGGCAACCCGATAAAATCAACGGTGCACGGCTTATACCTACACGATGCAACAACGTCTTACCTACCAGCCCGGGTCCACACACGCATATGAAACCCGTTGGACTTGCGTTGCCATCGCTAACCCGTTTTGTCCTCTTATAGTCAAGCCCAGTACGCGTGTCCCGTCCTCGACATGGGTCGAGCCCAATAAGATACATATGGGTTACTGGTTGAAATGGGCCCCCACAAGCTACCCACCTAAGCTTGTCCCTTCTAGTGTATCCCACTTAACCCTTTTTAATAATCATGCCCACTTACATGTTTAAAGTTTGGTTAAGTCATCTAATCATATTTCAATTGCCACACAAGGCACCCAAGATTTCCACATGCCACCCAAGGCACTTACTTAATTCCCACATGCCACCCAAGGCACCTACTTAACCCTTTAATCATGTTTAATTACATATTCCACTTTGGTTAAGTATTCTAATCTTATCTTCTATTGCCACCCAAGGTAACCACTAGATTTTCCCCATGCCACCCAAGGCACTTACTTAACCCTTTAATCATGTTTAATTACATGTTCCACTTTGGGTAAGTATTCTAATCGTATTTTCTATTGCCACCCAAGGCAACCACTAGATTTTCCCCATGCCACCCAAGGCACTTACTTAACCCTTTAATCATGTTTAATTACATGTTCCACTTTGGTTAAGTATTCTAATCGTATTTTCTATTGCCACCTAAGGCAACCACTGGATTTTCCCTATGCCACCCAAGGCACCCACTTAACCCCTCATGCCCCACTACATGCTTATCTGGTTAAGTGTTTCTTAATTGATTAAGAACGTAACCGTTGTAAAGAACTCTCACATTAGACTATCTTTTATGGCAGCTGGATTTGCCGGTCGGGTCCGGGAAGCCTTACGCCATAACCGAGTCTAACCTCGTGTCTTTACACTTGTCACATATTTAGTTTGTGCCTAAGACCTCTCACATTGGGCCAATCATTTGTAGTCGCTGGATTTGCAGGTCGGTTCCGGACAGCCTTATGCTACAAAAGGGTCCAACCTCGTGTCTTAGTCGATTAATTACACCTAATTAATCACCCCCATAATTTGTATTAATTATCCCTAATTAATTACAAATTTAACGACGTACATAATTGACTCAATTATGTCCATCCACTTTATGGTATGCATAATCATACCAACATCACACCATTTCATTAACTTGTATATTACCCCATCGTTCCCCACGTAATTCGCTAACATGACATATTCAAAAGGGAAGATTCATCACACATACAATGGGTTCAACTTGTATAACATTAGCATCAACATGGGTTTTAAAGGTGTCAACATGCATATAGCATCAAACCCAACTAGCATAAATAATCAACCCAAACTTGCATGAATCACATATGTCATAATGAGGGTAACTTGCATAAGCTACTTATGTCATCAAAAGGGGTAAACTTGCATATGTATGCATATCATACTAAGGTGTACACTTGCACATGTTACTTGCATATAATCAAACACCAAACTTGCATAACACGTCATATATGAACTTGCATATAATCATACACCAAACTTGCATAACATGTATGAACTTGCATATAATCATACACCAAACTTGCATAACATATCATGTATGAACTTGCATATAATCATACACCAAACTTGCATAACCTATCATGTATGGACTTGCATATAATCATACACCAAACTTGTATAACATATCATGTATGAACTTGCATATAATCATACACCAAACTTGCATAATCATGGTGTCATAATGGATCAATGTTTATCATAGTGATTTGCATAACTAGCATCATGAACACATAGCCTAAAACTTGCATAACTTGCATAACATCATGATCACATAGCATATGACTTGCATAACATCATGATCACATAGCATATGACTTGCATAACTTGCATAACGTCATGATCACATAGCATATGACTTGCATAACTTGCATAGCATCATAAACACATAGCATATAACTTGCATAACTTGCATAACATCATGATCACATAGTATATAACTTGCATAACTTGCATAGCATCATAAACACATAGCATATAACTTGCATAACTTGCATAGCATCATAAACACATAGCATATAACTTGCATTGATCAACATTCATAGCCATAACCTCATTATATCCTATCATAATCATTTCAACAATTGGTCATTAAGGCTATAGAAACTCACAACTTGTTGATTAGCACTCCTATGAAGAAGATTAAGTTGCTAAAGTTGATTTGAGAAGCTGACAATTTGATGGAGGCTCCTTCAAGTTGCAATTTGACGGCATAACGACGTTGTATCTATTTTTAGTATGAATTAGGGTTGTCTTAGGGTGTATTTATAGAATTAGGTTGTAGTTTAGGCCCTTAGATTAACCCTAGATTAGGTTAGAGCTGTCAGATCTCGTCACAAGCCACCAGACACAGCCCAAACTTCTTCAGGCTGCACCCAGGTCACACAGACCGACAGGGGGGGTCGACCCCTGTGTCGACCCCTAGGGAGGGGGTCGACACCCATGTCGACCCTAGGGTCGACTCCCTCTGCCTGGCGGGAATTTCTCCCGCCTCTTCTGAAATGTGAAATTTCTGTTTTGAATTTCTGACAACTTCTTCGGGCCTAAACTGGGTCATACGGACTCCGATTTTCGAAAACTCGGACTCTATTTCGCGTATTTTTCCGAGATGAACGCAATGGCATAGCCCGTTTCCCCTGATTCAGATTTTAAAATTTAATTCTGCCCTGTTTTATATTGTAGCAAGTTATTCAACATACGGGGTGTTACATTCTCCTACTTAAAGGATTTCGTCCCCGAAATCTCTAAGTCAAGAAGAACGTATCCAACCAACCAAACAACCATCTACTCAAACCATCAAACACGGGCATCCATTGTCCTTAGAGTTTCTAATGCTGTATGGACATATGCAAAGAGTGTGTGTATATGTTCCCTGTCTAATGCAAAATCAGGCGGTCTACTGATTCAGTTGACCTCCTTAATGCAAACCATGATAGTGCCATGCATCCAATATGTATGCGAAAGAACTCTATCGACACATACTATTTCTACATGAGTGCACAATCATTCACAAAAATGCATCATCCATATGATATCACAACCATTATACATCCATTAATATAGCTACCTACACACAATTATATGCAATATGCAATATGAAGTGACTGAGCCGATCTAGTGCCTAGAATGTGTGTATATGCATCCACGAGCAACCACTAGCAACCACTCGCATCCATCAATCATAACATGTCTCAAACATATGTTTCAACCATAGGTTTACCCTATCTAAAGGTCAAGGATACTAATGAGAGGACATACTAAAGATAAGATAAGTACTAGACAAATGATAAAGGAGAAGTTAAAAGACATACCCTCAAAAAGGAATGGGTACAATGAAGCATCTTCGCTTCTGTCTCCCAAGTAGCATTGCTCTCATCCTCTCCCCGTTGCACTTTGACTAGTCGAACCTCTCTGTTTCTCAACTTCCTAATCTCTGACCCAAGGATGCGGGTAGGAGCTCGTCGAATAGTCGCATTACGCTCTACCTCCACTTCTCTAAGCAAGCTCGGCTCTACCACCTCTGCGGTCTCATGTAGGCACTTTCTCAAATGTGACACATGGAATACGTCATGTTCCCCATGCAACCGAATTATCTCTCGAGGGTAACTGAAGCTAGCCATGGAGCAGTCCTCTTACTTTTCACGGGTATGAAATGGGCGCTCTTAGTAAGTCTGTCTACCACAACCCAAATTCCCGTATTACCCTTCCTCGATCTCGGTAACCCATCCATAAAATCCATCGAGACGCTATCCCATTTCCATTGCGGAACTTCCAATGGGTGAAGCAACCCACCAGGTTTCTTTTGCTCCGCTTTCACTTGTTGGCACACCAAGCATCTAGCGACATACTTGGCCACATCTTTCTTCATACCGGCCCAAAAGAAAACTTGCTTCATGTCTTGGTACATTTTGTCCCCACCAGGACGAATGGTCATCTTCGAACGATGTGCATCATCAAGTATAGCCTACCTCAAACCCTCATCTTGCGGTACACAAAGTCTACCGTCTCTACGCAACCACCCCCTATCGTCTAGGGTGTACCTACTCAAATGGCTGGACGACTCCCCCCCTTATGAGCCTCTCTACCAACTCAACCAACTGTGAGTCGTCCCGCTGTGCCTCGCCAAGCCGTCCCAAAAGAGTAGGTCTGACCTCTAAGGATGCTAGCAAATCGGGTACAAAGTCAACGGAAGGTCTAAAACCAAACATCGAGATAAATTCCAAGCTTCGTCGTCCCGCGAACAATGTACTCAAGGACAACCTTTTTCTGCTTAAGGCGTCCACCACCACGTTACCCTTGCCAGGGATATATGCTATCTCGAAATCATAGGATGCTAAGAACTCCATCCACCTTTATTGTCTTAAGACTATGCGCTCGAAGAGTCTCCAACCCTTCCATAAGATGTAGGGCATACTTTTCTCCACTTCTAGAGAAAACCAGGATATTCTCCCATGCAAAATCGTCACAACTATCCATCTCTCACGCAAACCATCCTAGTCGAACTCTACATCCCCCAAGTGCAAGCCCCAAAGGCCTAAACCAATATCAGACAAACACCCAAGGGATACCTCCTTCGGATTAAGACGACCTACGTGAGATGATACTAGTAAAAACGGCTAAATAATTAAGCCCTTGTCCAACTCTGGATGTCCTTGCCAGTCTCGCTCCAAAACCACCGTTGATCAAATAACTGGCTTTGCTTAACCTATTAAGCACACACGAAAACTTATTTCGCTCTTAGAAAAGACCAAGATGTCGTCCACAAAGACCACTACGAAGTTATTTAGGTACTCCCTGAACATCCTACTCATCAAATCAACAAAGTATGCAGGGGCGTTCGTCAAACCAAATGGCATCACAAGCCACTCATAGAAACCATCCGGAGTCCTAAAGGCAGTCTTCTGTATACTATCCTCAGCCACTCTCAACTGATGAAACCTCGTGGCCAAGTCCAACTGCGAAAACACTGGGGCGCCAACCAGCTGATCAAAGAGATCATCAATCCTCGGCAATGGGTGTCTATTCTTCTTTGTGAGCTTGTTGAATTCTCTATAGTCTACACAAAGTCTGAGGGACCCATCCGCCTTCGTGGCAAAAACTACTGGAGCACCCCACTCCGATATACTTCGTCTTATGAACCCTTTCTCAAGCAACTCCCCTACTTGCTTATGGAGTTCCCTCCTCTCACGAGGAGCCATGTGGCGCACGGGCAAAGATACTGGTTTAGCATTGTCCACCAGATATATTCGGAAGTCTATCTTCCGCCTCGGAGGTAAGCCCTTCACCTCCTCAAACACATCCGAGTACTCCCGGACCACTCTAACAGATCGCAAACTCTCGACCGAAGCGTCAAGCGATTCAAGATAACTTAGCATAACAGAATCTATGGGATTACAAGAGATCTCGAGAGTGTTACCCACGCGGGTCATGAGCCTAACAACTCTCCTTTCACAATCAAGAACGACACCATTACTGGATAACCAGTCCATGCCCAAAATCAACCCATAGCCCGTGAAGCCCAAAACAAAAGCATCACATCTAAACTCAACGCTAAGTATAGAAATCTTCAAACCCAAACATATCATGGACAAATAAGTGGAGCCCCCCAATTGGGTTTGAAACAACCAAGGGATCATCTACCAGACTGGTGTCTAAGTGCAGTGACTCAACTAATGATGATGAGATAAACGAATGCGATGCGCCAGAGTCGAATAAAGTTTGAACAGGATGATCGAGCGAACCAACTTTCAACCTAGACGGCCCTACCCCCATCAGGTATACCAGCCATGAGGGAATACATCTACCCTCCAGAAGATCCTGTACTTTGTCCTTACCACTTTGGACAATCCTAATAAGGTGTCCTATTTCTCCAAAACAACTAGCCTTCTCCTTTACATTCTCCTTTCGTGACCTTCTCGCCACGATGAGGTTTCGTCCTTTATTTACCTAATAGCTATTTGAACCTTCCTCCCTCGTCCATCTTAAAGGTACCCATAAGCCCTCCACCTCCTTGGACTAACTTCTTAGCCCGACAAACTCCTTAGTCCCTTGAAGTGGCTCTTCCGTCCTTCATACGGAAGTCCTTATTTATCTTAAAAAGATATTTATACGCGGAGGGGAAATTCAAAAAGAGAAAGAGGAAGAGATTCAAAATGGAGAGTCGAAGGAAGGATACATGGCTCTTGGGGATTATGTTCTTTTCTTTCAAAAACTTTTCTCTTAAAAGACATGTTTTTGAAAATACTTCTTCCAAAAATGTTTTTTTTTTAGAAAATAGTTTTTCTAAAAGTTTTATCTGTTCTGGTAACCTTTGCTCTGATACCACGTGTAACACCCCACACCCGCTAAGGTCACTCACTAAGGGAATGCCTTAACTTCGGTGGAGTATTTAAGTGAATATAGAACAGAAAAATTACAACAAGACAGATATAAGTAATACTTGAAATTTAAAACATCATTTCATAGCAGCAGAAGGTAAACATGTTTGGTTACATATCAAAAACGAACATGAGTCAAGTACAAAATATCCATCTCGTTAAAACATAAGTACATAATCCCACTACATTCTTATAGCCATAATAGAAAAGATAACCGAGCTTTACTTCAAGAGTCCAAGCTCCAAAAGATAGATAAAGCAATCTGATCAAAGCCCACTAGTGCTAGGCCCACTCTGATAAACTGAGGGTTGGGGAAAAAGATAAAAACAACGGGGTCAGACATAAGTCTGAGTGAACCCTATAACTTTAACAATACAATCATTAAAGTAATTAGGGTATGATATAAACCTGGTACGGTACAACTGGGGATAAATGACTACACTAAGCAGCCAACTAGACTTAGGATGAACTAAGATAACGGTAAAGACGCGCCTATCCACCCAAGGATAAATACTACACTGCACCACACCAAATCTACCCACCCAAGGGTAATTCCTACACTGCACCACACCAGATCTACCCACCCAAGGGTAATTCCTACTTAAAGGTTGATCCCTCCCAAGGACTTTGAAATTTTAACTGGTAGTTTCGTGTACCCCTAGCTGACTACATAGGTGCCGTCTGCCCCTATCTCCACTAGGTGTACCTAGTAATTTTAATAGTAGTTTCGTGTACCCCTAGCTGACTACATAGGTGCCGTCTGCCCCTATCACCCCTAGGTGTACCCACTACTCCCATTCGATCGGCTCACTAATGTAGATACCCGTGCTGGCCCCACAGTGGGGTGTATCACCCCCCAAAGTGGCAACCCGATAAAATCAACGGTGCACGACTTATACCTACACGATGCAACAACGTCTTACCTACCAGCCCGGGTCCACACATGCATATGAAACCCGTTGGACTTGCATTGCCACCGCTAACCCATTTTGGCCTCATATAGTCAAGCCCAGGACGCGTGTCCCGTCCTTGACATGGGTCGAGCCCAATAAGATACATATGGGTTACTGGTTGAAATGGGCCCCCACAAGCTACCCACCTAAGCTTGTCCCTTCTAGTGTATCCCACTTAACCCTTTTTAATAATCATGCCCACTTACATGTTTAAAGTTTGGTTAAGTCATCTAATCATATTTCAATTGCCACACAAGGCACCCACTAGATTTCCACATGCCACCCAAGGCACTTACTTGATTCCCACATGCCACCCAAGGCACCTACTTAACCCTTTAATCATGTTTAATTACATGTTCCACTTTGGTTAAGTATTCTAATCTTGTCTTCTATTGCCACCCAAGGCAACCACTAGATTTTCCCCATGCCACCCAAGACACTTACTTAACCCTCTAATCATGTTTAATTACATGTTCCATTTTGGTTAAGTATTCTAATCGTATTTTCTATTGCCACCCAAGGCAAAGACTAGATTTTCCCCATGCCACCCAAGGCACTTACTTAACCCTTTAATCATGTTTAATTACATGTTCCACATTGGTTAAGTATTCTAATCGTATTTTCTATTGCCACCCAAGGCAACCACTAGATTTTCCCCATGCCACCCAAGGCACCCACTTAACCCCTCATGCCCCACTACATGCTTATCTGGTTAAGTGTTTCTTAATTGATTAAGAACGTAAACGTTGTAAAGACCTCTCACATTAGACTATCTTTTATGGCAGCGGGATTTGCCGGTCGGGTCCGGGCAGCCTTACGCCATAACCGAGTCTAACCTCGTGTCTTTACACTTGTCACGTATTTAGTTTGTGCCTAAGACCTCTCACATTGGGCCAATCATTTGTAGCCGCTGGATTTGCCGGTCGGTTCCGGGCAGCCTTATGCTACAAAAGGGTCCAACCTCGTGTCTTAGTCGATTAATTACACCTAATTAATCACCCCCATAATTTGTATTAATTATCCCTAATTAATTACAAATTTAACGACGTACATAATTGACTCAATTATGTCCATCCACTTTATGGTATGCATAATCATACCAACTTCACACCATTTCATTAACTTGTATATTACCCCATCGTTCCCCACGTAATTCGCTAACATGACATATTCAAAAGGGAAGATTCATCACACATACAATGGGTTCAACTTGTATAACATTAGCATCAACATGGGTTTTAAAGGTGTCAACATGCATAAAGCATCAAACTCAACTAGCATAAATAATCAACCCAAACTTGCATTAATCACATATGTCATAATGAGGGTAACTTGCATAAGCTACTTATGTCATCAAAAGGGGTAAACTTGCATATGTATGCATATCATACTAAGGTGTACACTTGCACATGTTACTTGCATATAATCAAACACCAAACTTGCATAACACGTCATATATGAACTTGCATATAATCATACACCAAACTTGCATAACATGTATGAACTTGCATATAATCATACACCAAACTTGCATAACATATCATGTATGAACTTGCATATAATCATACACCAAACTTGCATAACCTATCATGTATGGACTTGCATATAATCATACACCAAACTTGCATAACATATCATGTATGAACTTGCATATAATCATACACCAAACTTGCATAATCATGGTGTCATAATGGATCAATGTTTATCATAGTGATTTGCATAACTAGCATCATGAACACATAGCCTAAAACTTGCATAACTTGCATAACATCATGATCACATAGCATATGACTTGCATAACTTGTATAACATCATGATCACATAGAATATGACTTGCATAACTTGCATAGCATCATAAACACATAGCATATAACTTGCATAACATCATGATCACATAGCATATAACTTGCATGACTTGCATAGCATCATAAACACATAGCATATAACTTGCATAACTTGCATAGCATCATAAACACATAGCATATAACTTGCATTGATCCACATTCATAGCCATTACCTCATTATATCCTATCATAATCATTTCAACAATTGGTCATTAAGGCTATAGAAACTCACAACTTGTTGATTAGCACTCCTATGAAGAGGATTAAGTTGCTAAAGTTGATTAGAAGTTGACTTGAGAAGCTGTCTTCTTCTACAATTTGATGGAGGCTCCTTCAAGTTGCAATTTGATGGCATAACGACGTTGTATATATTTTTAGTATGAATTAGGGTAGTCTTAGGGTGTATTTATAGAATTATGTTGTAGTTTAGGCCCTTAGATTAACCCTAGATTAGGTTAGAGCCGTCAGATCTCGTCACAAGCCACCAGACATAGCCCAAACTTCTTCAAGCTGCACCCAGGTCACACAGACCGACAGGGGGGGTCGACCCCTGTGTCGACCCCTGGGTCGACCCCTAGGGAGGGGGTCGACACCCATGTCGACCCTAGGGTCGACTCCCTCTGCCTGGCGGGAATTTTTCCCGCCTCTTCTGAAATGTGAAATTTCTGTTTTGAATTTCTGAAAACTTCTTCGGGACTTAACTGGGTCATACGGACTCCGATTTTCGAAAACTCGGACTCTTTTTCGCGTATTTTTCCGAGATGAACGCAATGGCATAGCCCGTTTCCCCTGATTCAGATTTTAAAATTTAATTCTGCCCTGTTTTATATTATAGCAAGTTATTCAACATACGGGGTGTTACAATGGTCTCTTATGGAACTGAAGAACTTTTCCATAGGTTCGATACCTTAAAATAATCAAGAAGAGCGGATACCAAGCTCACCCTTGGGTAAGGTACATAACTATGGCTGGAGAATATGAATTAAGACTTATTACTTAGAGCGTTTATCATCTTTTGTTTGAAGACTCTAGCATATTGTTTGCTCCAAAGACACACATATATAACAGTGGAATATACAGCCTAGGAAAAGGATACTAGAATACATTACAAAATATTGAAGTCGATGTATTGGGTTTGTTGAGGCTGAGGTTGAAGATGAATGAGGATTCGATATGGAGCAGTAATGGTGTTCAATCGACAAAATGGGGATTTTCATATGATGGGAGCAAGCTAGAGCTATTTGCACTTGCTTTATGTACTTAAGCTATTTGTATGATTTTAAATTCAGCGTATTATGTAAAAAATATGATGAGAGTTTGAAAAATCTAATATACTGTTTTGGTTCATGTTTTAAGTTTGTTTCATATCTTCCGTTTTGTTGATAATATGTTTTGGAATGAATTCTTTTATTATTAATATGTATATAATTTGTGCATATATTACAACTATTAAATAATAGTTATAATAAAATATAACACAACAGTTGTAAAAAATATAACAACAGTGCTTAACAATTGTAATAAAGTTTATTATAACGGTGGAAAAAAGTTGTAAAATATACATATTACAACGGTGTCGCAACAGTGCAAAACCGTTGTAAAAGACTTTAGTCTATTACAACTTCTTAATATACGACGGTTACGCCACCATTGTAAAAAGTATATTGCAACGGTTTCCCATCATTGTAATATGGTCAATCTGTTGTAGTGGCCAACTTACTGAAGATTGCAATATATATCAAATAGCAATCCCGGTAATTGATTTATGTAAATCTTGCCTGAATCACAAGACTGAGGACCAAAGATTATGATAGCAGGCAGTCTATTATTCAAGCCCATATATCTCTTACTTTTTTTTGTACTTATAAATAGCCGTATACAAAAACAGAGAATGTATAAGCTTGTGTAATCATTCTTTATCAACAAAGATTTATTTTCTTCTTCGCAGTTCATTTCACTATCCGAAATCGAAACCAGTTTACAAAAATAATCTCAAAAATTTAATTTGGTATCAGAGCCAAATTGCCTAACATCAATTGCCTATAATCACAACTTTCCTGATCTATTTTTCATCTGAATCAATTGTAATCATGGATGATGAAACAACATCAATTGCCTCTGACAATGGATTCAACACTCTCAAACCAACCAATTCCTCAATATGTATATCTGTTAGTAAAGACTATCATCAGCTCATGAAGATGGCTTATTACTATGCATTTAGAAAAAGATAACTGTCTTCTCTGCAAGCTTCAAGTCAAAACTATAATATGAGGGTTTGGATTATAAGGATTTATTCTTGATACTATACCAATACCATTAAAATTCATTATTGAGAAATATAATAGAACAGTTGCTGATGATGATTATATCAAATATCATAGACGAGTTAGATTGATAAGTCTTGACTATTATTATCTACAAGTGCGAACCTGTGCTTCTCACATGGGTTAGCGCTTAAAAAAGGTGTAGCATTATATTATAAAGATGGAAACGATATAAAGCCCAAATTTTGTCAACTGATTTAAAAAAACGTTCCTCATTATTTTTTCAATATTTAGGAATTTACTGACATGCAATATATATATATATATATATATATATATATATATATATATAATCCAACAATTATTCAAGGGGATAACGTTCAACATTTAAAATACAGTTGTCGGTTAGTTGGGAATAGCATATATCGTTTTAGCACAACAAATATTGAAGGAAATAAGAATCAAAATAAAGAGGTCATTATATACCACTGAAGCGTACAAAAGATTTAAATGATATCTCAGTAATAAGAACACAGATTTGAATAAAACATCAATGTGATATTTCTATTATTAATAGCTAACATGTAAAATGCATGACCATATATAAAGAATAATTAAAAAAAAAACGACAATTGAATTCAAGAAAAAAGTCTTGAATTATGAATTACAGACACCACCAAACATAATTTATGATGTTTCTCTTTATGAGCAAATACACTATACACGTGAGCTAAATAGTTGGTTTCACTTTGATTCATTACCTAAGATCACGTCCATGTAAACGTTTTGATTTCGTACAACAATTCAACCATTAATGGCAATTCACATTCTTGTACAATTGATGCACTGTAGCAGTCCACATAGGAATAAATTTAGATATCACGTCTAGTTGTAAGCAATAATGGTGAAAAGAGAATCAGGAGATTTAAATTTTACTCTTTATATTCATTTGTGTGTACATTGCCGATGAGCATGAATATGTATTGAAAAGCAAACATGATAAAGGTGTACAAAATTATGTCGATGATGACATTTATAATGATGATGACATAACACTTGTACATTGTACAATTTCACACTATTCGAGTCCACAGTGACATACAATTTTTGTAGTAACACCATCAATATTTTAAGACAACATGAGTTATATTCATATTCAAGTATTTCATAATTATACCCATCCTATATTTTTGATCTCATTCCCACTGCGAATCTCATTTAAAGGCCATTGTTGTAAATCCAAGCAATGTTTCTTACTATGCTAATCCCAAGTTCAAAGCCAGTAGGCTTTTACTTCTACTTCAAGTGTGCTTTATTTTGAGTTGTAGCTCCTATAGAAGATAGGCCTTTGCTTTGTCCCCAAGGATTGTGTCATGAAAGACAATTGCCTTATCTATGGATCACGATTCTCAGCCGGCCTTGCTCTACCTAATAGGGTTTGATTCCACTGTAGATGGAAAATTAAGGTATAAATTAATGATGGTTTTCGTTAGCTGTTATGAACAAAGAAAAATAATGGACTAACATAAACCAATAAACCAAAATGATGTATGCTAACTTCCAGGTGGTCCATACAGGACTGGATCAGTCAGTTGGGCTGCCCAGCCAACTATAAAATTATGAGGAAAAAAATAAAGTGAAAAAACTAAGCCTCTGAAAATTGTACTCATGCTCTGAACAACACACAGTTCACATATAGCCACCAGACCACCAAATACTTCAGTCATATTACAAAATGATATTTATAACTTAATTTTAGTTGGCAATTTGTTATCCACCAGTTGTTGCCCCCTGTTGAAATCAAAAATGATGACACTACTCAAGGTGTATGCAACACTTCACTAAAGGGCAAAAACTAAAAATAATGTGGAGCCATAAATATAAAGTGCAAGTAGAGAAATGAGAATTTTAGAGTGGTTCGGTCAATTTAGACCTACGTCCACTATAGAAGCTAATTTCATTATCACTTTTGAATTTACAAAGTACATGACTTCATTCATGTCTCTCTTTTCTCTCTTTTTTGCTTTTGATTTCACTTGAATTCATGAAGGAACAAATGAGATCTCTTGATTTGTGATAGTTGTTGTGTAGAGCTTTGACCAATTGATCATTTAGACGATCTTCATCGGTTCCATGATGATTTTGTGTTGGATCTAGGCTTGAGAGAGAATTAGTGGAGATTAGAGTAGCTCGAATTGAACTTGAGAAACCTCTAATGGAGTTTGGAGAAGACTTGATCCATTTGTTGTTGGAGAGATAGATTTAGCTTGAGAAGCCATTAATGGAGTTGTGGGAAGTTTAGAGTGGTGGACAAGTGAAAATGGCAGCCCTTCGGGGTCCAAAAATCAATCCCTTGAATGGTAGAGAAGTGGGGTATTTATAGGTGTAGTTTATGGGTAGTGGCAGAGTTGTAATTATGGTGTGCAAGGTTTGTCGTTCATGAATGTATTTACAAAAATGCCATTGGGCAGCTGACAACAATTGGCATAGGCGCAGGATCCATAAGCGTAAGATCCGTAGGCATAAGGCCCATAGGTGCAAGACCCATAGGTGCACAACTCATTGGCGCACGACCCTAGATGCACGACCCAATGGTGCAAGACCTATAGGTGCACAACCCATAGGTGCAAGACCCACAGGCGCAAGACCCACAGGGTAGTGACATGTCCGCCCCATCGTGCCATTTGAAAGTTGACCCACTATTTATGCTTAGATCCAATCTATCAACATGCACATGATTTTTAGTGGATAAACATTTGCCCCTCGAAGTTTGTGATTTTTTGCTGCATAAAAATTGCAAACTTCGAAGTGACTAATTTTTGTGCCTTTTGATAGATTGCAATCAAATTTACATTGATTGACAACATCTATCTTAGCATGGATTGGAATGCACATACAATATCATTGTGTGTTTTTTGTATATAGCTCGTAACACTTATTGCACTATGGGTTGGACATAAACAAAAACTTTAATGGGCCGGGCACACACATGATGGGTCGGAACATCCCACTTAGAGATTGCCGCAAATATCACTATTTGGTTGGTAGCTTTTCCATTATCCCACTTTCTTAAGCAGAAAACACTTTAATGGAAGCTGCCCTCTTTTGAAATGTTCTTTTGCATAGACTTTGTTGTGCTAATAGACGCTTCAGTTTTGAATTTAAGCATTCGTCCTTGATAACGCCGTGCTAATGTGTGAATGCCCCGGTTTCGACTTGGGCTCGAGTGTGTGAAACAACTGAAATTCGCGATGGATTGGTCATACTCGACTTTCATTGGTCGTGGTCAATTCACGCTAATTTACTTGTTTTATGAACTTGCTTAGCCATTGAATTTTACTAATGCAAAACACACATTCTAAAGGGAATGATGGTTGTGCCTTTTTTACTGCTACAACCTGTTTTGCAACAGCAAAAACATTGCACATTTCTGGTTAATATTTTGTTATCGATCGCCCACATCGACAACACATTAGTCATTTAAAAAAAATTAAGCGATAGCGAATTTCTGTTCTAAATTGAATGAAGCATTTTTACAGAAAAGATTTATTCAATTGTTTTATAACTTGTTGAACTTTGTCTACATGAATACGACATTCTCATTCAAGTTTGCAATGACACTTGAGTTCTGCTAATCGATATATGTACCAACTATGAATCTCAAGCTACGCTCTTTTAATGACTTGTATAATTATGTACGACGATTCATATTTCGTGAAACATGTACTTGTTCAAATTGGAGCTTTACTTTAAGTTTCTGAGGCTAGAGCGACAACAGCTTTTAGATTGTAAACGAATCAGTCTTTGGTTATTCCTCGTCCTCTTAAGAATTTGCTGATTGTCTATTTTTTAAGTTGGCTGTAGTAGCTTAGTTGGATTCAGAATTTTTAATTTGGGTTCAGTGCCCCCGCTAGGGGAGGACTTATGTTTTGTTCCCCTGCTAGGGGAAGACTTATGTTTGGTGCCCCCGCTAGGGGAGTTTAAGACTTTTAATTTCGCCTCTGCTATGAGACGGTGAAAATTTTAATTTTCCCTTGTTATGGAGGGACTTTTAATTTTCCCTTTGTTAATTTGGCCTTACTATGGAGGGACTTTTAATTTCGCTTCTGCGATGGAAGGACGAAAATTTTAATTTGTCTTTGCTATGGAGGGACTTTTAGTTTCGCCTCTTCTATAGGAGGACGAAAATTTTAATTTGCCCTTGCTATGAAGCGACTTTTAGTTTCACCTATGCTATGGAAGGACGAAATTTTTAATTTTCCCTTGCTATGGAAGGACTTTTAATTTCGCCTCTGCTATGGGAGGACGAAAATTTTAACTTGTCCTTGCTATGGAGGTACTTTTAATTTCACTTCTGCTATGGAAGGACGAAATTTTTAATTTTCCCTTGCTATGGAAGGACTTTTAATTCCACCTCTGCTATGGAAGGACGAAAATTCTAATTTGCTCTTGCTACGGAGGGACTTTTAATTTCGCCTCTACTATGGGAGGACAAAAATTTTAATTTGCCCTTGCTATGGAGGAACATTTAATTTCCCCCTACTATGGAAGGATGAAAATTTTAATTTGTTGTTGCAATGGAGGACTTTTAATTTCACCTCTGCTATGGGAGGACAAAAATTTTAATTTGCCCTTGCTATGGAGGGACTTTTATTTTCGCCTCATCTATGGGAGAACGAAAATTTATTTTTCCCTTGCTATGGAGGGACTTTTAGTTTCGCCTCTGCTATGAGAGGACGAAATTTTTAATTTTCCCTTTCTATGGAGGGACTGTTAATTTCGCCTCTACTATGGGAGGACGAAAATTTTAATTTGCCCTTGCTATGGAGGGATTTCTATTTTCGCGTCTATCCACAAGGTGAACATCAGTCATCGTGTTGAATATGCTTAACTATGGGAAGCGATCGCAGTTGGACTGAGAGGCTCCCTTGACAGAAATTTGCAGGGTTAATGTCATTCCACAGGGTGAACATCAGTACCTGTGTGTCGAATACATTTATCCATAATAGGCGATTGCATCTGGATTGAGAGGTTCTTTCGAATATCAGTCATCGTGTCGGATGCACCTAGCTATAGTAAGTGATGGCATTTAGACTGAGAGGTTGTGACCTCTTGGAACTTGCAAGGGTTTGCATCATTCCGTGGAGCGAATGTCGGCCTCCTGCTAGATGCACTTGACTACGGCAAGTGATCGCAGCCTGGCGCGGGTTGCCCGTTGGAACTTGCAACCTCTGTCATTGACTTCGCATCCGCTTGCTGAAATTTCCACCGTTTGACCCATGACAACTCCTCTCGCTCTCTCTCCAAGGTGGTGCTTTTCATCATTGCATTTATGCATGTAGATGTTTTTTGCACTCAACGCTTGAGTTGGTGTTATTGGGGTTGCCACATTACATCGGGTTTCGAGGAAGCAAGCGCTCGTCGGATAGCCTGTAATAAGAAATTGTCTTTAACAAATTTTGAATTATCGAAAATATTGCAAGTAAGAGATGCGAGAAGTAAAGCAGTGGCAATGTTGATCGCTTATTCTGAGCCATTGAAACTGGAGCACCAATCATCAGTCCTCGGTAGATAGCCGGCCTTGCCAGGGTTTGAGCGACAGTTGTGTTGCTTGGACCGGGTTGACCATTTGATGCCCCTTGCCTCTAGAGAGTTGCAGAAGGATTTGTAGCTTGCGGATTCTTGACGTGCTGTTGCAGTCTGTTATTTTGAATCAACTCCTCAATTAAGCTTTTGAGGTGTCTACATTCATTTCTATTATGGTCGGGCTGGTTGTGAAACCTACAGAACTTTCCCGAGACAGTTGCCTTATCGCCAACTCTTGTCGGTTTTGGTTCCGCATATTCTTCAGAATTCTTCGTTGCAAGATAGATATTTTCAGGGATGTCATTCAAAAGTATCAGCTATAACAACCCAAATTCCGATAGACCGATTTTTTTTTTCAAAATTCTAATCTATCGAAACTCGTTTTGGTATGTTATGGTATCCTGCAGAAAAGACAAAGATATAAAATATATCAGAGCTCAGAAAAACATCTCACAACGGAATGGATAAAATATAATGTAATCAAAATATAGCCTTACCGTAGTAATAATACTGCCTAAACAGTATCCAAAGCTATCATATCTCTGCCACAAATCTAACCTGCGAATAGGTTATGAGGAGGTGGTCAGAACACAAGTTCTGGTGAATGGATTTAAACTACACATTTTGGATAATGCTACATATACCGTTCAGTTATATTTTATTGTTTATTAGGTTACTTGGGTTAACAACACTCAAGGCTTACACACACATTATACCCATCTACTTACCAGTGGATTAACCTAATACTATATATATATATATATATATATATATATATATATATATATATATATAGCTACCCCAATATTGAGGTACTCCTATGGTACCCCACTCGCACGGTCTCCACCGTAACGCCACGGAAATGTACGCACTCCCTCATCCTATGCCGGAGTGACATACGGATCTCTATATAGAAATGCTACATTCCGCATATATCTACCACTGCCATGCTACGTAAGCGTACGGACTGCCGCCTTCGATCGAAACAGATTACATCACAGATTAATACCCTCGAGTCTATGATACACCACCCAGAGCAGACATATGTATCTGGACTTTCCTATGTGCGTATCATCTATCGTACTCGATGCCTTAACCGCACATAACCTCTATTGTGCACTGAGTCCCGTGGCAGGGCTGTACAAGAAAAGCAGAACTCTGTCAGGAGCTTTTCAGATATTTGTATAAACAGATGCTAAGGTCAGCATTTTCAGTAGCTATGGTCCCACCTGACCCCTCTCTTAACTAGTGAAAGACGAATTGAGAACTAACGATCTGGCCCGTGAGCAAACAAAAAAAAAACAAATCCTAGTTGGCCAGTTCCTCACCCAAAGCCTTGATAGCAAAAGTTCTATGGTCTTTTGGTTTAGCTCTTCGCCTCTCCGCATCACGCATCACGTATCAAGCTGACTGTCAATGGTAGGTACACGACGACTTGCTATTACCTAGGTTAGACCTGTCGGTTAATCAAGAGTGGTCGTAACCTAGCCTAGTCACAAGGCTACTTGGATCATCGAATCATCTATGCTACCCAGCAGTCTTTTGATTGCCCACTACCGTGTCAATCAAGGCATACTCACGGGATAGAAACGCGCAGTCCTAACCTCTGTGAGTACAAGAGGATGATATCACAACACATAGGACTACCAGAAGTACCCTCCACGTCCCAGGAAGCCACGTGCTTCCCCTTCCAATCCTTTGGAGCCAGCAGAATATTAGTAGAACAACAGGCATAACAAGCAGAATAATCAGATGGACGTATCCTCCCCTCGTGTTCTATGATACCACAATGATCTACCCCCTTGGGTTACTCACCTTTAGACGTACAGACTGGTCCAAGATCCTTAGGTTGACTTTTTATTAGACCCTATGTCTAATCATTTAACTACGCGCTTGCTTCTCCCTTTCAGATTTCCATTCAACTTAGTTATTCCCAGTCATATTGACTTCTTATTCAAGTTACCACGTTCCTCTCACTTATTAATTTCAGTTATAACTTAATCCATTTAAGTTTAAGCCCATAACATGTTATTCTATAGATTGCAATTCAAGGTCTGTAATCTACAATCTCTTTATATTATTCATTGTTTAATTTCCTACTTACAATAACATGTTGTACTTAATATGTAATTAAGTATATCTCAATTCACATGTTTTCTGTTTAACATGTCACTTATTATTTATGATTAAATATACTTATCTCGTCCCTTATATTCACCTTGTTCTTTCTTATTTAATCATAATTCCATCTTTTAATGTTACTACAACTTGTCATTGTTTGCTTATTAACTTCGTTCTCTTAACTAAGGTTTACTAATAAGTTTCTCTTCCATTTATTATAACTTGTGTTATAATTTCCACTTGTTCCTAGGACAAGCTTTTAACATTGTTATTCATATCAGCAGATTTCAGATTCTCAAGTTTACAGATTACTTAATTTATGATTAAGTACAACTTATTGCATTTCATAAGTTTTCCTCTTTCTCTCCACTCGTTACGAACAACAAGTTTCAGGTTTCCAAATTTTGCTGATTACTTAATTTATAATTAGGTACAACTTATTTCATTACATAAGTTATCTCATTTTCCTTATCGTTTATTATAACCTAAGTTATAATTTCCACTTGTCCCTAGGACAAGCCTACCTATTATATAACATTCTCATTAATATATTTTATTTATAATAGGTTATTATCATTCCCGTTCATTCCACTTCTTTTACTGTTGTAACTTTCATTCATTCCTTTAATCATTTCCATTAATCACAATTAGTGCCATTTATTTCTATCCTTTTATATACATATATTCATATATATATTTATGCACTAGACCTCTCACATTAAGCCGACCACTTGTGGATGCTGGATTTGCCGGGCGGTTCCGAGAAGACTTCTACCACAAGTTGGACTTAACCTCATGTCTTAGCACAGCTACATGTATATTTATGCACTAGACCCCTCATATTAAATTAACAACTTGTGGATGTTGGATTTGCCAGGTAGTTCCGGGCGGACTTATACCACAAATTGAATTTAACCTCATGTCTAAGTGCGGTTGCAGTTTTCTATTTACTGTAAATTTTCCATATAATTTAGATGTGTCCATTCTTCCAAATCTAACTGTAATTCTATTTTTACATGTTAGACTTAATATCATGTTAATTTCACTGTAACTTATAATCATGTCGCATGTTCTTTCTAACATGTAATTAATTTTATTCTAAACTAACATGTAACTATCAGTCATATAATTATTACAATCTAACAACTTAATATGTAATTATCCCAATTTCCACAGTTTAAGGGTCTAAGTACTTAATATGCAATTATTCCAATTTCACAGTAACTTGACTTACAGTATCCAATTAGCAAGTTATTAAAACATGTATGCATACAACAGTAATCGTTTAAACATATTTTAACCGATTTATACATTTCAGCAGGTTTAAATTTCATATATTAATGTTTCAACATTTGAATGTTCCAACGTATTAACATATTAATCATTCTAGTAGATTTACATTCCAACAGGTTAATCATTTTAGCATATTTACATAGAATATTAACGGGGATTGTCAAACGATAAATATACCATTATCAAAAAGGTATATTTTAAATCCACTCACGTAAGTTGCTTTCCAATTGCTGAATCAGGTCCCGTTCTAGCATTCCATAGTTCCCCTAATTGGATTTTGACCCTAAATAACCATGGATCCATAATTCTTTACTAAAAGAAGAAAGGAAGAAAAAGGAGAAATTCACATAGACCAGATCCAAGAAATTAAATTACTTCGAATAGAATCTGAACACCCATTTGCAGATATACGTTCTTTTCCTCCAGATCTTGATTCAAATTTTCCTTAAACTATATATCCTATTTTCTGGAAGAGATTTGAGGAGAAAGAATAATGGCATAGTTTATAGGTGTTTATGCACACGCAACGCAGAGTCAGCATGAATATGGTCCAGAAAGAAGTCCAGATTCATCAAAGAATCTGCCCAGATCTAAGGTGGGTCGGCCCTTGGGTCGACACACCCTTGAGTGGGTCGACCCCTAAGGGGTTGGGTCGATCCCTAACGGGTATTTTTCGCGCGCTGTCTCATTTTTTATTTCTAGATTTATTTTGTTATTAATATGTTTATATATATAAGCCTTATATGTATACAAGCTTCTGGTGCTCATAACTTCTTCATACGTTATTCGTTTTACGTAAACTTGGGGTCGACCTGAACCAGAATTCCGAGACAAACGCAACCGTGATGCCGGTTCTGCTTAATTCTGAATACTTAATTAAGTTAATCATATTTTATTATCTTTAATTAAAAATGCGGAGTGTTACATTCTCCCACCGTTAGGAAATTTCGTCCCTGAAATTTGATAAGAGTTAAATTCGGTAATTTGTCACATAAATCACAATTATCCTGTGTGCAATAAATTTTGCAACCATTTGTGCGAAGTGTAATTCAACATAATAATACACGAATTAAATGAATGTCTAAGCGGTACCTCCTATATGAATGCAATTTTTCTTTAAAATCTCTTTGAAGACATGATGCACACATCCTAAATATACTGGCAATTTCTATTTGAATGCAATATTTTGAAGACCAAAACACATTTTCATCCAAATTTTCCCACACTCTTGCGGAGCAAAGGCGCATTTCATCCCATTGTCGCATCCAAAATCCTACCAACCAACTATATTTTCTGATTTTCAAAAAAATATATCTAATTTTCTAAATTCGATTTCTTACGTTACAAAAAGATGGAAAACGGAAAATTCACATCCTCCGTTTTTCTTTCAATTACCTTTTTCCAACCTTACTTCGATTTCATGAAACTATTTATAAAGATTCTCTATTTCCCTATTCAAGCATAGCCCACATAAGAAAATTTTCTTTGTTACGTATTTTCTTTTTCATCTTTTCTAGGAAATTTTTATCCTTACCCATTTTTTCTCAAAATTTTCGATTTTTCTTTAACTGCTATGCTTGTTGCTTTACTGAATTGGTTATTTCCTTTTTAGTTATGCCATTACTCTTTTCTTAGCTTATTTAACTCAACCCTCTGATCTAAGTTTAGTTTCAAGTAAGACTTCTAGTCCTTTAACTAAAATAGGAAAACAGACACTCTACATAGCTACTACTAAGGTCTAAGAATCTCAGGACTATGTCCCCCATAAACAGAAAAGTTCAAACCACGGATCGATGAAAGGTCTAGGTGTTACCCTAACTACCCAATAGTAGAAAAATAATAGAACGATCCCAACCAAAATGTATAATGGGTTTTACCCCTAACAGGAAAAATTAGCAATAGGATCTAAGCACTTACTTGCTCTTTACTATCCACTAGTCCTAGCTATGTACTAACAGAAATTTGTAAGCAACACCCTATGCTTTTCAATGCTTAAGCATTCTCCGGGAACTTACCATTATTCCAAGATATTTCTCGCTATTTACTTATGGCCTCAAAACTTTTCCCGTCTTCCCTATACACTAATCCTTACCTACTCCATACTTTTAAAACACGGTTTGGCCTTTTTCATAACACTTTTCTTTTAAATGTTAAAAGTATCAAAACTTTATTTTTCTCACCAAAACTTGCTTTTGCCAAACCGTAAAACATGTCATTTAAAATAAAATGTATAAATCATATTTTTTTAGATCACAAAATCTGGAGTAGACAAGGACAACTATTTCTCAATCGAGTTTATGACTCGTTCTTGCCAATAAAGTCGGTTTGGTTACTTACTACAAAGTACAAACATCTACTCTATTCTTCATTTCTATAACTTATTTTGTCCATCCAACAAAGTTTTCTGTTTTAAAATGATTGTCAAAAGAAAAGAGACTTCAAAACTTTCTTTACTGAAAATTTCAGCATTCAACAAAATGCAACATTTTCCAAGTTTTTCTTTTTAATCCTTTCATGAAATATGACAGGAAAACTAGCGATCCATACATGCTCTATAATATGGACCTTTTTCTATTTTAGACAAAATTTTCACAAGAAATCACTATTTCCAGAATATACCCCATTTTACTTCAAAACCCAATATGTACTTCTTTACATATTTTAAAACTAAAACTTTTAAGATCAAAACTTGAAAATAGCATAAACCACTTTCTAAAAGCTTTTTCTATTTCAAGTTCTTAAAAGCTAGAAATGGGGTTAGACTCAAAGTGGGTTTCCAATTTGAACTAGGCTTTCCTAGACACTCCCACAAAGTCAATTCTCTCAACCATATATATTCCTAATCCATTTTTCTCTTTTTAACTTTTTCCAGTCTATAAGGTTTTACCGCCAAGCCCACTAATCTGAAACACTAACACATAGGATTCACCTTTCCTTTCATATAAAGTACATTGTACACTTTCCACCCAAATCACCTAAGGGTCTCAGATTTCCTTATTTATTCCTTTAGTTTAAAAAACAAACATCCCAATTCTTACCATATTGTACTTTTTGTCTATTTAGTGTGTTCCTCTATGGATCTAGGTATATATAATAGATATTTATATTTTTTTAAATACAAATACGTTCACTCATTATTTATATAGGAATTCTAAACCAAAGCTCTTATACTAGATGTAACAACCCAAATTCTGACAGACTGATTTTTCTTTCAAAATTCTAATCTATCAAAACTCATGTCGGTTTGCTCTGGTATCTTGCAGAAAAGACAGAGATATAAAATATATTAGAGCTCTGAAAAAATTCTCATAGCAGAATGGATAAAATATAATGTAATCAAAATATAACCTTACCGTAGTAATAATACTGCCTAACCAGTATCCAAAGCTATTATATCCCTGCCACAAATCTAACATGCGAGTATGTTATGAGGAGGGGGTCAGAATACAAGTTCTGGTGGCTGGATTTAAACTACACATTTTGGATAATCCTGCGTATAACGTTCATTTACATTTTCTTCTTTATTATGTTACTTGGGTTAACAACACTCAAGGCTTACACACACGACGTACCCATCTACTTACTAGTGGATTAACCTAGTATGGTATATATATGTAGATATCCCCAATATTGAGGTACTTCCCATGGTACCCCACTCACACGGTCTCCACCGTAATGCCACAGAAATGTACGCAGTCCTTCATCCTACACCAGAGTGATGTACGGATCTCTATATAACTGTGTTTCGTTCCACATATATTTTCTATTTCCATGCTACGTAAGCATACGTACTGCCACCTTCGATCGAAATAGATTCCATCACAGAGTAATGCCCTTGAGTCTACGATATACCACCCAGAGTAGACATGCATGTATCTAGACTTTCCCATGTACGTATCGTCAATCGTACTCGATGCCTTAACCCCACATAACCTCTACTGTGCACTGAGTCCTGTGGAAGGGTTGTACAAGAAACACGGAACTCGGTTAGGAGCTTTGTAGATATTTGCATAAACAGATGCTAAGGTCTGCATTTTCAGTGGCGATGGTCCGACCTGAACCCTCTCTCAACTAGTGAAAGACGAATTGAGAACTAACGATCTGGCCTACGAGCAAACAACAAACAACAAATCCTAATTGGCTTGTTCCTCACCCATAGCCTTGATAGCAAAAGGTCTATGGTCTTTTGGTTTAGCTCTCTGCATTTCCGCATCGTGCATCACGTATCAAGTTGACTGTCGATGGTAGGTACCCGACGACTTACTAACATCTAGGTTATACATGTCGATTAATCAAGAGTGGTCGTAACCTAGCCTAGTCACAAGGTTACTCGGATCATCGAATCATCTTTGCCACCCGACATTCTTTTGATTGCCCACTACTATGGCAATCAAGGCCTACTCATCGGGCATAAACGCGCAGACCGAACTTCTGTGAAAACAGGAAGATGCTGTCACAGCACAGAGGACTACCAAGAGCACGCTCCAGTCCTAAGAAGCCGCATGCTTCCCCTTCCAGTCCTTTGGAGCCAGCAGAACAATAGGCAGAACAAGCAGAATAATAAGATGGACGTCCGCTCCCCTCGTGTCCTATGACACCACGTTGATCTACCTCGTTGGGTTATTCACCTTCAGACGTATGGACTGGTCAAAGCACCTCAGGTTGACTTATTATTAGACCCCATGTCTAATCATTTAATTATGCGCTTGCTTCTCCCTTTCAGATTTCCATTCAACTTGGTTATTCCTAGTCATATTGACTTCTTATTCAAGTTACCAAGTTCCCCTCGCTTATTAATTTTAGTTATAACTTAATCCATTTAAGTTTATTAATAAGCCCATAACATGTTATTATCTAGATTTCAATTCAAGGTATGTAATCTACAATCTCTTTATATTATTCATTGTCCAATTTCCTAGTTACAATAACATGTTCTACTTAATTCATTAAGTATATCATAATTCACATGTTTTCTATTTAACATGTCACTTGTTATTTATGATTAAATATTTTTATCTCATCCTATATATTCACCTTGTTCTTTCTTATTTAATCTTAATTCCATCTTTTACTATTACTGTAACACCCCGAAATTTTAACGACATTAAAGATGATGAATTAAAGAATAATCATGTGAAATACACTATTAACAATAAATAGAGGAAAACTTAATTTAATAGTCAGAAGTAAGTGAAATAGACTGCGCCATTGCATTTGTCTCGGAATTCTGGTTGAGATAGACATCAAGTTTGCACAAAACGGACTCCGTATGAAGAAGTTATTAAGATTTGAAGTTTGTATGCATATAAGGAAGATATATATATATATATAATTCAAAAATTTTCAAAATCAACAAAATGGAATGTTTAATAATTACAATTAGGAATTATAATTGTACTTATGACACGAGGTTAGGTTACATTAGTGGTGGAAGTCTGCCTAGACCCGACCGACATATCCATGTTGAACCTAATGTGGGAGGTCTAAGTACGTAAATACGAATCGGGCTAAGACACGAGGTTAGACCCTACTGTGGAATAAGACTGCCCGGACCCGATCAGCATATCCAGCATCCACATGTTGTAGGCCTAATGTGGGAGGTCTAGCCCATTATAACCATAATTGGACATGGTAATGAATTGGACTACTTAACCTAATTTAATCCGTAAGGATTGTATGATTATGAACTTAAGTTAGGGTTAAGTGAAATTGGATGGGTAGTGGGTGGGTTAAGTAAATTAAAGTGGGTGGGTAATATTTACATATAGATCCATAAACTTAACCCGATAAGGTTATGTAATTAAAGACACCTAGTGGTATACATAAGCGGTAGAAACAATAAAGTTATGTAATTAAAAGACACCGCTTAAGGTAAGCATAACATGTAAGGAAATGAGACAACCTGTGTAATAAGATAAGAGGTACTTAATTATAAATTAAGTAATCTTGAAGACTGGAATCCGCTAATGTAAATAACATGTTTAGGCTTGTCCTAGGGACAAGAGGAAATTATAACATAAGGTTATAATAAATGAGTTGAGAAACTTATTAATGAGCCTTAGTTAATGGAACTAAGTTAATATGTAAACAACGATAATTTGTGATAATAATGAAAAATGGAATTATGATTAAATGGGAAAAAATGAGGAAAACTTATAAGATAAGTTATACTAAATCATAAATAATGCCGACGTGTTAAAAAGGAAACATGTAAAATGAGACGTACTTAATTTCACATTAAGTAAAAAAACATGTTATTGTGATGATGTAACCAAGCAGGAGAAACTTTGTAATTTGAATAAGAATTCAATATAAGTGGGAATAACCAAGTTAAATGGAAACCCGGTGAGGTAAGACAAGCGCGTAAAGAATGTTTAGACATAGGGTCTAAAAATATATTAAAGAAAGGCGCTTGGACAAGTCCGCACGTTTGAGGCTGAATAACCCAACAGGGTAGATCATCGAGGTGTTATAAGGCACTAGGGGAGCGTACATTCATCTGATTGTTTGGCGGCTCCAAAGGACTGGAAGGGGAAGCACGCGGCTTCCTGAAGTACGTAAGGTGCTCCTAGTAGTCTTTAGTGCGGTGACATATGTCTTAGGCTGTACTCGTAGGGGTTGGATCTACGCGTAACTATTAGGTGGGTGCGCCTTGACTACAGATGTAGCTATGGAGTCAGAATGTTGTGACGAGATGACACAAGGGTGGTTCGGTGCTTGCCTCATAAGGAGGTAGAGAGGGTCACAACCAACAAGGATAGTAGACCGTCGGATATCCGTCATCGGCAGCCAGTGGGATGCAGAAAGACTAGAGCTAACCCCAAGATATCATTTCACCTTTCACTATCGAGGTACGGGGTTGAGGGGAGACGCTACATGGATGTTTAGATTGGTTGTTATTATGAGTGGTCACTTAGTTCTGTAGTCTTTACTAGTTGAGGGAGGGACCGAGGTGGGGCCATAGCCACCATGAAAAACAAACCCGAGGAATATCTGTATTTGAAGGCACTTAAAGGCAGCCTGTACAGATATGGAAAAGCACCTGGTCGAGTTCCGTGTTTCTTGTTCAGCCCTGCCACGGAACTAGGTGCACATTAGAGGACGTGCGATTGAGGCATCGAGCTACAATTGCAGTACATACGTGGGATAATCTAGATACATGCATATCTTCTCTAGGTGGTGTATCGTAGACTAGAGGGCATTATTCCGATTGGGAATCTGATTCGATCGATCGTGGCAGTCCATACGCTTACATAGCATAGTAATGACAGATCTATGTGGAACGTAAAATTGTTATATAGGGATCCGTACGTCACTCCGACGTAGGATGAGGGATTGCGTTCATTTTGGTGGAGGCCATGGGGTGGGTTACCATGGGGTGTATCTCAATATTGAGAGATAGCTACATATATTGTATTAGGTGAATCCATGGAAAAGTAAATGGGTACGATGCACGTATAAGCCTTGAGTGCTATTAACCCTAGTAACCCAATAATCAGGATAATGCAATGGAACGGTATTAGTAGGGATCATTCTACTTCTGATATACTAGTATCTGTGTGGTGCAGAGAAATGTATTTAAGAAGCGCAATATATCATGTTCATATTGTCTTTCTCAGTTCACACTTGTTATTGTTATCTTGTTCTTCCAGTTTTTATATACCTGCCATGGTTCTTTTATTTATTTATATTTAAAAGTAACTGGACTCGCTAGACTTTATGTTTGCCCCTTTTTGTTTCCTTTTCTCTCTCTTCTGTTCCCCTCTCCCCTAGGTTCTCAGGGTGGAAGTGCTTAGAGTTGATTTGGTTCTTCCAGCTTAGCTTGAATTTTGGATATTGATATACAGCTTTGACTTATTGTCAACTCTTTTATGGCTTTGCTTGAAATATGGTTTATGCTTTTGTACTCTGATACTTTTAGCAAGACAGATTATTAAACATGTAACTGGTTATTTCAAACCTATGATGTAAACCCAGTATTTGGGACCATGATGTTATGATTTAAATAATGTTTTTAATTCCGCTGCTATTTACATGTCTGTCTTGTGATATTATGTTCTTAATTACCTATAACGCTTCACGAAAGTTAATGCATTCCATTAGTGAGTGACATTAATGGACGTGGGGTGTCACATTTGGTATTAGAGTATATGGTTATAAGATCGGGTAAAGAATTTTGAAATTGGTTTTCAAAAAAGTCTCAAAAACAAAGTATTTTAAAATAAAAAGTCTGTTTTTGAAAAAGCATATTTCCCAAAGCTATAAATATCTTCTCGATTCTCGGCTTGATTCCTTTTCCTTTTGGTTCGGGGAATCGTTTCTTCCTGAAAAGGTATCCCTATTTTGGCATGATTCCGTAGGCATGGTAAAACTACGGTACATGTCGAAGGGCAAAGAAGTGCCCAACCTCCATCTTTAGCTGCAGCGGTTTCACCTGTATCTTATTTTCTCTCAAACATCGAAAGGATTTCCGTGCGATGGAGGCCGCTTTCAAGAGACATGTTAGCACGTTGCACAAGGACGGTAAAAAGGAGAATAAGGGAATTGGGGCTAAGGAGCACAACCCGAAGATGAAAGAAAGTGGTGGCTTAAAAAGGGAATATAGATAAAAAAAAAAGAAAAGAGAAAAGGCGTTTGCTACCACTTTAGTAAGGCAGGACACCTCATTAAGGAGTGCCCAAAGAGACAAGGACAAGGCCAGAAGGCAGGATGATGCTTATTAACATTTCCTCTATGTTTTCTCAGTTCAACACAATGATGATGTTTATTTACATTTAAAAATCTAACCGACATTGTTATGTATTAAATTAATATCTGTATGAACGGATTATAATGGTGCGAACATCCTTTACATTGGTTGAAGATCTGACAGGCTATAATATGTGCCTTGCTTAGCTATTTTATGGTATTCCCTTAGCATTTGTGCAAAGCTCCAATTTGAATCTATGTTGTATAAAGTGATGAATATAATTTTTACTTGCATTTAGCTTTTCTAGACTGCTAGCATGTTCTTACACTCTGCTTACCTTACCAAATCATATGTTTCCTTTTTTGTTGGACTCTCTAGGGTTATTTTGGTAGAAGTTGACCTCAAAAGTAAAGGTTTGCTGTAAAAAAATTGTATTTTTATGCAGGTTTTCTTTATATTTTGTGTGTGTTCAAATAAGGTTCATTGCCTTTATTTCACGTGATTTCTTTTCTTTCTTTGCAAGATTTAGCTGGAGATGGTTTAATTCCTGGGTAAATTTTTGTACACTGAAATATTAAATTAGTATTACTGTCTCGTACGAGTATACAACTACAATTTTGTCCCATGCAATGATGGATTCAAACTCTTTAAGATGTTCCACATAAATGGTTTAAAATTTATTATTTATTTCAACTGTATTGATGTAATAAATTTATTGCTGTCAGAAAATAGATTATAATTAGGCTACTGATATCAACAAATAGCTTAAATTATTTATTTAATAGGCATATGTAATTTATTGTTAAAAATAGTGACATAAGGCAATGCCATACCATTACCATTATTGTTCATGTTACACATTTTTTGTTGCTACACACACACACATCTGCATTGCTAATGATTCCAATTTGTTAATTTTATTTTTAGATGTTCCCAAGCCAATCTGACAATAGGACTCACTTTTTCATACATTGGAATATATTAAATATATCATGATTATCTAAGCACACTAAATTCTGAACGTTTTTCCGGGTTTGTTACATATTTGACTTTAAAAATTAATGCTCTTTTTCCTTTGATTATAAACTTTATATTATTTTTAAATTAACTGCACCATATATATTGAGAAATATTTAGAAAGAGATATTTTGGGAAAAATATTTTAAATATATCCTTTCCCAAAAATATTATCTCAATAATATAAAGTATCCCAATAAGAGCGCTCTAAACCCAATTACCTAATTGCATTTAAGTGACCATGCGTCTCCTTTCTTCGAATCCATATTTTGAAGTTAAATAATTTGCTTATGTTTTGTGAGCATAATTTTTCATGAAGAAACACTTTTTTTTCTTTCTTTCTTGAAATCAACATATCTTTGTTATGCTATGTGAGCTGATCGTGTGCCCCTTATAGAATCATAGATTTGATGAACAATTTTTTTTTCCTTCAACTGTCTATTATATTTTAGGTTCATTTAGCCACTGATTTCTTTTTGTTTATAAACACACTCTCAATTCCAGGGGTAATTTAGTTTGTATGCTCACATACTTGCTTAATATTTTACTTCATGTCACAAAATTGGAATTGAGTTAACTTGCTAAAGTATATGATAACCTTAATATGAGGTTTTTAAACTCTATTATTGAATGTTTTTTATATTAGGCATGTTTTAAGTTATAGGGTATTCAGGTGGCTTGCTGGAACGTGAAGGAGATGGATTTACAGGGTAGTCAGGTGGTTTGCTGGAGCACAAAGGAGATGGATTTATAGCTACAAATGCTTAGGTGTTGTACCCTCACATTTTCAAGGTGACCAAATGAAACACAGTGGATGCATCTTATTTTTCAAAATAATTCAATAGAGTTCACTGGGGCTTCAGGTAGTAATCTTAAGATATTAATAATTAAGCATTTTCATACTTTTTTCAACTAAAGATCATTTATGCTTTGATTTTTCTCCTTTTTTTCAACAATATTACATGTGTGCATCTACCATTAGACGGCATGTAATGTACCGTGTATTTAAGATGAAAAATAATAATCTAAATTCACTGATGCGGGCACATAAGAGATCTAACATGTTGGTGTCTATGTTGGAAGCTGGAGCAGCAAGGAACCTTATTTGTTTGGCTATAGTAGTTCTTTGTTAATAAACAAACTTCTACTTTGGTCTGAAAAATGTATAAATATTTAACGTGCATGTTTCATATCGTGGATAAATTGATAATTAAATCCATTCTATCACATTAGTTTTCCCTTTAAATTATTGATAATGACCAATCTTCAGTATTAACCTTTATTTACATAATTATGTGATCCTATTCATGGTAGTTTGTTCTCCTTCACCAACGAATTAAATTATTGTTCATTTTATCCATAGTTATAGTCAAGAAATAGTGATATTATGAATTTATGACAAGAATATTTATTTGCCATTATCTCATTTTTTACTAACAAATTGATGTTAAATTAAAGGGTAAACTATTTATTCCGCTTATTTTTCTTTTTTTTATAGTGACTGTTGTATACATTTCTACTAAGCAGGCAAAAAGAAAGAAAGTTACACTCAGAATAGCAAATAAGATGCAACCTAACCAGAGCTTTAGATGCTTGCACCAGAAAACAGGTGTTATAGCATGACAATAAATGTTGATAACAAGAAAGGAAAGTTGATCTAGAAGTGAAGAGTTAAGAAAGTGATCTAATGTCGTGTGCTAAGAACCGGTGTTGGCCATCAGTAATACAAAAATGATGCAGTGTGATGTTCCCAGAGGTGGAGTGTAAGCTATTACCATAAGATGTTGTAGATTTCAGTGTGATTTTGCTTGAGGAGAGAGGGTGAACAACTTGAAACTGCTAATGAAGTGGATGCCTACAAACTGTCAGCTTTGTATTTATTTGTATTGTATTTATTTGTACATATGCCTACATGCATATAAATGGTGGTGTGAAATAGTTATAGGTTAATAGGTTAATGTTGTTACTGGCTTATTTATTTTGTGAAAATTTATGAGTTAAGTTAATGAGTAAGCATGGCCGCACCAAATTTATGTAATTTTTAATTGGAGCTGACAATCTACTAATACTAAAAGTGACCTCCAATATCAATTATTTTTCTGTTTTCCTTTTCTTATGTGTGGAATTATGGACATAAATTAGACTTTTATCTTAAGTTAGCATCTATGACATTTACTAGTAAAATTTCATGTAAGATATTTTATTTCTTAAATTAGCATCCAAGTTGTTTATATTTGTATTCTTGGTTATGTCACCTTCTTCTTCTTTTGCTTGATGTATTTGCCCTTTTACAGCTAGGATTTGTGCATATAAAAAGTCTAGCAACTATTAGTAAAGTGTCATTCAAATCTAATTGTCAATCAATCCTAATAAATTTAGCAAATCGAGAAAGAAAAATTAAATCATGTTCAAACTTTTCGCCTTGATTGCCATGGTAATTATTCTTGAATTTTTGTTTTCAAAACCATGCAAAGGATGCCATAATTTCTAACATAACATAAGTTTTCTTATACATTGAGATAAACGCCCAAAGACTTTGAATTAAATATTATTTATAAAAAAACAGAAGCTACAAGATATGTACTAAGAGACTGATCATTTTTTCCCAAATGAATAAGTTGGAGAACAGGGATTGACTTTATGTGCCACTTTCATATGTGGCAAAGTCATGTTAATAACTTGAGAAGTAACCATTAAGTTGATAACTTTCAAGATCTAATCTTTATAATAGACAAAACATTAGTATGGCATTTTAAACAAATGAAGATAACATGATGAACTGCCAAGATAGCTTTACATAGTGGTAAGATGTGTACCTACCAAGTAAGAGGTCGGAAGTTCGAGACTCCTCCAGACCTATATGGTTATGTATTAACCAATTTAAAAAAACATGATGAACTCAGGCACTTTTAAAATGGATATGAACTGTTAAAAAACAAAAAAAATTGAAATTTTCTAATAAGACTCTTTCGCCTTTTTTTTAAGAGACATAATGGAAAATGTTCCTAGTTGATAAATATAATTAATTACATCATTAACACAGTATTTATTTTTAAAATAGAGAAGATGCAAGGTTTTCTAATTCCATGCTGCTACAAGATGTGTTAATTATTGTGTTTATTCCATTTCTCAAGATATTAATATAATATTTGATTACTTTCTTAGCTTTATTTTATTGTCTCCTAAAATAACGGACTCTCATTCATATCAGGATAACAGTATGTTTTTAACCTTTTAAGTGACACAATATCACATAATCGTAAATTGATTATTGATGGAAGTAATTCTTTTGTTTCATATTTAATACAGTTCAAACTAGGTCGGACTAAAACAGACTGTATTACACCAAAACTGAATAGTTTGAATGATTAGTATAATGGTTTGTATTTTTGATTAACCGTTTGATGCGGTGCAGAAGCTGTTTGGAATTCAAACTACACCAGACCGAACCGTGTCAATCCCTACTTTAAATCACTCACTTTGCATGTAAGTAATTTTACGTCATAACATGTCCGAATGATAAACTTTTGTCATCATAAAAGCTGCTATTCTTGCATGATTATATTCTAATTTAACTTAACCCTGCTTAATATCTATCTTATGTTATATGACTGCTCAAAGTACAACTATTACCATTCCACAACATTATTCTTACCCTACAACATCATACTCTTACCTAGCCAACTCATTCTACGTCAACTGAACTTTCTTTTTATTCTCTATCTATACATTACTTTTACACAAATGCTTTTGTTTCTTCTATATGACCATCACAACACAATTTCCTAACCTACCTGTGTGTGTAGCACGGACTCCAACCTAGTAGAATATATATTCTAAGTATAGAAAATAAAATAATGTGGAATATGGAAATATTTATCAAATATCATAAGAGGCCGAAGCGATTTTTTTTTAAAAAGTTAGGTTATAGATATTGAAAGGAAATCGGGAAACGGTTTAATTAATGAAATATTAATTAAAAAGGGCTCAGTTATTGCTTGATGCTAATCAATAATATTACCTTTTGGAAATAAGGGCTTTGGGTGAATGTTTGTTTCTTCGATAGTTAAATAACCGACTATTGAAGTGTTGTCTAATTTAATGTTTTCCTTGTCAATATGGAGGGACCGATTAAATTTATTATCTGAAACCACTCTGTATTGGCATAAGCGTTGTGAATCAGATTATTTTGATGATAATCAAAGACAGAGTAAAGTGCAAGAGATTTTCTATTAATCCTAGGTAGAAATTGCTTTAAATGGATTTATAGGGATAGTGCATGCGATTTCATTCAGTCTCGGAACGAACTTGTATGGACGAATGTCTGACAGAGTATTTTCAATGATTACGTATGGTGGTTTTTACAAATATACCGAGTATGGTGGTGGAGAAGGTATATTCTTTAGCTTAACACCCAGAGTATATTTGTGCAAATCAATTAGTGATTTGCAGATCTGACAATGTGGCATTTAAAGTGAATGAAATGGCCAAAAAAGTAATTGTAACCTCAAGCCTCTCCAACCAAAAAGATGAAAAAAATCGGATAGGCAGCATGGCTATATGGGTCGCACTCATTATGGTGTATTATTACCTAATCTAAAGAAAAATTCGTTTGTTCCCTACTCTGTCGCTGCTGTATGCTTTTGAAAACGGTGCTGATCACAACTGTTGGTGATAATACACTCGGTACACTCAAGTGGAATGAGTGGTCAGTCATGTGTGGACAGGTTGCAAGATGTTCTTATTGAATCTAGTGTATTCATCTCTAAAGATATACCATTGTAAGGTAGTTCCATAACTTATCATAGTTGGAAATCCATTCTCCAATAAGCTCCCGTGGTTTTTGATTGTATACTATATATGTGGGGAGTGAGATGCAAGCGTTCTGCTAGATTGCTATTGATTTGATTAGACACTGTTATAATATCAAAATAGTGTTGATACAAAGAATGTTTTGGGCTATCGTAAGGTAGAAACCATCCATCTTTATGTGTCGATCGGTCTTACGATTATATTTTCTTTTGAAAGGATTTTTAGATCAAATCAAGTGCTTAGAGTTTACTCACACCAGGGACTAACCCAGAGTTTATTTGTTTTGTTTTACCTTAAACTCTTGGGTGCCCAAATTTGTATGGGCAGTCAGCTAGTTTGGGTATTTACAGATACCTTTGGAGGAGCTTGGAGTAGGAAGCTTCAACATTAGACATCTACTATTTATTTCCGCTGTGATGTGTTATGTTGTACTCTAATGATGATATGTATATATGATACAGAGTTCTGTATTTGAAAGTTGTTATATGTATATGTATGTGTATATATATATTATTTTATTCCGCTACGATGTAAGACTCTGTGTTGTTATTTCTGTTTTTCTTCAATCTTTTTCTTCTTTATCCATAATGATTTGTATTTCTTTGCACTTTGGGCTAGACGTGTGGTGTATTCTATCAACTCAAAGGGTATAAATTTACGGGCCATTACAATCATCCTACATGTTGTCATTACGACTAGATCCACCCATGGTGATGTAGCATTTTTGGTAGACTGTTTTCGTCGTTGGATGTCTATCTCATACGACAACCAATCTTTAATGTCATCGTCTTATATCGTATTAAATAACTATGTATAACTCCTAACAATTTACATTTCTTCAGCAAACGTAAAATCTACTTCTTCTAATTGACATTGACGCGAGCAATAATATCAAGCAGCTGAATGATTTTTTGGTTGAACGTACGCTGTTTTTGTTCGCAGTATCAGGGTTCAAACGAGATTTTTTCATATGGCATCAACAATCTCAATTATCTTATCGTCTATTTCATAGTGACATCTTCTAGAGTTGCCCCTAGTAGCAAAAGAAGAGCCAACATGTCGAGTTTGTTGGACTAGAGTTTGCTATCGTAGGTTTTGGTATGATGGAGGATTATTCAAATTGAGAATGTGCTGCCTTTTATATTCTGAATCATAAAGTTGGTTTGAAATCTGCGAAATTTCATGGATTATTGAACGGGGGAGGTGGTGGTGTGACAATTCGAGCGAAGTCTTCATGAGTTTAAGCATACATATAGGACGTTTATCCGGTAGCATGCGTCCCTTGGAACAATTGTTTCTGCAGATCCAAATTATCAATGGTTAATTTTCTGTATTTCAGAATACATGAGTCAAATTCTTGAAAATTCAAAAATAACAGCGAAATGATTTCAAATAAATTAAATTTAGATTAGTGATAAGATATATGTGCCCATTCATTTCACCACTCGTCGTTACCTGAAACTATTTGTTTAGTAGGATCCCAACTAGCACCAGTCTTGTTATTCAAAATTTCTCATTTTACTCAAATTTCTGCGAAAATTTCATATTTATGACAAATTTTGGTATCGTGTATCCATTCCAAAAAATCATTATGTCTCTACAAATTCATTTCCACCACCGTCGTGTTATATTTGTCTAATGTGGCTTTAGGGACATAGTTCTTGTTAGCTCCACATTTGGTATATGTAGGAACTATAATTTTTAGCAATACCCAAGTGCATTCCAAAAACCAATAACCAATAGTGTCTTCGATGATTTGTCATTTTATACAATCAAAATTTTAAATACGGATAAAATAAATTGAAAAAAATATATGTTATAAAAAAAAAGCAAAATGGTATTAAAAATTATCCTAAAATATCACGTATCTTTGATCGAAAAAATTGAATAATGAAGGAGCAAGAGGTGTTTTTGGTGTTACGAGTGGTAGAAGGGGAGGGAGGAATTTATACAGAGAGGGAGGGGGTGGTGCAAATTTGTGTCATTTATGTGCGTCCGAAGTCAATAGGCACAAATTTTCCCGTTGGCTTGCTTGGCCAGTTTGGCAATGCAAACACCTCCTAGATTCTAGCCATGTGTAATTGGAATTGCTAATTCCAATCATCATATAATTTTTAGTGGAATTAAGAAGGCATCCATATTTCTAAACTTTATTCAATGTGGCTCCCTCCATAAGTTTATTTGCAAAGTGGGTTCTTATTTACTGTAGCAATGTGTTTTTAGGTTTTCCGCGCTGCTACATATAAAAAAATTAAAAAATTGTAAATATTTAGGGAAGAATTCTATTTTTTTTAAATCAGCATATTTTGTGAAAATACGCTGACATTTCAGCAATTATTCAGTGTATTGCTGGTAGTAAAAATGAAAAAAAAGTTGCAGTAGTGTCTACAATTATTTTGAATAATTATTGATATATTTGCTACTACCTTACAGTGTATTGTATATGTGTATTACTGTGTGAAAAAATTGCTGAAATGTCAGCAATTATTGCAATTAATGGCTTGTTTTACTGCAATTTTCTACAAATGAAACATATTTCATTTGTATGTAATTTTTTCCTTTGTTTTGATGACTTTTCTGAAATATTTCAAGATATAAATAAGTGTAGGTTTTGAATTTAAAATTTTGAAGCAAATCAGCAAAAATTGCATGAAAGCTGTAATTTTTAGAAATAACTGCTGCAATGTTTACAATTTTACTTAAAAATTTGCTGAAATTTGATGGAATGTAACAACCCGTATTTTGAATAACATGTTATAACATAAATCAAGGCAGAATTAAATGTTAAACTCTGAATCAAGGAAAACGGGCTGTGCCATTGCGTTCGTCTCGGAAAAATACGCGAAATAGAGTCCGAGTTTTCGAAAATCGGATTCCGTATGACCAAGTTATTGCCCATCAAAGTTTTCAGAAAATTTCAAGTTCAAAAACAGTTCAAATTTGAATTCAGAATTCAAATTCAGCCCAAGCAGGACAAGCGGGAAAATTCCCGCCAGCCCCAAGTCGACTGGGGAGTCGACTTGGGAGTCGACACCCCCTTGGTGGTGTCGACTGCCCAGTCGACACCCCTGTCGACCTGGGTGGTTGGCCAGTTTGGCCTGGTGCACCTGTTTTGGCTCCTGGGTCTTGTTTTGTTGGCTAGTGACGTGATTTGATGGCCCAGATCTGAATTAGGGTTAATCTTATGGCCTAAACTAACCTAAACTTCTATAAAAGGACCCTAATACCTAGCCTAAATCATCACAAATCATTCCTACAACTAAATTATGCCAAAATGCTTCCTAATCATGGCCTCCACCTTCATATCATGGCCTCCATCCTCCTCATGAAAGTTTGAGTGTTCTAAGCTAGTAAAAGAGCCATCTTTCTTCACCAAAACAAGGAACTTTCTTCATAAAAATCAAAGGAGCTTCTTGTTTCTCAAGACAACTTGGAGCTTATATTCAATTGGGGATTTCTAGTATGGCTTCGTCTCAATCTTATTTTATTTTGCTCTAGTCTTCTTAGCCAAGCTTTGTAAGCCCTATTCTACTCTTAGGTTTAAACTATGAAGTTAATATGATCATGTAGCAAGTTGAAATGAGACTTTTGGGTATAATGCTTGTCTTTGGGCTTTATTTGTATGCATAGATCCATGTATGATGGTAGCACTATCATGAACCTAGTATCATTTACCTTGATTTTTGGGTAGAAAGCTATGAGCTTTATTTGTTGATTATGCATAATGCAACATAGAACTTGGTAGTTATGCATAAATGCAACATAGAACCATCTTATAACCTTGATGTTAACTCGCATATGATCTTGAACTATATGCTAATCACATGTTATCACCCTATGTCAACTGCGATCATGTTATCCCCTATTTGCTAAGTTGGTGTCATGCATGTTTTGAGGCCAATAACCTTATATGCAAGTACGTTGAACACCTTTGCCTCATATATCACCATGTTAAACTTGTGATAGACTTTGCCACTTTATGCCCAACTTGTCATATCATTATGTTCCCCCTTTTGATCTATTCGTGTTGATGCGAACTTACGTGCGATGGGGTTACGTTATGGGTAAATTTAAATGACATGAAACATGACTCGAAAATAAGACATGTGATTATGCTTGAAAACATGAACGTGGACATGACATGTAGAAAACATGAAAGTGGCCAACTCGAGGTTGGGTTGAGGTTGTAGCATAAACCTACCCGGAACCGACCGGCTTAACTAGTAGCTACAAACAGTAGGACCCAATGCGAGAAGTTGGTCATGTTGCACTTAAAACCCGAGGTTGGACTAAGTTGTGGTGTAAAGCTACCCGGACCCGCCCGGCTTAACTAGTAACCACAACAAGGTCTAATGTGAGAGGTTGGGTGCATTAAGTTAATTAATGCCACATGGTGGGGTTAAGTAATGGACAACTTGAATACTTAACCAATTAAACACGATGGGTGGTTGGGGTTAAGTCATGAACCATTTGGGTACACTTAACCAACTTGATACATGATGGGATAGGGTTAACCACACTTAACCCATTAGAAACCCTAGTTACATGGTCCTTTTCAGCAGTAACCCTCTTGGATGTATCAATGATACCCTAGGGACTAGGCTAGGGTGGGGCACGATTACCGGGCTGATTGTAAGCGACCAGAACGACGGTTGAGTTGGTGCGCCGGTGTAGGTTCAGGCGGACTATGGTCGTGCACATAGTCCGGAGCTGAAAAAGCAGGCACGGGCACCAGTAGGTTTAGACTGTGCGTGCTTGATTCGTGTCAGTGGTTGGCACCCTAGGACTTGGTACACCCTAGTGTGGACCTAGCACAGTTTGACTACATTCCGTGATTGGGCCGTATGACACCGACACTTGACGGGTTAGGCATATAGGGAGCCGATCGACTAGACCGTGTAATTGACCTTGATCTAGGTCATCTCATGATGTTTGGCCAAACTTGGGCCAAGGGATCATTTCTTGTTTATACTTGACATGGATTGGATTACTAGTACTGTTTGTGCAAAACTTAACCTTGTATATGCGATGCCACACTTGATCTATCTTGTTAACTTTTCACCATGCCAGTTATCATCCTATGTTTCATCTCTGTTTTACATGTCCAGTTAACTTTATTAGTTTTTATACTAATAGTAGGTTGGACTTACCAGTCTTTTTGACTGACCCGTTTTCTTTCGCCTCTTTTCTTCCGTTCCCCCCCTAGGTTCTCAGGGTGGGAACACCAGCACCTAGCTTGGATCTTTAGCTTGCTTACTGGATAGCTCATGTACGGTTTGGACTTGAGCTCGTTATGGCTTTACCACGTCTACTTTGGGGATAGTTTACTTTATGTTATTTCTAGTTTTCAGTTTATGTTTCTAGACTTGTAGTAGTTGGAAAATAATGAATAAGTACTTTTGATGTAAGTTGACTATGGTTTTGAAATAGTAGTTTTATCCGCTGCTTTACTTACTATGTTTTACTTATATGTTCTGTCTTGTGATATCTTTATGCATGTTTACCTTGTCCAACACCCCTCCAAAGCCAGTGTACTTGCAAGAGTGACCCTGGCGGAGGTGGGGTGTTACATTTGGTATCGGAGAATAAGGTTCTAGTAGACCAGACAAAAGTTTTAAAACACTTTTGAAAAACTATTTTCTAAACCAATTAAGTATTTTCCAAGAAAAGTCTAGTTTATTTTAAAAGGCTATTCCCCAAAATCCATTAGCACTATCCTTTGTTTCCTCGTTCTAAATCTATCTTTTCCTTTTTTAGCATGGCCGATCTTAACCTTCCCGAGGGAGTAACCATACCCGAATGGTTCCGAAGGTACTTGGAAGCTAGGGCCAACAATGCGGGCCCAGCAAACACTCCCACCGTACCTGAGGTTCCTCCTCCTCCTCAGCGTCCACAAGCGGATTTCGCAAAGGTTTGCAAAGACTTTAAGGCGATGGGTGGCGAGAATTTTATTGGGACGGAGACTTTTGTTGAGGCAAGAAATTGGTTAAAAGAAACTGAAGACCTCTTCGCCATCTTTGATGTGGAAGACCGTAGAAAAGTTTTGTTGGCAGTATGGCTATTGAAAGAGGAAGCTGCTTATTGGTGGGAGGTCACCAACGCTACTAGGCCTATAGAGACTTGGGCCGACTTTAGGATGTGGTTTGGGCTTAATTTTCTATCATCTGCTGAGGAGAATCTTCAAATGGAGAAGTTTATATCTTTGAAGCAAGGGGACATGACAGTGAGGGAGTATGTGAATAAGTTTAACCAGCTTGCTCGATTCGGTTTGGACATGGTTAATACACCCCATAAGAAGGCTCTACGCTTTGCACGAGGGTTGAATGAGCCATTACAAGGTTTAGCCATGTCTCATATACCCATGGGGGCCACTTTTGAAAGCCTAGTAGACATGGCATTGCTTCAGGGAGACGATAAGAATGACAAGAAAGAAGTCAAGCCTAATGAGACTCAAACCAAGAAGGCGGACTCCAAGTGGGGAGGAAATCAGAGCAATCAGAACAACAAGAACAACAAGAACAACAAGGGTAACAAGGCCAACAACAACATGGCAAAGGACACAAGAAAGTGCAACTTCTGTGGGATTGTTGGGCACATAGCCAAAGATTGTAGGAAGAAGAAGAGGAAGTTGGGAGAATGCTTTCATTGCGGAGAGACTGGACACTTCAGTAAGGATTTCCCAAAGAAGCAAGGACAGGGGCAAGGACAGGCTCAGCGAGCAGGACCTTCTGGAGGGCAGATGCATGCTCTCAACACTGCTCCAGTTCAGGGCCGAGGTAGTATTTCTGTAGAAAGTCTTGTTTATATTTATGGTTTTCCTGTTCGAACTTTATTTGATTCTGGCGCATCGCATACCTTAATTTCCTCTGACATTGTTGAAAGTTTGCACCTAAGTACTAGTCTAGTTGAGGATCCCGTTAGTGTTTCAAATCCAATTGGGGGTTCCGCCCATCTGTCTATGATTTGTATGGATTTGAGGATTTCTATCTTGACCGTAGAATTCACATGTAATGCTTATGTTCTCGGTTTCATGGGATACGGGTTGATTTTGGGCATGGACTGGTTGTCCAGTTATGGAGCCATTCTCGATTGTGAGCATAGGGTAGTGAGGCTTATGACTCGCCTTGGCAATACCCTAGAGATTTCTTGTAACCTGCTGGATCCCGTCATGTTATGTTATCTTGAATCCCTCGACTCGTCTACTGACAATCTTCAATCTGTGAGGGTGGTTCGAGAATATCCTGATGTTTTTGATGAGGTGAAGGGGTTACCCCCTAAACGCGAGATAGACTTCCGCATTTACCTGGTTGATAATGCCAAGCCAGTTTCATTGCCTGTTAGGCACATGGCCCCGCGAGAAAGAAGGGAGCTTAGCAAGCAAATCAAGGAGTTGCTTGAGAAAAATTTCATTAGGCGAAGCATTTCAGAATGGGGTGCTCCGGTGGTATTCGCTACTAAGGCGGATGGTTCGCTTCGTCTATGTGTTGATTATCGTGAGTTGAACAAGCTGACAAAGAAGAATAGACACCTGTTACTGAGGATTGATGATCTCTTTGACCAGCTTGCTGGGGCTTCTGTTTTCTCTCAGCTCGATCTAGCCACCGGATTCCATCAGCTTAGAGTGGTTGAGGATAGTATTGACAAGACGGCGTTTAGGACTCCAGATGGATTCTTTGAATGGCTAGTCATGCTGTTCGGTTTGACTAATGCACCCGCATACTTTGTTGATTTGATGAGTAGGGTGTTCAGGGAGTTCCTTAACAAGTTTGTGGTCGTCTTCGTGGATGATATTCTGGTCTTCTCTAAGGACGAGGAAGAACATGCTACACACCTCAAGGAGGTTATGGATACGCTTAGGGCTCATCAGTTGAAAGCCAAGTTCTCTAAATGCCATTTCTGGAGAAGGGATGTTCAGTTCCTTGGGCATATAGTTTCTAAGCAGGGCTTAGCTGTGGATCCCGTTAAAGTGGTGGCAGTACAAGACTGGAAATTTCTGAAGAATGCAACTGAAGTAAGAAGCTTTCTCGGTCTGGCAGGCTACTATAGAAAGTTCATTAAGGAATTCGCTAGGATTTCAGCTCCTCTTACTAAGTTAACGAAGAAGAACTTAGTCTTTGCATGGGACTTAGAGTGTGAGCTTGCTTTTCAAAGGCTCAAGAAAGCCCTCACCACAGCTCCAGTTCTAGCATTACCTGATGGAGGGAAGTTGTTTACCGTGTACACCGATGCACGTGGCATGGGATTGGGCGCTGTCCTGATACAAGAAGGGAGAGTGATATGCTTTGGGGGTAGGCAACTCAAAGTTCATGAGAAGAACTATCCCACTCATGATTTGGAGTTGGCGGCGATCGTCTTTGCACTCAAATCCTGGCGCCACTATCTTCTAGGTGAAAGGTTTGAGTTATATACTGATCACAAGTCGCTCAAGTACCCCTTCTCGCAGAAAGATTTGAATCTAAGGCAGCAAAGGTGGATGAAATTCTTGGCATCATATGACTTCGAGATAGCTTATACTCTTAGCAAGGGTAATGTTGTAGCGGATGCGCTAAGCAAAAGAAGGTTGACTTTGAGTCCCTTGTTTGTTGAGATGAAGAGCCTAGAGTTCTTGGCAACCTTTGATTTCACACCGGCTGTTGAGTCGATGACTGGTTCGTTAGCATCCCTTTAGCTTAGACCTATACTTCTTGATCAAGTTGGGGCTTCACAGAGGGAAGACCCGTAGATAGTCGAGATCATGGACAAGTTGATCCGGGGTGAGACGTCAAGTCACCTCGCTAGATATACTATTGATGACAAGGGATGACTAAGGCGTGATGGAAGACTATGTGTCCCACGAGTGGGAGACTTAGTAAATAAAGTTATTAAGGAGGCGCATCACTCGAGGATGACCATACATCCCGGAGGGGATAAGATGTACCGGGATATGAAGCGCATTTTCTTTTGGGATGGGATGAAAAAGGATGTGGCAGAGTTTGTTTCCAGATGCATTGTTTGCCAACAAGTGAAGGCCGAGTCGAAGAAGCCCGGTGGGCTATTGCATCCATTGGAGGTCCCGCTATGGAAGTGGGAAAGTATCTCTATGGATTTTGTGGATGGATTGCCGAGATCAAGGAAGGGGAATACTGGCATATGGATCATAGTTGATAGACTTACGAAAAGTGCTCATTTTATTCCGGTGAAGAGCAAGAGGACCGCATCATGGCTAGCATCTGTTTATCTTCGAGAGATAGTATGATTGCATGAAGTTCCTTCTAGCATAGTCAGCGATCGTGACCCAATCTTCACTAGCCAATTTTGGAATAGTTTGTAAGAAGCGATGGGTACGTGATTGAATCTAAGTACGGCCTATCACCCACAGACGGATGGCCAGACCAAAACGGTGAATAGGGTACTAGAAGATCTATTGAGGCTATGCATTCTTGACTTTGGTGGTACTTGGGAAGATCATCTTCCTCTAGTGGAGTTTGCTTATAATAACAGCTATCAGGCAAGCATAGGAATGGCACCATTCGAAGCTTTGTATGGGAGGCCGTGAAAGTCACCAACATGTTGGTGGGAGACGACGGATAAGCTTATACATGGGCCCGACATGATAAGGGACACATTCGAGAAGGTTGAGTTGATTCGAAGGCGGATGAAAACGGCCCAAGACAGACAGAAATCCTATGCAGACAAGCGAAGGACAGACTTAGAGTTTGAAGTTGGAGATATGGCCTTTGTGAAGGTTTCTCCTTTGCGAAATGTGGTTCGTTTTGGAGTAGTTCGGAAGCTGGCACCAAGGTTCGTAGGACCCTTCCCTATCATAGAGAGGATTGGGAAGATGGCTTATAAGGTGGAATTGCCCGAGAAGCTGGCCGGAGTGCGCAATGTTTTTCATGTCTCGCATCTCCGAAAGTGCCTACATGAGTCAGCCGAGGTAGTTGAGCCTAGCATTCTTGAAGATGTGGAGGTAGAGAAAGAGGCAACCCTGAGGCGAGCTCCGATTCGTATCTTGGGAACGGAGATCAAGAAGCTGAGGAATCGAGAAGTCAAGGTAGTAAAGGTTCAGTGGAGTGAAGCCGATGAAGATGCAACTTGGGAAACCGAGGAGAAGATGCGTGGGCTTTATCCATTCCTTTTTGAGGGTACATTCTCAATCTCTTTTCCTAGTTAGCATATCTTTCTTTTGCTATCCATGGTTATCTTGTTATCTCGTTAACCTTGTCATGAGAATCTTAGGTAGAAACCCTTTGGAAGAAACATGTATTTGAAACATGTTATGCTTGATGTTTGCAAGTGGTTGCAAGCGTTTGCAAGTGGATACTCGTGGATGCATGATACACATTAGGCACTAAGATCGGCTCACACACTTTCATATTGCATATGCATGAGTGCTTATACTTATTCATGGATGAAACTTGTTATGCTACCACATGGATGTTGCATATGGATGAATGTTACGTGCACTCATGTAGAGATTATGAATTATGTTAGGAATTTGCATACATATGGACTCATTTCACTAACATACTTTGTAATAAGGAGGTTTACTGAATCAGTAACCGCCTGATTTTCGCATTAGATAAGTACATATACACACACCTTTCGCATATGTTCATACAACATTTAGAATCTTTTAAGGACAATGACTGCTCGTGGATGATGATTTGAGTATATGGATGATGGATGGTAGGATACGTTCTTCCTAACTTGAAGATTTCGGGGACGAAATCCTTTAAGGTGGGGAGAATGTAACAACCCGTATTTTGAATGACATGTTATAACATAAATCAAGGCATAATTAAATGTTAAAATCTGAATCAAGGAAAACGAGCTGTTCCATTTCGTTCGTCTTGGAAAAATACGTGAAATAGTGTCCGAGTTTTCGAAAATCGGAGTCCGTATGACCAAGTTATGGCCCGTCAAAGTTTTCAGAAAATTTCAAGTTCAAAAACAGTTCAAATTTGAATTCAGAATTCAAATTCAGCCCAAGCAGGACAGGTGGGAAAATTCCCGCCAGCCCCAAGTCGACTTAGGAGTCGACACCCCCCAGGTGGTGTCGACTGCCCAGTCGACACCCCTGTCGACCTGGGTGGTCGGCCAGTTTGGCCTGGTGCACCTGTTTTGGCTCCTGGGTCTTGTTTTGTTGGCTAGTGACGTGATTTGATGGCCCAGATCTGAATTAGGGTTAATCCTATGGCCTAAACTAACCTAAACTTCTATAAAAGGACCCTAATACCTAGCCTAAATCATCACAAATCATTCCTACAACTAAATTATGCCAAAATGCTTCCTAATCATGGCCTCCACCTTCATATCATGGCCTCAATCCTCTTCATGAAAGTTTGAGTGTTCTAAGCTAGTAAAAGAGCCATCTTTCTTCATCAAAACAAGGAACTTTCTTCATACAAATCAAAGGAGTTTTTTGTTTCTCAAGACAACTTGGAGCTTATATTCAATTGGAGATTTCTAGTGTGGCTTCGTCTCAATCTTATTTTATTTTGCTCTAGTCTTCTTAGCCAAGCTTTGTAAGCCCTATTCTACTCTTAGATTTAAACTATGAAGTTAATATGATCATGTAGCAAGTTGCAATGAGACTTTTGGGTATAATGCTTGTCTTTGGGCTTTATTTGTATGCATAGATCCATGTATGATGGTAGCACTATCATGAACCTAGTTTCATTTACCTTTATTTTTGGGTAGAAAGCTATGAGCTTTATTTGTTGATTATGCATAATGCAACATAGAACTTGGTAGTTATGCATAAATGCAACATAGAACCATCTTATAACCTTGATGTTAACTCGCATATGATCTTGAACTATATGCTAATCACATGTTATCACCCTATGTCAACTGCGATCATGTTATCCCCTATTTGCTATGTTGGTGTCATGCATGTTTTGAGGCCAATAACCTTATATGCAAGTACGTTGAACACCTTTGCCTCATATATCACCATGTTAAACTTGTGATAGACTTTGCCACTTTATGCCCAACTTGTCATATCATTATGTTCCCCCTTTTGATCTATTCGTGTTGATGCGAACTTACGTGCGATGGGGTTACGTTATGGGTAAATTTAAATGACATGAAACATGACTCGAAAATAAGACATGTGATTATGCTTGAAAACATGAACGTGGACATGACATGTAGAAAACATGAAAGTGGCCAACTCGAGGTTGGGTTGAGGTTGTAGCATAAACCTACCCGGAACCGACCGGCTTAACTAGTAGCTACAAACAATAGGACCCAATGTGAGAAGTTGGTCATGTTGCACTTAAAACCCGAGGTTAGACTAAGCTGTGGTTTAAAGTTACCCGGACCCGCGCGGCTTAACTAGTAACCACAACAAGGTCTAATGTGAGAGGTTGGGTGCATTAAGTTTATTAATGCCACATGGTAGGGTTAAGTCATGGACCACTTGAATACTTAACCAATTAAACACGATGGGTGGTTGGGGTTAGGTCATGAACCATTTGAGTACACTTAACCAACTTGATACATGATGAGATAGAGTTAACCACACTTAACCCGTTAGAAACCCTAGTTACGCGGTCCTTTTCAGCAGTAACCCTCTTGGATGTATCAACGATACCCTAGGGACTAGGCTAGGGTGGGGCACAATTACTGGGCTGATTGTAAGTGACCAGAACGACGGCTGAGTTGGTGCGCCGGTGTAGGTTCCGGCGGACTATGGTCGTGCACATAGTCCGGAGTTGAAAAAGCAGGCACGGGCACCAGTAGGTTTAGACTGTGCGTGCTTGATTCGTGTCAGTGGTTGGCACCCTAGGACTTGATACACCCTAGTGTGGAGCTAGCACAGTTTGACTACATTCCGTGATTGGGCCGTATGACACCGACACTTGACGGTTTAGGCATATAGGGAGCCGATCGACTAGACTGTGAAGTTGGACCTTGATTTAGGTCATCTCATGATGTTGGGCCAAACTTGGGCCAAGGGATCATTTCTTGTTTATACTTGGCATGGATTGGATTACTAGTACTGTTGGTGCAAAACATAACCTTGTATATGCGATGCCACACTTGATCTATCTTGTTAACTTTTCACCATGCCAGTTATCATCCTATGTTTCATCTCTGTTTTACATGTCCAGTTAACTTTATTAGTTTTTATACTAATAGTAGGTAGGACTTACCAGTTTTTTTGACTGACCCGTTTCTTTCGCCTCTTTTCTTCCGTCCCCCCCCCCCCCCAGGTTCTCAGGGTGGGAACACTAGCATCTAGCTTGGATCTTTAGCTTACTTACTGGATAGCTCATGTATGGTTTGGACTTGAGCTCGCTATGGCTTTACCACGTCTACTTTGGGGATAGTTTACTTTATGTTATTTCCAGTTTTCAGTTTATGTTTCTAGACTTGTAGTAGTTGGAAAATAATGACTAAGTACTTTTGATGTAAGTTGACTATGGTTTTGAAATAGTAGTTTTATCCACTGCTTTACTTACTCTGTTTTACTTATATGTTCTGTCTTGTGATATTTTTATGCATGTTTACCTTGTCCAACACCCCTCCAAAGCCAGTGTACTTGCAAGAGTGACCCTGGCGGAGGTGAGGTGTTACATGGAACATGAAATTTTTTTATTTTTTACTTTTTTAAATCATTTTTTGTAGTTTTTTGCTTGAATACGAAGATGATTATGTGTTAAATTAAAACTTGAAGTTTGGCAAATTTTTACGTTGTTTTTTTGGTGATTTTCGAAAAACAAGTGTTCTTTGTATTTTGAAATCTAAACTGGACCTGAGCCAAACTGTCCGAGTTTACTAGATTGTTGCATTTGAGTTCTTTTAAATTTTATCATTATTATTATTTGAAATTAAATATGATAATTTCAAAAATATGTAACACCCCACACCCGCTACGGTCACTCACTAAGGGAATGCCATAACATCGGTGGAGTATTTTAAGTGAATATAGAACAGAAAAATTACAACAAGACAGATATAAGTAATACTTGAGAATTTTAAAACATCATTTCATTTCAGCGGAAAGTAAAACATGTTTGGTTACACCAAAACCATAAATAAGAGTCAAGTACATAATATCCATCCTGATAAAAATAAAAGTACATAATCCCACTACATAACCTAATAGCCATAATAGAAAAGATAAACTGAGCTTTACATCCACGGTCCAAGCTCCAAAAGATAGATAAAGCAGTCTGATCAAAGCCCACTAGTGCTAGGCCCACTCTGAAAACCTGAGGGTTGGAAAAAGATAAAGAAACAACGGGGTCAGACATAAGTCTGAGTGAGTCCTATAACTCTAACAATACAATCATCAAAGTAATTAGGGTATGATATAAACAAGGTACGGTACCTCTGGGGATAATGACTACACTAAGTAGCCAACTAAACACAGGATGTACTAAGATAATCGAAAAGACGCATTTATCCACCCAAGGATAATTACTAGATTACACCACCCCAGATCTACCCACCCAAGGGTAATTCCTACACTGCACCACACCAGTTCTACCCACCCAAGGGTAATTCCTACTTAAAGGTTGATCCCACTAAGTGTACTTAGTAATCTTACCCAATAGTTTCTTGTACCCTAGCTGACTACATAGGTGCCGTCTGCCCCTATCTCCACTAGGTTTCTCAGTAATTTTTAATAGTAGTTTCGTGTACCCCTAGCTGACTACATAGGTGCCGTCTGCCCCTATCTCCACTAGGTGTACCCACTACTCCCCAAGCGATCGGCTCCCTTCCGTAGATACCCGTGCTGGCCCCACAGTGGGGTGTATCACTCCCCAAAGTGGAAACCTGATAATCAATGGTGCACGGCTTATACCTACACGATGCAACAACGTCTTACCTACCAGCCCGGGTCCACACAAGGATATGAAACCCGTTGGACTCGCGTTGCCACCGCTACCCCGTTTTGGCCTCTTATAGTCAAGCCCAATATGCGTGTCCCGTCCTTGACTTGGGTCGAGCCCACAAAGATACGTTTGGGATATTGGTTGAAATGGGCCCCCACAAGCTACTACTTAAGCTTGCCATCTTATCTACTTAACCCGTTAACCATGTCCACCTACATGTTACAAATTTTTGGTTAAGTCTTTTAATCATATTTTAATTGCCACTTAAGGCCCCCACAAGCTACTACTTAAGCTTGTCATTTAATTATATTTCAATTGGCACTTAAGGCCCTCACCAGATTTCCACATGCCACCCAAGGCACTTACTTAATTCCCACATGCCAACCAAGGCACTTACTTAACCTTTTAATCATGTTTAATTACATGTTCCACTTTGGTTAAGTATTCTAATCGTATTTTCTATTGCAACCCAAGGCAACCCACTAGTTTCCTCATGCCACCCAAGGCACTTACTTAACCCTTTAATCATGTTTAATTACATGTTCCACTTTGGTTAAATATTCTAACCGTATTTTCTATTGCCACCCAAGGCAACCCACTAGTTTCCTCATGCCACCCAAGGCACCCCCACTAGTTACTACATGCCACCCAAGGCACCCACTTAACCCCTCATGCCCCTCTCTACATGCTAATTTGGTTAAGTGTTTCTTAATTAATTAAGATCGTAACCTTTGTAAAGACCTCTCACATTAGACTGTCTTTTATGGCAGCTGGATATGCCGGTTGGTTCCGGGCAGCCTTACACCATAACAGAGTCTAACCTCGTGACTTTACACTTGTCACGTATTTAGTTTATGATTAAGACCTCCCACATTGGGCCAATCATTTGTAGCCGCTGGATTTGCAGGTCGGTTCCGGGCAGTCTTATGCTACAAAAAGGGTCCAACCTCGTGTCTTAGTTGATTAATTACACCTAATTAATCATCCCCCCCCCCCATAATTTGTATTAGTTATCCCTAATTAATTACACATTCTTAAGAATATGGGTAGACCTAACTCAATAGGTAAATTCCCAATTCCATAGTATGGGTAGACCTAACTTAATAGGTAAATTCCCAACTCCATAATATGGGTAGACCTAACTCAATAGGTAAATTCCCAATTATGTCCATTCATTTTACGGTATGTTTAATCATACTCACTTCACACAATTTTATGTGTTCATTAATTTTTACCCCATCGTCCCCACGTAAATACGTTAATATGACATACTTCAAAAGAGAAGATTCATCATACACACAATGGGTTCAACTTAGCATATCATTAGCATTATCATGGTTTTATAAGGTGTCAACTTGTATATATGACCCTAACCCCAACTTGCATAAATAACCAACCCAAACTTGCATATGTCATAAAGAGGGTAACTTGCTTAAATGTTCATGTCATAGACCTATCATAAAGGTGTCAACTTGCATACATGTCATAGGTCTAAAAGGGATGAACTTGCACATGTACTTATGTCATACATAGAGGCAAACTTGCATATATTATGCATATCATAAAAAGAGACAAACTTGCATATGAACTTGCATCATAACTTTGCATATGAACTTGCATCATAACTTTGCATATGAACTTGCATCATAACTTGCATAAAACCAAACACTTAGCATGCATAAAACCACATACTTAGCATGCACAAAACCAAATACTTAGCATGCATAAAACCAAATACTTAGCATGCATAAAACCAAACACTTAGCATGCATAAAACCACATGCATAACTTGCATATCATGTTACATATAACTTGCATATACTCTCACATATAGTTTGCATAACATGTTACATATGCATAAATGTTCAACATAGTGTTTTGCATCATAAAACATGGCATTAAACTTGCATGTAGCATAAAACTTGCAAAACACATAACATGCACTATACTAAACTTGCATGAACGCATTTATCCACAAACATAGCCATATCTTATCATATCCTACCATAATCAATTTAACAATTGATTATCAAAGCTATAGGAACTCACCACTAAGCTCCCATAAGCAAACCCTTGCCACAAATTACCCAAAGCTCTAGCCTTGAACATAAAGCTTGCAACTTGATGATGAATGCAAGCTAATGATCACTTATACAACTCAAAGATGCTTGTATGAACATGAAAGCTTTCTTAGGAATAGTTTCATAAGAGGATGGAGGCTAGGACTTTGAGTGGAGGCCATGATCATAGCAAATTTTGGCATAGTTTAGTTAGGAGATAGGATTATGATCATTTAGGGCTAGCTTAGGGTCTTATTTATAGGATTAGGCAAGTGTTTTAGGCCTTTAGATTAACCCTAGGTTAGATTAGGACCATCAGATCTTGGAAGCTTCCAGAAACCAGCCACAAAACACAGCCCACACACTGAAATGGTGCACCAGGCCATACTGGCCGGGCACCCCCTGTCGACACCCAAGTCGACAGGGCTGTCGACTTGGTCTAGCCAAGTCGACTGCCCAGTCGACAGGCCTGTCGACTTGGGTAGCCAGGCGGGAATTTTCCCCGCCTGCGCCCAATGGCCCAATTTTGAAATTTGAACTTGAATTTTTAAATCTGTTTTAAACTTTGAATTTTCTGCAAACTTCATTGGGCCATAACTGGGCCATACGGACTCCGATTCTCGAAAACTCGGACTCTATTTCGCGTATTTTTCCGAGACGAACGCAATGACGCAGCCCGTTTCCCCCAATTCTCACATCTGAGATTATTTATTCTGTAATTAGTGAATTTTAGCATTAACCGAAATTCGGGGTGTTACATTCTCCCCTCCTTAAAGGATTTCGTCCCCGAAATCTCTAAGCTAAGGAGAATGCATATCCTACCATCCAAACAACCATCTACTCAATCCATCAAACACGGGCATCCATTGTCCTTAAAACAATTTCTAATGATGTATGAGCATATGCAAAAAGTGTGTGTATATGTTCCCTATCTAATGTATGAACATATGCAAACCATGATAGTGCCATGCATCCATTATGTATGCGAGGAAACCCTATCGACACATACAACATCTACGTGAGTGCACAATCATTCACCAAAATGCAACATCCATATGATAATACAATCATTATACATCCATAAATATAGCTACCTACACACAATTATATGCAATATGCAATATGAAGTGATTGAGCCGATCTAGTGTCTAGAGTGTGTGTATATGCATCCACGAGCAACCACTAGCAACCACTTGCATCCACATGCATCGATCAAACATAACATGTCTCAAACACATGTTTCAACCATAGGTTTTCCCTATCTAAAGGTCAAAGGTACTGACGAGAGGACATACTAAAGATAAGATAAGCACTAGACAAACGATAAAGGGGATGTTTAAAGGACATACCCTCAAAAAGGAATGGGTATAACGAACGCATCTTCGCTTCTGTCCCCCAAGTAGCACTGCTCTCACCTTCTCCCCTTTTTACTTTGACAAGACGAACCTCTCTGTTTCTTAACTTCCTAATCTCTGACCCAAGGATGCGGGTAGGAGCTCGTCGAATAATCACATCACGCTCTACCTTTACTTCTTTAAGTAAGCTCGGCTCTACCGCCTCTGCGGTCTCATGTAGGCACTTCCTCACATGGAATACATCATGTACACCACTAAGTCTGTCGGGCAACTCCACCAATGGAAGATGCTCTTCCCATGTACCTCCAAAATCCAAGATACATTGCCTCAGAAGGTCTTCTAAAATACAATTCACCCTCTCGGTCTGACCGTCCGTCAGAGGATGATATGCGGTACTCACATCTGAGTCCCTACCGCCTCTTGCAAACTCTTCCAAAACTCTCTAGTGAAGATAGGATCTCAATTGCTCACTATACTGGAAGGTACACCGTGCCACCTAATAATCTCTCAAATGTAAACTGAAGCTAGCCATGGAGCAGTTCCCTTACTCTCCACGGGTATAAAATGGGCGCTCTTAGTAAGTCTGTCTACTACCACCCAAATTCCCGTATTACCCTTCCTCGATCTTGGTAATCCATCGAGACACTATCCCACTTCCATAGCGGGACCTCCAAGGGTTGAAGCAACCCACCGGGTTTCTTCTGCTCCGCTTTCACTTGCTAGCACACCAAGCATCTAGCGACCTACTCGGCCACATCTTTCTTCATACCGGCCCAAAAGAAAATTCGCTTCATGTCTTGGTACATCTTGTCCCCACCCGGATGAATGGTCATTTTCGACCGATGTGCATCAACAAGTATAGCCTTCCTCAAACCCTCGTTTGTGGTACACAAAGTCTACCGTCTCTACACAACCACCCCTTACCATCTAGGGTGTACCAACTCAAATGGCTGGACGACCCCCTCCTTATGAGCTTCTCTACTAACTCAACCAACTGTGGGTCGTGTCGCTATGCCTCGTCAATTCATCCCAAAAGAGTAGGCCTAACCTCCAAGGAGGCTAGCAAACCGGGTACAAAATCAACGGTAGGTCTAAAGCCAAACATCAAAATAAATTCCAAGCTCCGTCGTTCAACGGACAATGAACTCGAGGACAACCTTTTTCTATTTAAGGCGTCCACCACCACGTTACCCTTGCTATGGGTATACGCTGTCTCAAACTCATAGGATGCTAAGAATCCCATCCAAAATCATCACAACTGTCCATCTCTCACGCAGACCACCCTAGTCGAACTCGACATCCCCCAAATGCAAGCCCCAAAGGCCTAAACCAATATCAGACAAACACCCAAGGGATATCTCCTTCGAGCTCAGACGACCTACGTGAGATGATACTAGTAAAAATGGCTAAGTAATTAAACCGTTGACCAACTTTGGATGTCCTCGCCAGTCTCGCTCCAAAACCACCGTTTTTCCATAACTGGCTTTGCTCAACCTACTAAGCACACACGAAAACTTATTTCGCTCCTAGAAAAGACCCAGATGTCACGAACTTATTTAGGTACTCCTTGAACACCCTTCTCATCAAATCAACAAAGTATACGGGGGCGTTCGTCAAACCAAATGGCATCACCAGCCACTCATAAAAAAAATCATCCAGAGTCCTAAAGGAAGTCTTCTCTATACTATCCTCAGCCACTCTCAACTGATGAAACCCCGTGGCTAAGTCCTACTACAAAAATACTGAGGCGCCAGCCAACTGATCAAAGAGATCATCAATCCTCGGCAATGGGTGTCTATTCTTCTTTGTTATCTTGTTAAACTCCCTATAACCTACACAAAGTCTGAGGGACCCATCCGCCTTCATAGCAAAAACTACTGGAGCTCCCCGCTCCGACATACTTCGTCTTATGAACCCCTTCTCAAGCAAATCGCCTACTTGCTTATGGAGTTCCCTCCTCTCACGAGGAGCCATGTGGCACCCTGGCCAAGATACTGGTTTGGCATTGTCTATCAGATATATTCGGAAGTCAATCTCCCACTCCGGAGGTAAGCCCTTCACCTCCTCAACACATCCGAGTATTCCCGGACCACTCTAACAGATCGCAAACTCTTGACCGACGTGTCAAGCGATTCTACATAACTTAGCATAACAAATTCCATGGGATTACAAAAGATCTCGAGAGTGTTACTCAAGCGGGTCATAAGCCTAACAACTCTCCCTTTAAAATCAAGAACGGCACCCCTACTGGATGACCAGTCCATGCCCAAAACTAACCCATAGCTCGTGAAGCCCAAAAGCATCACATCTAAACTCAACGCTAAGTATCGCAACTTTCAAACCCAAACACATCATGGAGCCCCAATTGGGTTTGAAACAACTAAGGGATCATCTACTAACTGGTGTCTAAGTGCAGTGACTCAACTAACAAGGATGAGATAAACGAACTCGATGCGTCAGAATCAAATAAAGTTTGAATCGGATAATAAAGAAATCCAAATTCCAACCTAGACGGTCCTATCCCCATCTGGTACCCTAGCCGTGAGGGAATACAACCACCCTCCAGGAGATTCCGTACCTTGCCCTTGCCTCTTTGGACAATCCTAATAAGATGTCCTATTCCTCCCAAAAGGATACTATTCGCCTTCTTCATCCCATTCTCCACTCGTAACCTCCCACCAATGAGGTTTCATCCTTCATTAACCAAACAACTATTTGAGCCTTCCTCCCATCGTCTATCCAATAGATACCTACCAGTACTCCTCCTTCTTGAACCAACTTCTAATCTGACTATCGTCTAAGTCCCTTGAAGTGGTTTTCCATTCTTATCTATCTTAGAAAGATCATCTATACACGGAGGGGAAGCTCAAAACGAGAGAGGAAGAGATTCAAACAGGAGAATTCGGAAGATAAAGATATGGCTATCGGGGATTATGCTTTTCTTTCAAAAACTTTTCTCTTAAAAGACATGTTTTTGAAAATACTCCTTTCAAAAATATTCTTAGAAAATAGTTTTTCTAAAAAATTTATCTGTTCTGGTAACCTTAAGCTCTGATACCACGTGTAACACCCCACACCCGCTACGGTCACTCACTAAGGGAATGCCATAACATCGGTGGAGTATTTTAAGTGAATATAGAACAGAAAAATTACAACAAGACAGATATAAGTAATACTTGAGAATTTTAAAACATCATTTCATTTCAGCGGAAAGTAAAACATGTTTGGTTACACCAAAACCATAAATAAGAGTCAAGTACATAATATCCATCCTGATAAAAATAAAAGTACATAATCCCACTACATAACCTAATAGCCATAATAGAAAAGATAAACTGAGCTTTACATCCACGGTCCAAGCTCCAAAAGATAGATAAAGCAGTCTGATCAAAGCCCACTAGTGCTAGGCCCACTCTGAAAACCTGAGGGTTGGAAAAAGATAAAGAAACAACGGGGTCAGACATAAGTCTGAGTGAGTCCTATAACTCTAACAATACAATCATCAAAGTAATTAGGGTATGATATAAACAAGGTACGGTACCTCTGGGGATAATGACTACACTAAGTAGCCAACTAAACACAGGATGTACTAAGATAATCGAAAAGACGCATTTATCCACCCAAGGATAATTACTAGATTACACCACCCCAGATCTACCCACCCAAGGGTAATTCCTACACTGCACCACACCAGTTCTACCCACCCAAGGGTAATTCCTACTTAAAGGTTGATCCCACTAAGTGTACTTAGTAATCTTACCCAATAGTTTCTTGTACCCTAGCTGACTACATAGGTGCCGTCTGCCCCTATCTCCACTAGGTGTTCTCAGTAATTTTTAGTAGTAGTTTCGTGTACCCCTAGCTGACTACATAGGTGCCGTCTGCCCCTATCTCCACTAGGTGTACCCACTACTCCCCAAGTGATCGGCTCCCTACCGTAGATACCCGTGCTGGCCCCACAGTGGGGTGTATCACTCCCCAAAGTGGCAACCTGATAATCAATGGTGCACGGCTTATACCTACACGATGCAACAACGTCTTACCTTCCAGCCCGGGTCCACACACGCATATGAAACCCGTTGGACTCGTGTTGCCACCGCTACCCCGTTTTGGCCTCTTATTGTCAAGCCCAATATGCGTGTCCCGTCCTTGACTTGGGTCGAGCCCACAAAGATACGTTTGGGATATTGGTTGAAATGGGCCCCCACAAGCTACTACTTAAGCTTGCCATCTTATCTACTTAACCCGTTAACCATGTCCACCTACAAGTTACAAATTTTTGGTTAAGTCTTTTAATCATATTTTAATTGCCACTTAAGGCCCCCACAAGCTACTACTTAAGCTTGTCATTTAATTATATTTCAATTGGCACTTAAGGCCCTCACCAGATTTCCACATGCCACCCAAGGCACTTACTTAATTCCCACATGCCAACCAAGGCACTTACTTAACCTTTTAATCATGTTTAATTACATGTTCCACTTTGGTTAAGTATTCTAATCGTATTTTCTATTGCCACCCAAGGCAACCCACTAGTTTCCTCATGCCATCCAAGGCACTTACTTAACCCTTTAATCATGCTTAATTACATGTTCCACTTTGGTTAAGTATTCTAACCGTATTTTCTATTGCCACCCAAGGCAACCCACTAGTTTCCTCATGCCACCCAAGGCACCCCCACTAGTTACTACATGCCACCCAAGGCACCCACTTAACCCCTCATGCCCCTCTCTACATGCTAATTTGGTTAAGTGTTTCTTAATTAATTAAGATCGTAACCTTTGTAAAGACCTCTCACATTAGACTGTCTTTTATGGCAGCTGGATATGCCGGTTGGTTCCGGGCAGCCTTACACCATAATAGAGTCTAACCTCGTGTCTTTACACTTGTCACGTATTTAGTTTATGACTAAGACCTCCCACATTGGGCCAATCATTTGTAGCCGCTGGATTTGCCGGTCGGTTCCGGGCAGTCTTATGCTACAATAAGGGTCCAACCTCGTGTCTTAGTTGATTAATTACACCTAATTAATCATCCCCCCCATAATTTGTATTAGTTATCCCTAATTAATTACACATTCTTAAGAATATGGGTAGACCTAACTCAATAGGTAAATTCCCAATTCCATAGTATGGGTAGACCTAACTTAATAGGTAAATTCCCAACTCCATAATATGGGTAGACCTAACTCAATAGGTAAATTCCCAATTATGTCCATTCATTTTACGGTATGTTTAATCATACCCACTTCACACAATTTTATGTGTTCATTAATTTTTACCCCATCGTCCCCACGTAAATACGTTAACATGACATACTACAAAAGAGAAGATTCATCATACACACAATGGGTTCAACTTAGCATATCATTAGCATTATCATGGTTTTATAAGGTGTCAACTTGTATATGTGACCCTAACCCCAACTTGCATAAATAACCAACCCAAACTTGCATATGTCATAAAGAGGGTAACTTGCTTAAATGTTCATGTCATAGACCTATCATAAAGGTGTCAACTTGCATACATGTCATAGGTCTAAAAGGGATGAACTTGCACATGTACTTATGTCATACATAGAGGCAAACTTGCATATATTATGCATATCATAAAAAGAGACAAACTTGCATATGAACTTGCATCATAACTTTGCATATGAACTTGCATCATAACTTTGCATATGAACTTGCATCATAACTTGCATAAAACCAAACACTTAGCATGCATAAAACCACATACTTAGCATGCACAAAACCAAATACTTAGCATGCATAAAACCAAATACTTAGCATGCATAAAACCAAATACTTAGCATGCATAAAACCACATGCATAACTTGCATATCATGTTACATATAACTTGCATATACTCTCACATATAGTTTGCATAACATGTTACATATGCATAAATGTTCAACATAGTGTTTTGCATCATAAAACATGGCATTAAACTTGCATGTTGCATAAAACTTGCAAAACACATAACATGCACTATACTAAACTTGCATGAACACATTTATCCACAAACATAGCCATATCTTATCATATCCTACAATAATCAATTTAACAATTGATTATTAAAGCTATAGGAACTCACCACTAAGCTCCCATAAGCAAACCCTTGCCGCAAATTACCTAAAGCTCTAGCCTTGAACATAAAGCTTGCAACTTGATGATGAATGCAAGCTAATGATCACTTATACAACTCAAAGATGCTTGTATGAACATGAAAGCTTTCTTAGGAATAGATTCATAAGAGGATGGAGGCTAGGACTTTGAGTGGAGGCCATGATCATAGAAAATTTTGGCATAGTTTAGTTAGGAGATAGGATTATGATCATTTAGGGCTAGCTTAGGGTCTTATTTATAGGATTAGGCAAGTGTTTTAGGCCTTTAGATTAACCCTAGGTTAGATTAGGACCATCAGATCTTGAAAGCTTCTAGAAACCAGCCACAAAACACAGCCCACAAACTGAAATGGTGCACCAGGCCATACTGGCCGGGCACCCCCTGTCGACACCCAAGTCGACAGGGCTGTCGACTTGGTCTAGCCAAGTCGACTGCCCAGTCGACAGGCCTGTCGACTTGGGTAGCCAGGCGGGAATTTTCCCCGCCTGCGCCCAATGGCCCAATTTTGAAATTTGAACTTGAATTTTTAAATCTGTTTTAAACTTTGAATTTTCTGCAAACTTCATTGGGCCATAACTGGGCCATACGGACTCCGATTCTCGAAAACTCGGACTCTATTTCGCGTATTTTTCCGAGACGAACGCAATGACGCAGCCCGTTTCCCCCAATTCTCACATCTGAGATTATTTATTCTGTAATTAGTGAATTTTAGCATTAACCGAAATTCGGGGTGTTACAAAATATATGTTTGAAACAAGGTTGGAAAGCTCCGAATTTGTAACATCACACTCCAAAGTTAATGCTCCTAAGCACCATGACATTAGTGCTTGTAGCGAAAACATTACACAGGTATTCGTAGCATAGCACAAAAAAATTGCAATAAATCACGTTAGTGCATAGTAGCGCAAGCAGCAGTGTAAAGAAAATAATTGCACATATGATAAATATACATCTCATCGTGATTCTGGACATGATAATTATTATACATGACAAACATATCAATCTACTATCTGGATCACAACTAGATCTATATTTTGTATATTAAAGTACAATTGATGTAATGTCATGATGTATTCTATTTGCACCTTTTTTTACATCATGCACACAGATAATGCACATGGACAAATAAGAGTAAAGTTTCATAAAAAAACTGAAAGGAGAGAAAATAACGTTGCAGAATTGAATTTTTATATTGACTGAATGAAAACTGTGCAACCGACGTGTATTGATCGAAAGAAAACCCTAATTTGTGCTTTGTAAATGAAATTGCGGAAGCGATTTGAGTCATGAGATAGATCAGATGCTTGAGAGGAAGCACTATGGTGAATATAGATGCTAAAAACACAAGTGCCTTTTTCTTCGAAACATTCTAGGGTCAGATCTGAGATGAATCCACATCAGATCGTGCTTTTGTTCTTCCTTGAGCTGAAATCAGGTCGTATGGCTCTATAACCTTTAATTCTTCTCTTAATCTTATAAAGTTCGTAGCAGCAAGCGATTTAGTGAAAATATCTTCTTTTAGATGTTGAGTAGAAATATAATTGACCTGTGGATTCTTCTTTTGAACTTTTTCATGCACGAAATATATATATATATATATGTTTGGTTCGTGCGTGCTGAATTGGATCTGCTGTCATATATATGGTACTCTCATTGTCACACCATATCGTAGGCTTACTGCTAGGTAGTTTCAGTTTTTTTAGCAATGATTGTAGCCATAAAATCTCTCCTGTAGTACTTGCCACACTCTTGTATTCAGCCTCAGTGCTGGATCTGGAAATAGTTATCTGCTTCTTTGAACACCATGGTATTAAATTGTTACCAATATAGATGCAATATACAGTCACAGATTTTCTATCATCATGATTAGCTGCCCAGTCTGGATCACTGTAGGTTGTAATGTTAAGGTCCTTGCTGGCTTTAAGTGTTAATCCATAGTTGATAGTGCCCTTTAAATATCTAAGGATCCTTTTAACTGCTTCTCAGTGCTCATCAAGTGGATTCTGCATAAATTGAGAAACTTTATTAACGGTAAATGCAATATCAGGTTGTGTAATGGTTGCATATTGTACTGCACCCACTACACTTCTATACAATTTAATATTGTCTATAGCTTCGCCCATGTTTTTGGAATAACGCTGATTAGAAATCATAGGTGTTGGTTGTGGCTTTGACTCATGCATGCTAACTTTGGTCAGTAATTGTGAGATATACTTCTTTTGACACAAGTGTATCTTTGAATTTGATTGTCTTTTCACCTCTATACCCAGAAAATATGCAATATCACCTAGGTCTTTGATGGAGAAAATTTTATATAAGTATTTTGATAGCTTTTTGATCTCTCCTTCATTGTTACCTGTAATAATTAGGTCATCGACATATATATAAGTATATAAATAGTAGCAGAATTACTAATTTTAGTAAACAAGGGTGAGTCAGAATTGGTAGGGGAGTAGCCCAGAGATTTCAGACTTGTTTTGAGTCTTTCAAACCAGACTCTATGTGACTGTTTCATCCCATAGATGGCCATTTTTAATTTCCAGACATGTATTGAATCTTGAGTGAAACCTGGAGGTTGTTGCAAGTAAATCTCTTCCTACAATAAACCATTTAAGAATGCATTATTCACATCTAAATGCTTAATTTTCCAATTATTATTTAAAGCAATAGTAAAGATTAGACTTATAGTTGAGGGTTTAACCACAAGAGAGAATGTTTCAGTAAAATCAAAACCATACTCATGTGTAAACCCTTTGGCTACCCGTCTAGCCCTGTATCTATTGATTGATCCATCGGGGTTTTTCTTTAATTTGTAGGTCCATCTACACACAATAATATTTTTATTTTTAGGAGGATGAATCAGGTCCTAAATATTATTACTGATCAAGGCATTGTATTCATCTCTCATTGTAGCTCTCCAATGTCCATCTTTGATAGCTTGATTAAAGCTATTTAGCTCTTAATTGCTCACATCAGCAATATATGTCTTTGGTTTGAAGATTCCACGTTTTGCTTTGGTTACCATGTGGTAACTAGTTTAAGTGTGAGGTGGAATGGCTGGTAAGTTTGCTTTTGATTGGTCATTATTGCTGTTAGAACCATTCCCCTCATTATCATTTTCAGAATGACTATTCTGAGTAGCTTCTAACTATCTGTCTGTACGTAAAATATACAAACACATGGTGAATGAGGCTGGAATGATAAACTGGAAATTGAATAGAAGAGTTTGGAAAAGTGATAGTGCTGCTAAAGACAACCTACTATTTTGGAAAGTTTTATCGGGTGCACTTCATACAAGAGAAAAGCTATTGCAGAGAGGTATCAAAGCTGATGATCTATGCGTGTTTTGTTTGCAATATTCGGAATCAATTGACCATCTTTTTTTCGAATGCACTAAGATAAAAGATATGTTGGACTATTTCCTATTGAAGGCTGGACTGAATGTAACTGCAGCAACCAATGCATTGCTTTCGGGAAAAATCTACACTGTGTATGGTACCAAGGGTGCAAGAAAAAGAATGATAAACATGATTCTTAAGAAGTTCATGACCTGTTTGTGGCGTGAAAGAAATGTTAGAATATTTGATAGAGAATAAAAGAAGACTGATGCTATGATTAAGGCGTGGATCTCTCAAGAAATTAGGCTTGAATTTGAACATGCGCAATTTGCTATTGAGCCAGGAATACTGTTGCTTTTTACTGTTTAACTTTTGTTTTTGTTTTATCTGTCTTTTTTATTTTCGTGCTTTCTGTTTTTTGAAGTATTGTCTTCTCCGTTTTTCTTCATTACAATTAACTTTGTAATAGCTTTGTATGTTCTCTCAATACTTCAATAAAAAAGGTTGGGGTCCTTCAAACCCAGTCGGCTATGCCAAAAAAAACTCTCTGTTTGTATTCTCAGATGTCTTAGGTGATTGCATGGCATGGTTGAGTGGCTCTGAGTTATCAGTCTGTTGAGTATCAACATGATGATTTTTTTTTGAGCATCATCAGCCTCAGCACCAATCATTTCTTCTCACACGTTTCCAAGGATTGGGGGTTCAGGTATAATAATTTTTGAATTATATATTTTGCAAGAAGTTTTCATATCAGACAGTTTATATGGAAACACTTTCTCATCAAAAACAACATGTCTACTTATATATTCTGCCTTGAGAATCTATGCAATTATAACCTTTTTGATTGTTACAATAGCCGATAAAATTACATGGCTTGGATTTGAAATCAATTTTTTTTGTGTTATATGGCTTACGATAAGGATAACACAAACATCTAAATGGTTTCAGATTTTTATAATCTGGTTTATCACTGTATAGTTTTTCTAATGGGCTTATATCATTTAACAAAGTTTTGTTTGGCATCCTATTGATCAAACATACAGTTGAATTAAAAGCTTCAGGCCAAAACTTTAATGGTAATAAAGCTTGAGCTAACAGTGTTAATCCAATCTCAACTATGTGTCTGTGTTTCCTTTCAACTAAGCCATATTGTTCAGACGTATGTGGACATGTTATTCTATGGATAATTCCTTTTTTCTGAAATAACTAGCAAGTGGTTTAAATTTTGATCCCCCAACAGACTGCACTGTTTTAACAGTATTACTAAACTGGTTTTCAACAAGTTTCACCAAATGTTTGACTGCATTTTGTGTATTAGCCTTTGATTTATGTAGAGATAACCATGTATATCTGGTATAAGCATCAACAAAGGATACATAATATTTATATCCAAAGTCAGAATTTGTAGGTGCAACCTACCCCTATTAGATAAACCCTCTCATTTGATAAACCCTCTCATTTGAATTTTAGATCTAATCCTTCAGATCCGCAACGTAACCCTATTAGATCTGCAAATCCTTCATCATCTGGCACCTCCTTTCCGGCGTTCACTAAGAAAGACTACGCATCCCTTTTTAATTCTTCCCTCGCAATGCAGGAGCTTATCAGCCCAAGCACTTCGACATTCCTAGGGATGGCATTCCACAGCAGACTCCAGACTCCAGAGTCAGCCAGATCTGAAGGTATGCAATACTGGAGAAATTTTTTGGTGGGCTTTTTTTTTTATGGTAATTCTTCATACTCTATAGTGGTAAATTTCTTAAATCGTTTTCGGAAATTAGATGGGGAAGTTAGTATTAGATCGGATGGTATGCACTATTTTTTCAAATTCTCCAATGATTCAAATAGGGATTTTTTTTTTGAAATCTGATCCTATTTTCATTAAAGGACGCATGTTCATCATAACTAGATGGGATCCAACAATTGGAAATTCACAAGCATAAATAAAAAAGTTCCAGTTTAGGTTCATTTTTATTGTATTCCGATAATTCTTTGGACTTTTTTGGGTATAAATTGGTTAGCTTGTCTTGTCGGGAGATTGATATGCTTTGACACTAGCACAGAAAAGCTTTAAAGATTTAGGTATGAAAAAGCATTAATTGAGATTTCCTCAGATTTTGATCTTCCTGATAAGATAGTGGTAGGAGATTTAGGTTAAGATTGCCCTTCAGTTAAATTATCCTATGATTGGAGATCCAAAATATGCACTGTTTGTAGGGTATTTGGTCATACAACTAATAGTTGTGAGTTTAATATCCATGCAAAAGATAAACAGGATAAACATGTTGAGGATCTTATTGATCATCATTGGCAATTTGATAGGAAAGATACTACTAATGCTAATTAAGGTAATTGGAAATCAGCTAATACAAGAAATGCTATGTTTTGGAGAAAGAAAGGGGTTCAGAATAGTAGTAAGCCAACTAAAAAAGATGTGACAAATGTTAATGATAATCCCATTAATGTTCTGGAATCAGAAGCAGATGATAACAATAGTCATGAAATTGCCGACGTGAATAATGTTAATAACGGTAATGATGCTGATCATATAAATGTTAACACGGATAATGCCCTTGAAGCTGCATTAGATTCTGATACACCTGAAAGAAATAATATTGATAAAGAGGTTCTTAATAATGTGATTAACAATGTTGCTCAGTTTTCTGAAGACGCGGCTCTTCAGGGTAACATATTAGAAGGCCATAGTAATGAAACTGTGCAAACACCAAAGTCTTTATCTGGTAATAGCACTTTAAGTCCTTTAGATTCCTCACCAGACTTATTTAGGCCAAATACATCCATTTCTCCTGTCGATAAAAGTTTGAAGCTTACCCCGTCATCTCATAATCCTTCACGGTCACCGGTCTCTCCTTATGCTAGCTTGAAGCCTCCTCAAGATCTTACTTTACCTCCTCCAATGGTCACCGGTTGTGGTTTAACTTTTCCACAACTTAATACCTCTTTACTTCTCTTCTACAATTCCTATGAGTTCTCTTCCTTTTTCATCTAAACCCAAGAAGCTGAAAGGGAAATTCTGGGACGACTCTGATTTAGATGATGGTAATGACTTCTTGCCAGAGGATGTGATGCCGCTTACCAACAAGATGAAACGACATACCAGGAAGAATCCCGGTCCCATGTTTGGTCCTGTCTTAAATTGAGTGGTTAGTGACAGCTTTACACAGTTATTGGTAAACTGTGACGAGAAACTTTGCGGTTTGGAATTGGTTTATGAGGATGAATCATTGCCTGATTCTTTCTTTGCAATTTGGATATAGGGATTTTCTGCTTGGTGTTGTTGCTGTGATTCTCGTGTGACGTAATTTCTTCACCTTGATATGAATATTGTTGCAATAAGTATGCTTCATGTTTATTTTTTTTAATCAGTATTGTAAGTTCAAAGCTAGACATTCAAGAGTCTGTATTGCTTTTGCATTTTAAGTCGATGTAACTCTTGTTTTTATGAGTAATAAAATTTTCACTTGCCTTTCAAAAAAAAATAAAAAAAATGTAGGTGCAGGGCCCTACAAATCTGTAGCTATCATTTCTAGAGGCTAAGTATAAACAGTAGATGAGTTGCTAAATGGCAGTTTGTGATTCTTACCCATTTGACAATACTTGCAAATGTATGGTAGATTTATATCATTAAAGGGTATCTTATTATCAACAAGAATTTGTGTTACAATATTAGCACTAGGATGGCCAAGTTTAATGTGCCATGAATCAAAAGAAGAATAGCTATCACTAGTATTATCTATTTCAACTGAATTGCAACAAGCAGCAGCAGTAGTAATATTATGACAGTTAACAATATCAAACTTGTACAATCCTTTAACTGCATCACCCTACAAAAGAATATAGTTAGTTAGAATATCTCTAGGAACCCTTAATAAATTATGTAAAAAGAGTTTTCTTTTACCTTTATACTTTCTTTTACCTATATGAGAAATATTTATGCACTTACCATTCCCCATAGATATAGGTTGATTACCTTTGTATTCTCTATTGCCAAGATTAAGATTTTCAAGATTATTTGTTATGTGATTGGTAGCTCCAGAATTAGGATACCACTTATCATCATTTATATGATCAGCTCTTGCACTTTCACTTTGATTTCTGGATGATTCAGGTTGAACCTGCATCACTTTGAGTTTGAACAAGGTTGACACTTGGATTTGATCCCATCTGAGTTGTTGGATTCTGGTTTGCTGCATAGTTTACATTAAACCTGAAGAAGCATCTTGGTGTCGTATGTCGACATTTTGGCTTATTGTTGTTGCCGCTGTTCCATCTGCCTCTTCCTCTTCCTCTGCTTGGTTGGCTACCTCTTTGAAAGGTTTGTTCATTCTTGTAAGCTTGATTTCTGTTTCTTGAATTGCTTGCAGCGTAGTTGGCAGTGAATTCATTTTCTTGTGATCTTTTGGTTTCCAAATCTTGCTTTATGTGATTGGAGAATAGCATACACATCATCTAAAGATGAGAATTCTTTTTTAGATGCAATAATAGCTTCAACAGCTTCATATTCTTCACTTAAACCACTCAAGATACATAGAATTTGCTCTGAATCCAACAATTTATGACCTGCAACCTTTAGCAAATCACATATTGATTTGACTTTGCTTAGATATTCAGGCATGGGTATGTTATATTTCTTAATCTTATGCGATTGTCACTTATACAACATGATTTTTGCGTAAGATTGATTATTAAAAGACTTTTCAGTAGCTTTCCATATTTCAACTGCACTTTTGCATCCAATAACTTGTGGTAGTAACTTTTCACCGGTCGATGATAATAACCTTGCTGAAATTAGTCTATCTTGCCTATGGTACTTGCCATATTCTTCATTGGCAATAATATTGTTAGAATCATCTATGATGAATTTTTACAGTACTGTGATTGTACCCAAAATAAAACCTTCGAGTCCATATCCTTGTATGACAGTTTCGATCTGCAACTTCCACAAAAGATAATTATTTTCATCGAGTTGAATGGTAACAAGTTGAGATTGAGGACTAACTACACTTTTTACTAAATTGTCTGCAGCTTTCCCTGTGGTACTCGACCCAACAGATGGATCTGATGTCGCTGAAGAAGTGCTAGTAATTACCTTGATGATGATTCAGTGATCTCTCTTGAAGAACAAAGAGCAAGAATTGACTATCAAGAAGAACAATAGAGTGAACTAGAGACACTGATGCAACCAGAAGTACCCGAGGATGATGAGGAAACTCTGACTTGGGTTGCTGGTATGGTATAGTGGTGTTGATATGCTTTCTTGACTGACTTTCTTGATATTTCTTACTAGTTGATTGCTGCGATGATGCAGCCACTTGATTCACACTGGCGAGGCATACAATGTGCGCAGCCGTGTTGAATCTTGATTTGGCACGACACTAAGCAGTAATCAACACCCCACTCCGATGATGAAGCTTTTCTGAGGAGGGGATAAACAATTCAATACAGGGTGTTGAAAAGATGATCAGGATCAGGAACAATTTGCTATTAAGCACTGTGAATTCGTTCTGATACCAAGTAAAGTTTCACAAAAAACTGAAAGGAGAGAAAATAACGTTGCAAAATTGAATTTTTGTGTATTGATTGAATGAAAACTGTACAACCGGTGTTGTGTATTTATACAGACTCAATGTAATATGCTTGGGCTATAATACAAGGCCCATTACAGAAATAGAAAAATAAAGTGCGGAAGTTATCACTCAATGTAATATAGCGGCACGAGGATAGCTCGTGCCCTCATATCAAATAGAAGAAACATACCAGTTCTCTGTATTCATTATTCTCCTTTGCAAGAAGATGTCAAATAAGTAAGCATTATATGTAGGAATGTTGTATGAACATTCCTAAATTTTATTCTCAATGTGAATTGTATCAGTTACTTGCCGCTAGTGTATTGAAGACCGGTTCAACCACGACTAACCATAAGCCATTGGGCACAGCACTTGGAAAATTGAGCAGATCTTCCATCTGCATCGCACCACGATTAAACCCTTGTATTCAAGCCATTAGTTTAGCACTTTATCTTACTACTATTTTTGTTGCTATATTTGCATTTAAACTCTTAATGTTACGAATCATTGCATATAAACAGCAAATTTTCACTACCACGAACCCGCATCTCACCAGTCGGGACATCAGCCGTGTGGTCCACCATGGCTGGATCTTCAGAACTATATGATTTATTTTAAATACTCCTGTTTCTTGCTTATGCATAATCTTCTTATACTCAGTAACCATTAGCCATGAGTTTCTCAAGCGATAATATGAATATTATTTGCTGACATGCATGAAGCATGTTAATTATATGAAAATGGATTTCATTCTTAAATTTTAATACAGAAGCATACTTTATAAAACACATATAAATTCAAATGGCAACTAGTTAAATACTACAGAAATATGACCACACATACGTACGTGCGCAATATTCCAATAGAATATCAGTACCATTCTAATATTATAACATAAATTTTTATGAACAATGCTTGTCTGAATAGAGTGAACAAACATAGCGCTTGTAAAAACTAACAGTTTATGTGGATCATAACATCTCATCTCTTATTCTCATACATATAGTATACCGAGCACAAACAATGAAGCACATCATGTCACTATCTCCAGAATTCCAGCAAGACAAGAAGTGGTTTATATTTTGACATTGTCATAGCGAATGCTGCATCCAGCAGCTGCAGATCCACCGGTCGCACGAATGCTGTTTTTGCAGTCTTTCTTGATAGCCTTTATTGCCTTCTCTAGGCATTTCGTGCATGTTTGCATGCTTGTTGTCAGGGAAGAAAAACACGATGCCCTCCCAAATATTCTAGGACCTGATATACTCTTTGCTTCATGCTCAAAGTTACCATCAATCGGTGCCTTTTCCTTTAGCTCATTAAGGACAATTTCTACGTTGTTGATGAATAAGTTTTGTCTTTGATTGTTCAATTTGATTCTTCTTCCACATTGAGTGAACTTTCCATTTACATTCACCAATACTTGGGCAAATATCAATGCGAACACCAATGTTGCTTTTGCAGATAATAGCTTCATTTTTTTGCTTCTTCAGAAGTTTTCACTTATATATTCTTCTTGTTTACTGCAAAAGAATTTGTAATGCTGTGTGGTTATACAGATTTGTGAAGCTATATCTATTTATAGGATCAATATTACGCGTTTGCTTATGATATGTGACCTGGAAATGGTTATATATGTTTTTGGCTGTTTTGCATCTTTTTATTATTATTATTTTGGTTGCGAAGACTGATTCATATTTCATATTTACATAGTGCGTAGAGCATGAGTAAGAATCATTCTATTATTCTAATACATGGTTCTTTCTTGTGCAGCTTCAAATAAACTTATGTTAATTATTTTATTTTCTCTAGTTTTCCTAACTATTTTAGTTTCTTCATTTTGTTTCTTTTTATGATTGTTGAAAAGTTTTTTTTATTTGATTTGTCGGATGGTGTAGTTGAATTAGTCAACAATTATACTTGGTCTTAGCTCCTAATTAATCATGTTTTATGTTAAATTAAAGTTTGTTCTTTTGAATTCAGGTTAATTAGGATTTTGTAGTTGTTTGATCTCCATGGTTACACATGGACCTAACAGCTGCAACTTGATTTCGTATGAATATGTCAGCTGAAATGCTGAGGAGGATACTTATCCTTACAAAATGTCATCAAACATATGTAGACAATACTTCTTTTCATATATTTTCCAATGCTTCATGATCAAGGATGTGTGTTGGTGGGGGCGTGAAGTTGGTAAAACAAAATCTGTTTATCTAACCCAGCCAGCTAAAGTAGTAAAACTGCATGCTTTAACTATGTAACAGCGCAAGACATGCATACTACTTGGATACCATGGTCTATCGTTTTGGTTACGATATATAACCACTGGATTTAGTATACACAAACAAATTTAGTGATACTTAGCTACGAGATTTCAGGAAAGATATTTTAGTTTGCAGGGGAATGCATCCTATTACCGACTAATATTGTTAAACCAAAAAAGAGCTACCATTAATAAAAAAATTACTCTTCCTCATCTCAGCTTGAAATCGAATGGTTATATCCATGTTACACTTGGATGCAAAGGGAAAATTTGTTTTTGCTGCAGTCTGGTATCTGATGTATGGTTTAGGAGTACACAAACAATCTTTAACATTGGGATGAAACCGAAAATATAAACTCAAGCAGAACTAAGTCTCAGTGTCCTTTTTAATTCTGCTATTATCGTGCAATTTTCAGATAGTTCCAAAGTTTGTAATTTTTATAGTGTGTGATCAGTGGCGTAGCCAGGATTTTTTGTTAACGAGGGCACAAATAAAATTTTTAGAGCACTTCATCACCAACAGCAACCAAAGCAGGAGGGACTTTATACGCAGACGGACAAACCAAATGTGCATATGGATGTGTTTGAGGAGTTGGGAGAGGAAATTTTCACTGGGCAAGAAACTGTCTTTAGCTTATCACTTTCAGGAATGAAGTAGATGGAGGATCAGCTACTATGTTTGCTTTGTTAGATGTCTGAAGGTTCAAAAAACCTGGTCTGAAATTAATATACTAGCTAACGGAGACTTGTGTGGATGTTAACGTTTGCTTGGAGTAAAGGGGAAACACTTGAAGATTTTACATGCTGTTCAACCATTTTGGCTCCAACTTCTTCACTTTGTTTCTACAGATTTTTCCGCCTACAATTCATCCAGCAGATTCAAATGTCTTTGCTATTATTGCTTGCAAATGTTTGGACAATGAAATACAGATGCTTTTACTAACGTGGCTGCTTGTGCTTGCTGCAATACCAATACTAGACTGCAAAAGTTTGAAAAAAAAAAATCAAAATCCTGGGAGGGGCACGTGCCCTCCCCATGTTGAACGTGGCTCCACCACTGTGTGTGATCATATTATGTTGAAATATTTTGATCGGTTTTTTTTTTTTTTTTTTTTTTTGAAATTTTGTATTTTAATATATATATGTGTGTGTATGTATATGTATATATATGCTTTTACATCCTTAGTAGTACAACTCACAACAATTGTCAGACTACTCACTCTGTAAAGCTCACTCGTACGAAGACTCTGTAACAACTAAAGATATAAATTCAACAAACAACATATATATATATATATATATATATATATATATATATATATATATCTAATATAAGACCAATTCAAAAGAATGCTACAAGACCATAATGAAATAAGACTTTCTCCTGACTACGCTCTCCACGCTACTATCCTGAAGACGCACCCTGACCAGAACAAGACAACGACTCCAACTTCTTGAACTACTTCACTTTCTTCTTTTTCCCATCCTTTAATTTACAATCAAAGAATTACAAGTAGGATTTTCGATTACTCTTGAGTCTGTAGTAGCCTGAAATTCAAAAGTCTCTTTATCGGACCTGTTCTTGCATGCTGGCTTAGTTCTAGCTGTATTCCAAGTTAATGGCTTATTTCCTATGTTCATCTCATCTGGTAAGGACACATCATCATCATCAGTAGTCAAAAAAGAAATGTCTTTAGGTGTATGGTTATATTTGGCATGCGACGTCAACTGCAAGTGCTAATTTGTCCGTGATCCACTCGGTCAGACCTTAGGTCCAGCCATACACTTGTACTCATTAGACTGTTGCTCACAATCTTAGTGCAAGCCATGTATTCTATTTGAATATACAGTCATTCTTCCGAATATTATGCTTGAATAATTATTGCCTGCAAACATGTACATGACTCAAGTGTAAGAATATTTTGATGTTCATGTGGCCCATGTGTCTTGTGGTTTAACTGTGAGAATTAAGTTCATAATATGTATTGAAATTTTAAAATTAAAGTCAATATCATGATGGATCGGTTTCGATTAAAGTTGTTAAAATTTGGGGTGTTTATTGTCCATCTTCCCTTGCCTAATTATGTTTAATATGTTCCTTTTATGTTGAAATAGCATTTGCAGTTCTTTATACATAATGTAGTTATATAACTGCTGCAATCTTGGACTCTTTTGGATTCGAAAATCAAACACAACAATGCATATAAAAGGGAGCATCTTCTTTTCTCATGACATAACTGCAATATAACAGTCTATAAAACATGCTGGCCGTTCTTTCCATCAAGAAAAAAAAAGAACAAAAAAGAGAAAGGCAAAGGGAGGAAAAGAATCATTAGCAGTGACAAGACTGACATTAGCATGGAATCTGGTTAGTGATTCATATCCAATTATATAAAATAATTAATGCTTGAATTGTGTTAAGTTTAAGATCCCGTTAATTTATTTTTTGTTTTGGAATGATTCATTAATAAAAATAAGAAACAGTAAAGATTTCATTAATGGAAATCGAAAACAGAATTTTGGCTACCAATTATTTCATCAGTGGAAATCAGAAACATCAAAGATTTCATTGATGGAAATCAAAACAGAATTAAAGGCTAATAATTGGTATCAGAGCAGTTTAGACTTGACATAATTTGCCAATTCACATATTTATTGCTTTCTTTTAATCTGTCAATAATAACAGTAGAATCCCCTTTAATAATTCAAGTATGTATATAAAATAAAACATAGGATCATTTTATATATAAATATATTTAAGTATGGTGTGCCATATATATTAAAGTATTTAATCAATGGATTGAATTGTCTGTAGTTTGATGGAATAATTGACTTTAACATGTTCAAATTTCCTTTGTTCACACCAGTTAGTTACATATGTAAATATATTTATTTACGCTTGAAATCAACATCAATGGGAATAACGACTGAAACGGTAGGATCATTTAATTCAAATTGTATTGATTGTAATGATGAGTTAAATTATTCATGCCATTAAAGGCTGTTAATCAGTCTGTTGATTTATTTATAGTATAGTGTGAATTCAATTTTTGTTTCTTGTGCAACTTAGTCACCAAAGTGGCCAAGTCATATTGAAATACAGAAATTTGAATTGAGTAAATATATTTAATTGTTTATTACAAATAAGATGATATTAGATGACATTAAAAGTTTAATTGAACAATTGATTTTATTGACTACATTCTAGGAGATCACCCAAAGGTGGATCTCTCTCTAATCCTCTATTACTATCCTTCGAGTCTTTTCTTCGAGTGGCGGGGATTAAAAAAGTTTGCCACCGTTCTGTTACAAACTTAATAGACCCATGGTAAGGTCATCTTCTAAGCCTGGAAAGCATCCACTTGAAATGTCTCTTAGGCTAAACCCACTAACAACATGCATATCATTGCTGCAATACTAACGCCACTACTTTGCTCCTTTCATCTGATTTTGAGTGTTTCTTCCCAGTAACTTAGTACTGAATTTTCCATTCTAATCGGCTTCCAGTAGAGGTTACTGGATTTTACGAAAGGACTACTGCTTCCTTTCTTCAACACAGTAGCAACCCATGATCAAGTATATGCATTCGAATAATCCCTTCGATTTCCAAGAAGACTCTCTATCAACCACTATGGACCTTTATCTATCACCTACTTCCCAGAATCATAAAAAGGGTTCACATGATCTTGAGAACCAATGCTAGTAAAAACCAAGATAGTGGTTGACTAGTCTCTGAAATACTAGATCGTGTAGAGCCTATAGTCTTCACATAATCACATAGTTGCTTATTCTCACCAACTTCAACCGAAAAATTCTTATTGAAAATAGTGAAAACTGTGTAACATAAATCTTCAATTTACTCCCATCCGAAGGTGTAAATTGGGTTGTCAAAAGGAATACAGCAATAAGATTGTTCATCAAAGCTTATGTCTTCTCTTATCTGTTGGAAAGTAAAACAGTTTGCACATGAAGAACCAAAGAGCACGTTATTCATCAATACCCGCGGTCTCCAGTAGTGTCCAAGCATATGAATCTGCCTTAGCATCTTAATATGTCATAAAAATTCTACAATCTCCATTTGAGTTTACTGTTGCTTCAATCCTGAAATAACTTAATTCCTGTAACCCAATTTTGATTTCTGCAAACTCTAACGGTCATCTTGTCCAACAATCAACTGATTTAGGTTCTAGCGAAGTATAAATAACTAGTATTGTCAAAAGGAAGCCCAATATTGAACAATTAATAACAATATGGTTATCAATAACGTTTGAAATCACAATCTTGAATTGAGAACAACACAGAGATCTTACCCCTTTTAAATCGATACTGACTTTAGCAAATGAAATTGTTCAGAAGATCGGTTATTTGGAGTCAAAGTCTTCGACATAAGATTGAAGAAGTTGAAATTGGTTTCGCCAGAAGAACCTACTCTGGTCTCTTGATCAACTCAGGTCGGAAGACGCCAGATCGATTTAAAAAAGGGAAGAGGAAGACGACTATTTCCTGCGAAGATCCAAGGCTGTGTTTCATTCTCGTTACTCAGTACTTACGCATATTAGATTTGTGAAATTCTTGCGCATAAGGACGAACGGTTTTGAGGCAGAAAATATGTGGAAGATGAGATCACTTGTTTTCGCCCTCTCCCCGTGTGTGTGTGTGTGGTGGGGGGAGGTGGATCATTGAATACAAACAATAATATCAAAATGGACTAGTCATTATACATAGGTTGAACAGTGTATGTATATCCAAAGATTGCATATTTATTTAACATATGTATATTATGGTTATCTATTTAAGTATATTTAGATTTTAGCATCAATGAATGTTTGTATTTAAGCATTACCCAAAGGTTACTTGAATGCATATTTTAAGTTAATATAATATTTATAATCTGTATCAAGTTCTCAAAGCACTAATAGATAAGCATTTATAAAAGTTTGCAGCTTCATCTAATATGTTTGCAACCGCTAACCCTGTCCTGAAGTTCAGTGAGCTTAACTATGATGAATGGTCCGAACAGATCCGGTTTACACTGGGTATAATGGCATTGGACCTTGCAATATTAACAGAGGAACCTCCAGCCGTTACAGATGACAGCTCTGAGACTGCAAAGTCTCATTATGAGGCATGGGAGCATTCTAATAGGTTGAGTTTAAACCTCATAAGGATGACAATGGCTGAAAGTATTAAGCCATTTATGCCTAAGACAGAGAATGCAAGGGATTTTATGCGTATGATTAAGGAGTGTTCACAATCGGATTTGGCGGACAAGTCAATTGTAGGAAGCCTCATGTGTCAGCTAACTACAAAGAAGTTTGACTGGTCTCTGCCCATCCATGATCATGTAACACATATGTCTAACTTGGCAGCAAAGTTAAATACCATGGGATTGGAAGTTAATGAAGCATTCTTGGTTCAATTCATCATTAACTCTCTACCTGTTGAGTTTGGTCAGTTTCAGGTTAACTACAACACCTTCAAGGATAAATGGAACTTTCAGGAATTGAAGGCCATGTTGGTTCAAGAGGAAGGGAGATTAAAGAAGATGAAGGATCATGCAATTCATCTCATAGGTCATGATGGTGCCGGCAGCAGTAAAGGAAAACCAAGTAAGAAGGACAAGAAGAAGGACAAAGCATCCATAAAAGGACCCGAAGGTCAAATCCGGAAGGAGAAGCAGAAGTGTTTCTTTTGCAAGAAAATAGGGCATTTCAAGAAAGATTGTCCAAAAAGGAAGGCTTGGTTCGAAAGAAATGTACACATTATAGTTTGGTTTGCTTTGAATCAAACCTTATAGAAGTTCCTAATTCCAAATCCGCCTATGATTGATATTTATGATTTGAAGTTGTTTTATACACTATGCACTTATAATAGTATCAAATGATTTGTTTTAAACGTATCAAGCATTCTTGGCTATTATAAGGTAAAAACCCTATCCCTCGGCTTGTGTTGCATTGTGTGATAGGATCTGGGTCTTATAATAGCTTCATTTTTCTTTATTTAGCATTGCGCTGTTGTTTTATGCACTGGTATTCTTGGGAGGAAACCCGTTCCGTGTTATACGGAGTGGTCCCTTGATTTACCTTGCTTTAAAAATAAAGATTAACTGTTTTAGTTCTCACACCAGTCACATGACTGACCTGGAGTTTATTGTTTTAACCTAAACTCTGGGTGCCCTTATTTTGACACGGGCAGCTAGTAGTTTTGGTTTTGCAGATTTATATTCATAGGATCCTGGTTTACAACTGGAACGATATCTGGAAAGCTTTGTATCCGTATATCTCTTCTAGTTGTGTATTGTATTATTTTTCGCTGCTATGTTTTAAAATGTAATTTAAATCTCTGATATTTCTGTGTAATATTCATTTGTACTCTGTATATTCTTGTAATCTGATGCATTGTTGTTATATACAATGAAATGTCCTTCCATCTGCGTTCTGTTGTGGCTTGTTCTCAAACGATCAGGGGTTTCGAACGGTCTAGATCGGTTTAGCGACTGATTCGGATCGAGCGAAATTCCTTTTTGTCACAGAAGAAGAGTATTTTTTAATTGTGTTTGTCATGGTTTCCTGGCGTCGGTATATATAGCCATTGAGAGATGTATCCATTGGACAAGCGTTGCAACTATTAATTATTACGGCCAGATCCGCTCAAACTTAGATAGATGCGCCCCTTTAGATTTGCAACGCTATGAAGCGTTGCGAAGTAGGAAAACCCCACATCGGTCGACCGCCAAATTGTCACCGGTCGACCGTTTTTAATCAGAAGCCAAAACGGTAGACTGGTTGAAATTTGGCCTGTCGACTGGTTGGTTTCTGGGCTGTTTTTCCTGGCCCAATGGATCATGAGATCCCACGAGCCCCAAGGCCCATCTTTTGACCTTTTAAATATTTAATATGCATGTTATGTTCATGCATTGTCTCATCTTTCTTCTCTTCTTTGTTTTGTTATTATACATCATGCCTTTACATATATAAAGAAAACCCTTTACATTTTTCATGATGTGGGACAAAACATATTTGCCCATTCCTTCTTTTATCCTTCATTCTCTTCAAATAATACCCAAACTCAAATCATTTGTTTTGAAAATTTTACAACAATCTCCCCCAATTTACAAAATAAAGATATAAATAAAAAGGACGGCTGAATCACTAGTGTGACTTCCTAATACCCAAGTGGGATCAAGCCTATGTAGTTCTAAGATCAAGTTTTGCATCATCATGGAAACAACACATAAATAAAAGTATCTTTTGGATTTGAACTTTTACTTAGTGAAAACCATTCAAAGTTCTATCGAGATTCTTTGGTGAACGAATCTTGAACCAAGTATCCCTTAATGATAAAACCGGAACAATCACACATGTTGTATTCCTTAGTTAGAGTGTTCTGTATTGCTCAGCACATTAATGGCCATGTGCTTAAATCCTAGCTCATGAGTCTACTTAGAAAGCAGTCTTACTTTCCCAGGAAACATGTAACAACCCAGAATTTTGGGGGAAATTTAAAAATTTATTTTAAGTTATTTTAATGAGTTTTTGATATTTGAAATTATTTATTTTAAATAATAACGACCAAAATTCTATTTTAATCGAAGTTAAAATGAATAAATTTTATTTAATTATAAAAGGAGTTTAAAGCAGCGCTGCAGTTTGAAAATTTGATTTTGAACTTTGACTGACTGTACAGGATTCAAAATAAATCAGATTTGAGTGAAACAAAAAATATTTAAATCTGTTTAATCATATCTTTCTAACGAATTTGAAAAATTGAAATTTCACTTTAGAAATAATAACTTATGTCCAGTTTAAAAATTAGAAAAGTCGCTGTAGAATTTAATTATATTTTAATATAATATTTAGCCCTTAAAAATAGTCATTTTTCAAACAGTCTCAGAATTCGACGAAATTAGTTTTGTTAGGACCGTATCGTCATAACAAAGCCAAATATAATTTTTTTGTAATTTTAGAGTCTGTATGTGACCCTGGTAATTTAAAATGTACGTTCAAATTTAATAATTAAAAGACTTATAATTAAATTTAGAGAAAAACATATCGTAACAGCCGAATTGGGTTACGAAACATATTCCATTGTGTCCGGGATGGAGGTTTTTTGCTAGCGGTGTCACTCGTTGGGTTTGATTTGGAGTTAATAGCGATAGAGAAAAAAATGAAATTAAAAAAGGAAGGGTATACAGTATAAAATACGCTTATATATATCATACGTATAAACCCCAATACACCGTATTCTTCTCAGCCGCCTCCCTCAAAATCAATGGCGAAGAACACACCGAATTTCCCCCTTTAATATTTCTCAATCCACTTATCGATTCAAGGTAGATATAGGAAGAATTCTATAGAGATTCTCGAGATCTCTGATTCTATACGGGTTTGATCCCCTTTCGTTGCACCTCCACCACGATCAACGAGCCCAAACTCGCGCTGTTCATTGGCAAAGCTCCACCTTGGGCGGCGTGCGAGCTGGACAAAAGGGGGAGGTTCGGGGGCGCCTTCCTGAGCCTGTCGGCGTGGATACATCAGATCGAACTCAAGTGCTTAAAATTTCAAACGAAATCAAAACCTAGGTTTCGATCAAAGTAGCAAATACTGTCGGCCTTGGGTCTGAGTTAAGAAGAAGGGGTATTTCTTGTTTTATTTATTTAATTAATTAATTTAAATTATCACCAACACATAAATGATCGTATCTCGTTCGTTTCTTATTAGAATCGAACGAAACTGAAAGCATTGGACTCGTATGGATCAGATCTACGCTATGAAGGTAACTAGATCTGAAACAGAGCAAATCAAGATTTGAGGAAAATTTCAAATCTGAATTGATTGGTGAGATTTCTATATTTAAAAATAATTAAAATATAATTATTTCTCGTATTTAAATTTAATGTGTCTATGTTGATCTATGACGTATGATATTGCTATAGGTGGTTATTCGTGATTGGATTTGGTATTGTTGAATTCTGTTTTGTTGATATGTTGATTTAACGGATTATTTTTGTTGAAACAAAAATATTATATTTGTTGAAACAAAATAGAAAATAAAAACAAAATATTCATTTTGTTGAAATTAGAAGCGACAAAATAAAATGTCATTTGTGATGTGTTAGAATTACCAAATATAAAAATACCATTTTTATTGTTAGGATTGTAAAATAAGAATATCATTTTTATGTTATATTAGAATAAAAGGATCATGCCATGTTAATTAGAAATGTCGTTTGTTTAGAATAAATTCATGTGAATTAGAATTCTCTTTTATTTTGTCACTGGAAATGTTAAAAACATCACTTATGTTAATAATGTTAACAACATTATTTTTGGTTAGAATTCTTACATTAGATTATAAACCTCACTGTGTTAGAAGTCTTATATTAGAATTAAATAAACATTTTTGTTTATGACATGAACATTAGAGAAGATAAGGAAATTAATATCATATTTTTATTTGTGACATGTAAATCATTAGAAATGAAGGAACAATAAAAAAATTAAATTACATTTTTATGGTAGTGTAATTCATTAGAAAAGAATGACAATAGAAATTACATTCTTATTTAATGTAATTAAAGAAGAAGAAAACATTCATTTTTGTTTATAGTAAAAAGAAAACATTCATCTTTATTTGTGATAAGAAGAAAATTTACATTTTCCTTAATATGATAAGATAAAAGAAAATTTACATCTTTCTTAATGTAAATTAAAAAGAAGATTTTGTCACTAAAAAGATTAATTACATTTTTATGTAATAATAAAGATAAAATTTTGTCATTGAAATGAAAATTACATTTTTATGTAATTAAGAAGTTAAGATTTTGTCATTAAAATTATATTTTAATGTAATTAAAAAAAAGATGAGATCTTTACACCGTAATGTTAATTTCATTTTTAATGTAACTAAAAAGAAGATTTTTACTTTGTAATAAAAATTACATTTTTAATGTAATTAAAAAGATGAGGATTTTACACTGTGATGTTAATTACATTTTTAATGTAATTAAAAAGGATATTTTTGACATTTTAACCACAATTACATTTTTAATGTAATTGGGAAAATGAAGATTTTTGCACCATAAGAACAAGTACATTTTAAATGTAATTAAAGGATGAAATTTTGACGCTGCAAAAAAAAAATTGATTACATCTTTATAGAATAAAAAGTTAGGCTTTGAAACCGATGTATTAATTTTATTTGTAGTTATTGTAAAGAAAAGGAGTTTGAAATATTAATTACATTTCTAATGTAATTAAAAGAAGGAATTTTCAATGTAATTATAAGAATGTGACTAAAAGAATAAAATTTAACGTTGAAATATAATTTACATTTTTTTTATTATGTAAATAAAAGAATAAAAGACATGAAATTTATACCGTATGAAAATTTCATTTTTATGAAATTAAAAGACATGAAATTTATACTGTATAGAAAATTATATTTTTATGCAATTAGAAGGCATGAAATTTATACCGCATAAATAGAATTAAATTTTTATTTGTAATTACAGAAATAGAATTTATATGTAAAATAGAATCACATTTTTATATGTAAGTTAAGAGTGAGGATTTGCATTAAAAATAAAACTACAATTCTATATGTAATTAAAGAATAGAATTTTACACTGTAAATTGAAATAAAAGATTTAACATGTAATTTTAATTACATTTTTAATGTAATTAAAAAGTAGAATTTGATGTTGTAATTAAAATCACATTTTTGTATGTAGTTAAAGAATAGGAATTTGTATGGTAAATAAAATATTGATTATAGAAATTTTGCGATGCTATTTTATTTCTATTTCTTATGTAAACAAAATGAACATATTTAAGGTGAGAACTTTGTTCACATTTTCCATGTAACTAAAATGAACGCATCTATAGTGAAATTTTATTCACATTTCTTTTGTGAATAAAAAGAATAAATTTAGCGATGAAATTTTATTCACATTTCTTATGTGGATAAAAAGGACAAATTTTGCAATCACATTTTGCTTACATTTTATGTTTAGAATAAGGAATAGTAAACTATTTGCATCTAGGAAAATAAATAAGAAAAGGAATAAAAAAGAAGAGGAGAAAGAAAACATTTATTCACATGTAGTGTAAATAAATAAGAAAAAGAGATGTTTTTAATGACATTTTCTGTGCATTAAGAAGAATGAATTGAAAGTTACATTTTAATGATTGTGCGCTGTTTGTTTGGTTGATTCATTGCTCTTATATGTTAATGACCTGTAGTTTCGTTGGAATGAAAATGAACTATTTTTATCAAAATAAAAAAATAGTGGTAAATAATAATGTATGAAATAATTTAAATGATAATTATATGAAGATTATTTGAAAAGACCGAGTTATACTCATTTCAAATAATCATACGATGTTTTAAATGGAAGAATTGAAGACGGCGATTGAAGACCGACGATCTTCACATCGAATGGGTAACTAGTGTTGAGGCCCTTGATTGATTTTCTCCCAAGACGGGGCTAAGATGGTAGTTATCCGGACGTAGTGTTGATTTGTACGGATTTGGCTTTCGCCCAGACCTAGAGCATAAGCTTATAAATGGATGTGTGTCTGACGTTGAATTTTGTTCTATGTAAATTGATTTCTGTTAATATACGACCGTTGGTGGCGGAGAATTTATTCTCTTGCTCAACACCTTTAGAGGTTGTGTATTAATAGTTATCAATCGCATGGCGTGAATTGTCAACGTGGCACGCTAAGATGAAGATGATCAAGGCTTTGTTGAAAAGCAGGCCTTGTGGTATGACGTGACTTCGCGAATCTCACAACCCGGTATGAACCTAAAACTAGAGAAAGGAAACCAGGGAACTGGACATATGTTAGTTTCTAGCTAAAAGTTGTGTCAGGTTTTTACACGGTCTGGCATTTTACTTATGTGGATGATGGACGACGAGGCCTCGGATATGACATGGAGTCCTTAGTGGCTCATATTTATGCCCCAAAGGGCAGGCTAACATATAGTTTACGGTATTGCCATTCAACGATGGATGACCGGCCCTGCTGATCCAAGGTGCAGTTGCGACTGTATCCTGAGGCTGGGGCTAGACAGTCTCGAACTCGGTAAGGACTATCTTTTTCCTTGGTTCATGATGGAAACCCAACTTCCAATACGAAACTTTACGGTTTTAGTTGTAGAACCTAGTATGGCGACATGATATTATGGTACCCATGCCATCTAGGATTGATACATTTATATTTGAAATTTATTTCTACATTATGCACTTATATAGTATGAAAGAGAACTTTCGCTTATCAAGCATGTTTAATCATCATAAGGTAAAACTCTATCCTTTGGTTTGTGTTGCGTTGTGTGATGGGACCTGAGTCTTATGATGATTTCATTTTTCTAAAAAGCATTGCGTTGTTTAACGATTTACTTTAATTTATGAACGACAATTCATTGGAGTAAACCCGTTCCGCGTTAGCTGCGTGGTCCTTGGATTTGTCTTATTGTTATTAGTGAAATTAGTTAATAATCCTCACACCAGTCCCATGACTGACTCGTAGTTTGTTTCACCTTGTAAACTCGGGTGCCCTCTTTTCCACACGGGAAGTCGAGTAGCTTTTTGCAGATATTTATCTTTTGAGCAGGATTCTGGATCGAAGCCTAAAGCTGTGTCCAGAGCATAGTTGTCTTCCGCTGCCTTAGTTATTTTATTAGCGCTGCAATGTATTAAAATATTGTAATTTATCTTCCGCTGTAATTTTATTCGCTATACTCTGATGTAACATTATTATAATGTTTATAAAAGTCTGCTGTTATTGTTCTGATGTGTTTTAGCCCAAAGTAAGCGTATCCGGCGATTTCCCGCAAGGGCGATTTTCGGGTCGTTTCAAAGCAGCTTGATTTCCATACTCATATAGGTAAGTCACTTACGGTGTTTCTACGAGACACCTTTTAGGGTTTCTAGACTTATTAAGGATATTTATCCATCCTTTGTTCATGCAGAATCCAACACTAAATATTATGAGATTATTGATTTAGTGTTCCATAATCATTTCCTTAACTTGTTGGTACCCATTGAACTTTGTCTACCCTTTTCAAGACACAAGTTGGGTTTCTGTTAAGGATGATCAATCTTCATTCACAGACCTTAGTCCCATTTCTTTTGACTTTATAGAAACCATGGCCTTTGGAAGACTCTTCGCAAGTAGGTCAGCCAAATTTTTTCTTTGTTTCTATGTAGTCAACAGTTATAACTCCACTTTTGAGTAACTGTCTCACCATTTAATGTCTTAGACTCACATGTCTAGACTTCCCATTACATGTCTTATTAGAGACATTATATATCGTTGCTTGATTATCACAGTTAATTAAAACTACTGGAGATGGCTTCTTCCATAATGGGATTTCTACTAACAAATTTCTAAGCCATTCCGCTTCTTTACATGCGTCTGCTAATGTAACTAATTCTGACAACATAGTTGAATCAGATATACAGGTCTGCTTCTTGGAAGCCCAAGAAACGGCAGCGCCTCCTAATGTAAATATCCAACCAGTCGTAGACTTGGATTTGGATTCTACATTGTTCCAGGTTGCATCACTATATCCTTCTATTACAGCAGGATATCCTTTATAAGATAAACCATAGCTTATGGTTCACTTCAAATAAGCTACGACTCTGGAAATGGCTTTTCAGTGTTCGAAACCTGGATTACTCGTAAATCGACACAATCACTTATAACATGTGCGATATCTGGTCTAGTGCAATGCATAACATACATAAGACTTCCGATAATATTGGAATATTCTAATTGAGAAATGGTACGTCTAGTGTTCTTTTCTAATTTTATACTTGGATCTAAAGGAGTTGGTGCTGGTTTGTCACTATAGTGATCATACTTCTTTAGGAACTTCTCAATGTAATGAGATTGAGTTAGTAATAACTCCCCAGTTTTCCTAATGATTTTAATTCATAAATTAAATCAGCCTCTCCCAGATCTTTCATATGAAATTTAAAAGATAGAAACTTTTTAGTTTCATTCACACATGATATATTGGAACCAAATATCAGCATGTCATCAACGTATAAACATATTATAACATAACCGTTGTTATCCGATTTGCTATAGATACATTTATCTGCATCATTAACAATGAATTCAAATGACAGTGCAACTTTATCAAACTTCTCATGCCATTGCATGGGAGCTTGCTTCAGGCCATAAAGAGATTTAACTAACTTACAAACTTTCGTTTCTTGGCCTGGGGTTATGAAACCTTCAAGTTGTTCCATGTATATCTCTTCTTCTAAATCTCCATTTAGAAAAGTTGTCTTTACATCCTTTTCATGTATGACCAAGTTATGAATTGTTGCAAGTGTTATTAAACAGCATATCGAAGATATGCTAGCCAATGGAGTATATGTATCAAAATAATCAACTCTATATCTTTGTTTATATCCCTTAGCAACTAATCTGGCTTTAAATTTATCAATGGATCCATTTGTATTCAACTTTTTCTTGAATATCCATTTACATCCCATTGGTTTAGCATCAGGAGGTAAATCGCTTAAAACCCAAGTTTGGTTTAACATTATGGAATTCATTTCATCATCGATAGCCTCTTTCTAGAAATTAGAATCTCTAGAACTCATAGCCTCAGAATAAGTTTTGGAATCATCATCGACGTTCATTACATATCTTGTTACATTAAGGACTTCGTCCTTATCGCCTTCTACAAGATATGTTATGAAGTCAGGACCATAATCCTTCTCTATTCTTGCTCTTTTACTTCTCCTATGTTCAATATTATCATCTGGTACTGACACTTCTTGCTGTTTTGAGCAGGAGCATATTCATCGTCATTTGTATCAATAGTCTCAGTTGGTTCTGGACTAGATGATCTTAATGGATTCTCAATAGTTTGATTTTCAAAAAATTCTACATCTACAGATTCTATGACTTATAAGGTATCAAGCACTACACCAAAACAGGCGATTGCCAACGAGTATAACCGTCGCAAACAATTTCCGCAACACTTATTAGCATTGCTACGGGGGCGTGGCAATGTAGTAGCAACGCTTATAAGCGTTGGTAGATTTTCTGTGCCAACGCTTATAAGCGTTGGTATATTTTCTGTCCCAACGCTTATAAGCGTTGGTATATTTTCTGTCCCAACGATTATAAGCGTTGGTAGATTTTCTCTACCAACGCTTATTAACGCTGGTAGATTTATGTTTGCGACGCTTATACATGTTGCAATATATTTGTTCGCAACGCCTATACATGTTACAAAATTGTAATTCACAACAAATATAAATTTCAATAAAAACAGAAATATGTATTAACAACTTGCATATTCTAACATTAATAGTCAATTAATAACCAACATAACGATAATATAGATGATATTTAATATGAACCAAAAACTAATATTAAACTCAATGCATACTAATGGATAACATTCATAATCACATAGCGATATAGAATATCAGTTAACAATAAACAAGCACAATACATAATTAAGATGTCAAACTCAATACATAATTAGTTTGCTAAATTCAATACATAAATTAGATCCTACAAATACCGAATACGAAACTCTGGCCATATAACGAAGCCTCCATCTGAAAATTCGCATAACTTGTACATTCCATTTTGAGGACCATCATAAATTGGTGCATCCGGTTCAAGAACTTCAACAACCCAAATTACTTTCTCTATATTCGGTACCACTTTCCTAAAATGACAAATTGTTTGTGTTCCAAGATAACCTCTTGCTACCTCCTTCTCTAGATCATTGGACAATAGCATTACGTATTTCTTTTCCATTGTAGAAGAATGAAGATCATTAAGTGACACATTTGGAGTAACGGTTACATTATTGATTATAGGAGGATCCCTTAAATTAGAAGCACCTTCTGTATGAGGAGTAGTACTTGAAGGACTTGCAATAATTTTTTCTTGCAAAGTAGGTATAAATTTCATAAAAGTTGAAGTAATTGAATTGATGGCCTTATCAACTTGAGTAGCTACTTGCCTTTCTATCTCCAATTTCCAAACGGACAAATCCACGGCTTGTTTTTTATCAGCTACAGCTTTTACAGCTCGAGCCACCTTTACTTGTTTTAAAGAAGAAGTAGAACTAATTGCTCGACAATAATTTTTCTTCATGTCGGAACCAAAAACTTCTGCAATTGGATCATTATCAAGATCATCTACTGCGCCACTAGAACTACCATCCAATTTTCTCTTTTCTTCCGCTGCCTCTAGAAGTGCCTGCATTAATTGAATATCACATTAAATTGAAAATTTCAGTTTCTTGTTAAAAAACAGAAAAACATGAGTTTACATCTCGCACAAAATAATATAAACTTGTAGGCATGGAGTGATCAATAATACGGCTCAGAAAAACTGAGCCACAGGCTCAGCAAAACTGAGCCATAGGCTCAGTTTTTGTTGAGCCACGGGCTCAGAAAAACTGAGTCGTAAGGCTCAGTTTTGCTGGGCCACAAGGTTCAGCAAAACAGAGCCTAATGGCTCAGATTTGTTGAGCCACAGGCTCAGCAAAACTGAGCCTAATGGCTCAGAAAAAGCTGAGCCACAGGCTCAGTTTTCGCTGAGCCGTGGCTCAGATTTGCTGAGCCCGTGGCTCAGCAAAACTGAGCCACACAGGCTCGGTTTTCGCTGAGCCATGGCCCAGTTTTGCTGAGCCACATGCTCAGCAAAACTTAGCCTAATGGCTCAGCAAAACTGAGCCTAATGGCTCAGATTCGCTGAGCCGTGGCTCAGAATCGCTGAGCCTGTGGCTCAGCAAAACTGAGCCACACAGGCTCGGTTTTCGCTGAGCTGTGCCCCAGTTTTGCTGAGCCACAGGCTCAGCAAAACTGAGCCTAATGGCTCAGCAAAACTGAGCCTAATGGCTCAGCAAAACTGAGCCTAATGGCTCAGATTCGCTGAGCCGTGGCTCAGAATCGCTGAGCCTGTGGCTCAGCAAAACTGAGCCACACAGGCTCGGTTTTCGCTGAGCCACAGGCTCAGCAAAACTGAGCCTAATGGCTCAGAAAAAACAGAGCCACAGGCTCAGCAAAACTGAGCCTAATGGCTCAGAATCGCTGAGCCGCAGGCTCAGCAAAACTGAGCCACACAGGCTCGGTTTTCGCTGAGCCACAGGCTCAGCAAAACTGAGCCTAATGGCTCAGAAAAAACAGAGCCACAGGCTCAGTTTTCGCTGAGTCGTGGCTCAGATTTGCAGAGCCACAGGCTCAGCAAAACTGAGCGTAATGGCTCAGAAAAACTAAGCCACAGGCTCAGTTTTTGCTGAGCCACAGGCCCAGCAAAACTGAGCCTTGTGGCTCAGCAAAACTGAGCCTAAAGGCCCAGAAAAAACAGAGCCACAGGCTCAGTTTTCGCTGAGCCGTGGCTCAGATTTGCAGAGCCACAGGCTCAGCAAAACTGAGCCACAGGCTCAGTTTTTGCTGAGCCACAAGCTTAGCCAAACTAAGCCTTGTGGCTCAGCAAAACTGAGCCTAATGGCTGAGAAAAAACAGAGCCACAGGCTCAGTTTTCGCTGAGCCGTGGCTCAGATTTGCAGAGCCACAGGCTCAGCAAAATTGAGCCTAATGGCTCCGATTTGCTGAGCCGAAGGCTCAGCAAAACTGAGCCTTGTGGCTCAGCAAAACTGAGCCTAATGGCTCAGAATCGCTGAGCCTGTGGCTCAGCAAAACTGAGCCACACAGGCTCGGTTTTCGCTGAGCCACAGGCTCAGCAAAACTGAGCCTTATGGCTCAGCAAAACTGCGCCTAATGGCTCAGAAAAAACTGAGCCATAGGCTCAGTTTTCGCTGAGCCATGGCTCAGATTTGCAGAGCCACAGGCTCAGCAAAACTGAGCCTAATGGCTCAGAAAAACCGAGCCTTGTGGCTCAGCAAAACTGAGCCTAATGGCTCAGAAAAACCGAGCCTTGTGGCTCAGCAAAACTGAGCCTAATGGCTCAGAAAAAACTGAGCCACAGGCTCAGATTTCGCTGAGCCGTGGCTCAGATTTGCTGAGCCACAGGCTCGGTTTTCGCTGAGCCGTGGCTCAGTTTTCGCTGAGTCGTGGCTCAGTTTGCCTCAGCTCAGTTTTGCTGAAAGCACGTACCAAAAGCACATACGTTTAACTATGAATTACAGTTGACAACACATGGTAGTAATTTAAAAGATGAATGGCATATAAATATGAATAAAATGGGATATATGCTCAAACCGATGTACTAACTTAACTATGAAGTAGTGTAACACTGGAAAAAATAGTGCTTGTGAAAAAGTAATATATATGCAAACCTACATATGTTTCCGCAGCACATGGTAGTACTTCTCCCGATTTTCTTTTATGTCCAGCCTTCCAAATCGTCGTTCGTGAAATATTTGCTTCTGGATTGGCTACGACCTACAAGAAATATCAAAGTTGACAACACATAGTTAATATAACATTCTACAAACAACATTTACGAAAGATAATTTTATTACCATTTCATGGTGCACTCTATGGTAAGGTTTCCTTCCTAGAGTATGAGTGATTTTGTTTTTCGCTTTGTTGTTTGCATTTTTTTTACATTGCTCCATCTTTTCATTCGTATACTCAATATCAAGGAACTTTTCCCACCATACTCTATCTATATCATTTGGACATCTATCAATGGCAAGACGTTTAGGAATCATAGTGTTATCAACTTTAAGAAGACTTTTTCTTAATGTTGACTTCATTGATCTATAGTACGGTGGGAAATGTTTCTCTAATAACGGTCGAGCTATGGTAGGATCTACATCCATGTCAAATTCTTCCTATCACGAGGAAAAAAAATCATGAACCAATCAAATATATCATAATTTAAACTTGATAGTGAAATTGATATGAGTGAAAATACCAAAAGCCCTTCCCATAGTTTATCCTTGTATAAGCTATCTACGGCCCTCCATTCTTTGTAGCCAACGGGTATATGACAACGGATTAACTCACCACAACGTGTACTCCATTTAGCTGAATCTTCCCCTATTGCACCCTCAACACCAACCGTTATAAAGTACTTTTTACCTTTGGGTGGTTGAAGTTCAATAGTCTCTGTTGTACTTAAATTTGCATTTGCGCTAAAATCGTTTGTCATTTTAATGAAAAATCTACATTAAAAAACAAACAAAATGTAAAGTTAACATAACACGTGAAAGATACTTGCAAGACATGAATTAACGAAACAAACTGGCAATAGTTTCAAAAGACATCAATAAAAGAAAATCATACATTTCAAAGCACAACACAATTGTACAATACATCAATTAAGGTTAATGCATGATCAAAACAAGCAAAATACATGCAAAATATTTTCAATCAACATGTTGATTTCGATTGAATACATTTCAATAATGGTTCTAAATTTGGTTGTTCTTTCAAAATAGATTGATTTGTTGTTGGTACTTCATAATCATCTATGTTATCCATTATGCGTTTAGGAGAGCGTCGAACAATGGACCAGTCCGAATTTTGTGTATTTATGATGTAAAATACTTGACTTGCTTCAGACGCGAGAATAGCAGGCTCATCATATTCTCCATCGGTATTCTTGAGCTTCTTTAAGTTTACCATTAACAAATTTGTATCCGGGCAAACTTTACAACCATTTGTCTTATCTGCACCATTCACCCAATCACAATAGAATACCACATGTTGAAAATCATAGTAATAAACTTCCATGATCTCTCTAATAACACCATACCAAGTAGTATCATCATCCATAGGATTTAAATCTTTTGAACTTGCAACAAATGTAGTGATCGCATCCATACAGACACCACTATCTTGCGTTGAAATGCTATCGTCGTAATGTTGAGGAGAGAATGTATAGCCGTTCACTCTATACTTAAGAAAAGTTTTGACTTCCCACTTTGGACCATTGACATACAACCATAACATTGTGTTCATGCATTTTTCGTCCACTAACTGTTAAGAATTAACAAAATTAATAGAATAACATTAGCTAAGAAGAAATACATTGCTCTCAAGTAAGTATAGCACACCTTATTGTATAGCCAATCAACAAATTCAGATTGGACTACTACTTCTGCTTTTGTGATAGTTTTCCTTTTACCACGAAGACCGTCTTCTAAAGATAAGCGGTATGAACTGCAAATTCAATATTGTGATAAATATATATTTGTATATTGTTGACTAAATTTGATATACGTATTGAAAAAGGTGAAAATGTATGACCTGTAGTATTCATCTCGTTCCGGTATATCAACTCTAAATAGTAACCATCGTCGAACCTGTGATCGTTGCACTCTAGATAATTTTAACGGTTTACCTTCAACGATGGAACGCTCATATATATCATCACTATTCTCATCTAAAAAGGATGCTTGTTTAGAGCTATGATTTCCATCACGTGGATTTGGCATATATTCCATTGCGTATCGAACTGATTCTGAAACAAGGTATGCTTCAGAAATAGATCCTTCTATATACCTTTTGTTACTAGGTATGTTTTTGCAATCTTTCATAGCCCTAGCACACAAAAATTAATATGCATACTTACAGTTAGTTACTTCATAACCCTTAGGTAAAATAATTTGAATGCAAAAACAATATTTACCTTTCAAATGGATATATCCATATATAATTCGATGGTCCACAAAGAAGAGCTTGATCTACTAAATGTACCATCAAATGGATGCTTATATCAAAAAAAATCCGTTGAAACGTAGTGTGCCAACACGCATAATGCTTCAGCAATCATATCTTTAGCCGCTTGCACATGTTCTCGAACAAGAACTTTTGAACATATTATGTTGAAGTACAAGCTTACTTGTAAAAGCGCTCGTCTTAAATCACGACACTTTGGATATGCATGTTGAACCATGATAGGAAGCAAATATTGGATGAGAATATGATAATCATATGTCTTTTTAATTTGCAAACCGGGTGGTTGAAGACAAATAAGACCGTGTAACTTAGTTGCAAGACATGATGGAAGTTTTGCATCTTTAAGAACTTGACAATATTGCAACTTGTGATCCTTATCAAAAGCAAGTTTAGAAGATTGCTTTCCTTTGTTAAAAATAAAGTTGATGAGATGTTCAACAACATTTTTTTCAGTATGCATCACATCAATAGTATGACGAACTTTATGATTGCTCCAATAATCCAAGTCAAACAAAATTGACTTCTTATACCACGCCGGCCTTCCTTCCTCATCGACAAGACAATCTACATTACCATAAGCTTCAGAAATTAATCACTTTTTGCTTGGTGGTATCTTGCCATGAATATATTTGACACGCTCAAGCTTTTCTAAAAGAGGCGAGCCTCTTAGACGAGTTGGAGGCTCTTTATATTCAACATCCCTATACCATCCGTGTTTTAATGCTCTATATGGATGATCATTCTTCAAAAACCTTCTATATTTTGAATAGATGGTATTGTTGCCGATGTACTCTGATTCTGTCTCGGTAGCACAGACAGGACACGCTTTATAACCATGAGTCACACAACCTGATAAGTTACCCAAAGCTGGTAAATCATGAATTCCCCATAGTAATATTGCTTTCATATTGAAAAATTCTTGCTTGTCTGTGTCAAAAACAGACGCTCCTTCGTCCCAAAGATGTTTTAATTCATCGACAAGAGGTTCCAAGTATACATCAATGTCCTGACTTAGTGCTCTTGGTCCGGGAATTAAAATACTCAACATTTGAAATTGTGATTTCATACACAACGAAGGGGGTAGGTTATAAGGTATCATATAAACAGGCCAACAACTATAACTATTGGAGAGAACGCCATTTGGATTAAACCCATCCGTAGAAATACCAAGCCAAACATTGCGTCCTTCAATAGCAAATTCTGGCCACCGACTTTTAACTGATCTCCATTCAGCTGAATCTATAGGATGTCGCATGGAATTCCAAGATGGTGTAGCTTTCTTGTGCCATTGCATTTTACGAGCTATCCATGGTATAGTGTACAATCTACTTAATCTTGGACTTATAGGAAAGTATCTTAAAACTTTTCTTGGTTCTTTCGTTAACTTGACCTCCCCTAACACTGTTTTTTTAGTTTTGTACCTTGTTTTATGGCACACAGGACATTCTTTCGCATCAACATTTTCTTTCCAAAATAATATACAATCATTGACACAAGCATGCATATGCTTCACCTCCATTCCCAAATCCTTTATTATTTTCTTCATCGTGGGATACTTGTCAGGTAAATTATTTTCTTTTGGAAGCCAACATTTTAATCGCTTCAACAACTCAGTCACACTATTTCCCGACCAGTTAAATTCTTTTTTAAGGTTCTGAAGCTCAACAATTACACCTAATGTTGTAATCCCCTCTTCGCAAGAAGAATAAAGTTTTTCATTTGCTTTGTCTGCGTATTTTTTGTGCTTTTCTCCAAAGTAAGAATGATAATTGTCTGTATTTGTCTGTTGAACTTCCCCTTCGCCGCTAGCTTGTGGCATATTATGCACTCCAAAAGCATCGTCTATGAGATTTCTAAGAGCTCCCTCTACACAATGGTCGGTTTGAATTTGATCTTGGATAAGGGGATCTGAAATAATATTTTTTGTATGATTCATCCCCGTGTTATTGTTGCTCATCTCTCCATGGAAAAACCATCTATTATATGTTTTAATCATACCATGAATGATTAAGTGTTTCTCAACGCTTTCTAGTGAGAGCTTCTTAGAGTTCTTGCACTTAATACATGGGCAGGTGCAAATTTCAACATCGCGAGATGAGTGATTCTTCACAAAACTAATGAAGTCTCGAACGCCTTGCTTATATTCTTCAGTATTTCTATAGGGACTTTTAATCCACTCTCTTGAACTTGAGTTAGAAATAAATCCACCAACTGGAAATAAGTAGATGATCAATGAGTTAGACACATGATACTTTGCTATTGGAAATAAGTAAATGAGCAGTGAGTCAAACATAATAAAGTTCCAACACAGGCTCGGTTTTGTGAATCGCTGAGCCGTGGCTCAGAATCGCTGAGCCTATGGATATGTTTAATACATTGGTTGCTGAGCCTTTTTTTTACGAAATGGAGTTTCTGCCATCACTCGACTACCTTGTCCAGCTATTGCTCATCAGTATTCACCTTCTCTTTGCAGCCTCTGTGTTGTAGAAAGGTTGAAGAAAAAAATAATGCTCACAGTATGAAGATCTTAAACAACAAATAAATTTGAACAACATGTAAGATGCTTCAGTTTTATTTACAAACCTTGGAACCATTTATAAGATCTTACAATTTTCGTTAAAACATGACTCATATGGAATCATCTGTAATTCATTAGCAAGAAGAAACAAAGTAAATTTAATGCTATTGAAAGGAATCATCCAGGTAATAACATGTGGCATTGAAATTGAAGCAAGGGAAAAGTTGCCTTGTGTTGATTTAATTTCTAAGGAAAAAAAACAATACAGCTAAAGCAAAGTCTAAAAATATATCTCACTTCACGATACTCTATAGTGATGAGCAAAATAAGCAAGCCTGAGAGAACTTAAATGTTAACAGTGTGAATAAAACTGAAATAAATGAATAGTTTGGTCATATTGGTGAGATGAGATTCAAAGTTGCAAAAAAATGTGCATGGAACTAAATAGAACAACAAAAGAGCACGTGAAAACCCATTGCTCTACATGGTAATTCCTTCCCTAATTTATTGTAGGTATCTCACGTTCAGATTTATTTTCAGCCCCAAATTATGTTCTACTTGTCATAAATATATATATGGTGTCAACAATACTAACTGAACCATAATCTACTTAATTACAAATTGAGTATTACACAAACATGAGTGATAATTGAGGCTACATATAAAAGTGGAATAATATGGTAACTAATTAGGAAAACACAACATCAAGTTTATCAATTAAGTTCATTCAAACAAATGATTGTCAAAAAACCAAAACTAAAAAAAAAAAAAAAACAGAATACATCTTTTTACATGCACTGACTGTATACTTATACGGATTATTATTCATTTTAAAAATTAACTCAAGTAAGACTACATTTAAATGAACGAAGACTAATGGGCGCATTAATTTAGGCATCTCACATTCAAGCATAACGCTTCTTAAGATTACTACATTTTTAATTGATCAATCATTACATGCATAGCCATCATGAATGCATAATCACATGTTTAAACTCATGTACACTCGTATAAGTAGTCATACAATTTATACTACCTACTACTTCAATGTTTCTAGCAGGCATATTGTCTATATAATCAAATTTATAGCCTAAGAACTACAGGGTACTTTTTATTTGGTCGAAGAACTACAGAAAGGTTGAGCGGGAGCTGCTTTGGGTTTCAAGTCACAGAAACCTTCATTTGAATTACAATTCAAAAGAATGATGTAAAATAACATTTATTATTCATTTTTCTTGAAAATGATAAGTAGAACATTATATGACATGAAGCCAGAAAAGTAAAATTAGGTGGCTATGAGTTAGTATGAAAATGAATTATACGTTGAAATCTTTTATTGAACTTAGCCTAATAGCTCAGAAAAAACAGAGCCACGGGCTCAGTTTTCGCTGAGCCGTGGCTCAGATTTGCAGAGCCACAGGCTCAGCAAAACTGAGCCTAATGGCTCAGAAAAACTGAGCCACAGGTTCAGTTTTTGCTGAGCCACAGGCTCAGCAAAACTGAGCCTTGTGGCTCAGCAAAACTGAGCCTAATGGCTCAGAAAAAACAGAGCCACAGGCTCAGTTTTCGCTGAGCCGTGGCTCAGATTTGCTGAGCCGCAGGCTCAGCAAAACTGAGACTTGTGGCTCAACAAAACCGAGCCTTGTGGCTCAGCAAAACCGAGCCTTGTGGCTCAGCAAAACTGAGCCTAATGGCTCAGAATCGCTGAGCCGTGGCTCATAATCACTGAGCCTGTGGCTCAGCAAAACTGAGCCACACAGGATCGGTTTTCGCTGAGCCACAGGCTCAGCAAAACTGAGCCTAATGGCTCAGATTTGCTGAGCCACAGGCTCAGCAAAACTGAGCCTTGTGGCTCAGCAAAACTGAGCCTAATGGCTCAGAAAAAACAGAGCCACAGGCTCAGTTTTCGCTGAGCCGTGTCTCAGATTTGCAGAGCCACAGGCTCAGCAAAACTGAGCCTAATGGCTTAGAAAAACTGAGCCACAGGCTCAGTTTTTACTGAGCCACAGGCTCAGTTTTTGCTGAGCCACAGGCTCAGCAAAACTGAGCCTAATGGCTCAGAAAAAACTGAGCCACAGGCTCAGTTTTCGCTGAGCCGTGGCTCAGATTTGCAGAGCCACAGGCTCAGCAAAACTGAGCCTTGTGGCTCAGCAAAACTGAGCCTAATGGCTCAGAAAAAACTGAGCCACAGGCTCAGTTTTCGCTGAGCCGTGGCTCAGATTTGCTGAGCCGTGGCTCAGATTTGCTGAGCCAAAGGCTCGGTTTTACATGCACTGACTGTATACTTATATGGATTATTATTCATTTTAAAAATTAACTCAAGTAAGACTAAATTTAAATGAACGAAGACAAATGGCCGCATTAATTTAGGCATCTCACATTCAAGCATAATGCTTCTTAAGATTACTACATTTTTATTTGATCAATCATTACATGCATAGCCATCATGAATGCATAATCACATGTTTAAACTCATGTACACTCGTATAAGTAGTCATACAATTTATATTACCAACTACTTCAATGTTTCTAGCAGGCATATTGTCTATATAATCAAATTTATAGCCTAAGAACTACAGGGTACTTTTTATTTGGTCGAAGAACTACAGAAAGGTTGAGCGGGAGCTGCTTTGGGTTTCAAGTCACAGAAACCTTCATTTGAAATAAAATTCAAAAGAATGATGTAAAATAACATTTATTATTCATTTTTCTTGAAAATGATAAGTAGAACATTATATGACATGAAGCCAGAAAAGTAAGATTAGGTGGCTATGAGTTAGTATGAAAATGAATTATACGTTGAAATCTTTTATTAAAATTCTTTTATATAGTCATGATTCCCATGATTAAAAAGCTAGCGCTTGGGGTACTTCAGCCATGCACATGCACATCATCCAACACCTAATTTGAGATAGTTTTATAGGGCCAAGACCCCAAAACTTATGCCGCTTTTGTCTCAATTTCTATGCTAAACGAAACTGCAGACTAATTCAGTGCTTTATTAAGAAAAACAACTATAGAAAAACCATAACATCATTTTCTTGTTAGTCCTTGAATACTTAAATATCAACACAATGTCACTGAAAGTCCATGTGGAACTAAATTAAACTTGAAACAAAGACCTTTTAAATAAATTAGTCATGTGTATAGTATGATTATATAGAAAATATTTGAATAATTCATCCCACTTTAAATACAAATTATATGGAATACAAATACTTGAATTCAAAGCAATCAAACAAAAAAATAAGTTAAATAAAATTGACTATGACAGTAGCCACTTCAACAATTTGTAAATTGCAACACATCAATAATTATCTCTTTCACATGATTTGGTCAAGCTACTAATGCATCAGCTGCAATAAAATTTGGAGTACTTATAGGCTCAATTCTTGTTTATCAAGCAATAAAATTTGGAGTACTTATAAGCTAAAGAGACACTGAATTGATAAACAAAATGTCTGGTTCCCTATCAAAATCAGATTCGGTAAGCACAACAAAGCTGACAATAAAAAAATGGCGGGGTTTTGTCTAGGAACCACTGCGCAACCTGAGAAGAATTGTAATCACCGCGATCGACATTAACATATTTTTATCCATCGATTAATGCCTATGAAATCATCTAATAAATAAATGAACAGAGCACAACACACATCATCTAATAAGTACAAGAAAATCGAAATTTTTACCTGAATCGCGAGATCCCTAATTGAATTCGATTTGCAGATTTCGATCCGATTGGAGAGCGGATTTCAATCCGAGCCGATTGGAGAGCGGAATTCCATTTAGTTCGATTTGAGAAAGATTTCGATTCGATTTTTTTTTCTTTTCGTCAGTTCGATGAATGTGATATATGCGGCCGACATCCAAGAAAGCGTTGGCCAAATCAAAACAAAAGGAAAATAGGGCTATAAGATGTAAGTTTACTTTTTTACCCCAACAAATCAGCCTTGCCAACACTTATATGGGTTGGCAATAAAAAAATTGAATTAATGTATTTTTGGCAACACTTTTTGAACATTGCAACGCTTATTTTGGTTATTACACGGCAACAGAAATAAGTGTTGACAATTGAAAAAAAAAAGGGTTACCAAATGGCTATTATGGTGTAGTGAAGAATCATAAATCTATAAGTTATACTATTAAGAGAATATCCAATGAAAACACGCTTAAAATCTCTATTACCTAACTCTGGCCGTTTAGGGTCTGGATTTCTAGCATATGCTAAGCAACCCCAAACTTTAAGTTTAGCAATATTAGGTTTTGTAGTAAACCATAATTCATACCGGGAAATATTATTCTTTTTAAGTGGTACTCTATTTAAAATGTAACACGTAGATAACATAGCATTACCCCAGAGGTTGTAAGGTAAATTAGAACTTATGAGCATGGCGTTAACCATTTCAACTAAAGTTCTATTTTTCCTTTTAGCAACACCATTTTGTTGTGGTGTATAAGGGGCGGTACATTGATGAACAATACCATTCTGTTTGCAAAACAAAGTAAACTCATTTGAAAAATATTCACCACCACGATCTGAATGTAACACTTTAATTTTGATTCCTAATTGTGTTTCGACTTCTGCTTTGTAAATTTTGAATTTATCAAAGGCTTCATCTTTAGATTTCATTAGGTATACATAAGCATATCTAGAATAGTCACCAAAAAATGTTATATAGTATTGGTTACCACCATAGGTGATATGACTCTTTAAGTCACCCACATCACTATATACTAAATCAAGCAAACTAGTTTTCCTTTATACAGATTTGAAGGATTTCCAATGTAATTTTGCTTGAACACATATTTCACATTTAGAAATAGATTCAAAATCACAATTAGAAATTAATCCTAATTTATGCATATTTCTAAGTGACTTATAATTAACATGTCCTAATCTACTATGCCATAAATTAACAAAATCAACAATATAAGCAGAAGATTTCTTCATTAGATTCAACTTAATCATGTCGTTACAAGAATATTTTTGTCCAATAAATTTGATGTTCTTGGACAACACTAACTTATCAGACTCATACACCATCTTGAATCCTCCTTTGTTAAGAAGGTATCCAGAAATCAAATTGTTACACATATCAGGTACATAAAATACATTGACTAAAGTAAGAACTTTCCCAGAGGTGAATGTCAATTCGATAGTGCCTTTTCCCAGAACTTTGCTTGCAACTTTGTTTGCACCAGTTACTTCGCTGGATTCTCCATTATTCTCATCGCAAGTCTTGAACAGATTACGGTCTTTGCAAATATGAATAGTTTCTCCAGTATCGAGCCACCAATCATTATCAATGCCACTAACGGATTTCGCCTCTTGTATGACAGCCACAAGCTTTTCTTCGGCCACATTCGCTTTTTGTTGTTTCTTCCGAAGACGACAGTCTCGGGCATAGTGGTCGGGTTTGTGACAATAGTAACAGTCACCCTTCTTCTTGTTCTTGGAATTATTACCTTTCTTTTTAAACTGTGTCTCATTCTTAGGCTTCAACTTATTATTAATTTCAACATTATTAGCCTTAGATTGGGACTCAGTTTGCGAATTATTATCTAGTTCGCGTTTACGAGAATCCTTTTCAATACGAAGATGACGCTGTAAACCGTCTAAATCACAATCCGTTTCCGGATGTTTTAATTTTTTTCTTATAATCATTCCAAAAATTCGGGAGTCTCGAAATAATAACTCCAACAACAAACGATTCAGGGAGATCAATACCGGCATCCTTAAGTTGATTTACCAACAGTAGGATTTCACTTACTTGTCCAATTATGGACTTGTTGGTGACCATTTTGAAACCCATAAAATTGCATATAAGAAATTTTTTATTACTTGTCTTAGAGATGCGATATTTGCTTGCTAACGCAGTCCAGAATGCCTTAGCGGTGTCCAAGGTCCTGTGAGCATTGTATATCGGAGTAGACAGTGCATTCAGAATGTGGCCTCCGCATAGAAAATCTTCCTTTTTGCGCTTTGCCCTTTTAGCTTTTAGTTCCGCACTATCTTTATCGGTTTCCTCCAGTATTTTCTCCAATCCATCTTCGAGAATATGAAATAATTTGACCGTGATCAAGAAGAATTTCACGGTCTCTTGGCAACGAGTGAAATTCTCTCCATCAAATCACTCTAATTTTGTCAAATGCTGACTCATTGCTTGCAATGCGCTCAAACCTTCCATGGTTAAAATATTGTCTGAAAATTTGTTGGGGATTTCGTGGTTTGAGACGCTAATGGAGGAGAATGATTGCTGTACTTCTGACTTCAAGGATTTTCGTAGCAAATTCTTTCAGATAATAGTTCAACCCACCAGGTACAAAAGGGCTATCGAACTACTGGCTTCAGGATTCAATGAAGCCTTGAAACAGCGAAACCTGGTTCAAAATTTGTACGATTTTGATCGGACCAAGAACACTGTAGATTTAATTTTCTGATGATGCAAGTATAGTAGAGAACAAAGTGAATAAGAATAAGATAATCTACAATGTATTTCTGGTATTTGCAACACCTTAGAGGCATTACAGATCAAACAGCGTTTGACACGCTTTAATGGCGTTACAGATTCAGAAGGAAGAAAAAGAGTATTTTTTTAATTGTGTTTGTCACGGTTTTCTGGCGTCGGTATATATAGCCATCGAGAGATGTATCATTGGCCTAGCGTTGCAATTGTTAATTGTTCCGGTCAGATCCGCTTAAACTTAGACAGATGTGCCCCTTCAGATTTGCAGTGCCACGAAGCAGGAAAACCCCACATTGTCACATGTCTATAGGTTGGTTTCTGGGCTATTTTTCCTAGCCCAATGGATCGCAAGACCCCACGTGTTTAAGGCCAAAGGCCCGTCTTTTGATCTTTTAAATATTTAATATGCATGTTATGTTCATGCATTGCCTCATCTCTCTTCTCTTCTTTATTTTGTTATTATCATCATGCCTTTACATATATATAGAAAACCCTTTGCATTTTTCATGATGTGGGACAAAACATATTTGCTCATTCCTTCTTCCTTTTATTCTTCATTCTCTTCAAATAATACGCAAACCCAAATCATTTGTTTTGCTAATTTTACAACAGGCATGTCATGCATATTCATCTAAGTATGCCCATTTGTTTCAGTATGGCGTCATTTTTACTGCAGAGATTGTCTTCTGCCGACTTATTGAAGATCACAACATATATCAAAATAGCAAACCGAGTAATATATTTATCTAAATCTTACCCGAACCATAAGCCCGGAGACCAAAGATTATGATAGCAGGAGGCCGTTCAAGCCCATATATCTCTTGTTTTTTTTGTACTTTATAGATAGCAACATATGAAAGCAGAGAATGTATCAACTATCAATTTGTGTAATAATCAAATTCTTCATCAATAAAGATTTATTTTACTCTTCACAGTTCATTTCTGTTATCCGAAATCGAAACCAGTTGATAGAAATAATCACGAAACTTTAATTTGGCATCAGAGCCAAATTGGTTAACATCAATTCTTTAGAAAACTGATCAAGATTAATTTTACTCATCAAAAAGGTTTCATTACCTAAGTTAAATTCTCATCAGAGTTAATTCTCATCATTTTTTAGCGAGAATTAAATCAAGTTATTAAGTGCCTCGCCAGCATTAAAAAAATTCAGCAGCAACATCAACTCAACGGAATTCTCACTGTTACAACAATTCAACAACCAAAATCTCAATCAAGAAAATCTAAGAAACCACTAAAATCAAATAAGTGCCCCACTAGAACACTTTGCAACAAATTTTCTTCATCACTAAAATTTTCAGGTTGCAAGTTGCAACATACCTAATTTTGTGATTTCTGTCTCTACTTGATCAAAATCTAGTGCAATTTCTGCATCTTCCTGTAATCCTAACTGTCTTGATCTATTTTTCATCAGAATCAGTTGTAAACATCAGAATCAGTTGTAATCATGGATGATCAAAACAACATCAATTGTGTCTGACAATAGATTCGACACTCACAATCCAACCAATTCCTCAGTATAGTAGTTAGTGAAGACTATCATTAGCCCATAATGCCAACTTATTACTATGCATTTAGAAAAAAGACAACTATCTTCTTTGAAAGCTTCAAGTCGAAACTGCAATACAAGGGCTTGGATTAGAACGATATATTCTTGAAACTATACCAATACCATCAAAATTTATCATTGACAAAGATAATAGAACAATTGCTAATGATGATTATATCAAATATCATAAACAAGTTAGATTGATAAGTTCTTTGCTATTATTATCTATAAGTGTCAACTTATCATCACAAGTGATTGGCTGCAATGCATCAAATGAAACATGCACAACAGATTCAGCAATCAGTCATCAGCTGAAGTTTTATATTACAAGCGGTAACTTCAAAATATTCGAATGGACAACTCAACAATGAAAGGGTATCTCTCAAAAGTCAAAACGCTTTGCGCTTTACTAAATGCAACAGGCAACAAAGTTGAAGATTTTGAACAACTCTTAGTTCTACTTCTATCAAGGATTTGTTAGGATTTTCAATAAATACTTTACCCTATAATTAATCTCATGAAATCCTAGATCTAAACATGTAACCCATATTGATTTAATTGAGAACAAAATAGATAAATAGATTAGCGGAAGCGTACCTGAATCCGTAGTTAATCATTGTAGTACCTGAATCCATAACTAGTTGCTACAGAGAAGATAATTTGGTTCGGTCTCCCAAATTGAGACAAACCCTAGATTAGATTCAGCTCTCCGTAGAAGAGGTTAGAGAGTTGCTAAGGCTTGTGTAATTCGGGGACCATAACCCTTTATTTATAGAGTTGGCATTTTGTAATTCGACCCTTCAACAAATTATAAAATGCCCCGGTATCTACACATTAGGCCCATGATAACTTAAACTTTAAGCCTATTAATTCTAATCGAAAATTAGATCACTTTAATTAGGCTTTACACCAAAATAGCACAACACATTTTATTTTACATATGTGACCCAATTGTCGAAATATTCCAACAATCTCCCTCTGGGCCACATATGAAATAACCTTAAAATGTGTTTAACTTTATGAGCTCCAAAATTTGCTATTTATAACATATGGTGTATCTAAAGCAATCTCGTCCATTAATTGCGTTGACAAAGGATCAAAGCGGAATTCGTTACATTTATCGTAAGTACACCCATCAATGGTCACATATATCAATACAATCAAATGACATAGATCAATCATGGATGCATAGCATGGAAATTACATGAAATGTGATCTATACATGTCTATTTCCAACTGGTCCTTCTTTAGTGAGATCAAAACGTTTAATATTTAAACAACCTGAGTGCAAAGAAAACTTCATTACTTTATTTCTGATTAGAAAAAGAACTTGATTTACATATATCTGTAACCGAAACATAGAGCAGTGAGTCATACGACAATACCAAATACAAACTCCCCCTGAACCAAAATATCCTTACATAAAAGTTACACCAACTGAGCTATATGCTCATGAAAGACCTTAGGTGATAACCTTTTGGTAAGCGGATCCGCCATAATGGAGTTTGTCTAAGTGTGCTCTAATACATTTTGTACTCTTCCCTTATTGGAAAATAATATATTCTTTACTGTCACAATATTACTTGGTCTTTCAATTCTTTATCTATAACTGCAGTCTTGTGACAAAATTTCATTATTATTTTCCATATTTGGATGTCTTATAATTAACCAAAGATGATATTTTCAAAATGGCGAAAACTATAAATGCCTAAATGACACTTTTTCCTTATATAGTTTCACCCATAAAATATATTATCATTGCTAGAAGTAGATCTTTTACAGTAATGACATCCAAAATATCCGGATCGTAATTCTTTATGATCTCCACCCGATCCGATCTTTTATCTATAAGCATATAATCTTTTATTTTGTCTTTTAAAGATATATCATATATATCATAACCATTTTGGCTATTAAATCATTAATCCACTTTTAATATCAATAAGGTATCTGCCAAATAATACACGCATATCCATATGTGTATATACATTAGTATGCATTAGAATTCACACTGCACATGCATGAGAAATCTTTTGCATTTCTTTAATTTCAAGGATGGTAGCATTTATCTATTTGGTAAAAGAAAAACAACTGAATCACAGTTTACATACCAAATCTTTTAAGCAATTTTCTTCCTAATTCTTTTGTAATAATCCAAATATCACCCCATGAACAATAATGGTGCATTTGAATCCCAAATACAAAAGACTAATCCATAAATGAGTTTCTTAAGTAGTTTCACAAACGTCTCCATTGAGAAACATAACTTTAATCTTCATCGGATAATGCTCAAAAGTACAAAATGTTGTAAGCTCCAAAGCGATCGATTCTAAAGAATCGTTTACTAAGTCCAAAATGAAACATTCTTTAAAGAAAATAAAATTTCCTTTTAATAATAGTGATTTCAATAAAAGTGCCTTATAAAATTCAATATTACCCACTCGATCCCTTTTGGCTTTGAATAGTTATTCATAACCAATGATCGTATTACTTAAGTTAGAGGAAGATTTCAAACTTTATTATCCATATAGATTTGTGCTATATGTTCATTTCTTAAATCCACATTTTAAATTAGTACCTTACATGGATTGATGTAAGTCCATAGCATCATCTTTATCAATCCATTATTTATCTTTATGAAGAAATACTACACAATAATCTGAAATAGCATTTCATCCCATTTAGGTGGATTTCCATAGTGATTTTTGCATTTTGAGGTTGTTGAGTTTGTTTTCTAGAAACAGTAACCTTAGCTTATAGAAAAAATTATCTTCAACATCGTCTTATTATGGTACTTAATTTACTTCTTCCTAATAAAAGAAAACAAATCTTAAACTTTAAGCGAAGAAGTAACCGCAGTTGAATCAAAGATAATGATTCTCTTTAAAGACAATGATATTACTTTATTTCTCCCCCCAAACTCAACATCCTCAAAATAACTATTGCAGTTCCTGCTTTAAAACTTTTCCTTAGTGTGGGTTCATAAAAAATATAAACTTTAAATCCCTTAGAATATCAATAAAGCATTTTCTATCTTTATGATATCTCAATCTATAATTCCTCAGTAAACTAAAACAAAAATTATATTAGTCACCAAAACAAAATTTGAGATATCATTACATAAGTTATTTAGCATAAGTAGCCATAACTTATATGAGCTTCAATTACATAAGATTTTGAATTTATTCATAAATTAACATTACTATTTCTTGATGAACAATAATAACAAAATGTTCACGTTAGAAATATAAAGCCGAAATCTGTCTAAATGACAGCATAAAAAAATATATCAAAAAAATCCAAAAAAATTGACTTAAATCTCAATAATAACTATAGAATATCAAGTATATTTTACTTTATATGTCTGTATATCTCATTAAAGAAACAACTATAAAAAAAATATCCGTATGTTATTTCTTTTCTTTGAGATCCTTAGCGACTTCTTAATCCTTATTCATACATTTATTTACAATGTATATCAAATGAGTACTTTACAATCATAAAAACTTCAATCTCTATTTTAATTACCAAAGCGCTAAATTAGCCCAATAAGATAACATATTATTCTTAAAATAAATTTAATCTTTAAATGAATATACTGAAGATAGCACCAAAAAATAACGATAACTTGAGCGTCTTTAGCTTTTGAAGCAATATCTTTTTCCGTATAGTACTCATTTATATTTCTTTGACTTTGACTTTATGTAATCAAGCACCACAAAGAGTGCTTGATTTCCTTTATTGTTTTCACAAAAACCGTTTCCATTCTCAATAGATAACTTATACAAAATAAGTTATCGTTACCTATAGCACATCCTTGAAAACTTCTGAAGTATTTACTTAATGATCATTTAACTCTTGCCTTTGAATTATATCACCTTTCAATATTCTTCATAACATTATAAGAATATTTAACCGTAGTAGGGTTGGCTGTAACCCTCTTAGTTACAAGAGTTAAATCTATAAAGTCAAGAACAAATAACATGCTCTCATACAAATCCTTATATTTATCCAAAAACAAGATGGAAATATTCTTTAAATTGACAGATAATTCAGTTAAATTAGCTAAAAATGAACAAAAAATAAAATGAAGATTGACCGTATATGCTCATAGCCAAATATCAACCATAGTAAATTCAAATAATTGGTAAGTCTCTTCTCAAGATACCTAGTACACATTAATATCAAGTCTTTGGACAGTAATATTAACTATAAGTGGTACTCTTGTTGTAATGATCAAACACTGACAATAAATTCAAGTCAAATAACAACCTTCCTTTGGGCCGATTAATTATTCACTCGAAAAACCTTATAATTGTCACGTATTTATCATCACACACGTGTAAGTGATTCGGCCAAACATTAGCCTTCCTTTGGGCCGACTAATATTCACATGAATAACTACACACAAATATTAAACATTTTCATGAACCACAGGTCACTTTGGCGACATATTATTTTAAAGTTAATTCACTACTAATGTAAAAATATTTACAGCTGTAAAGAGACGCCCAAATTATATTTGAATTTATACTTACTACATATATAATATATTTTGAGTGCTATAAAACACTTCTGAAAATACTTTAGGTCATATATGCCATCTGAAATCCCAAAGTTGTAACCACAACACAACAAGTCTCCTTTTTTCAAATTATAGCAGTAATTATCTTTTGCTTTATGTGGCTACGTTCATGACATTCCCTAAATGAGCATGATACAAGACATCATAAATGTATCACATGACAAATGTCTTAGATGAACGTCATAATTAAATATCACCTCGAATTATATACAAGGGACACAAAATTTTCGTACTGAATAGCATGAATGAATGCAAGGCGTAATAAAATACTGCATGCATGATTACTAAAATGATTTGCCTAGAGTTTTTTTTTTTAAATCATATCTTGAACAGGTCAAAAAAATAGTAAAAAAAATATCCTGACTATCCTCAATATTCGGATCCAATATATTGTATTGACTGAAACAATATGATAGCAGCAACAAATATGAAATCATATAACTGACATGGTACTGCATAGTAAACTACACAGCTGAAAAGAAGCACCTTTTAAACCACCCGCATAATACAAAAGCAACGTATGTATACTGATAGTGAGAACCGAAAAATAGTCTAAATACAAGACTTGGTCAAAGAAGTTTTAATACAAATTTTAAGATAAACAAAAAGCTAACTGTAGATCCAGCAATTGAATAAGTCTAATAAACTTGTTACTCAAAACAAATCAGCCGTACTAGGAGTGCTGGGAGGGTCAACCTCAATTATATCCCAGAAAAACTAGCCGGAATACATTTTAAAATGCAAATCTGCTTAAAATGCCAACAACCAGGTTTCATTTTCCTTTTTTTTTAACAATGTACTAAAAGTTACTCACCATAGAAACCTGAAAATATCATGGCGCATGCAATAAATATCCACAAAAGGACACGCAATTCAAGGCAGCCTAATTATATTAACCAGCAAGGCAACATACCAGGATACACACTTGACAATTCAAAGTAGCCAGTACTAACCAGCAACATATGTAATCTAAAATTCTTAATGGACCATTGAAATTTGAAAGCATGCACTGGAGTATATGTTGTTAGGTAGTATGACGTTGTAATCAAATCATACCGAAATCAAATAAAAGCAATACATTTGAATTGTCAAAAAAAATAAAATAACGTACACCATTCTATTTAACAGACCCGAATTGGATCTAAGATATTTTAGAACTAGAACAAAACGAGGATATAGAATTCAGTTCCGAACAGAAAATAATAATTAAAACCTAATTTGATTCAATTGAATCTTAACTCTCATTTGTCCTCAGATCTTAAAATTAAGGTTTTCTCAATAAAAAATCAAAGATGGGTGGCTCTGATACCATTTGTTAGGATTTTCAATAAATACTTTACCCTATAATTAATCTCATGAAATCCTAGATCTAAACATGTAACCCATATTGATTTAATTGAGAACAAAATAGACATTACAAGAGGAACAGGGGTTTCCAACGGCCAGGGGCTGTTGGCGGCCGTTGGAAACGCCGTTGGAAGCCGTTGGTCAATCCGTTGGTATACGGATCAACGGCTTCCAACGGCTTCCAACGCAAACGACGTGTGATTTCCAACGGCTTCCAACTGATAAATAAGGACACGTGTATGATGTTTTGAGCAAATAGGCCGTTGGAAGCCATTTGTATGGAATGACCTGTAAGCCGTCGCTGGCCGTTGGTCGCCGTTGGAAATCTGGGTGCTTTTTTTTTGGTAGATTTTAGATTTACCACTACAAGCCACACAACAAATATATAACATTTTGAACTGCTCCATTTCGAGCATATAACTCACAATCTCAACCATATATACACCTAAACACAATACGAAATAAAAAACAAACACAAAACACGTAAATTAACCAATATTTACATAACATTACCACCAAATTTCGCCAAAACAACACCAAACCATCACCATGTCCAAAATAACATAACCATCTCCAAACAACATAACCAACACCATGTCCAAACCGTACCATCACCAAACCATCATAACATCATTTCCAAACCATCATAACAAAATATATACAACTACCATGCATGTAGCAAGCCTCACCAACTCTCAAAACACATCAAAACAAGCTAACCTGATCAACTCTCTCCCCCTGAAGATTAAGGTGTCGTACCGTGCTGGGCAATGTACTCTGCCAATCGCTGGTTAAGCAACTCCATCTGCTCTTCACGGCGACGATCACGTTCATGAAGCTCTGCAATATGTGCTTTCAACTGTGCGATTTCTTCCTTTTCCTGAGCCTTCTGATACATCTGCTGAGATGCTGTAATCTGTATATAATTTCAGATTTTCAGTATTTCATAATAGTAGTTCGAATACATTTGAGTTTTTATTATAAATTTTAGTATTACCTCTAGATTTCCATAACCATATCGTCTGTTTCGGGTAGCAGGATCCATGACAGCATCAAATATCTTGTCCTCATCTTCCTTGGTCAGCTCAGTCCTCCCTGTAGCTTCCAGTACCTGCGCCCTTTGCTCCTGAAATTTCTCCTGTTAAACAAAAACAAAATAAATTTAGATAACACTATTTTAATTAAATTATAAGTCTACTTAACTATTTTATACTTACATATCTCTCACGCGCCTTATCATCATGGTCCCAAGTGTACGAAACTGAGCCTGTGTCGTCAGTCTGAGTCAATGCATGTGTATGCTCGAAAACATCCCAGTACGACACAGGAGCCATGCGCGCTCTCTCCTGAAATAATCATGCACACATGTAAATTAAAACTTAAACTTAAATCAACTATTAATTTTAACTAGTTATGAATTAAAATTTTAAACTATGCAATTACAAAATATACCAGATCCTCACGAGGATGCTGAAATGACTTGGACCCACCTCGATGCGTAACCGGATTCTTGCTCCTATTAGCTGCATTTCTCTCAGACGGGGCCTATACATTTAAATTTAAAAAAAATGTCTTAGCCTAAATCACGTACTAGTTGAATAGAATAATTGAAATTAAAAATATGTAGTAAAATTTACCAGAAAGTCCTCATTACTATTCCAATAAGTAGATCATTCCACGCTGACTCCCTCACCCAAGACTGCCTTTTCCCACTTGATTTTAAAGTGTTCATTGTTTGTCTGTAATTTGCTGCCACTTTACTGTTCCAGTGGCGCTTAACGAGATCCAAATCCGTCTCCTGGAGATCCACCGCACCCTGCGTTTTTTATAAATAGCATACATATAAAGTTATCAAATAGGAGCATGTACTTAATATAAGAAATGTTATATCATACATGCGTACCAAAAAATCCTGCCAAATGGTCTCCTTAACTAAGTCGGGTATCGAGCTCCAAGTGGGCCAACATGCAGTCATGCGGGCCTGATAAGCACGTTTTGATATCCTCAAAACGGTATTGGACGGCTCCAACTCAAACCCCCTGTGTCAAACGGGAAAAAAATACATGGTTGCTAGAACAACAATTTAAATAATTTATTGTACTTAAATTAAATTTATACTATAAACTTAGTTTTTACCCTTTTGATGCTTTTGGCTTAAGCCAGACCACAGGACGAGATAACTCCGACGATGGACCACCCTCCTCGCCACCTGACGCCATACCTGTTACAAACAAAAACATAACAAAACATAACATAACATAACTATATGTAAAAACATGGTATTAGATAACATGAGTACTTGATAATAGAAATGTCATAACATGAGTACAAGTTTGTTTCATAAAAGTGTAAAATATAAGTTTGATTCATAGATTTGTCTAGTTAACACATGATCGAGTTTGATTCATAGAAGTGTTAAATATAAGTTTGATTCATAGATATTTCTAGTTAACATATGAGTTTGATTCATAGAAATGTCATGAAAATAAATATACGGTTACTTGATAATAGAAATGTCATAACATAAAATTACCTTTTGAAAATGAGGAGTATTAGTTAGTCATCCTCATCACTTTCAGATTCCGACTCTATTTCCTCCTCCATATATGGTTCATCTATAGTCTCAAATACATCAATTAATGCATTCGATTCATCGTTTAGAGGTCCAAAATCTATTTGATCGTCGGTTATTACTATTTCTGCATTTTCCTCGACGTCTGCTTGATAAGCTTGGTCATCGGGAATATTACGTCCGTCAAATGTAAACCTTGCTTTTGTTTTGAAAACAGCCCACCAATCTATTTTGTCTCTTCTCATAGAAGGATAAGGGGCATAATATACTTGAAGAGCCTGTTTGGCAAGTACGAAAGGGTCGTACTTATAATAATGGGACGTATGTCTTACTTCTACAAGATTATATTTTGGGTGCACGTTGATTCCAGAACCCGGAACATTGCTGAACCACTTGCATTTAAACAAAAATACTTCTTCCGCGGGTCTTGTGAAATATGTCAATTGCAGAATCTGGTTTAGCACGCCATAAAAATCATGTACATGGTCGTTTGGATCATCACTACCTTTAACAAATACACCGCTATTGTCAGTTAATTTTTCCGCACCATATTCTTTAGTGTTAAATTTATATCCATTGACAAAGAATATTGGATATGTCTTCACATTTCTTTTAGGTCCCAATGCCAAATGTTTCAATCCTTCATCCACAATACAATTTGTTGGATCAAAAACATAATTAGTAAACCAACTAGCGAATTCTTTGCTGATATCGCCGTTTGGATACTGTGATTCATAAATGCTGCAATCATAGGACATACGTTACATATATGATTAAAGATACAATACATGTATACATAGATGCATAAGTAGAGTACCTAACGAACGGTGCAACTTCGGTGCAATTGAGAAGAATATATGTGTGTGCTGCATTGTAATCTTTATCGTTCAGCCATTCCTCCACACATCTACCAGAAGACCGACCAAGTTTTTTAAAAATAGATAGAGTCGCTTGGCAGTCATCTTGATCAATGCCTTCATCATTACGTGCAGTACTTGCAAATGAGATGTTCACATGATCACTAAAATAATGAGAGAAAAAAAATGAAGCTTCTTCTTCAATGAATGACTTGCAAATAGAACCTTCAACTCTAGCTTTCTGCCTCACTTTTTTCTTTAGATGATTTAAATACCTGTTTAGAATTATTGTAAATTATTTTTTCATACACTTAACCAAAATTTAATTAACTGAATATTAATATACCTTTCAAATGGATACATCCATCCGTATTGCACAGGCCCTCGAAGATGTGTTTATGATGGAAGATGAATAGGTAAATGCTCCATAACATTGAAAAACCCTGGAGGAAATATTTTTTCCAATTTGCAGAGTAATATGGGGATTTCTTCCTCTAGTTTACGTAGATGGTCAAGTTTTAATGTAGATGAACAAAGCTCTTTATAGAACAAACTAAGCTCTGTTACAACAGTCCAAACTTTCACGGGCAATAGTTCTTTGAAAGCGACGGGCAATAAATTTTCCATCATAACATGACAGTCGTGGCTTTTCATCCCGCTAAGTTTACTGTTTTTATAGTCAACACATCTACGAAGATTTGAAGATCTACCATCCGGGAATCTTAACCCTTCCATCCATTTTAAAAATATTTTTATTTGATTAGTATCCAGTTCATAGCACGCTTTCGGTTTTCTAGTGTCATTTGGCTTTATATGAAGCTCCGGACGATTACGTATTACTTCAATATCACGTCTGAATTTCAAATCATCTTTTGTCTTCCCTTTGACATTCAAAATTGTGTTGATTACGTTATCAAACACGTTTTTCTCATTATGCATCACGTCGATATTATGACGAATCAGAAGATCTTTCCAATAAGGCAACTCCCAAAATATGCTTTGTTTCCACCAATTATGAATTGATGATTTACCTTGAATTTCTGTCTGTACTCCGATTTCATGAATCTTGGGAAAATCTTGTACAAGTTCATAAATTTCCTCACTTGTCCATACTTTAGGTGGTCGTAAAGTTTCAAGTCTATTAGCTGTAAAAAATTTCTTATCTAAAAGGATGATTAATATGAAGAAAACATCTATGACAGTCAAACCATGAAATTTTCTTTCCAATAGGTAAAGAAAATGTTCTTGTTTCTTCCATACAGTACGGACAAGCTAGGCGACCAGCCGTACTCCAACCTGAAAGCATCGCATAAGCAGGAAAATCGCTAATTGTCCACAATAGAGAAGCATGCATACGAAAGTTTTTCTTTTGGGAAATATCATATGTTTCTACCCCTTCATACCACAATTTTTTTAATTCTTCAATCAACGGTTGTAAATAAACATCGATTCCTTGTGTCGGATCATCAGGACCAGGTATGACAATTGTAAGAAACATATAAGGAGTTTTCATACACATCCACGGAGGTAAATTATAAGGTGTTACATTTACAGGCCAGGATGAACATTTAGAACCAAATTGAGAAAATGGTGAAAACCCATCCGTACATATACCTAGTCTAACATTGCGACTCTCAGATGCAAAATTGGGATACTTTTGATCAAAATGCTTCCATGCTTCTCCATCAGATGGGTGTGTTAACGTACCTTCTTCATGTGCTCTCACCTTGTGCCATCTCATATGTTGCGCGGTTACAAAAGATGCATATAACCTTTGAAGTCTAGGAATAATCGGTAAATAATGCATACGTTTATATGGGACTTCCTTTCCCTTTTTCTTTCTTGGTTTGTATCTTTCTTGATTACATATTCTACAATTCTTAAGCTTGATATCTTCCTTCCAAAATAGCATGCAACCCTTTAGACATGTATCTATTTTTGATACGGTAAACCAAAGGCCGACATCATTTTTTTTACTTCATAATGGTTTTCGCACATTAAATTATTGGGAGGCATATGCCGCTTTGCAGCTTGTACAACAGCTGTAAATCCAGCTTCTGTGAGGTTGTATTTAGATTTCATCGCAATGTATTCAGCAGTTACTGATAATTGAATTCCGCTTTCACAGCCTTCCCAAAGGGGTTTTTTTGCGGCATCTAATAAGTCATATAATTTTTTGGCTTCAATATTTGGTTCTTCTTCATCATTACCATCGTCATCATTACCAAGGTTTTCATTAAATTGTTGAACCGGGAACATAGAACGTGCAGCATCTTCGACCATTTGTTCTACGAGATTCGTCGTGGCAATTTCATTATTCGCTACCTCCTCAACTTGTATAGAAGTAGATGCTAACGGTTCTCCATGACGATCCCAAACTAAATAGTTCAGCACAAAACCATACTGACGCAAATGAACTCTGACCATTTGCGGTATCAAATGCTTCAATAACTTGCATCTACTACATGGACAACGGATTTCGACGTCGTTTCCATTGTTACTTAAAGCGAAATCAATAAACACGCTGACGCCATTAATAAATTGTTTGCTTATCGTGCCATCATTTTCTCTTCGTTTGTACATCCAGCTTCGATCATTAAAATAATCGTCCATTTTTTCTAACTACATATAAAATTAGAAAGAATTATATAAAATTAGATTCATAATTTTTGTGTTCGATCGCTCAAACGCTAAGATTGTATTTTAATGACAACATTTCTTTTACATATTAATTATGACGATAAAATTTGCATTAACAATGTGTTAAAACAATTTTAGTGATTGATGCATGTTATGTTAATTGATCATTTACTGGTGGGTTATCCTACCTCCCATTACAAATACAATAATGTAATTAAATCGCGTAAATCTTTTCAATTTAAACGATTCAACAAAATTTCGGCAGCACTTCCCTTTAGTTCCCTGAATAGTACACAATTGCGTGTACACAGGGAACATAAAGGAAGTGCTTTTGAAATTTTGAGAACCGTTTAAAATGAAATATTTTACAAGATTTAATTTCGTTATTGTATTCGTAACTTGTCCAATACAAAGGACAAATCCAATAAATATTGTATACAATGAATATAAATGTCTGTTCCGCTAATAAAACGAACATCATATAACGATTATATACAATACTTATCAGACGGGGCCAAAAAAACTCTCTAGGGCTTTATGAATATAACATATTATGATTTGCTTTTTTTGTGATTGAAGTGTTTTTTGTACACCTTTGTGCGCCTTAGCCCAAAAAACAGAAACTTAAATATTTGTATTTCCATGACACGTTTTCGACAATTAAATATTGTTTTCGACGAATTGGGCCTTAACCAAATAAACAAATGCATAGAGTGTCAACTATATTACGTGTATATATATACATAACACTATATATATGCATATATACATAGTCACCTTTAACTAATCAATTAACCCTAGATTACCAACATAATCAATGAAATTTATAAACACAATCTCAATAACAACAACTACTTCAACTAATTCAAACCCTAGATCATAATAGCAACTAAGTAATTTATTACTGAAAACCCTAAATTAGCAACTAAAATGATTAAACCTCACATTAGCAACTAATTAACAACACTACACACACAAACATACCATAATTATGCTTCAATTACACTAAACATAGGGTATTAAACAAAAATTAGGATAAACACATACCTAAAAATCGGAGAGAAAAGGAGAATAGAGAGGATGAGAGAGTGCTTTGATAGAGTCGGAGAGATCCTAGGCGTAAGATGAAGTGGAATAGGCGATTTCAGAAATTAAAGAGGGAAAATTTAGGGATTTGGGGGAAATTTTTGTGGGATTAGAGAATGAGGAAGGAGGAAGCTTCGGCAGATTTGTGCTCCAGTCCGTGTAACGGAAGACAACGGCTAAAAAATCAACGGCCGCAAACGTTTTCCAACGGCGTATATTTTATATACGGTGTACAGAAGGGTATTTTGGCTTCCGTTGGAAGCTGTTGGTCAACCCCCGTTGGAGGCCGTTGGAAGCATCCGTTGCAATACTGTTCAATTCTAGTAGTGAGATAAATAGATTAGCGGAAGCGTACCTGAATCCGTAGTTAATCATTGTAATACCTGAATCCATAACTAGTTGCTACAGAGAAGATAATTTGGTTCGGTCTTCCAAATTGACACAAACCCTAGATTAGATTCAGCTCTCCGTAGAAGAGATTAAAGAATTGCTAAGGCTTGTGTAATTCGGGGACCATAACCCTTTATTTATAGAGTTGGCATTTTGTAATTCGGTCCTTCAACAAATTATAAAATGCCCCGGTATCTACACATTAGGCCCATAATAACTTAAACTTTAAGCCTATTAATTCTAATCGAAAATTAGATCACTTTAATTAGGCTTTACACCAAAATAGCACAACACATTTTATTTTACATATGTTACCCAATTATCGAAATATTGCATCAGTATTTGTATTATATGAAAATGGATTTCACTTTTCTAATGTAACATAGAAGCTTGCTTGATCAGAATCATCAGATACATATAAATTCAAATAGGAACTTGTACAGTATTCCAATAGTATGTATACATATATTATACCTGGCACAAAAAACAAAACACAACGTATCACTATTTCCGGAATTCAAGCAATACATAAAGTGGTTTATATTTTGATAGGGTCATAGCGAATGCTACATCCAGCAGCTGCAGATCCACCAGTTGCATGAATGCTGCTTTTGCAGTCTTTCTTGATAGCCTTTATCGCCTTCTCTAGGCATTTCGTGCATGTTTCCACACTTGTTGTCAGTGAAGAAAAACATGATGCCCTCCCAAATATTCTTGGACCTGATATACTCGTTGCTTCATGCTCAAAGTTACCATCAATCGGTGCCTTTTCCTTCAGTTCATTAAGGACAATTTCTACGTTGTTGAAGAATAAGTTTTGTCTTTGATTGTTGAATCTGGTTCTTCTTCCACATTGAGTGAATTTACCATTTACATTCACCAATACTTGGGCAAATATCAAAGCGAACACCAATGTTGCTTTTGCAGATAATAGCTTCATTTCTTTTGCTTCTTCAGAAGTTTTCACTTATATATTCTTCTAGTTTGCTGCAAAAGAATTTATAATGCTGTGTGGTTTTATAGATTTGTGAAGCGACATCTATTTATAGGATCTATATTACGCGTTTGCTTATGTTATGTACTGTGACCTAAAAACGGTTACATATATTTTTGGCTGTTTGCATCTTTTTATTATTATCTTTGGTTGAGAAGACTAATTCATACTTCATATTTACACAGTGCATAGTGCATGAGTAATAATCATTCTACTATTCTAATACACGGTTGTTTCTTGAGGAGTTTCAAATAAAATTATGTTAATTAATTTATTTTTTCTAGTTTTCCTAACTATTTTGGCTTCTACATTTTGTTTCTTGTTATGATTGTTGAGATGTTTCTTTATTTGATTTGTATAGGATGGTGTAGTTGATCTAGTCAACAATTGTACTTGGTCTTAGCTCCTAATTAACTATGTTTTATGTTACATTAAAGTTTGTTCATTTGTATTCATGTTAATTTGGATTTTATACTTGTTTGATCTCTACAGTCACATATGGACCTAACAGCTGCAACTTGATTTCGTCTGAATATGTCAATTGGAATGCTGAGTAGGGGATACTCATCGTTACAGAATGTCATCAAACATATAGACACTTCTTTTCATATATTTAGTTATTTACCAATGCTTCATGACCAGGCATTTTGGTTCAAGACATGCATATTATTTGGATACCATGGTCTACCATTTTGGTTACCAATACATAGCCCCTGGATTTAGCATACACGACATAATTTAGTGATATTTAGCTATGGGATTTCAGGATATATATTTCAGTTTGTAGGAGAATACATCCTGTTACCAACAAATATCCATTCAGTCTCGGCATTGTTAAACCAAAAAAAAGAGCTACAGCATATATATATATATATATATATATATATATATATATATATATATATATATATATATATATATATATATATATATATATAATTCTTCCTGATCTCAGATTGAAATGGAACGGCTATATCCATGTTACGGTTTCTTGTGTATGGTAATTGTGGAGTGCACAAACAATCGTTAACATTCGATGAAATCCAAAATATAAACCCAAGCAGAAGTCTCAGTGCCCTTTTTAATTCTGGTATCAGCCTATTATTATCATTCAGCATAAAACAACCAAATCTCTTTGCTTTACAACGGCCTTTTATTACCATACGGACATCTCACATCGTAACTGCCTTACACTACCACCACAACATTGTTATTAGATAGTTATGGTTTTCATGCTTAAAAAGCGAAATAACCATCAATGTTTATTCAGTATTTACTCAATAATGGTTGACAACCTATACAAGTATAACAACAATGCCACAGTCAAGCTGCATCCCCACTCACTATACGTTGCATTACTTTTTCCTGCTAATACCACTACAGCCAATATAAATTTTCCAGTACACGTCTAATTATTTGAAAATCACACATGTTTGCTAAAATTCTAAGTAAAAGAACTTTTAAGTGAATAGTCTTTTAACTTAGAAGTAATAATTTAACCTAAGAACACCTAAAATATGTCGATGTGTCAGTGCCTTAGGAACTCATGTACTCAGCAAGATTCCGAACTAAGAACATGCATTTTCATGCAGTATAATCCAATTATTAGAGCTGTCTCAGACTCTCAAACCTGAATGGCACAACATAGTTGAAACGCATATATTGTAACATGCCAACATGTATAGCATATTATTAGAGAGAAGGCCAGTAAGGTTGTCATTGAGCCTGACATTATAGAATGTATTTGGAAGTATAAAATTAAAACAAAACGTTGTTGAATAAAACCACAAATTCACACTATAACTTAAAAGTTGCTAAACAGCCTGAAAGATTTTTTTGTCAATTTGAATGAATTTTGGATCTAATGGTGTAATTCATGGGCGCATAATCCCACATATTTTAAGAGCATCCAACATTTCGGGGGTGTGGATTTTCGATTTTTCACATTTGAATTGTTGAAACTGAAGATTCCAACAAATTTTGAAAACAAACTTTTGTTCTACAAATGCATGAGAATCAGACGCTTGTTGCAAAATATAAAAAAAATAAAAGTGGGCTTGCATATCTATATAACAAAATGCATTGGTTAGTTATTAAGAGACAAAGAAGGGTTAGGATTTAATCTCGGCATAGACAAAGAAAGGTCAGATTTGTTCAGGAAACATAATCTCATTCCCACGATCTCGCACCCACGTTCTCCTCCACTCCTTTGTCCGCTCCCTGCTACTGTATCTCCCGCCTTCCACCGCATTAAAACTGTTATTTTGCAGATAAAACATTTCCATCTTACTCCGACCCTTCTTCGTTATTTCTGTATACTTTCTTCTGCGTTTTCTTTTTGCGGTACCTTCTCATCTAATCCCATATTGTGCTTTTCCATCTCCCTGTTTCTATATTTTCTTGAAAACTCTTAACATTATTTTTCTTACTTGACAGCATTGCTCTCTGTAGCATCCTGGCGTATTGTGTCAGCATCTATGAAACGGGTCTTCGCTTACAGTATTCAAGATCAACTGGGCAGAACCAAATAGGACAACAGCATATGAATTGTGAAGAAGAAAAAGAAAGCACAGGCATAACAAGTTGAAAGAAGAAGACAGTGTAAAATCCCATCTGATATGTCCGAAAAGAAGACATTATTTTTTTAGATGCTGGATACTTCATGCCGAGATTTAACAGAGGACTCCATGCTTGAGCACTCAAAGGATGATCTACAGTAGGCAACTTTGTTTCGACGATGATGTTATTCTAACTTTATTTCAATATCATTATCACCATTGCTATGTATTCTTAATTCAATAATGGAAGTTGATTGACTGTATTTAATTTGCTAAGTTTAAATATTAATCTATGATTTTAACAGGAAATTCATTTGATTGGATTTAGAATAGTTTTTTTTTACAATAATGGATCTATCTCTTTAAACTCTATTTGAAAATCTGTCAATTTACTATACACATAATGCTTCGTAAATTATCTCTTCATGCTCATTTTCTTTTGATTTGCATTATTTAAGCACATGAAATGTTTGTAAAAATGGAGTTGTAAGTAGTTGTTTATTTGTACATGATTTTGTTGTTTAGATGCCAAACCTTTTCTTTTACATTCGTGTTATTATTGGAGCATATATTTATGACAATGAAGTAGTTTATTATGCCACGTTATGAAAGGCAAAGATTCTTTTTTAGTTTTCTGGTAGGTTGCCTCTTTATTCATTATCTACTGTGCCATGCTACTACGATAGTTTTTGGCACTGACCTTTATTACTCACCTTTACCTCCATGTTCTAAGTTCTAACCTTCACACAATGATTACACTGCTGTTGTATATTGTGTGCAAATCATGCTGACCCTCCTATTAATAGAAACTGCATACTATTTATCCACAACATAGTTTGTAAATACTCCTTACATTTTTACATGTAAATGACTTTTTAATTGTCATATTTAATGTTTATTTACTTAGATGCTATATAACCGTTATTTACAAAATATGTGCAAACACTAAATCTGGGTCATTGATGTGGGATTCAATTGCAATGAACTTTAATCACTTATATTTGTGAATATGTTGGTTTGAGGTCATAATAGATTTAATTTTCGTTTTATACTCTTGAAATAAGTCATAATAGTAGTCGTTATGTTTTACAAATTTAGACCTTAACTTACTGTTCTTCTGTAATAACAATTGAACGTCATTAGCATTCTTTAGATTCGTATAATTATGTATAAAAAATTTAGATAAAAGTGAAATCGGTTTTATACTATATGGTGACTTATCATTTGTATGTTTCGACATCCTACATACAAAAATTTTAAGCTGATAAAATATTGCATCCATAGAGAACATAAAACAATATTATGGATACAAAACAATATGTTCTCCCCGCTTATCGATGAATGCAAACTAAAACACTTGAAAGTCTATGCTCCCGTGCATCGCACGGGTTTCCACTCGTATTAAAACATTAAAAGTGGGAAAAGTGCCCGCATGTGTAGGGGGATGGACGCAACCAGGTTTGAATTATATTACAAGTGGCGGCACGTGTTGGGAAGGGCTGAAATATTGCAAGGTCTGAAATTAATTATAATCCCAGACGTTTGTTTAAGAAACGCTTGGGAACAGACCCCTATTCAACAAACGTTTGATTTTATGCGTTTTTTCAACAAACGTCTGAATAGTTTGCAAATTCCAAAACAACTCTCCCGAAATCCGAACAAGCTGATGTTTCTACACACCATTGGGACCGTTTTGGGTTTGAATTTCGAAAATTTGGAAATCCCGGCAACAGTTGGAGTTGCTCTAATTGTATGACCAGGATGTTTCTGGCACACTCCTTACCCTTAATTTCCGGGCCTGGAAGAATTATGGAACATAAAATAGGACATACAACTTTCTCAGTTTACACGTTAAATTTTTTTTAATGAATAACAACTCTTCAAATATACATTCCTATTTCAAAACAGTATGGCGTAGTAGACGAACAATTCAACAACACCTTAATCTATGGCATTTTGGTGTGTGATCCATATACGATTCATGGCTGAAACCATAATTTTAAAATGATATTAGAAGGCAAACAAAATGATAATAAGATTAGTTCTAATTACTCAAAATATCGATGATCCAATTAGTGCATACATTGAAGCACCTGAGCCATAAATCGCTTCTCAGATATTGATTTATTATTATTATTATTATTATTATTATTATTATTATTTCTTTCATGTAGTTATTTTAATTTTTTTCTTCTTTTATGTTGTATGTAGTTCTTTAATTTCTTTTCTTCTTTGGTGCTTAGTGTCATTCCGTCGAATTATTTACTTTTTTTTTCACTTCATTTCTGTATAAAGTTTTGCGTTTTTTACTGTCTTGAGGAAGACCAACAATTTTATTAAAAATATTCCAACCAGGTCATCGTCTGGATGGGTCTTATATGGTCGGGATTTTGAAGTGCCGGCCGAGACTTTGACCCTTCATTATAACATAGAACAGATCCAACAATGCCTGTCTGAATAAAGTGGGCAAACCTGTTTGAATGCTCATGTTTCTTGCTTATGCATTATCTATGTATACTCAGTAACCATTAGACATGAGTTTCTCATGCGATAATATGAATATTAGATGATGATATGAAGCATGTTTATTACATGAAAATGGATTTCACTCTTCAAATTTAATATAGAAGCATACATGATAAAATACATATAAATTAAAATGACAACTAGTTAAATAATGTAGAAATATGACCACGCATACGTGCACAATATTCAAATACTATATCTGTTGGAAATAAATTAAACATGTATTAAATACTGCATGTGTTAATTGCAATATAAATTTCTGATTTGCTTATTTGGTTATATTAGGTAATGTATTATTGTGATCATATCTAGAATTTTCTTTCAATTAGAAAAAGTATGTATAAAATAAGCATCTTGTGTCAATGTAAGAAATCAAGCAAGAAAGCAAAAACAAGAAATAAAATTTGTCTTCCCCAAAATTTCTTTATCTCTAAAATATTTTCTACAAACTGGTATCAGAGCACCAGGTTGAAACTATAACAATTTTATTTCTTTCATCGTTTGTTCTCACAAAATAAAACTTCGAAGAGTGGAGTAAGGAAAAGAAAGAAGAATTGATCTTCAAAGGATTATGAGAGATTGTTGAGTGTGGCTACGAGTGGCCAAAAGATGTTAAAAATATGACGAAGAAAGAGAGTGAGGCATTTACAAGGTCGAGATGGAAAGACCATCAAGCCCTGTGTTGCTATGTGTGAGAACGTTGATGAAGAAGCTTTCAACCATATTATTGAAGAAAAATCCGCAAAAGATTCATGGAATTTATTAAAAGAGGTGTATGCAACGGATAACACAAAAGCAGAAGAAGAAGAAGATGAAGAGGAGGTCGAAGAGGACGAAGAAGAGGATGAAAACAAAAGAGCTGAAAATGAAGATATTGGAAGTCAAGAAATTAAGGATGAAGACAGTGAAAATGAAAATACAAAGAATAAGAATATTAAATACGAAGACGAGGAAAATCAAGAAGTTACTGCAGATTTTAATAACAAATCTGATGAAAAAGAACATGAACAAGACAAAGTTGAAGAGAGAAAAAGCAGATGAGGCTATGACTAACATTACTATTGAAGAAATGGACAACAAAGAAGAAGTAGTGCAAAAGAACAACCCAGTGTTTATCGGAGAGCCTGGAGTTGGAAAGACACAGAGTTTAACCAAGGTAAAAGAAGACGTCAAATTGAAACCAAAACAAGATATTGGGTTTGCGAGCAAGGTTGATGAAGCCGAGGAACTGTCAAATGAACTGGTCGCTGCTGCCATTGCTCAAATCGAGGTAGCAAAAGAATCAGAGCTGAAAACTTTAGAAAAATTGGAAGATGCTCATAAGGAGTTGGATGAGAAGAGAGAAGCTTTGAGAATAACAATGGAGAAATCTGGAAAATCACAAGAAGGAAAGTTAGAGGCAGAACAAGATTTAAGAAAGAGAAGAGCTAGCAATGCTGCAAACAGAGGCAATACTAATATTCCTCCTAAAAGTCCTGCTGGAAGCTTTGAAGAACCGAAAAGTTTTATGAACAAAAATACTGAAAATTCAGGGCCTAACGCGAAGATACACGTGGAACGTAAAGAGGGTAATGTGAATGAGGTGAAGGCACAGAAGAAGTCCACAATTAAGAAAGTCTGTATAATATCATTCTTTTTCTTGCCAAAGCACGTAAGGTATAAAGGAATCAAAATCGAGATATTGCGAACAAGTGATCAGATGACTGATATTTTAACGAAGGCACGAAGCGAACAAGTCTTCAGAAGAAGTGCAGAGAATTTGGGAACAAGAAGAAAGTTTAATTTAGTGGAGACATTGTTGGAAATAAATTAACACATGCAATAAATGAAAAAGCAGAAGAGGCTATGACTAACATTACTACTGAAGAAGTGGACAACAAAGAAGAAGTAGTGCAAAAGAACAACTCAGTATTGATCAGAGAGCCTGATGTTGAAAAGATACAGAGTTTAACCAAGGTAAAAGAAGACGTAAAATTGAAACCAAAACAAGATATTGAGTTTGCGAGCAAGGTTGATGAAGCCGAGGAACTGTCAAATGAACTGGTCGCTGCTGCCATTGCTCAAATCGAGGTAGCAAAAGAATCTGAGTTGAAAACTTTAGAAAAATTGAAAGATGCTCACAAGGAGTTGGATGAGAAGAGAGAAGCTTTGATAATAACAATGGAGAAATCTGGAAAATCTCAAGAATGGAAGTTAGAGGCAGAACAAGATTTAAGAAAGAGAAGAGCTAGCAATGCTGCAAAAAGAGGCAATACTAATATTCCTTCTAAAAGTCCTACTGGAAGTTTTGAAGAACCGAGAAGTTTTATGAATGAAAATACTGAAAATTCAGGGCCTAATGCGAAGGTGCATGTGGAACGTAAAGAGGGTAATGTGAATGAGGTGAAGGTACAGAAGAAGTCCACAATTAAGAAAGTCTATATAATATCTTTTTTTTTCTTGCCAAAGCACGTAAGGTATAAAGGAATAAAAGTCGAGATATTGCGAACAAGTGATCAGATAACTGATATTTTGACAAAGGTACAAAGCGGAAAAGTCTTCAGAAGAAGTGCAAAGAATTTGAGAACAAGAAGCAAGTTTAATTTAGTGGAGACATTGTTGGAAATAAATGAAACATGCATTAAATATTGCATGTGTTAATTGCAATATTATTACCTGCACTACTACAAAAGTGGGCATATTCGACACTATTTTACTGTGGCCGTAGATCAATAAAGCGTTGCAGTAGCCCCTTTTTCCAAATAGGCAACACCAGAGGGGCGTGGCATCCGCGGCCGTTGCATTAGCCATCTAAGGCAACGCTTTAGCACATCTACTGCCACAGAAAGAAAGTGTTGCGTTATAGACGTAATGCAACACTAATTGTACATAATGCAACATTATTCAGCGTTGCTTGAAAATTAGTTAGATCCTGGGTACCAGGTCACGATAGCGGCGGCCACGTCAGCTTTCCATGTCAGCTGCCACAGTGTCACACGACACGTCTCCACTTCAGCTGCACACGTGTCACATGCCATGTCAGCTGTGGCGTTTACGTGCCACGTGGACTTACTACTATTTTACGCAATGCAACATCACTGTATTATGGAATGCGACACCATTATCTTGAAACACGACATCAGGAAAAAAGCAAATGCAACAGTAAAAGAAGGCAAATACAACGCTTTAATTATAAATTTTGCAATATCAGTTTTTTACATAGAAGAAACACATCCGTTACATTCATCATCACATTCAAACCTTCAATACATACCGCCTTCAATACATCCGATCAAATATATAACACATACGATCAAATACATAATTTAAAAGTAGTAAAAGTGCCAACACATACCACCTTCAATACAAGTGCCAATAAATACGATTAGTGTGCATTCTACAAAGTAGCAATGCCATGAACCAGAAACTGTATCTCTATGTCATTTCAGGTCCTCCACTTGCCAGCTGTATCTCCCCTCGTCATTTCAGATCCTGCAATTTGAATTTACAAGTTATTAATTTGATAAGTGCATATGTGCTATGTGCAAGCATCTGTGCATTTGGCCATCTAATTAACTTATAAATCTTAGTGAGTTACACATACAATTATAACAGTTGACCAATCAGCATTGGTCACTACGTGCCACCTCATCAGAAATAGAATTGAGTATGCTTCGTCTTCTGTGCAAGCATTTCCAGTTCACATATCTTCCTGACACCATCCATTGGGTCCCTCGCACATCCTTTCCAGCGTCAGAACATCATCTCCTCCATATCCCCTAAACCCCAATCTTCGAAATTTTAAAAAGAAACAAAAACAATGGACTCGTCTCTTTACATCACAGCCACTGTTATTAAGAACATTGGAATTTCGAAGCTGTGCAAGACGTTCTTAAGGTGGCTCTCAATCATAATTCGTGGCCTATACGGGTAATACACAACAACTCTTTTCTAGTATCATGCCCATCGTACAGAATTCGTGATCACATGCCCTAATGTTGAAAGTTTTTACAAAACCTGGTGGTGCTATTTACCTGCAATCATGGTCTGATGAAGAATTTGAGCCCTCACCAGCGTTAGAAGTGGAATCATGGGCTAAAGTTGATGGCTTTCCCGAGTTCCTAAAGAGTAATGTTCCTGCTGTTGAAGAAGTAATGAAGCCAATGGGACGTGTGCTTGCAATTGATGACTATTACTGGTCTCAGTATGACCATACATCTTTCTACCTGAAAATGCAATTTTATGAAGTCATTGGCAATATAAATACTTTTGCTGCTCAAATCAATAACAAGGTTTACTTCATTAAGGTTCAGCGCTGTACCCATGCTCATCCTGGGACAAGGCCTGAACTTCTTTTTGTGAGCAATAGGGAGGAAGAGGTGGTTCCATGTTTGCATCATTACGGATGGGAATGGGAAATGGATTCAGATGAAAGATTTAATGCAATGATACAAGAAGCTGCTGAGCTACCCCCCTTGCCAAGCTTATTTCCGGAAGCCGTCCATGACATACATGTTGATAACCAAGCCCCACTGAACCAGAGGAATGATCAGTGGGTAGATATAGAAGTTGATCAGGAATTTGACTGGCCAAACTACCTCACCCCTTGTCCTGATGCTGCGGGTCCATCACATGCGGCTGCTCACTTCGGACCGGCTCTCCCACAGCCGCAAAGCCCTAACGAATCAGTTGGAAGTTCCACTGCCCCGTAACCCTGATCTGGTATGAATTGATGCTACTATAATTTCATTTTTTGGATGTGTATATATTAAGTTAACTTTATGATACTTTTGGATGTGGATGTGTATGTTATGTTTTTGATGTGTATGGTATGAACTGATCAATGCTGCCTTATTATACTTGTGCGTGTGTATATACTTGTGCGTGTATGGTATGAACTGATCGATGCTGCCTTATGATACTTGTGCGTGCGTGCATACTTGTGCGTGTATGGTATGAACTAATGTGTATTGTATGGACTGATGCTGCCTTATAATACTTGTGCGTGCGTGTTAGATACGGGTATTTGTATCACAAAATCGCAGTGCGACGCATGTATTTGTATCACAAAACCTCAAGCATACAGTTGTATGTTATTTTTTGGATGTGTATGGTATGAACTGATGCAAAACTAAGCATATGTTTCCAAAATCGAAACATTGAAATTGGTAGTTTCCAAAATCAAATGGAAAATACCAGTGCGTGTTATAAGATACGGGTGAACGACTCGTCCGGATCGGGAAATTGTTAGCCTCAAGCACACCGCAGTGCAAACACACCGCATTACTACACATGTATATGTATCACAAAACCTCAAGCATACAATTATATGTCAGTGTAAATGAACGCAAAGTGCAAATCACTTTCGACCGTATAGTCCCCATTCCTTAACTAGCTCAATCTCTATAATAAACCAATGTCTTTTTCAAGCCAATAACCCGTTTCTCATGGTTTATTGCTGGGTACAATTTTCGAATAAACCTCAGCATAATCCCAAATCCCAAATCAATGGTCAAAGCGCAACTAATTACTCATAATCTAATATTTCATCGACTAATCACTCATAAGCGAACGGGTTTCCCTAAGTTTGGGATGTCCAAGCAACTAATTACTCATAAGCGAATGGGTTTTCCAAAGTGTAACAAATGAACTACTTACTAATTACTCATAATCCAATCTATAATAAGCGTAACTAATTCACAGTGCTATACAAACTGAACCTGAGTGAAAAAACTGGCGATGTCAATGCCCTGAGCAATCAAAGCTAGAAAGCATTTCAAAGCTTCAACCTTTTCAGAATAGAATTTGCTGTCGAGGAGAGGAGTGATACTGACGTGAATTTAGGTTTAAATTTTTGTCAATAGTAAAAAGGGGGAAAACGATTAGATGATAGAGAAGAAAACAATTTCGTGAAGGGAGAAGATCGCGCCAAAATTTCGTCAAAATAATGCAATGACGTGGATGTCAATGATTGGATGATGGCTATCGTTAAGATCATCAGACCAACAGATGGGTTGAACCGTTGGATTAATCTTGCATCTACAGTTGGGGTTTTAATATATTGATAAGGCAGATCGCTGAGCTGGATTATATATATGTAATGCTACGCTTTTAACTGGTGTTGCACGTCAAAACACTAGAATTCCCACCGCAACAGTGCATTCACATATAATGCAACAACATATGAATATTGTTGCAGAAGATCAAAGAAAGCATAGCTTTCGCCACACTTTTCATGCAACGCACACAAATTAATGTCGAATATGCCCACTTTTGTAGTAGTGCTGATTTCCTGATTTGGTTATATTAGGTAATGTATTATTGTGATCTTATCTAGAATTTTCTTTCAATTAGAAAAAGCATGTATAAAAGAAGCATCTTGTGTCAATGTAAGAAATCAAGCAAGAAAGCAAAAACAAGAAATAAAATTTGTCTTGCCCAGAATCTCTTTATCTCTTTCTCTCGAAAATATTTTCTACAATATCACCATTCTTATATTATAACATAAATTTTTACCAACGATGCTTGTCTGAATAGAGTGAACAAACATAGTGCTTGTAAAAACAACAGTAACAAAACATCTCACCTCTTATTCTCATACATATAATATATCTTGCACAAAAGATGAAACACTACCCATCACTATTTCCAGAAATCCCCGCAATACATAAAGTGGTTTATATTTTGACATTGTCATAGCGAATGCTGCATCCAGCAGCTGCAGATCCACCAGTCGCACGAATGCTGTTTTTGCAGTCTTTCTTGATAGCCTTTATCGCCTTCTCTAGGCATTTCGTGCATGTTTGCACACTTGCTGTCAGGGAAGAAAAACATGATGCCCTCCCAAATATTCTAGGACCTGAGATACTCTTTGTTTCATGCTCAAAGTTACCATCAATTGGTGTCTTTTCCTTCAGTTCATTAAGGACAATTTCTACATTGTTGATGAACAAGTTTTGTTTTTGATTGTTGAATCTGGTTCTTCTTCCACATTGAGTGAATTTACCATTTACATTCACCAATACTTGGGCAAATACCAAAGCGAACACCAATGTTGCTTTTGCAGATTGTAACTTCATTTCTTTTGCTTCTTCAGAAGTTTTCGCTTATATGTAAATTCTAGTTTGCTGCAAAAAAATTGTAATGCTGTGTGGTCTTATAGAGTAGTGAAGCTACTTCTATTTATAGCTATAATACGCGTTTGTTTATGATATGTGACCTAGAATGGTTATATATGTTTTTGGCTGTTTGCATCTTTTTGTTATTATTTTTGGTTGCGAAGACCGATTCATACTTCATATTTATACAGTGCATATATAGTGCATGAGTAAGAACCCTTCCACTATTTTAATACACGTTTCTTTCTTGTGGAGTTTCGAATAAACTTATGTTAATTAATATATTTTTTCTAGTTTTCCTAACTATTTTGGCTTCTTCATTTTGTTTCTTGTCATAATTGTTAGGATGTTTTTCTATATGATTTCTCGGATGGTGTAGTTGAATTAGTCAACAGTTATACTTAGTCTTAGCTCCTAATTAATATTATGTTTTATGTTAAATCAAGGTTTGTTCTTTTGTATTCATGTCAATTAGGATTTTGTAGTCGTTTGAATATACGTCTACTGGAAGGCTGAGGAGGATACTTATCCATACAGAATGTCATCAAACATATATATTGACACTTCGCTTCATATTATATATATGTGTATATATATATATATGTGTGTATATATATATATACACACACACATATATATATACACATATGTGTGTATATATATATATATATATGTGTGTGTGTGTGTGTATATATATATATATATCCAATGCTTCAACTATGTAACTGTTCAAGACATGCATACTGTTTGGATACCCTGGTCTATCGTTTGGATTTAGCATACAAAAAACAATTTAGTGATATTTAGCTATTGGATTTCAGGATAGATATTTCAGTTTGTAGGGAATTCATTTTCTTACCGACTGATGTCCATTTCAGTCTCAGCATTGTTAAACCAAAAGAGAGCTACAGTATAAAAGAAATTTTATTCTTGTTGATCTCAGATTGAAATCTAACGGTTATATCCTTGTTGTAACATGGATGCAAAGGTAAAATTTGCTTTTGCTGTAGTCTGGTATCCGATTGATCAGGACAAAGCTGCTAATCAACAAATTAATTTATACAAAAACAAGGCTGGGTTCATATACAAGAATTTTCTGCACAAACCCAGTGTTCTAGGTTCACGTCACTGGGAAGAAAGGAAAAAATGGTCCAAAAACCAACAGCTACAATTTTTTTTTGCATTAGTTCGGTTCAATATTGTTCTGTAAATTAAAAATTCAAATTTCTTATATCGTCAAATTAATTTAAAGTCAACCTAAATAGCACGGTGACAGAACAAACATCCAGCCAGAAAAAAAATTCTTATATTCATTCCATTCTAACCATCAACCCAACCTTAATCTAAACATAAAAAAAAGTTAAAAATAGAATTTTTGTTGCAGCTAAACAAACCCAATGGGCTAAACCAAATATACAAAACTTGATTCACATAAAAAAATACATGATTTTGGTTCAAATCGTTAGAAATTTTAGATAATAGTACTTATAAAATTTATTATCTTTCTTCTCATCAACAATACAAATGACCACATATATATAGTGGACTACACAACTTTTCAAATAGACACAACTCTAATGGACATGACTCTTGAAATGAACACATGACTCTTGATGATCAGACATGATTCTTTAGCTTCGATAGATGTGACATTTCACTGAATAGACATACTTCCCTTTGCGTTCACTTTCCAACACAGATGTATCCACTAAGCAGTGTTGGTCAACAGTGATGGCGGAAACGATTGATCTCAATCAAGAAGCTACTTTTAATATTCCGACCTTTTTTCAACAACTATTTCTGGCAATGGATGTGGCTGCTTCATTCGTTTCCACTACATGTGCTGGGTGATCCAGACCTCCTGCATATTTATGAAGAAAATTAAGTAGAGAGAAAGAGATGAAAAGTTTTTTTGGAGGAAGACAAATTTTATTCCTTTTTTCTTCTTCTTGATTTCTTGATTACAAAAGATCTTTATTTATACATGCTTAAGAAAATTTTAGATAAGATTAAAATAATACTTTACCTAATATAACCAAATAGGTAAATCTGGAAATTATATTGCATGCAATATTTAATGTTTTAATTTAATGCAATTTTAATTTATTCCAACAATGTCTGCCCTAAATTAAAATTTTCTTCTCACTCCCAATCTTTCTGCACTTCTCCTGAAACTTTGTCCACTAAGTGGTTTCGTGAAGATATCCGCCATTTGTTCTCATGTTTTGCAATATTCAACCTGGACATCACCTTTATTCACTAAATCCCTCAAGAAATGATATCGAATGCGGATATGTTTGGTCCTTCCATGAAGAACGGGATCCTTCATGACTGAAATAGTTGAGCTATTATCACAAAACAAAATCGTTGGTTTCTCTTGCTTATGATAGAGACTTTCCAAAATTCCACGCAGCCAAATCAATTGGCATCCTGCAAATGACGCAGCGACATATTCAGCTTCCGTTGTAGAGAGCGCAACAATTTGTTGTTTCTCCGAGCTCCATGAGATAGCTCCACTTCCAAGGTGAATGACATAACCAGACGTGCTTCTGCTATCATCAATACTCCCTGCTAAGTCACTATCTGTGTAACCAATAAGGTTAACTGGAGTAGTAGCTTCATAAAAAATTCCATGATCGACGGTTACTTTCACATATCTCAGTATTCTTTTGGCTGCCTCCCAATGGTTAGAGTAAGGTTTCTCCATGAATCTGCTCATAAGGCTAACAACGTACATAATGTCAGACCTTGTGGCTGTTAGATACATTAGATTTCCAACAAGACTCCTGAACATGGTAGAATTAATAAGTTTGCCTTCACCTTCCTTAGATAGCTTCAAACCTGTAATGCATGGAGTAGAAACTGGATTAGCATTTTCCATCTTAAACTTCTTCAAGATATCTTTTGCATAGCTCTCCTCTAAAATAAAATTCCTTTCTGGGTTTGTTGCACTTCAATGCCAAGAAAATGATGAAGTTCTCCCAAATCTGTCATCTTGAATTCTGCCATCATTGAAAGCTTGAACTCATTCAACATCTTCACATCATTTCCTGTAAAGATTAGATCATCAACATAGAGACTAACAACCATGAACTTTCCTTGAGAATCATCTTTGATATAGAGAGTGTGCTCATATGGACATTTTTGAAATCCATGTTTCTCAAAGTAGGAATTGATTCTGCTGTACCATGCTCGGGGTGATTGTTTTAACCCGTACAAAGCCTTTTTTAGCCTGTAAACTTTATCCTCTTCTCCTTTCTTGACAAATCCTGGTGGTTGGTCAACATACACTTCTTCTTTCAGCACACCATTTAAGAACGCAGATTTTACGTCCATTTGAAACAACTTCCAATTTTTTTGAGCAGCTAGAGAAATAAGCAAACGAACAGTCTCAAGTCTTGAAACAGGAGCAAACACGTCTGTAAAATCTTCTCCTTCTTTTTGTTTGTATCCTTTTGCGACTAGTCTTGCCTTGTGCTTGTTAATAGAGCCGTCTGGATTCATCTTTGTTTTGTACACCCATTTTACTCCAATAGAATGCTTGTGCGGTGGCAAATTTGTAAGCTCCCATGTATCATTGTTTTGAATTGAGTCAATCTCTTCTTTCATGGCTTTTCTCCATTTTTCTTCATGATTCGCATCATTAAAAGAAATTGGATCTTCACCTGCAAAAAAAGCAAAGAACACAACAGTATTTGATTCAACTTCATCAGTGACATCATATAATTCCTGAAGATCTCTCATCCTTCTTGGTGGACTTGGTGAAGAATATGTGCTGCTTGAATAAGTTGGAGAAGCAGGAACATTTTCTTCAACAGTGTCATCCTCCATATTTTCTGCCTCTATTTCAAAAGGAAAAAAAAGGCAAATTCTCCTTTTCAACTTCTGTGTCCTTAAATAATGAGTTTTCATCAAACCGGACATCTCGACTTATCACAACCTTCTTGGTCATGGGATTATACAGCTTGTATGCCTTGCTTCTTTCACTGTAGCCAATGAAAATACATTTTTCGGATTTGTCTTCTAACTTATTTCTCATTCTATCTGGGACATGAGAGTAAGCAATGCTCCCAAATACTTTCAAATGATGAACACTGGGCTTTTTACCATACCATGCTTCATGTGGTGTGCAATTTTTTAGGACCCTTGTGGGTGACCTGTTAATGAGGTACATAGCACAAGAAACAGCTTCAGCCCAAAATCTTCTTGACATCCTCTTGTTTTTAAGCAAACATCTAGCCATCTCCATAATTGTTCGATTCTTTCTTTCACACACACCGTTTTGTTGTGGTGTATGGCGAACTGTCATTTCATGCCGAATGTCATTGTCTTTGCAATATTTTTCAAACATATTTGAAATATATTCGCCTCCGCGATCAGTCCGTAACGTGTTGATTTTTAGCCCAGTATAATTTTCCACTTCTGCTTTGAAATCTTTAAATTTTTGGAAAGCTGCTGATTTTTCTTTAACAAAATACACCCAAACTTTTCGTGAGTAATCATCAATAAATGAAATAAAATAACGATTACCTCCGAAAGATGTCACAAGCATGGGACCGCAAAGATCTGAATGAATAAGTTGTAATGGTCTTTCTGCTCGCCATGCGGATTGTGAAGGAAATGCATCTTTGTGTTGCTTTCCGAACTGACATGCTTCACAAACTTCGTTAAGATGATTAATTTTTGGCAAGCCTATGACCATCATCTTACTTGAAAGCATCTCCAAATTTCCATAGTTTAGGTGGCCATATCTTTCATGCCATAGCCTTGAAACTCCTTTATCAACACCAGTAAAACAGGAAATATTTTGATTTTGAAGATTGAGTGAGAAAAGATTATTTGAAGCAACTCCGACCTTTGCAATAACTTGATTTATTCTTGACAAATAACACGCCATATCATGAAAATGGACATCATATCCTTTTTTTAAGAGATGACCTACACAGAGCAAATTATTTTGAAGGCCAAGGACAAAATATACTTCACCCATTTTCTCCATTTTTCCAGCTTTTGTGATGAAAAAAATCTCTCCAACACCGCTAATTTTATGACTTTCCATCTCCCACTTTAACTTCTCCATGATCAGATTCGAGTAATTTTGAAAATAATTTTTTGTTACTTGTCATATGTTTGCTGGCTCCACTATCTATGTACCAAACATCATCAAAATTTTCGCCATGAGATACGAGCAACAAAGTCTCTTGATTATGATTTTCTTCATTTTTATGTCCATGCACCATGTTTGCTTCATTCTTTTCTTCCTCCTTAAACCAGCAATCACTTGCCAAGTGACCAAGTTTGTGGCAATTATAACATTCAAAATAGTCACGACCTCTTCCTCTTTGATTTTCTCGTCCTCTTCCTCTTTGAAAACCTCTGAAATTTTGATTCAAGCCGCTTTCTTTGCTTCCATAATTATCTCTTCCACAAGCATATGATCCTCGACCTCTAAAATTTCTTCCTCTTCCATGACCACGGCCTTTACTTCTTTGATCTTTGGATTCTTCATTCTTCTCATTTAAAGATAACTTTGATTGGAATGCTTGCTCCACACTTGTTTCTTTCTTATTCTTGTTTAACCTCTCTTCATGAGCTTGTAATGAGCCTATGAGTTCATCGATGTTCATAGCGTCCAAGTCCTTGGATTCTTCAATGGCTACCACCTTGTAGTCAAATTTTGAATCAAGAGAACGAAGGATTTTTTCAATGACACGAATATCATCCATAGTTTCACCATTCCTTTTTATTTGGTTTACTACAGATAATACCTGTGAACAATACTCCGAAACAGGTTCTGACTCTTTTTGATGCAAGCCTTCAAACTCCCGTCGAAGAGTCTGTAACCGAACTCTTTTTACCTTTTCATCTCCGCTAAATGAATTTGCTAAAATTTACCATGCTTGTTTTGCTGTTGTAGCAGCTTCTATTTTCTCCCAAGCAACTTCATATGATTGTACTCCTTGGTAGATCCATAACAAGGCCGTTTTGTCTTTCTTCTTTGACTTTCTCAGATTTTCTTTTTGAGCATTTGTTAATTCTCTTTCATTTTCAACTTCTTCATACCCATCTTCAATTATATCCCATTCCTCTTGAGATCCAAGAAGGGCCTTCATTTGGATACTCAATTTTCCGTAATTATCTTTGGTTAATCGAGGAACATAAGCGAGGGGAATAGAATTGCTCATTCTGATTGAACAAGGCTCTGATACCAATTGAAGAAAATTAAGTAGAGAGAAAGAGATGAAAAGTTTTTTTGGAGGATGACAAATTTTATTCCTTTTTTCTTCTTCTTGATTTCTTGATTACAAAAGATCTTTATTTATACATGCTTAAGAAAATTCTAGATAAGATTAAAATAATACTTTACCTAATATAACCAAATAGGTAAATCAGGAAATTATATTGCATGCAATATTTAATGATTTCATTTAATGCAATTTTAATTTATTCCAACAATTTAAGCATTCGATCCTTATCTGACCATTTCACTTCAACCTTTTCTCCAGTCTGTGATTTCATTAACAAGCAGTATCATGCAGTTGTACTCATTGGCGTGTCGCTCACAATCTTAGTGCAAGCCATATATTCTATTTGAACATATAACCATTCTTCCTAATATTATTCTTGAATAATTATTGCCTGTAAGCATGCATGTACATGACTTAAGCACGCTGAGGCCCTTCCATCACAGAAGCATGCATGCTTTACCTTTTCCTTATCCAGCATGATGTGCAACTAAGCAATTCTTGGCTTTGCGGTAGTTGAGTTCCTATATCTTAAGAACATTTAAGCTATTTTAATCGTGTGTGCATGCGTACAACAACTCACGTATCTATATCTCACCCTATTTCTTTAGAGTCATCCTGCGCATTCCAATCCAATGATCCATGCATGCTGCAACTTCAGGAAACTCAACTCCTGCGTATTCTAGATTTAGCATGCACCTGCTTACTTTCAGCCTATTCAGATATCAAGGATGCATGCAGACTTCTCAAGTTATAGTTGTGCATTCTTGGGGATTAACTCATGCATGTCATGTCATGCATATTGGGAATATTAGTAATCATGAGAATCATTTTTATTAGAGAAATTATCTTCTGCCTACTATAACAAAATGACCTTATAATAACTGTATTTTTACAACTGTGACAAAATGACAGTTGTAATAAGGGTTTTTAACAACTCTTTTTTTCTTTTCAAAACTCGTAATAAACATAATTTCAACAACTCTTTTATTTTGACTGTTGTAATAGATAACTATTACAACATTTATTTTATGACTGTTGTAATAAATTACTATATTTAACAACTTTTATTATTTATTATTAATAATTTTATTAAAATATAATAATTAATGTAAAAATTATAATTGATAATTATATTTCTATGTATAAGAAGTTCAAAAAAAGCTTAACTAAATTTTATAAATATTAAAATAAATTTGAAATTTTATAAAATATTCATAATTTCAGAAAAACTTCTTAGTTCCCACTTTTGCAAAAATTTAGCATTAAATTAACTTTTTATTTCTTACTATAAATGAACTTCAAGGACGATGTGAATATTTAAATGATATAAACAATGACCCATAATAACAAAATTCATTTAATTGCCTAGACTAGTTTACTAAACATTATAAGAAATTAGATTCCAATTAAGAAAACAACAAAGATTTCTTGTCTAATATAAAAATATTTGATGGTTAACATAATAATTTCATTTGTTTTACTCTATCATTTATTTATAATGTTCTATTTCCACTTACTGGCATTTTTCACTAATCATTCGAAATGGCATTCCAGGATACCAAAATAAAATCTCTAATTCGCTTCACAACACGACTTTTGGCTCCAAATCCAAATTTTTCCCCCAAAATCGAAAATTTTGGCTCCAACACTAAGGTAGTATTTGGTTTACCATTTTAAGTTTTGGGTTTTCGTTCATACAAAAATGTGCACAACGCATGTAAATCATGGAAAACAACAATTTTAGAAAACAAAGTTAACACACAAAATAAAAAACAACTTTTATCCATTTTTCATGTTTTGAGAAATGAGAAAAATATGGAGACCAAATCCCCATTTCATGATTGCTACATCCCCTCCGCGGTCCTCTCCATCTTTCTTTCATTCTACCATTCCTCCTTCTACACCTTTAAAGTTTTGTAATTAATTTTGAAAACTAAAAACCTAAAACTCATTTTTAACCAAACACACCCTAAGTTTTTTTCCCTCCGCACAGCTTTTTTTTCCCTATGTTAGGGATTAGCTTCTCTTTTTCAGTTAATTTTCTAACTCCTCGAGATTTCAATTCTAACCCCAGGCCTAATCTCTACTTCAAAAAAATTCCAGATTCCTTTTTACTCTTCTTTCCATTTTCTACTGTAGGATTTGGAATCGATCTCCTTCCAAAAGGATCTTATGTATTCAGATGGAGAGAGCCTGGGAGAGCGGAGGCAGATTTTGGATAATTTGATGTGAAGACTGTTATACGAAACATTTATATATTGTTTACATATTATTTTCAAGCTTTGAGATCCCCATTGCGACTGACGTAAATCAAGAGATAATGGAATTTGTAGATCCGGCTACTCATCTACCAGCGTGTAGTTCAATGAAGAAGACCTCTAAGCATATGCGGATCTTTATCAGATCCGGTTTCAAGCATATGCCAAAATAAAAATCTGAAGATCACTCCTTTTCTACTCACAAAACAAACAAAAAAAGCTAGTCGCTCACAAAGCAGTAGGGAAAAATTTACGCAATGGATCGAAACACTCCCATTCGCAAGCCACATACCTCTACCGCCAACCTTCTAACGTGATACGTGGTTCCTCCTTCCTTCGCGGCTGTAGATTCCGCTTTCATGCCAAGGCGAAGAAAAAACCAGCTAGTGGAATAAGTCCAGTTATGTTTAGGGGACGGACGAACGAGGGAGAAGCTGAAAATGTGCTCAAAAGTGTTGCCAAACCTTGCTCAGGATATAAGCTCAGAGAGAGATAACTGAAAATGGTATTTTTGCAGTTGATAGTGAAAATGATGCATCTGAATCCATTAATGCAGCAAATTCCAGTAGTAAGAGCTTTACATATAAGCCAATGTTGTTATAGCAAATTTTCCATATAAATTCTGACATGTACATTTAGTTTGCATAAATGTGATGACTATAGTCATAGTTGCACTAAACATGCTGTTTATTCCTATCTTTCTCAGTAAATAAAACAGTTTAATGCTTCAAAACTTTGCTTTGCTATGAGATGTATATTGCAATCTCTCTCTAATTTAATAAGTCAACCATTTTTGAATATTTTTGCTGCATTGGCACCATTTTCCACATTACTATAAGTTTCAAAATGTAAGAACTCAATAACTTCAAAAGAGAAAATTTCACCGGTAGCACAAATCAAACTCTAAGACCATGCTAATTATTGGGGTCATCCTTGTTAACAGGTTTAAGAATCTTTGCTGAATATTGACATTCCTTTTCTGGGTATACTTTGGACTGTACTATTTTCTATACAAGTAAGCACATTTTTTAGAACTTTATTACACACTTCCTCTATACTTATTTACTAGTAAGATTGTAATAAGTTCTTTACACTAGGTTCTCTGGTGATTCATGCACAGCTCTTGAAGAGTTTAGTCAGAATTGAAGAATAAGATTAAAGAAAATAAGAAAATATTGAGGAAGCTGAAGATTTTATTGATAAATATTATTTCTTGTACAAAGAGTAATGTAAGAATGGTATGCTTATATAGAGAAGCATTGTAACGGCTAATAGATAATTACAAAACATACTAAATATGATAAAACGTGTTCACACGCTAACGACTCTATTGTAACGGCTCTATTGTCTTCATTACATACTAAATATGATAAAACATGTTCACACACTAACGGCTCTATTGTAACGGCTCTATTATCTTCATTATGCCCCCTCAGTTCGAACTAGGGTTTCCTTTTTCATTTCCGCCTCCACCAACTACCTTCAGCTCCTCTCTCAATCTCACAAAATTCTTGATTGATAATGCTTTTGTAAGAACGTCAGCTCGCTGGTAGTAAGCAGGAATATGACAGATGACAAGCTTTCCATTCTGCGTTCTTTCTCCGACGAAATGAAGATCGATTTCAAAATGCTTTGTCCTTGAATGTTGAATTGGATTGAGGGAAAGAGAAACCGTACTCTTGTTGTCGCACCAGATGACAGATTTTCGTGTTAAACTCAGCCCTAATTCTTCCATCATCGTTTCAATCCAAGATACTTCTGTCGTTGTACTTGCGAGAGCCCTATATTCGGCTTCTGTACTGGACCTGGATGTAGTCTGTTGCTTCTTAGTGCACCAGGAAATTATGTTGTCTCCAAGGTAAATGCAGTATCCTGATACAGATCGTCTATCATCAACATCATTTGCCCAATCAGCATCGCTAAAGCACTGTAAGGAAAAATGTTTCACTGATTTTAAAATTATTCCTAAATTCTTTGTGCCTTGCAAATATCTTAGAACCCTTTTTAAAGCAATCCAATGTTCTTATAATGGATTTTGCATAAACAGGCTAAGCTTGTTAACACTATAACAAATATCTGGGCGAGTGATTGTTGCATATTGAAGTGCTCCTATTAAACTTCTGTACTGTTTTGCATTTGTGATGGCCTCCCCTTTATGTTTAGACAAGCGGAGATTACTTATCATTGGTGTTGGTAGATGTTTGGCATATTGCATATTGGCCCTGTGCAAAATTTCAGAAATATAATTTTCTTGGGATAAAATCAATTTTCCTTCACTGTTTTTGGTAATTTGAATCCCAAGAAAATATTTTAACTCTCCTAAATCTTTAATAGAAAATTGTTGATCCAATAATTGTATGACTTTGCTTATCTCTTGATCATTATCTCCTGTGATTAACATATCATCCACATATACTAAAATAAAGATAGTTCCTTGCCTACTCCTTTTCATGTATAATGAGTTGTCAGACTTGACTTGAATAAAACCTAAATTTAATAATGTCATCTTGAGTTTCTCATACCAAGCTCTTGAAGCTTGCTTGAGTCCATAGATTGCTTTATAAAGCCTGCAAACCCTTTTATCATCAGAATTGTATCCTTCAGGTTGTTGCATGTAGACTTCTTCAGTTAATTCTCCATTCAAAAAAGCATTGTTCACATCAAGTTGTTTTATATTCCACCCCTTACTTAAGGCAACAGTTAAAATTATCCTAATAGTAGTGGGTTTTATAACTGGAGAAAAGGTTTCATTGAAATCAAAACCAAATTGTTGTGCATAACCTTTAGCTACCAGTCTGGCTTTGTATTTGTCAATAGATCCATCGGCCTTTCTTTTTATCTTATATACTCATCTACAACCAATTACATTCTTGTGTGCTGGTGGTACAACAAGTTCCCAAGTTTTGTTTTTTATAAGAGCTTCATATTCTGTATCCATGGCCTTTTTCCAATTTCTTGACTTTAGTGCTTGAGTGAAATTAAGTGGTTCAGTTTCAGTGATGGCCAAATTATAGACTTTTGGTTTAAAAATACCGCTTTTTGATCTAGTAGTCATGTGATGCCTGCTTTGATGTTGTTGTGCCTGTTGTGATTGATGTTCCTTTTGTGATATCCTTGTACTACTGTTGCTTTGCCTGCTACCGTCATCATCAGTGTTGTGCATGTTATTATCATCTTGACTTATTTCTGTGTCATCTGAATTTCTTTCTTCTGATCCACTGATGTGTATACTTGTTTCTCTTATATCCTCAGCTTGTGTGCCTGAATGTTCATTGTCTGTAATTGTTTCAAGAGTAACTGGTCTAAACTCCACAGTCTTGATAGATTCCACTCTATTGTCTTCTTTTGAAATATGTCTATCTGCATAAGGAAATTTACTTTCATCAAATATCACATGTCTTGAGACATAAATTGTACCATTCTTGTCAAGACATTTATAACCTTTTTGATTTTGAGCATAGCCTATAAATGTGCATGGACTTGATCTCATACTTAATTTATGTTTATTATAATCTCTCAGACATGGAAAACACAGACAACCATATATTTTTAGAAACTTATAGTCTGGTGTAACATTGTATATCATCTCATGTGGAGTTTTATTATCTAGGATCTTAGTGGGTAACATGTTAATAAGAAAAACTGAAGTAAAAAAGGCTTCATTCCAATAATTCATGGGTAATGAGCTTTGTGATAACAATGTTAAACCAGTTTCTACAATGTGTCTGTGTTTTCTTTCAACCAAACCATTCTGCTCAGATGTGTGAGGACATGTTAATCTATGTTAAATTCCTCTTTTAGCAAAATAATCAGCCAAAGGTTTGAATTCTGCCCCACCATCTGTTTGCAAAATTTTGACATTACAATTAAGTTGCTTTTCAACATGAGTTATAAATTGTATAACTGTGTTAGAAGTTTCAGATTTATTTTTTAGCATATATATCCAAGTATATCTCGAATAGGCATCTACAAAAGAAAGATAATACCTGTGCCCCTGATATGAATTTAGAGGTGCTGGCCCCCATAAATCTGCAGCTACAAGCTCCAATGGCTTGTTATACCTGGTTTCAGAATTACTAAAAGGAAGCTTGTGGCTCTTGCCAAGCTGACAATGTGTACATGTGTGTTTAACAGATGCATTTTTAAAAGCAATATTATTAATAGATAAAAAAGTTCTGACAGTTTCAAAATTTGGATGACCAAGTTTCATATGCCATAAAGTAATATTATCTAAAACATTATTTCTATTACAATGCTTATTACTATTGCAATCATTATTACTACAAGCATCCACATTGTTGCACCAGAGTTCACCACTTGAATTTCCAGTCTTCAAGTTGTTAAATCTATAAAGTCCATTATGTAGACTACCTTGTAGTAATATTTCATGACTTAGAATATCTTTGACTAAGCAAAATTTTGGATGAAACTCAAAATATACACAATTATCACTGGCAAATTTTGATACACTTAAAAGATTTTTATTTATGGTAGGAACCCTTAGCATGTTATTTAGTTGAAGTTGTCTTTTACCAAAAATAGTTCCTTTGCCAGTAGTTGTTATATTTGCAGTCTCTCCATTGCCCATATATAAATATTTCATACCTGAGTAATCTTTGCTACCAATGTTTAAATTCTGAAGATTATTTGTAATATGATGGGTTGCACCTGAGTCTGGATACCATTCCTCAAAGTTACCTTCATCACCCTTATCAGCATTATTACTGCTTTGACTGTCATTGTTGCCTATGCTTGAGTTTATTGTAGCAAAATTTGCCTGTGTTCCTTTCTGAGAAAAACAGCCTTGACTGCTTTGAGAACTATTATCTGGATTGTACCTGAAGTAACATTTATTTGCCATATGACCAAATTTTTGACAAATTTGACATTTTACACGATTGTTATTATTCCATCGGCCTCTTCCACGACCTCTCAGAGACTGGAAACCTCCTCTTTGTACTTGAAAACCTCCTCTTTGTGATTGGAAACCTCCTTGAAAACCTCCTCTTTGTGATTGAAAACCTCTTGAATACTGACTTTCTTGTCTGTTTGAATCATTGTTGTAGTTGTTTCTTTGTTGATTACTTTTAGCTGCTGCATAGTTGACAGAAAAATCACCTTGTATAGTTTTTCTTTGTTCAATCCTTCCTTCATGAGCAAGTAGAGCGGATCGAACAAACTGCAAGTCAGGTAATGTTTGCTGAGTAGCAATAACAGTTATTAATGAATCATATTCTTCATCAAGTCCACCAGTGATAATCAATATTTGTTCACTATCACTTATCTTATGCCCAACAGCATTTAATCTATCACAAGTATTTTTAATTTTGGCTAAATATTCTTTCATACTCATGCCTTCTTTTCTGGAGTTTTGTAAATCCCTTCTATACTGCATTATCTTAGCTACAGACTGAGAACTAAAAATTTGCCCAATAGATGACCAAATTTCATGAGAATTGTTACATCCTACTATCTGTGATAACAAATTTGAACTTATAGAAGACATAAGCCATGAAGATAATAGATTATCCTGCTTTTGATATATAACATAAGCTGGATTTGAAATAGTGCTACCATCTTGACTCAAAGTCATGAGTGGTGGTATAGTTATGGTTCCATTAATGTATTCCAATAGTCTATAACCTTTTAAGGCAACTTCCACTTGATATTTCCATAATATATAATTGTCTTCATCAAGAGATATGGTAATAATTTGATTTTTGGGTTTTATTAGGTTATGGTTGTTTGGTGGTGGATCAGTGCTAGTGTTGACCATTGATGTAGACATGGCTTCATTACTGTTCGCCATAATTAATCAAAAAAAAATATATAAAAAAATGGCGAGGCAGAAGTAGGAAAATGCAGGCAATGTAATCTTGGATAGAAAGAAATCGAAGAACAATAATAAGGTATATTTTGTATGCCTGACATGCAATATCAGATTTTATAGCTGCCTTTGTGCTTGGAAAATCAAGAATGATATTTGTAGCCACTACAAAAATACTTGTGATTTTAGAGAGGTAGAATAAACTAGCAGCCAGTTGATCTAGGCGTGGCTAGTTTACAAACCGATGATCCAAAACAATCAAGAATTGGATGTCCTTCCGCTAAAATCTCCAATTATGAGAAAAATAAAAAAAAACTGAGGAGAAAGAATAAAATAAAACAACTCTTGGTTGATAGAAAGCCTTTCGGCAATTAGCTCTGATACCAAATTGAAGAATAAGATTAAAGAAAATAAGAAAATATTGAGGAAGCTGAAGATTTTATTGATAAATATTATTTCTTGTACAAAGAGTAATGTAAGAATGGTATGCTTATATAGAGAAGCATTGTAACGGCTAATAGATAATTACAAAACATACTAAATATGATAAAACGTGTTCACATGCTAACGGCTCTATTGTAACGGCTCTATTGTCTTCATTACATACTAAATATGATAAAACATGTTCACACACTAACGGCTCTATTGTAACGGCTTTATTGTCTTCATTAGTCAGGATCCAAGAAACAACACATTGAGCTTTGATCTTGCCATGCAACGATGAAACTTCAGCAAAACAGTCTTTACATGATGCTGAAGCTGCTATCCATAGCCTAATAGAACATGGTGACATGCTTACTTTGGCACAACACTTCAGCACCTGTTTCAAATGACATATCTGCACCTGAAGCCATAAAAGGTGCCACAATTCTATATATCCAGTTTATTTGGCCTCAAGATTCACAAGCAATGATGTATGTTATTTTGTTAGTTATGAATAAGGTGTGTGCAGGGCTTGCTGGTAGAAGCTAGTAACAAAAGATAATTAGAATTTTAATTGATTTTAAAATTTTGGATCATTACTCGATTTGTGCGTGTCATCCTTGCGCGGGGGCCATGCTAATCTTCTTTGCAATTTGGATATAGGAATTTTCTGCTTGGTGCAGCTGCTGTGATTCTCGTGTGACGTAGTATCTTCACCTCGATATGAATAATGTTGCAATAAGTATGCTTCATCTTTTTTTTTAATCAGTTTTTGTAAGTTCAAGGCTAGACATTCAAGAGTCTATATTGCTTTTGCATTTTAAGTCGATGTAACTCTTGTTTTTGTGAACAATAAATTTTTCACTTGACTTTGAAAAAAAAGATTATCAATTGATTTTGACTTGTTATGCTGACCAACGAGGGCTATTCGATGAGTGCAGAGTTCAGTTTACCCAGTATTACTTCCGAAGAAGCAACATCAGAGAAGAAGGCTCCCATTCGAGTGTAATTCGAGATCCCGTATTTTACTGTATCTACAATTCAGGTATGCATGCTATTTCAATTTTCAACATGTCCATTTAATTACCATGGTCTCTTATGGAAATGAAGAACTTTTCCATAGGTTCGATACCTTAAAATAATCAAGAAGAGCGGATACCAAGCTCACCCTTGGGTAAGGTACATAACTATGGGTGGAGAATATGAATTAAGACTTATTACTTAGAGCGTTTATCATCTTTTGTTTGAAGACTGTAGAAAATTGTTTGCTCCAAAGACACACATATATAAAAGTGGAATATACAGCCTACGAAAAGGATACTAGAATACATTACAAAATATTGAAGTCGATGTATTGGGTTTGTTGAGGTTGAGGTTGAAGATGAATGAGGATTCAATATAGAGCAGTAATGGTGTTCAATCGACAAAATGGGGATTGTCATATGGTGGGAGCAGGCTAGAGCTATTTGTACTTGCTTTATGTACTTAAGCTATTTGTATGATTATAAATTCAGCGTATTATGTAAAAAATATGATGAGAGTTTGAAAAATCTAATATACTGTTTTGGTTCATGTTTTAAGTTTGTTTCATATCTTCCATTTTGTTGATAATATGTTTTGGAATGAATTCTTTTATTAGTAATATGTATATAATTTTGCATATATTACAACTATTAAATAATAGTTATAATAAAATATAACACAAAAATTGCAAAAAATATAACAACAGTGCTTAACAATTGTAATAAAGTTTATTATAACGGTGGAAAAAAGTTGTAAAATATACATATTACAACGGTGTCGCAATAGTGCAAAACCGTTGTAAAAGACTTTAGTCTATTACAGCTTCTTAATATACGACGGTTACGCCACCATTGTAAAAAGTATATTGCAACGTTTTCCCACCATTGTAATATGGTCAATCTGTTGTAGTGGCCAACTTACTGAAGATTGCAATATATATCAAATAGCAATCCCGGTAATTGATTTATGTAAATCTTGCCTGAATCACAAGACTGAGGACCAAAGATTATGATAGCAGGCAGTCTATTATTCAAGCCCATATATCTCTTACTTGTTTTTTTGTACTTATAAATAGCAGTATACAAAAACAGAGAATGTATAAGCTTGTGTAATCATTCTTTATCAACAAAGATTTATTTTCTTCTTCGCAGTTCATTTCACTATCCGAAATCGAAACTAGTTTATAAAAATAATATCAAAACTTTAATTTGGTATCAGAGCCAAATTGCCTAACATTAATTGCCTGTAATCACAACTTTCTTGATCTATTTTTCATCCGAATCAATTGTAATCATGGATGATGAAACAACATCAATTGCCTCTGACAATGGATTCAACACTCTCAAACCAACCAATTCCTCAATATGTATATCTGTTAGTAAAGACTATCATCAGCTCATGAAAATGGCTTATTACTATGCATTTAGAAAAAGATAATTGTCTTCTCTGCAAGCTTCAAGTCGAAACTATAATATGAGGGTTTGGATTAGAAGGATTTATTCTTGATACTATACCAATACCATTAAAATTCATCATTGAGAAATATAATAGAACAGTTGCTGATGATGATTATATCAAATATCATAGACGAGTTAGATTGATAAGTCTTGACTATTATTATCTACAAGTGCGAACCTGTGCTTCTCACATGGGTTGGCAATTAAAAAAGGTGTAGCATTATATTATAAAGATGGAAACGATATAAAGCCCAAATTTTGTCAACTGATTTAAAAAAAACGTTCCTCATTATTTTTTGAATAATAAGGAATTTACTGACATGCAATATATATATATATATATATATATATATATATATATATATATATATATATATATAATCCAACAACTATTCAAGGGGATACCGTTCAACATTTAAAATACAGTTGTCGGTTAGTTGGGAATAGCGTATATCGTTTTAGCACAACAAATATTGAAGGAAATAAGAATCAAAATAAAGAGGTCATTATATACCACTGAAGCATACAAAAGATTTAAATGATATCTTAGCAATAAGCAGACAGATTTGAATAAAACACCAATGTGATTAATAGATAACATGTAAAATGCATGACCATATATAAAGAATAATTTAAAAAAAACGACAATTGAATTCAAGAACAAAAAGTCTTGAATTATGAATTACAAACACCACCAAACATAATTTATGATGTTTCTCTTTATGAGCAAATACACTATACACGTGAGCTAAATAGTTGGTTTCACTTTGATTCATTACATAAGATCATGTCCATGTAAACGTTTTGATTTCGTACAACAATTCAGCCATTAATGGCAATTCACATTCTTGTACAATTGATGCACTGTAGCAGTCCACATAGGAATTAATTTAGATATCACGTCTAGTTGTAAGCAATAACGGTGAGAAGAGAATCAGGAGATTTAACTTTTACTCTTCGTATTCATTTGTGTGTACATTGCCGATGAGCATGAATATGTATTAAAAAGCAAACATGATAAAGGTGTACAAAATTATGTCGATGATGACATTTATAATGTTGATGACATAACTCTTGTACATTATACAATTTCACACTATTCGAGTCCACAGTGGCATACAATTTTTGTAGTAACACCATCAATATTTTAAGACAACATGAGTCATATTCATATTCAAGTATTTCATAATTTTACCCATCCTATATTTTTGATCTCATCCCCACTGCGAATCTCATTTAAAGGCCATTGTTGTAAATCCAAGCAATGTTTCTTACTATGCTAATCCCAAGTTCAAAGCCAGTGGGCTTTTACTTCTACTTCAAGTGTGCTTTATTTTGAGTTGTAGCTCCTATAGAAGATAGGCCTTTGCTTTGTCTCCAAGGATTGTGTCATGAAAGACAATTGCCTTATCTATGGACCAGGATTCTCAGCCGGCCTTGCTCTACCCAATGGGGTTTGCTTCCACTGTAGATGGAAAATTAAGGTATAAATGAATGATGATTTTCGTTAGTTGTTATGAACAAAGCAAAATAATGTACTAGCATAAACCAATAAACCAAAATGATGTATGCTAACTTCCAGGTGGTCCATACAGGACTGGCTCAGTCAGTTGGGCTGCCCAGCCAACTATAAAATTAGGAGGAAAAAAATAAAGTGAAAAAACTAAGCCTCTGAAAATTGAACTCATGCTCTGAACAACACACAGTTCACATATAGCCACCAGACCACCAAATACTTCAGTCATATTACAAAATGATATTTATAACTTAATTTCAGTTGGCAATTTGTTATCCACCAGTTGTTATCCCCTGTTGAAATCAAAAATGATGACACTACTCAAGGTGTATGCCACACTTCACTAAAGAGTAAAAACTAAAAATAATGTGGAGCCATAAATATAAATTGCAAGTAGAGAAATGAGAATTTTAGAGTGGTTCGGTCAATTTAGACCTACGTCCACTATAGAAGCTAATTTCATTATCACTTTTGAATTTACAAAGTACATGACTTCATTCATATCTCTCTTTTCTCTCTTTTTTTGCTTTTGATTTCACTTGAATTCATGAAGGAACAAATGAGATCTCTTGATTTGTGATAGTTGTTGTGCAGAGCTTTGACCAATTGATCATTTAGACGATCTTCATCGGTTCCATGATGATTTTGTGTTGGATCTAGGCTTGAGAGAGAATTAGTGGATATTAGAGTAGCTTGAATTGAACTTGAGAAATCTCTAATGGAGTTTGGAGAAGACTTGATCCATTTGTTGTTGGAGAGATAGATTTAGCTTGAGAAGCCATTAATGGAGTTTGGGGAAGTTTAGAGTGGTGGACAAGTGAAAATGGCAGCCCTTCGGGGTCCAAAAATTGCTCCCTTGAATGGTAGAGAAGTGGGGTATTTATAGGTGTAGTTTAGGGGTAGTGGCAGAGTTGTAATTATGGTGTGCAAGGTTTGTCATTCATGAAAGTATTTACAAAAATGCCATTGGGCAGCTGGCAACAACTGGCATAGGCGCAGGATCCATAAGCGTAAGATCCGTAGGTATAAGGCCCATAAGCGCAAGACCCATAGGTGCACGATCCATTGGCGCACGACCCATAGATGCACAACCCAATGGTGCAAGACCCATAGGTGCACAACCCACAGGCGCAAGACCCACAGGCGCAAGACCCATAGGGTAGTGACATGTCCGACCCATTGTGCCATTTGAATGTTGACCCACTGTTTATGCTTAGATCCAATATATCAATATGCACATGATTTTTAGTGGATAAACATTTGCCTCTCGAAGTTTGTGATTTTTTGCTGCATAAAAATTGCAAACTTTGAAGTGACTAATTTTTGTGCCTTTTGATAGATTGCAATCTAATTTACATGGATTGACAACATCTATCTTAGCACGGATTGGAATGCACATACAATATCATTGTGCGTTTTTTGTATATAGGTTGTAACATTTATTGCACTATGGATTGGACATAAACAAAAACTTTAATGGGCCGGGCACACACATGATGGGTCGGAACATCCCACTTAGAGATTGCTGCAAATATCACTATTGGTTGGTAGCTTTTCCATTATCCCACTTTCTTAAGCAGAAAACACTTTATTGGAAGCTGCCCTCTTTGAAATGTTCTTTTGCATAGACTTTGCTGTGCTAGTAGACGCTTTAGTTTTCAATTTAAGCATTCGTCCTTGATAACGCCGTGCTAATGTGTGAATGCCCCGGTTTTAACTTGGGCTCGAGTGTGTGAAACAACTCAAATTCGCGATGGATTGGTCATACTCGACTTTCATTGAAATGGTCGTGGTCAATTCACGCTAATTTACTTGTTTTATGAACTTGCTTAGCCATTGAATTTTACTAATGCAAAACACACATTCTAAAGGGAATGATGGTTGTGCCTTTTTTACTGCTACAACCTGTTTTGCAACAACAAAAACATTGCACATTTCTGGTTAATATTTTGTTATCGATCGCCCACATCGACAACAGATTAGTCGTTTAAAAAAAAATTAAGCGATAGCGAATTTCTGTTCTGAATTGAATGAAGCATTTTTACTGAAAAGATTTATTCAACAGTTTTATAACTTGTTGAACTTTGTCTACATGAATACGACATTCTCATTCAGGTTTGCAATGACACTTGAGTTCTGCTAATCGATATATGTACCAACTATGAATCTCAAGCTTGGCTCTTTTAATGACTTGTATAATTATGTACGACGATTCATATTTCGTGAAACATGTACTTGTTCAAATTGGAGCTTCACTTTAAGTTCCTGAGGCTAGAGTGATAGCAACTTTTAGATTGTAAACGAATCAGTCTTTGGTTATTCCTTGTCCTCTTAAGAATTTGCTGATTGTCTATTTTTTAAGTTGGCTGTAGTAGCTTAGTTGGATTCAGAAATTTTAATTTGGGTTCAGTGACCCCGCTAGGGGAGGACTTTTGTTTTGTGCCCCTGCTAGGGGAAGACTTTTATTTGGTGCCCCCACTAAGCGAGTTTAAGACTTTTAATTTTGCCTCTGCTATGAGAGGGCAAAAATTTTAATTTTCCCTTGTTATGGAGGGACTTTTCATTTTTCCTTTGTTAATTTGGCCTTGCTATGGAGGGACTTTTAATTTCGCTTCTGCGATGGAAGGACGAAAATTTTAATTTGCCTTTGCTATGGAGGGACTTCTAGTTTCGCCTCTACTAGAGGAGGACGAAAATTTTAATTTGCTCTTGCTATGAAGGGACTTTTAATTTCACCTCTGCTATGGAAGGACGAAATTTTTAATTTTCCCTTGCTATGGAAGGACCTTTAATTTCGCCTCTGCTATGGGAGGACGAAAATTTTAATTTGTCCTTGCTATGGAGGTACTTTTAATTTCACCTCTGCTATGGAAGGACGAAAATTTTAATTTTCCCTTGTTATGGAAGGACTTTTAATTCCACCTCTGCTATGGAAGGACGAAAATTTTAATTTGCCCTTGCTATGGAGGAATTTTAATTTCGCCTCTACTATGGGAGAACGAAAATTTTAATTTGCCCTTGCTATGGAGGGACATTTAATTTCCCCCTACTATGGAAGGATGAAATTTTTAATTTGCTGTTGCTATGGAGGACTTTTAATTTCACCTCTGCTATGGGAGGACGAAAATTTTAATTTGCCCTTGCTATGGAGGGACTTTTAGTTTTGCCTCTTCTATGGGAGAACGAAAATTTATTTTTCCCTTGCTATGGAGGGACTTTTGGTTTCGCCTCTGCTATGAGAGGACGAAAATTTTAATTTTCCCTTTCTATGGAGGGACTGTTAATTTCGCCTCTACTATGGGAGGACAAAAATTTTAATTTGCCCTTGCTATGGAGGGATTTCTATTTTCGCGTCTATCCATAAGGTGAACATCAGTCATCGTGTCGAATATGCTTAACTATGGGAAGCGATCGCAGTCGGACTGAGAGGCTCCCTTGACAGAAATTTGCAGGGTTAATGTCATTCCACAGGGTGAACATCAGTACCTGTGTGTCGAATACATTTATCCATAATAGGCGATTGCATCTGGATTGAGAGGTTCTTTCGAATATCAGTCATCGTGTCGGATGCACCTAGCTATAGTAAGTGATGGCATTTAGACTGAGAGGTTGCGACCTCTTGGAACTTGCAAGGGTTTGCATCATTCCGTGGAGCAAATGTCGGCCTCCTGCTAGATGCACTTGACTATGGCAAGTGATCGCAGCCGGGCGCGGGTTGCCCGTTGGAACTTGCAACCTCTGTCATTGACTTCGCATCCGCTTGCTGAAATTTCCACCATTTGACCCATGACAACTCCTCTCGCTCTCTCTCCAAGGTAGTGCTTTTCATCATTGCATTTATGCATGTAGATGTTTTTTGCACTCAACGCTTGAGTTAGTGTTATTGGGGTTGCCACATTACATTGGGTTTCGAGGAAGCAAGCGCTCGTCGGATAGCCTGTAATAAGAAATTGTCTTTAACAAATTTTGAATTATCGAAAATATTGCAAGTAAGAGATGCAAGAAGTAAAGCAGTGGCGATGTTGATCGCTTATTCTGAGCCATTGAAACTGGAGCACCAATCATCAGTCCTCGGTTGATAGCTGGCCTTGCATGGGTATGAGCGACAGTTGTGTTGCTTTGACCGGGTTGACCATTTGATGCCCCTTGCCTCTGGAGAGTTGCAGAAGGATTTGTAGCTTGCGGATTCTTGACATACTGTTGCAGTCCGTTCTTTTGAATCAAATCCTCAATTAAGCTTTTGAGGTGTCTACGTTCATTTCTATTATGGCCGGGCTGGTTGTGAAACCTACAGAACTTTCCCAAGTCAGTTGCCTTATCGCCTACTCTTGTCGGTTTTGGTTCCGCATATTCTTCAGAATTCTTCGTTGCAAGATAGATATTTTCAGGGATGTCATTCAAAAGTGTCAGCTATAACAACCCAAATTCCGTTAGACCGATTTTTTTTTTTTAAATTCTAATCTATCAAAACTCGTTTTGGTTTGTTATGGTATCCTGCAGAAAAGACAAAGATATAAAATATATCAGAGCTCAGAAAAACATCTCGCAACGGAATGGATAAAATATAATGTAATCAAAATATAGCCTTACCGTAGTAATAATACTGCCTAAACAGTAGCCAAAGCTATCATATCTCTACCACAAATCTAACCTGCGAATATGTTATGAGGAGGGGGTCAGAAGACAAGTTCCGGTGAATGGATTTAAACTACACATTTTGGATAATCCTACATATACCGTTCAGTTACATTTTATTGTCTATTAGGTTACTTGGGTTAACAACACTCAAGGCTTACACACACGTTGTACCCATCTACTTACCAGTGGATTAACCTAATACTATATATATACATATACATATATATATATATATATATATATATATGTAGCTACCCCCAATATTGAGGTACTCACATGGTACCCCACTCGCATGGTCTCCAACGTAACGCCACGGAAATGTACGCAGTCCCTCATCCTACGCCGGAGTGACATACAGATCTCTATATAGCAGTGCTACATTCCGCATATATCTACCACTGCCATGCTACGTAAGCGCACGAACTGTCGCCTTCAATCGAAACAGATTCCATTACAAATTAATACCCTCGAGTCTACGATACACCACCCAGAGTAGACATATGTATCTGGACTTTCCTACGTATGTATCGTCAATCGTACTCGATGCCTTAACCGCACATAACCTCCATTGTGCACCGAGTCCCGTAGCAGGGTTGTACAAGAAACGCAGAACTCTGTCAGGAGCTTTACAGATATTTGTATAAACAGATGCTAAGGTCAGCATTTTCAGTGGCTATGGTCCCACCTGACCCCTCTCTTAACTAGTGAAAGATGAATTGAGAACTAACGATCTAGCCCGTGAGCAAACAAAAAAAAATCCTAGTTGGTCAGTTCCTCACCCAAAGCCTTGATAGCAAAAATTCTATGGTCTTATGGTTTAGCTCTTCGCCTCTCCGCATCACGCATCACGTATCAAGCTGACTGTCAATTGTAGGTACACGACGACTTGCTATCACCTAGGTTAGACCTGTCGGTTAATCAAGAGTGGTCGTAACCTAGCCTAGTCACAAGGCTACTTGGATCATCGAATCACCTATGCTACCCTGCAGTCTTTTGATTGCCCACTACCGTGGTAATCATGGCATACTCACGGGATAGAAACACGCATACCAAACCCCTTTGAGTACAAGAGGATGCTATCACAACACAGAGGACTACCAGAAGTACCCTCTACGTCCCAGGAAGCCGTGTGCTTCCCCTTCCAATCCTTTGGAGCCAGCAGAATTTTAGTAGAACAACAGGCATAACAAGCAGAATAATCAGACGAATGTACCCTCCCCTCGTGTCCTATAATACCACAATGATCTACCCCCTTGGGTTACTCACCGTTAGATGTATAGACTGGTCCAAGCTCTATAGGTTGACTTTTTATTAGACCCTATGTCTAATTATTTAATTGCGCGCTTGCTTCTCCCTTTCAGATTTCCATTCAACTTGGTTATTCCCAGTTATATTGACTTCTTATTCAAGTTACCAAGTTCCTCTCACTTATTAATTTCAGTTATAACTTAATCCATTTAAGTTTAAGCCCATAACATGTTATTCTCTAGATTGCAATTCAAGGTCTGTAATCTATAATCTCTTTATATTATTCATTGTTTAATTTCCTAGTTACAATAACATGTTCTACTTAATATGTAATTAAGTATATCTCAATTCACATGTTTTCTGTTTAACATGTCACTTATTATTTATGATTAAATATACTTATCTCGTCCCTTATATTCACCTTGTTCTTTCTTATTTAATCATAATTCCATCTTTTAATGTTACTACAACTTGTCATTGTTCGCTTATTAACTTATTTCTCTTAACTAAGGTTTACTAATAAGTTTCTCTTCCATTTATTATAACTTGTGTTATAATTTCCACTTGTTCCTAGGATAAGCTTTTAACATTGTTATTCATATCAGCAGATTTCAGATTCTCAAGTTTACATATTACTTATGAGCATGAAGTTAACCATTTCAACTAAAGTTCTATTTTTCCTTTCAGCAACACCATTTTTGTGGTGTATAAGGGGCGGTACATTGGTGAACAATACCATTTTGTTTGCAAAACAAAGTAAACTCATTTGAAAAATATTCACCACCACGATCTGAATGTAACACTTTAATTTTGATTCCTAATTGTGTTTCGACTTCTACTTTTCAAATTTTGAATTTATTAAAGGCTTCATCTTTAGATTTCATTAGATATACATAAGCATATCTAGAATAGTCATCAATAAATGTTATATAGTATTGGTTACCACCATAGGTGATATGACTCTTTAAGTCACCCACATCACTATATACCAAATCAAGCAAATTAGTTTTCTTTTCTACAGATTTGAAGGATTTCTGATATATTTTTACTTGAACACATATTTCACATTTAGAAATAGATTCGAAATCACGATTAGAAATTAATCCTAATTTATGCATATTTATAAGTGACTTATAATCAACATGTCCTAATCTACTATGCCATAAATTAACAGAATCAACAATATAAGCAGAAGATTTCTTCATTAGATTCAACTTAATCATTTCGTTACAAGAATATCCCTGTCCAATAAATTTGTTGTTCTTGGATAACACTAACTTATCAGACTCATACACCATCTTAAATTCTCCTTTGTTAAGAAGGTATCCAGAAATCAAATTCTTACACATATCAGGTACATAAAATACAATGGCTAAATTAAGAACTTTACCAAAGGTGAATGTCAATTCGACAGTGCCTTTTCCCAGAATTTTGCTTCCAACTTTGTTTGCGCCAGTTGCTTCGCTAGATTCTCCATTATTCTCATCGTAAGTCTTGAACTGATTACGGTCTTTGCAAATATGAATAGTTTTTCCAGTATCGAGCCACCAATCATTATCAATGCCACTAACGGAGTTCGCCTCTTGTATGACAACCGCAAGCTTTTCTTCGACCACATTCGCTTTTTGTTGTTTCTTCCAAAGACGACAGTCTCGGGCATAGTGGCCGGGTTTGTGACAATAGTAACAGTGACCCTTCTTCTTGTTCATGGAATTAGTACCTTTCTTTTTAAGCTGTGTCTCATTCTTAGGCTTCAACTTATTGTTAATTTCAACATTATTAGCCTTAGATTGAGACTCTGTTTGCAAATTATCATCTAGTTTGTGTTTACGAGAATCCTCTTCAATACGAAGATGATGCCGTAAACCGTCTAAATCATAATCCGTTTCCGCATTTTTTAATTTTTTTCTTTCAATCATTCCAAGAATTCGGGAGTCTCGAAATAACAACTCCAACAACAAACGATTCAGGGAGATCAATATCGTCATCCTTAAGTTGATTTACCAACAGTAGGATTTCACTTACTTGTCCAATTGTGGACTTGTTGGTGACCATTTTGAAATCCATAAAATTGCATATAAGAATTTTTTTATTACTTGCCTCAGAGATACGATATTTGCTTTCTAACGCAGTCCAGAGTGCCTTAGCGGTGTCCAAGGTCCTGTGAGCAATTCAGAATGTGGCCTCTGCATAGAAAATCTTCCTCTTTGCACTTTGCCCTTTTAGCTTTTAGTTCCACACTATCATTATCGGTTTCCTCTGGTATTTTCTCCAATCCATCTTCAAAATAAGAAATAATTTGACCGTGATCAAGAAGAATTTCATAGTCTCCTGCCAACGAGTGAAATTCTCTCCATTAAATCGCTCTAATTTGGTCAAATGCTGACTCATCTCTTGCAATGCACTCAAACCTTCCATGGTTAAAATATTGTCTGAAAATTTGTTGGGGATTTCGTGGTTTGAAACGCTAATGGAGAGAACGATTGCCGTACTTCTGACTTCAAGGATTTACGTAGCAAATTCTTTCAGACAATAGTTCAACAAACCAGGTACAAAAGGGTATCGAACTATTGACTTCAAGATTCAATGAAGCCTTGAAACAGTGAAATCGAGTTTAATGGCGTTATAGATCAAACAACGTTTGACACTCTTTAATGGCGTTGCAGATTCAAATTTGCAACGCCACGAAGCAGGAAACCCCACATTGTCACAGGTCGACTGATTGGTTTCTGAGCTGTTTTTCCTGGCCCAATGGATCACAAGACCCCACGCGTCTAAGGCCAAAGGCCCATCTTTTGACCTTTTAAATATTTAATATGCATGTCTTGTTCATGCATTGCCTCATCTCTCTTCTCTTCTTTGTTTTGTTATTATACATCATGCCTTTATATATAGAGAAAGCCCTTTGCATTTTTCATGATGTGGGACAAAACATATTTGTCCATTCCTTCTTCCTTTTATTCTTCATTCTTTTCAAATAATACCCAAACCCAAATCATTTGTTTTGAAAATTTTACAATAGGCATGTCATGCATACTCATCTAAGTATGCCCATTTGTTTCAGTATGACGTCATTTTTATTACAGAGATTGTCTTCTGCCGACTTACTGAAGATCGCAACATATATCAAAATAGCAAAGCAAGTAATATATTTATCTAAATCTTACCCGAACCATAAGCCCGGAGACCAAAGATTATGATAGCAAGAGGTCGTTCAAGCCCATATATCTCTTGTTTTTTTTGTACTTTATAAATAGCAGCATATGAAAGTAGAGAATGTATCAACTATCAATTTGTGTAATAATCATATTCTTCATCAATAAAGATTTATTTTACTCTTCACAGTTCATTTTTGTTATCCGAAATCGAAACCAGTTGATAGAAATAATCACGAAAATTTAATTTGGCATCAGAGCCAAATTGCTTAACATCAATTCTTTCGAAAATTGATCAAGATTAATTTTACTCATCAAAAAGGTTTCATTACCTAAGTTAAATTCTCATCAAAGTTAATTCTCATTATTTTTTTAGAGAGAATTAAATCAAATTATTAAGTGCCTCGCTAGCATTCAGAAAATTCAGCTGCAACATCAACTCAACAGAATTCTCATTGTTACAACAATTCAGCAACCAAAGTCTCAATCAAGAAAATCAAGAAACCGCTAAAATATAATAAGTGCCCCACTAGAACTCTTTGCAACAAATTTTCTTCATCACTAAAATTTTCAGGTTGCAAGTTACAACATACCTAATTTTGTGATTTTTGTCTCTACTTGATCAAAATCTAGTGCAATTTCTGCATCTTCCTGTAGTCCTAACTGTCTTGATCTATTTTTCATCAGAATAAGTTGTAATCATCTGAATCAGTTGTAATCATGGATGATCAAAATAACATCAATTGTGTCTAACAATAGATTCGACACTCTCAATCAAACCAATTCCTCAGTATAACAGTTAGTGAAGACTATCATTAGCCCATAGTGCCAACTTATTACTATGCATTTAGAAAAAAGACAACTATCTTCTTTGAAAGCTTCAAGTCGAAACTACAATACAAGGGTTTGGATTAGAACGATATATTCTTGAAACTACACAAATACCATCAAAATTTATCATTGACAAATGTAAAATGTCCAATTCCTTATTAGCAAACAAACTAAATGTTTAGACTTGGGCTTATGTGTATGGGCTTGTGTTGTGCTTATCCCAATAGCATTTCTTGTGTATTATATAATGCTCATGCCATGTACAGTAACAATTAGTTTTAATACATACATTTACATCAATAAGTTCAGAGAATAAAAATCAAAACTCTTCACAAAATTTTACATGGTATCAGAGCTTTATCGCCCAATGGAAGATCTCCACATTACCTTTATCGCTGAACAAGTTGAGAGGAGTGCTTTTGGAGTCTCCTCAGTTTAAAATTCATCATCGGAGAGCAACCTCTCTGATCTTGCAGCGACTGTTCTCATCAAGTCATGCGTGCCAAGCCAGAATTTACACTCGCAGCGGCTACAACGACTTTCTAATCATCTGAGATTTTGAATCTCATCATTCGACAGTTTCTTGGTCGAGAGTACCATTTCTTGCATCTTAAAAAAGGCAAGAACCGCCTTTTTCACTTTCTTTTCCAAAGCCTCCTACATAGGCTGCCACCCCCTTTGGGTAAGTGGCCTCGCCATACGCTATTTTTTCATTAGTTTTCTCGCCATGGCTGGACCAGGTGATGAAAACTCGTTTGCCACATCAAGAACAGGCACCATTGACCCTCCTGGCAACACCCTAATGCTTGTAAAACCCAAGACTCAGGTGATAACCACTCCTCTTGATGAAGATAATTTCATCTTATGGAAGTTCCAAATTGAGACAGCCTTGAAAGGTTATGACCTTCAAGATTATGTCAAAGAAACAAGATCTATCCCCCCATGCATGATCCTGGATAAAGATGGACAAATGGTTAGTAATCCAGCATATGTGCATCATCAAAAAAAGGATAATCTGCTATCTTCATGGTTACTCTCATCTATCAGCACAAATTTACTATCACAAGTCATATGATGTAATTCATCTCATGAAATATGGGCTGCCATACGACAAATTTTCAATTCACAGTCATCTGCTCGTATCATGCATTATAAAAGGGAATTTCAGAATATAAGAAAGGGAGAGATGACTATGAGAGAGTATATTGCAAAGGTTAAAACACTATGACAAACTAAAGGCAGTGGGACACTACATTTCAGACAATGAACAAGTACTTAAATTGACAAATGGATTAGATAAAGAGTATGAATCACAAGTTACCTTTATTGCCACTCAACCTGTTTTACCTGATATTCAAACCGTTTATTCTGCACTGCTGGCACATGAGGGTAGAGTTGAGCAAAGAAAGGCATCTCAAATTGATTACAGTGTGAATCTTGCATCAAATTCAAGAAACATGAGCAACAATCAGACAAGAAACTTACCTGGCTTCGGAAGAGGCAACAACCAAGGTCAAAGAGGAAACCCAAATCAAAGAGGAAGAGGTAGAGGAAGATCCAACAGTGTCAATCATGTCCAGTGTCAAATCTGCGATAAACTTGGTCACACAGCAAACAGATGCTATTTCAGATTCAACATAAATGTTAATGATTCTCAGCAAAGCCAACCAGGCACAAGGGGACTCAATGTCAACATGGCATAGGCCAATCAACAAAGAAAATCGAATGGAGAAACCTCTACAGCTATCAGTGATGATTCCAGCAAGATTGAAGACATAAACAGTGAGGATTGGTTTCCAGATTCAGGAGCAACCAACCACATCACCAACAATTTGCAAAACCTCAATCTTGGAAATAGGAACTTCTTAGGTACACAAGTTATTCAGACATGCAATGGTGAAACTATGAATATATCTCACATTGGGACAGGTGTTGTTAAAGGAAAGATAAATCTCATCCTTCACAATTTACTTAGAGTTCCAGATGTTAAAAAGAATCTTATTAGTGTATCACAATTTGCTAAAGACAATAAGGTATATTTTGAGTTTCACCCTAATCACTGTCTAATTAGAGACATGCTAAATAAAGATGTATTATTACAGGGTAATTTGGACAGTGGTTTATACAAGTTCAGCAACACTCAATCAGGATTGAGAAATGATAAAACTTGGTGCTGCAATGCAAGCATACAATTTAATGATGTTCCTAGTGAGAATGAACATGGCAGTAATGATTGTAATGAAATCAAAATGATTTGAATTTCTGCATTGTAAACTTGGACACCCCAGTTATGACATTGTTATGAGAATATTGAAAGACATTAATATTCCTTATAATCTCTCACCTGTTTCTAGCACATGCACACATTGTTGAATTGGCAAAAGCCATAAATTACCTTTTAGCAGGTCTGAAACAGTTTACACAAAGCCATTTGAATTGGTGACAGCAGACCTATGGGGTCTTGCACCTTTATGCCCAAGACAAGGTTACATGTATTATCTATCCATTGTTGATGCATATACAAGATATACCTGGATTTTCTTTCTCAAAGCCAAATCTGATACTAACAATGTTATGATACAATTCATTAATTTCACCGAAAGGCAACATAACTATAACATTAAGATTATACAGACTGATGGGGACAGTGAGTTTTTCCCTTTAAAAGGACTGTTAGCTAGCAAAGGCATTATACATAGAACCACTTGTCCCCATACCTCTGAACAGAATGGCATTGTAGAAAGAAAACATCGACACATTGTTGAAACATGATTAACACTACTATCTAAGGCATCCTTACACATGAAGTATTGGTATGAGGCATTTAACACTGCTGTACATCTAATAAATAAAATGCCAACAAAAATTTTGCAACACAAAAGTCCTCATGAGATGTTATATGGAAATAAACCAGACTATAACACTCTGAAAACTTTTGGATACATGTGTTATCCATGCCTCAGACCATACAACAATCATAAACTTTCTTTCAGATCTAGCCCATGCACTTTCTTTGGGTTTGCAAACAATCAAAAGGGGTACATATGCATGGATAAAGAGGGAAAAATTATAATTTCTAGACATGTAGTCTTTGATGAACTTGTATTCCCTTTTGCAGAAAAAGGAAATGCAAACAACGAAGAAACTGTGGGGCCTATTCCTAAGCTATCAGAATGGAAAACAAACATAAATGAGCGGGAAGAGACATATGATGCATCAGCCACTCCAACTATATCCAGCACTAGATCTAAATACAGTTCAAGTGAACAGATGAGTGAGGATGACCAACATCAGACTGATGAAATGAATGACAATAATAATCAGAATGACAGCAACGGCAGTAACACATCAGAAAGTAGCAGTCATGAAACACCAATACAGGAGCCACAGACTGGACATCACATGACAACAAGAGGAAAAAGTGATATTTTAAGCCTAAAATCTACACTGCAGTTCAGAATGATCACAGACCTACCAGTGAACCAGACACATATGAGCAGGAAATTAAATACAAACAGTGGTGCAGGGCTATGGATGAAGAATATGAAGCATTGATGAAAAACCAGACATTGAGTTTGGTGTCTATTCCTAAAGATAGAAATATGGTGACATGCAAGTGGACTTATAAATTAAAGAAGGATGCCACTGGTAACATCATCAAGTACAAGGCTAGGCCGGTTGCAAGAGGGTTTACACTGAAATATGGTTTTGATTTCAATGAAACATTCTCTCCAGTGGTAAAGCCTACTACTATTAGGATTATATTGTCCATGGCACTACACAATAACTGGAACATAAGGCAACTAGATGTGTGTAATGCATTCCTAAATGGGGATTTAAGTGAGGAAGTTTATATGCAACAGCCAAAAGGCTATGTGTAACACCCCGCCTCCGCTAGGGTCACTCGCAAAGGAATGCACTAGCTTTAGAGGGGCATTATTGGTAAACATGCACAGAAGTATCACAGGACAGAACATATAAAATAGCGGAAGTAAAATCGAACTTTCATAAACATAATTAATTAAGGTCTAAAGCCTTTTACATCAGAGTACATCAAAACCTGTCTTGCAATAATAAAGAAGCCTAAAAACCTTTTCATAAATTATTCCCTAAAATAAAGCGGTGAAGAAGCCATAGCCAAGAGAAGACCAAGCTATACCTCAAGCTATATATGATGACCTTCAAGCATAAGAGGCCCGAACTAAACAACATCATTTCCTCCCTGGAACCTGGGGGGGAAACGGAAGACAAAGAGGCGAAAGAAAACGGGGTCAGTCATAAAGACTGGTAAGTCCTATCTACTCCCAGTATAAAAACAGGTAAAGGTAACATGACATGCATAAACTGAAAGTAAACATAAGGATGACTACAAGATAGATAAACTAAACCAGGGTAACTGGCTGAACTACTGTAGCAAGGTAAACTAAGATATCGTGATAAACTACGGTGTCGTGATAAATCAAGGTATCACATCGTCAGGTTTCTATCAAGTGTACTATCCCAAGGTATATATCCTGTCTAACATCCCCCTGTGTCTATTATGTATATTTTTCCTGGTTCTAACATGTATATTTGCTCTGCACTTCTCGTACTAGTATCCCTACCCGCGTCATGTGTTAACCATGAATGTCCCTTGCCCCATGTCATGAAATGGTCCATGTCAACCTAATATATAGCATATGTAGGTTTTCCCAACTCGTATGTTTCTATCCATGTGTAAGTTCAGTCCTTTGCCATAGGCCATACAGGCTTTCCCATGTAAACGTTTTATCCTTGAAGTTGTTTTGGACTGCAACCCTTGATCTAGTTGTGTTTCCCTACCATGAACTATCGCGCGTCCACTTAGGATTTATGCCACCTAGGGCCGCTAGGGATTATGCTACCTAATGAACGTTTCCGTGTCTCGGTTTGGGGTTTGGCCACCTAGGACCACTAGGGATTATGCCACCCGTCAACCGCGCCCTTGATCCCACGTATGTATCGTGAATCGTTTTCCATGTCTAGATGCACATGTTCCACAATGTGCCATCCGAGTTCCGTGCCAGGGCAAACTAAGAAATATGGAACTCGGTCGGGAGCTTTAAGTCGTCTACTGATGCAGATACCAAGGTCTGTTTTTGTACCCGTGGCTATGGTCCCACGTGACCCCTCCCTCAACTAGTGAAAGGCAACCCACGAAAAATCATGTATGAGAACCACTCCCCGGCCCCACTATAGCCCACTTTCCTACGGGCCAACCTCACCCATGACTCGATAGCAAGCACATGGTCTGTTGGGGGTTCTCTGCCTTTCCGTACGTACACGATTGACTAAAGATGGTAGGTAGTCGGCGATGTGCTATCCAGGGCAAAAACCAAGAATCGTCGACTCCACGCTAATCCATCCCAGTCTTTAGGTCGCTCGCATAGCAACCAAGGCATACTCTTGGTCCTTCTAACGCAGACCTTAACCTCTCATGGGCCTAGTATAATTACCTGGCAGCCCACAGAGGGATCCCAAGAATATCCTCACGTCCCCCGAAGCTTCCACTTCGGCACCCAGTGCGCTGGAGCTTTTATCCAAGTCAGATAACTTGCTCCTCCTCGTATACTAAGCGATGACCTACCGTATCAGGTTACTCATCGCTTTATGAATTAATCCTATGTCCTTAGCTAAGAATTATTACTTAGTTACCCTTAACTAAGGTTTACCACTTAGCTTCCTTTCCCGTTGTCCTTGATTAACCACGATTCTATACCTATTTCCTCTAACTTGGGTTTGTCTTGTTGGGTTAAGTGTTATCATTCAAGTCCATGCCTTAACCCGCCCACGAATCATGTCAAGATTGGCTAAGTATTTAAGTTCAAGACTTAGCCCTACAAGTTGGTTAAGTGTACCCAGAGGCTCATGACTTAACCCTATCAAGTCAAATCGGTCAAGTACTAGCTTACCTTAATCCTATCGGATTATCTTGCTAGATCGATTAAGCATAGATTATCTTAATCCCATCAAATTATCGAGTCGGATTGGTTAAGTATAGGTGGGCTTAACCCCATCCTCTAATCGTACTACAATGGTTAAGTATATTCTAAAAAGGTCTTGTGACTTAACCTTATCAGGTCCGCGTATTAGATTGGTTAAGTGTATGTTACTTAACCCCATCAAATCATCTTGTATAATTGGTTAAGTATAAGTTGCTTAACCCCATTAAATTATCACGTTAAGTTGGTTAAGTATTGGTTACTTAACCTCATTGAATTACCAAGTTTAAGTTGGTTAAGTGTTTAACTTAACCCCATCGAATTACCGTGTTTAGATTAGTTAAGTGTGGATTACTTAACCCCATCTAATTACCGTGTTTAGATTAGTTAAGTGTGGATTACTTAACCCCATCTAATTACCGTGGTTAGATTAGTTAAGCGTCAATTACTTAACCCCATCTAATTACCGTGTTTAGATTAGTTAAGTCTTAATTACTTAACCCCATCTAATTACCAAGTCGGATTAGTTAAGTGTAAATTACTTAACCTCATCCCCTAATCATCTTGCATGGTTAAGTGCCATTAAGAAATCAAGTCCGGTCCCACTTAACCTACCCATTCGTGTCATATCGGTTAATTGTCATTAGTCAAATTTACTTAACCTTATCATGTGGCATTAATTTAATTAATGCACCCTCAACCTCTCACATTAGACCTTGTTGTGGTTACTAGTTAAGCCGGGCGGGTCCGGGTAGATTTACACCACAACCTGGTCTAACCTCGGGTCTTAAGCGCGACATGACCAACTTCTCACATTGGATCCTATTGTTTGTAGCTACTAGTTAAGCCGGGCGGGTCCGGGTAGATTTATGCTACAAACTCAACCCAACCTCGAGTTGGCCACTTCCATGTTTGGTCTAGTGTTATATTACACTTACAACCCATATGTGTCTAATTTCAAGTCCCAAGTTTACCCCACGTGTCATGTCCCCATTTTGGTTCAACTTACATGTCGTGTTCACATGCAACCTCAAGTCAAGTTTTCATGTCATATTCAAGTCAAGATTTCGCGTCATGTTCATGTTTATCTAACTACCCCAAAGTCGTGTTTTCCAACGCAAGCAAAAGCGAGTCAACATAGTAAGGATACTACGTCACATATTGGCCTCAAAACATGCATGATGCGAAAAAGGGATTGGCTTCCACATGCACAACCTTGGCCAAAAACATGCATAGTGTCATAAGGTGATTTGGCCACAAACATGCATAGTATCTCAAGGGGATTTGGCCACAAACATGCATAGCATAAAAGGGGATTACTTGCATAAGTGTTCATGTCATAAACCTATCATGAAGGGATGAACATGCCCATGTTACTCATGTGATAAAAAGGTAAACTTGCATATTATCATAAGGGATTTCGGGTTCATATACTTGCATAGCCTCAAAGTCACATTCATGCACATGTTTCATGAGTCAAAGTGGTTTCAAGTGTGCATGCTAACGTACCACAAGCAAAGGTCCAATCTTGCATGGCAAACTAGGTCCAATGTAACATGAATAGCATGGTTTAGTCGCTACAACATAACCCAAAGTCATATGTTCATGCTAAAGGGGCAAACTAGGTTCCCATAGGCTAACATACTCATGTTACTTTGCATTTTATCCCATGTCACATCAAGATCATCGTTTAAATCTACAAGTAGCTAGAACTTACATAGCGTGGCAAGAGGACTAGGAGCATGAATCGTTTTGACGAAGAAAGGTGGCTCCTTTGATGAAGATCCGTCATGAAACTCGCATAGAAACGTTGATTTGGCCTCTATTTGGTGTAGCAAGCTTGCACCTTTTGATTTGAACCCGATTTGAATGCATAGGTTCTAGGGATTGGAGATGGAGGCCATGATCAAAATTGATTTTGGCAGCACTTAGTTGCTAGGTTTGATTTTTAGGGGTTTAGGTTAGGTTTAGGGTCTTTTTATAGAGATTAGGATAGTTTTAGGCCCTTAGATTAACCCTAGGATAGATCTGAACCATCAAACCACGTCAGAAGCTTCCAGAACAAGACCAGGGACCAGTGCAGGTGCACCAAGCCAGGAATGCTCGTCTGAGCCAAGTCGACAGCCAAGTCGACAGGGCTGTCGACTTGGTCAGACCAAGTCGACTCCCAAGTCGACAGGGCTGTCGACTTGGGTACTGTGGCGGGAATTTTTCCCGCCTGGCACAAATGGCCCAATTTTCCAAATTCAAGTTTGAATTTGAAATCTGTTTTTTTCTTAGAAATTTTCTGAAAACTTCGTTGGGCCTTAACCGGGTCATACGGACTCCGATTTTCGAAAACTCGGACTCTATTTCGCGTATTTTTCCGAGACGAACGCAATGGCATAGCCCATGTCGCTTGATTCAGAATTTAAAATTAAATTCTGCCTTGATTCTCGTCTTAATCATGTTATCGAAATACGGGTTGTTACATTCTCCCCACCTTTTAGGATTTCGTCCCCGAAATCTCCAAGTTAGGAAGAACATATCCTACCATCCATCATCCATCTACTCAAAACCTCATCCACAAGCAACCATTGTCCTTAGATGATTTCTAATGCTGTATGAATATATGCAAAACGTGTGTGTACATGTTCCTTAGCTAATGCTAATGATCAGGCCTGAATAATTTTTCTAATGCAAAAATATGCATAGTGCCATGAATCCAACATGTATGCAAATAGTCCTAGTCATATAGATACTATATGCGTGCACAACCATTCATTCGTATGCAACATCCACATGACAACACATTCAATTTTATCCATAAAGAAGTATAAATGCTCGTGCATATGCAACATGAAACGTGATCGCGTCAATCTAGTATCTAACGTGTATTCGCGCATCCACGAGCAACCACCTGCAACCATTTGCAACCATATCAATCATAACATGTCTCAAATACATGTTTACATCCATAACGTTCTACCTAAGGTTCCCAGGATAAGATCGAGAAGATAAACAAGACAAACTCCTTACTGGGTTCGTAACGGAAACAGGACCGAGAGGATATCCACCAAGCGATAGCATGCAAGTAAGCTTTACAGGTGAACCAAGGATCAAAAATATACTCTTAAAAAGAGACGTGATGCGCGCGTCCAAGCCGCATTTCCATGAGCTCAATCCCATCAGGCCTTGACCGCCTTTGACTTCATGATTTCGTAGCTCCTTGATTTCTATTTCCATGATGTGAGTGGAACTCATCTCACTGTCGCCTCCCGTTTCACTTTCACTTATTCTTTCCCTAGTATGCTCGGCTCAAATATGTCTGCGTACTCATGCAAGCTCTCCAAAATTCACTAGTGAATTCTGGATCTCGTTTTCCGATGCCGATCCATGTTGCCAAGGGTTCTTACTAGGGTGATTGCCATAACCCATGCATAATCGAAACGAACCATCCGCCTTAGCGGCGATTCCTATTTGAACGGATTACCAACAACTACATCCCGGGATTCTAGGTAACTAACCATGACAGAACCCAAAAAGGTTACACGAGACTTTGAGGGTATCACCAAGATGAGTCGAGAGTCTAACTACCCTCTTTCCAAAACCGAGAATGGCACCCCTTATTGGGTGACCACTTTATCCTTAGAATCTATCCGTAGTTGAGACATGTCATTCTCAAGTCCAACAAGTCATGAAGGAATGGACCAACTCTCCAACCAGATTTTTGGGACAAAACTGGGATCCTCTACCATGCTAGTACTAAGGTGCAGAGACTCAACTATCTAAGCAGACTTAAGTGATACGATGATCAAAACAAAGTCTGGACGGGATGATAGAAAAGGATGGCTGAACCTCTAATAGAAACGGTACCATTTCTTTTAGGCACCCCAGAAGTGGGAGCGTACTATTTCCCTCTCCGCTGATCTTGTCCTTGTCCTCCTTGATGGACCAAGCCCTAACAACAGTTGCTTATCCTTAAGCTGGTATCCTTTATCCTTACTCTTATTATCCTTTCTTGTAACACGGCAATGGGTCTCTCGAGAACCACCTCCATCGTACGGGAAACACCTACGTGGCTAGACCAAGATTAGTCACAGTGAGAACTACTGTGACCATGGATGGAGAAAAGAAAGGAAACGAGATTTAATCAAGGAATCAAAGGATGGTGCTAATGGCTTTTGGGGAATAGCCTTTAAAACAAACTTTTCTTGAAAAATGCTTCTTTATAAACGGTTTTTCAAATAGTTTTCAGAAGGTCTTTAAAAACTTTTGCCTAGTCTAGTAACCTTCTGCTCTGATACCAAATGTAACACCCCGCCTTCGCTAGGGTCACTCGCAAAGGAATGCACTAGCTTTAGAGGGGCATTATTGGTAAACATGCACAGAAGTATCACAGGACAGAACATATAAAATAGCGGAAGTAAAATCGAACTTTCATAAACATAATTAATTAAGGTCTAAAGCCTTTTACATCAGAGTACATCAAAACCTGTCTTGCAATAATAAAGAAGCCTAAAAACCTTTTCATAAATTATTCCCCAAAATAAAGCGGTGAAGCAGCCATAGCCAAGAGAAGACCAAGCTATACCTCAAGCTATATATGATGACCTTCAAGCATAAGAGGCCCGAACTAAACAACATCATTTCCTCCCTGGAACCTGGGGGGGAAACGGAAGACAAAGAGGCGAAAGAAAACGGGGTCAGTCATAAAGACTGGTAAGTCCTATCTACTCCCAGTATAAAAACAGGTAAAGGTAACATGACATGCATAAACTGAAAGTAAACATAAGGATGACTACAAGATAGATAAACTAAACCAGGGTAACTGGCTGAACTACTGTAGCAAGGTAAACTAAGATATCGTGATAAACTACGGTGTCGTGATAAATCAAGGTATCACATCGTCAGGTTTCTATCAAGTGTACTATCCCAAGGTATCTATCCTGTCTAACATCCCCCGGTGTCTATTATGTATATTTTTCTTGGTTCTAACATGTATATTTGCTCTGCACTTCTCGTACTAGTATCCCTACCCGCGTCATGTGTTAACCATGAATGTCCCTTGCCCTATGTCATGAAATGGTCCATGTCAACCTAATATATAGCATATGTAGGTTTTCCCAACTCGTATGTTTCTATCCGTGTGTAAGTTCAGTCCTTTGCCATAGGTCATACGAGCTTTCCCATGTAAACGTTTTATCCTTGAAGTTGTTTTGGACTGCAACCCTTGATCTAGTTGTGTTTCCCTACCATGAACTATCGCGCGTCCACTTAGGATTTATGCCACCTAGGGCCGCTAGGGATTATGCTACCTAATGAACGTTTCCGTGTCTCGGTTTGGGTTTTGGCCACCTAGGACCACTAGGGATTACGCCACCCGTCAACCGCGCACTTGATCCCACGTATGTATCGTGAATCGTTTTCCATGTCTAGATGCACATGTTCCACAATGTGCCATCCGAGTTCCGTTCCAGGGCAAACTAAGAAATATGGAACTCGGTCGGGAGCTTTAAGTCGTCTACTGATGCAGATACCAAGGTCTGTTTTTGTACCCGTGGCTATGGTCCCACGTGACCCCTCCCTCAACTAGTGAAAAGCAACCCACGAAAAATCATGTATGAGAACTACTCCCCGGCCCCACTATAGCCCACTTTCCTACGGGCCAACCTCACCCATGACTCGATAGCAAGCACATGGTCTGTTGGGGGTTCTCTGCCTTTCCGTACGTACACGATTGAGTAAAGATGGTAGGTAGTCGGCGATGTGCTATCCAGGGCAAAAACCAAGAATCGTCGACTCCACGCTAATCAATCCCAGTCTTTAGGTCGCTCGCATAGCAACCAAGGCATACTCTTGGTCCTTCTAACGCAGACCTTAACCTCTCATGGGCCTAGTATAATTACCTGGCAGCCCATAGAGGGATCCCAAGAATATCCTCACGTCCCCCAAGCTTCCACTTCGGCACCCAGTGCGCTGGAGCTTTTATCCAAGTCAGATAACTTGCTCCTCCTCGTATACTAAGCAATGACCTACCGTATCAGGTTACTCATCGCTTTATGAATTAATCCTATGTCCTTAGCTAAGAATTATTACTTAGTTACCCTTAACTAAGGTTTACCACTTAGCTTCCTTTCCCGTTGTCCTTGATTAACCACGATTCTATACCTAGTTCCTCTAACTAGGGTTTGTCTTATTGGGTTAAGTGTTATCATTCAAGTCCATGCCTTAACCCGCCCACGAATCACGTCAAGATTGGCTAAGTATTTAAGTTCAAGACTTAGCCCTACAAGTTGGTTAAGTGTACCCAGAGGCTCATGACTTAACCCTATCAAGTCAAATCGGTCAAGTACTAGCTTACCTTAATCCTATCGGATTATCTTGCTAGATCGATTAAGCATAGATTATCTTAATCCCATCAAATTATCGAGTCGGATTGGTTAAGTATAGGTGGGCTTAACCCCATCCTCTAATCGTACTACAATGGTTAAGTATATTCTAAAAAGGTCTTGTGACTTAACCTTATCAGGTCCGCGTATTAGATTGGTTAAGTGTAGGTTACTTAACCCCATCAAATCATCATGTATAATTGGTTAAGTATAAGTTGCTTAACCCCATTAAATTATCACGTTAAGTTGGTTAAGTATTGGTTACTTAACCTCATTGAATTACCAAGTTTAAGTTGGTTAAGTGTTTAACTTAACCCCATCGAATTACCGTGTTTAGATTAGTTAAGTGTTGATTACTTAACCCCATCTAATTACCGTGTTTAGATTAGTTAAGTGTGGATTACTTAACCCCATCTAATTACCGTGGTTAGATTAGTTAAGCGTCAATTACTTAACCCCATCTAATTACCGTGTTTAGATTAGTTAAGTCTTAATTACTTAACCCCATCTAATTACCAAGTCGGATTAGTTAAGTGTAAATTACTTAACCTCATCCCCTAATCATCTTGCATGGTTAAGTGTCATTAAGAAATCAAGTCCGGTCCCACTTAACCTACACATTCGTGTCATATCGGTTAAGTGTCATTAGTCAAATTTACTTAACCTTATCATGTGGCATTAATTTAATTAATGCACCCTCAACCTCTCACATTAGACCTTGTTGTGGTTACTAGTTAAGTCGGGCGGGTCCGGGAAGATTTACACCACAACCTGGTCTAACCTCGGGTCTTAAGCGCGACATGACCAACTTCTCACATTGGATCCTATTGTTTGTAGCTACTAGTTAAGCCGGGCGGGTCCGGGTAGATTTATGCTACAAACTCAACCCAACCTCGAGTTGGCCACTTCCATGTTTGGTCTAGTGTTATATTACACTTACAACCCATACGTGTCTAATTTCAAGTCCCAAGTTTACCCCACGTGTCATGCCCCCATTTTGGTTCAACTTACATGTCGTGTTCACATGCAACCTCAAGTCAAGTTTTCATGTCATATTCAAGTCAAGATTTCGCATCATGTTCATGTTTATCTAACTACCCCAAAGTCGTGTTTTCCAACGCAAGCAAAAGCGAGTCAACATAGTAAGGATACTACGTCACATATTGGCCTCAAAACATGCATGATGCCAAAAAGGGATTGGCTTCCACATGCACAACCTTGGCCAAAAACATGCAGAGTGTCATAAGGTGATTTGGCCACAAACATGCACAGTATCTCAAGGGGATTTGGCCACAAACATGCATAGCATAAAAGGGGATTACTTGCATAAGTGTTCATGTCATAAACCTATCATGAAGGGATGAACATGCCCATGTTACTCATGTGATAAAAAGGTAAACTTGCATATTATCATAAGGGATTTCGGGTTCATATACTTGCATAGCCTCAAAGTCACATTCATGCACATGTTTCATGAGTCAAAGTGGTTTCAAGTGTGCATGCTAACATACCACAAGCAAAGGTCCAATCTTGCATGGCAAACTAGGTCCAATGTAACATGAATAGCATGGTTTAGTCGCTACAACATAACCCAAAGTCATATGTTCATGCTAAAGGGGCAAACTAGGTTCCCATAGGCTAACATACTCATGTTACTTTGCATTTTATCCCATGTCACATCAAGATCATCGTTTAAATCTACAAGTAGCTAGAACTTACATAGCGTGGCAAGAGGACTAGGAGCATGAATCGTTTTGACGAAGAAAGGTGGCTCCTTTGATGAAGATCCGTCATGAAACTCGCATAGAAACGTTGATTTGGCCTCTATTTGGTGTAGCAAGCTTGCACCTTTTGATTTGAACCCGATTTGAATGCATAGGTTCTAGGGATTGGAGATGGAGGCCATGATCAAAATTGATTTTGGCAGCACTTAGTTGCTAGGTTTGATTTTTAGGGGTTTAGGTTAGGTTTAGGGTCTTTTTATAGAGATTAGGATAGTTTTAGGCCCTTAGATTAACCCTAGGATAGATCTGAACCATCAAACCACGTCAGAAGCTTCCAGAACAAGACCAGGGACCAGTGCAGGTGCACCAAGCCAGGAATGCTCGTCTGAGCCAAGTCGACAGCCAAGTCGACAGGGCTGTCGACTTGGTCAGACCAAGTCGACTCCCAAGTCGACAGGGCTGTCGACTTGGGTACTGTGGCGGGAATTTTTCCCGCCTGGCACAAATGGCCCAATTTTCCAAATTCAAGTTTGAATTTGAAATCTGTTTTTTTCTTAGAAATTTTCTGAAAACTTCGTTGGGCCTTAACCGGGTCATACGGACTCCGATGTTCGAAAACTCGGACTCTATTTCGCGTATTTTTCCGAGACGAACGCAATGGCATAGCCCATTTCGCTTGATTCAGAATTTAAAATTAAATTCTGCCTTGATTCTCGTCTTAATCATGTTATCGAAATACGGGTTGTTACACTATGTATGCAAAAGAAAAGAAGATTAGGTTTGTAAACTTCATAAGGCAATATATGGATTAAAACAAGCCTCGAAAGCTTGGTACATCAAATTGAAACACACACTGGAGTGTTTTGGGTACAAGGCAACAAGGTCAGATAACTCTTTATATGTGAAAAACAACCAGAGTGATGTGTATATACTTGTGTATGTGGATGATATTTTGACGACTGGAAGTGACAACAGTGAGATCAACAAGATTGTTGCAGAATTGAATAAAGCTTTTGGAATAAAAGACATGGGAGAGGCAAACTATTTCCTTGGGATACAGATTCAGAGAAGATCAAAATCTGAAATTTCCCTTTCTCAGAAGAAGTACATATCTGAAATCTTAGCCAGAGCAAACATGGACAAAGCAAAGTCTCTACCTACCCCTATGACTAGCAACCTACGCTTATCCAAACACAATGGTGATAGTATAGAAAACGAAAAACAATATAGAAGCATCGTAGGAGCTTTGCAGTATTTGACTATAACTAGGCCAGAAATTTGTTTCAGTGTGAATAAAGTTTGTCAATTCATGGCAAATCCATCATCAGAACATTGATGAGCAGTAAAACGTATTCTATGTTACTTACAGGGTACAAAGGAGTATGGTTTAATCATGAAAGCAAGCCAAGACATCAACTTAAATACTTACAGTGATGCAGATTGGGCAAATGATCCGGATGATCGAAGATCCACATCTGGATATTACCTGTTCATGGATCCAAATCCAATTTCATGGTGCACGAAGAAGCAATCCACAGTTTCTCGCTCCAGCACAGAAGCTGAGTACAGATCCATAGCTTCAGCGACAGCTGAAGTGATTTGGGTGGAAACCCTAATCAAAGAATTGGGGCTCCAGCTCACAAAGACATCAACCCTCTGGTGTGACAATCGAAGTACAGTATCACTCTCCATCAACCCAATTCAGCACTCGAGAACTAAACATATAGAGATAGATCTTCATTTCGTCAGAGAAAGGACTAGCACTGGGAGATTGATAATAAATCACATACCAGCCTTCTGTCAGAAAGCTGATATCTTAACCAAGGCTCTCTCCAGAAACAATTTCGAGAGATTGAGAGAGGAACTCAGAGTTGTTCATGGCGGCGCAGAATAAAGTAAAGAGAGAAACCTTAGTTCGACTTGAGGCGGCGTGTAAAATATCCAATTCCTAGTTAGCAAACCGAACTAAGTGTTTAGACATGGGCTTATGTGTATGAGCTTGTGTGTGTTTAGCCCAATAGTATTTCTTGTGTATTATATAATGCTCCTGCCGTGTACAGTGACAGTTAGTTTTAATACATACATTTACATCAATAAGTTCAGAGAATAAAAATCAAAACTCTTCACAAATTTTACAAGATGATAGAACAACTGCTAATGATGATTATATCAAATATCATAAACAAGTTAGATTGATAATTTCTATGCTATTATTATCTATAAGTTTCAACTTATTATCACAAGTGATTGGCTGCAATGCGTCAAATGAAACATGCACAACAGTTGAGAAGACATTCAACAATCAGTCATCAGCTGAAGTTTTATGTTACAAGCGGTAACTTCAAAATATTCGAATTGACAACTCAACAATGAAAGGGTATCTCTCAAAAGTCAAAACGCTTTGCACTTTACTAAATGCAACAGGCAACAAAGTTGAAGATTTTGAACAACATTTAATTCTATTAAATGACTTCAGGACGAGTACGAAGCACTCATATCATTTTAAATACTTATGTTTCCTGCTTAATTAAGGATAATCCACGTATCATCAGTTACTACTGCATTAGCCATGAGTTTCCAAAGCGGTAATATATGATTGTTAACTGCTGATACGAAGCATCTGTATTATACGAAAATGAATTTCACTTTTCTAATTTAATATAGAAGATTGCTTGATCAGATACATATAAATTCAAATAGGAACCTGTTAAAATACTGTAGAAATATGACCATGCATACGCACTTGCACGGTATTCCAACAGCATAGCACGTATATCATTCCTGGAACAAAAAACAAAACAAAACGTATCACCATTTCCGGAATTCAAGCAATACATAAAGCGGTTTATATTTTGATAGTATCATAGCGAATGCTACATCCAGCAGCTGCAGATCCACCAATGGCACGAACGCTGTTTTTGCAGCCTTTCTTGATAGCCTTTATCGCCTTCTCTAGGCATTTCGTGCATGTTTCCACACTTGTTGTCAGTGAAGAAAAACACGATGCCCTCCCAAATATTCTTGGACCTGATATACTCTTTGTTTCATGCTCAAAGTTACCATCAATCGGTGCCTTTTCCTTCAGTTCATTAAGGACAATTTCTAAGTTGTTGATGAATAAGTTTTGTCTTTGATTGTTGACTCTGGTTCTTCTTCCACATTGAGTGAATTTACCATTTACATTCACCAGTACTTGGGCAAATATCAAAGCGAACACCAATGTTGCTTTTGCAGATAATAGCTTCATTTCTTTTGCTTGTTCAGAAGTTTTCACTTGTATATTCTTCTAGTTTGCTGCAAAAGAATTTGTAATGCTGTGTGGTTTTATAGATTTGTGAAGCTACATCTATTTATAGGATCTATATTACGCGTTTGCTTATGATATGTACTGTGACCTAGAAATGATTACATATGTTTTTGGCTGTTTGCATCTTTTTATTATTATCTTTGTTTGCGAAGACTGATTCATACATCTATTTATAGGATCTATATTACGCGTTTGCTTATGATATGCGCATGACGTAGAAATGGTTTTATTGTTGAGAATTAATCTCAAGCATTTTAGCCAAGTTTTTAGGAATAGAAAGAGTCAAATCTCTATTATAGCGTGATTAGTAAAAATTCAAATTTATGATCCTATTTTTATTGAGAGAGCTTTTAAACTTGCTATTATTTAGGAAAAGATATTTTCCCACATATATTTAGATATATTCCTAGAATATTATAAATCTAGAAAGGTCCATTGTATGCTATAAATAGAAGAGCTCTCTCCTCGTTTGTATCAAGCAAAAATGTGAACAAAAAAGAAAGAAATAAAAAAAGTAGAGTTTTTATTTTCTTGCAGTATTTGTTTTCTCCTTCTGTGTTTGCTATAATTCTCAGAGACTATCCAGTAGTTAATATAGTTAACAAATTCGTATCAGAGCTAGATAAATTTTCAACAAATTGGTATCAAAGCTAGACAAATTTTCAACAAATTGGTATCGGAGCGCCAGGTTTAAACTATGGCATTTTTATTTCTTTCGACGTTTGTTCTCACAAAAGAAAACTTCGAAGAGTGGAGTAATAAAAAGAAAGAAGAATTGATCTCCAAAGGATTATGGGAGATTGTTGAGTGCGGATACGAGTGGCCAAAAGATGTTAAAAATATGACGGAGAAAGAGAGTGAGACATTTACAAGGTTGAGATGGAAAGACCATCTAGCTCGTGTTGCTATGTGTGAGAACGTTGATGAAGAAGCTTTCAATCATATTATTGGAGAAGAATCTGCAAGAGATTCGTGGAAATTACTGAAAGAGGTGTACGCAAACAAGGAGGCCCTAATGACAAATAAAGAAGACGAGGCTGATTGTATGGCTATGAAAAGAGTAGAGCAGGAGGAAGTGGTTGACAATCAAGAATTCGCTGAGGAAGTCATAGGAAAAATGGATAATGATGAGATTGTTAATGACAATGATACAAAAATTGATGATATAATGAACGTAGAAGAGGCAAGACAAAGAGCAGCCGCCGAAGCAATTGCAAAACAAGAACGGGCAGCTGTTGATAAAGCAAATGTTGAGGCACGATTGCATGCAGAAAGAGCCGCGGTTCAGAGGGCTGCCGCAGAAGCAAGAGAAAGAGATACAGACCAAGTTGAGGAGGTATTAGCAGTGAAGGAAGAATATAATATATTTGATAGCAATTTTGATGAGGACGAACCTGATGACGTAGAAGAGATTCAGGTTGTTGATAGAAGTAACACTAATGATGATGCCGTTCAGAAAGAAGTAGATTTGAAGGATACTGAAGTTGGGCTTGATGTAAATAATGCCATGAATGTTTATTGGGCGGTTGAATCAAATGAAGTAGGAAAAGAAAATACGGCTAAAGTTGAAGAAAGATGTGACCAGCTAAGGTCTGCTATTGATTTGAATTCATCGGACTATGATAAACAGAAGCTGCAAGAGCGGTTGGCAAAGTTATTTGGTGGCATTGCAGTTCCGAAAATTGGACGACCGAGCTAAGCTGAAGTTAGTGCGAAGAAGGATAGAGTTACCGATGCCTTGAATGCAACTAAAGCTGCTGTGGAAGAGAGAATTGTGCCTAGAGGTGGTGTTTCCTTGCTGTATGCATTTAAAGAACTAGCGAACTTGCAAACAACTAATTTTGACCAGAAAATTGGTGCTCAAATCATTCAAAATGCTTTGAAGATGTCGGCATATATTATTACTATGAATGCTGAAGTAGAAGGTGCGGTTGTTGTTGGCAAGCTTTCGGAGCAGAATCAAGCTAACGCTGCTAAAGGTGAATATGTTGATATGGTAAAGGACGGTATTATCAATTCATTAAAAGTGATCAGAACTGCATTAGTGGATGCTGCAAGTGTTTCTTCACTAATGACAACTACGGAAGCCGTGGTGGTAGAGCAACCCGAAGATAAGAAAGCGAGAAAAGAAGAGGAACTGATGAGAAAGAAAGTTTGGACGATTACTATACTTCTACCAAAACATGTGAGATATAAAAGTCTGCAATCGAAAAATCCAGTTCACCACGAAAGGAGTAAGCGCATAGATGTTCGTTTTCATTTCATCTGGGAGCATGTCAAGAAAAAGGATGTGCAGCTGAATCATGTTATAAGTCGTGATCAGGTAGCGGATATCTTCACCAAACCATTGCCAAAATTGTTATTCGAAAATTGCAAGACGATGATTGGAATAAAGGATGGTAGATGCTTGAGCTTAAAGGAGGGATTTGTTGAGAATTAATCTCAAGCATTTTAGCCAAGTTTTTAGGAATAGAAAGAGTCAAATCTCTATTATAGCGTGATTAGTAAAAATTCAAATTTATGATCCTATTTTTATTGAGAGAGCTTTTAAACTTGCTATTATTTAGGAAAAGATATTTTCCCACATATATTTAGATATATTCCTAGAATATTATAAATCTAGAAAGGTCCATTGTATGCTATAAATAGAAGAGCTCTCTCCTCGTTTGTATCAAGCAAAAATGTGAACAAAAAAGAAAGAAATAAAAAAAGTAGAGTTTTTATTTTCTTGCAGTATTTGTTTTCTCCTTCTGTGTTTGCTATAATTCTCAGAGACTATCCAGTAGTTAATATAGTTAACAAATTCGTATCAGAGCTAGATAAATTTTCAACAAATTGGTATCAAAGCTAGACAAATTTTCAACATTTATATGTTTTTGGCTGTTTGCCTCTTTTTATTATTATTTTTGGTTGCCAAGTCTACTGATTCATATATACTTCATATTTACACAGTGCATAGTGCATGAATAATAATCGTTCTACTATTCTAATAAATGGTTCTTTCTTGTGGAGCTTCAAATAAATTTATGTTAATTAATTTATTTTTTCTAGTTTTCCTAACTATTTTGGCTTCTTCATTTTGTTTCTTGTTACTATTGTTGAGATGTTTTGATTTGTATAGGATGGTGTTGTTGATCTAGTCAACAATTGTACTTGGTCTTAGCTTCTAATTAACTATGTTTTATGTTACATTAAAGTTTGTTCATTTGTATTCATGTTAATTTGGATTTTATACTTGTTTGATCTCTACAGTTACATATGGACCTAATAGCTGCAACTTGATTTCATCTGAATATGTCAACTGGAATGCTGAGTAGGGGATACTTATCATCGTTACAGAATGTCATCAAACATATAGACACTTCTTTTCATATATTTAGTTATTTACTAATGCTTCATGACCAGGCATTTTGGTTCAAGACATGCATGTTATTTGGATACCATAGTCTACCACTACAAGAAACGGCTCAAATAGCGACGGCAAAAAACCGTCGACGGCCGTCGCTAGCCATCGCCAACCGTCACTATAAGCCGTCACAAATAATGTGGACGCCAAGTATATAGCGTCGGTCATGATGACGGCTGTGGACACCAAATTTGCGACGGCTAGCCACGGTAAATTTGCCACGTGGACAAACGGTTATAATTCAAACAAACTGTTACAAGCCGTCAAAAACCGTCACCATTTAGCCCTAACAAGCCGTCGCTAACCGTCACTATGCCCAGCAAATATACCGTCGCAAGCCGTCGCTATTCGTGACAAATCTGGGTTAAAAACCCTCACTAGCCGTCGCCAGTCGTCACTCAATGTGACCAGGAAGCCCTCACTAGCCATCGCCAAACTGTAATTTTTTTTTTTGTATTTCAGCAGCTAACAAGCCAACAAACCACACAAACTCAAAACGGAGTTCAAATGCAACTCATATACACTCAATTTGACATTCCATCAACTCACATTCACATTCAATCAACTCATCAACACTATAAATCACCTCATACCATCAAAACGCCGAAAAAACAAACATATAAACGATAAACTAGCAATAAAACATCAACACAACAAACCATGTCAACAATACCATCAACCAAACAAACCATGTCTCCACAAAATACCACAAACAAACCATGTCCATCACAAACAACAAGTTGTATTTACAAAACATGTCCAAAAAAAAAAAACAAGTACTAACCTACTCATCGTCACTCTCACCGTCCTCCTCGTCCCCATCGTCCTCATCGTCCTCCTCCACGGGCTGACTCGGAGGCATCACACCATGCTGCTGAAGATATGCAGCAATCCGCGCATCCAACACGGTCTCCAGCCTGTTCTTCTGAAAATCTTCCAGGGCTGCAACCTGTTGTCGAAGCATGTGGATCTCCTCCTCATCCTGACATCTCGTATAAGAGGCCTGAGTCCCCGCTATCTGTCATTATATTAAAAACGTTAGAAACCATTGTCAAAAGTTTTTTTATATACTATAAACGCTTTACCTCAATGTTTCTGAAGCCGTAGCGTATACCCCTAGTAGGCGGGTCGATGATTCTGTTCCAGATGCGATTGCACTCCTCCACGTCTGGCTCTTGACCCAACTGCGTCGCTCGAGCGTCTAAGGCCGCCATGTATTTGTCCTGCAATAGCGGACAATTATGGAATACATTAAATACTCAATTCAAAATAACAATGTGAGATACAAAATATTACAAATGCTAACCATCGTTTCGCAGGACTTAGGATCCGACCAGGTATATGAGGTGTTACCCTCCGCATCTGTCCGCTCGACGGCATGAGTCTGTGTAAATACCTCAGCAAATGTAGGCTCCCGCTGGAGAGTCGACATCTGAAATGATAAAATATATATTTGTCAGTACGATTTTAAAAGTTTAGAACTATTTGTATATGTGATTTATCGTTCGTACCAATTCGCGACGATGCTGGGAGAACGACTTAGACCCAGCCCGATGCAAAGCAGGATTTTTGAGCCTATTTTCTCGGTTTCGCTTTGAAAGCTCCTGTATATTTAATTATATGATTAATTGATTGACATACAAAATAAAATTTTAAAATAAGCTTAATTAATTACCCTCGCAGCATCCGTGGCCCACAATTTCTGGAAATCGCCGTAGATCTCCTCGCTCATCCACTGAGGCCTCTTTGTCGCTCTTTTTGCCTTGTATATATTGCCGGAATAATTTTTCCACATCTTCTGGTTCCATGCGGTGAGGAAAACATCCATATCTTCTTCCCGGACCCGTACAGCACACTATAAATTACCAAACAAATTGTATTACATATTTCATATAATTTTGCAAATGAGAAATAAATTTATACTTACAAGAACCTCCGCGAGGATGGCATTCCTAATCTGCATAGGAATATCGTCCCAGTGAGGCCACGCCTCTGTCCACCTAGCGACATATGCTTGTCTAGACACACGTAAAACAACCTCTCCTGGAATAATATCAAACCCCCTGCGGAAAGTACGATATTAGCATGCATTTAATAACTTTGGAATACTAAGCATTTACGAAATCAATAACTTACCCTGCGGACTTGGGTACAACCTCTACGACCGGACGTGTATCCGGTGCTGTACCGCTCGCACCCGCCTCTGAACTGTGGGTAGGTCGGCGTCTAGGAGGCATATCTGTCACAAACAAGTTAATTCACATCACATAAAGCAAGTATGAACAATTATGACCATCACACAAACAATTATGAAAATCACAATAACTCATACATCATTATGCACATCCATTACCAAATAAACTCATACAACATATATTGTTAAATGCAACTACAAGACCCATTTACATAAAAGAAGAAGAACCAGATAATAAATAACCATAGCACATCATATATAAGTTCACAAAATAGTACATCACATAAGTTCACAAAATAGCACATCATATAAGTTCACAACATAGCACATCATATAAGTTCACAACATAGCGATGCAAATAACATTATTCTTCTTCATTTTCTGATTCAGTCTCGATCTCATACTCTATATCGTTGTCCTCTGTACTCTCAAAAGCTTCTATTAATTCATTTGATTCATCGTTTAAAGACTCTAAATTAACATCATTAGAAATTATTATTTCGTCGCTTTGATTTGCATCCGTTTGATATGCTGAATCGTCTGGAATAACAATTCCTTCAAAGGTAAATCTTGCCTTTGTTTTAATTACAGCAGACCAATCTGCTTTATCTCTTTTTAAGGACGGATACGGAGCAAAGTAAACTTGTAATGCTTGCTTTGCCAATACAAAAGGATCATACTTATAGTAATGCGATGTGTGCTTTATTTCTATAAGCTTGTAATCTTTATGCACGTTGATTCCAGTACCAGGAACATTGCTGAACCAGTTGCACTTGAATAGAACAACTTTTTCAACGGGTTGTACATAATATGTCAACTCTAAAATCTGTCTCAACACGCCATAAAAGTCTTTTATATGCTCTTCGGGATCATCACTACCTTTGACAAATACACCACTGTTATATGTTAATCTGTCAGTACCATGTTCTTTGGTGTTGGATTTAAATCCATTGACGAAGAATATTGGATAAGTCTTAACATTTCTTTTTGGTCCAAGCGCAAGATGTTGCAAACCCTCGTCATTGACGCAGTTTATTGGATCGAAAACGTACTTCGAGAACCATTTAGCAAAATCTTTACTGAGATCGCCATTTGGATTTTTTGATTCGTAAATACTGCAAATATAAATGATTTTATTACTAGCAAACAATTTATGTACACATAACTGTAATAAAGTTAAAAATTTAGTACCTAACAAATGGTGCAACTTCAGCACAATTTAGAAGAACATATGTGTGTGCCACGTGGTGATCTTTATCATCTAACCAAATTTCTACACATTTTCCGGACGATCGACATGTTGTCTAAAAACTGATAACATTGTCGGACAAAAATTGGGTTCCACGGTTTCATCATTACGAGGACCACTTACAAATGATAGGTTCACATGATCACTGAAGTAATGAGAAAAAAAGAACGAAGCTTCTTCTTCAAGATAAGATTTGCAAATTGAACCTTCAACTTGTGCTTTTTGTTGTACTTTTTTCTTCAGATGGTTCAAATACCTAAAATAAAATTAATTCAATTTATATGCACTAATGTCACTTTGAATCGTAAGCATAAATTTTACCTTTCAAAAGGATACATCCATCCATATTGTACTGGACCTCGAAGAATAGCTTCGGATGGAAGATGAATAGGTAAATGCTCCATTACATTAAAAAATCCTGGAGGGAAGATTTTCTCTAATTTGCAAATCAATATCGGAATTTCTACTTCAAGTTTACGGAGACGATCAATTTTTAACGTTGCCGAACAAAGCTGTTTATAGAATAAGCTTAACTCTGTTAAAACGCCCCACACTTTTACAGGCAATAATTCTTTGAACACCACTGGTAATAAATATTCCATCATGATATGACAATCATGGCTTTTCATCCCACTCAGTTTATTGTTTTTATAGTCAACACATCTACGAAGATTAGAAGAAATCCCATCCGGACATTTCAGTCCCTCAACCCATTTCAGTACAAGTTTTATTTGTTTATTGTCTAGTTCATAGCACGCTTTGGGTTTTTTATTGTCATTGGGCTTCATATGAAGTTCTGGACGTTTACAATATTCTTCTATGTCACGTCTCGAATGTATATCGTCCTTTGTTTTCCCTTTGACATTCAAAACAGTATTAAACACGTTATCAAATACATTCTTTTCATTGTGCATAACGTCGATATTATGTCGAAGTTTGAGATCTTTCCAATAAGGTAGCTCCCAGAATATGCTTTGTTTACACCAATTATGAATGTCAGATTTACCCGGAATTTCTGTCTGCTCTCCAGTCTCATGGATCTTCGGATAATCCTTTACAATATCGTATATTTCTTCACTCGTCCAAGTTTTGGGTGCTTGCAAAGTCATTCCGCTGTTAGCTTTAAAGATTTTTTTATCCCTTCTAAAAGTATGATTGGTATGCAAAAAACAACGGTGACAATCAAACCACGAATGCTTCCTTCCATACCGTAAGAAAAATGCTTGTGATTCTTCCATGCATAAAGGACAAGATAGACGACCGGCGGTACTCCAACCTGAAAGCATCCCATATGCAGGGAAATCACTAATCGTCCATAACAAACAAGCGAACATACGAAAATTCTTTTTTCTTGAAATGTCGTAGGTTTCAACTCCATCATCCCATAGTTTTTTCAACTCTTCGATTAATGGTTGTAGATAAACATCGATGCCTTGTTTTGGATCATTAGGACCAGGAACGACAACAGTGAGAAACATATATGGAGTTTTCATACACATCCACGGCGGTAAATTATAAGGAGTAACGATAATAGGCCAAGATGAATATTTACTACCAAACTGAGAAAATGGTGAAAACCCATCTGTACATAAACCAAGTCTTACGTTACGACTCTCTGCGGCAAATGTTGGATACGTCCTATCAAAATGTTTCCATGCTTCTCCATCCGATGGATGTGTCAAAGTTCCATCTTCAGGTGTTCGCACACTATGCCATCGCATATGACATGCAGTGACTGAGGATGCATATAACCGTTGTAGTCTAGGGATGATTGGTAAATAATGCATTCTTGTATACGGAACTTCCTTACCTTTCTTTTTTCTAGGTTTATACCGTTCCCCGCCGCATTTCTTACAGTTTCTAAGATTAATATCATCTTCCCAATACAACATGCAACCTTTAACACAAGTATCTATTTTTTTGTACGGCAAACCAAACGCCGACATTAATGTTTTCACTTTCTAATGACTATCGCACATCAGATTATCGGGTGGCATATGTCTTTTCGCAGCTTGTACAACCGCTGTAAATGTAGCTTCTGTAAGGTTAAATTTTTATTTCATGGTGATGTACTCAGCGGTTACCGATAATTCAGTTCCACTTTCACAACCATTCCACAATGGCCGCTTAGCTGAAGCCAATAAATCATATATTTTTCTGGCTTCCGTGTTCGGTTCTTCTTCTATATTGACGTCATCGTCGTCAACCTGACCGATAGGAAACATTGACCGTGCTGCATCTTCCACCATATCTTCTATTGGATTCGTCATAACTAATTCGACCACCGACACTACAGGGTTTACTGTAGGTGCAACAAGTTCTCCATGACGATCCCATAAATAATAATTTGGCACAAAACCTGATTTGTACAAATGTACTTTAACGATGTCTGGTTTATGAAACCGCATCAGTTTACACTTACTACACGGGCAACGAAGCTCCTCGTAATTTCGATTATTAGATATTGCAAATCTAACAAATTCATTTACACCATTATAGAAATCTTCTTTCACCGAGCCTTTCATTCCAATTCTAACTTCATACATCCAACTACGGTCAATGTAATAATTGGACATTTTTCCTGATTCAAAAATATATGTCAGTGATTTCGATAACACATACATATATTGTTCAGAAAATTTATTCAACGCACGAATATTTTTAATGATTCATACACAATAAAAATATTATTTTTATTGTTCAAAGAATTTATTCAACACATTAACATTTTTAGTGGTTCATACATATAATAAAAAATTGATTTTCATTGTTTAAAGAATTTATTAAACACATGAATAATTTTATCATACATAATAAAAATGTGATTTTTATTATCTAAGCAATTTATTTCTATCATGACCATCAACAAAAATCCCTACTTGCGCCATACATAGTCATTCCATTCCAATAATTTCCACAATACAATTCATTTTCAAGCCCCGTCTACAACCCAACAATTTCACAACCATCGCTTTTAACTAGCTATATCCAACAACATGTACACCATAACGGTTCGTTAACACATACATTAACACAAAATCAAACATCACACCGATAAACAACTAAATCAACAATCTAGGGTTCCAATCATTACTAAATCAACTACATTAATTCAACAACCATTATATAATCAACTAACACATACATTTGTATCACTATTGAATAATTAATTCATGAAATTAGGTTATAATTCATACCTTAGAGAGAGAGAGATTGGTTTGGAGTGATGGAGAGAGCTCGAGAAGGCCGGAGGGGGGAGGAATCAGTTAGGCGGCGGCGGAGGGTGTCGGCTGGTGGCGGCGGTGTCGGCTGGCGACGGCAGGGGCGTGGGATGGTAGGGTTTAGGGGAACGGGGTTTGATTTGGGGGAGATTGGTGGATGGTTTCGTGAATGATCTGTTTTCCTGTAGCCTCCCGGTTTTATTTGTTTTAGGCGACGGTTGGCGACGGCTTGCGAGGGCCGCTTTTTTTAGCCGTCGCTAGCCGTCGCCACTGTCCGTCACGATATTGGTATGTTCTTGTAGTGTACCATTTTGGTTACCGATACATAGCCCCTTGATTTAGCATATACAACATAATTTAGTGATATTTAGCTATGGGATTTCAGGATATATATTTCAGTTTGTAGGGGAATACATCCTGTTACCAACAAATATACATTCAGTCTCGGCATTGTTAAACCAACAAAAAGAGCTATATAGCATATTAAAAAAAAAAACTTCCTGATCTCAGATTGAAATGGAACGGCTATATCCATGTTCCGGTTTCTTGTGTATGGTAATTGTGGAGTGCACAAACAATCGTTAACATTCGATGAAATCGAAAATATATACCCAAGCAAAACTAAGTCTCAGTGTCCTTTTTAATTCTCGTATCAGCCTATTATTATCATTCAGCATAAAACAACCAAATCTCTTTGCTTTACAACAGCCTTTTATATATTACCATACAGACATCTCACATCGTAACTGCCTTACACTACCACAACATTGTTATTAGATAGTTATGGTTTTCATGCTTAAAGAGCGAAATAACCATCAATGTTTATTCAGTATTTACATAATAATGGTTGACAACCTATACAATTATAACAACAATGCCACAGTCAAGCTGCATCCCCACTCACTATACATTGCATTACTTTTTCCTGCTAATACCACTACAGCCAATATAAATTTTCCGGTACACGTCTAATTATTTGAAAATCACACATGTTTGCTAAAATTCTAAGTAAAAGAACTTTTAAGTGAATAGTCTTTTAACTTAGAAGTAATAATTTAACCTAAGAACACCTAAAATATGTCGATGTGTCAGTGCCTTAGGAACTCATGTACTCAGCAAGATTCCGAACTAAGAACATGCATTTTCATGCAGTATAATCCAATTATTAGAGCTGTCACAGACTCTCAAACCTGAATGGCACAACATAGTTGAAACACATATATTGTAACATGCCAACATGTAAAGCATATTATTAGAGAGAAGGCCAGAAAGGTTGTTAGTGTAGTGGCTCTGATACCACTTGTTAGAAGTTGTAGTAGTGGAATATAGCTGAATAGTTGAACAGTTGAAATGGTGGAAGTAAAGCTTTAACAATGCAACAACTTTATTGCTTATAGTTTTTGCTACATCATTATAATATGTCTATCCTCATATTTATAGGCATCTCATTACAATTGTTAATTATTAGAATTCTCTAGATAGTACATTCTACACTCATCAAGTAATATATTTAATAATAATACATATGGCAAGTTAGATGTTTCTTTAGTATTCTAGAATTTTGTAGCATGCTCAATAAAGGTTGTCATTGAGCCTGACATTATAGAATGTATTTGGAAGTATAAAATTAAAGCAAAACGTTGTTGAATAAAACCACAAATTCACACTATAACTTAAAAGCTGCTAAACAGCCTGAATTTTTTTTTTTTTTTTTTTTTTTGTCAATTTGAATGAATTTCGGATCTAATGGTGTAATTCATGGGCGCATAATCCCACATATTTTAAGAGCATCCAACAGTTCGGGGGTGTGGATTTTCGATTTTTCGCATTCGAATTGTTGAAACTGAATATTCCAACCAATTTTGAAAACAAACGTTTGTTCAACAAATGCATGAGAATCAGGCGCTTGTTGAACAAACGCAAAATAAAAAAAATAAAAGTGGGCTTGCATATATTAAAACGTTAAAAGTGGGAAAAGTGCCCGCATGTGTAGGGGGACGGACGCAAGCCGGTTTGAAATATATTACAAGTGGCGGCATGTGTTGGGAAGGGCTGAAATATTGCAGGGTCTGAAATTAATTATAATCCCAGACGTTTGTTTAAGAAACGCTTGGAAACAGACCCCTTTTCAACAAACGTTTGATTTTATACGTTTTTTCAACAAACGTCTGAATAGTTTGCAAATTACAGAACAACTCTCCGGAAATCCGAACGAACTGTTGTTTCAACACACCATTGGGACCGTTTAGGGTTTGGATTTCGAAAATTTGGAAATCCCGGCAACATCTGGAGTTGCTCTAATTGTATGACCAGGATGTTTCTGGCACACTCCCTACCCTTAATTTCCGGGCCTGGAAGAATTATGGAACATAAAATAGGACATACAACTTTCTCAGTTTACACGTTAATTTTTTTTAATGAATAACAACTCTTCAAATATACATTCCTATTTCAAAACAGTATGGCGGAGTAGACGAACAATTTAACAACACCTTCATCTATGACATTTTGGTGTGTGATCCATATACGATTTATGGCTGAAACCATAATTTTAAAATGATATTAGAAGGCAAACAAAATGATAATAAGATTAGTTCTAATTACTCAAAATATCGATGATCCAATTAGTGCATACATTGAAGCACCTGAGCCATAAATCGCTTCTCAGATATTGATTTATTTTTATTATTATTTCTTTCATGTAGTTATTTTAATTTTTTCTTCTTTTATGGTGTATGTAGTTCTTTAATTTCTTTTCTTCTTTGGTGCTTAGTGTCATTCCGTCGAATTATTTACTTTTTTTTTTCACTTCATTTCTGTATAAAGTTTTGCGTTTTTTACTGTCTTGAGGAAGACCAACAATTTTATTAAAAATATTCCAACCAGGTCATCGTCTGGATGGGTCTTATATGGTCGGGATTTTGAAGTGCCGGCCGAGACTTTGACCCTTGATTATAACATAGAACAGCTCCAACAATGCCTGTTTGAATAAAGTGGACAAACCTGTTTGACTACTCATGTTTTTTGATTATGCATTATCTATGTATACTCAGTAACCATTAGGCATGAGTTTCTCATGCGATAATATGAATATTAGATGATGATATGAAGCATGTTTATTACATGAAAATGGATTTCACTCTTCAAATTTAATATAGAAGCATACTTGGTAAAATACATATAAATTAAAATGGAAACTAGTTAAATAATGTAGAAATATGACCACACATACGTGCACAATATTCAAATACTATATCTGTTGGAAATAAATTAAACATGCATTAAATACTGCATGTGTTAATTGCAATATAATTTTCTGATTTGCTTATTTGGTTATATTAGGTAATGTATTATTGTGATCTTATCTAGAATTTTCTTTCAATTAGAAAAAGCATGTATAAAATAAGCATCTTGTGTCAATGTAAGAAATCAAGCAAGAAAGCAAAAACAAGAAATAAAATTTGTCTTCCCCAAAATTTCTTTATCTCTAAAATATTTTCTACAAACTGGTATCAGAACACCAGGTTGAAACTATGACAATTTTATTTCTTTCGTCGTTTGTTCTCACAAAAGAAAACTTCGAAGAGTGGAGTAACGAAAAGAAAGAAGAATTGATCTCCAAAAAATTATGGGAGATTGTTGAGTGTGGCTACGAGTGGCCAAAAGATGTTAAAAATATGAAGAAGAAGGAGAGTGAGGCATTTACAAGGTCGAGATGGAAAGACCATCAAGCCCGTGTTGCTATGTGTGAGAACGTTGATGAAGAAGCTTTCAACCATATTATTGGAGAAAAATCCGCAAAAGATTCGTGGAATTTATTAAAAGAGGTGTATGCAACGGATAACACAAAAGCAGAAAAAGAAGAAGAAGATGATGAAGAGGAGGTCGAAGAGGACGAAGAAGAGGATGAAAACAAAGGAGTTGAAAATGAAGATATTGGAAGTCAAGAAATTAAGGATGAAGACAGTGAAAATGAAAATACAAAGAATGAAGAAATTGAATACGAAGACGAGGAAAATCAAGAAGTTACTGCAAATTTGAATAACAAATCTGACGAAAAAGAACATGAACAAGGCAAAGTTGAAGAGAGAAAAAGCAGATGAGGCTATGATTAAAGTTACTACTGAAGAAATGGACAACAAAGAAGAAGTAGTGCAAAAGAACAACCCAGTGTTGATCGGAGAGCCTGGAGTTGGAAAGACACAGAGTTTAACCAATGTAAAAGAAGACGTAAAATTGAAACCAAAACAAGATATTGGGTTTGCGAGCAAGGTTGGTGAAGCCGAGGAACTGTCAAATGAACCGGTCGCTGCTGCCATTGCTCAAATCGAGGTAGCAAAAGAATCCGAGCTAGAAACTTTAGAAAAATTGGAAGATGCTCATAAGGAGTTGGATGAGAAGAGAGAAGCTTTGAGAATAACAATGGAGAAATCTGGAAAATCTCAAGAAGGGAAGTTAGAGGCAGAACAAGATTTAGGAAAGAGAAGAGTTAGCAATGCTGCAAAAAGAGGCAATATTAATATTCCTCCTAAAAGTCCTACTAGAAGCTTTGAAGAACCGAAAAGTTTTATGAACGAAAATACTGAAAATTCAGGGCCTAACGCGAAGGTGCACGTGGAACGTAAAGAGGGTAATGTGAATGAGGTGAAGGCACAGAAGAAGTCCACAATTAAGAAAGTCTGTATAATATCATTCTTTTTCTTGCCAAAGCACGTAAGGTACAAAGGAACCAAAATTTAGATATTGCGAACAAGTGATCAGATGACTGATATTTTGATAAAGGCATGAAGCAGACAAGTCTTCAAAAGAAGTGTAGAGAATTTGGGAACAAGAAGCAAGTTTAATTTAGGGGAGACATTGTTGGAAATAAATTAACACATGCAATAAATGAAAAAGCAGACGAGGCTATGACTAACGTTACTACTGAATAAATGGACAACCAAGAAGTAGTGCAAAAGAACAACCCAGTGTTGATCGGAGAGCCTGGAGTTGAAAAGACATAGAGTTTAACCAAGGTAAAAGAAGACGTAAAATTGAAACCAAAACAAGATATTCGGTTTGCGAGCAAAGTTGATGAATCCGAGGAACTGTCAAATGAACTGGTCACTGTTGCCATTGCTCAAATCGAGGTAGCAAAAGAATCCGAGCTGAAAACTTTAGAAAATTTGTAAGATGCTCATAGGGAGTTGGATGAGAAGAGAGAAGCTTTGAGAATAACAACGGAGAAATCTGGAAAATCTCAAGAAGGGAAGTTTGAGGCAGAACAAGATTTAAGAAAGAGAGGAGCTTGCAATGCTGCAAAAAGAGGCAATACTAATATTCCTCCTAAAAGTCCTGGAAGCTTTGAAGAGCCGAAAACTTTTTTGAACGAAAATACTGAAAATTCAGGCCTAACGCGAAGGTGCACGTGGAACGTAAAGAGGGTAATGTGAATGAGGTGAAGGCACAGAAGAAGTCCACAATTAAGAAAGTCTGTATAACATCATTCTTTTTCTTGCCAAAGCACGTAAGGTATAAAGGAATCAAAATCGAGATATTACGAACAAGTGATCAGATGACAGATATTTTGATAAAGGCACGAAGCAGACAAGTCTTCAGAAGAAGTGCAAAGAATTTGGGAACAAGAAGCAAGTTTAATTTAGGGGAGACATTGTTGGAAATAAATTAAACATGCATTAGATATTGCATGTGTTAATTACAATATAATTTTCTGATTTGCTTATTTGGCTACTTTAGGTAATATACAATTGTGATCTTATCTAAAATTTTCTTTCAATTAGAAAAAGCATCTTGTGTCAATGTAAGAAATTAAGCAAGAAAGCAAAAACAAGAAATAAAATTTGTCTTCCACAAAATTTCTTTATCTCTTTCTCTATAAAATATTTTCTATAAATTGGTATCAGAGCGCCAAGTTGAAACTATGACAATTTTATTTCTTTCGTCGTTTGTTCTCACAAAAGAAAACTTTGAAGAGTGAATTAACAAAAAGAAAGAAGAATTGATCTCCAAAGGATTATGGGAGATTGTTGAGTGTGGCTACGAGTGGCCAAAAGATGTTAAAAATATGACGAAGAAAGAGAGTGAGGCATTTACAAGGTCGAGATGGAAAGACCATCAAGCCTGTGTTGCTATGTGTGAGAACGTTGATGTAGAAGCTTTCAACCATATTATTGGAGAAAAATCCGCAAAAGATTCGTGAAATTTATTAAAAGAGGTGTATGCAACAGATAACACAAAAGCAGAAGAAGAAGAAGAAGATGAAGAGGAGGTCGAAGAGGACGGAGAAGAGGATGAAAACAAAAGAGCTGAAAATGAAGATATTGGAGTCAAGAAATAAAGGATGAAGACAGTGAAAATGAAAATACAAAGAATGAAGAAATTGAATACGAAGACGAGGAAAATCAAGAAGTTACTGCAGATTTTAATAACAAATCTGATGAAAAAGAACATGAACAAGACAAAGTTGAAGAGAGAAAAAGCAGATGAGGCTATGACTAACGTTACTACTGAAGAAATGGACAACAAAGAAGAAGTAGTGCAAAAGAACAACCCAATGTTGATCGGAGAGCCTAGAGTTGGAAAGACACGGAGTTTAACCAAGGAAAAAGAAGACGTAAAATTGAAACCAAAACAAGATATTGGGTTTGCGAGTAAGGTTGATGAAGCCGAGGAACTGTCAAATGAACTGGTCGCCGCTGCCATTGCTCAAATCGAGGTAGCAAAAGAATCCGAGCTGAAAACTTTAGAAAAATTGGAAGATGCTCATAAGGAGTTGAATGAGAAGAGAGAAGCTTTGAGAATAACAATGGAGAAATCTGGAAAATCTCAAGAAGGGAAGTTAGAGGCAGAACAAGATTTAAGAAAGAGAAGAGCTAGCAATGCTGCAAAAAGAGGCAATACTAATATTCCTCCTAAAAGTCCTGCTGGAAGCTTTGAAGAACCGAAAAGTTTTATGAACAAAAATACTGAAAATTCAGGGCCTAACGCGAAGGTGCACGTGGAACGTAAAGAGGGTAATGTGAATGAGGTGAAGGCACAGAAGAAGTCCACAATTAAGAAAGTATGTATAATATCATTCTTTTTCTTGCCAAAACACGTAAGGTATAAAGGAATCAAAATCGAGATATTGCGAACAAGTGATCAGATAACCGATATTTTGACGAAGGCACGAAACAGACAAGTCTTCAGAAGAAGTGCAGAGAATTTGGGAACAAGAAGCAAGTTTAATTTAGTGGAGACATTGTTGGAAATAACTTAACACATGCAATAAATGAAAAAGCAGAAGAGACTATGACTAACATTACTACTGAAAAAATGGACAACAAAGAAGAAGTAGTGCAAAAGAACAACTCAGTATTGATCAGAGAGCCTGATGTTGAAAAGACACAGAGTTTAACCAAGGTAAAAGAAGACGTAAAATTGAAACCAAAACAAGATATTGGGTTTGCGAGCAAGGTTGATGAAGCCGAGGAACTGTCAAATGAACTGGTCGCTGCTGCCATTGCTCAAATCGAGGTAGCAAAAGAATCCGAGTTGAAAACTTTAGAAAAATTGGAAGATGCTCGTAAGGAGTTGGATGAGAAGAGAGAAGCTTTGAGAATAACAATGGAGAAATCTTGAAAATCTCAAGAATGGAATTTAGAGGCAGAACAAGATTTACGAAAGAGAAGAGCTAGCAATGCTGCAAAAAGAGGCAATACTAATATTCCTTCTAAAAGTCCTGCTGGAAGTTTTGAAGAACCGAAAAGTTTTATGAATGAAACTACTGAAAATTCAGGGCCTAACGCGAAGGTGCATGTGGAACATAAAGAGGGTAATGTGAATGAGGTGAAGGCACAGAAGAAGTCCACAATTAAGAAAGTCTGTATAATATCATTCTTTTTCTTGCCAAAACACGTAACATATAAAGGAATAAAAATCGAGATATTGCAAGTAAGTGATCAGATGACTAATATTTTGACAAAGGTACGAACCGGACAAGTCTCCAGAAGAAGTGCAGAGAATTTGAGAACAAGAAGCAAGTTTAATTTAGTGGAGACATTGTTGAAAATAAATTAAACATGCATTAAATATTGCATGTGTTAATTGCAATATTATTTCCTGATTTGCTTATTGGTTATATTAGTTAATGTATTATTATGATCTTATCTAGAATTTTCTTTCAATTAGAAAAATCATGTATAAAAGAAGCATCTTGTGTCAATGTAAGAAATCAAGCAAGAAAGCAAAAATAAAAAATAAAATTTGTCTTCTCCAAAATTTCTTTATCTCTTTCTCTCTAAAATATTTTCTACAATATCACCATTCTTATATACATAAATTTTTACCAACGATGCTTGTCTGGATAGAGTGAACAAACATAGTGCTTGTAAAAACAACAGTTTATGTGGATCATAACAAAACATCTCACCTCTTATTCTCATACATATAATATATCTTGCACAAAAGATGAAACACTACACATCACTATTTCCAGAAATCCCCGCAATACATAAAGTGGTTTATATTTTGACATTGTCGTAGCGAATGCTGCATCCAGCACCTGCTGATCCACCAGTCGCACGAATGCTGTTTTTGCAGTCTTTCTTGATAGCCTTTATCGCCTTCTCTAGGCATTCCGTGCATGTTTGCACACTTGTTGTCAGGGAAGAAAAACATGATGCCCTCCCAAATATTCTAGGACCTGAGATACTCTTTGTTTCATGCTCAAAGTTACCATCAATCGGTGTCTTTTCCTTCAGTTCATTAAGGACAATTTCTACGTTGTTGATGAACAAGTTTTGTTTTTGATTGTTGAATCTGGTTCTTCTTCCACATTGAGTGAATTTACCATTTACATTCACCAATACTTGGGCAAATACCAAAGCGAACACCAATGTTGCTTTTGCAGATTGTAACTTCATTTCTTTTGCTTCTTCAGAAGTTTTCGCTTATATGTAAATTCTAGTTTGCTGCAAAAAAAATGTAATGCTGTGTGGTCTTATAGAGTGGTGAAGCTACTTCTATTTATAGCTATAATACGCGTTTGCTTATGATATGTGACCTAGAATGGTTATATATGTTTTTGGCTGTTTGCATCTTTTTATTATTATTTTTGGTTGCGAAGACCGATTCATACTTCATATTTACACAGTGCATATATAGTGCATGAGTAAGAACCCTTCCACTATTCTAATACACGTTTCTTTCTTGTGGAGTTTCGAATAAACTTATGTTAATTAATATTTTTTTTTCTAGTTTTGCTAACTATTTTGGCTTCTTCATTTTGTTTCTTGTCATAATTGTTAGGATGTTTTTCTATTTGATTTCTCGGATGGTGTAGTTGAATTAGTCAACAGTTATACTTAGTCTTAGCTCCTAATTAATATTATGTTTTATGTTAAATTAAAGTTTGTTCTTTTGTATTCATGTTAATTAGGATTTTGTAGTCGTTTGAATATACGTCTACTGGAATGCTGAGGAGGATACTTATCCATACAGAATGTCATCAAACATATTATTGACACTTCGCTTATATATATATATATATATATATATATATATATATATATATATATATATCCAAAGCTTCAACTATGTAACTGTTCAAGACATGCATATTGTTTGGATACCCTGGTCTATCGCTTTGGTTACCGACATATAGCTGTTGGATTTAGCATACAAAAAACAATTTAGTGATATTTAGCTATTGGATTTCAGGATAGATATTTCAGTTTGTAGGGAATTCATTTTCTTACCGACTGATGTCCATTTCAGTCTCAGCATTGTTAAACCAAAAGAGAGCTACAGTATAAAAGAAATTTTATTCTTGTTGATCTCAGATTGAAATCAAACGGTTATATCCGTGTTGTAACATGGATGCAAAGGTAAAATTTGCTTTTGCTGTAGTCTGGTATCCGATTGATCAGGACAAAGCTGCTAATCAACAAATTAATTTATACAAAAACAAGGCTGGGTTCATATACAAGAATTTTCTGCACAAACCCAGTGTTCTAGGTTCACGTCACTAGGAAGAAAGGAAAAAATGGTCCAAAAACCAACAGCTACAATTTTTTTTTGCATTAGTTCGGTTCAATATTGTTCTGTAAATTAAAAATTCAAATTTCTTATATCGTCAAATTAATTTAAAGTCAAGCTAAATAGCATGGTGACAGAACAAACATCCAGCCAGAAAAAAAATTCTTATATTCATTCCATTCTAACCATCAACCCAAGCTTAATCTAAACATAAAAAAAAGTTAAAAATAGAATTTCTGTTGCAGCTAAACAAACCCAATGGGCTAAACCAAATATGCAAAACTTGATTCACATAAAAAAATACATGATTTTGGTTCAAATCATTATAAATTTTAGATTGTAGTACTTATAAAATTTATTATCTTGCTTCTCATCAACAATACAAATGACTACATATGTATAGTGGACTACACAACTTTTCAAATAGACACAACTCTAATGGACATGACTCTTGAAACGAACACATGATTCTTGATGATCAGACATGATTCTTTAGCTTCGATAGATGTGACATTTCATTGAATATACATACTTCTCTTTGGGTTCACTTTCCAACACAGATGTATCCACTAAGCAGCGTTGGTCAACAGTGATGGCGGAAACGATTGATCTCAATCAAGAAGCTACTTTTAATATTCCGACCTTTTTTCAACAACTATTTCTGGCAATGGATGTGGCTGCTTCATTCGTTTCCACTACATGTGCTGGGTGATCCAGACCTCCTGCATATTTAAGCATTCGATCCTTATCTGACCATTTCGCTTCAACCTTTTCTCCAGTCTATGATTTCATTAACAAGCAGTATCATGCAGTTGTACTCATTGGCGTGTCGCTCACAATCTTAGTGCAAGCCATATATTCTATTTGAACATATAACCATTCTTCCTAATATTATTCTTGAATAATTATAGCCTGTAAGCATGCATGTACATGATGTGCAACTAAGCAATTCTTGGCTTTGAGGTAGTTGAGTTCCTATATCTTAAGAACATTTAAGCTATTTTAATCGTGTGTGCATGCGTACAACAGCTCACGTATCTATATCTCACCCTATTTCTTCAGAGTCATCCTGCGCATTCCAATCCAATGATCCATGCATGCTGCAACTTCAGGAAGCTCAACTCCTGCGTATTCTAGATTTAGCATGCACCTGCTTAGTGCTTACTTTCAGCCTATTCAGATATCAAGGATGCATGCGGACTTCTCAAGTTATAGTTGTGCATGCTTGGGGATTAACTCATGCATGTCATATGATGCATATTGGGAATATTAGTAATCATGAGAATCGTTTTTATTAGAGAAATTATCTTTTGCCCACTACAACAAAATGACCTTATTATAACTGTATTTTTACAACTGTCACAAAATGACAGTTGTAATAAGGGTTTTTAACAACTTTTTTTTTTCAAAACTCGTAATAAACTTAATTTCAACAACTCTTTTATTTTGACTGTTGTAATAGATATCTATTACAACATTTATTTTATGACTGTTGTAATAAATTACTATATTTAACAACTTTTATTATTTATTATTAATATTTTTATTAAAATATAATAATTAATGTAAAAATTATAATTGATAATTATATTTTAATGTATAAGAAGTTCAAAAAAAGCTTAACTAAATTTTATAAATATTAAAATAAATTTGAAATTTTATAAAATATTCATAATTTCAGAAAGGTAGTTTTTATTCTAATCCACGGTTTTAATAAGTTAATCCACCATTTTACTTTAATAAGTTAATACACAACAATTTTGTAAGTTAATCCACGAGTGAATTAACTTAAAGATTTCACCCTATTTTTTAGTCAATAATCGATTTTGTGCTTCTTATTTCACAATTCTTCATTAGTTAACAATTCCCATATCCTTGCTTCTTAATACTAGGCCTATATATGTTTTCCAGTCTCCATTGTCGATTTGATAAAATAATTACTGAATGAATAGAAATCTAATTAATGTGTTCGAGGACAACAGAGAATTATAGAGGCTGATTTGATATCTGCTATCATCCATACTAAGGACCTATACAAATGACAAAGTACCTCAACAAAAATATGTGTATCTATTATTCATGAGGTGTACTGCACTCATAAGCTCATATATGAAAGGCAGTTGTATATTATACTTACAAGAGAATTTGGCTCCTAAGTGATTTTCAACATGCAATCCTGATGTTACACCAATTAATAAGCATCTAAATTCAGTTACTTATAGAATATTTGCCGTGCATACAATTAAGGTTAATATTTGTCGTGCATATAATTAAGGTTGATATTTGCCAAACTTAAGTAACCAATCTGCAGTATACTTCACCGGAGATGTGCTCTTGTTCCTATCACCATGTGTACAAAATTATTGTATAATATCCTATTAACTCACTTATACAAGACCATTACACTAAAATATTACTTAAATTTAACATCAAACAATACACTCGAACTGATCATCTACATATATGTTAGCTGTCAAAATGGCATAAGTTTGGATAATCCAATTCATCATCTGACCTGTTTTTAATTTCCAGATGGGAGCGAAACAAATACTTTGGTGTATCTTTATTAAACAAGACACTAGCAGTTATGGGATTTAATAAACAAATACGCCTCTTTTAAATTCTAATAATCATCGGATAATAGAATAGACGACTGAAAACGCACAAAAGAAGAGTGAGAAGAACAAGTTTTTTTTTTTTTGGAAACACTGATTAAAATTTAAATTTTATTAAAAGTCAACCATCCAATAAAATAGGGTGTATTACCTTATTAATATTGTGGATTAGAATAAAAATTACCTTTCAGAAAAACTTCTTAATTCCCACTTTTGCAAAAATTTAGCATCAAATTAACTTTTTATTTCTTAGTATAAATGAACTTCAAGGACGATGTGAATATTTAAATGATATAACCGATGACCCATAATAACAGAATTCATTTAATTGCCTAGACTAGTTTACTAAACACTATAAGAAATGAGATTACAATTAAGAAAACAACAAAGATTTCTTGTCTAATATAAAAATATTTAATGGTTAACATAATAATTTCATTTGTTTTACTCTATCATTTATTTATAATGTTCTGTTTCCACTTACTGGCATTTTTCACTAATCATTCGAAATGGCATTCCAGGATACCAAAATAAAATCTATAATTCACTTCATTACACGACGTTTGGCTCCAAATCCGATTTTTTCCCCCAAAATCGAAAATTTGGGCTCCAACACTAATTTTTTTCCCTCCGCACAGTTTTTTTTTTTTTTTTGCCTATGTAAGGGATTAGCTTCTTTTTTTTAGTTAATTTTCTAACTCCTCGAGATTTCAATGCTAACCGCAGGCCTAATCTCTACTTCAAAAAAATTCCAGATTCCTTTTTACTCTTCTTTCCATTTTCTACTATAGGATTTGGAATCAATCTCTTTCCAGAAGGATCTTACGTATTCAGATGGAGAGAGCCTGGGAGAGCGGAGGCAGATTTTGGATAATTTGATGTGAAGACTGTTATACGAAACATTTACATATTGTTTACATATTATTTTCAAGCTTTGAGATCCCCATTGCGACTGACGTAAATCAAGAGATAATGGAATTTGTAGATCCGGCTACTCATCTACCAGCGTGTAGTTCAATGAAGAAGACCTCTAAGCATATGCGGATCTTTATCAGATCCGGTTTCAAGCATATGCCAGAAGAAAAATCTGAAGATCACTCCTTTTCTGCTCACAAAAAAAAAAAAAGCTAGTCGCTCACAAAGCAGTAGGGAAAAAGTTACACAATGGATCGAAACACTCCCATTCGCAAGCCACATACCTCTACCGCCAACCTTCTAACGTGGTACGAGGTTCCTCCTTCCTTCGCGGCTACAGATTCTGCTTCTATGCCAAGGCGAAGCAAAAACCAGCTAGTGGAATAAGCCCGGTGATGTTTAGGGGACAGACGAACGAGGGAGAAGCTGAAAATGTGCTCAAAAGTGCTGCTAAACCTTGCTCAGGATATAAGCTGAGAGAGAGATAACTGGAAATGGTATTTTTGCAGTTGATAGTGAAAATGGTGCATCTGAATCCATTGATGCAGAAAATTCCAGTAGTAAGAGCTTTACATATAAGCCAATGTTGTTATAGCAAATTTTCCATATAAACTCTGACATGTACATTTATTTTGGAAGAATGTGGTGACTATAGTCACAGTTGCACTAAACATGCTGTTTATTCCTATCTTGCTCAGTAAATAAAACAGTTTAATGCTTTAAAACTTTGCTTTGCTACAAGATGTATATTGCAATCTCTCTCTAATTTAATAAGTCAACCATTTTTGAACATTTTTGCCGCATTGGCACCATTTTCCACGTTACTATAAGTTTCAAAATGTAAGAACTAAATAGCTTCAAAAAAGAAAATTTCACCGGTACCACAAATCAAACTCTAAGACCATGCTAATTATTGGGGTCATCCTTGTTAACAGGTTTAAGACTCTTTGCTGAATATTGACATTCCTTTTCTGGGTATACTTTGGACTGTACTATTTTCTATACAAGTAAGCACATTTTTTAGAACTTTATTACACATTTCCTCTATACTTGTTTACTAATAAGATTGTAATAAGTTCTTTACACTAGATTCTCTGGTGATTCATGCACAGCTCTTGAAGAGTTTAGTCAGGATCCAAGAAACAACACATTGAGCTTTGATCTTGCCATGCAACGATGAAACTTCAGCAAAACTGTCTTTGCATGATGCTGGAGCTGCTATCCATAGCCTAATAGAACATGGTGACATGCTTACTTTGGCACAACACTTCAGCACCTGTTTCTAATGACATATCTGCACCTGAAGCCATAAAAGGTGCCACACTCCTATATATCCAGTTTATTTGGCCTCAAGATTCACAAGCAATGATGTATGTTATTTTGTTAGTTATGAATAAGGTGTGTGCAGGGGTTTCTGGTAGAAGCTAGTAATAAAAGATAATTAGAATTTTAATTGATTTTAAAATTTTGGATCATTTCTCGATTTGTGCGTGTTTCCTTGCGCAGGGGCCATGCTAATCTTCTTTGCAATTTGGATATAGGAATTTTCTGCTTGGTGCTGCTACTGTGATTCTCGTGTGACGTAGTATCTTCACCTCGATATGAATAATGTTGCGATAAGTATGCTTCATCTTTATTTTTTTAATCAGTTTTTGTAAGTTCAAGGCTAGACATTCAAGAGTCTATATTGCTTTTGCATTTTAATTCGATGTAACTCTTGTTTTTGTGAACAATAAATTTTTCACTTGACTTTGAAAAAAAAGATTATCAATTGATTTTGACTTGTTATGCTGACCAACGAGGGCTATTCGATGAGTGCAGTGTTCAGTTTACCCAGTATTACTTCCGAAGAAGCTACATCTGAGAAGAAGGCTCCCATTCGAGTGTAATTCGAGATCCCGTATTTTACTGTATCTACAATTCAGGTATGCATGCTATTTCAATTTTCAACATGTTCATTTAATTACCATGATCTCTTATGGAACTGAAGAACTTTTCCATAGGTTCGATACCTTAAAATAATCAAGAAGAGCGGATACCAAGCTCACCCTTGGGTAAGGTACATAACTATGGCTGGAGAATATGAATTAAGACTTATTACTTAGAGCGTTTATCATCTTTTGTTTGAAGACTCTAGCATATTGTTTGCTCCAAAGACACACATATATAACAGTGGAATATACAGCCTAGGAAAAGGATACTAGAATACATTACAAAATATTGAAGTCGATGTATTGGGTTTGTTGAGGCTGAGGTTGAAGATGAATGAGGATTCGATATGGAGCAGTAATGGTGTTCAATCGACAAAATGGGGATTGTCATATGATGGGAGCAAGCTAGAGCTATTTGCACTTGCTTTATGTACTTAAGCTATTTGTATGATTATAAATTCAGCGTATTATGTAAAAAATATGATGAGAGTTTGAAAAATCTAATATACTGTTTTGGTTCATGTTTTAAGTTTGTTTCATATCTTCCGTTTTGTTGATAATATGTTTTGGAATGAATTCTTTTATTAGTAATATGTATATAATTTGTGCATATATTACAACTATTAAATAATAGTTATAATAAAATATAACACAACAGTTGTAAAAAATATAACAACAGTGCTTAACAATTGTAATAAAGTTTATTATAACGGTGGAAAAAAGTGGTAAAATATACATATTACAACGGTGTCGCAACAGTGCAAAACCGTTGTAAGAGACTTTATTCTATTACAACTTCTTAATATACGACGGTTACGCCACCATTGTAAAAAGTATATTGCAACGGTTTCCCACCATTGTAATATGGTCAATCTGTTGTAGTGGCCAACTTACTGAAGATTGCAATATATATCAAATAGCAATCCCGGTAATTGATTTATGTAAATCTTGCCTGAATCACAAGACTGAGGACCAAAGATTATGATAGCAGGCAGTCTATTATTCAAGCCCATATATCTCTTACTTTTTTGTGTACTTATAAATAGCCGTATACAAAAACAGAGAATGTATAAGCTTGTGTAATCATTCTTTATCAACAAAGATTTATTTTCTTCTTCGCAGTTCATTTCACTATCCGAAATCGAAACCAGTTTATAAAAATAATCTCAAAAATTTAATTTGGTATCAGAGCCAAATTGCATAACATCAATTGCCTATAATCACAACTTTCCTGATCTATTTTTCATCTGAATCAATTGTAATCATGGATGATGAAACAACATCAATTGCCTCTGACAATGGATTCAACACTCTCAAACCAACCAATTCCTCAATATGTATTTCTGTTAGTAAAGACTATCATCAGCTCATGAAGATGGCTTATTACTATGCATTTAGAAAAAGATAACTGTCTTCTCTGCAAGCTTCAAGTCGAAACTATAATATGAGGGTTTGGATTAGAAGGATTTATTCTTGATACTATACCAATACCATTAAAATTCATTATTGATAAATATAATAGAACAGTTGCTGATGATGATTATATCAAATATCATAGACGAGTTAGATTGATAAGTCTTGACTATTATTATCTACAAGTGCGAACCTGTGCTTCTCACATGGGTTAGCGATTAAAAAAGGTGTAGCATTATATTATAAAGATGGAAACGATGTAAAGCCCAAATTTTGTCAACTGATTTAAAAAAACGTTCCTCATTATTTTTTGAATATTTAGGAATTTACTGACATGCAATATATATATATATATATATATATATATATATAATCCAACAATTATTCAAGGGGATAACGTTCAACATTTAAAATACAGTTGTCGGTTAGTTGGGAATAGCATATATCGTTTTAGCACAACAAATATTGAAGGAAATAAGAATCAAAATAAAGAGGTCATTATATACCACTGAAGCGTACAAAAGATTTAAATGATATCTCAGTAATAAGCAGACAGATTTGAATAAAACATCAATGTGATATTTCTATTATTAATAGCTAACATGTAAAATGCATGACCATATATAAAGAATAATAAAAAAAACGACAATTGAATTCAAGAAAAAAGACTTGAATTATGAATTACAGACACCACAAAACATAATTTATGATGTTTCTCTTTATGAGCAAATACACTATACACGTGAGCTAAATAGTTGGTTTCACTTTGATTCATTACATAAGATCACGTCCATGTAAACGTTTTGATTTCGTACAACAATTCAACCATTAATGGCAATTCACATTCTTGTACAATTGATGCACTGTAGCAGTCCACATAGGAATTAATTTAGATATCACGTCTAGTTGTAAGCAATAACGGTGAAAAAAGAATCAGGAGATTTAAATTTTACTCTTTGTATTCATTTGTGTGTACATTGCCGATGAGCATGAATATGTATTGAAAAGCAAACATGATAAAGGTGTACAAAATTATGTCGATGATGACGTTTATAATGTTGATGACATAACACTTGTACATTGTACAATTTCACACTATTCGAGTCCACAGTGACATACAATTTTTGTAGTAACACCATCAATATTTTAAGACAACATGAGTCATATTCATATTCAAGTATTTCATAATTATACCCATCCTATATTTTTGATCTCATTCCCACTGCGAATCTCATTTAAAGGCCATTGTTGTAAATCCAAGCAATGTTTCTTACTATGCTAATCCCAAGTTCAAAGCCAGTAGGCTTTTACTTCTACTTCAAGTGTGCTTTATTTTGAGTTGTAGCTCCTATAGAAGACAGACCTTTGCTTTGTCCCCAAGGATTGTGTCATGAAAGACAATTGCCTTTTCTATGGATCAGGATTCTCAGCCGGCCTTGCTCTACCTAATAGGGTTTGATTCCACTGTAGATGGAAAATTAAGGTATAAATGAATGATGGTTTTCGTTAGCTGTTATGAACAAAGAAAAATAATGGACTAACATAAACCAATAAACCAAAATGATGTATGCTAACTTCCAGGTGGTACATACAGGACTGGCTCAGTCAGTTGGGCTGCCCAGCCAACTATAAAATTATGAGGAAAAAAATAAAGTGAAAAAACTAAGCCTTTGAAAATTGTACTCATGCTCTGAACAACACACAGTTCACATATAGCCACCAGACCACCAAATACTTCAGTCATATTACAAAATGATATTTACAACTTAATTTTAGTTGGCAATTTGTTATCCACCAGTTGTTGCCCCCTGTTGAAATCAAAAATGATGACACTACTCAAGGTGTATGCAACACTTCACTAAAGAGTAAAAACTAAAAATAATGTGGAGCCATAAATATAAAGTGCAAGTAGAGAAATTAGAATTTTAGAGTGGTTTGGTCAATTTAGACCTACGTCCACTATAGAAGCTAATTTCATTATCACTTTTGAATTTACAAAGTACATGACTTCATTCATGTCTCTCTTTTCTCTCTTTTTTGCTTTTGATTTCACTTGAATTCATGAAGGAACAAATGAGATCTCTTGATTTGTGATAGTTGTTGTGTAGAGCTTTGACCAATTGATCATTTAGACGATCTTCATCGGTTGCATGATGATTTTGTGTTGGATCTAGGCTTGAGAGAGAATTAGTGGAGATTAGAGTAGCTTGAATTGAACTTGAGAAATCTCTAATGGAGTTTGGAGAAGACTTGATCCATTTGTTGTTGGAGAGATAGATTTAGCTTGAGAAGCCATTAATGGAGTTGTGGGAAGTTTAGAGTGGTGGACAAGTGAAAATGGCAGCCCTTCGGGGTCCAAAAATCGGTCCCTTGAATGGTAGAGAAGTGGGGTATTTATAGGTGTAGTTTAGGTGTAGTGGCAGAGTTGTAATTATGGTGTGCAAGGTTTGTCGTTCATGAAAGTATTTACAAAAATGCCATTGGGCAGCTGACAACAACTGGCATAGGCGCAGGATCCATAAGCGTAAGATCCGTAGGCATAAGGCCCATAGGTGCAAGACCCATAGGTGCACGACTCATTGGCGCACGACCCTAGATGCACGACCCAATGGTGCAAGACCTATAGGTGCACAACCCATAGGTGCAAGACCCACAGGTGCAAGACCCATAGGGTAGTGACATGTACGCCCCATCGTGCCATTTGAATGTTGACCCACTGTTTATGCTTAGATCCAATCTATCAACATGCACATGATTTTTAGTGGATAAACATTTGCCCCTCGAAGTTTGTGATTTTTTGCTGCATAAAAATTGCAAACTTCGAAGTGACTAATTTATGTACCTTTTGATAGATTGCAATCAAATTTACATGGATTGACAACATCTATCTTAGCACGGATTGGAATGCACATACAATATCATTGTGTGTTTTTTGTATATAGGTCGTAACACTTATTGCACTATGGGTTGGACATAAACAAAAACTTTAATGGGCCGGGCACACACATGATGGGTCGGAACATCCCACTTAGAGATTGCCGCAAATATCACTATTTGGTTGGTAGCTTTTCCATTATCCCACTTTCTTAAGCAGAAAACACTTTAATGGAAGCTGCCCTCCTTTGAAATGTTCTTTTGCATAGACTTTGTTGTGCTAATAGACGCTTCAGTTTTGAATTTAAGCATTCGTCCTTGATAACGCCGTGCTAATGTTTGAATGCCCCGGTTTCGACTTGGGCTCGAGTGTGTGAAACAACTGAAATTCGCGATGGATTGGTCATACTCGACTTTCATTGAAATGGTCGTGGTCAATTCACGCTAATTTACTTGTTTTATGAACTTGCTTAGCCATTGAATTTTACTAAACCAAAACACACTTTCTAAAGGGAATGATGGTTGTGCCTTTTTTACTGCTACAACCTGTTTTGCAACAGCAAAAACATTGCACATTTCTGGTTAATATTTTGTTATCGATCGCCCACATCGACAACAGATTAGTCATTTATAAAAAATTAAGCGATAGCGAATTTCTATTCTGAATTGAATGAAGCATTTTTACAGAAAAGATTTATTCAACTGTTTTATAACTTGTTGAACTTTGTCTACATGAATACGACATTCTCATTCAGGTTTGCAATGACACTTGAGTTCTGCTAATCGATATATGTACCAACTATGAATCTCAAGCTACGCTCTTTTAATGACTTGTATAATTATGTACGACGATTCATATTTCGTGAAACATGTACTTGTTCAAATTGGAGCTTTACTTTAAGTTTCTGAGGCTAGAGCGACAACAGCTTTTAGATTGTAAACGAATCAGTCTTTGGTTATTCCTCGTCCTCTTAAGAATTTGCTGATTGTCTATTTTTTAAGTTGGCTGTAGTAGCTTAGTTGGATTCAGAATTTTTAATTTGGGTTCAGTGCCCCCGCTAGGGGAGGACTTATGTTTTGTTCCCCTGTTAGGGGAAGACTTATGTTTGGTGCCACCGCTAGGGGAGTTTAAGACTTTTAATTTCGCCTCTGCTATGAGAGGGCGAAAATTTTAATTTTCCCTTGTTATGGAGGGACTTTTAATTTTCCCTTTGTTAATTTGGCCTTGCTATGGAGGGACTTTTAATTTCGCTTCTGCGATGGAAGGACGAAAATTTTAATTTGTCTTTGCTATGGAGGGACTTTTAGTTTCGCCTCTGCTATAGGAGGACGAAAATTTTAATTTGCCCTTGCTATGAAGCGACTTTTAGTTTCACCTCTGCTATTGAAGGACGAAATTTTTAATTTTCCCTTGCTATGGAAGGACTTTTAATTTCGCCTCTGCTATGGGAGGACGAAAATTTTAACTTGTCCTTGCTATGGAGGTACTTTTAATTTCACCTCTGCTATGGAAGGACGAAATTTTTAATTTTCCCTTGCTATGGAAGGACTTTTAATTTCACCTCTGCTATGGAAGGACAAAAATTTTAATTTTCCCTTGCTACGGAGGGACTTTTAATTTCGCCTCTACTATGGGAGGACGAAAATTTTAATTTGCCCTTGCTATGGAGGAACATTTAATTTCCCCCTAATATGGAAGGATGAAATTTTTAATTTGCTGTTGCAATGGAGGACTTTTAATTTCACCTCTGCTATGGGAGGAAGAAATTTTTAATTTTCCCTTGCTATGGAGGGACTTTTATTTTCGCCTCTGCTATGGGAGAACGAAAATTTATTTTTCCCTTGCAATGGAGGGACTTTTAGTTTCGCCTCTGCTATGAGAGGACGAAATTTTTAATTTTCCCTTTCTATGGAGGGACTGTTAATTTCGCCTCTACTATGGGAGGACGAAAATTTTAATTTGCCCTTGCTATGGAGGGATTTCTATTTTCGCGTCTATCCACAATGTGAACATCAGTCATCGTGTCGAATATGCTTAACTATGGGAAGCGATCGCAGTCGGACTGAGAGGCTCCCTTGACAGAAATTTGCAGGGTTAATGTCATTCCACAGGGTGAACATCAGTACCTGTGTGTCGAATACATTTATCCATAATAGGCGATTGCATCTGGATTGAGAGGTTCTTTCGAATATCAGTCATCGTGTCGGATGCACCTAGCTATAGTAAGTGATGGCATTTAGACTGAGAGGTTGTGACCTCTTGGAACTTGCAAGGGTTTGCATCATTCCGTGGAGCGAATGTCGGCCTCCTGCTAGATGCACTTGACTATGGCAAGTGATCGCAGCCAGGCGCGGGTTGCCCGTTGGAACTTGCAACCTCTGTCATTGACTTCGCATCCGCTTGCTGAAATTTCCACCATTTGACCGATGACAACTCCTCTCGCTCTCTCTCCAAGGTGGTGCTTTTCATCATTGCATTTGTGCATGTAGATGTTTTTTGCACTCAACGCTTGAGTTGGTGTTATTGGGGTTGCCACATTACATCGGGTTTCGAGGAAGCAAGCGCTCGTCGGATAGCCTGTAATAAGAAATTGTCTTTAACAAATTTTGAATTATCGAAAATATTGCAAGTAAGAGATGCAAGAAGTAAAGCAGTGGCAATGTTGATCGCTTATTCTGAGCCATTGAAACTAGAGCACCAATCATCAGTCCTCGGTTAATAGCCGGCCTTGCATGGGTTTGAGCGACAGTTGTGTTGCTTGGACCGGGTTGACCATTTGATGCCCCTTGCCTCTAGAGAGTTGCAGAAGGATTTGTAGCTTGCGGATTCTTGACGTGCTGTTGCAGTCTGTTCTTTTGAATCAACTCCTCAATTAAGCTTTTGAGGTGTCTACATTCATTTCTATTATGGTCGGGCTGAATGTGAAACCTACAGAACTTTCCCGAAACAGTTGCCTTATCGCCAACTCTTGTCGGTTTTGGTTCCGCATATTCTTCAGAATTCTTCGTTGCAAGATAGATATTTTCAGGGATGTCATTCAAAAGTGTCAGCTATAACAACCCAAATTCCGATAGACCGATTTTTTTTTCAAAATTCTAATCTATCGAAACACGTTTTGGTTTGTTATGGTATCCTGCAGAAAAGACAAAGATATAAAATATATCAGAGCTCAGAAAAACATCTCGCAACGGAATGGATAAAATATAATGTAATCAAAATATAGCCTTACCGTAGTAATAATACTGCCTAAACAGTATCCAAAGCTATCATATCTCTGCCACAAATCTAACCTGCGAATAGGTTATGAGGAGGGGGTCAGAACACAAGTTCTGGTGCATGGATTTAAACTAACATTTTGGATAATGCTACATATACCGTTCAGTTATATTTTATTGTTTATTAGGTTACTTGGGTTAAAAACACTCAAGGCTTACACACACGTTATACCCATCTACTTACCAGTGGATTAACCTAATACTATATATATATATATATATATATATATGTAGCTACCCCCAATATTGAGGTACTCCCATTGTACCCCACTCGCACGGTCTCCACCGTAACGCCACGGAAATGTACACAGTCCATCATCCTATGCCGGAGTGACATACGGATCTCTATATAGCAATGCTACATTCCGCATATATCTACCACTGCCATGCTACGTAAGCGTACGGACTGCCGCCTTCGATCGAAACAGATTACGTCACAAATTAATACCCTCGAGTCTATGATACACCACCCAGAGCAGACATATGTATCTGGACTTTCCTATGTGTGTATCATCTATCGTACTCGATGCCTTAACCGCACATAACCTCTATTGTGCACTGAGTCCCGTGGTAGGGCTGTACAAGAAAAGCAGAACTCTGTCAGGAGCTTTTCAGATATTTGTATAAACAGATGCTAAGGTCAGCATTTTCAGTGGCTATGGTCCCACTTGACCCCTCTCTTAACTAGTGAAAGACGAATTGAGAACTAACGATCTGGCCCGTGAGCAAACAAAAAAAAACAAATCCTAGTTGGCCAGTTCCTCACCCAAAGCCTTGATAGCAAAAGTTCTATGGTCTTTTGGTTTAGCTCTTCGCCTCTCCGCATCACGCATCACGTATCAAGCTGACTGTCAATGGTAGGTACACGACGACTTGCTATCACCTAGGTTAGACCTGTCGGTTAATCAAGAGTGGTCGTAACCTAGCCTAGTCACAAGGCTACTCGGATCATCGAATCATCTATGCTACCCAGCAGTCTTTTGATTGCCCACTACCGTGGCAATCAAGGCATACTCACGGGATAGAAACGCGCAGACCTAACCTCTGTGAGTACAAGAGGATGATATCACAACACAGAGGACTACCAGAAGTACCCTCCACGTCCCAGGAAGCCGCGTGCTTCCCCTTCCAATCCTTTGGAGCCAGCAGAATATTAGTAGAACAATAGGCATAACAAGCAGAAATCAGATGGACGTATCCTCCCCTCGTGTTCTATGATACCACAATGATCTACCCCCTTGGGTTACTCACCTTTAGACGTACAGACTGGTCCAAGATCCTTAGGTTGACTTTTTATTAGACCCTATGTCTAATCATTTAACTACGCGCTTGCTTCTCCCTTTCAGATTTCCATTCAACTTAGTTATTCCCAGTCATATTGACTTCTTATTCAAGTTACCAAGTTCCTCTCACTTATTAATTTCAGTTATAACTTAATCCATTTAAGTTTAAGCCCATAACATGTTATTCTCTAGATTGCAATTCAAGGTCTGTAATCTACGATCTTTTTATATTATTCATTGTTTAATTTCCTACTTACAATAACATGTTCTACTTAATATGTAATTAAGTATATCTCAATTCACATGTTTTCTGTTTAACATGTCACTTATTATTTATGATTAAATATACTTATCTCGTCCCTTATATTCACCTTGTTCTTTCTTATTTAATCATAATTCCATCTTTTAATGTTACTACAACTTGTCATTGTTCGCTTATTAACTTAGTTCTCTTAACTAAGGTTTACTAATAAGTTTCTCTTCCATTTATTATAACTTGTGTTATAATTTCCACTTGTTCCTAGGACAAGCTTTTAACATTGTTATTCATATCAGTAGATTTCAGATTCTCAAGTTTACAGATTACTTAATTTATGATTAAGTACAACTTATTGCATTTCATAAGTTTTCCTCTTTCTCTCCACTCATTACGAACAACAAGTTTCAGGTTTCCAAATTTTGCTGATTACTTAATTTATAATTAGGTACAACTTATTTCATTACATAAGTTATCTCATTTTCCTTATCGTTTATTATAACCTAAGTTATAATTACCACTTGTCCCTAGGACAAGCCTACCTATTATATAACATTCTCATTAATATATTTTATTTATAATAGGTTATTATCATTCCCGTTCATTCCACTTCTTTTACTGTTGTAACTTTCATTCATTCCTTTGATCATTTCCACTAATCACAATTAGTGCCATTTATTTCTATCCTTTTATATACATATATTCATATATATGTTTATGCACTAGACCTCTCACATTAAGCCGACCACTTGTGGATGCTGGATTTGCCGGGCGGTTCCGAGAAGACTTCTACCACAAATTGGACTTAACCTCATGTCTTAGCACAGCTACATGTATATTTATGCACTAGACCCCTCATATTAAATTAACAACTTGTGGATGTTGGATTTGCCAGGCAGTTCCGGGCGGACTTCTACCACAAATTGAATTTAACCTCATGTTTAAGTGCGGTTGCAGTTTTCTATTTACTGTAAATTTTCCATATAATTTAGATGTGTCCATTCTTCCAAATCTAACTGTAATTCTATTTTTACATGTAACACTTAATATCATGTTAATTTCACTGTAACTTATAATCATGTCGCATGTTCTTTCTAACATGTAATTAATTTTATTCTAAACTAACATGTAACTATCAATCATATAATTATTACAATCTAACAAATTAATATGTAATTATCCCAATTTCCACAGTTTAAGGGTCTAAGTACTTAATATGCAATTATTCCAATCTCACAGTAACTTGACTTACAGTATCCAATTAGCAAGTTATTAAAACATGTATGTATACAACAGTAATCGTTTAAACATATTTTAACCGGTTTATACATTTCAGCGGGTTTAAATTTCATATATTAATGTTTCAACATCTGAATGTTCCAACGTATTAACATATTAATCATTCTAGTAGATTTACATTCCAACAGGTTAATCATTTTAGCAGATTTACATAGAATATTAACGGGGATTGTCAAACGATAAATATACCATTATCAAAAAGGTATATTTTATATCCACTCATGTAAGTTGCTTTCCAATTGCTGAATCTGGTCCCGTTCTAGCATTCCATAGTTCCCCTAATTGGATTTTGACCCTAAATAACCATGGATCCATAATTCTTTACTAAAAGAAGAAAGGAAGAAAAAGGAGAAATTCACATAGACCAGATCCAAGAAATTAAATTACTTCGAATAGAATCTGAACACCCATTTGCAGATATACGTTCTTTTCCTCCAGATCTTGATTCAAATTTTCCTTAAACTATATATCCTATTTTATGGAAGAGATTTGAGGAGAAAGAATTATGGCATAGCATAGGCGTCGTCTCAGAAAATATGAGATTTAGGTTAGGCTCTCCTAGCCTATTTATAGGTGTTTATGCACACGCAACGCTGAGTCAGCATGAATATGGTCCAGAAAGAAGTCCAGATTCATCAAAGAATCTGCCCAGATCTAAGGTGGGTCGACCCTTGGGTCGACACACCCTTGAGTGGGTCTACCCCCAAGGGGTTGGGTCGATCCCTAACGGGTATTTTTCGCGCGCTGTCTCATTTTTTATTTCTAGATTTATTTTGTTATTAATATGTTTATATATATAAGCCTTATATGTATACAAGCTTCTGGTGCTCATAACTTCTTCATACGTTATTCGTTTTACGTAAACTTGGGGTCGACCTGAACCAGAATTCCGAGACAAACGCAACCGTGATGCCGGTTCTGCTTAATTCTGAATATTTAATTAAGTTATTCATATTTTATTATCTTTAATTAAAAATGCGGAGTGTTACATTCTCCCACCGTTAGGAAATTTCGTCCCTGAAATTTGATAAGGGTTAAATTCGGTAATTTGTCACATAAATCACAATTATCCTGTGTGCAATAAATTTTGCAACCATTTTTGCGAAGTGTAATTCAACATAATAATACACGAATTAAATGAATGTCTAAGCGGTACCTCCTATATGAATGCAATTTTTCTTTAAAATCTCTTTGAAGACATGATGCACACATCCTAAATATACTGGCAATTTCTATTTGAATGCAATATTTTGAAGACCAAAACACATTTTCATCCAAATTTTCCCACACTCTTGCGGAGCAAAGGCGCATTTCATCCCATTGTCGCATCCAAAATCCTACCAACCAACTATATTTTCTGATTTTCAAAAAATATATATCTAATTTTCTAAATTCGATTTCTTATGTTACAAAAAGATGGAAAACGGAAAATTCACATCCTCCGTTTTTCTTTCAATTACCTTTTTCTAACCTTACTTCGATTTCATGAAACTATTTATAAAGATTCTCTATTTCCCTATTCAAGCATAGCCCACATAAGAAAATTTTCTTTGTTACGTATTTTCTTTTTCATCTTTTCTAGGAAATTTTTATCCTTACCCATTTTTTCTCAAAATTTTCGATTTTTCTTTAACTGCTATGCTTGTTGCTTTACTGAATTGGTTATTTCCTTTTTAGTTATGCCATTACTCTTTTCTTAGCTTATTTAACTTAACCCTCTGATCTAAGTTTAGTTTCAAGTAAGACTTCTAGTCCTTTAACTAAAATAGGAAAACAGACACTCTACATAGCTACTACTAAGGTCTAAGAATCTCAGAACTGTGTCCCCCATAAATAAGAAAGTTCAAACCACGGATCGATGAAAGGTCTAGGTGTTACCCTAACTACCCAACAGTAGAAAAATAATAGAACGATCCCAACCAAAATGTATAATGGGTTTTACCCCTAACAGGAAAAATTAGCAATAGGATCTAAGCACTTACTTGCTCTTTACTATCCATTAGTCCTAGCTATGTACTAACAGAAATTTGTAAGCAACACCCTATGCTTTTCAATGCTTAAGCATTCTACGGGAACTTACCATTATTCCAAGATATTTCTCGCTATTTACTTATAGCCTCAAAACTTTTCCCGTCTTCCCTATACACCAATCCTTACCTACTCCATACTTTTAAAACACGGTTTGGCATTTTTCATAACACTTTTCTTTCAAATGTTAAAAGTATCAAAACTTTATTTTTCTCACCAAAACTTGCTTTTGCCAAACCGTAAAACATGTCATTTAAAATAAAATGTATAAATCATATTTTTTTAGATCACAAAATCTGGAGTAGACAAGGACAACATTTCTCAATCGAGTTTATGACTCGTTCTTGCCAATAAAGTCGGTTTGGTTACTTACTACAAAGTACAAACATATACTCTATTCTTCATTTCTATAACTTATTTTGTCCATCCAACAAAGTTTTCTATTTTAAAATGATTGTCAAAAGAAAAGAGACTTCAAAACTTTCTTTACTGAAAATTTCCGCATTCAACAAAATGCAACATTTTCCAAGTTTTGCTTTTTAATCCTTTCATGAAATATAACAAGAAAACTAGCGATCCATACATGCTCTATAATATGGACCTATTTCTATTTTAGACAAAATTTTCACAAGAAATCACTATTTCCAGAATATACCCCATTTTACTTCAAAACCCAATATGTACTTCTTTACATATTTTAAAACTAAAACTTTTAAGATCAAAACTTGAAAATAGCATAAACCACTTTCCAAAAGCTTTTTCTATTTCAAGTTCTTAAAAGCTAGAAATGGGGTTAGACTCAAAGTGGGTTTCCAATTTGAACTAGGCTTTCCTAGACACTCCCACAAAGTCAATTCTCTCAACCATAAATATTCCTAATCCATTTTTCTCTTTTTAACTTTTTCCAGTCAATAAGGTTTTACCGCCAAGCCCACTAATCTGAAACACTAACACATAGGATTCACCTTTCCTTTCATATAAAGTACATTGTACACTTTCCACCCAAATCACCTAAGGGTCTCATATTTCCTTATTTATTCCTTTAGTTTAAAAAACAAACATCCCAATTCTTACCATATTGTACTTTTTGTCTATTTAGTGTGTTCCTCTATGGATCTTGGTATATATATAATAGATATTTATATTTTTTTAAATACAAATACGTTCACTCATTATTTATATAGGAATTCTAAACCAAAGCTCTTATACTAGATGTAACAACCCGAATTCTGACAGATCGATTTTTCTTTCAAAATTCTAATCTATCGAAACTCGTGTCGCTTTGCTCTGGTATCTTGCAGAAAAGACAGAGATATAAAATATATTAGAGCTCTGAAAAAATTCTCATAGTAGAATGGATAAAATATAATGTAATCAAAATATAACCTTACCGTAGTAATAATACTGCCTAACAAGTATCCAAAGCCATTATATCTCTGCCACAAATCTAACATGCGAGTATGTTATGAGGAGGGGGTCAGAATACAAGTTCTGGTGGCTGGATTTAAACTACACATTTTGGATAATCCTGCGTATAACGTTCAGTTACATTTTCTTCTTTATTATGTTACTTGGGTTAACAACACTCAAGGCTTACACACACGACGTACCCATCTACTTACTAGTGGATTAACCTAGTATGGTATATATATGTAGATATCCCCAATATTGAGGTACTTCCCATGGTACCCCCACTCACACGGTCTCCACCGTAATGCCACAGAAATGTACGCAGTCCTTCATCCTACACCAGAGTGATGTACGGATCTCTATATAACTGTGTTGCGTTCCACATATATTTTCCATTTCCATGCTACGTAAGCATACGTACTGCCACCTTCGATCGAAATTGATTCCATCACAGAGTAATGCCCTCGAGTCTACGATATACCACCCAGAGTAGACATGCATGTATCTAGACTTTCCCATGTACGTATCGTCAATCGTACTCGATGATTTAACCCCACATCACCTCTACTATGCACTGAGTCCTGTGGAAGGGTTGTACAAGAAACATGGAACTCGGTTAGGAGCTTTGTAGATATTTGCAAAAACAGATGCTAAGGTCTGCATTTTCAGTGGCTATGGTCCGACCTGAACCCTCTCTCAACTAGTGAAAGACGAATTGAGAACTAACGATCTGGCCTACGAGCAAACAACAAACAACAAATCCTAATTGGCTTGTTCCTCACCCATAGCCTTGATAGCAAAAGGTCTATGGTATTTTGGTTTAGCTCTCTGCATTTCCGCATCGTGCATCACGTATCAAGTTGACTGTCGATGGTAGGTACCCAACGACTTACTAACATCTAGGTTATACATGTCGATTAATCAAGAGTGGTCGTAACCTAGCATAGTCACAAGGTTACTCGCATCATCGAATCATCTTTGCCACCCGACATTCTTTTGATTGCCCACTACTATGGCAATCAAGGCCTACTCATCGGGAAGAAACGTGCAGACCGAACTTCTGTGAAAACAGGAGGATGCTGTCACAGCACAGACGACTACCAAGAGCACCCTCCAGTCCCAAGAAGCCGCATGCTTCCCCTTCCAGTCCTTTGGAGCCAGCAGAACAACAGGCAGAACAAGCAGAATAATAAGATGGACGTCCGCTCCCCTCGTGTCCTATGACACCACATTGATCTACCTCGTTGGGTTATTCACCTTCAGACGTATGGACTGGTCAAAGCACCTCAGGTTGACTTATTATTAGACCCTATGTCTAATCATTTAATTATGCGCTTGCTTCTCCTTTTCAGATTTCCATTCAACTTGGTTATTCCTAGTCATATTGACTTCTTATTCAAGTTACCAAGTTCCTCTCGCTTATTAATTTCAGTTATAACTTAATCCATTTAAGTTTATTAATAAGGCCATAACATGTTATTCCCTAGATTTCAATTCAAGGTATGTAATCTACAATCTCTTTATATTATTCATTGTCCAGTTTCCTAGTTACAATAACATGTTCTACTTAATTCATTAAGTATATCATAATTCACATGTTTTCTATTTAACATGTCACTTGTTATTTATGATAAATTTATTTTTCTCATCCTATATATTCACCTTGTTCTTTCTTATTTAATCATAATTCCATCTTTTACTATTACTGTAACACCCCGAAATTTTAACGACATTAAAGATGATGAATTAAGGAATAATCATGTGAAATACACTATTAACAATAAATAGAGGAAAACTTAATTTAATAGTCAGAAATAAGTGAAATAGACTGCGCCATTGCATTTGTCTCGGAATTCTGGTTGAGATAGACATCAAGTTTGCACAAAAAGGACTCCGTATGAAGAAGTTATTAAGATTTGAAGTTTGTATGCATATAAGGAAGATATATATATATATATATATATATATATATATATATATAAAATTCAAAAATGTTCAAAATCAACAAAATGGAATGTTTAATAATTACAGTTAGGAATTGTAATTGTACTTATGACACGAGGTTAGGTTACATTACTGGTGGAAGTCTGCCTAGACCCGACCGACATATCCATGTTGAACCTAATGTGGGAGGTCTAAGTACGTAAATACGAATCGGGCTAAGACACGAGGTTAGACCCTACTGTGGAATAAGACTGCCCGGACCCGATCAGCATATCCAGCATCCACACGTTGTAGGCCTAATGTGGGAGGTCTAGCCCATTATAACCATAATTGGACATGGTAATGAATTGGACTACTTAACCTAATTTAATCCGTAAGGATTGTATGATTATGAACTTAAGTTAGGATTAAGTGAAATTGGATGGGTAGTGGGTGGGTTAAGTAAATTAAAGTGGGTGGGTAATATTTACATATAGACCCATAAACTTAACCCGATAAGGTTATGTAATTAAAGACACCTAGTGGTATACATAACCGGTAGAAACAATAAAGTTATGTAATTAAAAGACACCGCTTAAGGTAAGCATAACATGTAAGGAAATGAGACAACCTTTGTAATAAGATAAGAGGTACTTAATTATAAATTAAGTAATCTTGAAGACTGGAATCCGCTAATGTAAATAACATGTTTAGGCTTGTCATAGGGACAAGAGGAAATTATAACATAAGGTTATAATAAATGGGTTGAGAAACTTATTAATGAGCCTTAGTTAATGGAACTAAGTTAATATGTAAACAACGATAATTTGTGATAATAATGAAAAATGGAATTATGATTAAATGGGAAAAAATGAGGAAAACTTATAAGATATTATATACTAAATCATAAATAATGACTGACATGTTAAAAAGGAAACATGTAAAATGAGACGTACTTAATTTCACATTAAGTAAAAAAACATGTTATTGTGATGATGTAACCAAGCAGGAGAAACATGGTAATTTGAATAAGAATTCAATATAAGTGCGAATAACCAAGTTAAATGGAAACCCGGTGAGGTAAGACAAGCGCGTAAAGAATGTTTAGACATAGGGTCTAAAAACATATTAAAGAAAGGCACTTGGACAAGTCCGCACGTTTGAGGGTGAATAACCCAACAGGGTAGATCATCGAGGTGTTATAAGGCACTAGGGGAGCGTACATTCATCTGATTGTTTGGCGGCTCCAAAGGACTGGAAGGGGAAGCACGCGGCTTCCAGAAGTACATAAGGTGCTCCTAGTAGTCTTTTGTGCGGTGACATATGTCTTAGGTTGTACTCGTAGGGGTTGGATTTGAGCGTAACTATTAGGTGGGTGCGCCTTGACTACAGATGTAGCTATGCAGTCAGAATGTTGTGACGAGATGACACAAGGGTGGTTCGGCGCTTGCCTCGCAAGGAGGTAGAGAGGGTCACAACCAACAAGGATAGTAGACCGTCGGATATCCGTCACCGGCAGCCAGTGGGACGCAGAAAGACTAGAGCTAACCCCAATATATCATTTCAACTTTCACTATCGAGGTACGGGGTTGAGGGGAGACGCTACATGGATGTTTAGATTGGTTGTTATTATGAGTGGTCACTTAGTTCTGTAGTCTTTACTAGTTGAGGGAGGGGCCGAGGTGGGGCCATAGCCACCATGAAAAACAAACCCTAGGAATATCTGTATTTGAAGGCACCTAAAGGCAGCCTGTACAGATATGGAAAAGCACCCGGTCGAGTTCCGTGTTTCTTGTTTAGCCCTGCCACGGAACTAGGTGCACATTAGAGGACGTGCGATTGAGGCATCGAGCTACAATTGAAGTACATACGTGGGATAATCTAGATACATGCATATCTTCTCTAGGTGGTGTATCGTAGACTAGAGGGCATTATTCCGATTGGGAATCTGATTTGATCGATGGTGGCAGTCCATACGCTTACATAGCATAGTAATGACATATCTATGTGGAATGTAACATTGTTATATAGTGATCCGTACATCACTCCGACGTAGGATGAGGGATTGCGTTCATTTTGGTGGAGGCCATGCGAGTGGGTTACCATGGGGTGTAACTCAATATTGAGAGATAGCTACATATATTGTATTAGGTGAATCCATGAAAAAGTAAATGGGTACGATGCGCGTATAAGCCTTCAGTGCTATTAACCCTAGTAACCTAATAATCAAGATAATGCAATGGAACGGTATTAGTAGGGATCATTCTACTTCTGATATACTAGTATCTGCGTGGTGTAGAGAAATGTATTTAAGAAGCGCAATATATCATGTTCATCTTGTCTTGCTCAGTTCACACTTGTTATTGTTATCTTGTTCTTCCAGTTTTTATATACCTGCCACGGTTCTTTTATTTATTTATATTTAAAAGTAACTGGACTCGCTAGACTTTATGTTTGCCCCTTTTTGTTTCCTCTTCTCTCTCTTCTGTTCCCCTCTCCCCTAGGTTCTCAGGGTGGAAGTGCTTAGAGTTGATTTGGTTCTTCGAGCTTAGCTTGGATTTTGGATATTGATGTACAACTTTGACTTATTGTCAACTCTCTTATGGCTTTGCTTGAAATATGGTTTATGCTTTTGTACTCTGATATTTTTAGCAAGACAGATTATTAAACATGTAACTAGCTATTTCAAACCTATGATGTAAACTCAGTATTTGGGACCATGATGTTATGATTTAAATAATGTTTTTAATTCCGCTGCTATTTACATGTCTGTCTTGTGATATTATGTTCTTATTTACCTATAACGCTTCACGAAAGTTAATGCATTCCCATAATGAATGACATTAATGGACGTGGGGTGTCACATTTGGTATTAGAGTATATGGTTATAAGATCGGGTAAAGAATTTTGAAATTGGTTTTCAAAAAAGTCTCAAAAACAAAGTATTTTAAAATAAAAAGTCTGTTTTTGAAAAAGCATATTTCCCAAAGCTATAAATATCTTCTCGATTCTCTGCTTGATTTCTTTTCCTTTTTGTTCGGGGAATCGTTTCTTCCTGAAAAGGTATCCCTATTTTGGCATGATTCCGTAGGCATGGTAAAACTACGGTACATGTCGAAGGGCAAAGAAGTGCCCAACCTCCATCTTTAGCTGCAGCGGTTTCACCTGTATCTTATTTTCTCTCAAACATCGAAAGGATTTCCGTGCGATGGAGGCCGCTTTCAAGAGACATGTTAGCACGTTGCACAAGGACGGTAAAAAGGAGAATAAGGGAATTGGGGCTAAGGAGCACAACCCGAAGATGAAAGAAAATGGTGGCTTAAAAAGGGAATATAGATAAAAAGAAAAGAAAAGAGAAAAGGCGTTTGCTACCACTTTAGTAAGGCAGGACACCTCATTAAGGAGTGCCCAAAGAGACAAGGACAAGGCCAGAAGGCAGGATGATGCTTATTTACATTTCCTCTATGTTTTCTCAGTTCAACACAATGATGATGTTTATTTACGTTTAAAAATCTAACCGACATTGTTATGTATTAAATTAATATCTGTATGAATGGATTATAATGGTGCGAACATCCTTTACATTGGTTGAAGATCTGACAGGCTATAATATGTGCCTTGCTTAGCTATTTTATGGTATTCACTTAGCATTTGTGCAAAGCTCCAATTTGAATCTATGTTGTATAAAGTGATGAATATAATTTTTACTTGCATTTAGCTTTTCTAGACTGCTAGCATGTTCTTACACTCTGCTTACCTTACCAAATCATATGTTTCCTTTTTTGTTAGACTCTCTAGGGTTATTTTGGTAGAAGTTGACCTCAAAAGTAAAGGTTTGCTGTAAAAAAATTGTATTTTTATGCAGGTTTTCTTTATATTTTGTGTGTGTTCAAATAAGGTTCATTGCCTTTATTTCACGTGATTTCTTTTCTTTCTTTGCAAGATTTAGCTAGAGATGGTTTGATTCCTGGGTAAATTTTTGTACACTGAAATATTAAATTAGTATTACTGTCTCGTACGAGTATACAACTACAATTTTGTCCCATGCAATGATGGATTCAAACTCTTTAAGATGTTCCACATAAATGGTTTAAAATTTATTATTTATTTCAACTGTATTGATGTAATAAATTTATTGCTGTCAGAAAATAGATTATAATTAGGCTACTGATATCAACAAATAGCTTAAATTATTTATTTAATAGGCATATGTAATTTATTGTTAAAAATAGTGACATAAGGCAATGCCATACCATTACCATTATTGTTCATGTTACACATTTTTTGTTGCTACACACACATCTGCATTGCTAATGATTCCAATTTGTTAATTTTATTTTTAGATGTTCCCAAGCCAATCTGACAATAGGACTCACTTTTTCATACATTAGAATATATTAAATATATCATGATTATCTAAGCACACTAAATTCTGAAGGTTTTTCCGGGTTTGTTACATATTTGACTTTAAAAATTAATGCTCTTTTTCCTTTGATTGTAAACTTTATATTATTTTTAAATTAACTGCACCATATATATTGAGATATATTTAGAAAGAGATATTTTGGGAAAAATATTTTAAATATATCCTTTCCCAAAAATATTATCTCAATAATATAAAGTATCCCAATAAGAGCGCTCTAAACCCAATTACCTAATTGCATTTAAGTGACCATGCGTCTCCTTTCTTCGAATCCATATTTTGAAGTTAAATAATTTGCTTATGTTTTGTGAGCATAATTTTTCATGAAGAAACACTTTTTTTTTCTTTCTTTCTTGAAATCAACATATCTTTGTTATGCTATGTGAGCTGATCATGTGCCCCTTATAGAATCATAGATTTGATGAACAATTTTTTTCCTTCAACTGGCTATTATATTTTAGGTTCATTTAGCCACTGATTTCTTTTTGTTCATAAACACACTCTCAATTCCAGGGGTAATTTAGTTTGTATGCTCACATACTTGCTTAATATTTTACTTCATGTCACAAAATTGGAACTGAGTTAACTTGCTAAAGTATATGATAACCTTAATATGAGGGTTTTAAACTCTATTATTGTATGTTTTTTATATTAGGCATGTTTTAAGTTATAGGGTATTCAGGTGGCTTGCTGGAACGTGAAGGAGATGGATTTACAGGGTAGTCAGGTGGTTTGCTGGAGCACAAAGGAGATGGATTTATAGCTACAAATGCTTAGGTGTTGTACCCTCACATTTTCAAGGTGACCAAATGAAACACAGTGGATGCATCTTATTTTTCAAAATAATTCAATAGATTTCACTGGGTCTTCAGGTAGTAATCTTAAGATATTAATAATTAAGCCTTTTCATACTTTTTTCAACTAAAGATCATTTATGCTTTGATTTTTCTCCTTTTTTTCAACAATATTACATGTGTGCATCTACCATTAGACGGCGTGTAATGTACCGTGTACTTAAGATGAAAAATAATAATCTAAATTCACTGATGCGGGCACATAAGAGATCTAACATGTTGGTGTCTATGTTGGAAGCTGGAGCAGCAAGGAACCTTATTTGTTTGGCTATAGTAATTCTTTGTTAATAAACAAACTTCTACTTTGGTCTGAAAAATGTATAAATATTTAATGTGCATGTTTCATATCGTGGATAAATTGATAAATTAAATCCATTCTGTCACATTAGTTTTCCCTTTAAATTATTGATAATGACCAATCTTCAGCATTAACCTTTATTTACATAATTATGTGATCCTATTCATGGTAGTTTGTTCTCCTTCACCAACAAATTAAATTATTGTTCATTTTATCCATAGTTATAGTCAAGAAATAGTGATCTTATGAATTTATGACATGAATATTTATTTGCCATTATCTCATTTTTTACTAACAAACTGATGTTAAATTAAAGGGTAAGAAGTGTTTCCAACTATTTATTCCGCTTATTTTTCTTTTTTTTATAGTGACTGTTGTATACATTTCTACTAAGCAGGCAAAAAGAAAGAAAGTTACACTCAGAATAGCAAATAAGATGCAACCTAACCAGTGCTTTAGATGCTTGCACCAGAAAACAGGTGCTATAGCATGACAATAAATGTTGATAACAAGAAAGGAAAGTTGATCTAGAAGTGAAGAGTTAAGCAAGTGATCTAATGTCGTGTGCTAAGAACCGGTGTTGGCCATCAGTAATACAAAAATGATGCAGTGTGATGTTCCCAGAGGTGGAGTGTAAGCTATTACCATAAGATGTTGTAGATTTCAGTGTGATTTTGCTTGAGGAGAGAGGGTGAACAACTTGAAACTGCCAATGAAGTGGATGCCTACAAACTGTCAGCTTTGTATTTATTTGTATTGTATTTATTTGTACATATGCCTACATGCATATAAATGGTGGTGTGAAACAGTTATAGGTTAATAGGTTAATGTTGTTACTGGCTTATTTATTTTGCGACAATTTATGAGTTAAGTTAATGAGTAAGCATGGCCGCACCAAATTTATGTAATTTTTAATTGGAGCTGACAATCTACTAATACTAAAAGTGACCTCCAATATCAATTATTTTTCTGTTTTCCTTTTCTTATGTGTGGAATTATGGACATAAATTAGACTTTTGTCTTAAGTTAGCATCTATGACATTTATTAGTAAAATTTCATGTAAGATATTTTATTTCTTAAATTAGCATCCAAGTTGTTTATATTTGTATTTTTGGTTATGTCACCTTCTTCTTCTTTTGCTTGATGTATTTGCCCTTTTACAGCTAGGATTTGTGCATATAAAAAGTCTAGCAACTATTAATAAAGTGTCATTCAAATCTAATTGTCAATCAATCCTAATAAATTTAGCAAATCGAGAAAGAAAAATTAAATCATGTTCAAACTTTTCGCCTTGATTGCCATGGTAATTATTCTTGAATTTTTGTTTTCAAAACCATGCAAAGGATGCCATTATTTCTAACATAACATAAGTTTTCTTATACATTGAGATAAACGCCCAAAATCTTTGAATTAAATATTATTTATAAAAAACAGAAGCTACAAGATATGTACTAAGAGACTGATCATTTTTTCCCAAATGAATAAGTTGGAGAACAGGAATTGACTTTATGTGCTACTTTCATATGTGGCAAAGTCATGTTAATAACTTGAGAAGTAACCATTAAGTTGATAACTTTCAAGATCTAACTCTTTGTAATAGACAAAACATTAGTATGGCATTTTAAACAAATGAAGATAACATGATGAACTGCCAAGATAGCTTGACATAGTGGTAAGATGTGTACCTACCGAGTAAGAGGTCGGAAGTTCGAGACTCCTCCAGACCTATATGGTTATGTATTAACCAATTTAAAAAAACATGATGAACTCAGGCACTTTTAAAATGGATATGAACTGTTAAAAAACAAAAAAAAATTGAAATTTTCTAATAAGACTCTTTCGCCTTTTTTTTAAGAGACATAATGGAAAATGTTCCCAGTTGATAAATATAATTAATTACATCATTAACACAGTATTTATTTTTAAAATAGAGAAGATGCAAGGTTTTCTAATTCCATGCTGCTACAAGATGTGTTAATTATTGTGTTTATTCCATTTCTCAAGATATTAATATAATATTTGATTACTTTCTTAGCTTCATTTTATTGTCTCCTAAAATAACGGACTCTCATTCATATCAGGATAACAGTATGTTTTTAACCTTTTAAGTGACACAATATCACATAATCGTAAATTGATTATTGATGGAAGTAATTCTTTTGTTTCATATTTAATACGGTTCAAACTAGGTCGGACCAAAACAGACTGTATTACACCAAAACTGAATAGTTTGAATGATTAGTATAATGTTTTGTATTTTTGATTAACCGTTTGATGCGGTGCAGAAGCTGTTTGGAATTCAAACTACACCAGACCGAATCGTGTCAATCCCTATTTTAAATCACTCACTTTGCATGTAAGCAATTTTACGTCATAACATGTCCGAATGATAAACTTTTGTCATCATAAAAGCTGCTATTCTTGCACGATTATATTCTAATTTAACTTAACCCTGCTTAATATCTATCTTATGTTATATGACTGCTCAAAGTACAACTATTACCATTCCACAACATTATTCTTACCCTACAACATAATACAATCGGTACACTCAAGTGGAATGAGTGGTCAGTCATGTGTGGACAGGTTGCAAGATGTTCTTGTTGAATCTAGTGTATTCATCTCTAAAGATATACCATTGTAAGGTAGTTCCATAACTTATCATAGTTGGAAATCCATTCTCCAATAAGCTCCCGTGGTTTTTGATTGTATACTATATATGTGGGGAGTGAGATGCAAGCATTCCGCTAGATTGCTATTGATTTGATTAGACACTGTTATAATATCAAAATAGTGTTGATACAAAGAATGTTTTGGGCTATCGTAAGGTAGAAACCATCCATCTTTATGTGCGGATCGGTCTTACGATTATATTTTCTTTTGAAAAGGATTTTTAGATCAAATCAAGGGCTTAGAGTTTACTCACACCAAGGACTAACCCAGAGTTTATTTGTTTTGTTTTACCTTAAACTCTTGGGTGCCCAAATTTGTATGGGCAGTCATCTAGTTTGGGTATTTACAGATACCTTTGGAGGAGCTTGGAGTAGGAAGCTTCAGCGTTAGACATCTACTATTTATTTCCGCTGTGATGTGTTATGTTGCACTCTAATGATTATATGTATATATGATACAGAGTTCTATATTTGAACGTTGTTATATGTATATGTATGTGTATATATATATTATTTTATTCCGCTACGATGTAAGACTCTGTGTTGTTATTTCTGTTTTTCTTCAATCTTTTTCTTCTTTATCCATAATGATTTGTATTTCTTTGCACTTTGGGCTAGACGTGTGGTGTATTCTATCAACTCAAAGGGTATAAATTTACGGGCCATTACAACCATCCTACATGTTGTCATTACGACTAGATCCACCCATGGTGATGTAGCATTTTTGGTAGACTATTTTCGTCGTTGGATGTCTATCTCATACGACAACCAATCTTTAATGTCATCGTCTTATATCGTATTAAATAACTATGTATAACTCCTAACAATTTACATTTCTTCAGCAAACGTAAAATCTACTTCTTCTAATTGACATTGACGCGAGCAATAATATCAAGCAGCTGAATGAATTTTTGGTTGAACGTACGCTGTTTTTGTTCACAGTATCAGGGTTCAAACGAGATTTTTTCATATGGCGTCAACAATCTCAATTATCTTATCGTCTATTTCATAGCGACATCTTCTAGAGTTGCCCCTAGTAGCAAAAGAAGAGCCAACATGTCGAGTTTGTTGGACTAGAGTTTGCTATCGTAGATTTTGGTTTGATGGAGGATTATTCAAATTGAGAATGTGCTGCCTTTTATATTCTGAATCGTCAAGTGGGTTTGAAATCTACGAAATTTCATGGATTATTGTTTGGGGGAGGTGGTGGTGTGACAATTCGATCGAAGTCTTCATGAGTTTAAGCATACATATAGGACGTTTATCCGGTAGCATGCGTCCCTTGGAACAATTGTTTCTGCAGATCCAAATTATCAAAGGTTAATTTTCTGTATTTCAGAATACATGAGTCAAATTCTTGAAAATTCAAAAATAACAGCGAAATGATTTCAAATATATTAAATTTAGATTAGTGAAAAGATACATGTGCCCATTCATTTCACCACTCGTCGTTACCTGAAACTATTTGTTTAGTAGGATCCCAACTAGCACCAGTCTTGTTATTCAAAATTTCTCATTTTACTCAAATTTCTGCGAAAATTTCATATTTATGACAAATTTTGGTATCGTGTATCCATTCCAAAAAATCATTATGTCTCTACAAATTCATTTCCACCACCGTCGTGTTATATTTGTCTAATGTGGCTTTAGGGACATAGTTCTTGTTAGCTCCACATTTGGTATATGTAGGAACTATAATTTTTAGCAATAGCCAAGTGCATTCCAAAAACCAATAACCAATTGTGTCTTCGATGATTTGTCATTTTATACAATCAAAATTTTAAATACGGATAAAATAAATTGAAAAAAATATATGTTATAAAAAAAAAGCAAAATGGTATTAAAAATTATCCTAAAATATCACGTATCTTTGATCGAAAAAATTGAATAATGAAGGAGCAGGAGGTGTTTTTGGTGTTAGGAGTGGTAGAAGGGGAGGGAGGAATTTATACATAGAGGGAGGGGGTGGTGCAAATTTGTGTCATTTATGTGCGTCCGAAGTCAATAGGCACAAATTTTCCCGTTGGCTTGCTTGGCCAGTTTGGCCATGCAAACACCTCCTAGATTCTAGCCATGTGTAATTGGAATTGCTAATTCCAATCATCATATAATTTTTAGTGGAATTAAGAAGGCGTCCATATTTCTAAACTTTATTCAATGTGGCTCCCTCCATAAGTTTATTTGCAAAGTGGGTTCTTATTTACTGTAGCAATGTGTTTTTAGGTTTTCCGCGCTGCTACATATAAAAAAATTAAAAAAATTGTAAATATTTAGGGAAGAATTCTATTTTTTTTAAATCAGCATATTTTGTGAAAATACGCTGACATTTCAGCAATTATTCACAGTGTATTGCTGGTAGTAAAAATGAAAAAAAAGTTGCAGCAGTGTCTACAATTATTTTGAATAATTATTGATATATTTGCTACTACCTTACAGTGTATTGTATATGTGTATTACTGTGTGAAAAAATTGCTGAAATGTCAGCAATTATTGCAATTAATGGCTTGTTTTACTGCAATTTTTCTACAAATGAAACATATTTCATTTGTGTGCAATTTTTTCCTTTGTTTTGATGACTTTTCTGAAATATTTCAAGATATAAATAAGTGTAGGTTTTGAATTTAAAATTTTGAAGCAAATCAGCAAAAATTGCATGAAAGTTGTAATTTTTAGAAATAACTGCTGCGATGTTTACAATTTTACTTAAAAATTTGCTGAAATTTGATGGAATGTAACAACCCGTATTTTGAATAACATGTTATAACATAAATCAAGACAGAATTAAATGTTAAATTCTGAATCAAGGAAAACGGGCTATGCCATTGCGTTTGTCTCGGAAAAATACGCGAAATAGAGTCCGAGTTTTCGAAAATCGGAGTCTGTATGACCAAGTTATGGCCCGTCAAAGTTTTCAGAAAATTTCAAGTTCAAAAACAGTTCAAATTTGAATTCAGAATTCAAATTCAGCCCATGCAGGACAGGCGGGAAAATTCCCACCAGCCCCAAGTTGACTGGGGAGTCGACTTGGGAGTCGACACCCCCCAGTTGGTGTCGACTGCCCAGTCGATACCCCTGTCGACCTGGGTGGTCAGCCAGTTTGGCCTGGTGCACCTGTTTTGGCTCCTGGGTCTTGTTTTGTTGGCTAGTGATGTGATTTGATGGCCCAGATCTGAATTAGGGTTAATCTTATGGCCTAAACTAACCTAAACTTCTATAAAAGGGCCCTAATACCTAGCCTAAATCATCACAAATCATTCCTACAACTAAATTATGCCAAAATGCTTCCTAATCATGGCCTCCACCTTCAAATCATGGCCTCCATCCTCTTCATGAAAGTTTGAGTGTTCTAAGCTAGTAAAAGAGCCATCTTTCTTCATCAAAACAAGGAACTTTCTTCATACAAATCAAAGGAGCTTCTTGTTTCTCAAGACAACTTGGAGCTTATATTCAATTGGGGATTTCTAGTGTGGCTTCGTCTCAATCTTGTTTTATTTTGCTCTAGTCTTCTTAGCCAAGCTTTGTAAGCCCTATTCTACTCTTAGATTTAAACTATGAAGTTAATATGATCATGTAGCAAGTTGAAATGAGACTTTTGGGTATAATGCTTGTCTTTGGGCTTTATTTGTATGCATAGATCCATGTATGATGGTAGCACTATCATGAACCTAGTATCATTTACCTTGATTTTTGGGTACAAAGCTATGAGCTTTATTTGTTGATTATGCATAATGCAACATAGAACTTGGTAGTTATGCATAAATGCAACATAGAACCATCTTATAACCTTGATGTTAACTCGCATATGATCTTGAACTATATGCTAATCACATGTTATCACCCTATGTCAACTATGATCATGTTATCCCCTATTTGTTAAGTTGATGTCATGCATGTTTTGAAGCCAATAATCTTATATGCAAGTATGTTGAACACCTTTGCCTCATATATCACCATGTTAAACTTGTGATAGACTTTGCCACTTTATGCCCAACTTGTCATATCATTATGTTCCCCCTTTTGATCTATTTGTGTTGATGCGAACTTACGTGCGATGGGGTTACGTTATAGGTAAATTTAAATGACATGAAACATGACTCGAAAATAAGATATGTGATTATGCTTGAAAACATGAACGTGGACATGACATGTAGAAAACATGAAAGTGGCCATGTAACACCCCGCCTCCGCTAGGGTCACTCGCAAAGGAATGCACTAGCTTTAGAGGGGCATTATTGGTAAACATGCACAGAAATATCACAAGACAGAACATATAAAATAGCGGAAGTAAAATCGAACTTTCATAAACATTAATAATTAAGGTCTAAAGCCTTTTACATCAGAGTACATCAAAACCTGTCTTGCAATAATAAAGAAGCATTAAGACTTTTCCATAAATTATTCCCCAAATAAAACAGTAAAGTAGCCATAGCCAAGAAAAGTCCAAGCCATCCATGATGACCTTCAAGCAGAAGAAGTCTGAACTAAACAACAGTATTTCCTCCCTGTAACCTGGGGGAAAACGGAAGACAAGAAGCGAAAGAAAACGGGGTCAGCCATAAAGACTGGTAAGCCCTATCTACTATCAGCATATAAACTAGTAAAGTTAACTGGCATGAGGAACTGAGATGAACATAAGCATGATAACAAGATAGATAAGCTAAATCAGAATAACAGGATAACTACTGAACTAAGGTATCATGATAAACTACGGTGTCATGATAAATCAAGGTATCATATCGTCAGACTTCTATCAAGTATACTAACCCAAGGTATCTACCCCGTCTAACATCCCACGGTATTTATTCCGTATATTCTTCCTGGTTCTAACATGTATATTTGCTCTGCACCCTCCGTACTAGTATCCCAGCCTTGTTATGTGTTAACCATGAATGTCCCTTACTCAAAATCGTGTAATGGTCCATGTCAACCTAACATATCGCATATATAGGTTACTCAAATCATATGTTTATTTCCATGTATATAAGTTCAGTCCTTTGCCGTACCTCGTACGGGCTTCCTCATGTCGTATTATCCTTGAAATCGTTTTGACTGTCACCATTGTTCTAGCTAGGCTCTTCCATATGAATCATCGTTTGAACTACTAGGACTTACGCCACCTAGCACCACTAGGGATTACGCTTACCTATTGCACGCTTTCGTATTTCAGTTTGGGTTAAACCACCTAGGCCACTAGGGATTACGCTAACCCTCAACCGCGCCCTTTTTCCCACGCATTCATCGTGAATCGTTTTTCTATAACTGTATGCACATGTATCACATCGTGCCATCCGAGTCCTGTCACAGGGCAAACCAAGAAATACAGGACTCGGTCGGGAGCTTTAGATTTATCTGCCAATGCAGATACTAAGGTCTGCTTTTCTACACGTGGCTATGGTCCCACGAGACCCCTCCCTCAACTAGTGAAAGGCAACACAAGAGAAAATCTTGCATGAGAACTACACTCCGGCCAGCCCACATCCTACGGCCTACCTCACCCATAATTAGATAGCAATTATGGTCTGTTGGGTGTTCCCTGCCTTTCCGTACGTACACGCTTGACTCAAGATGGTAGATGATCGACGAACTTGCTATCTCGGGCACCTTATGTATTCGTCGACTCACTGCTATCCACCCCAGTCTTTAGGTCGCTCGCATAGCAACCAAGGCATATTCTTGGTTCTTCTACCGCAGACCTCAACCTCTCGTGAGCCTAGTATAATGACCTGGCAGCTCACAGAGGGATCCCAAGAATATCCTCACGTTCCCCGAAGCCGCTGCTTCGTTACCCAGTTCGTTGGAGCCTTTATCTAAATCAAATAGCCTGCTCCTACACGCATTCTTAAACGTTGACCTAACGTATCGGGTTACTAATTTATCTAAGAAATGGTCCAAATTTCCTTGACTAAGAATTATTACTTAGTTTCCCTTAACTAAGGTTTACCACTTAGCCTTATTTCCATAATCCTTGTTAACTATGGTTATTTACCTAATCCTCCGAATTAGGGTTTATCTAATGGGTTAAGTGTTACTTAAGTTCATAACTTAGCCCGTCTACAAACCATGTCAAAATTGGCTAAGTATACAAGTCCAAGACTTAACCCTACAAACCATGTGTCAAGTTGGTTAAGTATATCAAGGAATCCATGACTTAACCTCGTCTAATTATCATTTTAGATTGGTTAATTATATAATTTAACTTGACCTTGTCATCAAATCGGTCAAGCGTATTCAAGTGATTCGTGACTTAGCCTTATCATGTTTTCACGTTGGATTGGTTAAGTATAGATTAACTTAACCTCATCAAATTAACGAGTTAGATTGGTTAAGTATAGGTCACTTAACCTCATCAAATCATCGTGTTAAATTAGTTAAGTGTTTAACTTAACCCCATTAAATTACCAAGTTGGATTAATTAAGTCTAGGCTAACTTAACCCCATCCGATTACCATGTTTAGATTAGTTAAGCCTAATCTTAACCCCATCCATTAACTGTATTATACGGTTAAGTGTCATTAAGAAAATTTACTTAACCTTATCACGTTATCGTGTTGGATTGATTAAGTGTTGGTTAACTTAATCCCGTCCACTAGTCGTATAAAAATGGTCAAGTGTCATTAGGCAAATCAAGTTACTTAACCTACCCAAGCTTATCATGTTTTGTTAAGTATCATTAGCCTAATCAAATTACTTAACCCATTTGTCCATATCATATTTGGTTAAGCCTCATTAATCAAATTAACTTAACCCTATTATGTGGCATTAATTTAATTAATGCACCCTCAACCTCTCACATTAGACCTTGTTGTGGTTACTAGTTAAGCCGGGCGGGTCCGGGTAGATTTATACCACAACCTAGTCTAACCTCGGGTCTTAAGCGCGACATGACCAACTTCTCACATTGGGTCCTATTGTTTGCAACTACTAGTTAGGCCGGTCGGTTCCGGGTAGTTTTACGTTGCAAACTCAACCCAACCTCGAGTTGGCCATACTTATATTATCTAAGTTCATCATGTTTCCAAAACATGTTACAAGTTTTCAAGCATTTGGGTAGACCTAACTTAATAGGTAAATTCCCAAAGGGTAGACCTAACTTAATAGGTAAATTCCCAAGCTCATGTTTTTATGCATACTTACATGTCAACTTTCATGTTATATTTCAAGTCATGTTTTCAAGTTGTATTTTCATGCCATTAGAAATTACGCATAACATAACCCAACGCTTTTAAACTCGCATATACGTTCGCAACAACGTAATGGATTAAAAGAAGAGACTTGGCAAAAGCATGACAAAGATGGATATTAAGCCACAAATTAATCATGGTGGCGAATGAGGCACAAATGTGTTCATTAGCTTGCATATACCATTGTTAAGCCTCAAAAACATGCATAAACCCAAACTTGGCACATAAGCGAATCATGGTGATAAACAACATGGAATGATGACAAGTAACTCGCATATGACCTCACATAAGGGTTATGGCTTCATATGCAAGTTGACATGAAGGTTATAAGGGTTCTCATGTTGCATAATGCAACATTTCAACATAAAGGTCAAAGCTTTATGACCACAAGACCAAGGTAATGACTTTATAAGCTTGCATAAGATGATAGCATGCTACATACTAATGTTTAAACCCACTTACAACATGTCATATTAAGTTTAAAGTTCATATCTAATAGTAGGAGAAGGGCTTACCTTGCTATGAAGGCCTAAATCGATTAAACCAAAGCTTATGATGAAGCCTATGCATGCCATCACCCAAAAACCCAAAGATGGATGCACCAAATCACTAAAAACACCATCTTTATGAACAAAGATCATAGCTTTTGCCTTGAAATCAACTTGAGAAGCTCTCATACTAACATAGGGACTCTCTAACACTCTCATGATCATGAAACCTCTCATAGAAATGAAGTGGAGGCTAGGATAGTTGAGTGGAGGCCATGAGAGTAGAAATTTGGCCATAGTTTAGTTACATGAGTGAATAATGAGGGTTTAAAATAGGTTAGGGTCTTATTTATAGATTAGGCAAGTGTTTTAGGCCATAGGATTAAACCTAGATTCAATCCAAGCCATCAAAGCATGTCTTGGGGAAGAAGTCAAGTGTAGGAACCATCTAGGGCCTTTAGATTAAAGATGAACCATGAGAACCATCCAAATGCAAAATCTGCATTTGAGCGAATCGGCCCACGGGTTGACAGCCAAACACCCTGGATTAACCCCTAGTCGACCCAGCGAGCTCGGGTCGACCTCAAAAATCGGCCGGTTCGGCTATTCCCCTCTCCCAATTCGCTGTTTTGAACATTTTTGCATATTTATTTATTAAATTTTCAATTATATATATATATATATATATATATATCAATATATATATTTCTCTGCACAACCCATTTCACTTAATTAAGTATACTTTAATTTGGGAATTTTTCATGAAACTTCACGAGGCCATATCTTGGTCATACGGACTCCGATTTTCGAAAACTCAGACTCTATTTCGTGTATTTTTCCGAGACGAACGCAATGGCATAGCCCGTTTCCCTTGATTCAGATTTTACAGTTTAATTCTGCCTCCATTTATGTTATAACAGGTTATTGAAAATACGGGTTGTTACATTCTCCCCACCTTTTAGGATTTCGTCCCCGAAATCTCCAAGTTAGGAAGAACATATCCTACCATCCATCATCCATCTACTCAAAACATCATCCACAAGCAACCATTGTCCTTAGATGATTTCCAATGCTGTATGAATATATGCAAAACGTGTGTGTACATGTTCCTTAGCTAATGCTAATGATCAGGCCTGAATAATCTTTCTAATGCAAAATATGTATAGTGCCATGAATCCAACATGTATGCAAATAGTCCTAGCCATATAGGTACTATATGTGTGCACAATCATTCATTCATATGCAACAACCGCATGATAATACATTCGATTTCATCCATAAACAAGTATAAATACTCGTGCATATGCAATATGAAATGTGACCGAGTCGAGCTAGTATCTAATGTGTATTCGCGCATCCACGAGCAACCACTTGCAACCATATCAATCATAACATGTTTCAAATACATGTTTACATCCATAGGGTTCTACCTAGGATTCCCTGGAACAGGGTCGAGAAGAAAAACAAGACAAACTCCTTACGGGGTTTGTAACAGAAAATAGGACCGAGAGGATGTCCACAAAAGATAGCCTACAAGTAAGCTCTACAGAAAATAGGGATCAAGGATATACTCCCAAAAGAGATATCATGCGCGTATATAGTCTTTGACCATCAGAGTCGTATTTCCTCGAGCTTAATTCCATTGTGCCTTGACCGTCTTTTGACTTCATGATTTCGTAGTTCCTTGCTTCCTATTTCCAAGGTGTGAGTGGAACTCATTTCACTGTCGCCTCTCGTTTCACTTATTCTTTCCCTAGTATGCTTGGCTCAAACATATCTGCGTACTCATGCAAGCTCTCCAAAATTCACCAGTGAATTCTGGATCTCGTTTTCCGATGCCAATCCATGTTGCCAAGAGTTCTTACTAGGGTGATTCCCATAACTCATGCATAATCGAAATGAACCATCCGCCTTAGCGGCGAATCCTATTTGAACGGATTACCAACAAATGCATCCCAGGATTCTAGGTAACTAACCATGACAGCACCCAAATAGGGTTTCACGAGACTTCGAGGGTATCACCAAGGCAAGTCAAGAATCCAACCACCCTCTTTCTAAAACCGAGAATGGTATCCCTTACTGGATAACCACTTTACCCCTAGAATCCATCCGCAACTTATAAACATAAGCATTATTTCCAAGCTCAACACTTGATATAGACATTCTCAAATCCAAACAAGCCATGAGTAAATGGACCGATCTTCCAATAGGACTTGAGACAAAAACGGGATCCTCTACTACGCTAGTACTAAGGTGCAGAGACTCAACTATCGAAGCGGACTTAAAAGATGCGATGATCAAAACAAAGTCCTGACAGCATGATAGAGAAGAAAAGCTAAACCTTTAACAAGATCGCTACCCTCCTTCTGAGGTACCCTAGAAATGAGAGCATACTACTGCCCTCCCGATGATCTTGTCCTTGTCCCATGATACTTAACTATCCGTCCCGTTCCACCATGCCAAAGGTACTCTCCCGTCATGGGTTTCATTGTTCATCTTTCTCTCTCATTCTGAGTTGAGCCATACCAACAAGTTGCTCATCCTTAAACTCGTATCCTTTATCCTCTTTCTCACTATCCTTTCTTATAACGCGGCCACTGGTCTCCCGAGAACAGCCTCCATCGCATGGAAAGCACTTTCGAAGATAGAAAAGACTAGTCGCAGTTAAAACCACTGTGACTACAGATGGAGGAAAGAAAGGAAAAGAGATTCAATTAAGGAAACAAGGATGATGCTAATGGCCTTTGGGGAATAGCCTTTTCTTTTTAAAAGAAAACTTTCTTGAAAAATGCTTCTTTATAAACGATTTTCAAATAGTTTTCAGAAGGTCTTTAAAAACTTTTGCCCAATCTGGTAACCTTCTGCTCTGATACCAAATGTAACACCCCGCCTCCGCTAGGGTCACTCGCAAAGGAATGCACTAGCTTTAGAGGGGCATTATTGGTAAACATGCACAGAAATATCACAAGACAGAACATATAAAATAGCGGAAGTAAAATCGAACTTTCATAAACATTAATAATTAAGGTCTAAAGCCTTTTACATCAGAGTACATCAAAACCTGTCTTGCAATAATAAAGAAGCATTAAGACTTTTCCATAAATTATTCCCCAAATAAAACAGTAAAGTAGCCATAGCCAAGAAAAGTCCAAGCCATCCATGATGACCTTCAAGCAGAAGAAGTCTGAACTAAACAACAGTATTTCCTCCCTGTAACCTGGGGGAAAACGGAAGACAAGAAGCGAAAGAAAACGGGGTCAGTCATAAAGACTGGTAAGCCCTATCTACTATCAGCATATAAACTAGTAAAGTTAACTGGCATGAGGAACTGAGATGAACATAAGCATGATAACAAGATAGATAAGCTAAATCAGAATAACAGGATAACTACTGAACTAAGGTATCATGATAAACTACGGTGTCATGATAAATCAAGGTATCATATCGTCAGACTTCTATCAAGTATACTAACCCAAGGTATCTACCCCGTCTAACATCCCACGGTATTTATTCCGTATATTCTTCCTGGTTCTAACATGTATATTTGCTCTGCACCCTCCGTACTAGTATCCCAGCCTTGTTATGTGTTAACCATGAATGTCCCTTACTCAAAATCGTGTAATGGTCCATGTCAACCTAACATATCGCATATATAGGTTACTCAAATCATATGTTTATTTCCATGTATATAAGTTCAGTCCTTTGCCGTACCTCGTACGGGCTTCCTCATGTCGTATTATCCTTGAAATCGTTTTGACTGTCACCCTTGTTCTAGCTAGGCTCTTCCATATGAATCATCGTTTGAACTACTAGGACTTACGCCACCTAGCACCACTAGGGATTACGCTTACCTATTGCACGCTTTCGTATTTCAGTTTGGGTTAAACCACCTAGGCCACTAGGGATTACGCTAACCCTCAACCGCGCCCTTTTTCCCACGCATTCATCGTGAATCGTTTTTCTATAACTGTATGCACATGTATCACATCGTGCCATCCGAGTCCTGTCACAGGGCAAACCAAGAAATACAGGACTCGGTCGGGAGCTTTAGATTTATCTGCCGATGCAGATACTAAGGTCTGCTTTTCTACACGTGGCTATGGTCCCACGAGACCCCTCCCTCAACTAGTGAAAGGCAACACAAGAGAAAATCTTGCATGAGAACTACACTCCGGCCAGCCCACATCCTACGGCCTACCTCACCCATAATTAGATAGCAATTATGGTCTGTTGGGTGTTCCCTGCCTTTCCGTACGTACACGCTTGACTCAAGATGGTAGATGATCGACGAACTTGCTATCTCGGGCACCTTATGTATTCGTCGACTCACTGCTATCCACCCCAGTCTTTAGGTCGCTCGCATAGCAACCAAGGCATATTCTTGGTTCTTCTACCGCAGACCTCAACCTCTCGTGAGCCTAGTATAATGACCTGGCAGCTCACAGAGGGATCCCAAGAATATCCTCACGTTCCCCGAAGCCGCTGCTTCGTTACCCAGTTCGTTGGAGCCTTTATCTAAATCAAATAGCCTGCTCCTACACGCATTCTTAAACGTTGACCTAACGTATCGGGTTACTAATTTATCTAAGAAATGGTCCAAATTTCCTTGACTAAGAATTATTACTTAGTTTCCCTTAACTAAGGTTTACCACTTAGCCTTATTTCCATAATCCTTGTTAACTATGGTTATTTACCTAATCCTCCGAATTAGGGTTTATCTAATGGGTTAAGTGTTACTTAAGTTCATAACTTAGCCCGTCTACAAACCATGTCAAAATTGGCTAAGTATACAAGTCCAAGACTTAACCCTACAAACCATGTGTCAAGTTGGTTAAGTATATCAAGGAATCCATGACTTAACCTCGTCTAATTATCATTTTAGATTGGTTAATTATATAATTTAACTTGACCTTGTCATCAAATCGGTCAAGCGTATTCAAGTGATTCGTGACTTAGCCTTATCATGTTTTCACGTTGGATTGGTTAAGTATAGATTAACTTAACCTCATCAAATTAACGAGTTAGATTGGTTAAGTATAGGTCACTTAACCTCATCAAATCATCGTGTTAAATTAGTTAAGTGTTTAACTTAACCCCATTAAATTACCAAGTTGGATTAATTAAGTCTAGGCTAACTTAACCCCATCCGATTACCATGTTTAGATTAGTTAAGCCTAATCTTAACCCCATCCATTAACTGTATTATACGGTTAAGTGTCATTAAGAAAATTTACTTAACCTTATCACGTTATCGTGTTGGATTGATTAAGTGTTGGTTAACTTAATCCCGTCCACTAGTCGTATAAAAATGGTCAAGTGTCATTAGGCAAATCAAGTTACTTAACCTACCCAAGCTTATCATGTTTTGTTAAGTATCATTAGCCTAATCAAATTACTTAACCCATTTGTCCATATCATATTTGGTTAAGCCTCATTAATCAAATTAACTTAACCCTATTATGTGGCATTAATTTAATTAATGCACCCTCAACCTCTCACATTAGACCTTGTTGTGGTTACTAGTTAAGCCGGGCGGGTCCGGGTAGATTTATACCACAACCTAGTCTAACCTCGGGTCTTAAGCGCGACATGACCAACTTCTCACATTGGGTCCTATTGTTTGCAACTACTAGTTAGGCCGGTCGGTTCCGGGTAGTTTTACGTTGCAAACTCAACCCAACCTCGAGTTGGCCATACTTATATTATCTAAGTTCATCATGTTTCCAAAACATGTTACAAGTTTTCAAGCATTTGGGTAGACCTAACTTAATAGGTAAATTCCCAAAGGGTAGACCTAACTTAATAGGTAAATTCCCAAGCTCATGTTTTTATGCATACTTACATGTCAACTTTCATGTTATATTTCAAGTCATGTTTTCAAGTTGTATTTTCATGCCATTAGAAATTACGCATAACATAACCCAACGCTTTTAAACTCGCATATACGTTCGCAACAACGTAATGGATTAAAAGAAGAGACTTGGCAAAAGCATGACAAAGATGGATATTAAGCCACAAATTAATCATGGTGGCGAATGAGGCACAAATGTGTTCATTAGCTTGCATATACCATTGTTAAGCCTCAAAAACATGCATAAACCCAAACTTGGCACATAAGCGAATCATGGTGATAAACAACATGGAATGATGACAAGTAACTCGCATATGACCTCACATAAGGGTTATGGCTTCATATGCAAGTTGACATGAAGGTTATAAGGGTTCTCATGTTGCATAATGCAACATTTCAACATAAAGGTCAAAGCTTTATGACCACAAGACCAAGGTAATGACTTTATAAGCTTGCATAAGATGATAGAATGCTACATACTAATGTTTAAACCCACTTACAACATGTCATATTAAGTTTAAAGTTCATATCTAATAGTAGGAGAAGGGCTTACCTTGCTATGAAGGCCTAAATCGATTAAACCAAAGCTTATGATGAAGCCTATGCATGCCATCACCCAAAAACCCAAAGATGGATGCACCAAATCACTAAAAACACCATCTTTATGAACAAAGATCATAGCTTTTGCCTTGAAATCAACTTGAGAAGCTCTCATACTAACATAGGGACTCTCTAACACTCTCATGATCATGAAACCTCTCATAGAAATGAAGTGGAGGCTAGGATAGTTGAGTGGAGGCCATGAGAGTAGAAATTTGGCCATAGTTTAGTTACATGAGTGAATAATGAGGGTTTAAAATAGGTTAGGGTCTTATTTATAGATTAGGCAAGTGTTTTAGGCCATAGGATTAAACCTAGATTCAATCCAAGCCATCAAAGCATGTCTTGGGGAAGAAGTCAAGTGTAGGAACCATCTAGGGCCTTTAGATTAAAGATGAACCATGAGAACCATCCAAATGCAAAATCTGCATTTGAGCGAATCGGCCCACGGGTTGACAGCCAAACACCCTGGATTAACCCCTAGTCGACCCAGCGAGCTCGGGTCGACCTCAAAAATCGGCCGGTTCGGCTATTCCCCTCTCCCAATTCGCTGTTTTGAACATTTTTGCATATTTATTTATTAAATTTTCAATTATATATATATATATATATATATATATATATCAATATATATATTTCTCTGCACAACCCATTTCACTTAATTAAGTATACTTTAATTTGGGAATTTTTCATGAAACTTCGCGAGGCCATATCTTGGTCATACGGACTCCGATTTTCGAAAACTCAGACTCTATTTCGCGTATTTTTCCGAGACGAACGCAATGGCATAGCCCGTTTCCCTTGATTCAGATTTTACAGTTTAATTCTGCCTCCATTTATGTTATAACAGGTTATTGAAAATACGGGTTGTTACAGGCCAACTCGAGGTTGGGTTGAGTTTAGAGCATAAACCTACCCGAAACCGACCGGCTTAACTAGTAGCTACAAACAGTAGGACCCAATGTGAGAAGTTGATCATGTTGCACTTAAAATCCGAGGTTAGACTAAGTTGTGGTGTAAAGCTACCCTGACCCGCCCGCCTTAACTAGTAACCACAACAAGGTCTAATGTGAGAGGTTGGGTGCATTAAGTTAATTAATGCCACATGGTAGGGTTAAGTCATGGACCACTTGAATAATTAACCAATTAAACACGATGGGTGGTTGGGGTTAAGTCATGAACCATTTGGGTACACTTAACCAACTTGATACATGATGGGATAGGGTTAACCACACTTAACCCATTAGAAACCCTAGTTACGCGGTCCTTTTCAGCAGTAACCCTCTTGGATGTATCAACGATAGCCTAGGGACTAGGCTAGGGTGGGGCACGATTACTGGGCTGATTGTAAGCGACCAGAACGAATGTTGAGTTGGTGCGCCGGTGTAGGTTCAGGCGGACTATGGTCGTGCACATAGTCCGGAGTTGAAAAAGCAGGCACGGGCACCAGTAGGTTTAGACTGTGTGTGCTTGATTCGTGTCAGTGGTTGGCACCCTAGGACTTGGTACACCCTAGTGTGGACCTAGCACAGTTTGACTACATTCCGTGATTGGGCCGTATGACACCGACACTTGACGGGTTAGGCATATAGGGAGCCGATCGACTAGATCGTGTAGTTGGGCCTTGATCTAGGTCATCTCATGATGTTGGGCCAAACTTGGGCCAAGGGATCATTTCTTGTTTATACTTGACATGGATTGGATTACTAGTATTGTTGGTGCAAAACTTAACTTTGTATATGCGATGCCACACTTGATCTATCTTGTTAACTTTTCACCATGCCAGTTATCATCCTATGTTTCATCTCTGTTTTACATGTCCAGTTAACTTTATTAGTTTTTATACTAATAGTAGGTAGGACTTACCAGTCTTTTTGACTGACCCGTTTTCTTTCACCCCTTTTCTTCCGTCCCCCCCCCCCCCACCCCCCCCCACCCCCACCCCCCCCAGGTTCTCAGGGTGGGAACACTAGCACCTAGCTTGGATCTATAGCTTGCTTACTGGATAGCTCATGTACGGTTTGGACTTGAGCTCGGTATGGCTTTACCACGTCTACTTTGGGGATAGTTTACTTTATGTTATTTCTAGTTTTCAATTTATGTTTCTAGACTTGTAGAAGTTGGAAAATAATGACTAAGTACTTTTGATGTAAGTTGACTATGGTTTTGTAATAGTAGTTTTATCTGCTTCTTTACTTACTCTGTTTTACTTATATGTTCTGTCTTGTGATATCTTTATGCGTGTTTACCTTGTCCAACACCCCTCCAAAGCCAGTGTACTTGCAAGAGTGTCCCTGGAGGAGGTGGGGTGTTACATTTGGTATCGGAGCATAAGGTTCTACTAGATCGAACAAAAGTTTTAAAACACTTTTGAAAAACTATTTTCTAAACCAATTAATTATTTTCCAAGAAAAGTCTAGTTTATTTTAAAAGGCTATTCCCCAAAAGCCATTAGCACTATCCTTTGTTTCCTTGTTCTAAATCTATCTTTTCCTTTTTTAGCATGGCCGATCTTAACCTTCCCGAGGGAGTAACCATACCCGAATGGTTCCGAAGGTACTTGGAAGCTAGGGCCAACAATGCGGGCCCAGCAAACACTCCCACCGTACCTGAGGTTCCTCCTCCTCCTCAGCGTCCACAAGCGGATTTCGCAAAGGTTTGCAAAGACTTTAGGGCGATGGGTGGCAAGAATTTTATTGGGACGGAGACTTTTGTTGAGGCAAGAAATTGGTTAAAAGAAACTGAAGACCTCTTCGCCATCTTTGATGTGGAAGAACGTAGAAAAGTTCTGTTGGCACTATGGCTATTGAAAGAGGAAGCTGCTTATTGGTGGGAGGTCACCAACGCTACTAGGCCTATAGATATTTGGGCCGACTTTAGGATGAGGTTTGGGCTTAAGTTTCTATCATCTGCTGAGGAGAATCTTCAAATGGAGAAGTTTATATCTTTGAAGCAAGGGGACATGACAGTGAGGGAGTATGTGAATAAGTTTAACCAGCTTGCTCGATTCGGTTTGGACATGGTTAATACACCCCGTAAGAAGGCTCTACGCTTTGCACGAGGGTTGAATGAGCCATTACAAGGTTTAGCCATGTCTCATATACCCATAAGGGCCACTTTTGAAAGCCTAGTAGACATGGCATTGCTTCAGGGAGACGATAAGAATGGCAAGAAAGAAGTCAAGCCTAATGAGACTCAAACCAAGAAGGCGGACTCCAAGTGGGGAGGAAATCAGAGCAATCAGAACAACAAGAACAACAAGGGTAACAAGGCCAACAATAACAAGGCAAAGGACACAAGAAAGTGCAACTTCTGTGGGATTGTTGGGCACATAGCCAAAGATTGTAGGAAGAAGAAGAGGAAGTTGGGAGAATGCTTTCATTGCGGAGAGACTGGACACTTCAGTAAGGATTGCCCAAAGAAGCAAGGACAGGGGCAAGGACAGGCTCAGCGAGCAGGACCTTCTGGAGGGCAGATGCATGCTCTCAACACTGCTCCAGTTCAGGACCGAGGTAGTATTTCTGTAGAAAGTCTTGTTTATATTTCTGGTTTTCCTGTTCGAACTTTATTTGATTCTGGCGCATCGCATACCTTAATTTCCTCTGACATTGTTGAAAGTTTGCACCTAAGTACTAGTCTAGTTGAGGATCCCGTTAGTGTTTCAAATCCAATTGGGGGTTCCGCCCATCTGTCTATGATTTGTATGGATTTGAGGATTTCTATCTTGACCGTAGAATTCACATGTAATGCTTATGTTCTCGGTTTCATGGGATACGGGTTGATTTTGGGCATGGATTGGTTGTCCAGTTATGGAGCCATTCTCGATTGTGAGCATAGGGTAGTGATGCTTATGACTCGCCTTGGCAATACCCTAGAGATTTCTTGTAACCCGCTGGATCCCGTCATGTTATGTTATCTTGAATCCCTCGACTCGTCTATTGACAATCTTCAATCTGTGAGGGTGGTTCGAGAATATCCTGATGTTTTTGATGAGGTGAAGGGGTTACCCCCTAAACGCGAGATAGACTTCCGTATTTACCTGGTTGATAATACCAAGCCAGATTCATTGCCTGTTAGGCACATGGCCCCGTGAGAAAGAAGGGAGCTTAGCAAGCAAATCAAGGAGTTGCTTGAGAAAAATTTCATTAGGCGAAGCATTTCAGAATGGGGTGCTCCGGTGGTACTCGCTACTAAGGCGGATGGTTCGCTTCGTCTATGTGTTGATTATCGTGAGTTGAACAAGCTGACAAAGAAGAATAGACACCCGTTACCGAGGATTGATGATCTCTTTGACCAGCTTGTTGGGGCTTATGTTTTCTCTCAGCTCGATCTAGCCACCGGATTCCATCAGCTTAGAGTGGCTGAGGATAGCATTGACAAGACGACGTTTAGGACTCCAGATGGATTCTTTGAATGACTAGTCATGCTGTTCGGTTTGACTAATGCACCCGCATACTTTGTTGATTTGATGAGTAGGGTGTTCATGGAGTTCCTTAACAAGTTTGTGGTTGTCTTCATGGATGATATTCTGGTCTTCTCTAAGGACGAGGAAGAACATGCTACACACCTCAAGGAGGTTATGGATACGCTTAGGGCTCATCAGTTAAAAGCCAAGTTCTCACTACGCCATAGATGGCCTACGGCAACCCCAGAGAAGTGACGCAGTAGGTGCCAAAAAGTGTTGCTATAGGCAAAAAATGATCTGTAGCAACATTTTTTTGGGGTTGCCTTTTGCCGCGTTGTCTTAGATTCAAAGGCAACGCCTTTGCGACTCAATGGCAATATCTGTACAGGTGTTGCCACAGGTACCACTAGAATAAAAAAATACTCTTTCACAACTGCATAAAACAGTTGTAATATGTCTAGTACAGATGACAATCGTAATAAAGTCAACCTTTTTTACAACTGTTTCTAGCAGTTGTTAAATTTTGTTTTACAACTGCTAAAAGTAATTACACCTCAACTGCTATTAATCAAAGATTTCATAACATTATAATAAATATTATTATAACACAATATTTTATTCGAATAAATATTTTATTTCAACATTTCAAATGGTACATTCACTCGTATATTACACAACCATTTATTTTTACATACATTCCTCGCTACATACATTCATATTTGCATATTTACATACATTCCTCACAATCATTCATATTTACAATCACATTCATGTGTTTGAGCAACGAAACATACCATAGCTTTTGATTTGGAATTGTGCTTGGTTGCCATGCTAAAGTCGGGGCTTGGGTTCAAAACTGCAAAGTCATAGTCCACAGAATGATATACAAAATTATATTTTTTTTTCAAACATGAAAATTTCTGCACTCATAGTTATAACATCAAGAATACAAGAAAACATGAAACTTTTTTTTTTTTTGGAAATGAGTTAATTCATGCAGTTCTTTAAATATCAAATCCAAATGATTAATTCAATAACCTGAATATATCATAGTGTTTTTTAGCCTTGTAAGCCTAGCTTGCACATCCTTAAATACAGTAACCTGCATATTAAACACCATTTGAGGAATAAACTACACTAACGGAACAAAGCAAAAAAAAAAAAGTAAACAATTGCTGCTGTTACTTTGCTTATGAAATAAAAATAAAAACCTGAATCAATCGGAATCCACCTCCATTATCGATGACATGACATCAGTTAATATTTTCTGCTGCTACTTCGCCCTCCTTTTTGTGAATGTAATGCATTCCTACAAGCAAAGAGAATAATAAGTTGCATTTACATTCAAGATGTATGGCATGACTGGCAACTGCATACAATTAATCAAATCCACCTTCACATACAGTTTGACCGACTATGTGCTTCCTTGAAGCTTATATGTACCAGCAAAACCAAAATTAGCTATCAGCATATTGCATGTATAACTTAAGTTGCTCGCCTATGTTATATAAACATGAACATAAAAACGAAGAGATAGAACATTAACCAAAACTATAGTACTTCTGGTTTCTTTCATAGTTGGAAATAGAAGAAAATGAAGTAAACATGTTTGTTATTGGATTAGGCCCTTGTACCTTTAAAAATATTACGTCAACTTATTTAAGGGAAATGGTTGGCCTACCCTTGTTGCATTTGATCCTGATTATTCACTTTGTAAGGTAGACATATTCTCATGGCAAGCCCTTTCTGAAATAAGACAAAAAGAAAAAAACTTCGGTGAGACATGACATAATAAGGTGATATCTATTAAACTGCAATTGATCGAAGTTATAGTATTTGAGTTTGGTTGCTGCAGCACAAGTATAGTCAGTTCCATACCATTGTCTGAAGTCTTGATATTAATCAAACCTCAGCCCTCATCTTTTCTCTTAAACTGGAAGCGGGTGACTCCATAATAGCAGACATGGAAGCTTTCCATTGCAATATAGTACATGATAAGTCATCCTCAAGACTTGATTTTGATGATGCTAAGTTGGTATATTTTATCCCTTACTCTGGTACATTCTGCAATCAAGTAGCCATGTTGTGCATTGGGTTAATACAAAGTGGAACATGGACAATTGTTCGAGAGATCACACTTTAGTTGACAAAAAATTCTTACCTCTAAGATGCAATAAGAGTTCGTAAATATAATAGAAACTGCAATCAAGTAGCTATAGTCCTTACATCCCAATTCGCACATCCCAATTCGTGATTTGTGATGACAAGCTAATAAAAAAAACTTTCAATTGCAGATGACAGGCAAAAAGAGACACAGAGGGTTCAATATTCACGATTTGTGATGATAGGCAAATAAAAAAACTTTTTCACATCCCAATTCGCAGAACTTACCCCTAAAATCGAACAACAAAACGTACACAGATCTTACCAACATCGCGATTTCTATCATTGAAGGATTCAAGGATCAATACGCAACGGATTTAAACAATTAGCAAGTTCAATTGCATACAAAGCTCGGAAAATTGGATAAATCTTATACCTTTTGCCATGATTTCAAATCGATGAGAAACGTGGAAGGCTTGGATCCGGTTGAATCGATTCTGAGCTCTCCATGTGTAGAGCCTCCATATTATCCTCATGGATTTCCACCGTCGGTTTTTTCCCCTCTCTCTTCCGGTGCGCGTTGATTTTCTCTACTGAGAGAGATTTAGGGTTAGGACGTGAAAACGAAATTAAAAGGGAAAGCGGGAGAATGAAATAAAAGTGGGAAATAAAATAGTTCAGATGTAGATCACTAATGTGGATCGGATGGCTGAGAATTTGTTTTAAACAAGGGTGTGGATCGCTGAGGTGTCAACTACAGATGTTGCTTTTAAAAGGTAAATTGACGGATAGATACGCATCTTTTTATGGATGCAGATTGATGACGTGGCAAATTAAACTTATAAGTTTATAGCTATAGCTACTGCAACACAATTTGATATCTATGGTAACACATTGAAGAGTGCGTTGCAATACACAAAAATTAGCATAGCTGTGGCAACATTTTAGCTGGCAACACCTTGGATTTTCGTTGTAGTAGCCAATCGATGGCGTAGTGTCTCTAAATTCCATTTCTGGAGAAGGGAAGTTCAGTTCCTTGGGCATATAGTTTCTAAGCAGGACTTAGCTGTGGATCCCGCTAAAGTGGTGGCGGTACAAGACTGGAAAGTTCTGAAGAATGCAACTGAAGTAAGAAGCTTTCTTGGTCTGGCAAGCTACTATAGAAAGTTCATTAAGGACTTCGCTAGGATTTCAGCTCCTCTTACTAAGTTAACGAAGAAGAACTTAGTCTTTGCATGGGACTTAGAGTGTGAGCTTGCTTTTCAAAGGCTCAAGAAAGCCCTCACCACAGCTCCAGTTCTAGCATTACCCGATGGAGGGAAGTTGTTTACCGTGTACATCGATGCATGTGGCATGGGATTGGGCGCTGTCCTGATGCAAGAAGGGAGAGTGATATGCTTTGGGGGTAGGCAACTCAAAGTTCATGAGAAGAACTATCCCACTCATGATTTGGAGTTGGCGGCGATCGTCTTTGGACTCAAATCCTGGTGCCACTATCTTCTAGGCGAAAGGTTTGAGTTATATACTGATCAAAAGTCGCTCAAGTACCCCTTCTCGCAGAAAGATTTGAATCTAAGGCAGCAAAGGTGGATGGAATTCTTAGCATCATATGACTTCGAGATAGCTTATACCCCTGGCAAGGGTAATGTTGTAGAGGATGCGCTAAGCAGAAGAAGGTTGACTTTGAGTCCCTTGTTTGTTGAGATGAAGAGCCTAGAGTTCTTGGCAACCTTTGATTTCACACCGGCTGTTGAGTCGATGACTGGTTCGTTAGCATCCCTTGAGCTTAGACCTATACTTCTTGATCAAGTTGGGGCTTCACAAAGGGAAGACCCGTAGATAGTCGAGATCATGGACAAGTTGATCCGGGGTGAGACGTCAAGTCACCTCGCTAGATATACTGTTGATGACAAGGGATGGTTAAGGCGTGATGGAAGACTATGTGTCCCACGAGTGGGAGACTTAGTAAATAAAGTTCTTAAGGAGGCGCATCACTCGAGGATGACCATACATCCCGGAGGGGATAAGATGTACCGGGATATGAAGCGCATTTTCTTTTGGGATGGGATGAAAAAGGATGTGGCAGAGTTTGTTTCCAGATGCATTGTTTGCCAACAAGTGAAGGCCGAGTCGAAGAAGCCCGGTGGGCTATTGCATCCATTGGAGGTCCCGCTATGGAAGTGGGAAAGTATCTCTATGGATTTTGTGGATGGATTGCTGAGATCAAGGAAGGGGAATACTGGCATATGGATCATAGTTGATAGACTTACGAAAAGTGCTCATTTTATTCCGGTGAAGAGCAAGAGGACCGCATCATGGCTAGCATCTGTTTATCTTCGAGAGATAGTACGATTGCATGGAGTTCCTTTTAGCATAGTCAGCGATCGTGACCCAATCTTCACTAGCCAATTTTGGAATATTTTGCAAGAAGCGATGGGTACGCGATTGAATCTAAGTACGGCCTATCACCCATAGAAAGATGGCCAGACCGAAACGGTGAATAGGGTACTAGAAGATCTATTGAGGCTATGCATTCTTGACTTTGGTGGTACTTGGGAAGATCATCTTCCTCTAGTGGAGTTTGCTTATAATAACAGCTATCAGGCAAGCATAGGAATGGCACCATTCGAAGCTTTGTATGGGAGGCCGTGAAAGTCACCAACATGTTGGTGGGAGACGACGGATAAGCTTATACTTGGGCCCGACATGATAAGGGACACATTCGAGAAGGTTGAGTTGATTCGAAGGCGGATGAAAACGACCCAAGACAGACAGAATTCATATGCAGACAAGCGAAGGACAGACTTAGAGTTTGAAGTTGGAGATATGGTCTTTGTGAAGGTTTCTCCTTTGCGAAATGTGGTTCGTTTTGGAGCAGTTGGGAAGCTGGCACCAAGGTTCGTAGGACCCTTCCCTATCGTATAGAGGATTGGGAAGATGGCTTATAAGGTGGAATTGCCCGAGAAGCTGGCCGGAGTGCACAATGTTTTTCATGTCTCGCATCTCCGAAAGTGCCTACATGAGTCAGCCGAGGTAGTTGAGCCTAGCATTCTTGAAGACGTGGAGGTAGAGAAAGAGGCAACCCTGAGGCGAGCTCCGATTCTTATCTTGGGAACGGAGATCAAGAAGCTGAGGAATCGAGAAGTCAAGTTAGTAAAGGTTCAGTGGAGTGAAGCCGATGAAGATGCAACTTGGGAAACCGAGGAGAAGATGCGTGGGCTTTATCCATTCCTTTTTGAGGGTACATTCTCAATCTCTTTTCCTAGTTAGCATATCTTTCTTTTGCTATCCATGGTTATCTTGTTATCTCGTTAACCTTGTCATGAGAACCTTAGGTAAAAACCCTTTGGATGAAACATGTATTTGAAACATGTTATGCTTGATGTTTGCAAGTGGTTGCAAGTGTTTGCAAGTGGATACTCGTGGATGCATGACACACATTAGGCACTAAGATCGGCTCACACACTTTCATATTGCATATGCATGAGTGCTTATAATTATTCATGGATGAAACTTGTTATGCTACCACATGGATGTTGCATATGGATGAATGTTATGTGCACTCATGTAGAGATTATGAATTATGTTAGGAATTTGCATACATATGGACTCATTTCACTAACATACTTTGCAATAAGGAGGTTTACTGAATCAGTAACCACCTGATTTTCGCATTAGATAAGTACATATACACACACCTTTCGCATATGTTCATACAACATTTAGAATCTTTTAAGGACAATGGTTGCTCGTGGATGATGATTTGAGTAGATGGATGACGGATGGTAGGATACGTTCTTCCTAACTTGAAGATTTCGGGGACGAAATCCTTTAAGGTGGGGAGAATGTAACGACCCGTATTTTGAATAACATGTTATAACATAAATCAAGGAAGAATTAAATGTTAAAATCTAAATCAAGGAAAGCGGGCTGTGCCATTGCGTTCGCTTCGGAAAAACACGCGAAATAGAGTCCGAGTTTTCGAAAATCGGAGTCTGTATGACCAAGTTATGGCCCGTCAAAGTTTTCAGAAAATTTCAAGTTCAAAAACAGTTCAAATTTGAATTCTGAATTCAAATTCAGCCCAAGCAGGACAGGCGGGAAAATTCCCGCCAGCCCCAAGTCGACTGGGGAGTTGACTTAGGAGTCGACACCCCCCAGGTGGTGTCGACTGCCCAGTCGACACCCCTGTCGACCTGGGTGGTCGGCCAGTTTGGCCTGGTGCACCTGTTTTGGCTCCTGGGTCTTGTTTTGTTGGCTAGTGACGTGATTTGATGGCCCAGATCTGAATTAGGGTTAATCCTATGGCCTAAACTAACCTAAACTTCTATAAAAGGACCCTAATACCTAGCCTAAATCATCACAAATCATTCCTACAACTAAATTATGCCAAAATGCTTCCTAATCATGGCCTCCACCTTCATATCATGGCCTCCATCCTCTTCATGAAAGTTTGAGTGTTCTAAGCTAGTAAAAGAGTCATCTTTCTTCATCAAAACAAGGAACTTTCTTCATACAAATCAAAGGAGCTTTTTGTTTCTCAAGACAACTTGGAGCTTATATTCAATTGGAGATTTCTAGTGTGGCTTCGTCTCAATCTTGTTTTCTTTTGCTCTAGTCTTCTTAGCCAAGCTTTGTAAGCCCTATTCTACTCTTAGATTTAAACTATGAAGTTAATATGATCATGTAGCAAGTTGAAATGAGACTTTTGGGTATAATGCTTGTCTTTGGGCTTTATTTGTATGCATAGATCCATGTATGATGGTAGCACTATCATGAACCTAGTATCATTTACCTTGATTTTTGGGTAGAAAGCTATGAGCTTTATTTATTGATTATGCATAATGCAACATAAAACTTGGTAGTTATGCATAAATGCAACATAGAACCATCTTATAACCTTGATGTTAACTCGCATATGCTCTTGAACTATATGCTAATCACATGTTATCACCTTATGTCAACTATGATCATGTTATCCCCTATTTGCTAAGTTGATGTCATGCATGATTTGAGGCCAATAACCTTATATGCAAGTATGTTGAACACCTTTGCCTCATATATCACCATGTTAAACTTGTGATAGACATTGCCACTTTATGCCCAACTTGTCGTATCATTATGTTCCCCCTTTTGATCTATTTGTGTTGATGCGAACTTACGTGTGATGGGGTTACGTTATGGGTAAATTTAAATGACATGAAACATGACTCGAAAATAAGACATGTGATTATGCTTGAAAACAAGAACGTGGACATGACATGTAGAAAAAATGAAAGTGGCCAACTCGAGGTTGGGTTGAGTTTGTAGCATAAACCTACCCGGAACCGACCGGCTTAACTAGTAGTTACAAACAATAGGACCCAATGTGAGAAGTTGGTCATGTTGCACTTAAAACCCAAGGTTAGACTAAGTTGTGGTGTAAAGTTACCCGGACCTGCGCGGCTTAACTAGTAACCACAACAAGGTCTAATGTGAGAGGTTGGGTGCATTAAGTTAATTAATGCCACATGGTAGGGTTAAGTCATGGACCACTTGAATACTTAACCAATTAAACACGATGGGTGGTTGGGGTTAAGTCATGAACCATTTGGGTACACTTAACCAACTTGATACATGATGGGATAGGGTTAACCACACTTAACCCGTTAGAAACCCTAGTTACGCGGTCCTTTTCAGCAGTAACCCTCTTGGATGTATCAACGATACCCTAGGGACTAGGCTAGGGTGGGGCACGATTACTGGGCTGATTGTAAGTGACCAGAACGACGGCTGAGTGGGTGCGCCGGTGTAGGTTCAGGCGGACTATGGTCGTGTACATAGTCCGGAGTTGAAAAAGCAGGCACGGGCACCAGTAGGTTTAGACTGTGCGTGCTTGATTCGTGTCAGTGGTTGGCACCCTAGGACTTGATACACCCTAGTGTGGACCTAGCACAATTTGACTACATTCCGTGATTGGGTCGTATGACACCGACACTTGACGGGTTAGGCATATAGGGAGCCGATCGACTAGACCGTGTAGTTGGACCTTGATTTAGGTCATCTCATGATGTTGGGCCAAACTTGGGCCAAGGGATCATTTCTTGTTTATACTTGACATGGATTGGATTACTAGTACTGTTGGTGCAAAACTTAACCTTGTATATGCGATGCCACACTTGATCTATCTTGTTAACTTTTCACCATGCCAGTTATCATCCTATGTTTCATCTCTGTTTTACATGTCCAGTTAACTTTATTAGTTTTTATACTAATAGTAGGTAGGACTTACCAGTCTTTTTGACTGACCCGTTTTCTTTCGCCTCTTTTCTTCCGTTCCCCCCCAGTTCTCAGGGTGGGAACACTAGCACCTAGCTTGGATCTTTAGTTTGCTTACTGGATAGCTCATGTACGGTTTGGACTTGAGCTCGCTATGGCTTTACCACGTCTACTTTGGGGATAGTTTACTTTATGTTATTTCCAGTTTTCAGTTTATGTTTCTAGACTTGTAGTAGTTGGAAAAAAATGACTAAGTACTTTTGATGTAAGTTGACTATGGTTTTGAAATAGTAGTTTTATCCGCTGCTTTACTTACTCTGTTTTACTTATATGTTCTGTCTTGTGATATCTTTATGCATGTTTACCTTGTCCAACACCCCTCCAAAGCCAGTGTACTTGCAAGAGTGACCCTGGCGGAGGTGAGGTGTTACATGGAACATGAATATTTTTTATTTTTTACTTTTTTAAATCATTTTTTGTAGTTTTTTGCTTGAATACGAAGATGATTATGTGTTAAATTAAAACTTGAAGTTTGGCAAATTTTTACCTTGTTTTTTTGGTGATTTTTGAAAAACAAGTGTTCGTTGTATTTTGAAATCTAAACTGGACCTGAGCCAAACTGTCCGAGTTTACTAGATAGTTGCATTTGAGTTCTTTTAAATTTTATCATTATTATTATTTGAAATTAAATATGATAATTTCAAAAATATATGTTTGAAACCAGATTGGCAAGCTCCGAATTTGTAACATCACACTCCAAAGTTAATGCTCCTAAGCACCATGACATTTGTGCTTGTAGCGAAAACATTACATAGGTATTCGTAGCATAGCACAAAAAAATTGCAATAAATCACGTTAGTGCATAGTAGCGCAAGCAGTAGTGTAAAGAAAATAATTGCACATATGATAAATATACATCTCATCGTGATTCTGGACATGATAATTATTATACATGACAAACATATCAATCTACTATCTGGATCACAACTAGATCTATATTTTGTATATTAAAGTACAATTGATGTAATGTCATGATATATTCTATTTGCACCTTTTTTTACATCATGCACACAGATAATGCACATGGACAAATAAGAGTAAAGTTTCATAAAAAAACTGAAAGGAGAGAAAATAACGTTGCAGAATTGAATTTTTATAATGACTGAATGAAAACTGTGCAACCGACGTGTATTGATCGAAAGAAAACCTTAATTTGTGCTTTGTAAATGAAATTGCGGAAGCGATTTGAGTCATGAGATAGATCAGATGCTTGAGAGGAAGCACTATGGTGAATATAGATGCTAAAAACACAAGTGCCTTTTTCTTCGAAACATTCTAGGGTCAGATCTGAGATGAATCCACATCAGATCGTGCTTTTTTCTTCCTTGAGCTGAAATCAGGTCGTATGGCTCTATAACCTTTAATTCTTCTCTTAATCTTATAAAGTTCTTAGCAGCAAGCGATTTAGTGAAAATATCTTCTTTTTGATGTTGAGTAGAAATATAATTGACCTGTGGATTCTTCTTTTGAACTTTTTCATGCACGAAGTATATATATATATATATATATATATATATATATATATATATATATGTTTGGTTCGTGCGTGCTGAATTGGATCTGCTGTCTTATATATGGTACTCTCATTGTCACACCATATCGTAGGCTTACTGCTAGGTAGTTTCAGTTTTTTTAGCAATGATTGTAGCCATAAAATCTCTCCTGTAGTACTTGCCACACTCTTGTATTCGGCCTCAGTGCTGGATCTGGAAATAGTTATCTGCTTCTTTGAACACCATGGTATTAAATTGTTACCAATATAGATGCAATATCCAGTCACAGATTTTCTATCATCATGATTAGTTGCCCAGTCTGGATCACTGTAGGTTGTAATGTTAAGGTCCTTGCTGGCTTTAAGTGTAAATCCATAGTTGATAGTGCCCTTTAAATATCTAAGGATCCTTTTAACTGCTTCTCAGTGCTCATCAAGTGGATTCTGCATAAATTGAGAAACTTTATTAACGGTAAATGCAATATCAGGTTGTGTAATGGTTGCATATTGTACTGCACCCACTACACTTCTATACAATTTAATATTGTCTATAGCTTCACCCATGTTTTTGGAATAACGCTGATTAGCAATCATAGGTGTTGGTTGTGGCTTTGACTCATGCATGCTAACCTTGGTCAGTAATTGTGAGATATACTTCTTTTGACACAAGTGTATCTTTGAATTTGATTGTCTTTTCACCTCTATACCCAGAAAATGTGCAATATCACCTAGGTCTTTGATGGAGAAAATTTCATATAAGTGTTTTGATAGCTTTTTGATCTCTCCTTCATTGTTACCTGTAATAATTAGGTCATCGACATATATAAGTATATAAATAGTAGCAGAATTACTAGTTTTAGTAAACAAGGGTGAGTCATAATTGGTAGGCGAGTAGCCCAGAGATTTCAGACTTGTTCTGAGTCTTTCAAACCAGACTCTATGTGACAGTTTCAGCCCATAGATGGCCATTTTTAATTTCCAGACAAGTATTGAATCTTGAGTGAAACCTGGAGGTTGTTGCAAGTAAATCGCTTCCTACAATAAACCATTTAAGAATGCATTATTCACATCTAAATGCTTAATTTTCCAATTATTATTTAAAGCAATAGTAAAGATTAGACTGATAGTTGAGGGTTTAACCACAGGAGAGAATGTTTCAGTAAAATCAAAACCATACTCATGTGTAAACCCTTTGGCTACCCGTTTAGCCCTGTATCTATTGATTGATCCATCGGGGTTTTTCTTTAATTTGTAGGTCCATCTACACACAATAATATTTTTATTTTTAGGAGGATGAATCAGGTCCCAAATATTATTACTGATCAAGGCATTGTATTCATCTCTCATTGTAGCTCTCCAATGTCCATCTTTGATAGCTTGATTAAAGCTATTTAGCTCTTAATTGCTCACATCAGCAATATATGTCTTTGGTTTGAAGATTCCACTTTTTGCTTTAGTTACGATGTGGTAACTAGTTTAAGTGTGAGGTGGAATGACTGGTAAGTTTGCTTTTGATTGGTCATTATTGTTGTTAGAACCATTCCCCTCATTATCATTTTCAGAATGACTATTCTGAGTAGTTTCTAACTATCTGTCTGTACGTAAAATATACAAACACATGGTGAATGAGGCTGGAATGATAAACTGGATATTAAAGAGAAGATTTTGGAAAAGTGATAGTGCTGCTAAAGACAACCTACTATTTTGGAAAGTTTTATCAGGTGCACTTCATACAAGAGAAAAGCTATTGCAGAGAGGTATCAAAGCTGATGATCTATGCGTGTTTTGTTTGCAATATTCGGAATCAATTGATCATCTTTTTTTCGAATGCACTAAGATAAAAGATATGTTGGACTATTTCCTATTGAAGGCTGGACTGAATGTAACTGCAGCAACCAATGCATTGCTTTCGGGAAAAATCTACACTGTGTCTGGTACCAAGGGTGCAAGAAAAAGAATGAAAAACATGATTCTTAAGAAGTTCATGACCTGTTTGTGGCGTGAAAGAAATGTTAGAATATTTGACAGAGAAAAAAAGAAGACTGTTGCTATGATTAAGGCATGGATCTCTCAAGAAATTAGGCTTGAATTTGAACATGCGCAATTTGCTATTGAGCCAGGAATACTGTTGCTTTTTACTGTTTAACTTTTGTTTTTGTTTTATCTGTCTTTTTTATTTTCGTGCTTCCTGTTTTTTGAAGTATTGTCTTCTCCGTTTTTCTTCATTACAATTGACTTTGTAATAGCTTTGTATGTTCTCTCATTACTTCAATAAAAAAGGTCGGGGTCCTTCAAACCCAGTCGGCTATGCCAAAAAAAACTCTCTGTTTGTATTCTCAGATGTCTTAGGTGACTGCATGGCATGGTTGGGTGGCTCTGAGTTATCAGTCTGTTGAGTATCAACATGATGATTGTTTTTTTGAGCATCATCAGCCTCATCACCAATCATTTCTTCCCACACGTTTCCAAGGATTGGGGGTTCAGGTTTAATAATTTTTGAATTATATATTTTGCTACAAGTTTTCATATCAGACAGTTTATATGGAAACACTTTCTCATCAAAAACAACATGTCTACTTTTATATTCTGCCTTGAGAATCTATGCAATTATAACCTTTTTGATTGTTACAATAGCCGATAAAATTACATGGCTTGGATTTGAAATCAATTTTTTTTGTGTTATATGGCTTAAGATAAGGATAACACAAACATCCAAATGGTTTCAGATTTTTATAATCTGGTTTAACACTGTATAGTTTTTCTAATGGGCTTATATCATTTAACAAAGTTTTGTTTGGCATCCTATTGATCAAACATACGGTTGAATTAAAAGCTTCAGGCCAAAACTTTAATGGTAATAAAGCTTGAGCTAACAGTGTTAATCCAATCTCAACTATGTGTCTGTGTTTTCTTTCAACTAAGCCATATTGTTCAGACGTATGTGGACATGTTATTCTATGGATAATTCCTTTTTTCTGAAATAACTAGCAAGTGGTTTAAATTTTGATCCCCCAACAGACTGCACTGTTTTAACAGTATTACTAAATTGGTTTTCAACAAGTTTCACCAAATGTTTGACTGCATTTTGTGTATTAACCTTTGATTTATGTAGAGATAACCATGTATATCTGGTATAAGCATCAACAAAGGATACATAATATTTATATCCAAAGTCAGAATTTGTAGGTGCAACCTACCCCTATTAGATAAACCCTCTCATTTGATAAACCCTCTCATTTGAATTTCAGATCTAATCCTTCAGATCCGCAATGTAACCCTATTAAATCTGCAAATCCTTCATCATCTGGCGCCTCCTTTCTGGCGTTCACTAAGAAAGACTACACATCCCTTTTTAATTCTTCCCTCGCAATGCAGGAGCCTATCAGCCCAAGCACTTCGACATTCCTAGGGATGATATTCCACAGCAGACTCCAGAGTCAGCCAGATCTGAAGGTATGCAATACTGGAGAAATTTTTTGGTGGGCTTTTTTCTAGATGGTAATTCTTCATACTCTATGGTGGTAAATTTCTTAAATCGTTTTCGGAAATTAGATGGGGAAGTTAGTATTAGATCGGATGGTATGCACTATTTTTTCAAATTCTCCAATGATTCAAATAGGGAATTTTTTTTTTGAAATCTGATCCTATTTTCATTAAAGGACGCATGTTCATCATAACTAGATGGGATCCAACAATTGGAAATTCACAGGCATAGATAAAAAAAGTTCCAGTTTAGGTTCATTTTTATTGTATTCCGACAATTCTTTGGACTTTATTGGGTATAAATTGGTTAGCTTGTCATGTCGGGAGATTGATATGCTTTGACACTAGCACAGAAAAGCTTTAAAGATTTAGGTATGAAAAAGCATTAATTGAGATTTCCTTAGATTTTGATCTTCCTGATAAGATAGTGGTAGGAGATTTAGGTTAAGATTGCCCTTCAGTTAAATTATCCTATGATTGGAGATATTCAATATGCACTGTTTGTAGGGTATTTGGTCATACAACTAACAGTTGTGAGTTTAATATCCATGCAAAAGATAAACAGGATAAGCATGTTGAGGATCTTATTGATCATCATTGGCAATTTGATAGGAAAGATACTACTAATGCTAATTAAGATAATTAGAAATCAACTAATACAAGAAATGCTAAGTTTTGGAGAAAGAAAGGGGTTCAGAATAGTAGTAAGCCAATTAAAAAAGATGTGACAAATGTTAATGATAATCCCTTTAATGTTCTGGAATCAGAAGCAGATGGTAACAATAGTCATGAAACTGCCGACGTGAATAATGTTAATAACGGTAATGATGCTGATCATATAAATGTTAACACGGATAATGCCCTTGAAGCTGCATTAGATTCTGATACACCAGAAAGAAATAATATTGATAAAGAGGTTCTTAATAATGTGATTAACAATGTTGCTCAGTTTGCTGAAGACGCGGCTCTTCAGGGTAACATATTAGAAGGCCATAGTAATGAAACTGTGCAAACACCAAAGTCTTTATCTGGTAATAGCACTTTAAGTCCTTCAGATTCCTCACCAGACTTATTTAGGCTAAATACATCCATTTCTCCTGTCGATAAAAGTTTGAAGCTTACCCCGTCATCTCATAATCCTTCACGGTTACCGGTCTCTCCTTATGCTAGCTTGAAGCCTCCTCAAGATCTTACTTTACCTCCTCCAATGGTCACCGGTTGTGGTTTAACTTTTCCACAACTTAATACCTCTTTAGCTTCTCATCTGCAATTCCTATGAGTTCTCTTCCTTTTTCATCTAAACCCAAGAAGCTGAAAGGGAAATTCTGGGACGACTCTGATTTAGATGATGGTAATGACTTCTTGCCAGAGGATGTGATGCTGCTTACCAACAAGATGAAACGACATACCAGGAAGAATCCCGGTCCCATGTTTGGTCCTGTCTTAAATTGAGTTGTTAGTGACAGCTTTACACAGTTATTGGTAAACTGTGACGAGAAACTTTGCGGTTTGGAATTGGTTTATGAGGATGAATCATTGCCTGATTCTTTCTTTGCAATTTGGATATGGGGATTTTCTGCTTGGTGTTGTTGCTGTGATTCTCGTGTGACGTAGTTTCTTCACCTTGATATGAATATTGTTGCAATAAGTATGCTTCATGTTTATTTTTTTAATCAGTATTGTAAGTTCAAAGCTAGACATTCAAGAGTCTGTATTGCTTTTGCATTTTAAGTCGATGTAACTCTTGTTTTTATGAATAATAAATTTTTCACTTGTTTTCAAAAAAAAAAAATTATAGGTGCAGGGCCCTACAAATCTGTAGCTATCATTTCTAGAGGCTAAGTATAAACAGTAGATGAGTTGCTAAATGGCAGTTTGTGATTCTTACACATTTGACAATGCTTGCAAATGTATAGTAGATTTATATCATTAAAGGGTATCTTATTATCAACAAGAATTTGTCTTACAATATTAGCACTAGGATGGCCAAGTTTAATGTGCCATGAATCAAAAGCAGAATAGCTATCACTAGTATTATCTATTTCAACTGAATTGCAACAAGCAGCAGCAGCAGTAATATTTTGACAGTTAACAATATCAAACTTGTACAATCCTTTAACTGCATCACCCTACAAAAGAATATAGTTAGTTAGAATATCTCTAACAAAACAGTGTGTAGGAAAGAATTCAAAGTAGACTTTGTTATCTCTAACAAATTGAGATATGCTAATCAAATTCTTTTTGATTCTAGGAACCCTTAATAAATTATGTAAAAAGAGTTTTCTCTTACCTTTATACTTCTTTTACCTATATGAGAAATATTTATGCACTTACCATTCCCCATAGATATAGATTGATTACCTTTGTATTCTCTATTGCCAAGATTAAGATTTTCAAGATTATTTGTTATGTGATTGGTAGCTCCAGAATTAGGATACCAGTTATCATCATTTATATGATCAGCTCTTGCACTTTCACTTTGATTTCTGGATGATTCAGGTTGAACAGCTGCATCACTTTGAGTTTGAACAAGGTTGACACTTGGATTTGATCCCATCTGAGTTGTTGGATTCTGGTTTGCTGCATAGTTTTCATTAAACCTGAAGAAGCATCTTGGTGTCGTATGTACAACCTTCTCGCAGATTTGACATTTTGGCTTATTGTTGTTGCCGCTGTTCCATCTGCCTCTTCCTCTTCCTCTGCTTGGTTGGCTACCTCTTTGAAAGGTTTGTTCATTCTTGTAAGCTTGATTTCTGTTTCTTGAATTGCTTGCAGCGTAGTTGGCAGTGAATTCATTTTCTTGTGATCTTTTGCTTTCCAAATCTTGCTTTATGTGATTGGAGAATAGCATACACATCATATAAAGATGAGAATTCTTTTTTAGATGCAATAATAGCTTCAACAGCTTCATATTCTTCACTTAAACCACTCAAGATAGATAGAATTTGCTCTGAATCCAACAATTTATGACCTGAAACCTCTAGCAAATCACATATTGATTTGAATTTGCTTAGATATTCACGCATGGGTATGTTATCTTTCTTAATCTTATGCAATTGTCACTTATACAACATGATTTTTGCGTAAGATTGATTATTAAAAGACTTTTCAGCAGCTTTCCATATTTCAACTGCACTTTTGCATCCAATAACTTGTGGTAGTAACTTTTCACCGGTTGATGATAATAACCTTGCTGAAATTAGTCTATCTTGCCTATGGTACTTGCCATATTCTTCATTGGAAATAATATTGTTAGAATCATCTGTGATGAATTTTTACAGTACTGTGATTGTACCCAAAATAAAACCTTCGAGTCCATATCCTTGTATGACAGTTTCGATCTGCAACTTCCACAAAAGATAATTATTTTCATCGAGTTGAATGGTAACAAGTTGAGATTGAGGACTAACTACACTTTTTACTAAATTGTCTGCAGCTTTCCCTGTGGTACTCGACCCAACAGATGGATCTGATGTCGCTGAAGAAGTGGTAGTAATTACCTTGATGATAATTCAGTGATCTCTCTTGAAGAACAAAGAGCAAGAATTGACTATCAAGAAGAACAATAGAGTGCACTAGAGACACTGATGCAACCAGAAGTACCCGAGGATGATGAGGAAACTCTGACTTGGGTTGCTGGTATGGTATAGTGGTGTTGAAATGCTTTCTTGACTGACTTTCTTGATATTTCTTACTAGTTGATTGCTGCGATGATGCAGCCACTTGATTCACACTGGCGAGGCATACAATGTGCGCAGCCGTGTTGAATCTTGATTTGGCACGACACTAAGCAGTAATCAACACCCCACTCCGATGATGAAGCTTTGCTGAGGAGGGGATAAACAATTCAATACAGGGTGTTGAAAAGATGATCAGGATCAGGAACAATTTGCTATTAAGCACTGTGAATTTGTTCTGATACCAAGTAAAGTTTCCCAAAAAACCGAAAGGAGAGAAAATAACGTTGCAAAATTGAATTTTTGTGTATTGATTGAATGAAAACTGTACAACGGGTGTTGTGTATTTATACAGACTCAATGTAATATGCTTGGGCTATAATACAAGGCCCATTACAGAAATAGAAAAATAAAGTGCGGAAGTTATCACTCAATGTAATATAGCGGCACGAGGATAGCTCGTGCCCTCATATCAAATTGAAGAAACATACGGGTTCTCTGTATTCATTATTCTCCTTTGCAAGAAGATGTCAAATAAGTAAGCATTATATGTAGGAATGTTGTATGAACATTCCTAAATTTTATTCTCAATATGAATTTGTTGGTATTTTTTTTTTTTTTTATAACTTTAGAGAGCTATATAGTTTGTTCACAAAACCAATTGGCTAATGTGAACTATAGCCTCTTAGTATTTATTTAGGATCTTAGTTGATTATTTCCCGATGTGGGACTATTATTTTCATCACTCCCCCTTCACGTGTGGCGTATTTTTTTTAGCCATCTACGTGAACATAGTATTTTGGATGGAGTGGGGAATGTATGACGGTTAAGCACATACGTATTTTTTTTTGCATTGGCTCTAAACCTGAGCTCCGATACCATGTTGGCATTTTTTTTTAATTTTTTTTTTATAACTTTAGAGAGCTATATAGTTTGTTGACAAAACCAATTTGCAAATGTGAACTATAGCCTCTTAGTATTAATCTAGGATCTTAGTTGATTATTTCCCGATGTGGGAGTATTATTTTCATCACGTGTGGCATCTAAATTCTTTCATGGTATCAGAGCAGGTTAAAGGGAGGAAAGAGATATGTTTATAATTATTAAAAAAAAAAAGGGTTCACTGTTGTGGCTATCTATGATGAGTTTTGTTGTGCTACATTTTTTTTTTCGTATTTGCTCATTCCTGAAGGCTATGAACTTGGTTTATTTGATTCTGTTAGCCGCTCCGTGGCACATTGATCTTGTGATTTTCGTTTGGCATTTGTTATGGCTATTCATCCCCCTCAACTGATATATTCTTTTGCCCTGCTGATGGATCTACTGTAATAACTGCCAGTCATCTTCCATAAAACCATTACCTCTAGTGGTTGGTCCACTTTAAAAACCAATATATTCTAGTGGTTGGTCCACTTTAAAAACCAATATATTCTAGTGGTTGGTCCACTTTAAAAACCATTATTTCTAGTGGTTGGTCCACATTAAAAACCATTATTGAGTGCAGTCCACTTTAAAAACCATTATTGAGTGCAGTCCACTTTAAAAACCATTGAGTGGTTGGTCCACTTTAAAAACCATTTTTGAGTGTGGTCCACTTTAAAAACCATTATTGAGTGATTGGTCCACTTTAAAAACCATTATTGTGTGGTTGGTACACTTTAAAAACCATTTGTTGAAAGTGAAGAGTTGCTGATGGCGTATGGAAGTTTGAAGCTGACTGTCATTTTGTTCGTGATGCAATCCAAGATGGGCATTTGTGATCCGCATGCTCCATCTTGAGGGGGGTATTGAGATATTAAGGAAAGATATTATGTTGAGATATTAAGGAAAGATATTAAGAATGAGTTAATGTTGAAATAAGGACAAATAAATACATTATCTTATATTTGGTGTTAGAGAATATGCAAAGAGATATGTCATGGAATATGCTCCAGAATAAAGAATGTGCTAGGAATATTCTAGAGAATAATTGACCCTATAAATATATGGATTATCATTGTAATAGCAAATCAATTCATATTAATAAAAATGTAGCATTTTGATTGTTTATTGTTTCATCTCTCTCTTCTCTCTGATCTAAATTCTTTCAGAATTGTATCAGTTACTTGCCGCTAGTGTATTGAAGACCGGTTCAACCACGACTAACCATAAGCCACTGGGCACAGCACTTGGAAAATTGAGCAGATCTTCCATCTGCATCGCACCACGATTAAACCCTTGTATTCAAGCCATTAGTTTAGCACTTTATCTTACTACTATTTTTGTTGCTATATTTGCATTTAAACTCTTAATGTTACGAATCATTGCATATAAACAGCAAATTTTCACTACCACGAACCCGCATCTCACCAGTCGGGACATCAGCCGTGTGGTCCACCATGGCTGGATCTTCAGAACTATACGATTTATTTTAAATACTCCTGTTTCTTGCTTATGCATAATCTTTTTATACTCAGTAACCATTAGCCATGAGTTTCTCAAGCGATAATATGAATATTATTTGCTGACATGCATAAAGCATGTTAATTATATGAAAATGGATTTCATTCTTAAATTTTAATACAGAAGCATACTTTATAAAATACATATAAATTCAAATGGCAACTAGTTAAATACTACAGAAATATGACCACACATACGTACGTGCGCAATATTCCAATAGAATATCAGTACCATTCTAATATTATAACATAAATTTTTATGAACAATGCTTGTCTGAATAGAGTGAACAAACATAGCGCTTGTAAAAACTAACAGTTTATGTGGATCATAACATCTCATCTCTTATTCAGTTATTCTCATACATATAGTATACCGAGCACAAACAATGAAGCACAACATGTCACTATCTCCAGAATTCCAGCAAGACAAGAAGTGGTTTATATTTTGACAGTGTCATAGCGAATGGAGCATCCAGCAGCTGCAGATCCACCAGTCGCACGAATGCTGTTTTTGCAGTCTTTCTTGATAGCCTTTATCGCCTTCTCTAGGCATTTTGTGCATGTTTGCACACTTGTTGTCAGGGAAGAAAAACACGATGCCCTCCCAAATATTCTAGGACCTGATATACTCTTTGTTTCATGCTCAAAGTTACCATCAATCGGTGCCTTTTCCTTCAGCTCATTAAGGACAATTTCTATGTTGTTGATGAATAAGTTTTGTCTTTGATTGTTGAATTTGATTCTTCTTCCACATTGAGTGAACTTGCCATTTACATTCACCAATACTTGGGCAAATATCAATGCGAACACCAGTGTTGTTTTTGCAGATAATAGCTTCATTTTTTTTTGCTTCTTCAGAAGTTTTCACTTATATATATCTTCTAGTTTGCTGGAAAAAAACTTGTATAATGCTCTGTGGTTATATAGATTTGTGAAGCTATATCTATTTATAGGATCTATATTACGCGTTTGCTTTTGATATGTGACCTGGAAATGGTTATATATGTTTTTGGCTGTTTTGCATCTTTTTTTTTTTTATTATTATTTTGGTTGCGAAGACTGATTCATATTTCATATTTACATAGTGCATAGAGCATGAGTAAGAATCATTCTATTATTCTAATACATGGTTCTTTCTTGTGCAGCTTCAAATAAACTTATGTTAATTATTTTATTTTCTCTAGTTTTCCTAACTATTTTGGCTTCTTCATTTTGTTTCTTGTTATGATTGTTGAAAAGTTTTTTTTATTTGATTTGTCGGATGGTGTAGTTGAATTAGTCAACATTTATACTTGGTCTTAGCTCCTAATTAATTATGTTTTATGATAAATTAAAGTTTGTTCTTTTGAATTCAGGTTAATTAGTATTTTGTAGTTGTTTGATCTCCATAGTTACATATATATGGACCTAACAGCTGCAACTTGATTTCGTATGAATATGTCAGCCCGAATGCTGAGGAGGATACTTATCCTTACAAAATGTCATCAAACATATGTAGACAATACTTCTTTTCATATATTTTCCAATGCATCATGATCAAGGATGTGTGTTGGTGGGGGCGTGAAGTTGGTAAAACAAAATCTGTTTATCTAACCCAGCCAGCTAAAGTAGTAAAACTGCATGCTTTAACTATGTAACAGCGCAAGACATGCATACTACTTGGATACCATGGTCTATCATTTTGGTTACGATATATAGCCACTGGATTTAGTATACACAAACAAATTTAGTGATACTTAGCTACGAGATTTCAGGATAGATATTTTAGTTTGCAGGGGAATGCATCCTGTTACCGACTAATATTGTTAAACCAAAAAAGAGCTACCATTAATAAAAAAATTACTCTTCCTCATCTCAGATTGAAATCGAATGGTTATATCCATGTTACACTTGGATGCAAAGGGAAAATTTGTTTTTGCTGTAGTCTGGTATCTGATGTATGGTTTCGGAGTACACAAACAATCTTTAACATTGGGATGAAACCGAAAACATAAACTCAAGCAGAACTAAGTCTCAGTGTCCTTTTTAATTCTGCTATTATCGTGCATTTTTTTTTTTTTTTTTTTTTTTTTTTTTTTGAAATTTTGTATTTTAATACATATATGTGTGTGTATGTATATGTATATATATGCTTTCAGATCCTTAGTAGTACAACTCACAATAATTGTCAGACTACTCACTCTGTAAAGCTCACTCGTACGAAGACTCTGTAACAACTAAAGATATATATCTCTAATATAAGACCAATTCAAAAGAATGCTACAAGACCATAATGAAATGAGACTTTCTCCTGACTACGCTCTCCACACTACTATCCAGAAGACGCACCTTGACCAGAACAAGACAACGACTCCAACTTCTTGAACTTCTTCACTTTCTTCGTTTTCCCATCCTTTAATTTACAATCAAAGAATTACAAGCAGGATTTTCGATTACTCTTGAGTCTGTAGTAGCCTGAAATTCAAAAGTCTCTTTATCGGACCTGTTCTTGCATGCTGGCTTAGTTCTAGCTGTATTCCAAGTTAATGGCTTATTTCCTATGTTCATCTCATCTGGTAAGGACACATCATCATCATCAGTAGTCAAAAAAGAAATGTCTTTAGGTGTATGGTTATATTTGGCATGCGACGTCAACTGCAAGTGCTAATTTGTTCGTGATCCACTCGGTCAGACCTTAGGTCCAGCCATACACTTGTACTCATTAGACTGTTGCTCACAATCTTAGTGCAAGCCATGTATTCTATTTGAATATACAGTCATTCTTCTGAATATTATGCTTGAATAATTATTGCCTGCAAACATGTACATGACTCAAGTGTAAGAATATTTTGATGTTCATGTGGCCTATGTGTCTTGTGGTTTAATTGTGAGAATTAAGTTCATATTATGTATTGAAATTTTCACATTAAAGTCGATATCGTGATGGATCGGTTTCGATTAAAATTGTTAAAATTTGGGGTGTTTATTGTCCATCTTCCCTTGCCTAATTATGTTTAATATGTTCCTTTTATGTTGAAATAGCATTTGCAGTTCTTTATACATAATGTAGTTATATAACTGCTGCAATCTTGGACTCTTTTGAATTTGAAAAGCAAACACAACAATGCATATAAAAGGGAGCATCTTCTTTTCCCATGACATAACTGCAATATAACAGTCTATAAAACATACTGGTCATTCTTTCCATCAAGAAAAAAAAAAAAAAAAAAAAAAAAAAAAAAAAAAAAGAGAACAAAAAAGAGAAAGACAAAGGGAGGAAAAGAATCATTAGCAGTGACAAGACTGGCATCGACATGGAATCTGGTTAGTGATTCATATCCGATTATATATAATAATTAATGCTTGAATTGTGTTAAGTTTAACATCCCGTTAATTTATTTTTTTGTTTTGGAATGATTCATTAATGAAAATAAGAAACAGTAAAGATTTCATTAATGGAAATCGAAAACAGAATTTTGGCTACAAATTATTTCATCAGTGGAAATCAGAAACATCAAAGATTTCATTGATGGAAATCAAAACAGAATTAAAGGCTAACAATTGGTATCAGGGCAGTTTAGACTTGACATAATTTGCCAATTCACATATTTATTGCTTTCTTTTAATCTATCAATAATAACAGTAGAATCAACTTTAATGATGCAAGTATGTATATAAAATAAAACATAGGATCATTTTATATATAAATATATTTAAGTATGGTGTGCCATATATGTTAAAGTATTTAATCAATGGATTGAATTGTCTGTTGTTTGATGGAATAATTGACTTTAACATGTTCAAATTTCCTTTGTTCACACCAATTAGTTATATATGTAAACACACACACATATATATATATATATATATATATATATATATATATATATATATTTACGCTTGAAATCAACATCAATGGGAATAACGACTGAAACGGCAGGATCATTAAATTCAAATTGTATTGATTGTAATGATGAGTTAAATTATTCATGCCATTAAAGGCTGTTAATCAGTCTGTTGATTTATTTACAGTATAGTGTGAATTCATTTTCTGTTTCTTGTGCAACTTAGTCACCAAAGTGGCCAAGTCATATTGAAATACAGAAATTTGAATTGAGTAAATATATTTAATTGTTCATTACAAATAAGATGATATTAGATGACATTAAAAATTTAATTGAACAATTGATTTTATTGATTATATTCTAGGAGATCACCCAAAGGTGGATCTCTCCCCCCACCCCCCCACCCCCCGCCCCTTTTTTTTTTTTTTTTTTTTTTTTTGAAAATTGGTTCACTCTTATTAACAACTAGAAAAGTACATAATAAAGTTAGTATACTAACCTAAATACAAACTGAAAAGCATAAAATAAAATACATACTAAGTATTAAATTAAAACGTAAAAAAGAGTTTTGAACCCATGATGAGGTTACCAACTCCATAACAGTGTGATCTGATGCGCTTCTAATCCTCTATTACTATCCTTCGAGTCTTTTCTTCGAGTGGCGATGATTAAAAAAGTTTGCAACCGTTCCGTTACAAACTTAATAGACCCAAGGTAAGGTCATCTTCTAAGCCTGGAAAGCATCCACTTGAAATGTCTCTTAAGCTAAACCCACTAACAGCATGCATATCATTGCTGCAATACTAACACCACTACTTTGCTCATTTCATCTGATTTTGAGTGTTTCTTCCTAGTAATTTACTACTGAATTTTCCATTCTAATCGTCTTCCAGTAGAGGTTACTGGATTTTACGAAAGGACTACTGCTTCCTTTCTTCAACACAGTAGCAACCCATGATCAAGTATATGCATTCGAATAATCCCTTCGATTTCCAAGAAGACTCTCTATCAACCACTATGGACCTTTATCTATCACCTACTTCCCAGAATCATAAAAAGGGTTCACATGATCTTGAGAACCAATGCTAGTAAAAACCAAGATAGTGGTTGACTAGTCTCTGAAATACTAGATCGTGTAGAGCCTATAGTCTTCACATAATCACATAGTTGCTTATTCTCACCAACTTCAACCGAAAAATTCTTATTGAAACCAGTGAAAACTGTGTAACATAAATCTTCAATTTACTCCCATCCGAAGGTGTAAATTGGGCTCTCAAAAGGAATACAGCAATAAGATTGTTCATCAAAGCTTATGTCTTCTCTTATCTGTTGGAAAGTAAAACAGTTTGCACAAGAAGAACCAAAGAGCACGTTATTCATCAATACCCGTGGTCTCCCATTCCAGTAGAGTCCAAGCATATGAATCTGCCTTAGCAACTTAATATGTCATAAAAATTCTACAATCTCCATTTGAGTTTACTGTTGCTTCAATCCTGAAATAACTTAATTCCTATAACCCAATTTTGATTTCTGCAAACTCAAACGGTCATCTTGTCCAACTATCAACTGATTTAGGTTCTAGCGAAGTATAAATAACTAGTATTGTCAAAAGGAAGCCCAATATTGAACAATTAAAAACTATATGGTTATCAATAATGTTTGAAATCGCAATCTTGAATTGAGAACAACACAGAGATCTTACCCCTTTTAAATCAATACTGACTTTAGCAAATGAAATTGTTCAGAAGATCGGTTATTTGGAGTCAAAGTCTTCGACATAAGATTGAAGAAGTTGAAATTGGTTTCACCAGAAGAACCTACTCTGGTCTCTTGATCAACTCAGATCGGAAGACGCCAGATCGATTTAAAAAAGGGACGAGGAAGACGACTATTTCCTGCGAAGATCCAAGGCTGTGTTTCATTCTCGTTACTCAGTACTTACGCATATTAGATTTGTGAAATTTAGCGTGGAGGGGGAAGGTGGATCATTGAATACAAACAAGGCTAATTCTATTTCAACCCGAGTTTTTAGTTAGTAGCCCCCCTTAATAACTTCAAAATTTTAAAGACAAAATTACCCTTGAAAAGTTTTCTTCTCATCTGTTATGAATATTAGGTAGTATTCCATGATTCCCTAAAACATCAAACTTCCAAAACTCTAATATTTAAATCATTGAAAAATAATAATTTATAAACAAGTATATGATGAATTCTGAAGAAGAAGATGATTTCTTATCTCAATCACAACAAATAATCAATTTTTTTTTACTATTTTAAATTTGAGAACAACAGCGTGGAAGGCATGTAATCCACGTAGACTTCCTGCGTGATTTACTTATTATTCACATATCACCCTATTTTACACGCACAAAATAAAAAAAAAGCCCTAAACTGGATTCGAAGAAGATGCCGTGCGTATTAATGATGAAGATGATGCTCCTGTTTGAGAAGACGAGCGTGTTTGATTTTCAAATGCAGTTTATATTTTAGAACATGATTGATTGTTGGAAGAAAAGAAGCCAATTTATTTTTGAAGGTGAAGGGCAATTGTGGAAAGCATGGGGGGCTCCTAACTAAATTTCTGGGTACGCAAGAATTTTTGTATTTAGGGGGGCTACTACTCAATTTTGTGTGTTGAAATAGAATTAGCCTACAAACAATAATATTAAAAGGAACTAGTCATTATACATAGGTTGAACAGTGTATGTATATCCAAAGATTGCATATTTATTAAACATATGTATATTATGATTATCTGTTAAAGTATATTTAGATTTTAGCATCAATGAATGTTTGTATTTAAGCATTACCCAAAGGTTACTTGAATGCATGTTTTAAGTTAATATAATATTTATAATCTGTATCAAGTTCTCAAAGCACTAATAGATAAGCATTTATAAAAGTTTGCAGCTTCATCTAATATGTTTGCAACCGCTAACCCTGTCCTGAAGTTCAGTGAGCTTAACTATGATGAATGGTCCGAACAGATCCGGTTTACACTGGGTATAATGGCATTGGACCTTGCAATATTAACAGAGGAACCTCCAGTCGTTACAGATGATAGCTCCGAGACTGCAAAGTCTCATTATGAGGCATGGGAGCGTTCTAATAGGTTGAGTTTAAACCTCATAAGGATGACAATGGCTGAAAGTATTAAGCCATTTATGCCTAAGACAGAGAATGCAAGGGATTTTATGCGTATGATTAAGGAGTGTTCACAATCGGATTTGGCGGACAAGTCAATTGTAGGAAGCCTCATGTGTCAGCTAACTACAAAGAAGTTTGACTGGTCTCTGCCCATCCATGATCATGTAACACATATGTCTAACTTGGCAGCAAAGTTAAATACCATGGGAATGGAAGTTAATGAAGCATTCTTGGTTCAATTCATCATTAACTCTCTACCTGTTGAGTTTGGTCAGTTTCAGGTTAACTACAACACCTTCAAGGATAAATGGAACTTTCAGGAATTGAAGGCCATGTTGGTTCAAGAGGAAGGGAGATTAAAGAAGATGAAGGATCATGCAATTCATCTCATAGGTCATGATGGTGCCGGCAGCAGTAAAGGAAAACCAAGTAAGAAGGACAAGAAGAAGGACAAAGCATCCATAAAAGGACCTGAAGGTCAAATCCGGAAGGAGAAGCAGAAGTGTTTCTTTTGCAAGAAAATGGGGCATTTCAAAAAAGATTGTCCAAAAAGGAAGGCTTGGTTCGAAAGAAATGTACACATTATAGTTTGGTTTGCTTTGAATCAAACCTTATAGAAGTTCCTAATTCCAAATCCGCCTATGATTGATATTTATGATTTGAAGTTGTTTTATACACTATGCACTTATAATAGTATCAAATGATTTGTTTTAAACGTATCAAGCATTCTTGGCTATTATAAGGTAAAAACCCTATCACTCGGCTTGCGTTGCATTGTGTGATAGGACCTGGGTCTTATAATAGCTTCATTTTTCTTTATTTAGCATTGCGCTGTTGTTTTATGCACTGGTATTCTTGGGAAGAAACTCGTTCCGTGTTATACGGCGTGGTCCCTTGATTTACTTAGCTTTAAAAATAAAGATTAACTGTTTTAGTTCTCACACCAGTCACATGACTGACCTGGAGTTTATTGTTTTAACCTAAACTCTGGGTGCCCTTATTTTGACACGGGCAGCTAGTAGTTTTGGTTTTGCAGATTTATATTCATAGGATCCTGGTTTACAACTGGAACGATATCTGGAAAGCTTTGTATCCGTATATCTCTTCTAGTTGTGTATTGTATTATTTTCCGCTGCTATGTTTTAAAATGTAATTTAAATCTCTTATATTTCTGTGTAATATTCATTTGTACTCTGTATATTCTTGTAATCTGATGCATTGTTGTTATATACAATGAAATGTCCTTCCGTCTGCGTTCTGTTGTGGCTTGTTCTCAAACGATCAGGGGTTTCGAACGGTCTAGATCGGTTTAGCGACTGATTCGGATCGAGCGAAATTCCTTTTTGTCACAGAAGAAGAGTATTTTTTAATTGTGTTTGTCATGGTTTCCTGGCGTCGGTATATATAGCCATTGAGAGATGTATCCATTGGACAAGCGTTGCAACTATTAATTATTACGGCCAGATCCGCTCAAACTTAGATAGATGCGTCCCTTTAGATTTGCAACGCTATGAAGCGTTGCGAAGTAGGAAAACCCCACATCGGTCGACCGCCAAATTGTCACCGGTCGACCGTTTTTAATCAGAAGCCAAAACGGTAGACTGGTTTAAATTTGGCCTGTTGACTGGTTGGTTTCTGGGCTGTTTTTCCTGGCCCAATGGATCATGAGATCCCACGAGCCCCAAGGCCCATCTTTTGACCTTTTAAATATTTAATATGCATGTTATGTTCATGCATTGTCTCATCTTTCTTCTCTTCTTTGTTTTGTTATTATACATCATGCCTTTACATATATAAAGAAAACCCTTTACATTTTTCATGATGTGGGACAAAACATATTTGCCCATTCCTTCTTTTATCCTTCATTCTCTTCAAATAATACCCAAACTCAAATCATTTGTTTTGAAAATTTTACAACAATCTCCCCCAATTTACAAAATAAAGATATAAATAAAAAGGACGGCTGAATCACTAGTGTGACTTCCTAATACCCAAGTGGGATCAAGCCTATGTAGTTCTAAGATCAAGTTTTGCATCATCGTGGAAACAACACATAAATAAAAGTATCTTTTGGATTTGAACTTTTACTTAGTGAAAACCATTCAAAGTTCTATCGAGATTCTTTGGTGAACGAATCTTGAACCTAGTATCCCTTAATGATAAAACCGGAACAATCACACATGTTGTATTCCTTAGTTAGAGTGTTCTGTATTGCTCAGCACGTTAATGGCCATGTGCTTAAATCCTAGCTCATGAGTCTACTTAGAAAGCAGTCTTACTTTCCTAGGAAACATGTAACAACCCAGAATTTTGGGGGAAATTTAAAAATTTATTTTAAGTTATTTTAATGAGTTTTTGATATTTGAAATTATTTATTTTAAATAATAACGACCAAAATTCTATTTTAATCGAAGTTAAAATGAATAAATTTGATTTAATTATAAAAGGAGTTTAAAACAGCGTTGCAGTTTGAAAATTTGATTTTGAACTTTGACTGACTGTACAGGATTCAAAATAAATCAGAATTGAGTGAAACAAAAAATATTTAAATCTGTTTAATCATATCTTTCTAACGAATTTGAAAATTTGAAACTTCACTTTAGAAATAATAACTTATGTCCAGTTTAAAAATTAGAAAAGTCGCTGTAGAATTTAATTATATTTTAATATAATATTTAGCCCTTAAAAATAGTCATTTTTCAAACAGTCTCAGAATTCGACGAAATTAGTTTTGTTAGGACCGTATCGTCATAACAAAGCCAAATATAATTTTTCTGTAATTTTAGAGTCTGTATGTGACCCTGGTAATTTAAAATGTATGTTCAAATTTAATAATTAAAAGACTTATAATTAAATTTAGAGAAAAACATATCGTAACAGCCGAATTGGGTTACGAAACATATTCCATTGTGTCCGGGATGGAGGTTTTTAGCTAGGGGTGTCACTCGTTGGGTTTGATTTGGAGTTAATAGTGATAGAGAAAAAAAATGAAATTAAAAAAGGAAGGGTATACAGTATAAAATACGCTTATATATACCATACGTATAAACCCCAATACACCGTATTCTTCTCAGCCGCCTCCCTCAAAATCAATGGCGAAGATCACACCGAATTTCCCCCTTTAATATTTCTCAATCCACTTATCGATTCAAGGTAGATATAGGAATAATTCTATAGAGATTCTCGAGATCTCTGATTCTATACGGGTTTGATCCCCTTTCGTTGCACCTCCACCACGATCAGCGAGCCCAAACTCGCGTTGTTCATTGGCAAAGCTCCACCTTGGGCGGCGTGCGAGCTGGACAAAAGGGGGAGGTTCGAGGGCGCCTTCCTGAGCCTGTCGGCGTGGATACATCAGATCGAACTCAAGTGCTTAAAATTTCAAACGAAATCAAAACCTAGGTTTCGATCAAAGTAGCAAATACTGTCGGCCTTGGGTCTGAGTTAGGAAGAAGGGGTATTTCTTGTTTTATTTATTTAATTAATTAATTTAAATTATCACCAACACATAAATGATCGTATCTCATTCGTTTCTTATCAGAATCGAACAAAACTGAAAGCATTGGACTCGTATGGATCAGATCTACGCTATGAAGCTAACTAGATCTGAAACAGAGCAAATCAAGATTTGAGGAAAATTTCAAATCTGGATTGATTGGTGAGATTTCTATATTTAAAAATAATTAAAATATAATTATTTCTCGTATTTAAATTCAATGTGTGTATGTTGATCTATGACGTATGATATTGCTATAGGTGGTTATTCGTGATTGGATTTGGTATTGTTGAATTCTGTTTTGTTGATATGTTGATTTAACGGATTATTTTTGTTGAAACAAAAATATTATATTTGTTGAAACAAAATAGAAAATAAAAACAAAATATTCATTTTGTTGAAATTAGAAGCGACAAAATAAAATGTCATTTGTGATGTGTTAGAATTACCAAATATAAAAATACCATTTTTATTGTTAGGATTGTAATATAAGAATATCATTTTTATGTTATATTAGAATAAAAGGATCATGCCATGTTAATTAGAAATGTCGTTTGTTTAGAATAAATTCATGTGAATTAGAATTCTCTTTTATTTTGTCAATGGAAATGTTAAAAACATCACTTATGTTAATAATGTTAACAACATTATTTTTGGTTAGAATTCTTACATTAGATTATAAACCTCACTGTGTTAGAAGTCTTATATTAGAATTAAATAAACATTTTTGTTTATGACATGAACATTAGAGAAGATAAGGAAATTAATATCACATTTTTATTTGTGACATGTAAATCATTAGAAATGAAGGAACAATAAAAAAAATTAAATTACATTTTTATGGTAGTGTAATTCATTAGAAAAGAATGACAATAGAAATTACATTCTTATTTAATGTAATTAAAGAAGAAGAAAACATTCATTTTTGTTTATAGTAAAAAGAAAACATTCATCTTTTTTTGTGATAAGAAGAAAATTTACATTTTCCTTAATATGATAAGATAAAAGAAAATTTACATCTTTCTTAATGTAAATTAAAAAGAAGATTTTGTCATTAAAAAGATTAATTACATTTTTATGTAATAATAAAGATAAAATTTTGTCATTGAAATGAAAATTACATTTTTATGTAATTAAGAAGTTAAGATTTTGTCATTAAAATTATATTTTAATGTAATTAAAAAAAAGATGAGATCTTTACACCGTAATGTTAATTTCATTTTTAATGTAATTAAAAAGAAGATTTTTACTTTGTAATAAAAATTACATTTTTAATGTAATTAAAAAGATGAGGATTTTACACTGTGATGTTAATTACATTTTTAATGTAATTAAAAAGGATATTTTTGACATTTTAACCACAATTACATTTTGAATGTAATTGGGAAAATGAAGATTTTTGCACCATAAGAACAAGTACATTTTAAATGTAATTAAAGGATGAAATTTTGACGCTGCAAAAAAATTGATTGCATCTTTATAGAATAAAAAGTTAGGCTTTGAAACCGATGTATTAATTTTATTTGTAGTTATTGTAAAGAAAAGGAGTTTGAAATATTAATTACATTTCTAATGTAATTAAAAGAAGGAATTTTCAATGTAATTATAAGAATGTGACTAAAAGAATAAAATTTAACATTGAAATATAATTTACATTTTTTTTATTATGTAAATAAAAGAATAAAAGACATGTAATTTATACCGTATGAAAATTTCATTTTTATGAAATTAAAAGACATGAAATTTATACTGTATACAAAATTATATTTTTATGTAATTAGAAGGCATGAAATTTATACCGCATAAATAGAATTAAATTTTTATTTGTAATTACAGAAATAGAATTTATATGTAAAATAGAATCACATTTTTATATGTAAGTTAAGAGTGAGGATTTGCATTAAAAATAAAACTACAATTCTATATGTAATTAAAGAATAGAATTTTACATTGTAAATTGAAAGACAAGATTTAACATGTAATTTTAATTACATTTTTAATGTAATTAAAAAGTAGAATTTGATGATGTAATTAAAATCACATTTTTGTATGTAGTTAAAGAATAGGAATTTGTATGGTAAATAAAATATTGATTATAGAAATTTTGCGATGCTATTTTATTTCTATTTCTTATGTAAACAAAATGAACATATTTAAGGTGAGAACTTTGTTCACATTTTCTATGTAACTAAAATGAACGCATCTATAGTGAAATTTTATTCACATTTCTTTTGTGAATAAAAAGAATAAATTTAGCGATGAAATTTTATTCACATTTCTTATGTGGATAAAAAGGACAAATTTTGCAATCACATTTTGCTTACATTTTCTGTTTAGAATAAGGAATAGTAAACTATTTGCATCTAGGAAAATAAATAAGAAAAGGAATAAAAAAGAAGAGGAGAAAGAAAACATTTATTCACATGTAGTGTAAATAAATAAGAAAAAGAGATGTTTTTAATGACATTTTCTGTGCATTAAGAAGAATGAATTGAAAGTTACATTTTAATGATTGTGCGCTGTTTGTTTGGTTGATTCATTGCTCTTATATGTTAATGAACTGTAGTTTCGTTGGAATGAAAATGAACTATTTTTATCAAAATAAAAAAAATAGTGGTAAATAATAATATATGAAATAATTTAAATGATAATTATACGAAGATTATCTGAAAAGACCGAGTTATACTCATTTCAAATAATCATACGACGTTTTAAATGGAAGAATTGAAGACGACGATTGAAGACCGACGATCTTCACATCGAATGGGTAACTAGTGTTGAGGCCCTTGATTGATTTGCTCCCAAGACGGGGCTAAGATGGTAGTTATCCGGACGTAGTGTTGATTTGTACGGATTTGGCTTTCGCCCAGACCTAGAGCATAAGCTTATAAATGGATGTGTGTCTGACGTTGAATTTTGTTCTATGTAAATTGATTTCTGTTAATATACGACCGTTGGTGGCGGAGAATTTATTCTCTTGCTCAACACCTTTAGAGGTTGTGTATTAATAGTTATCAATCGCATGGCGTGAATTGTCAACGTGGCACGCTAAGATGAAGATGATCAAGGCTTTGTTGAAAAGCAGGCCTTGTGGTATGATGTGACTTCGCGAACCTCACAACCCGGTATGAACCTAAAACTGGAGAAAGGAAACCAGGGAACTGGACATATGTTAGTTTCTAGCTAAAAGTTGTGTCAGGTTTTTACACGGTCTGGCATTTTACTTATGTGGATGATGGACGACGAGGCCTCGGATATGACATGGAGTCCTTAGTGGCTCATATTTATGCCCCAAAGGGCAGGCTAACATATAGTTTACGGTATTGCCAATCAACGACGGATGACCGGCCCTGCTGATCCAAGGTGCAGTTGCGACTGTATCCTAAGGCTGGGGCTAGACAGTCTCGAACTCGGTAAGGATTATCTTTTGCCTTGGTTCATGATGGAAACCCAACTTCCAATACGAAACTTTACGGTTTTAGTTGTAGAACCTAGTATGGCGACATGATATTATGATACCCATGCCATCTAGGATTGATACATTTATATTTGAAATTTATTTCTACATTATGCACTTATATAGTATGAAAGAGAACTTTCGCGTATCAAGCATGTTTAATCATCATAAGGTAAAACTCTATCCTTTGGTTTGTGTTGCGTTGTGTGATGGGACCTGAGTCTTATGATGATTTCATTTTTCTAAAAAGCATTGCGTTGTTTAACGATTTACTTTAATTTATGCACGACAATTCATTGGAGTAAACCCGTTCCGCGTTAGCGGCGTGGTCCTTGGATTTGTCTTATTGTTATTAGTGAGATTAGTTAAGAATCCTCACACCAGTCCCATGACTGACTCGTAGTTTGTTTCACCTTGTAAACTCGGGTGCCCTCTTTTCCACACGGGAAGTCGAGTAGCTTTTTGCAGATATTTATCTTTTGAGCAGGATTCTGGATCGAAGCCTAAAGCTGTGTCCAGAGCATATTTGTCTTCCGCTGCCTTAGTTATTTTATTAGCGCTGCAATGTATTAAATTATTGTAATTTATCTTCCGCTGTAATTTTATTCGCTATACTCTGATGTAACATTATTATAATGTTTATAAAAGTCTGTTGTTATTGTTCTAATGTGTTTTAGCCCAAAGTAAGCGTATCCAGCGATTTCCCGCAAGGGCGATTTTCGGGTCGTTTCAAAACAGCTTGATTTCCATACTCATATAGGTAAGTCACTTAAGGTGTTTCTACGAGACACCTTTTAGGGTTTCTAGACTTATTAAGGATATTTATCCATCCTTTGTTCATGCAGAATCCAACACTAAATATTATGAGATTATTGATTTAGTGTTCCATAATCATTTCCTTAACTTGTTGGTACCCATTGAACTTTGTCTACCCTTTTCAAGACACAAGTTGGGTTTCTGTTAAGGATGATTAATCTTCATTCACAGACCTTAGTCCCATTTCTTTTGACTTTATAGAAACCATAGCCTTTGGAAGACTCTTCGCAAGTAGGTCAGCCAAATTTTTTCTTTGTTTCTATGTAGTCAACAGTTATAACTCCACTTTTGAGTAACTGTCTCACCATTTAATGTAACTAATTCTGACAACATAGTTGAATCAGATATACAGGTCTGCTTCTTGGAAGCCCAAGAAACGGCAGCGCCTCCTAATGTAAATATCCAACCAGTCGTAGACTTGGATTTGGATTCTACATTGTTCCAGGTTGCATCACTATATCCTTCTATTACAGCAGGATATCCTTTATAAGATAAACCATAGCTTATGGTTCACTTCAAATAACTACGACTCTGTAAATGGCTTTTCAGTGTTCGAAACCTGGATTACTCGTAAATCAACACAATACACTTATAGCATGTGCGATATCTGGTCTAGTGCAATGCATAACATACATAAGACTTCCGATAATATTGGAATATTCTAATTGAGAAATGGTACGTCTAGTGTTCTTTTCTAATTTTATACTTGGATCTAAAGGAGTTGGTGCTGGTTTGTCACTATAGTGATCATACTTCTTTAGGAACTTCTCAATGTAATGAGATTGAGTTAGTAATAACTCCCCAGTTTTCCTAGTGATTTTAATTCCTAAAATTACATCAGCCTCTCCCAGATCTTTCATATGAAATTTAAAAGATAGAAACTTTTTAGTTTCATTCACACATGATATATTGGAACCAAATATCAGCATGTCATCAACGTATAAACATATTATAACATAACCGTTGTTATCCGATTTGCTATAGATACATTTATCTGCATCATTAACAATGAATTCAAACGACAGTGCAACTTTATCAAACTTCTCATGCCATTGCATGGGAGCTTGCTTCAGGCCATAAAGAGATTTAACTAACTTACAGACTTTCGTTTCTTGGCCTGGGGTTATGAAACCTTCAAGTTGTTCCATGTATATCTCTTCTTCTAAATCTCCATTTAGAAAAGTTGTCTTTACATCCTTTTCATGTATGACCAAGTTATGAATTGATGCAAGTGTTATTAAACAGCATATCGAAGATATGCTAGCCAACGGAGTATATGTATCAAAATAATCAACTCTTTATCTTTGTTTATATCCCTTAGCAACTAATCTGGCTTTAAATTTATCAATGGATCCATTTGTATTCAACTTTTTCTTGAATATCCATTTACATCCTATTGGTTTAGCATCAGGAGGTAAATCGCTTAAAACCCAAGTTTGGTTTAACATTATGGAATTCATTTCATCATCGATAGCCTCTTTCTAGAAATTAGAATCTCTAGAACTCATAGCCTCAGAATAAGTTTTGGAATCATCATCGACGTTCATTACATATCTTGTTACATTAAGGACTTCGTCCTTATCGCCTTCTACAAGATATGTTATGAAGTCAGGACCATAGTCCTTCTCTATTCTCGCTCTTTTACTTCTCCTGTGTTCAATATTATCATCTGGTACTGACACTTCTTGCTGTTTTGAGCAGGAGCATATTCATCGTCATTTGTATCAATAGTCTCAGTTGGTTCTGGACTAGATGATCTTAATGGATTCTCAATAGTTTGATTTTCAAAAAATTCTACATCTACAGATTCTATGACTTATAAGGTATCAAGAATCATAAATCTATAAGTTATACTATTAAGAGAATATCCTATGAAAACACGCTTAAAAGCTCTATTACCTAACTCTGGCCGTTTAGGGTCTGGTTTTCTATCATATGCTAAGCACCCCAAACTTTAAGTTTAGCAATATTAGGTTTTGTAGTAAACCATAATGCATACCGGGAAATATTATTCTTTTTAAGTGGTACTCTATTTAAAATGTAACACGCAGATAACATAGCATTACCCCAGAGGTTGTAAGGTAAATTAGAACTTATGAGCATGGTGTTAACCATTTCAACTAAAGTTTTATTTTTCCTTTCAGCAACACCATTTTGTTGTGGTATATAAGGGGCGGTACATTGATGAACAATACCATTTTGTTTGCAAAACAAAGTAAACTCATTTGAAAAATATTCACCACCACGATCTGAATGTAACACTTTAATTTTGATTCCTAATTGTGTTTCGACTTCTGCTTTGTAAATTTTGAATTTATCAAAGGCTTCATCTTTAGATTTCATTAGATATACATAAGCATATCTAGAATAGTCACCAAAAAATGTTATATAGTATTGGTTACCACCATAGGTGATATGACTCTTTAAGTCACCCACATCACTATATACTAAATCAAGCAAACTAGTTTTCCTTTATACAGATTTGAAGGATTTCCAATGTAATTTTGCTTGAACACATATTTCACATTTAGAAATAGATTCAAAATCACAATTAGAAATTAATCCTAATTTATGCATATTTCTAAGTGACTTATAATTAACATGTCCTAATCTACTATGCCATAAATTAACAGAATCAACAATATAAGCAGAAGATTTCTTCATTAGATTCAACTTAATCATGTCGTTACAAGAATATTTCTGTCCAATAAATTTGCTGTTCTTGGACAACACTAACTTATCAGACTCATACACCATCTTGAATCCTCCTTTGTTAAGAAGGTATCCAGAAATCAAATTCTTACACATATCAGGTACATAAAATACATTGACTAAAGTAAGAACTTTCCCAGAGGTGAATGTCAATTCGATAGTGCCTTTTCCCAGAACTTTGCTTGCAACTTTGTTTGCACCAGTTACTTCGCTGGATTCTCCATTATTCTCATCGTAAGTCTCGAACAGATTACGGTCGTTGCAAATATGAATAGTTTCTCCAGTATCGAGCCACCAATCATTATCAATGCCACTAACGGATTTCGCCTCTTGTATGACAGCCACAAGCTTTTCTTCGGCCACATTCGCTTTTTGTTGTTTCTTCCGAAGACGACAGTCTCGGGCATAGTGGTCGGGTTTGTGACAATAGTAACAGTCACCCTTCTTCTTGTTCTTGGAATTAATACCTTTCTTTTTAAACTATGTCTCATTCTTAGGCTTCAACTTATTATTAATTTCAACATTATTAGCCTTAGATTGGGACTCAGTTTGCGAATTATTATCTAGTTCGCGTTTACGAGAATCCTTTTCAATACGAAGATGACGCTGTAAACCGTCTAAATCACAATCCGTTTCCGCATATTTTAATTTTTTTCTTATAATCATTCCAAAAATTCGGGAGTCTCGAAATAATAACTCCAACAACAAACGATTCAGGGAGATCAATACCGGCATCCTTAAGTTGATTTACCAACAGTAGGATTTCACTTACTTGTCCAATTATGGACTTGTTGGTGACCATTTTGAAACCCATAAAATTGCATATAAGAAATTTTTTATTACTTGTCTCAGAGATGCGATATTTGCTTGCTAACGCAGTCCAGAATGCCTTAGCGGTGTCCAAGGTCCTGTGCATTGTATATCGGAGTAGACAGCACATTCAGAATGTGGCCTCCGCATAGGAAATCTTCCTTTTTGCGCTTTGCCCTTTTAGCTTTTAGTTCCGCACTATCTTTATCGGTTTCCTCCAGTATTTTCTCCAATCCATCTTCGAGAATATGAAATAATTTGACCGTGATCAAGAAGAATTTCACGGTCTCTTCGCAACGAGTGAAATTCTCTCCATCAAATCACTCTAATTTTGTCAAATGCTGACTCATCGCTTGCAATGCGCTCAAACCTTCCATGGTTAAAATATTGTCTGAAAATTTGTTGGGGATTTCGTGGTTCGAGACGCTAATGGAGGAGAATGATTGCTGTACTTCTGACTTCAAGGATTTTCGTAGCAAATTCTTTCAGATAATAGTTCAACCCACCAGGTACAAAAGGGCTATCGAACTACTGACTTCAGGATTCAATGAAGCCTTGAAACAGCGAAACCGGGTTCAAAATTTGTACGATTTTGATCGGACCAAGAACACTGTAGATTTAATTTTCTGATGATGCAAGTATAGTAGAGAACAAAGTGAATAAGAATAAGATAATCTACAATGTATTTCTGGTATTTGCAACACCTTAGAGGCATTACAGATCAAACAGCGTTTGACACGCTTTAATGGCGTTGCAGATTCAGAAGGAAGAAAAAGAGTATTTTTTTAATTGTGTTTGTCACGGTTTTCTGGCGTCGGTATATATAGCCATCGAGAGATGTATCATTGGCCTAGCGTTGCAATTGTTAATTGTTCCGGTCAGATCCGCTCAAACTTAGACAGATGTGCCCCTTCAGATTTGCAATGCCACGAAGCAGGAAAACCCCACATTGTCACATGTCTACAGGTTGGTTTCTGGGCTATTTTTCCTAGCCCAATGGATCACAAGACCCCACGTGTTTAAGGCCAAAGGCCCGTCTTTTGATCTTTTAAATATTTAATATGCATGTTATGTTCATGCATTGCCTCATCTCTCTTCTCTTCTTTATTTTGTTATTATCATCATGCCTTTACATATATATAGAAAACCCTTTGCATTTTTCATGATGTGGGACAAAACATATTTGCTCATTCCTTCTTCCTTTTATTCTTCATTCTCTTCAAATAATACGCAAACCCAAATCATTTGTTTTGCAAATTTTACAACAGGCATGTCATGCATATTCATCTAAGTATGCCCATTTGTTTCAGTATGGCGTCATTTTTACTGCAGAGATTGTCTTCTGCCGACTTATTGAAGATCACAACATATATCAAAATAGCAAACCGAGTAATACATTTATCTAAATCTTACCCGAACCATAAGCCCGGAGACCAAAGATTATGATAGCAGGAGGCCGTTCAAGCCCATATATCTCTTGTTTTTTTTGTACTTTATAGATAGCAGCATATGAAAGCAGAGAATGTATCAACTATCAATTTGTGTAATAATCAAATTCTTCATCAATAAAGATTTATTTTACTCTTCACAATTCATTTCTGTTATCTGAAATCGAAACCAGTTGATAGAAATAATCACGAAACTTTAATTTGGCATCAGAGCCAAATTGGTTAACATCAATTCTTTAGAAAACTGATCAAGATTAATTTTACTCATCAAAAAGGTTTCATTACCTAAGTTAAATTCTCATCAGAGTTAATTCTCATCATTTTTTAGCGAGAATTAAATCAAGTTATTAAGTGCCTCGCCAGCATTAAAAAAATTCAGCAGCAACATCAACTCAACGGAATTCTCACTGTTACAACAATTCAACAACCAAAATCTCAATCAAGAAAATCTAAGAAACCACTAAAATCAAATAAGTGCCCCACTAGAACACTTTGCAACAAATTTTCTTCATCACTAAAATTTTCAGGTTGCAAGTTGCAACATACCTAATTTTGTGATTTCTGTCTCTACTTGATCAAAATCTAGTGCAATTTCTGCATCTTCCTGTAATCCTAACTGTCTTGATCTATTTTTCATCAGAATCAGTTGTAACCATCAGAATCAGTTGTAATCATGGATGATCAAAACAACATCAATTGTGTCTGACAATAGATTCGACACTCACAATCCAACCAATTCCTCAGTATAGTAGTTAGTGAAGACTATCATTAGCCCATAATGCCAACTTATTACTATGCATTTAGAAAAAAGACAACTATCTTCTTTGAAAGCTTCAAGTCGAAACTGCAATACAAGGGCTTGGATTAGAACGATATATTCTTGAAACTATACCAATACCATCAAAATTTATCATTGACAAAGATAATAGAACAATTGCTAATGATAATTATATCAAATATCATAAATAAGTTAGATTGATAAGTTCTTTGCTATTATTATCTATAAGTGTCAACTTATCATCACAAGTGATTGGCTGCAATGCGTCAAATGAAACATGCACAACAGATTCAGCAATCAGTCATCAGCTGAAGTTTTATATTACAAGCGGTAACTTCAAAATATTCGAATGGACAACTCAACAATGAAAGGGTATCTCTCAAAAGTCAAAACGCTTTGCGCTTTACTAAATGCAACAGGCAACAAAGTTGAAGATTTTGAACAACTCTTAGTTCTACTTCTATCAAGGATTTGTTAGGATTTTCAATAAATACTTTACCCTATAATTAATCTCATGAAATCCTAGATCTAAACATGTAACCCATATTGATTTTATTGAGAACAAAATAGATAAATAGCTTAGCGGAAGCGTACCCGAATCCGTAGTTAATCATTGTAGTACCTGAATCCATAACTAGTTGCTACAGAGAAGATAATTTGGTTCGGTCTCCCAAATTGACACAAACCCTAGATTAGTTTCAGCTCTCCGTAGAAGAGGTTAGAGAGTTGCTAAGGCTTGTGTAATTTGGGGACCATAACCCTTTATTTATAGAGTTGGCATTTTGTAATTCGGCCCTTCAACAAATTATAAAATGCCCCGGTATCTACACATTAGGCCCATGATAACTTAAACTTTAAGCCTATTAATTCTAATCGAAAATTAGATCACTTTAATGAGGCTTTACACCAAAATAGCAAAACACATTTTATTTTACATATGTGACCCAATTGTCGATATATTCCAACAATCTCCCCCTGGGCCACATATGAAATAACCTTAAAATGTGTTTAACTTTATGAGCTCCAAAATTTGCTATTTATAACATATGGTGTATCTAAAGCAATCTCGTCCATTAATTGCGTTGACTGTAACACCCCGTGTATTCTATAACCGTGAAAGTCATAAATTAAAGTATAATTAATTTGAAATCAAAGAACTAAGGGAAACGGGATACGCCATTGCGTTCGTCTCGGAAAAATACGCGAAATAGAGTCCGAGTTTTCGAAAAACGGAGTCCGTATGAAGAAGATATAGCCTCTGGATACCAAGTGTAACACCCCACCTCCGTTAAGGTCACTCACTAAGGGAATGCCTTAACTTTGGTGGAGCATTTTAGTAAACAGAACAGAAACTTACAAGACAGATAAAACAGTACTTGAAAAATTTTGACTTTATTACAACGGAAACAGAAATCAATATGGTTACATTCTTTCAAATCTCAGAATTCAAGTACAAAATATCAGTCTTGTACAAAAGCCTTCAAAATGCATGGTTTAAAATCATAATCCCCACAGAAGAAGACAAGCCATACTTTAAGCACTTCAAGCAGAAGAAGTCCGGATCTAGCTAGAGTATTCCCTCCTTAGAAAACCTGGGGGGGGGGGGGGGGGGAACGGATGAAAAGAGGCGAAACAACAAGGGTCAGACATAAAGTCTGGCAAGTCCAGTGACTTTCAGCATATGAACAGATAATAATAATATGACATGAACATAAAACTGGATGAGAGATAACTGTAACAGGTGTAGCAGATATAACAGAAGAACAGAATGACATAAACTATTGCTTTACACTTCTCTGCACTAATACTAGTATAGCAGAATTAGGTGTCACCCTAATGTCTAAATTGAAGCAGGAACGGGTACAGAATACTTTAACCGAAACAGAATACTAATAATGGGCCTTTACTACCCGATCAGAAACAGACAGAAGCAGAAACAGATTAATCCCTACGGAAACAGAATGTAGAATTAGGTGTACACTAGTAATGGGCCTTTACCACCCGAACAGATGGTACCACACAGATACAGACGGGTGTTACCACCCAACAGAAACAGACGGTACCAACAGAAACAGACAGAACTAAGTGTACCCTAAAACCCTACCCCAAGCGATCGGCTCCCTAATACATAAATATCCTGTGTCGGCCCCACAGTAGGGTGTATCACTCCCTAAAGTGACAACCAATTGGCACAGACCTATTTACAGATGTCACGGCGTCTTACATCCTCAGAGGCAGACCGGGATCCATGCATGCACATGACCCGGTTGGAACGCACCATCAACACCCCTCGCCATTATCAGAATGAACCACTTATAATTAGTTCAGTAAGCGTGCCCGGACCCTACCTACTGTTGGGTCAAAGTTTTGATACCAGAAAGGGTTACTGACTAATATGGGTCCCAAACAACAGATGACACAAGTAATTCCCCTCCTAACCTTGTGTCCCCAAACTAACAGATTTCAGATTTATTTGTTTACAAGTTCAGACATACAGAATTCAGATTTACTAGTTCACAAATTAAGTTAACAAGTTTTCAGACTAACGGATCAGATGTACAGATTTTTCAGATTTGTCTAACTTTGTATTGGGCCTACAGATTCATGGACGGGTTTTCTACACCTATTAATCCATTTGATTTAACCCTATTTTCCCCCAATACGTTTTAGACGTCATTCTTATCTTAGATTTGCATTAATTAATTATTAATGCCCAGACCTCTCACATTAGGTCGCTAGCTTGTGGCCGCTGGATGTGCCGGGCGGTTCAGGGCAGACTTCTGCCACAAGCCAGACCTAACCTCGTGTCTTAAGCAGGTTATGACTAACTTCTCACATTAGAACCTATTGTTTGCGGCCACTGGATGTGCCGGGCGGTTCCGGGCAGATTTACGTCGCAAACTCATTCTAACCTCGAGTTAGCCATATTCATCTTTGCGGCCAATTAATTAATTATTTACCGTTTATGCGCACACCCAATATATATGCCAATTCAGATTATATCAATAACAGAATGATCACATCAACTCAACTGATATAGCAGATAACAGATTTTAGCAGATTGGGTGACTTAACAGATTTAACCGATTTAGCACTTAGCAGATTTTGGCATATAACAGATTAGGCATCTCAACAGACAAATTTAACAGATTTGGCATTTCAATCTAATTAGCAGTCTAGGCAATATAACAAAACTAGCAGTTTAGGCAACTTAGCAAATTAGCAGATTTAGCAAATCTAATAATTCTAAAGGTTCTATTTACATGCCTTGCCTAGTCATAAATTAGGCCTAAATTCATATGCCTACATAATTTTTCATGCTTCACAACATATATTCCATGTTTGCTTAAGCGCAGAATATGGACATAATTTGCCATATAACATATGTTCCAATATAGATTATACCAAATATAACCATTAATTTCAATGCATGTCATATATCCAAAAATCCCTATTTAGGTGTAATTACAATAATAGATATCCTAATTAATGTAAATCTTAAGTTTCCATATCTTCCTTCTTTTCATGTCATGAATTATTATGCAAACTATCCCCAATAATATAAATCTTTAAACCATATCTTCTAAAAATCAGATCTTGCCTTTTTATATGCATTTTGTCCAAAGTCTCAAATCATATGTAATCTTTACAGTGGTTCCTCTTCTTCTTTTATCACAAAATATGCATAGGTCTAAAACTAGTTTATAACATATGCTATTTTTTTCTAATTAATTACAGGTCTAAATTACAACATAACTATGCATACAACATGCATAAATTATATGTTCATAGTCAAATTTATGCATCCAATCCCAAGTCATATGTCCAATATATTTTATGCCTCAGACCTAAAGTCATACATTCAATTTGGTTTTGTCAAATTTCTCATCATTCATCCCAAAACTTGCGTTCATACGTTCATCTCTTATGAGATTAGGCACAAGCTCGTGGTAGCCTGGCTATAGAAACAGAAAAGAAGAAAGGAATATAGAACAGTCACAGAAAACAGATCTAACAGAAGAGAATACAACCTCAAACTCAGATTTAAATGCATATCAAAATTAAAATTAACGTTTATAGCGGAGAATAACTGTTCTTGCCTTGATTGGATTAAAGAAAGAACTTTAACTTGTTGTAGAATCTTTGCAGAACTTTAATCTCTAGTTTGAATTGAGTTGCTTAGGCTGATGTTGATTATCTTCTAGTTTTAATTCCAGCAGAGCAGAGACGCCATTTTTATTTTTATTAGAAGAAGAGAGCAATGGAGGCTAGAGAATTGTGTAAGAAACCTAGGTAGAGTCTAGGGTCATTTTATAGAGTTTAGGAACTGATTAGGACCCTTGATGTTGCTTGGATTGATCGTAGCCATTCATTCGCAAGAGGGACCAATTAGAGCCTGCCACCTAGCCCTAATGACAAAGCAGACCACAGAAAATCGACTAACAGAGAATAGGCCAGCCGGGTTGGACTGGGTTCGACCTGTCTCTGGACCAGGTCGACAGCCCTGTCGACCTGGTTAGACCAGGTCGACCTGGGTGCATCTGGCGGGATTTTTCCCGCCCTGGCCAATTGGGCCCGGTTTTTAATATTAAACTTCTTTTCTGAGCTGTCCGAATTTTAAACTTAATTCAGAAACTTCCAGAGGCTATATCTTCTTCATACGGACTCCGTTTTTCGAAAACTCGGACTCTATTTCGCGTATTTTTCCGAGACGAACGCAATGGCGTATCCCGTTTCCCTTAGTTCTTTGATTTCAAATTAATTATACTTTAATTTATGACTTTCACGGTTATAGAATACACGGGGTGTTACATTGACAAAGGATCAAAGCGGCATTCGTTACATTTATCGTAACTACACCCATCAATGGTCACATATATCAATACAATCAAATGACATAGATCAATCATGGATGCGTAGCATGGAAATTACATGAAATGTGATCTATACATGTCTATTTCCAACTGGTCCTTCTTTAGTGAGATCAAAACGTTTAATATTTAAACAACCTGAGTGCAAAGAAAACTTCATTACTTTAATTCTGATCAGAAAAAGAACTTGATTTCATATATCTGTAACCGAAACATAGAGCAATGAGTCATACGACAATACCAAATACAAACTCCCCTTGAACCAAAATATCCTTACATAAAAGTTACACCAACTGAGCTATATGCTCATGAAAGACCTTAGGTGATAACCTTTTGGCAAGCGGATCCGCCATAATGGAGTTTGTCTAAGTGTGCTCTAATACATTTTGCACTCTTCCCTTATTGGAAAATAATATATTCTTTACTGTCACAATATTACTTGGTCTTTCAATTCTTTATCTATAACTGCAGTCTTGTGACAAAATTTCATTATTATTTTCCATATTTGGATGTCTTATAATTAACCAAAGATGATATTTTCAAAATGGCGAAAACTATAAGTGCCTAAATGACACTTTTTCCTTATATAGTTTCGCCCATAAAATATATTATCATTGCTAGAAGTGGATCTTTTACAGTAATGACATCCAAAATATCCGGATCGTAATTCTTTATGATCTCCACCCGATCCGATCTTTTATCTATAAGCATATAATCTTTTATTTTGTCTTTTAAAGATATATCATATATATCATAACCATTTTGGCTATTAAATCATTAATCCACTTTTAATATCAATAAGGTATCTGCCAAATAATACACGCATATCCATATGTGTATATACATTAGTATGCATTAGAATTCACACTGCACATGCATGAGAAATCTTTTGCATTTCTTTAATTTCAAGGATGGTAGCATTTATCTATTTGGTAAAAGAAAAACAACTGAATCACAATTTACATACCAAATCTTTTAAGCAATTTTCTTCCTAATTCTTTTGTAATAATCCAAATATTACCCCATGAACAATAATGGTGCATTTGAATCCCAAATACAAAAGACTAATCCATAAATGAGTTTCTTAAGTTGTTTCACAAACGTCTCCATTGAGAAACATAACTTTAATCTTCATCGGATAATGCTCAAAAGTACAAAATGTTGTAAGCTCCAAAGCGATCAATTCTAAAGAATCGTTTACTAAGTCCAAAATGAAACATTCTTTAAAGAAAATAAAGTTTCCTTTTAATAATAGTGATTTCAATAAAAGTGCCTTATAAAATTCAATATTACCCACTTGATCCCTTTTGGCTTTGAATAGTTATTCATAACCAATGATCGTATTACTTAAGTTAGAGGAAGATTTCAAACTTTATTATCCATATAGATTTGTGCTATATGTTCATTTCTTAAATCCACATTTTAAATTAGTACCTTACATGGATTGATGTAAGTCCATAGCATCATATTTATCAATCCATTATTTATCTTTATGAAGAAATACTACACAATAATCTAAAATAGCATTTCATCCCATTTAGGTGGATTTCCATAGTGATTTTTGCATTTTGAGGTTGTTGAGTTTGTTTTCTTGAAACAGTAACCTTAGCTTATAGAAAAAATTATCTTCAACATCGTCTTATTATGGTTCTTAATTTACTTCTTCCTAATAAAAGAAAACAAACCTTAAACTTTAAGCGAAGAAGTAACCGCAGTTGAATCAAAGATAATGATTCTCTTTAAAGACAATGATATTACCTTATTTCTCCCCCCAAACTCAACATCCTCAAAATAACTATTGCAGTTCCTGCTTTAAAACTTTTCCTTAGTGTGGGTTCATAAAAAATATAAACTTTAAATCCCTTAGAATATCAATAAAGCATTTTCTATCTTTATGATATCTCAATCTATAATTCCTCAGTAAACTAAAACAAAAATTATATTAGTCACCAAAACAAAATTTGAGATATCATTACATAAGTTATTTAGCATAAGTAGCCATAACTTATATGAGCTTCAATTACATAAGATTTTGAATTTATTCATAAATTAACATTACTATTTCTTGATGAACAATAATAACAATATATTCACGTTAGAAATATAAAACCGAAATCTGTCTAAATGACAGCATAAAAAAATATCAAAAAAATCCAAAAAATTTGACTTAAATCTCAATAATAACTATAGAATATCAAGTATATTTTACTTTATATGTCTGTATATCTCATTAAAGAAACAACTATAAAAAAAAAATATCCGTATGTTATTTCGTTTCTTTTAGATCCTTAGCGACTTCTTAATCCTTATTCATACATTTATTTACAATGTATATCAAATGAGTACTTTTCAATCATAAAAACTTCAATCTCTATTTTAATTACCAAAGCGCTAAATTAGCCCAATAAGATAACATATTATTCTTAAAATAAATTTAATCTTTGAATGAATATACTGAAGATAGCACCAAAAAATAACGATAACTTGAGCGTCTTTAGCTTTTGAAGCAATATCTTTTTCCGTATAGTACTCATTTATATTTCTTTGACTTTGACTTTATGTAATCAAGCACCACAAAGAGTGCTTGATTTCCTTTATTGTTTTCACAAAAACCGTTTCCATTCTCAGTAGATAACTTATACAAAATAAGTTATCGTTACCTATAGCACATCCTTGAAAACTTCTGAAGTATTTACTTAATGATCATTTAACTCTTGCCTTTGAATTATATCACCTTTCAATATTCTTCATAACATTATAAGAATATTTAACCGTAGTAGGGTTGGCTGTAACCCTCTTAGTTACAAGAGTTAAATCTATAAAGTCAAGAACAAATAACATGCTCTCATACAAATCCTTATATTTATCCAAAAACAAGATGGAAATATTCTTTAAATTGACAGATAATTCAGTTAAATTAGCTAAAAATGAACAAAAAATAAAATGAAGATTGACCGTATATGCTCATAGCCAAATATCAACCATAGTAAATTCAAATAATTGGTAAGTCTCTTCTCAAGATACCTAGTACACATTAATATCAAGTCTTTGGACAGTAATATTAACTGTAAGTGGTACTCTTGTTGTAATGATCAAACACTGACAATAAATTCAAGTCAAATAACAACTTTCCTTTGGGCCGATTAATTATTCACTCGAAAAACCTTATAATTGTCACGTATTTATCATCACACATGTGTAAGTGATTCGGCCAAACATTAGCCTTCCTTTGGGCCGACTAATATTCACATGAATAACTACACACAAATATTAAACATTTTCATGAACCACCAAAATATAGAGGTCACTTTGGCGACATATTATTTTAAAGTTAATTCACTACTAATGTAAAAATATTTACAGCTGTAAAGAGACGCCAAAATTATATTTGAATTTATACTTACTACATATATAATATATTTTGAGTGCTATAAAACACTTCTGAAAATACTTTAGGTCATATATGCCATCTGAAATCCCAAAGTTGTAACCACAACACAACAAGTCTCCATTTTTCAAATTATAGCAGTAATTATCTTTTGCTTTATGTGGCTACGTTTATGACATTCCCTAAATGAGCATGATACAAGACATCATAAATGTATCACATGACAAATGTCTTAGATGAACGTCATAATTAAATATCACCTCGAATTATATACAAGGGACACAAAATTTTCGTACTGAATAGCATGAATGAATGCAAGGCGTAATAAAATACTGCATGCATGATTACTAAAATGATTTGCCTAGAGTTTTTTTTTTTTAAATCCAAATCTTGAACAGGTCAAAAAAATAGTAAAAAAAATATCCAGACTATCCTCAATATTCGGATCCAATATATTGTATTGACTGAAACAATATAATAGCAGCAACAAATATGAAATGATATAACTGACATGGTACTGCATAGTAAACTACACAGCTGAAAAGAAGCACCTTTTAAACCACCCGCATAATACAAAAGCAACGTATGTATACTGATAGTGAGAACCGAAAAATAGTCTAAATACAAGACTTGGTCAAAGAAGTTTTAATACAAATTTTAAGATAAACAAAAAGCTAACTGTAGATCCAGAAATTGAATAAGTCTAATAAACTTGTTACTCAAAACAAATCAGCCGTACTAGGAGTGCTGGGAGGCTCAACCTCAATTATATCCCAGAAAAACTAGCCGGAATACATTTTAAAATGCAAATCTGCTTAAAATGCCAACAACCAGGTTTCATTTTCCTTTTTTTTAACAATGTACTAAAAGTTACTCACCATAGAAACCTGAAAATATCATGGTGCATGCAATAAATATCCACAAAAGGACACGCAATTCAAGGCAGCCTAATTATATTAACCAGCAAGGCAACATACCTGGATACACACTTGACAATTCAAAGTAGCCAGTACTAACCAGCAACATATGTAATCTAAAATTCTTAATGGACCATTGAAATTTGAAAGCATGCGCTGGAGTATATGTTGTTAGGTAGTACGACGTTGTAATCAAATCATACCGAAATCAAATAAAAGCAATACATTTGAATTGTCAAAAAAAAAAAATAACGTACACCATTCTATTTAACAGACCCGAATTGGATCTAAGATATTTTAGAACTAGAACAAAACGAGGATATAGAATTCAGTTCCGAACAGAAAATAATAATTAAAACCTAATTCGATTCAATTGAATCTTAACTCTCATTTGTCCTCAGATCTTAAAATTAAGGTTTTCTCAGTAAAAAATCAATGATGGGTGGCTCTGATACCATTTGTTAGGATTTTCAATAAATACTTTACCCTATAATTAATCTCATGAAATCCTAGATCTAAACATGTAACCCATATTGATTTAATTGAGAACAAAATAGACATTACAAGAGGAACAGGGGTTTCCAACGGCCCGGGCTGTTGGCGGCCGTTGGAAACGCCGTTGGAAGCCGTTGGTCAATCCGTTGGTATACGGATCAACGGCTTCCAACGGCTTCCAACGCAAACGACGCGTGATTTCCAACGGCTTCCAACTGATAAATAAGGACACGTGTATGATGTTTTGAGCAAATAGGCCGTTGGAAGCCATTTGTATGGAATGACCCGTAAGCCGTCGCTGGCCGTTGGTCGCCGTTGGAAATCTGGGTGCTTTTTTTTTGGCAGATTTTAGATTTACCACTACAAGCCACACAACAAATATATAACATTTTGAACTGCTCCATTTCGAGCATATAACTCACAATCTCAACCATATATACACCCAAACACAATACGAAATAAAAAACAAACACAAAACACGTAAATTAACCAATATTTACATAACATTACCACCAAATTTCGCCAAAACAACACCAAACCATCACCATGTCCAAAATAACATAACCATCTCCAAACAACATAACCAACACCATGTCCAAACCGTACCATCACCAAACCATCATAACATCATGTCCAAACCATCATAACAAAATATATACAACTACCATGCATGTAGCAAGCCTCACCAACTCTCAAAACACATCAAAACAAGCTAACCTGATCAACTCTCTCCCCATGAAGATGAAGGTGTCGTACCGTGCTGGACAATGTACTCCGCCAATCGCTGGTTAAGCAACTCCATCTGCTCTTCACGGCGACGATCACGTTCATGAAGCTCTGCAATCTGTGCTTTCAACTGTGCGATTTCTTCCTTTTCCTGAGCCTTCTGATACATCTGCTGAGATGCTGTAATCTGTATATAATTTCAGATTTTCAGTATTTCATAATAGTAGTTCGAATACATTTGAGTTTTTATTATAAATTTTAGTATTACCTCTAGATTTCCATAACCATATCGTCTGTTTCGGGTAGCAGGATCCATGACAACATCAAATATCTTGTCCTCATCTTCCTTGGTCAGCTCAGTCCTCCCTGTAGCTTCCAGTACCTGCGCCCTTTGCTCCTGAAATTTCTCCTGTTAAACAAAAATAAAATAAATTTAGATAACACTACAACAACAACAACAACAAAGCCATATATCCCAAACAAGTTGGGGTTGGCTAGATATGGAACCCAAAATTAAAATAAAATAAAATTAATAATGATGATAATAATATAAATATATATATAAAGGGTTTAAAATAACCAATCAAATAAAAAGTCGTCTGATAAAGGGTTTTTTTAAATAATAATAAGAAGAAGAAGAAGTAAAAATGTTCAATAAAAGTGAAATAAAATTTAAAATAGTAAATAAAAAGTAAAAATGTTCAGCAAACGTAAAATAAAGTCTTTAAATAAAAAAAAAAAAAAAAAAAAAAAAAAAAAAACCACTATGGTTCTGGTACATGGATTGCCAATTTCCATGCACTCCTGTCAACTACCAGCTCTTCCGATAAACTCCAGTTACTTAAATCTCTCTTTATTATCTCCTCCCATGTCATTTTAGGTCGACCTCTACCTCTCTTTGGGCCTTCGGCGCGACCTAGAATTCCAGCACGTACAGGTGCATCGTATGGTCTACGTTGGATATGTCCAAACCATCTCAAGCGGTATTGGACTAACTTCTCTTCAATAGGTGCAACTCCAAGTTTTTCCCGAATATCCTCATTTCTAATCCGATCTCGTCTGGTATGCCCACAGCTCCAACGCAGCATTCGCATCTCTGCTATACTTATCTTCTGGACGTGTTGCCTCTTAGTAGGCCAACATTCTGCACCATATAACATTGCAGGTCTAATTGCTGTCCTATAGAACTTTCCTTTAAGCTTCTGAGGAATCTTCCGATCACAGAGAATGCCAGATGCTAGTCGCCATTTCACCCATCCTGCTTTAATTCTAAAACTAACATCCTTATCAATCTCTCCATCAAACTGCAACATAGATCCTAAGTATCGAAACGATTCCTTCTTGGGTACTACTCTACCGGCCAGGGTAACATCTCCGTCATCTGACCTGACACTGCTAAACTCACACTTCATATACTCTGTTTTAGTTCTGCTAAGCCTGAAACCCTTTGATTCCAAGGTCTCCCTCCACAACTCCAGTTGTCGATTAACCCCTATTCTACTTTCATCAATCAGCACAACATCATCGGCAAAGAGCATACACCAGGGAATCTCCCTTTGTATATCTTTTGTGATTTCATCCATCACTAATGCAAAAATATAGGGGCTCAAAGCCGAACCTTGATGTAACCCTATGTTAATTGGAAAGTCTCTGGTTTCACCATCGCATGCCCTAACACTAGTCACAACCCCCTCGTACATATCCTTAATAAGGGTAATATATTTTGATGGCACTCTCTTCCTTTCTAGCGCCCACCACATAACCCTCCTCGGTACTCTGTCATAAGCTTTCTCCAGGTCAATAAAAACCATGTGGAGATCTTTCTTTTGCTCCCTGTATCTCTCCATAAGTTGCCTAACCAAGAAAATCGCCTCAGTGGTTGACCTTCCCGGCATAAAACCAAATTGATTCCTAGAGACACTTGTCAACCTCCTCAAACGCTGCTCGCAAACTCTCTCCCAAAGCTTCATTGTGTGACTCATAAGCTTAATTCCTCTATAGTTTGTGCAACTTTGAATATCTCCTTTATTCTTGAAGATTGGAACTAAAATGCTTCTCCTCCACTCATCTGGCATTTTGTTTGATTTGAAAATATTGTTGAACAACTTAGTTAGCCATCTTATCCCTGCATCTCCAAAGCATCTCCACACCTCAATAGGAATATCATCAGGCCCTACCGACTTGCCTGATTTCATACGTTTCAACGCCCCCTTTACCTCAGCTTCTTGAAATCTCCGCACAAAATGTCTATTGATGCCATCGGCTAAGTCTTCCAACTCGATCGAAGAGCTATCACTTTCTTCGTTGAAAAGCTTATCAAAGTATTCTCTCCACCTATTCTTTATCTCATCTTCCTTCACCAAAAGTCTATCATTCTCATCCTTAATGCATTTGACCTGATTGAAGTCCCTTGTCCTCCTCTCGCGTAGCCTAGCTATTCTGTAAACGTCTTTTTCGCCCTCCTTTGTACTTAGCCTTTGATACAAATCTTCGTACGCTCGTCCCCTCGCTTCACTCACTGCTCTCTTTGCAGTCTTCTTTGCCACTTTGTACATGTGCATGTTCTCTTCGTTTCTATGACGGTACATGCGTTTGTAGCATTCCTTCTTTTCTTTGATAGCCTTTTGCACCTCGTCATTCCACCACCATGAATCCTTGGGTTCTCGCTTGCTTCCTCTTGTTATCCCAAATACCTCAGTGGCGGCTCTCCGAATGCATGTTGCCATCGCATTCCACATGACATTTGCTTCTCCTTCCACATTCCAAGCTCCTTCTCCCATCACTCTATCTTTAAACACCCGTGAAGCATCTCCTTTGAGTTTCCACCATTTCGTCCTGCTAATCTTTGCTCTCTTATCCTTCACCACCCGAAGACGAAACACGCACACCAACAGCTGGTGTTGTGAGACGACACATTCTCCAGGTATGACCTTGCAATCAACACAATCTCGTTTACTATCTCTTCTAGTTAGGACAAAGTCAATCTGGCTAGCCTGTTGGCCACTACTGAAGGTGATCAGATGTGATTGCCTCTTTCTAAAGAAAGTATTAGCAATCATGAGATCAAAAGAGAGAGCGAAATTCAAAATATCTTCACCCTCTTGGTTCCTACTGCCAAATCCAAAACCACCATGCACTCGCTCAAAACCCCCGCTAGATGAGCCAACATGGCCATTGAAGTCTCCTCCTATAAAAAGTTTCTCGCTACTATGCACATTCCTAACCATGACATCCAAGTCTTCCCAGAACTTCCTTTTGGCTTCTTCACTTAGACCTACCTGTGGGGCATATGCGCTAATGACATTCAAAACTGCCTCGCCAACTACTAGCTTAACTAGGATGATCCTATCCCCTCGTCTTCTGACGTCAACCACATTGTTCTGAAGGTTCTTGTCAATCAATATGCCTACCCCATTCTTGTTACGTACTTCTCCCGTGTACCACAATTTGAAGCCAGTGTTCTCCACCTCCTTCGCCTTCTGACCCACCCATTTAGTCTCTTGAACGCACAAGATGTTAACCCGTCTCCTAATCATAGTATCCACTATCTCTCTTAATTTTCCTGTTAAAGACCCTACATTCCAACTACCTAACCGAACCCTACTATCGTCGACTAGCTTCCTTGCCCCTCGCATCCGCCGAGAAAAATGCGAGGACCCTTGCTCACTTATCACCACACCGGGGCATCGGTGTAGCGCGCCACTAAGAGAATGGCGGCCCAGCCCTTGCATATTTAACACCATATCCGAGCCTCGATATAGCGCGTCGCTAAGAGGGTTACGCCCCAACGATATATCATAAGGTTCCATATCCATAAGAGTGGCTAAGTTTTTACGTTGGCTCGCCAAGCCTATCACAACCCTCCTCCTTTACCCTGGCTTGGGACAGGCTGCATAGAAAACTACACAGGCGGAGTTAACTATTTTATAACACTATTTTAATTAAATTATAAGTCTACTTAACTATTTTATACTTACATATCTCTCATGCGCCTTATCATCATGGTCCCAAGTGTACGAAACTGAGCCTGTGTCGTCAGTCTGAGTCAATGCATGTGTATGCTCGAAAACATCCCAGTACGACACAGGAGCCATGCGTGCTCTCTCCTGAAATAAGCATGCACACATGTAAATTAAAACTTAAACTTAAATCAACTATTAATTTTAACTAGTTATGAATTAAAATTTTAAACTATGCAATTACAAAATATACCAGATCCTCACGAGGATGCTGAAATGACTTGGACCCACCTCGATGCGTAACCGGATTCTTGCTCCTATTAGCTGCATTTCTCTCAGACAAGGCCTATACATTTAAATTTTAAAAAAAATGTCTTAGCCTAAATCACGTACTAGTTGAATAGAATAATTGAAATTAAAAATATGTAGTAAAATTTACCAGAAAGTCCTCATTACTATTCCAATAAGTAGATCATTCCACACTGACTCCCTCACCCAAGACTGCCTTTTCCCACTTGATTTTAAAGTGTTCATTGTTTGTCTGTAATTTGCTGCCACTTTACTGTTCCAGTGGCGCTTAACGAGATCCAAATCCGTCTCCTGGAGATCCACCGCACCCTGCGTTTTTTTTTATAAATAGCATACATATAAAGTTATCAAATAGGAGCATGTACTTAATATAAGAAATGTTATATCATACATGCGTACCAAAAAATCCTGCCAAATGGTCTCCTTAACTAAGTCGGGTATCGAGCTCCAAGTGGGCCAACATGCAGTCATGCGGGCCTGATAAGCACGTTTTGATATCCTCAAAACGGTATTGGACGGCTCCAACTCAAACCCCCTGTGTCAAACGGGAAAAAAATACATGGTTGCTAGAACAACAATTTAAATAATTTATTGTACTTAAATTAAATTTATACTATAAACTTAGTTTTTACCCTTTTGATGTTTCATCAGTATTTGTATTATATGAAAATGGATTTCACTTTTCTAATGTAACATAGAAGCTTGCTTGATCAGAATCATCAGATACATATAAATTCAAATAGGAACTTGTACAGTATTCCAATAGTATGTATACATATATTATACCTGGCACAAAAAACAAAACACAACGTATCACTATTTCCGGAATTCAAGCAATACATAAAGTGGTTTATATTTTGATAGGGTCATAGCGAATGCTACATCCAGCAGCTGCAGATCCACCAGTTGCATGAATGCTGCTTTTGCAGTCTTTCTTGATAGCCTTTATCGCCTTCTCTAGGCATTTCGTGCATGTTTCCACACTTGTTGTCGGTGAAGAAAAACATGATGCCCTCCCAAATATTCTTGGACCTGATATACTCGTTGCTTCATGCTCAAAGTTACCATCAATCGGTGCCTTTTCCTTCAGTTCATTAAGGACAATTTCTACGTTGTTGAAGAATAAGTTTTGTCTTTGATTGTTGAATCTGGTTCTTCTTCCACATTGAGTGAATTTACCATTTACATTCACCAATACTTGGGCAAATATCAAAGCGAACACCAATGTTGCTTTTGCAGATAATAGCTTCATTTCTTTTGCTTCTTCAGAAGTTTTCACTTATATATTCTTCTAGTTTGCTGCAAAAGAATTTATAATGCTGTGTGGTTTTATAGATTTGTGAAGCGACATCTATTTATAGGATCTATATTACGCGTTTGCTTATGTTATGTACTGTGACCTAAAAACGGTTACATATATTTTTGGCTGTTTGCATCTTTTTATTATTATCTTTGGTTGAGAAGACTAATTCATACTTCATATTTACACAGTGCATAGTGCATGAGTAATAATCATTCTACTATTCTAATACACGGTTGTTTCTTGTGGAGCTTCAAATAAAATTATGTTAATTAATTTGTTTTTTCTAGTTTTCCTAACTATTTTGGCTTCTTCATTTTGTTTCTTGTTATGATTGTTGAGATGTTTCTTTATTTGGATGGTGTAGTTGATCTAGTCAACAATTGTACTTGGTCTTAGCTCCTAATTAACTATGTTTTATGTTACATTAAAGTTTGTTCATTTGTATTCATGTTAATTTGGATTTTATACTTATTTGATCGCTACAGTTACATATGGACCTAACAGCTGCAACTTGATTTCGTCTGAATATGTCAATTGGAATGCTGAGTAGGGGATACTCATCGTTACAGAATGTCATCAAACATATAGACACTTCTTTTCATATATTTAGTTATTTACCAATGCTTCATGACCAGGCATTTTGGTTCAAGACATGCATATTATTTGGATACCATGGTCTACCATTTTGGTTACCGATAGATAGCCCCTGGATTTAGCATACACGACATAATTTAGTGATAATTAGCTATGGGATTTCAGGATATATATTTCAGTTTGTAGGGGAATACATCCTGTTACCAACAAATATCCATTCAGTCTCGGCATTGTTAAACCAAAAAAAAGAGCTACCTCATATATATATATATATATATATATATATATATATATATATATATATATATATATATATGTGTGTGTGTGTGTGTGTGTGTGTGTGTGTGTGTGTTTCTTCCTGATCTCAGATTGAAATGGAACGGCTATATCCATGTTACGGTTTCTTGTGTATGGTAATTGTGGAGTGCACAAACAATCGTTAACATTCGATGAAATCGAAAATATAAACCCAAGCAGAACTAAGTCTCAGTGCCCTTTTTAATTCTGGTATCAGCCTATTATTATCATTCAGCATAAAACAACCAAATCTCTTTGCTTTACAACGGCCTTTTATTACCATACGGACATCTCACATCGTAACTGCCTTACACTACCACAACATTGTTATTAGATAGTTATGGTTTTCATGCTTAAAAAGCGAAATAACCATCAATGTTTATTCAGTATTTACTCAATAATGGTTGACAACCTATACAAGTATAACAACAATGCCACAGTCAAGCTGCATCCCCACTCACTATACGTTGCATTACTTTTTCCTGCTAATACCACTACAGCCAATATAAATTTTCCAGTACACGTCTAATTATTCGAAAATCACACATGTTTGCTAAAATTCTAAGTAAAAGAACTTTTAAGTGAATAGTCTTTTAACTTAGAAGTAATAATTTAACCTAAGAACACCTAAAATATGTTGATGTGTCAGTGCCTTAGGAACTCATGTACTCAGCAAGATTCCGAACTAAGAACATGCATTTTCATGCAGTATAATCCAATTATTAGAGCTGTCTCAGACTCTCAAACCTGAATGGCACAACATAGTTGAAACGCATATATTGTAACATGCCAACATGTATAGCATATTATTAGAGAGAAGGCCAGTAAGGTTGTCATTGAGCCTGACATTATAGAATGTATTTGGAAGTATAAAATTAAAACAAAACGTTGTTGAATAAAACCACAAATTCACACTATAACTTAAAAGCTGCTAAACAGCCTGAAAGATTTTTTTGTCAATTTGAATGAATTTTGGATCTAATGGTGTAATTCATGGGCGCATAATCCCACATATTTTAAGAGCATCCAACAGTCCGGGGGTGTGGATTTTCGATTTTTCACATTTGAATTGTTGAAACTGAAGATTCCAACCAATTTTGAAAACAAACGTTTGTTCTACAAATGCATGAGAATCAGACGCTTGTTGCAAAATATAAAAAAAATAAAAGTGGGCTTGAATATATTAAAACATTAAAAGTGGGAAAAGTGCCCGCATGTGTAGGTGGATGGACGCAAGCAGGTTTGAATTATATTACAAGCGGCGGCACGTGTTGGGAAGGGCTGAAATATTGCCAGGTCTGAAATTAATTATAATCCCAGACGTTTGTTTAAGAAACGCTTGGAAACAGACCCCTATTCAACAAACATTTGATTTTATGCGTTTTTTCAACAAACGTCTGAATAGTTTGCAAATTCCAAAACAACTCTCCCGAAATCCGAACAAGCAAAAACATCTACACACCATTGGGACCGTTTTGGGTTTGGATTTCGAAAATTTGGAAATCCCGGCAACAGTTGGAGTTGCTCTAATTGTATGACCAGGATGTTTCTGGCACACTCCTTACCCTTAATTTCCGGGCCTGGAAGAATTATGGAACATAAAATAGGACATACAACTTTCTCAGTTTACACGTTAAATTTTTTTTAATGAATAACAACTCTTCAAATATACATTCCTATTTCAAAACAGTATGGCGTAGTAGACGAACAATTCAACAACACCTTCATCTATGACATTTTGGTGTGTGATCCATATACGATTCATGGCTGAAACCATAATTTTAAAATGATATTAGAAGGCAAACAAAATGATAATAAGATTAGTTCTAATTACTCAAAATATCGATGATCCAATTAGTGCATACATTGAAGCACCTGAGCCATAAATCGCTTCTCAGATATTGATTTATTATTATTATTATTATTATTATTTCTTTCATGTAGTTATTTTAATTTTTTCTTCTTTTATGTTGTATGTAGTTCTTTAATTTCTTTTCTTCTTTGGTGCTTAGTGTCATTCCGTCGAATTATTTACTTTTTTTTTTCACTTCATTTCTGTATAAAGTTTTGCGTTTTTTACTGTCTTGAGGAAGACCAACAATTTTATTAAAAATATTCCAACCAGGTCATCGTCTGGATGGGTCTTATATGGTCGGGATTTTGAAGTGTCGGCCGAGACTTTGACCCTTCATTATAACATAGAACAGCTCCAACAATGCCTGTCTGAATAAAGTGGACAAACCTGTTTGAATACTCATGTTTCTTGCTTATGCATTATCTATGTATACTCAGTAACCATTAGACATGAGTTTCTCATGCGATAACATGAATATTAGATGATGATATGAAGCATGTTTATTACATGAAAATGGATTTCACTCTTCAAATTTAATATAGAAGCATACTTGATAAAATATATATAAATTAAAATGGCAACTAGTTAAATAATGTAGAAATATGACCACGCATACGTGCACAATATTCAAATACTATATCTGTTGGAAATAAATTAAACATGCATTAAATACTGCATGTGTTAATTGCAATATAAATTTCTGATTTGCTTATTTGGTTATATTAGGTAATGTATTATTGTGATCATATCTAGAATTTTCTTTCAATTAGAAAAAGTATGTACAAAATAAGCATCTTGTGTCAATGTAAGAAATCAAGCAAGAAAGCAAAAACAAGAAATAAAATTTGTCTTCCCCAAAATTTCTTTATCTCTAAAATATTTTCTACAAACTGGTATCAGAGCACCAGGTTGAAACTATGACAATTTTATTTCTTTCATCGTTTGTTCTCACAAAAGAAAACTTCGAAGAGTGGAGTAAGGAAAAGAAAGAAGAATTGATCTTCAAAGGATTATGGGAGATTGTTGAGTGTGGCTACGAGTGGCCAAAAGATGTTAAAAATATGACGAAGAAAGAAAGTGAGGCATTTACAAGGTCGAGATGGAAAGACCATCAAGCCCCGTGTTGCTATGTGTGAGAACGTTGATGAAGAAGCTTTCAACCATATTATTGAAGAAAAATCCGCAAAAGATTCATGGAATTTATTAAAAGAGGTGTATGCAACGGATAACACAAAAGCAGAAGAAGAAGATGAAGAGGAGGTCGAAGAGGACGAAGAAGAGGATGAAAACAAAGGAGCTGAAAATGAAGATATTGGAAGTCAAGAAATTAAGGATGAAGACAGTGAAAATGAAAATACAAAGAATAAGAATGTTAAATACGAAGACGAGGAAAATCAAGAAGTTACTGCAGATTTTAATAACAAATCTGATGAAAAAGAACATGAACAAGACAAAGTTGAAGAGAGAAAAAGCAGATGAGGCTATGACTAACGTTACTATTGAAGAAATGGACAACAAAGAAGAAGTAGTGCAAAAGAACAACCCAGTGTTTATCGGAGAGCCTGGAGTTGGAAAGACAGAGTTTAACCAAGGTAAAAGAAGACGTCAAATTGAAACCAAAACAAGATATTGGGTTTGCGAGCAAGGTTGATGAAGCCGAGGAACTGTCAAATGAACTGGTCGCTGCTGCCATTGCTCAAATCGAGGTAGCAAAAGAATCAGAGCTGAAAACTTTAGAAAAATTGGAAGATGCTCATAAGGAGTTGGATGAGAAGAGAGAAGCTTTGAGAATAACAATGGAGAAATCTGGAAAATCACAAGAAGGAAAGTTAGAGGCAGAACAAGATTTAAGAAAGAGAAGAGCTAGCAATGCTGCAAACAGAGGCAATACTAATATTCCTCCTAAAAGTCCTGCTGGAAGCTTTGAAGAACCGAAAAGTTTTATGAACAAAAATACTGAAAATTCAGGGCCTAACGCGAAGATGCACGTGGAACGTAAAGAGGGTAATGTGAATGAGGTGAAGGCACAGAAGAAGTCCACAATTAAGAAAGTCTGTATAATATCATTCTTTTTCTTGCCAAAGCACGTAAGGTATAAAAGAATCAAAATCGAGATATTGCAAACAAGTGATCAGATGACTGATATTTTAACGAAGGCACGAAGCGGACAAGTCTTCAGAAGAAGTGCAGAGAATTTGGGAACAAGAAGCAAGTTTAATTTAGCGGAGACATTGTTGGAAATAAATTAACACATGCAATAAATGAAAAAGCAGAAGAGACTATGACTAACATTACTACTGAAGAAGTGGACAACAAAGAAGAAGTAGTGCAAAAGAACAACTTAGTATTGATCAGAGAGCCTGATGTTGAAAAGACACAGAGTTTAACCAAGGTAAAAGAAGACGTAAAATTGAAACCAAAACAAGATATTGAGTTTGCGAGCAAGGTTGATGAAGCCAAGGAACTGTCAAATGAACTGGTCGCTGCTACCATTGCTCAAATCGAGGTAGCAAAAGAATCTGAGTTGAAAACTTTCGAAAAATTGAAAGAAGCCCACAAGGAGTTGGATGAGAAGAGAGAAGCTTTGATAATAACAATGGAGAAATTTGGAAAATCTCAAGAATGGAAGTTAGAGGCAGAACAAGATTTAAGAAAGTGAAGAGCTAGCAATGCTGCAAAAAGAGGCAATACTAATATTCCTTCTAAAAGTCCTACTGGAAGTTTTGAAGAACCGAGAAGTTTTATGAATGAAAATACTGAAAATTCAGGGCCTAATGCGAAGGTGCATGTGGAACGTAAAGAGGGTAATGTGAATGAGGTGAAGGTACAGAAGAAGTCCACAATTAAGAAAGTCTATATAATATCTTTTTTTTTCTTGCCAAAGCACGTAAGGTATAAAGGAATAAAAGTCGAGATATTGCGAACAAGTGATCAGATAACTGATATTTTGACAAAGGTACAAAGCGGACAAGTCTTCAGAAGAAGTGCAAAGAATTTGAGAACAAGAAGCAAGTTTAATTTAGTGGAGACATTGTTGGAAATAAATTAAACATGCATTAAATATTGCATGTGTTAATTGCAATATTATTACCTGCACTACTACAAAAGTGGACATATTCGACACTATTTTACTATGGCCGTAGATCAAAAAAGCGTTGCAGTAGCCCCTTTTTTCAAATAGGCAACACCAGGGGGGCGTGGCATCCGCGGCCGTTGCATTAGCCATCTAAGGCAACGCTTTAGCACATCTACTGCCACAGAAAGAAAGTGTTGCGTTATAGACGTAATGCAACACTAATTGTATATAATGCAACATTATTCAGCGTTGCTTGAAAATTAGTTAGATCCTGGGTACCAGGTCACGATAGCGGCGGCCACGTCAGCTTTCCACGTCAGCTGTCACCGTGTCACACGACACGTCAGATCTCCACGTCAGCTGCACACGTGTCACATGCCATGTCAGCTGTGGCGTTTACGTGCCACGTGGACTTACTACTATTTTACGTAATGCAACATCACTGTATTATGGAATGCGACACCATTATCTTGAAACACGACATCAGGAAAAAAGCAAATGCAACAGTAAAAGAAGGAAAATACAACGCTTTAATTATAAATTTTGCAATATCAGTTTTTTACATAGAAGAAACACATCCGTTACATTCATCATCACATTCAAACCTTCAATACATACCGCCTTCAATACATCCGATCAAATATATAACACATACGATCAAATACATAATTTAAAAGTAGTAAAAGTGCCAACACATACCACCTTCAATACAAGTGCCAATAAATACGATTAGTGTGCATTCTACAAAGTAGCAATGCCATGAACCAGAAACTGTATCTCTATGTCATTTCAGGTTCTCCACTTGCCGGCTGTATCTACCCTCGTCATTTCAGATCCTGCAATTTGAATTTATAAGTTATTAATTTGATAAGTGCATATGTGCTGTGTGCATGCATCTGTGCATTTGGCCATCTAATTAACTTATAAATCTTAGTGAGTTATGCATACAATTATAATAGTTGACCAATCAGCATTGGTCACTACGTGCCACCTCATCAGAAATAGAATTGAGTATGCTTCGTCTTCTGTGCAAGCATTTCCAGTTCACATATCTTCCTGACACCATCCATTGGGTCCCTCGCACATCCTTTCCAGCGTCAGAACATCATCTCCTCCATATCCCCTAAACCCCAATCTTCGAAATTTTAAAAAGAAACAAAAACAATGGACTCGTCTCTATACATCACAGCCACTGTTATTAAGAACATTGGAATTTCGAAGCTGTGCAAGACGTTCTTAAGGTGGCTCTCAATCATAATTCGTGGCCTATACGGGTAATACACAACAACTCTTTTCTAGTATCATGCCCATCGTACAGAATTTGTGATCATGCCCTAATGTTGAAAGTTTTTACAAAACCTAGTGGTGCTATTTACCTGCAATCATGGTATGATGAAGAATTTGAGCCCTCACCAGCGTTAGAAGTGGAATCATGGGCTAAAGTTGATGTCTTTCCCGAGTTTCTAAAGAGTAATGTTCCTGCTGTTGAAGAAGTAATGAAGCCAATGGGACGTGTGCTTGCAATTGACGACTGTTACTGGTCTCAGTATGACCATACATCTTTCTACCTGAAAATGCAATTTTATGAAGGCATTGGCAATATAAATACTTTTGCTGCTCAAATCAATAACAAGGTTTACTTCATTAAGGTTCAGCGCTGTACCCATGCTCATCCTGGGACAAGGCCTGAACTTCTTTTTGTGAGCAATAGGGAGGAAGAGGTGGTTCCATGTTTGCATCATTACGGATGGGAATGGGAAATGGATTCAGTTGAAAGATTTAATGCAATGATACAAGAAGCTGCTGAGCTAAACCCCCTTGCCAAGCTTATTTCCGGAAGCCGCCCATGACATACATGTTGATGACCAAGCCCCAATGAACCAGAGGAATGATCAGTGGGTAGATATAGAAGTTGATCAGGAATTTGACTGGCCAAACTACCTCACCCCTTGTCCTGATGCTGCGGGTCCATCACATGCGGCTGCTCACTTCGGACCGACTCTCCCACAGCCGCAAAGCCCTAACGAATCAGTTGGAAGTTCCACTGCCCCGTAACCCTGATCTGGTATGAATTGATGCTACTATAATTTCATTTTTTGGATGTGTATATATTAAGTTAACTTTATGATACTTTTGGATGTGGATGTGTATGTTATTTTTTGGATGTGTATGGTATGAACTGATCAATGCTGCCTTATTATACTTGTGCGTGTGTATATACTTGTGCGTGTATGGTATGAACTGATCGATGCTGCCTTATGATACTTGTGCGTGTGTGTATACTTGTGCGTGTATGGTATGAACTAATGTGTATTGTATGGACTGATGCTGCCTTATAATACTTGTGCGTGCGTGTTAGATACGGGTATTTGTATCACAAAACCGCAGTGCGACACATGTATTTGTATCACAAAACATCAAGCATACAGTTGTATGTCATTTTTTGGATGTTTATGGTATGAACTGATGCAAAACTGAGCATATGTTTCCAAAATCGAAACATTGAAATTGGTAGTTTCCAAAATCAAATGGAAAATACCTGTGCGTGTTATAAGATACGGGTGAACGACTCGTCCGGATCGGGAAATTGTTAGCCTCAAGCACATCGCAGTGCAAACACACCGCATTACTACACATGTATATGTATCACAAAACCTCAAGCATACAATTATATGTCAGTGTAAATGAACGCAAAGTGCAAATCACTTTCGACTGTACAGTCCCCATTCCTTAACTAGCTCGATCTCTATAATAAACCAATGTCTTTTTCATGCCAATAACCCGGTTCTCATGGTTTATTGCTGGGTACAATTTTCGAATAAACCTCAACATAATCCCAAATCCCAAATCGATGGTCAAAGCGCAACTAATTACTCATAATCTAATATTTCATCGACTAATCACTCATAAGCGAACGGGTTTCCCTAAGTTTGGGATGTCCAAGCAACTAATTACTCATAAGCGAATGGGTTTTCCAAAGTGTAACAAATGAACTACTTACTAATTACTCATAATCCAATCTATAATAAGCGTAACTAATTCACAGTGCTATACAAACTGAACCTGAGTGGAAAAACTGGCGATGTCAATGCCCTGAGCAATCAAAGCTAGAAAGCATTTCAAAGCTTCAACCTTTTCAGAATAGAATTTGATGTCGAGGAGAGGAGTGATACTGACGTGAATTTAGGTTTAAATTTTTGTCAATAGTAAAAAGGGGGAAAACGATTAGATGATAGAGAAGAAAACAATTTCGTGAAGGGAGAAGATCGCGCCAAAATTTCGTCAAAATAATGCAATGACGTGGATGTCAACGATTGGATGATGGCTATCGTTAAGATCATCAGACCAACAGATGGTTTGAACCATTGGATTAATCTTGCATCTACGGTTGGGGTTTTAATATATTGATAAGGCGGATCGCTGAGCTGGATTATATATATGTAATGCTACGCTTTTAACTGGTGTTGCACGTCAAAACACTAGAATTCCCACCGCAACAGTGCATTCACATATAATGCAACAACATATGAATATTGTTGCAGAAGATCAAAGAAAGCATAGCTTTCGCCATACTTTTCATGCAACGTACACAAATTAGTGTCGAATATGCCCACTTTTGTAGTAGTGCTGATTTCCTGATTTGGTTATATTAGGTAATGTATTATTGTGATCTTATCTAGAATTTTCTTTCAATTAGAAAAAGCATGTATGTAACACCCCGAATTTCTGTTAATACTAATATTCACTAAAAGCAGAATAAATAATCTCAGATATAAGAATTGGGGTAAACGGGCTATGCCGTTGCGTTCGTCTCGGAAAATACGCAGAATAGAGTCCGAAATTTTGTAAATCGGAGTCCGTATGACCCATTTAAGGCCCAAAGAAGTTTTCAGGAAATTCCATATTAAAAACAAATTTAAAATTCAAATTCAGATTTCGAAATTGGAACCAGCGGGGGCCAGGCGGGGAATTTCCCGCCCTAGCCATGTCGACAGGGCTGTCGACAGGCCGGTCGACTTGGGCCAGGCCAAGTCGACTGCCCTGTCGACTTGCCTGTCGACAGAGGGTGTCGGGCCAATTGGCCTGGGTGCACCAGGTCTGGTTTTTCTGGCTGGTTTGGGCTGTGTTCTGGAAACTTCCTAAATCTGACGGACCTAATCTAACCTAGGGCTAATCCTATGGTCTAAAACACACCCTAATCCTATAAATACACCCTAATGCAAGCCTAATCCATACTAAAAATAGAATTGATGCCATCACGCCGCCAAAATCAAACTTAGAGGAGCCTCCACTAGTTTATGAAGAAAGTTGCAAGCTAATCAACCTCTAATCATCATCTTCTTCAAATATAGCAACTAGTTCTACTTCATAAGTTTGCTAATCTTGGTTTTGGTGAGTTTCTATCACTTTAATAACCAATTGCTAAATTAAGTAGATGAGGTATGATGAGATCTATGGTCTTGCTTGTGGATAAATGGGTTTTAAGTCATATGATATGATGTTAGTTTGCTAATCTATGTTTAATGTTAACCCTATGTTTATGCAAGTTAAGTATGTGGGTTTATGCAAGTAAGTATATGGGTTTATGCAAGTTAAGTATATGGGTTTATGCAAGTTGAGTATATGGGTTTATGCAAGTTAAGTATGTGGGTTTATGCAAGTTAAGTGGTGGGTTTTATGCATGCTAAGTATTGGGTTTTATGCATGCTAAGTATTTGATTTTATGCATGCTAAGTGTTTGGTTTTATGCATGCTAAGTATTTGATTTTATGCATGCTAAGTGTTTGGTTTTATGCATGCTAAGTATTTGATTTTATGCATGCTAAGTGTTTGGTTTTATGCATGCTAAGTATTCGATTTTATGCATGCTAAGTGTTTGGTTTTATGCATACATTATGACATGCAAGTTTACCCTTTTTAAATAAGATGCATACATATGCAAGATGACACCTTTGTATGCTATGCATACATATGCATGTTTACCCTATTTATGATGCAAGTCACATATGCAAGTTCACCCTTTGTATAACCTATAAACACTTATGCAAGTTACCTTTATATGACATATGTGTATTCATGCAAGTTGGGTTATTTAATGATGCTAGTTGGGTTTAATATCATGATGCAAGTTGACACCCCTTAAACCCATGTTAACGCTAAAGTATGCTAAGTGAAACCCATGATATTTGTGATGAATCTTCCCTTATAAAAATATGTCATGTTAGCATAGTACGTGGGGAACGATGGGGTTAATATACACTTATAAAATTGTGTAAAAATACCATTAAGTGGATTAACATAATTGGGAATTTACCTATTAAGTTAGGTCTACCCGTATTATGGAATTGGGAATTTACCTATTGAGTTAGGTCTACCCATACTATGGAATTGGGAATTTACCTATTGAGTTAGGTCTACCCATATTCTTGAAAACTTGAATATTAATTAGGGATAATTAATATAAATTATGAGGGTGATTAATTAGGTGTAATTAATCGACTAAGACACGAGGTTGGACTCAGTTGTAGCGTAAAACTGCCCGGACCCAACTGGCTTAACCAGTTGCTACAAATGTTAGCCCAATGTGAGAGGTCTTAGGCACAAACTAAATACGTGATTAATGTAAAGACACGAGGTTAGACTCGGTTATGACATAAGGCTGCCCGGACCCAACCGGCTTAACCAGCGGTCATAAAAGATAGTATAATGTGAGAGGTCTTTATGAGGATCACGGTCTTAATTAATTAAGAAACACTTAACCATATTAGCATGTAGATGGACATGAGGGGTTAAGTGGGTGCCTTGGGGGGGCATGAGGAAATCTAGTGGGTGCCTTGTGAGGCAATTGAAATACGATTAGATGACTTAACCAAATTTTAAACATGTAAGTGGACATGATAACTAAATGGGTTAAGTGGGATACACTAGATAGAGAGACAAGTTTAGGTGGGTAGCTTGTGGGGGCCCATTACAACCGGTATCCCATACGTATCTTTGTGAGCTCGGCCCATGCCGAGGACGGGACACGCGTACTGGGTTTGTCTATAAGAGGCCAAAACGGGTTAGCGGTGGCAACGCAAGTCCAACGGGTTTCATATGCGTGTGTGGGCCCGGGCTGGTAGCTAAGACGTTGTTGCATCGTGTAGGTATAAACCATGCATCAGTGTTGTTATCAGGTTGCCACTTTGGGGAATGATACACCCCACTGTGGGACCAGCACGGATATCTACGTTAGGGAGCCGATCAAATGGGAGTAGTGGGTACACCTAGTGGAGATAGGGGCAGACGGCACCTATGTAGTCAGCTTGGGGTACACGGGACTACTGTTAAGATTACTAAGTACACTTAGTGGGATCAACCTTTAATTAGGAATGACTGGTGTGGTGCAGTTTAGTAATTACCCTTGGGTGGGTAGATGCGTCTTCACGGATATCTTAGTTTATCCTAAGTCTAGTGGGCTGCTTAGTGTAGCCATTCATCCCCAGTCGTTACCGTATATCAACTTATGTCTTCTCCGGTTACTTTAATGATTGTATTGTTAAAGTTATAGGACTCACTCAGACTTATGTCTGACCCCGTTGTTTTTATCTTTTTTTTCCAACCCTCAGGTTCTCAGAGTGGGTCCAGCACGAGTGGGCTTTGATCAGGCTGCTTTTATTACTCTCTTGGAGCTTGGACACTAGATGTAGAGTTCATCTTACCCTTTTCTTTTATAGCTATCAGTTCATGTATTGGGATTATGTATTTTTATTTATCAGGATGGATATTTTGTACTTGACTCTTATTATGGTTTGTAATGTAACCAAACATGTTTTACTTTCCGCTGCAATTGAAATGATGTTTTAGATTTTCAAGTATTACTTATATCTGTCTTGCTGTAATTCTCTGTTCTATATTCACTATAAATACTCCCCCGATGTTATGGCATTCCCCCAGCGAGTGACCATAGCGGGAGTGGGGTGTTACACGTGGTATCAGAGCAAAGGTTACCGGAACAGATAAAATTTTTAGAAAACTATTTTTCTAAAAACATTTTTGGAAGAGATATTTTCAAAAACATGTCTTTAAAGAGAAAAGTTTTTGAAAGAAAAGCATAATCCCCAATAGCCACATCTTTATCTTTCTAATTCTCCATTTTGAATCTTTCCTTTTTCGTTTCAGCATGGCTGAGGATCTTAACTTTCCGGAGGGTGTGACGATACCAGTATGTTATAGGAGATTGATGGAGGCTATGGCCACCACTGCGGGTCCAGCAAATGTTCCTCCACCAACCGTAGCACCCGATCTTCCTCCTCCCCCTCCTCCTCGCACAGATACTTTTGCTAAGACTTGTAAGGAATTTAAAGCTATGGGAGGGAAACCTTTTCAAGGATCTGAAACTTTTGTGGAGGCTAGAGATTGGCTTAAGGAGGTGGAAGAGTTGATGGATATCTTTGAGATGGAAGAAGGAAAGAAAGTCAAGTTAGCTGCTTGGTTAATGAAGGGAGAGGCCTCATTCTGGTGGGAGGTCACTAATGGAGAACGCCCCGTTGAATCTTGGGCGGATTTTAGACAAAGATTTGTGGCAAAGTTTCTCTCAAGGGCGGAGGAAAACTTGTATATGGAAAGATTCTTGACTCTAAAGCAAGGAAATATCTCAGTGAAGGAATATGTCAACAAGTTTAATCAATTGGCAAGGTTTGGCCTAGACATGGTGAATACATCAGAGAAGAAGGCTTTGAGGTTCGTGAAAGGCTTGAATGAACCGATGCATGGATTGGCTATGACTCATATCCCTATGGGGGCCACCTTTGAGAAGCTAGTTGACATGGCACTCATGCATGAAGAAGAGAAGGGTCCCAATGCTAATAAGGCACCCGAGAAGAAGGGAGATCAAAAGAGACCTCAGCAACAACAGCAAAACAAAGGTGGGAAAGGCAACGGTGGCAAGGCGAAGAAGAAGTGTTTCAATTGTGGGACACCTGGCCACCTAAGCAAGGAGTGTCGCAAGAAGAAGAAGACTGGCTGCTTCCACTGTGGCGAAGCAGGACATCTAGTGAAAGACTGTCCTAAGAAAGGGCAAAGGACGGGGTCTACCTCGGGAGGACAGGTGCAAGCTCTTGTGGCACCAGCTCAGGCAAGGGGGCAATTTCAGGCTCTAGCAGCTCCACCGATTCGAGAAAGAGGTAGAACTATTTCCGTGGAAAGTCTAGTTTTTCTGTTTGATCATCCTTTCCGTACTTTATTTGACTCTGGCGCATCGCATTCGTTTATCTCATCATCATTAGTTGAGTCGCTGCACTTAGACACCAGTCTGGTAGATGATCCCTTGGTTGTTTCAAACCCAATTGGGGGCTCCGCTTATTTGTCCATGATATGTTTGGGTTTGAAGATTTCTATACTTAGCATTGAGTTTAGATGTGATGCTTTTGTTTTGGGCTTCACGGGCTATGGGTTGATTTTGGGCATGGACTGGTTATCCAGTAATGGTGCCGTTCTAGATTGCGAAAGGAGAGTTGTTAGGCTCATGACCCGCTTGGGTAACACTCTCGAGATCTCTTGTAATCCCATGGATTCGGTTATGCTAAGTTATCTTGAATCGCTTGACGCTTCGGTCGAAAGTTTGCAATCTGTTAAAGTGGTCCGGGAATTCTCGGATGTGTTTGAGGAGGTGAAGGGCTTACCTCCAAAGCGGGAGATTGACTTCCGAATATATCTGGTGGACAATGCTAAACCTGTATCTTTACTAGTGCGCCACATGGCTCCTCGTGAGTGGAGGGAACTCCATAAGCAAGTAGGGGAGTTGCTTGAGAAGGGGTTCATAAGACGAAGTATATCGGAGTGGGGTGCTCCAGTAGTTTTTGCTACGAAGGCGGATGGGTCCCTCAGACTTTGTGTAGACTATAGAGAACTCAACAAGCTCACAAATAAGAATAGACACCCATTGCCGAGGATTGATGATCTTGTCGATCAGTTGGTTGGCGCTTCAGTATTTTCTCAGTTGGACTTAGCCACGGGGTTTCATCAGTTGAGGGTGGCTGAGGATAGCATAGACAAGACTGCCTTTAGGACTCCGGATGGTTTCTATGAGTGGCTGGTGATGCCATTTGGGTTGACGAATGCCCCTGCATTCTTTTTTGATTTGATGAGTAGGGTGTTCAAGGAGTTCCTTAATAAGTTCGTGGTGGTCTTTGTGGATGATATCTTAGTATTTTCTAAGAGTGAAGAAGAGCATGCCCTACATCTTGGGGAGGTGTTGGAGACTCTTCGAGTACATAGCCTTAAGGCTAAATTCTCAAAATGTCACTTCTGGAGGAAGGAAGTGCGGTTCTAGGGGCACGTGGTCTCCAGGGAAGGGATAGCTGTGGATCCCGCAAAGGTAGTATCAATTCAAGATTGGAAGGTTCCTAGAAATGCTACCGAAGTAAGAAGTTTCTTGGGGTTGGCGGGTTACTATAGGAGTTTATCAAAGACTTCGCGAAGATATCAGCCCCATTAACCCGCTTAACGAAGAAGAATCTTGTTTTCACATGGGACGTAGATTGTGATGATGCGTTCCGACGGTTAAAGAGAGCTTTAACCACTGCTCCAGTTTTAGTGTTGCCAGATGGGAGTAAGCCATTTGTTGTCTATACCGATGCTTGTGGGACAGGACTGGGCGCAGTCTTAATGCAAGAGGGAAGGGTAATAGCCTATGGTGGAAGGCAGTTGAGGGCACATGAGAAAAATTACCCTACCCATGATTTAGAGTTGGCCGCTATTGTTTTTGCGCTTAAGATTTGGCGCCATTATCTTCTTGGTGAGAGATTTGAATTGTTCACTGACCACAAATCATTGAAGTACTTGTTTTCTCAGAAGGATTTGAATTTGAGACAACAAAGGTGGATGGAGTTCTTAGCATCCTATGATTTCGAGATAGCGTATACCCCTGGCAAGGGTAACGTGGTGGCAGACGCCTTGAGCAGAAAAAGGTTGTCCTTGAGTCCATTGTTCATGGAACAACGAAGCTTGGAATTTATCTCGATGTTTGATTTCAGACCTTCCATTGACTATATACCCGGTTTGCTAGCATCCTTGGAGGTCAGACCTACTCTTTTGGGGCGGATTGGAGAAGCACAGAGGGACGACCCACAGTTGGTTGAGTTGGTAGAGAAGCTCATAAGGGGGGAGTCGTCCAGCCATTTGAGTAGGTACACCCTAGACGATAGGGGGTGCTTGCATAGAGATGGTAGACTTTGTGTACCGCAAGACGAGGGTTTGAGGAAGGCTATTCTTGATGATGCACACCGTTCTAGGATGACCATTCATCCCGGTGGGGACAAGATGTACCAAGACATGAAGCGGGTTTTCTTCTGGGCCGGTATGAAGAAAGATGTGGCCGAGTATGTTGCTCGATGCTTGGTGTGCCAACAGGTGAAAGCGGAGCAAAAGAAACCAGGTGGGTTGCTTCACCCATTGGAAGTTCCGCAATGGAAGTGGGATAGCGTCTCGATGGATTTTATTGACGGGTTACCCAGATCGAGAAAGGGTAATACGGGAATTTGGGTTGTAGTAGACAGACTTACTAAAAGCGCCCATTTCATACATGTGAAGAGCAAGAGGACTGCTCCATGGCTAGCTTCAGTATATCTTCGAGAGATAGTTCGATTGCATGGGGTACCCTCTAGCATAGTGAGTGATCGAGATCCTATCTTCACTAGCGAGTTCTGGAAAAGTTTGCAAGAAGCAGTGGGGACTCAATTATGTCTGAGCACCGCATATCATCCTCAGACGGACGGCCAGACTGAGAGGGTGAATCGTGTCCTAGAAGACCTTTTGAGGCTTTGTATCTTAGATTTTGGAGGTACATGGGAAGAGCATATTCCATTGGTGGAGTTCGCATATAATAACAGCTTTTAGTCCAGTATTGGTATGGCTCCTTTCGAAGCTCTTTATGGGAGGCCTTGTCGATCACCTACATGTTGGTGGGAATCTACGGATAGGATCTTACTTGGGCCTGATATGGTTAGGGAAACTTCTGAGAAGGTTGATTTGATTCGAAGAAGGATGAAAGCGGCGCAAGATAGGCAAAAATCCTATGCGGACAAGAGGAGGACGGATCTTGAGTTTGAAGTTGGGGACATGGTCTTTGTCAAAGTGTCTCCGTTACGAAATGTGGTTCGCTTTGGATCTGTTGGGAAGTTAGCACCAAGGTTCGTAGGGCCGTTTCCTATTAAGGAAAGGATTGGACGGATGGCATATAGAGTGGAGTTGCCCGACAGACTTAGTGGTGTACATGATGTATTCCATGTGTCACATTTGAGGAAGTGCCTACATGAGACCGCAGAGGTGGTAGAGCCGAGCTTGCTTAGAGAAGCGGAAGTAGAGCGTGATGCGACTATTCGACGAGCTCCTACTCGCATCCTTGGGTCAGAGACTAGGAAATTGAGGAATCGAGAGGTTCAACTAGTCAAAGTACAATGGGGAGAAGATGAGGGCAACGCTGCTTGGGAGACAGAAGCGAAGATGCGTTCATTATACCCATTCCTTTTTGAGGGTATGTCTTTTAACTTCTCCTTTATCGTTTGTCTAGTACTTATCTTATCTTTAGTATGTCCTCTCGTTAGTACTTTTGACCTTTAGATAGGGTAAACTTATGGTTGAAACATGTGTTTGAGACATGTTATGATTGATGGATGCAAGTGGATGCAAGTGTTTGCTAGTGGTTGCTCGTGGATGCATATACACACACTTTAGACACTAGATCGGCTCAGTCACTTCATATTGCATATTGCATATAATTGGTTGTAGATAGCTATATTTATGGATGTATAATGGTTGAATTATCATATGGATGATGCATTTTGGTGAATGATTGTGCACTCATATAGATACAGTATGTGTCGATAGGGTTCTCTCGCATACATATTGGATACATGGCACTAACATGGTTTGCATATGTTCATACAATAGATAGGGAACATATACACACACTTTTTGCATATGCTCATACATCATTAGAAATTGTTTTAAGGACAATGGATGCCCGTGTTTGATGGATTGAGTAGATGGTTATTTGGATGGTAGGATATGCATTCTCCTTAGCTTAGAGATTTCGGGGACGAAATCCTTTAAGGAGGGGAGAATGTAACACCCCGAATTTCTGTTAATACTAATATTCACTAAAAGCAGAATAAATAATCTCAGATATAAGAATTGGGGGAAACGGGCTATGCCGTTGCGTTCGTCTCAGAAAAATACGCAAAATAGAGTCCGAAATTTTGTAAATCGGAGTCCGTATGACCCATTTAAGGCCCAAAGAAGTTTTCAGGAAATTCCATATTAAATACAGATTTAAAATTCAAATTCAGATTTCGAAATTGGAACCAGCGGGGGCCAGGCGGGGAATTTCCCGCCCTAGCCATGTCGACAGGGCTGTCGACAAGCCTGTCGACTTGGGCCAAGCCAAGTCGACTGCCCTGTCGACTTGCCTGTCGACATAGGGTGTCGGGCCAATTGGCCTGGGTGCACCAGGTCTGGTTTTTCTGGCTGGTTTGGGCTGTGTTCTGGAAACTTCCTAAATCTGACGGACCTAATCTAACCTAGGGCTAATCCTATGGTCTAAAACACACCATAATCCTATAAATACACCCTAATGCAAGCCTAATCCATACTAAAAATAGAATTGATGCCATCATGCCTCCAAAATCAAACTTAGAGGAGCCTCCACTAGTTTATGAAGAAAGTTGCAAGCTAATCAACCTCTAATCATCATCTTCTTCAAATATAGCAACTAGTTCTACTTCATAAGTTTGCTAATCTTGGTTTTGGTGAGTTTCTATCACTTTAATAACCAATTGCTAAATTAAGTAGATGAGGTATGATGAGATCTATGGTCTTGCTTGTGGATAAATGGGTTTTAAGTCATATGATATGATGTTAGTTTGCTAATCTATGTTTAATGTTAACCCTATGTTTATGCAAGTTAAGTATGTTGGTTTATGCAAGTAAGTATATGGGTTTATGCAAGTTAAGTATATGGGTTTATGCAAGTTGAGTATATGGGTTTATGCAAGTTAAGTATGTGGGTTTATGCAAGTTAAGTGGTGGGTTTTATGCATGCTAAGTATTGGGTTTTATGCATGCTAAGTATTTGATTTTATGCATGCTAAGTGTTTGGTTTTATACATGCTAAGTATTTGATTTTATGCATGCTAAGTGTTTGGTTTTATGCATGCTAAGTATTTGATTTTATGCATGCTAAGTGTTTGGTTTTATGCATACATTATGACATGCAAGTTTACCCTTTTTAAATAAGATGCATACATATGCAAGATGACACCTTTGTATGCTATGCATACTTATGCATGTTTACCCTATTTATGATGCAAGTCACATATGCAAGTTGACCCTTTGTATAACCTATAAACACTTATGCAAGTTACCTTTATATGACATATGTGTATTCATGCAAGTTGGGTTATTTAATGATGCTAGTTGGGTTTAATATCATGATGCAAGTTGACACCCCTTAAACCCATGTTAACGCTAAAGTATGCTAAGTGAAACCCATGATATTTGTGATGAATCTTCCCTTATAAAAATATGTCATGTTAGCATAGTACGTGGGGAACGATGGGGTTAATATACACTTAATAAAATTGTGTAAAAATACCATTAAGTGGATTAACATAATTGTGAATTTACCTATTAAGTTAGGTCTACCCGTATTATGGAATTCGGAATTTACCTATTGAGTTAGGTCTACCCATACTATGGAATTGGGAATTTACCTATTGAGTTAGGTCTACCCATATTCTTGAAAACTTGAATATTAATTAGGGATAATTAATATAAATTATGAGGGTGATTAATTAGGTGTAATTAATCGACTAAGACACGAGGTTGGACTCAGTTGTAGCGTAAAACTGCCCGGACCCAACCGGCTTAACCAGTTGCTACAAATGTTAGCCCAATGTGAGAGGTCTTAGGCACAAACTAAATACGTGATTAATGTAAAGACACGAGGTTAGACTCGGTTATGACATAAGGCTGCCCGGACCCAACCGGCTTAACCAGCGGTCATAAAAGATAGTATAATGTGAGAGGTCTTTATGGGGATCACGGTCATAATTAATTAAGAAACACTTAACCATATTAGCATGTAGATGGACATGAGGGGTTAAGTGGGTGCCTTGGGGGGGCATGAGGAAATCTAGTGGGTGCCTTATGTGGCAATTGAAATACGATTAGATGACTTAACCAAATTTTAAACATGTAAGTGGACATGATAACTAAATGGGTTAAGTGGGATACAATAGATAGAGAGACATGCTTAGGTGGGTAGCTTGTGGGGGCCCATTACAACCGGTATCCCATACGTATCTTTGTGAGCTCGGCCCATGCCGAGGACGGGACATGCGTACTGGGTTTGTCTATAAGAGGCCAAAACGGGTTAGCGGTGGCAACGCAAGTCCAACGGGTTTCATATGCGTGTGTGGGCCCGGGCTGGTAGCTAAGACGTTGTTGCATCGTGTAGGTATAAACCGTGCATCAGTGTTGTTATCAGGTTGCCACTTTGGGGAATGATACACCCCACTGTGGGACCAGCACGGATATCTACGTTAGGGAGCCGATCAAATGGGAGTAGTGGGTACACCTAGTGGAGATAGGGGCAGATGGCACCTATGTAGTCAGCTAGGGGTACACGGGACTACTGTTAAGATTACTAAGTACACTTAGTGGGATCAACCTTTAATTAGGAATGACTGGTGTGGTGCAGTTTAGTAATTACCCTTGGGTGGGTAGATGCGTCTTCACGGATATCTTAGTTTATCCTAAGTCTAGTGGGCTGCTTAGTGTAGCCATTCATCCCCAGTCGTTACCGTATATCAACTTATGTCTTCTCTGGTTACTTTAATGATTGTATTGTTAAGGTTATAGGACTCGCTCAGACTTATGTCTGACCCCGTTGTTTTTATCTTTTTTTTTCCAACCCTCAGGTTCTCAGAGTGGGCCCAGCACGAGTGGGCTTTGATCAGGCTGCTTTTATTACTCTCTTGGAGCTTGGACACTAGATGTAGAGTTCATCTTACCCTTTTCTTTTACAGCTATCAGTTCATGTATTGGGATTATGTATTTTTATTTATCAGGATGGATATTTTGTACTTGACTCTTATTATGGTTTGTAATGTAACCAAACATGTTTTACTTTCCGCTGCAATTGAAATGATGTTTTAGATTTTCAAGTATTACTTATATCTGTCTTGCTGTAATTTCTCTGTTCTATATTCACTATAAATACTCCACCGATGTTATGGCATTCCCCCAGCGAGTGACCATAGCGGGAGTGGGGTGTTACAATGTATAAAAGAAGCATCTTGTGTCAATGTAACAAATCAAGCAAGAAAGCAAAAACAAGAAATAAAATTTGTCTTCCCCAGAATCTCTTTATCTCTTTCTCTCGAAAATATTTTCTACAATATCACCATTCTTATATTATAACATAAATTTTTACCAACGATGCTTGTCTGAATAGAGTGAACAAACATAGTGCTTGTAAAAACAACAGTAACAAAACATCTCACCTCCTATTCTCATACATATAATATATCTTGCACAAAAGATGAAACACTACCCATCACTATTTCCAGAAATCCCCGCAATACATAAAGTGGTTTATATTTTGACATTTTCATAGCGAATGCTGCATCCAGTAGCTGCAGATCCACCAGTCACACGAATGCTGTTTTTGCAGTCTTTCTTGATAGCCTTTATCGCCTTCTCTAGGCATTTCGTGCATGCACTTGCTGTCAGGGAAGAAAAACATGATGCCCTCCCAAATATTCTAGGACCTGAAATACTCTTTGTTTCATGCTCAAAGTTACCATAAATTGGTGTCTTTTCCTTCAGTTCATTAAGGACAATTTCTACATTGTTGATGAATAAGTTTTGTTTTTGATTGTTGAATCTGGTTCTTCTTCCACATTGAGTGAATTTACCATTTACATTCACCAATACTTGGGCAAATACCAAAGCGAACACCAATGTTGCTTTTGCAGATTGTAACTTCATTTCTTTTGCTTCTTCAGAAGTTTTAGCTTATATGTAAATTCTAGTTTGCTGCAAAAAAATTGTAATGCTGTGTGGTCTTATAGAGTAGTGAAGCTACTTCTATTTATAGCTATAATACGCGTTTGCTTATGATATGTGATCTAGAATGGTTATATATGTTTTTGGCTGTTTGCATCTTTTTGTTATTATTTTTGGTTGCGAAGACCGATTCATACTTCATATTTATACAGTGCATATATAGTGCATGATTAAGAACCCTTCCACTATTCTAATACACGTTTCTTTCTTGTGGAGTTTCGAATAAACTTATGTTAATTAATATATTTTTTCTAGTTTTCCTAAGTATTTTGGCTTCTTCATTTTGTTTCTTGTCATAATTGTTAGGATGTTTTTCTATTTGATTTCTCGGATGGTGTAGTTGAATTAGTCAACAGTTATACTTAGTCTTAGCTCCTAATTAATATTATGTTTTATGTTAAATTAAAGTTTGTTCTTTTGTATTCATGTCAATTAGGATTTTGTAGTCGTTTGAATATACGTCTACTGGAAGGCTGAGGAGGATACTTATCCATACAGAAAGTCATCAAACATATATATTGACACTTCGCTTCATATATATATATATATATATATATATATATATATATATATATACATATACATATACATATATATACATATACATATACATATACATATACATATACATATACATACATATATGCTTCAACTAAGTAGTCGTTTGAATACAACAATGTCCATTTTCACTTATCTAATATATTTCTAGAATCATAAAAAAGAATAATATAGTTCGATAATGGCATTCACAACGTGAATTGACCTGATTTCTTTTATTCCGCTTCACCCATCCACCTCGCCCTCTCCATCTCGCCCATGCCCCGCCGCTCCACGTCCCCTCCTACCAACCTCTCTCACTCACGCACGAGATCTGAACGAGCCTTCAGATCTGTTCCTTCATTTCCAGATCTAAGCAGTGTAGTAATTCACTGGCTATCCCCTTAGTTGTCTTGCTTACTGAAGCCTCGATGGCCACACGTCCGCTCTCAGGTCTTGATAGAGGCACGGAGTCCTCTGCGTTGTCCCCCATATTAGCAGCTGCTGTCGAACATAACTGGAAACAATCTACCGGTACGACAAATGTAAACAACTTGGGTGACAGCGCGACTAGAAATGTGGATGGAGCAGTTAATGATAAGGAATTGATTGATGGAGGAATAGGTGAAAGTACTGAGAAACCAAAAGGAGCGACATGCTCTCAAGATGCTCGACGAAAAGCCACTGAAGAATCAACACATGTACATCTGAATGCTGACGCTGCTGCAGCGATAGATACTGCGCCAAAGTGCTGGTGCTCGCTATTTTCGAGCCTTCCCAAGATAGCAGGAGACTACGAACCACAAGAAAAAATTTCAACTTCAGTTGTCAATGGACGCAATGTAATGCCGAGTGCAGTGCACCGCATAGGTGAAGAATATTGGTCCGACCATCTTGTTGAATTTTTCCTAGGCAGTACCCCCCCTTATCAAGTTGTGCGTGAGAGCTGCAATCGTTATTGGAGAATGAGAGGTAAATTGTATGTTCAATTCTTTGACTCTATGTTTTATCTCAAATTCTCCAATCCTAGTGACAAATTGAGTGTCCTTGAGCGTGATCCCCTTGTGATTGATGGCCAGCCTTTCATTATCACTCCTTGGAGTGTCACGGTTGGCAAGGCTAGAGAGCAGATACTGTCCATCCCAGTGTGGGCCACATTCACTAACATTCCTTCAGTTCTCCAACCTTTGATCGGATTAGACTGGTTAACTAGTTTAGTGGGCAAGCTCCATTGTTTTGACTCTAATACAGTTGCTAGAAAAAGTCTTAAGTATGCTAGAGCTCTCATTGAAATTTCTCCTACGAAGCCACTTCCGAACAAGCTTTGCGTGACACTGGTTGAAGGATTTGATGTTGATGTAGATGTCCAATATAGTTGGTGCCCGGACATATGTTCAAGGTGTAAGTCCTTTGGACATACATTGGATACATGCACTGCTACAACCTTTGTTGCCAAGTCGCCACTTCGTAAGCCTCACCGACAATGGGTTCCTAAGATGAAGACAACCTCAACTTCCCCTACTACAATTGCCCCTGGTCCCGTTGATATTTCAGTGCCACCTGATGCCTCTTGTGAACCTAAACCCACGCCTACAGACATTCCCAGTATAGATGATGATATTGTGTACAATGAGGAAACTTTCCTTTGGAGTAAAGATGAGAAAACTTGGGTCCACGGTAAGACTGAAATGCGTCATCGTCCGGGTACAAATAACTATTACATTTACGTTGGGGAAGATGGGGAATCTAGATATCTAATGTATCATATTGTCGGTAATGAGATGATTTTAGCAACTGAGGGTATGGATGGTCTTAACAATGTGAAAATATTGAGTGATGCTACATGGGATAGACGATATCTATACGGCCCGAACTCTCCACACTTCGTTGTGGACCTGGTGTCACACTTCACTGACATCAGGCTGGAAGCTCCACCATGTGATGCTGATGGAGACCAGTCTCTCAATCAGCGCATAGTAGTCTAGGCTAAGCTGCTTAGCTCCTGTATTTCATCTTTATGTAAGTGGTGGACGGACCACCTTAAAAACCTATAGCTGATTGTTAACTACAATCACCTGAACTTCATGTATTTTATTATTAGTTATAATAAAAGGTGTTTGCGGTCACCTTAAAAACCGGTCGGCTTTGCCAAAAAAAAAAAAGTAGTCGTTTGAATATACGTCTACTGAAATGCTGAGGAGGATACTTATCCATACAGAAAGTCATCAAACATATATATTGACACTTCGCTTCATATATATACATATATATATATACATATATATATATATATATATATATGCTTCAACTAAGTAACTGTTCAAGACATGCATATTATTTGGATACCCTGGTCTATCGTTTTGGTTACCGAAATATAGCTGTTGGATTTAGCATACAAAAAACAATTTAGTGATATTTAGCTATTGGATTTCAGGATAGATATTTCAGTTTGTAGGGAATTCATTTTCTTACCGACAGATGTCCATTTCAGTCTCAGCATTGTTTAACAAAAAGAGAGCTACAGTATAAAAGAAATTTTATTCTTGTTGATCTCAGATTGAAATCAAACGGTTATATCCATGTTGTAACATGGATGCAAAGGTAAAATTTTCTTTTGCTGTAGTCTGGTATCCGATTGATCAGGACAAAGCTGCTAATCAACAAATTAATTTATACAAAAACAAGGCTGGGTTCATACACTACAAGAAACGGCTCAAATGGCGACGGCAAAAAACCGTCGACGGCCGTCGCTAGCCATCGTCAACCGTCGTAATAAGCCGTCACAAATAATGTGGACGCCAATTATATAGCGTCGGCCATGGCGACGGCTGTGGACACCAAATTAGCGACGGCTAGCGACAGCAAAACTGCCACGTGGACCAACGGTTATAATTCAAACAAACGGTTATAAGCCGTCACAAACCGTCACCATTGGGCCCTAACAGGCCGTCGCTAACCGTCACTATACCCAACAAATAAATCGTCGCAAGCCGTCGCTATTCGTGACAAAACTGGGTGAAAAACCCTCACAAGCCGTCGTCAACCGTCATCCCATGTGACCAAAAAACCGTCACCAGCCGTCGCTAGCCGTCGCCAAACTGTAACTTTTTTTATATATTTCAGCAGCTAACAAGCCATCAAACCACACAAACTCGAAACGCAGTTCAACTGCAACTCATATACACTCAATTTCACATTCCATCCACTCAATTTCACATTCAATCACCTCATCAACACTATAAATCAACACATACCATCAAAACGTCCAAAAAACAAAGATATAAACGATAAACTAGCAAAAAACCACCAACACAACAAACCATGTCAACAATACCATCAAACAAACAAACCATGTCGCCACAAAATACCACAAACAAACCATTTCTCCCCAAAATACCACAAACAAACCATGTCCATCACCAACAACTAGTTGTATTTACAAAACATGTAAAAAAAAAAATGAGTACTAACCTACTCATCATCACTCTCACCGTCCTCCTCGTCTCCATCGTCCTCATCGTCCTCCTCCACGGGCTGACTCGGAGGCATCACACCATGCTGCTGAAGATATGCAGCAATCCGCGCATCCAACACGGTCTCCAGCCTGTTCTTCTGAAAATCTTCCAGGGCTGCAACCTGTTGTCGAAACATGTGGATCTCCTCCTCATCCTGACGCCTCGTATAAGAGGCCTGAGTCCCCGCTATCTGTAATTATATTAAAAAAGTTAGAAACCATTGTCAAAAGTTTTTTTTATATACTATACATGCTTTATACAATTATTGTAATAGAGTTGTCGATATAAAATGCACACCAATTAATTGAACCAATTTGTAGTAATTACTCATGTCAGTAATAGCACTTGAGTATGTTTAAATGCTTTAATAAAACGCTTTACCTCAATGTTCCCGAAGCCGTAGCGTCTACCCCTAGTAGGAGGGTCAATGATTCTGTTCCAGATGCGATTGCACTCCTCCACGTCTGGCTCTTGACCCAACTGCGTCGGTCGAGCATCTAAGGTCGCCCTGTATTTGTCCTGCAATAGCGGACAATTACGGAATATATTAATTACTCAATTCAAAATAACAATGTGAGATACAAATTATTACAAATGCTAACCATCGTCTTGCAGGACTTAGGGTCCGACCAGGTATATGAAGTGTTACCCTCCTCATCTGTCCACTCGACGGCATGAGTCTGTGTAAATATCTCAGCAAATGTAGGCTCCCGCTGGAGAGTCGACATCTGAAATGATAAAATATATATTTGTCAGTACGATTTTAAAAGTTTAGAACTATTTGTATATGTGATTTATCGTTCGTACCAATTCGTGACGATGCTGGGAGAACGACTTAGACCCAGCCCGATGCAAAGCAGGATTTTTGAGCCTATTTTCTCGGTTTCGCTCTGAATGCTCCTGTATATTTAATTATATGATTAATTGATTGATATGCAAAATAAAATTTTAAAATAAGCTTAATTAATTTACCCTCGCAGCTTCCGTGGCCCACAATTTCTGGAAATTGCCGTAGACCTCCTCGCTCATCCACGGAGGCCTCTTTGTCGCTTTTTTTGCCTTGTATATATTGCCTGAATAATTTTTCCTCATCTTCTGGTTCCATGCGGTGAGGAAAACATCCATATCTTCGTCCCGGACCCGTACAGCATACTATAAATTACCAAAAAATTGTATTACATATTTCATATAATTTTGCAAATGAGAAATAAATTTATACTTACAAGAACCTCCGCGAGGATGACATTCCTAATCTGCACAGGAATATCGTCCCAGTGAGGCCACGCCTCTGTCCACCTAGCGACGTATGCTTGTCTAGACACACGTAAAACAACCTCTCCTGGAATAATATCAAATCCCCTGCAGAAAGTACGATATTAGCATGCATTTAATAAATTTGGAATACTAAGCATTTACGAAATCAATAACTTACCCTGCGGACTTGGGTACAACCTCTACGACCGGACGTGTATCCGGTGCTGTACCGCTCGCACCCGCCTCTGAACTGTGAGTAGGTCGGCGTCTAGGCGGCATCTCTGTCACAAACAGATTATTCACATCACATAAAGCAAGTATGAACAATTATGAACATCACACAAACAATTATGAACATCACAATAACTCATACATCATTATGCACATCCATTATCAAATAAACTCATACAACATATATTGTCAAATGCAACTACAAGACCCATTTACATAAAAGAAGAAGAACCGGATAATAAATAATCATAGCACATCATATATAAGTTCACAAAATAGTACATCACATAAGTTCACTAAATAGCACATCATATAAGTTCACAACATAGCACATGATATAAGTTCCCAACATAGCGATGCAAATAACATTATTCTTCTTCATTTTCTGATTCAGTCTCGGTCTCATACTCTATATCGTTGTCCTCTGTACTCTCAAAAGCTTCTATTAATTCATTTGATTCATCGTTTAAAGACTCTAAATTAACATCACTAGCAATTATTATTTCATCGCTTTGATTTGCATCGGTTTGATATGCTGCATCGTCTGGAATAGCAATTCCTTCAAAGGTAAATTTTGCCTTTGTTTTAATTACAGCAGACCAATCTGCTTTATCTCTTTTTAAGGACGGATATGGAGCAAAGTAAACTTGTAATGCTTGCTTTGCCAATACAAAAGGATCATACTTATAGTAATGCGATGTGTGCTTTATTTCTATAAGCTTGTAATCTTTATGCACGTTGATTCCAGTACCAGGAACATTGCTGAACCAGTTGCACTTGAATAGAACAACTTTTTCAACGGGTTGTACATAATATGTCAACTCTAAAATCTGTGTCAAGACGCCATAAAAGTCGTTTATATGCTCTTCGGGATCATCACTACCTTTGACAAATACACCACTGTTATATGTTAATCTGTTAGTACCATGGTCTTTGGTGTTGAATTTAAATTCATTGAAGAAGAATATTGGATAAGTCTTAACATTTCTTTTTGGTCCAAGCGCAAGATGTTGCAAACCCTCGTCATTGACGCAGTTTATTGGATCGAAAACGTACTTCGAGAACCATTTAGCAAAATCTTTACTGAGATCGCCATTTGGATTTTCTGATTCGTAAATACTGCAAATATAAATGATTTTATTACTAGCAAACAATTTATGTACACATAACTGTAATAAAGTTAAAAATTTAGTACCTAACAAATGGTGCAACTTCAGCACAATTTAGAAGAACATATGTGTGTGCCACATGGTGATCTCTATCATCTAACCAAATTTCTACACATTTTCCGGACGATCGACCATGTTGTCTAAAAACAGATAACATTGTCGGACAAAAATTGGGTTCCACGGTTTCATCATTACGAGGACCACTTACAAATGATAGGTTCACATGATCACTGAAGTAATGAGAAAAAAAGAACGAAGCTTCTTCTTCAAGATAAGATTTGCAAATCGAACCTTCAACTTGTGCTTTTTGTCGTACTTTTTTCTTCAGATGGTTCAAATACCTAAAATAAAATTAATTCAATTTATATGCACTAATGTCACTTTGAATCGTAAGCATAAATTTTACCTTTCAAAAGGATACATCCATCCATATTGTACTGGACCTCGAAGAATAGCTTCGGATGGAAGATGAATAGGTAAATGCTCCATTACATTAAAAAATCCCGGAGGGAAGATTTTCTCTAATTTGCAAATCAATATCGGAATTTCTACTTCAAGTTTACGGAGACGATCAATTTTTAACGTTGCCGAACAAAGCTGTTTATAGAATAAGCTTAACTCTGTAAAACACCCCACACTTTTACAGGCAACAATTCTTTGAACACCACTGGTAATAAATATTCCATCTTGATATGACAATCATGGCTTTTCATCTCACTCAGTTTATTGTTTTTATAGTCAACACATCTACGAAGATTAGAAGAAATCCCATCCAGACATTTCAGTCCCTCAACCCATTTCAGTACAAGTTTTATTTGTTTGTTGTCTAGTTCATAGCACGCTTTGGGTTTTTTATTGTCATTGGGCTTCATATGAAGGTCTGGACGTTTACAATATTCTTCTATGTCACGTCTCGAATGTATATCGTCCTTTGTTTTTCCTTTGACATTCAAAACAGTATTAAACACGTTATCAAATACATTCTTTTCATTGTGCATAACGTCGATACTATGTCGAAGTTTGAGATCTTTCCAATAAGATAGCTCCCAGAATATGCTTTGTTTACACCAATTATGAATGTCAGATTTACCCAGAATTTCTGATTGCTCTCCAGTCTCATGGATCTTCGGATAATCCTTTACAATATCGTATATTTCTTCACTTGTCCAAATTTTGGGTGCTTGCAAAGTCATTCCGCTGTTAGCTTTAAAGTTTTTTATCTCTTCTAAAAGTATGATTGATATGAAAAAAACAACGGTGACAATCAAACCAAGAATGCTTCCTTCCATACCGTAAGAAAAATGCTTGTGATTCTTCCATGCATAAAGGACAAGATAGACGACCGGCGGTACTCCAACCTGAAAGCATCCCATATGCAGGGAAATCACTAATCGTCCATAACAAACAAGCGAACATACGAAAATTCTTTTTTTTTTGAAATGTCGTAGGTTTCAACTCCATCATCCCATAGTTTTTTCAACTCTTCGATTAATGGTTGTAGATAAACATCGATGCCTTGTTTTGGATCATTAGGACCAGGAACGACAACAGTGAGAAACATATATGGAGTTTTCATACACATCCACGGCGGTAAATTATAAGGAGTAACGATAATAGGCCAAGATGAATATTTACTACCAAACTGAGAAAATGGTGAAAACTCATCTGTACATAAACCAAGTCTTACGTTACGACTCTCTGCGGCAAATGTAGGATACGTCCTATCAAAATGTTTCCATGCTTCTCCATCCGATGGATGTGTCAAAGTTCCATCTTCTGGTGTTCGCACAATATGCCATCGCATATGCCATGCAGTGACTGAGGACGCATATAACCGTTGTAGTCTAGGGATGATTGGTAAATAATGCATTCTTGTATACAGAACTTCCTTACCTTTCTTTTTTCTAGGTTTATACCGTTCCCCGCCGCATTTCTTACAGTTTCTAAGATTAATATCACCTTTCCAATACAACATGCAACCATTAACACAAGTATCTATTTTTTGGTATGGCAAACCAAAAGCCGACATTAGTGTTTTCACTTTGTAATGACTATCGCACATCAGATTATCGGGTGGCATATGTCTTTTCGCAGCTTGTACAACCGCTGTAAATGCAGCTTTTGTAAGGTTAAATTTTGATTTCATGGTGATGTACTCAGCGGTTACCGATAATTCAGTTCCACTTTCACAACCATTCCACAATGGCCGCTTAGCTGAAGCCAATAAATCATATATTTTTCTGGCTTCCGTGTTCGGTTCTTCTTCAATATTGACGTCATCATCGTCAACCTGACCGATAGGGAACATTGACCGTGTTGCATCTTCCACCATATCTTCTATTGGATTCGTCATAACTAATTCGACCTCCGACGCTACAGGATTTATTGTAGGCGCAACAAGTTCTACATGACGATCCCATAAATAATAATTTGGCACAAAACCTGATTTGTACAAATGTACTTTAACGATGTCTGGTTTATGAAACCTCATCAGTTTACACTTACTACACGGACAACGAAGCTCCTCGAAATTTCGATTATTAGATACTGCAAATCTAACAAATTCATTTACACCATTATAGAAATCTTCTTTAACTGAGCCTTTCATTCCAATTCTAACGTCATACATCTAACTACAGTCAATGTAATAATTGGACATTTTTCCTTATTCAAAAATATATGTCAGTGATTTCGATAACACATACATATGTTGTTCAAAGAATTTATTCAAAACATGAACATTTTTAGTGGTTCATACATATAATAAAAATGTGATTTTCATTGTTTAAAGAATTTATTCAACACATGAATATTTTTAGTGGTTCATACATACAATAAAAATGTGATTTTTATTGTTCAAAGAATTTATTCAACACATGAATATTTTTAGTGGTTCACACATACAATAAATATGTGATTTTCATTGTTCAAAGAATTTATTCAACACATGAATATTTTTAGTGGTTCATACATACAATAAAAATGTGATTTTTATTGTTTAAAGAATTTATTCAACAAATGAATATTTTAATTGGTTCATACATACAATAAAAATGTGATTTTTATTGTTTAAAGAATTTATTCAACACATGAATATTTTTACTAGTTCATACATACAATAAAAATGTGATTTTTATTGTTCAACCAAAATCAACCATAATCAATAATCAACCATTCGTAATATTCACCAAATTTCATATCACAACTCAAATAAGTCGTCCGTGATTTGATTATTATCTATGAAGTAATGATTCATTAACACATACATACGTACAAAATCAACTAACATACAATATTAACCAATAAACAACTAAATTCACATTTTAGGGTTTTCAATCATAACTAAATCAGTAATAATTCAACAATCATAATATGATAACACAAGATATACACTTAAATAACCATTAATTAATTAAATTAGGTTAGAAATCATACTTAGAATTGAAGAGGAGTGAGGAGTGACGGCTGGAGAGGGGGGAGGCGTCGATCAGCGGCGGCTGGGGTGGCGGCGTCGGTCGGCGGCGGTGGTGGGTGAAATTCTTTTTTCGTCGAAGGGCTTGGGTGATTTGGGGGAGATTTGGGGTTTGATCGATCTGGACTGTAGGTTCCCGGTATATTAATTTTTGGGCGACGGTTGGCGACGGCTGGCGAGGGCCGCTTTTTTTAACCGTCGTCAGCCGTCGCCATGATCCGACACCAAATGGACCCTTTCTTGTAGTGATATACAAGAATTTTCTGCACAAACCCAGTGTTCTAGGTTCACGTCACTGGGAAGAAAGGAAAAAATGGTCCAAAAACCAACAGCTACAATTTTTTTTTGCATTAGTTCGGTTCAATATTGTTCTGTAAATTAAAAATTCAATTTTTTTATATCATCAAATTAATTTAAAGTCAAGCTAAATAGCATGGTGACAGAACAAACATCCAGTCAGAAAAAAAAAATTCTTATATTCATTCCATTCTAACCATCAACCCAAACTTAATCTAAACATAAAAAAAAGTTAAAAATAGAATTTCTGTTGCAGCTAAACAAACCCAATGGGCTAAACCAAATATACAAAACTTGATTCACATAAAAAAATACATGATATTGGTTCAAATTGTTAGAAATTTTAGATTATAGTACTTATAAAATTTATTATCTTGCTTCTCATCAACAATACAAATGACCACATATTTATAGTGGACTACACAACTTTTCAAATAGACACAACTCTAATGGACATGACTCTTGAAACGAATACATGACTTTTGACGATCAGACATGATTCTTTAGCTTCGATAGATGTGACATTTCACTGCATAAACATACTTCTCTTTGGGTTCACTTTCCAACACAGATGTATCCACTAAGCAGCGTTGGTCAACAGTGATGGCGGAAACGATTGATCTCAATCAAGAAGCTACTTTTAATATTCCGACTTTTTTTCAACAACTATTTCTTCAGAGTCATCCTGCGCATTCCAATCCAATGATCCATGCATGCTGCAACTTCAGGATGCTCAACTCCTGCGTATTCTAGATTTAGCATGCACCTGCTTACTTTCAGCCTATTCAGATATCAAGGATGCATGCGGACTTCTCAAGTTATAGTTGTGCATGCTTGGGGATTAACTCATGCATGTCATGTCATGCACATTGGGAATATTAGTAATCATGAGAATCATTTTTATTAGAGAAATTATCTTCTGCCCACTACAACAAAATGACCGTATTATAACTGTATTTTTACAACTGTCACAAAATGACAGTTGTAATAAGGGTTTTTAACAACTTTTTTTTTCAAAACTCGTAATAAACTTAATTTCAACAACTCTTTTATTTTGACTGTTGTAATAGATATCTATTACAATATTGTTCTGTAAATTAAAAATTCAATTTTTTTATATCGTCAAATTAATTTAAAGTCAAGCTAAATAGCATGGTGACAGAACAAACATCCAGCCAGAAAAAAAATTCTTATATTCATTCCATTCTAACCATCAACCCAAACTTAATCTAAACATAAAAAAAAAAGTTAAAAATAGAATTTCTGTTGCAGCTAAACAAACCCAATGGGCTAAACCAAATATACAAAACTTGATTCACATAAAAAAATACATGATTTTGGTTCAAATCGTTAGAAATTTTAGATAATAGTACTTATAAAATTTATTATCTTGCTTCTCATCAACAATACAAATGACCACATATATATAGTGGACTACACAACTTTTCAAATAGACACAACTCTAATGGACATGACTCTTGAAACGAACACATGACTCTTGATGATCAGACATGATTCTTTAGGTTCGATAGATGTGACATTTCACTGAATAGACATACTTCTCTTTGGGTTCACTTTCCAACATAGATGTATCCACTAAGCAGCGTTGGTCAACAGTGATGGCAGAAACGATTGATCTCAATCAAGAAGCTACTTTTAATATTCCGACCTTTTTTCAACAACTATTTCTGGCAATGGATGTGGCTGCTTCATTCGTTTCCACTACATGTGCTGGGTGATCCATACCTCCTGCATATTTATGAAGAAAATTAAGTAGAGAGAAAGAGATGAAAAGTTTTTTTGGAGGAAGACAAATTTTATTCCTTTTTTCTTCTTCTTGATTTCTTGATTACAAAAGATCTTTATTTATACATGCTTAAGAAAATTTTAGATAAGATTAAAATAATACTTTACCTAATATAACCAAATAGGTAAATCTGGAAATTATATTACATGCAATATTTAATGATTTCATTTAATGCAATTTTAATTTATTCCAACAATGTCTCCCCTAAATTAAAACTTGCTTCTCACTCCCAATCTTTCTGCATTTCTCCTGAAACTTTGTCCACTAAGTGGCTTCGTGAAGATATCTGCCATTTGTTCTCATGTTTTGCAATATTCAACCTGGACATCACCTTTATTCACTAAATCCCTCAAGAAATGATATCGAATGCGGATATGTTTGGTCCTTCCATGAAGAAAGGGATCCTTCATGACTGAAATAGTTGAGCTATTATCACAAAACAAAATCGTTGGCTTCTCTTGCTTATGATAGAGACTTTCCAAAATTCCACGCAGCCAAATCAATTGGCATCCTGCAAATGATGCAGCGACATATTCAGCTTCCGTTGTAGAGAGCGCAACAATTTGTTGTTTCTCCGAGCTCCATGAGACAGCTCCACTTCCAAGGTGAAAGACATAACCAGACGTGCTTCTGCTATCATCAATACTCCCTGCTAAGTCACTATCTGTGTAACCAATTAGGTTAACTGGAGTAGTAGCTTCATAAAAAATTCCATGATCGACGGTTCCTTTCATATATCTCAGTATTCTTTTGGCTGCCTCCCAATGGTTAGAGTAAGGTTTCTCCATGAATCTGCTCATGAGGCTAACAACGTACATAATGTCAGGCCTTGTGGCTGTTAGATACATTAGATTTCCAACAAGACTCCTGAACATGGTAGAATTAATAAGTTTGCCTTCACCTTCCTTAGATAGCATCAAACCTGTAGTGCATGGAGTAGAAACTGGATTAGCATTTTCCATCTTAAACTTCTTCAAGATATCTTTTGCATAGCTCTCCTGTGAAATAAAAATTCCTTTCTGGGTTTGTTGCACTTCAATGCCAAGAAAATGATGAAGTTCTCCCAAATCTGTCATCTTGAATTCTGCCACCATTGAAAGCTTGAACTCATTCAACATCTTCACATCATTTCCTGTAAAGATTAGATCATCAACATAGAGACTAACAACCATGAACTTTCCTTGAGAATCATCTTTGATATAGAGAGTGTGCTCAAATGGACATTTTTTAAATCCATGTTTCTCAAAGTAGGAATTGATTCTGCTGTACCATGCTCGGGGTGATTGTTTTAACCCGTACAAAGCCTTTTTTAGCCTGTAAACTTTATCCTCTTCTCCTTTCTTGACAAATCCTGGTGGTTGGTCAACATACACTTCTTCTTTCAGCACACCATTTAAGAGCGCAGCTTTTACGTCCATTTGAAACAACTTCCAATTTTTTTGAGCAGCTAGAGAAATAAGAAAATGAACAGTCTCAAGTCTTGAAACAGGAGCAAACACCTCTGTAAAATCTTCTCCTTCTTTTTGTTTGTATCCTTTTGCGACTAGTCTTTCCTTGTGCTTGTTAATAGAGCCGTCTGGATTCATCTTTGTTTTGTACACCCATTTTACTCCAATAGAATGCTTGTGCGGTGGCAAATTTGTAAGCTCCCATGTATCATTGTTTTGAATTGAGTCAATCTCTTCTTTCATGGCTTTTCTCCATTTTTCTTCATGATTCGCATCATTAAAAGAAATTGGATCTTCACCTGCAAAAAAAGCAAAGAACACAACATTATTTGATTCAACTTCATCAGTGACATCATATAATTCCTGAAGATCTCTCATCCTTCTTGGTGGACTTGGTGAAGAATTTGTTCTGCTTGAATAAGTTGGAGAAGCAGGAACATTTTCTTCAACAGTGTCATCCTCCATATTTTCTGCCTCTATTTCAAAAGGAAAAAAAAGGCAAATTCTCCTTTTCAACCTCTATGTCCTCAAATAATGAGTTTTCATCAAACTGGACATCTCGACTTATCACAACCTTCTTCGTCATGGGATTATACAGCTTGTATGCCTTGCTTCTTTCATTGTAGCCAATGAAAATACATTTTTCAAATTTGTCTTCTAACTTATTTCTCATTGAATTTGGGACATGAGAGTAAGAAATGCTCCCAAATACTTTCAAATGATGAACACTAGGCTTTTTACCATACCATGCTTCATGTGGTGCGCAATTTTTTAGGACCCTTGTGGGTGACCTGTTAATGAGGTACACAGCACAAGAAACGGCTTCAGCACAAAATCTTCTTGACATCCTCTTGTTTTTAAGCAAACATCTAGCCATCTCCATAATTGTTCGATTCTTTCTTTCACACACACTGTTTTGTTGTGGTGTATGGCGAACTGTCATTTCATGCCGAATGCCATTGTCTTTGCAATATTTTTCAAACATATTTGAAATATATTCGCCTCCGCGATCAGTCCGTAACGTGTTGATTTTTAGCCCAGTATAATTTTCCACTTCTGCTTTGAAATCTTTAAATTTTTGGAAAGCTGCTAATTTTTCTTTAACAAAATACACCCAAACTTTTCGTGGGTTATCATCAATAAATGAAATAAAATAACGATTACCTCCGAAAGATGTCACAGGCATGGGACCGCAAAGATCTGAATGAATAAGTTGTAATGGTCTTTCTGCTCGCCATGCAGATTGTGAAGGAAATGCATCTTTGTGCTGCTTTCCGAACTGACATGCTTCACAAACTTCGTTAAGATGATTAATTTTTGGCAAGCCTGTGACCATCATTTTACTTGAAAGCATCTCCAAATTTCCATAGTTTAGGTGGCCATATCTTTCATGCCATAGCCTTGAAACTCCTTTATCAACACCAGCAAAACAGGAAATATCTTGATTTTGAAGATTGAGTGAGAAAAGATTATTTGAAGCAACTCCGACCTTTGCAATAACTTGATTTCTTCTTGACAAATAACACGCCATATCATGAAAATGGACATCATATCCTTTTTTTAAGAGATGACCTACACAGAGAAAATTATTTTGAAGGCCAGGGACAAAATATACTTCACCCATTTTCTCCATTTTTCTAGCTTTTGTGATGAAAGAAATCTCTCCAACACCGCTAATTTTATGACTTTCCATCTCCCACTTTAACTTCTCCATGATCAGATTCGAGTAATTTTGAAAATAATTTTTTGTTACCTGTTATATGTTTGCTGGCTCCACTATCTATGTACCAAACATCATCAAAATTTTCGCCATGAGATACGAGCAACAAAGTCTCTTGATTATGATTTTCTTCATTTTTATGTCCATGCACCATGTTTGCTTCATTCTTTTCTTCCTCCTTGAACCAGCAATCACTTGCCAAGTGACCAGGTTTGTGGCAATTATAACATTCAAAATAGCCACGACCTCTTCCTCTTTGATTTCCTCGTCCTCTTCCTCTTTGAAAACCTCTGAAATTTTGATTCAAGCCGCTTTATTTGCTCCCATAATTACCTCTTCCACAAACATATGATCCTCGACCTCTAAAATTTCTTCCTCTTCCATGACCACGACCTTTACTTCTTTGATCTTTGGATTCTTCATTCTTCTCATTTAAAGATAACTTTGATTGGAATGCTTGCTCCACACTTGTTTCTTTCTTATTCTTGTTTAACCTCTCTTCATGAGCTTGTAATGAGCCTATGAGTTCATCGTTGGTCATGGCGTCCAAGTCCTTGGATTCTTCAATGGCTACCACCTCGTAGTCAAATTTTGAATCAAGAGAACGAAGGATTTTTTCAATGACACGAATATCATCCATAGTTTCACCATTCCTTTTTATTTGGTTTACTACAGATAATACCTGTGAACAATACTCCGAAACAGGTTCTGACTCTTTTTGATGCAAGCCTTTAAACTCCCCTCGAAGAGTCTGTAACCGAACTCTTTTTACGGTTTCATCTCCGCTAAATGAATTTGCTAAAATTTCCCATGCTTGTTTTGCTATTGTAGCAGCTTCTATTTTCTCCTAAGCAGCTTCATATGATTGTACTCCTTGGTATATCCATAACAAGGCCTTTTTGTCTTTCTTCCTTGACTTTCTCAGATTTTCTTTTTGAGCATTTGTTAATTCTCCTTCATTTTCAACTTCTTCATACCCATCTTCAATTATATCCCATTCCTCTTGAGATCCAAGAAGTGCCTTCATTTGGATACTCCATTTTCCGTAATTATCTTTGGTTAATCGAGGAACATAAGCGAGGGGAATAGAATTGCTCATTCTGATTGAACAAGGCTCTGATACCAATTGAAGAAAATTAAGTAGGGAGAAAGAGATGAAAAGTTTTTTTGGAGGAAGATAAATTTTATTCCTTTTTTCTTCTTCTTGATTTCTTGATTACAAAAGATCTTTATTTATACATGCTTAAGAAAATTCTAGATAAGATTAAAATAATACTTTAACTATATAACCAAATAGGTAAATCGGGAAATTATATTGCATGAAATATTTAATGATTTCATTTCATGCAATTTTAATTTATTCCAAAAATTTAAGCATTCGATCCTTATCTGACCATTTCACTTCTACCTTTTCTCCAGTCTGTGATTTCAGTAACAAGCAGTATCATGCAGTTGTACTCATTGGCGTGTCGCTCACAATCTTAGTGCAAGCCATATATTCTATTTCAACATATAACCATTCTTCCTAATATTATTATTGAATAATTATTGCCTGTAAGCATGCATGTACATGACTTAAGCACGTTGAGGCCCTTCCATCACAGAAGCATGCATGCCTTACCTTTTCCTTATCCAGCATGATGTGCAACTAAGCAATTCTTGGCTTTGCGGTAGTTGAGTTCCTATATCTTAAGAACATTTAAGCTATTTTAATCGTGTGTGCATGCATACAACAGCTCACGTATCTATATCTCACCCTATTTCTTTAGAGTCATCCTGCGCATTCCAATCCAATGATCCATGCATGCTGCAACTTCAGGAAGCTCAACTCCTGCGTATTCTGGATTTAGCATGCACCTGCTTACTTTCAGCCTATTCACATATCAAGGATGCATGCGGACTTCTCAAGTTATAGTTGTGCATTCTTGGGGATTAACTCATGCATGTCATGTTATGCATATTGGGAATATTAGTATTCATGAGAATCATTTTTATTAGAGAAATTATCTTCTGCCCACTACAACAAAATGACCTTATAATAACTGTATTTTTACAACTGTGACAAAATGACAGTTGTAATAAGGGTTTTTAACAACTCTTTTTTTTTCAAAACTCGTAATAAACTTAATTTCAACAACACTTTTATTTTGACTGTTGTAATAGATAACTATTACAACATTTATTTTATGACTGTTGTAATAAATTACTATATTTAACAACTTTTATTATTTATTATTAATATTTTTATTAAAATATAATAATTAATGTAAAAATTATAATTGATAATAATATTTCAATGTATAAGAAGTTCAAAAAAAGCTTAACTAAATTTTATAAATATTAAAATAAATTTGAAATTTTATAAAATATTCATAATTTCAGAAAAACTTCTTAGTTCCCACTTTTGCAAAAATTTAGCATTAAATTAACTTTTTATTTCTTACTATAAATGAACTTCAAGGACGATGTGAATATTTAAATGATATAACCGATGACCCATAATAACAAAATTCATTTAATTGCCTAGACTAGTTTACTAAACATTATAAGAAATTAGATTCCAATTAAGAAAACAACAAAGATTTCTTGTCTAATATAAAAATATTTGATGGTTTACATAATAATTTCATTTGTTTTACTCTATCATTTATTTATAATGTTCTATTTCCACTTACTGGCAATTTTCACTAATCATTCGAAATGGCATTCCAGGATACCAAAATAAAATCTCTAATTCGCTTCACAACACGACTTTTGGCTCCAAATCCAAATTTTTCCCCCAAAATCGAAAATTTTGGCTCCATCACTTTTAGAAAACAAAATTAACACACAAAATAAAAAACAACTTTTAACCATTTTTCATGTTTTGAGAAATGAGAAAAATATGGAGACCAAATCCCCATTTCATGATCGCTACATCCCCTCCGCGGTCCTCTCCATCTTTCTTTCATTCTACCATTCCTCCTTCTACACCTTTAAAGTTTTGTAATTAATTTTGAAAACTAAAAACCCAAAATTCATTTTTAACCAAACACACCCTAAGTTTTTTCCCCTCCGCACAGCTTTTTTTTTTTTGCCTATGTTAGGGATTAGCTTCTCTTTTTCAGTTAATTTTCTAACTCCTCGAGATTTCAATTCTAACCCCAGGCCTAATCTCTACTTCAAAAAAATTCCAGATTCCTTTTTACTCTTCTTTCCATTTTCTACTGTAGAATTTGGAATCGATCTCCTTCCAGAAGGATCTTACGTATTCAGATGGAGAGAGCTTGGGAGAGCGGAGGCAGATTTTGGATAATTTGATGTGAGGACTATTATACGAAACATTTACATATTGTTTACATATTATTTTCAAGCTTTGAGATCCCCATTGCGACTGACGTAAATCAAGAGATAATGGAATTTGTAGATCCGGCTACTCATCTACCAGCGTGTAGTTCAATGAAGAAGACCTCTAAGCATATGCGGATCTTTATCAGATCCGGTTTCAAGCATATGCCAAAATAAAAATCTGAAGATCAATCCTTTTCTACTCACAAAACAAAAAAAAAGCTAGTCGCTCACGAAGCAGTAGGGAAAATTTTACGCAACGGATCGAAACACTCCCATTCGCAAGCCACACACCTCTACCGCCAACCTTCTAACGTGATACGAGGTTCCTCCGTCCTTCGCGGCTGTAGATTCCGCTTTCATGCCAAGGCGAAGCAAAAACTAGCTAGTGGAATAAGTCCGGTGATGTTTAGTGGACAGACGAACGAGGGAGAAGCTGAAAATGTGCTCAAAAGTGCTGCCAAACCTTGCTCAGGATATAAGCTCAGAGAGAGATAACTGAAAATGGTATTTTTGCAGTTGATAGTGAAAATGGTGCATCTGAATCCATTGATGCAGCAAATTCCAGTAGTAAGAGCTTTACATATAAGCCAATGTTGTTATAGCAAATTTTCCATATAAATTCTGACATGTACATTTAGTTTGCATGAATGTGATGACTATATCACAGTTGCACTAAACATGCTGTTTATTCCTATCTTTCTCAGTAAATAAAACAGTTTAATGCTTCAAAACTTTGCTTTGCTACGAGATGTATATTGCAATCTCTCTCTAATTTAATAAGTCAACCATTTTTGAATATTTTTGCAGCATTGGCACCATTTTCCACATTACTATAAGTTTCAAAATGTAAGAACTCAATAACTTCAAAAAACAAAATTTCACTGGTAGCACAAATCAAACTCTAAGACCATGCTAATTATTGGGGTCATCCTTGTTAACAGGTTTAAGACTCTTTGCGGAATATTGACATTCCTTTTCTGGGTATACTTTGGACTGTACTATTTTCTATACAAGTAAGCACATTTTTTAGAACTTTATTACACACTTCCTCTATACTTATTTACTAATAAGATTGTAATAAGTTCTTTACACTAGATTCTCTGGTGATTCATGCACAGCTCTTTAAGAGTTTAGTCAGGATCCAAGAAACAATACATTGAGCTTTGATCTTGCCATGCAACGATGAAACTTCAGCAAAACTGTCTTTGCATGATGCCGAAGCTGCTATCCATAGCCTAATAAACATGGTGACATGCTTACTTTGGCGCAACACTTCCGCACCTGTTTCTAATGACATATCTGCACCTGAAGCCATAAAAGGTGCCACAATTCTATATATCCAGTTTATTTGACCTCAAGATTCACAAGCAATGATGTATGTTATTTTGTTAGTTATGAATAAGGTGTGTGCAGGGCTTGCTGGTAGAAGCTAGTAACAAAAGATAATTAGAATTTTAATTGATTTTAAAATTTTGGATCATTTCTCGATTTGTGCATGTCATCCTTGCGCAGGGGCCATGCTAATCTTCTTTGTAATTTGGATATTGGAATTTTCTGCTTGGTGCTGTTGCTGTGATTCTCGTGTGACGTAGTATCTTCACCTCGATATGAATAATGTTGCAATAAGTATGCTTCATCTTTATTTTTTTAATCAGTTTTTGTAAGTTCAAGGCTAGACATTCAAGAGTCTATATTGCTTTTGCATTTTAAGTCGATGTAACTCTTGTTTTTGTGAACAATAAATTTTTCACTTGACTTTGAAAAAAAAGATTATCAATTGATTTTGACTTGTTATGCTAACCAACGAGGGCTATTCGATGAGTGCAGAGTTCAGTTTACCCAGTATTACTTCCGAAGAAGCTACATCAGAGAAGAAGGCTCCCATTCGAGTGTAATTCGAGATCCCGTATTTTACTGTATCTACAATTCAGGTATGCATGCTATTTCAATTTTCAACATGTTCATTTAATTACCATGGTCTCTTATGGAACTGAAGAACTTTTCCATAGGTTTGATACCTTAAAATAATCAAGAAGAGAGGATACCAAGCTCACCCTTGGGTAAGGTACATAACTATGGCTGGAGAATATGAATTAAGACTTATTACTTAGAGCGTTTATCATCTTTTGTTTGAAGACTATAGAAGATTGTTTGCTCCAAAGACACACATATATAACAGTGGAATATACAGTCTAGGAAAAGGATACTAGAATACATTACAAAATATTGAAGTCGATGTATTGGGTTTGTTGAGGTTGAGGTTGAAGATGAATGAGGATTCGATATGGAGCAGTAATGGTGTTCAATCGACAAAATGGGGATTGTCATATGGTGGGAGCAGGCTAGAGCTATTTGTACTTGCTTTATGTACTTAAGCTATTTGTATGATAATAAATTCAGCGTATTATGTAAAAAATATGATGAGAGTTTGAAAAATCGAATATACTATTTTGGTTCATGTTTTAAGTTTGTTTCATATCTTCCATTTTGTTGATAATATGTTTTGGAATGAATTCTTTTATTAGTAATATGTATATAATTTTGCATATATTACAACTATTAAATAATAGTTATAATAAAATATAACACAACAATTGTAAAAAATATAACAACAGTGCTTAACAATTGCAATAAAGTTTATTATAACGGTGGAAAAAAGTTGTAAAATATACATATTACAACGGTGTCGCAATAGTGCAAAACCGTTGTAAAAGACTTTAGTCTATTACATCTTCTTAATATACGACGATTACGCCACCATTGTAAAAAGTATATTGCAACGGTTTCCCACCATTGTAATATGGTCAATCTGTTGTAGTGGCCAACTTACTTAAGATTGCAATATATATCAAATAGCAATCCCGGTAATTGATTTATGTAAATCTTGCCTGAATCCCAAGACTGAGGACCAAAGATTATGATAGCAGGTAGTCTGTTTTTCAAGCCCATATATCTCTTACTTGTTTTTTTGTACTTATAAATAGCAGTATACAAAACAGAGAATGTATAAGCTTGTGTAATCATTCTTTATCAACAAAGATTTATTTTCTTCTTCGCAGTTCATTTCACTATCCGAAATCGAAACCAGTTTATAAAAATAATCTCAAAACTTTAATTTGGTATCAGAGCCAAATTGCCTAACATCAATTACCTGTAATCACAATTTTCCTGATTTATTTTTCATCCGAATCAATTGTAATCATGGATGATGAAACAACATCAATTGCCTCTGACAATGGATTCAACACTCTCAAACCAACCAATTCCTCAATATGTATATCTGTTAGTAGACTATCATCAGCTCATGAAGATGGCTTATTACTATGCATTTAGAAAAAGATAAATGTCTTCTCTGCAAACTTCAAGTCGAAACTATAATATGAGGGTTTGGATTAGAAGGATTTATTCTTGATACTATACCAATAACATTAAAATTCATCATTGAGAAATATGATAGAACAGTTGCTGATGAAGATTATATCAAATATCATAGACGAGTTAGATTGATAAGTCTTGACTATTATTATCTACAAGTGCGAACCTGTGCTTCTCACATTGGTTGGCTATTAAAAAAGGTGTAGCATTATATTATAAATATGGAAACAATATAAGCCCAAATTTTGTCAACTGATTTAAAAAAAACGCTCCTCATTATTTTTTGAATATTTAGGAATTTACTGACATGCAATATATATATATATATATATAATCCAACAACTATTCAAGGGGATACCGTTCAACATTTAAAATACAGTTGTCGGTTAGTTGGGAATAGCATATATCGTTTTAGCACAACAAATATTGAAGGAAATAAGAATCAAAATAAAGAGGTCATTATATACCACTGAAGCATACAAAAGATTTAAATGATATCTCAGTAATAAGCAGACAGATTTGAATAAAACATCAATGTGATATATCTATTATTAATAGCTAACATGTAAAATGCATGACCATATATAAAGAATAATTAAAAAAAACGACAATTGAATTCAAGAACAAAAAGTCTTGAATTATGAATTACAAACACCACCAAACATAATTTATGATGTTTCTCTTTATGAGCAAATACACTATACACGTGAGCTAAATATTTGGTTTCACTTTGATTCATTACATAAGATCATGTCCATGTAAACGTTTGGATTTCGTACAACAATTCAGCCGTTAATGGCAATTCACATTCTTGTACAATTGATGCACTGTAGCAGTCCACATAGGAATTAATTTAGATATCACGTCTAGTTGTAAGCAATAACAGTGAAAAGAGAATTAGGAGATTTAACTTTTACTCTTCGTATTCATTTGTGTGTACATTGCCGATGAGCATGAATATGTATTAAAAAGCAAACATGATAAAGGTGTACAAAATTATGTCGATGATGACATTTATAATGTTGATGACATAACTCTTGTACATTATACAATTTCACACTATTCGAGTCCACAGTGGCATACAATTTTTGTAGTAACACCATCAATATTTTAAGACAACATGAGTCATATTCATATTCAAGTATTTCATAATTTTACCCATCCTTTATTTTTGATCTCATTCCCACTGCGAATCTCATTTAAAGGCCATTGTTGAAAATCCAAGCAATGTTTCTTACTATGCTAATCCCAAGTCCAAAGCCAGTGGGCTTTTACTTCTACTTCAAGTGTGCTTTATTTTGAGTTGTAGCTCCTATAGAAGATAGGCCTTTGCTTTGTCCGCAAGGATTGTGTCATGAAAGACAATTGCCTTATCTATGGACCAGGATTCTCAGCCGGCCTTGCTCTATCCAATGGGGTTTGATTCCACTGTAGATGGAAAGTTAAGGTATAAATGAATGATGATTTTCGTTAGCTGTTATAAACAAAGAAAAATAATGGACTAGCATAAACCAATAAACCAAAATGATGTATGCTAAATTCCAGGTGGTCCATACAGGACTGGCTCAGTCAGTTGGGCTGCCCAGCCAACTATAAAATTAGGAGGAAAAAAATAAAGTGAAAAAACTAAGCCTCTGAAAATTGTACTCATGCTCTGAACAACACACAGTTCACATATAGCCACCAGACCACCAAATACTTCATTCATATTACAAAATGATATTTATAACTTAATTTCAGTTGGCAATTTGTTATCCACCAGTTGTTGCCTCCTGTTGAAATCAAAAATGATGACACTACTCAAGGTGTATGCAACACTTCACTAAAGAGTAAAAACTAAAAATAATGTGGAGCCATAAATATAAAGTGCAAGTAGAGAAATGAGAATTTTAGAGTGGTTCGGTCAATTTAGACCTACGTCCACTATAGAAGCTAATTTCGTTATCACTTTTGAATTTACAAAGTACATGACTTCATTGATATCTCTCTTTTCTCTTCTTTTTTTGCTTTTGATTTCACTTGAATTCATAAAGGAACAAATGAGATCTCTTAATTTGTGATAGTTGTTGTGCGGAGCTTTGACCAATTGATCATTTAGACGATATTCATCGGTTCCATGATGATTTTGTGTTGGATCTAGGCTTGAGAGAGAATTAGTGGATATTAGAGTAGCTTGAATTGAACTTAAGAAATCTCTAATGGAGTTTGGAGAAGACTTGATCCATTTGTTATTGGAGAGATAGATTTAGCTTGAGAAGCCATTAATGGAGTTTGGGGAAGTTTAGAGTGGTGGACAAGTGAAAATGGCAGCCCTTCGGGGTCCAAAAATTGGTCCCTTGAATGGTAGAGAAGTGGGGTATTTATAGGTGTAGTTTAGGGGTAGTGGCAGAGTTGTAATTATGGTGTGCAAGGTTTGTCGTTCATGAAAGTATTTACAAAAATGCCATTGGGCAACTGGCAACAACTGGCATAGGCGCAGGATCCATAAGCGTAAGATCCGTAGGCATAAGGCCCATAAGCGCAAGACCCATAGGTGCACGATCCATTGGCGCACGACCCATAGATGCACAACCCAGTGGTGCAAGACCTATAGGTGCACAACCCACAGGCGCAAGACCCATAGGGTAGTGACATGTCCGACCCATTGTGCCATTTGAATGTTGACCCACTGTTTATGCTTAGATCCAATATATCAATATGCACATGATTTTTAGTGGATAAACATTTGCCTCTCGAAGTTTGTGATTTTTTGCTGCATAAAAATTGCAAACTTTGAAGTGACTAATTTTTGTGCCTTTTGATAGATTGCAATCTAATTTACATGGATTGACACCATCTATCTTAGCACGGATTGGAACGCACATACAATATCATTGTGCGTTTTTTGTATATAGGTTGTAACATTTATTGCACTATGGATTGGACATAAACAAAATCTTTAATGGGCCGGGCACACACATGATGGGTCGGAACATCCCACTTAGAGATTGCCGCAAATATCACTATTTGGTTGGTAGCTTTTCCATTATCCCACTTTCTTAAGCAGAAAACACTTTAATGGAAGCTGCCCTCTTTGAAATGTTCTTATGCATAGACTTTGTTGTGCTAATAGTCCTTGATAATGTCGTGCTAATGTGTGAATGCCCCGGTTTTGACTTGGGCTCGAGTGTGTGAAACAACTGAAATTCGCGATGGATTGGTCATACTCGACCTTCGTTGAAATGGTCGTGATCAATTCACGCTAATTTACTTGTTTTATGAACTTGCTTAGCCATTGAATTTTACTAAAGCAAAACACACTTTCTAAAGGGAATGATGGTTGTGCCTTTTTACTGCTACAACCTGTTTTGCAACAACAAAAACATTGCACATTTCTGGTTAATATTTTGTTATCGATCGCCCACATCGACAACAGATTAGTCGTTTAAAAAAAATTAAGCGATATCGAATTTCTGTTCTGAATTGAATGAAGCATTTTTACAGAAAAGATTTATTCAACAGTTTTATAACTTGTTGAACTTTGTCTACATGAATACGACATTCTCATTCAGGTTTGCAATGACACTTGAGTTCTGCTAATCGATATATGTACCAACTATGAATCTCAAGCTTGGCTCTTTTAATGACTTATATAATTATGTACGACGATTCATATTTCGTGAAACATGTACTTGTTCAAATTGGAGCTTCACTTTAAGTTCCTGAGGCTAGAGCGACATCAACTTTTAGATTGTAAACGAATCAGTCTTTGGTTATTCCTCGTCCTCTTAAGAATTTGCTGATTGTCTATTTTTTAAGTTGGCTGTAGTAGCTTAGTTGGATTCAGAAATTTTAATTTGGGTTCAGTGACCCCGCTAGGGGAGGACTTTTGTTTTGTGCCCCTGCTAGGGGAAGACTTTTATTTGGTGCCCCTGCTAAGCGAGTTTAAGACTTTTAATTTTCCCTCTGCTATGAGAGGGCGAAAATTTTAATTTTCCCTTGTTATGGAGGGACTTTTAATTTTCCCTTTGTTAATTTGGCCTTGCTATGGAAGGACTTTTAATTTCGCTTCTGCGATGGAAGGACGAAAATTTTAATTTGCCTTTGCTATGGAGGGACTTTTAGTTTTGCCTCTACTATAGGAGGACGAAAATTTTAATTTGCCCTTGCTATGAAGGGACTTTTAATTTCACCTCTGCTATGGAAGGACGAAATTTTTAATTTTCCCTTGCTATGGAAGGACTTTTAATTTCGCCTCTGCTATGGGAGGATGAAAATTTTAATTTGTCCTAGCTATGGAGGTACTTTTAATTTCACCTCTGCTATGGATGGACAAAATTTTTAATTTTCCCTTGCTATGGAAGGACTTTTAATTCCACCTCTGCTATGGAAGGACGAAAATTTTAATTTGCCCTTGCTACGGAGGAATTTTAATTTCGCCTCTACTATGGGAGAACGAAAATTTTAATTTGCCCTTGCTATGGAGGGACATTTAATTTCCCCCTACTATGGAAGGATGAATTTTTTAATTTTCTGTTGCTATGGAGGACTTTTAATTTCACCTCTGCTATGGGAGGACAAAAATATTAATTTTCCCTTGCTATGGAGGGACTTTTAGTTTTGCCTCTGCTATGGGAGAACAAAAATTTATTTTTCCCTTGCTATGGAGGGACTTTTGGTTTCGCCTCTGCTATGAGAGGACGAAATTTTTAATTTTACCTTTCTATGGAGGGACTGTTAATTTCGCCTCTACTATGGAAGGACAAAAAATTTAATTTGCCCTTGCTATGGAGGGATTTCTGTTTCAGCGTCTATCCACAAGGTGAACATCAGTCGTCGTGTCGAATATGCTTAACTATGGGAAGCGATCACAGTCGGACTGAGAGGCTCCCTTGATAGAAATTTGTAGGGATAACGTCATTCCACAGCGTGAACATCAGTACCTGTGTGTCGAATACATTTATCCATAATAGGCGATTGCATCTGGATCGATAGGTTCTTCCGAATATCAGTCATCGTGTCAGATGCACCTAGCTATAGTAAGTGATGGCATTTAGACTGAGAGGTTGTGACCTCTTGGAACTTGCAAGGGTTTGCGTCATTCCGTGGAGCGAATGTCAGCCTCCTGCTAGATGCACTTGACTATGGAAAGTGATCGCAGCCGGGCGCGGGTTGCTCGTTGGAACTTGCAACCTCTGGCATTGACTTCGCATCCGCTTGCTGAAATTTCCACCGTTTGACCCTAGACAACTCCTCTCGCTCTCTCTCCAAGGTGGTGCTTTTCATCATTGCATTTATGCATGTCGTTGTTTTTTGCACTCGACGCTTGAGTTAGTGTTATTGGGGTTGCCACATTACATCGGGTTTCGAGGAAGCAAGTGCTCGTTGGATAGCCTGTAATAAGGAATTGTCTTTAACAAATTTTGAACTATCGAAAATATTGCAAGTAAGAGATGCAAGAAGTAAAGCAGTGGCGATGTTGATCGCTTATTCTGAGCCATTGAAACTGGAGCACCAATCATCAGTCCTCGGTTGATAGCTGGCCTTGCATGGGTTTGAGCGACAGTTGTGTTGCTTGGACCGGGTTGACCATTTGATGCCCTTGCCTCTGGAGAGTTGCAGAAGGATTTGTAGCTTGCGGATTCTTGACATACTGTTGCAGTCTGTTCTTTTGAATCAACTCCTCAATTAAGCTTTTGAGGTGTCTACATTCATTTCTATTATGGCCGGGCTGGTTGTGAAACCTACAGAACTTTCCCAAGTCAGTTGCCTTATCGCCAACTCTTGTCGGTTTTGGTTCCGCATATTCTTCAGAATTCTACGTTGCAAGATAGATATTTTCAGGAATGTCATTCAAAAGTGTCAGCTATAACAACCCAAATTCCGTTAGACCGATTTTTTTTTAAATTCTAATATATCGAAACTAGTTTTGGTTTGTTATGGTATCCTGCAGAAAAGACATAGATATAAAATATATCAGAGCTCAGAAAAACATCTCGCAACGGAATGGATAAAATATAATGTAATCAAAATATAGCCTTACCTTAGTAATAATACTGCCTAAACAGTATCCAAAGCTATCATATCTCTACCACAAATCTAACCTGTGAATATGTTATGAGGAGGGGGTCAGAAAACAAGTTCCGGTGAATGGATTTAAACTACACATTTTGGATAATCCTACATATACTGTTCAGTTACATTTTATTGTTTATTAGGTTACTTGGGTTAACAACACTCAAGGCTTACACACACGTTGTACCCATCTACTTACCAGTGGATTAACATAATACTATATATATATACATATACATATATATATATATATATATATATATATATATATATGTAGCTACCCCCAATATTGAGGTACTCACATGGTACCCCACTCGCACGGTCTCCACCGTAACGCCACGGAAATGTACGCAGTCCCTCATCCTATGGCGGAGTGACATACAGATCTCTATATAGCAGTGCTACATTCCGCATATATCTGCCACTGCCATGCTACGTAAGCGCACGGACTGCCGCCTTCAATCGAAACAGATTCCATTACAAATTAATACCCTCGAGTCTACGATACACCACCCAGAGCAGACATATGTATCTGGACTTTCCTACGTACGTATCGTCAATCGTACTCGATGCCTTAACCGCACATAACCTCTATTGTGCACCGAGTCCCGTGGCAGGGTTGTACAAGAAACGCAGAACTCTGTCAGGAGCTTTTCAGATATTTGTATAAACAGATGCTAAGGTCAGCATTTTCAGTGGCTATGGTCCCACCTGACCCCTCTCTTAACTAGTGAAAGACGAATTGAGAACTAACGATCTAGCCCGTGAGCAAACAAAAAAAATATCCTAGTTGGTCAGTTCCTCACCCAAAGCCTTGATAGCAAAAGTTCTATGGTCTTATGGTTTAGCTCTTCGCCTCTCCGCATCACGCATCATGTATCAAGCTGACTGTCAATTGTAGGTACACGACGACTTGTTATCACCTAGGTTAGACCTGTCGGTTAATCAAGAGTGGTCGTAACGTAGCCTAGTCACAAGGCTACTCGGATCATCGAATCACCTATGCTACCTGCAGTCTTTTGATTTCCCACTACCGTGGCAATCAAGGCACACCCACGGGATAGAAACGTGCATACCTAACCCCTTTGAGTACAAGAGGATGCTATCACAGCACAGAGGACTACCAGAAGTACCCTCTACGTCCCAGAAAGTCGCGTGCTTCCCCTTCCAATCCTTTGGAGCCAGCAGAATATTAGTAGAACAACAGGCTTAACAAGCAGAATAATCAGATGGACGTACCCTCCCCTCGTGTCCTATGATACCACAATGATCTACCCCCTTGGGTTACTCACCTTTAGACGTATAGACTGGTCCAAGCTCCATAGGTTGACTTTTTATTAGACCCTATGTCTAATCATTTAATTGCGCGCTTGCTTCTCCCTTTCAGATTTCCATTCAACTTAGTTATTCCCAGTCATATTGACATCTTATTCAAGTTACCAAGTTCCTCTCACTTATTAATTTCAGTTATAACTTAATCCATTTAAGTTTAAGCCCATAACATGTTATTCTCTAGATTGCAATTCAAGGTCTGTAATCTACAATCTCTTTATATTATTCATTGTTTAATTTCCTAGTTACAATAACATGTTCTACTTAATATGTAATTAAGTATATCTCAATTCACATGTTTTCTGTTTAACATGTCACTTATTATTTATGATTAAATATACTTATCTCGTCCCTTATATTCACCTTGTTCTTTCTTATTTAATCATAATTCCATGTTCTAATGTTACTACAACTTGTCATTATTCGCTTATTAACTTAGTTCTCTTAACTAAGGTTTACTAATAAGTTTCTCTTCCATTTATTATAACTTGTGTTATAATTTCCACATGTTCCTAGGACCAGCTTTTAACATTGTTATTCATATCAGCAGATTTCAGATTCTCAAGTTTACAGATTACTTATGAGCATGAAGTTAACCATTTCAACTAAAGTTCTATTTTTCCTTTCAGCAACACCATTTTGTTGTGGTGTATAAGGGGCGGTACATTGGTGAACAATACCATTTTGTTTGCAAAACAAAGTAAACTCATTTGAAAAATATTCACCACCACGATCTGAATGTAACACTTTAATTTTGATTCCTAATTGTGTTTCGACTTCTACTTTTCAAATTTTGAATTTATTAAAGGCTTCATCTTTAGATTTCATTAGATATACATAAGCATATCTAGAATAGTCATCAATAAATGTTATATAGTATTGGTTACCACCATAGGTGATATGACTCTTTAAGTCACCCACATTACTATATACTAAATCAAGCAAATTAGTTTTCTTTTCTACAGATTTGAAGGATTTCCGATATATTTTTGCTTGAACACATATTTCACATTTAGAAATAGATTCGAAATCACGATTAGAAATTAATCCTAATTTATGCATATTTATAAGTGACTTATAATCAACATGTCCTAATCTACTATGCCATAAATTAACAGAATCAACAATATAAGCAGAAGATTTCTTCATTAGATTCAACTTAATCATGTCGTTACAAGAATATCCCTGTCCAATAAATTTGTTGTTCTTGGATAACACTAACTTATCAGACTCATACACCATCTTAAATTCTCCTTTGTTAAGAAGGTATCCAGAAATCAAATTCTTACACATATCAGGTACATAAAATACAATGGCTAAATTAAGAACTTTCCCAAAGGTGAATGTCAATTCGACAGTGCCTTTTCCCAGAATTTTGCTTCCAACTTTGTTTGCGCCAGTTGCTTCGCTAGATTCTCCATTATTCTCATCGTAAGTCTTGAACTGATTACGGTCTTTGCAAATATGAATAGTTTTTCCAGTATCGAGCCACCAATCATTATCAATGCCACTAACGGAGTTCGCCTCTTGTATGACAACCGCAAGCTTTTCTTCGACCACATTCGCTTTTTGTTGTTTCTTCCAAAGACGACAGTCTCGGGCATAGTGGCCGGGTTTGTGACAATAGTAACAGTGACCCTTCTTCTTGTTCATGGAATTATTACCTTTCTTTTTAAGTTGTGTCTCATTCTTAGGCTTCAACTTATTGTTAATTTCAACATTATTAGCCTTAGATTGAGACTCTGTTTGCAAATTATCATCTAGTTTGCGTTTACGAGAATCCTCTTCAATACGAAGATGATGCCGTAAACCGTCTAAATCATAATCCGTTTCCGCATGTTTTAATTTTTTTGTTATAATCATTCCAAGAATTCGGGAGTCTCGAAATAATTGCTCCAACAACAAACGTTTCAGGGAGATCAATACCGTCATCCTTAAGTTGATTTACCAACAGTAGGATTTCACTTACTTGTCCAATTGTGGACTTGTTGGTGACCATTTTGAAATCCATAAAATTGCATATAAGAATTTTTTTATTACTTGCCTCAGAGATACGATATTGGCTTTCTAACGCAGTCCAGAGTGCCTTAGCGGTGTCCAAGGTCCTGTGAGCAATTCAGAATGTGGCCCCTGCATAGAAAATCTTCCTCTTTGCGCTTTGCCCTTTTAGCTTTTAGTTCCACACTATCTTTATCGGTTTCCTCTGGTATTTTCTCCAATCCATCTTCAAGAATATGAAATAATTTGACCGTGATCAAGAAGAATTTCACAGTCTCTTGCCAACGAGTGAAATTCTCTCCATTAAATCGCTCTAATTTGGTCAAATGCTGACTCATCTCTTGCAATGCACTCAAACCTTCCATGGTTAAAATATTGTCTGAAAATCTGTTGGGGATTTCGTGGTTTGAGACTCTAATGGAGAGAACGATTGCCGTACTTCTGACTTCAAGGATTTGCGTAGCAAATTCTTTCAGACAATAGTTCAACAAACTAGGTACAAAAGGGTATCGAACTATTGACTTCAGGATTCAATGAAGCCTTGAAACAGCAAAATCGGGTTTAATGGCATTATAGATCAAACAACGTTTGACACTCTTTAATGGCGTTGCAGATTCAAATTTGCAACGCCATGAAGCAGGAAAACCCCACATTGTCACAGGTCGACTGATTGGTTTCTGAGCTGTTTTTCCTGGCCCAATGGATCACAAGACCCCACGCGTCTAAGGCCAAAGGCCCATCTTTTGACCTTTTAAATATTTAATATGCATGTCTTGTTCATGCATTGCCTCATCTCTCTTCTCTTCTTTGTTTTGTTATTATACATCATGCCTTTATATATAGAGAAAGCCCTTTGCATTTTTCATGATGTGGGACAAAACATATTTGTCCATTCCTTCTTCCTTTTATTCTTCATTCTCTTCAAATAATACCCAAACCCAAATCATTTGTTTTGAAAATTTTACAATAGGCGTGTCATGCATACTCATCTAAGTATGCCCATTTGTTTCAGTATGACGTCATTTTTATTACAGAGATTGTCTTCTGCTGACTTACTGAAGATCGCAACATATATCAAAATAGCAAAGCAAGTAATATATTTATCTAAATCTTACCCGAACCATAAGCCCGGAGACCAAAGATTATGATAGCAAGAGGTCGTTCAAGCCCATATATCTCTTGTTTTTTTTGTACTTTATAAATAGCAGCATATGAAATTAGAGAATGTATCAACTATCAATTTGTGTAATAATCATATTCTTCATCAATAAAGATTTATTTTACTCTTCACAGTTCATTTCTGTTATCCGAAATCGAAACCAGTTGATAGAAACAATCACGAAACTTTAATTTGGCATCAGAGCCAAATTGTTTAACATCAATTCTTTCAAAAATTGATCAAGATTAATTTTACTCATCAAAAAGGTTTAATTACCTAAGTTAAATTCTCATCATAGCTAATTCTCATTATTTTTTTAGAGAGAATTAAATCAAGTTATTAAGTGCCTCGCTAGCATTCAGAAAATTCAGCTGCAACATCAACTCAAAAGAATTCTCATTGTTACAACAATTCAGCAACCAAAGTCTCAATCAAGAAAATCAAGAAACCACTAAAATATAATAAGTGCCCCACTAGAACACTTTGCAACAAATTTTCTTCATCACTAAAATTTTCAGGTTGCAAGTTACAACATACCTAATTTTGTGATTTTTGTCTCTACTTGATCAAAATCTAGTGCAATTTCTGCATCTTCCTGTAGTCCTAACTGTCTTGATCTATTTTTCATCAGAATAAATTGTAATCAACTGAATCAGTTGTAATCGTGGATGATCAAAATAACATCAATTGTGTCTAACAATAAATTCGACACTCTCAATCCAACCAATTCCTCAATATAGCAGTTAGTGAAGACTATCATTAGCCCATAGTGCCAACTTATTACTATGCATTTAGAAAAAAGACAACTATCTTCTTTGAAAGCTTCAAGTCGAAACTACAATACAAGGGTTTGGATTAGAACGATATATTCTTGAAACTACACAAATACCATCAAAATTTATCATTGACAAATGTAAAATGTCCAATTCCTTATTAGCAAACAAACTAAATGTTTAGACTTGGGCTTATGTGTATGGGCTTGTGTTGTGTTTATCCCAATAGCATTTCTTTTGTATTATATAATGCTCCTGCCATGTACAGTAACAGTTAGTTTTAATACATACATTTACATCAATAAGTTCAGAGAATAAAAATCAAAACTCTTCACAAAATTTTACATGGTATCAGAGCTTTATCGCCCAATGGCAGATCTCCACATTACCTTTATCGCTGAACAAGTTGAGAGAAGTGCTTTTGGATTCTCCTCAGTTTAAAATTCATCATCGGAGAGCAACCTTTCTGATCTTGCAGCGACTGTTCTCATCAAGTCATGCGTGCCAAGCCGGAATTTACACTCGCAGCGGCTACAACGACTTTTTGATCATCTGAGATTTTGAATCTCATCATTCGACAGTTTCTTGGTCGAGAGTACCATTTCTTGCATCTTAAAATAGGCAAGAACCGCCTTTTTCACTTTCTTTTCCAAAGCCTCCAGCATAGGCTGCCACCCCCTTTGGGTAAGTGGCCTCGCCATACGCTATGTTTTCATTAGTTTTCTCGCCATGGCTGGACCAGGTGATGAAAACTCATCTGTCACATCAAGAACTGGCACCATTGACCCTCCTGGCAACACCCTAGCGCTTGTAAAACCCAAGACTCAGGTGATAACCACTCCTCTTGATGAAGAGAATTTCATCTTATGGAAGTTCCAAATTGAGACAGCCTTGAAAGGTTATGACCTTCAAGATTATGTCAAAGGAACAAGATCTATCCCCCCAGCCATGATCCTGGATAAAGATGGACAAATGGTTAGTAATCCAGCATATGTGCATCATCAAAAAAAGGATAATCTGCTATCTCCATGGTTACTCTCATCTATCAACACAAATTTACTATCACAAGTCATATGATGTAATTCATCTCATGAAATATGGGCTGCCATACGACAAATTTTCAATTCACAGTCATCTGCTCGTATCAAGCATTATTGAAGGGAATTTCAGAATATAAGAAAGGGAGAGATGACTATGAGAGAGTATATTGCAAAGGTTAAAACACTGTGACAAACTAAAGGCAGTGGGACACTACATTTCAGACAATGAACAAGTACTTACATTGACAAATGGATTAGATGAAGAGTATGAATCATTAGTTACCTTTATTGCCACTCAGCCTGTTTTACCTGATATTCAAACCGTTTATTCTGCACTACTGGCACATGAGGGTATAGTTGAGCAAAGAAAGGCATCTCAAATTGATTACAGTGTGAATCTTGCATCAAATTCAAGAAACATGAGCAACAATCAAACAAGAAACTTACCTGGCTTCGGAAGAGGCAACAACCAAGGTCAAAGAGGAAACCCAAATCAAAGAGGAAGAGGTAGAGGAAGATCCAACAGTGTCAATCATGTCCAATGTCAAATCTGCGATAAACCTGGTCACACATCAAACAGATGCTATTTCAGATTCAACGTAAATGTTAATAATTTTCAGCAAAGCCAACCAGGCACAAGGGGACTCAATGTCAACATGGCATAGGCCAATCAACAAAGCAAATCAAATGGAGAAACCTCTACAGCTATCAGTGATGATTCCAGCAAGATTGAAGACATAAACAGTGAGGATTGGTTTCCAGATTCAAGAGAAACCAACCACATCACCAACAATTTGCAAAACCTCAATCTTGGAAATAGGAACTTCTCAGGTACACAAGTTATTCAGACATGCAATGGTGAAACTATGAATATATCTCACATTGGGACAGGTGTTGTTAAAGGAAAGAGAAATCTCTTCCTTCACAATTTACTTAGAGTTCCAGATGTTAAAAAGAATCTTATTAGTGTATCACAATTTGCTAAAGAAAATAAGGTATATTTTGAGTTTCACCCTAATCACTGTCTAATTAGAGACATGCTAAATAAAGATGTATTATTACAGGGTAATTTGGATAGTGGTTTATACAAGTTCAGCAACACTCAATCAGGATTGAGAAATGATAAAACTTGGTGCTGCAATGCAAGCATACAATTTAATGATGTTCCTAGTGAGAATGAACATGGCAGTAATGATTGTAATGAAATCAAAATGATTAGAATTTCTGCATTGTAAACTTGGACACCCCAGTTATGACATTGTTATGAGAATATTGAAAGACAATAATATTCCTTATAATCTCTCACCTGTTTCTAGCACATGCACACATTGTTGTATTGGCAAAAGCCATAAATTACCTTTTAGCAGGTCTGAAACAGTTTACACAAAGCCATTTGAATTGGTGACAGCAGACCTATGGGGTCCTGCACCTTTATGCCCAGGACAAGGTTACAGGTATTATCTATCCATTGTTGATGCATATACAAGATATACCTGGATTTTCTTTCTCAAAGCCAAATCTGATACTAACAATGTTATGATACAATTCATTAATTTCACCGAAAGGCAACATAACTATAACATTAAGATTATACAGACTGATGGAGGCAGTGAGTTTTTCCCTTTAAAAGGACTGTTAGCTAGCAAAGGCATTATACATAGAACCACTCCCCACACCTCTGAACAGAATGGCATTGTAGAAAGAAAACATCGACACATAGTTGAAACAGGATTAACACTACTATCTAAGGCATCCTTACACATGAAGTGCAATGACCCAGATTTCCGTAACATCAGAGTTGACTATATACATCATATGTCCAACCCAAATATCACGAAAATACGAACCATTTTTTTATTTAGAAGAAAAAGGTAGATGAAGAACAGAAACAACACAGAATCTCACATCGCAGCGGAACAAAATATAATATATCATATCTTTGAAATATAAAAGCTCAACTGTATAACATATACTTATCAGAGTACAACACTTACAACACAACGGAACAACACTATAACTAGATAACGCTGAAGCCTCCTACTCCAAGCTCCTTTAGATATATCTGAAAAATCCTGAACTACTTGACTGTCCGTACAAATTTAGGCACCCAAGAGTTTAGGTAGAACTAAACAAATAAACTCCGGGTCAGTGATGGGACTGGTATGAGTAAACAGTTTAAAATAGTTTCAGAAACTAAATGATATCTCATAAGACCACACCGTATAACACGGAACGGGTTTTTTCCTTATGAGAATCCAAACACTTGATTTAACTTTCAAAATCCCTTTGAAAGGAATTATAATCTTTATATCAAAACTCTTTTGATATTATAATAATGTCTAAATCAAGTAGATAACAATCTAGTGGAACGTTTGCATCTCACGTTCCACATATATAATATACATTCAAAACCGCAAGCACGTATTTGGAAATGGATTTCCAACTATGACAAGGTATAGAACCACCTTCCGCAGGTATATCTCTAGAGGAGAATACACCGAGTTCAACAAGAACATCTTGCAACTCAGCCACACATGACCGACCACTCATTTCGCTTGAGTGTATCGAATGTATATCACCAACGATTGGGATCAGCAACCGTTTCCCGAATGGGACAGCATCGACAATAGATTTTAAGAAGTAAATGAAACTCTAGATCAGGTGATTATACACCCTAATAGGTGCGACCTACATAGCCATGCTGCTTGCCCGATTTCTGTCATTTACCGGCTGATGAGGCTAGAAGTTACGCTTTATCACCGCACTAGATTCACTTCGAATGTCACATCGTCAAATCCATCAAATCACCGATTTACGTCTACAACAATACATTACGTGTCAGCTAAAAGAAGTTTCCTTCTCCGCTTCCACTCTTGGTATGGTTGAAGAAATCAATGTACGTGACCATTCTGGAAATACTCTGTCAGACATTCATCCATACGAGTCACCCAGGAACAGGATGAACTGAAGGCACTATTTATATTAATAGAAAAAGTACTTGCACTCTACTCCGTCTTCGATTATCTTTATATAATCTGATTCGCACGCTGCTGCCGATATGGAGTGGTTCTTCGGATAATAATCCAACCGGTCTCTCCATATTGACAACGATTGTCAAAACTCCGATAGTCTGTGATTTAACTATCGAATAAAAACAAGTGTTTCGATAGTCGATGATTTAACTATCGAATAAAACAAGTGTTCATCCAATTATCAAACAATCACTGAGCCCTTAATTAATATTCCATTAATTAAATCACTTCTCTATTTCTTTATCAATATTTGTTAACCAAATATTTTCAATATCCATATTGGCCTTTTCTATTATTTGGAAAACATTTCCGAATATCGCCTTCCTTTTTTCTCTAAGCTTAGAAAAATATCTTCTATTTCCAAGCTTACATTTATTTGGGTTAAAACGGATGTTGTGTAAAACATCGTTACGACAACCCAAATACTATATTCAACTAACTCTTATCTAACATTGATCTTCGAGCCTGAAATCTTACTATTTATTTGTTAATAATGAAATCAAATCGAGTTGGGGTATTACTACCTCTCAGACCTTGACTGAATAACATTTTTAACGTCAAAACAGATAAGACTACTTACTCGAACAATCAATACCATACAACTACTTCTTTACCTTTAAACACGTATACACTTTTTCTTTCTATTCTTACTAGATTTTATTCTTATACTTCCTTTTTGATTATACTATTCTATTTCTAAGTTCGTTTCCTTATCGACTTCTATATATATCGATACGTTGAATTCTAACTATCAAATTATCTTAAAAATATTCTATCTCCTTAAATTCCCGGAAAAATTCGCCATAACCTCCTTTGTACCGGGAGCATCGGGAAATTTCAAATAGCTTTCCCGGTCCTTCTCATCTCAAAAAGAAAAAGAAAAAGCCAAGCGGCTTGCCGATACGGCGCATAAAATCTCATATATGAATTAAATACGTACCTTTTTGTCGGGCATTCTATTTATTTCACTTCTATACTTTATTACATACCTGTCTCCTGTATATTTATGCCTGTCCAATCTATTTTAACTATACCAATCGTTTTAACTCAATTTGTTAATTAAATCTGTTAATTAACTTCTTAGTCTAATCCACTTCTATTTATCCAAATCTATTTATTATAAATCCCATTTGAATTTCTATATTCAAATTCCATTTGAAATACTATGTTCAAATTCTATAGTTAAACTCCATTTGAATTCTATTATTCAAATTCTATTTCAATTCCTTATATTCAAAGTCCATTTGAATTCTCTGCATTATTTATAAACAACGTTTATAACTTCAATTCAAATCCCACCTTTCCATTTATAAACAACGTTTATAAATTCAATTCAAATCCCATATTTTCATTTATAAACAAAGTTTATAAATTCTATTCAAATCCCATATTTTCATTTATAACAAAGTTTATACATTCTATACTCGTTTTATATATCTTCAAAACAAGTAAATATTTCCTATAGTTCATTAAAAATTCAAACTCTATTTAAAAAAATAGAATTCACTTTTTAAATCTCAAATACCCTTTCAGGGTATTTTATAAATCAATATCCCAAGCCCCAGTGATATTTAAAACAATCAAATCAACCAATTTTCAATCACTTGATTTTTTAACACATCATATATGAATATATATGAAATCAAACAAACAACAAACAGATAATATATTTTTGAGGAATCCAGTTGGATTCCTCCAACCTGTTTTCTTGCATCGACAGACGTTAGTCAACATAGTAATACCCATCCTGCTTCGTGGCAGGATATCGCGGTATGAAGGTCATCCACTAATCATAGCGTGGGGCGTATAGGGTAATCATCCGCTAATGATACCGCGGGCATCTGCTAATGAAACTACGGGAATCCAACCAATCATCAACCCAATATATATATATATATATATATATATATATATATAATAGTCAACCAATCCTAAATAACTATATATATATTTTAAAACAATCAGACTAAACAACATTCAAACAAGCAACAACAATTATTTTTAACGATGTAAAAATAATTCTAAACAAACAGGTGAGTGAGATTTACTCACAGGAGTTGCAGTTGTCGAATATCCTGTGAAATTCAAATCTTACTGCTCTGAATCGCCTCGAATGAATTTTATCGTGTACCTACGATAATTTTATTTAAATTTACAGGTTAAACATCTATTCATTTAAATTTACTATTTAAACGAATAACTAATTTTCCTATATATTTTAATTAACCAAGTTAAACATTAATTTGCATACTCAACTATTAGTCTATGGATTTTATTTCTATACCAATTAATTTCTTTATATAAACTGATTTTATAAATTAGTTTTCTTAAAATAACATGACAAACTAATTCTCTATTTAAGTTAATTCTCACAAATTTTATATTTAACTAAATTCTCTATTTATATTTATGACACACTAACAAATTCTATAACTAGACTAACTGAATAAATAAATTATTAACTCAAAAAAACTTATTAAATTACCTAAATCCATTCTCTTCACTTCATCAGCCCCTAAAACCGCTATCCTCCATTATGTCAATTCATCGAACGCTTTGCAAGCATCTCTATTTCCTTTACCACTATCAAGTGATGCGAACAACTGAATGGAGCTGCAGCTCTCGCCCTGGATCTGAACGCAACAGCTATCGCCATCAATGAGACTCGTCAGACCCACATCGCTCGAGTTCCTGCCATCGCGTCTCCCTCAAGTTCCCAAATCGAACGCTATACACTCGCCAAAAATAACATCGCTGACTTTGGTTATTTACACATCTCACTGGAAATGAGTGCGATGCCCTTAACCTCGGGATCTACCAGAATATCTCCATGATGGCGCGGTACCATGCTACCTTCCAAAACACTTGATTCCCTTTTGAATCGAAGACTAACTGAAACCCTGGGACGTTGTCGAGCTGTCGAGCTTCTCGCGGGTGATAATAGCCTTGCGATTTGAAAAGAATGGCTTCCATTTTCTGAAGCGACTGAATTCAATAATATCGAATAAAGAAAAAGGAGCAGCTCGGTTTGCTTCTGAAATCTCGAGATTATCTTCGCAATCCCTAAATCGAACGCACCCAAAATGAATTCGCTTGATTGAAGTACTCGAGTGACTGATCCTTGCGAATTGAATTACAGAAGAATCAATTAGAAAGAAGGGGGGTATGTGCGATTTTATATTGAAGAGGAATGGAGAAATAAAAGGCCACGGGTGTTTTTGAGTTGTGGTGGAAAGAAATGGCACGGCTTTGGTTTGATTTGTGGTAGAAAGGAGGCATCAGTGTTATGGTTTGGTCCACCACTATGTTATTAAATTTTAAATTAAACCGATATCCTTTAATTAAAATAGTTATGATGCCGAACTCCTTTCTGAACCCAACAAAATGTCAATTTTAGGGTAATACCCCTATCCGGGACACATTGGGATAGGTCACGAAGTCCAATTCGATCGTCTGTATAAGATATTAATTTAATTCAATATAAATTAATTTTAGACAATTTATTTCCTCGATAAATAAATAAATATTATTATCGTTATAAATTCAAATAAAATTCCCTATTAATTATTTGAACTGTTTTCAATTCAAATTAAAATTTGAATTCAACTAAAATCCATTTTCGTATTTTGATAATTAAATATTTTCAATATTAAATTGAAATTGATTTTTAAATCGATAACTCCCTATAAAAATTGATTTATTTACTTAACTCAATATTTAAATCCATATTACATATTTTAAAATTAACCCATAAATATCCGGGTCATTACAATCTTCCCCACTTAAAATAATTTCGTCCTCGAAATTGCTAAGGTAGAAAAAGTGCTACCAACCCATTTATCTTTTCAAAACTTATTTATGTTGATACTCAACATTTCAAACTTCCTTGCATAACTCTCTTTCGAATAGATCCCTATTCGATAACTCCTCCCTTCGAATAATTATATTCGATAATCTCTCTATCAAATAACTTGATTCGAAAACCTTTCTTTGAATCAACTATATTCGATTTACTCTATTCAATTTACTCTTATCAATTAACTCTATTTGATTAGCTCTTTTCACTTAACTCCTTCCGAATAAGCTATATTCGATAACTCCTTCGAATAACCAATATTCTATAACTCACTTCGATTAAACTAATCGATAACTCTTTTCGATTAAACTATAATCGATAACTCCTTTAATTAACTAATAATCGATAACTCCTTCGATTAACTAATAATTGATAACTCCTTCGATTAACTAATGATCGATAATTCCTTCAATTAACTAATAATCGATAATTCCTTTCGAATAAACTATATTCGATAGTTCCCTTCGAATAAACTATATTCGATAACTCCTTTAATTAACTAATAATCGATAACTCCTTTAATTAACTAATAATCGATAACTCCTTCGATTAACTAATAATCGATAATTCCTTTCGAATAAACTATATTCGATAATTCCCTTCGAATAAACTATATTCGATAACTCCTTTAATTCTATCCGAATAACCAATATTTGATTTAACTCCATTCGCTTGACTCTAGATCGTAGCGATCACAATGGTTACGCCTGATTCTCTCAGGAAACCTCCGACGGCCCTAGGCTATCTGCAGCCCTGCGAATTACGCTAGCAGTCGTACGAAATGGCAACTTATCCTGAGTAACTATGTTTAACTAACTCTATCTCAATAACTATATTCGATCAACTTTAATTGAATAACTAACGTTCAATTAAATCCTAATTCGATTAACTATGTTCAATTTACCCTATCTGGTTAACTCTTAATTTGAATAACAAATATTCGATAAATTCTAATTGAATAACTAATATTCAATTAACTCTATGGATTAACCCTAACTGATTAACTTTAACTAGTTAATTCTTACTCTAATCGATTTATTCTAACTCTAATCGATTTCTCCTATTCGAATAACTCTTATTGGATAACGTTTATTCATTTATAAAGATTTACTTTTAGTAACGGCTCTTCACTTTACAAATGTTCTCTTTAACAACGTTACTTCACTTATACAAGTGTTGTGTAGCCCTTCTATTTAAAACTATCGGTGTTAAAAACCAATATCTCTTCTCTATATAAGTTCAGACTTATATATTCCATTTATCGAATGATAAATATTCAATTTAATTTATAACTGTTATTTATAAATTAATCTTTTCTATTTATCTGTTAAAAACAGATTTCCATTTTCTATTCATCTTCTGAATATTCCTTCGATTAAATTCTATTTATTTAACAAATAAATATCTCATCTATAGCATTCTATTTATTTTCTATAACTAAATATTTCCATTGAATCTATTTGTAAATGTTTTTACAAATATTCCCTTCTATCTGTTTGCACATAACTTCCTTTGTATTTGTGTTACAAATATATTTCCTTTATATTTGATTTACAAATATATTTTCTTTTTAACTCTTTTGGGTTTTCCTTTATTCATTCCCAATTCATATTTCATTCACATTGATTTTACTCAATTTATTCATTTCGATCAATTTAACTTACTTAAGTTAAATTTAATTTCAACCATTCAAATTCCCATTAATTAGTTGCTAATTAACCGTTTTGCCTATTTCACCCTTTTTATTTCAATATAACTTGTTCAAATATATGTCAACCTAATTATAAACTAATCTAATTATATTTTCAACTCGAGTTATATATTCGATTTCGAATATAAATTCTCAATCTCTTTCACTTATCTAAAAACCCAATTTCGATTCAACTTTCCTTTAACTAATTATTTTCCAATTTAGTTAATTCTATTTAACCATTTAAAATATGATTTTTATCTTAAAAATCATTTCACTTACATCACTGGAGTTCATATTTATTTTATATCTATAGTCTGGATTTTTCTAATGCCAATTCGGATTTTATTTCCTAAAAATCCTTCTATTGATTTTATTAAACCGTTATGGTTTTATAATGGTCCTGGCGCTGCTTTTCTAAAAATTTGATTTTGACATAACTCAAAATCTATATGACGAAATCCAGATTTTTCTCTTTCATTACAAAACCATCGTTCAACCGGTCCCGACGATTCTTGTTTCAAAGAATTCCGACTTCAATTGAGTTCTGTATACTAAATTGAAGTTTGAATCGCCAATTTACGAACTACCGCACTATGGCGAGCTAGTTTTAATTATATTTATAAATATAAACGTTTTTACTTGGTTTATAATAAATTCAACTCCATTCTGATATATTTTCAATATATATCAAATCCATTTTTCCATTTCAACATAATATTCCCGATCTATTTCACTACTATTTGAAATTCTATATATTTACAATATTCAAATTCCATTTGAATTTCTTTATTCCAACTCATTTGAATTTCCTTCTATTCAATTTCTATTTGAATTTTCCTCGATTCAAATTCTAATTCAACTTCTTATCTTCAAATTTTATCTGAATTTCTTATCTTCAATTTCTATTTGAATTCCTTTATTCAAAATCCATCTGAAATCCTTTATTCAATTTAAATTCTATTTGAACTCCTTTATTCAATTTCTATTTGAAATCCTTTGAATTCAAATTCTATTTTAACTCCTTTGAATTCAAATTCTATTTTAATTTTACTTTGAATTCAAATTCTTTTTTAACTCCTTTTATTTAAAATTCTATTTCAAACTTTATATTTTCTTTGAATTCTAATATTCAACCTCCACTTTATATTCTCTTTGAAATTCTATTTAACCAAATTCCATTTGAATTCTAATATTCAAATCTCTATTTGACTTTTCTTTATTCAAATCCATTTGAATTCCCTTGAATTCAAATTCCATTTCAATTTTTCTTATACAATTTCTATTTGAATTTTGTTTATTCAAACTCATTTGAATTCAAATTCTATTTCACTTCTATTTGAATTATATATATATTCAAATTCCTTTATTTTACTTCTATTTGAAATCTATATTCCAATTCCCATTTCAAAATTCCTTTGAAGTTATATAAATATATACATATATTTATATCTATCTCAAATTCAAAACATCTGAATTTTCAAACAACTTGTTTCTTTTCAAACAAATTTCCATCAAAAACTTTTCTAAGGCAACAATTCATCACTTAGAAACTCGAAAATGAACACTGATGATGTTGCGACCATCATCAAAATTATTTCCCAACTACTGAATGAGTCCAGTACTATATTTCTTTCAAAATCCATTCAGAAAAATATTTTCCAAACTCCCAGGATTTTAAATTCTTAATTCTGGTTGGAATTCAATTTCAATTTATCACATTTGTATATTTGATTTCATATACAAATTCCATTGGTTATATATAACTATTTCTGTTTTATAATCTAATTCGATTATAATCCTAACAATCAACTTAACTATTTAAAAACAATATCATGTCCAATCTTCTGTTCAAGTGTTTATAAACTCCTATCGACATCGTGGCGTCCCACGATTCGACCAAAATTTATAATCCACTCAACAGACTAGTCAACACAATATAAAACAGTTTTTATATCAAATAACAAATACGCTCTCTCGTACATATATACACTCAACCCATTCTAGGATACTACAAATCCTATCTATAATGAGCACATTCCAACAAGCCTAGGTATTCGCTCAATCTAAGCTCTGATACCAACTGTAATGACCCAGATTTCCGTAACACCAGAGTTGACTATATACATCATACGTCCAACCCAAATATCACGAAAATACGAAACATTTTTTTATTTAGAAGAAAAAGGTAGATGAAGAACAGAAACAACACAGAATCTCACATCGCAGCGGAACAAAATATAATATATCATATCTTTGAAATTCAAAAGCTCAACTGTATAACATATACTTATCAGAGTACAACACTTACAACACAGCGGAACAACACTATAACTAGATAACGTTGAAGCCTCCTGCTCCAAGCTCCTTTAGATATATCTGAAAAATCCTGAACTACTTGACTACTCGTACAAATTTAGGCACCCAAGAGTTTAGGTAGAACAAAACAAATAAACTCCGGGTCAGTCATGGGACTGGTATGAGTAAACAGTTTAAAACAGTTTCAGAAACTAAATGATATCTCATAAGACCACGCCGTATAACAAGGAACGGGTTTTTTCCTTATGAGAATCCAAACACTTGATTTAACTTTCAAAATCCCTTTGAAAGGAATTATAATCTTTATATCAAAACTCTTTTGATATTATAATAATGTCTAAATCAAGTAGATAACAATCTAGTGGAACGTTTGCATCTCACGTTCTACATATATAATATACATTCAAAACCGCAAGCACGTATTGGGAAATGGATTTCCAACTATGACAAGGTATGGAACCACCTTCCGCTGGTATATCTCTAGAGGAGAATACACCGAGTTCAACAAGAACATCTTGCAACTCAGCCACACATGACCGACCACTCATTTCGCTTGAGTGTATCGAATGTATATCACCAACGATTGGGATCATCAACCGTTTCCCGAATGGGACAGCATCGACAATAGATTTTAAGAAGTAAATGAAACTCTAGATCAGGTGATTATACACCCTAATAGGTGCGACCTACATAGCCATGCTGCTTGCCCGATTTCTGTCATTTACCGGCTGATGAGGCTAGAAGCTACACTTTATCATCACACCAGATTCACTTCGAATGTCACATCGTCAAGTCCATCAAATCACCGATTTACGTCTACAACAATACATTACGTGTAAGCTAAAAGAAGTTTCCATCTCCTCTTCCACTCTTGGTATGGTTGAAGAAATCAATGTACGTGACCTTTTTGGAAATACTCTACCAGACATTCATCCATACGAGTCACCCAGGAACAGGATGAACTGAAGGCACTATTTCTATTAATAGAAAAAGTCCTTGCACTCTACTCCGTCTTCGATTATCTTTATATAATCTGATTCGCACGCTACTGCCGATATTGAGTGGTTCTTCGGATAATAATCCAACCGGTCTCTCCATATTGACAACGATGGTCAAAACTCCGATAGTCTGTGATTTAACTATCGAATAAAAACAAGTGTTTCGATAGTCAATGATTTAACTATCGAATAAAACAAGTGTTCATCCAATTAACAAACAATCACTGAGCCCTTAATTAATATTCCATTAATTAAATCACTTCTCTATTTCTTTATAAATATTTGTTAACCAAATATTTTCAATAACCATATTGGCCTTTTCTATTATTTGGAAAACATTTCCGAATATCGCCTTCCTTTTTTCTCTAAGCTTAGAAAATTATCTTCTATTTCCAAGCTTACATTTATTTGGGTTAAAACGGATGTTGTGTAAAATATCGTTACGACAACCCAAATACTATATTCAACTAACTCTTATCTAACATTGATCTTCGAGCCTGAAACCTTACTATTTATTTGTTAATAATGAAATCAAATCGAGTTGGTGTATAACTACCTCTCAGACCTTGACTGAATAACATTTATAACGTCAAAACAGATAAGACTACTTACTCGAACAATCAATACCATACAACTACTTCTTTACCTTTAAACACGTATACACTTTTTCCTTCTATTCTTACTAGATTTTATTCTTATACTTCCTTTTTGATTATACTATTCTATTTCTAAGTTCGTTTCCTTATCGACTTCTATATATATCGATACGTTGAATTCTAACTATCAAATTATCTTAAAAATATTTTATCTCCTTAAATTCCCAGAAAAATTCGCCATAACCTCCTTTGTACCGGGAGCATCGGGAAATTTCAAATAGCTTTCCCGGTCCTTCTCATCTCAAAAAGAAAAAGAAAAAGCCAAGCGGCTTGCCGATACGACGCATAAAATCTCATATATGAATTAAATACGTACCTTTTTGTCGGGCATTCTATTTATTTCACTTCTATACTTTATTCCATACCTGTCTCCTGTATATTTATGCCTGTCCAATCTATTTTAACTATACCAATCGTTTTAACTCAATTTGTTAATTAAATTTGTTAATTAACTTCTTAGTCTAATCCACTTCTATTTATCCAAATCTATTTATTATAAATCCCATTTGAATTTCTATATTCAAATTCCATTTGAAATACTATGTTCAAATTCTATAGTTAAACTCCATTTGAATTCTATTATTTAAATTCTATTTCAATTCCTTATATTCAAAGTCCATTTGAATTCTCTGCATTATTTATAAACAACGTTTATAACTTCAATTCAAATCCCACCTTTCCATTTATAAACAACGTTTATAAATTCAATTCAAATCCCATATTTTCATTTATAAACAAAGTTTATAAATTCTATTCAAATCCCATATTTTCATTTATAACAAAGTTTATACATTCTATACTCGTTTTATATATCTTCAAAACAAGTAAATATTTCCTATAGTTCATTAAAAATTCAAACTCTATTTAAAAAATAGAATTCACTTTTTAAATCTCAAATACCCTTTCAGGGTATTTTATAAATCAATATCCCAAGCCCCAGTGATATTTAAAACAATCAAATCAACCAATTTTCAATCACTTGATTTTTAACACATCATATATGAATATATATATGAAATCAAACAAACAACAAACAGATAATATATTTTTGAGGAATCCAGTTGGATTCCTCCAACCTGTTTTCCTGCATCCACAGACGTTAGTCAACATAGTAATACCCATCCTGCTTCGTGGCAGGATATCGCGGTATGAAGGTCATCCACTAATCATAGCGTGGGGCGTATAGGGTAATCATCCGCTAATGATACCGCAGGCATCCGCTAATGAAACTGCGGGAATCCAACGAATCATCAACCCAATATATATATAATAGTCAACCAATCCTAAATAACTATATATATATTTTAAAACAATCAGACTAAACAACATTCAAACAAGAAACAACAATTATTTTTAACGATGTAAAAATAATTCTAAACAAACAGGTGAGTGAGATTTACTCATAGGAGTTGTAGTTGTCGAATATCCTGTGAAATTCAAATCTTACTGCTCTGAATCGCCTCGAATGAATTTTATCGTGTACCTACGATAATTTTATTTAAATTTACAGGTTAAACATCTATTCATTTAAATTTACTATTTAAACGAATAACTAATTTTCCTATATATTTTAATTAACCAAGTTAAACATTAATTTGCATACTCAACTATTAGTCTATGGATTTTATTTCTATACCAATTAATTTCTTTATATAAACTGATTTTATAAATTAATTTTCTTTAAATAACATGACAAACTAATTCTCTATTTAAGTTAATTCTCACAAATTTTCTATTTAACTAAATTCTCTATTTATATTTATGACACACTAACAAATTCTTTAACTAGACTAACTGAATAAATAAATTATTAACTCAAAAATTTTTATTAAATTACCTAAATCCATTCTCTTCACTTCATCAGCCCCTAAAACCGCTATCCTCCATTATGTCAATTCATCGAACGCTTTGCAAGCATCTCTATTTCCTTTACCAGTATCAAGTGATGCGAACAACTGAATGGAGCTGCAGCTCTCGCCCTGGATCTGAACGTAACAGCTATCGCCATCTGTGAGACTTGTCGGACCCTCATCGCTCGAGTTCCCGCCATCGCGTCTCCCTCAAGTTCCCAAATCGAACGTTATACACTCGCTAAAAATAACATCGCTGACTTCGGTTATTTACACATCTCACTGGAAATGAGTGCGATGCCCTTAACCTCGGGATCTACCAGAATATCTCCATGATGGCGCGGTACCATGCTACCTTCCAAAACACTTGATTCCCTTTTGAATCGAAGACTAACTGAAACCCTAGGACGTTGTCGAGCTGTCGAGCTTCTCGCGGGTGATAATAGCCTTGCGATTTGAAAAGAATGGCTTCCATTTTCTGAAGCGACTGAATTCGATAATATCGAATAAAGAAAAAGGAGCAGCTCGGTTTGCTTCTGAAATCTCGAGATTATCTTCGCAATCCCTAAATCGAACGCACCCAAAATGAATTCGCTTGATTGAAGTACTCGAGCGACTGATCCTTGCGAATTGAATTACAGAAGAATCAATTAGAAAGAAGGGGGGTATGTGCGATTTTATATAGAAGAGGAATGGAGAAATAAAAGGCCACGGGTGTTTTTGAGTTGTGGTGGAAAGAAATGGCACGTCATTGGTTTGATTTGTGGTAGAAAGGAGGCATCGGTGTTATGGTTTGGTCCACCACTATGTTATTAAATTTTAAATTAAACCGATATCCTTTAATTAAAATACTTATGATGCCGAACTCCTTTCTGAACCCAACAAAATGTCAATTTCAGGGTAATACCCCTATCCGGGATAGGTCACGAAGTCCAATTCGATCGTCTATAGAAGATATTAATTTAATTAAATATAAATTAATTTTAGGCAATTTATTTCCTCGATAAATAAATAAATATTATTATCATTATAAATTCAAATAAAATTCCCTATTAATTATTTGAACTGTTTTCAATTCAAATTAAAATTTGAATTCAACTAAAATCCATTTTCGTATTCTGATAATTTAATATTTTCAATATTAAATTGAAATTGATTTTTTAATCGATAACTCCCTATAAAAATTGATTTATTTACTTAACTCAATATTTAAATCCATATTACATATTTTAAAATTAACCCATAAATATCCGGGTCATTACATGAAGTATTGGTATGAGGCATTTAACACTGCTGTACATCTAATAAATAAAATGCCAACAAAAATTTTGCAACACAAAAGTCCTCATGAGATGTTATATGGAAATAAACCAGACTATAACACTCTGAAAACTTTTGGATACATGTGTTATCCATGCATCAGACCATACAACAATCATAAACTTTCTTTCAGATCTAGCCCATGCACTTTCTTAGGGTTTGCAAACAATCAAAAGGGGTACATATGCATGGATAAAGAGGGAAAAATTATAATTTCTAGACATGTAGTCTTTGATGAACTTGTATTCCCTTTTGCAGAAAAAGGAAATGCAAACAACGAAGAAACTGTGGGGCCTATTCCTAAGCTATCAGAATGGAAAACAAACATAAATGAGCAGGAACAGACATATGATGCATCAGCCACTCCAACTATATCCAGCACTAGATCTGAATACAGTTCAAGTGAACAGATGAGTGAGGATGACCAACATCAGACTGATGAAATGAATGACAATAATAATCAGAATGACAGCAATGGCAGTGACACATCAGAAAGTAGCAGTCATGAAACACCAATACAGGAGCCACAGACTGGACATCACATGACAACTCGAGGAAAAAGTGATATTTTTAAGCCTAAAATCTACACTGCAGTTCAGAATGATCACAGACCTACCAGTGAACCAGACACATATGAGCAGGCAATTAAATACAAACAGTGGTGCAGGGCTATGGATGAAGAATATGAAGCATTGATGAAAAACTAGACATGGAGTTTGGTGTCTATTCCTAAAGATAGAAATATGGTGACATGCAAGTGGACTTATAAATTAAAGAAGGATGCCACTGGTAACATCATCAAGTACAAGGCTAGGCTGGTTGCAAGAGGGTTTACACAGAAATATGGTTTTGATTTCAATGAAACATTCTCTCCAGTGGTAAAGCCTACTACTATTTGGATTATATTGTCCATGGCACTACACAATAACTGGAACATAAGGCAACTAGATGTGTGTAATGCATTCCTAAATGGGGATTTAAGTGAGGAAGTTTATATGCAACAGCCAAAAGGCTATGTATGCAAAAGAAACGAAGATCATGTTTGTAAACTTCATAAGGCAATATATGGATTAAAACAGGCCTCGAGAGCTTGGTACATCAAATTGAAACACACACTGGAGTGTTTTGGGTACAAGGCAACAAGGTCAGATAACTCTTTATATGTGAAAAACAACCAGAGTGATGTGTATATACTTGTGTATGTGGATGATATTTTGATGACTGGAAGTGACAACAGTGAGATCAACAAGATTGTTGCAGAATTGAATAAAACTTTTGGAATAAAAGACATGGGAGAGGCAAACTATTTCCTTGGGATACAGATTCAAAGAAGATCAAAATCTGAAATTTTCCTTTCTCAGAAGAAGTACATATCTGAAATCTTAGCCAAAGCAAACATGGACAAAGCAAAGTCTCTACCTACCCCTATGACTAGCAACCTACGCTTATCCAAACACAATTGTGATAGTATAGAAAACGAAAAACAATACAGAAGCATCGTAGGAGCTTTGCAGTATTTGACTATAACTAGGCTAGAAATTTGTTTCAGTGTGAATAAAGTTTGTCAATTCATGGCAAATCCATAATCAGAACATTGGTGAGCAGTAAAACGTATTCTACGTTACTTACACGGTACAAAGGAGTATGGTTTAATCATGAAAGCAAGCCAAGACATCAACTTAAATACTTACAGTGATGCAGATTGGGCAAATGATCCAGATGATCGAAGATCCACATCTGGATATTACGTGTTCATGGATCCAAATGCAATTTCATGGTGCACGAAGAAGAAATCCACAGTTTCTCGCTCCAGCACAGAAGCTGAGTACAGATCCATAGCTTCAGCGACAGCCGAAGTGATTTGGGTGCAAACCCTAATCAAAGAATTGGGGCTCCAGCTCACAAAGACATCAACCCTCTGGTGTGACAATCGAAGTACAGTATCACTCTCCATCAACCCAATTCAGCACTCGAGAACTAAACATATAGAGATAGATCTTCATTTCGTCAGAGAAATGACTAGCACTGGGAGATTGATAATAAATCACATACCAGCCTTCTATCAGAAAGCTGATATCTTAACCAAGGCTCTCTCCAGAAACAATTTCGAGAGATTGAGAGAGGAACTCAGAGTTGTTCATGGCGGCGCAGAATAAAGTAAAGAGAGAAACCCTATTTCGACTTGAGGCGGCGTGTAAAATATCCAATTCCTTGTTAGCAAACCGAACTAAGAGTTTAGACATGGGCTTATGTGTATGGGCTTGTGTGTGTTTAGCCCAATAGTATTTCTTGTGTATTATATAATGCTCCTGCCGTGTACAGTGACAGTTAGTTTTAATACATACATTTACATCAATAAGTTCAGAGAATAAAAATCAAAACTCTTTACAAATTTTACAAGATAATAGAACAACTGCTAATGATGATTATATCAAATATCATAAACAAGTTAGATTGATAATTTCTATGCTATTATTATCTATAAGTTTCAACTTATTATCACAAGTGATTGGCTGCAATGCGTCAAATGAAACATGCACAACAGTTGAGAAGACATTCAACAATCAGTCATCAGCTGAAGTTTTATGTTACAAGCGGTAACTTCAAAATATTCGAATTGACAACTCAACAATGAAAGGGTATCTCTCAAAAGTCAAAACGCTTTGCACTGTACAAAATGCAACAGGCAACAAAGTTGAAGATTTTGAACAACATTTAATTCTATTAAATGACTTCAGGATGAGTACGAAGCACTCATATCATTTTAAATACTTATGTTTCTTGCTTAATTAAGGATAATCCACGTATCATCAGTTACTACTGCATTAGCCATGAGTTTCTAAAGCGGTAATATACGATTGTTAACTGCTGATACGAAGCATCTGTATTATATGAAAATGGATTTCACTTTTCTAATTTAATATAGAAGATTGCTTGATCAGATACATATAAATTCAAATAGGAACCTGTTAAAATACTGTAGAAATATGACCATGCATACGCACTTGCACGGTATTCGAACAGCATAGCACCACTGTTACAATTTAACATCTCACCTCTTATATTCTTGTACGTATACCATTTCCGGAATTCAAGCAATACATAAAGCGGTTTATATTTTGATAGTATCATAGCGAATGCTACATCCAGCAGCAGCAGATCCACCAGTCGCACGAATGCTGTTTTTGCAGTCTTTCTTGATAGCCTTTATCGCCTTCTCTAGGCATTTCGTGCATGTTTGCACACTTGTTGTCAGTGAAGAAAAACACGATGCCCTCCCAAATATTCTTGGACCTGCAGATATGCTCTTTGTTTCATGCTCAAAGTTACCATCAATCGGTGCCTTTTCCTTCAGTTCATTAAGGACAATTTCTACGTTGTTGAAGAATAAGTTTTGCCTTTGATTGTTGACTCTGGTTCTTCTTCCACATTGAGTGAATTTACCATTTACATTCACCAATACTTGGGCAAATATCAAAGCGAACACCAATGTTGCTTTTGCAGATAATAGCTTCATTTCTTTTGCTTCTTCAGAAGTTTTCACTTATATATTCTTCTAGTTTGCTGCAAAAGAATTTGCAATGCTGTGTGGTTTTATAGATTTGTGAAGCGACATCTATTTATAGGATCTATATTACGTGTTTGCTTATGATATGTACTGTGACCTAGAAATGATTACATATGTTTTTGGCTGTTTGCATCTTTTTGTTATTATCTTTGGTTGCAAAGACTGATTTATACTTCATATTTACACAGTGCATAGTGCATGAATAATAATCGTTCTACTATTCTAATAAACGGTTCTTTCTTGTAGAGCTTCAAATAAATTTATGTTAATTAATTTATTTTTTCTAGTTTTCCTAACTATTTTGGCTTCTTCATTTTGTTTCTTGTTATGATTGTTGAGATGTTTTGATTTGTGTAGGATGGTGTTGTTGATCTAGTCAACAATTGTACTTGGTCTTAGCTCCTAATTAACTATGTTTTATGTTACATTAAAGTTTGTTCATTTGTATTCATGTTAATTTGGATTTTATACTTGTTTGATCTCTACAGTTACATATGGACCTAACAGCTGCAACTTGATTTCGTCTGAATATGTCAACTGGAATGCTGAGTAGGGGATACTTATCATCGTTACAGAATGTCATCAAACATATAGACACTTCTTTTCATATGTTTAGTTATTTACCAGTGCTTCATGACCAGGCATTTTGGTTCAAGACATGCATATTATTTGGATACCATGGTCTACCATTTTGGTTACCGATGCATAGCCCCTTGATTTAGCATACACAACATAATTTAGTGATATTTAGCTATGGGATTTCAGGATATATATTTCAGTTTGTAGGGGAATACATCCTGTTACCAACAAATATACATTCAGTCTCGGCATTGTTAAACCAAAAAAAAGAGCTATATAGCATATTAAAAAAAAAAAAAAAAAAAAAAAATCTTCCTGTTCTCAGATTGAAATGGAACGGCTATATCCATGTTCCGGTTTCTTGTGTATGGTAATTGTGGAGTGCACAAACAATCGTTAACATTCGATGAAATCGAAAATATAAACCCAAGCAGAACTAAGTCTCAGTGTCCTTTTTAATTCTCGTATCAGCCTATTATTATCATTCAGCATAAAACAACCAAATCTCTTTGCTTTACAACGGCCTTTTATATATTACCATACGAACATCTCACATCGTAACTGCCTTACACTACCACAACATTGTTATTAGATAGTTATGGTTTTCATGCTTAAAGAGCGAAATAACCATCAATGTTTATTCAGTATTTACTCAATAATGGTTGACAACCTATACAATTATAACAACAATGCCACAGTCAAGCTGCATCCCCACTCACTATACGTTGCATTACTTTTTCCTGCTAATACCACTACAGCCAATATAAATTTTCCAGTACACGTCTAATTATTTGAAAATCACACATGTTTGCTAAAATTCTAAGTAAAAGAACTTTTAAGTGAGTAGTCTTTTAACTTAGAAGTAATAATTTAACCTAAGAACACCTAAAATATGTCGATGTGTCAGTGCCTTAGGAACTCATGTACCCAGCAAGATTCCGAACTAAGAACATGCGTTTTCATGCAGTATAATCCAATTATTAGAGCTGTCTCAGACTCTCAAGCCTGAATGGCACAACATAGTTGAATCGCATATATTATAACATGCCAACATGTAAAGCATATTATTAGAGAGAAGGCCAGTAAGGTTGTCATTGAGCCTGACATTATAGAATGTGTTTGGAAGTATAAAATTAAAACAAAACGTTGTTGAATAAAACCACAAATACACACTACAACTTAAAAGCTGCTAAACAGCCTGAAAGATTTTTTTGTCAATTTGAATGAATTTTGGATCTAATGGTGTAATTCACGGGCGCATAATCCCACATATTTTAAGAGCATCGAACAGTTCGGGGGTGTAGATTTTCGATTTTTCGCATTCGAATTGTTGAAACTGAAGATTACAACCAATTTTGAAAACAAAAGTTCGTTCAACAAATGCATGAGAATCAGGCGCTTGTTGAACAAACGCAAAATATAAAAAAATAAAAGTGAGCTTGCATATATTAAAACATTAAAAGTGGCAAAAGTGCCCGCATGTGTAGGGGGATGGACGCAAGCAGGGTTGAATTATATTACAAGTGGCGGTATGTGTTGGGAAGGGCTGAAATATTGCAGGGTCTGAAATTAATTATAATCCCAGACGTTTGTTTAAGAAACGCTTGGAAACAAACCCCTATTCAACAAACGTTTGATTTTATGCGTTTTTTCAACAAACGTCTGAATAGTTTATAAATTCCAGAACAACTCTCCCGAAATCCGAACGAGCTGTTGTTCCTACACACCATTGGGACCGTTTAGGGTTTGGATTTCGAAAATTTGGAAATCCTTGGAGTTGCTCTAATTGTATGATCAGGATGTTTCTGGCACACTCCCTACCCTTAATTTCCGGGCCTGGAAGAATTATGGAACATAAAATAGGACATACAGCTTTCTCAGTTTACACGTTAATTTTTTTTTTTAATGAATAACAACTCTTCAAATATACATTCCTATTTCAAAACAGTATGGCGGAGTAGACGAACAATTCAACAACACCTTCATCTATGACATTTTGGTGTGTGATCCATATACGATTTGTGGCTGAAACCATAAATTTAAAATGATATTAGAAGGCAAACAAAATGATAATAAGATTAGTTCTAATTACTCAAAATATCGATGATCCAATTAGTGCATACATTGAAGCACCTGAGCCATAAATCGCTTCTCAGATATTGATTTATTATTATTATTATTATTATTATTATTATTATTATTTCTTTCATGTAGTTATTTTAATTTTTTCTTCTTTTATGGTGTATGTAGTTCTTTAATTTCTTTTCTTCTTTGGTGCTTAGTGTCATTCCGTCGAATTATTTACTTTTTTTTTCCATTTCATTTCTATATAAAGTTTTGCGTTTTTTACTGTCTTGAGGAAGACCAACAATTTTATTAAAAATATTCCAACCAGGTCATCGTCTGGATGGGTCTTATATGGTCGGGATTTTGAAGTGTCGGCCGAGACTTTGACCCTTGATTATAACGTAGAACAGCTCCAACAATGCCTGTCTAAATAAAGTGGACAAACCTGTTTGAATACTCATGTTTCTTGCTTATGCATTATCTATGTGTACTCAGTAACCATTAGACATGAGTTTCTCATGCGATAATATGAATATTAGATGATGATATGAAGCATGTTTATTACATGAAAATGGATTTCACTCTTCAAATTTAATATAGAAGCATACTTGATAAAATACATATAAATTAAAATGGCAACTAGTTAAATAATGTAGAAATATGACCACACATACGTGCACAATATTCAAATACTATATCTGTTGGAAATAAATTAAACATGCATTAAATACTGCATGTGTTAATTGCAATATAATTTTCTGATTTGCTTATTTGGTTATATTAGGTAATGTATTATTGTGATCTTATCTAGAATTTTCTTTCAATTAGAAAAAGCATGTATAAAATAAGCATCTTGTGTCAATGTAAGAAATCAAGCAAGAAAGCAAAAACAAGAAATAAAATTTGTCTTCCCCAAAATTTCTTTATCTCTAAAATGTTTTCTACAAACTGGTATCAAAGCATCAGGTTGAAACTATGACAATTTTATTTCTTTCGTCGTTTGTTCTCACAAAAGAAAACTTCGAAGAGTGGAGTAACGAAAAGAAAGAAGAATTGATCTCCAAAGGATTATGGGAGATTGTTGAGTGTGGCTACGAGTGGCCAAAAGATGTTAAAAATATGACGAAGAAAGAGAGTGAGGCATTTACAAGGTCGAGATGGAAAGAACATCAAGCCCGTGTTGCTATGTGTGAGAACGTTGATGAAGAAGCTTTCAACCATATTATTGGAGAAAAATCCGCAAAATATTCGTGGAATTTATTAAAAGAGGGGTATGCAACGGATAACACAAAAGCAGAAGAAGACGATGAAGAGGATGAGAATAAAGGAGTTGAAAATGAAGATATTGGAAGTCAAGAAATTAAGGATGAAGATAGTGAAAATGAAAATACAAAGAATGAAGAAATTAAATACGAAGACGAGGAAAATCAAGAAGTTGCTGCAGATTTTAATAACAAATCTGATGAAAAAGAACATGAACAAGACAAAGTTGAAGAGAGAAAAAGCAGATGAGGCTATGACTAACGTTACTACTGAAGAAATGAACAACAAAGAAAAAGTAGTGCAAAAGAACAACCCAGTGTTGATCGGAGAGCCTGGAGTTGGAAAGACACAGAGTTTAACCAAGGTAAAAGAAGACGTAAAATTGAAACCAAAACAAGATATTGGGTTTGCGAGCAAGGTTGATGAAGCCGAGGAACTGTCAAATGAACTGGTCGTTGCAGCCATTGCTCAAATCGAGGTAGCAAAAGAATCCGAGCTGAAAACTTTAGAAAAATTGGAAGATGCTCATAAGGAGTGGATGAGAAGAGAGAAGCTATGAGAATAACAATGGAGAAATCCGAAAAATCTCAAGAAGGGAAGTTAGAGGCAGAACAAGATTTAAGAAAGAGAAGAGTAAGCAATGCTGCAAAAAGAGGCAATACTATTATTCCTCCTAAAAGTCCTTTTAGAAGCTTTGAAGAACCGAAAAGTTTTATGAACGAAAATACTGAAATTCAGCGCCTAACGCGAAGGTGCACGTGGAACGTAAAGAGGGTAATGTGAATGAGGTGAAGGCACAGAAGAAGTCCACAATTAAGAAAGTCTGTATAATATCATTCTTTTTCTTGCCAAAGCAAGTAAGGTACAAAGGAATCAAAATTTAGATATTGCGAACAAGTGATCAGATGACTGATATTTTGACAAAGGCATGAAGCGGACAAGTCTTCAGAACAAGTGTAGAGAATTTGGGAACAAAAAGCAAGTTTAATTTAGGGGAGACATTGTTGGAAATAAATTAACACATGCAAAACGTTACTACTGAATAAATGGACAACAAAGAAGAAGTAGTGCAAAAGAACAACCCAGTGTTGATCGGAGAGCCTGGAGTTGGAAAGACACAGAGTTTAACCACGGTAAAAGAAGACGTAAAATTGAAACCAAAACAAGATATTGGGTTTGCGAGCAAAGTTGATGAAGCCGAGGAACTGTCAAATGAACTGGTCGCTGCTTTCATTGCTCAAATCGAGGTAGCACAAGAATACGAGCTGAAAACTTTAGAAAAATTGGAAGATGCTCATAAGGAGTTGGATGAAAAAAGAGAAGCTTTGAGAATAACAACGGAGAAATCTGGAAAATCTCAAGAAGGGAAGTTAGAGGCATAACAAGATTTAAGAAAGAGAAGAGCTTGCAATGCTGCAAAAAGAGGCAATACTAATATTCCTCCTAAAAATCCTGGAAGCTTTGAAGAGCCGAAAAGTTTTTTGAACGAAAATACTGAAAATTCAGGGCCTAACGCGAAGGTGCACGTGGAACGTAAAGAGGGTAATGTGAATGAGGTGAAGGCACAGAAAAAGTCAACAATTTAGAAAGTCTGTATAATATCATTCTTTTTCTTGCCAAAGCACGTAAGATATAAAGGAATAAAAATCGAGATATTGCGAACAAGTGATCAGATGACTGATATTTTGACGAAGGCACGAAGCGGACAAGTCTTCAGAAGAAGTGTAGAGAATTTGGGACCAAGAAGCAAGTTTAATTTGGTGGAGACATTGTTGGAAATAAATTAATACATGCAATAAATGAAAAAGCACAAGAGACTATGACTAACATTACTACTGGAGAAATGGACAACAAAGATGAAGTAATGCAAAAGAACAGCTCAGTATTGATCAGAGAGCCTGATGTTGAAAAGACACAGAGTTTAACCAAGATAAAAGAGGACGTAAAATTGAAACCAAAACAAGATACTGGGTTTGCGAGCAAGGCTGATGAAGCCGAGGAACTGTCAAATGAACTGGTCGCTGCTGTCATTGCTCAAATCGATGTAGCAAAAGAATCCGAGTTGAAAACTTTAGAAAAATTGGAAGATGCTCATAAGGAGTTGGATGAGAAGAGAGAAGCTTTGAGAATAACAATGGAGAAATGTGGAAAATCTCAAGAATGGAAGTTAGAGGTAGAACAAGATTTAAGAAAGAGAAGAGCTAGCAATGCTGCAAAAAGAGGCAATACTAATATTCCTTCTAAATGTCCGGCTGGAAGTTTTGAAGAACCGAAAAGTTTTATGAATGAAAATACTGAAAATTCAAGGCCTAACGCGAAGGTGCATGTGGAACATAAAGAGGGTAATGTGAATGAGGTGAAGGCACAGAAGAAGTCCACAATTAAGAAAGTCTGTATAATTTCATTCTTTTTCTTGCCAAAGCACGTAAGGTATAAAGGAATAAAAATCGAGATATTGCGAACAAGTGATCAGATGACTGATATTTTGACAAACGTACGAAGCGGACAAGTCTTCAGAAGAAGTGCAGACAATTTGGGAACAAGAAGCAAGTTTAATTTAGTGGAGACATTGTTAAAAATAAATTAAACATGCATTAAATATTGCATGTGTTGATTACAATATTATTTCCTGATTTGCTTATTTAGTTATATTACGTAATGTATTATTGTGATCTTATCTAGAATTTTCTTTCAATTTGAAAAAGCATGTATAAAAAAAGCATATTGTGTCAATGTAAGAAATCAAGTAAGAAAGCAAAAACAAGAAATAAATTTTGTCTTCCCCAAAATTTCTTTATCTCTAAAATATTTTCTACAATATCACCATTCTTATATTATAACATAAATTTTTGCCAACGATGCTTGTCTGAATAGAGTGAACAAACATAGTGCTTGTAAAAACAACAGTTTATGTGGATCATAACAAAACATCTCACCTCTTATTCTCATACATATAATATATCTTGCACAAAAGATGAAACACTACACATCACTATTTCCAGAAATCCCCGCAATACATAAAGTGGTTTATATTTTGACATTGTCATAGCGAATGCTGCATCCAGCAGCTGCAGATCCACCAGTCGCACGAATGCTGTTTTTGCAGTCCTTCTTGATAGCCTTTATCGCCTTCTCTAGGCATTTCGTGCATGTTTGCACACTTGTTGTCAGGGAAGAAAAACATGATGCCCTCCCAAATATTCTAGGACCTGAGATACTTTTTGTTTCATGCTCAAAGTTACCATCAATCGGTGTCTTTTCCTTCAGTTCATTAAGGACAATTTCTACGTTGTTGATGAACAAGTTTTGTTTTTGATTGTTGAATCTGGTTCTTCTTCCACATTGAGTGAATTTACCATTTACATTCACCAGTACTTGGGCAAATATCAAAGCGAACACCAATGTTGCTTTTGCAGATAGTAACTTCATTTCTTTTGCTTCTTCAGAAGTTCTCGCTTATATGTAAATTCTAGTTTGCTGCAAAAAAAATTGAAATGCTGTGTGGTCTTATAGAGTGGTGAAGCTACTTCTATTTATAGCTATAATACGTGTTTGCTTATGATATGTGACCTAGAATGGTTATATATGTTTTTGGCTGTTTGCATCTTTTTATTATTATTTTTGGTTGCGAAGACCGATTCATACTTCATATTTACACAGTGCATGAGTAAGAACCCTTCCACTATTCTAATACACGTTTCTTTCTTGTGGAGTTTCGAATAAACTTATGTTAATTAATATATTTTTTCTAGTTTTCCTAACTATTTTGGCTTCTTCATTTTGTTTCTTGTCATAATTGTTAGGATGTTTTTTTATTTGATTTCTCGGATGGTGTAGTTGAATTAGTCAACAGTTATACTTAGTCTTAGCTCCTAATTAATATTATGTTTTATGTTAAATTAAAGTTTGTTCTTTTGTATTCATGTCAATTAGGATTTTGTAGTCGTTTGAATATACGTCTGCTGGAATGCTGAGGAGGATACTTATCCATACAGAATGTCATCAAACATATATATTGACACTTCGCTTCACATATATATATATATATATGTATATATATATGTATATATATATGTATATATATATATATATGTATGTATATATATATCCAATGCTTCAACTATGTAACTGTTCAAGACATGCATATTGTTTGGATACCCTGGTCTATCGTTTTGGTTACCGACATATAGCTGTTGGATTTAGCATACAAAAAACAATTTAGTGATATTTAGCTATTGGATTTCAGGATAGATATTTCAGTTTGTAGGGAATTCATTTTCTTACCGACTGATGTCCATTTCAGTCTCAGCATTGTTAAACCAAAAGAGAGCTACAGTATAAAAGAAATTTTATTCTTGTTGATCTCAGATTGAAATCAAACGGTTATATCCGTGTTGTAACATGGATGCAAAGGTAAAATTTGCTTTTGCTGTAGTCTGGTATCCGATTGATCAGGACAAAGCTGCTAATCAACAAATTAATTTATACAAAAACAAGGCTGGGTTCATATACAAGAATTTTCTGCACAAACCCAGTGTTCTAGGTTCACGTCACTAGGAAGAAAGGAAAAAATGGTCCAAAAACCAACAGCTACAATTTTTTTTTGCATTAGTTCGGTTCAATATTGTTCTGTAAATTAAAAATTCAAATTTCTTTTATCGTCAAATTAATTTAAAGTCAAGCTAAAGAGCATGGTGACAGAACAAACATCCAGCCAGAAAAAAATTTCTTATATTCATTCCATTCTAACCATCAACCTAAACTTAATCTAAACATAAAAAAAAGTTAAAAATAGAATATCTGTTGCAGCTAAACAAACCCAATGGGCTAAACCAAATATGCAAAACTTGATTCACATAAAAAAATACATGATTTTGGTTCAAATCGTTAGAAATTTTAGATTATAGTACTTATAAAATTTATTATCTTGCTTCTCATCAACAATACAAATGACCACATATGTATAGTGGACTACACAACTTTTCAAATAGACACAACTATAATGGACATGACTCTTGAAACAAACACATGACTCTTGATGATAGACATGATTCTTTAGCTTTGATAGATGTGACATTTCACTGAATAGACATACTTCTCTTTGGGTTCACTTTCCAACACAGATGCATCCACTAAGTAGCGTTGGTCAGCAGTGATGGCGGAAACGATTGATCTCAATGAAGAAGCTACTTTTAATATTCTGACCTTTTTTCAACAACTATTTCTGGCAATGGATGTGGCTGCTTCATGTTGGCAATAAATTAAATTGCAATAAATGTCATTATATATGACATTTGTTAATTGCAATATATATTGCATAATTTGGATATTTGGTTATATTTGGAATTGAATTATTGATTGTGATAAATTCTAGAATACACTTATCTAGAATAGATAAGAATGAAACATGTATAAAAAGCCTATAGATTTGCAATGTATTTGTCAATCAAGAAATTAAGAAAAAAACAAGCAATAAAATCTGTCTTCCTCTCCAATCAATATTCCAACAAAATTTCTTCGTCTTTCTCCTCAAAAATATTTTTTACAAATTGGTATCGGAGCTTGTTCGATCAAAATGAACAATTCTTTCATTATTCATTTTGTTCCTCAGTTAACCAAAGAAAATTATAATGAATGGAGTGTTCAAATGAAATTGGTTCTTGGATCTCAAGAAGCATGGGAGACTGTTGAAAGCGGGTATACCGAAGTTGAAAATAAGGAAAATTTAACACAAACAAAAGGATAAACACAAAAAGTATGAATATGAAGAAGTGAAGGATGAAGAAGAAAAGAAGGGTAAAAATAAAAGAGATGAAAATGAAGAAGGTGATGTTAAGGAGAAGAAAGAGAAAAATAGAGCGAAAGACAAGGAGAAGAACGAAGAGAAGAGTGAAAAAGAGGAAGCAAAAAAGAACAAAGAAGAGAGTTAAAGAAAAAGAACCAAAGGACAAATGTACGAAGAAAAATAAAGATGAGAAAGAGGACGATACCGTGGAAGAAGAAAATAAAGTTACAGTTAAAGATCTTAATACAATTTCAAATAACAAGTTTGATTATTTATCTCATATAACTAACGACTTTATTTTTGAGTCAATAGTTTTTGGAAAATTTAAGATGCTTGAAACTTGGAAAATATATGAAGAAAATTCAAATGTGTTGATCAAAGGTTACAACAATGAAAGTGTTCAAATGTCTGAATTTTCATGTCCGGAAAATTATGGAAGACATGATAAGAGCAAAAGGAAGACTCATGAAGTTGCTTTGAAGAGCTCAACGGAGGATAACAAAGTCAATGTAACCAACAAATGTATAATCATATCGTTCTTTTTCTTGCCAAAGCACGTAAGGTATAAAAGAATCAAAATTGAGATATTGCGAATAAGTAATCAGATGACTGATATTTTGACAAAGGCACGAAGCGGACAACTCTTCAGAAGAAGAGCAGAGAATTTGGGAACAAGAAGCAAGTTTAATTTAGGGGAGAAACTGTTGGCAATAAATTAAATTGCAATAAATGTCATTATATATGGCCTTTGTTAATTGCAATATATATTGCCTAATTTGGATATTTGGTTATATTTGGAATTGAATTATTGATTGTGATAAATTCTAGAATAGACTTATCTAGAATAGATAAGAATGAAACATGTATAAAAAGGCTATAGATTTGCAATGTATTTGTCAATCAAGAAATTAAGAAAAAAAACAAGCAAAAAAATCTGTCTTTCTCTCCAATCAATTTTCCAACAAAATTTCTTCGTCTTTCTCCTCAAAAATATTTTCTACACTTCATTCGTTTCAACTACATGTGCTGGGTGATCCAGACCTCCTGCATATTTAAGCATTCGATCCTTATCTGACCATTTCACTTCAACCTTTTCTCCAGTCTGTGATTTCATTAACAAGCAGTATTATGCAGTTGTACTCATTGGCGTGTCGCTCACAATCTTAGTGCAAGCCATATATTCTATTTGAACATATAACCATTCTTCCTAATATTATTCTTGAATAATTATAGCCTGTAAGCATGCATGTACATGATGTGCAACTAAGCAATTCTTGGCTTTGAGGTAGTTGAGTTCCTATATCTTAAGAACATTTAAGCTATTTTAATCGTGTGTGCATGCGTACAACAGCTCACGTATCTATATCTCACCCTATTTCTTCAGAGTCATCCTGCGCATTCCAATCCAATGATCCATGCATGCTGCAACTTCAGGAAGCTCAACTCCTGCGTATTCTAGATTTAGCATGCACCTGCTTACTTTCAGCCTATTCAGATATCATGCGGACTTCTCAAGTTATAGTTGTGCATTCTTGGAGATTAACTCATGCATGTCATGTCATGCATATTGGGAATATTAGTAATCATGAGAATCATTTTTATTAGAGAAATTATCTTCTGCAATTTTTAGTAGAGAAATTATTTTCTGCCCACTACAGCAAAATGACCTTATTATAACTGTATTTTTACAACTGTCACAAAATGACAGTTGTAATAAGGGTTTTTAACAACTCTTTTTTTTTCAAAACTCATAATAAACTTAATTTCAATAACTCTTTTATTTTGACTGTTGTAATAGATATCTGTTACAACATTTATTTTATGACTGTTGTAATAAATTATTATATTTAACAACTTTTATTATTTATTATTAATATTTTTATTAAAATATAATAATTAATGTAAAAATTATAATTGATAATTATATTTTAATGTATAAGAAGTTCAAAAAAAGCTTAACTAAATTTTATAAATATTAAAATAAATTTGAAATTTTATAAAATATTCATAATTTCAGAAAAACTTCTTAGTTCCCACTTTTGCAAAAATTTAGCATTAAATTAACTTTTTATTTCTTACTATAAATGAACTTCAAGGACGATGTGAATATTTAAATGATATAACCGATGACCCATAATAACAAAATTCATTTAATTGCCTAGACTAGTTTACTAAACACTATAAGAAATTAGATTACAATTAAGAAAACAACAAAGATTTCTTGTCTAATATAAAAATATTTAATGGTTAACATAATAATTTCATTTGTTTTACTCTATCATTTATTTATAATGTTCTATTTCCACTTACTGCCATTTTTCACTAATCATTCGAAATGGCATTCCAGGATAGCAAAATAAAATCTATAATTCGCTTCACAACACGACTTTTGGCTCCAAATCCAAATTTTTCCCTCAAAATCAAAAATTTTGGCTCCAACACTAATTTTTTTTCCTTTGGCATAGTTTTTTTTTTTCCTATGTTAGGGATTAGCTTCTCTTTTTCAGTTAATTTTCTAACTCCTCGAGATTTCAATGCTAACCCCAGGCCCAATCTCTACTTCAAAAAAATTCCAGATTCCTTTTTACTCTTCTTTCCATTTTCTACTGTAGGATTTGGAATCGATCTCCTTCCAGAAGGATCTTACGTATTCAGATGGAGAGAGAGCCTGGGAGAGCGGAGGCAGATTTTGGACTACACAACTCTTGAAGAGTTTAGTCAGGATCCAAGAAATACAAATGACCACATATATATATAGTGGACTACACAACTTTTCAAATAGACACAACTTTAATGGACATGACTCTTGAAACGAACACATGACTCTTGATGATCAGACATGACTCTTGGAACGAACACATGACTCTTGATGATCAGACATGATCATTTATTTATAATGTTCTATTTCCACTTACTGGCATTTTTCACTAATCATTCGAAATGGCATTCCAGGATACCAAAATAAAATCTATAATTCGCTTCACAACACAACTTTTGGCTCCAAATCCAAATTTTTCCCCCAAAATCGAAAATTTTGGCTCCAACACTAATTTTTTTCCCTCCACATAGTTTTTTTTTTTTGCCTATGTTAGGGATTAGCTTCTCTTTTTCAGTTAATTTTCTAACTCCTCGAGATTTCAATGCTAACCCCAGGCCTAATCTCTACTTCAAAAAAATTCCAGATTCCTTTTTACTCTTCTTTCCGTTTTCTACTGTAGGATTTGGAATCGATCTCCTTCCAGAAGGATCTTACGTATTCAGATGGAGAGAGAGCCTGGGAGAGCGGAGGTAGATTTTGGATAATTTGATGTGAAGACTGTTATACGAAACATTTACATATTGTTTACATATTATTTTCAAGCTTTGAGATCCCCATTGCGACTGACGTAAATTAAGAGGTAATGGAATTTGTAGATCCGGCTACTCATCTACCAGCGTGTAGTTCAATGAAGAAGACCTCTAAGCATATGCGGATCTTTATCAGATCCGGTTTCAAGCATATGCCAAAAGAAAAATCTGAAGATCACTCCTTTTCTACTCACAACTTTAATGGTATTTTTGCAGTTGACAGTGAAAATGGTGCATCTGAATCCATTGATGCAGAAAATTCCAGTAGTAAGAGCTTTACATATAAGCCAATGTTGTTATAGCAAATTTTCCATATAAACTCTGACATGTACATTTATTTTGGAAGAATGTGGTGACTATAGTCACAGTTGCACTAAACATGCTGTTTATTCCTATCTTGCTCAGTAAATAAAACAGTTTAATGCTTTAAAACTTTGCTTTGCTACGAGATGTATATTGCAATCTCTCTCTAATTTAATAAGTCAACCATTTTTGAATATTTTTGCAGCATTGGCACCATTTTCCACGTTACTATAAGTTTCAAAATGTAAGAACCCAATAGCTTCAAAAAAGAAAATTTCACCGGTACCACAAATCAAACTCTAAGACCATGCTAATTATTGGGGTCATCCTTGTTAACAGGTTTAAGACTCTTTGCTGAATATTGACATTCCTTTTCTGGGTATACTTTGGACTGTACTATTTTCTATACAAGTAAGCACATTTTTTAGAACTTTATTACACATTTCCTCTATACTTGTTTACCAATAAGATTGTAATAAGTTCTTTACAGTAGATTCTCTGGTGATTCATGCACAGCTCTTGAAGAGTTTAGTCAGGATCCAAGAAACAACACATTGAGCTTTGATCTTGCCATGCAACGATGAAACTTCAGCAAAACTGTCTTTGCATGATGCTGGAGCTGCTATCCATAGCCTAATAGAACATGGTGACATGCTTACTTTGGCACAACACTTCAGCACCTATTTCTAATGACATATTTGTACCTGAAGCCATAAAAGGTGCCACAATCCTATATATCCAGTTTATTTGGCCTCAAGATTCACAAGCAATGATGTATGTTATTTTGTTAGTTATGAATAAGGTGTGTGCAGGGGTTGCTGGTAGAAGCTAGTAATAAAAGATAATTAGAATTTTAATTGATTTTAAAATTTTGGATCATTTCTCGATTTGTGCGTGTCATCCTTGCGCAGGGGCCATGCTAATCTTCTTTGCAATTTGGATATAGGAATTTTCTGCTTGGTGCTGCTACTGTGATTCTCGTGTAACGTAGTATCTTCACCTCGATATGAATAATGTTGCAATAAGTATGCTTCATCTTTATTTTTTAAATCAGTTTTTGTAAGTTCAAGGTTAGACATTCAAGAGTCTATATTGCTTTTGCATTTTAAGTCAATGTAACTCTTGTTTTTGTGAACAATAAATTTTTCACTTGACTTTGAAAAAAAAAGATTATCAATTGATTTTGTCTTGTTATGCTGACCAACGAGGGCTATTCGATGAGTGCAGAGTTCAGTTTACCCAGTATTACTTCCGAAGAAGCTACATCAGAGAAGAAGGATCCCATTCGAGTGTAATTCGAGATCCCGTATTTTACTGAATTGATTTAGGTATGCATGCTATTTCAATTTTCAACATGTTCATTTAATTACCATGGTCTCTTATGGAACTGAAGAACTTTTCCATAGGTTCGATACCTTAAAATAATCAAGAAGAGCAGATACCAAGCTCACCCTTGGGTAAGGTACATAACTATGGCTGGAGAATAAGAATTAAGACTTATTACTTAGAGCGTTTATCATCTTTTGTTTGAAGACTCTAGCAAATTGTTTGCTCCAAAGGCACACATATATAACAGTGGAATATACAGCCTAGGAAAAGGATACTAGAATACATTGCAAAATATTGAAGTCGATGTATTGGGTTTGTTGAGGCTGAGGTTGAAGATGAATGAGGATTCGATATGGAGCAGTAATGGTGTTCAATCGACAAAATAGGGATTGTCATATGGTGGGAGCAAGCTAGAGCTATTTGTACTTGCTTTATGTACTCAAGCTATTTGTATGATTATAAATTCAGCGTATTATGTAAAAAATATGATGAGAGTTTGAAAAATCTAATATACTGTTTTGGTTCATGTTTTAAGTTTGTTTCATATCTTCTGTTTTGTTGATAATATGTTTTGGAATGAATTCTTTTATTAGTAATATGTATATAATTTGTGCATATATTACAACTATTAAATAATAGTTATAATAAAATATAACACAACAGTTGTAAAAAATATAACAACAGTGCTTAACAATTGTAATAAAGTTTATTATAACGGTGGAAAAAAGTTGTAAAATATACATATTACAACGGTGTCGCAACAGTGCAAAATCGTTGTAAAAGACTTTAGTCTATTACAACTTCTTAATATATGACGGTTACGCCACCATTGTAAAAAGTATATTGCAATGGTTTCCCGCCATTTTAATATGGTCAATCTGTTGTAGTGGCCAACTTACTGAAGATTGCAATATATATCAAATAGCAATCCCGGTAATTGATTTATGTAAATCTTGCCTGAATCACAAGACTGAGGACCAAAGATTATGATAGCAGGCAGTCTATTATTCAAGCCCATATATCTCTTACTTGTTTTTTTGTACTTATAAATAGCAGTATACAAAAACAGGGAATGTATAAGCTTGTGTAATCATTCTTTATCAACAAAGATTTATTTTCTTCTTCGCAGTTCATTTCACTATCCGAAATCGAAACCAGTTTATAAAAATAATCTCAAAACTTTAATTTGGTATCAGAGCCAAATTTCCTAACATCAATTGCCTATAATCACAACTTTCCTGATCTATTTTTCATCCGAATCAATTGTAATCATGGATGATGAAACAACATCAATTGCCTCTGACAATGGATTCAACACTCTCAAACCAACCAATTCCTCAATATGTATATCTGTTAGTAAAGACTATCATCAGCTCATGAAGATGGCTTATTACTATGCATTTAGAAAAAGATAATTGTCTTCTCTGCAAGCTTCAAGTCGAAACTATAATATGAGGGTTTGGATTAGAAGGATTTATTCTTGATACTATACCAATACCATTAAAATTCATCATTGAGAAATATAATAGAACAGTTGCTGATGATGATTATATCAAATATCATAGACGAGTTAGATAGATAAGTCTTGACTATTATTATCTACAAGTGCGAACCTGTGCTTCTCACATGGGTTGGCGAATAAAAAAGGTGTAGCATTATATTATAAAGATGGAAACGATATAAAACCCAAATTTGGTCAACTGATTAAAAAAAACGTTCCTCATTATTTTTTGAATATTTAGGAATTTACTGACATGCAATATATATATATATATATATAATCCAACAACTATTCAAGGGGATATCGTTCAACATTTAAAATACAGTTGTCGGTTAGTTGGGAATAGCATATATCGTTTTAGCACAACAAATATTGAAGGAAATAAGAATCAAAATAAAGAGGTCATTATATACCACTGAAGCGTACAAAAGATTTAAATGATATCTCAGTAATAAGCAGACAGATTTGAATAAAACATCAATGTGATATTTCTATTATTAATAGATAACATGTAAAATGCATGACCATATATAAAGAATAATAAAAAAAATGACAATTGAATTCAAGAACAAAAAGTCTTGAATTATGAATTACAGACACCACCAAACATAATTTATGATGTTTCTCTTTATGAGCAATTACATTATACACGTGAACTAAATAGTTGGTTTCACTTTGATTCATTACATAAGATCATGTCCATGTAAACGTTTTGATTTCGTACAACAATTCAGCCATTAATGGCAATTCACAATCTTGTACAATTGATGCACTGTAGCAGTCCACATAGGAATTAATTTAGATATCACGTCTAGTTGTAAGCAATAACGGTGAAAAGAGAATCAGGAGATTTAACTTTTACTCTTTGTATTCATTTGTGTGTACATTGCCGATGAGCATGAATATGTATTGAAAAGCAAACATGATAAAGGTGTACAAAATTATGTCGATGATGACATTTATAATGTTGATGACATAACTCTTGTACATTGTACAATTTCACACTATTCGAGTCCACAGTGGCATACAATTTTTGTAGTAACACCATCAATATTTGAAGACAACATGAGTCATATTCATATTCAAGTATTTCATAATTATACCCATCCTATATTTTTGATCTCATTCCCACTGCGAATCTCAATTAAAGGCCATTGTTGTAAATCCAAGCAATGTTTCTTACTATGTTAATCCCATGTTCAAAGCCAGTGGGCTTTTACTTCTACTTCAAGTGTGCTTTATTTTGAGTTGTAGCTCTTATAGAAGATAGGCCTTTTCTTTGTCCCCAAGAATTATGTCATGAAAGACAATTGCCTTATCTATAGATCAGGATTCTCAGCCGGCCTTGCTCTACCCAATGGGGTTTGATTCCACTGTAGATGGAAAATTAAGGTATAAATGAATGATGATTTTCGTTAGCTGTTATGAACAAAGAAAAATATTGGACTAACATAAACCAATAAACCAAAATGATGTATGCTAACTTCCAGGTGGTCCATACAGGACTGGCTCGGTCAGTTGGGCTGCCCAACCAACTATAAAATCAGGAGGAAAAAATAAAGTGAAAAAACTAAGCCTCTGAAAATTGTACTCATGCTCTGAACAACACACAGTTCACATATAGCCACCAGACCACCAAATACTTCAGTCATATTACAAAATGATATTTATAACTTAATTTCAGTTGACAATTTGTTATCCACCAGTTGTTGCCCCCTGTTGAAATCAAAAATGATGACACTACTCAAGGTGTATGCAACACTTCACTAAAGAGTAAAAACTAAAAATAATGTGGAGCCATAAATATAAAGTGCAAGTAGAGAAATGAGAATTTTAGAGTGGTTCGGTCAATTTAGACCTATGTCCACTATAGAAGCTAATTTCATTATCACTTTTGAATTTGCAAAGTACATGACTTCATTCATATCTCTCTTTTCTTTCTTTTTTGCTTTTGATTTCACTTGAATTCATGAAGGAACAAATGAGATCTCTTGATTTGTGATAGTTGTTGTGTAGAGCTTTGACCAGTTGATCATTTAGACGATCTTCATCGGTTCCATGATGATTTTGTGTTGGATCTAGGCTTGAGAGAGAATTAGTGGAGATTAGAGTAGATTGAATTGAACTTTAGAAACCTATAATGGAGTTTGGAGAAGACTTGTTCCATTTGTTGTTGGAGAGATAGATTTAGCTTGAGAAGCCATTAATGGAGTTTGGGGAAGTTTAGAGTGGTGGACAAGTGAAAATGGCAGCCCTTAGGGGTCCAAAAATCGGTCCCTTGAATGGTAGAGAAGTGGGTTATTTATAGGTGTAATTTAGGGGTAGTGGCAGAGTTGTAATTATGGTGTGCAAGGTTTGTCGTTCATGAAAGTATTTACAAAAATGCCATTGGGCAGCTGGCAACAACTGGCTTAGGCGCATGATCCATAAGCGTAAGATCCATAGGCATAAGGCCTATAGGCGCAAGACCCACAGGTGCACGACCCATTGGCGCACGACCCATTGATGCACGACCCAATGGTGCAAGACCTATAGGTGCACAACCCATAGGTGCAAGACCAACAGGCGCAAGACCCATAGGGTAGTGACATGTCCGACCCATCGTGCCATTTGAATGTTGACCCACTGTTTATGCTTAGATCCAATCTATCAATATGCACATGATTTTTAGTGGATAAACATTTGCCCCTCGAAGTTTGTGATTTTTTGCTACATAAAAATTGCAAACTTCGAAGTGACTAATTTTTGTGCCTTTTGATAGATTGCAATCTAATTTACATGGATTGATAACATCTATCTTAGCACGGATTGGAATGCACATACAATATCATTGTGTGTTTTTTGTATATAGGTCGTAACACTTATTGCACTATGGATTGGACATAAACAAAAACTTTAATGGGTCGGGCACACACATGATGGGTCGGAACATCCCACTTAGAGATTGCCGCAAATATCACTATTTGGTTGGTAGCTTTTCCATTATCCCACTTTCTTAAGCAGAAAACACTTTAATGGAAGCTGCCCTCCTTTGAAATGTTCTTTTCCATATACTTTGTTGTGCTAATAGACGCTTCAGTTTTGAATTTAAGCATTCGTCCTTGATAACGCCGTGCTAATGTGTGAATGCCCCGGTTTTGACTTGGGCTCGAGTGTGTGAAACAACTGAAATTCGCGATGGATTGGTCATACTCGACTTTCATTGAAATGGTCGTGGTCAATTCACGCTAATTTACTTGTTTTATGAACTTTCTTAGCCATTGAATTTTACTAAAGCAAAACACACTTTCTAAAGGGAATGATGGTTGTGCCTTTTTTACTGATACAACCTGTTTTGCAACAGCAAAAACACTGCACATTTCTGGTTAATATTTTGTTATCGATCGCCCACATCGATAACAGATTAGTCGTTTAAAAAAAATTAAGCGATAGCGAATTTCTGTTCTGAATTGAATGAAGCATTTTTACAGAAAAGATTTATTCAACTGTTTTATAACTTGTTGAACTTTGTCTACATGAATACGACATTCTCATTCAGGTTTGCAATGACACTTGAGTTCTGCTAATCAATATATGTACCAACTATGAATCTTAAGCTTCGCTCTTTTAATGACTTGTATAATTATGTACGACGATTCATATTTCGTGAAACGTGTACTTGTTCAAATTGGAGCTTCACTTTAAGTTCCTGAGGCTAGAGCGACACCAGCTTTTAAGTTGTAAACGAATCAGTCTTTGGTTATTCCTCGTCCTCTTAAGAATTTGTTGATTGTCTATTTTTTTAAGTTGGCTGTAGTAGCTTAGTTGGATTCAGAATTTTTAATTTGGGTTCAGTGCCCCCGCTAGTGGAGGACTTATGTTTTATGCCCCTGCTAGGGGAAGACTTATATTTGGTGCCCCCGCTAGGGGAGTTTAAGACTTTTAATTTCGCCTCTGCTATGAGAGGGCGAAAATTTTAATTTTCCCTTGTTATGGAGGGACTTTTAATTTTCCCTTTGTTAATTTGGTCTTGCTATGGAGGGACTTTTAATTTCGCTTCTGCGATGGAAGGATGAAAATTTTAATTTGCCTTTGCTATGGAGGGACTTTTAGTTTCGCCTCTGCTATAGGAGGAAGAAAATTTTAATTTGCCCTTGCTATGAAGGGACTTTTAATTTCACCTCTGCTATGGAAGGACGAAAATTTTAATTTTCCCTTGCTATGGAAGGACTTTAAATTTCGCCTCTGCTATGGGAGGACGAAAATTTTAATTTGTCCATGCTATAGAGGTACTTTTAATTTCACCTCTGCTATGGAAGGACGAAATTTTTAATTTTCCCTTGCTATCGAAGGACTTTTAATTCCACCTCTGCTATGTAAAGACGAAAATTTTAATTTGCCCTTGCTACTGAGGGATTTTTAATTTCGCCTCTACTATGGGAGGACGAAAATTTTAATTTGCCCTTGCTATGGAGGGACATTTAATTTCCCCCTCCTATGGAATGATGAAATTTTTAATTTGTTGTTGCTATGGAGGACTTTTAATTTCACCTCAGCTATGGGAGGAAGAAATTTTTAATTTGCCCTTGCTATGGAGGGACTTTTAGTTTCGCCTCTACTATGGGAGAACGAAAATTTATTTTTTCCTTGCTATGGAGGGACTTTTAGTTTCGCCTCTGCTATGAGAGGACGAAATTTTTAATTTTCCATTTCTATGGAGGGACTGTTAATTTCGCCTCTACTATGGGAGGACGAAAATTTTAATTTTCCCTTGCTATGGAGGGATTTCTATTTTCGCATCTATCCACAAGGTGAACATCAGTCATCGTGTCGAATATGCTTAACTATGGGAAGCGATCGCAGTCGGACTGAGAGGCTCCCTTGATAGAAAATTGCAGGGTTAATGTCATTCCACAGGGTGAACATCAGTACCTGTGTGTCGAATACATTTATCCATAATAGGCGATTGCATCTGGATTGAGAGGTTCTTTCGAATATCAGTCATCGTGTCAGATGCACCTAGCTATAGTAAGTGATGGCATTTAGACTGAGAGGTTGTGACCTCTTGGAACTTGCAAGGGTTTGCGTCATTCCGTGGAGCAAATGTCGGCCTCCTGCTAGATGCACTTGACTATGGTAAGTGATCGCAGCCGGGTGCGGGTTGCCCGTTGGAACTTGCAACCTCTGGCATTGACTTCGCATCCGCTTGCTGAAATTTCCACCGTTTGACCCTTGACAACTCCTCTCGCTCTCTCTCCAAGGTGGTGCTTTTCATCATTGCATTTATGCATGTCGATGTTTTTTGCACTCGACGCTTGAGTTGGTGTTATTGGGGTTGCCACATTACATCGGGTTTCGAGGAAGCAAGCACTCGTCGGATAGCCTGTAATAAGAAATTGTCTTTAACAAATTTTGAATTATCGAAAATATTGCAAGTAAGAGATGCAAGAAGTAAAGCAGTGGCGATGTTGATCGCTTATTCTGAGCCATTGAAACTGGAGCACCAATCATCAGTCCTCGGTTGATAGCCGGCCTTGCATGGGTTTGAGCGACAGTTGTGTTGCTTGGATCGGGTTGACCATTTGATACCCCTTGCCTCTGGAGAGTTGCAGAAGGATTTATAGCTTGCGGATTCTTGACATATTGTTGCAGTCTGTTCCTTTGAATCAACTCCTCAATTAAGCTTTTGAGGTGTCTACATTCATTTCTATTATGGCCGGGCTGGTTGTGAAACCTACAGAACTTTCCCGAGTCAGTTGCCTTATTTCCAACTCTTGTCGGTTTTGGTTCCGCATATTCTTTAGAATTCTTCATTGCAAGATAGATATTTTCGGGGATGTCATTCAAAAGTGTCATCTATAACAACCCAAATTCCGATAGACCGATTTTTTTTCAAAATTCTAATCTATCGAAACTCGTTTTGGTTTCTTATGGTATCCTGCAGAAAAGACAAAGATATAAAATATATCAGAGCTCAGAAAACATCTCGCAACAGAATGGATAAAATATAATGTAATCAAAATATAGCCTTACCATAGTAATAATATTGCCTAAACAGTATCCAAAGCTATCATGTCTCTACCACAAATCTAACCTGCGAAAATGTTATGAGGAGGGGGTCAGAACACAAGTTCTGGTGAATGAATTTAAACTACACATTTTGGATAATCCTACATATACCGTTCAGTTATATTTTATTGTTTATTGGGTTACTTGGGTTAACAACACTCAAGGCTTACACAAACGTTGTACCCATCTACTTACCAGTGGATTAACCTAATAATATATATATATAGCTACCCCCAATATTGAGGTACTCTCATGGTACCCCACCAGCACGTTCTCCACCGTAACGCCACGGAAATGTACGCAGTCCCTCATCCTACACCGGAGTGACATACAGATCTCTATATAGCAATGCTACATTCCGCATATATCTACCACTGCCATGCTACGTAAGCGTACAGACTGCTGCCTTCGATCGAAACAGATTCCATCACAGATTAATACCCTCGAGTCTACGATACACCACCCAGAGCAGACATATGTATCTAGACTTTCCTACATACGTATCGTCTATCGTACTCGATGCCTTAACCGCACATAACCTCTACTGTGCACCGAGTCCCGTGGCAGGGCTGTACAAGAAACGCAGAACTCTGTCAGGAGCTTTTCAGATATTTGTATAAACAGATGCTACATTTTCAATAGCTATGGTCCCACCTGACCCCTCTCTTAACTAGTGAAAGACGAATTGAGAACTAACGATCTGGCCCATGAGCAAACAAAAAAAAAAAATCCTAGTTGGCCAGTTCCTCACCCAAAGCCTTGATAGTAAAAGTTCTATGGTCTTTTGGTTCAGCTCTTCGCCTCTCTGCATCACACGTCACGTATCAAGATGACTGTCAATGGTAGGTACACGACGACTTGCTATCACCTAGGTTAGACCTGTCGGTTAATCAAGAGTGGTCGTAGCCTAGCCTAGTCACAAGGCTACTCGGATCATCGAATCACCTATGCTACCCTGCAGTCTTTTGATTGCCCACTACTGTGGCAATCAAGGCATACTCACGGGATAGAAACGCGCAGACCTAACCTCTGTGAGTACAAGAGGATGCTATCACAACACAGAGGACTACCAGAAGTACCCTCCACGTCCCAGGATGCCGCGTGCTTCCCCTTCCAATCCTTTGGAGCCAGCAGAATATTAGTAGAACAACAGGCATAACAAGCAGAATAATCAGATGGACGTACCCTCCCCTCGTGTCCTATGATACCACAATGATCTACCCCCTTGGGTTACTCACCTTTAGACGTACAGACTGGTCCAAGCTCCTTAGGTTGACTTTTTATTAGACCCTATGTCTAATCATTTAATTACGCGCTTGCTTCTCCCTTTCAGATTTCCATTCAACTTAGTTATTCCCAGTCATATTGACTTCTTATTCAAGTTACCAAGTTCCTCTCACTTATTAATTTCAGTTATAACTTAATCCATTTAAGTTTAAGCCCATAACATGTTATTCTCTAGATTGCAATTCAAGGTCTGTAATCTACAATCTCTTTATATTATTCATTGTTTAATTTCCTAGTTACATTAGCATGTTCTACTTAATATGTAATTAAGTATATCTCAATTCACATGTTTTCTGTTTAACATGTCACTTATTATTTATGATTAAATATACTTATCTCGTCCCTTATATTCACCTTGTTCTTTCTTATTTAATCATAATTCCATCTTTTAATGTTACTACAACTTGTCATTGTTTGCTTATTAACTTAGTTCTCTTAATTAAGGTTTACTAATAAGTTTCTCTTCCATTTATTATAACTTGTGTTATAATTTCCACTTGTTCCTAGGACAAGCTTTTAACATTGTTATTCATATCAGCAGATTTCAAATTCTCAAGTTTACAGATTACTTAATTTATGATTAAGTACAACTTATTGCATTTCATAAGTTTTCCTCTTTTTCTCCACTCATTACGAACAACAAGTTTCAGGTTTCCAAATTTTGCTGATTACTTAATTTATAATTAGGTACAACTTATTTCATTACATAAGTTATCTCATTTTCCTTATCGTTTATTATAACCTAAGTTATAATTTCCACTTGTCCTTAGGACAAGCCTACCTATTATATAACATTCTCATTAATATATTTTATTATAATAGGTTATTATCATTCCCGTTCATTCCACTTCTTTTATTGTTGTAACTTTCATTCATTCCTTTGATCATTTCCATTAATCACAATTAGTGCCATTTATTTCTATCCTTTTATATATATATATATATATATATATATATATTCATATATATGTTTATGCACTAGACCTCTCACATTAAGCCGACCACTTGTGGATGCTGGATTTGTCGGGCGGTTCCGAGCAGACTTCTACCACAAATTGGACTTAACCTCATGTCTTAGCACAGTTACATGTATATTTATGTACTACACCCCTCATATTAAATTAACAACTTGTGGATGTTGGATTTGCCGGGCAGTTCTGGGCGGACTTCTACCACAAATTGAATTTAATCTCATGTCTAAGTGCGGTTGCAGTTTTCTATTTACTGTAAATTTTCCATATAATTTAGATGTGTCCATTCTTCCAAATCTAACTGTAATTCTATTTTTACATGTCACATTTAATATCATGTTAATTTCACTGTAACTTATAATCATGTCTCGTGTTCTTTCTAACGCGTAATTAACTTTATTCTAAACTAACATGTAACTATCAATCATATAATTATTACAATCTAACAACTTAATATGTAATTATCCCAATTTCCACAGTTTAAGGGTCTAAGTACTTAATATGCAATTATTCCAATTTCACAGTAACTTAACTTACAGTATCCAATTAGCAAGTTATTAAAACATGTATGTATACAACAGTAATCGTTTCAACATATTTTAACCGGTTTATACATTTCAGCAGGTTTAAATTTCATATATTAATGTTTCAACATCTGAATGTTCCAACGTATTAACATATTAATCATTCTAGTAGATTTACATTCCAACAGGTTAATCATTTTAGCAGATTTACATAGAATATTAACGGGGATTGTCAAACGATAAATATACCATTATCAAAAAGGTATATTTTAAATCCACTCACGTAAGTTGCTTTCCAATTGCTGAATCTGGTCCTGTTCTAGCATTCCATAGTTCCCCTAATTGGATTTAGACACTAAATAACCATGGATCCATAATTCTTTACTAAAAGAAGAAGGGAAGAAAGAGTAGAAATTCACATAGACCAGATCCAAGAAATTAACTTACTTCGAATAGAATCTGAACACCCATTTGCAGATATACATTCTTTTCCTCCGGATCTTGATTCAAATTTTCCTTAAACTATACATCCTATTTTCTAGAAGAGATTTGAGGAGGAAGAATAATGGCAGAGCATAGGCGTCGTCTCAGAAAATATGAGATTTAGGTCAGGCTCTCCTAGCCTATTTATAGGTGTTTGTGCACACGCAACACTGAGTCAGCGTGAATATGGTCCAGAAAGAAGTCCGGATTCATCAAAGAATCTGCCCAGATTTAAGGTAGGTCGGCCCTTGGGTCGACACACCCTTGAGTGGGTCGACCCATGGGTCGACCCCCAAGGGGTTGGGTCGATCCCTAACGGGTATTTTTTGCGCGCTGTCTCATTTTTTATTTCTAGATTTATTTTGTTATTAATATGTTTATGTATATAAGCCTTATATGTATACAAGCTTCTAGTGCTCATAACTTCTTCATACGCTATCCGTTTTACGTAAACTTGGGGGCTACCTGAACCAGAATTCCGAGACGAACGCAAGGGTGATGCCGGTTTTGCTTAATTCTGAATATTTAATTAAGTTATTCATATTTTGTTATCTACAATTAAAAATGCGGCGTGTTACATTCTCCCACCGTTAGGAATTTTCGTCCCTGAAATTTGATAAGGGTTAAATTCTGTAATTCGTCACATAAATCACAATTATCCTATGTGCAAAAAATCTTACAACCATTTGTGCGAAGTGTAATTCAACATAATTATACACGAATTAAATGAATGTCTAAGCGGTACCTCCTATATGAATGCAATTTTTCTTTAAAATCTCTTTGAAGACATGATGCACACATCCTAAATATACTAGCAATTTCTATTTGAATGCAATATTTTGAAGACCAAAACACATTTTCATCCAAATTTTCCCATACTCTTGTGGAACAAAGGCGCATTTCATCCCATTGTCGCATCCAAAATCCTACCAACCAACTATATTTTCCGTTTTCTAAAAAAAAAATCTAATTTTCTAAATTCGATTTCTTATGCTACAAAAAGATGGAAAACGGAAAATTCACATCTTCAGTTTTTCTTTTAATTACCTTTTTCCAACCTTACTTCGATTTCATGAAACTATTTATAAAGATTCTCTATTTTCCTATTCAAGCATAGCCCACATAAGAAAATTTTCTTTGTTACGTATTTTCTTTTCCATCTTTTCTAGGAAATTTTTATCCTTACCCATTTTTTCTCAAAATTTTTGATTTTTCTTTAACTGCTATGCTTGTTGCTTTACTGAATTGGTTATTTCCTTTTTAGTTATGCCATTACTCTTTTCTTAGCTTATTTAACTTAATCCTCTGATCTAAGTTTAGTTTCAAGTAAGCCTTCTAGTCCTTAACTAAAATAGGAAAACAGACACTCTACATAGCCACTACTAAGGTCCAAGAATCGCAGGACTATGTCCCCCTCAGACAGAAAAGTTCAAACCACGGATCGATGAAAGGTCTAGGTGTTACCCTAACTACCCAATAGGAGAAAAATAATAGAACGATCCCAACCAAAATGTATAATGCGTTTTACCCCTAACAGGAAAAATTAGCGATAGGATCTAAGCACTTACTTGCTCTTCACTATCCACTAGTCCTAGCTATGTACTAACAGAAATTTGTAAGCAACACCCTATGCTTTTCAATGCTTAAGCATTCTACGGGAACTTACCATTATTCCAAGATATTTCTCGCTATTTACTTCATAGCCTCAAAACTTTTCCCGTCTTCCCTATACACCAATCCTTACCTAATCCATACTTTTAAAACACGGTTTGGCCTTTTTCATTACACTTTTCTTTCAAATGTTAAAAGTATCAAAACATTATTTTCCTCACCAAAACTTGCTTTTGCCAAACCATAAAACATGTCATTTAAAATAAAATGTATAAATCATTTTTTTTAGACCACAAAATCTGGAGTAGACAAGGACAACTATTTCTCAATCGAGTTTATGTCTCGTTCTTGCCAATAAAGTCAGTTTGGTTACTTACTACAAAGTACAAACATCCACTCTATTCATAATTTCTATAACTTATTTTGTCCATCCAACAAAGTTTTCTGTTTTAAAATGATTGTCAAAAGAAAAGAGACTTCAAAACTTTCTTTAATGAAAATTTCAGCGTTCAACAAAATGCAACATTTTCCAAGTTTTGCTTTTTAATCCTTTCATGAAATATAACAAGAAAACTAGCAATCCATACATGCTCTATAATATGGACCTTTTACTGAGAGAATTCTATTTTAGACAAAATTTTCACAAGAAATCACAGTTTCCAAAATATACCCCATTTTACTTCAAAACCCAATATGTACTTCTTTACATATTTTAAAACTAAAACTTTTAAGATCAAAACTTGAAAATACCATAAACCACTTTCCAAAAGCTTTTTCTATTTCAAGTTCTTAAAAGCCAAAAATGGGGTTAGACTCAAAGTTGGTTTCCAATTTGAACTAGGCTTTCCTAGACACTCCCACAAAGTCAATTCTCTCAACCATATATATTCCTAATCCATTTATCTCTTTTTAACTTTTTCCAATCTATAAGGTTTTACCGCCAAGCCCACTAATCTGAAACACTAACACATAGGATTCACCTTTCCTTTCATATAAAGTATATTGTACACTTTCCACCCAAATCACCTAAGGGTCTCATATTTCCTTATTTATTCCTTTAGTTTAAAAAACAAACATCCCAATTCTTACCATATTGTACTTTTTGTCTATTTAGTGTGTTCCTATATGGATCTAGGTATATATATAATAGATATTTATATTTTTTAAAATCAAATACGTTCACTCATTATTTATGTATGAATTCTAAACCAAAGCTCTTATACCAGATGTAACAACCCGAATTCTAACAGACCGATTTTTCTTTCAAAATTCTAATCTATCGAAACTCGTGTTAGTTTGCTCTGGTATCTAGCAGAAAAGACAGAGATATAAAATATATTAGAGCTCTGAAAAACGTCTCACAGTAGAATGGATAAAATATAATGTAATCAAAATATAGCCTTACCGTAGTAATAATACTGCCTAGCCAGTATCCAAAGCTATTATATCTCTGCCACAAATCTAACATGCGAGTATGTTATGAGGAGGGGGTCAGAATACAAGTTCTGGTGGCTGGATTTAAACTACACATTTTGGATAATCCTACGTATACCGTTCAGTTACATTTTCTTCTTTATTATTTTACTTGGGTTAACAACACTCAAGGCTTACACACACGACGTACCCGTCTACTTACTTGTGGATTAACCTAATATGGTATATATATGTAGATACCCCAATATTGAGGTACTTCCCATGGTACCCCACTCACACGGTCTCCACCGTAATGCCACAGAAATGTACGCAGTCCCTCATCCTACACCAGAGTGATGTACGGATCTCTATATGACAATGTTGTGTTCCACGTATATTTTCCATTTCCGTGCTACGTAAGCATACGTACTGCCACCTTCGATCGAAATAGATTCCATCACAGAGTAATGCCCTCGAGTCTACGATATACCACCCAGAGTAGACATGCATATATCTAGACTTTCCCATGTACGTATCGTCAATCGTACTCGATGCCTTAACCCCACATAACCTCTACTGTGCACTGAGTCCCGTGGAAGGGTTGTACAAGAAACACGGAACACGGTCAGGAGCTTTGTAGATATTTGCATAAACAGATGCTAAGGTCTGCATTTTCAGTGGCTATGGTCCGACCTGAACCCTCTCTCAACTAGTGAAAGACAAATTGAGAACTAACGATCTGGCCCACGTGCAAACAACAAACAACAAATCCTAACTGGCTTGTTCCTCACCCATAGCCTTGATAGAAAAAGGTCTATGGTCTTTTGGTTTAGATCTCTGCATTTTCGCATCGTGCATCACGTATCAAGTTGACTGTCGATGGTAGGTACCCGACGACTTACTATCATCTAGGTTATACATGTCGATTAATCAAGAGTGGTCATAACCTAGCCTAATCACAAGGCTACTTGGATCATCGAATCATCTTTGCCACCCTACATTCTTTTGATTGCCCACTACTGTGGCAATCAAGGCCTACTCATCGGGAAGAAACGCGCAGACCTAACCTCTGTGAAAACAGGAGGATGCTGTCACAGCACAGAGGACTACCAAGAGCACCCTCCAGTCCCAAGAAGCCGCATGCTTCTCCTTCCAGTCCTTTGGAGCCAGCAGATCAACAGGCAGAACAAGCAGAATAATAAGATGGACGTCCACTCCCCTCGTGTCCTATGACACCACGTTGATCTACCTCGTTGGGTTATTCACCTTCAGACGTATGGACTGGTCAAAGCGCCTCAGGTTGACCTGTTATTAGACCCCATGTCTAATCATTTAATTATGCGCTTGCTTCTCCCTTTCAGATTTCCATTCAACTTGGTTATTCTTAGTCATATTGACTTCTTATTCAAGTTACCAAGTTCCTCTCGCTTATTAATTTCAGTTATAACTTAATCCATTTAAGTTTATTAATAAGCCCATAACATGTTATTCTCTAGATTTCAATTCAAGGTATGTAATCTACAATCTCTTTATATTATTCATTGTCCAATTTCCTAGTTACAATAACATGTTCTACTTAATTCATTAAGTATATCATAGTTCACATGTTTTCTATTTAACATGTCACTTGTTATTTATGATTAAATATATTTATCTCATCCTATATATTCACCTTGTTCTTTCTTATTTAATCATAATTCCGTCTTTTACTATTACTGTAACACCCCGAAATTTAAACGACATTAAAGATGATGAATTAAAGAATAATCATGTGAAATACACTATTAACAATAAATAGAGGAAAACTTAATTTAATAGTCAGAAGTAAGTGAAATAGACTGCGCCATTGCATTTGTCTCAGAATTCTGGTTGAGATAGACATCAAGTTTGCACAAAACGGACTTCGTATGAAGATGTTATTAAGATTTGAAGTTTGTATGCATATAAGGAAGATATATGTAATAACCCGGAAATTCTGAACCAGTTTAAATTTTTTTATTTTTGCAATTTTAGCGAATTTTGAAGATTTAAAATGGATTATTTTAAATAATATCGACGAAAATTTATTTTGAATACAAATTGAATGTATATATTTATATACGTCGTCGTTTGAATATAAATATTTATATATAATTATAAATAGAATTGAAAATGGCGCAGTTGTTCGATAATTCGATTTCAAATTTCAATTGAACGTACCGGGTGCAAAACAATCCGGATTTTGGCGAAACCAAAAATAATAGGATCTAATTGATGGTATCTTTCCAATGAATCCGACAAATCAAAATTTCATAGCGGGAATCAAAAGATATGTCCAGTTGAAAATTCTGAATAGTCGTTATGGAATTCAAGCCCTTAAAAATGGAAATTTTGCAAACGACCTCGGATTTCGACGAAACCACTTTTGTTGGGTCCATGATGTCAAATTATTGCTAGATTCCAAATTTCATAATTTTTCGAATCAATATGTGAGAGTGGCAAATGTAACACCCCGTAATTTGAACATAAAAATTCACAAATTAAAGTATACTTAATTAAGTGAAATGGGTTGCACAGAGAAATATATATATACATATTGATATATATATATATATATATATATAATTGAAAATTAAATAAATAAATATGCAAAAATGTTCAAAACAGCGAATTGGGAGAGGGGAATAACCGAACCAGCCGATTTTTGAGGTCGACCCAAGCCTGCTGGGTCGACTAGGGGTTAATCCAGGGTGTTTGGCTGTCAACCCGTGGGCCGATTCGCTCAAATGCAGATTTTGCATTTGAATGGTTCTCATGGTTCAGCTTTAATCTAAAGGCCCTAGATGGTTCCTACACTTGACTTCTTCCCCAAGACATGCTTTGATGGCTAGGATCTAAACTAAGGTTTATCCTATGGCTAAAACTATCCTAGTCTTCTATAAAAAGACCCCTAACCTAAACCTAAATGCTCATTATTCAATCCTATAGCTAACTATGCCAAAATGTTCTCTCATGGCCTCCACCCTCATCCTCTTGTCATAATCTCCATCTCTAATCATATGAGAGAGTTTCTAAAGAAGTATAAGAGTTCCTAAGCTTGCTTAAGTGTTTCTAAGTTTGATTCAAGGCTTTTCTTCATCAAAGCTAGGATCTTTATTATTGATTTGGCTCAAGGGTTTTCATTTGGAGCATTCTTATTTGGAGTTTTTGAGTTGATAGCTTAGTGGCTTCGTCTCAATCTTTTAATATATTAATAAGAAGGCTAATCAACAAGTTGTGAGTTTTCTATAGACTTAATGACCAATTATTGAAGTGATTATGATAGGATATGATGGGGTTATGGCTATGAATGTGGATAAATGCATGTTATGCAAGTTATATGCTATGTGTTAATGATGTTATGCATGTTATGCAAGTTATGTTCTATATGTTCATGAAGTTATGCAAGTTATGCAAGTCATATGATACATGTTCATGATGTTTTGCAAGTTATGCAAGTCATATGCTATGTGTTTGAGGTATTATGCAAGTTATGCAAGTCATATGATATATGTTCACGAAGTTATGCAAGTTATGCAAGTCATATGATACATGTTCATGATGTTATACAAGTTATGCAAGTCATATGCTAGGTGTTTATGATGTTATGCAAGATATGCAAGTCATATGAGAAACATTGATCCATTATGACACCATGATATGCAAGTTTGGTGTATGATTATATGCTAGTTCATACATGATATGTTATGCAAGTTTGGTGTATGATTATATGCTAGTTCATACATGATATGTTATGCAAGTTTGGTGTATGGTTATATGCAAGTTCACATATGACATGTTATGCAAGTTTGGTGTTTGAAGATATGCAAGTAACATGTGCAAGTTTACACCTTAGTATGATATGCATACATATGCAAGTTAACCCCTTTGTATGTCATACATACATATGCAAGTTTACCCCTTTGAATGATATAAGACACTTATGCAAGTTAACCTCTTTATGACATATGTGATTCATGCAAGTTTGGGTTGATTATTTATGCTAGTTGGGTTGATGCTATATGCATGTTGACACCTTTAAACCCATGTTGATGCTAATATTATGCAAGTTGAACCCATTGTATTTGTGATGAATCTTCCCTTTTATGTCATGTTGGCGAATTACGTGGGGAACGATGGGGTTAATAAACATGTTAATGAAATGGTGTGAAGTTGGTATGATTATGCATACCATAAAGTGGATGGACATAATTGAGTCAATTATGTACATCGTTAAATTTGTAATTAATTAGGGATAATTAATACAAATTATGGGGGTGATTAATTAGGTGTAATTAATCGACTAAGACACGAGGTTGGACTCTTTTGTAGCATAAGACTGCCTGGAATCGACCGGCATATCCAGCGGCTATAAATGATTGGCCCAATGTGAGAGGTCTTAGGCACAAACTATATACGTGACAAGTGTAAAGACACGAGGTTAGACTCGGTTATGGCGTAAGGCTGGCCGCACCCGACCGGCAAATCCAGCTGCCATGAGAGATAGTCTAATGTGAGAGGTCTCTACAACGGTTACGTTCTTAATCAATTAAGAAACACTTAACCATATTAGCATGTAGAGGACAAGGGGGGGGGGGGGTTAAGTGGGTGCCTTGGGTGGCATGTGGAAAAATCTAGTAGTTGCCTTGGGTGGCAATAGAAAATACGATTAGAATACTTAACCGAAGTGGAACATGTAATTAAACATGATTAAAGGGTTAAGTAAGTGCCTTGGGTGGCATGGGAAAATCTAGTGGTTTCCTTGGGTGGCAATAGAAGATAAGATTAGAATACTTAACCAAAGGGGAACATGTAACTAAACATGATTAAAGGGTTAAGTGGGTGCCTTGGGTGGCATGTAGAAATCTAGTGGGTGCCATGAGTGGCAATTAAAATATGATTAGATGACTTAACCAAACCTTAACATGTAGGTGGGCATGATTATGAAAAAGGGGTTAAGTGGGAAGCACTAGATTAAATGACAAGCTTAAGTAGTAGCTTGTGGGGGCCTTGAGTGGCAATTGAAATAAGATTAAATGACAAGCTTAAGTAGTAGCTTGTGGGGGCCTTGAGTGGCAATTGAAATAAGATTAAATGACAAGCTTAAGTAGTAGCTTGTGGGGGCCTTGAGTGGAAATTAAAATATGATTAGATGACTTAACCAAACCTTAACATGTAGGTGGGCATGATTATAAAAAGGGGTTAAGTGGGATGCACTAGATAAAATGACAAGCTTAAGTAGTAGCTTGTGGGGGCCCATTTCAACCAGTAACCCATATGTATCTTATTGGGCTCGACCCAAGTCCAGGACGGGACATGCGTACTGGGCTTGACTGTAAGAGGCCAAAACGGGGTAGCGGTGGCAACGCGAGTCCAACGGGTTTCATATGCGTGTGTGGACCCGGGCTGGTAGGTAAGACGTTGTTGCATCGTGTAGGTATAAGTCGTGCACCATTGATTATCGGGTTGCCACTTTGGGGAGTGATACGCCCCACTGTGGGGCCAGCACGGGTATCTACGTTAGGGAGCCGATCGCTTGGGGAGTAGTGGGTACACCTAGTGGAGATAGGGGTAGACGGCACCTATGTAGTCAGCTAGGGGTACAAGAAACTACTGGGTAAAATTACTAAGTACACTTAGTGGGATCAACCTTTAAGTAGGAATTACCCTTGGTGGGTAAAACTGGTGTGGTGCAGTGTAGGAATTACCCTTGGGTGGGTAGATCTGGGGTGGTGCAATATAGTAATTATCCTTGGGTGGATAGGCGTGTCTTTACCGTTTTCTTAGTTTATCCTAAGTCGAGTTGGCTACTTAGTGTAGTCATTTATCCCCAGTCGTACCGTACCAGGTTTATATCATACCCTAATTACTTTAATAATTGTATTGTTAAGGTTATAGGGCTCACTCAGACTTATGTCTGACCTCGTTGTTTATATCTTTTCCCCAACCCTCAGGTCCACAGAGTGGGCCTAGCACTAGTGGGCTTTGATCAGACATCTTTATCTATCTTCTGGAGCTTGGACCGTGATGTAAAGCCCAGCTTATCTTTTCTTTTATGGCTATTGTTTATGTAATGGGATTATGTACTTATGTTTTTATCAGGATGGATATTTAGTACTTGACTCTTTATGGTGTAGTAACTAAACATGTTTACCTTCTGCTGCTATGAAAGAATGTTTTAGATTTTCAAGTATTTATATCTGTCTTGTTGTAATTTTTCTGTTCTATACTCACTTAAAATGCTCCACCGAAGTTAAGGCATTCCCTTAGTGAGTGACCTTAGCGGGTGTGGGGTGTTACAGCAAAGGAAAACGCGTTTGACCAATTTCAGTTGATTTTAATCGACTGGAAAATGGCCATTTTTCAAACGGTCTCAGAATTCGACGAAACTAGTTTTGTTAGGACCGTATCGTCAATACGAAGCTAGAAAATATTTTTCTGGAATTTTTCGAGTTAGTATGTGACCCCGGTAAATTAAAATACACGTTCAAATTCAATATATAGAGTTATACGTTGATTTTGACGAAAACTGATCGAAACGATCGAATCAGCTTGTGATACATATCCCATCGTGTTCGGAATGGGGGTAAAACGCTATGGACGACAGGCGGTGGGCCTCGTTTAGAGGTCGTATGTAAAAGTCAACTTTAAAGGAGTATTGAATTAAATTAAATAATAAATATATATAATCCTCTCCCTACATTACCCCTCTCTCTTTCTCGTGTTATCTGAAAGAATAAAAAAAAAAAACCCGACCCCTCCTTGCAAATCGACGCCGCCACCCACCCTCCGACCACCGCGCCGGTCGCGCCCCCCCTCAGGCGTCGATCGCCACCCCTAGCCTCCCTCTGAACCCCCAATCCTCCGCGAAGAAACCCTAGCCCAACTCCTGAAATCCTTCGCGAGGATCGAGACCGCCATGGCCCCACCGCGTGCAACCAGCGCCCTGCCCGCTGCCCTGTCCCTTCCTCCGCCTCCTGCGCAGCTGTCGCGCTCTCCCCCTAGCCTCCAACCATCCAAACGATAAAAGGTGAGTTTATTTTATTTTTATTTAGTTTAGTTAATTAGAAAAATATGATTTTGTTTTTATATAAACCTTTAAAACTGAATTTTAAAAATATATTTTACTATATTTAAGGCGAAATCTTTATTTTAGAAAAGGTGAAATCTTTAAAAGTGAAAAGACGATATTTTTAAAAGTGAAAAGCCGATAATCTTTAAAGTGAAAAGACGATATTTTAAAAATAGAAAAGGCGAAATCTTTATATGAAGTAGCAGTAAAAATTCGATTTTTATATATTATATAGCAAAGTAAAAATTCGATTTTTATATATTGAATAGCGAAGTAAAAATTCGATTTTTATATATTGAATAGCGAAGTAAAAATTCGATTTTTATATATTGAATAGCGAAGTAAAAATTCGATTTTTATATATTGAATAGCATGGTAAAAATTCGATTTTTACATATGTAGTGGCTACGGGCAACGAAAGCGATAAGAGACGAGAACAGTGAAGATTTCCTGCATTAGAAGTGCTGTAGAGTTAGGATAGCTTTCGGTGAGAACTTCTCACTCTTCAATTTCTTTTTCTAGTTATATATATATACTAGGATGCAGACGGTGTTTAGTAGCACCCGACACAATCGTCCACAGACCATGGACTTGTTTGTTTGGTTGTGTAGTTGGTTAGATTATTTGGTTTGAATTGAATTGTTTGGTGAAATGGAATGGATTGATTGATGTGTGAATGGCGTGGGCCTTCACTAGACCGGGGATAAGGATAGGCCTTGTCCCGTTTCTAGTATCGTGTCGTTATGCCGCCGAAATTTTCTAAAATAAGTTAGAAAAATAAAAATATCATTTTATTTAAAGAATGAACTGAATAGAAATTCATATGTTAAAATAAAATGTTTTATCGTTAAAAAAAATATAATTTTTAACGTGAATATGAGTATAGTGAATGGGAATAAATAAATATTCATTTACAAACCGGAATGTTTGTTTATGTACACTGATTTGACTGACATTGATTGGGACGATGAATTTTACACATCGCCCAACTGCACAAATAAAATCTGTGTTTGATTGTTTGAAACCCCACACGGGTGTTGGGATGAAATTTGAAGTTCACTCATCCTGATTGATTAAATATGTCGATCGATTGATTTAAAGGCTGTTATAAGCGTTAGATATCTATATTCGACGCTTATACAGTGTAGTGCACTTTGGTTGATGGTTGATTATTTTTCAATGCTATTATATACGTGTGATGTATGAAAATCCATATAATTAATATTATATGGTGATTGATTGGGCCTCATTCCAATTTAGAAAATAAAGAATAATATAAAATAAAGGTTCATGTGTTGACTGTACTCATCCGTTGAGATTAGTCATGTGTTGAACGAAATATTTTAATAACAAAATTTACATCTTTATCAACATAAAATAAAGGTTCATGTGTTGACCGTACTCATCCGTTGAGATTAGTCATGTGTTGAACGAAATATTTTAATAATAAAATTTACATCTTTATCAATATAAAATAAAGGTTCATGTGTTGATAGTACTCATCCGTTGAGATTAGTCATGTGTTGAACGAAATATTTGAAGTAGAAATATTTGAAGTAGAAATATTTGAAAACGAAATATTTGAAACGAAATATTCGAAACGAAATATTTGAAACGAAATATTTGAAAACGAAATATTTGAAACGAAATATTTGAAACGAAATATTTGAAATGAAATATTTGAAATAGAAATATTTTGAAATAGAAATATTTGAAATAGAATATTTGAAAATAGAAATATATGAAGCCGTGTTGATTAGATTGACGCCATTTTGACGTGAACGATATTTTTATCGATTTTATTCATTTTAAAATGAATATTGAAAAGTGATTTCGAAATCGAATATTTTGAAATGAAATTTGAATTGAATCGAATAGAAAACCAATTTGATTTGAATTGAATAGAAAATCAATAGAATTTGAATAGAATAGAAAACGAATTTGATTTGAATTGAATAAATAACAAATTGAATTCGAATTGAATAAATAACGAATTCGATTTGAATTGAATAAATAACAAATTGAATTCGAATTGAATAAATAACGAATTCGATTTGAATTGAATAAATAACAAATTGAATTCGAATTGAATAAATAACAAATTCGAATTGAATTGAATAGATAACGAATTCGAATAGAATTGAATTGATAACGAATTCGAATTGAATTGAATAGATAACGAATTTGAATTGAATTGAATATAAAACCAATTCGAATTGAATTGAAAACGAATTCGAATTGAATTGGAAACGAATTGAAATAAATTCAAATTGAATTGAATTTGAATTGAATAGAAATGAATTTTAAGACGAATTTATAAGGAAAAATTCAATTTTGATTTGAATTTGAAATGGAAGTTGAAAATGTTTTTGAAACGAATTTAAAACGATATATAAAATTCGTTTTATATAGTAATCGACGAAATATATATTATATATATAATATAATGGCCTGAATAGAACGCGCCGCGCCGCGGCAGTTCGTGAATTTCGACCATTTATTTCAAACGGACATTACGGGTGATCCGACCGTCGGATTCTCCTAAAACCGGGACCGTTGGGTTCGTATCGAAAAGAGCTTTCTAACGACTATAGAAATTCGAAATCTAACGGTTGGATTTGGAGATACGTCCAAATCTAATTTGAAAAAGGTCGTTGTAAGTGCAGTTCGATGGCCGTTGATGGAAATCGACTATACGGGCCTTGATAAAATTATTAAATATATCAATAATTTGTGTAAAATCATAAGAAGTGATTTGGGAAAAATTAGGATGAAAAACTCCACATTTGAAAAGATAAAAGTAGTTTTTTATCAAGATGAACCAGTTTTGAACTGAAATTAAAACCCATTTATTTTTAAATAAATAAATTGGATTTGAAATGGGTTTATCGTGAACGGTGTTTTAAATAACACTAGTTCTTTAACCCGATAATAATTAGAATTGATTCATGGGTTTATCATGAACGGTGTTTTAAATAACACTAGTTCTTTAACCCGATAATAATTAGAATGTGATTTGGGTTTGTCGTGAACTGTGTTTTAAATAGCACTAGTTCTTTAACCCAGTAAAAGGAGTTTTATTGAATCTGCAATTAGATTGAAATGTGAATGGATAATTCAAATTATCAAATTTGGCAAATGAGCGAGAATGGAGTACTACCAGTTTTGCTCTAAAGCGATAGTTAAATCTTTAATTAGATTCGAACGTGAAATGGTAATTAATTTTACCGATAACACCCCGGTGTTAGAAATGGAGTATTACCAGTTTTGCTTCATGGGATGAATAGGTTGGGATTGGGAAATAAAATAAATAATTACTTCGGTGTGGTTCGCTAATCTCGACTATTTTAGAAAACCATAATTTGGTTTGAAATGACATCCAAAGGAAGATCAAAGAATAAATTTTAAAGAATTTATCTTGGATAAAATTAATGGGAACCCTTCCCTGAGAATATGAATTGGAATGAGGCGTATGTTGTGTTTGTGTAACATTCGTTTTAATATACGCGGGTTGTTCGAAAAGGCCGGGTTTATACCCATTCTGAATAACCGATTCGATGATATTTCGAAGACGAAGACGGTGGTCGAAGACCGGAAGTCTTCACATCGTTTGGGTGATTACTGATGATCTTGATTGGGCTGTACACCCAAGAGGATGGAAACAGTTGGTGATCGTCCAGACGTACTTGGAGATGGATGGATATGCGAGGAAAGTGCCTCCGGTTTCGTTCAGACCCAGAATGAACTTGTAAATGGATTGTGTGTCTGACATTGTATTTTATTCTGTGTTGATTGATTTCTATTAAATATACATCTGTTTGGCGGCGGAGGATTTATTCTTTTGCTTAACGCCCTTCTCTGAGACCTACGAGCTCAGAGGTTGTATATCGATGGACATCAGTCGCATGGCATGAATTGCCTGTGTGGCACGCAGAGATACAATGATCAAGGCTTCTGTTGAAAAGCAAAGTCTTGTGGTTGATGATCAAAGCATGGCCTTTGTGGCGTAGCTTTGTGTATAACGTGGATTCGCGAGCCTCACACCTCGGTATGAGTCAAAAAGGGATACGGACTGCAGGGAGAGCACGACGTTTCTTTCTAGCTTTGGTGGTGTCAATGACTTACCAGCCCTGACATTTATATACTTTTCACCTATGTGGTTGTTGGATGAGGCGCCTCGATTATAGGTCTGTAAGGACCGGGAAACGTGTGCTCAGGAATTGCCAATCCTCTAACGTAAGTGAGGACCGACCGTGAAGATCCAGGATTGCCCAGAGTGTGTAGTCCCGAGAAATTTGCTAGAGTGTCTCGAACGCGGAGAGGAGCTTGCCCCTTGCCTCGACTCATGACGGAAATCCAATTTCCAATACATGTAATTCGGTTTTAATTGTAGAACTAGTATGGCGACATAGTAGATGGTAGCTATGCCACCTATGATTTATATTTATGATTGAAATTGTTTTGACACTATACACTTATTATAGTATCAAATAATGTGTTTTAAACGTATCAAGCATGCTTTGGCTGTTATAAGGGAAAACCCTATCCTCCGGCTTGCGTTGCATTGTGTGATGGGACCTGGGTCTTATAACAGCTTCATTTTTCTTTATTTAGCATTGCGTTGTTTGTTCTATGCACTGGTATTCTTGGGAGGAAACCCGTTCCGTGTTATACGGCGTGGTCTCTTGATTTACCTAACTTTAAAACCAATATTAATAACTGTTTTAGTTCTCACACCATTCACATGACTGACCTGGGGTTTATTGTTTTAACCTAAACTCTGGGTGCCCTTATTTTCGACACGGGCAGCTAGTAGTTTTGGTTTTGCAGATTTATATTCGTAGGATCCTGGTTTACAGCTGGAATGATATCCGGAAAGCTCTGTATCCGTATATCACCTTCAGTTGTGCTTTGTATTATTTTCCGCTGCTATGTAATTTATTGTAATCTCTGATATTTATCGAATGTAATCTATTTATTTATACTCTGTATATTCTTGTATCTGATGGAATTGTTGTAATAGCAATGAAATGTTCTTCCGTCTGCATTCATTTGTGTGTTGTTCCCAAAGTATCCGCTCTTTCCCTCCCGGGGAAGTTACGGGTTATCACAGTGGTATCAGAGCTTTGGTTTACAGAGCTCGAGAACAAGACACATTAGAACCATACGAAAGAATTCATCAGATATTGGATTAGTAATATCCAATTAGAATGACTCGTTAGAGATGGGATCAGTAGTATCCTAGAACGAGTGTGAAGAGTATATTTTTCCAATGAAAACAATTTTGTTTTGAAATTTAAACCATTTTATACGTATTTGAATATTTATTTATTTTGAATTTGGACAATCCAATATATAAACATTTCGCTTATACGCGTCATGAACGTATAGTCGAAGTTTTAATATATTAGATAGATATAGAATCACATTCTAGTCGCCCGGAGATGGTACTGATGATTATCATGACATCATCAGTGTTTATGTTCGTGTTTCGAAGGTGTGATATCTATATATTTCCATTAGACTGGTGTGAGAACCAAAACTTATATAGCTAGAATACATTGTTGTGAAGTGACATCAAAAACATGATTTTTGACTATATATCAAATTTATGAAATTGAAACTCTAATTCACTAATTGATTGATGTTTGTGTTGTTTGTTTATTTGTTTGATAATTTTGAACCATTTAGCCTAATTGAATCAAATATTGAGCTGTATTGAAAATTAGACGCATTTGCTTGCATATACATATACTTACATTGAACAGGTCATAGCAAGGAGGCTAGAGCAGAGAATAAAATTTGTTTGCCCGACAAATAGGTACATGTTTACTATAATTTACTATTTTGTTTGGGTGATGATGATTTTATGAGCCTATTGGCTAGCCGCTTGGCTTTTTCTTTTTCTTTTTGAAATCAGAAGGCCTATATGGCAATTTTGGGATTTTCCCGTGGCTCCCGGTGCAGGGGAGGTTATGGCGAAATTTTTCGAAAATTTAGGGTGTTAGCCAAATTTTTGAAAATTTGAAAATTCTCAGAAACTGAAAAGTTGGAGAATGAAAGCCAGATCGAACGTAGAGTTGATTAATCAAACCACTTTCGACTTTGTTCCTTTTCGGGGATGAAAAGTTTTAAGTGGGGGAGATTGTAATAACCCGGAAATTCTGAACCAGTTTAAAATTTTTTATTTTTGCAATTTTAGCGAATTTTGAAGATTTAAAATGGATTATTTTAAATAATATCGACGAAAATTTATTTTGAATATAAATTGAATGTATATATTTATATACGTCGTCGTTTGAATATAAATATTTATATATAATTATAAATAGAATTGAAAATGGCGCGGTAGTTCGATTTCAAATTTCAATTGAACGTATCGGGTGCAAAACAATCCGGATTTTGGTGAAACCAAAAAAAATAGGATCTAATTGATGGTATCTTTCCAACGAATCCGACAAATCAAAATTTCATAGCGGGAATCAAAAGATATGTCCAGTTGAAAATTCTGAATAGTCGCTATGGAATTCAGGCCCTTAAAAATGGAAATTTTGCAAACGACCTCGGATTTCGACGAAACCACTTTTAATGGGTCCGTGATGTAAAATTATTGCTAGATTCCAAATTTCATAATTTTTCGAATCAATATGTGAGCGTGACAAAGGAAAACGCGTTTGACCAATTTCAGTTGATTTTAATCGACTGGAAAATGGCCATTTTTCAAACGGTCTCAGAATTCGACGAAAGTAGTTTTGTTAGGACCGTATCGTCAATATGAAGCTAGAAAATTATTTTCTGGAATTTTTCGAGTTAGTATGTGACCCCGGTAAATTAAAATACGCGTTCAAATTCAATATATAGAGTTATATGTTGATTTTGACGAAAACTGATTGAAACGATCGAATCAGCTTGCGATACATATCCCATTGTGTTCGGAATGGGGGTAAAACGCTATGGACGACAGGCGGTGGGCCTCGTTTAGAGGTCGTATGTAAAAGTCAACTTTAAAGGAGTATTGAATTAAATTAAATAATAAATAAATATATATAATCCTCTTCCTACACTACCCCTCTCTCTTTCTCGTGTTATCTGAAAGAATAAAAATAAATAAAAAAAACCCGACCCTTCCTTGCAAATCGACGCCGCCACCCACCCTCCGACCACCGCGCTGGTCGCGCCCCCCCTCAGGCGTCGATCGCCACCCCTGGCCTCCCTCTGAACCCCCAATCCTCCACGAAGAAACCCTAGCCCAGCTCCTGAAATCCTCCGCAAGGATCGAGACCGCCATGGCCCCACCGCGCGCAACCAGCGCCCTGCCCGCCACCCTGTCCCTTCCTTCGCCTCCTGCGCAGCTGTCGCGCTCTCCCCCTAGCCTCCAACCATCCAAACGATAAAAGGTGAGTTTATTTTATTTTTATTTAGTTTAGTTAATTAGAAAAATCTGATTTTGTTTTTATATAAACCTTTAAAACTGAATTTTAAAAATATATTTTACTATATTTAAGGCGAAATCTTTATTTTAGAAAAGGTGAAATCTTTAAAAGTGAAAAGACGATATTTTTAAAAGTGAAAAGACGATAATCTTTAAAGTGAAAAGACGATATTTTAAAAATAGAAAAGGCGAAATCTTTATATGAAGTAGCAGTAAAAATTCGATTTTTATATATTATATAGCAAAGTAAAAATTCGATTTTTATATATTGAATAGCGAAGTAAAAATTCGATTTTTATATATTGAATAGCGAAGTAAAAATTCGATTTTTATATATTGAATAGCATGGTAAAAATTCGATTTTTACATATGTAGTGGCTACGGGCAACGAAAGCGATAAGAGACGAGAACAGTGAAGATTTCCTGCATTAGAAGTGCCGTGGAGTTAGGATAGCTTTCGGTGAGAACTTCTCACTCTTCAATTTCTTTTTCTAGTTATATATATATAATAGGATGCAGACGGTGTTTAGTAGCATCCGACACAATCGTCCATAGACCATGGACTTGTTTGTTTGGTTGTGTAGTTGGTTAGATTAGTTGGTTTGAATTGAATTGTTTGGTGAAATGGAATGGATTGATTGATGTGTGAATGGCGTGGGCCTTCACTAGACCGGGGATAAGGCTAGGCCTTGTCCCGTTTCTAGTATCGTGTCGTTATGCCGCCGAAATTTTCTAAAATAAGTTAGGAAAATAAAATTATCATTTTATTTAAAGAATGAACTGAACAGAAATTCATATGTTAAAATAAAATGTTTTATCGTTAAAAAAAATATAATTTTTAACGTGAATATGAATATAGTGAATGGGAATAAATAAATATTCATTTACAAACCAGACGGTTTGTTTATGTACACTGATTTGACTGACATTGATTGGGACGATGAATTTTACACATCGCCCAACTGCACAAATAAAATCTGTGTTTGATTGTTTGAAACCCCACACGGGTGTTGGGATGTAATTTGAAGTTCACTCATCCTGATTGATTAAATATGTCGATCGATTGATTGACAGGCTGTTATAAGCGTTAGATATCTATATTCGATGCTTATACAGTGTAGTGCACTTTGGTTGATGGTTGATTATTTTTCAATGCTATTATATACGTGTGATGTATGAAAATCCATATAATTAATATTATATGGTGATTGATTGTGCCTCATTCCAATTTAGAAAATAAAGAATAATATAAAATAAAGGTTCATGTGTTGACCATACCCATCCGTTGAGATTAGTCATGTGTTGAACGAAATATTTTAATAATAAAATTTACATCTTTATCAATATAAAATAAAGGTTCATGTGTTGACCGTACTCATCCGTTGAGATTAGTCATGTGTTGAACGAAATATTTTAATAATAAAATTTACATCTTTATCAATATAAAATAAAGGTTCATGTGTTGACAGTACTCATCCGTTGAGATTAGTCATGTGTTGAACGAAATATTTGAAGTAGAAATATTTGAAAACGAAATATTTGAAGTAGAAATATTTGAAAACGAAATATTTGAAACGAAATATTTGAAACGAAATATTTGAAAACGAAATATTTGAAACGAAATATTTGAAACAAAATATTTGAAACGAAATATTTGAAATAGAAATATTTTGAAATAGAAATATTTGAAATAGAATATTTGAAAATAGAAATATATGAAGCCGTGTTGATTAGATTGACGCCATTTTGACTTGAACGATATTTATATCGATTTTATTCATTTTAAAATGAATATTGAAAAGTGATTTCGAAATCGAATATTTTGAAATGAAATTTGAGTTGAATCGAATAGAAAACCAATTTGATTTGAATAGAATAGAAAATCAATTGAATTTGAATTGAATAGAAAAAGAATTTGATTTAAATTGAATTTGAATTGAATAAATAACAAATTGAATTCGAATTGAATAAATAACGAATTCGATTTGAATTGAATAAATAACAAATTGAATTCGAATTGAATAAATAACGAATTCGATTTGAATTGAATAAATAACAAATTGAATTCGAATTGAATAAATGACGAATTCGAATTGAATTGAATAGATAATGAATTCGAATTGAATTGAATAGATAACGAATTCGAATTGAATTGAATAGATAACGAATTTGAATTGAATTGAATATAAAACCAATTCGAATTGAATTGAAAACGAATTCGAATTCAATTGGAAACGAATTGAAATAAATTCAAATTGAATTTGATTGAATAGAAATGAATTTTAAAACGAATTTATAAGGAAAATGTAACAACCCGTATTTTCAATAACCTGTTATAACGTAAATCAAGGCAGAATTTAATTTATAAATCTGAATCAAGGGAAACGGGCTATGCCATTGCGTTCGTCTCGGAAAAATACGCGAAATAGAGTCCGAGTTTTCGAAAATCGGAGTCCGTATGACCCGATTAAGGCCCAACGAAGTTTTCAGAAAAATTCAAAGTAAAAACAGATTTCAAATTCAAGTTTGAATTTGGAAATTAGGGCAGTTGGGCGCAGGCGGGAAATTTCCTGCCAGACCACCCATGTCGACAGCCCTGTCGACTAGGCAGTCGACATGGTTAGGCCCAAGTCGACAGCCCTGTCGACTTGGGTGTCGACTTGGCTCAGCCGGGCAGTTTTGCCTGGTGCACCATTTTGGGAGTTGTGTTGAGTTTGGGGGCCAGATTCGGTTTTGAGGGATGAGATTGGAACTAGGGTTTAATCCTAAGGCTAAAACTAATCCTAATCTCTATAAATAAGCCCCTAACCTAACCCTAAATCATCATTATTCATTCAAGTAACTAAACTATGGCAAAATCATTCCCCTCATGGCCTTCACTCTCTTCATAAAATTCCTAATTTATTTCTATGAGAGATTTTCAATGCATACAAGTGTTTTCAAGCTTGTATGAGCATCATTAGCTTGCATTCAAGTCAAGTTTCCATATTTTACATCATAAAGCAAGAGTTTTGATCATTTTGGCTCAATGGTTTTTCTATTGGAGCTTGCATTTTGGGTTTATTTGATTGCATAAGGGCTTTGTCTCAATCTCTATATGTTTTTGTGTCTTCATAAGCATTGTAAGCCCTTTTCTACTTTCATATTTAAACTCTAAAGTTAAATGAATGATGCAAGTTTGGTTGATCATTATGATATGCAAGTTTGCCATGATATGCAAGTTTACCATGTCATGTTATGCAAGTTTGATATGTTATGATATGCAAGTTTTCCATGCTATGTTATGCAAGTTTGCCATGTTATGATATGCAAGTTTATCATGTTATGTTATGCAAGTTTGCCATGTTATGATATGCAAGTTTATCATGTTATGTTATGCAAGTTTGATATGCAAGTTTGTCATATGATATGCAAGTTATGTTATGCAAGTTTGGGTTGATCATTTTGTTCATGTTATCATGTTATGCAAGCTTACCTTGAGTATATGAACATAAAGCTTCAAGCTTTATGCTAAAGGTTGCATTTTGGCAACATGTAAGTTATCATATCTCTTATGATAACTTGCATGTGAGGCTAAATGCGAACTTATGGCCATTTCTACATGTCATTTATCACCATGTATCACCAATATGCTAAGTTTGGTTTTATGCATGCTTTTGAGGCCTAAAAATGTAATATGCAAGTATATGAACATATATACATTTCATATGCCACCATGTTAAACTTGTGGCTTCAACACCTATATGTCATGATTATGCCAAGTTCCCTCTTTCTATCCTTTATGCGCTATTGCGATATGTAAGCGATGGGATTGCGTTTGGGGTTGGGTAAACTTAAAAAGACATAAAAACATAAGATTGGGAATTTACCTATTAAGTTAGGTCTACCCATTGGGAATTTACCTATTAAGTTAGGTCTACCCAAATGCTTGAAAACTTGTAATATGTTTTGGAAACATAATGGACATGACACTTAAGAAAATATAAGGGTGACCAACTCGAGGTTGGGTTGAGTTTGTAGCGTAAACCTACCCGGAACCGACCGGCTTAACTAGTTGCTACAAACAATAGGACCCAATGTGAGAAGTTGGTCATGTTGTACCTTGAACCCGAGGTTAGACCAAGTTGTGGTGTAAAGCTACCCGGAACCGACCGGCTTAACTAGTAACCGCAACAAAGTCTAATGTGAGAGGTTAAGGCACATTAATTAATTAATGCCTCATGATTAGGGTTAAGTCATGGTCCACTTAATACTTAACCAATTTGGGCTTGGTAGATTAATCAGGGTTAAGTCGTGAACTCATCGTTACACTTAACCAAGTTAATCCATGATTATTAAGAGGGTTAAACCGTACTTAACCCACTAGAAAATCCTAGCAATGGGGGTCCACTCCAGCAGTAATCCCAAGTTTGTATCATTAAGACCCTAGGGACTAGGCTAGGGTGGGGGCACGATTACTGGACTTGAGGTAAGTGACCAAAAACAACGGCAGAGTGGTACGCCGATGTAGTTCCGGACGGACTATGGTCGTGCACGTAGTCCGTATTTGGAGAAGTCAAGCATGGGTACCAGTAGATCTAGACTGTGCACTTATGTTTATGGTGTCCAGGGGTTGACACCCTAGGGCTTGATACACCCGACGGGAGACCCAGCAGAGTCTGACTACAATTATGTTTGGGCCGTATTGACACCAACACATGACGAGTTAGGCTTATAGGGAGCCGATCGACTAGACCGTTTGGTTGGACCTCGTATTAGGGTCACTTCATGTTATTGGACCTCGTATTAGGGTCACTTCATGTTATTGGACCTCGTATTAGGGTCACTTCATGTTATTGGACCTCGTATTAGGGTCACTTCATGTTATTGGACCTCGTATTAGGGTCATTTCATGTTATTGGACCTCGTATTAGGGTCACTTCATGTTATTGGACCTCGTATTAGGGTCACTTCATGTTATTGGACCTCGTATTAGGGTCATTTCATGTTATTGGGTCAAAGCTTGGGCCAAGGGATCAATACTTGTTTATTCAAGTCATGTTAGTTTGCTAGTACACCTGTGGTGCAAAACCTTAATCCTAATTATGCGATGACACCTTTATCTACCAATTTAGTTAATCATCATGCTAGTATGTTGTTATCCTTATGTTCATCCCTGCTTCTCATGCCAGTTAACTTTATCAGTTTACATTGATTGTAGTAGGGCTTACTCAGTCTTTTTGACTGACCTGTTTTTCTTTCGCCTCTTTTCTTCCGTTTCTCCCCCAGGTTCTCAGGGTGGGAATATTGGAGCTTAGCTTGGTTTTCTGATCACTTGCTTGTGGGATTTTAGCTCATGTACGGTCTTGACATGAAGCTAGCTATGGTCATCACTTATTTTGGGGATAGTACTTATGTATTTCAGTTTTTCAGTGATGTTGTTTTTATCTAGACTTGTGTATTTGGAAAGTTAACATTATGTTGTACAAGACTTGTTTTGAAATAGTTTGAAATCTTCCGCTGTTTTATTTATCTTATTTACTCTGTTTACATATATACATATGTTCTTGTTCTGCCTTGATATATCATTATGCATGTTTACCCGGTACAAACGCCCCTCCAAAGTCAGAGTGCTTGCAAGAGCCACCCTAGCGGAGGTGCGGTGTTACATTTGGTATCAGAGCATATGGTTTACGAGGAGGAACAAAAAGGATTTTGAAACTTTTGGAAAACTATTTTCAAAACCAAGTATAAAGTATTTTCCAAAAGAAAAGTCTAGTTTATTTTAAAGGCTATTCCCCCAAAAGCCATTAGCAAAAATTCCTTCGTTTTTCTCCATTCTGAATCTATCTTTTTCTTCGTTTTCAGTATGGCCGATAACTTTGCCATTCCGGAAGGCGCTCAGGTACCTATTTGGTTTTGGAGATACATGGGGGAAAGGGCAAGTGAAGCCGACCCCGCGGACATTCCTCCTCCCCCTTAGCATCCACAAGCGGATTTCGCGGAGATTTGCAAAGACTTTAAGGCGATGGGTTGCAAGAATTTTGTTGGGATGGAGACTTCTGTTGAGGCAAGAAACTGGTTAAAGGAAACTGAAGACCTCTTTGCTATCTTAGATGTAGAAGATCGTAGGAAAGTTCTGTTGGCGGTATGGTTATTGAAAGGGGAAGCTGCTTATTGGTGGGTAGTCACCACCACTACTAGACCAATTGAGACTTGGGATGAGTTCAAAAGAAGGTTTGGACTGAGGTTTTTATCGTCAGCAGAGGAGAACCTTCAGATGGAGAGGTTCCTATCACTAAAGCAAGGGGACATGACCATTAGGGAATACGTGGATAAGTTTAATCAACTTGCTCGGTTTGGTTTAGACTTGGTTAACACAGCTCAGAAGAAGGCCATGCAGTTTGCTCTAGGACTAAACGAGCCATTGCGCGGTTTGGCCATATCTCATATACCCATTGGAGCGACCTTCGAGAGTTTGGTAAATGTGGCCCTACTCAATGAAGAGAATAGGAGTGGCAAGAAGGAAATCAAGGTGAATGAGTCTCAAACCAAGAAAACGGGGCCCAAAAAGGAAATGAAAAAGAAGGAGGAGAAGTCTAAAGACAAGAAGGAAAAAAGGTTCTTTACTTGTGGAAGCTCGACTCATCTAAACAAGGATTGCAGAAAAAGGAAGGGCACTTGCTTTAACTGTGGAGAAATGGGACACTTCACTAGGGATTGCCCGAAGAAGCAAGGGCAAGGCCAGGGTCAGACTCAGCGTGCTGGACCTTCGGGAGGGCAAGTTCATGCTCTCAATGCCGCTCCAGTTCCCGATCGAGGTAGTATTTCTGTTGAAAGTCTTTTTTACATTTCTGATTTTCCTGTTTGTACTTTGTTTGATTCTGGCGCATCGCATAGTTTATTTCATCTGGTTTAGTTGAAAGTTTGCACCTAAGTACTAGTCTAGTTAATGATCCCGTGTGTGTTTCAAATCCAATTGGGGGTTCCGCCCATTTGTCTATTATCTACGTGGATTTGAAAATCTCTATCTTGAGTATAGAATTCTCGCGTGATGCTTATATTCTCGGTTTCATGAGGTATTGGTTGATTTTGGGCATGGATTGGTTATCTAGTTTTGGAGCCATTCTTGATTTTTGAGCATAGGGTTGAGAGGCTCATGACTCGCCTCGGTAATACCCTAAAAATTCCTAGTAACCCTATGAGTCCCGTCATGTTGTGTTATCTTGAATCCCTCAACCCGTCTATCGATAGTTTGCAATCGGTGAGGGTGGTCCGAGAATATCCTGATATCTTGGGTGAACTGAAGGGGGTTACCCCTAAATGAGAGATAGATTTCCGCATTTATCTTGTTGATAATGCCAAGATAGTTTCGTGGCCGGTTAGGCACATGGCCCCGCAAGATGAGAGTTAAGAAAGCAAGTCAAGGAGTTGCTTGAGAAGAACTTCATTAGACGAAGTATATCTGAATGGGGAGCGCCTGTAGTATTTACTACCAAGGCAGATGGTTCTCTTTGACTTTGTGTTGATTATCGTGAGTTAAACAAAGAGAATAGGCAACCATTGCCAAGGATCGATGATTTGTTTGATCAGCTTGTAGGAACATCTGTTTTCTCTTGATCTTGCTACTGGATTCCATCAGCTCAGAGTAGTTGAGGATAGTATAGGCAAAACTGCATTCAGAACTCCAGATGGATTCTTAGAATGGCTGGTCATGCCATTCGGTTTGACTAATGCACCCGCCTACTTCGTGGACTTGATGAGTAGGGTGTCTAGGGAGTTCCTGAACGAGTTTGTGGTAGTCTTTGTAGACGATATCCTGACTTTCTTAAAGAACGAGGAAGAAAATGCTAGACATCTCAAGGAGGTGATACATACGCTTAGAGCGCATCAGTTGAAAGCCAAGTCCTCCAAATGTCATTAAAAGGAGTTAGATTTCTTGGGCACATAGTTTCTAAGCAAGGCTTAGTGGTGGATCCTGCTAAAGTGGTCGCGGTTCAAAACCGAAAAGCTCCGAAGAGGACAATTGAAGTAAGAAGTTCTCTCAGTTTAATTAGTTAGTTAGCGTCCCTTGAGCTTAGACCTACCCTTCTGGATCAAGTAGGGACTTCACATAAAGAAGACCCGCAGTTAGTCGAGATCATGGACAAGTTGATTCGAGGCGAGATGGTAAGTCACCTCGCTATAGATGACAAGGGATGGCTAAGACGCGATGAGAGAAAGAAGGTTCTTGAAGATGCACATCACCCGAGGAGGTGGCCGAGTTTGTCCCAAGGTGCATGTTGTGCCAACAGGTTAAAGCCCGAGTCATAGAAGCCCGGTGGGCTATTATATCCATTGGAGGTCCCCGCAATGGAAGAGGGAAAAGCATCACGAAGGATTTCGTAGATGGACTGCCTAGATCAAGAAATGGAATAAGAGCATGTGGGTCATAGTAGGTAGACTCACGAAGAGTGCTCATTTCACTCCGGTAAAGAGTGAAAGGACTGCATCATAGCTAGCGATAGTTTACTTTCAAGAAATAAAGCGGTTGCACGAGGTTCCCTAAAGTATAGTTAGTAACCATGACTCAATCTTCACTAGCCAGTTTTGGGATAGTCTACGGGAAGTCATGGGCAAGCAACTGAATCTAAGTACGGCCTATCATTCGCAGGCGGATGGTTCATTTCGTTCAAGCATGAGTTATAGAAAATCACATTGGTAAGAGCAATTGGCAACGTGGATTGGTATTTCCAAGAAAAGTTCTGCTGCGTGGAATACTTTATAGTAAGTAAACGAGATCCAGGATTCACTAGTGAATTTTGGAGAGCTTGCATGAAACCATGAGGTCATAGTTATGTTTAAGCCAAGAATGATAGAAGAGTAAGTGAAAAAGGAAGACGAGAGGCGACAATGAAATGGGTTCCAACTCATATTTGGAAATAAGAGTTAAGAAGCCAAGAAATCATGAGGTAAAAGACGGTCAAAGCACAGTGGAGTTAAGCTCAAGGAAATGTGACTTAGAAGAATGAAGGCTAGATACGCGCATCATATCTCTTTTTAAGAGCATATCCTTGATCCTTGTTTTCCTGTGGAACTTACTCGCATGTTATCTTTTTACATATATCCTCTCGGTCCCATACTCGATCCCATTTCTGTTGTAAACTCCATAAGGAGGGGTATGACTCATCGGTTAGTAATGCATGTCAGGGTTTGAAGGGGTCCGTTAGGTTGACTAAACCTTTTGGGCTTTTATAGGATTGGGGTTGGGTTAGGAAGGGATTTCTTGTAATCCGAAAGGAGTATATCCTGCTTATCTTCCAGATCTCTTTGTAGCATATCTTTCTTTTGCTATCTATATCTTGTTAATCTTGTCATGAGAACCTTAGGTAGAAACCCTTTGGATGAAACATGTGTTTGAAACATGTTATGCTTGATGGTTGCAAGTGGTTGCAAGTGTTTGCAAGTGGTTACTCGTGGATTCATTATACACATTAGGCACTAGATCGGCTCACACACTCCTCATATTGCATATGCATGAGTGTTTATGCTTATTCATGGATGAAAATTTTTGTGTTATCACATGGATGTTGCATATGGATGTATGTTATGTGCACACATATAGATGTTATACATTATGTTAGGAATTGCATACATATGGATTCATTTCACTAACATAATTTGCATTGATAATATTTGCATTAGATAAGTACATATACACACACCTTTGCATATGTTCATGCAACATTTAGAATCTTGTAAGGACAATGATTGCTCGTGGATAATGTTGTGAGTAGATGGATGTTGGATGGTAGGATACGTTCATCCTAAGTTGAAGATTTCGGGGACGAAATCCTATAAGGAGGGGAGAATGTAATAACCCGTATTTTCAATAACCTGTTATAACGTAAATCAAGGCAGAATTTAATTTATAAATCTGAATCAAGGGAAACGGGCTATGCCATTGCGTTCGTCTCGGAAAAATACGCGAAATAGAGTCTGAGTTTTCGAAAATCGAAGTCCGTATGACCCGATTAAGGCCCAACAAATTTTTCAGAAAAATTCAAGTAAAAACAGATTTCAAATTCAAGTTTGAATTTGGAAATTAGGGTAGTTGGGCGCAGGCGGGAAATTTCCCACCAGACCACCCATGTCGACAGCCCTGTCGACTGGGCAGTCGACATGGTTAGGCCCAAGTCGACAGCCCTGTCGACTTAGGTGTCGACTTGGCTCAGCCGGGCAGTTTTGCCTGGTGCACCATTTTGGGAGTTGTGTTGAGTTTGGGGGCCAGATTCGGTTTTGAGGGCTGAGATTGGAACTAGGGTTTAATCCTAAGGCTAAAACTAATCCTAATCTCTATAAATAATCCCCTAACCTAACCCTAAATCATCATTATTCATTCAAGTAACTAAACTATGGCAAAATCATTCCTCTCATGGCCTTCACTCTCTTCATAAAATTCCTAAGTTATTTCTATGAGAGATTTTCAATGCATACAAGTGTTTTCAAGCTTGTATGAGCATCATTAGCTTACATTCAAGTCAAGTTTCCATATTTACATCATAAAGCAAGAGTTTTGATCATTTTGGCTCAAGGGTTTTTCTATTGGAGCTTGCATTTTGGGTTTATTTGATTGCATAAGGGCTTTGTCTCAATCTATATATATTTTTGTGTCTTCATAAGCATTGTAAGCCCTTTTCTACTTTCATATTTAAACTCTAAAGTTAAATGAATGATGCAAGTTTGGTTGATCATTATGATATGCAAGTTTGCCATGATATGCAAGTTTGATATGTTATGATATGCAAGTTTGCCATGCTATGTTATGCAAGTTTGCCATGTTATGATATGCAAGTTTATCATGTTATGTTATGCAAGTTTGCCATGTTATGATATGCAAGTTTATCATGTTATGTTATGCAAGTTTGATATGCAAGTTTGTCATATGATATGCAAGTTATGTTATGCAAGTTTGGGTTGATCATTTTGTTCATGTTATCATGTTATGCAAGCTTACCTTGAGTATATGAACATAAAGCTTCAAGCTTTATGCTAAAGGTTGCATTTTGGCAAAATGTAAGTTATCATATCTCTTATGATAACTTGCATGTGAGGCTAAATGCGAACTTATGGCCATTTCTACATGTCATTTATCACCATGTATCACCAATATGCTAAGTTTGGTTTTATGCATGCTTTTGAGGCCTAAAAATGTAATATGCAAGTATATGAACATATGTACATTTCATATGCCACCATGTTAAACTTGTGGCTTCAACACCTATATGTCATGATTATGCCAAGTTCCCTCTTTCTATCCTTTATGCGCTATTGCGATATGTAAGCGATGGGATTGCGTTTGGGGTTGGGTAAACTTAAAAAGACATAAAAACATAAGATTGGGAATTTACCTATTAAGTTAGGTCTACCCATTGGGAATTTACCTATTAAGTTAGGTCTACCCAAATGCTTGAAAACTTGTAATATGTTTTGGAAACATAATGGACATGACACTTAGAAAATATAAGGGTGACCAACTCGAGGTTGGGTTGAGTTTGTAGCGTAAACCTACCCGGAACCGACCGGCTTAACTAGTTGCTACAAACAATAGGACCCAATGTGAGAAGTTGGTCATGTTGTACCTTGAACCCGAGGTTAGACCAAGTTGTGGTGTAAAGCTACCCGGAACCGACCGGCTTAACTAGTAACCGCAACAAAGTCTAATGTGAGAGGTTAAGGCACATTAATTAATTAATGCCTCATGATTAGGGTTAAGTCATGGTCCACTTAATACTTAACCAATTTGTGAAGACCCGTAACTTCCCCGTAAAGGAAAGCGTCGGATAGTTCGAGAACAAACCACAACAGAACGCATATAGAAGAACATTTCATTGTATATAACAACAATGCATCAGATTACAAGAATATACAGAGTATAAAAGAATATTACACAGAAATATCAGAGATTTAAATTACATTTAAATACATAGCAGCGGAAAATAATACAATACACAACTAGAATGAGATATACGGATACAAAGCTTCCCGGATATCGTTCCAGTCGTAAACCAGGATCCTGTGAATATAAATCTGCAAAACCAAAACTACTAGCTGCCCGTGTCAAAATAAGGGCACCCAGAGTTTAGGTCAAAACAATAAACTCCAGGTCAGTCATGTGACTGGTGTGAGAACTAAAGCAGTTATAAATCTTTATTTTCAAAGCTAGGTAAAACAAGGGACCACGCCGTATAACACGGAACGGGTTTCCTCCCAAGAATACCAGTGCATAAGACAAACAACGCAATGCTAAATAAAGAAAAATGAAGCTGTTATAAGACCCAGGTCCCATCACACAATGCAACGCAGTCGAGGATAGGGTTTTCCCTTATAACAGCCAAAGAATGCTTGATACGTTTAAAACAAATCATTTGATACTATTATAAGTGCATAGAGTATAAAACAACTTCAAATCATAAGTATCAATCATAGGCGGCATGAATGCCCCATACCACTATGTCGCCATATATAGGTTTACAAATAAAACCGCAAATGTCACGTATTTGGAAATTGGGTTTCCATCTATGAACCGAGGCTAGGGGCAAGATCCTCAACCGATTCGAGACGCTCTAGCCCGCCCCTCAGGAACAGCCGCAACTGCCCCTTGGATCGTCAGGGCCGGTCCACACGGAGTGGATTATTATGCCTGAACAATACGTCTCCCCACCCTATGGGGTGTAAGTCTGGTCCGTCAGCCGACCAGAATGCATTCGGCCGAAACCGATATAACCGAGGCGCCTCGCAACAGCAACAACAACATAAGTCAAACTCGTCAGGGCGTGTAAAACCACTGACGCCACTTCTAACTAGAAAGAAACGCATGCCCTCCCTGAGGTCCGTCTCCCGTTTTTGATTCATACCGGGTGTGAAACTCGCGAATCAAACGTTACACAAAGCTACGCCACAAAGGTCGTGCTTTGATCATCAACCACAAGACTTTGCTTTTCAACAGAAGCCTTGATCATTTGCATCTTAGCATGCCACACAGGCAAGCCATCCTATGCAACCGATATCAGTCACACAGAATGAAATCCGATGTCAGACACACAGTCCATTTACAAGTCCGTTCTGGGTCTGAACGAAACCGGAGGCACCTAGTACCCCGCATATCCATCGATCTCCAAGTACGTCTGGACGATCACTAACTGTTTCCATCTTCTTGGGTGTACAGCCCAATCAAGATCATCAGTTATCACCCAAACGACGTGAAGACCTCCGGTCTTCGACCATCGTCTTCGTCTTCGACTTATCGTCGTATCAGTTACTCAGAATGGGATAAACCCGGTCTTTCCGAATAACTCGCGTATATTTTAAATAAGTGTTACACAAACACAACATACGCCTCATTCCAATTCATTAGTCACTAACCGTAAATTAATCAAGAGAATAATTCCCCAAATATTAACCCCGAAGGCCGAAACCAACATCAGATCAATATCCAGAAAACCATTCTGCTTGGCTAACCGCCAGTTAGTTTCTAAATTTCACATTCAAATCTAATTACAGATTTATCTATCGCCTGGAGCAAAACTGGTGATACTCCATTCTCGATCTTTTCAATCTAATTAAAGATTCATTAAAACTCCACTTAGTTTTAATCATTATCTGGGTTAAAGAATCAGTGTCATTTAAAACACGATTCACGATAAACCCAAAATCACATTCCATTAATTATCGGGTTAAAGAACAAGTGTTATTTAAAACACTGTTCACGATAAACCCAAAAATCAATACCAATTCAATTCCAATTAAATATCATTTAATTGGTACACTTCATTAAATCTAAATAAAAAGATTTAATCTTTTCTCAACTGGGTTCAAGAACAGTGTTAGTGAAGACACCATTCACGACAAACCCAAATCACATTCGATATTCAATACAAGGCTCTGAATAGAAAATATATCGGCTTATATTCAATATCGAATTCTACGACTAACAAATGTCGTATTGGAAATAACGATACAAATATATATCTTTCAAATTTCCATAACAACACCTGTAATGTCACGAATTCCAACATCGAAATATTCCGAAGACAATTTCGATTCAAATCCACTCCAATGCAATCATTGGAAATTTTGGTTATTTTCAAAACCATTTCAAATTCAATTTATTTATTTAAAAATAAATAGAATTATAATTCTAGTTCAAAACTAGTTCATTTCGATAAAAATCCATTTTTTTATCTTTTCAAATATGGAGATTTTCACCCCAAACTTTCACAAATCATTTCTTATGATTTTACACAAATTATTACTATTTTTAATAATTTTATCAAGGCCCGTACAGTCGATTTCCAACAATGGCCATCGAACTGCACTTACAACGACCTTTTTCGAATTTGATTTGGACGTATCTCCAAATCCAACCGTTAGATTTCAAATTTCTAACATTAATTAGAAAGCTCTTTTCGATACGAACCCAACGGTTCCGGTTTTAGGAGAATCCGACGGTCGGATCTCCTGTAATGTCCGTTTGAAATAAATGGTCGAAATTCGCGAACTGCCGCGGCGCGGCGCGTTCTATTCAGGCCATTATATTATATATAATATATATAATATATATTTCGTCGATTTCTATTTAAAACGAATTATATAAATAGTTTTGAATTCGTTTCAAAAACATTTTCAACTTCCATTTCAATTCAAATCAAAATTGAATTCTTCTCTATAAATTCGTTTTAAAATTCATTTCTATTCAATTCGAATTTCAATTCAATTTGAATTCATTTCAATTCGCTTTCTATTCCATTTGAATTCGTTTTCAATTCAATTCATTTCGAAATCGTTTTCAATTCATTTCATTTCGAAATCGTTTTCAATTCAATTCATTTCGAAATCGTTTTCAATTCATTTCATTTCGAAATCGTTTTCAATTTATTTTGAATTCGTTTTCAATTCAATTCATTTCGAAATCGTTTTCAATTCAATTCATTTCGAAATCGTTTTCAATTCATTTCATTTCGAAATCGTTTTCAATTCAATTCATTTCGAAATCGTTTTCAATTCATTTCATTTCGAAATCGTTTTCAATTCGATATAAATATCGTTCACGTCAAAATGGCGTCCATACACGGCTTCATAAATTTCTATTTTCAAATATTCTATTTCAAATATTTCTTTTTCAAAATAGTTGTTATTATCAAAATATTTCGTTCAACACATGACCAATCTCAATGAATGAGTACTGTCAACACATGAACTTTTATTTTATAATATTCTTTATTTTTCAAATTGGAATGAGGCCCAATCAATTACCATATAAAGTTAATTATATGGATTTTCATACAACACATGTATATCATAGCATTGAAAAATAATCAACCATCAACCAAAGTGCACTACACTGCATAAGCATCAAATACAGATATTCAACGCTTATAACAGCCTGTCAATCAATCGATCGACATATTTAATCAATCAGGATGAGTGAACTGCATATTTCATCCTAACACCCGTGTGGGGTTTCAAACAATCAAACACAGATTTTATTTGTGCAGTTGGGCGATGTGTGAAATTTATCGACCCAATCAATATCATTCAAATAAGTGTACATAAACAAACCATCTGGTTTGTAAATGAATATTTATTTATTCACTTCACTATTTTCATATTCACGTTAAAAATTATATTTTTAACGATAAAACATTTTATTTCAACCTATGAATTTCTATTCAATTCATTTATTCAATAAAATGATATTTTTATTTTTCTAACATGTTTTAGAAAATTTCGGCGGCATAACGGCACGATACTAGAAACGGGACAAGGCCTAGCCTTATCCCCGGTCTAGTGAAGGCCCACGCCATTCACACATCAATCAAATCAATTCGTTATGCAAACCGCAAACTTTGGAGTAAGGATCTAACCTAGCCTTACTCCTTCGCCTTATAACGGCGCACGTCTAATCCTAACCAATTTATCGATTCGATTTTTCACACCACAAACCACATTCAAACAATATCGCAATCAATCACCAAACTGTCAAACAAACAAGTCCATGGTCTGTGGACGATTGTGTCGGGTGCTACTAAGCACCGTCTGCATCCTAGTATATATATATAACTAGAAAATAAATAGAAAGGTGAGAAATTCTCACGGATTAGCTATCCTAGCTCCACGGCACTTCATTGATAGAAATCTTCATCGCTATCGCATCTTCGTCATCTTCGCTGCCCGTAGCCACTACATATGTAAAAATCGAATTTTTACTATGCTATTCAATATATAAAATCGAATTTTGACTTCGCTATTCAATATATAAAAATCGAATTTTTTTTCTTTTGCAAGTTCAAATCTTTTTCTACTAAAAGATTAAACTTTTTTTCCTATTTTAAAGTTCAAAATAAAATCAGTTTTTCGCTTTCATAAAAATGCAGTTTTTTCATAACTTAAAAAATAAAAATACAGTTTTTGCCTTATTTAAAAATTCAGTTTAAAAATCATTTAAAAATCAGTTTTCTAATCTAAAATAAAATTCAGTCTTAAACCTAAAATAAAATTCAGTTTTAAACCTACCTAAAATCAGAATTTTAAAAACATAAAAATCGGTTTTTAATATTAACAAAATCAGTTTTATAAATTAAGTAAAAATCAGTTTTATAAATAAAGTAAAAACTTACAGTTCGAAAGGGGGGGGTTCACCACCATCGGAGAGGCTTCGGGTGGCTCTGGGTCGGCGGCAGGAGGAGGCGGAGGGTTGGGGCGGCCTTCAGTTCGTCGGCGGTCATCACTGTGGGGGGGGAAAGCTCTGGCGTTTTCGTCTTCGATTCGAAGGGAGGAAGGAGATGAGCTAGAGGGGAGAGGAAGGCGCGACTTTAGGGGGGAGCGGCGGTCCATCGTCGGCGTCAGCAAGGGGGAGGAAGAGGCGTCGCGATCTGAAACTGGAAGGGGTTTTTTTTTTTTTTTTTTTTTTTTTATATTTTGACCGTGGTTTGACTTGTGAGGAAAGAGAGAGCTCAAGGGGGTTATATAATATTTTAATTATTTAAATAATTAATTTCTCCATAAAGTAACTTTAAATTTCGATCTCCGAACGAGGCCCAATGACTGTCGTCCCTAGCTAATTACCCCCATTCCGAATACAATGGGATATGTTTCATAAGCCAGTTCGGCTGTTACGCTCAGTTTTCGCTGAAATTAATGTATAAATCTATATATTCAATTTTAAACGTACATTTCAATTTACCGGGGTCACATACTAACTTTAAAAATTCTAGAAAAATATTTTCTAGCTTCGTATTGACGATACGGTCCTAACAAAACTAGTTTCGTCGAAATCTGAGACCGTTAGAAAAATGGCCAATTTCCAGTCGATTAAAATCAACTGAAACTGGTCAAACGCGTTTTCCTTTGCCACGCTCACATATTGATTCGAAAAATTATGAAATTTGAAATCTAGCAATAACTTTACATCACGGACCCAACAAAACTGGTTTCGTCGAAATCCGAGGTCGTTTGCAAAATGTCCATTTTTAAGGGCCTGAATTCCATAGCGACTATTCAGAATTTTCAACTGGACATATCTTTTGATTCCCGCTAAGAAATTTTGATCATTCGGGTTCGTTGGAAAGATATTCACTATTAGATTCCATTATTTTTGGTTTCACTAAAATCCGGATTGTTTTGCACCCGGTACATTCAATTGAAGTTTGAAATCGAATTATCGAACTACCGCGCCATTTTCAATTCTATTTATAATTATATATAATTATTTATATTCTAACGACGACGCGTATAATATATACGTTCGAATATATTCAAAATAAATTTCTCGTCGATATTATTTAAAATAATTCATTTTAAATAATCTAAATTCGCTAAAATGGCCAAAATAAAAATTTTAAACTGGCCCAGATTTTACGGGTTGTTACAATCTCCCCCACTTAAAACTTTTCGTCCCCGAAAAGGAACAAAGTCGAAAGTGGTTTGATTATTCAGCTCCACATTTGATCTGGCTTCCATTCTCCAACTCTTTAGTTTCTGAGAATTTTTAAAATTTCAAAAATTTGGCTAACACCCTAAATTTTTGAAAAATTTCGCCATAACCTCCCCTGCACCGGGAGCATCGGGAAATTGCAAATAGCGTTCCCGGTCCTTCAGATCTCAAAAAGAAAAAGAAAAAGCCAAGCGGCTAGCCAATAGGCTCATAAAATCATCATCACCCAAACAAAACAGTAAATTATGTAATAAACATGTACCTATTTGTCGGGCAAACAAATTTTATTCTCTGCTCTAGCCTCCTTGCTATGACCTGTTCAATGATATATATGTATATGCAAACAAATGCGACCAATTTTCAATAGAGTTCAATATTTGATTCAATTAGGCATAATTGTTCAAAATTAGCAAACAATTAAACAAACAACACAAACTTCAATCAATTAGTGGATTAACGTTTCAAATTCATAATTTCGATATATATACAAAAATCAGATTTTTGATGCCAAATCACAACAATTAGCCCTATCTAATTTTGGTTCTCACACCAGTCAATAGGAAATATATAGATATCAAACCTTCGAAACACGAACATAAATGTTGATGATGCGATCGCTATCATCAATATCATCTCCGGGCGACTAGGGTGTGGTGCTATATCTATCCAATATATTAAAACTTCGAATACACGCTAGCTAGGCGCATACGCAAAAATCTTTATATTTTGGATTGTCCTAATCAATATAAAATAAATAATCAAATACGAATAATTGATTTAAATTTTCAAATCAAAAATCGTTTTCATTTTAAAAATATACTCTTCACACTCGTTCTAGGATACTACTGATCCCATCTCTAACGAGTCATTCCATTGGATATTACTAATCCAATATCTGATGAATTCCTTCGTACGGTTCTAATGTGTCTTGTTCTCTGCTTTGTAAACCAAAGCTCTGATACCAACTGTGAAGACCCGTAACTTCCCCGTAAAGGAAAGCGTCGGATAGTTCGAGAACAAACCACAACAGAACGCATATAGAAGAACATTTCATTGTATATAACAACAATGCATCAGATTACAAGAATATACAGAGTATAAAAGAATATTACACAGAAATATCAGAGATTTAAATTACATTTAAATACATAGCAGCGGAAAATAATACAATACACAACTAGAATGAGATATACGGATACAAAGCTTCCCGGATATCGTTCCAGTCGTAAACCAGGATCCTGTGAATATAAATCTGCAAAACCAAAACTACTAGCTGCCCGTGTCAAAATAAGGGCACCCAGAGTTTAGGTCAAAACAATAAACTCCAGGTCAGTCATGTGACTGGTGTGAGAACTAAAGCAGTTATAAATCTTTATTTTCAAAGCTAGGTAAAACAAGGGACCACGCCGTATAACACGGAACGGGTTTCCTCCCAAGAATACCAGTGCATAAGACAAACAACGCAATGCTAAATAAAGAAAAATGAAGCTGTTATAAGACCCAGGTCCCATCACACAATGCAACGCAGTCGAGGATAGGGTTTTCCCTTATAACAGCCAAAGAATGCTTGATACGTTTAAAACAAATCATTTGATACTATTATAAGTGCATAGAGTATAAAACAACTTCAAATCATAAGTATCAATCATAGGCGGCATGAATGCCCCATACCACTATGTCGCCATATATAGGTTTACAAATAAAACCGCAAATGTCACGTATTTGGAAATTGGGTTTCCATCTATGAACCGAGGCTAGGGGCAAGATCCTCAACCGATTCGAGACGCTCTAGCCCGCCCCTCAGGAACAGCCGCAACTGCCCCTTGGATCGTCAGGGCCGGTCCACACGGAGTGGATTATTATGCCTGAACAATACGTCTCCCCACCCTATGGGGTGTAAGTCTGGTCCGTCAGCCGACCAGAATGCATTCGGCCGAAACCGATATAACCGAGGCGCCTCGCAACAGCAACAACAACATAAGTCAAACTCGTCAGGGCGTGTAAAACCACTGACGCCACTTCTAACTAGAAAGAAACGCATGCCCTCCCTGAGGTCCGTCTCCCGTTTTTGATTCATACCGGGTGTGAAACTCGCGAATCAAACGTTACACAAAGCTACGCCACAAAGGTCGTGCTTTGATCATCAACCACAAGACTTTGCTTTTCAACAGAAGCCTTGATCATTTGCATCTTAGCATGCCACACAGGCAAGCCATCCTATGCAACCGATATCAGTCACACAGAATGAAATCCGATGTCAGACACACAGTCCATTTACAAGTCCGTTCTGGGTCTGAACGAAACCGGAGGCACCTAGTACCCCGCATATCCATCGATCTCCAAGTACGTCTGGACGATCACTAACTGTTTCCATCTTCTTGGGTGTACAGCCCAATCAAGATCATCAGTTATCACCCAAACGACGTGAAGACCTCCGGTCTTCGACCATCGTCTTCGTCTTCGACTTATCGTCGTATCAGTTACTCAGAATGGGATAAACCCGGTCTTTCCGAATAACTCGCGTATATTTTAAATAAGTGTTACACAAACACAACATACGCCTCATTCCAATTCATTAGTCACTAACCGTAAATTAATCAAGAGAATAATTCCCCAAATATTAACCCCGAAGGCCGAAACCAACATCAGATCAATATCCAGAAAACCATTCTGCTTGGCTAACCGCCAGTTAGTTTCTAAATTTCACATTCAAATCTAATTACAGATTTATCTATCGCCTGGAGCAAAACTGGTGATACTCCATTCTCGATCTTTTCAATCTAATTAAAGATTCATTAAAACTCCACTTAGTTTTAATCATTATCTGGGTTAAAGAATCAGTGTCATTTAAAACACGATTCACGATAAACCCAAAATCACATTCCATTAATTATCGGGTTAAAGAACAAGTGTTATTTAAAACACTGTTCACGATAAACCCAAAAATCAATACCAATTCAATTCCAATTAAATATCATTTAATTGGTACACTTCATTAAATCTAAATAAAAAGATTTAATCTTTTCTCAACTGGGTTCAAGAACAGTGTTAGTGAAGACACCATTCACGACAAACCCAAATCACATTCGATATTCAATACAAGGCTCTGAATAGAAAATATATCGGCTTATATTCAATATCGAATTCTACGACTAACAAATGTCGTATTGGAAATAACGATACAAATATATATCTTTCAAATTTCCATAACAACACCTGTAATGTCACGAATTCCAACATCGAAATATTCCGAAGACAATTTCGATTCAAATCCACTCCAATGCAATCATTGGAAATTTTGGTTATTTTCAAAACCATTTCAAATTCAATTTATTTATTTAAAAATAAATAGAATTATAATTCTAGTTCAAAACTAGTTCATTTCGATAAAAATCCATTTTTTTATCTTTTCAAATATGGAGATTTTCACCCCAAACTTTCACAAATCATTTCTTATGATTTTACACAAATTATTACTATTTTTAATAATTTTATCAAGGCCCGTACAGTCGATTTCCAACAATGGCCATCGAACTGCACTTACAACGACCTTTTTCGAATTTGATTTGGACGTATCTCCAAATCCAACCGTTAGATTTCAAATTTCTAACATTAATTAGAAAGCTCTTTTCGATACGAACCCAACGGTTCCGGTTTTAGGAGAATCCGACGGTCGGATCTCCTGTAATGTCCGTTTGAAATAAATGGTCGAAATTCGCGAACTGCCGCGGCGCGGCGCGTTCTATTCAGGCCATTATATTATATATAATATATATAATATATATTTCGTCGATTTCTATTTAAAACGAATTATATAAATAGTTTTGAATTCGTTTCAAAAACATTTTCAACTTCCATTTCAATTCAAATCAAAATTGAATTCTTCTCTATAAATTCGTTTTAAAATTCATTTCTATTCAATTCGAATTTCAATTCAATTTGAATTCATTTCAATTCGCTTTCTATTCCATTTGAATTCGTTTTCAATTCAATTCATTTCGAAATCGTTTTCAATTCATTTCATTTCGAAATCGTTTTCAATTCAATTCATTTCGAAATCGTTTTCAATTCATTTCATTTCGAAATCGTTTTCAATTTATTTTGAATTCGTTTTCAATTCAATTCATTTCGAAATCGTTTTCAATTCAATTCATTTCGAAATCGTTTTCAATTCATTTCATTTCGAAATCGTTTTCAATTCAATTCATTTCGAAATCGTTTTCAATTCATTTCATTTCGAAATCGTTTTCAATTCGATATAAATATCGTTCACGTCAAAATGGCGTCCATACACGGCTTCATAAATTTCTATTTTCAAATATTCTATTTCAAATATTTCTTTTTCAAAATAGTTGTTATTATCAAAATATTTCGTTCAACACATGACCAATCTCAATGAATGAGTACTGTCAACACATGAACTTTTATTTTATAATATTCTTTATTTTTCAAATTGGAATGAGGCCCAATCAATTACCATATAAAGTTAATTATATGGATTTTCATACAACACATGTATATCATAGCATTGAAAAATAATCAACCATCAACCAAAGTGCACTACACTGCATAAGCATCAAATACAGATATTCAACGCTTATAACAGCCTGTCAATCAATCGATCGACATATTTAATCAATCAGGATGAGTGAACTGCATATTTCATCCTAACACCCGTGTGGGGTTTCAAACAATCAAACACAGATTTTATTTGTGCAGTTGGGCGATGTGTGAAATTTATCGACCCAATCAATATCATTCAAATAAGTGTACATAAACAAACCATCTGGTTTGTAAATGAATATTTATTTATTCACTTCACTATTTTCATATTCACGTTAAAAATTATATTTTTAACGATAAAACATTTTATTTCAACCTATGAATTTCTATTCAATTCATTTATTCAATAAAATGATATTTTTATTTTTCTAACATGTTTTAGAAAATTTCGGCGGCATAACGGCACGATACTAGAAACGGGACAAGGCCTAGCCTTATCCCCGGTCTAGTGAAGGCCCACGCCATTCACACATCAATCAAATCAATTCGTTATGCAAACCGCAAACTTTGGAGTAAGGATCTAACCTAGCCTTACTCCTTCGCCTTATAACGGCGCACGTCTAATCCTAACCAATTTATCGATTCGATTTTTCACACCACAAACCACATTCAAACAATATCGCAATCAATCACCAAACTGTCAAACAAACAAGTCCATGGTCTGTGGACGATTGTGTCGGGTGCTACTAAGCACCGTCTGCATCCTAGTATATATATATAACTAGAAAATAAATAGAAAGGTGAGAAATTCTCACGGATTAGCTATCCTAGCTCCACGGCACTTCATTGATAGAAATCTTCATCGCTATCGCATCTTCGTCATCTTCGCTGCCCGTAGCCACTACATATGTAAAAATCGAATTTTTACTATGCTATTCAATATATAAAATCGAATTTTGACTTCGCTATTCAATATATAAAAATCGAATTTTTTTTCTTTTGCAAGTTCAAATCTTTTTCTACTAAAAGATTAAACTTTTTTTCCTATTTTAAAGTTCAAAATAAAATCAGTTTTTCGCTTTCATAAAAATGCAGTTTTTTCATAACTTAAAAAATAAAAATACAGTTTTTGCCTTATTTAAAAATTCAGTTTAAAAATCATTTAAAAATCAGTTTTCTAATCTAAAATAAAATTCAGTCTTAAACCTAAAATAAAATTCAGTTTTAAACCTACCTAAAATCAGAATTTTAAAAACATAAAAATCGGTTTTTAATATTAACAAAATCAGTTTTATAAATTAAGTAAAAATCAGTTTTATAAATAAAGTAAAAACTTACAGTTCGAAAGGGGGGGGTTCACCACCATCGGAGAGGCTTCGGGTGGCTCTGGGTCGGCGGCAGGAGGAGGCGGAGGGTTGGGGCGGCCTTCAGTTCGTCGGCGGTCATCACTGTGGGGGGGGAAAGCTCTGGCGTTTTCGTCTTCGATTCGAAGGGAGGAAGGAGATGAGCTAGAGGGGAGAGGAAGGCGCGACTTTAGGGGGGAGCGGCGGTCCATCGTCGGCGTCAGCAAGGGGGAGGAAGAGGCGTCGCGATCTGAAACTGGAAGGGGTTTTTTTTTTTTTTTTTTTTTTTTTATATTTTGACCGTGGTTTGACTTGTGAGGAAAGAGAGAGCTCAAGGGGGTTATATAATATTTTAATTATTTAAATAATTAATTTCTCCATAAAGTAACTTTAAATTTCGATCTCCGAACGAGGCCCAATGACTGTCGTCCCTAGCTAATTACCCCCATTCCGAATACAATGGGATATGTTTCATAAGCCAGTTCGGCTGTTACGCTCAGTTTTCGCTGAAATTAATGTATAAATCTATATATTCAATTTTAAACGTACATTTCAATTTACCGGGGTCACATACTAACTTTAAAAATTCTAGAAAAATATTTTCTAGCTTCGTATTGACGATACGGTCCTAACAAAACTAGTTTCGTCGAAATCTGAGACCGTTAGAAAAATGGCCAATTTCCAGTCGATTAAAATCAACTGAAACTGGTCAAACGCGTTTTCCTTTGCCACGCTCACATATTGATTCGAAAAATTATGAAATTTGAAATCTAGCAATAACTTTACATCACGGACCCAACAAAACTGGTTTCGTCGAAATCCGAGGTCGTTTGCAAAATGTCCATTTTTAAGGGCCTGAATTCCATAGCGACTATTCAGAATTTTCAACTGGACATATCTTTTGATTCCCGCTAAGAAATTTTGATCATTCGGGTTCGTTGGAAAGATATTCACTATTAGATTCCATTATTTTTGGTTTCACTAAAATCCGGATTGTTTTGCACCCGGTACATTCAATTGAAGTTTGAAATCGAATTATCGAACTACCGCGCCATTTTCAATTCTATTTATAATTATATATAATTATTTATATTCTAACGACGACGCGTATAATATATACGTTCGAATATATTCAAAATAAATTTCTCGTCGATATTATTTAAAATAATTCATTTTAAATAATCTAAATTCGCTAAAATGGCCAAAATAAAAATTTTAAACTGGCCCAGATTTTACGGGTTGTTACACAATTTGGGCTTGGTAGATTAATCAGGGTTAAGTCGTGAACTCATCGTTACACTTAACCAAGTTAATCCATGATTAGCAAGAGGGTTAAACCGTACTTAACCCACTAGAAAATCCTAGCAATGGGGGTCCACTCCAGCAGTAATCCCAAGTTTGTATCATTAAGACCCTAGGGACTAGGCTAGGGTGAGGGCACGATTACTGGATTTGAGGTAAGTGACCAAAAACAACGGCAGAGTGGTACGCCGATGTAGTTCCGGACGGACTATGGTCGTGCACGTATTCCGTATTTGGAGAAGTCAAGCATGGGTACCAGTAGATCTAGACTGTGCACTTATGTTTATGGTGTCCAGGGGTTGACACCCTAGGGCTTGATACACCCGACGGGAGACCCAGCAGAGTCTGACTACAATTATGTTTGGGCCGTATTGACACCAACACGTGACGAGTTAGGCTTATAGGGAGCCGATCGACTAGACCGTTTGGTTGGACCTCGTATTAGGGTCACTTCATGTTATTGGACCTCGTATTAGGGTCACTTCATGTTATTGGACCTCGTATTAGGGTCACTTCATGTTATTGGACCTCGTATTAGGGTCACTTCATGTTATTTTACCTCGTATTAGGGTCACTTCATGTTATTGGACCTCGTATTAGGGTCATTTCATGTTATTGGGTCAAAGCTTGGGCCAAGGGATCAATACTTGTTTATTCAAGTCATGTTAGTTTGCTAGTACACCTGTGGTGCAAAACCTTAATCCTGATTATGCGATGACACCTTTATCTACCTTGTTAGTTAATCATCATGCTAGTATGTTGTTATCCTTATGTTCATCCCTGCTTCTCATGCCAGTTAACTTTATCAGTTTACATTGATTGTAGTAGGGCTTACTCAGTCTTTTTGACTGACCTGTTTTTCTTTCGCCTCTTTTCTTCCGTTTCCCCCCCGGTTCTCAGGGTGGGAATATTGGAGCTTAGCTTGGTTTTCTGATCACTTGCTTGTGGGATTTTAGCTCATGTACGGTCTTGACATGAAGCTAGCTATGGTCATCACTTATTTTGGGGATAGTACTTATGTATTTCAGTTTTTCAGTGATGTTGTTTTTATCTAGACTTGTGTATTTGGAAAGTTGACATTATGTTGTACCAGACTTGTTTTGAAATAGTTTGAAATCTTCCGCTGTTTTATTTATCTTATTTACTCTGTTTACATATATACATATGTTCTTGTTCTGCCTTGATATATCATTATGTTGAACCCGTGATTTTTTGTTTGATGATAACAAACATTTTTTAATGTGTTTGAAAATGTACTGTTTACTTCTCTTCACATCATATTGGAATAAAAATATTTTTGTCTAATAATGCTCCTACACAGAAATTGAAAATTTACATAAGCATTTATTATTCAAAAATCATATTTTTATTTCATAATCAAAACAGTACAATACTTTCTGAACTCTCAGCTATACAAATTTTCACTCATTATTTCAGTACAAATGAATCTCACTACATGTTTCACTCTCACTCATCAATACATTCTTACTGTCTCTTTATCCTGTTTTGCTCCTGTTGCATCATCCTGAAACCTGTCACAAAAAAAAAAGGAAATGCACACAGTAGACTGGAACTAAAATTTTATTTTATAATTTTTTATGTGCCTCAGATTTTCTGTGTGTTTTTCTCATCATTTTTTCTGACTTGCCTGACACATATTTTACAAGTATGGCACAATACTATACAAGATCAGAAACGATCAAGTATAGCAAGAAAGCCAAATACTTGTGTATACCAAAACCAAAACATTCAAGTTGGATCAAGAATGGTATCTGTTTTTTTTTTCTTTGTGTTACAGGGTCACAGAAGAATATATGGCAACAATAACAAATCAGTTCAGGTTCAAGCAGCATTCAAAGAGAAATGGTCAAAGCAGTGTGCACAAGATTGCACAAGGTTTCAGAGCTACATATGGAAAGCATTCAAACTGCATGGATTTCATATGCAATACAGGAAATTCAGACATACACAAGGCAGCAAACATGCAACATGACATTGCAGGATGGAAATATATGGCAATTTGTTCAGCATTAAAAGAAAAAAAAAATCCTGTTTTCTATTTACATGAAACTAAAGCATGTGCAAATGAAGCAGATTTGATTTACTAGATTGGAAATGAACACAATTAACATGCAAGAATTATCTGGACATAATTAAGTGGTGATGGCATTTAATACAGTGGAAAAATTCGACATCAAAGAATAAAATGAGGGCCTAAAATCATGCAGTTTGTTTTCTGAAGATTTTTTGTGAATAATGGTTGACAAGATAATCAGTTTCCACTTATCTTGTTTCCTGGTTTGAATTGTTAAAATGGTAAATGTTTTAACACGACTTTATGGGCAATACAATTTTAGGGAAGTGTTTAATACATTCTTGGGTAATTGTTTTTTTTATGCTAATCAATCAATCCCAAGCTCATTTTTGACAAGGAAATTTTTCTCTAGAAATCAATACACACAGTAAAATGGGCAAGCAAGAAATCAAAATCTTCCAGAAATGATTCAATTTATTCAAGGGGATAAATTAATATATTTTTTAGGATTCAATCAAGCAATACAAGCAGGAAACAAACAAAAGCAGTGTATATATTGGTTCATTCATATATGGAAAGATCAATTCGTGCATGTCAATATTTGTTTCCAGGTGGCAATTCATTTTTCCAAATTCATCGATGGACAATTCATGTCTATAGTCATCAATTCAATCAGAAAGGGAAATCATGGAAAATTCAGAATAATTAAAAGAGGAAATTCATGAAAAATCCTTCCAAATATTCATCAAACCAAATCAAGCAAGTCATAAGTGAAATCAGAGAATAAGGGTTCGAATTTCCCCTATAAATTCACATGTTTCCTCATAGGCAAAATCATCCAACTCATTCGAAATCAACTAAAACCCTACAGTCAAATCAAAGAGCTTACAGTGTTGGATTGGAGCAGAAAGACATTCGGAGTCAAGCTAGAAAGCATCGCAAATCATCTGGAACAAAATCAAAGCCATCAGAACCTCAAACTAAAGAAACCCCAGCTGCCTTGTTTATTTGCTTGAAGAAATAAAGAAAAAGGGACGACAGATTTCTAATTGAAGCTACAAAGGGGGTGTTTTCATTTAAGGGCTTTTTTTTAATTTTTAATGTACTTTGTTTAGTTCTGTTTGAAAAACAATCTGTGGTTTACTAGTTACGTCCGTAAAACTATGGTGTACAGATTACGGTTTTGTGATCTGGGAAAATCTGGTCTAGGGATTTTAGATCAGTCTAAGACTTCGAGTGTAAGTCTAAATCAGTAGCAGGTGTTGCAAGTTTGCAAAACTCTTTAGGTGGTAGCAGGGTTTGCAAGTTTATTGAGTGTTTGTAAGCGGGAGACTGTTTTAAATCCTAGTAGATATCTTAGTAATGCAGCAGTAGGCACAGTTTGCCGAAGCTGGGTAATTTCTGTGTGTTTCTTTTATTGCATTCCTTATTATTCTGTGACTGTTCTAAATATTGGATAAACCCTATTCACCCCCCCTCTAGGGTTAATCTTGATCCTACAATTGGTATCAGAGCATGTGTTTATTTAACTCTAGAGTCATGACATCAATGAATAATGCTTTTTCTGAGGGACAGTCTATTGCTAGACCACCCATGTTTAATGGTAGTGATTACGCGTATTGGAAAGCTAGAATGAAAATCTATCTTGTGTCTGTTGACTATGATGTCTGGGATATCATTGAAACTGGTTATAAACCACCCACTATAATTGTTAACGAAATTGAAATGCTTAAACCAAAAGATAAGTGGGATGCGAATGATAAGAAACTTTACTCTATTGATTCTAAAGCTATGAATGCTTTGATCTGTGCCTTAGATAAAACTAAATATAACAGAATTTCTCATTGTAAAACAGCTAAGGAAATCTGGCATACACTGGAGGTCACTCACGAAGGAACATCGCAAGTGAAAGAATCTCGTCTTGCTCTACTCAGCAATGAGTATGAAAATTTCACTATGCAGAAGGATGAGAGTATCAAAGACATGTATGGACGTTTTTCTGTGCTAGTGTACAATGCTAGAGCCCTTGGAAAAGTTTTTACTGAAGTTGAACTTGTGAGGAAGATTCTGCGTGTTTTGCCAATGAATTTCAAGGCAAAAGTCACAGCTATTCAAGAATCAAAGGATCTGAGTAAGCTGAGCATGGAGGAGCTTGTTGGAAATCTAATGACGTATGAAATGGAGCTAAAATCACGAGAAGATCGCAACAACTCTGATCTAAAGAAGAAATCAATGGCTTTGTCCAATACTGTCAACAGCGATGGCGAAGACCCCATCGAACAGCTTGCAATGGCCGTTAGACAAATTGCAAAGTGGAGCAAATTCAAACCTCGAAGAAACAAACCAAAATCCAACAAGCTGAAGAACTCTGACAATTCAGATGAGGAACCACTTTGCTACAACTGCCAGAAACCTGGACATCTGAAACCAAACTGTCCCCTTCTTCAGCACAAAAGGAACAAGAAGAAAAAGATAGCCTTTTCTATAACTTGGGATGACGAGGAAGGAGAAGAAGACTCAGATAGCAGCGAGGAAGAAAGTAACCTATGCTTCATGGCAAAATCAGATTCAGAAGATGGTAGAGAGGAATCGACTGAGGCATACAGTTATGATGATTTGTTTTTAATGTGTAAACATCTTTCTGAAATCATTGATACACTAGAAGCAAAAGTAGAAAAACTTAAAGCAAAAAATTTAGAACTACCGACTCTCAAGTCCACCATTGAGAATCTTGAAAAAGAAAATTTGACTTTGAAAAAAACTGATGAGATTAAGAGAGAGAATTTTATTAAAAGATGCACTTCACTTATGGACGAAAATACAGCACTAAGAACCAAAGTTCAGAATCTTGAAGTCACCTTAAATAAGTTTTCAATTGGACAAACATCTTTTAAAATGTTGCTAGGAAACCAATTGTTTGCTAACAATGGAAAAGGACTAGGTTTTGGTAAAGTTCAAAATGATGTGACTGTGATTGACAATGCAAAAGGTAGAAGCATCTTTCCTAAGTGTGTAAAGTGTGGGGAAATTGGCCATAAATTTGAAAATTGCAAGACTATGAATAAAATCAGAAAATCCACTAGAGTTTGGGTTCCTAAACACTTGGCACACAATTACCATAAATTTTGGAACATAAATAAGAGGACAAAACAAATGTGGGTTCCAAAAGATTCTTGCTTTCATCATACTTAAGTCACTGATATTTTTGGACCTAGGAACGTCTCTAGGTCATCTTTCTCTCTTCTTGTGTAGGTATGTTGGCGGGCTAAGGAGCAACAAAAATGGTATTTGGATTCAGGTTGCTCCAGACATATGACAGGAGACAAGAGATTGTTCCTTAGCCTAGAAAGATATAAAGGTGGGAGTGTGACATTGGGTGACAACAGCAAATGTAAGATTATTGGTAAGGGAAAAGTAGGTAACAACATTTTTGCCTTAATTGATGTCTTATATGTTGATAATTTGTATCACAATCTTATTTCCATAAGCCAACTGTGTGACAAAGGAATGAATGTAGTTTTTGACAGTGAGATTTGCAAGATCATTGATACATCCACTGGAAAAGTTGTTTTTACTGGCAAAAGAAAAGGAAATATCTACACACTCTCTTTTGATGATGTAACTGTTTCTAGATGTTTGGTTGCCACTGAAGAAGAGGCAGTTTTATGGCATAGAAGGCTAGCACATGCTAGTATGCATCTCCTTGAAAAACTAGAAACAAATGAGCTTGTCAGAGGTTTACCTCATCAGAAATTTAAAAATAACAAAGTGTGTAAGGCTTGCTCCATGGCTAAACTTAGTCGCTCGTCATTCCATCCAAAAAATGTTGTTAGCACTTCACGTGTTCTTGAATTGATTCATATGGATTTGTTTGGACCTACTGATACTGCTAGTTTAAATGGTAAACGTTATTGTTATGTACTGGTTGATGATTACTCTAGATTTACATGGGTTTATTTTCTAGCCAAAAAGTCTGAAACTTTTGATTATTTTTTAAAGTTTTCAAAACTTGTTCAAAATGAAAAAGGTGTTTCAATTAAAACTTTGAGAAGTGATCATGGAGGTGAATTTGTAAACTTTGTTTTTGAAAAATTCTGTGAAGAAAATGGCTTTAAACATGAATTTTCCGCTCCTCGAACACCTCAACAAAATGGCGTGGTCGAAAGGAAAAATCGTACATTGCAAGAGATGGCTAGATCTATGTTATGTGAATATAAATTACCTCAAACCTTCTGGGCTGAGGCAGTTAATACTTCATGCTATGTAATGAATAGAGTCATGATTAGACCAGTACTTAATAAAACGCAATATGAACTGTGGTTTGACAAAAAGCCTAACATCTCATATTTTCGAGTTTTTGGATGTCCTTGTTATATTCTGAACACAGGAGATCAACTTGGAAAGTTTGAAGCAAAAACAGTTGATGGAATCTTCATGGGTTATTCTTCAAGGAGCAAAGCTTACAGAATCTTCAATAAACAATCAAGAACAATTGTGGAGACCATTAATGTGAAGTTCAATGAATCAGACATAGAGATGGCTTCTGAAAATGATAAAGATGAAGGTGGTGTGCAAGAAGGCGAGAAAGATAGCAATGAAGTTGAGGCAAACAACGAAGAAGTCACAGAAGCAACAGCTGAAGCTGAAAGGCTGAAATTCAAACCCAATCATCCTCCAGATTTGATAATTGGAAGCCCAACGGCTGGCGTTCGCACCCGTTCCTCTCTCAATAAGAATGAATGTGCTTTCTGTATTCACAATGCTTTTATTTCTGAAATAGAACCAAGTTCATATGATATTGCTCTTAATGATGAATCTTGGATTTTAGCTATGCAAGAGGAACTTAACCAGTTTGAGAGGAATAAAGTCTGGAAGTTGGTGCCTAGGCCAAAAGACTATCCAGTTGTTGGAACAAAATGGGTGTTTAAAAATAAACTTGACGAATCTGGTAATGTAATTAGAAACAAAGCTAGGTTGGTTGCTCAGGGATACAATCAAATTGAAGGCATTGATTTTGATGAAACATTTGCTCCAGTTGCTAGGTTAGAAGCAATTTGAATTTTGCTAAGTTTTGCATGTTTTAAAGGTTTTAAACTTAAGCAAATGGATGTTAAGAGTGCCTTTTTGAATGGTGAGCTGAAAGAAGAAGTTTTTGTTGAACAACCCCCTGGTTTTGAGAGTCATGAATTTCCAAATCATGTGTACAAACTAGAAAAAGCATTATATGGTCTTAAGCAGGCTCCTCGAGCTTGGTATGACTGTCTTTGTTCATATCTTTTGGAAAATGGTTTTAAAAAGGGATGTGCTGACACTACTCTGTTTCTATTACATGATGGTAATGATTTCTTGATTGTTCAGATTTATGTTGATGATATCATTTATGGTGCTACTAATGATATTTTGTGTGAGAAATTTGAAAAAGTCATGCAGGACAAATTTGAGATGAGCTTGGTTGGAGAGCTAAAATACTTTCTTGGATTTCAAATCAAACAGAGCAACAAAGGAATCTTTATTTCTCAGACCAAGTATGTAATGGAGCTGTTGAAGAAATTTGGAGTTGAAGATGCAAAACCAATGAGAACACCAATGAGCCCAACAACTAAGCTTGACAAAGATGAAAAAGGTGTTGCTGTTGATCAGAAAAAGTATCGCGGTATAATCGGTTCACTTCTCTATCTCTCTGCTTCTAGACCCGATATTATGTTTTCTGTCTGCTTATGTGCTCGTTTTCAATCTAATCCAAAAGAATCTCATTTAAAAGCCACAAAACGAATTCTGAGGTATTTGTTGCACACACCAAAACTTGGCTTGTGGTATCCATCTAGTGACAATTTTGATTTAGTTGGTTTTACTGATGCTGATTATGCTGGCTCACTCACTGATAGGAAGAGCACTAGTGGAACTTGTTTCATGCTAGGACATTCTCTTGTTTCTTGGTCAAGTCGTAAACAAAATTGTGTTGCATTATCCACCACTGAAGCTGAGTATATTGCATTAGGAAGTTGTTGTGCACAGATTTTATGGATGATGCAAACTCTTTCAGATTTTGGCCTATTCTATAAACAAGTTCCTTTGAAATGTGACAGTAAGAGTGCAATAGATCTATCAAATAATCCTGTACATCATTCACGCACAAAACACATTGATGTGAGACACCATTTCATTAGAGATCATATTGCTAGTGAGGACATTTGTATTGAATTTATTCCAACTGAATCCCAACTTGCGGATATTTTTACTAAACCCCTTTCTGAAGATAGATTTTGCAGATTACGATTGGATTTGGGAATTATAGAAATTAATTAATCTCTTTGCATTTTTGGGTAAATTTTTTCTTAAGATGTTCTGTTATTAATTTCATTTTCTGGCAAATTAATCCAATCTTCAAATCATCAAGAAAAGAACAGTTTATTTTGGACATTTATAATAAAATTGTGACTGTATTAGATCTCAGAATATGAGATGGATGAAAGCTTCCCTATAACCCTGATTTGATTGAATGTATTTTATAATATGAGTAATTTAGGAATTATTTTTCACATCCATCTCTATCTATATCACCCTTCTATCATCCATTATTGTTCTCATATATTAAGGCGATTTTTTATATAATAATAATAATAATAATAAGTATTTCTCTGATCTCATTTAAAAATCCAAGCTCTGGTCATGCATGGTCATGAGTTTACTTATTTAATTTCATGCTGCAACTAATCCCATTTAAAAATCCAAGCTCTGGTTATGCGTGGTTAGTGTGCTCTTGAGATTAAAAAAAAAAGGAAAATGTATATAGGATCCTCCCTGGTATATGTTAACTAGCTTTCCATTCCATCTTCTAAATTGTGAAATGTATTCCTGTCTTACAGATTATTATGATTTTTTTGTTTGATTGATTGGGGTTTGCGGTTTCTGATTCTGTCAAATGACTTGATCTCTTACTATGGTCCATATCATTTGTAAATGTCCAGCCCTGTTCATCTTTTGATGATTACAAAGGGGGAGAAAGAGCTAAGATTTTGATACATATACAGATATCTATAGATTTTATTTTGCCATTAATGCAAAAAGTTTAGTTATTTTCTATTCTTTTTAAATTTTTTGCTATGTTAGTTTACTGTTATAGGGGGAGCACATATATAGGGGGAGTTCTCATTTTTTTTCCATACCAAACACATTTTGTTGTATTCAAAATCTTAAGTATGTTTGTCATCATCAAAAGGGGGAGATTTTTGAACCCGTGATTTTTTGTTTGATGATAACAAACATTTTTTAATGTGTTTGAAACTGTACTGTTTACTTCTCTTCACATCATATTGGAATAAAAATATTTTTGTCTAATAATGCTCCTACACAGAAATTGAAAATTTACATAAGCATTTATTATTCAAAAATCATATTTTTATTTCATAATCAAAACAGTACAATACTTTCTGAACTCTCAGCTATACAAATTTTCACTCATTATTTCAGTACAAATGAATCTCACTACATGTTTCACCCTCACTCATCAATACATTCTTACTGTCTCTTTATCCTGTTTTGCTCCTGTTGCATCATCCTGAAACCTGTCACAAAAAAAAAAGGAAATGCACACAGTAGACTGGAACTAAAATTTTATTTTATAATTTTTTATGTGCCTCAGATTTTCTGTGTGTTTTTCTCATCATTTTTTCTGACTTGCCTGACACATATTTTACAAGTATGGCACAATACTATACAAGATCAGAAACGATCAAGTATAGCAAGAAAGCCAAATACTTGTGTATACCAAAACCAACACATTCAAGTTGGATCAAGAATGGTATCTGTTTTTTTTTATTTTTGTGTTACAGGGTCACAGAAGAATATATGGCAACAATAATAAATCAGTTCAGGTTCAAGCAGCATTCAAAGAGAAATGGTCCAAGCAGTGTGCACGAGATTGCACAAGGTTTCAGAGCTACATATGGAAAGCATTCAAACTGCATGGATTTCATATGCAATACAGGAAATTCAGACATACACAAGGCAGCAAACATGCAACATGACATTGCAGGATGGAAATATATGGCAAGATGTTCAGCATTAAAAGAAAAAAAATCCTGTTTTCTATTTACATGAAACTAAAGCATGTGCAAATGAAGCAGATTTGATTTACTAGATTGGAAATGAACACAATTAACATGCAAGAATTATCTGGACATAATTAAGTGGTGATGGCATTTAATACAGTGGAAAAATTCGACATCAAAGAATAAAATGAGGGCCTAAAATCATGCAGTTTGTTTTCTGAAGATTTTTTGTGAATAATGGTTGACAAGATAATCAGTTCCCACTTATCTTGTTTCCTAGTTTGAATTGTTAAAATGGTAAATGTTTTAACACAACTTTATGGGCAATACAATTTTAGGGAAGTGTTTAATACATTCTTGGGTAATTGTTTTTTTTATGCTAATCAATCAATGCCAAGCTCATTTTTGACAAGGAAATTTTTCTCTAGAAATCAATACACACAGTAAAATGGGCAAGCAAGAAATCAAAATCTTCCAGAAATGATTCAATTTATTCAAGGGGATAAATTAATATATTTTTTAGGATTCAATCAAGCAATATAAGCAGGCAACAAACAAAAGCAGTGAATAAATTGGTTCATTCATATATGGAAAGATCAATTCGTGCATGTCAATATTTGTTTCCAGGTGGCAATTCATTTTTCCAAATTCATCGATGGACAATTCATGTCTATAGTCATCAATTCAATCAGAAAGGGAAATCATGGAAAATTCAGAATAATTAAAAGAGGAAATTCATGAAAAATCCTTCCAAATATTCATCAAACCAAATCAAGCAAGTCATAAGTGAAATCAGAGAATAAGGGTTCGAATTTCCCCTATAAATTCACATGTTTCCTCATAGGCAAAATCATCCAACTCATTCGAAATCAACTAAAACCCTACAGTCAAATCAAAGAGCTTACAGTGTTGGATTGGAGCAGAAAGACATTCAGAGTCAAGCTAGAAAGCATCGCAAATCATCTGGAACAAAATCAAAGCCATCAGAACCTCAAACTAAAGAAACCCCAGCTGCCTTGTTTATTTGCTTGAAGAAATAAAGAAAAAGGGACGACAGATTTCTAATTGAAGCTACAAAGGGGGTGTTTTCATTTAAGGGCTTTTTGTTTTAATTTTTAATGTACTTTGTTTAGTTCTGTTTGAAAAACAATCTGTGGTTTACTAGTTACGTCCGTAAAACTAGGGTGTACAGATTACGGTTTTGTGATCTGGGAAAATCTGGTCTAGGGATTTTAGATCAGTCTAAGACTTCGAGCGTAGGTTTAAATCAGTAGCAGGTGTTGCAAGTTTGCAAAACTCTTTAGGTGGTAGCAGGGTTTGCAAGTTTATTGAGTGTTTGTAAGAGGGAGACTGTTTTAAATCCTAGTAGATATCTTAGTAATGCAGCAGTAGGCACAGTTTGCCGAAGCTGGGTAATTTCTGTGTGTTTCTTTTATTGCATTCCTTATTATTCTGTGACTGTTCTAAATATTAGATAAACCCTATTCACCCCTCTCTAGGGTTAATCTTGATCCTACACATTATGCATGTTTACCCGGTACAAACGCCCCTCCAAAGTCAGAGTGCTTGCAAGAGCCACCCTGGCGGAGGTGGGGTGTTACAGAAAAATTCAATTTTGATTTGAATTTGAAATGGAAGTTGAAAATGTTTTTGAAACGAATTTAAAACGATTTATAAAATTCGTTTTAAATAGTAATCGACGAAATATATATTATATATATAATATAATGGCCTGAATAGAACGCGCCGCGCCGCGGCAGTTCGTGAATTTCGACCATTTATTTCAAACGGACATTACGGGAGATCCGACCGTCGGATTCTCCTAAAACCGGAACCGTTGGGTTCGTATCGAAAAGAGCTTTCTAAAGAATATTAGAAATTTGAAAACTAACGGTTGGATTTGGAGATACGTCCAAATCAAATTTGAAAAAGGTCGCTGTAAGTGCAGTTCGATGGCCGTTGATGGAAATCGACTGTACGAGCCTTGATAAAATTATTAAAAATATCAATAAATTGTGTAAAATCATAAGAAGTGATTTGGGAAAAATTGGGATGAAAAACTCCACATTTGAAAAGATAAAAATAGATTTTTATCAAGATGAACTAGTTTTGAACTGAAATTAAAACCCATTTATTTTTAAATAAATAAATTGGATTTGAAATGGGTTTATCGTGAATGGTGTTTTAAATAACACTAGTTCTTTAACCCGATAATAATTAGAATTGATTCATGGGTTTATCGTGAACGGTGTTTTAAATAACACTAGTTCTTTAACCCGATAATAATTAGAATGTGATTTGGGTTTGTCGTGAACTGTGTTTTAAATAACACTAGTTCTTTAACCCAGTAAAAGGAGTTTTATTGAATCTGCAATTAGATTGAAATGTGAATGGATAATTCAAATTGTCAAATTTGGCAAATGAGCGAGAATGGAGTACTACCAGTTTTGCTCTAAAGCGATAGTTAAATCTTTAATTAGATTTGAACGTGAAATGGTAATTAATTTTACCGATAACACCCCGGTGTTAGATATGGAGTATTACCAGTTTTGCTTCATGGGATGAATAGGTTGGGATTGGGAAATAAAATAAATAATTACTTCGGTATGGTTCGCTAATCTCGACTAGTTTAGAAAACAATAATTTGGTTTGAAATGACATCCAAAGGAAGATCAAAGAATAAATTTTAAAGAATTTATCTTGGATAAAATTAATGGGAACCTTTCCCTGAGAATATGAATTGGAATGAGGCGTATGTTGTGTTTGTGTAACATTCGTTTTAATATACGCGGGTTGTTCGGAAAGGCCGGGTTTATACCCATTCTGAATAACCGATTCGACGATATGTCGAAGACGAAGACGGTGGTCGAAGACCGGAAGTCTTCACATCGTTTGGGTGATTACTGATGATCTTGATTGGGCTGTACACCCAAGAGGATGGAAACAGTTGGTGATCGTCCAGACGTACTTGGAGATGGATGGATATGCGAGGAAAGTGCCTCCGGTTTCGTTCAGACCCAGAACGAACTTGTAAATGGATTGTGTGTCTGACATCGGATTTTATTCTGTGTTGATTGATTTCTATTAAATATACATCTGTTTGGCGGCGGAGGATTTATTCTTTTGCTTAACGCCCTTCTCTGAGACGTACGAGCTCAGAGGTTGTATATCGATGGACATCAGTCGCATGGCATGAATTGCCTGTGTGGCACGCTGAGATGCAATGATCAAGGCTTCTGTTGAAAAGCAAAGTCTTGTGGTTGATGATCAAAGCATGACCTTTGTGGCGTAGCTTTGTGTATAACGTGGATTCGCGAGCCTCACACTTCGGTATGAGTCAAAAACGGGATACGGGCTGCAGGGAGAGCACGACGTTTCTTTCTAGCTTTGGTGGTGTTAGTGACTTACCATCCCTGACATTTATATACTTTTCACCTATGTGGTTGTTGGATGAGGCGCGTCGATTTTAGGTCTGTAAGGACCGGGAAACGTGTGTTTAGGAATTGCCAATCCTCTAACGTAAGTGAGGACCGACCCTGAAGATCCAGGATTGCCCAGAGTGTGTAGTCCTGAGACATTTGCTAGAGTGTCTCGAACGCGGAGAGGAGCTTGCCCCTTGCCTCGACTCATGACGGAAATCCAATTTCCAATACGTGTAATTCGGTTTTAATTGTAGAACTAGTATGGCGACATAGTAGATGGTAGCTATGCCACCTATGATTTATATTTATGATTGAAATTGTTTTGACACTATACACTTATTATAGTATCAAATAATGTGTTTTAAACGTATCAAGCATGCTTTGGCTGTTATAAGGGAAAACCCTATCCTCCGTCTTGCGTTGCATTGTGTGATGGGACCAGGGTCTTATAACAGCTTCATTTTTCTTTATTTAGCATTGCGCTGTTTGTTCTATGCACTGGTATTCATGGGAGGAAACCCGTTCCGTGTTATACGGCGTGGTCCCTTGATTTACCTAACTTTAAAACCATTATTAATATCTGTTTTAGTTCTCACACCAGTCACATGACTGACCTGGGGTTTATCGTTTTAACCTAAACTCTGGGTGCCCTTATTTTCGACACGGGCAGCTAGTAGTTTTGGTTTTGCAGATTTATATTCGCAGGATCCTGGTTTACAGCTGGAATGATATCCGGAAAGCTCTGTATCCGTATATCACCTTCAGTTGTGCTTTGTATTATTTTCCGCTGCTATGTAATTTATTGTAATCTCTGATATTTTTCGAATGTAATCTATTCATTTATACTCTGTATATTCTTGTACCTGATGGAATTGTTGTAATAGCAATGAAATGTTCTTCCGTCTGCGTTCATTTGTGTGTTGTTCTCAAAGTATCCGCTCTTTCCCTCCCGGGGAAGTTACGGGTTATCACAATATATATATATATATATAATTCAAAAATGTTCAAAATCAACAAAATGGAATGTTTAATAATTACAATTAGGAATTGTAATTGTACTTATGACACGAGGTTAGGTTACATTAGTGGTGGAAGTCTGCCTAGACCCGACCAGCATATCCGTGTTGAACATAATGTGGGAGATCTAAGTACGTAAATACGAATCGGGCTAAGACACGAGGTTAGACCCTACTATGGAATAAGACTGCCCGGACCCGATCAGCATATCCAGCATCCACACGTTGTATGCCTAATGTGGGAGGTCTAGCCCATTATAACCATAATTGGACATGGTAATGAATTGGACTACTTAACCTAATTTAATCCGTTAGGATTGTATGATTATGAACTTAAGTTAAGGTTAAGTGAAATTGGATGGGTAGTGGATGGGTTAAGTAAATTAAAGGGGGTGGGTAATATTTACATATAGACCCATAAACTTAACCCGATAAGGTTATGTAATTAAAGACACCTAGTGATATACATAACCGGTAGAAATAATAAAGTTATGTAATTAAAAGACACCGCTTAGGGTAAGCATAACATGTAAGGAAATGAGACAACCTGTGTAATAAGATAAGAGGTACTTAATTATAAATTAAGTAATCTTGAAGTCTGGAATCCGCTGATGTAAATAACATGTTTAGGCTTGTCCTAGGGACAAGAGGAAATTATAACATAAGGTTATAATAAATGGGTTGAGAAACTTATTAATGAGCCTTAGTTAATGGAACTAAGTTAATATGTAAACACCGATAATTTGTGATAATAATGAAAAATGGAATTATGATTAAATGGGAAAGAATGAGGAAAACTTATAAGATAAGTTATACTAAATCATAAATAATGACTGACATGTTAAAAAGGAAACATGTAAAATGAGACGTACTTAATTTCACATTAAGTAAAAAAACATGTTATTGCGATGATGTAACCAAGCAGGAGAAACTTGGTAATTTGAATAAGAATTCAATATAAGTGGGAATAACCAAGTTAAATGTAAACCCGGTGAGGTAAGACAAGTGCGTAAAGAATGTTTAGACATAGGGTCTAAAAACATATTAAAGAAAGGCGCTTGGATAAGTCCGCACATTTGGGGGTGAATAACCCAACGGGGTAGATCATCGAGGTGTTATAAGGCACGAGGGGAGCGTATATTCATCTGATTGTTTGGTGTATCCAAAGGACTGGAAGAGGAAGCACGCGGCTTCCTGAAGTACGTAAGGTGCTCCTAGTAGTCTTTTGTGCGGTGACATATGTCTTAGGCTATACTCGTAGGGGTTGGATCTGCGCGTAACTATTAGATGGGTGGGCCTTGACTACAGATGTAGCTATGCAGTCAGAATGTTGTGAGGAGATGACACAAGGGTGGTTCGGCGCTTGCCTCACAAGGAGGTAGAGAGGGTCACAACCAACAAGGATAGTAGACTGTCGGATATCCGTCATCGGCAGCCAATGGGATGCAGAAAGACTAGAGCTAACCCCAAGATATCATTTCACCTTCCACTATCGAGGTACGGGGTTGAGGGGAGACGCCACATGGATGTTTAGATTGGTTGTTATTATGAGTGGTCACTTAGTTCTGTAGTCTTTACTAGTTGAGGGAGGGGTCGAGGTGGGGCCATAGCCACCATGAAAAATAGACCCGAGGAATATCTGTATTTGAAGGCACTTAAAGGCATCCTGTACAGATATGGAAAAGCACCCGGTCGAGTTCCGTGTTTCTTGTTTAGCCCTGCCACGGAACTAGGTGCACATCAGAGGACGTGCGATTGAGGCATCGAGCTACAATTGCAGTACATACGTGGGATAATTTAGATACACGCATATCATCTCTAGGTGGTGTATCGTAGACTAGAGGGCATTATTCCGATATGGAATCTGATTCGATCAATGGTGTCAGTCCATACGCTTACATAGCATAGTAATGACAGATCTATGTGGAACGTAACATTGTTATATAGGGATCCATACGTCACTCCGACGTAGGATGAGAGATTGCGTTCATTTTGGTGGAGGCCATGCGAGTGGGTTACTATGGGGTGTATCTCAATATTGAGAGATAACTACATATATTGTATTAGATGAATCCATGGAAAAGTAAATGGGTACGATGCGCGTATAAGCCTAGAGTGCTATTAACCCAAGTAACCTAATAATCAAGATAATGCAATGGACGGTATTAGTAGGGATCGTTCTACTTCTGATATACTAGTACTGCATGGTGCAGAGAAATGTATTTAAGAAGCGCAATATATCATGTTCATCTTATCTTGCTCAGTTCACACTTGTTATTTTTATCTTGTTCTTCCAGTTTTTATATACCTGCCATGGTTCTTTTATTTATTTATATTTAAAAGTAACTGGACTCGCTAGACTTTATGTTTGCCCCTTTTTGTTTCCTCTTCTCTCTCTTCTGTTCCCCTCTCCCCCAGGTTCTCAGGGTGGAAGTGCTTAGAGTTGATTTAGTTCTTCCAGCTTAGCTTGGATTTTGGATATTGATGTACAGCTTTGACTAATTGTCAACTCTCTTATGGCTTTGCTTGAAATATGGTTTATGCTTTTGTACTCTGATAATTTTAACAAGACAGATTATTAAACATGTAACTGGTTATTTCAAACCTATGATGTAAACTCAGTATTTGGGACCATGATGTTATGATTAAAATAAAGTTTTTAATTCCGCTATTATTTACATGTCTGTCTTGTGATATTATGTTCTTATTTACCTATAACGCTTCACGAAAGTTAATGCATTCCCTTAGTAAGTGACATTAATGGACGTGCGGTGTCACATTTGGTATTAGAGTATATGGTTATAAGATCGGATAAAGAATTTTGAAATTGGTTTTCAAAAAAGTCTCAAAAACAAAGTATTTTAAAATAAAAAGACTGTTTTTGAAAAAGCATATTTCCCAAAGCTATAAATATCTTCTCGATTCTCCGCTTGATTCCTTTTCCTTTTTTTTGGGGAATCGTTTCTCCCTAAAAAGGTATCCCTATTTTGGCATGATTCTGTAGGCATGGTAAAACTACGGTACATGTCGAAGGGCAAAGAAGTGCCCAACCTCCATCTTTAGCTGCAGCGGTTTCACCTGTATCTTATTTTCTCTCAAATATCGAAAGGATTTCCGCGTGATGGAGGCCGCTTTCAAGAGACATGTTAGCACGTTGCACAAGGACGGTAAAAAGAAGAATAAGGGAATTGGGGCTAAGGAGCACAACCCGAAGATGAAAGAAAATGGTGGCTTAAAAAGAGAATATAGATAAAAAAAGAAAAGAGGAAAGGCATTTGCTACCACTTTAGTAAGGCAGGGCACCTCATTAAGGAGTGCCCAAAGAGACAAGGACAAGGCCAGAAGGCAGGATGATGTTTATTTACATTTCCTCTATGTTTTCTCATTTCAACACAATGATGATGTTTATTTACATTTAAAAATCTAACCGACATTGTTATGTATTAAATTAATATCTGTATGAATGGATTATAATGGTGCGAACATCCTTTACATTGGTTGAAGATCTGACAGGCTATAATATGTGCCTTGCTTAGCTATTTTATGGTATTCACTTAGCATTTGTGCAAAGCTCCAATTTGAATCTATGTTGTATAAAGTGATGAATATAATTTTTACTTGCATTTAGCTTTTCTAGACTGCTAGCATGTTCTTACACTCTGCTTACCTTACCAAATCATATGCTTCCTTTTTTGTTGGACTCTCTTGGGTTATTTTGGTAGAAGTTGACCTCAAAAGTAAAGGTTTACTGTGAAAAAATTGTATTTTTATTCAGGTTTTCTTTATATTTTGTGTGTGTTCAAATAAGGTTCATTGCCTTTATTTCACGTGATTTCTTTTCTTTCTTTGCAAGATTTAGCTGGAGATGGTTTGATTCTTGGGTAAATTTTTGTACACTGAAATATTAAATTAGTATTACTGTCTCGTACGAGTATACAACTACAATTTTGTCCCATGCAATGATGGATTCAAACTCTTTAAGATGTTCCACATAAATGGTTTAAAATTTATTATTTATTTCAACTATATTGATGTAATAAATTTATTGCTATCAGAAAATATATTATAATTAGGCTACTGATATCAACAAATAGCTTAAATTATTTATTTAATAGGCATATGTAATTTATTGTTAAAAACAGTGACATAAGGCAATGCCATACCATTACCATTATTATTCATGTTACACATTTTTTGTTGCTACACACACACACATCTGCATTGCTAACGATTCCAATTTGTTAATTTTATTTTTAGATGTTCCCAAGCCAATCTGACAATAGGACTCACTTTTTCATACATTGGAATATATTAAATATATCATGATTATCTAAGCACACTAAATTCTGAATGTTTTTTCGGGTTTGTTACGTATTTGACTTTAAAAATTAATGCTCTTTTTCCTTTGATTGTAAACTTTATATTATTTTTAAATTAACTGCACCATATATATTGAGATATATTTAGAAAGAGATATTTTGGGAAAAATATTTTAAATATATTCTTTCCCAAAAATATTATCTCAGTAGTATGAAGTATCCCAATAAGAGTGCTCTAAACCCAATTACCTAATTGCATTTAAGTGACCATGCGTCTCCTTTCATCGAATCCATATTTTGAAGTTAAATAATTTGCTTATGTTTTGTCAGCATAATTTTTCATGAAGAAACACTTTTTTTTTCTTTCTTTCTTGAAATCAACATATCTTTGTTATGCTATGTGAGCTGATCGTGTGCCCCTTATAGAATCATAGATTTGATGAACAATTTTTTTCCTTCAACTGGCTATTATATTTTAGGGTCATTTAGCCACTGATTTCTTTTTGTTTATAAACACACTCTCAATTCCAGGGATAATTTAGTTTGTATGCTCACATACTTGCTTAATATTTTACTTCATGACACAAAATTGGAATTGAGTTAACCTTGCTAAAGTATATGATAACCTTAATATGAGGGTTTAAACTCTATTATTGTATGTTTTTTATATTAGGCATGTTTTAAGTTATAGGGTATTCAGGTGGCTTGCTGGAACGTGAAGGAGATGGATTTACAGGGTAGTCAGGTGGTTTGCTGGAGCATAAAGGAGATGATTTATAGCTACAAATGCTTAGGTACTGTACCCTCACATTTTCAAGGTGACCAAATGAAACACAGTGGATGCATCTTATTTTTCGAAAGAATTCAATAGAGTTCACTGGGTCTTCAGGTAGTAAGCTTAAGATATTAATAATTAAGCATTTTCATACTTTTTTCAACTAAAGATCATTTATGCTTTGATTTTTCTCCTTTTTTTCAACAATATTACATGTGTGCATCTACCATTAGACGGGGTGTAATGTACCGTGTACTTAAGATGAAAAATAATAATCTAAATTCACTGATGCGGGCACATAAGAGATCTAACATGTTGGTGTCTATGTTGGAAGCTGGACCAGCAAGGAACCTTATTTGTTTGGCTGTAGTAATTCTTTGTTAATAAACAAACTTCTATTTTGGTCTGAATAATGTATAAATATTTAATGTGCATGTTTCATATCGTGGATAAATTGATAAATTAAATCCATTCTATCACATTAGTTTTCCCTTTAAATTAATTGATAATGACCAATCTTCAGCATTAACCTTTATTTACATAATTATGTGATCCTATTCATGGTAGTTTGTTCTCCTTCACCAACAAATTAAATTATTGTTCATTTTATCCATAGTTATAGTCAAGAAATAGTGATATTATGAATTTATGACATGAATATTTATTTTCCATTATCTCATTTTTTACTAACAAATTGATGTTAAATTAAAGGGTAAGAAGTGTTTCCAACTATTTATTCTGCTTATTTTTCTTTTTTTATAGTGACTGTTGTATACATTTCTACTAAGCAGGCAAAAAGAAAGAAAGTTACACTCAGAATAGCAAATAAGATGCAACCTAACCAGTGCTTTAGATGCTTGCACCAGAAAACAGGTGCTATAGCATGACAATAAATGTTGATAACAAGAAAGGAAAGTTGATTTAGAAGTGAAGAGTTAAGCAAGTGATCTAATGTCATGTGCTAAGAACCGGTGTTGGCCATCAGTGATACAAAAATGATGCAGTGTGATGTTCCCAGAGGTGGAGTGTAAGCTATTACCATAAGATGTTGTAGATTTCAGTGTGATTTTGCTTGAGGAGAGAGGGTGAACAACTTGAAACTGCTAATGAAGTGAATGCCTGCAAACTGTCAGCTTTGTATTTATTTGTACAAATTCCTACATGCATATAAATGGTGGTGTGGAACAGTTATAGGTTAATGTTGTTATTGGCTTATTTATTTTGCGACAATTTATGAGTTAAGTTAATGAGTAAGCATGGCCGCACAAAATTTATGTAATTTTTAATTGGAGCTGACTATCTACTAATACTAAAAGTGACCTCCAATATCAATTATTTTACCGTTTTCCTTTTCTTATGTGTGGAATTATGGACATAAATTAGACTTTTATCTTAAGTTAGCATCTATGACATTTATTAGAAAAATTTCATGTAAGATATTTTATTTCTTAAATTAGCATCCAAGTTGTTTATATTTGTATTCTTGGTTATGTCACCTTCTTCTTCTTTTGCTTGATGTAATTGCCCTTTTACAGCTAGGATTTGTGCATATAAAAAGTCTAGCAACTATTAATAAAGTGTCATTCAAATCTAATTGTCAATCAATCCTAATAAATCTAGCAAATCGAGAAAGAAAAATTAAATCATGTTCAAACTTTTCGCCTTGATTGCCATGGTAATTATTCTTGAATTTTTGTTTTCAAAACCATGCAAAGGATGCCATAATTTCTAACATAACAAAAGTTTTCTTATACATTGAGATAGACGCCCAAAGACTTTGACTTTGAATTAAATATTATTTATTAAAAAACAGAAGCTACAAGATATGTACTAAGAGACTGATCATTTTTTCCCAAATGAATAAGTTGGAGAACAGGAATTGACTTTATGTGCTACTTTCATATGTGGCAAAGTCATGTTAATAACTTGAGAAGTTACCATTAAGTTGATAACTTTCATGATCTAACTCTTTGTAATAGACAAAACATTAGTATGGCATTCTAAACAAATGAAGATAACATGATGAACTGCCAAGATAGCGTGACATAGTGGTAAGATGCGTACCTACCGAGTAAGAGGTCGGAAGTTCGAGACTCCTCCAGACCTATATGGTGATGTATTAACCAATTTAAAAAAATATGATGAACTTAGGCACTTTTAAAATGGATATGAACTGTTAAAAAACAATAAAAAAAATTGAAATTTTCTAATAAGACTCTTTCTCCTTTTTTTAAGACACATAATGGAAAATGTTTCCAGTTGATAAATATAATTAATTACATCAGTAACACAGTATTTATTTTTAAAATAGAGAAGATGCAAGGTTTTCTAATTCCATGCTGCTACAAGATGTGTTAATTATTGTGTTTATTCCATTTCTCAAGATATTAATATAATATTTGATTACTTTCTTAGCTTTATTTTATTGCCTCCTAAAATAACGGACTCTCATTCATATCAGGATAGCAGTATGTTTTTAACCTTTTAAGTGACACAATATCACATAATCGTAAATTGATTATTGATGGAAGTAATTCTTTTGTTTCATATTTAATACGGTTCAAACTAGGTCGGACCAAAACAGACTGTATTACACCAAAACTGAATAGTTTGAATGATTAGTATAATGGTTTGTATTTTTGATTAACCGTTTGATGCGGTGCGGAAGTTGTTTGGAATTCAAACTACACCAGACCGAACCGTGTCAATCCCTAATTAAAATCACTCACTTTGCATGTAAGCAATTTTACGTCATAACATGTCCGAATGATAAACTTTTGTCATCATAAAAGCTGCTATTCTTGCACGATCATATTCTAATTTAACTTAACCCTGCTTAATATTTATCTTATGTTATATGACTGCTCAAAGTACAACTATTACCATTCCACAACATTATTCTTACCCTACAACATCATACTCTTACCTAGCCAACTCATTCTACGTCAACTGAACTTTCCTTTTATTCTCTACCTGTACATTACTTTTACACAAATGCTTTTGTTTCTTCTACATGACCATCACAACACAATTTCCTAACCTACCTGTGTGCGTAGCACGGACTCCAAAGTAGTAGAACATATATTCTAAGTATAGAAAATAAAATAATGTGGAATATGGAAATATTTTTCAAATATCGTAAGAGGCCGAAGCAATTTTTTTAAAAAGTTTGGTTATAGATATTGAAAGGAAATCAGGAAACGGTTTAATTAATGAAATATTAATTAAAAAGGGCTCATTTATTGCTTGATGCTAATCAATAATATTACCTTTTGGAAATAAGGGCTTTGGGTGAATGTTTGTTTCTTCGATAGTTAAATAACTGACTATCGAAGTGTTGTCTAATTTAATGTTATCCTTGTCAATATGGAGGGACCGATTAAATTTATTATCTGAAACCACTCCGTATTGGCGTAAGCGTTGTGAATCAGATTATTTTGATGATAATCAATGACAGAGTAAAGTAAAAGAGATTTTCTATTAATCCTAGGTAGAAATTGCCTTAGATGGATTTATAGGGATAGTGCATGCGATTTCATTCAGTCTCGGAACGAACTTGTATGGACGAATGTTTGACAGAGTATTTTCAATGATTACGTATGGTGATTTTTACAAATATACCGAGTATGGTGGTGGAGAAGGTATATTCTTTAGCTTAACACCCAAAGTATATTTGTGCAAATCAATTAGTGATTTGCAGATCTGACAATGTGGCATTTAAAGTGAATGAAATGGCCAAAAAAGTAATTGTAACCTCAAACCTCTCCAATCAAAAAGATGAAAAAAATCGGATAGGCAGCATGGCTATATGGGTCGCACTCATTATGGTGTATTATTACCTAATCTAAAGAAAAATTCATTTGTTCCCTACTCTGTCGCTGTTGTATGCTTTCGGAAACGGTGCTGATCACAACTTTTGGTGATAATACACTCGGTACACTCAAGCGGAATGAGTGGTCGGTTATGTGTGGTTAGGTTGCAAGATGTTCTTGTTGAATCTTGTGTATTCATCTCTAAAGATATACCATTGTAAGGTAGTTCCATAACTTATCATAGTTGGAAATTGTAACACCCCGAATTTCAATTAATACTAATGGTTAGAAATTAAAGTATAATTAATCTCAGATGTGAGAACCAAGGGAAACGGGCTGCGTCATTACGTTCGTCTCGGAAAAATACGCGAAATAGAGTCCGAGTTTTCGAGAATCGGAGTCCGTATGGCCCGGTTATGGCTCAAAGAAGTTTTCAGAAAATTTAAATTTAAAAACAGATTTAAAATTCAGCTCTAAAATAAGTTTGGAGCCAAAAGAGGGAAAAAGGGAAAAATTCCCGCCTAGCCCCGTGTCGACAGGCATGTCGACAGGGGTGTCGACAGGGGTGTCGACAGCCCTGTCGACAGGGGTGTCGACACAGGGTGTCGGCTCTGTGGATCTGGGTGCACCAGGTCTGGTCTTGGCTGAGTCTAGGGCTATGTTCTAGAGGGTTCCGAAATCTAAGGGTCCTAATCTAATCTAGGGTTAATCTAAGGGCCTAAAACACTACCTAATCCTATAAATAAGACCCCAACCCAACCCTAATTCATTCATAATTAAACCTTGTAATTAAACTATGGCAAAATGCAACTTGATCATGGCCTCCACAAATCAATGAAGAGGGTTGCATGCTAATCACTCTCTAATCAACCTCTAATCCCTTCTTAGCATCTTAATCTTCTTCATTTGGTGTGCAAAATTTGCTAGTAGTGAGTTTCTATCACTTTGATGATCTTTTGGTAAACTAATTAGATGAGATGTGATGAGATTTATGGTTTTGTATGTGGGTTAATGAGCTTTGAATCATATAATATGATGTTAGCATTAATCTTATGTTTATGCATGTTGAGTATGTATGTTTATGCATGTTGAGTATGTAAGTTTATGCAAGTTTAATATGATGTATGTCATGTTTGCATGATGCTAAATATGCAAGTTGTGGGCTATGTAATCATATGCATGTTATGCAAGTTCATGGTGATATGCTATGCAAGTTACATGTATGTAAATATGCAAGTTACATGTTTGTTAATATGCAAGTTACATGTATGTAAATATGCAAGTTACATGTTTGTTAATATGCAAGTTACATGTTTGTTAATATGCAAGTTACATGTATGTAAATATGCAAGTTACATGTATGTAAATATGCAAGTTACATGTTTGTTAATATGCAAGTTACATGTATGTTAATATGCAAAATATGCTATGCAAGTTACATGTTTGTTAATATGCAAGTTACATGTTTGTTAATATGCAATAATGTTATGCAAGTGAATATGTAAGTTATGTGACATATTATATGCAAGTTATGTGACATGTTATACAAGATTATATGCAAGTTATGTGACATGTTATGCAAGTTCATATGCAAGTTATGTGTTTGTTAATATGCAAGATGGCACCTTTGAAACATGTTCATTCATATGCAAGTTGACACCTTTTATATGTGTTATATCATGAAAACGAAATTACGTGGGAACGATGGGGTTAATTAAATGCATAAGTTAGTAAGATTGTGTGAAAGTAATATAATTATGCATAACACAAAATAAATGAACATAGTATGGGAATTTGCCTATTTAGTTAGGTGTACCCATACTATGTGTTGGGAATTTACCTATTGAGTTAGGTCTACCCCATGGTAATTTACCTATTAAGTTAGGTCTACCCATGTTAAGAAAACTTGATTAATTAGGGATAAGTAATATAAAATTATGAGGGTGATTAATTAGGTGTAATTAATTGACTAAGACACGAGGTTGGACTCAGTTGTAGCGTAAAACTGCCCGGACCCAACCGGCTTAACCAGTTGCTACAAATGTTAGCCCAATGTGAGAGGTCTTAGGCACAAACTAAATACGTGATTAATGTAAAGACACGAGGTTAGACTCGGTTATGACATAAGGCTGCCCGGACCCAACCGGCTTAACCAGCGGTCATAAAAGACAGTCTAATGTGAGAGGTCTTTACAAAGGTTACGATCTTAATTAATTAATTAAGAAACACTTAACCATATTAGCATGTAGAGGGACATGAGGGGTTAAGTGGGTGCCTTGGGTGGCATGAGGGAATCTAGTAGTTGCCTTGGGTGGCAATAGAAAATACGATTAGAATACTTAACCAAAGTGGAAACATGTAATTAAAACATGATTAAAGGGTTAAGTGGGATATACTAGAAAGAGGGACAAGCTTAGGTGGGTAGCTTGTGGAGGCCCATTTCAACCAGTAACCCATACGTATCTTTGTGGGCTCGACCCATGTCGAGGACGGGACACGCATACTGGGCTTGACTGTAAGAGGCAAACGGGTTAGTGGTGGCAACGCAAGTCCAACGGGCTTCATATGCGTGAGTGGGCCCGGGCTGGTAGGTAAGCCGTTGTTGCATCGTGTAGATATAAGCCGTGCACCGTTAATTATATCGGGTTGCCACGTTGGGGAATGGTACACCCCATGGTGGGGCCAGCACGGGTATCTACGTTAGGGAGCCGATCGAATGGGGAGTAGTGTGTACACCTAGTGGATTGTAGGGCCCCGTGGCGCCTACTTGGTCACCTAGGGGTACGCAAGTACTATTAGGTTAATTTTATTAGTCCTTGGGTGGGATCAACCTTTAAGTTAGGAACGACTGGTGTGGTGCAGTTTAGTAATTTACCTTAGGAAGGGTAGATGCGTCTTTATCCTTTATCTTAGTTTAGTTGACTGCTTAGGGTAGCTATTCATCCCTATATGTTACCGTATATCAGTTCATGTCTTCTCTGGTTACTTTAACGATTGTATTGTTAAAGTTATAGGACTCGCTCAGACTTATGTCTGACCCCGTTGTTTTTATCTTTTTCCAACCCTCAGGTCCTGTGGTGGATCCTAGCAGTAGTGGAGCTTGATCGGATTGCTGTTCCAGTAATTTAGGAGCTTGGGTAGATGTAAAGCTCCAGTTATCCAGTTATCTTTCCTTTTGTTTTGGCTATTGTATGAGAGTGGGATTATGTACTTCTTTATTTTGAGGGATATTGTACTTAACTTTTACTGTGGTTTTATGATGTAACCAGACATGTTTTACTTTCGCTGTTATGAGATGATGTTTTAAAATTTCAAGTACTATTGATATCTGTCTTGTTGTAATTTTTCTGTTCTATATTCACTAAAATACTCCACCGATGTTATGGCATTCCCAATGTGAGTGATCATAGCGGGAGTGGGGTGTTACACGTGGTATCAGAGCTTAAGGTTACCAGAACAGATAATTTTTTTTAGAAAAACTATTTTCTAAGAGTATTTTCGAAGAAAGTATTTTCAAAAGCATGTCTTTTAAGAGAAAAAGTTTTTGAAAAAGAAAAGCATAATCCCCAATAGCCATATCTTTATCTTTCGGAATCTCCTTTTTGAATCTTTCCTCTTTCGTTTCAGCATGGCTGAAGATCTTAACATCCCGGAGGGTTTAGTTATACCACTATGGTATAGGAGGTTGCAAGAGGCTAGGGCCGCGGCTGCGGGTCCAGCCAATGCTACTACACCAGAGACAACCGCTCCTCCTCCTCAGCCTAGAGTGGATAATTTTGCTAAGGTTTGCAAGGAGTTCAAGGCTATAGGAGGAAAACCTTTTCTAGGTTCAGAGACTTTCGTAGAGGCTAGAGATTGGCTTAAGGAAGTGGAAGAGTTGCTAGATATCTTTGAAGTGGAAGAGGGAAAGAAAGTCAAGTTGGCGGCTTGGTTGATGAATGGAGAGGCCTCATTCTAGTGGGAGGTCACTAATGGAGAACGCCCTGTTGACTCTTGGGCAGATTTTAAGCAAAGGTTTGGGGCTAAGTTTCTCTCAAGGGCGGAAGAGAATCTGTTTATGGAGAAGTTCTTGAATTTGAAGCAAGGGAATCTCACGGTGAAAGAATATGTCAACAAATTCAATCAATTAGCAAGGTTTGGCATAGAGTTGGTGAATACACCGGAGAAGAAGGCTTTGAGGTTCGTTAGAGGCTTGAACGAACCATTGCAAGGAATAGCTATGACTCACATTCCTATGGGGGCCACCTTTGAGAAACTTGTCTACATGGCACTTATGCATGAGAATGATAAGAATTCTAAGGCACCAGAGAAAAAGGGGGATCAGAAGAAACCGCAACAACAACAACAAGGCAAGGGCGGAAAAGGCAATGGTGACAAGAAGAAGACGAAGAAGAAGTGCTTCAATTGTGGGACACCAGGTCACCTCAGTAAGGATTGTCGCAAAAAGAAGAAGACCAGTTGCTTTCATTGTGGTGAAGCAGGGCATCTTGTGAAAAACTGCCCAAAGAAGGGGCAGAAGACGGGGTCTACCTCAGGAGGTCAGGTGCAAGCTCTTATAGCACCACCTCAGTCAGGGGGGCAAGTTCAGGTTCTCTCAGTTCCACCGATTCAGCAGAGAGGTAGAACTATTTCCGTTGAAAGTCTGGTTTTTCTGTTTGATCATCCAGTTCGTACTTTGTTTGACTCTGGCGCATCGCATTCTTTTATCTCATCATCGTTAGTTGAGTCACTGCACTTAGACACCAGTCTAGTTGATGATCCCTTGGTTGTTTCAAACCCAATTGGGGGCTCTATATATCTGTCTATGATATGTTTGGGTTTGAAGATTTCTATACTTAGCGTTGAGTTTAGATGTGATGCTTTTGTATTGGGCTTCACGGGCTATGGGTTGATTTTGGGCATGGACTGGTTATCCAGTAATGGTGCCGTTCTTGATTGTGAAAGGAGAGTTGTCAGGCTTATGACCCGCTTGGGTAATACTCTCGAGATCTCTTGTAATCCCATGGAATCTGTTTTGCTAAGTTATCTTGAATCGCTCGATGCTTCGGTCGAGAGTTTACGTTCTGTCAGAGTAGTCCGGGAATATCCGGATGTGTTTGAAGAAGTGAAGGATTTGCCTCCGAAGCGGGAGATAGATTTCCGAATTTATTTGGTGGATAATGCCAAACCAGTGTCTTTGCCAGTGCGCCACATGGCTCCTCGTGAGAGAAGATAACTTCATAAGCAAGTAGGGGAGTTGCTTAAGAAGGGGTTCATAAGGCGAAGTATATCGGAGTGGGGAGCTCCAGTAGTGTTTGCCACGAAGGCAGATGGGTCCCTCAGACTTTGTGTGGATTATAGAGAACTTAATAAGCTCACGAAGAAGAATAGACACCCATTACCAAGAATAGATGATCTCTTTGATCAGTTGGTTGGCGCCTCAGTGTTTTCGCAAATGGACTTAGCTACAGGGTTTCATCAGTTGAGAGTGGCGGAAGACAGTATAGAGAAGACTGCTTTCCGGACTCCGGATGGTTTTTATGAGTGGCTTGTGATGCCATTTGGGTTGACAAACGCCCCTGCATACTTTGTTGATTTAATGAGTAGAGTGTTCAGAAAGTATCTGAATAGGTTCGTAGTAGTCTTTGTGGATGACATCTTGGTCTTTTCCAAGAGTGAAGAAGAGCATGCCTTTCATCTCAAGGAAGTGTTGGAGACTCTTCGAGCACATAGTCTTAAAGCTAAATTCTCTAAATGTCATTTTTGGAGAAGAGAAGTGCGATTCTTAGGGCATGTGGTCTCTAAGGAAGGGATAGCTGTGGATCCCGCAAAGATAGTATCTATCCAGGATTGGAAAGTTCCTAGAAATGCTACCGAAGTAAGAAGTTTCTTGGGGTTGGCAGGATATTATAGGAAGTTCATCAAAGACTTCGCGAAGATATCAGCCCCATTAACCCGCTTGACGAAGAAGAATCTGGTTTTCTTATGGGACGTAGATTGTGATGATGCTTTCCGACGGTTAAAGAGAGCTTTGACCACCGCTCCAGTTTTAGTGCTCCCAGATGGGAGTAAGCCGTTTGTTGTTTATACCGATGCTTGTGGAACAGAATTGGGCGCAGTCTTGATGCAGGAGGGAAGGGTAATAGCCTATGGAGGGAGACAATTGAGAGTGCATGAGAAGAATTACCCTACCCATGATCTAGAGTTGGCCGCGATTGTTTTCGCACTTAAGTCTTGGCACCATTATCTTCTTGGTGAGAGATTCGAGTTGTTCACCGACCATAAATCATTGAAGTACTTATTCTCTCAGAAGGATTTAAACTTAAGACAGCAAAGGTGGATGGAGTCCTTAGCATCCTATGATTTCGAGATAGCGTATACTCCTGGCAAGGGTAACGTGGTGGCAGACGCCTTGAGTAGAAAAAGGCTATCTTTGAGTCCATTGTTCGTGGAACGACGAAGCTTGGAGTTTCTTTCTTTGTTTGACTTCAGACCTTCTGTTGATTTTGTACCTGGTTTGTTGGCATCCTTGGAGGTTAGACCTACTCTTTTGAGACGGATTGGCGAGGCTCAGCGAGACGACCCACAGTTGGTTGAGTTGGTAGAGAAGCTTATGAGGGGGGAGTCGTCCAGCCATTTGGGTAGATACACCATATATGATAAGGGATGGTTGCATAGAGACGGTAGACTTTGTGTACCGCAAGATGAGAGTTTGAATAAGGCTATTTTGGATGATGCACATCGTTCAAAAATGACTATTCATCCCGGTGGAGACAAAATGTACCAAGACATGAAGAGAGTTTTCTTCTGGGCCGGTTTGAAGAAAGATGTGGCCGAGTATGTGGCTAGATGCTTAGTATGCCAACAAGTTAAAGAGGAGCAAAGGAAACCCGGTGGGTTGCTACACCCATTGGAAGTTCCGCAATGGAAGTGGGATAGTGTCTCGATGGATTTCATCGATGGGTTACCGAGATCGAGGAAGGGCAATACGGGAATTTGGGTGGTGGTAGACAGACTTACCAAGAGTGCCCATTTTATACCCGTGAAGAGTAAGAGGACCGCTCCATGGCTTGCTTCAGTCTATGTTAGAGAGATTGTTAGATTGCATGGCGTACCATCCAGCATTGTGAGTGATCGAGATCCTATCTTCACTAGTGAGTTTTGGAGAAGTTTGCAAGAGGCGGTAGGGACTCAGTTGTGTTTGAGCACCGCATATCATCCTCAGACGGACGGTCAGACCGAGAGGGTGAACCGTATCTTAGAAGATCTCTTGAGGCTTTGTATCTTAGATTTTGGAGGTACATGGGAAGAACATCTTCCTTTGGTGGAGTTCGCATATAATAACAGCTTCCAGTCCAGCATTGGTATGGCTCCTTTCGAAGCTCTTTATGGAAGGCCTTGTCGATCTCCTACATGTTGGTGGGAATCTACGGATAAGATCTTGCTTGGGCCAGATATGGTTAGAGAGACTTCAGAGAAGATTGATTTTATTCGTAGAAGGATGAAGGCAGCGCAAGATAGACAGAAATCTTATGCGGATCGGAGAAGGACGGATCTTGAGTTTGAGGTTGGGGATATGGTTTTTGTCAAAGTATCTCCATTGAGAAATGTTGTTCGCTTTGGGTCCGTTGGGAAGTTAGCACCGAGATTTGTTGGGCCGTTTCCTATTAAGGAAAGGATTGGACGGATGGCATATAGGGTGGAGTTGCCCGACAGACTTAGTGGTGTTCATGATGTATTCCATGTATCACATCTGAGGAAGTGCTTACATGAGACCGCAGAGGTGGTAGAGCCGAGCTTGCTTAGAGATGTAGAGGTAGAGCGTGATGCGACGATTCGACGAGCTCCTACTCGCATCCTTGGGTCAGAGACTAGGAAGTTGAGGAACAGAGAAGTTCAGCTAGTTAAAGTGCAATGGGGAGATGACGAAAGCAATGCTACTTGGGAGACGGAAGCGAAGATGCGTTCTTTGTATCCATTTCTTTTTGAGAGTATGTCTTTTAACTTCTCCTTTATCGCTTGTCTAGTACCTATCTTATCTTTAGTATGTCCTCTCGTTAGTACTATTTGACCTTTAGATAGGGTAAGCCTATGGTTGAAACATGTGTTTGAAACATGTTATGGTTGATGGATGCATGTGGATGCAATTGATTGCTAGTGGTTGCTCGTGGATGCATATACACACACATTAGGCACTAGATCGGCTCAGTCACTTCATGTTGCATAGCGCATAAATGGATGTGGTAGTTAGATTGATGGATGTGTCATGGTTGTGTTATCATGTGGATGATGCATTTTTGTGTATGGTTGTGCACGCATGTAGAAATTTGTATGTGTCAATAGGGTTTCGCATACATATTGGATGCATGGCACTATCATGGTTTGCATTAAGGAGGTCGACTGAATCAGTAGACCGCCTGATTTTGCATTAGTATACGGACATATACACGCACTTTCTGCATATGTCATACATCATTAGAAGTTTCTAAGGATAATGGTTGCTTGTGGTTGATGGTTTAGTAGATGGTTGTTTGGTTGGTAGGATATGTTCTTCTTAACTTAGAGATTTCGAGGACGAAATCCTTTAAGTAGGGGAGAATGTAACACCCCGAATTTCAATTAATACTAATGGTTAGAAATTAAAGTATAATTAATCTCAGATGTGAGAACCAAGGGAAACGGGCTGCGTCATTACGTTCGTCTCGGAAAAATACGCGAAATAGAGTCCGAGTTTTCGAGAATCGGAGTCCGTATGGCCCGGTTATGGCTCAAAGAAGTTTTCAGAAAATTTAAATTTAAAAACAGATTTAAAATTCAGCTCTAAAATAAGTTTGGAGCCAAAAGAGGGAAAAAGGGAAAAATTCCCGCCTAGCCCCGTGTCGACAGGCATGTCGACAGGGGTGTCGACAGCCCTGTCGACAGGGGTGTTGACAGCCCTGTCGACAGGGGTGTCGACACAGGGTGTCGGCTCTGTGGATCTGGGTGCACCAGGTCTGGTCTTGGCTGAGTCTAGGGCTATGTTCTAGAGGGTTCCGAAATCTAAGGGTCCTAATCTAATCTAGGGTTAATCTAAGGGCCTAAAACACTACCTAATCCTATAAATAAGACCCCAACCCTACCCTAATTCATTCATAATTAAACCTTGTAATTAAACTATGGCAAAATGCAACTTGATCATGGCCTCCACAAATCAATGAAGAGGGTTGCATGCTAATCACTCTCTAATCAACCTCTAATCCCTTCTTAGCATCTTAATCTTCTTCATTTGGTGTGCAAAATTTGCTAGTAGTGAGTTTCTATCACTTTGATGATCTTTTGGTAAACTAATTAGATGAGATGTGATGAGATTTATGGTTTTGTATGTGGGTTAATGAGCTTTGAATCATATGATATGATGTTAGCATTAATCTTATGTTTATGCATGTTGAGTATGTATGTTTATGCATGTTGAGTATGTAAGTTTATGCAAGTTTAATATGATGTATGTTATGTTTGCATGATGCAAAATATGCAAGTTGTGGGCTATGTAATCATATGCATGTTATGCAAGTTCATGGTGATATGCTATGCAAGTTACATGTATGTAAATATGCAAGTTACATGTTTGTTAATATGCAAGTTACATGTATGTAAATATGCAAGTTACATGTTTGTTAATATGCAAGTTACATGTTTGTTAATATGCAAGTTACATGTATGTAAATATGCAAGTTACATGTATGTAAATATGCAAGTTACATGTTTGTTAATATGCAAGTTACATGTATGTTAATATGCAAAATATGCTATGCAAGTTACATGTTTGTTAATATGCAAGTTACATGTTTGTTAATATGCAAGAATGTTATGCAAGTGAATATGTAAGTTATGTGACATATTATATGCAAGTTATGTGACATGTTATACAAGATTATATGCAAGTTATGTGACATGTTATGCAAGTTCATATGCAAGTTATGTGTTTGTTAATATGCAAGATGGCACCTTTGAAACATGTTCATTCATATGCAAGTTGACACCTTTTATATGTGTTATATCATGAAAACGAAATTACGTGGGAACGATGGGGTTAATTAAATGCATAAGTTAGTAAGATTGTGTGAAAGTAATATAATTATGCATAACACAAAATAAATGAACATAGTATGGGAATTTGCCTATTTAGTTAGGTGTACCCATACTATGTGTTGGGAATTTACCTATTGAGTTAGGTCTACCCCGTGGGAATTTACCTATTAAGTTAGGTCTACCCATGTTAAGAAAACTTGATTAATTAGGGATAAGTAATATAAAATTATGAGGGTGATTAATTAGGTGTAATTAATTGACTAAGACACGAGGTTGGACTCAGTTGTAGCGTAAAACTGCCCGGACCCAACCGGCTTAACCAGTTGCTACAAATGTTAGCCCAATGTGAGAGGTCTTAGGCACAAACTAAATACGTGATTAATGTAAAGACACGAGGTTAGACTCGGTTATGACATAAGGCTGCCCGGACCCAACCGGCTTAACCAGCGGTCATAAAAGACAGTCTAATGTGAGAGGTCTTTACAAAGGTTACGATCTTAATTAATTAATTAAGAAACACTTAACCATATTAGCATGTAGAGGGACATGAGGGGTTAAGTGGGTGCCTTGGGTGGCATGAGGGAATCTAGTAGTTGCCTTGGGTGGCAATAGAAAATACGATTAGAATACTTAACCAAAGTGGAAACATGTAATTAAAACATGATTAAAGGGTTAAGTGGGATATACTAGAAAGAGGGACAAGCTTAGGTGGGTAGCTTGTGGAGGCCCATTTCAACCAGTAACCCATACGTATCTTTGTGGGCTCGACCCATGTCGAGGACGGGACACGCATACTGGGCTTGACTGTAAGAGGCAAACGGGTTAGCGGTGGCAACGCAAGTCCAACGGGCTTCATATGCATGAGTGGGCCCGGGCTGGTAGGTAAGCCGTTGTTGCATCGTGTAGATATAAGCCGTGCACCGTTAATTATATCGGGTTGCCACGTTGGGGAATGGTACACCCCATGGTGGGGCTAGCACGGGTGTCTACGTTAGGGAGCCGATCGAATGGGGAGTAGTGTGTACACCTAGTGGATTGTAGGGCCCCGTGGCGCCTACTTGGTCACCTAGGGGTACGCAAGTACTATTAGGTTAATTTTATAAGTCCTTGGGTGGGATCAACCTTTAAGTTAGGAACGACTGGTGTGGTGCAGTTTAGTAATTTACCTTAGGAAGGGTAGATGCGTCTTTATCCTTTATCTTAGTTTAGTTGACTGCTTAGGGTAGCTATTCATCCCTATATGTTACCGTATATCAGTTCATGTCTTCTCTGGTTACTTTAACGATTGTATTGTTAAAGTTATAGGACTCGCTCAGACTTATGTCTGACCCCGTTGTTTTTATCTTTTTCCAACCCTCAGGTCCTGTGGTGGATCCTAGCAGTAGTGGAGCTTGATCGGATTGCTGTTCCAGTACTTTAGGAGCTTGGGTAGATGTAAAGCTCCAGTTATCCAGTTATCTTTCCTTTTGTTTTGGCTATTGTATGAGAGTGGGATTATGTACTTCTTTATTTTGAGGGATATTGTACTTAACTTTTACTATGGTTTTATGATGTAACCAGACATGTTTTACTTCCGCTGTTATGGGATGATGTTTTAAAATTTCAAGTACTATTGATATCTGTCTTGTTGTAATTTTTCTGTTCTATATTCACTAAAATACTCCACCGATGTTATGGCATTCCCAATGTGAGTGATCATAGCGGGAGTGGGGTGTTACAGAAATCCATTCTCCAATAAGCTCCCGTGGTTTTTGATTGTATACTATATATGTGGGGAGTGAAATGCAAGCGTTCCGCTAGATTGCTATTGATTTGATTAGACACTGTTATAATGTCAAAATAGTGTTGATACAAAGAATGTTTTGGGCTATCGTAAGGTAAAAACCATCCATCTTTATGTGCGGATCAGTCTTACGATTATCTTTTCTTTCGAAAGGATTTTTAGATCAAATCAAGTGCTTAGAGTTTACTCACACCAGGGACTAACCCAAAGTTTATTTGTTTTATTTTACCTAAAACTCTTGGGTGCCCAAATTTGTATGGGCAGTCAGCTAGTTTGGGTATTTACAGATACCTTTGGAGGAGCTTGGAGTAGGAAGCTTCAACGTTAGACATTTACTATTTATTTCTGCTGTGATGTGTTATGTTGTACTCTAATGATGATATGTATATATGATACAGAGTTCTGAATTTGAAAGATGTTATATGTATATGTGTATATATTATTTTATTCCGCTACGATGTGAGACTCTGTGTTATTATTTCTGTTTTTCTTCAATCTTTTTCTTCTTTACCCATAATGATTTGTATTTCTTTGCACTTTGGGCTAGACGTGTGGTGTATTCTATCAACTCAAAGGGTATAAATTTACGGGCCATTACAATCATCCTACATGTTGTCATTACAACTAGATCCACCCATGGTGATGTAGCATTTTTGGTAGACTGTTTTCGTCGTTGGATGTCTATCTCATACGACAACCAATCTTTAATGTCATCGTCTTATATCGTATTAAATAACTATGTGTAGCTCATAACAATTTACATTTCTTCAGCAAACGTAAAATATACTTCTTCTAATTGACGTTGACGCGAGCAATAATATCAAGTAGCTGAATGAATTTTTGGTTGAACGTACGTTGTTTTTGTTTGCAGTATCAGGGTTCAAACGAGATTTTTTCATATGGCGTCAACAATCTCAATTATCTTATCGTCTCTTTCACAGCGACATCTTCTAGAGTTGCCCCTAGTAGCAAAAGAAGAGCCAACATGTCGAGTTTGTTGGACTAGAGTTTTCTATCGTAGATTTTGGTATGATGGAGGATTATTCAAATTGAGAATGTGCTGCCTTTTATATTTTGAATCGTCAAGTGGGTTTGAAATCTGCCAAATTTCATGGATTATTGAATGGGGGAGGTGGTGGTGTGATAATTCGAGCGAAATCTTCATGAGTTTAAGCAGACATATAGGACGTTTATCTGGTAGCATGCGTCCCTTGGAACAATTGTTTCTGCAGATCCAAATTATCAAAGGTTAATTTTCTGTATTTCAGAATACGTGAGTCAAATTCTTGAAAATTCAAAAATAACAGCGAAATGATTTCAAATATATTAAATTTAGATTAGTGAAAAGATACATGTGCCCATTCATTTCACCACTCGTCGTTACCTGAAACTATTTGTTTAGTAGGATCCCAACTAGCACCAGTCTTGTTATTCAAGATTTCCCATTTTACTCAAATTTCTGTGAAAATTTCATATTTATGACAAATTTTGGTATCGTGTATCTATTACAAAAAATCATTATGTCTCTACAAATTCATTTCCACCATCGTCGTGTTATCTTTGTCTAATGTGGCTTTGGGGACATAGTTCTTGTTAGCTCCACATTTGGTATACGTAGGAACTATAATTTTTAGCAATAGCCAAGTGCATTCCAAAAACCAATAACCAATAGTGTCTTCGATGATTTGTCATTTTATACAATCAAAATTTTAAATACGAATAAAATAAATTGAAAAAAATATATGTTATAAAAAAAGCAAAATGGTATTAAAAATTATCCTAAAATATCACGTATCTTTGATCGAAAAAATTGAATAATGAAGGAGCAGGAGGTATTTTTGGTGTTGGGAGTGGTAGAAGGGGAGGGAGGAATTTATACAGAGAGGGAGGGGGGTGGTGCAAATTTGTGTCATTTATGTGCGTCTGAAGTCAATAGGCACAAATTTTCCCGTTGGCTTGCTTGGCCAGTTTGGCCATGCAAACACCTCCTAGATTCCAGCCATGTGTAATTGGAATTGCTAATTCCAATCATCATATAATTTTTAGTGGAATTAAGAAGGCATCCATATTTCTAAACTTTATTCAATGTGGCTCCCTCCATAAGTTTATTTGCAAAGCGGGTTCTTATTTACTGTAGCAACGTGTTTTTAGGTTTTTCGCGCTGCTACATATAAAAAAATTGTAAATATTTAGGGAAGAATTCTATTTTTATTAAATCAGCGTATTTTGTGAAAATACGCTGACATTTCAGCAATTATTCACAGTGTATTGCTGGTAGTAAAAATGAAAAAAAAGTTGCAGCGGTGTCTACAATTATTTTGAATAATTATTGATATATTTGCAGCTACCTTACAGTGTATTGTATATGTGTATTACTGTGTGAAAAAATTGCTGAAATGTCAGCAATTATTGCAATTAAGGCTTGTTTTACTGCAATTTTTCTACAAATGGAACATATTCCATTTGTATGCAATTTTTTCCTTTGTTTTGATGATTTTTCTGAAATATTTTATGATATAAATAAGTGTAGGTTTTGAATATAAAATTTTGAAGCAAATCAACAAAAATTGCATGAAAACTGTCATTTTTAGAAATAACTGCTGCGATTTTTACAATTTTACTTAAAAATTTGCTGAAATTTGATGGAATATGAATATTTTTTACTTTTTTAAATCATTTTTTGTAGTTTTTTGCTTGAATACGAAGATGATTATGTGTTAAATTAAAACTTGAAGTTTGGCAAATTTTTACGTTGTTTTTTTGGTGATTTTCGAAAAACAAGAGTTCTTTGTATTTTGAAATCTAAACTGGACCCGAGCCAAACTGTCCGAGTTTACTAGATTGTTGCATTTGAGTTCTTTTAAATTTTATTATTATTATTATTTGAAATTAAATATGATAATTTCAAAAATATATGTTCGAAACAAGGTTGGCAAGCTCCGAATTTGTAACATCTTACTCCAAAGTTAATGCTCCTAAGCTCCAAGACATTAGTGCTTGTAGCGAAAACATTACACATGTATTCATAGCATAGCACAAAAAAATTGCAATTAATCGTGTTAGTGCATAGTAGCGCAAGCAGTAGTGTAAAGAAAATAATTGCACATATGATAAATATACATCTCATCGTGTTCGTATTCTGGACATGATAATTATTATACATGACAAACATATCAATCTACTATCTGGATCACGACTAGATCTATATTTCGTATATTAAAGTACAATTGATGTAATGTCATGATATATTCTATTTGCACCTTTTTTTACATCATGCACACAGATAATGCACATGAACAAATAAGAGTAAAGTTTCATAAAAAACTGAAAGGAGAGAAAATAACGTTGCAGAATTGAATTTTTATATTGACTGAATGAAAACTGTGCAACCAACGTGCATTGATCAAAAGGAAACCCTAATTTGTGCTTTGTAAATGAAATTGCGGAAGCGATTTGAGTCATGAGATAGATCAGATGCTTGAGAGGAAGCACTATGGTGAATATAGATGCTAAAAACACAAGTGCCTTTTTCTTCGAAACATTCTAGGGTCAGATCTGAGATGAATCCACATCAGATCGTGCTTTTGTTCTTCCTTGAGCTGAAATCAGGTCGTATGGCTCTATAACCTTTAATTCTTCTCTTAATCTTATAAAGTTCTTAGCAGCAAGCGATTTAGTGAAAATATCGGCTTTTTGATGTTGAGTAGAAATATAATTGACCTGTGGATTCTTCTTTTGAACTTGTTCATGCACGAAATATATATATATATATATATATATATATTTATATATATATATATATATGTATATGTTTGGTTCGTGCGTGCTGAATTGGATTTGTTGTCATATATATGGTACTTTCATTGTCACACCATATCGTAGGATTACTGCTATGTAGTTTCAGTTTTTTTAGCAATGATTGTAGTCATAAATCTCTCCTGTAATACTTGCCACACTCCTGTATTCGGCCTCAGTGCTGGATCTGGAAATACTTATCTGCTTCTTTGAACACCATGATATTAAATTGTTACCAATATAGATGCAATATCCAGCCACAGATTTTCTATCATCATGATCAGCTGCCCAGTCTGGATCACTGTAAGTTGTAATGTTAAGGTCCTTGTTGGCTTTAAGTGTTAATCAATAGTTGATAGCGCCCTTTAAATATCTGAAGATCCTTTTAACCTCTTCTCAGTGCTCATCAAGTGGATTCTGCATAAATTGAGAAACTTTATAAATGGTAAATGCAATATCAGGTTGTGTAATGGTTGCATATTGTACTGCACCCACTACACTTCTATACTATTTAATATTGTCTATAGCTTCACCCATGTTTTTGGAATAACGCTGATTAGCAATCATAGGTGTTGGTTGTGGCTTTGACTCATGCATGCTAACTTTGGTCAGTAATTGTGAGAAATACTTCTTTTGACACAAGTGTATCTTTGAATTTGATTGTCTTTTCACCTCTATGCCCAGAAAATATGCAATATCACATAGGTCTTTGATGGAGAAAATTTCATATAAGTGTTTTGATAGCTTTTTGATCTCTCCTTCTGTAATGACCCAGATTTCCGTAACATCGGAGTTGACAATATACATCATACGTTCAACCCAAATATCACGAAAATACGGAACATTTTTTTTTAGAAGAAAGAGGTAGAAGAAGAACAGAAATAATAACACAGAATCTCACATCGCAGCGGAACAAAATATAATATATCATAACTTTTGAAATACAAAATTTCAACTGTATAACATACACTTATCAGAGTACAACACTTACAACACAACGGAACCACTATAACTAGATAACGCTGAAGCCTCCTGCTCCAAGCTCCTTTAGATATATCTGAAAAATCATGAACTACTTGGCTGCCCGTACAAATATAGGCACCCAATAGTTTAGGTAAAACAAAACAAATAAACTCCGGGTCAGTCATGGGACTGGTATGAGTAAACAATTCAAAACAGTTTCAGAAAACTAAATGATATCTCATAAGACCACGCCGTATAACACGGAACGGGTTTTTCCCTTATGAAAATCCAAACACTTGATTTAACTTTCAAAATCCCTTTGAAAGGAACGATAGCTTTATATCAAAACTCCTTTGATATTATATTAGTGTCTAAATCAAGTAAATACAATCTAGTGGAACGTTTGCATCTCACGTTCCACATATATAATATACAATCAAAACCGCAAGCATGTATTGGGTAATGGATTTTCAACTATGACAAGGTATGGAACCACCTTCCGCTGGTATATCTCTAGAGGAGAATATACCGAGTTCAACAAGAACATCTTGCAACTCAGCCACACATGACCGACCACTCATTTCGCTTGAGTGTATCGAATGTATATCACCAACGGTTGGGATCAGCAACAGTTCCCCGAATGGGACAGCATCGACAATAGATTTTTAGAAGTAAATGAAACTCTAGATCAGGTGATTATACACCCTAATAGGTGCGACCTACATAGCCATGCTGCTTGCCCGATTTCTGTCATTTACCGGTTGATGAGGCTAGAAGCTACGCTTTATCATCACACCAGATTCACTTCGAATGTCACATCGTCAAATCCATCAAATATTCGATGATGTGACATTCGAAGTGAATCTGGTGTGATGATAAAGCGTAGCTTCTAGCCTCATCAACCGGTAAATGGCAGAAATCGGGCAAGCAGCATGGCTATGTAGGTCGCACCTATTAGGGTGTATAATCACCTGATCTAGAGTTTCATTTACTTCTAAAAATCTATTGTCGATGTTGTCCCATTCGGGGAACGGTTGCTGATCCCAACCGTTGTTGATATACATTCGGTACACTCAAGCGAAATGAGTGGTCGGTCATGTGTGGCTGAGTTGCAAGATGTTCTTGTTGAACTCGGTATATTCTCCTCTAGAGATATACCAGCGGAAGGTGGTTCCATACCTTGTCATAGTTGAAAATCCATTACCCAATACGTGCTTGCGGTTTTGATTGTATATTATATATGTGGAACGTGAGATGCAAACGTTCCACTAGATTGTATTTACTTGATTTAGACACTAATATAATATCAAAGGAGTTTTGATATAAAGCTATCGTTCCTTTCAAAGGGATTTTGAAAGTTAAATCAAGTGTTTGGATTTTCATAAGGGAAAAACCCGTTCCGTGTTATATGGCGTGGTCTTATGAGATATCATTTAGTTTTCTGAAACTGTTTTAAACTGTTTACTCATACCAGTCCCATGAATGACCCGGAGTTTATTTGTTTTGTTTTACCTAAACTCTTGGGTGCCTAAATTTGTACGGGCAGTCAAGTAGTTCAGGATTTTTCAGATATATCTAAAGGAGCTTGGAGCAGGAGGCTTCAGCGTTATCTAGTTATAGTGGTTCCGTTGTGTTGTAAGTGTTGTACTCTGATAAGTGTATGTTATACAATTGAAATTTTGTATTTCAAAAGTTATGATATATTATATTTTGTTCCGCTGCGATGTGAGATTCTGTGTTATTATTTCTGTTCTTCTTCTACCTCTTTCTTCTAAAAAAAAATGTTCCATATTTTCATGATATTTGGGTTGAACGTATGATGTATATAGTCAACTCCGATGTTACAGAAATCTGGGTCATTACACTCTTCCCTACTTATAATAATTTCGTCCCCGAAATTGCTAAGGTAGAAAAAGTGCTACAAACCCATTAACCTTTCAAAACTTATTTATGTTGATACTCAACATTTCAAACTTCCTTACGTACTCTCTTTCGAATAAATCCATATCTGATAACTCCTCCCTTCGAATAACTATATTCGATAATCTCTATATCGAATAACTAGATTCGAAAACCCTTCTTCGAATAAACTATATTCAATAATCTCTATTCAATTTTACTCTTATCAATTAACTATATTGGATTTAATTCTTATCAATTAACCCTATTTGATTAACTCTTTTCACTTAACTCCTTCCGAATAAGCTATATTCGATAACTCCTTTAACTCTATTCGAATAAACTAATATTTGATTTAACTCCATTCGCTTGACTCTAGATCGCAGCGATTACAATGGTTACGCCTGATTCCCAGATTATATAAAGAAAATCGAAGACGGAGTAGAGTGCAAGGACTTTTTCTATTAATAGAAATTGTGCCCTCGATTCATCCTGTTCCTGGGTGACGTGTATGGATGAATGTCTAACAGAGTATTTCCAGAAAGGTCACGTACATTGATTTCTTCAACCGTACCAAGAGTGGAAGCGGAGAAGGAAACTTCTTTTAGCAAACACGTAATGTACTGTTGAGGACGTCAATCGGTGATTTGATGGATTTGACGATGTGACATTCGAAGTGAATCTGGTGTGATGATAAAGCGTAGCTTCTAGCCTCATCAACCGGTAAATGACAGAAATCGGGCAAGCAACATGGCTATGTAGGTCGCACCTATTAGGGTGTATAATCACCTGATCTAGAGTTTCATTTACTTCTAAAAATCTATTGTCGATGCTGTCCCATTCGGGGAACGGTTGCTGATCCCAACCGTTGGTGATATACATTCGATACACTCAAGCGAAATGAGTGGTCGGTCATGTGTGGCTGAGTTGCAAGATGTTCTTGTTGAACTCGGTATATTCTCCTCTAGAGATATACCAGCGGAAGGTGGTTCCATACCTTGTCATAGTTGAAAATCCATTACCCAATATGTGCTTGCGGTTTTGATTGTATATTATATATGTGGAACGTGAGATGCAAACGTTCCACTAGATTGTATTTACTTGATTTAGACACTAATATAATATCAAAGGAGTTTTGATATAAAGCTATCGTTCCTTTCAAAGGGATTTTGAAAGTTAAATCAAGTGTTTGGATTTTCATAAGGGAAAAACCTGTTCCGTGTTATACGGCGTGGTCTTATGAGATATCATTTAGTTTTCTGAAACTGTTTTAAACTGTTTACTCATACCAGTCCCATGACTGACCCGGAGTTTATTTGTTTTGTTTTACCTAAACTCTTGGGTGCCTAAATTTGTACGGGCAGTCAAGTAGTTCAGGATTTTTCAGATATATCTAAAGGAGCTTGGAGCAGGAGGCTTCAGCGTTATCTAGTTATAGTGGTTCCGTTGTGTTGTAAGTATTGTACTTTGATAAGTGTATGTTATACAGTTGAAATTTTGTATTTCAAAAGTTATGATATATTATATTTTGTTCCGCTGCGATGTGAGATTCTGTGTTATTATTTCTGTTCTTCTTCTACCTCTTTCTTCTAAAAAAAAATGTTCCGTATTTTCGTGATATTTGGGTTGGACGTATGATGTATATAGTCAACTCCGATGTTACGGAAATCTGGGTCATTACACCTTCATTGTTACCTGTAATAACTAGGTCATCGACATATATAAGTATATAAATAGTAGCAGAATTACTAATTTTAGTAAACAAGGGTGAGTCAGAATTGGTAGGGGAGTAGCCCAGAGATTTCAGAGTTGTTTTGAGTCTTTCAAACCAGACTCTAGGTGACTGTTTCATCCCATAGATGGCCATTTTTAATTTCCAGACATGTATTGAATCTTGAGTGAACCCTGGAGGTTGTTGCAAGTAAATCTCTTCATGCAATAAACCATTTAAGAATGCATTATTCACATCTAAATGCTTAATTTTCCAATTATTATTTAAAGCAATAGTAAAGATTAGACTGATAGTTGAGGGTTTAACCACAGGAGAGAATGTTTCAGTAAAATCAAAACCATACTCCTGTGTAAACCCTTTGGCTACCAGTCTAGCCCTGTATCTATTGATTGATCCATCGGGATTTTTCTTTAATTTGTAGGTCCATCTACACCCAATAATATTTTTATTTTTAGGAGGATGAATTAGGTCCCAAGTATTATTAATGATCAAGGAATTGTATTCATCTCTATTTGCAGCTCTCCAATGTCCATCTTTGATAGCTTGATTAAAGCTATTTGGCTCTTAATTGCTCACATCAGCAATATATGTTTTTGGTTTGAAGATGCCACCTTTTGCTTTGGTTACCATGTGGTAACTAGTTTAAGTGTGAGGTGGAATGGTTGGTAAGTTTGCTTTTGATTGGTCATTATTGCTGTTAGAACCATTCCCCTCATTATCATTTTCAGAATGACTATTCTGAGTAGCTTCTAACTATCTGTCCGTACGTAAAATATACAAACACATGGTGAATGAGGCTGGAATGATAAACTGGAAATTGAAGAGAAGAGTTTGGAAAAGTGATAGTGCTGCTAAAGACAACCTACTATTTTGGAAACACTACAAGAAAAATAGGTATTGGTTACTCTATATGGCGGCGTTTGGTGCTGAAATGTAACTGTTGACAATTTTATCTTTTTCCTTTACGGAGGAATAAAACAAAAAATGAATTTAGCGAAACTAGCGCCCATTCTTTTTAGTTCCCGCATGCTTTTCATTTCCCCACAACCAAATTTTCACTTCCCTCCTCTCACTTTTTTTTCGTAACCCTAGTTCTCACGCCAAGACCACCGCTACCTCCTTCTCATCACCTTCTTCAATCTCATCTCGTTATAAAAAAATTAAAAAATTAAGTCAAACAAACATGGAGCTTCCCTCATTTGATCTCACCGCTGTAAAAAACTACCATCAGATCTAGTCCACATCTCATCGTCCTCCCCGACGCCCCGTCCGCTGTAAACCCCCTTGTTCCACCTATTTGAATCCCTGTTCGCGTGGTGACTACAACGCCAAGATCTGGATATTCCCCTTCTGCTTCTCAAGGAACCAATTCCCGCAGCATTACTCTACCATCTCCGAAAACAACATCCTTGGCGAATTGTATCTGCAGTGCATGAAGGTGGAGTACAATGTAACGGAAGTTGTCGGATTTAAAATACCAGACTTGTCGCCTGTATTTTTGTTTGTGATAGATACGTGTATAATTGAAGAGGAATTGGAGTTTTTGAAGGTGGATATGAGAAAGGCTGTGGGATTGCTGCCAGAGAATGCATTAGTGGGTCTTATCACGTATGGGACACAGGTATATTTGCATGAGCTGAGGTTTGCAGATGTAAGAAAGATATACAAGTTTGGAGGGACAAAGGGAACCCCAAAAGAGAAGATTTTGGAACAGCTTGGGTTGGGTGGCGGGAGAGTGATCAAGGGAGGTGTACAAGAGCAGTGGTTTCAAAGTTCGCGTGTAAATCGGTTTATGTTGCCAGCTTCTAAGTGTGGATACACGCTTAATAATTTATTGGATGAGTTACTAACAGATCAATGGCCGACATAAGCCGGGAACCGATCTTTACGATACACATGTGCGGCTTTAAGTGTTGCTGCTGGATTGCTGTGAGCATGCCTGCCTGGAACTAGTGCTTGAATCATTGCACTAGTTGGTGGTCCATTCTCCGAAGGACCTGGAATGATTGTGTCTAAAGATTTATCAGAGCCTGTGCGATCACACAAAGACCTTGACAAAGATGCAGCCCCACATTTCCATAAAGTCGTGAAGTTCTATGATAACCTTGCAAAACAACTGGTTAACCAAGGCCATGTATTAGATCTCTTTGCATCTACACTTGATCAGGTGGGTGTTGCTGAAATGAAAGGTGTTGTTGAGAGGACAGGTGGGCTTGTTGTTCTTGCAGAGAGTTTTGGTCATTCAGTATTTAAAGATTGTTTCAAAAAAATATTTAATAACGGTGAAGAATCTCTAGGTCTTTCGTTTAATGGTACACTTGAAATCTATTGTCAGAAGGACATAAAAATTCAGGGAATAATTGGCCATGCACATCTTTGGAAAAGAAAGGTGCTCTTTATGCTGACACTTTTGTCGGACAAGGAAATACAACGGCATAGAAAATGTGTGGTCTTGATAGAAGTACTTGTTTGATAGGTTTTTTGATGTTTCGCCAAGTGATAAGAGTCAGTCAGGCATTCCAAATCCTCAATTATACCTTTTGTTTGTGACACATTACCAAAATTCTCTTTGTGAAATGAGGACTCGAGTAACAATTGTTGCAAGGCAATGGGTTGATGACTCTTCCAATAAACAAGAATTGGTAGGGGCTTTGATCAAGAAACTGCGTCTGTTATAGTAGCAAGATTTATTTCAATGAAAATGGGGATGGAGGAAGAGTTCGATGCAATACAATGGTTGGACAGATCCCTTATCCGCATATGTTCACGTTTCGGTGATTATCAAAAAGATGATCCCTAATCATTTATTATTAATCCAAATTTATCGATATTCCCACAATTCATATTCAATCTCCGAAGATCACAATTTGTGTAGGTTTCCAACAATAGTCCTAATGAAACTGCTTATTTCCGTATCTTGTTGAACAGAGGGAGCATTACAAATTCTGTTGTCATGATTGATCAGCTTCTTTAATATCTTACTCGTTTGATTCACCACCCTCTCCCGCCCTATTGGATGCAGTGTCTATAGGTTCTGATCGTATACTCTTACCAGATTCATATTTTAGTGTTGTAATTTTTCATCGCATACTCTTATCAGAACCAAGAGGAACATCAGACTTTTGCTGAGATGCTACGAGCTCCACGAGAGGATGCACAAATGATAATTAAGGATAGATCATAGATCTCCGGCACCTAGATTAGTTGTCTGTGATCGACATGGATTCCAAGCAAGATTTTTGTTGGCAAAATTAAACAAATCGGCTACATATAATTCATCAGATAGTTTAGCTCCAGGTTCAGATAATATTTTCATAGATGATGTCAGTCTTCAAGTATTTTGTGAACATCTTCAGATGCTGGCTGTCCAAACATAAAGATAGGGGTAAACTAACTGACCTCTTGTTTTTATTTTAAATAAGCTTCAGTTTAGAATTGGTGATAATATATTTCAGAAGAAAGAAAGACATAAGAGAAAAGATATTCTAAGTCTGTATTTTCCTGCAAAGAGCCAGTTAAGTCAGCAATAATAAATTAAGCGTCATTTATTCTTCTTGCATATCGTATACATCAACATTATATACTTATATAAACTTGTTTCGGTTTCAAAAAAAAAAGCCAGCAAGCATGGTCGAGGCGATGTCTGTTCCTACGGGAAAGAAGACTAACTACCTATATTCCCAAACAGCTCGGGTGGTTGCCCTATTGCTACGTTAACAGTGCTTGCTTCACACCGGAACAACATAAATATAAGCTCTGTCCAATGCATGTTTCTGGATCTCTGCACATTTTTAGCTTGCTTGCTAATCTTAAAAAACATGGTTGTTATCTAACTCAGCTAACTTTAAGAAATCCATCATTATTATCTATATTGTACACTTCTGTTGACTTCAGTATGTTTAAATACCCAGTTGCCTGGTTCAGTCGTTTGCAATGTTACCAAGTCTTGTTTCGCCGACGACCACATGCTGTCTTAGGAACAGGTATTCTGTGATTTTTTTTGTACAGTCTGCTATGTTTATGACACGGATATGTCTGTAACGATACTAGTGACTGCATTGCATATGGAAGTTAACTGTCTGCTTCTATCCAACCCAGTTACTACACCTTCTCCGGTATGTCCGCCGACAACTTGCTCCGTATATAGGCATGGTGCCAAGTACTTTCTCCTACAAACACATCCATTTGAATTACCATAAATACACGTATCTATCATTTACCTATGATTCATTTAAAGGTTTTTAGGCATGGAAGCTAACTGTCTGCTTCTTTCCGTATATAGGCATGGAGTCAGGTACTGTCTGTTAAGGGTTTATGATTCATTTATTTTTTGGATAAGTAAATGATTGTACTGCACCAGTTATCTATGATATTGGAAATTTACTATTTTCAACAAGATGTTTATATTTACAAGTGAGATAATAGTTAACACAATTAACAAAAAAAAGACCATTTTTTGAATAATAACCACTTACATGTTTTAGTTGTGTAATATTTCACTTGTAACTTAAATGTTGAGCTTATATTTTTCTAATAATCACTTGTTTTCCGATTACAATGCTTGGTATTGTGCATAAATGATGCTACGTTATAGCTGTGTCTCTGATATAGATTGAAAGCAAGGTACCTCAGTTTATGTGCAAATGAGTAATTCATATTATTGGAGTCAACTGCTATCATGTCATTTTTATCAAGCAATTATGATGAAGATAATTTCACCAGGTCATATATGTACCATAAGTTTTTATTTAAATTTTATAGATGTTGTCTAGTGATATGTACATTTAGAATGTCCTAAGAAACTTCAAATAAATCAAATGCACGATTTTTTGCTCTCTTGATGGCTTTCTTGCTAATTCCAAGCATGCTTTATAACATGGATTTGATTTATTAACTTTTACCATAAGTAAATGGTCACAAGCTTACCTAAAACATAATAACGTCGATTAAATATTTTACAGTTCTGCTTATTTGTACCAGCATCTTCGATTCTTCGTACTCTTGGCGTTTATGAAATTCATATCCGAGTTAGCACTTTAAACTGATCTGTTTGTGTAGTCAGTTTAAAAAAAATTTATAATAAAAATAAATAGTATAATAGGAAAAGAAGATAGAGCAAGGTGATGATTAGAGAAACAAACAGAACGAGTTTTGCTAATGGACCAATTTAGCTTAGTAACTTTTAAGTAGTTTTCAATGAAAAATAAAAAAGTAGAAGTGTTCAAGTGGATAAGCTGTAATTGTGACAAATTTTAGTTGTAAAATCTGAAGTTATAAGAGGTAAAATTGCTTATTAACTCAGTATCCATGATGTATGTTAGTCCATGTAGGTAAAGTATCTCCTTGTCAACACATGAACACACTAATGATATTTTCTTACGTATCTCCATTTTATATTCTGCGTTTGTTTGCTGCAGTGCACTTTGCCTCTTTGTTCCATGATTATTTTTTGGATAAACCAAAAATGGAGTTAGGTGGAGCTTGGACATTCCCATTGTATGTCATAATTCTCAACTATCTTTGCACTTTTGCACTTAAGCTCTTAGTACTTTTAGTCATATGACGAAGAAGTGATTTAGCAATACGTTCTACCAAAGTTGTAAGAGACTGGTTGGTTGTTTTGACGTCAGCTGTGTTATTTGCTGATACAAAGATGACACCCATACACTTTTTTGGTTAGGTAAGCATTTATTTACAAGTCTTTTCCCTTTAGTAATCTAGTTTTTATGAAAACTGTTACAGTTCAAGGCCTAAGGACCATAGTTAGGGATTGTTCTCCACTGCTATTTTCGTGAAAATGATGTAAGTGATACACAAATAAATTGGAAGGACATGAACTTATGTCGCATTTTTGTTTAACAGTAAAGATTATCAGATTATAACTGAAGATGAATCCTATTTACATCATTATGTCCTTTAACAACCAATGATTGTATAAACATATACGTGAATCATGTAATTAACTACAAGTGGTATGTGTAGCCATTGCTGGTGTGGTGGCATAGAATAACTACAAACAGAGGAAGGAACCTTCTACAGTAAACACAGAGGAATACAGTAATAACACTAACAATGAAAAAAAAATAAAAAAGTAGAAGTGTATTGACAGATAAGTTGTAACTATGACAAATTTTATTTGTAAAATTTGAATTAAATTATAAGAGGTAACTGTTGCTTTTTAATGCAATAATAATATATTCTGGGCATTACGTATATGAGTGTGCATGTCAGCTTGTTTGTGCTCAATACCAGGTGGCATAGTTTTGGTGGTCAACACTTTAATAGAGGCAATTTATTCGATTCATGAGTTTTTCTTGAACTAATTCCATATCATGTTCATTTAGTGGCATATTGGGTGATATTTTTGGATGGGAATTATGAATGGTATCAACAGAATCATTATGGGCAAGTACATCATTCCCACTACCACTATTGGGTCACTTTTGGATTGGAGTTGAGAAAGGCATAAGCAGAGACATTATGTACCTTGAACGTCATGCACAATACTGTTTTCAGGTGACTCGCTATTAGCATTCACAGGGGCAACATCAAGGATAATATGGGGTAAATTTGTGACAAATTTTGGTTTAATTCTGAACTGCTTTTTCTTGGTAACTCTGCCATTTACCTTGTCCACACTTGCATGTTCTGTCCCAATATTTTCATAAATGATAAAAGGAGATTAGCTACTATAAATAAAATTGCCAGTGTATGGTTCAATAAAGAAATTTATTCCTCCTTAGTGATGTTAACAACAAAATTTAAGACAGTGCCATCTTCATCAATTAGTTGTGTATTTTTGATATCAATGGAATGGTTAGCGAAATTGGAATGAAAGAATTAAGTTATAAAAAGTAACTAAGTTTATAATAATAATAGCAATAGTAATATAATTAAGTTAATCGAGTTTTAATAATAATAGCGATAATAAAATTAATTATGTTAACCAAGTTAATAAAAATTAGCTGTTTAAGTTAACTAAAATTTAAATAATAATAATAATAATAATAATAATATAACTAATTTGACAATTTTGATAATGAATTAACTAAATTTTTAAAAAGTAACTAAGTTTATAATAATAATATAAGTATGTCAATCGAGTTTTAATAATAATAAATTAACTAAGTTAATCAAGTTAATAAAAATTAAACAGGTTTATAAAATTAACCTAGCTTAAATTAATTATGTTTTTATAAATGATTATAATATAACCAATTTAACAAAGTTTTATATGTAAGTGTAAGATTGTTTGCTATATGTTGTGCTTATACTTATGCAGGCTTTGGACTTTCAAAGAGAGCAAGGTAGAACCTTTATGGTAATCCTATAAATTTGCTTAGTATACTTGGATGGCTTGATTGTTTATGTGTTTGTTTTAATAACAATCAATTAATATAGTCTGAACGTTACTTGATAATTTATGGAAAATTCTTATTGTTGATTATCAAATTTGTTTACAGATAAATAGCTTTTTCGGAGTGAAGACCATCAGCAACAATGGACATGACTTCAATTGTTATATGTATTATGTTATTAGTTAGTATTTGTTATGCAAACCTTTTTGTGAATGCTTGTGCCATGTGAATTTGCTTATTTTGGCAAACAACTATTATATAAATGGTTATGGATAATAATTATATGATTAACATGTTCTCAATCATTTGAATATGATTGGTTGATTGTTGTTTTGAATATGGTAATATGCAATTGTTGCTGATTTTGATATAATTATTACATAATTGGATGCTGGAAATAATACAAGCCATTAATAGTATATAGTAGCATTAAAAATATGCTACAAAACAATCAATATCTTTTAGTAGCGTTTTAGAAATGCTACAGAAACAAATGTAAAAATACCATCTGAATTTATAGTGACATAATTTAAGTGTAACAAAAAGCTTTGGTAGCGGTTGAAAAACGCAGTTATATAAAACATTTGGTAGCGTTTATTAAAACGCAACAACAAAAAACAGACTTTTAGTTGCGTGACCTGTAGTAGCGTTCTTTAAAACGCTACCAAAAGCTTTGGCAGCGTTTTTTAAACGCTACTAAAGGTCTTTTTGGTGTAGTGAAAGTTTTATCGGGTGCACTTCATACAAGGGAAAAGCTATTGCAGAGAGGTATCAATGCCGATGATCTATGCGTGTTTTGTTTGCAATATTCGGAATCAATTGACCATCTTTTTTTCGAATGCACTAAGATAAAAGATATGTTGGACTATTTCCCATTGAAGGCTGGACTGAATGTAACTGCAGAAACCAATGCATTGCTTTGGGGAAAAAATCTGCACTGTGTTTGGTAGCAAGGGTGCAAGAAAAAGAATGATAAACATGATTCTTAAGAAGTTCATGACCTGTTTGTGGCGTGAAACAAATGTTAGAATATTTGACAGAGAAAAAAAGAAGAATGTTGCTATCATTAAGGCGTGGATCTCTCAAGAAATTAGGCTTGAATTTGAACATGCACAATTTGCTATTGAGCCAGGAATACTGTTGCTTTTTACTGTTTAACTTTTGTTTTTGTTTTATCTGTCTTTTTTATTTTCGTGCTTCCTGTGTTTTGAAGTATTGTCTTCTCCATTTTTCTTCATTATAATTAACTTTGTAATTGCTTTGTATTTTCTCTCATTACTTCAATAAAAAAGGTCGGGGTCCTTCAAACCCGGTAGGCTATGCCAAAAAACTCTCTGTTTGTATTCTGAGATGTCTTAGGTGACTGCATGGCGTGGTTGGGTGGCTCTGAGTTATCAGTCTGTTGAGTATCAACATGATGATTGTTTTTTTGAGCATCATCAGCCTCAGCACCAATCATTTCTTCCCACACGTTTCCAAGGATTGGGGGTTCAGGTATAATAATTTTTGAATTATATACTTTGCTAGAAGTTTTCATATCAGACAGTTTATATGGAAACACTTTCTCATCAAAAACAACATGTCTACTTATATATATTCTGCCTTGAGAATCTATGCAATTATAACCTTTTTGATTATTACAATAGCCAATAAAAGTACATGGCTTGGATTTGAAATCAATTTTTTTTTTGTATTATATGGCTTAAGATAAGGATATAACACAAACATCCAAATGGTTTCAGATTTTTATAATCTGGTTTAACACTGTATAGTTTTTCTAATGGGCTTATATCATTTAACAAAGTTTTGTTTGGCATCCTATTGATCAAAAATACAGTTGAATTAAAAGCTTCAGGCCAAAACTTTAATGGTAATAAAGCTTGAGCTAACAGTGTTAATCCAATCTCAACTATGTGTCTGTGTTTCCTTTCAACTAAGCCGTATTGTTCAGACGTATGTGGACATGTTATTCTATGGATAATTCCTTTTTTATGAAATAACTAGCAAGTGGTTTAAATTTTAATCCCCCCAACAGACTGCACTATTTTAACAGTATTACTAAACTGGTTTTCAACAAGTTTCACCAAATGTTTGACTGCATTTTGTGTATCAGCCTTTGATTTAAGTAGAGATAACCATGTATATCTGGTATAAGCATCAACAAAGGACACATAATATTTATATCCAAAGTCAGAATTTGTAGGTGCAACCTAACCCTATTAGATAAACCCTCTCATTTGATAAACCCTCTCATTTGAATTTCAGATCTAATCCTTCAGATCCGCAACGTACCCCTATTAGATCTGCAAATCCTTCATCATCTGGCGCCTCCTTTCCGGCGTTCACTAAGAAAGACTACGCATCCCTTTTTAATTCTTCCCTCGCAATGCAGGATCCTATCAGCCCAAGAACTTCGACATTCCTAGGGATGGCATTCCACAGCAGACTCCAGAGTCAGTCAGATCTGAAGGTATGCAATACTGGAGAAATTTTTTGGTGGGCTTTTTTCTAGATGGTATTTCTTCATACTCTATGGTGGTAAATTTCTTAAATAGTTTTTGGAAATTAGATGGGGAAGTTAGTATTAGATCGGATAGTACGCACTATTTTTTCAAATTCTCCAATGATTCAAATAGGGAATTTTTTTTTGAAATCTGATCCTATTTTCATTAAAGGACGCATGTTCATCATAACTAGATGGGATCCAACAATAGGAAATTCACAGGCATAGATAAAAAAAGTTCCAGTTTAGGTTCATTTTTATTGTATTCCGACAATTCTTTGGACTTTATTGGGTACAAATTGGTTGGCTTGTCATGTTGGGAGATTGATATGCTTTGACACTAGCACAGAAAAGCTTCAAAGATTTAGGTATGAAAAAGCACTAATTGAGATTTCCTCAGATTTTGATCTTCCTGATAAGATAGTGGTAGGAGATTTAGGTAAAGATTGCCCTTCAGTTAAATTATCCTATGATTGGAGATCCAAAATATGCACTGTTTGTAGGGTATTTGGTCATACAACTAGCAGTTGTGAGTTTAATATCCATGCAAAAGATAAAACATGATAAGCATGTTGAGGTTCTTATTGATCATCATTGGCAATTTGGTAGGAAAGATACTACTAATGCTAATTAAGGTAATTGGAAATCAGCTAATACAAGAAATGCTATGTTTTGGAGAAAGAAAGGGGTTCAGAATAGTAGTAAGCCAATTAAAAAAGATGTGACAAATGTTAATGATAATCCCTTTAATGTTCTGGAATCAGAAGCAAATGGTAACAATAGTCATAAAACTGCCGACGTGAATAATGTTAATAACGGTAATGATGTTGATCATATAAATGTTAACACGGATAATGCTCTTGAAGCTGCATTAGATTCTGACACACCAGAAAGAAATAATATTGATAAAGAGGTTCTTAATAATGTGATTAACAATGTTGCTCAGTTTGCGGAAGACGTGGCTCTTCAGGGTAACATATTAGAAGGCCATAGTAATGAAACTGTGCAAACACCAAAGTCTTTATTTGGTAATAGCACTTCAAGTTCTTCATATTCATCACCAGACTTATTTAGGCCAAATACATCCATTTCTCCTGTCGATAAAAGTTTGAAGCTTACCTCGTCAGCTCATAATCTTTCACGGTCACCGATCTCTCCTTATGCTAACTTGAAGCCTCCTCAAGATCTTACTTTACCTCCTCTAATGGTCACCGGTTGTGGTTTAACTTTTCCATAACTTAATACCTCTTTAGCTTCTCTTCTGCAATTCCTACGAGTTATCTTCCTTTTTCATCTAAACCCAAGAAGCTGAAAGGGAAATTCTGGGATGACTCTGATTTAGATGATGGTAATGACTTCTTGCCAGAGAATGTGATGCCGCTTACCAACAAGATGAAATGACATACCAGGAAGAATTCCGGTCCCATGTTTGGTCCTCTCTTAAATTGAGTTGTTAGTGACAGCTTTACACAGTTATTGGTAAACTGTGACGAAAACTTTGCGGTTTGGAATTGGTTTATGAGGATGAATCATTGCCTGTTACTTTCTTTGCAATTTGGATATAGGGATTTTCTGCTTGGTGTTGTTGCTGTGATTCTCGTGTGACGTAGCGTGACGACCCAAACTTCATAGTAAAGGAAAGCCCAGATTGCCTTAAGAACAACACACATCAAAACATAAACTAAAGAACATTTTATTGCTGATTACAACAATTACATCAGAGTACAAGAATATAACAGAGTATGGATGAATAAAATACATCGGAAATACAATGATATCAGAGATTTAATTTACATTTAAATAGCAGCGGAAAAAAAATACAAATATACAACTGAAAAGAATACACGGATACAGAGCTTTCCGAATACCGCTTCAGCGGTAAACCAGGATCCTGTAAATATATCTGCAAAAGCTACTCGACTGCCCATGTGGAAAAATATGGGCACCCAAGTTTGCCAGTGAAACAAACTACAGGCCAGTCATGGGACTGGTATGAGAAATCTAACTTAACTAATCTAGTAATAAGGCTAATCACTGGACCATGCCGCTAACGCGGAACAGGTTTACTCCATTGGATTTCCAGTGCATAAAATAAAGTAAATCGTTAAACAACGCAATGCTTTTTAGAAAAATGAAACCATTATAAGACCCAAGTCCCATCACACAATGCAACGCAAACCGGAGGATAGGGTTTTACCTTATAATGATCAAAAGATGATAGATACGTATAAAACTGGTTTAATACTAGTGTGTATATGTTTTAATAAAAACATTTCAATCATAATTTATCAATACTAGACGGCATGGGTACCATATATCATGTCGCCATACTAGTTCTACAATCAAATCCGCAAGGTCGTATTGGAAATTGAATTTCCATCATGAGTCGAGGCTAGGGGCAAGCTCCTCTCGGATTCGAGACACTCTAGCAAATGCCTCAGGATCCCCCGCAGTGAACCCTTGGATCTTCAGGGCCGGTTCCCGCCTATCGGCAGTGGATTGGTTATGCCTGAACACACATTTCCCGGTTCCTTTGAACCTATAATATGACCACTATCGGCCTATAAAAATCCGAGGCGCCTCAAAATCCATCATCCAGATAAGTAAAATGCCAGGCCGTGTCAAAGCACTGACACTACCACTAGCTAGAAAGAAACGTGTGCACTCCCTGCAGTCCATATCCCGTTTTTGACTCATACCGGGGTGTGAGGCTCGCGAAGTCATGATATACACAAAGCTATGCCGTAATAGGCTATGCTTTGATCATCCTACAAGGCCCTGCTTTTCAACAAAAGCCTTGATCATATGCATCTTGGCGTGCCACATTGACAATTCATGCCATGCGATCAATCACTATTAATATATACCAGGGCGTTAAGTAGAGAATAAATCCACCACCACCAAACAGACATACATTAACAGAAATCGATTTAATTCACATGGAACGAAATCCAATGTCAGACATGCATCCATTTACTAGCTTATGCTCTGGGTCTGACCGAAAACCAAATCCGAACAATCAACAATAGTCCGAACGGCCACCACTGAAGCCCCTTCAAGGTAGCTACTCCCATCAAGGGTCTCTGTAGCAACACATCCATTCGATGTGAAGATCGTCGGTCTTCAAACACCATCTTCATCTTTGACTCTTCATCGTCGTAGTAATTATTCGGAATGGGTTAAACCCGGTCTTTCCGAATAACTCTCGTATTTTTATAATTAAAAATCGAGTACTATAAAAACACATCCAACGCCTCATTACAATTCAAAATATTCTTTTAAATAAAATACTCAAATTCCTCTTATCAAAGATAAATTCTTTATCTTTATCCTTAAATCTTTCTTTTAAAGATTTATTAAAACACAATTTGGTTTTAAATATCACAAATCATTATTCAATGATTATTTAAGTCTAAGAAATTAATCTTATCTTTAACTGTGTTAAAGAACTAATGTCATTCAAAACATAGTTCACGGTAAACCCAAAATCATCTTCCATAAAATATGGAATTTTCATAGAAATCAAATCAAGATATAATCGTTATAAATTTCTGTATCCGACCAATAATAAAAATGGGATAACGGCAAAGCCTCTTAAATTCCATATGTAGTATCGGTTTTCTTTTACAGAAGCTTATCTCATTTATTATTAATTCGAATTTCATTCAACTCCAATTTAATATATTAAATTGGAAATCTTTACTGTTGGAAAATTCCCATTTAAATATTAATAAAAGATTTATAATTTCCAAATCATATTTTCACTGTCAGTTGGGTTAAAGAACACATGTCGCTTAAAAAACACGGTTCACAATAAACTCAACTCACATTTCTTATTTCAATTACTAAATATAATTGAAAACTTTAATAATCTAAATTAAAAGATTATTCTTTTGATACGGGGTTTAAGAAAAGTGTTATTTAAGACACTATTCACGACAAACCCAAATCTAATTTATTTAATTTAACTTCAATTAAATAATAGCAAATTGGAAAACCTCATTAAATCTGAATTTAATGTTTTATCCTATTTGATAACTAGTTTATTTAAAATAAAAATATATTTCTCTAAAATATATTCTTTTTCTAAAATATTCTTTTCTAGAATATTCTCTATTGGAATGTGACTCAATCAACAACCATAATTTGCATATAATCAAGAATTATGATAAATAACTATCACACAACCAAATAATAAACCAGAGTGGATTCTACACTAAATATTGGGACTAGTGTAAATCAAGTATCATCCCAACACCCGTTTGGGGTTTCATCCAACAATCAAATAATAAATTATTTGTGCACTTGGGCGATGTGTAAAAATTATCGACCCAATCACATAAAACAATTGGGTTGACTTGTAAATGGAAGTGTAATATTCAGTTTGAATATACTAACAATATATTTAACACATCAAACATCTCAACGACACAATCATATATTTCGATTCCCTTTATTTTGAACAAATGGCAATAAAATTCTAATCTTTTATTCCAATCCTTTTTATTGTTAACAAATGAGAATAAAAATCTTAACTCATATTTATTTACCAAAATGTATATTTTTAACCTGATTCATTTTAATGGCAAAGGTATATTTCTACTTCATACTTTTTAATGTGACGAAAATGTCCATTACTAATTCATTCTTTTTAAAAAAATATACATTTTAACTCATTCTTTTTAATGTAAGAAATATACATTCTTAACTTCTTCTTTTTAATGTAAACAAATATGATGATTTTGTTTATTTTCTTCTAATGCAAACAAAATGAGAATTTTGTTTCATAACTTCTAATGCAAACAAAATGAGAATTTTGTTTCAACTCTTTTAATTCAAACAAAATGAGTATTTTGTTTCAACTCTTTTTAATGACCAAAGTGATAATTTTGGTTAAACTCATTTTATTGACCAAAAGTGATAATTTTGGTTAAACTCATTTTATTCTAATGAAAACTTTTTATAACAAAGCATGAATTTATTCTAATGCCACTTTTTATAACAAACTATGATTTTCTAATGTTAACATTTCTAGCATAAAAAAAATATGATTTTTCAAATGTTAACATTTCTAGTATAAAGATATGATTTTGTATAATTCCTTTTAATGTACAAAATAATGATTTTATTAACATGTTTAACACCAAAAAGGTTATTTAATTCCACTACCAAGTTTTGGCCAAACATGTGATTTTCTTTTCTATAATCATTTCTAAACAAAATGTCCTTTTTATCTTTCTAATGTACATTTTAACAAAATGTTCTTTTTAAACCTTATTTACTTTTCTTTTAATGTATCAAAATATACATTTTCTATTCATTTCTTTTTGATGTAACAAAAATATGCATTTTTTATTCTTTCTTTTTGATGTAACAAAAATATGCATTTGGTTTGTAAACTTCTAATACAAACAAAAATGTGAATTTGTTTGTAAACTTCGAATACAAACAAAAATGTGAATTTGTTTGTAAACATCTAATGCAAACAAAAATGGGGATTTTGTTTCATCCTTTAAATTTGACAAACATGAATGTTTTCTAATTCATTTATCTAAATTGATAAAAATGACTGTTTTTAAATCATTTCTTTAGATTGACAAAAATATGTTATTCTTTTTCACTAATCATATTTGACAAAAATGTGTTATCCCTTTTCATTTAAACAAAATATGATAAAAGGTTATTCTTTTTCATGTTACAAAATATAATAAAAAGGTTATTCTTTTCAATGTTACAAAATATAATAATTTGACAAATCCATTTGATTGAAACAAAAATGCAATTATGAACAAATCCTTATTAATGTTAACAAAAATGTTAATCTTGATTTCTTTATAATCAAGTTGACAAAAATGTATCTTTTCATTTCTTAATTTTTAATGTATAAAAATATACATTTTCATTTCATACTTTTTAATGCAAACAAAAATGTGATTTTTGTTTGTAAACTTTTATTGCATACAAGAATGTGACTTTTGTTTATAAACTTTTATTGTGAACAAATATGTGATTTTTGTTTTATTCTTCATTGTAAACAAAATGTCATTAAAAACATGTAATATTTTGTTGAAACAAAAATGACAATAAAATTTGGTTCTTTTTGTATGTAAACTATAAGATGTTAAAAATATGACCTTTGCATTGAAATCAATTCATTGTTACAAATATGGCCTTTGCATTGGAATCAATTCATTGTTAAAGAACCAACAATAAAGATTAAAACTTTATTATCAAACCATATTGAATTCTATGTTCACGAATATGAAATAGAGAAGTATCCTTGTCGTATCTAACAAAATACGAGCATCATAATCCAACCCAATCATCAAACAACAAATTTAAATATCACATCACAGATCAGAATCATAATCATTCACAACATAATTTAAAAGCAAAAACAATAATTAGATTTTATTTAATTTATAAATCAGAATTCTCACATTCGTTGCAGATTTTTGGCCAAAATTCCAACTGTTTAGAATCAGCTCCAATCGGTTTAAAATTTCAGATCTCGGTCTCACGATTCCAACGGTCTTAAAATCGTTCAGTTCTGAGTTTGTTTGAGCAAGATATGGTTTAATTTACATGGTAAACATTTTATGTAAAATAAATTAAATAAAATGGTTAGGAAATTACATCTTCTTCCGTAACAAACTCAAGGTCGACGGTTCTCAGTATTGGTCCGAACTTTGGGCTCAGATTTTCGGACCACACGATCAACCAGGCCTCGATCAGACTTTGCCACACTGTCGAGCCTCGAAAGGCGCGCTAGGAGGGTGCCTCCACGTTGAACTCGGTTGGGGCTTGGGGGAGCTGTACGGGTGCGACTGCAGTCTGTTTGCGGGCCCAGTTCTCGAGCAACGCGCCACCAGGGGCGATCAGACCATACCAAATCGAAGAGGAAGAAGGGTACTTCGATTTGTCTTTGGGTTGGAGTTTTAATTCGCAGCGAATTGGGAGAATTTAGTCATTGAAATTCGAAGTATGGTGGCCATGGAAATTGATGTATGGCGGCTGGGAAGAGATGGTATTAGGGTTACGTATTTGTAACCATATTTATACGGTATTTTTGTTTGTATTTTATTTATTTTAATTATTCAATTCAAACAAATAGCCTGTTAACCTATACGAACTCCAAACGAGACCCAACGAGTGTTGCCCCTAGCTAATAACCCCCGTCCCAGACACAATGGAACATGTTTCGTAACCCAATTCGGCTATTATGATGTGTTTTTCTTTAAATTTAATTATAAATCCTTTAATTATTAAAATTTGAACGCACATTTTAAATTACCGAGGCCACATACGGACTCTAAAATTTTCAAAAAAATTATATCTGGTTTTGTTTTTACGATACGGTTCTAACGAGACTAATTTTGTCGAATTCTGAGATTGTTTGAAAAATGGTCATTTTCAAGTCGATTAAATTTGACTGAAATAGTCAAAAGACGTTTTCCTTTGCCACGCTCACATATTAATTCGAAAAATTCTAGAAAATTAAACTTAACAATAATTTGACATTCCGGTTCCAACAAAAGTGGTTTCATCGAAAACAGAGGTCGTTTGCAAAATGGCTATTTTTAAGGCCAATATATTATATTAAAATATATATAAATTATACAGCGACTTTTCTAAATTTTAAACTGGCCATAACTTACAATTTATAAAGTGAAATTTCAGTTTTTCAGATTCGTTAGAAAGATATGATTAAACAGATTTAAATATTTCTGGTTTCGCTCAATTCTGATTTATTTTGAATCTTGTATAGTCAGTCAAAGTTTATATTCAAATTTTCAAACTGCAGCGCTGTTTTAAACTCCTTTTATAATTATATAAAATTTATTCGTTTTAAAATAAATTTTTAGTTGTTCTTATTTAAAATAAATTATTTTAAATATTAAAATCCATCAAAATTTCTAAAATAAAAATTTTTAATTGGCTCCAAAATTCCGGGTCATTACAATCGCCCCCACTTAAAATCTTTTCTTCCTCGAAAAGGAACGTAGCTAAAAGTTGTTTAATTAACCAGCTCAACTTTAAATTTTTATTTATTGGTTTAATTAATTATCATTCTAATATTTTAATTAGTGAAACTAATTATCAAACATCGCAACCAGCAATTAATTAGGTAATCAACTTTTCAAATATATATAACTTTTATATATAGTCAAAAATCATATTTTTAGTGCAAATCACAGCAATGTGTCCTAACTAAGTGTTGGTTCTCATACCAGTCAATGGAAATATATAGAAATCCCACTTTCGAAACTCGAACATAAATACTGATGATGCGGCCGCATCACCAGAATTACCTCCGGGCGACTAGATTGTGATTCTATATCTATCCAGTATATTAAAACTTTGAATATCCGTTAATTACTCGTATATTCGAAATCTTTATATACTCGATTGTCCACATTAAAATATAATATACTCAAATACGTATAATAAGATTTAAATTTTTAAAACAATTTTTTTTTATTATAAGAAAATAATACTCTTCACACTCGTTCTAGGATACTACTGATCCCATCTCTAACGAGTTATTCTTATTGGATATTACTAATCCAATCTCTGATAAATTCTTTCGTTCAGTTCTAATGTGCCTTATTCTCGAGCTCTGTAACCAAAGCTCTGATACCAAATGTGACGACCCAAACTTCCCAGTAAAGGAAAGCCCAGATTGCCTTGAGAACAACACACATCAGAACATAAACTGACGAACATTTTATTGCTGATTACAACAATTACATCAGAGTACAAGAATATAACAGAGTATGGATGAATAAAATACATTGGAAATACAATGATATCAGAGATTTAATTTACATTTAAATAGCAGTAGAAAAATAATACAAATATACAACTAAAAAGAATACACGGATACAGAGCTTTACGAATACCGCTTCAGCTGTAAACCAGGATCCTGTAAATATATCTGCAAAAGCTACTCGACTGCCCGTGTGGAAAAATATGGGCACCCAAGTTTGCCAGTGAAACAAACTACAGGTCAGTCATGGGACTGGTATGAGAAATCTAACTTAACTAATCTAGTAATAAGGCTAATCACAGGACCACGCCGCTAACGCGGAACGGGTTTACTCCATTGGATTGCCAGTGCATAAAATAAAGTAAATCGTTAAACAACGCAATGCTTTTTAGAAAAATGAAACCATTATAAGACCCAAGTCCCATCACACAATGCAACGCAAACCGGAGAATAGGGTTTTACCTTATAATGATCAAAAGATGATAGATACGTATAAAACGGGTTTAATACTAGTGTGTATATGTTTTATTAAAAACATTTCAATCATAATATGTCAATCCTAGATGGCATGGGTACCATATATCATGTCGCCATACTAGTTCTACAATCAAATCTGCAAGGTCGTATTGGAAATTGAATTTCCATCATGAGTCGAGGCTAGGGGCAAGCTTCTCTCTGATTCGAGACACTCAAGCAAATGCCTCTGGATCCCCCGCAGTGAACCCTTGGATCTTCAGGGACGGTCCCCGCCTATCGGCAGTGGATTGGTTATGCCTGAACACACGTTTCCCGGTTCCATTGAACCTATAATATGACCACTATCGGCCTATAAAAATCCGAGGCGCCTCAAAATCCATCATCCACATAAGTAAAATGCCAGGCCGTGTCAAAGCACTGACACTACCACTAGCTAGAAAGAAACGTGTGCACTCCCTACAGTCCATATCCCGTTTTAGACTCATACCGGGGTGTGAGGATCGCGAAGGCACGATATACACAAAGCTATGTCATAATTGGCTATGCTTTGATCATCCCACAAGGCCCTGCTTTTCAACAAAAGCCTTGATCATATGCATCTTGGCATGCCACATTGACAATTCACGCCATGCGATCAGTCACTATTAATATATACCAGGGTGTTAAGTAGAGAACAAATCCTCCACCACCAAACAGACATACATTAACAGAAATCGATTTAATTCACATGGAATGAAATCCAATGTCAGACACGCATCCATTTACTAGCTTATGCCCTGGGTCTGAGCGAAAACCAAATCCGAACAATCAACAATAGTCCGGACGGCCACCACTGAAGCCCCTTCAAGGTAGCTACTCCCATCAAGGGTCTCTGTAGCAACACATCCATTCGATGTGAAGATCGTCGGTCTTCAAACACCGTCTTCATCTTCGACTCTTCATCGTCGTAGTAATTATTCAGAATGGGTTAAACCCGGTCTTTCTGAATAACTCTCGTATTTTTATAATTAAAAATCGAGTGCTATAAAAACACATACAACGCCTCATTCCAATTCAAAATATTCTTTTAAATAAAATATTCAAATTACTCTTATCGAAGATAAATTCTTTATCTTTATCCTTAATTCTTTCTTTTAAAGATTTATTAAAACACAATTTGGTTTTAAATATCACAAATCATTATTCAATGATTATTTAAGTCTAAGAAATTAATCTTATCTTTAACTGGGTTAAAGAACTAATGTCATTCAAAACATAGTTCACGGTAAACCCAAAATCATCTTCCATAAAATATGGAATTTTCATAGAAATCAAATCAAGATATAATCGTTATAAATTTCGGTATCCGACCAATAATATAAATGGCATAACGGCAAAGCCTCTTAAATTCCATATGTAGTATCGGTTTTCTTTTACAGAAGCTTATCTCATTTATTATTAATTCGAATTCCATTCAACTCCAATTTAATATATTAAATTGGAAATCTTTACTGTTGGAAAATTTCCATTTAAATCTTAATAAAAGATTTATTATTTCCAAATCATATTTTCACTGTCAGTTGGGTTAAAGAACACATGTCGCTTAAAAAACACGGTTCACAATAAACCCAACTCATATTTCTTATTTCAATTACTAAATATAATTGAAAACTTTAATAATCTAAATTAAAAGATTATTCTTTTCATACGGGGTTTAAGAACAGTGTTATTTAAGACACTATTCACGACAAACCCAAATCCAATTTATTTAATTTAACTTCAATTAAATAATAGCAAATTGGAAAACCTCATTAAATCTGAATTTAATGTTTTATCCTATTTGATAACTAGTTTATTTAAAATAAAAATATATTTCTCTAAAATATATTCTTTTTCTAAAATATTCTTTTCTAGAATATTCTTTATTGGAATGTGACTCAATCAACAACCATAATTTGCGTATAATCAACAATTATGATAAATAACTATCACACAACCAAATAATCAACCAGAGTGGATTCTAGACTAAATATTGGGACTAGTGCAGATCAAGTATCATCCCAACACCCGTGTGGGGTTTCATCCAACAATCAAATAATAAATTATTTGTGCACTTGGGCGATGTGTAAAAATTATCGACCCAATCACATAAACAAATCAGATGACTTGTAAATGGAAGTGTAATATTCAGTTTGAATATACTAACAATATATTTAACACATTAAACATCTCAACGACACAATCATATATTTCAATTCCCTTTATTTTGAACAAATGGCGATAAAATTCTAATCTTTTATTCCAATCCTTTTTTTTGTTAACAAATGAGAATAAAAATCTTAACTCATATTTATTTACCAAAATGTATATTTTTAACCTGATTCATTTTAATGGCAAAGGTATATTTCTACTTCATACTTTTTAATGTGACGAAAATGTCCATTACTAATTCATTCTTTTAAAAAAAATATACATTTTAACTCATTCTTTTTAATGTAAGAAATATACATTCCTAACTTCTTCTTTTTAATGTAAACAAATATGATGATTTTGTTTATTTACTTCTAATGCAAGCAAAATGAGAATTTTGTTTCATAACTTCTAATGCAAACAAAATGAGAATTTTGTTTCAACTCTTTTAATTCAATCAAAATGAGAATTTTGTTTCAACTCTTTTTAATGACCAAGTGATAATTTTGGTTAAACTCATTTTATTGACCAAAAGTGATAATTTTGGTTAAACTCATTTTATTCTAATGAAATTTTTTTATAACAAAACATGAAATTATTCTAATGCAACTTTTTATAACAAACTATGATTTTCTAATGTTAACATTTCTAGTATAAAAAAATATGATTTTTCAAATGTTAACATTTCTAGTATAAAGATATGATTTTGTATAATTCCTTTTAATGTACAAAATAATGATTTTATTAACATGTTTAACACCAAAAAGGTTATTTAATTCCACTAACAAGTTTTGTCCAAACATGTGATTTTCTTTTCTATAATCATTTGTAAACAAAATGTCCTTTTTATCTTTCTAATGTACATTTTAACAAAATGTTCTTTTTAATCCTTACTTGCTTTTCTTTTAATGTATCAAAATATACATTTTCTATTCATTTCTTTTTGATGTAACAAAATTATGCATTTTCAATTCTTTCTTTTTGATATAACAAAAATATGCATTTGGTTTGAAAATTTCTAATACAAACAAAAATGTGAATTTGTTTGTAAACTTCTAATACAAACAAAAATGTGAATTTGTTTGTAAACATCTAATGCAAACAAAAATGGGGATTTTGTTTCATCCTTTAAATTTGACAAACATGAATGTTTTCTAATTCATTTATCTAAATTGATTAAAATGACTGTTTTTAAATCATTTCTTTAGATTGACAAAAATATGTTATTCTTTTTCACTAATCATATTTGACAAAAATGTGTTATCCCTTTTCATTTAAACAAAATATGATAAAAGGTTATTCTTTTTCATGTTACAAAATATAATAAAAAGGTTATTCTTTTCAATGTTACAAAATATAATAATTTGACAAATCCATTTGATTGAAACAAAAATGCAATTTTGAACAAATCCTTATTAATGTTAACAAAAATGTTAATCTTGATTTCTTTATAATCAAGTTGACAAAAATGTAAATTTTCATTTCTTAATTTTTAATGTATAAAAATATACATTTTCATTTCATACTTTTTAATGCGAACAAAAATGTGAATTTTGTTTGTAAACTTTTATTGCAAACAAGAATGTGACTTTTGTTTATAAACTTTTATTGCGAACAAAAATGTGATTTTTGTTTAATTCTTCATTGTAAACAAAATGTCACTAAAAACATGTAATATTTTGTAGAAACAAAAATGACAATAAAATTTTGTTCTTTTTGTATGTAAACTATACGATGTTAAAAATATGACCTTTGCATTGAAATCAATTCATTGTTACAAATATGGCCTTTGCATTGGAATCAATTCATTGTTAAAGAACCAACAATAAAGATTAAAACTTTATTATCAAACCATATTGAATTCTATGTTCACGAATATGAAATAGAGAAGTACGCTTTTCGTATCTAACAAAATACGAGCATCATAATCCAATCCAATCATCAAACAACAAATTTATATATCACATCACAGATCAGAATCATAATCATTCACAACATAATTTAAAAGCAAAAACAATAATTAGATTTTATTTAATTTATAAATCAGAATTATCACATTCGTTGCAGATTTTTGGCCAAAATTCCAACTGTTTAGAATCAGCTCCAATCGGTTTAAAATTTCAGATCTCGGTCTCACGATTCCAACGGTCTTAAAATCGTTCAGTTCTGAGTTTGTTTGAGCAAGATATGGTTTAATTTACATGGTAAACATTTTATGTAAAATAAATTAAATAAAATGGTTAGGAAATTACATCTTCTTCCGTAACAAACTCAAGGTCGACGGTTCTCAGTATTGGTCAGAACTTTGGGCTCAGATTTTCGGACCACACGATCAACCAGGCCTCGATCAGACTTTGCCACACTGTCGAGCCTCGAAACGCGCGCTAGGAGGGTGCCTCCACGTTGAACTCGGTTGGGGCTTGGGGGAGCTGTACGGGTGCGACTGCAGTCTGTTTGCGGGCCCAGTTCTCGAGCAACGCGCCACCAGGGGCGATCAGACCATACCAAATCGAAGAGGAAGAAGGGTACTTCGATTTGTCTTTGGGTTGGAGTTTTAATTCGCAGCGAATTGGGAGAATTTAGTCATTGAAATTCGAAGTATGGTGGCCATGGAAATTGATGTATGGCGGCTGGGAAGAGATGGTATTAGGGTTACGTATTTGCAACCATATTTATACGGTATTTTTGTTTGTATTTTATTTATTTTAATTATTCAATTCAAACAAATAGCCTGTTAACCTATACGAACTCCAAAAGAGACCCAACGAGTGTTGCCCCTAGCTAATAACCCCCGTCCCAGACACAATGGAACATGTTTCGTAACCCAATTCGGCTATTATGATGTGTTTTTCTTTAAATTTAATTATAAATCCTTTAATTATTAAATTTGAACGCACATTTTAAATTACCGAGGCCACATACGGACTCTAAAATTTTCAGAAAAATTATCTCTGGTTATGTTTTTACGATACGGTTCTAACGAGACTAATTTTTTCGAATTCTGAGATTGTTTGAAAAATGGTCATTTTCAAGTCGATTAAATTTGACTGAAATAGTCAAAACACGTTTTCCTTTGCCACGCACACATATTAATTCAAAAAATTCTAGAAAATTAAACTTAACAATAATTTGACATTCCGGTTCCAACAAAAGTGGTTTCGTCGAAAACAGAGGTCGTTTGCAAAATGGCTATTTTTAAGGCCAATATATTATATTAAAATATATATAAATTCTACAGTGACTTTTCTAAATTATAAACTGGCCATAACTTACAGTTTATAAAGTGAAATTTCAGTTTTTCAGATTCGTTAGAAAGATATGATTAAACAGATTTAAATATTTCTGGTTTCGCTCAATTCTGATTTATTTTGAATCCTGTACAGTCAGTCAAAGTTCAAATTCAAATTTTCAAACTGCAGCGCTGTTTTAAACTCCTTTTATAATTATATAAAATTTATTCGTTTTAAAATAAATTTTTAGTTGTTCTTATTTAAAATAAATTATTTTAAATATTAAAATCCATCAAAATTTTTAAATTGGCTCGAAAATTCCGGGTCGTTACACGTTGTTTCTTCACCTTGATATGAATATTGTTGCAATAAGTATGCTTCATGTTTGTTTTTGTAATCAGTATTGTAATTTCAAAGCTAGACATTCAAGAGTCTGTATTGCTTTTGCATTTTAAGTCGATGTAACTCTTGTTTTTATGAATAATAAAATTTTCACTTGCCTTTCAAAAAAAAAATTGCAGGTGTAGGGCCCTACAAATCTGTAGCTATCGTTTCTAGAGGCTGAGTATAAACAGTAGATGAGTTGCTAAATGGCAGTTTGTGATTCTTACCCACTTGACAATACTTGCAAATGTATGGTAGATTTATATCGTTAAAGGGTATCTTATTATCAACAAGAATTTGTCTTACAATATTAGCACTAGGATGGCCAAGTTTAAAGTGCCACGAATCAAAAGCAGAATAGCTATCACTAGTATTATCTATTTCAACTGAATTGCAACAAGCAGCAGCAGTAGTAATATTATGACAGTTAACAATATCAAACTTGTACAATCCTCTAACTGCATCACCCTACAAAAGAATATCTTTAGTTAGAATATCTCTAACAAAACAGTGTGTAGGAAAGAATTCAAAGTACACTTTGTTATCTCTAGCAAATTGAGATACGCTGATCAAATTCTTTTTGATTTTAGGAACCCTTAATAAATTATGTAAAAAGAGTTTTCTCAAACTGTAATAACCCGGAATTCTGAGCCAATTTAAATTTTTTATTTTGGCAATTTTAGTGAATTTTAATTATTTAAAATGAATTATTTTAAATAAAAACGACGATAAATTTATTTTGAATAGCAAAGTAAAAATTTGATTTTTATGTATTGAATAACAAAGTAAAAATTCGATTTTTATATATTGAATAGAAAAGTAAAAATTCGATTTTTATATATTGAATAGCATAGTAAAAATTCGATTTTTGTATATTGAATAGCGAAGTAAAAATTCGATTTTTATATATGTAGTGATAACGGATGATGAAAGAAGGAACGACGAAGATTTCTACATTTGAAGAGGCGTGGCGTTCGATTTAGCTAGTTGGTGAGAACTTCTCACCTTTTAATTTTGTTTTCTAGTTAATAATATATACTAGGTTGCAGACGGTGTTTAGTAGCACCCGACACCCGTCGTCCACAGACCATAGACGACTTGTATGCTTGTTTTTTTGATTTTGACGTGTAGTTGACTGTGTGATGTGATGTGAAATGAAATAAAATATTTATATAGTTAAAAATATTTTATAGTTAAAAATAGAATTTTTAACGAATATATGAAATGAAATAAATTAATATAAACAAGTCGGACGATTTGTTTATATGCACACATTTGACTGATATTGATTGGGACGATAAATTTTACACATCGCCCAACTGCACAAATAAAATCTATGTTTGATTGATTGAAACCCCACACGGGTATTGGGATGAGATATGATGTACACTAATCCCAATAATTAGTTGTATGTCGATCGATTGATTGACAAACTATTATAAGCGTTGAATATTTATATTTGATGCTTATACAGTGTAGAATGCACTTTGGATGATGGATGATTATTTGTCATTGTTGATATATACATGGGTTGTATGGAAATCCATAGAAATAAAATCTATGGTAATTGATTGGGCCTCATTCCAGTTTTGAAAAGAAATATTTGAAATGAAATATTTGAATAGAAATATTTGAATAAGAAATATTTGAAATAGAATATTTGAAAATAGAAATATATAAAGTCGTGTTGATTAGAGTTACGTCATTTTGACGTGAACGATATTTATATCGATTTTATTCATTTTATAATGAATATCGAAAGTGATTTCAAAATCTGATATTTTGAAATGAATCGAATTTGAATTGAAATTGAATAGAAATGAATTCGAATTGAAATTGAGTTGAATTGAAAACGAATTGAAATTGAACTGAAAATCGATTTGAATTGAAATAAATTTGAAATGAATTTAAAATGAATTTGTAAGTGAAAATTCAATTTTGATTTGAATTTGAAAAAAGAAGTTGAAATCGTTTTGAAAACGAATTTAAAACAATTTATAAAAGACGTTTTAAAAAGGAAATCGACGAAGTATATATTATATATATTATATATATAATATAATGGCCTGAATAGAACGAGCCGCGCTGCGGTAGTTCGTGAATTTCGACCATTGACTTCGAATGGATATTGCAGGAGATCCGACCGTCGGATTCTCCTAAAACCGGAACCGTTGGGTTTGTATTGAAAAGATCTTTCTAATGAATGTGAGAAAGTAGAAATATAACGGTTGGATTTGGAATTATGTCCAAATAAAATTTGGAAAAGGTCGCTGTAAGTGCAGTTCGATGGCCGTTGATGGAAATCGACTGTACGGGCCTTGATAAAATTATTAAAAATATTAATAATTGGTGTAAAATCATAAGAAATGATTTGGGAAGAATTCGGATGAAAAACTCCATATTTGAAAAGATAAAAATAGATTTTTATCGAAATGAACTAGTTTGGAACTGGAAATATAATTCAATTATTTTTAGAAATAAATAAATTTGATTAGAAATGGTTTTAAAAGAAACCAGAATTTCCGATAATTGAATTGGAATGGATTTGAATCGAAATTGTCTTCGGAATATTTCGATGTTGGATTTCGTGATGATACAGATATTGTTATGGGTATTTGAAAGATATATTTATATCGTTATTTCCAATACGATATTTGTTGGTCGTAGAATTTGATATTGAATATAAGCCGATATATTTTCTATTCAGAGCCTTGTATTTAATATCAAATGTGATTTGGGTTTGTCGTGAATGGTGTCTTCATTAACACTGTTCTTAAGCCCAGTTGAGAAAAGATTAAATCTTTTTATTTAGATTTAATGAAGTGTACCAATTAATTGATATTTAATTGGAATTGAATTGGTATTGATTTTGGGTTTATCGTGAACAGTGTTTTAAATGACACTTGTTCTTTAACCCGATAATTAATGGAATGTGATTTTGGGTTTATCGTGAACCGTGTTTTAAATGACACAGATTCTTTAACCCAGTTAAAGATTAAAACTAAGTGGATTTTTAATGAATCTCTAATTAGATTGGAAGGGTCGAGAATGGAGTATCACCAGTTCTACTCCAGGCGATAGTTAAATCTTTAATTAGATTTGAACGTGAAATGGTAGTTGAATTTACCGATAACACCGTGATGTTAGATATGAATTATTACCAGTTTTACTTCATGGGATGAATAGGTTGGGATTCGGAAAATAAAATAAATGATTACTTCGGTGTGGTTCGCTAATCCAGTCTAGTTTGAATTGATATTCAAAGAAGATTAAAGAATAAATTTAAAGAATTTATCTTTGATAAAATTAATGGGAACCTTTCCCAAAGTATAAGAATATTTGAATAAAAGAATATTCTGAATTGGAATGAGGCGTATGTTGTGTTTGTGTAACAATTGTTTATTATATACGCAAGTTATTCAAAAAGACCGGGTTTATCCCATTCTGAATAACTAATTCGACGAATAGTCGAAGATGAAGATGGTGGTTGAAGACCGGAGGTCTTCACGTCGTTTGTGTGATTACTGATGATCTTGATTAGGCCGTACACCCAAGAGGATGGAATCAGTTGGTGATCGTCCAGATGTACTTGGAGATCGATGGATATGCGGGGTACTAGGTGCCTCCGGTTTCGTTCAGACCCAGAACGAACTTGTAAATGGACTGTGTGTCTGACATTAGATTTTAGTCTGTGTGATTGATTTCTATTAAATATATATCTGTTTGGCGGCGGAGAATTTATTTTCTTGCTTAACGCCCTTCTCTGAGACATACGAGCTCAGGGGTTATATATCGATGGATATCAATCGCATGGAGTGAATTGCCTGTGTGGCATGCCTAAGTGGCAATAGATCAGGGCTTCTGTTGAAAAGCAAAGTCTTGTAGTTGATGATCAAAGCACGACCTGTTTGGCATAGCTTTGTGTAACGTTGATTCGCGAGCCTCACACCCCGGTAGTGGACCAGAAACGGGAGAGGACCTCAGGGAGGGCATGCGTTTCCTTCTAGCTAGAAGTGGCGTCAGTGTTTTTACATGCCCTGACGAGTTTGACTTATGTGGTTGTTGTTGTTGCGAGGCGCCTCGGATATATCGGTCGATCCGGGACCGATGGAGTCATTGGACTCATTGACACCCCAAAGGATGGGGAAACGCAGTGTTCAGGCATTTTAATCCACATCGGTGGACCGGCCATGTCGCTCCAAGGGTTACTCGAGCTCTGATCCTGAGACACGGGCTAGAGCGTCTCGAATCGGTAGAGGACTATCTTTTGCCTCGGTTCACAGATGGAAATCCAACTTCCAATACGTGACTTTGCGGTTTTATTTGTAGAGCCTTGTATGGCGACATTGTGGGATGGGGCGCCCAATACGTGACCTGGTGTTTATTGTTTTAACCTAAACTCTGGGTGCCCATATTTTGACACGGGCAGCTAGTAGTTTTGGGTTTTGCAGATTTATATTCGCAGGAACCTGGTTTACAACCAGAACGATATCCGGAAAGCTTTGTATCTGTGTATCTCCTTCAGTTGTATTTTGTATTATTTTCCTCTGCTATGTAATGTATTGTATTCTCTGATATTTTTCTGTTGTGTAATATTTATTTATACTCTGTATATTCTTGTATTCTGATGTAATTGTTGTAATATAAAATGAAATGTTCTCCGTCTTCGTTCTATTTTGTCGTGTTCTCAAAACAATCAGGCGTTTCGAACGGTCTTGATCGGTTTAGCGACTGATTCAGATCGAGCGAAATTCCTTTTCGTTACACTTACCTTTATACTTCTTTTACCTATATGAGAAATATTTATGAACTTACCATTCCCCATAGATATAGATTGATTACCTTTGTATTCACTATTGCCAAGATTAAAATTTTCAAGATTATTTGTTATGTGATTGGTAGCTCCAGAATCAGGATACCAGTTATCATCATTTATATGATCAGCTCTTGCACTTTCACTTTGATTTCTGGATGATTCAGTTTGAACAGCTGCATCACTTTGAGTTTGAACAAGGTTGACACTTGTATTTGATCTCATCTGAGTTGTTGGATTCTGGTTTGCTGCATAGTTTGCATTAAACCTGAAGAAGCATCTTGGTGTCGTGTGTCCAACCTTCTCGCAGATTTGACATTTTGGCTTATTGTTGTTGTCGTTATTCCATCTGCCTCTTCCTCTTCCTCTGCTTGGTTGGCTACCTCTTTGAAAGGTTTGTTCATTCTTGTAAGCTTGATTTCTGTTTCTTGAATTGCTTGCAGCGTAGTTGGCAGTGAATTCATTTTCTTGTGATCTTTTGCTTTCCAAATCTTGCTTTATGTGATTGGAGAATATCATACACATCATATAAAGATGAGAATTCTTTTTAAGATGCAATAATAGCTTCAACAGCTTCATATTCTTCACTTAAACCACTCAAGATACATAGAATTTGCTCTGAATCTAACAACTTATGACCTGCAGCCTCTAGCAAATCACATATTGATTTGACTTTGCTTAGATATTCACGCATGGTTATGTTATCTTTCTTAATCTTATGCAATTGTCACTTATAAAACATGACTTTTGCGTAAGATTGATTATTAAAAGACTTTTCAATAGCTTTCCATATTTCAACTGCACTTTTGCATCCAATAACTTGTGGTAGTAACTTTTCACCGGTTGATGATAATAACCTTGCTGAAATTAGTCTATCCTGCCTATGGTACTTGCCATATTCTTCATTGGCAATAATATTTTTAGAATCATCTGTGATGAATTTTTGCAGTATTGTGATTGTACCCAAATAAAACCTTCGAGTCCATATCCTTGTATGACAGTTTCGATCTGCAACTTCCACAAAAGATAATTATTTTCGTCGAGTTGAATGGTAATAAGTTGAGATTGAGGACTAACTACACTTTTTACTAAATTGTCTGCAGCTGTCCCTGTGGTACTCGACCCAACAGATGGATCTGATGTCGCTGAAGAAGTGGTAGTAATTACCGTGATGATGATTCAGTGATCTCTCTTGAAGAACAAAGAGCAAGAATTGACTATCAAGAAGAACAATAGAGTGCACTAGACACACTGATGCAACTAGAAGTACCCGAGGATGATGAGGAAACTCTGACTTGGGTTGTTGGTATGGTATAGTGGTGTTGAAATGCTTTCTTGACTGACTTTGTTGATATTTCTTACTAGTTGATTGCTGCGATGATGCAGCCACTTGATTCACACTGGCGAGGCATACAATGTGCGCAGCCATGTTGAATCTTGATTTGGCACGACACTAAGCAGTAATCAACACCCCACTCCGATGATGAAGCTTTTCTGAGGAGGAGATAAACAATTCAATACAGGGTGCTGAAAAGATGATCGGGATCAGGAACAATTTGCTGTTAAGCACTGTGAATTTTGTTATGATACCAAGTAAAGTTTCACAAAAAACTGAAAGGAGAGAAAATAACGTTGTAAAATTGAATTTTTGTGTATTGATTGAATGAAAACTGTACAACCGTTGTTGTGTATTTATACAGACTCAATGTAATATGCATGGGCTATAATACAAGGCCCATTACAGAAATAGAAAAATAAAGTGCGGAAGTTATCACTCAATGTAATATAGCGGCACGAGGATAGCTCATGCCCTCATATCAAATAGAAGAAACACACGGGTTCTCTGTATTCATTATTCTCCTTTGCAAGAAGATGTCAAATAAGTAAGCATTATATGTAGGAATGTTGTATGAGCATTCCTAAATTTTATTCTCAATATGAATTGTATAATCATGCATGTGTATCAGTTACTTGCTGCTAGTGTATTGAAGACCGGTTCAACCACGACTAACCATAAGCCATTGGGCACAGCACTTTGAAAATTGAGCAGATCTTCCATCTGCATCGCACCACGATTAAACCCTTGTATTCAAGCCATTAGTTTAGCACTTTATCTTACTACTATTTTTGTTGCTATATTTGCATTTAAACTCTTAATGTTACGAATCATTGCATATAAACAGCAAATTTTCACTACCACGAACCCACATCTCACCAGTCGGGACATCAGCCGTGTGGTCCACCATGGATGGATCTTCAGGTCTATATGATTTATTTTAAATACTCCTGTTTCTTGCTTATGCATAATCCACTTATACTCAGTAACCATTAGCCATGAGTTTCTCAAGCGATAATATGAATATTATTTGCTGACATGAAGCATGTTAATCATATGAAAATGGATTTCATTCTTAAATTTTAATACAGAAGCATACTTTATAAAATACATATAAATTCAGATGGCAACTAGTTAAATACTACAGAAATATGACCACACATACGTACGTGCGCAATATTCCAATAGAATATCAGTACCATTCTAATATTATAACATAAATTTTTATGAACAATGCTTGTCTGAATAGAGTGAACAAACATAGCGCCTGTAAAAACTAACAGTTTATGTGGATCATAACATCTCATCTCTTATTCTCATACATATAGTATACCGAGCACAAACAAGGAAGCACAACATGTCACTATCTCCAGAATTCCAGCAAGACAAGAAGTGGTTTATATTTTGACATTGTCATAGCGAATGCTGCATCCAGCAGCTGCAGATCCACCGGTCGCACGAATGCTGTTTTTGCAGTCTTTCTTGATAGCCTTTATCGCCTTCTCTAGGCATTTCGTGCATGTTTGCACACTTGTTGTCAGGGAAGAAAAACACGATGCCCTCCCAAATATTCTAGGACCAGATATACTCTTTGTTTCATGCTCAAAGTTACCATCAATCGGTGCCTTTTCCTTTAACTCATTAAGGACAATTTATACGTTGTTGATGAATAAGTTTTGTCTTTGATTGTTCAATTTGATTCGTCTTCCACATTGAGTGAACTTTCCATTTACATTTACCAATACTTGGGCAAATATCAATGCGAACACCAATGTTGCTTTTGCAGATAATAGCTTCATTTTTTTGCTTCTTCAGAAGTTTTCACTTATATATTCTTCTAGTTTGCTGCAAAAGAATTTGTAATGCTGTGTGGTTATACAGATTTGTGAAGCTATATCTATTTATAGGATCAATATTAAGCGTTTGCTTATGATATGTGACCTGGAAATGGTTATATATGTTTTTGGCTGTTTTGCATCTTTTTATTATTATTATTTTGGTTGCGAAGACTGATTCATATTTCATATTTACATAGTGCATAGAGCATGAGTAAGAATCATTCTATTATTCTAATACATGGTTCTTTCTTGTGCAGCTTCAAATAAACTTATGTTAATTATTTTATTTTCTCTAGTTTTCCTAACTATTTTGGCTTCTTCATTTTGTTTCTTGTTATGATTGTTGAAAAGTTTTTTTTATTTGATTTGTCGGATGGTGTAGTTGAATTAGTCAACAATTATACTTGGTCTTAGCTCCTAATTAATTATGCTTTATGTTAAATTAAAGTTTGTTCTTTTGAATTCAGGTTAATTAGGATTTTGTAGTTGTTTGATCTCCATGGTTACACATGGACCTAACAGCTGCAACTTGATTTCGTCTGAATATGTCAGCTGGAATGCTGAGGAGGATACTTATCCTTACAAAATGTCATCAAACATATGTAGACAATACTTCTTTTCATATATTTTCCAATGCTTCATGATCAATGATGTGTGTTGGTGGGGGCGTGAAGTTGGTAAAACAAAATCTATTTATCTAACCCAGCCAGCTAAAGTAGTAAAACTGCATGCTTTAACTATGTAACAGCGCAAGACATGCATACCACTTGGATACCATGGTCTATCGTTTTGGTTACGATATATAGCCACTAGATTTAGTACACACAAACAAATTTAGTGATACTTAGCTACGAGATTTCAGCTTAGATATTTTAGTTTGTAGGGGAATGCATCCTGTTACCGACTAATACTGTTAAACCAAAAAAGAGTTACCATTAATAAAAAATTTACTCTTCCTCATCTCGGATTGAAATCGAATGGTTATATCCATGTATGGTTGAGGAGTACACGAACAATCTTCAACATTCGGATGAAACAGAAAATATAAACTCAAGCAGAACTAAGTCTCAGTGTCCTTTTTAATTCTGCTATTATCGTGCAATTTTCAGATAGTGCCAAAGTTTGCAATTTTTATAGTGTGTGATCATATTTTGCTGAAATGTTTTGTTCAGTTGTTTTTTTTCAAAAAAAATAATTCGTATTTTCGTGTGTCGTGTGTGTGTGTGTCTATATATATATATATATATATATATATATATATATATATAGGCAAGCGTTCGGTTGCACCCCAAAAATGAAGCACCCCAAATGCTCCTGATTTCCACCACCCGTTTATATTAAAGAATGTGAGTGGAAAGTGAGAGAGTGAGTGGAAGAAGAGAGAAGAAGAAATACTTGATGGAGATTGAGGGGCATTTGGAGTGTTGCACTGTTTGGGGTGCTCTCGAACCTGCCTCATATATATATATATATATATATATATATATATATATATATATATATATATATATATATATATATATATATATCTAGCTCACTCGTACGAAGACTCTGTAACAACTAAAGATATAAAATTAACAAACATATATATTTCTAATATAAGACCAATTCAAAAGAATGCTACAAGACCATAATGAAATAGGACTTTTTCCTGACTACGCTCTCCACACTACTATCCAGAAGACGCACCCTAACCAGAACAAGACAACGACTCCAACTTTTTGAACTTCTTCACTTTCTTCTTTTCCCCGTCCTTTAATTTACAATCAAAGAATTACAAGCAGGATTTTCGATTACTCCTGAGTCTATAGTAGCCTGAAATTCAAAAGTCTATTCATCGGACCTGTTCTTGCGTGCTGGTTTAGTTCTAGCTGTATTCAGAGTTAAAGGCTTATTTTCTATGTTCATCTCATCTGGTAAAGACACATCATCATCATCATTAGTCCAAAAAGAAATGTCTTTAGGTGTATGGTTATATTTGGCATGCGACGTCAACTACAAGTGCTGCATCGTTCGTGATCCACTCGGTCAGACCTTAGGTCCAGCAATACACTTGTACTCATTAGACTGTTGCTCACAATCTTAGTGCAAGCCATGTATTCTATTTGAATATATAGTCATTCTTCCTAATATTATGCTTGAATAATTATTGCCTGCAAACATGTACATGACTCAAGTGTAAGAATATTTCGATATTCATATGGCCTATGTGTCTTATGGTTTAATTGTGAGAATTAAGTTCATATTATTTGTTGGAATTTTAACATTAAAGTCGATATCGTAATGGATCGATTTCGATTGAAATTGTTAATATTTGAGGTGTTTATTGTCTCTCTTCCGTTGCCTAATTATGTTTAATACATTCCTTTTGTGTTGAAAAAGCATTTGCAGTTTTTTTATACATAACGCAGCTATATAACTGCTGCAGTCTTGGGCTCTTTTGAATTTGAAAAAGAAACGCAACAATGCATATAAAAGGGAGCAGTTTCTTTTCTAATGATATAACTGCAATATAACAGTCCATAAAACACACTGGTCGTTCTTTCCATCAAGAAAAAACAGTAACAAAAAAAGAGAAAGGCAAAGGTAGGAAAAGAATCATTAGCAGTGACAAGACTGAATCAACATGGAATCCGGTTAGTGGTTCATATCCAATTATATATAATAATTAATGCTTGAATTGTGTTAAGTTTAAGATCTTGTTAATTTATTCTCTATTTTGGAATGATTTCATTAATGAAAATAAGAGAAAGCAAAGATTTCATTAATGGAAATCGAAAACAGAATTTTGGCTATCAATTATTTCATCAATGGAAATCAGAAACATCAAAGATTTCATTGATGGAAATCAAAACAGAATTAAAGGCTAACAATTGGTATCAGAGCAGTTTAGACTTGACATAATTTTCCAATTCAGATTTCTTTCTTTCTTTTAATATGTCAATAATAACAGTAGAATCCCCTTTAATGATGCAAGCCTGTATATAAAACAAAACGTAGGTTCATTTTATATATAAATATATTTAAGTCTGGTGTGCCATATATTTAAAGTATTTAATCAATGGATTGAATTGCCTGTTGTTTGATGGAATTGACTTTAACATGTTCAAATTTCCTTTGTTCACACCAGTTAGTTAAATATGTAAATATATATATATTTTTACACTTGAAATCGACATCAATGGGAATAACGACTGAAACGGCAGAATCATTTAATTTAAGTTGTATTGATTGTGATGATGAGTTAAATTATTCATGCCATTAAAGGCTGTTAATCAGTCTATTGATTCATCCACAGTATAGTGTGAATTCATTTTCTGTTTCTTGTAACTTAGTCACCAAAGTGGCCTAGTCATATTGAAATACAGAAATTTGAATTGAGTAAATATATTTAGTGTTGGAACATGAATGAGCATGAGTAAGAGAAATTTGGGAAAAAGAAGAGTTAGTAATTTATTGTTCAACATCATTAAAATGTAGGGACAATAGTTGCTACTTGGGCTAGTGCGTTAAATGAGAATTGTTTACTCAGAATATGAAAGGCATGCCTGTTCAGTCCGGAATTCGAAAGGCATGGTTGTTCAAATTACAACCATTGGAATTCTAAGCACATGCACATTAATAACCGAGTGGTTAAAGGGTCGCAACCTTTCCACTTCAGCGGTTACTAATACATACGAATAGGCACTCCTCCTGCCTATAAATTCACTACACAAAACAAGACAGAACATACCCTTGGATCTGCTTGCATTGCTTCTTCTTCAACGTAATTTCTCCGATCTAGTTTCTATAACTTTTTCAGTTCGTCAGGGCTCTGTTTGCTGGCACTACGCTACAGAGTTGGTCCGTTTTATCCTGGGAAACAAATTGCAACAACGTCTTTTGGTGCATACGACGGCAATATTGTTTCAAGGAAACAGAAACATCTCTGGACTCGGACATTACTTTCTTCTTCTTTTCTATTGAAGACGGTTCTGTACTGCTTCAATTTGTTGTACAATCGGTTGCGCTTTCTGTGGTTACTATGAACACAGTTTGACGTGACAATTGTTGAATAAATTAGTAACATTGAATTTGTTACAATTATTGAACAACATTGTTTGTTGTTATCGTTTAATTTGCAATACAATAATGTATTGACAAAAGATTTAACTTTGTAATACAATCATGTATTGATAAAGAAAATTTTCTAATAATCTTGAAACAATATTTTACTTGTTTGAACGTATGCTAATTTGATGGATTATAAACATATCTTATCTTCATAAATTTGCTATACACTCAGGTATGCTTTGCTGTTGATTCAGTTATTTTCGAGTTTCATGTTCAGATTTAAAAACATTGTGTTTCCTACAAGTGGTATCAAAGCCACTCTTGGTTAATTCTATTGAGGAATCTTTGTTTTTATTTAAGACATGAATTATTGAAACATTTGAATCTTAAGATATGTTGAATTTGTTTGGATTTTACTGATATTCTTAAAATTCATTTTTCTTCTTCTCTGATTCAGTTGCTGCAAACATCTTCAAGTTTTAAATGATTCATTTATATTATTAAATGATTCATTTATATTATTAAATGATCCATTTATATTATATCAATCGCAATACCATTTAAAGGTCATACATATATATTGTCAGTCTTTTCCTCTTCTGAAATTGGAAACTTGTGTGAATTAAATATGAAATTCGTATGTTGGTAACTGACATTTGACTATTCATATTCAAAATGATTTGTGTTTTAAAAGTATATTTAATGAATCATTTGGCTTGTAACGCATAACATGTTTCAGCATATTCCTATCTTAGTGTGAATTGTATGAATTATAGTATGAAATTGCTTTTTTTGGCTTGCTTTCCAAGGTTTGACTTTTCAATATTGCCATGTAGTTGCAATTTTTTTTTAGTAATGTTAGCATTTGATGTGTTTAAACAATACAAAATGGAAGTTGCGAACCAACTTAATAAGAAAATGAAAAGCAAAATGGAAAGAGAGGAAAGCAAACAAAAGTCCCACATTATGAAATATGAGTACCCACCTCTCTATATGCTTATATAAATAAAGGGGAAGGGGACTTGTAAACAGGTGTGGCTAAGCCAAGACACAATATTATATTGATGTCAAATTGGGCCTAGTTCCTTGGGATTCTTGGAGTCCGTGACACAATATTTTATTGATGTCAATTTGGGGCTTGTTAGATAACTTTTGGGGAGAAGCTATTCTTTTGGGAAATCATATTTTAAATAAAATCCCGAAAGAAAACTTCAAAGTCTCCTCATGAACTTTGAAAAAAAAATTAGACCACCATCCTACAAATAGCTAAAAGTGTGGGGGTGTCTTGCCAAAGTAGAGGTACCAAAACTAAAGAAGTTAAAAATTGGACCAAAACAATTGATTGTGTATTCATTGGATATGCACAAAACAGTGTCGCATATCAATTTTTTGGTACATAAATCTGAAATTAATGATATTCATGGAAATACCATCATGAAATTATCAATTTCCCTTGAAACATGGTACTGAAAATCATGCACCTAAGAGACCAAAGGAAAATGAAGTTCCTTACTCTATTGAGGTTGCTGAACAGAATAACACTCAGCAAAGTAGTGTTGAGCAGCAAGTGGAGGAACCTAAGAAAAAAAAAAGGTCAAGGACCTTAATCCAATGACATACAAACAAGATGTATCCTCCTGTGATGTCCCTCATTGAAAGAGGCGATTAACAATAAGATTGAATCCATTATGTCCAATCATACATGAGAATTGGTTGATTTACCTCAAGGGTGCAATACCTTAGGTAATAAAAGAAAAAAAAAAGAAAAAAAAAATTGAAACCTTATGGTTTAACGGACTAAGTACAAAACGGCAAATGCCGATGAACAAACTTTTATGGGGCATTCATCTACTTCAAAGGTGGAAGGCAAAGGAAAAGTTGTGTTGAAACTGACTTCTACAAAGGAACTAATGATTCCATGATCATCACTGAGCAAGCATGGTTTCAAATTAATATTTGAAGATGATAAATTTGTACTTTCCAAGAACGGGGTGCATGTTAGAAGAGTATATAGGTGTGATGCTTTGCTTAAAGCAAATGTAACCATTATTCTACCACACACTGATATAAATAAAAGTGAATCTTTTGCCTATATTGTTGAATCTTCTAACATATGGCATTATAGATTAGAGCATGTAAACTTTGATACATTGCAAAAAATTATTAATCTAGAATTTACACCAAAACGCATTCCAACTATAAATGTCAAGAACCTCGTTTCATCATGTTGAACGAGGGACCGAACCTCTAGACTTAACACATACTGAATTATGCGAATTGAAAATGTGTCAAACTAGAGGTGGAAAAATATATTTTATTACATTCATTGACGAATGTACTAGATATTGTCATGTATATCTCCTTAGAAACAAGGATAACGTCAATAAGAATGCTTACTGCAATTGCATCGTTACATGACTTAGAAATACATCAAATGGATGTTAAAACTGCACCTTTGAATGGTGAATTAGAGGAAAAAAACTATATGAAACAACGTGAAGGATTTCTGAGCTTAGAAAATGAGAATAAAGTTTGCAAACTGGTAAAATCACTTTATGGTCTTAAGAAAGCTCCAAAACAGTGGCATGAGAAGTTTGATAAAACCATGTTAGCAAATGGATTCACGATAAATGAATCAGACAAATGTGTGTACATAAAACACACACATATAGAATATGTCATTGTTTGTCTCTATGTTGGTGACATGTTGGATATGTTATCTCTAAGAATACCATAGGGAAATACATTATCCCAATCGCATTACATCACCAAAATACTTGAAAAATTCAAGCAATATAACATAACTATTGCAAAATCACCAGTAGATATGAACCAAAATTAGGTAAAAAAAAAAAAACACTGGTGATGGTATTTACCAATTGGAATACTCTCGTATACTAGGAAGTATCATGTATGTTATGAACTGTACTAGGCCTGATATCGCATATGCTGTAAGCAAACTAAGTAGATTTACCAGCAATCCTGGTAAACATCATTGGAGAGAGATAATCAGAGTTCTAGGATATCTAAAGTATACACAGAGTTATGGTCTATACTATACAAACTATCCTTCAATAGTGGAAGGATACAGTGATGCAAATTGGATCACTGGATCAAATGATACAAAGTCTACAAGTGGATACGTGTTCACATTAGGAAATGGAGCAATTTCATGGAAATCATCCAAAAAGACTTGTATCGCTAGATCTACGATGGAATCAGAGTTTATTGCACTAGATAAGACTGCAGAAGAAGCAGAATGGATTCAAAGCTTCTTGGAAGACATTCCTAATTGGAGCAAACCTATGCCACCAATATGTATACATTGTGATAGTCAATCATCTATTGGAAGAGCTAATAGTACACTATACAATGGTAAATCTAGGCATATTCGTCGTAGACATAAAACGATAAGACAACTTCTCTCTAATGGGGTTATCACAATAGATTACATTCGATCTAAAGATAACTTAGCGGATCCACTTACAAAAGGCTTGCCAAGAGAGAAAGTTCAAACCTTATCGAAGGGAATGGGGCTAAGGCCTATAGACTAAAGGTTTTTCTAAAATGGAAACCCCACCTAGTTGACTGGAGATCCCAAGATCTAGGTTCAAAGGGACAACGAAGTTTTAGAGAAACTTGATGGCACTGTTATACACAAACCATTCCTATGATAAGTCAGTGCATTATATGTTGAATAAGGATAAGTATTAGTACTTTTAATGATGTCTGTATTTGAGGAATTAGAGAATACCCTTTACAGAATCACCTACGTAAGTGCGAAGGTGCCGCTTCAAAGAGAATTATGAGGTCAAATTCTCTAAGCACTTATGAGACCAGGCAGGTGTTCAAGGCAAAAAGGAACACATATAGAGAACGAAGGGTTATAAGAAACATTTATCATGTGTTATCTACTTTGGAATTACACAAAAGGCTTACAGTTCAAGGACAACCTATGTCTACTGATTCGCCTGTGATTCAAATAGGTAATTACTAGGAAAGTTCAAGGCCCATGAGCTACTTTAACCGATGCGATAAATGGTTCGCGAAAACTAAGATCAACTGCTCATTCATATGGGGGATTGTTGGAATATGAATGAGCATGAGTAAGAGAAATTTGGGAAAAAGAAGAGTTAGCAATTTATTGTTCAACATCATTAAAATGTAGGGACAATAGTTGCTACTTGGGCTAGTGCGTTAAATTAGAATTGTTTACTCAGAATATGAAAGGCATGCCTGTTCAGTCCGGAATTCGAAAGGCATGGTTGTTCAAATTACAACCATTGGAATTCTGAGCACATGCACATTAATAACCGAGTGGTTAAAGGGTCGCAACCTTTCCACTTCAGCGGTTACTAATACATACGAATAGGCACTCCTCCTGCCTATAAATTCACTACACAAAACAAGACAGAACATACCCTTGGATCTGCTTGCATTGCTTCTTCTTCAACGTAATTTCTCCGATCTAGTTTCTATAAATTTTTCAGTTCGTCAGGGCTCTGTTTGCTGGCACTACGCTACAGAGTTGGTCCGTTTTATCCTGGGAAACAAATTGCAACAACGTCTTTTGGTGCATACGACGGCAATATTGTTTCAAGGAAACAGAAACATCTCTGGACTCGGACATTACTTTCTTCTTCTTTTCTATTGAAGACGGTTCTGTACTGCTTCAATTTGTTGTACAATTGGTTGCGCTTTCTGTGGTTACTATGAACACAGTTTGACGTGACAATTGTTGAATAAATTAGTAACATTGAATTTGTTACAATTATTGAACAACATTGTTTGTTGTTACCGTTTAATTTGCAATACAATAATGTATTGACAAAAGATTTAACTTTGTAATACAATCATGTATTGATAAAGAAAATTTTCTAACATTTAGTTGTTCATTACAATAAGATGATAAAAATAAGAGAAAGCAAAGATTTCATTAATGGAAATCGAAAACAGAATTTTGGCTATCAATTATTTCATCAATGGAAATCAGAAACATCAAAGATTTCATTGATGGAAATCAAAACAGAATTAAAGGCTAACAATTGGTATCAGAGCAGTTTAGACTTGACATAATTTTCCAATTCAAATTTATTGCTTTCTTTTAATCTGTTAATAATAACAGTAGAATCCCCTTTAATGATGCAAGTCTGTATATAAAATAAAACGTAGGTTCATTTTAAATATAAATATATTTAAGTCTGATGTGCCATACATGTTAAAGTATTTAATCAATGAATTGAATTGCCTAAAGTTTGATGAAATTGACTTTAACATGTTCAAATTTCCCTTGTTCACACCAGTTAGATATATATATATATATATATATATATATATAAATATATATATTTTTACACTTGAAATCGACATCAATGGGAATAACGACTGAAACGGTAGAATTATTTAATTCAAATTGTATTGATTGTAATGATGAGTTAAATTATTCATTCCATTAAAGGCTGTTAATCAGTCTATTGATTCATTTACAGTATAGTGTGAATTCATTTTCTGTTTCTTGTGTAACTTAGTCACCAAAGTGGCCTAGTCATATTGAAATACATAAATTTGAGTTGAGTATATATATTTAGTTGTTCATTACAAATTAGATGATATTAGATGACATTAAAAGTTTAATTGAACAATTGATTTTACTGATTATATTCTAGGAGATCACCCAAAGGTGAATCATTGAATACAAACAATAATATTAAAAGGGACTAGTCATTATACATAGGTTGTACAGTGTATGTATATCCAAAGATTGCATATTTATTTAACATAGGTATATTATGATTGTCTGTTAAAGCATATATAGATTTTAGCATCAATGAATGTTTGTATTTAAGTATTACCCAAAGGTTACTTGAATGCATGTTTTAAGTTAATATAATAGTTATAATCTGTATCAAGTTCTCAAAGCACTAATAGACAAGAATTTATAAAGGGGATTGTTAAAAGGACTCCATTTTTTGTTACGGGGAGGGGGGGGGGGGGCAATTTTCTATTTTTAGATGAATTGTTAAGAGGGGGGGGGGACAAAATAAGTTAGCCCCTCTTAACCATATAATTAAAAATTCCAGTACTATCCCTATAATCCTCTTATACCTGCACATATACATACACAAAAACTCACACCAACATTACCTATATACATACAAATACATAACACATAAGCCTCCTAACAGAGCATAACTAATGCTTACCTGCACATAATTATATAAATTTAAACACTTAAGCATCAGACCACACTTGGATGAATTCAAACACTTAAGCATAAGCCAGACACTTATTAACAATTCTTAGTCTAATAAGATACATGAATAATTAACTCTGCAAATTACAAAATAAATTTAGAAACAATATACAGTGACCTTCTATAATTCAACCAAAAAGGAAAATAAAAAGAAATAACAATCAGACGAAGATCCACCTCTTTCAACTCCCCTGATTAAAATAAAGTTCATATAATCTCAGTATTCTAGTTTAAATCATGTATTTATCACTCATATATATAAGTAAATAAAAATAAATAAAAATCGATAATTACAGTTGCATACGCCTTCTATTTGGTGATGATATAAATAACGTAGATGATTCCTGCAGTCAAGTATCCAAAGACAGTCGGTATTAAACATATCCAAAACTCAGCCTGGAATTATGACAAGTAATTAACAAATTAAATTATAGTTAATCACTGCATGTCTAATTAATTAAGGTTACGAGGGGCAGTTTAGTCCATGCTTCTTTTAAAATAAAAAAACAAAACCCTCCCTTAACAATTATTTTTTAAGGTGGAGTCCCCTTATAAATGTCCTCCCCTTAACCAAAAGTGGAGTCCCTTTAACAATTCACTTTATAAATGTTTGCAGCTTCATTTAATATGTTTGCAACCGCTAACCCTGTCCTAAAGTTTAGTGGGCTTAACTACGATGAATGGTCTGAATAGATCTGGTTTACATTTGTATAATGGCATTGGACCTTGCAATATTAACATAGGAACTGCAGCCATTACATATGGTAGCTCCGAGAGTGCAAAGTCTCGTTATGAGGCATGGGAGCGATCTAATAGGTTGAGTTTAAACCTCATGAGGATGACAATGGCTGAAAGTATTAATCCATCTATGCCTAAGATAGAGAATGCAAGGGATTTTATGCGTATGATTAAGGAGTGTTCACAATCGGATTTGACGGACAATTCAATTGTAGGAAGCCTCATGTGTCAACTAACTACGAAGAAGTTTGACTGGTTTCAACCCATCCATGATCATGCAACACATATATCTAACTTGGCAGCAAATTTAAAGACCATGGGAATGGAAGTTAATGAAGCATTCTTGGTTTGATTCATCACTAACTCTCTACCTTTCAATTTTGGTTAGTTCCCAGTTAAGTACAACACCATTAAGGATAAATAGAACTTTCAGGACTTGAAGGTCATGTTGGTTCAGGAGGGAGGGAGATTAAAGAAGATAAAGGATCATGCAATTCATCTCATAGGTCATGATGGTGCCGGCAGCAGTAAAGGAAAACCAAGTAAGAAGGACAAGAAGAAGGACAAAGCATCCATAAAAGGACCTGAAGGTCAAATCCGGAAGGAGAAGCAAAAGTGTTTCTCATGCAAGAAAATGGAGCATTTCAAGAAAGATTGTCCAAAAAGGAAGACTTGGTTCAAAAAGAAAGGTACACATTATAGTTTGGTTTACTTTGAATCAAACCTTATAGAAGTTCCTAATAATACCTGGTGGTTAGATTCTGATGCCACTACTCATGTATCTCACATTAAATAGGGATTCCGTTCGATCCAGCCCATAAAAGGAGCTGAACAGTACTTGTTCATGGGAAACAGGATGAAGGCACAAATTGAAGGCATTGGGACTTATAGATTGTATTTTGACACTGGTTGTCATATAGATCTTGAAGGATGTCTTTATGTACCTGAGTGTGCTAGATGTCTTGTTTCTATGAATAAATTGGATAATTTAGGTTTTTATGTAAAGTTTGAACATGGTGGTTTTTCATTGTATCGAAATAATTATTATTATGGTTGTGATACTTTGATTGATTCACTTTATAGGTTCAATTTTGATGTTAAGTTTTCTGAATCTTTGATTAGTGTTGAAAATCAAGGCGCCAAGCGTAGTGCATCCAATGAATGTTCTGCTTTATTGTGGCATCAAATATTAGGTCACAATTCCCAGGAAAGAATAATGAGGTTGGTAAAGAATGGAATTCTTTCTCTATTGGATTTTAGTGACTTAGCTGTATGTGTAAACTCCAATAAAGACAAGAAGAATAAACGCACAGTAAAGTAGCCAACCATGAGAAGTAATCAACTACTTGAGTTAATCCACAACTATATATGTGGCCCTTTTGATGCTCCTTCATGGAGCGGTGAAAGATACTTTATCACCTTTATTGATGGTTACTCACGTTATGGATATGTAAATCTACAGCATGAAAAGACTCAATTTGTGAACGTCATAGAGGTGTTTATTAATGAAGTCGAAAGGCAGTTAGATAGAAAAATAAAGGTAGTGAGGTTTGATAGAGGTGGCGAGTTTTATGGAAAATTTAATGAAAGTGGACAATGTCCAGGTCATTTGCAAAGTTGCTTGAAAGTAGAGGCATTTGTGCGTAATATACAATGCCTGGTACACCTCAGCAGAATGGTGTAACTAAGAGGCAGAATCATACATTAATGGGTATGGTTAGGAGCATGTTAAGTAATTGTGCATTACCTCTTTCATTGTGGATGTATGCATTGAAGACTGCAACATATGTGCTGAACCGGGTTCCTAGCAAAGCAGTTCCTAAGACTCCTTATGAACTGTGGACACGAAGGAAACCTAGTTTACGGCACCTTCGAGTTTGGGGGTACCAAGCAGAAGTAAGGTTGTATAATCCACATGAAAAGAAACTTGATCATAGGACAGTCAGTGGCTCTTTCATTGGCTAAACTAAAAAGTCAAAAGGGTATATATTTTATTGTCTTAACCATAGTACGAGAATAGTAGAGACGGGAAATGCTAGATTCATTGAAAATGGTCAAACTAGCGGGAGTGGTGAATCACGAAAACTGGACATTCAAGAGATTCAGGTCGAACTTCTTCACCTGTTGTTTCTTCTAAAGTAGTTGTACCCATTGTTGCTTCACAATCGAATTATACAATAGAACAACATGATGATGTTCAAATCCCACAAATTGAAGTTATGGTTGATGAACCGGTCATAATTCAAGAAGAACATCATGAACCATGTAAATATTTAAGGCGATCTATAAGGGAAAGAAGATCCGCTATATCAGATGATTATGTGGTTTATGCTGTTGGAAGTGAATATGATTTAAGCCTTGATGAAGACCAGATCTCATTTAATAAAGCCATAGAAAGTGATAATTATGAAAAATGATTGACTGCCATGAAAGAAGAAATCAAGTCAATGGGTGATAACAAGGTCTGGGACTTAGTGAAGTTACCTAAGCATTCTAAAACAGATGGGTCTAAATGGGTCTTTAAGACTAAACGTGACTCAAAGGGCAACATTGAAAGATATAAAGCTAGACTTGTTGCTAAGGTTTCACCCAACAAAATGGCATTGACTATAAAGAGACCTTTGCTCCAGTATCTAAGAAGGATTCTTTAAGAATTGTTTGGCTTTGGTGGCTCATTATGATCTTGAGCTCCACTAAGTGGATGTGAAAACCGCCTTTCTGAATGGTGAGCTTGAGGAAGAAGTATATATGGACCAACCTGGAGGATTTGTGGTCATTGGGAATGAAAACAAGGTGTGTAAGTTGAAAAAGTCAATATATGGACTAAAACAAGCTTCCAGACAGTGGCACTTAAAGTTTAATGATATCATTATGTCATATGGTTTAGTAGAGATAATCGTTGATCGGTGTATCTACATTAAAGTTAGTGGGAGCAAGTTTGTGATTTTAGTCTTATATGTTGATGACATTTTGCTTGCTGCAAATGACATATGCATGTTATGTGTGATGTTAAGAAGTATCTCCCTAATAACTTCGAAATGAAGGATATGGGTGAAGCATCCTATGTGATCGGAATAGAAATAATACGAAATAGATCACAAGGATGGCTAGCGTTGTCTCAAAAAGGTTATATCAATAAGGTGTTAGAGAAATACAGAATGGATAAATGCTCCGCATGAATAGTTCCTATACAGAAAGGGGACAAGTTCAGCAATAACAATGTCCCAAGAATGATTTGAAACGGAAAGAAATGGAAAGAATCCCATATGCATCAGTGGTAAGAAGTTTGAACTATGTTCAAACATGGACTCGATCAGATATCAGCTTTGCTGTAGGTACGTTATATAGGTCGATATCAAAGCAATCCTGGATTGGACCAATGGAAAGCTGCAAACAAAGTTCTCAAATATTTGCAAGGCACCAAAGAGAACATGCTTATATATAGGAGATCTAATCATCTAGAAGTCATTGGATATTCAGATTTAGATTATGCCGGATGCAAAGATAGTAGAAAATCAACATTTGGTTATTTGTTTCTATTAGCACCGAAGGGGCTGTATCATGGAAGAGTGCAAAACAGTCTGTCATTGCTACTTCCACTATGGAGGCCAAATTTGTGGCATGCTTTGATGCTACTATTCAAGTATTGTGGATGTGGAATTTTATTTCGGGACTTGGGATTGTCGATAGCATAGCCAGACGTTTAAGAATTTATTGTGATAATTCCATAGTCGTTTTCTTTTCGAAGAATGACCAGTATTCTAACGGTGCTAAACACAGGAAGTTGAAGTACTTCTCAGTCAAAGAGGAGGTGTAGAAACGTAGAGTGTCTTTTGAGCATATTAGAACAGATGTGATGGTAGCGGATCCGTTGACTTGGGACTATCACCCAAGGCATTTATTGGCCATGTAGAGCGCATGGGTATTATAGATAATGCCTTGCTATTTTAATTATGATACACTCATTATGTTTGTGACACTATGAATTCAATTATAGTTACATTTCTGTTTTATTGAACATGTTATTATTACAGTATGTGTGTGCACTTATGGTTATTAGATGACATGTGATTATTTTGAGAATTATGATATTTCTTAATTTGGAATTGAAATTGAGTTTGTATTGATTGATTTGTGATACATGGTAGGGATCATGTCGCTTAAATAACATAGAAACCGCCATGATCCAATCAGTTCTAATTCGATTAATGATCATTTGAACTTGAAATAAAAATATGCATTAAAGTTATTGAATCACCAATTAGACACAAAAGTCAAGTGGGAGAATGTAAGAATATTTCGATGTTCATGTGGCCTATGTGTCTTATGGTTTAATTGTGAGAATTAAGTTCATATTATGTATTGGAATTTTAACATTAAAGTCGATATTGTGATGGATCGGTTTCGTTTGAAGTTGTTAAAATTTGGGGTGTTTATTGTCCCTCTTCCCTTACCTAATTATGTCTAATATATTCCTTTTATGTTGAAATAGCATTTACAGTTTTTTATGCATAATGCAATTATATAACTGATGCAGTCTTGGACTCTTTTGAATTTGAAAAAGAAACACAACAATGCATAAAAAAGGGAGTAGTTTCTTTTCTCATCACATAACTGCAATATTACAGTCCATAAAACATACTGGCCGTTCTTTCCATCAAGAAAAAAAAAATAGAAAGGCAAAGGGAGGAAAAGAATCATTAGCAGTGACAAGACTGATATCAACATGGAATCCGGTTAGTGATTCATATCCAAGTATATATAATAATTAATGCTTGAATTGTGTTAAGTTTAAGATCTTGTTAATTTATTTTCTGTTTTGGAATGATTTCATTTATGAAAATAAGAAACAACAAAGATTTCATTACTGGAAATCGGAAACAGAATTTTGGCTATCAATTATTTCATCAATAGAAATCAGAAACATCAAAGATTTCATTGATGGAAATCAAAACAGAATTAAAGGCTAACATCAAGTACGTTGAGGCCCTTCAATCATAGAAGCATGTGCAACTAAGCAATTCCTTGGCTTTGCTGTAGTTAAGTTCCTGTATCTTTAGAACATTCAAGCTATTTTAATCGTGTACATGTACAACAGCTCACATATATGTATCTCACCCTGTTTCTTCAGAGTCAATCCTGCGTATTCAGATGTCAAGGATGCGGACTTCTCAAGTTAACGTTGTGCACGCTCTGGTCTTAACTCATGCATGGCATGTCATGCATATTCATCTAAGTATGCCCATTTGTTTCAGTATGATGTCATTTTTACTACAGAGATTGTCTTCTGCTGACTTACCGAAGAACGCAACATATATCAAAATAACAAAGCGAGTAATAGACTTATCTAAATCTTACCCGAACCATAAGCCCGGAGACCAAAGATTATGATAGCACGAGGCCGTCTATTATTCAAGCCCGTATATCTCTTGTTTTTCTGTACTTATAAATAGCAGCGTATGAAAGCAGAGAATGTATCAACTATCAATTTGTGTAATAATCATATTCTTCATCAATAAAGATTTATTTTACTCTTCACAGTTCATTTTTGTTATCCGAAATCGAAACCAGTTGATAGAAATATTCTCGAAACTTTAATTTGGCATCAGAGCCGAATTGCTTAACATCAATTCTTTCGAAAACTGATCAAGATTAATTTTATTCATTAGAAAGGTTTCATTACCTAAGTTAAATTCCCATCAGATTTAATTCTGATCATTTTTTAGAGAGAATTAAATCAAGTTATTAAGTGCCTCGCTAGCATTCAGAAAATTCAGCTGCAACATCAACTCAACAGAATTCTCATTGTTACAACAATTCAGCAACCAAAATCTCAATCAAGAAAATCAAGAAACCACTAAAATCAAATAAGTGCCCCACTAGAAAACTTTGCAACAAATTTTCTTTATCACTAAAATTTTCAGATTGCAACATACCTAATTTTGTGATTTTTGTCTCTACTTGATCAAAATCTAGTGCAATTTCTGCATCTTCCTGTAATCCTAACTCTCTTGATCTATTTTTCATCTGAATCAGTTGTAAACTTGTAATCATAGATGATCAAAACAACATCAATTTTGTCTGACGATATATTTGAAACTCTCAATCCAACCAATTCCTCCGTATAGCAGTTAATGAAGACTATTATTAGCCCATAATGCCAACATATTACTATGCATTTAGAAAAAAGACAACTATCTTCTTTGAAAGCTTCAAGTCGAAACTGCAATAGGAGGGTTTGGATTAGAACGATATATTCTTGAAACTATACCAATACCATAAAAATTTATCATTGACAAAGATAATAGAACAATTGCTAATGATGATTATATAAAATATCATAAACAAGTTAGATTGATAAGTTCTATGCTATTATTATCTATAAGTGTCAACTTATTATCACAAGTGATTGGCTGCAATGGGTCAAATGAAACATGCACAACAGTTGAGAAGACATTCAGCAATCAACCATCAGCCATTAGCCGAAGTTTTATATTACAAGCGGTAACTTCAAAATATTCGAATGGACAACTCAACAATGAAAGGGTATCTCTCAAAAGTCAAAACGCTTTGCGCTTTACTAAGAGTGTGTTCTTTGCAAACAGAAGCGGAGAATTTGAGCGGAGTATTATAGCGGAGAATTGTAGCTAGCGGACTATGCGTTTGGCAGTTTAAGCGGAGTATTTAAGCGGAGTATTTGAGCGGAGCATTTTAGTTATATTTTGTAATTTAATTAATTACCGAGTAAAACATAACATTATAATTATTGCAGAATAACACAGTTAACAAAACATAACAGTCCATTACATAAAACAGTACAGAAAGTGATACATTGCAGAAATACAAAACTGAAATAATAGTAGAAATCCTAAACGTTGCTTGGTCTGTTCTTGATCAGAAAGTACTTGTAGTCAGCAGAAAGTTGATCATGCTTTATCTCAAATGCCATCCATGGTATTGCATCGTCATTGTTTAAGAGGTTGAATATATCTGCCTTGTTGGGATCTGTAACTATGTGTAATGCTTCACATAAATTAAAATCTGCTCCTTCACTCAAACGTTTAACGCGTGCTATCATATCAGCTTGACTTAAAGAATTTCCTGTTGACCGTATACTATTTGCTGTCGGATTGTTTGGGGTCGGACTTTCCGTAGTTGTAGACTTTTGCACTTTTCGGGCATGGAAGTAATCGACGAGATCAGCAAACTTATTGTCCATTTCACCACGACGTTTTCTGAAACCTCCCTTTTTACCAGAGGTTGAACCAACATGTCGAGTTCGCTACTGAATGGGAGTTTCGGGCATGTTTGTTTGAGTGGCCGGTTCAGGAATGTTAAACTATATATGTAAATCTGATATTGTTTATATACAAACATGCATCTGATATTGCATATATTCTGCTTTATGTTGACGACATTATTCTTACAGCTTCTTCTGATATTCTACGTAAGCAGTTCATGGCTCTTTTAGGTTCGGAGTTTGCAATGAAAGATCTTGGCCCGTTGAGTTTCTTTCTAGGTATCGCGGTTACTCGCCATGTGAAAGGCTTATTCTTGTCTCAAAAACAATATGCTATAGAGATCATTGAGCGGGCAGGCATGTCTAATTGCAGCACTTGCCCCACTCCTGTTGACACCAAATCTAAACTCAGTGCTACTAACGGTGATCCATATGAAGATCCCACCAAGTATCGTCGTCTTGCAGGTGCTCTTCAATATCTTACTTTTACAAGACATGATATTTCTTATGCAGTGCAACAAGTGTGTCTCCACATGCATGATCCAAGGAATGAACATATGAATGCTCTCAAGCGCATTTTGCGCTACATTCAAGGTACTTTGTCTTATGGCCTCCATCTGTACAAGTCATCATTGGGCAAACTTATCTCATACACAGATGCTGATTGGGGTGGATGTCCAGATACCAGACGCTCCACGTCTGGTTATTGTGTCTTTTTTGGGGAAAATTTGATTTCTTGGTCCTCTAAACGTCAGCCTACCTTGTCTAGATCTAGTGCAGAAGCTGAATACAGAGGAGTTGCTAATGTTGTGTCTGATTCTTGTTGGATCAGGAATTTACTACTCGAACTACATTGTCCAATTGAAAAAGCTACTCTGGTCTACTGTGACAATGTGAGTTCAATTTATTTGTCAGGAAATCCAGTTCAACATCAATGCACTAAACATATTGAGATGGACATTCATTTTGTCCGTGAAAAGGTCGCTAGAGGCGAAGTTAGAGTGTTTCATGTTCCATCCCGTTGTCAAATTGCTGATATTTTTACAAAGGGCCTTCCACGTATATTATTCAAAGATTTTCGGGACAGTCTCAGCGTACGCGAACCTCCCGCTGCGACTGCGGGGGCGTGTTAAACTATATATGTAAATATATATTTTTGTACTCATATTGATCAATCAGGCTGTAATTATTTACCTAATTAGTATTCATATTGATCAATTAGGCTAGGCTTTAATTATTTGCCTAATATTGATCAATTAGGCTAGGCTTTAATTATTTGCCTAATATTGTTGTACTATCCTTGTACTATCTTATAATTTGTACTATCCTTGTAGTACAATTATCTCCCTATTTAAGGGTTGGTGATTAATGAAAAGGGCACGGATCATAATCTTTCAAGGAACCCAAGAATGATGTGTTGGTGAACTCAAATTGGGAATATTATTTTGCCCTTGGTCTTCTGTTTCATTGAGCTGATTGTGGAATTGCTCAAATGCCCATGGATTAGCATAATTTCCCAGCTCGGAGGGAGTAAACTGTTGTGTTTGCGCAGGTTGAGTAACAACAGGCGTATATGCTGACGTATACGCCGTCTGTCCAGTTGCATGTGTGCCTTGAAACAGTTTGTTGTAGCTCCCAATGCTCAAGCAGTGACTTTCTAAATTTCAGATTGGATGGCCCAAATTTCTATTTTAACTACATTAATTAATAACGGGTTTACTAACAAACAAAGGAGAAGTTTATCGCGAATACCTTTAAACGATCATCCCACCATTCATCAGAGCCTGAAACAGTTTGACGACTCCCAACCAACTCCAGTTTTGTTGTTCAAGCTTTCTTATTTAACTCATTCTCTTCGAAGACTATCATACTTGTGCCGAACTTTGTTTTCGTCGATCAAATCCAGATTTTCATCTGATCTTGTAACGTTGATTTCGACCGCTGCCGCATTAAGTTTTTCCGCTATCGCTTTGGTTACCCCTTTCTTGTTATTACCACATTTTCCATACGCAGCAACGGCGCATTTCAGCAATAGTCGGGTTGCTTCAGTGCTCCAATAGTGTTTTTGTTGTCGGTTAGCTATTTTTTGGTGAAGAGAGAAGAGTGTTTAGAGAAGTATAAGATGAATTTGGGGTAGATGGATGAATGGAGGGGGGTTAGATTTTATAGAGGAGGCGTGTTTGTTGCAACGGTTCAAAATGGAGCCGTTGGACACTGACGCGTCGGAAAGGAGGGTTAAATTTTATAGAGGAGGCGTGTTTGTTGCAACGGCTCAAAATGGAGCCGTTGGGCATGGACGCGTTGAACTCGTCCGACGCGTCAGTGCCCAACGGCTACAATTTGAGCCGTTGGGCAACCGGTCCTTAAAGGACCGTTATTAGACGGACGCGTCTGATGTGTCGGTACGCTATATAGACAAAATGTCAGCCCGAATGCTGAGGAGGATATTTATCCTTACAAAATGTCATCAAACATGTAGACAAAATGTCAACTGGAATGCGTGTATTGATTGGGGCGGGGACTGTGAGTTGGTAAAACCAAATTTATTTATTTAACCCAGCCAGGTAAAGTAGTAAAAGTAACTGCATGCTTTAACTGTATAATATAACAGTTCAAGACATGCATAGTTTTATTTGCATACCATGGTCTATCATTTTGGTTGGTTACCGATATATAGCTACTGGATTTAGCATACACAAAGCAATTTAGTGATACCTAGCTACGGGATTTCAGGATATATATTTCAGTTTGTAGGGTAAAACATCCTGTTACCGACAAATATACATCCATTCAATCTCGGCATTATGTAAAAAAAAAAAAAAAAAGGGGGAGCTACAGCATAAAAGAAACTTTATTCTTCCTGATCTCAGATTGAAATGGAACGGCAATATCCGTGTTATGGTTGGATGCAAAGGGAAAATTCGCTTTCGCTGTAGTCTGGTTTCTTATGTATGGTAATTGTGGAGTGCACAAACAGCCGTTACCATTCGGATGAAACCTAAAATATAAACCCAAGCAGAACTAAGTCTCAATGTCCTTTTTAATTCTGCTATTAGCCTATTATTATCATTCAGCATAAAACAACCAAATGTCTTTGCTTTACGACAGCCTTTTATTACCATACGGACATCTCACATCGTAACAGCCTTACACTACCACAACATTGCTATTACATAGTTATGGTTTTCATGCTTAAAGAGCGAAGTAACCATCAACGTTTATTCAGTATTTACTCAATAATGGTTGACAACTTATACAATTATAACAACAATGCCACAGTCAAGCTGTATTCCCACATACTTTTTCCTGCTAATACCACTACAGCCAATATAAATTTTCCAGTACACGTCTAATTATTTGAAAATCACACATGTTTGCTAAAATTCTAAGTAAAAGAACTTTTAAGTGAATAGTCTTTTAACTTAGAAGTGATAATTTAACCTAAGAACACCTAAAATATATATGTCGATGTGTCAGTGCCTTAGGAACTCATGTACTCAGCAAGATTCTGAACTAAGAACATGCATTTTCATGCAGTATAATCCATTTATTAGAGCTGTCTCAGACTCTCAAATCTGAATTGGCACAACATAGTTGAAACGCATATATTGCAACTTGCCAACATGTCAAGCATATTATTAGAGAGAAGGCCAGTAAGGTTGTCATTGAGCCTGACATTATAAAATGTATTTCGAAGTATAAAATTAAAACAAAACGTTGTTGAATAAAACCACAATTCTCACTATAACTTAAAAGCTGCTAAAAATCCCAAAAGATTTTTTTGTCAATTTGATCGAATTTTGGATCTAATGGTGTAATTCATGGGAGCACACATGTTCTAAGAGCATCTCCAACAGTTCGGGCTGTGGATTTTCGATTTTTCGCATCCCGAATTGTTGAAACTAAAGATTCCCCAACAATTTAGGGAACAAATATTTGTTCAACAAACTAATGCAGGCGTTTGTTGAACAAACACAAAAAGTTAAAAATAAATAAAGGTGGGCTTGCATATATTAAAACATTAAAAGTGGGGAAAGTGCTCGCATGTGTTGGGAGATGGACACAAGCATCTTTGAATTAGTGTGGTGCCAAGGGCACCTCAATATGTTCTTCCTAATACCGCAATTAAAAAAATAGAACTCATTAAATTTTATATGCTTCCTAATACCACATTAACTCTTCGTTCTATTCTCTCACTTAATTATTACCTGCCGAACTAATAACGTACTAAGCTAATCTGAAAACCCTAATCTCTCGTAATCGCTTCTTTGCATCTCTCGAGGGAAAATTCAAATTCCTACGGTAATCTCTCAATTGTTTGGTGATTTGAAAACCATAATCTCTCACTTCCTTTTCTAGTTTGCTTAATTCAAATTCGATGTACCAACAGCTGTCTTCTTCTCCGGCATTGCGGTGTCGAATTCGTTGGTCGATATAGATATAGGGTTTAGCTCGTTGATCGATTTTAGAAATGAGGACGAATGAATATCGACTGAAATAGAAATAGGGTAAAATAGTGTGGTAGCCCCTATTTTTTAAGTGTGGTATTAAGAAGAGTGTAATACTAATTGTTGTGCTATTTTTTAGTCGCGGTGTTAGGAAAAACATATTGGGTTGCCCTTAGCACCACACTCGAATTATATTACAAGTGACGGCATGTGCTGAGAAGGACTAAAATATTGTGTGGTCTGAAATTAATCACATGCGTTTGTTTAAGAAACGCCTGAAAACATGCCTTTGTTCAACAAACATCTGATTTTAGGCGTTTGTTCGTGAACAGATTGCAAAATCCAGAACTAATCCCCCGAAATCCGAACGAGCTGTTGTTTCTACATACTATTTGGACCGTTTAGGGTTTGGATTTTGAAAATTTCGAGATTCCAGCATCAGTTGGAGCTGCTCTAATTGTATGACCAGGATGTTTCCGGCACACTCCCTACCCTTAATTTCTGGGCCTGGAAGAATTATGGAACTTAAAATAGGACATACAACTTTCTCAGTTAGATGTTAATTTTTTTTATGAATAACAACTCTTCAAATTTACATTCCTATTTCTAAACAGTATGGCGGAGTAAACGAACAATTCAACAACACCTTCATCTATGACATTTTGGTGTGTGATCCATATACGATTTATGGCTGAAACAATAATTTTAAAATGATATTAGAAGGCAAACAGAATGATAATAAGATTAGTTCTAATTACTCAAAACATCGATGATCCAATTAGTGCAAACATTGAAGCACCTGAGCCCTAAATCGCTTCTTAGATATTGATTTATTTATTTTTTCTAATTTCTTTCATGTAGTTCTTTTAATTTTTTCTTTTTCTATGGTGCATTTAGTTCTTTAAATTCTTTTCTTCTATGGTGCTTAGTGTCATTCCGTCGAGTTATTTACTATTTTTTTTTTCACTTCATTTTTGTATAAAGTTTTGTGTTTTTTTACTATCTTGAAGAAGACCGACAATTTTATTGAATTCCAACGGGGTCATCGTCGGGATGGGTGCTATATGGTCGGGATTTTGAAGTGCCGGCCGTGATTTTGACCCTTGATTATAACATAAAACAGTTCCAACAACGCCTGTCCGAATAAAGTGGACAAACCTATTTGAATACTCATGTTTCTTGCTTATGCATAATCCATGTATACTCAGTAACCATGAGTTTCTCTAGCGATAATATGAATATTAGATGCTGATATAAAGCATGTTTATTACATGAAAACGGATTTCACTCTTCAAATTTAATATAGAAGCATACTTGATAAAATACATATAAATTCAAATGGCAACTAGTTAAATAGTGTGGAAATATGACCACACATACGTGCACAAACCCATTGTTCTAGGTTCACGTCACTGGGAAGAAAGGAAAAAATGGTCCAAAAACCAACAGCTACAATTTTTTTTGCATTAGTTCGGTTCAATATTGTTCTGTAAATTAAAAATCCAAATTTCTTATATAGTCAAATTAAATTGAAGTCAAGCTAAATAGCATGGTGACAGAACAAACAACCAGCCAGAAAAAAAAAAAAAAAATCTTATATTCATTCCATTCTAACCATCAACCCAAACTTAATCTAAACATAAAAAAAAAAAAGTTAAAAATAGAATTTCTGTTGCAGCTAAACAAACCCAATGGCTAAACCAAATATACAAATTGATTCACATACAAAAATACATGATTTTGGTTCAGACTGTTAGAAATTTTAGATTATATTACTAATAAAATTTATTATCTTACTTCTCATCAACAATACAAATGACCACATATATATAATAGACTACACAACTTTTCAAATAGACACAACACTAATGGACATGACTCTTGAAATGAACAGAATGACTCTTGATGAACAAACATGTTTCTTTAGCTTCGATAGATGCGACATTTAACTGAATATACATTCTTCTCTTTGGGTTTACTTTCCAACACAGATGTATCCCCTAAGCAGCGTTGGTCAACGGCGATGGCGGAAAAAATTGATCTCAATCAAGAAGCTACTTGTAATATTCCAACCTTTTTTAAACAACTACTTCTGGCAATGGATGTGGCTGCTTCATTCGTTTCCACTACATGTGCTGGGTGATCCAGAACTCCTGCATATTTAACCTTTTCTCTAGTTTGTGATTTCATTAACAAGCAGTATCATGCAGTTGTACTCATTGGCATGTCGCTCACAATCTTAGCGCAAGCCATATATTCTATTTGAACATATAGCCATTCTTCCTAATATTATTCTTGAATAATTATTGCCTGTAAGCATGTACATGACTTAAGCACGTTGAGGCCCTTCCATCACAGAAGCATGCATGCCTTACCTTTTCCGTATCCAGCATGATGTGCAACTAAGCAGTTCTTGGCTTTGCGGTAGTTGAGTTCCTATATATCTTAAGAACATTTAAGCTATTTTAATCGTGTGTGCATGCGTACAACAGCTCACGTATCTATATCTCACCCTATTTCTTCAGAGTCATCCTGAGCATTCCAATCCAATGATCCATGCATGCGGCAACTTCAGGAAGCTCAACTCCTGCTTATTCTAGATTTAGCATGCACCTGCTTACTTTCAGCCTATTCAAATATCAAGGATGCATGCGGACTTCTCAAGTTATAGTTTTTTTTTTTTTTTTTTTTTTTTTTTTTTTTGGCAAAACCGACCGGTTTTTATAGTGATCCGTTACACTTTTTATTATAACAACTAATAAAGTACAATGAAGTTCAGGTGGCTGTTGTTAGTAGTCAGCTAATTTCGGTTTTTAGGTGGACCGTCAACCACATTATCGCTTTCTCACGCAGGAGAAGACTTACATATGCTCAAGGCATAACATACATAGGAAATTACATGATAAATAACATTTTATTCAACTACATGCCATCCTGCATGTCAAAAAGTCTCTTCTTTCCGCTCTTACCCATTGTCAAAAACCGCATTCTTCAAGGCTCTCATCATACTCCTAGTGCCCGGAGACTTCCCAGTTTTGCTAATAGCAGATGAAGATGAAGTAGCAGCCGCCAAGTCAACTCCAACATCAGGTGGAGGTGCCTTGAAGCCAGGCGGTGATGGAATATTGTCATATGGACCACACGGCCTACTAAGATTATCTTTGTAATTTCTCATTATACTTGCTATGACTTGCCTCTTCCCTTCACATGCCTCTTCACTGAGATCGCCACTTTCAATTTCTGTTCTCATAGTTTCAGTCAGCTCAAGCATGGTTTTAGCCTTGCGTACCTTCTTTGCTTTCATCGAATCAGGCGGTGTTTTAACCTTAGACACATCAGGACTTTTGGAATGGTCATGCTGTTGTTCTGCAGGTAATGGGTCGCTAGTGTTTTCAATTCCATCATTTAGATTAGCACTTTGCACACATTGCTCCATCCGCTTATTAAGAAAGCCATCCAAGTTATCAACTATATGCTGAGTATCAACAGACAGTTTCGACTCTCTGTTACACTGTGAGTTGTCATTCTCATTCTCGAGAACGGTCACCAGGTTAGAATGGCTTGTAGAAGTTCGAACCAAAGACACACTGCTTCTTTCACCGTTGTGCTGATTGGCATAATTTATAACATTTTCAAGAAGTTTCTGCATCGGGTTTAGGTTGTCACCAACGTCGAGAGTCTTAGAAGAAGGACTCACAGGTTTAAGAAACCCCGGTCGGAAGTTGTATTCAGTTTTCGAAATTGGAAGGTTGACATCACCTGCATTAACAACATTAACTAATCCTGTATCTTCTCTGGTCATTGACTGCATATGATCTTCTGTTGCGCTCATGTCAAGACAATCATCACTCCTCTCAATCACTTCCTTAGAAGCTTCACATATTACACCGTCCTCAATCTCTAGCAAGATCGTCTGTGCTTCTTTAGCAGTACACTGATCTCCCAAAGAAGCAAAACTATTTCCAGTCTGGATAATTGCAGTATCGTTGTGTGCTACAGCTTTGCCTTTGGTAGCTTTCAACATACCCTTGTTAATATTAACACTGATCCATTCAGACTTCTTAGTTGCCGCCATTCCATCATTCAACTTTGCTTGATTGGGTCTACTGTAATTGCCACTTTGATTCTTGTTAAGGCTAACTACTTTTTCCACAGCCCGTTGCCCATTTCCAGAGGGGATTAACTCATGCATGTCATGTCATGCATATTGGGAATATTAGTAATCATGAGAATCATTTTTATTAGAGAAATTATCATCTGCCCACTACAACAAAATGACCTTATTATAACTGTATTTTTACAACTGTCACAAAAATTACAGTTGTAATAGGGGTTTTTAACAACTCTTTTTTTTCCAAAACTCGTAATAAACTTAATTTCAACAACTCTTTTATTTTGGCTGCTGTAATAGATATCTAATACAACATTTATTTTTTGACTGTTGTAATAAATTACTATATTTAACAACTTTTATTATTTATTATTAATATTTTTATTAAAATATAATAATTAATGTAAAAAATATAATTGATAATTATATTTTAATGTATAAGAAGTTTAAAAAAAGCTTAACTAAATTTTATAAATATTAAAATAAATTGGAAATTTTATAAAATATTCATAATTTCAAAAAAACTTCTTAGTTCCCACTTTTGCAAAAATTTAGCATTAAATTAACTTTTTATTTCTTACTATAAATGAACTTCAAGGACGATGTGAATATTTAAATGATATAACCGATGACCCATAATAACAAAATTCATTTAATTGCCTAGACTAGTTTACTAAACAAAGAAATTAGATTACAATTAAGAAAACAACAAAGATTTCTTGTCTAATATAAAAATATCTAATGGTTAACATAATAATTTCATTTGTTATACTCTATCATTTATTTATAATGTTCTATTTCCACTTATTGGCATTTTTCGCTAATCGTTCGAAATGGCATTTCAGGATACCAAAATAAAATCTATAACTCACTCCATAACATGACTTTTGGCTCCAAATCCAAAATTTTCCCCCAAAATCGAACTTTTTGGCTCCAACAATAATTTTTTTCCCTTCGCACAACCTTCTTTTTGCCTATGATTCGCTTCTCTTTTTCAGTTAATTTTCCAACTCCTCGAGATTTCAACGCTAACCCCAAGCCTAATCTCTACTTCAAAAAAATTCCAAATTCCTTTTTACTCCTCTTTCCATTTTCTTCTGCAGGATTTGGAATCGATCTCCTTCCAGAAGGATCTTACATATTAAGATGGAGAGAGCCTGGAAGAGCGGAGGCAGATTTTGGATGATTTGATGTGGAGACTGTTATACGAAACCTTTACATTTTTTTTACATATTATTTTCAAGCTTCGAGATCCCCATTGCGACTGACGTAAATAAAGAGATAATGGATTTTGTAGATCCGGCTACTCATCTACCAGCGCGTGTGGTTTAGTGAAGAAGATCTCCAAGCATATGCAGATCTTTATCAGATCTGGTTTCAAGCATATGCCAAAAGAAAAATCTGAAGATCACTCCTTTTCTACTCACAAAACAAAATAAAAATAAAAAGCTAGCCGCTCACAAAGAAGTAGGGAAAAAGTTACGCAATGGACCGAAACACTCCCATTCGCAAGCCACATACCTCTACCGCCAACCTTATGACGTGTTACGAGGTTCCCCCTTCCTCCACGGCTGCGGATTCTGCTTCTATGCCAAGGCGAAGAAAAAAACCAGCGAGTAGAATAAGTCCGGTGATCTTTAGGGGACATATAAGCGAGGAAGAAGCTGAAAATGTGCTCAAAAGCGCTGCTAAACCTTGCTCAGGATATAAGCTAAGAGAGATAAATGGAAATGGTATTTTTGTAGTTGATAGTGAAAACGGTGCATCTGAATCTATTGATGCAGCAAATTCTAGTAGCAAGAGCTTTACATATAAGCCAATGTTGTTGTAATACCCCACCTCCGCTAGGGTCACTCACAAAGGGAATGCACTAGTTTTGGTGGAGTATTATCTAGGTAAACATACACAGAGATATCACAAGGCAGAACATAAATAAAGCAGTGGTAGAAATTGAAAACCAAAATTTTATTACTTTCAAGAAAAGAGTCAAAACCCCATATATCCAAGGTACAAATTATTCCATTATATGAAGTTCCAGATAAAGAAACATAAACTTAAGATAACAAAAGTAAATTATTCCCCATAAATAGCAGAAGCAGCCATAGCATAGCTCAGGACCAAACCATACATGAGCTGTCAGAAAGCAAGCTAAATCCAAGCTAAGAGCAAGTGTTTCCTCCCTGAGAACCTGGAGTGGGGGGGGGGGGGGAAACGAAAGAAAAAGAGGCGAAATAAAAAGGGTCAGTCATAAGACTGGTAAGCCCTAGTGACTTTCAGTATAAACACTAGTAAAGGTAACATGACATGCGAAAATTGGAATTAAACATAAGGATGATAACAGGACTGATATGATAAACAAGATAGGTCAAGTCTAGCATCGCATATTCAAGATTCGCTTAACCAACTGTACTAGTATTCTAACCCATGTCAAGTATTAATCATGAAATGATCCCTTGGCCCAGTATCATGAAGTGACCCATTACGGGGTCCTACGGTACGATCTATTAATCGATCGGCTCCCTACAAGTTCTAGCTCGTCATGTGTCTGTGTCATACGGCCCTATCCTGAAATGTAGTCACCTGTGCTAGGTCCACCATAGGGTGTATCAAGCCCTATGGTGCCAACCACCGACACGAATCAAGCACGCACAGTGTAAACCTACGGGTGCCCAATGCCTGCTTTTTCAACTCCGGACTACGTGCACGACCATAGTCTGCCTGAACCTACAATAGCGCACCTACTTAGCCGTCGTTCTGGTCGCTTACGATCAGCCCAGTAATTGTACCCACCCTGCCTAGTCCCAGGGTATCGTGATACATCTAAGTGGGTTACTGCTGAAAAGGACCGCGTAACTAGGGTTTCTAATGGGTTAAGTGTTGTCATTCAAATTCGTGACTTAACCCTATCCAGATCATGTATCAAGTTGGTTAAGTGTGTTCGAGCGGTTCATGACTTAACCCTATCAAATCATCGTGTCAAGTTGGTTAAGTATATTCAAGTGGTTCATGAATTAACCCTATCATGTGGCATTAATTCATTAATGCACCCCAACCTCTCACATTAGACTAATTGTTGTGGTCACTGGATTTGTCGGGCGGTTCCGGGCAGATTTACACCACAACATAGTCTAACCTCGGGTTTTACGTGCGATATGACCAACTACCCACATTGGATCCTATTGTTTGCAGTCACTGGATTTGCCGGGCGGTTCCGGGAAGATTTACAATGCAAACTCAACCTAACATCGAGTTGGGCATTTTCAAGTTTATTTAAGTATCATACCCATGTTCAAGTTTTCAGGTCAAAATTCATGTCGAGTTTTCATGTCAGGTTTCATGTAAATTTCATGTAAATTTCATGTCAAGTTCTTGTCCATATATATATAGGTTCATGTTATAATAACATTCATGTTCAAAGCCAATTCATGTTTTTCCTAATCTACCCAAATCGTATTCCCATCGCACATAAACTCGAGTCGATACAAATAAATCTAGTTAGGGAATAACATAAGAAGGGACAGGTATAAGGTGGAAAAAGTGATTACTAGCATAGCATGGTATGACTTGAGATAAATGATTATAACATTACTGGCGTATGGAATATTGGCCTCAAACATAAAGATTCCAAATCTAGCAAAATAAGGTACTAGTCAAGATAACAGTTGACATAAGGTGATAGTATAGTCATGGTAACGGTTGACATAAGATGATAGTCATAAACTTGTGACTAATAGCAGATTGAACATTGTAGGCATGATAATATGAGGGGTTTTTCTTTTTGATTTACAACATGAATAGGCCCCAAATCAATGTCACAGTAATATACCCAAAAGTCAAGATCCAAGATGAACAAGAATGGATGTAAAACAGTCATCATACACATGTCCAATTTCAATTTACAACATATTCATATTGCATTTACAGTTTAAATCTAAAAGTAACTGGGGCTTACAGATCGTGGTTCGATATTTAGAAAAAGAAAGTTGTTGTTGAATCTTTATATGCTTAGTCAAGTCCTAACAGAAATCCCCAAATCAGCAATTCTCTTAACGTAGTTTCGACGCAGAAGAAGTAGTCACTTTCTCTAACTTTTCAACCAGGATTAGAGCAGCATAAGGTCAGAGAGAATTTTGTGTAGAGAGACTAGTGTTAGGGGCTTTTTATATAGGGCCAGGTCAACGAATGTAGACAGAAACGAGGCCAGAAACATCAAAGTGAATCCAGCTTCAAAAGTGGGTTCGGCCACCAGGTCGACCCCCAAGTCGACACCCAGGTCGACACTATGGTCGACCTGGTCCTGGGCAGGTCGACTCTATGGTCGACCACAGGTCGACCTGGTCCTGGGTGGGAAATTTCCTGAAACACCCCACCTCCGTTAGGGTCACTCTCAAAGGGAATGCCCTAATTTTGGTGGAGGTTTATAAGTACAAGTCACAGATATACAAGACAGATATAAGAACACATATTTGTAAACAGCGGAAGAACAACAAACTTTATTTCATAAAGTCAAATACGTGTTACAACAACATCCTTTCCAAAAACATAACATAACACTTTCATAATCTGTCTTGAGTACATTATTTAAAGAAGCATAAATAAAACATAGATAAACTGCAAAAGCCCCATAGTGGATTGTCCAAAGCCATAGTTCAAAACAGGAAAGTCCAAGCAATACATTTCTCTTCTTCAAGCTGGATGTTGAGGCTGGTCAAGCTGCTGTGTTCCCTCCCTGAGGACCTGAGGGGGGGGGGGGGGGAACGGAAGAAAGAAGACGAAAGAAAAGCAGAGTCAGACATAAAGCCTGAGTAAGTCTAGTACTATTTTGTCTATGAATAAAGAACTGGGTATGATAAGTATAAACAAGAAATGGGCATGCACTATAAACTTGGTTAAGTCGTCTAGGGTCGAATATACTATCGTGTCCCATGTTGATCTCTGAACCCATATAAACTAGTTTCCAACTGGCACCCCAAAATCAGGGTGACGTGATCCATTCTATGATGATCGGCTCCTACTCGCATAGTTACATGTGTCTTACGGCCCCCGATGTTGTAGTTACCTATGCTGGTCCCACCATGGGGTGTATCAAGTCCCATAGTGGCAACCCGACACAACCTTAGAGAGAACAGGTATGCTACTGGTGTCCAGTGCCTTATTTTTCTGCACCGGAGTGTGTGCACGCCCGCACTCCGTTAGAACCTACACTGCTACACCACCGCCGTCGATTTGACCTCTTACAATCAGCCCAGTAATCGTGCCCCACCCTGCCTAGTTTCAGGGTATCCTGATACACCTTTTTGGGTTACTGCTGAAAAGGGTCCCCCGTTACTAGGTTTTCTATCTCTAGCCAACATGCTAAGTTGGTTAAGTGTTTTCTAACCTAACCCCACAGTCCGTTTAGTTTAGCATGTTCCATTTTGATTAAGTCTTTAGTTCACTTAATCCTAACAATCCTGACTCAGCCTTAATTGTCTTATTAAGGCCCTGACCTCTCACATTAGACAGGTATTGTTGTGGCTGCCTGTTGCCGGTTGGTTCCGGGCAGTCTTACGCCACAACTCAGTCTAACCTCGGGTCCTTATTGGGCTCTATGTTTAACCTCCCACATTGGATAGGTATTGTTGTGACTACTGGACAGCCGGGCGGTTCCGGACAGATTTACATCACAACTCAATCCAACCTCGGGTTAAACACATCGTATTTTCTACATTTACATATCTTGTCATTCTTCTTTATTTCTTATATGTAAATATTTGCGGCCCATTATTAAGTTAATGGTGTAAAGGTTACACCAATCATGGGCCCAACCCATACTTGAACTTGGCCCCTTCTATTTTATATTTTCATTCATTAGTAATTTTAACCCAACGTTATTTTCCCCCGTTTTACACGTCCGTTTATATATATTGGGCTTAGCCTTTTAAAGCCCAATTTAGCCATGCGAAAAGGGGAGGCTTAAAGCGTGATTACACAAAGAGGGGAAGGTGAGCGTATGAACTTGCAATATGACGTTGGAAATACAAAATAGAAACTGGTGTACTTGCATAGTGGTAACATATACTTTGGTCATAAAACATAGGTGACATGAATCAAAGCATGTAAAATCACATAGTCATAACTACAACATGAACCTCTATTTTTATTTAGGCATAATGTCAAACATAAGCAAATCATGTTCATAAGACTACTACATGTTTACAAAAGTGTCTACTTTTGTGACTAATACAAAAGTATAATTAAATTTGTTCACCTAACCATGGCATAAATTTTTCTAACATAAGCATGGCATAAATATTTCCAATCATGAAATCATAATTCTTACTTTAGTCATGTAAACTTGCAAAAAGGGATTTTTAGTCTAATCCTAACTATGTACCACATATGTCATCATATAATTCTTGTAAACAAGATAGACTTAATCATGGATTTCAATTATGCCAAATATCATTCATAGCCTAGCCATATTCATAAGTTTGCAAATAGGTTTTCTAGTACAAAAGCATGGCTTAATACATGATGCCAAATTCTCAACATAATTTCATATGGATTATAATAACCAAACTTGTTTTAATTACTTACAAATTGATTTATGCACAAAAATATACATCATGATGGCATAGTAGCAAAAGCCCAAACTTGCATAAATTTCAACCAACTACATACATGTAGCTTCAACATAGATTACATAATTTGCGAATATTCCAAACGTATACTTGCATAGAACTACCGTATGTAGTTCTTTATAATGAATAACTTAATTTTGCACAAAGATGAATTACTTTATTATCCCAATTCAAGCATACAAATTAACACAGTTATTTATTCATACCAAAGTAATACTCTACTTACAATGGTTGCGGCGAATTCTCTAATTAAGAGATATGATTCCTTTGTTGAATTGATTGGCTTTAGGTTGCTTTAGGCTTTATAATTTTCTTCCTAATCCTCTCTCTAGTTGGCGGCTACTCTTAGTCGTTCCTCAGCAACATGGCGGCTATGTTCTTAATTTTGAATGAATAGATTAGGGTTTAGTCTAGGGTTGTTTATATAGAGGTTAGGAACTGATTAGGACCCTTGATGTTGCTTGGATTGATCATAGCCATTCATTAGATAGAGAGACCAATTAGAACCCGCCTCCTAGCCCTAATGACAAAGCAGTCCACAGAGAATCGGCCAAACACAGACCTGGCCAGCCAGGTTGGCTGGGCTCGACCAGGTCGACACCCCTGTCGACAGGGCTGTCGACAGCCCTGTCGACATGGGTAGCCCAGGTCGACAGCCCAGTCGACCTGGGTGGCCTAGGCGGGTGTTTATCCGCCCTGGCCCATTGGGCCTGATTTTTAATTATTTTATTCTGTTTGAATTTTAAATTTAATTCAAAACTTCCGAAGGCCATATCTTCTTCATACGGACTCCGTTTTTCGAAAACTCGGACTCTATTTCGCGTATTTTTCCGAGACGAACGTAATGGCGTATCCCGTTTCCCTTAGTTCTTTGATTTCAGATTAATTATACTTTAATTTGTTAATTTCACAGTTATAGAATTTGCGGGGTGTTACATTCTCCCCCACTTAAAAGGATTTCGTCCCCGAAATCTTCAAGTTTAGGAAAATGTATATCCTAACATCCAATCATCCATCTACTCATCCATCAAACATGAGCATCCATTGTCCTTAAAAGACTTCTAATGCTTCATGATCATATGCGAAGTGTGTGTGTACGTGTACTTATCTAATGCAAAATCAGGCGGTCTACTGATTCAGTTGACCTCCTTAATGCGAATTATGTAAGTGCCATGAATCCATTATGTATGCAAATTTTCCTATTCTTGATTCTACATGAGTGCACAATCATTCAATACAGATGCAACATCCATATGACAACACATTAAAGTTCAACCATATACGAATGCAAACATATATGCATATGCAATATGAAGTGACTGAGCCGATCTAAAACCTAGATTGTGTGTGTATATGCAACCACGAGCAACTACTAGCAATCACTTGCAACCACTTGCAACCATCATCCATAACATGTTTCAACTACATGTTTCCATCCAAAAAGATTCTACCTAAAAGATACGGTCGAGGAAATATACCTAAAAAGGTAGATAAAAGCGCAACTTAAGGAAAAAGGAAAGATCAAGGATGTACCCTTGAACAGAAAAGGGTAGGCCGTACGGATTCTAGCTTCAGTTTCCCAAGTCGCGTCTCCCTCGGCGTCGCTCCACTGAACTTTGACGAGCTTGACTTCACGGTTGCGTAGCTTCTTCACTTCCGTTCCTAAGATGCGGGTTGGAACTTTTCTTATGGTTGCTTCGCGTTCCACTTCGGCCTCTTCGAGGATATTTGGCTCTACCACTTCGGCTGACTCATGTAGACATTTTCGGAGATGTGAAACGTGAAAAACGTTGTGGACTCCAGCCAACTTCTCGGGTAGCTCTAATCTATAGGCCATTTTCCCAATTTTCTCGATAATAGGGAATGGCCCTACGAACCTTGGTGCTAGCTTTCCTGTGGTTCCAAAACGAACAACGTTCCTTAGCGGTGATACCTTGAGAAAAACTCTGTCTCCAACCTCAAATTCAAGGTCGGTCCTCCTCTTGTCGGCATAGGACTTTTGTCTGTCTTGGGCCGTCTTCATCCTTCTTCGTATTAAGTCTACTTTCTCTGAGGTCTCTCGGATCATATCTGGTCCAAGTATGAGCTTATCCGTGGACTCCCACCAACAAGTGGGCGATCGGCACGGTCTTCCATATAAAGCTTCGAAGGGCGCCATTCCGATGGTTGCTTGATAGCTGTTGTTGTAGGCAAATTCCACCAAAGGAAGGTGGTCTTCCCATGTCCCTCCGAAGTCAAGGACGCATAGTCTTAAAAGGTCTTCCAAAACTCTGTTTACTCTCTCTGTTTGGCCGTCGGTTTGGGGATGATAGGCTGTGCTCAAGCATAACTGCGTTCCTACCGCTTCTTGCAGACTCCGCCAAAACTCACTGGTGAAGATGGGGTCTCGGTCACTAACAATGCTAGATGGTATCCCATGGAGTCGAACGATTTCCTTGAGATAAAGCGATGCTAGGGATGAGGCAGTTCTTTTACTTTTGACAGGTAAAAAGTGGGCGCTTTTAGTAAGCCTATCCACTATTACCCAAATGCTAGTGTTGCCTCTCCTAGACCTAGGCAGCCCATCGATGAAGTCCATTGAGATGCTATCCCACTTCCACTGCGGGACCTCTAGAGGATGTAGCAGTCCGCCAGGCTTTTTCTGTTCCGCCTTAACCTGTTGGCACACCATACACTTAGAAACAAATTCTGCCACGTCCTTTTTCATGCCGTTCCAGAAGAAAGTCCTTTTTATATCTTTGTACATTTCATCTCCGCCTGGGTGTATCGTCATCTTGGAGTGATGTGCTTCCTCGAGAACCTTCTTTACTAAATCTTTTGTCTGTGGGACGCATAGTCTTCCGTCTCGCCTTAGTAAACCCTTATCGTCAATGGAGTATCTGTTGAGTTGACTTGAAGTCTCACCCCTAATTAGCCTATCGATTGTTTCCACAAGCTGAGGGTCTTCGCGTTGTGCTGCCCCTACCGAATCTACTAAAGTTGGGCGCACTTCGAGAGATGCAAGCAGGCCTGGTACGAAATCGGAGGAAGGCCTAAAGTCGAAGCTAGCTATAAACTCTAGGCTTTGTCTTTCAACAAACAACGGGCTTAGGGTCAATTTCTTTCGGCTCAACGCGTCTGCCACTACGTTGCCTTTGCCCGGAGTGTAGGAGATTTCAAAATCGTACGAGGCAAGAAACTCCATCCATATTTGTTGCCTCAAGTTAAGATCCTTCTGCGAGAAAAGATATTTCAACGATTTATGGTCAGTGTAAAGTTCGAACTTCTCACCTAGGAGATAGTGTCGCCAAGACTTGAGTGCAAAGACGATGGCGGCTAACTCAAGATCGTGGGTTGGGTAGTTCTTTTCGTGCACCTTCAACTGCCTCCCGCCATAAGCTACTACCCTTCCTTCTTGCATTAAGACGGCGCCTAGCCCTGTCCCACATGCATCCGTATAAACAGTGAACATTTTGCTCCCATCCGGCAGCGTCAAAACTGGGGCTGTTGTGAGAGCCCTTTTCAGTCGTTGGAAAGCAAACTCGCAATCCAAGTCCCAATTGAACACTAGATTCTTCTTAGTCAATTTCGTGAGCGGAGCTGAGATTTTCGCAAAATCCCTTATGAACTTTCGATAGAAACCCGCTAGTCCTAGAAAGCTTCGGACCTTAGTCGCATTCCTTGGTGTCTTCCAATCTTGTACCGCCACTACCTTAGCAGGGTCCACTGCTAACCCTTGTTTAGATACTATGTGCCCAAGGAACCTCACCTCTTCTCTCCAAAAGTGGAATTTGGAGAATTTGGCTTTTAGTTGATGGACTCGCAAAGTTTCCATGATTGCCCTTAAGTGTTGAGCATGTTCCTCTTCACTCTTTGAGAAGATAAGGATATCATCTACGAAGACCACTACGAATTTGTTGAGGAAATCTCTAAATACCCTACTCATCAGGTCCACGAAGTAAGCAGGTGCATTTGTCAAGCCGAAAGGCATGACAAGCCATTCAAAGAAGCCGTCTGGGGTTCTGAACGCCGTTTTATCGATGCTATCTTCAGCCACCCTTAGCTGATGAAAACCGGTTGCTAAATCGAGTTGGGAGAAAACAGACGCTCCTACAAGCTGGTCAAATAAATCGTCAATTCTAGGGAGAGGGTGCCAATTCTTTTTCGTTAGCTTGTTGAGCTCCCTATAGTCAACACATAGACGGAGTGAACCATCCGCCTTTGTAGCGAACACTACTGGAGCGCCCCATTCTGAAATGCTCCTCCTAATGAACCCCTTTTCTAGAAGCTCTTTAATCTGTTTACTGAGCTCTTTCCTTTCTTGTGGAGCCATGTGCCTAACGGGCAACGCAACGGGCTTTGCATTATCTACAAGATATATGCAGAAGTCTATTTCCCGCTTCGGAGGCAAGCCCTTCACCTCTTCAAAGACATCCGGATATTCCCGGACCACTCTAACTGAATGCAAATTTTCAACAGAGGCATCTAGCGATTCAAGATAACTAAGCATAACCGCATACGAGGGGTTACAAGAAATTTCCAAAGCATTACCGAGCTGGGTTAGGAGCCTAACAACCCTTTTCTCACAATCAAGGATGGCCCCATTACTGGATAGCCAATCCATGCCCAAAATCAAACCATACCCCGAAAAGCCCAAAACAAAGGCACTACATTGAAATTCTACGCTTAGAATGGAAATTTTCAATCCCAAACAGATCATAGACAAATGAGCTGGGCCCCCAATTGGGTTTGAAACAATTAAGGGGTCCTCTACCATGCTAGTTTCTAGGTGCAGAGATTCTACTAAAGCAGACGAGATAAAGGAGTGTGATGCGCCAGAATCAAATAAAGTGCGAACGGGGTGATCATAAAGATAAACTACACTTTCTACAGAAGTATTTATACCTCGCTGTTGCAGAGGTGGCGCTTCTAGCACATGAACCTGTGCCCCTGGGGTGGATCCAGCCCTCTGCCCCTGTCCGCGTTTCTTTGGGCAGTCCTTAGCCCTGTGGCCTGTCTCACCGCAAGAAAAGCACCCACCATTCTCCTTGGCCTTCTTTTTCCGGCAGTCCTTTACTAAGTGCCCCACTTTGCCACAGACATTGCACTTCCTCTTCTCTTTGTTGCCTTTTCCGCCTTTCTTAAAGTCTGTCTTCTTAGGCTGCAAACCCTCTTTCTTCTTGCCCTTATCCTCTTCATTCAACAATGCCATTTGCACCAATCTTTCGTACGTGGCTCCCATGGGTATATGGGTCTTGGCCAAACTGTGTAATGGCTCATTCAACCCTTTGACGAAACGGAGAGCCTTCTTGTGCGGGGTATTGACTAGGTCAAGCCCAAACCTAGCCAGCTCATCGAATTGATTCACATACTCTCTGACTGTCTTGTCCCCTTGCTTAAGAAATAAGAATTTTTCCAACTGCATACTTCTTTCCGCATCTGAGAGAAATTTAGTCTCAAACCTTGCCCTAAAGTCCTCCCATGTCTCCACTGGTCTTTCAGCATTAGTGACTTCCCACCAGTAGGAAGCCTCGCCCTTCAATAGCCATACCACCAATTGTACTTTTTGCCTATCTTCTACCTCAAAGATGATGAATAGGTCCTCCGTTTCTTTCAGCCAATTTCTAGCTGCCACGAAGGACTCAGTTCCATGGAAATCCCTTCTTCCCATAGCTTTAAAATCTTTACATATCTTAGCAAACGTGTTTCCCCGAGGAGTAGGTGGAGGAAAAGGTGCCGCTGCAGCTGGATGATTTCCCTCAGCTGGGGGCGGAGGAATGGTAGGACCCGGCTGAGTGGCCCTTGCTTCTAAGAACCGTCTAAACCAACTAGGTATTGGCACCCCTTCCGGCAAGTTAAGTTCTTGGGACATGCTGAAACAAAAAGGATAGATTCAAAATGAAGGATTAGAGATAGTACCTATGGCTTTGGGGAGTGGATTTTGCCTTTTTAAAATAAAATAATATTTTTCTTTTAAAAATGCTTCTTTAAATTTCCTTTTTGAAAATAATTTTCAAAACTTTTTATCTTATCTGGTAAACCTATGCTCTGATACCAAGTGAAACACCCCACCTCCGTTAGGGTCACTCTCAAAGGGAATGCCCCAATTTTGGTGGAGGTTTATAAGTACAAGTCACAGATATACAAGACAGATATAAGAACACATATTTGTAAACAGCGGAAGAACAACAAACTTTATTTCATAAAGTCAAATACGTGTTACAACAACATCCTTTCCAAAAACATAACATAACACTTTCATAATCTGTCTTGAGTACATTATTTAAAGAAGCATAAATAAAACATAGATAAACTGCAAAAGCCCCATAGTGGATTGTCCAAAGCCATAGTTCAAAACAGGAAAGTCCAAGCAATACATTTCTCTTCTTCAAGCTGGATGTTGAGGCTGGCCAAGCTGCTGTGTTCCCTCCCTGAGGACCTGGGGGGGGGGGGGGGGAACGGAAGAAAGAAGACGAAAGAAAAGCAGAGTCAGACATAAAGCCTGAGTAAGTCTAGTACTATTTTGTCTATGAATAAAGAACTGGGTATGATAAGTATAAACAAGAAATGGGCATGCACTATAAACTTGGTTAAGTCGTCTAGGGTCGAATATACTATCGTGCCCCATGTTGATCTCTGAACCCATATAAACTAGTTTCCAACTGGCACCCCAAAATCAGGGTGACGTGATCCATTCTATGATGATCGGCTCCTACTCGCATAGTTACATGTGTCTTACGGCCCCCGATGTTGTAGTTACCTATGCTGGTCCCACCATGGGGTGTATCAAGTCCCATAGTGGCAACCCGACACAACCTTAGAGTGCACAGGTATGCTACTGGTGTCCAGTGCCTTATTTTTCTGCACCGGAGTGTGTGCACGCCCGCACTCCGTTAGAACCTACACTGCTACACCACCGCCGTCGATTTGACCTCTTACAATCAGCCCAGTAATCGTGCCCCACCCTGCCTAGTTTCAGGGTATCCTGATACACCTTTTTGGGTTACTGCTGAAAAGGGTCCCCCGTTACTAGGTTTTCTATCTCTAGCCAACATGCTAAGTTGGTTAAGTGTTTTCTAACCTAACCCCACCAGTCCGTTTAGTTTAGCATGTTCCATTTTGATTAAGTCTTTAGTTCACTTAATCCTAACAATCCTGACTCAGCCTTAATTGTCTTATTAAGGCCCTGACCTCTCACATTAGACAGGTATTGTTGTGGCTGCCTGTTGCCGGTTGGTTCCGGGCAGTCTTACGCCACAACTCAGTCTAACCTCGGGTCCTTATTGGGCTCTATGTTTAACCTCCCACATTGGATAGGTATTGTTGTGACTACTGGACAGCCGGGCGGTTCCGGGCAGATTTACATCACAACTCAATCCAACCTCGGGTTAAACACATCGTATTTTCTACATTTACATATCTTGTCATTCTTCTTTATTTCTTATATGTAAATATTTGCGGCCCATTATTAAGTTAATGGTGTAAAGGTTACACCAATCATGGGCTCAACCCATACTTGAACTTGGGCCCTTCTATTTTATATTTTCATTCATTAGTAATTTTAACCCAACGTTATTTTCCCCCATTTTACACGTCCGTTTATATATATTGGGCTTAGCCTTTTAAAGCCCAATTTAGCCATGCGAAAAGGGGAGGCTTAAAGCGTGATTACACAAAGAGGGGAAGGTGAGCGTATGAACTTGCAATATGACGTTGGAAATACAAAATAGAAACTGGTGTACTTGCATAGTGGTAACATATACTTTGGTCATAAAACATAGGTGACATGAATCAAAGCATGTAAAATCACATAGTCATAACTACAACATGAACCTCTATTTTTATTTAGGCATAATGTCAAACATAAGCAAATCATGTTCATAAGACTACTACATGTTTACAAAGGTGTCTACTTTTGTGACTAATACAAAAGTATAATTAAATTTGTTCACCTAACCATGGCATAAATTTTTCTAACATAAGCATGGCATAAATATTTCCAATCATGAAATCATAATTCTTACTTTAGTCATGTAAACTTGCAAAAAGGGATTTTTAGTCTAATCCTAACTATGTACCACATATGTCATCATATAATTCTTGTAAACAAGATAGACTTAATCATGGATTTCAATTATGCCAAATATCATTCATAGCCTAGCCATATTCATAAGTTTGCAAATAGGTTTTCTAGTACAAAAGCATGGCTTAATACATGATGCCAAATTCTCAACATAATTTCATATGGATTATAATAACCAAACTTGTTTTAATTACTTACAAATTGATTTGTGCACAAAAATATACATCATGATGGCATAGTAGCAAAAGCCCAAACTTGCATAAATTTCAACCAACTACATACATGTAGCTTCAACATAGATTACATAATTTGCGAATATTCCAAACGTATACTTGCATAGAACTACCGTATGTAGTTCTTTATAATGAATAACATAATTTTGCACAAAGATGAATTACTTTATTATCCCAATTCAAGCATACAAATTAACACAGTTATTTATTCATACCAAAGTAATACTCTACTTACAATGGTTGCAGCGAATTCTCTAATTAAGAGATATGATTCCTTTGTTGAATTGATTGGCTTTAGGTTGCTTTAGGCTTTAGAATTTTCTTCCTAATCCTCTCTCTAGTTGGCGGCTACTCTTAGTCGTTCCTCAGCAACATGGCGGCTATGTTCTTAATTTTGAATGAATAGATTAGGGTTTAGTCTAGGGTTGTTTATATAGAGGTTAGGAACTGATTAGGACCCTTGATGTTGCTTGGATTGATCATAGCCATTCATTAGATAGAGAGACCAATTAGAACCCGCCACCTAGCCCTAATGACAAAGCAGTCCACAGAGAATCGGCCAAACACAGACCTGGCCAGCCAGGTTGGCTGGGCTCGACCAGGTCGACACCCCTGTCGACAGGGCTGTCGACAGCCCTGTCGACATGGGTAGCCCAGGTCGACAGCCCAGTCGACCTGGGTGGCCTAGGCGGGTGTTTATCCGCCCTGGCCCATTGGGCCCGATTTTTAATTATTTTATTCTGTTTGAATTTTAAATTTAATTCAAAACTTCCGAAGGCCATATCTTCTTCATACGGACTCCGTTTTTCGAAAGCTCGGACTCTATTTCGCGTATTTTTCCGAGACGAACGTAATGGCGTATCCCGTTTCCCTTAGTTCTTTGATTTCAGATTAATTATACTTTAATTTGTTAATTTCACAGTTATAGAATTTGCGGGGTGTTACATTTCCCGCCCAGTCTATTATGTGTTTTGAATTTGAAATTCGAATTCGAATTCTGAGCTGTTTTGAACTTGTTATTTTCTGAAAACTTAAAAGGGTCATAACTTGGTCATACGGACTCCGATTTTCGAAAACTCGGACTCATTTCCAAGCAGAATTTCGAGACGAACGCAATGGCGTAACCCGTTTCCCTTGATTCTCATTTTAAAAATTAATTCTGCCTTGATTTATAGTTATAACACGTTATCAAAATACGGGTTGTTACATTCTCCCCCCTTAAAGGCTTTCGTCCCCGAAATCTCTAAGTTAGGGAGGATGTGGCCTACTATCCATCATCCATCTACTCAAAGCATCGTCCACAAGCAACCATTGTCCTTAAAAGGTTTCTAGTGCTGTATGAACATATGCAGATAGTTTGTGTATATGTACTTATCTAATGCAGAAGATCAGGCGGTTACTGATTCAGTAAACCTCCTTAATGAAAAATATGTTAGTGTAATGAATCCAACATGTATGAAGATTCCTAACATAATTTATAATCTCTACATGAGTGCACATAACATATATTCATATGCAACATCCAAGTGATAGCATAACAAGTTCCATCCATGTACAAGTATAAGCACTCATGCATATGCAACATGAAAATGTGACTGAGCCGATCTAGTGCCTAATGTATGTCATGCATCCACTGGCAACCACTTGCAAACACTTGCAATCATTTGCAAACATCAACCATAACATGTTTCAATCACATGTTTACATCCATATGGTTATACCTAAGGTTCTCAAGATAAGATCAAGAAGATAACAAGACAAACGTAGGTAGTAAAAGCATGATACGAAAAGGTTTTCAAGTTTATAGGAAAAAGAGATCGGGAATGTACCCTCAAAATGAAATGGGTAAAGTGCGCGTATCTTCTCTTCGGTTTCCCAAGTTGCGTCTTCTTGGGCTTCACTCCACTGCACTTTAACTAGCTTGACTTCTCGATTCCTTAGCTTCTTAATCTCCGTTCCTAAGATAAAAATCGGAACTCGCCTCAATGCTGCTTCTTTTTCCACTTCTACGTCTACAAGGATGCTTGGCTCAACCACTTCGGGTGGCTCATGCAAGCACTTTCGAAGATGCGAGACGTGAAAGACATTGTGTACTCCAGTCAACTTCTTGGGTAAGTCTACCTTATAGGCCATCCGTCCTATCCTCTCAGTGATAGGGAACGGTCCTACGAACCTTGGTGCTAGCTTTCCAACTGCTCCAAAATGAACTACATTGCGTAACGGAGAAACTTTTATAAAGACCATATCTCCGACTTCGAACTCTAGGTCAGTCCTTCTCTTGTCCACATAAGATTTCTGTCTATCTTGGGCCGTTTTCATCCGTCTTCGTATCAACTCAACCTTCTCAGAAGTGTCTCTTATCATGTCGGGCCCAAGTATAAGCCTGACTGTTGTCTCCCACCAACAAGTTAGCGACTTGCACGGTCTTCCATACAGGGCTTCGAATGGTGCCGTTCCGATGCTAGCTTGGTAACTGTTATTATATGCAAACTCCACGAGAGGAAGATGGTCTTCCCAAGTATCACCAAAGTCAAGAATGCATAGTCTTAAAAGATCCTCTAGTACCCTATTTACCCTTTCGGTTTGTCCATCCGTCTGCGGGTGATAAGCCGTGCTTAAACTCAGTCGTGTACCCATGGCTTCTTGCAGACTATTCCAAAACTGGCTAGTGAAAATCGGGTCACGATCACTAACTATACTAGCAACCGTGCTATCTCTCGAAAGTAAATAGACGCTAGCCATGATGCGGTCCTCTTGCTTTTCACCGGAATGAAGTGAGCACTTTTCATGAGTCTATCAACTATGACCCATATGCTAGTATTTCCCTTTTCTGACCTAGGCAGCCCATCCACGAAATCCATCGAGATACTCTCCCATTTCCATTTACGTGTTGGCACACCATGCACTTCGAAACGAACTCTGCCATGTCCTTTTTCATTCCAGCCCAAAAGAAAATGCGTTTCATATCTCTGTACATCTTATCCCCTCCCGGATGTATGGTCATCTTCGAGTGATGCGCCTCTTCGAGGACTTTCCTTACTAGGTCTCCCACTTGTGGGACACATAGCCTTCCATCACGCCTTAGCCATCCCTTGTTATCTATGACATACCTACCGAGGTGACTTGACGTCTCACCACTAATCAGCTTGTCCATGATTTCAACTATCTGTGGGTCTTCCTTCTGTGAAGTCCCTACTTGATCTAGAAGTGTAGGTCTTAACTCAAGAGATGCTAACGTAGCAGTCAATGACTCAACAGCAAGTGTAAAATCAAAGGTTGCTATAAACTCAAGGCTTTTCCTTTCAACAAACAAGGGGCTCAAAGTCAACCTTTTTCTACTTAGCGCGTCCGCCACCACGTTACCCCTGCCAGGGGTATAAGCTATATCGAAGTCATATGACGCCAAGAATTCCATCCACCTCTGTAGTCTCAGATTCAAATCTTTCTATGAGAAGAGGTACTTAAGTGATTTGTGATCGGTATACAGCTCGAAACTCTCCCCTAGAAGATAATGGCGCCAAGCTTTAAGTGCAAAAACAATCGAGGCCAACTCCAAGTCATGCGTGGGATAGTTTTTCTCATGAACTTTAAGTTGTCTGCCCCCGTAGCATATTACTCTTCCTTCTTGCATTAGGACAGCGCCTAATCCCGTGCCACACGCATCTGTGTACACCGTAAACACCTTGCCTCCGTCAGGTAATGCCAAAACTGGAGCTGTGGTGAGGACTCTCTTGAGTCTCTAAAAAGCAACATCACACTTTATGTCCCATGCAAAAGCTAGGTTCTTCTTTGTTAACTTAGTAAGAGGGGCTGAAATCTTAGCAAAGTCCTTAATGAACTTCTTGTAGTAGCCCGCCAAACCGAGAAAGCTCCTCACCTCCGTTGCATTCTTAGGAATTTTCCAGTCTTGTACTGCAACTACCTTTGCGGGGTCCACGGCTATGCCTTGCTTAGAAACTACATGTCCAAGGAACCGAACTTCCTTCCTCCAAAAATGGCATTTAGAGAACTTAGCCTTTAACTGGTGTGCTCTAAGTGTTTCCATGACTTCCTTGAGATGTCTAGCATGCTCTTCTTCATCTTTTGAGAGGATCAAAATATCATCCACGAAAACTACCACAAACTTGTTAAGGAACTCCTGAAACACCCTACTCATCAAATCTACAAAGTACGCGGGTGCATTTGTTAACCCAAACGGCATGACGAGCCATTCGAAGAACCCATCTGGAGTCCTAAACGCAGTTTTGTCAATGCTATCCTCAGCCACTCTAAGCTGATGGAATCCTGTGGCTAGATCGAGTTGAGAGAAAACAGATGCTCCCACAAGCTGGTCAAACAAATCATCGATTCTTGGTAGTGGGTGCCTATTCTTCTTAGTTAGCTTGTTTAACTCACGATAATCTACGCACAGACGAAGCGATCCATCCGCCTTAGTAGCGAATACCACTGGAGCACCCCATTCAGAAATGTTTCGTCTTATGAAATTTTTCTCAAGCAACTCGTTAACTTGTTTACTGAGCTCTCTTCTTTCTCGCGGGGCCATGTGCCTAATGGGCAATGAAACTGGCTTGGCATTATCAACAAGATAAATTCAGAAGTCTATCTCACGTTTAGGAGGTAACCCCCTCACCTCATCAAAGACATCTGGATATTCTCGGACCACTCTTACAGATTGCAAATTTTAGATGGACGAGTCAAGAGATTCAAGATAACACAACATGACCGGACCCTTAGGGTTACAAGAAATTTCAAGGGCATTACCGAGGCGAGTCATGAGCCTCACTACCCTTCGTTCACAATCAAGAATGGCTCCATAATCGGACAACCAATCTATACCTAGGATCAAACCGTATCCCATAAATCCGAGAACATATGCATTACACGTGAATTATACCCTTAAGATAGAGATCCTCAAATCCTCACACATCATAGATAAATGGGCGGAGCCCCCAATTGGATTTGAAACTATAACGGGATCCTCAACCAGACTAGTACTTAGGTGCAGATTTTCAACAATATCAGAAGAAATAAAAGTATGCGATGCGCCAGAGTCAAATAAGGTTCGAACAGGAAAGTCGGAAATGTAAACAAGGCTTTCTACAGAAATATTACTACCTCGGTCAAGAGCTGGAGTGGTGAGAGCATGCAACTGCCCTCCAGAAGGTCCTGCTCGCTGGGTCTGCCCTTGCCCATGCCCTTGCTTCTTGGGGCAATCCTTGCTGATGTGTCTAGTATCTCCACAATGAAAGCATTCACCCAACTTCCTTTTCTTCTTTCTATAGTCTTTAGCTATATGCCCCGTAATACCACAAAAGTTACACTTCCTCGTCTCACGTGGTTTGTTGTTGCTCTTCTTATTCTTGTTGCCTTCCTTCTTGAAGTCAACTTTCTTATTCTGAGTCTCATTAGGCTTAACCTCCTTCTTGCTAATCTTGTCTTCCTCATGAAGTAAAGCCATATCCACCAAGCTTTCAAAGGTCACCCCCATGGGTATATGAGTTATGGCCAAACTGTGTAGTGGCTCGTTCAATCCTCGAGCAAAGAGTACAACTTTTTTCTGGGCTGTGTTGACCAAATCCAAACCGAACCGAGCAAGCTGATTGAACTTATCCATGTACTCCATAACAGACATGTCCCCTTGCTTGAGTGCTAGGAACCTCTCCATCTGAAGGTTCTCTTCTGCTGACGATAAGAATTTAAGCCCAAACCTCTCTCTAAAGTCTGCCCAAGTCTCAACTGGCCTGGTAGCGTTGGTAACTTCCTACCAAAATGCAGCTTCCTCTTTCAACAACCATGCTGCCAACTGAACTTTCCTATGGTCCACCACATCAAAGATAATGAACAAGTCTTCAGTCTCCTTTAGCCAGTTTCATGGCTCAACAAAGGTTTCAGTTCCAACGAAGTTCTTACCGCCCATTGCTTTAAAGTGTTTGCATATTTTGGCAAAGGCAGTACCAGGAGGAGGAGGAACCGCGGCAACTGGGGGAGGAGGAGGGATGTCTGCCGGGCCCACACCGTTGGCCCTAGCTTCTAAGGAACTTCGGAACCATCCAGGTACGGGTATTCCCTCAGGAAGGTTAAGATCAGACATGCTGAAAAACGAAAAGAAAAAGATTCAAACGAGGAAACAAAGGAAAGTGCTAATGGATTTTGGGGAATAGCCTTTTTTTAAACATAATACTTTTCTTGAAAAATGCTTCTTTATAAATGGTTTTAAAAATAGTTTCAGAAGGTTTTTAAAACTTTTGCCCAGCCTGGTAACCTTCTGCTCTGATACCAAATGTAATACCCCAACTCCGCTAGGGTCACTCACAAAGGGAATGCACTAGTTTTGGTGGATTATTATCTAGGTAAACATACACAGAGATATCACAAGGCAAAACATAAATAAAGCAGCGGTAGAAATTAAAAACCAAATTTTGATTACTTTCAAGAAAGGAGTCAAAACCCCATATATCCAAGGTACAAATTATTCCATTACATCAAGTTCCAAATAAAGAAGCATAAACTTAAGATAACAAAAGTAAATTATTCCCCATAAATAGCAGAAGAAGCCATAGCATAGCTCAGGACCAAACCATACACGAGCTGTCAGAAAGCAAGCTAAATCCAAGCAAAGAGCTAGTGTTTTCTCCCTGATAACCTGGGGGGGGGGGGGGGGGAACGAAAGAAAAAGAGGTGAAAGAAAAAGGGTCAGTCATATGACTAATAAGCCCTAGTGACTTTCAGTATAAAAACTAGTAAATGTAACATGACATGCGAAAATTGGAATTAAACATAAGGATGATAACAGGACTGATATGATAAACAAGATAGGTCAAGTCTAGCATCGCATATTCAAGATTCGCTGCACCAACTGTACTAGTATTCTAACCCATGTCACGTATTAATCATGAAATGATCCCTTGGCCCGTTATCATGAAGTGACCTATTATGGGGTCCTACGGTACGATCTACTAATCGATCGGCTCCCTACAAGTTTTAGCTCGTCATGTGTCTGTGTCATACGGCCCTATCCTGAAATGTAGTCACCTGTGCTGGGTCCACCATAGGGTGTATCAAGCCCTATGGTGCCAACCACCGACACGAATCAAGCACGCACAGTGTAAACCTACGGGTGCCCAATGCCTACTTTTTCAACTCCGGACTACATGCACGACCATAGTCCGCCTGAACCTACAATGGCGCATCTACTCATCCATCGTTCTGGTCGCTTACAATCAGCCTAGTAATCGTGCCCAACCCTGCCTAGTCCCAGGGTATCGTGATGCATCTAAGTGGGTTACTGCTGAAAAGGACTGCGTAACTAGGGTTTCTAATGGGTTAAGTGTTGTCATTCAAATTCGTGACTTAACCCTATCTAGATCATGTATCAAGTTGGTTAAGTGTGTTCGAGCGGTTCATGACTTAACCCTATCAAATCATCGTGTCAAGTTGGTTAAGTATATTCAAGTGGTTAATGACTTAACACTATCTTGTGGCATTAATTCATTAATGCACCCCAACCTCTCACATTAGACTAATTGTTGTGGTCACTGGATTTGCCGGACGGTTCCGGGCAGATTTACACCACAACATAGTCTAACCTCGGGTTTTACGTGCGATATGACCAACTACCCATATTGGATCCTATTGTTTGCAGTCACTGGATTTGTCGGGCGGTTCCGGGCAGATTTACACTGCAAACTCAACCCAACCTTGAGTTGGCCATTTTCAAGTTTATCTAAGTCATGCCCATGTTCAAGTTTTCATGTCAAAATTCATGTCGAGTTATCATGTCGAGTTTCATGTAAATTTCATGTCAAGTTCTTGTCCATATATATAGGTTCAAGTTATAATAACGTTCGTGTTTAAAGCCAATTCATGTTTTTCCTAATCTACCCAAATCGTATTCCCATCGCACATAAACTCGAATCGATACAAATAAATCTAATTAGGGAATAACATAAGAAGGGACGGGTATATGGTGGAAAAAGTGATTACTAGCATAGCATGGCATGACTTGAGATAAATGATTATAACATTACTAGCATATGGAATATTGGCCTCAAACATAAAGATTCCAAATCTAGCAAAATAAGGTACTAGTCAAGATAACAGTTGACATAAGGTGATAGTATAGTCATGGTAACGGTTGACAAAAGATGATAGTCATAAACTTGTGACTAATAGCAGATTCAACGTTGTAGGCATGATAATATGAGAGGGTTTTCTTTTTGATTTACTACATGAATCGGCCCCAAATCAATGTCATAGTAATATACCCAAAAGTCAAGATCCAAGATGAACAAGAATGGATGTAAAACAATCATCATACACAGGTCCAATTTCAATTTACAACATATTCATATTGCATTTATAGTTTAAATATAAAAGTAACTGGGGCTTACAGATCATGGTTCGAGAATTAGAAAAAGAAAGTCATTGTTGAATCTTTATATGCTTAGTCAAGTCCTAACAAAAATCCCCAAATCAGCAATTCTCTTAACGTAGTTTCGACGCAGCAGAAGTTGTCCCTTTCTCTAACTTTTCAACCAGAATTAGAGCAGCATAAGGTCAGAGAGAATTTGTGTAGAGAGACTAGTGTTTGGGGCTATTTATATAGGGTCAGGTCAACGAACATAGAAAGAAACGAGGCCAGAAACATCAAAGTGAATCCAGCTTCAAAAGTGGGTTCGGCCACCAGGTTGACCCCCAGGTCGACACTATGGTCGACCCCCAGGTTGACCTTGTCCTGGGCGGGAAATTTCCCGCCCAGTCTGTTCTGTGGTTTGAATTTGAAATTCGAATTCTGAGCTGTTTTGAACTTGAAATTTTCTGAAAACTTCGAAGGGTCATAACTTGGTCATACAGACTCCGATTTTCAAAAACTCGGACTCGTTTCCAAGAAGAATTTCGAGGCGAACGCAATGGAGTAACCCATTTCCCTTGATTATCATTTTAAAAATTAATTCTACCTTGATTTATAATTATAACACGTTATCAAAATACGGGTTGTTACAGTTGTTATAGCAAATTTTCCATATAAATTCTGATATATACATTTATTTTGCAGGAATGTGGTGACTATAGTCATAGTTGCACTAAACATGCTGTTTATTCTTATCTTGCTCGATAAATAAAACAGTTTAATGCTCCAAAATTTTGCTTTGCTACGAGATGTATACTGCAATCTCTCTCTAATTTAACATGTCAACCATTTTTGAATATTTTTGCAGCATTGGCACCATTTTCCATGTTACTATAAGTTTCAAAATGTAAGAACTCATTACCTTCAAAAAAGAAAATTTCACCAGTACCACAAATCAAACTCTAAGACCATGCTAATTATTGGGGTCATCCTTGTTAACAGGTTTAAGACTCTTTGTTGGATATTGACATGCCTTTTCTGGGCATACTTTGGACTGTACTATTTCCTATACAAGTAAGCACCATTTTTTAGAACTTTATTACACATTTCCTCTATACTTATTTACTAATAAGATTGCAATAACTTCTTTACACCAGATTCTCTGGTGATTCACGCGCAGCTCTTGAAGAGTTTAGTCAGGATCCAAGAAACAACACATTGAGCTTTGATCTTGCCATGCAACGATGAAACTTCAGCAAAACTGGCTTTGCATGATGCTGGAGCTGCTATCCATAGCCTAATAGAACATGGTGACATGCTTACTTTGGCACAACACTTCAGCACCTGTTTCTAATGACATATCTACACCTGAAGCTATAAAAGGTGCCACAATCATATATATCCAGTTTATTTGGCCTAAAGATTCACAAGCAATGATATATGTTATTTTGTTACTTATGAATAAGGTGTGTGCAGGGGTTGCTGGTAGAAGCTAGTAATAAAAGATAATTGATTTTGACCTGTTATGCTGACCAACAAGGGCTATTCGATGAGCGCAGAGTTCAGTTTGCTGAGTATTACTTCCGAAGAAGCTACACCGAGAAGAAGGCTCCCATTCGAGTGTAATTCAAGATTTCATATTTTATTATATCTACAGCTCAGGTATGCATGTTATTTCAATTTTCAACACGTTCATTTAATTACCATGGTCTCTTATGGAACTGAAGAACTTTTCCATAGGTTCGATACCTTAAAATAATCAAGAAGAGTGGATACCAAGCTCACCCTTGGGTAAGGTACATAACGATGGCTGGCGAATATGAATTAAGACTTATTACTTAGAGCATTTATCATCTTTTGTTTGAAGGTACTAGCAAATTGTTTGCTCCAAAGACACACATATATAACCGTGGAATATACAATCTAAGAATAGGATACTAGAATACATTACAAAATATTGAAGTCGATGTATTGGGTTTGTTGAGATCGAAGATGAATGAGGATTCGATATGGAGCAGTAATGGTGTTCAATCGACAAAATGGGGATTGTCATATGGTGGGAGTAGGCTAGAGCTATTTGTAGTTGTTTTAAGTACTTAAGCTATTTGTATGATTTACAAATTTAGCGTATTATGTAAAAAATTGATGAGAGTTTGAAAAATCTAATATAACTATTTTGGTTCATGCTTTAAGTTTGTTTGATATCTTTCGTTTTGTTGATAATATGTTCTAGAATGAATTCTTTTATTATTAATATGTATATAATTTGTGCATATATTACAGCTGTAAAATAATAGTTATAATAAAATATAACACAATAGTTGTAAAAATTATAACAACGGTGTTTAACAGTTGTAATAAATTTTATTACAACTGTGGAAAAAAGTTGTAAAATATAAATATTACAACGGTGTCGCAACGGTGCAAAAACATTGTAAAAGACTTTAGTCTATTACAACTTCTTAACATATGACGGTTACACCACCGTTGTAAAAAGTATATTACAACGGTTTCCCACCATTGTAATATGGTCAATCTGTTGTAGTGGTCAACTTACTGAAGATTGCAATATATATCAAATAGCAATCTCGGTAATTGATTTATGTAAATCTTACCTGAATCACAAGCCTGAGGACCAAAGATTATGATAGCATGCAGTCTATTATTCAGGCCTATATATCTCTTACTTGTTTTTCTGTACTTATAAATAGCAGTATACAAAAACAGAGAATGTATAAGCTTGTGTAGTAATCATTCTTAATCAATAAAGATTTATTTTCTTCTTTGCAGTTAATTTCACTATCCAAAATCGAAACCAGTTGATAGAAATAATCTCAAAACTTTAATTTGGTATCAGAGCCAAATTGCCTAACATCAATTGCCTGTAATCACAACTTTCTTGATCTATTTTTCATCTGAATCAATTGTAATCATGGATGATGAAACAACATCAATTGCCTCTGACAATGGATTCAACACTCTTAATCCAACCAATTCCTCAATATGTATATCTGTTAGTAAAGACTATCATCAGCTCATGAAGCTGGCTTATTACAATGCATTTAGAAAAAGATAACTGTCTTCTCTACAAACATCAAGTCGAAACTATAATACGAGGGTTTGGATTAGATAGATTTATTCTTGAAACTATACCAATAACATTAAAATTCATCACGGACAAAGATAATAGAACAGTTGCTGATGATGATTATATCAAATATCATAAACGAGTAAGATTGATAAGTTCTTGACTATTATTATCTGCAAGTGCGAACCTGTGCTTCGCACACGGGTTGACGATTAAAAAAGGTGTAGTATTATATTATAAAGATGGAATTGGTATAAAGCCCAAATTTTGTCAACTGATTTATAAAAAAAACGCTCCTCATTATTTTTTGAGTATTTAGGAATTTATTGACATGAAATATATATATATACATATACATATACATATATATATATAATCCAACAACTATTCAAGAGGATACCGCTTAACATTTAAAATATAGTTGTCGGTTAGTTGGGAATAACATATATCGTTTTTAGCACAACAAATATTGAAGGAAATAAGAATCAAAATAAAGAGGTCATTATCTACCACTGAAGCGTACAAAAGATTTAAATGATATCTCAGTAATAAGCAGACAGATTAGAATAAAACATCAATGTGATATTTCTATTATTAATAGCTAACATGTAATATGCATGACCATATATAAAGAATAACTTATAAAAAAACAATGACAATTGAATTCAAGAACAAAAAGTCTTGAATTATGAATTGCAGACACCACCAAACATAATTTATGATGTTGCTCTTTATGAGCAAATACACTATACACGTGAGCTAAATAGTTGGTTTCACTTTGATTCATTACATAAGATCATATCCATGTAAACGTTTTGATTTCATACAACAATTCAGCCATTAAAGGCAATTCCCATTCTTGTACAATTGATGCATTGCAGTAGTCCAAACAGGAATTAATTTAGATATCACGTCTAGTTGTAAGCAATAATGATGAAAAGAGAATCAGGAGATGTAACTTTTACTCTTTGTATTCATTTGTGTGTATATTGCCGATGTGCACGAATATGTATTGAAAAGCGAACATGTTAAAGGTGTATAAAATTATGTCAATGATGGCATTTATAATGTTGATGACATAACTCTTGTACATTGCACGATTTCACACACTATTCGAGTCCACAATGGCATATAACTTTTGTAGTAACACCATCAATATTTTAAGACAACATGAGTCATATTCATATTCAAGTATTTCATAATTATACCCATCCTATGTGTTTGATCTCATTCCCACCGTGAACTCATTTAAAGGCCATTGTTGTAAATCCAAGCAATGTTTCTTACTATGCTAAGCCCAAGTTCAAAGCCAATGGGCTTTTACTTTTACTTCAAGTGTGCTTTATTTTGAGTTGTAGCTCCTATAGAAGATAGGCCTTTGCTTTGTCCCTAAGAATTGTGTCATGAAAGAGAATTGCATTATCTATGGATCAGGATTCTCAGTCGACCTTGCTCTAGCCGATGAGGTTTGATTCCATTGTAGATGGAAAATTGAGGTATAAATGAATGATGATTTTCGTTAGCTGTTATGAACAAAGCAAAACAATGGACTAACATAAACCAATGAACCAAAATGATGTATACTAACATCCAGGTGGTCCATACAGTACTGGCTCAGTCAGTTAGGATGCCCAGCCAACTATAAAAATTAGGAGGAAAAAAAATAGATTGAAAAAACTAAGCCTTTGCAAATTGTACTCATGCTCTGAACAACACACAGTTCACATATAGCCACCAGACCACCAAATAATTCAATCATATTACAAAAGGATATTATAACTTAATTTCAGTTGACAATTTGTTATCCACCAGTCGTTGCCCCTGTTGAAATCAAAAATGATCACAACACTCAACAAATATAAAGTGCAAGTAGAGACATGAGAATTTTAGAGTGGTTCAGTCAATTTAGACCTACGTCCACTATAGAAGCAATTTTCATTATCACTTTTGAATTTACAAAGTACATGACTTCATTCATATCTCTCATTTCTCTCTTTTTTGCTTTTGATTTCACTTGAATTCATGAAGGAGCAAATGAGATCTCTTGATTTGTGATAGTTGTTGTGTAGAACTTTGACCACTTGATCATTTAGACGGTCTTCATCGGTTCCATGATGATTTTGTGTTGGATCTAGGCTTAAGAGAGAATTAGTGGAGATTAGAGTAGCTTGAATTGAACTTGAGAAATCTTTAATGGAGTTTGGAGAAGACTTGATCCATTTGTTGTTGGAGAGAGATAGATTTAGCTTGAGAAGCCATTAATGGAGTTTGGGGAAGTTTAGAGTGGTGGAGAAGTGAAAATGGCAGCCCCTCGGGGTCCAAAAATCGGTCCCTTGAACGGTTAGAGAAGTGGGGTATTTATAAGTGTGTTTAGGGGTAGTGGCAGAGTTGTAATTATGGTGTGCAAGGTTTGTCGGTCATGAAAGTATTTACGAAAATGCCATTAGGTAGTTGGCAACAGCTGGCATAGGCGCAGGACCCATAAGCGTAAGACCCGTAGGCATAAGGCCCATAGGCGCAAGACCCGTAGCTGCACGACCCATTAGTGCACGACCTATTAGTGCAAGACCTATAGGTGCACAAACCATAAGTGCAAGACCCATAGGCGCAAGACCCATAGGGTAGTGACATGTCCGACCCATCATGCCATTTGAACGTTGACCCATTGTTTAGGCTTAGATACAATCTATCAATATGCACATGATTTTTAGTGGATAAACATTTACCCCTCGAAGTTTGTGATTTTTTGCTGCATAAAAATTGCAAGCTTTGAAGTGACTGATTTTTGTGCCTTTTAATAGATTGCAATCTAATTTACATGGATTGACAACATCTATCTTGGCACGAATTGGAATGCACATACAATATCATTGTGTGTGTTTTTTATATGGTTCGGAACACTTATTGCACTATGGATTGGACATAAAACAAAAACTTTAATAGGCCGAGCACGCACATGATTGGTTTGAATAACCCACTTAGAGATTGCCGCAAATATCACTATTAGGTTGGTAGCTTTTACATTATCCTGCTTTCTTAAGAAGAAAACTCTTTAATGGCAGCTGCCCTCAGTTTAAATGTTCTTTTGCATATACTTTGTTGTGCTAGTAGACGCTTCAGTTTTGAATTTAAGCGTTCATCGTTGATAACGTCGTGCTAATGTGTGAATGCCTCGGTTTTGCCTTGGGCTTGAGTGTGTGAAACAACTGAAATTCGCGATGGATTGGTCATACTCGACTTTTGTTGAAATGGTCGTGGCTAATTCACGCTAATTTACTTGTTTTACGAACACGCTTAGCCATTAGATTTTACTAAAGCAAAACACACTTTCTAAATGGAATGATGGTTGTGCCTTTTTTACTGCTACAACCTGTTTTGCAATAGCAAAAACATTGCACATTTCTGGGCTAATGTTAATCCCTAAAAATCCATACGCACATTGAGTAAAGGATACAGAACGGACATCAGGGTCGATCGTGCGCAATGTTATCCGAGGCACTTAAGCAGCCAAATACCAAACCCAAGACAAGTCAAGTCAACTAGTACGACCGAGGATGATGGAACGATATGTAATGGGAAGTGCGGCCCAAAAAGGATAGAGATCGTATATCATGTAAAGTCGCTCACTGGTTTTCTGTCAAAAGACCAAGCCTGAGATGAAGCTGCAATACAGGCGCTTGCAACATCTTATGTGACTATGCCTCCAACCAAAGTTAGACACAAATCGTGACTCAGGTGCGGAAGCCAAGGTCGATCGTTCATATTGGGGCAAAGCCGCTCAAACACAGAAGAAAAGCAAATAGTCCATTCAACAAAGGCGGAAGTGACTTCATACCATAGCCGTAAGGACAAACATCACCATGTAAAAGCAGAAAAAGGACGAGCCCCCTTGAACTAAGAAGGTCGGTCACGCAAGGAACAGGGGAGAGTCAGGACCAGTCCCGTGTTCCGCTCTTATAAGAGTTTCCAAGTTTCCCAAAGCATTCACTCTTACAGGGGCGCCCACTCCTATGGATCCGCTCAGCTACTTAAGGCGCTCGCTCCATTAATTCACTCGCGCATGACAACCAAATACAGATCTGGACAGCTGGCTTCAGCTAGCCGGTGGCATGATTGTAATTAATAGAATGAACGGTCCGTGGCCTGCATAAACGGATTTCAGATCACTTCCCAGGGGAAGCTCACCTATAAATACACCATGGCTGCCAACATAAAGGGGATCCAATCTTGAAAACCACGAAGTGCTGCTAAATTCTATCCTCAACCATTGATCCAGCCATGGCGTCAAGAACAATCTTGTGATCATAGAAGACGAAGACATCCTCCTTCTCAACCATTCATCGACCCTTCTTGTTCTCAAACTCTACCGTTCTCTTCTATAATTCCAAGATTGAAATATATAAATGAGGGTATATTGAGTGAATATAGAGATGTATGGAAAGAGAGAATTGATGTATTTTGTAATCCTCGTTATAAGATTGAAAATCACCTTCACAATGGACATAGGCCTAAATAATGGCTGAACCACTATAAATCTCGCGTCTACTTTACTTTTCTCGCATTTTTCGTTTTCAATTGTTGATTAAACACGGTTCCATTTATTTCTTACCAAATTGGTGAAGTACAGTTTAGTACCTTGAGTGTTTAGACCATTTTTGGTGTAAATAGCTAATATTTTGTTATCGATCGGCCACATTGACAACAAATTAGTCGTTTAAAAAAAATTAATCTATAGCGAATTTCTGTTCTGAATTGAATGAAGCATTTTTACAAAAAAGATTTATTTAACTGTTTTATAACTTGTTGAACTTTGTCTACATGAATACGACATTCTCATTCAGGTTTGCAACGACACTTGAGTTCTGCTAATCGATATATATACCGACCATGAATCTCAAGCTTCGCTCTTTTAATGACTTGTGTAATTTTGTAAGACGGTTCATATTTCGTGAAACATGTACATGTTCCAATTGGAGCTTCACTTTGAGTTCTTGAGGCTAGAGCGACCATAGCTTTTAGAATGTAAACGAATCAGTCTTTGGTTATTCCTCGTCCTCTTAAGTATTTGTTCATTGTCTATTTTTTAAGTCGGTTGCAGTAGCTTAGTTGGATTCAGAATTTTTAATTTGGGTTCAGTGCCCCCGCTAGGGGAGGACTTATGTTTTGTGCCCTTGCTAGGGGAGGACTTATATTTGGTGCCTCCGCTAGGGAAGTTCAAGACTTTAGTTTCGTCTCTGCTATGAGAGGAGGAAAATTTTAATTTTCCCTTGTTATGGAGGGACTGTTAATTTTGCCACTGCTATGGGAAGACGAAATTTTTAATTTGCCCTTGCTATGGAGGGACTTTTAATTTTGCTTCTACGATGGAAGGGAGAAAATTTTAATTTGCCTTTGCTATAGAGGGACTTTTAATTTCACCTCTGCTATGGGAGGACGAAATTTTTTATTTGCCCTTACTATGGAGGGACTTTTAATTTCACCTCTGCTATGGGAGGATGAAATTTTTTAATTTTCCCTTGCTATGGAAGGACTTTTAATTTTGCCTTTGCTATGGGAGGACGAAAAATTTAATTTGCCCTTGCTATGGAGGAACTCTTAATTTCGCCTCTGCTATGGGAGGACAAAATTTTTAATTTGTCCTTGCTATGGAGGTACTTTTAATTTCACATCTGCTATGCGAGGATGAAATTTTTAATTTTCCCTTGCTATGGAGGGACTTTTACTTTTAATTTCACCTTTGCTATGGAAGGACGAAATTTTTAATTTGCTCTTGCTACGGAGAGACTTTTAATTTCACCTCTGCTATAGGAGGACGAAATTTTTAATTTGCCCTTGCTATGGAGGGACATTTAATTTCCCCCTACTATGGGAGGATGAAATTTTTAATTTTCCCTTGCTATGGAGGCACTTTTAATTTCAACTCTGCTATGCGAGGACGAAAATTTTAATTTGCCCTTGCTATGGAGGGACTTATAATTTCGCCTCTGCTATGGGAGGACGAAAATTTTAATTTTCCCTTGCTATGGGGGGACTTTTAATTTCGCCTCTGCTATGGGAGGACGAAAATTTTAATTTGCCCTTGTTATAGAGGGACTGTTAATTTCTCCTCTACTATGGGAGGACGAAATTTTCAATTTGCCCTTGTTATGGAGGGACTTTTATTTTCGCGTCGTTCCACAAGGTGAACATCAGTCGTCGTATCGAATATGATTAATTATGGTAAGCGATCGTAGCCGGACCGAGAGGCTCCCTTGACAAAACTTTGCAGGGTTAACGTCATTCCACAGGGTGAACATCATCCCCTGTATGTTGGATACACTTATCCATAATAGGCGATTGCATCTGAACCGAGAGGCTCTTTCGAACATCAGTCATCGTGTCGAATGCACCTAGCTAGAGTAAGTGATGGCATCTTGAATGAGAGGCTGCGACCCCTTGGAACTTGCAAGGGTTTGCGTCATTCCGTGGAGCGAATGTTGGCCTTCAACTGGATGCGCTAGACTATGGCAAGTGATCGCAACCAGGCACGGGTTTCCCTTTGGAACTTGCAACCTCTGACATTGACTTCGCATCCGCTTGCTGAAATTTCCACCATTTGACCCTTGACAACTCCTCTCGCTCTCTCTCCAAGGTGGTGCTTTTCACCGTTGCATTTGTGCATGTTGATGTTTTTTGCACTCGACGCTTGAGTTGGTGTCATTGGGGTTGCCACATTGCATCGGGTTTCTATGAAGCAAGCGCTCATCGGATAGCCTGTAATAAGGAATTGTCTTTAGAAAATTTTTAATTATCAAAAATATTGCAAGTAAGAGATGCAAGAAGTAAAGCAGTGGCGATGTTGATCGCTTATTCTGAGCAATTGAAATTGGAGTTACAGAAGGATTTGTAGCTTGCGGATTCTTGACATACTATTGCAGTCTGATCTTTTGAATCAACTCCTCAACCAAGCTTTTGAGGGGTCTACGTTCATTTGTATTATGGCCGGGCTGGTTGTGAAACCTACAGAACTTTCCCGAGTTAGTTTCCTTGTCGCCAACCCTTGTCGGTCTTGGTTCCACATATTCTTCAGAATTCTTTTTTGCAAGATAGATATTTTCAGGGATGTCAAAAGTGTCAGCTATGACAACCCGAATTCCGATAAACCGATTTTTTTTCAAAATTCTAATCTATTGAAACTCTTGTTGTTTTGCTCTAGTATCCTGCAGAAAAGACAAAGATATAAAATATATCAGAGCTTAGAAAAACATCTCACAACGGAATGGATAAAATATAATCTAATCAAAATATAGCCTTACCGTAGTTATAATACTACCTAACCAATATCCAAAGCTATCATATCTCTGCCACAAATCTAACTAGCGAGTATGTTATGAGGAGGGGGTCAGAACACAAGTTCTGGTGACTGGATTTAAACAACACATTTTGGATAATCCTACATATACCGTTCAGTTACATTTTCTTGTTTATTAGGTCACTAGGGTTAACAACACCCAAGGCTTACACACACGTCGTACCTATCTACTTACCAATGGTTTAACCTAATACAGTATATATGTAGTTACCCCAATATTGAGGTACTCCCTATGGTACCCCACTCGCACGGTCTCCACCATAACGCCACAGAAATGTATGCAGTCCTTCATTCTACGCCGGAGTGACATATGGATCTCTATATAACAATGCTACGTTCCGCATATATTTTCCATTGCCATGCTACGTAAGCGTACGGACTGCCACCTTTGATCGAAACAGATTCCATCACAGATTAATGCCATCGAGTCTACGATACACCACCCAGAGCAGACATGCATGTATCTAGACTTTCCCATGTACGTATCGTCAATCGTACTCGATGCCTTAACAGTACATAACCTCTATTGTGCACCGAGTCCCGTTGCAGGGCTGTACAAGAAACACAAAACTCTGTCGGGAGCTTTTCAGATATTTGTATAAACATATGCTAAGGTCTGCATTTTCAGTGGTTATGGTCTCACCTGACCCCTCTCTAAACTAGTGAAAGGCGAATTGAGAACTAACGATCTGGCCCGTGAACAAACAACGAACATCAAATCCTAATTGGGCAGTTCCTCACCCATAGCCTTGATAGCAAAAGTTCTATGGTCTTTTGGTTTAGCTCTTCGCCTCTCCGCATCGTGCATCATGTATCAAGTTGACTGTCGATGGTAGGTACACGACAACTAGAAATCACCTAGGTTAGACCTGTTAGTTAATCAAGAGTGGTCGTAACCAAGCCTAGTCACAAGGCTACTCGGATCATCGAATCACATATGCTACCCTACAATCTTTTGATTGCCCACTACCATGGCAATCAAGGCATAATCACCGGGTAGAAACACGCAGACCTAACCTTTGTGAGCCCATGAGGATGTTGTCACAGCACAGAGGACTACCAGGAGTACCCTCCACGTCCCAAAAAGTCGTGTGCTTCCCTTCCAGTCCCTCGGAGCCAGCAGAATATCAACATAACAACAGGTAGAACAAGTAGAATAATCAGATGGACGTGCGCTCCCCTCGTGTCCTACGACACCACGATGATCTACCCCGTTCGGTTACTCACCTTCAGACGTACAGACTGGTCTAAGCTCCTTCGGTTGACTTTTTATTAGACCCTATGTCTAATCATTTAATTACCCGCTTGCTCCTCCCTTTCAGATTTCCATTCAACTTGGTTATTCTCAGTCATATTGACTTCTTATTCAAGTTACCAAGTTCCTCTCGCTTATTAATTTCAGTTATAACTTGATCCATTTAAGTTTATTAATAAGCCCATAACAGGTTATTCTCTATATTGCAATTCAAGGTCTGTAATCTATAATCTCTTTATACTATTCATTGTCTAATGTCCTAGTTACAATAACATGTTCTACTTAATATGTAATTAAGTATATCTAGATTCACATGTTTTCTCTTTAATATGTCACTTATTATTTATGATTTAATATACTTATCTCATCCCTTATATTCACCTTGTTCTTTCTTATTTAATCATAATTCCATCTTTTATTATTACTACAACTTGTCAATTTTCAATTATTAACCTAGTTCTTTTAACTAAGGTTTATTAATAAGTTTCCTTTCCATTTATTATAACTTATGTTATAATTTCCACTTGTTCCTATGACGAGCTTTTAATATTGTTATTCCTATCAGCAGATTTCAGATTCTCAAGTTTACAGATTACTTAATTTATGATTAAGTACAACTTATTGCATTTCATAAGTTTTCCTCCTTTTCTCCACTAATTATGAAAAACAAGTTTCAGGTAACCAAATTTTGCTGATTACTTAATTTATAATTAAGTACAACTTATTTTGTTACATAAGTTATCTCATTTTCCCTATCATTTATTATAACCTAAGTTATAATTCCTACTTGTCCATAGGACAAGCCTACCTATTATATAACATTCTCATTAATGTAATTTATTTATAATAGGTTATTATCATTCCCCGTTCATTCCACTTCTTTTACTGTTGTAACTTTCATTCATTCCTTTATTCATTTCCATTAATCACAATTAGTGCCATTTATTTCTATCCTTTTATATACATATATATATATATATATATATATATATGTTTATGCACTAGACCTCTCACATTGAGCCGACCACTTGTGGATGTTGGATTTGCCGGGCCGTTCCGAGCAGATTTCTACCACAAATTGGACTCAACCTCATGTCTTAGAACCATTACATGTATATTTATGCACTAGACCCCTCACATTAAATTAACAACTTGTGGATGTTGGATTTGTCGGGCAGTTCCGGGAAGACTTCTACCACAAATTGAATTTCACCGCATGTCTAAGTGCGGTTACAGTTTTCTACTTACTGTAAATTTTACATATTATTTAGATGTGTCCATTCTTCCAAATTTTAACTATAATTATATTTTTACATGTCACACTTAATATCATGTTAATTCCACTGCAACTTATAATCATGTCGCATGTTCTTTCTAACATGTAATTAACTTTATTCTAAATTAACATGTAACTATCAATCATGTAGTTATTCTGATCTAACAACTTTACATGTAATTATCCCAATTTCCATAGTTTAAGGGTCCAAGTGCATAATATGCAATTATTCCAATTTCACTGTAACTTAACTTACAGTATCCAGTTAGCAAGTTATTAAAACATGTATGTATACAACAGCAATTGTTTCCACATATTTTAACCGGTTTATATATTTCAGCAGGTTTAAATTTCATATATTAATGTTTCAACATATGAATGTTCCAACGTATTAACATATTAATCGTTCTAGCATATTTACATTTCAACAGGTTAATCATTTTAGCAGATTTACATAGCATATTAACGGGGATTTTCAAACGATAAATATACCATTATTAAAAAGGTATATTTTAAATCCACTCACGTATGTTGCTTTCCAATTGCTGGATCTGGTCCTAATCTAGCATTCCATGGTTCCCCTAGTTGGATTTAAACCTTAAAATAACCATGGATCCATAATTCTTAACTAAAAGAAGAGGGGAAGAAAGAGCATAAATTCACATAGACCAGATCCAAGAAATTACCTTACTTCGAATAGAATTCTGAACACCCATTTGCAGATATACATTCTTTTCCTCTAGATCTTGATTCAGATTTTCCTTAAACTAAATATCCTATTTTCTTGAAGAGATTTGAGGAGGAAGAAGAATGGCAGAGCATAGGCGTCGTCTCAGAAAATATGAGATTTAGGTTAGGCTCTCCTAGCCTATTTATAGTTGTTTATGCACACTCAACGCTGAGTCAGCACGAATATGATCCAGAAAGAAGTCCAAATTCGTCAAAGAATCTACCCAGATCTAAGGTGGGTCGACCCTAGGTTCAACCCCGGGGTCGACCCTTAGGTCGACCCCTAAGGGGGTGGGTCGACCCCTAACGGGTCTTCTTGGCTCGCTGTCTCGTTTTTTCTTTCTAGATTTATTTTGTTATTAATATGTTTATATATATAAGCCTTATATGTGCACAAAATTCTAATGCTCGTAACTTCTTCATACGTTATCCGTTTTATGCAAACTTGGGGTCTATCTGAATCAGAATTCCGAGACGAACACAACTGTAATGTCGGTTTCCCTTAATTCTGAATATTTAATTAAGTTATTCTTATATTATTATCTTTAATCAAAAATGCGGGTTTATACATTCTACCACCCTTAGAAAATTTCGTCCCTGAAATTTGATAAGGGTAAAATTCGGTAATTCGTCACATAAATCACAACTATCCTGTATGCATCTAATTTTGCAACCATTTGTGCATTTGTGCGAAATGTAATTCAACATAATAATACATGAATTAAATGAATGTCTAAGCGGTACCTCCTATATGAATGCAATTTTTTTTGAAAATCTCTTTGAAGACATGATGCATGCATCCTAAATATACTGGCAATTTCTATTTGAATGCAATATTTCGAAGATCAAAACACATTTTCATCCAAATTTTCCCACACTCTTGCGGAGCAAGGGAGCGGTTCATCCCAGTGTCACATCCAAAATCCTACCAACCAACTTTATTTTTCGATTTCCAGGAAAATCTATTTTTCTAAATTCGATTTCTTATGTTACAAAAAGGTGGAAAACGGAAAACTTCACATCCTTCGTTTTTCTTTTAATTATCTTTTTCCAACCTTACTTCGATTTCATGAAACTATTTATAAAGATTCTCTATTTTCCTATTTAAGCATAGCTCACATAAGAAAATTTCCTTTGTTACAGATTTTCTTTTTCATCTTTTCTTGGAAATTTTTATCCTTATCCATTTTTTCACAAAATTTTCGATTTTTCTTTAACTGTCATGTTTGTTGCTTTACTGAATTTGTTATTTTCTTTTCAATTGTGCCATTACTCTTTTATTAGCTTATTTAACTTAATCCTCTGATCTAAGTTTAGTTTCAAATAATCCTTCTAGTCCTTCAACTAAAACAGGAAAACAGACACTCTACACAGCAACTACTAAGGTCCAAGAATCTCAAGACTATGTCCCCCTCAGACAGAAAAGTTCAAACCATGGATCGATGACAGGTTTAGGTATTACCCTAACTTCCCAACATGAGAAAAATAATATAACGGTCCCAACTGAAATGTAATAATGGGTTTTACCTCTAACAGGAAAAATTAGCAATAGGATCTAAGCACTTACTTGCCCTTTACTATCCACTAGTCCTAGCTATGTACTAATAGAATTTTGTAAGCAACACCCTAGGCTTTTCAATGCTTAAGCATTCTATGGGAACTTACCATTATTCTAAGATATTTCTCACTATCTACTTCATAGCCTCAAAACTTTTCCCGTCTTCCCAATGCACTAATCCTTACCTACTCCATACTTTTAAAACACGGTTTGGCCTTTTTCATTACACTTTTCTTTCAAAGGTTAAAAGTATCAAAACTTTATTTTCCTCACCAAAACTTACTTTTGCCAAACCATAAAACATGTCATTTAAAAAAAAATGTATAAATCATTTTCTTTTTTTTTAGATTACAAAATCTGGAGTAGACACGGAAAATTATTTCGCAATCGGGTTTATGACTCGTTATTGCCTATAAGGTCGGTTCGGTTACTACAAGGTGCAAACATCTACTCTATTCTTAATTTCTACAACTTATTTTGTCCACCCAACAAAATTTTCTCTTTTAAAATGATTGTCAAATGAAAAGAGACTTCAAAACTTTCTTTACTGAAAATTTCAGCTTTCAACAAAATGCAACATTTTCTAAGTTTTTCTTTTTAATCCTTTCATGAAATATAACAAGAAAACTACCGAGCTATACATGCTCTATAATATGCACCTTTTACTGAGAGAATTCTATTTTAGACAAAATTTTCACAAGAATTCACTGTTTCCAAAATATACCCCATTTTACTTTAAAACCCAATATGTATTTCTTTACATATTTTAAAACTAAAACTTTTAAGATCAAAACTTGAAAATAACATAAACCACTTTCCAAAAGCTTTTTCTATTTCAAGTTCTTAAAAGTTAGAAACCGGGTTAGACTCAAAGCGGGTTTCCAATTTTAACTAGGCTTTCCTAGACACTCCCACAAAGTCAATTCTCTCAACTATATATATTCCTAATCCATTTTTCTCTTTTTAACCTTTTCCAATCTATAAGGTTTTACCGCCAAGCCCACAAATCTAAAACACTAACACATGGGATTCACCTTTCCCTCCATACAAAGTATATTGTACACTTTCCACCCAAATCACCTAAGGGACTCAGATTTCCTTATTTATTCCTTTAGTTTAAAAAACAAACATCCCAATTCTTACCATATTATACTTTTTTTTCTATTTAGTGGGTTCCTCTGTTGATCTAGGTATATATATATAATAGATATTTATATTTTTTAAAATACAAATACATTCACTCATTATTTATATAAGAATCCTAAACCTAAGCTCTAAAACTAGATGTAACAACCCGAATTCTGACAGACCAATTTTTTCTTTCAAAATTCTAATCTATCGAAACTCGTGTTGCTTTGCTCTGGTATCCTGTAGAAAAGAAAGAGATATAAAATATATTAGAGCTCAGAAAAACGTCTCACAGCGGAATGGATAAAATATAATGTAATCAAAATATAGCCTTACCGTAGTAATAATACTGCCTAACCAAGTATCCAAAGCTATCATATCTCTGCCACAAATCTAGCCTGCGAGTATGTTATGAGGAGGGGGTCAGAACACAAGTTCTGGTGACTGAATTTAAACTACACATTTTGGATAATCCTACATATACCGTTTAGTTACATTTTCTTGTTTATTAGGTTACTTGGGTTTACAACACTCAAGGCTTACACACACGACGTACCCATCTACTTACCAGTGGATGAACCTAATACGGTATATATATGTAGCTACCCCCAATATTGAGGTACTCCACATGGTACCCCACTCGCACGGTCTCAACCATAACGCCACAGAAATGTAGTCCCTCATCTTACACTGGAGTGACGTAAGGATCTCTATATAACAATGTTGCGTTCCGCATATATGTTCCATTGCCATGCTACGAAAGCATACGGACTTCCACCTTCGATCGAAATAGATTCTATCATATAGTAATGCCCTCGAGTCTTTGATACACCACCCAGAGCAGACATGCATGTATCTAGACTTTCCCACATACGTATCGTCAATCGTACTGTAATGACCTGCATTTTCAGCGATATAATAATTAATTTATTTAATTATTTAAAATAGTGATTTAGGGAATTAAATCGTTGTTTAATTAAATAAAGTGAATATTTAATTAGATTAAAATAAAAGAATAATATAATAAATTCATAAATAACCAGAAATAGTGGAATTCACAATATTGTGTGAATTGGATTATTTGAAATATATAATTCAGTTTAGAGTTGAATTATATTCACGAATATATTATATAAATGAAGTTTGAACGTATAATTATATTATAATTAAAATCGAGCTCAAAATGGAGCGGCAGTTCGCTATTTGGCGATTTGAACTTCAACTGAATGTACAGAGTTCGTTTTAAATCGGATTTCTGTGAAACAAGAAACGTACGGAGCTGGTCAAGTATATTTTTCTAATGAAAGAGAAATATCTGGATTTCATCATGTAAATTTTGATTTACATCCAAATCAAATTTTAGAAAAGTCCCTGTGAAATTCCTTTATAATTTATATCAATTTATTTATATTATAAAAGGAATTTAATATATAAATCGAATATCGATATAACTGGGAATTTTGAAGTATCGAGTTATAAATCCAATGAGAGCTGTATGGTATTCCACTGTGAATATATATATACGATAATATTTATTTATAAATATTTAATTTAATTATTTTTAAATATATTTATACATTTAAAAGGGTTGTTTAGAGCTTTAAAAATAACCAGTTTTGCAAACGACCTTCGTTTTCGACGAAACTAATTTTGTTGGATCCGCAATATTAAATTATTGCTAGATTTCAATATTCGTGATTTTTGAAGTCAGTGTGTGGCTGTACGGGATTTTAATGTGAAGAACAGTCAGTATTTTGACAGTTAAAAATACGTTGTGTGAGCGAACGGAGTCGGAATTCGACGAAACCAGATTCATTGGGTCCGCAATGTCAAACTCTAACAGTATGTCCAGTTTGGTGATAATTGGGTATCGTATGTGATCACAGGAATTTCAGAGGACTAAGGAAAATAGCGTTTGGTTATAATTTAATAAAAAATTCAAACAAAAAAAATCCTATATAATACCCTTAACTTCCTAAACCTAATTCATTTGTTTTCCACGGTCAAAAATCTCGCCGTTCTCTTCTTTCTTCTTTCAGAAAAAATCGTGACCTTGAAAAATCATTTAAAATTCAAAGGAAAATAGTAAAAATCCAAAACAAGTGTGGTTGGGTTCTGGAAGTGGCACTCTTCAATCTAGTAGTACCTATTTTGGGTTCGACACAGCTATTCATAATTGTTGCTTTTGTACGACGACTTAGGGTTAGGAAATGGGGCAAAATGAAAGCAGCGATCCAAGTTTTTGTGATTGCTTTGGGTTGAGAGCCTCAAAGGGAGTCTGGTGTATATTTTGGGGAAGTTCGTACTCCCAAATGGCTCGCTGCCTGTGTTTGAAGTCCTCACGACGCAGTTGAAATAGGTAGATCGAGTTCGACGAGAGTGATATGGCGGGGAGGAGCTGGAGGAGAGGAAGCATGTGGTGATGTTGGTTTGCTAATTGGTGGACAGGAGAGAGAGAATGGGTGTTCTGAAGTCGCGACAATGGTCTTGAAAGGAAGCTGGAGCTCGTGTTCGACAGTTTGGGAAGAAGGGTGTAGTAATGGGTGGGCTAGTATTGAATGGATGGGCTGGGATTAAAGAGTGAGGCCCATTTGAAATAAATCTTAGTTTTAATTTAGTTTAAATAATCTTATAACTTGTAAATGCTATAACTTGATCATACGTTATCAAAATCAAACGAAGCAAGATTCGTTGGGATAGGACGGTGGCTACGCCATGGAACTGACCGGAAATGAATTAGGGCTAGTTACAATTTATTGCAAAATAAATTGTCCGATCTGAATCGATGGACGAATATCGTTATTTAACGATAACCAATCCATGTGAGTAAAACTCACCAACTCTGAACAGTTATATTTTTATAACGTATTCTTAGAACTGATAATTATCTGTTGATTGCTGTGTGTTAACTATTGGTTGAATTTCTTATGTATTGGCTGAAATTATAGATAACGATATATATATAGATCGTAAATCAAATATTGATTCTGTTTATCAAAATATTTCATATCGAAATGAAATGGATGTTGATTATATTGTTTAACATCTGTGATGCAAGGAAACAGGTTGGAGGGACCCAACTGGGTTCCTCAATATATAAAATACTGTTTTGTTTCATATATTGTGATATATGATGTGCTATATAATCTGTGTTGATTATGTGTGTTTGAATGATATCACTCACTATTATCTGGTATTGTAAATACTGTAAGACTAGAATGTAGAAAAGGAATTTTTGAAAATAAATTATTTACATAAAATCAATGGATTTTATATATAAAAGGAAAAAGGATTTTATATAAGGAAATAAATTATAAAATCAAAAGAGTTAAAAAGGGAATATATTTGTAAAACAAATACAAAGGAAGATATTTGCAAAACAAATAGAAAGAGAAATATTTGTAAAACATTTACAAATAGATTAAATGGAAATATTTATTTATAGGAAATAATTAGAATGTTATAAATGAGATATTTATTTGTTAAATAAATGGAATTGAAAAGGGAATAGTTATTTGTTAAGTAAACAAATCGAAAAGGAGATAATTCAAAAGGAGATGATTCAAATGAGTTATTTCAAATGAGTTAATCGAAGTAAAGTTAATTGAATATTAGTTATTCAATTAAAGTTAATCGAATATTAGTTATTCGAATAAGAGTTAATCAAATAGAGTTAAGCAAAATTAGAAACTGACTAGAGATTAGTAAATTGAATGGTTTTCTAAGTGTCTATCTGATGTTGGTTTCGGGCTTCGGGATTTATACTTAGGGAATTGTTCTCATACTAGTTTACAGTCAGGGACTGATAATTGGGGAAGAATAGTGATACGTAATTAAGCTATGGAAATGTTTTCCAATGTTAATAACGTATATTTTCTAAACATTGAAAATGAGGAAATATATACATATGTATATATATGTTTGATGATTGGATCGATACTTCCATTTGGAAATAAGATCGTTGTGTGTACACAGACATGTTTTCATTTGATAGCTAAATCACCGACTATCAAAGTTTTGACCATTTTAACATTGTTAATATGGAGAGACCGGTTGGATTATTATCCAAAGAACCACTCTGTATTGGCATAAACGTTGCGAATCATATATGCCGAAGATAATTGAAGACGGAGTAAAGTGCAAGGGTTGTTGTATAAATCTTAGATAACAATTGCCTAAGATGGATGTACTGAATAGTGCCTTTGGTTTGTCCAGTCCCAGAACAACTTGTATGGAAGAAGGTCTAACAGAGTATATCTAATAGATCGCATAAGTTGATCTCTTCCAACGTATTCACATTTGGTGGCGGAGGAATTTGTTTCTCTTAGCTGTATACCCGTGTTATTTTTGGATAAATCAATTTGTGATTTGGCGGGTATGACGATGTGACATTCTAAGTAAACGAAGATGTGGCATGTAAATGATAAGCGTGGCCTCTAGCCTCACAACCGGGAAATATGTAGGTCGCACCTATTAGAGTGTATAATCACCTGATCTAGAGTTACATTTACTTCTAAAAATCTATTGTCGATGTTGTCCCATTCAAGAAATGGTTGCTGATCCCAACCGTTGTTGATATACATTCGATATACTCAAGCGAAATGAGTGGTCGGTCATGTGTGGCCTTGTTGCAAGATGTTCTTGTTGAACCCAGTGTATTCCTCTCTAGAGGTACACTAGCGAAAGGTGGTTCCATACCTTGTCATAGTTGGAAATCCATTACCCAATACGTGCTTGCGGTTTTGATTGTATACTATACATGTAGAACATGAGATGAAAGCGTTTATACTAGATGATTATTATATTGTGGTTGATATACACTATTATAATATCAAAAGAGTTTTGATATAAAGATTAATTTGGATCCTCATAAGGGAAAACCCGTTCCGTTATACGGCGTGGTCTTATGGGGTATCGTTTTGTTGCTCTAACCATTTTAAATTGTTTTACTCACACCAGTCCCATGACTGGCCCGAAGTTTATTTTGTTTTGTTTTCCCTAAACTCTTGGGTGCCCAATTTTTACGGGCAGTCAAATTGTCGGGATTTACAGTTACTTGAAGAGCTGGAGTAGGAGGCTTCAGAATTATATAGCTATGGTTATTTTCCGCTGTGTTGTAAGTGTTGTACTTTGGAAATGATATGTATATTCAAGTACAGATTTATATTTCAAAGTTATGTTATATATTATATGTTATTCGTTCCGCTGTGAGGTTTGTGTTACTCTGATGTTGTGTTGTTCTTCTTCTTCTATTCAAAGTTTCGACCTTATCTATTCTCACCCTCTAATTTCTTTCATTAACTACCGGTATTTTCGATCCTTGGATGTTCGATATGTGTTGTATATCGGATAACCAAGATCGACTTTTTCCGAGTCGTTACACGTACTCGATGCCTTAACCGCACATAATCTTTACTGTTCACCGAGTCCTGTGGCAGGGCTGTACAAGAAACACGGAACTCGGTCTGTAGCTTTGCAGATATCTGTATAAACAGATGCTAAGGTCTGCATTTTCAGTGGCTATGGTCCCACCTGACCCCTCTCTCAACTAGTGATAGACGAATTGAGAACTAAAGATCTGGCCCACGAGCAAACAACAAACAACAAATCCTAATTGGCATGTTTCTCACCCATAATCTTAATAGCAAAAGTTCTATGGTATTTTGGTTTAGCTCTCTGCCTTTTCGCATCGTGCATCACATATCATGCTGACTGTCGATGGTAGGTACCTGACGACTTACTATCACCTAGGTTAGACCTGTTGGTTAATCAAGAGTGGTCGTAACGTAGCCTAATCACAAGGCTACTAGGATCATCGAATCACCTATGCCACCCTACAGTCTTTTGATTGCCCACTACCATGGCAATCAAGCTATACTCACTGGGTAGAAACGCGCAGACCTAACCTCTGTGAGAATAGGAGATGTTGTCACAGCACAGAGGACTACCAAGAGTACACTCCATGACCCAGGAAGCCGATTGCTTCCCCTTCCAGTCCTTCGGAGCCAGCAGAATATCAGCAGAACAACAGGTAGAACAAGTAGAATAATCAGATGGACATGCGCTTCCTTCATGTCCCATGACACCACGATAATCTACCTCAATGGGATATTCAACTTCAGACGTACGGACTGGTCAAAGCGCCTCAGGTTGACTTGTTATTAAACCCTATGTCTAATCATTTAATTATGTGCTTGCTTCTCCCTTTTAGATTTCCATTCAACTTTGTTATTCACAGTCATATTGACTTCTTATTCAAGTTACCAACTTCCTCTCGCTTATTAATTTTAGTTATAACTTAATCCATTTAAGTTTATTAATAAGCCCATAACATGTTATTCTCTAGATTGCAATTCAAGGTCTGTAATCTACAATCATTTTATATTATTCATTGTCCAATTTCCTAATTACAATAACATGTTCTATTTAACATGTAATTAAGTATATCACAATTCACATGTTTTCTGTTTAACATGTCATTTATTATTTATGATTAAATATATTTATATCATCCCATATATTCACCGTGTTCTTTCTTATTTAATCACAATTCCATCTTTTACTGTTACTACAACTTGTCATTGTTCACTTATTAACCTAGTTCTCTTAACTAAGGTTTACTAATAAGTTTCCCTTCCATTTATTATAACTTGTATTATAATTTGCACTTGTTCCTAGGACAAGATTTTAACATTTTTATTCCTATCACCAGATTTTAGATTCTCATGTTTATGGATTACTTAATTTATGAATAAGTACAACTTATTGCATTTCATAAGTTTTCCCCCTTTTCTCCACTCATTATGAACAACAAGTTTCAAGTTTACAAATTTGCTGATTACTTAATTTATAATTAAGTACAACTTATTTCTTTACATAAGCTATCTCATTTTCCTTATCATTTATTATAACCTAAGTTATAATTTCCACTTGTCCCTAGGACAAGCCTACCTATTATATAGCATTCTCATTAATGCAATTTATTTATAATAGGTTATCGTCATTCCCCATTCATTCCACTTCTTTTACTGTTGTAACTTCCATTCATTCCTTTATTCATTTCCATTAATTACAATTAGTGCAATTTATTTCTGTCCTTTTATATACATATATTCATATATATGTTTATGCACTAGACCTCTCACATTAAGCCAACCACTTGTGGATGCTGGATTTGTCAGGCGGTTCCAGGCAGACTACTTCCACAAATTGTATTTAACCTCGTGTCTTAGCACCGTTACACGTATATTTATGCACTAGACCCCTCATATTAAATTAACAACTTGTGGATGCTGGATTTGCCGAGCATTTCCGAGCATACTTCTACCGCAAATTGAATTTAACCTCGTGTCTTGCGGTTACAGTTTTCTATTTACTGTAAATTTTCCATATAATTTAGGCGTGTCCATTCTTCCAATTTTTTTACTGTAATTCTATTTTTACATGTCACACTTAATATCGTGTTAATTCCACTTTAACTTATAATCATGTCGCATGTTCTTTCTAACATGTAAATAACTTTATTCTAAATTAACATGTAACTATCAATTATGTAATTATTCTAATTTAACAACTTAACATGTAATTATCCTAATTTCTATAGTTTAAGGATTCAAGTACATAATATGCAATTATTCCAATTTCACTGTAAATTTACTTACCGTATCCAATTAACAAGTTATTAAAACATGTATGTATACAACAGTAATCATTTCAACATATTTTAACAGGTTTATACATTTCAACAAGTTTACATTTCATATATTAATATTTCGACATATGAACATTCCAACATGTTAACATATTAGTCATTCTAGCAGATTTACATTTCAATAATTTAATCATTTTAGCTGATTTACATAGCATATTAATAGGGAATGTCAAACAGTAAATATATCAAAAAGGTATCTTTTAAATCCACTCACCTAAATTGCTTTCCAATTTCTGAATCTGGTCCCGATCTAGCATTCCATGGTTCCCCTAACTGGATATAGACCCTAAATAACCATGGATCCATAATTCTTAACAAAAAGAAGAAGGGAAGAATGAGGAGAAATTCAAATAAACCATATCTAAGAAATTACCCTACTTCGAATAGAATTCTGAACACTCATTTGCAAATATACATTCTTTTCCTTTAGATCTTGATTCAGATTTTCCTTAAACTAAATATCCTATTTTTCTGAAGAGATTCGAGGAGGAAGAAGAATCGCAGAGCTAAGGCATCTTAGAAAATATGAGATTTAGGAGAGGCTCTACTAGCCTATTTATAGGTGTTCATGCACATGCAGCACTGAGTCAACACGAATATGGTCAAAAAAGAAGTCCATATTCATCAAAGAATCTGCCCAGATCTGAGGTGGGTCGACCCCTGGGTTGACACACCCTTGAGTGGGTCGACCTATGGGTCGACCCTTAAGGGGGTGGGTCGACCCTTAACAGGTCTTTTTCGCGTGCTGTCCCCTTTTTTATTTCTGGTTTTATTTATTATTTTTATGTTTATATATATATGAGCCTTATATGTATACAAACTTCTAATGCTCATAACTTCTTCATACGTTATCTGCTTTATACAAACTTGGGGTCTATCTGAACCAGAATTCCGAGATGGACGCAACGGTGATGTTGGTTTTGCTTAATTCTAAATATATAATTAGGTTATTCTCATTTTATTATCTTTAATTAAAATGCGGGGTGTTACATCAGCTCTGATGGATTGAAAAGGCGAATCTTCTTATAATCCTTGTTGCGTTTTCCATCGTTGGCACGTTTTTTCTCTTGAGTATTCTTCTGATTATATTGAATAAAAACATTTTTTGGAAGTTCAAGAAGTTGGTTACCATCAATAATCTGAAGAGGCACTGGATTATTGTCCACTCTCATATACTCCTCTTCTTTTTATAAAATTTCTCAAGCGTTTTTGATTCTTTCATTTTAATCCATCTGCCGAACTTGCTCTTCTCGTCTATGGCACCGATTAGTGACATTAAGACCATGCGAGGCTCGGGATTCCCCACCTCGAACAAAGAAGTGTTGAACCTCTTGAGGAAAGCTTTAACAGATTCTCCTGGATTCTCTTTTATTGATGTTAGAGAAATAACATCCTTAGCCTACGTAACTTGCAGCCTAAACTTCTTCTTGAATTTTAGAGTCAAATCATCAAACCGGTCAACGGATTTAGGCGGCAACCTCGTGTCCAAAATGATGCCATGCCTTCTAGATAGAGAGGGAAGCACTAGCACTTGATCTCGTCTATCGCTTTGGCTGCATTCATATGCCATTCATATCTATACAGGAAGTGATATAGATCATTTGTCCTGTTGTACGAAGACAGAGTAGGATAAGTGAACTTTTTAGGGAACTCTGCTTTGCGAATCGTTTTAGTGAACGGATTTTTGCTGGAGGAGAAGTCCCATTCCCTCTCACTGTCATTGCAAGCCATGCTATCTTTCATGATTTGCTTTACCCAATCCACGATATACTCTTCCGAGTTGTGTCATTCCATAGAGCGGACTTTGATCTCTTTTCCGTATGATCGTCTTGGCGAGCGATCATGATTAGAGGATCTACGTCTTTTACCTCCACTATGGGGAGGTTACCACTTGGCGGGACTTGCAACTCGTCGGTTATTCCTATCGGATTGGCTTTTAGTCTTCAGCTTTGAGGCTTGGACATCGTTGTTGCCTTTGTCATTTTCCCAACCATCAAGCTCTTCCATGTTATCATTATGGTGATGATCAAAAGCTACCAAATCGTGTTCTCTTCAAGGTTGACATGAACCTTTTGAGGAGGAGCGGGATTTTTTTGAGTGTTTAGAAGAGCATTCAATTTATCCATCAGAGCCTCATTAGCATCCATCAAAGCTTTATTTGAATTCTCCATTCGTTGGTTTAAATTGGCCACAACGACATCTAGCTTAGCTCTGGTTACTCTGGCTCCACCTATTGAGTTTTCTCCAACTTCAAAGTGGTTGGTAAGTAATGTAGCTTTGTCGTAAGCAACGTTGTCGGCTACTCCAACGGTTCTACTTGCAGTTTTCTTAGATTTAGCCATTATCCCGGACAAGGTTTTGAAATTAGGAGAGGGTTCGTAAAATGGCATGGATCTTAGATTTGGAGAATCTATCATAGAAGCAGGCTTTGATTTACCTTAAGAATGTGAATCGTGGCCCCACGGTGGGAGCCGAAATGTTGAAATCAAAAATGATCACAACATTCAAGGTTTATGCAACACTTCACAAAAGAGCAAAAACTAAAAATAATGTGGAGCCACAAATATAAAGTGCAAGTAGAGACACAAGAATTGTAGAGTGGTTCGGTCAATTTTAGACCTACGTCCACTATAGAAGCTATTTTAATTATAACTTTTGGATTTGAAAAGTACACGACTTCATTCATATCTATCTTTTCTCTCTTTTTTGCTTTTGATTCCACTTGAATTCATGAAGGAATGAATGAGATCTCTTGATTTGTGATAGTTGTTGTGTAGAACTTTGACCACTTGATCATTTAGACAATCTTCATCGGTTCCATGACGATTTTTGTTGGATCTATGCTTGAGAGAGAAATAGTGGAGATTAGAGTAGCTTGAGTTGAACTTGAGAAATCTCTAATGGAGTTTGGAGAAGACTTGATCCATTTGTTGTTGGGGAGAGATAGATTTAGCTTGAGAAGCCATTAATGGAGTTTGGAGAAGTTTAGAGTGGTGGAGAAGTGAAAATGGCAGCCCCTCGGGATCCAAAAATCGGTCCCTTGAATGGTAGAGAAGTGGGGTATTTATAGGTGTAATTTGGGGGTAGTGGCAGAGTAGTAATTTTGGTGTGCAAAGTTTGAGTCGGTCATGAAAGTATTTACGAAAATGCCATTGGGCAGCTGGCAATAGTTGGCATAGGCGCAGGACCCATAGGCGCAAGACCCATAGACGTAAGACACATAGGCGCAAGTCCCATAGGCGCAAGACCCATAGGTGCAAGACCCATAGGTGCACGACCCATAGGTGCATGACCCATAGGTGCACGACCCATAGATGCACGACCCATTGGTGCACGACCCATAGGTGCACGAACCATTGGTGCAAGACCCATAGGCGCAAGACTTATAGGCGTAAGACCCATAGGTGTAAGACCCATAGGCGTACGACCCATAGGGTAGTGACATATCCGACCCATCGTACCATTTGAATGTTGACCCATTGTTTTGGGTCAAATCCAATCTATCAATATGCGCATGATTTTTAGTGGATAAACACCTCCCATGCGAGGGTTTCCCTAGGCCAATGCCTACCTGGACTTGCCCTAAACCGGGCATGGGTCCATAGAATATTATTATCAAGTAGTATAATGTCTCCAATATAATGATTTTTTTTGATATACCTAAAACGTTATTTATAGATTTATGCAGCATATGGTTTCCTACATTTGAAAACCATATAAATTGAGTGAAATGTGTATAATCTTAAAATGCCAATTACCAATCAAAGTTAGGCTTACAAATAAAAAAACAAAATATTGAAGGATTTCATCTTTGAGAAATAACATTACCATATCCTTTAGAAAACTTAACATAGTTTAAAAACATATTTTTAAAATTTTCTTTCCAAATTGACATAAAATATGAATCTCGATACATAGCTCACGAAATTCACAACTGAATACGAAAATTTTGTCCAGGCATTGGGATCATTCATTGTAACAACCCGGAATTTCATAACCAATTTAAAATTTTGATTTAAGCTATTTTAAGGAATGTGGGAATATAAATTGGTTAATTTTGCTGAATAAAATTAGAGAATAATTTTAAAATTAGTTTTTATATTTTATTTTACTTAAAACAAATTCAGAAAAATTATTCAATTGACTTATAATCCTTTTATTTGAAAATTTTGAAAATTCAATTTTTAAAATCATCGCACAACCATTAAAAAGTGAAATTTTGCTAACGAGAGCAATTTTGTTGGATTTGGAATAATAAGTCATGGCTAGATTTCAATATTCACGCGAAACGGAGTTAGTATGTGGCCGGGAAAGGCAAACCTGTTTGGGGTTAAAACTGGTAGTTAGTTTACAAATAAACATTATTGAGACGATCTCAAAATTTGATTTCACTTTTTTTGGGATTCAAATCGTTAAATAATGGTAGAATCCAAAATTTCATAATTTTTTGAGCGTGTGGGCATACAAGAAGAAAATGTACACTAAAATCCCATTTTTGAAGCTAATTTGAGCATAATTGAGAAATTTAATGGAAGGTCAAACGAACTCGGAATTCGATGAAAGTTGATTCGTTGGATTTGTAATTCCTTATATTATCTTGTGATGAAATTTCATTGCAAACACAGATCGTTTGTGGTCGGCCAATTAGAGAGAAAGAGCGACGAAATCTCTTACTTAAACTCTTTTTCTCCATTCCCTTCTCATTACTTTCTATCTCCTCTGTTTCTCCTTTCTTCATAGAAAAATGGTCTCCCTCTTCCTTGACGTTGTCGCACCCCCTATTTCGACCACTGACCGTCAGCCCCCCTCCTTCGGTGCCGCCACCCCCATTATCCCCTCTCTCTCTCTCCTCCTTCTCTCCTCCTTCCTACTCTCTCTCTCTTCCTTTGCAAACCCTAAACCCCTTTTCCTCCACCTTAACCACCTCCCCGGACCCTACTACCGCAGCCACTACCTCCCCTCCGACCCGCACCGCTTGCCCTGCTGCCAGCAACCACCCTCCTCCGGTCGTGGGCCTCATTTCACCAAAAAACCTCTTTTGCAAAATTCCCGTTTTACAAAAACATCCCACTTCCTTCTTTACTCAATTATTTCGATCCGTACGTTTTTGGCCAAGGCCCTATAAATGAAAGTCGTAGATCTCATTTTTCTCTATGAGATGCACATATCGAAATTGTATTTTGGAGTTCGGAGCTACTCTAAAAATGTGACTGAAGTTTGCTGGCCTGGAGCTGTTTTCAGCGATTTCTCGCGAATTCGAGCGTTTTCGGTGGAAAGTGCACTAGAAAAAAGTTGTCCGGAATGGCCTTTTCCATGTTGATGACCAACTTTGGTGAAGATTGGAGGTCGTATGCATCCTATAGAGCCAGAATGGTGAATTCGGGTTGCGAAGAGCAATAACGACGAGTGCGTGACGAAAATTCTACATAAGAAGTGTCGTGGTGTTTGGTTTAGCTAATAGGTGAGAACTCGCTCACTAAATTATTATTTTATGTTATTATATCATAAATTGTTATAGGGTGCCTAGTAGCTCACATCATAGTTGTTTGCGAAACCATGTATGGTTTGTTGTGTTTTGATTGTGAATGTGAATTTGAAACGTTTAACATGTTAAAAATAATGTTAGTATTATTGTTGTAGTTGAAATTGGATATAAATATTCATTTATAATTTGAAGAGTTAAAATTAGTTAGTTTGAAACATTATTCGAATTGAATTAGAAATGATTAAATTCCTGAATCAGTTATGAATTTGAATTGAATGTTGTTGGTTGAAAACCCCACATAGGTCATGGGAAGATATTTGACTCACACATCTCCCTTGTGTGGAATTACGGTTAATCATTTGATTGACGGATTTATGTAAGCGTCAATTATTTGATTGAAGTTCATATGAAAATAAAATGCACATTGGATGTCATTTTGGATGTTGATAGTTGTTTACAACTATTGTTGGACATATATAATGAAAATAATCCATATAAATTTATTTATATGGATATTGGTTGAAATTTTGTTCTAATCCAGAATAAATGTGAATATTTTTATAATGTAATATTTAATGAAGATTACATGTTTGGTTTTGATGTCCGATTTTGGATGGCACGAAAATTTAAATGTATGAAGTCGGGTTAAGTAGAAAATGCTATTTTGACTCGAATCGATCTTTATATCGATTTTATTCATCTTTAAAATGAATATAGAGAAGGCTGAATTTCAAAATCTGACATTTTGAAAATATTATTATTTTGAGATCATAATAAGATGCATGTTAAATTTTGATCTAAAATTGAAATGAAAGGTGGAATCATTTTTAAATGAATTTATAAACGTTTTATAAAATACATTTTGAAGGGAAATCGATGAAATATTATATATATATATATATATATATATATCCTGAATAGAACGTGTCGTGTAGCGACCATTCACAAATTTCGACCATGAACTTTGAATTGACGTAACGGGAGATTCGACCGCCAGAATCTCCTAAAACTGGAACCTTGGGTTCGTATCGAAAAGATCTTTCAAATGAATATATGAGATTTAAATTTGAACGGTTGGATTTAGAATATGTCCAAATCAGTTTTGGAAAAGGTCGCTATGAATGCAGTTTGGTGGCCGATATTGGAAATCGACTTTAAGGGCCTTAATAAAATTATTAAAAATATGGGAAAATTATGTAAAATCATAATAAATGGTTTGGAAAGTTTTTGGATGAAATATTCCATATTTTAAAATATAAAAGATATTTTTATACGAATGAAATAGCTGATAACTAGAAAAATGATCCTATGATTTTTAAAATAAAAAAAGAAATTGGATTTGCGAACGATTTTGTCATAACCAGAAGTTTCCAACATATAAATTGGAATTAAATGGAAAATGGGATTTTGGGTTTGTCATGAATGGTATTTTCATTAATACTTGTTCTTGAACCCATTTATGAATGGAATGAATCTTTTAATTAAGATTTAAAGAAGTTTTTCAGTTTATATAATTAAATTGAATTGAATGGAATTTGAGTTAATAATAATCGAGATGAGTTTCTGTGAAGGAAGGCATTTACTATTTATGAAGTTTAAAAGGCTTCGCAGCTATTCCACTTATAATATTAGTCTGATACGGAAATTAATATTGATTATAAATTAATCAGAATTCCGTAAAGATTCCATATTAAATGGAAGATGATTTTGGGTTTATTGTGAAAGGTTTTTTTACATGACATTTGTTTTTAACCCAAATAAAGACAAGACTAATTTCCAAAAGTTGAATAAACATTAAATAATGATTTTTGGAAGATTAAAACTAAGTTGTAGTTTTAATGAATCTTTAATTATATTGAAAGTAAACGGGTAATTAAATTTACCAACACGAGAAGTATTCGAGATGGATAACCACCAGTTTTACTCCATGTGATAATTAAATCTTTAATCAGATTTGAACGTGCAAAGGGTAATTAAATTTACCAATAAAACGATGGGTGTCAGATATAGAGTACGACCATTTTTCTCCATGGTATGAATTGGTTGGGATTGTGATAATAAAATGAATGATTACTTCGGTAAGGCTCGATAATCCCTACTAGTTCTACAAACCTTAATTTGGTTTAAGTTTGAAAAGATATAATAAAATCTGTTGCAATAGTTTTCAAAGAAAGATTTAAACAAGGGGTTTAAATGAATTAAATCATTGATAAGATTAATGGGAATAATTCCCAGTATAAAAAAAATACTTGAATAAAAGAATATTCTGGATTGGAATAAGGCATATGATGTGTTTATATATTACTTGATTATAAGATGTGCAAGTTATTCGGAAAGACCGGGTTTAACCCATACTGAATAACTATTATGACGATTAAAAGTCAAAGATATTGAAGATGGTGCAAGATCGACAATCTTCACATTGAATGGATTACTACTGAGGCCCTGGATGGAGTTGCATCCTTGAAGGGGGGTACAGTGCTAGTTGTATGGACGAACTTGTTGATTGTTCGGATATGTGAGGGCCTCGCTCCTATATTACATATGTGACGAGGAATAAGGTGCCTCCAGTTTTGTTCAGATCCAGAACGAACTTGTAAATCGATTGTATGTCTGACATTATATTGTGTGTTATATTCGTCGATCTCCGCTAAATATATATCTGTTTTGGTGGTAGTGAATTTATTCCCTTGCTTAACACCCTTCTCTGAGACGTACGAGCTTAGAGGTTATATATTGGTGGAAATCAATGGTATGGTATGGATGGACAATGTAGCATGCTAAGATGCAATGATTAAGGCTTTTATTGAAAAAAAGAGCCTTGTGGATGATGACCAAAGCACGACTTTAATATAGCGTAGCTTTATGTATAGCATTAACTCGTGAGCCTCACACCACGGTATGAGTCAAAAACGTGATAAGGGACGCAGGGAGTGCATACGTTTCTTTTTAGCTAGAAGTGATGTCATCGTATGGAGCCCAGACATTTTTACTTATGTGGATGATAGATTGCGAGGTGCCTCAGATATAAAACATACTAAAAGGCTCAAGTGATAGGTCTGATAGGACCGGGAAACGTATTGTTCAGTACTAACCAATCCACAAAAGTTTGGTGTGGACTGTCCCTGCAGGACCCAAGGGTTGCCCATAGGTGTGATCCTGGATCATCTTGCTAGAGGTGATCCAAAAAGGGTAAGGAGAACATCCCTTGCCTTGACTCATGATGGAAATCGGATTTCCAATAAGCAACTTTCGGTTTAGTTGTAAACCTATATGGAGACATAGTAGGATGGGGTACTATGTCGTCTATGTTTGATACATTTATATTCGAAGTTGTTTTCTGCACTGTGCACTTATAATAATATCAAAAAATATTTGTTTCAAACGTATTGTAGCAACCCGGAAAATATGAGCCAATTAAAAATTTTTAAATTGGTTATTTTAAAGGAATTTGAACAATTGAAATAGAATATTTCAATAAAATAGTGAATTAGAAATAGTGAGTCAGTTTGAAATTTTGAATTCAAACTTTGACTGACTGTGCAGGGTGGAAAATATAACGGATTTTAGTGAAACCAAAAATATTTAAATCTGTTTATTAATACCTTTCTAACGAATCTGAAAAATCGAAGTTTCATAGCGGGAATCAAAAGTTATGGCCGAATGAATTTTCAAAAAGGTCGCTATATAGAATATATAGCCCTAGAAAATAGATATTTTGCAAACGGCCTCGGAATTCGACGAAACCACTTTTGTTGGGTTCGGGATGTCAAACTATTGCTAGGTTTCAAATTTCATAATTTTTGAAGCTAGTATGTGAGCGTGGCAAAAGAAAATGTGGTTGGTCAATTTCTGTTAAATTGGATCGACCAGAAAATGGCCATTTTTCAAACGATCTCAAAATTCGATGAAACTATTTTTGTTGGGACCGTAGCGTCAAAACATAGCTAGAATTATTTTTCTTTAATTTTTTGAATTAGTTTGTGGCCCTGGCAAATTGAAATGTACGTTCAAAGTTAGAATTAAATGTTTTATATTTTAATTTGAAGAATAACGGACTGTAACAGTCGAATTGGCCAACGAAACATATCCTATTATGTCCGGGATAGGGGTAATTAGCTAGGGGCGACAGTCGTTGGGTTTGAATTGGTGTCCGTGTGGAGAAACACTATTTAAAAATTTAATAAAACCTTTGGCCAATCAAAAATTTTCTTTCATTATTTTAAAAATAAAAAAAAACCCTCTAAAAACCCTTTTCCTTTATCGCCCCCGACGATCCACGTTTTCGCCACTTCCCTGGCCAATCGCCGCCACCTCGGCCATCTCCAGCCTCCGCCACCACTAGTAGTCGACGCGCCTCCCTCCCCTCTTCAAATCCGACCCAAGCTCGACCTCCCCCGCCACCTCCATCGCCATAATCGTCGACCCAAAGCCGACGACTTCCCAGCGCCGCCCCGATCGCCAGAGACCACCGAACCACCTCCGACCACCACCGATCGACTCCCCTTTCCTCCCTCTTCCACGCTTTACCCTCCGATCATCCTATCGTGCCTCGGTTCTCGCGAAAACTGCAACCCTAGTTTTGAACCATCGTGAAAGGTGAGTCCTTTTTGATGTTTGAACTTTGAAAAATTATATCTTTATGGTGTGTTGACGAAATTCGATGAAACAGGAAGCATCGGGACCGCAAGGAAGCTCTCTACCACATTGAAGAGACCGCAGATTTTTCTGTGTCATCTACGATTTTTAGCACTGCAAAAACCAATGTGAGAAATTTAAATTAAATGAATTTGAATGGAAAATGTCGTGTATAAATTATATAAGCGAAATATAAATTACACACGTGTTGTATACCTCATGTATGTGCGTTGTGTAAGCTATATAAGCGAAGTATGAATTATACATGCATAGTATAATTGATATATGTGTTGAAATGCAAGTGAAATATAGAAATTATATATATATATATATATATATATATATATATATATATACTCCCCTCGTCCACAAACCATAGACGATATTTATTGTTGTGTATTGGTGTGAAATATTGGATGAAAAATGCGAATGGTTGAATAATTGTTTGTGGTTGTTATTGATTGGTTGTGGTTGAAAAATACCCATTGGTGAATGAAATGAATTGGAAATAGTTGTGGAAATAAAAATAAAACATGCCACCTGTGTGGGAATTAGATGCATGAATCCCTATTGTCAAAAACCGCGAGGTTTTAATGTAGAGCGAGGAGCCGTAGTAGGGACGGTGCCGGTTTTAACTACCCTGTCGTTATGCTACCGAAATTTCGAATAATATTCATATGTTAGAATTATTTTCATATGCTGAAATTATCTTCATGCGTTGAATTTAAAGTCATGTGTTGAAACTATATCCATGTGTGGAAATGCTCATGTGTTGAGAAGTGACGTGTGAAAATTAAATTCATGTGTGAATGAATGAAGTGTTTAAACAATAAACATCACATTTTTATAATATATATGAAGTATGTAAAATATTCGCCTTATATATAAATAGTTTCAATAATAAAAATTTCATCTTTCTTATATGAACAACATTTATAAAATATCCATGTGTGGAGATGCTCATGTGTTGAGAAGTGTGTGTATTGGAAAAGTTCATGCGTTGAATAAAAAGATCGAACAATAAAAACTATATTTTTATTGAAATTATGAAGTGTTAAAAACATTCATGTGTTGAATAAATATTTTAAATGATAAAAATATCATTTTTATCATATATGTGATATGCTAAAGATATGCAAGCGTTGAAATAAATATTTGTGAAAGAAATATTATTTTTAACATGCACAGAAACTAAATAAAATAGTCATGTGTTGAAATATATTTTAGTTCGCCAAAATTATCATCTTTGAAATGTGAAGTGTTAAAAACGACCACTTGTTCAAATAAATATGCATGAGTTGAAATATTCATTAATTAGCTAATGATTTGATTTTTGCCTATGCATGCAACATTAGAATGAAAGGTGTTTTTAAACCAAATTGAATCAAATATGAAGTTGAATGGAAATTGATAAGTGATAAGAATTGTATATATGTACATGCATATTTATTGAACAGGTTATAGCAAAGAGGCTAGAGAAGAGGAATAAAATTTTGTGCCCAACAAATAGGTACGCGTTTACTGTTTTGTTTGGGTGATGATTTTATGAGCCTATTGGCTAGCCTCTTGGCCTTTTCTTTTTCTTTTTGAGATGAGACGCCCGTGTAGCTATTTGGGAATTTTCCCAGCCCCTCCCTTACAAAGGAGGTTATGGCGAGATTTTCCAAAATTTAAAGGCGTTAGTGAAATATTTGAAGTGAAAACGATATAGGAATTTTTGAATGAACTATATTTATATAAATATATAAATATAAATAAAATTAAAACGAATCGTGGCCGTGCAGTTCGCGTTTTGAAACCGTGATTTCAAACGACTAGTGCGGGAAATTCGACCATTGGATTTTTCCGAAACCGCAACCCTTGGGTTCGCCTTGGAAATATCTTTCCAACGGCACCAACTTTGTAAAGATCCGACGGTTGGATTGTCTGGAATGTTTAATTCAAATATGAAGAAAAACAGCACGAGAAACGATTTTATATATATATATAAATATAATTAAATTAAATCGAATAACGACACTGCAGTTCGTAATTTGAAATCGTAACTTCAAATGACTAGTGTGGAAGATCCGACCGTCGGATTTTCCCAAAACTGAAACCGTTGGATTCATTTTGAAATGATCTTTCTAATGATATAAAATTTGTGAAGATCCAACAGTTAGATTTTCAGATATGTGTAAAACAAATTTAGTGAAAAACAGCGCCAGTGCATCGGCACGACCTGAAACGTCGTTTAATTAAATATGGCCATTTTAAATAAATAAAAATGGCGATATATCGTTATAAAATACTATAGACGATATAGAGTGGAAATAAACCAATTTTGTTGTGTTTGCTTGATATGTGATGGTTGAATGTATTTAACATGAAAATTATAACTAAAGAACTGAAATGTGAATGTTGAATAGTCCAACCATGTGATAAATTGATTTGAAAATCTAAATATACGTGGGTTATTTGAAAAGGCCGAGATCATTCTCATTTCAAATAATCGATCGTCGTTGAGAAGTCGAAGAGTCGAAGACGGTTGAAGACCGACGATCTTCACATTGGATGGATGGGCACTACTGATGCTCGTGATCGGAGTAGCTACCTTGAAGGAGCGGAAGTAGTAGCCGTCCAGACCTACTGTTGATTGTACGGATATACGAGAAAATTGGTGCCTCCGGTTTCGTTCAAACCCAGAACGAACTTGTAAATTGGCTGTGTGTCTGACATTGGATTTTGTTATGTGCTGATTGATCTCTGTTAAATATATATCTGTTTGGCGGCGGAGAATTTATTCTCTTGCTTAACGCCCTTCCCTGAGACGTACGAGCTCAGAGGTTATGCATTGATAGAAATCAGTCGCATGGAGTGGATTGCCTGTCTGGCGCGCCTAAGTGGCATACAATCAAGGATTCTGTTGCAAAGCAAAGTCTTGTGGTTGATGGTCAAAGCATGGTCTGTGTGACGTAGCTTTGTATATAAAGTGAATTCGCGAGCCTCACACCCCGGTATGAGTCAAAAACGGGAGATGGACCATTGGGAGAGCACGACGTTTCTTTCTAACTAAGGTGGTGTCAGTGACCTACCGGCCCTAACATTATATATACTTTTCACCTATGTGGTTGTTGGAATGCGAGGCGCCTCAATTATAGGTCTGTAAGGACCGGGAAACCTGTGTTCAGGAATTGCCAATCCTCAAAAGTAAGAGAGGACCGGCCCAGCCGATTCCAAGGATCATAGTGGGGTCGTGAGACATTTGCTAGAGTGTCATAAATCGGAGAGGAGCTTGCCTCTTGCCTAGACTCATGAAGGAATCCAATTTCCAATACGAAATAAGTGATTGTATTACTAGTATGACGACATGATATATGGTACCCATTCCATCTAGGATTGATATTTATTATTGAAATCGCTTTTGAAACATATTTGCATTAGTAATAATATCAAACACTTTTGTTTTATTCGTATGAAGCATTTTTGGCCATTATAAGGTAAAACTCTATCCTCCGGCTTGCGTTGCATTATGTGATGGGACCTGAGTCTTATAATGGCTTCATTTTATAAAAAGCATTGCGATGATTTCATCATTTACTTTATTTCATGCACTAGCACTCATTGGAGTAAACCCGTTCCGCGAAAGTGGCGTGGTCCTTTGATTTTCCTTATTATTGTTGTTAATAAGTTAAGTAGATTTCTCATATCAGTCCCATGACTGACTCGTAGTTTGTTTCACCTTGCAAACTCGGGTGCCCTCATTTTCACATGGGCAGCCTAGTTACAGGTATCTGGTGCACTTTTGGCTCATGGTGAGGCTTGACTACACCGTGCTGACTTTGACTTTTTCCGCCATTATAGTATATGTATTATGATTCCGCCATTGGCGTTGTAGACTGATATTTATTTTGTGTACTCTTTATGTATGATTCCGCCTCTAGCGATGGTGACTGATTATGTATTATTATGCCCTAAGTTGTATCCTGCACTGTGCTCTCTAATGTGGTGATATCTATATGATTCCGCTGTCAATGTGTGTAAATTATTTTATTTCTTGTTTATGCTATTATCTGTGTTCTGCTAATGATGATTAATGTGTTATATTCAAATGATTATCCTTAACACCATGTCACGGGGTTTTGGGATCGTCACAGCTGGTATTAGAGCTTTGGTTAACCTTAGTTCTGGAATTTAACACATTAAACACTTCGTAAAAATAGAATCAGTAGTATTCTAAGGTGAGTAGCTCATTAGAGATAGGACTAGTAAAGTCCTAGAATGAGCCAAGCAGAATAGCAAAAACAATTTGATCAGTCCATCGTTATCTTTCCTTAAGTTCTTCTGCTTTACCATACAATAAATTATCGTTTCTGTAAGCTGACTCTTTTCTTGCTTGTACAGAACTTGAACAATGGTTACCCGAGCAGCCGCTGCTAGAGGACGCTGTGCTGGCCGTGGCAGAGGACGAGGAGAAGTCCCAGTTGAAGAAGGACCCTTGATACAACCCCCGGCTGCTCAACACTTCGAGCTGGACTGCGTAGCTAAGAGATACAAGAACCTAGGAGGCAAGACCTTCTCGAGAACTGGCACTGTAATAGAGACCCTTGCATGGCTGAAAACATGCGAGAAAATACTATAAGGCCTAAGGCTTGGAGATCAAGATAAATCTATTATGGGAGCCTGGCTTATGCAGGAAGAAGCCGAGCTATGGTGGGAAGGTCTCACCGCCAGGAATAGAGAAGCTGGTAGAACCTGGGACGGATTCAAAGAACTCTTCAAAGAGAAATATGTCCCAGAGCAAGCCCTAGAGAACATGCACGATGACTTCGCCAACCCCCAGCAGGGGGATCTTTCGGTGCAGGATTATCTGAATAAATTTACACAGTTGTCCCGCTATGCTCCGGAGCTGGTCGCCACTGCAAAATCCAAGAATAAGAGGTACATCCTCGGGCTGAAGCAACAGTACCATGACAGAGCAATGGCTCACATCAAGCTAGGATTTAATGAATTGGTGGAAATGACATGCAACTACGAAGACCTTGACCGAAGGCACCTGGAGAAGGATCGCGCTAAAAGCCAAGCCGGAAACAAACGCAAGCCTGTTGTGAATCAAGTAGAGTCAAGTCAAGCAGCATCCTCGAAACCACAGACTGGCAGGCCGCCAAAAGGAAGCTGCTATAATTGTGGCAAGATGGGGCACTTCTCTAATGTTTGCACAACCCCGAAGAGGCAGAAGACAAATTCACAAGGTTCAAGCCAGGGCTCTCAGAACCCTCGCTCCTGCTTTAATTGCCGCAAGACGGATCATCTTGTCAAAGACTGCCCTTTGCTTTAAAATGCCGCAGTAGCTCACATGTATGACGGGACGAACCCTCCAGGTGCTTCCGAAGGAGCAGGTAAACCCGATGTTTTGGGAGGTACCCTTACAATTAACAATATTCCTATTTCTGTATTATTTGACACGGGTGCGTCGCGTAGTTTTATTGCTAGTAACACAGTTCACAAATTAAAGTTAATACAAAGAAAGTTAAAAGAATCGGTTGAAGTACATAACCCAATAGGAGGATCTCTCATTCTCAGTTCATATTGTAAAGTGCCTACTTCTTTCTTTCAATACTAGTTTCCCTTTGATCTAATCATCATGGATTTTCCCGAATTCGATATCATTCTCGGGCTTGATTGGTTAACGAAATACGAAGCTGAGGTAAAGTGTGCAGAACGAATAGTAAAAATTCGAACGAAGCTTGGATATATTACGGTGCCATGTCATGGTTCGAATCCAGATAGGGAGGAATTTTGGTCTGCATTAGAAGTTATCCCCACTTCTATAGAAAAGAATCCTATTGTTAGAAACTATGCGGATGTGTTTGAAGAAGTCGAAAACTTACCTCTGCAAAGAGAAATAGAATTCAGAATCGATCTAATTCCCAATGCCAGACCAGTGGTACATCTAATTCGCAGAATGACTCCAAAGGAAAAAGAAGAATTAGGCGATCAAACTCGTCAACTGTTGTGGAAGGGTCTAATTAGACCTAGATTTTCTAATTGGGGTGCAGCTGTATTGTTTGTCCCAAAGTCAGACGGTACTCTTCGATTGTGCGTTGATTATCGAGACCTCAACAAACAGACGCTCAAAAACAAATACCCATTACCCCGCATCGATGATCTGCTAGACCGATTAAATGGGGCGAAAGTATTTTCCCGAATGGACCTAGCAACAGGTTTTCATCAATTGAGAATAGCAGAGGAGTGTGTTCCTTTGACAGCTTTCAGAGGTCCAGACATATTTTATGAATGGTTAGTAATGTCGTTCGGCCTGTGCAACGCTCCAACATACTTTGTCGATCTAATGAATAGAGTGTTCAGGGGAGTTCTGAATAAATTTGTCCTCGTATTCATCGATGATATTTTAATCTACTCCAAATCAAAACCCGAGCATGAAAAACACTTAGAACAAGTATTAGAGATTCTAAGAAAGAACGTCTTCAAAACAAAATTCTCTAAATGTGTCTTCTGGCAAGAAGAAGTGAAGTTTCTTGGCCATGTCGTGTCAAGAAAAGGGATTTCTGTAGATCCGAGCAAAAATAACAGCGATTCAAGACTGGAAACAACCCAGTACACCCACAGAGGTTAGAAGTTTTATGGGGTTGGCTAGTTATTATCGAAAGTTCGTTAAGGATTTTTCGAAGATATCTGGTCCATTAATGAAGCTCACGAAAAAGCATGAGAAATTTAAGTGGACTTTCGACTATGAAGAAGCTTTCCAGGAATTGAAATCGAAACTGACAACTGCTCCAGTGTTAACCATTGACAGATGCTTCTATTAGAGGTCTTGGTGCAGTGTTAATGCAAAGAGGGCAAGTAGTCGCTTATGCAAGCCGCCAACTGAAACCACATGAGAAGAATTATGTAACTCATGATCTTGAGTTGCTAGCTATCATTTTTGCGTTGAAAATCTGGAGGCATTATTTATTGGGCGAGAAATTTGTACTGTATACAGATCATCAATCATTGAAGTATTTATACACCCAGAAAGATCTGAATTTGAGACAGCAGCGTTGGCTGGAATTTCTTGCTGCGTATGATCTTGATATCCTGTATACGCCGGGAAAGGCTAATGTTGTAGCGGATGCGCTTAGTAGAAAAACCGCAATCATTGCCAATCTTATAATTACACCTGGCTTAATTGATAAGATATGTGCTCTCCAGAGGAATGGTTATTTCATTCAAAGGATCAGAGGGAGAATCCAGAAGGGAGAGCCCTTAAGTTTTCCGTTAGATAAAGAAGAAGTTCTGAGACTGAAAGGGAGAATATGTGTTCCCATCATTCTTGAGCTCAAAAGAGAAGTGCTGGATGAATGCCATAAATCTAAACTTTGCATTCATCCTGTGGTAAGTAAAATGTACAATGATATCAAATTCACTTTCTGATGGAAGGCAATGAAGAGGGATACTTCTTTGTATGTTAGCAGATGCCCTACTTGTCAATTAGTCAAGAGCGACCAACAGAAGCTAGTTGGATTGTTGCAACCGTTAGAAGTCCCAGGTTGGAAATGGGAACAGATTTCCATGGATTTCATAGATGGTTTGCCGCGAACTAGGAAAGGTAATGACAGCATTTGGGTAATCGTAGATCGCTTCACGAAGACTGCCCATTTCATACCTGTCAAATCAAATAGAACCGCTCAAAGTCTAGCACAGATATATTTCAAAGAAATCGTTAAGCTGCATGGAATTCCCATCAGCACAGTCAGTGATAGAGACCCAATATTCGCTAGCAAATTCTGGGAGGCTTTCCAGACAGAATTGGGAACGAAACTGAACATGAGCACCGCTTATCACCCTCGTACAGATGGCCAAACTGAGCGGGTGAATAGAATTCTAGAAGATTTATTGCGGGCTTGTATAATTGATTTTGGTGGGTCATGGGAAGATCACTTGCATTTGGCAGAATTCTCATATAACAATAGCTATCAAGCAAGTTTGGGAATGTCGCCATTTGAAGCATTAAATGGCAGACTGTGAAGATCTCCAGCATGTGGGTAGAACCTGGCAATAGACTTGTGTTAGGACCCGATATGATTAGAGAAGCATCTGATAAAGTCGACTTCATCAAAAAGCGATTGAGAACCGCGCAAAGCCGACAGAAAAGTTATGCAGATTCTAGAAGAAGAGATTTGACATTTGCTGTTGGTGACCATGTTTATTTGAAAGTTTCTCCGATGAGAGGAGTAATCAGATTTGGCAAAACTGGGAAGTTGGCACCGAGATTTATTGGTCCCTTTCCTATACTTGAATGAATTGGAACTCTTACTTACAGGGTTCAATTACCAGATTGGTTGCCTGGAGTGCATGATGTATTTCACGTATCACAACTTAGAAGACATGTGCATGATCCATATCGTGTTGTAGAAGAAGCAGCGCAACAGGATATAGACATAACTCCAGAATTAACAGTCAGAAGAGAGCCATTAAAGATTGTTGGCAAAGAAACTAGAGAACAAAGAAGCAAAAAGGTTCATTTAGTTAAAGTGCAGTAGAGTAGTGATCCTAGAGACTGTAATTGGGAGGCTGAGGAAAGCATTAAGCAAGCTTACCCCAAATGCAGAGTGGACATCTCTGACTAACTCCGGTGCAAGGTACCTTTACAATACTTTGCATTTACATTTTGTTTCCTACTTTACTGTTGTTTCCTTTTCGGGGACGAAAAGTTTTAAGTAGGGGAGATTGTAACAACCTGGAAAATACGAGCCAATTTAAAATTTTTAAATTGGTTATTTTAAAGGAATTTGAACAATTGAAATAGAATATTTCAATAAAATAGTGAACTAGAAATAGTGAGTCAGTTTGAAAAATTGAATTCAAACTTTGACTGACTGTGCAGGGTGGAAAGTATAACGGATTTTAGTGAAACCAAAAATATTTAAATCTGTTTATCAATATCTTTCTAACGAATCTGAAAAATTGAAGTTTGATAGCGGGAATCAAAAGTTATGGCCGAATCAATTTTTAGAAAGGTCGCTATATAGAATATATAGCCCTGGAAAATAGATATTTTGCAAACGGCCTTGGAATTCGACGAAACCACTTTTGTTGGGTCCGGGATGTCAAACTATTGCTAGGTTTCAAATTTCATAATTTTTGAAGCTAGTATGCGAGCGTGGCAAAATAAAATGTGGTTGGTCAATTTCTGTTAAATTGGATCGACCAGAAAATGACAATTTTTCAAACGATCTTAGAATTCGAAGAAACTAGTTTTGTTGGGACCGTAGCGTCAAAACATAGCTAGATTTATTTTTCTGGAAATTTTTGAATCAGTTTGTGGCCCTGGCAAATTGAAATGTACATTCAAAGTAAAAATTAAATGTTTTATATTTTAATTTGAAGAATAACCGACTGTAACAGTCGAATTGGCCAACGAAACATATCCCATTGTGTCTGGGATGGGGGTAATTAGCTGGGGGCGACAGTCGTTGGGTTTGAATTGGTGTCCGTGTGGAGAAACACTATTTAAAAATTTAATAAAACCTTTGGCCAATCAAAATTTTTCTTTCATTATTTAAAAAAAAAACCCTCTGAAAACCCTTTTCCATTGTCGCCCCCGGCGATCCACGTTTTTGCCACTTCCCTGGCCAATCGCCACCGCCTCGGCCATCTCCAGCCTCCGCCACCACCAGCAGTCGACGCGCCTCCCTCCCCTCTTCAAATCCGACCCATGCTCGACCTCCCCCGCCACCTCCATCGCCAGAATCGTCGACCCAAAGCCGACAACTTCCCAACGCTGCCCCGATCGCCAGAGACCACCGAACCACCTCCAACCACCACCGATCGACTCCCCTTTCCTCCCTCTTCCACGCTGTACCCTCTGATCATCCTATCGTGCCTCGGTTCTCGCGAAAACTGCAACCCTAGTTTTGAACCATCGTGAAAGGTGAGTCCTTGTTGATGTTTGAACTTTGAAAAGTCATATCTTTATGGTGAGTTGATGAAATTCGATGAAACAGGAAGCATCTGGACCGCAAGGAAGCTCTCTACCACATAGAAGAGACCGCGGATTTTTCTGTGTCATCTACGATTTTTAGCACTCCAAAAACCAATGTGAGAAATCTAAATTAAATGAATTTGAATGGAAAATGTCATGTATAAATTATATAAGCGAAATATAAATTACACACGTGTTGTATACCTCATGTACGTGCGTTGTGTAAGCTATATAAGTGAAGTATGAATTATACATGCATAGTATAATTGATATATGTGTTGAAATGCAAGTGAAATATAGAAATTATATATATATACACACACACACACACACACTCCCCTCGTCCACAAACCATGGACGATATTTATTGTTGTGTATTGGTGTGAAATATTGGATGAAAAATGCGAATGGTTGAATAATTGTTTGTGGTTGATATTGATTGGTTGTGGTTGAAAAATACCCATTGGTGAATGAAATGAATTGGAAATAATTGTGGAAATAAAAATAAAACATGCCGCCTACGTGCGAATTAGTTGCATGAATCCCCATTGTCAAAAACTGCGTGGTTTTAAGGTAGAGCGAGGAGTCGTACTAGGGACGGTGCCGGTTTTAACTACCCTGCCGTTATGCTGTCGAAATTTCGAATAATATTCATAAGTTAGAATTATTTTCATATGTTGAAATTATCTTCATGCGTTGAAATTAAAGTCATGTATTGAAACTATATCCATGTGTGGAAATGCTCATGTGTTGAGAACTGACATGTGAAAATTAAATTCATGTGTGAATGAATGAAGTGTTTAAACAATAAAAATCAAATTTTTATAATATATATGAAGTATGTAAAATATTTTCCTTATATATAAATAGTTTCAACAAAAAAAATTTCATCTTTCTTATATGAACAACATTTATAAAATATCCATGTGTGGAGATGCTCATGTGTTGAGAAGTGTGTGTATTGGAAAAGTTCATGTGTTGAATAAAAAGATCGAACAATAAAAACTATATTTTTATTGAAATTATGAAGTGTTAAAAACATTCATGTGTTGAATAAATATTTTAAATGATAAAAATATCATTTTTATCATATATGTGATATGCTAAAGATGTGCGAGCGTTGAAATAAATATTTGTGAAAGAAATATTATTTTTAACATGCATAGGAACTAAATAAAATAGTCATGTGTTGAAATATATTTTAGTTCGCCAAAATTATCATCTTTGAAATGTGAAGTGTTTAAAAACGACCACTTGTTCAAATAAATATGCATGTGTTGGAATATTCATTAATTAGCTGATGATATGATTTTTTCCTATGCATGCAACATTAGAATGAAAGGTGTTTTTAAACCAAATTGAATCAAATATGAAGTTGAACGGAAATTGATAAGTGATAAGAATTGTATATATGTACATGCATATTTATTGAACAGGTTATAGCAAAGAGGCTAGAGAAGACGAATAAAATTTTGTGCCCAACAAATAGGTACACGTTTACTGTTTTGTTTGGGTGATGATTTTATGACCATGTTGGCTAGCCTTTTGGCTTTTTCTTTTTCTTTTTGAGATGAGACGCCCGTGTGGCTATTTGGGAATTTTCCCAGCCCCTCCCGTACAAAGGAGGTTATGGCGAAATTTTCCAAAATTTAAAGGCGTTAGTGAAATATTTGAAGTGAAAACGATACAGGAATTTTTGAATGAACTATATTTATATAAATATATAAATATAAATAAAATTAAAACGAATCGTGGCCGTGCAGTTCGCGTTTTGAAATCGTGATTTCAAACGACTAGTGCGGGATCTCCGACCATTGGATTTTCCCGAAACCGCAACCGTTGGGTTCGCCTTGGAAATATCTTTCCAACGGCACCAACTTTGTAAAGATCCGACGGTTGGATTGTCTGGAATGTTTAATTCAAATCTGAAGAAAAACAGCACCAGAAACGATTATATTTATACATATATATATAAATTAAATTAAATTAAATCAAATAACGACGCTGCAGTTCGTAATTTGAAATCGTAACTTCAAATGACTAGTGTGGAAGATCCGACCGTCGGATTTTCCCAAAACTGAAACCGTTGGATTCATTATGAAATGATCTTTCTAATGATATAAAATTTGTGAAGATCCAACGGTTAGATTTTCAGATATGTGTAAAACAAATTTAGTGAAAAACAGCGCTACTGCATCGGCACGACCTGAAACGTCGTTTAATTAAATATGGCCGTTTTAAATAAATAAAAATGGCTATGTATCGTTATAAAATACTATAGACGATATAGAGTGGAAATAAACCAATTTTGTTGTGTTTGCTTGATATGTGATGGTTGAATGTATTTAACATGAAAATTATAACTAAAGAACTGAAATGTTAATGTTGAATAGTCCAACCATGTGATAAACTGATTTGAAAATCTAAATATACGTGGGTTATTTGAAAAGGCCGAGTTCATTCTCATTTCAAATAATCGATCGACGTTGAGAAGTCGAAGAGTCGAAGACGGTCTTCACATTGGATGGATGGGCGCTACTGATGCTCTCGTGATCGGAGTAGCTACCTTGAAGGAGCTGAAGTAGTTGCCATCCAGACATACTGTTGATTGTACGGATATACGAGGAAATTGGTGCCTCCGGTTTCGTTTAAACCCAGAACGAATTTGTAAATGGACTGTGTGTCTGACATTGGATTTTGTTCTGTGCTGATTGATCTTTGTTAAATATATATCTGTTTGGCGGCGGAGAATTTATTTTCTTGCTTAACGCCCTTCCCTGAGACGTACGAGCTCAGAGGTTATGTATGGATAGAAATCAGTCGCATGGACTGGATTGCCTGTGTGGCACGCCTAAGTGGCATATGACCAAGGCTTCAGTTGTAAAGCAAAGTCTTGTGGTTGATGATCAAAGCATGGTCTGTTTGACGTAGCTTTGTATATAACATGAATTCGCGAGCCTCACACCCTGGTATAAGTCAAAAACGAGAGATGGACTGCTAGGAGAGCACGACGTTTCTTTCTGGCTAAGGTGGTGTCAGTGCCCTACCATCCTTGACATTATATATACTTTTCACCTGTGTGGTTATTGGAATGCAAGGCGCCTCGATTATAGTTCTGTAAGGACCGGGAAACGTGTGTGCAGGAATTGCCAATCCTCAAAAGTAAGAGAGGACCGGCCCAGCCGATTCCAAGGATCATAGTGGTGTCCTGAGACATTTGCTAGAGTGTCTCGAATCGGAGAGGAGCTTGCCCCTTTCCTCGACTCATGAAGGAATCCAATTTCCAATACGAAATATGCGAATGTGATTGTATTACTAGTATGGCGACATGATATATGGTACCCATGCCATCTAGGATTGATATTTATGATTGAAATCGCTTTTGAAACATATTTTCACTAGTAATAATATCAAACACTTTTGTTTTATTCGTATGAAGCATTTTTGGCCATTATAAGGTAAAACTCTATCCTCCGCCTTGCGTTGCATTGTGTGATGGGACCTGGGTTTTATAATGGCATCATTTTATAAAAAGCATTGCGATGATTTCATCATTTACTTTATTTCATGCACTAGCACTCATTGGAGTAAACCCGTTCGGCGAAAGTGGCGTGGTCCTTTGATTTGCCTTATTATTGTTGTTAATAAGTTAAGTAGATTTCTCATACCAGTCCCATAACTGACTCGTAGTTTGTTTCACCTTACAAACTCAGGTGCCCTCATTTTCACACGGGCAGCCTAGTTACAGGTATCTGGTGCACTTTTGGCTCATGGCGAGGCTTGACTACACCATGCTGACTTTGACTCTTTCCGCCATTATAGTATATGTATTATGATTCTGCCATTGCCGATGTAGACTAATATTTATTTTGTGTACTCTTTATGTATGATTCCGCCTCTGGCGATGGTGACTGATTATGTATTATTATGCATTAAGTTGTATCCTGCATTGTGCTTGTAACACCCCGCCTCCGCTAGGGTCACTCGCAAAGGAATGCACTAGCTTTAGAGGGGCATTATTGGTAAACGTGCACAGAAATATCACAAGACAGAACATATAAAATAGCGGAAGTAAAATCAAACTTTCATAACATGAATAAATAAGGTCTAAAGCCTTTTACATCAGAGTACATCAAAACCTGTCTTGCAATAGTAAAGAAGCATAAAGACATTTTCATAAATTATTCCCCAAGTAAAAACAGTAAAGTAGCCATTAGCCAAGAAAAGTCCAAGCCATCCATGATGACCTTCAAGCAGAAGAAGTCCGAACTAAACAACAGTATTTCCTCCCTGTAACCTGGGGGGGACGGAAGAAAAGAGGCGAAACAAAACGGGTCAGTCAAAAAGACTGAGTAAGCCCTATCTACTATTAGCATAAAAACTAGTAAAGTTAACTGACATGAGAAACTGAGATGAACATAAGCATGATAACAAGATAGATAAGCTAAATCAAAATAACAGGATGAACTATTGAACTCAGATAAACTAAGGTGTCATGATAAATTACGATGTCAAGATAAAACAAGGTATCACATTGTCAGGTTTCTATCAAGTATAATATCCCCAAGATATCTATCACGTATAACGCCCCGTGATATCTATCCTGTATTTTAGCTCTGCACCTACCGTACTAGTATCCCCACCGTGTCATGTGTTAACCAAGAATGACCCTCACTCAAAAGTCGTGTAATGGTCCATGTCAACCTAATATATCGCATATATAGGTTACTCAACTTTTATGTTTTATTCCATGTAAATGTTCAGTCCCTTGCCGTAGACCATACGGGCTTTCCCATGAGAATCTATATTACTTTAACATAGTTCCATGATCCTTAAGATCGGTTTGGACTGTTACCCTAAACCTAGCTAGGGTCTTCCAACATGAATTATTGTTTGCACAACTAGGACTTATGCTACATAGGGCTGCTAGGGATTATGCTTACCTATTGCACGTTTTCGTATCTCGGTTTGGGTTCAACCACCTAGGGCCACTAGGGATTACGCTAACCGCCAACCGCGCCCTTTTTCCCACGCATTCATCGTGAATCGCTTTTCCATGACTGTATGCACATGTATCACATCGTGCCATCCGAGTCCTGTCACAGGGAAAATCAAGAAATACAGGACATGGTCAGGAGCTTTCGATTTATCTGCCGATGCAGATGCTAAGGTCTGTTTTTCTTATACGTGGCTATGGTCCCACGAGACCACTCCCTCAACTAGTGAAAGACAAGACAGGATAAATCCTGTATGAGAACACAACACTGGCCAACCCACATCCAAGCCTTACCGCAACCATAATTAGACAGCAATTATGGTCTTTTGGGTGTTCTCTGCCTTTCCGTACGTACACGCTTGACCAAAGATGGTAGGTAGCATGACGAAATGCTATCTAGGGTACGACCGTGTATCGTCGACTATCCCTTATCCATCCCCGTCTTTAGGTCGCTCGTATAGCAACCAAGGCATACTCTTGGTTCTTCTAACGCAGACCTTAACCTCTCATGAGCCTAGTATAATCACCTGGCAGCTCATAGAGGGATACCAAGAATATCCTCACATTCCCCGAAGCCGCTGCTTCGTTATCCAGTTCGTTGGAGCCTTTATCTAAATCAGATACTTGCTCCTACTCGTATACTTAAACGATGACCTATCGTATCAGGTTACTCATCTATCTATGAACTGGTCTAAATTTCCTTGACTAAGAATCATTACTTAGTTATTCTTCAACTAAGGTTTACCACTTAGCATTGTTCCTGTTATCCTTGTTAACTACATTTATCCACCTAATCCTCAGAACTAGGGTTTACATAATGGATTAAGTGTCACTTAAGTTCATGAATTAACCCGTCTACAAATCCTGTCAAAATTGGCTAAGTATCCAAGTTCAAGGCTTAACCCTACAAACCATGCTCAAGTTGGTTAAGTATATTAAGCAATTCACGACTTAACCTCGTCCAATTATCATTCTAGATTGGTTAAGTATATATTAACTTGACCCTATCAATTTACTTAGTCAAATTGGTCAAGTGTATTCAAGCGATTCGTGACTTAGCCTTATCATGTTTTCACGTTATATTGGTTAAGTATTGGTTAACTTAACCACAATAAATTAACGAGTTAGATTGGATAAGTATAGGTCAGTTAACCACATCAATTCATCATGTTTAGATTAGTTAAGTGTTTAACTTAACCCCATTAAACTACCAAGTGGGATTAATTAAGTCTAGGCTAACTTAACCCCATCCAATTTCCATGTTTAGACTAGTTGAGTCTAATCTTAACCCCATTCGTTAACCGTATTTTTCGGTTAAGCGTCATTAAGAAAACTTACTTAACCTTACCAAGTTATCGCGTTGGATTGATTAAGTGTTGGTTAACTTAACCCCATCCACTAGTCATATAAAAATGGTTAAGTGTCATTAGGCAAATCAAGTTACTTAACCTACCCAACCTTGTCATGTTTTGTTAAGTATCATTAGCCTAATCAAATTACTTAACCCATTTGTCCATGTCATATTTGGTTAAGAGTCATTAATCAAATTAACTTAACCCTATCATGTGGCATTAATTACTTAATGCACCTTCACCTCTCACATTAGACTTTGTTGTGGTTACTAGTTAAGCCGGTCGGTTTCGGGTAGCTTTACACCACAACTTGGTCTATCCTCGGGTTCAAGCACAACATGACCAACTTCTCACATTGGGTCCTATTGTTTGCAACTACTAGTTAGGCCGGTCGGTTCCGGGTAGTTTTACGTTGCAAACTCAACCCAACCTCGAGTTGGCCACACTTATATTATCTAAGTGTCATGTCCATCATGTTTCCCAAAACATGTTACAAGTTTTCAAGCATTTGGGTAGACCTAACTTAATAGGTAAATTCCCAAAGGGTAGACCTAACTTAATAGGTAAATTCCCAAGCTTATGTTTTTATGCATACTTACATGTCAACTTCCATGTTATATTTCAAGTCATGTTTTCAAGTTGTATTTTCATGTCATTAGAAATTACCCATAACATAACCCAACGCTTTTAAACTCGCATATACGTTCGCGACAACGTAATGGATTAAAAGAAGAGACTTGGCAAAGGCATGACAAAAATGGATATTAAGCCACAAGTTAATCATGGTGGCAAATGAGGCACAAATGTGTTCATTAACTTGCATGTTACATTCTTAAGCCTCAAAATATGCATAAACCCAAACTTGGCACATAAGCGAATCATGGTGACAAAAGATATTGAATGATGACTAGTAACTCGCATATATCATCATATAAGGGTTATGACTTCATATGCAAGTTGACATAAAGGTTATGAGGGTTCTCATGTTGCCTAATGCAACATTTCAACATAAAGGTTGTAGCTTTTAGCTCACAAGATCAAGATAATGACTTCATAAACTTGCATGACATGATAGCATGTATCATACTCAATGATCAAACCCAAACTTGCAACATGAACATTTAACTTCATAGTTAATATCTAAGAGTAGGGAAAGGGCTTACATTGCTATGAAGGCACAAAAGATATGACAAAGCCCTTATGCAATCAAATAGACCCAAAATGCAAGCTCTAACATAAAAACCCTTGAGCCAAAATGATCAAAACCCTTGCTTTATGATGCAAAGATAGAAACTTGACTTGAATGCAAGCTAATGACACTCATACAAGCTTGAAAACACTTGTATGCATGGAAAATCTCTCATAGAAACCATTTAGAAATTTTATGAAGAGAGTGCAGGCCATGAGAGGTAAAATTTTGCCATAGTTTAGTTGCATGAATGAATAATCAGGATTTAGGATAGGTTAGGGTCTTATTTATAGATTATGCAAGTGTTTTAGGCCATAGGATTAAACCTAGATTCAATCCAAGCCATCAAAGCATGTCTTGGGGAAGAAGTCAAGTGTAGGAACCATCTAGGGCCTTTAGACTAAAGATGAACCATGAGAACCATCCAAACGCAAAATCTGCATTTGAGCGAATCGGCCCACGGGTTGACAGCCAAACACCCTAGATTAACCCCTAGTCGACCCAGCGGGCTTGGGTCGACCTCAAAAATCGGCCGGTTCGGTTATTCCCCTCTCCCAATTCGCTATTTTGAACATTTTTGCATATTTATTTATTTAATTTTCAATTATATATATATATATATATATATATCAATATATATATATTTCTCTGCGCAACCCATTTCACTTAATTAAGTATACTTTAATTTGGGAATTTTTCGTGAAACTTCGCGAGGCCATATCTTGGTCATACGGACTCCGATTTTCGAAAACTCGGACTCTATTTCGTGTATTTTTCCGAGACGAATGCAATGGCATATCCCGTTTCCCTTGATTCAGATTTTACAGTTTAATTCTGCCTCCATTTATGTTATAACAGGTTATTGAAAATACGGGTTGTTACAGTGCTCTCTGATGTGGTGATATCTATATGATTCCGTTGTCGTATGTGTGTAAATTATTCTATTTCTTGTTTATGCTATTATCTGTGTTCTGCTAATGATGATTAATGTGTTATATTCCAATGATTGTCCTTAACACCATGTCACGAGGTTTTGGGATCGTCACACGTATCAAGCATGTTTGGCTATTATAAGGTAAAACTCTATCCTCCGGCCTACGTTGCATTGTCTGATGGAACCTGAGTCTTATAATAGCTTTATTTTTCAAAAAGCATTGCGTTGTTTTATTTTTTAAACTAGTATTCATGTGGAGTAAACCCGTTCCGTGTCATACGGCGTGGTCCTATGATTTTTCTAACTTTTAAAGTAAAGATTTAATGACTATTTTAAGTTCTCACACCAGTCCCATGATTGATCCGGAGTTTATCGTTTTCACCTAAACTCTGGTTGCCCATATTTTTCAAACAAACAGCTAGTAGTTTTGGTTTTGCAGATTTCTATTTAACAAGATCCTGATTTACAGTTGGAGCTATATTTGGAAAGCTTTGTATCCATATATCTCTTTCAGTTGTGTTAGTTGATGTATTCCGTTGTGCATTGTATTTATACATTTTCATTTCTGCTGCTATGTAAATTATTATTCTCTGATATTGTATTTCCACAATGTAATATTTATTTTACTCTGATATTCTTGTACTGTGTTGTAAATTGTTGTAATAGCAATGAAAAGTTCTATTGTTCCACGTTCTGATGCGTTGCATTCTCATACAATCTGGTTTTCCGTCTCTTCGGAGATCGGGGGATTTCAGAGCATGACAGTTTGGTATCAGAGCTTTGGTTTACAAAGCTCGAGAACAAGACACATTAGAACCGAACGAAAGAATTCATCAGAGATAGAATTAGCAACATTCTATTTTAAAATACTCATTAGAGATAGGATCAGTAGTATCCTAGAATGTGAAACTCATTAGAGATGGGGTTAGCAATACCCTACGATGAGTAAAGAGTTATATGTTTAAAAATAACTTGTTTCCGATTATTATATAATCTGATTTTAAAAATGTATTTTAGAGTATACAAAAGTTATACGTTTAGAAATGTACTAATCAATTGATTGTTTGTGTGATTGTCTGATTTCCTATTTGATTACTTATGAAGTCTGATTTAAATAAATTAGACGAAACCTTTGGCATTTTAGACGCTGAATATGCGAAAACACTTGTTATTTAATTTAATTGAGTAAAGTTAAAATGAACTGCAAGTTTAGTAAGAATTCGATATATATACATATATATGTTAAGCAGGTTATTGATTTGATGTTGAGTAAAGAAATAATTTTGCATGCCCGACAACAGGTGCACCTTTATGAGTTGTTTGCGCAAATTTTTTATTATTATTACTACTGTGAGTGATTTGGATGCACTGTGATGGTTGTTCTGTGTGAAAATGAACATACTCCATAAGATAATAACAATAAATTATGAACCACACTGCATAACATACAACTGAAGACAGGATAACATATCATATTCCATATAAGCATTTAGTGCTTATATGATGAGGTTAGGATTACCATATGAACAAGATGCTTGTATGGCAAGGACTGAATTATAGGTTGAACTGAGGACTGATTATGGACTTAATAACCTATGACAGTAAATTACTGGATTTAATAATAGACCCTACACAGGTATTGAGATGACAAAAATACATGTCTCTCTTGTTTTAGTTTCGGTGCGTGGGCATGGGGAGAGAAGGGTATATAAATCATAGTGGGTGTGCATAATTGATTTGTATGTGATATATTGATTTATTGAGTGCCTAATATGGCCCGATAAAATTGTTCAAATCAACCCCTACAAAGGAGGTTATGGCAAAAAAATTCAGAAATTTAAGGTGTTAGCCAAATTTCAGGAAAATTTAGAAGTTCTTAGAAACCGAAAAGTTGAAGAACTCATGCCAGAATGAAAGTTGAGTTGGTTAGTTAAACAACTTTCAGCTCCCTTCTTTTTCGAGGACAAAAAAGCTTTAAGTGCGAGAGATTGTAACAAGCCGGAATTTCAGAACCAATTTAAAATTTTGATTTAAGCTATTTTAGGGAATGTGGGAATATAAAATGGTTATTTTCAAAAAAATAAAATTTGAGAATAATTTTAAAATTAGTTTTTATATTTTCTTTGACTTAAAACAAATTCAGTAAAATTATTCAATTGATTTATAAGCCTTGTATTTGAAAATTCATTTTTTTTAACTCATCGCATATCCCTTAAAAAGTAAAATTTTGCTAGTGAGCTCAGAATTCGACGAGGCTAATTTAATTGGATTCAGAATAATACGTCATGGCTAGATTTCAAATTTCACGCGAAATGGAATAAGTATGTGGCCGTGAGAGGCAACCCACTTAGGGTAAAACTGGTAGTCAGTTTACAAAGGAACATTATTGAGACAATATCAGAATTCGATTTCGCTTTGTTTGGGATATGTATTGTCAAATAATGGTAGAATCCAAAATTTCATAATTTTTGGAGTTAGCATGTGGGCGTACAAGAAGAAAAAGTATGCCAAAATCGCATTTTTGAAGCTAATTTGAGCATAATTGAGAAATTTAATGGAAGGTCAAATGAACTCGGAATTCGATAAAACTTGATTCATAATTCTGTATATTATCTCATGCTGAAATTTTATGGAAAACGGAGATCGTTTGCAATTGGGTAATTGGAGAGAAAGAGCGACGAAATTTCTTACTTAAACTCTTTTTCTCCATTCCCTCTTCATTATTTTATTTCTCCTCTCTTTCTCCTTTCTTCAAAGAAAAATGGTCTCCTTCCTTCATACCGCTGCCGCACCCCCCACTAATCGAAATCGTATTTTGGAGTTCGGAGTTGCTCTAAAAATGCGACTGAAGTTTGCTGGCCTTGAGCTATTTTCGGCGATTTCTTGCGAATCCGAGCGTTTTCAGAGGAAAGTGTACTAGAGAAAAGTTGTCTGGAATGGCATCTCTATGTTGGTGACCGAGTTTGGTGAAGATTGAAGGTCGTATGCAGTATGTAGAGCTAGAATGGTGAATTCAGCTTGTGGAGAGCGATAACAGTAAGTGCACGACGAAAATTCAACATGAGAAGTGTTGCGGTGTTTGGTTTAGCTATTGGGTGAGAACTCGCTTACTAAATATTTGTTTATGTTGTTATATCGTAAATTGGTATACGGTGCCAGGTAGCTCACATCACAGTTGTAACGACCCGGAAAATCCGAACCAATTTAAAAAATTTATTTTAAATAATTTGGTGGAAAAAGGTGGTAGAAATTAAAATTTTCATTTTTAAATAATATTAAAGCCAGTGAAAATAGTCAATTTTCAATCGATCTATGTTTTCGACGAAACCACTTTTGTTGGAACCGGAATGTCAAATTATTGCTAGGTTTCAATTTTTAGAATTTTCCGAGTTAGTATGTAAACGTGGCGAAGGAAAATGTGTTTTGTCGGTTTCAGTCAAATTTAATTGACTGAAAAATAGCCATTTTTCAAACAGTCTCAGAATTCGACGTAATTAGTTTTGTTAGGACCGTATCATCATAACAAAGCTAAATATATTTTTTGGATTTTTCTGAGTCCGTATGTGGCCTCGGTGAATTTATTTGTGCGAACGAATTAATTTAATAAAGAAATTAAATATTTAATTAAATAATTTAGGCTACAGATAGCCGTTTGGGCTCACGGGACCTGTCCCATTGGATCCGGAATGTGGGTTATTGGCTAGGGTCACTTTCTGCTGGTCTGGAAATGGATCGGTTTAAAAGTTACGGATTTATTTGTAAAAATAGCAATAAATAGTTATAAATATATATGAAATATTTTAAATGATAATTATGCGACAATTATTTGAAAAGACCGAGTTTAACTCATTTCAAATAATTGCACGGCGATTAAATTAAAGATGTAAGAAAACGATGGTTGAAGACCGGCGATCTTCACATCGAATGGACGACGACTACTGATGCCTTGGACTGACTTGCTCCCAGGACGGGGTTGAAGCAGTAATTGTCCGGACATGTGTGTTTGTCGTGCGGATAAGCGAGCGCCTTTTTGGTGTCTCCTGTTTCGTTCAGACCCAGAACAGACTTGTAAATGGATGCGTGTTTGACGTTGGAATTCATTTCATGTAATTAAATCGACTTGTATTAATATATGTTTGTTTGGTGGTGGAGAATTTATTCCCTACTTAACACCCTGGTATATAGTAATAGTTGTCGATCACATGGCATGAATTGTCAAGGTGGCACGCCAAGATGCAATGATCAAGGCTTTGTTGAAAAGCAGGCCTTGTGGTTGATGATCAAAGCATAGCCTTTTTAGGCATTGCTTTGGGTATAACGTGACTTCGCGAGCCTCACACCCCGGTATGAGTCAAAAACGGTATTAGGACTGCAGGGAGTGCACACGATTCTTTCTAGCTATGGGTAGTGTCAGTACTTAAACTGGCTGGCATTTTACTTATGTGGATGTTGGATTGAGGTACCTCGGGTTTTTATAGGCCGGAAGTGGTCATACTATAGGTCAAAAGGGACCGGGAAACGTGTGTTCAGGAATTGCCAATCCACTACCATTAGGTAGGGACCGACCCTGAAGATCCAAGGGTTCACTGCGGGGGATCCTGAGGCATTTCCTAGAGTGTCTCGAATCGGAAGAGGACGATCCCTAGCCTTGATTTCATGACAGAAAACCAATTCCCAATACGACGACATTTCGGTCTTGATTGTAAACTTATATACGGCGACATAGTAGGATGGGGTACTATGCCGTCTAGGATTGATATATTTATATTGAAGTATTTTAATACTGCTTAGACACTAATAATAATATTAAAATATTACTATACACGTCTTAAGCATGTTTGATCATCGTAAGGGAAAACTCTATCCTCCTGTGTAAGTTGCATTGTGTGATAGGAGTTGATTCTTATGATGATTTCATTTTTCAAAATTATTTCGTTGTTTTATATAAACTTTATAAAATTATGCACTGGCAATCCAATGGAGTAAACCCGTTCCACATTAGTGGCATGGTCCTGTGATTCGCCGTATTGATAGTTAGTATAGGAAGATTTCTCATACCAGTTCCATGACTGACTCGATGTTTATTTCACTTTGCAAACTCGGGTGCCCTTTATTTACACGGGCAACCAAGTGATAGGTTCTTAGGGAGATATTTTCTGCATTAAAGACTACTTGGAAGGAGAAGGCGAAGACTCTCTTTTATTTTTATCTTCTTCTTTTAGAGACTTTATTTTATCTTGGATTTTGATGTACGTTTGGAGCTGGAGCTTATTTCCTTTGATTTAGACTTTAATTTTGCTAAGTTGTATCATGTAAACTGCGTACTCTGTGGTTCTGTTGATGTGATGTTTATGACTTATATCTTTCCGCTGCAATAATTATGTGTTATGATATAATCTGAGATCTGTTGTTGTTGTAAATATGTTGTATTCCAAATGATTATCCTTACTTTTGGTCTACGGATATCTCCGAGTAACTCTTGTATTAAGGTACATTTACCCCAATTTACATTTTCCATCTTGTTTTCCTACTTTACTTTGTTTCCTTTTCGAGGACGAAAAACTCTTAAGTGGGGGAGATTGTAACGACCCGGAAAATCCTAACCAATTTAAAATTTTTATTTTAAATAATTTGGTGGAAAAATGTGGCAGAAATTAAAATTTTCATTTTTAAATAATATTAAAGCCAGTGAAAATAGTCAATTTTCAACCGATCTCTGTTTTCGACGAAACCACTTTTGTTGGAACTGGAATGTCAAATTATTGCTAGGTTTCAATTTTTAGAATTTTCCGATTTAGTATGTGAGCATGGCGAAGGAAAATGTGTTTTGTCGGTTTAAGTCAAATTTAATCGACTGAAAAATAGCCATTTTTCAAACAGTCTCAAAATTCGACTAGGACCGTATCGTCATAACAAAGCCAAATATTTTTTTTTGGATTTTTCTGAGTCCGTATGTGGCCTCGGTGAATTTATTTGTGCGAATGAATTAATTTAATAAAGAAATTAAATATTAATTTAAATAATTTAGGCCATAGACAGCCGTTTGGGCTCACGGGACCTGTCCCATTGGATCCGGAATATGGGTTATTGGCTAGGGTCACTTTCTGCTGGTCTGGAAATGGATCGGTTTAAAAGTTACGGACATTTTTGTAAAATTGCAATTAAATATTATACATAATAGTGAAAAATTAAACCCTAATTCACTTTAACTGTTCACCATCATTGAACAGCCGCCACCTTAAAATCAATGGCCTAAACACATCGATTCTTTCTCCCTTAAATTCTCCCAAACTACTCAGTAAATCCCACCACTCTAGTTCAATATTTTGAAGAGATTTTTACCACCTTTCCATCCATACCAGCCGTGTGTTGTATCGTCGAGAGTTCGAGGAGATCCGATCGCACAAATTCGGCCGTCGTCGACCCCCGCCCCGCCTCGCCTGGGCCACCGAGTCCAACGTCGTTCCAGGCGCCAGCTCGCCGCTCGGAGCTCGTCAAAGTCCCCCTTCCTGATCGAAGTACTTTGCAACCATTTTGGTGAAAAATCGGATTGAAATTTTGAACAAATTCTGAAAGCTTACGGTACGAATATTTTTAAAGGGCTGTTACATCTATGAGCGTCGGGAATTGTAATTTTATTTATAAAATCAATAACTAATTCATACATGAACGAAATTTGAAAATTTCAGATTCATTTTAACCGTGACATCGAATACGACTTGTTGAAACTGATTGGAACAATTTCTGAGTTCATTTGGGTTTTTAGATCTACTTGAACATAAGGTGAGATTTCTAAATTTTGAATAATTAAATAATTTAATTATATTTGTTATGTGAATCGTTGTATGTTATTATTTCCGATCTGCGATGTTGTGATTGCTGTATGGTTATTAATATTCGTTGTGATGTCATGATATAGCCATGTTAGTTTAGTTCTATAAATTCTGATGTAATCTCTATAAATTTCTCATCTTTACCATTTTTATTTTTATTTTTATTCCTTTATAGAAATGAAAAATTGAATCTTTGTTTGTTTTACAAACAAAAATGAAAATTTGAACCTTTATTTTGTTTTACAAATTAAAATGAAAAATTGAATCTTTATTCTGGTTTACGAAAGAAAGTTTAAATCCTTATTTTTGATGCACAACAGTAAATGAAAAATTGAAACTTTATTTTGATTAACAAAATAAAAGAAAGGTAAATCTTTATCTTTGATTCACAAATAAAAAGAAAGGTAAATCTTTATCTTTGATTCACAAATAAAAAGAAAGGTTTGAATTTTTGTTTCACATATAAAAAGAAGAGTTAGGATTTTTATTTTGTTTTACAAATATAAAAGGAAACTTAAATCTTTAATTTTGATTTATGATTTATAATATAAAGAAAGTTTAGACCTCCCAAATTTTTTTAAAAGATACATAAAGTTTAGATATTTTATTTTGTTTTAAAAATTAAATAAATATGAGACCTTTATTTTGGTTCATGAGAATTACACACCAAATCATATGTTGGGTTGTTTGTGTTGACATTGAAAATCACGACGTTGGATAAATTATAGAAATGGTTAGACAAAACCCATATTATCATGTGTTGACACTGAAAATCACGACGTTGGATAAATTATAGAAATGGTTAGGCAAAAACCATATTATCATGTGTTGACACTGAAAATCACGACGTTGGATAAATTATAGAAATGGTTAGACAAAAACCATATTATCATGTGTTGACATTGAAAATCACGACGTTGGATAAATTATAGAAATGGTTAGAAAAAAACCATATTATCATGTGTTGACATTGAAAATCACGGCGTTGGCTAAATTATAGAAATGGTTATACAAAAACCATTATATTTTTATTATCATATTTTGACACCAAATTGACATGTGTGTTAGATAGGAAAATGTCAAAATAAAAGATTTACATTTTTCTGTGTAATAATAAAAGATCCACATTTTTCTATGTAAAAATAAAAGATCCACATTTTTCTATGTAAAAATAAAAGATTTACATTTTTCTATGTAAAAATGAAAGATTTACATTTTTCTATGTAAAAATGAAAGATTTACATTTTTCTATGTAAAAATGAAAGGTTTACATTTCTCAATGTAAAGGTAAAGAATTTACATTTTTCATTGTAAAAGAAAAAGAGGTAAGAACTTACATTTTTCAATATAAAAGGAATAGAGGAAAAGAGATAAAATATTTACATTTTATAGAAACATAAAAAGTACATTTTTATGTTATAAAAATGAATTAGATAAAAAGCACATTTTTATGTTATAAAAATGAATTGGATAAAAAGCACATTTTTACGTTATAAAAATGAATTAGATAAAAAGCACATTTTTATGTTATAAAAATGAATTAGATAAAAAGTACATTTTTATGTATTTAAAAATGAATTAGATAAAAAGTACATTTTTATGTATTAAAAATGAATGTGAGGAAAAAGTACATTTTTATGAAATAAAAACTGGAATAGAGGAAAAGAGTGAAATTAAAGCAATACTTTCATCGTCAATTTAGGCGCGATAAAAGGATAGATTTTAATAGTCGAAATCCCTTTATATTTTATATTTATAGTTATATATAAATATAAAATTTAACGAAACGCGCGCGGCAGTTCGCGTATCGGCAATCGTAACTTTAAACGATTATACCGGAAGATCCGACCGCTGGTTTTTCCCAAAACTGGAACTGTTAGGACCGCTTTGGGAAGAGCTTTCCAACGATATTAACTTCATCAAAATCCGACGGTTAGATTTTAAGATATGTGTAAATCAAAATTTGGTAAAAGCAGCACTAGGGCCGCCCACCGACCCGAAGCGTCGTTTATTTATTTTGAACTATTTTCAAATAAATAAAAATAGCAATAAATAGTTATAAATATATATGAAATATTTTAAATGATAATTATGCGACAATTATTTGAAAAGACCGAGTTTAACTCATTTCAAATAATTGCATGGCGATTAAATCAAAGATGTAAGAAGACGATGGTTGAAGACCAGCGATCTTCACATCGAATGGACGACGACTACTGATGCCTTGGAATGACTTGCTCCCAGGACGGGGTTGAAGTAGTAATTGTCCGGACGTGTGTGTTGGTCGTGCGGATAAGCGAGCGCCTTTTTGGTGTCTCCTGTTTCGTTCAAACCTAGAACGGAATTGTAAATGGATGCGTGTCTGACGTTGGAATTCATTTCATGTAATGAAATCGACTTATATTAATATATATGTCTGTTTGGTGGTGGAGAATTTATTCTCTACTTAACACCCTGGTATATAGTAATAGTTGTCGATCACATGGCGTGAATTTTCAAGGTGGCACGCCAAGATGCAATGATCAAGGCTTTGTTGAAAAGCAGGCCTTGTGGTTGATGATCAAAGCATAGCCTGTTTAGGCATAACTTTGGGTATAACGTGACTTCGCGAGCCTCACACCCCGGTATGAGTTAAAAACGGGATTAGTACTGCAAGAAGTGCACACGATTCTTTCTAGCTATGGGTAGTGTCAGTGCTTAAACTGGCTGGCATTTTACTTATGTAGATGTTGGATTGTGGTACCTCGGGTTTTTATAGGCCGGAAGTGGTCATACTATAGGTCCAAAGGGGCCGGGAAACGTGTGTTCAAGAATTGCCAATCCACTACCATTAGGTAGGGACCGGCCCTGAAGATCAAAGGGTTCACTGCGGGGGATCCCAAGGCATTTGCTAGAGTGTATCGAATCGGAAGAGGACGATCCCTAGCCTCGATTTCATGACAGAAAACCAATTCCCAATACGATGAAATTTCGGTCTTGATTGTAAACTTATATATGGCGACATAGTAGGATGGGGTACTATGCCGTCTAGGATTGATATATGTATATTGAAGTATTTCAATACTTCTTAGACACTAATAATAATATTAAAATATTACTTTACACGTATTAAGCATGTTTGATCATCATAAGGAAAACTCTATCCTCCTGTATGCGTTGCATTGTGTGATAGGACTTGAGTCTTATGATGATTTCATTTTTCAAAAATCATTTCGTTGTTTTATATAAACTTTATAAAATTATGCACTGGCAATCCAATGGAGTAAACCCGTTCCGCATTAGCGGCGTGGTCCTGTGATTCGCCATATTGATAGTTAGTATAGGAAGATTTCTCATACCAGTCCCATGACTGACTCGATGTTTGTTTCACTTTGCAAACTCGGGTGCCCTCTATTTACACAGGCAGCCAAGTGATAGGTTCTTAGGGAGACATTTTCTGCATTGAAGACTACTTGGAAGGAGAAGGCGAAGACTCTCTTTTATTTTTATCTTCTGCTTTTAGAGACTTTATTTTATCTTGGATTTTAATGTACGTTTGGTGTTGGAGCTTATTTCCTTTGATTTAGACTTTCATTTTGCTATGTTGTATCCTGTAAACTGCGTACTCTGTGGTTTTGTTGATGTGATGTTTATGACTTATATCTTTCCGCTGCAATAATTATATGTTATGATATAATCTGAGATCTGTTGTTGTTGTAAATATGTTGTATTCCAAATGATCATCCTTACTTTCGGTCTACGGAAGTTTGGGGTCATCACAACAGTTGTTTGCAAACCCATGGATGGATTGTTGATTTTTTGTGTTTTGATTATGATTGTGAATTTGAAATGTTTAACATGTTAAATATAATGTTAATATTATTGTGGTAGTTGAAATTGGATATAAATATCCATTTATAATTTAAACACTGAAAATTAGTTAGTTTGAAACTTTATTCGAATTGAATTTGAAATGATTAAATTAATGAATTTAAAACGAGTGTTGTTGGTTGAAAACACACATGGGTCTTGGGATGATATTGAATCACACATCTCCCTTGTGTGAAATTGTGGTTAATTGGTAGATTGACGAATTTATGTAAGCATTAATTATTTGATTGAAGCTCATATGAAAATAAAATGCACATTGGATGTCATTTTGGATGTTCATAGTTGTTTACAACTATTACTGGATATATATGATGAATGTAATCCATATAAATTTATTTGTATGGATATTGGTTGAAATTTTATTCCAATTCGAAATAAATGTGAATATTTTTAAATGTAATAATTAATGAAGATTAGAACTTTGGTTTTGATGTCCGACTTTGGATGGACACAAAAATATAAATATATGAAGCCCAGTTAAGTAGAAAACGCTATTTTAACTCGAACGGATTTTTATATCAATTTTATTCATCTTTAAAATGAATATCGAGAAGACTGATTTTCAAAATCTGACATTTTGAAAATATTATAATTTTGAGATCATAATAAGATGCATGTTCAATTTTGATATAAAATTGAAACGAAAGGTGAAATCATTTTTAAATGAATTTAGAAACATTTTATAAAATACATTTTGAATGGAAATCGATGAAATATTATATATATATATATATATATATTTAAATGTCCTGAATAGAATTTGTCATGCAACGACCATTTGCGGATTTCGACCATGAACTTCGAATTGACATAACTGGAGATCGAACCGTCGGATTCTCCTAAAACCAGAACCATTGGTTTCTTATCGAAAAGATCTTTCAAATGAATATATGAGATTCAATTTGAACGCACGGATTTTAAAATGTCCAAATCAGTTTTGGAAAAGGTCGCCGAGGATGTAATTCGATGGCCGATATTGGAAACCGACTGTAAGTGCCTTAATAAAATTAATAAAAATATGGAAAAATTATGTAAAATCATAATAAATGGTTTGGAAAGATTTTGGATGAAATATTCCACATTTGAAAAGATAAAAGATATTTTTATCCGAATGAACTAGTTGATAACTTGAATAATGATCCAATGATTTTAAAATAAATAAATAAATTGGATTTGCGAACGGTTTGTCATAACAAAAAGTTTTCAACATATAAATTGGAATTAAATAGAGAATGGGATTTTGGGTTTGTCGTGAATGGTATTTTCATTAATATTGTTGTTGAACTCATTTATAAATGGAATGAATCTTTTAATTAAGATTTAGAGAAGTTTTCCAGTTTATTTAATTAAATTGGAATTGAATGGGATTCGAGTTAACAATAATCGAGATGAGTTTTTATTAAGGAAGGCGTTTACTATTTATGGGATTTAAAAGGCTTCGCCGCTATACCACTTATAGTATTAGTCTGATAGAAAATTTATATCGATTATAAATTGTTCAGATTTCCATGAAGATTCCATATTAAATGGAACATGATTTTAGGTTTATTGTGAATGATGTTTCTACATGGCATTTGTTCTTTAACCCAAGTAAAGACAAGATTAGTTTCCAAAAGTTGAATAAACATTAAATAATGATTTTTGGAAGATTAAAACTAATTTGGAGTTTTAATGAATCTTTTTTTAGTAGAGCCGACCAGTTTTTATAGTGCTCCGTAACACTCTATTTATTAAAAAATAAATGATACAATGATGTGTTGGTGATATGTGATACACATATCAGCAAATTGGTTTTGAAGTGGTACATCCACTGATTAAAAGAAAGAGCTTTCCCACGCAGGGGAAAAGATACATAAGCATAAGGCAATACATATAGCAATACATGTTTATGATAAATACATATAAGATTCTCCTGTGTCAAACTGATAGCACAAAGAAATTCTACCGACTAATATCCATTGTCAAATAGGCCATTTTTCATCGCCCTCATCTTGCTGCGAGTAATTGGAGACTGACTAGCTTTGCACACAGAAGAAGATGTTGATATGGCAACATTCAAATCAACAGAAAGTGATGGTGGCGATGCCTTGTATCCAGGAGGAGGTGGTATGTTTGCATAAGGACTAACAAGCTTCCTTTTATCAGCATTGTAGTTTTTAATCATTGTCTCCATCACTTGTCGTTTTATTTCACAAACTTCACTATCCAGCTTACCACTTTCTATTTCTTCACGAAGACACTCAATTGTCTCAAGGAAAGTTTTATCTCTTCTTACCATCTTCGTTTGAACCTTATCCGATGGGATTTTCTTTTTCTGCTTTTCCTCAACCGAAAGATTGAAGTTGTGCTTCAGAAAGCTATCAAGATTTGCATCTTCATTTTGGGCATCATTAGTTAGCGTTGAAGTATTGTTGTTTAAACTGCCTTATGTTAACTCATGATTACGCACCAAACCATTGTCACTAACAACAATGCTGGACGAGGGGACTGAACTGCCATCCAATGACAACTGTTTATTAAAATTCCTCACTTCATTTATAAGCTCTTGCATCGGGTTCAGTAATACATTATCTTTCACTTGTTTAGAAGTGGGTAAAAGAAAACCTGGTATGAAGTTGCACTCATTAGATGTTGTCACAACATGAGTGGTCAGGGGAACATTAACATCATAGGCTCCTGAATTCATATCATTTGTAAATTCAATCTCTTCTCTGCTTATCCCTTGCATGTACCCAGAACTCGCTATGACATTATCCATGATTTGCTTTCCCTTGTCAAGGCTTTTGGACTTGTTCACATCAGCTGTACACACATTGATACCGACGATCTCATTATCTAACATAGACCCAATACTGTTGGTTGCCTTTGCACATTCATGGGATGCTTCACTAATCTCTCCATCTTTTAATTCCTGGGAATTGCCTTCAGTAAGATCCACTAGAGTGTCTTCCTGTCACCAGTTTGAATAGCATTATGATTATTCAAACTATCCCCTTTAATTTTCTTGGCATTGACATATTCGACCCTCTTCCATTTTCCTAGTTTAGCAGCAGGGTGCACTCTTATCTTAACGTTATTTTTTGAAGGAAATACTCTCGAGTGTTTGTTGAAAGTGACAATGCGGCCTTCAGCTACTCCATTTGTTTGAGCATTCATAACCAGATCCTTCCTATTACCTTGCTTCTTTCCACCATTACAATTACTCTTCACAGATGTTAGCTAGGGCAGTTGTCTAATGAATCTTTAATTAGATTGATAGTAAAAGGGTAATTAAATTTACCAAACAGGAGAAGTATTTGAGATGGACAACCACCAGTTTTACTCCATGCGGCAGTTAAATCTTTAATTAGATTTAACGTGAAAAGGGCAATTGAATTTACCAATAAAACGATGGGTGTAAGATATGGAGTATTACCAATTTTTCTCTATAGGATGAATAGGTTGGGATTGGGTGTTAACCCCGTTATTAACGCGGTTCAGAAATCCATGTGTCAACTGCCTGATGAAGTGATCAAGTCGGACACTATTCTCTCACACAATGGCGATGTTGTAATATTATACAAAGGAAGCTACATGGATCATTCCAATTTTAGTGTGAACCGTATATTATAATACAACACAAGTTAGAAAGTATGTGGAGATTTATGTCATCCAATATTCATGAGAATTCCACATTTCTAAGACTTGGAGTTACGTCAAAAGGGCATATGACTTGCATGATCTCATTTATAACATGGGAACTTTATGAAAGACACTGTATGGGTCATTGCAATGTTAAGTAGAGCACAGGTCGGTTCATTCTAGGAGAAACAGTACACGTGGCAGTGCAAATATTGTAGACGTGGTAGAGATTGCACCCTGGAACATTAAAACATATATGGGATGTTCAAAAAATGCACGCATGAGAAAAAAATGTATGGTGAATGGTTAAAGTGACAATGAAAGCTCTTCCTATAGTGAACATAGGCTATTTTTAAGCCGAACCACTCTAATTTTTTTTGTTCTCTACTATTTTCCTTTTATTTTGTGTTTGTGGCTCCATAATCTCGATTTCTACCTTTTGGTGAAGTGTTCAAAAAATACCTTTGGTGTTGTGGTCATTTCTGGATTTCAACATTCGGCCCCCACTGTGGGGCCACATACACTTTCAAAGGATCATGAGCTTTGTGAAATATTCGAGTTTGAAGGCTATTTTTTACGATAGATCCACATGATCTAAAGTCTAGGCCTGTTAAGAGATTGTCTCCAAGGTTCAAAAGCTTGTCTGAAGTAATGTTACAATCTAAGTCGAAGAAAGCTGGGAGTAAATCTGTCATAGGTTTTGATGTTGTTGCTCATGAAGCTACGCCACAAACGAATAATCTCGAAGTTGGCTAAGGTTCTAGAGGTTGAGCCGGGGTAACAAGAGATGAGTTAGATGTAGTTATTGCCAACTTGAACCAGAGAATGGAGAGTTCTACCAAGGCTTTGATGGACAAGTTAGGTGCGGTTCTCAATGCTCGACCAAATCCAGCCCCTCAAAAAGTCCATGTTGATCTTGACGAAAAGGCTGATTCATCCGCTTATGATCGTAACTGCAAAGACAACATGGAAGTTGATAATGAATGGCTAAGCGACAAAGACGAGGCTAATGTCGAAGACTTGGAGCCAAAATCTAAGAATCATTCTGATAGAAATACTCGAAGGGTTGTTGTTAGACCCGCCACGGGGGCACCTCCTCACCTGGAAGGTAAAGAACCTAGGTCTTCTAATCACTTACCTAGATGAGCGTCTGGTAAAGAGATTGAAATCAACCTCACGGAGCGGTATAACACTGAAGAGTACATCTCAGATATGATAGAACAGATCATGAAGAAGAATCAAGCTCGCAATGAAGATGAAAGAGAATGGGATTTCTCTCCCTATAGGACTCCGTTTTGCAAAGAGAATCCGAGAAACAGAGTGTCCGAAGAAGTTCACTCCTCCAACTTTGCCTCCGTACAACGACTTTGTTGATCCTAACTACTTTCTGTTTAAGTACGAGTGGCATATGAGTGAAGCAAAGGCAACAGACGAGATGAGATGCCTATACTTTCTTCTCTACTTAGAAGGTTCTACGTCATTATGGTTCACAAAGCGGCCACCTTAGTCTGTAGGTCGATTCTCTAACTTGACCAAAAAGTTCAAGGAGCAGTTCCTACTATATGCTATGAAAGCCAAAGATGTTATAACACTCTCAGCAATGGTGTAGAATCCAGGGGATTCCGTTAAAGCTTTTCTCAGTCGATTCAATGTTGCCTTATCCGAAGTGAGGAATCCAGAGCCTTGCATAGTCCTCATGGCTTTACTCGATGCTATAAACAAGAGAAGCGGGTTTGGGAGATGGATAAAGATGAAGAACCAAATACGCTTGACAAGTTTTATAAAAAAGCGGAAGAGTATACTAGAGTAGATGGCGATCCTCCTCCTATTGGCAAAATCAGCATTGCTGAGGATAAAAAGAGTGTTAATGCTCAAGTTAATCAACAGATAACTCTGGGGCAGAAGCGAGCCAATGATGGGAACGCCAACAAAGCTAATAAGAAGTTTCACCTTCATGACTCGTCAGAACTAACTCCTATGAATGACACCCTTGAAAACATCTACCTTACCATGAAGGATGCAGAGGATTACCCGAAGCCTCGACCAATAAAAATGAATGATCATCTAACCAAATTTGGGAGGTTCTGCTGATTCCACAATCAACCAGGCCACAATACCAATGAATGTAGGCATCTGAAATCATTGATCGAAGAGCTTATTAGGTAGAACTGCCTGCAATAATGTGTGAAGAGTCCCCAAGCTGCAAATCCTTCTACAACTCCCTAGGGCCAAGGGGCATCAAATGGCATGTACGGTCCAAGCAATGGAGCTTTTGCTCAAACTAATGCAAGGTCGATCATCAACTGATAACCGTTGGTGGTGCTCTACTATCAGTGGCTCAGAATAAGTGATCTTCTTCGCCCTTAATATACTTCTTATTATGTTTGGATTTCTTGTAAAAGTCTGCAATGATTTACATGCATTGTACCGAACAATAGCTTTACAAATAAAGTCTTACCCGCCTATATGAATCTCTTACTTGCAAAATTTTCATTAACTCAAAATTTGCTCAAGACGATTTCTTCATTGTAGGCCATCCAACACCCGATAACACCAATTTAAGGGAAATTGGAAAAAAGTCCTAATGAGTCAACGGCGAAGAGAGTAGAAAGAAGCCACGGATCCAGAACCCCAAAGTAAGTGGGAGTTCGTTGTGCGAAATGAAGCACGGGAGTTCTCTATGCGAAATGATGTGCGGGAGTTCTTTATGCGAAGCGATGCAACCTCACCCAAAGGTCGCGGGAATTCGTTGTGTGGAACGAAGCGCGGGAGTTCGCTATGCGAAACGACGAGCGGGAGTTCATTACACGGAACGATGCAACCTCACTCAAAGGAAGCAGGAGTTCATTGTGGAAATGAAGTGCGGGCGTTCGCTATGCGAAACGATGCACGAGAGTTCATTACGCAAAACGATGCATCCTCACCCAAAGGTCGCGGGAGTTCGCTGTGCGAAACGAAGCGCGGGAGTTCGTTGTGCGAAACGAAGCATGGGAGTTCGCTATGCGAAACGATGCATGGGAGTTCGTTACACGAAACGATGTAACCTCACCCAAAGGCCGCGGGAGTTCATTGTGCGAAACGAAGTGCGGGAGTTCGCTATGCAAAATGATGCATGGGAGTTCGTTACACGAAACGATGCCACCTCACTTAAAGGAAGTGGGAGTTTGTTGTGCAAAATGATGTGCGGCTGTTTGCTACGCAAAACGATGCACGGGAGTTTGTTACGCGAAACGATGCAACCTTATCTAAACCTCGCAGGAGTTCGCTTTGTGAAACAATGCGACAACCAAAAATCCTTTCCATAGAGGAAGCAACCTCTCGACAGTAGAGATCAACGATACTTAATGAGGTCTATAATGTCAATTCAGTCGACAGGTGAAGACGAGCGTTGGGTTATAAACGACCTCTCCATAGAAGGGGAATCCAATGGAGTCTCCGATGTCAGAACTGACCGACAAAGCAGACAAACATTGAGTAGCAAAAGTCCTTCCCATGGTGAAGACTATTGACGACTTCCTAGGCTAGGGCATGAATATCCAGAGCTTCTCCAAGAAGAAGCAGATAACAAATCACAGATACGTGTTTCCCAAAAGTGAAATGTCGTTTCCATCATATAAGTCGTTAAAACGATGACGCTTGAAATCCACAGTTGGATTTTGTCGATTAGTTGATCTTAAGCGTTTACGCGAATTCGAATTAGAATATCGTGTTTGTGCAAATAATATTCGACGAGTTATAAACCGTTGAATAAAAAAGTTCAGTATAGACACAATATTAAATTCAAAATAAAAATTTGCCATAATTAAAAAATTTAACTGACTAATCTGTTGTCAATATAGGTAGTCGATAATAAAACATTTGCCCGAAAATGTGCAATGTTTTTATTGTTACAGAATAGGTTGTAGCAGTGAAAAGGGCACAATCGTCATTCACTTTAGAGAGTGTGCTTTACTTTAGTAAAATCCAATGGCTAAGCGAGTTCGTAAAACAAGTAAATTAGCATGAATTGTCCACGACTGTTTCAATCAAAGTCGAGTACGACCAATCCATCGCGAATTTTATCTGTTTCACACACTCAAGCCGGAGTAAAAACCGAGGCATTCACACAATAACACGATGCTATCAACGACGAATTCTAAATTAGAAACTGAAGCATCTATTATTGAAACAAAGTATGTGTAGTAGAGCATTTAAAGTGTGCATTCAAGACCAAGTTTATCACCAATAAACCCTTAGGTGCACGATATTTTTGACAAAGTTTGGATAAGAAATCTTAAACTAATTGTGATCAAATCCAAGCAACAGTGTGTCGAGATGCATTAAGCGATCGATTCTGGAATAGATCTTATATCCAATAATATATGTTCAAGCAAGAAGTATTAAAACTATTCATTTAGAAGCTCATATTTCTAAACAAAAAATACAAGCTTCGAGGGGCAAATGTTAACCCCATTATTAATGCGATTCAGAAATCCATGCGTCAACTACCTAATGAAGTGATCAAGTCGGACACTATTATCTCACACAATGGCGATGTTGTAATATAATGCACATAAAGCTACATGGATTATTCCAATTTTAGTGTGAAGCGTATATTATAATACAACATATGTTATAAAGTATGTGGTATTTATGTCATCCTATATTCATGAGAATTCCACATTTCCAAGACTTGGAGTTACGTCAAAAGGGCAGATGACTTGCATGATCTCATTTATAACATGAGAACTCTATGAAAGACACTGTATGGTCACTGCAATGTTAAGTAGAGCACATGTCGGTTCATTCCAAGAGAAATAGTACACATGGCAGTGCAAGTATTGTACAAGTGGTATAGATTGCACCCTGGAACGTTAAAACATATATGGGATGTTTGGAAAATGTACGCATGGAAAAAACTGTGTGGTGAATGGTTAAAGTGATAATGAAAGCTCTTCCTATAGTGGACGCAGGCTATTTTTAAACTGGACAACTCTAAAATACTTTGTTCTCTACTATTTTCCTTTTGTTTTGTGTTTGTGGCTCCATAATCTCGAATCCTACCTTTTGTTGAAGTGTTCTAAAAACACTTTGGTGTTGTGGTCATTTTTGATTTCAACATTGGGATAATAAAAAAATGATTACTTCGGTAAGGCTCGATAATGCTGACTAGTTTTACAAACCTTAATTTGGTTTAAGTTATGAAAAAATATAATAAAATCTTTTGCAATATTTTTCAAAGAAAGATTTAAACAAGGGGTTTAAATGAATTAAATCATTGATAAGACTAATGGGAATAATCCCCAGTATAAAGAATATTTGAATAAAAGAATATTGTTGATTGGAATGAGGCGTATGATGTGTTTATATATCACTTGATTATAAGATGCACAAATTTTTCGGAAAGACCGGGTTTAACCCATACTGAATAACTCTTATGACGATTAAAAGTCGTAGATATTGAAGACGGTGCAAGACCGACAATCTTCACATTGAATGGATTACTACTGAGGCCCTGGATGGAGTTGCAGCCTTGAAGGGGTTACATTGGTTGTTGTTTGGACGTACTTTTTGATTGTTTGGATATGTGTGGGCCTCGCTCTTATATTGGACATATGGGACGAGGAATAAGGTGCCTTCGGTTTCGTTCAGACCCAGAACAGACTTGTATATGGATTGTATGTCTGACATTTTATATTGTGCTATATTCATTGATCTCTGCTAAATATATATCTGTTTGGTGGAAGAGAATTTATTCTCTTGCTTAACACCTTTCTCTGAGACGTACGAGCTTGGAGGTTATATATTGGTGGAAATCAATGGTATGGTATGGTATGGATTGACAATGTAGCATGCTAAGATGCAATGATCAAGGCTTTTATTGAAAAGCAGGGCCTTGTGGATGATGATCAAAGCACGGCTTTAATATAGTGTAGCTTTGTGTATAGCGTTAATTCGCGAGCCTCATACCCCTATATGAGTCAAAAATGTGATAAGGGACGCAGGAAGTGCATATGTTTTTTTAGCTAGAAGTGATGTCATGGTATGGATCCCAAACATTTTTGCTTATGTGGATGACAGACTATGAGGCGCCTCAGATATAGTGCAAACTAAAAGGCTCAAGTGATAGGTCTGACAAGACCGGGAAACGTATTGTTCGAGAATAACCAATCCACAAACGTTAGGTGTGGACTGGCCCTACAGGACCTAAGGGTTTCCCATAGGTGTGATCCTGGATCATCTTGCTAGAGGTGATCCGAAAACGGTAAGGAGAGCATCCATTGCCTTGAATCATGATGGAAATCCAATTTCCAATACACAACTTTTGGTTTTAGTTGTAAACCTATATGAAGACATAGTAGGATGGGGTACTATGTCGTCTATGATTGATACATTTATATTTGAAGTTGTTTTCTATACTATGCACTTATAATAATATCAAAAAATATTTATTTCAAACATAACAAGCATTTTTGGCTATTATAAGGTAAAACTCTATCCTCCGGCTTGCGTTGCATTGTGTGATGGCACATGAGTCTAATAATAGCTACATTTTTCAAAAAGCATTGCATTGTTTTATGTTTTAAACTAGTATTCATGTGGAGTAAATGTTAGGGATTACGGAATGGATCGTTCAAGTAAAGAAAACACTAAAAGGGGTGAATAGTGTTTGTAAGGCTTTAAACAAAACTAAAAACTAGAGAGAACTATGGAATGAATCAAACACCACAAACACAACCACAGACACAGATTCAAACACAGATGCAAAATAAACAACGATAGAAGTGCAGAAAAGGAAAGAACACAACGGATTTTATACTGGTTCGAATCACTCCTACGTCCAGTCCCGCACAACGATGGATTGTGCAGAGTTTTATCACTATTTTCAAATAGCCAAATACAACCTCCTTGATTTCACGGCTCAACAAGGAGACACCGACTCCTATCCCTTGATTTCATGGCTTAACAAGGGCACACCGACTCCTATTCCTTGATTTCACGGCTACAAGGATAAACCGATTACTCTTTGACTTACAAACAGGGTCTTTCAACCCAAGCAATTACAAAACAGCTCTACAACTCTTCAATAGCACTTGATTTAGAGAGTAGAGAGTGTAGAGAGAAGAAGTTTGATCAATTCAGAAGTGAATTCGATAGAGTATAATTGTAAAAACCATAAAAAATGAAGAATTATAATGATAGGATGAAAGAGGATGAAGATGGAGAAGAAGAGATATTAGAAAATTTGATTTTAACCTCTTTTTATAGAGAATGAAGGGTTGCAACGGTTCTGAAGCGTTTCAAATAGTGAAAAGATACTTCCCTTCAAATTTAGAAAAATAGCTGTTATACGTCAACATACATATCTTGCTATGTCGACATACTCATGTGTAAATTTCATTTTCAAAGCATTTTTCAAGAATTTTGATATAAAATTAATTCTGGAAATTCTTGAGTAAAATTCTAATGTCGTAAATCAATATTATATGATAGAAAAACATATGAAACTATATAAATATATTTATAAAATTATAAGGTTTTAAACTATATAAAATATAAATAAAGTATATATAAAAACTTAAGTTTGAAAAACAAAGAAGAATAAAAATAGAAACAAGTATAAAAACAAAATAAAAGGGATTGAGAATAAAATAGAAAAACAAAATAGAAGGGATTGAGGAAAGAATTGAAAAATCAGAATTTGTATTTGGATTTGAACCTGGAATGCTATTTAGAGTCTTAAAAAAAAATCTAGACTCTATATATATATTATTCTTGAACTCTTGAAATCTTGATTACTCATGAGTCTTGAATCTACTCTGAATTCTGAATTTCTAAAAGCTCTTAAACTGTACAATCTTCAGTATTAATTCCTATATACAAATCCTACATATGTATATTTATACATATATATATTCTAGATAAAGATGTTGGTATATATTTTATAATAAATAGTAATTGAAATAAGGTTGTTGTCATCAAAACTCCATTCTCTAACAATCTCCCCCTTTTTGATGATGACAACCTTAGTTTATAAAATATCATACATGTATATACCAGTTTGATGATGATCCTCTTATACTCCCCCTGTCTATAAGAATTCTATAAAACTATGCCTATATTTTATAATTTCTCCCCCTTTGGCATTATCAAAAAGAAAGATTAAATATACTCCCCCTAAGTTAAACATTTGTAGAATCTAAGTAATATTCCTAGAAATACTCCCCCTAAATTCTTTGAATAGAACATAGATAATTATCCTAAAAATAAAGAATAATACTTAAGATGATGATTAAATACACACCAATCCATGTATTATTACATATGTTTGTTTAATATATACAAACCTATCCAAACTAACTCGTACAATATGTCTTAATATGTTCAAGTTTTAAACAATATAATCTAATTCACACCACACCATATTTAAACAAATCAATCAAATCGTACCAAACAACTAAACGTCTCTTGGAACTTCAACCCATTCATCTTGTCTAGTAATTGGATTCTTCTAGATATCTTTCCACTCTTCTTCAATGTTATGTGATGTTTGGATGTTTTCATTTCTGAAATGAAAATAAATATCCCCACGAATTACATCAAAATGTTTTTCTTGATGTTTAACCATCCTCATTTGTATTAACTCTAGTATGCGCTGATTACGTAGTACTATGGAGAGAGCTGTCTTGAAAGAATTCAAATAATCATCAAGGCTTTCACTTATATTATGAATAGGATTCGCCATGGATTTGATGAGAAATGATTAAAGAAGAAGGAGTAATGAAATAATGAATTTTTCTGGAAGAAATGGACTTAAATAGGGTCTGGAAGTCGTTGGATTTTGAATGGACATGAGTAGTTATTTAATTTTAAAATTTGAAAATGTTTCAAAAAAATTCTATTATATGTCGACATACAGGTTTGGTTATGTCGACATACTATTGTGTGTCTTTTGAAAATTTTGAATTTTTGAAATCTTTTGAACTCTTGTAATATTATAATATTTTTTATGATTTTTCCAAAAACATGAAGATGACTAAAACATAAATAAAACCCCATCCATTACTTAAAAAGAAAATACATCCAACTAAACAAGACATACTTTAAATACGAGATTCGAAAGCAAATACAAGGAAATATATAAAGATAGATTAAGCTAGATGGCCTAGTTTTCAGATGATGAGGAGGAGGATGAAATTCCAAGCATTCTTCCTATCTTGACCATGAATTTGGATAATTTGGAAAGCTTCTTGTTAAATATTTTGTTAAGCTTCTTTTCATTTTTAACGATTTTCACTTGATTTTGAATAATCGTGTCTTTGAGATTACGACTTGAGGTTGGATACTCAATGCTTTCCACAGAAGTATCTTCTTCTTTGACTTCCATTGGATCTTGTTCTTATTGCAATCGGGCTTATTTGGCCTCATATGTCTCATAAGGTTTGAAAGTGAGAGAAATTTGCATGAGATAAATGTTTGATGCGTCAAACGCTTTTCTAGGGACAAATTCTTCTCCATGAAGATCGACTCTACAATATTTGAAAATGCGAGTGAGATAAACACCATAGTAGAGAGTTTTTTCTCTTGTAGATACATTTATGGGATTAATTTCATTAAGGATCATTTCAGCCCAATTGATTTTGTATCCACCAATTATGGCAAAGAGAGCCTTTTGGACTTTAAGAGTTGGATTGTTGGAATTTCAGGAACGGGGAGTGATGGTGTGTTGAAGGAGAAGGTTGACGATTCTTGTTTTTGAACGAAAGAAATGATTTTTGAATTCCATTAGAGCACCACCATCTTCGAGGATATCATGACAGGTTTCCAAATCGATTTCATCGATGGCGAAAGTTGAGAAATCTGTGCCCTCACTTCTACAATTTAGAATTTCTCCTAAAAGATCGGCGTCGAGAACAATTTGAGTTTCCTTGACACTACTCCAAATTTGATTTTCGTTGCCTTGATACAACCCGTGGTTGGGATTTGCGTAGAACATCTTCACGAGTTTGGGATAACATACTTCGTTGTTGTCACGTAGACTCAAGATTTCATTGTGTTGGAAGAGAGAGACGAGATCATAAGATGGAAAGTCGCTAAAGACGGCGAAAGCACCCGTGTTAACTTTAGCATTCGCTAAATAGTCACAATAGGTTTTAATGGCCTCTTTGTCATTGTAAAGGTAACCTTTTATGGTTTTGGTTATCTTCAATTTCTGAGATGAACTAGAGGAAGCCATTGATATGATAGTTTTGAGGAGGATAGATATGAAGAAAGTTGTTTTAAGTTGTGAATGAGAGGTAGAAAGGATGGATATATATAGAAAATGAATAGATATGAATTGAATAGGCACAATTTTTCAGATTGAAAGGACACATTTTCAGACCTTGGGATTGGTGAAAAGATTGGAGGGAAGTTTGAAAGTTTAAACTTTTGAAATTCAAAATTTAACTTTCAAATCTGTTTGATATGTCGACATGTATATTTCTATATGTCGACATATAAGGCTTATTTCAAAAGAAAATTGGATTTTCAAGTTTTGAATTAAATTATCGATTTATATTTCAGGTTTAACGATTTCTTCAAATACTTGTAATTCTAATGAACATACAAACAATTTATTTTATAAATTTATTGGTTATTTAATATTATATTATTATTTTGAATTTCAAAATTCAAATTTCAAATTTCAAATAGTTTATTAAATTTAAATTGAAACCAAAGCAAATAAACAAAGCAACCATTCAACCAAATAAAATTAAAATGTAATTAATGCATACCCTGTTTTTTGATCCTTTTCATCATGATCTTCTGAACTCTGAATTGCTACAAAGCATATATTTGTATTTCCGATTTCTGGTTCTTCATCACTTGATGACGAATCTGAATCATCTAACGTTGCTGCATATGCTTTCTTTCTTTTCCTTGATGAATTTGAGTTGTCTGGTTGTTGGGTATATTTGTCTGGATATGGACACATCTTCTTTACATGCCCTGGTTTGTTGCAGTTAAAGCATCGTCCATAATTTAAATTTGAATTTTCCTTATTATAAATCTTCCTCCTATATTTTAGAAATCTTCTAAACTGATTTGCCATGAGAGCTGTTTCTTCATTTTCTTCAGTACTCGAGTCAGAATCATTTGTTGTGGCTTTCATTGCAATAAACTTCTTTTCACTTGATCTATTTTCTTTTCTTTTCTGTAATTGAACTTCATATGACATCATATTTCCAATTAAATCTTCAATCTTCATTTCATTGACATCATTGGCTTCTTCTATAGCCAAAGTCTTTTGATCCCATTCTTGATATAATGAATTTAATATTTTTTTGAGTTGATCTACTTCGAAATAAGTTTTTCCAAGTGTTGTTAGTGAATGAACTATCTTTTGAAATCTGCAATACATATCTGAAATAGACTCATTCTCATTCATTTTAAATAATTCAAATTGATTGACTAGCATTCCTATCTTAGTCTGTTTAACTTTACTAGTTCCTTCTTGAGTACCTTGTAAAGTTCTCCAGATTTCATAAGCAGTTTACATACTGATACTCTATTAAACTCATTTGTATCTATTGAATAAAATAACATATTCATGGCTTTAGAATTGCTTTGTGCAACAGCCTTTTGTTCACTTATCCATTGTGCAAATGCAGTTGTGGGCTCAACATAATTTTTTTGTGTACTACTCCATGTGTCTAATCCTACAGACTGTAAATATATTTTCATCCTACATCCCCAATATGAGTAATTACTACCATTAAACAGTGGTGGTCTAACAGTGGATTGACCCTCTACAAAAGAACTATTCTTGCTACCAGTGTTGGTTGCCATTTTACCAATTTTTCAAAATCATATTATGAACATTTTGAAAGACCTTGCTCTGATACCAATTGTTAGGGACAGAGGAATGGATCATTCAGGTAAAGCAAACACTAGAGGGGGGGGGGGGTGAATAGTGTTTGTAAGACTTTAAACAAAACTAAAAACTAGAGAGAATTATGGGATGAATCAAACACCAAAAACACAACCACAGACACAGATTCAAATACCGATGCAATATAAACAAAGATAGAAGTGCAGATAAGGAAGGAACACACCAGATTTTATATTGGTTCGGATCACTCCTACGTCCAGTCCCACACAACGCTGGATTGTGCAGAGTTTTATTACTATTTTCAAATAGCCCAATACAACCTCCTTGATTTCACAGCTCAACAAGGAGACACCGACTCCTATCCCTTTATTTCATTGCTCGACAAGGGCACACCGACTCCTATTCCTTGATTTCACGGCTACAAGGATAAACCGATTACTATTTGACTTATAAACAGGGTCTTTCAACCCAAGCAATTACAAAATAGCCCTATAACTCTTCAATAGCACTTGATTCAGAGAGTAGAGAGTGTAGAGAGAAGAAGTTTGATCAATTCAGAAGTGAATTCGGTATGGTATAAGTGAAAAACCATAAAAATGAAGAAGAATAATGATAGGATGAAAGAGGATGAAGATGGAGAAGAAGATATGTTAGAAAATTCGATTTTAACCTCTTTTTATAGAGAATGAAGGGTTGCAACAGTTCTGAAGCGTTTCAAATAGTGAAATGACACTTCCCTTCAAGTTTAGAAAAATAGCTGTTGTATATCGACATACATATTTTGCTATGTCGACATACTCATGTGTAAATTTCATTTTCAAATCATTTTTCAAGAATTTTGACATAAAATTAATTCTGAAAATTCTTGAATAAAATTCTAATGTTGTAAATCAATATTATATAATAAAAAAACTTATGAAAACATATTTTTAAACTATATAAATATATTTATAAATTTATACGATTTTAAACTATATAAAATATAAATAAAGTATATATAAAAACTTAAGTTTGAAAAACAAAGAAGTATAAAATAGAAACAAGTATATAAACAAAATCGAGAGGATTGAGAATAAAATAGAAAAACAAAATAGAAGGGATTGAGGAAAGAATAGAAAAATCAGAATTGAATTTGAATTTGGATTTGAACCTGGAGTGTTATTTAGAGTCTTACAAAATCTGGACTCTATAAATATATTATTCTTGAACTCTTGAAACCTTGATTACTCACGAGTCTTGAATCTACTCTGAATTATGAGTCTCTAAGAGCTCTTAAACTGTACAGTCTTCAGCATTAATTCCTGTATACAAATCCTGCATATGTGTGTGTGTGTATATATATATATATTCTAGATAAAGATGTTAGTATTTATTTTATAATCAATGATAATTGAAATAAGATTGTTGTCATCAAAACTCCATTCTCTAATAGTAAACTCGTTCCGTGTCATGCGGCGTGGTACCATGGGTTTTCTGACTTTTGAAGTAAAGATTTAATAACTGTATTAAGTTCTCACACCAGTCTCATGACCGACCTAGAGTTTATTATTTTCACCTAAACTCTAGGTGCCCATATTTTTCATAGGACAGCTAGTAGTTTTGGTTTTGCAGATTTCTATTTAATAGGATCCTGGTTTACAGCTGGAGCTATATTCGGAAAGCTTTGTATCCGTATATCTCTTTCAGTTGTGTTAGTTGATGTAATTCCGTTGTGCATTGTATTTATACATTTTCATTTCCGTTGCTATGTAAATTATTATTCTCTGATATTGTTTTTCCGCTGTGTAATATTTATTCGTACTCTGATATTCTTGTGCTCTAATTTAAATTGTTGTAATAGCAATAAAAAGTTATACTGTTCCGTGTTCCAATGCGCTGAGTTCTCATACAACCAGGCTCTTCCGTCTCTTCAAAGATCTGTCGATTTCGGAGCGTGACATTCATACATTTGATTTACACGTACACAGATAGTAGAAAACACGCAACCAAATGCTATAATTTATAAAATCATGGAAGAAGAAAATTATGAAGTATATAAATTAATTAAGATGGACTGAAACATGCTTGGTATTTTTTGAACACCTGTTTACTGTGGCTTCTTATATCCTCCGTTACAGTAATGTCTTGTTATGCCTCCTCCTTTTTAGCATTTTATTTGTTTTTGCTGTTATATATGCAGATATCAAATTCTATGTTAAGGCGCTAAGGGAGAAGAATCATAAAGGAAATCAATCAAAAGAAATACTAATGATTATTATATTATGTGTAGTGCGGCTATAACGTTACACTGTATATTTCTCTTTTCATATGTTGCGTGGTTTGCTTTCTATGGACCACCGCACATGGGCTGCACTAAAGCCCATTTAAGTATGTATAAATACTTACACAGATTGTATTGTTCGCATCATTCATTAAATATCACAAAAGTTATTACATGTCAATTATTTGATTATCCTCATATGGTTTCAGAGCCACAGTTGCTTAACAACAATTCTTGATCCACAATATTTCACAAATCACTTCAGCGATTCTACGCAAGAGGGGATTGATTTGTACTCAATCGTCATCATCAGTCATGCCCCATCCTCACACATTTGATCTCTAATCTACTACACCGGTTGCAACAGTAACTTTCAGCCTCTGTTTTGTCATCACCGTTGTGTCGTCCTCGGTTATCAAATACAAGGATTTTCCCTGTATTTGAGTAACCAGGTATCACAACATCATTCTTGTTGCAGTTCTTGACTACCTTTCCATTCCTTTTTCCATTTTTTTCACCCTTGCTATCATGGCAGGGATTGATGCTTCAGTTACATCACCTACATATGTGACAAAAACATGCTAGGCATCTGTCGATTTTACGCAAGAATTGATCGAACCGAAAAGCCAACCTAACTCAATACAATTAGATGAATCAAATTTCTTTCTATGGAAACTCCAGATTGAGACATACCTTGACATATATAACCTGCCAAATATAGGGTATGGTCTTTAAGAAAATATTATTTTCAGTCACATAAGACTTTATGTTCTGACCCCTGTAACACCCCACCTCCGCCAGGGTCACTCACAAAGGAATGCACTAGGTTTGGAGGGGCATTATTGGTAAACATGCACAGAAATATTACATGACAGAACATATAAAACAGCGGAAGTTAAACAAATTTCATTACTTTGTAAAACATCAAGGTCTAAAGCCTTTTACATCAGAGTACATAAAAACCTGTCTTGCAGATAGTAAAGAAGCATAAAACCTTTTCATAAATTATTCCCCCAAAACAAACCGGTAAATCAGCCATAGCCAAAAGAAGTCCAAGCCATATATGATGACCTTCTAGCAGAAGAGGTCCAAACTAAACAATAGTGTTTCCTCCCTGAAAACCTGGGGGGGGGGGGGAACGGAAGACAAAGAGGCAAAACAAAACGGGGTCAGTCATAAAGACTGGTAAGTCCTATCTACTTCCAGTATAAAAACAGGTAAAGGTAACATGACATGCATAAACTGAAAGTAAACATAAGGATGACGACAAGATAGATAAGCTAAACCAATATAACCGGATGAACTACTGTAGCAAGATAAACTAAGGTATCATGATAAACTACGGTGTCAAGATAAATCAAGTTATCACATCGTCAGGTTTCTATCAAGTATACCATCCCAAGGTATCTATCATGTACAACATCCCAAGGTATTTATCATGTATATTTGCTTTGCAACTCTCGTACTAGTATCCCACCCCGCGTCATGTGTTAACTATGAATGTCCCTTGCCCAATGTCATGTAATGGTCCATGTCAACCTAATATATAGCATATGTAGGTTTTCCCAACTCATATGTTTCTTTCCATGTATAAGTTCAGTCCTTTTCCGTAGGCCGTATGGGCTTTCCCATGTAAATCTATACCACCTCAACGTAGTACCATTTTATCCTTGAAATCGTTTTGGACTGCTACCCTTGATCTGGTTATGTTTTCTTACCATGAACTATCGCGTGCTCACTTAGGATTTATGCCACCTAGGACCGCTAGGGATTATGCTACCTAATGAACGTTTCCGTAACTTGGTTTGGGTTTTAGCCACCTAGGACCACTAGGGATTATGCCACCCATCAACCACGCCCTTTGTCCCACGTATAAATCGTGAATCGTCTCCATGTCTAGACGCACATGTATCTCAATGTGCCATCCGAGTTCCGTGCCAGGGCAAATCGAGAAATACGGAACTCGGTCGGGAGCTTTAAGTCGTCTGCTGATGCAGATATCAAGGTCTGTTTTTGTATCCGTAGCTATGGTCCCACGTGACCCCTCCCTCAACTACTTAAAGGCAACCCAAGAAAAATCATATATGAGAACTACATCCCGGCCCCACTATGCCCCACTTTCGTATTGGCCAACCTCACCCATGACTCGGTAGCAAGAACATGGTTTGTTGGGAGTTCTCTGCCTTTCCGTTCGTACACGATTGACTAAAATGGTAGGTAGTCGACGACGCGCTATCCAGGGCAAAAACAAGAATCGACGACTCCACGCTAATCAATCCCAGTCTTTAGGTCGCTCGCATAGCAACCAAGGCATACTCTTGGTTCTTCTTCTGCAGACCTTAACCTCTTGTGAGCCCAGGCGGATCATCTGCAAACTCACAGAGGGATACCAAGAGTATCCTCACGTCCCCCGAAGCTACCGCTTCGTCACCCAGTTCGTTGGAGCCTTTATCTAAGTCAGATAATTTGCTCCTCCACGTGTGTTCAAGCGATGACCTACCGTATCGGGTTACTCATCTATCTGTGAACTGGTCCAATTTCCTTGACCAAGAATTATTAATTAGTTATCCTTAACTAAGGTTTACCGCTTAGCTTCTCTTCCCGCTATCCTTGTTAACTACGATTTTAAACCTAGTCCCCTGAGCTAGGGTTTTGTCTAATGGGTTAAGTGTTGTCATTCAAGTTCATGGCTTAACCCGCCTACGAATCATGTCAAGATTGGCTAAGTATTTAAGTTCAAGGCTTAGCCCTACAAGTTGGTTAAGTATACCAAGAAGCTCATGACTTAACCCTATCAAGTCAAATTGGTTAAGTATTTATTTGCCTTAACCCTATCAGATTATCGTGTTAGATTGATTAAGCATAGATTATCTTAATCCCATCAGATTATCGAGTCGGATTGGTTAAGTATGGGTTAGCTTAACCCCATCCACTAATCGTATTACAATGGTTAAGTATATTTAAAAGGTCTTGTGACTTAACCCTATCAGGTCCGCATATTAGATTGGTTAAGTATAGACTACTTAACCTCATCAAATCATCATGTATAATTGGTTAAGTATAAGTTACCTAACCCCATTAAATTATCGTGCTAAGTTGGTTAAGTATTGGTTACTTAACCTCATCACCTTACCGTGTTAGATTAGTTAAGTCTAGGTTACTTAACCCCATTTAATTACCGTGTTTAGATTAGTTAAGTGTGGATTACTTAACCCCATTGAATTTACCGTGTTAGATTAGTTAAGTCTAGGTTACTTAACCCCATCGAATTTACCGTGTTAGATTAGTTAAGTCTATGTTACTTAACCCCATCGAATTTACCGTGTTAGATTAGTTAAGTCTAGGTTACTTAACCCCATCTAAGTACCGTGTTTAGATTAGTTAAGTGTAAATTACTTAACCCCATCCCCTAATTGTCTTATATGGTCAAGTGTCATTAAGAAATCAAGTCCGGTTCCACTTAACCTACCCATTCGTGTCATATCGGTTAAGTGTCATTAGTCAAAATTACTTAACCTTTTCATGTGGCATTAATTAGATTAATGCACCCCAACCTCTCACATTAGACTTTGTTGTGGTTACTAGTTAAGCCGGGCGGGTCCGGGTAGCTTTACACCACAACCTAGTCTAACCTCGAGTTTTAAGTGCTATATGATCAACTACTCACATTGGGTCCTGTTGTTTGTAGCCACTAGTTAAGCCGGGCGGGTCCGGGTAGATTTATGCTACAAACTCAACCCAACCTCGAGTTGGCCACTTTCATGTTTGGTCTACTGTCATATTACACTTACAACCCATATGTGTCAAGTTTCAAGTCCCATGTTTACCCCACATGTCATGTCCACATTTAGGTGTATCATGAGTGTCATATTTTCATGAAATCCCATGTCAAATTATCATGTCATAATCACGCTCGTCTAACCTCCCCCAAATCGTGTTTCCAACCCAAGTAAAAGCGAGTCAACATAGTAAGGGTACAATGCTACATATTGGCCTCAAAACATGCACGATATCAAAAAGGGATTGGCCACAAACATGCATGGTATCATAAGGGAATTTGGCCTCAAAATATGCATAGCATCATAAGGGGTTTTTGGCCTCAAACATGCATAATGTCACAATGGGATTAGCCACAAACATGCATAGTATCATAAGGGAATTTGGCCAAAAACATGCATAATATCATAAGGGAATTTGGCCACAAACATGCATAGTATCATAAGAGAATTTGGCCACAAACATGTATGATAACATAAGGGGTTTGGGTTCATTTACATGCATAAGCCCCAAAGTCAAGTCTTTGCCAATGTTTCACAAGTCAAATGGTTCCCAAAGGTTCATGCTAACATTCCATAGATAAAGATCCAAAACTTGCAAGATAAACTAGGTTAAACATAACATGAGTGGCATGATTAAGTCGCCAAAACTTAGCCCAAGGTCATAGATCATAGAAAAGGGGCAAAATTAGGTTCACAAAGGCTAGCATACTTACGTTTCATCGCATTTTATCCCATGTCACATTGGAACCACCGTTAGAATCTACAAGTAGCTAGAACTTACCTAGCGAGGCTTAGGGAAGGATCATGCATCATCTTGACGAAGAAAGGTGGCTCCTTTGTTGAAGAATCGTCTTGAAATTTGCGTAGCAACGTTGATCAACTCCCTTGATTTGATGTAGCAAGCTAGCACCTTTCATTCGGATCCGATTTGAATGCATAAGCTCTTGGAGTTGGAGATGGAGGCCATGTTCAAGAGGGATTTGGGCAGCACTTCGTTGTTAGATTGATTTTAAGTGATTTAGGTTAGGTCCTAGGGTGTTTTTATGGAGATTAGGAGTAGTTTAGGCCATAGGATAAACCCTAGGATGCATCTGAGCCCTCAAAATCCGTCATAGACCCATAAAACCGAGCCAAGACAACAACAGGTGCACCCAGGCCCAAGTGGTCGAACCACCCAGGTCGACACCCGTGTCGACTGGGCAGTCGACCTACCCCTTAGGCGTGTCAACTCCCCAGTCGACACCCCAGTCGACCTGTGGCTTGGGCGGGAATTTTCCCGCCAAGTTCGTTTGGCTCCAGATTTGAATTTCGAACTGTTTTTGAATTTGAATTTTTCTAAAAACTTTGACGGGCCATAACTGGGTCATACAGACCCCGATTTTCGAAAACTCGGACTCTTTTTCGCGTATTTTTCCGAGACGAACGCAACGGCGCAACCCGTTTCTCCTGATTCAGATTTTATATTTAAATTCTTCCTTGATTCCTGTCTTAGCATGTTGTAAAAATCCGGGTTGTCACATTCTCCCCAACTTAAAGGATTTCGTCCCCGAAATCTCCAAATTAGGAAGAACGTATCCTACCATCCATCATCCATCTACTCAAAACATCATTCACAGGCAACCAATGTCCTTAGACGATTTCTAATGCCATATGAACATATGCAGAACGTGTGTGTATATGCTCTTTAGCTAATGCTAATGATCAGGCCTGAATGATCTTTCTAATGCAAAATATGTTTAGTGCCATGAGTCCAATATGTATGCAAATATTCCTAGTCATATAAACACTATATGTGTGCACAAACATTCATTCATATGCAACATCCGCATGACAACACATTCAATTTCATCCATAAACAAGTATAAATACTCGTGCATATGCAACATGAAACGTGACCGCGTCAATCTAGTATCTAATGTGTATTCGTGCATCCACGAGCAACCACTTGCAACCATATCAATCATAACATGTTTCAAATACATGTTTACATCCATAGAGTTCTATCTAAGGTTCCCAAGATAAGATCGAGGAGATAAACAAGACAAACTCCTTACGAGGTTTGCAACAGAAACAGGACCGAGAGGATATCCGCCAAGCGATAGCGTGCAAGCAAGCTCTACAGGTGGACCAAGGATCAAAGATATACTCTTAAAAACAGACATTATGCGCGTGTCTAAGCCGCATTTCCATGAGCTTAATCCATTGTGCCTTGACCGCCTTTGACTTCATGATTTCGTAGCTCCTTGATTCCTATTTCCAAGGTATGAGTTGGAACTCATTTCACTGTCGCCTCTCGTTCCACTTTCACTTATTCTTTCCCTAGTATACTTGGCTCAACTATATCTGCGTACTCATGCAAGCTCTCCAAAATTTACTAGTGAATTCTGGATCTCGTTTACCGATGCCAATCCATGTTACCACGTGCACCTACTAGGGTCATTCCTATACCCCATGCTTAAGCGGAATGAACCATCTGCCTTATTGGGGAACGTTACTCGATCGGATCAGAGATTTCCGATAAATGCATCAAGAGATTCTAGGTAACTAACCATGACAGAACCCAAAAGGTTACACGAGACTTCGAGGGTATTACCAAGGCAAGTTAAGAGTTTACCTATCCTCCTTTCAAAACCGAGAATGGCATCCATTACTGGATCACCACTTCATCCCTAGAATCCATCCATAGCTCAACAATAGAAGCATTGCTTCTAATCTCAACACTTGGCATAGACGTTCTCAAATCCAAACAAGTCATGAATAAATGGACCGACTCTCCAACCAGATTTTGGGACTAAAGTGGGATCTTCTACCATGCTAGTACTAAGGTGCAGAGACTTAACTATCGAGGCAGACTTAAATGATGCGATGATCAAAACAAAGTCTAGACGGGACGATAGAAAAGAAAGGCTAAGCCTTTAACAGAAACGGTACCATTTCTCTTAGGTACGCTAGAAATGAGAGCATACAATTGCCCTCTCGCTGATCTTGTCCTTATCTTCCTTTGTGGATCAAGCCATACCAACAAGTTGCTTATTCTTAAGCTCGTGTCCTTTATCCTTGCTCTTATTATCCCTTCTTATAACTTCGGTAACAGGTCTCTCGAGAACTTCCTCCATCGCACGGGAAAACACTTACGTAGCTAGACAAGGATTAGTCACATTTAAAACTACTGTGACTACAGATGGAGGAAAGAAAGGAAAAGAGGTTCAATCAAGGAAACAAAGGATAGTGCTAATGGCTTTTGGGGAATAGCCTTAAAAAAACTTTTCTTGAAAAATGCTTCTTTGTAAACAGTTTCTCAAATAGTTTTCAGAATGTTTTAAAAACTTTTTCCCAGTCTGGTAACCTTCTGCTCTGATACCAAATGTAACACCCCACCTCCGCCAGGGTCACTCACAAAGGAATGCACTAGGTTTGGAGGGGCATTATTGGTAAACATGCACAGAAATATTACAATATAGAACATATAAAACAGCGGAAGTAAAACAAATTTCATTACTTTGTAAAACATCAAGATCTAAAGCCTTTTACATCAGAGTACATAAAAACCTGTCTTGCAGATAGTAAAGAAGCATAAAACCTTTTCATAAATTATTCCCCCAAAACAAACCGATAAAGCAGCCATAGCCAGAAGAAGTTCAAGCCATATATGATGACCTTCTAGCAGAAGAGGTCCGAACTAAACAACAGTGTTTCCTCCCTGAAAACCTGGGGGGTGGGGGAACGGAAGACAAAGAGGCGAAACAAAACGGGGTCAGTCATAAAGACTGGTAAGTCCTATCTACTTCCAGTATAAAAACAGGTAAAGGTAACATGACATGCATAAACTGAAAGTAAACATAAGGATGACGACAAGATAGATAAGCTAAACCAAGATAACCGGATGAACTACTGTAGCAAGATAAACTAAGGTATCATGATAAACTACGGTGTCAAGATAAATCAAGGTATCACATCGTCAGGTTTCTATCAAGTATACCATCCCAAGGTATCTATCATGTACAACATCCCAAGGTATTTATCATGTATATTTTCTCTGCACCTCTCGTACTAGTATCCCAACCTGCGTCATGTGTTAACTATGAATGTCCCTTGCCCAATGTCATGTAATGGTCCATGTCAACCTAATATATAGCATATGTAGGTTTTCCCAACTCGTATGTTTCTTTCCATGTATAAGTTCGGTCCTTTGCCGTAGGACGTACGGGCTTTCCCATGTAAATCTATAACACCTCAACGTAGTACCATTTTATCCTTGAAATTGTTTTGGACTGCTACCCTTGATCTGGTTATGTTTTCTTACCATGAACTATCGCGTGCTCACTTAGGATTTATGCCACCTAGGACCGCTAGGGATTATGCTACCTAATGAACGTTTCCGTAACTTGGTTTGGGTTTTAGCCACCTAGGACCACTAGGGATTATGCCACCCGTCAACCACGCCCTTTGTCCCACGTATAAATCGTGAGTCGTCTCCATGTCTAGACGCACATGTATCTCAATGTGCCATCCGAGTTCCGTGCCAGGGAAAATCAAGAAATACGGAACTCGGTCGGGAGCTTTAAGTCGTCTGCTGATGCTGATATCAAGGTCTGTTTTTGTATCCGTGGCTATGGTCCCACGTGACCCCTCCCTCAACTACTGAAAGGCAACCCAAGAAAAATCATGTATGAGAGCTACATCCCGGCCCCACTATGCCCCCACTTTCCTATTGGCCAACCTCACCCATGACTCGATAGCAAGAACATGGTCTGTTGGGAGTTCTCTGCCTTTCCGTTCATACATGATTGACTAAAGAAGGTAGGTAGTCGACGACGCGCTATCCAGGGCAAAAACAAGAATCGACGACTCCACGCTAATCCATCCCAGTCTTTAGGTCGCTCGCATAGCAACCAAGGCATACTCTTGGTTCTTCTTCCGCAGACCTTAACCTCTTGTGAGCCCAGACGGATTATCTACAACCTCACAGAGGGATACCAAGAGTATCCTCACGTCCCCCGAAGCTACCGCTTCGTCACCCAGTTCGTTGGAGCCTTTATCTAAGTTTGATAATTCGCTCCTCCACGTGTGCTCAAGTGATGACCTACCGTATCGGGTTACTCATCTATCTGTGAACTGGTCCAATTTCCTTGACCAAGAATTATTACTTAGTTATCCTTAACTAAGGTTTACCGCTTAGCTTCTCTTCCCACTATCCTTGTTAACTACGATTTTCAACCTAGTCCCCTGAGCTAGGGTTTTGTCTAATGGGTTAAGTGTTGTCATTCAAGTTCATGGCTTAACCCGCCTACGAATCATGTCAAGATTGGCTAAGTATTTAAGTTCAAGGCATAGCCCTACAAGTTGGTTAAGTATACCAAGAAGCTCATGACTTAACCCTATCAAGTCAAATTGGTTAAGTATTTATTTGTCTTAACCCTATCAGATTATCGTGTTAGATTGATTAAGCATAGATTATCTTAATCCCATTAGATTATCGAGTCGGATTGGTTAAGTATGGGTTAGCTTAACCCCATCCACTAATCGTATTACAATGGTTAAGTACATTTAAAAGGTCTTGTGACTTAACCCTATCAGGTCCGCATATTAGATTGGTTAAGTATAGACTACTTAACCTCATCAAATCATCATGTATAATTGGTTAAGTATAAGTTACCTAACCCGATTAAATTATCGTGTTAAGTTGGTTAAGTATTGGTTACTTAACCTCATCACCTTACCGTGTTAGATTAGTTAAGTCTTGGTTACTTAACCCCATGTAATTACCGTGTTTAGATTAGTTAAGTGTGGATTACTTAACCCCATCGAATTTACCGTGTTAGATTAGTTAAGTCTAGGTTACTTAACCCCATCGAATTTACCGTGTTAGATTAGTTAAGTCTAGGTTACTTAACCCCATCGAATTTACCGTGTTAGATTAGTAAAGTCTAGGTTACTTAACCCCATCTAAGTACCGTGTTTAGATTAGTTAAGTGTAAATTACTTAACCCCATCCCCTAATTGTATTATATGGTCAAGTGTCATTAATAAATCAAATCTGGTTCCACATAACCTACCCATTCGTGTCATATCGGTTAAGTGTCATTAGTCAAAATTACTTAACCTTTTCATGTGGCATTAATTAGATTAATGCACCCCAACCTCTCACATTAGCCTTGCTGTGGTTACTAGTTAAGCCGGGCGGGTCCGGGTAGCTTTACACCACAACCTAGTCTAACCTCGGGTTTTAAGTGCTATATGACTAACTACTCACATTGGGTCCTATTGTTTGTAGCCACTAGTTAAGCCGGGCTGGTCCGGGTAGATTTATGCTACAAACTCAACCCAACCTCGAGTTGGCCACTTTCATGTTTGGTATAGTGTCATCTTACACTTACAACCCATACGTGTCAAGTTTCAAGTCCCATGTTTACCCCACATGTCATGTCCACATTTAGGAGTATCATGAGTGTCATATTTTCATGAAATCCCATGTCAAATTATCATGTCATAATCACGCTCGTCTAACCTACCCCAAATCGTGTTTCCAACCCAAGTAAAAGCAAGTCAACATAGTAAGGATACTATGCTACATATTGGCCTCAAAACATGCACGATATCAAAAAGGGATTGGCCATAAACATGCATGGTATCATAAGGGAATTTGGCCTCAAAATATGCATAGCATCATAAGGGGTTTTTGGCCTCAAACATGCATAATGTCACAACGGGATTAGCCAAAAACATGCATAGTATTATAAGGGAATTTGGCCACAAACATGCATAATATCATAAGGGAATTTGGCCACAAACATGCATAGTATCATAAGGGAATTTGGCCACAAACATGTATGATAACATAAGGGGTTTGGGTTCATTTACATGCATAAGCCCCAAAGTCAAGTCTTTGCCAATGTTTCACAAGTCAAATGGTTCCCAAAGGTTCATGCTAACATTCCATAGATAAAGATCCAAACTTGCAAGATAAACTAGGTTAAACATAACATGAGTGGCATGATTAAGTCTCTAAAACTTAGCCCAATGTCATAGATCATAGAAAAGGGGCAAAATTGTGTTCACAAAGGCTAGCATACTTATGTTTCATCGCATTTTATCCCATGTCACATTGGAACCACCGTTAGAATCTACAAGTAGCTAGAACTTACCTAGCGAGGCTTAGGGAAGGATCATGCATCGTCTTGACGAAGAAATGTGCCTCCTTTGTTGAAGAATCGTCATGAAATTTGCGTAGCAACGTTGATCCACTCCCTTGATTTGATGTAGCAAGCTAGCACCTTTGATTCAGATCCGATTTGAATGCATAAGCTCTTGGAGTTGGAGATGGAGGCCATGATCAAGAGGGATTTGGGCAGCACTTCATTTTTAGATTGATTTTGAGTGATTTAGGTTAGGTCCTAGAGTGTTTTTATAGAGATTGGGAGTAGTTTAGGCCATAGGATAAACCCTAGTATAGATCTGAGCCCTCAAAATCCGTCATAGGCCCATAAAACCGAGCCAAGACAGCATTAGGTGCACCCAGGCCCAAGTGGTCGAACCACCCAGGTCGACACCCGTGTCGACTGGGCAGTCGACCTACCCCCTAGGCGTGTCGACTCCCCAGTCGACCTGGGGCTTGGGCGGGAATTTTCCCGCCCAGTTCGTTTGGCTCCAGATTTGAATTTCGAACTGTTTTTGAATTTGAATTTTTCTGAAAACTTTGACGGGCCATAACTGGGTCATACGGACCCCGATTTTCGAAAACTCGGACTCTATTTCATGTATATTTCCGAGACGAACGCAATGGCGCAACCCGTTTCTCCTGATTCAGATTTTATAATTAAATTCTTCCTTGATTCTTGTCTTAGCATGTTGTAAAAATCCGGATTGTCACAACCCCTCTCCTTGGATTACCTTGGGTGCTATCTTTCAAATTTAGGAAACATGTTTACAGTGTGGATATTATTTTGACCAAGTATTGGAGGAGTCTGCATTGCATTCTTTTTAGTTTCCTTCAGTTTTTTTATTTTCATTTTCATGCATTTAGGTAGGACCATCAAGCATTTTGGGTCGTAGTAACATGCCATATTTTTTATGAAGCACAACTCGTTTTAAATTGGTACAACAAAGTAAGTTAACAATTTTTTTTGTCAGTTGATGGTAATTTTTCTCTCAACTAAGATCAAATAAGAAATATAATAAAAAGTTGAATTACGAGCGATAATAGTGTAACTTGTACATAAGAAGATTCTTAAGTGATGGCCATGAAATATATTCTAAATTATAGTGTTTGTTTAATGAGTGGAGGACTTAAAGTACACATCTTGGATTTTTGAGTTTTTAAAACTTAGTTGTGTTAAGCTGAAATTTCATAACTCTCTCTTCTTCTTATGTTCAATAATAATAGTAATCCAAGGGTATCCAACATTGCTTGTAAATCTAGCGTTGGTGTACAAGCCCACCAGTTCTTTCCCAACTCTCACATCAGCCCGCAAGACAGTGCATAGGTGGTATTCCTTGGCATAATTTTATGAGTTGGGCACCTTAGGATTACCGACATCTTATTGACAAAGTCAGCATCGGTCTGCACAATCCGCCAAGCTCTGTCCCAAACTCTCACTTAAGCCCACGAGGTAGTGCATGGGTAGTATGCCTTGTTCTTTAAATTAGGTGCATGTAATTAGTTATAAATTTTAATTGTTATAAAGATAGAGAATAAGCAATGATGCCCAAACACTTCTTGACCTTATTGATTTGACTAGCCATATATAAGGAAATAAAAATACCACCTTGCAGATTGTGACAAGAAAACTAAGAATTTATTTCATGGTTGCACTATGATATTAGTCAAACCAACTGGCCAAACTAGAATTTAACGTATGAAAACCTGAATTATGTTGAAACTTTGTGACGGGTTAAGGAACTAAAAATTTCTGTATATTGATTTTGAATTGTATATTGTTATGTTGTAACTTGTATGAAACAAGTCGTGATTTCATTTTTTGTTTCCATTTGCATGTATTCGTTGCATTCATGTAGTTGCATAAGAACCATAGCATACTACGTTCGAATTTTGTGGGTAGTATCCGCTAAAAATCCTCACTAGACACCACTCGTCCTACTAGGGACACATAGAGGCTTAACGACTTGTTGTATATGCTCAATTCGATCGTGTTTCCTATGAAAGTGTGACCTATCTAGTTTAGTTTTTCATTTCTATTTACTCGAGGACGAGTAAAAAATAAGTGTGAGGGTATTTGATTAATATGTAAAAGTGTTTATTTTATGCTCTTATATTTTATCTTTTGTGTATAAATAAATATTACTTGGGTATTTTTTTGTCACTTTTACGGATTTGCCGACTAAGCCACATATAGTCAGAAAAATAGAAAATAGAGATCAAAATGCTATGTGTATATGTATGAAGACTTGCAGATGAAGATCTCACATCAAATTCCTTTTTGGACAAGAGAATAATTGGTAGAAAGAATATGCATATCAAAAATCAAAGAAGACTTGTCTAGGAAGCAAGAGGAAAGTCTAAAACTTATCTGATTTAACTAAGGCCCATTTGTGATTATAATAACGTTTAGGGTGGCTAATCTATCCTATAAATACTCTTGTATTCTCATTGTAAATTTTATCCAAGAATCGAGAGTTTTTTCTTGTCTTTTCTTTTCTATACTCCTCTTGTGTCTAGTAAATTTGTGTTGTTTATTCAATTGGATTTGGTAGAGCACAATTTGCTATTGCAATTTACTTTTCTCATTAGTGATTGATCGTTTGATTTGATTCAACGGTAATCTTAATTTTACTTTCTGTTTCTTATTTCAGTTCTACCATTTTAATTTCTGCATTTTATTATGCTTTCTTAGGTACTATTGAATATAATATAGATTTGATTAGATTCGAATCTGTAGTGAATTCAATAATAGTTTACTTGCTTTTCCTGTTTCAATTGATAATTGTGATTTGGTTGTCAGTTCAATTAGATTTGTTCTGAATCAAATTGCAATTTCAATTTTTATTTCTATCAAATCCTATGAATTCGCCTAGCGCGCCCATAAATTTATATAAATAATAAATTTTAATATTCCTCCATGTGTTTGGCCTGCATACTGCACACCCGTGCACTTGCAGTAATTTATAATAAATTTGCGCTTTTCTATTCCATAAAAAGTGTCCAATATAGCTATTACGAATAGTCAAATCATAATGGATGGATAGACTAAGCTAAGTAGCGTGAAATCAAACTGCTTTTAAGTTACACATCATGAAGTTTTCTCCAAGCGATGGTTTGAATGCAGAAAGTGACTGCATAAGTTATCTTATTTTAACCTAGATTTGACCTCTTTTGGTATTCTGTGTTTTCACTCGACAGACAATCAGGATAAGCCTACCGGCAAAGTGTTTGGGTCAAGGATGGCCATGCTATGAGCCGTCCCTAAGGCCTAGAGATGAGTTGGGAGATGCATAATTGGTGAACTACTACAACGATTCAACTTGTTTAGCACCGATAGAAGCATAGGTTTGGGTGGTGCCCTAATTAGGGGCATAAGCACAACAGCCCAAGGAGTCACACCTCCAATAGGGGGCCTGCTACCGACGAACCATATGACAAAGTCCACATCGGAGATGCAACCGAAGAAATGGTAGTAGGCACAAGTCAAGAGGTCATGTCTGAGAAAGAAAAGGTCTAGGGGAGCTTTGCTCCTATCGTTGAGAAAGAAGTGGATGAGAAGTCAGCCCCGGAGCATAAACGCCAGCCCAAGTCTCTGGTCCATGATGCTAGATCTACTAGCACTGATGACCCCTTCAAGGGTTTGAGCGTTCTACCACTACCATCAATGCAGTTTCATTTCAAAGATTTGGACCCTAATAGCTTCTTTCCTGCATTCCGAAGGGGAAAATATTTCCATTGATGTTGGAGAGGTTACTCCATCAGGCATGACACTGACATCGGGTATGCGAGGGGGAGAGGAGGGAAGTAGGACTCTCACTGCACATCACTGCGCTTGTCCACTGTATGCTATCTTAGTTCTAACACAATTTTATTCCGATATGCAGTCACAATGTCAAGGTAGTACGACTATAAGCGACTCGGTCACAACCTGTCTAAGAGACGCATTCCTCCAAAATATTCTTTTGACCATGGGTGGGAACATAGAGAGGACTGCGATAAAGAGGAAAAGGAAAGAAAAAGCGCCATCAATACTAAAAATACCACTCCCACCCGTATTCTCTTGTGCCTTGAGATACTGGCAAGTGTGAAGGTTATAAAATAGCTGTGGAAGTGAATCGTCAGTTGTTAAGGCCGAGATCCCTCAAAAGGGTTCCTCTAGTGAACCTCATCTGAAGAAGCCTTCTGAACCTAAAGATAAAGGAAAAGAGAAATTGATAGTGGTTTTCATCAAACATAATTCCAAAGCTATCGTGATTGTATAGTTTATTTTGTTATAACCATTAATGCAAGAGCGGAAGAAAAATTCGAGGCTCAGTTCGTGCAATATTACTTTTGATGAATGCACTACCTGCCTCCTCTTCATCTCATTACTCAAAATATCAAAGAGCATCTCAAGAAAGAATTTGAATATGTGTGTAGTCAGTATCGCGAAACATATAAATATGCTAGGAAGTTATCTAAGCTCATCAAGTCTCTAAAGCTTGACATTGTCAACATGAAATAGGAGTGGGACTGTGATAAAAGTGCCCTTGAACACATGGACAAAGAACTTGCCAAGAATTAGAGGCTAGCCAGCAATCATATGAGACTTATAAGAAACAATATGAAAACTTACTTGGTAGATTTCATAGAGATCATGACACGGCAAGTCTAAGGGCCAAGTCTATAGAAGATGACCTGAAGGAATTGACTGAAGAAAATATTGATTTGTATGCCTAGTATGATCCCTAGAGAATAGTAAAGGAGTTGCCCAGATCAATGAAGAACTGGAGGTGAAATTAGCTAAGCCTGAGATTAGGGTGAAGAAGATGAATGAATTTGCACAGACGATTGTCGAGTCTAATTCCAACTCAAAGATCTAGTATGACATAAGTTGAGGGATCGGTTAGAGGAGGAAAGGAAGGTGAAGGAGGAATTCAACCCTCTGATTTTGGGTTTTTATGCTCGAGTCCTTAGATATCGAGACTTATCCTGAATTGATGACTATCCCCAGACTATTGTAGATGCCTAGAGCAAACTTATTGAGGAAGAGAGGCGTGCCTCCGAGAATAATACTATTGATGTGGAGGAACTTATACGTGGATTTATGAGGGATAACGAGTTTGAGATTTTGGAGGATGATAAGAGGTTGCTGAAAGAGGAAAAGGATGTCGAGCAGCTCCAAGCGAAAGGCAAGAGTTATAGAAGGAAATTATGGGGTGGAAAAGGATGATACTTTGTCAAATAGTCAGAAGGTCCATGCCCAGACTCCATCTTCTGTGCCATGTATTGGGTCTTTTTCTACTGGTCAAAGTTCTGAAAATTTTGAAGAATACAGTCCTGACTTCCCGGCTCCAAAGCTTTTCAAACCAGTAACTCCTATAACCGAAATTCTGACACTCCTGGGCTCAATTTAGCAGCGATTCTACAAAAGATATATCTCTATCTTGCGCACATTTTGATTGAGTCTTTATCGCATATTGGCGAGCTGTAGAGGCAACAATCGAGACGCCCATAGTTCCCGAAGGACTAACTGTTATCGCTCTTCCTGCTACAGGTACGAACAGGTTAAGATGTCTCCTAATACACAGTCCATGGGTTCTGATCGTCCTTAGGTGCCGCTTGATAACATCCCAAAAAAGAAGAAGGGATATTCGACGCTTTAAAGTACTTGGACATCCACGGGTCCCATGCTGAGCATGAGAAAGATGTAGCTTACACATAAGAGTCTAGGAAGATCAATGCTTTGTGTATGGAGGAGCTACATGTAATACAACAGAGGAGCCTTCTTGCTATAAAAGTAAAGTCTAGGGTTATCACACTAGATCACATATAGATGATCTCTCCTTCCCCAAATGTTATTCAAAATTCAGAAAAACGCAAACCAGATTTAGTTGTTGAGGAAGTGGAGTCGCTCCGTGGTAGAAAACTAAGAACCAAGAAGAAATTTAACAAGGATAAGTCCCGGAAAGATAGCGATGGATCTAAAAGCGATAAATCCTCTAAGCACAAATTCATGAAGGAATCCGGCTTGGAAAAAATGAAAAGGAAGCATAAGGCCAATGACAAGAGAAAGAGTAAATGAGCATCGCCAGAGGTTGTATTTTTTGCTTTCTTGGACAAAGTTTGTGCGAGTGCGACCATCGCTTTATGTCTTAACACCTGTATTGACCCAAATGTGTAAAAAAGGTCATTTTTGCCTATAAAACATTAATTGTTTTATCTTTCCATTCAATGTACTTGCAATTTTATTGAGTGAAGCTTAACTCGTAAGTACTCTTGTTTAGAGTAAGGTTGGTCCTAAGGCAATCCAATATGTATGCACCGAATTAACTTTGAGTCACGCACCGCATCGGAGGTATGCTTGAAATTAATTTCATCAAGTCTGTGCTTATGCCCCTAGTCTCGGTAAGGATAATTCAGAGTAATCGAACGTTTAGTCCTTGAGTCTTATACTCTCCTATTAATAATCAGGCTAGAATTATAGGTTAAGCGGTCTTAACTATTGGCGTGCCATTCACGTTACCCTGATTTTTTATACTCTTTCTCAAGTCGTTGAGAGTTAGAGTTAATTACGCGAATGGTCAGGTCATATTCGCTTTCATGTTATTCCTTCATCCAGATCTTAAGGTGAAGATTAACTTATAAGCATCCGAGTCATGCTCGGGTTAGGTTAACTCTCACTTGATAAGTCGTGGGATCGTGTACGCTCGTCTAATCTTGATCAGGTGAACGACACTAGGTATTAGTCACAACTTTCATTAAAGTGTTAGTGTAAGCTGGTCGAACCGCAAAACTCAGCCATATAATTACAAACAGTCATAGAGCATGGAAAGAACCTTTATTTATGATGCAAAGGCAATCGACGAGTCTACCTTATTACATTGTTTAAAAGAAAAGTTACATTTACAAAAACAGTTGGAAATAAAAGCTCGTGTAAAATAATTCCCTAGATGCTCGACATTTAATGCACTTTGAACCAATCACCATTAACAGCCGTTAACCAAAAAGCACCGTTTCTATTTTTATTGTATGAAATAAGGTTTATCCCATTTTAAACACATGTGGATGAGGCTAGGGAAGACATGCTACAGGATGGGGTTACCGAGTTTGGATGTCCTGGGCTAAACCTTTGTATTGTAGTATCGAGCGACCCGATGTCTATATGCAGCAACTCGCAAGTCGACCTCCTCTCTCTATTCATTGATCATGTTAAGCGATTCTAAGAGGAGCTCCTTATTAGTCAGAGGATCATAGTAGTCATTTCGGTGAGAGGAGATTTCGAGGTTGATCGACATGACTGCTTCAGAGCCATAAGTTAATGTTAATGGATTATGTCCAGTCGATGAATTATGGGTCATTCGATATACCTAGAGAGCTAATGGTAGCTCATCAATCCACTTGCCTCTAGTTTCTCCAATCGCTTATTCAAGATGGACTTGATGATTTTTTTCACTACTTCGACCTGTCCATTCGATTGTGGGTGAGTGACTATTGTATATATCTTCTAGATGTGATATCGTTGATAGAAGTCTTTGAAATCTAAGCTATCGAATTGGGTTCTATTAACATTTGTTATAATATTGAGAAGTACAAATGGACATATGATGTTTCTAATGAAAAAGTTGATCACCCACTTTATCGACATTATGGTCATTGGTTCAACACCGGCCCACTTAGTGAAACAGTCGACTGCCACATTCGCGTGCTTTGCTCCTTCTTTGGAAATTGGAAGGCTACCGGTGATTTTTATTCCCCACACCGAAAAAGGTCGTGGACTGATCATTTGGGCAAGTAGGGTAGGTAAAGCTCTTAGAATCTTGGTAAACCTTTGAATTCATTTCAATATCATGAATATTCAACTGCATCTTGACTAACGATAAGCCAGAGATAACCGTACCATAGTATCTTTTTTGCCAAAGTTGGCATCCCAGTATGGTCACTGCATTCGTCTTCATGCACTTCTCGCAGTACACGTTTGGCATCATCGTGGGATACACGCCAGAGAAGGGGAACGAAAAACCCTTTATGTATGATATGTCTCTCTAAATGATGTAACTTGTAGCTTGACGCAGAAGGGCATGATTTTCACTTTTCCATTTAGGTAGGGTTCTTTACAGTAGGAAATTCTTGATAAGGGTCATCCACCAGAATTCTCTCTTATGTTCAACATTTAGCACCAAATCAACTTTCATCTTATATATGCTTGGGATGCTCAATGTCTCGATCGAGACCAACCCTATTTTCTCCGAGTTCTCTAAAATAGTTAGCTTGTCCAATAAGTCGGGTTTTTGTTCTGATCGCGAGGAATGTGCGAGATGTAGTAATACTTAAATACGACTAGCGGCTCCTGAAATAGATTAATGTAGGGCAAGTCATTCCCACTTGGCCTAGAATTCTTTCTTGACTCGGCACACAACAATATAGGAGTCACAAAAAAAATTAATTGACATCATTCCCAGTTCTTTGCAAGTTTGAGCCTAATCAACCAAGGTTTCACACTTAAATTCCTTGTTGGTCAGAGGAAAGTCCATCTTTAAGGAATAATAGATCGATCATTCCTTAGGATTTACCAAGACAATTCCAGTGCGACTACATTGATCGTTACATTCCAAGGAAGTTCAACGTTTTAGCATTGTCGTCATAGGCCACAAATTTCGCGATGAAATCTGCTAATGCTTATCCATAAATGGCCCTCCGTAGAATATAGGCAATGCCGAATTTTTTTAATGTGATACTCCATTTGAGTGGTCTATCAAACGCCTCAGGTTGTTGAAGGGCCTAACATAGCGGATGGTCGGTGTATCTTTGAAGTAATGAACTTAAAATGTAACACCCCGTATTTTCTATGAACGTATAAGTAACAAATCAGAGGATAATTAATTTTTAAAATAAGAATCAAGGGAAACGGGTAGCGCCATTGCGTTCGTCTCGGAATTCTGCTTGGAAACGAGTCCGAGTTTGCGAGAATCGGAGTCCGTATGACCAAGTTATGGCCCTCCAAAGTTTCAGAAATATTCAGAGTTCAAAACAGATCGAATTCGATTTCAAAATTTGAATTTCAAATGCAGAACAGACTGGGCGGGAAATTTCCCGCCCAGACCCAGGTCGACTGGGGAGTCGACTGGTCAGTCGACCCCCCAGACCAGGTCGACTGGGCAGTCGACCTGGGTGTCGACCTGGTCCCCGAGCCCATTTTTGGGCCAGTGTTCATTCTTATGTATCTAGTCCGATTTCTGTCCAGATTCATCTGCCTAAACCTATTTAAACAGCCCTAAACCTAGCCTTCTCTACACACAATTCTATTCTGCTTTTATTCTGCCTCTGTTCTAAATAAAAATAAAAATGGCGTCGCTACTCTACTGGAATCAAAATTAGAAGCTAATCAACATCAACCTAAGCAACCCAATTCAATTTAGAGATTAGAGCTTCTGCAACGATTCTACAACAATTAAAGTTCTTTCTTTAATCCAACCAAGGAAAGTACAGTTATTTTCCGATATAAACGTTAATTCTGATTGTGACATGAATTGTAAATCTGAATCTGAGGTTATATCTGTTCTATTCTATTTAGATCTATCTTATTCTGTATCTCTTTCTTCTTTCTGTTCTATAGCCAGGCTACCACGAGCCTGAGCCAATCTCATAAGAGATTAACATACGCTAAAATGTTTGGGACAGTAAAATGAATGATGTATAAATTGGGCATGACCAATAGGTGACTGATTTGAGGAAAGAACATGGACTGTAGCTAGAACATAAATCTGAGACATATGACTGGACATGTTATATTTATAACATAAAGGGTATTGAACATATGATTTGAGGACACGACATAAAAAGGCATATAATTAGACATAAATATAGACTGTATTGAACATATGATTTGAGATAAAGAGAATATGGCTTAGGTATAAATATTTACATGAAAGTAGGATATCTATTAATGTAAATAAACACCTAAGTAAGGGATCTTTGGGATATATGACATGCATAGTAATCGATGGCTATATTTGGTATAATTTATATGGATCTTCTGTACTATGCAAGTTTAATAAAAATTGAAACATATGATATATGGTAAATTATGACCATAATCTGTGCTATGTAAATTTAATGCAAACATGGGATATGTGATCATATTGTGAATCATGACTATTATTTATGTATGTGAACTCAGGTAATATTTATAATTAGGCAAGATATGTTTGTGAAACTTTAAGGAATGATTAAATATGTTATATTTATCTAATTTGCTAGTTCTGCTATATTTGCCTAATCTGCTAGTTCTGTTATATTGCCTAATCTGCTAGTTCTGTTATACTGCTTAATCTGCTAGTTCTGCTCTACTGCCTAGTCTGCTAGATCTGTTCATCTGCCAAATCCGTCATCTGCTAAGTCTGTTGAAAATGCCAAATCTGCTAAACTAAATCTGTTGAGATGCCTAATCTGTTATCTACTAAATCTGCTAGTTTGCTTAATCTGCTGAATCCGTTAAGTCGCCTAAATCTGTTATCTGCTATGTGTGTTAAGTTGATATATTCAGTCTGTTATTGACATAATCTGAATTAGCTATGAATAATTGACATGTATATTAGGCGTGGGCGTAAATGGTAAATTATTAATTAATTGGCCGCAAAGATAAACATGGCTAACTCGAGGTTAGAATGAGTTTGCGGCGTAATTCTGCCCGGAACCGCCCGGCACATCCAGTGGCCGTAAACAATAGGTTCTAATGTGAGAAGTTAGTCATAACGTGCTTGAAACCTGAGGTTAGACTCAGTTTGCGGCAGAAATCTGCCCGGAACCAACCGGCCTAACCAATAGCCGCAAACTGTCAGTCTAATGTGAGAGGTTTGGGCATTAATATTTAATTAATGAAAATCTGAGATAAATATGAAGTCTTAAACGTGTTGGACGGATAGGGTTAAACCCACTAGATTGATGAATTTAATAAATCTGTTCCTTGAATCTGTAGGCCCAATTACAAAGTTAGACAAATCTGTAAGTCTGTTAATCTGTAATTGGTAAATCGGTAAGTCTGTTAAATCCGTATATCTGATCCATTTGTCTAAAAACTTATCTGATCTGTGAACTAGTTGATCTGAATTCTGTATGTCTGAAACTCGTAAACAAGTTAATCTGAAATCTGTTAGTCTGGGGACACAAGGTTAGGAGGGGAATTACTTGTGTCATCTGTTGTTTGGGACCCATATTAGTCAGTAACCCTTTCTGGTATCAAAACTTTGACCCAACAGTAGGTAGGGTCCGGGCACGCTTACTGAACTAATTATAAGCGGTTCATTCTGATAAGGGCGAGGGGTGTTGATGGTGCGTTCCAACCGGGTCATGTGCGTGCATGGATCCCGGTCTGCCTCTGACTGTGACATCTGTAAATAGGTCTTTGCCAATTGGTTGTCACTTTAGGGAGTGATACATCCTACTGTGGGGCCGACACAGGGTATTTATGTATTAGGGAGCCGATCGCTTAGGGTAGGGTTTTAGGGTACACTTAGTTCTGTCTATTTTTGTTGGTACCGTCTGTTTCTGTTGGGTGGTAACACCTGTCTGTATCTGCGTGGTACCATCTGTTGGTGTGGTAAAGGCCCATTACTAGTGTACACCTAATTCTACATTCTGTTTCCTTAGGGATTAATCTGCTTCTGTCTGTCTCTGTTCGGGTGGTAAAGGCCCATTACTAGCACTCTCTTCTATGGAAATTATTTTGTACCCATTTCTGTTTCAGTTTAGACATTAGGGTGACACCTAATTCTGTTATACTAGTATTAGTGCAGAGAAGTGTAAAGAAATAGCTTATGTCATTCTGTTCTTCTGTAATATCCGCCACACCTGTTACTGTTATCTCTCATCCAGTTTTATTTTCATGTCATGTTATTATTATCTATTCATAACTGAAAATCACTGGACTTGCCAGACTTTTTGTCTGACCTTTGTTGTTTCGCCTCCTTTCTTCCGTTTCCCCCCCAGGTTTTGTAGAAGGGAGTACTCTAGCTTGATCCAGATTTCTTCCACTTGAAGTGCTTAAAGTATGGCTTGTCTTCATCTGAGGGGATTATGATTTTAAACTATGCATTCTGAAGGCTTTTGTACAAGACTGATATTTTGTACTTGAATTCTGATATTGTGATTTGAAAGGGCGTAACCAAGCTTATTTCGGTTTCTGTTGAAATAAAGTTATAAATTTTTCAAGTACTGTTTTATCTGCCTTGTAAGTTTCTGTTCTGTTTACTAAAATGCTCCACCAAAATTAAGGCATTCCCTTTGTGAGTGACCTTAACGGAGGTGGGGTGTTACACTTAAATTAGTGACTTAGCTTCCTCGATGCAATCAAGAGGATATAAGCCATCTTTTCAATCAACGGATAGTTACGCTCAGACCCTATCATTGTTTTACACCCGTAGTACAACGGTCGTTGGATCCAATTGTCTTCACATACCAGTGTTGAATTGATAGCATGCAGGCACCGCTAAATACACAAATAGGTCTTCTTGATCAATCGGGTTTGAATTATAAGCGGCATCGCCAAGTGGTTCAACAAATTTTGAAATGCCTCGATACAGTTTGGAGTCCAAGCATAGTTATACTTTCCTCTCTTTATAAAGTAAAAGAAAGGAATGCACTTGTTAGTCACATTTGATATGGATCAGCTCAGAGTGGCCACCTTCATATTCAGGCTCTACATATCTTAAATCTTGGCCTCTTGAATGTTACGAATGGCTTCTATCTGCTTGGGGTTGACTTCAATCCATCGAGAATGGATAATGAAACCCAAAAATTTCCTTGATACAATGTCGAGAACGGGTGATGCCAAAGAATTTCCCTGATGCAACCAAAAGAGCGTATCAAAGGGTTGAGTTTCATCTTGTACTGGCGGAGAACACTGAACATCTCCATAAAGTCATCCACATAGTTGGTCGATATTCATGATTTTACAAGCATGCCATGTACGTAAACCTCCATTGACCTCCTAATCTAATCTTTAAACATGTGGTTGATCAACCACTAGTATGTCGCTCCGAGAATTTTCAATTCCAATGATATGACCATATAACAATATAGTCTAATGTCCATAATGAAACTAGTATGCTCCTGATTGGGTACATGCATCAAAATCTGGTTGTATCCAGAGTATGCATCCATGAAGGAGAGAAGCTCATGTCCAACTGTCGAGTCCACAAGCTAGTCGATTCTTGGAATTGGGAAGTTTTCCTTGATACATGCCTTATTCAGGTTAGAGAAATTAATACTTGTCCTCCACTTCCCATTATACTTCTTCCTAGTAATGAATTCAATACTCGGTAAGGGTATAATGAATCTCAGATGAATCTGTTGCTCTTTAGCTTCCCAACGTCCTCTTTCATTGTTGCCGACCTCTTGGAACTGAGCATACGTCTCTTCTGCTTCACTGGGAAGTATTTGGGTTGATATTGAGTGAGTGGCTTAGATGCTTGGCAATTTCTCACACATATCAGCGTAGGTCCATGCAAACACGTCAAGATTTGCATGGAGGAAGTTAGTCAGTTCTCTCATGCAGAGGGGTCCAAGGGGGGATCTGATTTTCTATGCCACCATAGTCTTGTTTGGTGTCACCCTTTGGTATCCTAGCTCCTTGTCTTTTCTAGGATCAAAGTCTTTGAATTAATGGCTATATTGTTCAAATCAAGATTTGTCCCATGATTGCTAAGCATCAACACCCTTAGGAATTGATGGCCTTTCCCTTCTCTTTACTGCGGATGTCTTTCCATTCATCCATGTAGCTCGTATGTCCTACTACCTAGTCTCCTTGTACAACGCCGAATCCACTCTCTGTCAGGAATTTCTAGAGTAAGCACTAAGGAGTAATGCAAGCTCTAAAGTCAGCAAGGGACGGTCAGCCCAAAAAGTCATTATACGGAGATTATATGTCCAACACAACAAATGGGAGAATCCAAACTCTTATACGGTCCCCCTCATCAAGTTCCAACGGTAGTTCAACCATACCTACTGGTTTGTTTGCAGATCCATCGAAACCTTGTATTCTTGCATTATACGGTTTTAAGTTTTTAGCCTCTAACATCATCTGTTTATCGGCTTTCTTGAACAAAATATTTAAGGAACTACTGAAGTCAATAAAGATCTTCCGTACTAGAGTAGGGTTAATTAACGACGATTTAACAAAGGAATCAACACTTTGGGTCTCCACCCCATCTGCATCTCTATTTCGGAAGACGGCATTGTCCTCATCGCCCTCTGCTGCTTCACTGGAACAACCTCATCCATGACATTTCATTCTTCAACTTCAACATGCTTTATCATGTTGAAATACCGTTTCATCGTTCTCAAACTAAAACTAGTCAGATGTGGTCCTCCAACTATGGGGTTAATCATAATACCTTTCTGCTTTTGCTGGACGGTGGTTCTAGGAGCGGCCTGACTTTGTTGATTGTGGCTCAAAGGCCCCTGCCCCATTTCCCTAGGGGAAACTTTATATTTTTCCAACTTTCCATCGCGAATCAACTTCTCAATTATGTCGCAGAGGTGACGAAATTCATTTTTGTATGGTCGTACATTTCATGAAACAAAAGAACTTTCCAGTCTTCTTTTGTTTCTACATGGACTCTCTTGGTGCCGGCTTTCGGTGATGCATGGTATTACAGGTATGTAAATGCATATTCTATATTAAATCATTCGATGTTACCTCCTAGCATACCTTTCATGATAGTGGCCTCCTTCATTGCTCCTTTAAGCTAATTGTCATTTCTCTTATTTTGGTTTTGAACATTCACTTGAATTTTTTTGGAATTATCTCCAAGCTACTTCACCACCACATGCTTTATATCCCCTCATTCACATGGTCTTCAATTCTCCTTTTTTGAGCTCTCTTGGCTTCTTCGATATTCAAAAATGAGTAAGCCTTCTGATAGAAATGATCTACAGTAGACGATGACTTTCCAATCAACCATTTTCCAAACACCATGTCAATGTTGATGCCTTCAATCAATGCCATCAAAATAGTTTCATCGTAAGGATTACTAACTTTGGTAACAACAATATTTAATCGCTCTAGATAATCCTTGAGCAATACCCTAGGAGCCTAGTATATGCAAGAGAGAGTCAAGATATGTTTCGACTTGGCAACATGAAGACGGAACCGACCCATGAACTTTCTCCTCAGATCATCGAACGAGAGTACTGACCTCGATGGTAGTCTCATGAACAACATAAGTGTTAACTAGCTAGAAGCTCGTTCGGGCATTCTGTCAAACAATACAAGTGTACTATACCAACCTGGATCGAGCCTCCACCAAGCTGGTCGAATAGCAGCCTCCTTCTGGACGAGCAGAGCATCCGCCACGCAGACCGAGCAGTGCTAGTCGTACAGCACCATTCTGGTCGAGTAGGGTCCATCTCAAGGAACAGGTCGGTTTATGTTTCTAAAGCTGGTCGGTCTAGGCTCCATTCACTGGTCGTCCAAGCTCCAGGGCTGGTCGGTTCCAAGAGCAAAAGGCGGAGACTCCAGATCATGAAAACGTGGTCGGTTTTAAAGTACAGATCTGGTCGGTCTTAGTATGTGATGGTTGCTCTTGTATGGGATGAATCCTGGTCGGCCTCAAACGTTGTAGCAGCGGGTCGGTTTTGTTATGTATGCTGGCCGCTCATCCCTAAGCTGTTGACTATGTACGGTCATAAATGTTTGAGTAAGGCTCATTCATGAATAACATGAACGTAAGAAATATAAATACATGGAGGCACCTTATATTTTAAATATATAATAATGGGTCGGTCCATGAAGGTTGTCACATGGCAGGCAAAGTAAGATGACAGCAAATCATAAAGCATAGATTGGTGATGAATTCATATACACGCAGTCGGTCTTGTTTAGATAATGCGGAAGTAAGAATGCAATAGGGTCGGTGCTTTTCCAAAATAAAAAGCTGGTCGGTCACTAATGCCATCCCATCGCCAACCGTATGCCAACCAAGCGCCAACCGTATGCCAACCAAGCGCCAACTATACACTTCAATTTACAAGTGTGCCACTACCCCTCAACTACAACTATAAATAGTCCCTTTCTTCACACTTGGAGGGGGAGGATTCCAAGACCCTGAAGGGCTGCTAAAATGACTTCTCCAAGCCATTCTCAAACTCCGTCCATGGCTCCCAAAGCTCCACTCATCTCCATCCATTAATCGATCACTTCCATAGGAGATTCACCATTAAGATCCATTCAAACTCCATTCAAGCAATACAAATCTCCATTTATCCTCTCTAAAAACTTCGATCTACCATTGGAATGCTATGGAATCGAAGAGATCTACCTTTAAAGTGAAGTGTTGAAGACTTTTCATCCATTTCGATCAATATTTGAGGGGATCCAACCGTTCCATTGGCGAATTTAAGTGCGATTCAAATCAAAGAGGGAAAAAATGAGAGATGCATTGTAAATTGAGAGAGATTTGTATGGCATTGTATTTGGCATCATGAAAGTGATAATGGAAAGTGTTTACATAGTGGATGTAGGTCACATTTGACCGAACCACTCTAAAAATTGTGTGTTCTCACTTATTGCTTTGTTTTTGCGAATTGCGGTCTCATTTTTCTTCATACACGCTTTCATAGTGCCTTGCCCTTAATTTGGTGACGTGCTTTCTTAGCACCTTACCTCTAATTGGGTGACACGCTCTTTAAAGCATCGTATTTGGTGTTTGATCATTTTCAGATTAAAACATTTGGCGCCCACCATGGGGCAGACGCTCGCATCACCTTCCTTCACCTTGAAGTTCTAAGCCTACTTCTACCATAGATCCCGCAAATCTAAGATCTAGGCTGGACGACGAATTATCTTCCAAATTCAAGGCCTTATCCGAGATCATGGCAAAGTCTAAGAAGACCACTAGCAATGCCGTTGAGGAAAATGACGATGTTGCTAATCATGAAACCACTCCACTCACTAACCGCTTTGAAGGTGGAGAAAATTCAATATCTGGAGCTGGAGTAACCAAAGCAGAATTGGATGCCATCGCCGCAAACTTGAGCCAACGCATGGACGCTTCCAACAAAGCCATAATCGATGCTAATAAAACTCTTGTGGATGCTAATCAAGCTTTGATGGATAAAGTGAGCGCTCTCCTCAACGCTTAAGCAAACCCCGCTCCTCCTCCGCAAATCCATGTCAACCTTCAGGAGAATGCAAATTCATCGGCCTCTGATCCTCATAATGATGAAGCTAATGTCGAGGACTCAAAAATGGAAGCTAAAAACCATTCCGATCGAAATAACCGACAAGTTGCAAGTCCCGTCAAGGGGGCACCTTCCCATAGCGGAAGTAAAAGGCTTAGATCCTCTAAACGCGGTCGCTCGCCACGTCGAGCATCCGGAAAAGAGATCGAAGTCCGCTCCACGGAACGACACAACTCGAAGGAATATATCACGAATGTGGTAAAGCAATTTATGAAAGACAACATGCCTCGCAAGGATTGTGAAAGGGAATGGGACTTCTCTCTCGGCAAAAATCCTTTCACAAAGAGGACCCGCAAGGCTGAATTCCCCAGAAAGTTCACTCATCCTACTCTGCCGCTGTATAACGGAAATTCTGATCCAAATCACTTCCTGTACAAATACGAGTGGCACATGAATGCAGCTAAAGCAACGGACGAGATCAAGTGCTTGTGCTTCCCCCTTTATCTAGAAAGCGTCGCATCGCTATGGTTCCCAAGGCTCCCGCCTAAATCCGTTGACCGATTTGATGATTTAACTCTCAAATTCAAAGAGCAATTTAGATTGCAAGCTACCAAAGCTAAGGACGTTATCTCTCTTACATCCAAGAGGCAGAATTCAGGAGAGTTTGTCAAATCTTTTCTCAAAAGGTTTAATGATGATGTATCTGAAGTAGGGAATCCCAAACCTCGCATGATCTTAATGTCTCTAATTGGTGCTATAGACAAGAACAACGAGTTTGGTAAATGGATCAAAATGAAAGAGCCAAATACGCTTGAGAAATTCCATAAAAAAGCCGAGGAATACATGCGGGTTGAAACTGGTCCAGTACCTCTTCAGATTATCGACGCTAACCCACTTCTTGAAGCTCCCAAAAGCGTTGACGTTCGGCTTAATCAGCGCAATGACCAGGGGCAGAAACGAGCCAATGATGGGAAAAACAACAAGGCAAACAAGAAGTTTCGCTTTTACAACCCATCAGAACCCACTCCTCTAAATGATACCATAGTGAACATTTTCCTTGCCACCAAGGATACTGAACACTATCCAGAACCTCCAAAGTTCAAGGTTACACAGAAGGTCCTGGACTCCGGGAAGTTCTGTCGACTCCACAAGCTGCCGGGTCATGATACAAATGAATGCAAGATTCTCCAAAGCGTAATTGAGGAAATGATTCAGAATGGCAAACTGCAACAGTACGTCAAGAATCTGCAATCCTTAAACATTGCTCAGACTTCCCAGGAGCAAGGCTTTCCTACTCAACTAGGCCCAGAAAAACGAGTCGAAAACAAGCCAATCATCAACTGAGGGCTAATGGGATTCTTGTTTCAACGGCTCAGAATAAGCGATCATCATCTCTATTTCTTTACTTACCGCTTTGTTACTTGCTTTACTTTACATTTTGCTTTCTGTCACATTCAGAACTTCTTGTAAAAAACTTGTAATATTGCATAAGGATTGTACTAAACAATATCTCTATGAATGAAGTCCTGCTTACTTGTATGGATCTCTTACTTACAAGATCTTCGGTAATTCAAGACTTGCTAAAAGACGATTCTTTATTACAGGTTATAGGACAAATGCTTGCTTCCTCGAAACCCGATGCACTATGGCGAACTCCACAACACTTATTCAAGCATGGGATTCACAAAGAGTCAACACACCTAAGTGCAATCATAAATACACCATCTTGAAGGGTGATTAGAAGGGATGGCCAAAGATCAGACGGTGGAGAGGTCAACAAGCATATCTAAAATCAACGCCATAGGTTGTAAGTTCTAAGGGGCAACTTGCGCTCAATCACGAACACTTGCCATGATCAAGTGCTTCCAGTACAAGGCCGATGTTCGCTCCACAGGATAACGCAAACCTCGCAAATCCCAAAAGAGCACGACTTCTCAATCCGGTTGCAATTGCTTATCATAACTAAGCGCATCCAACGAGACTATTAGAGTTTGCCTCATGGGTTCCCAAACTTCACAAAAAAGTCTAGCCCCTCTTCGTGAGAGCAACGGCGAAAGTCCTCCCCATGCGGGGGCATCAAACCCAAGACCTCCCATGCGAGGCACAAAAAAGTCTAGCCCCTCTTCGTCAGAGCAACGGCGAAAGTCCTCCCCATGCGAGGGCATCAAACCCAAGACCTCCCATGCGGAGCACAAAAAAGTCTAGCCCCTCTTCGTGAGAGCAACGGCGAAAGTCCTCCCCATGCGGGGGCATCAAACCCAAGACCTCCCATGCGGACACAAAAAAGTCTAGCCCCTATTCGTGAAAGCAACGACGAAAGTCCTCCCCATGCGGGGGCATCAAATCCCAAGTCCTCCCCTAGCAGGGGCATCCAACATAAAGTCCTCCCCGAGCGGGGGCATAAAACCCAAAGTCCTCCCCTAGTGAGTGCACCCAACATAAGACCTTTTCAAGCGAAGGCAGAAAGATGTAATGGCTTCTCTAAGTAGAAGTCCCAAATTTATCAATCAAATTCAAAATCGAATACCATGTCCACGCAAACAATGTTTAACAAATCATAACTGTTAAGTAAAGCAGTTCTGTGTAGATATGACGTTCAATTTATTATACATCATTCATAAATGTTTAACTAACCTGTTAGTGATGTGGACGATCAATAACAACGTATAAGTCCAAAATCGTGCAAGTGCTTGTTTTCATTACAATACAGGTGCTACGGAATGTATAAGTCTAGTCGACGAGTTCAAAAACTGCGACTGAATTCCAACACAGACCATGATAGCAACGTTCTTTTCGAAGCCCGTATTTCTCACAAGTGAAAAACAAAAGCTTTGAGGGGCAAATGTTAACTAGCAAGAAGCTCGTTCGGGCATTCTGTCAAGCAATACAAGTGTACTATACCAACCTGGATCGAGCCTCCACCAAGCTGGTCGAATAGCAGCCTCCTTCTGGACGAGCAGAGCATCCGCCACGCAGACCGAGCAGTGCTAGTCGTATAGCACCATTCTGGTCGAGTATGGTCCATCTGAAGGTACATGTCGGTTTATGTTTCCAGAGCTGATCGGTTTAGGCTCCAGTCACTGGTCGTCCAAGCTCCAGGGCTGGTCGGTTCCAAGAGCAAAAGGCGGAGACCCCAGAGCATGAAAACGTGGTCGGTTTTAAAGTACAGATCTGGTCGGTCTTAGTATGTGATGGTTGCTCTTATATGGGAAGACTCCTGGTCGGCCTCAAACGTTGTAGCAGGGGGTCGGTTTTGCTATGTATGCTGGTCGCTCATCCCTAAGCTGTTGACTATGTACGGTCATAAATGTTTGAGTAAGGCTCATTCATGAATAACATGAACGTAAGAAATATAAATACATGGAGGCACCTTATATTTAAGATATATAATAATGGGTCGGTCCATGAAGGTTGTCACGTGGCAGGCAAAGTAAGATGACAGCAAATGATAAAGCATTAATTGGTGATGAATTCATATACACGCAGTCGGTCTTGTTTAGATAATGCGGAAGTAAGAATGCAATAGGGTCGGTGCTTTTCCAATATAAAAAGCTGGTCGGTCACTAATGCCATCCCATCGCCAACTGTATGCCAACCAAGCGCTAACTATACACTTCAATTTACAAGTGTGCCACTACCCCTCAACTACAACTATAAATAGTCCCTTTCTTCACACTTGGAGGGGGAGGATTCCAAGACCCCGAAGGGTTGCTAAAATGACTTCTCCAAGCCATTCTCAAACTCCATCCATGGCTCCCAAAGCTCCACTCATATCCATCCATTAATCGATCACCTCCATAGGCGATTCACCATTAAGATCCATTCAAACTCCATTCAAGCAATACAAATCTCCATTTATCCTCTCTAAAAATTTAGATCTACCATTGGAATGCTATGGAATCGAAGAGATCTACAGTGTTGAAGAATTTTCATTCATTTCAATCAATATTTGAGGGGATCCAACCGTTCCATTGGAGAATTTAAGTACGATTCAAATCAAAGAGGGAAAAAAATGAGAGATGCATTGTAAATTGAGAGAGTTTGTATGGCATTGTACTTGGCATCATGAAAGTGATAATGGAAAGTGTTTACATAGTGGATGTAGGTCACATTTGACCGAACCACTCTAAAAATTGTGTATTCTCTCTTATTGCTTTGTTTTTGCGAATTGCGGTCTCATTTTTTTTCATACACGCTTTCATAGTGCCTTGCCCTTAATTTGGTGACGTGCTTTCTTAGCACCTTACCTCTAATTGGGTGACGCGCTCTTTAAAGCATCGTATTTGGTGTTTGATCATTTTCCGATTAAAACAATAAGAGTTATGCCATCCAAATAAATTGGGAAGGCCTTGCACTTTATGACGTCATAAGCTTGGGATGATACCACCTGCGTCACATCAAATGTCGGTTGGGATCCGTCGTCCTCGAGTAGTGGGATACTTGCAACAGACTTATTCAACATGGGAAATTGATACCAAGAATACAACCAGTGAAACGGGTATGGCTATGATCATTTCCCTAATCCACATTGTTGAAGCTTAGGATGTCATGTACAATTTGTCTAACCATGGCAGTCAAGTATCAATTGTGGATGATAAGTCCAAATTTTGAATCAGCATCATATCTGGTCCTTCTCGCAGGCCTGTGCTGCTGTCTAGGCAACAAGAGTAGGAGAAGGTACTGAAGCATCACAATCATTTGACAGAGTAGTGACATCAGGTCGCCGAGAAGGAGCCAAGTCCAGTTCGATTGTCGAGCTGAACCGGATCGGCAGGCGCAAGACGCCTTGGTTCAGTATGCCAAACCAAGATTTTGCCAAACTAGATCGGTTAAGAATTTTTCTAAGTTTTTCCAGTTCTGAGCTACTGCTGCTGCGGCGCTCCTACGCTTCTACCTGATGACAACGACTCCTCAGGCAGATAGTGCGGCAGAGTATGGGCTTTCTTACTTATGAAATCATTCATTGCATAGTCATCTAGTTTATATCCCATCTTCGTGTGACATTCTCACGCATTTGGTTGTTCAAAGCATTGGTGGTCTCGTTTAGCTTTCTTATGATCTCCATGAGGTTGTCCCACATCACTAGTGCAGAAGTTGGCAAGGGAGTAGTGGGTGCAACGATTACAGTTGTAGGGGCGACTACGTTCCGATCATTGGATGTTTGTTGGTTCGCATCATCTTGAGATTGATTGTTTGCTGGTATGGAGGAGAAAGTGGCTCTTCTTGACACTATTCTGATGGAAAGTGATGGAGACAATATATTCTCAACGAACTTGGAAATCTGTTAGTAGATACAAAGATCCTAAGGATTAGAACTCAAATTTCTCAATGAAAGCACAAAAAATGTTCAACACCTCAAAATATGAAAGTAGAGAACAAAAATGAAGAAACTAAATGTCAAATGAGAAAAATAAAGAAAATACACAATTTAGAGTGATTCGTCTAGAATTTTCCTATGTCCACTTGATGATTACCACTAGTTCTTAACTAACTTAATGATTACATTGAATGAGAGAGACTAAATCTTGAGTACATTGGAATACAGTAAACTCAAAGTGTTAGAAAATTGAAGAAGAACCCAAAAACTATGCTCTAAGTTGATATGTATAGGTGAGGTTAGAAATCGTTTCGGCTAGGAGGGAAGGCAAGATAGTAGGAGTGGCGAAGTGAGTAGGTGGAGTGGTGTAGCGAAGTAAGCTGCGTCAGCCACACAATTTAATTCCCGCCTCGACCATGTTCGATTCGACGTACGTCACGCTGAACCGGGATTATGCGAATCCAGGTGGGTGCGCTTCGCGCATTGCTTCGAAGGCCAAGTTGGATCCATACCGAATAGAGTGTGCTACTTTAATTCCGATTCTATCTTAGCTGATCTGATGGCATGCTGAATGGAAGAATTAAGGTTTGGCGAACCAAAAGAATGCCAAATCCAGCCATACGCCTTGGCCAATTCGGATCCACATCGAACCAAAACGGCTTGTCCACGACCAACTAGAACTTATGTTTGTTTTTTCTCAAGTCATAAATGATCTTGCTATGAAGGACTAAGAACATGACTGCCTTATCAAAAGAAAAGTCAACAGTAGGTTAATATATTACAGCTAGGGTAGGCATAGATGTTATTTTTGCTAACTGTCTTTATTTTGGCCATATATGTTTTATTGTTTATGTTCACATGACTGTTATACTTCTGTGGTTGTTAGGCATGCATGATAGTTGCATGTATGGTCTATTTGTTTTCCATACATGACTTGGCAATAAATAGTTGATGTTGAGTTGTGGCTTATACCCTGGGTACATATTTTGTGATTATACTCCGAATACAAGAGACCATTTTGGGTTTTATCTCCTTTAGCTGGGGTAAGCCAAATTTGGTGATTCGTAGTTTTTCGGATCGAGACAAGCTGTGACTTTTCGTGAACAAAGTCAGAGTTGGGAGATAATATGCTTAGTCTAATTATCTCCTAGCTAAGGGCTTGTTGCTTTTATTTTCCACTACTCATTTGTTTGGAAATACATACATATGCAACGTTGTTGTTTGGCTAAGTTACATCGATCTCATATTTGACGATCGTTGTACTTATGAATCATGGCTCCACGCCAAATTCTAGGTGTATTTCCTTTGTTGTGATTGCTTTCAATTGTTTGGCTTAGTTACATCATCCACTTTCAACCAAAACTCCCAACACGAAGTTTTTTCATATCGTGAATATGAAATCATGCATCCGTGATATCCATTTATCGATCTGATCATCGAAGTGCACGAAAATCGATGTTGAATAGATCTTTCTAGTTTTTACGTTTTAGCTTGCACAACTCACATCATCAAGAATTAGCTTATGGAACCAAAAGGAAAAGTGAGGAGAAGCGAAAACGAAGAAAGTAACATAGTTCTGAGGTCGATTGAAGTTCAGAGGAGAGGAAATCTCTATTTCAGTGATTTTGGGTTTTTGGCATTTTTATGCGATGGGGGACGAGACCTGGTTGGAGGTCTCTTTCGAAATTAGAAAGGTGGGAGGCTCATCAGATACAGGTGGTGCAGTGATCTGGGTCGAAGCATTGGCGGCGAAATCTAAGGGTCAACTGAAGCTTGCACATGCATATTTTCACACTAACGTGGCTCAATTTGATTGGCCAGTGATTGTTTTGATTTCTAATTCAAATGAAATGTTCTAACTAGCACAACTTTTTCATACAAGGTTGTTTTGGATGATGATTTCTTCCTTTGGACTCGTATCAGAGAGCTTTATTTTTGACATCGGGTTGGACTGATTTGGCTAAGGTGATTTATATTATTTCTTAATGAGTTGTAATTGTTTGTATAATATATAATTGATATTTTATAATGATTAATAATCTTAAAATATAATTTCTAGGGTAGTTTAACATAGAAAATAATAATCTGTATGCAATATGCGCTATTTTGATGTTATCGCTAGAATTGAACTATTTTAACACCAAACTCATACCAATCACTTTATATAGATTTAACTGTTTTATGGATGCCATTATGGATGTTTATCTACTAGTTTAGATAATTATATTATTATTGGCTGCATGAATGATTATTTGCTTATTTTAGTTAAAAGGCCATTCATATGCGATTTAATTAGCAAAAATCTCATTTTCTAAAGTTGCTAGTATTTATCGATCAAACGCACGGGTGATGACTCTAAGGATGTGATAGAGCATAGTGCATACGGATTGATCGTACAGATTGGACTCGAATAAGATGAGATGAATTTATGAAGGAATGCTGAAGCGTGCAGTCTAATCTAAAGATAGAGCATCCTTAGAGCATGTCGATGAATTTGACGATAGAGAATGTACTTGGCGACAAGCTTGGATTTCGTGATGAATAGCGGACATTTTCACTTGATGTGTATTTGACCAATTTTGGTTAATTAATTACATGATCAGAGTCCTATTTATTAACTATAGTAGAGTGATTGATATTGATGACCATTGGTGTTAGTCATTTTGGCCTATTTGATGTAGAAGATGGTGTGGTTATGAGGAGTAGGATATGATGACTCATTCGACGGGGGTTCAACGCGATAACTATTCGACTAGTGATCTTCGCATGAGGCAAGGATGTGGTGCTTCGACGTGATGCATCATTAGACGACTGTGATTCAATAATGGGAAACTGAAGCTTCAATGATGGACGATTGTTCTCCGAGAGGCAGAATGATTAAACTTGAGTTAGATGCGGAGACTACAAGTTATAATGATGAGACTACGGGTTAGGATGACGAGACTACTAGTCGAGATGAAGAAATGGTCAAGAGAGATTTAGGGGGGTGGAGTTCGACAATATATGATAGTTGTCTAGACCGTTCCGGATCAAGAGACATCAGATGAGAGTAATAAAGGTTGTTTTAGGATGAGTTCTGCAGTGGAGATACGTATGCAAAAGGATCGTTGGTACGCTGGCTTAAACAGGTACTTGGAGAGCTGAAGCTTGAGTATTGATTGGGTCTTTAACCTGATATAAGTTGTAAGCCAGGTTCATATGCTTCCCATCAAACATCTGACCAAATTGCAGGTTATGCATATGGGAACTTATGACAATTATTTACGCTCATACACACTTTGATGTAGGTAGTCGGTCAGGTTCCTAGGCTTTTTCAACTCAGATCACTTAGGAGCGGGTACAGATTCTGAGGAACCAAATGTACTGTATATCCAATGCATTGAGTGAGTGAATGTGAGGATGGATGATATATGCTGTATTTACTTAGTCATTTATCGCTCTAAGGGATGTCACTAGATGTAAGTAGAGTTGACGCAAAAATAGATAATGTTGGTGTAGATATTTAGACAACTCTCATACTCTGATGTAGGATACACCCTTAATGATTATAATAGACCAGTATATGCTTCAATGTGTTAAGTCTGTGGATGTAGGGATATGTTATGTATGGTTCCCTTATCTTTAGTCCAAATCATTGTTATTATAACTATTATAGTATTTTGAGATTTGTTTATTGCTCATGTACAGACTATCGTCTTATCCAAGGTTTTATGTTCTCTCTTGTTATCTTGGGTACTCATCGATGATACTGATGAGCAGGCTAAGTAGTAGGTATAAGCGTTATTTGTAGCTGCACAAGTGAATTAGTAAGAGGTGACGTTTTATCATATTTACACTCGTATTATTATTATTTATTCCGCTACGTGACACTGTAGAGCCGTGACAGTATTGATAAATTATTATTACAAACAATTTTCCAATTGAGTTTATTTCACTTGTATAAACTCTATTTATGTGATTATATGAGCTAGTATATTCTGATTATATGGTTTATATAGTTATAACTGTCTCGTCTGTTTCTGCGCTTGCTTTCCTTTTCTTTTCTTGTAATCTCTTTCCTCCTTTTCTTTTATTTCTTTCCCTTAACAGCCTTCCAGTTTCGATCGGGATCCCATATAGTACATTTGGGTTATATGAGATACGTTTGTGTATGGTGGTCGTCAAAGGAGGAGAATGAGAAAAGAAGGTAACTCTTTACTTTTCTGATTCCGAAATTGTATTTCAATATTTCGAAATTACATAGGTACAAAGTTTATAGCTTACATAACTATAAATAATTGAATCTAGAATCCAAGTTTATTGAACTTGCATAAGTTAAAATTGCACGAGTGTGTGTGTGTGTACACACACATGTACACACACACACACACACACACACACACACACACACACACACACACAAAAAACACGTTAAAGTAGCATACTGTAAAATATAAGTTAAAATCTAGAATCCAAGTTTATTGAACTTGCATAAGTTAAAATTGCACGAGTGTGTGTGTGCGTACACACACACACACACACACACACACACACACACACACACACACACAAACACACACACACACACACACACAAAAAAAAACACACGTTAAAGTAGCATATACTGTAAAATATAATAAAATAGCATATACGAAAACTTACTTTACACACACCATTACATTTATTGACTTACCCATTTTTGTATCTTCACCACCTTTTCATTGTAATGCTTAAAAATAGATCACAAAAAACTAGAAATTTGTTAGAGTAATTTTACTTAAATTAAAAAATAAAAAAAAAAATAACTTTAATGTTTGGCAATGATATTATAAATTATTTGAATTTTTTTTAACACTCTCATCAAAATGAGGCCTAATTTTGGATTAAATTATTTAAACACTTTTAATATACAGTAGTAAGTTGTGAAAATTGTCTCAATTTATATTTCATATTTCATTAGGTTTAACAAATTATATAAGTTTAATCAAATTTATTATATTTAATGTTTTAATTAGATGGATTAAAAGAAAATAATGAAAATTGCAATTAAGGACAAAAATAACCTAGGAATACATTATTTTATAGTAAAATAACGACGACGTTTATTGGTTAATTTTTGATGTACAACAGAGTCTGCCATATTATTATGTTTCTCCTAGTTTTGATGGTGCACTCTCCCAGCTATATTCAGTTCCACCAAAATTTTACCAATAAAAGTTCAATCGAAAACCCTAATTATTTAGCGCTTTGTACCTGTAGTGGTGCAGAAAAAACAAGCAGCTATTCGTCATGCAGGTACAAGCAAGCTGCAGCGATCACATATTTTGATGACACACCAACCTTCCAATTAATGTACAATGCAGTCAAAGTATATGTGGTTTCTATCATCATTTTTTTTGCACAAGCTTTCTTATTTGCTTTAACAGAAGCCCCTGTTTATCTGCAGTCGCTTAATAAATCAAGCCTATGCACTTCCGACGTTGTAGTAAACATATAAAGCAGCATTGCATTTCCGAAGTGTGCCTTCTTAGCAAAGTGAAAGGGGCATGTGCCTTTGTGTTGGGAAAGAGAATCGAAAGGGGAATGGTTGGAGATTTGTTTTGTAACAACCATTGTTATTAGTAATTACTTATTAAGTGTAAAACATGGTTAAGTCGGGGTTCAGTAACTGCACTAGAGCCATGACTTTCTAAAGCGGCAATATGAATACTAGATGCTGATATGAAACATGTGTATTATACTAAAATGGATTTCACTTGTCTAATTTAACATAGAAGCTTGATTGATCAGATACGTATAAATTCAAATAGGGAACTTGTTAAATACTGTAGAAATATGAGCACACATGCTTGCACAGTATTCCAATTGTATATCACCACTGTTACATTATAACATCTCACCTCTTATATTCTTATACATATATTATACGTGGCACAAAAAGCAAAACACAACATGTCACTTTTTCTGCAATTCCAGCAATACATAAAGCGGTTTATATTTTGATAGTGTCATAGCAAATGCTGTTAGGTACAGCAGAGTGATATATGGAGAGATAAATAAAAGATTGAATTTGATTTAATACTTTATTTCATTCCATCAGTAAAAAGAGATACAATTGTCTTATATAATGAAATACATTCTCTATAGTATTCCTGACAATACCTTATTCAGAATACTCTAATATGTCATATATAGGAATTATTTATTCTTAAATTATTCCTTACATTAATACCAAGACAAATTTGTAAATGCAATTAATTGTTGCCTAATAACTGTTAGAACTTTTGTAATTACACAATTGTATTACAAACAGACAACAACAACAATCACTGTTAATCAATTATGTCACAATTGTCACGTAAAACTATGTTTACAATAATCATAGAAAGCGTAACCGATTTGTGCATAAAATCAAAGATAAACAGAAAGTATTCTGTTTAAATAATGTCCGAGTCCAGAACTTTTCTGTTTCCTTGAAACAATATTGCCGTCGTATACACCAATCGACGTAGTTGCAATTTGTTTCCCAGGATAAAACGGACCAACTCCGTAGCTTAGTGCCAGCAAACGAAGCTCTGACGAACTGAAGTTGGTTATTGAAACTAGATCAGAGAATTACGTTGAAGAAGAAGGAATAATGCAGCAGAAAAAATGAATTCTGTCTTTGTTTTGGGCAGTGTATATATAGGCAAGGAGGAGTGCCTGTTCGCATGCATCAGTAACCGTCAGAATAGGAAAGGTTGCGACCCTTTAACCGCTCGGTTATTAATATGCATATGCTGAGAATTCAAATGGTTGCACTCGTTCAGTTAACAGACATTCCTTTCGAATTCTGGACTGAACAGACACACCTTTTAAAATTATGAGAAAAAAATATTCTCATGTTAGTGCACTAGCCCAATCAGCAACGTCGGCTATATCCAATCAGGAGACCCCAAGAGCCCCAAGGCCCAAGGCCCTTATCTTTGACTTTTTAATGTATTTAATATGGCCAAGTCCACATCCTTTTATCATCCCTCTCTTTTTTATTTTACATAAGCCTATTTGGCTTCTAATATATAAGGAGAGATTGTGCTAATATTTCTATGATGTGGGACTTTAAATGTTGCTACCCCTATCTCTTCTTCTTCCCACTTTTCTCTTTCTTTGCTCATTCATTTTCCAACAATAACAAAATTAAAAATTAACTTTTAACACTCCTCCTTAATTTGTAATTTTTAATTGCTTTTTGAACTTTTCAAACTTCTCCAATGTGACTGCTTTAGTAAGGAAATCCGCTGGCTGTTCTTTTGTGCTGATGAAGTCCATGACAATCTCCTCCTTGCTAATTAATTCTCGGATAAAATGATAACGTATCTCAATATGCTTTGTGCGTGCATGAAACACTGGATTTTTTGTCATTGCCACAGCCGACATATTGTCACAGTATATTTTTGTTGGCTTGTCTTGAGTTGGCTTCATATCATTTAGAATTCTCCGCAGCCACACCGCTTCACAGGCTGCCTCTGTAGCTGCCATGTACTCAGCTTCAGCTGAAGATAATGCTACGGTCTTTTGCTTCCTTGAACTCCATGAAATTACGTTGGTACCGAGACAAAATACATAGCCTGATGTGCTCTTCCGATCATCCAATGCTCCTGCCCAATCACTATCAGTGAAACCGACTAACTTGCATTCGTCCTCTTTGACATATTGAAGCCCACATTCTTTTGTTCCTTTCAGATATCGTAAAATTCTTTTTGCTGCAATCAAGTGATTATTACTTGGATTTTGCATGAATCTTGAAAGTATACTTACCGCATGACAAATATCAGGCCTTGTATGAGTGAGAAAAATTAGCGAACCAACCAAGCTTCTAAATATCTTTCCATCTGCCTTCTTTGCGCCATCTTCTTGCTTTAATTTTTCATAATTTTGCATCATTGGTGTATTAACTGGTTTGCAATCTGCCATGTGAAATTTTTTGAGAATGTCTTCAATGTATTTCTCTTGTGAAATAAAGATTTTGCCTCTTGCTTGTTTGACTTGCATGCCTAGAAAATACTTCATCAAACCGAGGTCTGTCATCTCAAAGTCTGTCATCATTCTTTCCTTAAATTCCTTACCAAGATTGTTGCTTGTACCAAAATAGATTAGATCGTCAACATATAGACATACAACTAGAAATTCTTCTCCTTGATTTTTCACATAAAGGGCATGTTCGTTCTTGCTTCTTTGGAAACCATTTTGAATGAAGTAGTTATCTATCTTGCAATTCCATGCTCGGGGTGCCTGCTTCAGCCCATACAACGCCTTTTGAAGCTTATAGACTTTCCTTTCTTTTCCTCTTATCACAAAGCCTTCTAGCTGCTCAACATATACCTCTTCCTTAAGCTCGCCATTAAGAAAAGCAGACTTCACATCGAGTTGGAAAACTTTAAGCTCTAATTGCGCTGCAACTGCAAAAGTTGTTCTAATGGTTTCCATTCGAACTACTGGAGCAAATGTTTTATTAAAGTCAATTCCGGGATGCTGCGAATATCCCTTTGCAGCCAGCCGTGCTTTATGCCTTGTTATTGAACCATTTTCGCCACATTTTGTCTTGTAAACCCATTTCAGGCCAATGACTTCTTTATCTTTTGGCAAGTCAACTAACTGCCATGTTTTATTTTTCTCAATGGCTGTTATTTCTTCTTTCGTTGCTTCAATCCACACATCTTCTTTGCTTGCCTCTTCAAACAACTGTGGTTCGCAAGAAAAAAGAACAACATTGCATGAGTCATAAATATCTTGCAAAGAACGCACCTTTCGAATAGGAGAGTCCAAGTCTTCATATTCATTTTCATCATTTGAGCCATAACAAGGAGCATTATCTACATGAATACTTTGTTGAGAACCGTCAGGTTGTGAGCCATTATTTTGAGATCTTTTAGGCTCCATAGAATTTGATTTTTGGTAGCCATCATGATCCCACTGCCATGCTGCCATTTCATCAAAGACAACATCTCTTGAGATAATGAGTTGATCATTTTTGGGATTTAATAGCCGATATCCCTTCGACTCTTCACTGTAACCAACAAAGACACATTTCTCTCCTTTCTTCTCAAATATATCTTTGTTTGGGCTCTGCTTCAATGCATACGCTACACTTCCAAATACTTTCATATGATCTACTTGGGGCTTTCTTTTATGCCCGGCTTCAAACGGTGTCATATTTCTAACAGCTTTAGTTGGCGAACGATTCAATATATAGACAGCCGTGTTGACAGCTTCAGCCCATAACTTCTTTGGCATGGATTTTCCTTCCAGCATACTTCGAGCCATTTCAACAATTGTTCGATTTTTCCTTTCTGCGACGCCATTTTGCTGCGGAGTATATCACACAGTAAGCTGCCTTGCAATCCCTTCTTTCTTGCAATGATTCATCAACTCGCTGTAAATAAACTCTCCTCCACGATCAGTTCGAAGAGTTTTTATTAAATGTCCGCTTTGGAGTTCTACAAGAGCTTTAAACCGTAGGAAACTTGAGAAAGCTTCTGATTTTTCACTTAAAAAATAAATCCACATCATACGAGTGTAATCATCAACAAAAAGAATAAAATATCTCTTGTTATTTATAGAAAGAGTCCTTGTAGGACCAAAAATATCCATATGTATCAACTCCAAAGGAGCTTTTGCTTGCCATGAAATTTTCGGAAAAGGAAATCTATGCATTTTGCCAAAAATACAACCTTCACACACCTTATTTTCTTTCATGATGATAGGAAGTCCAATGACTATATTCTTTGATTTCAGCAAATGCAACCCCTTGTTTCTTAAGTGGCCATATCTCAAATGCCATAAATGACACATTAGAATTTTCAGATTTTAATGTACAATTCTCACTTAGAGACATAAATAGGCGGAAAATTTTATTTGGAGCCATGTCAATATTTGTCACTGTTAAATTACTTTTCTTATCAATAATCTTGAAAGAATTATCATCAAAATTCACCGCATAACCTTTTTGAACAAGTTGTCCAACACTTAAGAGATTTTGAGCTAAATTTGGCACGTAAAGCACATCATGAATAAATTTCTTACCTTTTTTAGTGTGGACTGCAATAGTCCCCTTTCCTTCAACTTTTTGCGCCTTTCCATCTCCAAGCTTTATCTCTGATGAAAAACTTGCATCATGTTCTACAAAAATGTCTTTGTTGCCGGTCATGTGGTTGCTGCAACCACTGTCAATATACCAAGAATCTTGTGATTCATTTTCAGTAGATAAACAAGAGTAGAAAACCTGCTCTTCATTTTCTTCACTTATAAAATTTGCTTTGTCCTTCTCTTTTTTATTTTGATACCAACAATCTCTTTGTGAATGATTAGGAATTCGACATCTCGTGCATTTGAAGTGACAATTTTCAGAATTATGATTTGATTTATTGCAAATAATGCAATAAGTGGCAGAATTACCTTGCTTTTTCTGATGTTCTCGTCTTTGTTCTCCTTTGCCTTGATAATTTCTTTCGTTGCCCTTTCTTTGATTTTGATTTTGCTTCTGAAACAAGCCCTTCTTTGAGTTATAATAACTTCGTTTCTTTTCTGAAAAACTGAGATTGGATTGGAATGCTTGCTCAAACGAATCTGCTGATGTTCTATTAATTCTTTGTTCATGAGCTTGAAGTGAACTCATCAGCTCATGTGTTGACATCTTGCCAAGGTCTTTTGATTCCTCTATTGCAGCGACGCAATGATCGAACTTTGGGGGAAGGCATCTCAATATCTTCTCTACCACCTTCTTTTCTTGAATGTTATCTCTAAGGTATTGAATTTGATTTACAATTTTAGATACTCAGGAAAGAACTCTCTGATATTTTCAGATTCCTTCATTTGCAAGTTGTCAAAATCTCTCCATAAAGATTGAAGTTTAATGGAGATAACTTTGTCATTGCCTCGAAATTCTTTTTGCAAAACTTCCCATGCATCCTTTGCTTTTCTTTTATTGAAAATTCTTGGATAGATAAATTTCTTCACTCCTTTTTTGATATATCTAAGTGCAGTGGCATCTTTCTTTTGATTTTCTTTGTACAACTTCTCTTGTGCAGCCGTCCATCTTGTGGAATCTCCATCTTTAGGTAGCTCCGGGTAATCTTTTTCGATAACATCCCATAAATCATGAGTGATGAAGAAGTCCATCATCTCACTGCTCCAATAGTCATAATGTTCGCCTTCGAATATTGGCACTTCACTTGGAGAGTACTTGAACATTGTAGGGACTGCTGCCATTGTTTTTGAGTGACTGATTAATAAAGTTGACAAGGCTCTGATACCAAATTTGTTAGGCACAGCCGAGTGATATATGGAGAGATAGATAAAAGATTGAATTTGATTTAATACTTTATTTAATTCCATCAGTAAAAAGAGATAAAATTGTCTTATATAATGAAATGCATTCTCTAGAGTATTCCTGACAATACCTTATCTAGAATACTCTAATATGTCATATATAGGAATTGTTTATTCTTAAATTATTCCTTACATTAATACAAAGACAAATTTGTAAATGCAATTAATTGTTGCCTAATAATAAAATTACAAATTAACTTATAACAAATGCTGCATCCAGCAGCTGCAGATCCACCAAATGCACGAATGCTGTTTTTGCAGTCTTTCTTGATAGCCTTTATCGCCTTCTCTAGGCATTTCGTGCATGTTTCCACACTTGTTGTCAGTGAAGAATAACATCAAATATTCTTGGACCTGCAGATATGCTCTTTGTTTCATGCTCAAAGTTACCATCAATCGGTGTCATTTGCTTCAGCTCATCGAGGACAATTTCTACATTGTTGATGAATAAGTTTTGTCTTTGATTGTTGAATCTGGTTCTTCTTCCACATTGAATGAATTTACCATTTACGTTCATCAACACTTGGGCAAATATTAAAGCGAACACCAATGTTGCTTTTGCAGATAATAGCTTCATATTTTTGCTTCTTCAGAAGTTTTCGCTTATATATTCTTCTATAGTTTGCTGCCAAAAAAATTTGTAATGCGCTGTGTGGTTTTATAAATTTGTGAAGCTACATCTATTTGTTGAATCTATATTACGCGTTTGCTTATGATATGTGACGTAGAAATGGTTTTATATGTTTTTGGCTGTTTGCATCTTTTTATTATTATTTTTGGTTGCCAAGTCTACTGATTCATATATACTTCATATTTACACAGTGCATAGTGCATGAGTAAGAATCGTTCCACTATTCTAGTTTTCCTAACTATTTCTTGTGGAGTTTCAAATAAACTTATGTTAATTATTATTTTTCTAGTTTTCCTAACTATTTCGGCTTCTTCATTTTGTTTCTTGTTATGATTGTTGAAATGTTTTTTTTTTTTTTAATTTGATTTGTCGAATGGTGTAGTTGAATTAGTCAACAATCATACTTTGTTTTAGCTCCTAATTAATTATGTTTTATGTTAAATAAAGTTTGTTCTTTTGTATTCATGTTAATTTGGGTTTTGTAGTTGTTTTATCTCCGCAATTACTCATGGACCTAACAGCTGCAACTTGATTTCGTCTGAATATGTCAGCTGGAATGCTGAGGATATTTATCCTTATAAAATGTCATCAAACACATAGACACTTCTTTTCATATATTTTCCAATGCTTCATGACCAGGCATTTTGGTTCAAGACATGCATATTATTTGGAATCTTGGATACCATGATATACCGTTTTGGTTACCGATATATAGCTCCTGGATTTAGCATACACAAAACAATTTAGTGATGTTTAGCTATGGGACTTCAGGATATATATTTCAGTTTGTAGGGGAATACATCCTGTTACGGACTAATATCCATTCAGGTTGAAATTGAATGGTTATATCCTTGTTAGGCTTGGATGCAAAGGGAAAATTCGCTTCTGCTGCAGTCTGGTATCTTATGTATGGCAGTTGTGGAGTGCACAAACAATCTTTAACATTCGGATGAAACTGAAAATATAAATCCAAGCAGAACTAAGTCTCAGTGTCCTTTTTAATTCTGCTATCAGCCTATTATTATCATTCAGCATAAAACAACCAAATCTCTTTGCTTTACAACGGCCTTTTATTACCATACGGACATCTCACATCGTAACAGCCTTCCACTACCACAACATTGTTATTACATAGTTATTGTTTTCATGCTTAAAGAGCGAAATAACCATCAACATTTATTCAGTATTTACTATTTAGTATTTACTTGATAATGGTTGACAACCCATACAGTTATGACAACAATGCCACAGTCAAGCTGTATCCCCAAATAATTTGCGTTGCATTTCTTTTTCCAGCTAATACTACTACAGCCAATATAAATTTTTCAATACATTTCTGGATATTTGAAAATCACACATGTTTGCTGAGTAAAAGAACTTTCATGTGAATAGTCTTTTAAATTAGAAGTAATTTAAACCTAAGAACGCCGTACCTAAAATATGTAGATGTGTCAGTGCCTTAGGAACTCATGTAGTCGCAAGATACTGAACTAAGAACATGCATTTCAATGCACTATAATCCAATTATTAGAGCTGCCTCAGACTCCCAAACCTGAATTCGAACAGCATAGTTGAAACGCATATATTGCAACATGACAACATGTCAAGCACATTTTTAGTGAGACGCCAGTAAGGTTGTCATAGAGCCTGACATTATAAAATGTATTTGCATATATAAAATAAGAACAATACATTGTTGAATAAAACCACAATTCACAGTATAACTTAAAATAGGACATAAAACTTTCTCAGTTTGCCCTTTTTTTTTTTTTTTTTTTTTTTTTTTTTTTTTTTTTTAATGAATAACAAGTCTTCAAATATACATTATTCCTATTTCAAAACAGTATGGCGGAGCAAACGAACAATTCAACAACACCTTCATCTATGACATTTTGGTGTGTGATCCATATACGATTTATGGCTGAAACCATAATTTTAAAATGATATTAGAACTAGAAGGCAAACTAAATGATAATAAGATTAGTTCTAATTACTCAAGACATCGATTATCCAATTAGTGCAAACATTGAAGCACCTCAGCCTTAAATTGCTTCTCAGATATTGCTTCTTCTTTTTTCTTTTTTTTCTTTTTTCTTTTTTTTTTTAAAAAATTTATTTCATGTAGTTCTTTAATTTTTTCTTCTTCTATGGTGCATGTAGTTCTTTAATTTCTTTTCTTCTATGGTGCTTAGTGTCATTCGGTCGAATTATTTACTATTTTTTTACTTCATTTATGTATAAAGTTTTGTGTTTTTTACTGTTCCGACAATTTTATTGAATTCCAACCGGGTCATCGTCAGGATGGTCCTATACGGTCGGGATTTTGAAGTGCCGACCGAGACTTTGACCTTTGATTATAACATAAAACAGTTCCAGCAATGCCTGTCTGAATAAAGTGGACAAACCAGTTTGAATACTCGTGTTTCTTGCTTATGCATAATCGATGTATACTCAGTAACCATTAGCCATGAGTTTCTCAAATGATAATATGAATATTAGATGCTGATATGAAGCATGTTTATTACATGAAAATGAATTTCACTCTTCAAATTTAATATAGAAGCATACTTGATAAAATACATATAAATTCAAATAGCAACTAGTTAAATAGTGTAGAAATATGACCACACATACGTACGTGCACATTATTCAAATGGAAGCTGCTACACAGACTGAAGGATATTCGGTCAGATAATGCGGCGGGGGCAAAACTTTGAATTCAGGAGGGGCATTCTTGTAATTTGCTGTCATTCACTATGAGTCCCCCGAAATTACTGTGTGTTTCGTGTAAATCAACGTAAGCTATTTCGGTATGAATAGCTTTGTTGTATTCAAATACTATATCACCATTCTTATATTATAACATAAATTTTTACCAAACATAAATTCTTATATTATCACCATTCTTATACTACATCCCCATTCTTATATCACAATATTCGAACACTTCACATCACTATTTCCAGAAATTCCCGCAATACATAAAGTGGTTTATATTGCGACATTGTCATAGCGAATGCTGCATCCAGCAGCTGCAGATCCGCTAGTCGCATGAAAGTTGTTTTTGCAGTCTTTCTTGATAGCTTTTATCGCCTTCTCTGGGCATTTCGTGCATGTTTCCACACTTGTTGTCAGGGAAGAAAAACACGACACCCTTCCAAATATTCTAGGACCTAATATACTCTTTGTTTCATGCTCAAAGTTACCATCAATTGGTGCCTTTTCCTTCAGTTCATTAAGGACAATTTCTACATTGTTGAAGAATAAGTTTTGTCTTTGATTGTTGAATCTGGTTCTTCTTCCACATTGAGTGAATTTACCATTTACATTCACCAATACTTGGGCAAATACCAAAGCGAACACCAATGTTGCTTTTGCAGATAATAGCTTCACTTTTTTTGCTTCTTCATAAGTTTTCACTTATATATTCTTCTAGTTTGCTGCAATAGAATTTGCATATAATGTTGTGTGGTTTTATAGATTTGCAAAGCTACATCTATTTTTAGGATCTATAATACGCGTTTGCTTATGATATGTGACCGAGAAATGGTTATATATGCTTTTGGCTATTTGCATCGATCTTATTATTATTATTTTTGGAAGCGAAGACTGATTCATACTTCATATTTACATAGTGCACAGTGCATTGTTGGAAATTTTATGAATTATTTAAAATATGAAATAAGTTTATGATGACTCCTATTTGTGAATAGTCCCACATCATGGGATTACAAGAAAGATGCAAGTATTTATATTTGTTTCTAAGAAATCATGTTGGCGCCTTGGGCTCCCAATGCATGCTTTGTTGTGAGGAGGGAGACCATGTATCATGACCACCACACGCGCGCGACCGATTCGGGTCAGTTCGGATTGGGCTTAGGCTTGGGCTTAGGCCTTGGCTATTGTAACGACCCGTATTCTACGCATTGGATGATCGTAGAATATTTCTTTCTTTCCCATATGAAGTCGTATGATCATGTAACTTTGGAAAACAACCATTTGACTCATTTTCCATGTTCATGATTTTTGTCGATTTTTAAATGATCGTTTTGCCCCTAGTTGATCTTGTTATGGACATAACTTTTGATTGGAAAGGAATTTTGACCTGAAACCACTTCCATTAGATTCGTTTGATGGTTTACATTTCCGTAGAGTGGTCATAATAGCCAAACGGACTTACCGTTCTGGAGATATGGCTGAAATAAGGTTTGGAAGGTGAAAAACTGCTTAACCGGGCCAAATAGGGTGATTAGTGAATGAGCCTATAACCCATTTCGGGATTAGGGTTATGGGGAGGCTGAAAAGAGTTAGAGAATCATTCCATTTCAGTTTTCTAGCCTCCACTTATCTCTTAGAAACCCTAAAAATGGCCTCCAACCTCTAAATCACCTCCAAATCATCTTTTAATCAAGGATTAAGCTTAGCAACATCAAATCAAGGGAGATCTACACCAAATCAACGTGAGTGCTGCTGTTTAGCATCGGGATTTGCACCAAATCATAGATTTATTTTAGATCTAAGTTTTATTTGTGGCTAAGGTGAGTGATTTGGATAGTTCCTCACTAATTATGGCTAATTAACGGTAATTTGTGTTAATTAGCGAATTTAAACATGATAAAATTCCGGAAAAATATTTATAAAATCCGAAATGATGTTTTAGACCTCTGATATGAATTTGGGTTAATTTGGATAAGTTTTGCTAATCACAGCATTAGTTTCACCTAAATATGCTTAAGGGGAAATATGGGGTTTTGGGTAAGTTTGATCCATTTTAACCTATCATATTGATGTTTTGGTGTTTGAGGTCACTTCTACTTGTTGCTATGACTGTATGGTATGCTTTGTGATTGATTAGAATAGGTAGAATGGTCGAAAACGCCGTCGAGTGGCGTAAAACTGCTTGCTGGAAAAGTGCAGAAAATAGACCGATCTGGAACGGAACGGAGGGAGGACCCGATCTGCTTCCCATACTTCATTCTTCGATCTATTCACTCTTCTCATGGCATGCATCGTCCGATCCGACCGGTCTGATGTTCTCCTACCCGATCCACCATGGTACCTCGACCCGAACAAATGTACTTCAGCGAGGCACGGAGACTACGACCCGACCCAGGTTGATTAGAAGAAGCCGATCCGAACCGTGGCAAACTGGAGGATCCCGACCCGAACGGGTGATGGCGACTAGACGTGGAGTCTCGATCCGATCCGTTGTGGTGAAGATGACCCGATCCGATCCAGAGAAGAAGGAGCACTCTGATCCAAACCGAACTGGCGACTAGGGGAAGATTCGAACCGATCTGGTGATGACCCATAACCCGAGATGCAAAGGTAGTCCAAAGGGAATTTAGAGCTCAGGATCCAGTTGGGAACCAACGAGTTCACTTCATGGTTGGGCTTTGCTGCGGGACGTGTGCTAAGGAGTTGTCGACGTTCATAATTTCGATTCACCACTGAAAATGGATGATGGGCTACTTATCAGTGCAGTAGAGTCATTATGACTCGAGGGGCAAGGTGATGGTAGCAAAACTACGTTATCAATGTAGTAGAGTCATTATGACTCGGGGGGCAAAGTGATGCGTAGTAAGACTATGAGCCAGTGCAGTGGAGTCATTGTGACTCCATGGGGCAGAGTGGACATAGTAAAGGATTAGTGAGGCTATGAGCCAGTGCAGTGGGTTATTGTGACTCCATGGGGCAAAGTGGACATGGCAAAGGATTAGTGGCTATGTATAAGTACAGTGAAGCCATTTATGACTTCATGGAGCAAAGTGATCATAGCAAGATATGTTGGGTGATCGAAGTGGTGAATATCGTATGCTTTATGCACTGAGTGAGAGATGCGAGGATGGTTGTTATGCTTGATTGTTTTCCATCACTATGACATGCACACCCCTACCCCCATTACCTTTACACCACATATTATTGGCACCTTAGAGTGTTGTACAGTATGTAGTGCTAACCCTTTGGTTGCAGGTCCAGATTCAGGTATGTTTTAGTCTACCTGTTATTGTTCTGTTTAGATGATTATCGCTCATACCAGGCTTTATGTCTAACCCAGAGTTTTATGTCTCCTCTTATTACTCTGGGTGCTCACACGAGCAGACTAGAGACAGGTTTGCTGGTGATGCGCGAGTAGCTGATTCGAAGGCGAGCAGGAGGCTTCCACGTATGATATATTGATATTCTCCCTATGTCGTTAGTGGTCGCTACTTGGGCATTAGTAGTGTACCTCCTTTATCTTGCTTTTGTTTTTGAGACATTTAGAAAAGTTGTAATAATGTTAGCTTTGGATCATAAGCTGTGCTTGGATTTTCCGCTGCTATGTTAGTTTGTTTTCAGCTTATGCACTGTCTCACCTGTTTTATGTCAAGTATGTTGTTATTATATTTTGTTCCATGTGCTGTGAGACATTTTACAGGTTCCTTGTTAGTTCATTTCCTTCTTCCCTTTTCTTCTGACGATCTGTCCCGTGCTAATTGGACATGTGTACAACGCACTTTTGGAGTAAATGTCGTTTGGTGCGAGGCGGGCCGTCACATTTGGTATCAGAGCTCTAGATTGCGTAGTTAACCTAGGGAAAGACACTAGGGATAGATAGTACGTATATGAGAGAACGTATTTGTGATTACTTTGGTTTTCAAAAGCTAAATATATACTATTAGTAGTATAAGAATGAAGTCATACTGCACTAGCACCACTATGGGGTCGTTAATCGTTTCCCCTTTTACAGATTGACGATGTGCCAATATGCAAGAGGTGCTGGTAGGGGAGCCAATAATGGGAATGCTGCTGACATGAGGGCGATGTTTACTGACCTCATGAGAGATATGTTTAGGGAGGTGCAAGGGGCAGTTCCCAATCCCGGAATTGGTGGTGGTCCACTAGTGCAGGCGCCTAGGGTCGATTTCTCCAAGTTGTGCAAGGATTACACTAACCTTGGTGGGAAGCCGTTCCACGGAACGGAGTCGGCCACAGATGTTCAGGATTGGTTGGATAGCTGTGATCGTATCTTCGACGACTTAGGTATCGAGGATGCGATGAAGAGAAAGCTAGCGTCTCGTCAGCTGCAAGGGCGAGCGATGAATTGGTGGAATGCCATTAGAACAGCTACTCCAGGAGATCAAGTTACTTGGGATCAGTTCAAGGCTCGCTTTAGCGAGAAGTTCATTCCAGCTGCCCCAAAGTCAGTGTTGTTTAAGAGATTCTTGGAACTCAAGCAGAATGGTAGGGCGGTCTCTGACTATATTGCTGAATTCGACACTTTGTCGAAGTATGGACTATCTCTTATCAATACTCCTGAGAAAAAGAATGAGAAGTTCGTTACTAGGTTGGATGGATACTTGGGGGAAAGACTTATCAACCACATCGATGAGACTTTTGAATTGATTGTGGGGAAAGCTTTGAGATCAGAAAGTCTTTACCCTAAGCCAAAGACTGAGGTTGCATCTGTGGAAGGGCCAAAGCTGCAAGCAAGCGGTGGAGGCAAGAACAACTCTCAGAATAAGAGGAAGCAGAGCCAATCTAAGGATAGCCAGAAAAAGAGCAAGAAAGATGTTGAGTGCTTCAGCTGTGGTAAGAAGGGCCATTATGCTAAAGAATATCGGGCCAAGCCAACGGAAAGGAAGTACTACAACTGTGGTCAAGTGGGACATCACAAGGATAAGTGTCCGCAACCTCTTAAGGAGAAGCCGATTGTGAAAGCATATGCTATTGATTCTTTTCCTTCTTCGTCGAATGCCCCAACTGCAGCAGAGAAAGGAAAGAATGTTGTTATTCAAGGTATGCTTTCTATTTATGATGTACCAGTTCGAGTTTTGTTTGATACTGGAGCTTCCCGTTCCTTCATATCTAGTGACCTAGTAGATAGGTTGGGACTGGAACCCGAGATAGTCGATATACCATTGGTAGTGACGAACCCGATTGGTGGTTCGACTAGCCTTAGTATGATTTGTAGGAATTTGGTCTTATCGAGTCATGGATGTATGTTTGTTTGTGATTGCTTTGTTTTGGGCTTTACTGGGTATGACATTATATTGGGGGTCGATTGGATCCAAAGATACAGAGTGGTGGTAGACTGTGAGGGCTTTTTGGTGACAGTTAGGGCGGATGATGGGCGGAGTGTAGTGTTTGGTAGTCTACCTAGTGATGGTGTAATGGCTAGTTTTATAAATTCCCTCGACATCCCGCAGGATGAGTTGTCAGATGTGCCCGTGGTTGGCCAGTATCCGGACGTATTCGAGGAGGTGACCCGGCTTCCACCACACTGAGAGATTGAGTTCCGTATTGATTTAGTGAAAGATGCCAGACCTATAGTGATGCCACTTCGTCTTATGGCACCAAGGGAGCAGCGAGAGCTCGGGGTGCAAGTCAGCAATCTTTTGAAGAAGGGATTTATTAGAAGAAGTACCTCCGAGTGGGGAGCACCAGTTGTGTTTGCCACTAAGGCAGATGGTTCCCTTCGTTTGTGTGTGCACTATCGCGAGTTGAATAAGGTGACGAGGAAGAATAAGTATCATCTACCGCGGATAAATGATTTGTTTGATCAACTGGAAGGAGAAAGAGTGTTCTCCCAGTTGGACCTCGCGACAGGATTTCATCAGCTTCGAGTAGCGGATGAGAGTGTTCTGAAAACGACATTTAGGACGCCGTATGGATTCTATGAGTGGTTGGTCTTGCCATTTGGGTTGACCAATGCACCAGCCTACTTTGTGGATCTTATGAATCGAGTATTCAGAGATCAGTTGAATAAGTTTGTTCTTGTGTTCGTAGACGATATCCTTGTTTACTCGAGGACAGAGGAGGAACACAAAGGACACTTGAGAATAATGATGGAGGTGTTGAGGAAACACCAATTGAAAGCGAAATTCTCTAAGTGTCATTTTTGTAGAAGGGAAGTGAGATTCTTGGGCCATGTTGTTTCAGAGAATGGTATTGCCGTGGGCCCTGCAAAGGTGGCTACGGTACCGGATTGGCCTACGCCCAAGAATGTAACAGATGTAAGAAGTTTCTTGGGGTTAGCTGGATATTATCGTAAGTTTATCCAGGACTTCTCCAAGATAGAAGCACCGTTGACTCAATTGACTAAGAAGAATCAGTCCTTCGTCTGGGACGGAGTGTGTGAGAAGGCATTCAAGAGTTCAAAGGAAAAGTTGACGCGTGCGCCAGTATTAGTCATTCCTAGAGGGAATGAAGAGATGACAGTATACACCGATGCTTGTCGTACCGGACTAGGTGCTGTGTTGATGCAAGGATGTAGGGTTGTAGCTTATGCTAGTCGACAACTAAAGCCGCATGAGAAGAAGTATCCTACCCATGATTTGGAACTGACAGCGATTGTGTTTGCATTAAAAATGTGGAGATACTATCTCTTGGGAGAATGATTTGAGTTGTTTACTGATCATAAATCGTTAAAGTATCTCTTCTCTCAGAAAGATCTGAACCTCCATCAGCAGAGATAGTTAGAGTTCTTAGCTTAGTATGTTTTTGATATCGCATACACATCTGGAAAAAGTAATGCGGTAGCCGTTGCCTTGAGTAGGAGACATGCCAGTTTAGAGGCTATGTTTCTTGAATGGAAGCAACTGGAGTATATCGCGGGGTTTGATTTCAGACCAAAGTGCGAATTGGATCCAGAAGTTCTAGCTAGTTTGATGATCAGACCCACTTTGATAGAGCGGAATGGTTCCAGCCAGAGGGACGATCCTAATCTATTGGAAATCATCTCCAAGTTAGAGATGAACATCGACGGTGAGGAGATGAATTTGTATGGGCTTGATCGAGATGAATGGCTTAGAAGGAATGGAAGACTAGTTATACCCGACATGAATGGTTTGAGAGATGAAGTGCTTAGAGAATGTCATCACTCAAAACTGACTATACACCCCGGTGGTAATAAGATGTATCGAGACATGAGACAGACTTACTACTGGGAAGGGATGAAAAGAGACATTGGGAAGTTTATATCCAAATGCATGAATTGCCAGCTAGGTAAAATCGAGCAAAAGAAACCTAGTGGGTTGTTGCAACCATTAGAAATTCCCGAATGGAAATGGGAGCAAGTCTCGATGGATTTCATCGATGGTTTGCCAAGGACTAGATCGGGATATGATAGCATTTGGGTAATTGTGGATCGATTAACTAAGAGTGCAAGGTTTATACCAGTCAAATCGACCAGAACGGCAGCTAAATTAGCAGAATTGTATATGAAGTGGGTAGTGAGATTTCATGGGGTACCTAAAAGCATTGTAAGTGACCGAGACCCGTTGTTTACTAGTGGGTTTTGGAAGAGCTTACCGGAGGCTCTAGGGTCAGAGTTACATCTCAGTACCGCATATCATCCTCAGATCGACGGTCAGACGGAGAGGGTGAATCGTATATTGGAAGATCTCTTGAGAGCTTGTATATTAGATTTTGGTGGATCATGGGATGACCATTTGCATCTAGTAGAGTTTGCATATAATAATAGCTACCAATCCAGTATCGGTATGGCTCCATATGAAGCTTTGTACGGACGACCGTGTAACTCACCATCATGTTGGATAGAGACTGGCGATAAGTTTATGCTTGGACCAGATGTGGTAAGGAAAACTTCCGATAAGATTAAGACCATTCAACAACGAATGAAGACTGCCCAGGATAGGCAGAAGAGTTATGCTGATAAAAGGAGAAGAGACTTAAAATTCTCCGTTGGTGACTTGGTGTTTGTCAAGATTTCTCCGTTGAAGAGCGTGATACGATTTGGCAGGAGAGGCAAGTTGGCACCAAGATTTGTTGGCCCATTCCCAGTTCTCGAACAAGTTGGGAATTTGGCGTATAGAGTTGACTTACCCGAGAAGATGGCGGGAGTTCACAACGTATTTCATGTTTCCCAGTTAAGGAAGTTCGTACACAACCCCGATACGACTATTTCACCTGATCAGTTAGAGGGCTTCAAAGTAGAACCCGAGGCGGTTGGGAACCGCAAGCCGATCGGTATTGTCGAGCATGATACGAAGCAAATTCGAAAGAAGGCGGTGAGGCTAGTCATGGTTCAGTGGGGCGAGAATGAGAATGACTGTACTTGGGAGACAGAGGAGAGCATTAGGAAGACGTATCCAGAAATCTTTGCCTGGTAAGATTTACTTTGCAATTTAGTTATTCCGCATGCTAGGATAGACTTGTTTTGCATGTTTGATTGTGGTTTTATGGTTGATAGGCATGCGGAACCCTTTGTGTGTTTTTGATTAGGGAATTTCGGGGGCGAAATTTCTTAAGGGGGGAAGAATGTAACGACCCGCATTCTACGCATTGGAGGATCATAGAATATTTATTTCTTTCCCATATGAAGTCGTACGGTCATGTAACTTTGGGAAACAACCAATTGACTCATTTCTCATGTTCATGATTTTTGTCGATTTTTAAATGACCGTTTTGCCCCTAGTTGATTTTTTTTGGCCATAACTTTTGACTGGAAAGGAATTTTGACCTGAAACCACTTCCATTAGATTCGTTTGATGGTTTACCTTTCCGTAGAGTGGTCATAATAGCCAAACGGACTTACCGTTCGGGAGATATGGCTGAAATAAGGTTTGGAAGGTGAAAAACTGCTTAACCGGGCCAAATAGGGTGATTAGTGAATGGGCCCATAACCCATTTCGGGATTAGGGTTATGGGGAGGCTGAAAAGAGTTAGAGAATCATTCCATTTTAGTTTTCTAGCCTCCACTTATCTCTTAGAAACCCTAAAAATGGCCTCTAACCTCTAAATCACATCCAAATCATCTTCTAATCAAGGATTAAGCTTAGCAACATCAAATCAAGGGAGATCTACACCAAATCAACGTGAGAGCTGCTGTTTAGCATCGGGATTCGCACCAAATCAGAGGTTTATTTCAGATCTAAGTTTTATTTGTGGCTAAGGTGAGTGATTTGCATAGTTCCTCACTAATTATGGTTAATTATGGGTAATTAGTGTTAATTAGCGAATTTAAACATAATAAAATTCCGGAAAAAATATTTATAAAATCTGAAATGATGTTTTAGACCTCTGATATGAATTTGGGTTAATTTGGTTAAGTTTTGCTAATCACATCATTAGTTTCACCTAAATATGCTTAAGGGGAAATATGGGGTTTTGGGTAAGTTTGATCCATTTTAACCTATCATATTGATGTTTTGGTGTTTGAGGTCACTTCTACTTGTTGCTATGACTGTATGGTATGCTTTGTGATTGATTATAATAGGTAGAATGGTCGAAAACGCCGTCGAGTGGCGTAAAACTGCTTGTTGGAAAAGTGCAGAAAATAGACCGATCCGGATCGGAACGGAAGGAGGACCCGATCCGCTCCCCATACTTCATTCTTCGATCTATTCGCTCTTCTCGTGGCGTGCTTCGTCTGATTCGACCCGTCTGATGTTCTCCGACCCGATCCACCATGGTACCTCAACCCGAACAGATGTACTTCAGCGAGGCTTGGAGACTACGACACGACCCGGGTTGATTATAAGAAGCCGATCCGTACCGTGGCAAACTGGAGGATCCCGACCCGAATGGGTGATGGCGACTAGACGTGGAGTCTCGATCCGATCCGCTGAGGTGAAGATGACCCGATCCGATCCAGAGAAGAAGAAGCACTCCGATCTGAACCGAACTGGTGACTAGGGGAAGATCCTAACCGATCCGGTGATGACCCATAACCCGAGATGCAAAGGTAGTCCAAAAGGAAGTTAGAGCTCAGGATCTAGTTGGGAACCAACGAGTTCACTTCATGGTTGGGCTTTGCTGCGGGACGTGTGCTATGGAGTTGTCGACGTTCATAACTTCGATTCACCACTGAAAATGGATGATGGGCTACTTATCAGTGCAGTAGAGTCATTATGACTCGAGGGGTAAGGTGATGGTAGCAAGACTACGTTATCAGTGCAGTAGACTCATTATGACTCGGGGGGCAAAGTGATGCGTAGTAAGACTATGAGCCAGTGCAGTGGGGTCATTGTGACTCCATGGGGCAGAGTGGACATAGTAAAGGATTAGTGAGGCTATGAGCCAGTGCAGTGGGGTCATTGTGACTCCATGGGGCAAAGTGGACATGGCAAAGGATTAGTGGCTTTGTATCAGTGCAGTGAAGCCATTTATGACTTCATGGGGCAAAGTGATCATAGCAAGGTATGTTGGGTGATCGAAGTGGTGAATATCGTATGCTTTATGCACTGAGTGAGAGATGTGAGGATGGTTGTTATGCTTGATTGTTTGCCATCACTATGACATACACACCTCCACCCCCATTACCTTTACACCACATATTATTGGCACCTTAGACTGTTGTACAGTATGTAGTGCTAACTCTTTGGTTGCGGGTCCAGGTTCAGGTATGTTTTAGTCTACCTGTTATTGTTCTGTTTAGATGCTTATCGCTCATACCAGGCTTTATGTCTGACCCAGAGTTTTATGTCTCCTCTTATTACTCTGGGTGCTCACACGAGCAGACTAGAGACAGGTTAGCTGGTGATGCGCGAGTAGCTGATTCGGAGGCGAGCAGGAGGCTTCCACGTATGATATATTGATATTCTCCCTGTGTCGTTGGTGGTCGCTACTTGGGCATTAGTAGTGTACCTCCTTTATCTTGTTTTTGTTTTTGATACAGTTAGAAAAGTTGTAATAGTGTTAGCTTTGTATCATAAGCTGTGCTTGGATTTTCCGCTGCTATGTTAGTTTGTTTTCAGCTTATGCACTGTCTCACCTGTTTTATGTCAAGTATGTTGTTATTATATTTTGTTCTATGCGCTGTGAGACATTTTACAAGTTCCTTGTTAGTTCATTTCCTTCTTCCCTTTTCTTCTGACGATCCGTCCCATGCTAATTGGACATGTGTACAGCGCACTTTTGGAGTAAATGTTGGTTGGTGCGGGGCGGGCCGTCACAGCTATGTGGTGTAGACACTTATATTTTGTTCCAGAAAACACTGTGTTTTTCGAACTATTTTTTAAATAAAGAAAATATTTTTGAGCCGACTTTTATTTATGAAGCGGTAAACTCTTGACCCAGTATTTTCAGCAGATCCTATTTTTCTTCCTCTGTCCAGTATTTTCGATTAACCCTAATCTCCGTCTATATTATTATCTTCGGTTGTAGACGAGATTACTACAGAAAAAAATATTAATCTCTCCTCCGCCATTAAAATAATCTTACTGAATTTTTCGAGTCGTTATTGATTTCGAAAGTGCAAATCTGCACTGATTTGTTGTGCAAAGCAAATCAATTATTAATTTTATGGAGGCTATTTTATCCTAGAGGCGGCGGCGAAAGTACGAACTGGTTTTGCACCACCGACCAGACCGCCGAATCGTCTTCAAGAGAGTGACCTGGTCCGCGACTCAGCCATTGTTTCCCAACAATTTTGAAGACGAATTATCAAACAATGGCTTCGACTCAATTCCGCACGACGCTGCTTCTGCCTTCCAGATCTGATCTTTTACGAGCTACAAGAAAACGCAAATGATGACAACAGTGAATCGGAGAATCGATCAACTGTAGAAAACATAATACAGCCTAAAAAATACGGGATTTGCGATTTGGTTTCTCCCTCATACTTTTGACTGAAGCAAACTGAAAATCTCGCCATGGCGGAAACAAGAAATCGAAAGCAGCTAAAGCACAGCCTAATAATCAGCAGCAAAAATGGCCACGTTCACTCATTCAAATTCCCCAAATTGCTAGACCCAGATGTAAGTTGGGACAAGGATCAATTATGTGATGTCTTGCACTGGATTCGGCAAGGGCTGCAAATTATAATTGAATTAATTTGGGGTGTTATTCCTCTAATTGGAGCGATCTCGGTCGTCTTTAGCTGGCACAGTGGAGGGTTTTTTGATTATCAAAGGGACAACTTTGATTTCGCCTTATGTTGGAGGATTGCCTGGCACAAAAGAGAAAGTTCTACCTGAATGAAGTTGAGCTGATGTGCCGGGTTTGAGCACTGACTAATTGCATGCGTGGTTAAAAGTAAGAATAGAAAACCATGATGCTGAAACAAGTGAATTGAATTTGCATGTATTTGGAATATTGAAGGATGAAATACGGGGAGCAATGCTTCATCACGAGAGCATATTCAAGCTTCAGATTCGTGAGCTGTATAGTTTATATTGGAAGAGAATGCATCTCGTGGTGAAGGTATGCTTATGATATTTAAAGTATTTAATTAAAATTTCATTGCATGAATGTGTAGCTTATTTAGGCTAACATATGTTTTACCCATTAGAACATGCAAATGAATATTGCATGAAAGAACATAGCGTAAAGAATGCACATGCATATTTTGATTAGATCAAGATTGAGTTCTAAGTAATTATTAAGATTGATAATTAAAAATGCAGAAAATGATATTTTTTGTAATTAACTTTTGTTAATCTCTGGGTTTACGTGTATTTTTCTGTAAGAAAAATATAATTTTTTCAAACATATTGACATTTAAAATAGTAAGCATCCACAACCGGTCAGTAAATAAGAGAACGGAATCTGCAAGGAAACCATAAATGACAGCAGCAACCAACCCAAATGAATGATTCTGGACAGTTATTCTATATTACAACTATAGAAAACCAGATCATATGTCACGAAAGTGTCGGAACAGGCCAAACCCTGCACCGCAGGCAAACCTGACTGAGGAGCCTCTAATGGTTATGATTACTGAGATTCACCTTGTTGGTGGATCAGAGGGTTAGTGGGTAGACATTGGTGTTTCTCGCCATGTTTGTTATGATCGTGATATATTCACAATATACACGGTTGTTGACGATCAGAAAGTGTGTTGTGAGATCCTCGCCCACTTAAGCTGTAGAGACTGGTAATATGAAAATTAAGCATATGATTGAAAAGACATTGATTCTTAAAAATGTGATGCATTTGATATGTTTGAAACATTCAAAATTGAAATCAAGCAAATAAGAAAAATTAAGAGACTAGATAGTGATAGAGGAACAGAATTCTACTCTGGATATTTTATGTGATATATTGTACATAAGAGAATTGCACCCTAGTCACCTGATATGAACGGTAAAGCTGGAAAAAAAATAGGATCTTTACCGAATTAGTAATTGACATTTTATTAAATTTTGGTGCAGTAAAACATAAGTGGGGGGATATTTTATAGACTGTATGTTATGTTATGAATAGAATCCCCAAATCTAAGAATAAAATTTCATCTTATGAAATTTTAAAGAATTATAAATCCGATGTGTCATACATTAGAACTTGGGGTTGTCAATCATATGTTCGCACTTCAGACCCTAAGAGGATAAAATTGACAAATAGAGGTTACGAATGTGTATTTATAGGCTATGCTGTTAATAGCAAAGCATACAGAATTTATGACCTAAATACACATAATATAATTTGAATCAAATGATGTCAATTTTTATGAAACGAAATTTCCTTTTAAATTAAGGAATAGTGGGGGCACATCAAGTATGCCTATTAGAACAAAACTTAATAAAAGTTCTGAAGCTGAACCTAGAAAAAGTAAAAGAGCAAGAACCGTAAGAGATTTTGGTTCATTTTTTTTTTGTGCTTTTACTATAGAAGAGGATCCCTTAAACCTCCAAGAGGCCTTATCTTCTTTAGATGTCGGTTTTTTTTTTTTGGCAAGAGGCTATAAATGATGAGATGGATTCTCTGGAATCCAATAAGACTTGGCATTTGTTAGATTTACCTCCTGGTTGTAAATCTATAGGCTGTATATGAGTACTTAAAAAGAAATTAAAACATGATAGCACTATTGATAAATATAAAGTACGACTAGTAGCTAAAGGTTTTAAACAAAAAGAAAAAATATATAATTCTTCGACACTTTTCACCTGTAACTAGAATTACATCCATTTGGATATTAATCTCACCTGCCTCTATTCATATTTATTTAATACACCAAATGGATGTGAAAACCACATTTTTGAACGGTGAATTAGACGAAGAAATTTATATGGATCAGCTTGAAGGATTTTTAGTACATGGTCAAGAACATAAAGAATGCAAATTTGATAAATCATTATATGATTTAAAAAAAACACCTAAACAATGACATGAAAATTTTGACAACTTCAATCATTTCACATGGTTTTAAAGTTAATGAAAGTGACAAATGCATTTATTACAAATTTGAGAATGACATTTGCACTATTATATGCCTTTATGTAGATGACCTACTCTTTTTTGGGTCAAACATTCATGCCATAAATTCAGTCAAATCCTTATTAAGTGTCAATTTTGATATGAAAGATCTAGGTGAGGCAAGTGTAATCCTTGGTATTAAAAATACTACGCCAGAAAAGAGACTTTTTTGGATCAATCTTATTACATTGAGAAGATACTAAAGAAATACAATTACTTTGACTGTAAACCTGCGAATACACTATGCGATCACAGTGTAAAGTTATTTAAGAACACTGGTGAAGGTGTAGGACAGTCTGATTATGCGAGCATCATTGGCAGCCTTTGATATGCCACTGATTGTATTAGACCCGACATTGCCGATGTGTTGGGATATTATGCAGGTTTATCAGTAGATCTAGTATAGAGCATTAACATGCTAATGATAGGGTTATGAGATACCTATAATAAACTATGAACCTTGAATTACATTATGAAAAGTTTTCAGTTGTACTTGAAGGATACTCTGATATAGACTGAAATATTTTATCTGATGATTCTAATGGACCAGTGGCTATATATATTTAGCATCGCTGAAGAAGCTGTCTCTTGGAAACCCAAGAAACAGACTATTTCGACTCAGTCTCCTATAGAGACTAAGATAATAGCACTAGCTACAACTAGTTAAGAAGCAGAGAACTAAAGAAATCTGCTATTTGAGATCCCTATAAAGGAAAAATAGACACCAGTGGTGTAATCGATTGTGATAGTTCCGCGGCTATTGCAAAAAGTATAGAACCATTATAACAACGGTAGAAAACGACGTCGTAAGCACAATACTGTAAAAGAACATCACATATATAGTGACGAAAAATTTGACGACTATTGAAAGAAAAACAGAACCGATATTACAACGGTAAGAAATGACAGTCGTATGCACAGTATTGTTAGAGAACATCACATATAAGGTGGTGGTAATTTGGCAGAACCTTTGACGAAAGGACTGCCCAGAAAGAAAGTCCTTAATAATTCTAAAAGAATGGGACTATTGCACTGTGATTGTGGAATCACGCACAATGGTAACCCGACCTAAATGACTGGAGATCCCAAGAACTAGGTTTAATGGGTAAAAACAAGTTGTGTAGTGATAGTAGATGAACATGCTAAATTTTGGATTAAGAAGCATGTATTCTTGAAGTGATTAGAGGATGAGTTAATAAAACTCTTAATGAGATCTATACTCTATTTGGAGTGGAGTACCTACATTCAGGAGTGCTCTTGATAGACTCACCTTTGTGAATGTGGAAATGTGGCCGTTTCCTATGAAGTTTTGGGCAAAACTTCTAGAGTGTTCACTAAACTGGGATAGACGTGCATGGCCATAAACGCACGGGCTTATTTGATTGCACTATAGAAAAGATTGTGTGTGGTTTGATGTCAGGAATAGAGTTCAATACTATGTGTCACCCTAGAAAAAATTGAATCTTATTCACTACGCAAAGGTTCAAGTCGGATGACACCTTTGTTTATGCACAGTCTTATGTTTTTAGAAACTGCTCAATAATATTTTAAAAAATTCAAGTGGGGGATTGTTGGAAATTTTATGAATTATTTAAAATATGAAATAAGTTTATGATGACTCCTATTTGTGAAAAGTCCCACATCATGGGATTATAATAAAGATGCAAGTATTTATGCTTGTTTCTAAGAAATCATGTTGGTGACTTGGGCTCCCAATGCATGTTTTGTTGTGAGGAGGGAGACCATGCATCATGACCACCAACCACACGCGCGCGATCGACCGACCAACTCGACTTGACACGGCCCGACCCGGCTTGGCTCGGTTCGGTTCGGTTCGGGATTGGGTTTGGGCCTTTAGGCCTTGGCTATGTGGTGTAGACACTTATATTTTGGTCCAGAAAACACTGCGTTTTTCGAACTATTTTTTAAGTACAGAAAATATTTCTGAGCCGACTTTTATTTATTAAGCGGTAAACTCTTGACCTAGTATTTTCAGTAGATCCTATTTTTCTTCCTCTGCCCAGTATTTTCGATAAATCATAATCTCCGTCTATATTATTATCTTCAGTTGTAGACGAGATTACTACAGAAAAAAATATTACTATCTCCTCCGCCATTAAAATATTCTTACAGAATTTTTCGAGCCGTTATTAATTTCGAAAGTGCAAATCTGCACTGATTTGTTGTGTAAATGTAACAACCCGAATTTTTAGCAACGTGTTAAGACAAGAATCAAGGCAGAATTAAATTATAAAATCTGAATCAGGATAAACGGGTTGCGCCATTGCGTTCGTATCGGAAAAATACGCGAAATAGAGTCCGAAATTTCGTAAATCGGAGTCCGTATGAAGAAGATATGGACGAACGAAGTTAGGCAGAAAAACCGAAAACATGCCAGAATGCACTGGCGCACTTGTGAAGTGCGCCAGCACAAAAATACACTGGCGCACTTGGGAAGTGCGCCCGTGTCGAGCCAGAAACCTGCACAGCCTTCTGGCTTGACCCTGGCTGGCCTGGTGAACCTGTTTTGGCCCTTGGTCTTGTTTTGGAGGCTTGTGACGATTTTTGAGGGCTGGGATCTATCCTAGGGTTAATCTAACGGCCTAAACTACCCCTAATCTCTATAAAAAGACCCCTAACCTAGCCTAAACCCTCTTTAATTGATCCTACAACTAAACTATGCCAAAATTTCTAGTGATCATAGCCTCCACTCAAAACCCTAGCCTCCATCCTCTTGCCAAAATGCTATCTTCATTTCTATTAGAGGTTTCATGATCATGAGAGTATTAGAGAGTCCCTATGTTAGTATGAGAGCTCCTCAAGTTGATTTCAAGGAAAAAGTTTTGGTCTTTGTTCATAAAGATGTTGTATTTGTTGATTTGGAGCATCCATCTTTGGGTTTTTGGATGATGGCATGCATAAGCTTCATCACAAGCTTTAGTTTAATCGATTTAGGCCTTCATAGCAATGTAAGCCCTTTCCCTACTCTTAGATATTAACTATGAAGTTAAATGTTCATGTTGCAAGTTTGGGTTTGATCATTGAGTATGATACATGCTATCATGTCATGCAAGTTTATGAAGTCATTATCTTGATCTTGTGAGCAAAAAGCCACAACCTTTATGTTGAAATGTTGCATTATGCAACATGAGAATCTTCATAATCATTATGCCAACTTGCATATGAAGTCATAATCCTTATATGATGATATATGCGAGTTTCTAGCCATCATTCCATGTCTTTTGTCACCATGATTCGCTTATGTACCAAGTTTGGGTTTATGCATGTTTTTGAGGCTTAAGAATGTAACATGCAAGCTAATGAACACATTTGTGCCTCATTTGCCACCATGATTAACTTGTGGCTTAATACCCATTTTTGTCATTCCTTTGCCAAGTCTCTTCTTTTAATCCATCACGTTGTTGCGAACGTATATGCTAGTTTAAAAAGCGTTGGGGTCACATTATGGGGAACCATAATGACATGAATATGACTTGGGTAAATGGGTATAAACATGACAACATGTAACGTTAAATATGACATGTGTTTATACTTGAAAACATGACTTGAAATATAACATGGAAGTTGACATGTAAGTATGCATAAAAACATAAGCTTGGGAATTTACCTATTAAGTTAGGTCTATCCATTGGGAATTTACCTATTAAGTTAGGTCTACCCAATTGCTTGAAAACTTGACTATGAACATGACACTAGACTAAACATGAAAGTGGCCAACTTGAGGTTGGGTTGAGTTTGCAACGTAAAACTACCCGGAACCGACCGGCCTAACTAGTGGTTGCAAACAATAAGACCCAATGTGAGAAGTTGGTCATGTTGTGCTTGAACCCAAGGTTAGACCAAGTTGTGGTGTAAAGCTACCCGGAACCGACCGGCTTAACTAGTAACCACAACAAAGTCTAATGTGAGAGGTTGGGGTGCATTAAGTAATTAATGCCACATGATAGGGTTAAGTTAATTTGATTAATGACTCTTAACCAAATATGACATGGGTAAATGGGTTAAGTAAATTGGTTAGGCTAATGATACTTAACAAAACATGACAAGGTTGGGTAGGTTAAGTGATTTGATTTGCCTAATGACGCTTAACCATTTTTATACGACTAGTGGACGGGGATTAAGTTAACCAACACTTAATCAATCCAACATGATAATTTGACAAGGTTAAGTAAGTTTTCTTAATGACACTTAACCATACAAGATGATTAGGGGATGGGGTTAAGTAATTTACACTTAACTAATCCGACACGGTAATTAGATGGGGTTAAGTAATCCGCACTTAACTAATCTAAACACGGCAATTCGATGGGGTTAAGTTAAACACCTAACCAATTTAAACTCGGTAATTCAATGAGGTTAAGTAACCAATACTTAACCAATTTAACGTGACAATTTAATGGGGTTAAGCAACTTATACTTAACCAATTATACATGATGATTTGATGGGGTTAAGTAACTTACACTTAACCAATCTAATACCCGGACCTGATAAGGTTAAGTCACAAGACCTTTTTAGATTAAACTTAACCATTATAGTACGATTAGAGGATGGGGTTAAGCCAACCTATACTTAACCAATCCGACTCGATAATTTGATGGGATTAAGATAATCTATGCTTAATCGATCTAGCAAGATAATCCGATAGGATTAAGGTAAGCTAGTACTTGACCAATTTGACTTGATAAGGTTAAGTCATGAGCCTCTGGGTACACTTAACCAATTTGTGGGACTAAGTCTTGAACTTAAATACTTAGCCAATCTTTGACGTGATTCGTGGGCGGGTTAAGTCATGGACTTGAATGATAACACTTAACCCAATAGACAAACCCTAGCTAGAAGAACTAGGTAGAAAACCGTGGTTAATCAAGGATAACGGGAAAGGAAGCTAAGTGGTAAACCTTAGTTAAGGGTAACTAAGTAATAATTCTTAGCTAAGGACATAGGACTAATTCTCAAAACGATGAGTAACCTGATACGGTAGGTCATCGCTTAGTATACGAGGGGGAGCAAGTTATCTGACTTGGATAAAAGCTCCAGCGCACTGGGTGCCGAAGTGGAAGCTTCGGGGGACGTGAGGATATTCTTGGGATCCCTCTGTGGGCTGCCAGGTAATTATACTAGGCCCATGAGAGGTTAAGGTCTGCGTTAGAAGGACCAAGAGTATGCCTTGGTTGCTATGCGAGCAACCTAAAGATTGGGATGGATTAGCGTGGAGTCGACGATTCTTGTTTTTGCCCTGGATAGCGCATCGCCGACTACCTACCATCTTTAGTCAATCGTGTACGTGCGGAAAGGCAGGGAACCCCCAACAGACCATGTGCTTGCTATCGAGTCATGGGTGAGGTTGGCCCGTAGGAAAGTGGGCTATAGTGGGGCCGTGGAGTGGTTCTTATACATGATTTTTCTTGGATTGCCTTTCAGTAGTTGAGGGAGGGGTCACGTGGGACCATAGCCACGGGTACAAAAACAGACCTTGATATCTGCATCGACAGACGATTTAAAGCTCCCGACCGAGTTCCGTATTTCTTGATTTGCCCTGGCACGGAACTCGGATGGCACATTGGGGAACATGTGCATCTAGACATGGAAAACGATTCACGATACATACGTGGGATCAAGGGCGCGGTTGACGGGTGGCGTAATCCCTAGTAGTCCTAGGTGGCCAAAACCCAAACCGAGACACGGAAACGTTCATTAGGTAGCATAATCCCTAGCAGCCCTAGGTGGCATAAATCCTAAGTGGACGCACGATAGTTCATGGTAAGGAAACACAACTAGATCAAAGGTTGCAGTCCAAAACAACTTCAAGGATAAAACGTTTACAGGGGAAGCCCGTACAGCCTACGGCAAAGAACTGAACTTATACATGGAAAGAAACATATGAGTTGAGTAACCTATATATGCGGCATATTAGGTTGACATGGACCATTAAACGACTTTTGAGTAAGGGTCATTCACGGATAACACGTGATACAATTGGGATACTAGTACGGTAGGTGCAGAGCGGGCATACAGGATAGATACCATGGGACGTTATGCGTGATAGATATCTTGGGATATTATACTTGATAGAAACCTGACGATGTGATGCCTTGTTTCATTTTGACATCGTAATTTATCATGACACTTTAGTTTATCTGAGTTCAGAAGTTCATCCTGTTATTTTGATTTAGCTTGCCTATCTTGTTATCATGCTCATGTTCATCTTAGTTCCTCATGACAGTTAACTTTACTAGTTTTTATACTAATAGTAGATAGGGCTTACTCAGTCTTTTTGACTGACCTGCTTTGTTTCGCCTCTTTTCTTCTGTTTCCCCCCCCCCCCCAGGTTACAGGGAGGAAATACTGTTGTTTAGTTCGGACTTCTCCTGCTTGAAGGTCATCATGGATGGCTTGGACTTTTCTTGGCTATGGCTACTTTACTGTTTTACTTGGGGAATAATTTATGAAAATGTCTTTATGCTTCTTTACTATTGCAAGACAGGTTTTGATGTACTCTGATGTAAAAGGCTTTAGACCTTATTTATTCATGTTATGAAAGGTTGATTTTACTTCCGCTATTTTATATGTTCTGTCTTGTGATATTTCTGTGCATGTTTACCAATAATACCCCTCTAAAGCTAGTGCATTCCTTTGCGAGTGACCCTAGCGGAGGCGGGGTGTTACATTTGGTATCAGAGCAGAAGGTTACCAGACTGGGAAAAAGTTTTTAAAGACCTTCTGAAAACTATTTGAAAATCGTTTACAAAGAAGCATTTTTCAAGAAAATTTTTCTTTTAAAAGAAAAAGGCTATTCCCCAAAGGCCATTAGCACTATCCTTGTTTCCTTAATTGAATCTCTTTTCCTTTCTTTCCTCCATCTGTAGTCACAGTGGTTTTAACTTCGACTAGTCTTTTCTATCTACGAAAGTGCTTTCCATGCGATGGAGGTGGTTCTCGAGAGACCAGTGGTCGCGTTATAAGAAAGGATAGTGAGGAAGAGGATAAAGGATACGAGTTTAAGGATGAGCAACTTGTTGGTATGGCTCAACCCAGAATGAGAGAGAAGGATGAACAATGAAACCCATGACGAGAGAGTACCTTTGGCATGGTAAAACGGGACAGATAGTTAAGTATTATGGGAAAAGGACAAGATCATCGGGAGGGCAGCAGTATGCTCTCATTTCTGGGGTACCTCGGAAGGAGGGTGACGATCTTGTTAAAGGTTTAGCTTTTCTTCTCTATCATCCCGTTAGGACTTTGTTTTGATCATCGTATCATTTAAGTCTTCTTCGATAGTTGAGTCTCTGCACCTTAAGTACTAGCGTAATAGAGAATCCCATTTTTGTCTCAAAGTCCTATTGGAGAATCAGTCCATTTATACATGACTTGTTTGGATTTGGGAATGTCTATGCCAAGTGTTGAGTTTGGAAATAATGCTTATGTTTATAAGCTATGGATGGATTCTAGGGATGAAGTGGTTATCCAGTAGGGGATGCCACTCTCGGTTTTGATAGGAGGGTAGTTAGACCTTTTGACTAGCCTTAGTAATACCCTCGAAGTATTGTGTAACCTTTTTGAGGTTCTGTCATGACTAGTTACTTAGAATCCCTTGATGCCTTTATTGGAAATTTGAAGCCCGATCGAGTGGTGTTCGCCGATAAGACGGACGGTTTACTTAATTTATGCATGGGTTATAAAAATCACCCTAGTAAGTGCGCTTGATAACCTGGTTGACATCTGTTTACTTTCTAGAGAAAGTTCTTCTACAAGGAATACCTTATAGTATATAAACGAGATCCAAGATTCACTAGTGAATTTTGGAAAGCTTGCATGAGATCATGAGTACGCAGTCATGTTTGCGTCAAGTATTTTAGAAAAAGGATAAGTGCAAGTGGAACGAGAGGCGACGAAGGAATGAGTTCCAGCTCATGTTATGGAAACAGGAAATAAGAAGCTACGAAATCGCAAAGACGGTCAAGGCACAATGGAATTGAGTTCAAGGAAATACGACTTTGATGGTCAAAGACTAGATACGCGCATGATATCTCTTTTTGGGAGTATATCCTTGATCCCTGTTTTCTGTAGAGCTTACTTGTAGGCTATCTTTTGTGGACATCCTCTTGGTCCTATTTTCTGTTACAAACCCCATAAGGAGTTTGTCTTGTTTATCTTCTCGACCCTATTTCAGGGAATCCTAGGTAGAACCCTATGGATGTAAACATGTATTTGAAACATGTTATGATTGATATGGTTGCAAGTGGTTGCAAGTGGTTGCTCGTGGATGCGCGAATACACATTAGATACTAGCTCGACTCGGTCACATTTCATATTGCATATGCACGAGTATTTATACTTGTTTATGGATGAAATCGAATGTATTATCATGCAGTTGTTGCATATGAATGAATGATTGTGCACGCATATAGTACCTATATGGCTAGGACTATTTGCATACATGTTGGATTCATGGCACTATACATATTTTGCATTAGAAAGATTATTCAGGCCTGATCATTAGCATTAGCTAAGGAACATGTACACACACGTTTTGCATATATTCATACAGCATTAGAAATCATCTAAGGACAATGGTTGCTTGTGGATGATGTTTTGAGTAGATGGATGACGGATGGTAGGATACGTTCTTCCTAACTTGGAGATTTCGGGGACGAAATCCTTTAAGTTGGGGAGGATGTAACAATCCGAATTTTTAGCAACGTGTTAAGACAAGAATCAAGGAAGAATTACATTATAAATTCTGAATCAGGATAAACGGGTTGCGCCATTGCGTTCGTCTCGGAAAAATACGCGAAATAGAGTCCGAAATTTCGTAAATCGGAGTCCGTATGAAGAAGATATGGACGAACGAAGTTAGGCAGAAAAACCGAAAACAAGCCAGAATGCACTGGCGCACTTGTGAAGTGCGCCAGCACAAAAATACACTGGCGCACTTGGGAAGTGCGCCCGTGTCGAGCCAGAAACCTGCACAGCCTTCTGGCTTGACCCTGGCTGGCCTGGTGCACCTGTTTTGGCCCTTGGTCTTGTTTTGGAGGCTTGTGACGATTTTTGAGGGCTGGGATCTATCCTAGGGTTAATCTAACGGCCTAAACTACCCCTAATCTCTAAAAAAGACCCCTAACCTAGCCTAAACCCTCATTAATTGATCCTACAACTAAACTATGCCAAAATTTCTAGTGATCATGGACTCCACTCAAAACCCTAGCCTCCATCCTCTTTGCAAAATGCTATCTTCATTTCTATGAGAGGTTTCATGATCATGAGAGTATTAGAGAGTCCCTATGTTAGTATGAGAGCTCCTCAAGTTGATTTCAAGGCAAAAGTTTTGGTCTTTGTTCATAAAGATGGTGTATTTGTTGATTTGGAGCATCCATCTTTGGGTTTTTGGATGATGGCATGCATAAGCTTCATCACAAGCTTTAGTTTAATCGATTTAGGCCTTCATAGCAATGTAAGCCCTTTCCCTACTCTTAGATATTAACTATGAAGTTAAATGTTCATGTTGCAAGTTTGGGTTTGATCATTGAGTATGATACATGCTATCATGTCATGCAAGTTTATGAAGTCATTATCTTGATCTTGTGAGCAAAAAGCCACAACCTTTATGTTGAAACGTTGCATTATGCAACATGAGAATCTTCATAATCATTATGTCAACTTGCATATGAAGTCATAATCCTTATATGATGATATATGCGAGTTTCTAGCCATCATTCCATGTCTTTTGTCACCATGATTCGCTTATGTACCAAGTTTGGGTTTATGCATGTTTTTGAGGCTTAAGAATGTAACATGCAAGCTAATGAACACATTTGTGCCTCATTTGCCACCATGATTAACTTGTGGCTTAATACCCATTTTTGTCATTCCTTTGCCAAGTCTCTTCTTTTAATCCATCACGTTGTTGCGAACGTATATGCTAGTTTAAAAAGCGTTGGGGTCACATTATGGGGAAACATAATGACATGAATATGACTTGGGTAAATGGGTATAAACATGACAACATGTAACGTTAAATATGACATGTGTTTATACTTGAAAACATGACTTGAAATATAACATGGAAGTTGACATGTAAGTATGCATAAAAACATAAGCTTGGGAATTTACCTATTAAGTTAGGTCTACCCATTGGGAATTTACCTATTAAGTTAGGTCTACCCAATTGCTTGAAAACTTGACTATGAACATGACACTAGACTAAACATGAAAGTGGCGAACTTGAGGTTGGGTTGAGTTTGCAACGTAAAACTACCCGGAACCGACCGGCCTAACTAGTGGTTGCAAACAATAAGACCCAATGTGAGAAGTTGGTCATGTTGTGCTTGAACCCGAGGTTAGACCAAGTTGTGGTGTAAAGCTACCCGGAACCGACCGGCTTAACTAGTAACCACAACAAAGTCTAATGTGAGAGGTTGGGGTGCATTAAGTAATTAATGCCACATGATAGGGTTAAGTTAATTTGATTAATGACTCTTAACCAAATATGACATGGGTAAATGGGTTAAGTAAATTGGTTAGGCTAATGATACTTAACAAAACATGACAAGGTTGGGTAGGTTAAGTGATTTGATTTGCCTAATGACGCTTAACCATTTTTATACGACTAGTGGACGGGGATTAAGTTAACCAACACTTAATCAATCCAACATGATAATTTGACAAGGTTAAGTAAGTTTTCTTAATGACACTTAACCATACAAGATGATTAGGGGATGGGGTTAAGTAATTTATACTTAACTAATCCGACACGGTAATTAGATGGGGTTAAGTAATCCGCACTTAACTAATCTAAACACGGCAATTCGATGGGGTTAAGTTAAACACCTAACCAATTTAAACTCGGTAATTCAATGAGGTTAAGTAACCAATACTTAACCAACTTAACGTGACAATTTAATGGGGTTAAGCAACTTATACTTAACCAATTATACATGATGATTTGATGGGGTAAAGTAACATACACTTAACCAATCTAATACGCGGACCTGATAAGGTTAAGTCACAAGACCTTTTTAGAATATACTTAACCATTATAGTACGATTAGAGGATGGGGTTAAGCCAACCTATACTTAACCAATCCGACTCGATAATTTGATGGGATTAAGATAATCTATGCTTAATCGATCTAGCAAGATAATCCGATAGGATTAAGGTAAGCTAGTACTTGACCAATTTGACTTGATAAGGTTAAGTCATGAGCCTCTGGGTACACTTAACCAACTTGTGGGACTAAGTCTTGAACTTAAATACTTAGCCAATCTTTGACGTGATTCGTGGGCGGGTTAAGTCATGGACTTGAATGATAACACTTAACCCAATAGACAAACCCTAGCTAGAAGAACTAGGTAGAAAACCGTGGTTAATCAAGGATAACGGGAAAGGAAGCTAAGTGGTAAACCTTAGTTAAGGGTAACTAAGTAATAATTCTTAGCTAAGGACATAGGACTAATTCTCAAAACGATGAGTAACCTGATACGGTAGGTCATCGCTTAGTATACGAGGGGGAGCAAGTTATCTGACTTGGATAAAAGCTTCAGCGCACTGGGTGCCGAAGTGGAAGCTTCGGGGGACGTGAGGATATTCTTGGGATCCCCCTGTGGGCTGCCAGGTAATTATACTAGGCCCATGAGAGGTTAAGGTCTGCGTTAGAAGGACCAAGAGAATGCCTTGGTTGTTATGCGAGCAACCTAAAGACTGGGATGGATTAGCGTGGAGTCGACGATTCTTGTTTTTGCCCTGGATAGCGCATCGCCGACTACCTACCATCTTTAGTCAATCGTGTACGTGCGGAAAGGCAGGGAACCCCCAACAGACCATGTGCTTGCTATCGAGTCATGGGTGAGGTTGGCCCGTAGGAAAGTGGGCTATAGTGGGGCCGTGGAGTGGTTCTTATACATGATTTTTCTTGGATTGCCTTTCAGTAGTTGAGGGAGGGGTCACGTGGGACCATAGCCACGGGTACAAAAACAGACCTTGATATCTGCATCGGTAGACGATTTAAAGCTCCCGACCGAGTTCCGTATTTCTTGATTTGCCCTGGCACGGAACTCGGATGGCACATTGGGGAACATGTGCATCTAGACATGGAAAACGATTCACGATACATACGTGGGATCAAGGGCGCGGTTGACGGGTGGCGTAATCCCTAGTGGTCCTAGGTGGCCAAAACCCAAACCGAGACACGGAAACGTTCATTAGGTAGCATAATCCCTAGCGGCCCTAGGTGGCATAAATCCTAAGTGGACGCACGATAGTTCATGGTAAGGAAACACAACTAGATCAAAGGTTGCAGTCCAAAACAACTTCAAGGATAAAACGTTTACAGGGGAAGCCCGTACAGCCTACGGCAAAGAACTGAACTTATACATGGAAAGAAACATATGAGTTGAGTAACCTATATATGCGGCATATTAGGTTGACATGGAACATTACACGACTTTTGAGTAAGGGTCATTCACGGATAACACGTGATACAAATGGGATACTAGTACGGTAGGTGCAGAGCGGGCATACAGGATAGATACCATGGGACGTTATGCGTGATAGATATCTTGGGATATTATACTTGATAGAAACCTGACGATGTGATGCCTTGTTTCATTTTGACATCGTAATTTATCATGACACTTTAGTTTATCTGAGTTCAGTAGTTCATCCTGTTATTTTGATTTAGCTTGTCTATCTTGTTAGCATGCTCATGTTCATCTCAGTTCCTCATGACAGTTAACTTTACTAGTTTTTATACTAATAGTAGATAGGGCTTACTCAGTCTTTTTGACTGACCCGTTTTGTTTCCCCTCTTTTCTTCTGTCCCCCCCCCCCGAAGGTTACAGGGAGGAAATACTGTTGTTTAGTTCGGACTTCTCCTGCTTGAAGGTCATCATGGATGGCTTGGACTTTTCTTGGCTATGGCTACTTTACTGTTTTACTTGGGGAATAATTTATGAAAATGTCTTTATGCTTCTTTACTATTGCAAGACATGTTTTGATGTACTCTGATGTAAAAGGCTTTAGACCTTATTTATTCATGTTATGAAAGGTTGATTTTACTTCCGCTATTTTATATGTTCTGTCTTGTGATATTTCTGTGCATGTTTACCAATAATGCCCCTCTAAAGCTAGTGCATTCCTTTGCGAGTGACCCTAGCGGAGGCGGGGTGTTACAGTAAAGCAAATCAGTTAGTAATTCTACAGATGCTGTTTTATCCTAGAGACGGCGGCGGAAGTACGAACTGGTTTTGCACCACCGACCAGATCGCCGAATCGTTTTCAAGAGAGCGACCTGGTCTGCGAATCAGCCATTGTTTCCCAACATGCATGAGTAAGAAACCTTCTACTATTCTAATAGACGTTTCTTTCTTGTGGAGTTTGGAATAAACTTATGGTAATTAATTAATTTTTTCTAGTTTTCCTAACTATTTTGGCTTCTTCATTTTTGTTTCTTGTTGTAATTGTTGAGATGTTTTTTTATTTGATTTGTTGGATGGTGTAGTTGAATTAGTCAACAGTTATACTTTGTCTTAGCTTCTAATTAATTTTGTTTTATGTTGAATTAAAGTTTGTTCTTTTGTATTCATGTTACTTTGGATGTTGTAGTCGTCTGAATATGTCTATTGGAATGCTGAGGAGGAAACTTATCCTTACAAACTGCCATCAAACCTATCTAGACACTTCTTTTCATATATTTTCTCATGCTTTATGAGCAGGCATGTGTTTGTGGGGACGGCGAGTTGGTAAAATAATTTTTTTTTATCTAACCCAGCCAGGCAAAGTAGTAAAAGTAGCTGCATGCTTTAACTATATGTAATAGAGGCAGGTTCCAAGCATTTCTCATCTCTCTCCTTCCACTAATTCTCTCACTTTCCACTCAGTTTCTTTAATATAAATCAGTGGTGGATATCATGGAGCATTTGGAGTGCTCCATTTTTGGGGTGCTGCTGATCCTTGTCTATAATATAACAGTTCAAGACATGCATATTATTTAGATACCATGATCCATCGTTTTGGTTACCGACTAATTTAGTGATATTTAGCTATGCGATTTCAGGATAGATACTTCAGTTTGTAGGGGAATACATCCTGTTACCAACTAATATCCATACAATCCTGTAACAGCATAAAAGAAATATTATTCTTCCTGATCTCAGATTGAAATGTAACAGTTATATCCATGTTACGCTCGGATGTAAAGGGGAAATTCGCTTTTGCTGTAATCTGGTATCTGATGTATGTTTGTGGAGTAGGCAAACCATCTTCAACATTCGGATGAAACCGAAAATGTAAATTGAGCAGAACTATGCATCAATGTCCTTTTTAATTCTGCTATTACCATGCAATTTTTTCTAGCTAAAATGACATGCAATTAGATAGTGCCTAAGTTTGTAATGTAAGCAGTAAGAAGCCTGTGCCAACGGTATGTACTCAATCATTTATAACTATTAAGCTGTATCCCGGCATACTCTACTCCAGCCAATATAAACTTTCCAATGCACGTCTAATTATTTCAAAATCACACAAGTTTGCTAAGTAAAAGAACTTTTAAGTGAATAGTCGTTTAAATTAGAAGTAATTTAAACCTAAGACTACCTAAAATATGACGATGTGTCAATGCCTGCGGAACTCATGTACTCGCAAGATCCTAAACTAAGAACATGCATTTTCAATGCAGTATAACCCAATTATTAGAGCTGTCTCAAACCTTCCTCGGATGGACGTATTTTAATTGAAACCGAGTATCGATAATTTTGTTAATGCTTAATGGATAACAATTTCCTAATTTAAACAGAATTGGCACAGCATAGTTGAAATGCGTATTTTTGGTGAGACGGCCGGTATGGTCGTCATTGAGCCTGACATTATAAAATGTATTTCGAAGTATATAATTAGAACAAAACGTCTTTGGATAAAAACACAGTGCACACTATAATTTAAAATAGGACACACAACTTTCTCAGTTTATCCATTAATTTTTTTTAATGAATAACAACTCCTCAAATATATATTCCTATTTCAGAACAGTATGGCAGAGTAAACAAACAATTCAACAACAACTTTATCTATGCCATTTTGGTGTGTATGATCCATATACCATCTATTGTTGAAACCATAATTTTAAAATGAGACTAGAAGGCAAACAAAATGACAATAAGATTAGTTCAATGACGACTGACTAATATGTCGGAAACAGATTCAATATTTAATAATATTCCAAAATGTTAGCAAATATGGACACATAATTACAGAATAAACCTAAAATGGGAACCAAAATGGTTAAATGTTTCAATTTTGCTACCAGTTTTGTAAATAAAATAGTCATGTCGCGTCGCATGTTTTTCAATCGCCAATGCAGATGATGAGTACCACTAAACAATTGTATATTATATTATGTCTAATTTCAGTAATAATTTTTTTGATTATCAGATTTGAAGGATTTCACTCGTAGCCAAATAAATTTAGACTTAAGTTGTTAAATTAACGCACCATATTATATTATGTCTAATTTCAATTTTTGTCAAAGCTGCCGAACAACAATTTAACTTATACAAAGTAAGGATTGGTTCTAAAAGAATTTTGTGACTTTTTGAATTTGATTTACAATTGAATTGTAATTGAGGAAGAAACTGATATCAGCTTTATTGAACAAATGTGAAAAATATTTCATACAGACGATTACCCTTGTACATCTATTTATACAATTATATTGTAACGTTTATTAGATAGGCCTGCTAATATACTTCGGTCCAGTCTTCAGCACTTGATCCAATCTTCAGCTAGATAGTGGACTTTGTCTTATTGGGCCTTGGATCAGAAAAGGAAATAAGTATCCTTTGTATTTATCGTTGTCTGTTCATTTTATTAACCCCCCCCCCCCCTCCCCCTCAAATCAATACTAGGGTTAGGGTTAAAATGGCGGCTTCTCGAGCGATTCTTCAAATCCATCTTCTATATCTTGTTCTCGTTGACGATTTGTGCTGACATTACTTCATCTGCTCTACTGGTAAGATTATTTCTTTGAGTTGATGTTGTTTTGAGCGTTCTCCTTCCCTTGTTTTGCTGTTCGTCTTCATAAGCTTTTAATTTCTTTTCAGGTTGCGAGCATGATTTTGAGCTTTGAATCTTGTCATTTCGGTCTTCTTTTGTGCTTCTAATGTCTTCAACTCGTAGCTGTTCTCTGAATTTTGTGAAATTTGGTGACGACAGTGGTTTGGTAAGAGTGTCAGCTCTTTGGTAAGTAGCAGGTATGTGTCTGACCTCAATATTTCCTCTTATGACTTGCTCTCTGACAAAATACAGATCTATCTCAACGTGTTTAGTTCTGGAGTGTAGTACAGGATTTTTAGTCATGTGTACTGTGCTTAGGTTGTCACACCATAGTATTGATTTGTCTTGCTTGATCTTTAACTCTGAAAGTAGAGACCTTATCCACATTATTTCTGCTGTAGCATTAGCTGCACTTCTGTACTCAGCCTCTGTGCTAGATCTTGAGATTGTTGATTGCTTCTTTGAACACCATGACACAATATTTTCACCCATATAAATACAATATCCTGTTGTTGATTTTCTATCATCTGGGTCAGAAGCCCAGTCTGCATCAGTGTATCCTGTAATGTTGTAGTCATTGCATGCTTTGAAAGTAAGGCCATAATTCATTGTAGCTTTTAGATATCTTAATATCCTCTTTACTCCCCTCCAGTGTGTGTCCAGAGGTTCCTGCATGAATTGGCACACTTTGTTAACACTGTATGCTATATCAGGTCTTGTAATTGTAGAATATTGCAATGCTCCAACTACACTTCTATACAATTTTACATTATCTATAGGTTCTCCCTTGTATTTGGATAGGGCTTGACTGCAAATCATTGGTGTAGGTTGACCTCTTGCTTCATGCATTTGTGTTTTCTTTAGTAATTCATCAATGTATTTCCTTTGTGATAAAGTAATTTCAGTTGGAGACCTTGAGTTTACTTCAATTCCCAAAAAATAATTAAGTTCTCCCAGATCTTTGACTGAGAACTACTTGTCTAGATACTGCACCAATGTGTTGATTTTTGAACTGTTGTTACCTGTAATAATTAAATCATCAACATAGATTAGAATATACATAGTGCAGTCATTGTCTGATTTGATGAATAAAGAATTATCAGACTTGGTAGATTTGAACCCCATTTTACTTAATGTAGATTTTAACTTGTCAAACCAGACTCTTGGAACCTGTTTAAGGCCATAAATTGCTTTATGTAGCTTGCACACAAGATTAGTGTTTTGAACATATCCCTGAGGTTGCTCCATATAAACATCCTCTTCAAGCACACCATTAAGAAATGCATTATTTACATCCAGTTGCCTGAGCTTCCATCCTTTATTTATAGCAATAGTCAATATAATTCTGATTGTTGTTGGTTTGACTACTGGGGAAAAAGTTTCCTTGTAGTCAAATTCTTGTTATTGAGTAAAACCTTTTGCTACAAGTCTTGCCTTGTATCTATCTATTGATCCATCAGGTCTTCTCTTAATTCTATATGTCCATTTACAGCCTATAATGTTTTTGTCTTTTGGTGGTTCAGTTAATTTCCATGTCTGATTTCTTATAAGAGCTTGATATTCATCATTCATGGCCTTAACCCAGTTGTCATTAGCTTTTGCCTCCTCATAGTTGGTTGGTTCACTCTGATCAGTGAATGCAGTGTATGTTTTGGGCTTAAAGATTCCACTTTTAGCCCTTGTGATCATTGGATGTGTGGGTTTCACTTGCTCTTGAGTATAAGGTTGTCTTTCCTCATTTGATTGATTACTGCTTTCACTCTGTTCTTCTTGCTCATTGTTGATGTTGTCTTCACTTTGATATGGTACAGGTGACATGCTGTGTTGACCTGATGATTGAACAGTATCACTACTAAGTGATCCCGTTTCTTCATATATTCTCTCAGTTTCACCTGCACTTAAGATATCATTGTAAACAGGTATGGGTGGAATAGATATATTATTATCATATATTTTCTTTGTGGTTTTGATATTACTGTTGTGATAAGGAAAGAATTTCTCATTAAACATAACATGCCTGCTGACATACACATGTCCACTGTAATCTAAGCATTTATAACCTTTCTGATTATCAGCATATCCTATGAATGTACATGGCTTACTTCTGTAATCAAATTTGTGTCTATTGTAGGGTCTTAAATAAGGATAGCACAAACATCCAAATGATTTTAAGAAATTGTAGTCAGGTTTTTGTTCAAATAATTTTTGATATGGGCTGATTCCATTAATTACGTTTGTTGGTAATCTATTTATCAAGTAGACAGCTGTTTTAAATGAATCACGCCAAAATTTCAATGGTAATTTAGCTTGAGTTAATAAAGTCAAACCTGTTTCGACTATATGTATGTGCTTTCTTTCAACCAACCCATTCTGTTCTGAAGTGTGAGGACAGGTAACTCTGTGAATTATTCCCTTTTTGAGAAAATAATCCTTTAGTGGATTATATTCTGTTCCACCATCTGACTGAAAAACTTTTAATTGAGATCTAGTTTGTTTTTCAGCTTGAGTAATAAAGTGCATAACTACATTGCTAGTGTCAGATTTGGACTTTAGTAAGTAAATCTAAGTAAATCTACTATATGCATCCACAAATGACACATAATAATTGTACCCATAATCTGTATTGATAGGTGCTGGTCCCCATAAGTCAGTAGCAATTAATTCTAGTGGTTTAGTGTACTCAGTAGTTGAATCTATGAATGGTAGTTTGTGACATTTACCCATTTGACAATAGGTGCATGAGTATGGCAAAGAAACATCATTGCATTTGATATTGTTTTCTACAATAACTTGCTTAGTAATTTTGCTAGTTGGGTGACCAAGTTTGTTGTGCCAAATATCAAATGTACTCATTTCTTTTTCACAGACATTAGTATTGAAATTACAATTCATTTCTTTTGTCTCATTTTTGCTGCAAGATCTTTGATTGAATTTGTATAGACCATTGACTTCATTACCCTGCAATAAAATTTTATTTGTTAGTATGTCCCTGACTAAACAATATTTGGGATAAAATTCAAAATATACTTGATTATCTTGAGCAAATTGTGACACACTTAGCAAATTCTTCTTTATATCTGGCACTCTTAGCAGGTTTCTTAACAATAAGTGTTTGTTACCATTCAACATACCACAACCAGTGTGAGTAATAAAAATAGAATTACCGTTTCCCATAGAAACTGACTGATTACCTCTATATTCTCTGCAGCCTAGATTCAGATTTTCTAGGTTATTTGTTAGATGATTTGTTGCTCCAGAGTCAGGATACCGGCTCTCATCATTTATGTGTTCTGTCCTAGCCATTTCTTCTCCACTTGGTGTCCTTCCTTCATTCTGGTTTGATTGATCATTCTGTATTTGGGCAACATTTGCATTTGCATTATTTCTTTGATTGCTTGAAGTCTGATTGGGTGTATAGTTTTGATTGAATCTGAAGTAACATTTTAGTGCAGTGTGTCCCATCTTATCACAAATTTGACATTTAGGTCTGTTTGTGTTGTTGTTCCTGCCTCTGCCTCTTCCTCTATTGTTGAAACCTCCTCTTTGAGAGTTTTGTCCAGATCTTTGATCCTTATTTCTAAAACTATTTGCATAGTTTACAGACAGATCTGATTCTTGAGTCTTCTTGCTTTCAATTCTTGCTTCATGAGACAATAGGATAGAGTGAACTTCATCAAGGGGTGGAGTGATTCTCTGTGATGAGATGATTGCCTCTACAGCTTCATAGTCATTACTAAAGCCATTTAGGATATTCAATACTTGCTCAGATTCTGTCACCTTCTGTCCTGCAGCCTCTAGTTGATCACTTAAGGTTTTCATCTTTGAAAGGTATTCTCTCATTGTGCTGTTACCTTTTCTTGCATTCTGTATTTGTCTTCTGAAGTGCATTATCTTTGCAGAAGATTGAGCATTAAAATTTCTTTCAACATTAACCCATATTTCATTTGAGGTTTTGCAACCTATTACTTGAGAAATTAGATTGTTACTGATTGATGACAACAACCATGCACTGATCAATCTGTCCTGTCTATGATATTTTACATACTCTTCATTAGGTATAACCCTATTCTCTTGATCAGTAATGTAAGCAGAGGGGATTGCAAGTGTACCATAGATATATCCTTCAAGTCCATAGCCCTGAATTGCTGTTTCTATTTGATATTTCTAGTTCAAGTAATTTGTTTCATCTAGCTTAATTGAAATTAACTGTGTTTGTGGGCTAATGGATGTTTTGACTAATTGATCCACAGGAGATGGAATAACAGGAGGATTTGTGGGTGGAATGATAGGATTTGTGTGTGGTATGCCAGATGAACCAGTTTCAGTGCGTGATTTGTCACCCATGTTGACAAAGATGATCCAAGAACTAAGAAATTAAGAAAGAACTTACAGGAAAAGAGAGTTCAGAATGCCAAAAAATCAAGACTGTGGTTCAGTCGAGAACTGCAATCAGGGAGTATAATGTTCCTTACTGTTTGCAGTCTTTTGAATTGCTTTCTTGAATCTTTTTAGGCGATCTAATTTTGATTTTCTTGATGCTTTAACTCTGATCTGTTTTAGAAAACCGATTTTCAAGATTCAATGCAGCCTGCAGCGATTGCTTGGCAAGGTGTTGGATCTGTAGCAGCTTGTTGAAATAACCCTTGCGAGGCTCAGATTCAATGCAGCCAGTGATGGTTGCGTGGTGTGGTGCTGATCTTGAAAGTCACGACAACTCTCAAATGAAAAGTTTAATCAACTTTGATGAGAGGAATCCCCAAATGATGATATTACTCTGATGGGGATGATTATATAATTCTTGAATGTTTTTCAGTGGCAAATCTTGCTGTTAAGCTTATTGCTCTAATACCATAAAAGAATTTTGTGACTTTTTGAATTTGATTTACAATTGAATTGTAATTGAGGAAGAAACTGATATCAGCTTTATTGAACAAATGTGAAAAATATTTCATACAGACGATTACCCTTGTACATCTATTTATACAATTATATTGTAACGTTTATTAGATAGGCCTGCTAATATACTTCGGTCCAGTCTTCAGCACTTGATCCAGTCTTCAGCTAGATAGTGGGCTTTGTCTTATTGGGCCTTGGATCAGAAAAGGAAATAAGTATCCTTTGTATTTATCGTTGTCTGTTCATTTTATTAGGTTCATATACACGAATTTTCCATACAAACCCAGTGTTCTAGGTTCATGTCATTGGAAAGAAAAAAATGGTCTAAGAAACAACAATATAATTTCATTTGCATATCAGTTCAGTCCACTATTGTTCTGTAAATTAAAAATTCTAGTTTCTAATATAGTCAAATAAAATTAAAGTCAAGCTAAATAGCATGGTGACCGACAATTGATATTAGAAGAAAGACAAACTGTTGTGATATGCGATACTATATATATTGGATTGAAGAGGACGAAGATAGCTTTGAGTCGGAGGGTGACCATTCGCAAATCGGAGCTCGTATGGAGGAGATATGAGCTGGAAGGTGCAGTTTTCAGTGGTCTGGAGCGACAAACATCTGTCATAGAGAATGTCAGACGTCTGACTGTAGGGAATTGGTTTCCCAAGAGCTCAGACAGACGTCTGACACTTCCCTTGCTGACGTTTATGCTGAGTGGTTTTGCCCAAGTAATCTCTGGAAGAGGACAGACGTCTGTCAGGAGGTTCGACAGACGTCTGACACTTCCCTTGCAGACGTCTGTGCTGAGTGGTTTTGCCCAAGTAATCTCTGAAAGAGTACAGACGTCTGTCAGGAGGTTCGACAGACGTCTGAGCGGGTTTTGGGCTATTTTCGGGCTGAAGATTATCAAACTGATTTGTGACTAATTCGGAGGCAATTTGGGTAATTGGCCAACCTCTATATAAGCTATTTTTTGAAGTGAATTAGGTAGAGCTTGGAAACTTGATTTGGGATCAAGGGTTTATTCTCAAGGGAGAATTAGGGTTTATAACCTAATTCCAAATTCTACAATTATGTTCTCCTCAAACTCTTTCTATATTGAAATATAGTGATCATTGGATCAATCTCTTGTATTCCTTTCATCGTGGTAATAAAATACTCTCTCCAAAGTGGATGTACACTAACAAGATGTTAGTGGAACCACTATAAATCCTTGTGTGATTTATTTTTGCTACTTTGTCATTAGTTTCATGCTTGTGATTGAGATTTGGATTGTTCGTGATTGGTTGATCTTGGTTTTGTGACTAGAGTTATTGCTTTGGTTGTTTTTGCAAGTCTAACAACGATCTAGTCTTCCGCTAGTGCTTTGTGATTTGGATATCGGTTTCGGGTGGTCTTGAATCGGATTAATCACAACGGTTTCAACAGTTGGTATCAAAGCTGTTTTGGTGCTTGTTAGGTATTTGTGAAAATGCCGGAGACGGATAATAGCTAGGTAAGTCCTTCAATCGGATGTCCGAATAGTGTGGCGCCATATGTACGGGGTTCGTATGCGGCGTCGGGTTCTCAATTGGTTATTGACAAGTGGAATGGTGATAATGACTTTGAGAAGTGGCAATGGAAAATGAAAGCGGTTCTTAGGCGGAATCGGGTGCACCGAGTAGGTTTTGATACTCACTTATTGCCAAGTGATATCTCGGATGTTGAGAGAGAGAGAAGATGGAGGAATGAGCTTACACTACTCTTCAACTTGCTATGGGGGAGAGTGTGATCTCCGAAATTAGTGGTGAAACTACCGCTAAAGGTATTTGGGACAAGTTGGAAGAACTTTACATGAAGAAGTCGCTCACTAACCGTTTGATCTTGTTGCGTACGTTTTTCACCTTCCAGATGAAGGAGGGTAATACGCTTAAGGTATATTTGAATTCCTTTGATGACTTGCTCATGAAGATGAAAGCTGTTGATTTGAAGATTGAGGAAGAGCAAAAGGCGATGATATTATTGTGTTCGTTGCCGGACCGCTATACGGGTTTCTCAAATAACTTGATCTATGGCCGGGATACCTTGACTCTAGATGATGTCAAAACGGGTCTTCTTAGTGAGGAGTTGAGAGATCAAATGAAGGAAATGAGTGAGGGAAGTAATGGAGCTAGTAGTGGTCATGGGTTGCTTGTGGAGAAAGAAAAGAATGTGAAGAAAGGAAACCGAGGGCATTCTAAATCAAGAAAACCCAGTGGAAGAGGTAAATCGAAAGAGAGAAATGGCAAGTGCTTTATTTGCAAGAAACCAGGACATTGGAAGAATGAATGTCCGGACAAAGACAAGAAGGAAGTAGCGTCTTCATCCGTGGCGATGGAGAGTGGAGTTGGTGAAGTATATGAGAATGTGTTGACGGCGGTAGCATCGGGTGTTTCGGGTGGCGAATGGGTGCTCGATTCGGGTGCGTCGTATCATATGACGCCAAATAGAAATTGTTTTTCATCCTTTGAGGTCAAAGAGGGAAATGCAATTGCTATGGGAAATGGTGTTATTTGCAAGTCGATGAGTAGTGGCTCCATGCAAATAAGGATGTTTGATGGAGTTGTTCGCAAGCTCACCAATGTTAGCTATATTCCGGGACTTAGGAAGTCGCTTATATATTTGATGCAATTGCATTCTCTAGGATGCAAGATCACAATCGAGAAGGATTGCGTGAGGGTTTCGAAGGGAGCACTTGTGGTTATGAAGGGTTCTAGGACTCGTAGTATATATTTGCTTCAAGGTGTGACCGTAGGAGGTGAGACTCGTGTGGGTGTTGATAGTTCTCGTGACTTGGATGCGACACGGTTGTGGCATTTGAGATTGGGTCATGTCTCGGAGAGGAGTTTGATATTCTTCGGAAGCGGGAGATGATCGAGGGTGAGAGTTTCAACAAACTAGAGTTTTGTGAGGAATGTGTCATGGGGAAGCAAACAAGGGTATCATTCGATGAAGGCAAGCATGACTGAAAGGAGGTTCTTGAGTATGTTCATTCGGATGTTTGGGGACCGGAACCGATTGCTTCTTTGGGAGGAGCAATGTATTACATCTCTTTCATTGATGATTTGTCTCGCAAGGTATAGGTGTATGTAATGAGGGCTAAGTCGGAGGCATTTACTAAGTTCAAAGTGTGGAAGGCTCTTGTTGAGAATGAAAGTGGTAAACTCTGAAGGTGTTAAGGACCGACAATGGCGGTGAATATGTCTCGCGTGAATTCCTGGTGTATTGTAAGCATCACGGGATCCGGAGACATTTTACTACACCGGGAGATCCGCAATCTAATGGAGTAGCGGAGAGAATGAACCGAACTCTACATGAGAAAGCTTGATGCTTGAGATTGACATCGGGTTTGTCTAAGGGGTTTTGGGCCGAAGCTTTGTCAACCGCAGTGCATATTGTGAATCGAATTCCGTGCTCGTCCATTGGTAACAAAATTCCGGAGGAAGTGTGGAAAGGGAAAAGTGCTGACTTGAGATATCTTCGTGTGTTTGGTAGCCCGGTTTATGTGCATGATCTGGGGAATGATAAGCTTGGAGCTAGGGCATTCAAGTTGATCTTGCTTGGTTTCACGGACGACGTGAAAGGCTATCGGATTTGGAATACGGAAACGAAGAAGGTTGTTAATTCTCGTCATGTCACTTTTGATGAGTCGGCTTTATTCAGGGTGAATGTGAACTCATCGGATGTTCCGCGTTTGGTTCATGGTGAATCAAAGGAGAAGGAAGTCATTCCCACATTCCGTCCAAGTGGTAGTAGAGTTGAAGAAGCTCGTGGGGTTGAAGCGGTTGATGAAACATCACATAGTCCACGTGGTTCCTCTAGTGATGATGTTGGTGATGCATGATACTAGAGAAATTTCGCCTCAAGGTGGAGCCGAAAGGGGTTTAGGTGATAGTATTGCTACTCGGGTTGGTCGACGTGCAATAAGCGAAAGATATGGTGATTGGAACTACCTTAGCTTTAGTGATCATTTGGACTATGCTCTCAATGTAGTCCAAGATGAGCCGATGGACCTTGATGACGTCATGGAGTCGAGAGAGAGCTCGAAGTGGATTTGCGCCATGGAGGAAGAGATGCAATCGCTTATGTAGAACCGAACTTGGGAGTTGGTTCCACTTCCTCAAGGAAACCGTGCTATAGGGTGAAAATGGATTTACAAGGTGAAGGATGATGGAAGGTACAAAGCAAGGTTAGTGGCAAAGGGGTTCTCACAAAGGAAAGGAGTATGATGAAATTTTTGCACCGGTGGTTCGTCATACATCTATCCGAGTTTTACTAGCCATAATTGCTATCCATGACTTGGAGTTGGAGCAACTTGATGTGAAAACCGCCTTCTTGCATGGAGACTTGGATGAAGACATCTACATGGAGCAACCAGAAGGGTTTGTTATAGATGGTAAGTCTAATATGGTTTGCAAGTTGAAGAAATCACTATATGGGTTAAAGCAATCGCCTAGACAATGGTACAAGAGATTCTATCATTTCATGCTTGAAAGTGGCTTCCATCGAAGCATCAAGGATGATTGCGTATATTTCAAGAGGTTGGGAAATGGTTGTTGGGTGTATTTACTCTTGTATGTGGATGATATGCTCATTGCTTCCAAGGATCGAAATGAAATTAATAAGTTAAAGATGCTTTTGAAATCGAAATTTGAGATGAAGGATCTTGGAGAAGCAAGAAAAATCTTGGTCATGGAAATTGGAAGGGACCAAAAGCATTTTGAGTTAAGATTGACTCAAAAGGAATACATAAAGAAAGTGCTTTGCCGGTTTAGCATGGAGAATGCAAAGGCGTTAAATACACCTTTACCTTTGCATATGAAGCTTTCAAAGAAGGGATCACCTATCGGGGATAAAGACAAGACATATATGGCAAAGGTGCCATATGCAAGTGCGGTTGGTAGTTTGATGTACGAAATGGTGTGTACAAGGCCCGATATTGCAAATGCCGTCGGGGTGGTTAGTCGGTATATGGATAATCCGGGGAAATCGCATTGGAAAGCCGTGAAGGCTATATTTAGATACTTGAAACGCACAGCATCCCATGGACTTGTCTTTGGCGGTAGTGATGATAGGAGTTGCAAGTTGGTTAGTTATTGTGACTCGAACTACGCCGGTGATAGGGATCGGAGGAAATCAACTTCCGGGTATGTCTTCACACTTGGCGGGACGACCATTAGTTGGAGATCGCGATTGCAAACCGTAGTTGCTTTATCCACTACGGAGGCGGAGTTGATTACCGCTGTGGAAGCGGCTAAGGAGGCACTCTACTTGAAGCGATTGTTGTGTGACTTGGGTTTCGAACATGAGAGTGTTGATGTTTGATGTGATAGCCAAAGTGTTATCCATTTGGCGGAGAATTTGGCGTTTAGCTCACGGACAAAGCATATTGAGGTGAGGGAGTCATTTCTTGTAGCCATGGATGAGGGTAAGCTAGTATACCTTCGGAAAGTGCACACAAAGGATAATGCGGCCGATATGTTTACGAAAGCATTGCCATATGGGAAGTTTGAGCATTGCTCGAACTTAATTCGCTTTTTGAGTTGCTAGGTGCCACGGGGTGCAATGAGGTGGAGAGAGTGATTTTGTGTTTGATGGAAAGGAATAGCGGTGAGAGATTGGAAATCTATCTTCATGGTAAGTACTTGTTACACTCCCAAGTACATTGTCTTTTGGTGAGATGGTTTTGGTTTGAATGTTTTCAACACTACATTAGTGGGTGTGGGCATTGCCTGGACTCGTTGGTGTAGTGCAATGGGCGGTGGCCATGCCGAAGCTCATTGGGGAAACATTCAAGGTTGCTTGGTCGAAGGTAGAAGGAAATGCTTGGGTGCATTGGAGTTTGGAGTTGAGATGGTTATAGTATTGAGGTGGAATGTTCTGATATGCGATACTATATATGTTAGACTGAAGAGGACAAAGATAGCTTCGAGTCGGAGGTAACCGTTCGCAAATCGGAGCTCGTATGGAGGAGATATGAGCAGGAAGGTGCAGTTTTCAGTGGTCTGGAGCGACAGACGTTTTCATAGGGGATGTCAGACGTCTGATTGCAGGGAATTGGTTTCCCGAGAGCTCAGACAGACGTCTGATACTTCCCTTGCAGACATCTGTGCTAAGTGGTTTTGCCCAAGTAATCTCTGGAAGAGGACAGGCGTCTGTCAGGAAGTTCGACAGACGTCTGAGCGGGTTTTGGGCTATTTTCGGGTTGAAGATTAGCATACTGATTTGTGACTAATTCAGGGGCAATTTGGGTAATTGGCCAACCTCTATATAAGCTATTTTCTGAAGTGAATCAGGTAGAGCTTGGAAACTTGATTTGGGATCAAGGGTTTATTCTCAAGGGAGAATTAGGGTTTATAACCTAATTCTATATTCTTCAATTCTGTTCTCCTCAAACTCTTTCTATATTGAAATATAGTGATCATTGGAGAAATCTCTTGTATTCCTTTCATAGTGGTAATAAAATACTCTCTCCAAAGTGGATGTACACTAACATGATGTTAGTGGAACCACTATAAATCCTTGTGTGATTTATTTTTGCTACTTTGTCATTAGTTTCTTGCTTGTGATTGAGATTTGGATTGTTCGTGATTGGTTGATCTTGGTTTTGTGACTAGAGTTATTGCTTTGGTTGTTTTTGCAAGTCTAACAACGATCTAGTCTTCCGCTAGCGCTTTGTGATTTGGATATCGGTTTCAAGTGGTCTTGAATCGGATTAATCACAATGGTTTCAACACAAACAACCAAGAAAAGAATTATGTACAGAAAGAAAGATGTGTTATGTTATCTCACAAATTGACATTCAATTCAAATAAAATTGAAAAGATATATTTGCAATTCTTATACCCATATGTGACAAAGGTCAACCATACTTAAAACTTGAAAAATGTATATTTATTGACGTTGATTTACTTTTATAGAAATCCAGAAAAATAAATTGAGTCAAATTGAATAATGATAACAGTAAGAAAAAAGAATTTCACTTATAGCCAATTTAAGCACCAAAATGAATAACAACTTGCAATATGTATATACCGTTCTTTTGCATAGAAAAGGTAAAATGATATATAAAAGAATAAAATATGAATATATGGGAACATGTATATGTACTTGCACAAATAATTACAAATAACAATATGGAAATAAAAGGAGAGGAACGTGTTTAGTAATGAAGTTGAGAGAAGCAGCAAAATTGTTTCTTTGATGAATTATGACTTTTACAAATCAATTGGTAAGATATATGTTGGAACCTGCAGGCAGCCTCCAAAGCAGCCCATGTTTATTACATGGGTATGCCACCAACCACCACCAACCTAGCCAACAACCAAGTCACCAACCTCCCACCAACCAACTCCTCTCTATATATACATGCTTCTCCTTCATAACTTTTATCTCATTCCAAAATCCAAGAAGTAGAAAAGGAGAGCAAGCTTGGGAGTGAGATTGAGTGTTGAATGAAAAGTGTTTTATGTAATCACTTTGTAATATTCTCTGAAATAAAAGATCTGCAGCAGCCCAGGGACGTAGGCATAATTGGCCAAACTCCGTTATCAAATTTGTGTGTCTCTTACAATTCTATATTTAATTTCTTTTCTCCACAAATCTAGTCATAAGGAAATTTGTGTAATTCCCCAACAACTGGTATCGGAGCCATAATTTGTTAGAAAATAAATCAAATTCGAGTGGGAGCGATGACGGTAGATGAAGGAAAGGTGAAAATTGAGAAGTTCGACGGAGCCGACTTTGGCTTTTGGAAAATGCAGATTGAAGATTATCTGTGCCAGAAAAGGCTTTATGAACCTCTCTCAGAAAAGAAGGCAGAGAATATGAAGGATGAAGATTGGGATCTTCTTGATAGACAAGCCCTTGGAGTTATTCGATTGACGTTATCTCGCAATGTTGCTTTCAACATAGAAAAAGAAAAGACCACGGAGGGTCTTATGGCGGCTCTCGCCAGTATGTACGAGAAGCCATCGGCCTCTAACAAAGTTCATTTGATGAGGCAATTGTTCAATTTGCGGATGACAGAAGGTGCATCGGTAGCTCAACATCTCAATGAACTGAATACAGTTACTACTCAGTTAAGTTCTGTTGAAATTGAGTTTGATGAAGAAGTACGCGCGTTGATACTTTTGTCTTCCCTGCCAAAAAGTTGGAACGCTACTGTCACAGCAGTGAATAGCTCGTCAGGAAGCAATAAGTTAAAATTTGATGATATTCGTGATATGGTTCTCAGTGAAGAGATACGACGAAGAGATTCTGTTGAGTCGTCAAAATTTTCAATTTTGCATATACAATGAAGATGAAGAAATTCAACATGAGGAAATGGACGTAGCAAATCGAACTACCGTGGTAGGTCGAAGGACCGGAGATCTAAATCCAGAAATCCCAACAGCCCAAAGACCATTGAGTGTTGGAACTATGGCAAGACCAGGCACTACAAAAATCAATGCAGAAGTGCACCAAAGGACCATGAGGCGAAGGCAGAGGCAAATGTTACTTCTACCTCAGGAGGAGATGAAGCGTTGATATGCTCTTTGGAAAGTAAGGAAGAGTCTTGGGTGCTAGACTCTGGAGCATCATTCCATGTCACTTTGCAGAAATAATTCTTTGAAAGGTACGCCTCTGGAAATCTTGGAAAGTTATATCTTGTTGACAATCAACCTTGTGATATCGTTGGTAAAGGTTTTGTGAAGATTAAGCTGAATGCGTCGGTTTGGGAACTAAAAGATGTTAGGCACATACCAAACTTGAGAAAGAATTTGATCTCCGTAGGACAATTAGCTAGTGAAGGCTATACTACGACTTTCCATGGTGATGATTGGAAAATTTCAAAGGGTGCAATGATGATTGCTCACGGTAAGAAGAGTGGTACTCTTTACATGATAGCAGGAGCATGATGTTCAATCACTATTGTAGCTAGCAACGAAAATTCCAACATATGGCACTAGAGGCTAGGCCATATGAGTAAAAAGAGAATGAAGATTATGCACTCAAAGGGAAAACTCCCAGGTATAAAGTCCGTGGAAATAAGCATGTGTGAAAATTGCATATTTGGAAAGCAGAAGAGAGCCAGCTTTCAAATAAATGGCAAAACCCCAAAGAAGGAAAAATTGGATCTTGTTGGGGGCCAACATCCATCTCATCCATTGGTGGAAAGCATTACTTTGTTACTTTCATCGATGATCACTCGCGAAAGGTATGGGTTTATTTTTTAAGGCATAAATCTGAAGTGTTTAAGGCTTTCAGAATATGGGAAGATATGGTTGAAAATGAGACAAATCTAAAGATCAAAAAGCTTAGAACTGACAATGGAGGTGAATATGAAGACACCAGATTCAAGCAGTTCTGTTATGAGCACGGGATTAAAATGCATAGAACCGTGCCGGGTACGCCTCAACACAATGGTGTAGCTGAGCGTATGAATCGAACATTGACAGAAAGAGCTAGAAGCATCCGTATACAGTCAGGTCTACCAAAGCTGTTCTGGGAAGAAGCAGTCAACAAAGCAACTTATTTGATCAATAGAGGTCCTTCGGTTTTCCATTAGAGCATAAAATACCAGAGGAGATATGGAGTGGAAAAGAGGTAAAATTATCACATTTAAAAGTTTTCGGTTGCATAGCATATGTGCATATTAGTGATCAAGGCAGGAATAAACTTGACCCCAAATCCAAGAAATGCACTCTCATTGGCTATGGCGAAAATGAGTTTGGCTACCGCATTTGGGATGATGAAAACAAGAAGGTGATCCGTAGCCGAGATGTGATTTTTAACGAAAGAGCAATGTACAAAGATAGACACAAAACAGAAGTCAACGACCCAAAGCAGAGCGAGTCAGTATTTGCAGATGCAAACGATATTCTAGATAGTCTCATCACAGAACCGACTATAGAAAGTGCTTAGCCTAATGAAATCGTTGATCTGAGTAGCGTGGACCAGTCTGACACAATACAACATCCTAGTCCAGTTCCTGAATTGAGAAGATCTTCTCGACCTCATGTACCTAACAAAAGATACATGAATTATTTGTTGCTGACTGATGCAGGGGAACGTGAATGATATGATGAAACATCTTAGACTGAAGATGCTAGCAAGTAAGAGCTTGCCGTGGAAGATGAGATGAAGTCTCTTATCTCCAACCAGACATGGGAACTAGTTGAGCTGCCCGTAGGAAAGAGTGCACTTCACAATAAATGGGTGTATCGCGTGAAAGAGGAGCATGATGGTTCCAAGAGATACAAAGCTCACTAGTTGTCAAAAGATTCCAACAGAAGGAAGGAGTGGACTACACTGACATTTTCTCTCCCATTGTGAAGCTAAATACTATCAGGTCAGTATTAAGTATTGTTGCTATTGAAGACCTTCATCTTGAAAAGTTAGATGTGAAGACCGCATTTCTTCATGGAGACTTGGATG